>CM059603.1:33450000-38450000 GCA_030412105.1 Cyclura pinguis
CCAACCACACTGAACAGAAGGAAATACAAAAACAAAACTTGCAAATAAGAAGCCACTAATTAACATAGCAAGAAACTTTTCCTGAATGGAAGCGGGACTTATCTGTTAATAAATATTATAAAAGGATTCTGGCCATGGGGAATTACCAATACTGCATATCAACAGAATGATCTCAGATGTGAAGAACCTTGACTTTCATTCTGTTCACATAATTGCTATTAAACAATGCTAAAGGTTCCTTGTGTGGAAGTAGCCTTACTTACTTTGAAATTGTGTAATCAACCCCAGGAAGTACAGATGTATTTTTTCCGTGCCAGTCCTCAAAGATTGTTTCCTTTAATCTTTGCTTCAGGAACTCTACTCCTACGTCCATGCCTACAAAAGCACATGATTTATTTCACTTTCTGTTTGACTAGAAAGATGTGGTACATACAGAAAAATGTAAATTCTATTTTAAACATACGTTCCCCTTTCATTCCACAGGCCAAGCTGGAAGGATTGCTACGAGTGGCTTCATTCATTTAAAGCTGATACAGAGGTTTATCTCCCTTTTTTGACAGGCCTGACCTTGCCATGCTTTTACTCATGCTACTGTAAATTCCAGGCTTGATTACTGCAAGTTAATCCATGGGTCTGCCCTTGAAGATGACTCAGAAGCTTCAACTGATATGGAATGCTGCTGCCAAGAGCAGTACTGTGGGCAGATACTACTTGGAGGAATGCATGGTTCTCTGCAAGTTTTTTTTTCTTTAAATGCCTTTAAGGAATTTCATGACCTACAACTGTCGTACCACAACATGCCACATTAGATCACCATCTAAGGCTTAATCACTACTTGAGATCTAGTCAACAAATTTTAGCATTAATTCTAAGTTAGGTCAGATGCCAACTTATTATCAATCCAGAACATCTAGAACAGAAGTTTGTCTCTTAATAATGCCATGGGCAATGCAGTCATTTGGAAGTAATTTGATGTGAGCTGGATGTCAGCTGTGGGCAGCGCCTGAGCCCAAACTGGTTGTTGGTCTTTCATTCTGCATCTGCCTGCCAGGAAAAACTTCAGTCATTTTTGCCAGCGGGCTTTTTAAATTAGGCTGTGGAATGCTCTAAGGCTACACGTTGTCCGTCACAGGGAGTTAACTCTTTACTGGGCTTTGAGAGAAGATAGATAAATCTTACATCTCTTGCCAAATTATGGCTGGACTGGGTCCATGGCTGTTTTAATTTATAACCAGGGCTAGCTTCTGGTTTGAAGAGGCCCTGAGCAAATTATTATCTGGTAGAACCCCATTTCTGGCAGCACATCCTATTGAGATTATCTGGCTGGGATAACAGCATTCCAATCAATGATGCGTGCTTGGGTCTATATGCCCCTTAACATTTCCCATACTGCGTCAGAGGGTCAATGGAACATTGTGGAAAATTTAAAAGGCTAGCTAAATCCCCATGCTTTTCAGAATGCTGGACCAGAAAAAAAATGGGGAAGGGGTCTGTAAAATGCCAAGGACTTCTGGTTGCTGACACCAGTCGTACTTATAATGGCTTTTATTTTTGCTATAAATTTTATATTAACATTTATATTATTTTTACTTGTATCTTGGATGCTGTTTTTACAGTTTGAATTTCTTTGATTTGGAAAAGTGATATAAAAGCAATTTTAGTTAGACAATGAAAGGAACAATCCCAATCCTCCCCAATTAAGTCACAGTTCTGGACATACTGGATAGCTTTTCAACTTACCATAGTACAAACCTATGTCTGTAATTCTCACTTTGATGCCAGGGTTAGCAGCTAGGCACAGGCTGAAGAGGCTCAAAAGGAATAAAAAGCTACAGAACTTCATTGTGTCCTCTTTCCCTTCCTTTTCACAGTCACCTGTTAAAATACATGTCACTTAATATTATCCATTTTTTCCCTTTCCCTCCATCCCCATACTATTATTTTATATTGCCCCTTATCAGTAACAACTCCTGCCCTACAGCTACTTTATCATTTGGACAGGCTGAGCTGTTAAATGTTGGAACAAAACAATACTCTTATCCCTTGAAAGTCTTTCTCAATGTTATATATAGAACATCAAACTCATGGTGGCTCCACTAGGCTCACAAAATCTGCCAGCTGACCAGCTGAACCTCTGTTTCTTTCTTTTACTTAATTTGTTGTGAGGAAAAAATGAGGACCCTAGGGTCATTTAAATGGAAGCTACACCTTCTGCCCTTACAGGTTTTTGTCCTACTGTTGCATCTGTTGGAATACAGATCAGTTATGATGATGATGATGGAAATGCACATTTGGGTGGAAATCTAGGCTCTAGCTTAAATTAAACCTTCCTTCTTATTACTGGTGTTATGTGCTGATCCTGCCAGTCATGGCTGCATCTGCCCTAGTTTTCATATTTTTCAATGGCACTATGCTATCCATGCAAAATATCGTAGGGAAACATGGCAGTTTAGGCTCTAGACTGTAATAAGGATGAGGTTAACCATCACAAAATGTAAGACCATTGCACCTAACATAACAGAGAGTTGCCAAAAACCGAGTCTGACAAAAATAGAAAAGCACACTTTGCTTTGTTGACAACTGTCAGTTGCAGTCCCAGCCTTTTCCCAAAGATTAGATGCAGAGATCAGTCCTATATACGTTTACTCAAAAATAAGAGGCCAGTGTGGTGTAGTGATTTGAACATTGGACTGTGATTCTGGAAATCAGGGTTCAAATACCCATTTGATCATGAAAATCCATTGGTGTCCTCCCTGGGCAAGTCACATTTTCTCATCCTTAGAGAAAGGCAAAGGCAAAGCCCTTCTGAACAAATTTTGCCAAGAAAACCCCATGATAGGCCTGCGTTTGGGTTTCCGTAAGTCAGAAATGATTTGGAGGACACAAAAATAACAGCAACAAGTCCCACTGTGTTCAGTAAAATGTACTCTCAAATAAATGTGTACAAGCATAAAGCTTAATAATGCAGCCACTACATATTCTGCTGGATCTGTGTGAGTGGAGCTTCATAATGTAAATTTCTTCTTGTCAAATCATCTACAGGAGCCCTTGAATTGGATGTTTGTCACATGATGAATGGGCTACTCTAAATCTTTGCCCTATGTCACAGTCTCTATCCAAAGAGGTGCTGCTGCTGCTGGCTGTTTTGCAAGAAAAGGAAACTAACCATAGAAGTTTTAATCATGCAACTCAAATGAACAGAGGAAGGAACACTGGAAGACTTATGCTGCATCAGACAACTGGTGTTCAATCCAAAGCACACATTTTAGGATGTAGAGCTATAATCTTATGCATATTTCCTGGAAGTAAGCCTTAGTTATGAATAAATCTCAATAAAATGCATTGTAATTTAGCTGGGTAAGACTCACTTCTAAGGACACTTCCTTAGAATCATAAGCTAAATATTAACTTTCACACTTGTTATATGAGTTCCAACAAGTGATTTATACAAAAACACAATTATTTTTCCTAGAATGGTTCCCCTTCTCTTCTACTTAGACATCTCCCCACTTCCACCACACACGTACAGAGCATATTTTTAGAAAACGGCTACTGTCCAGTAGTTAAAGCAAAACTGTGATTGACAGTCAAATTAGTCTTCTTGGAGTAACAGTGCTCCACAGTTGTTAATTTGCAATAGAAAATATATTATATTCCTGTGCAGATCCCTTGGCTGAGCTCTACAATGAATTGCTATTACTTGTTTTTCCCACTCACAGGTTAGTACTTTTGTCACACTAGACTAATTTTCTGTTGAATTGTTCATTACAAACTTGCCTTATATTTAAAACACATCTGTTCAAGTTTTCATTCAACTGTCTGCTACAAAATGATTCCCATTTTGCCAAAAGCTGCTGAAAAGCTATGGTCTTGTCTTGCACAACCTAGTTTTTGTTTTGTTGTGTTCCCCAAGTACACAAGAAAAAAATGCTTTCCTTGAAAGCAAAGGTTCACCCACAAAATCAAATTAAAAGACCCATCTACCCACCCAGCAAGCCCTTAAGGACGTGATCATCAAACCAGTTGACTCTTTACCTTGGTGAGATCTTGGTGAGTAGAAGATGAGTCTCGCCAACAACACACACAAAAAAATAACTTATTTGTAACTAACTGAGCTGGAAACTTAACAAGACTGAACATCATCTGGGAACTTTAAGAAATCTTAATTATATATTGTGTCCTTGCTAAACATTAACTATTCCTTACGGTGCACACAATTGATGTGCTAGTCAAATGACTGATAGTACATTCTTTGAGAGGATAAAAGATGACGCTTTTATTTCCTTTTTTGTAGATGTCTGTGCTTCACAGCCTACTCCCAGTGGTGGTTATTTTAGTAACATTGCTTCCTCTCTGTCTGATCCTTTATGGATCCTTGGAAGATGTCGTTAGATAAAACTTCCAGTACCTTGCACTCCCTACTACCTCCAAACTGGTCCATACTAAGGAATGAAGCTTCTAAAACATTGCTTATTCATGATTGTTTCTTCATATTATAGCAAAACCCTTTCTTTGACAATCAAGGTGACCTACCTCCAATGAGGTTTCAGTGCAAAATGTTTTTATTTTTTTGTTATTCTTTTGACCTTCAAAATTTCCTGTTACCCCAAGTTCTGATTTATAGTTTCTCCAGGTTTAATGGTGATAAGAAAATAATGTTACTAGGATAGGGGAGGAAAGCCTTAGTTTGCAATGACATCCAGTCAAGAAAGGAAAAGGAAGAGTGTTTCAAAGCTTTTCAAATTAGCTGGAAGGAAACTCTAGGGTAAGGACCTCATTTTTTAATAAATTAATTTGGTAGCTAGTTACTTTGTGCAGTAACAACCTGGACAAGGGTTGTTGTTTTCTTGCCCATAAGGGCCATGGTTGTAACTTACTTCCGTTCAGCAGAATCAGAACTAGGTGTTTGCCTGTTACACATTACAGTCGGCCCTCCACATTCATAGGTATAACTTTCATGGATTTAATTATTTGTGCATTTCCCTAAACCCTGTCCCATCCACCTCAAGCGCTTCTTTTCTGAGGACCCTTCCCTCCAATCAAGACATGCAGCCTTTTAAAAACTTGCTTCTGGTCCTCCTCCTCCTCCTGCTCCAGCTGCTGCCCAGCCAGCTAAGAAAGGCTTGCACCCTGATTTTTCAGCACCATGAACCCTCTCCTGATGCCCACACATACATCCAAGGAAGGAGGTGGGCAAGAGCGGGGAAGTATTAGACCACCTTTCCCTGACCTAGTTTGGACGCTGGGTGTCTCCCTACCATGCCTCATCCCCCCATTCCCACAGACACATACATCTTGATATTCACGTTTTTTCCACTTTTGTGCAGATTCTGTGCTCCTAATCCTAGCAACTGTGGAGGGCTGAATGTACTGTTTGTATGCGCTGACCCCATCTAAGCAATGGAAGGGGGATGAGAAAGGGTCACATGAGGCTGTATCATGCCGCAGTCCCGCAACAAGGACAAGAGAGAGAGAGAGAGAGAGAGAGAGAGAGAGAGAGAGGGAGAGACTCATTTTGAAGAGGAGAGTCACACTGACAACAGGAACTGTGATAGATACTCAGGTTAGTTCCTGTTTCCCACTGATTTACACTACAAATCTCATCCCATTTCCAAATGGATTTTGATGGGGTGAAGTCCAAGGCATCGGAGAATAAAGTAATAGGGAAGGAATGCTTTGTAATATCTTTAGCATTTTTCTTAGAATTTCCAGCAGTATCTGAATGAACCATTTAGAGCAGAAGAGGGCAGCATGTGAGCAACACTTGGCCCCTGGGGCTGTTTTGTGGTCCTGTGGGCCCCCAAGGGTCAAGCAATTTTATTGGTCCAAAATTCCCCCAAAGGCCGCCTAGAGGTTGTGGAAGGCATTGCCCCGAGGATAAAAACAAACTGCATAATTTTTCAAAAACATTATTTTTGCATCTATGTTTGGGATGATTGTGTGCAACAGAATGGTTACCCCTCTGGGCTCTGCACACAGAGACCAGTCCTTCTAAGTATTCACACTGTTGTTTTAAATCAACATAAGTCATCCATAGATGCTCCAATATCTGGTAATTATCAATTGCCTAGCTTCATATCTCAACATAGGTTTCTTTCTTTCTTTCTTTTTCTTTCTTTCTTTCTCTGACCTACTACCTTCTCTTAGCATTTTTGAAGCATTGCATCAAAAATGTGCCAAACACTGTGAGGGATTGTCATTTCTACTGTTGACATTTTGTTATTCTGCTCTATATTTCGCCACTCTCTCTTTGTCCCTTTGGACTAACAGTGCTCCTAATAGTCTGGGCACTGCCTGGGCACTGCAGGCATACTGATTGCTCATACTTATCAATGGCAAAAGCTTTTATCTAGAAGAGCTTTTAACACTTATGCACACAATAGCTTCCTGATCTTGGCTGAGGTTGTTACATATCAGTACAATGACAAAGGATGAGACAGCCACAGAGCTGTCTTGGGTATGTATATCCTGAATGGGAACTCCTGTCAAGAGTAACAGACTAATCTTTGCCTAATCTTTACAGAGAGTAGTCATGGCAGGAACACACGTACAGGCCAAGAACGGACCTCATGAGGATATGATGTGGTGAGGCAACGCATAAGAAGTCTTGTAGCAATCAGTTGCTCAGCTTCAGACCAGAACTTGGAAACATTACTTTTTGGGACTACAACTCCTAGAATCCCCCAGCCAGCTTCACCACTGGATCTCTTTCTGGGAATTCTATTCCAAAGAAGTAACTTTCCCAGCCTCTATCTCAGATTAAAGGAGGTAGCTCTGAGGCCAAGACTGTATATAAACCTATTCATTTGTATCCCAACTTTCCATCATATGACATTCAAGACAGCTCACATCAGATCACATCACATCAGACTGGAAAAACAAAGTTAGTTGAAAGCAGTTAGATTACTTTTCCTTTCCTTAGTGTGTATGATCTAAGGGCACATTTGTTTCTTATTGATCACATCAACCTGATCTCTTCTTACAGCATTAGCAAACATTTCCCATTCATATTAGATGTGCTACTTGCTGCGCTGAGATTTTTAAAGGCATGTGTATGTTCACCAGCTTTCAACCTGGCAATCTTATGTGGAGATGCTACACATAGTTAGTCTTACATAGGTAGTAAAGCACTTTTGAATAGTATATGCCTCCTCTAGGGCACACCACCAGACAGGAGTTCTTTTCCATGGTGAGATAATAGTGTTTAATTGGTTCAAAGTCACACATGCACACGTGCTTTCCTTCTTTAGGACAAAATTTAAAAATTGGTGAAGATCGGAAGGTATCTCAAATAGAAAGATTTGCACAGAGTTTAAACGGTGTTGATTAAAGGGTTTCTGAGAGCTCAAAATGTGATGTGTGATTCTGAGATCTCAAAATGTGATATACGATTAGCAGTAGTAACGGCTGCTAATTACGTCTCTGTGGTACATATTGTAAACGTTCTGTTTCTCCCATTTATCACTTCCAAAGGGGAGGCAGAGACAGTGAAAAACATGTCCAGTGTATTCTCAGCTTCCAGTTAGCCAAGCTTCTCAACTATTCAGATAATTTTTTTTAGTAACTGTTGCTTACATCAGTGGTGACCAGAATATAACCCTGTGAAGATAAGAACAATAACAGAAAACATACTTAATTTTTATAATTCTTTCAGGCATTTGAATCATTTTAACATATTAAGATTGATTGACTTTTGCTGGTGCCTGTAGTTTGACTTTATTCTAGCTGCAATTTTCTACCCCTTCTCACTGATTGTATTTGTATAGACATGAACTGAGGGAATCATTTCTACTCCCTCTGCAGGTTTAAGTAACACAGCAATGGTAGGATGATTGTGTTACCCCCTAGATGCTGTATTTAAGCTTTACATAGAACTGACACAGCCTACTATTTAGAAGAGTATGCAACATTAAGTCAAGACTTTGTGCTTATATCGTTATGGCCCAGGAAGGTATTGCTTATCTGTGGGATAGACTCCCTATCCACATTTCAGTTAAGACCACCCATATCTTTTCATCAAGGCATAAGAAGTATAGAACATATTCATTCAATTGAATTAGATACTTGGGAAAAAGTATGGAAAACAGATATAAAATTTACTCCGAATTTAAATTTAAGAGAAACCTTCTAGATGGTATATGACTCCAGAGAGGTTGCAAAAAATAATAAAAAATGGAGATATGAAGTGTTGGAAATGTGGGGAGAAGGTGGGAACCTTTTTTCATATGTGGTGGGCTTGTCAAAATGTAAAGAAATTTTGGAAGGGAATTCATGACGTAATTCAAAAAGTTTGTAAAGTGAATTTTGAATTGGCACCGGAATTTTATTTGTTGAATATATTAAGTCAGAATCGATAGATTAGAAGACATCAAAAGATACTATTGTATTTGATTACGGCGGCACGGTTGACATATGTTCAGCATTGGAAAGAAAAAATAGAAATTAATTTAGAAGAATGGAAACTAAGGCCATTTCCACATGGGGTTTTTGAAACGGTGCAGTCCGTCCTCCAGGGAGGACGTCTGCACCTCGGTGAGGACTGGGTCGGACCTACTTAACATAGATCCGCACCCCAGCCCGCTCCGGAATGACCCCAAGTGGTTGTCCAGCATGCTTTTGAAAGACCGCTAAAAACAGGTCTTTCAAAAGCACAGAGCGCACCACTGCGAGCCTGCTCCCTTATGCAGATTTGCAGGCTTGCACTGGTGCGAGCCTGCGATCTGCCGGGGTTGGGTTTTAGGCTGGCAAGCTTCAGCGGCTGGTCGAGAGCCTTGACCAACCGGAAGCTGCCATTTTTGTCCCCGGAGCAGTGCGGAGCAGCAGCCATGCACTGCTCTGGAGCAGCGTGGACTGGACCGGGGAGCCCAAAAGTCGGGTGAGTAGCGTCACGGGGCGATTCCCTCGCCCCGTGCGGAAATGGCCTAAAAGTGTTGGATATGGTTGAGACTGAAAAATTAGCATATTCTTTAAAAAACAAGTCTGTTCAGAACTTTGAAAGAGAATGGAAAGGGGTAATGGATTCGTTAAAAATATGAATACATGTGATGATTAGGTAAAAATGTATTTGTGTAAAAATGGAGGATTCATTATGGAAAAGATAGTAACAACTGAACTGGGGAAGAATAATATAGGGAAGTGTGTAGGGAGGGAGAGACATACCAAACATGGCGATGTATGTCTCTTTTTTTATGTGTTGTGAAAAACTAACAAAATTTTTTTATAAAAAAAAGTATAGAACATATTGGTGCTAACTCTCCCTATTATACAGACAGTGTTCATTTTTGGTACTTGCCAGAAGTCTCTGTTCCTTGGTTGTTCTTTCCTTCTGTGTTTAGGGTAGCTCTGCTTAACTGTTGCTAGTATAAAAGGCAAACTAAGAGCCATACCATTCACACAAATAGAAATTGCTGAAATAAGTATGAGAACCACAGAGTCACAAAACCTGTTCCTATTTTCCCTTGTGGATTATTGGAACATGGTTCATCACAGCCTTTAGCAAACTTTGGGGAGAATGAAACGGCCAGGTCTGGAATGAAACCCATGAAATCATGGCTTCATCAGCCAAAGAGCCAACACTTTGCACAGAGAACACCCCAAGTACCAAAGTGAAGATAAGCTGGACTGGGGCAAAAAGCCTACTTTAAGAAGAAATACTAATTTCACCTGGTTAAATTTAATAGAAGGTCCAAGGAAAGCAATTCTGGCCACGTTAGGAAGATGGAATCCTCTCTTCAATACAACTTTAAAAAAATAACAGTAACACCATCAGAGTTGAAACAAAACTAGGGAAAAACACAAGAATTAACATGCAGTGGGCAATGTGTAAACCTCTAATGTTGCTGGCTGCACAACCCAATAGCTCTGGCTAGGATTTGCAGTCTAAAATATGTGGAAGGAGCACTTTTCCAAAACTTGAATGAACAGGAGCAGTGAGAGTTCCTTTCAGTACAATGCCATCCTGAGAATCTCATAGGGCTGTCAGTGAGCTCAAGGTTACCTGTGTGACTCCCCTTCCACTTAGAATCATAGAAATGTAGAGTTGGAAGAGACCACATGGGCCATCCAGTCCAACCCCCTGCCATGCAGGAATACCCTCAAAGCACTCCCGACAGATGGCCATCCAGCCTCTGCTTAAAAACCTCCAAAGAAGGAGACTCCACTACACTTCGAGACAGCATATTCAACTGCCGGACAGCCCTGACTGTCAGGAAGTTCTTCCTGACGTTCAGGTGGAATCTCCTTTCCTGCAGCTTGAATCCATGCTCTTTGTCCTGGTCTCTGGAGTGGCAGAAAACAAGCCCATTCCCTCCTCTACATGGCATCCCATCAAATATTTAAACATGGCTATCATGTCCTCTCTTAACCTTCTCTTCTGCAGACTAAACATACCCAGCTCTCTAAGTCTATCCTCATAGGGCATTGCTTCCAGGCCCCTCACCATTTTGGTCGCCCTCCTCTGGACCTGCTCCAGCTTGACCATGTCCTTCTTGAATTGGGGTGCCCAGAACTGGACACAGTATTCAAGATGAGGTCTAACCAAAGCAGAGTAGAGTGGTACCAGTACCTCCCTCGACCTAGACACCATACTCCTATTGATGCAACCGAGAATTATATTGGCTTTCTTGGCTGCCGCATCACACTGCTGACTCATGTTCAGCTTGTGGTCTATTAAGACTCCTAGATCCCTTTCACATGTACTGCTATCCAGCCACGTATCCCCCATCCTATATTTCTGTATTCCATTTTTTCTACCTAAGTGTGGGACCTTACACTTCTCTCTGTTGAATTTCATTTTGTTAGCCTCGGCCCAGCTCTCCAATCTATCCAGGTCATTTTGAATTTTGATCCTGTCCTCTGGCGTATTAGCAACCCCTCTCAATTTGGTGTCATCTGCAGATTTGATGAGCATGCCCTTTATTCCTTCATCCAAGTCGTTGATGAAGATATTGAACAGCACTGGGCCCAGGACAGAACCCTGTGGCACCCCGCTAGTCACTTCTCTCCAGGATGAAAAGCAGCCTTTGGTGAGCACCCTTTGGGAATGGTCAGTCAACCAGTTACAGATCCACCTGACAGTAGCCCTGTCCAGCCCACATTTTACTAGCTTCTTTGCAAGAATGTCATGGGGAACTTTGTCAAAGGCCTTACTGAAATCGAGATATGCTACATCCACAGCATTCCCTTCATCTATCAAGCTAGTAACTCTATCATAAAAAGAGAGAAGATTAATCCGGCATGACTTATTTTTGAGAAATCCATGTTGACTTCTCGTGATTACCGCATTGCTTTCTAGGTGATTAGAAACTGACTGCTTAATGATCTGCTCCAGGATCTTTCCGGGTACTGACGTCAGGCTGACTGGGCGATAATTATTTGGGTCCTCTTTTTTTCCCTTCTTGAAGATGGGGGCAACATTTGCCCTCTTGCAGTCCGCTGGAACTTCTCCTGTCCTCCAAGATTTCTCAAAGATTATAGCAAGCGGTTCCAAAATGACCTCTGCCAGTTCTATCCTAGGATGCAATTCATCTGGCCCTGGAGACTTGAATTCATCCAGTGTGGCCAGGTATTCCTGTACCACCTCTCTACCTATCATGTGCCGCATTTCCCCTGCTTCCTCCCCTGCTCCCCAACTGTCATGTTGAGTGCTTGTATCCTTCTGGGAAAAAACTGAGGCAAAGAAGGTGTTAAGTAGTTCTGCCTTTTCTCTTCCCCCTGTAAGTAATTCGCCATCTTCTCTGCACGGCGATCCTATCGTCTCCTTCTTTTTCCTTTTGCCGCGGACATATTTAAAAAAGCCCTTTTTATTGTTTTTAATGTCTCTGGCCAGCCTAAGTTCGTTATGTGCTTTAGCCTTTCTGACCTTCTCCCTACATCTCCTGGCTACTTGCTTAAATTCTTCTTTGGTGTTTTCCCCCTTCTTCCATTTCCTGTACATGTTTCTCTTAAGACTTAGCTCAGCTGAGAACTCAGCTTTCTTCATAATGGCACAAGAAGGTACTTCACTGCAGAATTTCTGCAGGTACAGTTATGACTCTTACTTGTAAATCAGGTAAACAACTTTATAAATGACTTAGAAAATTGAATAGAAGACCTAATTATGAAATGGGCTGATGACCCCAAATTGTGGAGAGGGGCAGCAAATACCCCAAAGAACTGAAAATCACCTTGATAGGTTGGAGACCTGGGGCAAAACTAAAAAAATTGATTTCAATAGGGATCAATGCAAGGTACTAAATCTAGGCAGGAACAATAAAATGCACAGCTATAGGATGGGTGACACTTGGCTTGAAAGCAGTATATCTAAAAAGGATCTAGGAGTAGACCACAAGCTAAGCATGAATCAACAGTGTGATGTGGTGGCCAAAAAAGGCAATTCAGTTCTAGGCAGCACCACTGGGAGCATAGTGTTCAGATCTAGGGAAGTAGTAGTGGTACTCTATTTTGCATTGGTCAGATCTCAGCTGGAATACTACATCCAATTTTCAGCACCACAGTTCAAGAAGGATATTGACAAGCTGGAGTGTGTCCAGTGAGGGTGACCGAGATGACCAAAGTTCTGGAAACCAAGCCTCATGAGGAATGATTTAGGGAGTTGGGTATGTTTAGTTGGAGGAACAAAGACTGAGAAGTGACATGACAGGCATTTTTAAATATCTGAAGGGATGTCATCTAGAAGAGGGAGTGTGATTGTTTTCTGTTGCTCCAGAAACTAGAACATGGATCAGTGTTTTCAAATTACAGAAAAGAATCATAGAGTTGGAAGAGACCACAACAGCCATTGAGTCCAACCCCCTGCCATGCAGGAACACACACTCAAAGCACCCCCCGCAAATGGCCATCCAGCCTATTTAAAAACCTCCAAAGAAGGTGACTCCACCTCACTCTAAGGCAGCATATTCCACTGTCAAACAGCTCTTACTGTCAGAATGTTCTTCCTAATGTTTAGGTGAAAGCTCTTTTCACTATAGCTTGAATCCATTGCTCCGTGTCCTAGTCTCTGGAGCAGCAGAAAAACAAGCTTACTCCATCTTCAACATGACAGCCTTCAAATATTTAAACATGGCTACCATGTCACCTTTTAACCTTCTTTTTGTCAGACTAAATATACCCAGCTCCCTAAGACTCTCCTCATAGGTCATGGTTTCCAGACCCTTTACCATTGTGGCCATCCTCCTCTGGACATGTTCCAGCTTGTCAATATCCTTCCTGAATTGTGGTAGAAGAACTTTGATACTGTAAAGATGTTTAACAGTGGAATAGATTCTTACATAAGATGATAGACTCTCCTTCTTTAAACAGAGGTTGGATAGGAATCTTTCAGGAATGCCATAACTGTGTATTTTGCTTGGGAAAGGATTAGACTAGGTGGCCGTTTCAAACCCTTCCCATTCTAAGATTCTATGATACTAGGTAGAGATGCTATCACAGAAGGTGTCAGTGTGACATGTCACTTACAGACCCAGTGATAATTTTAACATGCATGTTTGCTTACAGCATTTTTATATCATCCATTAACAATATACTCTCTGGGTGATGTATACCCAAAACAAAACAAAACCATAGCATATGATTTATAGTAATGTAAATATACAGTAAGAAGATAAAATCAAAACCAAATCAAACAGTATTATAATGAAACTTAAAACCAGCACAAAGCCAATACAGAAAACATTAGCATCTGGGATATAAAAAGCACTGTAACATTTTTATTATTGAAAAATTAAGAAAAATGGAATGGTTGTTATCTGGAGACAAAAAGGCCACACTACTGATGCCAAGTGAAGTTCTTTCCAGAGAGCCGGGGTGCTACTAAGGGAAAAGGCCTCTTCTGCATAGCAATCTGATTCATCTCCTGTGGTGGGGGTCTCTGAAGCTGGATTTAGAGCTTTCACCCTCTGTTTGAGTGTCATATTATGTGACAGAACATCCATATTTAAGCAAGATCTGGCTCAGCAGATAACAGCAAGTAACATCAGGTAACAGCAAAATGTGTGGGCAAGTAAGGTGTGCTGAAGCCCACATCTAACCTCACCATCCTCTTGTCTTCCAGACACATTTTCCTTTAACTAAAAACTGAGATATGCCAGTTGACCTGGAAGAGAAGCCCTTGAAAGGGAGCCAGGAGGTAGTAGTTCATGGGCCAAGCATTTCCACTTTGCTGTTAAAAACACAGACCACCAGTCCCTCTTTCAACATATTTGGGCTGCATCCATGGTCAGACACACAGATCTGCTGCAGCTATGTCTTGCTAGCTCAGAGATGAGTCAGATGTCTTAACAAACAGCCATGGATAGTTTGTTAAGATTGTACACAATGATTGTGTTTTTGAGTACTCTGTAAGATTGCAGACTTTCATGGTGTGCTAGTCAGAAGCCACCTGCCAGTGTGAAGAATACCATTTAAGGCTATCCTTTGTTGCAAGATGAGAGGGTACCCAGTCCCATCAATAAATAGCTAGGTCCTTTCCTCATTAAGGAAATAATACGTTTAAGTGCTTTAAAAAACATCACTCTAATTTATCTACAGACCAGATTCATCTATAAAAGGAGGAATGCAGCACAGAGTTGATCGTACCCTGTCTACAGGGCTGAATTGCATAGAAATAGCTCAAATTGTTAGAAGAGGACCACTTCTTTCAGTACCAGGCAGATCACAGTCTAAAACCTGTATCTGAGGTCCTCTGCCAGATGCCTTCACCTCTGGTAAAATAGGTGGCAGCTGGACAAAGGACATTTTCAGTGGTGAAATGCCAGACAGCTGCACCATCTCCTACCTTTCTGCGGGCATTGATGTTTATTGTTCTGACAGAAGACATTTTTTTTTCTTGTAGTTTTTGTGGGTGTCCAGAGTATGCTGTTTTAGAACTCTTTTACTGATGATTTTTATGCAGTTAAAAGTAATTCTAGATTATTGTACTGACTCCTTTATTATTGTTTTTGGAAATGATCTGTTGTCTTTATTTAATGATTTACATACCATCTTTCGACTAAGAAACAGAACACAGTGCAATATAAAAATATGAAATATAACACAATTATGAAATAGGATATTAATAATGAAATTTTAAGACATCAGCAAATTCACAGGGAACTTAGGCCATTTCACACTACACTGTTATAGTGCTATTATTCCACTTTCAATGTCCTATGGAATCCTGGGGTTTGCAGTTTAGGGAAGGGCATTTAGAATTCTCAGCCAGAGAGTTCTTGGGCCTCAGTAAACTACAAACCCCAGAATTCCATCCGATGTTGAAACTAGAATAATAGCACTATAACAGTGCAGTGTGGAAATGGCCTCTGTCTTCTTGGAAAGGCCACCCATATTTAATAGTCTTCAATGCTTGCCTGAAAATCGGTAACAATGAGTCCAGTCATTTTTGTATTTGAGAATTAAAAGGAACATTGGATTATTTAAAAAGTATTTATTATTCTAATATGTTCTGGGTCCTTTTAATTATTATCATCTTCCATTGGGGAAATATACAAGAAATGTACAAATAAGCATATAAATGTATATTCTGCAGCCTTGCTCTGAAAGACTAAAAAGCAATTGCAATCAAACTGGATAACTTCATTAGTCAGAGTGAATTTCTTTTACCCAGGGGAGTAACAGTTGACATATTGACCTCTACACAGGGCTTATGTAAGGCACTTATCACATTTTTGAAAACTAGACTCCTTTTTTCTCTTGGATGGGTTCAATTTTGTTTTACAAGCTTACATTTTACTGTCATGAAAAAAATCCTGTCGATTGGAGTTTGTGTATGTATGTGCGTTAATACTTTGGCTATAGAGGCATATTCAATTTTTTTAACTAGCATTATTTTTATATTTATTGTAGATTTTCCTGATACAGTGGCATTATAATTAAAAGGTTCTGAAATACAGTATGTTGGAAGAACATTAATTCTTATCTTTCCCATTGTTGGATTTTAAGTTGTTTGGTTTTATTGTTATTTTTGAAAATGAGTATATAAGAGAGAGATTTCATAGAAAATTAGCTCCATGTATTGATAAGCCAGGGAACTACAGGAAACCTGGTATCTTGGTTATGACTGCAAGCTCAAACAGAACTTTACTCTGAGGTTTTTTTAGCACATCATTTGAATATGAGCACTATCTCTTCTCTGGTTTATTCCTTGCCCAACAAATGAGAGAAAGAATCCAGAATTTGTTTTTAGTTTCTTGGGAGAGAAACAAAACCCCCAGAAGAAAAAGTACCCATGTTTGGAGGCTCAGTGGTTTGTTCAGCTACTCCTGCAGCAGGCAGAAGCCATTGAACAGGATGACCACACTGCTCATAACCAATAACCAATTAAGTCAATGGTTCCTTGCTTTATTATGCTGCTCAGTTTGTCAAGAACATAGATTGTGCAGCCTTCAGGGAATATACATTTGGTTAAACCACCATCTCCAAAAGGCCATAGCCTAGCAAGGAAGACTTACCATTGATTGGTAAGATTACTGTGTTTTGCAAAAAACAGGATAGGAAATTCTTCAGAAATGAGACCTACAATGGGAGAAAAACAGCTTTAGTTGCCTCCTCTAAAAACTTACAAAGGTATTGTTTACAGTTAAACTCCTTTTTTTTTAAAAAAGTCCCATATTTATAATTTAGGAATGTTTTGCTTATTGGTAATTGGAAGGCATAGGTATAGAAATCAGCTCCTTGTCTTTCCCAATGTTTGGTAGTCTAAGAGACCTACTTAATTTCCAGTCAATCTAGTTTGGCATGTTCCTTATCTAAGCACTGATAAAGGTCTTCCCACCTCCCAAAGTTTATTCTTTTGTATTTTGCTTCTGTCTGTTGAATCCTGCATGAAATTAAATGTTATCCTTCTTCCCTTTACTTTTTTGCATATGTAATTGTCCAGTTAAACCTGATTTCTCCGGGCTGATGCCCTCTCAATGTTTGGGACTTCAACTCCTCTCAGACTCAGCCAGCATGGACAATCATTAAGCATCCTACCAGCTGAAGTACAAGGTGTCTAGAGTTAGTGTGGCAGTAAATTCCTCCTGAAATCTAGATTAAAGCTTAAAGGAAGTATCCACTGTACTGAACTCAAAATAGGTCCAGCAGTTTGGATAACTTCTTTAAAGTTCACATTAAAACCCAGAACAAATTCACTGCACCATCGAGATAGGACCCATCAACTGCCACTATTTGGGGGACACCAGGATGATGAACACTGAAATACACTTTCTTCATCATTATCATATCACATTTACCTGGAAAGAGCCAATGTTCGAATAGGTCAAAGACAGTTGTAACCTGAAATGAAATAGAAAAATACTAAAGGAAAATCCAGTAACATGAGCCTTACAATTTTATGATATACGCAGGAGGGAAGGAAAAAAATTACTTTTTTGGCAATTAATTTTACATTACTATTCGCATTATCATTTTTTTTTAAAGAATCATACTATTATGCTCTCTTTTCCACTCTGAATAGTGAGAAGTTCCAGGTGTGTAATATTCAGGTCTACTTTCTTATGGAAGTGGGTCTCAGTGGAGACTTATTTTGTAATATTGGAATTTAATTGCAAATATACAAGCTGGACACACACAGTCATAGAAGTTTATAAACACTCTGTCTCCTGCAGCTCCCACAACAAATATGGAGAAATAGCTAGCACCCAAAATGCTATTAGCAATTCCAAAATGAGTTCTGTCTTTTCCAATCGCCTTGTGACTCTGACTCAAACTGGCTTTTGTTTTTGTTTCTTTTCACACAGAAATCTTGGTTACATCATTCTTAGCTACGTGGTAGCGTGCGTGTTGGGGAGAAGTATGCCTTTTTGCACATCTACTTTTTGACTATTCAGAAGTTTGAAAACAATCTGTGAATCTAATTTCCCCCAACGAAAAAAACTGTAGATAGCTTTGCTGGGACAATTAAAGCAGTCTCTAGCAGGATTTCTGGCTTAATAGGGGCTGCATCCAGACTGGTTACAAAACCCAGAAAGTCCCCCAGATTTTGTTCCTGGTCTTTCCTATTTTATTCTGGAGATCCGCACGTTTTGTTTGTCTGGTCCCAGCACCCCAAGTCTCTCTCTCTCTCTCTCTCTCTCACACACACACACAGTCAGAAAGACCACTAACAAAATCTGGGGCTTTTCAATCAGTTGGGGTGTGCCCTAAGCTAGTGTTACTGAACCTTTCCTATATGACCTGCCCCCCCAACCACATCATTAAACAGGACATTCAGAAAAAGAAAGGCAATCAAAATGAATGAGGAGCTAGTATAGCAGCTCTCTGAGAGCCAGTGAGATGTAGTAGTTTGGTGTCGGATCAGAACTCTGACCATTATTTGAATCCCCCCTCAGCGATGGAAACCCACTGGGTGATCTGAAGAAATCTTACCAGGAAAACCTGAGACAGATTTGCCTTAAGCTCACCATAAATTGGAAATGACTTGAAGGTACATAACACACATAGCAGTTCTCAATTTGGTTACAAATTGGTGTTATAACTTGCTTATATGAATTCACAGACCAAGCTGAGAATTGTGTCTGGGAGAAAAGTGTCCCAGAAAGACTTATTCTGAAATGTGCTGGGTTTAAGAAACCTTTCCCTCTCACCTCTTTCTTTCCATGTGGACCATGGAAAGCATTCCAACAATCACTGCTATCCCTAACTATTTCCCCCAGCTTGCATGAGATCTTTTTCATGTTCTGTGAAGTCTTGTTAGGGGAAAAATGTTCTGAGGTTCACTGTACTGTGGGTAAATTACTCCATTGACAGTGCCATTATGAAAAGTTAGAAACAAACTCACTTTTCTATTAAAAACAACAACGAGTCCTTTGGCATGTTACAATATTAACAAGTTTTATTTGGCATCAGCTTTTGTGGACTCCAGCCCATTTCAACACATGCATTTTTATTAGAATCGTGGGTTAGGTTTCTGTATTACCTCTTGAGCTGTAATGAGCCAATTAGCTTTTGTTCAGCAATTGCTACTGTAGCATCAGTACTGGCAGATTGCAATGAGAAAAAAAAATTCCAAAGTCCTACATTATAAACTAGACAAAATAAAGCTCTCTTGTGGCTAAAATCAGTGCCTAAATCAAATTGATAGCTCCAACTAGTGTATATCCACTGAATCAACAGAACTGATGTAAATTGACAGTCAGCATAGTGTAGTGGTTTGAGCATCGGACTACAACCCTGGAGATCAGGATTCAATTCCCCACTTGGCCATGGAAACACAAGGGGTGACCTTGGGCACATCACATACTCTCACCCCCAGAAAACCCAATGACAGATTCACCTTAGGGTCACCATAAATTGGAAAGGATTTGAAGGCACACAACAACAGGTGTTAATTTATCAAGTTCCCATTGATGTAGTGGCTCACCTTAGGAATTCTAATTGGATTTAGGTCATGTCCTCTATTCATTTTTCAAAATACAAATATCTCACCTTTCCTTTCTGCTAAACTCAGGATAGGATTGCACGGCCCACAGAGGGCACGCCCTGTAAAGCTTTCACTTTCTGCAGAGGAAATCATCCAATTCCTTTTAAGAGAGGATTTCAGATAAAAGATTGTCTCCAAAGAAACTGGATTATTAGATTTACTGTAAAGAACTCTGCCAGAAGAAGTTGGGAGGGTGCAACAAATAAGATACATTTCCCTGCATTCCTGCAAATCGACAGCAGACTTTTTGCCTTCCTCCTCCATGGCAGGGCCATTTCTGTATGTAATGTATACCTTGGTAATTGTCTTGCTTGTGCAATGCTGCCATTTTCACTTGCCCATAACTAGTATAGAGGTTTGGCATAAATTTGGCAGGAATATTGGGGAAGTTTCATAGGTAACATGTTCCTAGAAAAGCTCTGGAGAAAGACAGTAGAAATTTGTTTTAGTTCATTAATTTCTCATACCACAATGATCCACAATACTTACTATATTCACAGCAAAAATAGGTTGCATGGTTAGGTTTAGTAAAAGAGCAGATACTTCTACAAAACAAGGAATCTTTACAGTTAAACTGTTTTTTTGCAACCATACAGCTGGTGCTGCAGTAATGACTAAGTTCATCCTTACTGGATGGGACTCTGTATAATACTGGGCAACCTAGAGAATTACAAGGCAAAGAAAGACATTTTAGTATCTATTAAAATAAGCAGTTGTGTTGTTGTTGTTTTTTATGTATGCGTGGCATATGCTGTCCAGTGTTTTATATGTTCAGTTCCTTTTGCAGTTGCTTGGTTCTGTGCTTGCATAATTGTACAGAACTGAATCACCTATAAAAACCTTCATATCTTGCACCAACTTCACATATTACTCCCACTTTCAAAATAGTTATGTATTCCCACTGCAAACACAATGTGTGCAAGGTAGGTACTACTTTCATACATCCTATGCATGTTTACTTGGATATAGATCCCACTGTGTCAGGTAGGGTGGAAAGGTGTCAGAACAGGATGGTAGCAGGAGAAATCTGTTGCCACCAAGAAAGATTTATTTCTTTCCCATCTAACCTATTCCCCCCCGTTTTACTGTTCCTTTAAAGAGAGTTTGGGCAGGGAAAAAGCAATAAGCTACAAGCAGGTACATGAAATGGTGTGGGAGAAATCAGCACATATTTTCAATCTGGGGGATCCCTTAGATGCAAGACTGGGCAATCCAGCATCATATCTCCTATACTTTGTTTACTGTTTAATTGGTAAATGTAATGGGAGGAGTATTCTGAATTAGGCTTGTGGCATTGGAAAAGAGAGAAATCCTCTGTCTATAGGTTCTTTCCTTCTAAAAAAGTACAGCACTATGATTCTACTTTAACCACCATACCTGCATCCTATGGAGTCCTGGGCCATTTCCGCATTTCCAACTGCAAACCCCAGGATTCCATAGGATGTTGAAAGTGGAATAATAGCGCTATAACAGTCTAGTGCGGAAATGGTGCACGACTTTGTAATTTGTGGAGGTATTAGACCTCTCTGGCCAAGAATAATAAATACCTCTCCCTAAACTGGAAATTCGAGGATTCCACAGCATGAAACTATAGCAGTTAAAGTGGAACCACAGTGGTATAACTGTATAGTGTGCAAAGACTCCACGCTATTTTATTGCTTAAGCTCCTGCCAAGCTTCAGTTTTTCTTGCAAGGGGAAATCTACCAATCACTATTATGTTTGGTTTGGTCCTAAGTTCTTCTTATCCAGTACTTTTTCTCCATGGCAGAGAGGGTGTCTGTTCCAAAAAGCACTGCAAAAATACATAAATAAATAAACAAAATAGGTGTTTAATTCCATATTCTTGTCTGCCAATAAATAAACAAGAGAGGTATTTAATTCCATTTTCTCAGCCATCTTGAAACCCTGACTCTCCTCTATACAGACTCTGTGACCTTTTAGACTGTTGGAAATTAATCAGAGCTCAAACACCATCTAGGAGCACAAAACCATTATTGTTTAACTTCAAAAAAGCACATGCTTACTTCAGGAATGATTCGGCTTAATGCTTCTGTGGTTAAGTTAAGAGATGAGGAATGCTGCAAAATAAAACAAATAAATTCTATACCGGCTTCCTGCTCTGCTTTGAAATTAAAGATTGTTTTCATCCATGTGTTTGACTGACACTGTCAAGGTCCGTTTGAGTAAGAGGAGAACATTTCAGTTCATCTACGTATACAAACATGGGGGATAAGAATTCATCACTGAAACATGCACTGAGGGATGGGTGGCACTAGGATGTATGCAAAGCATGTAGGCCTACAATCTGGCCTATAGTCTCCTTTACCTACTAAACCAAAGTAACAGAAAGAAAAGACTTGCCCAGTAAAACCAACAGACTTGCTCCACCCCAAATCTGCTTTGCAATATTCCCTTTTTTCATCCAAAACACCCTATCGGTTCTGGAGTTTTTGTCCATGACAACTGGAATTTTGCAATGTGTAGATTTTCCCATTCAGACACTTCCTTTACTCTGGCCATTTTGTTCAAAGGCTTTAATCTGCCCTATATCATAAGATCTCTGGGCACTTTACAATTACCATTAGGCCCCAAAAGCTCTACTTCTTACCCTTTTCTTTATCAGGACCCCCAATAAATACAATGTGGTGCCAGAGTCCCCCAAGACTTAAGTTATTATTTAAATATTCAAATATGTATTTATTTATTAAAAGCTTCCAGAGTACTGTTTTTACTGATGGGGCACAGAGAAAGTCCCCTCCAGCAGAACTCAGTATAGTTAGGACTATATAAGGGTTATAAAATGATCTACTGATCTACTGCTTCAGAGAGCTCATGCTGTAGTGGCCAAGACACTGACTTACAAGTTAGGAAGCTTCCCAGTTCAAATGCCATTCAGTGCCGGAGCTTGGAGTGTGCGGAAGGGGGGTGGGAGGGGGTGGAGGTACGGCACGAGGGACACGGCCACTGTATGTGGGGTTGTGGCTGCAGTGCATGGGGGCATGGCCAGGGCATGCGGGGGTGTGGCTATGGGGCGGGATGCCCCAAAAACATTGCCGCCCAGGGCAAATCGCCTCCCCTGCCCCCACGTCCCTATGTGACTGATGCCACTCACTACAAGCCTTTAGGCAAGTCACTTTGAGTTCCATGGCTGAAGAAAGGCAGGATATTAACTTACACACTTGCTCTGTCTTGAATGAGAATAATGTTAAAGTGCAATTGGTGAGGATTTCTGGCCGTTACCGACATGCAGAGTGCTCAGACACATTGAATGGCCTGGATATCAGTTCCTTGGCTCCTCTTACCAGAGGTAGTGGCTAAACTAACAGGCAAGCAAAGAATTCCATTTAAATCCAAAAAACGTCAGGCTTGGGTTTTAGAGTCTAGCTCATTAGAGCTAACAAACCAAACCTCAGATTTAGACATCATGGGATATTATTGTTTATGCTTCTGGTTCATTTAACTGTACTTGTTGATTTTGCTAGTCTTCTATAACACTCCAAATCAGCTGCCTTGCTCTGCCCAATGCTAATGCAAGCTTGACCATTGCATTTATTGGTTGGCATTCTCCAAAGCAATAAATGAATCACTTTTTCCAAAATCCACAATCATTCCCCAAGTTCCTAATTCTACTGCTACTAACCTATTTGGAAAAACTGATCTTTGAGGCTCCAATTGTGTAATAAGCCAATGAAAGAGACTTTAAAAAATATTCAGAGATCCCAAAGTACAGCATATTATTGTTGTCTGGAAGAGAGAAGGGAACTGTCATGAAGGGACGTTCTATATGGTTCCTTATTGGATACATTGAGGCCTGCAAAATAATTATAAAAGAGAAAGTCTCTTGATGTTGATGATTAAGGCTGCAATTCATGCCCAGTTAATTTTGCCCCCACTCCGAGTTCTGCAGAAATTATTTCTGAATAGACACGTATCAGATTGTGCTGCAAGGTATCAGTTGTTGCTGTTAAATAATCTCTTCCTCACCCTGCTTTTAAACAAACCAACAGATTGTGCTCCTCATAAAAATATGTGGCTAGATGGCAGGCAAATCTGGAGCAGGAACAGTGGACCCTTCGGGTCTGCAATCTTCAGACCTGCAATTTCCACCAGCCATGGAGCATGATGTCCTATACATAAAAAGCTGGCAATGTGAGCATGGATGCACTGAAGTATCTGCATGCATGTTGCCACCATTTAATAATATGGGATGTAATCATTCATGCTTTTTATCATTGGGAGAGGGGTGATCCTAGAACTGAGCCCCTGCAGATCCAGAAAGTCCCCTGTATATATTTACCTGTCTAGAACTGTTAAGCAATTGTTTAAATATCAATGCCACCCAACATATGGAAGCCAGTATGGTGTAGAGGTTTGAGTGTTAAACTATAGCAGTGGAAACCAGGGTTCACATTCCCGCTCAGCCATGGAAACTCACTGGCTGACCTTGGGCAAGTCATACCGTATTTGACAGCATATTAGATGCACCAGCGTATAAGACGCACCCTATTTTTCAAGGAGTATTTTTCAGGAAATGTTTTTTTTACTACCTTGACAAGGCAAAATGCACAGAAAAGGAGGGGAATGAAAGGAGTACTGCACCAGGCTTCCCTTACCTCCTCCCTTCCTGTTTTGCTTGGCAGGGAGAACTCCCAGGAGAGTCAAAAATGCACAGGAGAGGAGGCAAAGGTAAGAAGTGCTATATCAGTCTTCCCCACTTCCTTCCTTCCTGTTTTGTGTCAGCAGGGAGAACTCCTTTCAGTCCCCCTCCCTTCCCTATGCATTTAGCGTTACCCATATGTGCAGGTGTATGACATTTTCAGAGGGTATTTCTTAGGGAAAAAAGTGTGTCTTACACACCAGCAAATATGGCACTTTCTCAGTCTCAGAGGAAGGCAAAGCAAACCCCTCTGAACAAATCTTGCTGAGAAAATCCTGTTGTAGGATTGCCTTTGTTGTTGTAAACCTTTAAGTTGTTTCCGACTTATGGCAACCCTAAGAGGTTTTTCTGGGGGCTAAGGGTATGTGATGCCCGCAAGCTCACCCAGGAGGTTTCCATGGTTGAGCAGGGAATCGAACCCTGGTCTCCAGGCTCATAGTCCAATGCTCAAACCACTACACCACAACTTGAAAACATACAACAACAAGCCAGCTAACACAGTTGTACTTAGCTGTTTATGCATCACCCCAAAAGAAAACAAATAAGCATACAGGTTTGCATATGTTAACGTGCTAATTTAATTGCATGAATAGCATTACATTTAATTTGCTTTCCTTCAATCTTGGCTTTTATAGTCCGTTTTGATTCTTCCAGGTATCTTTGAACAGCTAATCTACAAATTCTATTTGTTATTAAGTATGATTTCTAGGAACTAAACCGCAAAGCAAATTTATAGAAAAGGAAATCCATGACCTATATGAAGCAAAACCCCAGCATGATGAGAACAGTGAACATTTTTCATAGATACACAGCTTCACATAGTGTTAGACAGGGCTTTCCAAACTGTGTGCCGCAACGTTAGTGTGCAGTGTGCAGATGTGTCGCGCAAACATAACAGGCGGCGGTGGTGGCAAGCCAGGCTTGGGTGGAGGGGCTGCCTCCACTTACTGAATTACTGTGTCGCAAAATGATGCATGTCTAAAAAGTGTGTCACCAACATGAAAAGTTTGGAAAGCTCTGGTGTAAGAGGATACAGGGTTACCTTAAAGTCCAGTTCAATGTAGGATCTAGAGACCTCTAGAGATTTCATAAGGGAATAGTCGATTTGAGCAAAGAATCAATTTGGGATGTGGCTGTAAAGGTTGAGGTACAAAAATCAAATTTATTCATTCATTCATTCAATTTTAACTCCTTTCCTTAAGGGGATCTCTCCAAACACAAACATGGTTTACTACAACAGCCTCATAACATAGGAAACAATGTTAATTTAAATGCAATTTCCTTAAGACTTTTCTCCAGATTTAGAAAACAATAAAATCCTAGAATGACTTCCATTTTCAAATCTTACTGTTCTCTTACTTCAGTAATGGAGCACATTGTTCAAACCAAGTTCTTTTGCTATGTCCTACACGATAACTTTATACTAAGCTCTTCATCAGGGACACATATTGGAAAGATCATCATAATAGACTCACCCTGAAGTTTCTTAAGAGCTGCAGCCATTTTTTGGATTCTAAATTGAATATTGAGACACACCTGTGAAGGAAAATGATTTAAGTCTCTGAAAGGTTATGCTACCAGCTTCTTTCTTTCTCTCTCCCACCCGGAGAATGACAGAAGAGGAACAAGATAATCTGATAAATCCCAGCCAAAGACGCTATTGCCCTGGTGTAAGTGTAATTTACCTGCCTCTTGTGGTAAAGCCCTTAGTCTCAAAGATGGTACAAGATCCCTTTGCAGAAGATATTTGTGTGTGTGTTGTATGCCTTCAAGTTATTTCCGACTTACGCTGTTCCTAAGGCAACCCTATCATCGGGTTTTCTTGGCCAGATTTGTTATGAAGGGTCTGCCATTATCTAAGACTGAGAGAGTGTGACCTGCCTTAACCAGTGGTTTTCCATGGCTGAGCCAGGATACGAACCTGGGCCTCCCTGGGTCCAGCACTCAGACCACTACACCACTCTGGCTTCTAGGAAATATGTACTTAATCCGTAATGGGCAAAGAGTCAGCGCAGTTTATCTGCTTGCAAATCTTTCTCTCTCTAGAGCATTGGTGGGGAATGTGTGGCTTTACAGATGTTGCTGGACATCCATCCGTCCCAACACAGCCAATGGTGAGATATGATATGAACTTCAGTTGAACATCTAGAGTGCCCTATCTGGCAATCCACCGAGGTGGTCATACCGATAACCACCACCCATGAGAATCTCATCTCAAATCTCTCTCTTAAGTGGCAAACCCAAACACCTTGTCATATTTTTCTTCTGAGTATTGCTGCCACCAGGATCCCTTCTGGATGCACGTCTCCTATTATGTGGTGGTGGGTAATTGTGGCAGATTTGGGGGGCCAATTTCCTGGCCCCAGGACCTCTCCAAAGCAGCACTAGCTGCTAAGAATTTAAAAAAAACAAACCCCCAAACCAAACCAAACAAAGCCAACCACTCCAAACAAGCCCAGAAATAGCCAGAAGTTTATTTCTGGTTTGAAAAGAAAAAAAAATATTAAACAACATGGGTAGAGAGCTCTTCAATCTATTTTGAGGTGAATTGCCACACCTGGAGGTTCCTACAAGTGGCAATTCATACTAGGGAGGGTAGGAAAGGGGCAATCTGGGGAGTCTGGAGGAGTTGAGGGCTATGAAAAAACAGATATGCATGTAGCTTCAAAGCTTTATTGTGTCCACCTCATTTTACTGTCTGTGTACAAGGCTGTTATTTTAACCTATACTTTCTATAACACTGAATAGTTGTGACTAGAGGTAGATGCGATTATGATGAACTACAAATATAATTTTATTTAATACAACTCAGGGACTGTTCAAACTATTGCAAAAAAGAAAGATATCTCACAATGGGGAAAACCTCATTTATTAGTGTTTGCGACTTCTTGGAAAAACATTTGCAACCTTCATGGACTTCGTCAGCCAATGGGAAGGAAGGTAGAATGAAGGAAGCCAGGTAGACAATTTGGCCAATCAACATTCAGATTTTCATGTTATAGACAACTGGACGCTCATTTGCTTCTGTTTCTACTCACTATTGGTTCTAAAGAGAAGGATGGGCATATCTTCTTTTTTAAGGGTATGGTATTCCAAAAATCTTACTGTTTTGAGTGTAAAGGCACCAAGCTCCCCCTTCCATCCAGTGGAGTACCATTTAATTGAAAGTGGAGAATCTTTAAAAAGGTGTGCTTTTAATTTTTTTAATATTGATTGATTGATTGCCATGAGGTATTCTGCAATTTAAAAAATACAGCCTCTAGGTAAGAATTAAACTTCTCTGTTTAGGTTGCCTAAACAGGGGAAGCATTTTTACAATTTATGTAAAATCACATTCTGTGTTCTCAAATCCCTGTTCCAGGAGCCACTTCATTGCCCATGCATGTATGTGTGTGCATGTGTATGTATTTATGTGTGTGTGTTGTGTATCCCATAAAAATGCAGACAACTTACTCTGTTTTGCAGCCTTCTTTGTATATTTTTTTTCAGATATTGGAAAAACACATCATAGTACCAGCTGAGAATAAAGGAACACACAGGACTTTAATTCTTTCCATGTCAGTTATTGCTTGATAACCCCAATAACACATAGTTGTATACTTATGTAAAAACAACTGATAAGAAGCCTAATCATATACTGAGTTAAATCTAATAATTCCAATCAAAATGCTGTCAAATGGAATGCTTTAACTTGTGCTTTAATGTTTCAAGATGTGTTACGGAACTACCTGTAGAAATCAGACTGAGGCAACCAAAATCCTATTCCATGGAAATAAGCCACACTGAACATGAGAGGGCATACTTACTTCTGAGTAGTCACATAAGGCATAGTGCTGAGAACAGCTCATATTTGGCAGCTCATCTGGGAATCTCTTTTTAAACATTTTATGGAATAAATAAACAGTATAATGCCATGGCTTTGCATCTTACAAAAATAAGTGCTGCAGCATTACAAAAGAAGAAGAACATTTCACACAGTCTTCATAAAAATTGGAATTGCAATACACAGAAAGACCACCAGCACCTGTATACTGCCAGCAAATCATTCCAGAGGTCAAGATGTGATTGTGGAGGGAAAAGATCCTGTTCACTGTTAATCTACAAATGAATTATTAAACAGCATAAATCAAATACCAAACACCACAAAATTTTGAATCTTGCTGAATTTGAATAATTTCTTAACTCAGGCATTTGACAAGTAAACTCTTCTAATAAGGCTATGGCTAAAGCTTACAACCTCTTTTTTTTAATTAAAAAGAGAGTATATGATTATTTCCACTTTTGCACTATTTCCAGACACAGAGCGAGACACCTGAAATTCAACATCTTGTCCTTTTTTGCTTTGTGATTCTGCTCATTCTTGCTGTCTTATCTTCTGACAGTCAAATCTGGCCTAATGTCCTGCTTGCCAGTTCTGCTTGTTAAGTGTTACTGCCCTGACTCCTGCCTAAGGGGTTAAGTGTTCTCGTTTCTTCGCTGACTCGCGTAGCCATGTTTCCCAGCCTGTGAACTCAGAGAGCAAGATAAGGCTCTGAGCCATTTTCAAAGCAACGTGAAAGTTTAGACGAGAGAGTTTTCCATTCCCATGCTCTCAGCTTCTTTTTCACTGTCTTTAAGAACTGCCTGCCTGCCAGTCAGTTGTTGTTCACTTTGTTCATTTGTTCAGTTTCTGTGTTCTTTTCCTCTGTTCTGTTCAGACATGGATTTTACCTAGGCTTCGCCTAGGCGCTATGCTTTATATGTATTCCAGCTTTGCTTTCAATAAACAACGTAGTTTTTAGACTACTGGATGGCCTCACTCTGGCGTTTTTTCTTGGGACTAACAGATTTTTGGCTTACTTTTAAGCGCAGCTGAACTGTGGGTCATGCTTATCCATGGCATGCCCCCTGGAATTCCTCAACACTGCTCAGCCCTGGCTTTTGACTTCCTGGCTTCACCTCTGGATTATTTCAGCATGATCTGTTTCACATTATTTATTTTATTTTTATTTATTTAATTTATATCCTGGCTTTCTCTCAACATGGGGCTCAAGGCAGCTCACAGTAATGATCGAGATGAAAGGCTGTTTGCTCACTAAAAGTTGTAGCTCCCATATGGTGTTGAGATATTTAGTGGCTATCATGTAAGAGTTTATCTTTTTAACCCTTGGATGTTGTACATTGGTCTTGTTGGACTCTGTGTCACAGTGATTTCAAATGAGACTCTAACCTGGCCTTAGAGTGTCCTGGGATGAGAAGCCTGTGGTCTTCCAAATGTTGAACTACAACTTGCATCAGTAAGGCACTGTTACAGTTATAGTTCAGCCTGGTTTTAAGCCATTGGGAAGAATATGGTTTAATCTCCAGCAATAATACTACTTATACATTGTACAGGGGTTTGCCTATAACAGATCTCTTGTACTTACCTTCTTCTTCCACTCAGCTGGACTATAATATCACCTATGCTCATACGGCAGTCCTGAAAAGCATCGACAGATACCCCCTATCATTCTGTGCCATAATCATAGTTGCTGTAACAGATACTCCTAAAATGGATATTTCAACTTTCCCATGATAGTCTCTGCACAGAATGAAAGCAAGAAGAATGAATGAGGGGACGTAAAGTAGCCAAATCCAATACCCAGATAGGCCAAGTTATGGTGATTTTATTAAGCTTAACAAAATGTCTGTGTCTCAACTTATTTGTTTACAGTTTACTTCAGTGGCTTCTGAACCAGGGCCCTTAATTTACATGTACACTGCGCTCTCTGTTGATGTGACCTCTGCACACATGAATGCGAGGTCACACAAAGCCTTGTGTCTTATTATCAACAATGCGCACTCTGGGTGTATGCGTGAGCCAGTGCGGGTATGCACATGTTGCATCCATTGACCATAATGGGATGGAGCATTCATATTTTTTGTTTTATGTGAGGGTCCCTGGAACAGAACCCTCGCATAAACAGATGTTGCACTATACACTATAGTTATTTTTCTTCCCAGAGTAAAATAAAACAAGATTTTTGATCCACAAATGGAACTTACAACAGCCAGTTTTTGAAGATGTACTGACTCTTGCAGAAGCATCTCTGACTGTCACTACTATCCTGTTCTCAGGTACTAGGATCACAGAGGTATTATGTGTTGAAATGGAGGTGATTTGAATCCTGTAAAGAGAGAAAGAGATCATATTGTATGATGAAACAGAAAAAAATTCAATGTAATACAGTGGGCCCTTGGTATCTGCTAGGGTTTGGTTCCAGAACCCCCTATGGATACCAAAATTCGTGGATGCTCAAGTCCCATTATGTACAATGGTGTAGTAAAATGGTACCCCTTATATAAAATGGCAAAATCAAAGTTTGCTTTTTGGATTTTTTTTTGGCAAGGGTGGGGGCGGAATATTTTTAAGCCGTTGTTGGTTGAATCCATGGGTATAGAATCTGTGAATATGTAAGGGCTACTGTACAGGCAACACTATGTTGTGGTTGTGTGCTTTCAAGTAATTTCTGACTTAAGGCAACCCTAAGATGAAGCTATCATGGGGTTTTCTGGGGCTTAGAGTGTGTGATAAGCCCAAGGTCACCCCATAGGCTTTCATGGCAGAGCATGTAACTGAACCCTGGTCCCCAGGTTTGTAATCCAATGCTCAAATCACCATACCATGCTGGCTTTCAGACAGTACTAATATCTATATTCAGACAATACTATATCTAGGAATAAAGTTCTTTCATATGTTAGTATAGCTAATGGAATCTGCTTCTGAATTCATAGTACTATCTACATGGAGAACACTAACATTGTTCACAGTGTTCATAGAGACACATCTGTCGAAAAATAAGTAGATCATATGACTGGTATACCTTTAATGCCAAGTGACTCAAGAAACATGAGAGATGAACATTTTCAGCTGCTAGAAAGTGCTATACACCCCTTAATTTGGAGCAAGCCTAGTGAATTATCAGTATATTTTCCCTTGCATACATTCCTCGCATTAGAACAAAAAAATTGAAATACTGGATCAATGAAATAAATGAAAGAAAACATAAATGAAGGCTATCCAGCCGGGGTGTGTGTGTATAAATAGAAAATCAGAAAGAAAAGAGACAAAATCTGAGACTTTTCAGCCAAACTGTAGTAATCTCAATACATACTGCTCACAATGTTTCCTTTCTCCAAACAGCATGCAAGATGACAATTTGTACTTTGTGTTTATTTTAACACAATTTCACAAATTTGAATGAGGTAACTTTTATGCCGCACTCATATTTCTGGACACATGAAATAGCTCACACTGTTAAACAAACAAAAATAACAAAAAACGTAGTGGCAGATCAAATCCAGAATACCAGATTTAAAAACCAGGACACAAAATTCACAAACCAAAGATATGTTGTGAGAAAGACGATGCATATACACCTAGAAACCCTGTAGTCAACAGTACCAAATAAGAATCTCTGAGCGCCATTCCTATCTGGAAATCCCTTTTCCTGTATTTCTTTCTGCAGGATCTTCATTCCAACATCCTTTCCTAAAACAAAGAGATTTCAGTTCAAGTTCGCACCCCATTCTAACGCGCACTCTTGCATGTAGCAAATTCAGGGCAGTGCCCTTGCCACCAACAGAGTTATTTGTTGCAGTTCTGATTTATTAACAGTTGATTCTCCTACTTTGGCACACTGGCATGTATTTTCTGCCACAACCTAAATAAGATTATTGTATTCACAGGCATGAACAGAGCTGAGCAAAGAAGGGAGGAGACCAAAATCGATATATAAGACCAAAGGGGGGGGGGGCTATCTCTTTGATTGGAAGGAGCTTCACAGTAGCATGGGAAAGATTAATACAGGGAAGGAGCCCCTTCTCTTTCTGCCTGTGCATTGTCAGAAATGCTAGGTTGGGCTACTCAAAAGGTGCCATAAGTCACCCCCGGAGGACTGTGAGGGTGAGAAGGAGGAAGAGGCAGCTTCCAAGAAGCTGCAGTAGCCTCTGAGTCCGAGGAGATGGGGACTGGGGCGCGAAGGAATCCTGCATTCCAGCAGGATCTGGCAGAAGCAGCAGGCACTGAAGATGGCACGGCCCCATCCATTGTTGAGAGACAGAGGGAAAAATGCCAAGCCCAGCACCAGTTAAATAACAAACACCAATCGAATTAAGTACGAATGAGGCAGCCGTGGCCTTGAAGGAGCTGCTAATAAATATCTTGGCAGTTTTCTCTCAGCTTTAATGCTGACGACTGTCTTATCTGGTTGACTGGCAGTACTCTCTCACATTCCTGTTTTTTCTTGACCCTGGAATGGCTATGTTTGGATTATTCTGTTTACTCTTTGCTGGCTCACCTACCTGGACTTCTAACCTGCTGACTCCTGGACCAGTTATGACCACCCTTGTGCTTCTCCCATCATCTTGCCCAGATAACCTGCGACTGACCTAGACTGGACTGACTACTTCACTGCTTCTACACACCAACAACTTGCTGCCTTGGGCATGCGATGACTTGTTACCAGGACATAGGATATATCTGCACCATATACATAAGTGGTTTTACTATGCCATTCCTCTCCCTGGGAAAACTGAGTAACTGCAGTTATGAGAGAAGAAGCATATGATGGCAGCATTCAACAGCTTATGCTATTCACAGACCTATTTGTCTGGTTGCTTGGGGTGCAATGCTGCTTCCTGAATTTGATTTGTCTTGATCCATGTTTCATAGCCCTCATACTCCTTGCAGTGGTGTGGGAAGAGGGCATAACACTGACATACCTTGTGACTAAGGATCTTGTCTGATGTCCACTGATGTATGCCACTTCAAGCCCTTGAGAAAATTCAGTATAAAAATGCAATAATTAAAAAATTCCCAAAGACATCATTCTTACCATAATTCAGTCCTCTTTGTGTAATTCTCACTTTGAGTCCAGGATTAGCCTCAAGATGCAGGACAAAAAGACTTAACAGGGGGAAACACACCACAACTTCATCTTCTGTTCTTCTGCTTTCATTCAATATGGCCTGTTACACGTATGGTAACTGCGTAGTTAAATTTGGCATTAGCAAATTTTAAACAGACATATTCTAAAAACAGAAACCAGGCTGCTTACTTAAATGGCCAATTGTGTTAACACCCTTGAAGCTGCAATTCTGTGCAGACTCACTATGTACCTCTGTACATTCTCCAAATGTACTGATTTGGCAGGGACAGTTCTGATTAATCTTCTGACATCCCACTTTTTCAACTGTGTTTAAAATGTCCCAGTTTGTCTTTCCTCCTCCCACTTTTCCTCCTTTGTATTCAGCTTACTTCCAACAGAGCAAACTGAGTTCAGAATGCAATAATTTACACTCAATTAACTCAGTGGGACAGAAGAGCCAGTGGAAGGGCCAGAATCTTGTCCTTTTCCAGTTGGCTCAGTAGAAAGCACTGTGGCAACCTTTCCTTAACTTGTATGTTCTTCATCATTACTGTTGACTATCTGGACCACACCCTGATATTGCTTGGCTCCATGTTCCAGTTTTCTTCTGTGAAATATTGGAAGGTATGCTTCTGAGATGCCTACAACTGTACTACCTAACATAGTCTTAAGGTTTTTCACTTTGTCTTCTGACATTTCATTCTATATAAATGTAAGGTGAAGTCATGTGAATAATCAGATACTTGTATGCTATGTATCTTATGCACCAGCCATTTTGTACTTTATGTATCTATGAAGAACACGAATAACACATCGAGTAGAAATCTTTTGGACACTAGGGAAGTGAATGGACTTTTAAGCCAGGATGGAACTGACCAGACAAAGAGGCTACAGAAAATAGGGCTGAATTTAATGCTTATTTGAAATAAAAAGGTCATTATTAGATTGGAGGTCTCTAATGCTGTAATCTTGTGCACACTTTCATGCAATAAGCCTGACTGAACAACATGAGACTGACTTCTGAATAAATACAAATAGGATTCCAGTACTGCACACATACAGGACTTTAAAAACCCAGCCTGGTACTTCACTTACTGTAAATATAGTTCTAACACGTCATAACAAAATCACTACAAAGAAGAGTACTTTTCCATTTGCAAAAACGGACAATTATCTAAAACATGCAGAAACACTTTTAAAATATGTTAGATAACCAAAAACTCTTCATCCTTGTTTGTTTTAACTCCATTTTTGTTACATATTCAAAAGCCACAAAACGCTTTTTAAATTAACGTCATATACCATGGTCCCAAACTAGTTTAAAACAAAGTGCTTGTTGATTTGATATTAGTTGGTAAGTTAACAGAAGATGCAATAATAGCTACCAAATGATTGCTACTGATTTGTATATTTACTAAATTGGTACAGTTTCAGAATTCTAATCCTAACATTAGTTTTGTTAAAAAGGAAATTACAAGGATAGTCCTCAAAGGACAAAATAGTTGCTTTAAGATTATTTTCTCATGAGACACCAAAGAACCCATTATATCCTCCTTCACTGTTAGTACCAAACAAAAATGCTAATAGGTTTAAAATAAATCAGATATATATTTTTACCTATGTTCTTCCTGTTCTCATTACAGATACTTAAGAACAAGCTGCTTTAGAGTTCATAGGCAAATACTGTGAGTCAAACTAAGCTATACTTAAAGTCACTTGAATGAAATAGTTCAGTCATGACTTAAGTGCCATCAATTTCAGTGGGTCTACTCTAAGCTCAAATAGGTCTAGATCCAACCCATTAACCAAATGACAGGTTCAGGACAGATATGCCAGCTCAAGTTTTGCATTGAGAATTAAAAACAAGGGAAGGCAATAATTATTTCAGAAGAAATTAAAACTTAAATAGTCTCCATTACTTACCTATCAAAATTCTTAGTGCTCTAAATATAAGGGAAGATGCTCCCAAGCAAGAGAATTTACTGCAAAGCATGAGAATTCAGCATCCTAACACATCAGGCCAATGCAAACAACTTTTAGAAGAATGTTGGTCTCATTTTTTATGGCACAGAACAGCCAATAACAAAATGTTCTGAATTAGCAAACCAGAAATAAGGGTGCAGTTGCTCACTATTGTAAGTCCTAGCAGCTAAACTCCAGCTGGATGCCTTCTCAGCAACACAGAAAGCAAAAAAATAGAATCTGACCATCATTCATTCAAGAAAATGCAAGAATTCAAGAAATTTTGCATGGGAAGCACAATGCCAGAAACTTTGTTGAGAGTCAAGTCTGCTTTGCTAATCCATTTGGCGCGGCTCTGATTGTCTTAGCTTTTAGCATTTTTGCTGGTGGTCCTATGTTGTATTCCATTCTGCACATGCTGGATTGCTTGACACTTTATGGGCTGTTCTTAAAAATATGTGGAGATAGTTAGATATTTGCATGCTTCCAAGTTTTTCCCTGCTCCCCACTCTCTGACAAGGTTTGTGCAACAGGACATTCATGTGCAATGAGGCAAAGAACTGGCAGACATAAGTGCACCAGACAGTGAAATGAGTTAACCCTTCTAGAATATTGCCATGTAAACTGGCAAAATGTCTTTCTCTACTTTCAGTAGAAATAAAGATAACATCTCAACAGATCTCATTGAGCACATTAACGCTGAATGAAAAAAAAGATAAACATGAATTACCCACAAAGCATATGGGAAAATGTCTTTGATTTTCTTAAGAGAGAGGTCCATGGCAGAAATCAGGAGGGATGAAGTGACTGTCTTAGGCAACAGGCCTTGGGTGTCATGCAATGACAGAAAATTGTAGGTGGTTTGATTTAGTATCATTTTATTTCTACACCAAATATGGGGAGGGGTAACTTGTGGGATTTTCTGCTTCACATGTCAAAATACTTAAGTGGTTTTGCATGCTATGTTTTCAACTAGCTCTCTGAAAGTCAACACCCTGACCAATAAATGATGGTGAACTAGTAATATGGAGGCAACATTTAACCTATAATTTTGTAGCCTATCCACAGTTACATAAGAAAAGCCAGAGCAGAAAAAGTGCAATTCTAGATATATCTACTCTTATGAAAATCAGAATTCAGTGGGACTTACTCTCAGGTAAATATGTATAGGATTGCAGTCTAAAGCTGCTGGGTTTCTCTGTGTTGTAATATGGACACAAAATTTGACATGTGGTAGCAGAGACTTTAATGCTAAGAAGAGAACTTTTGTTTTATTGGATTACTTATCCTTTTGTTTAAAGAACTGAACTTTACATTCTGGTGGACATCTAGCCTTGTCTGCAATGAGATAAAGAAATACACATCCGCAGTTTTACATTCAGTCAACACATTTGGCTCTATCCTTGTGACAAATATGGTCAAATAAGATCAAATGCACATTGCAGGAGCACATACTATAACATACTTATTTCCATCAGTCCTTTGAACATACTTTCTCTTCCATCATAGTGATACATGATTATTTCACCCTTTTTGATGGGAAAAAAATATTCATAGAATTAGAAATATGACCAGTATGGCACTGCCCCTTGTGCCTCTTGCTGGTATTGCAGTCAAATAAATAGAATAACTATAATAAGCAAAGAAGGTACAAAGAAAGGAGATGTACACGCATGTTCATACGTACACATACATGCCTGGACACAACCCAGCTCTTTTCTTTTTTGGGAGGGAGTAGTGAAATTCCTCTATCCTCTTTCCCCAGCACTTCTGATACAGATCTAAGGGTTACACTGGCTTTTAAATATAACTGCCAAAGCCAAAACTTAACTGCCTAAACACAATCTGTATTACACTGGCAGAAAAATGGGATGGGAGGAGTGGATTTGGTGGCAATGAGAGTCCACGTAAGGCCTCTGGGGGCATTTCTGGTTAGGAACCTCTGCCATAAACAGATGTCAACACACCATTCAGGTCTATCAACCAGTCATCTATGGAACAAATTACATTGTTTGGGACACCTGTAAGAACACACATAATAACACATCTGACACTACAGGTATCATTTTAATAGACACAGCACTGCGTTTCCCACTATATAAACTGTTCATAAAACTTAATGTCTTTCTGCTCCTATGTCTCTAGCATGATATTCTCTTCCTTTATTTGAACAGATCTCACAACTTGTTGTACATTTATATTTTAAATATTCTCATATTTTGAGAGTAAAATTTTGTCACTACAATATTCACGTTTATTTTATCTGAACTTTGCTTTCCAATCTGGAAGTAAATTTCCAGTTCGAAATTACTATTAAGAATTATTTGTAACAGAAATGTACTATCTTTTCATTGCTTTAACACATTGCCTATCAATAGAAAAAACAGGCATATGCCTCTCTGTACAATATCAGAGGTGTTAACAATATCTGCATAAGACCAGATTTTTGTTTGGTTCCATTGAATGGAGAATGCCAACCAGCTATGTAGCTTAGGTGAGATCATTGAGTTACACTTCATTCCATCCAACCCAGGCTATGGCTTTCATCGTAAGCATAAATACAATTTCCAAATGATTATGAGCTTTGTTGTTGTCAAGCGCCTTCAAGTCATTTCTGAATTATGGTGACCTAAGGCAAACCTATAATGGGGTTTTCTGGGGTTGAGCGTGTGTGACGTGCCCAAGGTCACCCAGCTGGTTTCCATGGATGAGGGGGGAACTGAGCCCTGGTCTCCTGGGTTGTGGTCCAATGCTCAAACCGTCACACCATGCTGGCCCGTGATTAGGGCCTTGGATGTGTCTAAACCTGCATAGGATCTGCTAGGTTTTCAAGTGTTAGAAGCAGTGAGCCTGTTCACTCCAGAACAAATAGAGGAAGTTGGTGAACTGCCAGCAACTATTCAGCATTTTCTAGAGGTTCCTCTCCGCCGCCTTCCCAAGGACTTTATTTAGGCTGAGCAGCTTCTGATAGCTAGGATTGGTATGTAGCATGGGTTTTGTTTTTTATTGATGCTTATACTATTTTTTTGTAATTCCCAAGACTGCAATATGAATGTAAAATGACAGTAGTTGGAATATACATTTGCTTTTTTAAAAAACCTTTTAGATCTAGTTCTCACATCTAGTGTAGGAAATCCTTGTAGTGACAGATATTGTTGTTCTTTTCTGAGTTTTAGTTAATAGTTTTACTGCAGATTTTACAACGTTTTTTAAAAATTACAAATAAAAACACCCTCTCCCATCTGTTCTCTTCTCTGCCTCTCCTCATCCATTTTTGCAAATCCAAAAGTAATTTCTTGGAACAGAAACTTAGACATCAACAGAACTTTAAACCTACGGTAGAGTATTGCAATTCTGCACCCTACCCCTGTCTAGACTTCAGTTAACAAGAAAAACGGGGAGAGTCACAGCACTACTTGTACTGTGACAAAAAATATACAAAAGAGTGGCACAGCAAATCTGAGACTGAGAAAAAGTTGTGGACTCCATTCCTCTAGAGTCCATAAAAAACTATGCTCTTTCACAATAAGCCTCAAAAGGCGCTACAGTATTCCCTCGTACTTTTTCAATGCAGAAACAGTCCAACATGGATCATTTCCGCACTAGACTATTATAGCGCTATTATTCCACTTTCAACATCCTATGGAATCCTGAGGTTTGCAGTTTAGGGAGGGGCCACAAAGGATTCCATAGGATGTTGAGAGCGGAATAATAGCGCTGTAACAGTCTAGTGCGGAGATGGCTCATGTTGGACTATTTCTGCACTGTCTGTCTTCAAGTGAAAGCTTAAAGTTACTTCCGGAAGCTTACGCTCTTTCTCCGTAGTTTCATTGACTTATTGCTAAAAGACACTTTCTCCAATCTGCTCATAGCAAACACCCTCTAGGAACCAAGAACGTCACTTCCACATCACTCGACTTCAACCCCAAGGCGGTCAGGCTTCTTGACATCACGTGACTGCGTTCTCACGCTCGTCGCGCGGTAAGTTTCCAAACATATACGTGTGCGCCCACGACTCGACGGTTCGCGCATGCTCGCTAAAGGTCGTATAGGAAGAGCGCCGAAGTTATCGATCGAGAACAAACTTCTCCGACTCCCTGGAGCGGGCGGGAGGGGAGAAGGCAACAGGATCGGCGACGTCTCGTTCTTTTCCGGATTCGTTCGGCCGCTCGGTGGAACTTGTCTGCGTAGGACGAGGGAAGGGAAGGCACAGCGGATAAGGGGCGGGGCTTGGCATCATCCGGGGGCGCGAGGGTGGATGGGGGAAGGAGGCGGTGCCTCACCGACCAGGACCAACAACAATAATAATAATACGAACAAGGACGGCGGCGACGCCACCCAGAAGCCCCTTGCGCGAGCTGCGACCGCTTCCGCCTTCTTCGCCGAGGGCAGGGCGTGCGCTCGGCTCCTGCGTGGAGGAGACGCGGGGGAGTCGCCGCTATGAAGGTGCGGGTGCGGGTGCGGAAGCAGACGGCCCCGCTGGAGTTGCCTGAGGCGGAGCCAACGCTGGGGGACCTGCGGGCGCGCCTCTGCCAGACTCTCCTGCCCGCTTGGGGTTACAGGTAACGGGTGAAACTGAACGTTGGCAGGGGCCGTTTCCACTCTAGACGCTTATAGTGCGATTATTCCGCTTTCAACATCCTGGGGAATCCTGGGGTTTGCAGTTTCGGGAGGGGCCTCGAGGCCCCTCCCGAAACTGCAAACCCCAGGATTCCCCAGGATGTTGAAAGCGGAATAATCGCACTATAAGCGTCTAGTGCGGAAACGGCCAGGAAGTGGAGTGCGGGTTGGGAGGGATGTAAATATGCGTGTGGGGAGAGAAGGAGGGCGCCTCCAGCACCGGATGGGGAGAGGAGAGAAGCCGCTTCTTCCCGTATAAATCCATGTAATTTTGCTCTGTAGGAGTAAATGTAGGTGTAGGAAAAGGGACCTCCTCGAAGTAGGGGAGGTTGCTTGGAAAACCATTTGTTTCCTGCTGCTTCTTTTGGAAAGACTTCTATTCAGCCTTTTTTCATATATGTCCCTCTTTACAGAACAACACATACATAGATAAGAACGTCTTGTACAGGGTTTTTGTTCTTTTTTTAATATATATATATATATATATATATGTTTAATTTAAAAATCAGTTTAATCATACTGAAAGCAGGTGCCTTGATTATACTAAAATACAACAAAAATATGTAGGCTTCAAGTAGAAATAAGTTATCGTACTGAAACAGAATATAACAAAGTGCAGAAATGAAGAGGAAACATGACTGCTTTCCTCAGATTTACTGTATTTGCTGGGGTATAAGATGCACTTTTTCCCCAAAAAGATACTGTTTGAAAATGGGATGTGTCTTATACACTGGTGTGTCTTATATGCCAGCAAATAGTATTTACCAGTGTATAAATGGGGTACAGTCTTACACACCAGCAAATACGGTACTCAAGAAAAAGTATTAAACATGCTATATTACAAATACATACTAAACCATTTCTTTGGTCAATGTTTTTATGAATTAAACCAGGCTAATGTTATATGTCGCTCTGAATGAATAAAGGGTACCAAAAATGTCAGTGTGATGTTTGAAACCTAAGGTATTTTAAAGAATGAACTGTTTTAAAGAATTTTTATTAAAATAAGGAGAAACAAGATAGACTACAAGAACCATTATGAGTAAATATGACATAACAAAACATATAAGCAACATTTGTTATACAAATATTATACCCAACATATATCTGCAGCATTGACAGTTAACAAAATTACACTTAAATGAACTCCCCTCACTGAGGAATTACCAGCTTGTTATCTGTTAATTACATTTAACCCTCCATTACCAATATGAGAAGAAACTGAAAAGTTTGATGTTTAAGAGTGATGGGCAGGAATGGAGGTCAAGTTTGAAAGCGAACGATTTTAAACCCCAAAGTATAGCTTCATAATGCTGAGTGAAGGTAATGGAGCATGAAGAGTTTCACTGCCTTTCTCTGTGTTGCTTGATCTTTTGTGTTTGTGTAGCGTATTTATACTGTGTTGACTGGCTCTGGGGTGTCTCAGAACTAGTGACATTTTGCAGCAAATGCTGCACTGTGGTGAAGTGAGTGACATTCTCTGTCACTGTGATGGCACCTGCACTACTGACTTTGTTGGGTCTTTTTTACTCAAGAATGTGGGTGTGTAGAGAATTATTGATTCCCTCCAAAGCTGTGTTTATAACTGCTGCAGACAGGGATGATAGTAGAATTGGGTTTTCTAAAAAGGCATGTCATGTACCAGAGCACAGAAAAACTCTTGATGGTGCAAAGCCTTGATGCAAAAATTTGCATTACTGGTAGCATTTGTGCACTGATGAATGTTTAGTCTTGCTTTATTTGTCTGAGAATCTCTGTTAATTACCAGATTTGTGCATCTTTTAAAAACCACTTTGAATTGAAATACTCAGAAGCCCCAACTCTTCCATTAAATAGTTTCAAGACATGTCTTATAAACACTGTGATACAGAGTTTTATTGTTACTGATATGTAAAGCTCAGTGATTGACCTTAGGTCATATGTTTTTTCTTGGCATAACAGCTCACAAGATTGTTGCGAGAATAAATTGAGTGCGCCAGCTTGAGTTCTTTGGAGAAAAAATGGGATATAAGTGACATTTTTTCACCACACATTCCTGTGATTGGAAACGGCGCGGACAGAGTAGGAAGATAACATTTTTAATCTGGTGACTCAACAGCAGATTGTGTAACACCCCATGTGTTCTTAAATAGATTAAGTTTAGTTTCAATCCCTGTGGAGTCCAATTTCCATTACATGAAGGAGGAGACATCTTCTCCTGGACTACTAGTTTTCCAAAAGGTGCTAAATGCAGAGCTAGAGATGGTAGCAATAAGCCTGATTCAGTCTATGAAAACAATTAAAGAAATGAGTACAACTTATCTTCAGTTGCAGTTGCTCCAAAGTAAATCTGTATGGAGTTAACTGGAACAATTGTGATCAAGTCCCTATACCTGTCCACTAAATGAGGTAATATCATATGATTGCCATTCTCGCTAAAGAAGCTTAGCACTGTATTAACCTCCTAGATGGCCTCCTCCTTATTCATTGAATGTTCAGGAACTAAGGAAAGAGGCACCTATCCTAACCTGTTGGTTAGAAAGGGTTTTGTAAAGCTGATAACTTGGCCCTTATGAAACTGAAAGCCGAGTGTAAGACACATCATATTCAGTTTCATTTTTTGGTTACAGCTGGAATAGAAACCAAAGCGATTATGTAACAAAACACTTACTCTACTTGTTGTGACAAAGAAGATCTGTGCTCTATTTATTTAAAATGTTTAGTCAGGGCCAGTGATACTCTTGCTAGTTTTAATCTGTTCACCATGTTGGAACTAATGTACCCTTTCTCAAATCCAATCTCTGTCAGAATGGCTAACACAATAAAATCCATTGCAATAACTCACCAAAAATAAATAAATAAATAAATAAACACCAGAACCAGTAAGAAAGCAAACATCCAGAACCAATAAGAAAGCAAACATCCAGACACTTTAAATTCATCAACTGGCTGATAAAACACAACCCGAGAAGAAGCCGAAGAAGACAGATAGGTGTTCGGAGTTGTCCTAAATATCTGCTAATGATGGGTTGTGATGGATCCCAAATGGAAGCACATTCTAATGGTGTGGGAATTCTTTGTTTGCCTTCAGTATATAATGAAAAAAGGAGAAAATGTTACCCTGAGGACGGCTCTGTAATTCAGCACCTGTGGGAGAGCTTGCATGTATCTTTTAACCTATGTGGGTCTTTTGGAATGAAAGCAAAGATAAAGTTATGTCAAGTATCTGATTCTTGCAGAGTTCTCAGACCCTGCATGTGCAATGCCTTTGTTGCCATGCTTCTTCTGAGAATTTTTGTACCCATTACGTTCGGACATTATTAAAACAAATGATACACCATAGTTTAGATGCCATTTATGATTTGTGAAAATTCTATAGTTTTGCCAATTGTTCTAAATCTGTTCGTATCCTTAGTCAAAACATACCTAAAACCTCTTGCAGTTATAGCACTTTGATACCATCATGGCTGCATCCTGTAGAGTCCTGGAATTTGTAGTTGGATGAAGCAGTGGAGCTCTCTGGCAGACAATTCTAATTACTTAATGAAATTAAAAATCCCAGGATTCTATTAGATGGTACTCTGGCAGTTAAACTGGAATTGAACTGCTGTAATTGTGTAGTGTTAAAAAGACCTAAATTTAATTACGTGAAAGCATCATATATTTCTTGCCACCTGTATTTTAATTAACAGCAGCAGCAACAACAAAAAACTTACTGATGGCTTCTGTTTTAGTATTTTGCAGTTCATAATTTAGCTACTAGTAAGACACAAAAACATCTTTTCTCAAGCCCAGTTATACGTGTGTTTCAGTTATGGTCTGCATTGATCTAACTTTGGAATCCACATAGCTAAAGTAGACAGATGTAACCATCCAAATTTCCATGTTGTGTTTAGCAAGTACAGTTGGCCCTCAACATTTGCAGGTTTGACTTTCACAGATTTGATTATTTGCGAGTCTCTCCAACCCCTGTCCCCCGTATTTCTTTTCTGGGGGACCTTTCCTTCTTGGTGGCTCTGATCAGGCTGTGCAGCCCTGTAAAAATCTGCCTCTGGTCCTCCTCCACCACCACCACTGACCACTGACCGGTTCTAAGGATGCCTCGCAGCCCATTTTCTCAGCACCACAAACCCCCTCCCAATGCCCTACACACATGCAAGGAAGAAGATGAGTGAGTGAGAGGAAGTATAGGGCCACCGTGCTGATCCACCCCCCCCTTTCTCTCTCCATTCCTGGACCTGGTTTGGACCCTGGGTGCCTGTTCTCCCCACTGTGCACACACATTTTGGTAGTTGCAGATTTTCCATTTTTGCAGAGGTCCTAACAAATGTGGGAGTCAGCTGTAATCTCAGCTATTTACCCTCCTTTCTTCCTCACATGTGACAGAAGGAGAATGAAAGCTTCTGTTTCCCCTTCCAACAAAGCTCAAGAATGCTTTACAAATTGTGTGGGGGCTGGGAGTTGAAATAAGCCCTAAAGTGGAAGCTTTGTCTTGTGTGTAGAGGAGAGTATGAAGCAAATAAATCTGTGGCTCTCCATGGCTCATTCTCTTAACTGTGGCTTAAATATAAGCTTGAAGTGGGCCAGTGTCTCTACTTGAGGTAGTTAACTAAAGATTTCTGTATTTTAAAGTTTGTAAGACCCTGTTTTGGAAGCCATGTGCAGTTTTTCTGACTACGTGTGTGCTTGCAGCTGGCTTTAGTAACTGTAGCAGGCATTGCAGAAAGTGAAATGACTTCTTGGGATTGTTCTAGTTTTTATTCTATGCTTTCTGCTTGCGATATGTAGTTACACAGTTGCATAATTAATATATCACTTAAAACTGTTATTGGAGTGAATGCCTCAGTAGAACCATACTCCCTATGTTGATAACTTTGTTTTCCTTGCAGTTCTGAAACCAAGTTTGCCGTTACCCTGAACAACAAAGATGCACTTGCTGGAGACCAGGACACCCTAGCATCATTTGGGATTGTTTCAGGAGACTTGATATGTTTGATTTTAGAAGATGACGCAGCACTCAGATTATCTCCACCTACCTCCTCATCCCTTCGTCCATCACAGAGTAATCATGAGCCATCTCCTGCAGCTGTATCCCACAGCCACCCCAGTAATGAAGATAATGAATTGCATAATGGACACATAGCAGACCGTAAAATCCAGGGTGATGATCAAATGAGTGACAATATGGTAAGTCCATAAGAAATGAAGACACTCTTGCTACATTTTGTGACTCTCAAATACTGTGCCATATGTAGAAAAAACAAAAGAATCTTGAGGCTGTTTTAGCCCCTTCTAGAACTCTTCCTTCTCACTATTTATGCGGGTTTTAAAAATTATTTTCTTTTTTTTTCTCGATCAGTTTGCCCAAATTTGTATCATGTTTTGAATATTCTTGTTTTTGTTGCTGTCTTTTCAAGGCAGGATCCAGTCAAGAGTTCATTTCAGAGGGGGCCTCAGATGACCTTGACCTGCAAGAAGCTGCAGGTTCTTATCCTTCAGAACCAATGCTTTGCTGTGAAGCTACAGATGGGCAAGTGCCGCATTCGCTTCAGACCCTTTACCACTCTGCAGAGTGCAGCTGTGCCAACGATGCCTTGATAGTTGCAATCCACCTTATCATGATGGAGACAGGATATGTACCGCAAGTAAGGAAGATACAAAACAAAGTAACACTCCCCTACCCAACTTTCACTAACAGTGAACAGGAATTTACAACATCTTTATTAGGTGATTTTGCTTGACTTGGTACAGAAATACTTCTGTCTGACATCTGATTTTTAGTTCCAGCTAAAGCAGAGACATTGGAATTTCGATAAGTATTGACTTATTATGTTTGCATTGATTCAGTGAATCTATTCTTGTGGGACTAACAGTTCGATGTGGGTCTCCTCCCGCCACAAAGATCATTGTTTGTAGAGTACAAGTCACTTGCATTCACATAGATTTGCTTCCTCGTCTGTTATTTTGAATTATTCCTTCTTTGATATTAACTAATATATTTATGCAAATCATGATTGGTTTAGATCACGTTGTCTTATTACCCGTTTGCAAGCCCATTTTCAAATAATGGGTTCTCCGCTTGATGTGAGCGAAGCATCATGGTCATTAAGTTTGATTTGTGTAGCTGTGTTTGTAATGAAGAATTAAAGAGAGAGTAAGAGAAAGGAGTTCGTGCTCATGGGGTTGGCTGTTGTGTTACAACCAAGGTTTTGGAAGAAGGTAGCTATAAGGGTCCAGGTCTGGAAGAAGTGTTTTGTCTCTGTCGCTCCTCTTGTGAAGAGTCAATCTGCATTAAGAATGCTTGCAGAAGCCAATAGAATTGGAATAGTGTGCCTTGCTTGCTCTGTTGTTTTCGTCACTCCTGAGCTTTTGAAGATTTAAGATTAGCACTGCTGATGAGCTTGGCAAAACCTCCATCCGCTACACACATCACCTCCATCCCCTATGCACTTCATGTTGTGGCCAACTGAGCTGGCAGAGCTTCAGAAGACTCCTCCAAGTCCACTCAGGAGTCCTTTGAAAACAAAATTTAGTCATGAGTCAAGTATTTTTCAGATATTAAAAGCTATGTATATCTCCTGCCCATTTTTTCCCCTAATACAATATCAAGGTATTGGAGAATATTAGTGAAATAAGAAGTACTGATTTTGGGTTGATGAATCTTTACTGATATATTTTTGGTACAATGATTTTGTCAAAAATTCAGTTCAATATTTTATTTCTTTGAAATAACCTGCAACTAGTATTTACTTGGAAGCAATACAGGAGGTAAATTCATCCTTAAAAAGCATTAAGGATTAAACACAAAGGGTTGCGTGAGTACTGTTTAGACATTGCACATGTCTGCTCCAGTACAACTAAATGTCTACAGAATAAGATGGGTTAGCATAATCATTATTACAGTGATGTCCCTAAATAGCAAATGACCCACACATTGTTAGCAGTCAGCATTCAAAGTATTTGAAGCATGCCAAATAAGGGTTTCTAGTCAGTCTTTGATTTCTATTGCAAGTCTACTCTTCAAAAACAGGTGCAAGCGGAGGGACTGCCTTGGTAATAGCTTCTTTCTTTATTCCTAGGGGACAGAAGCAAAGGCATCAACAATGCCTGAAAAGTGGAGGAACAAAGGAGTTTATAAGTTGCTGTATACTCATCCACTCTGTGAAAATGGCTTTGCTGTCCTTACTTGTGTGCCCTTGGGAGACCTTATTGTCGTCAATGGTAAGGGAGTTCCGTAATTCCTCTGATAAAAAACTAACTTGTGTTTATCATGTTTGCATTCCATATTCCTTCAGCCTTACCAAAAGTGTGAAATAAGCTTCAGTTGTTTTTTAAATGTTAGTACCTGTGAGCTATCAAGCATAGGTGGCTACACAAGACTTCAGACAGCTTTGTGGAGATCCCCACCGGCTGTGAAATAATTGAAATCAGTTCCCTCTTAACAGGGAAAAAAAATCTGATTTTTCTTAATATTTCAAACTTGCTTTCATTTCTGCTTCTCAAGATTAAAAAATGTAGTTGTATGTACACGTGCTATCTGAAAGGTCAGTTGTGTTAATACTTTATTTTATCTAGCAAAAAGGCTAGTTTCATTCCAGCAAAGTGTTTGGTTAGCAATGCAACTAGCTTTATCTCCTCCTAGGAAGAAATGGTTCAGTGTCCAGTATTTAGAATATTAATGCAAAGCATCAAACAAAGAAACAAGCAGTGTATGAGACTTCACTCAGTATCTTCCATTTGAAAACTAAATTATGCTGCTTAATCTTCCCTAAAGCTATGTGCATATGTGAAGGTGTTCACTATCTGTTCCTCAACATTTTGTGTGTATTCTTTTCGTTAAAGGCCTTAAAAATCCTAAATGCATGCTCACAAGTGAGCGGGTCATTGAGATGAATTTCCAGAGTTTTGAGAAGCTTCAATTGGTATTGAATATGACTTCCAGAAAATGAACCTAATGGAACTCTAAGTATCTACATTGATTATGAGGGGGTTTCTAGTCACAGTTAAAGGTTCTAGTAATTACCTATATGATGCGTTAAAGTTTTTTGGATCAAAATATGGGATAAAATACTTCAGAATGCAAATGTACTATGTATGGAATAGAAGTTTGGTATTTTGACTAGTTATTCTTTTTTCTGAGCTAATGGATCCTCCGTAGTATTTTAGACCTATTTCTATACATAATTATTTCATAATAGATGGTTTCTATTTAAATTTTGCTTCTTTGTATCAGTTTCAGCTGGTGCAAACTGCTTCAAGGAAGTATCTCTGATACAAGAATCCATTTTGTACAGAAAATTGAGGGGCTGCATTGAACGCCTTTAGAACCATTGGTGGTCATACCACTGCTGTAACTGCTGAAGTTCAGTGGTGGTGGTTGAGCTGCTGTAGTCACCCCTAAAATTAGGCAAGAACTGCAACAGTTTACTGTGTGGGGAAGCTATGGTAAATTTGTATGGAAGTACTGAAGTGAGAAGAAATAGAATGGAACTGAGTATGACTTCAAGACAGGGAAGAATGCAGTGGAGCAGGGAATTAGGACAGTTAAAAGTTTTGGTGTGGGGGTTGGAGAAACAGAGGGAAACATAGCTGCAGCTATTAAGTCTGGGCTTACAGAGGTACTTGTGTACAGGTCTCGTTATCATAAACATTCTAATTCTGGATCAGTTTCTGCCTTTTGTAAACAAGCAAAAGGTTTTTCCTTCATACGGAAACATGTGGGTACATTGTCCCCCCACCTACCAGTGGAATGTGTTTTTACTTTTCTTAGCTACAATTTATATCCTGCCCTTTCTCCAGTAAGTTCATGATGGCCTTCATGGCTTCATCCCAATATATCACTGAAACAGTCCTTTGCAGTAAGTCAGGCTGTGAGAGAGTGACTAGGCCAAGGGCACCCAGTAAGTTTTATGGTTTAGTGGGGGCTAGAACTTGGTTCTTCCAAGTCCCAGTCCAACACTAACCTTTATATTACATGGGCTCTCATTTTACATTTACAGTGCCATAGTGCTCTCAAGCTCCCCAGAGACCTGCCAGTCTTTAGAGGAGAGTGTCTCTTTCCCTTCTGGAATGGAAGGTAAAACCATTGAGGTTTATAAGTTCTCTTCGTGTTTTCCACTGTGGGTGGCAGTGACAGTACTGCTAATTTCAGTGGTTTGGTGACAACAAGAGCTATGTGTTGCCATTCTTTGCTATATTTTATTTACTTGTTTAACTTAGGCTGCTTTCGAAGCATTTGTATATAAAAACAAACAAATAACATTAATCATACATCATTATCTTCAAGAAAATTGTTATAAAATCATGCTTCGCTGGTATCGTACATCTGAGAGACTGTCAAAGATGCATAAGGATATGAAGGATAGTTGTTGGAAATGCCAAGAACATGTGAGATCTTTATTTCGTATGTGATGGACCTGTGACAAGGCTAAAAAGTTTTTGATGGAAATACAGAATATGGTTCAAAGAATTTTGAAATGTCAAGTAGTTAAGAATCCTGAACTGTTGTTACTAAGAATTTGGAGAGATGACACTAATATTGATAAACAACAATGGAAATTGTTTCAGTATATATTGCTGGCAGCAAGACTTGTTTATATGAAGTGTTGGAAGAAAATAGAGATCCCAACACTGGCTGAATGGTTTAACAGATTGATGACAATTATGAAGATGGACAAGTTGTCAGCTAAAATAAAGGGAAATCCTGATGAAGGGTTTACCTTGGAATGGAGATTTTTAATAGATTAATTACTGGTAAAGGGGGTAAACTGATGATTTTAGGGTTGCATATTACTGTTTTTTTAATCTTTAATTTCATTGTTACCATGAGAATGGTATTGTGAAAACTAAATAGAATTATAGGTTGTTGCTATTTTAATATTATGGTTTATTTAGTAGAGGTAATGGATTTCCTGAGGATTAATCATCAACGTTGATAAACAGTATTAAATAGAAAGCTAAGAAGTTTAGAATTTAAAATAGTTATTGAGTCTAATTATAATGAGCAACAAATTTAATAGTAATTTTAAGTAACATCTTTTAAGTTAGGTACTTTTATTTAAGTAGGAGCTGTTTGCAACAAGGGCGGGGACCACTTTTAATTAGTTGTAGTTTTTCTCATTTGTTTAGTCAATTATGTTTAGTTTAGATATGTTTTATGTTTAAAAATTGTAAAGATGTATGTAATTTTTAGTTTAATTATGTCTCTTTCCTTTTTTGGGTGTATTGTTCTGATTGGTGTTTGTGTTTTTTGTGTCTATGTTTAAAATTTTTTAAAATTTTTTAATAAAATGTACATTATTAATATTTTAAATTATACATCTGCTAAAAAAGCCATACAAATAGTAGTAAAGGTCAAAACAAACATTTGCTTGTTTCCTAAGGCTTGTACAAAGAAGAATGTCTTTTAGTGACATCTGAAAGACAGGAGTATGGAGGCATCTTGGTCTTTTATGGAAGAGAATTTTTTAACCAAGCTGCTGTACAAAAAAAATGCGGTAGTCAGCCTGAGATGCTAGGACATAAGAATAACAAATAAACAGCAACAGCATGGTGTAGAATATCGACTGTAACCAGGAATACTAAGAGATAAGTTTTTTAAGTGTCGTTTTTTTGTATTTTACAGCAATGTTAAAGATCGCCAGTGACATCAAAAGTGTGAAGAGGTTGCAGCTTATGCCAACATCCTTTATTTGCTTTCAAGATTCAGGTAGTCTGACCCAAAAATGATTTACAGAGAGGTACAGCAAGGGGCTACTGTAGAATTAGTGTAGAATCATTTTGCAAGTGAATAGTGGGATTGAACAAATTGACCAAGGAGGTGGGCAATGCCTTCCCCAACAGAATCCAGTAGACATTTACCAGTTTTGTTAACAGTGGTTCTTACCGGTTCTTTGAAACAGTACTTGAGATTCTGAAAGATCACATTTGCTGTTGTTATGGTTTGAGGTTCTTGTACATCTTTAAGAAGTACAGTACTGTCCTCCCTACACATTTGCGGATTTGACCTTTGTGAATTTGATTATTCAGGCGGCCTAAATGTGCCTCCCCCCCCCCCCATTTACCTCTTGCCATTCTCTTGTGTTTTGCCAGGTGTGGAGAAGGAAGGCAGGTTCCCAGACAAAAGGCAAGGAAATACAGGGGGGTGGAAGGTGTGTGTGCACCTTCCTTCTCCCCTCTGGAGCTCCAAGTCCCATTCCGTTGTTTTTGGCCCTGGTGCTGAGAACTCACTGAGGCAATTGGCAAGGGAATTGGGGGTGCAGTGGGCAGGAAGACTTGCACAAACTTTCTTTCTTTCCTCTGGAGCTCTCCTTCCCATTCCTTGCCTCTGGCCCTAGCACTAAGAACTTGTGCTGAGGCAGTAGGCAAGGGAATGTGGGAGAAGGCTCACACGAGCATTCTTTCTCCCCTCTGGAGCTCCTCCCTCCCATTCCCTTGCCTCTGGCCTTGGCATGCAAAAGGCAAGGGAATGGAGGGGGGATTGTGGTGGTGGTGGTAGTTATTTTTTCACCTTCCTGAGGACTCTGCTCCCTGAACCCACATAAAAGTGGAGGGTTGCTCACCAAAAAAAGCAGCCCCCTTGAGAGAGTCTTCTCTAAAGGCTGAAAAATACAAAGGTGAATTAGTGTTAGGCAGTGAGACTCTGTGGAGAAGGAGCAGAAACAATTATGGACAGGGTAGCAGTCATATATTGGCCAAGTGGTTCTACGCAAGTAGAGCCATTGAACATGTGGAGGTCTGGGCTGGGACTGCTAATGGTGATCTTGATCCTTCCTCAGACTCCTTCACAAATTCCAAAGTTCAAAAAGGCTTCTGTTAATTTTGTCTTAAAAGGAATCTTTTGATCTGTATTATTGTGGTGTAATGGCAGAAAACTGGCCAGCAGAGAGAGCCATAGCGTGGAAAATCTAAAGCAAAATGTAACAGCATTTTACATAGGACTTTATGTGTGCAGCTCACATCTTAAGGATTGAGGACTTTTGTTTAATCTTATAGTAGCTGCTTCAGTGAATATAATTTTGTTTGCTCTTTCCTCCTCCTCCACATGAAAAGCCCCAAATGTCTCTTTGCATTTAAATGCTATTCAGTTTAGCTTTGCTGATAATTGCCCAAAGACTAGCAGCCCATGTTGACTTTCACTGTTCTTCATAAACATAATTGTTGCAGCACATTATTAATCTGAATAAGGGAACCAACCCTTTTCTTACCAATTTTTTGAAGATTATTTGTTCTTTAAAGTAATTGAGTGAATTGTTTAAAAATGTAGCATAATTGCTGCTGTTGTTAAAACCTTGTTTTTTTCCCCTAAAGCAAATGTTGTAGGTGTATACAAAGATCTTCAGAAGCTGTCTCGTCTCTTTAAAGATCGACTGGTTTACCCTCTTTTGGCTGCTGCCCGGCAAGGTAGGAGAGGAGCTAGGAAAAGGATATTGTGGATCATTTGTAAAAATGGTGTTAATCAGGCAGTGGCTAAAGCAACTTTAAGAGTATCTGAATATGACAACTGTGCTCCGGCATCTTCTTTACTCTTTCAGTTATTAAATGCAAAGTTCTGCCAGATCTTGCATGGAGTCAGTGTTGAGAACTTTTAAGTTCTGATTGATCTGAGAACTCATATCTGCTTCTGACATACAGTTACTTGCTCTCTGATACTGTCTAGGCCTATAGTATACTGAAGACCTGTAGCTGTATATGTGGGCGTCTGTGTGAACTTGACCTCATGAAATCTGCCATCCCTTCTTTATGCCATCCCTCTGCCATCCTCTAAAATCCTAAGATGTCTGCATGGGCATTAGTACTGTAGCAATCCAGTTTTCATAGCAAATTTGGTAGTTAGTCTTCATGCTAGGTTGCATTCTAATACTTATAAGTAAATGCATTGCTTCCCCTTAAGTGTAGATATGGCTTACAAAATGGAATAAACACCAGTTTCTAATTTGGGAAATGCTAATAAAATAGATAAAAATCAGAAGCATTCTTCTTAAAGTTCAGAAAGATTCATGTTTCATTTAAGGGGCAAAGACCTCTGCTGTTATTGAGCCAGCTGGAGAGCTGTTTCCTATGTTACTTGCCAGTATAGTAAGCAATAAAACGATCTCTTTGATCTTATACTCTGCTTTGCTTTTGCCTTTTCTTTTTGACCAGACTAAGGAAAAATAGTATACTGCATCATGTGGAACATTCCTAGTGTCGTTGTATAAGCTCTTGAGTTTGTTTCCCAAGTTAAGGAAGTGGAGGCTTTGGTTGTGTGAATCTAAGTATATATTTCAGTGGGCATGATAATCAGTAGTTAGTGGACAGTCATTCATACTGCTTTGTCATCTTCTTTCAGAGTGGTTTGGTTTTTTTAGTGGTTGTATTACTGTACTGAGAACATTAGGGAATGGGTCTAGCCTTCTCTTCCTCTTCCTCCACTCTGTTTCTTAAGTAGTACCTTGAGTGATGGTATAGACTGAGTTCAGTGTGAAATTGTAATATAGCATATAGTGATAAATTCTCTGGAATTTCTGTAAAAAGTATGAAGCTCCTTAATTAGGCTGTAGAAAACCTAGTGCTAGATCTGATACATATGAGAGAATTATGGGAAGAAATTTGTCTGTCTTAACAGTGGTGACATGTTACTTAGAATGCTTAACTTGTCCTCTAAAGGAGGGATCAGCTTGTCCTCCATAAGTGGGATATTACATCAAAATGTGCAGTGCGCAGTTGGTGTTCTGTGTGATACTATACTTCCTCAGCACTTCACATATCTGACACAAAAATTCAGATATAAGTCCTAATGATGGGACTGGAAATACCTTAATATCACAAATTGCAATCTCCTCTTTAGATTTTTGTTATTAGTAGTATTAATAATGTTCAGTTCATATGTGAGTGTCTCCGGTTCTCAGAGGACCAACCAGTGATTGCTTGAGGTTGTTGGAAGCAGCCCTGCATATGTGGAGCTGCCAAACCATAAAGTCTGTCTTTCCTGATTGTATCCACCCTGACTGAGAATCTTTATGGGGACTTTCTTAGTTTTTCATTATTGTTCTTTTCATGATACTGAAGGCTGAAGTAGGAATCCTGCCTATGAAAAGCATGTGCTCTGTCAGCCTTCTACCAGAAATGTTAGAGATGGAATCTAACGACAGGGATAGGTGTATACTGAATGTAGTATTCCACTTTGCTTATGAAATGTCTTGCGGAATTTCTTCTGAGCTTCATTTGTGGCATAGTTTTCTTCCAGCAACTCTCTCTTTGGAAAAAAAAAATAGAAGAGACCTTGGCTAACAGATTCTTAGACTTTTACTGAGGTATAAATCGAGTATTCCATTTCCTCTGGTACATAAACTACTACAGTGGCCCCTCCACATTCACAAGGGTTTGAGGTGCAGAACCCTTGTGAAAGTGGAAAAACTGCAAATAACTTCTCCCATGATTCCCCTCCCATTCCTCTCTGCAGCTCCCCCCTCTCATTGCCTTGCTTCTGGCCCTGGCACTCCTGCAGGGGAAAGGGGATGAGGTAAAAAGCTTACTGGTACTTTCCCTTCAGACACAAAAGAGTAGAGCACTGAGTTCTGGTGTTCTAACTACTTCTGGTCACCATCTAGAGAAAGAAGATTCCTCTCAGAGGGGAGGGGTAGAAGCAAAGAGAGCACCTGACCAATCAGTGGCCATTACACAGCATAATGTGTAGTCACATGGCAGAGAGGGCACACATCTAGCAGTGGGGCTAGTTGCTCACCCAAAAGAGAAAAAGATCCATTTTAACTACAAGCCTGGGGTAAGGAATGCAAGTGAATCGGAGGAGGAGAATGAGGGCAAGGAGGCAAGCACATGCTTCACGAATAATCAAATTTGTGAAGGTCAAACCCACAAATGTGGAGGGGGGAACTGTAATTCAAAACTTCACCATACCCATTTTCTGTAGCTGTATCTTTCTGTTATGTTTTTTATCTGATTGTAGTTTGACGGAATGATAAACTGCAGTCATGTTACTATAGCATTGTGGATAATTTTGTTTTCCCTCCTCCCCCTTTATGTCCTCCTAGCTTTGAACCTACCTGATGTGTTTGGTTTGGTGGTCCTTCCACTGGAGCTGAAACTTCGGATTTTCCGTCTCTTGGATGTCCGGTCACTCCTCTCTCTGTCTGCTGTTTGCCATGACCTCTATGCAGCTTCTAATGACCAGCTACTGTGGAGATTCATATATCTGCGAGATTTTAGAGGTGACTATTTGTGCACCTTCTCTTCTAGTTGCTTAGAGGTGAAAAGACGTTTGCTCCTATACACAGCTGCCCTTAGCAGTCTGGCAGGCTATAACTGTTCTTTAAACAACCCAACAGCCTTGTTGAATATAAGGGTACAGTCACCAGATAGTTCTCTTGGGGAAGGCTTTTGGTATTGCCATTACAAGAAGGCCCATTCTCTCCCTCCCCTTTTTTTTTGGGGGGGGGGAGTCATGTGATCAGCACAGACCTCCTGCATTGTTTTTTTCTTTCCTGGCTGTATAGAAACACAATTTTAGGTTGCTATATCAGACTGAATTCTGCCTCTTCTTTGCAGATCCTGTTGCCAGGTCTCGTGACACAGACTGGAAGGAGGTAAGTGTCTGTCTTAAAGTGTTTTTCTAGTAACTCCCCTCCCTTTTTAAAGAGCATTCGAAGTCAGGAGAAGCAAGGATTTGTGAACTAAGTTCTAAGCTAATGGAATCTCTGGTGGATAGAGGAGGCAGTCTCTTTTTCTTCTAGTGCTGTGTTTTAAAAATTCCCCTTAATACTAATCTAGTAAAAAAAAAGTTGCATTAAATCAAGAACTGAGGATAAAGGGGGACCTAGTGTAGTTGGACATTTTCCTTTAAATTATGAAGCTGTTCAAATGACACTGCTTTCGAGACCATTGTGCTGAAGAGGCTGGCAGTTTAGCAGTCCTAGATCCAGTAGGCATTCATCACCATATATAAGAAGGTTCTAGGAAAAATTTTTTGTGGTACAGTGAGTCCTTCTGGGCTTCAAACTAAGCTTTTTCATTTCTTTCTTGCAGCTGTACAAGAAAAAAATGAAGCAGAAGAGGGATGCTCTGAGGTGGAGGCACATGATGTTTTTACCCCCTCCTCCCCTTCCAATCCCCCTTCATCCCAACCCGCTGTATCCCAGTCCTTTTCCTCCTAACCCTCTCTATCCCCCAGTGATCATTGGTGAAATGGATGAGAGGCCCACACCTCCTTACCTTGGTGACCCAATCCACTCCCTTTTTCCTGCCTCTACAGAGTTTCTTCCAAGTGAATATCCTCCTCTTGGGTCACACTTTGATCCATATCCTACTTTCAGACCACACTTTGATCCATATGGGTCATTTCAGGACCCCAATCCCACACTCCCAGGAAGACCTAGTCGGGGCCGTCCAATTGATAGTCGCCGTGCATTCATATGAAGGTTCCTGTGACCTCACCCTTAGTGTTTTAATCTCCCTGTTCCTGGGCTTGCTTTGAAACTGAAATAGATCTTTGATGACTGACTGTTTTAACTATGGCAGTGCATATTTACGATGTATCCTGATTCCAAGGATTTGGGCCCAAAAACTCGGTGCAAGCAACCAGTGGTGCCTCACTGGAGATCCTTTCTGAATGTTCTGTGTGGGACACTATTCTTTCCACTTCCAACTGCAAATTGCTTCTTAGAAAGCATAAGATGGCTGGCCTTTGCTGCATCAAATAAAGAGCACTTTAAACACAAGCGTTGGTGTTTGTCTGGATTGCCTTATTCTTTAAATGTGCCTATAAAATGTCTGCTGTGTGTGTTTTCCCCCCTTGGTAATTGGCCCTGTTAAATGTCTTTTTCACAGGGGAACTTTTTGTTTTGTGCAGTGTCTGATATACAGAAAGCCCAGTCTTGAGAGGTATCTGATTTGATTCTTTTTCAAACATCTTCTCTAATAAAGAGTTTTTTTTCCCTTCATTTTATTACTTGAAAAAGCAATTTTGGTTTGGGGACTTCAGTGCACAAAGAATACAGGTTTAAAATGTTTTTTTGTTACGCTTGAAAGAATAAAACACTGAACAGTTCATCCTACAAACAGTTGAATAAGAACATGCTACAAAGCAACCCAGATCCTGATCAAAATAAGGAACAAGAATGCCAGAAGGTCTAACAATAAGATGCCGATTTTCTAATCCTTGCTGATTTTCCTGCAGGTATCAGGAGAAAGCTTTAAGTACATTATAAAATAAAATCACACCCACTGTACGATCAAATAATATGAGAACTGTGTAGCTATAATGGATATGAGTCGATCCATAATTTTGTTCTTACCAGCTTTGCTTATGCTTCATTACATCAGGGTAAAGATTCCTAGTTGTCATATATTCTGCAGTTGTATGCATGACTGATAGCCATGCCTATATAATACTCAAGAAGTAAGAGACAAAGCTCAATATTCATACAGTCAGTAAACATGATGGCTTGTGTTTTATAACGAGACTTAATAGAAAGTATCTTGATAAAGGACCTACACAAATATAGCTTCCAAAGATGTAAGATTAGAACAAAGTTTGTAATATCTCTTCTGCTTTGTTTTACTGTCTGGAGATGACAGTAAAACAAAAGCTGCCATTTCTGAGTAACTTTCTCAGTCCAGTATTTTCAGTGGCACTGAAAGTTTTTAAAGTGCCATTTGATCCCAATTACATTGATTTCAATAAGTCAATTTAGCCTGTGTTTCCAAATAACTTGGATTTGATTGGGTTCTAAGTGAAGGCTGCACATGATACCGTGATATAAAAAGAAAATGGAGGAAAAGTATGATTGCAGCTGTGCTCTCCAAAACTAAATTTCTGGGGTGTGCATATCAAACACTCCTACCTGCTGTTAAATGTGCCAGATTTGAAGTTACACTGTAGCATTTTGTAATATTTATATATATTATTGCTTGCTTGATTCTTTACTAGACCTGCTCATGCAATTAAGAAATTCAGTTGTTTCTGGATGGCACAGATACTAAAAGTGCAGCATGAAAAGTTTACAAAGTATGTGTTTTCTTTCAGGAGTGGTCCTTAATCTTTAGTTCTAGTGCAGCTTGGAGGTACAACAATGCCATTGGATTATTACATTTGTGAACACAAATGTATTTTAATGCTAGATTATATGCTAAATAAAGTGGTATAATCAAATTATGACAGTTGAAGCATCTCAAATAAATTCTAAAAATAATTTTGAGTAGAAGAATGCCATTTTGATGTACTAAAGTACTGGTCCATTCTCATTAATTGTAGAAGACTTATAGGAAATGTGTACTGGTGTGTTTCAGCCAGGCTCTCGCATAGGTATGTGGGTTTCTCCTGTTCAGCAACCTATTGTACTGGTGTAGTCAACCTTTTTGATGGCAAAAAAGGCAATTGGAAGGGGGATATATTTACTTGTAACAACAGCACTCTCATGCAAAAGGCTATGTCATTATTTGATCCCTGTGAGGTAGGTTAATCTACGACTTGCTTGTTTGAGCATGGATTTGAACATGGATCTCACTGGTTCTAATCACTATGCTACATTTTGATGTGCTGGTTACTGGGAAAACCCATGCTGGCAGTTTATAGGGAACTAGTTTGTTCTGTTACTATTCCAGACTGCATTCATAAAGCTGTTGAAATTACAATCCCAGCAGCTGAAACAATGATGTAGAACTGTTAAGAGCTATATTGCTGTCCTATGTGATATGTGCAAAACTGGAGTAAAAACAAATGGCTTAGTTGGAAAGACTTGGAAGAAAGTGGAATTTCACAGACCAGTGGTAGCTTTAGCTTGGTCTAGACATTGTTCAATGTAATGTGCATTGGGTGCCATACAGTTAGCACAGTTAGATGTGCTCACAGCACTGGAACTGAGATATGTGAAGCTAGTTATTTTTGGGAAAATGCAGGAGAAAGTTTCAGCTTTAGAACAAAATACCACATCGCTATACTGAGTAAGCACAACTTGCTCCCAATACGTACAAGGGTCAGAGGGTAGGGTACCAACTATGATCTAGGTATTCTAATTGAGTGCTGAGAAGGCAAATGACATCTTTGTGGTGGCCTTATCATAGAGCCCAGCTGTTGTTACAGCAAGGGCTTTTCTCCTGTGTGGTGCCAGACTGATGTCCTGTTTATTTCAGTGTTGCATAGATAATGCTGTAAAAAAAGGAAGTCAAGCAAATTATTTGGCTTCAAAGTGAGTATGAAACAGCTAGAATTCTAGCTGTGAACATTATTTTTCTTCATTCTCTATGCTGTTTTAATACTTAACATTTAACCTGGTCTTGCTTGAATGTCATGGAGCTAAGGCCTAATTCTGGGAAGCTGGAAAAAATACAGTCAGATTAGTAAAAGATAGCATATCTTTATGTTGAATTCAGCCTGTGGTACTGTTACTCCATTCTTTGTCACTGGCAGATGGCTGGATGCTTTTTTTTTATAAAGCTGGATGCTTTTTAAAAAAATCCTTATAAATTTTCCACCAACTTATACCTCGGTGGCTGCTTCAAAATATCTGTAATCATCTCTGAATCTCGCTACTGGCTTTCTCTAAGGAATTGATGTGACATCCTAGCCCTTACCTGGAATGCATTATGGCTATTTTAGTACTGCAGTAAACCTGAATTATTCTCTGCTTGCTCACAAGTATAATTTAGATGCTTGCATATTCTGACACTAGTATATGTTACTTTTACACAAGAGATTACATTTCTGTACTTTAATTTCATTACCTGGAAGCTGTCAAGTCTTGAATAGGTTTCACCTTTATGGACCACGGAACAAGACAATTTGAGTCCGAATGACCTCACCAATCATTCCCATTTCCAGTCCTACAGGGATGCCAGATTAATTGCATATGGGAATTAGAATGGATTTTATCCAGCATGCATCTGTCTAGAAATGATCCTGCTTTATATAAATAATGTAAAATGGTCTGTGATCTATCATATCAAGTGTGTTTCCACAACACAAGGGAACTTTGGTTAGAATGAGTGGCATGCTAGTGCATGGTGCTTGATTGTTCCAGCTTGCAGTAGCCACTAAACAAACCATGGAGCTTTGTTTTGCAGATGATTTTATTGTTTCATCTGGCAGTGGGGAGCTTCTACTCCTCTTTTGCTCCCAGAAAAAAGAGGAAAAAATAATAAAACCCTGGATTCAAACTCTGGTTTGTTGGGAAGGAATTTAAAAAAAAAAGTGAAGCTGCCTGCCACTAACTATGTTAAACCAACTGCAGAATGAAGTTCCATGGCCTGTTATTCTGGTTGTAACAAGAGCAATTGGGCAGCTGGCTGTAGAATCCTGCTTCTTTGTAACACACCATATAAACACACCGTGACAAAGATGTTTGCTCTGCAAGGATTGTTACCCAAAAGGATATCCTGAAAATTCATCTGGATGTGGAGCAAAATTTTTGGTCACTAGCTTACATGAGAAAGCTGTGGTTGAAGTTCTTTCATTGTTAGTGTGATTCTCTGAAGTGAGTAAACTAAAAACATATAGGTACTGAAGGTACTGTTTATGTAGAAAACTGAAGGATTCTGTTTATAGGCTTTGGGCTTATGTATACACATAGTAAAGTAGCTATGAATGGTAGGGCAGTAGACCTCTACCCACCTTGCCCTCTCATCCACATGCTTGTAAGCCCAATTATGCATAAGCTTTACTCTCAAATTCAGAACAGAGGGCCAAAAATGCACATATAGTGCATATTCATGCGTGTGTGCATTGTTCAGATGTTATGCCAATAGTATGGCTACAATGGGGCCCAGGACTAGGGCAACTGAGTATAGGGATGACTAAAATCTCACTGCTTGCTGAGACCTTCCACCACATCTATATTTGTGAATATGCTCTATAAGAAACTACATGTACTAATGGGTTATTTCAGTGACAAGACCGGAAAGGGGAATATAAAAAAGACAGGAGTTTTCCAAAAAAACGAACCAAACTGCACAAATTCTAGGCTGAGAGATTAGTCAGAAAACAGGCTAGCAAATGACTTCCTCAGGTTGCGGATGGTTTCAGCTTTTGCCTCATCTTCATTGGGATTTCCCCGTTGTGAAGAATCTGAGAGGCTGAAGGTGTTTGTCAAGGACTGTGATTTACTGGAAGATAGAGGAGAAAAGAACTGAGACATCAACATTGCCCTCATGAAGAGGGAGAGAGACAAAAGAGAATGAATTGAAAACTAGATGCTTTTACCAAGACCTGGTGCTCTTCAGAACCACTTTAGAATGATACTTTTTTTTTTTACAAGAATCCCTAAAGTAAGCGTTCATGTTATTTTTTAAAAACACTAGTTACTCATTACATTACTATTTTTCAATAAATAAATGAGTAGCATAAAACTTGGACAAGTCTCAGAAATGTCTTAAAATAACTTTCAAAGCAGATAGAAACCATTACTTATTATAGCGCAACACAGTAATGTTGTTCTTATATGGTACGTTTTATTTGGAATTCAAATTACAGTTAGCACTCCACATTCGCAAGGGTTAGAGGCACAAGACCCCCATAAAAGTGGAAAAAACTGCAAATATCAAAATGCCTGTGAATCTGTGGGAAGGGGGCCAAGGCAGGGTGGGGGGAGCAGGCACCCAAGGTCCCAAGCAGGTCAGGGAAAGGAGAGAGAAAGGGTGTGGGTTGGCATGGTGCCCCTATGCTTCCTGTCACTTGCCCATCTCCTTCGTTGGAGGGGCATTTGGAGAGGGTTTGTGGTGCTGAGAAATTGGACTGCATGCCCTGATCAAAGCAACCAAGAAGGAGGGTACTCCTGGGAAAAGCACTTCAGGTGGGGGTGGGGGGCAGTGGTTGGAGAAATTCACAAATAAATCCGTGAAAGTCAAACCTGCACCTGCGGAAGGCTGACTGTAATTATGTCCTCATGGTTAAAAAAGCAAGTTACAGGGAATCAGGTTGAGATAACTAGAGGAAGGTAGAAGAAAATACATCTGTTTTGATCTTGCTGTAATGCTAATATAGTTCTTATGTAACCTCATTGAGGGGCTACGGAGTTCTCAGCGTGGTGCAATAGTTTGAATGTTGGACTAGGTCTCTGGAAGACCAGGGTGCAAATCCGCACCTGGCCGTAGAAACTGGTGGGCAACTTTGGGTAAATCATGCTCTCCAGCCTCGGAGGGAGGCAATGGCAAACCCCTGAACAAATTTTACCAAGGAAACCTCAGGATAGGTTCACTTCGGGATCACCATAGGTTGGAAATGATTTGAAAGTACACAATAGTAACAATGAGTTCTCAGTACCAGTTTAGTTTTTGGTGAGTTTGTTCACAGGACCACCACAACCAGGAACAATACTGAAAATAGTGAGCTTCAGTTCTATGAAATCTCCTTTTGAGATGTAGACTTTCCTAAGGATTAAAACTGTGACTGAAAGATGGGAAGGAATTTCCTTCCAGAGCAGACTGACTACTACACCCAAAGGGCAGGGTTGGGATTGCTTTCACCTCTAGTCTGTGGTATAGCTCATCTGCTTGAGTTGTAATGGCATGTACTCTTCTATATACCTGTATACCTTTGATTCTGCTCTCTGCTTCAGAGACATTAATACTTGTCCGTTGTCTTGTGGGGATTGCATCACCAACTATGGTGGGCATCTACTATAAAAGGTACTTACTTTAGATGAGGCTGTGGAGGGCCCTGCTGCTTGGTTGGTTCTCCAGACCCTTGTGGACCAGGAGCCCGTCCTTGAGCTGGAGGTCGAGGCTGTTGTGGGGGAAAGGTGCCTGGTTTGGAAGGCTGGCTTGGTGAACTACTGGCTGATGACCTAGTTTGCTGGGGAGATCCAGGTGATCTCTGCTGCTGTGGTGAGGTGGACTGGGGGCTCTGTGGTTGCTGACCCTGCGGAGAGAGCCTTTGCTGGGATGGAGCTCCTGTCCGAGCAGGCTGTGATCCCTGAGGCTGGCGTGGCCCCCCTAGAGAAAAAAGTTACATTTAAATAAAACATAAATAGATTGAAGCAAGCAGAGCTTCCTTGGAGAATATGTTACTGCCCTGGCTAGTCCGAGCTTTGGGGATATTAAAAGATATCCTTTTGATATCACAATTCGGCTTCACTTCTCTATTCCCCTCCACGTGCTTGCGAAGCCACCGGACAAGCACGCATACAGGCTTGGCCGTTAATCGCCGTAATATTCTTGGACAATACAGGCAGGCCAGAAAATAGCTGACTCGCTGCTTTAGGAGACCTCCAGGCAAGTACTCTAATTAGGTATGCACGCAACCTACAAAAGAGCCTCTGCCCCGCGTTGGCAGCTTGATGGGTAACCTATACAATACCCAAGTACTCTGCGTTTGCATACTGGCTACTCTACTGAAAACCTCTGCGATAACTCAATCATTCAGATTCTGACCTTTCGGAGGCTTTGTCTCCAACTCCAAATCTATTGTTTTCCCCCAAGTACAGCATAGCCTGCAGTCACATTCTCCTTATAAAAACCCTTGATTCTGAGACCTTCCTTGGATCGCTCCCGAGTTTCATCCTGCCTTGCTGCCGCTTTGCTTGGCGAGCCTCCCCTCAGCTCCACATGCTGAGCTACATCGCACCCCAGCCTCGCTCTCCATTTTTCTGGGCTTCAGGACAGGTGAAGTATCACCCAAACCAGCAATCCCTCTAAAAATCCCCCTATACCACTCCAACCTTTATTTTCTTCAGTTATCTTGTGTGTGTCGCATACACTGTTTTGCTTGTTTTTAATAAAACTTCGTTTATTATTTCAACTTTTGTGTACTCCTTGACTCGACCCAACCTCGTAGACATAGGGTTCAAGATCTCGCTACGTTACTCTGCCTCTCGTAACGCTAAGCCGTGCTCTGAGCTAATTTTTCCCACCTTTAGTTGAGCACATTTTGGTGTCCCTCCGGGGACCCCCAGTACACAGGGTAACAAATAGAGTCTGTAGTTCAAGTTCAAGTACAATTTCCCACTTACTTGTTGGATGAATACTAAAGGATTAGCTAATTTCTATTAGAAATCTGATCATAAAATTAACATTATTTATAGATTATACAAAAGATCCAGACAGAAAGCAGAACTTGGAAACATTACTTTTTGGGGTGACAATTCCCCAGTCCCCTACCATGGCCATTTTGTATGCCAAGAAAGTAATTTTTCCATGTTCTAGTCTGATACAAACCTCCAGGCAACAGATATTCCAAGATTAAGTAGTGCCAATTAACGTAAGGCACATGCCCTGTTCCTTAACACAAAATTATATTAGTCAATCATATATATGTGTTCAAGCCCATCTATTTCTGGTGGTGGGAATCATGTGGCCCTCCAGATTTTGGACTACAACAGCAGCATTCTTACAATTGGCTATATTGGCTAGTGCTGCTGAAAGCTGAAGTTCACCAACACCTGCAGAGCTGCATAATTTGCTCCTCTTCTGTAATTTAACAAAACAGGACTTATTTCTAATTCTTGTTTCTCTAACTCACCCATACCCATTAGTAACTATTTTTAACCTTTATTTTAAAAATATGATCTTCAGCTTTTAATCATCTGTAATTTCAGGGTTTTTTTAATCATTTTTATTCAAGCCATTTGATTAGAAATATATATATATTTCAGTACTACAAAAGTTTTTGTTGGCATTGCATTTGTTTCTTTTCTAGTTAGAGAGGTTGTATCTAATATTTTACCAGAATGGGATGTCTGGGAAGAAAGATGTTTTAAAAATGTTTTTTTCTTCCCTGTAAAAATAGAGACTTAATTTTGTTTTTTAGCCCTGACTTCATTCCTGGGGTTTTGCCCTCCTATGAGCCATGTGCCCTATGCAAGAATATCTTATCTTGACTCCTGTATTCTCATTTATATTATTTACTGATGATACCATCCATCTCCTCTTAAATTTTATTTTTATTTATGTATTTACTGCAGCTCTCCAGGTGTTGGTGAACTTCAGCTTTCAGCAGCACTAGCCAATATAGCCAATTGTAAGAATGCTGCTGCTGTAGTCCAAAATGTGGAGGGCCACATGATTCCCACCACCAAAAATAGATGGGCTTGAACACATATATATTTATTTCTATCCTGTCTTTCTCCTGGCATGGTTTCCAAGGTGTCTTACAACATAGAATAAAACAAAGTACAACTAAAACAACAATAATATTGATGATGATGATGATGATGATGATGATGATGATAGTAACCCTTTTAAAATCACTAATTTAAAACAGTTTAAAATACATTTAAAACATAGTCATGAAGATAAAAGTACAACATGTCCCATTAAAAAATCTCCATGCCATAACCAATTAACAGCCAAAGACCTGTCTAAATAGAAAGTCTTAGCCAGCTGGCAAAAAAAGAATAGAGAGGGGGGTCTCTCTTGGGAGGGGATTCTACAACCTGGGAATGGCCACCAAGAAGTCTCTCTCCTGTTTCTACTCCATGCATACCTGCAGTGATGATGGATTCAAGATAAAACCCTTCCTCAAACATTTTAAAATTTGAGCAGGCTTGAAAGTTGGAAGTTAGTACCTTGAGGTGGTGGTCGGGGTTGGGAAAGCTGTCCAAGTTGGGGTACTGGCTGTGACGGCATCTGTGATTTCATTGACTGTGGCTAGATGACCAAAACAAAAATGAAACAAGAACAAAAACCTATCAGTCAACAGAGTACTTGAAATGTGACAAGTACAGACAAGTTACTTCTCATCTGTAACACCGTAAAGGCTCTGCAAACTTCTAAAAAGGAATTATACTTTTAAGGTACTGGAAAAGTATGAGGAAGTAATTTTGTAGAGGAGCTGGCCATACAACTTTTTGATTGGAGAGTACTGAAAAATGCCAACAGAACCCTTCATAATTGTGTCAACTGATCTGCAAAACTAACAGACACCTGTTAAGTGCCAGGCATATCCATATGTTTGGGAAGCCAGATCTGGACCAGAGCTTCTGTTACTTTAATACAGGTGTGGAGAACCTAAGGTCCTCCGCTTGCCTTAGGCTTTAACTCTCAGAAGCTCTACCCAGCACGCCCAGTGGTATGGGATTATGGGAACTGCATTCCAAAACATCTCCTCATCCCTGTTTCAATGTCTGTGTAGAGTGATGAATTCAGGTGGGTGTAGGTTTACCTACTATTGCAGGTATGTTGACCTACTATTATACACTTATTTTTAAAAAGTGTCCAGGGTCTTTCAATTAGAGTTTGCAATTTTGACAAGGTGGTAGAAGTCCCATAATTCCACATAATAGCCATGCTGGTTAGATGTTTCTGACAGCAATAGTAAAATAAAACAACAACAATAATAAAATTTCTGAGATCTGCTTCCAATTTATCATAAATTTATGAAGCTAGGATCTACACTCAGGTTCTTTTAGTGGTTGAGGCATACCTTATCTGTGTTGATTGCCACCATATATTCTCTTAGTAAGGTAAAAGGTGCCTTGATCAGATATTACCCCACTGGCATACCCTATCCCGGGAACTATAAATTTTATATCAGATATATCCACCATGCCAGAGAGGTTGCCTGGATGGGCATGTAGGCAAAGAAGTCAAACAACTGAAAACAGATCAAGACCAGAAAAATCCCCAGTCACGTAGCCCAAGGAGACCTCAGGCAATACACATCCACATAGACAAAGGGTCCTCAGCCACGAATAGCCAACTTGAGGGCATTAGTGTGCATTCCCCAGGTTGAGCAACTCCGACTTTGGAAAATCCTACAAGGCGAGACTCATCTACATAAACCAATCATGCAAACTACCAAGTTGCATTGTCTAGCACATCGTCTTCCTGGGAGAGGGCCTGCCCTCGAGGTACGTTCTGCCGTATAAGTAGTCCTAGTTTTTGAGGGTCTCTTTGGAGAACTCCCCGCCACGCTAATAGACCGGCACTCTGTTAGTTGAGTGATCCCCTCAGCCATCTCTTTGCTGAGCTCCATTCTTCTTGCCGCTTCTCAGACCGATGACTTCGAGATAGGTGCAGTATCACTGCTTTTACATTCCCTTGGCTATATCCCTTATCCATTTTTCACCTCTTTTCCTTCTCAGTAGGCCTTGTGTGTGTGAGTGAGTGAGTGCGTTGCTTCATGGTACTATATTCATTTAATAAAATGTATTTATTTGGTACATTTGTCTGGCTTTTTGCTTGGCCTGACCCCGTAAAGTTGGGTAAAAGATCCTGCTGAGTTACCCTGCCCCTCGTTTTGCTAATGCCAGTGCTCCGCTAATTTCCCCAATCTTTTTAACTTGGAGTGAATCAGGGTGTCCCCCACGGGACCCCCACAAGTCAGGGTAACAAGATTCTGTAATGTATTAAACATCCAGCCTTCTGGGTAAAAATCTGAACATCATATCGAAGATAGATTATTTACTACAAAGTGTCCAGAAGTATGGTGGTGGCCAATTATTGCCATTACTGTGGCAACATGAAGGAGAAGCCACATTAGCAGTGGTTCTTCTCAGTCACTCTTCAGTTCATTGTAGAATTCCTGCCTCAAATCTTCTGCATGGATGCTGATCCAGTGTTAAGTATATTTAAAGGCCAACTAAAAAATTAAACAAGTGCTTAGTTCTGTTTGGTGGAATTAATGGAACTCAGAAGTTCCATTAGCTGAATTGTGCTCATTCCTACTTGAGAACAAAGATTTATCTTGACCACCAACCCATTTCTCACAGCAGCAAACTGGATGCCAAAACACTTGAACTCCCCAGCTCTCATTCTCCAGCACCTGCTATTTAGAGGCATGGTACCTGACCACAGAGGCAGCATACAACCATAAGGACCTATAGCATGGATAGCTCTATTGTCCATAAACAACAACAAAAAAAGGCTTTATACAATGACGCTGCCCCTCTAGAGCTTAGGGAAAGAGTGCTAGTGGAAGAATCAAAGGCCTTGTACTGAATAAAGTGCTTTTTCAAGTAGCAGTGGAGTGCTACTTCTCTAGCTTCAGTTTAGATATATAGCAATAGTCACCAGGAAAGACGGTTTGCTTTCACAGCAGCACTCATCACCTACCTGTGGGAGGGATGAAAAATTAAAAGCGCTGAGCACATGATTTTTACCTTAAAAAAGGACAGTTCCATAAATCTTAACTCCATGCATAATCTCTCACTTGTGCTCTGTAGTATCTGTTCTTTGGAGGATAGTGTCTATGGGCACAGTGTTAGTAAACTGGGTCACTTGCCTCAGAATCTTTATATAGAGTGTGCCCACACCTAAGTCCATGTGCTTTAGTAATCATGTGTATAGTTACAAGAGAATTGTTTCTAGCAATTTTCACTCCTTTTCTTGGCATAGTACTCCTGTTTGTGTCAATAGAGATCACTTCCTTATAGAAACCTATGGTGTTGGGGAAAAACACAAGAAAAACTATGTGTGCAAATTCATTCTCACTTTCTAACCCTCACTGAATATATTATTGGACAGAGCTGTATGTACATGTATATTTCCTTAATAGATAGGGTGAATAAAAGCAGCTCTAGGAAAGACATTTCAGGAGGATAATAACATAAGAAGGAAAGGTTAGGCAGCCCCTGTCCTCTCTATAAGCAATCTGCAGCTGCAAACTACCAAATGAATCATAGTGCTGCATGTAATTTCTAGCTCTGCCCACAGTGACTCCAGTTTTATTTCCAGAATATTATAGAAATGAAAATAATTTCAGTACCACAATCTCTTATCTTACACAGAGCAGCTTTATCTTTTCTGGTAGCACTGGAAAAATTTTGCCCATGTGCTCATCAAAGCCCTTGTCAGGAGTATCACGATATGTTGACTTCTCTGACAGATGACTCCTATTCTTACCCAAGGTCTCAGAGGTGAAGGGGAGGATCCCACAGCTAAGAAGGATTGTGTCATTCTGGAGACAACCAGATCTGCTATTAGTTGTCTGTCCTCCTCCACATGCTCCCCGATCAGAGGCATTGAGCTGTCCATCACCTGTAGAAATGAAATGAATTACATCCACAGCAGTCAGATGCTTTTCATTAATGCTATGGTAAACCAATGCAGTGGCAGGACATGAATGCTGCATATGCTGATGGTCACACACATCATACATGCCATGGCCATTTGTTCAGCCATCACCAGTCAGCTAGGGTTTGTTTTAATGTGCTTCAATATCTTTACCAAAACTTTGCGCTTGTGTGTATGAGCTTTCACCTCACCTGTCAACGTACAAGAACAAATCTCATAGGGTTAAAGGAACATAACTAGGTATCTGCAATGCCTGATTTGTGTATGCCCAGTTTCAGTAAATATTGCCATTAGTCTGTGCAATCTGTATGTATCACAGGTGATCCCCTCTCTTTTTTAGATTCCAAATGGTAAGGGGTAAGTGCGTCAGTCTGGCACAGGAGAGCCATCAAGATTCCTCAAAGACTATTTTTTGATTAGTAACTTCACCTGCAGGAAGCAGATTTTGGTCCATGAAATCTATGCTACAATAAACTGATTAGCATTTAAAGCACCACAAGACATTTTGATATATTTTGTGTCATTCAGCTTCACTACTACCTATCTGTGTGCTATAGTATTACTTTTGTTGTTGCTGTGTGCCTTCAAGTTGTTTCTGACTTACAGTGATACTAAGGCAAATGTATCACAGGGTTTTCTTGGCAAGATTTGGTGAGAGGGGAGTTGCCGTTGCCTTCCTGTACCTTTTACTACCTTATAAAATAGATGTTAGATTTATAAACATTCTCCTTAGCACTGAATGACTGAGCAATAGTTCCCTTCCAGACCACTGCGACATTCATCTATGTCCTCCTCTCCATGATTTATGTTCATACCTAATACTACATCAGAGGTGAGGAACCTCAGGTCCTTGGGCTGTATCCATTCCTCCCAGAATACCAATTTAGTCTTCTGAGATTCTCCAGATGACAGATCCCCATGGTACCATTATTTGGAAGTATCCTAGCTTCTGTACAATCTTTCCTCTGTTATAAAGGGCTGAAATGACTCTCTTAAGTATTAATGACTGGAAGAAAGAGCTTTAAGTTAAACATGCTTTTGTTCTTACTGTTTTGCCCTACCCACTACTAGAATGCAGTCTCCTAGAATTTCTCTGAAGTTGAAGTTTCCATTGTACTTACTGCCATGAGAAAGGGCCTAGCCTGTCCTTGGGCTTATGCGCATCCTTCTGTTTCCTGTTCTGATCACTTATAGCCATCACATCATTCAAACCTTAAGAAACTGTGGTTTGCAGAAACAACTAAATTCAAATTTTGGTTTATGATGCTGGTTTGTTTTTGTTAACATTACTTAAAATTAACCAGAGTTTAGAGAAATGTACTAAACGAATAAAGCCAGTGACATGTCAAAAGCTTGCATGATGTGTTTTGTGCATTTTGTTGGTCAATAAAAGTATCACTTTTTTTTGTATTTTGTTATATTATACTAAATTGCAGTGAAAAGAAGACAAGTCACTCCAAATAGAATTTAGGGTCTTTCTTAAACTGTGGCTTAGCATCTTTTATCTAAACTAGGAATGGGTGCTTCTGCCACAAGAAAAAGGTAGATATAATAAAGGTACCATTGGTCTATATTGTCATGAGCCAGGCTGAGCATGCTGCCGATTCAGACTTGGACTCCGATTTAGACTTGTACTCCCAGCCGGGGGAGGATCCCTTGGAGGGGCCTTTGGGAGAGGGGGCTCCTTCAGAGTCTAGGGAGGAGTCTGCCAGCGACCCCACAGCTGTACCGGGCACAGATCCCGAGCCAGTACCTGCAGCAGATGTTTGTGTTCCAGAGGCAGAGGCTAGTGCTTCTGACTCGACAGAGGCCGGTGTTTCTGACTCCAGCCCGGAGTTTGCAGCAGACCCTCCCCCCACGTTCCTCCAGAGGCGGCTGGAGAAGGGGGCAGTTCGGAGGTCTCAGTGGCTGCGGGAGAAGCGTCTGATGAATCGGCCCTGAAGTCTTGAGGGGCTCCAGCTGTGAGCTGGGCCAACGGACATTTGATCAGCCCCAGCTGGGCTAAAGACTGTGTATTTAAGACAGACGCTGTTGGAGTTGGGCACGGGGCAACAACCATCTACCAACCGGGAATTTGCGTCGTGTGTCATGGGCTTTCTGTTCCAGGCTAAACCTTGCTGTTTGAGTTTGCTGCTCCTGGGACTTGGATGTTTGTTTTGGTGACGTAACCTCTTGATTTGTTTATTACTAAAGCCATAAACTCAGCTCCTGCCTCTGTGTCTGCTTAGCCGCCGCCTGACATTGACATATATGACCTTAACTAGTGTAGTGTCTCACAAGAATCTGAGCTATTTTGAAGCCTGCAGTCTACTTACAAGCATGCATATTTTGTGAATACTGTTTTGATTGATTTTTTAAAAAAATATTTTCTAAGTCCTTCTGTTAACCAAACACATTGATTTTTTTTTCTTTTAATCAAGCAAAAGTGAAGGGTTATATACTGAGATGTATTGCAAATAAAAGATTAAATATCCAGCCTCACCTGGTAGGCTGGGCCCATCTTTTTAAATGACTAGATAGGATAAGTGTGCCCTGAATTTCATTCCTAGTCCAAATGCAACCATGGGCACCTTTCTTATGCCAGAATGACATTTGTATGATAATTAGCAACAATAAGCAGCTAAATAGCTCAGCACTTTTTTTAGGAATGGCTTACATGTGGTGGCTGCTTTATGTTGTATCTCTACCAGCAGCATACCCACTCCTTCCAAACCCAGCTGCAAATCTGCCAACATGGGGTGAATATCAGAGTATATACAGATGGCACAGTTGAGGCACCATTTAAGGACAAGAAGCAGTATGAAGTCCCAGCCCTTCTTCTCAATGTCAAACTGCACGTGGTTATTCCTCAGCAAGGTTTTTGCAAATGTGTAAACCATTCCTCTTTCCACTGTTTCCCATCATCTGTTCTTTAAGGTGACATAATGACCCTGAAGCTAGGCAGTCCATACAAACACACAAGCAGAGCAATGCACACAACCAAAACAACACCACCCTCACTGATGTCAATCTTTTATTTTGTGACAGCATCAAGAAAAAATAACCATTTGTTGACTCACAGTTAAATACACTAAGCAGAATATATATGCATCCATCAGTAATGGGCTCACCATTGTTTGTTTGCCCATTTACAGTTACTAAACACACACACACACAAAGTCTGTTTTCCAAATTCCTTATATAGCTCATTAACTGTGGCAAAAAACACACAAAAAACCCCAAAAAACACAATGTGAACAATGTTTGCACATATACATTCTTCTTATGATAAAAGCAGTTGGAAAGAAAAACCATTGAAAGGAATTGGGGAGAAAATGCTGATTCAGAAATAGCTCAACTATATATCGCAAAATTGGGGCACAATCCAGGAAAGTTAAGTATTATTACACCTGTCTAATTCCAATGGGATAAGATTTAAGCCTGCCCTTAGCTTTCCTACCGGAATGAATTAGTGTTTATAAAAGATGGGAAACAGTGGAAGCAATCCAGAGCTTGGCAAGATGATATTGTACCTGTAGTTTAACTAACTGCCAGAGGGTAATGGATAAAAGAGACTTATTTTCACTCCAAAAATTCAATATAGTTGCAGGCTTTGCAGCTGGATTGAAAAATCCCCTATTCACTATAAGCCAGGTTGGTGAGGTCATGATGTATGGCAGCTGGGAGAACTATGAGCCCAACTGAATTAGATGTCTTGAGTTAAATGCAAATCTCCATGATAAACCTTCTGCTTCAATACAGACAGTTTTATCTCTTCAGCTTCCACATGTGAAACAATATTGTCCTCTGAATGTTAGAGAGTCATTCCAACCACTAGATGGTGTCATTGTCAAAGCTCAACACTCAGTGCACTAACATAACTCTGGCAACATTGTTTTCATCTCCCTTCCTCTCCTTTGCATTAATAGTGATCTTATTTTCCAAGAGTGAATCTTTGGCCCTTTCCACATTGCACTGTAATAGTGCTATTATTCTACTTTCAACATCCTATGGAATCCTGGGTCTTGCAGTTTAGGGAGAGGCATTTAGAATGCTGAGCCAGAGAGCACTTTGGTCTCAGTACACTACAAACCCCAGAATTCCACAAGATGTTGAAAGTGAAATAATAGCACTATAATACTGCAGTGTGGAAAGGCCCTTTGTGTAGCCAAAGAGACATCATCCTTTCAAGAAGGAGATATTAAGACTTATTGGAGAAGTACAAAAAAGCTTAAGGAAGAGAATGATTGAGTGGGAACCAAATCACAGCTCAGTAAGGACTGAGAATGCCCAGCATGCCCTGAGTGCTGACTGCCACCTCTCATATGAGCCTGCCTGAAATCCAAGATCATAATCAGGGACTCTGTTACACATCTCCACCAGTGTGGGTAGGCTGGTGGGCACATGTGTCAGGGCTTTCTCTGTAGCAGCACTCAAACTGTGGAACTCGCTCCAATTGAGCTGGCTCCATTTCTTCTGAGCTTCTATTGGGCAGCAAAGACTCTGTCATGTGGCCTTTGGCTTTTACAATTAGGCATGGCTGCTCTGGCTGTTTTGCAAATGGTCTGGTTTTAGAACTACTTTTAAAGTGGGGTTTGGGCTGTTTTAGTCAGCCCTTTTTATTTATTTAATGTACTTGAAGAGTTTGCATTGATTGTGCATTGCTTCAGAGGCCCTGGTGCAAAACAGAGTATTACTTTGTATATTAGAGTATGTAGAAAAGAGATGACTAGCAAAAAACATAGGGGTTGAAACTGGGTGGGTTGGGTTGTGGAGTTGACATACGGGTTGAAATTGGGTTGTGGAGTTCCCTAAGGTCTTCTTAGGGAACAATAGTTATTTCGTCCTTCAGACCCCAACTATGGTCTTCACATTGTGGCACACTCCCAGTGGAAAAAGTACAGATAGTAACTATACAAAGACAAGAAGTCCAGGGAAGGATACACATTGTGAGATGATCAGCATTTCTATAAAAATGTTCTGGGTGTGTCAAAGGGTCTGCCTACATTATCCTTCGGGACCACTGAAGTCCAAAGTAACTTTTACAAGCATGAGATGAAAGGAAGGGGAGGCTGTAACTTTTCACCAGGGAGACAATTCCTCTAATGTCTCTTGCTGCTTGGAACAACAGTAGTGTTGTGGATTGCTAATTTCTAGTTCCTTACTTGTGTAAAACTTGAGGACTGCAAAACACTCAGCTGAAGAAGGATCTGAAGTTTTCATCCCTCAGAAGTAGCCCATGTTGTCCCCTTCAGAATAAGTTATCATGGCTATTTTTGTGCAATACACATTCAGGCATGATGATCGCAGTTGAGATTCACAAGCAAGATGTCTCTAAACCCCATCATAAAATTTGGATACCCCAAAGAGTGCGAGCAGAAGAGATGACATCCTCTGAGATGTCATTGTGTCTCCTCTAGGCCAAAGCTTTCTGTATGCTAAAGGTGCTGTCAAATATATCATTCTATGCCAATCACAGCAAAAAAGAGAGGTCTTATGTGCCCAACAGTCCACTTTGAGCCCCATCAAATCATATCATGATGCACAAACAGCCATACTGACATCACCAGCCATATTGACATCACCAGGAGTTGTCTACTAGACAGCTCCTGTTCTCTATCTCCATGTTTGAAAACTGAAAGCTCCAACTGGCAAGCTGGGCTACCATTGCAGATTCCAAACAAAGTTCAAGCAGTATTGGAGGTGAGGCAATGTTTGGTACAGAACTCTGATTATACTAATAAAATAAGGGAAGCTAAAGGAGACGGGTAAGAATGGGGGCAATTCATCAGCACAAAAGAGGTCCAGGACACCACTAAAAGCCAGCATGATTATTTTGCATCCAACTGGTATTAAACACAATCTGACCTTAAAAAGCTGAGATAAGTGCATCAAACTAAACACAAAGTCTGTAAGGATAAAATAGAAACATCCTTTTCCATCTCTGAGAATAATAGTTCCATGTAACAGCTGAAGGGGGGGGGGTGAGCCGGTGATGGCTCATGCGGAGCTAGCCTTCACTAGTGTGCAAGGTCAGTGGCTGTCTCAGGCTCCAGCTGCTTTGTCCTGATAAGGTATCTCAGAGGGAGGGCGATGGGCAATGAAAAGAATTTGGATGGAAAACCCCATCCCTTTTCTTCAGTTATATCATCTGTTTCTGTATTTTAACGAGACGTAGCTAAACTTGCTGCTGTTTTTAGTGAGCTAAGATTGGGGAAGTTAGCCAGATGGAAGGACGGAAAGAGCTGATCAATCACATCAAAGGGACAGTGGGAACATGCAACAGCAAAAGGACAAATTGTCTTCCAGGCTGTGCAGTAGGACCAAGCCCTTGGGAGATGGAATAAATGGAAAGAAAAGCAAGACAAAAGACATTGTTGGGTATTGGGTTTGCTTTTTGTTGTTGTTACTCCAACTTATAGCAATGTTGTGATAGGGTTTTCTTGGCAAGATTTATTCAAAGGGGGTTTGCCATTGCCCTCCTCTAAGGCTGAGAGACTGACTAGGTCAAGGTCACCCAGTGGGTTTCCACAGCTGAGTAGGAAATGTGAACCATGGTTTCCTGGAGTTCTAGTCCAATGCTCAAATCCATTACACCAAACTGACTCTAACTTGTTTGAAAAAAGGTGTCTTGGTCTGCTCCTGTGCATCTAGCAGTAGCTGATTTACACCACTGTGTAGTTATGCAAGTTTTGCTGTCCAATATCTACAGCTCAAGCTGTAGTTAAAGGTAACAGGGAACAATGGAAGCAAACATCAGCCATCTCACTGGGCTCCTGATTCAAGAAGAGACAGGAATGCAGAATTCAAACAAAGACATATTGTGTTTTATTTGTCTGCTTAATCACGTAATGTCTTGGTTCCTGATGAATGAGCTATGAAAAACTTCTCAAGTATCTTTGGAGATAGATCAGTGGATGCATTTACTCCCAGGTCCTACTCATCTCCTGTGCATAGCTTGTGGTTTGGTGATCCCTCACTTCCTTGTCCATTTCCAGTCTGCTACACTGAAAAATACTTTCCCAGTCTAGTGCTCTCCAGATATGTTGGGTTAAAGCTTCCATCATCCTCACCAGCATACTCATTGACCCCACTGGTTGGGAATATTAGGACTTACAGTCCAGCTTTAAAGTGGTCTTAATTAGACCTAAAGCTTCCAGGTTCATCTGGGTACCTTGTTACTGCCCTGGCTAGTCCGAACTTTGGGGATATTAAAAGATATCCCTTGATATCGCAATTCGGCTGCACTTCTCCATTCCTTTCCACGTGCTTGCGAGGCCACCGGACAAGCACGTAAACAAGCTCGGCTGTTAATAGCTGTAATATTCAAACTACAATACAGGCAGGCCAGAAATAGCTGACTCACTGCTTTAGGAGACCTCCCGGCAAGTACTCTAATTAAGTATGCACGCAACTTACAAAAAAGACTCTGCCCTGCGATGGCAGCTTGATGGGTGGACTATACCCTACCCAAGTACTCTGCGGTTGCATACTGGCTACTCTACTGAGAACTGCTACGATAACTCAATCATTCAGATTCTGACCTTTCAGAGGCTTTGTCTCCAACTCCAAATCTATTGTTTTCCCCCAAGTACGGCACAGCCTGCAGTCACAATTCTCTTCTAAAAACCCTTGATTCTGAGACCTTCCTCGGATCGCTCCCGAGTTTCATCCCGCCTTGCTGCCGCTTTGCTTGGCGAGCCTCCCCTCAGCTCCACGTGCTGAGCTACATCGCACCCTAGCTTCGCTCTCTATTTTTCTGGGCTTCAGGAGAGGTGAAGTATCACCCAAACCAACAATCCCTCTACAAATCCCTCTATACCACTCCAACCTTTATTTTCTTTAGTTATCTTGTATGAGTGTGTCGCATACACTGTTTTGCTTGTATTTAGTAAACATCATTTATTATTTCAACTTTTGTGTTCTCCTTGACTCGACCCGACCCCATAGACATAGGGTTCAAGATCTCGCTACGTTACCCTGCCTCTCATAACGCTAAGCCGTGCTCTGAGCTAATTTTCCCCACCTTTAGTTGAGCACATTTTGGTGTCCCTCCCGGGACCCCCAGTACACAGGGTAACAACCTACTGGGTAGTGAATAGTTGGTAGTGTTGGTCTCTCTCCCCATTTTCTCATAGGAAGCCCCCAAGACAGGGTCTAAGGTGGATATACTCATAATCAATCCTAAGCCAGCTTAAGGGCTGAACTGGATAACTAAATAAAAGATGCTAATTCCCTAGCTTTTGTGGGGTTCTTTTTTTCTTCCAAAGTGGCAACTGAAAGAAATCCAGATTAGGACTGCAGCATGAAAAAAGGAACCAAGATGATCACTTGAAAATGTACCTTTACTAGTTGTGTGGAGGATGGAATTCCAGCAGATGTAGCTTGAATTAGAAATTATACCTGCTGAAATGTCTGCTTCTACATACCTGTCCTTTTTTGTTTGATTATCCTAGGAGGGAGTCTTTTTACTTTTTGTTCCCAACATAGGCATCTGCTATTTACATCAGGAAGGAAGCTCCTGTTTGTACCAGAAACAAGGCCAACTAAATTCAGCAGTGTTCACACTAATGATTCCCAATGGACTCTTCTCTCATTTTGCTTTTCTTTTATCCTACCATGTCTTCTAATGTTGAAACCCTGTAGGCACAGACTGTGCTGTTTTAGAAATTTCTGTACTGCTCTTACCCTTTTTATTTTAAAGCCTTTTATTAACAGCAACAACATGATTTCTAACATATGGCTTGTGGTAATCAGAAGAGAATGCCTTATTGAAAACATGAAAGAAATCAGCTTGGCACCATCCCTTTTCCCTCGCCATGGATCTCATACTGAATTCTAGATCAAACCTTTGCTGGTTAGGATTTTGTGCAGCTCTGCAAGTGCCTGGCAGTCACCATCCCAGTATCTGCTCTTGGATGATTTAAAGGAAAAGGAAGGATAGCAGAAGCAGCTGAAGAACAAATACATCTCCCTTCCTGGCAATACACTTGTCCCATACAACCTTTGACCCGTCACTGATTCCTGCAGGATACGAGTGCAGCACAAGAATGTGCCATCGCAGCAGGGCTCATGTGGTTCTCATCAGCTTTCCAAAGCTCAGTGGGTGGGAATGCTCTCCCACATACAATTATTTGGATGTGTCAGTGGCCCTGAATGTAGCAGTAGGCCAACTTTGCTCATCTTCCTGCGTTGGTGGAGTTTACAGCAGGGCAGACACTGAGTCTCCATTTCACCATCCTCATATGGTAACCAAGGACACTTCCTCATTCTTTCACATGGCTGCCTGATTATCTTCTCCCTCCACTGAGAAGGTCTTAAACTTCAGCTTTGATATTTTCTTTCTTCTTGTTGTTTTGGCCTGCTTTTCAAATATCTGCTACTTTCCTTTGGCCTGACTGAGCCCACTCCCACAACATGGCAAGTTTTACTTCAAAAGGCTAGTTTCTGACACACGGTTTGTCCCAGAAAATGTCCTTCTGGGAGAAACATGGCAGTTACTGTTCATGCTGTCTAGAAACCACTTGGGGACATCTTCTGTTTCACTTAAATGGAAACTTTAATAAGTTGCACCACTGATTTAAGATTTCAGAGACTTGATTTCCGATCTGACCACAAGGAGAAAAATTAAGACCTAGGGATGAGTACATCTATTAACTCCAGAGCTTGGAAAAGTTACTTTTGTAGACTAAAATTTCCAGAATTTCTTTGGACATCCTGGCAGGGGGATTCTGTGAGTTATAATCCAAAAATGTTTATGTTTTCCAGGCTCCAGTTAACCCTCATCTGAAATTCCCTGAACAATATTTACAAGAAGCAGCTAATGCAATTTTAGGGAGTGTTAGCCATGGCACAAATGCAACAGGTAATGGTACCATTATACTCTGTGTCCACACAGAGTATGGACGTTACAATTAAAGAAGGATGTCAACCAACTAGAACTACCATATCTCCTTGTATGAGCCTATCTGGACCCTGAGATTTGCAGGACAGGCCCTTCTTTCAGTTCTATCATTCAGAGTTATGGTTGGTGGGCATGCAAGAGAAGGCTTTCTTGGTGGCTGGCCTAGACTTTGGAACTCTCTCCCTAGGGAGGCTAGAATGGCCCCCTTCTTGCTGTCCTGCGCAAGGTGAAGTATTCTGACAGGCTTTTAGAAGACTTAAGGCTGTAAGAGAGTGCTTTACTGTTTTAAATTGTACTATTTTAACTTTTTTTAATGTATATATAGTTGGCTTTCTACATTCACTAGGGTTAGGGGTGCAGGACCCCTGCAAAAGTGGCAAAACTGCAAATATCAAAGTGTGTGTGTGGGATGTGGGCCAAGGCATGGCAGGAAAGTGGGCATCCAGGGTTCAAACCAGGTCAGGGAAAGGAGAGGGAAAAGGGCTGGGTCGGCTTGGTGGTCCTATACTTTACCTCTCTCACCCATTTCCTTCCTTGGATATAGGGGGAAATCAGGGAAGGTTAGCGGTGCTTTGAAATTGGGATGTGAGCTGTCCTTAGCTGGCCAGGCAGTGGCCGGTGGAGAAAGAGGAGGAGTAAGATCAAAGGTGGGTTTTTAAAGGGCTGTGTGGCTTGATTGGTGTCACTGAGAGGAAAGGTTCCCCCAGATAAGAGGTGCTTGAGGTGGGAGGACAGGGTTGGAGAAATTTGCAAATAATTGAAACTGTAAATCTGTGAATGTTGAGGGCTGGCTGTAATTTAAATTGTTTTAATATGTATAATAGTTTAATTCTGTTTTAATGCTGGTTTTGGTATATTTTAAATTATATTATAACCATTTTAATCTGTAAGCCACCTTGAATCCCAATCTTTGGAAAACGAAGGATGATGATGATGATGATGATGATGATGATGGAGGAGAGTGACAAAGGTAGTAAGGGCATGGAGCCCAACTCCTTTGGAGAAAGGCTGGGAACAAAACAGAAAGCAAATCTCAGATGCTTGCTGAACAATCAGTGTAGCCAATGGCTTCTCATGGACCTTGGCCAACTGTTTGTAAAAGACCTTATTTTCCTTTTGCCATTGTAGTCACCTCTGCTTTGAAGTACTAAATCAAACCCTTCCTTCCTTTTTTGTCTGTCAACACTATTGTTCAAATGAAAACAGCAACAAATTTAGTCTGCACGTCATTTTGAAATCTACACATGGAGGAGATGTTTCTTTTTACATCCTCTGCACTACTATTAAATGAATCTGAATTGTCCATATAACATAAGAAGAAGGAGGTCTACTGATGATGCACATAGAATTTTGCACATCTTTCTGGAATGTAGGTCTTGCTGGACATCTTTGCTTAAAGGATACTTAAATTACATTCATTTAGTTTCTCACCTCAATGATGTAATCCTTCCCATCCTTGCTGTGGACAGCTTTGACTGCACAAATGTCAAGGCCTCCAAACATCTCTGCAACAGAATCTGCCCAAAGCCGGTATCTGCAGAAACCAGGTACAAACCAGGTTTGCATGAGCCCATATTTTAAAAAATCACAGATATCAGTATCTTTAAGTTCTATACATAGACACACAGACCATACCTTATACAAGTTCAGAAGATACTGGAATGCATAGAGGACACCCCAAGTACATTAATGGTAAAGATGATTTCTTGTTCATTAAATATATCCCTAATATAGCTACATGGGAAGACTCCAGAAGTTTTTGATCAGGACACATTATTTTGATTCATTTTAATCCTGGGACCTTTCACACTACAAAGTATAGTGTTATGATGCTATGTCATCACAATTCAGTCCCATGGAAATCTGGGATTTGGAGTGTGATGAGGAACTGAAGCTCTCTGGCTGAGAATTTTAAATGCCCCTCCATAAACTGCCAATCCAAGGATTCCATAGGATGGAACTATGGCAGACAGGGAAACGTACTACTGCATTTCTATAGTGTGGAGGAGCCCCTGGTCTCAGATTTGTATACGGGACAGACTGCTTTGGTCCTTTTAGTGAACAATGTATGTTAGAAACTAGATGGGGGATTGAGTTCCTATTTGTTTTGTTGGGTCTTTCAACACTGTTCAATCTCATTGACCATAGACTCCTTTGGAAGTATATGGATGAACCTGGAGAAACTGTTTCACAGTGGCTCAGGTCTTTCTTGGAGGAAGTTTAGAACATGGTGATGGCTTGCTCCTCTTAGATGCCATGCTTATGAAACTACTAGGAGAGGTAATTAAGAGTTTTAGGGTTCAGTGCCACTAGTATGCTGATGACTCTGTTTCTGTTCAAATCCAAGGAAGTGACGAGTAGATTGGCTTAAGACAAATAAATTAAAGCTCAATTCAGGCAAGAAAGAGGTACGTCTATTCAGTCCAAAGGCAGATCAAAGAACAGAGATACAACTTCTACTGGATAGGATCACACTTTCCTGGATGAGGTCACTGTTTGGGTAGCTCCTGAATTCAGGCCTGAATCTGGATGAGCAGGCTTTGACAATGTCCATGCAAATGTTTCTATAGCTACAGCTGGTACACCACCTGACTGCAATTCTAAGACTCTCAGGACTGTCATAATGAGTTCCCACACTTCCAAACTAAAGACCCTACACTACTGACAGCATCTACCTAGTACTCAAACCACAAATCTTCCTTCAGCAAGACAACACTATTGTTGTTACTGTGAGTGCCTCAAAGTATTAGGTTATTAATGACTAGTGGCATAATTTGTTCTCATAGGCATACATCATTTTATGTCCTTTTAGAATTTTTCACTAATCATTATTACTGCTACTGCAAAGTCTGAATTCTGCCTTTACTCCAGTGTGGGATCTATATTTTTAAAAAATAGCTGAGGACTAGTAATATCAAATATACAATGTGTTGCTTCTTTTAAAAATGTATTCCAATAATTGGGCATTCTCCAGTGCTGGACATCCTCCCTGTTTTTCTGTGTCCCTTAAGGGGCAAACAGCAGTAAGGTAATCCCTTTAACCTTCCTTCTCTCATAGTACTCTTAAACTAAATAATTTTTTTTTTAAAAAAAGGAAGCTAAGGCATGTAAGGAATACCTTATTGAGAAGTCCTAAAAAGGGGCCTCTCAGGAGCATTTGATGCTTTGGCAGATGCAGAAAAATGTTCCACAGGAAGAGGTCCAAGGCGCTGCAGTTGTTCTTTCAAGTGGAAGAGTTTTGCAGGGGTTTTCTTGTCATCTAGTTGGAACGTATCCTTGAATGTTCCACAAAATCCCAAAATTCTGAGAGCAGAAGATCACATAGCCAGACTGGAGGAGACACTTGGGATGGAATTCCCATCCCACTGTTCCCAAGCAATATGGTAAATGGATTTCTCTGCTTATCTTGCTAGAGAGTGGTTAGTCACAACAATGATACACTTGAAGGATTGCCCATTCACATATGAACACTAACTGACAACTACTATATTAATACATCGTATGGAAGCCCTGCACAGAGTGTTCCTACTTTCTGATATTCAGAGGGTAATGCTTTATACTCTGGTGGGCCTCCAGTCTCAGAGAAGATGCTCTCAATGGGCCCCTCTCTTTTTCTTGCATTTGTTTTCTCATTGTTCCTCCCAGCTGCTTCCTAGATAGAAAATGCAGAGAAGTGAGCAAGTGGTGGCAACTACTGCTCCTTTTTGCTCACTTGGACTGCTTGTTCTTCCTCTGGACCAGAGAGAATGGGTGACCCGAGAAGGTGATAATGATAATACGAGCAACAAAAAAAGTCTAGAGGGCTGGTCAATTTCAGGTCCCTTCCTAACACTGGGCCTTTCCTTACTACACAGTTAACAGTGCTATTATTCTACTTTCAACATTCTGTGGAATTCTGGGGTTTGTAGTTTCCTGAGGCCAAAGAGCTCTCTGGCTGAGAATTCTAACGGCCCCTCCATAAACTGCAAACCCCAGGATTCCACAGAATGTTGAAAGTGGAATAAGAGCACTATAACAGTGTAGTGTGGAAGGTGTGTCCAGGGTGTTCTTGGGAGGAACCCAATGATACTGACCTCTGACACTGGCCTTATGAGGCCAATGAATAACAAGAATAGGACCTTTTCAGTTTGGTGTTTCACCCTTGGAACTTTATCCCTTTATCCATTCACCAAGTTCCTTGGTTGATGATTTTAAGTCATTAGGGATAGATCTAAATACAGATGTTTTTGTTTCTGCTTGCTTCTAAGAAGCAAGAAAACCCATGCTACATTTGATCATGTGTTCAAGTAATCTGTTTCTAGCACTGGCCAGCCAGATCCTTCTTAGAGCTTACAAGCAGGACAGAAGAGCTCTGTTGTAAAAGCAACTCAAACAGTAGGTAGTAATTTTATTAAAATTTGACATAGGTCATAGGAGAGGTCACTTTTTATTGTAAGGGACAGTTATCCCTTATGAATGATTGTCTGCTCCTGTCCAGATATTAAGCTCCCACTGTCTTTAGATATGGCAGCCGGAACTATGGTCTTGATCAGGATACCTGCTTCTGGAATAACCTTCCCAGAACAATCTGCCTCACTCATGCTTTTGCTGTTGACTTTTAGGTACAAAGTTAAGGCCACCCTCTTTTCCTGAGATATTTTGTGAAAAGATGGATTGTGAGAGAGGTCATTTGCTTGGTATTTATATTAAAGTATGTCCAGTTCATTCCAATCCGTCAAAGCCACACAGAACAAAAGGAAGCTGCCTCTTTTAACCACTCCAATATTCATGTCCTATTATTTCTGAAATTCTGATCTGACTTGAATAAGCCAAAGAGAAGTTAATGAAGAGAAGTCTCTGAAATCCATTTCTTCCAGAGCCAAGGGTGTCCAGATGCAATCCCAGAATGAACTTTTGTTCCATATGCAGTTGGGCAGAAGATGCCAGTGACTTGATCTCGGCATGATAAGAAGCACTTCACTTGCCAAAATTCTCCCAGAGGTCCTGTTAGGGCCAGCTCTATCTTCAGGCAGCGTGAGATTGCCACCTGAGGCTACTGATTTTGTGTGTAATGAGAAGGAAACAAACAGTTCTGCAGAGCATAGAGAGAGCTGAAGTTAAAAGACCCAGCTTTTCTAATGTCCTCCTAGAGCAGAAGGGAAAGAGGAATGACATTTGTTTTCTTCTTCCTTTTGTGGCCATTTCTTTTCTTCTTTCCTTCTTAAGCAACTTCTGTCAGTATGTTTAGCTTCTCCCAGTACTCTCAGGGAAATCACATGGAACAGCTCATTTTTTGTACCCTTTGATGTCAGAAAAGCACACACCATGTGCACTTCTACAACATTATAGTAGTTATGAGGTAGGATCTCTCCCGCTGAGAGTAGAACTCTCTTCCCTTAACTCATTATAATTGTCTTTTCCTCCTGCCAGGGAGAAGAACTTGTAGGATTTTCAGCCTCAGGTCTCAAAATAACTATGCATTGTTGATGCTTCCAGATTTGCAATAAGCCTGCATCAAAAACTGGATTTTACGGAAAGTCAGGTGGCAGTCTTTGCTATCTTCCATGTGTAACTGTCTGATAGTTTCCTACTTCTTTTTTCTTACCACATATCTACAAAATTAGTCCACTGAGGAAGAAAGATGGAACAGCTGCACAATGCCTTTGGATTGAGGGGCATCATTTGCTTTGCCTCCACTTACAAAATATTTTGGGCCAGCTGTTTGTTTCTGGTCATATTACCTGAGACACCAGACAGATCCGTGACAATAAAGGCTCATGTAGCTGATGGAGACAGTTCCTGACAGGATTTCTGAATGACACCACCCTAAACAATGTTGTTGTTGCTGTCATTATTGCCACTGTTGTCCTATAATGACAAAGCACTTGGAGAAGAGAGAAAGACAGGAGCCAAAGGTGATAATTTGAATACCTTTCTTGGCAGGGGAGTTGTAAAATTAGAATAAATTCACATGAGTGAGCTAATTCTTTCCCACACTGGGTTTGTATGAAGAGAAGGGTACCAAGGAATGCACTGTTGACTCTGGGGATTAACCCTCTGAATCAAGCAGGTTATCCATGCTAATATACAAGGCACTGCAAGGCCTGCTGATGTATCACAGGGACTGCATGAAAATCATGGCAAAGGAATGGCTTCTCACTAAAGGACTGAGAAAGAAGGAATGTACAGAAGAGATGGCAAAACTTTCTTAATTCAAAATCTAGGTAAGTGAAAATGTAAAAGTTGGTAGGCAGTCTAAATAAAGACTCAAAAGTAGGGGTTGGTAATAATAATGTAATGACCCCTAGGCACTTCAATGCAACTTGTAGCTTCTTGTTAAGAGTCCCGAAAAATTTAGATTCACAAGTCTCTAAATCTTAGGTGTTTAAAGGTATGCTTGAACATATGTGTATGAAAAATTCTCCTCAGCTGTCAGGGGTAAACAGAAGATAGATGAACTATTGGTGCTCCTGCTTCTAGAGTAAAATAACACAACAGATCGGAACCCAGCAAAATCTATGTGTTCCATGCACTCATGAATGGGGCACTTCAAGCATAACAAAATGTCTCTGTTTGAAAAGCACTTCAGTATAGGAAACAGTCCGTTTTCTTTGTGATTGATTATTACAATATTGGCAGAGGTCAATTATAGATGATGCCTTCTTGTGGGTGTATTTGGATGTGTGCATAGCAAATTGCCTTATACTGAGTTAAACCCAGATAGCTCAGTATTACCTACACTGCTTGGGAGCAGCTCATTGTCCTAGCACTATCTGGAGACATCAAAACCTGAAACTAGGCTCTTCTACATGCAAACCAGGTGTTGTACTACTCAACTACAGCTCTTCCTATAAAGAAGAGCATAATGCCTGAGAAACAAACCTGCAATTAGCAATGATCACATATGTCTATGGGCATGCAGGCTAAACACTTTTGCTATGAAGAATGATTCTGTATAGGAATCTTGTCATTATTTGAAATGACTCATAGGAAAAACAGCTTAAGCATATCCTTCCTCTACCCCTCTCTTGGCCTTAAGACCAAGATGGGCAACAGACATAGCCCACTTCTATTCACTTCCTCTAAAGAAAAAATACTATTGTTGTGTAGGTGGGAGAAACAAAACAGAGGGCAGAAACAGGTACACTGTTCTAGTTTTCTCCTTTCTTGGGAAGCAGCTGTCCTGCCTGCCCTAGATCAGAATGCAAAATGCAAATGGAACCTCTGCACTACTGTGGCAGGATTTGGAGAATAATGGTTAATGCAGACCTAGCCCTGACCCAAAGGTTGCACTTTTGGCTGTTGTCCTTCTATTCATTACCTTTCGGTCATGGCAATCTGCTCCAACATAGCAGAACCCGTGTTTGCTTTCCAGTTTCCAGAGATCGATGTCCTCCTGGGAAAAACAAACAAGCCACACGAGAACAATCAATTTCCCTAAACATGGTAATTTCCTTTCCAAATTCAAGAAAGAAGGGGGGAAACGAAGGGAGCAGGACAGTATGTGTGTGTTGGCAGACAATATTTTTTTCTGAGCCCTGCTATCCTCAGTGCTCTTAACCATTTCTGATGGCCCAGCAAATGTGTAACTCCATCTGGAAAGGAACTTCCCCCTGTATGTTGGCATCCTCCCACCTAGTTACATCTTAATCTAGAAGTTGGCTGGGTATTCTTATCCTGGCCTTATGAACTCCCTTCTGGGTATGGCAGCATTTATACGGTAGAAATGTCTGTGAAAAGCCGGTGGAATAATTAACCTTGCACTCTGCACTGTAGAATTTAAACTGCACAGAAAATCCCATGCCAGAAAACCAAGAGAAAGCTTCCCACAGACATCAGTGGACTTTGGAGTGGACTGAAAAAGGAGGCAATCGGACAAAACACTGGAGAAAAGCGAAACACTGGCTTTCATTGAGTCTGCTTTCTATTCTGGTGGAAATACAGCACTCTGCCATTGTAAAGTCAATGGCACTAAAAGCCACCTGCCAATTTCTCCAGATGGCTCCCAAGAATTATTAAGGTTTTCTCCTAACCTAGTTAGTTTTCTCATAACTAGCTGTTAGTGTCTATGTGTGCTGCTACTGCTGCTGGTCTTCCGAGCTGTGCATTAAGGAAGAATGCTACATCTACAAAACATGCCCCAGGTGTAGGCATGATCACACAATGAAGCTGTTGGATCTCACAGGTCCCAGCTGAAGAGCATCAGGACTGATCTGTATTGCAGAAGAACATGAGATGTGAGCAAGCTGTCCCAAAAGTCTGGAGCAGTCCAGGGTCCATATGCAAAATTCTGATTGCAGTTTCTTTTCCTGTCATGACAGACTATCACCTTTCAAGCAAAGTAAGCATTCTATCACATGCTGAGAGTTAAAAAATATCAACTATGAAATACGATTTTTTGCATTTTAGCAACATTCAATTAAGACCAATGTAATTTGCCTCACCAACTGCAGCACATGTATTTTAGTGCATTAGGAACGCAAGCACATGTAACAAAAATTCCTTAATTACAATGACCATTCCATTTTGTAATTCTGTGCTAACAAGCTGAGGAAATAATCATACTTTAGTCCTCTGAACAAAGTTACAATTGTTCAGGGAACCATTTTACAAAAGGAGATGGCATCAGCTGCAACTGAAATTTATTTTCCATATATTTTGCTTACATAAATATCTCAAGAAAAAAATACAAACTTGACTTCATTTCCATCAACTGACTAAGTGTGCATAAAGTATGCACATTTGTGCTTTGTGAAACAACAGGTTAAAGTAATGCTGTTCCATTTGCCCCATCTATTTGTTGAATGAATATGCAAGTCGTCTGACAACGGTCTCTTAGGCTAGTTGACAATGATTTCCTTCCATTCTGCCTGACTGAACATTATGTGTCATATAATAGCTTGCATGCAATATCTCAGTTACATTAGTTATTGTACATTATTTGCCTTTACCGGTTTGTACCACCGTGTTAAATGCTGTAGTGATCTTTTCAACAGCTTTTGTTAGAGAAAATTATATGTGGGTTATATAAGTTATTGGGATGACTGCTCCAAAAAAGTCATTTCTGACATGAATTTTTTGTTACTCATATGTATTTGAATGTTATTTTTCAGTGGGAGAGCTGTGTTAGTGTGTTGCAGGAAAAAGAGCATAGCCTTACGGCATCTTAAATCTAGTATGTTTCATTTGAGATAAGCTTTTGTGGACTGTAACTAGCAGCCCATGAAAACTTACGCCAAAGAAAACTCATCAGTCTTTAAGGTGCCAAAAGATACTTTGATTAAAGTTCACAAACCTATTTTTCTTTTGCATTTGTAAAGCCTTATGATATTCTCAAGCAGTTTGTTAGGCATCATCTTTTGTTTTTCATGGGATTTCTAGTTCCAGGTTCCACTAGAGGGCATTAATTAGTTTTTAGGGTTTTCCAAAATCAACAGACATGAATTTTAATTTTTCATAGTGCTACAGCAGAGATAACAAACAGCAAAATGGAAAAGTTCATGGCTTTTTAAGAAGATGATCTGAAGAAGAAGAAGCAAAAGTGTGGGGAACAGGGAACATGTATAAGGGATAAAAAATTTTCAGGACAGCAAGAACTGAAAACAAACTAGAAAGTTTATTCAAGGAAGACCAATCAACTCTCTCCCAAGATTTGATATGACAACAGTACCTTCATTTCTGTAGATTTTGGAGCTTTCACCTACCCACAATATGTTGCATTGAGCTTTTCCATCCAAAGTTCAATGTTTGGCCCAGTATTTGCTAAAATCTTCAGCTGCTCCTTTTTATAGCTGCTGTAATGCCTTACCAGTTGCCTGATCCTCATTGCTACTTTACAGCTCCAGCCTTCTCTCTTACCTCTCTTATCTTATGTACCAAGACAGCAACAGCCAGTGTTACCACACCATACACCTCCATTCTGTGGGACATGCTATTTTCATAATTGGATATATTTATGGCTGGATCACATGTTGAAAGCATGCTGGCTGTAAGCATGTACCAGCTCAGGATGACCTCCAACATGATCAAGTCATAAGTTCAGAGAGGATTAGGCAAGAAAGCCCAATGCTAAAGGGCTTGTGATGATCCTTTCAAAATCTGCAAGTTTCAAAATCTGAAAGCAATAGAAGACTAAACTGCCCAGGTGAAGTACTCATAGACCCTTCTGTGAGCACATCCTATGGAAACTCCCTATTCACACTGCCTGACCAAAACATCAAGAGGTTGTCAGGACTCCCATTAATATTTTGTCACCTAGCATTAAGACAATCCATCCATTCTGAACTCTTTTCTCAACTCTGTAAGAAAACCATTACTGCTTTGTCCATGCTCCCTCGTTTAGGGCAGGAAATAGGGTATAAAAACCCTAGCTCTGGCCCCAGCAAATTTTAGTATGCTGCACATGGTACTCCAGATTCCTGTTCCTCGTTATGGCCCTCAGACATACTATCTGAGCCAGTCCACTTCAAGCTTCTGATTCAGGACTGGTAACTATCATCCTTTCTACCCAATCTTTCTGTATCCAAACTTTCCTGTCTAACTTTCTGATAGCTCTGTCTGGTTCTAGAGAGTGTCTGATTTCCTATATGCTTGTTAATTCCCAATAAAACACTTTGTTTAACCTTTTAACTGAAGTCCCCTCTACAATTAGTATTGGTATATACAGATGAAAAGACTCTGATGTGATCCTCCTCTTGCAGGCCTACTTTGAGCTATAATTCCCCCTTTTTCTAAGGAGATGCTGGCGTTGCAGGTGGATCCCAAGGTGCCCCACCTTTTAGAATAACACCAGTATGAATTCGTTGCATTTACAATTTTATCTCTTATTACATACTGATTTGGGCTATTCCAGTAGTAATACTGGAACACAACAAGTTTAATCATAGACAACCAATAATTTTCTTTTCTTTCAATGAAAATTTAGGCTAGAATCTGTGGCAAACTCACATGTAAGCTTTGTAATTGTTGCCAATTTTCTGGATTCGGATATCGTATTTGGAGTCGATGAAAGTCTCTGTTGTGACATATGTTTTGGCCATGGCTACCACACTGACGATGTCTTGGAAGTCGTGTTGATTCTCAATTTTTACCTTTGATTGAAAAAGAAACATACAAAATTGAAAAAAAAATGAGGTAAGAGGTTGCAACATCAGCATGAGATTAGTAGTACCATGAGGTGGCAGGGAGCAGAGCATGGGAGCAATGACTTGCGCTGCTCCCCTCCTCCTGGTACTGCCTTGCTTCCATTGCTATGCTCCTAACTTGCACCAGCCCCATTTGTCCCTCTCCCTAGACTCACCTTATGCCTCAGCCATGCTCCCCTTTGTCTCTTATCTTGATTAAATCTATCCCTGAGTTGCATATGTGCAAACCAATTAAGATGTTTGCTTCCTTAAGAAACTTCTCACTTGATTTAAACTCCCAGCTGTCTTGTTCAAAGTACAGAAGGTCACAACAAAACAACCATCTCTGATTTTTAACACATTCTTTCCTAAAAGGGCTTCCTGTGGTGAGGTGGCTAATATTACCTTAGGGAGAAGTCTCTGTTTGTATTTTTACCAAACCTGTAGAAGAGCCTTTCTAATACATTCAGCGTGTGCCTTAACTTTATCATACCAAGGATAACCATGCCACTCAAATTTTAAATCATAGCCTACCAGTTCCAAGAGTCTCTCATCTCTCAGCAATATCCACTCTTTCAACTATACAGGTCTCATAATACAATTTAATATTAGGAATTCCCAGACAACTCCTTTCTCTCGCATCACACTATGTTTTAAATTTTATTCTGGGCTACTGGCCTAAAGTTATTAGTCTCAGATTTAAAATGTTAATTCAAAAAAATGTTAAAGATGGATTATGCAATGTTACCAGAAAGGTTTTTGCTAGGTGTTATGGATAATAATTGGATAGGAAATATGGATTACTTCTTGAATATATGATAACAGTAGAAGGAACACTGTCTGTTCAAACCTGGAGAGGGACTAAAGCACTGACGATGGAAGAATGGATTGCTATGGTTGCCAAGTTAGCCCAAATTATTAAACTAACATGGGTTTTAAAGCATAAGCCAACTGAAGGGTTTTTTTTTTGTCGGGGGGGAGATAGGAAACTGTTTATAGACATTTTGAGCAATAAGAAATCTAACAATGCAATAATCTGTGGCTGGAAACCTTGACAGGGCACTCCTCACAGAAAGATTTTGGAATAAACCCATTTATTTCCCTGCAAGTATCCAGAATCCATATGGTTCCATTAATGTCTGAGCCCTATCACACTCGATCAGACTAAATATGGTGGTTAAGCATGTCTTTGAAAGAAATCCCCCACAAGTGATGAAAGATGCCTGCTTGTCACAATATGATTTTCCTCATCTATGCATCATGCATTTAGCATGCTTCATTTTTTATCGGATCTCTGAAGGCAAAGATGTGCGTAATTTGCAAGTCTGATTGTTGAAGTGCATGCAGGTATACCTGAGCTAACAAAGTAGATGTGTTCCTAGTATGACTTCTTTCACAGAAAATTTGGTACTAGAAGTAGAAGAAACATGGAAAGAACAGAGATAGGTTCTTATACCCCCATAAGAAAGCAGTTCAAATTGTTTCAGCAAATCTTTTGTTCAAAACTAACAATATCCACTTATCAAATAAAACAACCAGCTAAACTTTGCATAAAAACATTTTGAACTTTCTAGTGACCGATTGAAAGTTTCTTCCAAAATAGGGATGACTATTCTAGGAATGACTTCCTGCACTAGCCTCCACTTTCCATTTTGGTCTACAAATTTTTGTTTTTTAGCATTCTGATCTGCTTTCCCTTTTCTTACTGTTTTGCTTTACACATATGTTCAATAAGGGATTCTTCAGGCAACTGCTGCTTACCTTGCTTGTTTTAGACAGACACACACAACTACAGCATTGGTTGAAGCAGAATCCTGCTCTTTCCCAGCTCAAACTTTACTGCATTGTTAATTGCATACCCACTGCTGCAACTCAGCACTGAAAGCCTGTGATTCTTCAGCTGTCCTCCCAATGCTGATGCTGCTAAAACATGTTCAGATAGACAGGGGACAAGGAGGGAAAGGGGGACTGAGTGGGTGTAAAAAGACTTTGCAAAAATTAGCTTATGTTAGGAACACATCTCCTTCATTAACTGAGGTATACCTGTAAATACAAATAAATATATCCTTTCTATCCCTAGAAGGGAATAGTTTGATCATAACAAGAGACTCTACTATACTCAAGGGTATCCAAGTCCAAGCCACTACAGCCATCAGATCTAACATATATTCTGACTTATCTGTTTGGCCAGTTATTTTCTGGGATGGACAGATGGTTGACATGGAAACCGAGAAGTCCACAGTTAGTCATGATGAATCAGTCTTGATTTGTATATTGAAGTTCAGGGGAATGCTGAGAACAATAACTCATTTGTGAACATAGTTATTATCCACCCTGGTACCACACCTATAGCACAAGTTCTGGAATTGCCTAACATTCTGCATTTTAAAGAGATATTCATGGACCCTGCAACAGGGACAGCAAGGAGAGCTCAGTCTCTCAACACTAAACTGGGAGGGGGCTGAGCCCTCCCTAAAACTGTGAGGTAAACTAGACCAACCAAACTCATATGTAATTGAGCCCTTTTTGGAATAATCGGAAGTGTACTAAATAATGTACTAAATCAAGCATGTGCAGGCATACGCATACAAACACACACACATACAAAACTGTTAATGTAGCAGTCAGCTAATGTAGTTGAGCTTCCCATGAACAATAAAGGTTGCATGCAATCTATCCTATATGCATGTAATTGGGTGTAAACTGTTGAACACAGGAAGGGTGACTCCTGTATTATACATTGTGCTTGCAAGAGTTTTCATTTTTAAAGATGACTGAATGATAACAGATGAGAGAGGTAATTTGTTCTTGCCCCTGATTGTGCCCCCCCCGATTCTCTAAACATCAGATTTACTTGATAAACATGTTTTCACATTTCCTTTTGAAAATATTGTACGTGTGACCCTGCATTTTCTAACATATCTCCACAGCTTTTGCTTTTAATGTAGTGTAGTGGAGGAAAAGATGTAATTGGAGACCTTATAGGCATCTGTGCATTCACTTAAGAGGGTCTTAACATATGTTTTCCCTTTTCTTGATATATTAATTGTATTTTATATTTATTGTGTTTTACATTATTTCATTTATTATCTTCCCATTGCTTTCACAGTTTTCTCCTTCAGTTGCTGCTGCTGGTTGTTATTTATCTCATACATTCTGTGTTTTCATTGTTTTATATATAAAAAAGTACCTACAAATTGGTAAAATTAATAATTACCTATCTGCCACTGCCCTCCAACAGTTCTGGGGCCTATGGAGACATCTCAAACCTCAGACCACAGTAGAAACCTGTATATTTACCACAGCTCAGTGTATTTGCTGCATTTGGAAATTTTCATCTTGTGGGAGTTACTACCAACTGATATGTGTAGCTTCTCTGTGGAAATAAGTAATGAATATATTGATGTCAACAAGAGTTTATTTAGAGTTCAGATGATTGCAGAGATACAGTGTGCTTTTTTTAAAACACAAAACAGCATGTTCTTGTATTTATGTCTAGCCTATTTAAGTTATGTATACTTGATAGAGAACATAAATCTCATGATAATTTGGCAGAATGCCTCTACAGACGCTTGCACTTGATGTTCTATCTATGGTACATGAGACACAGGCAAGAAAGCAAAAAAGTCATTTTCTCCAAAAGGGGAGAGGAGCACAAAATAGAAGTTGCATTTTGATTTATCATAATTATGGCCACCTCTTCATCTAAGAAGCTAAGAATTCTACATATGGAGTTGCCTTATTTTATCCTCACAACAATCCTGTGAGGAAGATTATGCTGTTTATGAATTGCCCAAGGCTGGCCAATCCAGGCTCTCACTTTTTATAGGCAGAAATTTGGGGTAGCCTGACTATAACAAGCTTAATTTGCCCAGCATAGTTAAATGAAAAATCTGGGTGGCACACTCCTTTGAAGTGCATTGTAAAACAGTCTTCAGTAGAAAATAAAGATGTACCCAGGCTGATCCCAGTGAGACTAATGGTTCATCTATTTCTGACTTGAGAAAGGAGATCAGAAGATTGCTTGGGGTACCTTCACCTGCACAACCACCCAGGTTCCTGTCTTAATGGCTAGACAACGACTGGATAGCTCTCTTTGTTTTGTATACTTTCAAGTTACTTCTTGTCCAGAACTGACTTAAGATGAGAAATCTTTGAGAAATCTTGGAGGACAGGAGAAGTTCCAGCAGACTGGAAGAGGGCAAATGTTGTCCCCATCTTCAAGAAGGGAAAAAAACAGGACCCAAATAATTATCGCCCAGTCAGCCTGACATCGGTACCCGGAAAGATTCTGGAGCAGATCATTAAGCAGTCAGTTTCTGATCACTTAGAAAGCAACGCGGTAATCACGAGAAGTCAACATGGATTTCTCAAAAATAAGTCATGCCAGACTAATCTTCTCTCTTTTTATGATAGAGTTACTAGCTTGATAGATGAAGGGAATGCTGTGGATGTAGCATATCTCGATTTCAGTAAGGCCTTTGACAAAGTTCCCCATGACATTCTTGCAAAGAAGCTAGTAAAATGTGGGCTGGACAGGGCTACCGTCAGGTGGATGTGTAACTGGTTGACTGACCGTTCCCAAAGAGTGCTCACCAACGGCTGCTTTTCATCCTGGAGAGAAGTGACTAGTGGGGTGCCACAGGGCCCAGTGCTGTTCAATATTTTAATCAATGACTTGGATGAAGGAATAGAGGGCATGCTCATCAAATTTGCAGATGACACCAAATTGGGAGGGGTTGCTAATATGCCAGAGGACAGGATCAAAATTCAAAATGACCTGGACAGATTGGAGAGCTGGGCCAAGCCTAACAAAATGAAATTCAACAGAGAGAAGTGTAAGGTCCTACACTTAGGTAGAAAAAATGGAATGCAGAAATATAGGATGGGGGACACGTGGCTGGATGGCAGTACGTGTGAAAGGGATCTAGGAGTCCTAATAGACCACAAGCTGAACATGAGTCAGCAGTGTGATGCGGCAGCCAAGAAAGCCAATGCAATTCTCGGCTGCATCAATAGGAGTATGGTGTCTAGATCGAGGGAGGTACTGGTACCACTCTACTCTGCTTTGGTTAGACCCCATCTTGAATACTGTGTCCAGTTCTGGGCACCCCAATTCAAGAAGGACATGGTCAAGCTGGAGCAGGTCCAGAGGAGGGTGACCAAAATGGTGAAGGGCCTGGAAGCCATGCCCTATGAGGATAGACTTAGAGAGCTGGGTATGTTCAGTCTGCAGAAGAGAAGGTTAAGAGGGGACATGATAGCCATGTTTAAATATTTGATGGGATGCCATGTAGAGGAGGGAGAGGGCTTGTTTTCTGCCGCTCCAGAGACCAGGACAAGGAGCAATGGATTCAAGCTGCAGGAAAGGAGATTCCACCTGAACCTCAGGAAGAACTTCCTGACACTCAGGGCTGTCCGGCAGTGGAATATGCTGCCTCGGAGTGTGGTGGAGTCTCCTTCTTTGGAAGTTTTTAAGCAGAGGCTGGATGGCCATCTGTCGGGAGTGCTTTGAGGGTGTTCCTGCATGGCAGGGGGTTGGACTGGATGGCCCGTGTGGTCTCTTCCAACTCTACATTTCTATGATTCTATGATTCTATGAAACTATCACAGGGTTTTCTTGACAGAATTTGTTCAGAGGGGGGTTGCCCTTGCCTTCCTCAAAGTCTGACAGAGTGTGATTTGCCCAAGGTCACCCAGAAGGTTTCCATGTGTTAGTTCAACACACAAACTGCTACACCAAGCTGGCTTTCCTACTTACTGTATGTTATCTGTCCAGTATCTTGAATATTGTGAAAGGGTAACAGCAAAGAAAGCTGACTGAAAGAGAATCAAATCATCTGAATGATGGTGCTTGAGGAGAGATCTACAGATACCACATACTACCAAAGAGATAAACAAATGAGTCCCACAGCAAATCAAGCCTGAACTTTCCCTAGAAGCCAAAATAAGACTTCTTATAATGTACTGGATTTTCCATCTGTTGTTTTCCTTGTAATTGTTTTTAATTTTTTTGATACCTTGATTTCATTTTTAATTTTTGTATTAATTTTGAATTTTTGGCTATGTTTGTTTTAAGTTCTGGAAGCTGCCTCAAGTCCCGAACTGGGGAAAAGGTGGGTTATAATATATGGTCATTGCATGTTGAAGTCAACTTCATAGCAATTAACAGCAACAACCTCAGATAAAAATGTACCATACCAGCATATGGATGGTGACAGAAGGCATTCTGGTACTATCCAGACATAGTAATTACTGGAGGGGGAGGGGCGAAATCTGGAAATGTTAAAATCTATTTCTATAAATCCTACAACACCAAAACCACAACATGCTCTATTTGCACTGAATATGCTTCAATGCAATTCCAGTTGCAATGAGCTTGTTGCAGTGGAATTCTGTCTACCAGGTAATTGGCATTTGTCTGTATGTTGTCAGTAAAGTATCTTTGTATATAGTGTGAATGTCTATGCCTAAAGTTTAGGTGCAGGAAAAAGTTGATGGAGTTGTTTGCATCCTGACCGAGAGCTGCCTTATTGCCCCTATCTCTGGTTAGGGTTATTGGAACTTAAAGTACTGGCTGAATTCTCATGGAATTGCTGTGCTTCCTTGGGTCTCTAGGTGGGGAAAGAAATCTCTGGCTAAGCAGCACTGAAGGAGGAAGCAGTATGATATTTGCATTTGAGGTGCCTTTTATGCATGGGCACTGATTTCTGACTATAACCAGCTAGTGCTAGGGCTTTCTGATGCAGCACAAAGATGCTTATATGTGTGTTGTGTTCATGAAATGCCCATGTATTGGTAAAGATACAGGATAGAGCCTTCTCAGTGGCTGCTCCCACATATCAAATTCCCTTCAATGGGAGGTTGGCTGGCCCCCTCTCTGCTCTCCTCTATCCAGCACCCAAAGACCTTCTTGTTCAAATATGCTTTTAATGACTGCAGGGATCCTTCTTATGGGAGGGGGTATGATAGTTTTTCACTTTTGTATGTCTTTCTAAATGATTTTATATCGTTAATATATGATTCTAAAAATGCAGAACTTTTAATTGTGCTTTAATTTTACTGCTACATTTTTAGCTCATTTTGTTTTATAGTTGTGAGCTGCCTTGGGTCCCATGTCATAAGAAAAGTAGTATATAAAATGCATTGAATGTATGAATGAATGAATAGCCAAGATTGAAGGAAAGAGAATGGGCCAAGAGTTAGTAGATACATCATGTCATTTGCAGCAAGGAGCATCAGTGTCACTACTTTTTGGTCTTCTGGTCATATGGACCCCAGCAGCAGGAGTGTCAGGCTGGAAGTGGGGAGTGGGCAAATGCTGATGGTGAGCCTTCTGCAATTCCCTTTAGTCCAACACAGCAAGAGATTATGGAAGTTTTAGCCCAAAACGTCTCAAGACTCAAAGGTTCTCCATCCTTAAACTCTGTAGAAAATGCAACAGCACTGCCTCTGGAAATGTCACAGGCCTGTGACTGCTGCCATTTTTAACCTAGCCGTGTAAATATATTATGCTACATTCATACATATGTACAGTACAAAGCACCTTTCTGCACTGCACTGTTCTATTATTCCACTTTCAGCATCCTGTGGAATTCTGGGGCTTATAGTTTACTAAGGCCAAAGAGCTCTCTGGTGGAGAATTCTAAATGTCCCTCCCCAAACTGCAAACCCCAGGATTCCGTGGGACATTGGAAGTGGAATAACAGCACTATAACAGTACAATGTGGAAAGGCCCTAAGTTAACTACTTGAAAAAATGAGCACATAGTAAACTGTTTATTCTTTTAATGTGCCATATGGACAAATGCAACTGTTATATTATTGGCTGCATTACTACTAGTTATGCATGTTTTCAAGGGAACAGCTGTGATAATTTGTTATAGAAAAAGAGAAAAGGGAGAGGGGTTGGGGAAGAGTAATCTAGCAACACTTTAGCATCTTTCTTGATGTTAAAATAGATTAGTTAGTCTAAAAGGTGCTACTGGATTCCTCTCACCCCCTTTCCTTTTACTTCTGTATGTTGTATCTCTAAAATTCAATGCCCCATTATAATAAAGATTGCAACTATACTTTAAGATATTCCTGACATAATTACACTTCTCCCATCCCCTCCATTTCCTGCAGCTTCCACTTCCTTATTTTTCTTCTGTTCTTTGTGTCTGATTGTAAACTCATTGGGGCAAGGATCTGTCCTCTTGTAATTTCTAAAGGACCATGCAAACTGATGATGCTATACAAACAAGCAACAGAAAAAGTGCAGTAGCTCCCAGCACATGGATCTATATGTTGAAGCCATTCACTTGATAAACAGCTAACCAGATAGTTCAACCACAGAAGATCCTGTGAATCATTGGGGTTTACGTAAGCGTTGACTTATTATTAAGGAATTCAGGGACAGGATCTGCACTAGCTGAAACTAGCTACTGGTTTTGGCCTCTGAATTTTACTATTTTTTTTTAAATTTAAACTTTATTTGATGAAAAAGAACAGCGGACGAACTGAACTGTCATCTGGAAAATAACTGATCATAAACAGTCAGATGAAAGAAAATAAACAGCAAGATCTTTTATAAGATGATTAAAAGTGTGTCTTCCGAACATTACAGGTCTTTTCGAAATGTGCTTATCAAGACTTTTGCTAGAATTAAATGCACACTAGTTTCTGGCTGTTACAGTCTTTTCAATAAACTAATATGCAGTTCTAGAGGCAGGTTGTAAATGATGTCACCTCAGCACGGGGATGAGTCACACTGATGCTTTCCAGAGGCTCCAGGAAACCTCACCCTGATGTCAATGCTGTTTGTGCCAAAGCACTGATTTAATTTTCTTTCTTGTGGAATGCAAAGTTCTCCAAATTCTCTGCTCAAAGTTCCATGCTAACCATAGTCCAAATAAATGCAAAATAAAAAAATGCTCACTTATTTGATCTGTCATTTAATTCCACCATGCTTACCTCAGTAACAACCTGTGTGTGCAGACTGAAATGTATGTTAATCTGTTCTAAATCTGTAAACAGGAAACCTTCTGAAGTTCTGAGCCTTTTCGTCTGTTATTATTCAACCAGGATGGACAACATATGGACTGAATCATGAACATAAAGAGAAATCCAAGGGAGCGAACATACTAACAGTTTTAGGGTTATATTAGTACACAAGTTCAAGAACACAGCAACTGTAATTTACCATATAGAGAGCCAGAATGGTGTAGTGGTTTGATGGACTATGACCCTAGAGCCCAGGATTCAATTCCCTGCTTCTCTGTGGAAATCCATTGGGTGACCTTGGGCATGTCACACACTCTCAGCCCCAGCAAACCCTATTATAGTTTTGCCTTAGGGTCACCACAAGTCAGAAATGACCTGAAGGCACACAACAGCAACAACAATAACAATTTACCATATATTAATAGCAGAGGTAAGCAACTTGTGAACCTTCATATGTTGTTGGACTGCAACCTTTATCAATCCTAGCTAGCATAGCCAGTGGTCCAGTACAACAACATCTGGAAAACCACATGTTGCCCATCCTGATTTATAGCAAGATAAGTGAAAGAATGCCTGGCTAAAAGTTTAGGATTCAAAATGGAGTAAATTTTTAATCCAGAATGTTTGTTACGCTCACTGTTTCTACTTGACTAATATTAGAACCCAGATACCCAATCACCAAATTCACATGCTACCGGTCTTAGTGGCTGGTACCATGTAACCAGAGTCTCTTGAAGTACAGAACTCTACACATGAAACTCCCTGAAAAGAAGCACATTAGGAAAATGACTAGCAAATTAAGTTCTGAAATGCATGCTAATGGCAAATTCCTAACAGGCAGATTTCCTGGACCTTTCTTTTGCTACTAATGTAAGCTAATGCTATCATTATCAAAGGCATCATAGCTGTGGCCCACACACACAGACTGAGGCCCTTTCGACATCCTGCCTTTTTATGAGGATGCCCAGTGGGGATCATGGCACCAGCTCTGCCAGGAGGGAGTGTGATGGGAGCTCTCTCTTTCACACTGGCTGGCTCCATAGTGAAGGAACGAAGTGTGATGGCCACACCTCTTCCTTCTGCAGAGCAGACAGGTGCTTTCCCAGGCTGCGCTAGGGCAGAAAGTGCAGCCATTGTGCTTCCCAAGCTTCCATAGGACAGTAAGTCCATGATGGTGATGCGATCATGAGTTTACGTCATGAACTGTCAATGTCGTATGTCAGTGATTTATTCTGTGATTGAGCCACTTGGGGATGAGAGAAGGACAGGACCACAAAATCATGCAGAACTGTCATTGCCATGAATTTTGCCATGACATTGGCCATACTGACCAAGCCCAGTATACAGGGTTCTGCTAGCCTCTGCCCCTAAAATTTTCAGAAATATTTCTGGTGGGAAAAGAAGAACAACACATTTCAGTTTCAGAGGAAGAAGGTTAGAGTGTGGAAATATTGCCTTTCCAGATTATAACTCCTCAAATCTCCCAGCCATCATGGAAACAGCTGAAAAATTCTAGGAACTGTAGATAAAAAGGAACATGTCCAAGTTCTGAACACAATATTGTGAAGTCTAAAGCCCACTCTTGAATATACTGAAGAATATATCTTGAAAAAGCAAAGTATCTGAGGTGCTGAGAATAGCCTTGCTGAGTTTCTTTTTATCAAGGCAGAAGAGGGGGAAGAACAAACCCATCTCAGGAAATTAGGTTCATGTGTACCTTATGGCTTTAATTCCAGTGCCATTGCTCTACTCATCATCTCTCCTCCTCACCCCCGATTTTACTTCCATTAACCTTTCCTTTTTGGGGAGCTAAATTGGACTATAAATGAAAAGTGAAACTATCTGGAGGACAGATGTATAGTCTGGCTATTTAGAAATAGGAAGTAATGGAAATTTAAAGCGACTATTTGTTCTCATGGAACACACATTGCAGTTTTTTGTTTCCATTTCAAGAGGTTTAGGCTACTTATCCCAGATGGGTGCTTTTAATACAGTGTTTAATAAACTTTTCTAAAGTTCATGTCACGTATTTGGTCCTTGATGGGTGGGAATCACTATAGCTATAATTGCGGAATCAGTTTCAGACCAGACATGTTTCTTTCCTCTGTTAGAATATAAGCAGTCTTATAGTGGTCTAGGTCTTTGGGATCTGTTAACTTCATAAATTGTTTGAGATAAAAGCCAAAGAGGGCACAAGTTCTTGCCTATGGCAATAAGATGTAAGGGGCAGTTTGAAAAAGATAATGTGTCTCACAAACAGTGTTTTCCAACTGAATTTCTTTCACTTTAGGGCTAAAAGTAGTAGTAGTCTTTTGCAAGACACATGGATCAGAACAGGGTTATCTTCAACTTTCTTTTACTGAATGTAAGATTTGCATAGAAATGTATGTGCCTTCAAATCTCTTGTTGACGTATAGTAAATTTAATAAAGTTTTCTTAGTTAAGGAATACACAGAAGTGATTTTGCCACTTACTTCAGCTGAAATATAGCCTACAGCACCTGGTATTTGTTGGTGGTCTCACATCCAAGTACCAACTGGGGGTGACCCTGCTTAGCTTCCAAGATCAGACAGGATCTGATGCCTTTACAGTATTTTTTAAATGAGTTCCTTAACAGGAATCTTAAGCCAACAGCAGGGTTTCTTCTGCGCTGGAGTGGGGATTTCATTCTGGATTTCATTCTGGACCAAGGCATCATCATTTCCAGAGAACCCACCTGGAATTGGATGCCAGATCATTATGGAGTGACCGGGCCACAGCTGGGGAAGGTGAATATATACCTTTCTTTGCCCATCTAAAATGGTTAAGTAAGGGGGGAAAGAGGGGAAAAAAAAACCTTTTATTGAGTGCAATGGCATTTTCCCTAGCTCAGCTGTACTGCAGTTTCCCTTTCAGAGGAAAGCTCTCTTATAGTACAATTAGGCTTGGAAAAAACTGATGGCTATTAGTAGTGTGGGGACAATGATATTCATTGGAATTGTGGGAAAGTGAGACTTTTAATCTTGTTTCTCCCAAGAATCTTGGCACAGACAAGGGCTGCTATGCTTTTGGTATCCAGAGAAGTGCAAAAGGAAGGGCAAAAGGAGGCACAGGAATCAATCAAGCAGAATTCAGCTAGAGAGCATGTAAAGCCAGTGAGGATGATCCACAGTCTGAGTCAAGAAACAATCCAGTAAACTCTACTCAGGAAGTCAGGGAAGGGTAGTCTATGAGCAGTGTCAAACACAACCCAAGTTCAGGTTCTGGGGGATCAGACACAGCACAAAGCAAAGCATCTAGGAACAGTTGATAAAACTGGAATCAGATGGAGATGTTGCTTCCAGCAGCTACTCTCACCTGTAACTTAGACTTTTGAAGCTGAGTTTCCTCGGCACTATGGAGTCAGCTGGAGGCATTTCACCAAAAAGTTACCTTAGGATTGAAACCCACTTCTTAAGGAGTCTCCAAAATCTGTTGGAAGACTGCCCTTTGCCGCCCCCCCCACAACCTCTCTCTCTCACACACAACCAAAATCCTAATGGTATTACCCAAGAAGACAGAAACGAAAACATTAAACTAAAATCTTAAGTATGTGTGTGTGTAGAAAAAGAGAAAGAGTTTCCAGTCTTACAATTTATCGTCTGAGAGTTCCTGTTAAGATCCGGAGTCTAATTCTTAGCTGTGTGTTAAGGTATTTTCAGGATTATATATTTTGTACATGCTCACACAGCAAGTGAGAAAGAGAAAGCAATAAATGAAATCTTTGGAGTGCATATCTCAAAAAGCTTGAAACCATCAGCAAAGACCAGTGATGTAGACTTGAGTTGACAGACTCAGACTCTAGTTGGACTTAAGTCACTTCAGTGACTCGACTTGGACTCGACTCGACTCAGCCATAAATGATGCACTGACTTGACTCAACTCAAGATTTGTATATTTTTAATGACTGACTTGATGATCTTGTTCAGTAATATAACACATTCATCCAGAAACCTTACAACTTTGAACAACACCTCCATCTCTTTTTGCCTAGTGGTCACAGGACAATCTCTCTCAAGCCCATAGTGTTAGTGCATTTCTCAGAGGGGAACAGCAAACAGGTTAGGCAATGGGTTTGAGGTCTGCTCAGCAGCCTGTCCCTGTTGCATATCAGAGGAGCCTTCTAAAACATTTCCTAAGAGCAAAAGACAAGACTCGCCCCTAGAGTGCATGATGCATTTCTCAGAGGGGAACAGCAAATGTGTTAGGCAACAGGCTTGAGGAGGAAGGATACTTCCTTCTAAAGCTTTTGAATCTTGAGTAATGGGGAGTAAGATAGGATACTATTCTTCACTTCCAAAGCTGCAGATGGCAAAACTGCAAATGTGGAGAGCTGACTCTGCTTAAATTGTTAAAACTGAATTTATTTCACTCTATTCAATAATTCTAGAATTTTGGTTGGGATACAAATTTGGCTTCCAGACTTGAAACTTGACTTGAAAGTATCTTCAAGAACTTGAGATCTGACTTGAAGGTAGAGACTTGAAGACTTGACTTGAGAGTTGGAGTAAAAGACATCACTGGCAAACACAGAGCCAAGCAGCCTACTCCTGTTAATTTTTCTGCCTTGATTAGCTTCCACTTCAGCTTATCAAAGTCTCTTCAGTTGGAATCAATTACAATCAGAATAAAGAATCAAATACAATCAGAGATGTCTTTTCAACCAAGTACTTACACACCCTGATCATGTTTTCTTATGTTTAGGATGTTAACAACTAATTATTATGCTGCATCTGAAATAGGGTTGACAATCTGTACTAACAGATGTTGACACTGTGACACATTGATTTTACGTTTTTTTTAAAAAAGGAAGAATAATTAGGTTCATTATTTGGGATGTGTCTGCTATTTGCAGCAATGGGTGGCAACTGTTGATATGACTCAGGATCTGTATGAATGGGGTGGTTCATTGTATGTTGCATTTGAAGTTACTTGTTACACTCCTTTTAAGAAAATATTTGTCCCTTTTCCAATGAACATCTTTGAAAACAACCACTTTTTCACACTCATGGTTTTAGAACATGTTTCTTTTTATTTTCTTCCTCAGACTTAAGAAAATCATTGTGATGAGTTGGTCATCCCCTGTAAAAGACTCTTGGTATTTTAACAAGACATAGTGACTCTCCTTATTTTTGGCTATATTTAACAAAAATAAAATAAAATCCCACATCCTGCATAAGAAAAATAATGTTGACTGTGGCATTATGAACAACAAGGCCTTAGTTTCCAGTGCTGTAAAATCATTTCATCCTTGAATTGCATTGGGAGAGTGTTTATTTTTTTAAAAAATATTCAGAATTCTGGGGCTGCTCTGGATCTGAAGGGAACTCTTTAACTGGTCTAATTAGAGCAAACTAAAAATAAAATCAGAGTAACAAAAATACACATAACTCCAAAATAGGAGCTGCTCTTTTTCTTCACTGTAGATCTAGTACATCTCTTTTCTATGATCCGGTCAAGGAGAGGTGAAGGCCATATTGGAGGGAATTTACCACTCTTAGTTCTATTCCTGAGAACATTTGAGGGTCAATTTACAACATAACTGACAGAGATTCACACAGGGAATGCCTCACAGTTCATAGTAAATCCAGAGGTAGAAAGATCTGGGGGGCTATCATATCCTCCCTGTCACTTTCCTTCAGTTCATAACAAGACCAAAAACAGAATCTACTCTGAAGCCTTAGTTTTACCAAGTAATTATCAAAAATTCCATTTTGGGTTTTTGTAAGAATTGTTAAATCCTGAACCAGGCTTTTCAAATGATTTGACCCTTAATCATCCATCTATGCTTTGACACGAGCACCGGGCCAATAGGTGAAGTATAGGATGTGTACCAACAATGCTTTAAGACATAGGTGGACAACTGCAGCCCCTTCCCTTGTGTTTTTGTACAACTACTGATAAATCCCTCACCATTTGCTATATTGTCTACAGACGACAGGATTTAGAGAACAAAGCCAGCTGGAAGATGCTTACTATTGCCCTAAGAGGTCAGATCAATTCTATATTGTCTGATTTAATGAGCCAACTACATCTTCCTGATGATCAAGTAAGTGTGGGATATAGCAGGGTTGATATGCACATTCTTGCCTCCCCTTTCCTTTCCCTGAAAAAGGCTCAATATCAAACAGTCGTTATGAAGAAATAATCCATTTGGACTGAAATAAAGACACAAGGAGGTTGCATGAATACGACCTTAAAAGTTTTTGGCTCCTCATATCACAGTGTGAAGGAATCTGTATGTTTTTATTTTTTGTCCACATTATATCTTGTATTTCTCCCATACATGGGACTCAAGGTGGCTTACTTTAGAATAGTCTATACTTTTTAAGCTACCTTACCTTATTCAAAATTTGGGTGGTTCTGTTCTTATATGCAGCTGGTTGCCTATTGGTTTGCCGGGTGATGATGACTGCTTGAAATGTGAATGCTTCATATGACATCATTCAAACAAAGATAACTAACACTTAGTTCTGACCACTGCAATTGCACTACTGGAAACGGTGAATAAATAGATTCTACTGGTGCTTACCAACAGTGGTGAGAGAGCCAGCATGGTGCAGCAGTTTGAGCATTGGGCTATGACCCTGGAAACCAGGATTTGATTCCCTGCTTGATCATGGAAACCCACTGGACAACCCTGAGTGTGACATACACTCTCAGCCCCAGAAAATCTCCATGATAGGTTTGCCTTAGGGTTCCCATAAGTTGAAAACAACTTGAAGGCACACAACAACAACAACAACGCAATGGTAAGTGGCTTCATCATGCAATAGATTGCCCTCCATATTGTCCCATTTCAAGTGGCCACCCAACTTCCTGTAGTAATTGTGTCAAAGATTAAGAACAAGGTCAATTTTCAACTCTAGCAGTATTTGGGGTTGAATACAGATTCTAATCTTCCGGAAAGTCTGTTCTTTGAGAGGACAAAACCAAGAGGGACAATCGTTCTAGGTTAATCCTTGCAGACGAAGGACCTACTATATTTGATTTTGACTAATAAGCAAGGATGAAAGAAATAGACCCCAGACCAATCTGGAGAATCATCTGTGGGCTGTAGCAGGTGACTCTAAGCAGCAAGGAGCAGCCATCTTCTCTTTCTAGCATGCTGCCTCCTTCCCAGGAGCTTCCATGATTTTTCACGGGTTTAGAGGAGGCAGCCAATCAGGTGTCAAGGTGGGTGGATGGGCTGAAGTCTTCCTGAATGCTGACACTGAAGCTACTGGTTTCATTTGGGTCCACTCAGGCAGTACACTACTTATTCCGCTGCTCCTGGCTCCTTCAGGCATTTGGGTTTGAACTGCCCTCCCGTCATTCAACCTTTGTTTATAATGTTCATATTTCTTTTGTCATAACTTGGGAAAGTGTGGCTTGGGCCAAGATACAATCATGGGGGTGGGAAACAATCCCCATGGACCTGCCTCATCATCTGGGGGCAGGGAACCACACCTGAGTGGCTTCCTCTGCTGTCAGGTGGCCTCCTGCCTTTGGGTCAGGAGGCTGGGTTTCGATCAAATGGCAGTCAAGTCATTCAGCCAATAATCAGTCCCCTGGATGTGTGCCGCATCCCAGGCCAACCCGCACACCTTGTGTGATTTCCATCACTATGGATGTTTTATTTCCATCGCTATGGTTGTATGTGTGGTTGTCTAATCATCTACCACCTTGTGTAGCCTTTAATTGCAGCTAGCTCTGCAAAGAACTGCCAAGGATGCAGTTGTCCTCTAAGAAATGCCTTCCAATGAAAGGTAGCCTGCAAATGATTTTTCATCACAACTGAAGGCTTGGCTTCCTTTTAACATAAACAGGACACAGTTGAGCTCCACATCAAAGAAAGCAACAGAGCAGCAATAAATGAAACATAGGGTGTGATTAGCTCCTAAAATTCCACAGTACCAAATGGTTAGTATAGCTGGAAACCTTGGCTCTAAGAGTGAACCATATTGAACACACCTGATTCCTGCTTTGCTGTGATGTGGTTGAACTGGCCAAACAGTTTGCAAATTTGGATCTGTTGGCTCTGTTCACAGGTGTCATTAGTTAAATAAGAGTGTATAGTGCAATAACATATCCACAACAGTCCTGATTTCGCAGGGATAGTACTGATTATTCTTCGGCCTTCTCATTTTTTTTTCAGCTCCTTTCTAAATGCTCTGGTTTTATTCTCCTTCTCTTCTTTTCCCTTTTTGTCCTTTGTCCTTACTTCAGTTGCTACAAATGAAGTTCAATGTGCAAAAGTAGTTTGCACTCAAGTAACTCAGCAAGTGGAGAGGAGAGGAAGGAGAAGAATTTTGCCCTTCCCAATAGACTCAGGCAAAAGCAAACAGCTGCAACCTTTCCTAGCTTGTCTGTTCTTCTTCATTATTAACTCTTGACCACACTTTGAAGTTACTTGGCCACACAAGTCCTACTTTTCATTTATGAAACACTGGAAGATACACTGTAATATATTAACAGCTGGATCATAACAGGTACTAAATAAAGCAGAAATAAGCATGCTTCTTTCATGGGGGAAATGAATTTTTGTACAAGTTCAACATTCAAGCATTATAATTGTTTAAAACTTCCAGACAGATAACACTTCATCATATCCAATGTGTTATCATCTCCTTTCTCATAAAACATTGGATCTAGTGATACCTGTAATTGGGAATACTGAATATTGAAACAATTTCAGTTTAAAAGATTATACATTTTAATTTCTGGGCAATTTTGAAATAGGAAAGTTTGAATGATGATTTCCCTCTATTCCTAAATTCTCTTCAACAGTATTTCCTGTTTGTTGAATAATATCTTCTTTTGATACTAAATCAGTCCTAGAGGTACTCTGGGGCCCAGGTTCACTTCTTCTGTGAAAACTATAAGGAACTCAGAGAATCATAGAGCTGGAAGAGACCACAAGAGCCATTAAGTCCAACCCCCTGCCATGCAGAAATACATCATCAAAGCATTCCTGACAGATGGCCATCCAGCCTCTGTTTAAAAATCTCAAAAGGAGACTCCTCCACACTCTGAGGTAGCATATTCCACTGCCAAACAGATCTTACTGTCAGGAAGGTCTTCCTAATGTTTAGTTGGAATCTCTTTTCCTGACATTTTAACTTCAGGAAACTTCTGTATACAAGGCAAAATCTAGAAATAAAAACGAGAAGCAAATCATTTCTGTTGAAGGTCCTCTAGAAAGTGTGCATAGTTTCCCATATAAAGAAATGGAAAATATTTTAGTCAACTATTTATTTATTGGATGAGTAGAGAGATGTAGGTTGCACTGATGCCATCTATCCTGTTTGGTAATATTACAGTGAAGATAACGGTTTATTTAAGTGCAGAAAGACATCATATCATGTCAAAAAATTTTAAATAGTCCAGGCAAACTTCACTTGTCCTAATATTAGGGCCAAAAATATGCCTGTTGAAAAGCTAATCTACCTATATGCTGTTCACAGCTACCTATATGCTGTTTGCTGAAAATACAGATAGCGTTTTGTTTTTCAAAACTGCTGCTTCCATTAGTTCCTAAAACAAAAGAATTTGCTAATCTATTCAGTGTAGAAGTATCCCAGAGAGTCTGGGAAAAACAAACAGGTTTGGAAGAAAGCTGTTCTTAGAATTTCTTTCTTGGCAGCCTACCAGACAAAAAGACTGTCTGCTTCTTCCTTTTTCTGTGAAATTCTGACCAAGTGAATGCCTAGATTTCATCTGACAAACAGAACACCCCCCCACCAAAAAAACCCCCAGGAGTTTTCCACTTAGTAGGATTGAACAGTGGACTAAACCAGTGCTTTTGTAGTCAGAAGATACCTATACAGAAGGATACTGAACTATTTGAGGTAGAAATTCATGACACATTGTAAAGGAACCACCCAGGTTTCCTTGGATTAAAAACATGACAATAACCTGTAGGTAGAAACTTTCAAGCAAATAGCTACTCTGCTTTGAATACACTGCACATAACTCTTCCCTACATAAATATATGTATGTTTCAGTCTTGAAGGGACACCACTGAAAGAACTAAGACTTGGAAATGGATCACTAGATTCTCCATTTCTTCCTTCCTTCCAACTACCTTAATGTCATATTCTGATATTCTGCTCCTAATTTTTCAGTTTAGCTAGACATTCCATAGTGGTGGTGTTAAAGTTTGAAAGAAATAGTCCTGGAGCTGTGCAGGAAAACCAACAGCCCACGTTATAAAGCAAAATGTGGTAATGAAGCAACCACACTTTGATATGCTTTCCAGGTTTTGTGAACTAGTCCAGAAAACAAACACGAGTCCTCCCAGATTCTTCTCCAAGTGTTTTCCGTCCCAACATTCCGTACCTCATATGCTCACTCCCCACTGTCATATAGTCTGAACATGTACAGTGTATGGATATACTCCTTTTAATTAGAATGACACAAAGGATTAGAGGAATGTTTTCTTCCCATGAAGCAACTTTGTGTTATTCGCCAAAGTGTACACTGCACAGACATCTTTCACCAAGTTAGGAAGACAATGTACGTGCAGATTCTGCTGACAATGTCTTTGCCTTACCTTCCCCATTCCAGCATGAGCATGTCCCAGCTTGACAACAACAGGGAAAGCTGGAGTTGTGAGCTGAAAGATAAAGGAATATATCATTATGGGACTGACATATGTGAACCTTTTTCAATCTTATTGCTTTCAGACTTGTTTCACAGGCACATCTGGATCTCTGTCTCTTGGCTATTGGAAATGCATTAGCACATTGGCATCCCAACACATGTAGAAGAGGGCTTTCAACAAGCATTTCCCAGTAACATTTGTCAACGGAAAGTAAAGGTCAAAAACAGCTTGGGTGGCAGCTACACATGGCTGACTAAGGGAGAATGTAGTTTAGGAGAAAAAAACGGCTGCGAGGAGAAGGTTAAAGCTTTCATTACCATGTAGACTGGCCATGATCCCAACTGGTCCATGTACACTCACTTGGAGGTAAGAAAGAAATGAAGGCTCACTTACACACTACATATTTCTTGTAGAGCACAGTTTCAGGTGATCATACACAGAAACTGTCAGACAGTAACATTTGGGGAAAATATGTATATAGGCTGAATAGGTTATCACTTTTATATACAAGACATAATGAAGGTTTAGCAGAAAGAGAATGGGAGATCATAGATTTTCAAGCTTTCTAGAAGCAGTATTTTCTTTGGTCTTCTCCACAGAAGCAACTTCTGGAAATAAGCTGAAAAGACAACTTTTTGCCACTTCTTTCCTTGGCTTAAATTTTCTTCCTTGCTATTATGTGTAGAATCGGCAAAACCACCTCTGAATATTCCTTTCCCAAGAAAGCCCTATGAAATTCATGGGGTTACCATAAGTCCACAGAAGACTTGAAAGCATGTACATACATATAGTTTTATTCCATCCGATATATAAAATCTGTAGTCTTTTCTTCCCAACACCCTAAAAACCACCTAGAACTAGATGTTATTATCATCTACTATGAACCTGACATGCCATTTGTAACAAAGCAAGCAATATAGCACACTTCTTCTGAAGCAGCTGAGACTAGAACATACCTGGAGTTCACAGGCTTTATAACTTCACATAACAAATTTTAGGCAGGCACAGCTGTGATTGGAGAGGATCATAAATTTAACATCACCCCACATCTTTAGACATTTCCTAGACTCACAGTTGTCTACCATTCTTTCATTCTTGGGGCAGGAACCTATTTCCTGCCCCTTATCTTTAGAACACTTCAACTTTCCAAAACACTTTTTTGGGACTTTTGTTTTTTGGACTGTTCTGATCTTCTCTCGCTATATTGGATATATTGTAGCAATGGGCAATAAAGCAATTAACCATTTGAAACATTGGAATACATAAGCAAACTCCAAACAGATACCTTGTTGCAATCAACAGTTAACACTTGATACTTTGTAGCACTCTAACTACAGCATCCTGACAGAACCCATGCTGAACAGCTGAAGTAACTTAAAACAAATTCTTCCCAATTCTTCCAGGTAATGGTCATGTAGTAGGTATATTTGCCAAGCACCAGGGCTTTAACTACAATTTCAGCTTTGCTGTGCTTTTCCAGGCCTTCAAGCAGAGTGACAGCTCTTAGGGTTAACAGCAGTGAAGGAGGAGAAGATTTGATTTTTGCATGTGAGATGATTTGAAAGCTAGGACATCCATCTTCAACCCCATTCTCAGCTGGCACCAGGGTTTCCTGGAGCCCTTTTCACACCTTACCTTTACCGGTGCTGGGCTGCTCGGCTTGCGCATGAAGGCTTGGGAGGAATGCTGTCGCATCCCTCCTGCTTTGGCTCCGCAGCTCCTTCCTCATCGCGCGGACGCCCCACCTCTTCTGTTCGCAGTGCAGCCTGGGACCTCACAGGCTGCACTGAGGAGAGGACGTGCGACCGGCCTGGCTCCCGAGACTCCGCACGCCAGGTAAGTGCGCGTGAGGCCCCGGAGTGATGCGTGACTGCGCAGCATTTTCGGCTTTGAGCTGAAAATGAAAAGATGCATGCACGGTCTGCGTCAGGCCCTTGAGCATCGCGTAAATGTGAGTGCGTCATGCAGACTGCTCCTCACATTTACGCGACGCTCAAGGGGCCCTTTCATTTCAGAAATTCCGTGCGAAAAGGGCCTGGGTCATTGCTAAGTGTGTGTTGAACTTATTCAATCTTTGTAAACTAAAAAGCTAAAGATGAGCGAAGGGAACTAGGAAGGGAAACTGTGGATTCATGCACTTGGATGCACTGTGCCACTGCTATCAGACTGCAGAGTACTAGCATGATGATTCATGAGCTTTCCTCATGAGCATCAGAAGCAACAGCACAGGGCCTGGAAGAAATCCCCCTGAGTACTAGTGGTAAGCTTTCCACCACCCCAGCAGAAGTGTAGGTCCTGGAAAAAACTCCACGTGTGATGTGTATTGTAGGTAAGGCCATGCAGGATGCAAGCTGTAGCAGGAATGGAGGCAAGTATTGCAGCAACTCGGCAAATTTTACTATCTGCTTAAAAGTAATAGAATCACAGAGTTGGAAAGGGGCCCATGGGATTTAGTTTAAAGCTCTCTTGATCAGACTTGCTATGCTTCTTCGAAAGACATTCTTCCTCATTTTTGTGAGGCGCAGCCTAACTGTAGCCAGTAGTCCTCCTTCTGAAAAATGAAGACAGAGGCCAAACCTCTTCTGTTGACACCATCTTTGTAACCAGTCATTCACCTGCCATATCTTCCTGTTCCTATGCAATCCTCTATCTTTCACACTGGTAGAATTGTTGAGAAAACCTGTGCCTCTAAACTCTTTACTTTCTTGTGCAGGGCTCCATAGTCCAAGGTGATCTGCTCAAAAGTGTTATTTGCAGTGTCATTGGTGTTCACATGAATCAGGAGAAAGGGGTACTATTCTGTGTTCTTGATGAGCTTTGGCAAGTTGTCAGTGACTGCCCCAGGAAGACTGCATAGTTCCTCATTCATCTTGCCTGTCTGGCACACAAGTGCTTCTATGCCCCAAACAATGTATCCCCTTTCACCAGCACCTTTCTTTTCTTCTTGCTACAATTGGTGGTTAAGTTGGCTTCTTCCTTGGAATGCAGTGTTTCTTGCTGCTAGTCTTCTGCTTGCATCTTTTCACCACTGTTATCCCCAGGAAGATGTAGGAAGTGATTGCTTGGAGTGGTTTAAAATCCCTTGTGCATGGTCTACTCTTGACAGTGATTGTCCTCCAGACAGTGGCACAGCTAGAGCTTTTGCCACCCAGGGGTGGTCCCTGAGTTTGGAAAGGGAGGACCTTTCCAAAGTACCAAATAAAAATCACTCCATTGGCATTGGGTGCTTGGGCTCTGGGCACACACGTCCCCGGTTTCGGAGGTGGGGAGGAAGGGAAAGGGGTGTCTCTCCCTGCCTCTTTGAGGCTGCTCCTCCTCTTCTCTCCTCTCCTCTCCTCTCCTCTCCTCTCCTCTCCTCTCCTCTCCTCTCCTCTCCTCCTTTTCTCCCTTCCTCATTCTCTGCTTGACCTGGAGGTCCACTGGCATTGGCACCACTGTTTTGGCTGGAAACAGATTTGACTCCAGATTGGGAGGGAGGGGAGGGTGGGAATGGATGGCCCCCTTTCCCGCGGTGGCATACCCCTCCAGCAGACCTCTCCAGGAGGCTCCAGTGCCCATCTAGGTGCTGGGCATCTACCAGCAGGTGGAGGGTGGTCTGGCAGCGCTCCCAAAAATGTGCCACCTGAGGCAGACTTCCCCCTTCACCCCCTTCACCCCCTAGCTATGCCACTGCCTCCATAGTGTTTCTGCAGTGTTACAGGCTTTTTTTTTTTTCCATTTGCAGCTTCTTCCTGTTGGTTCTGTAGGATCAGTTTTACCTATGTTCTATCTAAGAAGTTTGTATGTTCTCTGATGCACTGAAAAGTCTCAACATACAGCTGCAGCATGTTGACTTTTTCTTTCAAGACAGCCACCAGTTTGCACTTGCTGCAAGCGGAGTCAGTGAGGTTTTCTGGCCAGAATTCAAACATTGCACACAGACTACAGCTGTCAATAACAGATCCTTCTGCCTCTATCCCTGCAGTTGCTTTTTTTTCACCCCGTTCAGACTGTAACTCTTACTGATATAACGATGGGCCCTTTCTGCACCAGGCAATTAGAACGGGGCAGTGTGTCCTCTCTCGGAGGTCATCTGCACCTTGGAGTGGACTAGGAGCGGACTACTTACCGGAGATCCACACCTCAGTCCGCTCCAAAACAACTCCAAGTGGTCCTCCAGCGTGTTTTCTAAAGACCGCAAAAAACAGGTCTTTATTTTCCTGGAACACGCCATTGCATTCCTGCTCCCTTGTGCAGATTTGCAGGCTCACACCAATGCGAGCCTGCGAACTGCGGAGGGCGGGCTTTAGGCGTGGCGAGCTTCAGCGGTTGGTTGGGACCCACAATCAACCGGAAGCCTCTATTTTGGAAGCTGGAACTGCCATTTTGGAAGCCAGTGCAGTGCGGGTCTACAGACCTCGCGCTGCTCCGATTCGCCCTGGACCAAGGAGGCACCCTGCGGAAGGGCTTCATGGACAGTCTGCATTGCTTCAGAAACCAGAGGGAGCAGCAGGTAACAGCACGGAGTGATTTCCTCGCTCCATGAGAAAAGGGCCTATGTGTGCCATAAGGCATGTGCCACTGGCACTCAGAGACTGAGCTCCAAAGACTGAGGTAGCAGTTGTACAGAGCTGGTGGCTGCTAGCTCTACCCCTAAACAAGTTAGTGACTCAGCATGTGCTCAAGGACAGCACATAGCAGAAAACCACAACCCCTCCCACAAGACTTCAAAAAAGCAGTCAAAGAATAAAGGATGACCCCCAAACACAGCTCACTTTCTGTCCTCTCCTCAGGGACTGAGCTCCAAAGACTGAGGCAGCAGTTATTTAGAGCCATTGGGTTCTAGCTCTGCCCCAGAGTAAGTCAGTAACTCAACAGAAACCCTACTCTCTTGGACCATGTGCTCAGGGACAGCACAAGCCAAAACCAAACAACCCCTCACACTTCCTGCCCAAAAAGCAAGCAAGCAAGCAAGAAAGACACTGTGCATGTCTTCTTTCTTCCTGGTTCTGGGTTGCCATATTATCCAGTTAGTTGGCTTTTTATCCTAATTCTGAGTCCATTTACCTCATGACTACTACTTTAATCAGCTGACCCTCAAATCACCTACTAAATCACCTACTAATTCTTTCCTCTGTGACACCATAAAGACTCACCCATATGACTAGGGTTCCCAGATTTCAGGGCCTGACCCCTCTTCTTCAGTCATGGGGAAGGAATACAAGAGTGAGAATGCTGCCTTGAAAAGTGTGTATTTCCTTATTTATTAGACTTGGTTTGGTTTGATTGAATAGCATGCACTGGGCAAGGTATTTTGGTTTGGTTTGGTTTGGTTTGGTTTGATTGAATAGCATCCACTGGCCAACTGTGCTTGATGCTTAATGTTTAATGCTTATTGATATTGCTTAATGATATTGCCAGGGGCTGCCCCTTATAACCTCCCACTTGTAACATCACCAGAGATTGTTTCTAAGTCTCAGGGCTTGGAATGGTACTGAACCAGCCACCTTTCCTATCACATCACAAGGGTGTGTCTTTATGACATCAGAAGGACTTACTGCAGTCTCAGGTTTTGGCTTTGGAAACTCAGGAAATGAGATGCCTTTGTCTGGCAATCCTAGTAGAAAAGTTTGCCAGCTTTTGCAGATAATTCATTTAAATTTCTATAAAGTCCATAAAACCATACTGCATTTTTGTCCCCTAATGGAGACAATTGGAAAAGCTATGGTTATCAACAACATTAATTTGATTCTCCTTTGCTTACATGCTTTTTATATGCAGATTTGTATTCTGACTTTCCACCAGGCAGTGATCAAGGTGGCTAACAACAATAATACAGTAAAATATAATAAAACACAATAAAACATTAAGCTTCTTACACAAGATTCATTAACCAGTTACTTTGTGGTGATGGACTACCATTTGTAGCTAGAACTTTTGCTTTGTTTTGCTTGGAAAAATGTTACTTTATTTTAAAATGTTACTTTAATTCCAGTCACCAACTATCTGTTTGAATAAGAACTTGGTATGACCTAAATATAGATGATGGTTGTTATCTCCATCTGTAGCAAGTTCTATATGTAATTAGATTTCTGTACATTGTTTGTCATTAAAGCTCTTTGTTACATATTTTTCTCATAACAAGAAAGTTAGACAGAAGGAGGATGCTTAAACATTTAATATTTCTTATGACTGCAGATATATTTTGGAGAAAAACACATAGAATAAAAACCATTTATGGGCTTGAGCTAGTGTGTATTCAAATTCTTACTGTCTGAGCATTTCCCAAGTCTCACCATGCAGGAAAGAGTGAGCGTAGGGGAATGCAGGTATAAGCAAAAGAAACACAGGAATTTGGTTGGAGAAGACTGTTTGGGGCCATGGTTCTAAATACCTTGGTCCAGAGGCCGCCCTACGCATCATGCACTGTGAAGAAACCAACATGGGAAGCAGGAGTCAAGGCTGAGGTATTTGGGCAACTGCTGGGACATCTGACCCAAACCCACAGTTGTTTCTTTCCAAATGCTGAAGTAAGAATCCACTGCTAGTCAGTTGGCAGCTTTTGTACATGGAATGGAGGAAGGTGCCATCTTGTACTTTGCCTCATGTAGCAAAATATATTGGGCAGCCCTAGCACGATCTATTGCAGTGAAAGGGACCTGAGCTATGTAAGTGGGGAGAATTTGTACAAGCTAATTCCCATGTTTAGTCCACATGTGAGATGCAATGTGACTGAAGCCTGCAGTGAGACACTGCACTATGGTGGAACACAAGCTTTATATGCTGAAGCCCTCAGGGTTAATCCCTGGCTTCATCTCAGGATCTCAGATAGCAGAGCTGCAAAAGATTACTGCTGATACCTTGGATTAGTGCTACTAGTTAAAGTAGATGATATAGGCTAAATGAATGAATGTTTTGCCTCAGTATAAGATACCATATTATACAATGATGATCAGCAGAGGAATACGGCAAGTTGTTAAAAAGCAATCTAGTCAGTGAGTGTATTTCTTTGGCACATCTTCTCCCTGATAATGGTGAAAGCTACATAATCATTTCCTACTGACAGCATAAAACAATTAGGACAGGAATTGTGCAGTTCTCCAGATGTTGTTTCACTAAAACTGCCAGAACTCCTGATCATTGGCTCTGCAAGCTAAGGCTGTTGGGAACTGCAGTCCAACAACAACTGGACAGCCTGAGCTGGAAGCTAAGGTTAGAATCATAATTAAAATAGCAAATGCCCAAGAAAAGTTTAAAGCCCTGGATTAATAAAAAGGCCACCTTCCAAAGTCAAAAATAAAGAAGCTGCCAGGTGAGCCTCTTGGGGGAAACAATTCTACCAGTGAGGTGCTGCCTTAGTTCATATAAGCAGGGGAAAGAGGTCTCCAAATAATACTGCGTGGGTGAATTTCTACTCATGAACTGGAACTTATCCTTTCTTCCATGTTCCCCTAAAATCTGATCCAAAGATCCCCTAACCCTCTTGAACAGATATTGAATGGTATAGATGGGAAGGATCAATTATGTTAACATTCTGCTCCTAAAAAGACAAAGTCGGATACAGCCAGTTGTACTAAGCCTTTGAAGAAGAACTTAAAGTTTAGGTGGAGATACATATGGGAGAAGGCAATGTTTTAGGAGTGTAACAGTCTGATCCCCAGCTGTTTTCTCAGAGATAAATCCAAATGTGTTCAGTGGGGCTAACTCCCAAATAAATGTGGGTAGGATTTCAGCTTTAGTTATTGTTTGGCTTATTCGTGCAGCAAGGGGTATGACAACCTTCACAAGGGTGAAGTGGGAATTGCTGGAGCCAAGAGCTGTGTATTTATATAACCTCAGTCACAATTCGCATGGGAGGGTGCTGAATATTATTAAGACAGGGCATTGCAAGAGTTTAACCAGAACAAACATGTTTGTACTGAAATTATGGATCAAATAAACCAGCGAACTTTAGAATATTTGTTTTTTTAAGATTGCTTTCTTAAGAGAAACAGGAAAACAAACAGGATGATATCATATGAATTTTCTAAATTGCCTGCATTGATCACACAGACAGAGAGTGGTGGGTTTGTGGATTAAGAAAAGGGACCATCATGTCAGAGATGAATAAATTGCTCTCTGTACAACTAAAGCAATACTGTCAAACCCCCAAACCTACAAAAACACTGGCCATTTCAAAGTATGAAGTTTCTTTGGCCTTTCCTCGTTATCAACATGTATGCCACATTGGCCTCAGGGATTTTGCTGTCTAAAGCAGTGCTCACATCCCACAACCCCAATACCACTGGTCTGCACAATCCAATTAGCAATGCTTTGCTGCGTCTTTGTCTTTTTATTGGTGATGCCATGTGAAACAGGCTGGTGTACTTTGCTGAATGACAGGGCCAACCCTGAGGGCAACGCACTGGCAGCTATTTCCATTTAAGGGAGTCACAGACACTATACCTTCCAACATTTCACAGATGAAAACTGGAACACGTTAGAGTGTGGTTGAAATGGTAAAAGATATTAATCGCAAAAAGCAAGGAAAGGACACACCAGTTTGCCTTTGCCTGAATCTAATAGGAAGAACAAGATTCCACCCCATCCACTCCTCTCCCCTTTTCTGAACTAATGAAGCACAATCTCCTTTTGCAATTTGAACTTAGTCTGCAGCAATTGAAGTAAGCCAGGGTCAACAGCACAGCTACCTATGAGATCTAAACACTGATGCTTTTCATTTTAGGAATTAACCAGTGGCAGGAAGTTAGTACAGTCCTTGTAATTGAAGTATAAATCTCTAGGCATCACATGCATCCCTTATGTTTCTGTTGAATGGTGGTCTCTTTGCTCCATGGTAAGCCACAAGTGTGAACAAGACCCTGAACACCCACCCAGCACATTGTCTATTGTTTACATAATTACAGTTGAAAAGCTAGGGTATAACATGTATTGCTGTTGCATTCTGGAAGAAGCAAACCACAGGCCACAGGCCTCTATTCATAATACTTGCATTGGTTAGAACATTCTATTGTAGTGGTTGGTGGGATCCCAGCTAGACACAACACTGTTAAACTTTTTCCCTCTGACTTTCCAAGACTGTGTTATTTAAGCCAGCTTTTCTATGACTCAAGTGCCTTTCCCCAATGGTCAAATGAGACACAGTCCGGGTTCACTGTAAAAGTTTTTAAAAAAGAAGTTCCCCATCAACCCATCCTTTTCATTTTGTCAGCATTTCAGTCATGAGAATTGTAAAAACAAATCCAGATGAGTAGAGAAACAGCAAAGAAATTACATAGTCAAAGAGCTGCCCTTGCAATTGTGAGTTTGGGCCAATAAATCCCCAGCTACCACCTGTCTAAATACAGACATCTCTTTAAAAGGTGGTATTGAGTGCTTCATGTGTATGAGAAACTTGGTGGAAACTTGCTGACTAGAAAACAAGCAAGGAATACTGTTTTATCTATGTAGCTAGTGGTGAGTAAAAAGACCTGATTTTCCCTGTCTCCTTTGTTTGCCTCTCCACCCCCCTATTTTGTTTTTTTTTTCAATGAGATAGTTTGCCTTCCAGATTAAACTTAGTCAAAAGAATTGAAGAGTTCAGACCCCAATCTTAACAGTTACTTTGCAAAAGTAACTGAGTTATGGCTCAGAGACCCTAAAAGCAGTTACCTATTATTATGGTTACATTTTTTGAAAATACACTTTACTTTTCTGTTTGACATCTGAGTGCTACAAGCCATTAGTATAAAATGCACTCTCCTTTCGTCCACCTTATGCAAGGCAGCAGTACAAGGTAGCACTTGAACTATATGATATCCCCCCTCCAGCATTTAATGAGGCTACCTCTCAGTTACTACAAAAGAAATGGAATTATTTTGCATTATAGTCCTGATCTAACTTCAATATATCTTATTACTGGGGGAAAAACTCATTGTGAGTAACTTGTTCATCCCAGGCCACTGAAAGTTGCCCATTCCTGAGCTAAAGGACATGTCCACATTGCCACTAAAACTTCAGCTAAGGACAACATTTTGAAGAGGTGAGTACAGTAAAACAAAGGCTCAAGGCTTCATCAGAGTAGCCATTCCATCAAGGGGAAAGACAGAAAGCAGGGTCACTCCATCAGCTGGCAGTTTTTGACTCTGCTTCCCTCTGAGCTGCTTCTTTTCCTTCTGCCCATGATAATAAGACAAGCCACATCTACCTATAGTCCAGCTATTACTGCAGGATTAGGGAAATGTGGCTTGTGGGCTGCATATGGTCACCTAAGGCCATTTTTGAGGCTTCCTGGGGATGTGAGGATCCCACATTTTGACCATGTTCTCAACTGGAGCCATTTAAAAACAGAAAGTGAACTAGATAGGGGCTGATGTGGTGCAGCCTTCCAAGGTCCTCCGAAGAGCCAATGCACCCTCATTCCTGCATTAGAGGATTACATCTGTATTACAGCCAATCAAAACATCCCTAGAATTGAAACCTGACCATTTTTGCTTTTTCCTTTCTGTCAGGTCTGTGTTGACTGCAAATATGGGGGAAGATGCTATATAATTTTTACTGGTTTCTAAGCCACTCTGGCTGATGAGCAAGACATAAATGCTCTAAATAAAGAAAGAAATGTACAACTACCAATGGTCAAATATTTTTTTCCAAACAACTCTACAAAAACATTATCAGGGACAATAGAAGGATGAATGTAAACACCACATAGAATGATACCTCTAGCTAGCAAACCATCTTCAGCTTCCTAACTAGCCAAAACATATTCAGTTGGGCAGAGCAATGCTACATTGTAGAGGGCATGGAGATCGGAAGCTGGAGAATTTTCCACCATAACCAAAGCCTTGCCAGACTAATGATTACAGGAAGGAAGCATTTTCCTTCTTTTCTTTTTCAGTCTTTTACCCCCCCCCCCTTGCTTGCACTATTCCTCTCTCCACTGATGGTAGTAGGAAGAAAATTCACTAGGCCACCTGTAGAGCTCGCCTGGTTCTGTTGTTCATTCTGAGGACTTTCCTGGGCATAGGTCCACAGGGGTCCATTGTACCTCCCATTACATAGGACTATAGCTTTAATCATCCAAACTTTTTCCACTACTGAAGCCATGATACTAAGCCAATGAACTGATTAGTGTGGATGTTCTTACTTTCTTGTGATTGTTAAGAAGCAATCTTTGTGGCTGAATATTGCAAAGCATCCTACTTCTGGGAGCAGGGTAGATGATTCTTCACTGACTGCCCTGGTCTCCTGCACCTCAGAAATCTTTCTTTTAGTGGAATTGCCTGGCATCAAAGGTAAGTTTTGGTGAGTTGCATTGGGAAACATAGCTACAACGACAGACCTTCATAAGCACAGCTATGTTTCTTGTTGTACAATCTCAGCCTTGGTGTTTGATATTGATAACACTTGGTAGTCCAAAGATGAGGAAACTTTGGTCCTCCAGATGTGTTATATAAATTGCCCTGCAATCCCGCGTCATTGACATGGGGCTGGAGCTTAAGGGAATTGACGTTCAAAAAGTTCAAAGCATCTGGCGAGCCAAAGTTTCCTCACTCCTTTGCTAGTCTATTACTTTGACTAGAGCAATTATCATGAGAGCCCACAGTTCCATGAGGGTTAACTTGCAGCTGTTAGACATGCTTCACAGCACACCTGACAGCCTAAGAACTCTACATCTGCAAGCAACCTTAGCAACCAGGTCCTGCACCTATTAAATAGGTGCGATTCAGGATATGGAACATCTGGAAGCCCCCCAACTTCTTCCATTCTGAAAGAAAATCAGCCTTGTCAAAGCAGTCACCCAACACTATTCCCCTCCCATCCTACACTCTACCTCAACCATTACCTTAGCTAGAGTCATTATTTTCCTTCTTAGAGGAATATGTTTGCACACTGAAAAGGACAGGGGCTGGGAATTGTGAGCCGCAGCAGGAAGTACAGAAATTCTTCGGGGAATAGCACACAGGTCTCCTTCTTTCCTTGGGCATGTCTGGGGTTGTACAGAGGATGTGGTCTCTGTTCAAGCCCACTCAATCATTCCCTCCTGTCTTGTGAAGAGGGGAAAAAAATCCTCCTCCTTTTACAGGAAAGTAAAAAGTGAGGGTCAGAGCTGATTTCATCTCTGAGGCAATACTTCAGCCCACAAGATTAAGAGAGACAAATGCGAATGCTTACAAGACAGCAGTGCATCTGTTTCTATAGCTGTGTTGTTGCTTTCCTTTTTTTTTTTTTTTTGAGACAAAGGAAAGTCCTAGGGCCAATCTACACCAGCGTTTTTTACCAGCAATGTAATGTCTGCCTGTCTCACAAGAGGCATGCACTTTTACGCCCCAAACTCTTATCTTTGGTGGTATTTCTCGTATGATGTACCATTATTTTTCAAATATTCTTCATCACAGTTTTATCAGGGGAGGCTCATTTAGGCTGCAATTCTATGCGAATATGTCTGGGGGAAAGTCCTATTGAGTTAAACAAGACTCACTTCTGAGAAAACATACACAGGACTGTTCTGCTAGATATTATTATTTCCAGTAGAAGCTAGACCTAATTATGATAATATATGCCAATGTGATAGTTGTGACTCCCAGTTTTTAAAAATAATAATATCTATGATACTTTACTCCATGTAGATTGAATAAAATAAAATATATATGTTAGATTATATTCTAACATGGTTAGATTATATTCTAACATGTGTTGGAGATATAGAAGGCTGGGAACTAATCTCTCTCTCTCTCTCTCTTAAACAGTTGTAGGTGAAATGCTAGAAATCAGTTTCACAATGTCTCAGAGAAAAGACTGCTTGTGACATCCCAGCTTAGCTCCTTTGTTAGGTTTTATTTGAGTATCTAGAAGATGTAATTATTACTCACAGAAAATAGCAAAGATTTGGAACAAGTCTTGGGGAAAGTTAAGAAACAAAATACAAAAGCAGAGTTATAGTTGAATATTAACAAGACAAAAATAATGGGCATAGATGACTTACAGAACTTTAAAGTTAATAATGAAGAAGCTGAAAGAATTAAAGATTTCCAATAACTCGGCTCAGTTATTAAAAAATGGAGGCTGTAGTCAAGAAATTAGAAGACAAAGACTTGCAAAGGCAGCCATGCAAGAACTAGGTAAGATCCTCAAGTGTAAAGATGTACTGACAGATACTAAAGTCAGAATCATCCAGGCCATGGTATTTCTGATTTCTCTGTATAGTTGTGAGATTTGGACAGTGAAGAAAACTGTCAGAGGGAAAAAAATTAACTCACTTGAAATGCTATGCTGGAGAAGAGTTTTATGAATACCATGGATCACTGAAAAGACAAATGAATGAGTTTCAGGGCAAATCAGGTCTTAATTCTCAAGTGAAGTGAACATGACTAAACTGATACTTTTGTACTGACAATAATGCGTGATGGTTGACAATGATGCTCAGAAAAGTGGAAGGCAGTAGGAAAAGAGGAACACACTATAGATAGCTTGATTCAATTAAAGAAGCCATGGCCTTGAATTTGCAAGAGCTGAGCCCTGATGGTCCGGGCTCTTTAAGGTCTCCCATTCAGAGAGGCTCCATAAGTCAAAGTTGATTTGAGAGCAAACAACAGCAAATAATAGCTTGTGATTATACTGAAATGGTCTTGTCTTTTGTATGAAGCTAGAATGGCTATTGTTCAAAGATAACTCCATAAAACACACCAGAGCTGTGACTGAATGGCTATTTAGAGTATAAATGTGGACAATTTGATCAGACTTTCAAACACAGTACAGGTTAGAGAAGGCAGACAGGTACATAATACCTTCAGTAGGAAATGGCAATATTTGTAACTGCTTAGGAAAGACAATACATATGAATACAGAGTATTCATATAAACAGAAAAGCGTTTTATACATTTTTTTTAAGAATGCAAGATCTGTGGTTCTGTATTATAGCAAATAGAAATCAATTTAGAAAAGTCAAGAAGAGAAACAAATCTACCCCAAAAAGAACAATCAAGGGAAGAACAGGTTGCTCACCTGTGACTGTGGTTCTTCGAGTGGTCATCTATGAACTCACACAAATGCTTAACTGTGCCTGAGCAGTGCATCATTCTTAAATTTCTAGAGCTGTTATGCAAGCATTTTGGCATTAGCGCCTCCTCCACTGGTACATATGACCAGCCATGTTCCCATCTGAACCCTTGGTTCCATGACAGCTAAAGTAGCAATCCAGGAACTAGGCATATTGAGAATGACAGAAGTGGGGAGGAAGTGCAGGTATTGTGTGCGTTCACAGATGATTACTCGAAGAACTACAGTGACAAGTGAGCAACCTGCTCTTTTTCTTCTTTGTGGTCTCTGTGACTCACACAAACGGGAGACAAGAGAGCTGCTAACCCAGGTGTGGGTGAGTCACGTGACACAGAGTAGAAGACTGCTCTCCTGAAGGCAGTATCAGCCCTCAACCTTGCATCCCGTCTGTAGCACGTAATACAGGTCAGAGGCTGAGACTAGGGCCCTTTCTGCAACTCACCATTTTGCAGAGCTGGGGTGCAGGGATCGCACGAGCAGCCTCTTGAGATAGGCTCTCACGTCTCCATTGCAGCTGCTGCCTGCTTGCGAGCAGGTAGCGTGAGAGCCCCTCCTCTTCCTTCCACAGCGCAGCCTGGGATTTTCCCAGGCTGCGCTGGGGCAGGAAGCGCGAGCGCCGCAGCTCTGGAGCTCTGCACGCATGGCAAGTGTGCGCGGGGCCCCGGAGCAATGTGCGATTGCATACCATTTTTGGCTCAAAGCCGAAAATGAAATAGTGAGCAATCGGCGCCTGCCAGCCCCTGGAGCATCGCACGATTGTGGGTGTGTCGGGTGGACTGCTCCTTGAAGTTGTGCAACGCTCCAGGGGCCCTTTTGCATGGCAAATGCCGTGCGAAAAGGGCCTAGGTAGCTGCCCTGCAAATATCCTCCAAGGAAATACCCTTTAGAAAGGCCAAGGAGGCGAAACATTTATGCGATCTGAAGAAAAACCAGAGTATAAATTTACCCTACCATTCAGCCTCACAAACTGTGCTTGCATGCAGATAATTTTCATCTTTTGGCCCAATTTCTTTCCTCTTGCAGGTGGAAGAAGATAAGTGCTCCTTCAAAAACCTTTTGTTTTCTATATTCTTCTCATGTAGGTGTATTACAATAAATCTACTGATCCAGGTTTCTTCCCTGAACAAATGTTCCAAAACTGGATAAATGAAGTACATTCCTTGGGGAACTAATCAGAGCCTTTTGTCCTTCCAGTACCCTTACTATATTTGTCACTTTGACTAATTCAACTACCTGCCAAAACTTAATATCCCACCATACACTCTTGGCACTTCTGAACATTTCCATTTCATTGCTATTTCCATCCTTGCAATAGTCAATACATTTATCATCTGTTACACATTAGATTCATCCCCCTCCCCTTTTCCCCACATATTTCTCAAGTAATCAAATAGAAATATGACATGAAGACTGCCTTGCTGGATCAAACCAAGGTCAGTCTAGTAGTCTAGCTGACAGCTTGGAAAAGTTATGCTGGCTGGGAATTCTGGAGATCTACTGAAAAAAGAAACTTTTACAAGTTTACAAGTCCTGCTCTTAACAGTAGTCAGCCTGATCTATTGGAAGGTGAGGGTGTGAAAGTAGAAGAAGGTAGAGACTGTTCTTTGTTAAACTTAGGATTCCTTTTGTAAATGGAAGGTCTACAGGTGGCCAGCGCCATTATTAATGGCCATAGAATGAAAACAAACAAACAAACAAAAACAAAACAACTACTAAAATAATTTTAAAAGCAGTCATGTTCTTCATAGCTTTCATTGCAGCTTTAAATGAAGACTCACCTTCTGCCAAGGGAACTGCGCTTTAGGAAAGGACTAGAGTACAAAAAAAATATAGGAGCAGAAGGAATAATAGAAGTCACATAAGCAAAAATGTCTTATTCTGAGGAGTGAGCATGTGCTACATAGAGTAGCTGGCAGGAAGCCTTTTTCTACAAGGACCGTTTAGTGGTGCAGCTTGTCATTAGGCTGCGGTGGAGATTTCACTGTGCTGGGCTTATTGGCCATTACAATATCCCTAGCAGCCAAATTTCACAAGGTGTGAAAATCACATCTTGTGAGATTGGGGCAGCCCTGTCCTCACAGTACCCTGGCCTTCTAGTTGGGTGAAGAACACAATCTCCCCTCTTTTGTGAGTGAGTTACCATAGGCATATACCAATCATACTTTTAGGGGCCAGGAAGATTTCCCCGCCCCACCCCATACAAAACATTTGGCATGTTTTTTTGCTTTGCCTGCGATATCATCTTAAAGGTGTACATAATGGTGACTGTTACCGTGTTATTGCAATAGTGTACTTAGCTGGTACAGAGACACTGCAAGAACAGGAGCAGCAGGAGCAGCTGCAGAGCCACCCAGAAGATTTGAACAACTTCCAGAGTGGCTGAACCAGGGCTGAGCTGGCAATCTCACTTAAATCTGGCATCTGCAGCTGAAGCGCTCAAGGATGAGACAAATGGATGGCAATCAAGCATGGCACCAGTGATCTGGCCAGCTGCCTGGATATGATTGCTAACAAGACAGTGGCCTTCAAGCACTGGTCTCTCTTTTCCACCATATCTTCCCGTATTAACAAATAAAGTTGAATCCAATGTGTGCATCCCAGAAGAGCATCGTTTTGGTTTTTCTTCTCAAGCGCAACATAACAACCAATACCACAATTCTTGTATAGGTTTGCTATATTTTCCCTGTGCAGAAAGAATACACTCCTCTTCCAGTAACAACTCCCTCTACACACAAAATCAAATACCTTTAAGGTGATGAATGGTGGGGTGGGGGTGGAGGTGGGGGTGGAATCCTGGCAAACAGACAAAAGAGCAGTAAAAATAAAAACAATAATATCTATTGTAACCTATCACAAAAGGTGAACCTATGGACATTTCTGCACTGGACTGTTATAGTGCTATTATTCCACTTTCAACATCCTATGGAATCTTGAGGTTTGCAGTTTAGGGAGAAGCCTTTGCATCCAGGAGTCCAGGTTTCCCCAGGAGCCCATAGAGTCCAGTATGGAAATGGCCTTAGGAAGCATGTCTGAAAAACTCTGTATGCAAGAGGTGTGGTCATCATCATCATTAACACCAGTTGTTTAGCCATACAAAATGATTCCTCTTGAAATCACTTTCTGCTTTTCCAGCAGCAACTAGAAATCACAGAACATCAAGTGATTTTGAAGAGAATGACAAGCAAACCCATGTGGACAGGGCGATGTGTTCATTTACTCCAGGCAAATATCCAGAGAGCCCACACTCACTCTTACTACACATATAAGTAAGAAAGAATGCATTATTAAGGGGAGAATTGTGTATTTTGAGAACATTCAAACATGTCGATAAACCATGTTCTCCCAAACAATGTCTCTGCATGTCCTGCATGTCTACTGAGAAGTAACAATGCGAAACAGCACAACAAAAGTAGTTTAAAAAGAAAGAAGATTACTAAGGAATTGATATGGACAGCAAGTTCAGAGCATCCAAAATATACTTTCCTATATGAACTTTTCCACTGTAATTACCCTTCTCTCTGCCTACTCAGAAATCAGTGATGTAGACTTGAGTCGATTGACTCAAACTCAAGTGAGACGCAAGTTGCTTCAATGACTTGACTTGAACTCAACCTGTCAGTAAATAAAGGAGGGAGGGACTCGACTTGAGACTCAGGTTTGTGTTTTTTTTAGTGATCGACTTGCAGCCTTTGGTACTCTGTCCCACCTCCCCCTCTAGCATTTCCCAAGCTGCAGTGCGGGAATCTTAGGCTGATGACCCAATCAGAGGTGCACAGGGTCCTTATCCCTGCCTCTCCAGCTGTCCTTTGTTTCCTGCCTTACTCCAGATTTATAGGAAAGCAAAAGAGTGGGAAAAGTTATTTATACAAAGGCAAAACAGTGGAAAAGTTAAGAGGGGGAAAACAGGGGTTTGCACCTTTATTTGGTGAGTGTGGGCAAGGAATGGTCTGAGCATCTGGGTTGACAAGGGTAGGGGTTGAGGTCTCATGGATGTTAATGTGAAATCTTCCCATTTCTCTCCCTTTCCTGTTTAGACACCGTGATCCTTAGTCAGATTCTAAAGTCTTTCTCATCCATGTAAATACGAAATCCTCCCCTTTCTCTCCCCTTCCCATTTAGACACCTTGATCCTTAGTCAGATCTTTCCCATTCTAAAGTCTTTCCCATTCATGTAAATATGAACCCCCTCCCCATTTGATTAATAGCATAGCTTTGTTTAAATAAAGCCTGGTTGAACTTGCACATGATAATTTATTTTTTTAACCCAACTTTGTGCACACTGTCTTGATTTTCTAGCTATTGAAACTTAACCCCGCCCCACACCCCACCTCCTTTTTTCTGTTAAAGTTGGCTCCCAGACGAGACTTGACTTGAATTATTTTGCAAAGAGTTGAGACTTGAAGATAGGGACTTGAGACTTGTCTTGAGACTTAGGCTCTTTTCACATGGCATTTGCCGTGTGAAAGGGCCCCTGGAGAGTCGAGTGATTGCGAGGAGTGATCCACATGATGCACTCGCAATTGCGCGACGCTGCCAGGCCTCAGCTCGACAGGTGCTGATTGCACACTATTTCATTTTTGGCTTTGAGCCGAAAATGGTGCATGATCGCGCATCGCTCCAGGGCCCCACGTGCACTTACTGTGCGTGCGGAGCTCCGGAGCTGCAACGTTCATGCTTCCTGCAGCAGAAGGAAAATCCCAGGCTGCACTGTGGAAGGAAGAGGAGGGGCTCTCATGCTGCCTGCTCACAAGTAGGCAGCGGCTGTGGAGCTGAAGCAACGGGAACATGAGAGCCTCTCGCGAGAAGCTGCTCACGTGATCCCCGCACCCCAGCGCCGAGAAAAGGTAAGCTGCAGAAAGGTAAGCTGCCTTGGAATAAAAGACTGAAATACATCACTGTCAGAAATAACAGACACAGCACACATGTAGGAAGGCATGGCTTCTTTGGAATATACATGGGAAGGAAGTTCTGAGCATCACATCCACCCCTTTGCTGCTGCTCCTTTCTCTCTGCAGTGTGGCAGGAACACAAACACAGATGATATACCCAGAAAATGAAACTTAGAATAGCCATTGTCTCCATTTCAAAAACAGGCCAGCCAACTGGCTGGCTAGCCAGCCAGCCTTGGTTGTGTATTGGGTCAGTGGTGGAGCTTGGAGTATGTGAATGGGAGGTGGGAGGGGGTGGTGCTATGGCGTGAGGGGTGTTGTCACTGTGCATGGGGGCATGGCAGCGGTGTGTGTGGGAGTGACTATGGGCCGGGACGCCCCAGAAACATTGCCGCCCGGGGCAAATCACCTCCCTGCCCCCACATCCCTACGCGACTGTATTGGGTGTCTTTTATAGTTGGTTCAGGGGCAACAAGGCAAAGCATTCTCTTTCAAGGCATTCTTGTCCCTCACCATAAGACATAGCTGGAATACTTGGTGTATGTACAATTAACATACATATACATCACAGATTATTTTAAAAGAAGCAGATTTGATAGAGAAGCAGAGCAGAGTGCCAGGAGCGAATACAGTAGCATGTGGCTTGGAACTTTCAGTGATGAATCATGAGTGCTTCACCTCTGCCTAACAAAGTTACACCTTACCTGCCCAAACATTTGGGGTGCCTCTTATGCTGACTGTATAGATGGCTTAGTATCAATATAATGGGAAAAGACAAAGTCTCTAATATAGAAATAAAGTCTATGTTCACTTCCTTATTCAACCAAAAATAATGATTTTTTCTTTTTTCCTATCTCAATTTCCCATGGAATTCTGCTTCTTGCCTAGTACAGGGGACAGTAGCCATGCATTTTCTGTGTCTCTTTTCGACCCTCTCTTCCACAGTCTTATCATTTGCTCAGCTCTTTTACCAGATAAGTGGCAAACACAAATATCTGTTCTCTAAAGCAGGAAAGGCAATCAGCAGTTAACAGGACTATAGAGACAACAGGTGGTTGAAGCTCTAACAGCATTTTCTTCTGCCTCAACTGAAGTTTGAAGGTGGCCAGATGGCAAATTGCCATTGGCAAGTTCTTTTTTTCTCTGTAGTATAAAGTCAAGACAAAAGCACTTTTGCAGTGTTTTGGAAACTACGGTAATCATCTGAATGTATAAATTCTGTAGCAGAAGACAGCACAACTGTAGCCCTCTAGATCAATTGTTTTCAAACTTTTTACTCCTATGACCCCCTTTACATCTGTATGCAGTTGTTGCCTCCTCCATTCAATGTAGTAGCCAATGCAATCAATAGTGCAAACATTCTAATGCCATCTCAAGAGTTACCCTTTGCCCACCCCTACTTTAACAAACATGTTTTTTAAGGTGCCACAGAACGTCTAGGTGGGATTTTACTGCCTTGAAATAACTCTGTTACTACTAGTTCTTCAAACTGCGCTTGGGAGTCCTTCACATATGGACACAACCACTAAACATGCTTCAATTGGCATTTGTGTATCCAGTCTCAGGGGAGTAACAGGAGGAAATGTCAAAAAGCTGCAACAGAATTCACGGACAAGGAGATCTCATTCCCATCAATAGATCCACTGGTCAAGTTTTGCCCAAGAAGCCTAGGGAAGCCTCTCTCACTGCTGACATCAGTGTGCCACTCTCCATCTCAGTCTGTCAGTCATGTCTGTCTGTTTGAGGGAAGTGGGGGGGTGTCTTTGGTCCAGCCCCCTGAGGGTTGTCCTGGAGAAGGAAGGAACTGGCCCACTACCATCATGTAGCCCTAATCCTCTTCAGTCTCATCCTTCCTACTGCTGAGTGCAACAAACAACAAGACAATGACCCTTTTCGCACGGCATCTGCCTTGTGAAAGAGGGCCTGGAGCCTCGCGTGATTGCGAGGAGTGATCTGCATGATGCCCTCGCAATCGCGCAAGGCTCCAGGGGCCAGCAGGCAACGATCGCGCACCTTTGCATTTTCAGCTTTAAGCCAAAAATCCTGCATGATTGTGCATTGCTCCTAGGCCCCACCCGCACTTACCTGGCACGCGGAGCCTCGGGAGCTAGACTGGTCTCGCTTCCTGTCTCAGTGCAGCCTGGGAAGGTCCCAGGTTGCACTGCGAAAGGAAGAGGTGGGGCTTTCACGTGAGCAGGAAGCTCGTGGGGAGCTGAAGAAGCAGGGAAGCGAGGGCCTCTCACCAAGAAGCTGCTTGCGTGAGCACCGCACCCCAGCGCTGAGAAGAGGTAGGATGCGGAAAGGGCCTTAAAGACTTTTTGCACAGTATTTTCCATGTAAAAGGGCCCCTCTAGCGTCACACAAATGTGAGGAGCGGTTCACATGACGCACTCACATTTGCGCAATGCCCCAGGGCCTGGCAGGCATCGCTCGCACATTTTTTCATTTTCGGCTTTAAGCCAAAAATGGTGCATGGTTGCACATTGCTCCCAGGCCCTGCGTGCACTTACTTTGCTTGAGGAGCCTTGGAAGTCGGGTCAGTTGCGCTTCCTGTCTCAGTGCAGCCCGGGAAAGTCCCAGGCTGCACTGCGAAAGGAAGAGGTAGGCTCTCGCGCGAGCAGGAAGCTCATGCGGAGCTGAAGAAACCTGGACGCAAGGGCATCTCACAAGAAGCTGCTCGTGCGAGCACCGCACCCCAGCACCGAGAAAAGGTGGGATGTGGAAAGGGCCTTACACTTGCTTTCTCACAATGCTGTTCTGCCTCTTTGAGTAAGTTCCCCAGGCTGCATGACTACTGAGCATGTAACTTGGGCACATACATAGTAGAGGTGACTGAAACCACTGGCCTTTGATAGTTTTTTTTTTATACTTTACTTGCAAAACTGTAGTACAATAGAATTGCTAACTGAATGTGCTCAAAAAGTTATGGGCATGCCCAGTCACACTGGCTGAAACTGTTTACCATTTAACCTTGTCTGAACAAAGGGATGGATATTGTGCAGGCCAAATCTGTCTTTCACATTTGCTGTACTTGCAGGTTGAGTTTTCTTGCGCTCCTCTTGACCAAACTATTGTGCTCCATCTTAGGGTTGCATCCCACAGTTTGAGAACCACTGCTCTAGATGTTTTTTGGTTATGACCTCCATCAGCCCACAAAGTCAATGGTCAAAGGAATTATAGGAATTGCAGTCCAAAAACATCAGGAGGGCCAGAAAGAAAGAACACAGGATTCAAAGTCCTTCAGTGCTTGGTTCTGAGGGCAGGGGAAAGTGCAGTCCTTCTCTTGCTGTTTTTTTCCCATTGTTTGTCAACCCACATGACACTTCTGTGCCTGGAATGTAAGACCTTTTCTCAGCTGATCACTATCTGCATTTTTTTTCTCCCTGAAACAAAAATGTCCCACAGTGAAAGAGGCCCAGAGATCAAAACTATCTCACCCTCAGTAAACAGTAGTAGGCGTATGATTGGATTGTTATGTTTATGTATTTGGACAATACTTAGAATATATTTTAGATGTGTTGTGTTTTAAGCTGTTGCACAGTTTTGTAATCACTCAGTACCATAGTTCCAACAAATTAGACTACTACTGTGCACCATGTGCATAAAAGAAGAATGTCTTGGCTGTATGCTCCTGTCACGGGCACAGCTATGAGCAGCACTCAGTTTCTTTAATAGGAAGTTAGAGGTCTCAACATGCTGTTTTTAGCTCTGGAGATATTTTCAATTTTTAAAAAAGTATTTGTTGACTTTGATATTTTAATCTATACTCTCCTAAGTTGGGCTTGTGGATCCTCTTAACTTTTATTGTCTTTAACTGGATATTATTCATTTTACTATGCTTTGTTTTGCATTTATTAATATTACCTCATCTGAAAATTTTGGCTAAGGGATGACTCTCTTGACTGAATGCATGAGTAATAAAAGATTTTTTTTTTTAGAAAATCACCTCTACTGTTCAAAGTCCTAGATGTACTGGTCCAACTGTGGGGCTACTCATGGTCACAGGTGCTGTCTTTTTTTATTTTTGCCTCATTCTTCTAAAGATAAGATGAAAAATGGTGAACAATGAAATTTGAGTGCCACATCTGCTCCCCCCGCCTTGAGGTGTCAGAATCTCAACAGAATTACTATCAACAGCTCTGAATTGCCCACCATGGTATTTAGGTAACACTGCAAGCAGGAGTTTATTTTAATGTAATTTACCTCAATTTCTGGATAGTACACAACATTAATAGGCTTATTGGGCCGTGTTACAGTCTGTGAGAGAGGATGATGTTACTGCAACATGGACCTCCTTTTTAAAAGGGCCCACTTTCAAAAAATTATGGAAAAGCTGCAACTAATCAGGATGAACTTCAAGAAGTATGCTGCTCAGAAAGATTCTGAACCTTATTGTCAAATACCCTATCCTTCTAGAAAAAAACGAAAACAATTTTGAGCTTTTCTAACTCAGGGTGCATCCAGACTGATTTAAAAAAAAACACCCAGATTTTGTTCCTGTCCTTTCTGGTTTTATTTTGGAGATCCATATGAATTCCATAATATTTCCACTCAGCTCATGGTCTGATCAGAGAATTTATATCAGCCTTCCAGATCAGTTTATTTTAACCCAATGTTTTCTAGGATGAAAAAGACCAGATTAACTAGCTGTTTGTTTCTGCTGTCTTGGAGTTTTTAGTGACACTTTAGAGATGGTGTGTCTTTTCCAGGGGTAGCAAGGGAGGAACTATGGCGATCAATGAAAACACACGCACAGACAAAGTATCTGTATGGATCTGAGGTCCTGGGAAAAGCTGTCACTTGGGAAGAAAACTCCTGAGATATCCTAAGAAACGTTTGTATGTAGGAGCAGTGACATCCAAATACATCTGAAACAAAAATTCCTGTGAACTCTTGGTACTTTCAGTCAGTCCAGATAAGCCTTTAGCTGGTACATATTACTGTCTTGAATAGACTCATCGGATTCAGAATGTATGCAAAGTTCATTTCAGAGACCATGGTCTGAGAGAAAATATCTTAGTGTTTAAGTAGGTGTTAATACTAAGATCCCTGAAGAAAGAGCGAAGTCTGTTTTTGGGAGGAATCTGAGTTTGGTAATAACAAATAATATGATAACAATCAATTTCTGATTTAAGTAGTCCAGCTAGCAAATCAGAAGATTATTTAGTGGCTAGCTATACCTCTTTATGAGTCTAAATTTGCATCTGAAAACAACTGGCCAGTTAAAACCATAAAAAGAGCTTAAGTTTGGGATGTGTATTGAAAGACAAAACATAGGTTGTATTTTTATTCAGGCTTCACAGCATGGTGTCAATTCATTAGATGCTCTAAGGTTCACTGTTGGCCTCTATTTCGTATCTTTGCCACTTTAGGTTCACTTGAAGTAGGATTAATTCTACCAATTTCCCAGATTAGTTATACAAAGCAGGTTCTGAAGATATAAAAAGGGCACCATAATATGTATTATAGAAAAGAGATGCACTATAGAGTGTGTGTGCGTGTGTATGTGTATGGTGTGTGCGTTTTCCATTGTTTTGTATTTTTATGTGTGTGTTTAAACCAGAACCATACAGTGGGTCATTATAATTCTACATTTGAGAAACTGATGTCTTGATTTCATACAAGGCAACATAATGCAGACCAAAAGAGTAACAAGGCATAAAGTAAACCAATTATAGCAAAATCTGAAAGCCAACGTTTGTCAAAAGTCAGATTTATTTTTGGATGCTGAGTACATAGTGCATAATCATTATGGGTGAGAAACATAGGGAATGCAGAGTACATTTAAAAGTTAATGAGAAAAGAAACCAGAGTGAAAAACTGGTGGCACAGTTCTTTTCTTCATCAGTGTTTTTGGCTGTGAAATAAAAAGTACTCAAAAGAGTAATAAACAAATATTGTGAATATAGGATATTAAATAATTCCCTGAAAAAGAAACACTGGAGACAGTAAAACCGTTTCTCAAAAAGTATACTTCATTTCTCTAAGTTATGAAGCCACTTGTTATGCAAAGAGTAAAGGCTGTTGAAAATAGAGAAAAGTCAGTACCTCAATTAGTAGATGGGATTTACCAAGAAGCTCCAATACACAACATAGAAGGAGAATGTGGAATCTCACAGTTTGATCATAAAAATAGGCTTCTAGCTTGTTGTTGGATGATGGAATAGCTTCACAATGAACTCTTTTGGGTGAGGTTCTAAGTTGACACTCATTGACTGATGAAAAAATTGACACAAAGCATTGTGAGTGGGAAGCCCTGATGAACGTTTTGTGAAGTGAAGTGGTTGCAAACCAATAACATTCATTCTCATGATCCAAGCATACAGGACAGAATATAGCAGTAGTGGATTTCTGAACATGGAATTGATTGTGGAAAAAAAATTCTCTAAGAATCCAAGAAAAATACTGTCTATTAGAGGAGTTTTCCTTCTTCCTTCAACTATTTTGATAATGCACACCCCTTAGGTGGTACAGTAGGAAGGGATAGCATCACAGGTATCTTCAATCTCTCCGCTGTCTCTCAAAAAGGTATTTCGGGTAGCTGTGTTGGCCATGCAGCAAAATGGAACAAAATTCAAAATCTACAAGCACTAGCATCTTTTACCAGTTCGCATGTGTAGTAGCTTCCACTAGACTACTCAAGATACAGGCTAGTTGGCTTTTCAGGGGAAGTTCAGCCTAGTCTCACTTCTTCTTTTGCAACTACCAGCAGGTGGAGTTAACATAAGATTTGAGTCCCTGGAATGCCTTCAGAAACCAGCTCCTAGAAGAACACATTTGAAAATCTGACACAGCCAGACTTTTCATTTGAAAGTAGTTTTAAGTGTACCTTTGTTTCACCCATGGCAGAAACTTTCTCTGACTTGGATAAGCAAAGGTAACTTTAGAAAGAGAAAAGTGTTGAAATAAGTAATGCATGTTCTATCCTTTTTTCTTCTATCCTTCCCATTTTTCTTATGCCTTTTGTGTCAAGCACAGCCATATGATATACCAGGTCAATCCAAATAAGAACTGACACTTGTAGCTCTGTATGGACAGCTACTTTCCAAGTTCTGCCTCATCTCTTTTCTATCTGTACACAGCTCCACTAATTACAACAGCTTTATTAGCCTGGAGTTGACGGAAAACACAGAGTGCCAAGACTAGTTCCACCACTACATTTGAAACTAAATATTAAGGTGACTGATTATTATTATTATTAATTCAGTTTACCAATTATTAATTCAGTTTACCAAGCTATTATTTGTGTGGATTTTGCACATAAAAAGAATGTACCCAACACTCCTGTACTTTAGCTTAAAGGTTGTTTTTTGTGTTATGCTGTGAGTGAGAGCATCTTCCAGAGACATTAATCAAATTCTGAGGACTGGCTCCTACATGGTCTTATGGGATTAAATTCCTAAACATGTTGAAGTGGATGACTGAGCCTCAAGCGGGTTCCCACTCCCAAGCATTGAGCATAACAGGTGATATGGAGCCCATATGTATTTGTGGATGTCTATATGTGTATGCCAAGGTTGGGGAAATTTTGACACTCCAGATGTTTTAAACTTCTACATGTTTTAAACAGCCAGCCTGGACTATTGTACAAATTGAAGTCCAAAACATCTGGAAGATCAAAGTTCCCCATTTTTAGCATAGGCTCTCCCCTGATGTATTGTTCCCATCAAAAATGGACTGATGGATTCGTGAGAGGAGGATCTATACATGCAGTCCTTATGTTGCCCATTATACTATATTTGTGGTGGAAGACAGGCAAACAAATGTGAGAAAGAGCTTTACTTTAAAGCCATTCCACTCAACAGCCTTGTCTGAGTGTCTAGCAACATTACATTAAATGTGTAGGGTGTGGCTGACTCTCTCTTTACTGACTCTCTAACAAAGCACATATAGTTTCTAAAATGGTAGGGAACCACTGGGTTTAGGGAGGACAGGTTTAAAACTTGTTTCACCACCCAGCCACTTACTTCCCCAAATTGCTCCTAAAAATCTAAGCAGGAAGCTGGTGGTTACAGAAAGACAAAAGCCTTTCTTGGTAGCAGTGGAGGATCCCCCTTGGTAAAGGTTGCCCTATTTCATATTAGATTGCCATACACCACTTGTCAAATATGGGCATCTATTTTCCATATTATGCAAATCTATACATATAATGTAAATTATATTAAGCAAATTATTCTAATTATCTAAATTCAGGACATTAATGTTCATGTGTTCCTCCATTATGTTTCAACCTCTATATGATCATTTACTCAACTGAGAGAACAGGTGTATGTTTAAAGTGCTGGACTTGGAATGGTGAGACCCAATTTGAAATTTCTGCTTGGTCATGGAATTTATCATGTGATTTTGGGCCACTACTACATATCAGCAAACCTACCCTACAGGTTGTTATGGGGATTGCTAGTGAGAGAGGAAGTTTGTAAAGTGCACATGTACATTCCTATTGTATTACAAATAAAAGACCAAGAACAATAATAACCTTTTTTTTTCCATGCAGAAGCACTTTCAGTGGTAGTCTCACATGATCACTACTTTTTGACCCCCAATTTTTTTTGATGGCAAAAAACTACAAAGCCATGAAAAAAACCACAGGAGGCCTCTGTAGCTACTGTCTGATTCACATGGCAGGATGCAGAAGAAAGAAAGGAGAAAAAGTACTAAGGGAAAAAATGGTGTGATTTTCTTCAGAAATACAGATTAAATAATTTATTTATAACTATAAAACAGTTTAAATTTCTCTGACCTATTTAACTTTCCCTCACAATGTACATATGAAGCTGTTCATCTATGCTAGGATGCCTGTACACTCCCTTAATTCTTGTTTCTTAATGTCAAGGTAGCAAGAAATGTTTGTACTTTTTACATTTCCATTCCCTCTCACCTTACTAATTACTTCCTCCCACTCCAAACATATGCATAAATATCTGCCAACTGAGGCGGATCTCCACGCATTTAATGAAATGGGCTGCAGTGTGCAAATGCTTATGCCAAACAAAAGTCGTTAATCTTTAAAGGTAGATACCCTCGGACAGATATGAGTAGATACTAGTTCCTATTGTTTTTGTCACAACAGACTTAGCACAGCTACCCCTCTGAAAACTTTAACAAGGGAAAGCAACCAGATTATGCCAGACCAGCACCACAGCCTACAACAAACTAAACCAAGCTGGCATTTCTACTGAATCACCATACTTCTAGATCCACTGTTTCTTGTTATTGCTAGTAACTTTACTTTTTTCTTGTTTTAATTTATGTTATATTGTATCCTTCTCCTGCAACATTGGCCTTGTATCTGAATACAGTGGACCCTCGGTATCCATGGGCTTGGGAGCCACAGATTTAACCAACTGTGGACTAAAAAGGCAGAAATAGTTAAAAAAAAAATAACAAAATTGAAATCAGTGGCTATGAGGTGATTCCAAGGCAGCAGGCATCAAGACACCTGGAGGCAGGTGTGCACTTGTAGGCCTTGTGAAGTGGGTGGCTCGTGTGGTCCCCACAAGTGGGGCATCAAGAAGAATGCTTGCCTCACAGCATGCTTACCACCACCACTGTCCTCTCTCCACTGAAGCTTGAGGTCATGGTGTACGGGAGGTTTCTGGGCAGAACAGAAGGGCAACAGAATAGCTCAATGCTTCAGTGGGTGGCACTGGTATCAACTGCACATGGTGGTCCAAACAGTGGGACTCGGGGGCTTTAAAGGCCCACCGATGCTGAGAGGGGTTGCTAGCATCCCCCTTTCCTTTTTTTTTCCTTTCTTCTTCTTTTTTTAAAACTAGCAATCAAAAGTAACACAGTGAGTGAGGCTGCTGGGCTTATCTCAGGTTTGGCCACATCATCATTTTCAGTGTATTGTGCTGGTGTTAAAAAAAAAAAAGATTTAAAGAGAAAAAGGGATGTTCATCTCTGCTCATGTATGTAGCACAGTAGAGTTATGGAGGAAGTGGTGGAGTGGGCTTGAGAAGGGACTTTGCCTAGGGTCCCTTCAAACGTGATGCTGGCCATGGCTCTTTATTTAAAGCTGAAGAGGGGAAGTTAAACAGGAAATGTCTGCATAGCCAGAAACCAGACAAAAAAGTAGCTGAGAATCTAACTCCATTTGTACTATTGCCCTGTGAATGTCATCAGAAAAGAAACAGCCTCCTTCCCTTTCCTCTTTACTTGGCTTTTACTCTTGTCTTTTTCCTGATGTACTCTCCACTTTCTGCAGTGTACTGATGGGAACCAGAGACGAATGTAAATATCCAGGTGCAAACCAAATAACCACTGAACTGCAGTAACCTTCATTTCATGCTCATTTATTCCCATCCAGCTTGGGAGTTTCGGCTGGTGGCCAAAGCTATGCACTCAGAGGAGGCATGGCAAACCTGGGGTGTGCACATTGGCTGATGACATTATCAGGTGGCAGAGTGTTTGTAAGGGGGTTAAAGACTGCCGAATATCCATCAGCATGAGCGAAATGGCATATTAGTCATATCAAACTGATGCAGGGAATGTTTAAATTGAAACTGGCAATGGGCTGTGTAATCTTGTTCTGTTTATCTTCCACAGCCACAGGTGCGGCAAGGGAAGTAGTTTCCTGATGTGCAATTTTTCGTTCTCCGATTCTGTTGCAAAAGTAAACAGATGGAGAGGCTGTGAGGAGAAAGGAGGACAGTCTCATCATACACAACAACTCAGGATGATGATGAACAGACTGTTGAGTGAAATTGAGTAGAATTCCACTGTGGCCTATACAAAGAAAGTGTAACATATTACATGTGAAGATTCCTTAGCAGAGCAGGTATTGGCATATCAAGGAGAGCCCATCATCCAAATCATGGTATATTTTTGAAGGAAAATATCTTTTCCTGATGAATGTACATGGAGCTCTTCCACTAATAGCAACAAGGGAATAGCTGACAGGCGAATTTTGTAAAAAAATTACCATTATGTCTTGTATATTTGGTGTAAACTACCTGAATATTCTGTATGACAAAGTGGTAGAAATAAAACTGATTTACGCATTGACTGTGCTCCTTCTAAAACTGATACAAAGCCTTACTAAAAAACTTACAACAATGAACTTGAACTAGTTCTCAGGAAGGCATTTTCCTCCTCCTGAGTCCACAAATATTAATCTCTGTACACAACACAAGGTCTAATATTCATGAACAGGATTTTAAAAGAAACATCTACTGAGTGAATTGTGGGCTATTTATTGACCCCAGTGAGAATATATTGAGGGTAAGGATGAAGGTCAGAGGTAGGAAAAGATGTACATTTCTTGTAGCACTTAATGCCTTCTCACATGTCCCCAGTATTGACTTCCCACATAGGGACTAGATTACTTATGATAAGCAAAGAAACCTTTGTTTTTTGGCATCACGTTTGCCAAAAACCCAGCGTGGGTCACCTTTCCCCCCAATATATTACCTTGACCAGGACAAAAATGTATCTGTATTGCAAAAAAAGCAGGTTTGTTGAGAGATTTTTGTCCCTTAAAAAACAGGAACTCATCCACATCCACCAAGTGGATAATACCTCCAGTCTATTTCTGTTTGGATTCTATAAAATGTAACTCTGGGGAACTAAAGATGTTCTATCTGGGTAAAGGAGGTTTAACCTTCTCACTTTCTCATGGTTAGATGGTATATGTGTGTGTGTATGTGTATATGAAGCCAAACTGTGTTTTTTTTTTTTTGGTAAAAAATATTGCTGATGCTGTTATGTCAAGTTATGGTGATCCTAAGGTGAACCTATCACAGAGCTTTCTGGGACTGGTGTGTGTGTGTGATGCACCCAAGGTCACCCAGTGGGTTTCCATGACCGAGGGGGGAATTGAACCTTGGTCTCCAGGGTCATAATTCAACACTCAAACCACCATACCACGCTGGCTCTAGTAAAAGATATACTGGAAGATAATTGTCCTACAATATGTTCTCAACAACTATAAAAGTAACTGAGAATTTGAAGTGTATTAAGGGGTAAGTGGATCATTTTAGTGTACACATGTATAACTTTTTAAAAACTACATCATCTTTTAAAAATTATTTTTCCTTTTATCATAGGACTGGATCCTCTAAAGAAATTATGAAGAAGTCACTTTTGTTGTTTTGAAAAACAAATTCAGTAAAACCAAGTGTATAGATTTTCAGAATGCATTATGTCTAATGAACTGTGCTTCTTCTATTTAACCAAAGAAACATCATTCAAAAGGGATTTTATTCACTTTAAGCTGTGGTTTAAAAATCTCAAAGGCACCAGATTCTGTCTGATCTTGGAAGCTAAGAAGAGTCAACCCTGGTTAGTACTTGGATGGGAGTCTGTCAAGGAATACCAGGTGTTGAAGGCTATATTTCAGGGGGAGAAACTGGCAAAACCACCTCTGAATATTCCTTGCCTAAGATAACTCTATGAAATTCATGGGGTCACTGTAAGTCAACAGATGACTTGAAGGCACAGATGCACACACATAAATTTAGAAACAAAAATCCATTCTTAAAAATAAGAAGCAATAGTACTGTAATATACTTGCACCAGCAGCGAGTCATGCCTAGTTTACATTAGACTGGATTGGAAATAATTTTTTGTATATTTATCTACCAATTAAAGTACATATATAAAAACAAATAAATATAGCATACAGAAATGCAGAATTACTAGAGCCTAGAGAAGTTATCATTTTGGGTGATTTCTCCCAGAGTCTTCCAGCCAACTTGGCAAATAGATTTGATTATTTCCCAAGTAAAAGATGTACAAAGCAAATATCCAACATTGTTGTGGTTAACTGCTGTCATGTTGACTTTGACTTACAGTGACCCTGTGGATGAGAGACCCCTAAGTCAGCCTATCATCAACAGCCTTGCTTAGGTCCTACAGATTTAGGGGCATGTCTTCCTCGATTGAGTCTATTCATCTGTAATGTGGTCTTCCTCTTTTCCTACTGCCTTACCAAGCATTATTGTCTTTTCTAGTGAGTCATGTCTTCTCATGATATGGCCAAAGCACCACAGTCTTAATTTAGTCATCTTGGATTCTAGGAAGAGTTCAGGCTTGATTTACTCTATGACCCATTCATTTGTCTTTTCAGCAGTCCAGGTATCCATAGAACTCTTCTCTAGTACCACATTTCAAAAGAGCTGATTTTCTTCTTATCAATTTTTCTTCACTACTTTCTTCCCATCAGCTTTCACAAGCACAGATAGAACCACACATAAAAATTGGAAACACAATGGCCTGGACAATCCTAGTTTTAGTATTCAATGATGTATCTTTACACAGTGGCAGCGCTTGGAGTGCATGGAGCGGGGGCAGGCAGAGGGGTGGGTGGAGGGACAGCGGCATGGCTATGGCACATGAGGGTGTGGCTACAGTGCATGGGGGCATGGCTACAATAGATGGGATGGGGCTAGGACACATGGGGGAGGGCAAGCAAGGAGCCGTGGCACCCCCCAAAAAATTTGCGACCAGGGGCGCAGCGCCCTCATCGCCCCTTCGTCCCTATGCAACTGTCTTTTAAGGATTTTGTCTAGTTCCTTCATTGCTGCCTTTCCAAGTTCTAGTCTTCTGATTTCTTGTCTGTAATCTCCATTCCTATTGATGACTGAGCCAAGATATGGAATATCTTGAACTATTTCAATGTCTTCATAGTCTCCTTGAAGGTTATGTAAATCATCTGTGGTCTTCATTTCTGCTTTTTTTAATGTTTAACTGTAGACTTGCCTTTCTGCCTTAACTTTCTTCAGTCATCATTCCAAGTCTTGCTATTTTATGATAGTAGTATGTTGTCATTTGCATATCTTAAGTTGTTGATGTTTCTTCCTCCAGTTTTCACACCTCCTTCCTCTGAGTCTAATCCTGCTTTATGTATATGTTCAGCACACTAGTTAAACCAATAGGGTGATAAAATGCAACATTAACTGACCCCCCCCTGCCAATTGGAAACCATTCTGTTGCTCTGTATTCTGTCCTAACAGTAGCCACTTGTCTTGCATACAGGTTGTTTATCAGGACAATCAAATGTTGTGGCACCCATTGCTTTAAAAGTGATCCATAGTTTCTCAAGATCTACACAACTGAAGGTTTTGCTATACTCTATGAAGCACAGGCTGAATTCCTTTGAAATTTTTTTGGTGCACTCCATCATCCAATGTAATTTTGCAATATGATCCTGGTGCCTCTTCCTTTCTTGAACCCAGCTTGAACATCTGGCATTTCGAGTTCCATATGTGGTAGAGGTCTTTGCTGTTGAATGTTGAGCATGATTTTGCTTGCACTGGAAATTAATGCAACAGTCCTGTGGTTACTGCAATCCCTAGTGTCTCCTTTCTTGGGGACTGGAATATATAGAGTGCATTTTTAATCCATGGACCATTCTTTTGCTTTCCATATTTGTTGACGGATTTTAGTTAGAATTAGAGTAGATTCTGTCTCTGTAGATTGGAGCAGCATTATTGGTATGCTATTTATTCCTGGTGATCTATTTCTCCCAAGTGCTTTGTGTTCAGCTTTCACTTCATTTTCTAAAATCAGTGGTTTATCTTCATATAGTTTGTCCTTGAATGAATCTGTCATCCTTTCATCTCCTTTATATAGTTCTTCTGTATATTTTTTTCATAATCTTTTTGCTTCTACTTGGTCATGTAACGCATTCCCTTGCTGGTCACAGAGCATCCCCACTCCTGGTTCAAATTTCCCTTTGATTTCTCAGTTCTTGTAGAAGAGGTTGCTTGTTCTTCATTTTTTGTTGTCATTTTCTATTCTCTGCATTGCTTATTGTAGTAGTTCTTCTTGTCCCTGTGCATAAGTTGTTGAACAGTTGCATTCAGGGTTCTAACTCTATTTCTCTCACCTTTTTCTTTTGTTTCTTGTCTGTCCTTAACTGTTTGAAGAGTTTCTACTGTCATCCATTGAGGTTTCTCTTTCTTTTCGGCTACAGATAGTGCCTTTTGGCATTCCTCCCTAACACTGTCCCTGGCTTCAGTCCAGAGTTCTTCTGGCTCCCAGTAAATTAGGCTTAAAAATGCAAATCTCTTTGATGTTCTTCAGGTTGTTTTTCGGCATCATGGTTGGTTTATGGTCTAGCTTTATTCTAACTGTTGCTATTACTAGTTCATGGTCTGTGCTTCAGTCTGCTCTTGGTCTTGTTTTTACAGAGGCAATTGAGCTTCTCCATCTTCTGCTTCTGATTAAGTAGTCTATTTGATTTCTATATTGGTCATCAGGTGATATCCATGTATACAGTTGCTTCTTGGGTTGCTTGAAGAATCAGTTTATGATGAACAAACTGCTGGCCCTGCAAAATTCAGTCAATCAGTCTCCTGTTTCATTTCTTGATTCTAGGTCAAATTTTCCTATAATCTTTGATTCTGCTTTGCATGGAATCCTTCCATTTCTTCTTCTTTCTGCCCCTGTAGTTGAAGCATAAACTTGGATTATGGTTATATTGATGGGTTTCCCTGAGATCTTATTGACATTATGCAATCAAACTTTGATTTGTGTCCTTTGGCTCCTTTTATTATATCTCTATAAATGCCATCCCATTTCTTCTTAGATTCTTATTTCCTGCATAAAAACACTGCGTAATTATCTTACTCAAAATGTCCTGTCCACTTTAGCTCACTCACCTCGAATATTGCAATTTGTATATGTTCCATTTCTTGTTTTACTATGTCCAGCTTCCATGATTCATGCTTCTCACGTTCCATGTTCCTACGATATGTGTTGTGCAGCTTTAGACTTTCCTTTCCCCATTGAGCATGTAAACAGCTGGACGTCCTTTTGGCTTGAGTCCAGTTGCATCATCAGCAAGAGTGCTACTCATAATTGTCCTCTGCTTTTCCCCAGTAGCTTGTTGAGTGCCATCCAACCTGGGAGTCTTATCTGCTGGCACTATTTCTTGTTTCATTTTGGACTGCCACATCGTAGAGTTTTCAGGGTAAAAGACATTCAAAAGGGGTTTACTGTGACTCCTTCTGCACAGTACTAACAAGTGTTAGCTATGGTGCCACTGTTGTTGTCTCTGAGATCCTCAGGCAGTGTCGCCCCCACACACTGCAACAGTCCACTAGCTGTTTGGCATATTTGGCCTGGCTCCTCAACAAAACCCTGTCTGATATGGGAGACCCTACCAGCAGCAGTGCTACCATAAGCATAAACTCTTGCTTCACAGGAGCATGCAATCCCACTACCATGGGATCCAACATTTTGCCAGCTGATGAAGTGTATGTGTGTGTGTGTATGTGTGTGTATGCAAACCTAGAATCAACACATTAAAGGGCAAAACTACAATATACCTCACCTTCAAGACAATTAATTGCCAAGGGGACAATAAAGACAGGTACACTTGTTCTTTGTCTTGTGCCTCTGTAACTAGCAGCTTTGGAGGTGGCAGATTTAATTCAGGGAATTGGCATGGCTCTGGGAAGGTTTTTTAAAAAATGGGCTCAGAGTAATCAAAATTCTGATATGAATCCTCCCTCACTTACTTTAACCAAAGAAAATCATGTTGCATGTTCCCAGTGTTGTGTTTCATCTGGCCTTCAGAAATTCTGCATTATCACTTACTTGTTTACCTTAAGAATTATTTGATAAGATATGACAATCTCATATTTTCTGGAGGTTTTAACCAAAGGTTGCTGCTCAGAAGTAGGAGTGAAAGAAGGAGACAGAAAGATAGAGAAAGAAAACAATAGTCTGGCAATGAAAGGGAAAAATCAGATGCTTAGGGAAGATAAATAATCTCAAGAGGCTTTACGGTGAAAGAATGGAGAAATCTGTGACAGGTCGAGTAGCTGAATGCATTGTCATCATCCCTTCTACTTCATCATCCCCTCTACCCAGAGTTACAATGGAGTGCTTCAAGTATAAGTGCTCTTTTTTTCCCAGTCCTAATGCAAAACTAAAATGCCTTGCTGTATGTTTTGCAAAGCATGTATTTGCTGTGGCAAGTATAGCCATTAGATTTCTTGTTTAAAAATAAATGGATGCACATGTCTTCCATTTTATAAGAACAACAGCAGCAGTTTGCTATACAGCTTGAACATTTGGATTATTTTTTGTCAACAGATGCTGGCTGAATAAATGGTATTATATTACCTGGTATTCCATCTGCTCTCCTAATCAATCTCTCTTGAAAAAACAAAATAATAATTCTCCACCATCCACATTGCATGAAGCCTAAGTTAAGTTAACTTAAGGAATTTCATGGAAGAAAAGCTCAGCATCCTTACTTGTACTCCTGATGATATGAAAGAGTGACTAAATATATTTCTGAATGAGTTGTACTTCATGAGAGGAACCAAAAATAGCTGAGAGTACCTTTGTTTACTTTTGACCTGAGGAAAGAAAGGTTCTAGCCTGAGACTGCTCCAAAATAACCTACTTATTTAAAGGAAAAATACATGTTTCCCTGGATAGTAGAGTCTGTCTGATTCTGCCAGTTTCCATCCTACAAACCTGAAACAGTGTGTGTACTACCTGAATATTGTGGATGCTCGGGGCGGGGGGGTGTGTGCTCTTCAGCCAGGTTCCCTTAAGATTTTCCCTGAAGAAATTTAACTGAATAATTAAGTTACCCATAATTGGGAGAAGTGGACATTTGGCAATGGATTCATTTGAGAGCTGTCTCTGTATTTGGACCAGGCAAAAAAGAGATACTGCATATGAATCTCCTGATTGAGCATCAAATATGAGGTACATTCCTTGACCTGTTCTCTGACTTATTTGTACAACATGCAGCCAACATTGGGGCAGAGGGTCCTTTGTATCCAAGAAGCTAGCATGACTATATTTTTCCTCCTCACAATTTGCACTTGCAATTTCAGCATGATTAGGTGACTGGTTTGCATCATGTTTTAGGCATGGCTGCACCCACCCTGTATGATGTCTGCAGTGGGTATGATATTTCCATTACTGGAAAATGTAACAGGCAGCCAACAACATCCAGTGAACCATATCCTGGGAATGGTACGGAGAGGTTCAAGTTACTCTATTAAAAATGGGACTATGTGAACAAGGCCTCAGTTCTAATTCCAGATGGTTACATCTCTGCTAGAAAAGCAGATCAGCTGTAATAGATGGAGATTTGAGGGCAAAGAATAAAAGAAAGTGATGGATTGATGCATGTCAAAGTTTGTGTTGATTAGCATAAGTCTCTTCTCACAAGATTCCATGCTCATAATGAATATGAGCAAAATAATCCCTTTGTTATATTACCATGAATAAAGAAAGTAGGTGGTCACTGTTATGCTTCTACTCAAGCAAGTAAGGATGGGTAACTCCTGGCTAGGACAGATGAGAATTGTATTATATAGAACCCACACATTTCCCACTACTTCTATAAATCCTTATTGCAAATGTAGGACAGGACTAGTAAGAGCTTCGTCCTCTTTCTATGGTAGGAGTGTGAAATCCAAATGTTTTTGCCTACAACTCCCATCAGCCCTATCCACCATGACTAAATGTAATGGACTGTGAGAGCTGTGGTCCAGAAATCTAGATGTAGGTGTATTCCTGTATTACAGTTGTGTCTGTTAAAAGGATGGGGAACTCTCTGCAGGTTGGCCTTGCAACCCTAGTAGTATACATGTGATTCTTAAATGTGTGTAACTTAATAGAACAGTGGTAGCTTGGGTGAAGAGCACATGCTTTTAACTCAAAAGTCTAATCCCCGATGCCTCTCAGATACAAAAGACTCCTGCCTGAACCTCTGGAGAACTGAAGCCAATATTGAGCTAAATGGACAAATAATTTGACTGGGTACAACATAGCTTCATGCATAAATCTTCAGTGTGTAACATAAGATATTGGTCAGAGTGAGACTCAGAGACTCTTGGGAATGCAGTAGTACTGGAAGGAGCCCAGTGAAATAGTAGAGCTGCCACATTGGAACCTGGAGAAAGAAATTAAAATGCCCTTATAAAACAAGAGGCAAAGTAGATCCAATTTCTACTAGAGTATTCCAATATTCCATCCCCCCCCCCCCAAATGCCAGCCACTGGGGGTGTGGTTAATGAGAATACCAGAAGAAAAAAGGCAAGAGCAGTTGCCTTATCATCTATTTTATAAGTGCATTTAAAGACAAACTGCATTTGTAACCTACAACCAGCTTTAGCTCTGTTATGGGGTGGTCCTCAGGATATGTTTCTTCTGGAATAAAAATCTTGCAGCTACATGATTAAGAAAACAAAAATAATGACCACAGATTATTTATATAATTTTAAAATGGGTCATGAAGACATCAAAATAGTTAAGGATTTTGTATACTTCGGTTCAGTCATTAATCAAAATGGAGACTGCAGACAAGAAATCAGAAGACTAGGACTTGGAATGGCAGCTATGAAGGAACTAGAAAAGATCCTTGAGTGTAAAAATATATCAGTAGATACCAAAGTCAGAATCATCTAGGCCATAGTATTTCTGACTTCTATGTATGTCTATAAAAGCTGGACGTAAATAAAGTTGGCAAGAAGAAAATCAAGGCATTTGAAATGTGGTACTAAAGGAGATAGAATCAGCATAGTGTTGTGGTTTGAATGTTGGACTACAACTCTGGAGACCAGGGTTAAAATCTGCACTCAGCCATGAAAAACCACTGGGTGACCTTGGGTAAGTCACACTTTCTCAGCATCAGAAGGCACCCCCCCCTCCAGAACATATCTTGCAAAAAAACTTGGTGATAGGTTCACCTTAAGGTTACCATAAGTTGGAAACAACTTGAAGGCACGTAACAACAACAGCAAGCTAGAGGAGACAGGCTGCTAAAAAGACAAACAGATGGGTCCTAGAATAAATCAGGCTGGAAGTCTCACTAAAAGGCAAAATGACTAAACTGAGGCTTTGGACAAATCATGAGACAATCTAACTCACTGGAGGAGATGATAATGCTTGGCAAAGTGGAAGGATCTGGGAAAAATGGGAGACTGTGTTACAGGTCAATTGATTCAATCAAGGAAGTCCTAGTTTGGGGTTTGCAAGACCTGAGCAGGGCAGTTGTCCTCTTCGAGGTCTCTCATTCATAAGGATGCCACAAGTCAAAGTTGACTTGACTGCTAATAACAACAAACTACAATGATCCTGCCAGATCTATCATAGGCTGCAGGCCTCGAACCTTGTTGCCCACGGCAGGGATGGGGAAAGTGCAACTCTTTGGATATCATTGGCTAAGCCAGCTATGGCTGATGGGAGTTGAATTCAACAGCATCTAGAGGCAACATGTTCACCATCCAGACCAACAGAATGTTTCTTATTATTTCCCTTTACGGAAAAATGGTGAGACACTCAGGAGTTTATCTCACAAAGTGGGTAAATTGCAATTACAGCAGGATAAAAGCTCCTTTGGTGGGTCTTATCACTTGAAGTTGTTTATCTTCTGTTGTTCTCCTGGTGAGAGATCATCTGAAAAATGTTTCTTCTATTAATATAGCAATGTAGCAGTTACATTTCTATACTGCTTACCAGTGCTGAGCACTCCCTAAGCAGTTTACAATGTTGTAAGCTAATTGCCCCCAACAAGCTGGCTACTCATTTTACTGACCTGTAGAAGGATGGAACGCTGAGTCAACCTGGAGCCCTGCAAGATTGAACGCACAACGTTGTGGCTACAGTACCAGCAGTTAACCACTGTGCCACCAAGGCTCAAAAAATCTGTTAATGACCTCCTTTGTAAAAGAAATATATCAAAAGAGGAACAAGTCAAAGACACCGCCCAAGACACCAGCCAAAGACACTGAAACTGTGATCTATGCACCTTGTGTGATTCTTCGATTCTATGATTCTACTTGTTAATGAAAGTTTAAATTTTCTTTAAAATAAAATCTACAATGTTTTCTTCTGGTATTTCCATCAGTTCTTCCTCAGGTCTGGAAGCCCTGGTATGAGAAGAGTGACATCAGTCCAAAGTGTCAGCTCTCTGAGTCACTCAGTCAACAGACTCCATGAGAAAAATCTTTAAAAGCCAAGAAAGAGCACTTAGAGCAAGTCTGTAGGGTTTCAGCCCACGGAGTGCCTGCCTTGCATATAGATCCTCTGAAGTCAGCAGAGGAATCCCTCACATAGGCGTGATTCAGAAGGAGACAATGGGGCTGTTTGCAATGACTCACAAGAACTTATTTTCTCTAAGGATTTTGTAACAGTAATTTGTCCCAAAACATGTGTTTCTCATCATTAAAGGAAACCTCAGAACTGACTCTTGTGGACTGTGGGAGTGTGTGCACGTGCCTTCAGGAAAAGAGCACCAGTCAAGCATGGAAGGACACTACACGTTCAGAATGTGGGCTTGGAGGGTTTTGCAAAAAGACACTTTTAGACTGCACTTCCACGTTGTTAAAAGCACAACCCCAGCAGCCCATGAGGTTGTCATGACACACAGGCATAGGCTTGTCACACTGACATTCTCAGAAGACAAACTGAATGGATATTCTGCTCTATGGTTAGGAGTTGTAGTGCTGAAAGTAAAAGAAAATACAAAATAAGGCATGGGTGATATACTTGTACTAGCTGAACAGAAAGGAACAATTTAGGAGGTACACCAACTCACATCATTTTAGCCCTGTGAGAGCAGCAATGGTAACTGTGAGAAATTTCCCTTCCCTGCAAATATTAAAAGTCTCAAGAGAAGCTTCTCACACTGAATTTGAAAATTTTAGCTAGAAGGTGATTAGTGTCAGGAAGACTTGATCCTTCTGAGGCAGACTAGCCTTCTTCAAGCCTGATCTTACCAAATGGATTACAACCCCATCATTCCTAGAATTGCAATTAACACATTAGGAGGGCACCAGATTGGTGAAGGCTGGATTGGTGAAGATGGTGGGCCAAAGAGAGAAGGAGAAAACTCCGTGTACAACATTAGAAGTGCTGGGAGAGAACACAGGAAGGAAGGAAGGAAGGAAGGAAGGAAGGAAGGAAGGAAGGAAGGAAGGAAGGAAGGAAGGAAGGAAGGAAGGAAGGGAAATAAAACCCCAAAGCTTCTATGCCATTTATTTCAGAATAAAATAAAGAGCTATACGGCCCTTGGTATATGGTAATCACAGCTAGAGTAATTATTGAATAAGTTATTGAATGGTGAATAATTTATGTAAATCTCATTGATTCAGTGGATCTACCAATAGGATTCAAGACAATAAGCCTTGAACAATGTATATGTACAGCTAGTGTTATCAGGCTGAATATGGGATTGGATTAATGTAGCTTTAATAGTTAGCAGATCCTAGATCAGGAGGATTTACTATAGGGTTCCATCAGGTGGAACTACAGCATGTTTCCTTCCACAGATCCACCTTCTAGCTGATTTAGTCCTGACTAACACAGCTTTCTATGGGTGGTGGAAAGTAGAGAGAGGGGAGGAGAGAAGCACTGAACTTTGTCCCTATTGTTCCTAGCTGGTTTCAAGCAATATGGGGCTGAAGATGCTGTGCATCCACATAGAGGAATGGAGCTGGATGCTCCTCTGTTGCACCCCTGGCCTTCTACCAACTAGTAAACAGATATGGAGGGTCAGCTAAATCAGTGGGCTTTGGAGGAGTGAAGGAAGAGACATGCCATAGTTCTGTTTGACAAAACTTTATGGAACTTTCCATTATGTCTTCCTGGGGCAGGATCTGCTAACTATTAAAGTTATGGTAAACATGTCCTGTACTCAGCCTGATAACTCTAAGGCCTTTTCTGCTTGATGCACCCAACCCACCACGGGGACAAGAGAAGGACAAGACTGGGACGACACTTATGCATGACGTTGTCCCAGTCCTGTCCTCCTATCTCCAGGCAGCACAATCGCACTGCAAATCATTGATGGGTTTTCCCCATCAATGACTGGCAATTGCGTCACCCTTCCACCATGTGCCTGCATTTACCTTGTCTGTGGAGGCCCTGGAAGTGCAATGACTGCACTGTCTGCCCCAGCAAAGCCTGGGAGAGTACCTGACTGCTCTGTAGCAGGAAGAGGCGTGGCCATCCTGCTTCCTGGAGGCAGCTGGTGTGGAGGGGAGCGCTCCATTGTGCTCTCCTCCCAGAAGACCTGCTTCCACCATTGTCACTGGATGCCGACGGGACAAAAGTAGAGTGTGGAAAAGGTGTACGTTTGGCACACATATTGGGTCTCCTAGAGAAATGCTATGGATGGAGAAGGTCAACTATATCTTAACTCTGCTAATGTATATAGCAAAGGGAGTTTAAAAATGCCCAGGGAATGTCTGTGTCTTCCCTGCAAATCACTTGACACACAAGTCTTTCCTGTCACTTTGAAAATCACATCTGGAGCAGTGATAGATAGGCTCTGCTGGGTAGGCAGACTCGGCAACTGAGAATCCGTGATGCTAGTGTTCAGCTAAGTTAAAGATGCTAGAAGTTCTACATTCATTAAATTGGAAAAGACAAGAAAAATGAAGTGGTGCAGAAAGCAGAATGCAGACATGTGGTATCTGGTCCCACTCGTGCTGCTGGGCACACTCTAGACCTTGGTGGTGATGTGGGAATGGAGAAGCTTTCTACTGTGTCATAGACAGATCACTTCTGATCAGGTTTAGACTTGGTGGGACTCAGAGCCTCTGCAGGGGTGGGGGACCCATTAAGGTGGTCTGCCCCAGGAGGCTTATAGATCTGGATACATTCCTGATGGCTCTTGAGGAATTTACTGCTGCCTTGGCAGGCGATCATTTTGAAGCTCTGGTTGATCTCTGAAATGGGGAAATGACCAGGACAGTAGACATGATCACTCCTAAGTGTCCCTTCTCATGGAGTGGAGGTAAATCAGACCCCTGGGCTTTTAAGGAGCTGGCAACAATGGAATGAACAAGATGGAGACTAGAGTGACACTGGCAGAAAACTCAGAGTGAATCTGATTGAAAACAGGCTAAAATCTAACTGGAGGCGTATGGTGGGATATTAAAGGTAGCAAAACAGGCTTTACAAGCTAACACTATTGCAGCTACATGCAACCATTCAGCAGAGTTGTTTTGAGTGGTCAAGGATCTGTTATCTGTTATGACATGGCCCTAAAGAAAATGTAAGCCACCCAATTGCCTGCTGCGAAGAATTTCGCCACCATTTCTCAGACAAAATTGCTCAGAATTGCTCTGACTCAGCTGCCAAAGCGGATACAGTTCTGGTGAATATAACTTTGGTCCTTGCTTGTCCAGTGTTGATGGATAGTTTTCAGTTTCTATAGCCTGAGGATGTAGACAGGATCCATGGAGAAGTGAGAGCCACCACATGTGCACTAGATTCTTGCACTTCTTGGTTAATTGAACAGGCCACAGGGGGACTGGCTGAGTGGGTAAGGGAAGTGATCAATGCCTCTTTACAATAAGGCAGGGTCCCAAGTGGCCTGAAGGAGACTGTGGTAAGACCTCTTCTGAAAAAAACTTTCCTGAATGCTACTATATTAGATAACTATAGGCTGGTCTCCAGTTTCCATTTTTGGGCAAGGTACCAGAGCATGTGGTAATTTCTCAGTTTCAGGGGTTCCTGGATAGATTATCTAGATTCATTTCAGCCTGGTTTCAGATTTGGTAATGGGAAAGAGACAGTTTTGGTCACCTTGGTGGATAACCTATCCAGGGAACTGGACAGGGAGAGTGTGTGTCTGTTGGTTCTGCTAGACCTCTCAGTGGCTTTCAACACTTTTGACCATGGTATCCTTCTGAGTCACCTTGCTGGGATGGGGCTTGAGAAGTACTGTTCTACAGTGGCTCTGTTCTGTTTTGGAGAGGTGCTCTTAGAGGGTGGTGCTGGGGGATTCCTGCTCGACTCCTTGGCCATTGGCCTGTGGAGTCCCCCAGCATTCAATCTTGTCCCCATCCTATTTAACATCTACATGGAACTGCTGGGGGAGGTTGTCTGGAGTTTTGGGGTCAGGTTTCACCAGTATGCCGATGATACCCAGCTCTGTTACTTCTTTCCACCTAATTTCAAGGAAGCTGTTCCTGTGCTAAACTGGTGTCTGGCAGCTGTAATGGACTGGATGAGGGCAATCAAACTGAAGCTTAATCTAGACAAGACAGAGGCCCTGCTGGTCATTCAAGAGACAGATCTGGGAACAGGGATGCAACTTGCATTAGAGGGGGTTACATTTCCCCTGAAAACACAGGTTCACAGTTTGAAGGAACTCCTGGATTCAGCTCTGAACCTGGAGGCCCAGGTTTCAGCAGTGACCAAGAGTGCTTTTGCACAGTTAAGGCTAGTGTGCCAACTGTGCCCATTCCTGGAGAAGGCAGATCTGGCCACAGTGGTACATGCCTTGGTTACTTCTCATTTGGAATACTCTAATGTGCTCTATGTAGCACTTTGAAAAGTGCTCAGAAACTACAGTTGGTCCAAAGAACTGCAGCCAGGTTGTCAACTGGGGAGTACTCAACCCTCTTGTTGCAATAGGTCACTGGCTGCCGGTCTGTTTCCAGGCACAATTCAAAGTGCTGGTCTTGACCTGAAAAGCCCTAAATGACTTGGGCTCAGGTTATCTCCCTTTATGAGCCTGATGGAGAGGTTCTTGTCTCTGTCCCACCACCCTCTCAGGCATGTTCGGTGGGAATAAGGGAGAGGGCCTTTTTGGTGGCTGCTCCCAGACTTTGGAACTCCTTTCATAGAGAGGCCACGATGGTCTCCACTGGCAGGTTAAAATATTTTTGTGCCATCAGGCTTTTATACATTGACTAGGTTTGAGTTTTTAATGCTGTGTGGTTTTATTTTTAAGGTTGGTACAGTTTTTTAAAATGTATTTTAATATATTTAATATTTTTAAAGTATAATGTTTTAACTTTATAAATTGTTTTTTAAATTTTCTACTTATCTTTTTATGAATTTTTTAATTTGTATTGTTTTAATGTTATTAGCTGACTTGAGTCTAGTGTTAGGAGAAAGAAGGGATATAAATGAATAAAATAAAATAAAATAATAATAATAATAATAATAATAATAATAATAATAATAATAATAATAATATAATAATAATAATAATAATAATAATAATAATAATAATAATAATATAAACTGTTGGTAACAGGCTGACTTCTAGACAGAAATAAACAAACATAAAGCGATTTCCAGACTTCAGTGGAAGCCATGAGAGATTAGTCTTGGAATCTGAGTGTCAGGTGTTGCACAACGAGAATGGATACCAGCTGGATTCAGAAAGCCGACTGTGGTTAGGTAAGAGGAAGATGCTTGTCTTCAGCTCAAAGGAGCTAAGATGATTTTGCCCAACCAAACAAAGGCTTGGTGAGCATTGGCCCAACAATATGTTGTTCTTCCTGCAGAGTTAGGCAGAAGGAATGACATCACTTCAGGAATCAGCCAACAGTATTAGTAACCACAATGCCCATGAAGTGCCAAAAGTACTTGATGTCTTGTGTGTGATTCCCAAAGCACGAGGCGAAAAATGTTTTCTGGTTGAATGCAGCGACTGGCATTCCAATCAACCTAAAGCCTGGCATTCCAGTCAGACAACAATTAACTTGAGTCTGCTGTTTAACTTCATTCAAAAAACAGCAAAATAATTTTAAGTTATTGAATCACGAGGTTTTATATACATATATATATAAAAAAAATCCCACAGTGGAAATTTATAAAAATAACCTTTGGTCCTGAAGATCATACTTTGTAACATTAAGGCAAAAGCTAAAATTAGAAAGGAACTCTCCAATGAATTGCAGTTAAAATTTAGTTAGAATTCTTAGAAAAACCATAAACCAAAATGCCTCAAATAACAACAGTTTTGCTCATAATCTCTTTCATGCTTTTGGTTATGGGAAAGTATCAAAATCAAAGAAGATGTTTTGATATAGTTATTAAGAAAAAAACAGAAAATGTAGATTCTATTATTGATTCTCCTCACAGTCCAGGTTAAAACACATTGGCCATTTCCACAGGGGGTTTTAAAACGGTGCAGACCATCCTCCAGGGAGGACGTCTGCACTTGGGAGCGGACTGGGTTGGACCTACTTAATGTAGATCCGCACCACAGCCCGTTCTGGAATGACCCCAAGTGGTCATCCAGCGTGCTTTTAAAAAACCTGTTTCTTGAGGTTTTTCAAAAGCATGGAGTGCGCCAGTGCGAGCCTGCTCCCTTATGCAGATTCGCAGGCTCGCATTGGTGCGAGCCTGCAATCTGCCGGAGGTGGGCTTTAGGTTGGCGAGCTTCAGCGGTTGGTTGAGAGCCTCGACCAACCGGAAGCCACCATTTTCGTCCCTGGAGCAGTGCAGAGCGGCGGCCATGCACTGCTCCCGAGCAGTGTGGACCAGACCGGGGAGCCCAAAAGTCAGGTGAGTAGCATCATGGGGCGATTCCCTCGCCCCGTGCGGAAATGGCCTTAGATTTGAGAGTTTTACCATCTCCTTTTTGAGATCCTCACTGAGCTCTATAGCATTATTGAGCAGTGCAGAAGGGCCCTAAATCTTTTTTTTTTAAAGCAATCTCCATCCTGCCACACTAAAGCCATGTACTTGTAGTGATCACCTACCTAGCTTTATTTCCTAGCCTCAGAAGATGAAAAGGGTGACTTAGAATCATAGAATCATAGAATCATACAGTTGTGAGAGACCCCAGGGGCCATCGAGTCCAACCCCCTGCTATGCAGGAACACACATCAAAGCATTCCCAACAGATGGCCATCCAGTATCTGCTTAAAAACCTCCAAAGAAGGAGACTCTACCACAATCCGAGGCAGCATATTCCACTGCCAGACAGCTCTGACCGTCAGGAAGTTCTTCCTGAGGTTCAAATGGAATCCCCTTTCCTGCAGCTTGAATCCATTACTCCTTGTCCTAGTCTCTGGAGTGGCAGAGAACAAGCCCACTCCCTCCTCAACATGACGTCCCTTCAAATATTTAAACATGGCTATCATGTCCCCTCTTAACCTTCTCTTCTGCAGACTAAACATATCCAGCTCCCTAAGCCATTCTTCATAGGTCATGGCTTTCAGACCCTTCACCATTTTGGTCACCCTCCTCTGGACACGTTCCAGCTTGTCAACATCCTTGTTGAATTGAGGTGCCCAGAACTGGACACAGTATTCCAAATGAGGCCTAACCAATGCAGAATAGAGTGGTACCAGTACCTCCCTCGATCTAGAGACCATACTCCTATTGACGCAGCCGAGAATTGCATGACTCATGTTCAGCTTGTGATCTACCAGGACTCCTAGATCCCTTTCACATGTACTGCTATCCAGCTATGTGTCCCCCATCCTATATTTGTGCCTTCCATTTTTTCTGCCTAAGTGTAGGACCTTACATTTCTGTCTGTTGAAATTCATTTTGTTAGCTTTGGCCCAGCTCTCCAATCTGTCAAGGTCATTTTGAAATCTGATCCTGTCCTCTGGAGTATTAGCAACCCCTCCCAATTTGGTATCATCTGCAAATTTGATCAGCATGCCCTCCACTCCTTCATCCAAGTCATTGATGAAGATGTTGAATAGCACTGGGCCCAGGACAGAACCCTGTGGCACCCCACTAGTCACTTCTTTCCAGGATGAAAAGCAGCCATTGGTGATCACCCTTTGGGTTCGGTTGGCCAACCAATTACAAATCCAACTAACAGCAGCCCTGTCCAGCCCTCCTTCCTGAAGAAGACTTCCTGTTTCTTTGTTTTTGTTCTTTGTTGCATTGGATCAATACCCAGCACTTTCCTGACTCAACCAAAGATGGCTTTGTGTGTTGCAACTGCCCACCATGAGAGTAACACACAAAGCCATTTTTGGTTGAGTGCATAGGTGAGCAAGCAGGAATGTCCGGTGATCAGGGCAGGAACGACATCTCATCCCCAAATGACCTCTAGTTGTTTCAAGCTGTATTTTACTTTATTTTTTTCCCAAGCATCTTAATTTTCTTTCACTTGTTGTCTTTATTTCATATTCTTTGAACAAAATCTCCTCCTGATTTGGACTGGAGGTTTGAAATGTGGACTTTCTGACTAACAACCCATTCATATTATGCAATTATAGTGCCATGATTCCATTTTAACTTCTTTGGTCCATCTCATAGAACCCTCAGATCTGTAGTTTGGTGGTGGTGAGGTATTTAGAGTTTTCAGCTAGAGAGCCCCAGTGCGTCACTAAAATACAAACCTTAGGAATCCATATGATTATGGCACTTAAAGTGAATTCATAGTGCTATACTTGTGCAGTGTGAAAAACCCTTAAACTAAGAAAGATGAGTCTCCTTCCTGGCCAGTTTCTAAGCCTCAATACCAGGGACATTTTCACACTGAAAAATTATAGATCTATGATTCCACTTTAACTACCATGGCAACATCCTATGGAATCTGGGTTTTGTACTCCTGTGAGGCACTACTGCTGTCTGACTGAGAATTCTAAATACCTCCCAAATGCAAATCGCTGGATATCATGGGATGTTGTCATGTTAGTTAAAGTGGACTCATAGCACTCTAATTGTACAATGTGAAACGGCTCCAGGTTCCTTGTAACTTGAGAATGGATTGAGAATAAAAGAGGAAAGCAAGACATCTGTTTGCTGTATGAGATGTCTGAAGCTAGGAGCCACCTTTCCCTCAAACAAGCTCTGGGAATCACCTCTCTTAACTCCAGAGATAGAGGACGCAAAGGGGCACTGTGCAAGTAGCATTACTGATAGGCACCTGCCCCACCTTATGAAGTTAGGAGTAGCATGCAGAGAGCAATTATTCTTGCGGTACACATACATTTGGAGGCAAATAGCAGCGTGGATGGGGATGGGGGGAGATTTTCAACAAGAAAAAGGTATTTGGTATTCTCTTCAGAATAAAAGTGTTTAATTTAAGCATACTTTTAAAAAAGCATATCTGTGAGAATGTGTTATTTTGCCCAGAGTTTGGCCCCAGGCTGCAATAATTGGAATGCATTCCTTAAAACAGGACCAGATGATCCTATAGACTTTTCCATTAACTTTACTGAATAATTGGTTGCATCTAGGTTGTGGCAGATGCAAATAATTTTATCTTCAAGGTACTTGGCAAACTTGGCAAACAAGTCTTATGTGAGACTAAGAGACTGCTCTGAGCTTTTCAGAGGAAGGGTAAAAATAATTATAAACAACTATTATACAGACAGTCTATCGTACAGATAGATAGTGAAAAGGCACAATCACAGCTGTGTACGTACTGTAACGGAAAACAAACCAATTTCTGACTGGAAGGCAGTGCTCAGTTGAGCAAATATGTGTTTACTGGATGCATAGTTTCTTCTGTTTTTAAAGTCATCTGGCAATCTACATTGTTTTTGAATGGCAAATCCGCAGAAGCATAGATGCACAGAATATATACCATCTTGAACATTGCCTGGCAAGCTCAATCAATTTAATCACAAATCCTCCTCTCTAGAGTGTTTGCCACCTTTCAGTCAGAGTTTGGGCACACATATGTTTTTTTTCCATTTAGTCATTATAATCTTCAACAGACGAGGAAAGGCTTCACTGAATGATTGGCTCTTTGTACTGTGTCCAAGAGTTTTAAAAGCCAGTTCATTTTTCCCAGAACACATGCCATTTCCCATTAATTCCAACCCACACTTTTCTGCCTTTTTGAAAAAAAAAATCCTTTTCTGCAGCTTGTACAGAATAAAGGCAAAAGCACTCTCACAGAAACTTAAGACTTAGTAGTTTAAGAAACAGATAGGTGTGCTCCTCCACATGCAATATTTTATTCCATTCTCTTCTATTCCTTTATTTATACCCTATGTTTCCCACAAAGTGGGAACTAGTGGCAGCTTACAACATTTTTAAAAAAATACAATTAAAAGCACATATACCTAAAGCCATCCAAAAAGTTGAGGTTAATGTAAGACTGAACTGCGTATAGAATTACGGCAATTTAAAACACTGATTGAAAAGCAAAGAATAAAAGTAGTACAGCCCACTATGGAATGTCTCTTTCTTATAAAATAATCAGTTCCCCAGAGCCTGCTAGAATAAAAAGGTCTTCACCTGCTGACAGAAGGACAACAAAAAGGCAACCACGAAGGGAATTCCAGAATCTAAGAAGAAACAGTCACATAGAACTCCTTCTCTCATGTATTAATTGTACCTCTGGGGATGGTGGGACTGAAGAAGTACCTCTCTTAAAGATCTTACTGCTCAGGCAGATAGCCCAGACCCAGAGAAGACTCCCTACAGGTCAAAATCAACACTCTGAATTGTGTTTTGAAACAGACTGGGGCCATTTCCGCACTACACTGTTATAGTGCTATTATGTCACTTTCAACATTCTATGGAATCCTGGGGTTTGCAGTTTAGGGAGGGGCATTTCAAATTCTCAGCCAGAGAGCTCTTTGGCCTCAGTAAACTACAAACCCCAGAATTCCACAGGATGTTGAAAGTGAAATAACAGCACTATTAACAGTGTAGTGCAGAAATGGTCTGGGAGTCAGTGGAGCTGCTGTAGCAAGGAAGTCCCGTGCTCTTTGTAAGTCAGTTACCATTATGGCTGCAGCTCTATGGAGTAGCTGAAGTTTCCAAACATTATTGAAGGGCAGTTCCCTGTAGAATCTCTTTCAGTTTTTAGCAGAACAGTCCCACTGTGCCATTAGATCAATGTGTTGACTTGTTATTCAACAATTGATTGAATGGGTCTACTCTAGAGAGTAGAGCCAGTGTTGTGCAGTGGTTTTGTGATAGATGGTGGCTCTGAGGTTGATGAGCAAATGATTGTGCCAGGAACAGAGCCAGTGATAGACCAAACCAGCTTGCACACATCCCCATCAGCTGAAAGACAAGCGGAGGCAGAGCTGCCCCAGCCAGCCCCAGAGGGAGAGGGAACCAGCAGTGATTTGGAGGAATTACAGTCACCTGTGCCCCTCAGCCTTCAATCATGGAGGCAGCTGAAACGCAGCTCAGAGGGAAGCTGTGTTGGCTAGATTAAGGAAACAATGACAAGTAACACTTGTTTTTAGTGGCTATTTAAGTCTGTCAGCCTGGCTTGCTGTTTGCTTGTAGCAAATTACTATGCAAGCCTCTGGACCCTGAAGCTCTGGCTCCCTTGGCCTCACTGGATGGACTTTCGGCTTCCTGGATCTTTAGGATTAGACCTTGACTTGGCTCAGCTCACCATTTCCATTAGTTGTTTTGCTGGACACTCCCTGCTGCCTCCTCTTCCTTCTGGGGCAAGTACCTTCGCCTTCCCTTCTTTGCTGGCAGAGAGGCACAGGCAGGCAGTTGGACTCTGACAAGTTTGCATGTTGGAACAGGACTCTGGAGACCATGGTCTGAGTCCCTGCTCAGCCATGGAAACCTGCTGGGTGATCTTGGATGAGTCAGTCTCAGAGGAAGGCAGTGGCAAATCCTCTCTGAACAAATTTGAGGAAGAAAACCCCACAATAGTGTTGTCCTGGAGTTGCCATAAATTGGAAATAACTTGAAAGCAAACAACACCAACAAAATTCTAGTTGGAACTAACCAACAGGATGCGATCCAGAGCACATTACAATAATCCAAATAGGATGTAACCAAGGTATGTATCATTGTGGCTGGATTAGAAGTCTCTAGGAACAGATACAGTTGGTGCACTAGTTTAGGTTGTACAAATGTACTCTTTGCCACTGCTGAAACCTGAGCATCCAGGTTTACCACTGAATCAAGGAGTAAACTAAACTGCAAACCTGTGTCTTGAGGTCAGTGTAATCCCATACAGCATAGGTTACACTCTATTTGCTCAACTGCCTTTTGGCTGGAGATAAAAAGGAGAAATAGAGTTAGGTGTTATGAGCATACTGATGACACCAAACCCCCAAACTCTGGATGGCTTCTCATAATGGATTCATACTGCTATTAAATATCATGGAGGACATAACAGAACCTTGTGGGACTCCACAGCTGAATAGCTGGAGTCACCCAGCACTATATTCTAGGCTTTTCTCTTTCTATAAAGGAATGGAGCCACTGTAGGAATGGAGCCACCCCAGCAAGATGGTCCAGAAGGATACCACAGTCAATGATATCAAAAGCTATTCAGAGGTTTAGTAGAACCAATACGAACACAGTACCCCTGTCCAGTTCCCAGTGAAGGTCATTAACCAATTTCTGTCCTGAGTCTGAAGACAAACAGAAATTAGGACCTGGATAATGCATCTCATTTAGGAACTCAATTGATCAGAGAGGCCACTGCACACTCCAGTACAGTATCTTATCTAGAAACAAGAATACTGGACACTGGCCAGTAATTATACAGTACAGTGGGATTCAGGGAGGCCTTTTTACAATTGCCTCGTTTAGGTATGAAGGCACCCTACATTAATGGAGAGAGGCATTAATCACTCAATCCCACTTCCAGAATTCTCCTCTGTCAGTTTTAGTACCTCATCTAAGATAAAAGTGGGTCTTACCTCTCCAAAGATCTGGTATGAACTATAATACCTGCAGTTTTTGTTGTTGTTGTTTCTGCTGTAACTACCTGTGCTCTCACAGGAGGAGCCTACTGTTAACAGGAGGAAGGGGCAAGTTCTGCAATAAGCAGGGACACTGAAATATTGATAGGGCTGCAGAAGTGAGTAAATGAGCTAAGCGTGGACAGAGGGAAATTCAAACTGGAGAACTGTGGCATTTCAGGAGGTGTTATCTGTTTTCTTAGTCTGAATTTACAAAACACACACCTACTTCTACAGCCTTCATTGCCATCACAACCAGCACTATTTTCATTCCAGAACAACTTCGTGAACTTAAACTGCTTTGGGTTACTGCAGTTCCCTTTCTTGGTGTGCTTTAAAACCTTGCATGAATTTGCTTCCATCATGGGTGTGCCATTTCTGGTGTTATTTTTCTGACTACCGGTATGTGCTCCTTCCATCATGGGTGTGCCATTTCTGGTATTATTTTTCCGACTACCGGTATGTGCTCCTTCTGTAGCTCCTCCATTTTTCCTCTCTTTGTCTTCTGCAAACTTTCCTTAGTGTTCTAACAGGAACATTTGGATTGCTATCCTTGGAGCAACTGTACCTTGTTTCAAAATGAGTGGCAATGTTTTCCCTTCCTTTTTTGACATGGCCTTCCTTTTCTGCCATGGTGTCACAATGACATTACCTCCACCACCCACTGTATAGTTCTATGCCTATATGAATATGTTCTATGCATTCTAGTTTCTTTGAGGAGATTTCCTCATGGCAGACAACAAAGTGTAGCTCTTCAGATGCAGCAAAAGGCTTGCTAAAGAAGAAAAAGAAACCCCTAAGAAACCTGTGGGGCCATCAGATGTTCCTTTTCATCTTCTCCTTTTAACCCCCTGTTTCTAGCCACCAGGATTTTGGGGCCTTTCCACACTACATAACTATTGCACTATGATTTCATTTTAACTACCATGGCTGCCTCCTTTAGAATCCTGAGGTTTGTCATCTTTGGAGGTACTGGAGCTGTCTGGCTGAGAATTCTAAACATACCTCTCTAAACTGCAAATCCCATGATTCCATAATTAGTTAAAGTGGAATCATAGTGCAATAGTTATGTAGTGTGGAAAGGCCCTTGGCTGAGTGATTCTGAACACCTCTCCTCCTTTCTCTTTCTCTTTGTTCTGTCTTATCTCCCAATCTCTTCAAGAGGTCTTAGTTTTTTACAGCTTGTCTTGAATTAAGGTACCACCTCCTTTAAAAGACACAGAAATCTATTTTTATCCTCTTCCCCATCTTTTTGGTGGGATTGCACTACTCACTACAGCAGAGTGTAAGACTGTACATACAACTACACCATTTGGGTATACTCCAATGGAAGAAGGCTTAGAAAGATAATACATAAGGCACAGTGGTGTTTTATAATTTTGTAATGCCCACTTTCCCTCACATTAATGAACAGAAGATAACCGTTGCTCCCGCAGATGTGAGAAGAAGTGTATGTGAAGTAGGTATAGATTTATCACTGGCAGTGAAGGTGTGAGTTGGGTTTGGGAAATGGGTAGGGTTGTCAGAGCCAGTCAAGGTCCACCCAGAACAATAACAATAACACATAAACACATTAAGAGCAAACAACTGATGGGGTGTATGAAATGCTGATAGAAGAGAAAGCAAGAGGAACATTTGGTAAAGGTAATCTGGAGGAGAAAGACAGGGTGAAACACAATAAGGAACATAAATACACATTGGAATAATGTGGAAATGGATGTTTGAAAGTGAGATGTCTGAATTCCATCAGAGAATAACAGAACAAGACTAAATCCCAGGCTTAGTGTCTAAAAATACTTATCAACACACTCATGTGTGCTTAGGATATACTTATGACACAGGCCATTTCCACACTACACTGTTATAGTGCTATAATTCCACTTTCAACATCCTGTGGAATCCTGGGACTTGCAGTTTAGGGAGGGGCATTTAGAATTCTCAGCCAGAGAGCTCTTTGGCCTCAGTAAACTACAATTCCCAGAATTCCACAGAATGTTGAAAGTGGAATAATAGCACTATAACAGTATAGTGCAGAAATGGCCACACACACTAGTTTGTCCACCTGTAAATACAAACTTGATAGCCAGAAATGTGAGGAGATTGAATAAAAGGACTTCAAAATTTCAAACCAGACTAAAGCCTTTTGTACCATTATACAAAGTTGTTATTAAACCAGGACAAATTTATTCTTGGATAGTGAAGCCTTCTAAAATGTTCCCATTTCCACTAAAATGTTTTGAAGAAACTTCATTTTTATTTTTTATTTTTTTAACAAATGGCCAAACCATTGACCACCTGCTGTTTGGCATTCTAGTTATTTGTTTTCACAGCCAACCTTCTCATGCTGAACCCACATTTTATTCCTGGAATTAAAATTCTGGCATTAGCGTATGATAAATCAATGAATGCTACTGCTACATCCTTGACTGCCAAAGAATTTATGAGGGAAATATGACATTAGGAAGCAAATAAACTTGCCTTTAGTGTGATTTGGCAGCACTTTTACCTTCCATGGACCCTCCAGTTGGCCCCTTTGAAAAAAGGTGGACTAAAATGTCTGGCCATTGTATTCCTTCTCTAGCCGTGAATAAGCTACTTCAGGAACTTCCTGCAGTCTCAGGAGTGAAAGAAGGGAAACTTCCCTTTCGTTGGTTAAATGGTCCTGGGTCTACCTCTTGCTTATTTTCTTGGAGTTTGGGGAGAGCCAAGCAATCTGTTTTCCATTTGCTGTACTTTCGCTGGAGCTTATAATTGCTCTTTGAACCTACAGGAGCAGGAAACCCATTAAAATGCTGACAGGACAGGGACTTCATTTTGGAGCCAGCACATTCCATAATTCCTTTCATCTTGCAAGGCAAATAACTGGGTGAATTCTCAGGGACTGAGATGGCATTGGATTTCATGCTGATTTGAAAAATAAATTTTGTCATTAGAGTTATTAATATGGGCTACTGTTATTCTAAGAAGCTGTCATCTCAGGCAGGGATACTCAATTACCTTGTCTGACAGAGTAAGTCTCCTTCCTGGCCTGTCATCCCGGGGCTTTTCTTCTAACTTGTTCTTCCTTGTTGCTGCCAGCTCACCAGTCTTGGCCACTGTGTTTCATAATGTTTCTGTATGTTCATTCACATACATTGCTTTTGTTTTGTTTTTAAATGGCTTTCACATATAAATTAACATGGCTGCTGGGTTGCCAACTTTCCAGAAATGTTAGAGGTGTGACCGGAAAGCCTTTAAACCTATTCTGTTGGAAAGGGCCAATGAGTGACTGGCATATTACGGAGCAACTTCAGACATACAGGCACTCTGGACACATGCATTCTGTGTTATTTATTTAATTGTCATTACTCCAATATCTTAGTAAAGAATCTATTTTGTTCTGGAAGCAGTAGTTACCACACCCAACAAACCCCATCCTGAGGGATGGTAAGATTGTTAGGGAATATCATTTTTATATAAATTGAACATATTTGTGGCTGAAAAACATGCTGGAAAGGGCACTGGCTGTAAGCAAGCTGCCAGGTCAGGATGACCTCAGACATGGTTAGGTCATAAATTCAAGAAGATTAGATGGAAAGCCTGATGCTGATGGGTTTGAGATAATCCTCTCAAATGACCCAAACTCAGAAGACAACAGAGAGTGAAACTGGTCAGGTGAAGAAATCAGAAACCCACATCCTGTAGCCATGCTTCATGGAAATCTTTCTTTATGAACCTCACCTATGCAAACATTAAGAGACTGTTATGACTCCCAACAATGTTTTGTCACCTAGAGTCAAGACAATCAGCCCATTCCAAATCCCTTTATCAAAGCAATTAACACACAGTTCTTCTGGGTTGAAAATAGGGTATAAAAACCGTAGCTCTGATCCTGGCAAATGACAGAACTTTGGATGCATGTTGGCATGTTAATGCTGCACATGGGCCCCCAGATTCCCATTCTCTGTGGTACCCTCAGACCATTGTCCGAGCTACTCTGCTTTGACTTTCTTTTTTCTGGACTGGTAAATATCACCCTTTCCACTCAAAATCTCTCTCTCTGTCCAACCATTTTTGCCCCACTTTTCCCTAGCTTTGTATGGTTTGTAAGATTGCTTGATCCCTTGTGTGTGTCTGTTAAATTCCAATAGAAATACTCTGCTAACTTTCAACTGGAGTCCCTTCTACACTTAGTACTGGTATATATAGGTAAAAATATCATGCTGTTACCCCAACCCTCAGGCCTCGCTTGAGATACAATTCCCCCCATATTCCAAGAAGAAACTGAAATTGTGGTTGGAAAAAGTCCTCCACCTTTTGTGGTAACTGTAGCATAGAATTCTGACAGACTCCAAATGGCCACAGAAATACAGTCATCAAGTATGCACATGCTTCTTTTATTTATTAGATTAAAGAGAGCTGCTACCATGACAGTGGATTCCACTTCTTAAGAATTGGGAGTGTCAAAAGAGTAGGCACCAGGCAGCCAGAAACCTGCCCCTGCCACCTAAGGTGCCAAAGATGTACACGTTCTGAAGCAATAGACTTTTACAGGGCCCTGTATCTAGTTCCAACACTGGATCAGCACGCTGACCTTTAGGACTTCTACAGTCTGTGGAATCCTGGCACAAGGAGTACTGAACCTCAGTTCAGAAGCCTAATATTTTAACACTTTCTGCTTTGTTGGAAAGGCTGCAGTTTGGGAAGTTTCCATCCAGTCTCATGTATGGAGGAGCAAATTGCTTAGAAGGAGCTCTCCTACATGCTGTAACACTATATTGCTGACACTTTACTAATTCAGCCTGATGGGCTTCTGTTTTACACCAGGACATTAGAGAATTATTCCTTGGCCATTTCCTCATAAACTATTATAGTGCTATTATTCCACTTTCAACATCCTATGGAATCTGGGGTTTGCAGTTTAGGGTGGGGCCTCAGGCGCCTCCCTAAACTGCAAACCCCAGGATTCCATAGGATGTTGAAAGTGGGATAATAGCACTTTAACAGTCTAGTGTGGAAATGGCCCTTGTCACTACAGAAAAATGAAGATGCTTATTTGTCATTGTACTACTACGCAATAGGCAAATTCATGACAGTACCCTTGGTTAACTAAAGTGAAAAATCTGGCCCAGTCCTGAAGCCCTCTCTCCCAGATAAGTCAATGGATTCAGAAACTAGTTAGATGACCTTGGTAATAACTTTTAGTTCACATACTGTACTGAGGTAGCTTTGTATGGCCAATTAGACTAGGGTCAGTAAAGTGCCCAGAAACTTCTCTAAAGCCTCTTTCCATTCCTCAAGGACAAATCTTAGCTTTCTTTGTTCCAGTGATGCTTAACCTTTTCTCTGCCGGGGATACCTTGTAAATATAAGTTGTTGTTAGGGACTCCCATGACTTCACCCAAGATTTAAATGTTTAAATTTATTAAAGGGTTCTGGTGACTAGGATTCAAATTCAGAATGCATTTCTCTCTCAAGACAAATTAAGTGCTATGTAAGGATGGGGTGGGGGAAAAGTATTAAAGTTACTAGCAAAGGGAAAAACAGTGAGATGCACAACTCTGAAATAATATGATGTGCTCACACTGATGTTAAATTTCATTTTAACCAACAAACTGTGGTAACAGTGTTAAATAAATTGACATACTCTGAATTCCGCTGACAGTGTGCTTCTTGGTCTAAACTCAGTCAATTGACCTATTATCAACATTATTTAATACATGCATGATATTTTGTACCTAAGAACTGATTCCTACCCAGTTCAACCCATTTATGATGAGTATTCACAGCTGAAAGAACTGGAAAGGGGCAACCACAGTGAAGCTGAAGTTCAAAAAGATTTTGGCTTAGAACATGAAACATTTCCTTACAAATCAGATGCGTTTCCCCAAAACTTTACAAAATCACTAGTTTCCTGTTACTTCAAAACAGCAGCTTTTACGGCTGTCAGTCCAGTTCCTTTGAAAAGCTACATTTTAGTTACTCATTTTATGTTGCAGATGCTGCAACATAGTCCGGAGTCTCTGTATATATATTTTTTCTTACCAATCATCCTGATCAGAAGCTGCTGAGACTTATTTGGTTAAAGCATCGTCTTATTCCCCCCACTTCATTTAAATAAATGTTTAAAGCACATAGGATAATTGCATTATAAATGAAAGCCCTGACTCAAAGTAGGAGAATGTGTACCCTGTCAGATGTTGTTACTGGATTAAGATTCCCATGTGTCCCATCTAGTCTGGTCACTAACATGGGGATCAGGGGAATAAGAGATCCTCTTTGCCCTAACCCAATAACTTTGCTTTGTCACAGTCTTGCAAATAACTTCTGTCTTGATTAAGTCATAGTACTAGGCACAGAACAAAGTACCTCCGCAGAGCTGGCAAGCAAGGCAAGGAGAAAACGGGCTGGGTATTCCACTAAGTGTTTAATGAGCAGGTGAATATGCGGAGGTAGATTTACAAATTACATAGTACTGGAGTTGGTGAGTCATCACCAGTCACTGTAGATTCCATATCTGCCCAATGCAGAAGGACTCAGTGATTGATAGCTGATGGAGACTGCTTTTACGCCTTGCATGTGATTTGCACACTAAATCAAAGACTATGATGTTATCATTTCTGTTTTAGGTTTGAGAGACAGAATGCCAAAAATATATAATGGTAGCAGGAGAATGCCCTTAATAGAATGACATTGTATAATGCATTCTCATTGTAGATGAGAATGGAATATTTGTCTTCTTTTGGGACACAACGGCACAATAAAACAATTAGAAATGTAAATGGCAGCTATGTGTTAAGTTGACTCTCCAGAGTACCCCATGTCGTGCATCATTATGAAGTGCGTTTTCATGCTGCATGTTACATTGGCTGGAACAAGAAGTACACCACCGGCAAAAAAGTAATAGATTTGTTGGAATGTTTCCCCTCAGCTGCTTGTTTGTTCCTCCTCCTCCTCCTTTCTCCCCTCACTCTTCATTATAAGTGGTCAAAATTGGTGACATAATTAACAGCTGATCAGAGGACAATGCTGCCAAATGCCTACATTTTAGGTTTAGTTTTGTGGGAAATTCACAATAGTACATGAACCTGAGGAACTAACATGTCCCATCCTGGTCCATGAGGGTTCTTCTTCTAATTGCTGTGTTTGAGTCACACAGCCAATAAAACCCAACACTCGAGTTTGTTATTAGTACAGTTGATGTTACCTCTAAACACAGCGAGGTTTCCTGTATTTGTTGCTAGCAGGCAACAAAAAGGCAGACCAAAAGGCACCTGGGATATTACACAATACAGAAGTATTGGTGGCCTGTGGCCCAAGCAGGGGGCTGCCTCACTTCACTGTTCCAGGGTGAATGTATCTCCCACCTTCAAGCATGCATCCTTGAGGAGGAGAACAGGAACTCTTTAAAGATAGATGTAGTAATTACAGTTGGTTGTTGCTCTTCTCTACTTTGCTTTTAGCATATGCTTTAATCTGGCATTGCACAAGAAAACAAAGCCAAGCAAGGGCACAATTCTTCATGCCATAAGTGCCAAGGTGCCATAAGCAATCTTTATGCTTTTTCTTCTGTTTTCTGGTAGTACCTTGTCATTCTCCATGACATACAGTCTGAAGTAATGTTACCTAGTGCAGTGTGGAAACCACAGTGGACACTGTTAACCTACTCTTCACACTGCTCCACCCTCCAACAACATGCCAGAAGCACTTCATCTCCACCCTCTAGTCAAACAAGCACTTGAAGGCTGAAGGCTTACTGTACGGTGTGTCAGCCTTCACTTATGGCAATCCATTCATGGCCTCTTAATGGAGTTGCTGTTTTTGGGAGAAGCACCAGGCATGACACCATGCCTCATTTCCTGATGGCCACACTTGTATCTCATGAAGGGATGATAACATGACATTGGTATGAGAAAATACTCTGGACTAGGAAAGATAGGGCATTGGGATGCAGACATAGTGTTCTACTCAGGGATCGTGTATCTGATTTTTTACTAGCCATGAGAAAAACATTCCACTCAGGGATGCCAGTTTCTTTTTCATTTTGTGAAAATACTGTTACTTCTAACAAAATAACCCTGCAGAGAAAGGGAAATATATCCATATGCCTTATGGATATATCCATATATCCACATGCCTTATTAAAATCAGCCGCACAGAACTGTCTAGATTATATATTATATATCTGGTTCAAAGTTTTGGTCTTAGAATCCAATGATATCTTTATATTTTAAAGCCATTAAACAAATCTGGGTAGCTTCTCATGCAAAAGTGTATGCTCAAGTAACCAAGCAACTATACAAAGCTGCATCAACTGTGAAGTGTCTTAGTGTGCATATATTATGTATTACATATCCCTTTAAAATATACAGATTCGTTGACCACAAAAGCAGAAATAAGTAATGAATCTGTCTTGAGCTAATGTACAGCTAGGATGTTGCTTTCCACCACACTTCAACCAGGATTTGGTTGCCAATTACTGCCAATTATTGGTACTGTTACTGAAGAACAGAAGTACAGAGCAAGCTGTTCATACTCCCATAAGCAATATACCATGAGCATGTTGCATTATTTGTTATGAAGATCAAATTCCTTTTTAGGCACACAGGTTTTTCTTGCAGTTGCACTGCTCCCTGGGGGTTTCTAGTTTTCAAACTACAGTACATAAACAGATATTCTTATTAGGTTTGCCATAGTCCCAGTTTGACTGGGCTTTATCTGGATTCTAGGCATGCAGTCTGGTGCTTGTTTGACCATAATCTGGCTTGGATCCCAAGCCCTTACAGGAGCTGAGATACAGAGCAAAATATAGGCAATGCTCTTCTGTCAAACTGTTCTGTGAGAAACATCTCTGTCCCTGCCTTTCTAATGTTAGAGAAATGAGAGTGGGTGATACAAACAGCAGACTGCAGCAAGTTTCTTGAACCCTGCTGGTCACATGCATTTTTATTCCTCCCTCCTGCTTTCTCCCTTGTCTTTCTTCATGTCCTCAAAATGATGGTTAATAAGAGTATCTTATCAAAGTCTAAAGATTTTTATGATGAATGCATGAAAAGCAGATGAAAGTACTAACATGATGGCTCAAATTGCTTTTTGATTAGCTATGCGATGCAAGGCTTTGTCACAACTAGAGTACCTCGTGGGTCAAGAACCAGGCCCAATTTCTTTCTTGCTTTGGTTTTAATAATACTCTTTGTAGAGAGGCCCACCTCACAGTAGTATGTTGTGCCACCTGAGGACACGGAAAGCTATCATGACCTGGGTATTCATTAGCACATTTTTGCCAACTGATTCTCAGGTCAGATTCCTGAAAATATGGTCAGATTCCTGAAATTCCTGAAAATATGCTTCCATTCCTGAAAATATGGTCAGATTCCTGAAATTCCTGAAAATATGCTTCCATTTGTTGATTTGTCCTAACTAGAGTAAGGCCATTTCTGCACTAGACTGTTATAGCGCTATGATTCCACTTTCAACATCCTATGGAATCCTGGGGTTTGCAGTTTCGGGAGGGGCCAGCTGGCCCCTCCCAAAACTGAAAACCCCAGGATTCCATAGGATATTGAATGTGGAATCATAGCACTATAACAGTCTCGTGTGGAAATGGCTTAAGAGCCATTCAATTACTCACTGAATTGTGGGCTTACTCCTAGGTAAATCCAATTAGTCAGAACAGTAGGATTGAGGCTCATATGTTATCTTCTTGCAGTTCAAACAACTGTGCTTTTCCCATTATATCTTAATCTCCAAATAATTTATGCATAATTTAAAAGACAAAAAAGATAAATGTTGGGGAACCTTTAAGTCTAACAGATTTATTTTATGGAGCAAGCTTCTGTGGATTATATCTACTTTCTCAGATGCATACTAACACAGTTACTTCTTAGAAAATTATGACTAATGTAGCTTGATATTCCCACCTTCCTCCCTAATGAATTTTGAGAGATAATTAGCCCATAATGAGTATCAGAGATCTGGACTGTTAGGACAAGCAACAGGAATGAAAGAGAAGGAAACCTATGCAAATACACAAGGCTGCAAGGACTGCCTCAAGACATCTCGCTTCCTAAAACATACTAGCAAATGGCATTTTATCCTGCCCAGGTCAAGGCAGGTACTACCCAGGGAGAGTCAAATTATTTTGGGATAACAAGGGACAGAAAAGCATACACCTGTCTTTCCCCCTTAATGGCAACAGATATAGAATAAGAAAAACATATTAAATAACTTACATTGCATTATATTGAAAATACAGTTAAATAATTAGCAATTTGCTGCTCTTTCATGATACCTCAAATCTGCTGTTGCACTCTGCCTAACAGTAGGGCCAGTTCTAAGTGACTGTGTGATACAAGAGATGTACCACTCAAGGCCACTGAGTGTAAGAGATGATTGAATGCAAGACATCATCGTTGGTCATTTCCGCACTACCGACCCATCCCAGCATGGGGATGCATTGAAGCTGGTCCGAGATGTGTGCTACCGCACAACATCATCACAGTCCCACCCCTGTCACATCCCCAGCCGTCGCGATCATGCATTATACTATTACAAGAAAAAAATCCAGTAATAGGCTCCTTTCATGTGATGATTGCATTGGCTGGGGCCATGTGGAAAGGGCAGAAGAGCTATCTAGGTGCTTCCTTACTCAATGCAGCACAGGAAAAGGCCACCTGCACTGCAGAAGAAAGGAGCATGTCCCAACTGCTATCATCCACAGGCAGCCAGCCGGGTGCAGAGGGGAGTGATTGGGATAGACTCCCGTCCTGGCAACGGCACTGCCAGGATGACACTGGGACATCACAGGATGCAGGTGAGGTGTGGAAAGGGTCTTTATTTCTATTGCTTCCTGGAAAACAAGAGAAATCTTCACCAAGTATGTTATAAGAATTCACACAAGGACGATTTACGAATGTATCTCTAGCTACTCTAACTTAACAACCTCTAACTACTTCTAATGTGATACTAGAAAGCCCACAGACTTATAATAAACCTTTATAACAGGCTTCAAACAGATAGGCAGCCTGAACTTTTCCTACTAGCCTCTTATACTGTAATGCCTATAGCCAAAATCAGTAAAGGCACTATGTGGCATGGAAGAACTGAAAAACATGTCTAAGATTTTTTGTTTTGTTTTGCAAAACCCTCACATTCTAAGAAAAACAGGTTACCTGTCTTTTTATACAGTTATAAAGAAACAGAGCCCTGTTAAACTCCACAGATCACTGAGAGAAAGCAAGAAACTTAAGTGAGAACTTCCTCTTCAGGCTTTTGTCATTATTGCAGGACTTCTACCCTTGGGACCTACAAACAAAATTATTTTATCAGCATGACTTCTAAATCCCAATAGGGTTGAACCCAAGCTTTCCAAAATTCCCTCCGTCTTAGTCAGCCAAACCCTTGACAACTTATGCAGCTGGCCTAACCAGGAATGGAAGTCCCCATAACAGGAAGACCTGTTGTTTATATTCAGAACTGGAAACTGTGTTAAGGGTAGAATATGTACTGAGCAATACTGTACAGCTCTGTACAGGATGAAATTTCCCATGATCATTCCTTGCTTATGCAAGTATTAGCACAGAAGTGGAAAAGAGGCTGGGAAGAGACAAATTGGTTTTTTATTGTTTCATATCTTCATGCACTAAAACCTAAATAAGATAGTAGCTATGCATCTCCTCTGTGTAAACCAGAGACTGGCAAGTTCTGGAAGCAAGGGATTGCATTGATCCACTCTGAACGCACCAGAAGCTGTACCGTCGTCTCCCACTGGGTTGCTAAATTTTGTCATTACAATGGCACCCTTTGCCATTCTCCCTGAAAAGCAGGCGGATAAGGAATGTGCACTTTATTTTTTTAAAACACATTGCATTTCTCAAAGTGTAATTTGGCTAATTTTGGTAACGTCATCTCTTGAGCCAACGTTGCTACACATTACACATGAGTGGAATTGCAGTGGTACAAGAACTGGGTGCACTTTATTTCAGCAGCTTAATCTATGCCTTGTTTTTTGGGGGCTGGGTGGGTTAATACATTCACTTAATGAAGGAATTTACTAAACAGGCAGCTACTTAGTGTAGAATTTGCATAGAATACATGAGGGAATGGAACTTTGTTTCCCCCAGAATAGGAAATCATAATCCAGCTGGATTTCTTTTCACTGTAGTATGGGATATAGCGTGGAAGACATCATAGCCTTTGTTTGTTTATGCCCATATAAAGCAACAAGAATGAAAGAGAAGAAAACCTATGCAAATACACATATGGCTGCAGGGTTAAGACATTTTGCTTCTTAAAACATAACAGTAAATGGCATTTTTATCCAGCCCAGGTAGTAGTAGTGCCCAGAGATGGTAAAAATTATTTTGGCATAATGAGAGACCGAAAAGCACATGCATGCCTCTCCCTTTCATGGCAACAGAAATACAATAAGAATAATATATTAAATATCATTACATTACATAATATATTAAATGACATTACATTGAAAATACAGTAAATAATTAACATTTTGCTGCTCTTTCATGATACTTCAGATCTGCTGATGCACTTTATCTAATGGTAGGGCCAATCCTAGGTGACCGTGTGATGGCAAGAGATGTACCACTCAAGGGCACTAAGTATAAGAGGTGATTACAAGACATCATTTTTGCCTCTACTGATTCCTGGAAGACAAGACCAGAGCCATTTCCACACTGGACTGTTATAGTGGTATTATTCCATTTACAACATGCTACGGAATCCTGCGGTTTGCAGTTTAGGGAGGGTCTTTTGATGCTCCTCCCTAAATTGCAAACTCCAGGATTCCATAGGATGTCGTAAGTGGAATGATACCACTATAACAGTCTAGTCTGGAAATGGCCCTAGTCTCACCAAGTGTAATACAGGAAATCACACAGGGATTATTTATGAACATATTTCTAACTACTCTAACTTAACAACCCCTAACTACTTCTATTGTGATATTAGAAACCCCATAAACTAAGAAACCTTTATAACAGGCTTCAAATAGATAGGCAGCCAGAGCTTTTCCTCCCAGTTTTTTTTTGTACATGTGTTCCACTTATAGCCATAAATGTTAAAGAATTTAATGTATCTATCACTGATGTTGTTGTGTGGAGAGAAGGAAGATAAAGGAAGGCTTGCTTGGGCTAGCCCAGGGCACAGACAAACCAGGCCTGCTGTCTTTTCTCCCTCACTAGAATAGCAGCACCCTTTTAATTTTAGTATTACACCCTGGCTCCCTCCCAACACTAAGGACATTTCTGCACTAGACTGTTATAGTGCTATTATTCCACTTTCAATATCCTATGGAATCCTGGGGTTTGCAGTTTAGGGAGGGGCCTAAAAAGGATTCCATAAGATGTTGAAAGTGGAATAATAGTGCTATAACAGTCTAGTGTGGAAATGGCCTTAATCACAACCCTGATTTCCCGAAAACCCACAAACTTTGTGAATAAAGGTTAAAGCTTATTAATGGTTACTCCAGAAACGAATGGATAACCTGTGGTAGCATGTTATTAAAAATAAAACTGAAGAAAATACTCTGAGACTGTACTTGTAGAAAAATAGAATGAAATCTTTATTAAAATAACCAACAAGGGAAAGAGTATTATGGATTCAAAAAGATTCAAACAAAATAACACTTTCTTAAAGATATTTGACTATTTCCCTCAAAACACCTCAGTGTTCACCAACAGAACTATCACACCCCCCCCTTTGGCTTCCTAGCATAAAGCTCTATTTCCGCACTCAGGGTTCCACTCTCTGATCCTTTCAGATGTTGCTTGGTTACTTCTCTGACCCCACACCAGGCCTCTGAGAAACTAACTCTCTCCCAGAAAACCCTCTTTACTAGATGCTCTGATTTAGAGTTCTTTCTATGAAACTCACTGAAGGACCCAGTTTCTAACCCACACCCCCAGTATATATGCTTTCTGCTGTCTCCCCTACAGCTCCTGCCTCTGGCTAAGGCTGGGTTTTCCTCAGACAGAGAGCCAATCTGACTACATCACCCTCTGTTACTAAGGCTGCTCTACTAGCCACCCCACCAGGCTTTGTCACAATATCATCTTTATTCACACAGTAATCCAGGCTTTTTCTTCAGAATCTGGCAAGCAGCAAAATGAGGAGGTTGATCAAACTTCTGTCAGGTCACCAAACATGGAGGGAGAGCCATTTTAAGTTTGTTGAGATGTACAGATTTGGATAATCCTATTCCATATCTTGAACATAATACAGAGAGAGATACAGAGTATTTGGGAACATAAGCAGAAATCTGTAGTAGCTAGCTTGAGTATGTTCTCACAGCTAACTAGTGTCTGGGGAAGGGTGAGAAGAGTCCAGGTAATGTCTGGCCACAGTTCCACAGCTGGAAGAAAGGAACAAGTATCCAGCAAGTAGGCTGAATGTATTCTAGCATGGACTGGTAGTCCAGAAAGGTGATGACTATTCCTTTCTCCTGGGTGCATAATTAGAGCCAAATGTTGTCCAGGCTTCCTAATCTCCCTCAGCCACTATTAGTGAGAGCACTCCCTTGTGCTGTGAGGCTACAGTTGTGCTGGAAGAGGCGGTGGTTGCGCATTGAGGTCCTTGACATCTCCTTCCACAACATTGTTAAAAGTGCATATAGTGGCATACATTTCTGCTGGGCCAGTCTATATCACCCACTGGATTATGGCCATTGGAAGCTGCCTTATATTAAGTCAGATCTTTGGCCCATTCGTAAGACTGTACCCATGATACTTGTGAAGCTTGTGAAATGTATGCTCCATTCCCTTTTCCTTAAAGCTGAAATGAAACTAACCTCAGAACTCTATGACTGCTTTGACAGGTCATTTTTAAAATAATAGTTTTACTCTCTCTGGTATAATTTCAGTTCAAACACCCCATTCCCACAGAGTTTACATGTGAAAACAGATTCTCCCTAATACTAGGGATGGGAATATATGTCCACTTTTCCTTCTCGTATTTGATTTTTAAAAATCTCAGGTTCTTTATATCCTGTCTATGCAGAAATCTTTGGATACAAGTATATTTTTAACATAAATGAATGAAACTTTCAATCATCTGGGCTGCCAGATTCAACAGGGGAAACAATTCCCAGCATGCATAGGTCTATATTGAGCCTGCTTGCCATGTAAAATATAAGGATCCTATTTCAAAAAGGGATAGCAACTATTTTAGCACTGCAAGCTTGCTTGAATGCACAGAAATTCAAATGAAGACACTAAAAAGCTATGGCTTACTGTTGGTTCTACTTCTTCTCACATTCAGTTTTCACAAAACATAAATTCTTCCCATCCTATCTGTATTAAAAAAAATTAAATAGAATGACATTGTCATCCGTCTATACTTCTCCCTATCTAGGAAGTCATGTCTACAACTAGAAAAAGGAGAATGTACTACTTTGGTTTCCAGCAGTTTCTCATTTGTCTGAGAGACACCTTCTGATTTTTTAAAAAGCCCACCCAATCTGCCCAATAACACAGTTGTATATAATTTTTTAAAGTGCGCATTAAAGTATGCCCTAATATATGCATTTTTCCTGATGTATACATTCATTCAGAGCAACTTCTTGAAACAATTTATTTTTGTGCGTGATTTCCAGTAATGCACACAATTTTGCGCACATTGTCTTTAATGCACACATTTTTTGATCTACAAATTTTCTGCAAAAATCCAGGAAACCATAATTTAGGATACACTTATTAGATCAGGAACTGCAAATTAGGAGGTAATTTCATTATACAAAATTCAGATTGAATTAATTTCTCCCCGTCTGCTTCCAGAGCTTTCAGATTCAAGTTAATGTCTAAGTATGCTGTATACAGAGCAGGAATGTCTTGCATCATCTCCCACCAACACTCACACAAATGCTCCTAGAGTTCATTCAGAAAGTTTAGTGGGTGTGAGAGACACAAATAGGGATAAGAGAAAAAGGCTGGTTACATATGACTAAAATTAGCTGAGAGAACAAATATGTGCAATTCTCTGAGGAGCATTTGATAAAGAAAGAAAGGAACTGAACACCCATGCATTGTGCTCTTCTTTTTGAGGCCCTCTTCCTCCACTCAGAATATCTTGAAATACACATGTATCTAGCCAGAAGACATTTCCCTTGTCATTTTCATGTAACTGCAGACAGTGTGGCCTAGAATTTTTGATATAACTGTAAGTTTTCAACTGGAAACAGAACATAGCTCAGCCACCCTTGATAAGATGGAAACTGCATCCCTGTGGTGAGGGATGCTTGCCCCATATGGTAGCAATTTTGTATCCTCTCCAAAGTATGGATGTGAATTCTTACTAGATTCTTATATCAAATTATACACAATTTCTTTTCCCCTCTGGTCAGTGAAGGGCTTTAAACAATTTGTTTAAAATAATCTTATGGATTTTAAGTACAGCTACAAAATTTTCTGGAATGACCCTATCTTCCACTGTGAGCCTGCACTAATTTTAAGAGCTTCAGGAGAGAACTTTGCTTTGGTACTACCACAATCACCGCTATGTCTGGTGAGGACCCAGAAGACATCTTTCTTGGTGGTAGCTCCCAGACTGTGAAATTCTCTACAGGTCAGCCCCCACTCTGTCCTCTTTCCATCAGCAGGCAAAAGCCTTAATGTTTACCTAGTCCTTTGAGTGTTGTCTGTTGCAGAAGGTCTTTTAATTGGGATGTATTGTATTGTATTTTTAATCATAATTATTATGATTAAAAATACATGATTATTGTTTTAAGAGCCTTTAAAAAGTCTTTTAAAATTAATGCTTTTATTTTATTTATTTATTTATTTATTTATTATTTTATTTTATTTGTCTTTTCTTTTTATATTTATTAATGTTAAAACAATCATTAATGCTTTTATTATGATTGTTGAATTGTATTTTCAGCTTTGTATTTTTTTTTCTTTTAGGTCATATTAGCTGGAATCCTTGTGGTTATTCCCAAACAGAGTAGATCCAGGGAGTTAGTCATTGAATAATGAGCCAACATGTAGGTAAATCCAATTGATTCAATGAGTTTGGACTATCAATAGGATTTAAGCCATTGTGAGCTGCCTTGGGCAAGATGCATGAGTAAGACATCTATAAGACTACCTCAAGTCTTGGGAGACCAGGACCTCTTACATGATTTCATGGCTCCCGTGAGATTTTGCATCTTGCAGGTGCCCAAAAGCCTGTGCTAATCACACATTGGCCACTGAAAACTTTAATCTGCTGCTTGGCCTCAGCTTGGCTGTATGAAGAATAATAATGCCATGTCAGCTGTGATCCCAGCAAACGGATCCCTAGCATTTGGTATGTATGGCCTGATTGCTATATGCATGCTGGGGGATGGGAATATGGCTGACGTCTTCTCTCAAATACAAATTTGGAGGTGTTCCATATCACCCTGACAGGAGAGGGGAATTTAAGATGTCCTGTACAGAACATTTGGGAACCCTACTTCTAAAGATCAGTAAATTTGAACTCTTTCAGTCTTTATAGGACAGAATATGAAAATGAACAAGTTATAGGCAGAAGACTGATCTGCTGTATACTCTAACAAAAGGAATCCTCTGTGAAGCAACCCTAGCAACATTCCCTTCTTTCCTATAAAAATGATCTTTTGCTTCCTAGAAGTGTCCAATGGCAATGAAACATAGAGGTTGCTTCCCCATGCTTCTCTCCCACAGCCTTTCCAAGTATACTGCAAATTTATTGAAGGGTGTTTGTTACAGAAAATATTTTCTTGTGTAAATCTGTTGGGAACGACTGAGAGAAAACTAGAGACACTTCAAAACCATTAACTACCACTGATTTCAGCCAGACTTAGGTTAACTTTCTTTGGATTGTTTGTGATGGGCTTCACCACAGTTTCTTCACTTCAAACAGAAATAAATCAAATTTAATCTAAATCCAAATTTAATTTAATCTAAATCCAAACTTGTATTATGTTAACTCTGAGATTGCATTTTGAAGTTTTTGTATGAGGAACCCAGTAAGCGTGGAAGGAAGGAGGAAAGAAAAAGAGCAGGAAGAAAAAAGGTGCTGTGTGTCAGGAGAGTACTAGTAACATGTATGCTGAGAAGGAAATATTTTTCTTTTGGCAAAGAGAACAGAGAAAAAAAACTATATTTTTTAAAAATAAATTTTAGATACCACCCTAGAGTACCCTGCTTTTTGCCAGGCTTGGCCTACACAACCAGCAGAAGAAGGTAGTAGAATAGTGAGACTGTAAAGGGAACGGCACCAAATTGAGTTTGGAGCACATTATTGTTTAGTGTTCTCCTGTGGCTCAGTGGCAAAGCACATGCTTACTTGCCAATTCCCAGTAAATCTACTTCAAAGGATCTGAAGCAGTAGGTGTTCAGAAAGGTTATGGAGAACCATTTTCGGCAGAACAGAAGACAGCACAGGGCTAAACAGACAAAATGTTTAATCTGATTTAACTGAATATGTACATACTTAAGTAGTTACAGCAGCTTATGATCACAACAGCTCCTATTTTCACCAACATAGCTGTGTTAATCTCAATGTAGAGACATATCCTCCAACATTTCACAGATGAAATCTGGGACACATGTGGCCAAGTAACATCAGCGTGTTGTCAAGAAGGCGAAAATTATTAACGATGAAGAATGCACAAGCTAGGAGAACTGCAACAGTTCGCATTGCCTGAGCCGAATGGGAAGGGTAAGAGCCAGGCCCTTCCTCTCTTCTCACTGAGTTAACTGAGTGCAAATTACTTTTGTCCTTAGAACTCAGTTTGCAACAACTGAACTGAGTGAAGGTGACGGGGTTAAAGTGGGAGGTAGAGAGACAATCTAGAACATTTAAACCAGCTGACAAAGTGGGACAACAGGGAATTGATCAGAACTGTTTGAGAGCAGGAACGTCGCTTTATAGCCTCAAGGGATGGGGATGCTGCCAAAATGCTTATCTCTAGGCTCTAGAAGGTTCCAAACACCACACTGCGCAGATGACCTATTTGTGAGAGTTCACAGATGACCACTCGAAGAACCACAGTTACAGGCAAGCAACCTGTTCTTCCTTCTTGCCTCACTAATTACATCTTCCCATCCCAAACAATGTATAAATAGCTGCCAACTGAACAACCCTCCATGCATCTAATGAACTGAGCTGCAGCCTGCAAAAACTTATGTTAAATAAAATTTGGTAGTCTTTAAGAGTGGATACTCTTCAGTAGATAAGGATAAATAATAGATCCTGTTGTTTTTGCTGTACAGCTACCCTGACATAAATTTTGACAGTTATTCCTTGGTGTAAGAAATTTTTTTTTAAGAGTGTCAGTCTAATGTAGCACATATGTTTCTCCCCTTAACACCATTCTTGTACTTCTTAACATAAATTATTTCTATCTCTTCATCTTTGTAGCTACCATTTTGTTTTCCTGGTACAGTTTACACTGTAGAGGTAAATGCTATTCCTTTCTTAGGCACATTCAAGTTAGCAGGGCATGTATATAAACAAACAATTCAAAGGCCATACTCCAAAGACAAATAAATGTAAAGTTAGTTTATATTTCTTCATTATTGTTGAATCCATTCCCCCAAAATCTGAAAATTCACATCAAGCATCTACTTGGATGAGTTATTAAGCATCTATCTTAACAACCCTCTCCTCTTGGTTTTTCCCAGCCTGACCTTTCATCAGAGTAATATCATGAGTTGACTTAACTCAGGGAGCAGAGCACAAGATCAATGAACTGCACTGCTTCACTCCTGGAGGACCTCTGCTGATGTTGTTGTTGCTGCCTTGCTTCCATCACTGTGCTCCTAACTTGTTCCATGTCCATTCTTCCTCTGCCCTAGATCACTTCATACCTCTGGTGCTTGCACTGCTCACTCTCCCTTCCTTCCTACTCACTTCTCCAGCCTCACCTCATGACCTCACATTGCTTTCCCCTTAATTCTTGCACTCTGCTGCTCACATCACTCACTCTCCCATTTCTTCCACTCTCTCCCTCACTGCATGTCATGCTCTCTAAGTGCACTTCCCTTGTACTCCATTGCTCACACTGTTGGCTTTAATTTTCCTTATGCTTGTAATTCCCAGGTGGACTTGTTTCTTGCAGAACAATTTGACTGCAGAATTCCTCCATGTTTTGCCCTATATGTTGGCACTAGAGAATTACCTTTTTGAAAATGAAGACTTGGACCCTGGGCCAGATGGTAGTCCAAACAGGCACCAGATGGCATGCCTAGAATCTGGATAACACCTGGCCAAACCAGGCATATGGTAACCTTACATTAAGGACACACACATTGGTGAGAAGGAAAGGACAAGTCCTGAAAGGCTATGGTATCTTTACTGGAGCCCTGAATTTTGTAAGCTAAAATAGAAACAAATATCCATTCACAATATACACAGAAACAAACATCCATGCAAAATAAGATGTTGTGTGGACACACAAACAAGGCCCCCAATACAGATAGATCTATAATTTGAGGACCTATTTAAGTTTTGCTAGTTAGGAAAGATTTAAGCATAGCAATGTATAGCATGCAACAGATCCTCCAAATCTTTCACTTTTGTATGAACTGTTTAGAGTCTGAAGTAATACTTTGGAAGGGCTTCTGATGAATTTATTACCCTTGATGCAAAAAAGCAGGGGGAAATGAGTGATACAATCTTTGTTTCAGGCTATATATCTACCATCTCTTGTCATCCCACTAAGAGGACACTTGAAAAATGGAAGGGTGGAAATTCCACAATAGTGAGGACACACAGAAGCCCAGCCTTTTCCTTTGTATAAACAATGTTAGAAATTAACTACTATCAGCAGAATTCAGTTGACTTGGTACCTATATAAGAAAGGAAAACTTATTTCATAAGGAGAAGGGGTCGCAATGTGATCTATCTTTGATTTTGCATTGTCTAAAAAGAAAAAAAAGACAGAGTGAAATAGACATTGTAATTTCAATGCATGTGTAAGGTTGGCCAAGAATTACTATCTGTGTGGAAAGAAACTGCCAGCATGTTGTTCAAGGCACCACTTTCTGCAGTTAAAGTTTGCAGAGTGCCCATACTCATTTCTAGCTGATGGTCCAAAGAAGGAGCATAGTTCAGTGGAAGAATAGCTGCTTTTTATCTCAGCTTACAGGGTGAAGAAAGTATGGCCTGTAAGTGGTGTGCAACCCCCTTATACTTACATTGTAGCCTTCAAACCCCTGGTACTTCCTCTTATCACCCAGGCATCTGCCCCAATTTTTATATATATATTTGCAGGTAATTTCTATGTGTTTTGGGGCCTACAAATACTGAAAATATATATAAGGCACTTGCAAACAGACTAGTTTGCCTCCTCCTCCATTGGGAAACCTTGGTTTGCAGTTGCAAAGCAACTGAAAATAGAAATGGAAGTATTGTAATGTAATGGTATGTCAGTGAAAAAGTAAGTGCAGCCTGCTGAATATAGAGGGCGGAGAGTGACAACTGCCTCCCTCCAGCATGCAATTGCTCAGTTAAAAGGAAGATGAGATAGCAGGTGACTGGTAAGCCACTGCCAGTTAGAATAAACAATACTGGGCTATATAGTCAAACAGCTGAAACTGGTATCAGAGCTTTGGAAAGTTCTGCCCAATATAAAGTAACTTCCTGTGTTCCATACCCTGCTGTTTCAAATGATCAAGATTTGGGAAAGCAAATAGTGCTTTCTAGATGATGGACATTTTTGCTTAACAGACTCAGGTTAAGTAGCATTTTTTGTGTTTCTTTTATTAAATCATGCTCAAGAACACAATTAATTCAACAATTTATTATATACATAAATGGCAGTAAATCAACATGAATACAATCAGGCAGGTACTGTGATTATGTTCAAGATAATTAGTCAGTGTACTCAAAGAACAGCCTTTCTTTAACCCAGCATGTTGTTCCATAAAGTTACTGTGAGAATGAGAAGGACTCATTGTGAGTTTGTTCTGATTTATATGTGAAAGAAAAGGACATTGAATACTTTAAAAGTTGTCATTGGTTTGATAGATGGGTTAAAAGGAGTGTCAATGTAAGAGACAAGCTGAAGAAATGCAAGAAACAATCTCTGTGATATTTTATTGGAATAAATATGTGGACAAGGTGATCCAACATACATTGTTTACTTTGAGTTCTTACAAGGCTTTTGACAAAGTCCCTCACTAAAGACTCCTTAACAAGTTTAATAGTCATTGGATAAGATGAGAGATCCTCTTACAGAAGGAAAACTGGTTAAAGAACAGGAAGCAGGGAGTTCTAGAGATGCAAGGAAGTAGATAGTGGGGTCCTCCAGGGATTTGTACTGTGTCTAATATTTTTCAAGTGGTTCACATATGATCTGGATTTGGGGTGAGCAGTAATGCTGCCATATTTGTGGACAAAACCAAATTATTTAGAGTGATTAAAACAAAAATGAATTGCACACAGCTCTGAAATGATCTCTCTAAACAAGTAGAATGGGTGTTAAAATGGCAAACGTGATACAGTGTAAGTATGCTAGGCGAGCCAAGTTATTTTCTTGCCTGAAGAAAATCAACAAAATGAAGCCTCCCACCCCCACCCCCATAATCAAAGTGCGTAGTACCCTAAGCAAATCAGGTTATTTTGGCACCTACAGCAGATGCTCTCTCTTTTCCTGGGAGCAAAAATACAAAAACTAACAAGTTGCTGCCTTTTCCTAACATTCAAAATCTACTTGCTGAGACAGTCCACTACTATATTTAAGGGTATGATGGTGTATCTAATGCCCAGAGGTGCACTTTTGGCAGGTGTAAGTGTACTTGCAAGTGTAGAGTGATACACACTGGGATTAAACCCCCCCCCTCAGTTTCACATGTGTACTGATGGGATTTGAGTTAGCAATGAATGAAACAGAATGAAATGTTGAGGTAGTGGTGGGCATATCAATAAAGATGTGCAACTTCTGTGAGAACAACTAATTGCACACTGAGTATGATTGGAAAAGGAAATAGTAAAACAGAACTGCTAACATCATACTGTCCTTATAGAAAGCTATGGTGTGACCACACTTGGAGAGGTTCTGAAGATTATCTTAACAGGCTGGCAGTCTTGTAGGGGTGAATCCAGTTGTTCAGATAACCCAGTCAAACCATGCAGAACATTAAAGATCATTATCAGAATTTCTAATTGTGCTCATAAACAACTGAAATTCAGTACAGCCATTTCAACAAGAAAGTTACATCATGCTTCCTATATCTAGCTACTTTTAACAACCGAGTCAGTATGTTTTTAACCATTTGCATTTTCCATGTACTCCTTCGGAGTTTGCCTCCACGAACATTATTTTGTACTTCTTCAGACCTTAGGCTTCTCTAAGTCTGTGCATAGATGGTACCATTCTAGCTAGCTAAGGATTACAGCTACAGAGAATGACTTTGCTAATTAGCAACACTAATAGTATCTGGATAACTCTTTCTGTGTTCCACCGAAGAATTCCAGGATGTGAAGGATTATTTCCTTCAAATATCATTCATGTTCCTGTTCTGCTCAGCACATCATGACAACATTTCTTTTAAGATATGCCAATAAGACCACAATTACAGCTACATCTGCTCCTAAATGCCATCAGCATGCAGCCACAATGCCACTGAGTTGCTTTATACTAGTCATAAAAATGCGAAGCATTCCAGATATTTTAATTGCAGCACATTGCATAAGACAAGGGTTGGTTCACACAAAGGATCAACAGGGAGAAAATTGACTTTTAACCACTCTGTTCCTTGTTCACCATCAGGTACAAAAACCTCAAGAATTCCTCTTCTCATTGCCATTCTGAAGCACCTAATTTATCTAAAATCTATTTGTGCCTTTTAAAAAGTGCTCATATTTTCAGATTTTTTTAAAAAAGAGTTCAAGTTGAAATCAGCTTTCCTAGTATGAAAAGAAAAGTCAAAGAATAGAAAAGACAATGGCAGCTTGTGGCTCCCATGTCATTGAGTATGTTTGTGAATCTTGCCTGGGTTTTAGCCTGAGCTTTAAAGGAATTATCCAAGGTGTTGAACCTAGATCAGAGACAGGTTTAACACCTGAACAGCTCCTTTAGACTAAAGCTCAGACAAGATTCACTGCCACACTAACCTCGGAGTCACCAACTTTCACTGGGAAAGGAGGATGAATAGTTTGATGAAAGTCTATTTAGTCTGCACTCCTGTTTCCCACAGTGCTCAGTGAAATGCTCCTGAAAAGCTCACAGGACACAAAGGTAATTAATTAGCTCTCTTCTCTTATTGCTTCTATACCTGGAGATTCCCCACAGCTCTCTATACGTTGTATTATGGGAACTATTCTCCATTGTGACTCTGGCTTTATTCAAATGCTCAGTAGTTCAACTGTCCTTGACCACAGTCTTAATCACAAGACTCACAGAGTCTGGTTGGTTTCTGGTATCTTAACATCTTTCTTTTCTCCTTCAGGGCAACAGTGATAGCTGCCCATTGAAAACGTGAAAACTAGGTCAAAGTCCACTGCTCTACAAAATACAAATGTTTCATGAGGATCATTTTTTCCTAAGTTAGTAATGAAAAGCATTTATAGCAACACCAGAGGTAGGAAGAAAAAGAATTAAGCTGCACTCCCTTTATGCTACAGCTCTAATACAAATTGCCCCCCCTTCATCTTTTACTATAAAGTATTTTTTTAAAAGCAGACTTTGTTATATATTGTGCATTTTTCATTTTGTTTGACTTATAGAAATGCAGAAATTCAGGCTTTTAGTATACCAGTGACTGAGTAGGACTTTGTCCCCACCCCTTCAGTTCAGCCTATCTACATGCTGGCCTTTGGAACTCATCAAGTACATAACAATATTTAAGTATTAAAATAAAAAAGGAAATTTCAAGCTGGAATAAGGGCACAAAACAGCACTGCAAGGGGAACCTCTGGCGTATCGACATAATCTGATCCATAGGTGTTTGGAAGCCAGTCCATGTAAGTAACAGGGTGCCCTCCTCTTTGTCAAGCTCTGCTGTCATTCACAGGAGCCAAATAAGGCCCGATTTCAAGCACCAACAGAGAGCTGATCCTCACTTCCTCAGCACTAAAATTGTCCTTTCCATGTGGGGAAGGAAAAGGAAAAGGAAACCCAAATGGAGAAGCCCCAACCTATGCTTTGACTGAGAACTTCACATTATCTGCTGATATAAAGTTGGAGGGTTCTCCTCAACTCGTGGTCTACGGTCTTCCCTGAAATATAGAAGAAGTCATCTCATTATCCAGAAAAGAAACTTCTGAGTTCATAAAGAAGCTACAAATCAAACTGATAGGCATACAGCCTCATGAGTTCACAAGTTTACCATCAAGAGGAACTGCAATGATCTGATCGACAATAAAAATGTGTAATCCTGAATTGACTTGGAATGCAGTTTGGTTGTGTTGATGTGTCATCCATAACATTCCAATCTTGGGCTGAGTATTCTTTCCCCACGAAATCCATAAGTTGTCTTTTGGGATCCTGGGAAAAATGTTCTAGAAATACTGGGAACAAGGGATCATATATCCATCATTGTTCTGTAATATGAAGCATGAGAAAATGGCACCCTCTCATGTGCCTCCATCTCTCTCACACACACACACACACAGACAGGAAGGTGGCTCAACATCTCTCTAAGTTCCTAGGAGCTGAGAAGTTGTTGAAATATTGTAAGCATGTAGAGGAGGGAGAACAAGCCACTGGTACAACTGTCAAAGAAACTACAAGGCAATTTTCTTCCTAAATATAATGTCTGAAGAACACCGCTGACACAAGGAAGGAATTTATGGAAGCTTTATTCTCAGCTTTGCTAAGTGCAAATAAATTGCAGCTCACATAAGCAAATGACTTTTCTGAGGTCTCAAAAAAGGTTTTTAATAAGAGTACAGAGAATTAAATCCTTGTGTAATGGAAGAAGCTAAACGTAGAGCTCTGTTTTGAATGTAGTATGAAACTGTAACAGTAGGATTTCTGATGCTAGAGTGCAATGTGGGGTGAGAGATGGAAGAAGCAGCTTCAGGTGGGCAAGAAGAAGTGTGCTCCATGCCACTGAAAACACGAAATCACTAGTTGGCATACAAGTAGACCACTATAAAGCTCTTGTTGTTATAGTTGTGTGCCTTCAAGTTGTTTCTGACTTATAGCAACCCTAAGGAAAATCTATCATGGGGGTTTCTGGGGCTGAGAATGTGTGATGTCCAAAGTCATCTAGTGGATTTCCATGGCCAAGCAGGGAATTGAACCCTGTTCTCCAGAGTCACAGTCCAACAGTTAAACCACTACATTACACTGGCTATATAAAGCTCTTAGTGGGTTTTAAAAACCAAGATTTTGCTGAAGTTAAATTTCTCAATATACTGTTTTGTATAAGATGCAGCCATTTATTTATTTCAAATTATCTCCACTCTATATTTATTAAAAAAGTTGCTCCCAAACACCAATCCACCCCCAGAAAAAAACTGAACTAAAACTGAACTAAAAATAACAGAAACTACAAAATAAAACTACATAACATCATTTACACTAGGAAAAAAACATATTAGAAGAGAGAAATCAAGTGGTTCTGCTCAGTTCTTCAGAATTTCTTAAAAATTAGTGAATTTCCCTTTACAAAGAGATATCTCTGGAAACAAAATGGGAAATATGTTAGCACAGCTGTCCTGTGGTTTATTGTGGTTTAGGTTTTAATGTTTTTGTTTTTAAATACATCCTTCTGGTTGTAGCTTGAATCTCCTTGGAAACCTCCCCTCAAAAACACTATCTTGCCACTGATAAGTCTGTTCTATCAATCAATATTCAGAGGAGATTGGAAGAGAGCAGGGCCTTGTGGTCCTAGGGCTTAGATAGGGCTAAGCCTAATCCTAATCCTAGGGCTTAGATAGGTTCTTATGGTTGAAGAATAATTGGCTCCTAGGCCATCTATTTTTTGAAAGCAGGGATAGGTTGCAGCCCCCAAAATACCACACCTGGTGAAGAACTCCTAGTGCTCTCTTCTTTCATTCCTCATCCCGGGGAAAATGGAGAATCTTGTCTCCAGAACCTTCAAGTGTGTGTTTGTGTGTATGTTCGTGTGAGAGAGATTTCACTTGAAACAAGGCAAAGGGGTGATCCTTATTTTAGTCCCAAATAACTTCTTCTCCATAAATAGAAGCGACCTAGGAAACCAGAAATGTAGCCTGCAGGGGTTAAACAGTTATGGGACTGGGGTGGGCATTGAATTCTCCATGGTTGCACTCTTCTAGCTTCAATTTAACGTCAACAATTTCAGTTAAGCCCAGAAATGAAAAGTTAGCTGGGATAATTGTTATAAGCTTAACATCGTGTCCTCTTGTTATTTTGTTCCTACCAACATTGCAACAGTCCTATTTTGTACCATTTATATTTTCTTGATTGTCTTTAAAGACAGACCTCATTTAAAGCATTGCAATAATCCATTTCAGCAATTCACGCAAGGAAGAAGGAAATCTCTTGTTGTCATAGCTTGGTCCTCTGTTTGTGAGTTGTGCCAGATTTTTGCTGAATACTTAAAAAATGATCTGCAAGGACATTTAAAACAGTCGGATAATAAAGAGTTCAGACAAATGGGTATGCTATTTATAGATGGTTGCATTGACGTAAAGCTTCATTGTGGACACAAAGTGAATAGAGATAAGTAGAAACACTACATAGCAAAGATTTGGAAAATATGGACAGCATTGTTTTACACACAGTGAGAGAGGGAGGAGGTTTGAGTTAGTATCCGTTATATTTACTGATATTAATAGAATAAAGCTGATTATCCATGGTGTTTATGAGTAAACAGGAACATGTTTAAATGAGAGAAGATTGAGTTTCCTCCATTTTTAACTACTATCTCATGGTGCCAGTCCATCATGGTGCTCTCTTCAGCACTAGCTCTCTAATCCAGCACTGCCTGCCCAATGTTACAGTACATAGATTTGCATGAGTTACTTACCTCAACAGATAGTAAAAAGAGTGTAACTAGATGCTAGTGCTCAATGATATAATTGCTTATTTTTTATCAAGATGTTAAACCAAGCACATGTCAAGCTAATTCTGCATTCTAAGCCAATTTCCACCAGTACCTCTCCTTCTCCTTAGTCACTCACTGATAGTATTTTTAGTCAAACGTCTTTGCCTTGTATGCCTTTCCCCTATGTTTCTTCTTCTTGTAGCTCTTTCCTTCTCCTTGGAAATGGGACAGAGTCCTTTCTGTTCTTAATCAAATTGATCTTTTGCAGCTGCACACTTTGAGAGGAAAATGTATAAGCATGTGCATATATTTGAAGAAGCTGAAACTGGGTGATAGGTGTTTTCTCATTAAACAGCTATATGAAAGCAGGAATTCCACCACACTCTAGTGTAATCAAGAAACAGAATCGAAAATGTGTTATGTGGATGAAGAAATAAAAATATGAACGGCAACAAGGTTGATTCACAGTCACTGTAGCAAGGAAGAGATATATGGTGAGATCCTCCACTAGGAGATGTAAAGTTCTGTCATAGCAGAACTAGAAAACATCTATCCCCCAGAGGACGCATCCTCCTCTTGTACCCTTCTTCATGGCCATGTCATTGCCAGTGAAGAGGATCCTGAGAGGTCCTGGAAGAAGCCTTTATTGTTGTTTGTCAGCTATAAGAACAAAGCAGTTCTTATACTATATGGCCATTGGGGCTACAGGAGGTGGGTGTTCAGGGTACTCGGTCACTGCACAAAGGAGAAAAACAATTCCAGCCTCCTCAATGACCAATGGACTTAATGCATGTGTATATCACTAACAGGATGCCAGACACAGCCTTCACATTAATGGGTCTGTGAAGGAGAGAAAGAAAGTCAGGAAGAAAATGAACCAAGTGCTTTATGTCATCTGTACTTTACGGGTCTGGTTGCAAATACAAGAAATCACTTTATTTAAAAAACATTATCTTTTAAAACACTGTTTTAAAAATGCATTCAGAAGCTTATGTTGCTTCAGATACAGATACTTTCAGGATCCCAGAGTTTTCTTGCTGTTTCTTAATAATCTCATTTTATGATTATGTCATACTATCCTATAAAGTAACAGATCCTTTTAGTTATATCCTCTTTATGAGATCTTTTGGGAATGACTCAAATCCTTGATGCTGGGAAAAGAGGTCAGAAGAGTAAAATCAAAATGAGCATAAGAATTTGATAGATCATCGAGAACCAAGGTGTCTTAAGGAAAATTTAGCAGAGGCAGATATCAGGAAGAACCAATAACCTCCCACATGTAAATAAATAAACTACTACGATTGCTATCCCCCCTTCCTCCTCCTCCTCCATTTACATAGCACCATCACTGTACATGGCACTTTATAAGAAAAAGATCAACCAAAATACCTAGTTCCCTGCCCCCAGGCTTGCAATCTAATTAAGACACAAGCCAAAACGAAAAGCAGATGGCAGTTTGGAAGGGGATTAAGTTCAGCAGATATAGCCTCTTCTTTTCTTCCTCCAAGGCCAGGGCAGTGGCACTGGGGACAAATGGAGGGCCTTTCATCTGTTTCTGTGTCTAGGCATGATGGAGCTGTGCCTTTTCTTCCTCTTCTCTTCCTCTGAGGCAGGACAATGACACCAGTCAGATCTTAATTATGTCAAGATGTGACCAACATAATTTTTCTTCCTTCTCAATGCAGACATGAAATCTCAATCTCTTGCAACACAGTGCCCTCTAGCATAATGTCAGACATATTCCAAAATGATTCAGGAGAATGCAACCTGTTCCAAAGGAAACCTCTGCTTTAGAAGAATTGGTATTCTATATCAGAAGTAACTTATCACTTTTTTTTTTGTCACTAGGCAAACCCTTTCGCTAAAAAGCATTTGGGATTTGCTGATATTTGTACCGAATTCATAAGTAATAGCATAACATAAAATTTGAGAGGCTGAAATTGTGAAAATCACAATCCAGATTTCAACTCTGCTATGAATAATGTGAGGCAAGCAAGTATATTTTGCTTGTTTCATAGCTACAATATGGGAACAAAAGTACTGGCCTCCCCTGAAGAACTCTTGTAAGGACTCAATTAATACAAGCAAAATATTTTGGAAGTTCTACCACAGAAGCAGAAAATCTTTGGCCCTTCCGATGCTTGGTTGGTCAGAGTTCTAGGCGCTGAAGCCCAAAATACCTGGAAGGCTAAAAATTCTCCACCCCAGTAGAAGACTACCTATAATAACTAAGTATGATTAAGACCCAGCATGGTGTAGTGGTTTGAGCGTTGGTCTATGATTCTGGAGAACAAGGTCAGATCCTCATCCAACCATGGAAGTCCAATCACTGACCTTGGGCAAATCACATTCTCTCAGCCTCAGAGAAAGGCAAAGGCAAATCCCCTCTGAATAAATCATGCCAGGAAATCTTCGTGATAGGTTTACCTCAGCTTGCCATAAACTGGAAGTGACTTGAAGGTATGCAACAACAAACAACAAAGGATTAAGTCAGCAGTCCAATTAACTTGCTACCTCACTGAAAATTCTTTCAACCCTGGAACATTTTTTTCCTATCTTTTAACTTCAGTTCTGTGGCACAAGTCTTAATCAAAGTTACAGCCAACCAGGGCTTTTCTATTAAAACCAGAATATGTAACCAACATTTATACATTTTGATTAAAGGGAAATGTTGGGTTTGGTTCACACAGGCATGCCTGTCATTTGATGACTGAAGCACAATATGAGCCATCACACCAATAAACCAGAAACTGAATTTATGTGTCACTTCCAAGGCAGTGCTTTTCACAAACTGAGATGCCAGTTATCAGGTGTCCAATAATTCTTGATAAACTAAGTGATGCATGCAAATGTGTAAATCAGGCCCTCCAGTCTTAAGCTATATGAAGTTAAGAGGTAAGAATTTGCTATAGCAGGAATGGACAACAGCAGCCTCTAGGGCTACTTGTGGCCCTCAGTGTGATCTTATTTGGCCTTCAGCTGCACTTCAAAAGCCTTCTGCATCTGAGAAGTTCAGGTCTTTGTAAGAGCAATTTGTCCATTTTCTTGAAGCCTACCAAGAAGGTAAAGAAGGGGAGATGGTAGAGGGAATAAAATGGAATGTGATTGCCTGTGTTTAGCTCTGGTCCACCACTGGCTTTAGCTTTGCCCATTCCCACCATGACCAATCACCTCAAGATAGAATGCAACCTTCACAGGAAAAAAAAAAATTGGTCACTTCACTTCAGAGATGGGAGAAGCTGAAGAACTACATGACTCCCTGTACAGCTCCCAATTATTTAGACACAGACAAGTCAAAGTCAGTTAAATGTACATGGACTGACAATGCAAACAGAAGATTGAGGTTAAAGTATATCGACTTTGAATTTGTGTTTTCAGAAGGTCAAGAGTAGGCTAAGGACAACCACTCAGCAATACTTGCCGATGGTGAATGAAAAGTTGAGAGGTTAGGTCACTATCTGGAGTGAAGAGCTGTGTAAATTGTAGTCTGTGGCTGGCCTTGAAGTTAAACCTGGACCTCCTCATGTTATTTTCAAATGACTGTTCTCAATCATTTTAGTTTTGTGGCACTGTAATATCAGATTGCAAGACAAGTGAACATCTTTCCTCCAAGAAACACTAAAAGCTACATAAATGTAAATGTGCATTCATCTCTTTCACTTCTAGTTAAGATTTCTGACATGTACTAATATTTAATGCTGTGAAGCACAGAACCATACTTTCATGTAGGTATGGTGGGGACACTTGGGAATTTGCTGTCAAGCTTACAACTAGGCAGCAGTCACACAGAGGGGAGAATGGGATTCTCTATGTGAGGATAATCTATGTGGCAATTGGTATGTATATGATCCTGGCAGCTCAAAAAAGTCTAAACAGTCCTAAAGCAATTGTAATGAGACCATAAGTGTGAAGTGACCCAAAGAGCAGTAGTATCTAAGTTTGTTCAGAAATGGTACAATTTCAGACCTTCTAAGCAAGGTCTGGTTTTTCACACTCAGCACTTGGGTTTCTTAAAGCTTTACTTTAAACTGAATTATTTATAGGTAGTCTTCATTCAAGTAAAGAGGAAGTGCTGAGAGCGAATTTTAGCCCCAGTGTGTGTGCGTGGGGGGGAATCCCCTGGCTGTTCACTAGCAGATCTGTGCAACATGGTGAGTTCATGGGTGAGCTCAGACTAGCTGTCCCACTTGTCAGCCGGATAAGTACCTCTGGGCCAGGGTGGTGCCTTTGGGCTGTGCTTGTTCATGGAGGAATCCAATGAAAATACTGTTCTCCTACCCCCTCCCTCCATGACTTCTTGCAGCCTAGGAAGAGACTCAGAGACTTATTCTCCAGGAAGACCTTCTAGTGGGGTGTCCACAGTGTTCCACACAGCAAGGAAAGTAAGTGGGCATGAAATTAGACGGGGTGCGGGGGAAAGTGAGTTGACTATTTGGTGCAGCAGGTAAGAGGAAACAAAGAGGATGTCTGGAGCAGCCTGGATCTTGGCTTGGCTAGATGTGAGAGGGCTTTCCACATTCCCAGGCCACTTCACTTGGTAGCTGCAGGAGTGACTCCAGAGGAGTCTACTTTCCTCTCCTGGCCGCACCAAGCGTCAGTTTTGAGCTCCTGGAAGACCAGCTAAAACTTTTAGGTAGTATGTCAACTTTTCCTTATTGTTACGGTGTTGTTTTTTTTTTTAATTTGCCAGTTGTACAATGGATGTCAAAAGTGTTTGACCAATGATGATATTGCTGAGAAAGACAAAAACATGTGCAACATAAATTGGTCCTGGGCTCTCTTTTGGACAGCCAGGCCCCAGTAATTTGAACTGGTTTCCTTTCTCATCAGTCCTGATAAAAGGAACCTGTTTATAGAAAGACCATGCTTCTATGTGGGAAGAATTTGCACAGTGCCACATATCCTGAGTAAACAGTATTGATAAGACTTATTCATCATCTGCATATATGGAGTAGGGGTGGCTAAACACAGCTTCCCACCAAGAGCATAAGTAACAAAATACACATGCACTCATTTTAAGATGGGTGACAATCTACAGATGGATCTGCTGGATGAGTTTATGTAGTCAATAGTATGTAATTTTATGTAAAGAACCTGCAGGCAATCTAATATTTACACACTTAAAACAATTGCCCGCAGGCTCTAACAGTAGCATAATACAGATTGAATAATGTCCTTGTCTTCTAATCTGTTCCCAGACAGAATTTCACAGTGGGCTAATATTATAAAATCTTCCTCTCTTTGTCTTTCGAGCATAATAATGCTACCTTGTGACATCCTATATTATATAGTTAACCTTTCTGTAATTCTATCACTAATTTATAGCTCAAATAATTGTATTGTGATTTAAAACATTGTGTGCCACCTTCGATCCCACGTTGGTAGAAAGTGGGACATAAGTTAATTAAATAAATAATAAAATAAATAAAATGGAATGAAGCAAAATAGTAGCAAGATTTCCTTATAAATGGCACTGACCCATGTGATTGCTAAACTATATACTGAGCCTAAGATGTGTCTTAATAGGTTTAAAGTTTAGAAATGTTTTATGAAAAACTGATGGGATATTTCTAAGCTTTTCCAAGTTATAAACAGTTTACTTTATAAATTCATAGTATCTGGGAGGCCTTCAGTAAGAATATTTTGGATATGCTTCCATAACCTAAAATCAAATAAAGATTTTTTCCAATGCAAAGACTACCTGCTGTCCATTTCTCCCACCCGTGCACTTGTTTATTGGGAAAGAAATGTACCATTAGTGCTTTTTGTATGTTTTCTTACTTAAAGCAATAAAGAGAAAAGACACTAAATGGAATTCCTTTCCACTGTCTCAAATTAAGTAGCAGTTTTTACCAGTAACAAAACAGCATTACAGACTTGGAGTGAATTAGCTGTCATTCTCCCTTCTGAAGGATCTCTTTAACCTGTAATGTTGTACCTTCATATAATGGTTTACAGAATTCTTTAGAAAACACGACACAGTGTAAACGTAGGCCATTTCCGCACGGGGCGAGGGAATCGCCCCGTGCTGGTACTTACTGGACTTCTTGGCTCCACGCTTGGGTCCAGGCTGGTCCGGAGCAGTGCGTGGCTGCCGCCCCGCACTGCTCCAGGGACCAAAATGGCGGTTTCTGGTTGGTCAAGGCTCTCCACCAACTGCTGAAGCTCGCCAGCCTAAAGCCCACCCCCGGCAGATCGCAGGTTTGCACTGGTGCGAGACTGCAAATCTGCACTGGAGCGCAGGCACGGAGTGGCGTGCTCCGTGCTTTTGAAAGACCTGTTTCAAGCGGTCTTTCAAAAGCATGCTGGACGACCACTTCGGGTTGTTCCGGAGCAGGCTAAGGTGTGGAAGTACACTAAGTAGGTCCGCTCCAGTCCGCTCCCAGGTGTAGACGTCCTGCCTGGAGGACGCTCTGCACCGTTTCTTTAAACCCGTGCGGAAATGGCCATACACAGATAAGCAAGGAAGACGTACTCAAGCATATACAGCATTCTTGGTAAAAATGAGGCAAGATGATGGCTGGCTGCGTTGTTAAATTCACTAACAAGCCAACTGCATTTTTAATATTCAGGTAAGAAATCCATTCAGGTTATCTATATCTAGATATATCATGGTCTGGATGGGGCTGCATTTCCCCAGAAAGACCAGAGGTACAGCCTGAGCCTGCTCCTTTAACCAACACTGTCACTTGAGAGTGCCACCAACTGCCTTTGTGGCAAACAGCATCAGTTAGAGGCTTTGGCTATTCAACTACTTCAGAATTTGATGGCTAGAATTCTGTCAGGTTAAATGAGACTATGTTAAACAGATTTTGAAAGATCTGCATTGCTTGTCTGTTTGCTTTTGAGCCCAATGCAAGGGCTGGTGCTGACTTTCTGTAATGGCTTGGTACCCAAAGAAATGTCTCCTCCAACACCAACCAGGCTGTGCACTGAGATAATCAAATGAGACTGCCCTCCAAGTACCAGCATTAAAAGAGGTGGTTTATTATGGCACAAAGCAGGAAGCTGCTTTTTCTTTTCTGTTCTTTTCTCTTTTTTTCTTTTCTTTTTTCTTGTTGGTGATGGTGCCCTCATCTGAAGAAGGGCATAGACATTATTTTCATTTTGGCACTGTTTTATTTTCCCCAGCACCTAAACTGATTTTACTCTTTTGTGTTTGTGGTATTTTTATTGCTGCCATTCAGTTTTTATTATCACGGTGATTAATTGCTTGTTTGAACACTGCAACTACAACACTGAACTAAAAAAATCCACCTGTGTGTGTGTACACTACTTTGGCATCCATTTCTGGAAGAAGATTTTAAGAGAAACAAGTATGTCATAGGAAAAGTCCATGTAATTATCCCCCTGTGACTAGGTTGAAGTAGCCAGCTGGTCTGACCAACTTTAAGAAGGTGTCCTGGCCCCAGTGACCTTCTTCTGTCCAACTTTTCCAGACAAAACAGTTATCTTTCAGGCCAAGGGAGCATCATTCCACTCAGATGCCTTTCATTCCAGTTCTAGGCCTCTCACGCTGTTTCCTGCATTTGTCATTCCATTCCCTAGAGCTGTTACCAACTGTCCCATCTGTCACTTCATTCCCAGCCACTTTCCCTCTCACGCTCTCCGTTCCAGCGCAGGACCACCAATTGTCCCAGGAAGCTCCGAAAACCCCCCACTCCAGTCTCCTGGAGGCTCCAGTCATCATTCATGCCTCCTTGGCATTGATAGCCTGATCCTCCCTGGATTTGCCTAATCCCCTTTTAAAGCCGCCCAAGTTGGTGGCCATCATTAATTAACCTTTCCTCTTTCCCTCCCCCTTCCCTCCTCCCCCCCCACCCTCAGAGACCACCAGGCAACTCCTTCTCCGAGCAGAAATCCCGCTTCCAGCCCCAGCCAGCCAACAGCCACATTCTGAGGGAACGCACATTATTCCCTATATGGAGCTGAATGCCTCGCGACGACCCCGCCTCCAGCCCGGGTTTTTCTTTTTTGGTAGCCGCTCCCCTTTCCCTGAGGGATGAGGTAATGCGGGGCTCCGATTGGTCCGAGGGGCGGCACCCCAAAGGCCCGAGAGGGGCGCGATCAAGGCTATAACTCCCCGCCGCAGCCAAGAGCCGAGCAGCGAGAGAGGGAGCGGGCAGCAGGCGAGGCTCGGATTTGCGCAGCAGCGGCGCCGCGCCTTTAAAAACCGACGACGGCGGGGAAACCGCAGAGTGGAGTCCGGCGGGAAGAAAGAGACGTTGGTCTCGTCGCCGAATCGTAGTAGAAAGGAGGACAGAGCGGCCAAGGGGAGGCTTCGGAAAGCCCAGCCGGTTCAAATTAAACGCGAAGGTTCTCCTCCCCACCCGTCTTTCGCGAGCCCGAGCGCCGTCACCGGGGGTCGGTATGTCGAGGTGGGTGCTGAGCCTTTTTGTGCTGCTGTGCAGCTGGAGCCTGAGCGACTTGCTGGTGGAAGCCTGTACCTGCGTCCCGGTGCACCCCCAGGATGCTTTCTGCAACTCCGACATCGGTAAGTGTCCCGATCTCTCTGCAAGCTCCCCTCCTCTCCCAACTCTGCGCTCCCCAAAGAGCAGTCCGTGGGGCAAGGGGCTGGTGGCGCCAAGTTTCCTTAAGGAGCCCCTCTTTCCTTTGGGAAACACACACTGACTGGGGCGCGCGCAGGTGTTTCCTCTTCAGCGTCGGACTGAACGGAGGAAAAAGCAAAAATACGGTCGGCGAGACACGCTGTTCAGTCCCTCCGTGGCATTAGTGGACAACCAGCCTGAGTAAAATTCTAAGGCAAAACCTTCTCTGCTAACTTCTCCTCACTCTTACCTTTGTGCCCTCTTTCTTGTACACTTGTGAAGGACCCCCGGGGCCATTTCTGCGCTAGACTGTTATTGTGCTGTTATTCCATTTTCAACATCTCATGGAATCCTGGGGTTTGCAGTTTAGGGAGGGGCCTAAAAAGGCCCCAACCTAAACTGCAAACCCCAGGATTCCATAGGATGTTGAAAGTGGAATAATAGCACTGTAACAGTCTAAGGCAGAGCTTTCCAAACTTTCCACCTTGGTGACACACTTTTTAGACATGCATCATTTCGCAACACAGTAATTCAGTTTTACTAGTGAACTGGAGGTTAAACTAACCCTTTATAAGAGATACAGACATATACATAAATTGTAATAACAAAATATATGGGGACACAACGTATCTCAGGAAAGGTTTTCATATATTTTTAAAAATATTTGATTTAGAAATAATAACATACATTTCCAAAATTGTGGGTGACACACCTACACACTTCAGGCGACACACTGATGTGTTGCAGCACACCTTTGGAAAGCCCTGGTCTAAGGCCCCTCCCTAAACTGCAAACCCCAGGATTCCATAGGATGTTGAAAGTGGAATAATAGCACTGTAACAGTCTAGTGTGGAAATGGCCTCAGTTCCAGTGGGATCATATTTACTGCTTTCAGAAAGTTCAGTGATAACAGTATGGGCTGTTGTGTCAGGGCTGAATTTCTGGACAACTTTTTTAGAAAGTGGAGATGGGGAGGCTAATACACTTTAAGGGGTGCAATGTAAAACAGGACCTGTCAGATGTTGATGGACTCTAATCCCATCAGCCACTGTCAGGAAGATGGCTGTGGTAGTGCAAGCAGAACTGGAGGATCACAGGGGCCCAACTCCAAATGTAAGTGGCGTGAGTGATACTGAAGGATTTACTTCTAAATGCAACAGAAAGGTTGTTCTGGGTGTTTTTCATGAGAAATGAGATGCTAGATTTCAGTTATGCCTTTTTGTAATCCCCTCTTATATTTTCTCTCACACTGTTCTTTAAAAATATTGAAAAGTATTTTAAAAGCAAACCCTAAGGAAAAAATGTCTTTCAGTGCTTTGGTGCACAGCTGCTAGGTATATGAGTCTTTTATTCAGCTCTCAAGATTGTTATTATGTGCACCTGTCAACTGAATTTGCAAATTTTTGCTAGGAAGTTTTCCATGAAAATACTTTTTTTCCCCAAAAGAAGATGAGAAGAAACATAGGCCAAGTTTTCTTGCTCTAGATTTGAAGATGAGCCTATTTGTAGCAATGGTAGCTTGCAATTTGAAGATGAGCCTATTCGTAGCAATCATAGCAATTCGTACCAAAATTAGTCTCTACTGCAGGGTCCTATATAGTTGGGTGTGAGGTCAGAGAGCAGTATTACAGACCACACACTTCCTTTCTGTGCAAAGTATTTTGAACTGTGTATGTGTATATTTTCTTCTAGGTTTAGACCTTCAGAGAAAAAAAGAACTACCCTTGCTTTACTTGACTAAATTCAAACAGCTCTTTAGTGAGTGCTTTGTGAAGCTTTTAATAAGTGATCCAGCTGTTTACATTACAGCAGGGCTGCTGATGGACTTGCAGTGCACTTCCTCTTCATTTGATTTTTTTGCTACTAATTGACCACACAACACCCAGACTTCGTTGACAGTCTAATGATTTATAATAACTGTTTAAGAACTTGTTCTTATAGATACTTGCCAGACAACTCTGTGCTTGGCACCAGTCGATCCTTTGCCTGGTCTGAAATGGAATCTTGGTACCCTGTTCTCCATTATGATCACATTACTATTATGTGAGAGGAGGAAGGGTTGCTCACCTCAGTGCTTCAGTCTAACCTGTGATTTTGTGGTTACATATCTGGTATATACAATAATATATAAACTCATACTCACAATCTCTGGCTCAAATAATGACAAGCAAAAGCTATCCTCTCTAGATGGGTTCTTTACAAAAAGATAAAAAGCTGAGTGAACCCAAAGGTTTCCTTCCTGGTTCCATGCTGGTCTGATGCTCTCTTTACATTATGAATCCAACCAAGTCTATGATTGCTTCTGTGCCAGTGAAAATCTGTTTACAACTTAAACTGCAAATGCCCGTTCTGCCCACATGGTTCTTACAACTGCTAGTTGGGACAAGATTTAGACAGGTAAAGTGCAGCCCTCCAGAACTTGTTGGACTGAAGCTCCCAGCATTCTTCACCATAGGTTTAGCTGCCTGGGACTGATAGGTGTTGCAGTCCTGTCATATGTGGAGGCTGAATGTTGTCTACTCCTGATTTAGACCAGTATTTTCAGTATATCACATCAGGAGAAGGTGAAATGCCTGGACTACATGCTAAACACATTAGGAAAATTATGCGGGTGGAAGCACATGGACTACCAGTGACGTAGACATGGAGATGAAAGTAATCTCTTTGTAGAGATTGTCATCCATGCAAGTTAGTGTGTGTGCATGTCCATTATCTTTCTAATAATACACAGAGATCAGCAGAAGAGAAGTAGTCTCTACTTTGAATATGCTGGCTGTAGCTTTACAAGAACCAGTGTGGTGTAGTTTGGCTGTTGGGCTAGGATTCTGGGAGACCAGGGTTCCAATGCTTGCTTAGCCTCAGAGGAAAGCAGTGGCAAACCTCATCTGAATAAATCTTGTCAAGAAAACCCTAGGAGAGGGCCTCCATAAGTCAGAATTGACTTGAAGGCACATAACGACAAGTAGTGGTTTCATATTTCTTCATGGTAAAGCTGATTCTGAAATATGGGAAGGTGTTTTATAGATATTTCATTGCTGATACTGAGAAATGTGCTGTTTATTTAAAGCACTGGTAGATTTTTCTTTCTAAAAGTAGAAAACCCAATGTAACTCCCATGGAAGGTGTTTTTTTTTTCCTTAAAAAAATCCAGACTTTGAGTTTTTAGCCAAGTTCACTTATTCATGTCTAGCTTAGGTATCAGGTGTTGAAAGCCAAGAAAAACTTCACATATTAAAAAGTGCTGGAAAGGCAGTTTTACTTGAGTAATTTTAGACTGGAAAATTCTGTAAATGGTATTATACCAGAGGATAAATTTGAATGGCTGGGACAAATCAAAGTTCTCAATTCAAGGTTCACTCAAATATTTTTATTGCTGCTGCTCTCTTTGCTTTGTAAGAGTGGGTGTGTCTATTCAGGGACAGCTGCCAAAATGAGCTGGCCTTTTTAAGAAAACATTAATGCTTTAGAAAACTATTTGCTTCTATATGAAAAATGTTTCCATGTAGCAATTATTTGCTGAGACGTATGAGAAAGGATGATTTTTTTAACCATAACTGCTTTGGTCAGTAATTGACTGGTGTACCAGTTTTGCTATCCAGTAAATGTGTGGAAAAGGGAAAGCAAGAAGAGTGCACCACAATAATACAAGCTAATTTAATGATAAAAATAATATAGTTTTCTGGAGACAGCTACAATGATAAACAATTCCTGGGTATTCACAGTGCTTTAGCTGTAATAGATCATATACAGATTACTATGTATCTATTTTCCTTGAACAGGTGATGTTACATATGTTCCAGTCTTCCCTGTTTAGACATAGCACCTTTTTAATAGCATCTACCCTTGGGAGTCTGGTCCCTATTTGTTTATTTTTCTATATCTTGCTAAATGTTTATTAATCTGAATATGAGTATTCATCAGAAAACAGTACATAACACATTTTAAGATAAATAGAACTTCCAGTTTTAAATAGTTATTTTTGTTTTGTTTAAATGTGTTAAGTCCATAAGTCTGTGAAGCTGAGAGAGCGCTGTGAAGGGCCAAGTTCTTCGTTAAAACTCCCAATCCTGCCAGCATCTCTTTAGTAAACATTGCCATTCTTCTCAACAGCCAGAAAGAGGAAGAATCAGATCCAAACTTCTAGCTGAAGAGTTAAGTGTTTCCATGGAGATTTGTAGCAGTGTACTTGATCAGTGTTTAAACAGACTAAACTACATGCTGGTTTATAAAAATAAATTGTGTATCACTAGGAGGAAGAGGAGAAGGGACATAAGGCTGGCAGTAACTTTATATCTGTTCAAATCCCTGACAAAATGAATACCTTAAAATAGTAGTCCTTAGACATCTGGGACAAGTGGACATGTTTGAAACTTCTAGTGAGTATTGTGAATACTCTCACAAATAATTGCTATATGAAAGCCTTTGCCTTTCACAAAATGGCTGCCATGGTGGGTGTGACCTGTCACAAAATATTTTCTAGGGGGCAAAGTAGTGTGAACAAAACATGCATAAGAATCTAATTACAAAGCAAAGGAAGCATGCTAGACTTATGGACAAGTATTTTAGCTAAGAATTGAGTACAAACTGAAATATAAGCCAAGTCCTCAAATACTTAATCATATTTGCCTCTATAAAACACAACAAAAAGTGATGCACTCACTTTGGTATCAACCATGAAGCTGGCCTTCCTGCCTTTGTACTGGTTTAATTTTTAAGCTACATTTGGCATTTGTGTAGTGCTTAAAGTGCTTCATTCACATTATCATAAGCCCTTACAATAGCCTTGTTGGGGAAAGCAGCATTATTTTAGACTAAGAGAATAGTTTAAGCTGTCTCATGAACCAATGACAGAGGTGCTATTTCAGTCAAATATTTTGTGGTTCATAGCTTATTGTCTTAGATGCATTAGGTTTTCATATCCTTTATTTTTCCATATTGCAGGAAACCAATCATACCACTCTGTTAACGGAATTTATGTATGCAGGAAACCTGATCTCAACAAGGGTACTTTTTTTTGTCAAACATAGATCTTTTAATATAAGCAGTCATAATAGACAGTTGTGAAAAATGGGCAAGGGGTGGGATAAAAATAAGATACAGAACAGCAAAACAACAGTAGATTACTTCAAAAATATCCGAAGAATAGGAACATAGGAAGTTGCTTTATCCTGAGTGGGACACACCTAGGTCAGGATTATTGGTTATTTTGAACAGAATCAGTACTCTGGGGTTTCAGACAGAGATGTCCTTCCTACCAAGGTCACTTCTGCACTGCACAAGGATAGTGCTTTTATTCCACTTTCAACATCCTGTGGAATTCCGGGGTTTGTAGTTTACTGAGGCCAAAGAGCTCTCTGGCTGAGCATTCTAAATGCCCCTCCCTAAACTGCAAACCCCAGGATTCCACAGGATGTTGAAAGTGGAATAATAACACTGTAACAGTGTAGTGCAGAAATGGCCCAAGATATTTAAAATGGAAATGCTCGACCTTGTGTATCAAATATATCCAAATATATTGTCTGCCACTGATACATAATACTTTCTAATGAAGTTAAAGAGTTGTTCAGAAGTTTTTCTAGAAATAACAAAATGGAAAAGAAATATACATATTTCAGTGTTCCTCACTGAACCTGCCATAGTGAAATCCTCATTAGAATTCTTTCAGTGGGAGATGTAATTGCATATTTAATGTGCCTACAGTTGTTAAAAAAATCCCATTCAGTTTGGAATAAGACAGTATACACAGTGTTGCTTCAGTTGAACTATGTCATTTTAAGTCCACACTTCAAGCTAAGTGTGTGGGATTTCCCTGTCGGCACCAGACTTCCAAAAATTCAGAAATAAAGGTCATCTGTTTGATTCCAGTCAATCAAGGATTTAATTATCAAGCACAATTCACATATTCATATGGTAATAATTAAAGGTCTTCCCAATAGAGTTAAGTAACTGAGGCCTCCGGAGCCCTAGCAAGTGGAGGAAGTTGCTGGCAGCCTACCTTGAGGGTCAGGAAAAAGCTTTGGCTCATCACTCTTCAGGAAAAACTAGTCACTGGTTAGTACTGAATATTTTCCCATCACCTCATGGCCATTACCGCCTCTTTAGGATTGTGAGGAACACAATGCTAGGCTGGTTAATGAAGTTACAAATGGCAGAATTCCTTGTTCTACGTAGTTCTTAGAAACAGAACTCCCTTATGGTTAGGTCCTGGCAACTCTATATGCCCCGACTCCCTCATTGTCTGTTCTAAGGGGTACACAGGCAACCATCAATTTCTCCTATTCTTCTTTCAGCTACCTCCATAAAATTCCACTTGATACACTGCCGTTACTTTTGTACGTATCAGGTATGTGCAAAGTGTTGTGGCCCTTCTTCTCAATTTCTCAAGGTGAGACAAAGGAATCTGAGGGTGGGAGCACTTCCATGAAAGGTTGTAGGCATATATTTTCCTCATTTGTTAGATTTGGCATTTTTTAAAAAGAAAATTAAATGACATACCTAGTACTCCAAGCAGCTGTGGTTACTGCTTAATATATTGTACTTAATGGGATCACCAGGGGCTGCCCCTTATAACACCATCCTTGTAACATCAGCAGGGACTGGTTCCTGTGGCAGCACAACAGATCATCCTTGTTCTGGGCTCTGGAATTTCAGGGGCTGGCACAGGTCTGACTTAGCAAAACTCTATATGGTCAACATGTGCCACTCCAGATGTTGTTGAATTAAAACTTCACTGGTAAATTTGTTGTGAGTGTTTGTTCTAGGAAGGACATGAATATTTATTTTCATGACAGAAATTACACTTAAAAAACAGCAATTAGAAACTTTGTTGCTGCGTGCCTTTGAGTTGCTTCAGATTTATGGTAACCCTAAGGTGAGCCTATCATGGGATTTTCTTGGCAAGATTTGTTCAGAGGGGGTTTGCTGTTGACTCTGGGCCTGAGAGAGTATGACTGTCCCAATGTCACCCAGTGGGTTTCCATGGCCAAGTGGGGATTTGAATCCTGGTCTCCAGAGTCATAGCCCAACGCTCAAACCATTAACTATACTCGCTGTCAGTAAAGAAACTAGTTAAATTTATTTTTGAATTTTTAAAAGTTTATCTTCAGGATCAGCACATTAAATGACAATGGATAAGAGCAGCACAGTATTTTTCATAACTCCGATTTTCTGCACTTCGCATTCCTGCTGCTGGTCGGATAAAATTCCAGACCATGTTGAGAACTGAGGTGGAGGTCTCCAGCCGCACAATTAATGTTGACCATGAATAGTCCACATTCCTGATGGTGTTTACACAAGCCCTTTCTAGAGGGGAACAGACTTGGAGAACAAAATACATTAAAGAAGGCAGAGAAGATTATGATAAAAATCAGTTGACTTGATGTTGTTTTTCTAGCAACAACTGAAGTGGTAGATAGCAGTGTTGGGTTGAATATCCCTCTCCTATTCCATGGGACTAACATAGTTATAAACATCCTGTTCTTAAATAGAATGCACCTGCCATACATCCAATGCATACGTTGTCCTATGGACTAGTAAGAATGCCAGGCTTAATCAACTAGGTAGGAGGAACAAGCAGGACATAATAGAACTTTAGCTGTTTCTAGCAAGTTATTCTTGGTAAGCTAACTGTTTATAGGTGGGCCTATTCGCGAGCGATATTAATTCTAGTGTCCTATTTTACTAAGTTGTTAGTTCCTGCAGCTTATCTTCCCCATAAAACCATAAAATGCTGTTTGTTCTCAAGGATATGCAGTAAATCTTGACCTGGAACATGGATTAGCTCTGAGTCCTGATAGCCTGTAAGTATGGTCTGTGTAGTATTGTGTATGCCTTTTGAACAGTGGACCTGAGCTCTAGCTGGGGCTTTCTTTCATTTTCATGAGCACTAATCTTACTCAAGTAATCCCTTTAAGAAATGGAGTAGAAAGAAAGAATTCCTTAATGCTTGTTCCCAGCAAGATCCAGCAGAAAAAGGACATTTGGCTGGAAGTGGTGCAGACTTAATTGTGGGGAAACTAGGCTGCATAGAATTAGCATGCTGTATTCATGAAAGAAAAGCAGCCAGGACATACTAGGATGAGTGCATAAAGCAAAACCTACACCCACAGATCTTCTCTGTCTATCTCTGCAGACTTAAAATGCACGTTTCAGATTTGCAAGGGCCACCATTTGCTACAAGGAATACTGTGAAAGTATCATGCTAGGAATTTTATTTCTTCACTGAGATTTTAATCTCATTGTCTTTTATAGGCTAAAGATCCATTCCTGGCTCTTTCCCATCTAGTCTTGTTATACCTATGGAAAGATGGAGCATAATGTGACCTTAAGAGTATGAGGGAGATGTGAATTCAGGATTTTACTTTACGGTATCTTGTTTTGGACCAGCTAAAGTTGTCGATATGTAACTTGTTTGGCTTCATTTGAAGTGTGTCAAACCATTCACCTAAAAGAAACTTCCAAAATTAGCTTTAGTTATTTCCCTTGGTTGAAATATAATGTCAGCTTTAACTAATACACCATCCAGGATTTGTAATAGGAAACATACATCTTTAAAAATAATAAAGAGGTACCTTTATATTTCATCCTTTCTTTGAGGAGTTTGAGGTGCTGAGCATAGTTCCCACTCACCCTCCTTTTTATCCTATACAGTAGGAGAGACAGTAAGTGGCCCAGTGTCACCTAGTTAGGTTTATGGCTGAGCAAGGATTGGAACTCAGGTCTCCTCAATGATGGTCTAACCATTATCCCATGCTAACCTTTCTTAATTTCATGTAAGACAGAAGCAGCAAAACTTTTAAGACTAAACTTTCCACTGACTCTCATGCTATGTGCCTTGCAAAATCAGAAACAATCACCTGCTGATTAGATATGTCTAAGTGGTATAGAAGTGTGGAGGAAATGTAGGAAAAATCATGAATCACATTCAAAAGAATTGATGTCTCAAACAGGTGAAATCTACATTTTTCAAACGGTGTATTGGGCTTAGCCATGTACTCAAGAGAGCTGCATTTGGTTTCTGCCACAGTCAGGGACACTTTCATAGAATGGACCTTGGTAGTGGCATGACTGGGGATAATTCTAGTTTTTTTTTGTTAATTCTGATCAAAGCTGTACAAGAGTATTAATGCACAAAAGAGGAAACTCACATGCATGTGAAAATGGACAGAAGAGTTGAAGATAAGTGAGAAATTCATTTTTTGACTACAGCTCTGAGCATCTCCTTGCAGAATGGCTAATGATGTTCTGGGAGCTATTAGTATTAAATAAGTAATGTTTCCACACACACTGTTTTTTTTTTTTTTTTTTGCTTTGGCACAGTGAACATCATACAATCAGCAATATTTTATAATTTTAGTTTGAGGATAGCAATTTTATGCTCACAAACCAGACAGTTATGCAGGACCTGAAAAACTGCTGTATACTGCCTCCCAGGTAAGGGAGTCAGTTAGTAACAACATATGAGTTTAATACCACTAATGTTGTTAACAGTAACAGTGCCTGCTAAAACAATATGTAAAACATTTACTTTAACTGTCAATAGCTCAGAGGTTCAAAATCTTGCAGTATTCAAGCTCTGGTTATCTCTCCCCCTCCATGCACACTACTAGAGACAAGAAAAAGGAAATTAGAGGGGAGAGAAGTGTTGAATAACAAAACCAGATCTGAAATGTATCCGCTGAGAAGGATTTAGGATTTAAGAGAGATGCCCTGAAGAACAGTTGAATTAATCTAGATGTGAACACATCATATATTTTCAAATTTGCCAGGACTTATGTAAAGGAGCTGAAGTGAACGAAAAGACTTGTGTCACTGTTTAAGTAGTAACAGCAGGAAGGAGAAGTAGATTTTTTGGTGGCCGGACAGAGGAAAACCACCAGATGTAGAAAAATAAATGCTTACTACCTTCTGTGCGAAAGGGGAAATGACTAGTGTATGAAAAGGTAACATATATTTGAGTTGGGGCCAAGTGGATATGTGAGTTAAACCAACTATTCTCTCTGACATCTCTACATCCCATCTAAAGGAAAAAATCTTGCGGTTTGGCCCCTTATAGATTTTCCAAGCCCTCCTCTCCCAATTTCCTATTTCCTGCCTTCCTCTTCTAGCAGTTCTATAAATATACTTCTCCCCCACTTTTTATGACTTGAAATATGTTCTCAGTAGATTAAGCTCCACTGCACACAATGCAACTTATTTCCAAATAAACAGAAGAAAGATTGGGCTATGCAGTTGCAATCTTATAGATTGCATAGGGTTGTGACTGACTAGGCGTTCTGGGAATTGTAGTCCAAAGAGTAATGCTTCCAAACTCTGTATAGTATTAAGGTGCGCAAAGAATTAATTTGAGTACCCTTCAGGCCAAACTAGGTGCAATTGTAGCAATCACATGATTATGCTCAGGTGTTTGCTCTGTTTACTTATTTTACATTTAACATTATCTCCCTTTAGTCAACATCTCCCAGGGTAATTCACAAGCACAGGAAAAAATCTGATCAAAAGGAACAGAATTTATGAGGACAGTACTCAAAATGTAAAGGGCCTGAAGGAAAAAAAAAATACCTGGCACTTAAAAGATAATGAGGTAAGTGCTAGACTGGCCTATTTTGGGAAGGAATTCCATAAGTGGGTGCCACTACTGCAAAGACCTTTTCCCTTCTCCTTTCTGTGCCTCAGTTCATATGGCAAGAGCACCTGGAAGACAGCCTCACTTGATGATATCAGTTTATGGGAAGGATGATACCACAACCTTTTGTCCTTCAGGTAGTTAGCCCTGTGGCCTAAATATCCTAAAGGCACCAGATCCTATCTGATCTTGGAAACTAAGCAGGGTCAGCTCTGGTTAGTAACTGGATGGGAGACTGCCAATGAATACCAGGTGCTTTAAGCTGTATTTTAGCAGAAGGGACTGATAAATCCACTCTCAGTATTCCTTGCCTAAGAATACCCTATAAAATTCATGAGATCACCATAAGTCAACCGGACACATACCACACACCTGGGGTTATATAGGGCTTTCAAGGTCAACACCATAGTAATAATCAGCAACAACTTGGTGGGTCTTAACATTAACACAAAAAGCAGCATCAGCGTGCAGATTATTGTTTAGCCTCCACACATTACTTTTTCTTAGTGCATGCTTTTGAATTTTCTCAATTCTGGGCTCATTTGTCAGGGCCAGAAATGGTGAAAAGTAGATGGCACAATCAATTCTGTGAAGGTAGAATTTCTGCACACACCTTATTGTTAAAGTAAGCCCCCTTCCTCTTTGTACAGAAACAGGATAAATATATGTATGATGGCCCTATCTTATCATCTTTGATATTTATATTCTTTCATAGCTAAAAGGGTCTCTTTCATTGTATTGAACTGCAGGCTAGTTTTCTGGCACCTGCACCAGCAATTGCACTAATAAAGATGATCTTAGGCTTTTAAGTAGTATATGCCCCATTACTAATTATTTAATCTAATAGATACTCCCATTCACCAAAATATGCATGGGAACCTGCCAATCTGGACATGTAGAAAAATATTTTATATTTCCAGGCACATAAATAAAGTTCCTGGTGACTTGGCATCCTTGTTCCTGGGATTTTTCCAGCCTTGAACATTATTTACAAATGCACATAGATAAACCCTATCATCAACAACTCTCAGTATTTATAGAAAATATGTATTAACCAGCAGGAGATTACAAATAGTCCCAGTGTTTCAAGATTTCTAGTTAATCTGTAGTCTTCTTGTTAAGGTTCTGTATTTTTATTCCCAATCATTTACAAGTTTTGGTTTGTTTTTAAAATCAGAGGCCTCTTTCTAGGGGAAAGGCTGGGGGATCAGCAAGAGAGCATGACATTTTAAAGCTCTGAGAAATAAGTGCGTTTGTCCTACACTTTTTTGATAAGTGTACAGAAAATCAAGTACAGGTTTTGTGGAAACTAAACTGTGTTTCTCTGTGAACCAGATTTGTGTTTATCATCAAAATAATTTTCTGAATCTTAGCAGAAAACACAGCAAGGGAAGCATGCCAAAACTTTGGCATCTCTTCACAACTTGAATAAATGCCATGCACACGCAGAGCCTGCCTTTTTCCATAAACACATTTCAGGGGTATATGTGTTCTTTAAATCATTGCATTCATCTCATTTTACAAAACAATAATCTAACACTTTGTTAAATGCAGTAAACAGTTAGCAGTAGAGTCCCTCTTGGACCATTCAGATGCCTCACCAGGCCTTGTGGGGGCCATTTCAAGTATGGTATTTATATAACAGACAGCACCTGTGTGTATGTCTGGATGGGAATGACATGATAGTGAAAACACTTCAATAGATAGGTTCCTTCTTTTGATATATTTCTGAGGTATTTATTTTCTCCAGTATACTATTGTCCAATTTGTGAGGTGAACCATGTGTGAAGAAAGCCTTTTTGTCTTGAGAAGCTGCATAAAAGTATTCCCCACTTGTACTAGCTCCCTAGAAAACCATAACACAAAACTGGTCTGGATTGCCTTTGGGCTTTTAATAACTTAATCTGAAGAAATCAACAAGTAAAGCTTTTCACAGCATGGAGATACAAAGTATCATCATCTGCCAGCGCCTGCGTGCCAAACTCTGTAGTACTAGGAGTCAGTCGAAGAGCTGATCTCTCTAGTTGAGCTCACAGGAAGAAAGTAACACATGGCTTGCCTGGGTATTTTTACAACCTGATCCTTCCCACTACTTAACAATGTCTCCCACATGCATTTTTCTTAACTGTGAGATTTTGATTCAATGTGCATCTTCTTCCATTGCCTTTCTTTACTCCATTCCTCCCCTCTATGTTTCTGCTTCATTAGATTGTAGGCCTCCAGGGATAGAATCTGTTGTTTTACATGTATCACACAGTGCATATTTATGTATGTACTGTATAATGACTATGGTGATACAGGCAGGTTATATTTATTTGTTACTGGGATGCTACCTGAAACAGCAATGGGACTGTTGTATTCTTTTCTGAGTAGCAAAAGAGAATTTACTTCTAAGTAGCATGCATAGGATTCTGCTGTGCTTTTCTTAGGGACAACCTCCACAAATGAATAAAGAGCCCTGATATTACTCTGAAAACAAATGAAAAGAAATGGGAAAGCTAAATAGCTTTAGAGAGTTAAAGAACAATCCAGGAGGTGATCTGGGGATAGGAAGAGATGTAGAACAAGTAGGAAAATGTGTTTCATGCACTGATAAAGCAAACCTGCAAAAAATGCTGAGGAGAATCAAGGGAAAGGATCAAAGGCACATGGATATGGTGGTGGAACTGAGGCACGGCTGGGAATGAGAGTTTGCAGGTTCAGTAAGGGAGCCTTGAAGACCACATTAGGCATGACAGCCAGTGTTTCCTTATTCCCAGAGCATACAGAATTAGGTTTTTGGACATCAGTTTTTGGAATCCCCTGGTTAGCATGATTATTTGCTATGTTCCTTTTGGGTAGTCTGGAAGATGTAGTCCAAAAAGCCTTTCCAAGCTGTGCACATATGTGTTACACAATAACTTTTGTATATACAGTAGAGTCTCGATTATCCGTCCTTCGGTCATCCGACGTTCCGGATTGTCCGACGTCGCAGCCGCTCGGGGGCGTGGCTGTAGGCGTTTCCGCGCCCCGGACACGCCCCCAAACATGGCGGCCGCAACGGGCGAGGAGAGGAGGGCGAGTGAAGCCTCGCCCCAAAACACGGCCCCAAGTTTTACTGATGAAGAAATTGTCGCTCTCGTCAATAGCGATGGCGACGAAATAGAAATTGATGAGCGAGCATCATCTGTTGAACCTCTCATAGTCTGGCACGGCGATGGGGTCAGGGCTCTAGAAATCGCAACAAAGTACATTGAGCAACAAGAAGAAGCTACGGGGGTCGACGTTATGATGCTGCAAAGATGGCGAGACTTGGCTGCGAAGAAACGACAATCGTCGGGAAAGCGGAAAAGGATCAGTGATTTCTTTACATTTTCAGAGGACGGAACTGTTTATACATTACAGTGTCGTTACTGTAACGTTACTGCAACGTTACTTTTACTGTGATTGCAATAAAACTTCAATACGTTTGCAATTCATAGTGATTTCAAGGCTTTTCTTAGACCCTCCGGATTATCCAACATTTTCGGCTATCCGACTATCAGCCCGCCCGTTTATGTCGGATAATTGAGACTCTACCGTATGTGGGAGGGAGAAATGTACTGGAGGATATTTTCCCATAAAGAAAACTCTACTATATATACACACTCACAGTTATACATAAATGCAGAAAGAGTGACTGATGTATATGTCTATATGGCAACAGAGGGAGAAAACATTCATTGGCATTTATTGCATAGGTCCTCTGACACTTTAGGCCATGCCACTAGGATCACAGTTAATTCTGTTAAGGCTTTCTTTTTTTCTTGGGTTTCTTTGCCTTTACCATATACCTGTTGCTCATTTATACGATTGGAAAAGCTTCCTAAATCATTCAGTTTCTAGGCTTATATGTAATGTGAAAAATAAAAATCAGCGTGTGGTATTTCCTGGCATACAGATCGTGCTTGGTAGAAATACCTAAATGCACAGGAGCTCTGCCATTAAAAAGATGGAGACCTTTATGTCATGTAGCAAACAACGTAGTGTTTCATTTTTAGTTCCATATACAATAGCTGAGATGTTTATTTCTTAACTGAGGGATATTTTCTTAAACAAATGCTGTGTAGATATATAGGTAAGTAACACTGGAGTACTTCTACTTGATGTTCTTTACAGGCTGTTCTCCTGCATGCCTTTGACCTGAGTTTCTGATGAAGCATCAAAGCCACAGAAAAACTGCCTCAGTGTGCTTCCTAATCTAAATAGCTGGCTGGTGCAAAACAGCAATGGCCTCAATGACTTCCTGAACTTGTTCAGGAGTCTGCTTTGCTGTGTTGATCATATTGCTAATTATTTGGAAAGCTGATTCTTGCCCCTGCCCCACATCCCTTAATTCTGTGTACTGTATGTGAATGCAACCAGGAAACTTTTCCCGTGCCCCGAGGGGTGCCTGAGTGCCACAGCCATGACCCTTGGCTGAGCCAGGAGTGAAAGAGCTGCTGTGCAATGTCTGAGCCAGCTTTTAATTTTTGTTAATAGGTTAATTAAAATTCTGCCTCTCTCTTCAACCTATAGTTATACTTCAGCTTTGGAAGGGAGGGTGCTCTGGAGGATGCAGCTGCAAGGCAACCTTCCCTCGTTACCATGGAAAGGTTGTGAAGGCCCATACTTTCCTTTTTTTGTGCATAATTATGCACAAGGTAGAGACAGATGGTTAAGGTGTGCTATTTTAGAAGCCATGTGTGCAAAGTTTTGGTTTTAGTTTTAGAAATAGATAATCTGTACAAGGCATGAATGAAAAAGGGACAAGATTTCAAGAACACGCTTTTAAAGAAACATTCCCTCTCTCTTTTAAAATGTATCACAAATACAGCAGAGTGCATCTTATAGATATGTCTGCCTGGTCGCTTGTATTTGAGATCTTACAGCTACTTAACCAGGATCTGATCGTGTTCTGATTCAAATTTGTGTAAAGACTAATCCTCTGCCAAAGAAAATAGAGTGTTAGATCCAGAATGGTGTAGTTTGTAAAAGGTATATTCATATTGCTGTTGCAAAAAACAAAATAATTCCAGTTGTAGAAGTTTCCAAGCAATATGGAGAGACTTTGATCCAAGACATATGGGTGTAGACTGATTAACAACATGCAATAATATAGAGAACTTGGCTTGTTAGCAAGTATCAAATCCCTCACCCAAATAATCATCTAATGTTTTCATGTGTGCAGTCTGCAGCATGTCATGGCATGAATTTTGTTCTGGGATTGGGGGATGTGTGTGAGGGTGTGTTAAGTCACATGTTGGGAGGCATTGTCTCTCATGTGGGGTCATTGTCCTTCATGAACAGAGTCATTGTCCTTCATTAAGCTGAGTTGATTCTCTGGCAATGATTATCCAGATCTATAAACATTCAGAAAAGGTTGTATCCAGAGGCCTCTCTCTGGTTGAAAAATTAATGGCACCTACATTCTTGCCTGCCAAGGCATGAAGATAATTTTGGCTTATTTTTAATTGCTAAGCCAGAATTGTTTTCTTTCAGCAGCGTGACACATATAGGCATCTGGGACCAAGAAAGTAGATCTTTCTGGTTAAAAAAAAAAGAATCCTTAAACCCTAGGAGAACAAAAGCAGCAAGACACAGTCTGTGTTTCTTTGAATAAAGGCCTCTTTAATCCAATATCTGTTTAGTTTGAAGAAATTTCAATTAATTTCAGATGTAGTAAAAGAGGAGATAAGAAGAAATTGGCACAAAATTGTTTGAAATCATCATGTCTGAACCAAGTAACAATTTAAAGCTTCAAGGCTGTGTTAAACATGCGAGGGACCAGGCCCATTTCACAGAAGTAAAGTAACATCTGATATGAAAGTATCTTTGTATGTACCTTACAGTCTTTTAATGGCATTCTTCTACACAAGTGATTTTCAAGTGTCAGATGCACTGAAGCTACAAATACAGTGCAAGTTAAAATGTAGGGTGCTTTTTGTAGATTCTTGCAAGGGAGAGATGGATTTAATTTGAATTTGCAGTTATTAACTATTTGTTGCAGGATTTGCAAGTGACTTCAATGCAATGTTATGCACTGATTGTGCTATGTAACCCATATGTTGAATGACAACATTACCTGTCCACACCACATGTGCAGCTGCACTTCCACAACATGGAACTGAATGTGGATGTCCACATTGGACAAAAATGGCCAACCACTTCTGCAGGGGAATTTCTGCATGCACAAGACACTGCTAGGATTCTAACTATAGTATCTTAGATCTATTGAAAACAACTCTTGCAATATTTTCATTAATTTGATTTTTTTTTTAAAAAAAATAGTGAGCACTTCACTGCTATACTACTGAAGTACAGAAGCATTCACATAGCCCTTTGAAAAAGTGTCAAATACCAGTAAGGCTACTGTTCTCCATACAGCAGCAGTGGAGAACCTTTACTGCTTAGGAGTGGTGGTCTAACTCTAAATTAGGAAGTATAAGTGGGTGAGGGGTGCTTCCCTGCAGTGCTAGGGCCAAGGAAAAATCTAAAGAAATTTGGTAGGCCAATTTTCTCTGGTTTTAACATTATTCCATTAGGAATAGCAAACACAGATCTGTTTTGTGCATATCTAATCAAGGACAGGGCCCAATGAAACAGCTTTCAGGACTATAGCGCACAGCCCAAATCTGTGCAATTTATTTAACAGCAAACTGTTTACAGTTTAAAAATACTCCATTATCTCCATTCACTGATAAAACAGTAGCTGATGGCTCCATGCCAAGTGGGAAACTCCTGGAGGTTGCATCTAAACTCCCACAGATTTATCATCCCTCCCCAACCACTTTGTGAAAATTTACCTCTAAAACAAGGATTCTTTGAAGGATGTATAGTAATTGTGTCTAGTACTAGACTGTACATTACAATTTTTTGTAGCAGTGAACAAACAATTTTCCCTTGCAGTAAGGCTTCATTAGGGATGGCCAAAATAGGGCATTGCTATGCCTGTTACACATGTAAATTTAGAATTGAGGGGAAAAGTCTGAAGAGGCAAGGATGGTAATCATCCAGTTCAGCTCATAGTTTGTACATAGCATTAAGTATTGGTCTGATCTTGGAGAAAGTGAACATGCAGAAAAAGTTGTGTATAGGTTGCATCGTAGTTAAGAGTGTGTGTTCCTTTTTACGTGGACAGCTGCTTAATCTATCATCTTGGGCAGGTTTTCTAATATGCAGGAAAGAATTTGTGGGGCCCACCCAGTCCTCATTTATGTCTGTCCATGTTTCCAAGCACCTCTTCAGCTAACTGTGGAAGCTCCTACGTGCAAAAATGTGTGCAAAACATGTGATCAGTAAAGTCTTGTCTCCTTACAGAAATGCTGGCACCCATCCCAGTGGGGTGAGGTTTTGGAGAAAGAAGAGATGGCCCTCTGACATGCCAGTGAAGAACTGTGTAAAGCATGGGCTCTGACTCTTGCAAAAGAGCATACTGAAAAGGTCAAGAAAATGGCCCAGTTTCCTATATTTTTAAGCAAAATTCACTGAACTAATATGGATTCCTTAAATAGATACCTACCCATTTAGATTTAAGCATTTGATAGGAGTACAGGTAGTGTATCTACTTAAAGAACAGTTTCTGTAATAGAATTAGAAGTTTATTACAAACACAGCAAGTGAGAGACAGGGACCGACTGGAGCTCATTACAAACTGGCACTTTAGATTTTTAAATTAGATCATTTTTTTAAAAAATCTTCATTATTTGTCTTATGTTTTAATAAATCAGTTAAGTGTTCCATAAAGAAAAAGTGGTGACTGAGTAGCTAAATACCATCCTGTAATATAATTATCCAATCCATCTTTAGCTGCCTTGCCAGTTGCTCTGAAGTGTAAGCTGCAGTGTATGGTGAGCGTCGCGTGATATATTAAATAATGGACACAGAATATGGTGCTCTTGCAACTTTTCTTAACAAATTACACTTCATCAAAAACAGTCTTATCTTTTCTCATAAGCTCTAATATGTTGCCATTCAACTACTCACTAAACACATGGGAAACTATGAGCTGCACTTTCCAGCAAGGCAGCAAATGATCCTGTAGCAACTAGTTCTTATTTTCCTGGCTCTGCATTTTATTAAAATAGCATAAGCTTTCTATTGGCCTTAATTTTTTTCTTCTTTTGTTCTCTTAAAATGTTGGTATGGGGGTTCCTTGGGAAAGAACTTGTGGAAATGTGCATCCTGCTCATCCAACTAAGCTCCCTTTTTTTGTTTTGTCAGAGTAAAGAACAAAAATCCACTTTGCTCTTGTTGGTAGAATGGATTAGAGCTTGACTATGTGTAGCAACAGGGAATAATTTCATAATTTATCTCAATGTGCTAAATGAACAGAAGGTTAAAAAAAGATAGTATTGATCAAATGCTGATTCAGATTTCCAGGTAAGTTTTCTCATGGGCCTGTTTGTAATGGAGTAGACACAGTGGATCATTTATCTTAAAGCATCCCTGCACTGAAACTTCCATGCATGTAAAATGTACATATTGAGTTCTAACTACAAATATTCCTTTATTCTTAACATGTAGATTTCCAATTACCCTCCCGGTTTTGGCCACTGCCTAACAGCTTAGGATGCTTGATTTTGAGCCATATGTATTAGGGGTGGGCTGGGCTGGGCTGGGCTGGCGGCTGTCAGAGTGGGGTCAGAACTGAAGAACTATCCTATGACTAGCCAGACTATTGTGGATCAGCAAAAGTCCCTTTAAAAAGATAGAAAGTGGAGTTAAGGGTACAGTTGTGGATGGAACATTGGGGGACATATAGCTAGAACATGTACAAAATCTCCTTATAGTGTTGAAAATCTATTGTAGTTCCATTTAGAGCTTGCAAAGGAAGAACCAAGTAACACCAGTACTGAAAAGACTGTCACCATGTTCCCAACTATCCATATTTCTGTGGAGGTTGGGATACACATGAAAGACTCTGAACATTCTTTTAGTAAATGGCCAGGCCTTCTACTGGTAAAGCCAATTCTTCAGATATGCCAGTCTAAAAACTATACAGGGCTTTAAAGATTGTCACAAGCACTTTGAATTGTCCCCCCAAAACAACCTGAATCTAATACAGCTGTCTTTTTTTCTAAATAAAGGGGTCACATGTTCTCTCTTTGTGGCCCCTACTAAGAGTATGGTCATCTGTGTAGAAAATATCACAGTAATAATACAAATGTGATGTCACTAAAATGTGTATCACCAAGTGATTTCAGTGTTCCATTCTTTGGGAACAGGCATGATCATAGCATATTATGGTTGATATAGTAAGCTAGTTGGGCAAAGGGCATTCTAGTTTGTTGGGCAAAAGCATTCCTAACAAAGGCCTTTCTAATACAGTCAGCTATCCATATTTGCAAGTTCTGCATGTACAGAATGAACCAACCATGAAAATATTTGAAAAAAAAATCCAAAAATTTTCTTTGTGCTGAGTACTATGCTGGTGTGTAGGCCTGATGTAGCCTCTCAACATTTCGCAGATCCTCAGGCTCTCTCTAGCACTCATTTGAGTTGTTTGCCATTCTATATAAGGGGACACCACTTTACTTCACCATTGTATAGAATGGGACATGAGCATCCATGGACTTGGGTATCTATGCAGGCTCCCGGAACTCCAGCGGACATCAAGGGCCAAGTGTATTAGCAGAGAGATGAGCATTCAAGGACAAGCTTTCTGGGAGCATCTTGCTAATTGCTATTTGGCAATTTGTTGAACTAGATGCTGAAGTACTTAAGATTGTTATAATTAGATTAACTGAGGGTTGTTTTTTTTTCACACAGATCCAGTGTGTTTTACATAGATCCAGTGAGTGTCTCTGGTGTTTGCAAGTGGGGTAAAACCACTGAAGAAGTTTAAAACTGTCAGATTAATTTAACAAATACAGTTTCTTTAACCTTTGGTCTTGGGGGACAGGTTCTGATAAAGCTGAAGACACAAATCACTGTGTAGGACATCTGATGAAAAGAGCAGGGAGTCAGTGTCCAAAACCAGCATTTCTTAAATAGTGAGAGTTTGGCTACTGTCTGATTCTTATGACTGAGCCCATCACAGCCATACTTTTGTGTCTGAAAAGAGTGCTACATAGTCAGAGGAGTAGAACCTATATTCATATCTTTTGTTCAAGTGATATATTGGTTCCTTCATCTTACTCAAGAATAGCTGGTTCACTTAAAACTCAAAGGTACTGAGTGATATTGTAATAAACATATAAATCTCTGGCATGGTTGTATTTAGAATAGTGTGTACAGTTCTGGTTGTTGTAGCTAAAAAGGGAGTTTGTTATTGAATAGTGCAAGAAAACAGTCCTAAAATGGTAGGGTGGAAGATTTCAGAATATTTATTCTAGGAAAAAAAGTGAGTAAGTGGGGAAATAACAACAGTATATAAACCTATTCCTGGTGTGAAGAAGGTCTCAAAACACCTTTTTCCTCATCTTCCATATAATATTAAACCACTAGGTCATGCAGTGTGGTAACTCCAGAATGTTCCAACGGGGCCATCCAAGGAGATATCTCAGAATCTACCATCATAGTCAGTGTGACTCTCTCATTCATTTATTTTATGGCAAAATATTAAGCAAGATGAACAGTGCAAATTCTTAAGCCTTACTGTAACTGACTCTGGCAGTAAGCCAAATATGTGCAACTGAAACTACTCTATATGTTGCTTTCCTATTTACCCTACTTCCATTTTCTTCCCTCTTTTCTATTGTTTTCCCTGAATATAATTTTAGATTATAGGCCCCTTAGGGCAGTAAACTGTACAGGTGTATATGGAAAACTATGCGTGCTTTCGGTATTATATATGTAATGATTATAACAAAGATATTGGGTTAGTTTGAATCAGAGAAGTAAAGTAGGTTCAGAGAAGTAATCAGAAAAGTAAAGTAGGCTCTTTCCATCCAGGAAAAGAACCAGCATGGTCCGTAGGATTTTTGCATGTAAAACTGTTGCCCCTGGAAATAGGTGTATCGGACTCCCCTGATGCTTTCCCAGGGGCACTGCCAGGGTTGACATTGATATTCATGATTTCCCTCTCCTTCACTTTTCCCTACTCTTTCTCCCCCACTCATCCTTTCTTTCCATTTGAGAGGCAGCATCAAAGCCCAGAGTACATTTCCTTTTTAAAATTCTTACAGCAGAATTTGGGTGCATGGCAGAATGATACTGCAGCTGGATGTGATTTTCCCAGACTGCCTCCATGTCAGACTGTGAAATACTCTGAGGAAGCGAAGATGCTGGATACAACAGAGTTCCAATCTGGCTGTTTTTGTAAAGTTTTTTAAAAAGATGATGTTTGAGAAGTACCTTTGTGGAAACTTCCAGAATATGGTGTGGTTGAGCTCTAGTGGTGCCACCGATCTTTCCCCCTACTTTCTGGTAATGGGTATGGAAAGCTATCTGGGTGATTCTGAATACGCATGTACACAGTTGCCATCTGATAATTGCTAAATAAATCCTATCAGAAGGGTTTACATAATGGATTGCCTTAATTCACTGATGCTTCAGAAACACTGGTGCTTTTCAGATACACACACATACACACACACACACAGTCTTAAGTGCATCTTAGAAATGTTGCCCAGTTGCAATATTTACTTAGGCTGGTCTTTAAAACAGTACCATCTGACCAGTTCAGTTCTATATAGGTACTTCATCTTGCACCTCTGCAACAGAAGGCACATTCTGTGTCTGTCAAGTATGGTATTCTGTTTGGCTCTGGTTCCTGCTGGACTAGTCCATGTGTAGACCTGAGCTGTTACTCTTACTGACATGTAAAGGCATTATCAATTCAGCTTGGAACAGAAGAATCTTGTCTCTGAAAACAACAACTATTCCACCTCCCCAGCTGTGCAGATAATACCACTTGTCACTGCACATCATTCTGTTTTTCTTATAATGAAATATCTTGATTTGTTCTAATGAGTTCCCTTGAGAGGAATTCTCCTTTGCTTTTTCCAGAGTCATAAGCTATGGCACAAACTCTGTATGGTAGCAGCCCCCCCACCTTTTGAGGGATGCTTTATGTTTAATTTTTAAAAAAATAGCTGCAAGTTTGTGATCCACAGTTAATGGATTGCAAGGTAACTTTATTCTAATCATATGGAAAGTGCAACCTGATTTTCTCCCTTTTCCCTCATTCCTAAGCTGGTTTGACCTGGTTATAGATTTTATATATTTATAGATTTTAAAGAAAGTTATAGATTTTAAAAATATATCTCAAGGTACAATATCTCTTAGTTTTTCTTTTGCCCATTTCCTCTGTCATACTTTCATGAGAGTACCCAGCTACTGCAGGAGATACTAATGTATGGGTGAGGAATGTGTGGCTCTCCAGAAGTTGCTGGACTGCAATTCCTATTAACCTTAACTACCACAGCCAAAAGATGAAGGATGATAGAAGTTGCATTCCAGGAACATCGTGAGCCATGTGCTCCCCATGTCTGTGCTAATATATACTCAGAGAATTTTCAAATATGTATTCCAGCATTAAAACACTTTAATGGTTGTTATTTCACAGCCCATTCTGTGCTACCTGAAATATATTCTTTGATCCTATGAAAAGTTGAGGAGAAGAGACCAGGCAGCGCAAAACATGACAGGCAGAACTGAACAATAATGCTTTTCTCCTTTGTGCAACTTTGCTTTTTAACTTGACGCAGAGCCATAAAGGACAAAGGAACCATGCCAGAAAAAGGTGACAATCCTATGGCAGTTTACTGCCATTATGTTTGCATTTGGGAGTGGCTTCTCCCACACACTCAATAGTCTGCTTAAAAAGCCAGGTGTTGTTGAAGTACATGCCTACAGAGGGTTGCCAAAGTAACACTAAATGATGACAGTTGTTTGGGCTGGCTTTCTTTTTTCCTTACTGGGTTGAAAACCTTTGATGTGAATATGAAAGGAGCAGAGTCCTTAGATTAATTTAAGAATAAAATTATTTGGCTTAGGCCCTAAAATGTTATATTGCAGGCACTTGTATTTGCACATAGACATAAGACCCTAGCACAAGCTGGCTTTTCATATTAAAAAAAACACAACAGTATACAATATCAGATGGAAGGGCTAAGCTATCAGGTGGAATTTTCATAATCGCTATAGCTACTGTTTGAAATTTCAAACAGAATTACAAAGATACACATGTGCTTTAATTCTTTTGGCATCCATGCCGTATAGCTCTCAAGAGAGCTGGTTCAGACAGTCAACCAAAAAAGTTTTTGAAAAACTATTTCCTGTGCAAAAATGAATTGTTTCTTTTTTCTGTTTCAAGCATATGGAAAATGTGTATTTTTAATGTAAATAATTGCATTTGTATACATCAACAACAATCAGACTGTTCAGAATTGGACTGTTTGGTTGTTTTGAAGCTACAGTTTCACTGTCATGCTTTTCTTATCGGAGACTTATAAGCCTACCCAATTAAAACTACATAAATAATTACAAATAATCTGTGAGCCCTTGCCAACTGCTCTGATCCCACAAAATGACTTGACCCCAAACCCCAAAGTACTCAGAAACATTCTTCTCTGACTGTTTTCTTAGGCATCACTTCAAAGTGGCTGCGGTTTTAAAATATGCTGTTATTTTGGTGTTCACTTGTGTGGGATAAAATTTCCCATCAGTAATGGTAGGATTGTAATAGGACTCCAGAGGAAAAGAGAGAGTTAATGAGTGTGTTCTTTTTGCTCGCTTCTATGTCATGTATTGATACAACTTTTAGAAGGCTCAGTGTTTCCTCTGAGTATTTCTTGCCTAAGAAACCCCATTAGAATCAAGGGGCTGCCATAAGTGAACAGGTAGTTTGATGCACCTTTCCTAAAGCTAGCCAAGACAACTTCCACAAGTCACAGCAGAAACAAGAGTAGCTTAAAAACCCAAGTTCCAGATTTTGTTGAATTGGTGTTACATTTTTAAGTATGCTTTTGCAATTAACATTCTCTGAGCTTCTAGTGAAGCTGCTTTTCAAAGGCCACACTCTGTTTGGACATGTGGGAGTCCCAAGGCTGTGGAGCCTTTGAGTTCAGCCCTATTTCAAGCCTAATTGCACCACTGAACCACCGAGAAGTATGGCCAGTGAAAATAGCAGTGGCTAGAACATGGCTGGCAGGTGTTATTTTACTATCCTTCCCCTGGTTAAAGAAAGGTGTACATCTCTGAAGAAGTCTTACAGAAATGTAACTATTACACTAGATTAATGCTGGCATAGTAAGGTAAAAGAGGATATAAAGTGGAATTTTGAAGGCAAATTAGTAAACACACAAACTTAAGTGACAAATGCCCTTTGGTCATTCTTCCTTATTCCTCAGATCTCGTGTGTGTTCTTCTATGGATACTGATTGCATTCCTTGATAAATTACCAACGCCATACTCCTAATTACTGCTTTGAATAGTCAAATAAGGATGCATGGTACTTTTGCAAATCGAAGATGATGGATTTGGCAGGGGGAACAGTGCCAACATGTCCATAGCTAGCTGCTAACACTCACACACACACACACACACATAAGTTCCAAATAATGTTTTCTTAAAAATGGTTTTGATATCTAACTACTATGTATGACTGCAAACCAGTCATTTCCTTGTAACCACTTAGTTAAGAATAGCCCTGGTGACATCTACGGAACTATTCTAGATTAAGTGGTTTGTGGATTACAGCTTTAATCATTTACAGCTTCATCCTAAAATGTCTTTTGCCTGTGATCTTAACAAACCAATAACTTGCATGGCCACAGCTAACACAACTGTCTTTTTCCAGTAGGTGCAGAGCCAGTCAGCTTTAACTCATACCTGCATTCCCACTGTCACTAAGCTCTCACTATTAGAATTGCAATAAAAAGCTTTTTCTCTTCATGCAGTAATATGCCACCACTGTGTCAGCGCTGCAGCATTAGCAGTTCCTGTGTAGCTAGTTCCAAGGAAAGTTTGTTGACTTATTTCTCTGTGCTCCTTGCTGATACACTTGAAAGCCTGATCCTTCGCAATGCTCAATCATTATCACATGGCCTTGTTTATGCTTATGCTCAGAATTCTACAGTGTTTTAACTACACACACTGATCACAATCTAGAGTGGCTCTAAAGCTCTTCTTTGGTTGAATACTTTGTTCAGTGCTATTCAGTGTTACACTCTACAGCTATGTACCACAGGACTTTTACAGCCACTTATTCCAGAAATTGAATAGAAATAAGGAAAGAATCCATAATTAATTAGGGTGGTTTTAACATACTTTTGCTTATTTGTGTTAGTGGATTTTTATACTCACATTAAAATCACTCTATATTATAATGCTCTCAGTGTATGAAACAAATTTATATATACCACTCTGTGCTTTTATGAGGAATCACAAGTTACATATAAATTTTCTTTAGTTCTGTGTTGTCTAGAACTGATATGCATATCTGCAAAAAGCTATCACTGCTAACTCAGCAGTGCAAAAAATATCTGTTTTCTCTGCAATACAATGAAGCAAACAAACAAATTTTGTATTTCACTTGTGCAGTTATGGAGAGACTATAGTCCTCATAGTGTTCTGGGTGACATATAGAAATATCGTTCTTCATTTGTAAGAAAGCTGATCTGTCTTTCTGTCATTTTTGGAATGACAATTCCTGGCACTACTTAGAACACAAAGTCCAAGACTTGTGTAAATAACAGGATATGGCTTTTGAAATTCATATTCTCTGAGCAAACATGTATTGTCTCAAAGAAAAACTCTGCTAAAACCTAAGTCACATTCTGAACTGGGTTCCATTATTTTCAGACCACATTAAAATCAATGACCTAAATCCAATTATTAGCCTCAACTAAGTAGACCTACCAAATCAACAAGAACTTGGTAAGTCAACACTTATGTAAGTTCCATTGATTGGGTCTATCATAGCTGGGACTAACAGTTGAGTTTAGACTAATAGAATTACATGGCTTTCAAATGCTGTGTTGCTTTTTGTTTGCAAGTAGGATGGAGACAGTTAGCTATCTAAATATAGGGTTACCACAGAGTTCCACAAAAGTGGAATTGTGCTTATAATGTTCATTTCCAGGAGATTCAGACCACTATTATGAGAGAGCTAATCCATCCACCAGGCCTTCAAGGAATACTCTGTGCTAGCCTTTGTCAGCCTGCTATCCTGTGTAAGTTTTGGACTACTTGGTCATTGCCAAGTTTTTGTCTGAGGCAGTCAGGATTAGAGAACAATAAACTTCTATATTAGGGAAAAACATTTGAAATAAGTTATGCCTATACGATTTGACCCAATTGTTCTTTGTGCTTTTAATTTACCTTACATGTTGTTTATTTGAACTTGTTGGGTCTGTGGATTGTAATAAAGAACAGTAGTAGTAGAACTGCCAGTATTCTTGACCACTGTCCATGCTGGGTGAAACTGATGGGAAGTAGAAGTCTAAAATATTGGGACAGTGCCAAGTGGGGAAGGTTGCTCTAGGCCAATACATCTTGTACACCCAAATGCAAGGTTATATATTGGGGGGAAGGATTATTCAGTTTCAACCTCCTCCCATGCAGTCTGAGAAGTCAAGTGGAGGAAAACTTCCACTTCCTCTTGCTTTCCCAGTCTTACATTTTAAAAAGTTTGTAATTTTTCCAACTTCCAAGAGTCTTTGTACTATATCGGTACTCTCCTTTGCTCAGAAAGATCACCCACGCGCCAACATACGCACATTATAGTCAATTTCAATTGGAGTTGAAATCCAAGATTGGGAAAGAGAAAAGAGCATTGTTAGAAATTTTCAACCACTTGAATTCAGGTAGACTAGTATAAGGGAGTGATGTTAATCTTTTCAAGCAAAGGGGTTTACAGCTTTAGTGCTAAAGCTCTAGAGAATGTTTAAAAAAAACAAAGTGAGGAGCAAAAGGGAAAGGCATTGGAACAGGGACAGCATAAGAAAAAATCAGTTTTTCTTTCATTCAGCTACTGCTGCTGCTATTCCTTTAATTTTTGTCAAGAAAGGAAAAAAAATAAAATAAAAGCAGAATTTGGATGGGGAAGCTGCAAGAAATGACATGCAAATGTGTGGGAGAAATGGAGGAACCCACAGTCTTCTGTATTTATTTGTTGCCTGTATTTATATTGTGGCCATGTTGTATTTCTTATTTGCAGAACAGATGTAAAATTGTTTAAAGTCCTTCCTTGATAAATTTCATCAGTCTTACAAAAATTCACTTGATGAAGTCAGCTTAGTTGACAAAAACTTATGCTACCAACTTCTTTCTCTCAGTCTCGAAGGTGCTACAAGGTGCTTAGCATAAAAAAATAATTAAAAGTCCTCAGATGTCTTGGTTCAGTTGGAACCTTGAACAAAATTTTGCCTCAGATGAAATTACATAACAGCTCAATAGCTTGTTCAGTAAGAATATTGCTCCACTGACTATTTCCTAGTAGTGGCCCTTAGCTTAGGGGTTATGTTTGCCTTGATTTTGTGTGCAGAAAATCATTCTCTTTATTCTGCAACAGTAAATGGTTTCCCATCCTATCTTATCAGCAAAATGTATTCTCTGTCTGTCAGCAGACTATGATAGGGACTTGTAAGAGGTGCTTAGTAGGCAGGACTTGTTCAAGAGAAGAACCAAAGAAACAGTGATTTAGGTAAAATGTGGTTTCCTAGTTCAGCCCATCTTGATATATCCATTTACTAGAAGTATGCCTCCTTAGTGATACCACAAAAATAGTATAGCCACAAAGCAGAAGAGAAAATATATCCAATGGATTTTTAATATTGTAAGGGTATATCAAGTAATGGTTGCAAAAACAGCAACCTGGAAACTTGGCTTGATTATCCTTTCCACGTGTCCCTCTGTGTGTAGCAAAAGTACAATTACAAACCTCCCTCCTTCTGCTGGCCCTATCCTCCTGTCTCTGCCATTTATGTTATTTCTTGAACAATTTTGTTGATACACAGGGGCTAGGTAGGACCTGGAGGTAATGTTGCCGACTGCAGAACAAAAACCTGAGACCTAGGGGCAGCCCCTGGTTGTATCATTAAGCTGGCTACATTAAACATCAATCACAATTGCCCAGAGCATGTCATTCAGATAAAAAAGAATCTAAGAAATGGGAAAATATTTCTTTGGTTGAAAATTAAGTTTTCCAGGTTTTACGTTGATCAGAAAAAAAACCCAACTACCTTTTTTCTACCTTTCCAAGCCCTTCTATTAACACACAGGAGTTGTAATCCAACTACAGAAACTTTCCGAACAATTTTTTTTCAAATGGCTCTTAAAGGATTGTTCCTGCTACCAGCGCCCCACATTGGGTACATTTTCTTCCCCCCCCCCACACTTTTAAGTTGTGGGATTCTTCTTCATTCTCAAAAGAGCAACAACCCCAACAGCCACTACTACCACCACTACAACTGCCACCACTAAATAGTAGAGAGAGGAGGAAAAAGAAAATGATAATGATGACAATAACAACAATGATAAACCAACAGGGCAGTAGAAACCAACATGACAATCCTATCCATGCATGTCTATTCAGAAGCAAGCCCTGTTGAGCTTAATGGAACTTAACAGGTCTAAAATTCTGAGAATGTACTGTACTTTCTCAAATTTTGGAGGGAAGGGGAGTACAAAGGTGGACAAATTGGAGAAATCATGGAAGACTGGAGAACAATGATGCCTCTAGCTAGGAAATACAGGAGTAGAAGGAGAAAGAGGATTAGAGAGAGAAAGACAAGGATGGGAAGGAGGCAGAAGACAGATGTGGCAAGGAGGTGGAAGATGGAATGGAAGGAAGGAAGGAAGGAAGGAAGGAAGGAAGGAAGGAAGGAAGGAAGGAAGGAAGGAGAAGTTGTTTGGTCAGGACTAGCAGGGGGCAGCAGAGGATAGAGAAGAAAGATAATCAGGAGAAGACTCCTAGCTAAGAGTTGTAGGGAAGAGAGAGAGAGAGAGAGAGAGCAGGAAAAGAACTAAAGAATGAGGGGGATGAGTATAGGTAGGCCTTGTAAGGAGATGGGTGATGAGAGGATATTGAACCAGGAGTAGTTGGGGCAGATGGAGAAGAAAGGGAGGAAGTGAAAGCAAGAATTAAAAAAAGAAAGGAAGCAATTCCCTTACCAGAGCTGAAAAGAAAAGCATGCCATTTTTTATGCTAATGATGCAATCTACATATACCACACACCAAGAAAAGAAACTGTATTGTGGCTTCAGCCACTGAGACCACAGTGAGGAAGGTGAGGGTGAGGAAGGGAACAAGTAGGAAAAAACACAAAGCAGCAGTCAGTAGTATGATATTCAGGGTCTCCTGGGACAGCTAAATATTACCCTGCACTGACCTCTCCCTGCTGTTCAGCCTTGGTGCTGGTTGTGACTGGAAACCCCTGGAGATTGTAGAGCAGCCTGCAACAGCATACAGAGAGATTCTTTTCAAAGTAGTGCTGAAGAAGAATGTCTGGGCCTTTGGATCTTGATATCCTAGGTGGAGATAGTATTGATCTGATGCCAGAGTTATTCATAAAGCTTTCTGTTTTCATTTCAGTTATCAGAGCCAAAGTTGTGGGGAAGAAGCTTATGAAAGATGGACCTTTTGGAACAATGCGATATACTGTCAAACAGATGAAGGTGCGTATAGAGATGTTCAGTCTAACTGGACTGAGAAAGCAAAACATTTCAATAGAAAGCCATAGTCTGAACTTTGATGTTGTGGAATCTGTTTTTATCTTAATGAATACATTTGCTAAGTTTCTATATTAATAAAAGTGAAAGAAACCACAGATGATTTATATATGTGAGCAATCTTTTTTTCTCCACCTAATACTGTGCTCATATGCACACATTTGGAAAGACTGTTGACTTGTGTGAAGTGTGGCTAATTCCCACTTTAATAAATTTATTTTAACAAACTATTGAAGTATATAGTGTTCAAGTTATGTTTTATTTACTAATCAATATTTATTTAACAATTTTCACATGCTTATTTGCTAAAACGTGGTATTTCAAAATGGGAGGAAACTTTCTTTTTCTAATGCTTAATACAAGAGATCATTTTTAAAACATAGGTGAGAAGATTATCTTTTCTATATATGTAGCAGAAAGACTTGTCGTAGGGCTGAATCTTGTAACTCTGGATTACAGGAGGGGCTGTGTGTACATCATGACTACAAACAGAAACAAAGCAAACTAGACAAACATTTTAAGTACAGAGCAGTGAAATTTCTGATCCAGATTGGAACCTAAGTAGGAGGGTATGGAGATTTACACCATCTTGCTACTTATTCTAGGAGAAAACCTCCCACCGATTCAAAAATTGAAAACCCCATGATAGGTTTGCCTTAGGGTTGCCATAAGTCTCAAACGACTTAAAGGCACACAAGAACAAAACCAATGCATGTATGGAAGGGATAGACATCAATCCAGATTATGATTGCTGCAGGGACCAAAGGGTTAAACTCCCTCTCATGAACGCTAGTAAACTTGTCCTGTTCAAAGTGAGCCATGCTGAAGAATGCTTCCTATTTTAGTAGCAGAAACTGGCACCACTTTCTCCTTTAAAAAAATCTGGAAGAAGAAACAATCCATGACATTTGACTTTTATTTATTTGAAAGCATGGCACACTCTGAGCAAACCTCTCCCTGCATAAAGGCAAGGGGAATCCAGTTTGTTAATTCCCTTACCCATCCTTCTAAGCCTGCAGAATGAACCAGCTGGTTAGGCACATGGGAGGGACAGACGCTTTGATTTCAGAAAACTGCACAGTCATTCCAGAATCCATATTTTTTAAAAATTCTCAACATAGGACATTGAAAGAAAGTAGTAGTAGTAGCAAAAGAAAGAATATGTGAAGCATTTCCAACCCTATCCATATTTACATTCAAGTTCAATAATGGTGCTCACGTTCATTGGGATTTTGGGGGTAAAGCCACCATGCATAAGCCTCATGTTCTGACTTACACATTTACCTGTCCTGTTCATGTTTAAATGCCAAGCAAGTCTAGTGTAGTGCCAGCAAGTCTCCTAAACATAATAATGTTGCTGTCCCGCCCCCCCCAATATGAACGAAAATAAGACAATCGCAATTCTACATAAAGCTAATTAAGTAGAGACAACTAATTCATGGATGTTTTGACTCTCTTTAGATTTGACCTGTTGACTCTCAAGAGGAAAAAAGTTGTTTGCTCCCTTTGTTAAGTGGTTACTTATGTGCTTTCTGGCTGATGAACAGATTTCACTTAAACCTGTTGCTTTGGACATTCCTTTGGCAATTGACCTCTTGTTATGTAATGTTAAAAATCTGCTCTGGTTTATTTTTCTTGGCTGCTACTTCTCAGTCATAAGACTGGTTAATATCTTTAGAAGAAGGGGAAAAAAGAGAAACACATATTCTGGCACTGATTATAGAAGTCTGAAAAATATTAGACAAAGTAAAGGTTTAGAAACACAGCCACTTGCTCGCCTCCTGATAACAGTAATTCTTTTGATAAGGCATCATCCAGCTAAGCTGTTAGGCAGTGAAGGCTGTTTTGTAAGCCATTACAAACTAGAGTTGCTGCCAAAACCAGCTTTGACACACCTCCTTCCCTGGAGTGGAATTTTTGTTTGAGGCCTCATAGTCACTTGTTTTCTTTAGTTGTGTAGTGCCATTAGTTTTACATATTAAAATGAAACTCTCAAAATGCTGGGGGCACAGCACTTATGGCAGTAGATGATAACAAATAAGGTGGACGCGGGCTGTCTGTGTTTATCTGAGCAGAGGCAAACTTCACTGACATATTTTTGTAGAGTCTTTTTAGGAGTAAGCTATATATTTTGGCAACACAATCAAAGTTTTCAGCACTTGGAAAATTACTTTAAAGGCGTTAATGCACCACTGTGACTCCCTGGCAGCACAGTTTGCTGTTCTATAGTGATTTGAAAGTTTTTCAGTCAAACTTTTTGCAGGGTGCTTTTTTGAGCGGGGGGGGGGGGAATTAGTGGGAGAACCAAACAGCCACATACAGTCCTTCTAGGGCCACACGTTTCCTAATCCTGGTTAAAATGTCTATTCTTTAGAAAAGACTGGAAATACAATTCCCATCTCTAATGTTCTGTAGATCCTAGAAGAAATCTGAGCAGAGAGACTTGGGCCATGATGTGTGTATGTTCTTTTAATTTTTTAAAAGTGAACTTATTATACTGTGTACCCAGGAATTCTGCTTCACTTTGCAGAAAGTGTTATTTTATATTTGGATGGTTTCATTTTACTTCAAAACTAACTGGCATGGAATCACTGGGTTTGGAATGAGAGGGTGTGCTAGACTCTATTTTGAAATCAGGTTTTGAAAAAGAAACACCTTGCAGTAGATGTGTTTTGTGAAATATTAATCTATTTCAAAACTTAATACTAAATGAAACTTTTCTGATACGACTTTAGTACATGATGCTTTGTTATTGCTTGCTAATGTGATGGAGTGCTTAAGAGTCCTGATGCTACCAACATGCCTAAGAAATTAGAAAAACAAGCAGCATACTAACAATATTTTTTGCCCCACATCATATTCAAGTAGAGGACAGGAAACACTACAGCTCTAAGGGAAAGGACTAAGTATCCCAATTGGTGTTAATGAAAATTCATGGAATGATGGGAAAACCCATTCCAGTTCTGTGACATCAGTTTTTAAGGTCACTGTGAATTGAGATGAGCCATGTGATTTGCACATGGATTTTTCCTGCATAGGGCTAGTTAATCCCAAAGAATGGGGGTTGCTTATCAAAATGCTGATTCAACAGGAACTGTTGCTACCCTAGCAGGCACCACCCGTCAGTGACTGCAAATACTTTGTTCTCTAGCAGTCATTTCCTAAATTGTGGTGAAAGAAGTATTCCAAGAGTAATAACACTGCCTCGTTGGTGGTTTTTTCCTGATGAAAACAACAATCTGTAAGGAATTTCTGCTGCTTGGGTGGGTGTTGCACAAAATATAGCTTGCACAGAAAGAGTCCCTTTAACAGGTTTTGCAAGATAGTATGTGCTTTCTATGTGATCAAACAACAATGGTGAAGGACTTCTCAGGAGACTTTTCTTATTTCCACAATTTTGTTTTACAAGGAAGCAAGATGCATGTGTTAATCTAAACTGAGTTATAAAACATTTATTCTACAGATCTAAACCTTGAGCAGTCCTCTCCTAGGAACTGTACTCCTTTGAAAAGACCTTCTTTCTGGAACATAAAGAGATACGCAGTTTACAAATGACTGAAGGAGCTTAGGAACGGGCTCAGCAGTGTCAAAGGAACAATATTGTACATTATTATTAGTGGCCTGATCATATGTGCACATGGTCTTGATTCTGTATAAGCCCATCACTTGCTAGGTTTCCTAGAGCCCGAATAAATTCTAGCATAATTATTTCAAAGGACTGGAGTAATTATTTGAAGCTCAAGAAGCAGGAAGCCTAAAAAATTCCAAAGCTAGACTTGTGCTGTTCTTCTTATTGTTGCCTGACATTTTAAAATGCTTCTCATTCTTTTCCCTCTCCTCTCTTTTAAAGATGTACAGAGGTTTTGACAAGATGCCACATGTTCAGTATATCTACACAGAAGCCTCTGAAGGTCTTTGTGGAGTCAAGCTTGAGGTCAATAAGTACCAGTACTTGATTACAGGTAAAAAAAAAAAGTGGCAGAATTCTTAGTCACCTCTTGCTTTCAGATTATATCTGTTTCAGCTGTATTTTTAAAAAGTGCAAGCTGCTAGTGAACATAACTTGCAGGTATTAGGCCACCAGCACTCATCTTGCCCCAGCCCTCTTTAATGCTGTGTTCCAGGTTACCTGTTTTGGTCAGACCTGGGAAACCTCGGTACTTAAATGTGGAGAACTGCTATGACTCCTAATATTAGTTAATAACTCCCATCAGTAGGACCAGTGGTGGGAGTTGTAGTTCAATAACATGTGAAGGATGCTTCCTTTATATTCATGTTCTATAAAATAATAAATGGAGACCTCTTCATGAGTACTCTCTTAATATGAAACCCACAAAGAAGATGCCTGTTTCAGCAGTATCTCCTATTTTGTGAAATGCTCTTGTGAGTAAGCTGATTTTGTGGCCCTCTTTAGTGTTCTTTCTGTGCCAGGTTTAGACAGATTTATTCTCCCTGGCCCTTTAAAGTACACATTTAAAGGACTTCAAATAGTTTATCTTGTTTTAATGGCATTCTTCTATCTAATATTACTGTGAATTATAAAACAGACTTAAAATAGATGATTTTGTTTTGTGTTTTGATAGCATTTTTTTTAATTTAATATCACTGTGAGCTACCTTTGCTCTCATTTTTGGCAGAAAGTCAAGCTGTTAATGCAGTAAATAATGTCATATTATTTTTGGTCTGTTGATCATTACTTTGGCTCTTGTTTTGTTCTTTTTTTTAGTTAATTTGAGTGATCAGTTAACTCTTATTAGTACTTCCATTTGTTCAGTTCTTTTATTCTGCTTTGGATCTTATTAACTCTACTTCTGTAGTTTTAATTTTGTTTTGTATTTGCCCTTTTATGTTGCTTATAAAATATTTTATAAAGTGACCAGCCAATGTAACAAAGAGTTGGCCTAAAAGACAGCTCCTTGTTAAAACATATATTTAAAGAAAATAAAAAATGGTCAACATCTCAGAATTCAAGCTGAACTTTCTGTAGACCTGAACACTTCCCAGTTGTATTACCTTTACTACTACTACTAGTCCTGCTACTACTACTACTGCTATTATTAATAGTACTAATTTGGCTGCTACTACTACTACTACTTCTGTTTCATTGAAATGTGACCAATTTGTTCCAATTTTCTCTTTCTAAGTCCACTGTCATTTGTAGAAGGCATATTGAGAGAAGTTTAAACAGAAAACATGAAACGTTGAATTTCTGTAATAAAGTAAAATTAAGAGAATTGCCTTGAAAATCTTCATCCCCCCCCCCCAAAAAGCGCTAATTTTTATGTAGAAGTTAAAAGAAACAAGAAAACCTACATAAAAATAAGGATGCAAAGAATAGCAGGACATGCTTCCTGTGCCATATCTTACTTTATTGAAACAGTAGCCATGACATTGCTATTGTACTTGTACATGGAACTGAACTGGCGTTCACAGCTGGCAATGAATTCCAGGCTGTCACTGATTCGGGAAATATTATCACACTCATGCATCTAACAACTGAATGACATTGTACTAGCTAATTTGTGTATTTGTTTTCTAGGCCGTGTTTATGATGGAAAGGTTTATACTGGATTGTGTAATTTGAATGAGAAGTGGGATAGACTGACTCTTTCCCAGCGCAAAGGACTGAACTATCGTTACCATCTAGGTTGTGGCTGCAAGGTACGTGCTACGTGCAGACTTCCCTCAGTTAATGACAGCTTCATATATTAAGGCTGTTCAAGGAAGGCAACAAGGGAACAAAGAAAACAGAGCAAAATTAAAACAGTGTAAAAAGGAAGAATATAATTATCTGACATCCTGTTCCTATTAGACTTAGGTCTGCCATATTCAGGAGAGCACAAGCCAAGAGAAGGCGCATACTTCTTAGACCAGCTAGTTTTAAAAATATTAGAGATGTGTTTTCAGGGTAGACAGAGCTTATCTTTGGGACCTGGGTAGAAATATCTCTCGAGCCATGGCTGGCCTGATGGTTCCTAGCCAGGATGGCAACTTTTCAAAACTCAGAATGGACGGATGTTGGTGTAGAAATTCTTCAGAGAGCCTTAATGCACCTGATTCCTTTAAAACCACTCCAGGAAAATCCATTGCTTGTTTTCTTTGTGTAATTACAGATTAAGCCCTGCTACTACCTTCCTTGCTTTGTGACCTCCAAGAATGAGTGCCTGTGGACAGACATGCTCTCCAGCTTCGGTCAGCCAGGGTACCAGTCAAAGCACTATGCCTGCATCAAGCAGAAGGAGGGCTATTGCAGCTGGTACAGAGGATGGGCACCTCCTGATAAAACCATAATCAATGCCACAGATCCTTGAGCACCCAGACATCTTTCCTTCTTGTTCTTTCCCTCCCATGTGGCTGAGCATTCTTTGGACACTAACTCATATCAGATCATGATGGCAACCATGATATTAGTGCCTCTTTCTTGCAAATTTTAGCACTTCGAACTTTAAAAAAATCTATGCCGTCTTAACTGATTTTTGTTTTGTTTTATTATAAATCACTTTTTTAAAAAAAATTGCTGTCACCCATTTTGGTTGGAAGATGTTTGTCTGGGAACTTCTGTTTGCACACCAGATGAATAAGGGAGCTTTTGCTCTAAGTTATATATCACTATATATATAGCAATATAATCTATATTTTTGTAGGAAAACAAAAATCTCAAAAATTTCCCAGTTGACTATTGTATTACAATTAAACTCCTCTTTTCCCCTTGCTCCTATTGCAGCTTCTTTTCTTACGTATTCAGTCTTTGGATTACATAAATAAAATTTCTAAAATGCAACCAATTAGGATTAACAATGTGAGCAAATTTCACACACATCAGACAGATTAAAAAAAATTATAATGCCTGTATAAAATGGAGCACTTGGGGAATTCTGCTGTTGTGTGAATTAAAAGCACCCTATCAAAATGCTTGTCACGTTCCAAATGCAAATACTGAAGCACCATGGCAGTTCTGGGTTTGCACAGGGCATAAATAACAGCTTCTAAAAATCAACATCAATTAATGAAGCTAATCCCTTTTCTAACCACAAATATAGAGCAAACCAGTTTAGAACCAAAACAGCTCCTGACATTTCAATTGTCCTAATGCGGTTGCAAAGCTGCCTTTTCAATATCTATTTCCTTTAAAAAAACAACAACCTCAAATAGATAAAAACATATCCGTACAAAATAAAGAAAGACATAAACTCACACAGAGGTAGTTGGACTAGGGGCAAGGGAAGGACTGGAGAAAGGAACAGAAGCTTAAACTTAATGTTATTAGTGTAAGAAATCAGTTGCCAAAACACTGCTTTGCTGAGTGAAAATGTATATAGATGTACTGACATAAGCTATTTTTGACAGGATGCAGAATTGTTTCATGCTACAAACTATGAAAAATTCAATTACTCTTTTCAAAGCAGCAGTCTTCACATTCCAGGTTACTGGTTACTGTTTTATTTTTGTTTTAATTCTAAAGATGTTAGAACTGCGCTGGTTTCTACAGTAGTGATAATAATCTATGTTTTCTCCTTCCCTGTGCATTTTCCTTCTCTTGTTTTACCACAATAAGGGCCAATACAAAAATCTGTTCAAAGAATGGTCACCATTTCTTCCACTTTCAACATTTTATGCGATGAAACAGTCTCCTGAAAGTGCTCCAGTATTCTTAAATTATAGAGTTAGCTAACACTCTGAAAAACAGAAGACTTTTCATAGTATGGTAATTTGTGACTTTCATTATATTGGAGCCTTTTCACAGTACCCTGCGAGTATTGAAAAGTGAGGAGGTCACTCCTTAAACATTTTTTTCCTCCTTTGTACCAGTATGCAGAGTGAAAGCAGAGACAGGTGGCAGATAGGATGAGCAGAGAATTTATAAACTTTGCCTGCCACTGAATGGTTTTCTAATGTTCTGGATCTCAACAGTTTTAAAAATAATTTTAGAGGGAGTCTGTGATATCTTCCCCCTGCTAGCTATGATTAAGGAAACCTATGGTCCTTAGGCTCACTCAATCTTCTGGCAATAAGGATGCAGGAGCTGACTCTTCCATCTTCACTGTGGACTTGATGATTTCTTTGTTTTTATTACGGAGAAGTATCATATAAATATCTTGCTAAAAATAAAAGTATTTTACATTTTAATGTTATTAAGGAGCAGGGTTACTGATGGGATGGGCAAAAGTGTTTTACTGGAATGGGGTGAAAGATTGACAAGTTTTTTCCCCCCTTTTTTATTGTTATTATTTGTCTTACAGTGCTATCTTCAGTTCATTCCACCTGGGTAGTGCTCTGCAATAAATATAAGTGGGCAGATAGCTGCCTCTTCCATTGCAAGGAATAGATACTAACTAGGAAAGAGGCTTAATGTTTGCATTGGAGTTTCCATATCTAAATGATACTGCTGAGTTGAAGTTCAAAATTGCAAACCTGGTTGTGGGGGGGCATGTCATTGGACATGGAAATCTGGCATGTCCTAAAGAAAGTTAAACTTTTTGGATGACATCTAGTTTTATCTAGGAAGCCATTTTAATACAAACAAGCATTCAGTCATGCAATCCCCAGTCTGCAGTTGTATTTAGCCGTATCCTCTGGATTGGGTTAGTCTAGTTTTACCCTGTGAAACTTATAGAGATTGTTCTTGATCTCAGAATTTTGTCCTGTATAACAAAATGCATTCAGTTATCATTTTGGCAATGGAACTGGACTCTGGAGGGTGGCATCCAGATCAAGGAAAGGGGTAAACGGTGTTTTATGAAGTACGTCTAGGTTTTAGTGACATGGGTACTGTGCCTGATTTTGTAGAGATTCACCAGACATGAATCACAAAATTTAGGGCCACAGAGCCCTTGGTGAGAAAATGGTTCTTGAAGTAACATATTAAGAGGCCAAATGGCTAATACTGCAGTTCTGATGCTGTTGCTCCGCCATTCAGCCTAAATCCATGGAGCTCTTTAAGAGCACAGCCATTTTCATTCAGAACCACAAACAAGGACTATCTCTCCATACTTCAGAGAAAGTTGGCGCAGATAGACGGCCTTTCTCTACCATAGGGTCTATAATAAGAAGCTTGACTATGTTATATAAATGCTTGCTAGAGCATATTAATACTCTCATGAACTTTTCAAAACCTCTTGTGCAGCTGTGCCATATCATACAAGGTCTGGGGACAGGAGCTAATTTCCTTAGCAGCTAAGAGGTATGGAAAATGTGTCCTATCGGTATATACATCAGATCTTACACCATGTTAAATTAAACTCCATTGAAGTCACTTTTCATTTGAAATGTACTTAGTAAAACTAAGTTATATTGCAGCAATTCAGGTAAACCAGTTATATGAATTGCTGTAAGAGTAGGGGAGAGAAAGAGCTTGTTTAGCATGTGCAACAGTGGTGGTGATTAAGCTATAGTATATCAACTTGCTGGACATAAAACTGGCCTTAGCGCAGTTTTTTCAGTTTCTGGAGATCATCCTGGCCTGAGTTCAAATCTTGAAAAGTGCAAAGAGGAAGCACTGCTCATTGATTGTGCTAAGATTCTGATTTCTTCTGACTGAATGGCAGCTGTAAAAAGTAATTCTTTCAATAAGAAGAATGTTAAACTCATAGCTGAGACACTATAGTATTGCAGTGAAGAAACTGTGGAAATCTCTTTAGTTGCTTAGAAGGTTTGTGTCCTTAAACACATTGTAATATATGTAAATGTTTCATATAGAACAGAATAAAATACTCCAGCCAACAAAGCTTTTCCTTTTTGTACATGGATTTTGATTCTACACTGCTAAAGATAAGAGTGATTTGAGGGCATGCCACAGCTAAGCAGACAAAAACAGCAGAGAACAATATTTTCATCCTGCTGATGAAGAAACCATCATAGAGGGTTGTTTGCATTACGTGCTTGCATTTTAATGAGAAGTCGAATGGAGGGGGAAGAACACAGCAAAAAATGCATTTCTTTGGGGAGGATTCCACATTTGAAAGTAAAATTACTAATAATTTAATGTCATTAAAAACAGTAATATTTTATTCATTCCCTCCTACAAGAACTCTTGCCATCATTCCCATTTTATAGGCTGCCATGGTAAGAGTGGGACATGAATCAGGGAAGCCTGATCCAAGTGCAACGCTCTGTCTACTACACTGGCTTTTAGCATTGCAGCTGCTAAGGTTAGATTTGCACTTGGAATATAGGCCTGAGCCATATCTGTCAAAGTTAACTAGTGCCTTCTTCCCATTAATTTCACAAGTTTTGAGATACATGTCTGTGCAAGCCCAGGTAAAAAGCCAATACTATGCCAGAGTAAAGATGCTTACTTTGAGGGAAGTCAGCATATAGCTGCAACCTTAGGTGTAATTCTGTATATGCTCACTAAGGAGTACCACAGATGTCAGTGAAATTCCTGAACATGCAGGCATAGAACTGGGCCGTAAATTTATCTTCTGTTCTTCTCTGCGTTACTATCTCTAACAATATTGAATATTAGAATGGAAGAAAACTCAGTCTGGGAGAAATCTCCTCCCCAGAAGGAATGTACTTTTTGCTAGGTTTTGTAGCACTGTTTACAGTTTTCCTCCTTGTTTTGTTATTTATAAATTTTATATTCATTGAATGTATATGTCTTTTAAAGTAATGTTCACCTTTTATAATGTTCTTTTATTCTAAAACAATAAAATGTTTTATTTCTATTATATAGATGATGAGTCTTTTGTTCTTGGTTTATAAAAATATGTAGCTGGCTTCTGTTGCCTCGAAACAGATTCCTAAAAGCATTTTTGATATCTTTCCATTGTTATTGTTGTTACTGTTGTGTGTCTTCAAGCCATTTCTGACCTATGGCAACCCTAAAGCGAAACTATCATGTGCTTTTCATACAGCTCAATCTTAACCATATTTACTATGTAACCCCTTTGAGATAAGTGTGTACAGAATTACACCTTTAACATAAGTGCAACATAAGAGGGCATGCTCATCAAATTTGCAGATGACACCAAATTGGGAGGAGTTGCTAAGACGCCAGAGGACAGGATCAAAATTCAAAATGACCTGGACAGATTGGAGAGCTGGGCCAAGGCTAACAAAATGAAATTCAGCAGAGAGAAGTGTAAGGTCCTACACTTAGGTAGAAAAAAAGGAATACAGAAATATAGTATGGGAGACATGTGGCGGGATAGCAGTACGTGTGAAAGGGATCTAGGAGTCTTAATAGACCACAAGCTGAACATGAGTCAGCAGTGTGGTGCGGCAGCCAAGAAAGCCAATGCAATTCTCGGCTGCATCAATAGGAGTATGGTGTCTAGATCGAGGGAGGTACTGGTACCACTCTACTCTGCTTTGGTTAGATCTCATCTTGAATCCTGTGTCCAGTTCTGGGCACCCCAATTCAAGAAGGACATGGTCAAACTGGAGCAGGTCCAGAGGAGGGCGACCAAAATGGTGAGGGGCCTCGAAGCCATGCCCTGTGACGACAGACTTAGAGAGCTGGGTATGTTTAGTCTGCAGAAGAGAAGGTTAAGAGGGGACATGATAGCCATGTTTAAATATTTGAAGGGATGCCATGTAGAGGAGGGAGTGGGCTTGTTTTCTGCTGCTCCAGAGACCAGGACAAGGAGCAATGGATTCAAGCTGCAGGAAAGGAGATTCCACCTGAACCTCAGGAAGAACTTCCTGACAGTCAGGACTGTCCGGCAGTGGAATATGCTGCCTCGGAGTGTAGTGGAGTCTCTTTCTTTGGAGGTTTTTAAGCAGATGCTGGATGGCCATCTGTCGGGAGTGCTTTGAGGGTGTTCCTGCATGGCAGGGGGTTGGACTGGATGGCCCATGTGGTCTCGTCCAACTCTACATTTCTGTGATTCTATGATTCTATGCAACTGCTGGTCCCACCTAGAGTAGACTCATTGAATTAATTGGTAATTAATGATTCTGTAAGAATCCTACTGACATAATGGCTCTATTTTAGTGGGACTAGCAGAGGGTCTCACACCTTACAACCTGTTCCATGCAATTTTGTTGCTGATCTTGAAGGAGCTTACCAGGTTCCACAAGGAGCCCCTAAAGATACCAGGGACTAATCTTGGAACCTTTTTGCATACAAAACATGCATTGTATAACTGATCTACAGTTCTTCCTCTATTAAAAATAGTTGTCAGAAAAAATAACAATGGTCTTAACTCAAAGTAAAGAATCCCTAAATAATTCTCAATTTTTGTTTACCAGTACTACAGATGTTTATGATTTTTTTTCCTGACAATCTTCCCTAGATTTGGTGTTCTGAAGTATGGGAAAAGCTCTGTAGTTCTGAACATCTGCACATAAAATTCTGGATTTGTACTTTTGAAATTTATGTTGAAATGAACAGTGAATGGGGTCAAATATGGAAGGAATAAAATCATTATATTAAGTCCTAAGATAGCATGGAAAAGAAAAATAAGAGGAAGAAACAAAATTCTTCCATCTGGGAAGATTATTTTTTTTTAAAAAAATGCTACACACTTGTGTTTTTGTAGAAATGCAAAAAAGGATATAAACAGAAAAAAATTGGAAGGATATGAAAATCTTCCATTTTTAATAAAATAATTCTAAAACTAATTTTAATTTAATTTACTAAGTGCATTAGTACATCTTATGTAAAGGCACAGAAAAACTTTTTGTCTTCCAGAGAAGCAAGATCTTTTGTTTGTTTTAATCTGTGTTAAGGTCATTTGCCAGTATACTTTTTCCAAAAGCAAATGAAATTCAAAGAGGCAAAACAGGCAGAAAGCAGAAGTATACAAAGGCAAGCAGAAATGCCATTATCAACATTCCAAATATCTTTTCTTTTTGCTTCCAGAAAGCCATCAGATCAGAACTCAACTGCAGAATAAGAAAACAATGCAGCTGAGGCTAACACTCATCCTTAACAACAGCAGATGCAAAAACAGATTTAGAAGAGTGAAAACTAGAGAAAAGCCATAAGCAGGGTTGAATATTGCAGGAAGAGAGGGTCTTTCTAGGTAGTCCCTAGCACTACCCATCAAAACACTTCAAGCAGTTTGTCTTTCTCTCCATAACAAAGAAAAAGGATAGGATGAGTAGGAAAACATGAGAGATTTACAAAATGGAAGATAGTGATATCTGTACCCCTCTAAAATTCTGTGATTGAGGGAGGGCAATGATAGGGACAGAAAATTATGCGCAGGGCTTGACAAAGTAAGTAGCCACAGCCACTTCTTCAGATGAAATAGGATCTGTTTTCTGACATTCTGGCCATTTCTGCACTACACTCTTATAGTGTTATTATTCCACTTTCAACATCCTATGGAATTCTGGGCTTTGTATTTTACTGAGGCCGAAGAGCTCTCTGGATGGGAATTCTAAATGCCCCTCCTTCAACTGCAAATCCAAGAATTCCATAGAATATTGAAAATGGAATAATAGCACTATAACAGTGTAATGCAGAAATGACCTCTCACTTCTAAAATTCAGTAACTGCTGATTCTGCAGACACATAGAGTGCATTCTTGTTCATGGGATCATAGTGAACAAAGGTATCCCTAAACAAGGATACCAACAGCCATTAGCATAAGCATTAGGTAGGGGAGAAGGTAAAGTAGTATGATAGTGCTCCTCTTCCTCCAATGTTTATTGAGTAAACCCTACAGCTCTTTAGAATGAATGGGGAATAAATTGCTTAAACATTTTACTATATATTCCAAACCTCTCTCATAAATACAGAGAAGTGAGCTGACAAATTCCAATTACTTAATATTGTCAGAACAGAAACTTGGAGTTCTGTGTAAATAATTACAGATCTTGCTGAGAAGTTATGAAAATAATGAATATTCTATAGTGCATTTGATGACTGCTGGAATGAAAAATCTCAAAATGAGAAACTGTGGGCAGAGAGAAGAAGAAAACGGGTCACATTTTTCAAACATTTTTCACTGAATAATACCAATGAAGATTTTTAACAGGTAGCAGTTGTGTCTTATATTTACCAATATTGTGAAATTCTCCTACACCACACTTATTTAACATAGCTTGCTCATCAAAGATTTTCCAATGTCTGAATGTAAATGCATAGATTTTTCCAAGTACTTTACCTCATAAACTGATATTCAGTTTCCTTATATAAGCAGAACATATTCCAATATATACAACAGCCTTTGTATTAAAGATGATTTGACACAACAAAGCTAACATAGTTGACTACAATGTATGATGCCATCAGGAAAGCATGTCCATAAGAAGGGTGAACAACAGCAGCCTGTGTGGTACACCCTTCCAATTAAACTTCTGAAGTTCTCTGCATTTTTCTATCCAAAGCTACTGCCCTATTTCTGCAGCCAATGTGAACTGCTATTACTCCAAACATGAATGCCACCATGAGTTGAACATGTATGGGGCAGGTGATGGCCAAGACAGTTAATTATCTGAGGTGGAGTCACCTCATGTGCCTTACCCAAGGCCAACTCAGTTATTTTGGCAACAGATAACAGAAAACTCGACAACCTTGCCCTACCTGTAAAAGCACAGTAATTTATAGATGAATGACAATTTATTGCTTTTTCATGACACTAAAAGAACTGCTGCTTATAGCAGCCACCTCACTATGACTAAACTGCAGGCTGGGCCTCAAGGCCTGAAAAACCAGGAGAACTGGAAAAAACACATTGGGACAATCATAGCAGGAGAGCAGAGTTGCCAGGTGAAATACAGGACAGGGCTCCTGTATATTTAATGCTTGGGCAGTAGAGGTGGTTTCAGCTGGTGTTGTCTGTGTGATAAACACCACCTGCTGAAATTCTTTCTTCTGTACAGTTTTAAAGGTATAGGAGCACTCCTGTATTTTACCAAGCAATCCTTGCTATGGAGAGGTATGATGCACACCTCTCAACTTTTGCAAACTTCCTCCACTCACCCAAAACTGAATGGGTGGGGGAAGAATAATCTCACTGAATGCTATTCTGTTCTTTCTGCCCCTTTACTACCTGTCAGAGACAGTCTTTCACATTCCCTTTCCCATATACAGTGCAATCAACCACAATTAAATACAAGGTGCTTACCATCTGTTTATGGCTTGGGAAGAATGTCTGCTCTACAAGAGGGAACTTCTCAGGACCCAGAGAATTGAAGATCTTAATTAGCTGAGAGAACTACAAAACAAAAAGATGGCCTATGTAACTTTGCAAAGAAGTAAATGTACATACAACCCTTCCTATCCCACCTAAAGTTATCAACATGTCACAAAAATGTTATCAATAAACTACTTTAAAAGAGTTTAGTTGGGACTTCTTCCTGGAAAATTAATGCACAGAGCCCCTATGAGTCAAAAGTATTGTAGAAATGATATAGTAAGTTTATAGTGGGGCTGTGAAATAGATTTAGCCAAATCCTGAATAATGAAGAGAATTAGGAGATGATTCTGAATGATTTGTACCAGCTACAGAACATACCAAATGCTCACCAATTTAGTTCCATAATGGAATGGCTCAGTTTTGGACAGATTTGGAGATGCAGACATCAAAAAAGAGTAGGCAAAAGAGTATGTCTCCAATATGAACATATAGAGAAGATCCTAAGGTTGTGAGATGGTGGAGGAGAACTGGAGTTGGGCTGTACTTACTGACAGCTCTAATGTTCAGCTTGGGACATTCAGCTCACTAGCCCTTTCAAATCACAGTGCGTATGGAGAGGGATAATGGGAAATCATTTAAATTACATTGTCAATCTCCTCCAGTGTTTCTTCATTCTATGTTAGTAAAAAATCATAAAAGAGTTGTGGTGAAGTGTGGGCTGTTGCTGGTCCCTTTAAGCCCCTCTCTAATTTCTTTTGGTTTTGTTGAATAGCTTAGCTTAATCTGTTTTTTTTTCTTGTTAATTTGTCTAATTAGTCTCTCTTGTGTTTTACAAAATATATTTTGTTGCTATTGGACCTCTAAGTCATTTATGACTTATGGAAACCCTAAGGCAAACCTGTCATGGGGTTTTCTGGAGGCTGAGAGTGTGTGATGCATTCAAGATCGGCCAGTGGATTTCCATGGTTCTATGGTCTTAGTTGAACGCTCAAACCACTATACCGTACTGGCTCTCTAAAACCTATTCCCATCCCCCATTATTCCTCATTGTAGCAGCAGCAGTAGTAATAATAGTAATAGTAGTTGTAATTGTTACTTAGAAGTGAGAGGATCTCAATATTGTTATTTGTCTGCTGCCACGTCCTAAGCAACAGCAGCATGCAGTCCTGTTCAGGACAGAGGCAGAAGAATACTCAAAGTAGGAGCAAAACCCATAGGAAAGGAACAAGAGGTGATGAGAGCAGCCACTCTTAGACCCCATCCTACCATAACAGGCTTAGGCAGGTAACTCTGGAAGACAAGTACTGGGGGTGGCGGTGGCGGTATGGGACCATGAGAAGGAAATTTCTACCATCAAAGCAATCTTATTTGTACTGCAGGTTACAAGAAACTAAGTTTGCCACTTTATAATGCCACATCACTAAATCTTAACAATTCATCTGCTGCTCGAATAAAGCCAAAAAGCATCTCCTCTTTAAGTAAGTTGTCATCTTGATCATTATTATGTATGATAGTTAAACTTTAACAGACTTAAAGTGACTGTTACTGTTGCAAACAGCACCAGGACAAAGACATTGTGAAAAAAGTGCAAGGCAGCCAGCTTGAAGAGCTTTTAAAAATTGTTTTTATTATTTGGAATCAGCAAATTTTACAGGTGCCTACCAGGAAATCCTTGTGAGCTACCTTGCTTGGTTTATTCAATCTTTAGGGGTCTACAAATATCACAAAATTTTTTTTTGTGGATGTGTGAAAAAAATAAAAAAAAAGCTATGGACACTTTTGATTTCCTAATACAAGTTTTATGATGGAGGATTGAATGCTGGATTCCTGATTCTTGATTCCAGTGATGTCTGGAATGAAATGGACTAGGCCTGAATCAACACAACAAACTGGCTGTAGATCCAAGTAGCTCAATTGGACTTGGAGCCAAATGGAGATTCAGTACACGTCCCTAGTTTCCATGCCTCATAGACATCATTGGCTATCATTGTGTTTTGAAATAGATTATTTTTTCAAAGAGAAAGTTAACTATTTGAGAAAATCCAGGGATCTTCTCTCGGCAGCATGCAGAAATGTAAGGTGCCACTATTAAGTGAATATAGAGATCAACAGCTGAGAGAGACTAAACAAACTAGCTTTCTCCCTTATATTTTCATTGATTATTGTTGGCAACACAGGTTGTTGATACAGCATTAAAGAGGACACTTTGTTTTCCCTTATCACTCACACTAACCCTGAACATCTGATGAGAAAAAGAAAATAAAACTGTTTTGGCTACCTCAATGAATAAACACAAGAATTTAATGTTATGAGGATCTGTGGGAGAGAAGGAAGGGTAAACACAATAAAGAAAAGAAAGGCATATTAGGTACTTCACATTTATGTAGCATAGTAAAACATGCAGAAATTTACAGTTCATAAAGGGAAAAGGACAAATCACCCAAATGGAGCTTCTGCACGAGTAAGCCATCCATTTATACGCAAATAGGAAGTAATCTATCATTCTTCTACAATGTCATCTCCATTCTGATCCCTGACATATAGGAATTTGAGTGTAGAAATTAACACTTATACCACTATCTGAAGACAGCAAGGTGTGGAATACTTTTCAGATGAATTTATTCTATCACTTTTACTGTTTTGCAATTTTTCTTTAAGTGGGAAAATTTACTGTTAAATTTTTAATTTTCACTGAAGGTTTGATACAGAAACCAAGACTGAGTACTCCACAAGTCACATAACGGAGGAACAGCTCATTGTTTCTCCCACTTGTTAATCCTTGCCTCCTGTAACCTATCTTAAGTGGGCATACTTTGAATTCAGTTGTGGTTGTTTGTGGCCATGGTGCCACCAACTTCACAAACATATCTGGTGAAGACACAAGAAAGAGTCTTCTCATTAGCTGCTCACAGGCTTTCAAACTGCCTTCCTAAGGAGGCTAGGATGGCTCCTTGCTGTTGTTCTATCAGTAAGTGATTTTCTTTCTACACTGACTTTTAGGAACTGACCACAAAGGCTTTTAATAGTGTGCTGTTTTACTGATTTTTGATTAGTAGTTTGTGGAAAAAGGTGAATATAAATGATTCATCACCATCATCTAATCCAAAGAAGAATAATGGTGTCATAATGGAGAATGACAGCATCTCATGCACTACTGGTCAAGTTGCCTGAAATCTTTTTCCTAGGGCTGATGCTACTTTGATGCCCAGTGAAACAGCTGCCTTAGAAAGTCTGACTACTGCCACTGATTCTTCTTCTTCTTTCTTTGGCCGGGTTTGGCTTTTTCTTCATCTTTTATCAGGTGGCTAAGTACAGAGGCTTTTCCAGCCTGAAAAGAGTATTTATTTACCAGGGATGAAAACTGAATATTATCAGATCTATGTAATGCTAAGTGGTCCGAATGCTTATTCAGTATTATTTTGTGTAGCATTACATCTTAACATAATATATTCCTTTTCTTTATAGGCTGCAAGATTGTTGCAGCTGTTGTCATACAATGTTACAATGGGTAAGAATAAGCCATGTGCAAATATTATAAATTTTGCACATTTCTGTATCTGTATAATATTGCACTGGGTACCCCACCTTTTTGCCCAAACTCCATAATGGTTGTATCTAGGTAAAATTTGCATAGTAGTTGTGAATCACACAATCTGTCAATACCACTTTTTTCAGTGTACATATTTTACAGTTAGATTATGTGAAAAGGCACAACTGTGGCAGACAGTACAACTTTGGCCAGTATGATCATATTCAACTTTACAATTCTATTGAAAATACTAACATTTGTACAGAAGGTCGTTGTGGGTTATCCGGGCTTTGAGGCCGTGCTCTATTAGTATTTTCTCCTGATGTTTCGTCTGCATCTGTGGCTGGCATCTTCAGAGGATCTGGTGGCATGGAAGTGAGACTGTCTCACTTCCATGCAGCCAGATCTTCTGAAGATGCCAGCCACAGATGCAGGAGAAACATCAGGAGAAAATAGAACACGGCCTCAAAGCCCAGAAAACCCACAACAACCTATGGATTCTGGGCGTGAAAGCCTTCAGCTTTACATTTGTACAGAACTTTGTTGATTTAGGGTAGCACCAAAAACCAACATACTGCAAACTGTTTATATAACTATACCTATTAAGGAAAATATTGGCAAGGAGATTCTGTCTTTTAGATTTCTACTTTGAAGTCAACATGTTGTGGAAGAACAACTAAAGTGTTGGATTTTGAACTTTCTATTCTATGGAAAGATCTAAGATTTCTCCTTTCTCGATTCATGCAGGGAAACTTTTTAAAAAAGGAATACCACTTACCACCCATGGTTTGCTGCAGAAATTGTAGATGGAGAAAAGTGAATTAACACTGGCGACTCCGCCATATTGCAGGCCAATGACAAGGCTGCGAAAGTCCTCCCCTAGAGTCATGCTGTAAGCATGCTGCCGGATAAGAACAAAGTCAGGCTTGAAGGATCTAGGAGACATAATTAGAAGACACAGTTTAAAAATCAGTTAAGACTGCCTGCTCCTATCCATTTAGTTTACTTTGTATGTTCCCTTTTTTAAAAAACTTCTTCCTCTTGTGTTTTCCCTTACTTATTGACGACTTCTCAGGTTTCAAGTGTGGCACCAATTATTATCACTATATGAAAGATATCAATAAATAACATCCTCCATTGCCTATACAAATAGAGCTTACAAGTCTCCAAATACAGTTCTCAGTTTCCATTACAGGCAAGTCACACAGGAATGGTCTGCAATAAGAACTAAAGATAATAAACTAGGACAGAAAAAGTGTCTTCCCAGCAGTTCTCTTCTGAGAACTTGCTGGATGGGGAGAATTTGGTGACCATTTTTCCAATGTGCTAAATAATAGATTCAAAATAGAATTTTGGAATCCTTGGAGCTGGAGACTAGTTGAAAGACCAGCATGTAAGGAGATCACACAAGACATTTTTGAATGTAGACATCCATTCATTAAAAACATATTTTTCACTTTTAAAAGATTTCTTTCCCATACAGTTCAGCAGTAATTAATCTCTCACTCTTGCCTTTCACATCACTCTTCTTTCCTTAAGAAAGCACAGACATGCAGAGAGGTATATACAGTGATTGCCTCTCGTCTCTTCAATTCCTTGTACATTTAGTTTATACTTATGTCTAAAGCTTACATCTAAAGTTTTTTTCTGAAGCATTTTAAAGCTCAGGCTAAAGATAGTGTTTTAATATTTGCTAGAATTTCAAGGGGTTGTAGCTGTGTCATTAGTACACTGTAGCAAAACGAATCATAATCCTAAAGATTATGGTCCTTATCCTGTCAGCAGCTCCACCGAATCAATTACTGAACAGTGACTCAAGACTTATGTAAATATTATTTATTTAATTGGGGTATTCTTGTTGAGACTATCAATAGGATTTAGGCTTAACAAGCTTATTTAGCATAAGAATTTGTGGAATGCAGCCCATTTCATCAGATTTTATGATGGCAGGCCATGGCATGGGATTGAGTGGGCTGCAGTCCATGAAAGCTATTCTCCCTTCAAAATAAAATGCTTTATTAAGTCTTTACGGTGCCACAAAGCTCTTCATACTACGGCTAGCTTCTTATTTCCTCTTGTTCTGTGATACATATGCATAGGATTTTTCATAGCAAGAAAACATCAAAAGGTCTATTACTTTGGGAATCATGTTTCCGCAACAACCAACCTGATGTCTGTAGGAATCCCTCAACCTATACACTTTCAAACATCTATTTTTAAATTTATTTTTTTGCTGTGGAAAATCTGAGCATTGTAAAGAACGTAGCCAAAGCTTCGATAACTTACTTTTTTGGAAGACAGCTCCCAAAATGCCCTGGCCATTCTAGTGGAAGATTCTGGGAGATTTGTCTTGTTTGGATTAGTTTCAATTTTGTCTCCCTTCATTCAGTCAATGGATTCAAGCTGCAGGAAAGGAGATTCCACCTGAACCTCAGGAAGAACTTCCTGACAGTCAGGGCTGTCCGGCAGTGGAATATGCTGCCTCGGAGTGTGGTGGAGTCTCCTTCTTTGGAGGTTTTTAAGCAGAGGCTAGATGGCCATCTGTCGGGAATGCTTTGAGGGTGTTCCTGCATGGCAGGGGGTTGGACTGGATGGCCAGTGTGGTCTCTTCCAACTCTACATTTCTATGATTCTATGACTGATATCATCCTTTGTTTTAAAACCAACACAGCTTCCTCAGAGTTAGATGGAAATGCAAAACAGAGATCGATGTCATCTGCATGCTGGTGGCACTGAACCCTAAAACTCTAGCTGGCCTCTCCCATAAATTTCATGTATCTTTCAAATTGTGTAGAGATCAGAACTGAACACTGAGGGACTCCATAGACCAATGGCCACAATGCTCCTTCTGAATTTGTTCCTCTAGGAACAAACACAGCAGCAGCAGAACGGTGCTTCCAATGAGAGTTGCCAGTTCAGGACTATCACAAGTTCCAAGATTTCAGGGCCAAAATGTGAAATCTAGAGATTAATCCTTATGGTGGAATTACAAGGAACAGCCTCTGGTGATATAATTAAGCATGATACACTAAACATCAACCACAGTTGCACAGTGGATGCTATTTATTTAAAAAACACCAAGTGGAAGAAATGAAGACAATACACACACACACAATTTTTCAAAACACCACTCTTGCCTGAGATCCCTCTCCTTTGTATTGCAGACTGGAAGAGAGAGGCTAGGCCCTGAGATCTGAAAACACTACTCCCAATTGCATTCCAGAAAGACCGTCTGAAAGGACAGCCCAACTGACAAGTAATTAAAGCAGCCAAGGGATCCATCAGAGTTAACAGGGACCCATTCCCTTTCTAAATCCTGGCATAGGTCATCTGCCAAAATGATCAGAACATTCTCTGTCCCAAAAGCATAAAAGTAACCTTTTCAAGCTCTGAATATAGAGATATTGTAGGGTACACTTTCAATTCATGTGCAGTGCTGCCCAGGACTATTCAGCCTTTTTCTTATCTTACACAAACTGAGAGTCCTGGAATAAATTCATATTTTCCAAAGAAAGGGTTGTAGCTGAGTGGTAGAGCATGTTCAGTGGCATGTCCAGGTAGGGCAGGAACATAACTAGGGGGAGCAGCTAGCAGCCGTTAGTCCTAGCTGACTCGCTGATGAGCTAGGGGGAGGAGCTAGTAGCTCTTTATATCTGTTCCCAGTGGTGCGTACCTTTGGCGCACGCAGTTTCACTTTTACTACCTAACCTTAGCAAGACTTTATTGCTTCTTCCTTGAAGCTGTCTGGAGTCAATCTGCCTGTCCGCAATATCTAGATAGGGTTGGAACTTGAGGGAGTACCTATAAGCACTATAGAATTGCACCTTCTCTCTTGATAGGCTGACAACAAGAACTTGGCAAACAGAGGGTTGACATAGATTTTACCAGGGGACTTTGAAGGCAAAGCCCAGTTTTACCTTTTTCAATTTAACTATCTAGACTGTCAAGTATGGAGGGGAAGGGAGCTGCTGCGGTCACCTGCCACAGCTGTGGCATGTTTCTTTTCCTGCCGTAAGATGTCGTTGGGTACACCTGCAGCAAATGCAAGCTGGTCACCCTCTTGGAGGAGAAGGTTCAACAGCTGGAGGCACATGTTTCAAATCTTTGCATTATTAGGGAGGGAGAGGAGTTCTTGCATAGGGCTGAGAGGACCTTTTTGAAGACGGAGTGCACGGAGGAGCTAGCAGACGAAGAAGCCAGTTCATGTAACCAGAAGACGGATGCTTGGAGGAATGTGACACGCACGAGTAGAAAGGCAAGGTGCCATAAGGAGACTCTCGAGCTACAGAATTGCTTCCAAGTTCTTGACCTTATTAATGACAAACTGGAACAGCAGGAAGAGGTCATGGAACATCATCCAGAGGAAATCCAACATCAGCAACAGGAATCCGAACACCAGCAGAACAGCATCCAACAGCATCAGCACCAACAGTCTCAGCACGACCAGAAATTCAGGCAGCTGTGAGGGAATCTGCTCATCAAGTAACCCTGGACAAGCCTCAGAGGAGACAAGTTCTAGTGGTTGGGAACTCTTTCCTTAGAGGAACGGAACTGACCATTTGCAACCTGGACAGTATCAATCATGAGGTGTGCTGTCTCCCTGGGGCCAAAATCAATGACATAACAGAGGGGCTAACGAGACTGGTCAAGCCCACTGACCGAAATCCCCTTCTTTTGGTTCACATCGGAACCAATGACACGGTGAGGCTCAGCTTTCACCGTATCACGAAGAAGTACGAACTTATGGGTAAGAAGCTGAAGGATCTTCATGCACAGGTTGTCATTTCATCTCTTCTCCCTGTGGAAGGACATGGCCCACAAAGGGAAAGAAGAATAGTGGAGATCAACAACTGGCTCTGAAGATGGTGCCACCAGAAGCGATTCGGATTTTTGGGTCACAGCCTCCATTTCCACGAAGATGGTCTTCTGGCAAGGGATAGCCTGCACCTTACAACCGTCGGCCGGAACGTTTTTGCTAACAGTCTCGCAAAACGGATCAGGAAGTCTTTAAACTGAGTTTGACTGAGGGGGACAGTATTATTCTGGGCAAAGATTCAGTGAGTGCTGCAAAATAGCCCAAATGACATAGATAGGGTAGGCCAATAGAACTCGAGACCAACAGGGAAAGCGAAAGTAACTTGAGTACAGGATTTCCACGAAAGGCACATTGTCTCAAGTGTCTCTACACTAATGCACAGAGCATGGGGAATAAGCAAGATGAACTCCAACTCTTAGTACAACAAAATAAATATGATTTAATAGGCATCACTGAAACCTGGTGAGATGAATCTCATGATTGGAATGTAGGAATAGAGGGGTATAACCTATTTCGCAGAAACAGACCAAACAAGAAAGGAGGAGGAATAGCTTTATATGTCAAAGATGTTTTCAACTGTGAAGAGATCCAGGACTTAAATCTGTGAAGCCAAGTCGAGAGCATCTGGGTGAGAATTAAGGGAGTGAGAAACAATAGGGATGTGATTGTGGGGGTTTGTTACAGGCCTCCGGGCCAGCCTGAGGACTTGGATGAGGCCTTCCTGGAGGAGATGACTACACATTCAAAAAGGAAAGATGCCATGTTAATGGGAGATTTCAATTATCCTGATATTTGTTAGCAGTCAAATTCTGCAAAGACTGCAAGGTCCAACAGGTTCCTCGCTTGCCTTGCAGAGAATTTCATGGTCTAGAACACAGGTGTCAAACACAAGGCCCGCGGGCCAAATCTGGCCCACCAGGCCATTTCATGTGGCCCTTGCACCTTTGCTGCAGCAGTGGCACTCCCCCCGCCTGGCGAGCCTGGGGGCAGAAAGAGGCACACTTTGGATATACTGACCAATTCTGTGTTACTTTACAGAGGTACAGGGACCATAAACTACGATGAAATAGTCCCCAAATGTCCAAGACAAATAAAGTTTATGCAGAGGGAAGACAGTTTAAAAACCAGTAATAATCGAATGCAGAGGCAATTTAATATGATAAAAGAGTAGATACATTTATATAGTCTTACAGATACGACTGGCCCTTTGAAGGCAGCCATAATGCTGATGCGGCCCAAGATGAAATTGAGTTTGACATCCCTGGTCTAGAAGGTGGATGAGGTGACAAGGGGATCGGCTATTTTAGATCTGATCCTGACCAACAGGGATGACCTAGTTGATGAGGTGGAGGTGGTGGGATCCTTAGGAGGGAGTGACCATGCTCTTTTGGAGTTTGACATTCAGTGGGAGGGAGAAGCTGAGTGTAGCCAGACATGCATCCTAAACTTTAAGAAAGCTGATTTCTCTAAACTTAGGGAGTTACTTGCTGAAATCCCATGGTCAAGAATACTAAAAGAGAAAGGAGTTCATTATGGATGGGAGTTTCTTAAAACTGAGATACTGAAGGCACAATTGAAAACTGTGTCAATAAGGAGGAAAAATGGCAGGTCTCTAAAGAAACAGGAATGGTTGACTAAAGAACTCTCAGCTGAGCTAAGCGTTAAAAGAAACATGTACAGGAAATGGAAGAATGGTGAAACCACCCCAGAGGAATTCAAGCAAATAGCCAGGAGATGCAGGGAGAATGTCAGAAAAGCTAAAGTGTAGAATGAACTCAGGCTTGCCAGAGACATCAAAAACAATAAAAAGGGCTTTTTTAGATATGTCCACAGCAAAAGGAAAAAACAAGGAAATGATAGGGTCACTGCGTGGAGAAGATGACCAATTAATAATGGAGGGAAGTGAGAAGGCAGAACTACTCAATACCTTCTTTGCCTCAGTTTTCTCCCAAAAGGATAGAAGTACCCAACCTGGGGCATAGGGAGCAGGTGAGGAAGCAAGGGAAGTGCAGCACAGAATAAGTAGAGAAGTAGTACAGAAATATCTGGCTAAACTAGATGAATTCAAGTCTCCAGGGCCAGATGAATATGAATTACATCCAAGGCTATTTAAAAAACTGGCAGAAGTCATTTCTGAACCACTTGCAATAATCTTTGAGAACTCTTGGAGAACAGGAGAAGTCCCAGCAGACTGGAGGAGGGCAAATGTTGTCCTCATCTTCAAGAAGGGGAAAAAAGAGGACCCAAATAATTATCGCCCAGTCAGGAAAGAGCTTAGAGCAGATCATTAAACAGTTAGTTTGTAATTACTTAGAAAGCAATGCCATAATCACTAAAAGCCAGCATGGATTTCTCAAAAATAAGTCATGCCAGACTAATCTTATCTCTTTTTATGATAGGGTTACAAGCTTGATAGATGAAGGGAATGCTGTAGACGTAGCATATCTTGACCTCAGTAAGGCCTTTGACAAAGTTCCCCATGACATTCTTGCAAAGAAACTAGTAAAATGCAGGCTGGACAGGGCTACAAATCCACCTGATTTGTAATTGGTTGACCAACTGAACCCAAAGGGTGATCACCAATGGCTGCTTTTTATCCTGGAGAGAAGTGACTAGTGGGGTGCCACAGGGTTCTGTCCTAGGCCCAGTGCTATTCAACGTCTTCATCAATGACTTGGATGAAGGAGTGGAGGGCATGCTGATCAAATTTGCAGATGATACCAAATTGGGAGGGGTTGCTAATACCCCAGAGGACAGGATCAAATTTCAAAATGACCTTGACAGATTGGAGAGCTGGGCGAAGGCTAAAAAAATTAATTTCAACAGAGAGAAATGTAAGGTCCTGCACTTAGGCAGAAAAAATGGAAGGCACAAATATAGGATGGGGGAGACATGGCTGGATAGCAGTACGTGTGAAAGGGATCTAGGAGTCTTGGTAGATCACAAGCTGAACATGAGACAGCAGTGTGATGCAGCAGCCAAGAAAGCCAACACGATTCTTGGTTGCATCAATAGCAGTATGGTGTCTAGATCGAGGGAGGTAATGGTACCGCTCTATTCTGCATTGGTTAGGCCTCATTTGAAATACTGTGTCCAGTTCTGCGCACCCCAGTTCAAGAAAGATGTTGACAAGCCGGAACATGTCCAGAGGAGGGCGACCAAAATGGTGAATGGTCTGGAAGCCATGACCTATGAAGAATGGCTTAGGGAGCTGAGTATGTTTAGTCTGCAGAAGAGAAGGTTAAGAGGGGACATGATAGCCATGTTTAAATATTTGAAGGGATGTCATGTTGAGGAGGGAGCGGGCTTGTTCTCTGCTGCTCCAGAGACTAGGACAAGAAGCAATGGATTCAAGCTGCAGGAAAGGAGATTCCACCTGAACTTCAGGAAGAACTTCCTGACGGTCAGAGCTGTCCAGCAGTGGAATATGTTGCCTCGGAGTGTAGTAGAGTCTCCTTCTTTGGAAGTTTTTAAGCAGATGCTGGATGACCATCTGTTGGGAATGCTTTGATGTGTGTTCCTGCATAACAGGAGGTTGGACACGACGGCCCCTGGGGTCTCTTCCAACTCTATGATTCTATGATATCCCATTTGCGATTCTGGAGAGCTGCTGCCATTTAGTGCTGACACTCCTGAGCTAGGTGAAGCAATGCTCTGACTTGGTACAGCAGCTTCCTATGTTCCAGTAATTGTGGAAGATGTTCTGGATCGTATAGAAATCATCTATGGATCCAGGATGCTCTCCTCTTTACCAAGTAATTCTCCTCATAAAGAGAAGAAGAAAACAGTGAAGGAGAAGGATGGGGCCAACACATTACATGAGCAATGAATGTCAGCATAGGAATAAGGTGATGATTTCTAGTTCTGTCCCTTCAAGTCATTTCTGACTTATGACAAACCTAAGATGAATCTAACACAGGGTTTTATTTGCAAGATATATTCAGGGGTGTGCCTTTGCCTTCCTCTGAGTCTGACAGAACATGACTGGCCCAGGGTCACCCAGTGGGTTTCCATGGCTGAGCAGACACTCAAGCCCAGGTCTCCAGAGTCATCTTCCAATGCTCAAATCACAATACTCCACTGGCTTTCTAATGATATAGGCTGGTGTACAGTAAGAGACAGGATGTGAACCACGGAGCTCTTGGTTTAAACCTAACATGCATTATGAAAGTAGTATGTAGCCTTGGGAAAACCATCCTTTTCTCAGTTTCATCCCCTCAGTTTGTTTATTTCTATGTATACAGCAACACTGGTGCATGTGTCACTCTGCAGCTGTGATACCAGGCAAAATAGTCAGATCTCTCTTTTCAAATAATCGTTCCCTGTTCATCCATCAGTATTTTACTGTAGGCTTGATCAGGCACAGAGTAAAGAAAAGTGTTGGAACTAAACTGTTTTCTCAGTACTCAAGGCAACTCAGAAGGAATAAATAATTAGGCAACATGCTGTGTGAAGCTGCACATTACTGTGGTAATAACGGCCTCCTCAGGAAAAATTCTGAGGCACAAATTATTTCAGCGATCGAATAGAGCAATAATATTCTCAAACATGAAATGGTTCAGGTTATGTCTGATCTATTACAATACAAAAGTTAGGATGTGTTACATCCTCTGGATGTTAATGATATTTCCATGGTATCTTGAACAGTCATTCATAAGAGTTATAATGAAGTAGCTGCATATTTCTACTCCTTAGTAGAAATAACATGGATTACATCTCTCGTTGAAATTACAGTACACCCCTATCTACTAAGAAGTCAGGAACAATATTCTTAGTATTCTCTGGCCAGACCATTATAATGGCTGCTACAAAAATGATAGTGCATCTAAAATTTTAGTTTATCACAAATTTTGACTGTTTAGCCAGCTACAGTAACTGCTTACCATAATTGTTCCCTTCCTCTGACTTGGGGGAAAACTGGAAACTAATTTCTTAACATGCTAAGCTCTAGAGACATTCTGAGTGTTTTAGGGATATCTCCTCTTCTCCTTCTTCACGCTTACAAGGTTGGGAACCTATTTCTATATTCCTGAACTTTGGAAAGCCTTGCAGAGCAACAACAAAAATGATACCTTGCTCACTTGAAAGCTCTCAGCAAAAGAGAAACGGGCCCTGACAGACTGACCAGAAAGAGGAACAGACCTTGTCATTGTGAGGGAACATTTGTACTTCAGAAAATATGGATTAATTTTATCATGACCCCACTCCCTTGCTGTGTTTCACAAGTTGGTCATGGCATGTTTCCAAAGTTCTGTTCCTAAAACAGTTGTTTTTCATAACCAGATGAAGCTTTTTTTGTGCAACCATGCTGTCTCATTCACAGGATAGTTCTAATTTATCATCTGGGTCATCATCTTTTACACAGTTGTAACCACCTGTTACCTGAGTTTTCCCACTACAACTTTCTAGGAAGAAGAAATAAGCCCTACACAGGCATTTGACTGCACACAAGTAGGGCTAAAGTGTACAGGGGAATGTGTTTACAGAGCTCCTGTGACTGTTAAGATGTTTGTAATCATATTCAGCTGAACAGTTACAGATCTTTCCAGATCTTTGTGCTAACTGCACGAAAATCTAAAAGATATCTGGGCATGCAGGTATAGTATGTGTATGTGTGTGTGTATGCATGTTTGTATGTCTACATTCTGTATACTCTTTAGGCTCTATATGTATGTGTGCCTATGTGAACTGTGGAATAGTTGCAAAACTTCTTTTGATTGGACATGCTAGGAGCCATCCATCTGGAAGAACCCAGAATCTCACAGGAATCAGCTTGTTACTTCCTTCCTACAAAATATAAAAGTACTTGCAAAAATAGGTTATATCACATTGGAAACAGAAAGAGAATAACCAACAATGGGATAAAGGAGCAAGATTAAAGGAATAGATAGTGGTAGTCTTGTAGAAAATGAAGTGATCTTGCAAATGAAAAAGTAGCTACAAGAGAGAACTACCTACTTTTGCAACTTCCCTTACACAAATGAATGTCTTGTTCCTATATTATTTCTGCAAGTATGATTTCACTCTTGATATAAGAAGCTGTATTTTGGGGAAAGGTACTTAAACAGACCTCCCTCAATACTGCTGTACCAGTCAAAATTTTGCAGCTGCTTTGTATTTAAAAAAGGGCAGAGATCTGGTCACCAGTCTTGTGTGTCATAGATGTTTCTACCCTTGTGGTCCAATGTGGGGCACAAGATGTGAAAAGGCATCTTGAACAGATTAATACAGGTCACTGTGTAGCGCAAGGGAAGGAAACTTCGAACACACATTCATTCATTCATTCATTCATTCATTCATTCATTCATTCATTCATTCATTCATTCATTGATTCAGGAGATGGGTTCAGGCAACAGTGTATATGGAGGTTACTCCCTTCCTACAGCTTCCCAAACCTTCATCTTCCCAAGATTTGTCTTTCATTTTCTTTCTCTTTTCCCCCCCTCCCCCAGACACAGGCAAGGATTGCTGCAGCCAAGGGGATTCACTGGACTTTTCAACCCACTTACATTCCCATTACAGAATGCAAGCAGATTTGGGAAACCCCAGTCTGTGATTGTACATAAAAGCATTCTCTGTGCACATAAAGAGATGGGATTCCATGCCAACTATCTGTATAGAAAAGGGGAAATTAACATCATGGTCAGGGTGGAGCTGAATAATGTGAGAGGAGGGCAATAAGTCTTAGGATGAAGCTCCATCCCATGATGTTATCTGGCCTTGCTGGCTAGGTTCTGATAAACCATCTGGACCCTGGGACCTTTCCAATTCAGATTTATGTTACAATCTGCTCATTTACAGTGAAGCAGCTCTAAACTGCTGTTAAGAATTAGATGGATTAAAATGAGTTGTATGTTTCCACAGCCTCCAGTGTCTATATCTCGGCATTCACATTTTGCAGTAAAATGAGCAACTTAACTAAAGAAATCCACAAAATAGATACAAATACAAGTATAACACACAGTGAAATGCTCACCCATCCTTCTGAAATCTCAGATAGCATATATAGACTCCTTTTTTATTACCTTTACAGTATAATAAATAGTTAGGCTGAGATGTGGCAACTGACCCAGGGCCACACAGTCACAGTTGGTCAAGAATTTGAACCCACATATTTAACCAGTCCATGTACAACTCTACTCATTATCTTTTTATCATTGTATCTCAAAGTAGACTTAAGCATTTAAGGCTGGAGGGATAAAAAGGGACCAAAAGCATTGTAAACAAAAGGGCAAAATATTTCCCAATGTCAAGTTCAAGTGATCTCAAGTTTATTAAGCCCCCTCTCTCAAGGTTCACCTTTTTCCCTTTCCTCAAAGCTAGGCTCAACAAACAATGATGAAAATGGGCAAATTAAGATAAGAAGAATACTAGTTTGAAATGAAAACAAATTTAAATGGGACTTTCATTTTTCTTTACTAATTATAAAAATGTTGGGTCTTGATGCTGATAATTACTTCTGATAAGAAATCTGGAATGTGAAAAAGCCATGGAATATATTAATATCCCAAGTCTTTCCCAACTATTGTCTGGTAAGAGTAACTTCTGATTTTTTGGCAGCTGTCTCTACTCCAAATGTTTTCCCAATAACTGTCAGCATCTTTCTCACACATCGGCTGGACGCCAGCTGCTGAGAAGTTAAAGAGGGACATTATTCATCCAGAAGATAAGCAAACTCCCAATGAGAATAACCCTCCCCACAATACCAGCAGCTGTTTAATAGCAGCAACTGGAGGTGAGGCTGAAAAAGACTAAGAAAAAGAGAGCTCCTTCTATCCTGACATTTTTGTTTAAAAAAAGATATGGTGACAGTAAAAGCAGCAGGTTAAGACACAGTAATCTGTCTAATTTAACAATTTTCAGAGATTGTATTCAATATTTATGGCCCAATCCCATAAGCCACTACATTGTGAATAAAGTGTTTAGTATGGGATGAAACTGCTTCTCTGTCACAACAGCTAATACAGTTGGCCTTCCACATTAGTGGGTTTGACTTTCACTGATTTGATTATTTGCATATTTCTTTAACCATATTTCTTTAACTTCTGTTCTGGGGGAACCTTCCCTCTTAGCAACTCCGATCACACCACGTGGCCCTTTAAAAACCTGCCTCTGGTCCTCCTTCTCCACCAGCCAATGCCTGGCCAGCTAAGAATAGCTTGTGGCCCAGTTTCTCAAAACCATCAACCTTCTCCCAAATGCCCCCCTCACACATCCATGGAAGGAGATGAGCAAGAGAGGAAGTATAGGGCTACCATGCCAACCCAACCCTTTTCCCTCTCCTTTCCCTGGTTTGGACCCTGGGTGGCCATTCTTCCCACTAAGCCTTGGCTATCCTCCCATAGACACAATCACACATTTTGATGTTTGCAATTTTCCTATTTTTTGAGGGTCCTGTGTCCCTAACCCAATGAATGTGGAAGGCCAACTGTATTTCCCTCGTATTTTGATAAAATAGATTGTTGCAAAATGGCTCGAACTGTTTGTATGCTAGCCATCATTGCCAGCTACACAACCTAGTAATAAAGTTACTGATGGCAGATTGATTCTGTTCTATCAGAAGGTGACACACCTACCTTCAGTTCCTTACTTACAATAGGAACTAGGTCTGAAAGACTGCTAAATACTCTTTAGTAAAACCCTTTTAAAGATGGGTATGAAGGAAGAGGAGACAGTCAAAAATCAGTTGGGCCAGGATATTTAAGTATACCACTGGAACTTTTCCCAAGTGGGCAGTTATAGGAGGAAAGCCACCTTCTCCACACCTCTTAGAGAAATGAAACTTTCCATGTCTTTTCCACTAGATCCCAGCAGCCTAACAAAGATTACCAGCTTGCAAGTAACATTTGTCAGTCTTTTTTTACAAGAATAGCAAACGTAATGCACTACACGAATATCTTACACTAATACTATTCAATTAGGTTGGCACCCAGCATGCTTCCACACCCAGTACAGAGTATTGGTGATTACCCTAAAAGCTCTAAGCAGTTTGGAACCCGATAAAAAAAGGACTGTCTTCTCCTGTATGAATTATTTGCATTCTATGTTCACAGCTTGCCACACTGTGAGTTGTGGAGCAAGGGAGTTTCAGATCAATCTCTTTCAATAGTGCATTTAGACTATGGAATTCTACTCATCAATTCAGCTTAATGTGCATGCTGAAGCAGCAATTCAGAAATGCCCCTGTCTGAACACATTTTTTCTAGATTTTGCTGCTGTTGTATTGTGCCTTTTTGTTTGTGTATTTTGTTTCTGCACTGTCACTGCTAGTTATTCTTTTGCTTTGGCAATGGATACCAGATGTTTATATTAACAGAAAAGTTCAGCTGGTAAAGAAATTGGCTAACTGGTGACAGAAACCTCAGGTATGTTTTGTTTGGACTATTGCAACACATTGCAGGGCTGTCTCTAAAGAGTGTCTGAAAACTTTAACTGGTCCAGAAACCTCAGCTGCAGCCAGACTGCTGAGGCTGCATATGGAGCATGTGATGCCTGGTTACAACAGCATTGCTGGCTACAGGTGAGACAGAACTCAAAGTGCTATTTCTGACCTATACAGCACTCTGTGACTTGAAATCATGCTATTTGAGAAATCATATTCTTCCATACAAGCCAGCCTAGTCAGGTTTTAAGATTTTGGGAAGAGGCTCACATCTACATCTTATCTTCATCAGAAACTGATGGTGGGCCTTACTGATCCATGTTAGACATAAATACTTCCTCAAGTGCTTGTAAACCCTTGTCTGAATTCTTTACCTAGTTTGCACTGGTTACTGCTGCTCATAATAGATTCTTTGGTTAATGATGCTGGTTTACACTTGGAAAAAATTGTAACTGCATGACTGTATCCAAGTTGGCTATTTGAAAAATTTCCACCTTCCATATCTTTTCAGTTTCTTGGTCACGTACACTTCTTCTCTCTGTCCATTTATTCTCCCAGTTTTCCTTCTCCCTTCAAACTCTTCATTTTAGCTTCAGCCTCTTCCTTTTCCCTGCCCTGCTGCCTTCTCAGCTTGCTGCCTTGTGCTTTCTTAGGTCCTGATTTCCTTTTAGAGATGTGAAGGTCAGAGATAAAAACTAAAATCTGGGAGTTTTTTTCCTGTTTTTGAAGCCTTTTCCAGAAAAAAAAATATAGAATGGTTTCTTTTAGAATGATGAACAAAATGTTTAAGACAACGTGTTTCTACATTTGTGTGCATGTGTCTTCAAGTCACCTGTCAACTTATGGCAATCCCAAGAATTTCATAGGGAGATGGTTTGCGAGCCCTTCCTCTGAAATATAAACTACAGCACCTAATACTTGTTGGTGGTCTCCCATCTACGTACTAACCTGAGTTGAGCCTGCTTTGCTTCCATGATCTGACAGGATATGGTGACTTAAGGTATTTTGCCCATTCACACATTTACTGTCCCAAAATAATGTCTAAGAACTATATAACAGAAACAGTTTCTGGATGGATAGCTACCTCTTGGGATCCTGCACTGTGCTGGGGGCTCATGAGGCCCCTTTGAACTCTATGATTCTAATGTTTCTTAGTTTCTTAGTTTTTATTCAGTTTGTTTTTCCCCTGCACTCCAAACTGGCAAAACCAAAGAGGTTCCTTGGCGAGTGTTCCTTATAGTTCATGACCTAACAGTTCTGTTTACAAGGGAAAAATATTAAAGAAATTCAAATTGCTATTATATTCTGAATAAACTGTACTTTTAATATATCAAGCCAAAATTTTATGCCAAAATTATGTATAATTATGTTTATGCTCCAAAAGAAACAAAATGAATTTATTTGCAAATATAAGGGTTTAACCTTGCATTTTCACATTTTTTGTTCCTGAAAATCTCTGCCCCATCTCCCATCTGGGAAAAACAGGTTTTTCCATAGCTTCCAAATTTCTGGAAAAATTTACATCTCTAGGTTGTTGTGGGTTTTCTGGGCTTTGAGGCCGTGTTCTATTAGTATTTTCTCCTGACGTTTCACCTGCATCCATGGCTGGCATCTTCAGACGATCCTCTGAAGATGCCAGCCACAGATGCAGGCAAAATGTCAGGAGAAAATACTAATAGAACATGGCCTCAAAGCCCAGAAAACCCACAACAACCTATGGATTCTGGCCATGAAAGCCTTCGACTTTACAATTTACATCTTTGTTCCTTTTGTGTGCATCCACCTACAACCTCCCCGCCACTGTTCCTTATGACTTCCACTTAACCTATTCCCTTCTAGAATCTAACCAATTCAATTAACAGCAAACAGAAAACCTTTCTCCAGAGACTCCATCATTCCTATCATGAAAATCCTTTAGCGCAGTCTCGAAAGCGATAATAGAATCTGAGCTACATTACGTGTTTGATTTTTTGTTTTTTTAAATCTAAGGCCCTTACTGCAGGATGTTGACATCCCTCACTGGGAACAGGAGAAGGACAGAACCCAGATGATGGTTCTGCATGACATCATCTGGGTCCTGTCCCCAGGCGGTGTGACCGTGCAGTGAATCACTGATGGGTTTTCCCTGTCAATTCCACAGCCCTCCTGCTGCCCACCTGCACTGCTGTGCAGAGATCCTGGGAGAGCACCTGGCTGCACTGTGGAAGGAAGAGGCACCATGCTTCCGCCATTCACAGAGGCAGCCAGTCATGCTCCCCTCCCAGCAGAGGCTCTACTGAGATCCCTGAGGGACACTGCCAGGATCTGGTGAGCTGAGGAAAGGGCCTAAGAAATATTCAGACACAGAGCCTGTTCTATATTATTCCCATGCTGGCAAAGGCAACATAGATATATTTTTTTCTTGGGATAGACACAACCTACACAAAGGGAAAGTAGTTTCCTTTAATTCTTTAAGTTTTCCCAGCTCTTACAGATAGTAAAGATGCTTTTGTTCAAATATACATTAATTTGGCCTCTATTATCTCTGTTTTAATTTCTGATATTTATTTATTTATTGCCATTATTATGTTATTGATTTAATACCTTCACAAGCTGCCACGTGTGCATCTTGTTGCACTCATTACATTCTTGTAATAAACATGCAGCACTAAAATTGACAATAAGGATAAATATTTAGGTCATAGACAAACTCGGATTTCAGTACAACAGGGTCACAATCCTTTTGAGATTACAAACTAGGACTGAGAAATGAGAATCAATAGGAAAGTCACTTTTAATTAAAGGATAAATGGGTTTATAATGAGGAAACTGAACAACTCTCAACCTCTGCATTGTTCTGAATGACAGGGAATTTTTAACCGGCCATCAGAGTAAAGAATGAACGAGACAAAAAGGTTGAAATACAAAGACCTCGGCATTAAACCACTCCCCCCTAGCACAAACAATCACTTCAAGGAGATTTACTCCTTACTGTGCAGAACTGCTCTTTCAGGATTGACTTACTGCTCTTTTGCCATTTGTCCCACTGAGCATCAGGCAAAGAAATCTGATGTTGATTCAGAAAGTCTGAGATTTTATTAAAAACTAAATTTCTCTCTATGTCTTAATGGTGAAAGACCACAGAATCCCACTGATGGATCTCTACATTAATTACTGTTATGAACACATTTTAGTAAAATATGGTCCCAGCTACATTGAGTTTAACTCAGATAATCTAGAAGTTTGTTACTAATGAACAAAAACACTATTATGCAAGTATTAATGTTATATAGAGATCCCTACAGAGCCTCTTTGCATTCCCAGACTATACTTTTGGCCTTTGGCTTGAAACAATAAAGACCATTTTTAGTTTGCATTGCGTTTAAAAAAAATCCCTAAAATGCAATTACAGTTATAGTTGTGAGGTTCTAAAATAGCACCGTCAGAGTTTCAGTTTTTAAAAAGTAACTCCTTACTTTTCCAGTTGTTACAATTCACAATATTTGGCCTACACCCTTTTTAGCTATTTGAAAATAAAGATACATCTGAATACTACAAGTTGTTATATGTCATCAAATAAATTTGTCCTAAATCTGAGGATAATGTTAAACAGGTCTATTCAAAGGTATGCTCTGTCACCCTTTTCTCTTCTTTTCTTAATGACTGTCTGTTTCATAGTTGAGGACAATATTAATAAAAGGGAATGGAATAGGATGGGTTTTTTTTATAAGTCATTATTTTACTCCTTCTCATTTCTTTTTAATTGTGGAAGGTATTACTTTTGTTTATTAGTTTAGGCTGAAACCTCACCCTGTGGAGAAGTCTAAATCCATTTTTATGAAATTTTTGTTTGTTTATGTGCATTGTTTTTGTTTGTTATTAGTTCATTTTTTAATGTGTGGTTTTTTTCTTTTTCCTGATATGTTTCTCTTTATTACTGTTTTTTTTCTTTTTTCTTCTTTCATTTTCTCTTTTTTGTACACACTCTACAACTGATAAAAATATAAATAAAAAATAATATTGTAAAAGTATGCCCTGTCACTGAGTTTCATGAGATTTATTCCCAAGTAAAGTATGCATATAGATTCCAGTAAAGGACAGTGCTATACAGTTATGCCAGAAGATTATAAGGAGGGCATTTCAGCATTGTTCACTGTTTTTGCCATTGGGAACAAGCCTTAGAAGGGAACGCATAAGGCATAGTGACATTTTCTACTTTAGAGGTGTCCACTTTCCCTCACAATGACTGGAAAATAATGGGAAGGGTATAGCCACATGAATTTGTGATCAAAAACAAAGGGTGAAGGGGACTAGCAAAAAGATAAGGCTGCTGGAATCAGCAGTGGACTTCCCTGATGCAAAACTTAAACAAACCAAACCCCACCATTACCCAACATTAAAAGCAAACAATTGATGAAAGGTCCATAGTGGAAGCAAGGGGATTGTTCAGAAAATGCAGTCTGGAAGGGAAAGGAAGCACGAAATGTTATGAAATGCAAAAAAGCTGTAGAAATATGAAATATACACTGGAACAATGCAGAAAAGTGGCCTGTCTGGATTCCCCCATTAAGATTGTTTGTCTGTCTCTACATAGTATGTGTGTGTATTTGTTTGTAATCCTTGATACAATTTTTTTAATGTGTATGTATGTGTATAGAAACATATAACATACTTTTTCGGAGCACTGTTGGATATGTTCTTTTTTCACAAAAAAAAAAAAACCCCAAAAAACCCCATATAACATCAACTGAGAAACCTAGAAGTAAAAATGTGGTTGATTTAACTTTTTAAATTTATGAACTACGTGCAGACCACATTCAAAGATAGAAAGAACCAGTATACGTATCTATTAATATTCTGCATGATAATAGTAGATAAGTGCTTCTGGTAATAAAATATGGAACTGCATTTTCTATTGCTTCCTGTCTGCTTTTAACTTGCCATGGTTTAAAGTTAAGACTGGGGAACATTTATGGAATACAATGGGAGGTGGGAGCCCAGACTGGAACACTGGACGGAAATCTGTTTCCTGCCTCCACACAGATTAGTTTGAATGTTATGGGAATTTTTTTATGAAGTTAGAGAGGAGAGGAGAAAAAAATTAGGATGTCTTTCCAACAGACCCATTAAAAGCACACTGACAGTGCAAAGCGTGTGAATCTCTTCTGTCTCCCCCACCCCCGCCAGTGTCTACTAAATTACTGCAAGGGTGGTAACACAAGACGGCCCTGCTGAGTTTCCTAAGGGCCAAATCAGCACATGTGTTGAACAAATGCTGAGCATTTGCAGCAATATGTCAGAGCAGATATATATCAAAACACATGCCCTAGGCCACATATCCAAGAATGTCATGCCAAACACACACCTACACATTCATTAACAGTCTGGTCCATAAACAAAACAACTTCTCCCTCCCTGAGTAAGCCCATTGAGACTAAACTGCATTGAATAGAAGTACTTTGGACCAGGTTTTGGATTCCGTTGCTAAATAACACTGCATCAGTGAAAACATTATTATTGCTAGGGTAAAACTTCATATGCTATAATGTCCAGATTTTCACATCTGATGCACGAAACAAACAATTGCCTAAAATATTCATGGTGGTTTGATGCTGACTATTGCCATTCTGTTTCCTTGACTGCTAATTTTCAGCATTGTTATTCTTTGCCTTCATAGTCTTGATTTCATACACTTTCATTGCCATCTAATTCAATTGTAGAATTATGTCCTATGTGATTTTTATCAATAAAAGTCCACAATATCACACTATGGCACCAGCAGAATTAACATGTGAATCACTACAGTCAACAGGATTAGTGGCAATGTAGACAAAAAAGTTTGAACAATATCAACACTCCAAAAGAAAAAAAAAAAAAAGAAGGAATATGCCATTGAGAATAATATTCCAACAATATAATACATTTGCAGCAAGTGTCAAAATTCACAGGTGGAAAGTACTTTTCAGAATGTATAAAAATGAACACAAACCAATATGAGCCATTGTAGCTTAGCAGTAATGGTTAAAATCCCAAAGATGCAGAAATGCTGTTTCAACCCCCACTCCTACCCTGTGTGACAGGCTGTGGTGGCAGTGTCTTTGTGGTAAGGAGACTTAAAATTTATTGAGACTGGGAGGGAAATCAAAAACACATCACAGTGAATGAAGAAGATGGGAAATTGGTGCAAGAGATGAATGGAGAATTGCAGGTTGTATTTCACTATTAGTGAAAAATCTAGGGATTCTAACAAAATTTTTTAACAAACAAATGTATTTTCAAATTGAGAAATGAAAATAATGACAGTTCACTAGTTAACTCTGTTACTTGCTTCCAGGTATGGTAAAATTTTTGTGTTGCAAAAAAGAAAGGAACTAAAAATGGTTGCTCAGGGTCATGTAACACCTAAGTCATCATATGTACTTTTCCTTTTCTTTTGACAGTTTTTCTGTGGTTTTCCCACTGTCATTGTATTCTCGTGCATGCTTGTGAAAAGCAAGAACTCTGGGCAAATTGCTTTCCCATTAATCTGAACTGTGTTGCAGACTCCTGTTGTATGAATAGAATTGTCCTTTGTGGGCAGGGTCCTTCTCTCCTCATTCCAATGTTTTCCCGTAGACATTTCTGAACGCCTTGTTTACTTAGTGATTCTTTCCCCTTCTTATTTTGGGTTGTGCACACAATCACCTGAGTGCTACCATGACAAGAACCCCCTCAGATACCACAAGATGGGTCTGCATAAAGGAGAGTGATGAGGTGGGGGTAAGATTAGGCAACCCTCTTCTTTGCTGCCAACCAGCCACAGGTACTATAGGAGATTACCCCCTGTGAAAAACTATTGTGATGACTGTGATTAAAATGAATAAAACATCTTGCAAGCCACAAGATTCTTGATATTCTTGATATATCACATGATGTAAGATGTGAATTATCTGTGAGGTCTATAGGGCTCCCCACATGTGACTCACCCTTAGTCACCTAAAGCCGCATCTGCCCTCGGAATTCAGGGTTACAGATGGGCCTTTCCTGAAACATGAAGTGAATAAGAAGTGATTTCTGCTTACTTCCAGTTGTAGTAAGAGTCTTTGCCTGGACCTAAAAGGTCCAGGAATGCTCCAAAACATGGTGAGAATGCCCTCATATCCAATAGAGATATGGGGGGAGGACTTTTTTTCTTGCAGAAATGGGTGTAGCAGGTGCTGTGCAGCCCACAAAAGGCTCTTGGGGGCAAATACTGCCCTCTACCATTCCACAGTTCTCCACTCTTGCCCTGTGCAGTATAAATTCATCAATCTGGATACCCGGAAGGCATTTTTTTGCCAGACTACCCAGATTAACTGGAGACTGGAGTATTTTCCATCTTCCCTGGAATATTGCTTAGAACATTCTATAAAAACGTAGGTTATTCAGTGAACAGATGGTAAATGATGAAGAGGACAATTAAAGCTTATTGAAGAGAAGTCTGCCATGCTTGTAAATAGAGGTTCAATGGAGATAATGGGCAACCACTGGAAGTGGGAGTGATATCTTTCCTGAAAGGTAATCTCTAATGTAGAGCTTTACCACTGCAGAATGGTCTAACTTGGCTGACTGCCCATGAAGCATAAAGCAGCAATGACAGCTAGGCTGGGTCCTTGGGTAAAAAGAACAGAAGAAATAATATCTCACTCTCACATGTTAGTTTATTAAATGTGCTTGTAAATTAAATTAGGCTGTGCCTAATTATACTTGAAAACCCGCGTCTGTTTCCTTCTTCTTTAATGCAACAAACAGAGATAAAACAGTAATTTGAAAAACAAGTGGATCCATTTCCCAATATATTTTTAAAATATTTCTCCCAATCACAAAATGCTGCCTGTCCCTCTGTGGCCATTTCAGCACGGGGCGAAGGAATCGCCCCGTGACGCTACTCACCAGACTTTAAGGCTCCCCGGTCCGGTCCACGCTGGTCCGGAGCAGTGTGTGGCCGCCACTCCGCACTGCTCTGGGGATGAAAATGGCAGCTTCCGGTTGGTCGAAGGTCTCGACCAACTGCAGAAGCTCGCCAGCCTAAAGCTTGTCCCCGGCAGATTGCAGGCTCGCACCAATGCGAGCCTGCGAATCTGCATAAGGGAGCAGGCTCGCAGTGGCGCGCTCTGTGCTTTTGAAAGACCTGTTTTTAGCAGTCTTTCAAAAGCATGCTGGACGACCACTTGGGGTCGTTCCGGAGCGGGCTGGGGTGCGGATCTACGTTAAGTAGGTCTGACCCAGTCCGCTCCCAGGTGCAGACGTCCTCCCTGGAGGACGCTCTGCACTGTTTTAAAAACGCCGTGTGGAAATGGCCTGTCTCTCTGCATGTATGCATACACACAAACAGCAACTAGCAAATCACCCAGACCAAATTAACCTTTCTCCCTGTTGCTCTGCCTCCTGGGAAAGTAAACATTGTGCCACATCAGTCATCCTATAACTGTTAGACAATCTGTTAAAGACTTCTAGAAACACAAAGTGTTTTTTAAAAAGGATAAGGAAATTAAGGTACTATTCATCACCTGACCACTTTGGTGCCATTCCTCATGACTTGCATATCCACCATACAGCCAGAAGTTACATAAGCAGCCAAGTTCAGTTCTGAAAACTCTGCCTGGAATGAAAGAGTACAAAAACTATGTTACTTTGATAACAAGAGTTTTGTACAGAACAGAATGACCTATTTGCAGATTTCTCTTTCAAATGAAATATTTGTCTCAACCAGATCTTCATGGGGTAGCAACAAGTCTAATTAGTACTCTTTTGCACAGAAAACACTCAGGAAGTGTTTATAGTCTAACATTAATAAAGCATGAGGTTTCTGAGTTACACCTTTTGCAGTAATAAATAAAAAAGGAATTAACTGTGATCAGGATCAAGTCCCCAAAAAATATCAGCTGAGTAGGATTTAAAATCCCTTCCTGGACGCTTCCATGTGGACTTGCATCTGAAATTTGTTGCCTTGCCATTGGCTAGCTCTAAACATAACACTAGAGATTTGTGCTTACGTCAGAACCAAAACCTTCATGGCATTTCAAGATTTGAAAACAATGAATAACTTCAGGGCTTAGTGGAGTTGAACAGAATCTACTAACCACTGAATTATTTAATTATCATTCTACGCTTTTTCTAGAAAGAAAGTGTGACCACAAGAAAGAGTAGCAGACTAATAAAGGATATCTTGTTTTGTTTGTTTCCGTTTTCATGTTAACATTTTACGAGCATACATTTTATGACCAAAGGTAAGAAAAGGTTGCTTATCTGTTAATGGGTTTAGTGTTTACCTGTGTGGTCACACAAATGAATGGAAAGTTCTTAAGCTGAGTGAGTACCTTTGATGAAAACCTTCCTCTCTCCTTCCTGATTGGCATATTCCTGCATTCCAAAGCCACAGTCAAATGTGGTAACCATTCCGAACCTTCAAAATGGAAGGAGGGAGGGTTCTGTGACAGCATAGTGACCACTCAAAGAACCACAATTACAGGTAAACTACCTTGTCTGCTTCATGGTGGTCTCTACGCATCATACAAATGGATGATTAGTGTATTTCCTTACAGTGGTGGGGAAAGTAAAGGAGTAATAGAAGATAACACTACTCTGGTGAAAGCTGCATCTGCTTGTACTCTGTAGTCCAACCAATAGAATCATAGAATCAAAGAGTTCGAAGCGACCACAAGGGTCATCCAGTCCAACCCCCTGCTATGCAGGAACACACATCAAAGTATTCCCAACAGATGGCCATCCAGCCTCTGCTTAAAAACCTCCGAAGAAGGAGACTCCACCACACTCTGAGGCAGCATATTCTACTGCCAGACATCTCTGACTGTCATGAGCCCGGCTGAGCATGCTGCTGACTCAGACGGGGACTCTGAGTTAGACGGGGAACCCCAGCCGGGGGTGGATCCCTGGGAGGGAGAGGGGGCTCCTGCAGAGGCAAGGGAGGGGCCTGCCAGCGACCCCACAGCGGTCCCCGAGCCAGTACCTGCAGCAGATGAGACCACTGCTTCGGGCTCGACAGAAGCTGCTGTTCCTGACTCCAGCCCGGAGTTTGCTGCAGACCCTTCCCCCACGTTCCTCCAGAGGTGGCGAGAGAAGGAGGCTGTTCGCAGATCAAAATGCTTGCAAGAGAAGCGTCTGAAGTCTGAGGGCCTTCAGCTGTGAGCTGGGCCAACGGACGCTTGATCAGCCCAGCTGGGTTAAGGACTATTTATTTAAGTCAGACGCTGGGGGGAGTTGGGCACAGGGCAACAACCATCTTCCATCCGGGAAATCTGCATCCTGCATTTTCCGTTCCAGGCCAACCTTAGCTGTTGAGTTTCCTGCCTCTTTTCGTTTGAGTGATGTAACCTCTTGTTTATTTTACTACTTATTACGAAAAGCCATACACTTTGGCTCCTGCCTCCGTTTTCTGCTTAAGCCGCCGCCTGACATTGACACTGACCATCAGGAAGTTCTTCCTGAAGTTCAGGTGGAATCTCCTTTCCTGCAGCTTGAATCCATTGCTCCTTGTCCTAGTCTCTGGAGCAGTGGAAAACAAGCCCACTCCCTCCTCGACATGACATCCCCTCAAATATTTAAACATGGCTATCATGTCCACTCTTAACCTTCTCTTCTGCAGACTAAACATACTCAGCTCCCTAAGCCATTCTTCATAGGGCATGGCTTCCAGACCCTTCACCATTTTGGTTGCCCTCCTCTGGACACGTTCCAGTTTGTCGATATCCTTCTTGAAGTGAGGTGCCCAGAACTGGACACAGTATTCCAAATGAGGCCTAACCAATGCAGAATAGAGTGGTACCATTACCTCCCTTCATCTAGACACCATACTCCTATTGATGCAATGAAGAATTGTGTTGGTTTTCTTGGTTGCCGCGTCGCGCTGCTGACTCATGTTCAGCTTGTGATCTACCAAGACTCCTAGATCCCTTTCACATGTATTGCCATCCAGCCACACATCCCCATCCTATATTTGTGCCTTCCATTTTTTCTGCCTAAGCATAGGACCTTACATTTCTCTCTGTTGAAATTCATTTTGTTAGCTCTGACCCAGCTCTCCAATCTGTCAAGGTCATTTTGAAATCTGATCCCGTCCTCTGAAGTATTAGCAACCCCTCCCAATTTAGTATCATCTGCAAATTTGATCAGCACGCCCTCTACTCCTTCATCCAAGTCATTGACGAAGATGTTGAATAGCACTGGGCCCAGCACAGAACCTTGTGGCATCCCACTAGTCACTTCTCTCCAGGATGAAAAGCATCCACTGGTGAGCACCCTTTGGGTTCACCCTTTGGGTCGATCAATAGTGTTTGATAAATGTGGACGGTTGAAATCATGTGGCTGCCATGCATAATTCAAAGGGAGAAATCCCTGTAGCCAAACAGCTGAAGACATCAGTGTAATTTCTAATTACTTCAGGCTTAAGGTGCTTTGTCAATTGATGGAGTAACTTGACTATCTGTACTATTCTTTTAGCAAATATTTAAAGAGAGACTGGGTGTCTTCTCTTGTTACCTCCATAAAATAGAAACAGATTTGTAGAGCAGCAAATGTACTTTTCTGAATATAATAAGCCAAGAGTAATATTGTCCACACTAGCGGGGAGGCTCCAATGTAGTCACAGTTCTTTGCCCTATAGACAATTCGACTAGTGTCAACACCACCTCCTGTTGAGGGTCCTGATCCAGGTCTTTCTTATAGCAAGATGGATCCCAACCTTGCTAGGCATGTGTGTTCTATACTGGACACTGAAGTTGGCATTTCCCTCAACAAAGATTTTGATAAAGACCTAAGCTAATGTACAACAGACAGTTTAAAGCTACGCAGTCACCACTTTTAGGGACTGCTCCCAAAGGTGAAGTTGGAGCAGGCAAGAGATGATTTTCAAGTCTCTGGGAGATGAAACCTCTAAATATTAGACACATGTGCTTGGAGTGCCCTTCTCCCAAAGAAAAAGATATTAGGAGTGATCACGTGGCGGGGGAATTTAGCCTCTCTGTGAGGTGCATTTTGTAAACAGTGTCTTTAAGGCCATACAAGATGAAAAGGTATTTGAGTTAAAAGTCCAAAGAAATGTAGAAAAAAAATGTCAAGAATCCATCCTAACAAACTCTGTTTGTTTGTTTTTTAATCTTGGAGAAAGTAGACAACTAAAAACTAATGAAGAATAGGAAGGAATAAACTACTAATCAGTCTTAACTCTTTGGATGAACTTGCCTCAACAGCAGATGTAAAACAACTGACAAAGAAGTAGCTTTACTGTGCAGGAGTATGTGTGTGTCAGGTAGAAGAAAGTAGGATTCCCTCCGAAGCTCCTCATTTCAACAATTTTACTAACAGGGTTGTGTGCAGGCATGAGGCGACTTGTGTGATACACAGAAACCACAACAAATAAGTTCCAAAATGGTTCTTTAGATCTGGTGAAAGTATCAGTCAAAACTAAAGAAAAGTTGGTTCTGTTGGATATTCATTGGATAATATTGCTGATAACCATACTCTCTCAATCTCCATGATCAATTTGCAACTATTTTTAATTTGTGAGGGAGTAGCAAATTGATGACAAACTGATAATTGTTCTCCTTTATTATTATTTTTGAGTTAATTGTTTCTTTACTGCACAAGGAGTAGGACAACACTAGGGGTTGGCATTCCTCTTTTCAGTAGGAAGAAACTTGTTGACTCCTGAAGTCCACCCCTGCCAATGACTGACATCTGCGTTATCCCTACATGCTTACCCAGAGAGGACGATGATAGTACTGTGGCAAATCATGTCATCTGTACAGAATGGTGGGGAAATGACAAACTGGGTTTCTACTCTGTCCCCATTCCACACAGCGGCAGAGCTTGGAGTGTGTGGAGGGGGCGTGGGAGGGGGCAGGGCTATGGCATGAGGGACGTGGCCACTGTGCATGGGGACATGGCTGCGGTGTGTGGGGGCATGGCCAGGGTGTGCAGGGGGTGGCTACAGGCTGGGATGCCCCCAAAACATTGGCGCCTGGAGCAAACTGCTCCTCCGTCCCCCTGTCCCTACGCGACTGATTCCACACTTCCAGTTTTGCACAAATGTGTCAAACAGAGAAGTAGATGTGGTAATGATAGACTGATCAGTAGTCATAGTGTCTACACTCATTTCTTTTGACCCATCTTGTCTCATACTACTACCCCATGTGCCTTGTAAAATCAGTTTGGCCAGAGATGCCAGGGGCTTTATATAAGCAACTACACCTCTGCTTTCCAAGTAACACCTTCAGTTTTCTTCAGAAATGACTGTTTGGGTCTTGTCTGAAACAAAGCAGCCAAGAATTACAATGAATGAACAGCAGTTAAATGTCTTGATATTGTTCTTTGTTCTGAGTCAAAAGGCAGGCAAGCCAAGGTACCAAGCTGTTGCAATTCTTATTTTATTTCCATCCAACTATTTGAGACAATAGCCCTCATCCTTATGTGTCTGGTGACTAAAAGTTAAATCACAAAACCACAGAACTGTAGAGCCGGAGGGGACCCTGAAGGTCCGATCACATATAACCACAATAACTATTCTTATAGAAAACACGAATTAATTTCTGGAGTGAGAGGCACCAGCCTCATGCCTGCCCAGCAACCTTCAAGGGTATATTAGGATGCCTGGAGGTTACTCAGGGCAATGATTCTGAACAACTGGTCTTTCAGATGTTTTGGACTTCAGCTCCCAGGAGCTGCAGCCAAGATAGCCAATGCTCAGTGATTAATGCTCAGGGATTTGGAGATTTGAAGTCAAAACATCTGAAGAGCCAAATGTTCAGAACCACTGACTTAGGGGGAATAGCATTATACTCTAGTATATTTTCTGTTTATACTAACGGCACTGTAGTCTATTGTATTTTTTTAAAATCTTTTATCTACATTGTAGATAGGAGAGGTAACAAACAGACTGTGAAGTCCAGATGAACCACAGAACTCAAAATTATCTCCTGATTTATAAGAAGTTGTAAATAAATGAGGTGTCTATTGAGTAGTGGTGAATTGTAATAGCATGTGGGGAGGGATGGGGGAGCTGGGAGTATAATGGCATAAAAAACAGAGTCTGGAGGAAATAAGTTATTTGCAGAGCAAATAACCTGAACGAAAGCCTGACCTATTTTCATGCCATGTGTGAAAAGTCTGGTGATTCAGTGAAGAACCAAAAGCAACAGCTCTAAAGCAAGTGATGGAGTAAGATGAGAGAACTTATATAGCAGTTGATGGAAAAGATGAACCAGTGTTATCAGGCCTTCTGTTCCAAAATCAATAATTTGCTGGGAAAAAGATTATTTGTCTTTCTCTCCATTCCCCACAAACCAGGCTGTAGGGATAGGGAACAGAAAACTGAAATATAGTAAAGGGAAAGTGAGATCTTACAAGAATGAATAAGAGACTTAGAGGTTTAAACAGTATTTGAGGGTATGGTTCCTCATGTCAAAAACCATTGTATCACAAAACACCTGGCAAGAAAACAGGTAGGAACTGATCTTACTGGAGTTGTTTTGCAGCAGAGCTAATTGTTTGGACATATTCTACAATTCTTACTTTAAAAAGATGTTTTTTTTCTTAAGAGCAATAACTTTTTCTCTCAGAAAGGCCATGTTTTCCTTACAGCAAGCAAAATATTAAAATGTGTGGCATGACTCAGCTCAGCAGCCACCTGGAAAAACACTCCAGGTCTTGAAGAACAAACTACCATAACAGAAAATCAAATTAAATCTGATGTAAGCCAGCCTTGAAATGCTTGCTTAATTCCAGTCTCTTCCTATCTGACACCTGCAAAGTTGGACCTGAATTGCATGCCTGAATCCTTTCTTGACAGAAATTTTTATTGCCCACTGACCTGTTCCACACGGATCTCAAATTCCCCATTCACCTTCTTTCCTTGAAAATATTTAGCCCTATGGAAAAAAGGAGAGAGATTGAAAAAAAAGAGTAAATTGCAAATGGTTACAACTGATGCTTGTACAACTGATGGCTATTTAGTCATTGTGGACTGCCGTTTTTCACTTCTCCTTTTCACTGTGGAATTTGAGCTGGTTCACAAAACATCATCTCAATTGCCATTCTTCTACAGCTTTTACATTGATTTAGACACAAGATAATTTTTTTTAAAAATGCTCTTATGATTAATTTTTTTTTTTAACTCCGAATGCGTTTGTCCACCTATCCATGTGTGCATCTAATTTCTTAGGTCAGAACCAAAAGTCAGAGTACATACTCACAAAATAGCACATTGTTTAAGATACCACCTACCAACGAATTACCTAGAGTCAAAAATGTAAAAGCAGGACAACTCATATTTCTGTTCTGGCCTCTTAATCAAAATTTATTGTCTTTCCCAGGTATAATAATTATGTGTAGCACCCAAATGCCTATGGATGAGTGAATGGGTACTATATATGTATTTATGTATGTTTTAAGGGAAGTCATCAGTTGGCAATCCTAACACAGCAAACGCGGAACTAAGCTGAGACTTAATTAATAATTTATTTATTGATTAAATTCACCTGTTAATTGCAATCAAAGTAAACCCACTGAATCAATAGCACTTACATACCTGGTGACTTTGAACAGCGATTTTCACCCTACACATTATTCTACTTTCAACATCCTGTGCAATTCTGGGGTTTGTAGTTTACTTAGGCCAAACAACTCTCTGGCTGAGCATTCTAAATGCCCCTCCCTAAACTGCAAACCCCAGGATTCCATAGGATGTTGAATGCAGAATAATAGCACTGTAACAGTGTAGGGTGGAAATGGCCAAAGTCTCTATTGTTTCAATAGGCGTACTCTTGTTAAGACTTTCAATAACATTTAGACCTAAATGTTCTTATGTTTGTATGAACAATTTCTTTCTTATCACTCCTAATTTACTGACCTCACATCCATAGCTTGACACAGTTAATAGCATAGTATGTATTTCTGTTTCCTAAATTTTTTTAAAAAGTAATTTATCATTTAAAAAGGTGTATTTTAACCCTCCTAGATCTTGTAAAATGATCTGTTTGTTGAAAGTTACCTTATTTCTGTGACAGGACTTTCACCATTGTTCAACAAAGTATGTAAAGAAACAACAAGGAAAACTTTATATCAGTTATTTAAATCAGGACATTCCCTTGGTAATTTAAGGCGGGCCCCTCCCGAAACTGCAAACCCCAGGATTCCATAGGAGGTTTAAAGTGGAATCATCGCACTATAACAGACTCATGCGGAAATGGCCTAAAACATTTACTGGACTATAACTCCTATAACTCTTTTTTTTTTTGCAAAAAAAATATTTTTGACCTTGGGGTCTCGCAGGCCCCCTAAAAATGGCCTTGTGGGCCACATGTGCATGGCCTTACTTTGCCTACCTGTGCCTTTAAAAAAACCAAAAAACTCCTATATCCTACTACCCCAAAAATTTAGCCACTATTCCATCCTTTTTATCATCCAACCTGTGATCACATTTAAATCCCATTTGGCAGAAAACTGGGATACAAATCAAGTAAATAAGTAAATAAATCATTTTGCTAAGCATATTCGTCCAGGAACTTAAAGGCATCATTCTCACCTTTGTCTACAGAGCACCAAGGAGAATAACAAAAAGCAACTTCTCTCCAGCTGAAGAGATAAGAAAAAGTTCAGGGACAGTAATGCAGTTCTCTTCGAAGGGGCTCAAAATTGGGGATGGAACAAATCCAGAATTTTCTGAATCCCTGGAAGGTTCTGGGAATCCACAAATCTCACAAATCTCGAATCTTTCGAATCCTTTTTTTTAAAAAAGGGTTTAAAAAGCAAGGGAAAGAAAGCACTTCTACTGAAAAGTGTTTTTGAAGCAGAATTTGACATCTTTGTTTAATGAAAAACAGATGAAATAATAGGTTTCAATTCAGGAAAACATACCCATACTTATTATTAAGAAGATACAAATGCAATTGACAAATTCATCTTACTACAAGAAGTACATAACTCTCAAGTCGAAACAACAGAGATTACTACTTTGCAGAGGGAGGCAGCAGTGGGGACAGGCAGCCCCAGTGAGCACAGACAGCCTCCCGCGCGTGGCTTTATGCTGCTATTTTCACATGCCCAGGGGCCCACTAGCCAATTAGGCCTTTGGTGGGTCTGGGAAGCACCAATTTTTCAAAATACCACCACTTTCTCCCACTGGTCCCAGGCAGGATCGGGCTGGTGGTGGGTGGCAGCAGAGCAGGGAGCACAAGATCGTGCTCCCTGCCACTTTCTGCCCCCAGCCCGGGCATGATCCGGCCAGCGGTGGGCAGGAGGAGAGTGGGGAGTGTGAGATGGGCAGGATTCAAAAGGTCCCCAAATCTCGAAACCTTGCCCAGGATTTGAGGATTTGGTTGGCCCATCTCTCCCCAAAATGCCTACCTATCTGACAAAGTAGCATGACTGCTTTAGGTTTTCCTGCTCAAAAGCTGTCTATGCTTTCCTTAACTGCATAGAATTAGATTTCTTCCATTATTACAGAGCAGGGCTTTCCCAATGGTGTGCATTAGTGTGTCGCCTAAAGTGTGTAGATGTGTTGCCTACAATCTTGGAAATGTATGCTATTATTTATAAAACATATATTTTTAAAAATACATGAAAGTTTTTCATGAGATATGTTGTGTCCCTATACATTTTGTTATTACAATTTATGTGTCTGTATTTCTTATAAGGGATTAGTTTAACCTCTGGTTTGCTAGTAAAACTGAATTACTGTGTCGCAAAATGATGCATGTCTAAAAAGTGTCTCCCTGACATAAAAATTTGGAAAGCTCTGTTATAGAGTAATCTTACTGGCACGCACATGTGTACGTTCTGTCTCTCCCCCTTCTCTTTTTCTGTGACACTATCAACTTTTTCTACCTTTAAAACCTAAACATAAGATCAAGAGCCAGTTTTCTGGTCACTCAAAGCACTACTGAGATGTAACAGAATGTACTACTACTGCTCTTGACACTCAGAAATTCCTCATATTAGCACATCACACAGTTCCCTCCTGTTTGTTCTCAGCTACCCTGTGTGTCACTATCATTATCTTTGCTTTCCTCCTGCCTGAGCTTTCATTTCTAATTACTGAGGAAAGCCACACAATAAGAAAGCAAGGTTGACAAAGAATTTAAGTCCACTTTGAAGTTCTTCGTTCAGCTTCCTAAGAGCCTGATATGAAGCCAATTTTTTTTAAAAAATTATTTTTATTTTTTTAGCAAGTGGAAACTTGTGACATTAGGGCTTGGTGGATTCAGAAACGTCCCTGAACCACACTTATGCACTTCATAAACTCCAGCTACTTTCCACAGCCACGTGACAGGCAGAAGTTCAACAGGTGCACAGCCACTTCCAATGTGAACTCACACTAACTGAGAGTGCCAGCTATTGATTTCCTGCCTCTCAGTGCTTCAGAAGCACAGATGTCCTACTGGTGAAGAAAAGAAAAAAAGGGGTCCACCACTCTCTGAGGCAATCTATCCCACTGTCAAACAGCCCCTAATGGTAAAAAAAATGTTCTTCCCAAATATTTAGACAGAATCTCTGTTCATACCATTTGAATCCATTGGGTCGTCTCAGGAGCAGCAGAAAACAAGCTTGCTCCATCTTCTACATGACATCCTTTCAGATAATTAAAGATGGCTATGACACCAGCTTTGAGTCTTCTCTTCTCCAAGCTAAACATACCTAGCTCCCTAAGTCATTCATCATAAGGCTTTATTTTCAGATCTTTTATTATTTTAGTCATCCTTCTCTGCACATGTTCTCACTTGTCAATATCCTTCTTGAACTTTGGCACCCAGAACTGGACACAGTTCCAGGTGAGGTCTGACAAAAGCAGCATAGAGTAGCACTAAAAATTCGCTCGATCTTGACGTTATACTCCCATTGATGCAGCCCAGAACAGCATTGGATTTTTTTAGCTGCTGCACCACACCATTGATTCATGTTTAGCTTGGGGTCTACAGGTACTGCTTTCAAGCGAGGTATCACCCATTCTCTATTTGCTCATTTCATTTTTCCTGCCTAGATGTAGTGCCTTATATTGTTGTTGTTGTTGTTGTTGTTGTTGTTATTGTTGTTGTTAACTGCCATCAAGTTGACTTCGGCTTATTGTGACCCTATGAATGAGACCTCCAAGCCACCAGCTGCCCTGCTCAGGTCTTGCAGACTCAGTTGCATAGGGACAGAGGGGTGATGGAGGCAGTTTGCCCCTGGCGGCAATGTTTTTGGGGTGTCCCGGCTCGTAGCCACGCCCCCGCATGACATAGCCACACCCCCGCACACCGTGGATATGACCCCATGCCATAGCTCCGCCCCCTCTCATCCCCCCTCCACACATTCCAGGCTCCATCATTGTGCAGATTTAGGGACGTGTCTTCCTTGATTGAGTCTATCCATCTGTAATGTGGTCTTCCTCTTTTCCTACTGCCTTCCACCTTACCGAACATAATTGTCTTTTCTAGTGAGTCAGGTTTTCTCATGATACGGCCAGGGTATGACAGCCTCAGTTTAGTCATCTTCGCTTCTAGGGAGAGTTCACTCTTGATTCACTCTATGACCCATTTATTTGTATTTTTAGCAGTCCAGGGTATCTATAGAATTCTTCTCCAGCACCACATTTCAGATGAGTTTATTTTCCTCTTATGAGCTTTCTTCACTGTCCAGCTTTCACAACCACACATAGAAACTGGAAATATGATGGCATGGAAAACCCCAATGATGGATTTAAGTCTTTTACTCCAAGTCTCAAGTCAAGTCTCAAGTCCCTATCTTCAAGTCTCAAGTCCAGTCTCAAGTCCTTGCAAGATAATTCAAGTCAAGTCTCAAGTTAAGTCTCAAATATGAGAGCCAATGTTAACAGGGAAAAAAAAAGGAGCTGGTGATCTGTGCGTGGGGGGGGGGGTTAAGTTGAGAGCAAGCAGGATTGGAAGGAAGCCTTCAGCCATGGAAGCACAGGAAAGCCCTTCTGAAGGAAACTGCTTTCCACTCTGCCATAACTGTAAAGGACACCCTTTTTTTCCCATTTACTCACGAGCGAGAAGGCTTTTTTCTCATTTACTCATGAGCAAGCAGGCTTTCTTTCCAGTTTACACAGAAGCAAGCAGGATTTCTTTCCTGTTTACTCATGAGCAAGCAGGCTTTCTTTCCAGTTTACACAGAAGCAAGCAGGATTTCTTTCCTGTTTACTCATGAGCAAGCAGGCTTTCTTTCCAGTTTACACAGAAGCAAACAGTCTTTCTTTCCCATTTAATCATAAGCAAGAGGCTTGGAAGGAAGTCTTCAGCCATGGAAGAACAGGAAAGCCCTTCTGATGGAAACTGCATTCCATACTGCTCTGGCTGCAAAGGGCACTCTTTCTTACACATTTACTTATGAGCAAAGAGGCTTGGAAGGAAGCCCTCAGCCATCTAAGAACAGCAAAGGCAAACTGAAGGAAACTGCTTCTGACTGAGCAGGGAGGGGTTAAATGGGGAAGGGAGAGGAGGAGGATTTCACATTAACATTAATGGAACTTCAACCCCTAACCCTTGCCAGATGCAGAGACCACTCTTTGCCCAAACTCATCAGAAAAAAAGGTGCAAAGCCCTGTTTTTCCCCTTTTAACTTAACCAGCTCTTTTGCTTTCCTATAAAGGGCTTCTGGAGAAAGGTGAGAAACAATCAAGAGAGGTGGAGGGATAAAGGCAGAGAGGTGGGGATAAAGGAATCTGTGCAGCTCTGATTAGGTCACCAGCATAACATTCCTTCACTGCTGATTGGGGAAAGGCTGGAGGGGGAGGCGGGCAGCAAGCTGATCACTAAAAGAAAACAAGTCTCAAGTGGAGTGAGTCAGTCTGTCAATCATTTATTGACAAGTGGAGTGCAAGTCAAGTCACTGAAGAGACTTAAGTCTGACTTGAGTCTGAGTCGATTGACTCAAGTCTACATCACTGGAAAATCCTAACTTTAGTATTTAATGATATATCTTTACACCTCAGGATCTTGTCTATTTCCTTCATAGTTGCCCTTCCAAGTTCTAGCCTTCTTTTAATTTTTTCACTGCAGTCTCCATTCTGATTAATGACTGAGGCAAGGTATGGAAAATCTTGAGCTAATTCAATGTCTTCATTGTCCACTCTGAGGTTATGTACATCACCTGCAGTCATTATTTTTCTTTTCTTAATGTTCAGCTGTAAACCTGCCTTGGCACTTTCTGCCTTGACTTTCTTCAGTAATCATTCCAAATCTTTGCCATTTTATGATAGTAGTATAGTGTCATTTGCATATATTAAATTGTTGATGTTCCTTCTTCAAATTTTCAGATCTCCTTTCTCTGAGTATAATCCTGCTTTACATATACATTCAGCACATAAGTTAAACATATGGGATGATAAAATACAGCCTTATATAATCATGATAACCAAATGTTGTGTCACACCCATTTCTTTATGAGCTGTCCATAGTTTTTCACGATCTACACAACCAAAGGCTTTGCTATAATCTATTAAGCACAGGCTGATTTTTTTGAATTTTTTTATTGCACTCCATTATCCAATGTATGTTTGACATATGACCACTAGCGCCTCCTCCTTTCCTGAACCCAGCTAAGCCATTTGGCATTTGTCACTCCATATATGGTAGAAGTCTTTGTTGTAGAATTTTGACCATCACTTTCCTTACATGGGAAATTAATGCAATGTTCCTGTGGTTACTGCAATCTGTGGTGTCCCATTTCTTGGGAGCTGGAATGTATACTGAGCATTTACAATCTGTGGGCCATTCTTTTGTTTTCCATATTTGTTTAGAGATTTTAATTAGAACTAGAATAGATTCTGTCTCTGTAGACTGAAGCTGCTCTATTTTTATGCCTCTGTTCCTGGAGATTTATTTCTCCCAAGTGCTCTGAATGCAGTTTTCATTTCACTTTCAAAAATTGGAGGCTTTTCTTCATATGGTTCTTCCTTGAATGACTCTGTCAACCTTTCATCTCTTTTACATAGTTCTTCAATGTATTGTTTCCATAATCTTTTTATTTATTCTTGGTCATGTAATGTGTTCCTCCACTGATTGTAGAGCATCCTCACTCTTGGTTTAAATTTCTTTTTGATTTCTTGGATCTTGTGGAAGAGGTCTCTTGTTCTTCCTTTTTTGTTGTCATCTTCTATTTCTCTGCATTGCTTATTACAGTAGTTCTCTTTGTCCCTGCACATAAGTCACTGAACAGTTGCATTAAGGCTCTGATTCTATTTCTGTCACCTTTTACTTTTGCTTCTCATCTATCCTAGACTCCTTGAAGAGTTTCATCTGTCATCCACTGAGGCTTTTCTTTCTTTTTGGCTACAGATAGTGTCTTTTTGCATTCCTCCCTGGCAGTTTCCCAGGCTTCAGTCAATAGTTCTTCTTGCTTCTGGTTGATTAGACTTAATAGTTCAAATATATTTTTCACATTATCTTTAAATACTATGGGGATGTTCTTCAGGTTGTATCTTGGCATGATGGTCCTCAGTTTTGAGTGGTTCAGTGCAATCTCTTACCTTGCTGAATGCCACACTGTTGGTTTATTCCCAAACAAGAATTGTCCTTAGATTTCATTCTGAGCCACATTGTTACTTTCCTCGCTGCTCTCCTGGTTGGTAATTATTGCTCGAACCCTACAAGTCCTCTATCCACAATTTTCTCTCCTTTTCCTTTGGTTAGCTCTTGCATGTTTGTGTGAATGTTTGGATCTTTTGCATGCATATGTGAATCTCTCAAAACCCCCCACAACATTTAGCTTGTTTTTGGAATCTCCAGCTGGTTCTTTCCTGCATGACCCTGTAAACATTGGTGGAGAGATCTCATTAAGTTACCCCCCACAGGTCTGCAAATTTTGAACTAATTAATTCCCCACAGTCATGTGGAGGTACTTGCATGGTGGTTAGACCCCTGAGTCACCTACATTTTGGGGTAACAATCTGCTCCTGGTCTTGTTTTTAGAAGCAAGAGGCTATGCTGACAGCCACAGTGCTGCTGGTAAGGTCTCCTATGTCAGCCAGGCTTTCGCTGAGGAGCCAGACTAAACGTTCCAGACAGCTACGGGGCACCAGCAGTAGTGAGAGGTGACACTGGTGGAGGATACCTCAGAGACAACAGCGGTGGCACCATAGCTAATAGTTGTTAGTATTGCACAGAAGGAGGCATGGTAAACCTCTTTTGAATGTCTGTTACCATGAAACCTCTATGATGAGACAATCGGAAATGAAACAAGAGATAGTCCCAAAAGATGAGACTTCCTGTTGGATGGCGCTCAACAAGCTACTTGGGAAAAGCAGAGGACAATTATGAGTAGCACTGTGGCTAATGATAATACTGGCCGCAAGCCAAAAGCATGTTCAGCTGTTGATATGCTCAGACGTGAAAGGAAATTCCAAAGATGCACAACACATATTATAGGAACATGGAATGTGAGAAGCACAAATCAGGGGAAGTTAGACATAGTAAAACAAGAAATGGAACATATAAACATTGCAATACCTGGGGTGAGTGAGCTAAAGTTGAAAGGAATGGGATGTTTTGAGTCAGATAATTATGCAGTGCTTAACTGAGCAAATGGAAATCAAAGAAGAAACAGGGTGGCATTTATAGTGAGGAGAGATGTAAAAAAAGCAGTCAACGGATACAGTGCAAAGTCTGACTGAAACACTTCAGGGAAAACCCATCAATATAACCTTAATCCAAGTTTATGCTCCAAGTACGGAGGCAGAAGATGATGAAACTGAAGGAGTCTAGGCAAGACTTCAGGGGGAAACTGATGATATACCTAAACAGGATTTCTTGTTAATCATAGATGACTGGAATCCAAAAGTAGGAAACAGAGTAGAACCAAAGACTGTAGGAAAATTTGACCTAGGGTCAAGAAATGAAGCAGAAGACTGACTGACTGAGTTCTGTGAGACCAACAGTTTGTTCATTGCAAACATATTCTTCAGGCAACCTAAGAAGTGACTGTATACATGGGTATCATCTGATGGCCAGTACAGAAATCAAATGGGCCTTACATTTATCTTGTGGAAATTTGTTTTGTTAGTTTTAACCTAGTTCTTCAATCTGTCAAGATTGTTTTGAATTCTGATCCTGTCGTCTGGTGTAATAGCTGCCTCTCCTAATTTGGAGTGATCTCTAAATTTGATACCTATGCCTTCTATTCCATATTTTAAATCATTTACAAAGATGTTAAAAAAACTGGACTTAGAATAAAACCTTTGGGCACTCCACTGGTCACTTCTCTCCAATATGAAGAACAACCACTGGTGAGTACTCTCTGAGCTTGGTTTGTCAACCAATCACAGATCCATTGAACTGTAATACTGTCTAGCTCATAGTTCACCAGCTTGCCTGTAAGAATATGCCTTACTGAAATCAATGTATGCAATAGCTACAGCACTTCCCTGATCTACCTGTAATTCTATCACCAAAAGGAGAAAAAGAAAAAGGAGAGAGGGAGAAGGAGACAGAGAGAGAGTAAGAGAGAGAGAGAAGACCAATTTGGCATGATTTGTTTTTGAGAAATCCCTGCCAGCTGTCAGCAATGTTAGCATTCCTTTCTAGATGTATGCAGATTGAATAATGATCTGTTCTAAAACCTTTCCAGGTATCAATATCTTGTGGAATTCTGGGGTTTGTAGTTTACTTGTGCCAAAGAGCTCTCTGGCTGAGAATTCTAAATGCCCCTCCCTAAACTGCAAACCCCAGGATTCCATAGGATGTTGAATGCAGAATAGTGGCACTGTAGCAGTGTAGCACAGAAATGGCCAAAGAAGTGGAAAGGGTCAGGGGGATACTTTCCTTGGTTTGCAGGAGAACTAAGATCAGTCTATATATCTGACCTGGACAGAATACTGTTATCTCTTGGCTAGCAATGCAGTGTTTTGGGGGTATATGCCACTAGTTCACATTTCCTTTGACACTGATATGTGCCTTATCATGTCTTTTTCTATTTATGTCTTGATTAAGCAGTCTATGGGAACAAGGCCACACAGCACAGCACTAGGTCCAATCTCTTGTTTTATCTCATTAAATGAACCCACATGGATAGATGCTGGAAACAATCCAAGAAAGGACAGTCCTTGGAAAGTACTGTGTTAAGTGGAGCCTCTTGTTTGCTCTGCCAGGATAAAATTGCTGTGTTTAGGATGCATATCAATCCATCCTTGACTTAGTGAATTCTTTGTCTGGAGGGGAAACATCCTGTTTCATAGGGGAAAGCCAAAGATAATAACAATTCCTGAAGAGGAAGCCTATCAGTAAATAAACTTTGTACTATAATTGATCTTTTTCCTCTGTATTTTTCCAAGGTCAGCCCTCCTGGGTCTAGCACCTCCCCCAAACTTCTCCATAGGCACATTATTTCCAAAACGTTGGCTGCCATCCTCCCAGATGCACTCTATGACTGCATGTATATACCATGTGCCAGCAATTTTGTTTTACATATTAATCAAATGATTGCACAGTTGGCCTGTTCCCTGTTAAAAAAATCAGAATGGTGTGGCGGATATACAGGAATGAAGGAGGGGGAATCTCAGTTTGTTACACACCATGGAAATGTTTACTGCAGGTCTGTTTTCAGTAGAAGCCATCCATCTGAACTTTGGGAACAAGTTAACCTAGAAACCACATGAGAACAATAAATCAGATCAACCTAGGTTCACTTCTGGGTCCCAGCAAACCCTGCTGTATTTCCTCTACAAATGTACCTGTTTTCTCATTATGGCTGACATCCATGACTTTAGCAGGTGGTTAGACCTATAAATCCATTTCAGTTACAGAGGGTAGGCAGGATGGTGGGTGAAACCTCAGCTAAAGGAACTCATTTCCTGGGGCTGTGCCCCCTACAAGTGCAAACACTTAATCATAAGAAATCTTTAAGCAGATTTGAGCCAACTTTATGTCTAGAGTGTAGAACCTGTCAATTTTCTATTGCCTCAGCATCATCTCGGTCTTGGGACACTGCAGGGCTATTCTGGCTATCTTGGACAGCCTCTGTTGTTTCCATTTCCATTTCATGTGTGTGATAAGTAGAGAAATCTCTAGTTCCACATGTCATTGTCAGGGGGAAATGCCTATGTCCTCATATCTTTAACCTGTCAGAAACAGCACTGCATCGTTGTCTTCTATAGTGAGAAATGCTGTTTATGAGAATTCAAAATGTATTAGTTGCATTTCTATCCCACCTTTCTTCCTATAAGCTGAAGATTGGTATACATGGCTCTCTTCTCCTTGTTCTATTTTACTGTCACAATAGCATTGTGATTTTAGTCTGGAGAAAGTGAGTGGTCCAAGATCAACATTCAGGCTGAGTGGGGTTTAGAAACCAGATCTCCCAAACAGAAGTCCAACACTCTAACCATTACACAACACTCCAACTTTTACACCATACTAGTTCTCACTCAATTCTCTTTATAAGGTTTTCTTCAGTATATGGTAATACCCTTATCTTTCTTTGGGGTTACAACATTTTTGCTTTGCAATGTGCTTTCCCAATTTTCTTTTTTATATTTAGAAAGTAATATTGAAACACAATTAATAACAAACAAATTTACCTATAGTATCAACATAAAAATAGGGTTTTTTTTTAAAAAAGTAATATTTTTAATGTAATGCTTTAGAATTTTAAGGAAAGAATATGGACTATTTTGCTTCCACAGTAATACATTATGAACCATTTGCTTCATCAGCCTAAAACAATTGTACATATTTTCATCTGTCAAAACTTGAAAAGTATGTTTGTGGCTATTCCAAGCAAGTCTCTATAGGGTTAAACATAGTACATTTAAGGAGACTCTGCTAAAGTAATTAAGGCTACCAAATTTGACTCGCATGACTGTATTTATAACCTAGGAAGGAATATTTTCCAGACCCCTTATGTCTATTTTTGCATCAATGCTAATCCTTCACATTTCTTGGTCACCTTTCTGCCAGGAGGACTGGATCCTGAGTTGCTCTAAGTATACACTATAAAAATATAAATATAAAGTGGGAGCACTGGACCTGTGAAACACTACACAGTTATGTGAGACATGTTATTATCTATCACATTGCTTTGACAGCCTTACCTGAACTCTTGGCCATTATTTGATTATGCCCAGAGTTTTCATTCATACTCAAAATCTCTGCGTGCAGCTGTTGTGTACTGCAATCTTGCACATGGTTCACTTGTCCAAGGTTGAGGCTTGTTTTTGTTTATGTTTTTATGTGTGGGCAACACTCTACTGAGGGCATTTCACACATGGGGCTTAAAAGCTGATTTGTTTTAAATCAGCGCATTATGTGTGGGTAAAATCTAGCTTGGACACAATAGACTAGGTTTCCTTCTGAATTCTCTTTCATGTAGAGTATATTTCTATGTGATACCAGACGTGTTAAGAAGACTCAGATCCACAAGAATCTTCACTCTTTCACTTCTTACATGACAAAAACTTGGTGAAGTTGCTTTTTGGACTTTCTGGAATGCCAAGCCAGTCCAAAAAGTAACTTTCATAAGCTTTGCTTTACCTATGGACACCTGCAAAGAGTTGCTGCTGATGGCATCTGTGGACTGTGATATACTAGTGCTTAATGTATGTGGAGTATCTGCACTGATTTGCACTGAAGAGGAAGTCATTTTTCCTCTTGCATGGTAACAGCTAATGGAATCTTAACTGAAGATTTATCTTCCTTAAACATGTATCACTAACTTTAGTAGACTTCTATTGTCATATCCTTCTTTAGTCTCTCAGTGTTAACAAGATATTTCTCCTGCAACTCTGCACAGTCTGATTTGCATGAAACCCATTTATTTCCCAATTTTACACTTAGACCAATCCAAATGTGGACATCTGGCTGTGCAGCTGTTAACTCCTTAGGAACCTTACCCAGCTAAACAGTGCAGAAATATGATGGGGGTTTCTCATCACAAAGGAGCTTGAAGATTCAACCAATGGGAGAGATGAATTCAGACACAGATGAGTCCAAAAAACACTGTCTGCTAATCTAAACGACAGCTAGGGCTTAGCTTATGTACACACTGCTGCCAGCAGATTCTGGCAGGATCTGGAAAGTTCCACTCTGGTTTCACAGACAACATTTCTATTCTATGTTTCTTCTCAGTCCTATGAAATAACATACAGACACACTGATTCATAGGACCGGCTGGGCATACAGTTCCAAGTCAGGGAAGAGTATCCTTTCCACCTTCTCTCTCCACTCCCGATATTTTTTTCCCCAAGCAAGAACCTTCAAATTTGCTTTTAAATGTGTTTTTCTGTGGATTTCAAAGGCAGCCTACTGATGCACTGCCAGTCCAACCAAAATTAACTTAAGCTAATGCTATTGTTATTAATTAAGTCTAACACTTCTGTTACTTTATTAAAATGTAGTCTAATCTAAAGAAACTCTCAATTGTTTTACACAGCCAGGGTGCTCTAATTTTTGCTGCAAGACTTTAAAATAGGTGAAATTTGGTGCACGCTCCGGTCTCAGCACTGGCACAAGGGCATTCTTCTATCCTCATATTATTGTCCATTCCATGCCCAACTGCTGACAATACAATTTTTCTCTCTGCCATGGGTGGATGGAACATTAGAAAGAGGGAAGAGGCTGGCACAAATGTTTTAGCCAATACAAGAGCTCCACTATATTATTCTTTACTGGGATTGTGGATGGAGTGAGGGAGGGAGAAGATTTTGTGCAAAGAAGCAGGAAATGTTTTGGGTTGCATGTATGGTACTCTATTAGACCAAGATAAAAAATCAGTGGTGGTCATCCTTTGTGGATTGCCACAAGTTGAATATCACATGGTAACATACACACTTGTGTATGTGCTTCTCTCAACCCTTTCCAGCCCATACTACAGTGCCATTTTGCTTTTTGTTTGCTGAGCCGGAGAGTAAGCAGAATTGCAGTACATGTGATGCAAGAAGTAGTTCAGGTGCCTGACTCTATAGGATCCAGGGATGTCAATAACCTTCACTGTATGTGTCACTTATAGTATCTCTGCCACAAGTTGGCCAAACATCTACACGTTAAACTCTTTACCCTTATTTTGATCAGGTATTTCTAATATTCCCAGGATATAGAAACTCAATGGTTTCTACCCAACTATGCTTCAGAATTTAATTGCCATTGTTGTTGCTTGCCTTCAAGTTGTTTCCGATTTATGGCAACCTTAAGGCAAATCTATCACAGGGTTTTTTGGGGCTGAGAATGTGCGATGCACCCAAAGTCACCCAGTGGGTTTCCATGCCTGAGTGAGGAATCAAACCCTGGTCTCCAGGGTCATAGTCCAACACTCAGACCACTATACCATGCTGGCTCTCTCTTAACTGCCATACTCAGGTGCAAAGCACAACCTCTTTGCACTCTAGCTGCTAAGATGACTTCATATGACTGCAATCCTAAACTCACTTATTGGGCTTACAGAACACAGGAGAAGTGCTTACTATATAATTGCACTGTGTGCCTGCATGTTGTTTTTATCCAGTAAATTAAGCTTCTTATAGCCTCTTTGAAGCTTGCCACATGTTATTCTATGGATGGATCATCAGAATTAGAAAACAAGTGGTATTGTAAACAAGAAAATTACAGGACATCCAGAAATTATCTTTACAATTTCAACTGTATACAGATTTGAAATTATGAAGATAATTTTCAGACACCCCACATTTCCTTTTCCATAAATACCCCTCTTGTTAATTTGGAAGCCATGATGTCTGAGAGATTTTTTTCATGAGAAGATGATGGTGATGATGATGGTACAGAAGACACTAGAGAACATTTCAGAGGGATACAGAAGAAGGTGAAATATGTTTTGAAATATATTGAAATAATATACTGAAATAATAAAACCTTCATCTTCTGTATCCTCCAATACTATTCCTACTGGAATGGTACAACCAATCTTATTTTGTATTGGATCTTGTGATCTTGGAACGTGGGCATTATTTGGATAGTTGTAATATGCGGACTTTATTAGACTCTCTGGCATGGCATCCATCGAGCTGTAGTGGCATCAACATTCCTCAACAGGTAAAGACAATAGCCCCTTTCATACGTTTTAGCTCATGCAGAGCAAGAATGTCTGGAATGGAATTGGATCACATTAGGAGGCTCCACCTCTGATTATACATGTTCATTCTGAAGGCCTGAAGAGATTCCTCTGCCCATTCAAGAGCACACATTTAGAGCTCTTGCCATGTGATTGAGAACCCTGAAATAGGAGGGCTTCTAATCACATAGAAGGATCAAATTTAACTTATATGCATGCAGAATTTCTTTAGATCTAGAATAGGAACAGTTTGGCTCACCACATTTTATTGGACAACAATGCCCATTGTCCCTCTACATTGGCTAAGATTGATGGCAATAGCAGTCCAACAACATCTGAAGGTTGTTGGACTGTACCTTCCCCACTTGTGCTTCACAAACATTCAAAGTATAAACATTCATATAGGTTGAGTAGCCTTAATAGAATGTGTAACAAGAGTTATTTTGGATTTCACACGGGAGGCACATGAAAAAGTACAAAATGAGGGCATCATTCCACTGATTTCAATAAAAGAGATTTAAGATGATAATGTGAAACTCATAAGTGATGTGAAAATGATGTAAAAAGGCCACCTGGAAGCAGTAACATAATTTTACACAAGGCACTGGTTTTGTTTTGTTTTGAAAAGAAACGGAGCAATGCAAGAGGGCCCACCCAGATGGATTAAAACAACCCAGAAAGTCATAGGTTTTGTTCCTGTTCTTTCCTGTTTTATTTATGGCACATGCCCAGGCTATTTGAAGGAACATAGCTTCTCACGTGAGCCTGCAAAGGAGGCATTTGTCTCTGTCCCACTGCCTTCACAGGCATGGTTGGTGGGAATTCAGGAGAAAGTCATCTCTGCTCTCACATTTTGGAACTCCCTCCTTAGGGAAGCTAGGAAGGTTTTCCTTTTGGGGGCAAGTTAAGACCTTTCTTTTCCAGAAAGCCTTTGGAAATTAATTTTTAACAAAGGCTTTTTATGATATTGCACAATTTTTAATCTTTGTTTTAACAGAAAATTTTAAAATGGTTTTAATTTTGTTATTAATATTGTTTTAATCTTTTTCTAAAATGTTTTTAGCTATATGTATTTTTGTTGCAATTTTCTGCCTCTTTGTAAGTCACTTTAAATCCAGTCTGGGAGAAAGGCAAGATATAAATAAAGTGATGGATGGATAGAGAGCCATATGAATTTTGTTTATCCCGGAGTAATTCCTGTCAGTTCCAAGTATGACCAGAGACTTTTCTATCCAGCTCCGCCAGTCAGTTTATTTCAACCCAGCATTTTCAGCCAACACAGTATAATGGTTTGAGCATTGGACTGTGATGCTGGAAACCAGGGTCTGATTCCCTGTTTGGCCATGTAAACCTACTAGGTGACACACTGTTAGGCTCTCAGCCCCAGAAAACCTTGTGATAGGTTCGCCTTAGGGTTGGCATAAGTTGGAAATGATTTGAAGGCAAACAACAACAACATTCTGGAATAAAATGGATCAGTCTACCAGCTACCCATTTTCGCTGTGTGCAAGCAAAAAGACCTCTTTTCCTTGTCAGTTCATAAGATGCTATATCTCAGTGTGTGTCATTATTGGAATCTGTTTCAAAAATAAATTGTTACAAAAAACATAGAAAAAAGCTGTAGGAGAAAAAACTTTTCTTGCTGCAAATTCAGTTTAAGAAATTCCCTTCGGAAGGAGTATGACAGTTTCAGTTAGGAGTGATCTACGCAAGGAAGCTCCCAGAGGTGGGATGTTTTCCTCCTTGATGAGGTCATGTGCCTGGACTTGGCTGGTTTACAGTAACACAAAGTTCTGCCACTCTGTTTCCTCTTGCTGTGAACACACTTCAACAGTCTACATCCCTCCTCTCCTTTCTTTCCTGTCTTTGCGGAGTGCCATTCCACACAGGTGTTCTTACAAAGTTAAAATGGTTCCAAAAATGCATCACCCAGAGGGATAAAAATACAGATTTTTCTGTGACATCAGTTAGATCAATTAGTCTTTTATACTGTGAGCTAGTTTGTCAAGAAAAAGACTCAAGAAAGAACATTCAGGCCAACCTGCTCCACCTGCCAAGTCAAAACTACATGCAGATTGTACACACTACAGCCTGAATAAACATCTGTTGTGACACAGCAGGAAAATTCAAAACTCCATCTGCACAAAAATAAGCACACATCCACATGGTCAGAGAAGCATGTTCTCTCTCTCTCTCTTACACACACACACACACACACACACACACACGCGCAGAGTATACTACTGTCTGCTTCTTGATGGAACACCAAGAGTTAGAGAGGAGCAGTTCATAAGGATCTTAAAACTGTCATGAAATTATTATTTGTTTAAAGAGTACCACAAGGTCCCTTACTCAAAATAATTTTGCTCTTAAGCAGACTGATAACAGGATTTATCTCTGAAACAGAGAATGTTTTGAGTTCAGACTCAAGGACCCAGTGGGAATTTTGGCTTTTACAGAATAGTGTTGTACCTCATCCTAAACTGCTTTTGAAATGCACTTGCATTTCAGAAATGGCTCGCTTTGTAACCGATTTTGGAAAAATCAGAAAACAGGAAACTCCTGTAAGGAGGAAGGATTTGTCTTGTTATAAGATCAGCAAACGTATGGATTTAACATCTGATAAAAGGAAATTGAGTGACTGGTCATAGAGATGGGAAAGAGGAAAGATACTTGTATGCAATGGCACCCATACGGGTAATAGCAAAGAGGCAGAGAGAGATGGCTGGAAGCAGATGCAATATAAGGCTTCTTTCCAGACTAATCACTGATGTTCTGATTTAATGAAAACTGGATCAAGGGCAAACATCTCCTGCTGGACTTGGAAGCACACAATGCTGTGGTAGAACAGGGCTAACGTGGCTGAAGCACCATAACTTTTTGATTTGCTTGGACAATGAGACCATTAGCCACTTTTCTCCAGTTACCTTGTGCCCTCTAAGCTTAATTGGCAATCTTTACAGCAGTTGGATGGACACTGGATTTTCCTTGCTACAAAATACTTTTGTGAGCCAATCTTTGTTCTAATGCTAAATATTTTGCAGGTTATGGGTTGGTCTTGAATGGGCAATTAAGACGCATCAGATATACAAAACAGCCACTTCAGGTAAAGATGAGAACTGCTAGAATTTTGTTGATGTTGACATGGCTGTCTGCACTCTTAGACTCTCCATAGGGGTTGAATTTTACTGCATGCAGAGTTTCTTTCACAGCCATCACGTTTTTCTTGGAAAGCCTTGATTGCCTTTTTCTATCCTCTTGAAAAATAAAGCTACAGAAAAGAATAGACCTGTGCTTCTGGGTAGACATCCCTAAAGTTTGACTGACACACAGATATAAGCAGATACCTGCATACCCATATCTGCATACCGGAACAATATAGCTTATGTATCTTTACTGAAGCAAAGTATTTGGAGAGAGAAGAGTGGAAATGTCAGGAAGTAGAACTCTAAACATTGACAGATGCAAGGATGTGTCTGCTGACTTGCACCACTTCCTGGTGTTGTCAGTTGTAAGTCAAAAGACTCTTTGGTTTGGATAGATCAAACTATTTGAATTATGTATTAGGGAAAGGCACTGAAAATGATTGCAAAGAAAATTTTACATAAAATGTATAGCTGTACTGTCCACAGCCAGGGATAGAGAGTGTCCCCTTTTTCAGTTTCTTCTGAGACTCAAAGTAGTAACACAGAAAAACCAATGAGTTTTCCTGCATACAAACTGTACACTAAGTTCTGCATAGACAGCAATAGAAAGGGAGGTTGATGAAAGAAAGGAGAGTGAATTCCAATGGTAGAAATTGTGCAACTCTTTTCAGAATTCCTTGACAGTGCTGACACCTAGTGTCCTCCTTGTGCTATTACATGAGGCAAAAAGCCACAATGAAAGATTAGAACAGAAAGAAAAGTAGGTTGTTAATATTCCCTTTAAGGAACTGAGTATGAATTTCATCCTTTTAGATATACACAGGCCTCCAACATGAATACTATATTTGCTAACCATAATAAAGACCATTTTAAATGTTTTTAACTCTATAGATTGTATACTTTTTTTTAAAAAAAAAGAAAATAACATACTGATGTTTTTGCACAGTTCTTAATCTCTCCTGGCTTTAATAATTTGTAAGCCAGTTTGAGTCCCATCATTGGAGAAAACATGATATATAAATTAATAAAACCATAATCATTCATCATCCTCATCACCACCACCACCACCAGCACCACCACCACCACCACCACTTCTGCAGGGTGGCCACATTTTGGCTGCTGCTATTTTTAAAATATTAATCTATTTAACTGTTTGCAAATATAAAATTTACAAGACATAAAGCCAAGCTTTAAAAGATGGACAACATATAAGAAGAAAAACAGAATGAAACAAAATATTTTAAAAATAAGTCCAGAATGCAATTCCTCTAAAAAAACATTTTTTCAAGGAAAAAAAATCCCTCCAGTGTTTTGCTTTTTAAATAAGGGACCAAATGGATTTCTAGTTCAAATTATAACTAAATTCTACACTCAGCTGTGTGCATTCAGTTCTACTCAACCTGTTGAATTTATAATCATGATACAAATTTTCATTTCACACTGACACAGACTTGTGAAACAAGTGATACTTCATTCTTTCTTAAACTACTGCTCTTATTTTTAATTTTGGTTTTTAAAAATTACAGCACATACTTACAGACTGTTTTAAGTTCTCTTAGAGACTGTGGGCCCCATTGCTGCTAAGAACATACATTAAATTTAAAAAAAACCCCACATATCTGAACCATGTGTTCACAAAGCTTAATGATTCCAGTTTAAGATCCTCCGAAGCCACTACTACTAACACAGTAAAGTGTGATACTTACCAATCTGTGTGGGGATCATCAATTACCAAGAGGATCTGGGGTTTCTGTTGGACTGCAGGGACAGGGTTTGCAGAGTGTTCCATCAGTCCTGCAGCTGCCTGCGTGGTCTGCTTCATGGCACTGGAGAGGGAACTAAAGATGCTGGTACCAGAAGAAAGAGGAGTAGGTTGCTGGAGAGGCTGCTGCCTCCTCTCTGTTGCTGGGGAAACAGGGTTGCTGGTAGAATTATCTGGACGTTGAAGGTCCATCATATAACCATTTGGCAAGTTGGCCACAAAACTACTGTCTGAGAGGCGCCTTCGCAGGAAATTCATTGTGATCGCTTCTAGAAGTACAACAATATAACACAGTGTTGAGAAGCTAAAGAGCCAATCAAGGCTATTGCTGGTTAACTGGAAGAAATCTTCTGTTCACCTTCAATTGTATAATGAGAAGGACACTTGATTTCTTTAGGTATGCTTGCCTGGAAAATACAGAAAGAGACAACACATTAGAATGAGTCACTCTGAAGAACATCTCAAGAACTAGGATAGCTATTAGTCATTTTATTTTATGAGGAAATAAACAAAACGTGAACAAGTGACTCACTTAAAACCAATAACCTCAAGTGATACCTTGGGAAGGTGTTAGTCACTCTGAACTTCACTGGTTTGCTTCAGATGGGTAGAAATTCATTGGTCTCTATATGTTGTGGAGGAGCCAGCATGGCACAACAGTTTGAGAGTTGGGCTACATCTTGGGATTCAAATCCTTGCTCAGCCATGGAAGCCCACTGGATGATATTGGGAATATCATAATTTCTTAGCCTCAGAAGAAGGCAGAGGCAAGGCCCCTCTGAACAAATTTTGTCAAGAAAACCCCACGACAGGATTAGAGTTGCCGTGAGTTGGAAATGACTTGAAGGCATGCACGAACAACACAAATGTTGTTGGGCTCAAACTTCCATCAGTCCATTCAGTGGTGGCCAACTGTCAAGTACGGTGGGAGTAATAGTGCAAAAACATCTGGAGGGCCACATTTTCCCAACCCCTGCTTAAGAATGAGCTGGTTGGTCACAAAGGTGGAAACAAAACAATCGGCACTACTATTTCTGCAACAATGCAGCAGTTAACTGTAGTTTTAATTTTTGTGCACTTACAGAAATGTACAAAAATTGCTCTTCCAAGTATGCAAATTAGCTTCAAGATGGATATAAAAGTTCTTGTATATTCATGGTAAGAAGAATGTTTTTCATTTTTTCCTCAGTACACAGGTTCAAATTAGGTTATGATTTACAACCTTATGAGCAAGCAGAACCTTCCAGATTTTGATGGATTGCAACTCCCATAATCCCACACCACTGTCCAGAGCCCCATCCCTTTCCAGAGCCAACAATATATTATAGCACCCATTTTACTCTTCAGAAAGAGACAATATATTGTACAAATGTGGCATGAGGGCAAAAAACCTGCCAGTTCACCAAACCATGCACATCACCATGCACATATGGTAGCCAATCACGGAGAGATCTCCTGCTTTTGTTGCATGCTTAAGCCTGTTACAACAGAGTTATTGTCAAGCAAGTACCTAAAAAGCTACCCTGGTGGGTTACAGGCATACAGTATCTTCAGTAGTGGCTGAAGTACCTTCTTCTAGTATTCACTAATCCTATCTTTCTCCACATCCATCCCAAGAAAGCAGTGAGACTTTACTGCACTTTTGATACTGTCTTTACTTATCCACTCTATACCTGGAACAGTAGGCAGTATCTTCTGTTTTCTGTGAGTAGTATGTTGTCCTTTAGAGGCTGATGAACTTGTGATCCTCTAGATACTGATGAACTATTGCACGTGTTATCTCTCAGCACTAGCTGTTCTGACGGGGGCTGATTGGAAATGAAGTCCAACATCATCGGGAGGGCCACAAGTTCCCCAGTTTTGGTTTGGAGAAATGCAATTCACCTGTAGAATGAGCCCTCTGCTACTGTTATAGATACAAAGGTATCTGATATTTGGTATTAAAGGTATTTGAAGATGAGAAGAGACTTGGCTCAGAACTAGATGAGAAACTTCTGTGACCAATCAAAATACAATCATGGGCTGACTCTCGCTTCCTAAATAACATCATTTGTTTCCATGCAACCACATGCTGCACCTAGCTCAAGCAATATTTCAGGTACACTACAGGTCTGGTGTGGTATAGTCAGCATCTGTGTAGCTGTGCACACACCTTTTCCCCCCCATTGTCCTCTCTTCAACAGATCTGTAACTGCTCAGCTGCTCAGTTCAACTGCCCTGAGACATCTTGGTGAGATAGGATTTGAATGATTAGGACCACTGCAGGAGATCACCTCTCCCTGCATTCTGAACTCCTAACAACTATCAGCCTTCACCCCCAGCAGATACTATTTGCATTTAAAACCTGTACCCTTAAATACAAACCACTATCTGATATTCTATCCAACTTGGTCCACAGGCAGATTTCATGTCTCCTTTTAAAAGTGAAGTTCAAGCAAGGCTGTTTACACAGCAACAGAAAATCACAGAAGCTTAGAATTGGCGGGGACCACAAGAATAATCTATCCAACCCCCTGCCATGCAGGAATGTACAAATAAAAAAATATCCTGAAAAATGCCCATCAATTTATTTGAAGACCTCCAAAAAAAGGCTTCCATGCATGCTTATAGGAGCAGGTATATAAGACAGTTTCCAAGTGTGTACCTTTTGGTCCATTATGTTTCTACATCTGGATAGCTTATTGTTCCTTCTGCAGATGTTTTAGGAGAATCAAAAGCCAGATGATTTATACAAGTGTCGGTGGCATCCTTTAAACTGGAAAGGATTGTCAGTGTTGAAATTGGTACATCATGACCCTTTGTTTGAAAAAGAAACCGTCTTGATATTAAAACTTTGATTTATAATTTTGTATCTGACAATTGTTATTCTTTCTGGTAATAGGAACAATTGCAGAGCTTCACTCCTGATGACAGCAGAGCTATATCACATAACTCAATGAGTTACAGAGGCCTTTTGTGATGCCTGCTTATCAGGGAAGCCAGAGGCAGCTCAGCAAGAGTCTATGATGATGGGGAAATAAATCCAGTGCTAATCCTTCAAAATTACAGAAGCCATCTCCATCTTCAAAGTCTGCCTAAGTGACACATTACTTATTCCTCATTCCCCTACAGTAAAGGCCTTTCAAATGAAAGCCTGCCTTTGCACATTTTTGATGCAAACGCCTCTGCCATCATTAAGATTAAGTTCCTACATATATGCTAAAGGCATCTCCTTTATATCAAAGATTCAAATGAAGGTGGGTGACATTATGCAAACTGGAAAGAGTGCAGAAAATAAGAACTCTGTAGATTTAATAAATAAATCTGTGAAAAGGGTCTTGTATTCTTTTCTTTTTTTTTAAAAAAAATCATATTGTTGTTGCTTTTCCCATCCCCATCTTCCCTTCTTTACTCCAGTTCTTGGGTTTGCAGGTGCATGATGTCATGTGTGTTAGCAAAAGCCCAGTCTGCTGCAAAACCCAATTTCACAGTGATAGGAGTCTATGTCATATCATGATTGGCATTAATAGTGCAGGACCTTCCTCTGCAGAGAGAGTTTAGCTTTGAAGTTCACCGATCTGAATAAAATCAAGAAGCTGAATGCATTTAATGTGCAAGGCCTGGCCAGATGCATTAAGGATCAGCTCAGAAATAAAATGCCTATGGGAACTGTCGGCAAGCAACTTGCTGGTTCTCTCATAAGAAACAGCAGAGCCTTCGCAGGCTTAAGTTGCTGCCCTTCTCTGATGGATACAACGCAGAATTCCTCCTACATCATCTCAAGGCTCTCCACATTGTGTTTTCATAGCTGTCACAACAGATTCATGTTTTTTAAAGACAAGGTTAAGGTCAGCTGTTTTCTTGCTATTGAGCTAAAATAGATGGCCCACAAAAAATACTTCAAACTTTTATCCTACCAATACAGCAAGATGAGGGAGATGTGTTTAATTAATAAAAACTATCGTGTTTTAAGGTGTGCCTGGATATTACTGCCATGTAAACACCCCTAAGAATAATCAGATGAATACATTAGAAGAATGGGTAATTCATAGTGAGAATGCATTGAACTATCTATGGAACTGCATTATAGTAGAGGTATTTTTGTGAGCACAAGGCTCATGGTTCTCTTATTCCTCACTTTGTCCAATCCTATGAAGTGTGTCAGGGTATGAGAGTGTGAAAGGCTTAAGGTCACCCAGTGAGTTACATGGTTTAGTGGAGATTAGAACCTGGATCTCCAAAAGCCTCTCACAGCGCTGGATCTACTTATTTTATTATATTACATCTTCTACTTGATAAATAATGGTATGATTCACGTATGCACCCATGAAGATAAGTTTGGAATTAGGCTGGCAGAATCAGAGTTCTGTCCAATTGATGCATCTAGGAGTACCTACTGCTACTATTGTTACTGCTATTGTTGTTGTTAATACCACCGTTATGTATAGCTCTGCTGGGACTCATATACAATTAAAACTACAATACAAGTAAAATGTACACAAATTCAGCATTAATTAAACCAAACTACCAACAACCTTTAAAAATAATTTAAAACATACAGTAAAAATATGATTAAAAGCAGTTAAAAATACAGTTAAAACAATAAAAACAATACAGTACTCTCTTAAAAGCCCTGTCACCTTCACTTTTCAAAAGCCTGTCAGAATAATAATCAAAAAAGAAGTCTTTGCCTGCTGATAGAAGGACTTCAAAGAGGGGACAATTTTAGCCTTCCTAGGTAAGTTTGAGTTCCATAACCTGGGGGCTGCCACCAAGAAGGTTTTATCTTGCATCCTTTTGCATCATTTTATCTTGTAGTAGGAGTCTCTCCTTAGAGCCTCTCCTTAGGATCTCAGGGCTAGGCAAGCTCATATGTGGAGATAAGATTTGTCACTCTGAATGCAAACTGTATATGGTTTTGAAGGTCATAACCACCACTCTAAATTGTCCTGGAAGCAGACTGGCAACCTGTAGAGCTGTTCTAACAGCAGAGCTGTACAGTTCCTGTAACCAGTTCCAATTAACACTCTGGCTGCACCACTATGCACCAACTGAAATTTCTAAACAGTCTTTAAAGGTAGCCTCCCAGTGAGTGTGTTACAATAATCCAAACAGGATGCAACTAAGCTACATGTCACCATGAGCAGATCACGTGTTTCCAGGAAAAGGTGCAGTTGGCACACCAGCTTTAAGTGTGCAAAACACTCCTGGCCACCACAGAAATATGGGCCTCCAGGCTCAAGGCAGAGTCTGGAAGTACACTGAAACTATGAATTTGTGTTTTCAGGGGGAGTGCTCAATCTCTGTTCTCTAATTTGCCTTTCAATTAAGCAGAAGCACCTCCATCTTGTCTTGAAGGAGCTTCAGTTTATTCACCAGCATCTGAAATATCACTAAGGCCCAGCACTGGTTTACAACTGAATCAGCTTCCTTGGAGTTTGATAGAAAAGAGAAATACAGTTGAATAATCAGCATACTGGTGGTGTCAAACTTCAGACATTCATACAATCTCTTCCTGCAATATAACATAGATGTTCAATAGCATGAATTCAAAACAGAACCTTGAAGGACTCCATGGTCTAGCAATCAAGAAGTCAAACAGGAATCCCTCAGCATCATCTTCTGGGCTCACCCCTCCAGGAAGGAAAGGAGACATTGTGCCTCCTACATTCTATGATATTGAAAGCTGCTGAGAGATCCAGCAGAACCAAGAGGGATGTTGCTTTCCACAAAGCATCTGCTCCATTATCCAACATGTTCTAGATCTGACTGAGAGAAGATATCTGTTTATTTGTGGTATCTGAGCACAATCTACTCTGTAGCTTTCAGAGAGTGATTTGCAGTTAAAGGAACTGATATCATTGCTAAAAAATTATTTGTTGGATTTGGGTGCTGGCAAAAAAAAAAAGAAAAAGAAAAAAAGAACCTGCTAGATCTGTATTGATTTTACATGTTGAACTACTTAATTTGGTTTTAGTGATGTTGCCAGCAGTCTTGAATGTTATTTCTTTTTAATGGAAAAGTGGGATAGACATGTAGTAAATAAAACTATTAATAATAATAAGGAATGGTTACATAGTTTTTTAGGAGAAAAAGAAAGGTAGATATCATCCCTTTTAGACCAAATGATAAAATAGCAAAGTAACTTCAGCAATAAAGAAAATATTAGCAAGAAAATACATCTTCCTAACTGTATAAATGATGGGGATGTCAACACCAGGTTTTCAGTTGTTTAAAAAATGGCTATTGCAACAGAAGTAAGATGGCAGTCTGCAAATCTAGAAACAAAGGGAATTGTACAGCATTAAAAGGAGGAGCCAAGTACTGATCTCACTTGCACTATCAAAACCTAGTAATAACAGAAGTTTTCTCACTATGTTGGGCACTAGGAAGTACTGATTTGGAAATATTACGATTTATGCAAGGAATTCATGGGACATATCCTCTTGCAGTCTCTAAAGTGCCATGTACATTGATGATGCTATACATAAAAAGGGCAGATAGTTACAAGTTCGGTGAATGTGTGCATGTGGCAGAAAAGGAAAGACTGAAGGGAAGAAAGGAAAGCAGAGATAGGATAGCCAATAAAGGGGGGTGGGGGTGGAGAGGGAAGTTGGAAGTAACAGGGAAAGAATATGAGCAACTTCAGTTTCATATATTTATTTTGGTTGAAGAAAGAATCTTATGGCCTGAGCCAACATATCCATTTCATTTTACATAGACTAGCTAGGAAAGAACAGTTAATGGGGTTGGGCTAAGGAGGCCAGGGGCTAGAACTGGCTCAAATACTGTTGATTGTATTAACCTGGCTTTAGTATTCAGTTGAATAAACATACCTAAAATCTTTTGATATTTCTATCTTCTATGAATTTGTGCAACACGGAGATGTGTTTCAAATTTCTCGTTAAAACCATGGCTTACTGAAATCAGCATACACATACACAAAGTTGTGGGATGGCAGCCTTAAGACTCATTTCAGTAAGTCAAGAAGGCATTTTACTTTTTTATTATCAGCTATTGGACTTAATAAGGTGGAGGACTATGACAGCGGGCTGAAGAGGTTGGACAAAGAACTCAGTCAAAATATTTACAGACTTGGCATAAAGTAGCAACACAGGAACCCTCTTCCTAATACAATCCTTTCTTTGTTTTGAAGTGGGGGAAAAATGAGTATTACTTAACGTCCTTCAGTATTTTGTTCTAAGTGCCTTTCAAGCTATTCATGTTTCTAGCTGCCTGATTTGCATTTATGAACAGAAACAGCAATATGGCACGAATGCATATTAGCTGTAAGTGACAAATATCCTTGGGTCATTCCTCCTTGTTCCTCAAATCTCATGACTATTCCTATACAAACCAGTGGAGACTTGAGCCTAACTCATTTACTCACACATGTTGTGAGACCCATAAATTTATCCACAGCATTGGTTCCCACCGTCCTTGGGGTATCAATGTCCCTGGTTAATACTGAACCAGTTTCTCCTCCCTGGTTGTCAGCTGTCACATCTTTTTGGCTCCTCCTGCCTGCCTGCACAGAAGAAATGCCTGCCAAAGCTAAAGACTTCTGGGACTTGTGGTTCTTATGGAAAGACCAGACAACACAGGGCCAGGCAGTCAAAGAGATTCTCTGGCCTAAGGCAAAAAAGAAAATGGCACCCTTCACTCACCAAAGTCAAGCTATACAATACCTACGGCCAGCCAGGTTCTTTTAGCAAATGAAGGAGAAAATGACACAACTACCACTTCTCTTCCTGGCAGCAAAAGTACAATAATTACAAATTAAATAACTTATAATTTAATGAACCTTTCATGACACACAAAAAATCTTCTGCCTGAGGCAGCTGTGACACATGGCCTCTGAACATGCTATATATGAAGACAGATGTTTCCCTGCCTCTCAAACTTTAATTAGGGTTTCCTGTACTAGTTAGTAGCACCCTCAGCTTGATCTAATACTGCTTCTAATTAGCCCCAGAAATGGTCAAAAGCTATATAAAGATACAGATTTATAGATATATTTCTTGTACAGATATAGAGAGATGTCTGAGAAGTATCCCTTTGTACAACCTACAATTTAGTTACCTTCATGTTTCCCTCACAGCAATGTTTTTTTTACCTCATGGAAATGAGCCCCTTAGGTGTGGGTTCACTTCAGTAAAACCAATTTAGTCATACCTTTATCCTACACAATGGTTCCACCCTATGTGGACAGCCTTTCAACTGAGACAGATCTAAAGTAAGGAGGGAGGGAGAGGCAAAAGTGAAAATAAATTGGTCAGTTGTAAACTTTAGTAGAGGAATAGTCTCCCACTTGCAGAGCTTCTAAGCTCTAGGGAGCATTAAGACAATAAAGGAATTCTAATATTGTAACACAAAACGAAGCCTGCAAGGATGAGGGAACATCTCTGTTACTGAAAGGTCTGGCTAAATTACGAACACTGCTGAGGGTAAATTTGGCTACTTTTTATGGTAAATACTTGGCAATTCCTTTGAACCATATAGAGAAGTCAACTAGACCCTCCCATTTGGGGAAATGTCACACAGAGATCTGAACTTTTTCTTTAATATGTCATGTGCTGAACATACTGGGCTCTTTCAGCCGTCTGTGTACTGTATATTCTAAAAGAGGATTTTTTTAAAAAAAAAGCATTGTGACTAGAAAGCAGAGTGTTCCTTCTAACAAATTAAACATGACTTTGTCTCCAGACTTGCTTTATGATTACCAGAAATGAAATTTTGAAAGCTGTGCTATTTAGTCCTATCTCCTTTCTGTTTGGATTTATTATCCCATTTTCCAGAAAAAAGCAAGGCCTGTTCAACAACCAGCAGCCCTTCTTGGTATGATTCTGTTTTGACTTTGCAATTGCAGTTTTAATTATTTTCCTCTATTATTTATCATTTAATTTATATTGTGCCTTTCTCGCAACACAGGTGGCTCACAGTATGGATTAAAACAAAGTACATCCAACGGGAATGATGATTTTAAAAGTTTATTATAATTAAATAAACTGTCTGATTAAAATCCCACTAATTTAATACATTCTAAAAGCATTTTGAAATATAATAAGAAAAGTACTGGCCAATGGAGTAAATTAAAGAACAAGAAGGGGAGTGCAAGAGATAAGGAATTATTCTGTGGAGAAAAGCACATGAGTTTTTAGAGCAAATTAAAATTCATTTAATTATTCTTTCTAGAAAATGGGTATCCTGCAAATAAAACACTGTTTCCTGTGCAGGAAGGTTTTTTTCTCCAATGAAAGTAGGGTCTTTAAACAAACAAACAAACAAATAAAATATCCATGTATTTTCCTCTAAGGAAGAATTCCTCTGCAACACTTTACTAGATTTTAATATGGGGGGAACATGCCAGAGAACTATTAATTTTTCTCCTGCATTGGGGAAAAACTACCAGAATTATTTGTCCTCACTTGCAAGAATGAAATAGTTAAAGTTTACATCACTAAGACACATTAATGCAATGGGCCACACTTAGTTGCCTGACATGACATGCATAGCAGTGCAAACATATCCTGTTTGCCATTTCCGCTATGTATGCATTTAACACAGCAGTCTCAAATGTCGTACAATACTGCAGTTGTTGTTGATATTGTTTGTTTAATTCATGTCCCACTCTTATCCCATTATGGGACCCAAGGTAGCTTACAACCTTGGCGGTTGAAACAATTTATATTCAGAAGTTAAAAAACAAAATAAGCAATATTGTACACAAGACTAATTTAAAATAGTTTAAAAAGCATTTAGAACATAGTAATGAGATAAAAGTATAGCTCTCCCACCCCATTAAAGGAACCTTCTATGACAATTGGTTCATTGCCAAATGCCTGTTTGAACAAAAGTGCCTTTGCCTATTGGCAAAAAGACAGCAGTTACTGTTGTTAACTATTTTTATTATAACTCTTGATGGTTGTTCTAATTCTTCATAAGCTAGCAACATGCAGGCTTCCTTGGCAATAATTGTTTCCCAGTTGGGGGCCAGATATGGATATGGATATGGATATGGATGGATGGATGGATGGATGGATGGATAGATAGATAGATAGATAGATAGATAGATAGATAGATAGATAGTTATATGAGACAATTTAGAAGGACTGATGTTCTTGTGAGCTCTGTGAGGGTTAACTTTGTATTTGCAAGGGATAACTTATTAATGTTTCATGTGTGAGGAGAGAATGTCAAGCTGCATCTGCCTTCATCAGAGCAATCAAAGATATTTTGAAACTGAGAGTCATTTAGCATTAAGAAGAAAATAATGATCACACCAATTTGTAAAGCAGATTAAAATGTTTGTACAACAGTGACAGGAAAAATGCTCAATTCTGCAATCTTGAGACTTTCAGAAAAAAAGAAGCCATTTGTTAAGTGCAAAGCTACCGAATATGACTCATTTACACACTCAGAACTCAGTCCAATTTCCATGTTCATGTGCTAGTTTATTACATGGAAATATATTGGTATAATTTCTGTGTGAGAGCCAGAGTGGTGTAGTGATTTGAGCACTGTACTATGACCCTGGAGACCAGGCAGCAGCAGAGCTTGGACTGCGGGGAGGGGGGATGGAAGGGGTGGGGCCACAGTACATGGGGGCATGGCCGCATGCGTGGGGATGTGGCCATGGCACACGGGGCATGGCTATGATCCAGAATGCCCCCAAAACATTGTCACCTGAGGTGAACCCCCCCATCACCCCCCCCATCCTTACATGATTGAGACCAGGGTTTGATTCCCCGTGCTCAACCATGGAAACCCATTGGGTGACCTCAGGTGTGTTGCACATTCTTAGCCTCCAGAAAACCCCATGATAGGTTCACCTTAAGGTCACCTTAAGTGGAAAATGACTTGAAGGCACACAGTAACAACAACAATTTCTATGAAGGTTCAGTAATGGACTACAATAACCTGCATGAATTCACAATTTTGCATGGCATTATTATATTTTATACCAATATTATAGTTTCACCACCTTCTTTTGTTTTTGTACTGGCAGTTAGGGAGAAAGATGGTTAAGATGTTATGGTATGAATTAACAGATTAAGATATGTGCATAGGCTGACAGATGCAAATTTCCCTACTCCTTCATGGGAACTACCTCTATCCTCCTTTTGAATGCCATACAGAGACATTAGGAATCCTGGGGAATGTGGTAAGGTATAGGCTAAGGAAGAGCAGTGATTGCCCATCAACCCCAAATTAGATGGAGATGCTTTCTGTGAGCAGCATTCATCTCACAAAAAAATACTGCCACTTGATTTTCAGCCCCTTCCCCCCTACACTTTAGGGGGATGTCTTCCCCTACCATGAGGAGGAGTTGTTAAGTTCTTTCAAGTTGTTTCCAACTTATGGCAAACCTAAGGCAACTCTTTCACATGGTTTTCTTGACAAATTTGTTCAGAAGGGATTTGCCATTGTCTTCCACTAAAGCCAAGAGAGTTGATCATGCAATGGGTTTCTGTGGCCACACGAGATTTGAAAAGGGGGAAAACTAGAAGCACTCCCCCCTCAGAACTAAGGAAACTACTACCTAGTAGTTATAATTTCCTGAGTGGGATTTGAACCCTGGTTTCCCAGAGTCCTTGTCCAACACCGAAACCCCTGGACCACAATGGGTCTTATGGAGAAGAAGGGGTAGGTAAGGAAATCTGCTTCTACAGTGTGGCTGAATATACATAAGTTTGGATCAAATTCACCACAATTAAACTAATTCTCATGAGTAATAATTATTCAGTGTGTCAATATAAGCCAACTACAGCAAGATAGTTCAGCACACTCACAGTTACAAGCATAATCAATATTACTGCCGGTTAGAACTAAACATCATGTAAATTGATATCACGACATAAATTCAGTACCTTCTGGGACATCAGAACTTCTAACACGTATTTATTATTATTTAATCAGTGCCTGTCAGCCAGGTACCATTCAGAAGACAGAAGAACCACACTTCAGAGACAGAACATGTGTTTTGCATCCAGTATATCCAAGGTTGAATTCCTGGCATCTCTAGTTCACAAGATCAATAACACATCATGGTAAAGGCTTCAGAGCTGCTGCTAGTGGAGATACACAATGCTGGACTAGATAAACAGTTTGACCTTTGATCAGGCTTGAAAAGTTTGCTTTTGTGGAGTACAATTCCCAGAACAACCCAGTGGCCATACTATCTGAGACATCATAGAATCATAGAAATGTAGAGTTGGAAGAGACCACATGGGCCATCCAGTCCAACCCTCAAAGCACTCCCGACAGATGGCCATCCAGCCTCTGCTTAAAAACCTCCAAAGAAGGAGACTCCACCACACTCTGAGGCAGCATATTCCACTGCCGAACAGCCCTGACTGTCAGGAAGTTCTTCCTGAGGTTCAGGTGGAATCTCCTTTCCTGCAGCTTGAATCCATTGCTCCTTGTCCTGGTCTCTGGAGAAGCAGAAAACAAGCCCTCTCCTTCCTCTACATGGCATCCCTTCAAATATTTAAACATGGCTATCATGTTCCCTCTTAACCTTCTCTTCTGCAGACTAAACATACCCAGCTCTCTAAGTCTATCCTCATAGGGCATGTCTTCCAGGCCTCTCACCATTTTGGTTGCCCTCCTCTGGACCTGCTCCAGCCTGACCATGTCCTTCTCGAATTGGGGTGCCCAGAACTGGACACAGTATTCAAGATGAGGTCTAACCAAAGCAGAGTAGAGTGGTACCAGTACCCCCCTCGATCTAGACACCATACTCCTATTGATGGAGCCGAGAATTGCATTGGCTTTCTTGGCTGCTGCATCACACTGCTGACTCATGTTCAGCTTGTGGTCTATTAAGACTCCTAGATCCCTTTCACACGTACTGCTATCCAGCCACGTGTCCCCCATCCTATATTTCTGTATTCCATTTTTTCTACCTAAGTGTAGGACCTTACACTTCTCTCTGTTGAATTTCATTTTGTTAGCTTTGGCCCAGCTCTCCAATCTATCCAGGTCATTTTGAATTTTGATCCTGTCCTCTGGCGTATTAGCAACCCCTCCCAATTTGGTGTCATCTGCAAATTTGATGAGCATGCCCTCTATTCCTTCATCCAAGTCGTTGATGAAGATATTGAACAGCACTGGGCCCAGGACAGAACCCTGTGGCACCCCGCTAGTCACTTCTCTCCAGGATGAAAAGCAGCCATTCGTGATCACCCTTTGGGTTCGGTTGGTCAACCAATTACAAATCCAACTAACAGTAGCCCTGTCCAGCCCGCATTTTACTAGCATCCTGGGAGCAATAGTCGGAAAAGTAAGTTTCTGATCCAGTCCTTCATGTTAAGTAGTTTCCTATGTCCACACTTACAATATAATAGACAAAACAGAGTTGTTGCCATCATATGGTTAGATTGTCCCTTGAACCTTCATTTTCACTAATACACACTCAACTCCAATCTATAAAGCAGCGGTTGGCAAAGTGTGGTCCTTTTGCCCCAAGGATATTTTTGTGGCCTTTGACACTTCCAGAACCCAGAGAACAACCTTCTTCTAGCCAAAAAGAGGGCATGAATTGCTTCTGTTAGAAGCCTCCAGGTGCAACAATTTACCTTTTTGATTGATCGGAAGGACTCCCTGCACAGTATAACATCAACAATACCTATTTTTGAGGATCAGAAGTTTATTTTGTTTTTATTTTATTTTTCTATGGTCCATATGGCCCCCTGAGGATCTCAGAACATAAAAGTGGTCCCTCGCCTAGCTGCAGTTCCAACTCTTGCCCCAGAAAGATGCTTAGCCTTTCTTTTGGCCACTGTGGAACCTTACTCTTACATGCAGCATTATGTCTGCTGGGTAATGAATGGGTGGATCTCGCACTGAACTCCTCCTTTTCCATCACAAAGTTAGTTCTGTCCTAGTTCCTTACTAGCTCTCCCACACTAGCAGAAATTTATGCATGTTTTTGTACATTTTTTGAAATGTATACCTTTTAATATTTGTGCACCTATTAACTAAAGTTTGTATTTGTATATGTTCTTTGACCTATATGCTGTATTTGTTTGTAAGTTTTACAAATGTGTCTGCAATGTTGAATGCATTTTTTAAAATATAGAATATATTGTAAGCTCTGAAATGTATGGGCAGCTGACCCTATATTGCATTCCTTCTTCCATGTGGGTCTGAGAAGTGTCAACTAGATTAATCTTTTTTTAAAACGCCTTGATGGAATATATTTCTAATTGGACTCCCAGTTGTGTATTTGGATACCTTGTACTATGTGCATATGTATGTGTAGGAGCCGCCCTCTGAATAATAGCCAGCCAGTTCTTAATACCTAAACTATAAATATGAAAATCTCTGTTTAGTGATTAACTACTGTAAGCAGTTTTCTCTGAGTCACCATTTTTATAGCAGTCTCTTAACAGATGTTTATTACATGTCAAACTAAACATTATGTACAAGTTGAACTGGAGTAGGATTGTAAGGGACAGTAGGCTATCAAATGGTGATCTATATCTCTGCATAGCTAATATATTCCTCCATTAGGAGGTCTCATTATATTCCCTTCCACATCTTTCTAAACCTGACATTTAATTTACTGGCAGTAGCAGGCAGTGTGTTGATTTCCCCTCAGATAGTGTGGAGAAGATGAAGGAAAACTTGGAGATTTTAGAAAACAGAGTCTGACTGTCTACCTCTCAGAGGTAATTTAGCAATGGATTCCTTCATAGTTAGGTGGTTGGACTAGATTACCCTAGTGTTCCTTCTAACTCAATAATTCTATGAGATGGGAAGCAAGGAAAAGTTTCTACTTCCAGTTCTGTTGAATTACTTGGTACAGTGACCACAGTTTAGCATCTGGGTCATATGGGTAAGTGCATACCTGGAATCTGTACTGGTGGGGTAAGGATGACAAAATGAGTCAAATTCTTCAATACTGGAGAAGCTTCAATACTGAAGAAGATGAAGAGGTGTGCCCAACTTTTCCTGTAATGTTACAGATCCTAAGCACATCTTTTAGGATGTGTGGCACAATCCACTCCCATGAAAGGGGGAACAGGACTGAAAGACAATTTTGCAAGGCATGTCTTAGTAAAGCATAATGAAATATCATAATCCTGCCTATATACTGAGATCTACACAGGAGTCCTTCCTGACTGCTCATAATTCAGATGAATGAAGTCAGCTCGCACAAAGACAGGACTTCTTGGCAGTGTCATCAATACTGTGGCATTCCCTTTGTATTCCTATGTGTCTAGTCTAGCTCCTTCTGGGCAGTTGTTTAAGGAAGCTGTGAGGACCTTCTCCTTCAAAACTGTCTTCAGTTTAATTTGCAGTTGGCTTATTTGTTAAAGCACCTTCACAAGTAGCCTGTAAGATTGCTACCACAATTGTCTTATTTTGTACTGTATTTGTACTCTTGATTGTATGTTGCTTTGTGAAGGTATAGCCCTGAGAAGCAGCTAAAAATTCTTAGCAAGCAAGCAAGCAAACACATCTCTTCGCAATAAAAGTTACATAGTTCTGATTGAAATGATATACTTTCTTATACATCATATGAAAACTCACATCTATTGGTATATTTTCTTACACATCACATAGAAATTCTGGACTGGGCCACTGAATATAGCTGCATATTAAAAGAAAAACTACCTGCATGTAATGAAGCAGCACCACTCTCTTCCTAAATATAATTCTTTGCTAATTCAGCAATATATTTTCTCTCACTCTCTCTTTTTCTTGTTTCCAAGGAGATATTATCTGTCTGTCTGTCTGTCTGTCTGCCTATAACATCTTCTTAAATTTGCTAAGAAATACATTTTGAAAAAAAAAGAGGTGGCATAGATGTCTCCAGAATTTGACACACCACACCACTTGGTACAGTTTAGATGGTTCCCATGATTTTATTACCTTATTCTGTGTTATGTGTGGGATCAGCTCGAAAGCACTGACATTTTAAATAAGGCATAAAGCCCCAAGAGCTGTAATAACACATTTTCAGAATAAGAGAAAGATAAGTAGAAGATGTCTCCAGTCTATGAGCACTGAATCCCTTTCAGCTTTATAGCCATTCTTTTTGCAATGGCTCTGGCTTTGATAATTAAATGTTTCTCACAAATCCATTCCATGATCCAGGTCAAGGTTTATTAGAATGTTCTGGACTATGTAGAGATAACCCACCCTAGGTTTATAGAAGATGTCTAGGAAAGCTAGGACAATTGGTCTGAGGCACTGGACAGGGAAGGAGTAGTATAGCAAAAAAGCCTCCTTCTTCTTCTTCTTCTTTTTTTTTTTATAAATTATTTATATTAAAGTGAAGTGGAGAGGAAAAAGTAGCTGGTGAGCCTATACACTTGCTTCCAAGGCCTCTAGACACAACTTGCAGGAGTTGTCATAGTGCTGGCCTGCTGTCAGGAATATGGCTCTCATACAACTTGGAGCAGTTGCACAAACAGTAGCCATGAAACCAAGAATAGGTTCAACACCCTTGTGGCAGGAGATCCACTGGATACCTGTATCTCAGTGGGGGGTGTAATGCATCTGTAGAACGTCATCTACAGATCAGATCACAGATAAATTCTACACATCATCCATCCACTTTGCCGCCCAATTCTGGCTCTAACAAGTAGCTGACGGATATAACCACAGAACTGGTTGCATGGGCACCTGAGCTGCCAGCTGTTTCTGCCTGTATTTTTGGACCAGCCCTAGACAGTAGGAAGTGCTTGGGTGCCCATGCACCCAAGCACCCAACCATTAGAGCAGTCCTTTGTACCTCCATACTGCTAGGGTTTATTATTTAACTTCAAGGAAGGAAGGCAACATTTAATTAATGAAACATTTCATCAATTAGCAAGAACAGTCACCTCAGATTTCACCAGCAGCAGTAGACTAGCATTAGGATTCCTAGGGAGTGGGAGCTGCTGGCATTTTGCCTGCTTCTTAGTCACAATGCTAATATGAAGGAAAGAGCAAACAATGGTTTCAGCCAGCTAGGGATAAATGATGTAATGGCTTCCCATTCCCAGTCTGCTGCTGCAGTTGTGTTCCTGAGAACTGACTCTCTAATAAGCTCTCTTTAGACAGCTTCAGAAGGGAAAAAACAGTAGTTCACCTTCCCTAATAACAACAGGGCCCATTTTCATTTAATAAATCAACTGACTGCACTTGAAGATTATCTGCACATAAGAATCTGGCTAGGGTGCAGAATTTTCTGTTTAGGAAGCTCATTAATAGAGCTTCTTCCTTTATGGCAATTAAAGCCAGTTAACACCATTTAGCACCATTTAGCATATAAACATGGCACATCTTCTATAATAATAAAAAGAGGATGTCTGTTTGTCATTCTGCCTGTCTGTGACAGTCATAGCTCGAAGACCATGGCATCCAGACTGCTGAAATATGGCATACATACAAATGGAATGCCAGAAGTGCATTCCTGGAGGATTGCATCAATGCATTAATTAATATTAATTAATATAGATGTGTCTGTTTGAAGCCTGCAATACCATCTTCAGTCATAAGGCAGATTTCCCTAACAGTTGCATAGATTTGCCATCAATGTAGCTTGCAGCCAGACAGAATATATCAAGGGACAGAATTCTAAAGGTGTACAAATCTCCAGCTCTACAATCATGCCCTCTCCAGCAAGGAGTGGGCAGCTTTCCCTTAGGAGACTGCAGAGCAGCAGCATGACTAGGGAATTCAGCGGTTGTGGCTTCACTCAGGATGGACCCGAATTGACGGCTAAGTGACATTGCTTTATGGTTTTACTGTGTCACTCTATGAGGTGTTAGAAACTATGTGAGGCTGTGTACTCTCACTAATATACAATATACTGAGAACTATGACAATATTATAACTTCTAGTCAAAACCAACAACAGTTTTTGTTAGGGAAATTGCATGTAATGATACAAATTGACCAGGGAAATGTCTCTTTTTACAGGACTTGATTGCTAGATGAAGGCTTTTTGATAGACATCCTTGGAATTGATGGATTGTGAAATCAGTTTGAGATGAACAGATGAATGCTCCTGACTGAACGAAAGGGCTAATGAAGGAATGTGAGTCAACATCTGAGACAAAAGAACCAAAACAAGCAGTTTCTGAGACATGGAATGTTACAGAATGCTGGTTGAAGGCCAAAAGTACTTGGCGCTGGATTATACTACCCTGTAGTTTAGAAAAGTTTCTTATCTGGACTACAGCTCCCAGAATCCCTCTGCTGACCTTGGTTGGGAGGATCATGCTGCCTGGGAGATTCTGAGAATCGTAGGTTTGTTTTTAAAATTTATCTAAATGTACAGATTTGTAGAGCTAATGCCCACTAAGGTTTTCTGCTGCCTACTTCCATCTATCATCTACCAATATATTTGTAAATAAATAAAGTATCACAAAAAGAGTCAAATGTCTTTTCACAAGAAGCAAAACTTGGCTGAATGAACCCTTGGAACATTTCAGTGCTTTGGCTCTGGAGGTTCTGGGGAGAGCGTAGCAGAATGGATAATTTTTCAGCTTTGTTGGGTGGAGATAGGAGAGAATAATTTTGGTGTGTGTATATGTGAGAAAGAGAAAGCGATTGAGAGAAAGGTGAAGGAGCTAACCATTTTTCACCAGGTTTTAAAGGCCTACTTTTGGATAATTGAAGAATGTACGTAATAAAAATCTGTTTGGTATAACTTGTTGGGTTAACATCTTCTGACATTTACTCAAGCTCCAAAATCCTGGGAAATTTATGATTAGTCTCCATGCCCTTAACAGATGTGCCCTTAGATAATATGCATTTAGTATGGCATGTCCCTCATCTGTCTTGATTTGGCAAGGGCAGTTCCAATTAATCCTCTGTCAACTCATCTTTTCAGCTGCTTTTAAAATATCCTAGTTTCTTTCTCTCCCCCTCAACCTGCCTGCTTTGTTTTTAGCTTACTTCAGTTGATGCAAACTGACTCCATTTCGGCACTACACTGTTACAGTGCTATTGTTCCACTTTCAACATCCTGTGGAATTCTGGGGTTTGTAGTTTACTGAGGCCAAAGAGCTCTCTGGTTGAGAATTCTAAATGCCCCTGCCTAAACTGCAAACTCCAGGATTCCACAGGAGGTTGAAAGTGGAATAAAAGCACTATAACACTTTAGTGTGGAAATGGCCTGAGTTCAAAATGCAAAGGTAGTTTTCACTTAGCTCACTCAGCCTCACTAGAGAAGTGGAGGAGTTGAGATTTTACCCTGCTCAGTAGGCTCAGGCAAAAGCAAACTGCTATAGCCTCTGTGTGTTCATCTTCATTAGTAACTTCTGACATCTTGGCCACACTCTGATCTTGTTTGGCCACACATGGGCCAGTTATCATCTGTAAAATGTTGGAGGGTGTGGTATCTTATGGTGTTTTTAATTCTAGCTTCTCTACTGCCTTGGAGTGGATGCTTGTTAGTGAAAAAATGATGGACCTCAGTCACAAGTTTCCGTATTCAATAAGATAGTTCCATGCAGTCAGTCATGCAAATGAAGCTATCATTACACATTACCAGTATCTTACTAGCACATTACAAGTACCCATGCTGTCCACATAGAATGATATACTGCAAAAAGTAGCACATTTGCAGTGAATGTGCTTGCTTGTGTTTTGCTACTGCATAGTTAAAATACTAGTGTTCATCAGCATAAAGCAAGAGTTTCTGTGCTTCAAGTATAGCTGGTGTTCAAAAACCCTGTCAGTTATTCATGACTACAACTTAATGGGCTGAACAAGTGTATCTTGTCCCAACGTATAGATGTTCTTGACGGGAAAAAAGCCAGTCTGAAATACAGGTCGTGAGTGAAGCAATTTCCCTCTCCATCCTGATTATACAATTAAACAATGATGATTTGTTGTGGTTCTAACATGCTTCTTGGCAGCACCCTTGAAGAAATATGCAAAGCATTAAACACAGTGCAAAAAGTACAAAAATGTAACCATTTTAAAACAAATCAAAAGCACTTTAAAAACAAATCCAAATTCACACACGTACTGTGCCATGAGAGATTTAGTTGTTTATGTCTCTTTAGTTTCTTTTTAGTTATTTTAGTTATCCTTATATTATTAAGTAACTGATGCCTTGTTGATTAATTACATTTATATAGTGCATGTACTCCTTCCTACTTTATCTTCATAGTCTCTAAAACAACCTGCTGAGATAGATCAGGCTGAGGGAGAATATTAAGCCATTCAGTAAACTGGAACCTAAAACTAGACTTCTTTGTCCAAGGCCAATACTAGCACCCTTACAGCAGATAAGTTCTCTACTACAGCTTGTACAACAACAGCCATTTACAAGAAGGCAGACCCCTTCTCCAAGAAGTTCACATTAGAATTTGAAACAAGAATTGGGATTAAAAATGGAGATAGGATTAAGCAGGAGAAGAATGCATATAGTTTTTAATAGAAGAGTAATATATCTTCATCCCTGAAATAGCTCTTCTATGACCTTCTTGTACTTCAGGAGAGAAACAATGTTGTATTGCCTGTTTCTTGAATGTATGCACAAAACAGGGAATATCATCAGCAGGAGGTAACAGTATATATGTTATGGTCTTTGTTTGTGCCTAATTTTGGTATGGGATTGTGCATAATAAATCAACTCACATTTGAAGGAGAATATTGTTTCTTTCATGAAAGAGCCTATATCTGTGGAATTTCATGACATAAACCATTATTCTCCTAACTGATCAAGCCAACGCATTTCTGCTTAAGGTGAAACCTCTGCCTAGTACATGGAACTGATACTAATAAGAAAAGGTATGTTGTTCCAGTTTCATAGGAATTATGAAACTAGAATGATACCTCTGATGCTAGTGTTCCAACAGCCCATTCTCTAGTAGTGCTCTGTCTGCCATCAACATGGAGGGAAGAAGATGTATCATTATGATTGGTTAGAAGGGCCTGTTTCTACTTAGTGTCTTCCAGGGTTACTCTGGAGCTGTCCAATAAATCCCGATGAACTTTCTTTTGACCGCAAACTACTCTGTAAAATTGAGAGAGAGATTTGTCAATTAAAATGCGTGGGTGCAATGGTAAGAGTAGAGTATCTGTTAGAATTCTTCACACATGAAAGCAAGCCTGTGAAGCCAACAACAATTCAGTTGTGACAAATATATTTAGAAGCCAGGTCATACTTGATTACCAGATGACATGACTACATGGTACAGCTAGACCAGCAGCTACCAGAAATAAATCTTACTGTTAGTCATTCACACTCTTTCTCTGCATGTTACAGAATCTGATTACACAGAGCACTTAGCATTGATTTCTGCTTGCCTGGACTTGGCTGCCCCCTCCTCATTTCTCTCTCTCACAAGGAGCGATTCTTTCACTGTGCCAGACAAGGATGTTTGAATCTTTCTATTATGTTTAGTTAAAAAAAAGATAGAAGTGATATATTCTAATATATTGTAGAATATAATGTACTGTGAGGATGGTATATTCTACATGAAGAAAATCCCATAGATTAAAAAAAGAGAAGAAATCTGAGCCTCATTTGTGATAGCTCCAGAAATGCACAATGAAATGGGGAGAGGAGCCCTATTTACATGTTACCTGGAGGTCTTTAGATAAGGTTAATTTCTACACAAAAATGTTAAAGGCTTGCTTTATATATGGCCATTCTATCATTTTGACAGGGAAGTATGAATGTTTGCATGTTTCTATGATACCTACAGCACAATGGATAATGTTGTACATATTGATTATTTCATCAAATTTTTCTCCTTCTTTTTGAGTGCTTACAGATTGTCTAATTGCCTATGTATATAACTGCATCACATGATATTTGTGATAAGAGTGAGTGAATGCTCACACTTCACCAAGCCTATGGAGTTACTTGCACGGTACAAGCCTAAAAGGAAGCTGGAAATAAGCTGTGTTTTGCACTCTAGAAACGTAGTTTCTGTTGTACAGATCCTTTCTGAGGTTATACTAGTGAAGGAAGCATCCCCTTCACATGCCGGGAAGTACTTTTTCCTGGATTATCTCATATAAACCAGAACAAAGCCCTAACTTTGCAAACAAGCCCTGGGGATGATTCTAGAGGATTTCAAGCATAGCTTTACAATACTTTTTTGGACTACAGATCTCAGAATCCTCTATGTAGCATAGCCAGTGGCTATACTGGCTACAGGATTCTGGGAAAAGGACTTCAAAACAACAACAAACATTTTTTAGGCTCAAATTTCAGAGTCCTGGTGCCCTCTAGTCAAACGAGAACCTGGTTAACTAGATATAATGCCAGAATTAAGAACATAAGAAATAAGTCCTGCTGTGTTAGATTGATGCATCCTACCTATGTTAGTCAGTTAAATATCTCTGAGCAGCTCACAAAAAATACACAAAGGTAACCTCCCCCTACCTGTTGTTGGCCTTCTAAACCTGGTGTTGAGAGGCATAATGGTCTGGAATGTTGAAGTACAGTTTAGTTTTTCATAGCTAATAGCTATTGATAATCATAGCCTGTGTGAATTAATCTAATACTTTTCAACAGCCACCCAACAGTTGATGGTCACCATGTTTAGCACCAGTAAATTCCCAAAGTAAATTAAGAAATACTTCATTTTGTATGTCTCAAACCTACTATTAATCAATTTTATTGAGTGACTCTTAATTACAGTATTATGAGAGGATTTCCCTCTTTCTCCCTTCTGCTTACACACTCACCATGTCAAAATGCATTGTTTCAACTAAGTATGCTACTCGGCCACCATAAAACCAGATGTATATGCATTCCTATATATGTAGACCTGCCGCCGCTACTGAAAAAAACATTCTACATCAATTTTAAAATCATCCTACAATACTATTAAGATTTTTTCTTGTGTGATATCTGTGATACCTCACATGTGTGGGTTGCACAAATGTTTGAGTGTTGGGAGCAAGCTCTTGCCTATGAAAGCAAATGCCACAATTCAATGATTGGGCTTTAAGCTGCCAAAGAACTCTTTGTTATTTTTGTTACTATAACTAATGCTAAAGTGGCTAAGGCAATATCTTCTGGATTTGTATAAAATAATGCCCTAGGAGTAAGCAGTATCTTTGTTTTCCTTGCTAAATGCAATTCGGTATAGAGTTCAAGCATAAACCATTTGCTAGAAAGTGATAGCATATGCACTATTGGGAGTAAGCAAGACTTAATTCAGTGGGAGCAAACTTGCATAGGATTGCACTGCATATCCCATTGTTATTAATGGGGCCTATATTTGTGTAAATATGTTTAGGCTCAGGCTGTAAGGTTTGATCTGCAACTTCAGAAAGGTCTCTTCCGTTTTTCTTGCTCCTCTTCTGGGCTCATCTCCTTTTCTGACATTTTTCTGCATTTCCTCCTAGTATTTTATATTTCTCTCATTTTCATAATGTATTCTGTGGCTCTGTTTGTACAGTAATACCTCCAAAAGCAGAGGCCTGTTTCGCATTTGGAGATGGGAGGTATTGTAGATTACAAAGATACATATTACAACTTCTTCATTATGTTTTTTTTCTCCAAGATACCTTTAGGCACCTTCTGATTCTCTTAATCCAATGGGAAGATTGGTTTGTCTCTTCTTGCCCGTATTTTGTTTGTTTATTTGTTCATTCCTTCCTTTCTTTTTTTACAGATACAAATACAAGAAACCACCCATCATGATACAAAATACACAACAGAAACAGAGGCATGTATAACACAGCTTCTTGTTGTAGACATTTGAAGCAGATATATGCAGCAGACAAAGACACAAAAGCAATGGCAAGCCTCCATGCTAGCAGCCGCATGCATTAAACAGCCACTCACTGATATTTCCCTCCCCCACAGATAGGAAAATAGGTCTTTAGGCAAGAGAGGATACTTACACATAAGGTCTGCCTTGTGCTTAATCCTCAAAACAACTGCACTTTAGCTCTTACCTTCCAGCTTGTCTCCTAATCCAGCTGCCCCCCTTCCTGGATCTGTTTCTTCTTCCCTAATCTGCACATAAACTGCAAGATCTCGCTTCCCTTTCACATTTGCAGCACACTAGCAGTGTTCACCGTCATCCTGTTCTCCTGCATCCTTACTGCTCGATTGGCTCAAAGCAGGCAGTATATTAAATCAGGCCCCTCCTTATACCTCGATTATCACAGGAGCATGATGAATTATTTAGTAAAACAACTAGTGGGCTGGCTTGGATATCACACAGCCTGGTGGAAAAGGCAGAAGTCTTTCTCCCCAAAGGCTGTTGCTTTGGAAAGGCATTCAAGAGACAGATTCAAGGAGTCATCCTATCAGCAGTCTAGGCACAGAGGGAGAGGGAGGGAGACAGGTAAGCACTGAGTGGAGTGGCTGAATTGTTTAATTGTAATCCTTTCCAGCACATACTATTGCTAGTGGGGGATTATGGTCTTTAGCTTTCTCTACAATGATCCCCCTTTGGCCATGATGGCTGGTCTTGATGGGGGTTGTAGCCCAACACTTCTGGACTAAGTGCCTAGTTGGGGAGGCTCTCATAGATTAACATAATATTCTCCCAGCCTCCATGTACACACACTGGTACAGAAGCTGGTTGCGTCTCTTTTGTCTTTTTTTTTTTTTTAAATAGTTCTAAGATGCCCATGTGGAATATCTTACTGAGCTTTCTTTTACAAAATATAAAGCAACACATACATGCACACCCACATAGCTGCATATTTTTTAAAATGACAAGGGGGAAAAATCATACTGTTAATTAAAAAATGAACAACACTGAAAAAAGCACTAATGGAGAGCATTAATATATCAGTACGATGGGACTGTGTTTGGAACCCAGCCTTATGATACTAATAACTTTCTCATTCTTATATTTGCTTGAGGGTGTTGTATTAAACATTTGACTATATAAAACATATCTAGTTTCCTGCTCTAAGTATAAAATGAGGATGAGGGAAAACAACAAGGATCAGGATCACAGTACATGGGGAGTTTTTTTTTTTAAATACTACACTTTAGTCCTAATAAAAATAACTCTCACCTCAGTGGTACTATTAGCTCTGGGATAAACATTTCCATTTATGACAAAATAGCACACAACTCACAGTGTATAACTACAATGGTAAAAATGATGATGCGGGAATGGCAGATTATGTGTACCATGTTTTGGGTCATGGGTCTAAATTGAATGCCACACTTGCAAGAAGTGCCTAGGATTTTTTCTTCTCTGGCTTTCCAACAGTCTGTCACAGTACCCCCTCCACAGTGGAATGAGCTTCCATGTCCAGAAACAGCTTCTAACCATAGAAACAACTTATTAGAGATTGGCCACAATGCTGCAAGGTTTTCTAGATAAAGACTGTAATTCTACGTAATGCATCTGAGGAAGTGGAGAAGAATCTACAAAAGCTTCTACTAGAAATTTCTTTTTCTCATCCTTCTTATCTTTTCATGGTGAAACTGATTAATATGGTAATGTCTTCAAATTACATGGTAGAAACAGCAGCATGGATAAGAATTTCTCATTTTGCTGCATCAAATATGCTGTAAGCCCTTGGAGAACTGAGACCAAAAGCCCTGTGACAGTCTTCATTTTGTTTTCTTATGACAGAATGCCCCATTTCAGAGGCAAGGACAAAAGGATCAGCCTGGCAGGCAAGCAGATAAGAAGATGCAATCTGTGCATCAAACCTGTTACTATTTTATTCTGAATGTTTTCAATTGTTAATAGGGCCAACTACATTTTATGTGCTAAACCATGAAGCAATGGCCTGATGGCAATAGAGGAAACAGCTTCTAGAGAGAGCAATTTTAAACGGAAAAGTTGAAATTGGGACGGGAGTGAGGCCTTAAGCTTTTCATGCCATACTATTTCTCTGCTTCAGATCTCTCCTGAGCAATTTCTTCTTATACAGCTTAAATGGATGCCTAGAGAACACATGTTGAACCTTGGAAGGGGGCAGGGAAACAACGAATGGAGAAAAGGTTCATTCATCTTAATACCGCTGCTGCAACTTCCCTGTCTCTTCCTAATACTAGTGTGCTGTAATGGCTAGACTGTGAATGGGAGTGGGAGTTAGTGGTCCTGGTTCTAGCTCCCAAATGAGCTAGGAAACTCTTAACGTGATTTTGAACCAGTCACTTCTCCCAGCCTCTACTTACCTTGAATGATTTTTGTGAAGATGGAGTGAAGCTAGGATATTGAAAAGGCTGCCTTCTTCATAATGAGACTGCCTGAAATCTAATATCCTCAGTGAAGGCTCTGTTAGGTATCCTATAACCCCATGAGGCTAGGATCACAGGTAACAGGGCTAACTCCATAGCAGCACCCAAGCTTGGAACTCCCTCCTAAAGTGGTGGTGGTGGTGGTAGGGGGGTGTAGGCTGGCTCCATCTCTCCTGAGTTTCTAGTGGGCAGTGAAGACTGTGCTACTTACTTACTTACTTACTTACTTACTTTATTTATTTATTTATTTATTATATTTGTATGCCGCTTTTCTCCAGGCATGGGACCCAAGGTGGCTTTCATCAACAAATTAAAACAGTAAAACATTTAGAAACAATTAAAAACTTTAAAAACATATCAAATAATAAAAACCTAAAACAATATTCCATTAAAACAAGAAAAAAATATATGGAATGCTTCACAGATTTGCATGTCATCCTTGCGCAGGGGCTGTGCTTGTCTTAAATTAGAGTGTTCTTAGTTCTTAAATTAGAGTGGTCTGGTCTGGCCGTTTTTAAAACTGTTAATTGTCTTGTTTTAGAACGGTTTTTGAAGAGAAGTTTTGGAATATTTTTAATTGGTTTCTAGGCATGTTCTTAACGTTTTTTCCCCCCCTCCCTTGTGTATTTCCTTGGGCTGCCCTGATGAGATGAGAGATGATAAAGAAATTCCTAAATTAAAAAAAAAGAGGAGAACCATGTGGTTTTCTTGAACTCTTTGGAAGAAAGATGGGATATAAATAAACAAACACACAAATGCTACTTTTTTCCTAGTGCCTCTTGGTACTCTCTTAAAAGTGATGTCCCCTTTATTTTTCATCACTTCCAAATGTTAGAAAGACAGACAGTTGTCATGTGTGATAAGCCCAGTCCTCTCAGCTGACTGAACAAGACCAGAATGGATGTTTTCTGCCAGGGAAATCAAGCTGTCTGCTGGCAATTCACACCCCTCTTTGGGAGCTCTATCTTAACATGCTCAACATGCTGTTGGCCTGTGCTTGAGAGTATAGCATCATAGCTACTAGATTCTCTTCTCAGATTCTTTGGTCAGGCAAAAATGAATGTAATGTGGGTACCAACTGCAACAAAAATTGCAGAAACATTTCAACCATGTAGCAAGCAGATAAAGGCCTTTTCCGCACCGGGCTATTAAAACGGTGCAGAGTGACCTCCAACAGAGGTCTTCTGCACTGTAGAGTGGATTGGGGCGGACTACTTTTTGTAGTTCCATACCTCAGTCCACTCCAGAGCGACTGGAACTGGTTGCGCGGCGTGTTTTTTAAAAACCTCTTTTTAGAGGTTTTTAAAAAGCACGGAGCACGCAACCCCGTGCTGCTCCGTCTCCCGGCTCCGAAGCAGATTTGCAGGTGCACGCAAGTCCGTGCCTGCAGATCTGCTGGGGGCGGGCTTCCGGCTGGCGAGCTTCTTCGGTTGGTGGAGAGCCTCCACCAACCGGAAGCTGCCATTTAGGATGCTGGAGGAGTGCGGAGCGACGAGCTCGCCCAGACAAAGTTAAAATCCGGTGAGTAGCGTGTTCCGTCGTCCCCCTCCCCACGTCTGGAAAGGGCCAAAGTATTCTTTTAAAGTGATCTTTTTTTGCTCAAAGGGCAAGCAGGCCAAACAGAAATGTATAACATGTTGTCAGTGCAAATGTAAGGACTCCATACAATATTCATTCATATTCAAAAGAAAAGTTATAATACTTTATTTCAATTTTTTTATTTAGATAGTTTCACTTTACTGCAGTTACCTGAGGCATACTGCACTACTTCAAGTGATGCACAGTGGAGAGATTAATATTGATTATTGACTGTTTTGATTATCAATGTTGTATTTGAAAAGTATCAAAAAATTCAGAAAGACTTCTAGCCTGTATTTGATTATGGGAATTTTTTGAAAAATATTACAAGATTGGGTGATAGCATCTCTTCTGGCAGTAGCTCAGTGCTAAACCAAGTAGGTTTGTGCAAAAGGTCTCAGGCTCAATGTCTAGCATCCCTAGGTAGGGCCTCAACCTTTGTCTGAAACCCTCGAGAATGGCTGCTGATCCGTGTAGATAATACTGAGCTAGATGAACTGACCTGGGGTTAAGAAACTTTCTAGATTCACTATATAACATTAATGTAAAATAGACATTAGCAGTGCAACCTTATACATTTTTATTGAGAAGTAAATGCCACTAAAGTCAAGCAAACTTATTCCCTGATTGCACCGCATGTTACTGAACAACATGCTTATAATTAGAGTGGGAGATTTATTCAAATCCCTGGCACTTATGTTGTAACTAAGGCCATTTCTGCACTACACTGTTATAGTGCTACTATTCCACTTTCAGCATCCTATGGAATCCTGGGGTTTGCAGTTTAGGGAGGGGCATTTAGAATTTTCAGCCAGAGAGCTCTTTGGCCTCAGTAAATTACAAGCCCCAGAATTCCACAGGATGTTGAAAGTGGAATAATACCTCTATAACAGAGTTATGCAGAAATAGCCTCAGTCTTCTGTCATTGCTTGTAGCATGACCTGGTCACATGCACATGGGGGAGAGATAGAGAAATGAACTAATTGGTAACAGCCCTTCAAAAGCAATATATGATCGCACAGATCTGTATTTTCATGTGCTGTCTGTAGTACTGAAGAATTAAACTTGTATGCTATCATATCGCTGGAATTCATTTTCAGTAACTCCTACTAGCATCTAGAATTCTTGATATTATACTCTCAAAATAATGAGATATAATTGGAATCAACACTGCTCTTTGTTAAACAGTGCATTAGATTTTTATATTAACAGGATTATTCATGCAGAATTTTGAGTGAATAAAGTGCTTTACCATCTATCCTTCAGCCATTTTCTCAACATCCTGGAGAAGTAAATTAAAGCACCACATATAATGAATATGGCATCTGAGACAGTTTAAAAATGTGTGTGTGGTAGAACCTTTCTGGGTCCGTATCATTTCAAATCAAGATGGGAGGGGGTCATGTCTTTGAATTTTCCCCATGGAGCAATAACTTTTAGTCAAAAGCATCTGTTCAGTTTGCCTTCAAGAAAGGAGATATAAACCAGCAAGATGCAAACATGGTTTTCAGATTTAAAGATTTCAGAAAAGTGAAGCAAATTTTGTATAAGACATCTCATACTTTAAAATAAAGCAGTAACAGTATTATGGGAGCACAAAAGCATGTCTCTGAAGTCTCTTGCTGCAGGCTGTATTCCCTTTCCAATTAAAAGGTCACGGCTACTAATGCTTGTTTTTGTGGTTATTTCATAGTTGTGCTAATAGGAATCCTACAAGCTCTAATCAGCTCTAGAAGCTCTATAGGCTTCCTTATCCCAAGGGGAAAAAACTGCCGTACACACAACAGCAGGCCCAGTCATTTGCAAATAATACAAGAGAGCACTGAAGATGTAACAAAGATATTAGCAAGATATACAGACAAAGATGATATGGAAGAAAGACAAAGGAAAATGCTGTGTGTAGCCATTTGTGGGTATGATAACCACATGCTTTAGGAACTTCATATGGATCTTGGAAGGATATATCTTGCTGCCCTGTTCTCCAGCAGTTATATGTGAGCCCTATCTGAGTCACATAAGTCAAGCACTGATATTCCTCTCAGAGAACTTGTCAAAACTACAGTCACTACCACACCGGCCAAAATTCTAAAAGGATGTTTGTTCTTCCCCTTCCTTCAGTGGTGGAGCTTGGAGAGTGGGGAGGGGTGGGTGGGTAGGAGGGGAGGGGCTATGGCATGAGGGGCATGGCCAGGGGTCACAAGGGTGTGGCTACAGGCCAGGATGCCCCCCAAAACATTGCTGACTAGGGTGAACCCTCCTGCCCCCATCCCTATGCGACTGCCTTCCTTCCTCAGTAAGTGTGACCTATCCCCCACCAAATATTTTTGCCCACACTTTCAGCCCCTTTTTATTACATTTGAACACATAAAAGAATGAAGTGGATTTAGTTTACTTGTTAAAGAATTGCCTCTTAATGCCACTATAGCTGAATTGTTTAAGTCTCTATTAGGAATAGTAGTTCACTAGCTGCTTCTAGTCTGATGAAAAGACTGATGTGACATTTGAGTTGTCTGGAATTTGAGTGGTCTGAAATTAATCCTGCCTTTAGTAATATTAGCTGAATCATTTTTTCAAGAAGATGAAGGAGAAATGAATCATCAAAAGTATTGAAATTTATCGAAGCCCTGTGAATATCAGATACCCACTTTCATTCTTCAGCAGCAAATTTGAATAAAAAGAGCTTCATGGCTCTAAGACAATCATGAAAACTTGCATGCTCCCTCAAAAAGGAAGTGGCTTTTCTGAAACACACTGGACATTTGGGAATTCGTTTTTCCTTTGTTTTATTTTCTGCAACTGGTTTTCTAAATATTTCTGCTCATAATAATTTGTTGTTGTGTGCCTTCAAATTGTTTCTGACTTACAGAGACCCTAAGGCAAGCTTATCATGGGGTTTTCTGGGGCTGAAAGGGTGTGATGCACCCAGTGAGTTTCCATGGCCAAGCAGGGAATTGAATCCTGGTTTCCAGGCTCATAGTCCAATGCTCAAATCACTGCACCATGCTGGCTGTCCTTAATAGTTTAGGATGTGGTAAACAGGTGGATGTGGATCTATTAGTAGATCTAAGATTTCCTAAGCAGTAAAAATGGCTCTCATCTTTGTCTAAGTTATACTGCTGAAATGAACTTTGGGCAAACGTGAGTGTGAGTGTATAACAATAGTGAACTTTGTTTAGTTCTTCCATTCCAAACAAATTCTTTGGTTCAGGTTTCTAGACTCTTGAGGGTTTTTTTTGGACGAATAGAGGACCTTGAAGCTTTATTTAGAAAAAATAAATTCAGTAAGCTTGAAGTTTGCCCACCACTAATTTAGAGTCTTCAATGACAGAGTAATTTATTCATTGTGTCATGCAGTCTTCATTTCTTGATTGTTTGCCCATAAACAAATAAATAAACAAAGATCTTTAATTGTTGAATGTGCCTCTGTTTTTAATCAATGTGCTGGAAAGATGTGGTCAGCCACAACATTCTATCATGGACATAGAACAAGCAGTTTGATGAGCTGAAGGACCCATATATTTTCAGTGAAGGTCATTCCTCATAACTGAAGAAACCATTAGTGGATTACAGAAAGAGTAGATAACTGCTGGATTATATAGACAAAAGAGCATCTGGCAATAATGCACATGCATGTCTTCCTTGTCTCTGCTTGTAATATCTATTCACCCTTTCTGCTGTTCAAACAGTAATAAGCCTTGAGACATTCCTGTCTCAACTGAATACTCTTGGCCTGTGGCAGGACTGTAGTGGGATGTAAGTTCTAGTGCACAAATTTGTAGGGCCCGGGGCAGATTTTTCACTGCCAGGACCCACTGTAGGCTTCATTATGAAAATGTACAAACTTATAAAAACTAAAAAAGAAGAAGAAGAAGGGGGCAGAAGTGGCCAGAATTTCACTTTCAGTTTTGTTTTGTTTTGTTTGGGGGTGGGATGAGGTGGGGTAGCTGTATCCTCTTTGGTCACAAAGTGGTTGCTCCAGGAGTTTTCCAGGAATTGATTTCTTTCTGTTTCAAGAAGTTCCTTTGTTTTGAAGACCTTCCTGAGATCATGATTATTCTTCTGCCTGAGATACTTTAAAATGAGTCCAGATTCAATGGTATTTGGTCATGGGGATGTGATTTACCAGAAGCATCAACTAAAACTGTGAATGTGTCTTCCTTCTGGAGGCCTCTTTCTGAAATCACTGCTTAGCCTAGGCTTTTAAACTGAAATCACCCTTTAAAACCCCCAGAATCTGAGATTTTGGCCTGAGAATCTTGCTAACTCATTCTCTTTCTCAAAGTCCTCACTCTGGCAGGGGACCTTATTAGTTTGTCCTCTTTGTCTTTCCACAGTTCTAGCCAGGAATGCCAATACTCCCTACCTTCTCACAGGAAAGGTTCAATAGGACTAAAGAGAGGTGCCTCTTGGCATATCTAAAATTTATTTTTCAGGGAGTGTTTGCACACTGCAACATGCACATTGCAACCCTCCAAATCTGCCCCTCTTTCTCGGGTCTAGGTGTGTGTATATATCTATGGATGTGTATGTGTGGATTAGGAGAAGTAGGATATTGCCCTTATTTTTGAACGTCCTTCTTTCTCTTATGCCTCCTTTCTCTTTGCAGCCCCTAAAACTTAACATTGCTTAATTCCAAATCCTCTTAGGCCTTTTCCGCACTTTGTTTTTAGAATGGTGCAGAGCGTCCTCCAGGGAGGACGTTTGCACTTGGGAGCGGACTGGGTCCGGACTACTTTGTGTAGTTCCGGGCTTCAGCCCCCTCCGGAATGACCCAAAGTGGTTGTTCTCCGTGCTTTTGAAAGACCGTTTAAAACAGGTCTTTCAAAGCAGAGAGCGTGCCACTTCGTGGCCGCACTCCGGTGCAGATTTGCAGGCTTGCACCAGTGCGAACCTGCAGATCTTCCAGGGGCGGGCTTTAGGTTGGCGAGCTTCACCGGTTGGTGGAGAGCCTCCACTAATCGGAAGCCACCATTTTCGTCCCCAACGCAGTGCGGAGTGTGGCCACACACTGCTCTGGACGAGCCTGGACCCGCCGATGGAGCACTTTGGTCCGGTGAGTACTGGCACGGGGCGATTTCTTCTCCAAGTGCGAAAAAGGCCTTAGACTTGCAAGTTTGTGCCTTTTGAGTTAGTATCTCCCCATCCTAAAGCAAGTATGTTCTATTAGGTAGCTGTTTGTATCTTGTATGTTTGTAAACATACTGTTTACCACATAAGAAACTCTAGCATAGTATTTGCTATTCCCCAGAGCAATTATTGTATATAACATGTTTGCTGTATATTCAGTAAAATCCCTCTTTTGGAGAACTCAGTGTGAATATGATTTTTCAAGTTCAATTTGTCTAAGACATGCTATCGCCAAGGTCACAAGATCCCTGATAGAGAGGGGTACTCAGAACATTTATGAGTTCGTTCATGTGCTCTGAGGCCATACCAGGTGCCAATCCCATCTTTTATTGTGAGATTACAGAATGGAATACAGCTAAAATAACAAACAATTGAAAACAAATCCAGGCTAAACCAATAAAATAGCTTAAACAAGATAAAACATATTAAATACCACAATATGTTACAGCAGCTTAAAAGAATGCAACAATTCAAAACCATATACATGTTCATGTAAATTATGCCCCAAAGATTTTAGTAAAAAGCCATGTCTTGGCTTGGCACTAAAAAGATACCAAAGTTGGGACCAATCCTAGAAGAGGGCATTCCACAGTTGGAGTGCAACAACTGAGAAGGCCCTCTTCCATGTTTTTCTAGATCACATTGCTCTTACTGGTGGGACACAGATGAGGACCCTGACCTGCAGACTCTTCCTTCCTGTCCTCCTCCTTTTCAGTATCAGCATGGTCACAAATAAGTTGTACTGACCAGTCCTGTTCTATCCCATTTTTCTTTTCTAGACTATTTCTTGTCTGCTGCTGAAGCTGCTATTTAAATGCAAATGAAGGCTAAGAGTTGGGCATGTCACCTCAGATGATGTGACTTTCATGAAAATGAATGGCCATCAGCTATAGTCTGCTTGCTTCCAGGAAAATCTTCTTTGCCATCATTGGTGCTGGAACATTTCTCTACCTTACCATCTCCCTTTTTGAGCTGTGGGTGTTTCTCCCCACCCTTCTAATTATTTATGTAGAAGAGCAGATGGCATAAGAGATGGGTTCTCTTATTCACCCTACATGTGCCAGCTCCTGTGTATATGTGCCATTTTACAGGGATGTGTTAACTCTTGCAAGAAAAACATGGGAAGTGACTGCTAATACTAGAAGGATATGTGAAGCATCAGAAAGCAAATCCACTCTTCAACTATCCAATATTTATTTCTTCAAATGTAGATATTTTAAAATGCCACTAGTCCTCTCAAGAGGAAGCAATTCCTGTAGTGCATTCTTTGAATGCCCACCTTGTCTTTCCTCATTTTGTTTTCAAAAGAGTGGGTGCACTAATTTATGGAGATCATTGCAAATTATTTTTAAAAGGTAGATTGTTTCATTTACTCTTCCTTCATGAAAGAAAGAGCACACTTTGCTTTAGCTAGGTAAACCTGATCTACCTTCCTGCTCCCCATTGTTGATTTCTCAAAAATGTGAAAAATGAACACGAACATTCACACTGTCTTAGAAAAATCCTACTAAAAGACTACTAAAATTCCAGCAAATGAAGACTGGCGAAATAAAACCCATGGACTTAGCTGAAATGGGACAAATTAACAAAGAGAAAAATGCTTGGTGATTTTGTTTATTTATTTATTTTTAAGGACTGGGATCCTTTGGGCTTTTTGCAAGGAAAGGAACGTAGCATGTTAACTGCAGGTTTTGACAATTAGTATTTCTGGAAAATAAGCAGTTGAAGTACTTGAACATTATTACAATTAGAGAAGCAGTTTTCTTTTGTTATATGTATTTATAATCTGTGTTACATTTGACTTCCAACTTTTGTATGTTCTTTACTTATTTTTACTTTTTTTCATTAATATCTTTTTTCTCTTATTTTTCTTACTTTTTTTCTTTGTTTGTATCTTGATTTTTTTTATTGTATTGGAAAACATTTAGTAAAATTTACTCAGAAAATAGTGTGGGCAAATCTGTATGTGCGCATGTAAGTTTCTCCCTATTTTTAATACTACATTTAGGTCACAGAAACCAACTACGCACTTATAAGATGTGGGATACTAGGGATCCTGGACTGCAAATAATCTTCATAGATCATTCTTCATGCAAAATTCACACTTTGTTGATTTTCAAAGAAAATTTCATGTAGAAAATGCTGTTTTCTGTGAAAAAAAATCTGTATTCTGTGTAAAACAATTATATGTGAATTTTGTGCGGAATAAATTCCAAACTGTGAATAGACTTTGAAAATTGCTAAAATTACTCATTGCTTCAAGGATAAAATTATGAAAGAACTAAAGATCTACACCCCTACTATAAGGACAATCACTTCTTGGCCTCACTGCTAAGAACAAGTATGGGACTATTCTACCGACTTAACCTTTTAGTGGGAACATTTCCCCTTCTGAACTTATTTTAATGATTGTGGTTTATTGCAAGCTGTGAACTCCTGGGCTTAGCTGCCGTAGTAGAGAAAACGGTATGATTGATTTAAATCCACTGTGTTATTGAATATTAGTGGACTGTAGGTTTCCAACAGAGGCTGTGATTGGGACCATATAATAACAGCCACTCTATCTCACTCAGCCTATAGAGGGGAACTATAATCATATGTTAAGGAGATAGAAAGATAATTACTTCAAGCCAATTCATTGTTTTCCATACAAATCATCATTTTGTGGCCACATTCCAGATGCTGTATCTGAAGAAATGCAGTGAAGGTTGGATTTGATCCAAAAGAATAGATGCGAAAATACATAGGATTTAGTTCTGGATTTGATGTGCTTAGTTCCTGTCAGTCTAACCCCCAGAATCTCCTTGCCACTTTAGATGGCACATGCTGGATAAAAGTTTTCTTTCCAGAAAAGTTCCAAAACCAACTGGTCATCTTGGCACGCCATTTTGGATGCCTCAAAATATTAACAATCTGTCCCCTGTTTTCTCTTATCTATGGTGAATCTCAGGTTAGTTGGGATATGAGTTGATGGCTGCACCCTCCTGTGTATGAAAGAAAAAAGATTTCTTCATCAAGAACTTATGGAATGGGAAAGAAGTCACTTTGGACACATGCTGTTCACAACTTCAACTCATAAGGGGATTTTTGGCAGAGTAACACTCGTACTGCTGAATTCATATTTCATAGTCAGGAATTCAACCACTGTATATAGCCAAAATGGTTTGCCTTTAGAATCAGTTAAAGCACATGCATAGGGTGTATGACAAAATCAAATACACATTCTGCTGGCTTTGTTTGGTCCACAGGTGTAGCTTTGAAGCATCAGTTGGTCCACAGGTGTAGCTTTGAAGCATCGTCTATTTGCTTGAGTATGAATATACACAGGAATTTTGCCTCTTTCACTCTCTCTGACTTATTTTAAAGTATGTTTAGTCAGTATATGCCAGAATCCTGCTGAATATGGTATTGAAACAGTGTCTCTCAACTGTTAACATTCAGAAGAAAAGAACAGATTCATCCTCACATCCTTAGAGTCTGTGACTGGAATGTAATGTAATATAGAACATAGTCTCTTCTCCTTGACATGCCAACTGGAACACATTAGCCCCATATCAAAGTCAAAACAATCTCCTTATGATTTGAGAAATGACATGTGACTTGATATTCAACACACTGGTTCCTTCTGCTCTGCCATATGTTCTTGACACAAAACCTGACTAATTCCAGAGCAATTTTGGTTGAATGCCACTAAAAAAATGGAGATGGGCTGGGCAATTTAAGTCAGTGGAGCAGAACAGTTGTTAATTTCCCCAGTGGCTAATACAGCAGCATTCCAGGAAGCCTTTTTTTTTTTAAAAAAATAGTCTTCCGTGCGCCTTTTGCCAGAAAGCCAATGTGTTGTTCACCACGACAAAAAAGCCTGTATTTGCATTTCCCAAGATCCAGTGCCTGGAGTGGAAAGCATATCCAGATTTGATGGACTGTATTTCCCCTATTTCCAGTTCTGTTTTCTACTTTCCATTGCATGCCATTCCAAAGTGAATTAAAATGGAGTGAAGAACTACAACCAGGGTGACCAGAAAAGCTTTCTACTTGCAGATGGAGAGCCAAACCAATGTTAGATCTGTATATTCCTTGGGTAGAGGGAATGAACAACCTATTTTTATTCTCTAAGATTTCAGAGTTGTTTGAAGTCATTGAAACTCACATCTTCCAATGGAAATCAAGTTCTTGCAAGTGTACAGTCAACTAGCCTAGCAAGTATAGAATATTATGTTCTATATATTTAATTTCAAGCTGCTTTTCCTATATTAAAAATCAGAATGATTTCTAATTACTAGTGACAGAGAAGCATGTGTACTGGAAATGTTGCCAAGTTGTTTTTATGATCAGGATGGCCTTTGAATTATTCTAATATGTTACTAGGCTATTTTATTTTTATATTTGTTAAAGAGAATGATAGTTTGTGCATAAGCAGAGCTCTCACAGAATGTTTAACTATTACTTGGAATGACACATAAAAAGCAAAGTTCACAAGTGGATATCAATCCTGTCCTTTTTAAGTGTCTAAGTGCCATTCATGGATATGGCTGGCAGCACTTTCCATGTTCACTTGTATTAACCCCTCACCACTCAAAAACACTAATCACAAAAGTTTTGCCCTCGTAAGCATCTAACTAGAAAACAGGAACATAGGAAGCTCCCTTACAACAAGTTAGAACATTGGTCCATCTGACTCAGTATTGTCTATGCAAACTGGGGATTGCAGCTATTCAGGATTTCAGGCATAAGTTACTCCTATTTCTAATTAAACATTCTATGAATTGCTTATCGGACCTCTTGAATGCAAAGCATTCTACTGAGTTATTGCATGTATCCCCTCTGACTCCTCCAACAAATGCCAGCCCCTACCCTACCCTGGTTGACTAATGACATCACTATAACACAAAGCTTTCCTACTTCTAAACGGCTTTATCTGTCATATTGAAAGGAACCGTTCTAGAGCACTATGTCAGACTTCATTCAAGAAGGGCAGGAATATTTTTGATCTGTAACAATCTTTAATATTCAGTTGCATACATTTAGAGAGGATAAATGGAATTCAAAGTATTTAATAGAATTCAGCATAACCAGAGAAGCAAAGAATAAACACTTTGCTTGGATTATACAATATAAAAGAACAGCAAATGTTATTAACTATTCTGTCTTGTGCTCTTTGTCCTCCTTAAAATTCTCTGGGCCTACCTTTCATGTCTTTCTTGTTAATCAATATTCTTCATTTGGAAGCTTTTGTAATTCTAGTTTATGTTGCTATGTTTTATTGTTGTTTTGGATCTTTCATTCTGCTTGAAAATTAGAAATAAAAATTGAATGTTAGTCAAGCTATTTATCCTAGAAAATCTATTAAAAATGTATGGGATGAAACTTAGATTAAATTATGTTTATATATGGAAATAATACACAGGCACCTAAATGCCCTAAAATAAAGCCATCAGATCCCATCTGATATTGGAAGCTAAACATGGTCAGTCCTGATTAATACTTCGCTGGGAGAGAGTCAACGAATATCAGATGCTATTGGCTATATTCCAGAGGAAGGAATTGGCATAACCACCTCTGTGTATTGTTTGCCTAAGAAAATTCTATGAAATTTACAGGGTTGCCAAAAGTCAATGTGCAACTTGAAGGCACATATGTACATATAAAAACAGCACTGAGGACTGGAAAAAGTTACTGTCCAAGGTGCTGAATTCTATCTGACCACTCCACCCCTTTCCTCAGCTTTATACATGGACATTACCTGATGGCCAATATAGAAATCAAATAGACTACATAGCTGAAAGCAGAAGATGGGGAAGCTCCATTCTCTCTGTAAAAACAAGACCAGAAACAGATTGTGGCAAAGACCATGAACTGCTAATATCAAAAATTAGAGTTAAGCTAAAGAAAAACCCTAAATCAACCATTGTGCCAAAATACAACCTGAAGAATATCTCTGTAGAGTTTAAAGATAGCGTTAAAAATAGGTATGCACTGTTAAGCCTAATAGGCTGGGAGTCAGAAAGACTGTGGATTGAAGCAAGGGACATTATAAGGGAAGAATGCAAAAAAGACACTATCCTCAGCCAAAAAGGAAGAGAATTCTCAATGGATGACAGATAAAACTCCTCAAGCAGTCAAGGATATATGCTAAGCTAAAGTAAAAGGGGGCAAAAATAGTGTCAGAACTCTAATACAACGGAATGGTTTCCAATTGGAAAGGTTGTCAGGCAAGGCTGCATTTTATCACCCTATCTATTTCACTTGTATGCTGAAGATACCATTTTAAAAATAGGATTAGACTTGGAAGAAGGAGGTGTGAAAATTAGAGGAAGAAACATTAAAAATTTAAGATATGCAGATGACACCATATTACTATCAAACAATAGCAAAGACTCGAATGATTACTGAAAAAAAGTCAAAGAAAAAAATGAAAAGACAGTTTACAATTATAATGACCACACATGATTTATATAACTTTAAAGTAGACACTGAAGATGTTGAAATGGTTAAAAAATTTTCCATATCATGGCTCGGTCATTAATCAGGATGGAGGCTGCAGTCCAGAAATCAGAAGAATACTAGGACTTAGAAGGGAAGCTATGAAGTTCCTAGACAAGATCCTGAAGGGCAGAGGCATATCTAGGGTGGGGCAAGTAGGACACATACCCTGGGTGCCGATGCAAGGGGGCTCAGTGCACCCTGAAAGCAACAGCATTCCCCACTACTGTCACCACTGCCCTCGCCAGGGTCATTCTCAGCCCAGAGTAGTAGTGGTGGTGGTGGGAGAAGCAGCCCCTCCACCCAGGCCTGGCCCATTGCTGCCACCCTTGCTGGAGTCGTTCTCGGCTTGGGGATGGCATCAGCGGTGGTGGGAGAAGCAGCCCCTCCACCCAGGTCTGGACTGCATCTGCTGCCCTTGTTGGGGTCTTCCTCAGCCCAAAGCAGTGCCAGGAGAGGCAGCCGCTCCACCTGGGCCTGGCTCACTGCTGCTGCCACTGCCCTTGTGTTACTGCCCTGGTTAGTCCAAGCTTTGAGGATATTAAAAGATATCCTTTCGATATCACAATTCGGCTTCACTTCTCTATTCCCTCCACGTGCTTGCAAGGCCACCGGACAAGCACGTAAACAAGCTCAGCCGTTAATTGCCGTAATATTCAAACAACAATACAGGCAGGCCAGAAATAGCTGACTCACTGCTTTAGGAGACCTCCAGGCAAGTACTCCAATTAGGCATGCACGCAACTTACAAAAGAACCTCTGCACTGTGATGGCAGCTTGATGATTAAACTATGCAATACCCAAGTACTCTGCGTTTGCATACTGGCTACTCTATTGAGAACCTCTGCAATAACTTAATCATTCAGATTCTGACCTTTCAGAGGCTTTGTCTCCAACTCCAAATCTATTGTTTTCCCCCAAGTACGGCATAGCCTGCAGTCACATTCTCCTTATAAAAACCCTTGATTCCGAGACCTTCCTCGGATCGCTCCCGAGTTTCATCCCGCCTTGCTGCCGCTTTGCTTGTTGAGCCTCCCCTCAGCTCCACGTGCTGAGCTACATCACACCCCAGCCTCACTCTCTATTTTTCTGGGCTTCAGGACAGGTGAAGTATCACCCAAACCAGCAATTCCTCTAAAAATCCCTCTATACCACTCCAACCTTTATTTCTTTAGTTATCTTGTGTGAGTGTGTCGCATACACTGTTTTGCTTGTGTTTGTTTAATAAAACATCATTTATTGTTTCAACTTTTGTGCTCTCCTTGACTCGACCCGACCCCGTAGACATAGGGTTCAAGATCTCGCTACATTTACCCTGCCTCTCGTAATGCTAAGCAGTGCTCTGAGCTAATTTTCCCCACCTTTAGTTGAGCACATTTTGGTGTCCCTCCCGGGACACCCAGTACACAGGGTAACACTTGCCAGGGTCTTACTAAGCCTGGGGTGTCAGTGGTGGGAGAGGCAACCCTTCACCTGAGCCTGGCCCTCTGCTGCCACCAGAAAACAACAGAAGCACTTGCTCCCACTAGTTTATGGTGCTTTGCTTTCCCTTTTGCATTAGTTTTCCCTCCTTCTTGCCCATGTATCAGGAACTCTGGGACTTGGAAGATAGATCACAGTGAAAACAGGAAAACAAATAGCTCTACCTCTTAATCTTTTATAGTCATACTTTAATTTCTAAAACATCCTTTCCTAGAGTAGGGAAGGGCTGAAGGCAGGGACTGGACCAAGAGGCACAGTCATTCAGAATGCTGCTTTTGATTGGCTGTAGCAATTGTCACAAAGTGTAGACATAGATATGTATTTTCCTGTAAATATCTCCAGTCATCACCTACATTTTACTCATGTTTTCTTCATACTAATGGGCATTGTAGTTTGGACTGGGTCTTATTGACTTCCGGGCTTCTTTGACCTCTAGACCCATGTAGAGTGTACTCACAACCAAATTTAAGGGCTCTAATACTGGTTGGGGAATTTGGGGAGCTGTAGTCCAAAATATTTCTCAGGTTTAGTCTGGACAAGCTCAAGAGTTTAGATGTGCCTAGCTGGAGCTTTATTCTTGCAGAATATTCTTGCAAATAAAAAAGAGAAGACAGATAGTTAAATGTATTTTTTTTTACTCTCTCATAATGTTGAATCCAATGAAATGGAACAGTAGGATATTGAGAACAAACAAAACAAAATGGAAGTGGTTCTTAATCCTATGTATTGCTGATTTGAAGATTTCATGGCCACTTGCTGTTACGATGGCCACAACCCTAGAAATGCAATGAAGAGCTGCTGCCAGTTGAAATAGCCAGATTCGTCTCACCAGCTCCAAAGTATTCCTTACTTTTCAGATTTTTAATCTGGACTCAATATCATTTTTCTCATTTTGTAATGAAGCATTAGCCAAAATCTTCATGCACTTAACCTGGGAATAAGTCCCACAGAACTCAGTAGGAATTATTTCTGAGCAAGTATAGACAGAATCAGGCTGTGAGTTCATTTTTGTTTTCTATTAACTGACCCAGGGTGACACAGCAGATCTGTACAGAAACTGATATTTGATATTCTCTTTTTTTATTTTGCTTAACAAAAGCTATTAATGAAGCATTTCAGATGGACAGAGAAGGCTTTCCGTTCCTGAAGTTGTAATTTGTTTTGTTGAACTTCTGACCTGCCTGCTGCTTTTTCTGTAGTGTCTCTTACAAGCCATTGATTGAATTACTGCCTTGTCAGCAGTGAATCTACAATTCTGCAATTTATATTAGAGGAAGCATATGCTGCAAACAAAGGAGCCAATGAGTCAGAATACTCCATTTTCTGGATCCATTATCATCAATAACAGGATTTGTTTCCAAATTTTATTGGAAATTCATAGCTTTGACTCTAAATTGGCGTATGTCAGGAATCAGGTACATGTGAGCCTGCCTATAGTTGTTGCTCTCTAATTCCCATCATCCTTAGCCAGTGCTGAGGGATGATGGGAATTGTTGCAACAACATATGAAGAGCAATCAGTTTCTCATCTCAGATATATATTTTCATTTTCTTAGCTGCAAAATCAGATGAGGCAGTTCCTCTAGAAAAGAAGGATATTGGAAATTAGATTAACCTTCCCCCATTATTTGAGGGATTTCAAGGACAACATTCCCTTTTAGTTAGAGATAAGGCAGTCTGAAGTGATTGACAAATAAACTTCATAGAGCAATCTTATGCTTCCTGCATGGTTGACAGAAGGGCCTTTGGATGGTAGAGACTTCTTTTTCTAGCAGATCTGTCTATAGAAGAGTAGAGTAGTAGATGTTCAATCATCTAAACATCCAACCTCCCCACTACCCAAAAAATGTCATTGATGGTAGATCTCTGTGAGTGGAACTTTGAGCTAATGTAAGTGATCTCCTCCAGAACACAAATGCCATTCCTGCTAAAGATGCATTTTGGTAGCATCCTATCCCTCTGTTGGAGGCTGGCTGGGGGCCTTTAGGCTTGCAATCCACCTTAGTTTCAGTATTTTAGCTTTCACTATTCCCAACATTTAAAAAATTTTGTCATAGCCATTGGCATGTGTGTTTTGAACCAATATTACATTGTATCTAACTTTCTTCACTTATTGATATGGAGGGTCTGATCCACTGAGGTCAATTCACATTCAAGGATACACAGTGAGTAAGTAAGTAAGTAAGTAAGTAAAGTCTGTATGGCATAGTTGCTTGAGTATTGGATTAGGACTCTGGGAGATTAGGGTTCAGATCCTCACTCAACCATGGTTACCCACTGCAGGAAGTTTAAGGCCATTCCCACACTACATTGTTATAGTGCTATTATTCCACTTTCAACATCCTATGGAATCCTGGGGTTTGCAGTTTAGGGAGGAGCATTTAGAATTGTCAGCCAGAGAGCTCTCTGGCCTCGGTAAACTACAAACTCCAGAATTCCACAGGATGTTGAAAGTGGAATAATAGCACTATTACAATGTAAGGGGGAAAGGCCCTAAGTTACTGAGAGTAGAAATCATAGCTTTGTTGGTGATTGATGGGAAAGGACACAGAAACAAAAAATATAAGCAAAGAAGGCATTCTCATATCCTTTCAGCTGAAACTCTGATGCAGCCTCAAGTGCAGATAGTCTGTGGGGCTGCACTGCTAGATATTTTATTGTTAGTTCCAGGTAGGTCTTCATGCTCTTGGTCAAGTGGCCAGAGTTTCCCCTTCCCAAGATGAGGACAAGAGAAATCGCTCCCAACTGGCGGTTATATACCCTGACAGGATTGACTTTCTGGAAGCTTTAAGATGATGCTCAAGGGTTCTCTGAGATTGAGAAAGGAGAAATATTCAAGCTCTCAGAGAAGGGCTTATCAGCACCAAGAGTATTATAATCACTCAAATATGTAATACATACACACACAATATTACATTATAACAAATGTGCATGAATAAGAAGTCCAGTTACTAACTACTCTTTGCCATTCTTCCACAAATGCAACTCACTACACTTCAATCTTCTAACTAGTTGACTAAAATCAAAGGGAACTTGCATGCACTTGTTTACACTTCCTTAAGTGTCCATGGCAAATTTAAAGAGATGATCACAAAGAAAGCCTCCCTGACGTGAATCTGATAGCCGCATTACAAGGTAAGGCTAAAAAGAGAATCTTCAGAAGGAAGTTTTAGAAGATGAATGGGATTAACAACCCCAATGCCAGCTGCTTTTGTTCCTGTAAAGGAAATATGCTCAATTATTCATGCTCGGTTTAAACTGCCAATGTGCCCAAATTTTAGCAGAGCATTTCTCTTCTATTATTCATAGGATCAGGCTGATGGAGACCCAGTGGGGATATATTTCTGCAAATGGATGAATGGAACCTGGAAATAGCTTCCTGCTGAAGCAGAGGTTGCTTGTTAATTGAATGAAGAGACAGGGGGAGCTTTAGTTACTACTCCCAGATCCCAGAACTAGGAAACAATTAACTATGCCTCTGTGTACAAGTATGTGTAGTCATGTTCCTTTCTACGTGATTGTGTGTGTATGTACCTTCAAGTCACCTGTTGACTTATGGCAACCCCTTGAATTTCATAGGGTTTTTTTCAGCAAAGGAATACTCGGAGGTAATTTTGCCAGTTCCTTCCTCTACATGATTACTGACTTATTAGTTCTTATAATGTTCATAACAGCAAAAGTCATGGGTTACTCTTGACTTCCCTCTGTCATTGTTTTTAATAGATTTAGGTTTTAAATGTCAATTTCTTTTCTATGGGCAAGGCTACATTAATTGCAATCAGTGCAGGGCTGGTACATTCAGGAACTGGTGCTGAATCCAGTCTTCCTGAGGTCACAATTCAGCCTCAGTCCCAATGACACCACTGATTAATGGTTTTCCCTGCTTCTATATAAGATTGTTTTTGTTAATTGCTGTCAAGTTGACTTATGACCTCTGAACAAGACACCTCAAAGTCACATAATTATCAACTGCCATGTACAGATCTTCCAGAATCAGGGCTGTGGCTTCCTTGGTTGAGTCTATCCATCTGTAATGGGGTCTTTCTCTTTTCCTACTGCCTTCTACCTTACCAAATATTATTGTCTTTTCTAGTGAGTTATGTCTTCTCAATATATGTGAAAAGCACGAGTATCAGTTTAGTCATCTTGGCTTCTATGGAATGTTCATGCTTGATTTTCACTTGGACTCATTTATTCATCTTTCTGACACTCCATGGTATCAGCAAAACTCTTCTCCAGAATGATATTTCAAATGAATTTATTTTCTTCTTATCAGCTTTATTGTCCAGCTTTCACAATCATACATAGAAGACAGATATACGATTGCACAGATAATCTTGATTTTAGTATTCAAAGATATATCCCTACATTTGAGAATCTTGTCTAGTTCCTTCACTGCCATTCCAAGGCCTAGGCCATTTCTGCACTACACTGCTATAATCGACTTTCAATATCCTGTGGAATTCTGGGGTTTGTAGTTTACTGAGGCCAAAGAGCTCTCTGGCTAAGAATTCTAAATGCCCTTCCTTAAACTGCAAACCACAGGATTCCACAGGATTTGAAACTGGAATAATACCACTATAACAGTGTACTGTGGAAATGGCCCTAGTCTTCTGATTTCTTGACTAAAGTCTCCATTTTGATTAATGATTCAGCTAAGGTATGGACAGTCTTTAACTGTTTCAGTATCTTCACCTCCTACTATAAAGGTATATAAATAATTTGTGGTTGTTATTTTTGTTTTAATACTGCTGTTTCTTCATTGACTTTCTTCAATAGTTGTTCCAACTCTTTGCTATTTTCTGTTAGTAGTATGATATTATCTGAATATCTTACATTGTTAATATTCCTTCCTCCAATTTTCATGCCTCCTTCTCCCAAGTCTAACCCAAATTTATGTATGATAAATTGAGTGTACAAGTTAAGGAGATAGGGTGACAAAATGCCAGACCATCTTGCCAAATGTTTCTCCATATTCTATCCTGACATGTCCTCTTATCCTGAGTGCAGGTTATTTATCAGGACAATCAAATGTGGTGGCACACCCAGTCCTTTAAGAGTGATCCATAGCTTTTCATGACTCACACAATCAAAGCTTTTTCTATAGTCTATAAAGCACAGACGTATGTTCTTCTGGAATTCTTTGATGTATTCTATTATCCAATGTATGTTTGCAATTACGATCCCAAGTGCCTCTCCCTTTCCTGAACCCTACTTGGACATTTGGTATTTCTAGCTCCATATATGGGAAAAGTCTTTGTTGTAAAATGTTGAAAATCACTTTACTTGCATGGGAGATTAATGTAATGGTCCTATGATTACAAACCCTGGTGTCCCCTTTCTTGGGGATTGGAATGTCTATACAGTATTTCAAATGTGTTGGCCATTTTTTTTCATATTTGTTGACATATTTTAGTTAGACTTTGAGTGAATTCTGACTCTGTAGCTTGGAGAAGCTCTGTTGGTATGCCATTTATTACCGGTTATTTATTTTTCCTAAGTGAGCTGAATGCAGCTTCCACTACACTTTCTAAAGTGGTAGGTTCATCTTCACATGGTTCTTCCTTGAAGGACTGTGTCATCTGATCATCTCTTTTATATAGTTCTTCAGTATTGTTTCCATCATCTTTTTTTCCTTTTTGATCATACAGTGTGTTCTTCTGCTGGTGGTGTACCATTCTTACTCTTGATTTAAATTTCCCTTTGATTTCTTGGATCTTGTGGAAGATGTCTCTCAACCTTTTTTCTGTTGGCATCTTCTATTTCTCTGCCATTGCCTCAATATTTTTTTTCCATTGTAATTGCCATATTACCAAAGCACTGTCAAGATAGGTAAGAGCCAATTTACACAAGCCTTTGTGTGGTAGGGGAAGACTGTTCCTTTCTTCTTGTTTGAATATAATGGGAGCTGGATTTGACATTACTCACCTTAAAAGATACTAGCACCAGGTTACCTCAGTGGCCCAAAGTGGCTTTTACCAGCTTCAGCTGAGATAATTTGGCTGGAACAGTCCAGACACTGTCAGTTCTTTACTAGACTATTGCAATAATTCTGTGTGGTGTTTCCACTGAGCATAATACCCATGCTTTCTGACTCAGAAGCCGCAACTAGGACAGAATGCTTCCACTAAGTTTATTATTGAGGTGACTAGGTTGCCAAGTGAAAAACAGGACAGGGTCCCTGTACCTTTAACAGTTGCGCAGAAAAGAAAATTTTTACATGGAGTTTGTGTGTCAAGCATTTCTTGCTGAAATTTCTTCCCAGTGCTTTTTTCATGGTATAAGACACAGTGCAATAATTTTTATTTTTATACACATGTTGGAGATATATGGCTATTTTCCTGAAATATTTTACTTCAGCCTATAATGCATTTTTACTGTTTTTGATAATGTAGATGTTGGATATTGATTTTATGCATTGTTATATATTTTATGTTTCATTATGATTCTACACTGCTTTGAAATCTTTAAATGTAAAAGATTTATAAATATGAATGAATGAATGAATGAAATTTCCATCCTTCCTTCACTGTGGATACATACATAGCTTGTTTAACACGGCAATAATGTGTAGCAAATGGTTCTGTGGAGTCCCAAGAAAGACAACAAGGGTGGGAGATACTTAATTCATTTCTGAGACTGCTTTTAAAGCAAATTCAACAATTTGGATACAAGGCCTAGTTTAGGCTTCTGTGGCTGTTACTGAAATTCTGTGCTGAGACTTGTTGTCTCAGAAAGCATGTTGCAGTGTCCGTTATCCAGAGTTTGGAAATGTTACTTTTCTGGACTCCCAAGAATTCCCCAGCCAACGGTAGAAAAGCAACTTTTCTGCTTTTCTGCTGTTATCTGTCTGGCAGCAGTATGATCTTACAGATTGTAGTCACTTGTAGAATATCACTACTTTGGAATACAACATGAGATAATAAAACCTAACATCCCTCAAGGGACATATCACAGTTTTTATTTATTTAACATGAAACACAAGCTTGTCTAGAACTGTGTTATCATTGCCTCTGGGTACAGTGATTCAGCCTTATGGTGTGTGTAGTAGGTACTCCAGGGAGATGGCCAATCGTTCAACACAGAATAGTTATTCCCCTCCAAACAACAAGATGGCATTTGCCTGCCTGTGATCAAACCACTTCTGGCTTGTTCTCAGTGCTCTCAGCAAGAAGTTATTTTTATTTTTTTCAAAAGGAACACAGCTATTCTATGTACAAAAGATATCCACCTGCTACAGCCATTTGCATCTGTGACTCCATTACTTATTTCCATCTTGGCCTGGTCCTTTCCCAGTCCACAGTTACTGCAAATCAGAAACCACTAGCAGGCACACAACAGCAATGCACAAAGCTATGCTTGTTATTAGGATGTACTGTAATACTGTTGCTTTCCTCCTCACAGTTGTTTGATAACTGTGCCAGCCCACTCTTGAAGAGTAACATGTAAAAACAAAGCTTCGAAAATTACTTTTTTTGCAAATACAACTAGCACAGTGTTACAGCCAACATAGACAGTGGATTTTGGGAACAGTAGTCCATGAAAGCTTTGCAAGATACTGTCCCCCTTTTTATTCACCTGTCATTTTCACATGATGGCAGACTGAAGAATGTATAAGGTAGGAGTGGAGGAATTTCAGCCGACATGTGGCGTATGGCCCCCAAATCCCACTTTTGTGGTCCCCAAAGCCTCAGCAATTTCCAGAAGTCCCCTCAACTTTAATTTTTAATTTATTTGAAATGATATTTGATGAATTTTCAATCCTGCACCAGAAATGAATGAAAACTTCACACATACACAGCTGTTTGGCTTCTCCCATTACCTAGAATCTCACCCATTCCTCCCTGAACTGTTTTTTTTTTTAAGCTGAAAACTGGGCAAGAATGATACATGGTGATAAATCGGTGCAGTCCGTAAAAAGACAAAAATTGGCCCCACTCCCAGCACAGTTGCCCAGACTGGCATAAATACAGCAATATGGGGGCAGTCAGGGCTTTTGTTATTTTCCAGCAACCCACGAAAATTGTTTATAACAACCTTGAACAATTAACAGAAAGTAAAATAATAGCAGTATTAATTTGGGCTAATAGTCCAATAAAAAGATTATTATTTCTATTTGTGTTTTTTATCATTATTTATCATAGCCTGGCATGTAGAAGCAGAAAACTGCAGCAAAAATGTCACCCTTCAAATCCTGTTATGTTGTATGTTCTGAAATGAAATATTCTCTTAAATAAAGCAGCCATTTTCAGGAAGGCTGAATGCTCCAGCATTTCAATTGTGTGGCACTTGTGGCTTCTTTCATTTTCTGTATCAAAGCTACTGGGAATAACTACAATAGTTCTTTGGATTCAGGCTTTATGACTAAGAAACATTATAGATGAAGAAAAACAGTCTGCTTTCTATGGAAAAGTCTGGACAGCTCTAATAGCTATGTCTTAAGTTAAACCACCTTATTTCTCTTGATGTTAGGGACTGGAATTGTAGAATATATTGGTACCTTACAACAGTTGCTCCAGACTTGCAAGAGGTGCAGACTAGGGCCTTTTCCGCACCGGGCTATTTAAACGGTGCAGAGCGACCTCCAATGGAGGTCTTCTGCACTGTAGAGTGGACTGGGGCGGACTACTTTTTTGTAGTTCCATACCTCAGTCCACTCCGGAGCGACTGGAACTGGTCGCTCGGCGTGTTTTTTAAAAACCTCTTTTTAGAGGTTTTTAAAAACCACGGAGCGCGCAACTCCGTGCTGCTCCATTGCCCGGCTCCGGAGCAGATTTGCAGGCGCGCGCAAGTGCGTGCCTGCAGATCTGCCGGGGGCGGGCTTCCGGTTGGCGAGCTTCTTTGGTTGGTGGAGAGCCTCCACCTACCGGAAGCCGCCATTTAGGATGCCGGAGGAGTGCGGAGCGACGAGCTTGTGCTGCTCCTCATGGTGACAGACTCGGCTGGCTGGAAAACAAAGCCGTTAAGCTCTGTTTTCGGGCGTTCCCCCCCCCACATGCGGAAAGGGCCTATGACAAGTACCCTTAAGCAAGTGAGTGCAACTGCATAGACTTTCACAGTTGTTCCTTCCTGTACCCTATACTCTTCTATACTTTAAATAATTTGAAAGCTCTGTCTTTTTTTTAAAGTTATTTGAAAGCTGTGTCTTTTTTAATAACAAACACACAAAGAGACAGACAGACAAGTGCCACAAAAGCTATGTGCATGCATAGTTTTCCTAATATAACAGCACTTTTAGCTGGTAGGTGCTGAGAAGACTGTAGCCAGAGAATACAAGCAGGAAAAAGAAGGAGAGAGGTCAGGGGTGATGAACTAGTTTGATGCTGTGGGCTGGCTTTCTTCTGCCAGCCCTTTGAGGCTGCGTAGCTCAAGATTGCACCTATGATATCATCATCATCACCATCACCATCATGATGTTTATCACACCCTTTTCACCAAAAGGCAGAACAGCAACATATATAGTCAGGGACAAAGACAACAAGCATAACGCTATAGCAATACATGGGATGTATGCAAAGAACTGAACTCTATTCCTAAAAAGAATCAGCACATTGAAGAGTTTCAACAAAGCTAGTTAAAACCTGGAATGGATTCTTGCCCAACTGGTATGGGAAGCATCAGCTGGCACTATTCCAGACCTCATTGGGTCTCCAGCCAAAATCATCTAGAGTTTTACCACCCAGTACTTGAACTAGAGAATAGATTTCCTCTTCCCAAATGGAATGTGAGGCAAGCACCCCTAGATGGCTCTTCAGGAACCAGCTGAATTCCAACCTCTCTTTGTTTCCCTTCATTTTACATAGGAAGTTGAATTTTTGGACACCTAAGCCTTTTTCATGAGAACCATCATGGTATAGCGGTTTGAGCACTGGACTTTGACCCTAGAGACCAAAGTTCAATTCCTGCTCAACCATGGAAATCCACTGGGTGACCTTGGGCATGTCACATACTCTCAGCTACAGAAAACTCTGTGATAGGTTTGCCTTGGGGTTGCCAGAAGTTGGGAGTGACTTGAAGGCACACAGCAGCAGCAGCAGCAGCAGCAGCAGCAGCAACACTCTTTCACGCTACGAAACTGTAGCACCTTTATATTATTTAAATGCCACAGCTCTAGCCTATGAAATCTTGAAATCTGTAGTTTAATGAGGCATTTAGAATTCTCTGCCAGAGGACTCCATCGTCTAATCAAACTGCAAAATCCAGGATGCTTTAGAGGGTAGCTATGGCAGTTTAAAGTAACATTAAACTGCTATAGCTGTGCAGTGTCAACAGGACCCTACAGTCTATATAGCAGTTGTATAGTTCTGCTCCTAAAGGAGTGGCTAAAGATGTACAGTACTGTTCAACAAAACTAATTCTATACCTGTTAAAGGGTAATATTTATGTTGACTTCGGCAGTGGTTGGAGGGTGAGAGAAAGAGGTAAGATTTGTTCTATCATCTCAGGCCTCAAAATGCTTTGTGAAGCATGACTATTGCTATTTGCATCTGGAATTCAGGGGAACATTGGCTCTGTACATATACCTCAATGTGAATCAAAGCTAATCATTGTTAAGAAAATCCACAGCACAACCACTTCCAGAGCCAACATCTAAGAGACAATGGACTTGTATGTGAACAAGTTTCCTTGGAATTAATAAAAAATAATTAAGCAACAAAATCTAAAGGACAACATGGTGGCACGTGAACAGATTTCCTTGGAATTAATCAAAGTTAATAATTGTCAAGAAAAATCAACTATTTTGTTTCAGTAAAATCCTAAGGACAATGAGCTTGTTAAATAAATAGATTTAAAACAAATGTGAACAAGTTTCCTTGGGATTATTAAAAAATAATTAGGCAACAAAATCTAAGGGACAACAGAGTGGCATGTGAACAGATTTCTTTGGAATTAATAAAAGTTAAGAAAATCAACTGTCTTGTGTCAGTAAAATCCTAAGGACAATGAGCTTGTTAAATAGTTTTAAAACAAATGAAAGAAACAAACCAACAACAACAACAAGAAGCAGAAACAGTCCATCTAACTCATTTGGATGTTGAACTGTCATTTTTATACATAATGTGTAAAGAGGTGTTGCATTCTACAGAAAGCATGAAAGAGAGAAAGTCATTCATCTCCCACAATTAGATTTACACGTCATGATTTTTGGCTGATTTTCTCCTGGATCAATCAATTAAATAAACATTGCTCATTTGCCCAACATGTAAATATTTTTTTTTAAGTTGGATGTGCTAATATACATGGGTCAGATCTAGGTCAGGATCTTTCATTTATTGGAAACTGGCATCATTTTGGGGAAGAGGGGGAGCAGGATTACAGTACTCTAAAAGTTAATAATAGAGAAGAGTACACTTGGGAGGAAACTGAAGGTGAAAAAATTATGACCGCTAATAAAATGTGGGCAGGAGGGAATATATGAGTATTTAAGGGGAAGGCATCATTCAAACATACTTCAACTTGAGTGTAATAGGAAGTTGGTTGTTTTGTTAACGGAAGATCCCTTCTAAGAACTCAAGATGGTTTTGGGGAAACACCAAGGCTCCAATATCTTTTGGACAGGTTTGATTTTCTTGTCTTGATTGTAGGTATAATTCTTTACCTGGGACAATGATATTTGGGTGTGAGATGAACTGAAATTTCAGTCTTTCCTAAGCTGAATTCCTACTGATGGGAGAAGAATTTCTCTCCCCTATCCCCCCTTGTGGAGGCAATTAAGAAGTGAGAAAGCTTTCTAACAGTATTAGCATTCTGAAAGAGAAATAAAGGTGAATTTCATATAACTCCTCCCCTCTGAAGTAAATCATATTAATTTTGATGGAATTATCTTAAAGTTAGTATGTAGTCTTATTCTAATATCTAGTTCATGCTTCAGAAAGTGATTCATTTGTGAACACAGTCATTCCTTCAAATAACCACAGAGATGAAGTTTGAAGAAAAGGGGGAATCTACTTCTCTGTTATTTTCATCTTCTGGCACAACCTCTGAGCACTCCCCTATCGGAAAAAGAAATCAGATTTGACAGTGAAATTGGACATTCTCTCCTTCCTTTTCCAAAGACTTTCTAAGAAAAGAAAGATGACAATGGTGGATTCTGGCTATGGCTGAAAGTTACTGAATTGTTTAGAACAGTACTTTGTGTGCTGACCCAGGAATTAAACTTCATTGCATCAAACAGGGCTCCCTTCTAGGAAAGGGTAGATGCAGGACTGCACTACAGCCTAAGAGCTGTAAGATAGGATATGGCCATCTACAGGATCTCCCTTTTTTTTCCCCCCCCAAAGGAAAAGTCAGCTTCCGTATCTTTAGGGGCCACTGGCTTCTTTACTGATTCTTTCCCACTGTCCACCAGCCAGGGCATGGATGTGTTGAAGGGGGGCAGCAGCAGAGAAAAGGTTAGTTTGGAAGGGGCTTGGACAGGAGATATATCATTCTGTATTTGCTGGTGTGTAAGACTCACTTTTTTCCTCCAAAAATACTGTTTGAAAATTGGGTGCAACTTATATGCTGGTGTGTCTTATACACAGGCAAATAGTATTTTCCAATGTATAAATGGGATGTGTCTTATACATGGGTGCATCTTATATGCTGGCAAATATGGTAGTTATTCATGTTCGCTATATCTCATGATCTCAGTCGTAAGTTAGTAAGTTGTAGGAACTATATAAATATTTTGCATGTGACCAGAATTTTGTGTAACTGGATGGAAAAAAAAAAGGTCAGGGCTCATGCATTTTTAATAGCTGTTTGTAGAAGAAGTGTGGCATGTTGTGTGACAAGATATGCATGCTGAAATTCCCTTTTTAATACACAGCTATTAAAGATGAGGGAGCCCTGCATTCAACCATCCTAGAAATATTTGCATACTTTATATTCCCTTGTTACAGGTGAAAAAAGAGGACCTATTTGCACATGTGAGCCTCTAAGGCCACTTTTAATTGTATCTTTTGTCTTCAAGGGTTTCAATAGGGCAGTGGCTTTTCATACCACACCCATTTTATTTTACATTGATATCAATCTAAAGCAGCAATGGATTCACAGTCACATCAAACATACAGACAGGAATCCTGTTAGTGAATATGTCTTTTTATAGTTGTAGAAGGGGGCATCTAGCATCACTGTCCACAATGAATCCCTCCGCCTCTCTGCTTCTGGGGTACTCCCTATAGCCATTTTGTATATTAGGAAATTGTGAACGGCCAGTCAGTATCCAGCTGCATTTTTGTAACTAGACACATGGTCTCTCAGGATTGCAGGATTCTCTAGAGATCCAGGAGCATGATGTTCTCTTGGTAGAGAAGTAGTTTGTATGTGCGGAGAGGAAGAGAGGTAAACTACATCTATCAGAGCTTTATGTCGTACCAGGCATATGTAGGACCTTGGCCATGGAATTCTAAGCCACAGAGTAACTTCAAAGCATGACTAGCACGTGTGAATTTATACTGACAGTCTTTCATTTTGTCATGTGTTAACTTCATCAGCTCCAGGACATTTCAGTGATATCAACTCACTAGGTCAACTGCCAATTATCGCATTTATAGCAAGAAAGTGTCAGCTTCATTATAGGCAGTTAGACTTGTGAGCTGCTGTCACTGAAAGCTGCTGTCACTGTTGTTGTTGTTGTTGTTGTTGATTTTAATACAGCTAAACTTGCTAATTTCTTTTACTATAGGTCTCTGGATTGTGGTAATTTTTTCACTCATGTCAACAGAAGGCCAAGGAAAGGATGATGCTCAATCTGATTCACCAGTAAATATAGGCCAAATGGGACCAAGAGGGCCCCCTGGTCCTCCTGGGCCATCTGGACCAATGGGCATGAACGGAGACCCTGGGCTACCAGGTGTGGTTAGGAGAACTAATTAACAGCAAATTTTCAGGTACAGATTGCCTTGAAAGGAAAAGCATTGCAATAGAAGAGATCAAGAATTTCTGTGAGGTAGAGCCTGGAAAATTACTTGGCCATTGTAGCTGGAGGATTCTGAAAACTATGGTACAAAATAGCAGTGTTCCTATACTCTATTTTGAATTTGTTTTCTGAATGTTCAGATTAAAAGCATAAGACAACTGAAAGCTGTAGAATTTTAAAAAGCCAATGAGAGGAGTCATTACAATAACAGTATAGTAATATAATTCTTAATAGTTAAGTTTTTTTTTAAGAGAGTGTGTAAATTGAGAGTAAGTTGAGCTCCCTTTTTTGGTTAAAAGGAAAACAAATAATAAATAAGGCATTTGAATTATATTTTAGTTTCTGCAAAGGATCATTTTCAATATGTAACATGCCTAGAGGAGGAGAGGGAATGATGCCTGGGGCAAAATAAAGAGAGGCCCTTGGGAATGACTCCCATGGCAATTATCATGAAACAACTTCTCAACCATTTAGACAGAGTAACAGAGGGCAATTGCATACATTGTTACCAGACTGTACACCCCATGATTTTATATGGTTTAACTGGCAAATATTAATTGGCATGAATCATAAATTATACACTGCTATGGCTGTATGGCCATGCTGGCTAAGGGGGAGAGACTGGCTGAAGATGTGCAGAAACTAGGTCAGGAAAGGCATGGCCAGGTCATAGTTAGGAAATCACCAGGAAGCTCCAGTGATAACAGACCTGCTAATGTCTGTCAATGACTCAAACTTCAGAGGCAATAGGGCCTGAACCTAAACTAATTATCTTCAACTGTCTTCACACTCCTCAGCAAGGTCTTCCTTCATCCCCTTTCCTGGCCATCAATCATGGAGCTATTGTAACTCTCATCACTCCTTTGTTACCTAATGCTAAGATCATTAGTCTGTTCCAGACCCCATTGTTTGGTCTGCCAGAGAGCCATTAACACCTTCAGTCTCCAAGCAGAAATAGGGTATTTAAACCCCAGTCATGAGCTAGCCAATTTGCAGTACATTGGTTGCTGGTCACCTCTGCCACTCCGGTTTCTGTTGGTGTACTGTCCTTGGCCTCTCAATCTAAGCCACATTGCTCTGCTTCTTCTCTGCTGGATTGGTAATTATTACCCACGATGTCCTAACCTCTCACTATCCAACTTTTTCTCCCTTTTCCTTCAGTTAGCCTTGTGTGATTGTGAGACTGCTTGAATCTTGAGTGCATGAATATTAATTCCCCCAATAAAGCCTTTTAAAGACATTCTTTGGATCTTTGGCTGATATTCCTGCACTGGTACTGGTATACACAGGTGTTAAAGATCTTGTTAGGTTCCCCCCTCTTGCAGCCCTCCTCCATTGAGCTAATATTCCCCACTGTTTTGCAGACACTAGCATCATGGATGGACTCCTGAGTCACCCGTGTTTTGGGGTAACAACATCATGGGAAATCTCCCTTCACCTACTATTCAAGCTCCATGCATAGGCTGCCAGTCTGGTTGAACAATATGCTTTATGTACCAGAGGGTCCTCTGATTTGAACGCAAGGGACGAGGTACACTGGGACAGGGGGAGGGTCACAAATCTGGGTACTTTGTGGACCCAGAACTTGGCCCTTGCAGGGGACAAAAGCTCCTTTGTTCACCATTCACTGTGACAAGCCATGTGATTATTGTTTTGTCTGTTATGTTGACTAATAACTCTGCCCTCCATGGCAGCATCCTGCAGACCCATTGTCCCTCTCTCTTCCTCCCTCTCTCTCTCCCTTTTCCATCTTTGCAACATTTTGCTAGACGTCTTAACCCTTCTAGAAGTGATAGCAGCACAAAGAGCCCCCACATGGGCATTATGTGAATTTGGAGGTGCAGAAATGGCCTGGATCTGTACTGGCCCCACTCCTGAACGTGCGACTCAGGATAGCACACTCTTGTCTTATATCTGAATGAGATTTTTAAGCTTTAGAACAGTAGTTCTTAATTTTTTTTTCTTTATCATGGACTCCTTTTAAATATCCTTTGTTGCCACAGACCACCAAGACTTAAGGCACCTTCTGGCTATATGTGTAGTAGCAAGAAATGTCACAGGCTTTCTCTCAGCTACTCAGTGTAATTTAGTTGCATGTTCTAACCATGTGCAGAAGTAGCAAGTGCTAAGCACATTACTTGCTATCCAACAATTTCATAACTTTTGAATGGTTTGAGATATTGTAATTAAAATGTGTTCAAATGATGCCTGTCACAGGCAAAAGACCCTCTGATTTCTGAGATCTATGTTTAACTGTCTGTCTGTCTGTCTGTCTGTCTGTCTGTCTATTTTGTCTATTTTGTCTTCCTTCCTTCCTTCCTTCCTTCCTTCCTTCCTTCCTTCCTTCCTTCCTTCCTTCCTTCCATTCATTCATTCTGTTTTAACTGTGAAAGCTCATAACATTTCTTCAAACCTTCAGTGCCCCGCTATGAGAATATCATGATCCCCCAGAGGTCCATGGACCTCAGGTTAAGAACCACTGACATAGAATGTCTTTAAAGCTGACACTTCCTGAAAACTATCAGAGCTTTTGTCTCTTTTTAAAATCAGGGCCATGATCGTGCATCAATCCTATTGCCATGATGTTGTAGCTACATTTTAACTCCCACTGGACTCTTAAAATCCACCTTAAAAGCCAGTCAGCTGTCTTGAGCCATGAAGATCAATGCTGTGTGGCCAAGCAGGGTGCTTCAGGATGATGTGATTGGCCCCTTCCTCCAGTGAGTGACATTGCAAGGACTAGAAGCAGGCACCCCTCCAGGTACCTGTCACAAGTCTTCATCACAGAGTCACTTGCTGGCAGGAGGGAGCTGGTCACATCGTTCTGCAGTGTGTCACTTGGCAGCAGCACAGACCTCCATCACTCTGGAAAGCTGACTGGCTTTTAAGGTGGGTTTCAGGGTCATTTGCTGCCATGGTATTATGGCTTGATTGCAAATAAGAATATACAGCAGTTACAATGTCCTAAGTCTAATTGATTAGCAGCTCAATTATTTGTGATTATGTTCATAAGTCCCAAACAGAGGGACAATATGAAACTGACATACATCATATTATGTGTAAAAGGGCTTCAAATCAAACCATGGCATGCTCTCTTGAATAGAATTATGAGAGGCTATTGCAGTATTCTTTCTGCTGATCTTTCTTTTTTTCCAGGGTTCTTGTTTTAGGCCCTTGAGGACTAACGGGCATCCCAGGTCCTCCAGGATTTTTTGGACCACCTGGAATCCCAGGAATCCCAGGACCACCAGGCGCTCCTGGAATTTTCTTCCCCCAGCAGAAATCTGCTTTTGCTGTGGAACTGGGGGCAAATTATCCAGAACCCAACCAGCCTATTGTATTCCACAAGATCCTATACAATGAACAGCAACATTTTGATGAAGCTTCAGGAATCTTTACCTGCCAAATCCCTGGAGTCTATTTGTTTGGCTACAACCTACAGGCAAACTTGAATGCCCATATTACATTGGTAAATAATGGCACTGAGGTGATAGGATCTCATCAGAATAGTACAGGTGCCTTTGAAAACCTCTCAGGAAGCACAGTCCTGAAGCTGGGCAAAGGAGAGAAGGTGTGGTTAGAAGCAAGGAAGGACAATAATGGAGTAACCCAAAGAAGTTACTTTATGGACTACCTTATTTTTACATCCTAGAGTCCATATAAATGGATCAGGTTGTAAAATGTAGCATAACTCATCCCATAAACTGATTTGCAGATCAAATCATCCTGATTTCTGGGCCACTTAATGGGTTCCTTGCTGAGTCACAGGAATCAATCAGGATAGAAGATGCTGCCTAGTTGAACCTGCTGCCTAGTTGAACCTGCAAACAATTATCTAGCTTATTTGCAAATCTAAATTCCTGGTCTCACTTTCTCTGGCACTGTGCAGTACACTTTCCTGTCCCAAAGGCTAGGGCAGCAATTCAAAACTCCCTTCAACAAAATAAGTCAACAAAGTCAACAAAGCTTGCTTCTGAATAGACATATCTATAGTGCGTGCAGTAGTATACATATATCTGAAGCTCATGCAATGTTCAGAGAATTTTTGTGTGCTTCTAAAACAAGCAATTTGGTAATTGTTGAGAATAACTTGATAATATGTATAGCATGGAAAAGATTTGCAAAACCTTTGTAATCATTGGTTTGAAATTAAAGATGGAGATATAAGTGATTGGCTTCATTTTCTATGTTTAGGGACTTGAGTTCTAATATTGGGGAACAATCTGAAAAGTACTGAGCATTTCTACATGCTATTGGAAAGATCAAATCTGTCAAGTCAATTTCAACTTATCAGTGAAAGACCTCCAGGACACCTTGTTATTAATAATCCTGCTAAGGTCCTGCAAACTCAGGTCTGTGGCTTACTTGACAGAAACCTGTAATCTGGGCTTCCTCTTTTCCTACAGCCTTCAATTTTACCAAGCATTACCATCCTTTCCAATGAGTCATTTATACTAAATATGACAGCCTTAATTTAGTCATTTTGGCTTGTAGGGAAAGCTCAGGCTTGCTTTTCTTTCAGACCCATTTATTTTGCTTTGTGAAGTCCATGGTGTCTGTGAGGCCTAAATACCCTAAAGGCATCAGATCTCATTTGATTTTAGAAGGTACACAAAGTCAGCCCTGGTTAGTACTTGGATGGGAGATCGTCATCCAGAGTAACTTCTGCTAGCAGACCCAGTCCCGGGGGAGTATAATATCCAAAATTTTGGGTTGACAACTGCTTATCTTGTGCCATAGTCAGTGCTGACCACACTGGACCAAAAGCCCCAATCCAGCACCAAAGAATTGAGGGACTTTGGTCCCGCATCCAAATTGACTTCATAGGGCTGCTTCTATGGACCTCAAGGGGAAAAAAAATACTGTCTGACAGTAAGTGATCCCTTTAGTAAGTGGATCGAGGCCTTCCTTTGTCACAACAATACAGCTGCCACAGCAACACAATTATTATTCAACAATGTTTGGTCACGTTGGGGGGTGTCACATGATTACATTGCGATATGGGACCCCATTTTACTGGTGAGATCACCCAGGAACTCTGCAAGGCCCTCAGGATAAAACAGCAATTTGACATCCCCCATCATCCCCAGAGCTCCGGCCAAACTGAAAAGATTAACCGATCCCTTAAAGAGGCTCTCTGAAAGGTAGTTTGCATGTCAGGGAAGGATTGGGACTCCAAACTGCCCATCATTCCGATGGCCTTCCAAGATACTGTGGCATCTCATGGCTTCATGTGACACATGGTAATGACAGGCAGGAAAATGCTGCTCCCAGAGGCATTCTGGGTAGACATGAGCATTCCCTCAGATTTGGAGCCCGTTGTCCTAAACAACAAGTGGTTGAGGAGTTTTATCCAGAACATTGGCCAAATCCACCGGCAAGTGGCCCTCCAGCTAGGAAAGAATTTGAAAAAGATGGATAGGAGATTAGGATGGGTGCACCATCCCTGCCAGTTGGAGGAAAGACAGCTAGTTCTTTATAGAAATTTCTATAAGGACAAGCACTCCCTGGCAGCAAAGTGGGTAGGACCTTTCCCCATAGAAAAAAGGATCTCTCTGGCTGTGTACCAGGTGCAGATCCTGCACAAAAGGGGAGACTTGTTTAAATTTTTCCGCGCCTCCCGACTCAAGGAATGGAAAGGAGGGCCAGTTGACCCTAGCTGGTTGAGAGTGCCCGAACCCCCAGAGGTGGTCCCCCAAGGTCTGAATCCACCAGTACTTGCACCTCAGATGTCATTGAGTCACCAGAAGCTGCCTGAGATCGACTTGTCTGAGACATTTTTATTCATTTCTACCACTTTTGACAATGGGTAGGAAGTAGGGATAGTTAGGAGTGTGATGACTCTTCACAAGTCCTCCATCCCCACTCTCTCTCTCTCTCTCTCTCCCCCCAGCTGAGCATCCCTCACTACAAAATCACAAGCCCTGCTATGTTCTGTGTTCCCTACAGGGAGACAGAATGGGCTCATCCCTGTTGATCTTGCTGCTATTGGGAAGTGTCATTGGACCCTCATGGACTACAGAATACACCATCCATTTTATAACCAACTGGGAGTATAATATTCAAGCCATATGTCAGTGGAACTCATATGAAGGAATAGAGAAGGAACTGGCAGAAGTCGGTATGCAGTCATGGTATGAACGCCAATATCCTGCTGAGGTTTACACCCAAATCCATGTCCACCCCGATGGTCAGATCAGTTCCAACCTAAACATGAGTGTGCCTGGTTACATGGACCAGGCCCACACCTCTGCCGACAGCTTTCCCGCATCCCGTAGTTTCCAGCAGTTTGTGAGGTTAGCCAACAAAAACCCTGCCTTCCTAGTTAAGTTCACCTTCAATGACTGCCACCCCTCCTGGGACTGGAAAACTTTCCTCCTCGTTTGCCCAAACATAACCTGAACTCCCGCAACCAGATAAAGTGCCTCTTCATTCCATTTGCAGGACCCCCTCCAGGCCGATTCTCCTTCCCTGTACTTAGGCAGCACCATAATTAAGAGAAATGTAGAGGTGTTTGCCTATTCCTGAATGCATCCCATCAGCACTTCCACTCTGCTCAACCTCACAGTGGTTAACATTTCTAAAGTTTGACCCATATGTCAACCGTTTCTCAAGCTGGCTTTCATTTTCTCACCCACACTCACATGCCAAATGAGACACCCTAGACACTGTTTTAGGAGGCGTTGAGACTAGTGGAGCTATAATCAATGCCATAGATACTGAAATTTTAGCAAAAAGCTAGGAGTTGTTGGGACCAAGACCAAAGAAGTAGGAGTTTCTTTGGCCATGGGATTGACTAGCCTGATGCAAGGCATAGACTTAATTGGACCATTAATGCCCCAATGGGTCGAGGTAGAAAAAGACATTGTAGTGGATCTTGGGAAGTCCCTTCAACACAATACCCACAATTTATCCGTAGCAATCCATTGCACCCAACTGCAGAGTAATGTCATTGCTTTCCTCACCCAAGTAATTCAGTCTAGCTTCATTGGTCATTTACACCTGGAGATCCTAAGTCTCCTCCGGGAAAGATATCCAGAATCCTTAAGGCACCCCTCTGCATTGGCTAGAATAGGACATACCTCATGGAGGAATTTGACCCTCCATGTGGAAGTCTTCCATGAACAAGTTTCGGATCCAATTCGGCTGCACCTTGTATCCCATTTCGGACTCCTCTTAGCCCAGATTAACGCCACCCTCCTCCGGGACTGACAATTTTGGTGGTCAAATGGCACACACTTCTTTGATTTAGCTGGATGTGTGTTTACTAGACAGTGGGTTCATTGTTTTCACGATCTGAAGGGGATAGCCTAAAAGGACACAACAGACTACACCATAGTCCCTGTTAACACCTCCGTAATGGTCCAACTCAGCCAGGACTGTTTTTGCCATGTCCCATGGTACACATTGTGCCAGGAAAACATGCCGTTGCCGTTAACCAAATGGCTGGGAATCTCTGCTTTTGTCGGCAGCATGTCAGAAATTGTTTGAACCAAGACTTCTTTTTAAAAGAAGCAATCAAAGATTACATTTTGGAAGCAGTGTACATACCTCCACCTTCTGAGTTACAAGGGTTCCATTTGGAAGACAAACTGCATGTATTCACCTGGCTCTGTAATCTGACTATTTTAAATAGAAAGGTCCGGGAAGTCTCACACATACTAAGGACCATTGCCATCCAAGTAAATCACACAGCACAACAAATTGTGAAGACTTCCAAAGAAATTGAGGAAATAGCACAAGAATCATGGTGGGACGCCTTTGCTTGGTCCTCCACGGGCAGCGCCATTGAGCATTTGGCACTGCACCCCTTGGTAGTAATTTTGTCTTTTCAGGTTGTATTAGTGGTATGCCTTCTTAGCTTAGCTTAGCTTGCTGGGCTAGATGACAGATCTTATAGCTCCAATCTAGGCAGCTCAGTTGGAGCTGGAAGCTTTACTTCTTTTCTTTACTAGTAAAAAGGGAAGGGGGTTGGGAAGTGTTAACAGTCCAGATGGAGCATGGATCAACTAAAAACCCAGGGCTCAATTAAGAGTTAGAGCCCCGAGTGCTCTCGAGGTGAATTGGACCTCCAGAGTCAAGTCCGATACACTGAGAGCTGGTGGTCTGCTCCACGGTGACTGGACCTGTTGGGAGAGGGACCACCGTGCAATGCCACCATTTCACAAGTGTGGGACCTCTATGATGGTTGGGACCCAGCTCTGGAGTACTGGTCCACCCCTGATCTGCATTGCCAAGGAACCCTCTATCCCATCATCCATGCAACCCCTTTAGGTCATGAGTGCCCAAATCCAGGCATCCAAGTTCTGAGTCACCACAGAAGTGTAAGTGATCGGCGACACTCCTGTGTCTTCTTTGTGTAAATAGCCCCTTAGATTTTAGAGATTTTTAGTGTTAAGTTTTTTTTAGATGTTTAGTAATTTGCATATGCCCATAAGGCAGTGCCATGATTTGTTGCTTAAATTCAAAAATGAAATTCTTGCACCTCTGCAGACACACGGGTGCCAGCAAGTTCCCAGGCTCGCTCGCTTGGAGGATTGCAGAGGCCATGCCTTTGCAACATTCTATCTTTTCCCAAGTAAAGGGTGCTCCTGCTTTCAGAACAAGGAGCAAAGGAAATTGTCAGAGCCAGGTCCATTCCAGGCAGAGACAGTGTGACCTCCAGTACATGGAAGAGGATATTAGTGTCTTGATCACAAAAGAACCCTGGAGGGCAAGTGTGAAAAGAGGCGGACTCCAGAGGTTGAATCCATTGCCTCAACCATATACAAAAATTGCTCGCTTGCAGTTGCTCCAGCAGCAGCTGCTGTCTGAACAATGAACGGTGACCAGCACCCAGCTTTGCAGAGCTCAGCCAACTGGCCAAACTGGAGGCATCGCAGCCATCTCCTGCTTTTCCCCAAAAACCTTAATTCAACGCCCACAGAGCTTGCTCTGCTCCGTCAAAATTCTCTTTCCATAAGACATCCCTCTGGTACCCCATTTTTCTGGTTGGTTCAAGATTTGCATGTTACTAATCAGTTTGCTTAGTCCATATTCAGACAGGAACCAGAACGTGCCCTCACCAACCAATGGAGCAAAGCCAGCAAAACACCCAACATTCCCGATACAGCCCAGAAGCAAGCCGTGTTGCCAGACTTGATATCCAGTGAAGTCCTGCATGAACAACGACACCATCTCCAGCAGCATGGTGCGTGTGTGTGTGTACAAATCCTCACTCCCCACCCTGTTTCCAGCCACCATCTACCAACTGCTACCTCGACCATAGATAGAAATCTTGTGTTAGAAAGACCAAAAAAGATTTTGTATATTGATTCTCCCTTCTACTGCCTTCCAATTGTTGGAAGTGATTTCATACTTTTCAATATACATGTGTTTGTGTATGTGTGTTTAGAAACATTAGAAGTGTAAACATCAGGCTTTCCCCCTTTGTTTCTAAATGAAGTTGCCTTTTTCTTGAACACTCTCTCTATTTCCCAGCTTTCCCATTTTAGTGGTTTTGCTATAGCCTCAATGAGAACTCCTTTTTCTCTGTAAGACAAGCATTTTTCCTTCAACGTTAAGATTCTCAATTTGGCTCCAAAATTATTTTTATTTTTAATTGGGAAAATGTATATCGTACACTCATCACCCATTTTGCAGGAGGGGATTGTAACTCCTGCTAGCAGACCCAGTCCCAGGGGAGCATAATATTTAATGTCCAAAATTATTAAGCCAGGGGTTCACCAGACAGGAACGTGGACATCTGGGTCTAAAACCAAAGCATAACTAGCAAGGTCAGGCCAAAACTCCCCCAGTCACGTCTCCAAGAGGGAAACCTCGAAAGGCACGTAGACACACACAATGGACCATCAACAACAAGGACACCTTGAGGGACTAAGTGTCCTCCAGATGAAGTTAACGATTGTATCAGCAAGAAACACAAAAACGAGGTCCAGCCACATGATTCGGCCATTATTCTTTTCCGGGAAAGGGTCAGTCCCTGAGGCATGTTTTGCCCTATAATTGAGTCCCCTTTTGGGGCTCTTTTTGGAGAACTCCAAAACGTAACTAGTGCCCTGGCATTCTGTTAGTCGAGAGTTGCCCTCAGCATTCTTCCTCCACTGGGCCACCTTTGCCTTGCTTTCTCCCAAGCCACAGACTACAGGATAAGGTGCAGTATAAACCACTCTCTTTCCCTCCACTTTTCCCCACCTTCATACCTTTCTGACTCATTAATCCTTGTACGCTTGTGTGAGTGACTGCTTCGTTGTGTATGTGTGTGGATATTTTGCCAATTCTGCTAAATAAACTACTGACAATTGGACATTTACCTGGCTCTTGTGTAGTCTGACTCCGTAGACATAGGGTTCAAGATCTCGCTGTGTTGCCCTGCCCTCCGCTTTGTTGAGCAGTGCCCTGTTAATTTCCCCAATCTTTGCATTTTTGGAGGAAATTAGGATGTCACCCAGAGACCCCCAGAAATCAGGATAACACCAGGTGCTGTTGGCTATATTTCAGAGGAAGGAACTGGCAAAACCACATCTGAGTATTCCTTGCCTAAGAAAGCCTATGAAATTCATGGGGCTGCCATAAATTGACAGGCGACTTGAAGGCATGTGCACACACACAGGTAGAAGGCAGTAGGAAGAGAGGAAGACCACATTATGAGTGGATCGACTCAATCAAGGAAGCCATGGACTGAGTTTGAAAGACCTGAGCAGGGCAGTTGGTAACAGGGTGACTTGAAGTTGTCTCATTCATAGGGTCACCATGAGTCAAAGTTGGCTTCACATCAATTAACAACAACGAAGGCCATTCTGCATTACACTATTATAGTGCTATTATTCCACTTTCAACATCCTATGGAATCCTGGAGTTTGTAGTTTAGGGAGGGGCCTTTAGAATTCTCAGCCAGAGAGCTCTTTGGCTTCAGTAAACGACAAACTCCAGAATTCCGCAGGATGTTGAAAGTGGAATAATTGCACTATAACAGTGTAGTGCGGAAATGGCCAAAGATATCAAGAGAATGTAAACACAACAAATATAAGAGTTCTAGGTGTGAACAATTTTTAGGGTCTCAATGCAATGCTAGAAATTTGGGAACTTAAGGAAAATTTCACAGGGAGGAGGACAGAACTCTTATTTGGAGGGGAGATGTCCTCATTCTGCCCTACATCCCAGTGGCTAGTGGAATCACTTTGAACTTTAAACTGCAGTGGTTTGTTTTTCATCTACATCCAGAGGCCTACACCTATTAACGACAACATACACATACAGAAGGGATTCATTTTTCATTTTGAGCTAATAAGCACAGTGTATCATGGGAAAAATGAGTCTTGTAATGGTGTGGAAGTGCAACATTTGTGAACCAATTCTATTCTATTTATGTTATCTCCTCCGCTGGAAAAGAAATCTGTCAGAGCTATTTTTGTATATCCTAGGCTGACATCTAGAGGCAGATAAAGGAAACATTGTGCAATTCAGCATGAGGCAAGCATTTAGGAGGGAGTGGAGCTGGGCTTGAAAGTATGAACTGTGCTACTCAAAATGATTGCCTCCCAAGATGAGTTTTGCTCTGCCTTGCTTGCCCCTGGTGGCAAGTAACATACTTTGAGAATTTTCACTCCCCAGAAATGATCTGGTAGGAAATGAGATACAGAGTGTTCCATTTACTGCCAGCAGGAGAACTTCTGACCACCTCTTCCTTGCACTTCTGCATCTTCCCTTTGCCCCCACTCCCCCCTGCCCCAGTAATGATTTCAGCCTTGAAATTCTGTCTTGGCAAGCAGAACAGTCGACAGAATGAAGCAGAAATCATAAGAAGACGGAGCAAACTGGACTGCTTAAGTGTACTAGTCACATCCTTATTTTAAAAAAGAACACAAAACTACATGGTTCTCTTTCAACCCTTCATTCAGAGCAGTTAAGCAGCCATTGTTGTGCAAGGAAACAGATAATCATGCTTCCCTAGCAGAAATTCTAGAAAGCTGTAATTCAGCACTTGGAATGGTTACCTCTTTGGAATGGGACTCCCAGAATCCCTTTGCCGGCTGTGAACATGATGGCTGGAGGATTCTGGGAGTATTGGTCCAATAAAGTAACATTTCCAGGTTTTGACTGTAGCAATTGCACCATAATCTATGGTAGAATTCAAAGACACAGCTGTGTTAGTCTGGACTGGTATGCAAGGGGATATTGTAGCACCTTAGAGACTAACTGAAAGAAATTTGTACCAAACTTCATTCCCTCAGTTAATCTCAAAGGTGATACAACATCCCTTTGCACAACTTATGGTGCCCTCCTGGGAGCTACCTTCCTATATCTAGGCATGTTTTTTGATAGTTTTCTTATGTTGCCCCCTTGGTAAACCCTGTCCCGGGGTCTACAACTTTGATGTAAAATTAATCTAACCCACCAGAGAGGTCACCCAAATGCGCACATAGGCAATAACGGTTGTACGATCGAACGAACCAGGTCAGGCCAGTAAAATCCCCAGTCACGTAGCCACAGGAGACCTCATGTTGTGATAAACCATGGTGGACAAAAGGTCCTTAACCTTTAAGGAGTCCACTTGAAGGGAGTAAAAGTGTTCCCGGAAAGTTGGGCACTGGAAGCAATAAAACCTTATCAAATCCATTTCCAGAAACTCACACCGCATCCTCAAAGAGGAGGAAGATCCTGTTACTGGGATGACACCTTGTTATCTTTCGATATCCGAGAAATGCCAGGTGTGGAGTTGTTTTTCTATTCTGTCCCTGTTTGTTTTTCCCAGGAAAGGATTTGCCTTCAAAGTAAATTTTTCCTACAAATAGTCCCTGTTTTGGGCTAGTTAGGAGAGAAAGGCGAGGCGAGGAGAAGAAGTATGATGCCTCCCGGTCATACCAACTGACCGGTCCCCCCTCCCAACAGCTGCGGGATCTCCTCAGCGTCTCTTTGCTGAGCTGCTGTTCGATCGCTGTTTCCCGGACCAAGGACTTCAGGAAGAGGTGCAGTATCACCCAAGCTGCAAATCCCTCAACAATCCCTCTCCCTTATTTCCACTTTTTATTTCTATTAGCCCTTGGATGCGTGTGTGCGTGTTTGCATTAGTGCGAACTATTACAATTCAATAAAGTCATTCATTGGTCCTTTTTGTGTGATTTCTGACTGAGCCTGACCCCGTAAACATTGGGTAAAAGATCCTTAATTACCCTGCCCTCTTTGCATTGCTAAAGCAATGTTCATAGCTAATTTTCCCCACAAGTGATAATTTTGACAGGTGTTGGGAACCCCCTTAAGGGACCCCCAGCAAGCAGGGTAACACTTAGATTTCTGCAAAAGCTCCAAAGTTTATGTTGTACATTTTTATTTTAGGTACAATTTCATTTATCTTACCACCTACTCTGGATAAAACCCCATATTTTTTAAATAACACAGTCATGCCACTCACCTGTCTAAATGGAGGATCTGTCCACATGCATTTTTCAAAAGACGTCACCTGCAGAAGCATGCAGCTCAGGTAAGACATGTAACTCTGAGATGACAATACCACCTCAGTCTTTGACCAAATGCACTTCAAGATCTTTACTGATCTCTGGATGCAGACATCTTAATCCTGTAGAGTCACAAGCTGCAGACTTCCATTTACCCACACTAGTTCTCAAAAGTTTTCTCAAAGGCAAATGTGGAACCTTATGTAGTAGACCTTCTACTCACCACACTCTCTTTCACCAGTGCACATAACACATATGAGCAAGGCTGCCTATAGTAAAGTGTAGGCTCCTGAAATAGTCATCTGTTATTAATTTGTCTGTGCAATAGCATTTGTATCCCTGACTTCTGCATTTTTCCCCTTTATTACACTTAACTACTTTTACATAGGAACATGAAGGATGATAGATTTCAATGTTAGATAATGGATATGTTAAAACTGAAATGGCCATTTAAAAATACATTTTGTGCCATGACATTTCAAAATAAACTGCATTTTCTGGCATATACTATATTTCAATGATGTCACTGTTTCCTCCTTTTTTGTGGGGTGGTGAAATTTAAGACTAGAAAAAGAATATTCAGATCTAAAAAATGCCACACCATACCACAGCTTGTTTTTCCCCCCAGCCTTCTGTTTGTAATAGCCACCCAGTAGGTGATTCTAAAGTGCCAGTCCTATCATTAGACAAAGTAAGGCAGCAGCCCCAATTGGCCAATGCTAAAAGACAGTGATAAAGCTACACTCCCACACTCTGCCTCCAGCCTTTAATCCTGAATTCAACCTATATGGATTTGATCAGGCTGCATAAGTAATTTCTTGTGTTTAAATATGGCAAAAATGGGAGAGATGGAAGGAGAGGAAAAAGTGCACAGATGCATTGGATATCCTGTATCTTACAGCAAATATTTCTTATCCAACTTCATTGTAGGGGGTCTGAAGGGACCATATATTCAAATTCGAAAGAAGAGGACTGAGAGAGCATCTTAGAGTACATTGTGGCCATTTCTGCACTGTACTGTTACAGTGCTATTATTCCACTTTCAACATTCTGTGGAATTCTGGGGTTTGTAGTTTACTGAGGCCAAAGAGCTCTCTGGCTGAGAATTCTAAAGGCCCTCCCTAAACTGCAAACCCCAGGATTCCATAGGATATTGAAAGTGGAATTATAGTGCTATAACAATTTATGTGGAAATGGCCTAAGATTGCTTTACTTACTGCTCTGAAATAAAATGTTCCCTTACAGACTGTTTTACTCATGGGTTGATGACTAGTACAATATTGAGATCTCGTATATTTGTAATGGATTTTGTAGTGGAATGCTCATGTTAAATCTTTCCCCTTTGAGATGATACTATAATGAACTAACTTACTAAGTGATGTTTAACAAAGGTAGTCCTATGCCTGTTGAAATGTACTACGTATCTTTACATCTCTGGCATCAAAATATAAGAGCTGCACCTGCAAGCAATGTCCAGGGTAATTTCTTCTTGTTTGGCCTCAACATCTGCTTTTCAGAGGAAAGGTGACTTCTACTGATTCCTTAGAATTCATCAAAGTTAATCAGTGCCATGAAAATCCACATTGCACCATCCTACAGCATCAAAATCTAAAGGACAATGGGCTTGTGAACAGATTTCCTAATTAAAACAAACTAGAAAACGCAAAGAGGAACATGGGAGATTACTGAATTGATATATTCCATGGGCCAAGTCTAATTCATTTATCTTTTCAAAGTAAACTTACATTTTAAGCTTCTTGTGTCTCCTATGGTTTTCCTGCTATTTTTGGGATCAATTGATTAAATAAATATTACACATTTGTTTATTATGTAATTTTTTTTCTTTTAAAAAAAGTCTAATACACATGGGTGACTACCAGACCTTTCATTGCCTTGAAAGTGGTGTCATTTTTAATTTGTTGATGGGAGAAGAGATAACTTTTAAAGTTTGTTAATTTAAAAATATATCTATTTCTGAGAGATCAATAGGGACACTGTTCATAGAAACACTCTATAAACAAGCTAATAAAGCTTGAACTGGGAAAATGAGATTCCACTCTAGTGATCCTACTGTAGCTGTGTGTACTTGTATATGACACACATGGTAAATAGCAGCTGCCTCCAGAATATGTCACTGATGTTAAAGAAGGATAGATCCATTAGTTTTGGCATCAAAATGGAAACCAAAGGAAATGTGGAGACGGGTGAAACAAAAGAGGCATCCCTAGGTGCATTTTTGGAAGAAGCTTCTAATGGTCTCTACCAGGTTTAGAATGTTTTTGTTTACTTACAGAAGGCTTAGCTGGCTTGATTGTTTCATTTCACAGGTGCATATTGTTCATTTTTTGGGGAAAAAAAAGGTTTGCTGAAGTGTGCTGAGTGCTCTTCCTTTTTGTGGTTTAAGAATCTATCTCTATTCTTGCTAATTTTTTTTTCTGGCAGTGGTACCTTTTCTTTTCTCATGAATTACAGCAACTACGGCCATTTCTGCATTACACTGTTACCGTGCTATTATTCCACTTTTAACATCCTATGGAATCCTGGGCTTTGCAGTTTAGGGAGGGGCATGTAAAATTCTTGGCTGGCGAACTCTTTGGCCTCAATAAACTACAAACCCCAGAATTCCACTAGATGTTGAAAGTAGAATAATAGCACTATAATAGTGTAGTGTGGAAATGGCCTAAGACTTTCAACCTGGGATCAGTTTTCAGTTTGTGGCCACCCAAGATAACGATGGGGTGGCACTTGTGTTTAATTGCCCCCAGTTTGAAGCCCTGCCTGAAATATAGTAAATTCCAATCTGTCATAGAATCAGGGTGAATTTGGGTTGCTGTGTTTTGTTTAATTAAAAAAAAAAAAGGTTCTGGGAGGACTGCTAAGTGATTTTCTCATGAAAACTACAACTATCATTGTCATTGTCATCGTCATCAACACCACCACCACCACTATTATCAGGACTCGACGCATCTTACAAATTAAAATGATTATGATATAGTTAAAAATATACAAGTCAAAAATAAAATAAAATAAAACCATTAAGCAGAGTCAAACAATTTAAAATACACACTTGGAAAGGATAAATTGCAGTTAAAAGGTACAGTTTAAAACAATTAACACTCTCTTATAAGCCTTTCCTTAAAAGGCTTCATTTCTAAAAGCCTGTCAGAACAAAAAAGTCTTCATCTGCCCATGAAAGGATGGCACTGGGGGCCATTCTAGCCACCCTAGGAAGAGCGTTCCAGAGCCTCAGCTCAGCTGCTGAGAAGGCCCTATTCTGTGTTTCTACCAACTATACCTGTGAAGCTGGTGGGACTGAAAGAAAGGTCTCTCCTGTGGATCTCAGGATCCAAGCAGGCTTGTATGAGGAGTGTGGCCTGTCAGATAGCCTGGACCTAAGCCATAGTGGTGTTTATAGGTCATAACCAGCATTTTGAATTGCGTCCAGAAATAGAGGGGCAGCTAGTGGAAATATTGGATCAAAGTATTTATATGTTTCCTGTAGCTAGCTCTTTGTACCAATTAAAGTTTCCAAATACTCTTCAAAGGTAGTTTCTGAACACTCTTCAAAGGCAAAGGTAGAAACACTATTCTGCTGGAGATTTTTAAGCAGAATGGTTTGAATGATGTTGTAAAGGTTCTGCTTAGGAGGTTCTTTGAGATTCCAGGTGTGGTGGGAGGCATCGCTACAGTTAGCATTTGCAACACAAAAACAATTCATCCTTCACATTCGCAGGTTTCAGTTTCATGAATTTGATTATTCATGACTTTCTAGCTCCTCATCCCCCCCCCCCCATGATTTCACCTCTCCAAAATTGTCAGAGGAGGCAAATACAGATTGGTACTAAAGACACCAACAGCAACAATTGCAATCCAACACCTTTCTGTTTTTCTGTTGCCCACTCCCCCTGTTCTGCCCCTGGTTGGAAAAGCCATGACATCCATTTCACTTCACAACTCTGGTTGTCCCAGATCCTCTGAGGAAGCAATCTCAGACCTGCACGAAAAGTTTCCCTAAGACCCATTGCCATTCAATCCCCTTCTCCAAGTTTCCCCTCTCCAATTCCTTCCCTTCCCCTTCCTGACAAAAGAACCAGAACTGGAGTCTGAAACTGCTTCCTCAGAGGATCTGGGACAAGCATTTTTTGACTCTTGCAGAGGTCCTGCATCCTTAACTCTCGCAAATGTGAAGGGCTGACTGTAAATACAAGTTAATGAAGAGAGATCTCCATTTTCCAAAGTGCATAGGACAATCTGGCCTAGATCCCTAATCATGAACAGGGGACAGATTCTAAACACCTTTTTATCAGTGAGAATACAAAGGCATTAATGCAATTTTCATTTTAATGTGAATATACATAAATTGTCCATTCGGAACAAACACACATCCTGAATTGATTGATTGATTGATTGATTGAATTTATTGCCCACCTTTCTCCCAAGATGGGATTCAAGGTGGCTTACAATAGCTTAAAAGGTTTAAGCAAAAATGTTAGTTTACAAAAGTTTAAAAAGAGTTAAATAGCAATAATATTCTTAAAAAGCATGATTAAAAACATTTAAACATCATTTAAAATGAAATTACTAGTACAAGATTAAAAATACAGCACACCACTTCATACACACACATTGTGTGTGAGTATGCGCTTTTAAGTTAACTGTTGACTCATGGCAACCCCATGAATTTCACAGGGGTTTCTTAGGTAAGGAATACTCAGAGGTGGTGAAATATGGCCTACAGCTACTGGTATTCATTGGTGGTCTGCCATCCAACTAATAACCAGGGCTGACTCTGCTTGGTTTCCAAGATCTGGTGGAATCTGGTGCATTTAGGCTATTTAGACCACCACACACACATACACACACACTACTGCTCCATAAAATTCAGAGGTTTGCCTGAATAAAAACACCTTCACATGCCAGTGGAAAGAGAGCAGAGAGGGGGCCAAATGCACCTCCCACAGAAGGATGTTCTACAGCCTGGAAGCAGCCTCTGAGAAGGCTCCTTCTCAAGTCCTCACCAAACATACCTGTAAAGCTGGTGGGACTGAGAGAAAATCCATACCTGCAGATCTTAAAACTTGAGCTGGCTTGTATCAGGAGATATGGTCTTTCAGATAGTTTTGATCCAAGCCACTTAGGGCTTTAAAGGTAAAAAAAAAAAAAGGGCACTTTGAATTTTGTCTGGAAATGGACCAGAAGCCAGTGAAGCCATTTCAACAAGGGAGTCCCATGATCCTTGTAACCAGCCTCAGTCCACAACCTGGCCACAACATTTTGGACTCACTGAAGTTTCTAAACAGTTTCCAAAGGCATTCCTTCATAGAATGTGTCACAGCAGTCCAAATGGGATATAATCAAGGCATATGTTACTGTAAATTGAGTTATATTTTGACTCTCACACTTTCTGGATTTTGTGATGCAGGTCCTTGGTGACAAAAATTGTGCGTGAAACCATATGGCCATTTCCACACCTTACCTGATGCCATCATGCTTTGGTTGTGATCCCAGCAATGCCTTTGCTGGGAAGGGAGTGAAATGGGAATGCTCCCTTCTGCACCCAACTGGCTCCCTGCAGAAGGGAATGCAAGGGACATGCCTTTTTCTTCTGCAGTGCAGCCGGGTTCTTTCCCATGCTGCACTGGGGCAGAAAACACCTCCATCACACTTCCTGCCCTTCTGCATGGCAGATAAGTATGAGGGCATCACCACAAGTATGGCGGCATCATTGACGGATAAACTCAGTCAGTGATTTACCCTGTGATTGCACCGGATGGCAATGGGAGAAGGGCGCGACTGTGTCAATGTCATGCAGCAGCACTGTCACAGTCCTGCTCCTCTTGTGTCCCCATGGTGGGATGCAGTTGTCATGCAGAAAGGGCTTATATATTGGCAGGGTGTGTGTGCATGAAAATGTATACAGTATTGAAAATAACCAACAAAACTGGATTATACAAGGCAAAATTGCATACAAAAATGCATATCTTAGCAGACATGTTTGAAAATGCATACCTTTTTATGCTGACTTTAAAAATGCACGTTGAAACTGTAGAAAGCAACCTTGGAGTTTAAAAATTGAAAAACAAAACATGATAGAGTCATTCCATTTATCAATGCATATAATTTGCATATTTGCATTTATACAGTTTGCACACCTGTAAGAAGTATAAAAGATTTCCAGAGAGAGAGAGAAAGAGAGAGGCAGAGTGACAAAAATGAAGAAAGAGAGGTCACATAGGGAGACTTTCAAATTGATTTGTGCATTAAAATGTGTTGTTACATATAATATATAAAGAGGGGACAGGTTCTCAAACAATTCTCTGGCAAAGTTTGTGGTTTAATCAGTAAAATAAACACAATGCATTGCAAAAATGTTCCAGTTTCAATAAACTAGCATACAAAGTTCAGATAAGGGCAGCCAGCTGTGATTTCATTCATGGGAAACTGGTCACACGCTGACTTTTCCTTGGAAAGAAGGAGTGGGGATTTTTATTCAAAGATTATATGATAGCAAAAGTAAATATTAGGGAGAAGGAATGCTGAGTATGTTGAAAAATTTGTTCCTGGATTTTTAAATAATGACTAATCTTTAAAAAAAATCAGCTAGGCAAAGGAGTATATATAAATATTTAAGCAATGAAGCTGGCCACTCAAAAGTCAGCAGCTTTATATGGGCTCTGAAAAACTGATTTTTCAGTGGTTTGCCATGAAGCTGAGAATACCCCGATCTCACTGCTTTATTACCTCAGGTTTGTTCCTTTATTCATCTAACTATTTAATTCTCTTCCAGCAATGACATCAATTTGATCCAATGCTTTAAAAAGTAACACTGGAAACATACCCATGCCTTGGAACCAGGACCAGCTTGGAACCAGCTTAAGGATTTAAGCAATACTGCCTTTCTGCCACTCCTGCCCATAGATGTTTTGAGAAGTGCTGATAAAGCATATCCGCCTTCCAAGGTAAGGGGCCCTTTCCTCATTATGCAGCCTGCAAGTCTATACAAGCCAGCCAACAACACTGAAGCCTGGAATTATTAAAGTTCCTCCTTTTTAATATATTGGGGCCTTCAAGGTCAGGGAAATATAATGGTTGGAGCTCAAACCTTTCAACTCTGTAGCACAAGCCATCACTGTTATGGAACCCAGGAAAAGTCTCCTGCATAAGACAGAGGCAGAATTGAAGTATTTTTCTTCCATGTTGGGAAGAGGGAAGGAGAGATGGTTGAAGAGGTAAAGAAGGCCATGGAGAAAGTCTGATGCACAGGTTAATGTGCCAGAAGACGCTACAATGAAGAGAGTAGATGAACTACTACACTAAGTCCATTTTCTCTTCTTTTATCTGCTCACTGAGGAATTATAACCCCCTTAATTAGGGTTGTCAGACACCCAAATAAAGGGATATCTTTTATTTGAGGTTTGGAAGGCTTTTACTTTTATATAGACTGAACAAGATGCCAAAAAAATGTGATATTTTTTGGTGGTGGGCCCTTCATAAAGACAGAAAGCTGTGCACGGTGTAATTTATGGATGTGGACAATATGTTAATTTGACAGAGAAACACATGACTAAGTTAATTGAAATCAATGCTGTACAAATAAATAAATAAATGACCAACCTCTTGAACTTTTTGGGGTCCTGTGGATGCCCAGGAAGATGATACATCATCTTCCTTCCACCAGCTGCAGAAATGGAGCCATCCAGCTGCTTGGCTGTCCCTTATTCTCTCCTTGTCCTCCACTAGCTGCTGAATGAGTATGGGGAGGGGGCACCCAGCAAGAAAACAGGTAGGTCTGGTATGCAGAGGGAGGTTACACATAATTACACCTGGTGGAACTGTATGATCCATGACAGCAATGCAGAATTTCAGCTGTGCTTCCACATTCTTTATCATGAATGCCATCAGCTCTGCATAAACATCTATGGAAACGCTACATAACAGCATATTGTTCTCTTCCATTAGAAAGGAAGCTGCTGCCTTTGTAAGTGCAAAGTGTCACATATTACAGAGAAAAGAAAGGAAACTATGTATGTATGTAGTTCTGTGGATTCTTTCTACTGCCTGCGTTATTTTCATGTGTTTAGATATAGGACTGTTTTCTAATAGTTCAGGTTGAGTGGGAATGCTTTGATGCGTGTTCCTGCATGGCAGGGGTTGGATTGAATGGCCCCTGGGGTCTCTTCCAACTCTATGATTCTATGATATCTATGATATTCCTTATCCAAAAAGCTTGAGAGCAGAAACGTTTTGTATTCTGTTTTTTTTTTTTCCAGATTTTGGAATGCTTCTTTTTGCATGTACATAAAATACAGTATTGTACTGGAGATCTTCAGGGAGCCTATAAACAAAAGAGCATGAGCACCTCAGCTGCTGCTTCATGCTGAGTGTGTCTCCTGAATTCTTGCCATTTCACAGATCCTCATATCTTTCTCTCGCTTCACATTTCTCTCCAGCCTTGTGTCTTGTTTGTTTGCTATTTGTGTTGTGTGTGAGACATGAGGCTGGAGAGAGAGTTAGGATCTGAGAGATGAATGAGCAGGAGCACTGGAACTGCCATCTCAAAGGTGGAAATAGGTGGCTGGCTGCAAAAGGTTTTGGTTTTTGGAGGTTTTCAGATTTCCAGATAAGGGATACTCAACCTATATATTTACATTTTGTGATGGTGGTGAAAAGAATCATAGAATCATAGAGTTGGAAAAGACCACAGGGGTCATCCAGTCTAACCCACTGTCATGCAAGAATACACCATGAAAGCACTCCCAACAGATGGCCATCCAGCCTCTGTTTAAAAAGCTCCAAAGAAGGAGACTCCACCACACTCTGGCCCTTTCCACATGTGTGTGGGCGAAACGGGTGAAAACACCCAAAAACGGAGCTTACCGGCAGCCGGGTAAGTCCGTCGCAACACAGAGCAGTGTGAGCTCGCTGCTCCGCAGTCCTCCGGTGTCCCAAATGGCGGCTTCCGGTTGGTGGAGGCTCTCCACCAACTGGAGAAGCTTGTCAGCTGGAAGCCTGCCCCCGGCAGATCTGCAGGCACACACTTGTGCGCGCCTGCAAATCCGCGTCAGAGCCGGGCGACTTAGCGGCACAGGGCTGCGCGCTCCGTGCTTTTTAAAAACCTCTAAAAAGAGGTTTTTAAAAAACACGCAGCGCGGCTAGTTCCGACCGCTCCTGAGTGGATTCTGGTGTGGAACTACAAAAAGTAGCCCACGCCAGTCCACTCTACGGTGCAGAAGACCTCCGTGAGAGATCGCTCTGCACCATTACAGAAGTCCGGTGTGGAAATGGCCTCTGAGGCAGCATATTCCACTGCTGAACAGCTCTGACTGTCAGGAAGTTCTAGCAACTAAAATGTGCAAAAATGTGGAACTGCAAAAATCACCATATGGAATTGCGAACAAAACAGCTACTTAGGGATGGTTTTTGGGTGCATTTTCATCAGTTTCTGCAACAGCAAATGATTACTGTCATGTATGGGTTAACCATAAAGATACAACAACACACTCTGATCATAATCAGAAATGTAAGGTTTTCAAATTACATTCCTCCCTCCACATTCGCGGGTTTGGCCTTTGTGAGTTTGATTATTCACAGGGTGCACACATGCCTCCCCCCCACATTCTCCTCTTCCCATTCCCCTGTGTTTTGCTGGGTGCAGAGAAGGAAGCAAGCACACCCAGGCAAAAGGCAAGGGAATGGGTGGGAGGCACGTGCGTGCCTGCCTTCTCCCCTCTGGAGCTTCCCTTGCTCATTACCTTGCCTCTTGCCCTGGCACTACGAATGCACATGCTAAGGCAAAAGGCAAGGGAATGTGGGGGTGAAGGCATGTGCATGAATCTTCCTTCTCTCCTCCTATTCCGGCCTCTGGCTCTCACCCTGAGAACTTGCTCTGAAGCAAAAAGTAAGGGAATCAGGGGAAGTCATGCATGTAAGCCTTCCTTCTCCCCTCCAGAGATCCCTCCTCCCATTCCCTTGCATCTGGCCTTGACTTGCAAAAGGCAAAGGAGGGGGGGGGGCCTGGAAGGGAATGGCAGGGGGATTGTGGGAGTGGTGGAGTTATTAACAGTTTTTCAACTTTCATGAGCGTTCTGAGTCCCAAACCCACATGAAAATAGAAAGGCCACTGTAGATTAGTTGACAAATTTTGTTCATTGTCAACCATTTGGAAACCAAGTAGAGAGCTTTCAAAAAGATAGCCATGTTTTCCTGTTTCAGCTTAAAAAGGGGAAAGGGGTAGGTGGGGAAGAATCTAGCAGCATTGTTGAGACTATGTCAGGAATCTCTCCCTGCTGGGCCACAGCCAGCAAGGGAGGAGAGAGGCCAAGAACACTTGGGGAGTCCAAATATACCAAACACCAGGAAAACAAAAGGCAAACCAGGTCAAATCCAGTCCAGAGGTTCAGGAGGCAGAGATCCATCTGGAGGGTTTCAGGGAGCAGGAGACACAAAGGTTGTGAGGGCTTGCTAATAATTTTTTGCAAGCAAGGAGCAGCCACGCTGGCAGACTTAAATAGCCCCTGTGAGCTGGTGCTGCTCGTTATTGTTTCCTCAGCCTAGTCCAAGCAGCCTCCCTCTCTGCAACCTGTTTCAGCCTTCTGCGTGATTGAGAGCTGATGAGCACAGCTGGCTGCAACTCCTCTGCATCACTGCTGGTTTCCTTTCTGTCATGAGCTGGCTGGGGCAACTCAGTCTCTGTTTGACCTTCCAGTGCAGGGGATGTTTGCAGGTTGACTTGCTCAGTCACTGGCTCGGCCCCATGCATAATCAGTTGCTCCTCCATCACAGCATCATCATCTATCACAGACTACCTGATTTATTTTAGCATGAACGTTAGCATCAGCATTTCAACTTTGGTGGACATGCATTCTGTGACTTACAAGCAGTGATTCTTGGGGGGGGGGGGAATCGAAGGAAGTTTGGAAGGAGCAATAGTGTATTTCCTATGTCTTTTTTTTACTACAGGTCTGTGGCTCTTGGCACTTTCTTTTCTCAGAACAGTAGAATCTCAAGATACGGTTAGTTAGGCTCCAGTTAGTCTACTTCTGGGCCCACCTGGACCCCCTGGCTTCCCAGGTCCTCCTGGTCCCCCTGGAGGAAAGGGCGATATAGGAGATACTGGGCTACCAGGTATGCTCTCTGATTCAATTCATTGCAATTTCCTCCCATAAAGCAGCTTAAAAATAAAAAAAAAAGTGCCAATGCAAGTTGATGAAAATTTTTCTGTGTTTATTTAGGATTTAACCATAGAACAGTCCTAAGCTACAGTATTTCAAATACAGAAGAAAGAAGAGGTACAGTAAAGAAACAAGGAGTTCATCTTAAAAAAAATTTTTTTTTTTTACTCTGAAAGTGCATCACTCTCTCTTTTCAAAGATGCACAGTAAGCAAAGAAACAAACAACCTGGAGATATCCAATGTCTGCCTCATGCAGCTAGCAACTGGAAATTGTTGCTGCTAACATATTTTTTTGCTAGTAGCCATAGATCCAGGTGGTGAAAGGACACAGGCAATTCCTAAGGCCATTTTTTCCAAAGGCCTCCCCAATTTTATTTTTTTAAATTGAAAATGCCCCTCTTTGCCCCTTGGAGCACTGCAGTTACTCATCCCCTTGTATAACCTTTTAACTGGGGACACCAGGAACTGAATCTGGGACATCATAGCATGTGTTCAACTACCACGTAATGGGTCCTTACTAGTATTCACCATGAGTTTCTTAGATATCACAGCAATTTCATGAGTTCTTCACTGAAAAATTATGCCTATATATTTCAAATATTATTTGAATAATTTAATTCCAGAGTTGCTTCAGTGCAACATCATCTCCCTAGGTAAAGCACTATGAACACTGCTCAGCATTCCAGATAATAGTAGTAGTAGTAGTAGTAGTAGTAGTAGTAGTAGTAGTAGTAAATAATAATAATAATTCTATGATGGTATCCACTATTCCTTACAGTGTGAAATGCCTTGTTTTTACCACTGTAGAGAACAGGACCCCCACTGGTGCATATCCAGACCCCATGAACACTATTAAATATAATCACCTTGTCTGTGTAGTTCTAAAGCTTTATGGTAACTTCTGCCGTGCTATTAAAATGGGCTGCGGCTAGGACCCTTTTTGCACGGACATGGTGTCCTGGCATGAGGATGTGAGAGGAGTGGGTCTGTGACTACTCTTCTGTAAGATGTCACCACAGTCCCATCGTTGTGTCGCCAGCCAGTGTGATCAGAGGGAAAATCACTGATGGATTTTTTCCATCAGTGACCCCTGATTGCACGATGCTCCCACACTTATCTGCCATGTGGAAGGGCTGGAAGTGCAATGGAGGTGCTTCCTGCCCCAGCACAGCATGGGAAAAAGCCTGGCTGTGCTGCAGAAGGAAGAGACATGTCCCTTGCGCTGTCTTCCACAGGGAGCCGGTCCGGTGCAGAGAGGAGAGTTCCTATTGCACTCCCTTCATGGCAAAGGCACTGCCAGGATCGTGATCACAGAGTGATGGGATAAGGTAAGGTGCAGAAAGGGCCATGATAATTTACTTGCTAATCCCTGAGGGCATGTGTGTACACCAACATTTCACATATGAAAACTGGGCACTTGTGGCCAAACAGCATTAGAGTGTGGTTGACATGGCAAAAATTATTAATAAGGAAGAAAAACAAATTAGGAAAGGCTACAGCAATTCACTTTTCCCAAACCTACTGGGAAGGGCAAAATTCTACTACCTTCTCTCCTCTTCCTCCTGCTGATTTAACTGAGTGGAAACTACTTATATACTTCAACCTCAGTTTGCAGCAATTGAAGTAAGCTGAGAGGAAAGTGGCAAGAAGAGAGAGAAACTGGGATGTCTCAAAAAGGAGCTGAAAAAAGTGGGATGAGAGAGGATTAAAAACAGCTGTCTCAGCCAAATTGGTGATGTTGGAGAGCATGGGCATGTGACAAGCTCCCACAGTGATTTTCCTGCCTCTGGTCTTTCAGATGTCTTCCTCCACCGCCTATTGCATATTCTTGCCACCAATTGCTCCCTTAGAAGTGACCAGGAGTTCTCTCTACTACATCCTTTAAATTTTGTCTGCCAGACATTGATAGGGAATCTTTTACCTTTACCTTACAAGTCATCTGGAGCCCTTCTGTTAGTTGAGGCTTCACTCTTGTCTCAGCAACAGTGTTGTTCTTCCCTCCTAGATCCCAGGCATCCCACTCCTACTTTGTGAAAAGCAGGGAAAGGGATGCCATTGGCCAGAGTGCTAAATTGATTGATTGACCTTCCCAGCTCTAGAAAGATAGTGAAACAGTAAGGATTTCAGCTTTTATTATTATTTTTAACAGTGAGGAAGTCAGGAAAGCATGACCCCTATGTCTATCCACTGATCAGACTAAACTGAGCGTTATGCTACATATTTCTGCATCTCTCTCTCTCTCTGTGTGTTTCATTTTTGGATTCTTTTTGAGGTCAAGATCAGGGATGTGTTACTGCTCTTCAGTATTTACCACTACGTCACTGCGGTTCAAGCCACACATTTCTGGTACAAATAGTCATCTGGAAGATGGAACTCTGAGGGAGAAGCTTCACTTTCAATTTTTTTCTTCACCAATGCCAATCAACACATTTCTAGGGCAGACTCTGGTGTCTAACATGCAATTAGATATTAGGAAATACTTACAGCTGGATAACAAACACAGTTCCATGTAGGGCTGAGGTAGAATGAAGCAGTAGTTTACTATGGCAGATCTTGAGAGATAGAGGGAATGATGAGTTAGAAGACAGAACTGTGTGTCCCACATGGCCTGCCCTGCACCTCTAAGGTAGCCTCATGGTCCTGGAGAATGCTGTCCTGCCAGCATTGTTGAAGTACAATTGTGTTGCCAATCTGGCTTGCTTTTGTAAATGGAACATGTTGAAGTGCCATCTTGTCCTTTGCTCCAGATAGCAAAATCTCCTGAGCTAGTCCTGCCCTCTGTGTATTAAAATGAAGATATGAATTTCTGGGAAATTTGTTCCCCCTCCCCAACCAAATTTTTCTGAATGAATGAATTTTGCCCTAGGAGAAAGTGAAAAATATTTAATTCAAAGGTCTCTAACCCAGTGATGGGCAAAGTACAGCCTTGGGCTGTATGTGCTCCCCTTGCTCTGTTTTTGTGGTTTTTAGGACCTTCCAGGATGCCAAAAATATTTTGGAGTCCTGGAGGGGGCTGCAGCTCTCCAAGGTTTTCTGAAGGGCTGATGTGTCCCCCAAGTGTTCTACAGTTATCCATCTCTGAACCAAACAGAGGCAAGAGATTGCCTTGGAGAGAAGCATGCTTCTGGAAAACATTCAAAAGGCTTCTCACAGCCCCACATACATTTTTGTTATTCCCACAGACTTTCACCCCACTTCTTGTTTTTCAAGTTTTCCAGGACTTTCTCCAGGGACAACCTGGACCAGAAGGATATCCAGGGGCACCAGGTCTAAGAGGATTACCAGGCATCTCAGCTGTATGCCCTCTGCTGTATGTCCTCCCAAGCAGAAATCTGCCTTTGCTGCAAAACTGGGGGGGAATTATCCAGAAACCAACCAGCCTATTGTATTCCACAAGATCCTATATAATGAACAACAACATTTTGATGAGGCTTCAGGAATCTTTACCTGCCAAATCCCTGGAGACTATTTCTTTGCCTACAACCTAGAGGCAAACCTGAATGTAGATGTTATACTGGTCAATAATGGCAAAGAGGTGATGGGATCTTACCAGAACGTGACAGGTACTTTTGAAAATGCCTCAGACAGTATGGTACTTAAACTGGGCAAAGGAGAAAAAGTGTGGTTAGAAGCAAAACAGGATTATAATGGGGTAACCCAACAAAGTTATTTTTTGGGCTACCTTATATTTGATTCCTAGGTTCTATATAAATGAGTCTGGAAAGAAAGTTTGGCACAATTTATCTTGTTAGCTGTCTGGCAGATCAGTTTGTCCTTGTTTTGTGGACAGTATACTGCGAACCTTCAGAAGTAAAGGTGCAGTAGAAAACTATTTACATGGAAGTAGCACCTCTTATGCACAACAGGGCTACAGTAAACATGCTTAAGATCACATTGTTGCAGTTAAAGCATAAGTTGGCACTCTTACACTTATGATAGTATCTGAGTAACTATTTTTATATTTTCGGTGAAAAGATATTGCCAACTCAATGGGAAACATGTAACAGCTTCAAAAGCATTTATATGAATGTCAAGTTGCTATTTCACTAGAATTAATTCTTGTCCACAAAAGTTCTTATGTCCACAAGTGAAATAAGTCCTCTGAGATTAAAAATTCCATGGCAAATACATTCTGGGACTTTATTTTTTACATAAAGAAGTTGAGAGAAAAGAACCAGCATCTCAAGATGGAGTTATTACCACTGAATCCTTTCAGTGGTTGCACAGTGTATAGAAAGAAGTGAATTGTCTCTCAAACATAAAATAGCTGAAGAGTACTATTCAAAAGGGATGATGGTGATAGTGATTTTGATTCCTTCTGTTTCCATCTTTTCAAGGAAAGAGTGTTGTTGCCATTGGTGATGCCCTAGAAATTTATTTATGTATGTATGTGTGTGTGTGTGTGTGTGTGTGTGTATGAGAGAGAGAGAATATATACACACACACAGAGTATATATTTTATATATATAGTATGTCTGTATATATACATATATGTATATATATACACACATACACACATACATACACACATGCACACACATATAGTATATATATAGTATATAAATACAGTATTATAGTATGTATGTGTGTGTATATATTTTTATATATATATGTATGTATGTATGTATGTGTGTGTGTGTGTGTATATATATATATATATAAATATTAAATAGTAATCCAAGAAATTTATGCAAACTGAGGAAATGAGTATTAAAATGGCAAATGAAATTCAATTCATCATCATCGTCATCATCATCATCATCTTTATTTGTATCCCTCTTTTTTCCTGGTAAAGACTCAAAGTGGCTTACAATACTTAAAAATAATGTAGTTAAAAACAGTGGTAGAGCTTGGAGTATGTGGAGGGGGGTGGGAGGGAGTGGGGCTATGGCGGAGGAGGTGTGGCTGAGGTGTGTGGGGGTGTGGCCAGGGCACACGGAGGTGTGGCTATGGGCTAGGACACACCAAAAACATTGCTGCCCCAGGGCAAATCGCCCCCTCTGCCCCCACATCCCTACACAACTGGTTAAAAATCATGAAATACAAAAGTTAAAACACAAATTAAACAGTCAGATAACAATGAAAACAAAATTAAAATATCTAATTAAACCACAAACATTCAAAAATGCTCCCTAGTTAAGAATAGTCAGCACCTTTCATCAGCCAGACAATAATCATATATTGAATGCATGCTGAAATAAACATGTCTTTAATTGTCTCTGGAAGGCACGCAGGGAGGGTGCCAGTTTGACTTCTCTGGAAAGGAAATTCTAGAGCCTGGGAGCAGCCACTGAGAAGGCCCTCTCCTGTGTTCACCTGTGAAGATGGTGGGGCAGTGAGAAGGGCCCCTTCAGCAGATCTCAAAACCCAGGCTGGTTTGTAAAGGAGAAGATGGTGTTGGGTAGAAATGCTGTGACATTTGCCCCAGTTGATGAGCATGTGGGATACACCTGGGGAATGACTTGGCAAGTCATGATGTAATCCCTAGGGAACAGTAAGGCTGAGTCATGGTAATGTGAAATCATGGCAAGGGGTTGCATCAGCCATTGTTCCTAGCTGATGAGCTATCAGCAGGTGTGTATAAAAGAGATGAGCTCAGACTATCTCTTCTTCGACTTTCTCTGACCCTCTGACACCGAACCTCTGCCTGATGTGTCTGTGATGCTGAGCCTATGACTGAGGATCTGCGTATCCTGATTGTACAGATGTGTATATATTGCAACTTCAAGATTAAAGCCTCCAGGTATTTTGGATGACAACTCTGTGTGTTAGAGTTACTAACCAGTGGGTAGAGTGAGGTCAGAGCTGATGCTGTAAGTTATACTCCGCTGCTCATGCTTGTTGCTGTTTTGAAACTCTGCTGTGTGTTTAATGCTTGCCTCTGGGGCATGTTTTGTTCAGAGCGCAGTGGTTCCAGGGAGGATTTTGTGCTAGGTGCTGTAAATCAATCTCTCGACAGATGCTCCTTCAAATAACCTGGACCTGAGATGTGTAGGGCTTTAAAGGTCATCACCACCATGTTGAATTGGGTCTGGAAACAGACCAGCAGCCAGTGCTGCTGTTCCACCAGGGATTTTTGTGATCCCTGTAGCCAGACTCAGCTAACAATCTGGCTGTAGCTCTTTGGACCAGCTGAAGTTTCTAAACACTTTTCAAAGGCAGCCCCACATAGAGTGTATTACAATAATCCAACCAGGATGTAACCAAGGCATGTATTACCATGGCCAGATCTGACATCTCAAGGATGTGAGTAAGCATGAAGTGAAGAAAAAAAAAATAAAGCCAACTTTCTGTATACAGTGATAGGATCTGAGCTGGCAGCTACTGATCAAGAAAGGGATGTTGGACAGTTCAGTGATAATGCTGTGTAGCTGCTGTTTAAAAAAGAAGCAGTAAATTTCATGGTGGGCATAATTAGAAAAGGACTCAAAAATAAAACAACAGTCATCACACTGCTCTTTTACAAATCTATGGTGTGACAGTACTTGGATACTGTAGATCTGGAATAGTGCAGAAAAGGTAAGTACTTATTTGCAAAACACATTGCTAAATTGTGTGGTTTGATGGCTTTAAAAAGGTATTAGACTAATTCTTGAAAGATAATGACCTTACACATGCCTTCCAACATTTCACAGATGAAAAGCAGAACACATGTGGCCAAGCAAGATCAGAGTGTGGTGAAGATGGCAAAAGTTATTAATGAGGAAGAACACTTAAGATGAGTCTACTAGAAAGGGCAAGATTCCATCCTCTCCTCTTCCCCAACTTAGGCCCTTTCCACATCCTACTTTTCTCGGTGCTGGGGTGCGGTGATCACGTGAGCAGCCTCTTGTGAGAGGCTCTCGCTTCGCTGCTTCTTCAGCTCCACATGAGCTTCCTGCTCGCATGAGAGCCCCACCTCTTCCTTTCACAGTGCAGCCTGGGACCTTCCCAGGCTGCACTGAGACAGGAAGCGCAAGCGGCCCGGCTCCCGAGGCTCTGCACACGATGTAAGTGCATGCAGGGCCCAGGAGCAATGTGCGATTGCACAGCATTTTTGGCTGAAAGCTGAAAATGCAAAGGTGTGTGATCGTTGCCTGCCAGCCCCTGGAGCCTTGCACGATTGTGAGGCCGTCATGCAGATCGCTCCTCGCAATCGCGTGAGACTCCAGGCCCTCTTTCGCATGGCAGATGCCGTGTGAAAAGGGCCTTAGTTAATTGACTGCAAGCTATTTTTGCTCTTTGAACTCAGCTTATAGCAGTTGAAGTAAGTTGAGGACAAAGGGGGAAAGTGGAAAGAGGAGAGAGAAACTGGCACATTTTAAAAGCACTTGGAAAAGTGGGACAAGAGAGGATTAATCAGGATTGTTGCTACCAATTCGTGACTGTGGGAAGGGATGTATACATTATCTTCAACATCAGAGAGGATGTGAGAAGAGTGGCCTGTTTACATCACATTACAGCTAAGAAACAGGGATGGCTCTTAGTTATTTAGAAGGTTTAGAAGTTACATTGCTATTTCCTGGTGGTGGACAAGAACAAACAAAGGAATATATAAATTGAAAACACAATATACAAATTTAACAAAATGTTTCTGGGAAAGCATTTTCTCTTGAGGGTAAGTTGTTCCACCATGATGTTGTGGAGACTGTAGCACAAGAGTGGGTAACTTTCTGAGATTTTAGAATTACAAGGACATCCTTGACACTGAGACTACTACCCATGGTAGGGATAAAAAAAAACATAAAGAAATGATTGAATATTACTATTTATACCAACCAACCAATTGACCACAATTGAAAAGGTATTGATATCAGAATATGTTATTTACAACATAACACCCAATGTTACTGATTACTATAAGTATTTTCAACCTTTATCCAGTCTTACAATATATTCTTGACAACTGCCTATCAAACACAAGATCCACATACATGTACAAAAACAACTCACGTATGAGGCTCTGAGACTACAATATTGTACAAAAAACTATTACTGGTAATAGGCTAGCAGTGGACAATGTTGTATAAAAACTTATTTAGATGTAATGGCAGATATAATATTTAGATATAATTGTAAGAAGAAATTGACGGTACGTCCATTCCCGGAATCTTTAAGTGAGACGTTTTGACCAGATTGGTTTCGCTAGTCTGTATTTTTCCTTGACAGTATGTGGTATGGATTCTTCTTTTTTATTCAGTCCCAAGGACTGCTTGTAGTGGCAACTGGTATCTATACGAATGGATGTAAGCCACATAATGAATGTATGTTCTACAGTAAAAACCTTTTGATTGTCGCTCAGTTTGGTTACTTATAATTTCAACAGTCCCCTTGAGTAAAACAGAATTTATCCCATTTCTAGGCTTCAGTGAGAGGTACTGTAAGTATATAGATGGAATAATCAATAGCATTGTGGGATATTGATTATTTCATCTATATCATTACAGTACTTCTCATTGACTGGGAAATGCTTTTAGTTTTTCTGATCATCTTTGATATTGCACAGGCCACCCTCCTTTTCTATGAAAATGGCCTCTTATGTCCTCCAGCTGGACTGGGGACAAATTTGCTGGAATTTTTTTTCTTTTTGCCTCATCTGTGTTGTTTTAGGCCTTTTTTTTTTCAGAACAGGAAATGACTGGATGCTACTGGAAATTACTGGAATTCTTTTCCAGTTTTTTTTTTTTAAAATTGTGTGTGAGGATGTGGGGAAGGCTGCACACAATCCTCCAGCCATACTTTGTCTACTGCTGCAGTAGAATATGAGCATAGAGGTAGCCAGATTGAAAACTGGAGATGGCTCTTGTACCTTTAATGATTGTGTAGAGGAGGGAATTTCAGCAGGTGTTGTTTGTCATGCAACCAAGTAACAAGCAAACTTCCCTCTTCTACACAATTATTAAAGGCATAGGAGTCCTCTCCAATTTTCAATTTGGCAGCTCTATCAAATTAAGCAAAGAAGAGTGAATGGGACTGAAAGAAACATCTCCTCCCGCTAAATGCCCTCTGTGATGCAACTGCTCAAGGCACTGAGTCCCAGTGGACTTTTTTTGCATCCATCATGTGGATGTTTTCTCTTCTTCACAATTAGAACCAGCTTGAAAGGAAAGATTGCGAACTGTGCTCATTTAGCCATGCTTTAGGAATGCATCCACTGTGTACTTTGGCCCTTTCCACAGCCTATCTTGTTCCAGCGCCATCTGGTGCAGGTCCTGGCATTGTCTTTGCAAGGAGGGGAGTGCAACAGGAGCACTCCTCTTGCACTGCCTGCCTCCATGAATGTGATGGTATGGCCTCTTCCTTCCGCAGCGCAGCTGGGTACTGCCCCAGGCTGTGCTGGAGCAGGAAGCACAGCCATTGTACTTCCAGGATCTTCGCACACCAGGTATGTGTAGGTAGGTGGCAGGATGGTGGCAAGATTGCCGGTCATTGATGGGGAAAACCCGTCAATGATTTACTGCACAATCGCACCACCTGGGAACAGGAGAAGGATGGGACCAGGACGACATCATGCATAAGCATCATCTGGATCCCATCCTTCTCCTGTCCTCAGTGTGGGACAACAATGTACTGCAGAAAGGGCCTTTAATTCCCAAGAACTGGCAAGACTACTATGCTTGGTTTTCCTTTCCACTCCTACAGAATTCTTCCATTATGTTCTGTACTTATCTTCCTTCCTGCTCTGTTTCCATGTTCTTCCACTCACTTTTTATTGTACTATAAAGTAATGAGGTACACAAAGGGTTACATCCCCTTCATATTAACAAGAATAAATTATCAGGGGAGGCAGCTCAACAATTAATAATGAAAGAAATTACTTTGCAAAAGTAACAACCTAAGCTCTGGTTGAGAGCAAATTAAATTTATGAGACCAAATGTTACAAGCTGCTAGATTCCAAGGCACGCAGACAAGCCTCAAACATGATCCAAAATGCAAAACCCACAAAATGGCAATACCTTTATTGGCCACCCAAAATGCACAAAATACATCATGCAGATTTTCAAAGTTTCACAGTTTCTTCATCAGGCAAAGATGTTAAAAATTATAGAGGAGAAGAAAATTGACAATGTTAGAGTTACGGGCCTAAATTTTGTCTCAGATATTACTTCTGTTGTCATCTCAGAAGGCCTGGAGGTAGAGGCTTCTCCTCTTTTTGGCTATGGCTAGGGACAATGGGCAATAAAGGACAGGTAACAAAATTTCAACCTCATTAGGAACGGAAAAGTAACTTCCCTTGAGATCCAGGCTGTTCGTATCCTGTTTGAAGGTAACTTCCCTTTTGTTTACCAGAGTACATTGAATTTTTCAAGTGGTCTTTGTACTGTTACAGCTGGAAAAATATTAGGTGCTGTATAACGAAACCTTGCCAAGGTCAAAAGTTTGACCTTTGCTGGAGGCAAAAACCTCAAAAAGTTAGGTCCTAGTTCATTAGCTCCCTCTTGTTAAGGTATCCCATTTTATGGCAAAATTTGGCATTTTCAAACCTATTCAGTCATAGCCATGTTGACCATGCAGCAAAATACACTAAAATCCAAAATCCACAGAACAAGCTTGCACAAAACAGAGGCTGGGATGTCGAATGTTATTATAAATGGGTCTGTGTTTTTTAGAAACTCATAATCAAAGCAAACAATAACAACAAAAGCAAAAGACCAGAAATGGGCTTTATTTCTAATACTTTGGATCAATAAAATTAATGATAACAAATACAGTGGCCTTCCACAACCTGGGGCCTTATTAGACTATACCTCCCATCATTCTATTGCATTCAGAAGTATATTGTTTCTACATTAATCTGCATTTGGTTCAATTCAAAAAATAATTTATTGCAGATGAACTGACTTCCTGTTTAGATACCTTTTAATAGAATGAAAGAGAAGTTACTGCCTTCTATGCTGGTGTGATATATATGTGATATACAGTGTATAACAATAGCAGTCACTTATTTAAGATAACAATTTCAACTCCTGCACTGCTAGCCTCAGACAAAGGCCATTTCCATACTAGATTGTCACAGTGCTATTACACCACTTTCAACATCCTATGGAATCCTGAGGTTTGCAGCCTCAAGGCCCCTCCCTAAACTGCAAACCCCAGGATTCCATAGGACATTGAATAATAGCACTATAACAGTCTAGTGTGGAAATGGCCACAGGCAACTGCAACCATCTTCTGTACAAATTCTTGCCAAGAAAATGCCATAGCTTATCACATGATACTGTTATACCACAACTGCACTGTGTTAGTCCCATCTTTGCCTGGATCTTATCATATGCCATAATGGTTCTCTTGGTGCTGTGCTCTGCTTTACCATTGTGAGATTGTTTGGAAATCAATTCTTTTTCCACTTAAAATGACCTGCTATCTTGCTATGGTTTAGTAATCACTTTGGGTACTAATGGCAGGCGCTGATTGCGCACTATTTCATTTTTGGCTTTGAGCCGAAAATGGTGCACGATTGCGCATCGCTCTGGGGCTCCGTGAGCATTTACCATGTGTGCAGAACTCCGGAGCCACGGTGCTCAAGCTTCCTGCCCCAGCGCAGCCTGGGAAAATCCCAGGGTGCGCTGCAGAAGGAAGAGGAGGGGATCTCACGTTACCTGCTCCCGAGCAGGCAGAAGCTGAAGAGCTAAAGCAATGGGGATGCGAGAGCCTCTCGCAAGAGGTTGCTTGCACGATCTCTGCAACCCAGCTCCACAAAAAGGTAAGCTGCAGAAAGGGCCAATGTCTCATTCTGCTTTGTTGCAATACTGGGAGCACAGTGGGTGGGGTTTTGTTGCTCTCGCATTTGTAGATTCTCCAGGGATCTACAGCAGGTAAACCCCTGATTATTTCCAGTGGTTGGGCTGGGAGGACATCAGGATTCCTAAGAGTTCCCAAGAAATCGTTTAGATGTTCGTTCTCTGTTCACTAGCATTTTTTCCACATTTTTTTTTAAAATAAGGGAAGCAGTGCAATAGCACAATCCTGATATAATCTTATTAAGGATTAATAGAGAAACCACAGGGTTAGGAAAAGTCTGAAAAGGAAATAAAGCATAAACATTAAAAAATTAAAGAGTAATATAGAAAAACAAAACAGGGCAAGTTTGGGTTCATAGGAAAAAAGCATAGATAAAATAGTGGAAGGCATGTGGTATATGTTCACCTTCCTGATCTGGGCAAAGACTGGGGAAGCTTCCATAATAGCATTATTATGTAATTGTGCAATATACAACTCCCCTCCTTTTTTTTTAAAAAAACATGAATCTTGGAGCAAGGGGCAGAGCAAATTTCAAGTGCAAGGAAGCAAGCGCAAGAATTAACACTACTAAAATACAACTGCAGTGACAGTGTGAAAGAATTTGTTGCCATTCCACTACCTTTTCAAGAAGAGGAGAAGCAGTTTTCAAATGGAACAACTGAAAAAAAGCTGACTAGTGTGATGAGCACAGGGGTAGGGAGTGATAGGTACACCTTGGGGTTACTAAAATGTGGAAATGACTTGAAGACAGCCAACAGCAATGACACATGAGATAAGGCGGGGTTTTTTCCTTACACTGTGACTCAACAACCTTGAAGATTTTTTTTTCCTGGCTAGCTAACCAAATAATCAAGCCAAATTTGTCCATGATAAAAACCGTTTTAATAAGCTGCTGTTCAAGCCAGTATCTGAAGTTTCACTTATGGGAAATTGGTGTCATACCTACCTTTTTTTTGGGGGGGGGAGGAGTTGGAGTTTATGTATTCAAGAGCAGCACTCTAACAGTAAATATTAGGAAAGAAGATGATTGGGAAATTCCTTTCTGGATAAAAATATTCTCAATTTAAATAAAGTAGGCAAAGGAGTATATATCTAACAAAGCTCTTTAGTCATACTTGGACTTCAGAGTAATCTGGGTACAAACTGCAAAATATACAAGAAGTAGTTGGGAGAAGAAAAGAAGATATTTAGAAGACTTATCACTTCCATTGAGACAAGATGGTGGCGGAAACACTTCAGTCTCACTGCTTCATTTGACCAAGTTTGCCCTTCTTTTTGTTCTTGGGTCTAATTCTCTTTCCAAAGCAATCATGCTGTGCTGATCATATGGTATTTTATTCAAATCCTATAAAAGGAATCCTGATATTTAGTTAACTGCTCTGTTTGGGGACTTTTAATGGTTGATTTTATTGCAATGTTTTATTGCAATTTGAGAGCTTGCTTATAAACAGAGAGAAAGTTTCTGTAAAAGATGTGTGTGTGTGGTTTTAAAAAATATTATAAGTGAACCTAATAAAATGAAAACAGAAATTCTAGGAAGAGTGAAAAATATTATATCAACCCCTCCCCCACCAAAACCCAAAACATTGTCATACGTTGAAACTTATCTTCAGATAATTAGCAACCATATGATAGTCAGAGACATGACATTCATTCAAAAAGATCGGTGTGACTTGAGAAGTGTTGTACTGAAAAACTCTTTTATGTATTAAGTAATCAAATTTTACCATTGTTTATATATTGAGTAAACATAGACACATACACAGATTTATCAATATAACTCTATTTATGTTCATATATCAGACATCCATACACGACCAGCTGATCTGTCCCTTCGTACAGCTGACAATATGTAAGTGAATTACTGGTTCATTTAAGGACAATAACAATAGCCACTAAAACTTAGACTAAGTCCTTGTGAGGCTTGTCCCTGAGATTATCTAAGAATTCCAAGCAAAAATAATATAGGGTTTGGAATTAAATTGTGACATAATGTCTTAAATTGTACTGTTGGTCCCCCAACTAGACAGAATTAAAATGTATCCTGGGGCATGCTTAATCATTCTTTCAAGAATGTAAGCTGATGGTAAGAATGGAATTGCTTTCACTAAGCTTTGCTGAGCACTTGGAATTTCCATAAATAAGTATCTAAGATTACTTTTTGCAAGGCATGATGGCTTAGTGGTTCAACATATGTTTTTGCACAAAGGGGTACCAGATCCAGTCCTCAGCATCTGCAGTTATGGCAGGAAAAAAAAATCCTATCTGAAACTCTGGAGAGTAGGGATGGGACGAATCCAGAATTTTCCGAATCTGGATCCGGAACCGAATTCCCTGGAAGGTTCTGGGAATCCACGAATCTCATGAATCTCGAATCTTTCGAATCCTTTTATAAAAAAGAGTTTTAAAAGCAAGGGAAAGAAGGATAATCTTGGCCAAGACACACTCTCTCAGCCATAGCAAAAGCCTAGACAAAGGCAAACCTCCCTCTGCAGAAATGTGGCCAAGACAATTGTCATAGTTTTGCCTCAGGATCTCCCCAGATTGAAAATTACATGAAGGCCCTTTGTACACAGGCAGGAAAATGTGGATTAATCCCACCTTTTCCTGTCTATGTAAACAGGGCCACATACTAGAGTAAAGAGATAATCCAGGTCAAAATTAGCTTTTCTTTGCATAGCTCCTTCTGGCATCCTGGGGTTTGTAGTTTGATCATGCACCAGCACACTTCGTCAGAGAATTCTGTGACACTTTGTAAAACTCCAAACCCCAGAATTGTGTCTGAAAGGTTTGCAGGGGAGCTATGGAAAGGAATGTTTCAGCTGTCCTTGAAATCTCAAGCCTGTAGCTTCCACTCAAGTACTGAACTTAAATATGAAATGTTCAATTTAAATATCTTAGAATACAAGCCCAGATGTAATTTCTGAAATTGTTAGCAAAGGCCATTATTACTCCAAGGGAAAAGCTCACCTACTTACTATCTCCCCTTGTATGTATGGTCTCCCAAGTTTTCAGGCATCCCGTTCTCCCTGGTTTTCAGGTGTCCTGGTCTCCAACAATCTATTTAGTTGGCAGATTCGAAAGATTCGGTTTGCCTATTTTGGCACAGGGATTCGGATTCAGGAATCTCGAATCCTTCCCCAGGATTCAACGATTCAAAGATTCGAGGGTTTGGTTGGCCCATCCCTACTGGAGAGCTTCAGCGTTTCATTGTCAACAACAATGAGGTAAATGGACCAATGGGTCCGACTCAGTTTAAGCTTGCTTTCTATACTACTGTACTTACCAGGATCATCAAACACAGCTCAGCTATGCCTTACCTGAGCAGATCATTAGTGTGCACTCCCGGTCTTGAACAGCAGAAAATAAGAATCACATTGTATGTAATTATAATCAGTTTTAAAGGGAAGAGTTTTTACAAATGATTGGCTGGGATTCTACATCATTGTCTATGTTGTGTAGCTTTATGAATCCTGTGCTATGTTGTAGAGGTGCAACAGAACCTTATTAGTGAACTGTGAAGAAGTGCATCAGTATCAAAGCACTGGCAAGAGTACTCCAATGTGCATCAAGTATGTCAAGTGCACATTGGGCACTTCCCATGCACTTTGTGCTCTTCTGGTATGCACTTCAGAGGTCGTTGGGATTTTCTGATACTCACTGGTCACTTCTGATGCAGATTGGGCACTCCTCCTGTGGTCCAGCACTTCCTGGCTGGTATCCAGATATGCACTGGGGAGCACTCTGATATACATTGGTGCCCACTGCGCATTGGACCATGGTGCATCAGTTATTCCACCATTATACAACAGATGCCTATATATAGTAATGTCACAGAAGCCTCTAGATGGATGATGATGTTCTAAAACTGTTCAGTTCTATTTCCCACACATGTAAATCTACTTAGGAAGACATAAACTCTCATAGCAAATTCCAAGAGATTCTTAAAGCTCTTGGTATAAAACCCTTGGTTGGTATAAGACCAACTAATCCCAATTTGATAATAAATTTGAATGTACATCTTGAATGCAAATGAATTTCAAATTTTAAAAGCTTCCCAGCATTTGTTCATATACACATAGCAATTTAAAGACGAACATTATAGTTAAAAGAAAAAAAACAGTAAAGAGTGAATTACTTTCAAGTTTATGTGAGCTGAAGGCATAATACAGAAGAAATAACTTGTGATATTAAAGAAAGCTAAAATAGAAGTCAAATTACAGAGCAATACTTGAATGGAAGCCGTTAACTGCAATTTAAGTCTTACTGAGACCTAAATGTTAGCCTACCCAGAAGTAAACTAGCCTTCTGGTTCAAAGCATGTGGAAGTTGCAAACCTAAACACACTCATCTGAAAATAATACCCACTGAATACAGTAGTACTTACTTCTGAGAAGGCACAAATGGGACTGTATTAGAAATTCAACAGCAATTTAGAATAAATCTTTACAAAAAAGAATGCCAACAGCAACCTCTCTAAAGGAGAGTTCCAGGAAACTGCTCTTATGGTCTTAGGTGCTGCTTAGCTGAAATCTGTCTAGTATCCAAGCAGAGATTCCAGATGGAGAATTGCTCTCAGTAAAAAAAGGAAAGAAAGAAAGAAAGAAAAATGTTTAAAAAATATAGAAGAGTTTTCTCCCTGCAAATAATTGAACAGAATGCTGGCTGCATATTTTGCTTCAGATTTCAATTCCCAGAAGAGCTTGAGACTTGAAAAGCCGGAAATCCAGTCTGGTTAATGGTATAAATGAGCACTGAGTGGCATGTTTAAACTCACTCAAACATGTAATATGGGAGTTTTATGCCATTTCTGCGCTAGACTGTTATAGTGCTATTATTCCACTTTTAAGACCCTATGGAATCCTGGGTTTTGCAGTTTAAACTGCAAAATCCAGGATTCTATAGGGTCTTGAAAGTGGAATAATAGTGCTGTAACAGTCTAGTGTGAAAATGGTCATAGTCTCAGAGCTTAAGAAGAGTAAAATCTAGCATGTTCTCCATAGTAGCTTTCTATCAAAGATCTTACCCAAGCCTTAGTCACTGCTTATTTGTCCCTGTTATCAAGGGGCTTACCCAAGCCTTAGTTGATTGCTTATTTGTCCATTTCAGAAAACAGGCAGAGTACAAAATCTTCAGCCTCAAGTAAAACAGGAAGGCCTACTTTGTGATTTAAACTATGAACCAGAGCTTTCTTGACCATATTTTCATTCCATTCAGTGGATGTGTGGGATCTTCCTTGTCACCTAACTAAGGCCCTTTTCACGCGGCATTTGCCATGTGAAAGGGCGCCTGGAGCGTCGCACAATTGTGGGGAGCGATCTGCATGATGCACTCACAGTCGCGTGACACTCCAGGGTAGGGCAGGCACCACTTGGACACTTTTTCATTTTTGGCTTTCAGCCGAAAATGATGCATGATCGTGCATTGCTCCAGGGCCCCGCGTGCACTTGCTGTGTGTGTGGAACCTCCACAGCCATGGCGGTCATGCTTCCTGCCCCAGTGCAGCCTGGGAAACTCCCAGGCTGCGCTGCAGAAGGAAGAGGCTGGGCTCTCGTGCTGCCTGCTCGGGAGCAGGCAGCTTGTGCGGAGCCGAAGCAGTGTGGACGCGAGAGCCTCTTGCTGGAGGCTGCTCGCGCGATCCTCGCACCCCAGTGCCGAGAGAAGGTGAGTTGCAGAAAGGGCCTAAGATATAGACTAAACCCATGAACAGAGACAACTAGTTAATTCATCTGAACCTTTTCAAGTATTGTGTAATCAGGTGGAAATGAAGATGTCTTGATTCAAGATAAGTTTAATTAATGACTACTCATGAAAAGTTAAACTTTCCTCCATAAATTCTTTTGCTACAGCAATCTGGATGTTGACCATAGTTTTGCTTAGAACAGAAAAATCTGAAGAAGGCAGTTTTTCAATGCTAGGGACAACTGGGCTTCCTTGGCCTTGTGGTCCCCCTGGACCTCCTGGACTCTGGGGGAAAAGAGAAATCCTAGGCCACCGGGTATGTTCTTTGGTCAAATTAATAGCAAATTCTGAAAACAACGACAACAACAACACACTACCAGTTCACAAAACACTGGTGCTGGAGTGCAGAAGGACTCTCAAAGCCAGCGCTGTGTGTGTGTGTGTATGTACACACACACACACACACACACACACACACACACGCCTTCCAGTCAATAGAGTTTTCTTAGCCATGGAATACTCAAGGGATGGTTTTGCCACATCCTTCTTCTGAAATATAGCCCACAGCACCTGGTATTCATTGATGTTCTCGCATTCAAGTACTAACCAGGGCTAACCCTGCATTAACTTCCAAGATCAGGTGGGACCTGGTGCCTTTTAGAGTATTTAGGCCCTCTGTGCCAGCTCTAGTGCAACCTAAAGCAAGCAAACACAGCTCCACATTTGAGGTTCTGGGTATGTAGTACTTGAATTGACAACTTCATTGTGTCTGTTGGTGCAGCTATGCCCTGTGGTATCCTTTAGCCTGTGAAGAAATGTTGAAGGAAAGTATTCACCCAAATATGTCTCATGGAGTGCCCTCTGCACATTTCAGGCAACAACAGGAATCACAAGCACTTCTGCATTCCTGATGATAAAAATACAACAGTAGGAAATAGCAAATAGGTTAGCACCCTTTCACAATACCCCTGATCTGCCACTGGGGGTGAGCACCTGATGTCATCAATCATCATCATCATCATCATCATCATCATCATCATCATCATCATCATCATTTATATCTCACCTTTCCCTAAATATTCTCTCACAAGGGAGAATATAAAACAAGAACATATTTAAAACACAGAAGAACAGATCAAAAACATACATGGCTTTATGGTACATGTGACTTTGTTGATTGGTCAGGAAGTTAGCCATGTGGACTGTCATCTACTTGTAGAAACTGCCATGATATTTCTTCATGGCAGTTTCTAAGATCATGTGATCTGATGGGGAAAAAAAGGGATACTTCTGAATACATTTCTGTAATTACAGGAACAAACAGTGATACAATTGGCTCTCTGTATATACAGATTCAACCAACCATGGCTTGAAAATATTCCAAAAAGCAAGCCTTGTTCACCATTATGTATATGGGATGCTATTGTATATAATTGGACTTGAGCATCCACGCTCCTGGAACCAAATCCCATTGGATGCCGTGGGCTCACTATATCTCACCTTTTGGAGTCCCACAGGCAGGCAGGGCAGCTTGCCAGCTGACTACTGAAGCGGGGCTCTCTTGCTGCATCCTTTACAAGAAGCAGATATGTCTCCTCTCTGTATAAAATGCAAAGGGTACTAAAAGACATGTGGAGATGAGGGCTGGTGGTGGTCTAACCAACATTCCAGTTTGCGAATTGAACAGAATGATACAGCATTGAACAAATAAAGTGGAAAGCAGAATTAATCCCGTTTTGATTTGATCTGTGAAATCAGTCATTTAGAACTCAAAGGTGCCAGAGGCAGCGCAGGAATAACTTAAAGCAGAATTTCTTTTGTGGATTTCCCACATATTTGCCCAACTATTTTCAATGTCGTAAGTAAGGAAAAACATCCTGTCTGCATGGCAGAAAAGTGGGAAATAAATAATCAAGCAAGCAAGCAAGCAAACAACATTTTCTAGGTGTTTTTGACATATTAGCATCACATGTCTACCAGTTGTCATGTCCAGTTAGGAGTTCTTTACCAGTCTCCCTTTTAAAGAAACAGAGGTATCTTTATAACTTTATAACATAAGATGCATACCTTTCCAACCAAATACAAAATAATTTCCCCATGCCACTGAACAAGAGTAGGCAATTCCCACACATTTAGATTAAGGAGTATGACTTCCTACACAGGTCCTGGCATCTCAAAACTGCTCTGCATTCCCTGACCAGACAGAATTATGTAAACACAGTCTAATGTTCCTGAAATATTTCGTTCTTGATATTGGAAGCTTTGCACATTTGTAACCCATGCTGTTATTTGAGTTATTGGTAGGAGGTGGGCTTATATTATTACTAGTATCCCCCCAACAGTGTTGTTGTTGTTGTTGTTGTTGTTGTGTGTCTTCAAGTAATTTTTAATTTATGGTGACCTAAGATGACCCTCTTACAGGGTTTTCTGGAGCTTAGTGTGTGTGATGGGCCCAAGGGCAGCCAGTGAGTTTCCATGCCTGAGCAGGGGACTGAGCCCTGGTCCCCAAGGTTGTAGTCCAATGCTCAAACCACTACACCACCACAAAATGCTGGCTCTCTACAGAGGGGGTATCAATTTCCCCATCACAGTGCTTAATAGACTGGTTTTTTCCCCCCTCAAAAGGCTTGTCACCAGGGTCTTAAATACTTCTGCTGAGTGAAATAGAACTCATCTCTTTTTACATATTACAGCCACTCAAGAGGACCAAAGAAGACACCAACACTGTGGCCCTTTTCGCATGGCATTTGCCATGTGAAAGGGCACCTGGAGCGTCACGCAATTGCGAGGAGCGATCCACACAATGCACTCACAATTGTGCGATCCTCCAGGGGCTGGCAGGCGCTGATCGCGGACTATTTCATTTTCAACTTTGAGCCGAAAATGGCGTGCAATCACGCATCGCTCAGGGGCCCCGTGCACATTTGCTGTGCGTGCGGAGCTCTGGAGCCGTGGCGCTTGGACTTCCTGCCCCAGTGCAGCCTGGGAAAATCCCAGGGTGTGCTGCAGAAGGAAGAGGAGGGGCTCTCACGCTACCTGCTCGCGAGCAGGCAGCGGCTGAGGAGCTGAAGCAACGGGGATGTGAGAGCCTCTTGCAAGAGGCTGATCGCGCAATCCCCACACTCCAGCTCCGCAAAAAGGTAAGCTGTGGAAAGGGCCTGTGAGAAGAACAGTGAGAGCCGTCTCATGAACTTAGTCTTTGGCCATTTCTGCACTACACTGTTATGGTGATCTTATTCCACTTTCAACATCCTGTGGAATTCTGGGTTTTGTAGTTTACTGAGACCAAAGAGCTCCCCGGCTGAGAATTCTAAAGGCCCCTCCCTAAACTGCAAACCCCAGGATTCCGTGAGATGTTGAAAGTGGAATAATAGCACTATAACAGTGTGGTGTGGAAATGGCCTATGAGTTTTATATTTATGATAGCACATAAATTATTGTATTGTTACATGCAGCCTGTGGATTGTTAAAGAATTTGGTTTTTTTTAAAAAAATGTAATTTAAGTGAAGCACACACACAAAAATGTTGGGAATGATTACTTGTTGTTTGTATAGAGGGGAAATGTAAATGCAGCCATGGATGGAAGGTCCACAGTATCATTTGAATGAACTCTGCTCAACTATTACTGGGTGACACATTAATCTGTCCAAGTCTCTGCATTAATAAAAGTTAATATCTGTTTTTAAAAGAAAATCCATATTGAATTACAACAGTGCATAATATTGAAAGATCAGTTTCCTTGCCCATGACTAGACATCATAGTTTTAAAAAGCAGAACTATAAATATAGACAGCCCATGATGACTTTCTGGTTAAAATATGGATTTGTTTAGATTCAACAGGTCAAAAGGGTGCTGTATTCTATGGAAACATTAAGCAGAACAAGTTTAACTTGTTCTGTCTCAACTTCACCTCCTTCTTAAGAACACATTTACTTTTTTCCCACTTGTCAAAGCTTTCTAGATTTATTAGGAGCACTTAATAATATAAACAAGTTTCATTTACCTTCTATGTAAAGTGTTTTAATTTCAGTAAATTACTCTGGGAAGTTTCCATCTTGAGCAATATCAGAATTTTCCTTTTTCCAGAAATGAATGTAGATACATTCTGTTCTTTCTTGTCTGAGAGGGAGTAAATGGAAAAGCAGATAAGGAGTTAATAAAAAAAAAAGAAAGAATGCTGGGAAAATCCTTCCTTGCTCAGTTAATGTTATGACCATAAATAAAGGAGAACAGATAAAGGGGTATGCGAATACATTTAAGTGTAGCAGGCATTCAGAGATATTTGGCATTTTACAAGATCACTTAGGAGAAGAAAACAGGCCTTCAAGAGGCGGATCATTTCCAAAAACTCATGATGCTGCTACTACCATCTCATTATCAGAGACACTTTTGGAAAGGTTTGTTTCTTTTTTTGTTCCTGATAATTAATCTAATTCTCTTTCCTTTTAATGCTTGATTATGTTCCATTGCTAAGAGAAGTTCTGACAAGGTTAGTATGATAGGAACTCTTAAATATAAATCATAAATGCAGATATTTGTAAAAATAAATAGTATAACTATAACACATATACAACACGAATCACAGTTTAAAGCTGTCCAAGCTGGTAACCATCATAACATCTTGTGATAGCAAATCCACAGTTTAACTGCATGAACTGTGAAGAAGTAGTTCTTGATATTTATTATGAATTTCCTATCAGTTCACATCTGGGAATGGCCATGAGAGGAAGAAAAACTTCTGTTTGTCGTTTAGTGAGTACAACATGATGACGAATGCCATATAAGAATTAAATATCATAGTCAGAACACCACTATCAGAAGTATAATTTCTGTACATATTATTTCACACATTCATTTCTCTTTTACCAACTGTATGTTAGATAAATGAGGCTTTAGTCTCTTTCATAATGACCTATAAAATACTACAATACCATACCAGTTTTCACCAATGATGTGCTAAACAATGGCAAAGGTGATTCATCGAAATTCATATGACAAGAGAAGAAACCAAAAGTTGAATATAAAATTTTACAAGATGCACAACAAAGAGGGAGATTGGGATTACTGGATTTAAAATTGAAGTTTTCAAACTGTTTGGTTTTGTTGAAAGACTGGTTTGTGCTGGCAAATAAGAGATTGTTGGATTTAGAAAGGCATGAACTGAGGTTTGGGTGGCATAGCAATAGCATGTGTATTTCTATACTGCTTATCAGCTGAGTGTTCTCTAAGCAGTTTACAATGTGTTAGCTAATTGCCACCAACAAGCTGGGTACTTGTTTTAACAACATGCAGAAGGATGGAAGGCTGAGTCAACCTGGAGACTGGCAGGATTGAACTCACAACCTTGTGGCTGCAGTGCCGGCAGTTAACCACTGCGCCGCCAGGGCATAGTTATTTGTAGGATGATAAAGGCAAGGGAAATACAAATTTTAATAACCACTACATGAGATGGGCTCTATTTTTATCCCGCTTTTCTCCTTGAGGGGACTCAAAGCGGCTTACAGCCATTAAAAGAAGCATAGTTAAAAACCGTGATATACAAAAGTTAAAACAAAATTAAACCACAATAATAATTAAAACTTTTTAAAATACATATAAAAACAGCATTAAAATATCAATTAAATAACAATTAAAATGACCAGCACTGATAAAAATTACATATAAAATGCCTTGTTAAGAATATGGAACAGATACAAACCAAGATTATGTCCTAAGATACCTTTATAGGTTTCATTGCAAGACAACAGCAAAGGAAAAGTGGGTAACTTATTAAGATCTCTTGGAATTTGACCAAGAACAATATAGAATTAAGTCAAGTGAACAATTATTGTTAGACAGTTACAGTTTTCAATGGTTCTCTTATAAGACAAATAATATAAAGATTTCAAATGGACAAATAAACTATGATTTTGACATGTGCAAATCACTTGTCCTCAGATGATGAATATTTGATTGGAAAGATATAAAAACTTTTGTTAAAAATAGAGATGGAAGAGGATCAGGTCAAAGACTGTGTGATAAAGTTGGCACAAATGTTGGACAGAGGCCATTTCCGCCCTCACTGTTATAGTGCTATGATTCCACTTTCGACATCCTTTGAAGTTTAGGGAAGGGCCTTTAGAATGCTCAGTCAGAGAGCTCTTTGGCCTCAGTGAACTACAAACCTCAGAGTTCCACAGGATGTTGAAAATGGAATAATGGTACTATAACGGTGTAGTGCAGCAATGGCCCTAATATATAGGCAGAGCAATGGGAAAAAATAGGGCCAGAGACTGAAATTTGCATTATATTTTGATCTTAACAAGAACTTTTACAAAATGATGTACCATTGATATTTGAGGCCAGAAAAATTGTCCAAAATACATTCAAAGGTTTCTACTGTGTGCTGGAAATGTGAACAACAGGTGGGATCTTTTTTACCACGTGTAGTTGTGAAAAGGCCAAAAAAATCTGCAGTCAAATACATTGTATAGTGCAAAAATTTTTGAAAGTCAATGTTCATTTGAAACCTGAATTATATTTGTTATAAGATATTACAACATATGACCACTGCAGCAAGATTATTATACGTACAGAAATGGAAAAATACAGCAACACCAACTAGTGAGGACTGGCTAATAAAGTTGATGAAGTTAGATCAGACCTGCACAACTTGGCAGTAGGTAAGGGCTGAAATTACATAGGCTAAACTTCTTTGGGCTGCAGATAGGTTTTAAGGGGAGAGGATCTTGCAGCATGTGCAGAGTGCTCTTTTCACTTACCACCCTAATCAATAACTACAAAGTTAAGTATTTTTTTGGGGGGGTATTCCACCAACCCCATCACTTCTGTTACTGAAGCCAAAGAGCTCTCTGGCTGAGAATTCTAACAGCCCCTTCCTAAACTGAAAAGCCTAGGATTCCATAGGATATTAAAATTGAGATAACAGCACTATAACAGTCTAGTGCAGAAATGGCCATTGTGTTCAGGATGATGCACATTTATGTATTTTTCTTGCAGTTAACAGTTGAGTATGATGGGGAAACGGTAATGGCAAAACCCAGGATATGTTATCTAAAAGCATATTTCAAAATGCAAACAAGTGCAAGCTGATGGATTAACATAACCCAGCAAAATGTAGCCACAGGAGAAAAAAAGATAGGTGAGTGATAGCAGGGGACCCAAGTAGTATTTCTTGAGTTGACTGAGAACACACACGCTGTATGTGTGTGTGCATGTATGTATGTACGTGTGTGTGTGTGTGTGTGTGTGTATCTGTAATGTAAATAAATATCTGTAATGTAAATAAATGAATGTATACACACACACACACACATTCATTTATTTACATTACAGAATTGATTAAGAATAATTAACAGTTCACTTGTATAGTAGTAGTGATGAGAGCGCCAGTATGGTGTAGTGGTTTGAGCATTGGACTTTGACACTGGAGACGAGGAATGGATTCCCCACTCACCCACTGGGTGATCTATTGCACTCTCAGCAATGCTTGGGTAAACCTTCCTCCCCTTCTGCCCATTTTTCTTCTTAGAGGGTGAATCTGTGATTTTAAATCCTCCCATTTGGTTTGACTCATGGATCCTCTAGAGCCCAAGAGTAAAAAATCATGTAACTCATGTTGATCATATGTTGCATTAGTGACTGTTCTTTTGATTTCTGTATGAAATAAACAATCTTCTCTTCAGTCTGTTGGAGTCATTCTAATATACTGGTAAAAATGCTTGTTATTATGGGTGGTATGTGTGCATGCACATGTGTGTACATGTAATGCCCAAAGGTGTTGTGGGACCAGCTCCCCCCCCATACGAAGATGTTTTCACCATGAAAAGCCCCTTCTCCCCACATGTGCCCCACTCCCCTTTCCTGGACTCAGGGGCCAGCTGTTCCTCCCTCTGCTCAGTAAGCCCCACTGCGCTCCTGCTTTACCAGTACCATGGGTCCCTCACTGCGGGTCCTTCCGTGGCAAGTTGCGTAGATTTAGGGCAAAAGGGGACCCTCCTCCCTCTCAATGCTGACTTAGGCCTTGAATAGGAGCTAGGAGCCTCAAATTCTCTTAATTCTGCACTGCCACTGTTACCGCATTGGCATAACCTATCCCAGGGACTATAACTTTGATATTAGATATGCCCGCCATGCCAGAGAGGTTGCCCAGGTGGGCACATAGGCAAAGAGGTCAAGCAGCCGAAACTAGGTCAAGACCAGGAAAATCCCCAGTCACGTAGCCCAAGGAGACCTCAGGCTGTGCAAATCCACATAAGCAAAGTGTCCTCAGCCAAGAGTAGCCAACCTGAGGGGATTATCGGGTTTTCCCCAGGTTGAGCAACTGTGATTCTGGAGAAATCCTACAAGGCGAGGTCCATCTACATAAACTTACACTGCAACCCTTTGCAACCACAACCCTGAACACTTGCAACCCAGCGTAAACCAATCATGCAAACGACCAAGTTGCCATTGTTTGGCATTCCTTCCTTTGTTGTGACCATTGTTCTCCCTGGGAGAGGGCCTGCCCTCGAGGTACGTTCTGCCCTATAAGTAGTCCTAGTTTTTGATGGTCTCTTCGGAGAGCTCCCTGCCATGCTAGCAGACCGGCACTCTGTTAGTTGAGTGATCCCCTCAGCCATCTCTTTGCTGAGTTCCGTTCTTCTCACCGCTTCCTGGACCAAAGACTTCAGGATAGGTGCGGTATCACCGCCTCTACAATCCCTTTGCAATATCCCCTATCAATTTTCACCTCTTTTCCTTTTCAGTAGGCCTTGTGTGAGTGAGTGCGTGAGTGTGTGGTACTATACTCATTTAATAAAATTCATTTATTTAGTACATTTGTCTGGCTTTTTGCTTGGCCTGAGCCCATAAAGTTGGGTAAAAGATCCTGCTGGGTTACCTTTCCCCTTGCTTTGCTAATGCCAGTGGTCCGCTAATTTCCCCAACCTTTTTAACTTGAAGCAGAGTATGGGAAACAAGCAAGATGAACTTGAACTCCTGGTACAACAAAATAAGTACGATTTGATAGGCATCACTGAGATCTGATGGGATGAGTCTTAGGACTGGAATGTAGGAATAGAGGGGTATAGCCTATTTTGTAGAAATAGACCAAATAAGAAAGGAGGAGGAGTAGCCTTGTATGTCAAGGATGTTTTCACCTGTGAAGAGATCCGTGACTTAAACCTAGAAAGCCAGGTCGAGAGCATCTGGGTAAGAATTAAGGGAGTGAGAAACAATAGGCATATTCTGGTGGGAGTTTACTACAGACCTCCAACCCAGACTGAGGACCTTGATGACGCCTTCCTCAACCAAATGACCACGTATTCAAAAAGGAGAGATAGAGTAATAATAGGAGATTTCAATTACCCGGATATATGTTGGCAGTCAAACTCTGCCAAGACAGCAAGGTGCAGCAAGTTTCTTGCTTGTCTTGCAGACAATTTCATGGTCCAGAAGGTGGAAGAGGCCACAAGGGGATCAAATATTCTAGATCTGATCCTGACCAATAGGGATGACCTTGTTAATGAGGTAGAAGTGGTTGGATCTTTAGGGGGGAGTGACCATGCCCTATTGGAATTTGGCATTCAGTGAGAAGGAGAAGATAAGTGTAGCCAGACACTCATCTTAGATTTTAAAAAAGCGGACTTCTGTAAACCTAGGGAGCTGCTGGCTGAAATTCTGTGGTCAAGAATAGTGAAAGAGAAAAGAGTTCAGGAGGCATGGGAGTTCCTTAAAAGGGAGATATTGAAGGCACAGTCTAAAACCGTGCCAATAAGGAGGAAAAATGGAAGGCATCTGAAGAAACCAGAATGGTTGACTAAAGAACTCTCAGCTGAGCTAAGTATTAAGAGAAACATGTACAGGAAATGGAAGAAGGGGGAAACCACCAAAGAAGAATTTAAGCAAGTAGCCAGGAGATGTAGGGAGAAGGTCAGAAAGGCTAAAGCACAGAACAAACTTAGGCTGGCCAGAGACATTAAAAACAATAAAAAGGGCTTTTCTAAATATGTCTGCAGCAAAAGGAAAAAGAAGGAGGTGATAGGGTCGCTGCACAGAGAAGATGGCAAATTACTAACAGGGGGAAGAGAAAAGGCAGAACTACTTAACACCTTCTTTGCCTCAGTTTTTTCCCAGGAGGATACAAACACTCAACCTGGCAGTTGGGGAGCAGGGGAGGAAGCAGGGGAAATGCGGCGCATTATCGGTAGAGAGGTGGTATAGGAATACCTGGCCACACTGGATGAATTCAAGTCTCCAGGGCCAGATGAATTGCATCCTAGGATATTAAAAGAACTGGCGGAGGTCATTTCGGAACTGCTTGCTATAATCTTTGAGAAATCTTGGAGGACAGGAGAAGTTCCAGCAGACTGGAAGAGGGCAAATGTTGTCCCCATCTTCAAGAAGGGAAAAAAAGAGGACCCAAATAATTATCGCCCACTCAGCTTGACGTCAGTACCCGGAAAGATCCTGGAACAGATCATTAAGCAGTCGCTTTCTAATCACTTAGAAAGCAATGCGGTAATCACGAGAAGTCAACATGGATTTCTCAAAAATAAGTCATGCCAGACTAATCTTCTCTCTTTTTATGATAGAGTTACTAGTTTGATAGATGAAGGGAATGCTGTGGATGTAGCATATCTCGATTTCAGTAAGGCCTTTGACAAAGTTCCTCATGACATTCTTGCAAAGAAGCTAGTAAAATGTGGGCTGGACAGGGCTACTGTCAGGTGGATGTGTAACTGGTTGACTGACTGTTCCCAAAGGGTCCTCACCAATGGCTGCTTTTCATCCTGGAGAGAAGTGATTAGCGGGGTGCCACAGGGTTCTGTCCTGGGCCCAGTGCTGTTCAATATCTTCATCAACGACTTGGATGAAGGAATAGAGGGCATGCTCATCAAATTTGCAGATGACACCAAATTGGGAGGGGTTGCTAATAAGCCAGAGGACAGGATCAAAATTCAATATGACCTGGACAGACTGGAGAGCTGGGCCAAGGCTAATAAAGTGAACTTCAACAGAGAGAAGTGTAAGGTCCTACACTTAGGTAGAAAAGATGGAATACAGAAATATAGGATGGGGGACACGTGGCTGGATAGCAGTACGTGTGAAAGGGATCTAGGAGTCTTAACAGACCACAAGCTGAACATGAGTCAGTAGTGTGATGCGGCAGCCAAGAAAGCCAATGCAATTCTCGGCTGGATCAATAGCAGTATGGTGTCTAGATCGAGGGAGGTACTGGTACCATTCTACTTTGCTTTGGTTAGACCTCATCTTGAATACTGTATCCAGTTCTGGGCACCCCAATTCGAGAAGGACATGGTCAAGCTGGAGCAGATCCAGAGGAGGGTGACCAAAGTGGTGAGAGGCCTGGAAGACATGTCCTATGAGGATAGACTTAGAGAGCTGGGTATGTTTAGTCTGCAGAAGAGAAGGTTAAGAGGGGACATGATAGCTATGTTTAAATATTTGAAGGGATGCCATGTAGAGGAGGGAGAGGGCTTGTTTTCTACTGCTCCAGAGACCAGGACAAGGAGCAATGGATTCAAGCTGCAGGAAAGGAGATTCCACCTGAACCTCAGGAAGAACTTTTTGATAGTCAGGACTGTCCGGCAGTGGAATATGCTGCCTCAGAGTGTGGTGGAGTCTCCTTCCTTGGAGGTTTTTAAGCAGATGCTGGATGGCCATCTGTCAGGAGTGCTTTGAGGGTATTCCTACATGGCAGGGGGTTGGACTGGATGGCCCGTGTGGTCTCTTTCAACTCTACATTTCTATGATTCTATGAGCTAATCAAGGTGTCCCCCATGGGACCCCTAGAAGTCAGGGTAACACCACAACCCACTGATTTGTCTCACTCTACAGCAATGCAACGGGATGTTACTTGGGAATTTACAATCTTTATGTTCAAGGATCCTTTCCCTTCCCTCACCTCCCCCTTCTGAGTAAGAGGAATCCTATCCCTGTGTGCACCAAGGAATGTGTGGGAATGGAGAGCAAATGGAGGCTTTACAGAAAAGTATTTATTTTAAACAGGCAAGGTAAACAAGAAAATAATACTCACGAAATGGCCTTCTCCCCTCAGGTACACTTGATAGTTACAAGTAGTTATAAGGACAGATAGATTCTCAAGATCAGTCAAACTGGCCAAAATAACAAAGCTCTAATGCAGCTAACTAGACACATTCTAAACTACTCACAGCAGTTGGTCATTTCTGAGATGGTATTTTGGGAAGGGCCAAGAGGTGATCTTGTCTGCCTCTACTAGCTTTTCTCACCCTCCTTGTGGTCTCTTGAGGATTTTTTTTTTCCAGTTTTCATGGAAGCATCTAGAAGATTCTCTCTTTTCTTCCCCCTGATTGGGCAACTATCTCATGTGAATTCTAATCAATGTAACCTAACCCTTGCAATCCATTAACGCTTTGTATGCCTGAGGGAGAACTGTCTCCCTTATGCTCTGTTACCTCGATAATGGGGAAACCCCATTATCACACAAGCCCTGCATTACTCCAGGCCAGAAGATGAGCAGCCACCAGAGCAGCACAGCCAGGGACTTGAAGTACTTCAAGACAGGCACCTGGTTAAAAGACATCACTGTGGTGGCGGCTTGTCCGTTCAGCCAGTGCGGGCCAGTGAGGAAGTTGCTGGTGGCAGCAGAAGCAGCGGCCACGGATCGGCTATGTGGGGTGCCAAGTGGAAGCTGAACTTTGAGACCATCGAGGGCACCCGACGCCTTGAAGACGGTGGGGCTCTGGAGGGTGTAGGGGAAGACAAAGGTCTTTAGCTTGGCCATGTTGTGGAGGGTCGTTGGCATCCCCAAAATGTGCCACCCAAGGCAGACCACCCTTCCTGCTTGCAGGCCACACAAAATCCTTTAGTGGGACACTTGCCATATGTTGTGCAGGCCTGAATTAGATGAAATAGACAAATTAACAACACTGATAAGAGAAAAACCACCAGGAAATTTTTTGAAAAACTGGGAACATTTAACTGGTTTTTTGTAAGAAGAAGAGAACAATATGTTCTCCATAATTACTATATCTGGAAATAAATGCAGTACATGTATAGGAATATTATTTACAATTGGAGAAGTTACTTTTTATAGTCATGTATAATCTTCTTTAGGAAAGCTGGATGTCAAATACAAATTCTTTTTCATTATTCTCAATTATGTTTGCTTTTTATTACCTTCTTTCTTCTGTTATTATCTTTTGTCTTTTTTCTGTTTTTCTTTGTTGTTTCTCTTCCCTTTGTTTGTATGTACCTTGACTTTTGAGCTGGAAAATGTTCAATAAAATTTACTTTAAAAAATACTAAAGTAGTTTCTTATCTGTCTCTGTAGGTATCTGGGGTTTAACACTTTTTTTGGTGACAAATGCAGAGGTTCAAGAGAGACACAGCTTTCCATGTTGTGTACCAGGACCCCAAGGTCCTCCTGGACTCAATGGAAACCCTGGTCACAATGGGTTCAATGGAGAAAAGGGAGACAAGGGGGACCCTGGAGAACAAGGTATGTTGCATGTTTCAGGACCGATTTAATAAGAAAGTTGCTTTCAAGACCTTCAAGTGCTCTCAACATCCGTTTGTTTATTTTTCTTTTACTCAAAACATCCCTTTGCTTTCTACCAGGCATGGGGAGAATCATGCAGGATCATCAGGTTTGTGGCCTGCACATATCTGCTTTTAGGCCTTTTTAATGACTGGGCATCTTCCAGTTTACTTCTTCATTCACAAAACTGCTCCACTGGGCTTATATGACCTCCGACAGAGTCAAAACCTGTCCCTTCCTGAAGATATAGGGAGCAATTTTAGTAAAGGAAAAACTAAAAAAAGTTTAACTTTTTTTCCATCGGTGTTGCATCAGAGTTGGTACAGCGCTCTAAAGCCCAATGAGAAATTTGTGGCCACGACACCTCAGGTAGTTGCCCACTGTTGCACAAGGATCTGTTGTAATGTACAATTTAGCAGTGGTGCAATTAGGCAATTTTGGACTCAGAATTTAACCATCTTATCTGAGGCCTTTCTTTAAATTATGATACATATGTGGTTAAGGCTGCCCTGGCTTGTTTGAGATGTTTTTCTGACCTCTGCCCAGGTGACATCATGATATATTGGAAAATAGTGATGGGGAAGGACAATCTCATCCTCATCATTTTCCAGAGCAGTTTGGGGCCTTTGCAGTCTAGATTGTCAGGGCAGATGTAGTGGGATGAATGCATGGGTGGCATCCATGGAATGGATTCCCCCCCCTTTTTTTAATGAGAAAGCGTAAATTATCCTTTATTTCAGCAGTCCTCTCCTCCTCCTCCTCGTCCATTTTGTCGCAGGAGAGGCTGCATAATCTTTGGAAGCCAAAGTATGTAGTACAACAGATAGCAATAGGTATAAGACATGTCCCTGAGCAACTATCAGAGTGTGGTCAAGATGGCAAGAGGTATTAATAAGGAAGCACAAGCTAGGAAAGGCACCAAGAGTTTGCTTTTGCCTGAGTCTACTGGCATTGGCAAGAATCCATCCTCTCCTCTCCTGTTCTCCCTCCACTTGCTGAACTATTACTTGAGTACAAACTACTTTTGCACTTCTCATTCAGTTTGCAGCTATTGAAGTAAGATGAAGATGAAGAAGGAAAGTGGGAGGAGGAGAGAGAAACAGGGTCATTTTAAAAGCAGATGAAAAAAGTGGTATGACAGAAGATTAATATGGACTGTTCCTGCTAAACTGAGACAGCTGGAGGGCATGCATGCAATTCAGTGCTCTTTCTCCTGAGCTATTTTCCCCCTTACCCCGGTTATTTTTAAGGTGTTCCCGGATCTCCTGGTATCCTAGGATTCCCAGGAAAACAAGGACCAATTGGCCCAAAAGGCGAACGTGGAGAAACAGGCACTCCTGGCCTTCCTGGGTTGTGTCCGCTGCAACAGAGATCTGCTTTTGCTGCACACCTGGGAAAAAATTATCCAGCACCAAATGTGCCCATTCGGTTTCACAATATCATCTACAATGAACAGCAACACTTTGATGCAGCTTCCGGAGTCTTCACCTGCCAAATCCCGGGAGTCTATTTCTTTGGCTACAATATGGAGACAACCAGGAATTCAAGTGTCCAACTAATGAAAAATGGTACACCAGTGGTAGGAACCTACCAGATCACCCCAACTGGTTATGAAAACATGTCTGGAAGTACAGTCCTTAGACTGGAGGGAGGTGATAAGGTGTGGTTAGAATCAAGGCCAGGGTACAATGGAGTAACACACACTAGTTACTTCTTGGGTTACCTCCTATTTGTATCTTAGGATATACATTCTTTTGAATATGGATTAATTGTTGTGGAGCATTTCTTTTAAAAATTTGGTGAGTTGGTATGTGACTCAGGCCCTTTCCACATCTTACCTTTTTCTGGTGCTGGGGTGCGGGGATTGCGCAAACAGCCTCTGGTGAGAGGCTCTTGCATCCCTGCTGCTTCAGCTCCACACGAGCTGCCTGCTCACACGAAAGCTCTGCCTCTCCCTTCTGCAGTGCAGCCTGGGAGTTTCCCAGGCTGCACTGGGGCAGGAAGCTCGACCGGCGTGGCTCCGGAGGCTCCACACACCAGGTAAGTGCGTGCGGGGCCCGGGAGTGTAATCGCACACCATTTTCAGCTTCCAGCTGAAAATGAAAAGGTGTGCGATTGGCAACTGCCGGCCTCTGGAGTGTAGCGCGATTGTGAGTGCATCATGCAGATCGCTCCTCACAATCACATGACACTCCAGGCTCCCTTTTGCATGGCAAATGCCATGCGAAAAGGGCCTCAGTTCAGCCCTGTTTAGATGTGCAATTGCTCATGTGATCTGAGGAAAGCAGGAATGTCCTTTTTGTTTCTGCCATCTTCATTATTCCTCTTTCCCTTTCAATTTGTTGGAGGGTGTAGATCTGCTGCCCAGACTGTTGTATGCATTTAAAATCTTCCGCTTGATTTAGAAGTCTGATTGTTCAAGGGTTAGACAGAGATTAGAATAACAGATTGCAGATTTATAATTCATTAGGAAGTTCTAATCTATCACTAGGGGTTTGGATTGGAATAATAGATTCTTATCACACTGCATGTGTTAATTGGTTACCAAATGCCAGAATGCTTCTGTTATCAGTGACAGTTTTGCAGATGGCAAGTGTTAATAATGTAGTTGCCACTGTCAATATTTTTAGTACTTAATTTCACTCTGACTACACCGTTCCCACACCAAACATGCAATATATGCATGCACGTGCACACACTCACACATATACCTGAAATTGTGAATAAAACTTGTAACTGAAGAGGCGGGTTATGGATCACAAAAATCCATGCTGCAATAAATTGGTTAGTCTTTAAGGTATCACAAGAATTACTGTCCCCCCCCCCCGCAACAGCTTAACTGCTCCATTTGGAAGCTGGCCAAGGGCTATATATTTTTGAAAAATGTACACATGTAATATAGGGTCCCAGCTGCAGATTAGAGCAGAAATCCTTTTGGGACTTTACATTGTATAACCAGATACTGTTCAAGCAATTGGATATTGTGTAAGGAGGTTTCCAGGACTTCCAAGCACTGTCTCTCCCTCCCCAGTGCTGCCACATTGGTTTCCTTCAAAATCTTACACTATTGGCTCTCAGCAGGATCTGAACCAAGGTTTGGCAAGAAACACTGATTCAGTTTTTAAAAATCTGTGATTTTAATCTATAATTTAAATACAAACATTTCAGATAACATATTGGCCAAGATCCTGCACCAGAGACTATGCTGTACAGCTTTAGAATGATGGATGGAGTTATGTTGCAGCCATGATAGACAAAGAAGTGATTGAATAGTGATGGTGCACAGTGGGCTACTGTGCAAGATGTCCCACATCTGTATGTGCAACGTGTCCCATTGTGCATCAGAACATACTGCACATTAGGACATGTGCATTGGGACAATTGAACAAAGGCCATGCTGCTGTCTCAATCTGTGCAATGATTCCAGATATGTGACTGTGTTTCTGCTTCTTTCCTGAGAATACGAAAATTGTGCAGCATTGCACTTCAGCTTTATGCGATTATAAATCGATTCACTATGATGTAACTAGATAAATCTAGGTAAACAGGTCAACTGATATATTCTGGTGTTACTAATAAAAAGACACTGGTTCCCAATTTTATGAAGGAAGGTAGGATATGAATACATACATAAGTAAGCAGCGCAACTATTTGGACCTTTTCTCCTCAATGGATTTTTTGTGTCATTTGAAAAAAAACAAGAAAGAAGCAGAAGAAGCAGAAAGAAAACAGAGATGGGTTACAAATGGAAAATGAAGTCATCTGGAAATCACAGAATGAGGCATGGCTTTGGTAAGAAAAAAGGCTTGTCTGGAATCACTCAAAAAGAGATAAAGCAGAAATGAAGGAAGAAAAAAAAGGGAAATCCAACTGGGATAGGAAATTTAGTCTGGAATTTGTGGACTGGAATTGAACTGCAGCCCAATTTCACAGCTAAATACCCATTTGTAAGCAAACAAAAGCGATTAAACTACAGTGTTCATGTTGTCTTGAAGCTACTGGACCTCACTTTCTGACACCCAGAGTTGCTTGTATTTTTTTTAATTTATGGATAGCAATGCACAGTTTTTTTTGTTTAGTGTACAAGCAAGTCACACAATAATGTAAACAGACAGGAAAACTGGATATTCATATCTGATTCCAGGTACGTTTAGAGCCTGCATTGAATGAAAAAATAACCATGAACTTAAATATGTCAGGGGAAAACCTACAGAAAACAATTTCTCAGAAAACTGACTATTTGAACTATAAGGGTGGCCATTGGAACATCTCATTACATGGCAAGAAATTTGGGAGTGATCAGTTAACAAAATAATTTAAATTGGCTGTTTAAAAATTTTCAGTGTTTGTTCCTAGAGCAACACAGATTTAATACAGGCTTCTTCCATTTATTTGGTGGGTTAGGAACCGTAACACTGTTAGAAAGCAGAATTGGTCAAAAAGTGGAACCCATCTAGGGAACATGAAGGAATTACGGAAGCTTGCTTGGGACTGTGTGCATGCATGTGCACATGCTGCTTACAAAATTTCCCAATTGGCTTGGCACTTTCCTGCCTCTCAACTTGCTTTGCAAGTAGCACACATGCATGTGTGCATATAAACAGTCCGAAGTAATCCTCTGTAGGTAAGAAGAAACTGACAAAAGTCCACTGTTTGAATGCTTGCAAATTATAGACAAGTTCCATTAATTCGGAAAGGGGTCTACTCTTTTATCAGTTCTTGCCTGCAGCCACTTGCTTGGGGCCACTTGCACACGCACGTGGGATCCCAACTCCTGCCTACAGAAAGAATCGAAATGGAACTTGTCTGTAATTTGCAAGCATTCAAACAGTGTAATGTCAAAAAATGAGTCAGCTAAATGTGGGGGAAACTTATATTGGCATACATTAATAATTTCATCTTTCCATGTAATTGTGCTAACTGCTCATATAAATTGTCTATGAGCTGTCATCTTCAATGTGTTATTAAATTTTAATTTTGTTCAATAAATAAATTTTAAAAAGAAAGACACTGAGAAAATCATTGCACAGAATGTGGTGGAACTACACTTCAGGCTTGAGTAAAGTCCTGACACATTGGAGCCACTTATCATTTGGCTTGAAATATCCTATCTCAAAAAGTCAGTGCACATTTTGTAAATTTCACTGCACAAATCTACACCCTGAAATCTTCTTTACCAACCTTTTTGTACCTGCCTCTTGGTGACAGGAAATACATTTCTTAGAAAGGTACAAATCTCCTAACACAGTAGTGGAGATAATTCAAACAAAGCAATGTAACCAAGAACTGACAAAATTGATGCCCCAAGACAAGCCAGTGACATTTAGTATGATCTAAAAGAATCACATCCTTGGTTTTATTTCTGAGATGAATAAAATGACAGGAACCAAAGACGGGGCACTGATGTAAATTTACAATGGATCTTTTCCCCTAGTAGTAGGTAGCCTTGGAAGAAGTGGATGTTTGCATCTTTTGATGGGTATCCCGTGCTTAATAGTGGCTTGCCATTTTCTCAGACTTCTGGGGTGATTATTTTGATGAAGTGTTTCTGTAAATCATGCTCCTTCTGGAATCTAATTAATGTAAAGACTCTGGAGAAAAGGCAGAAGAAACCTGCACTGCCCTGTATGAGTTGAAGATATATGAGACTTACTTACATGCTTAGGTGAAAAATGGGAGAATAATGGCATGAGCTTTACAACGGATTTGACATATAGTTCCATACGTTTAAAAATTTTGGCAAATGCACCTTCAAAGGACTAAGAAATATGAGAAATGTACTGCATGTTAAAGTCTACCTCCTCACTAAAACCAGCAACTTCATCCCTCTGTGGAAAGCAAGGTACTTGTTCCTCCTCCCCTCTTCTTACCATTCATCAATCAGTGCAGAAAATTCATGGAGAGGGCTTGGAGAAATACACCTCTGGCTATCCATTTTACATCTTACTCTATTCCCTATTTCAAAAAGACTGTTTTGCATTATTGGCCAATCAGATGATCAAATTTATGAGATCAATTGGCAGTGCTCTAAGGAAAAGACAGGAAGCGGCGATCAGCTTCACCTGCAATACAGCAGTGCAATAAATACAGTGGGGTGTAGGAAGTGCCAGCTTCCCAAGCTTCTAAGTCCTTTTTATCTCCAAAATGATATGTTTACATCTGTGTGGAAGAATCTGGTTTCTAGAGGGTTCACAAATAATTTTGTTTACATATGCAAGGCTGACTTGAACTGATTATTTGATTTCCATGTGCATATTGCTAATTCTGAATAAAGTCAGTTGAAACATGCTGAGCTGCTCTTCTTTTTCATTAGTTTAAGAAATCTGCAATTTTTTTTTGGGAAAAAAAAATTGGAACCAAATTTTTTGTTAAAGAAGTAATGCCTAAGAACACAACTGGCCTCTCCCAAAACTGCAAACCCCAGGATTCCATAGGATGTTGAAAGTGGAATAATAGTGCTATAACAGTCTAGTGCAGAAATGGCTCTACTTTGAAGCTGAGGTATACCAGGATGCGCTATCACTTCCAGTTTGTCGTCATCTGCATATTTGATGAGCAAAATTCCTTCTCTTTTTCTCTTTTCATTCTTTCAAATAAAAGATGTTGAACAACAACAACCCCAGGACAGAACCCTGGGGGATCTCACTTTTCACTTCTCCACAGGATGATGAAGAACCACTGATGAGCTCTTCAGTTATGCTCCATCAACTCTATAAATACATCTCACAATAGCATAGTCTAGCTTGCATTTCTCCTCCAACAGAGACTCTCCTATATCTGAAATGTGGTGAAAAGGTTCAGTAGTAATTTCCAGTGCTTTCTCACATTTATCTTGACATCCACTCCAAATGGGATGAAAATTATACAGCATAGTTTAAAAACGTGTAGCAGAGACAAAAGATGATAAAACTATGTCCCTTTTCTTTTCTTCCAGTGCAAACCTTGCAGAGTTCAAGCAGTCGAGATTCATCTGCTGCCACATCATTTTCCCTCTATCCCAACTCAGTTGTTCTGTCAGAGTTTTCAAAAAGAGTTCAGAATAATAGAACACCTGGAGGGACATTTTGCTAGTCTTGCCTGTGAGATGTATTTTTATTTTTATTTTAATTAACTAATTTTACCTTTTCCAAACAAACTTTCTCTTGTTGAGTGGGGTCTGGAAGAGGGGAAAGTGGCCTGGCAATGTTTGAGTCTTATGAGTCTTCTCAGGAACACCAGTTCGCTGTTTCTGAGATGAATGGGAATTATATTTCAAATGCCTCCTGGTTTACTGGAATGAGCTGGTTGGCATTGGAAGCTACCATTGCCATATGTTCCAGCACCAATAGGATCACTATAATCAACCGTGGGCTCTTTCACATCACAGTTATGGCACTATGATTCCACTGCCATGGTTCCACCAGATCAAATCCCGGGATTAGTGCTTTTGGGAGTTGTCTTTAGAATTCTCCGCCAGAGATCACTAGTGCTTCACCAAATGAAAAATCCCAGGATTCCACAGTGTAAGGTCTCGCTTTGGGGGTCCCTGATATTAGTATGGTTTGGATGGGCACCATATCTAATTGGCATCATATGTAATTGGCAACATATTTTATTGGTTCTGATATCAAATTCAAGCCTGAGAGGTGATGGAGGGGTCAAACCGAGCGAAGGAAAGAATTTGACTGTAAATGTGAGAAGGATAGGTCAGCTGGAAACTTCCTCCAGGTATTTGTCAGGCAAATATGCACCATTCCTGTGGATAATAGGCTTAAGTAGAAGCTGGAATTTTCCAGGGAATCCAGCTGTGAAGAGCTGATTGACAGATATCCAGCCCTTGTACACCTGGATTCTTTCCTCTTTCTTCAGAGCACCCACAATAGACACAATAGACAGCTATTACAACATCCATCATGTCTTTGTCAATCAAGCACTAAGCCCATCAACAGGTGAAAGACCCATTGTCCACAACAGGTTCCCTTTGTCTTGCATCTGGAAACTTCAATGCCACAGGCTATTTTCAGGGTACAAATACCTCTGATTTCAGGATGCCCAGCGCAGTCTCTCGAAGGTCTATCCATCACTCTGTCCGTCTGGCTCTGAATGAGAACTGTCCTTAGATCCTACCTAAGCCAAAATACATTTCTGCTCTTCACTACTCTTCTGGACTAGTAATTATAAATCCCCCAAACCCCTCAGCCTCTCTATAATTTTTCTTCCCTTTCTCTTTCAGTAAGCTCCTGTGTGAATGTGTGAATGTGTGATTGTGTGTATCTTGTGTATAATTCCCCCCAATAAAAACACATTTTTAACTTACTTTTAATATTTGGCTGGTTCTTTTCCTGTGTGTGCCCGTAAACGCTGGTAGGAAAGATCTTGCAGTCACACCTGAAGCAATCTGTCCATCTGAGTGAATTGGAATATCTCAACACTCGTGTCCCTTCTTGCACTCATCTGATGTTACATAAAAGAAAAAAAATCAGAGTCCCCACTCTGACCTGACAGAATTGCTCATGCCTGTCAGCCATATGAGCATGTGCAGAGGAAAAAAAAATCCTTCACATGCTCTCTTTCACCTCTCCATAGTTTATTACTAGTAATAGGTACCAAAGAGATCTTGCTAAAACCCCAGGAACCACATATGAGCAGAATCCCCACTCTGGGAGAAGGGGTTTAACTATCTCTCCAAAGGAAAGGAAGAGAAAAGTGCATATGGATAAAAGTTCCTGCCCACAGTCCTCAATTTTTCACCTTCCTGAGCATGCTCAGAACAGATCCATCTGGCCGCCATTTTCTGGTGGAGTACTGAGACTTGGGTCCTTTCTGCACTACACTGTTACAGTGCTATTATTCCACTTTCAACATCCTGTGGAATTCCGGGGTCTGTAGTTGACTGAGGCCAAGAGCTCTCTGGTTGAGAATTCTAAATGGCTTTCTCTCAACTGCAAACCCCTGGATTCCCTAGGATGTTGAAAGTGGAATAATAGCACTATAACAGTGTAGTGTGGAAAGGCCATTGGAACACAGTTGCTTATTTTAATCATCACCAGCTGTTTTGGAGTCATGACAAAGCATGTGTGAATGTTAAAAAAATTAAAACTGAATGTGGTGGGGGAACAGTCAGTAGCAGATGGTTACCATGTTTCTCTAGGCCTGGATTTTTGATCCTGATAGGTCATCTCTTTCCTTATTTTGATTCTCCTTCCCACTCCCCCTTTTCCTTTTTTTCGCTACTATTTAAAAAATGCTGTGGCTTGTCAGGGATTTCTTTTTTAAGTTGTGGTTAGCATGGCGGTTTCTTTTTTCCCCTGCTTTTAAGAAATCTGTCCTTTTATTTGAAAAGTCAACTTGTGGCTATTGCTTGTGGTTTTTTCATTGCTGTGGTTTGGTTCCTCTATTCATTTTGAGGCTTTGTGTAGTCATTGTGAGGCCTCCTGTGATCCTTTTTGGGTGGCCTTTATATCCTTTTTTTTTTTTTGAAAAAATTTTGGATTTGGCCTTTGAGACTTGCATTAATTTTGGGAAGCCTTCCAGTGGTCTTTCAAACCTGAATTTATTTATTTTGTTAATGTCTGAACTTGTCCTTTGAGATGTGGATTAATTGGTGGGGAGAAGCACTGCAATGATCTCTGAGGCTATTTCCGCACCGGGCTATTAAAACGGCGCAGAGCGACCTCCGATGGAGATCTTCTGCACCGTGGAGTGGACTGGGTCGGACTACTTTTCATAGTTCCGCACCTCAGTCCGTCCCGGAACGACTGGAACTGGTCACGCAGCGTGCTTTTTAAAAACCTCTTTTAAGAGGTTTTTCAAAAGCATTGAGTGCCTGACTCCGTGCCGCTCCGTCGCCGTGCTCCGGTGCAGATTTGCAGGCGTGCACTAGTGCATGCCTGCAGATCTGCTGGGGGCGGGCTTTAGGCTGGCGAGCTTCTCCGGTTGGTGGAGAGCCTCCACCAACCGGACGCTGCCATTTTGGACACTGGAACAGTGCGGAGAGACGAGTTCACACTGCTCCTCGTCCCAACAGACTCGCCCGGAAGGAGAAGAAATCCGATGAGTCCTGTTTCTGCCTGAATCACACCCCACGTGTGGAAAGGGCCTGAGTCTTGTATTTATTTTTGTGTTTTCGCTTCTCAGACCTGTATTAAGTTTGGGCTGCCTTCAAGTGGCTATTGAAACTTCCATTAAAATGAAGGAAGGGGGCTTGTATTGGTGAATGATTTTTTTCCCTTTCCCATTCTCCATGGCTGGCTGCTCTGCAGCTGACATCTTTCTTCAAGGAAATACTGATGGGCCTAATTGGAGGATTGGGATTTCTGTAATGGGCAGGAGAAGCCTCAGACCTTTTCCTGTAGCATGAACTATATGTGCAACTGCCTCTATTGTTGTGCTCTTGTCCTCTTTTCTTTCTTCCTTTTCTCAGAGCTCTTTTTTAAAATCTGGATTTTGCTGCAATCAAATCCCCTTGTCAAGAAGTAGAATTCGTAATAGCAAAACTCAGGTAGCTGGAGAGGTGAAGACTAACAACTGATTAAGTTATTTTGAGGGGAAATGGGGGATCAAATTTATTTAGGTTGAAATCACCATGGTTCAGATTAGAAATTACTGGAACCTGAATGACAGATTTAACTTAAAAGTGATTCAGTGCCATTTCCTCAACACCCAGACCCATTTCAACAGTCTTTTATTATTGTTTGAGATCTCAGATCATTGAGATTCTCCTATTTGCTGCCCGTTCTTGTGGTCCAAATGAAGAGTGATTGGGCTGGTTTAGAGCAGTGGCAATGGTGAGAGCAGAAATGGTAGTGATACAAAGGAAGGAATGGGAAGTGGCAGCGTGCAAAAGACGAGGACACGAGTGCTTAGGCTGTCAGGAATTCTGTTATACCTATGCTTTCTTGAAAGCGCACATGTGAAGACTGCCAGGATGGAATTTGAGAGTGGAAGAGAGGATAGAATGTGTGACTGTGGGATATAAGCACAGTTGAGTCTTGATTTATCTCAGTATTTCATTGCTGGTCTTATAGTGTAAAATGATGCTGATATAAATGTGTGTAGCTAATGCCATTGAAGACTAGAGGAATGCATGCTACTGGAGCTGAAGTAGCCACAAAATTAGTGATTTTATTCAAGCCACCGTCAATTTTAAAGAGGTTTGAAGCATAAAAAGACAGAGCTTACTTTTCCAAACTAGAGAAACCCCTACACTGCAGGTGACAAAACTGCAGTTGCTGATGCCCCACCTAAGCAAGAGGAGAAAATTGCTTCCAGCCCCAGCAAAACCAAGATTCCAGTTTCCTCCTCTGCCTGGCACCACCCTTTAAACAGCAAAGAAAACCCCTTCCTCCAAGTGGTGGCAGGACTCTAATTTCTTTCTCCCCCTTGTGCTCTCCCTTCTAAGCAGGCAAAGGAAACCACTTCCTTCCAAAACACTAAGACACCAGTGACTTTCTCCCTCTGTGCTTTGTGGGTGAGATTTCAGTGAAATAAATTTAAATTCTGGAGAAACATGTTTGAAATATTGTAAATTGTGGCAATGCAAATTGAGACTCACCTATAGTGTGAGAAGAGAACAGATCCAGAAGCAGAGGATAGAAGTTGCAAAACAGATGTTAAAAAAAAAAATCTCAGGAGTAAGCAGAAACTACAAGGGAGAAAATTTGCACCTTCTTCCTCCTTTAGGAGAAAAAATAGTTCTACAAGAATAGATGTTTATGACGTTCCAATGGCAAGTGCTTGTAATAAATTATGAGAAAGAGGCTATTAGGATAATTACAAGGGTACAGTGTAGAACTTCAGAAGTTATCTTACACAGTCGGCCCTTCACTCTCACAAAGATTAGGGATACAAGATCCTTGTGGGAAAAATGCCATAAGGTTGTAAAAGTCCAACTGCCCCCTAGGACTATTGAAGCTGATTTTATAAGCAGCAGCAGCTGTCACTGGCCATGCTCTCGACCCTCTTCTCTTCCTGGATGTCCCCCCATCTCCCATCATTCCAATAGCTCCACCTCATACCTTCTTTTGACACCTTTGCACTCATATATCTCATGCAGAATTTAACAGCCACCCAATTCAATCTGATTTTCTCCTCCTTCTCCCCCCGCATCTCCCATTCTTATCATAGAATCAGAGAATCAGAGAGTTGGAAGAGACCACAGGGGCCATCGTGTCCAACCCCCTTCTGCCATGCAGGAATGCCCATCAAAGCATTCCCAACAGATGGCCATCCAGCCTCTGCTTAAAAACCTCCAAAGAAGGAGACTCCACCACACTCCGAGGCAGCATATTCCACTGCTGCACAGCTCTGACCATCAGGAAGTTCTTCCTGAGGTTCAAGTGGAATCTCCTTTCCTGAAGCTTGAATCCATTGCTTCTTGTCCTAGTCTCTGGAGTAGCAGAGAACAAGCCCGCTCCCTCCTAAACATGACATCCCTTCAAATATTTAAACATGGCTATCATGTCCTCTCTTAACCTTCTCTTCTGTAGACTAATCATACCCAGCTCCTTAAGCCGTTCTTCATAGGGCATGGCTTCCAGGCCCTTCACCATTTTGGTCGCCCTCCTCCGGACACGTTCCAGCTCGTTGATATCCTTCTTGAATCGAGGTGCCCAGAACTGGACACAGTATTCCAAATGAGGAATAGAGTGGTACCATTACCTCCCTCGATGTAGACACCATACTCCTATTGATACAACCAAGAATCGCATTGGCTTTCTTGGCTGCCTCATCACACTGCTGACTCAGTTCAGCTTGTGATCTGCCAAGACTTCTAGATCCCTTTCACATGTACTGCTATCCAACCACATGTCCCCCATCCTATATTTGTGCGTTCCATTTTTTTTTTGCCTAAGTGCAGAAAAATTCTTTTCTTCCAATAGCCCTACCTTGTACCTTCTTTTGACACCTTCACACGCACACACTTCATCCAGAATTTAACAGCCATCTAACTCAATCTGATATTGCAAGCCATGTCCTCCAACCCTTCTTCTCCCGGCCCTCTCCTATCTTCTGTTGTGCCAACAGCCCGAATTGTTTCAAATTGCATTGAGTTGGGTGGAAGCAGCCTTTGCCAGTCAGAATTATCTTTGTTTTCTAAAGAATCTCACCTGGTACAAAGTGGCTTCATATTTTTTTTCTGAAAGAATCATCAGGACGATGGTTTGACAATGGATAATTTAAAAACCTCAGTGTGTTTCCTGGATTGTCTTTTGTAAATTTAAGCAAGACCTTTTCTCTGGGGACCTGAGGCACTGTTGTAATACAGTAATGCCAACAGTGCTTTTTACCTTTTCTGCATCTTGAATATTTGTTAAGCTGTTACATTTTGCTACTTAAGTGAACTCTGCAGAGATTATACCAAGACTTTTTATATCTATCCTTTGCTGAACTCAATTAGCTTTTATATATACTGGCATATAAACACAAATGTAAGAAAATGTCAAATGATTCTTCAACCTGATCTACAGTGGTACAAGCCTAGTGTTTGACTCATTTGACAGCACCACCTGTGTGCTTAAAAAGGAGAGAGCAAACTGGCAAACTGTACTAGTTCATCACCACAAGTCAACAGAGATCAACAAAATGATTGTGAAACCCTGCCCTTTAATTGCACAGACTAATTATAAAACTGTATGAGTCTAACAGCAGAGGGCAGCAAAGGCAAATGTAGAACTGTCTATGGAACAAAACTGGTATCTGTAGTAGTCATACAGGCTGCACGTTTCCTGCAATACATGATATATTTCTTTGTAAGGCCTTTGTAAGCCCTTAAGAACAGTTCAGTGAATTTGATCTACCCCTCACATATATAGAAATATGCAATAAAATAATTTTATTTAACTTGGAATTTTCTCCCTGGACACCTGTTTTATACCACTGCTGTTACTCTAACTCCCTCCTTGGGAATAAGTTTTTCATTATGAAATACTTATTATTCCCAAACACATGCAATGGAAAAAACAAGATTATTTTTCCCATTTTAAACCTGCCACTGTGCTTCCTCTATTAAATTGTAGACTATAACTTTGTTTCTTCCCCCCTTGTTTCCTGTGCTGAATTTTAGACTGTAAGACTTGGGCTGAGATCTGAACAAAGCAGTCATCCTCTTGTCCGGTACGTAGGGATGGGAAAGAATTTTGGTAGGTTTCAAGTTCTTGCTGAAACTATCCATTTCACACTTTCTGAGGTTGTTGCAATACAAATTTCTCTTAGAAATATGCATGCAGTGGGCTTGCTGTATCTGCAGGCTTAGGATTCATGGATTCAACTAACCACAGATTCAAACTAATGTACAGTATCGTACCCCACACAACGCACTATACGTTACACAACAGATTTGCAAGGATGAAGAAGCTGCAGAAAGATATGAAGCTGCAGAGAGACAGGAGAATCTGTGAAATGTTGGGGATCCCAGCATAGTGCTTGACATCAATCCAGGGTTCCTGCGATTACACAGATCCCCATATCTCTCTGCAACCTTGTACCTTGCTGCAGTCTCATGTTTGCACAGTTTGAAGCTTCAAGTGTGTGGTGATGGGGGTGGCTGCTGTGTCTGCTGCTGGTCTTTCCTATCAGAGAGAAAAGGAGGAAGGAGTGAGGGGATTCAGGCTACAGTATTTAAAAAAATACAGTACTATACAGTAGATCTCTCTTGTATAATACCTTACTTATAAGTCTCTTATTAATAAAATGTCTCAGGGTGGCAGCGGAGGTGGAAGCAACCCCCGTCGCTCGGGATACTGCCAAATACCCTTTTCTGCCTTGCAGATGGACAAGCAGAAGCACTGCTGCTGCCAGCTCAAAGGCAGAAATGAGTGGCTGGCATAATCCCTAGAGGAAGGGCAGCCTGGAGAATGCACGCCTGGTGGCTAGAGCTTGCTACTACCTCCGATTGCTGCCCTACACTATTTTATTAACAGGGACTCCAGCATCTGCATTTTTTGCTATCCATCTGGGGTCCTAGAACCAATCCCTGCATGTACCAGGGCCCACATGTCCTTGTTCCTCTCTGTTTCAATTGTTCTCCACATGTGGAGGCTGACTTGTGTAGAGGAAAGCCTCCTTTCTTTGTTGAGGTTCTCCTGAAGATTTGGAATGGAGGCAAATCTAGATTCCAAAATGCATAGAATGTCCTTGGATAGAGGATTCAGCAAGTTGCCTTCCACATGTAGAAGGCAACAGAAACGGAAACGGAGTTGGTGAAGCAAGTGCACAACCCTCCTTATAACTTTAATGAACTCAGTTTTAGAATATCTGAGAAGAGCATGTGTTATAGTGACAGTGATGCCCTGATGAATTGTATAGAAATGCACTTCTACCTTTTTTGAAGAAGAGAGTGTGCAACCTGATGCATGAATGTGTTATTTTGTATACCTGCCGGAGCCTCCTTATGTTGAGAGATACACTCATAGGAAGCTGCCGGCTCATTGGACCATTTTGTATGGCATTGCCTATGCTGTTTACTAGTCTCTCTCTTGAGTTTCAGGCAGAAGAGAGACTTTTCAAGACCTAACTTGAGATGTCAGGAATTGGACCTGAGACCTTTGTATTCAAAGCATGAACTCTGTATTGGGCTATGGACATTCCCCATGAATCTGTATGTGAAACATGAATAAATATGGAAAAAGAATAATAGTATTTACTGACTGACAGTGGACCTTGGCAACTGCAGCAATTGCAAATTACCTTTTTAAAGTGGAGGGAACAAGAACAGAACTTAGGATCATTTGCATGCAAAACAGGTGTTACCCTGTGAACTCGGGGTCCCGGGAGGGACACCAAAATGTGCTCAACTAAAGGTGGGGAAAATTAGCTCAGAGCACTGCTTAGCGTTACAAGAGGCAGGGTAACGTAGCGAGATCTTGAACCCTATGTCTACGGGATCGGGCCGAGTCAAGGAGAACACAGAAGTTGAAACAATAAATGATGTTTTATTAAACAAACACAAGCAAAACAGTGTATGCGACACACTCACACAAGATAACTAAAGAAATAAAGGTTGGAGTGATATAGAGGGATTTTTAGAGGAATTGCTGGTTTGGGTGATACTTCACCTGTCCTGAAGCCCAGAAAAATAGAGAGCGAGGCTGGGGTGCGACGTAGCTCAGCACGTGGAGCTGAGGGGAGGCTCGCCAAGCAAAGCGGCAGCAAGGTGGGATGAAACTCGGGAACGATCCGAGGAAGGTCTCGGAATCAAGGGTTTTTATAAGGAAAATAGTGACTGCAGGCTATGCCGTACTTGGGGGAAAACAATAGATTTGGAGTTGGAGACAAAGCCTCCGAAAGGTCAGAGTCTGAATGATTGAGTTATCGTAGCGGTTCTCGATAGAGTAGCCAGTATGCAAATGCAGAGTACTTGGGTATTGCATACTTTTCCCATCAAGCTGCCATCTCGGGGCAGAAGCTCTTTTGCAAGTAGCGTGCATATTTAATTAGAGTACTTGCCTGGAGGTCTCCTAAAGCAGTGAGTCAGCTATTTCTGGCCTGCCTGTATTGTTGTTTGAATATTACGGCTATTAACGGCTGAGCTTGTTTACATGCTTGTCCGGTGGCCTCGCAAGCACGTGGAAAGGAATAGAGAAGTGCAGCCGAATTGTGATATGAAGGGACATCTTTAATATCCCCAAAGCTCGGACTAGCCAGGGCAGTAACACACGTATCTTTCCACTGAGCTCTGGCACCATGTAGATTCAGCTCATCCTTTCTCTCCTGTTGAGAGGTGCTTAACTTTGGAGATCCATTCTGTTAAAAAGGTGCTTGTAAAACCAAACAGATGGGTTATTTCATTGTCACCCAAAAATTATACTCTAAGATTCATCCACAATGGGTAAGTGAGAAAAGGTTCATAGATAGTTCAAATCCCTAGTCTGCTCCATAATCTCAAAAATTAAATTACTTTGTGTGAAGTAACTTCCGAGAAAATGACAAACATAATTTCATGCTCCATTCACCAAAAGGGTCATGAAACCATGGGTTCTTCCCATAAAGAATGCAAAAACCACATGTGTTGTGACCAAATGGAATGCAATTCCAAAGCAAGCAAAGCTACAAAAACACACAGAAAACAAAATGTTTGTTCTTTCTAGTGTCTTTAATTCCAAGGTATTCTGCTTTTTGTGCTGTATTATGGATATGCTAACCTTTTAAAGCATGGCAGCTGCATCTTTTTCAGACTTCATGCAGCAAATACATGCCTATCATTTATCTTTTTTTTTTTTTAATTTCCCACAGCACCTTGTTTTGATCATTGTCTCACTAAGGGCACCATCCTTGTACTCTAAGAGATCATAGATGTCTGATTGTGGATGGTCACTTCTGATTTTACACACCACTCACAAAGTAGTAATTTCCATGATAAATCACAATTTGTATCCTGGCTAATTTTTTCTGCCTTTTTATTAGATCTTTCAGGGTCATTTCTTAAAGTACGGGATGGGAAAATTGCTATTTGTCAAACTAGCAACTGAAGGTCAACGTTGGCCAGAAACTGAAAAAAAAAAAATCCTGTATCCCATTGCAAACGCCAGTAAGTAATGGAAGATTATTCTCCCCAGCCACACACAGGTCTTAAGTTACAGAATCATAGAGCTGAAAGAAGGGGAACAAATTCCAACTGCTGCAAGGTTTTTCAGCTCTGCCCAAGAGTTTTCAGCAGTAGACCTGTAAAAAAGAGCTTTATTTTAGTTTTGCAGCAGAGTCCCCACTCTTTTTTTTTTTTTTTGCAAAAAGCTAGATTCATAAACAAAGAAACAAAACCCTTTTGAAATGTGAAAAACCATTAAAAGATGTGCAAAGACTTCCTTAGTAAGATCACTCAGTGGGGAGATTTGTGAAATGTTGTTGTTCTTGACTAGAAGGAACAAAGGATGTGAAGATTTACATCTCTGGTTGGAAATGATTGTGGCAGTCATCTGTCCAAACTGTTGCTCAGTCAGTGATGTAGCTATGTCATCTCTGAGAGAAAGCTGTCCACCCGGTTTAACTATTTCCAATGAAGAAGCTCATCACTACTGACACAGAGTGTTCCACTGCCAAACAGCTCTCAAAGTTATGAAGTTTTCCCTGACATTCAGTCGATATCTATTTCCTGGGAATTTCCATGTATTAGTTGTAATATTGGTCTTTTATTCAAGAGTGAGTAAGTCTCTTTCATCTTCTGGATGGCAGTTTTTGAGATATTTGAAGAGCACTATCATGTCTTTCCTTAATCTTGTTCTGAGGGTAAACATAGGTCTTTCAACCAGTCTTCTTCATAGGACTGGTTTTCCAGCCCACCCACCATTCTGATCACTATTTTTTGAGTACATTTTAAAATATCAATGTCCGTCTTAAGCTAGCTGTGTGCCACATAGAACAAGACACAATAATCCAAATACGACCTGTGCAGAACAGAGTGGTAATGATATTTCCTGTGTCCTACATATGATATTGAAAGCCAGCATGATGTGGTGCTTTGAGCATTGGACTACAAATCTGGAGACCAGGATTTGATTCCCCACTCAGCCATGGAAACCCACCGGGTGATTTTGAATACACTACATACTCTCAGTCCCAGAAAACCCTGTGATAGGTTTGCTTTAGGGTCACCGTAACTCAGAAACATCTTGAAGGCACACAACAACAACATATGATACTACTATTAGCTGTCTGATATTCAGCATATGACTCATGAAGATACCTAGGTCCTTTTCACATGTAGTGTTGCCAAGCCAGGTCTTCCATATCGTATACTGTGTCCTTAATATTTTTTGTACATCAGTGAATACCTTAACAGTTATGTCTATTCAATTTAATCTTGTTAGTTTCAGCCTAGTGTTCTGTCCTATCTAGATCCTTTTGGGCTTCAATCCTGTTTTCTGTGCTCTTGACTGTCCCTTCCAGTTTATCTACACATTCAGTAAGCAATCCATCTGCACAATCCACAAATGCCATAAGGCAGGATCAAGATCTTCTGGAGAGACCCTTCTATCTGTACGACCATCTTCTCAGGATCATTCGGCGGGAGCAAGGGATAGGGCCTTTTTGGTGGCTCTATCCTTGCTTTCCTTCCATCAGTAAGTCAAAACATTTTTGTGCTGTCAAGTTTTTCTAAATGATGGCTAGGATTGAGCTTTAAATGCTGCGTGGTGCTGTTTTTAAGGTTTGTAGGTATTCTTCTAATAAATTTTAATATTTTTATTGTCTAATGTTCTAACTTGTTTAATTGCTTTTTAGATCTTTTACTTATACTTTTATCAATGTTTTTGAAGAATAATAAAGATGATGTTGCACAGCCTAAGGCCTAGAAGAACACACCCTGAACCTCAGTCCAGGAAGAAGTTGAGACAATAATTAGCTGATATGTTGTATGGTTGTTCAACCAGCTGTTGATCCACCTAACTATAAAGTAATCCACTGTACCTTTTACCATCTTAACAAGATATGTGAGTAACCATGTCAAATGCATATACCACATCCAAATTGTTTCCATGATCCACTAAATGCATATAAAGCTACCAAAAAGGGAAATAATGGTGGCCTAGCACAACCTATTCCTGACATGTCCATGTTCTTTTCCAAATTTATCATTTTCTAAATGATCACAGACAGACCATTTAACAATTGTGTTGAATTTTGCCTTGTGTGTGTGTGTATACACACACACATATATACATATACATACATACATACATACATATATACACATACATTACCATGGACCTCTTCTCTTTTCAAAATCACTCTGTGAAGAAGCATGTTTTTAAATTAAAAATTGTACCTGGTGATGTTGTTTATTGCATGAAGGATAAGTTAAGATGAAAAAGCAGAAGAACAACTTGCTCATGCTGTTCTGGAAGACCCAGGATATTCTAATGAAAAAATTATCTAGGACCAGAATTCCCTTCATATTCCTATTATCCACCCCATGAGCTTGCAAGTAATAGCAAACTTGAAAGGGGTCTTTGATTAACATCTCATAACAACAGATTGTTTACAGTTTAGGTTATAGCATAACGTTCTGCATTTTCAGATGTTAAATTACCACGAAGAAGATTCTTGAACTTAAACCCTATGTGAATTCCCTTGATTTGATCCCAGTGTCTTTGGGAAGTTTCATTATTAACTGCCCTGAACTACACTTACATTTCTTTTTTGCATTATAACTTTTATTAAGATTTTGTTATACAATAAAAAATAAGCAAAACAGCAAACATAGGCCCTTTCTGCACCAGGCAATTAGAACGGGGCAGTGTGTCCTCTCACGGAGGTCATCTGCACCTTGGAGCGGACTAGGAGCGGACTACTTACTGGAGATCTGCACCTCAGTCCGCTCCAAAATGACCCCAAGTGGTCCTCCAGCATGTTTTCTAAAGACCGCAAAAAACAGGTCTTTATTTTCCTGGAACGTGCCATTGCATTCCTGCTCCCTTGTGCAGGTTTGCAGGCTTGCACCAATGTGAGCCTGTGATCTGCAGAGGGCGGGCTTTAGGCGTGGCGAGCTTCAGTGGTTCGTCGGGACCCATGACCAATCGGAAGCCGCCATTTTGGAATCTGGAACCGCCATTTTGGAAGCTGGAAGCCACCATTTTGGAAGCCAGAGCAGTGTGGATCTACAGACCTCGCACTGCTCCGATTCACCCTGGACCAAGGAGGAGCCCTGCGGAAGGGCTCCAGGGACAGTCCGCATTGCTTTGGACCCAGGAGAAGTGGTAGGTAATGGCACAGAGCAATTCCCTCGCCTCGTGCAGAAAGGGCCATAGAATAATGAATAAAAAAGACAGAAAATAAGGAAAAGAAAACAGATAGCTCAGAAGAGAAAAAAGAGAGAAAAAGAAAAAAAATGCTTCTGATCTCCTCTTCAGCAGGTATTAAAATATACAATTAATCTGTGCCTTTCTCATCCATCACAATTATTCTTCACTGTCCCTTCTATAGCATATACCTATTAATAGCTAACTCCAAACTTATACAACCATATATATATATTTTCTACAGAACATCAATAAAAACTTAAAGAAAGAATTGGTACTCTACTATGAAAAACTATTAATACTTCCCTAAATTAAACTAAACAATTTAACCCCTCATGTTCTAATTTAATAATCATCTATCATCATACAAAGTAGCATCTCATCTCATTCCCATTTAACCAGTTTCCCAATTCTTCTCCAATCGTCTCTCCCTCTTTCTATGCCATTTTCAGCCGTGTCTTCCAGTAAATAAAAACCCACCTCCTTATAAGAATTTCCCCCCTGCCTTTTCCCATTGAATTTTCATGGCTATTCCCCATTTGCTCTCCTCTCTCATTATTGTATTTTTTATAGCTGTCTAAGTCTGTAGCCCACATAAAAAACAAACTTCAATATCATTTTAAACAGTTCCACAAGAGCCTTGTTTTATAACAACTTCCATTACAGTAGGCCAACTTTGAACATCAAATCACAAAACAATGCCTAGAATCCAATAAATACACTCATTATTTCCTTAGTTCTCATTTTAAATTTAACCTTTGCCTTTTTTGGTTTTTTGCCAAACCTCTGCAATTGTATAAACTGAACATAAATCATCAAATTCCATAAGAGGAGGAGAAAGAGGAAACCCTCCTACTGAACTTACTGATTTTCGTCTCCTCTTTCTTCCCTTCCCAAAATCTGACTGAAAACCAAATATCATCTGTCCTTCCAGAACCCCCATCCCACTAAAATTGTCCTCTCCAATGCCTTCATTATAAATCTCAATATTTCTCCATCACCTTGAATGTCTTTCAGGAAAAAGATCCAACTTCTCACCTCCTTTTCCATGTCTCCAGTGTTAATCCTCTCTCAGTTATGTTCAGTAAATCCATTACTCTCTTCTGGCTTTTCCAGGATCATGTCTAATCCAAAGTTACCTTTGTCTGGCATCACTTCATCATCCATAATTTCCAGTACCACCTCCAATATCTCCTCTTCATCTGATTCTCTTAATTCCATTCTGTCATCAAATAATCTAAAGCTGTTAATATCAGTTTTCAGCAATTGTAGTTCCTGTCAAATCTCCTGCTAAACCACTGAATCTTCATCTTCTAGGGGATAGATCATTGCCATACTTTCTATTATACAGAAACTTGGCAAAAACAGAGTTAACACCTTTGCCTCCACAGAGACTCCTCTGTTAGACTGTTGCAACAACACAGCCTGGCTGCTTATTTTCTCCTGTGATTCCCATTGTTCTCAATGGGGTACTCTCCCAGACAAAGCAAAACAATTTTCCATAACAAAGCAGTCTTTTACCTTCATCCATTTTTACTTGCACATCACTATTTTTTTTAAAAAAATCAATATTCCAACTTTAAAAATATCTTTCCAACCTTCAGTATTATTAAATCTTTTATCACATTCTTATTAAAGTTTCTACTTTCAAAATACGATCTCAAAAGTCTTAAAAAGAATTTTTAAAATCAATTTTACTAGTACAGAAAGGATGAAACTCATGGAGGTAATGATGTCATTGCTGAATCAAAGATCTTTTTTAGTTCCAAGAATTCCAAGGATGTTATATCAAGGTATTTAAGAAAGTGAGATGTGAGTTTAGTGTCCTTTTAAAGGCTTGCATACAATGGCTGAGTTTGATGGAGCTTTTCCACAATCCCCCCTTCGCTTGCATTCAGTTCCCACAGTCCTTGCAAAAATAGCAGGGATCCTGGACCTGTCTTGGGTGATCGCTTTACTCTTCCCTTGTCTGGGAAGAGACTAATCACCAGCCAGAATCTGCTTCCAAGCCAGTGATCTGCTGCTGTAGCTTTGCCTTTCATGGAGCTTTCTGTGAAGGGCTCTCAGCCTGCCATCATCTCAATCTGAAAGTTGACTATACTTATATTTCTAAAAATGTTCTTCTCATCTTCATTTCAGTATTATAAATATAAACAATAATTCCACTAATTATCTGCCATCCTCGGTATCATTTTTACCAAAACCGCTACTCTTCCTTAACTTTTCTTCTCAGACAGATGGAACTACAAGCTTTGAGTGCAAAACCTAACCTTGTTTCTTACTTTGCTTCAAAACAAGTTACAGGGAAAAAAAGCTAACCAATAAGAGGAAGAAAAAAAATAGATTGAATCTCAAGAATACAGATATAGAAGAATTAATATTCTATTCCAGGTTTCACGTAAAATTCTCAGTGAGGAAGAGACAAATGTGTTCAATATGCACCTATCATTTAACGAAAATGTGGGAAAAAAATGCCTCAGTGAACTTATATTAACGTAATGCCTATTTTACTCAGAGAAGTAACATCTGACTAGTTATTTAAAGGACAGCTTTGGATTTCTTATACCATTTTTCTGCCAGTTAAAGCTACATTTAGCAACTGTCAGCCTTGCTGCCATGTAGATTTATCCTGCTTCCTTGCCAAGATGTCTGGTACTCTGTAAAGAACATTCCGGGGACAATCAGTTACCCATCTTTGATTATCCCATCAACAAAATGCATGCTGAAGGTCTTTGCATCTATTTGTCCTGTTGATAATTATAGTTCTCCCTAACCTGACTAGAGAATTAATCCTAGCTGTGGTTAGAAAGACACATAACAATTTCTATAGGTATAGGTTAGCCACAGAAGCACAACCACCACTCCAAATTGGTGTTTTCGAAGGAAGCCTCTGATTTTGTCTTTCTGTGTTCCTTTTCCACTTTTGTTTGGGAGAACGAAAAAATCATAGAATCAGAGAGTTGGAAGAGACCACAGGGGCCATCGAGTCCAACCCCCTGCTATGCAGGAACACACATCGAAGCAATCCCAACAGATGGCCATCCAGCCTCTGCTTAAAAACCTCCAAAGAAGGAGACTCCACCACACTCTGAGGCAGCATATTCCACTGCCAAACAGGTCTGACCATCAGGAAGTTCTTCCTGAGGTTTAAGTGGAATCTCTTTTCCTGTACTTTGAATCCATTGCTCCTTGTCCTAGTCCCTGGAGCAGCAGAAAACAAGCCCACTCCCTCCTCGACATGACATCCCTTCAAATATTTAAACATGGCTATCATGTCCCCTCTTAACCTTCTCTGCTGCAGACTAAACATCTCCAGCTCCCTAAGCTGCTACTCATAGGGCATGGTGGCTACATGGAGATGAAAGAACAAGATAGGGAAGTACACTTATGTCAGAACTTTCTACATGAGCTACCACATACAGGAATCAAGAAATGACCATCCAGAGGGCCCCCCCCACAACACTTTCAGTAGATTCAATAGCTGTGCAATTATGAATTTTAACATTGCATTCTGTGTGATTCCCAGCATCCTATTGGCAGCTACAGTAACATAAACTCCCATTCCACCACGATATATACTTTTGAAGTAACTGGAGAAAGTGGTATCCAGTGACTTCTTGCACAACAATTGCCCTGCTTGCCACCTGTTACCCTGTTTACTGGGGGTCCCGTGAGGGACACCAAAATGTGCTCAACAATAGGTGGGGAAGATTAGCTCTGAGCACTGCTTTAGCATTATGAGAGGCAGGGTAACTTAGTAGAATCTTGTAACCCAGTGTCTATGGGGTCAGGCCAAGTCAAGAAGCAGACTGGTTGGAAAATAATGAATGATCTTTATTAAATACAGGCACACGATGTAAGCAACACACGCACACAGATAACTAAGGAAAATAAAGGTGTGAGTAAGATAGTGGGATTTTCAGAGGGATAGTTGATTTGGGTGATACGAAACTCGTCCTGAAGTCCGGAAGAAGATGGAAAGCGAAGCTGGGGTTCGATGTATCTCAGCACGTGGAGCTGAGGGGAAGCTCACCAAGCGAAGCGGCAGCAAGGCGGTCTGGAACTCAGGAGCGATCCAAGGAAGCGCTCAAAATCAGGGGTTTTTATAAGGAGAATTGTGACTGCAGGCTAGGTCGGACTTTCGGAAAACAATAGATTTGGAGCTGGAGACAAAGCCTCCGAAAGGTCAGAATTTGAATGATTGAGTTACAGCCAAATTATCAATAGGATAGCCGGTATGCAAACGTGGAGTACTTGAGCGTTGTGTAGTCGGATCATCAAGCTGTCAGCGTGAGGCAGAGGATCTTTTGAGAGCTGCTTGCATACCTAATGGAGGTACTTGCCTTGAGGTCTCCTAAAGCGGCGAGTCGGCTGTTTCTGGCCTGCCTGTATTGTCTTGGAATATTACGGCGATTATTGGCTGAGCCTGTGTGTGTGCTTGTCTGGGGGCCTCGCAAGCATGTGGAAGGGATATGTGAAGCTGAATTATTGATATCAAAGATATCTTTTTATACCCCCAAAGCTCGGGCTAGCCAGGGCAGTAACACACCCCAGTTGATGGTGCCAGGGTGCACCTATGCAGTCAGTCAGTGGGGGCCAAGAGATCCCTGACATGAACCAGTCACAGTTTTAGAGTCAGAAAAAAACAAGAGCTCTTACCCTTCTGGACTTCCTGTAAGTACATATGGTGGCAGAGGAGGAAGCCCAATGGAAGGACGTTACTGGAGATTTTTGCTCTGCTAGGAGTCATATAAGATTTCAGGCAATATATATACTTATTTCTGCATCATTTTTGTTTGTATGTTTGCATTTTGAGATGCTTTGCTTCACGAGCCAACTGGTTTATTTTGATAACATAATATAGACTTCTTATGTCAGAGGTCATTGCAGCTTGACCAAAGATTTCAGAACATTGAGCAAGTCAGAGGCTTTATCTTAAAAATGTGACTGGCACGAGGCTACAGCTTCAAATTATCCAGTTTGCAATACAGTTTGCCCTCCATATCCATAGGTTCTGCATCCATGAATTCAACCAACCACAGCTCAAAAATATTTGGAAAAAAAATTTAAAAAAGCCAAACAGTGATTTTGCCATGCACCATGCTGGTGTGTAGGCATACCTTGCTGTAGTCTCCTGCCATTTCACAGATCCTCAGACTCTCTCTGGCACTTGTTTGAGTTGTTTATCATTTCATATAAGGAATGCTATTTTACTATGCCACAGTATTTAATGGGACTTGAGTATCCACAGATTTTGGTATCCACAAGAGGTGCTGGAATCAAATCCAGTGGATACTGAGGGTTCACTGTACTTATGTACCTTTTTCTTGTTTCCTGATCAGAACAGAATTTCACATCAGGTGATGTCTTGTGGTCACTTTCCTGTGCAATAGGTCCAGTCTAAAAATGGGGACTGCAGTGGGCAGGTAGAACTCTGCAAACAATAGTTTATTCTCCCTCCATTTCAGTGTCAGGTGCATGTATTTTCTCTGCATGTATTTTCAAGTAAATAGTTAAATGCCTTTAAATTCCATTGATTCCCAGCTTCATAACCCTTTCCACTATGAAAGCTTTTAAACAGTCATTATATATTTGAAGTAATGAACTGGATCATTACAGCTTTAGGGACAGCTCTATATTGTTATAGGCTGGTAATACTGTTTCTCATCTCTTTCTTTTCCTGCTCAATCCTTCCCAAAGGCAGAAACTGAAATCTCATTCCTTCCTAAAGGAGGTAATTGGAGTGGAAAATATTTTCAGCTCAGTAATTTCCTTGGTGTTCTTGCTCAGCTGAGTGTAACTGTTATTTATGGTGAGCTGAAGAACTGGCACGCATGTTATTAGAAAAAGAAACAAGCATTTATCTAACTGATAGACTAGATTAGTCTGCTTATTCACACATATTCGTCTTCACCATAATGAGTTTGTTCGAGTCATCTGGTTAAGAATACATAAGGAGTTCTATAAAGTTGCAGTTTGCTGATGAGTTTGTGTTGAAAGATCAATGGTGTTACCATACCCTACCACCCCTCCTGTGAGATATGTAATTTTCATAAATTGGACTTATTAATGACTGAAGAACATGATCGAAGTCATGCTGACCAGAGGACATGTTTTGGGGTCAAGCTGACCTGAGACATATTCAAGATCATAAATCCAGAGAGGATTAGATGGGAAAACCCAATGTTGATGGGTTTGTGCTAATCCTTTTACCACTCCAGACACTTTGCCTTTCCAAAAACAATGAAAGACAAACTGCCCAGACTAGTGAGCAATCAGAGACCATCCCTCTATCTTATCTTATGGAGATCTTCCCTACACTAGCTGACTGAAGATTAAGAGATCATCATGAGTCCCATCAGTGTTTTGTCACTTAAGAGTTACACAATCAGCCCATTCCAGACTCCTTTGTCAATCCCATGGGAATTAACATACCCCTTCATGGTGTGAAATAGGGTATAAAAGCCCCAGCTTCAACCCCCAGTATGTTGGACTTAGTATATTGTATGTGATGCTCCAAACCGCCCTTCCTCTATGCTACCCTTAGCAGCTGTCTGAACCACTCTGCTGTGACCCCTTCTTCAGGACTGGTAACTATCACCTTTTCCATCCAATCTCTCTCTATTCAACCTTTCTTGCCTCACTTTCCAATAGCCTTGTGTGGTTCTTAAGAGCATCTAATCTCTCATGTGTTTGTCAATTCAAATAAAATACTGTCATTTTAACTGGATTCCTCTCTATAGTTAGCACTGGTTATACATAGGTGAAAAGATCCTGCCATTACCCTCCTCTCGCAGGCCTCCTTTGAGCTATAATTCCCCCAAATTGTAAGGAGATGTTGGCAATGTGGGTGGACCCCAATGTCCCTTACCTCTTAGGGAAACAGTGGCTCCTCATCAACTTGGAGAGAGGTGACAAATGGAATATTACTGGGTTTTGTCCTGGACCCAATGTTGTTCAAAATCTTTTTAAATGAATTGGGTGAAAGAGTAGAGGGGATGCTTGGCAGATTTGTAGATGGCACCAGGTGCAGAATAATGGTTTATGTTTTTCAACTTCTCCTTGTAAAAAGTGAAATAGCTTGCCCATCCTAAGAGAGATTAGACACACAATTGGAAAAGAATTCTGGTATTGATATTCTGGTACTCTAATTTCCAAAATAATAAAAAAGAAACTTTATACTTTTTCTGCTCATTTTTTCCCTTTACCCTTGGCTTAATTTTAAAAGATATCTGCTATCAATGAGTTCAGACATCTGGCAAGAGCAATGAGTCCTGGTTTTCCTGGTAACCTATGTGGAAAGGACGATAGAGAGAAAGGGGAGCAGTGTTCTGGTTCAGCTGTTCACTGGCTTCAGGCTCAGCCACCACAGAAAAAAGATTCCTTGGCTTGGAGCAATGGTGGTGGGGGCACCTCTTTCAACTAGAAGGCTGAATTTGATTTTGGAGACATTCTTGTGAGCTGCATTCCAGGGTGTTCAGGAGCAAAGACAAGAGAATGGGAAAAAAGATACCAGCATATATTAACTTAAAACATTTTCTGCTAGTAACCAAGCTTCAAAAGAGACATTTCAGCCTTTAAGAATGAGTAAAAAAATTACTAAACCAGTGTCAGGGGTAACCAACTGGGGAACACTAGAGGGCCAAATTGAGACCCCAGAAGATCTGGCTGCAACCTCAGGGTCCTGAGGTTCCCCATCCTTAGCTTAAAAGATTCACATAGGCAGATCAAACATCACAAACTGTTATATTACTTTGATGTAATCACTGTTCTACATTTGCTGACATATTTAACTTCCTATTTAACCTTAGACAAATGAATGCAGAGTGTAATATTTCACAATATTGGGGAATACAAGATTTGTCTCTTGAAAGGTTTTGTGATAATTACCTGTTGTGAACGTGTTCCGACTGTAAAGCAGTATAGAATAGGTTGAAAGTTGCACATCACAGAATATAAAGGTCAACATTTGAGACTATATATTGATTTTAAATTCCATGAAAGTTGATCCAAAACCTTTATGGAACACTCATGCAGCTGAGCAGAGGTACTCCCATCTGCACCAACCAGCACGGCCAATCAACAAAAGTTTTTCACCATTTTTTTGGATATTTTTTCCATCCCTAGTTAGAGGCTGCTCCTGGACTTTGCTGAGTTTAAGGAGCAGATAGTCTGGTTTACAGTGGCTGTGGGTGCACAGAAGATATCTCACAAAGGTAAGCTGTCTGAAGCCTTCCAGATGTCTGAACTACAACTCTGTAACCCTTGTTGTGCCATGAAACCTTGACAAAAAGAATCTTGGACTGACAATACTCTTATTCTCTGAAAAATTCACATGTGGTTGTTTCACTCAGAAATCAACATTTTCTGTGCAGGAAACAGCCCTTACTGCACCAAAAATAATGCAGGCTGGGTTTCTACATTGACTACTTAGGAATACTTAACTAAGTATTGTCTCCTGGCCTGCCCCCTGCCCCCCAACATCCTTTACTAGGCATCCGCCAAATGGAGAAAAGTGAGGGTCTGTTCTGCTGGTGATTAAAGCAAAGGTGGATGACATTTCCACCCCCTCCTACCAGAGAAGATCCTTGTTCATTTCCTTGTTGCAGCCTTGCTGGCTGGTAGCAGGGGGTGGAAGTGACATCCACCAGCACCCATTTCCAGTAGAAAGGAATCCTTTCTTGCCATGCAGCTGGTGCCTGGTAAAATAGGTATGGGAGGCAACTACAGTTGTGGCAGTAGCATCACAATCATAAATGCATAGGTGCTGTGAGTACAGATCCGCCACATGCTACACACCTGTATGTCTGATTCTGAATTCTGGGCATAGTTTTCTGTGCAGAAAAGGCTGTTTTCTGCCCAAAGCAGCCACATGTGAATTTTGCACAAAATAAATCCCCAATTCCAAATTTTTTGCACAAGTAACAGCATTTTCTGCACAGAAAATAGATTTCTACACAGAGGTATTATTTTCTGAGCAGGAGATGCTGTAATGGGGGGGCTCTTCTGCGCAAAATTTGCATGTGATTAATTTGCATTGAAAATAGTCCTTTCTGCACAGAAAAAAATATATTTCTGCACAGAAAGGGCTGTTTTCTGCACCAAAAATGTTGCTTTGTGTGCAAATCAGCTGCATACAAATTTTGTGCAAAAGAAACCCAAAATTGCAAATGCGCTTTGAATATGGTGTTCTTCAAAAACTTTATTGCAGTGGGAAGAAAATTACTAAAAGTACTCATTGCTTCCTTCGTGAAGGAAATGAGCGAAGAATTACATCCCTACCTCTAAAACAGGACTTTTAGGGAGTTGGAGGAGAATGTCTTGGCTGGAAGTTCTCTAGGTCTGACTCTTAGCTGTTCCTTCAAATAGCTGTACCTACAATATGTTGAATAATGATGACATGTATGTTCCCTACCCAATTGAATGAAGTGTTCAAAGTATTTCAAACTTCATATATGTTATTAAGTTCCCACTTAAGGGAAGAGAAAGACAAAAACACTATGTCAGCCCTCACTCCCTGCCAGTACCAGCTATTCTGCAGCCATTCTCTGATGTTTGTGTCCAGCATTATTCCCCCAATATTCAACACTGGTTTACATCAGAGATGTGAATGTGTGTCTTTAGCTCCTTCATCTCTGAGCGCTGACTGGCAATGCTGGTTAAGGCTGATGGGAAATGCAGTGCAACCACCTCTGCTCTACATGTGTGCATAAATGCTAACATGTTGCTGACAGAGCTATTACTCTTCCATTCTCAAATTTATTTTTAAAAGATATCTCAACAACTGACACCAGATGCAGCTGAAATCAGCTCCACAATTTACATTACACAGGATGAACAGAAACCTCTATTTGGAGCACTTAAAGAATAGAATAATTGGGTTTTCCCCCTGATCCATATGTTGAATGCCATCCTTGATGGCCTGTGTGGTGGCCCCACGTACGATTTACCCAAATGGTAAAAAAGATGCTTCGGTCCCCTGGTATTTTATTTGCCTTTTGTTAGCCCTTCTGTAGTATGTACATCTGAAATAAAGACTTATTCCTAAGAATTGTCCCTCTCAAACTTACAAAACCTTAACAGATTTGTTGAATCCCATCCAGCACTAGTTTTGGACAACTAGTCATGCATAACATTTGATAGCCCAGATGGGCATCTCTGGTGGCATATAGATCTGGATTTGGATTAGCATTGCACATCCATCTAGATGTGCACAGGCAGATAGTGCCTGGAAGGCTACTTAAACTCATGAATCTTTCTGGATTGGACAGTCACCTTTGCCTTTGAGTAAATGTGCGGATCACCTTTTAGATTCAAAATTTAACTTATATTTTGTAAGCTTGCTGTTTTTGAGTTTCTATATTATTCAGATTTTTTAGACACTAAGCCTCCTAATTAAGAAGAACTGATGGTGAGATACTCATTTGTGTATCAGATTGTCCCCATCTTGAATCTTAATTTTGCCATGAGGTCACTGCATTGTGTTATTTCCTTTGTCAAAGCTGGTGCCAGGTGTGATGGGTCTCCTGATAAAGCAGCCCCCACTGAGCCCTGTCCAAAGCTGGTAATTCCCCATCTGGCATATTGGTTTTGAGAAGTAGTAAGACTGTCATGGTCTGTGGTGGGTACTCTAACACAGCTGCCATTGGGATGTATCTACAGTGCTCCTGGACCTTACAGGAGCTCAAAAATCTTGGCTTTCCCCCCACTTACTGCTCCTCGGTAAGTGTGGGAGCCTGCTGGTCATCCTGCACTTACTCTCACCATCAAGGTCCCCCATCTGTAATATGTCTATCACTCATTTACCAGACAAAAAACAAGTGAGCAAGGATGTAATTGGAACTGCTGGTTTATTTTACTACTACTGTTGCTCATTGCTCGCTCTCTGCCCTGCAAGGCTGAAGAAAAGGACATGTGAGAAAACAGGTGGCAGTGGCAAGGAGCAGCAGCAGATCCAAGAAGTTCTTAGTGGTGGTTTTCCTGGTGACAACAGGCGCTTGCGTGCATGACATCCTAACTTTGGGAGTGGTGGTGGTTGGCATTTTTAGGCTCAAGACTGAGACAAATTGGGTTGGATTGTTAAGCTAAGCCTTTCTGATCCAAGTCAATGAATTCAAGAAGATTCTACACATTTCTCATGCAGAATTTAAAACTCATCTACCATTTTCTATCCTGATTTCTCAGTGTGGAGAGATTCTTACAGAGTTCATATCCTGAGAAATGGCTTACACTAAGTGCAGCCATAGGGTTATTGAGCACACCATTGTCTACTTTGACTAGCAATGGTCCCTGAAGGTCTTCAGAAGTAGTCTTTCATGTCACGTTCTGGGCCCTGATGCATGTTTTCTACTGGTGCAGAGGTCATTTCCTCACTATTTTGCTGGGATTTGGCTATTTTACTTTTTTAAGTATCACCTCTACTTGTGGATATTTTATTGTTTGTTGCTGACACCAGATCATTTGCATACATCTTGATCCATTTGTGAAAGCTGTCCCTTCCTGACCTCTGCATCTCTTTAGTCAGCTATGATCTATAAGTAAACTCGCTGTTTCATATTATGTTTGTTAGGATGCCTGAGGTGGCAAGGGAAGTTGTTTTTCAAAAGCCAGTGTTAATTAGTAGGCTGTAGAGTTCTAGTTGTCTTAAATAACGTTATCTCATATGGTGTTTGAGTGTAGGAATATATACCCCGTTCTGAAATTTATGAGCTCTCTTTTAGTCAGAGCCTTAAGTACAAAAATATCATCATTCCAAATCATTATGCATAGCAGCCAGAGGGAAAAAAAATTAAATCACACGACTAAATCAAAAGAATGTGCAGGTGTATATAACATGTCATACTGATAAAACAGAGTAACCTTTTCTTAACCCATCCACAGCTGTCAATGGAACAGTGCTATATCTATGAATGAATAGATCTTTCGGTGGAGAGTAGGAATCTGTCTCTGTCCTCTTAATAAGACACAAGTAGAAATTCTTGTCCTTTCTTTTTCTTTCAAGGTTAGCAAATTCCACCTGTAGTAAGAGTGAACAGCAGCAATGCCATGCCATGGAATTCAAAAAGGATTTTAGCTTCCTCGCAGGAATGTATATGGAAAGGAAACTAATTATTCAAAGGGTGGAGGAGTAAATTACTGTCATGGTTTATTAAACACTAGCTAAGCCTTGGCAGAGTCAATTTTCAACTTGGCCTGGAGCATGTGTGCTGGGGTCCAGTGCTACTGAATGCATCTATTAATTATCAGGCAAAGCAGTGAATAACCATGCAGGTGCCAGCATCTGGTTGGAATGATACAGAGCTATTCAGATGAACAGAGGTTGCCACTGGAAAGAAATCTAATGAAGCTGTCAGAGTGGCCAACCAAATGGTAGATGAAGTTAAGAAAGCAAACTCAGAAGATAAAACATGAGTAGTTGAATGGTCTGGATATTTGTTCAGAAATAATTCCATTTTCTGTGGTGCTCAGCGACAGATATGTACATGCTATATAGTGTTGCAGCTCTTATGTGGTCAACAAATTGCATATTTATTCATTTAATATTTATTTACAGCATTTTTATGCTACTGGCTGGCTTCTGCATTTTAAATTAACTGACTGCAGCTATATTTTCATGAATGTTAAGCACTTGCAAATCCTATAGAATGCTTAAATCCTGTTGATTTTAATGGGACAAGTGTATATGAACATGTGACAGAGATTTCAAGCATGGGTTGTACTATTCCCACCATGCCCTTCCACACATTGGGAGTGGGGTATACATATGCAGAGACGAATCTGTTCTAAGCACCAGACGTCCCCTCTGATGAGGAACACGGATTTTATGGATCTTACGGTAGTCTCCTTGGCTCATGGACAGCAAGGAATAGCCTTGCTCTCTCTCCCTGTACATGCTGTTACTCACATAACAGGGTATATGAAAAGTAGGAATTGTGCAATTTTGTGCAGATTTATTGAGAAATGAGTACTCCTTTGTTAAACGGAACTTACACCTAGTAAGCATGGTTGCAATTACGTGTTTATATTCAAGAATGCTCTGAAGTACTTTGCATCCTAAATTACCCTCCAGATATGCTGGACAATAACTCATATTATTTATAGCCAGCGTGGTGGGTGGGGATGATAGAGTATACAATCCAGAACTTCTATGGAGGGGTGCTGTTGGGGAAAGCTGTTTTAGACTTACATATTTAGAGTTTTTAGATGTCTTTTTAAAGCATGCTGAATGAAGGTGATGCTTTTGAACAAGTATGAATTAAACGTTTTAGGCATTAATCCAAGTCTTTTGTCCCAAGTAAAAGCAGATCCATTGAATCAGTGGGAACGTGGTATGTTAGCACTTACGGAAACAGATTCAATCAAAACAATTAGATTTAGGCCTTAAAATATAGGTTAGAATCCTGCTAGTTAATATCAATTAGAGTAGATTCATTGAATCAGCTGCTGAATGGTGAGTATATGCATTGTTATGTGCTTTCAAGCTAAGTCTGACTTAATGCTAACCCTGGTGTAGAGTTTTCTTGAAAAGAGTTAGTCAGATCCTCTAAGGCTGAGAAAGTGCATTTGCCCAAGTTCATTTAGTGGGCTTCTGTGGTTGAATGGGGACTCAAAACCCTGGTCTCCCAGAGTCCCAGTTGGACATTCAAGCCACTATCCTGGCTGTTCTGGTAAACACGTACTTAAATTCAGTTCATTCAGCACTCTGCTCTAATAAAGACTAACAAAAAGATTTAGGCCAAAGTCACTATTTAATATTACATCTATGGCAAATGACACTGTTGTGTATAGAATAAGAAGCCAATTTACTTTTTTCCCTTATCCATGAAGCAGATGAACAATTTGAATTTAATAAATAATTAGAGATAATTGGACAGCGATTTCCTTTGGTTCTTTCCCAATCAGCTAACGATGTTCAATGATTAGTCAAAGCATGCTGGATCAATGACAAGAACTAAGAAATGTGAACCAGGTATCTCTGAATAATACCATCCTGCTGAACAGCTTTACATTTGGTATCATATTGATGATAGGATATCAACAGTTCTCTCTATTGCTTTCTTCAAGCACTGCATGTCTGGAAAAAATACCTTTATTAAAGTAAAAACAACAAAGACTGTTGTGGCTTTTTTTATTATGGCTTTTTTTTTTTTTTTGGTGGATTACAGCCCAGAATTTCAAGGAAAGATTCCAGGGTGAAACGGATGAATAAGAATTTATCAATAGATTGAATTTCTAAGGGTTGAGCAGAAAAGAAGCCTTTTTATCATACTCTGGCTGGTATCCAGTGTGTGACATATTCTTATGCCCAAGTATATCTTTTTTCCCCCCTATAAGTTTGGGATTTTCTTTCATCCTCCACAATGACTATAGCTTCCCCAGGACTTATGGCTTTGCTGCAACAGTCCCTCTGAACGGCTGCTCTGTGGCTGGTGGTGAGTACAAAGGATTGGAGAGGTGTCTGACTACAGTCTATAGCCAGATGCAGACTGATGACATTATCCACTAAGACACTGTAGTGGAACTCTTCTTGTAGAACTGTTAAACTAGACTGGGCAGTGTAGATTTCCTGAACTTTATGTGTATTAGTAGGCTGTACACCCCCACGGTTTGATATAGTGTAACTGGGAAAATATATATTTAGTTGGCAAATACTAATTGGTGTTAATATAAATTATAATCCTTCTATGGCTGCATGGCCACTCTGGCTAAGAAGAAAAACCTGGCCGTACACATGTATTGCACAATCAGGTCAGGATAGACCTCAAGGCATAACCAGGTCATAATTAGGAAATCACCAGGAATCTCCAGTAACAATGGACCTACAGTTAGCCCTTGATGACTCAACCTTTGAGAGACAATAGAGTCCGAGATGTTCCTACAGAATAGTTGATTGTCTTAGCTCCTCTCCCTCTGACCAGCAAACTTCCCTTTTGTCCCCACACCTGTCTGAAAATTATAGAGCTATCAGGACTACCATTAGCCCTTTGTCACCTAATGCTAAGACCATTAGCTAATTCCGGACTGCACTGTCCACTCTCTGGACTTCATTGTTCACTCTGCCAGAGAGCCATTACCACCTTTACCCTCCTGGAAGAAAAAGAGTATTTAAACCTCAGTTTTGGGCTTAGCCAACTTGCAGTACACTGGTTGCTGGTTGTGACTATGCCACTCTGATTCCCTTTTGTGTACTGTCCTTAGACTCTGCATTTAAGGCACATCGCTTCTTTGCTGCTCTATGGATTGGTAAATACCATGCATTTTGCCCTAAAATCTTGCTATCCAAAACTTCTTCTCTTTTTGTTCAGTCAGCCTTGTGTGATTGCATGCCTGCTTGGATCTTGTATGTGTGATAGCAGTTCCCCCAATAAAACAGAAAAGCTTACTTTTGGATCTCTGGCTAGTTCTTCCCTGCATTAGTACTGGTAGACATAGATGGTAAAGGTCTCTTTAGGTTACCCTACTCTTTCAGGCTTCCTATTTTGAACTAATATTCCCCACTGATTCACAGAGGCTCTGGCATCGTGGGTGGACCCCTGAGTTACCTACATTTTGCGGTAACAAGAGTTGCTAGTTTTGTCAATGCAAGAATGTCTGTATTACTATTTAATGATTGTTTATTAATATCCACTCTTACTTAAAGTTGCATTTCATTGATATCTCTGCATAAAATTCACCAACAGAGGTGGAAATTTTGAAGCTCTCCAGAAGCTGTTGGGCTGCACTCCCATTAACCATAGCCACCAAGTCCACTGGTGAGGAATGCTGGGAGTTTCAATCCAACAACAAGCAGACAATTGCATGTTTCTCACCTTGATCTACATAAAAACTCACTATTTAATATGATTTAATCCATCCATCCATTTCAGCTACATCAGAGTGATTCGCTGGTGCTTACGAACACTTACCTATACAAATGCACAGACAAAGGAGGTAACATTCAGTCCATCTGAAAAAGTGAGCCACAGTCCACAATATCTAGAGCTTACACCATTATAAAATGAATTAATCTTTAAGATGTCACAGAACTCAACATGGGCACTGCCTTGAAATAATGAATGTATCCCACCAACCAGGTCATGAATCATTGATTAATTTAGACTTCTTATGCTAGTTATTTAGTTAGTTATTTAGTTTCTACTTATTTAGGATTGTTTACAGTCACAGATTATGATAATTACCCCCATGAATATGGTTGTCTGACGAGCATGATATTGACTGGAGCTAACCGAGGAAAAATATCATTTATTATTCTTGGGCACTTTTCCTTTTTCTTTTTTGTGCATCTGTATTTTACATTCTTGTTGCTGACAGCAAAGTTGGATAGAATGCAAAGTTATCAAACAGGATACTTCAGACTGGGCTGATTTGACCTGGACCAGCCTGATTTGAGATTCATCTGAAGAAGTTGCAGAGTTCTGGTAATTAGCCTTGGAGCACACTGAAGGATTTACATTTCTTGTGTTATTTATGGAGTAAGGCATACTCCACACATGGAATAAGGCAATTACAAGTAGATGAATATGGTCTCTGCTGTTTCAGCCATTTGCAGTGTCTTTAGCTTACATGTGTCTGACTAGTAGTGAGATTCAGGAGATCTGGGTATGCTTGTAGGCCTCATGAATTTCACTATACAAGGGATATGCATAAGTCTTGCTACACATTACAGCAGAATGAAAGAAAACATGAATACAACACATTTGTACACTCCCTTTCTGTGAGAGATTTGGACTGGCTCTCAAACAATCATTCTAGTATTCTTGGCTTGATGCTGCAGTTTTGATTTCCTGAACACGTTCATCACTGATTAGCATCTGATGTGTAACTCGTGGAAAATCATCACAACCCCGGTAGCTTAATACTGTGTTCACAAATAATGTGCAAATATTGCGCAGCCAAACATGGTGTGTATATAGACCACAATGTCTTCTATGGGGTGGGGATATGGCAAGAATGTTAGCATTGATAGGGGAAGGAAGAGAGACACATTTCTCATTTATTCAAATTCCTTTCTCTCTGTAACATTGCAACCAAATACAAGTAGCCTCAAACAAGGGTAGTGCATTAAACCTCATCTCCTCCATCCATGTAAACACAACATTAATACAGAAGAAATAAAGAAAATAAAATGTCCAGTGTCTGGTTGCATGTCTCTGTTGCTTGTTCACTTTCCTCAATTATACGTGTCATACATTCCTACACGTAACAGTTCTTGCAAATTAAATCAGCCTGATCCAAGTAAACACTATCAAGATTCCCGCAAATATCCTCTTCTCCCTCCCCCCCGACTCAAATGGGGAGCTAATTCCTTTTAGTTTTGTTCCTTTTATTATAATAAACTCCTTTACTGAAGTAATTTCTCAAACGTCTGCAGCATCCTGTAGCTATTGAGGCTTATTGATCATATTTCTTTTTCCTGCTTAGTAACAACATCCACAAACTGCCAAACTGCCACTAGTAGAAGGGCTTTTGTGGGCAGGTGTGCAGTGGAAGAACCAACTGGCTGAATTTGCCCTGTTAAATGACTTCTCTACCAATGCTTTTAATTGGTGTTTTTTTGTTTCTTTTTAAAAGAACGGTATTCAGATTTGGCCTCTTTTCTTAGTAGAGATACCTGAACTGACCCCTCTTAAGTGGGAGCAGGACTTAAGATGCCAGGTGCCTTCATGAGACAGTAAAGGTACAGATCTTCTTAGGTGAATGGCTAGTGCTGGAGATGAACATGAAGTGCAAAACGGGGTGCAGTTTGGATTTAAAAAAACAAAGGGACATGGTCAGAGCAGGTGGTAGCAGAAGGGAGCTGATGGTCAAAGCAAGAGCTGGAAAACAGTTCATCTTTGCAACATTAGAGAAATGAGCAAGTGATACAACAGAAATGCTTACACAGTAAAACTGTGTGTATTTCAGGATATGATATACCACAAGTCCTGTATGTTAGCGATAACTCCCCTTCATCTGGGGAAATCTGGTCCATCCTGCTCTGTAGTGTTCTTCAGTGAATAGACAACAGTTGTCTTACAGACGCAAATACTCTTTTTGGAGAAGTAGAGCCCCCTGTTTTCAAATTCACAGGACAAGTGACCTGAAGATCCTCCTTTACATATTTTTTTAAAAAATGTTGAAATATTAAATAGCAACATGAAAGCCTATATTCCAAAGAAGATCTGTTTTTGCTGTGCAATTTTTAAGAACAAATAATCCATCCCCATTGTTCCTGCCACCCTGTGTGCTGCCAATGGGTACTGTTCTTCCTTCCCTCCTCCCATTTATTCACACTTAGTGGACAATAAAGCCAAAGGCCCAAGGGTGGCAGATGAGTGGTGGCTTGTGAGCAGAAACCGGAGACCACCTGTCCAAATGTCTACTGTTAGAACTGCTCAATGTTGTTGTTTTTAGAAAAAGAAGAAACAAAGGTGTCTCTCAGTTCCAGGCTAAAGGACTGGGGCTGCACACTTGAAAAGGCTCCTCCTTTTCAGTCTGTCTTCTTTAACAGTCCCGGTGGTGCTAGCTGTTGTTCTCTGCCGTGAGATATTTTAGTGCTGCAAAGCCGTAGCGGCGTGACATATCCTGCTGGAATTCTTCCTTGAGGGTCTTGAGACAGATACGATATTGCTTGTTGGAGCGGAATTTGGTGATGTCAAAGCTGGGAGCATGTGGCATGTGGATCATATAGGCATTGGGCAGCACTGTGAATTCATACTCCTGAGGAAAACAGACACATTAAAAGTGAGCAGCCTGACCAGTGTCTCTTGAAATAACCTCTCCTCCACAAACTCTTTCCTTCTTAATACCCCCGTGGTCTTCAGTATTGCTTTGTATAACTATGAAGTGGAGCTGGCCTAGATGGTGTGGGCCTCCCTATAAACTGGCTGGAAAACTGAGACTTCATTTCCACTATGTACCCCCACACCTCCTTTTTTGGCTTTAACCATCCTTTAGCATTACCTCTTCTCTGGAGCTATCCAAATATCCATTTAGTTCCTATTTAATCAGAACTTTGTAAACCCTGGCTAACACGAAGCCTAGTTTGCATTACTTGTTTTGATATACAAAACCACAGCTAAGACTGATCAAGGGAATATTCATGCCAGAGAGGGGTGGAGGAAAGAGGAGGAAATGTGCATTTCCCCAAGTTGGTTCTACATTTGCCAGTTATAGTTTGTAGAAATACAGTGTTATGTCTGCACTGAATCTGTATGGTGTTTTGAAAGGCAAATGGAAGCACAATATGTGAGAATTCCAGTCACTTTCTTTGCTTTTGATATGGCACTTTGAGGCAGCACATTTCTGAGTTATATCCAAATACATGGGGAATTAAATCTGGGGATTTTGTCATCACGAAAGAAAGACAGCCAAAATGCTGCTCAGCTCACCCTGGGCTGCTGTTTCAAAGAATTACAGCTTTGCAACCCAGGGCCACCTGAACAGCTCTCAAGTACCTCTTTTCTACAGAGAGACGATGCTCCATGTTAATCACTCTGCATTTATTGCAGGGTTTTAGTGAAAGGGTAGGCATCTGAAAGCACTTGAAAGCTGCATTTACATCAAATGTACCAGGTTCTTACTGAAAGAGGGCACAAATAGACAAATGCAGAGTACTGACAAAGCATTACAGAATTCTGGGAACAAAAATTCTCATTTATCATAGAGTTCCAGGAAAACACATAATCCATGTTTTATCAATTTCCATTTGTTCTGTTCCTGTGACCACAGAAGTACTATTGCTCATCAATAAGCGTTATATGCACAGTATCCCCTCCTTTTTAAAAAATCAATTATCATTTAGGTATTACACTAGATTATTAGCGCTAGGCTTAAAATAACAACAACTTGAGGGCCACATCATTCCCATGCTAGCTTAAACACACATAGTTATTTGTAGCACTTGATGAGTACACAGTTCAAATGACAAAAAATGAACCCATACGTACCCTTGAGTCCCAGGACTGGAGAAAAGGTGGGATTAAAAATACATAAAAATAACAGTGGTAAGAACAATCAAACAAAAATACCATCAGCTGAGGCTAGTGTGCTTCCTCTGAATGAACAACTGGAGGAGGTAATCAGCTGGGTGAGGAGAAACAAACTGAAACTGAATCCAGACAAGATGGAGGTGGTTACTGTTAGACCCAGGTCCTAACTTGGGTCTGGAGTTGTGTCAACCAGTCCTAGATGAGGTTACACTCCCCCTGAAAGACTGTGTTTGCAGTGCTTTTGAATCTGTTGCTCCAAAGGACAGTCTAGATAGATATGATGGCCAGGAGTGCTTACTATCAACCTAGACTGATATGCCAGATGCACTCCTTCCTGATGCTGAAGGACCTAAAGATGTTAGTGCATGCACTGATAACCTCAAGAGTGGGCTTGTACGTTGGGCCATTTCCGTACCAAGTTTGGAGACTTATGCCATTTCCACTCTACACTGTTACAGTGATATTATTTCACTTTTAACATCCTGTGGAATCTTGGGATTTGCAGTTCAGGGAGAGGCATTTCAAATTCTCAGCCAGAGAACTCTTTGGCCTCAGTAAACTACAAACTCCAGAATTCCACAGGATGTTGAAAGTGGAATAACAACACTATAACAGTGTAGTGGGAAATGGCCTTAATTAGTACAAAACATGGCAGCTAGATAGGCTAATGGTGCATCTAGGTGTGGTCATATGACACCTGCTTTAAAATCATTCCACTGGCTGCCAATTAGTTTCCAGGCATGGTACAAAATGTTGGTTTTTACCTTTAAAGCTCCACAGGGTTTGTCTCCAGGTTACCTAAAGAACTGCCTTCTCCTGTATAATCTGCCCCGTACACTCATGTCTTCTGGATGATGTTGACTTTCATCAGCCAGGATCAAGCCGGCAATTGTTAACCAATGATATGACTCTGTATAAAGCAGATTCCTATGTAACTTGCGCTCTTCTCATAGACAAGCATGGAATGTGGGTGGAGTTCTGAGGCTGTCATGTGATCCCAGAAACAAGCCTTCAAAGACATAGTAAAGGCACATCTCAGTTCACGAAGCCTCCTGTAGTGAAGCTTGTTTTTACAAAGAAAAAATCTGGCACCTGCTTCCCCATTCTCCACTCACCACAAAACCAAAATGAGCCAGGGAAGCCCAATGATGCATGAGGGTCGTCCTGGGCTCTGGTGATGCCACTGCTTCCTTGAGCCAGCACTGACTCAACTGACTTGCTCTTCCTAGCTTAGGAGATATCCCCTCCTACCTTAATGAGCTTTAAACCTTCCCAGCTCTCTGTGGTCAAAACTAAGAGCTCCTCAGCCACAGGTAAAGCAGTGGTTTTGCCAGTAGTTCCCTCTAGAAAGCCAGCAGCAAATGGGCGACACTGCATCCACTTTTCACAGAGCCAAATAACAGAGCAAGTAGAAGCAAGCCTGTGCAGTAGGTGAACCAATGAGTTTTCATTTGCTGGGCACACACAGAAGTATGCTCCCTCCTACTTGATACAGGCCTGCCTGGCTTCAAGCCTAACACTCCTGTCCAGCTTCAAGCTTCATATGCACATATACCTGCCTATTCTGGTATTCCTATTTTTTCCATGCTATTTCTGTCTCTTTTACTGATGTTACTGTTTAAAGAAGTAATGCCCAGGAACAAATCTCCTTCCATAACTGAGGTATACTTCTATATAATATGTTCCCCATGATTGAATGGACAAGGCACAATCCAAAATTACCAAAGTCCATGTGAAATCTAATAACAAGAGTATGCAGGTAATAGAGATTTCCTCAGTTTGGTAAAAGGTCAGCTAGCAAAGTGCAAGCCCTTATGGACTGAAGGACTGTGGAAGAAGATGACATATTTACAGGCAAGATCAAAATTGCCTTCTCAGATAGCAGATAGCAAACAATTGCCCAAGCTAGTGGAAGTTAGAAACTGCTGAAGAATAACAAGTGGTAAAGGAAATAAGATCAGTCATAAAACTTGGCCTGGAGTTCATGTGTGTGCGTGTGCGTGTGTGTTTTTCAGGCTGATGGCAATATATTATGTCCAAGGGTAGCATTGGCAAAAGAAAATATTTGTCATTTTATAATGCTTGCTAGGGAATCAGGTCACCTTTCCTGAAACCACCATTTTTTAAGTTTCAGAACTGGAAATTGATCAATGGGATTTCTTCAGGAGCTTTGACAATCCAAAGAGAGATGGCTAAAGTGGGTTAAGCTTGGCTGGGTTCAGGATGCAGCTGCTGGGGACATTTGAAGCTTTTTCTTGGGGACTAAAGGAATACCTTCTGGATGGTCACAGTTAAGAGTACCAATTTCAAAAAGAGCACAATCTAACAAATTAGCTAAGTTGAATACACTGAGCAGATATCAGGCATGCAGACACATATATCCATGTCCAAGTAGGTAACTGCTGAAGAAGACTTCTGTAGTTGAAACGGATTCAGTGCATACTTGCTTCAAAACCCCGTATTCTGCTGTTGTTAATTCATTCTGTATAAATGTGCTTTAATTGATTGTTGTTGTTTTTTTTAAAAAAACCTTATTTCTTTGTGTAGTGATTGTCGGAGTCAAAAGGGCATCTAGTCTGTGTGTTTCCAAATTTCAAAAGACATCACAAGTCATGAGTTCAAACTACACTTCCCTTTCATATCAGTGTAATGCCTACTTTATCACCTGTGTGCTCCACAAAGTTTGCTTTCTCTTGAAGCACTCGTTCCCCCCCACTGGATATTTCAGAATCATTTGTGATCTGCCTTTTTTTTTTTTTGGAAAGCATCCCCAATATGCTGATTCAGTGCTTTTTGTATTTCTGTCTCAAGGATTAGAACACATAGGGTCATTTGGATGGCACTGACTGACAGGTTAGGTGATGTCCACTTTCCACTTTTTTTTACCAATAGGACCTAGTTTCCAGACATTGTATCATCCTCTGAACATGCTCCAGCTTGTCTATTCTGCCTTGGATCCCTGTGTTGGGAGAAAGGCTGGATATGAAAATAAATAAATAAGTGAATGAATAGTATTCTCCAGAAATGCTGCTGCCCAGAAGTGGGCATAGTATTACAGTTGAGGTCTTGACCAAAGCAGAATACAGTGATATTGGCCATTTCCGCGCTAGACTGTTGTAGCGCTATTATTCCACTTTCAACATCCTATGGAATCCTGGGGTTTGCAGTTTAGGGAGGGCCCTCAAAGGATCTTGAAAGTGGAATAATAGGATGTTGAAAGTGGAATAATAGTGCTATAACTGTCTAGTGTGGAAATGGCCATTATTACTTTCTCTGCTCTGAAGACTACAGTTCTGTCGATCCCATTGCATCACACTGTTGACTCATTTTAAACTTGTAGCCTACTAAGATCTTCTAGATTCTTTATACATATACTGCTGTCAAGTCAGGTGTCTTAACATCTATCCCTCTTGAAATCCATTTTATTAATGTTGGCCTAGTTCTTTAATCTGTTATGGTCAAGTTGAATCTTGTTCCTTCCTTCTGAGGTATAACTTGCACCTCTCAATTTGGTTTTCTCTGTAAATCTGACAAATGCACCACTATAGGAACATAGCTTGAAGCTGTGCCACTACTAACCTCCCTCTCTCCACCAGAGAGGACATGACTATGTTGTTCTTGTTGGGTTTGCAGCAGCTTTTGTGTGTGTGTGTGTGTGTGTGTGTGTCTATGTGTGTGTTTGGGGGAGGACTGGGTCATTGCGTGGATAGTAGAGAATTGCAACCTCTGAAATGACTAAAAAGTGAGTTATACAACCACGAACTGGATGTAAACTAGATGCAAGCCCATGACACTTTACTGCTTCATTTTCTTTTGGCAAAGTGCTTGCCAGGGGGAGGAGGGCAGTGATGGCATCTCAAGTTAGTTTTTGTGTGGTACAGCTTATCATTTCGGTGAGATTTTACTCCTTTCTTCTATCACAGCAAATTTCATGCCAAAAATTGAATCCCATGAAAACTCAATATAACATAGTTTTAAATAGCAAAGAGTCATGTTATATAGTTGGCAGATTCAAACAATGCATCTTTTGGCAGACAACATGATTTTCGCCTTTGTTTTTTTCACATTGTGTTGGAATGTTCCTCCCTTTAAAAAAAAAGAAAAAAAAAAAGAATTCCCCACACGTGCAACACCAGCTGACAAAGGAGACAGGATTTTCTCAAGTAGTCCAAAAAGAACTGAGCAATTCAATAACCATCTGATGTGTAATCTGAATAGAACTGAAGTGAGAAAAGTCTTGGCTGTATCTTCATGCAACATCTATAAGTACAGCTGCAATAGGACTAGCATCACACAGGAGCAAGTGATAAGGAGAGCTTGTAATGTAATGATTAGTTACATTTTAGATATGACAGTTTATGTGAGGCATAGAATTCTTGTATTTTGAGGGTTCTTTTTAAATCTTCCTATTCATCAACAGTGACAAAATGAGAAGACACAAGCCTTTTTTAAATGTTCTGGACTTGTGCATAGCATTATATTTCCTGAATAAATTTAGGTTAGTAGTAGGGAGCTGTGACAGGTACACGGAGAAATTTTTGTCCATGCAATGAGTTACATAGCACCTTTTCCAGGTAAATATAGGACAAAAATCATAGTGGAAATCACTTTCATGTGAGTTTTGGGAAGTGCAGCTTTTTAAAATGAGCTGCATGTACTTTAGAGTGGGTTTTAAAGACATCTTCCAATTGCAGAGATGTGTAGGAGCAGTAATTAACCATTTAGAGACAAAAAATTTTTGAAATGGGGGATCTGGAATCTTTTGCTGTGGGTCTGGGGAAAGTTGGGGAAACCCTTTCCTCTTAAGCCCCTGGCATGCCTCACGCTGTATAGGCCATATGATCCCAACCCTGTATTAGATAGACAGGTTATGATAACTGAAACTATCCTTCTTACCTGTGCATCCAATTCCATGATGTGGGCAACTTTGTTCCAGCCAAATCCAACAAACCTTCGGTCATACTCTGGGCAATCCTGTCTTACCACGACATATGGCTCAAAATCTGCTTCCCACTCAACTCGATATGGTGTGGTAGCTGTTCGCCACTTGGCAAAGTTTGTTGGTGCATGCCCTTTTGTCCAGACATGATACCTTCAACAGATACACAAGTTGAAAAAATCATCAAGACAGAGGCAAACCTGAAAAGCTTCCTCCCAAATTGACTCATGGAATACCTGAAAAGACGTTTTACATGGACTTTGGAGGCTTACAGGATATGGTTGAAGAATATACAAATACAGTACTGAATCCTATTAATAATTCCAACCAGAATAAATGAACCTAATCACTTGTTGAATAGTGAGTCGGCACTTATGTAATACTCATTGATTCAGTAAGTCTACTCTAGTTGAGACTGTGAAAAACACTCAAACTGTTAGACTGGTGGTCCTCATCATTTTAAGGGCAAACCATGCCTGACTAGAAAAAGCATTAATTGTGTAGCATACCTGGGCTATGTTGTTTCATTCCTAAGCTTTAGAGAAGGGTCAATACTGGAATGCAACTGTGAAATGTTGGCATGAACTGAAATGTCCTGAAAATGAATTTAGATGCTGTTTCTAGTGATAATAATAGCTTATTATTTTTAATTTTGAAGCTTGTTTTCAGGGCATGCAAAATTCTGAAGAGATGCCTCTTTGTTATTGCAGTAGTAGTTCAGATCAATAAATGCATTAAATAAAGGCTAGACAAATACTTTCGGAGCCATCACAACTATCATTTTGTTGCCATGTGGCATCTACACAATTCCATCTAAGACAATCAATTCAATTTACAGGAAAGCACCCTTTTAGATTTTGTTAATCTTATTCACGTTGTAGCAAGGCCTATCCGAGCACAACTTCAGCTCATCCCATTAAGACAGCGATCAATAATTTTCGCTTGCGTTTACATTCCTTGTCTTTCCAGAAATCACTAACATGGGCTCCTGCCACACACTTATCGATTAAAGCAAGAAACAATTATATCACAAGCAACATGTCTTAAAGTGTGTCCAAATGATTTTCATAAGAACCAAAGCAGTGAAATAGATCTGGTTTTGTTTTTGGACACAAAGACCCATGGGTAAAATCTCAGTTCAGCTGCAAACTTGCTGGAAAGGTTAAACTTGAGATGTGGATCTGGTGTAATGGTGAATAGAGATGTATCTAAGGTAGGGCAAGTAGGGCATGTGCCCCGGACACCAATACTGGGGGGGGGGACACAAAAAAGCTGAAAATTTAGCAGAGGAGGAGGAGGAGGCAGCCCCAGAAGTAGTAGCACAACTTCCATGCTTGTTGTAGGCGCTGTTTATGCTAGACACCTCTGAAGGTGAAACCACTGAGATATTTTGCATGTTCCACACAAGTATGAAATAGAAAGAAACTGTGTTTTCATCTCCACATACTTTTGGAGTCTATGTGAAAAGGTGTGCTATTTCTCTGTGTCACAAAAGTTTGTACTGGTATCAAAATACACACACACACACACACACACACACACACACACACACGAAGAGGTAGATGGCTTTTCATGTGATGTGTTTAGTGATACTCCTCTCTCAATTGTGATTCCTGAATAATAAAATAGAAATTACACTGACCTGTCTCATATGGCTATTGTGATTATGAATTGGCCGCCAGTGTCTCAGCAACACTGAAAACTCAAACTTTTTTTCTTTTTTTTTTAAAGGCTATTTGCATTTAATTTCCCTCTGGCCTTCCTTTTTATAATCCCAACCAACTATATGTTTAGCATATATACCTTGAAGTGGCTTTAGTCAACGGCAGCTTCTGCTATAATCAATGTGATGGTTTTATGTCTCCACAGGATTTTGGCTTTAATCCAATTATTAGTCCCAGTTAGAGTAAACCCAGTAAATCAATAGCTGAATGGTAACATAGTAACAAATGTAAATTCTATTCATTCAACAAGTCTACAATAGTTAGCACTTTGATTTAAGCCTTTTTCCCTTTTGGTTACTGCTCATGGTTGGAGGACTGCACATTAGGGGGTCAAAGAATTTATTCAATCTCTGTGCTTATTCTATTCTTGGGGTCCCATTCTACCTATTAAACAATGCAGGGCATGTTGCAGCAGTAAATTTATACCGTGACCATGTTTTGCCAGGAACTGAAGAGAAGTCAGTGGTTAATTACCACAAAGTCAATCCTGCTGTCCAGTTTCCAAACCATCTACATTTTCTTCCCAGAAGACCTGCATTTCTACAACAGGGAACATTGCACTTCTCCCTTCATGGTGATTGTAATTTTTTTAAAAAAATAAGAGGTAGAAAAGTGAACGTAAAGGAGAGAGAAAACCTATGTTAGCTCCTGTTATTGGAATTTGCAAGTTTCATCTGTATGGCGTGGCCACAGAAGCAGCCCTGACATGTTGTGGTACATGAGCACCAAAACAAAAGGCTGTTGGTGAACACTTTAATCATCCCAATTTTGGGTGCAGCTATGGGGCAGGGAGTCACTGCCCCAAGATGATAATTCCCTTCCCATGAAATTTTCCTGAAGTCCCTGATCTATAGCACTGAAAATTATTCATACCTATACTCTCATGTTTTCTTTGTTCACATTACCTTGTTAACTGTCCCTGACTCTTTTCTTTAGAGGCTTAAAATATATTTCTAAATGCTCAGCTGAAGTTATTGCAATGCTAGATGTTTGGGAACAGAAGGAAAATCTCATGTCAGGGGAGAATTTATATTGGGGGAGCAACACTTTCGTTTTGCCACATAGCTATATCACATAGCTGTACCCTGCCATATAGCTATATCCCTGCTAACCCTTCCAGTTGCTTTAACTCCAGATACTCTAATAGCTTCACACCTGCAACTTAAAAAGAAAAAATAGTCTTGTGACTTCTGAGGAATGAAGAGTAAGGAATAGGAAGCACATTGTGATTTGATGTGCAGTTGTTGTTAACTTCATAGGTGGTATTAAAAGCAGCAAAATCTGAAATAGCTGGACTTGTACTGCATTGTGCTTGAAAGCCTAAATGCCTCAATGATTTAGCAGATGAAAAACTGGCTAGCTTAACTTCCCCTACAGTCCGGGAGATGGCCAGGAGACCTTTAATATAAAACCTTTGATATAGAATTTAGAATGGAGTCATGAATTTGTGTGCTTGGAATATATAGACAACCACAAAATTTGCTGGGAGGGGTTTAAAAAGAAGGAATTTACAATGAAGAACTGGTTTCTATTTCTAAGCTGCCCAAAGGCAAGAAAGGTCACAATTTGGGGAAATAGGTGGCAAAAGCAATTTCACTGAGGGAAAGATTGCAATCTAGCACTCTGTGAGAGGGTCTGAGATGCTGCAGGCATGATCAGCAGTCACTGTCACAGAAGCTGTTCCCCTATCAATGTGGCTTCAATGGCTACTAATGACTTATTAAACCACCCTGAAAACATAAGTAGGAATTGTTACCTCCCGGGGGTGGGATGGGGGGGGGGCTGTAGAGAACTTGAGGGAAATAGATGGGCCAGAAAAAGTGTATAAAGACTCTGTAAGTATGTTAAACACCCAGAAACTCAGCCTTCCTTTGTACTCTGTACTTAGCTGGGGGTGGAGTGGGGAGGCAATATTCTAATAGGGAAATAAATGTCATGTAAGTAGAAAAATTGATTGATGATAGATCATAAAAGCGAGACCAACATTTTTTTTAATTTCCCAGCAGATTTTGTTCTAAACCAGGAAAGAAGCAGTTAGTTTCCTAATTAAAGAGTCTTTATAATTATTGTATAATTTAGTAAACACAAGCAGTAGAATATTAGTGGCTCATAGTCTTTCCTGCTGTTCTAATTTAGATGCTTCAGCTGTATTTTCTGTAATAAATGATACTATAAATGCTGGTGTGCAATCTTGTTGCCCTTTTTAAATTCTATTTCCAACCATTTCTAATCCGGCATTTCATGAGACTAGTTTAAAGATCCCAAATGAGAAGTGGTGTGAGTACATATGTGCATTAATCAAGTTGTACTGGGTAGGAGAGTCTAAAAAAGTTAAAATTTCTACACTATGACACATGTGGATGACGGCATGTGGTGACAATGGCAGCCTCTTCATGTTGCTACTTTTTAGATGTATCGTGGCTTCAGTGGCATTCTCCTCACGTAGAATCTCACCAATTGGTCCTGAAGTAGAAATGCTTTCAGAAAGCACACACATACAGCCTAAATATCCTAAAGGCACCAGATCCCATCTGATCTTGAAAGCTAAGCAAAGTCAGCCCAGATTAGTATTTTGGTGGGGGGCCACCAATAAAGATCAGGTGCTGTAGGCTATATTTCAGAGGAAGGAATGGCAGAGCCTCCTTTGAGTATTCCTTGCCTAAGAAAACCCTTTGAAAATTCATGGGGTGGCCTTAAGTTAACAGGTAATTTGAAGTTACACACCCACAAATACAGTGGACTGAAGATGCAGTAAGCAACAAATCAGAATAAATAACAGAAGGCAAGTAAAATGTTTGAAAATACCCAGAAAACCAGGAAAGGGCTTAAATGATCTTCTGCTGACTGGAAAGAGAAAACAGGCTAAACACTTCACCGAAGAACTAATTTCAATAACCTTGATAAACACTTCTCCTGTGTAACTGAGTTGCATACAGAATGTCCCAGGTTCCATCTCTAGTACCTCCAGTTTTTTTTCTCTCTCTTAAAGGAACAAGGAGCAGATGACAGGAAGGGCTTCTGCCTGAAATCCTGGAAGACAAATGGCAGTCAAAATGGCCTAAACAGACCAATGATGTGACCTTATATACGGGAGCTTTTACTTTTCAGATTGTCAGAAGAAATGAAACAAAAACAGTCCCTGCTGTTGGCATGCCCCTTTGCTGCTCCTTTCTGTGGCAGCCAAAAGGGAGAAGGGGTACATCAAAAGGAACTCTATGTAGGAGTTCAAATCTGCACAGTTTGCAAAGACATCCTGTAGGGCAGAGAAAGTCTCCCTTCCATTACTTTCTTTCCTGCCTCTCTGCCATGTTTAGTGGCTGGCAGGAGGGGAAAGAAGGAAGCAGCCAAGCGAGGAGTCTTAGCTGTCACTAGCTATGATAACTTGTGGTGGGCGATCCTCTTTGCTCAGTTATCCTTTCCCCCTCTTATCCCAGTGGCCACATGGGTAGCTGGAGGGATGAGGGTGGGCAGCCAAGTGAGGAGGCTGCCTGTTGTCAGCTACCTCGGTATACTGATATAGTGGCCACAAGGGCAGGAGAGATGTGGAGGCAGCCAAATAAGGAGACTTGTCCATTTCTAGCTGTCATGGACAACGAGAGAAAATCCCCGTTGCTTGACTGGTTTGCTACTTTGCACCCACATGGCCAGCCAGAGGGAGGAGGTGGGATGCCCAGTGGCGAGGTTCAACCGTCACTGGCCAGCTCGTACCACACAAGCCTCAGTTGACTTCTCTCCCCTGCTGTCCTCCCTCTCAAATGGCCACATGTAATGGGTGGCAGGGTGGTGAAGGAAGCAACCAAGTAGGAGGCTTGTCCGTTGTCTCCATCATAGCCAGAGGAGAGAAGTGATGAGCATGTATGAAAAGTACAAGTAAATAGGAGATAGAGCTCCATGTACTGACTGATTGATGGTCACTTGCTTTATTTATTTTTTAAAAGCCCAACATGTTTTGGCCTCTGCCCACAGTCCGCAGTGTGTAAATTTTTGTGTGTGTGTGAAAAGGTTTTGCTCAATAATCCCTTTCTTTGGAAAGTATATTGTACAACCCCAGAAATTTCTGTGTAAAGTGTAGCCCATGAGGAAGGCCAACTTTGATAGAGGCTGAAACATGTTGGGCTTTTTAAAAAGAAACAAGGCAAGTGAACATCAATCAGCACATGGAGCTCTGTCTCCTGTTTCCTTCTAGCTATCATAGCTGAAGACAGCTTGTTTAGCTCCCCATTTCCCTCCTTCTACATAGCCACATGTCTGCTGGAGGAAAGGGGATGCACAGCCAAATGAGGCTCATCCACCACTGGCCACTCTTCACTACTCCCACTCACATGGCCATGCTTTGTGGGCAAGAAGGGACAGAAGGGCAGCTGAACAAGGACGATTGTCCATTGTAGCCAATGCAGGCGCTTCTGGGGACCTCTCCCTAGAGGACCACTCCCAGGTCCTCTGCAGGATGATGTCATTGTGGCATGCAGGCTGTTCTGGGGCTTGAAGAGGATTCTCCTTTTCAGGGTTTCTGAACCCTTGAAAAATCCTCCTTCTCTCTGTCTCTCTCAATCTTTGCCCGAGTCTTTTGCTATTCTTTCCATCCCTAATGTGATCTTTCATAGATTCCAGGCTACTTCATCAAATCTGTGAAGTGTTATCCAGTATGTTGTATTGCTGTGTGCCTTCAAGTAGTTTCTGACTAATGGCTACTCTAAGGCAAACCTATCACAGGGTTTTCTGGGGCTGGGAGTGTGTAATGCATCCAAGATCACCCAGTGAGCTTCCATGGTGTTATCCAGTATATTAGGTATATGTACAGCATACAAGGCTGGTTATGGGGATTTTAGAAAGTGGAGTCAGAGGCAATTAGATGAAGAGAATATTGGCAGTGATAATTACATTATTAATATTGGTCCTTTGCCAAGCCACTGCTGATAACAAATGCCCTCTCATTAGCTAAGACAATGAATGGTGTGATTGGAAACCCTTACCTGGATTGAAGCCTTGGTGATAGACTGTGACACAAAAAACAGTACCTTGGGAAACAGTCATTGTTCATTTGCTAAAACAAATTTAAAGAATCCTTGTATTCACTCAACTGCTATGGGGTAAATTCAACTGTTAGTCCTAACTGGAGTAACCGAGTGATTCAGAGGGACTTGCATACATTTCAGCTTACCATTCAGCAACTGATGCAGTGGGTTTGTCTGTCTGTCTGTCTGTTTGTTTGTTTAGGGTATTTGTACTCCACTCTTCAGCCAGAATGGCTTCCAGAGCAGCTCGTAAATGGTTAATTTGATAGTTCCCTGCCCTTGGGCTTATGGTTTAAGTAAGACATGACACACAAGCAAAAGGGAATGGCGGTGGCTATGTAAAGAAAACCCTCTACTCCAAAGCATACCTTTGCAAATTTATCAAGGCAAATGCAAGCACTACCCTAGTTTAAAGAAAAGTGCTAGCAAATATTAAAGCTACATTTAGGTTCAGTCTCTCCCCTTCTCTGAATGGACTTGATCTTCCACACTTATATCTCTCTACCTATATCCCTCTGCAATCACTAGATTGAGAGAAGGAACCATTTTCATGACATTACTCAGGTTCCAAGAGAAATGCAAAGTTATTTTCAGAAGTAATTCCATGAGAATCACTGATCCTAAAGCCAACCCCTAGCTTAGAACAATGTGGGTGGATTACATGAAGCACACGGCTCTGTCTTCCAACCCCTTGCCTCTGCTTCTGACATCTTTTGTTAGAGATGTGGTTGCTGCACTCTGCCTTATGGTAGGGCAAAACTCCAAACCTAGTCACTTTAAGAAAATGATGCCAGTCACTTGATTGGGATGGCTTTTGGTGGTTGAGTTTAAGCAATAAAGCGTGAGAGTGAGAACAAGTATTTATAGACCTCTACATGTTTTAACATTGTCTTAAATGTGTGTGTTCATTTATTTTCTATTCCCAAATCTTGGGAAATGTCGAGACCAAATGACAAACAGAAATACATGCAATACCTGAATGTGAAGAGGGTCCCCATGTCCAACATAGACAACAGTTCTGCTTTTGATTTCGGAAAAGAGAGGCGATAGCGGAGAGTCTCAAAAGCAGGTACAATGAGAGCCTTTTTTGTATTGGCTAAGTCCAGCTGGACAACAGATTTCCTAGCAGAGATAAATGAAAGAACACAACAAAATTTTGAATTTGTTTCTCAAGGCAGATGACAAACATATGATGTGGACTACACCAGGGGTGACAAAATCTGAGTTTTACTTTCTCCATATTTTAAATGTTTCAACTTCAAATTTTCCCACCACAAATATGAAGACATTTTAGAATGTAGGTAAATTTTTCCAAAGCAAATTGAAATGGAATTCTTCCTAATTTGTATCTGTCATATTGAAGGTTTTTGGAAGCTTTGAGAGGACCTGCCTGTTATACTGGCGTTAAGGATGAGAAACTCATCAGGAAAAAAAGTGGCAACACTAATTCAGCAGTAAAATGAATGAACACAGAAGGATACATACACAAAGCCCTTGGCCTAAATGGATGAATGTTAGATTTGTTTTTTTCAACCATCTGAACTTTTTTTTTAAAAGTTTCATATTCTTTCCATCCTGAATGTGAAGAAATTTGTATGTTTTGGTAGAGCCTAATAAAATCTAAGTGAAACTAAGCTCTCAGATATTACTAACAAGTTCCAGTGAGGCAAGAAGAAGACCTTACAAAATAGCCATTAACTGTATGAATTCCATGTTTTCATTTGAACCCATAGCTAGTTTAGATGTACTGATAAACAGATAAAACAAGAAGCACTACTGACATATACTTCCAGTTCCCTGTACTCTCTTGTTATGACCAAAGAAGAAATTTCACATTATCACCCATGGAGAAAACATACAACTTATCTTTATGGTATACTAGCAAAACACCATTCTAAGAGTGAATGTTGGCAGGATAAGGCTATTAACTTTGCCATTTGATTTTTTTTAAAGTACACATTTGTCTGCTGCTGAGACATAAAGAATCTATAGCAGAAAATATCAAAAATAACCAAGGATCTTTCTTCAACATCTCTGCCCTGGTCTATTGCTGCAAGAGTTACTTTGTCTAGTTTTCTTCACAAAGTTTATTTTGTACATTTATAAAATCTGAGTTCACTGAGCTGTTACTTCATGCTTGGCTTCATACATTGAGAGATGGTTCCCCACTGCTAAACAGGCATTGAGCTGAGCTCAACTTTCTCCAGATACCTTTAAGCTTTTGGTGCTGGTCCTCTGCAACTTTTGCTTATCCCTCAAAATGGATAGGTCTATTATTTGGAAAAGTGGGAGGTGAAAGTGTCACACTGAGAGGTTACATACTACACATTCTGCGATCAAACATCAGGGGCAACATAACACTCTCTTTCCCTAGTGCCTTCCAGAAATAGAAATCTTTACTCCCTCCAATATATGTTATTCAGTGGCCATCCCAAGTTATAAAAATATTCTTATCAAATGATATGCTACTTCAGGAGCTGACTGATAGAGCATCTGCACAGGCTTGACTGCAGTTGTCAGAATAAATATCTTGGCTTTTTGTTTTTTAAGAATTACCTTTTTTAAAAAACAAAAACAAAAGGAAACTTCTGCAGTTCCTCAACATGTCAAACTGAACTCCTCTTAATAGGATTAACTGTAATGCTATTCATGATACAACTGTGGACACAGAACGAAAATGTTATAAACAAGCAGCAAATTATCGCTAAGCTCAGGATCACAACCATCACCTGTGTGGAAAAGACCATCACAATTACAGTGAGCCGTATCTTAGGATTTGCTTTCACTTCAGTTAGGCAAAGAAAGAGAATTGTCTGAATAAACCTAAGTTATAGGGTTTTCATAATAGTTTTCAATCAAAGATTTCCCCTCAGGCCTCTCTGCACGGCTGTTCCATAAAATGAGATAACTCTTAGGAAACTTTTCTGAAACTTGTTTGAAAAGTCTGCATCAAATTTTCTTGTCAGTGTGCAAAGGTTATTGAATTTTATCAGCCTCCCATTATAAGTTTTGGATAGTTTTTCTCCATTTCCTTTCTTCCTCCCTCTATCAATTCTAATTGACCCAGGCAACTGCTTCTAAATAGAAAGTTCTTTTACAACCAGCCTCCTCCAGCTGCCAGAATTATTCAGTGTTCGTGACACTCTTAATAATTCCACCCACTGCTTTAACTTGTGCCTTCTTCTGTAGATTTGGCATGGAACCTGGTGTGACTGACAAAGTACTGAAGCAGGAAGAAGGTGCACTGAAGCCATTTGTATCTCATTAAGTGCAGTGGGGCTAAACTAGTTAATGTGCTTTCATATTGGTCTAATCTGTAGATCATCATCTCCAGTTTCTCTGCTGTCACAGTAGACGTCCTAGATCTCTTCTCTCTTACTGAAACAGAATAGGATCCCATACTGTTTGAGGAATGAGCCCATGAGTATTTGTAATGACATGTTCTCTGAGGCATTTCTGGTTAGCTAAATTTAGATGGATAACTAAGTTTCTAGATGACTTTGCACAGCTGATCCCTGCAAAACACACTAGGACTGGGATTGTATGCTGGGGCAAATGACAGATTGGGACGTCAGAGGATAGTGGAGCCAAAATACCATCTGTAAGTATCCGTACCCCTATTCTTCCCTAGCATTACTTTTTCCTTTATTCCAGCTTCCTCCCTGCTCTACTTTAAGGGATTGTTTTTGAAAAATTGTTTGGGAAGCATTTGATCCAGAATATATTATTGACCAAGGTTGGTTATAACAAATGTGTGAAGCCCTTGTTCCAATAGCTTATTTGATCACTGGTTTGTTTTGGGGCACAATTCACGGTGTTGGCTATGAACAAGTCTGGATGACCTGAAACCATGCTATTTGAAAGCTCACATTCTCCCATGTGAGACTGCCTGGCTTGTAAGATCTTTGGAATAACCCTTTCCTCTGTCTCACCACTATGATAGTCACATTTGGAAAGAACATGAGAGAGGGTCTTTCTTCTTCTTCTTTGGTTTCTGCTCATAGGCTCTCCTGTGCACTGCCAAGTACCAAGTTAGCACCATCATTTGTTTTTCTGAGGGAAGGAAAAAGCACTTTTAGCTAACTTAGTTCTGCACTACTTGTGTGTTCTTATTTGGATTGTTTTAATGCAATGGTTCTTAACCTGTGGTCTGCGGAACACCGATGGGGGAGGACACAGTGTCCTCACAGGGGGTCCATGAAGGCTTGAAGAAATGCTTTTACACTTGAAATACATCCATCCATACATACATTCATACATACATACAGTCAGACATTGCTCTCAAAGAGCAGGAGTCTTTGCCAGTGATAGACATCATTTGTACAAAGTTTCATTACAATATCTCAAACCGTTCAAAAGTTATGAAAATAACTGATAGCAGAAAATGTACTTAGCACTTGCTACTCCGCATGTGGTGAGAACATGAATGTGAATGATGCTGAGTGGCTGAGAGTAAGCACATGACATTTCTTACTACTGCACATATTGCCAGAAGCCTCCTTTATAGCTGCATCAAACTCTAGTGTTGTTCAGACTGTGCCAACACATTCTCAGTATGTCTGTTCCTTCCCGGAATCTTATAGTTGTGTCAAGAATATTGATGTTAAAACTATTGCAATAGGACTGTGTGCAGTTACTCGTTCCTCTCTTCTCACCAAATCTGAATACCTTGATGAGCAACTTTAAATATTTTTATTTGGTGCACTTTAGGGTTTTAAATCTTGAGTTAAGTCTTAGTGGTCCGGTGAAAAAAACGGATATTCTAAGGGGGTCCATGGTAAAGAAAAGGTTAAGAATAGCTGTTTTAATATATTCATCCTAACATACTTATCTATTTTTTTATTTTTAGGTACCTTGTGCCCTGTTTTCAGTTGAAACTAATAGGCAGAATATAATTTAATAAATATATAATGACATTACAAAACTAAATTAGATAAGGGGAAAAGTGCTATCTGGATATAGCATTATTGGTTTACAAATGAGTTTCATGTGTTTTTAGCTTGGGAACTGTGGGGATACCTTGCTCAAGTTGCACAAAAAGACCTCCCATGACCTGTGTCTAATTAACTCTGTTTAATCAAAGAAGAAGGAGAGAAGAAGTAAAGAAGACTTAAGAGGGGACAGGGGAGGAAATGCTACTTTGCAGTGAAATTACTTCAGGTCAACAACTAGGCTGATCTTAAGATGCTCAGTACATGAAACCTATGGTGACAATTACTGTCATTGCATTATTTAACAGTTCTAAATTTTTCAGATACTTTGCAGCAGTACTGAGTCTTGAGGTTATTTTTCTAAGTTTGTGGCCTTGTCTCTAAGCTATAGAGTTGCAGAGAAAAGCTTTAAAAATATGTAGTGTGTGTAGCACTAACACTAGTGGAAATCCCACATAGGTGGCACACATTACAGTTGTTGCTGTGCTCCAATTCCTGATTGGCCAGTCCCTCTCATATTTTGAAATTCCCCCTCTACTCCAAGTTTGATAGGTTGCTTTAACCTAGATGATTTGTGCAAGCAAAGTCATAAGAACATAAAGATAAGACAAAGTTTGCTGGCTTTGAACAATAACCTGCCTAGTGAAACATCCTGTTTTTCACTGTGGATGACCAAACACTTCTGGAAGCCCAGAAGCAGACCATAAATCAGCTGCAGGTAAGTGTGGCAGACTGAGGTGGCAATTTTCCACCCTTGGAATCCTAGGAGGGCTGCATGGATTGCCACAAATTCCCCCCAACCCTGGAATTGAAGAGAGGTTTTGAAAAATGGGTATTATGTGATGTTAAATAGGCAGGGGGTTTCTGTGCTGTCATGTCATATTTTGGTGAATTGCCTCCCCAGAAGCCTTCCAGGAGAGGCAATTTATCCCTCATCCAGAAACAACGTGTTCTGAAGATTCTGGAGGATTGAGAACCACGAAAATGGCCTTGGAAGGCTACACATTGCCCACCCTAACATACATGCAGTGGCATCCTTCCACTGTTCAGAAGGGACTGGTATTCAGAAGCATGGTGAATTTTATCCTGAGGATAGTAAACCTGCTAGTATTGATTGATACTTTATCTTCTGCAAAATTGTCTGAGTTTTCTAAGCTGGCACATGCATAATTTACACTTTAATTGTGGAACCATATATGCAAATAGGCATAATATATAGTCAACTTGCAGTACACTTGTTGCTGGTCATCACCCTGCTGCTCCGATTTCTATTTCTGTACTGTCTTTGGACTGCTGGTCTAAGCCACATAGCTCTTCGCTTCTCTACTGGATTGGTAAATATTACCCAATTCGCCCAGAATTCTTGCTATCCAAATTTTTCCTTCCTTTTCCTTCAGTCAGCCTTGTGTTACTGTGAGACTGCATTGATCTTTTTAACTCCCCCCAACAAAACACATAAGCTTACTTTTGAGTCTCTGGATGATACCCTTGCACTAGTGCCAGTATATACAGGTGCTAAAGATCTCATAATGTTACCCTCCAACACATACTGCAAGCCTCCTCTTTAAGCTAATATTCCCCACTGTTTCATGGAGCCACCACGGGTGGACCTCTGAGTCACTTACATTTTGGGGTAACAAGAACACACAAACACTTTGCTCAGATATCTGATATGAGACTTCATTTTGAGGAGCTATGTAAATTCATTTTGTGGCTATCCACCACCACTCCATTTTGTTTAACTGAAACTGTTTACCCCATTCATTTTGCTAGGGCTGATGCCACATACATTAAACATGCTGTAGTTTCATAATCTGACTCAGGTGTGACTCAGTATTTTTAATTTACTTGTATTACATGCTTTAGTATCTGAGGCAGAAAGATTTGTGCAATAGTTGTCAGAAGAGGTGTTTAATATGGGCCTAGCAATAAATCTGGATATATTCTAGAAGGCTGCTTATTTATTTCTATACAATGGCTGAGAAGATTAGTCCACAGTTCGCACATAAATATCTGCTTTCCAGCACACTATCTTACTCCAAATTTTGAAAGATAAAGTAACAATCTGTGGAAAAAGTTTATGATTTCCTCTCCTCCCCAAACCCCCTCAAACATTTCCAAGGTCTGCTTCTAATAATCTTTTAATATTAGATATCCATTAACAAGATTGCAGATAATGAATAAGATGACTGAGTACCAAGAAGGGTGAAAGCACATTACTTAGTGATGCAGAAGACATTGCCTAGCTTCTGACATTCCCAGTTAAAAGAATCTCAGCTCGCAAGCTCACTGGGAAAAACTGCTAGAGACTTTGGAGAGCTGCTGTCTGTCAGTATATACAATGCCAGGCTAGACAGACCAATGGCCTGACTTAGTACAAGACAACTTTAAGCTGAATACAGAGTTTGTTACCAAAGGGGCACTGTCTTTTGTTTTTCTGTCAGAAAGAACTGCTGATCTCCCTGGATTGCTCTTGCCCTTCCTGCCTGCATACTTCTTTCCTGCTGTAAGGTGTGCAACCGATTCAATAATGTATTTACAGGTATTGCATTTCACCTATTTTTCACTGAAAATATGCTGATCACCAAAATTTCATCCCATGATAACCAATAAGGAGACACTCCTCCTTTCTTCCTCTTGGCAAAAGATTATCCCACAGGACAACCAAGTCAGTCTCTGAAATTGGCCTTAAAATCTAATGGAAATATGAAGTACCATCCAGTAACCCCTTTAACCAATAAGCTTACTCAAAAATGGGTGACAGGCTAAAATTATGAGGTTCCTGTATGTCTTACTGTCAGGTGTTGTGGTGAGGGTAAAAACTTCTTGAATATAAGAACTGTTTGACAGTTGAATAGACAGCCTTTAAGGATGGTAGACTCCTCTTCTTCAGAGGTATTTAAACAGAAGTTGGATGTCCATCTCTTGGGAGTGCTTTTAATTGGTTATTCCTGCATGGCAGGGGATTTGACTAGATAGCCCTTGGTTCCATTCCAACTCTATGATTCTATCAGAAATGCCTTAAGAGATCTAAAGAAAACTTTCACAAAACTACAAAATTGGGTAAGGAAAGGTTCATTTTCCAAATTATGATGCATGGCCCATATAAAGAAGACAAGAGGGGCTAACATACTGTTAGTGATACAGCCTGGCATAATGCCTGTGTATAATTTTTTAATAGCCACTACAGAAGGAAGAACTCAGTACTTCCCTCTAACAATCACCTCCACCACTTCAAGGTTCACATCTGTGCCCATGCAGTGGCCACTGTAGTCCCAGACAGTTGAGATATGTCCGACCACATCCCTGTCACCCAATGTACAATGACAATATCCTCTCCAGAAGAATTCTGTCAGGACCTGGAGGATGCATTTGTTGTTGTGCATCTAGGTCGAGGGACATAGCTGGTTGCTTCTTGGTTGCCCTCAACCCTACATGGTCATGACAGGGGAGTCCGTCACACAGGAGGACGGTAAGTCCTGATGGAGGGGAGACAGACTGGAGCTTCACCTGAGCAGAACTTTGTGCTCTGTCTCCCCATGCAGGATCTTAGTCAATGTCAGTTGTATTATCCTAGCCTACATGAAAAGTGGAATGATTAACACAGATATAGTTTGGATGTAACACTAGACTATGTTGTAACTTTGTATCATCTTCCACACACTCGCAAGGAGGAGACTGGAAACTTCAGTATATCATTAACAGTAATTTAGCATTTCTATCTGAGCCTTAAATTGTAGCTGATTTTAATTATGTTTATTGAGACAAGCCATAAACTATTGTTCAAGTTGGCCACAGTAAACCACTGTTATGACCACCCACAGTCTGTCTGTCACTTATAGACTACCTACAGCCACTAAACTAGTTAGTGAAGAATAGCCTTCTAAATAGCTACAGTGTAGGAGGAAAGGGAAGGCCCTGAATTTCATCCATTTAATACTAAAAAAAGTAAAATAGTAACAGCACAGTTTGCTTTACATCTGAACACAGCTATAGTGTAGATATGCAGCCTACAAATAGCGTGTTAGCTATTCAAAACTTTGTTTTCCTCATGTGTCAACGTGAAGTGTTTTCTATAATAGTTCATAAAAATAGGAGAAAATGAGGGACAAGGTACACCACAGTTTTTTAGCGTGCATGATCCTGAAACAGAAGACTTTGTATTCCAGGGTTCAAAACACCTCTCGTTTTGCACACAAATAGGAAAAACAAACAGGAACATACGAATGGTGCCAACTCAAAGGATTAGCATGTGCAACAGCTCCTTAGCTGGAACTGTTCTGAGGGGTTCAGATTGCGTTTACTAGAGTTTGAACAACTGTACTTAGCTAGGGCATTCTGGAAAATAAAATCTGGGAGAAAGAGTAGTTCATAAGATTTGTGATGCTGTAGTATGCAAAGCAAATGAGGAACAAGTACAGAGACAGTACCATAAGCTTTTCTTTGGCATTTACTACACCAGAAAAATGGGAGATAAATTTCTACTATCCACAATATGATTATAATCACACTGTGGATATATAAAACATCCATGAGAATGCGCATATATAGGAAAATCCTCCAAAAGATGAAGGTGGGAGAGCTGAAAATTAGTTTGGCGAGACCAGGCTTAAACAATATTTCTTGCAAAGGAAGGAGCAATTTGTAAAAATCATAGATGTTATATTCTTTGTCCGGCCACTTGGTGTCCTCATTGCTCCATGTACTGGGATATGTGTAGGGGGTGGACATCTCCATTAAGAGAGGCCAGGTAAGCAGAGCACAGGTCTGAAGACCATGCAACCCAACTTGTTCACATTTATTGTTGTACAATACACATTGAAGTCATTCCTCCTCCTCTCCAAAGTCCAGTGCAGTAATTATTCTGCCTTGACAAGATCTTATCTTTCAATCACTTATCTAACCTGTTTGGATCACAGTTCCACTTTCAAGGTACAGTGCTGGGTTAACAGTATGTCAGAGAGATAACAACTTCAATAACATTTCTCACATCCCTACCATTAAAGACATCCTGGAAGCATCAATATCAGAGATGGGAAAGACCTGGAGGTCACCCAGTCAATTTCCATGCCAATATAGGATGCGATTGTACATTTATTAGTGTTGTTGACCAGTTTCATGTTAAAGTGTGCCCTGTAATAGAAATTTCTACTTCTCTTGGGAGCTAAACTTAATTTCATGCTTTTAAAATATTTATTTATTTTATGCATTTTCCTGTTTACACATTCAATAAAAGAATCATGAATAACTCACAACCTCTATCTAGCAGGCACACAGAGTGATATACAATAAAAACATCAGACATTCACATAAAACTGAACTTTCTTTTCAGGATGAAGTACCATACAATAAAATTGGGAGCGGCATTTAAAATTAAAACCAAATAGCAATAAAAGATATAGTATTAAAAGCCAGACAGAACAGTTTTTACTTGCCTGTCTGAAGCAAAATAAATGAGCCAATCTCACCTCCCTTGGAAGGGAATTCCACACTCAGAATGCTGCTGCTTTAAATTACTTAAGTATTTTTATCAGGTTTTAGAAACTTTCTGTTGCCACAAACTGTTCATTGCAGATGCAGTGGTAAATGAGAGATGGTGAACAAGGGGAATAAAGCCAAATAAACACTGCTGGCCACAATTTGATTGGTAAGAGCTGTTAGAGACTTGGCATAGCACAGGGTGTCAGACAACTTACTTGAGAACTAATGGGAGGCCCCATCATCTACTCTGGGGGATAGTACGTAATGTCAAGATTCCCCATGACCCTAAGTCACTGCATGGTTTTCTCCTCAACAGTGAAGCAGCCCCAACAGGCTCTAGACTAGAATTGTCCCACTGTTGTTGTTTGGAGAGATACTGCAGAGGAAAATAAAGGTATTATTCTGAGGTACTTGTGTAATGGGGGCATTTTCACATGTTTTCATGGGCAGGGGTTTGGAGCAAGAATTGCCTGAAAGTTGCACCAATTTTTTTGGGAGGGGGAGGGGGGGTTTGGAGAACTGTTGCAGAGGCTTCATGGGCTACAGAAGTGTGTTCCATGAGTTGCAGGCAGCCTGTACTATTCCCACCCTGGCTTAACAGGGAACCCCAAGACGGGTGAGACAGGCATACAGATTTCCCACGGATCTGGCTCAGTGCCGAAACTACCTATAACCAAGTTATGGTAAGGAGAAATCAGAAACAAAACAGCAAAATCTATATAATCTTCAGTGCTTAGAAGTCATCATATGCCAGCTTTTCTAACTGGGAAGGGCAAGTGGGAAAAACACAAAGCCAACTGAATGCTGGCTGCTTGGAAGAGATGATTTAAAGTCTTCAGACTGGGAAGAAAGCTTCCTTTCTCTGGTCTGCCTTGAAAGGCAGCAAGGCCAACCTGGCTCTGGACTGGTCAACCAGGATGCGGGGAGGCAGTGTAGAACTTCATGTGGGTACCTGGGCAGGGAAATCTCCAAGCTGCCACAACAAAAGATAGTGGCCTGTCTTTCTCTGTGTGTGTCTCATGGTCCTGCTTAGAAGGGACCTATGCTTGTTACTGCCATAGTCTACTGATTCCTTGCCTCCTGAAGTGTAACTAGGAAAAGCAGGATGCCAACAATCCTATTTCAGTATATCTTTTTATTTTCCTGACCAAGTTAACAGGGCACACACCACAGTAATGGACCTCTTATTATTACTCATTTCTCAGAGTTTGGACATCCAAAGCACTGGGATTTAAAAAGCTCTTAGTAGTGCCTAAGAGACACAAAGCTTTCTTAGTCTTGGAGTATTCCCTAAATAATCCCTCTGGTATAAAGCTTAGTCTCACAACTAGTTCTGTCCTCTGCTCCCTGCATTTCTCTAAAGCTAAAAAGATCTGCTTCGGTCTTCTGATTTATTCCCACCATCCCAGTCCAAAATATCTAATTCTGGCATACCAACCAAGAAATACTCACAATAGATGAAGCTATTTTATTTATCAAAATTGTATTATCTCCCATGCGTGTGTGTTTTTGTATGCTGCAACAGGTTTTATGCTTACCTGAGGTACTCGTAGAGTCCATACATAGGCAAAAAGTCAATATCTGAAAGGAACATGTACGGTGTACTGATATGTTTCATAGCCACATTCCGTAGGAGGTTCACTGGGTAGAATTGCCCTTCCTTGTACACTATGTGGTATCCAACATTGTGCCGGCTCATGAGGACCTCTGAGCCTTGGGCGTAGCGTAGAAATTGCTGGGCCTCTGCATCAGAAAGGTAGAGTGCCAAGCTGATGGGGCCTTCCCAATGTTTGCAGATGGCTTCAAGCATCTGGAGTCTAAGAGTAGGGAGAAAAAAAGAGGTCAGAAAATCGAATTGGGATGCCCTCTTTGCTATATATGCTTCAGCTCCTGTACTGGAGACGTATATACAATTATCTTCACAACAGGGAAATAAATTGTCATTTATTTCACTTCCCTGCATGAACAAACGATTTCAAGTTTCCTCCCCACTGTGCAAAAACAGACACAGAGTTTCTGTGTGATTTTTGGTGACTATTTGCACTTTGGGACTTTTTTCAAGAAATTAATTTGTGCAAAAAATTTGATTTTCTTATTTTTTTGTGTGTGCAGAAATTAAATTAAAGCAGATACTGCTCAAACACGTAGGTTAAAAAGTTATAAAAGTAAAGTTAAAAAGTTAAAGTTAAAGTTAAAAAGTAAAAAGTAATACAAAAAGTTATTCTTAAAAAATACTTTAAATTGTGTATTGAATTTAAAACAATTTAAAACGTATTCATTAAGAAAGCAAGGAATAAAAACAGTATAACACGCTACTAAAAACCCTTTTCTTGAGCTTGTTTGGAGGTTCTAGCAGGGGAGCGCAGCTATCGTATACCCTTGACTGAAGAACGGTACACTCCTTCTATCTGGGATGGTTGTCCTCTTCCACTGAGCGTGCAGCTTCGGGAGGGACGCACATGGAGCGGTGAGGGAGGAAGGGGACACCTGCCTAGCCAGCCAGATCAGCCGAATCAACCCAGAAATTGCACCCAGAAATAAAACAGTAGCCTGTGGAGCAGCTGTAACAAGGACACTGTGTACCTCCTGTAACCAACCCTGGGCAAAAGTCTGGCTGCAGCTCTTTGGGCAGCTGTGCCTTTAAGCACTTTTCAAAGATAGGTCTATGTACAGCCTGTTACAGTAATCAAAATGGGATGTAATTAAGACATACAACACTGTGGTCAGACCAGCCATCTTCAGTAATGGGAGCAGCTAGTGCACTAGCTTAAATTCTGCAATGTGCTCCTGCTCAGGGCACAAGTCATGGCACCCAGGCTCAGAGTTTAATCCTGGAGTGCATTCAACCTGCAGACCTGTTTCTTCAGGTGAAGAGTAAAGCTAGAGCAAGAGAAATTAGAAAGTGAAATGTAAGACTGCACCAAACAGGTACAAAATAGCTAGAACAAGATGAATTAGGAACTAAAGTGTAAGTCTGCATCAAATAGACTGCATTAACATTCTTTAACTCCTCAGAAACACTGTGAAACATGAGTATCCAAAGCAGAAAAATAATTCAAAATGAACGTTTTAATAGTTTCTTTCCAAGATGTGTCATGGATCTTTAAGGAACACAACAAAATACTGCAGTTAATTAATACCACTTCTACTTAATCTGAGCACCTGCTTAATCCATCCAGAAACCATTTCCATTCTTATTAGATTCAATTAAAAAGAGTGATTATGAAGATATAATGCCTCTGAGTATTCAGATTACTTTCTGTGCACTTATTTCCTTTAACTAAGCAATCATCTCTTCCATTTTCCTCTCTTTATTAACATTAGGAAACTTAAGGCATCCATGGCCATAGTGACCAAATCATGCTGAGGAACTACGTGAGCTGGTGAGAATACTGGGAACAAGGCTGCTTAAGCTTTTAGCATGAGGGCCTCTCCACTTGTCCTGTACCAATGGAAACAGAACCAGATTGGAAAGTATCTGCTGCCAGGTTTAAAATAACCACAGTTTGTTGTTATGTCACAACTGGGCTGACTTGTAGTTAGTGTAAACTATAGTTTACTGAAACAAGCTGGCATCAAATTTAGCTTGTTTCAACCAGCCACTGTGTCCATCGTCTAGGTGAGTTTAACCAAGGAAATTATGCTTCTAATCTTTTTGTCCATGAGGTTGCTGCAGAGGAAGGGAAGGGAGTGGGGTGGTGCTTGAACTTTTTATTCTTAGAATGCTAAACAGTAACTTAGTATTACTTCTGAACTGGACCAGTTTCATTTCTATTGTAATTTCAGCACAATTTTATCATACCCCCAACTTTTTCATGCTCAGAGCCCTAATACTGCCTCACAGTTCTTCTGAGAAGCATGTGCCTTCTATTCACTAGCGATGGCATACTCAAGGGATTGCCCATTGTCACTTAATATTATTTGATGCATTGGTCTCATGTTTTGTGCTTAGCTTACTGATAAAGAAAATATTATTTAGTTTAGTTGAACTTTGAGGAGAAGAAGTACTTAATGGAGCTCTGCTTAGGCTACGAGTATTTACTTATGACATTTATTAGTTACTACTTTTTGGGAAGTTTGTAAGGAATTAAATTGACACTGAATTTTTGGTTCAACATTCACACAGGTGGTTTACCATTGATATACTCTGGCAACTATTGTTTTGTCCACAGTACTCAAATCATATGACCAGCTATAATCTGAGATCATAATAATGCTGTTTTCTATGAATTGTTCGGGATGCTCTTTAATATTTTATTCCCTTGGGATATTTGAAAAAGTAAATGTTGGTATTAGGAAAAACATTTTTTCCTTCCAAGGCAGAAAGTGGTCATTAAGATAACTCTTTTTAAATATCCTACATGTTCCCTTTCTTAGTGTAACACGAATTTATTTACCATACCTATTATTAGAATGGAAAATTACAAGCTGTCTTTTCAACTCAAGACAAACATGTGGATTGATTTAATCAAGAAACCCAGAGTCTGAGTTTGGATGATCTGAGCAGAATAGTTGATGTCTGGGGCTCTCTGAGGTCCCTCAGTTCATATGGTCACCATAAGTCAAAGTTGACTTGATGGCAAATCACAACACCAACTCTAAAAATAAATAAATCAAATCATAGTTCGGCAGCTACCAGAGGCATCCCTAAATTAGGCATGATCACCAGACCACTACCAGGATATTAAGAAAAAAAGGTTTCCAGCTGGTAAGAAAGTATGTAAAACAAGGATGTTAGTGAAACATCACATTATATATTTCACAATGGGGGTTCTTTCTTACAATAGAGAAGGTGTGATTCTTCCAAGCAGCCCCTATATTGCTCCTCAATATGGATGCAGAACAAAGACTAGCAGAATGCTAATCTGTACTGAAATTGTTGCTGATACAGTATGTAAATGAAATATTTAATGGTAATGGTGGATGTTTATATAGGTGAAATCCTTCTTTTGTTTGAAAACAACATGTTTATCTTAATAAGAGGGGGATATCCATGGCCCTACTGTTGCCAAATGGGAGGTGAAAGTGCCAGTGTTGCAAAATAATAAGCTCACAGATCACTTTCAAGGATGGTTTGAAATTCTGTTCTCCTAATTCCTTCATGATAGGTCATCAGAAACACTGGCTTCAGAATAGGTCTGTGAATCTTCAGTGAAACCAAGAAGGAAAATGGAAAGCAACAACTCCACAGAATGGAATGCACTGGACTGCACAGGTCTATGTGTTACATTTATGTGCAATTAGTTGAGTGGTAGCTTAGATGAAAATGAAAAACAAATGACAAAGAACATTTCGAACATAGATTGTTGAATTAAATCTTATCTAGTCACAGTCTCCAAGCTCCAAAGCAAAAATACTTTAAGGAGTCACAGAGATGTGAACAAGAGTTTGCTAAAATAAGCTTTATCTTTCATTAATCTAAACAGAAAGAAAAAGAACATTCTAAATAAAAAAAAAGCACTGTCATGGCAATCGGATGTTTTTCTATATTTCTCAAATCCCTATGGCTGGATCTCTCACCATTAATATTTATATGAAGAACCAGAACACTCTTTTTTCCAGACTTATAATCAAAGAAAATATTTGTCCTGCTCACACTATCTTTTCTAAGCTGAGTAGCAGAAAGAAACACGTTCAGACCAGCAAAGATCACTTTTGATTTCACCATTAGTGGTTTTTCCCTGCAGTTCAGAGTGATCCTGACGATATCCAGGAAGGTATAACACTTTGCATCCCCAGATGCCAGAGATTACTTTTGCTAGTCTATAACCGAATCATTATTGTTTCTGTTTTTTGTCTCTTATTGAAACAAAGGTTATTATCAGGTGTGACACACGCTTAAACTAGAAACAGGGGTCGATTGAAAAAAAAACTTTAAAAGGTATAGAAAAAGCTTTTGGTAATAATGATCAGTTTCATTAATAAAACATATACTGCTGTTGAGCAATATAACTGAAGTGTAACAGGACCCTCTTTCCTTTCATGCAAAAAAAAAAAGCAATAAATCCATATAGTCAGATGAAACTGAATTAATATGCTATAGCTGCTTTAGTGTGGCAAATGGCAGGAACACAACAAAGTCTCACAGAATCCCTAGATCCAGTTAGGACATTTGACCTATTAATTACCTACAGGAATGTAAGGATCAGTCTCCAACATTTGGGGCTTTTTAGCTTCCAAAAGAGGTGAACAAGAATAGACATGACAGAAGTAAATACCAACATGCATAATGTGGAGAAAATGGACAAGGAGAGCCTTTCCCCATTCTCATGATCCTAGAATCCAGCAGGATCATACATTAAACACAAGCAATAGGAGATTCAAGACAAGCGGCAGATGTAGAGTATAATGGAAACAAATAGTTAATATTTCATTTATTCTTACTGTATTTTTACTACCAGGGATGGTGAGTGGTGCTTGTGATATTGTCTGTTTCTTGTGCCAAAATAAAGTAAGTGGGTTAACCTGGGTCATTTCCACACTAGCCTGTTATAGTGCTATTATTTCGTTTCCAACTTTCTATGAAATCTTGGGGTTTGCAGTTTGGGAGGGGGCTCAAAGGCCTCTCCCTAAACTGCAAACCCCAGGATTCCATGTTGGAAGCGGAATAATTGCACTATAACAGGCTAGTGCAGAAATGGCCTGAGTATCTGGAGCATATCTGGAGGGCTTTTTTTTTTTTTTTGTCTCAGATGGGGTGGTCCTGGGTAGTATTTCTCAGAAGACTCTGTTCAGAGAGTAAGTGCTTAGATTCATATCTGATCCTGTCCTTCCAACCAACACTTAATCAGCACCATGGCACTGTTTTCAGCAGAGTTTGGAAATGCTGCCAACTCCTTAGCATTAGCCTTGAAGAACCATGCTAGTGTTATCATTGGCTGCTGCTCAGTTTAACCATGTACACTGTGTTATTTAATTGCTTTTATGTTTAAATCTTTTAAACCAAATGGTAAACATGTGGGTGGCTTTCATAGTGGAAGGTTTCTTGGAACACTATTTATAGAAGCTGTGCACTTTGCCATTTGGATGGAGTTTATTAAGTTTTTTAAAATGAAAGAAAAGGTTTTTTTTTTAATTATCAGAACCTTGTTAACATACTAGCACAGAAATCTCCTATGTGGCTGTAATTTGTTTTAAAAGAAAAAGAAAAGGGAGGGGAAGAGAAGAAAAAAGCAGAGCAGTTTGAAGTAATGCGTAAAGAGTACATGGTTACAATTTAAAAATGTTTGTCATCTTTACACTGCAGTACATAAAACAAAGACATTAGCCATCCTTATTCAAAGCTCTAATGCATAATGGTTAACACTGTTGGTTTAATGCATGAATTTTCATACCTAGGAACGGTATTTCACAGAATTCACATGGCCTGAAGGGTTGCTGAGAATGAGCATGACAACAAATCATTCACACTGATCTATCCTGCTTGTTGACATTTCTTTATGGATTACCCCTCTACCATTGGCACCAACACCTTCTCAGCTCAAACATATTCTTATTTGCAGTGCTGGAAAATTCAACTCACCAGTCAAATAATTCAGGCCCAGGTGCAGCTTGAACATATGTCATTAACTGTGCACCAGAGAGACAAATGTAACAGCAAACAAACAAACAATGCACAGAAATATAACATAGTTGTGATTTATGCAGCTTTCATGGGTGGAGGGAGCTAATGGTGCAATCAAGCAACATCCAAGAGAAGGCAAAAACTTCAGACATAACAAACACCAGTGCTAATGTCATCCCCAGACATCTTCTCTACAGAGTGAGCTCAAGCTCTGCTTTGTTGTCCTTGGTGGAGATTAATTTTGTTTCCTTCTGTATTGACCTGACTTTATTGTACAGAAGGGATGATACTGTGTTTTTATTTTCTCATAGGCATGGATAAGCTGTAGCTCTCCAGAGGCTGTTGAACTGCAAATCTGCTATAGGGTTTTCTTCTGATTGCAGCTCTCTTTCCCAGCACCACACAAACGCCTAGGTAGGATCCTTATGCTCAAGTACTTTGTATGGAGTGCAAGAAAATGGACAGTAATTGAAACACCCCCCCAAAACCAGGTGTCTCCCTCCCAGCTTCTGGAGTTTCCTGGTTGTATTCCCCCATGAGAAATTTCATAGCTAACCCGGCACCTCTGGAATTGCAGGCTTCTAGATCACCTTTACTATTGTCTACTGATTTCGTCTTGCCTCTCTCAATGTTTTCATTATGAACATTTCTTTTCAATCGTAAAATGTGGCCTCTGTAAGTTTCTACGCTCCATGGTCAATTTCTACAAATTTGAGTCTAGAGAGTCTGAAAGACTACTCCAAGTATGAGTCTCCCTGAGTTTTACATTCCCTGAGTGAAGGCTTTCTTTTCAGTCTCACAACCACCTCAGGTGTGTTTAGTGAGGACAAGGAAGAGAGTCCTCTTGATGGCTGCATCCTGGCTGTGGAATTCCCTCCCTCTTGAAGCCAGATTGGCCCTTTCTTTGTTCCCTTTCTGCCAGAAGGCAAAGACCTTCCTCTTTACACGAGCCTTTGACAGTTAACTGAAAATGCAGAAAATCTTTTAACTGAAGTGAACGCTGTATTTTATCAATATTATTACCTTTTAGCTGCTTTTTAAATGGCTACAAAATAATGTTTTTAATACAGCTGCTTATTTAATTGATTTTAAACTGTATTATGCCTTGTTTAAACTGTATTCTGTTTTAACTTATATTATAATCTGCCCAGGGGCCCATGTTAGAAGAAAGATGGGATATAAATTAAACAAATATAAATAACAATGGTCACATCAAAGATGGTTTTCATAAGGAGTGGTTTCAAGGCACGTCAAGTTTGCCAGTCAAGTCCCCTCTCTTTGTAGAATCCTTTGAAATAACAAATAGTACAACCCTCTCAGTTATTGGCATTTGCACCTGTCATTATTAATGAAAATAACATAAAAGGCTGTTGGAGGACTGGAGGATTATTTATTTTTATTTTTTTAAAAAAGTCTAAAGATTGCAGAGGAAAACCCCCAAAAACTGAAAGGTGTAAGAGGAAATAAAATGGCTAAATGGCTCTTTTGTAGGAATATTATTTTATTGATTTTAGAAAGAGAGAACCTCCACCCAAATCAATAAAATACAACAATGTAAAAAACAATGCACGGATGGGCTATTTTTTCTTATATGAGGTTGAGCATTTGGTGCTCTCTGAATAAAGATGGGTACCCTGTCTATCGATACAACATGTTCTCTGTATGAATCCAAAAAGTGAAACAGATGCTCATCCCCTGCCTTGTTGCCAACAAAACAGCACTGAGCCGCAATTCATTCCTTTGAATTAAAATCCTGGAGGGGAGATGTACATATGCTTGTTGGCTTTAGGAATTCCTCATGGCATTCACACATGCTTTGAGGCCTGCACAAAATGCTTACCCAGAAAAATAACAATCCAAATCATCAGTCCTAAGAAACATTTCCTAAATCAAAAATCAATAAAATGTATTGGTGAACATGGCAAATGATGCCTAAATGAGCAGAATGCTGACAGTGTGGTGACAACAGAATGATGCAGTAGCTTTTGTGAGTGTATGCCTCCCCCCCCCCCCACAACAATCAGTGGCCATTTAGTCATGCTTCAGCTCCTGGGGTCTCTTGTCTAGAAAAAGACTGGCCTTTCTGTATAGTTGGCTAGAAGAGCAGGGGTGTTGTGCACTGTCTCAGGGTTATGTTCTGTATTCGTTCTCCCTAATGCAAGACAGATTCCTCCTTTTCCTTTGGAGACATGCTTCCTCATTCCCAAAATAAACTACTAGCAGCCGAATTAAAGTGAGTTCCATGTCTGTTCCTTTTTGTACAGGATGTTTTTGGTTTCTAATGCACCTTCTTGAACTTCGTATTTCGAGAGATTTCACAGATTAAAATTGATTCACAGATTAAAATTGCTTGCTCAGTGTAGCATCTGTTCAAAAGGAGTTGTGGTATGCCCCCAATTTTTTTTTTAAAAAAGCAAATTAAAGTATAGAATGAAGGACATTGGTAGCTGTAGGCCAAAGGAGCAAGTTAGAAACACAGCTGAAACATGGCTGAACATGTACAAAAAAGCGAGATTAAAATGGAATTAAACTATTGACTGTATTAAAATGATTTAAAACTACACTTAAAAAGACAAAATACCATTAAAAGACAGAAATCAATTAAAACAGTTCTGTTTTAAAAGACTGTTGGAATAAAAATGTCTTTTTTTCTTCTCACACTGCCATAAGATAGGCTTTCAAATAGCTCTAGTGCATGTTTGGTCAGACTTGCTCTGAGTCTTTCACCAACATTCCTCTAGTCTCCATCTCACTTGTTTTATCATTGCCAGCTCCCTGGAAAACCAGGAGGATAGTCTAGCTCTGCTCTGTAAGAAGGGATGCTTAGGAGTGATTGTGTCCACTGCCCTTGCCGTTACCTGGTTCTAGAGGTCACCCAGAGCTTCAACAGAATCTCCTGCTAAGATAACAGGAAAATCCCCCCAAGAGCTATCAGGAATCCATCTGACCTCATCTGTCTCCTAGGATGGACCATCCTAATCAGTCCCCTACTGTTGCAGAGATTTTATGTTTCAGTGAGTATAAACCTGATGAAGTAGTGATCTGTCTATGTCAGCGGAACTGCAGAACATTCTTTCATGCCAAGAGCATCATCACCCCATCCAGCACATAAAACAAGGGGCCCTTCCATACTATACTGTTATAGTGCTATTATTCCACTTTCAACATCCTGTGGAATTCTGGAGTTTGTAGTTTACTGAGGCCCAAGAGCTCTCTGGCTGAGAATTCTGAATCCCCCTCCCTAAACTGCAAACCCTAGGATTCCAAAGGATGTTGAAAGTGGAATAATAGCACCATAACAGTGTAGTGTGGAAAGGCCCAAGGTTTAGAATGTGCACAGCAGCATGAATAGTGCCGAATTCCATTTGGGACAGACTCATGCATCTCATGGAAGTGAAGAGGTGCTGAGCCTCTGCTAACAGGGCAGTCACAGCATGAAGGTTGAAGCTCCTTTCCCCAGCACTACAAGCCATTGGCAATTACCATTTTCATATTTATGCTAAAACAGCTTTCCTTACCTGTCCATTGAGAGCTGAGCCACCAGTGTTACATCTGTGTTATCTGGCGCAGGCTCATATTCATAATGTAAAAAATACAAGTGCGTGCGGTGGACAGTAAAACGCTCTCGTCGAAACTCATAACATAAGTCATCTTCATCCAGCTCAGACAGTTGTTTCTGGAGCTGCAAAAAAGTACAAAAAGCCACCATCAAGAAGATATTGCTAAAGATCTTTTACTTTTCTCATTCGCTTTCACTACATGTATGAACAATCAAAACTAAAACATCATCCCATTTTCAGGCTCTAACATGAACAGAAGGATTTGCTACTTCACATTAGCATGGAAAGAGAATTGCATGTGTTCTGCCTTTTAAAAGCAAACTGGCCTAATGCACATGCCCTGGACAAATATATGGATCAGAAAACAGTCATTGGATTGCTCACTGCTTCTGCACATTTTGTAGTGCAGTTCTAAGCTCAAAAATTGCATGCAAAATTGTACATTTTAAGGAAAGTTATGGTTGCAAAATGCATACAAAAAGAAACATCAATGCTATTGAAGCTTTCAAAAACTGCAACTAATATAGAAATTGGATGGAACAGACTTATTTCTGAAAACATGAAAAAGTGACACAGTCTGGAAATAGATTGATTTGCCCATCCCTACTTCATGTGATGCATAAACTACTTGTAAAAAGAAGCTAGCAATGATAGCAAAAAATGTCATTTTCATTTTCTAAGAGATGCTGAAGATTAACTATTGGTTGTGCTATATATAACTATAATAGGCTACTTATGAACAGCCTTTCTGATACAACTGATATAAGACAGTCTGGCAACTGTATTACATTTTTTAATCCCTTGGTAACAACATCGCCTTTGCCACCAAATACATCCTGCTGTGTCAAGCCTTATTTGAATGAGCCAACTCTTGAGAGGGTATGACATTTTCTGGTGACTGCCAACGCCACATCAAAGGCTTCTGCAGTTACAAACTGACCTTTCAAGAGGTTCAGTAGATGTCAATCTCTAGTTACTCCATTGGTGCTTAGAAGTTGGAGACCCTACTATGAGAATCAACTACTCATTCTGTCATATTATACCCTGAGAAGGGGGGCTAATGAAGAAAGCCATAAAAACACAAGGAAATCTACTTAGGCATGTTTGATCCTGAGACAATAATCTCTTCCTGAGCATCATCCTCAAAAGTTGTACAGAACTAAATGAGATACCAAGCAAATCAGAGAAACTACTCAGATTGATAATCCAGATATTATTATAGCACATAACCGTTACTTGGACATTTGAATACTAAGTAGGAACTGAGCGCATGATAGGAATTATAGAATTTCAGAAGCATTATAAAAATAACGTAAGGCTCAGTTCAGTCTTTCAATCTTTTCAGTTCAATCTTTCACTGTGCAAAAATGGTGGGGTTTTACATAAAAAACACATTTGTTTTTTTGCACAAAAACAATTTAGAAGCTTGCAGGGGTTTTTTTTCGGTGTAAACTGGTGTTTCTTGTGCAAAAACACCAATTTTCACAAGCATACCCTAGAAATATACTTTTTGGTAGAATTGGTGTTTTTTCCTGCAAAAAACAAATTTGCAACTCCCAAATCATGAATTTCTGGAAAGTGGTTTGTTTGCACAAACAGGGAGGCTTTGCACAAAAAAACCCACCACTTTGCGAACAAACACTGTTTCAGGAACAATTTTTTGTGTGTTGAAATTGTGTTTTGGGGGCATAAACCAGTTTTTGCACAAAACTCCATGTGTATTTCTGTGTGGAATAATTTCTTGAAATACTTCAGAATGTGCAAATACTGGTGAAAACTGCATAAGAATATTCTCCCCTCCTCCATTTGGAAAAAAATCTATGAAAATAATTTGTCCTCGCAGGCAAAGATGAAACAGTCAAAGATTTATCTTCCTAGCTGGATGTCATGGTATCTTCTCTGGGTAGAGTGCAGCTGTTCTTTCTCTCAGGACGATTTCCAGCTTTGTCAGCTAGATTCCCCAGTGTTAAGGTCACCTCTTCCATTTCATTTTCCCTCCAATATGGAATACTGGTCAGGAATATGGAAACCTGCCATGCCAGGACAGTGTTTTATCTGTTCAAAATGGTATCATCTACTCTGATTGGGCATCAGACAAAGATCTTTTTTATCACCTGTTATCTGATCCACTTCCTTAGAATTTTTGACAGGGATTTAAATGCACAACCTAGGATGTTGTGTATGTAAACCATCTGCATCAACACTGAAATGGTCCATCCCTGAAGAGTATTCCAATTTTCCTGGGGCACCACTGGTATAGAAAATAAACCTGTTTCTTCCTTATGGACATAACAGCTACTGAAGCCATGCCTGCTCCAACCTGCAAGAAATGTTCTTTTTTATCCGTATTTAAGCCATGGTTGGGGACCTTAGATCTCCAAATCTCATTGGACTACAGCTTTCAGTATTCAAGACCATTAGCCATTATGGCTGGGTATGATGAGAGTTGTAGTCCAACATCATCTATTTACTCAAAATTTGCAGTGCCAGAATATGAACTGTTAAAAAACAAAACAAAAACAGAATGACACATGAACAGTATATTTTTAAAATATATAACACATCAAACAAGTGCCTCACCATCATCCTTTCTGTTGCATGACACCAAGGCCTCTAACCAATTATGTTACTGTGCTTGCAAAACCCCTTAGGTTAGCAATTGCACATGTTCAGAATTAGTACAAGTGTGGTATCCCAAGTCAGCTTCTGCTGTACATGCAGCTGTGTAAATCGTTGCCCAAGAGATTGTACAAGTAGTTGCATAATCACTTGTATTACACTATTTGTGTCATGGTGCAACACAGTATAATTGTGTCACTGGGGATTTTCATTCTGCTACTGTTAACATTGCATTTAGATGCCAAGCTTCATTTAGCCCAGCATCCTGTTTCCAACTGTGGGCAGCCAGGTAACTCCTGAACACATAGTATGAAGACAAAAACCACACCCTCTTGTCTGTCCCCTGCATGAGGTAATCTGAGGTCTACAAGTTTCGAACAGATGTCATTTTATCATCACAGACTGGCATAGACAGCCCTATGCTCCACTGATTTGTTTAATCCTTATGAAAAGTCGTTTAACAGGCTTGAGTTAACTTCATGTCAGCATTAATACATATTGTGCATTTATGTTATTGATTTTTTTCCTTACTCAAAACGAAGTCTAATTGCTCTGGATGTCGCCTTCTCTGGCACTAATCTGGATTGTGCTTTCCCTGAGTCTTCAATGAGCATAGGAAACAAAAGCCCACTTATTAATGGGGAGTGCCAGTGTGGCTGGCACTTGGCCCAACAATTATGGAGGCAACAGATGGCACCACAGGCTTGGAGCAGACAAGAGCCAGTGTTCCACTTTCAACATCCTATGGAATCCTAGGGTTTGCAGTTTACAGACGGACATTTAGAATTCTCAGCCAGAGAGCTCTTTGGCCTCAGTAAACTACAAACCCCAGAATTCCACAGGATACTGAAAGTGGAATAATAGCACTGTTAACAGTGTAGGATAGAAAAGACCTAAGTGCTAAATCCCCCATGTCCTAAGGAACCTATGCAGACTAGCATCTTGGTAATTTTGAATAATAATTTTGAAAAAAAGCCCTGAAAAAGAGCTATGCATTAAAGCAGACTATGGTAGTTTAGCTGGGATTTCTCACACTAAACATAACCTATAAATTACACAGGAACACAGATGAAACTGTCCTGTATTCTTCGAAAATTATTATTTTGTTCAAAAAATTGCCAAAGAGAAGCTCCCACTCTCACCATGTCAGCCACTAAAATACTCTTTTCAGAGCTATACAACTAACTGCTGATGAGATAAATCATTGAGCTGAAGATTTGTCTCTGCTGTCCAGAGCAAATCTCAGGATGACATTCTATGCAAATCACTCTTCCACCTTCTGTCATAATTTGATTTGGTGGTATATAGTTCTACACTGCCTCCTGGATAAGATTTAATACTGTGGTGTTTTAATTATGTTCTTATTAGTTACATATAATATAAGTAAGCAGACTGTAAACCTCTAAAGTAAGCACAATAAAAGAAAGCATTTTACTTTAATTGAAAATGGCATCCAGTATTTATTTTAGTAATAAAAGCAAAGATTCCAGGCTTCCTCTTTTCCTCTTAATTTTTAAGGCTCAGGGCTTTTGGCTTGCCCACTTTCCAAAGGCTCACGTACAAAATGTGTCAGCAAAGACAAGGGCCCTTTCCGCACGCACAAGGTGTCACAGCGTGGAGACATGTGAAGAGCGGAACTGTGACAACGCTTCCTCAAGATGTCATCATGGTCCCATCTTTTTTGCATCACCAATTGGCATGATTGTGGAGTAAACCATTGACAGATTTTCTTCATCAATGGCCCCCAATTGTGCAACACTCCTGTACCTACCTGCCATACGGAAGGGCCAGAAGCGCGAAGGAGGTACTTCCTGCCCCAGCACAGCATGAGAAAGAGCCCAGCTGTGCTGCAGAAGGAAGAAGCATGTCCCTTGTGCTTCCTTCTGCAGGAAGCCAATCCAGTGTGGAGGGAAGTATTCCTGTCACGCTCCTTCCCAGCAAAGACACTCCCGGGATTGTACAATGGGATAAGGTAAGGTGTAGAAAAGGCCAAGGTGGCCAGCCATTTAAGAAATACTGTCTGCTCCAAGCCCACGGTACCATCTGTTGCCTCCGTAATTGTTGGGCCAAGCACCGGCTCTAGTATTAGTTAGGATCAGGAAGAAGATCCAGGAGTAGATTGTATGCCATGGAAAAGCAGCAATCAGTTTAACATACATTACTACTCTTGTACATTTTACTGCCAGAGCAAGAAGAGAATCATGTGGGAATTTCTGTTCCAGTTACTGAATTAATTTTTCTGGCTTTGGATACTTAGCACCTTGAGATTTAGATGATAGCGTAGCAATTGTCATTTATTGCTCTTATTCATGTAGCAAGACATACGGGACTATTCCTAGGTCTGCAAAGGCCCTTACATGCCTGGCTCTTCTTGACAAGGACACATTTCAGAAGAGACTGAGTATCATGTGAGATCTATCTGTCTGTCTACCTACCTACCTACCTGCCTATTTAAATAATTCCTATATCTATCCTAACGGTAAGAATTTCAGGCTGGTCTACAGTAAAATAAGTTCAGAATAGTTTAAAACAACAAGAATAATATAAAAACCCTAAAAGACAGACTAAATATAACACTATAAAATAAACCACAGCACATGTGCAAAGTGGATAAAATTAGTCAACTGATAAAATCAGTTATTTATTTATCTGATAAATAAGTTATCAGAGGAATCCTGTGGAAGGAATCTAAAAATTGGCATCATTATTTCTGATACTTTTCTTATATATTCATTTTGATACTCTTAATACTTTTATTATATATTCATTTATCAGGCTGCACGGTGCTCCAAGGAGTTTACATTCTAAAACTAGGAACCAGCATGCAATTGTTTCTGGTCCATGCGCCTAAGCTTTGTTAGAGGGCTGAGTGGCAAGCCTTGATAGTCCCCTCCATCCCCCCGAAGCAAAGGGAGCAGAATCACACAGGAATTCTGAGAGACTGTTTCAAGCATAAGGTAATTATAGAGCAGAGATTTTTGAGAGAAAAGGGGGCCTCTGGACAGTGGCCATAATCAACAGCTTGAATGGAACCAATAACTAAGAAGGCAGTAGCAACCATATTGGTGTACATATTAAGTGTCTCAAAGAAGAGTTTTTGGTAGCTGTCCATGGTTTTTAACTTCTCTTTCTTGAAGATCTTCCAAATCTACAAATTTTGCTGCTATATGAGATGGATTAAGATAAGCTACAGTGCCAAGTCTTCAAATTATAATTCAAGGTAATGCATGGGTTCTTGGCTTGGAAGGGATTTCTATTGATCCCTGATGTATGGGGCCAGGCAGCTGGAAACATTGGCCAGGTGTACCTGGGATGGCTGAATCCCACTTATCGGGGTACTTCAGTATTAGGGATGTGAAAATCTACCTCATTCAATTTCATTTCATTTCTCTGAATGTCACTTGTATTTTCTTCCTCTTTGTTTTGTATCAGCTTGCAAGATTTTAGTGTGTCTCTTTTGTATAGAATTTTCTGTGTTTTTCCTAAACATGTACATTTATGAAATCTACTTAACAAATCCATTTGCTCCGTGGACTAAAGCACTTTTCCCAGTTTTACATATTTTTAGCTGATTACATTTTAAAAATTCCTCATTGCTTTGTGTGCAACTTTGTTTCTCCAAAATGCCCCGTAAGTCTTGCATATGCATACATTCTTAAGGTGAGATCTGTTTCACTTCACAGTGAGGCCCTTTTCACATGTGGGGGGGGGAACGGTGTAGAGCGACCTCTCATGGAGGACGTCTACACCATAGAGTGGACTGGCGTGGACTACTTTTCGTAGTTTCACACCAGAAACCACTCAGGAGCGGCCGGAACTAGCCCGGCTGCGTGTTTTTTAAAAACTTCTTTTTTGAGGTTTTTAAAAAGCACGGAGCGCGCAGCCCCATGCCGCTCCGCCGCCCGGCTCTAAAGTGGATTTGCAGGCGCGCACAAGTGCGTGCCTGCAGATCTGCCGGGGGTGGGCTTCTGGTTGGCGAGCTTCTCCGGTTGGCGGAGAGCCTCCACCAACTGGAAGCTGCCATCTGCGACGCTGGAGGAGTGTGGAGCAGCGAGCTCGTGCTGCTCCACGCGGCGACGGACTTACCTGGCTGGAGGTAAGCTCCGTTTTAGCCTGTTCTCGCCCGTTTCCCCCCTAACATGTGAAAAGGGCCTGAGTCTTAAGAGGTGCAATAAATCTACTTCTGTCAAGACTGTGGAATCTAGTACAACCCTTTTCCTGCCCTGCACAGCACACATGCCCATACACAGCCAGCTACCTACCAGGGACAGGACAGTGGCCTCAGAGAGAGAGAGAGAGAGAGAGAGAGAGAGAAACACATTTACCCCAGCCCATAAAATGTCTGTCTGGCCTGGTTTAGGGTGGCTGACTACCTATATGCCCTCCACTTCTTTCAAAAGATATCTTGGTATGGACAAGTGCTAACTACTGGCTGGCAGGGCTGGGAAGAAATTTTCCTTTTGTCACTAAATGGCATTGGGAGCCAGGGTTTCTACCTTCCCTATAGCAATAATTTTTTAATGTCACACTGGCATGCACTATATTAAATCTGAATAGCTGGTCTTGATTGATGTTGGGTCATCCAGTCAATTCATAGTCTAGAGGAGATGGGCCTTGGAATGTGTACCTTATACGCTGCCCCAATCTGAAGGCTGTCAGGCCAGCCACAGAATCAGGTTGCTGTTTGTGAGAAGCAGCCTGCACTGTGGTTGTATTGAGAATTTAACAGCTCTTCCCAGGAGACAGGCTGTAGGACTCATTCCTGCAGGCTACCTTTGAATTTATTAGGCCAAATTATTATGAAAACAGTAGCTTATCAAATTATAGCTGGTATAATGCAACCACTTATCTCTCTGTGTTTTTTCCTCTCCTGTTCTATTCCACTCATGCCAGAGCAAGCACAAATTCTGCACAGTCTTACACTTGAGAGTGCTCACCACAGAAAACCACTGTTCATCATAACCTCATTCATTTCATTTCCCCCAAAGCACAAATACTGTTGGCGTTTTAAATAAAGCTAGAAATGACTAGATGAAACATCTTAATTTCTCTTCCCTTCCCTGGAAAGACATTAACATCGTCCTTATCAGTCCTATTCATCAGCCTAAGTAGGAATGGTTAAAAGAGTTGTACTGCACCACCCCTTTGAGATATCACAGTATCCTCTTTTTTAATTTCACAAATAGCCAAGCCATAAGTTTGTAATTGCAAAGCAGCCATTATCTAGGTAGTCACTGAATGATCATCAGATTACTTTGGGCTTCTAAACTAAAAGGATATAACAACTTAATTATGAGTTATGGAATAATATTATGATCTAAAATATTTCTCTGTAATGAAGCAAAGAATAACTGCATTTTATGTCCTAATATTTTAACTGCAAAAATATGTTTAAAAATGCTAGAAGGGAGCAAGTGCAAGTTTAGATATATATGTGTGTGTGTGTGTGCGTGTGTGTGTGTGTGTGTGTGAGAGAGAGAGAGAGAGAGAGAGACATTTGTTTCCAAGAGAAATATTATGTTATAGGCAAGGAATGAGTAACTTCTGGATGGTGGGAAGCACTCTTCTCTCTCTAGCTGTTGTTGCTGTTGTGTACCTTCAAGTCATTTCCAACTTATGCACCCCTAAGGCAATCCTATCATGGGGTTTTCTTGGTAAGATTTGTTCAGAGGGGGTTTGTCTTCACCTTTGCAGAGGACTGAGGCTGTGAATGTGTAACTTGCTTGAGGTCACCCAGTGGGTTTCCAGGGCTAAGCAGGGATTCAAACCTTGGTTTCCATTGATTAGGGAATGACTGGATGAACCCAACTGATTCTATAATAACTTTGGACACCATTCTTCATGGAGAGCATCTCAGTTATTTACTGTAGTGCAAACTCTATGAAATTCATGGGTGGCCATTAAGTCGACAGGCGATTTGAAGGGGCGTACACACACAAAATCAGGACATTGAATATGAAATCAAGGGATGGGCCTCACTGAAGAGGTGAATACCCTTTTTTGATTTATTTCCTTTTTACAGACGAAACCATGAGGAAACATTTTCTCTGATATCTGGATTAAAAATTTAGTAGGGCCATCAAAGATTGCATAGAATTGCTTCATGGGCTAAATCTGGCTGCTAACTAGCTCCTCTGTTACATTAAGACTGGAAAATGGTTATGAGATGGAAACTGCCAAATGGCCCCTCCTTGCTTGTTATTTGATTTAATAGTAGATAATGGAATGCCTCTTAAAAAGGCAAAATGCTTATATTAACGCTAGTGCCATTAAATTGGTTTTATTATCTGGTGGTATCTAGCTACCTAGAGACAGATGTAACAGTTACTTCCTGGTTCAGTTGCTGATGTGTGCAGAAGTTTACACAGAAAGAGATGGTTGCGTATTACTGGAAGGAGGATCTAGACATCTTGTTCTTTACCACACAATGGAGGATGATCACCACATTTTTTGTCACTCTTGCTTTGTCATTCTCACTTTGTAAAGTCAGTGATGTCAATGTAACTGCTATGGATTCTCAGTTTGGCTCCCTGGATAGGGAAACCCTAAAACAGATTGTTTTTACTACTTGTTTCAGAAAATGAAGAAGAGCTGGAAGAGAGTTGCAGTTGTCAGCGGTAAGAATCAGGCTGTTTTCAGCTTTTCAGTAGAATTTTCGATTATGTATTTAGGAAGAGACAAAAGGGTAAATAACTTATAGTGGAATTTTTATTATTCATTCGTACCTATTTTGTATTTTTCATTTAGGGCTTTAAAGTTTGCATCCAAAGCTACAATATGGTTCAGCAGCATATGTAAAATGGGCCTACAATCACATCCTGCACTGGCACGCAACTGGATGCATGGAAGGTTGGGACTATGTTTAATTTAGTATATAATTTGTTGCATGGTTGTTTCTGTTGCTCTTTTAAAAACATTTCTGGACTTAAATTGTGATTGAATTTGTACTGAACTCAGCTTCTATCCATCCTTGAACTCTGAATAGTGGGTGGAAATCCTTATGGAGGAGTGCTCAGGAATCAGATCTCAAAATTCTGTTCTATGTCTTATATTAAACTACCAGGTGGATACTCCCTTTGAGCCTATAGGGATTTTCTTAACTTAACCAAGCCCCTGGAATCATTCCTGTCAAGTGCACTCAGATGGAAGATGTCTTTCTCAATGGAACCCACTGCCTCAAAATCATCAGTCATCTTCCATCAGCAGAATCATCACAGGCAAGGCTTTCTACAGCAAACACTGGCCTACTCCAAATCAGTAAATGAAAACAGAAGTCTGAGGGAGGTTTCTATTTTCTCTGGGATCTAAGCTACTGAATTTTTGTGTGACCAAACTGAAACTTGCTGAAAATTGTGACCCTCGGACATTTTCCGATAATCACCCATGAGACTGTATGTATCTCAGTGTGATCACAGGATTAGGAGAATACAAGCATTCTGTTACATTGAACTGTGATTCCCTCCATCTACAATGCTGCAAACTGAACCTATTTTCCTGTCTGTTGGAATGAGACCACTTCACATAATCCTGTCTCTTGCCTGGCCTGAATTCTTCCCTTTCCAGCTTTCCTTACAAAGAACATGGCTTTCCTGCATGGCAGGGCAATGATCTTTCTATAAGGGGTCTAACTTTTGCACTTTGGGGGGTTTCGTTTTGATGTTTTGCACTTATAATTCAGTCACTATATACAGTCAGCCTTCCATATCCATGGATTTTTGTATCCATGGATTCAACCAACCACATCTTGAAAATATTTTGCCATTTTATATACGGAACACCATTTTACTACCCCATTGTTCACATGATAGGACTTGACTATCTATGAATTTTGGTATCCATGGGGGGGGGGGTCCTGGAACCAAACCCTAGTGGATACCAAGGGCCCACTGTACGGTGCCATCCCCTGATCTTTGTTCACATACATGTATTTATCTATTTATCCAATAAATATTACTACTTTTAAATTGTAGTATGAATGTTGACTGGCCAAAGTAAACAGTTGTGAAGAACCACATTTCAAATCTGAAGATCTCTTTAACTGGTATATTATAAAATCTAACAAACAGAAATCTTTGCAGAGGAGGTACATTCATATCTTATCTCCTGTTACACTTTCTATAATCCAGAATATTGTTGGAATTGTGCAAGCAAACTACTCTCACAAAGAATCAACCTTAAAACACAGCTGTAATCTTGAGACCCTTGTAAGACATCATGCTGGCTTGCTCAGGGGCTGTGAGGATTCTGATTGCTTTGTCTTAAAGAACCCCTAATCTGCTGGTATGCTGAAAAATGCTTCATCCCCAGTTTCAAGACTGGTTTGTCCAAGAGTAGCTTGTGTGTGTGTGTGTGTGTGTGTGTGTGTGTGCACGCGCGCGCGCATGCGCTTTGAGGCCTCTATAATCTCTTGGACTGCAAACAAGATTTGCAAGGCTGCAGCTAAATTGTAAATATTGTCATTCTAATTAGCATGCTTCACATTTAATTTGCCTGAACACAGTTTGTGACAGGCCAGATGTCACATTTGTTCTTTGGTAGTCTGATCTGAGAATCGGTAATTTCAAATGTGGTAGTGAGCTTCTCAAGTATTTGGGTATAAGCAAAAAAATAATGAAGTTTGAATAAAAGTAATGTATTTGAATTTCTTGTTTATTTTACTCCTGATATCTCAGACTTCAATGCACTTAGTTATGCTGTCTTTCCCAACTTCTCATCAACGAGGTCTAGAAACTTTTTGCAAATCAAAGCCAGCAGTTTCAGACACTACTAGTCAGTTCACTCTGCCAAAGAGGGTCACTGTATCTTCTTTAAATTATTCCAAAGAGCAAGCAATAAGACCAGTCATACTTCCAGTAATTACTGTGTCATCTATGTGAAAGATGCATACAATTAGTCTGGATCTGAAATGTGTCTACACTAATTAAATTATAATGCATGATTAGCAAACTGGCAGGGCCAGAACAAATCTGTAGAACTCTATTCATGTTAGCTATACACCCAAATTTTTAATGAAGTGCTAATACTAACCCATGCATGTAGCTTGCCCTTTAAATACTCTGTTGAGGCTACAGTCTTCGTAACTACTATTCAGTACGTAAAGAACACCGAAAAGATATTAGAATAAGAATTTAAAGACCTTAGTCATCTATATTTCCTGTGGCTATACAATAGCAGTTTCTTCCTACTTGGATATATTTTGGTATATAATAATTTTGCAGTGTTGTGTAGTGGTTTGAGAGATGGACTAGAGCTCTGGGATACAAGGATTTGCATCCCTATTAGCCATGGAAACTCGCCGAGTGGCCTTCGGTGAGTCACACACTTTCATCTTCAGAAGAACTCAATGGCAAACTCCCTCTGAACAAATCTTGCCAAGAAAACCCCATGACTGGTTCCCCTTAGGACAGCCATAAGTTGGAAACAACCTGGAGGAATACAGCAACAAAAATTTTGCAAGCTCCCTCAGTTTCCCTTTAAGGCATTGTTATTGTTGTATGCCTTGAAGTCATTTCTGACTCATGGCAACCCTAAGGCAAAACTATCACAGAGTTTTCTGGGGGCTGAGTGTATGTGATGCGCCCAAGGCATACTACAACTGAAAAGGCGCATTCCTTTTCACCACATCTATAACTACTTTTTCGCTAGAGAGAGGTCCCACAGATATCGGGAGACCTCAGAAGTAGCTTTTTAAAAGTGTTTACTTGTAATGCCAAAACAGTGGCCTGTTGCCTCATTCATGAGAGAGAGAGACTCAAAGAGACCCCTCAAGAGAAGGCATTTTGTGGCTGCAAATGAAGAAAGGAAATTTTATTGTCTTTTATTGCTTCTGTTCCCAGTCAACAGCCTTTTGGGGAGAGACAGAGCCTGAACTTTCTGTCTGCACAGACTCTGTCTCTATAATTTTTCAAACAAATAAGATGCAGACCTGTGGCTTTAATGGTGTCACTTTTCTGAAAGGTAGTGTAATGAATGTTGTGCCTTCTTCTTGGCTGAATAAAGGTATTGCCACAATGTGTATCTTGCATTTTTACTTGTTACTTTTTTGGGCAATGAAGGGCAATGTTACTTTTTAATGATCTAACAAGACTCATATTTTTTAAAAAAATATTAAATACTGCAAATCTTTATTTCAAAAACTACCTTTATGGGCACTGGGGATTGAAGACTCAGTTTTCTTGATTTTTAGGGGTTAATTTTTTTTAAAGAAATGTATCAGTGTTCACAGTAATGTGCTAACATGTTGTGTTACTCAGATAGTTTAATGGAAAATGAACAACACAGTAATTTTTCCAGCAACATTTCTAAGCTCTGGTTACAAGCAGAAAATACTTCAATTGGATTCTGAATGCTATACATTCTAGGCAATGAAACAGCCATATGCAGTAAGAGGATGAGATACAAAGATCTTTCCTGAAAGATAAGACATTTTAAAAAAATAATTTCTCATTTTTCCAGACACTGAACTAGGGCATGTGTTGCAACTTCAGATCAAAGGAACAACATTCTGAGGCAGGCCTAGACTGATAACCACAAGCTAGCCATGACATTTACTGTTTTAAAATTGTTCCTTGAAGTCTAATAAATAAAGTACTACTAACTGAGAAGAAACAAATGCTTATACAGTATATTTATATGAAGGCTGGCTTGACGCCCATGCAATACATTGAAAGGCATTCTGGCTGCGTGGCTCAGTTTCTAGTCTTTGAATCTCTTTTGAGCAACTTCATCCCTGTTTTATTTGTTGACACAACCTATTGGAACTGCTCAGCAAGTTTGCATGCCTGAGGAACCCTTGGGCTTTTCCCTATCCATGTAGCAGTTCCTTGTGCTCCGTAGTAAACTTTTGTGTGTGTGTGTGTGTGTGTGTAAAATGTAGATTGTGATACAGCCAAACATATCAGATCAAAGCAGATGGTAAGTAAATGAATATTCCACTAGAGTTTAGTGACACTCTCATAGTCACCCTTCTGATCTTCCATCTTAAATTACTCCAGTATATAATGATTTCCAAAGCTGGAAGCAGTAGCCCTGTTTTAACACAAAGACTACGTATCCTAAGGTATCTTTTGAGAGGCCCCTAATTGTGAAATAAAGTCTGTCCTAGAATAAAACTCTTTCCTTTCAGATACATATTAAATTCTGATTCCTTTGTAAACTGAAACTTCAGTGAGTGGCAGCTGGTGGCTCCCTTGTTCCTTGGGGAGAGGTGAATCTGCTCTAGTTGTAATTATGGATATTGACAGAGCTATCTAAGGCGCTAGACACTATCCCCTACCAGATTCAGCACCATGAAAATCTCATTCAGAGCCTGGATAAAACCCAAGGCAGAGACCCCACCCATTGACATGGAAGCCACCAGCTCCCACTATCTGCAGTTCCATGAACAGCATCTAAATGTAACAGTACTAAACTTCATTATTCTCCTATGGTAAGTAAGATTAGTAATTAAGGTGTCAGAGCTGTTGTTCTTGTTATAGATTAACAAAGATCTTCTTCTTTATTATTATTATTATTATTATTATTATTATTATTATTATTATTATTCATTCCACTTGGATTGTACTGTTTTACTGTATGTCATATGCCTAGATACAGAGGATAAGGTCCAGGTTCCCAAACTGTTAAAGGAGACATAGACTATTGGTACCTGTTTAAAAAGACTCAATCAATGATGGCTTGCAGGAGACACCTTGCAGAATGTCCCCTTCCACTTTTCCTTAGGATGGAGATATGCACTGATGAGTTTTGGATAAAATTTGTAGAGGGAAGAAGGAACCTAGGTCACATAAGCAAGCTTAAAACTCAAAAGACACACTTATCCAGAGAGACCTGAGCTTCCCTTGGTTTCAGAAGCCTGTAACTGGAGTATGGTTTGTTGTAGCTCTTGCAGTACCCTCTGGGAAGCAAGAGAGAGCACATCCTTTACAACAGGGGTCGGACTCATGGGTCCTTGAACGTTGCAGCAAGGCAAGCAACAACTTCCAAAATTTTGTCTTCTACACAGGAGGACATAGGAACTCTGCCCCAATTCTGCAACTAAAACTGGATAAGAAGACTCCCAAATGACCACATAGAAAGCTAGGTAACAGAGGAAGCAGCAAAGAGGCACAGCATCAGTACCTGGAGTGGGAAGGGCATGCTGCTTCCCAACAGATCTTGCTCATGACAGTCTCTTTTCTTCTTAATTTTCTAAAATTGTTTATGGTCTGGAGGTGTCTCACCAGACATATACAGGTTTATAAATGCTCACTGTTTTATTTCTATTTTATCCTTTTCTGGTGTTTATCTCAGGTAAAACATAGAATGGAAGTAGTGAGGGCAAAATATGTTTTACTGCATGTCATATCACTAGATACAGAGGATGAAGTCCGGATTCCCAAACTGTTAACCAACAATGTTGGTTCTGCCATTCACAACTGAAGTAGTTATCTAAAGGGGATCCTTGTAAGACTATTAAATTCTACATCTACAACAGGGATATCTATGAAAGGTGTGGTGGGGAAACATTAGTGGATCTGAGGGACCTCTGCGAGTTGCATGAATGCAAAAATTGCCCAGAAGCAAACCTTTTAAAGTCTAATTCGTGTTTTGAAAAGTGACATTATTTAATTTCAAACACTGTCAGGGGAGGGGTGCTGTGACCTATTTAAAAGGTGAATTGCTGTCTATGAAAGCTTCCATTCCCCTGTTTACATTTTGGGGGAGGGGGCTCCAGGGGTTGAGAGCTACATATCTCTCCCCCACTCCCAAATCCACAGCTTTGAAGACTGCATGGGGCCCTAGGAATGCAATTTGCCTATCCTGGTCTAAACTTACTTGGCTGCATCATCGTGCTGCTCTCTGTTGAAAGCTTCTTCTTCCAACTCATCTTAGTTACAGGTCTGTAGTCAGTTCAAAATGTAATTCCTCAACTTTATTGGAATGCTCACATACGAAAGCATGTTGTCTTTTGCCTCTTCAGCATCCACTGGAGAAATTTTCTTCTCCATCTAGCCCAGATACATAAGTGTTGGAGCTCTTCCTACCAAGTTTCTATGGAATGACTTTCCGGTTGGCAAGAAAGACCAGTTTGCCAAACATACAGCAATACACAGAGATTATTTGTTGGTTCATCTTATATCCATTTGCTTAATTTCACTTATGTGGATCCATCATCTAAAATCTGTGATCTAAAACTTTAGCAGGTTTAGAAACTAAATGTTAACTTTGAGGACAGTGAAAATCTATGCATAAAAATTTAGTGTTAAAAAGCAAATATCCACTTAGGGAACACAGAAATCCACTAAGTTATACATTTGTAAGACAGAGATGTTAAAAAGTTTTGTGTTCTCCCAGCAGGAACTATATACACAAAATCATCCCACTGGCGTATAGAGACTAATTGTGACAGTATTTTATGGTTTTCTACGCACAGCAATTAGCTGGTCTGAATTTATAAAAGGAGTGGTTTTCACTGGCTTTTAACATTTTTGTTGTTCCCTACCGTCTCCTCTGCAATTGTTGAATTATTAATTTAGTCTCTGTTTCAAGCATTCTCAAAAACCCATATCTGCTTTTTTTTCCCAGGCTTGTGATTGAGACAAGGTTTATCTCTGACCCTGAGCTATCTTTAAGGATGCTTCCAAAACAGAGAGAAGAACCAGTGAGCAAATGCTGCTCTGCATTCATGTTCTAGAACAGACAAGAAGTAAAAGGTTGCAAAAACAGTGCCAGAATCCTTAACACAACTGTTCATAAATATGTGTGTAAGGACAAAGAGTACCGTTAAAATAATCAATGCTTAGAAATAGAAGAAATCAACAACAACAAAATTAGAATGAGAGACCTTTTCCACAGGATCTGAGAAATAAAGGGAAATTCAAACCAATAATAGGGATGCTATTTGCCCAATAAGAGAACATATGATGTAATCAAGACAAAACAAAATGTCAGTGGAAGCAATACACTGAGAAACTATATAAAGCAGATGAACGGATGACAGATTCCTTCAAGGAAGAACCATTCCAAATAAACCTATACTTTCAGAAAGCAAAGTGGAAAAGACTCTCACAGCACTTGGGACAAAAAAATCATCAGGAACAGATGGTATACCAATAAAGCTGTTTCCAATTGTAGAGAAAGAATCCATTCAAATTCTAATAAAATCTGCAAAAAAAATGGAGAAAATAATGACCCCCCAACTCTAAATATTCAATATACATTCTAATCATCAAGAAAGAGGACACCAGTGTAAGTAAACATTGGACTATTACTCTGATCTCCCATGCAAGCAAAGTGATGCTCAGGTTTTTACAAGAATGGCTGCTGACTGACTTACGAGGCAGTGACGTTGCAGTTTGGGGAGCTCCAGCAGCCATATGATCTCCTCCAGCTTCCTTCTCCTTCCCAGCATGCTCTGGGACTGGTTACATCCAGGTTCTTCCCAGGGCAGCCAATGAGTTTAATCCAATGGTTTGAACTCATTGGCTGCTTCTTTCCTCAGCCAGAGGCTCCTGCAGTTTTCCCTCTGGTTGGGGAAAGGGCTTTATAAGCCAGCCCTCCTCTGACTGGCTTTCACTTCATTCTGGGCATCTCTCTTCCCCTCGCTATTATGTTATAACTGTATGTATTCTCATTGTCACAACTTTGGGAATGGTTAGCATGGGTCCTAGATCCAGGACTGGTATGTTGGTCCCTCCATGTGGGGTTATCATCTAGTGGTGCAGGGGTGCATTGGGTTTTAGCAGGTCAACGGATGTGGATGCCACCCCTGCACTCAGCAGATTGGTGGTTTCAGCACCTGCCAACTCTATGCATGGCAGGTGCCAGTTGGTTGGGTTCATCGGTCAACAGGTGAGTTGGCCTATGCCTGGATTCAGACTGATCCAAATGCCAACCCTTGAACAGCTTTAACCAAATAAAGTTGTGGCCTTTCTCCTCTCCACATTTTGCACCTTGTGTTTTATTCTTCAGTGATCAGCATCTCTCTCCCCTGACTCCACAAAGGTTTTTTCTGTATATAGAGCAAGAAATGTCAGCTGTCTAAGCTGGTTTCAGAAAAGGGAGAGGAATTAGGGATCATATCAGAAACATATGTTAGAGAATGGAATTCATCAAAGAATTTCAGAGTAAAAGCAACCTGTGCTTTATAGATTACAGCAAAGCCTTTTAATGTGTAGACCATGAAAAATGACTACTGATCAAAGTTAAGAACGAAAGTACAAAAGAAAGATTTTAGTGGAATATTAATATGACAAAAAAAAAATAACCACAGATTACTTACACGACTTAAAAGTGGGTAACAAAGACATTGAAATAAAGATTTTTCTATGCTGTGGCTCAGTCATTAAATCATAAACCAGGGAAGAAAGGGTAGAGTCAAGAAATCAGAAGACTTAGACTTGGAAAGGCAGCCATGAAGGAATCAGATAAGATCTTTACATGTAAAGACATTAAATACGAAAGTGAGAATCTTCCAGGCCACAGTATTTCTGTGGCCTGGAAGATTCTATATTTCCATATCTATGGTTGTGAAAGATGGACAGTGAAGAAAGCTGACAAGGAAGAAAATCAAATAATTTTAAATGATATCCTGGAGAAGGTTTTTGGGGATACCATGGGTGGCTAAAAAGACAAATGAATGGATCCTAGAGCAAATCAGGCTTGAACTCTCACTAGAAGCAAAGGTGACTAAATGGAAGCTGTCGTACTTTGGACATATCATGAGACAACATGACTCATGGGAAAATAAAATAATGCTTCGTAAAATGGAAGGCAGAAGAAAAAGAGAGAGACCACGCTACATGTGGATTAATTCAAGGAATCAGTCGAGGAGGCTGTGGCCCCAAGTTTGCAAGATCTAAGCAGGGCAGTTGATGAGTGGGGCTCTTGGAGGTCTCTCATAGGATTACTGTAAAGTCGACTTGATGGCAAATAATAAAATCAACACCTTTATGTTCCAGGTTTGTTTCAGGTTTAGGAGGTTCTGCACACAAGGGGAGAACTTGGAAAAGTAACTTTTTTAGACCAAAAATTCTTAGAATCCTCTCGTTAGCTTGGCCAGTGGCCATGGATTTATGAACCAAAAATTAATTTTACAAGTTCTGCTTGAAGGTGATGAAGCATAGCAGATAATTCAAATTGCCATGATAACCACAAACACTGTATTTATTGTTTCTATTTGTATTGGCCACTACATATGACTCTGCAGTCAGGAAAGGATGAAGTGAACAGCAACATAAATGGAGGTTCCCATGAATGGTGAACTTGGAACTAGAAAACTCTCCCAATATCTAGATTTTGGCATAATTTTCAAGGAAGCCATTTTCCAACGTATTTTGATTCTACTTGTACAGAACTGTGTAAATTTTTACAAAACTTGTATGTGAGAAAATCAGATTCCTTTCTGGCTGCGCAATCAAATTACTGGAAGTCTGCCAGCACTGCTCTTACTGGAAGTAATTAAACACACTTTCCTGTGTAAATAATTACCAGCAGGGTTATTCCCTTACAAGCAGTAACATGCAAGTTCCTTCGATCATGAAATTGCTCTGTCTTACACCTCAACACTGATTATTACCACTGCTGACAGTACTTGTGCTTGGTCAAATGAATACCCTTGATTTTAGTCGTTAAATTTCCCCCACCCCCAACAAAACCAGGATTAATAGAATGTCTTTCTAAATAAATTATATCCTGCCTTACTGCTTTTTCTGTGAAGTAACAGTTGAGTATACTAAACACTCTACAGAAGTATGCACTTTGCTCTGGATATAGAATGCTGGACATAAACATTAAAAGTCCAAGAAAATGCTCATAAATAAAATATTATGGTGTGCTTACTCTTTATGGCTTTCATTTAAAACTTACTTTCTGTATTAAAATAGGCAAAAGAAGAGAAGGCAGCAAGGATCTTTTTATTCATACAGGCTTTTGGTTCCTGCCTGCTTCCGGGGGTGGTGGTGGTACCATACTTATTACTGATTTGTTTTTTTAAAAAAACTACTTTTAATTCAATTGTGTTTTAATAAGATAATTTGCTTATTTATGTTTTCATACTATAACTTTTATGTCATAATCACACTTGCCTAGTTTCCATTTCACAGAATTCAGCTTTAAATGCCCTCATTTTCTAACTATAGTATTTCCTTTTGTATCATATCTACATCCCACTCTTTCCTAACTGCAAAAATTATATTACACTCCTTGCAATTGCCTTCTATTAAATTTCATGTACCTTAAATTCCAGTGGTGACAAGGGAATCTGTTCTGGGCAGAGGCAGGAAAGGAAACTGAAAAGAGCACCTGCTGAATTTCCCTCTCCTACATAGCTGTTAGAGATTCAACGTGATGTAGTGGGTGGGATTATGAATCTGGAGACCAGGGCCATTTCCTCATGGGCTAAAAAAACCGGTGCAGAGCGTCCTCCAAAGAGGACGTCTGCACCGTAGAGTGGCCTGGGTCGGGCTACTTTTCGTAGTTCTGCACTTCAGTCCGCTCCGGAACATCCAGAAGTGGTGCGCAGCATGCTTTTTAAAGACCTGTTTAAACAGGTCTTTCAAAAGCACGGAGCGCGCCACTCTGTTCCGGCGCTCCGGTGCAGATTTGCAGGCTCGCACTAGTGCAAGCCTACAGATCTGCCAGGGGTGGGCTTTAGGCTGGCGAGCTTCAGCGGTTGGTGGAGAGCCTCCACCAACCGGAAGTCACCATTTTCATCCCCGGAGCAGTGTGGAGCGGCGGCCACGCACTGCTCCGGAGCAGCCTGGACTACAGCGTTGAGCCAAGAAGTCCGGTAAGTACCGGCACAGGGCGTTTCCACCGCCACGTGTGGAAATGGCCCAGGGTTTGAATCCCCGCCTGGCCATGGTAACCTACTGGGTGACCTTGGGTAAGTCACACTGTCTCAACCTCAGAGGAAGGCAAAAGCAAACCCCACGAGGACAAATCTTGCCGAGAAAACTCTATGATAGGCTTGCCTTAGGGTCACTGTAAGTCGGAAATGACTAGAAGGTAAACAACAAACAAAAACACAGCTATTAAAGGTACAGGACCTATCCCTGGTTTTCAGTCTAGCAACCCAGTTCCCTGCCTCTGGCTGGGTGGTGATGGATGTAATTCAAACTGTGCGGATTCCTTCTTACACCATCGAGAGAATAAAAATTCTTTCATGCTAGGATATTTATCTTCCTCCTCCATCAAAAACAACTAAGCAGTAGAATGACTGAACTGTAAACAAGAGGCGGAATGAGAGTTTATAATTATGATTATATTTGTATCCTGCTTCCCCCCCACCAAAACTGGGACTCAAAATGGATCACAATTTAAAAACAATACAATTAAAAACATGCAAAAACTGAACATTAAAATAAACTTAAGCTATTTACTGTATTAAAACAACAATAATACCCCAGCAAAGAACAAAAAAATGCAATTTAAGAAGATTTTAAAAATTTAAAAAGTTCTTAAAAACAACAGTTTAAACAATATAGAACCTTATAGACCGTCCTTTAAAAACTTTCTCTTTTGAAAGCCTATCTGAATAAAAAGGTTTTAGTCTGCTACTGGGAGGACAAGGACAGGAAGGGAGTTCTAGAGTCTAGGGGCAGCCACTGAGAAGGCCCTGTCTCACGCCCCCACCAACTGTGTTTGCGATGGTGGTGGGACTGACAGAAGGGCCTCTCCTGATGATCTCAGAGTTTGGTCCAGCTCACACTAGGCAATACACTCTGCCTGGACCTGAGCTGTATAGAGCTTTATAAGTTATAACCAACAGTTTCAGTTGTGCCTGGAAACAAACTGGCAGCCAGTGGAGCTGTTTCAACAGGGGTGTAAATATGGTCTCTACAACCTGCCCCAGTTAACAGTCTGGCCGCAGCTCTTTGGAGCAGCTGAATTTTCTGAACACTCAAAGGAAGCTCCAAATACAACACTTTATAGTAGTCATTGCCAGTAGTTATGTGCCATGAAAGAGCTGTTGTCAATATTTCCAACATCTTAGCTTCAAAGTCAAGCAGGCCAAATTCTTGTGTTTCTTATTTCACTAATCACTGCAATCTATGCTCTTCTTATAACTATAATAACTTTTTCCAGTGAGATTTTCAGTATATTATTTTAGTATATTAACCCCCATACTGCCATCTATCCTTTCGTAATGCAGTGATCAACTGGTAGCAATCTCATAGAGATACCATTCCTGCTGTTCAGTAGTTGAAATAGGTTTCTTAATGAAAGCCAGGTTCTTCAGTTTTTAAGTGGAGGGATGTACTTTCTCAATGCTCAGTGGTTCTAGAAAAGCTTTTAAAGATATTCATGTAGAGCAATCCCTTTCAAATTTCACTGGCTTGAAAAATGTTGGAAGTGTCATACCTTCCGCTAGCCATCAGCTTAGAGAAGCATGTTTCGGTAACAAGCAAAACCGAGACCTGATCTAAAAAGGTACACATTAAAGTGTTGGCTCTACTATTAAAACATGAAAATAGGGAGAGGGAATTTGGGTCAGCTCAAGGACTAATTAACAAATAGTTTGAAACTTTCAAAAGAAAATGAAAATGAGACAGATTCTTAGAGTAGTTATACTTCATGCGGCATTTGTTTTTTTCTGACACAGGTCCATCAGAACTATACTGTAGGGAAGGAGAGAAATTAATTTGATTTGCATTTTCAAATGCAACTGCAATTGAACTGAAATGCAATTAGTTCAATACTAGTGATTTTCTAGGTTTTGCAATGCAGTTCTCCAATTAAAATGCACTTGAGCACTCATATTTATGTATCTAAACATGTATGTATTACTGGAACTGTTCTATACTTTACTGTATATGAAACCACAGAGAGAGATTATGCCTAAAGAAGTTTGCCTGGCACCTACAACATGATCTTTTTGATGCTTACCCTTCTAGCACCATTCTCTTAGTGCTTTTATATTACCTCAACTTCTATTTTGCTGATTACTGGTTTTATATGTGACAGATTTTTGTTTTTGTTTTGCTGTTTTATCTTAGTTGTCTTTCTTTTGTCCTCCATCTTATTATAATTATCTCCAGTTATATATGCAAAGGGATCTCGTAGCACAATTGAGAGATTGGTAGGATAAGCTTTCATAGACTTAAGTCTACTCGATCAGATGCATACATATATGGTTGTATATGCTTTCCAATCCCAGAGAACTGCCATTATCCAGCAATTTAACAGTTCATCAATACATCAATCAATCAATCAAATATTATGCAAAAACACACTGTATGTCAGAAAATTGTTTAGAAAAATATATATTAGGAAAAGCAAATATATATTACATTGATATAGCAGAAAAGTGTATGCAACAACATAAAAAGTCTTTTATAGGACTAAAACGTCTACATATCGATGGGGAAACAGAACATAATGAACTTAATGTTGGAAAAATGAAAAATTGAATGAAACTGAACAGGACAGATTTGTCCTTCACTACCAAAGCAGTTTCTGTAGCAAATATATGAAGTGTGAAGGACAGGCATGCATTTTTAAGCACATCGAAGAGCCCTGACAAAGCTGAAACTCTCTGAAGTGTAAAAATGTAGATTGTATCGTTCTTCACCCACACTATATACCCCAATCCTATATATATTGACTATTTCAGCTTGAGCCCAATATACTTGGGTTAAGCAGGATCTTAGCCAATGTGGGAAAATAAATTTCATGGAAAGAAACGGAGCTTACTTTCATGGAACCTGACTGTTTATGCACTAGTTAAGTTCAAGAAGGCTGATTTAGGTTAGGGCTTTATATAACATGGGGCCTTTTCACACAACACAGTTATAACACTATAATTTCACTCTAATTGTCATGGTTTCAGCCTATGGACTCCTGGAATTTGCAGTTTAGGGAGGGCCTTTAGAATTCCATAATTTTATCATTTTATAAAAAATATATATTATTATAATTTATAAATTATAAGAATATAGTTTTTTAATTCACAGCATTATAGTTGTACAGTGTAGACTTTCAGAGTGACCTTGTGAAGGTCAAGAAACCTGCAGTCATATTGGCCACAGAGAAACACAATTAAAAAAGATTATTCTAATATAGTTTCATCTACATTTAGTTTTTAATCTCTTTTCTATGGGTCACGTTCAAATAATCTTTATACTCCTGATTTAGTTTTGGAGGAAAACAGAATGAAAGCTACTGTACCTCTGTATGTTATAAGCTGTAGTACAAATTATCCATCTCTGACTACCCCCAATATTTTTATTTTCTCAAACTGTCTGAATACGCCATTTCCAACATTATAAGTTACTCCAGAAAAGGAGATATGGCTGGTGAGAACATAAGTCGAGAACATAACATAACCTTTTTGGTGGGAGCCCCTCAATTATGGAATTCTCTGTCAAAGGAAGTGCGTTGGTCCAATTTCTGATGCAGGTAGGCAGGTATTAAGGACATTCTTATTCTGCTTGACATTGAATGTTGTTGTTGCTGTTGTGTGCCTTCATGTTGTTTCCAACTTATGGTAACCCTAAGGAGAAACTATCATGGGGCTTTCTGGAGTTGAGAGTCTGTGATACACCCGAGGGTTACCCCATCGGTTTCCATGGCCACGTGTGGGAATTGAACCATGGTCTCCAAGTTTGTTGTCCAACACTCAAACAACTACAACACACTGTCTCTCTGTTGTGTACCTTCAAATAATTTCCAACTTATGGCAATCCTATCACAGGATTTTCTGGGGGCTGAGAGTGTGTGATGTACCCAAGGTCACCCAGTGGGTTCCACAGCCAAGTGGGGAATCAAGCCCTGGCCTTCAGGGTTGTAGTCCAAAGCTGAAAGCACTACACCATGGTAGCTCTCTACACCTTATGTAACTTTTAAAAACTACTCCTTTTGATTTTTAGATTTAAAGTCTTTTATCCGATGTTGCCTTGTTTGATTTCATTTTGTTATATAAAGACCATTTTGGAGATCATTTTTAGGAGTATTATACAAATCTGACATTAATAAAGTAAATTTTTAAAGAATCATGTATAACCTCTACTCATGAAGCTGCTATAAAACTATTTGCACTTATATGAATTAACTCCTTGAACATCATTCCTCACAACCCACAGTGCAAAATCTCATAAAAAAATAAAAATACAGAAGAGAAAAAAAATATACAAGGGAGGAAACTACCAGTATGCAGCAAAATGCAAAATATGTGAGTGAAATGTGCTACTTTGCTAACATTAAAGAAAGAAGGTGCAGAAGGGAAAACCTATAAATCTAATTTACGTTCATTTTACGTTCATTGTAGTTCCTCTTCTAAACACAGTCATCTTGTAATGAGGCCAAAGCATAACTGAGAGCAGTAGAAAACCTATTGAACTCCATTAGGTATTTAACAGATATTTGCATTCCAAACAGGCTCTCTTGATTACAAATTAGATTCTAAATGCAATACCTCTAATAACACCAAGTTGCTAAATAGTAATAGCTTACATGCTGAAACAACCCCTTGAGGGTGAATTCTGACACAGCCAGATTGCAAGTGACAAGCACAAACCATTGATCTTGTAAACAATGAAAGCTGCTATTCAACCACCACCCAAATGATCAGAGGCAGAGCTATTTAATTCCTGTTCTACAGTCTTCCTTGGTGGAGCACTGTTCTGCCCAATGGGCAAATATAATTTCCCCCTTCTGACAGCAGAACTATGATGAGTTTCAAGCAGATAATTTGGGGGAACTAGCACAATCTTTCCCAATAGCCATCTCTCCTGACAGCATAGTTGAATATTTATCTCCTGTATTCTAACTTGACCATTTGCTATTTGCGGGGGGGAGGGGGGGAGAAGAGAAATTTGTACTCTGTGCTTGTTAAAGGATATCATTATACTCCCCTTTGTCTTCATGCACACCAAAAAAAACTTACTAGGCTAGGGATAAAAGACTTATAGCAGCAGCAGCAGCTTATATGAAAGCAGCAGCATAAGTTAGAGGAAAATATGCACAGAAGATAGTGAAGAGATGATTTTGGATGGATGGAGGCATTTAGGGCATCTAAATGGTAATAAGTATTTGGTTGGCACAAAGGTAATATGAAACCTCTTTCCCTGCCTCTCTCCTTGAAATCATGGACCTCTTCACTTCCATCTTTCAAATGGGTGATATCTGTAACTACAGAAATTAAAAAGGGGGAAAGCAAAATGGAGAATTTGTCCTGGAGTGTTCATGGATTTGGCCCTCAGAATATAAGGCATACAAAAAGAGGACAATGCTTTGGTGGTATTGGGCAAACAACTATGGCTTCTTATAGCTGACCAACACACCGATGGTTTTGCTCCATCAGTTTTATTAAAAATGTGTTTTTTGTCATGCATTCTAATATTTACTTGTGCCTAAGATGCTTCTTAAATGATAAGTCACACATTTACCACTTGTAACTTGGCAGCTGGTATTAGTAATTTGTGATAGGCAACAGTGAGTGAGAAAGGTATGCCTCTGACCTACATGATGTCTGGCCTAGTCGTCTGATAAGGAATGGGTTTTTTTAAAATTCCATTCTCTCCACAGTTTCAGATTCTTAGATGTCTGTTTCAAGTGCTGCTCATAGATTTAAAATATTTTATATTTTTAAATATTTGCAGACTCTGTGAGGTATTTTTAAAAAAGCCCCTTACACTTTACTGTATGTGTGTATATGTATATTTGTATACATATATATATAGGAACACAGTTCAATATAAAACTCTTCTCAACTTTATTTCAAACTAAATAATATGAATAGTATGAACAAGATCCTGGGTACCTTGGAACTGCGTGGTACTCCCTTCATTTTGCCAATTCAGATGCAAAATGGCTAACTGAAAGCAGAAGTAAAAACTTAGGGATCCTGTTATACCGGTGGAAGAGAAAGGGAAAGCGCATACGTTGAGGCTTTTGCATGTAACAAGATGGTACTATTTATTCTTATATCTTATATAAGTGTCTTCAAGTCACCTGCTGACTTATGGTGACACCAGGAACTTCATAGAGTTTTCTTAGGCAAGGAATACTCATGTGGTTTGTCATTGCCTTCCTGTGAAATACAGCCTACAGCCCCTTGTGTTCCCTAGTGGTCCCTGATCCAAATACTATCCAAGCCTGACTCTGCTTAGCTTCCAAGAGCAGATGGCATCTGGTGCTTGCAGGGTACAGGATTTTAGGCAACTTTCTTCACATTTACCACTTTTGGGGGAGAGGTTTTAGAACTCTTAACTGTAATTATTTTGAAAGTAACTTTCCAAGGTATACACAAAATTCCTCATGTTTCCCACTGGGTAATTCTGTCTAGACCTTGGAAAGTTACTTTAAAAAAAGCAATTACAGTTATAGTTCCAATACCGCTCCCCCAAAAGTAGTCAGTTGCCACTATAGTCACCATTTTAAAAATCAGTTTCATTTTAAAAGCTCTAAAAAGGAAACTGTTCAACAAAATTTTAATGAACACTTTGTTTTATAGTTATTTAAAAAAACTCTATCTGACTGCTACAGACTACTGGCTTCCGATACAAAATCTGCTTTCTTCCCATCCATATTCTTATGGACTGAGCATCCACAGCAGAATATGAGGTATCATGAAGGCCACTGCTTGAACCATGTGACATTTGTCTTCCACTATTGTTGTGAGTTGTTAAGTTATAGTTACACTGCAAAAGGAATGAAGTTATTCATCATTAAGTTAGAATGAGAATATAATATAGTTATAGCTTATTTATTGAGAAAAGAAATTGATTATAAACAAGTAATAATTTGTAACTAGTTATTTCAAAAATCTGATTTCATCTGCATTTACCCTGTGCCTCAAGACTAAATGAGTGGTTTGGCTATTGCCAAAACCAGCATCACCACATTGATTTCCTCCTCTTTCCCCTGTATAACATGTAGTATTACTTAGCTAGTGTTGTGATCTAGTGGCTTTTGTGGGTTACTCTGTATCATTTGCTGCTGCTAGCAGCAAAACACATAATAACTAACATTATGGAAGGGATGGAAAGAACATTTGAAAACATTCCAAGAAATGGTAAATAAACGGACAATCCCGCTGCCATTTTTTTGAATGTCAAGAAACCTGGACTAATGTCAAGAAACCTGAGAAGAATCCTAGACTAATGAACATTTTTACAGTTCAAGATTGCATTCAGCATTTTCTATGTGGAAAGTAACATTTCAATACAGAAATAGTCATCGTACATACAGAAAAAAAGCTTTAGTTGTTCTGTGTAAATTTGCACACGGTTTATTTGCAAAGAAAACAGCATTGCCTCTGCAGGAATCACTATTTTTGCATTGAAATATTATTTTCCACATTAAAAAATGCCATTTCGTCTGCAAAAAAAATTACTGTTTTCTGTGCAAAATAACCACATGTGAATTTTGCACAGAATAAGTCATGAACTGTGAATAGCTTTCAAAAATGGCATGGTTTTTGAAGACTTTCTCATAGAAGGAAGAAAACTGTTGAAGTTACTCATTGTTACCTTCAAGAAGAAATTTAATGAAGAATTACATCCCTAAACTATAGAAGGGAATTAGATCTTGACATGGGGATGCCATGTTTTTATAACTTGAGAGCAACCATGATGAATCAGAGAAAATGCTCATTCCAGCCTAGTATTCAGTTTCCAAAGCAGTAAGCCAGACAACATGGGGAACCTACAATGATTATTTAAAATATTTTTTTATCCACCTGTAACCTTATTTACAGGGCTATAGGGAGAATAACAAGGAACAAGTATAAATAACAATAAAGATTCCTAAGTGCTGTGTAGAGGATGAGGGATCTGAGGTTGGCTAGTCCATGCTCCTTTAATCATTAGAAGGGTTCAAAAGTATCTTGCAAATATCATTGTTCATGACTTCTCTTGTAGAGGACCAATTTAGGTGCATAATATATCCTATTTCCCAGCATTTTAAACAAATAGATACCAGGTAAGTAAAAGAATACACCTATAAATAAATACACCCGCATTTAAATGAACAGAAACACTTTATTTGACGAACATGAATTGCAAATTTTGTTCTGCTTGTCCTCAGCAGTGCCATTATATTTTATAGGTACATGGAAGAAGGGAAAAACTGTGAATATAGCTATTACTGAAGAAAACTACCTGTAATTTTACCCATTCTTACACCATAATTGCACCTACAAATGCTTCCTCATTTTGTGGCTTGTGATATACAAGCAGAAATATGTGACATGCTAAAATGTAAGTCTGGCTACCTTTCCATCTTTATCACATCACCATCATGGACTACAGTGATTGGGAGGGAGAATCCTTGTGAGAGGATTCATAGCTTAGCAATGGAATATATGATCTGTCTGCACAAGATGTCAGGTTTAGTTCTGTGTTATGAGGATCTTGGATATCAAGACTGAGAAAGATCCCTCTTGCCCTCTAAATTTGAGTTGCTACTAATCCAAGAAGGCACTATTGTGGTTAGAGGCACCAATAGTTAACATTTAGGATAAATCAACTTCTCCAGATAAGATGGAGAATCTGTGTCTACCCAGTTGTTCTTCAACTCCAACCCTCATTAGCCTGGATCAACATGGCCAATGTTCAAGGATGATGGGAGTCTGATGATGGTAGTCTGGCAAGATTTGGAGGGCCATATATTAAGGCTCAGTTCCTTCAAAGGCAGTCTCTCTAACTCCCCTTAACACTGTGCCTTTGTTTGGAACAGCTAGCATTTAAAAATGGGGTGGACAAATCTGGATGGGCCAAGAGCCCCTATTTAATGTAAGTACTCGAGTACTTTGGTTTTCTTTATGTTATTGTAAAATAATATTATTATTTATTGCTTCATAAAATATTACTAAATATTATTTAATCATTTTATTACATTTACTATATAATCAGTATAAATTAAATGAGCATTACAGTCCTCCCTAGGGATTCATGGGTTTGACTTTTGCAAGTTTGATTATTCGTGAGGCGCGTGTGCCTTCCTCCCCATTCTCTTCTCCCATTCCCTTGTGTTTTGCTGGGTGTGGAGTAGGAAGGCAAGTGTCCAGACAAAAGGCAAGGGAACAGGGGGAGGCACACATGTGCCTTCCTTCTCCTCCCCAGAGCTCCCCCTCTCACTTCCTTGCCTTTGGCCCTGCTGCTGGGAACTCACACCAAAGCAAAACACAAGGGAATGGGGGGTGGGGAGCCCTAGAAGAGAATGGGAGGGGGATCATAGGGGGTGGAGTTATTAACCATTTTCCCACTTTCACAAGGGTTCTGAGATCTGCATCCTTGGGAAAGTGTGTGTGTGGGGGGGACACTATTTCATTCATTAAAATTAATTCTTTAATTGACTGTGGGATTATTAACTTAATTACACTTGCTCAGTATGGGAGGATAGTATATTGAGTGGCAGCAGCAGATGAGGCAGCTAGAAGGTGGTTGGAAGCTTTGAGGAAGAATACTCTCCGCCCCCATCTTCCCTGGTTGTTACTTTAAGGAAGGCAATGGCTTTAGCTCACAAACTGCCCTCCCTCCCTCTTCTAATGGCATCCAAACCACGGACTCTCTCCCTTTCAAGAGAAATGCACTCAGTGAGGTTTGGAAACCAGTTAAACAAGCAGCCACTCAGGTGCATGTGTATCAGTGGCTGCTGCTGCACAGAAATTTGGGATACTTTCTATACCCATATTTTGTTTGTTGAATTAAGTTTAAGGAGAAGAGAAGGATTTTTTGGTGTCTGGACAGCATGTGGTCTCCAGCTTGTGGTAATGAATTGCTTCCCTCTTAAAACCACTTCACTGATCGCCAGCTACAGATTGCATATTCTCCTTTTGCTTTCTTACTCTTTGAAAGGTGTTGTGGGGGGGGGGTGGCTTTGTGTGGAGCTCTGCTATTGCATTCAAATATCTTTGTAGGGTGGAACTTTGATTTTTCCAATATTCTTTCCAGTGTTGTCTTTCCAATGTTGTCTTTTTGCAATTTGCTGATGAATTTCAGTGGCAGATGTGCTGCTCAGAGAGTATGCTGTCCAATTTCTGAGGTGGTTTATTTTCACTTTCTGGGACTTAGGGAGATGGTACGTGTATGGCCATTTTCGTACCAGCTGGGCCCCTCCCAAAACCGCTAACCCCGGGATTCCAGAGGATGTTGAAAGCTGAATAATAGCGCTACGACAGTCCAGTGCGAAAACGGCCTATGTCTCTGTGTGTGTATGCATCTGCAAAAGGGGAAGCTGCATGTCGCCTGCACTTTTCCCAGCCCAATCTAAAAGCTGAGAGAGAAGGCAAGGTAAATAGATTGTGTGATGAATGATATTTATTTAAGAGAATTACATCCTCACTTTCACACATGGAATCAGGGAACTTTCACCTGGGCAAAAAGCCCTTCCCTCCAAGTTGCCCAAGTCTGTGGGAAACAAAATCACCCCCAGCTTTAACCTACATGCTTCCAACTTACATTTTCACTGTTGACATCAGCCTCACTGGGGCAACCAAAGAGCTCCCGCCTCAGCAAGTTCCCATCATACTCTAGGAATGTCAGGTAGAGGTTGCGGAAAAATTCAACATGTTTGTTCTTTACTCTCAGCTTTTTTGGTGAGTTCCAGTGGATCACCTAGTAGAGAAAAGAAAGAAGGAATATGAAATTGTACAGAACTGTCAAAGCCCAGCCTTACTGGCACACTGCCATTGAGCATCCATGTTGTTCTTGCTCCTCTTGTCAGAATAGTAATTTCTCTTCCTTTTTATTTCTCTCAGTGCTCTCAAGGAGGATTTGAATAAGAAGGTGCCATTTAAGGTCCTCATCAGTTATCTTTTCTTAAAAGAAGCAGGAACACAAGTCACCAAAAAAGAAAGAAAGAAAAGAAACCTTCTTATCAGATCAGGTAGCAAGCCTGAATCCTAAGGAAAGAGTTACGCGTAACATGAATTCATAAATCAATAACAGTATATATGCTGGCTGTGAGTTCATGTCATGATAATCAGGAATCCTTCAGAACTGACTGTAAGCTACTCTCTGTCTGTAATTTATTTGGTGTGACATACAAACTGAACAAACCAGAGTCATAAGCCCAAAGCCAACCTGGCTTATGATTCTAATATGATAGAGAAGAACAAACCAGAGGTCTTCTTTTGGTCATCACGTTAAACTGACCATCGATAAAGATCCCTGGCTTGTTTAGCAGCTCTTACTGGCAGAAAGATTCAAGCAGCAGAAACTGCTCACTGCACTCATTAAGCCAGAATTTTTTTTCCTTACTGTGAAATCTGAACACAACCACAGTTTCTCTTCACAACAAAGTTGAGCTTCCAAATGTTTTGGATTACAACTCCCAGAATGCTTTGCCTTTGGAATGCAGGTAAATTTTAATTTATTACTTCCTTTCAGAAAGGAATGAGGAATTTCAAAAGTTTTTTTCCTGTGAGGTGAGACTATCAGAATCTTTCTGCATTTTTCAGTCATTCAAATTTGAGAAAATTCTATTTGTGGAAGCATTGGGTTTTGCGCAAAAAATTACTGTGGGTAGAAAACAGAATATTGCAAAAGAAAGTCCCCTCCTTTATGCAGTAAACATTGTTTTTTAAAAACTAAAGGCAATGCTTTTCATGTAAATGATTTTTTTCACAATAAATGTCCCAAAATCTTATGGTGGTTAATCGTTTTTTTCACTTGGGTGTCTTGGTATGTTGAAATGTCCTTTGAGGACATGGAAATGTGCCAATATTCTTAACATCATTAAACCTGGGCTACGCTGGCTGGGGCTTCTAACAGCTGAAGTCCAAAACATCTGGAGGACCAGAGGTTTACCACAGTAAAAGATTATCATCTCATCATTCTCATTCTTTACCACCCAGCCATTGCACTAGCTATATCAACAAACTAACACTTCTACTTTAGCAATATAAAGGGAGATTATAATAGTGTAAGAATTAAAGACCCTAAAGGAAAAAGCATTGAGGATTGGAAAGTGACAGATTGGAACAAATTTATTTTATGGGGATTACATTTTAGGCATAAAAATAGTTCTTTGTTTCAAGCATTCACTTCTACAAATTTCAAAGATGTTCAGACATGTATGTTCCAGGAAAGGAAAAGAAAGGGGGATTTTGTCAGGAACTCTTCCACACTGGAATTCTGGAAGGTTTGTGTGGGTGTATGTGTGTGTATGTGCCTTCAAGTTCCCTGTCAACTTATGGGGACCCCGTGTATTTCGTAGGGTTTTCTTAGACAAGGAATACTCAGAGGTGGTTTTGCTAGTTCCTTCCTTTGACATATAGCCTACAGCAGCTGGCATTTGTTGGTTTTATACATCCATTAAAGAAATTATATGGAAGGTCAGTTGTACTCTGAGCAACAAATATTTTCTGCTCTCCTGGTTGTCAAGTGCTGAATAATAAGTGGCTGTTGTGCTATATTACAGCTTTATAAACTTCTCTCTGATATCCTTAATACAAATATGAAAAAATCTTCTTCAGGCGATGATGCCAAATCTATTAGGACTTCCCAAGACCGATTATGTCCTGAGAATAAGCTCAACTGCTGAGGAATAAAATGAACTATATAAACAAAAACAAGAGTTAAAAATTGAATTCTGAAATCAATGAAGTTAGGCAAAATGCTTAGAAGGAGCCTTTAAATCGATGGTTACCTCAAATAGGCAGAAAAAGATACAGGCTAAAATAATCACTGTTTAGAGAAATTGATATTTTTGGTTGTTTACTGTGAAGTGTCTAGTTTTAACTCTCTGAAATATCACATCCCTGTGTTGTGTTAAGTGATGTTCAGTTATTAAAGTATTGTTTGTATCCAGTCTGCACAACATTAGAAGCCTTCAATGAGATTCGCTCACGCGTAGGTAGACTGACCTTCATTTTTACCCCCTTCCATAAAACCTAAAACAAAGAGTGCTAAAGCATAACTGAAATGAAGTTGCCTTCCCAGAGTAGAAGGCTGAAAAATAAGTTAATAAAAGCCATAAAGCAAAGGACACTAAAGCTCCCGCTAAACAGTTTTAGTGGGATGTAAGTGATTTTATCTAAATGGTAGAAGATGAGAATCATTGATCGACTTTTTTTTAAAAAAGCACTATTTTAACAGATTAGCACAAAGGAAAAAAGAGGAGGGAGAAAGTAAGTAAATTGCTATCATTTCAGACTACAGTCCTCTAAACTTCAGGATAATTTTCTTTTGAAATTTCCTTTATACATCCTGCCTGCCAGCCACAAATTGTCAGTCTGGACTTCTGAATTGTGGCATTTTGTACATGCTAATTATGCACAAAATATTCATTCCTGAAACCAATCTTTTTAATGAGCAATTTCCTGTTACTGATATTCACTAGTTTTAATGCAGGAAAAGAATCCATGCTTCAGTTGGCCTCTTAGGCATTGTCAAAAAAATATGCATTAGCAAAAGAGGACAAGTATCAAAATAAAAATTACATGTGCTAATTCATTTATATAGATACAATCACTGTAATTTAAATTATTAATTCCGTCTCATGGGGGGAAGAGTATGACCAGGTGACCTTTGTGAATGCTCTGTTTACCATTTAACTGCTGTCAATTCAAGGCCTCTGCTCTCCTTTCTTATGGTTTGTCTTTAAAACATGCTTGTAATGGACTAACATTCAAATAGAGATGAATTCAAACAGAGGAATACCATTTCATAATCCTTCAAACAGAGGAATGTTATCTAAAGTTGGACACATAGCTGCACTAATATTTATTCAGCATTTTGAATATGTTTTTTTTTCTGGATCTGTCAAGCTTGTGTTAAAAAGCAATGAGGACTGATAACATCCAATAGAAGGGATGTAGAGAAGAGACAAAGTCTCAAGGTGTTCAAAAAGACAATTTTATTCTTCCAATTAGTGCCATGCATTTTGGCCTAGTAATATATTTTTAATCATAACTAATATTACCAGGTCAAAATGCGTTGGGCTAACTGAAATAATAAAATTGTCTTTTTTAACACCCTGAGACTTCACTTCTTCTCTACAAGCTTGAATTAAAACTAGCAAACAATGATGTATAGGAGAATGTTTTAAGTAGAATGAAAGTTTGCATGATGCTATTCGCAAATATATAATCCATTCCCATGTTTCTGGATCTTCAGAGAAGACCTAGGATTTTGCAAGCTGCTACAAAAGATGGCTTTGACCCAGGGCTTCATGCCATATCTAGTCCTGCATCCTCGATGATCAATACTATCTCTAAAAGCATAAGACATTTTTTGGCTGTTATCCAGTTAAGGACACAAGCATACACATATGCATGTGTATCTCACCACTGTGCAGTGGAGCTAGCAGCAGTGGAAGCAGAGTTGTGCAGATAGCATGTTCCTCTGTGCCTTGTCTTTGCACACTGCAAATGTGCATTGCATATTGCAACACCACATTGTGCACTGCTTGTTGTAGTTGCACATCATGTGTTGTGCATGGTGGTTATGAATGGTGCACTACCCAACAGCACCTAGTCTTTGGCATGTGTTCCACAATATTGCTATTCTGCACGGGGGTCGTTAAATGCTTGTGTAGAGCACCTCCACATGTGAATATTTATGCTATGCTGAGACAATTCTGTATTCTAGCCCTTGTTTCAGAAGTAAATATTGAAAGTATAGCAACTTTCAGATTTGAGGAAGAACCATGGCAGGTCTAGACAACCGCATTCATCAGTCTTGACCCTCCAGGCAGCTATAAATGGAAGCATTCTTACATGTACAGAGGGACTTGATGTTCATGATTTGATCAGAACAGAACTCTATATAGGAACATACGACAATGGATCCTGGAATGGGCTGAATGAAAATTTAATGGAACTGATTAGTTCCCAGATTCCCTTCCCACTTTTTGCAAAGCATTGGGCAGATGTCAACATGGACAGGAAGAAACAAACGAACAATAAAAATGGGGTACTGCAGAACCCCCCAAGCCATGTCATTCAATGTATCTAATGCAAACAAGGAATAGCAGTTTCCACAAACAGAGTATATGTCTTTTGTATGTGCGTGCACCTTCGAGTTGCCTGTTGACTTATGGTGACCCCATGAATTTCATAGGGTTTTCTTGGTCTAGAAATACTCAGAAGTGGTTCTGCCAATTCCTTCCTTTGAAATATAGCCTATATCATCTGATATTAGTTGACAGTCTCCCATCCAAGTAGTAACAAGTGGTGACCAAGATCAGATGGGATCTGGTGTCTTTAAGGTATTTAGGCCATTTTTTAAAATGAATTAGCCACTATTAAAATTGCAGGACGCAAAAAAACAAAAAATGAGATAAAAGAACTGCTGCAGAATAATTTAGTGCCTGCTGTGTTCAGTTTGAACAGGACAAAGGTAAGTGATCCAGTCACAGAAAGATGCTTGAAAATGCAGTCTACCTGCTTGTGTGGAGATCAAAATGTAGGAGATGTAGGTTCTACTCAGTGGCTGGGATCCAGAGTTCAGGCAATCCTAGGGGATTGTGTTTCCCAGTGGAATTTTTTAATGCTATTTTTTCCTTCTACAATAGATGCAGCTGCCATTATCAAACTGCTTTACAAATACCTCTCCTTCAGGAGTGGTTTGCCAGGAGAAAATTTTATTATTTGAGAGACACAAGCCCAGTGCCTACCTTTGACGGAATATAAGATCAGCCAAACTGAAACAAAGGAGAATCCTCCCTCCCCTTTGCACTTTTCAAGAAGATCAAAAGCAAGCCTAATTTCTATTTGTATTTTTCATGTTAACTGCCTTAAAGGGCAAATACAACTTAAAGGTCACATACTGCTTGATTTTAGAAAATAAGGTGGCCTTTTACAATACTGCTGTTTTTTTTTCCCATCTGAAAATACTCATTCATTCTTTAGCCTGGTATACCTCTTCCTTGAAACTGAGATGAATTTTTGAATTGCATAAAAAACGGATTTTCCGATCGACTGTGATATATATCAGTGATAAATTGTATTGAAATACAATAATAGCTAATTGTAATGCAGCTGATAACAAAATCCATACTGTAAACTCAACCTGTCATACAGATGATCTTTATCTCTCATGCGGTATGCAAGTCAAAATGTCACAGCAAACTTACACTGAAAGTGTGTGGTGTCTGAGAAGTAGCGTAACTCTTATGAACAAGATTACTGATAAACCACCAAAAATAATTTTGAAATCCTGTAGTTCTGGCTTAAGCAGGTTACAAATTTGATAAAACTCTCATTTCACATAGGATCTACTGCTATTTGAGAAGGTAAACGTGCTTTTGGACAATACTGCTTCCACTTGCAAGTGAGTGACTGAGACGACTGATTATTTTACATATAAAATTGTTTTCCCTCCTTCCAAGGTTGGGAAGAGGGCTAACCCCTCTCCCTGATAATTTTCTACAGGCATAGAAAATTGCTCTTTTTGTACAGTGTGATTGTACATTCAAACATATGAGCCCACGCATTGCAGTCTCAAATGGTACAGACAAAGTGGCAAGATGGCCCTGTCTGTAAACAAGGAATGGCAACTCATGATAAGGAGGAGTGTATTTAACTGGGACCTAGTTGCACAATGCCCATTTAGTTCAATGCCCATTTTGCTCTTACAATGGCTGATCTGATGCCCATTGAAAGCCCAGAGATTACTACCTCAATACTGGAGGCAATCTGTAGTTATCATGACAAGAAACCACTAGCAGTCCTATCCTTTATAAATTTGTCTGATTCCCTTTCAAAGTCATTCATTCTGGTGGCCATCACTATCTCTTGTGGTAGCACACTCATATTATAATGATGAGCTGTGTGAAAAGGTATTTCTATCCTGTCCTTTTATCTATTCCAGCTCTCTGATCATTCAGCTTGATTGGATGACCTGGTGATCTGGTATTATGAAGGAGAGATAAAAATTTCTTCCTGTCAATTTTCTCCACACCATGCATAATTTATATTTGTGTGGACTATATTCATATGAGAAGGCAGCACGTCAGTGGCTTCTCTTGTATAATTCTTTCATATATACATTCCCAGAATGATATGGGATTGCAAGATGGAGATGCTGCTCTCACTGGGCTATGAGTTTGTGACTGAAACTTCAGGCATAGATGTGTTGTATCTTCCTTCATTCATACAAACCTGCTACTGCCTAGAAGAGGAAGAGTGTATGCATGGGAATAAAACCGACAGTTGCATGTGTAGGGCTGATTGCCATGTCTCTCCATTTTGATTGCCACCCCAGTACAAGGAAGTGTGGAGATCAGGTGAGAAAGACCCACACCGTAGTTCCAATATACAAACAAGCATTCCACAGTCAGATGAGATTGCATGAAGGAGAAGCTACAATCACTGTACACTGACTTTGAAAGAGAAAGACAATAATGAACAATTCTTTTCTGTATCTTTTAATAAGGAAAAAGATGTGTAGCTTCCTTATTTGTATCTAGCAAATATCTAGTTTCAACTGTCCGAGCAGTGCTTCTTAAACAATCTGATGTGGAGGAACTGTTGTCTCCTTCCCCACCAATTTGCCAGAAACCAGGAGCAGATAACTCAGGAACTGGCACCAATTCACAGACCACCACTTTGAGTAGCAGAGCTTCACAGGAACCTCTAAGGTGAAAGCATGGGAAGAAGATCCAGAGCTGGGGGTGGTTCAACCCCTTCCCCTCTGTGCTGAGGTCTTTGGACATGGGTATGCTTCCCCACACAGGAAGGCTATGGAAATGCCCCTGAGTGATAAGTTACCTGGTATGAAAACAGCAACAGTTAGCCAAACCCTCTTCCTGGGGATGTAAGTTTGTGTACAAGAATGCAAACACAGAAATATCATCGTATATATCAAATGCTTGCCATTCCTAGTTCAAGGTATAGTTCAAGATGGATTAATGGATTACTGACCACATGTACATCCTGTTTCATTTTTTTTAAAAATGCCATGATTCTTTCATTAGGCTTTAGGGCTTCTGGGATGCCATTGAAATGAGTCATCTCAGCCTTGAGTTGCAATTGGGCTTGTAAGAGGCACAGCAGGTGAAAAATTTTTGAGGTGAATTTGAAATGACTCTTTTGGGTTAAGGCTCTGAAATAATGCAAATATTAGCAGACAAGCTTCACAGCATTGTTATGGTTTGAAAAACATTGTTGAGGAAGACAGGGTGACTCATCTTCAGCTAGTTCATTTTTCAAAGGGAAAGATTTGATTAGGATCACTATCCAAGCATCTGTTGGTTCAACACAGATTATGTTCAAAGTGATTGTAAAAGTCAGATGAGGTATTTGGGGGCAATTTCTCTTTGTGTTTTCTTTTTAAAATAAAAATCTAATGCCAAATGAATTTCTATTGAACTATCAATTGTTACTCCTCCCTCCAAACAAAACTATGTCTTCTCCCATGCTTTTCAGTGTCCAAAATATCTATGTTGTATCCTTGACAACCAGAACATTTTCTTGCCTGACTCATTTGGGAGGTCACAATTCATTGCTGAGGAAATCACAATTTATTAAGTTGCTATATAGGACTTCAGTTGCTGTGTGGTCTTTGTAAAAGTGTTATTAACAGAACATTCTTCACACATAGAAAAACACATTTATTGCTTGCAAAGTAAAGAATCTAATACGATCTTCTACCAATGCTTGAACTACAGTCTAACCGGCAGGTCAGTGCTGATGGGGGATTCTGAGTGTTATAGTACAAAACAATAATTTTTCTATGCACTGGTTGATGTATAGCGTTCAAGTCAGACCTCTAAACTTCTGCACAACTCAGGATTAAAAGGAATCTATTGTAGTCACAGAGCTCTGATACATATATACGACACATATATAAGCTTTGCCAGGGATGAGAGTCATGCACACACACATCCCTGTGTTGGGAGTGGTATTCCCAGCATTTTTCACCATTGGCTGGACTGAGCTGCAGTCCAGTCTAGCACCTGGACCCATCCCTGCCTTATGCCTATATTTGCTCTATGTTTAGCCTTTATACACAAAAGGATTAAAGGTTTGATGGTGGTAAGGGAAAGTACAAAAATCCCATCTCCAAAATATTCTTACGATAGATTCTTTTGTGGATCTCACTTTGAACATGGAGGCCTGCATTTGTTTGTAAGCATGCTAGGTTGAATTCATTTGCAAATTTCCCCATGATCAGGAAACCTGACAAGACAGATTTTCCAAACTGTGGGAAGATTGACTGTTCAGTCTGGTACAGGTCATATTATTCAGTTGCCAGTTTTGTGACCCAGGCATGCAATTTTAAAGTACAGAATGTAATCGAGTATAACTTATAGAGAGCCACCATAGTTTAGTGGTTTGAGTGTTGGACGATGACTCTGGAGAGCAGGGTTCAATTCCCTGCTTGGTCATGGAAACCCACTGTTTGGCTCTTACCCAGAAAACCCCATGACAGGTTTGCTGTAGGATCACTGTAAGTCAGAAATGACTTGAAGGCACACAACGATATAACCTATAGGGTGTAACATATAAGAACTAATACGAGCAGTTAAATCTGTAAGAGTGTGCCTGTATCATCCAGAATCATTACAAAATGGGCCTTGGCTCCAGTCTGGGAGAAATGCTTAGCCATTGGAATATAAATTAGGTAAGAAAATGTCTGCACAATTGCAGTCAAGAGAGGACCACGTACACTAGCTTGACCGTGAACAAACTTCCTTGTAGAAGCTCTGGCTGAGGCAAGCCAGAATGGGTAGAACTCCTACTGGACTGCAGGAGAGGTTACGGATACAATCTTCCTTTTAATTGGATAGAGAGAAAGTGCACATCTTTGGAGAACTGACTAGCTTACTGGGTTTAAGAGAAAATAAAAGAAGTTAAGACAGAGCTCAAAAATTAGACCGTGTGTCAGGTGGGTCTCCAACGGGGAAGATGGCCGTCTCAGACAGTCTGTGCTGTTCCTGATAAACTGATAGACTAATAATTGCCTGAAAATACTGCCCAAACATGCTGGTGCTCGGAAGGCTAGGCTAAGAATAGGCTCGTATATGCTTATGTGGTAATGGATTCTGTTAAGACTTAACAATGATCAAGGAGATCAACTCTTGAATGCCTGTGTAGACACAGAGATGTGTATTTTCTCAACAGGTAAGTATGAAAACTTGAATGAATACATACTAGAGGTATGCTTAAGATGTGTGTGAGTATTGTATAAGGAAAAAAATTCTGCATATGTAGAAGACTTTATAAAATATCCGTATAATGCCTTAACAGATACTATGAACAGTATGAAAGAACATGATGATGCTGATCGATAAATCTCTAAAGTAAATGATTTGGAAGGGTCTTGTTCCCATATGTGTTAATTACTACAAAGCCTGTAAAAGAGATACAGAAAGATAAATGCAATCTTAGGAAAGTCCTTATGAAAGTAAACCTTTTGATAGCTATATGTAAAGACAGCTATTATGTAATGAATGTATGATACCTCACATGCAGTATAATAGAATGCAATGAAGCTTAAGTGCCAGACATTAACATGTTTGTGCTTCTCCCTAAAGGACAATGTATATGTTTGTTTATCTATATATTTACATATAATAAATAGACTTAAAAAGTGCTACAAAGCTTGCTTATTTCCCATGTAAATATCCTGAAATTCCAGCACTTGAGAATGCTTAAGTGGAATGTTGATGTTAATTCAGCCTGTCTAGTTTAACCACCGTCACAAGCTGGTTATGCAGATGACCAGAAGTTGATATAGTTGAACCCAGACACACTCCAGATTAGGTGACAAGTGGAAAGGACCCTCAACCTCTCAGTCTAATAGACAGTGGTAGGCACCCATGTCCATTTCAAGTCAAATGTGCCTACTTTCCCCTCACCAGGCCTTAAAATTAAGAACCTTTATGCTTAAGATCTTTAGAGGTGGCTCCATCTCCAGGGATATTTGGGATAGGCTTTATACATGTGTACTGTTTTTAACCCTCATATGTGCACACTGAATACTTCTATAAGGATAGATACCATATAGCACAATTAGTCAACCTGGTGCTCTTCAGATATTTGGAGTACAACTCCACATTCCTGCTAGCATAACTGAAATTACAGCAGGTGAAGCTGCAAACATGGGGGTGGGAAAACAGGCCAGCCTGTCTACTCCTCCCCTTTACCAGTCCTTACAGTATAAATTCTAGAGGTTTCCAACACCTCTTGCCAATATTTGCCAAGTATTTCATCTCACCTTTGTCCTAAGATGCTGAAAATCAAGGGTAGGTACTAGAATGCTATCTAATCAAGGGATATGATAGATATAAATTTACCACCAAATGTTTTATAAGACACACAATATAATTGTTAGTCAATCAGCTGTTATTTTATTGGGTAATCCATTATGGGAATTTTCTTCTCCCCTTCCAATCACCTAATTTTAATTAACTTAGTTTAATTCTCCATACGGTTCTGTGAATGAAATTCATATATCTTAAAAATACCACTCTTCAATAAAAATCTCAGAGTGGTTAACACTAAAACTTGATTGAAAAAAATTAACACTAAATCTAGACAAAATAAAAGCTAATTTTTTTTAAAAAAAGCATTCTATTTTGTACAGATTAAACTGTTCTGTTTTATAGTATTAAACCAACAATAACACCACTAAAGGACAAGCTGGCATTCTGTCCCCTCTCCATATTACGGTATGGAGGAGGGGATTTTGCTGCACCCATGGAAAAACAGTGGTAAAAATACGTTAAATAAGAACAAGAAAAACCTTGAGAAGAAAGGGGAAGCCCCTATTTGCTACTGACTCCAAAAAAATGAGCTCATACCCTGCAGTACTGAAAGACTTCCTTCAGAATTTCTCTAGGCCCCCTGAAAATGTTAAGTGACCTGAGAATATGACTGAGAAACAGAGAGGAGAAGAATATTAAAAAATATTCAGAAAATGGTTGAAAACCGTGTTTCTCATGTGTTAGTCACAAGAACAATCCTGCATCAATGAGAATCTTCAGTTTGGGACTCAGGGCCTTTCTGCCCTACATTGTTACAGTGCTATTATTTCACTTTCAACATCCTGTGAAATTCTGGGGTTTGTAGTTTACTGAGGCTAAAGTGCTCCCTGGCTGAGAATTCTAAATGCCTTTCCCTAAACTGCAAACTCCAGGATTCCATTTCCATAGGATGTTGAAAGTGGAATAATAGCACTATAACAGTGTAGTGCAGAAATGGCCTTAGTCTATACAAAATTCACATGAGGTTATTTTGCACAAAGCAGCATTTTCTAAACAGGAAACAACATTTTCTGCATATGCAAATTTTGTGCAGAGTACATCTTGAACTGAAAATAATTTTTGAAAAAAGCACAGTTGTTGAAGACTTTCTTGCAGTGAGAATAAGATTGCTAAAAGAAAATAGGCGAATAATTACAACCCTAAATAGGCATGTTTTTCTTGTTTTGTTTTGAAATCAGCCTTAAATTTCACCCAGCATATGGACTAGAACTTCTCATTCTGCTCTGAGAAGCAACAAGAGAAGAAGGAAGAATTTCTATATTTGTTCAAACTATGACAATAATGAAAGAAGGTCAATGTAGGATAAGCAAGCAAAGGTGGTATGAAAATTGGAGGAAGGAACATCAACAATTTAAGATATGTACATGACACCATCCTACTTGGAGAAAATAGGAAATACTCTGAATGGCTATTGAGGAATGCCAAGGAAGAAAATACAGAAGCAAGAATACTTTGGCTTAGTCATTTATCAAAATGGAGACTGTAGTCACAAAATCAGAAGAAGACAAAGACTTGGGAAGACAGCTATGAAGGAACTAGATAAGAGTAAAGTTATACCACTGAATATCAAAGTCAACAGTTGTCCAGGCCATAGTATTCCCAATTTTTACATACCACTGTGAAAGCTGGACAGCGAATAAAGGTGAAAGAAGATAATCAACTTATTTGAAATGTGGAGCTGGAGAAGAGTTCTATACATACTATCAACTGCCAAAAAAGACAAATGAATGGGTCTCTCCTAGAAATTGTATCATGAAACAATATGATGTATTAGAAAAGATAATAAGAGTCAGTAAAATGGAAGGCACCAGGGAAAGAAGATTGCATTACTGCTGGAGGGACTCAATCAAAGAAGCTATGGACATGAATCTGCAAGGTCTTAACAGGGATGTTAATAACTAGGTGTCTTTGAGGTCTTTTATTCATACAGTTTCCATAAATTGAAACTGTTTTGATAATAATCTACAACAAACAAGCATTTGCCAGGTGGAGAGAGTGGTGCCTGGAAGAATTCTCCAGCTACTGGCACCAGTCTTGGCTGCTGGGTAAAGGAATCCTACTTGCTCTTCTGAAGTTTAATAGACAGGATTTGATTACAAGTGTTCATTAAGAAGCCAACACATAAATAGACCCTAAGTCATCTTAGATCTTGGAATGCAGAAGTGGTTCCTGGAGGATGCCAGATGCTGATGAATCATGACTCTCATCATACCTCTCCATATAAACCTACCGCAGTATTGAGATCCAACACAAAGCTTTCTTTTGGGTTACACCACTATCAAAGGCACATTAGTTGAGGACATTAAAAGGGCGTTCTTGGTGGCTGTTCTGAGGCTGTGGAACTTCTTCTCAAGGAAGGTTAGGTTGGTGCTTTCCTTGATAAATCTTCTATTGAGGAAAACTGTTTTGGTGAGGAGGGCCGAGGCACTTTCATCCTCACTGTTACATTTCACATGTTTTTAAAATTAGTGTTACTTACTTTTTTTTTTTACCATTACAATAGGCTTTTAGTTATATTTGGTTTCCATCTGTGTTGTGAGCTGCCATTTGTGCCATGCTGGAAGTATGGCAGGGTGAAAATTAATAAATAAATTTCTCATTAATGTCCAGAACAGCTAAGGCTGATGAGAACTAGAGTTCAACAGCATCTGGAGGGCCACACATATGTTTTAAAGGAGGGAGGGAGGGGATTAATTTATTAATTTTGGGTAGATCACTGAAATTTAACAGGGTTCACTATTGTTTTTCTCCGTAGTTCTGATCTAATAAATGTTTCTCATATGTGACAAAACCCCATTAAAATACAGCATTTTAAATCAGATGCTTAGGATAAGCTTTGCTGATGGGGGCAGGGAAATGGGAAAAAAAATACAACACCTGTCTAGCCAGTAAAGCAAGCAACAGTAAATTAGAAGGAAAGACACAAAAGAAACATGATTCTGTTTAATGCATATATTTAATTTGTGTGTATGTACCTTCAAGTTGCCTGTCAACTTATGGCAATCTCATTAATTTCGCAGGGTTTTCTTAGGCAAGGCATATTTAGAGGGGGTTTTGCCAGTTCCCTTCCCTTATTAGGGAAGGGGAGGAGTTTTTTGATAGGGCAGTGAAGACCCACCGGAAGACCGAATGTGCGGAGGAGCTGCCAGATCAGGAAGTCAACACACTGTGCCAGGAAATGGAGGCTTGGAGGAATGTCACACGTAGGAGCAGAAGGTCCAGAAAGGTAACACAGACTCTCAACCTACACAATCGCTTCAAAGTTCTTGGCCTTACGAACGACGAGGAGCACCAGGAGGAGGGAACAGAATGTCAACGGGAAGGAATCCAACTTCGGCAACGGGAACTAGATCAGTGCTCCCAGTCTCAACAGAATGCCCAGGCAGTCCTAGAAGAACATGCTCATCGAGGAGCCCTGGACAAGCCTCAGAGGAGGCGAGTTCTGGTTGTTGGGGACTCCTTGCTCAGAGGAACCGAAATGGCAATTTGCAAACCGGACAAGCTCAATCGAGAGGTCTGCTGTCTTCCTGGGGCCAAGATCAACCACATAACAGAGAGGCTAACCAGCCTGGTCAAGCCCACTGACCATAAGCCCCTCATTTTGGTTCATGTCAGAACCAATGACACTGCGAGGACCAGCTTTTATCACATCGCAAAGGACTACGAGCTTATGGGGACGAAGCTTAAGGACCTTGGTGCGCAGGTGGTTATTTCGTCTCTCCTCCCTATTCAAGGATATGGCACACGTAGGGAAAGGGCAATAGCAGAGGTCAACAACTGGCTCCGCACATGGTGCTGTCGGCAACGGTTTGGGTTTTTGGAACATGGCCTGAATTTCCATGAACATGGGCTTCTGGCAAGGGATGGGCTGCACCTCACGAAACTTGGCAGGAATGTTTTTGCAAACAGTCTCGCAAGGAGGATTCAGAGGTCTTTAAACTAAGTTCCGCTGGGAAGGAAGACAATATTATTCAAGGTCAGGACTCGGCGAGCGCAGGGGGAAAAGGCCCAAATGATATTGGACAAGTAGTACAAGCGGCCAATAGCGGGAGGAGTAAAAACTATAGTACAGGACTTGCAGGAAGGGCCCGGGGACTTAAGTGTCTCTACACTAATGCACGGAGTATGGGAAACAAGCAAGATGAACTTGAACTCCTAGTACAACAAAATAAATACGATTTGATAGGCATCACTGAGACCTGGTGGGATGAGTCTCAGGATTGGAATGTAGGAATAGAGGGGTACAGCCTATTTTGTAAAAATAGACCAAACAAGAAAGGAGGAGGAGTAGCCTTGTATGTCAAGGATGTTTTCACCTGTGAAGAGATCCAGGGCTTAAACCCAGAAAGCCAGGTCGAGGGCATCTGGGTAAGAATTAAGGGAGCGAGAAACAATAGGGATATTCTGGTGGGGGTTTACTACAGACCTCCAACCCAGACTGAGGACTTTGATGACGCCTTCCTCAACCAAATAACTGCACATTCAAAAAGGAGAGATACAGTAATATTAGGAGATTTCAATTACCCGGATATATGTTAGCAGTCAAACTCTGCCAAGACAGCAAGGCCCAGCAAGTTTCTTGCTTGTCTTGCAGACAATTTCATGGTCCAGAAGATGGAAGAGGCGACAAGGGGATCAAATATTCTAGATCTGATCCTGACCAACAGGGATGACCTTGTTAATGAGGTAGAAGTGGTTGGATCTATAGGGGGGAGGGACCATGCCCTATTGGAATTTGGCATTCAGTGGGAAGGAGAAGATAAGTGTAGCCAGACACTCATCTTAGATTTTAAAAAAGCGGATTTCTGTAAACCTAGGGAGCTGCTGGCTGGAATTCAGTGGTCAAGAATAGTGAAAGGGAAAGGAGTTCAGGAGGCATGGGAGTTCCTTAAAAGGGAGATACTGAAGGCACAGTCTAAAACTGTGCCAATAAGGAGGAAAAATGGAAGGCATCTGAAGAAACCAGAATGGTTGACTAAAGAACTCTCAGTTGAACTAAGTGTTAAGAGAAACATGTACAGGAAATGGAAGAAAGGGGAAACCACCAACGAAGAATTTAAGCAAGTAGCTAGGAGATGTAGGGAGGAGGTCAGAAAGGCTAAAGCACAGAATGAACTTAGGCTGGCCAGAGACATTAAAAACAATAAAAAGGGCTTTTTTAAATATGTCCGTAGCAAAAGGGAAAAGAAGGAGACGATAGGGTCGCTGCGCAGAGAAGATGGCGAATTACTAACAGGGGGAAGAGACAAGGCAGAACTACTTAACACTTTCTTTGCCTCATTTTTTTTCCAGAAGGATACAAGCACTCAACCTGGCGGTTGGGGAACAGGGGAGGAAGCAGGGGAAATGAGGCACATAATAGGTAGAAAGGTGGTACAGGAATACCTGGCCACACTGGATGAATTCAAGTCTCCAGGGCCAGATGAATTGCATCCTAGGATATTAAAAGAACTGGCAGAGGTCATTTCGGAACCGCTTGCTATAATCTTTGAAAAATCTTGGAGGACAGGAGAAGTTCCAGCAGACTGGAAGAGGGCAAATGTTGTCCCCATCTTCAAGAAGGGAAAAAAAGAGGACCCAAATAATTATCGCCCACTCAGCCTGACATCAGTACTCGTACCCGGAAAGATTCTGGAGCAGATCATTAAGCAGTCAGTTTCTAATCACTTAGAAAGCAACACGGTAATCAAGAGAAGTCAACATGGATTTGTCAAAAATAAGTCATCCCAGACAAATCCTATCTCTTTTTATGATAGAGTTACTAGCTTGATAGAGGAAGGGAATGCTGTGGATGTAGCATTTCTCGATTTCAGTAAGGCCTTTGACAAAGTTCCACATGACATTCTTGCAAAGAAACTAGTAAAATGCGGGCTGGACAGGGCTACTGTTAGTTGGATTTGTAATTGGTCGACCGATCAAACCCAAAGGGTGATCAAGAATGGCTGCTTTTCATCCTGGACAGAAGTGACTAGCAGGGTGCCACAGGGTTCTGTCCAGTGCTGTTCAATATCTTCATCAACGACTTGGATGAAGGAATAGAGGGCATGCTCATCAAATTTGCAGATGACACCAAATTGGGAGGGGTTGCTAATACGCCAGAGGATAGGATCAAAATTCAAAATGACCTGGATAGATTGGAGAGCTGGGCCAAAGCTAACAAAATGAAATTCAACAGAGAGAAGTGTAAGGTCCTACACTTAGGTAGAAAAAATGGAATACAGAAATATAGGATGGGGGACACGTGGCTGGATAGCAGTACGTGTGAAAGGGATCTAGGAGTCTTAATAGACCACAAGCTGAACATAACTCAGCAGTGTGATGCGGCAGCCAAGAAAGCCAATGCAATTCTCGGCTGCATCAATAGGAGTATGGTGTCTAGATCGAGGGAGGTACTGGTACCACTCTACTCTGCTTTGGTTAGACCTCATCTTGAATACTGTGTCCAGTTCTGGGCACCCCAATTCAAGAAGGACATGCTCAGGCTGGAGCAGGTCCAGAGGAGGGTAACCAAAATGGTCAGAAGCCTGGAAGACATGCCCTATGAGGATAGACTTAGAGAGCTGGGTATGTTTAGTCTGCAGAAGAGAAGGTTAAGAGGGGACATGATAGCCATGTTTAAATATTTGAAGGGATGCCATGTAGAGGAAGGAGAGGGCTTGTTTTTTGCTGCTCCAGAGACCAGGACAAGGAGCAATGGATTCAAGCTGCAGGAAAGGAGATTCCACCTGAACCTCAGGAAGAACTTCCTGACTGTCAGGGCTGTCCGGCAGTGGAATATGCTGCCTCGGAGTGTGGTGGAGTCTCCTTCTTTGGAGGTGTTTAAGCAGAGGCTAGATGGCCATCTGTTGGGAGTGCTTTGAGGGTGTTCCTGCATGGCAGGGGGTTGGACTGGATGGCCCGTGTGGTCTCTTCCAACTCTACATTTCTATGATTCTATGATTCTATAGCACCTGGTAATCACAGGTGGTCTCCCATCCAGGTACTAACCAGAGCTGACTCTAATTAGTTTCCAAGATCAGATGGGATCTTGTGCTGTTAGGGTACACCTTCACAAGTCCTACTGGGAAAAAAAAAAGATCTGTGATTCTTAGCTACTTATTTTCATGGTCCCAACTGGAAATAATGGGAGATCCTTGATCATATTTGGGAGTCCATGTCACCTACATAGTGGTTAAGATGTCTGTCCATAACCCTGGCTTGTGAATAAAGCAGAAGAAAAGTTGAACAGAAGAAAAACAGAAGAAAAACTGAACAGAAGTCATATATGGGGACTCTCTAAGTTTGAAAAACAGAGTTGAGCCACTGTAATGATAACAAATCCCCAAATCCCAGTGATTTTCAGATCAGATGGAGTTAAATTGATGCCTTTTGCATCTGACAGGAATAAGGTAGTTTCATTTGATTTGAAGAATACTAAAGCTTGGTCCAGCTTAGCTTGGAATTTAAAATCTCCTTCTGTGCTTCCTTCTTCCCACACCATTCTTCTTAATCGTCTAACACCAACACGTACAATTCATCTTTTTCTCTCCCACCCCCTAGAGGCTTCTGCTAGATTATTCTTCACTCCAGTCTTATTCAGCATGAAATACAGAATGTGCCAAACACACTCTATCATACCATTTATTTTAAATGTCATGGTAAATGCCTAATTTCCAAGTTTTTCCTTTATTTTAAAAATCCAGCCTGCACTAAATATATCAGCCATATGATTCCAACCTAAAGGCCACACATATATACTGTTTACACAATCAGTTTTAGTGACAGAATTTTTGAAGACAGCTATAAAAGTGAGATCAAGCTAGAAAGCAATATCATAACAGCAATCATGTGATAATAGGGGTGTAAACCATCACATATTTCATTCCTATGTGCAAGAACAAATAATTTCAACAAAACTCTCCCCACTTCAAAAGAATATAGGTGGTCCTGCACAATTTTCAATTACTATTAATATTTTGGGATTTCATTGGGTAAAATTCATTTGTGTTAAATATACATGGTTTTCCTGTGTTGAAAACGATACTATATAGTTAACTGTTGAGCTCACTGGCACAAGATGCAATAATAGTTGCCATGCACAAATCGAAGGAAAATTAGGCTATAGATAGTTACTAGTTTTGGTTTTCACGTACTACCTCCAGTATACCAGAACACCATATTATAGCTGCTGGGAACCTGAGCAAGACCATGCTACTTCCCTGATATCCTAGCTGTGGAATTCTCATAGGCATCTGGTTAGCCACGGTGTGGATAGAACGCTGGGCTAGATAGTCCTTAGAGCCGACCACCACAGTTCTCTGATGTTCTTGTTTGTTTTACATATAGGAATAACTGACTTCTGCTCCACAACTAGCATTTGAAGCAATGGCTCCTACCGTTTTCTGGGTCATGGACCTCTCTGAGAATCTGATGGAGGCTTTTGGACCCTCACCCCTGAAAAACGCACGTAAACACAATTTGTGGTGTATGGACGCCCATCACCAGACCCATCTCAGGTTAAGAACCCCTGATTTAAAGTGCAAGCTATATAATTATGTATTTCCATAATTGTTTACAGTGGTGTGAGGATGGAAGTATATATCAGATTGCAGAGCTATGTCATCAGCTCATCAATCAAACATCTAAACCTGACCTTCTCCATTATAATGGGAGGAGAAAATAATGTTAGCTGTATGGAAAAGGATGCACTTTGCACAAGTAGGTACTTATGTCTTACCCTGTACAGAAAAACATCCTGCACAGGCTCCCCACAGCCTTGGAGTGAGGCAAGTAGCAAATAAAATTTATTACTATTACTATTGTTTTTGTTATAATACGATTTTAAACAGCTAGTTAGAGAATTGTTTAATTTTTTTACAAGCAGCACACTTTCTAATGTGTAATGATTTGCACCACAGACCATTTTTTTTTTAAATGGAGAGTCCAGGCACATGTATCATATTATCACTAGTGGTTACAATGACTGAAAATGTGTCTGAGAGCACGTTAGTGATATCACATAAAGCAACTGTTGCTGCTATGTATGTTTTATTTAAACATATCTATTACTACTAAATGTATTTTATTTAAACCTCTATAACCAGCCCCAGAAGGCAGAAGCACAATAGCTTCTAACAGGATAGCCTGAAGGTGATAATAGGATCAAGATAGTTCTGTTAAATCTCCCATGTGTAGCCACATTTAACAGACTAGGTCTATAACCTACATATACTTACCTGGGGGTATGTTCGACTGAACACAACGAGACTTCATTCTGAGTAAACATGCACACAGAACTGAATGCGAAAATGTCAAGAGCCAAATTATAAATGTGCTAACTGCTACGTATTGGCATTTTTATTATTCACAATTTCTTCTGCTAATGACAGTGCAATGTGGTGGCAATATTTTAAAAACGACATCTTCTTTCGTCCAGTTTGTGTAAGAGGCGTTCCTGACACTTTATGCCTTGAACATGTGAATAAATGAGAAGACAGTCTGGGTGCTGTAGCATCTGTCTTCAGTGTGTTTGGTTCTAGAATGGATTATTAATATTTTCCTGGGTCCCCAAGTGGACAGATAGAAATGCATACTTCTTTCCTTCACTTTGTTCCTCTCACACAAAAACAATGTATGCATAGTTCATAAAATTGTTTAATATTGTTCCTATAAGTTGTTCTGTTCATTCTCAACCACAGGCAGGCCTAATTAATCATTCACAGCTTAGTTCAACATTACCTTTAGATCAGACACATCCCGATAGCACTGTTCCGAGCGGGTATGGTCTGACAGCTGCACATTCCAGAAACAAGGAAGCTGGTACACAAGAAACGGGTTCTGTTTGATGACTGCGTTGAAGATATCCTGGTGGACAAGAGATAACAGAATTGTTTGCATTTATAGAAAAGTCACCATATTTTCTGGACTATTTTTAGTCCTTCCCTGATGCAGCAAAAAATAGTGAGCCACCAAATCATACAACATCCACACTAAAGTTCAGAACCTTACTTCAGATAAAAATGTTGCCAACCTGGTAGTTGACTTTGGCTTTGAGCTGAAACTTTGCTATTGATTTAAAGAATTTGCATGTGACAGTTGCATTTTCAAGAAAGGCTCTGGATATAGAACAATGTACACAGCTTTTCTTTTTGGCTGTTGATAAAATTTGGTCTACTTATAGGAACTTACTTTATTTTCCAAATTTCTGTACTGCACCTTCATAACCAATAATCCCAGGATGGTAGACACAAACTTAACAAAAGCTACACACATCACAATGATATTTTTCTCCTTAGTATAAGTATGCATAGGAAAAAACAAAAAATGTATATATTCATATGTATTCAACTATATAAGAATTGTAGTAGTGTATTTAAAAGGAAAGTATACTACTCTCCCTGTTCTTTCTATGTTTTCAAATACTTCAAAACTGTTTTTAATTTCGTGTTTAACATTAATAAGATAGTTTATTTTGTAATTATCCTCTAACTTTAGAATGGATTGTTTTGTTTTCTTTTAACCTGTGTTGTAAGCTGCCTTGGGTGCTGTAATGGGAAGAAATACAGGGCAATAAATAAATAAATAAATAAATAAATAAATAAATAATTAAATTCCACTGTGTGCCCATGCAGCAGAAAAATGTGACTGTCTCAGCTTCCCAACACTATGAATGTACTATGAAAAAGCTATCTCCTTGTTCTTCAGAAGTGGTTATGTATATACCTTTCCTGTTCAAAAATAATGCCAATGTAAGAAAAGTGAGTGAAGCACAGCAAAGGACATAACCTACTTGTTTCAGTTTGCTCAGTGGACTGTCAACAGCACTGAGGCTATTTTGCATGTGCTCACACAGACAAAAACATAGCACATTCATTTAGAAACCATAACTGCCCAACAGTAAGAGATTTGGTTTTGCTTAAATAGCTGGGGTTACCTCATTGGGAATATCCAACAAACATTGGGAAAGGGATTTGAGCAGCTGTTACTAAGTCTAGGAAAACACATAAACTTGCCAACATTTTTCTTTAGGGCCCATGGAATTCTACACGCTTCAAAAAAATCATATGTTTCAGCCCCAGTGTTTGAGGTGTTACAAGGTGCCAGATTGTAATTCAGATCTAACACTATTCATCAAAAGGAAAAAAAAAATGGAATGCAGAAAAAATGTCTTGGGAAGTTCTAGCATTAATATAATCTCTTTTTCTATCCCAAGCCAATTTAAGTCTGTGCTCCTGAAATCATATGCACTCTAGAGTAGTCCCAGTAGCTTTCAACATACTGTTCTGCAAGAAATGGATTTGGAATTGCAGCCCAAGTTGGCAGGAGTTTCAAAATGGACTTCAATAGGTTTTGAAGCAAGACATTAATTGCACCACATCTTTGCACCCCTCCTGCAAAATGAGGGTAATGAATCCGCTCCAACTCCCAGCTGTGCAGCAAGGATAATATCCTTAATGTCTGAGAGGTGTTCAAATTGTATAGCAGGCTATGGAGGAGAGCAAGGTGATTGCAATAGCTGGAGTCAAATGAAATCATAATGACTGTTTCTTGAAGTGCGAATGACAAAGCCAGTTGAGAAGGAAATGGTATTTCTAGTTTAGCCTGGAGTCTTTTGTTTCAAAGAGAGAGGACTACTTTTGTCTCTTAAGAAAAGAGTAAGTCAGGTATGTTTGTTCACTGGAGTCACACAGCGGATCTCTTGTCATTTTCTTCACCTTTTTACTCTCAAAAGCAATCTTTATGCCATTACCTTGGAACTACACACTCACCTGATCAGCCAATGAGGTGGAGAGCATGCTCATTAGCTCTCTTTCAGCCGTGAGCCTCCACATCTGCTCCCATTTCATCTTGCGCAATTTATCCAGAAGTAGCAGAATGACCCCTGGAATCGACAAAGAATGCAAAGAAAACACAAGTTGCAGTGAAAGTGGTTGGAGAAAAGATCTTCAGGTTTCAGTGCTGAATGGCTAGGCTTAAAAGAAGAACTTCTTCTACCCCATCCTGAAATTGTAAGCAGCCCAACATTTTGCTGAAAACATGAAAAAAAATTGTTATAAACTAGATTTATTCCTTGATAAAGGTGCATCTTTGGGAAAAACTATCTGTTAAGTTAAACAAATAGTTTTTAACTTTCTTTTTTTTAAATTACTGCTGTGAGTGCACAGGAGAGACTGAGAGTCACTAGCTTTGGAAAGACGTTTTAACAATTCACACAGTAGGGTCCCAGCAAAAATCTCCCAACCCAAAGCTATAATATGCCTTGAGAAAGAAGCTGATATTAACATCCCCACCCACCCGATTCTTTCCCCTTTCCTCAACTCAGACTGGAGCATATGGTTTGGGGTGGATTAAGGACCACATAATAGGTACAGATTATACTAATTCGGTATTCACCATTCCTCATAGGGGACTGAGGTAATAGGAGATATAAAAACTACCAGTATCCTGGCAAACCAGTTATGCTGGACATGTGTGCGAAAACAATTTATCCATATACCAAATGCCTTTTAAAAAGGAACGAATGGTTGTTAATGGTGAGATGGTCCTGAAATAACAACCAGAGGCCTTGGAAATGGCAACTGGTGATGCAACCTTGATTGATGAGCCCGAAGCTTATGATGATGGGATGGTGAGTTCTCGTGTCTTGCACGATAACTTAGTTGAACAAGCAGACTATCAAAATCACTGCCTGTGTTATTAATAGGGCAAATGTCAAGAATATTCATGTTGGAGACAGCACTATGTACGATAATGCATTTAATGTCCTATACGCACTAAGAATTTAATGTGTATGAAAGAATATTCATGGGGAAATTTAAGTTATTGCACTTTTTTAATCTTACATTTTGGGTAAGATTTTTAGGTAGTTTGTAATTTTTTAATATTTGTGGGGAAAATAGGTTAATGCACATTATACAAAATATGTGTTAGTGCTGAAATACCTTACTACCTTAGGTTGCAGGTGCTGTTGTGGAGTGGAAGGAAGGGCAGCAAGAAGCTGGAGGACAGGGGTATTAGTAGTGCTGCTAGTAGCTCCTGTGGCAGTGGTGTGGGTGTATGTTTGTGTCTCTGTGTGAATTTATGTGGGTTTTAGCTCAGACTTTTAGGTTATTTCCAAAATAGATAAAGAGAAAATTATCTGAGGTAGACTCGAAATGTTTCAGATCTACACCATTAACATGTGGTTGAACCTTCCAGCCCTCAATTAAATTCGCTTGAAATCTGAGTTCCTTATATATGTCAGAATAAATGAGCAATACAATGAAGGAGATATAAGACAGCAGTCCCAAGAATCAACTAAGGAAGCCCAGTATTCAAAAGTTTCTGAAAAAGCAGGAAGCCCAATCCATGTGGTTCTAAGTTTATCCAAGTGTAGCTCCATAATTTCACTTTAACTGTCATGGATACATCCTATGGAATCCTGGTACCTGTTGTTTGACGAGGAAGTAAAGCTGTCTGAAAATTCTAAATGTTTCTCCCTAAAGTTCAACTCGCCAAATTCTACAGGATGTTAACATGGCAGTTAATATGGAATAATTGTAATACCATTGTGTAGCATGAAAGCTTTCCCAGCCTGTGAGCTACTCTAGCCTCACCCAAACTTATTTGCATCCAACTTATTTGCAACATCTTATTTGCAACAAAATAAATTCACACCTAGGACAACTCCTTCAAAGTGCTGACTAAAACCTAGAACAGGTTCTCCACCCACCAGCACAGAAGCTATCAGTGGTCACTGTGTGCTGTGTGGTCTGTCATGACACTGCTCATCAAGAGTATCAGGGTAAGATATAACTGCCAATCTGGTTAGCTTCCGTAAAAGAGTGACTATTGGGGCACAATGAAAAGAATCACCATCTTGTCCTATGCCTCAGGCAGGAAATTGTCATGGAGAGGCCCTTTCCTCATCTCTGTTGGAAAAACTTTTGAGGGCAAGTGAATTCTCCCTAGGACTAAATGCACATGGAAATGAATCAAAAAGACTATGGTAGTTTAAAGATAAATTAGCATATAAACAACCGCCACTGGCTGTTCTATACATAAGTGAAAAACAAAATTTCAAAATGCAGTAGATGAAGGTGATGTAGTACAAACATTATCTCTGTTTTCAGTGAAACCTCTAAGATGGTCTCACAGGGTTTACTCAAAAAGGAATACCAGTGGACACAGATAAGAATGTCATTTTGGAAACTGATAACTGCTTGCAACTTGCAGAACAAAAAAGGTACTGATAAATGGCAGCCTAGCATGCAGGCAGAGTTGTCTAGAGGGACTGCTGATAGGCCTTCTCTCACTTAACATCCTCATTAGTGTATCACAAAAGAGAGAAGAAAGAGAATATTAATAACTTGAAAGTAAACTGTTAATGTTAGAAAGTGAACACGTCATGAAAATAACCTAAACGCAATGCAGAGGAGTTGGGTGACCAGCATTTGCGTTATGGGGAAAAGCATGTCTGGAGAAAAACTACTTTTTGAAGTATGACTCCCAACATCCCCAGCTTAGGAGGGATTCTTGAGTTGTACTTGAAAATGCACCTTCTCCAAGTTCTGAACCAAAACCTAAAGGGTATCACCACCACCACCATGAGGAAAAAGCAATCTTGAAAAGGAAAGACTTCCATTTAGAATGAAAAAAAATGTCTTCAGAGGAACATGGTGCCACCTCTACTGCGTGACCCTTCCTAAATTGCATTAGGCAATGAAGCAGTAGAGTTGGAAATAATCTATTGCACACTACCATATCAGCAGATTGATTACACTGTAGGTGACTTCAACAGACACATCCCTATGGCTCATTTGAGGTCTAGTGCCATTTAATGTGGCAGAGAGTTCTAGGTTAAGAGAAAGATTAAGTTTTGAGCTTGTTAATAATTATATGATATTGTGTGTGTGTGTGTGTAGAGGGAGAGGGAGAGAGCGAGAGAGAGAATGGTGACAGTTCCAAGCTTTTGCCAGCAGAACAACAACAACAAAAAGGTTTTTTGGGAAATTGTGGTATACTCAGAAGACATGTTTCAAAACAGTAAATCTGGTTTTGACTCATCCCACAATGCCTCAGTTGTTTTATCCTGTTCTTTCTGGTTGCAGGAAGTTGACAGAAAAAAGAGAATAAAAACTTGTTCAAAATAAGCTATGATTAAATTCTCAAAAATCTCTTTTTCAACTGGCAGGATTGATTTTGTTGAAACCTGCCCTCTTAAAAAAATGCTTAGGAAAAGGAGCTTTACTGACATCTGGGGTTGCATACACATTTATGGCCAAAAGTATCATTGAGAAATGATTGGCTGAAGCTCAAGGTCATTGTGAAATGGCATCTTCCCATCACAGATTAGATATAATGACAGTTCCTTTTTCTATTGTGGATTACTTCCAGATGGCAAAGACTGTATACGGAGAAATACAGCAGAACTTCCTTAAGTCACCTTCCTTAAGTCACCCTCTTAGATGTCAAAACCATCTAAGATGTGTAAAATAGATGTTATGTTTATGACCATTCTATTTTTCCAATTCTTCTTCCAGGAAGACAGATTATGGTGTCACAACTAAAGAGATTAAATGGTTATCAACAGAGGCAGCTAAAAAGCAACACTGGAAGAGGACCAAAACAAAGTTTAGAAATGCAAAACTGTAAATCATATCACCAAAGATAGTCTAAAACAAGTTCAGAATTTTATTTTCGTTTGCATAATGGCACAGGAATTCATTTATTGTAGTCCCCAAATGAATGTTTTAGGGAGTGCCACTCGTAAGTCAAAGAAAATGTGTTTTAATACAATCACACCTTTGAGGTTTTGCAAACTGAAAATAAGTCTGCTACAAAAAACCAAAAAAACCCAAAACAAAACAAAAAACACCAGTTTACAATATTTACATTGAAACAGGTCACCTGAATTCCTGAGTATTAGTGAGACTAAAGAAGGTCTGCTGAGGGAACAAATTAATTCCACTCATTTTATACCACTCAGTAGTACAATATAGCCATTAAAATTTGATTAAGTTAACTAGAGTCTGTGTTGTTTTCTTTTGTTTTACTTTCTAGATTCAGGGCTCAAAATGACATTGCTTCCATGAATGCCCCCAGTATTTTCTATAATGATTTTATTTTTGCCTCATAAGGTTCTTCCTTTCCCCAGGGCCACTCTGGGTGTAATTTAGGGTAGATTCAAGATGACAAACAGCAGAATGCATGGGAGAAAGGGATTTGTCCTCATCTGTTTTGCTGGGAGAAAGACTAGAGAGAGAGAGAAATCAAAGGATTTTTTTCCCCTTGAACATCTGGCCCCTAGTTGTGGATCCTTTCATCTACCAATGACAGTGTAACAGCATCTTTCCCCTTTTCTCCCAGGCACAAGGAAAGCAAAACGTTTGCCAAAAAATAAGCACGCGGGGTGAAAGGAAGATGCAAGTGGGTCAAGTGAATTAGCAAGGTCATAACTACTCAGGGAAGAGTTATCTAACAAATAAACAGCAATGTTATAGAGGCATGGAGGTCTCATGTAATTCACATTCAGGCACAGAGCTCAGGGACACGGAAATGTAGTTATAGATAAAAACAGACTCTGCTTTTTAAAAATTCTTTCTGCTCCTTGGATTTCTCTCCAACCATCTTAGGAACTTCACTAGGCTTTAGGGGATTTATTTCATTAATAAAAAATGAAACTCAACATGTTGAATCCTCCGCACTTGACTGTTGAGACAAATGTAGAGAGTGCCTTAAGTTTTAAATCCCAGCAATGTGAAGGTGAAGGCTACCTTCACTACTATAATAGGTTAAATGCATTTTTATCATGTAGGCACCATATCTGATTTGAAATCAGCAAAACAAAAACCATCCTGTCACTCTGCTAGAGACTAGTAACTCAAAGTGGATGTCAAATTACCAAAGGAGAGCTGCTGTGTGCTGGTATTTCTGTAGGAAGGATACTTGTACAGCTTCTCTCGCATCTGGCAGAAAAATCTGCAAGTCCAAAAGCAAAATGACATCTAATAAGATGCCACTTCTTTCTCTTCAGTATCCTGCCAATTTTGCAATGTTACATTCATCCATCATTGCCAGACTAGAAAAGCTTGAGATATAGGTTATGAGGAATGATTCTGTGCACTCTAACCCCAACTATTCAGTGTTGGAGAACATTTTACCATGGTAATACCAAAAGCATAGCACTGTTGGCAGTGATGTATTTAAGTCTTTTACTCCAAGTCTCAAGTCAAGTCTCAAGTTCTTGCTAGATACTTTCAAGTCAAGCCCTGAGTCAAATCTCAAGTCTGGGAACCAACTTTATACCCCAACCTGTATTCCAGAATTTCTGGACAGAGTCAAAGGTCAGTTTTAACAATTTAAGTAGAGCTGGTTGTCTACTTCTGTGATTTTGCCATCTGCAGCTTCAGAAGTGGGGAATAGGATCCTTCTTACTTGCCATTTGGAAAGTGGGAGGCTTTTTCAGAAGTGGGGAATAGGATCCTTCTTATTCCCCATTATTGAAGCTTCAACAGCTTTAGAAGGAAGGATTCTTCCTCCTCAAGCCCACAGGCTAACACATTTTCTGTTCCCCTCTGAGATACGCACCCTGCACTCTGGGCATGAGTCTTGTCTTCTGCTTTTAGGAAAAGTTTTAGAAAGCTCCTCCTATATGTAGCGGGACAGACTAGTGAGCAGACCTCAATCCCACCTCAAGCCCATTGCCTATCCCATTTGCTGTTCCCTGAGAAATGTGTTCACACTTTGGGCTTGAAACAGATTGTCATGTGACCAGTACGTTGTAAGGTTTCTGGATGAATGTGTGATGTTACTGAACCAAGGGCAGCAAGTCAGTCACTAAAATTATGCAAGTCTCAAGTCGAGTCGAGTCAGTGTATAATTTTTGCCAAGTCAAGTCCAAGTCGAGTCACTGAAGTGACTTAAGTCTGACTTGAGTCTGAGTCTATCAACTTGAGTCTACATCACTGACTGTTGGTAGGAAACTGAGATGCAAGTCAGAATGACTATGTTTAGAATCTCCTTGTGCCAAAACCTAGTTAGGTAGCTGTGACAAAGTTCTGGGGATGTGGCTATCTGAAGTGCCAAGTTAGCCTGGAAGCAGTAGCCTTAAGTAATCTGTTGTTGGCTCATGCCCACGCATTCAACAGTGAGGCTTCTCACAAGATTTTTGCAAGGATTAGAGCATATTATTAGTGTCGCTGTTGAAAGCTGAAATTAGTTGGATCATAAATAAAATCCAATATGATGGGCATTCTTGAATGCTTGTTGAGTCCTTACTGATATCCAGCAAACTTTAATATTTACCCAAATCAAGATCAATCACAAATTAATCTCTACTTTCTGTTCTTGCATACCCTGCATGATTGGCTGCAGGAATGTTTCCATGTGTGGAAATATTTACATAACTGCTAGCAGAGAACAGGCCTACCATTTTTGTAAAACTGTATGAATTTTGTCTCTTGATAAATCTATGCACTAGGTCTGTCTTTTTTGATGTAGACCTAAGGCCTTTCTGCATTACACTGTTAGAGTGCTATTATTCCACTTTCAACATCCTATGGAATCCTGGGACTTGCAGTTTAGGGAGGAGCATTTAGAATTTTCAGCCAGAGAGTTCTTTGGCCTCAGAAAACTATAAACCCCAGAATTCCACAGGATGTTGAAACTGGAATAATAGCACTATAACAGTGTAGTGCGGAAAGGCCTAGTATTGGGACTACATGTTTACTGAAACCTTAAGTACTTTCTCTGTTTTCTTTTACCTCCTAACAGTTAATTAACGGCAGTGCTACTATAATTCTCCCCATACAGTTTCCCTAAATACACGCCACTAAAACACACCAGGAGACTGGATAACACTGAATTACTTCCAATATATGCAACAACACTGTCTTACTTCTCACTATGTACAGTACAGCGACATGCTGAGTCCTCTGATGTTCTGTTGCATGCTCATATTCTGGAGCCTCTCATATTACCTCTTCCTCCTCCTATCTACTACTGCAAACAAAGCCTGTGATAACAACCTATCAGATTAGGGCTATACCATAATGCAGGACATAGTGATGCATGGGACAGAACTCTATCCTATTTGTACCATTTCCACAAAATGCCCATTTTAGCGAGGTGCACATCCAAATATTTGAAGACATTTCAAAGCCTTATAACGACACTTTCATTCAAGTTTACAATGTTGCATTTGTATGGCACAGTGCAAATTATAAATTTTGATGGGGTCAGTTTACTCACCATTAGATATTGTACAATCGGCATTCTGACAACACTAAAAGCACTGAAATGCTATTTTGCAATAAATGGTCATTATGATTATGATTATGAGGCAAATCTTGCCTAGATAATAGCAAGGTAACATGCCACAGAGTTTAAAAATCAGGAGTTGATTACAGAGGGATAACTAGGAGGTGCACAGGGTTCAGACTGTACCAGATGACACCATCAGCGGGGTGACATCAAAATGACTCTCCCTGCCTTTTGGTTGTGAAGCAGCATGCAGCTGCCACCCCCCAGGAGACATGTGTTTGCTTGGTTTCTGCCTAAGTGCACTCAGTGGAGAGGGGGACAGAGGCAGCCAAGATCCTGAGCTCATGTATGAGGCCCTACCATGGAGCTGTTATAAGGGGGTGGGGCTTCTTGCCTTCCTGCCATGTCCCCCTTCTCCTGATTGGCTGGTCAGGCCCTGGTGGGTGGGGTTTTAAGAGGCAGCTGCCACACTGGACTCTGCAAGCAACATGGTGGCTGCACACTGGAGACAGCCTGGTTGCCACGGTAATGAGTACAAGCAGGGAAAGTATGCCTCTTTCTCTCCCTCCCTCCTCTCCACACTCCATCGCCATGGCAATGTGCACTCACTGGCCCTCCCCATTCTCCTATTCTCTCCTGCTGCAAGGCACCCCACACCACCTGCTCAGTGACACCATGAGTTACCACACTGGGTGACACCAATCATAGTGATGCCACCGGTCGGGCACGCAACAGTGGCTGCTTCACTGCAGGCTTGGTGTCCTTTACGTCTGGAATCCAAACTTCAGCAAACTGTGATATAAATAATCTGGGAGGCATGAAAAGGAGAAGAAAAGCAACCAAATGAAAAAAAAAAATCTGTACACAGAAAGATTCCATCCTTCATTCTCGATGAGCTACAAAGTTTATTCTTCTTCAAGAGATGCAAATGTTACAATTGAATCAAAACTGCTGCAGTTTATTCAAACTTGTTTCAAAAATTTCTGAATTTCTGAAACGGACTAACTGAACTGGATTTGATTTGATTGTAACATGTACATTCCTGGAAAAAGGAGCATACATTTGATTGTATCAGGAATAAAGGATACAATCTTTTTCAACAAAACTGTTTAGTTTTTCTTGGAGTCTGCAATTCCTGACTTTCTTGTTGCTTTGATATAAAAATCCACTTCTCTCTTTTGCTTTTTCTCTCCCTGCAAACAGACACAAATGCCAGCATTAACTTAGGGCTCCTCAGTGCAAGTTTTTCTGCAAGTGGTGGATTGCACCGAGTATGTGTCTTTGTTTTCTTTCTGAAACATTGGCAGAGAGAAGCTGTGTGCCTCCTTAGTATCTTCTCACAGGACAATACTGATGCAGAAAGATAGATTGGTATTGAAATTTATGCAAGAACATCATGAGAGGAAATTGCAAAATATTGTATCAGCCAAATATGCTGTTAGTCGTATGACATATAGGCTATGTGGGCTGCCTTTCACATTCCAACAATTTATTATGCCAGTCATTGTATGATGGGTGTTCATTAAATACATGCAGATCAAATACTTGTATAGAAGTAGACATGCATTACCACCCCAAAGTTTACTGTACTGCTTTTTTCTTTCCTCAACTTCAGATACTGCATTTGCATTCCTTCACAAGGAGGACTTGTAGGAAGGTTCTGCTCAGGTCCCCATCCCTCCAAGCTCTTGCCAGATGCATCAAGTCCTCCAATTCTCCAAAGTAGATTTTTGGAGTGGGTAGGAATGACTAGCAACTCTCCATTCAGTCAATGAAACACTCTGAAAGAATTCTTGATAAAATTCAAAGTAAATTATTTTACCTCAAGTCATATGGATGGGCCAAGCTGTTGAACAAGGTGTTCAACAAATTTCCTCCTGAGTTCAGTATAAATATACATTTCAGGTGATGGTTAGCAATGACCATCAATGACGAGGCACCATCAGTTAAAAAGCTACAGTCTTCTAATAATTTCTTGACGAATGTACAACTGAATCTTAATGTAAATGTGTGGCTGCTGCCAAGCACTTACAATTGTTCATAATGCATAGTGAAAAATCATTTGTGATGTGACATCTTTGTACTCAGCAGCCCTCTGCTACTTCAACTGACTGTTACCAGTGTGCTGCAGTGGTTTGAGCACTGGAGTATGACACTGAAGACCAAGTTCTGAGTCCTCACTCAGCCACAAAAACCCACTAGGTGACCTTGGGCAAGTCACACTCTCTCATCCTCAGATAGAAACAGAAAGCGAAATCAAGGGAACAACCCCCTGCAACAACAGAAGGTTATATTTGTGGCTTTTAGTTTAAAAATCAAGCAAATAGGCGGAGACATTATGCATGGGATGGAGAAACTGGATCTAAAGGAGTTTTTCTTCCTTTGTCATAGCACCGGAACCCATGGTCATCCAGTGAAGCAGAATCTTGCAAAATTCGTGACAGGCAAAAGACAGTTCTTCTCCAGATAGCAAAAGGCTGAGATACACAAAAAGTGGCAATGATGGCCACCAATTCAGCTTTAGAGGAGGACTCTGCAAAGTCATGGATTCATAGCAGTTGCTATGAGTAATTATGACAATGTGGCACCTCTGGAGTAGAGGAAGGAGCCATGTTGTTGCTGCAGGATAACAGCTGGAGAGGAACACTGCCTTCAAGTAATGCTTGTAGACTATGATTGGCCACTGTGGCAACAAGTATGCTGGGCAAGATAGGATTTTAGTTTGCTTCAGCAGGCTATTTCTTCAATTCTTACTGCTGTTCTCTTTTATTCTCATCAATTAAGTAACAATATTATTATTATTATTTAATCACTATAGAAGAACAACATGACTAAGAGGGATAAAAGCATTCAGCAAGTCAGTATCATCTTCATTATTACTACAACAAGAGCTACTACTACTATGCAGTTTATTGGAATCCCTATTATCTATTATACAGCTTTTGTTCAGCTTTGTCACCAGGACAGCAGTGCTTGCCTTTGAAGTGCAGTTCTTCTGTCTGAGCTAAAATTACTGATGAGAGGCTTTGTATCACTAAAAAGAGAAGAACATTTCTGAGTCCTGCGTAACATAATTAGTTATACTCTTTGATTCTTACTTCAAAACGCATGTGTCCCCTCAATGTCCACAGCAGGATTGAGAGAACAAGAAATCTTTTGTACAACAGGTAATATGCTGTGCAATACACACATACATGTATCCCTGTGCATTCTTATATTTTGTTAATGGGATCTGAAATAAAACTGCTGTTGCATTCTTTTCTCATTTAATAGAGTAGAAATTGGAATGTTTTGACCTCATAAACGGGATTATTTTGTATTCTGGAGAAGAATAAAGGATGCTAACATGTGCTACAGGCCCACTAAATGCAACAAACCTGATGTGTGTGTATGCATGTGTGCATCTGTGTCTGTGTGTGTGTGTGAGAGAGAGAGAGAGAGAGAGAGAGGGAGAGGGAGAGGGAGAGGGAGAGGGAGAGGGAGAGAAAGCTAGAAGTCACTGGTCCTGCCACCTAGGGGATTCTAAATCCACTTGCTAGTCCATACTAGAGTAGGGCCAATGTGATGCAGTGGTTTGAGTTTTGGATTATGATCCTGGAAGAGAAGGTTAAGAGGGGACATGATAGCTCTGTTTAAATATTTGAAGGGATGCCATGTAGAGGAAGGAGAGGGCTTGTTTTCTGCCGCTCCAGAGACCAGGACAAGGAGCAATGGATTCAAGCTGCAGGAAAGGAGATTCCACCTGAACCTCAGGAAGAACTTCCTGACAGTCAGGGCTGTTCGGCAGTGGAATATGCTGCCTCGGAGTGTGGTGGAGTCTCCTTCTTTGGAGGTTTTTAAGCAGAGGCTGGATGGCCATCTGTCGGGAGTGCTTTGAGAGTGTTCCTGCATGGCAGGGGGTTGGACTGGATGGCCCGTGTGGTCTCTTCCAACTCTACATTTCTATGATTCTATGATTCTATGAAACCAGGGTTCCATTCCCTACTTGGCCATGGGAATCTACTGTGTGACCTTGGGTGTGTCACACATATGCACAGCCCCCAGAAAACCCTACAATAGCTTCATCTTAGGGTTGCCATAAATTGGAAATGACTGAAGGCACATCACCACCACCACAAAAGCAATAAAGTAAACCCACCAAATCTATTGCTAAATGTTACAGTAACATAACATAAATCTCACTGTTTCAATAGTCCTGCACTATTGAGGATCAGCAACTGGATTTAGGCTTCAAAGAGCAACTTTTGAAAATTCTGTGTCAAACACATGATGTGCATATCCTCTTCCACAGCATACCTTTCTCACCAATTGCAGTAAGAGAGTACCATCTGGGATACTTTCTTACATGTTCAGATGATAACTGCAATAATTTTGTTAACAATAAAACATGTCAGGCGCCCACAGCTAATCACCAGCAGGTACAGTGTTTGAACAATTTGCATCTTAATGAAAACAGATCTCAGATGTACAACACAGACCATTAGATTTATTATTAAAAGATGTCATGTTAAAGCAGTGCACTAAGAATCTTCAGCTATCACTGCCACTTGCACAGATTTTCTCTTGCCAGCATGCCATAGACAGACTTAAAGATGATCCATAAAAAAAGCCTACTAGTGACAACACTAGCAAAATGAATAGAGTTTTTTGTAGAGGAGTCCTCTGAGGGTCAAACTGTCTTTTGATGAAGCTCCACACTGTGTTTCATTTGGACAAAGCACAGAAGGAATGAGAGTACAGCAGTTACAACTGCTTGTTAAGGGAAATATTGGCTCAGATACTAGAAATAAAGAGCAGCTGTCAATAAGAATCTTCTTGGCATGAATGAAGATACCATACTGTGTCCTGTCTCCCTGCCTTGTACTTTGTGGTAGGTGTTGAGGGGAGAAGAAGATATGTGGGAGGAGAGAGTGGTTTCTACCACTGAACAACATCTTGTTGCTTCCAATTTTTCTAAAGCAAATAAAAATGTAACAATTTTAGTTCCTTCTGAAAACTGGGAAAGCAGAGTTACGTTTCAAGAAGCAAAAACATAGCAGTAATTTGTTACTTTCTTGGATCTTGATGTTCAGCTGTAACTCATTATGGTTTCAGAATAAGTTCCCCAAGCTTTACCACTGCATCATGTTTTCTTCTTATGCTTTTTGCAGAAAATGCTGTCTTCCCTACAAATCAACCACATCCAAATTTTGTATCACCCAACTGCTGAATTTTCTGAACATAATAAATATTATTTTCTGAATGGAAAATGCTGTTTCCTGCATAGAAAATATTGTTTTTTTCTGGGAATTTTGCACAGAATAAAGCTGTGAAAGTGCTCATCAATCCAGTATTTTTCTCATCAACTTTCTTGATACTTGAAAAATATGTTTTTCCACCATTTTTTGAATATTTTTAAATATGTTTTCCATCCCTAGTCTAAGCTCCATTGATTCAGTGGGTCTGTTCTAGCTGGGACTAAAAGGTAGATGTAGGCCTTGTTTACAGCACTATGCATGTTATGGGATGGTGCTGAGAGCACATGGCCTTACATATGCCAGTTCTTCTACTCAGCAAAGGATCTCACCAAGGGGTCTGTCACCTGAAGTCATAGTCAGTCACCAATTTGGAACGCCCACCCCACTAATGGTGTAGGTATGTGAAACAGGTTCAGTTCATGACACTACCAGAAAAGGCTGGAGAAAATTCTATCTGAAATCCAGGAGAGGTGATGTGGTCAGAAGAGAGAGTACTGTGACAGTTCTATGATATGATTTGGTTTAAAGAGTCTTTCTATGTCTATGCCTAATTTCTGTTCTTCACTTGCACCTGGGCACTTTTCCAACTGCAGCCTTTGGATCTGCATGTGTAGTTTCATATTTTGGGTTCAAAAGATGGCTCTTAGAGGCACATAACTCTGGAAGGGCTCTTAGAGGGACATAACTCTGGAATGGCTGCTTGTGCAATGTTAAAAGATTGATAAATGTACCAATATATGCTTTCCTAGCATGGGCTAGGAAAAAAAGGGTGGCTACCATAATAAGTTGAAGTGGTTCTATGACATGGCTCCCAAATTTGGTCCCTCAAATGCTATTCATTTACAGTTCCCAGAAGCCCAGTCCATTGACTATACTGGCTAGGTCTTTTGAGAGCCAGTGTGGTGTAGTGCTTTGACCAATGGACTATGACCTTTGAGATCAGGGTTTGATTGCCTGTTTGGCCATGGAAACCCACTGGATGACTCTGGGCACATCACACACTCTTAGCCTCAGGGAATAAAAAAGATAGTTTCACCTTAGAGTCACCTTAAGTTGGAAACAACTTGAAGGCACACAACAACAATAACAACAATGACAGATAATGTCTGAGGACTCAAGTTTGATTTAAGACATGCAAGCAAATTAGTCCTACAATGATTTAGTCTATTCTATGCAATTTCAGTGACGTGTTCCATTTACTCAAACGTTATCTATTAACTAGAGAAAGACATTCCTGGGAACTGACTTCTTTCTCACAAAGCCAGAACCCATTGTCTCAATGGAAAGCATGGAACAAAGCACAACATAGCCAATGGTGAAGGATGATGGGACTGCTGTCCAACATCTTTTGTGGGGCAGCACACTCCTCATTCTTTAAAAGTTATTTTTCAATTCTGGACTAAAGAATTGAAGATGTTGGTCCACAGGCTCCCTTCTTCCCTATCCAGTTATCATGATTGATTTCTTTATGGCTTTCTTCTTTTCTTTTGCCATTTTCAAGACACCTCTGGGTCCCTTCTGTTCCCAGGGTTGTGCTATTTGATAGATATTTGAATTCACCCAGCAGGTATCTGATAAGACTTGAGCTTCCTTTAGTACTTTTTTTTACCCTCCTCAAGAGATTTATGTCTTTGTTCTCCCCTCAAGGAACACTGAGTCAAACAATACATTTCAATTTTTTAGCAGTTTTCTTTACGGCAACATATGCTGACTCTGTCAATAATCCATCATTTGCTGTCTTTGAGGAGTTGAACTATCTTACTCAATGACCTATTGTTCCATGTTTTTGAAAAATGTTGTTCCATTTACTGCAAGAATCTATCCAATCCTCTTTTCATTCACTAGCTTTTCCAACTCATCTCTCCACCTCTTTTTATATCTCTTAACTATATAAGCTGGAAAAGGGGTGAGGCTTAATAGGTTTTTCCAGAGACAACTGAAAAATTAGAGTAAGAGCAGAATAAAATCTGCAAGAATAATGCTTGAGTATGTAAATTTGGAACTATGAGTAACCTGTCAATAATCACTATGCAAACTACATGTCAATTGTCTTATTTCACCTCCAGGTTTGAGCAATACTTGAAGCTGCCATATAATATATTTGGACTCACTGAAAAACTATTCCTACTTGCATCTCTCCACCACTGTTGCAGCTACTTGGTAGGCGTTTAACTCTTTGCTAACTTGATTCTCAAAGGAAGCAGTAAGTAATTTCAGCAATTTTCTTCTTGCTCTGTGAAAGTCTTCAAAAACTGGCAGTTCAGATTTTACTGTATGCAAAATTTGCATGTGGCTTTTTTGTGCGTGTGCAAAAAACAGTACAAAATATTGCGTTGCACAGAATATTGTTGCCTGTGCTGAAAATGCTGTTCTCTGTGCTAAATAACCAAGTGTAAATTTTGCTCAGAATAAGTCTCAAACAGTGAAGATTCTTGTCAGTTCAGGATTCTCCTCATCAGGGTTTTCTAGCACTGAAGAACATATTTCTTTGACCATTTTTCAATTTTTTCAGCATACTGCTTCTATTCTTACTACTTGGGCACTGTGAAAGAAGATGAGAAAAGAGTGGAATGGTTCATGTGTTCACCTGACTGATGAGCCATTCCACATTTATGCTGCCTTTCCTTCCTTCCCTCCCTCCCCCTTTTTTCCTTGGTGAGGGAAATGGAGAAGCCTCAAGGAAATGGGTTTCCATGAGGAGCATCTGTGGCACACATTACTCTATGGGTTCTGAACTCACTTCCATCAAGGGGAATCTGTTGTTAAGCATTACATTATATACAAGAGTACATTCTTGCTCTTCTACCGAAGAATATTGTTTGGCAGGCATTAATGAGATTGGTGATAAGCAAAAGCAAATCCACCACACTGTACTGAGCGTTTTGTTTGCCTTTTCTCAGGACTCAGCCCAAATTGTGAAGCAGATGGAACCAAAAATACTTCTAATTCAGTTCGACGTAATATATCCATCCCAGTTCAGTCTTCCATGCAATAATGCAACAAACAGAAGGGTGATAAGCTGCAAGATAGTATTCCATGATTTGTCTCTTGAGATATAATCTGCTCAATGTCTACCTATTGGTGGCAACTTCAAAATATGCAAACTAGAGATATGACAATCTCAATCTTGACTTTGTTCTGCTACTCTCAGTCCATTCATTTTACAAGACTTTGGTTTCTCGCTGCACTGAAATTTGTACTTTAAAAATGATTTTTCCTTATTTGTGCATTTACTTTGTACAGTTTATCTAATTTATTCAGTTTTCCCGATCAATTAATGCCTGTTTGAACCCATAGTTCCCCTTCATTTCTCTAATCATAGGAGTTTAATTCTGTAAAGGTTAAGAGCACATTCATATTCTAGAAAACCCCCAGGGACGTCAAACACAATTTCATCTTGGGCCGCATCAGTATTATGGCTGCCCTCGAAGGGCTGGCTGTATCTGTAAGATACTGTAAGATTTCTGCCCCCTCCGCCCCTCTCTGTACCTGGTGAGCTCGATCCTCACATTTTGGGCCTCCGGCTGCCAGTATTCTGAAGGGGGCCCAAGCAGCCAGCACTCGCAATGTACCTCTACTTTTGACTGCTCCTCTGTCCAACTCTCATGAGCCGCTGGAGCATTGCCATGGTAAACCACGGCAATGCTCTGATGGTGAGACTTGGACAGAGGAGTAATCAGAAGTAGAAGTGCTGGCTGCTAGGCCCCTCTTCAGAATACTGGCAGCAGGGGGTCCGCAATGTGAGGATTGGGCTTGCCAGGTGAGGGTAGTGCTGCAGCTGCAGGAGAGCTGCGACGGCCACATGAAATGGCCTGGTGGGCTGGATTTGGCCTGTGGGCCTTGTGTTTGACACCTGTGCCCCACAATGTCACCAACATTTCTGTCAAAATACAAACACAGAGTAAGAAAGCCTGTGGCCTGCCAGATTTTGTGGGAACTTCAGTTTCCAACAGTCCCAGCCTACGTGGCCAGTGATGATGTATGATAGGAGTTCTTTTTCAACTACTATCTTGATAGCCACAGGTTCCACACCCTAATATAAACTATGCCCCAGATGAAATAAGTGTGGCTTATTTATGTGTTTTCAAAATAAGCAATTTGTTTCATGGTGATGTAAAGATTTATTTACTAGCCTTCTGGGCAGGATGGCAGACTTTTATTTCATGCTGGTTCTCAGCAGCTAGGAGAGCTTTCACAGTGAAAGTGCTGGCCAGAGGAATCTCTGGCTGGTGATACTTGCCCTGGATTAAAGGAGGAGTGAGGGGATTGCAGAGTTTGATGGAAATATTGAACTCTAAATATATAGAAATTCTAGAGTTATAGGAGAGTTTAGAGTTAGAATGGATTTGGTAATGCTGTATAACATATAATATGTAAGAAATTTATAGTTATACTTAGTAAGGATTGGTATTATGAAATTTGCTTAGTAGGTTATTGTTATCTTCAAAAGAGAAAAAATGGAATATTATTATGAGGCAATATTTGGATGTTTGATAGGATTATAGAAAAATATTGATTTTTATTTTAATGCTAGATATGTCAACTTTGGGAGGAAGGAAAATATTTTTGGCTATGGAAAAATAATGTAACAGGGGATGGAAAAAATAGATCTGTTAGTTTTTTTATTCAGAGACGCTTGAAATAACTTGACTGCTATTTACTTTCACAAGGAAGAAACGAAGTAATCTTTTTCTTCACTCTCTTTTTTTTCCTTTTTGTGTATCTGTAGAATTTTAGTGTACTTGACAACTTTCAATAAATATATTAAGAAATAGATTTACGTGGTGCAAAAGTTCTGCTGCCATGAAAGACTGGTTGCTGAGCCTTCCCCATCTGCTCTCTTCTTTTATTTAAGCTGCTAGCAGAACATAAGTCATTATCCTACCACATAAAGGAGGAGACAGCACTGATTTAGATGCATGTGTGCATGTTTTTTATGAACCTGGTATGTCTACTCACACTTCACACACAAATCAGCAGCAAAACCTGTCCTTCCTAATATAATAAATTCATAGCCTGTGCTTCTTTGTTTGTTCAGAGAAGAACATTTGACAGCAAGTTTTTTTTATTATGATTATATAAGGATAATTATGACTGCTTTGTTGTCTTGATTGAACAGTATCTTCAGTGCTTTGATGCTTGTGGTTTTGTTTGCCTCTTCAGAGGCAAAAATAAACTTCTCCTTCTCTAGCTGGATCTATATAAGCTTAAGAACCATTCCAGAGGTGACAAATTGACTGATTGTGGAGAGTGATAGGCAATTTATTTAAGAGCTTTCCAGTTTTTCAAAAAGTGACACTAAAAAGGCACCAAGCCTGAGCTTTATGCTCAGAAAGAATTAAACAAAACAAGCACATTTAAAAGTCTATTCTGGATCATTATTTACAACCATTTCATCCCACTCTACCTCAAGGTAGCATGCCAGATACACCACTACTACCACACAGCAACCATAAGAATAGAGCTTAGAAAAGTTCCTTTTTGGGGACTACAATTCCCAGTTTACCACATCATAAGACTCTTAGTTGTTCATAAGAACATAAGATGAGCTTTGCTGTGCGAGATTAAAGACTACCTAATACAGTATTTTGTTCCATAATAGTCAACTAGATGCCTGTGGGAAACCAACAAATAGGACATGAGTGTAATGGAACTATTACTTTTGCTTCCTAGTAAGTGGTATTGACATGCATCCTATTTCTGTGACTGGAGACAGGGTTATCCTGAATGATTGAAGGTAAGTGAGGCAAAAATGTAGGTGGGGTAAGGAAGATGAAGCCTGGTGCATGATAGTCTAAGATAGATTTATTCATTTATTAAATTTTTAATATCTTGCTCCATATCTGAAGATCTCAGGGCAGCTTACAATAAAATCAATTTAAAAACAATAAATAATAATAACTTAAAATATATTAGATAGTTTCTCTATTAAAACCAGATGATATAAAACATCTTTAAAAACAATTCTAAATAATAGTTCTACAGGCAGCCAGCCAGCCAGTGGGCTCTGTGCATTGGACTACGACTCTGGAGGCCAGAGTTTCAATCCTCACTCAGCCATGGAAACCCACTGGGTCACCGTAGTCAAGTCACACTTTCTCAGCCTCAGAGGAAGGCAAAGACAAACCTCCTCTGAACAAATCTTTCCAAGAAAACCCTGTGCTAGGTTCGCCTTAGAGTTGCCATAAGCCAGAAATGACTTGAAAGCAAACACCAGTCACAACCATAAGAATTACGCATCTCGGATAAAATCAGAAAACATATTTAGAGTAGCTGTGTTGGTCATGCAGCAAAGACAACAAAATACAAAACTCACAAAAGGGTGATACATATTTTAGGACAACATATAATGCATAAAATATATCAGGCAAGCTGTTAAAGCTTCAGTGGCTCCTTAATTGGACAAAGATGTTAAAAAACATACAAAAGAGGAAAAGTGATGATGTTAGAGTCACAGGCCTACATTTTGTCTCAGATGTTATGTCTGTTAGTTAAAATGGTCTGGAGGGATATCAGTGCAGGCAGAGGACGTTCCGCCTCTGATTTTAACTGCACAGTGTAGTGGTCTGATCATTGGACTATCTATTCTGGAAACCAAGGTTCAAATCTCTGCTCAGCCATGGGAACCTAGTGGATGGCCTTGGGCCTCAGAGGACGGCAAAGGTAACTCCCCCCTGAACAAATCTTGCCAAGAAAATGCCTTGATAGGTTTGCCTTAGGGTCACCATAGGTCAGAAGCAACTTGAATGCACAAAACAACAACAAATGAGGCAGAAAGATCACAGTTGATCTAAAATTCTGAAGAGTTAAATCAGAATTGGAATCTGATCAAAATCTCTTTTCTACAATCACTTACTAAGGTGTTTCTTGCCACAGCTCACAAAGCTTAGACCAGGCCATCACTGTCAAACCAAACAGAACAACCTTACAGTCACTTCAAAATATATGAAGAACAATCAGATTCCAGGCAAAAGCTGGTTCCAGAGTCTAGAGATTGCTCTGAGATTATTTATCTACATGTCCTGGCAGTATGGATTGACTATCAAGCTAGTATGAAGCAGAAGGGGTCAATATTTCATGTTAAAAATTATGAAGACCACTATAAGAAGGAATGGAACTGAACATATTAAATTTAGGATAGAAGTAAAATGTTAAAACTGTAAGTGTCATGCTTAGATGTAGAACACTGATATATTCAGCAAAATGTGGCAGACTCAGAAATGAAGAACTAAAAGAAAAGGATAGAGAATTCTTTTTAAAATTAATTGATTTGGAAAGGCAAGGAGATAAAATTAAATTGTGATGGTCAAAACAAAATGTCCTCACTTCAAAGACTCAAATTTTAACATTTTAACTGCAAAAGACAGACCTAAGAATTCAATGTTTGTGTACACAAGCAAGATTTTTTCCTCTACAACTCTGCTGCACTTGGCTTTTCCCAGATCGTATTTTTCCAGTCTCAGTTAAAAACCACCGAAACTGTGTACAGACTAAACAAGATATTATGGCATCAGAGTATGAGAAACAAAACGACAAGCTATTATTGGTTTGCTAGAGTGTGGCCATGCTGATCTTCCAGTGTGCTGATTTCTCCTGCCTTCTAGCAGAAGTATCATGCAGTGGAAGAATCAATGTGAAATACAGGGGAGGGGGCATCACTCCTTCCAGAACCCATTAGAGGCAGTGGCAGAAGGTGTCCTGTTTTTGTGGTGTGTCTCACAGGCCTTTATTGACAGGGACACCAAGGCATAAACCCTAGGCCAACTCTTAGTCCCAGCTGCAGTAGATTTGTGGAATGGATGGAATTTATATAAACGTTGGGTTACCAAGTTGCCACTGATCACATGGATATATTCTAGTTGGAATTTAGGCTATAGGTTTGGATAAAGAAATGGATTTAGGCCACCTCTCTCATCTCTGTGTTTTACAGCAATAGGTATTTCATTAGTCAGAAAAAAATACTTGATGTGGCTCAGCCTACCTGTGTTGTAACCTCTCCCAAGAGCTGGCCAGGGACGGTGGTTCTTCCAGAGGTTTCCCAGATACCAATCACTCTGGTTCTCTACCAAACCAAGAACCTGCTGGCCTGGAACACAGAAACCAAAGAGGTTCTTAGACATAAGATCAAATCTTGATTCTTTATTTTATTTTATTGATTGGATTATTCCCCCAGAATGGAATTCAAGGCAGCTCACAACAACATTAGTCAAAATACTATTAAAACACAGGCAACTGGAACATCAAGACATGTCTCACTTAAAATCATATTTTAAAATAGTTAAAAACATAGGTCATTTCTACACTACACTGTTATAGTTCTATTATTCCACTTTCAACATCATGTGGAATTCTGGGGTTTGTAATTTACTGAGGCCAAAGAGAAATCTGGCTAGGATTCTAAATGCCCCTCCCTAAAATTTTTAAATGCCCCTCCCCAGGATTCCATAGGATGTTGAAAGTGGAATAATAGCACTATAATAGTGTAGTGTGGAAATGGCCATAGTTTAAAATACATCAATAGGCAAAAATAAAGAACAAATCAGAAAACATATTGTTAAAAATACTTAAGATAAAAAAAGTTAAAATAAGATTAAATGAACAAACAAAAATTAAAACCAGATTAAAGCATATATCATTAAACACACACACACACACACACACACACACACAGACCCCAGCACAAAGATTAGTAACATTCAGCACAATGTTTTGGTAGTTAAAAAATATTTAACCAAACATTTCTATTTTTCAAAAAGGATTGTATTTGTAAATACTGAAGTTTATAAGGTTTTCCCACAACCTGGTCTGTTATTTTGGAAAGTAGAATCACAGGGTTTCTTAGTATGATGTCACATAGGTCTGTTGTGTTATGCTGTTCCCTAAAAGAAATCTCCCATTGATTTTGCTGTCTTAAACTCAGCATGATAAATAATTGGCAACAGCAGTGAAATGTCTGGACTTAATTTGTTTCTATAAGCATCCCAGATTCTTAATAAGAGTGGGATTCATATTTTCTCTTTAATTGAACTTTTTTTAAAAAATGCCAACATGATATGTTAAATTAGAAGTTTATTTTAGGGATGCCTTTCTGAACTTCAAGATCAAATCAATGTTACCAATTCTGTTGTTCATGAAAGCTTATAGTGCAATTGTACTGCTCTAGTTAAACAGGTCTCACCCTACAATCTGTTTGGAATGTTCTACCAGCAAAGGGCCGTATGCAAGGCATACTGAACTATTTTGGGGAAGACTGGAATAAATCAAATTACAGTAAAGCTGAGTTTGTTGGTAATGTTCCTCTTCCTTTAACTACACATTTTTGCATAGCTGTTTTTTCATAATTGTCCCTTTTTTGTAAGAGTATTTTGCTTTTTTTAAAAAAAACACCAAAAAACCAAACAAGAGTAACAAGCTTGGAACAATATTTCATCTTTAATCATGCATTTCACCAATACATGTTTACTTTAGTTCAGGCAGGAATGCAATTTATTTCTTCAGCAGAATTTCATAATCATATTTGAATAGATTCTCATTGTTTGCAGCACAAATCTATACCCAGCTATTTTGTCTCTTTTTATTTCCAGAGGTGCTTATTGACAACTGTTCAACAATGAGGATGAGACTTTGCTCCTTGTGACTAGTTGAACTGGAATCTCATTTACACAATACTTCAGTCAAATTAAAAAGAGATTATACATCTCCACAATGATTTCCATTTGTGGTCTACCACTCCCTAGATGATGGTGAGGATCAGCCTCAAGTCTGTACTTGAATCTCAACATTCCTGATCTCACTAATTTTATAACTAGAAATCCTACTGAAGCAATGAATAATAATAATAAAAAAAATAACAGTTTGCTTAAACATAAATCCTATTCATACATTAGTAATTGGTAAATGTTGATGGAAGATGGGATGGGTGGACTAGCTCTTCCCCCTTCACTTCCAACTGCCTCTGTTAGTTTGGAAGATATGCAGCAATGTTGTAAACATTTGGCTACAATTTTCCAAGAGAAGGACACCTATATGCTGCAGTTATACGCTATGGATCTTCACCTTCATGCATGGAGGCCAGGAGTGGAGCTGGCATGCGACTCTGATCACCTCCTATGTTTACACATGGAAGAAAAATCACCGTGCATTGTTTAGAGAAATGACTGTGTCTTATTTCTTAAAGCTGTACTGGCAACTCCTATGAAGGCAGATTTAAGAGCTTCATGGAATAATCAATAACAGAATGGTGCCCCTGCTGAACAATAAACATATGAAACTGGTTTATATTGGTGAGTCCATCTTGCACAGTTCAGTCTGCTTCCCTCACAGAGAGACTTTTCTTGGCTTGTTGCTTCTCCTTTTAAATAAAGATGCTGGTTTGAAGCTGGGAGTTTGTTTATGCATGCAAAACACCTGCTGAGTTACTGTTACCTAAACCATAATCCTTCTCATTGCATCTTCCTTTTAATTTTTTCCATTTTATTTCAAAAACAAAACAAAGACATCTCCGTTATGATATGAATACTATTCCCTTCAACTCTGAAACCTAGCATTTTAGCACAGACTGTTTTGCAACATAAATTCATATTCTCCTGAACATATTTCACTTATTTCCTTTTGACAGTGTTAATATTATTACACACTGGCAATCCCACCCCAAGCATGTTGGTATTTCTGTATAATTCTTACTTGGGAGAAAGCCACACAATGAGAAAGAGAAGGAAAATATGAAAAACATAGCATAGATCTCAGGAGAAGCCTATGGGTGAGCATCCATCTTGCACAGAAAGTTGTTTTCAGAATTTCAACCCTTGCTTCTCCTTACAAACACCCCAGTGTGCACACAGTATTATAGATGATGTAGAGTAAATCAAGACAGAATGAAGTCCTAATTGGCACAGGCTGGTATTGCTAGAGGGTGGCTCAGGTGGAACAAAATATTATCGGTGATAAGAACAAGGTGACCCTGTCTAATGTCCAGCAATGCATTTCACAACTCAGCAGTCTAGAGAGGCTTCCTAGGAAACTACATCTTGGCATCAAAAGAAAAATGTGAGAATCCCATTTGCAAGAAGCCAGCACTGAATTCCCTCTCTGCAGACCACCAGACTGCTTTCATTATACTGTCCCAAATTCAAGTCAGTCCTCAAATTGATTTATAACAGGTAATGCACAAAGCTTGTTGTTTGTTAATGGATTTGTTTTCACACTTGGAATCCACATTCAAGCATGTTGTTTTTTAAACACACATCCTACTCTCTTATTTTAGTCAATTTTACCATGCATACAAAAAAAATATTAAGAGAGAGAAATGGGTGCTGAAAGAAAATGCTGCAGTGTGGAATGTATCTGTTCATTGCTTAACTCACTCAGCTGTGTCCCTTTTTACAATTCCACATGTCTTCCTCCCTGCTCTCAAAACAGCCAGCCAGTATTATTTCTCCATAGGGCAGGATTGGTCTTTCTGGGACAATTTTTGCTATCACTCTGCTACACTCTCTCTCCAATGCATTTAGCACCCCCACTCCAAGACTTTTTTGTATTTCCACAAACCTTGACTTTCCTCTGAACTTGCTGATGTTTCCATCTTGTGCATTAGTGATGCAATTTTGGTTCATAACAGCAACAACACCCGTGTCAGTATCACAAATAGAAAATAGGACTGGATTGGAATCTTTATATTAAGTAGGGTGCAGGTTCTGTACAGTAGGGTGCAGGTTCTGAATTTGAAGAGTAAAGAGAAAGATTTTCCTAGAAAATAAAATCTGAATTCCTTGCTGAAGGGCCCTGTTTCTAAACTGTCATCATATTGGCTATTTTTCAGGAAAAAGACTTTCCCACTAAATTAAGAAAAGATTAGTCTATAAATATTTTCTGAGAGCACCATCAAAAGTATTTATTTAACTTATATCCAACTTTTCTACAAAAACTGGAATCCAAGGCAGCTCACAGCATATTTAAAATGGAGTCGAAATAAAAACACAATAAATTAGTATGGAACACAATTAAAATAGTATTAAAAAACAATGATACTTTCAAAAAGTTTAAGAAGAACAATAGTTAGTAAATATAACAGTCAAAAGTACAATAAATGCCCATTTAAATCCCCTAGCAGCTAGTCAGTTACCAAATTCCTTTCCAAATAGGAAGATATTTGACTGCTGGTAGATGGACAACAAGAAGGAAAACATTTCAGTCTCCCTTAGAAAGGAGTTCCACAGCTTTACTGTCTTTGGTGCCAAATAATATAGTCAAGACTAAATGTAATCCTGCTTAAGTTGTTTCATGCAATTACAAAACTATGTGCATGTGCTCATAGATCATACTGAGTACACTGCAGCTGATGCTGCCCACCCATTTCTGAGGAAATCTGTGCTGGTGCTGTATTTTGCTACCAGACAATACCACTTTCCTTCTGAGTCTTTCTGCTGGAAGTAGAGCAGAGTCCTACACTGCAGCCAACTTTATTATTTCCATCACAAGTTATATCATGAACAACAGCTTGTCAGTGTGCAATTCAACACGAGATCGTTGTATTAATGCACTTTGCATTATTTCATGTCATTAGCTTTATAGCACAAACAAAAAAGTACTAAGGCAAGATGGATACTGAAAAGATTTGGCATCTCAGCTACCCGATGTGGAGATGCCATGGACTGCACTTGGGATGCCAGACAATGCATGCAAAATATATGCTTTGCCACTGCAGATCACATTTCTGGACTATCAGTGAAAAGTTTTCAAGGAGCAGTGATTTGTTTAGGGGAAAAAAATGTTCTGCATATCCTTGTCGTTGTTATTGTATGCCTTCAAGTCATTTCAAACCTAATGCAACCCTGAGGTTAACCTATCATGGGGTTTTCTTGACAAGATTTATTCAGAGGGCAGTTGCCTTTCCATTCCTCTCAGGCTGTGAGAGTATGACTTGCCCAAGGTCACCCAGTAGGTTTCCATGGACAAGTGGGGATTTGAACCTTAGTCTCCATAGTTGTAGTACAACACTTCAACCATTACACTACGCTGGCTCTCTCTGCATTTGGTTAAAGTATGCCTGATTAAGAATTCTCCCACTTGATTCACTGGTTGATCTTTGCAGGCCACCACTTAATAGCAGTGATCAGTGTTGTCTTGTCAAGATAAGCACAACATTTCGTGTTAACATTTAACATCACTTTTTATTAAACTTAAACAAACAAGATATTTGAATGGTGAGTGAACCATTAATGTGCTGGCAGGTGTGGGTGCAGCAAGGACACAAATTAGTGGCAAAACTGAACAGTTTTTATGGCAAGAACTTATGCTTTAGGAGAACCTCTCCTAACTGAGGTGTTTGGAGATATGTTGAATTCCCACCATTGTCAATGATTATATTAGGTGATTTCTAGTCTATATGAAAAAAACTCCATACAGGGGAATTTTGGGAAAGGCAACTTTAAAATTACAAGATCACTCTTGAAGGAGCTAATCATATGCCCTGAAAAATCAAAAGTGACAATTTTCATATCACTTTCCTGTGAATCCCATATTTTGTTTTGAAAATCAACAATTTAACCAACAAATCAATCAATACAATTCAACAAATTGAATGATGCAATTATCAACATTAATTGCTGGGAATTAATCTCCCCAAATCTAATGAGCAGCATTAAGCTTCACTTTCCCTGAACACTTAGGACAAAATTTGCTGTAGTCTGGGATAGTATAATCCAAGCTGAAAAGGGTATTTATCAAAATAAGCTAGCTAGTTTTTGTCAAGCTTCTATAGACTTTTAGCCTCAGCCATTTATACACAGTTCTGTCAAAAAAACAGCATCTGTCCTCAGGGCTCTCCTTAGTAGAAATCATAGCAATAACCTTCTGGGAGTTCTGTTCTATTGTGATCAATCCTCCAACCAGGCACTTCCCCAAACTCATTTCAGTTCTCACTGTGTTGGCATTTCAGACCCAGATCTCCTGAGGTGAAGAATTAGTTCCTCTAATCTTTTGCACCCCTGGAAAAGGGGATGAATTTTTTTTTTCAAAAGACAAAGTAAACATTGCAAGTCTTTGCTCGATGAGAGTACAGCAGCTACCACAATGCGTTTCAATTGCTTGGTATTCTATGTTGCTTGTCTCTCTTTTTAAGAGTTATTATAGTAAAATACCGTGACTAACAGCAAAAGCTTTGTCATTGTTTTCTGCTCTGGCCCTACAGTTATGATTAAGTGCACTCTCCTCGCTCTTTGCTACTCCAGGCACAAGCTTAGCTTATGAAAATGAAGCTGTCTTCTATACTTATTCATACATCATTGTTAACAGCCAGACAACAGGGGGAAGAACAACAACAAGGGCTGCAGTGCAGGCATGACCACATAGTGAATTTATCAACGTAGGGTAAACTAGACTGGGTTATCCCAAACAGGGTGGCATTTCTGTGACTAAAGAAACGAGGCTTCCACTGTAAGAGCGGAAACTTCTGGATTTTATAAGGAATAAGAGCCCAACATTTCATATCATAATCTCCCCCCCTTTTTTGCATTCAAATTCTCCCCACTTTTAGTAACAGGAGATTTTGGTGGAAAATATACAGTATGAAAAACTATGCAGTAGTTTCATTTCAATTTGTGGCACAAGGAAAAAAAAAAGGAATATTGCACTCAAAAGATTATTAGACTGGGAATCAGAAGAATGATCATACCAATACAGTGCAGGGGTTCAGATGGAGACCTTGGATCTAGGCAATTAATACCTGCTCACTAGTTTGACAATTTCACAGCCTAACCCAGCTCACGGGGTTGCTTCTTAGTATTCAGAGGTTTTCGAACAGAGTCTGGATGACTATTTGTTGGGAGTGCTTTGATAGCATATTCCTGCATGAGAGGGGGTTGGATTTGATGGCCTCTGTGGCCTCTTCCAACTCTATGATTCTATGATTCATTGGGAGCAGGAAAAAAAGAAAAGGAAATTTATTTATTCTATATTCTGCCTTGCTCTTGGCAAGGGAATAGGATCCACATTAATACCTCCTTAGATGTTGGAAGCAGGCTTTTTTTTTTTCAATTGAGTGTGCATATACAAGGAAGAAACTGTCATTAGACTTCCAAGATATTAATAATATTTCATGGTTTGCAATGCCTGGCTGTGTGCTCTTTCCTACACCTCATGATATCTGTTTGAAACGCATACATACTTTGAAGAATATTTGCATCCCAAGGCTTCTTCCTCTAACACAACATATCCTATTCTGAACTTCCTATTGCTTATTGCTTATGGTAGATGGACTGCATTTATGGTAAGTGGACTGTAAGTGGACTCCTTAGAAAAAAGCATTGAAGAAATACTACTAACATTCCTAAAAAATAATTATGAGAAGGAGAAAGAGAAAATGGTTTCCATGCGACCTGATGCTACGTTTCACCAAGGAAACGTAAGTATCAACTTCAGCATGCTCCATACCTTATACGCAAGAAAATGCAATGCCACAGTCTGAAATCACATTTACTTATTTTGAAATTCAATAAACTGTGAAGTGGTATAAGAGACTACACACTAAAACTGCAGATGGTTATCATTTAACATCCTAATACTATCACATACCATTCAGAGTTTAAAATACCATCCTTCTTTCTAGGATATTATTTCTAAGAGGGGACAGTAAGGTAAGAAACTAACTTGGGGAGCAAGGACTTTCTTGTTTTAACCCCAAACCCACAGAAGGTTTCTTACATGTAGATGTCATTTGGGATTATATAACTTCATAGGATTCATAGTTTCTGTTTTAAAAAAGTCATTTTGCACGCATAAGATTAGCATCAATATGTACTAAAAATATAACCAGAAATGATTGCCAGGTTACCTTCCTTAATTATTGTCCACTCTTTCAAATCAAACTCTGTCCTTGTTGTCTATTGGTTTTACTTGTTTAGATTTCAGGACCTCTGTGTACAGAGTTCCATGCCTGACTTTGTGTTAGTCACTACAGTTGGCCCTCCACATTTGCTAGGGTGGGAGGCACAGGGCTCCCACAAAGTGGAAAAATTGCAAATATCGAAATGTGTGCGTGTGTATTGTGTGTGTGGGAAGGGGGCCAAGGAACAGTGGGGAGAAGAGAAACCCAGGATCCAAACCATGTCAGGGAAAGGAGAGGGAAAGGGGGTGGGCTAGTGTGGTGGCTCTAGATTTCCTCTCTTGCCCATCTCCTTCCTTGGGTGTAGAGAGGCATCAGGAAAGGGTTTGCAGTGGTGAGAAATTAGGCTGTGAGCCATACTTAGCAGGCCAGGCAGTGGCTGGTAGAGGAAGAAGAGAACCAGAAGCAGGTTTTTAAAGGGCTGCACAGCCTGATTGGAGTCACCAAAAGGGAAGTTTCCCTTGGAAAAGAAGCACTTGAGGTGGGGGACAGGGGTTGGAGCACTTGTAAATAATCAGATTTGTGAAAGTGAAACCCATAAATGTGGAGGCCCAGTTGTGTCTCCTAGGCTTGGTATTCCTCACTTGTAAAGCAGTTCCCTGTGACCAGCACTTGGAAGTAACATGATACTTTTGAGGGATAATGAAGGAATACAATATGGTTAACTCTACATAATAAAGTAACAAACTGTATGTAGTGTCTGTGCATCCTACAAGTATCACACATTTGTTGCTTCCAAAGCATTTGAGGGAAGATTGGGATGATTTGGACATTTTCCTATGCCTCATTTTTTTAGAAGATAATATTAAAAAGTAAAATGTTTGCGAGTAATATGTCACTCTTCAAATAATGAGTAAAGGCTAACACATTAGTTTGTGCACATGGAGGGCATTTAAGATAACACTTAATATGTTCCTATTTTTTCAAGCTCTCATTTTGGAACTGTGTTAGAATCTTTGATTCATACCAATTCAAGTTATAGATTTTTACACAAACACACATATACATGTACACAGGTGACTTATATTACACAAATCATTCCAGTCTATGCTCCATGTGCTGCAATAGATAATGGGCTCCATTTCTTTAATGAGAATTCTGCATGTAACTCTTTACACCGTATCCATTTTGTACCTGATTCTGGTTAGTGTACTTTGAGGTACCAATAAAGCACATAGTAGATCCAATAATCTTGAAGTCTGCCCACTTTTGCTGTACAGTAGCACCTGACAAACACATATTTAGCATTACTAATACAAATAAAGTTGAATTATACACTAGATTTACACACACACCTGCATTAAAAAGGACAGGGAACATTCTACAAGCCAGAGCTAACACATGACTACTGTTCATTTCATCAGATTTCATCAGCCTGGTGTGTTAATCTTCGTAATGAACAAAGATTATGCAAGAGCTGCACATAGTGCATTGAAAGATAGTATATATTTGTACCATGAAGAAATGTGATTATGGGATAAAGGTTCCCCCACTCCCATTCTGTCTTGTTGCTAAGTGATAATGTAGTGAAATGATCTTGAAGGAATATGCCAAAGGCATGAAAGTAGTTGCTCATGCACCATAGCTGTTTCTTTCACAGATGCATTATTTTATTATTCAGGGGGATAAAACTCTCTGATAAGCCAGGTAGTTAGCACAAGTCTTGTCAGAAGAATACATCCAAGTAATGGAGAACACAGCAGTTTCTATGTTCTGTTCAGTCAACAGTATTATCCCAACTATCTTCTGATAACCACGTAATAAAATTCTAAATATGGTGGGGTTACTGTATTTTAGCAATGCTAGATATTTCTTATCAGTTTTCTAGGGAACTAGTAATTATGTTTGGCACTCCAAATATCAGTGTTTTGTTTTGTGCAGACGTTACACTGCAATAGTTGGCAAATGAGCTATTTAACCCTTGAAAAATACAACCCCACAAAGGATACCCCTATCTTTTATTCCAGTTGTGTGCCAGAGAGGGAGGAAGTCTCACTTCCACCTTTAAAATGATTGGAGCACTTTCACAGCTGCTTCCATTGCATCATCTTTGATTTGTTGTAGTGTTTGGGGAATCTGTGGTGCTATAGATATTGCTGAGCCATGATTCCCATACTACTTTATCATTGGCCATTCTGACTGAAACTAATGGAAGCTACAGTCTAACAATATCTGGAGGGCCTAAGTTATCTACCACTGATTTTTTTCCAGTTTGTAATAGGGCTGTCTCGGTAGGAGAAAGGAGCTGAGTGACTTCCAAGGATGGATTGGGTCAGAAAGTTTTTGCAGCTATTTCCATCTTTGGAGGAAACAGCTCTGCTTCCAAGCCAATCTAGAGAGTCCCATGTTCAAGGATGTGAAATGCTTTCTTTCATTTAATAGGTATGTAAGGTTCTCACTGTTGTGTGTGGATGTGCCTTCAAGTTGCCAGTTGACTTATGACGACCCATGAATTTCATAGGATTTTCTAAGGCAAGGAACACTCAGGGATGATTTTGCCAGTTCCTTCCTTTGAAGTACAGCCTACAGCATCTGGTATTCATTGGCAGTCTCCCATTTTAGTACTAACCTGTGCTGATCCTGCTTAGCTTATAAGGTCAGATGGCATCAGAATTAGGACTACAATGAGAATATTTGCATTCTAGAACTTGTTTAAGAATTTGTCCTAAGAATGGAGGGCCAATGGTTGGAAAAGACATTTGGCTCCACATTCTTCTTATGAAACAGTCACCTCCTTCAAGAAGTCTGACTTCCAATGGGGAAGTTACTTGGCAGATATACAAGATGTTGTTCTTGTGATTATTTTTTTTTTTTATATTCATTATTGTCATCTGGAGAGCCACTTGTAGACACATGAAGAATGAAAACACCAAGAAATCATCTGGTGGCTGGACTATGATGCTTTGCTTGTGTTGAGGGCTTTCAGTTCAGTGCCTGTATACCCAAGATAAGTAGGTTTTTTCCCCCTTTAAATGCACACTTAAACTATACTACAACCAAACCTTCAATTTAAACACACGCATAGAAAAAGTGACTCCTACAAAGTCCATTATATCTGTTGACTTATGTCGCATGCACAAAGGCAAAAATATGTGTTGGAGCATATCTTGGGGAGACATGTACATTTAAAAAAAGAAAGAAAAGTTAAGAAATAAATTTATGATAGTATAAACACAATCTTAAGAAAGGTGGAACATGAGAAACAGAAGAAAGAGTGAGAAAATGACTGAAATGGGTTTGGATATCTGAACGTGCTCCTCCTTTCATATCAGCCTGCTTGTCTACTATTAACATTACAGCAGGATCTTCTCTGTGTGCTTTCTATAAAAGAAATGCACTTACTATCTAAAAAAGAAAGTCTTTTCAGTGGTGGCACTCTGATTTTGGAAGAGCTATATACAGGAAGTTTGCCTGGCCTTAGCACTGTATTTTTTTTTCAGAACATTTGAAAAGGAATATTTGAAATATTTGAAAATATTTGAAAAATGTTCTTTTCTCAACAAGAAGATTCCTGGGTTGAAGAGAATCTTTGCAGTCAGGGACTTCTTTGTGAAAAATTCACACATTTGTTGTGTGTTCAGAAAATAGCATTTTCCTTTACAGAACATACTATTTTCTATAGAAAAAAAATACCACAGGCAAATTTTGCACAGAACAAGTCTTGTACTGCAGTATTTTCTGTGCAGAAGCTATTTTTGTCCAGAAGTATTATTTTCTGCACAGAAATTTGTGTTTTCTGTGCAAAACAACCACATGCAAATTTTGTGCATAATAAGAAACAACTGAGAATAGTCTTTGAAAACTACATACTCCTGTAGCAAGAAGATAATTACTCAAATGATTAGTTGCTTCCTTCAAGAATCACTACTTTTCAGTGCAGGGTCAAAAACTAATGCACCAGTTGAGTAAGTGAATCTTGATTTAAGAAGCAAACTGTAAATAACAGAATAAAAAAATTCTGGATCTCTAGACTCAATACCTTGATGCTATATAGTCTTAACTTAGATGATAATATCACTGTTGCCTCCAGGAACAATCTTTGAATTCCTTGCTTAGATCCTGGGAATTCTATTTACTGCCACTGAATGCTGTTTGTCATTTCTATTCCAAGTGACATTGTCAAGGAAGGCAGGAGCCCAAACATTTTATGCTGTATTCATGCAAATATCTGTTTTCAATAATTTTATTTTAAACACACAAACTCCTATGATGCTAGCTGACACTTTTAAAACTTTGTATTGTCGGATTTTGAATTTTTAATGGTAGTTGATATATTTTGAATCTTGTCTGTATTGCAATTTATTGATTATTTTAAGTTGTGCTATTATATTTTAAGTTGTCTTAAGTTTAGATAACACTGAAATCTTCTGTGGAATGGAGAACCAGTGTTCAATTTTTTTTTAAAATAAATGAAGTGCACTGTGAATGATGCTTGTCCAGCACCACAAACCGGGATCCAGAACCGCTATCATCAAGTTCCGTGAACATTTTGATTGTTGCTGCCAGGAAGCAGGCAAATTAAAAGCCTTATATTTGGTCTCTGAGCATTTACAGATGGGTCCACCACGAAGAATTATCAGACCAGGAGGCACTAGAGACAGGGCCTTTCCTCTGGTAGCCCCAGGTTCATGGAATTCTCTATGGAGATATGTGCTCTTGGTTTTTAAACTGGAACAGACCACATAAGGGAAGCTGTCTGTTGCTAGCAAAGCTATGTGATTTGCTTAGTCACCACCACAGCAAGTGTGAGTGACTGAGGCACTGTGCATCTGGACATCAATTTTTCATGGCAAATAAAAATTCCTGCAGATCTCTGGGTTGGTCTGTCATGTGAATCAATCCAATAAGTGAGCTTTAGTTAGGGCAGATGATCAGAGTAGGTGCAGACTGTATACCCTAAGCTACTGGCTAATACAAGATTTTTGACAACTGACTAGTTCCAGAGATATCCTAACTGTTCTCTGGATTTACCGAATAAAATCTGAAGGGACTATTTCTTCAGAGGTGGTAATGAACATGCAGAGATGAATACATAAAATACTCCTGCCTCCAGCTGACACAGACTGCTATTTGTAAACATATATATGTATTGCTTCTTGCAGGGACGATTGATTTGTTTTTATACAGAAGCCAATTCACATTGTCAACGTTTGGCTTACAGACAAGTTATAGATCCACATTGTTGTTAGAAACAAAGATTTAAATGCTAGTAGTAGAAGGAACTAAGAATTCTGAAGGTGTAAATGACTGTCCATTTATAAGATTCAGACACTGAAATAGTCATATATCATGTAGAGATAAGGATAAAGCTTAATGTTTTCAGTAGAATTCAGCCACATGCTTGATTTGCATTTGCCTGGAGCCCAACAGAACACCCAGCTATGGCAAGAGAGCTCTCTATGTAATATGGAAGATTTACATAGAAAAATCTAGTTTTTATAGCACAGAGTATGTTCCAGTTCATCCAGCATTTGCCCTGGATCTCCATCCAGTGGTAGTGCTTACACTGGCTGATGTTACATTAAAAAAGAATGAAAACACAAATATCTGTCGGATACCTACTTACCCATAGCATCCAATGTGTACAACTGCTGAGATTGCGGTCTGTTCCATGCAGAAACTTTTATCTGTTGGTTGATAATAATCTTTTCTATCTGCTTTCTTGAAAGTCTTGAAAATGGGCTTTATTGCTAAAATGTGGCCCAAACCAATAAACCATCAGTGTGTCATCTCATTTGGGCACATGTGGAGTGGTAAGCACAATGTCATCACAGACTAACCACAAGTAGCCATACAAATTTAGGAACAGATATAATGTCTGTCAATGCAAGGGTCAATCACCTGTAGTTCATTGGTGTGGATTTGGTTTACAAGCCTTAGGTTCAAGTCTCACTTCTTTCAATTGATTGACAGTGTTCTCCTAAATGAGCGGTGTGCCTTTCCTGCCCTCTCCATAAGGAGGAGCACATCATAGCCCTCTGGCTCCACCATCTATCAAGGAGAGACAGTCAAGAATTGTGCTGGACAGAAGTTTGTTGATTCCAAAGTGTTAGTCAGCTCAAAAGCTAGTTCTTCACAACTCTGAGATTAGCCATCCCCCTTGGCCATCATGCAGGACCAGCATTCTTTAAGTCACACCATGTTTGGCCACTGTGCACAATCAGACTCCCCCTGGTCTCAAGTCCCATGGAGGAGGGTAAGTCCATGCAGGTTCAAGCTCTCAGGATCACACACCACTACTGATGCAGGGGATATGTCACACAGGCCCATTCCCCTAGCTCTTAAGAGCTAATTTGGAGAGTGGGGAAGCTGGCCAAATTGTGGCTCATGAGGCTGGGATCCAAACCCTTGGGGAGAACCTACAACAGAGCCCTTCCTTTGCTTCTCCCTCTCCCTCTGGGAAAGCTTTCTACTTTCTTAACAGCTGTTTGGCTGTTTTTTTAAAAAAATACCTCTGCCCTTGACTCTTCCTGTGGCAGTCTTCCCAGACTGAGAGAAATCCAGCAAAACTCTCATTCTCATTTCCTTCTCCTACTTTCTCTCTATCTTGGCTACAATGCCAGTTTTTATTTCTGCGTCGTTCCTCCCCCCCAGCCCCATTGAGTTTCTAGCATCTTCCTGATGCGAGGTGACTGATCATTGCTCATCTCATCATCGGCCAGTGTAGCAACTGGCAGCTTCCTCAGCTTGTGAGAAGTAGCAGAAGAAGATGGCTGTGAGGCAGTCCCTGACACCCTCTCACACTTAGTCTCAGAATGCCACCTGGGCCGCCTGTCAGAGTTCCTGTGAGGACATGCAAACCAAGTCATTTCAAAGTACTTCGCAAATTAAAAGTGCTATATAAATGCAATAAAACATTAGCAGTAGTATGCTGCTGCCTTGGCATAAGGGGTTGCATTTGATGACCTTCATATTTCTGCCAGTTCTTTCATTCTATGATTATTTATAAGCTACCACCCAGGAGACCATCCTAGGTAAGACAAAATGCTAATAGCAAAACAGGGACAATAAAACTTCTTTGCAGATAAAAAGAATAAGGCAGCACTTCTGCAACTTTTGCTGATAGAAAAAGATTTTTCTGGAAAGGGGTAAATCGAAGGCCAATTTATTGTGGGTATTTTTCATTCCACGCCGTTTGTTTACTTAAAGCTGAAGAATGCCACTACAGCAAAAGAGATGGAATACCAAACAAAACCAACAGAGTAATAGAGGGGAAAGGGAAGAAAAGAGCTGTAATAATCTCTTCAATATCTCTTCTTAATTATTCAGTTAATACTGTGATTGCTTCAATTAAGTTGAGCAAAGGACAAAAATCTCACAAATTCAGAGGGTTCCAAATCATTGTTCTGAACCAGAGATGTCTGTCTTAAATCTTGGGAAAGGGTTAAAGTTGAAAAGCATGTAAGGAGGAGATTAACAAGAGGATGAAGGTTTTCATTAAGGAAATATAGGTTGGGTGACAAAGAAAAGAAGTTGGAGAGGAGCTGAGATTTTGCTGGAACACAAGCTGTCTCCATTATGAATTCTGTGCACCACCTCTTTCACTTCTATAATATTTCACTCATTGATGTTATTGTCAAATGAAAAGGTGCTTGTTCCAAGTAGCATTTAGTGAGACAGATGGGGAGAGACTCAGACTTCATTACTCGGAGTTTGAACGCTAGATAATGTTGATATTATATGGGCTGAAGGCAATGGGATGCAAAAAGTCTCCATGTCTTGAGAACCACTTAGAAAACCACTTTGGGTTTACTTTTCAGTAGATAAGGGGTGGGAATTGCATAGTTCTCCAGATGTCTTTGGACTGTAACTCCCAACATGCCTCCTCATTGACTATGTTAGCTATAGCTCTTGGGCGTTGCTGTCAAACAATATCTGGTGGGCTACATGATTCCCACATCTGAAGTAAGTTAAGGGCTCCATCTTTCCCCACTCCTGCCTTGTTCTGCCCCTGGTTGCACCCATCTTGATTCAGTTACAGAGATCTCTCAAAAATATGCTTCCCAGTCAGTCCTCAGATTATATCTGAATATAATTTGAGGACTGACTAGGAAGCATACTTTTGAGAGAATATATATCTGAATATATTATCAGTGAAACATGTGAGAGACATAATTTTCTGCAGAGCATTCAGCATCTGTTTTCTAACCACGGTGAAATACTTTCTGTATTTGCACACAGTGGCCTGGGTGTGATCGTAGATTGCTGATGCCTGTGCGTACGTGGGACTAGCAGTACATTTGGTATCTGGCTAATTCAGGTGGGGGATTCTATAGATTAAAAAAGTAATTTTCCCTAATTTCAATGGATTATCCTGCACTGTAATGTTACAAGTGATAAAGAAAAAACTTTCTTCACATCATGCACCATTTTATAAACCACTATCATGGTGACTCCTTCTGGACAGCCTGCTTAAATTTTTGTTCTAAACTAAAAGCAAAAACAACAACAAGCATACAAACCCATATACAAACCCACCACTTCAGCTTCCAAAAGTAAGGAACATGCTTCAGTGCCCTGATGGTTTGGTTGTCCTTTTCCATACTTCAATATTTAGCTACCATACCTGAAAAATAGTTGTCAGAAGTGTGTACAGTATGCCTAACACAGCCCCACTGCCAGACTATATAAAAGTATTATGATACTGGCAGGTTTATTTATGTTCCCTTTCCAAGTGCTCCCTTTCAAGAAATTTACCCTTTTTCAAAACTGTTGCTGAACTAGCTGAGCTGACATTTTCATCAAGCTATTCAATGCAACATCAAGATTGCCAGTGCAAATCCCATCAGCGCATATGAGAAGTTAGGAGAGGCCCTTTTTGCCCCATATGCATCATTTAACACTTATCTGGGCTAAGGTCTATAGCAACACTTTATTTTATGAGCACCAGTTATACACCTAAAAACCGAGCTTACACGGAGTCTGACCTTTACCCAAACCAGACATTAATCACATTTTCTTGCAAAGAAGCTAGTAAAATGTGGGCTGGACAGGGCTACTGTTAGTTGGATTTGTAATTGGTTGACCGACCGAACCCAAAGGGTGATCACGAATGGCTGCTTTTCATCCTGGAGAGAAGTGACTAGCGGGGTGCCACAGGGTTCTGTCCTGGACCCAGTGCTGTTCAATATTTTTATCAATGACTTGGATGAAGGAATAGAGGGCATGCTCATCAAATTTGCAGATGACACCAAATTGGGTGAGGGGTTGCTAATACGCCAGAGGACAGGATCAAAATTCAAAATGACCTGGATAGATTGGAGAGCTGGGCCAAAGCTAACAAAATGAAATTCAACAGAGAGAAGTGTAAGGTCCTGCACTTAGGTAGAAAAAATAGAATACAGAAATATAGGATGGAGGACACGTGGCTGGATAGCAGTACGTGTGAAAGGGATCTAGGAGTCTTAATAGACCACAAGCTGAACATGAGTCAGCAGTGTGATGCGGCAGCGAAGAAAACCAATGCAATTCTCGGCTGCATCAATAGGAGTATGGTGCCCAGATCAAGGGAGGTACTGGTACCACTCTACTCTGCTTTGGTTAGACCTCATCTTGAATACTGTGTCCAGTTCTGGGCACCCCAATTCAAGAAGGACATGGTCAGGCTGGAGCAGGTCCAGAGGAGGGCAACCAAAATGGTGAGGGGCCTGGAAGCCATGCCCTATGAGGATAGACTTAGACAGCTGGGTATGTTTAGTCTGCAGAAGAGAAGGTTAAGAGGGGACATGATAGCCATGTTTAATTATTTGAAGGGATGCCACGTAGAGGAGGGAGTGGGCTTGTTTTCTGCTGCTCCAGAGACCAGGATAAGGAGCAATGGATTCAAGCTGCAGGAAAGGAGATTCCACCTGAACCTCAGGAAGAACTTCCTGATGGTCAGGGCTGTCCGGCAGTGAAATATGCTGCCTCAGAGTGTAGTGGAGTCTCCTTCTTTGGAGGTTTTTAAGCAGAGGCTGGATGGCCATCTGTTGGGAGTGCTTTGAGGGTGTTCCGGCATGGCAGGGGGTTGGACTGGATGGCCCGTGTGGTCTCTTCCAACTCTACAGTTCTATGATTCTATGAATCAAACCTGCCCGTAATTTCCTGGACCTGTCCAGATGATCCCTTTCTAAAATAAAAAAAAGAAAGAAAGAAACAGAAAAACAGCTTTATGTTTAACACTTCTGAATCTTCTGGTATGGAAGCCAATAATTTGTTACAAGATCAGCAACTTCACATTTCAGGAAAAAAAATCTGGAATCTAGATAAAGAACTATTGCAAATAAAATGTCTTAAAAGCAAAGAGCTACTGTATCAATTAATCCTCTTGTTCTTTACTAATGCATGCAATGGAAGCAGCATCTGCCTTTACAGAGCAGTAAAACAATTTTTATGGGTTTTCCATCCATCTCATGTCTTGATGTATATTTTAATCAAAAAGGATAAGAACAAAGAGTCAAGTGAGCATAAATCTCTCTCTTTGCTTACTGTGACAAAGAACCTCCTTTTCAGATATATTTTAATGTCCCAGATGTCCATAAATTAAACCTGACCTTCTCTAAGAGAGCAAACTACTAAGTCACATTGTAGGAAACAGCCAGCAAGTCCCAGAAAGTTGTCTCAGACCTGTAATCTTTTCAAGCATACTTGTCATTCTACCCATCTGATAAGCACCCATTACATGGTAATAATTAAGGAATGTGACAAAGCTTCCTACAAATGCTGGGTAGGGTAGGCTAGTTATGCATGCTTTTACCTGGATAGTACATTTCTGCTACCATCTCCCTTTTTCTTCTAACACTGGTAGTGGAAGAAGCTCTGTGACCGGGGTGGTGAACATTTTTGCCCACCCCATAACCTGTTCCTGTCTGCAACCCCTCCAAAAAATGCACTTTCCACATTTTTTTAAAAAAACTGGAAGTGGCCAGAATTTTAGTGCAGCCCAACAAAGACTAATTTCATTTATGCTCAGGCTAAGATGGGATGTCTGGCTTGTTGGGGTACTGTGACAAACTGACTAGGGCTGTGTTACTGCCCTGGCTAGCCCGAGCTTTGGGGATATAAAAGATATCTTTTGATATCGATAATTCGGCTTCACATATCCCTTCCACGTGCTTGCGAGGCCCCCGGACAAGCACGCATACAGGCTCGGCCGATAATCGCCGTAATATTCCTAGACAATACAGGCAGGCCAGAAACAGCCGACTGGCCGCTTTAGGAGACCTCAAGGCAAGTACCTCCATTAGGTATGCACGCAGATTTCAAAAGATCCTCTGCCTCACACTGACAGCTTGATGATCCGACTACACAACACTCAAGTACTCCACGTTTGCATACCGGCTATCCTATTGATAATTTGGCTGTAACTCAATCATTCAAATTCTGACCTTTCGGAGGCTTTGTCTCCAGCTCCAAATCTATTGTTTTCCCAAAGTCTGACCTAGCCTGCGGTCACAATTCTCCTTATAAAACCCCCTGATTTTGAGCGCTTCCTTGGATCGCTCCCGAGTTCCAGACCGCCTTGCTGCCGCTTCGCTTGGCGAGGTTCCTCTCAGCTCCACGTGCTGAGATACATCGAACCCCAGCTTCGCTCTCCATTTTCTTCTGGACTTCAGGACAGGTTTCGTATCACTCGAACCAACTATCCCTCTGAAAATCCCGCTATCTTACGCACACCTTTATTTTCCTTAGTTATCTGTGTCCGTGTGTTACTTACATTGTGTGCCCGTATTTAATAAAGATTATTCATTATTTTCCAACCGGTCTGCTTCTTGACTTGGCCTGACCCCGTAGACACTGGGTTACAAGATCCTGCTAAGTTACCCTGCCTCTCATTTTGCCAACTTGTGCTCAGAACTAATTTCCACAACTTGTATAATTTTGATAGCAATTTGGTGTCCCTCCCGAGACCCCCAGAAAACAGGGTAACAGCTGCTTGCATAATCAATTGCTTTCTGGATTTCTGAGAAGAGAACCGGGGAGAAACATAGACCTCCTTTTGAGCTTCACCAGCCATGCTGACTAAAAAATTGCCAGAGTCACCAGGAGCATTGGCTTCCATTTGATTCAAAGCGCAGGTTTCTCTATGTTAGCTGGGGGGATATGGGGAGCAGTACTTCAAAGAGTAGGCTTTCCGAGCTCTATGTATTGCCAGTTGACCCTCGAAAAAAATGTTATCTCTCTATATGAGCCTGCCCATGCTCTAAGATCTTCAAGGGAATGCTTTCTCTCAACTCCACTGTCATCTCAGGCACTTTTGATGGAGACACAAAAAGTTGTTCTCAAGTCATGGAACTCCCTTCCCTGGGAGGTCTGGAAGGTCCCCTCCCTGATTTCTTTCTGCTGGCAAGACCTTTTTACTTAAGAAGGCATTTTTTTAATGTAATTAGCAGTAGATACAGCTTTGAAAGAGGGGCCTAGTGTTTTACTTTATTAAGTTTTAAATGTCTTTTTAATGATATTTTAAATTGGTTTTTAAATTACATATTTTAAACTAAAGTTTAATTTAATTGTATTTTAGCTTCCGAACTAAGAGCTTTGACTGTATTCTGCTTTTTTAAAACATTGTACACTACCTTGAATCTCATGCTCGGAGAAAGCCATGATATTAAATAAATGAATTAATAAATAAATAAGTAAAAATTGGGCTTGGTGAGACTGCCAATGAAATGATCCATGCTGTCTTTCCTCAAGCAGAAGTTCCTCTTTTGCTCAGGGTTCCACCTTAGAATGGGAAAGTCTGGAAGCATATCAGTCAAGCTAGCTGACAATACAATAGTTTAAAAGTTCTCCACCTGGTGAGGGGGGAAAAGAAGGAACAAATTGTACAGTATGGCTTGCAAGAGGGTTTGATGTCTGAAGAGGCTCCTCCATGTGGACATCTGTCCTAGGGCAGATCAGTTTATTGCCTGGCTGCTCTTCAGCATGCATTGTGGAGCATGCTGAGATCCTCCACCTAACAGCAACTCCAGGGTAGAGATGGATGAGAAACTTTCTGATCTCATGTTTTAACATGAACATATCCAGTTCACACCTTCAGGATATGAACATGGACCTGAATACAGTTGAAAATGAGTATATTTTCAAGTGAGTGATGCTATTTGTATTAGAAAAATGTGTGCAAACATGCTTTATTCTACAGGACAATCAGAGCTAGGAAAAGTTACCATTTGGACAACCCAACCCAACCCAAGATGGCTATCCTGGGAGTTGTACTCAAAAGTGTAACTTCTGCTGCCTCTGGATATGCACAAAATTAATATATCTGAAAAATGTATACAAAAGAAGGTATACATTAAAAAATGGGTACACAAATCCAAATTTCTGTGCAGAAAAAAAGGAAGATGCTCATAAATTGACCAAGACCTAAACTTGGAGGTGAAACATAGCAAACCTTAACAAGATTGAATTTGACCATCCCTGTTCCACTGACTGCAGCCTTAATACAGGAACTGTCACAGAGAATCACTCAGACCCTTGTCAGATTGCTACTACTAGTGTTGCAGAGTAACAACTTCTAAGGCTACAGTACTTTTGTTGTGACTTCATCTAATGAAGTTTACAGGGCATCATATACTGAAGGGGGTGAGAGATTTAAAATAATGGCAAAAGGCTGCAAGAACAGTGGAGGAGCTTGGAGTGTGTGGAGGGGGTGGAGCTATGGTGCAAGGGGTGTAGTTTTGTAGCATGGGGGCGTGGCCAGGGCATGCAGGGCGATGGCAAGGGCGCGCGGGGGCATGGCCACAGGCCGGGACACCCCAAAAACATTGCTAGCGGGGGTGAATCACCCCCCTGCCCCTAACTTCCTACGCTACTGTGCAGGAAGCAGAAGGGGCACAGAACCACAGAGAAACTAGTTTCACCAGGCTCTTCCCTTAACTGACTGAGATCTGTTTGCAACAAGTCCGAGACAGCAGGGCTACTCCATCAGCTCTGTTAAAAAACTAGCTATATCTGCCTGTTCTCCATTAACTGTTACTATTCAGTTTGGTCATTTTTTTAAAAGTAATACATGAGTACGCTTTTTTCTCTTCCTTCTTAAGTCCTTTTCTTTCTGCATTTAATTCTTTAGATTGGAACCCTGAGAACAGGAATTGGCTCATTACTGATCTTGTAATTTGTTCCGGGAACCATTTTTTTCTTGAAGAATGAGGTAAAAATGTCCCCTCCTTTTTTTCAGCTGTGTGTGTGTGTGTGTGAGGGGTAGTTTTATAGACTGTATATTATATATACAACAGTTTACCAAAAATCACAAATGAATTTGAATGTAAGTCCCACTTTTTCACCTACCATTTTTCTTGAATCTTTCCCCGATTCTTCTAAACATATTTTTATATGTAATTATAAGGACATATCTGATGAGAGAATTAAGAAGCAGGTAAGGCAGAATTTCTGAAGACAATGAAAAGTCTGAAAAACCTCTACATAAATGATTTATGGTCAGGATGATTAATTAAATTCTGTTATGTAGATAACAGAAAATTATTTTCAGCACTGCAGTAAAAGAAAAAAAATACATGGTTTTGTTCTTAGGTTTTCTTATCAGCTTACAAAACTGAGACACATTTAATAACTTTTAAGAGCTTTAAGACTAAATCTTTGCTTTGTGGGATTTTTCATTTTGTGGGTGTTCCTAACTAATCCTTTCTATAGAAACTACAATAGTCTATTGAGGCATTCAATGATTGAATCCAGGGAGAGGATCAGAATGTGTACGGTGGCCATGACCTCTCCACCCACAACTTTCCTGTGTTTACCATGAAAGTATGAAGAGAAAAATGTCCACCCACATTTGGGCTAAGGAAGTTACAGAGCTCCATGAAACAGGGAACCATGTCTTATCAGGCATCCTAAATGTGCAGAGTTCTGAAATCACATTTGTCTGAGAACAGCTACATTTTCTTCTTCATACCTACCAAGAACAATGAAGTTGCTGTTGGAAGTAGTGATTTACTTCTTCAGCCTGTAAATCCCAGAACCCCCTAGTGCCCATGCTCTGACCAAAGAAGTAACACTTCCATACCCTGCCATAGAGTCACAGTCCCTGGCATTCTGTTGGGGACATATGCACTTGCAAGTCACTTTTAAGCATGAGGATATCCTTTTTTAGGTGTCGATGGGGCTGGTATTCCCTTCCTACTTCCACCTAAAGCCACGCCAGACTTACTGTAAAGTCCCTGAAGCTGCCCTGCATAGCCATTCCATGTTTCATAGCGAGCAGGCAGGCAAGGTCAGAGAAGTATCTGGCTACATCCCTGTTTGTTGTTGTGTGCCTTCAAGTCATTTCCAACATATGGTGACTCTAAGGCAAACCCATCTTGGGGGCTTCTTAGCAACATCTGTTCAGAGGGAGGTTTGCCTTTGCCTCCTCTTGAGGCTGAGAGAATGTGACATGCCCAAGGTCACCTAGAGAGTTTCCATGTTTCTAACTTGGTTTCCAGAGTTATAGTCCAACTCTAAAACCACTATATCCTGCTGGCAGTCTATAGCCATGTAGCCAGACACAAAATGATGTTTCCTTCAGTGCAGAGATCTGCCAGGTCCTCCAGTAGTCTCAGTGTTGCTGTAATCAGTTTGTGTCTAGCTATGAGGACACAGCCAGATACTTCTCTGATCCTACCTGCTTGCTGCAAAGCTCAGAATGCCAGACCAGAATGGTCACTTCAGGTGCTTTGCAATAAGTTGGAGGGAAGATACATGGCTCAGCATGGTGAAGGACTGCATACAGATATTTACGTTATGCTGAGATGGTGTTGGATTGAGGTTAGTGTGTGTTCATGCTGCATTCCACAGATTTAAGTACTAAATATGTGAAGTTTGTCTGCACTGAGAGATATCTGGTTCCTAAGACTCTTAGGAAAAATGAGGCTGATGGAGTTCAGGCCAAATAACACGTTCCGGACAAACAATTTTTGTGGATTCTTAGGGCAAGGGATGTGTCTTCAAATAGTCAAACAATCACACACAGAAGATTTGCTTCTGATATAAGGGCACTGAGAGGATCAGATAATCAGAAATAGTGCTCTCAGGAATGTAGACTATCAGCACAGGTAAATAAGTAACTTTACATGAAAAGTCTTGCTGTAAAGCTGGAATTCAGTATTATTATTTTTTATGTGGCAAAGCCACATGAGAGATTTCATTGGTATACCACACTGGACACACTAGTTTCCTGCAAATCATTGTTTGTAAACTGGAGCCAGTCTGAAGAACATGTGCTATTTCCTCCCACCACTTTTTTTTAGAGCAATTCCCTTCTTTGCTTACCAGCACTAAGTACAGTTTCATGTGCGCTGTTATAAACCATGGTCGGCACAAAACAAGTCTCTTTTAACTACAGTTTGCAAACCCACTTCAGACACAGTTTCTCTGGTTTATAATGGAATCACAATTTGGCTCAATGCAATATAAATCATAATAAGAGGCAGAAAGAAAGGCAGAAAATTGCTGTGGAGGATAGAGAAAAGGAGGTATACTTTGGTCATCTTACATAGCCGGTAGGGTATCGTCCAAAGAAAATCTCTGTTTCTCTTAAAGGCAGGTTCAGCAGTAGAGAAAAGTAAAGAAGGAAAAACAGAACACCCACTGTTTTCTGGAAGGGCAGAAATTACTGCCCCAGAAATCTGTTTTGAAACTGTAATCTGTTAAAAGACAAGAAAAGCTTTAGTGCTCCACATTGGCTTATTGACCTTAGCTACAACCTTGTAGGGCAGAGGGTGGTAGTAGGGGGGGGGGGTCAGTAAAATTCCTGGATCCAAATAATCTATAATTCCCAAATCTCATTTATTAAAAAGCATACAACACAAGCTTTATATTCATGGGCCACATCTACAAGTGAGCTGTGGACAAACAAATGAGAGATGCAGAGAACAAAAGAACTGGATCTGTGTCAGCCTGGACAGTCATCCTGATGAAGGTAGTTAAGAAGATTAATGTCTACTCTAAACTCAGCTCCCCCAGCTGGCTAGCACTCAATTTTAAAAGACAACATCAGAACCTTCACTTCAAGGTGATAGAAAATTCTGATGATGAAAGAGGCGGCTGAAAACTTACTTTTAATTAAAGAGCAAGTAGGCTGAAGCTCCCCTGTGCCTTGTAGGACGCAAAACCATTTAGGCTATAGTGGTGGGACACGATTATTTATTTAGTTGGTTTTATTAACTAAGGGAATAAAAGAGATCCAATCAATACTCTTCCTTCACAAGATCCCTAATAATACAAGGCTATTACTCACAAACATAATGAGAAAATAAAAGAAAGGCGATTAGGGACAAGAGAGAGCAATTAGGCAGACAGATATGCAGCTGCAAAATATAGGTGTGATGACCCACAGAATGAATAGTACAGGTGGGTCAGAGGCCCAAAGGATCTTATGAAATGAGTAGGCAAGATAATAATGAAGATAGGCAACTAGAAGGTGGCAAAAATACAAAGTATGTTTAGAAAAGCAAAAACAAAAATGAGTATTGAAATCAGAGTTTGAGAAAAGTTCCTTTTTGGGACTACAACCCCAGCACAACTCAGTCAGCATGGCCAATGAGAGTTCTAGCTGAGGAATTTTGGGAGCTGTAGTTCAAAACAGGAACTTTGCCAGGGTGGATTCCTATCATCAGGGAGAAGATGGTCAGATGGCTACTCACATAGCAGTGCTGCTGAAGCTTGTCTTTAGCTTTGAAGAGAACAATACACATAACTCCACAAATCCGATATGGTGAGATAAGAGTATTAAGGAATTACAAGCGGTAAGGGTAAATCATTTCTCCACAGGCCTCATTGAGTCACTGTGGCCTCAGAAAACCTTGCATAATTGCAAAAGTACCCGCCAGTTCTGAATGGCCGTTCTTCATCTTCACACTCGCCAATAATATTCTGCTGACTTGCTCTGTCCTTTCTCCACAGTTAAACACAGTCAGCATGAGCAACAATAGCCAAACAGAAAAGAAAAAAATGTGCATACAGGTTTCCTTTCAATTTCTGTGGAAGAATTTGGAAAATAGAGGGGAGGAGAAATAACAGCTACATTTTATGTCATTGTATATCAGATGTAGCACTTGTTCAGCTGTCCTTTACTCTGTCCATTTCAGAGGCACAGTTTAGGTAAGACAGGAGGACTCAGGATTAGTGATCATATGTAATTGAACAGTAGAGGCATATCTAGCATGGGGAAACTGGGGCACACGCCCTGGGCACCAATGCCAGGGGGGTGCAATTCCCAGGCCTGGCCCAGTGCCACCCTCTCTCCCTGCCGGGGTCATTCTTGGCCTGGGGTGGCAGCAGCAGGAGAAGCAGCACCTAGGGGAGTAATTTCCACACTTGCCCTAGGCACTGCTTACCCTAGATATTCCACTGTTGAACAGCTATGGTTTTGTCCAGATTGTGCCCAGTTCATATATTATTATATTCATGCACGTACTTAAGCATGAAACATTAACAATTCCCTTTGGTTTAACCCAGAAAAGTAGGGGCACTCTTCCCCTGCACTGATAACATTGCCAGGGTCCAAGTTCCAAAGTTCAAGTTTATTGTATTTTAGCAGTCAGCCATTGCACAAAAATGAAAAAATAAAATAAGATAAAATGAGAAAGGATAATCCAGCCAATTTACATGTAACACATAATCAGCAATAAATGAATCACTTTCCATACCCCTCCTTGTTCTTTATAGCACGTTATTGTAAGGTCCTAACAAGAAATTTAGACGATCTGAAAGACACATATTTCACAGTATCAGATAGCAGAAAACAAACTTTCGCGAAGGAGGATTTTCCCTTAGAAGACTTCAATAAAGGAAAAATATACTTGCTCCTAAGATCATTATAAATAGGGCACTCAAGTAGAACATGAATTAAATCTTCTATTAAAACAGGGTTGCAAGCACATACTCTGGCCTTCATAGGAACATTATTGTACCTGCCCATCCGAATTGCCAGTGGGAGAACATTCAATCTAGCATGCAGAAAGGCTAACTTCATTTTATAAGTTGGAAGATCAATCAGATAATGAGGAAGAGGTGAATTCAGTGGAACGTAAGAAACAAAAAATGTATTAGATTGGCAGGACTTAATCTCTGTCATCTGGGATTGCATTGCTATATCCTTAAGTCTTTGGAGAATAAGTAATTTTGCTTTATCATACCCTTGAGTCAGAAAAAAAGGAACAGAGAACCCCAACTTCATGACAGCCAATTGCATTTTATGCATCCATGAATTTGGACCAGGCTCTTCAAAGGACATCAAAAGGAGCTCAGATACCCGCTTAAAAATAATTTTCAACCAAAAAAGGAGGGCTAATCTAAAAGCCTCTGTTTTAATTGGCATTATACCTAACTCTGCACGGAGCAATGCTAATTTTGTGGAAATGGGAACTGCCACAAGTCTGCGCAGAAATTTATTTTGTGCTCTTTCTAACATATCTAAATTGGCCAGAGCCCACAGCGGTGCTCCAAACAGAAATTTAGGCAGAACTCTGAGCCTATAGAGTTCCAAAGTGGGTTGGATCATATTCCCCCTTTTGTGCGATAGAATCTTAATAATCCATTTAATGTTCTTTCAGCTAACAGGGTACTTGATTGAACCTGTGAAGACCAATTACCAGTCCAGTGAAAGACCACACCAAGATATTTAAAGGAGAGGACTTGTTCCAATTTATTCCCGTCAAGTAGCCAATTATAATTTTTTTTGGATTTGCCGAATACCATCACTTTTGTTTTTTGGTAGTTGATGGAAAGTTGTTCATTCTTACAATATAAACTAAACTGATTCAACAATCTACGCAGGCCTACTTGAGTATAGGAAATCAGGATAGCATCATCTGCATACAATAGGATCGAATATTTCCTATTTCCAATTTTAACTGGGAAAAACTGGTCACCTTTTAAGAACTCAACTACATTGTTTATAAACAAATTGAAAAGAAGGGGAGCAAGCAGACACCCTTGTCTTACTCCTTTAGAGACAGGTATCGAGTCTGATAGGTGTGTATCATCAACTCTGACTTTCAAGGATGTATTTGAATGAAGGGATATTATACATTTTAGAAGATTCTTATCAATATCCATAGTTTGTAATTTAACCCAAAGACGTTCCTGTGAAATAGAGTCAAAAGCAGCCTTCAAATCAATGAATGCTACAAAAATATGCTTTACAATTCCTGCCAAGTATTTATCAATAACATATTTCAACATAAAACAATTATCCAAAGTTGACCTGCCTGAACGGAAGCCAGCCTGTTCTGGAGCCAGCAATGCATGCTCTTCCACCCAATCCTCCAATGTGTCTAAAAGAGACCTGGCATAGATTTTCCCAGAAACATCCAAGAGACTAATGGGCCTATAATTTCCTGGATCATTTCTAGGACCTTTTTTGTAGATTGGAACTACAATAGCAGATGACCAATTAGGTGGTGTAACTCCTATCTTATTAATTAAAGAAAATAATGAAGCAAAAATTGGAGCCCACCAGTCTGAAAATGCAATATAAAAGTCTGATGGAAGGCCGTCTTCACCAGGTGCTTTACCTTTCTTTTGTCTTAGTATTAATGCCTTAGCCCTATCTATAGAAATATTTTCCCAGCTATGTTCCCATCTAGGTCCAGTATAGTCCGGGGGAATAATCTTAAGATGGTCTGGATCATTAAATAGCTTTCCAAAATAGCTTTCCCAGTTGTTTTTAGAAATAGTTCCTTCTAAAATTGGAGATGACCTTTTTTCAAGCTTTGCAATTGTATCCCAGAATTTCGAAGGATTCTTTTGCAGGAGTGCTAGGCTTAGTTCCTTCCACTGTTCCCTGTAATATATCCTTTTTTTCCTCACTAATCAATCTTTTATATTTTTTACGAAGATCATAAAAATATGAGGGAATTTCAGTGGAGTTAGTGGATCGATATAATTTGATGGCTTTTCCCATTTGCCTTTTTAGATTCCTGCAATCTTTGTCAAACCAAGCATTATTGCTTTTGGTTTGGCAATTTTCTGAGTGGGATACCTTTTTTATAAAAAGGGGTCTGAGGGAGTTTGTTAATTGTGTATACAACTGATTTGCAGACTCGACATTGGATGCTTGAATCAGATCTTTCCTTAATTTCATGATAACATTGCCAGGGTCATTGTGTGGTAACGATCAATCAAAATCATTGTTTTAAAATATACTGTTTTTTTCTTTCTTTTTGCAATTTGTCCTTCTATCAAAGTATGAGCCTTTGGAGCTAATAGTCCCTGAGCAAAAAATCTCTTTCTCTCAGAACAGAAATATTCTAAATCTCCGGGAAAAAAACAAAAAACCCTACAAACATGTAGAGGTTTATACAGGGGTACCTCAGTTAATGAAGTAGATGTGTTCCTGGACTTTATTTCTTTAACAGAAACTTTGGTATCAGAAGTAGAAATAACATGGAAAGAATAGGGATTAGTTCCTGCACCACAAAAAATGAAGAGCAGTTCAACATGTCTCAGCAGACTTTTTCTTAAAAACTAACACTGCACATGTGAAACGAATCAACTTGATCAGGTAAGCCTCGCATAAGCAAACAAAAACATTTTGAGAACACTTGAAAACTTCTTCCAAAATGCATCCCATGATGATTTGCTTTCTTTCAACATCCTCCTCTTAACTTATGATTTTCCTTTTGGTGCCAAAACTTACAGATTCTGAGCTTTTTCAACATGCCAGGGTGGCTGATGAGGCAGGCTAATTTGCTTCCCTTTTTCTTTCACTTCTGCTCTTCACACATGCTCAATAAATGGTTAGGGAGGCAGCTGTTTACCTTACCTGTTGTAAGTATGTAAGGAGCACTTAGGCCATTTCTGCACTAGACTGTTATAGTGCTATTAACATCCTATGGAATCCTGGGGTTTGCAGTTTAGGGAGGGGCCTCTAGTGGGGAAATGACCCTAGAGTAGAATCCTATTCTTTCCTAGCTAAACAGAAAACAAGAATGGGAGGGGTTTTTTGGATTGGGCTTTGTAAAAAGAAGGTTTTTTTTAAGTAGGGTATGTCTGCACTCTTAAGGACATTTCTACACTACATAGTTGTAGTGCTATTACTCCACTTTCAACATCCTGTGGAATTCTGAGGTTTGTAGTTTACTGAGGCCAAAGAGCTCTCTGGCTGAGAATTCTAAACGCCCCTCCCTAAACTGCAAACCCCAGGACTCCATAACATGTTGAAAGTGGAGTAATAGCACTCTAACAGTGTAGTAAAGAAATGGCCTAAATGTATTTTATTTTTAGGTGGGAATCAGTGTATATAATCTACAGGCCCTATGTAGCTCGAGACTTGTGAAATTGGAATCTGGGAATCTGAGATATTTTAGTCCATTCGTTTCTCACTACATCATGAGTGGAAAACCTGAGATGCTCCAGATGTTGCTGGACTCAAAGTCTCATCATCATCAGGAGGCATGACTAATGCCTGTGACTGTGAGAATTAAAGTCCAGCAAAGTCCCTTGCTCAAAGGGCAATGGAGGGTGATGTCACAGAACAAGCATTTTTGAGATGACAGACTGTTAATATACCACATTTATTTCCCTCCTTTCCATAACATACATCCAAGGCAGCTAAGAGCAATAAGCTCTGCAGCTTAAGACCAATGTAAGAAACCATATAAAGCCATTAAAAACATATCAAAATGGAACACATGGATATATTTTAAATACAGCAGTGAGATAAAATTAATGATTAATGAGGTTCTGCCTTGGCCTCCTTAAATGTTGCTAAGGCTGCTTCTCTCAATCTTTCTCTTTTCCTTGTTCTACGGCTATTTATGCATCCTGATCCTTGCAGCTCCCTCCTTACACTGATAGCTTGGAAACATTAATTTTTGGACTACATCTTCCAGAGTTCCTCAACTAATATGACTAGGGGAATTCGAGGAGTGGTAATATTTCCAAGCTTTCTGAATATGGATAGGAACGAATTGACTAGAAATGCTAGAACAGGAAGGCTCTGTGCACAGTGACTTGACTACATGCTTCAAGGCATTATTTTATTTTATTACTTTACTTTTTCCCCAGCCTTTCTGCCAAGAAGGTGTTCAGCCCTACCTAACCCTATGATTTAGGAATTCTAGAATGTTTCCCCATATACATTTGATTGTTTCTAGAAAGTTTTAATATGACACACAGAATTCATGGGAACTGATATCAATTTGTCCAAGAAGCAAAATATACGTAAGAAAAGGGAAAGAAGCCAACACAGCAGTTATCAGAGTATTCACTGGGCAATCCTCCCTTCTTACTCCCCGCAGCTTCCCCCACAATCCTCCCCCACTGTTTTAAAAACCTGAATAGGCCCCATCAATCATACAGCAGATATGGAATGCAGGAACAGTCCACTGAATACTTGGATAAGGACACTAAACACATTCCATTAATCACAGCACAAACTAGATCTAAACCCACACCATCTCAGACTCAAAACGTTTATAACAGTAGCACTGTGCTTATCTCCCATGGTTATCACTGAATGAGGAATTCTTGGGCAGCACCATGGGGTTACTCCTCTTATCTGATGGAGAAAAAGCAGCCTGGAGTTTACTTGGCTTTTCTTCTCTACATTAACTTACTAGAGATCCATGCAGTACATTCTCAGTTTACCATATGAACAATCAAGCTATATAAAGAAAGGAGAGCTGGATGTCAAGAACAGCTTTTGTATTCTTTCTCACTGGCAAAAAAATATCACACACACTCTCCATCTATTTTGAGCCCAAAGAGCAAGATATAATTTAGAAACCTAACTGATCTTCACAGAAGCCCAGATTTATGTTTCGATGTTGGACCCATGGGGCAAATAATTTTTAAGCTCTACTCCCCCATTTAACTGTGCTTAAACTCCAGGGTTTTTTTGCAGCAGCAATTCCACACATTCAGTACAGATTTAAAAGCTAGTACCAGTGTTATAATGTACCTGTCTTTTCAATGGCTGAGCAAAAGACAGAGAGCATGGCACAGATATACAGTTAAATCCACTGCTAGGGAAACTTAAAATATCTGTGTAGGGACAGATAGCCATGTTACTATGTTGCAGCAACATAGCATAATTTTTTATAGGTTGCAATCCACTTACTTTATCAGATGTGTGCGTTTAGCCTCAGTAGTCAGATGTTTATACATATCATCACCAACGTTGTTGTGGTTCACAGTCTACCAGGTATTACTGATGGAAATGTTAGACGAAAAATGATTCCAATTCCATCAAAAAAAGGAGGAATCAGTGGGGTATTGTGTAGCATGTTCCAACCAGTGATGCTTTTTGTAATTGTGTTACTGTGATCCTATCTACAGAGATTTCATTTGGATGTTTTGTCAGTCTATCCGGAATTGCTTCCAGACCACTTATCTCTATTGGAATGACAACTGTTTTCTTTTATCAGAGACAACGGATATCAATTTGTAGCTCTCAATATTTCATGATGTTTCCCTCTTGCTGTCTTTGATTTGCTGTTCCTTGGAATTGTCACATCTATCATCTTTTTCTCAATCCAAGTAATATTTGGCATGTTATATTTTAATGGTTGGTCTGTTTGAATCTTAAAGTGGATTTTAACATCAACACTTTTTGGATTTTAAAGTTGATTTTAACATCAACACTTTCAACACATTTCTTCAGGCTCATTTATGCCCTCATCAGTTCTTTGCATATGGCAAATCATATTTTTCATGGCAGACATTGTATCATGGTGGTTCTTATATTCAGTCTGTGTGATCTTGCTGCCTGTCCTGATGAAGTGGTGAACACTTTCATCTTTTTCTTTACATATATGACATTTACTGTCTGTAGTTATTTTTTCAATTTTTGCTTGATGCTATTTGTTTGAAGTGTTGTTCTTGAGCCACGATATAAGTGCTCCAGTTTCTTTTTTCTATGTTCTGTAACTACTCCCAAATGTTTCCTTCTTACCTTTTCCCTCTGTGTGCTTAATGAACTGGCCACGCACATTATTTGTTTTCCCAGGTTTCAAAGCAATCTACACATGTCTTCGGTGTTCAATATACTGTTTGTATATATATCTATCAACTTTTTTCTTTGCTTTCTTTGATGCATTCTTTTCCCATCTTCCACAGTTTGCTTCACTCACAGTAACCTCCAGCCACCAATATTATGTGCTAGATATAATTAATATCACATTGAGACCATAAAGCATGGTTTGCTGTCATAATTTTCCAAGTTTTTCCTATGCAGTGTATCTAGTTCTTCAGCAGCACATCTATTTAAAAAGTTGTTGTTGCTGCCATTATTATTATTATTATTAATAATAATAATATCCTGCCCTGTCCCCAGTCCCAGACAAATTTTAAAAAGACAGCATAGATAACAGCACATAGAAAGATATAAGTAAAGACAGGCAAACAGTTATTCTTAAAATGCAATTATATTGTACATAGCATTAAAAAATTCAAAACAAATACCCTAAAAAGACAAAAGAAGAAAGTCAAATAAGCTGTCTGTCTGTCTGTCTGTCAGAACAGAAAAGTTTTCACTTGTTCATGGAAAGACAAGAGGGAAAGAATCATTCTGGTGTTCCAAGGGAGGGAGTTCCAAAGCCTGTGGGCAACCACTGAGAAAACCATCTCCTGTGTTCCTACCATACATGCTTGTGAAAGTGTTGTGACGGAGAGAAGGGCATCCTACAAAGTTCTTAGAGCCTGAGCAAACTCATATAGCCCAATACAGTCCTTCAGATACCCTGAAGATGAGTTGTATGGGGCTTTATAATTCGTAACCAGCATTTTGAATTGTGCCTGGAAATAAACTGTTCATTCCCACAGCTCCTGTAATAAGGATGTTGCATTTGGGGAAGAAGTAAAATGTGAGTGAGTGGGGGAGCTAAAACATATATTGGGCGAGGGAGGTAGTGAAATGCAATGGAAATTAAAATGGTACTAGCATGGTGATAAAGGGCCTAAATACCCTAAAAGCACCAGATCCTGCCTGATCTTGAAAGCTAAGCAGGGTCAGCCCTGGTTACTACTTGGTTGGGAGAACACAAACAAATACCAGATGCTGTAGGTTATATTTCAGAGGAAGGGACTGGCAAAATTATGTTTGAGTATTCCTTGCCTTAAAAAAGCCTATGGAACTTTATGGAGTGGCCATAAGTTGACAGGTGCCTTGAAGACATATGCGCACACACACACACACACGACATACACAGCATAGGGATAATCCACCAGACTCTTTTTAGTTAAAACAAACAAACCAATATACATACATCTGAGTTTAGGAAATGGAGGTGCCTTCATAACAGCCCCATTACCATGACCCAAAGACAGCCGCAAAACACAGACAGCTATGTTGATCTGTATCCACAAACTAACATTAGCACACAACTCTCTTGTGGCAACAGTTTCACAGGCTGTCAAGTTCGTTTCCACTAGCAACCACTTTATCACCAAGCACAATTCAAAGTGCTGGTTTATGACCTTTAAAGTCCTATACAGCTCACATGCAGGTTATCTGAAGGATTGCATTCTCCCTTATGAACCTGCCCTTGTTTCGAGATCTTCTGCAGAAAGTCTTCTGTCTGTCCCATCATCCTCACAGGTATATCTGCTGGGGACATGGAAGAGGGCCTTCTTGGTGGCTGCTCCCAAGCTCTGGAACTCCCTTCCAAGAAAGCTTAGACAGGTTGCCTTGCTCTCCTTCTACAGGAAAGAGTGTCACAATAAAATGAGACATCTTATCTGGTCAATGATCATGTGATTCTTTATAATTTGAGATTTTTAAACGCATTTTTTTTTGCAAGCATGAGAGTTTTATGCAAGCTTTTTTTGCAAAAAAAAACTGCATGGAAAATAGTGTTCTCTGCACAAAATTTAGTTTTCTGTTCACAAATACTTGTTCTATGGTGCAACCCCACATTTTTTTTCTTGAAAACATTCCAAGGTACCAATAATAATAATAATAATAATAATAATAATAATAATAATATTCAAAACCCACCACATTTTTCACAAACATACTTGTATTTTCACACTTTCTTGCTGAGCAGGTAGAACCTTTCTGAAATTATTCATTCTGGTATGCCCAAAAAGTAAGAGAAAATTAAAGGTCTCTGGGCTTTGACCTTGCAAGCTCTGCTTCACTATAACACTGGCCAGTCACCATTGGCCTCATTGGGTACGCAGAAGGGGGCTTGTATTTTTGAATCTGTGGTAGGACTAAAGAGATAAAACATAAGTAGCTGCTCTTCTGAGATGGGAGGATGCCCACTGGGGTCTCTGAATTCCTCTGAGCTGTTGACCCTGCCAACCAATAGAACTGTCTGACTTGGCTTTCAGGTGGAATGTTTTTCTGTCTAAAAAGCTCCCCGGGTTGTTTTGATCAGTATCTGTTTTTTCAGCTTTGAAGAATGAAAGGTGCTTATCTGCAAATGTATTTTTGTCCTGGTGCATTGGCTGCTATTCTGTGGGTATTTCTTTTATCTTAATATTGGTTGATATTAGTATGTTGTTATTTTATTGCTGTTAGCTAGTATCAGTATTTTAAATATGTTGTTATGCTATTCTCTGATTGCTTAAACAAACTGCATCATTTTTATCTGAAGGAATTGTTCTATGTATTGTCTCTGAATTTTATTGTGATAGAATATAATTTCACAGTTTGAACATTGTACTGATGATTAGAATTTTATACTGCTCTGGAATTTATTTATTTATTTATTGGATGAAGATGTGGTATATACACCTGTAAAATAAATTACTAATGCTCAGTTCTCATAGCCACCCGTATAAATGGTTTGAAAGATGGATTTAGAAGAACACACGCAGGATAAAGGTGTCACAACTTTCCACATACAGGATCTGAATAGATATTGAAAGAAGGGCTATATTCTGAGCTATGTACCTAGGATAGTTTGCTGATCAAGATTGGGCAAGTAAGGACACTCATCTTTGGGTAGTTATGAGCAGAGGGAAATGTAGTGTCCAAGAATAGGGAATTACTTGTCCTACCTTCTTGTTCATTCTTCAACCAGAGAGCCATGACTATCCTTGTCCACTTGTGAGGGGTGTAAGTCTTTGCGCACAACAACAACAAATCCAAAGATTTTCTTCTGTTAGGCAAGCTTACAAGAGCTTTCATGCATTTTTCAAAGTTTTTTTTTTAATTTTTGAACTTTTTTTGGAAAAATCTTGCAGTTTTCTGTGCAAAATGCTTGGTTTCTGTGTAAAATATCCCCCACTCACACAATATATTTGCACCAAAAATAGCCAAAATGAAAAGAAAGCACTTCATTTTTTTTCTCTTCATATGTGGGCAAAAAAATCTCATAGTGGTTGACAAGTTTTTTTTTTCTCACTGAGGTTGGGGTAGAGATTTGTGAATGTTCTTCATAACCCTACCAGTTCATAGCCCTACAGTCCTCCACTCTTTTGAGCTGCTTAATTTCAGGATGATACATTAAAAACATTTCTTAACAATTAGGTCATCGACTGGGTTGACCAACTTATCACAGAATTGGAGTGGGATCTTCTCCCACAACCTCCTTGATGTAGGAAACCTTGGAATAAAAACATTCTCAACAGAATTGTCAGTCTAAGATTGTAGCCCAACAGATAGAGTCCATCACCCCTCTAATTAATCAGTAGACATACATATTTCTCTTAGCTTTACCTACTTGCATTCTTGATATAATACCAATGGATTTGTAGACTCCTGCTGTGTGTCACTGTAGTCTATAGAGATTCCGTCTTTCCTTCCAATATCCCTGTTAGTACTAGTTTCAAGGAATGTAAACAAAGTACATCACAATCTGTTTACTAAGCACTAAAGATATTATTTCTCTCACTCTGGATGTTTTATAGTCCTACACGTTCTCTTTTCCTTTTATGTAGGATGTGCAATTTTGAATGTTTGTTTCCTGAAGAGGCATGCAAGGTTCCACCTTCCCCAAATCACTCAAATTTCCTGAGTACTCCTGTGGAACTCAGATTCCAAAGTCTACCTCAGTCTTTATTGGTGTAAATCAGCTGTCAGCACTGTTTGACCTTCCAGATATTATTGGACTGCAATTCCCTGCAGCCCTAGGCAGAATTGCCAATGGTGAGGAATGGTGGGAGCGGCAATCCAACAACATCTGGAGGTCTGTACTTTGCTTTTCCACAGGCTAAATTCAACTGTAAGTTGCATATAAGGTAGTCATACTGAATCAATGGATATTTAATAAGTCAACATGTTAACATGTCTACCGATTAACTTGTTAACATATCAACCTATCTAAGTTCTGTAGATGAAATGGGACCACTTCAAGTGGGACTAAACAACTAAATGGCCCAAGCTCATTAAACACCAGCTTTCAATATTCCAAGAAAAAACTTGAAATGGAGTAAAAGAACCCATTCAGTGTTGGAAAGATGAGGGGGCAGAATCCATTTATTTTATTCAGACTGGATGAAGGCAGAGGGGAAGGAAATGATTTCCAAATCCACCACTACCAAGAGGCCCTAAAAAAGTAAAAAGGATGCCCTAGGTTAATCCAATCCTGTTTGGGGTGGGAAGATATTAGTATATGTCTAATTTGTTTCTAATATTTCTGACAAAAAATACTGGTCAAGCTGGTTAACAGTGCTCAGTTGCCCCTCAGAGCTTTAAAGTTGGTTCCCATATCAACAGCTGGCAGGGATGCATCCTAGAACTTTTGTGTCTTTTCACCAACAGATTATCTGAAACCAGGAAAATGGCTAAGAGAGCACAGTGAAACGACAGCTCAGAGTCTTTGTCTTTCCTTTAAAAATGTTATCCCCTATAACGAATTGTTAGGTTTTGGTGTTTATCAATGATTTCCCAGTCCACAGCTAAGGAGAACCAGCAGGTCCCTTCCTTCCTGCTGAATAATTGGTAAGTTAAAACACTTACATGCCAAGTATATCTGTTTAACCCCTGCTGACCCAGCATGCCTCCCTTCAGCTGATACACAGGCAGTGTTTTTTCCCTTTTCTTTTTAGAAAAAAAAAAGGGCTGGGAGGTACACTTTCAACTCAACTCTGTTCTCCTCAACAAAACTGGGCACACAGCCACATTGCTAAAGCAACTGCTAGATAACCATCATTTGAAACCACTTAAAAATATCACAAATGTATATATAGTGTCTTCATGCACTTAAAAGCAGTCCTAGGGGGCTTTAAATGAAAACAAAATTCAAGGAAAAGTACCAGGAAGAAATAAGCATGGACAATAAGCACAGCATAAGTACAAAAGAAGGATTAACTCTGAATGCAGAGGTACTGATGAAAAGAATCTTGAGATTATGGGAGAAAACAAAATAAACTTGGAGTAAGGCATTTGATGCAGTTTTTGAAAAAAGGCAAATACCCTTGTGGTTTGCATTATCCAAAGTAGTTATCCTTTTACTCAGAATTGTTTAGTGCTTAGCAAGACTGACACGTTTTCTACACTGGGGATAAAAATTTAGGAGCAGAAGCCTAAGTACCAGTAGAAATATCAACTGGAGGAATGCCTTTGCCATGGAAAGGATACGAACAATGTGACTTGCATATAGAATAGGAAATTAACGACAGTTCTGCAGCTCAGATATATGGAGTACAGCTTAATTCCTAGATATGATTTCAAATCTAAAGTGAGCAAAGGAACTCCCAAATGTGCTTTAATCCAATCCTGATCATGGCTGTGCGATTCCTGTGTGATTCTGGAGAACTGTCACTTCTGCCCCCAAGTTCACCGAGAACTGTGGAATACAGCTTTACTGATATAACAGACTAGAGGTCAGAGAAATCATTTCCTAGCTTAGCACTCCCCAGGTTCCTGTAACTTGTGGGGAAATAGAAATAACACATCCAACTTCATGCCCTTTGATATTTAATGCATGCTTTGGGAAATTTTTCAAACCTTCTAACACCTACATCTCTTACAAAGATCCAGCTAAAAAAGGAGACACTTCCACAGAAACAATAGATTTTTTGCTATATTTCCCCAGTAATGCGCAGAGAACTCTGACCTTGCCATACAACTGCACAAGCATGCTGTGTTTTGTGGCAAAGGTGGGAAATGTGCCTTAGAATGGTAAAGATGAAATTGTTTTAAGATGAATTCTGAGTATTTCAGCTGTTTTGGTTGCTTTGACACAAAATGATGCACTAGGTTTAAAAGGATTTCAAGGGGAAGAAAATGCAACGTAGCAATGAAAGAAGGAGGGAGAAACGGAGGGAGGGGAAGAGAGAAAAATACACATGGCTTTTCATTGTTTGTCACTCCTTGACTCTGGCACACCAATAATCAGGAACGACCCAAGATATTTTGCTGTTTGAGTTGATGGACAAAATAGTGTGCCCCTCCATCTCATAGACAAGGGCCAACTGGAGGGGCAGTCAAATCTTACTTCAATACTGGCAATGGTTTGGTGTAACCCACTACACATGAGGTATCATCCCGGTATTGGGGTCTCAGGACAGTTGTGTGACATACAGACTTCTGCCTTCAAACAGAGAGGAAGAGTTATGAAATGCAGGAGGAACGGCCACAAGGCTGCCTGTGTTGTTCCTGAGCATCTGCTGCCTAAAATGATTGTCTCACTTTGCTTAATGGCAGGACCAGCTGTGCCAACACACAGATTTATAACACAGTGAAGAATGGTCTAAACTGATACAGCGACAGTGACTTCCTAAAGAAGTCACATAGCGTGTCCAGAGGAGGGCGACCAAACTGGTGAAGGGTCTGGAAGCCATGCCCTATGAGGAGCGGCTTAGGGAGCTGGGTATGTTTAGTCTGCAGAAGAGAAGGTTAAGAGGGGACATGATAGCCAAGCTTAAATATCTGAAGGGATGTCATGTTGAGGAGGGAGTGGGCTTGTTTTCCACTGGTCCAGAGACAAGGACAAGAAGCAACGGATTCAAGCTGCAGGAAAGGAGATTCCACTTGAACCTCAGGAAGAACTTCGTGACAATCAGAGCTGTCTGGCAGTGGAATATGCTGCCTCGGAGTGTGGTGGAGTCTCCTTCTTCGGAGGTTTTTAAGCAGAGGTTGGATGGCCATCTGTTGGGAATGCTTTGATGTGTGTTCCTGCATAGCAGGGGGTTGGACTTGATGGCCCCTGGGGTCTCTTCCAACTCAGCTTGAAGAAACAGAAACGGTGCTTGTCCCCCCAAAAAATCATTTAAGATTTTGAGCATTCCTGTTGAATTCAAATTTCTAAACTCACTTCATATTCAAAATTGCCATGAGAACCAGGCCTTCTTTTACCACACACAGTCTCAAATAATCCAAATAAACTAATATATGTACAAGCCACAAACAAGTGCTATATAGAACTCTCTAACTACCCAGCCAATCTGTGAAAGGCCTCCACAACCTTCAATTGCCAAAACTCAGTGTAGCCTAATCTTTTTAAACCATATATGTTGTTACTACAACTCTCATTATTCCAAGGTAGCATTAGCTTATCAGCCATATAAAATAGCAGTGGTGGACTAGACAAATACCTATTTCTGTTTGTCACTTGAGACTGCAAAACTATGAATTAAAGAGTTGGAATAAACCACAAGGGTCATCTAATCCAACCCCCTGACATGAAGAAATGCATAATCAAAGTACTCTCGACAGATGGCTATCCAGTCTCTGTTTAAAACCTCCAAAGAACAGGACTCCACCACACTGTGAGGCAGCTTATTCCATTGTCCAACTGCTTTTTTCATCAGAAAGTTCTTCCTAATGTTTAGGTAGAATTTGTCTTCCTGAAATTTGAAGACATTGCTCCATGTCCTGGTCTCTGAGGCAGCAGAAAACAAGCTTGTTCCATCTTCCATATGACATCTCTTAAAATATTTAAATGTAGCTATCATGTCACCTCTTAACCTTCTCTATTCCAGGCTAAACATACCCAACTCTCTAAGCTACTCTTTATAGGGTATGGTTTCCAGGGCTTTTACCATTTTGATTACCCTCTTCTGGACACATTCTAACTTGTCAATATCCTTCTTGAATTGTGGTGCCCAAAACTGGAGACTCAAGCAAAAGTAAAGTGGCATTATTACTTCCCTTGACCTAGACACTATAATCTCATTGACGCAGCCTAGAATCACATCAGCTTTTTAAACTGCTGCATCACTCTGTTGACTCATGTTCAGCTTGTGGTCTACCAAGACTCCTAGATCTCTTTCACATGTACTGTGATCAATGCAGGTGCCACTCATCCTATATCTGTGCATTTCATTTTTTCTGTTTAAGTGTAGCACCTTACATTTTTTTCCCTATTGAAATTCCTTTTGCTACTTTTAGCCCAGTTCTAACAAAACAAAGGTTTTCAAGAATCTAGCTGGCCACAGTGAAGGAATAGTGCAACAGAGGTGCTTCATTAGGTTGGTCATGTATTGTAAAGCCTTTGTAAAGCAAGGATGTAAATGTTCAACCATTTTGTTCTTGCAGACAAGAACAAATAATTTTACCATTTTTCTCCTTGCAGTGAGAAAATGTCCTCCTCACTATGCTATGCAGTTTTTAAAGAATATTCAGAGTTTGGGGCTTATTCTATGCATTTTCTGCACACAAAATAATTTTTCTGAGAACTTGTTTTGGGTACAGAAAATACTTTTTCTGAGTAGTAATCTGGTTTTCAGTTTCCCCGTAACACACATTTTTCAAGCAGAATAGATTGCAAACTGCAAAAATTCTCACTCTTCTAGGATTCTCCTCATTAGGGATGGGACGAATCCAGAATTTTCTGAATCCGAATCTGGATCTGAATTCCTGGAAGGTTCTGGGAATCCACAAATCTCACGAATCTCGAATCTTTCGAATCCCTTTTTTTAAAAAGAGTTTAAAAAGCAAGGGAAAGAGGGACAATCTTCAGCAAGACACACTCTCTCAGCCTTAGCAAAAGCCTAGGCAAAGGCAAACCTCCCTCTGAAGAAATCTGGCCAAGACAATTGTCATAGTTTTGCCTCAGGATCTCCCCAGATTGAAAACGACATGAAAGTGCTTTCTACACAGGCAGAAAAATGTGGATTAATCCCACATTTTCCTGCCTGTGCAAATAGGGCCACATACTGCAGTAGAGAGATAATCCAGGTCAAAACTGGCTTTTCTTTGCACAGCTCCTTCTGGCATTGTGGGGTTTGTAGTTTGATGATCCACCAGTACACTTTGGCAGAGAAGGCTGTGACACCTTATAAAACTACAAAGCTCAGAATTGTGTCTGAAAGAGGTTTGCAAGGGAGCTATGCAAAGGAATGTTTCAGCTATCCTTGAAATCTCAAGCCTGTAGCTTCCAGGCAAGCACTGAACTTAAATATGAAATGTTCAATTTAAATATCTTGGAATACAAGCCCAGATGTAATTTCTGAAATCGTTAGCAAAGGCCATTGTTATTCCATGGGAAAACCTCACTTACTTACTATCTTGCCTAGTATGTATGGTCTCCCAGGTTTTCAGGTGTCCCGGTCTCCAACAATCTATTTAGTTGGCGGATTCGAAAGATTTGGTTTGCCTATTTTGGCACAGGGATTTGGATTTGGGAATCTTGAATCCTTACCCAGGATTCGAGGATTCAGTTGACCCATCCCTACTCCTCATCAAAGTATACCAACACTTAAGAAAGTCATTTTCGAATCATGTTTTAGAATATTTTGGAATATTCTTTTCACCCCTATCCAAAGGAAAATAGAGCATTGGTAATTTGAAACAAAGAAAAAGGAAACTATACCACATTAAAACTCTTGATAGGACCAGTAACACTCATTGTTGTTATCTTGGATTGTAGAACAAATATTTTCCTCAGAGCTGCCTGTCATCTGCAGGTTAACTGATACTCTTATGTAAGACTGATGGCTGCTAACCAGCCAAAATCCATCATTCTCTTTATAAGGACATAACATTCCTGAAAACAGACTGTCAGGCTTGAGGCAAAAAAAGGCTCTGGTTGCCGTTCTGTGAGGAGTTATGTTATGATTAAACATAAAGAACAGAGCTGCTCATTGATGCTCAGACCAATTTTAAAAAAATACAGAAATTAACATTAGCAGCTGATAGCTGGTTGAACTTGAAATAATCTAACACCTCGATGTTTATCAACAGTTTGATTTAGAATTGTCTAAGAGAGAAGAATTTGGTTCTAAGTCTCTGAAGAGAAGTCATGGCTGAGTGGAAATGTGAACGAGAGACTCTGATATCGAAATCAAATAATTTATCCATTCCATCACACTGACACCAAATAAATTAAGACCATTAACTTCCTATATCTATAAATGCCATTTTTTTTAAGGCACAACTGGGCAGTTTTTGTAGGAATATTTGGTACCTATATTAAACAGATTGTAGTAGGGCTAGTGCAACATAAGTTTGTGCTAGAAGCAGGAAAAATGTATTTTGATGCTTTTGGAAGTTAAAAAAGAAAGGAAAAAGCCTCATATTTATTGTCTGAGGAAATCTATTATAGGATAAGCAACTATCATATGTGGGTGTAAGCTAGTATCTATTACTGGGTTTGGAGCCTCCTGGATGCTCCTTCCCAGACATAGGAACAAAAAGACTAAATACTTGAGAGAAGGAGAAAATGACCTCTGAAGGTAAGAAGGAACCAAAAGGCTTGAATATACAGACCAAAGAAGATGCAGAGAGGTGAAAACAAAGGACAGGAGGCATTATCTGGACTCCCTTCTTTCACTGATCACTTTATACAAGTGTTGATGTCTCTTTGCTTTCAATGGAGTTCTTCTCAGTCATGAAGTTTAAGCTCATATTGCTCCAAAAAAGAAGAATAATTTCTTCCCCTCTATATGCTTTCTATGAATGAGCTCAAATTCCAGATTTCAGCATTGCTATACAACCAGAAGTGGGAACTGAACAAGAAAAAAATTGCAGTTTGTCAGTTATTCTAGCATTTTTTATATTATACTGATCATGCAGTGTGGGGAAAAGATGGATCATCCTCTGCCCTTCCACAGAGGCTAAGATGTGAGAAGGTGTGAAGATTCAGGGGGAAAGGGGGCCCTCCGCCCTCTCAGTGCTGACTTCTGCCTTCAATAGGAGCTAGAGATTTCCCCCAAATTCTCTTAATTCTGAGCTGCAACCACCCACTGATTTAGCCCACTCTACAGCAATGCAGTGGGAATGCACAATCTCTATGTTCAAAGATCCTTTCCTTCCCCTCACCTCCCCCTTCTGAGTGAGAGGAATCCTATTTATGGATGTGCCGAACAATGTGTGGGAATGGAGAGGGAATTGAGAAAAAGTATTTATTTCAAACATGCAAGGTAAACAAGAAAATAATACTCATGAAAGGCTCCCCCCCTCAGGTACACTTGATAGTTACAAGTAGTTATAAGCATACATAGATTCTCCAGATCAGCCAAACTGTCCAAAATAACAAAGTTCTAACGTCGCTAACTAGACACATTCTAAGCTACTCACAGCAGTTGGTCATTTCTGAGATGGTATTTTGGGGAGGGCCAGGAGGTGGCCTTATCTTCCTCTACTGGCATTCCTCACCCTCTTCGTGGTCTCTTGAGGATTTTATTTTTTTACTTCTCATCGAAGCATCAAGATTCTCTCCTTTCTTCTCCCTGACTGGGCAACTCTCATGTAACCTCCAATCAGTGTAACCTAACCCTAGCAGTCTATTAATCCTTTGTATGTCTGAGGGAGAACTATCTCCCTTAAGCTCTGTTACCTAGATAATGGGGAAACCCCATTATCACAGAAGTGCCTTTGCTTCATGATTTATTCAAGTGATAGTGTAAGAAAAGAAAAAGCATTAAGTAGCATTGAGCAAAATGAGAGAGGCATATCCTCCTTCCCTAAGAAAATGCCCTCCCCATTTTTTGAAATCTTTGTACACCCTAGAAAAGGATGTAAAGCTGTTGTTTAGGAAGGAGTGCACAGTTTTTGTGGGTAGGAGGGGAACACAGTGGCTCCATCCCTTAATGCTGTTCCTTGTCATGTGCCAAAATTTGGTGAAACAGAGGCAGCAGTCAAGAAACCTGCTCCCAAGCAGTATATCTTTACAAAAAGGCTTATGGGCAGTGCATGTCTTGTTTCCCCATTAGTTGGCACTCCTACAGACCTCCCAGAAGCACTAATCAATTGGGAAACAAGGCATACTCCACACACAGTTTACTTGCATTCTTCATAACTGCTGCCATGCCATCAAATGTTCACAGTATAGCGGCAGCAGAGAAGGTAGGGGAATTTCTCAGCTGTGGCTGCCCAGTTGTAGAGTGCCCTTCACTTAATGGTCCAACATGGGTGTCACTCTGGTACTAAGGAAAAGAAAAAAAAAAAAAGACAAGCTTCAAACATGGCATTTCACTGAAGCTTTTGGGGCCCTGATGATTTCACCAAGATCTGCACATGTGCTTGACTTTAAATTGCTTTAAATTGTTTTACCTGATTTTAAATTGTCTTGTTTAACTTGTCAAATTGTTTGGTATGCTTTTAGTTTGTTTAAACCATTCTTACTGTTATAACTTGTCTAAAACGATTTTATTGCAGGGTATAAATATTTTAATTTTAAAAACACAAAACAAAACTACTTTTGCCTTTGAAACGTGGCATGTGTTTGCTTCTCAGATCATTATTAATTTCAGAAGGCATTTGGAAACACTCATTAACAAGTAAACAATTATATTCCTTTTGTAAAGGCAAAGGGAAATTGTAGCACTTTTTTTCCCCTTTGGCATAGGCACTGCCAAAATTTAGCAGAAATGGACCAACCGGATTAAGGGGACATCATAGCTACAAAAACAGTTGAAAGTGCAGGGGCTTCATGTGGCTGACCACCTGGTGTAGGATATAGGTATGCTCATATGACGTGTTCCCAGTTCCAGAGCACCAAGATAACACTTCCTGATTCAAAATCTGATTGTATGTAGTTGGTTAGTGGGGACAGAATGTGGATCAAAAGTATCTGAATGCACATTTAACAGCATATCCTATTGACATGAATGCATTATGAATGGACAATAGTACCCATATCTGAAGAAACATCCAAATGCATCTTGGAATGCACATTTCATTGATTGATTTCCACAGGATGCACATCCAGAGTGCATCCAAATTCTGTCCTGGATATTCATGACTATGTTTTATTCAGGCTGGATTGGAGCAAAGCCCTTACCATGCATAGCTTGCAGGCAATGAAAATGCCCACACAGTGTCTCAAGGCAGGAAACATCAGCCTTGCTTGCTGGACAGAAGAGATGAACTCTCAAGCAATAAATGGGAGGGGCGGAATCAAGATTTGCAAACATTCACAAAACAAATGCACAAAGAACAGAAATTAAACTCTTCTGTATTTCATGATTATCTACATTCAGAAGTACCTAAAGTTGGTATCTATGGAGGCTTCATTTTGATTTATGTTTTTTTCAGGATGCTGAAAAGAAATCTGGTTTCTAGACAAATGTGCCATCACAAGATGAATGTGGTAAGAGTCAACAGTAAAAAAATGAATGTGGGAAGAGTCAACAATAAAAAGATGGATGCAGAATCATATTTCGCATCAAATATATTAACTACTGACTGTAACTAATGAAGCTCCTGTTAATAATAAACTCTCTTAGGTTTCTTTTCTTTTCTTTGAGCATCAAAGGAACTTGATTTATGAGAAACAAATGTGTCAAAGCCACTTGTTGTGATTATCATTATACCAGAGACCCTAATGCTGGAAGAACCAAAATCAGCATGGAATGAAATGATCTGTGAAATTTCAGCAAAAACAAACACAAAGCAAAAATACTTTGAAGGAAGATTGCTAAACAATATGCATCCCCCAGGCTGAAATAGCATGGAAGGCTGTTATATAAAATTAAAACGTTCAAAGCTCACTATTTGCCATACATCTTGCTCTTCTACTCCTTGTCCCATATACAGTGATTTGAAAAGACTCCAGTGCTTGGTACAGAGTGTGCATGGATCACCAATTAGTGTGATCAGAAAGGGACACTTCCATAAGAGCTAGTGATGAATATTCCATCAGCATTTTCTCAAGGCCAAGGGAAAGACAGGAATTTTTATTTAATCCCAGAGGGCCAGTCTGGAGTTATTCTTCACTGGAAAAGTAGCTGAATTCTTAATAGGAGAGAACAGACAGAGTCAGGTGTAATTCTGCATATTTATAGGTATCAGAATCTGATCCAGTGTGAGCCCAAGTCCCCAAGCAAATTATATTGTCTTTGCTTTCATTCTGTTTCTGCAAGCACATTTGGGGGAGGGGGGGATTACCATGCTGCCATAAATTGCAAAGATACTGATGAAAATTAGGTGAAGCCTATAAGGCATTGAAAAGATAAGTGCTAAGTATTGTATTATTTGATAGTGGGTAGCAAATCAGGCATGAATTTGCAAGGGGATATAGAAACAAACAAAAAGGCTGGTACATTCTCCTGTATGGATAACTATGGCACTGGCCCTCTAAAATGAGACAAGAGGGTTTTAATAATCTCTAGGGTAGAAAATGTTTATGTAGCTGGATAGGTCTTTTAGGAGTTCAACTGGGAATGAGGATTTTTGTTTCTCCTTCCTAGCCTTATCTTGCTATGCCTGGGAATTTTTGCATGACCCTGCTTGACTTGTTCTACCTTTCTTGCTGCCAGCAAAATGTTAGCAATAATATGTTCAGGGTTTGTGCTAATTAATTCATTAATATCCCTGAAGTACCACTGGCTCCTTCGAGAGATAGCGCTTACATAACTGTACAACTTATTTTGTTATTAATTTGAGAAGCATTGTATCAGGGTGAACCAGACAGTTGAATCTGTCTCCTCCTTTGTGCAGAACTATGAAACTAACAGTATTCAGAAGGGGATATTCATGTATTGGGGTAACCAAAAGAAAGGCAAATTACGGTTAATGGCGGCCTCAAGCAATTATTTCTATCATGAGACTATCACCCACCTTCTCTTCCAGGTACATCAAGTACATTTTGTAACTTCTTTCTTCAAGGAAGGAGGATTTTGAAAAGCCAGCTGCTTAAAAGCAACCCCACAGAAGTCCAGTGAGGGTTTTTCAAAACCGAAGTGTCCATGTGTGTTTTGATATCCATTCTGACCTCACTATCCCAAGGCCGAAATTCATTAAACTACTTAAGAACCTCCACAATTTTCCCATTCTAAACCTGTCAAAAATGCATTTATTAATGACATCAGATGTGAAGACTTGGCAGTTAGATCTGAAATTCTAGGAGACATCCCACTTGTGCTAACACTGAACAGAAATAAAAACAAGTAATATATATATATATATATATATATAGAGAGAGAGAGAGAGAGAGAGAGAGAGAGAGAGAGAGGGAATGAGTTGGGGAAGAGTTTTATCAGGACCCAAGTAAAATGCTACAAGCACAAGCTTTTGAGTTCTCCAAAGACAAGAGAAGAAAAAGAAAAGTCCAAAAATTAGGCCATAAGATCTGCAATTTAGGCCCAGTCTCAAAATGGAGATTTGAAGCCTGAATGAATTGATTATTGGTAGATGTTACAGGCCAGAAGGAGGTCAGATTATCCCTGACTATAGACCAACTGTTTATTATTTTTCCGCAAAATCAAAATATAATGGTATTCAATTACTATCAAATTCAACCAAACAAAAAGACTCTGGGGCACTTTCCAGGATGTATATCCAGTCAGCTGAAATGCAGGCTAGGTCCATTGGCTTTTATCAATCTCTTATTAGAAGTCATTGTCTGACCCAGAGCAAATCCAACAGTGTTCTATAGCTGTACATTGTCTGGTAAGGCTAGAAGTAGCGGGTAAGCTGGGGTTTTTTTAGGAGATGTTGTTCACCCCGATACTGTCCTTATAGGCTTATGAGAAAGCTCAGGGTTTTCCAGAATATAGTTTGAGGAGCACATCTGAATCACTGATTATATGCGTTCTTTTTTGAAAAAAAAAAAACCTTAAAAATTTACTTATTTATATAACATATTTACATATCACCTTTTACCCTCCTGGGTTTCAGGTAAAGCAATAACAAAACAACAATAGATTACAATGACTTGGAAAATATCTCAGCCTTGTGACCAAAGACTATAATGGGGGGGGCATGTTCTATAACCAAGTTCCTACTATTTCTATATTACGCCCACATGATTTATCTTATACTATATTAATTATATTATATTATATTATATTATATTATATTATATTATAACATTATGTTGAGCAATTCTGCATTTGCCAAAGTAGAGTGAAATGCATGTTAATGATAATACAATTCCAAGACAAAAACATTCCAAATCTACATTCCATCCTCAAAACTTCTGGAACTGAGTACCTGCATAAGGGGAATCTGAAGAAACCACTTAGTGGGTTCCCACATTTTTTCACCTTCTTATTGCTGCTGGACAATAGTTCATCAGATTTCTGGCCTCAATGCAGGAGGTCAAAGAAGTTTTGAATATAGGTGGTTTTTTATAGCTGCAGAAATGCTTGTTTGCATGGCACACCCACCCACTATATAGGGCTAGTGCCAGCATATAGCATTCTTGGGCAAAGAATAACTTCCCCCACTGCAGCTAGAAGTTGATTTTTGTTATCCCTCCTCCTTGCACTCCAGTGTGCAGAATATTCTTCATAGAGAGGCTCTCCTGGTTTCAACATGATCATCTTTTCATCATCATCATACTAAGATGTTTGTCTGATCCTACATGTCAGATAAGGTATGATTGGGCAATTTTTATTTTCAGAGTTAAGCCAACAGGTTATCCCTGTAGCTATAATAGAGTTTTCATTTTAAAGTTTTTTTTGTATATTTTAATTTGAAGATGTCTTTCTAAAAAAAAAGGAAAGGAAGGAAGGAAGGAAGGAAGGAAGGAAGGAAGGAAGGAAGGAAGGACGGACGGAAGGACGGAAGGAAGGAAAAGTTACCTAAGAAATGTAGCAAACCATTTGTGCCATCAAGTTGCCTGTTGACTTATGGTAACTCCGTGAATTGCATAGGGTTTTCTTGGACAAGGAATACCCAGAGATGGTTTTACCAGTTCCTTCCTCTGAAATATAGTCTACAGCACCTGGTATTAATTGGTGATTTCCCATCCAAACTTAGCTTCCAAGATCAGATCGGAACTGGTGCCTTTGGGGTATTTAAGCATAACAGACCATAAACAGTGGAAGGGAAAAATCCAGCTGCATGGGCCTACCTAGCATTGCTTGTGGCAGCAGTCAGTCTATGCTGGACTGACTGCTGCCACATAGGCCCTTTCCGCATATGGGGGGGGGAACGCCTGAAAACGGAGCTTACCAGTGGCCGGGCGAGTCCGTCGCCACAAGGAGCAGCGTGAGTTCGCTGCTCCGCAGTCGTCTGGCGTCCCAAATGGCGGCTTCCGGTTGGTGGAGGCTCTCCACCAACCGGAGAAGCTCACGAGCCGGAAGCCCGCCCCTGGCAGATCTGCAGGCACGCACTTGCGCGCGCCTGCAAATCTGCTCCGGAGCTGGGCAACGGAGTGGCACGGGGCTGCGCGCTCCGAGATTTTTAAAAACCTCGAAAAAGAGGTTTTTAAAAAACACACCGAGCGACCAGTTCCGGTCGCTCCTGCATGGATTGAGGTGTGGAACTACAAGAAGTAGTCCACCCCAGTCCACTCTATGGTGCAGAAGACCTCCGTTGGAGGTCGCTCTGCACCATTTTAAAATACTAATGCGGAAATGGCCATAGTCTTTTACCCTCTGCAGAAGATATTGGCCACTAAAGAGTTTTGCCCAGTCTAAGAGATTCTGGGAATCATAGTCTAAAAAAGAAACTTTTTCAAAATCACATGTATCTTTGAGCCAGTCCTGCCAGTATCTTCCAAAACAAAAGTACATGAATAAAACCGTTTTAGGGGAACAAGAGCCATTTTCACAAGACACACACACACACACACACACATGAAGAAACACAAACAGTTTGGTCTATTGCTACTGTTTTAAACTTCCCCAAAGATCCACACCCCAGTAAACAAACTAAATCATGCAAATGTTAAGAAAGTATGCTTTGCAAGAACATTACTATAGCAGTTAAGAAAGTATTTTTCAATAGATTTCTCTTGCTTTCTCTATGGCTTTATACTTGGCCTATGTACATTACTTTTATTTTAAATCCAGTTTAAAAAGGTCATATAAAAATTACAGTGGCAGTTGCTTTAGCTCTATGTGCAGAGATATCAAAACCTTACATTACTTTACTATAATTTTTCCTGTTGCCACTCTGGAAAAGTTTTACAAAAATATTCTTTTAAAGTAGAAAAAGTAAAATATTTCACCATGAGATAAACAGGAAAGTGATCCTAATCCCCCTTGCCACTTCTTTTTGGTTTTGATTAAACATTGCACCTTATTCTAACACTTCTTATATATCTATATAACTTTAGTTGCAACAGCATCTTTTTTATGATTCCCAAAGCTTCATTTCAGTTTCTTTTTGCACTTGAGAAAAAGAAGCTAGTGCATGTTTCATCTAAGCTATTTTCCTTCATAAAGTCATCATTAGTACTAATTACATCTTCATTAAGAGACTGAACAGTAACTGGCAGTTATTGAACTACTAATTGCTTTTAATTTAGAATCCCTGCTTGTGCCAAAGGAAGCAGGACTTTACAGAGTTTTACAGAAACTTCCCTAAATGAGAGTAGAAAAGAACAGCACTTCTGAATTTTGCTTTAAGAAGTAAGAGGTCCTACTCCCTGGCAAAAATATACAAAAATTAAGAGGAACTTTTTAACATTTCTTATTGTTAAAGAGTTCACAAGAAAAGAATCCAGTCATTGTTTACATTAGACCAAACCTGGAAGAAACAACTTATCCATGACAAACTCCCTCTTTGAAGATTATAATAAACTTACATTTCAAAAAGAGAAACAATATTACTTTGGGGAGCTATTATTGTTGTTGTATGTCTTCAAGTCATTTCTGACTTATGACCACCGTAAGGTGAACATTTTTACAGATATTTTGAGAAGAATTTGTCAGCTTTTACGGCATTCTTTAACAGTTCTAAGCTATCACCAAGTAACACATAAGTAATAAAAAAGCAAACAGCAAGAGAACAGCTTAAACATTTACAACCCCTGAAATCATAACAAAAACATTACTTGGGAGGGAGAGAATTTTGCAGGCAGTTACACATATCTGTCCAGGCTCCCCATAAGATACAGCCATATTCGCAGTACCGGAGTTGAATGCAGACCTACTAGGTTCAAATCCTACTCAGTTATAAAACTGTCCAATGGCCTCAAAGATGTCACTTCAGCTAAGCTTAACTTACTCTCAGAGAGTTGTTATGGGCATATATGAGGTAAAACAATGAGCTATGTCTAGTTTTATATGGTCAGAACAGGGAAAAAAAAAAAAACAGTCCTGAACAGGTTTCTCTAGCTTTTTTGATTTGGGGAAGTATATAAACCGATGGGTGCTTGTTTTGCAATTGGTGCTTTAACTCAGAAGATCCGAATCATCAGACTGATCATATGAAATTCAAAAGATCAAAGTCCTCAGGCGTCTTTACATCTGGCAAACATCAGTTCATGCACCAGAGTATTTAGGAGTCAGGGGGAAAGTCTCACTACAATTTGGATTTAACAAATGAGGTGTCTAATCCCGATATGGCACAGAAGGCCACGGCTGCAGCAAATAAATGCTGAATAAAATAAGCCAATTGTTTCCCCCTGCTAAATCTGCAAAGTGCTCTTACCTTGATTTTCACACTGTGGCTAAAAATGGCATTTCAAAAACCCCATGCATCCTATGATATGTCCACCTATGACTATATCACAATGAACGTATGGATTGAAAGAGAGGAAAACAGCTATCTGGATTTGTGCTGAGCTGTCCACTAAATAAAGATCTATGGATGCGAGCAAGAAAACACCACTCTCTTTTAACAAATTAAAGTGTAAGAAAAGAGGCTGCTAATAGAATGCAAGAATGGGCTGACACATGCAGTTCTAAATTATAGGTGGGAGGACAATGTGGGGAAAGGATCTGTATTCAATGCAGCCAGTTAGTAAGATTAATGAGGGCAGAAATCACATTGCACGGTGGTCAATCTTCAATAATTTAAGTGTAATAGAAACTAATTTCAAGGTGATTTTTTTTTAAAAAAACTCTCTCTGAAATTAGGACCAGACTATTTCATGCTGCAAAGTTCCCACTGTGTAAAATCAGAATGCTGCCAACTATGAAGAGAACTGAGAAACACTGCATCGATAATAATTAGTACAAGTACTTATCCTAGAAAGCCCAATAATCAGGGGCACAACTGGGGACAAAACACAAACAATTTTATGGATTTTATTTTGGGAAGCAGTGGGGAATTCATAGTAAAGACAAAGGACCATTCTTGAACACACTAAAGTGAAAACCAGCAGTCTTCTAGAAAATATTTGTTGAGAGTTTGCGTTTTATACCTTAAAACTGAATTTTATGTACTAGGATAAGCCAAAATTAAAAAGCAAACATGGGCAAAAATGAGCTATACACTTAATATTATCAACTTGAATAAAGATTCTGTTTGAAAGTCAAACTGATTTCCTCCTCTAGCATGGATATATCTCACTCTGTTTTAATTATAATCATTCAGTGGGTCAAACTAGTGATCTGACCAGAGAAACAGATAGTCTGACTTCTAAAAAGCTAGCAAAAATGTATCCCACATCTCCCTAAGTTGTTCCCCAGCCTATATCTGCACACACAGAATGCAATCTAAAATCTCCAGAGAAATATGGCAATTAAGTTCTCCCTGGTGAGCTACTGGACACTTATTCCAGTGTTTAATTTTTTAAAATTTTGAAGTTTAAAAGGTGTAATTGAATATGAAAGTTAGGATTGTCCATGCCATCATATTTTGAATTTCTTTATATGATTGTGGAACTGGAAAGTGAAGAAAGCTGATGGGAAGAAAATCAACGAAGTTGAAATATGGTCCTGGAGAAGAGTTTTATGAATACCCTGGACTGCTAAAAAGACAAATAAAAGGATCACAGAACAAAAGGACCAAGCTTGAACTCTCCCTAGAAGGTATGACTAAACTGAGACTGTCGTACTTTGGACATATCATGAGAAGGCATGACTCACTGGAAAAGACAATATTGCTTGGCAAGGTAGAAGGCAGTAGGATAAGAGGAAGATAGCATTACAGATGAATAGACTCAATTAAGGAATCCACGGCCCTGAGTCTGCAAGATCTGAGCAAGGCTGTTGGTAATAGGTCTCCATGACATGGAGGTCTCTGAGTCACACACAATAAATCAAAGTAGTTAACAATAGCAACAACAGTTAACAATAAGACCTTAGAGGCACTTGCCAAACTGTCAAACAAGGGCTGTAGCAGGGATGGAAAGGATATTTGCCATTACTTACTTCCTGGTCAAAAAATGGGTTTCCAAACATTGGGAATATGTTTGAGAGGAACAACATGCAGGCAGGAATTCTGTATAGTTTTCACTCAGTATTCACGCATCCCAAAATATTTGAGGAAATTATTCTGTGCAGAAATATGTGCATTTGTGTCAGATTTCTGGGGGATTTTGCACACAAAAAATTAGCTATCTGTAAACGTTGTTTTTGCATTACAAAATGTGAGTTTTTCCACAAAATGTGTTTTTTTTTTCACGAAATCCCCACCATTTTCATTTAATCCTGGCCATACATTTCTGTGGAGAATAATTTCCTGAAACACTTTAGGATGTGTGAATACCAGGTAAGAACTGTGGAGAAATATTCATTTTGTCCCAAAGCAGAGAAACTGTTGAAATGACTGAAAAACCCAAATATTTATATTCCTAATCTTTAGTACTGGCCATCACTACTAGGGATAGGACAGAACAAAGCGATGCCTGTCTGCTCAGAAATAAACACCACTGAGTCCCATGGGCTTTAAAGCCTGATAAACAGGTAGAGAATTGCAGTTTACCTTCACGTATTTGTGAACACTGTTATGGCTTATCATGATTTCTCTTCAGCAATAAATACGATCTTGATGGTATCCTCTAGGCCAGTGGTAGGTGAAAATTTCATTCAGTTTGCATTTCAATGGAAGTTTACCTACTTTGCACATTTCAAACCACTACACGAACCAAAATGCCATTGTACTACAATACTGATACTTTTCTAAATTTTGCAATGCAATTGCTCAATTTAAAAAATCATATAAATTTCTATTAGTTAAGGAAGGTATAAAATGTTAGATTAGGAGAAACTGTTCTCAAAAATGAGTAAGTAAGGAAGAAGGTTACAAAAATTGAATATAATTGAAGAAAAATATGTGAAAATGATAATCAATTCCCCTGCAGACTCTTTTTTAAAAAATGCAAAATAATGCAGCAATGGGGCAAAATTAATTTGAGAGAGCCTTCATGGTGGCTGCTCCCACCCTGTGGAACACTCTTCTACAGGAGGCTAGGCAGGCCCTCTCCCTGCTCTCCTTTTGCCAGCAAGCGAAAACTTTTCTTTTTTAAACAGGCTTTTATGTAAGCCAGGGGAGCTTTATTTACTCACTTGTTTCAATCAAATATTATGATTTTTATATGTTTTTAATGTTTTTAATTGTTTTGATGTTTTAATTTGTTGTCGGAAACCACCTTGGGTCCCATACTGGGAGAAAGGCGGCATATAGATATAATAAACAAACAAACAAACAAATAAATAAATATTTTGACTTTGGAAAATAGGATCCTGAGCAAAAGCAACCCTGCCCCAGATTAATTTAGCCTTACTCTACATAAACAAACTGAAAAATGAAGACACTGAATAGATATTCTGGGTGGCTGAAACTCACGTCCAAAAAACTCTATGCTTTGGAGGAAACATTTTAAGAAAGTGGTCTTGCACACCAGCGACTCTTTTCATTTTTATATACAATCCATATAATACTTTTCAGTCCCCTGACCTTTTACTGGTTCTCTTTTACTACTTAAATTTCATTGGAAGGGTTTTCTTTTTAGATTCAAGATTAACTGTTTTATACTGTAAATTCTCCACACGCTTTTCTAGGAGTAAGTACCATAGAGTCCATGGGACTCAACAGACATAGTATTGTGCTGCAAAGTTACGTGAGCTTCTGTGCTCAAAGTTCAGTCAGATAGTTGCCGTGATCCAAAATCAATGGAGGAGCAGGAGGCAAAAAGCAGACCAGTATGTTTTAGGGTTCCATTTTCTGCTACCCAGAATAAACAAAAATAACATGGAATGACTGCTTGATTTGTAATATAGATTTTATACGTAGGGCTGAATTGAAAAGCATGGCAGCACTTTTGGTAGCATCAAAAATCAGCTCCCTTTAATGTTTCCTTTAGAAATGTTTGTTTGATTAATTCATTTATTAGGTAAAATATAAACAGGTATTCATTTAATTCCATCTCATTAAAACAATAGAACTGGATTGATCCTAAAGTGCATTGCCATATCCCCACATAGTTTTGATACTTCTCTCTCTCTGATCTTAATAGCTGATGACAGAAATTTAACGACTGATAGAGTTACGTTTGGACATATGTCCTCCAACAGGATTTTTACATAGAATTTTTCTGAATAGCCCGGCATACAGCTCAATAAAGGAGAGATCAAATCATAGCAATATAGACTATAAAAAATACAATATCTTATAATCCATATCATCTATGATTTTAGTTTACTTCTTGTATTTTTATACTATTTTATACTATTTTATGCATTTATGTCCCATTTATATGCTTTTATATCTTGTTATTGTCTATCTTACTTATATATTTATATCCTGTTTTTAGTTGGTGTACTTTCTATATATCACATCATTGGATGGTTAACTATGTTGGGTCTCTGGACTGTAAATGAAGTTTGATTTGATTAATTCATTTGTTCTGGAAGCATGTTAAATCAATATACGAAGAGAGGAATTCTGCCTCCTTCATCTCCAGTTCCATTGCTATCCTTACATGAAGAATGGCAAATCTGCACGGGAGATAGGTCTCCAAACCCACAGTCCCCCATACCCTGGGAAGCACCCACACATACGGAAGATCTTCTGTAGGTGCTCCATATGAGGAGAGAAAACTGGAGACAGAAGGAGCAGGGCCAGTATGCTCCCCCTTTGTGTTTGTATGCTTCCTGAGTGAATGGGACAGGTTTTGCTTATGTACATCCTGGTTCTCTGTCATTCCTGATTGGTTGGGATAATCTCTTGACTAATCCAGTAGAGAGGAGGAGGAATTAGTAGAAAACAGTACCAACACAGAAGCTAGTTGCTAAAATAAAGACAGTGAATAGCACTGGGAAAATGGAGATTAAGTGTACTGTCAGAAAATAGCTTTCTCCTATGGCTCATTCCTGAAAAAACATTTTCAACCCTAAAAACAAAATGGGGAGAAAATTTGGAATGGACTTAGTTAAGAGATGTTTGTTTTCCTTCAGTCATAACCCAGTTTCCTTTTTTTGGATATATTAATAACTCCATTTTTTTCTGTCACTTGTTACATAACTCCAGTCTTATGAAATCTTTACAGTGGTATGGTATGCTTGAAAAAATGTAATTATATAAAATCAAGTAACGCACTGTCATGAAGTATTCCCTTCCCCCAAAAAGGCATGGGAGAGGAGAACCAATGATAGTTTCCATGGTAATGTAAAAGAATACTTCATGTTGTGATGGACACTAGCTCTCTAAAAAGCAATAAACCCAAAAGGAGAGAACACTGGAACCCAGATACCACCACACTGGGCAATTTCCAGTCATCCAAGAATGAACTACAATTATTCTTTCCACCTAACCCTAAAGACATATTTGGGAAGAATGTGGGATCCATATACAAACATGTAATTAAACATGCTTAATCGTCAAAAAGATCTCCATTGCTAACACAAGATCCCACAGAAGCTAACTGGACTGGGAGTTGAATTTTATTTCCATGCTAGTAATAGGACAATATCTTCCACTGCTGGCTGGCCTGTTGGGGGTGGGTGGATTGGATAGTGTGTACTCATGCAATATACATTACCTGGCACACACGCTGCCCATTGCCTAGCTATGCTGTTTCCTCCTCAGCATCTTCTACCTGTGACAATTGCACCACTTTTTCCAGTAGCTAAGCTGGACTTAATGATATCCAGCCAAGCATATAAAACTTCATGTTGGCTGGAAAAAACATCATGTGGGCATAGCAATACCTTCTGAGAAAGACTCAGGAAGAATCCTATGTTTGGTCAGGGAATGTCTCTACTCCCTGAAATGAAGTTAAATCACATATGCAAAAAAGGTGGCATACACTGAAACATTCAGTCAGTAGCCAACAGTCAGTATCCACTCCTCCCTCCCTCCCTCCCTCCCTCCCTCCCTTCTCTCTCTCTCTCTCTCTCTCTCTCTCTCTCACACACACACACACACACACACTCAATTTCCTTTGTGGGAACCAGGGAACCTGACAAGAGATCTGGAGGGAAGGTTATTCCCTACCTCCCAAACAACACAAACCACAAGTGAGACCCAGTAGCATCAGTGGCCTCTAAGAATTCTATCTGTTAGCCTTTTATCTCCTCCAGCCTCCTGGCTTCTCATGAATGCACAAAACACCTATAGCAATGTGACAGGCAACAGCAAGGAGGTGGAGTGGTGGAATCAGCTCTACATGTTATTTGCTTGCTCTTTGCCTAGTTGTAGTGTCACAGGGTTATGTATCATTGCAACAATATTCCTCTGTGGTGCAACTAAACTAATTTCATCCCTGCTGATATGCAGTAAATGCTGTAACAGGTTCAGCTGTTTCCACTGTACTCAACACATTGGTCTTTGTTGATTTACCTCAATTGTTCTCAGCACATGGCGCAGCAACTGGAAGAGAAACCAAGATCCTCCATGACGTACCAGCACCTGAGCTTTGCTCTGAGCCACAACTGGAATTCCAAATCACTATCTTCCCAAATTCCTAACTGCACAATAAACCAAGCAATGGATGGCAAATATTACTGGAATGAGACCTGCTAGGACAATAGCCAGTACAGACAGAAAACAAACTGAATGAACACATGGGAGTTGTGGCTGGATGGGATGAGGAGGGCTGGGCAAAAAAATTCCTGAATGTGTGAGTAGTCACTTGTTTCAGTAGGATCCATATATTATTCCCCTTGGCTAGTTAAGCTAAGCTAAGTCACTTGTTTCAATACAATCCATATATTATTCCCTTTGGCTAGCTAAGGCCCTGCAACGTCTCAGGTGCACACCTGTCTTTCTTTCTAGACTTTTCTTGTGGGTGATGCTGTGTTCCAGAACTCAGTGTAGTTTCAAGCCTCCTCAACAGCTCTTTCAGTGTTGAACACTGCCACATGTTACTGCTGTACTGTAAGCTTTACTGGTGGCAAATGATGCAGCACATGGTACTTAGCAAAGAAGCATCTCAATCTTTTCACTGATGGGGACCAGTATTCCCGCACAGCCAACGTACAATTGGTCCATCAAACCAAGTCTATCTAGACTACCCTTCAACTAGTAACCAATTTCCCCATCACTGTATATAGGGGGAGCTTGGGTTGGGATGCACATTCTTAAGCCAAAGCTGATGGAAGATAGACTCTCAAGGGTTATATAGTGCAGAAGTAGACAAAGAAAACCAAAATATAAAAACATGACTCATCTGCGCCCTCCATAGCTATAAAAGCTATGCAAACAAGTTATCAACAAAGAAAAAAATTCACTATTCTGGTCTGTTCCCTGCCTTCAAATTTTTCCCAGTTTCAAACTGCAAAGTGAATACAAGAAGTATTTAACAAGGTCACTAATGCAAATGAACCCTGAAAGCCCTAATATAAACACTAAAATTATAATATTAAAAAAATTAAACTGATTATCATACTTTTATTTAGCTATGAAACACAATCTATCTCCTTAAGACCTGATGTCCTAAACTCCCTCAGTATGGCTTCTTGCTTAGCAGCTACGACGCCCACCCATGTATATCTGTATTTCTTCAGGTCAAGAGTAGATATCCACATTTTTAAACTTTTCTGGTTAAAATAGATTTCTGGAAATTAGGAAAAAGCAAATGTTGGAAGGTTGATATCCTAATCATACTGCATCACCTTGAAGTATTGACTCCCTGAGGCCTCCTCCCTGCAAGTCACAATGCATCTTTCTTCTGTTTAGCATGCCTAAGGGCTTCTAAGACCATGTCAAGAAATGATCCTATTTTTACTGCTCCCAAAAGCAAAGGATCAAATTCAAGGCAAGTTTATCAGAATTGTTAGACAAAATGTCTGTGTTAAGCCCTTATGATGTTGAACCTGGGTTTCTACCAACAGATGATAGAGAATTTCTGTAGTTCCTTTTCTGCTTCTGAGTTCCTGCAGGTGCGTTTGAATTATTTACAGCATCATATTTATTTTAAGCCTTTTCTCATGCTCTCCAGTCAACAAGGCTCGTGGAATGGCTTACATAAGACCAACAAAAACAAAAGCAAATCATTCCAAGAATTATACACACACACACATACTCACACACACAGTCTTCAAATGGTCTAATTTAAAAGAGGCGGTGGTAATAATGACAGATATGTCAAACTGGTTGTTTCTTCTTTTCTTGATCGTAAAGAAGTTAGGTTTAGCTTCTGAGAGGATAGGAGAACCCCGATCTTAGCAGGTGAAGCAACAGCATAGTATACAACGAAAGGTACCATGGTAGGTTTTTTCTTACACCCAAGGAATTTTATTATTACAAAAGAAAACTACAATGACAGAATCATGAAGTTGTCAGGAGAGCTCACAGATAATCAATTAATGCAGGAAATCTACAGCTACTCTGACTTTCTATGTTGACCTCATGAGAATATTTCAAATATTTGAAGATCATCTGTTGATTCTTTCAGCCTACTCACATCAAACCTGGTTAGCAGGCTGAACTGCATAATTTTTGTTTACTTCTTTTGATAAGTTCTTGATCACTCCTCAGGATGTGGTTGACTATACATCTGGCTATGTTTGTGTACCTTCACAAGAAAGATTCCCCGCAGAAGAATCAAGGCTGCTGAGCTGCAGAGGCTACTGATGGGCTTCTGCCAGTAAGAAATCAACAATTCTTCAGGCACAGTGACAGATGGCTTTTGTCAGGCATTCTCACCATCCTCCTACTCTAGAATGACCCATCACACTGTTTCTGTCACTCTTGAAAAATGTTATTTGTGATCCAAATCCTACCTACCATATAAATGGAAATTAAAGTTTTCATCCCAGTCTGCTACACACTGTTCTAAGCTCAAAAGGTGAAAAAGGAAGAGAGAGGAAGATGCTGTGGTACATTTTTAATTTGTGCCAACAAACATAGAACTAGATCAGAATAGAGTAGTCTCCAATGTGCCCCTCTAGATATTGGACTGTATTTTCCTCAAATTCTGTACCATGCTGGCTAGAGTTGCTGGGTTTTGCAATTCAACAATATCTAGAGGACAGCATGATTCTAAATCCTAGACTAGAGTTACATTTGTTTCCAGGTTGTGGTAGATGACAATTAAAGTGCTTTGACAGATTCACACAGCAAAATCTGGCAGAGTCTCTTTCTCACTGGCTCTTTTTAAAACTAAGTCATAGGTCTCATTTTCCTTTCGAGAAGGGTCTCTTGGCAGAGAAAAACAAACCAACCAAAATGATTTAAGTTAAAGAAAAAGCATGGAGAAATATAATGACCTCCATTTAACTGAGTTGCCTACGTAGGTACTGAAAGCTGCTGAAAAGGGCACAAGAAAGATTTCTTGAGCCCTCTGTAAATATAGGCATCAAGGGAAGGAAGACAGGATGGGTGCTATCTTCATATTTCTTTTATGCTTCTTCCACATCCATGGTTGGGCATGGATGTAAAACTGAGAGAAGTTTATTTCTCTGACAGCAGACTAGGATGGAAAATATGGAAAGCCTCCCCTCTTAGCTTCACAAAGAACAGCACTGATTTCAGGTTTGGTGAAACCATGCAGCCACAGAGGCCATTTTAGTGAAAGAGCAGGATAAAAATCAAGCCATTCTATGACACTAAAATATGACAATTATGTCCAACAGAGGTAGAACAGAATGTCTAGTCAGTTCATGAAACGGTAACAGAACAGGGACATCCTGTCATCCCCATCTGAAACTTCACACAGAGAAAAACATAATGGGAAAGATGTTAATGGACAGGGATATGATGGGCAGGGAAATTGCTACCTTCCCTCTCTACTCTCAATTGTAGTTTCTCCTGAAGCACTCCTGAAAACAAAAATTTTAAAAAATTGACAACTGCAATACTGTTTCACATGTATATAATGTGCAGTTAGTTCCCCTGCATTCTGTTGTTATCTGGAGGAAAAACATTTCTGAATAATGAAGAACACTGTAGAGACTAAAAATCTGCATACCTGTATCCTAGTATAAGCTGCCTTGATAAAACACACCCTGCTGATTCCTTGCCCTTTCGTTATCTCACATGAGGCATTAAACTTCAGTCAAGGAAATTCTACCTTCTTGTTCTTGTCTACAAGGTAGACATGCACTTTTATGTTAATGTTGCTACTGCCAAGCGCAGCCTTACAGATATGATTTGTAGCATGCAACATTTCCACCCATTTGGTGAAACTTCAGATGAAAGCTCTGTAACTGGAAATAGGCCCTGAGGTCCTTAGAAGTATGGATTGTTAGTATTGTGGCCAAGGTGGGCTGAGCCTTGCATGTTATGAGAGAATAGGATATCAAGCTGTTACCATGCCTGTCACAGTGAACTGTGAAAAGCCATTGAGCCTGATAGATAATATGTGATTAGTACAAGGGCCTTAGGCAGAGAAGTCTGACCATGAAAGCTCTCTCTTTCCTTTATTCCATTTAATAAAACTATCAGACTAAGAGTAAACTTCATTAGCAACATAACTGATCTCTAGGTGTCATCCTGGAGGCTCCTCGGTATATTTTGAATCAAATGATTGTTCTAGTTATGAAGTTAAAAGTTGAAATAATGGGCAGGTGGCTTCTCCAGCGATATTTATCTTCTGTTTGACTACTCTATTTGCTATCTGTTAACAAGTTTTTGAAATAATTGTTGGTAGTACATGCAATTTGTAGAGGTCTACAGTGAAGAAGCTGACTGGAACAAAATTGAAAAAGGTCATGCCTTTTAAAATAAAATGTTTATTGTACCTGCACACTCTATACTCAGTAGTCTTCCATTTAACAACCTGATGTTGCCTGTTTTGGACTATGCTCCTATCACACCATCACTTCCAGATTAATGAAAACCTTCTCTGGAACTTGACATCAGACAGCCTGGTGCAGACTTCTGCTAGTGCTTGGAAAAGTTACCTTACAGTCTTCAGCTCTTAGAATTCTCAGTCAGAAATTCAGTGTTCATGCTTTATGGGAATTATAGAAGCTGTAGTACTTTCTAAAAATGATATAATAGAATAAAAAGGTCATCCTAGAAAAAAAATCACACTTGTGTATGCACAACTATTTAGAGTGTTGTCTGAACTGGACAGCCTGGATTGTTTCTCTTAACAAAGCCAGGATACCAATACAAAACAAAACAACCCTTTATTTAATACTAGCTTTTGAACACTGCAACAATCTATGGAATTCCAGAATCCTAGTTTACCATATTCTGCAGTTACATAATTCTTTTATAAGCATTTTCTTGAAGGAAGCAATAATTAATTTTAGGATTCTTCCTTCCACTCTGAAAACTACATTTTTCACAGGCTATTTGCCAACTGGGACTTATTGTGTGCAAAATTTGCATATGGCTCTTTTTCACAGAAGATAGGATTTTCTTTGCCGGAAACTGAATTTTCTGTGCAAGTAATATTTCTATGCAGAATTATTATTTCCTACACAGAAAATGCTGTTTCATGCACCAAAATGTTGTTTTCTATGCATATCAACCATGTGTAAATTTTGTGTAGGATATCTCTCAAATTACAGCATTTCCTGATCAGGGAACAGCATTTTCTATGTAGAAAATAATATTTCTCAGATGAAATATTAATTTTTTTCACTGAAAATGCTGCTTTCTATACAAAACAGCCATCTGTGAATTTTACACAGCTAAGTCCTGAACTACAAAGATTCTCATCACTGCTAGGTTCTTCTCCATAGGGTTTCTTAACATTGAAAAATATGTTTTTTGACCATTTTAAATATATTTTCAAATATTCTTTATATCCATAATATCCTGTGGACATGATTATCCTAAAGAGCAACACAAATGTTTCATGTATTACTATTATTATCCTTTATTTATATAGCGCCATCCATGTACATGGCGCTTTACAAAATTAAAATACAACAGTTGACATAAATAAATACATAACAAAATGAATAAATAAAAAATGAAAAAAAAAGTCAAGGGTATATGCAATTACAACCAGTGCAATGTAACATTACCATAATGCCAATAAAATACAATATCTAATTAACAATAAAAACTAGTCCAATATTCCAAAAATTTCAGAAAACAATTTCAATTTTCAATTTAGATTTAAAAACAGTAAGAGAAGGAGTAGTTTGCAAGGTCACTGGAAGGCAATTCAACGCAGAAGGGGCAGTGAGAGAAAAGGGCGTAACTGATCTAAAGAGGAAGAGACTCTAGGCTGGGTAAGAAGTGTTTGTGGAACGTAGGTTTTGAGCAGGCTGGTAAGGAGGGATAAAAGCAGCAAGATAAGGAGGAGCTAAATTATGTAACACCTTAAAAGTCAAACCAAGGAGTTTATAAAGGATCCTACAAGGAATAAGTAACCAATGAAGGGAGATCAGGAGGGGATAATGTGATCGAAATGGCAGGCTAAGAAAATAATTTTAGCAGCAGAGTGAAAAACAGAGACCAGAGGGGAAAGATGAGATCAAGGAAGACCAGTAAGTAAAAGATTACAGTAATCGAGATGAGAAACAACAAGAACGTGGATTAAAGTCTTAGCAGAAGAGGGAGATAGGAAGGGTCAGATTTTAGAGATGTTATAAAGGAAGAAGCGGCATGACCTAGCAACAGTCTCAATTTGGGAAGCAAAAGACAAAGAGGAATCAAAAATGAATCCTAGACTGTGAGCTTCTTTCACCGAATGGATAAGTGCGTTATTGATGGTGATAGAAAAGGTGGAAAGTAGAGAAGGTTTTTTGGGGGGAAATGAGTAATTCTGTTTTTGCCATATTAATTTTAAGAGCTGGTGAAGCATTCATGAAGAAATACCAGAAAGACACTCTGTAATATGGTCTTCAATATCCTTTGAAAATTTAGAGAAAGAAAAATATAACTGAATATCATCAGCATAGAGATGACATTGAAACCCAAAGGAACTAATAAGATTACCTAGGGAGAGAGTGTAAAGAGAAAATAAGAGAGGGCCCAAAACAGAACCTTGAAGGACCCCTACCGAGAGACGGAAGGAAGAGGATTTATGATTACCAACTACCACGTTAAAAGAGCAACCAGAAAGATAGGATGAAAACCAACCAAGAGCAGACCCGGTGAACCCTAAGGCATGAAGTGAGTCTAACAAGAGAACATGATCAACCGTGTAGAAGCCTAAATATGTGAAAGATACACCCTTCTTTAAACTAAACTGTGTGAACCCCATCAATGTTTATATCAGTTTTCAACAAATACTGCTTTTTAAAACCACAAATTTTAAAATTTTAAAATCTTTCCCAGTTCAATAGAGGGTGTTTCTAATACAGAAACTAAAATAAAAACTTGGGTGCCAGATCTGGCTCATGTATTTGGATTCCCATAGATATTACTCAATCAGCTTATACCATGCCCCATAATTCACCATGGAGTCATTAATGACAAATTAAAAAGGTACATTTGTGTGCAAGAGAAGCATATTGTATTATAAAAATGTTCTGAAAATGCAAATACCTAGATTGCTCTTTTCATATGTAGCTACTAAATCTGTTAAGGTCACAGAAAATTACTTTATACTGATTTGGACCATTGGTCCATTTGGCACAGAAAGTATATACAGAAAGTAACTTGAAGAAAAGTCTTTCATATGAGTAATTGTCCTTGAAAGAAGAACAGCTATGGTAATACAAACAAACAAACAAACTATAAGGTTTACGTAAAGAGAAACATAAGCAGGGATTCGTGAATTTGCTAAAAATTTGCTCAGCTGAATAGCAATGACTCCCTGACATCCTACACAGTTTTTATCTACCTGACATCCAGCCCCAATCTTTCCCCTCTCCATTTTCTGCTTGCTTTTGCTGGATTTGTGCTCATGAGGTTCCCAACACATGAATTGCTTGCCACTACTGAAACCATTATACCCCAGCATCTAAAGGCTAAAGACTGATGGAAGCGGGTGGGTCCAGTATCAGTGGGATGGTGCATCCACTCTAAGCTTTAGTCCAAACTAAAGGCTCAATCTAGGATAGCTCAAGTAAAGACTAAACCCTAGATTCACCACTCCAACATCTGAGCCATCAGCCACCGCTAGTAAAGATCATTCCTGAGCAACTGAGCAGGATGCAAACAATAATTGAGAGAGTTATGGGGAACCAATGCTCCACCGTAATAAGAGTACAAAGAACTACAGAGGAAAGCAATACTCCAGGTTCTAGTACTGGAAGCTAGTACTCCAGACTTTTTAAACAGGATCATGCTTGTTATTGGAGTCACACCTGGGAAAAAAGTACTCACAGAACAGAAAAGTGGGGCTGGAAGCCATGGGCTCACCCACCTACTATGAACTCACCCACCTACTATTTTGGTGTTAAATTGAGATGTCAAGAGATTATTTCTATGTGACTGAAACTCAAGAACCTGCTATTGTGTCTAGATTAGTCCTGAAGGAGGCAGGGGCATTTCCTCTTACACATACCATCCTGGACTTTGAAGCACCCTTTATGAGACTCAGGCTGTCTCTGCATGCTCTCTCCAAAGTCCAAGATAAAGAGGATGGACTGGGATGAGAGTGAACAAAGTGGTCAGTGGAAAACAATGATCTTGGCTGCCAGAATACATGATGAAGTCTCTATAAACATCAAACATTCAAACAGAATCACAAAACAGCATTTTGATTCAAAATTCTTTTTGTTGCCACAGTTTAGGATCAGATTAATGAAGCCAAAATTTACTGTGCTAACTCATTTCAACCTGCCATGCTATAAAACCCACAAACTATGCTGCTACTTAGGAAGTTAGGCACCAACATGTAGAAAGTTAACAGATGTCTCCTCTTTGCCAACTAGTATTATCACTGAAAGACATCAAATGCAATCATTTGTAGATGAAAATAGTAAAAAGGAAGAGACTAGCAATGCAATTATCAGGCCTTGGAAATCTCAAACAGATAAAAGTTCCCAAAGGAACTTTTATGTCAAAATGCAGCACGGCTGAACACTTTGTAGCCCAACTCTTGGGCATTTTTATACAGGTCTAGGAGAAAGGAACAGGTGTTCTTTTTTATAGAGTAGAGAAAAGTGTTATTCACCCTTTACGCATACCAATAAAAATTCAGACATTTAAAAAGTGTTGTAATAGCTGCTTGAAAATTTTATTAACGTACTCTGTCCTCCCATTTTTCTTTAAACTAGCCAGCCTATACTGTGGATTTTCACACATAACAAAGATGAGAGTCACTGATGTTGTGTCTTAATTAGCAAGAACATGAAAACCTATTATATAGACTACTAAATTAATGAGAATGATCACTGCAGGGTTTAAAAAGAGATGCTTGTACTTGTACAGCCCTTGAGTCAGAATGCTTTAGGCTAGCACTAATAATTCAGAAATGCAACACAGATCAAGGAATTGGCAGAGATCAGGCTGCTGTATCAGATTACTCTGGAAACACAGAAAGAGAGATGTTGCCACCTTTGGACCTACTAAAGTATAGACAGTCTAGTAATTTAGTGCATCTGTGAGACAAAATCTCTGTAAAATCAAAAGACTTGTTTTTACAGTATTAGCACTGGTGTCCTAAATAAAAGTGTTAGCATACTGGACCAAAGAACATAAGAACCCGGCTGAATCAGACCTAAGACCCATCAACTAGACATTCTTTTCACACACTGACCAAGAATTTCTCTATGGAAAGCCAACCAGCAGAATATGGTTACAACTGTACTCCCTAACAATTAATATATAGAGCATACTCTCTCTGGTACTCAAAGGTATATATGATCACCCTGACTAGTAACTAGTGATGGCCTTATCCTCCAAAAATGCATCCAACTCTCTTTAAAAGCTGTCCAAATTGGCTGCCGTTACTAGATCTTAGAACCACAAAATCACAGAATTGTACAGTTGGAAGAGACCACAGTAACAATCAAGTCCAACTCCCTGCCGTGCAGGAATACACCATCAAAGCATTCCCAACAGTTGGCCATCCAACCTCTATTTAAAAACCTGTGAAGAAGGAGACTCCACCACACTCTGAGTCAGCATATTCCACTGTTGAATTGCTCTTACCAACAGGAAGTTCTTCCTAATGTCTCGTAGATTTTGACAGTTTAACTATGCACTGAGTGAAGAACTCCTTTTTATCTCTGCTGCATAAACTAGATTAACTTAGACCAGAAACCTTCTTCTTTCATACACCCCAGAAAGAGCAGTGTACCTGTGTTACGGCACATGGGATTTTCCAGGTTACACTCCATGCAATGCCTGGCTCAGAGGACTCTTCAGGTCTTTAGGAAATAGCCAGCTCCAAACAGCTGTGTGGAACAGAAGCAGCTCTCTATTGTACCAGTGGCCTTCTCGGAATGGGGTAGGAGAAGCAAATTTGCTGCTCCAGGTGCTTTGCCATCTAAGCAAATTGCCTCAGTCTGTCTATTGGTAGACCTGGTCCCATACTCTTGCAAAGCCCCATGACCAAATAACAACGAAATAGCACTTCTGCGCTTTCTATTCCTCTTCAGCAAAGAGCATTCACAAATATGTCTAATGTATGTTTTAAAGTTATCCTTCACAAATATGTCTAATGTATGTTTTAAAATTAATTTATGTTGATGTCCATCAGTAGAACTTCCATAAAGTATATGGCATAAAAAGAAATATTCTTTTGTCTGTCATTTTTTTCTATCTAGACATTTAATTTTAAACATTATATCCAAAGTGCAGCTTGCATTCATAAAGCTCTAATGATATCAATGTCTGGGACCCAGTTCTTAGCTCACCATGGAGAGATTAGAATGCTAGATATTAGGAGAAAGTTTACTCAGTGGCTGCCTCACATTTAAGGACAGGCAGGGATTCATTCCTTAGCATTATTAGTATTTAAAGTTATCTTGAACGCCCTTTAAAAAAAATGTCTGCATTTTTCAGTTGCTCTTGGGATTTTGGTTTTTTTGTTTTTGTTTTTTATAGTGTCCATTCTAGAGGTGTTTGTAATATATTTTAAGAATGGTGATTTGTATTTGTAGTATTGTATTATTACATTTTCTTTATTGTTTGTACACCACCTCATGAAAGCCAGTGTGGCCAGTGCAGTGGTCTGAGCATTGGACTATGACCCTAGAGGCCAGGATTCAATTCCCCACTCAACCATGGAAACCTACTGGGTGACATTGAGTGTATCACATACTCCGAGCACCCAGAAAACCTCATGATAGGTTCATAGGGTTTTCTTAGGCAAGGAATACTCAGAGGTGGCTTCTCATTGTCCACCTCTGAAATATAGCCTACAGCACCTGGTACTCCTTAGTATGTGCTATTGCTCTTTGCTGCTTCCTAAAATAAATTTTAGTCAAATGCTTTTGAAAAAGGATGCAGTTTGATTCATAATCACACCTTCAGAAATAAATGGAGAATTTCTGTCTGCTTTTTATGGATTAAGTTCCTGAAAGAAGAATAACTTATAAAATTATGAACAGGTAGTAACTCTAAGATTCTGGAGCAGATCATTAAGCAGTCAGTTTCTAATCACTTAGAAAGCAACACGGTAATCACAAGAAGTCAACATGGATTTCTCAAAAATAAGTCATGCCAGACTAATCTTCTCCCTTTTTAGGATAGAGTTACTAGCTTGATAGAGGAAGGGAATGCTGTGGATGTAGCATTTCTCGATTTCAGTAAGGCCTTTGACAAAGTTCCACATGACATTCTTGCAAAGAAGCTAGTAAAATGCGGGCTGGACAGGGCTACTGTAAGTTGGATTTGTAATTGGTTGACCGACCGAACCCAAAGGGTGATCACAAATGGCTGCTTTTCATCCTGGAGAGAAGTGACTAGCGGGGTGCCACAGGGTTCTGTCCTGGGCCCAGTGCTGTTCAATATCTTCATCAACAACTTGGATGAAGGAATAGAGGGCATGCTCATCAAATTTGCAGATGACACCAAATTGGGAGGGGTTGCTAATACGCCAGAGGACAGGATCAAAATTCAAAATGACCTGGATAGATTGGAGAGCTGGGCCAAAGCTAACAAAATGAAATTCAACAGAGAGAAGTGTAAGGTCCTACACTTAGGTAGAAAAAATGGAATACAGAAATATACGATGGGGGGCACGTGGCTGGATAGCAGTACGTGTGAAAGGGATCTAGGAGTCTTAATAGACCACAAGTTGAACATGAGTCAGCAGTGTGATGCGGCAGCCAAGAAAGCCAATGCAATTCTCGGCTGTATCAATAGGAGTATGGTGTCTAGATCGAGGGAGGTACTGGTACCACTCTACTCTGCTTTGGTTAGACCTCATCTTGAATACTGTGTCCAGTTCTGGGCACCCCAATTCAAGAAGGACATGGTCAGGCTGGAGCAGGTCCAGAGGAGGGCAACCAAAATGGTGAGGGGCCTGGAAGACATGCCCTATGAGGATAGACTTAGAGAGCTGGGTATGTTTCGTCTGCAGAAGAGAAGGTTAAGAGGGGACATGATAGCCATGTTTAAATATTTGAAGGGATGCCATGTAGAGGAGGGAGAGGGGTTGTTTTCTGCTCCTCCAGAGACCAGGATAAGGAGCAATGGATTCAAGTTGCAGGAAAGGAGATTCCACCTGAACCTCAGGAAGAACTTCCTGACAGTCAGGGCTGTCGGCAGTGGAATATGCTGCCTCGGAGTGTGGTGGAGTCTCCTTCTTTGGAGGTTTTTAAGCAGAGGCTAGATGGCCATCTGTCGGGAGTGCTTTGAGGGTGTTCCTGCATGGCAGGGGGCTGGACTGGATGGCCCGTGTGGTCTCTTCCAACTCTACATTTCTATGATTCTATGATTCTATGATTCTATGTATTGACGAGAAACAATGACCACATGGTATCACTTCTGGCTGAGATTATAAAGTGTTGCATGCATTTGAAACTGCAAATGTGGAGTTCCTCAGAGAAAGGGAATATAACAAATGATGATATTCACTCTGGCAAGTCTGGATAGGCTTGTCATACCGATTTAATTTGTGTTTGTTGGGCCCTGACTAGAAAAGTTGCCATGTGCTCCACATTTCAAAGATTATGAAATACTAATTACAGTTCCAAACACAGCCCAAGATCTAATGGTATACTTTTATATTCAGTTGCATACTTCCTATCCATCCTGTGCATCTACATCCATCATACCTGAACAGTGGCATCTACCTCCATTCCAAACTTTCTGTTTCCTTACTGTTTCAGACCTCACAGGCATGAAAAACCTATTCTAGAGCGATTCTCCAACTCTTTGGGGCAGGATTTAACGGTGCACAGGGACTGCTGGAAGGAGGGTGAGTCACCAGTTATGGTAGATGCAGTAGGATCTACCATAAGTGTTTGACTGGCATATAATCACACTTATCTGTTCAGGTTTCAAGAAGACACTGAAAGGATACAACACTTAAATAAAAATAGAAATTATATTCAGTAAGTGAAACAGATATTAGATTGAAAAGCATAGTCAACTCTGTATGAGATGGGTCATGTTACTTAGCACTTGTGCTGTGTTCTTTCACAATGAACTTAAAAGCCTCCCCCAAATCCTAATGGTGTATCACCTTGTTAATACCTTTCCAAAGCAGAAGTTAAATCAAGCCCTGGAAGGCCCCATGTGGATCCAGAGCCAATTTCCTAACATCTGAAAGTACTTAGTACAGCTCTTGAAGAAAATGAGTTTTATATTGTCAAAACTAAGGTGGATGGTATTTAAATCACCGGTTTTAACGGTGATCTAAATAACCAATTAAAATCCTTGATGGTATCCATCTGTGTTTCTTAGCAATTTACCTAAAGAAAGATTGCACGGTTCACTGATAGCTGGAATCCTTAAATATGCACAGTGAAATATTTACAACAAAATGTAACCTATTTTCTAACTGAGTTTTGTTTTACAGGAGGCTATGTAGGTTATTACTGCACATGTTTTTGCAATAAAAAACTGTAATATACAAATGTATTGCTTTGGTTATAAACCATTTATATACTAAATTACCACATTTAACCAATTTATTTCTAACTTCTCTTAGAAAGAATCTGAAATTCAGTTCACAAGAACAGAAGTCATAGTGTAAGATTGTTAAGAAATCATTTGAAGAAGATCATAGTAAATACGCTGAAATTGTGTAAAAGGGAAGGAATTTACTTGAAAGATACTTTGCTAAATAGAAATTAACTTCAGTCATGCAAGATCAAGACATAGATCAAGAGACATACTACATGAAGATTTTCACAAACATGAACAGCCACTCATTTCAAGAATCATTTCAACACTAATCTCCAGAAGTATAATACAACTATTTATAATATAGACCTTTGTAGGTACAGTAGAAATTTCAGAGATGACTGACATTCAGATGAGTAAGTCCTAGTGTCACAAAAATGTACATTCAGATACTTCCAGTATACTTATAAATTTAATGGTAAAAATAACTGCCTACACTTCAGATTCACTCCTAGAATCTTCCTTTCATAGCTCTTTATGCTCAGTTATCAGCCACAGTGCAAAATTTCTGCAGTATACTCTGTGTGGGGCTGGTTTCAAAAACCGTTAAGAAGTCTCACTGGAACTAGACTGGGACATCCATGCTACTGACCTAAGGTAATTATCAAGATTTTATAAGATGTAAAATCAAAAGGCTTTCATGGCTGGAATCCATAGGTTGTTGTGGGTTCTCCGGGCTTTGAGGCCGTGTTCTATTAGTATTTTCTCCTGACGTTTTGCCTGCATCTGTGGCTTGCATCTTCAGAGGATCTGGTGGCATGAAAGTGAGACAGAGTATATATATACACTCTGTCTCACTTCCATGCCACCAGATCCTCTGAAGATGCCAGCCACAGATGCAGGCAAAATGTCAGGAGAAAATACTAATAGAACACGGCCTCAAAGCCCGGAAAACCCACAACAACCTAAAGATTTTATAACTTTTTTTTCTACTTTCAATGGTTTCTGATCCATTTCCAGGAGATGTTTTTGACATGTAAAGCCCTAGATAGCTTAGGATTGGGATACCTAAAGGGCTGTGCTGTCACTAATGAGCCAGTTATTAAAATCTTTGAGGGAAACTTTACTTCACATCACACCAGCATCTGAATCATTCCTGAGAGTCTTCTTGCTGGCTTTTTCCAAGCTTTGGGACTCTCCCCCCAGCTGGTTTGTTTTGCACCTTCTTTCTGGTGGCCTTCTGCAGGTATGCCTCTTGTTGTTTTCAGGTTGTGGTGAGCTGCAGTAATTTTTCTAGGCCCATTGGCATTTCAAAGGATAACTACCACTGTTAATTTTTTCTATTTTTTTTACACAGTTATGGACTTGTTTTTACCATCCATTCATACTGTGGGCTGACTCTGTTATTTTGTTTTGTGCTTCACAAGCTGACAAGATATATAAATAAATAGGCATCGTCTTCACCCCTACCTCCAATATACCTTAATTTGGAAGGCAGCAAGAAACTTCAAATTCTGTTCTATTCATATCTGCTTTATTATCCCTATCATCCCAGCAGCCTTGTGCTGACCAAAGTGGCTGGTGATTCTGGAGTTACAGAGCGACGTATCTATTTTAAGATTAATTTAATTTAATACCTACAGGCAAAGGATTACTATTTGTCCCACCAACACATGCAGCTCTGTCAAGGCTGAAAGCCTTTCAAGATCTGGCTGTGCATTTGTAGAACAGTCTTCTTTTAGACCCCTTCTGGAGGAGGATCTCACCCATTTTCGTAAAGGGCTGAACACTTTCCACTTTAATTCACCATCTTAAGCCACTAAGTTTAAGCTGCTGAAATGGGTAGCAGCTGGTGCGATGCTGGGGTTTTCAGTCCATACATTGTTATAGTGTTATGTTTATTGTCTTTATCTCTGATTGTATACATTGATATTCTGCCCTTTGGTGAAAAGGTCATTATAAATCATCATCATCATCATCATCATCATCATCATCATCATCATCATCATCTATATACCCAGAGCTGTCAGTATGCACATCTGTGGATGGCAATAATAAAAATACAGTTTCCATGATGATATAACATAAATCTATGTAAGTTGACTTTCTTTCTGTTTCTCTATTTCTACATCACAAGAAAACGGCTGCTGGAGGGATTTTCAACAAATTTGGTGGGTACGTTGTGGATGCTCTTTTTTAAAAATACAGACAACGTGATGTACACAAAATTCACTCCTGATTGTACTCATTTTTTCATCACATTTTCACCAGATTTAGAGAACATGTTTGAGATGGTTTGACTTAAAATACAGGCTATGTAGTGATTACAAAAATAGTGTGCTTTGTGCTTCAGTTCTGGGTGAGATGCTTGCTTGAACCTGCATGTGTATCAAACTAACCCTTCATGTATTTTTTTCCCTCCCTGCCTACAAAAAGCATGACCCCACTGCTTGCTTTCTGATAGTTCTGCTTTGGCTGGAACTTTCCTCTGGGCAGATCCAGTTGTACATTTTGGCTATTAACACAAATGGTGTCAAATTCCTGGTGCAGGGGGTGTATGACCTTTTCTAAATAAATTGATTTATCTTTCAGGTTTACAAGGGGTGTTCTTATAGATGAAATGTTTCCTAGAGGAATATTGTCAAGCCAATGACACACTCATTTAATATGTATCTTAGTCCTTTTAAAAGGCCTACAAAACAACACATACTGAGACTTCTTACCTCAGGCACTTTGAGGAGCAATATACCAATGTACTGGTATGCTGGGAGATTAGGGATGTAAAGTTCCAGATTGACTATGTGCCAATCCTTCCTCAGCTGTGGGCACTTGTGCCTCCACCCAAATTGCTGGTGACCTTTTCTGGTATTTATGATGTCAGAACAGATTTTTATTACTGTTTGAGCCGTTGACGCAGAGCAAACAGGTTCAGCAGCCTGTGTTTATCCAGGCAAGATAGAAGCACTGGGATGTCAGTATTTTTTTTGCTTAAATCAACTTGTATCACCTTCTGCCCAACTGCTTGGATGATCTTAACACTAACTTATTTTTTTCTTAAGAGAAAGAAGGGACAAAGTTTTGAAAACAACAAAAAAGGGGGGTTAGAAAAGAGAATAAGAACAACTTATCAACCTCCTCACACTTGATGTGCACCACTTCAAGTACTGTACACCTTTAAAACTGCAAGACATGAATGAGACAAAATATACTTAAAAAGACATATGTCACATGTTTTTGGTAGTCAAGACTTCATTAATTTACCTATGGGTCTGGTCTTCCATTTGTTTTTAGACTTTTTGTTCCTCTACGTTTTCCACGAATGCCTAAGAGCCCACCCATGCAACAGTATTATGATGCCATGTATTTCCAGTAGCTTTGCAACTACTCATCTGTGGAATTTCATTACATTGGGAATGTCTTCTGGAAGCACTGCAAGACCTTCTTATTTACAATAGCTTTTTGTACAGCATTCCCTAACACGACGGTATTCAGATGTTTTGAACTACAACTCCAATTATTTCTGACCAACAGCCATTCTTACTGAAGGTGATGGGACTTATAATTCAAAATATCTCGAAGATACCATGTTGGAAAAGGCTGCTTTACTGGCTAGGGAAAAGTTATTGAGTGCATAGATCTGAGAGAAAGTTACCTGCAAATAATCTCAGCTTTGCAACTTTTTATAGATGCTATACCATTATGTTACTCTGCAACCTAAAGCAAGGGACCTTTCTTGGCAGGTGTAGAAGACCTTCCCTGCTGAGGCTTTCTTACTGCCCATGTTGCGATCTTGTCCGCTTTTTGTACACATTAGCATTTGAATCTGTATACATTTTTGAAATTTAAGGCACTTGTTTTAAGAATTAAATAGTTTTGTTTTATTTTATGATGTGATTCAATGGATTATACATTACCCTGGAGTTTTAGACAGAATGAAGGAAAGTAACCCCCAATAGGTTTGCTTTAGGGTCACTATAATTTGGAAACAACTTGAAGCCACACAACAGCAACAAAAGTATGCCATTTTAGGAAAAAAGAATCAACATCAAAAACAAAGGGTTTTGTTTCCCCTGCATACATGCCTATCCCCACCCTCACCCTGTGATCAACCCAGTCTGAAGACTGACTTGTTTCCAGATGAGTGTAGCATTTCAGGCTGTAGCAGCATGCAAACTAAAACTGCATCTTCTGCAGTTGCCATCTATAATAGCACCTCTCTCCCATGTGTTTCTGGGATGTGGCTGTAATACTGTCAGTCTCTGTCAGCTGGCTAATGGAAGAAGGGTAGCATATGTCAGCTGCCAGTAGACAACTGAGAATGATTAACTAGATTTCTGTATGAAGGCTTAGAACAACAGAAATATGGATTGTCCATGCAAATCAACTCAGCATGAAGAAATGTCACAGATCCATTACTTGTGTGGTTCATGACCTCAGTATCTGCTGCAGCATTTTATGTATGTACAACTGCAACTCCCATAAAGTACATGTTGGATCCTACTGTGCAATGACCTTCTCTATGAGAGCAGAAGCAACATCTACTTCTCAGAAACAAATCATAAAGTAAAATATTTAGAGAAAAAAATTACTGGGCTTGTATTCCTACATGATCACCATAGCAATTAGCAGGTCTATAAATGATCAAAACTTCATTACTTTTCATCATATTAGTGAAGCATCTGTGTCAGTGTGATATGAATATAATTATTCTATTTCTCATTCTCAGACTTATTTGCCTAGCAACCAATGCACTTTACACAAGGAAATGTACAAGACTACCATGCTTAACAGGCATGGAAGCAAATGGCCAGAAACTAAGGTGGATATAACTAAATGCATATAACTAAAGTGACCAACCTCCAACAAAATGATGATGCAATTTTACATTGTTCACTGGCATTTTGTAAATTAAATCTAATAGGTCTGATGTAGTGGTGATCTGGAGTTATGCAAATATCCAAGCTGTACAATGTGGGGGACTAGATTATCTCAGTGGTTAGTCTGGAAAATATGAGTAATTAAGCGCAATTGAGGAGACGAAACTTAAATGTTCTTTGTAGAAATTTTATGAAAGTTGCCACCATCATTATCTACTTTTGTTTTGTTCACACAGTGAACTGTAGATATTTTTCCAGAACGACATACAAATACTTTAGAGGATAGGTAAAAAGTTGAAATGATCAAGCACCACACTGGAAATTTTGTTGTTGTTATTTAATCTTCAGTCAGCTTAGACTCATTGCAACCCTATGAGTGAGAGATCTCCACAAGTTCTGATCATCAACAGCTCTGCTGCAGATCTTAGAAATTCAGAGCTGGGGATTACTTGATTGAATCAGTCCATCTGTAAAGCAAGCTTTCCCCCTTCTTCTTCTTCTCCTTCTTCTCCTCCTCCTCCTCCTCCTTCTTCTTCTCACTTTGCCAGCATTATCGTCATTTCTAATGAGCCATGTCATCTCATGATGTGTCCAAACTACGATAGCCTCAATTTAGTCACTTTGGTTTCTAGTGAGAGTTCAGGCTTGATTTGCTGTAAGATGCATTTATTTGTCTTTCAGGTAGTCCATAGTATCCATGGAACTTTCCACCAGGACTACGTTTTCATGTAACTAAGACATTTTAGTGCTCGTCAGACTCTGTTACAGAATCAAGTTATGTTGCAGAATCCACATAGAAAAAGATCTACAATGTGGGCATCCCGCTGCACTGTCACCTGAACAGCTGTTAATAATTTCTCCAAATTTCAGTCATTGCCATCTACAGATTCTTTTTCTTTAAAAGAAAATATGAATACTATATGGGATAAAAGAGGTCTGAAAAATCTGTTGCTTTTGTTATTACTACACTTTTTTGTTCCAGCCAATAAAACTTATTGAAACAAAAAAGAATGCACTATGCTATTTTTTCATTGAACCGTGATATGAAAAAAAATCGGAGTGATATGGTTGTCAGCGGGTTGGTCCAATTTAGAGTTCTCCACCAGGGAAATACAAGAAGTGTACCTGAAACCTGAACTGCAATGCTAACTTTCCTGTTCACTCTCAATACTTTAGAATTTCCCCAAATTCTCCAAAATTCAATGCAAGTCTTTTCTTTAAAGAAAATATGGATGCATGAGGATTAAGTAACTTGAAGTGGTATAATATTAAAGTGAAAACTTCTTCAAGTACTGTCACAAGAAAAACATATTTTTTGTTATGGAACTTCAGCTGTACTGAGGCTCACCTCACGCCAACTTTCAGGGGTGTGTGGTACCAAGAAAAGGTTCTCCATCCATCCATCCTTTTATAATCTGATTTGTTTTATTGTAATGCTTGCTTATAGGTTGTTTTTAAACAGTCATGTAATGCTGTTTTTATTCCAATTTATGTTTTTCTGATAATTTTGACTTTATAAGCTGCTTTGTGAACATTCTGATGTGAACTAAAATCCTAAAACAAAACAAAACAAGTGTATACAAATATATCATTTGTACACCAAGCTTCTGAATGATATAGTCCTAGGAGATTTTTACCATGAGTCAATAGACATATGGAATCTTCTCAGAACAAGTTCAGCTCAGATGGATGAATCTGTCTAATGTTCAGTTTATATTCCTTTGATACAAGTGGCAATCCATATCATTTGATACAGATACCAATGCACATTTTTCAAACCATTATAATTAAACAATAGTTCGTGTTGACTTAGTTTAATACTGTTTGATTTGCTGAGTATCCTTTTATATATTTTCTATTTTGTTTGTATTTTTTTGTTGTATAATACACAAAAGATGTTACTGGCTTATGATCAATTAAATGAAACATATTTTGCTTTAATGTATTTTATCTATAATTCTATTCCATTTCTGCATTAATTTATATTAAAAAGAGCCACTCAAAACACCGAAATGCACATTTTGGCATTTCCTTTTTTTTTTCATTTAAACATTTACACGCATATTTTGATATAGAAAACTACTGAAGATTTATGTAGCAATGTTCAGAAATGTGCAAAACCTACATTCTGCTGAATCTTAGAGGTCTGGATCAGGTCATCCCATATATTAATTTGTAAAGATCAAATTCTGGAAGCATCTGTAAGATCAACGGTAACGGAATCTTCTACAATAGTGGAGTAAAATACTGAAACTCAATTAAACTGATACATGCAATTAAAATATGAACACCTCTCAACTCAAATAATGAGTGGTTAGTTTATTTAAGATGATTAGCATAAATCTTATGAGTGCCAGAGCACCAAAAGTTGAGTACTTTGTGCAAATCTGAGGAAGGTGAGCAAGCTTGCTTCTACTTCACATCCCAGCAGATAGCTCTATTTCTTTCTGCAGTGCCTGCTGTGAAAATTTTTTATCCTCTCAAACAATATTAAACTTGATAAGGTTTGTACCAGACAATCCTTGCCAACAATTGAGTAACTGAACAATTCTTGTAAGAAAATCAGTGATTTCAAAATTGCCCTCAAGAATGGAGCAGATTATGGAGTCAAGCTCCTATGGAGGAAGAACTGTCTTCTAATGACTGCACTGCTACCTTTCTGTTAATACCCATTTGAAATAGCAGACTGGATGGCCCCCCAAAGATCCTTTTAAACTTGTTGTGATACCTCCTAATAGGAAAGCAGGGGAAGGACGGAAGAAGCTTAAAATAATCACTAAAGATAGATTTCTTTAGATGAACCTCCAGGGAGGGAGGTAATTCATACCCATATTCTGGAATGAAATTTATTGAGAGTACCAGCAATTGGAGGGAAAAGAAAGAAAAGAAAGAGAACTGAATCAAGGTGAACAAGATTTGAGTATTAAAAAGGCTGAGAAAAAGATGGGATGAAGTGAACAGTTCAGTACCTACAAATACAGATAGAATATGAATATTCTTTGCAGTATTAATGTAGTTATTTTATTTCTATTAGTCAATTGCTTAAAAAGGCATCATTGATTAAAACATGAATAAACAGGCACCTAAACTTGAGAAAGGATGAGAAATTTCTTAGACACACGTATCAATTATCTACAGATGCCACTGCTAAAAAAGGAGCAAAAATTAATGTTTGTATCCATTTCAATACATATTGACTTCCCAGGTTATACTAGGTAAAACTGATTTTCAGCCTCATCTGCCCTGTGACAATGTACTAAGAGTTTCAGATACAGGGCTGTATTCAAGAGTGCAGTGGCAGAGCTTGGAAAGTGGGGAGCAGGAAGGGCATGGCTACGATGTGAGGGGTGTGGCTGTGGTGCGTGGAAGCATGGCCAGGGCATGCAGGGGTGTGGCTATGGGGCGGAATGCCCCAAAAACAGTGCCACCCAGGGCAAACCACCCCTGGTGCCCCCCTGTCCCTATGCAACTGCAATAGTGGCCTTTCACTAGTGTTGGGCAAACTGAATCATGCTTCCTCTTGCAGCCTCCCTGTGAACTCCTTAAATCTGTTTTGGATGTGTGTGTTGGAAACCCTACTGAGCATATATGTGGATGCGAATATATGGCAGTATGCAGGGGGTTTCAAGGGAAGAAAAGGAAGGAGATTTTCTGTTTTAGGAGTAGCAGCTTGTTCAAAGAATTTTAGTTCCCAGTCCTATCTCATTTATTAGTTCTGTCATTGTAAAGGTCCAATAGCCTACGCTCTAATGCAGACAACAGCATGACATGATACGCTAAGCATTCACACCTTGCCACTTATCCTGTTCCTTGATGCAGTGTTATATGTAGAAAGAATCCCCAAATGGTAGTGCAATTTACTGTTGGTAATAAATGAATAGGCAGTGGTTAGAGAAAGGAAGTAACAGCAGGTAGAGAACAGTCACCTCAAACCATAAAGAACTTCATACATGCCTGAATAGTGAACAAAAAGAATGGGGGGAAAAAAGAAAGGCATTATACAATACCTTTGAACTTGTGAAAGACAGCCCATAGCTCAGCAATGTCTGTGGCAAAGGTAATGTCTGTGTCAAGTACAATGACTCGTTCAAGGTTGGCAGGGAGAGTCTTTGTCAGAACCAGCTTCATCAGCCCATAAATGCCAGAATAGTGTTTGTTGGGTATCCAGGACACTTCAGACTAATAGACAGAAAGGACAGGGAAGAGAAAAGGAGGAAAAGAAAAGCTTTATTAGAGACATTACTTCTTAAAAACACTAAGTTCCTCAACTTTCATCTTAAATGCTGACCCTTGGAATCAAAAAGAGGTACTAAGCAAGATGAGGAACAGAAAGGACAGCATTGGTAGGAATGTCAGTAGAGATGAACACTTTAATCCAAAATATAATTCTACCACATACTCCAACATCTTAAGCAAAGTAACATAAGCTATATTAACGATGGGTCAACAAAGATATATACATATATCTTCTAGTCTAAGATATGCATCATTGTCCAAACACATGGGCATTAAAAATCCAAAAGAAGTTCCTTTTTTGTAGCATGACTAAAACTGATATGTTGGGGTTTCTTTGCCTCTGGCAACATCGGAATCAATTCTCTGCATGAGTCAGCCCAACTCCCAACTATGTTCCCACAAATACGCTTCATAATGTTCCATAGCTACGGCAAAACCTAGCCAGTGCTGGGCCCTATTTCGTGGAAATGCTCTCCTGTGATGACACACTGGCTCTTCTTTTAATGTTTTCAAAAGGGCCTTTTTGTCCAAACCACTTAATTAATTAATCTTAATTAATGAAGTTATGCTGATTTTTTAAAAACTACTGCACATTGTGTTATACTATCTTTTCTGTGACCCTGAGTTGATTTTTTGCTGCATTCTGAATTATAATACCTTATATGTGTGTGTTACATATTTTTATTTTTGTTCCTGAGAGCTTTTCTATTCTGAAAGATGGTCCATCATAATGACAATAAAATGAACATAAAAATGCATATTGAAAGAGTAAAAAGAAGCCTAGTAGGCAAAAAAAAAAGGGGGGGAGGGGGAGGCATTTCCAATATGTTGGACTGGTTTCCAAACTAGAAGCTTAGTGGGCAGGTACCATTACAATATCATCCTCTTTCACAGTGCTTTGAAATTATAAAGTGAATGTAAGGTAGTCCCAAGAATAACTGGCTGAGAGTCAGAGCAAAGGGGATAAAATGGCAAGGGAGAGAAAGGACCTAATGAACATTCACCTGCTGTAAATTCTTCTCGTCAATGGCTCTAGTCATAGATGAAGTATCTTTTGGAATCAGACCTTCAGTCCTGAAAAATGAACTAGTCCCATCTTCACCCTCACCAGTTATATCAGTCTGGACAGATATCTAAAATTCAAGCTGTTTCTATGGTTTGCAACACAACTGAATTCCTAAAAATAAAATAAAATAAATTCTTTGAACTGAAGCACCTCATCTCTCTTTGTCAGATGCAAACTGACTTTCTGGTCTTATAGTGCACTGAGTTATCATGAGAGTGGTATGCTTGCAGACCCTTGAAAATTAAATGCATCATTAAAGCAAAGTCATACTTCCATTGCAATCTGCCCTGAAATTTGCAGAAAAAGAAAATACCAGGGTTTAGATGTTTATTCTGAGGAGACAAAATAAATTCTTTGTACTGAAATTATTTTTGGTGTTGTTGAAACTCGAAGAGTTTAAAGCAGAGGAAAAATACTGCTCTATAATGAAAACAGAAAAGGGAAATAGGTCAAATTCTTTAGAAGTTGACAGGAAAAAGAGACAGATAGAGAGGAGACAGAGGGAAAATGAGTCATATTTTACATTATTTTTTAGTATTCTTAAGTACATTACAGATTGATCTGATAAACAAAGTTTGTTAAAAAACATTCTGTAGCCAAACTTGAATTCTGACATATCCTTCAAATTAGTCATAAGAGATAAGCCTGTTGGATAACTCAACAAGGACCAAAAAGAGAGAACTCCTTCTAAGCAGTTTTAACTACGCTTCTTTTAAGTTTGTAAGCTGCTTTGAGTCCCCTTGGGGAGAAAAGCAGGGTAGAAATAAAGGTAATCATCACCATCATCATCATCATCATCAATCTGCAGCAGTTGCCAAGGAGGCACTCACAGCTATCAGATTCCTTACCTTTATATTTTCCCATCTAGAATGTGTGTGTGTTGCCTGTCAACTTATGGCAACCCCATGAATTTCATAGAGTTTTCTGAGGTAAGGAATATTGGTTTTGCCAGTTCCTTTCCCTGAAATATAGCACATAGCCCCAGGCATCTAGAATACCGTATTTGCTGGCATATAAGGCACACCCTATTTATACATCAGCAAATACTATTTGCCAGTGTATAAGACACACTGGCTTATAAGACACATCCCATTTTCAAACAGTATTTTTCAGGGAAAAAAGTGAGTCTTATACACCAGCTAATAGGGTGATCCAAATAATCCAATTCTATTCAACATCTCCACCCTGTCCCAGCTATATTGAAAAATTTTCCTTGCTCTTTTATGTTTATTTAAGCCAAAATTTTAGAAACTCTGTCTATAAGCATTTCAACTTTGTATCAACTTTGTATGTACAATCTCTTGTGTCTCCCATAATGCTTAAATGGGCTCAGTAATTAAAAAAAAAAAGGCAGAGAGCAAGAAACTGCAAACATTTGCCCAGACGTTATAGGCATGTGGTTAACTCAGTCACAAAATGGAGATAACAGAGTGACTGATAGGTGTGGAGGTATCAGACTCTATCAATAGCACATACGTACAATGGATAGGAAATGGTGGGTCCCGTTGCTAATTGCCATCAAGTTGGCTCCAACTTATGGTGAAATTGGAAATGCTATGGCATGGAGAATCGTGACTTTGGTGATCAATATATCTTTACACTTGAAGATCTTCTCAGGTTGCTTCACAGCTGAACTTCAAATTACTAGTCTTCTCCTGATTTCTTGACTATAGTGTTCATTTTGAGACATGACTGAATTAAGACAGAGAAAATCTTTAACTATCTCAATGTCTTCATCACATAATATAAATTATATAAATAATCTGTGGTCACTCTTTTAGTTTTCTCAATGGTCAACTACAATCCTACTCTCCACCTATGTGCAATGTACCCTTGTCTGCTCAATCCTCCCATGCAGCAGCAATATTAACTGACACAAAAAGACATGCATGTTTATGCTTAGCAAGGGCCTAAATACTCAAAAGGTACTAGAACCTGTCTGATGTTGGAAGCTAAGCAGGGCCAGCCTGATTAGTACTTGGATGAGAGGTCACCAAGAAATACCAGGTATATTTCTGAAGATGGAACTGGCAAAACCACCTTTCAGTATTCCTTGTCTCAGAAAATCCTATGAAATTCATTGGATTATCATAAGTCAACAGGTGTCTTGAAGGTGCACATGCATACACACATTTTTAACAAGTATTCCAGTTATTAGGTATCGTAGCTAAATATACCTTCCAGTTCGACAGTGCTGTTTCATGAGCAAACTATTGGCATTTGCAGATTTGGTGATATCTCCTAAGTATGCAGTTGAGTAATTCTGACACCAACACTCAGAGGCAAAGTAGTTGCTCAGTAGCAATCAGCTGAGCCCAAGAAGGACCCAAAATGGGAACAGTGGGACTAAGAGGAAGCCCCCACCTCAGACCTTTAAACTCAGGTAGGTTCATATAAGAAGATATGATCTCAGAGCATCTTGCTATCTGAAAATGTGCTTGCTTACCATTTACCTTTCTATGCATCTATACTTTTCGGTCCCAAATCAGGATGGAGAGGATGCATTACCTGGGACAAGCAAAGATGTCCCATGTTATTTTGGTCTTGTATTGGTTTATGAAGTATCTGAGCCTAGCTTATTGCTAAAGCAGGGGATGGGCAACAGGTGGGGCTAGGGGGCTTTACTGGCCCTCCCAGGAGAAGGTGATATCCCTCTTGCAGCCCCCCCCCACACACAGAGGCAGTGGGCTTTTTTTTTGTTTTGTTTCTTTGTTTTTTGGCCTCCAAAGGCTATCTAGGAGAATGGCCTGGAAGATTTTTTTTTAAATCACAGGAAATGTGTTCCTGTTAGGAAAAAAAAGGCTTCCCTGGGCCTAAAATGGTCGGGAGTGATGGCGGCGGCGAGAAGCTAATATCACTTCACTCAGCAAATGAGGCATTGGTCTCCCTATTTAAAAGTCCCATTCGCAAATGAAAGATCTAAAAACAACAAGAAGAAATGCAAGCCACTGGATATTGTCAGCATTAGTGACTCCAGTGCAAGTGATAAGAACAAAACTCTACTAATGAGAAAGTCAGAAAATGCATGCACACAGACAAAGACATGTTTAAATGAAGTGTCCTTGAAAATTCATTTTAATTCATCCTTCTCCTTATCTTTATCATACAAGACATTATTTGACTGGCTAGAAAAAAATTTAGGACTTCTTCTCACAAGTTTCTGGTCATGTTTTGCATAACTGGAAAATAATTTATCTGAACAGAAATGAAAACAAAGGCAACACAATTCAGTATTAGGGAGTAAACTGTAACCAAGTTATATTATGTACCCAATTTATTTATTGTACCTAGTCAGGAACAGAAGCCCTAGCAAAAGCTATAACAAAATTAATTTATTTCAGTTTTAAGAAACACAATGTTCAAGTAACAAAATGAATGCTTGACTCACAAAGCTTCCTTAAATATGTATTTTTTTTTTTAAAAAGATTCCACATATTTAGGGTAATATACAGGTATTCAGACCCTAAAGCCAAGTGCTCATATGGTACCGCAGGATAACACAACAACCACTTCCCAGAACTCAAATACTCATTGTAGCATATTTTTCAGTTTTGTAGGTTTGAGCTGCCATGAAATGAGAGTGATTGCTGCAGGATCATGGCTGTACCTTTCTCTTTGTGTGTAAAAGATTTTGTTTCTATATACTGAATAACAATCTCTATCAAGTCTCTCAGTGCGATGCTATCTGTTTAATTTAGCACGTGCTATTTTCCGTTAAACATGTAGCTAATGCAAGTCTTGGGGGAGGGCTTTACTATTTGCTCCTAACGCAAATTGTTTGTTTTCTTTCTCTTATTTTATACAAGTATTTCCCAGTTTATGATTTAGCATAGAGACAGTATTTCACATATTACCACCTGCTGAAGAAGATCTAAGTACAAACAGAGTACGTTGCAGAAATGATACCTGCCCTGAAGTAGAAGAGTCACCTTCAAACAGTTGCTAATTCCTTTTGCTTCCACGCTATTACCCATGGCAATGTGTCAATGCATGGCTGAGAGTCTCTTCTGATCTTTCTTTTAGGTATGTCAATCACTGTTGTGAAACCAGATGCTTTGTCAGGAGTTCACCTTGAATATATGCTTGGAGTTCTCTAGGCCAACTGTCCCCTTGGAGCATGTTCACATTGCTGAATTTATCTCTGCTATCTAAGCCAACAGTGAATTACCAAACTGTCCCAGTTCTAGTTATTTATTATTGTTGTTGTTGTTGTTGTTGTTGTTGTTGTTATACGAGTGGGATTCAAACAATATATCATCATCTTTCTGAGTTTAAGCAGGATACCATTGGGGTTTGAATAAGGGATATGATAGCACAATCTAGGCCCCTTACTCTCTACTCTATTAAACTAGGGTGGGTGGAATGAACTGCTGAAGGCAGGAGCTGAAGGCACAGTGTTAGAGCAGGATATTTGGAAAGTGAATTGGGGCTGAATCTGAACAGATAGCAAAACCCTTTTACCTCCTAGCTGTTATGCCAAAAGCATGTGACCCCGTGAGGTCCTCTATCAGAACGCGCAATTAAACATAAAAATGGGGAATTTATTAACTCAAATTAAGAAGGCTGCAAGAGGAGGGGTAATGCAGGATCTTTTCACCTATGTTTATGGGATCACTGCTAAAGAGACCAGCCAGAAGACTTATTGTTTCAACTTAAATGTGTTTTATTGGGGAGAAATGCACACACGCGCACAAAATTGTCACACACACAAGCAATCATACAAAGCTAACTGAAGAGAAAGGGAGAAAAATGGATAGCAGAGATAGCAGGAATAGGGTGATAATTACTATCCACAGAGAAGTGGAGAAGAGTGAGATGGCTTGGGCTTGTGTCCAAGGACAGTACTGCTTTAACATCAGAGTGACAGAGTGGGTCCCTAAAATTGAAGTACTGTCAGAATACACCCAGAATTGGGGTCACTTATACAAACAAAACAAAAAAACAAAACCCTGCCTTGAAGACATGAGGTATTGATGAGTCTCTGCCTGGGCAAAGAATAAATGTTGCAAGGTGGACAAAAGGCGGCCAGAATGAGTTGATGGGTGTAATGTGTGAAGGAAATAAGTTGACAATTTTAGCATGTAGATGACAAAAGCTTGGAGGACAGGATTGTGGAAGATGTTTGTGCTCAGAAGGAGGACTTTGGAAGGCTTCGAAAGGAAATGCACATAGCAGGAGTCCTGCTCTGCCTCTGAGCTCAACTATTGTTTTTGTTGAAAGGATTAGCTTATAGCCATTTAGTCGGTCTTTCTAGGATAATTCTTACAACCTGGCCACGATGGGGTTACCTTTTGGCCTGCTTTCCAGCCAGTTTCCCTTTTTCACATGGCCTTCCAGTCATAAGTGTATATAATCTATATTTTATGCCAATTAAACATATCTGCCAATTAATATATTTTGCCAATTAAACCATATCAAAGCATGGAGGTGAACAGCTGCTAACATAGCAGCCAACTCTCTCACATAACCCACCAGTCCCTGAATGTATCAGTATCTGCTTTTTAGAGAAACTATGGTAAATTTATTGTGAAGGAGGTGGAAAAGAAATTATATTTCCCATGCATTTCAGCAGCAATGGAGTTGAATGATCAAGAGCATCAATTTCTTAAAAATGAGACCCATAAATCTGCATACCTGCCAGACAGGCCTCCTCACCGCAAGTTTACTTCCTTTTGAAAGGGTTATTTAGTTTGAGAAAGGGAAAAAAAAGTAGATGTTTAGAATTCTTTTATATGCTTGAATCAAAATTTTGTTCACATTGTGCCCTCAGACCAGAAACTGGACCTCCTGTCAGGAAGAGTGAAACATCCACCTCTGGTGACAGATGTGCAGAACATGGATGGCAGCCTGCCTGGCTATTTGTTCTGAACCTCCTAGCTGTTCTCTTCTGCTGGATGACAAAGCTGTATGTGTCACAGACTTTATCCTGTGCAATGTTTGGGACAACCCTGGCTCTTGGTTCTTATTTTGAAGCATAAAATAGTCAAGTTGCATTTATTTTCTTGCAACACTATCTTGATCTTTCAGGCATTATAAAGGATTCAATCTGTTTCATAAGGCCTTTCTAAGTCACAACTAAGGCATGGCTTCCTTGTTTTAAACCTGATCTCAAGCAACTTTATCTGTTCACATTTAGTGTGACTGTTTTTACAGAAACTAGACTATACATAAAACAAATAAGAAGCAACTCCCCCTCCCCACAAAATAGGTTAGAAAGAACAAGTAGTAAAACAATCGCTGAGGGAAGTGCTACTGACAAACATAGAAGAATGCCAGAGTCAACTATACATGATAATCATGTTCCTGTCAGACACCTCCTGCTAGAATGCCTGTCTTGCAAACGAGAGATGCAGATTCAGGAAACAAAGTGTTCATTCAGATTACCCTGTTTCTGTTTCAGAGAAAGGAAGAGCACCAAAGCAAACCTTTGAGTGTAATACTTAGTTTTTCTCCTGCCTAGCAAGATGAAGACAGGGACAAGAATTCTGTTTCTCTGTGCTGACAACCCTAGTTGATTTCTATCCACAATCCACCTCACTACATAGCTTGGAATGTTACTTAAAATGATCTGTTCAGGTTACTCATTTACAATATGAATGAAGTACTCTGTTCTACTACTTGTTACTCAAATGTAACTCAATAAATTGGTCATTGTTAACACACTACTTTTTAATTGCTTTTTTGAAAAGGCACATAAATACAAACACTGCCCGAAATGCCCCCCACAATTTCCCAAATGACTCTTGAAAAATAAAGTTTTACAAACCAGAAGTTAACAAACCACTAATATGAGACATTTTGTTACTTTTAGGATAAGATCAGTAGTACTTGTTCCCTGAAAAGATAGTGTTTTACAGGTATGGATATTTTAATGTAACCTTTAAACTCAGTCTTGAAAGGACTTTACAAAGCCTATTTTCACATTTCATAATCAAGGCTGTTGTCCTGGAAGAAATCTGAGAAACCTTCCACGTGTCCCATTAGTTTTTCATGCTGACTCATCTATGAGGTACTTATAGACAGTTTCTCACACTACCAATCAAAAGGTATTGTGTAGCTACTTTTGTCTCTTTGCCCTTAATAGTCTTTTTGTGATAAGAAATAACAGGTGGGAAAACACAAGGAGGTTACCAAAGGGAAGTTGTACGGCCTTCTCCCCTTTTCCAAATTCAATGAATGATGCAGGGCGATTGTACAATAAAAGTCGTGTGTGAAATTAGCCTGATGTCTCTGGACTGAAGGCCAGAAAGGCATGCAGTAACTTGAAAACTTTCCTAAAATTATAGATTAGATTTGAGGATGCTCCATATCTGCCAAAGTTTCTCTTGGACAACTGGAAATGTTCTCAAAATAAAACTTTCCATCTTTCATTGCTAGATCCATGAGAAGAGTTTTATTGCTGCATCTAAAAAATCATTTTTTTTAAAAAAAAATCTAGCACATATACCGTGACAGTTAACCTGTACTTTAGTAAAGTGAGCTGCTGCTATGATTGCTGTACTACTGCTCAATTGAAGGGAAGTGTTTGGTTCTAAGGACTTGCAATTTATTTTGTTTAAGCAGAAACCATCTAAAACCTGAAGTCCGATCTTCAAAATAGACTAGCTGAGGCCATAATAAAATTTAAATGCTTTATTATTCAGAGAGGATGTTGAACCTTTCCTTATGCAATTTATATGCACATGAAATATTGACTTTCCTCATCACATTACTGGTTGAAGTTAGTTTAGATCTTGCCTCCATGTCAGATAAAAACACGTTTCTTTTAAAAGATGCTGTAAATCAAAATCAAAATTACCTCAAAATATTTTGGTTTTCAAATCACCCTTGGAACCACCCATACGTACAACAGCCATACATTCAGCATTACAAAAGAAACTTGTTTTGAAACCTCATACAACTCTTTCTCAAGCCACAACACTTGCATTGTTTACCTTGTCCTGTAGAGATTTTTAAAGGAAAGAGCAGGAAGTATGGTGCTAACATTAGGCCATATGAAAGCTGTACATTTGTACTGCTTTGAAAGACTATAATTAAATATATGCTTAAACCACAAAGAAGATGAAGATAAAATATGCCCAACTTGTGGAGAGCATCTAGAGTGAGCAGAATGAAATAGGAAAAATAGAGTGCTTGGCAAAATTTATTTTTCTAGGATAAAATCCAATCCACCTTTTCCCTTAAACCTTTTATGCTGCCTTGCAAACACTAGCAAAGGGTCTTACTTTAATTTTAAGCCTTGTAATTGTAACCATGAACCATCCCGCTCCCCTCCTGGATGATTCAGAGACTGTTATTATATTGATATTACCCTTAGAACAGGCTCTTACTATTTATATGAATGGTTGTCAAGGAAACTAGGTACCAAGGATAACTGTGGAACTTGTGCAGACTTAGCATGTCTTGTATATAAGTGAAAAACCTCAAGTCACCCCAAGAAAGCAGCTCAGTAACCAGTAGGCTTTACAAGATCTTATTTTCATAATCCATATAAACACACATGTTTGAAGAGATATTGTTTCATGTAGAGCCAAACAACTTGACCTTTTTACATTCACTGAAGAAAAAGGCCAGACTAGAATTAAAAATACAGCTGAGAAATTTTGCCAGGACTGACTAAAATGGCTCGATAATTTCAACAGATCTTTCTGGTGTTCAATGTTATTTCCTTCATAAACACATTAATTTTTGCTTTAATCAATGTGAATCAATTAAGGGAGGATGCAGAATTCTGTCCCATTATGACTTCTTGAACAGTATTAGAATTTCTGGTGCAGCAGTACTGCAGGACAGAAAATCATGTACCAATCATGTAATCTGAATGCTTCAATCTCAATTTATTAAGGAGAGATACACATGAAACTTTTATATGCAGCCCCTTTATTCTTTGCTGTTGCATGCAATCAGACCAGGAAGTTTTTCTCTGTTTTGTCTGTACTTAGAAAGTACAGTTCAGAACAACCTAGAATCCTAAACCATCATTTAAATGTGTTTGCACAGGCTGGTTTGTTCCAAAATTGGAACAACTTGAATGAATGCTTATGCATATTTTGGCTTATGAAACTGAGGTATGATAGTTTGTGCTGGTCACAGGCACTAAGCAAGTTTTTAGATGGCTTTTTCCTAGGTAGAAAGTCTTATAACTGACTGAGCAGCTCAACTTGTCTTTCAGTCACTCCTCTGCATATAAGAGCAATTCTATGGGTTCTTTGTCAATTGATGTTGGTGAGAATCCTGTAATGTATATCATAGTCATTTATGCTTGAGGATTCTGGTGCCCATACTGGTTTTATGATATTTGAAGGTGTTCTCTTATACAAACTAGTTAGTGTATAGTGCTTTCCCATTTGTTGAAACCAGTATTATCTAGTGATGTAGACTTAAGTCAATTGACTTGGACTCAGCTTGGACTTAAGCCACTTAAGTGAATCGATTTGGACTCGACTCAGCTAAAAATGACTCACTGACTAGACCCAACTTGTGACTTGTATATTTTTAATGACTGAATTGCAGCCCCTGGTTCAGTAACATAACACATTCTTCCAGAAACCTTACAACTTTGAACAATGCTTCCATTTCTTTTTGCCTACTGGTCACATGACAGTCTCAAGCCCAAAGCATGGGCACATTTCTTGGTGGGGAACACCAAACACATTAGGCAATGGTCTTGAAGCAGAATTGAGGTCTGCTCCACAGTCTATGCCTGCTGCATATTGAAGGAGCCTTCTCAAATGTATCTTGCAAAGACTGGAGACTTGACTTCAGACTTGAGACTTGAAGATAAGGACTTGAGACATGAGTTGAGACTTGGAGTAAAAGACTTAAATACATCACGGGTATTATCCTAGTACAGAGCTTGCCAGACACACAAGGTAAGAGTTACAAACAATAACAATAGTTACAAACAATAACAATATGGAGTACTGAAAAATGTAAAAATTAAGAGATTTTACCCAAATTTTAAAAAGCTGCAATTGGCATCCTTCTTGTCGGTATAAAACAGATGAGGAATAGCAGCTTAAAAGGCCAAGGAGGGAGATGTGTAAGGGATTCTTAGAGGTCAGACATGACAGGCATGTGTAGGACAATGCTGCAGTCTGTTGAAAAATTATACTGAAGTGCTGTGGATCAGCCTTCTTTGCTCAAGGTGATTTGACACGAAGATGTGCTGTAGCCAGTCAGAACTCACAATTAAATAGTGTCATGTTCCTTCTTTGGGCCCTTGAACCAAAGTCACTTTGCCAGATTCTGAAGGTAGTTTTGTCATTCCACTTCCAGAAATAAAACAAGCACAGAAGAATGCCTCATTGGCTGCAGTCCGAGGGTCAATGTCCATTTACATGGGAGATATCCCAGTCTGTTCACATTGTCCTTACATTATTAAAATAGTTAATTGTTATACAAGGATGATAGCACCCTCCCTATGGAAAATGCATTTATAACAATGAGGTGACTTTCAAATATACGATTTCCTAAACCACAGAAGGTTCACTTTTACTGAGGTTCCAGTGATTTCATTGAGAAAGAGGAAAGAACAGTACATCTTCAAACATCTGTGGCATAACTTTTTATAAACAGGCTTTTCCTGATGTACGTAGTGTATATATTAGACCAACTTTCTCAACGGGAGCAATATTATTCCCAAGGGCACCCTGGCACATTTGAAGGGAATCACAGAAAGAAAACTGTGAGAAGGGGAGCCCCAAGGGCTTATGGGGGCCCTGGTAACTCAACTGATTAAATATCCAAGCAGCAACCATAACTGGAGTTAACAGTTTATCTCCTATTTATAATATCTTTCCAATACACCATTTCAATTCAGAGTGCCTGGTAACGTAATTGCTTAAACTCTTCCCACATCTTAAGAGCTAAAATCCACAAAAGTTGAGGCTTTTGTGATATATTTCGTACCCCTCTAGACTGATATCATGGCAAGAGGTGACTTCTGATTGCCATTGTCTAATTTGGAGTCTGATATCATGAAAACAGCAGAAAAGCACTAAAACTCAAGGATCGCATTGGGTCTGACAGACGTTTAATTTCATACAGTTTTGTCCAGCTTTTCTATCTGCTCATATTGTATCCCTGTTTGACAGGGGGTCCTGGAATCTGAGGAGAGTTCCTGGAGCAGAGGGAGCTATGCCCAAAAAAACAGGTAAGAATGGGTATATTAGACAATTTAGGGATATGTCCATGTTTCACTAATGCATTCTTCTCAAAACATAATAATTGATATGCTACACAAACATGTTCTAGGACAAGGATGGGAGCCTTCTAGATGAACTACTATCCCTCATCACTAGCTAGGCTGTTAGAAACTGATCAGAACTGGAGTCCAACAACATCTGGAAGCCAACAGCTTTCCCACTGAAGATCCAAGGGGTACACTTCTCATACTTGGGACAAGAGATGCCAGGTTGTTGTCCTCAATGAGCCGATGGTTTGGGAGTAAAGAGATTTCATGTACCATAAAATGATATGGAAACTTCTGTTGGATCTGTGAAGCTGTGAAGAGGCTGTGATTGGATGGAGTATCTAGTCTTCCATCCCGGGAGAAAGATGGGGTATAAATCCAATAACAGATAGATAGATAGAGAGAGAGAGATATCAATCTGGGAAGCATTAATAGGCCAAGATAAGATTCTTAGAGGAAGGGTAATAATATAATCAAAATATTGAAAAAGCAGACAGCCTTCCTTGAGTCAGGAAAATGCTCATCTCTGGAAGGTGTTGAAATGAAGAGAAAGGAACAGACTCCCAAGGCTTGCAGTCTTAATTAAATAGCCCTGGCGTCTATATTCCATGTTATAAATAATAACACGCAAGCTTACAAATGAAATCTCTTTTCCCTTCAAAATGCAATCCTCAGCAGGAAGATGCATCTAGGTCAATATTTTCCTGCTGCTTAATATGCAAACGATACTGAAGTCTTCTCTCTCTCTCTCTCTCTTTTTAAGGTGAGAGTATTTTCTGACAGGTAATCCTTCCCTTTGCCATTTCTTCCAATTATATTCTGTTTTCACTTCCTTCTAACATGTGGAGTGGTTTGGAATTCCCTTAATTAGTACAGCAATTTGCTAAATTTTGTTTTTACCCTTTTACAGGATTTTAATCAAGTTCAGCATGGCTTTGATTTGATACGCCATACAAATTAGTGTGACAATTTTCAGGTGCCAAGATTTTAAAATATTTTTTAACAGTTTGTCTGGAAGGAATTCGTTCTGTATACTCCAACCCATTGGTGAACTGCCATGTTCCAGTTTTACGCTTCTGCTATGTAGATGTTTACTAGAAGTAAATCTAAATAAAGTAAATTGAAATATATAGCTGAGCTATAGTTTTCTTGGGGACTCTTATGCACTTTTAATTAAAACAGTCTACAGGAAGAAGAATACTTAAATATATTAAAAATGAGAACTTGTCCATTGCTCCTGTGGCTGGTGTACCTCTATGCAACATATTGATAAATTGAGTACTTCTGACATAACTAGTGATAACTAGTGATGTGTAAGTTCTCAGGTTTCCTTCAAGTAACTGTTGCATTCTGTAATCCTCTAAGGGATATGTCACCTTTTGTAATTCTGAAGCTTTACCCTGCCAGACTCCCCCTGGTTCTCCACAAGGGTTAGATGTGGATTCTAAATCTAATTTTTAGAAAGTTGAGGAACCAAAAAAGGAGACATTTCATTTGAGGTGATCTAGGTAAATTTTAGCAGAAATAAGGTCTCAGATTTTAATCGACTCCAGGGGTCATTAGAAGCCACACAATTAGGAATTTAACAATTTGCCCTTACTACTGCAAATGTATGAAAGATGGCATATGGTATAGACAACTTTCATACTTCGCAGTTACAGCACTAAAAATTCTCCTTTTAACCACCACTATTCCATCCTATCAGATCCCAGGATTTGAAAGTTAGGGAGGGGTATTTATAATTTTTATTTAGAGAGCACTAGTGCCTCTGAAAACAGCAAACCCCAATATTTCCATAGGATGTAGCCACGGCAATTAAATTGGAATCATACTGCTATAATTGTATCATACAAAAGGCCCATAGGGTATTTATTTAATTTTTTAAATTGAATTTCTATCCCATCTTTCTGCTGAGATGGGATTCAATGCAGCTTGCAGTAATTAAAAAAAAAATAAGCTAAATGCTATTTTACAAAAGAGAATTAAATAACAAAATGTTTTTAAAAATCAAGATTAAGATAGTTAAAAATTAAAATAAAAACATCTTCACCTCCTGGCAGAAAAAGACCAAAGAGGGAGCCGACTGGACTTCTTGTGGAAGGGACTTCCACAACCTCAGAGCACCCACTAAGAGGACTCTCTCCCAAGTCCTCACCAAATGCACCTGAAAAGACGGTGGGACTTTAGATGTTCCATGCGCTTCATATGACTATGCACAGAGAATCTTCGACATGGATCAGCATACCAACATTTGACTCGTTACTGAGACTCACATTCTTCCAACATTACACTGTTGTTGTCAGACCAGATGATTCAGCAAGTAATTAGCCTACTATGGAAGTAAACATTGCAGAGGCAATCACCATTTGTTTTATCTTACCTTTAGTTCATCAGCATCATAGAAGTCTATGCGCACTGCAGGGACCATCCAGGTCTGGAAGAGGGTTGCTAGGATCTGCTTTGCAATGGCATCTGCAATGAGGTGGAAATGGAGAGGATTCCGTCTGTTGGAATGAAAAGGAAGGGAGAGTATGGTGAATACTTCCAGCTCAATTTAAAAAAGCAATTCTTTCATTTTACAACTGATACTGTTTTATAATACATGAGTACAGCCACACAATGAGCTAGGGTAACTTTTTTTTTAAAGAAATCCATTATAGTTTGGTTATGGTCTACAAGTTTCTCTTAACATGCAATTTGCTCTCTCAAAGGCTAACAATTCACTCCTATTCTGAGCTCTGGAAGCACAGATCTGATTTGCTCTATGATTTCTGAACCACCTCAGTAGACTTCATGTGACAATAATGTTTTTATTTATGGAAGAAAAGACAAGAATGGAAGACACCGTTTTTTTGAATGCTAACTATCACTGCCCCATTTGTACATTTGTGTTGGAAATCCATTGGTCCATTATAGCAATGGTCGCCTTGTCTTCCAGGATTGTGCAGCAGAGTTGAAGGAAGGCAAAATCTACCAGTTCAAAGTAGCCAATTTCCATCAACACCTCATTTCTTAATGGCTGCTGCACCCACAGACATTTCCTTGTTACCAGTCCCAGTGCCACAGTAAAAATCTCTAATGGGGAATCATGTGGATAGCTGTTGCTTCTCTGTGGCTGGATTTCATGCTGTTCCAACTGCATAGGTTAAAAGCAACTGCACAAATTAGAAATAACTGATGTAGTTAGTTCCTATCTCAATGACAATTAACTACAGTAGTCACCCAGTTGATGACTGCTTCCTACAGTTCTTGCTGGAACAATATGAGATCAGGTTACAGAAAAGCAATTCCCATGCCGCTCTGACAACATATGAATCTGACTTTTCTGCATTCAACAGTGTATTCTTTATGCAGGCCAGACTCAAAGATGAAATGAAATAGTCTTAGGCAATTGTTCAGATCTAATACAGTACTGAACAATGGAAAAGTCTTCTGAAAATATATTAGCTTTCACGCATGCAACTACAAAGAAGGAACAGACAGTTGTTTTGAAAACCAGGATAAGGAAATAATCCAACATCTTAAATGGAAGGTTTGATAACACTTAATATTTCAGGAGCATGCATGAAGTCTATCTTTGTGGCTAGGAAGAGGAACATTATGTCCTTATCTACAATTCTGCAACCTCCTCCGTTCTTAAGAAGGGACAAAAGACATAAAAGTCACTAAGATAGCAGATGGTCCATTTGCCCTTTATTAATTTAATTTAATTTAATTTACATCTTGCTTTTCTCCCAAGATGGGCCCCAAGGTGGCTTATCACAATGGTAAAACAAAATAAAAACCTGATGATAAAGAAGTTAGAACACAATTAAACAAGCTTATCATATTGAAACACTACTAATTTTACAAAGTATAAAATTGTTTAAAAAATGACAATAAAGTTAAAAATATAGCACCTCAACTTTATGTCCTGCCAATTCGTCAACAAATGTGTGTTTAAATAAAAGGTCTTTACCTCCCAATGAAAGGAAACTGGAGGGAGGGAAGCAGTCCAGTTTCCCAAGGAAAGGAATTCCACAGCCTGAGAGTACCCACTGAAAAGGCGTTTTCCCATGTCACCATCAGATGGACCTCTAATGGGGCTGGGACTAATACAAACACCTTGCCCAAGGATTTTAAGACTCAGGCAGGACTTAAGCTTTATATAGTAACTAGCACTTGCAGATGTGCCTGGAAATGAACTCATAGCCAGTGAAGTTGTTTCTATAAGGGAGTTATCTGGTTTCTGTAACTAGCCCCAGCTAGCACTCTGGCTGCAGCAATTTGGACTCACTGAAGGTTCCAAAGGCAGCCTCATACAGTGTGTATTACAGCAGTCCAAATGGATGTAATCAAAGTTTGTGTTGCTGCACCCAGATCTGACAACTGCAGGAATGGGCACAGCTGGAGCACTAATCTTAATTATACAAATGAACCTGCAATCACCACCTCAAGCTGACCATCCAGACTTAGGGCTGACTCCAGGAGTACACCCAAATTGCAAGCCAGTCATTTGAGTGGAAATGCAACTCCATTCAACACAAAGTGAATCCCTATTTCCTGCCTTTTCACTAACCAAGAGCATCTCTGTCTTGCCTGGATTAAACTCCAGTTTGTTCACCCTCATCTAGTTCATTATTGACAGCAAAGACTGATTTAGCAGTTTCCTTAGAGTTAATTGAAAAGATAAGCTAGAGGGGATGTCATCGACATGGGGGACAGAAATGAATGTAAGACACCCCGCTGAACATGGGTGAGCAAAGTATGGCCCATTGCTCAGATGCAACCCTTAGAACTGTTTATCTGACACCTGGAGCCCCAAAAGATCATTTTTTTGAAAAAAGGAAATTGCCCTCAAAACACCTTCTAGGAGGCATAGGTGGTATTTTTGCTACATTTGTACCCCTGGGACTTCTTAGGTCCGGGACAGGCCTTTTTTTTTTTAGAAAACAGGAAGTAAATAAGAGATGACTTCCAGGTCTCTGATGTTGTAAAACTGTCCTTCCCTTAATTGTGGCTAAAATGCCCCCATGCCCCCAAAGAAGGCATTTTGGGCAAAATGATTTTTCTTTTTGTTGTTGTGATGAGTCTGGGGAGTGCTGCCTATCATGGATGTGTGTGTTGGTGTGGGGTGAGGGTAAGAATAAGAAAGGAAGCTTGAATAAAGCTGAAGAAGGCTTGCTTGGGCTACCCCAGGGCACATACAAACCAGGCCTGCTTTCTTTTCTCCCTCACTTGAGTAGCGGCACCCCTTTTAACCTTGTTATCACGCCCTGGCTCCCTCCCCACACTTAATCACAACCCTGCTTTCCCTAAAACCCACAACCCTTGTGGATAAAGGGCAAATCTTACTAATGGTTACTCCAAAAAGAAATGGATAACCTGTGGTAGTGTGTTATTAAAAATAAAACTGAAGAAAATACTCTGTTGAGGCTGTATTTATAGAAAAATAGAATGAAACCTTTATTAATACAACCAACAAGGGAAAAAGTATTGTGGATTCAAAAATATTTAAAGTAACACTTTCTTTAAGATATTTAACTATTTCCTTCAAAACACCACAGTGTTCATCAACAGAGCTTTTACATACACCCCTTTGGCTCTCCCAGCACTGTTTCCCCACTCAGGGTAATACTCTCTGAACCTTTCAGAGGTGGCTTGGTTACTTCCCTGCCCCCACACTAGGCCTCTGAGAAGTTAACCCTCTCCCCAAAAAAACCTTTCTTGGTTTACTGGACGCTCTGACTTAGAGTTCTCTCTATGAATCTCACTGAAGGAGCACGATTCTAAACCACACTCTCAGTTTATATGCTTTCTACTATCTCACCCACAGCCCCTCCTTCTGGCTGGGGCTGGGTTCTTCTCAGTCTGAAAGCCAATCTGATTACATCACCCTCTGTTACTAAGGCTGCTCTTCTAGCCACACCTCCAGGCTATGACACACTTCCCTCCAACGTCTCCTGGGTGACTAATGCAACACTGTAGCCTCTGACAGTAGCCCATACCTCCCGTAGGCCAAAAGCCAGGGAACTGAACAGGAATCTTTTAGCACTCCATTCTAAATTTGCCCCTTCAGGGACTGAAATGACTGCATAATAGTGCCCTCAAGACCCATTCCAGGGAAGCAGCCCAGAACAACACCATTGTTGATGGCATCAAAAGCCACCAAAGTCCAGCAGAAGCAACAGAGATACCCTCCAACTTTCCAGGTCCTGGCATCAGTCATTCACTAAGGTGACCAAAGCAGTCTCTGCCCCATAGCCTGAAGCCAGATTGAAATAGATCTAGATAACCCCTGGAGCTGTGTGAGCACTCCATGCTCTAGAGTTTAGAATCTTGCTCAAGTAAGGGATATTGGAGATTGGAAAGTAATTTTCTAGCATGGTGAGATTCAGGGAGCATGTTTTCAGTAACAGCCTCTCCACATCTGGATGGAAAACTGCCTTGCTGCAGTGAGGCATTCACTATGCCACTTACTCACTCAGTCCTGCTGGCTAACACTGTGCAGATAGAATAGTGGCAGAAAAATATGGCTTTTATTGTTGTCACCACAGCCATGGCACAGACTTTTCAGTGGGCTGTAATCTATGTTCAGTTGGACTGCTCTGAATTTTTCACAGTAAGTGTTTCATTCTCTGTTCTGCTCGTTTCATCACCACCAATTCCTTGGGATGCCTGCACACTCTTTTGACTCCACTCTATGTGAGGGGACACTTAGGAACAAACATATCCACTACTCTGGCCATTTTCGTATTTCAGAAATTAGCTAGGGCTTCCACAGGACCACCTGCCAAGTCAGCAGGAAACTCCCAAATTGCCATTAGGAAGGATCCTTAAGCCTCCTGGGATAGGCAATTTAATTGGATCTCTACTCTTGTAGACTCCTCTGCATTCCAATGGGTCTAAACATCACCAGGCAGTGGTATGTCTACGTCAATAGAACTATAGGAAGTTCCTCCACACTCACCTCCACACTCACATCATCTGGTGCAGCACAGAAACCTAGGTCCACAGTGTGTCCTGTGGGATGGATAGCAATAGATACTACTTGGGAGATATGCAGGGTCATCATGGAGAACATGAAGTCCTGAGTGATTCCTGAGAGAACTGTTTCAGCACGTGTGTTGAATTCCCTCAGCATAACAAGCTGGGGGGGCACTCTTACACATCAACAAGACCAGCTCAGGAAGGAAGACTGTTGAACAGCAAGGTGGACAGTACATCAACAGAATTCCTGTTCTGTCTTGGTCACCCACCTTTAACATATTTTCAACCTTACCTGAATCTTCTGAATAGCATAACATGGTCTTGTGCACCTGGAATTTATAATATTATAAATATTATACTTGATAAGTATATTTTTTCTTTCAAGATGTGATGCTGTATGAATTGTTAGGTAAGAAAGAGGTTGTCTAGCCTGACTATATTCTTTTTTGGAAACAATTAAAGCGAAGGGGGTTAGATATGTAACCTGTGTTCAGAGATGGTCTTCCCATATAGTGACATCAACACTCTTTTTTAGGAAGTGGTGCAGGAGGAGCAGCAAATTATATCACTGCAATGTTTAAGGGTCTCTTTTGCTACCTTGGGCAAGGCATCACATAGTGAATGCTCAAAAGAACCCTGACAGCTCCATTCCTCCACTATGCCAAGCAAAAAAAGTAGCCAGAAAGCTGACCAAGTCAACATGCCTGGCTTTGAAGGAGACCTTCCTCATCCAAGGTGTTGTTGGAGAGGTGACTGTGGTGACCATCTGTGTACTACAGCAAGAGCATTACAGCCCTGCACACCTCCCAAGATTGATACGGTTTAATTGGCAAATATTATTTAATTGGCACTACATTAATTGGCATTGATATCAAATGGAACCTGAGGTGACTGGAAGGTCAAATTGGAAAAAGTAAAATTACTGACTGTAAATATGAGATTGCAAGGCAGGTTAGCCACTCTCCCCTCCTAGGTGAAACTGAAGTCATTGTCAGGGAGATTACGAGGCAACTCTAGAGAAAATAGGTTTATGCTAAAGCTGGACATTTCTGTGCAGAAAGGGGAATTTTCCACCAAACTGTGAATGTTTTAAGCCTGTTCCCTCACACCTGGATGTTTCCCTGTTTTGTCTTCCCAACCTCTCCACAATACAGAGCTATTATGACAGCCATTATCTCTTTGTCACGTACACACTGAGGCCATTAACATCGTCCAGACCTCATTGTTTGTGTTGCAACTCCCACTGTCCACTTGGCTGGGAGAATGAGTCACACCCATACCTGCAGGGAAGGTTTCGGGTATAAAAACCCTCAGTTTTCAGCAGTCTCTCACAGTCTCTTGATTTGTTCAACACCACAATGTCACTTTGATTCTTGCATGAGAACTGTCCTTAGGGGCCTACTTAAGCCACATCACTGCTTTTCCTTGCTTCTCTCCTGACCAGTAATTATCACTTGAATCCTAAAATTCTTCTATCCACAACTTTCCTCCCTTTTGAGTTTGGTTAGTCCTTGTGTGAGTGTGTGAGTGTTTGGATTCTTTTGCCTGCACATGTGAATCTTTCAATAAAATACATTTTTAGCTTACATTTTGGATTCTTTGGATGGTTCTTTCCTGCAAGGCGCCATAAACATTGGTGGAAAGATCTCATTAAATTACCCCCCTCTCACAGGCCTCCTGATTTTGAGCTAATTAATTCCTCTCTGTCACGTAGAGGTACTGGCATTGTAAGAGGACCCTTGAGTCATCCATGCTTTGGGGTAACAAGAGGGATGATGATAATCAACAGTGGACAACAGCCTATAAGTTAAGGCAATGGGACATCTTGCATCATTATTGCCATACTATCCTTGGGTTTCCTATATCATAAAAATGGTTCTAATTCTTGCAAAGTCCATCTATTGCAATTGCCTGAAATTACAAGTAGGAATGTGATTAAATCTTGTAAGTTGTTTCATTCATAGTGAGCCAGGTGACTGCAGATAGCAAACTAAGAATATGCAAGGCCCCAAGAAATTTCCCACATCCAGGGCGAGAATGAGACAATTCCCAACCCCCATGACTTCTTTTGATTAAAAAAATATATATGGTCCATCCAATTGCTAGCCCCAACTAGATCCATTGAATCAATGGGATTTATATAAGTGTTGATTTGCCATTCAGTTATTGATACAGTGGCCCTAGCAATCATATTTAGGTATGCCTCTGTACTAAACTCATGCCTGTTCCCTTTGTGAAGTTAAGCACACACACAACAATCACAGAAGGGCTGGCTGATTGACTAAAAAGATGTGAATTTTGAAAAGCCCATGCAACAAAGAAAAAGCTATCATAGCTTTGCACATTTCTATAATTTGTGTTAAAATGAGTCTTGCAAATGCACAAAAACTCATTGGAACTGACAAAAAGAATCCTTGCCATCTCTCAAACATGAAGCTTGTAAATGTTTCTTCTTCTGATGAAGATGAGAAAAGCAACTATTTACTTCTCTCACTGTTTGTCAAATGCATTCATTCATTCAGGATGCCTGAACACCAAGAATCCTAATGCAATTTCATTTGTTTAACCAAAACCACCATTATGTTCTCTTTCCTAATGTCTGACTGCAAAGATCAACCTGGAAAAATTCACTTGTTCCTTTTCCCTCAACTTTGAGTCTTCAGTACTCTAAGAATGTTTTTTTTTTTTAAAGATTCTGACAAACAAACATTAGTAAAATGATATTGGGGTAAAAAAAGGAAGAAAATAATGAATATGCCCAAGAAAAACAGAGGACCATTGCAATGGTACTTGATATACAATCAATCAATCAATCAATCAATCAATCGTGAAATGTTGCAAAGTTCCAGCTCTCTTGAGTGGGCACACAGTATTATGACAGATGCTTTCAGTGTTGATCTGAAGCTTTTTCTGTTCATGAGTGAGGCAGCCCACACAAACCTGCACATACAATTGTTCATGTATGGAACAGAATGAGGAGAGTTCAGTAGTTATTACTGTTGCAAGTTCTTCTTTTATGACAACAATTGATTCCAATAATTACCATAGCCAGTCAGAATGGTTCCATTAGCTCATGTGCTGGATGCTCCACATTTTGGACAAAGATTTGAAAAGTATAAGAAAACTATGACTGAAATAGAAGAAGACAGATTCAGCCTGTTTGCCTCCATTTAACCTCCAAACATTTTTGTAAAAAGAATAATAGTAACAATAAATCTAAGTAAAACCACATTGTGCTTATGTGTATCCAAGTGGGAAGACCTTAGCACTCAGAGAGGACAGGATAGGCCAGGAATAAATACCATAAATAAAGGAAAGACAATTTCAACTGACCAGTAAGTATGAATTGAACATAGTGCCATTAAAGGGAAATCAGGCATTTCTCCAACAGTGTTGAAAAGTGAATGCCATTAAGTTGGAAATGTTACATATTCTCACAGGAGAGATTAGAAAAAAACATTTCACTTGAAGACAAAAAGGTCAGGAGAAACAAAGTACAAAAATCACTGAATTGGAAAACACAAGTATTAGAGAGCAAGACCCTCAGTTCCTTCCTTCAGAGTGGAGAGAGAGCTGTAGATTATGTGTGGACTCATGGGAATACGCTTGCACAACAAATGCGGTCAAAAATAGAAGAGGAAAAATACTCCAGATCCTTTACTGGTATCATTTACCAAAGGTGTATTGATTCATTCCAATTCAGGAGGTGATATTATGAAGGTCTAAAAGTAGAGTACAAGACAAATATGTGTTGTTATTGTTAAAAAAAAAACCTGGATGAGATTATTGCTGCTGGAAGTACTCTGCCACTGGCAGAAACTCCAAATGTGACCTTGTCCCTGAATCCTCTGAATAATTAAGTGCTACTGTCTGCTCATCTAAATCAATTAAAATGTGTAAATAAAGATCAGAATAAAAACAAAAAAGGACTAGTTAAAACATCTGAGTTGATATGAGCTTTGAAGGATTTCTGCAGTGGAGCAGTGCTTTGTTTTTTTGTTTTGTTTTTTTTAAAGATGGCTCCAAAAAAGGGAACATATATTTGATCTATTGTTCTGTTCTTCTCCCTTGAAATTGTACTTGAACTCACTAATTATGATAGTGTCTTAGGAAAGTTTTGTTCCTTCTGAAATCACTTTGTTGTTGTATGCCTTCAAGTCATTTCTGACTTATGGTGAATCTATCATGGGATTTCTTGGCAAGATTTGTTCAGAGAGGGTTTGCCTTTTGCTTTCCTCTGAGGCTGAGAGAGTATGACTTGTCCCACTGGGTTTCCACAGCTGAGCGGGGGAGTTGAACCCTGGTCTCCAGAGTCATTGTGTACTGCTCAAACCACTATACCGTGCTAGCTCCCTGAAAACAGTTACTTCTTGATAAATAAGAAAAGATTACTTGATTAGTTATCCAAGAGTAGGGTCGAAATTCTATACCCAGCTATTGAACTCAATACGATATACTTTTGAGTTGACACACATAGGACTTTACTGTAAGTGTTCCTTCCTTCCTTCCTTCCTTCCTTCCTTCCTTCCTTCCTTCCTTCCTTCCTTCCTTCCTTCCTTCCTTTACTTATTAATACACATATACCTAGATATGTGTATGTGTGTACAGCATAGGTGATCAAAAAGCAAATCAACAGCCCTTCTCCCAAGTTTGTCTCGGATCTCAGAAGAATGTTGTTAATCACTAAAAAAAAAAATGTATTTAAGGTGATTAACAAACAGAGCTGCAAAATCTAAAATTACCAAAACATTTTGGCTAAAGGTAAAATTGAGCTCCATTCAAGGTTTCCAACATTCTTCAGTAGATGATGGTATTATCCTCTGAGTTGTGGTCATCTGGTAATAAAGTCTTAAGTCTATAATACACACTCTCTCTTTCTCTTTTTCTTTCTCTCTTAGTTACATGAGGAATTTCACAGGAAGTATATACGCATATCTAAAGACATTCCTATTCCGGAAGGCATTTAACATGTAATTAGTATGCAAAACGGTGCTGGTTATTTTAATTGTCATTTGTATGCTGTTTTTAATAGATATTTAATATTGTATTTTAATATGTATTTTAATATTGTTTTAGTCACTATCATTGTTTAATGTGTGTTTTAACTTTTGTATACAAATAGTTTTAACTATGTTCTCTTTTAAGCTTTGTAAGCCACTTTGAGTTCTCTCAAGAAAAAAAGTGGGGTAGAAATAAAGATAACAACAACAACAAATCTGTGTATGTGTTTGTGCACGCTCATCTGTATCTACATCTATTTAAGGAAAGTTGATGGTTGCTTTCAGTGTGCATGTCCAAGGAGGGGTGACTGAAACCATGGACAAACCGTATACATGGCACTAAGCGGTCTGACTTAATATAAGGCAGTTTCCTGTTTCCATAATTAATGATACATGATGCTTTCCTTCCATTCTCCACCTTACAAGGGATCCTGAGTTCTGATTTGTGACATAAATTAAGTCAGATAACTTTGATCCCTTTGATTATGAAAACAGCAACAACAGCAACATAACCATCACTACCAGTCTTTATTACTTTGCTGTCATTGATTGCTTCTGTATTACTGGAGATCTTTGGTACAGATCAGGATGGGCAAAGTGCATGCAGCCTCCCAGGGCTTGAAAAACTGTCCCTAAATTTCCCCCCAAGTCACTTCTGGTGATATGGAGGACATTTCAACCATGTTTGGAGGCACACTGGAAACCGCCCCTGCCCCCGGAGATCAAAGGTTTTTTTCTTTGCAAAATGTTCCAAAGTTTTGCCTCCAAATGCCCTGTAAGCAGTGTGGGGCATTTTCACCACATTGGCCGGGGGGAAGGGGGAGACTGGACCAATTTAAGCCCAAGAAAGGCCTTGTTTGAAATTGGAAATGAACAGGAAGTGACACCTGCTCACACCCTGTTATTTAAAAAGCTTCTTTCAGGCCCATAAAAATGGTGAAAATGTCTGGAGGGCATTTGGGAGCATTTTTATTTTGTGGGAGCCAGTGCAGTGGGAGAGTGCAGCCCCCAAATCTCCTGGGCGGCTAATGCAGTCCCCTGACCTTCCACAGTTGTTCACTCATCATATAGATCTTTAGTCCCATTTGTTTGCAAAGGACATTCCCTGTTATCATCTTAAAGCTGTGGGGGGAAAAAACCCAACAACCTACAGGTGAGGCTTAACACTGGTTGCATTCATATAGTCTCTCTAGTCAATAATCTAAGATATGAGGTATTTCATTGTACAAATCAGGTCAGACCCTACCCCTTTACCAGAAAACACTGGGAAGATTTTGGGAAGAGAGAGCTCTTTTTGCCACCAGGCCTGACCTGCTACTCCAAACCAAGCTTGTTTTCTTATATGATGGGGGCTTTTTTCTTCCATTCAAGGCACAAGCAAAAAACCAGGAAGCCTTCCATTAACCACAGTTTCGGCCTGCTCCAAGAAATTATGATTACCATGTTCAGAACAAGACAGAATATTAAAATATGCTTTGAAATTCAGTCACCATCCTGTGGTATTGAGAAGCTGGTAATCACTGTCTCCTAGATTGGTGGAAATGAGAAGCTGTTAATAATTGGAGGTATCCTGGTTTTATGGCTTGCACTTTGCAGGGAGAACACAGGAGGCATATATCTGGATAAATGGCTAGTCAAGATACTGCATCAAAAACACATTTTGGTCCTTTAATCGGTTTTACCAATATTGCTTTTTTTAAATATATATATATATATATATATATATATATATATATATATATATAGGGAAGTTCTGTGTAAAGTGACAGCTTGCACTGTGAAAGTTATTTTCTCCTAACAACCATTGCTTTTCACTACAGTTTGTAGATTATGCTAATTCAGTACTGGGCTATTATAATATCTACTATTTGCATTTCCTTATTTTGTTATGACAAGTTCATATTAAGTCCTTCACATTAGCTTACAGATTTAAACTTTAAAATAAGATCCTGCCTTTGGATATATATTTTTCCCTTAGACACTCTATTGTCAACAGCATATTTCAAGGTGACTTTGTCTAGTGAGAAAGAAAATCCTGAAGGTACCAAACAAAAATAGAAACTCTCCAGATAAAAATGTTGTGGGAGATCACACAGTTGCTCTTGTTTTCTAAGGCTTTCAAGATAATTAATTCATATAATTCTTATCTGGCAGAAAAAAGAAATGTTAAGATAACAACAACAAAAGGCTCCCATCACTTTAAAACCATAGGGGAGTTAAATATCAAGCATGCTAAATATTAAGAAATGCAATTAGCCACCTAAAAGTTTAAAAAAAGCCCTAATTGGGAAATAAAGATGTTTCTGCCATTCATGGCTAATTTTTTTGTTGTTGCTCATGAACGTATGAGATGTAAATGGAAAGCAATAGGTGAATTTTTTTATTAGACATCCTACAAGGAAATAAGTAAATGTAATATAGCACAAACATAAAAATCTCTTCCATAGTGCAAATTCATTTGGAAAAAAAAAACAGATGAGGACAATGCAGAACCACATATTAAAAATTATGGATAAAATCCACAAAAGCCAATGAGGAATACTGCTGAACGTCTACAAGGAATAACTTATCTGATTAAATAAGTGATTCAACTCTTTAATAATTAGCAATCAGAAAATAGTCTTGGCAGTTCAAGACTATCCCAAGTCCTGAGACTTAGTCCTGGAGATGACCCCCTTATGATGTCACAAGAGACAGACCTTGGTCATGGTACTAGGGTGATGTTACGAAGGGCAGCCACTGGTGATATCATTAATTATGATTGATAAAGCATCAACCACAGTCATCACAGAATATGCCATTGCAATTAAACTCCCTCATCAAGTCTAAGTAATCAGGAAACCAAGGTGCACATACTTTTCAAGGCCATGTTCTTCCCCTGAGATTCTTCCTTCTCACCCTGAGAATTACAGAAGATCTAGGTCCTGAGACTCAGGGCCAGGCCCTAAGATGTGGGAACTCTATCTAGGCTGTAAAAAATGAAGAGCAGAAAACTATATTGTCACAACTCGCTTACTTTTGATACAAATAGGCATAGGAATTATAAGGATTTACATGTGGAAAAGACTAAGAGGTCTTTCAAAGAACTGAGATGACCATTAACTCTGGAGTTGTTAATCATAACATTTTCATAAATTCTGTCAATGTTGAACATAATTAATTTCAGCTGCATTTGTTACCTTTATGAATCTTTAAAAATCCTGTAATGTTTCAAACAGAAGTAGGTATGGGCATGCTTAGCAATAGGGCAAAATGGCTTTGCAAAGAACAGGTCTCTGTTCCAGTCAATGGCACCTTCATTTAAAATGCGGTGGGCAACTGTGATGAGTCTGAGTGCCAATTTTCTGCTCTTGTGACCCCCTAGGGGTACACAGACTTCCAAAAGCAAAATAAAAATAAAAAGTGGTTTGTTTTTTTGGGAAAAAGGCTACTTTTTGGTGTTAACAAAGTTCCCAGGAACCTATTTAAAAGGTGAATTTTCCATTTCTGGAGTCTCCCAGGAGAAACAATTTACCTTTCACCTTTTTTTCTATGCCAGAAAAGGGGTTTGTTTAGGGAATCAAGCAAGGGCTACAAAAAAATTCCTGCATGCTGCTTCAGGGCTACACCTTGCTCAACCCTGATTGAGGCAGAAGGTCTGAGAAAACAACTATCTAAGGCCATGAATAAGAACTGCTCATTAAAACAACATTGGGCTCGATGAATCAGTAGATAGCCTTGCATTGGTCTTCTTAAAAGTACTAGGGATTTAGCACATTATCTGGAAATAGGAGACTGTAATCAATGATTTCTGGTGCCCTGAATCCAGAGCTTAGAAATGCAACTTTTTAAATCTATAATGTCAGTTTTATGTGCCTATATAGCTAGTGAGGCATTCTAGAAGCTGTGGTCCAAAGAAGTAACTTTTGCAATCTCTGCTTGATTGCATTACACTACTCTGAAACGTGTTTCCTTAATGGTGTTATAAGAATATTTTTCTACATGGATGAAACTGTTTTGGACCAAGATACAAGCACAGACTGCTGAGGTTCTGACAGTGATGAAGGCCAAGGCTAAAGCATTATTATCTCAGAGAATTAGGGATTTACACTTCAGGAATATGCAACCTCTTACAAATCAAACCCACTCTTTATTATTTGTGGATGTGAATCTCAATTATGGGATTACAGAGAAAAGTACTTACAAGTATTGAAACTTTCTAAATTTAGGCATGCTTTTAAAGGAAGTTAGGTTTAGTGTGTCACTTTCTGTGCTCTAGTACAAGAAATATTTCAAGTTTAAAGTATTCACTGTGTGTTTATGTCTTTGTCAGACTGAAGAACTTGTGTTTCTTACACATGTCCTATTATGCTGTCAATTTATGTAAAGGTTATACTGAGAATTTTGCTAGATGTAAGGAAATCCGTAAGCAATCTAGGTGTTTCACTATTATAATAAACACATATCAGCTTCAGGTTTCCGGCAAAAAAATGTTTGTAAATACAGTAAGACTGGAAAAATATCAATTTAGGCTGTATTATGAAGATTTAAAATCCACAGACTACATGGCCTCCCCTCCATATTGGTGTATAGAGGAGGGACCAGCAGATGACAGGAAGGCACAAGTGGGTCAGAAGATGCACATCTACTCACCTATTCCACTTATTTATGGTTTTGTGGAAGGAAACAACTGAAAACAGTTGCAAACTTTTCCTTTAGGACGAACGGTAAAGTAAGGCTGAATATTAGGAAATATAGGGCAGGGGCTGGATATAATTCACCTCCAAACAACATCCTACAACTGTTTCACAAATACAGTAACTTCCATTTTTAAATTTCCAAAGCACACAGTAGCTTTCACGAGAAGTTAACACACATGGATTACTTTAAGACATTGTTCTGTTGAGGACTCCTTTGGTAATCTCTAAATCCACTAATCCATTCAATTTAAGCTACTCCCTTTGAGCTAAATATGATGAGCTACCAGAGGAAAACAGACATTCTCGTTCTTGGTGACCTTGTTGGTGAATGTCTTTCCACAAAGTAGCTCAATTTGTTTTTAGATTTTAGGGGGTCAGTTAAGAACTTACTGTCCTGGCAGGCATTTGAGGAAGATATTCATTCATTATATTTTAGACCTACTTATTTTATTGTTAACTTCCACAAACCCAGACACCAACTCTGCCCATACATCTAACTGGGAAATGTCATCACAGGACCTAATCACATCACCCACAACATTAGAGGTACTTTCATTTGCCCATTCTGTAATATAATAAATGTCATGCTCTGTCAACAATGCCCTTCAGCACTCTACATTGGGCAAACAGGTCAGCCTCTGCAACGAGGATAAATGGACATAAACCAAACATTAGGAATGGGGAAGCACAAAAACCAGTGGCAGAACACAGCAATCTTCCTGGACATTCCATCTCAGACTCCAGAACTGTAGTCCTTGAAAAAACAAACAAACAAACAAAAACAAAAACAAAATCTACAAAGGAAGATTGGAAAGATAATCAGCAAAACTGGAATACATCCACAAATTTGAGTCCATTGAAAGTAGATTGAACAGAGACAATGGTTTCCTGGCACACCTTACATATTATAATACTAGTTAACACCCCAGGCTCATGAGGGCTCTCATGCCCAGCCAGCATCATACTACATTCCAATAACTCCCTCTACCATTCATATGGTTATCTACTCACTTTGGCTTCGGGCAATATCTTTCTACGTGCCTTTGTCCCTCTATGACCATCATAAAAACTGAACTTGTCACCTCATCACCATACCCACAAGTTTTGCATTTCTACTGCTATTCACACATATAACCTCTTCATTCATAGCTATGAAGATCTGTTCGTAGGCACTTCACTCCATGCATCTGATGAAGCAGACTTAGTCTCTGAAAGCTTATGCTGCCAACTTCTTTCCCTCAGTTAGTCTTAAAGGTGCTACAACATACCACTGCATACTGGTCCAGACTTACACAGCTATGTCTTTGACTGCTGTACTACAATGTGGCTTCATAATACTCATTTGTTAACTAATGTTACTGTACTAATGAGGTTTTATTGTTGCTTTAATTGCTGGTAGCTGCCTTGAGACTTTTAAAAGCATGTGGAATATAAAGAAGGAAATAAATCAAATAATTTACACAAGAAAACAAAAAAGATCAGAGGATGTGTTCATGCAGTGTTTTGCCCTGCAAAGGCTTATCCTAAGTGTTGCACGCAATTATCCTAGCATGGTTTGCTTTGGAAAAAATCTGTATCTGGAACGTCCTACTTTAGAGATCTGAGACTGATGCTATCCAGCAAGGCCAATGAATACGTATTGTAGCTTGCAAGCACTTGAGAGCTAATCTATTCCTCCTGCTCAGTTGTATCAATCTGTCTTTAAAAGTGCTCCAGTCTCCTACAGAACTGGCACATATGTCTGCACATCTAGAGATACTAAACTCTTTTTGATATGAGAGTTAAAATGAAGTTTTGAAGCATTCCACTGAGGGAAAACAAAACAAAAAACACCAACAGTCTTCCCCCATCTTCTTGTATTACCTAGCACTTGGGATATGTGGCCAGAAGAGCTCAGAATCTATTTCAAGTACATGTCTGTTATGCAGAAATCTTTAGATGACCTGGGTTCATAGGAGTTTTACTGTGTACCTGACTGTAAATATTGCTATGTAATGAAGAAAAAGAGTAGGGATGTAATTCTCTGCTAATTTCATTCTCAAAGGAACCTACAGGTAATTTTAGCAATTTTGTTCCCATTGCACTTTAGAACTTATTCTGAGCAACTTTTGCACATTTTAATCCACAAAAAAGCTGTTCAGAAAACAGTATTTTTTGCAAAGATAATAATTCTGTTTCTGGCACAGAATACCCTATTTCTTGGGGTGGTGGTGGGGAACATCACATGTGAATTTTGCACAGAATATATCACACACTGCAAACATTCTCAATGGGCCAGAATTCTCCTTGTCAGGGTTTTCTGACATTCAAGAAGCATAGTTTTTGTCAAGTTTTTGAAATTTTTTTTCATCACCAAAAAAACCTAGCCATCTGAAACTTGCCAAGATCAACCAAGATCTTTAAAAAACACACAACCGTTCAACCAATAAAAATGTTCTTTAGTATATATATTAGAAAAACATTCCCCCCTCTTTCTCTATACACACATGCACACACACACACATGTGACATGCAAACAAAATGCTAGAGGTTCAGTGAATGCAGTGCTATTATGACAACTCCCAGTACAATATACTGTTGTATGTAGGGACCATGACACTGCTGGTCTGGTAAAACAGAGGTCTTCAGGTATTGTTTAGCACTAAAAAAGTGGAAGCATTATAGAGCAGAACTGTAGAGCTGAAGATATAAAAACTAGAAACATTTGGTAAAACAAACTTTGCATAATGCCTGAGTTTTCCTGTTCACTTTTAGTTATTTTGGTCATAAACGATCTTCCTTCATTAACGAAAATTAAGAAATAAGAACATTTTAGAGTTAAGAGGAGAGTGGGAAAATGTACATTGCCTTTTCTCGACATAATTCACATGGCCCCTTTTTACACTGGTCATTCTAGATATCTAAACACACCAGCTACTTAGCTCCCTGCTGCCTTGCATAGTCTGCTAATCATACTGAATTACATGGTAGCTGTGTGACGTGCCCTAGTCAAGTGGAGCATGAGACCTCTCTAAACCAATTTTCATTTTAAAATCACAGTTAAGAAGATAATGTAGTCAACCTCCAAGCCAATAATTTCCAATTGCAATGTTACCATCTAATTGTTTGAGGCTGCATTAAGAAAACTTGCATCAGTGTTTGCTTCTGGTTTTACAGTATGACATCTCCTGCTAATTGAGATATCCTTCCCTTCAGTACTATTTTCAAAGCAACTATTGTGCCATGTACCAAAAAGAGTTTAGTTAAGCATTTTTTGTCTGTGTATCAGGGATACAGACACTATAAGAGACTGAACCAATAGCTTCTTAATGAGAGGAGAGCCTTGCAAAATTTCCTAATGAGTACACATACAATTATATTGGAAAAACTAAAAAGAAGCTTGGTAAATCTTGAGTAAAATAGATCACTGAATAAATGGATTTGATTTTATGGGGAAAGCAGCTGTTTAGCAGTTCTCAGGTATAGCTCATGGTAACTATACTTGTAGCTGAATTTTGGAAAGCCAGAAGCTTAGTGTTACCAAGATGAGCCAATAAATACTAAGCAGAAGATCTTTTTCACATCCAGTCCAATAAAGAACAGATTTCAGGTGCACTTTTGCAGGACATGTCGATGAAAAAAATCTACAGAAGAACCCAGGTACTTTCCAAATCAAGACCCCGTTCCCTTCTACTCCAAAGTAAGCCATTATTATAAGACAGATGAAAAACTGTGAGTTTTTCATAGGAATATTTTATTTGAAAAAAAAAATCTTACTATATATAGACTACATCTGTAGCATGGGTTGGGAACATATCATCTTGTGGAGCATGTTGGACTGCAAATCATATTGACCTTCATCATTGGCTATGCTAGTTAGAATGGATGGAGTTATAGCCTAACATCAGCTGAAGGGCCATATGCAAGCCATGCTCAGTTTAACATTTTCTGTAGTGAAATTTTCATACCTGTTCCCGTCAGAAAGGTGTTGACTATCAGGAAACAGAAAAAAATCCCACTGCATCCTAAGACAAGAGTGAAAAAGCTACAATGACCCTAAAATAATTTGACTGAAGTCCATCAACATATGAAGACCAAAGGCTGGGAACCAAAAGCTTTTAATCATTTAATAAGATTTGAAAACGCTGTCCTATATTGCCAGATTAAAATGTGCCGAAGTCTGTTTGTACCAAAAAGAAGCAATACCATATCTGACAATCTTTAAAAAGAAACAAGCACCAAAAGGCCTCACCTGTGAAACAAGACTGATTTGACAAGTGTGACAACGTCCCGACTTGCGTTGTATCCAGCACAGACAATAGCCACATGGATTGTCTAAGAGAATCCAGAAACAAAAAGACAGGAAGAAAAATCAATACATTTTTTATACCTTAAATAGGAAAGTGCACTCTGTCACTGGAATCCATGCATTAATACTAAATACATTGATTTTGCATATTAAAATAATCTCTTAGACCATAATGTAAAGCACTTTTTCCAAATGAAATTTATTGCAATTTAGGAGGCATTTTCTAGGCAGCAACGGGGGAATAGTTTTGTTAGGTATGTTGCTCCCACTAGTATTGGTGACTTCCATTATGTTCTTGCCAGAGTTTTCCTGTCTGGAGAGTGACTGGAGGTACCGAGCAAAGGGTGAAGCAGCAAAGAAGAGGAAGAAAGGAGAAGCATGAAGAATAAGAAAATGTGCAAGAGAGGGAGCAGATACAAGAGAACAGGGTGAGAGCAGAGACAATAAATGAGAAAAAAGCGATGTTCATGGATGTGTGTTGAGGGGGAGACTTTGATAAGACAAACATACAAAGAGGAGGGAAAAGGCAGAAATTCCAGAACAGCATATAGACTGTGATAATGGGGCTTCCCATTATCTAGACTTGGCTGAAAGGGGATGCTTCCCTCTTCAGGTAAACCAAGGGTTAATGAGGTGTTGGGATTAGGTTACATTTTTACTGTGGGTCAGCCTCACAGGTCACAGGGGGAGAATGGCCCAATCAAGGGAAGAGAGGTGAGCATCTTCGAGATGTTTCGAGATGCTTTGAAGGAGAAGTTATAAAAATCCTTGAGAGGCCATGTGGCAAAGAGTCAACAAAGGAACCTCCTGGAGATGGGATCTGTGCCAGTAGTAGGCTGCAGGCCCTAGGCCTCGCCTCCTGGTCTCATTTCTCTCCTAGACCATCTAAGCCTGTGAACCCAAATGTGAGTAACTAGAATAAGGTAGTTAGTTGCATTAGGGCTTTTTATTATTTTTATAGTTGGCTGATCTTAAGAATATATCTGTTGTTATAACTACTTGTAACTTAAGCGTACCTGGGAGGGGGGAGCCTCTCATGTGTATTATTGTCTTGTTTACTTGCATGCCTTAAAATAAATGCTTTTCTGTAAAACCTGTTTCCTCTCCATTCCCACGCCATTCTTCGGCACACGCTTAGATAGGACTTCTCTCACTCAGAAGGGGGAGGTGAGGGAAGGGAAAGGTCCTTAAGCATAAAGATTGGCAATCCACTGAGCAGGGTCCCACTGTACTGTTCAGTTAATTCAGAATTCAGTGGGTGGTGGCAGCATGAGAATTAGTGAACGCTGGGGAATTTCCTGCTTCTTTTCAAGGGTAGAAGTCAGTCTTGGGGGGCTGGAAATAAACTCAGTATGACATAGACTAAGAGGAGAGATGTCTACAACCATGATAGGCAGTTGCAGTACTACAAACAAACAAACAAATAAAATGAAGACATAGGAGTGGAGGCAACAGGACACCAGAGATGGATAGTAATCACAACACAGATTTGGCTACATGTATTGAAGGGAAAGAAGATTTAATAATGGCGAGCAGGCAGGAAGAATGAAGGGGAAAGGAGAGATGAGTGGAATTAAAAATTGTATTTTAGGGCAGAAGTAGAGAAAAAAATATGTTAACTTTTTTTTTTTTTATAATTGTAGACAGAGGAGGGGGATGGAGAAGAGAGGTTTTAACAGTTGTATTTTGAGCTCAAAATAGAGAACAATATCTTGATTTTTTTTAACTTTTGCAAATAGATACGCTAAGCTTGGAAGTTTGAAAAAAAACCCAATAAACTTCCTTCTATGGAATAAGGTTGCTTTTATTATTATTACATTGAGCTATTGTTTGTAAGGGTTAGGGAAGATTTCTGTGCAATTGTTCTAAATATAGCCCACTCATTCTGTCCAAATGGGGATTAAAAATGCCATTGATCCAATTAACAAATCATAGATGCATGTAAGTGTGAGCATAATTATTAATTTCAGAATTTTTGACATGTGGAGATAGTATGCTATAGAAATATTAAAGGAAATGATGTATATAGGATTTCATGTTTTCAGCAGCAAACAGCAGTACAGAGAGAATTCCAAACAGGAGGGCTTGAAAACATAATTCTTGAAAACAGAATCCAAATAAGAGCAATTTGATGTAAAGTCTTCTCCACCTTGACTCTACTTGCAGTCTAAACACTACATTCCCACTGTCCTATTCCTCTTTTTCAAGAGGAAGAAATGCACCTTGAAGAAGGTAGATGAGTTTCAACAGACTTCTCATTGGCCAATCACACTGAGGATCATTGGATATATAGTTCACCTTTGAGTGGGGAAAGACTTATTAAACTTTGCTGGTGTAATGGGAAAGCAACATAAAGAGAATTTGAGCAGAGAAGCAGCAATGGAAAAGATAATTTAACCCGTTCTCCAGAAAAGGATTTTTTACTCCAAATAGCCCCATTCTGAACTGATTATCCTCTCTGGAGTCCCAGATGTGTGTTTAGTGTGGCTAAGTTTGCTTCTGTGTGAATAATAAATGTTCAGGGAAATGTGGACATTTTGAGAGCCACAGTGTGAAATATAACTGAAATTCTCTCAGATATTTGATAGAACTCCTAAGTAGACATGATTGCAGTCCTACAGACATTTACCTTGGAGAAGTACCACAGACCTAATTGGGTTCATATCTGAGTAAATGTGCACAAGATCAAGTTAGAATAAAATGGTGATGTGAAGAGATGTCTATATTATTACTTCTGGACTATACTGATTCAGTCAAAAAATTCCCCTTTCTACTGGTTAAACAAAGCAAATTGTTTCAATTTAGCTTTCCATCAGTAATGCTTTACATTATCCAATGCTTCTGATATATACAAAACAGCAAATAATCTTATCAAGCTATGTCCTCTAAAGACTTGGAAAGAAAGCAGAGAAAACGTGTCTGCTATTTCTGATTTTAATTACTTACTGAGATAATTGTCTTTTACACTGAAGCCCATGTAAACAACAGAAAACCACTGGTTCAAATCTCATTGGGTTGCCTTGACAACACATTACCTTCACCATCATTCCTGCTGGGATCACACCAAAGACATATGCTGTCCAGTTTCCTGTTCTAAGAATAGCTGTTAAACCTACCATCTGAAGGGGGAAAACTCCCCCTTTGTATCTGGTACCTTTCACCAGCATCGGGTATTTCAGGACGGAACTATACCTTTTCATGCATTCTGCAATGTTAAAGTAAGTACATGAATGCATTAGCCCACCCTCTCTGTTGTGTTCTGTTGTGCTTAAAAATTACCTCCTCTAAGTAGAGAAAGTCTTCTTGTGATCTAGAGCATATTTACACTGCAGAAAGCCTGAACGGGGGTACTGTTATACATAGCCACGATGGCTAAGAGTAAGTGATGGAACTATCATGCTTAAATTTGTCTAGCAATTTTTTTTTAAAACAACAACAACAAAATTCATAGTATAATGATAATTGTCTGCACCTCTTTAGAAGAATGCACTGGGGGAAAAAATTATTCCATATCTGCAAATAATGTATCTATTTTGAATGTAACATCCAATCATTTCATTTGGTGAGCCGAATTTCCAGTGTTACAAATGTTATAAGAGAGAGAAAAATCTCTGTCCGTGCCCATTATAGGATAAATAATTTTATAAACTTCTACTGTGTCCTTCCCTACTCATCATTGTTTTTAACACTTTTAACATTGTTTCAAACACTTCCTTTAGGGGAAAGCAAATTTTCCCCTCCAGCAATTGGACATATTCTTTTCTGTACATTTCCCAGTGCTACCCTTTGAAACAATACATTTGAAATGAATACAGGAACCAGAATGCTACTCACAATATTCCTAATAGAACTCCATCATAGATATTTTTTCTTTCTCTTTTTTTTAAAGACCAAATATAAATGATGCTTGCAGTTTTACTTTCAATTTCATATCTAATAATTCTTGATTTTGCTTTTCTATTTTATTTTTTTACAGCTGCCACACATTTAGTTTTTAAGTAAGCAGTCAATATGCTCCCAAGACTTCTTTGGAAAGTCACAGCTAACTGAATACTAACTTTTGGTAAGGATAGTTTTCAAAGTTTTCTGGAAATGAAAATGTCCAATATCTATTAGGTCATCTTATCTACATAACTTGCTGACATTCTCATGACTCTTAAAAGGTTTGTTATAGAATAACAAAATCACTTTGTGGAAGGCTTGCTGATTTTTCCTCAACAAAGGCCCTTTCTGCACTACACTGTTATAATGTTATTATTCCACTTTCAACATCCTATGGAACCTGGTATTTGCAGTTTAGGGAGCAGCATTTAGAATTCTTACCCAGAGAACTCTTTGACCTCAGTAAACTACAAACCCCAGAATTCCACAGGATGTTGAAATGGAATAATAGCATTATAACAGCGTAGGGCTGAAAGGCCTAAAGTTTGCCTTTCTATTTTCTGCAGTGCTACCAGGCACAGACTTCAGGCCAATAGTCTGAATGATCCAGGTATCCAGTTTTTTTTTTAAAGAACCACTTGTTTCCTATTGGCTTCATATCTTCTGAAAAGGAGTTTTTTTTAAGTAAAATAAAGTCCCATTTATTCATATTTATATTAACAATGTGACTAAAATAATTTCACATTCAAATTCTTTTTGAACTACTGGACAAATACTTAGCTGCTACAATCACTTGTTAAATTATAATTACTCAGTTAGCTCCAAAATGGTATCTTTTATCAACTTTATTTGACAAAGCTCCTCACATTCTCTTCTTAAAAGCAATGCTTCAGATGCAGGTCTCTTTCCAACATCTTCCACAGTAGAAGCTGTTGCACAGAACTCTTTAGTGATTATGGTGACACTTCAGATATTTTTTAGTACTTCACCTCTAAGAATTTTATTAAAGTCAGGTATATGGACTGGAAAAGGCTGAGCATGAAAAAAATCACATCATTAAAAAATATTCAAGCACTCAAATACATCATTTTTGTTCTTTTAATTCATATAGAGGTATAGGGATGCAATGATGGCAAAACAGAAAAGGAATGTTAATACTGAATCATTTAAATTCTATCACCAAATGTAGATACGCTGGATAAAAATTGATTTTTTTAAAAAAAATATTTTCATTTAAAATCAGATTTTTAAAACAGGTCCTAATTATTTTGAGTATCATTTAAAATAAAAATTAAAACTGAATCTCATCACATACTTATAGGCTTATAAAAATGAATTCGTGTCTGTGTCATAAACAGGGGGTTACCTTCAATCAAACATGAACATTAACTTGAGTCAGCTGATAACTGCATTCTTCCAGGTATTTTGGATTGCAGTTCCCAATCATTAACTATACTTGGCTAGGGCGGATTGGTTGCAGACCAAAAAACATTAGGAGGGTCATAGTTATGCACTCTGTATCATGAAAATGGCTCTAGTCCTTCCAACACTGAGCAGTAATTACCAACTCTAGCTTTTAGCTAGCTGCGTTTTCAGTTTCAATAAATAAAGTTACCTGATATATGGATACATTAGCTGGGTAAGACTGTATTCATATTAGCAGAGCTGGGCCAAGCAAGGCAGAGAATAAAAAGTATAGAAACAATATAGGAAAGGAGGATGAAGTTATCTCTGAAGAACAATGTAGTCTACTAAGTTGTAGATTAATATATTTTAGTGATTAGATTTGCTCCATTGTCCAAGAACTATATGCAGTATTATCAGAGGAAACTTTACTTAAGTCATTGATTTAAATCCAAGTTTCCTCTTGTAATTTAAATTAAGATTTAAATTACCTTGATTTTAAATTTTCACTCAATGCACCATGAATTCAGGTAAGGCAGCTTCAATTTAAGCAGCAAAGAGGAACAAAATGAATACAGACTATGCACTCAGTTTTATAAACCATGAAAACCATGAGAACCATGTTCTCAGACCATCAACATCACAAAGAATTACTGAATATGTCCAAGAAAACCAAAAGAAGGTTCATTCTTCCATGTGTGTTCTAAGCTGAAAGCACTCACTGCTGCCATTGCTACCTGAGCATAGCAAAGACAAGGTGACAATGGTGAATGTGCCAGCTGGTCTATTGGGCACACATTGTTTTTTCTTTGTTGTTATATTCAAATTGTCATAGAATCATAGAAATGCAGCGTTGGAAGAGACCACACTGGCCATCCAGTCCAACCCCCTGCCATGCAGGAACACCCTCAAAGCACTCCCGACAGATGGCCATCCAGCCTCTGCTTAAAAACCTCCAAAGAAAGAGACTCCACCACACTCCGAGGCAGCATATTCCACTGCCGGACAGCCCTGACTGTCAGGAAGTTCTTCCTGAGGTTCAGGTGGAATCTCCTTTCCTGCAGCTTGAATCCATTGCTCCTTGTCCTGGTCTCTGCAGCAGCGGAAAACAAGCCCTCTCCTTCCTCTACATGGCATACCTTCAAATATTTAAACATGGCTATCATGTCCCCTCTTAACCTTCTCTTCTGTAGATTAAACATACCCAGGTCTTTAAGTCTATCCTCATAGGGCATAGGGCCTTATGTCATGTTATTGTCATATTATATGTTTATCTTATATGTCTCTAATGAAAATTAATAAAGACAAACTAGAAAAAAAAAGGAATGGGCCTCAGAATACAGGGTATATAGTCCAGTTTATATTGATGAAGGTTCTTTGCTGGAAATTTATGTGATGTCATCATATTCCAAGCAGAGACACTGTGGTTTGCATTGTCAGACTTTCTCCTTGGTAAAAAAAGGATTTTTTGTGACACTAGTGTTTGTGCCCCAGGTAAATTTGGCAGATCTGGATGGTAAGGGAAGATGGCAAAAGCACTCAAACAGAGGTTGTGAATCTTGCTTTCAGCCACATCCGATTGTTGGCAAACAAGAGGCATTTCCCTTTATAAGTGCCTTATCTAATTTCTTGTATTACACTAATTATTATCCAATATTAATGTTCATTTATCCCTGGCTGGTGTTGCATCACACAATCCTTCCTCTTTCTGGCCTAAAATCTCCCCTTTCTCAAAGAAAAGGCAGCTCAAATAATCTCTAACTACAGCAAATAGACCATACTATGGGGGAAAGAGTGAATACAGGTTCTCATGTAAACATATAGCTTGCATTTTCAGTAATAGGATGAATGATGAGAACCCTGAAGGCAAATCTGATAATAGGGATGTTTAAATTAAGTTTACATTCTGTCACAGAATTCCTCTTTTAAGAGGAAAAAGTGTGAGATATTTAGGTATTGAAGCACTATGTTGTTAAGAGATAGGCGCTGGGCAAGCGGAACCTGATTTTATGTTTTACATAACCACTGCCGTTGGCATAACACTAATCCCTTGCTGAACAAGTAAATTTATTGGTAAGTCATTTAATCCAGAAGGTCATCTAATCTAGTCTCCCTTTTTAGTAGCTACTTTCTTGTCCAAAAATGGTTGTACCACCATGTATTATTAGACTTAAGGGATTCCGCCTACCAGGAAAGCACATGAAAGATGGGACAGAGTTTATTAGTTTGTTTACAAACTTTCTTTGCTTTTAGTAAAGAAAATTAGTCTTCTTCCACGCACTTCACAAGAAATTAGGGAAAAATTTGGTTCCTGAACCAACACAAAGATCATAAAATATTTCAAAACACCAAACCAAACCTCTAATTAGAGATGTTCATCAAGTTTCAAAGACACAGCAAGCTCATCATCAAACTAAGAATAAAACTAAATATATCAACAAATGCATGACTGCTCTGAAAAAAAATACAAACTAAACGTACTAAACCAGTGGAACCATGAAGATTTAACATTATCCTGTCAATGAAGAAGACTAAGGCTAGGTTCATACAGACAAGATAGGCAAGGTCATGGTTTGCCAAATTCTGGCTTGCTAGGTCTGAATTCATCCCTGTAAAGTAGGGATGAAAATCCTCACTTACTTGGTTCTTCAACAGAAGAAAAAAACCCAAACATTTTCTTCCTGCTAGATGTGCCTTTGTATATTTTGATAATTTTTCTTCCTTAAGGATTTTTGTGAAAAATTCATTTGCACGAAACCAACCTTTTTACAAAAAAAATCTGTCTGTCGCATAAAATCACATTTTCCCAAAATGTAAAAACAACCTTGCAGCGCTTGATCATTTTTTTTATTGGTGTCTTGATATGGTGAGACAACATCTTGTCAAGGACAGTAACACTGCAGGTACAACACAGTCTGTCAGTGAGTGGCAAACCAGAATTAGAAGCTGTGCTTTCTTGTTAGTTTGTTTAAAAACTCTGGCTTGTTTGCACCATGGCTTGTAAAACAGCTGAACGAAGAACCAGGGCTTGTCCTTAGCTTTTTTCTTCAGTTGCCCATGCGGACACAGGAGCTCACAGACTCGGAAGAAAAGAAACAAACAAAAACTGAGGAAAGTCAACTGTGTATTGTTTGGTCTTCTACAGGCTAAAACAGTCAACATAAGACATAACTCCTTGTGATGTGAGAAATGCTTTGTACAGATTAAATGGTATTCCCATTTTTGAGTAATAGCTCAGTGAGGATTGGGACTGGCTGCATCATGGTTTCTTCTCCCTTATATTTAATCATGATATGACATCATCACCTTGCAAACTATCCAATATCTTTTCAAAGCAGAACATACCACTTTAAGTAGTTAGATATGTATCTCCAAGTGATATGTCACATAAGCATTCTGAATTTTTAGAGCAACCAGAAGACAATATAGAGAAATTAGCTGCTGCTCTGTATTAGCTATACCATTTGAAACATCTAGTTCTGATTGTAGGTGTGCAAAGAAGTGGATGTATGTTCATGAATTTTTTGGCTTGCTCTCTTGTCTCTTGATTGCCATGGGGAAAATGTTAATTGGATTCATGTGTATTAATCCAGGAAATTGATAACTTTGCCAAGGAAAAAATAAGCATGCATTACATCACCATGTTCATTCATCTGTCGCAGGAAAGAATTTTTCCTTCCTAGCTTGTACAAAAGTTAAACTAAAAAAAAATAATAATGAAAAAATAGAAGAGTCTGTGCACTCAGAAGTTCTAAAATAATTTAGGCCAACAGAAACCTGCAAGAAAACCTGTACTTGCAGCCCCATTTCCTCCTTTCCTCTCCCAATGTTCCTGTTCCCCCTCTTTGGAGGCATCAGCCTTTTTTAGTTTCTTGAACCCACACAATTTGAATGTTCTGGCCCTTTCTTCCCTCCATGATTTAGTGGTAGTGGGGTGATATTTGTGACCAATCCCAGTTTCAGTTATTTGCTTTCTCTGTTACTATCTCTGTTCTGTCCCTTTTAAAATAGATTCTTGGTGTAAGTAAACATCCTGTTCGGAATTAGTGGGCTACTTCTATTCTGTGAATATATGATATGTATAAGACTTGTTCTTATGTCATCCACTCTATTCTATTTGCCCTCTACTCAGCTTACTGTTATTTTGTGCCACTGAGTTATCATCAAATCATTTTGATAATTTTGAATTCTTTACTCTCCTTTGGATTTTTCACCCAAAGGTGTTTTTTTTTTTTGCGCATCTGAAAAACATGAGATGACCCAGAATCTATTGTTATCTGTCTCTCACATTGGGAATGCAATTTTGCATTTCATCTCTGTAAGCACAGGAAAACCTGAATCATAGTAGTATACATTATGTTTTGTAAGCTCATAAGAATAGCTAATAATAATAATAATAATAATAATAATAATAATAATAATAATAATAATAATTGCTTACCTCTGTGGTTCTCTGAGTGGTTATCTGTGAATCCACCAAAATGGGTTTTGTGCTGCACAGAACCTCTCATGGAACCTTCTCGAGTTCAGTGATTTTGGCAAGAACTTCACCTCCACTAATCCATTATACATGTCTAGGCATGCCTCTATCATCTACCATCAGTTCCATGTCTGCCTCAGTGAAGTCAAATGTGAAAAGAGGGGATGAGGGAGGGTTGTGTGAATTCACAGATAACCACTTGAAGAACTACAGTTACAGGAAAGCAACCCATTGTTTTAATTTGTGGTCTATGTGAATACATGAAAGGAAATCTAACTCACTAGAGGAGAGTTCCATGTGAGAACAATAAAGATGAGAGGAAGACTATCCAAGAGATGCATCTGCTTGTGCCCTTATTCCCAGCCAGTAGTGTGACACAAACATGAGAAGGCTGTGACCAGTTTGCTGGTCTGCATAGTTCAGGTAAAGACACCCTGGAGAAAAGCTGTAGAGGTGACTATTGATCTCAATGAATGAGCCTGAAGACCATCTGGAACTGACAGACAATACTGCTCATAGGCAAGCATGATAAGTTGAACCACCAATTTTGAGATTCTTTGAGATGAGATAGTGAGGCTTTCCTTGCGCCTGAATAGTTCACAAAGAGCTAGGAGATGTTTTGAAAAGAGGTTTCTAAACATAGAAAACAAGTGCTATCTTAATATATAGATAGTGCAATGATTTGTCTAATAAAGCTGATGCATTCTGCACAAATGTTGACAGGACCAAATTCTGCTGAAGATGAAAAGTGGAGATCACCTTGGAAAGAAGAGACTGGATGAAGGACCACTTTATCCTTGCAAAAAAACCAAATCAAGGGAATCTTGCAGTGCAGTGAGTTCCCCAGCCTGATTTGTAGAAGTAATAGCAACTAGGAAAATTGCCCTTAGGGTAAGCGAACAAAAATCGCTAACGCTTCCAAGGGAGATTTTTTCAACTGATTTTTTTCATAGAGAGAAGCGAAGGAAGGTATTTCATGGGTGAGTATAGCACGTCCCTCTCTTTAAGGAACGTCTTAATTAAAGGGTCGGGAAACAAAGAGCTGACAGCCAGGGTAAAAGTTAATAGATAGTGCTGTTAAGCAGACCTTGAGTGAAAAAAACTGGGGAGGGGGAGTCATAAGGTAAATCAAAGAGTTGAAAACTTGAAAAACTGACATACCAACAGAGAATCCTGAATCCCTGAGAAGGGGAAGGAAACAGCTCCACCTTGCTCATTAAGAATTTATGGTGAAAGGTTCCTAGAAGTTTGAAAGGCAGTCAGCAACCATTGGGGGAAGACAAAATGTAACATGCAATAAGAAACCATGACTGGAGAGTCCTGAAGCACAGGCATGTCAAATATATGGTGGGTGTGGCTGCAACCATCATTTCCAACAATGTCTGTGTGTGAATTGACTGACAATGAAGATGCCTTATGTGGGCACATGTTGTCACAACTATTGAATATGCCATGTCCTCAGGAAGAAAGACCTTAATGTTACATGACTCTACTATTTTCCCTGTAAACTGTATGCACTGCATTGGAGAGAACTGGGATTTTTCCTGCTTGATCTGCAGATTTAAATTATGAAGAAGATGGAATGTATAGCTGAGGTCCTTAAGAAACTAAGGTCCTGAATGTGCAACAAATAGCCAGTCATCAATGTAAGGAAACTTTTGTATACCCTGGGCTCAAAGGAAGCATATGACTGCTACTATACCCTTTGTAAACATACTTGTGACTGTATCAAGCCCAGAAGTAGTACCTTCAATAGGAACCATGATGGTAAATTGTGAGCAGAGGAATTTCTGATCTGGTGGCATGATCATTATATAAAAATAAGTGTCATTTAAGTCAGTGGTCACAACCAATCCCATTTTTGAAAGAGGGGTGAAATGGAGTGAGAGTGACCATTCAATGTTTTTGGTCTTATGAATCAATTCATTCCCCAGGTCCAGCATAGGATGAATGTGTCTGTTCTACTTGGGAATCATGAAGCAACAGGAGAAATAATCCACCACCAATTTTTGGCAAGAGGGAACCCTTTCTATTGCTGCCTTGTCCAGAGGTGTGGTCTGCCAGCACCAGTGAGTGTGTTGTAGTGCAGAACTTGCACAAAAAAATGAACTGAACTCTATGAAACAGTTATGCTGGATTATGGCAAAGACCCACTTGCCTCTGGTGATTGAAAATTGGGCATCAAAATAGCAAGACCATTACTGATGACTACTGTTAGTGGACAGGTTCAGGACTGAATGAAAAAGGAGTGTGATCATGAGATTTGTTTGGAAGGAGAAAACCCCCCCACTTAGCACAGTCTCAGAATGAAATAGAGAATATCGCATTTTGGTAAACTAAAGGCACTGATGAGAGAGGGCTCAGATGTGCCTAGACATGTCTGATGAGGAACTGGGAGTGGGGTTCCTGCCAAAATTGCTCAACTCTGGAATGTTCCCTGAGAGTCTTTGTAGCAGCATAAAATGCATTTGTATGGTTCACACAGACCATAAAGAACAGTTGGTATTGGAACCTAGCAGTTCTCCTAACAAATATGACCCAGCAGACATTGATAGTACAATCTTATGCATATTTTTACTATATACAATGAGGTTTGTGCCTAGATAACTATACACACTGCAAGACTGCAGTGTTAGTATTACTATCTGACAGAATCTAATTTCATTTGCTGCCAAAGAAAAATCACAAGAAGCTGGAGCACATAGAGTCAGAACTAAAACTGTTGAGTTGCAAGGTTCTGTTGACTGGTTGGAATTGTTTCCTTCTGGGGCAGGGGGAATATTCTGGCCAGCTGTTCCAAACTACACTATGAAACAAGAAGTTAGCTCCCCAACTGCTGCTAGAAGCTGTTTCCAGAGCTTGCTGATACCATTATTTATTGATTTATCCTTGGCTTATTTTGTGATGTGCCCCCAGAGAGAACACAGATTTCTTCTGTTCAAGTGAAGTATCACCTCTCGCTTTTTTTTTTCAGCTGAAGGACTACAGATTATAAAAGGAGAATCACAAATGGCAAACATGTATACCTCTTGGAAGAAAGTACAGAAGGGGCAGGGCGGGTGGGGCAGTGGGAGCCAGAGGTGGAAAAGAATTTTATTGGATTCAACAGTCTCAGTGAAACCACGTGCACATCTTAAAATGTGAATGGCTAAAAATGTTTACTTTTTAAAAAACATACTTTAGTCAGTGGGAAAATATGTATCATATATATAAGTCATACAATGATGTAAAGAAGGGCAGGGGAAACAAGCTGATGAACTACTGCTATAATTTCTCACCACTTGTCAGACTGATAGGTCTAATAGGAACTGATAGTCTAACAATATCTGGGTCTGGATCACATGTCTAGGCAGACTATAGAAGTACAGAATCCCAGTCTTCACATTAAAAATGGAGGAAAAGTAGGCACGGCTAGTCAAAATCTTTCTACCGCATTGGCTGCAGTTTGTAATTTAACATTCAAGTTATTAGCCATTTAGGTCTAATAAACCAGCGACTGGATGCTGGAAATCATGATTTTGTTAGATGATGTGATACTTTCAAGGTGGTTATCAGCATTTAACTGAGTTGCTACTCTTGAATATCAGATTCTTTCGTCAGCACTAGCTATATATTTACATTAACCCATGAAATTATATGTATTTTCTCCTTAATGACACATTCACCTCCTATCTGTATTTAAATATTATTTCATATCTTTGTTCAACGTGTATTTTGTACGGTTGCCAGTATGTTCAACACTAAATCATATATAAGCAAACATTCCATATCCTCACTGATATGTCTTCTTTCTAAAAAAGGCAGCATTTTGTAACAAATCTATAACCATACTTGCCAGTCGTTATGGTCAGAATATCACTCTCATAAACTCTTGTCAGTTCTTAATAGTTTCTCATGTAGCTCCACCTAAACACCTACTTTTCTTCCACTAGTTTTAGCAGCTTGTACCACACAACCGCAACGAGTGTTCCTGTATTCTCCCTTTCCTTTGCTGGGTTCAGCCCGAGCTGAGAAGGTTAATTGTTTAGCCTAAAACTCCCAGAATAATCCAGCCAGCAACACCAATGAGAATTCTCGAAGGTGTAATCTCACCCCCAAGTAAGTTTTCTACACTCTGGCTGCAGTTACAGTCAATGTCCAAAAGCAAGCCAAGATGTATTTTAGATGCATGGTTTAAGATGGAGTTATATGCCCACCTCGCATTTTTCCACTGCTGGCTGTTGTCCGCACTCTGAACTGTTCCCTGCCACGATGCCAGCCCGCAGGCTCTCACTGTCCCCTGTCCCTTCCTCCATGGAATAAGTTTTTGAGTGATTGCCTCGGCGATGGGACAGGCCTCGGCTCTGCACGAGACTGAGCTGCTTGCGAAGTGCCCGGTTTTCCTCTTCCACTTCCCGCATGCGGACCTCCAGGCTCTCTCTTTCACGTTGACTTGTGGCTGTGTAACGAGGACTGTGGGGCTGAGATTCGACTGGAGACAGCGATACTGGCTTTCCATCTGTGGTACAAGAAAAAAGACACAATGGTTATTAATCCAAAGAACATTTAGAGTTTAAATTTCAGAGTAGCATTCTTTTTTTTAACTACTACTTCTTGAGTTACTGAAAAATTTGTGCAAACTATTTGTGCAAAATGATTCCCCAGGCTTTAGATCTGTACAGAATGTACAAACAAATGTTAACAGCTGTTTTGAATCTGTGCTGTAATAAGCAGATGTCATCAAACAACTTTGAGATAAAACTGGAGTGAATATGATATCTATCCATGGACTGGGGCAGCTGGTGGATCCCTAGCTGCTGGGGTGGTGAATCCACTCTGGAATTTTTGGCTGCTCCTCTGGCAGCTGCTCCAAGATGAACAGAAGCTCTGTTAGTACTGGATCCAGATTGGGAATAGAAAAGCTCCCAGTCAACTTGGAGTGGCCACAGGAGTAATGGTGATAAATTCAGAATGGATTTGATGCCTGTAGAAGCAGAATAGAATCACAGAATCATAGGAGCCAGAAGAGACTACAAGAGCCATCAAGTCCAACCCCCTACCAGGCAGGAATACACCTACAGATGGCCATCCTCCAAAGAAGGAGACTCCACCACACTCTAAGGCAGCACATTCCACTGTTGAACTCCTCTTATCCTCAGGAAGTTCTACCTAATGTTTATATGGAATCTCTTATCCTGAAGTATGAAGCCATTGCTGCATGTTCTAGTCTCTGGAGCAGCAGAAAATAGGCTTGCTCTATCCTCCATATGGCATTCCTTCAAATATTTAAACATGGCTATCATGTCACCTCTTAACCTTCTCTTCTCCCAGCTAAACATCCCCAGCTCCCTAAGCTTCTCCTCATATAGCATGGTTTCCAAGCCTTCTGCTGTTTTGGTCGCCTTCCTCTGGACACATTCCAGCTTGTCAATATCCTTCCCAAACTGTGGTACCAAGAACTGGACACAGTATCCAGGTGAAGTCTAACCAGAGCCAAACAGATTAACCAGCTGCCCCAACTCAGGAGCAGCAGTAGCAGCACCCAATCCCATAGCTTTGTGGTTCTTTGCTTTACCATTCATACTAGGTATATCTCTTTCTTGCCTGTGAACAAGGAACTCTGGGACTTGTAGTCCTCAATATATTAGGCCATCTCAAATAGAGGAACACAAATCTACCTGTCTATCTCACACATTCCTACTTTAACTTCACAAACACATTCTTTCTATTCTGGTGAAAAACCAGAAGCTGGGACTGGACCAGAAGTCTAAAATATTGTCTGACATTACTCTAACATTGGTTCTGAATTACGCCAGCAAGTTTCATGAGATCTGGACAATAGATACATTATTACAAAGAAAATATGTTTCTAAAAATTTCCTCATACATGATCTAGAGTTTATTCCCAATGTTTTCCTCCATATAATGGGGACTGCAACCTGGGCCAGGCCTTTCTGGATCTCTGCAAAATGTAACATTTTCCTAGGTAGGAAGACCGAATGATAGCTAAGAAGATAGAAACCATGTGGGAGGGGTAGGATTCTGTGAGAAAGCCCATCATAGCCTTTTAAAAAAATTGATGAAGGAACACGTGTGTAGTTCTTGTTGCATAATCCTGCACTCCTACTCATAAGAAAATCACCTCTCTTTAGCTCTCATATGACACATACTCTGTTAAACCTGGCTACAATTGTAATCTCTGGCTCAGAGTCCTACAGACTTCAGAAGTATTAGGTTTTTGACTACAGTTCCCAGAAGTCCCCAGCCAGAATGTCCAGTTTGCAAGTTTACAGCTTACTGTCTTTATTCATCCTCCCAGTGTGAAGCTTTTTAATCAGAAGGCATGCAGCTGAAGGAGGTTTCTATTGCTCCATTAGCTTTCTCCATTCTGGAATTAAACAGCTTGGAAAGTGCACGACTCCCATGCTTGCAGCTGTTTTCTATAAAAATGGTATCAACTAATACAAAAGGCTGTAAAAAGTGTCCATTTTATTTCTGAAACACAAACTGCAAAAATGTTGACCACACATATTGGCAGGGACTCACGCTCAAGCAGAACTGCACATTATACACACACACTCCATACAGGTGAAATTTAACACAACTGCTGGGAAATGGAACAAGAAGCCGCTTGTAGATGTTTTGCTTTCCTCAGATTCAACTGAGCACACAGAAGAACATTTAGTCTATCTGATAAAAGGCTTATGACCTTCAAGTTCCAGTCATGCCAGAGTGACGGTCACAAACTCTAATTCAAACATATTATTAAACACATTTTCTTGCTACAGAGATATATAGCGAAAGGGAAGGATGGGGTATTTAGAGATTGCAAAAAATCTGTTGCAGCATTTTGGTTGGTTTCTTTTTTCCTAATGCTTTGCCGTCACAAGTTTTAGTATCCTATCAGTTTCTTTCTTTCTGTTCTTAGGAACCTGTCCATACCAAGACATTTTTACCACTGATACATGATACAAGGGAGAGATTATCAGTGCTCAAGAGAGGATCTGTAAAACAACCAGCCATAAACAACTAGCGGAAATATGCAGTTACATGAAATGGACCCAGAGGAGGGCAAGTTCATTGCCTGTTCCAGGTGTATTACTGCCCATGAGTATTTAGAAGGAAGAATCTAGTCATCTCGAAAAACTCAGAATTACAAGCCAGTTTCTCTCTCTCTTTCTCTACCTCCTACCCTCTCTTTGTGTCTTTCTGCACGTTACCTTATCATGGAGGTGGGGAGTGCCATTCGCGGAAGCAGGCTCTTGCACGAGGCGCTCTCTTCGCTGCTCCTTCGTCCTGCAGCTGGCTTCCTGGTTGCGTGACCGTTGCCTGAGCGCCCCGCCCCTTCCTTCCGCAGTGCAGCCTGGGAGCTGTAGGCTGCGCTGGGGGAGGAAGCGCGACCAGCGCGCCTGGGACGACGTACCGCAGGGCAGGTAAGTGCGCGCAGGCCCCGGGAGCCTTGTGCAACCGCGCAGCATTTTCGGCTTGAAGCCGAAAATAAAAAAATGCGTGTGTGGTTCGCGTTAGGCTCGTGAACGTCGCGTAAATGGAAGTGCATCGTGCAGACCACCGCTCCCATTTATGCGACGCTCAGGGGGCCCTCTCGCAAAAGAAACCGCGTGCGAAAAGGTATGTCGTGTTTACGAGTGAGTGTGAGCATGTACAAAGAGGACTGTAATCACAGAGAATGACTGAGGGGGAAAAAATAGTTCACTCCTAATATTAAAAAAATTTCTTCTCAAGCCAATCAGTCTAAAACCAAATGAGAAATTTGAAACTTTGCATCAGAAATGATGCAAAGCTTTTCAGAGCATGTTGGAAAACATTTTGTTCCATGACAACACTCAGAACTTCCCACTCATGTCCTTTTTAGAAAGGTTGCATTGCTTCCTTGCCTGCTCCCCCACTCCCCGTGCCACATACAGTTAAAGTTCAGCTATATGCCAGTATTCTAAGGAACATCCCTTACCATCATACTCAAAAGACAACCCTATCTTTTCAAAGATTTTTCCATATTTTCCTATTAACTGCAGTAAATCTATATTTTCATATTTATGCTAGGAACATAAAGCTCCTCAGCAATGATAAAGTGGACAGGAGTGGAGTAGAGGCAAAATTCTCTAAAGATCTGGTATAATAATATGAAATGTCCTGATTGCAAGGAATTTCTGCAATTCCCTCTCACAACTAGAATTCAAAAACAACATAATACAACTTGGTAGACAAAAAGAAAACTTTCCACATATTTAAAATTCCTATGTTTTGTGTTCTTCATCTTGTTATAACATTGGTATCAGACTGTAATTATCCATATGCATATACTTCGGTACATACTTTTCAACTTATAAGGGGTGGTTGGCATGGGTTCTGGATCAGGGATAGCAGTTACTGGTGTCTCTTAGGCATCACTAAGGTACAGGGAGCCCCTGAAGATACTCAGGGGATGTCTGGCAGAATGGTCTTGCCAAGCTTGGGAGGTAGAAGCCTTACCTGCACCCCCTAGTGGCAGAGGGCCATGCTGTGGAGCTCTCTCAGATGGACCTCACTACTGTCATCCCAAGAGTTCTGGTAGCGGGCTGGAAGGTTAGGCTTACTTGTCAACATTGCGTTGATCGATGCCTGGATCTGGACCCATGTATGTGCCAAGCCTATCAGCATCTGTAGCCAATAAAGTTGTGGTCTAATTTTTTCTATTTAAATTCATATGCTGGTGTTTTATTATGTGGAGTGGAACTCACTCCTGATCATGCAATTGAAGGTGCTACAAACTGAATTTGGGATCTCTGCCTCTTGCATGAAAAACATGCTCTACCACTGATCTTTGCAGACCACACTTTTTGGTTAGCAGTGATCTAGTTGTGCACAAAAATGTTCTGCCTACATATAGAAGCTCTGAAAATATTTCTGATTAAGAAATCTCCGTCCCTGATACACTGACTATCTTTGTAGCTATTTGTTTAATGATGCACTTGCAGTAGATCAGTGTGTTCTAAAGGAAAAAAAATATTATTAATGTTCGACAAACATGGCATTTGAAGAATTAATGCCCATGTTGGCAGAAATGGAAAGAAAAGCAAGATGCAGTGACAAACTTAATTGAACAAGTTGTAAGATGAGATCGTATGCTTTGGAGTAGGCTTTTCCTACCTGCCAATTCCCACGGTACAGACTCATACCATTCCCAGTCAACAAACATATTACTTTGATGATACAGTCCTGCATGGCAGGGGTTTGGACTCGATGGCCCTTGTGGTCTCTTCCAACTCTAAGATTGTTTGATTCTATGGACTTTGAAGTTCGTGTAGGAAAAAGAATCTGGAGTAAAGCAACTGTAAAGGGACAAAAAAAGAGTGTTTTTTGAATGAGCCAATAACTATTTCCAAGCCATCATCTTGTAAATGCTGAAGAGTGTCCCAACCAAATATTAGCTACAAACATAACTAATGATGACTTAACTGATTAAACAGTTTCAAATCTTAATACTAACAGGTAATGAATTAATGTCCCAAATCCTCATGTTTAACATTGTTAAATTAATTTTTAAATTTAATATTCCAGCCTCTCCTACAGCAGCACAAGCAGTAACAACAACAGCAACATGCTAAGAATCTCATTCTCACACCCACTGAGAATTTTTATATCCCTGTGTCCTACTGTAAGTTTATAAGTAGCTCCAAGGTAACATCAGCTGGAATCAGAGAATGCTGCCTGATGAGCTGTTTTGACAGCAGCCTATAGGATTCCTGAATAAGGCTGAGCAATTTTCTCCAGATGTCTGCACTGTAAACAAGGCATCTTCTAATTCTAATGGAAGTGAGACTCTGAAAACACTTGCAAACTTATGGAAGGAAGGAAGTTAAAGACAATACGACCTTGAGAGGGCTTTGTAGACTGTGAAGCTTTCACATATGCAGTTTTAGTCTTTCTGTCTCTAAAGCAGTGACATCAACAGTAAAGTGTCAAATAGCATGAAGGTACTTTGCTGCCACTATAAATTGGATTAAAAGCAGCACATTCCTTCAGCACGCATCACACCAACCGTCCAACCAACCAAGCAAAGACTATTTTTGGCTGCCTCAAAGTCAAGCCCCACTTCAGCAAAACAATTAAGGAAGTGCTCTAGTTTCAAAAACATCAACAAATATACCCAGATTCTATAGAAGCTGGAGACTTTTTAACTCTCATCTCAGAAGATGGGATGTTTTAGTTCCACAGAATCATATTTTGTTGCAGAATTTGTTCTGAACTAGAGCTATGAGGTAGATATTTTACTACATGGTTACTTAAAGAGTTGCAAACAATGCACCTGAATTTCAACTAACTCCTGTCTAACTTTAAAATACACACACACAAACAAAAATGTTTTCCGGCTACTTGTGTGTGTGCTTGTGTGGGCATTCAAACAACAACAACAACAATAAACAAGTAGCAGCTACTGAAAAATAAACATTTCACTTTAGTTGAACATCTGTCTTGGCCCTGGGTATTTGGATATTATGGAGTGCCACTGCCACTCCATGACTACATTTACGGTCAGAAAATTACTTTAATGCATTTACAAAGCTATTGCATTTTAAATACTAACCTACTATAAGCAAAGGACAAGCTGGTTTTGACCATCAAAGGAGGAAATATTTCAGTTATGATTAGTCCTAAAAAACCTGAAGGTAACGCATTTGTCTGTCTCAACTGAAGCCTTTTTAAAAAGATTATATATATGGATGAGGATTAAGAATATGTTATAGAATGAGGACGTTTCCTTTATTCTCTAATTCTGAACACTTCAAACTCAATCCAGTTTACAAATTACAACATTACTCCTTTTCATGATGTAACATTTGATTATTAATGCCATTGCCACATTTATTATGAAATCTCTTCAGCACATACACTAAGCTCTTGCATTATAAACACTGGTCTACTATAGCAAATGTCATATTGGTTTTGACCATCAAGGTGGGGGGAAGAATTTTCAATTAGGAATTGCCATAAAAATGCTGAAAGCAATGTTTGTGTTTACCTCTTATTTTAAAGAAAAAATATATATGTACATAGGATTATGTTGCAAGCAATATTATAATTGCATAATATTACTTGAAGTTTAACACCACATACATTTACTTTGGAATAGATGACGTGGTTTCTAATGAAGCACTCTTTTGGCTAGATATGGTTGGATACTGCATTAGAAATGGCCATTTAATATATGTTAGAAAAATAATGCTAAGCCTACAAAAATAATAAATGTATTAAGCTCAGGAATGATTTAATTTATATCCCACTTTTCTTCCAATATAGGAACCTAGGCTGCTTACAATGTGGAGATAAACAAAATACAATTAAAACAACATGTGGTACACAAGTTAAAAAATCATTAAATAGATAATCATATTAAAATATTTAAAACACTTTAAAACACATATAAAACATAAGATAAAGGTACAAGACACTCCATTAAAAAGCATTCTGTCATACCCGGCTGGAAACTGAAGGCCTGCTTAAATAAAATAAAAACCTCTTTGCCTTGGGAGGAAAAGGAAGCAAAATGGGGCTGACCTAGTCTCCAATGGAAGAGTGGAAGTAAACATTGGAAGAGTAGAAGTAAGCAACGGTGTGGAAGTAGCACCAAGAAAGCTCTCTTTTAGTGGTGGGACAGAGAGAAAGTCCTCCCTCAAAGGTGTTAAGATTAAGGGAGGCTTATATAAGAAAAGATGGTCTTTCAGACAGTTTGGACCCAAGGAACAAATAGCTTCATAGCTCATGACCAGCACTTTTGAATTGTGCCCAGAAATCTAACTGATAAAGCTGTTTCAGCGAGGGAGTTGTATGGTCCTATAACTAGCCCCAATCAGCGAACTGACCTGCTGAAGTTTCTGAACAGTTTCCAAAGGCAGCCAATGGACAGTGCGTTGCAGTAATCTAAAGGGGAGTGTAATCAGACAATGGGTCACCTGATCTGACATCTCCAGGAATCAGGGAAGCTGGTGCAATACTTTAATTGTGCAAATGCACTCATGGCCGCCACTGAAACCTGAGCATCCATGCTCATGGTTGAATTCAGAAGTACACTCAAGCTGCATACCTGAGATTTCAGGGGGAGTGTAATAAATCAAGAACAAGTTGAATCCCTATTCCATGATCTGCCTTTAGACTGACCAGAAGCACTTCTATCTTGACTGGATTAAGTTTCAATTTGTTCACCCTCATCTAGTCCTTTACTGAGAGCAGACACTGGTTTAGCACCAAAAGAGTTTCCCCAGAATTAACTGGAAAGAAGAGATAGAATTGGATGCTATTTGCATATTGGTGACACCAAACTCCAACAATATGGGTAACCTCTCTCAGCAGTTTCATATATATGTTGAACAGCATGGGGGACAAAATTGAGCCAGGAGGGACCCCCCAGGTCAACAGCCAGGTGTTGAACAGGCATTCCCCAGCATTATCTTTTGAGTTCATCCATCCATGAAGGACTGGAACCATTGTAAAGTAGTATCTCCAAGTCCCATCTCAGAGAAGCAACCCAGAAAAATAGCATGGTCAATGATACTGAAAGCTATGACTTTCAGAGGTCCGCAGCAACAAAGTAAATTTACAGGGGGTCCCCAGTAAAGAAAAGATTAAGAACCACTGTGGTAAGCAATAGATGATGGGCAGAGATTTCATAATCACTATTACCTATCTAGCTCTCTAAGTGCTATTCTTTATGCAATGAAAATCCACATGCAATGTAGTATGAACAGGCTCAGGAAAACTCTAGCGATGGGAGCAGCAATTAAATGAGCTCAAGGAAGACTTATGCTTGATGAGAGACCACAGAACATTATTTTTTGAAAAGAATGATACAACTGTTATTTTTAAAAAGTAGCTCTTTAATATTACTTGTTACTGGCTGTCAAAGTAGTAGTATATGTAGCTTCTTATTTTTTTTGTGTGTGTGGGGGTCATTATTTTTTTTTAAACTTCAAAATGGCCAAACCTCTTATGCCAGACCCAACTGGCATACTGCAAGTAGTAAAAACTAGTTAAATGCCTACTTCTCCTCTCTCTCTCTGACTCTCTTCTATATAGTTACTTTTCTTTTTTTCTTTTGTTCCCAATCTTCTTCTGAAACATACTTTTCATCACCAAGGGAAATGCACATCTCCACTAGAAAGTGAACTCCTTTTAAAAAAGAAATAGTCTCTCCTCATCTGCCCCCTCCCCAACTCTTTAAGCTCAGAGTGGAGCCAAAAAGGAAATAACATTTTATCAGGCTAAGCACTGAGTGAAAAATAAGATTTTATCAGGGGCTTGGCTTGACAAAGATAACATGTTATCAGGAGGGGAGGCTTGGCAAAGATAACACATTATCAGTATCAGGAGCAAAGCTTGGGGAAAATAGTCTGTTAATACCTATTAGGTTCTAATTCAACCATCTGTGCTGTTGATGAATTATTTTCTCAAAACCCCACTATGGCAAAAAGGTTTTCCCCTCTGAATACCATGCTTCAAGTAATACTCAGTAGAACGGAAACTGTAGGGAAGAGAGACAAAAATAATGTTCCAAAGAAAATTAGACTATTTGATTAGCTTTGATTATCATTCTTCCTGCTTTATCATCTCTCATGATCTACAAGATTTCCTACCCTGTCCTTTCTCACTAGTGATCCTACCCTCACAGATGAACTGCCTCTTGGAATACCTGTATGATGCCAGTCCCTTCCTTTCATTCAAATCCCTCCTTAAAATCCTCCTTTTCCATCAGTCTTTTGCAACCATTCCCCAGGTCCCATACCCTACTGTAATCCAACTTTTAGAAGCTACGATTAAGCAGGTACAACAGAAACAATCACATATTGCTTTCCTGATACCCCACTTCCATTCCCCTCTCTTTTCTCTGTTGTTCCTATATGTCATATTTAAGATTTTAAGTTCCTTAGGACAGGGAACTGCCCTCTTGTGCTTTATAAAGTGTCACAAACACTGATGATGACACAGGACAGATTTTAGATAATACTGTAATCCCCATCTGAACACAGACTTGCAAAGTATACCATTTCCACAGTTAACAGTTTCTACAGCACACTTTAAAATAAGTGTCACACTTTAAAATTGTGTCATATCTAGATCCAACCCATCAATGATCCAAGGGAACATACCCTTCTTATCCTCAAGCACTTCCTTCCTGAAGCTCCACCCCCTGGAGGGAGGAGATCCCTCTTCCCAAATCTCACTTACCTTCTGGAAGTATCTATGATGCTCTTGATCTATATATATATTAAAAAATGTTGCTGTGTTTATTAGATTTTTTTAAAAGGCAAAGTATGACTATGTAATAAAATAAGTGTAATAAACTGAGCAATCTGTCAGGAGGAGGTGAGAGTATGGAATGTTTGGAGTCACTGCTGATTGGTTGCATGTCTGATGAGATGTTTAAAAAGCCTAGGTGGAGATCTGTTAGTAAGTGAGAGGGAGTGTAATTTTAGAATATGAAAAAGAGAGAGAGATGAACTGGAATAAAGTCCAGTCAGTATTTAGATTTATTAAATAAGCAATCTTTACTGTTATGTTTAACTTCTGTTTAACAAATGATTTTGTATTATACACTTGTGCCTCTGAAGATGCTACATAAGGGTGTCTGTGGCAATAGCAGTTATTCATGGGTAGTAATGTCCAGTATGGAGATTAGATAAATTAAGTCTCACAAAGAACCATGAGAGCATCTAGAAAGTTCCCACATTTGATGCCATTGCAGTGGGAAAGGAAGAGGTCTTCATATTTGGTGGGAGAGGTGGGACAAGTAGACAACCACCACAATTGGTGGCAAAGGCAGGGGATAAATACAGCCTGCATAGTATTCTCTTTTAAGAAGTACACAAGCCACCTGGGCCAAATCACTTTGGAAGAAGTCAACAGAATTCCTTACCAAAGAGGTAAGGACCTGTTTACTAAATTAGAGAACAAGAGCTAGGCTTTTGACCTTGCTTTTCAATTTGTCCTTTCCTCATTTGACCGCCATTTGCTTGGGACTTGAGTTTTTTGATTGTCATGACCCTCCAGCTGGATTCTGCTTTCCTGTTGGGAAGGCAAGTGGCAGACAGTGGAATCCTGCTATGCCTGAACACTGACAGGAGATAATAGTGAATTTCCCTGCCCATTTCTCACCCACAAATGGGAATAGTCAAAGTCAGCAGGGATATTCTATGTGCAGGGACAGGCACGAAACTCCATGCAACTTACAATATGAAGAAAGGGAAATGGACATTGGGGAATTGAAGACCCAGATTAGATCTGAGAACTGGTAAAGCTTGCAATAAAGCCCACACCTTTGACTGGCCCATCAATTTGGTCCTAGACACAGAGGTACAGTTCTTCACCCCACTTTAAAAGTTAGCTGCCCAACTTACTGGACAGCACATTTGCAGCTTGGGCTGGCATTAGTGGTGCTGCTCCCTCCACAGCATCCCCCAGGGCTGTTCAGTTGCCCTGCCATGCAGCTTCCCAACCATGTGCTCAGTCCTTCTGGGTGCTTCCTCATACCCAGCAGCCTTTGCACAACTGGCAAAAGCTCCCAGCCAATCAGTTCAAACCTGCTGGTTTGAATTGATTGGCTGCTTCTTCCCAGGCCAGAGCTCTAGGAAGTTTTCCCTCTGGTCCAGATATTTTGTATTTAGCTAGGCTCTCCTCTGTCCAGAGCTCAGTTCTTCTCCGCATGTCATCCCTCCCACTCTCTTTTCTTTTGTTGTATCCTGTGTACTATAGTTAGGTTGTGTCTTTGCCTTTTATTGTCACAACTTGTAAGGCAGTTGGCATGGGTCCTGGTCTGCTATATCCCCAGGTCACTGGGGCCCGGGGAGGGAGGTGGTTGCCAGGAGGGCAGGGTCGGCAACGGACACACGGCACAGATTGTGTGTCTGCATCCCTGCACTACTGGGGAGTCAGGTGGTTCGGACCTGACTCCAGGCGGTCCTGGCTTCGGGTTTTTGGTCTCAGTGGTCAACAGGTGGGTTGGCCCATGCCAGGATCTGGACCCATGCACAATCCAACCCTGTTTTGCTGTAACCAATAAAGTTGTGGTCTATTTTCATCCAGTTTCAGCCTGTGGCCTGGTTTATTCCTTGCACTACACTTCTCAGCCCTGAGCATGCAATGCATGTGATGCTTCACAGTGATTTTTGTCATTATGAAGATTCAAAACATAGAAAAGGCACATAGGCTGAAAACTCTGCAAGAGTGTTTCCTGGGAAGGATCCTACATCTCTCGTTAAACTTACAGCACTTTCTTCCTGATGTGATTAAGAACCCTTTGATCATGAGAAAGAGTGTTTCCAAAACTTAGAAAGATGCCTTTCCTTGGGGAATCTATATTCTGTTCGTTAGGATCACAATGCAGGATAGATATTAACAATATTGAATACTTCCATAGAAGGAAGGAAAAAGAAGGGGGGAGTGGCAATTTGATAAACAACAGTCTAGGACAAATATTCTACAGGATTCTGGAAATTTGATATTTTTGTAACAGGACATGAAGTCTATAGCATTTGGATTGTTATACTACAGAAAGTGTGTCTGCCAATAAAGAAAGAAGCAAAGAACAGGTATGCAGGAAGTTCAAACTGAGAATACAGCAGTAGTTTTAAAAATGCAGAGATGTGGCTGTTCTCATATATTTGAAGTAGTGCTGGGTTGGAAGCAGAGAAATTTCTAGTGGCAGACAGAAACGTGAGTGGCTTATGGACTGAGCAAGATGGATGCCTTTTCCCTCCACTTTGGTTGTTACTGGTCACAAGGATGCCCATATTAGCAAGCTATGAGCTGTATTTACATGATCATGATCTCTAGTTACGGTGTATTAAGTTCTCCAAGTGTTGATCTTTATGCAGCCAAAACGGAAACATTCACACACAAGAAAGAGGTATCACTAGGCTTTGGGGGACTCCCAAAGTTTTCAGAAATACAGAGAAATTTTTAGGGGGGAAACTAACTGATAAAAAGGAAGACTGCCATGGCTCAGCTGTCCTGTGACTCACACTAAATGCCAAGGCTTTCTATCTCCTGTGAGGCTTGATTCCATCTGTGAGGTGCAGGTAAACTCCTCCCTTGACAGATAATCAAAATCATAAGTAATGCTGATCCTACTCTCTCTACAATCAACCAAAGTCATACTCAAATCATCACTCTCGCATCGACCCCTAACTAAGGCCATTTCCGCACTAGACTGTTATAGTGCTATTATTCCACTTTCAACATCCTATGGAATCCTGGGGTTTGCAGTTTAAGGAGGGGCCTCAATAGCACTATAACAGTCTAGTGCAGAAACGGCCTAATTCTCTGACAAACTGCTAATTGCTTTTGTCAACTGTTACACTCCAGTTTTTCAAAAACCTTTTAAATTCTGAGCCAAACACCATTCACCTCCAGCGTCTCACACATTCTCTTTCCCTCCCCACAAAACACTTCCCTTAATCTATGAAAATACACTTACACATTTATCAGCCCCAAAATCAAATCCTTCACTGTAAAACATATCATAAACACAATTGTAGAACATCAGAGGGCTGAAAAGAAGCCCAATGAAGATTAACCATACTCAGGGGACACGAACTACCGGTTGATTGTTGAAGTAGGTTGGAAAACCAGGGGAAAGGGAAGAAAAAATGACAAATAATATTCTAGGAGAGGGCATGGTTTACTGGAACACTGAAAAAGAACAATCTACACTGCAATGTACCACTTGTATTACGTAATATAAAGTATCTTCTTACATTTGAAGTTCATTTATATGTAAGGTATTTTAAGCACTTTGTTCATTGTTAACTGCTGCCAAGTTGATTTCAACATATGGCAACTCTATGAATGAGAAACTTCAAAGTTACCCTAACATCAACATCCCGGCTCAGATCTTGCAGACGCACGGCTGTGGCTTCCTTGGTTGAGTCAATCCATCTGTGTTGCAGCCTGCCTCTTTTCTTACTACCTTCCACCTTACCAAGCATTATTGTCTTCTCTAGTGAGTCATGTTTTCTCATGATAGGGCCAAAGTACAACAGTCTCAGTTTAGCCATCTCAATTCAGGCTTAATTTACTCCATGACCTATTCATTTGTCTTTTTAGCAGTTCCTAGTATCTGTAGAACTCCCCTCTAGTAGCACATTTCAAATGAATTGATTTTCTCACTATCGGTTTTCTTCATTGTCCAACCTTCACAACCATACATAGAAATGGGAAATACAATGGAATGGACAATCCTAATTTTAGTATTCAATGACATATCTTTTTTCTTCAGGATCTTGCCTAGTTCCTTCAGAGCTGCTCTCTTAAGTCCTAGTCTTCTTCTGATTTCTTGACTACAGTCTTCATTCTGATCAAGGACTCAGCCAAGGTATGAAAAATCATGAACTATTTCAATGACTTCATCATCTCCTTTAGTTACGTAAATCATCTGTGGTCAGTGGTTTTTTTTCTTAATGTTCAACTGTAAAGCTGCCTTTGTGTTTTCTTCCTTGACTTCCTTCAGTAGCTTTTCATTGCTATTTTCTGCTATTAGTGTCGTGTTCTCTGAATATCTTAAATTGTTGATGTTCCTTTCTCCAATTTTCATGTCTCCTTCCTCCAACTCAAATCCTGCTTTGCATATGATATGTTCAGTGTACAAGCTAAACAGACAGGGTGATAAAATGAAGCCTTACCGGACCCCCCCCTTGCCAACTGGAATTGATTTCATTTTGCTGTATTCTGTCCTATTAATAGCCTCTTGTCTCACTCATCAGGACAAATGTTGGGGTACATCCACTTCTTTAGAAGCGATCCACAGTTTCTCATGATCTACATAATCAAAGGCTTTGCTATAATTTATAGAGCACAAGCTGATTTTCTTTTGACATTTTTTTGGTGCACTCCCATTATCCAATGTATGTTTGCTCCTCCTGATTCCCAAATTATCCAATACTACTTTGTTTCATCCCCACTGATGCATTATGTGTTCAGCTGAACGAATCAAAACACTTCATATTCCTAACCTTGGATCTATCTATTTCAATCCTAAAACCAAACAGTTGTTAATTTAATACCCGATGTACAACTATGGACCCTTTTCCCACAGTTGTGAACATTTTGTACTGCTCTCATGGCTGACAGGATTAAAAACAAGACAGACTGCAGTTACAGAAAAATTAAAAGGGAGGAAAAAGATTTGTTACATTTACAAAAGCATGTTGCAGCTTCACTAAAATTACTATGTGTTGGCAAAGTAGGTATCAGTGGACAAAGAAAGGGCTAAATCAGCAACCAGATGTGGTTAATTCAGATTCTCCTGCTGATGAATAGTCTCAGCTGCTCATCAACAGAAGTCTCCAGCTGCTAATTATTGAGTTAAACTTTCGAGCAGTATTTGCCTATGTAAAGGACTCTTTCCCCTGCTGACGCAACTGGCAACTATGGAGGCTGGAATTTATGTTTTCATCATGCAGCATTTTGGTTTTAGAGACAAAGGTGACAGGGTGTGCTTAGCACTTCTTTTCAATACAGTACAAAAAAGAAAGAAGATGTTAATCACCCAGGAAACACAGCTACACACGCACACACAAACACCCGCTCACATGCATACATGTGCAGCTGCAAAAACTCAGTTCATTTATACCTCAGAATTAAAGAACAGAATTTAGAAGAAAATAGTTTTATAAGAAGGCATGTATGCACTCTTTCTCTCTCTCTCATACACACACAGAGGATAGATGTTGCAGGGGTTTTTTTAACATCCCAAAATATTTTCAAAGACATGTTCATATCATTCTTGTTCAAACAGTTGCAATACAGAATTCCACAATAATAGAGCTGGGAGGTACATATAATTTCCATGTTTCCAAGGCTAGGATTACAGATTTAGCTAATCCAAAACACAGTTCCGTGCAGGAAATCCAAAACATTCCCAACAAACTGCTACTCAGAAGACCTCCAGCGACCCCCTTCTCCGGTGTAACTGGTTCCACTGCATACAACTTAACCTACTATCTTTTAACTTAGACCTTAACTTAACCAAAAAGTATTGTAATACCTCCATCACACAGACACTTCTCCTGGTGAATACCCCTCAACTTTGCCTCACAGAATACACTTCCCATGCAGCTCATATATTGAGGATTTCACTGGGGTCTGGACCTCTTGAAACCTCATGCAAGAAGGCACCCATTACCTCCTTGAGATAACACAGATGAGCATCTTCTCTTCTTCAGTACACTTTAGAAGCAGTTCAAGCCATGCTCACATTGTTTTTCCCAAGAACATTTGTGTAAAGCAGCTGCTGTGGCAGTAACAAAAGACTCTATAACAGGCAGCCACCATGTTGCTGGAGACAGGCAAGCGCAATATATGTGAGGTGGGAGATGATGGGCAATGTTGTTGCTGAAGCTATTGTTCCTGCTGCTGCCCATCTCCCAGGACTCATCATAAGCATGCTGGTGGAGTTTTTCTTCCCACCAACCTTTTATAGAATCTTGGACCATCTTGATTATCCTTCTATGAACACAGTCGCATTTGTTTGCTGTTGTGCCTCATGTCAGTTATGACTTATGGTGACCCAAAGACAAACCTATCACAGGGTTTTCTCAGCAAGATTTGTTCAACGGAGGTTTGCCTTTGCTTTCTCTGAGGCTGTGAGAATGTAACTTGCGATCTCCATGGCCAAGTGGGGATTCAAACCCTGGTTTCCAGATTCATAGGCCATTTCTGCATGACACTGTTATGGTACTACTATTTCACTTTCAACATCCTGTGGAACTCTGGGATTTGTAGTTTACTGAGGCCCCCTAAATGCCCCTTTCTAAACTGCAAACCCCAGGATTCCATAGAATGTTGAGAGTGGAATAATAGCACTATAACAGTGTGGTGTGGAAATGGCCATAGTCCTATGCTCAATCCACTACATCACACTGTTTACACTATTTTAAAAATGCAGTGCCTAGAAATGGACACAATACTCCAGATGAGATTGCAATACTACTAGAGGATCAAGGAAAACTATTATTTATTGTGACTTGGAAGCTTATGGTTCTTCTTTGCTTACTGTACAAAAAGAGCTAGGCTTCATCTGAAACATCTATAAATAAGTGTCTGACTCACTATAATGGTTCACCTCTTGTCAAAAGCAAATAAAGATGTAGGGAAGTCACAGAAATGACAATTTTTTTTTCTTTGGAGAGAAGGAGATCTTCCTGTTGAAGAGTACTATAAAATTGAACAACCACTAAAGTCTAGAAAAAGTATACTGAAAATTTTTATTTTTGGGAAGAACTTATACATCCTCATTTCTTCCTTACCCACTTATTCATCCATTCTTCTCTAACCAGAATATTTTTGTTTGTATTTAATTAAACTTTAATTGAATGTATGCAGAGGCACAAATTTATTAGATGAACCACACTGAAGAACTGGGATGCAGGGGAGACCTTATTTATAAGGAATAACATTTTTCTGTTAAAGTGCAACAGTTCTATTATCTACAAAAGAAAGTTACATGTTTATTTAAAAAGAAAAAAAAGGCTGATAGGGAAAGGGCATTAAGCCACACAGCACATACAGATAGTTATCTCATTGGCATAAAGTAAAGGTGGAAAAAATATCTATTCCTGATATGGAGGCACTGTATTTTCAAAGTCACCAGCCAAATGACAAGAGTGATAAACTGCTTGGAATTTGTTTAAAGCTGAAAAAAAAAAGTGTCCACATGTGACTGTATAGACAGACACAGGGCTTCAGCAAATAAACAGTTCAAAATATTACCTCAAGATACCTAAACTCAAAAGTGAGGCAATGGAGGTTACATCAGACACTGATTGTTGGGAATAGGTATGGAAGTTATGCCAACGTGTGTGCACATGACATGAAACAATCACATCCAAAAGCCTTGGTAGGATGGATGGGGAACAAAGCTCAATCAGTGAAGCAGCAGATCTGGTGTGTTTTCCCTAAGTATCAGTACACCCGTTGCTTATAAAACCCCTACCAATTCCCCTATAAAAAGGCTACTTTTTTAAAGTACAAGATTGTATCTGCAATGCTTGTTTCAATATTAAGGCATACAAGTACTGGATATTTTTACACATCATTTCATGTGTATTTGGTAGTAAGGTGACGGTAGCTTTAGATTTACAGGCTAGATCTGGAGGCTAACATATGGTTGTATTTCTGTTGCATCACAGGAGACAACATAACTGAAAGGTAACCAAGAAGTAGTCAGAGTTTGGACTTTGAAACACATTATTCAAGTAGGCTCGCTAGTTTGATTTCATCTAATCAATAAAGAAACATTCAGACCTATTATTTGAAAGTGCTACTACAATAAGGAATTTGAAGAAAAGAGAAGAACATAATATATTGAGAAACTAGACTTTAAAACCTCTGCAGGTAGAGAACTATCTTCTGAGGTAGTCACTCTAGGAAAGAACCAATAAACTAGCACAGACACATGAAGAAAGGGCTGATTCATAGCTGAAGAACTGGGCTATATGAATTGTACGCTAAAATACAGACATAAACGTATAATTCAGTACCCAGACAATGCAAAGCTAAAATACCACTTTGGGAAAAGACAGATTCTGAAAACTGTACTCTTTATGCCGACTGAGAGGAATTTACAGAGTAAAATAATCTGGGGAATTTAAGTGACCTTCCAAAATATACAGATGACATTCAACTCCATTCTCTTTGTCATGAAATTCAGTCCTCTCTCTGAATAAGGTTGGAGGAAAAAGGTTACATGAGCCTCAATAAATTGAGGCCAAAATGGCAACTTCATTGGGGAAGGACAGTTTCAGAAACCAGAAAATTGGTGTACAACTTGTTCCATAACAGACTGCATTTTGCTGAAGAAACAAGTGTATGGCTTAGAGTGCTGTTGGATCCAACATGGTTTAAGGCTCAAATGCTATCACAGCACTTTTTATCAACTTCATCTAGTTTGTCAACTATGGTCTTTGCTGGATAAGGATAGTTCAAGTACAACCTCATTTATTAGCCACTAGGTTGAATTACCGTATTTTTTAAAATGGAGCTGACCTTGTAGACAATACAGGAACATCAACTAGTATACTAGTTAGCTGCTAGAATTTTGGATGGTTTCCTTAGGTGGTTCCATATTTTATCAGTTCTGAAGGAGTAATGTTGACTGTTGGATGCTGCCCCCAAAGCTCCCCAATTTAGGGAGTTACTTGCTGAAATCCTGTGGTCAAGAATACTAAAAGAGAAAGGAGTTCATGACGGATGGGAGTTTCTTAAAAGTGAGATACTGAAAGCACAATTGAAAACTGTGCCATTAAGGAGGAAAAATGGCAGGTGTCTAAAGAAACCGGAATGGTTGATGAAAGAACTCTTAGCTGAGCTAAGTGTTAAAAGAAACATGTACAGGAAATGGAAGAATGATGAAACCACCAAAGAGGAATTCAAGCAAATAACCAGGATATGTAAGGAGAAGGTCAGAAAAGCTGAAGCACAGAATGAACTCAGACTTGCCAGAGACATTAAAAACAATAAAAAGGACTTTTTTAGATATGTCTGCAGCAAAAGGGAAAACAAGGAAATGATAGGGTCGCTGCGTGGAGAAGGTGACCAATTAATAATGGAGGTAAGAGAGAAGGCAGAACTACTCAACACCTTCTTTGCCTCAGTTTTCTCCCAAAAGGATAGAACTACTCAACCTGGGGAATGAGGATCAGGTGAGGAAGAGGGGGAAATGCAGCCTAGAATAAGTAGAGAAGTAGTACAAGAATATTTGGCTAAACTAGATGAATTCAAGTCTCCAGGGCCGGATGAATTACATCCAAAGATATTAAAAGAACTAGAAGAAGTCACTTCTGAACCACTTGCAATAATCTTTGAGAATTTTTGGAGAACAGGAAAAGTCCCAGCAGACTGGAGGAGGGCAAATATCATCCCCATCTTCAAGAAGGGGAAAAAAGAGGACCCAAATAATTATTGCCTGGTCAGCCTGACATCAATTCCAAGAAAGATCCTGGAGCAGATCATTAAACAGTCAGTTTGTAGTTACTTAGAAAGCAACGCTGTAATCATTAAAGTCAATATGGATTTCTCACAAATAAGTCATGCCAGACTAATCTTATCTCTTTTTATGATAGGGTTACAAGCTTGATAGATGAAGGGAATGCTGTAGACATAGCATTCTTGACTTCAGTAAGGCCTTTGACAAAGGTCCCCATGACATTCTTGCAAAGAAGTTAGAAAAATGCAGGCTGGACAGGGCTGCTGTTAGGTGGATTGGTAATTGGTTGACCGACCAGACTCAAAGGGTGCTTACTTATGGTTGCTTTTCATCCTGGAAAGCAGTGACTAGTGGGGTGTCACACGGTTCTGTCCTGGACCCAGTGCTATTCAACATCTTCATCAATGCCTTGGATGGAGGAGTGGAGGGCATACTGATCAAATTTTCAGATGACACCAAATTGGGAGGGGTTGCTAATACCCCAGAGGACAGCATCAAAATTCAAACCAACTTAACAGATTGGAGAGCTGGGCCAAAGCTAACAAACTGAATTTCAACAGAGAGGAATGTAAAGTCCTACACTTAGAAAAAATGGAAGGCACAAATATAGGATGGGGGACGTGTGGTTGGATAGCAGTACATGTGAAAGGGATTTAGGAATCTTGGTAGATCACAAGCTGAACATGAGTCAGCAGTGTGATGTGGCAGTCAAGAAAGCCAACGCGATTCTTGGTTGCATCAATAGGTGTATGGTGTCTAGATTGAGGGAGGTAATAGTACCACTGTATTCTGCATTGGTTAGGCCTCATCTGGAATACTGTGTCCAATTCTGGGTACCTCAGTTCAAGAAGGATATCGACAAGCTGGAACGTGTCCAGAGGAGGGCAACCAAAATGGTGAAGGGTCTGGAAGCCATGCCCTATGACATACTCTTACACACTCTCAGTCCCCTCAGAAAACCCTGTGACAGGTTTGCTGTAGGATCACCATAAGTCAGAAACGGGCAACCAAAATGGTTGAAGGGTCTGGAAGCCACGCCCTATGAAGAACGGCTTAGGGAGCTGGGTATGTTTAGTCTGCAGAAGAGAAGGTTAAGAGGGGACATGATAGCCATGTTTAAATATTTTAAGGGATATCATGTTGAGGAGGGAGCGGGCTTGTTTTCCGCTGCTCCAGAGACTAGGACAAGGAGCAATGGATTCAAGCTGCAGGAAAGGAGATTCCACTTGAACCTCAGGAAGAACTTCCTGACAGTCAGAGCTGTCCGGCGGTGGACTATGCTGCCTCAGAATGTGGTGGAGTCTCCTTCTTTGGAGGTTTTTAAGCAGAGGCTAGATGGCCATCTGTTGGGAATGCTTTGATGGATGTTCCTGCATAGCAGGGGGTTGGACACGATGGCCCCTGGGGTCTCTTCGAACTCTATGTTTCTATAATTCTATGATTCTATGATTCTATAAGATGCTTTTGGTACTTACTATCAAAGTGTTGAACAATTTAGCTCCAAAGATCCAGAAGCCTTGAGATTTTTTCTTGGGGGGGGGACCTTTTTATCATTAGAGTAGCCTATTCTCAGACTCCCATAAGAGAACTATACTTCTCATCCACAAAATATAAGCCCTTCCCTATGGTCATATCCTGCCTTTGAATAGCCTCTTTTTGGAGCTTACTTTATGCTTACGTTGTACTTCCTTCAGCACCAAGTTAAAGCATTTTTGTTTGATCAGGAATTTTCATACATTTAAATTTATATTTGTTAATGGTGATTGAGAGTTTTAAACCTCTTGATTTTATAGCTTATGTCTATATTTCTATTATTTTCTCATATTGCATTTTTAATTTTTAAGTATACCACCCTGAATTCCAATCTGAGATGAAAGTACAATACGTAAATGCTTGAAGTAAATACATGATGTGAAATCCACATTAGACCTCAGAAATACTACTTGATCTCTCAAACAGCATAACATTCCCCCTTTAATATATTGCACATACATAAGGCACACTGGATATGGCAATATTGGTTTGGTTAGCATACATCCTGTGTTATTCCAATGATGACAGAGCAGTAAAGAGGATATTAATAGATTCCTAGCGCTTAGAGTTTTATATTCTTCCCCTGCATTCCCAGGATTTTTCATTCACTGCACCTGCTATTAAAGCCACTTCAGTGCTACAGAACAGGGAAAGGAAAATGCAAAATAACAGCATATTCAGAATACATGATGGCTGATCTCTGTTATGACATTTATCTTCACTTGTATGAGGAGACAAGCAACTCATGAATGACTGCCTTTTCTCTCTGAGGAACGAAAAAATGCTATAAAAGATCCTTTTCTAGCAGAGGCAGCAAACAGCCCTTGAACAAGGGAAGAAAAAATCGTTTTGCTGCTGTGATGTAAACAGAACTCATTTGCTCTGCATTTTTGCAAAATCTGATGAAAAGGTTGGCTAGATATTTTTAGAGGGAGGACAAGTTAAGGTTAGCCTGCATTTATCTTAAATGGAACAAACTAATGAATTACTTTGTACCTTCTTATAGATTTCATAACTCATTATTGGAGATTTCCTGATAAAAACTGGGGCAAGACAGATGTTAATATTTGGGGATTTATTTATTTATTTGGTTCATTGAAACCCAACAGCAAGAGCAACAGCAGAAGCAGCAACAACAACTGTAGGGGGCTCCTAACTCTTGAAAAAGCAAGGAGTCTGTGGTGATGGAGACAAGTCATATTCAAATGTCATGATAAACTATGGTTGTGTGATCCATCCCAAATCACACGGCAGACAACCGAACAAGCTATGGCTTGCTTTCTCAATTTCTGCCCTGCTCCTTCTCAGCTTCTGATTTAAAGTGGGTTCCTTGAGAAACAGACCAGGGACAAGCTACAGCTATGGGTTCAGATCCCACAACAAACAATGTCTTAAATAAGCCAGAATTTGTTAGCCAACAACACTGGATTCAGATGTTGGTGCATGGATGATTTTACAAATCATGGCTGACATCAGAAACCCCAAAAAGCAAGATTTCAACTACTGATACCACTGATTCCAAAAGATTCACTCTAGATATTCTGAAATGAACTGTCATGAAGCACTTAAAACATTAATCACTGTATAAGTTTTCGGGGCTAGAATACTCTTTGAGCATATGGTATAGCAAACGGGTTAACCTTCAACATGCAACAGGAGATCATAGAACCATAGAGTTGGAAGAGACCACAAGAGCCATCGAGTCCAACTCCCTGACATACATGAATACATCATCAAAGCATTCCTGACAGATGGCCATCCAGCCTCTGTTTAAAAATCTCCAAAGAAGGAGAGTCCACCACACTCAGAAGCAGTGCATTCCAATGTCAGACTCCTCTTACCATCAGGAAGTTCCTCCTAATGTTTAGACGGAATCTCTTTTCCTGAAGTTTGAATCCATTGCTCCGTGTCCTACTCGCTGGTGCAGCAGAAAACAGGCTTGCTCCATCCCCCATATGGCATCTCTTTAAATTTTTAAACATAGCTATTATCTTCTATTGTTTTGGCTGCAACAGACTACCATAACTAATTCTTTTAAAGCTTTAATCAAACATATTAAGTTTGTTAACATCAAATTTCTAGTGAGAATTTTTTTCCTTAGAGACCTAAAAGATAAGATAGCCTGATGTTGTTCAGATAGAAACACACACTAAGGAAATTGGCTTTAATTTTATCTGTAGTCTGAATATAGAAAGGCAACTTATAAATACCCCCAAATGACCCACTTTCCACTTAAGTATTTCTACATAGCAGGGTTAGAGAATCCATGGTATTCTAGGTGTTGTTTTTTTTTTCTCTCCAGCTCCTATCAAGCCCAGCTAACATGGCAAATGACTAGGGATGATGAGAATGTTTGGCAACACCTGGAGACCCACAACATTTATAATACAAAAGTAATCACTTTGGAATAGGACGCTTAAAACAAAGGCTGGCTTACATGTGCAGCAGATACCTTAATACTTCTTCATTCACCTTGAATTAATTGATTTACACATAGAGTGATCTCCATGTTCATTCTTAATTCTGATGTTGAATGACTCTAGTCAAGCCAAGCTATTGATCATTCTCTTTTTTTCCACAAAAGAAAGACAACATATTCTAAATCTAAAGTTATATCTGTTGAAGCTTGTGGCAGAACTCATTGACTTCTATGGAATCAGCAATTAGCTGCATCTTCCTCAAATTTGACATTCATAGAGTGTAGTGTTCTAATTCATTTTTATGTAAAACCATAAATGTAACATGACCCTGTACTTAGATAGGTCAGCATGTGCTTGGCTCCCTAGTGTTACATCACAAACTGACAGTGTTTCTTATGTGGCAAACAAGACCAAAACCCATCTGATCTGCAGAGTTTTCATTCATTATAGACATGGCTGGGCAAAGGAAATCGGGATTCAAAGGTAAGGAGTATGTTGCTTTAAACAAGTGAAATGTGCTCTCCTGAGTATGTGTGTATGCACATAGACAAGAGTTACCTACCATTCAAAACATCAGCTTTTATGGATATTACATTTTCAAAGACAGGAAAAGAAATCTGAGAATATTTTAACAGAAAAACTCCACAACTATTTTCAAATCTTTGCAAAACAATAGCACCATAATTGGGCTTCCCATCTCAGAAGAAATGTGTGTGTTTATGTGCCTTCAACTTGCCTGTCAACTTATGGCAACTCCAAGAATTCCATAGGGTTTTCTTAGGCAAGGAATACACAGAAGTTGCAAGTCCTTTCCTCTGACATGAAGCTCACAGCACCTTGTATTTGTTTGTGATCTCCCATCTACATACTAACCAGGGCTGATCCTGCTTATCTTGCAAGATCAGATAGTGCCTGGTGCCTTTAGGGTATTTAAACCCCAGGAGAAAGGAAGGATAAAAAAATAAATCCCTAATCATGCTGTGTTTTTCACTAAAAATGGAGATATGGAAATAATACATCTCTTAAGGCATGAATAAAAAATTACAAGCATACTGTTACACTTTCCATTTCTCCTAACACCCTTACATCCCTGCCTGGAATCCCTGACATACTCAGAAACATATCTTGCTAAATTCAGTGGGGTCAATTCCAAGCAAATGTTTATATATCAAGTAGGATCAAATAGGGTCCATCCACCAATGGAATAGTCAGTGCTGGTGAAACACATCCCCAGCCTAGCTTGTTAACTCCTGTCCCCTCAAATGTGGAGCATTCCCAAACTCTTTTAAGTACATGGAGTGAGGGGGAAGAGGTAAAGAAGAAAGCGGAGGAAGTGAAAGTCCACTCACATAACAATGGATGTGGTGTCTATATTTTTAATTGCTATTCTCAAAACTGAAATGACTAAATCAGAGGCAGAGAAAGTGCAGCCTCTGGGTCAGATGCAGCTCATGCAAGCCCTTGCACCCCTCTGGCGTTATTTTCAGGCACCCTCCTCCATTTATCTATTATCATTCCTAGATTTATTTATTGTCATTCCTAGAGGTATCCAGTGCAGCATTTTCCCCCGTTATGCTTTCTATTAGCCATTACTTTGCAATTTGATCCTAGGTAAAACTTTACCTTATGTTATAGCAAAGGAGTGAGAACCAACATGTATACAAAAAACAACTCAAATTACAGTTTAACTGTACACTGAATGCTTCTCTTTAATATCTATATTAATGCCTTTAAAAAGGTCAAATTAGAACAAAGCACAATCGGAAAAGCTTGTTTCCCCCCACTGCCACAGTTTCCACTTCTTAACATTCCCAGCTCTGTGATGAATAGAGGCCATTTAGTCCAATGGGGACAGTGATGGAGATGAATTTCATATTTGGGATTAATTTCATCAATAAAGCATGGTTACCAAAGTAAAAACGTCTTTTTAAAAAACTTGTCCAAAACACAATTTAACATATTTGAAAATGAGCTTCAATGTAAGATTTAGGAGAAGAGTTCCACTATCACAGCCTTATAGACATTTCCACGTAGGAGTTTAAAATCTATAGGAAATGTTTACAAAGAATGCAAGTTTTAAAATCTAGATAGCTAATGCAGTTCCATATTACTTGAAGTCTGAGTTTTTGTGACCAATATTTGCAGATTCTTTTTATACAGTTAAAGGATCACCCGATGTTTTTCCATGGCCAAGCAGAGATTCAAACCCTCGTCTCCAGAGTTATAATCCAATGCTCAAACCACTACACTACACTGGCTTTCAGAGGTTCACTAGGAAGTGTTAAAATAATATGAGGTACTGTGTGTGAAAAAGTACCTCCAAACACTTGTGCAAACCTTAACTATGCATTCTTCATTATGTATGCAAATCAGCACAGTATGAGACATAAACTGATTCAGACGGTATAACTGTGATCATGGACATGTATTTGCTTTGTGTACATCACAGATAATTTGGTGTTGGTGGGTACATGCATGGAGATTTAAGTATGGAGATGCCAAAGATCATAGTTTTTCTTCTGAGAGATATAAATCTCTTTTGAGAACCGATTTTTTTTTATTTCAGAGACATTACCTAATGGTATCATAAAAATGGATATTTTACCTAACACCATTTCTGATCATAATTGTGTAATTCTAACTTTGATGGGGAAAAGAGCTCTTTTATTTAAATGATTTAATGAAACTGTCTTAAGAAAATGTCTTAAGAGTATGTAGAAAAAAATGTGACAGAATATTCTGAAGACAACTTGGATAAAGGTTCAGAAAGGATTAAGGCAGGGGTGTCCACTACTCCCTTAGCCCTTAAAGTCCCAAATAGGGCAATGAGGCATGATAAAAAAATAAAGGGCATAACAGTTTAAAAAGAAGCATACAAACTAAGAGTGTTAGCAGATGCCATAATAATTGTGTTAGAGGATCCTTTAGACAATATAGAAGTGTTGCTGGAGATACTAAAAGAATTTGGAGAACTGGCCGGATTCAAGATAAGCAAAAGACAATGAAGTTAATGAAAAATATGAGAAAAAAGTAGAATATCTAGGCATTACTATGACAAATATGAACTGTATATTATTAAAGAATAATTTTGACAAGACATGGAATGATATGTCTTAATGACATTAAGATCAACTAGCAAAGATGGATGAAACTTAAACTATCTCTCCTGGCCTTAGGTTATCACTAAGGTTATAGGTTATAAATAAAAATTATCAAATTAATGTTTTTCCAAGAATTTTGTTTTTGTTTTGGACCATACAGATTTTGACTGATGATGACTTATTTAAATAATATAAGACTGACTAATCAATATTTATATGGCAAGTGGAAAAGCTGAGAGCTAAATATAAAATTTTACAAGATACAAAACAAAGAGTATCAGGTTTAAAACTGTATTCCTCTGCATGTTGTTTAGCTTAGTTGAAAGACTGGATTGTGTTGACAAATAAGAGATCGTTGGACTTAGAAGGCCATGAACTGACATTTGGGTGGCATGGTTATTTGTAGTATGATAAAGCTAAAGTGAGGTTTGACTAGCATGGTTACTTGTGTTATAATAAAGCTCACTATGTGAGATGAACTTTGTTAAGAATATAGAAAAGATAGAAACCAAGGTTATGCCCTAAGACACCTTTATGGGTTTCATCACAAGAAGCATTTTATAGGTAGCAGATAACAACAACAGAAAAGTGGTTCTTATTGAGATTTTCTGGACTTTCATCAAAAACAAGACAGAATTAAGTCAAATGAAGAATTATTATCAAAAGTTTTCAATGGTTCTCTCACACAGACAAATAGTAGAAATATGGACAAAAATTGAGTGATTTTTAGTTGAGTAAATCTGAATTTGAGAAACTGATGTACTCAGTTGATGAGCACTTGATCGGTAAGATGTATAAATTTTTGTTGAAAATGGAAATGGAAGAGGAATAAGTCAAAGACTTTATGATAATGTGGGCACAAAATGTTAGATGTAATATACAGTTGACACGATGGGAGAAATTGTGGTCAAAGAGAATGAAATTTGCACTATGCTATGGTTTCAAAGAGAACTTTTATAAGATGATGTATGATTGGTATTTGGCACCAGAAAAATTGGCCAAAATGCACACAAAGGTTTCTAATGTGTGCTGGAAATATGAGAAAAAATGGGATCTTTTTACCACATGTGGTGGACTTGTGAGAAGGCTAAAAATTTCTGGGATCAAATACATTCCATGGTGTAAAACCCTTTGAAAGCTAGTGTTCAAATGAAACTTGAGTTATATTTGTTGAGGCTGATGGCTGAACAAGTGGAGAAGAAGTATGGAAAGATATGATACATGATACATACAAGATCTTTATATGCACAGAAATGGAAGAACACAGAAATTCTGACAAATGAAGACTGGCTAAAAAACCTGAAATGTACAAGTTAACAACAATAATGAGAGAAAAATCACTGGCGATTTTTTTGAAAGACTGGGAACCTTTGATGGGCTTTTTGCAAGGAAAGGCAAACATATTAACTAGAGGTTTTGACTATTAGTATTGGAAAACAATCTGCGAAATAAGCAGCTGAAGTATTTTGATGACATAAAAATTCACAGAAATTATGTTCTTTTTAACAAGCATATATAATCTGTGTTAGGATACTTGGAAGTCAAATACATATTCTTTATTATCTTTGCTTTTTTCCTTTACAATCTTTTTTCCTTATGTTTTTCTTGTCTATTGTTTCTTTTTTCGTTTGTATTCATTTTGATTCTTTATTGTATTGGAAAAGACTTAATAAAAGCTACTTTAAAAAAGAAAACAAAAATAATGACTAAGATGATTTATCTAGTTTAAAAACAGACTGTGAGGGCAGAAAAATAGTTAAAGATTTTCTATAGCTTGACTGAGTCATAAATCAAAATGGAGACTATGGTCAAGAAATCATAAGAAGATTAAGACTTGGAAGGACAAGTATGAAGGATTTAGATGAGATCATCGAGTGTAAGGATATATCATTAAATACTAGTTATGATCATTGATGTTATATAATTTCTAATTTCTATGTATCAATGTGAAAGCTGGACGGTAAGGAGTATTGAAAACAATCAGCTCATATGAAATGTGGTGCTAAAAGAGCATTCTGCAGATACCACAGACTGCCAAAAAGACACAAATACGGGTCTAAAAACACTTCATACCTGAACTTTCACCAGAAGCCAAAATGACCAAGACTATCATGCTTCATGAGACACACAAAGCCCATGAAGGAACATCATGAGATGATAAGAATCACTGGAAAAGGTAATGCTTGGTAAAATAGAAAAGAGTAGGGAAAAAGGAAGATGGCTTTACTTGTGTATTGATTCAATCACGGAAGTCTTAAACCTAGGTCTGAACATGGCTGCTGATGGCTGGTTCTTGTAGTTCTGCCATAACTTGAAGCAAACAACAATGCCAATGCTTGCTGAGAGACCTCTGCTAGATTCTTGTGTATGATTTGGGATGGTCCAAACATCATTGTGGGGTACATCCTACAGGTCTACAGGCATGAGATAGCTTCTTTTTTCCATGGAACACTGGCCCAGATGCCATATTGCAGTGTCTTGAAGATGTCAGTCCATTTGATGTTTGGATTTGGAACAACCCAAAGTTTAGTTTGGGTCATAAAATTCAATACATGTGCATCCATTTACACATAATCTAGCTTTTCCTGGCACTTCACAATGGCGTCCAAAATGAAATACTCAGTGGTAAGCAATGTTAAAGCAATTCATACAGAAAACCGTATTATACATGTGGGTACATAATCACAAAAAGCACTCCGGGTCTTGTATTTCCCTCCTATTACTGGTACTGTCTTAAGTAAATCACATTACCTTTCTGCACGTAGGGATGGGTTAGCATTTTGTTTCATGGAAACAAAGGTCCTGCAGGCACCACAAATCTGTCTAAACATGGAGTGATTATGCGTTTTTTTTTAATTTTTGCAACAAGTCAAATTTCACTTTTGCCAAGACTGTTCTTGCCAACAATAGTTCTTTGCATCCTTAGGCATACAGTCCCTATCTTTGCTTTAAACTTCTTAACAAGCAGATTTGCTTGTTCCTGCCAAACATTCTAGTTCATGGGTGAAGTGAACCCTGAGGTTAGGCAAGGAAACCAGATCAAGTGCAATTTAAAATTCACCATTTTTATTTAAAAGAAAAACAAGCAGATAAAAATTCAGAAACAGTCCTTTGGGAATAAAATTTAGCAAAGACATACCTGCTTCCTAAGAAAAACTCACAACTTGAATTTGCATGCACCCTTTCCCTTCTCTTTCCACAAGAAGAGGATTGGAAGTTTTCTCTTCTGATTTGAAACAAACCACAGTTCCCTGCTGTGTCCAAATTCAAGGTAATTGAATTGTACTGTATTTTGATCAACATGATAATCTTTTTTTATTTATATAGAGTCATCACTGTACATGGCGCTTCACAAATAAAAGAACAACAAAACAGTTCCTTGCCCTCAGGCTTACAATATAATTAGGACATGACACAAAAGGAAAAGGGGACAGCAATGTAGAAGGGGATTAAGTCCAGCAGATACTGAGTCTTTTTCAATCCCTCCAAAGGCCAGTGCAGTGGTAGTTGGCATGGAGAGAGAGCCTTTCATCTGCTTCTGGGCCTAAATATGATGGAGCTGAATCTGTTTCTTCTTCCTTTCAACTATTTAACAAAAACAACACTGGTGGTTTATGATTCTGCTTGCTCAATAGAAAAGCAAATCACTGCAGTTTGCCTTCACAAAAACATAGCATCGTAGAATTGGAAGGGATCCCAAGATTTGTTTAACTCAACCTTCCACCATAAATAACGGGGAACTGTACTTTGTTTAAAACTGGAAGGAAGAAGGCTGTGATTTCTGATTTCTTCCTTGCAGGCATAAAAGAGGAGATGGGAACATCTTAACCTAAACGTCATATGGCCTGTTCATCTGGTGAGAAACCATGATTCCCCGTCACATTTGTCCCAGGGCAGTGTGTGATCTGGAAACTGTTTACAAGGCTATACATTGTGATAGCTATTTAAACCCACCGCATGCCTTAAAAACGCCAGAATACAAAACTGAAATTCACAAGACAGCAAAGGAGCAATTTAAAAGCAATAAATGTGCCTCATTTAACTTGGCTATTTAAATTGTCAACGTTTTTATTATCATTATTAAGATGGATGCTTTATTTGTAGCTGTTCACAACTTTAAGAGCCTGATCTTCTCTATTAATAAGCTACCTTTCGGTTTGTTGCTTTAGTGAAAACGTTCGTGATCAGATACATTCCAGCTAATGAATTCCACATATCCAATTGGAGGATCAATTCTTCTTAATAATTTAAATCATTTATTGGCTGCTATTTGGAGGCTTGTTTTTTTTAAAAAGTTAGATCAATATCAGTAATATAATGTTATTAACAGCTTATTTCAAAAAGCACAGAAGAAAAGAATGTTAGATGATGTAAACAAAAGCAGAAAGTGGGATAACTTTGCCCACTGACGTTGCTTTCATGGGGGCAGGGGCAGTTAAAGCTCTTTTAAGGTAGTCACAGAACTTCTGAAGCAAGTAAACTACACATGGAGAAATAAGAACCACAGGATGCTTTTCTAGGGCTGGATGTAGTTAACCAGCACTGAGTGTATGTCCTGTTCAAATCCATATTTAGTTGAGCAGTAATGGTCCTTATCAATGCTCAGATTTATTTTGATTCTCCATAGGGATAGAATTCAGCACCTTGGATAGATCCTTTAAAGTTCATAGTAAAACTACCAGTTCCCACTGTCAGCCATGGAGAAGGAAATGTTGATTGGAGGGGAAAGAGTGGTACAGGGAGGCTTCAGCTAATCTACTCCTTGGGGTAATTATGGTGACAGTTGCTTCCTGTCTATGGAGTGTCTATGGAGAGTGAATGATGGACAGAGTCCAATAGCACCTTAAATTTGTTATAATATGAAGTTTCATGGACTATTACTCACTTCATCAGAGAGGTATGAAATGTTATCAGAAGTTCATAGATGCATGCATTTGCTACCAAAAGCTGGGATGCCATTCTTGATCCCGAGGGTTAGGGGAAATAAAAAAGAAGAAGTACTGACAGTGACATTTTCTTTATTAATATTGGCTATCAACAAAACTGTTGCATATTAACATAAACATCCTGGCACTGGCAGGCAAATCATCTTTATTACTGAAAATTAGCTCAAGCACAAAAGGAAAATAGAAAAAGTTATGTCTTTTTAAGACACGGAGGGACAAAGTATGGTGCGTAATCCATATTGTGGTTTTTAATTTACCCATAGCCCCTTGTTTTCTTTTTTTTTTTTAACCTACAACTTGGAAGCCAACTTTTTGTCTATGGAAATACACCCTCCAGGATCTCCCAGTTGCTAAAAGACTTACATTTCAGCATCTGAAAGACAAATATACATGCCCTGTAACCCAGTGGATGGAGGACCTTATAACCTTTTGATACCTTCAAATAACATTTGTATTCCAAAGTATATAGACATCAACTTTAAATGAACACATATTTAGATACTGTCATCTTTTTTTAAGTTTATGTAGTAGTATAGTTTGGTTTGGTTTGGTCTGAGCACTGGACTAAGATCCTGGAAACCAGGATTCAGTTCCCTGCTCTACCATGGAAATCCACCAGATGATGCTGGGCACATCATACACTCTCAGCCCCAGAAAACCTTATGATAGGTTCACCTTAGGGTTGCTATAAGTGGGAAATGTCTTAACAGCACATAACAACATAAATGATTACTTAGCGATATATTTTATGATTAGTTTTGCTGTCTTATTATTCAACTAAATTTCTTTCACTTTTTTTCTTCTTTCTTTCCCTTGTCTTTTTCCCCCCATACAATTAATAACAATAATATTAATAATAATAATAAAACAACTCCTTAGCCAAAAGGCTAGGAAGGGGGGGAATTAGTTTAGACTAGTTCAGTGGTGGAGGAAAAGGGTCCCAGTCCAGCTTCCCTTCTCCATCAGATTCTTAAAAACAATAAACTACAAAAGTTCACACTATATGACAATATCACATTTGACCCTGATAGAAAGACTTTAGCCTATGAAAACTTTTGATTGGAAAACTGGCCTTTCTTCTTTCATTTTTGTAATTAAATTACTTAGACAGAAAATTCTGGCCAAATTCCACTACCTTCCTCATACCCTGTCATATCAGAAAACAGAAATTTCTATGTTATTTAATATTAGAACTTACTGTGTATGCACTTGTGTGTGTGCCTGCATTGTGTCAGTGTACTGGAAGAGGGGCGGGGGAGCACCTATTACCAACCTGAAAGGAGGAGCAATATCCTGTCAAAAGCTAGGTAATGAATTTTGGGTTGATGATTTTTTTTTTCAAAACAGAAATAACCTATGGAAGTTGAAATGTAAATAACTTTGTCATACAATAAATTTGATATCTGTTTGCATAGATATATTATCAATGGTAGGACTTTATTTCATAGTTTGTTAGTAGAAATGAATGCCTAACTACCAAGCTCAATCATTACTGGGCACAGGTTCTACTAGATTCTGCATTATGAGGTCCTCCGTAAGCACCTGCCCATAAGGTCTATTCTGATACGAATCATAGACAACATAATCAGTCTGCACAAATTATTACAGGATTCAGCTCAGGTGTAGCACAAGAGCACCTGTGTAACAGGCTTTCTGCTCTCCAAAACAAGTCATTGCTTAGAGGTGTTGGCTGAAAAGTATATCACTATTCAGCAGTTACAGACAGAACTGGAGCACACACTTATAAACAAAAGGTACTGCTGGGTTGGGAATAGAGTTCTGGACAATTCATTGTCTCAGCCTTATTTCTCTGCTGCATAAAATTTAAATAACAACTATTTGCTTCTCAAGCAAATTAAGGAAAAAGAAGACTAAAAGAAACTAGCAAACGGGACTGTATGTTATTTGACAACAGCATGTAGTGAACATAGCAGTGAACTCTGGTTATGAGTTCTTTGGGTTCAGAGTAAGACATTTTGGGATTCTGCTACTTTTCTTTCTTTCTTTCTTTCTTTCTTTCTTTCTTTCTTTCTTTCTTTCTTTCTTCCACTGAGATTTAACAGTGTATTTCTTGAAGTCTGCATTATACAATGTGTGTTCCTGCACCAGATGGGTGTTTGAATTATGTCACTCTATACTTAATCATGGATGAATGAAAGCAAATTAAGCATGTGGATGAAGAGGCAGGAATACTAAAGACATAAAACATCTCTTACAAAAGGAGGCACAAGCTTATACAGCAGAAACAGTAATGCAAAAAAAAAAACTAGTCTAGTTTTTAGTGATGACTTAAATATATACAGTGTTGCCTGAAATTTCAGTGTCTCAATGTACAATGGAGAAATTAATTCATCAAAATTACCTTTGTCTAATTTTGGATGGTTACTCTGTCTTCAACAACCCTTTGCTTCCCATCTCACATTGTTCAGAAGAAATCCTCAATTATTTTTCAAAGTTAACTGTGTGGGGCATGAGGAGTGGATGGGCAGCTTTCCTTTTGTAATTGTCTTTCAGATGATGGTTCTTAGGATCAAAACTATTATTCCAAACCATTACTGTATTAAGAACACAAGAAGAGCCTCACTGGACCAGACCAAACATTATTCTAGTCCGGCATTTGGTGTTACGGGAGGCCAACAATCAGAATATGAAGGCCGTCTCTCAGCGATACTCCACAATTGCTGCTGTTCAAAGACATGGTGACTCCTGTTTTGGAGGCATCATACAGCTGTCATAGCTAAAAGTCCTTAACAGCAATTATCCTGTATGAATTTCAGTAATTCCCCTTTACAGCCATTCAGGTTATTGGTCATCACTACAACTTATGGCCATGAATTCCACAGTTTTTAACTGCACCATGTGAAGAAGTACTTTACTTTATTAGCTACATTCTCTGCAACCAACATGCTTTATAAAATAAATGATAAAATAGCAATAAAATTAACTATGGTGAAACACAATTCTCAATCATAGACCACAGTTTATTGATCTTTAAATTGTACAATGGCAAAGACATAAAATGCTAGGAACAGCCACCACCCAAAAAACAAAACAATACCATAGCGTAGTCATATAATAACTGTACTTGCTGCTGTAGAGAAATCAACAAGACAACAAACAGACTTATTCTAGGAATTTAGGAACTGCCCGCTTTAGGACTACATGTGCAGGCTGGGAATTTGTGAACAGTATCAGAATCAAGCTCACAAGTCTTTTCACACAGAAATTCACTCTTGACATTCTCCCCCATTTTTCTACTAACTAAAACTTCATTTAGATGGAAATAGCTTTTAAAAAATTCTTGCTATTGTCAAGCAACTGGGAGTCAGAAACACATGTCATCCACTGCATATCAGCAAGAAATGCACGAGTAGATCCAAATTTACTTTCTGCTGCGCATCAGTGATTAAGAAACACTTTACTTTTGATTCAAGTCACTGCAAAGAGAAATGAGGTGAAGACACTGACTAAACTATTCAGGACAACATATAAACTTTGTTGTTAATTTTAATCCCCATTTCATCGTTTCTTCTTTAGAAAAGATCACTGAATAACTAGAAATACTGGCATGAAGCTAACACTCTACACACAAGTCTGAACCACTGTTTCAAAATGTACCCAGAGAGAGGCTTGACATTTTTTAAAAAATTTCAAAAATCTTAGCTTTTATACTTCTTTGGATAAAAGGCAAAGCAGATTTGGATAATTTATTCAGTCGGTGCCTGCTTGTTCGCTCATTTTCTCTTCTAAAAAGAGATGTATAATTTAGAACAGTTAAGCATTCAAGGTAATCAGGGACAGTAAGGAGTATGTTCTTAGGCTTTCTTTCTGTAGTGCACATGGCTTTTATTATTCAATTAAAGAATAAGGGAAGTGAAAATGCTCAGTACAGGACTGGGATAGTGCAAAGTTCAAGAAACAAAGTACTTTCCCCCCCCTTTTATCATAAAGATGCAAAACTTATGCATGGATGAAGTGATTGTTCTACTGAATTTCTATTCTTGAAATGTATTTTTGTTGTTGTTGTTTTCTGCTTTCAAGCCATTTCTGATTTACGGTGAACCTATCATGGGGTTTTCGTGGCAGAATTTGTTCAGAGGGGGACTGTCCTTGCCTTCTGAGGCTGAGAGACTGTGACTTGCCCAAGGTCACTGAGTGGGTTTTCATGGCAGGGTGGGGATATGAACCCTGGTTTCCCAATGTCCAAGTCGAAACCACTACACTGTGCTGGCTCTCTTGTTGGATTTACATCCCCCAGTAGCATCCAGAAATTGGGACTCCATGACAACTATCAACAAAACAATACAAAAAATACAATTAAAACACCAAAAAGGTTCAGATTTTAAAATACAACTGTTAAATTAAAAATGCAGTTAAAACTTATCCATAGAGAACATACAATAGAAACAGAAAGATTTTAGTATGAACAAAAAAAGAGCCTCCTGGTGAGCAGCACAATTCTGAACTTCCTCTCCACAGCAATAATCCAAATGCAGGATAGACTATCACCTTTTTCCCAAAGAAAAGGTAAGATCTGCAATTATGCTACTTCTGTCAGATAACTGTTTTAAATCTCTGTCACAATGAGATACTATGAACAAGTGCTACTCTGTTGTGTTACACCCGGATGGTAAACAAATATATTCAGTAACAGTGGCAAAATTAGAACTGATTCCCTAAGCATAAAATCAAATTAAAATATGTAACAATCAACCCCCTATTTTTCCCAAGATAAAATTATTGCTAGTCTTCATAATGAAATCCAATAGCAACGCCAGTCTCAGGGTAAGAGTAGTGATCATTAGGCAGACATCATACCAAGGCAATGGTCCAGAATTAAACAATGTACCTTGACCCACTTGGCTCTGTACCATACAGGCACCTGTGGCAGGATTTATTCCAATAGACAAATTTCAAGAAATTCGAAGCAAGAATAAAACAACAGATATTAAACTAAAAAGCAAGAATTTAGGGTGTACATTATACAATCATGGCTGACATCAGTGCATCTGATCATGTCAAACAGTCATTATGCAAAGTGATGAAGCAATCTGACTTCTGATATTTTATATCAATTTGTAATTTATTTTTGTTGGCTGACATTACCATAGAAGTGTTTTGAATATATTATTTCAGGAATCTACCTCTGATGTGCGAAATGTAACTAACCCATCACCCTTATTCACAGATGGAAAATATCAAGCCACAGTAATCTTTGTTTTTCTGGAGATAAAGCACAGAGTTCGGTTTTCTAAGAAGGAAACACTCTTTAAAGGAGATTCTAAGAATGCCATGTGCTGCTACTGCTGGAATGAAGCCATTGCTAGGCAGCTGTTTGTCGGTGTCCGTTTGTCTCTGTGTGTCTATATGTCCCAGCCTGTGAGAGAAGAAGGGAGAGTGACATAGAATATAGCAACATACAAAAATCCAGAAGGAATGGTGGGAACTTTTGTTTCCTGTACTGGACTCCAGCCAAACTCATTACTGCCTATGAAATTTTATTCCATTTCACACTTCACTGGTACCTCGGTCACTGCTGAGCAAGTTCCAAATTATGAACAAGTTCCAAAGCATATGAGCAAGCAATAGAACAAATTGATGGGCTATTTTCAGGACCAAGACACAGGGTGCTGTGGGCTAGTTTCAAACTGGAAGCATATGTACATGCACACCCACACAAGGTGAAATTTTCGCATTCTTTCATGACCATTATTACAGCATTGCATTATCTCACTTCTTATAATTTCTCTTTAAAAAAAGTATGTTCTTGCATTATGGTTTGAGACATATTGCCAATACAGCACCAGACACAGACAGACCTTTGTGATGTCAATAAATCTGAAGTCAACACTCGTAATTTCAGAGTCTCTCTAATTCTAACATGCAGGTTATTCCAAAATGACAGTTAACAGTAAAACATTTTGGGATAGCAGCCCCAGTAGGTTTCAGAGCAGCACATATAAATAGAACATTTTGCCTAATTCAGAATGCTATTAAGAAGAATCTTGTATGAATGGCTCATTTACCTCCTATAGGGTGGAATCTTTTTAATTAAAATGAAAGCCTTTTCCCATTTACTCCAGCAACTTCAAACAGAATGCCATTACAGGTATTGTTTTCTTCTAAAAATCACAGGTGGAGAAATCATGACTACCCTCTGATAGATTTTTGTATGAAGACTATTAAAAAGTCTGTCTTTATCAGGGCACAAATAATCACAATTAATTGAGAAGATAGATTTTCCTAATAGAATCCAAGTTATCCAAGCAGATTGTGTTCATTAAAAAAAAAGCATCACAATTTTGAAAAAAATAAAAATCATTTTCTGAAAAATTTAATTCAATCTGCAAGCAGTGCTTCTGTTTTCTCCTAGTTTATTGGTATCTGAAAGTATCTTTTAAAAAATCTATTTCATCATCTAAATAATTTTCAATCTTTTCAGTACCAATATGCAACTTGGCTCCAATCTGCAAAGTGGAACCACTGCCTCTCTCTCTCTCTCTTTCTCTTCCCTTTATTTGTCCCTCCGCAACCCTCCTTCACTGTTCTTCTGTTCTCTACAAGTTATCCAAAAGGAAGAATATGCTGTACTATAGCAATGGGTGTAGCACTGGGGAGAATGAAACTAAACACATTTCTAACACACTGACACTGGGGCACACTGCAGTTGTTGATGCTGATACTTCAATAATGTACATTAGTCAACAATGACAGATTCCAGAGGTAACTGTATATATAGTAGTGTCCATAGGAAACAAAGAAGCAAGCAAGCTTCTGGGTTCATAAAAAGTCCCCACTGCTATGAGTATTAAGAAATACTCCAACCTCCAGCAAAGAAAAGAAAACAATGTTGCAAAGTAGCAGTGGGAGAACAAGTTTCAGCCTGCAGACTGTAATTTTTGTGAGACTTTTAAATCCAGGTTTAATTAGAAAAGGTCATCTTTGGTGCAAAAAAACTATGGAGTTATGGGGCTGGAAAGGCTTTTTTAATATTCAAGTAACCAGTAATTTGGTACTGTGTTAAATTCCAAAATGTGCATATTTCATTACCTTCTTGTAAGAAGCAATAAAGACATAAAGCATATGAGCAAGCAATAGAACAAATTGATGGGCTATTTTCAGGACCAAGACAAGGGTTAACTTTTCGATCCTTCCATTGCTGATGGACCAACATGGTGACCTCACTATTATCTAGAAAAGTTGCAAGAATCTTTAAGAACATCAATATTTTACCTGCTTACCAGCTACAAACAAAGGTTATTATTTTCACTTCAAAAAACTGTTCCATGGCTCCTGCTCTTTAGGACACCTTAATTATTAATATTGTTTTTCTATATCTTTATTCCCTTGTGAAGTTTGTGATAATTGAAACCATATTTGATCAAGGTAAACCGTTTTAAGAAAGAAGGGTTTAGATGACTTTAGCAGTTTTTGAGATAGTACATACAAAGATTCCAATAATCCCCCTTTTTAAAGGGAAATATGCAAAAGGGGGAAGATGGAAGGATCATCCTTATTCACCTTGGAGTGACAAGAGATACATAGCTGAAGAGATACTGCAGCAGGAAGATGAAAACCGATTGTGTAAACAGTTCTGAGATGAGACAGCAGTCAACAGCGAGACAGAAACAAGGTTGAAAGATATCTCATGCATAGAATAAAAAGTATAGATATCAATCCTATCAAGAGTAAAACACATTCTATAAACTTATACTCTTTTTGAGGTGCCATTCAAAAACAAATCTGGAAGTTCTTGAACCATAAAGGCAAGGAGAAGGTGGGAAATGAAGCTTAGTAACAGAGCACAGGAGCGTAACTTTTGACAGGCAGCTAGAGATGTCAGAATCATATCAGCTCAACGAAGAGGGTTTAGCTAGAATTCTGCCTTCCTTAGCTTGATGAGAAAAGTCCTCTGAATCCTAAGATTGCTATATAAAGACAAAGCAAAGCAAAGGAATCCCTCTTTCCAGTTTCAGAATACAGGATAAAGAAAATGCACCAGTTCAACAAAAGCACATCCTGAAAATTCCAATTGACCACAGAGAGAGAGAAATAATGTAATTAATTTAAAGACCATTTTGTAAAAGGAGGACAATTATAAGGTCTTTCCTTATATTTAAGGTTTAGTTTTCAATCCAGAATTGCTAATGAACATCTAGCATTGTATTAAAGCTAGTTTGTAATTAGCCATTTATGGAGGTTTACCAAGATGAGTATATGGAGGAGACTAATAATTAACCAGGTTCACTATTTCACTATCAAACATACAAAGGAAGAAAGATACATAGGCATTTCCCCCCACATAATGTCGTATGATTTTTTAATTTTTTTTTTTTAAATCAAGCTTTTCAGATATTGGTAAAACCAAAAAGTTGGAATAAATCTTTTCTTAAAACAAAGCAAATGTTAACTATATTAATGTAGTTAGATCAGGAGACAGAAGGCAGATGAGGATCTAATGGTTCCCCGTCATTTGCAGCAGATCAACAAGATTGCTTCCAACTGTTTAACAATAAAATTACTCTTGTCATTGCCCCCATTATATAGCAGAAATAAACAAAACTTGGGTAACTGAAGTTTTTCTTTGTTGTTGTTGTTTTTGTGGAAAATTATGAGTCCTGTAGTTTTGGTATACCAAACACTCTTGGGCTCTCAGTTCTCTAACTGACCTTGTACTAGTCTCTCAGAGATCAAATTTGGTGAGTCTCAGAGATCAAATACGCACTGGAAATCTACCCAATCAGGTTAGGTATCTCATTTGCTCTTCAACTTTACAGTTCACAGAATCAGTTTATTCCATCTTTACCTCCAAGATAGGGTTGAGGGAAGCTAACAGTTTTAACTAGAAATAGAGAATCCCAACCTTACTTCAGCCAGCAACAGTAATCTTTAACCCATTTGTCATAATAGACATAACACAAATGAAAGTGGTATTACACAAGTGGTAGCCCACGTGTTGGTGTTTCCAGGAAAGCAAGAAATTTTGGTAGTCAATGGGCATAAAAACAGTGCCAGTCCCTGGCACATTGCCAACCCTGCATATGAGTGTGCTTGAGAAGTGCTGCTCTAAGAAACGTGAAGAAATAGACAGGCATTAGTCCCAAACAGTTTACAATTTGCATTGCCTATCCTGAATCTGTCTCATTTTAGGTATGAGTCAGCAGTGGGAAGGACAAGGAAAAGAGGACAGCAAGGGACAAGAGAAAGAATGCAGCAATACACATTGGCAAACTTGTCTTACAACAGAGACAATCTCTGAGGAGGGATTCCAGGGAAGATGACCACTCAGTTATTTTAGAAAAGAGTTCCATGCAAAGGAGGAAGAAGGGAAGAAATGCTCTAGTTGTTTAAGAGCTCGTGAGTCAGTAATACATTATATGCATCTCATGGAGGTATATGCAGAAAGAAGTTCCACTTAGTTCAATGGGTGTTCATCTAAGGTAAGAGAGAATTTATAAGGAGGAGGAGGAGGAAGAGGAGGAGGAGAAAGAGAAAGACATGGAGGAGGAAGACATGGACATGGAGTTTTTGGCTACACAAAAATGGGAGGAGGAATCGTTGTCATTTGTATAGCAGGTGGCTATGCAGCAAATGAGGTTAATTATTTTCACAGAACTGTCTTTGAAAAAGCAGAAAAGAGAGATCTGTAAAAAAGCAAAGATTGGAAAGAAGGTTACAGCAGGCAAGCAGATAACAAGCATTTTTGCCAGTGGATCTGAGGGCGGGGGCAGATTTTTCCAATGTTGTGCAAACAGAAGAGGTACTTTATTTGGTGACAAACAGAAGACAGACAGCAACATACAGGAGGTATCAAAGATAAACTAAGATTTTATATCTCTACAATGGGATGAATGGTAGTGTCAATGTGGATAGAGAACAGCTGAGGAAGATAGGACAGGACAAAAGCTATCATGTATATTGTGCACACATGCAGTGAGGGAAATAAACTCAAACCCTCTTACAACTGTAAAGTCAAAAACTAAAATCTATAAATATGGTTCCCATAAAGCTTGTAGTTTTTCCCCTCCTTGTACACAGACAGCATATTTTTGCCATGTATTTTGGTAAACCTCTGCCCTACAGTACAGGTAAAACTTCAACAAGTTGTGGTTCCCACTGCAACTGTAAATAGGAAGTTCTCCACTTTTGTGTATAAGGTTGCATGGAAGTGTTTTTGCACTGAATTTCAATGTGTTGTTTAAATAGTCGCATAGGGACTGGGGGGCAGGGGGAAGGTTCGCCCTTTGCAGCAATGTTTTTGGGGCATCCCAGCCCATAGCCATGCCCCGTGGCCATGCCTCCACGCCCCGCAGCTACACCCCCGTGCCCCGCAGCCATGCCCCCATGCACAGTGGTCACACCCCTCATGCCCCAGCGCCGCCCCCTCCGCCGCCCCCTGCACAGACTCCAAGTTCCGCCATTGTGTTTAAATGAAATCTACATAAAAGACTTGAAATACCACACTACAATAGCTCTGTTTCAGTAGATGCTAAAAATGAACAGAAAACTACAAGTTTCTTTCCATATTCTATATTTTGTTTAAGCATGAAAATACCAGAGTTTCATGCACTAAATGTCATAGCAATATATGTTCTCATGCAATACTGCTTCCATTGAGAACATCTAACTGTGCATTTGCCACAATTTGTGGAAATGTCTATACTTAGACAGTTGCAGATCTAAACAACCTGAATCAAGCTGATCCAAACTGCGACCTAACACATGCACAACTGGAGGAGCCTCACATCAGTGGCATAGCATATACTTTGTCAGTTGGAAGTCTCTGATTCTTGAATGCTTGGATTCTAAGAACTCTGCTTGGCATTGCCCTTTTAGAATAATACTTTTCTGCCTTATCTTGCAGCAATCCGCTATGCTCCTGAAAGCCACTGCTGAGAATCCGAGGATACTGCAGAATGGCTGCATGATTTTTCTTGCTACATAGTATCAAAACTGCAATACTACACTGAAGCTGAACGGTGGGAGATTTGGGTCAGTAAAAAGAAATGCTTCTTCATATAGCATATAGTCAGTATGTGGAAATTGCTGCCACATGAAGTAGTGACCAAAGTTGACTGGAGGATGGGGATATCAGTAACTACTCGTCATACATACTGATGCTGCTAACAGAGACAGTATATCACTATCAGTTGTTAGGAACCATGTGTAAGAGGATGCTCTCTTGAACTTCTGTCCTGCTACTGGAGTTCCTCTGAGCAAGGGGTTGGCCAATTATGTTAGCATAATGTGGGACGAGATAGCCTTCTGGTTTAATCTAGCACAGCTAGTCTTCATATCGTCCAGAGCTGAGCAGTACAACTGCAAGGAGAAAGTGGCAAAACAAATCAAAACAAAACAAGAGACCTCCTCCCTTGATTGCAGTTGCCTTCTGCTTGCAATGGACACCACTGGACCATGTAAATATTGCCACTTTGCAACCCAGATATCATGTGCATGTTTCAAGCTTTCCTTACTCTAGCACAGCTAGCTGTACCTCCAGATAACTGTACTAAGCAGCCCTCTTCAGTTAACCATCTTCAGGTTTTTTTTGGGGGGGGGGGGTTTGCTAAATGCAAAGTTTCAAATTTTGTCCTTTAACTACTGACATGAATTCTATATTCACTTCCTTCTTCTAACTTGGTTTGGGAGCTGAACCCTGTATTTAGCTTGATTTGCCACTTCACAGCTTTGGGGAGGTTATCCTGCATCTGAAGAATTTTTTAAATGTGAGATATCCAGGACTTTGATATTATTGGCCACAACTAAACAAAGAGGGTAGAAAAAGCAATATAAATGTTAATGAGAAACTTCCCGTTTCACTTTATTTAAAAGTCAGACTAATCTTATAATCCTAACAAACAAAAATATTAGACTATCCCCAAAAGGAACATAAAGATGTGCAGATGAAGGAACTTGGAACAAGAGGAGCTAAAAGGCTAAGTGAAGGCCAAGCCCAACTAAAAATTGAGCTAAAAGAGACAATGTTCTTAAAGTTTAGATGAAGAGTTTAACATTCAAGAGATATGTTTCTTATTTCTAAACAGTCCTTGTTCTTCTGCTGAAGGAAGTCTTAACATAAGAAGAATTGAGTTGTATCAGTGACCAGCCAGCTGCCCCTCAGACGGGCCCAAACAGGGCATAAACTCAAAAGCATCTTCCTGCTTGTGTTCCTCACCAATTGGTATCAAGAACTAAAATGCCTCTGGCACTGGAAGTAACACACAGCAATAATAACTAGAAGCCAGAGGCTAATTTCTCTGACCTGAATTTGTCACTTTTTCTTTCGTAGCCATTGCTATATTTTATACATATTTTATACATAGCACGTTGAGTAACGGACTGGAGAATATATGGATTCTACTTCAGGTCCCTCTCGTTTAACTAAAATATTTTGTTTTATTAGCTTGTACCTACAATTCACTTGAGCGAAGCATTTTTTTAAATGTAGCAATTCTAAACCTGCCCTGAAAGTTCTTATTATTGCCAAAAGTAACTCATGACAGGTAATGTCCACTTCCCTAATGAATTAGTTCTAAGGTCTGGCCAGTGTATTGGTATACATAGATAAAACAGAAGAGGAACTTTCTACTGGCTGAGTTTCATCTTTTTGTATTTAATACCTTTGAGTCAAAGTCATATTATTTTATAAACATGCACACATACCCCTCTCTCTATATATACATGTTTTCTTCATGAATCCACAACTAGGGCTACCATCAGTCAAAAAGTTAAATTTAAGTTCATCACATTCAAGACCTGATTCTCCAAGAAGCTTGGTTTGGTGTGAGGCACTTGCTTTTTCTTTTTCTTTTAAACTGGTTAAATTATGGCAAAATGCAAATGCTAATCTACAGAACAGAGCAAATGGATAAGGCTTAGAAATATGCTCTGGAAGGTTAAAATGGTCAAACACTCATTATATATATTTAGGGAATTAGTTTGAAAAGAATGAAGTTTTGCCATTTCTACCAATTCATTCATATGAAAGAATTAGGCCTACCTAAATTAAGATAACAGGTTTAAAACATTTTGCTCTTAATATCCACTTAATTCTTTCCTTATATATGGGTTATACATATGTAGAAAGACTAAAAGAAACTGAAAATGTAACATTCAACTCTGAGAAACACAAGAAATAAATAAGATGGGGAGTATGGAATTAATATGTAGATTAGTCTGTATCATGAATCTTTGCCAAATTTAGGCCTTTTTTGCATGACAATGCTCTCCTGTATCGTCCTGTCACAGTCGTAACAGTGCCTCTGCCAGGATGGGACATGTTCCTTCCTTCCGCACTGCAGCTGGCCTTCTTCCCATGCTGCAGTGGGGAAGGAAGCATGCAACTGCACTTCCGGCCCCTTTGCATGGCCAGCTGTGACTGAAGGCTCACGCAATCAGTGGCCATTGATGGAGTTTTTTCCGTCAATGATATACCCTGCAATTGCACTGGCTGGTGATGCAAGAAGGGCAGGACTGCAACAATGTCATGCAGAAGCATCATTGTGGTCCTACTCTTCTTGCGTCCCCATGCCGAGAGCATGCCGTTTTGTGGAAAAGGCCAGAATTAGTCTATATATCCAAACATGTCAAAGACAAAAATTCCAGCATTCGCTCTATGTATATATAGCTATGTATCCAAGAGGACAGATAATAATTTGACAATATCAAAGAAGTGGTTCAGATACATAACTGGTGCTTTGGGGCAAAACTTAACCTCAGTGCTATAGTCTCTAGCTGATGTTTACTGGGAGTTCACTTGTAGGTTAGAGGCTAATAGATTCTTTATGATTATTTACTAATCACTTATACATCGAATAAATATTGGTCTAGAAACCATCTCATATTTTCTGGGAAAATTAATGCTTCAACTGTAGCAATTTGCAAAAGTTGGTTCCTAGCCTTGCTCTGGGCCACATTCCTGAATAGCTAAGAGCAAATCAGTTAAGTACATTACCCAGATGTACAGGGAACAATTTACGACAAGGCAGACCTGTAGGGATGCACAAATACCTGTATTTACTTAGAAAGGACTTACCTACTTGCTTGGGTTGTGAGTATGTACAAAACATCTGTGTGTACTCAAGGTTCCACTGATATATCTCTGCAGCTTTTGTCTCCCTTTTCTTCCACCCCCTTGTGCCCTTTCAGCATATCTATGCTAGATGAAGAAGATCATAGTAGCCATGGCAGCTTCCAGTTTCTCAAGAAACACACTGGGATTACATTTCTAGTGCTATTGATATTGTTATGGTTATTCAAGGTCAGTTTTCACCAACACAGGCCTCTCCCTCAGTAGAAAAGGCAACTCTGGTGATGAGCTGACCTGAAGTCACCTTCAACATTTCCCCTCTTTTCCTGCTTTCTCCAGGAAAAGGAAGGGAAGGCAGTAGCTGCAGAAGTCCAAGGGTTATTCAAGGTGCCTGTCTATTACTGTAAGTTCCTATTGCACCTGTAACTCCTCATGAGTAATCACAAGAGCTTGCGTTTCCCTTTTGTCATTATAATTAATTATAAAGATTAATTAATTACCTAATCTGGATCACTCAACCTCTTATTGAACTTCCAATACTTAGGCCATTTCCACACTAGACTGTTATAGCACTATCTTTCCACTTTCAACAGCCTATAGGATCCTGGGGTTTGCAGTTCAGGGAGGAGCCAGCCGGCCCCTCCCTGAACTGCAAACCCCAGGATTCCATAGGAAGTTGAAAGTGGAATGATAGCACTATAACAGTCTAGTGCGGAAATGGCCTAAGTTTTTCTTGTTCTCGAACCTGTTTGATTGCACCTCTAGTCATAAGAAATTATTTCTGGTCAAAACAGCAATCATTTATTGTGTTTCTAGATACCAGCCAGAAATCAGCAAGCCATGCCTGACATGGTGATATTCACAGGAAAGAGAAAACTTGAGAGCAATAGCTTATCTTATCTTGTTCAAATTCCTTTGACTCATTTTATAAATCCTAGCCTGCAGTTCTGACACACTACGATCTCTTACTTGAAAACAAGCAGTTAAAGACCCTTTATACAGTTGCAACTTTATGAGCGTACATACTACCACCTTTATAATGTATGTAAATAAAATTTCTCAGCCTTTTGATCCAGGCTGCTTAGAAGAAGAACCTATGCCCAGAGCACAATGCAATTGTATCATCACCGCTAAATTTAGTGTTGGAAAGCACAACTTTGCTGAGCTTGAACTGGAAAAGAAATGCCTTAAACAGGTATGGAAAGCCACTTGTTTTCTCCACTCCCAGTGCCTGAAAATTGCTCACTGTGTATCTTTTTATCCCCATCACTCTGATAAATAGGCCTGTTTGTCACTTTAAGAAGAAACAGAAGCAGAGGAAAAGTAACACCATTTTGAGTCACCTTCATGGATTGCTTTCACCTTTCAAATGTTGGGGTTTTTTTCCCCTTAAAGGAATTCAAGATAACACTTTTTCCGCACCTTTTACTTCACTACCTCTCTATGAACACAGATGGATGTAACCTTACAATCCCATTCTCTGTTCCCTTTCCAAGTAATTCCTACAGCTAAAAGATATTTATGCTTCTACATCTATCTTTCTCATCAAACTCGGATCTGTGTGCCCTGTTGGCAAACTCTCATCCCTTTATCTCCCTCCAAAGCTTCTGGGAATATGAAGTACAAAGGCTGATATTTCAGAATAGAATATTTAGGCATGGAAAGGTTGAAGGAAAAGAAGATCTTCCCTGCTGTGACAAATTCCAAGTCAATATCTACTGATGTTTTCCAATAACATCAATTACGCTGAGGTATTTATTAGAGGCATTTCATCATCACACAGAAGCAGTCGCAAGCCCTAAAGTATCATTACCTCTTCTGGGAGACATCAGACTGCAGTAATAAATTCCAAATATTAGTCAGTAAGAGGGGAGGAAGAGATTTGTAAAGTTATCGAACAAGCACACTGGTTCTTCCCTATTAATCTTGGTCACTGCACCACAACAATAAATTATGTTCAGTTTTGTGCCAGGAAAGCCCAGAACAGCACCTATACTAGTGACTCAGGGAAATCAAGTAATAACCTCAATTTTCAGAGTTTTTAGACAAGAAAAAAAATGTGCACCAGATTTCCCTAGCTATGCCACCACAACAAACACAAAATTCACAGGCCAGGGTCAGTGAGTGGGTGTTATGGATTCATTCTTACAAAGAGTGTTTAAAGCACGGACAGGCCTTCCAAGGACAACAAAAGAAGCCAGTTGTCTACTATTTACACAAAACCTTAAACAAGATTAAGACATTGGGAGAATAAAAAGCTGGTAAACAACTGGAAGCAAATTAGACAGTACCAAGTAACATATGATCACTGTCTAGGTGATATAGGTTCATTTCTGGAAGTACCACTGAAAATGCCATTGAAACACAAACACATTTCTAGAATACAAAATTAAAATTGTTTTGCCAGTTACAAATCCAACTAATGATGAGGCATTTGTATTTGAATTTCACATTTATTGTTGTTGCTGTTGTTGTGTGCGCCTTCATGTTTCCAACTTATGGTTGCCCTAACATGAACCCTATCATGGCATTTTCTGGGGCTGAGAATAAGTCAAACACCCAACGTCACCCAGGCCATTTCCACACGAGTCTGTTATAGCATGATGATTCCACTTTCAACCTCCTATGGAATCCTGGGGTTTGCAGTTTCGGGAGGGGCCACTTGGCCCCTCCCGAAACTGCAAACCCCAGGATTCCATAGGAGGTTAAAAGTGGAATCATCGCGCTATGACAGACTCGTGCGGAAATGGCCCCAGTGAGTTTCCATGGCTGAGTGGGCAATTGAACCATGGTCTCCAGGCCTGGAATCCAACATTCCAACCACCATACCACACTGGCTCTCATTCACAATTGTTAGTCACTCTTAATTTCTTCTTTCTTCTGGTGAAAAAGTGGGATATAATTTTAATAAATAAAATAAATTTTGATGTGGCAGTATCAGTAATGAATTGGCAATTTTTTTATTATTTTACTATGAGCTACCATGAACCAGGTATTGCAGACTGGAACTTAGGTCCTCTCTCTTTGCAATATATTCATTTTATGTTTGATATTGAAAGATTTATGATTGTCTGTCTTGGTTGGTCAGAGTCGGACTACAAACATGTCAGAAAGGAGCAAACCTGCAAGAGGCTGAATTTGGAATCTATGAGGTATAAAAAGTCTGTATAATAAAACCTTATTGTAAGTGGCAATAACCATTTCCTGTAGATTTTACTCTTGTTTTTGCATAGGTTTTTGTTCTGAAGTAACTAAGAAAATTCCCTCCACTTATGCACTGATCAAAGGTACATTTCTGGGAAGATGTGATACACACACACAGGCGACACCTGCAATTAATCCTCTAAAACTAAGAGAGTCTTCCAGGATAATATTGTTTGCATAGACCCCATTCATCAGATAGACTTCTAGCTACTCAGACCTGCAGATTTTTTTCCCTAAAATAATACATGAAGATGTTGATCAGCAGAAAGTCTTATTCAGATTTTGTGTTCATTAATTGTTACTTCACTAAATAAGCTTCTAATTTATGCAAAAAGGAATTTAACAAAGGATTCTGGAATTCAGTTCAAAAGTATCTTTTCCTTTAGGCATCTATGGTATTGCTCTTTATATTTTTGTGTGCTTTCAAGTAATTTCAAACTCATGGCAACTTCAAGGCATATCTGTTGGGGTTTTCTGTAGCAAAAACCTTTGTTGCACCAGCTTATAAATAAATGCATTCTCAGGGTTTGTTTTTAATTCTCTCTGAGCAAATTTGTCAAGGAGGACAAAAAGTACGCACCTGGTTTACACTCACAGAAAATATACTGTATATGTAAAAAACATATTTGCACAATTAAGGTTAATTGACTGTCAGCCAGAGGAACTCTGGATGCAAGCCAGGAGCACTGTCAGGGAGGAATGCAAAAAGACACTATTGACAACCAAAAGAGAAAGAGAAGCCTCAAAGGATGACAGATGAAACTCTTCAAGGAGTTAAAAACAGATGAGAAGGAAAAGTAAAAGGGGGGGGGAGGGGGGAATAGGATCAAATTAGTGAACACAACTGTAGAATAACTTGTGCACAAGGACAGAGAAACAGAAGAACACAACAACAAAGGTAGAACATGAGACTTCTTCCATAAGATCCAAGAAATCACAGAGAAATTTAAACCAAGAATGGGGAAGCTATAAAACCAGCAGAGCACACTACCTGACTAAGTACAAATAAAAAGCCAATGGAAACAATATTCTGAATAAATATATAAAACAGATAAAAGGATGACAGACTCACTCAAGAAAGAATCATTTGAAGATGAACCCAAAATTTTAGAAAGTGAAGCAGAGGCTACACTCAAGGCACTTGGGAGAAATAAATCACCAGGAACAGATGGCATACCAATAGAGCTATTTCAAGCAATAGAGACAGAATCCACTCAAATTCTAGCTATCTAAAATCTGTCAAAAGATATAGAAAACAAAAAAATGGCCCAGATATTAGAAATGCTCAATATACATTCCAGTTGCCAAGGAAGCGAACACCAAGGATTGCAGTAACCACAAGAGCATTGCATTAATCTCCCATGCAAGCAAAATCATGCTCAAAATTCCACAACAAGGACTTTTACCAAATAAGGAGTGAAAAATGCCAGATGTCCAAGCCAGGTTCAGGAAAGGAAGAGGCACCAGGAGTCATATTGCAAACATATGCTGGATAATGAAGCACACCAAAGAATTTCAGCCATGATACAGGGGGAGATTGCATGCTTCCCCACCCCTTTTGGAACCTTCTTGCTTGATGAAGAGTTTGAGAGAATTTGAAGCATTCACTCTTGTACAATGTTATCTGTGACTGATATACACACACACACACATACATATACATATATATATATATATACATACACACACACACACACACACACACACATTTTCAGTGAATGTTGTAGCCCCACAGTTAGTGACCCAACACAGAAGAAGTACACAAGAAATGGAAATGGTACCTTCATTTTTACTTAGAACTAAGTGTCAGAGTAGCACGAGGTAGCTCCTCAGAGCATGTGCAGAGTGCTGACAGGGGAGCGACATCCAGCTGAAACCAAGCGGCTCCAGGCAGGCTAAAAAAATGTCTGAAGCCTCATAGAGATAAGATTCAGGGCTATTTATTTAGCAAAGCACACTGAGATTAGAGTTAAGGCTTCTGGCAGCATGCCAGAAAACAATAAATGAGACAGGAACAATAAATCAGCATGGAAAAACAAACTGGCAGCATGTCTGGATACATTCCATAAATTAGCCATCAGAACAACATGACCACCAGGAATTGACCCGAATGGTAAAGTACAGTGCCATACCAAGCCTTTTTAAGGGCTTAACATCATCCCAGACCCTTTGGGGTGATCCAAACACATTTACAGCAGGCAACCTTCTCATGATGATGCTTAGTGATGAAGTAAGACCTTCTGAGGCTGGCTAGTCAAAACATTCTTGCAGCTGCACTCAAGGCCACATCATCTCATTCCTGCCATCAACTTAGAAAAACCTTTATGCACTCACACTGGATGCCTCAACACTAAGGAACCTCAATGGTGGCTGATATCTCCACCATATTAGGCCACTGGTCCTCAGTCTTTGGTCTCAGAGGTTATTGTACTCTGACATGCTGATTCAATATGGTAGGGTTTGCATTTAAACAGTCATCATTGGGTTGGAAACCATAAGTAAATAAGCACGTTTCAAGGAGCATAATCAAATGCATGGCCCACTGGCTGCTTATCACTATGGCTTCCTAGCAACAGCATCAGCTGAGTTTATGAAGGGCAGTAGGAGACCAAAGGAAAGGTAAAGACTGCTTGACATTAGCCTTTTCCGCAGCTTACCTTCTCACGCTGCTGGAGTGTGGGCCTGGCGTGAAAGGCCTGGGCAGGCAGGCTTTCGCAAGCCTCCTGCTTCCCTGCTGCTTGGGCTCAGCGGCTCCTTCCTGCTCGCGCGAGAGCCCCGCCGCGCCCCGCCTTGCCCCTTCTGCAGTCCAGCCTGGGAGTTGTAGGCTGCACTGAGGAGAGGATGCACGACAGGCCCGGCTCCAGAGGCTCCGCACTGCAGGTGAGTGCGGCCCAGGCCCGTGAGCCTTGCGCAAATGCGGCTTATTTTTGGCTAAAAGCCGAAAATAAGAAAATGTGTATTTGCCGTGCTTGCGGGCCTTGAGCGTGGTGGAAATGGGAGTGTGTCATGCAGACCACTCCTGACATTTACACGATGCTCAAGGGGCCCTTTCGCTTGTACACTGCCATGCGAAAAGGGCCATTGTCAAGAAATGGTTACTAGTGCATAACTAACTCTTACAAAAGCAGGGAGAGATAGTGAAAGCTATTCAATAGGCATTAGTTCTTCATCTACAAAAATTATCAATTATGAGAGAACCTAGATTCTATTCTGCTCTCCCTGCCCCCAGTGACAACTGCAGAGGAATCATACAATTCTTTACAGTATGAAACACTTGTTATTTCCCCCCTCCAGGCCTGTATTTTACATTTCAAAATCAGCAAGAAGGAAATGCAGTGAATTTCACAAATAAACTATACTGGACAAGGCTAATGAGAGTTACAGTTGTGCGTCTGAAGGCCACACATTATTCATGTCTGATAGATAAGAAGCAAAAAGAAACCTCATATGCAGTCACCTTAGATTCTATGCACAAGAATCACATAATTCTCTACATGGACACATTTTGCATGTAGGAAGTATTCTGTAACTCTGGTGTAGTAGTTTCTGCCATTGTTTGTAAGGGTCTGATGCTACACAGAGAGAGATAATGAGAGAGAGAGAGAGAGAGAGAGGTGCCCCCTCTCACAGCTACCAATTAATTCATCTTTGGACGGAGTATTTGGCAATCCAGAAGACAATATTCTGCTGTCTTTTCCTGAAACAAGATCAATAGCATTAAGTAGGAAAGCCTTCCTACTCCCCATATAGATTCTTATACATATTAACTGGCCATTACTCATGTTCGACCAACTGTCTCATGTTAATGTCAGTGCTGATTCTTTTAATTCCTTTGTCATCCCTTCAGTTCCTCTTTTTTATATCTAGCATTGGATCTGTCAGTTTAAATCTCAGAGAAGGTTTACCTCCTAGAACTAAACGATTCTAATCCTCCCTCTCATCCTTTTTCTCACTGCTACTTTCTGCACCACATTTTAACAGCTGTCTGAAGCTGCTGCCTCTTCTTCCTCCTCCATAGTGAGTTCTGTTCATCTGTCCAAAAATCACCTAACCATCTCTTACCATTTGGAAATGAGGTCAAGGATGATGAAAATGCTGCGGAAAAAGCTCCCATTGGGAAACTGATAAACCAGGAGGCATGAAACAAAAGTGCTACATCATTCTTCCCAGTGACAGTGATGGTATCCAAAACATCCCACCTTTTACCATCAGCATTGAACTCTTCCACTTGAGTGCCACACTGTGCTTAAAAATATCTGAAGCAGCAGCACATCTGCTCTTTGCTCAAGACAAGTACATATCTTTCCCTTTTTGTTGTTTTCTAAGTTTTGATGTTATTTAGAAAAACTGCCTCGCAACTCAGTCATAGTTATTTTTCTATTTGCTTCACTTTAGTCAAATTGACAGAATGAAGTTTTCTTTTTTATTATCAAATAATAATCATTCTGCATTAATTCTAATACCATTTGCCCCTTCTGGACACATGTGAGGGAACAGAGGATATGTATGACCTGGTAACATTAAAATGAAATACTTACGTAGCATCATTTGTTCTTCATCTCTTGTTCAATAAAGCTACTAACAGCACTTTCCAGCAATCAAATGAAAAAAGAGAGAAAATGGGCTTGGTATGAATTTCCATTATTCCATCTTAATGATGGAACAACAGTAAAGGATAGAAATAGAGTAATTTCTGCACTCTACAAGAAAGCAGAGCTGAAAATCATTTGATATCCACAGTAGGTTTGTAGGGATCCCTTATTATAAAGGAAGCCACCTATTTGAGGGTCAGAAAGCTTATCCCTTATAAGACTGCCTGGAGTCCTTTATTATAAATGATGTCCCCTATGGCGTGTGTGTGTAAAGCTTTTCCTTTTATATAGATTGAATAAGATGCCAAAAAGTCCTGTATTTTTGAGGCATGGGCCCTTCATAACGATGTCTGCATCATTAAATTCATGAAGGGATACAATAGGCTAATTTTGCAGAGAAACACATGGTTAAGTTAATTGAAATCAATATTTTCAACTGGTGTTTAAGCATTAGAGGCCAAAATTATTACTAGCCGCTTCCTGATTGTCCATGCTGCAAGTCATGAATTTTGACTATTCCTTTACTACTGTTTTGAAAACCACGCAACACTAATCAAGAAACAAGCAAGAGTTTACCCTTCTTCTTCTGACTGAGGCATACATTTAAGCTTCTTCGAACTTTGTAAGCCTTTAAAAAAATCAGCCTCCCCCTAAATACAGGGAGAGAACATACAGGGAAAAACTGAATGAAAAGAGAAAATAAACGGAAGTTATATCCAGGAGGCTCCAAAACAGAAAACAAAGTATACAAAGACCACTTGCTGCCAATCCTACAGGGATGTAGCTATTGTGGGAGGGAGTGTTCCCCCTTCAAATAAGATTTCTACCCCCCCCCCATGAAATTTTCCTTCACTACCCAAATGTCTAGTAACATAACACTTTAGCTGAGCCTTTAGAAATACATTTCAGGTATCCAAAGAAAAAGGGCAGGCAAGGTGGCCAAGGCAACGTGAGCACAGAAAATAGAACAGTTCTAGGGCCATTTCCACACCAGACTGTTATAGTGCTATTATTCTACTTTCAACATCCTATCGAATCTTGGGGTTTGAAATTTAGGGAGGGGTCTTTGAGGCCCCTCCCTAAATTGCAAACCCCAGGATTCTATAGGATGTTGAAAGTATAATAATAGCACTATAACAGTCTGGTGTGGAACTGGCCTAGGTATGAATGCTTTCTAGCATGTCACTGGTTTTCAGTATAAAATCTGGAGATGGAAGGAAAATTTCACTGGGGCAGAATCCTTATTTGGGGGAACACAATCATTTTTCTCCCTGCCCCACGGCTGTACCGCTGGCTTCAGTGTATCAATGAGCAGACCAAGAATAGCTGGTTACAAACTAAGCCATGGTGTGGGACAGGTTTTTTTCCATCACTAAGGATGGTAATGTGTGTTAAAAGTGATTGTCCTTTCTTATCCAGTGAAGAGACGCAATGAGGTCTTAGAGTGATGATGCAAATACTACTGCTGCAGCTGCCAATAATTTCCTGATTTTTCCCCATTTGGGACTCAAAGAGTACTCCAACTAAAATTTGCTTTGCCAGAGACTTCCTTGGCTTATTTTGTGTGAGAGAGTGTGTGTCTGCTCAGTGATTCTCAAATGTTTCTGGAGACCACCAAGACTGCTCTCATCACTTACTCTGAATATTTATATGGAAAGCATTAAAACTACTGGAGAATCCATCTCTCTCACCAATTTGGAAAGGCCAGAAGAAATGAAAGATCAGCTCTAAAACAAATCTAATAGGTGATATATGCTGCCTGATGAAGGAAAAAAAAGCTTCTCTCACCCCCATAATGGATCTCTGTCATAGCTTTCAGAAAACAAACAACTGCAAGGTGCGAACAAGGAACACCCAGCCAATGTGGCATCATCAAGCAACAAAGCAAATGAGGCTTCCATGTGTAGGGGTAGAAGAAGGGAATAGCACAAAAGTGTGAAAGGGTAGTCACGTGTGAAAGGGATCTAGGAGTCTTAGTAGATCACAAGATGAACATGAATCAGCAGTGTGATGCGGCAGCCAAGAAAGCCAAATGCGATTCTTGGTTGCATCAATAGGAGTATGGTGTCTAGATCAAGGGAGGTAGTGGTACTACTCTATTCTGCTTTGGTTAGACCTCATTTGGAATACTGTGTCCAGTTCTGGGCACCTCAGTTCAAGAAGGATATTGACAAGCTTGAATATGTCCAGAGGAGGGCGACCAAAATGGAGAAGGGTCTGGAACCCATGCCCTATGAAAAGCGGCTTAGGGAGCTGGGTATGTTTAGTCTGCAGAAGAGAAGGTTAAGAGGGGACATGATAGCCATGTTTAAATATTTGAAGGGATGTCATGTCGAAGAGGGAGTGGGATTGTTTTCCACTGCTCCAGAAACTAGGACAAGGAGCAATGGATTCAAACTGCAGGAAAGATATTCCACCTGAATCTCAGGAAGAACTTCCTGATGGTCAGAGCTGTCCAGCAGTGGAGTGTGGTGGAGTCTCCTTTGGAGGTATTTAAGTAGAGGCTGGATGACCATCTGTTGGGAATGCTTTGAGGTGTGTTCCTGCATGGCAGGGGGTTTGACTGGATGGCCCCTGTGGTCTCTTACAACTCTATGATTCTATGATTCTATGACCTCTCTGCTGGGCAAGCAGCCAGCAATATACTTTGCCAAAGGTACAATCAAGCTGTCTCCTAAAATCTAGCACGTCTTTTCCTAGATTTCTAAACAATGAAAGTCCCAAAATCTCTCCTCCTATTTCTGAAGGCCATGGATTATAAATTGTTCTGATTCCTGCAACTGCTTTACAGCTACACTCTGTAAACTCACTGCAATACTTTTATCCACCATCTGGATAAAGCCAACATCTTTATATTCCTTGTTATTTATTAGTGGATACATGAGGCAAATAGTCTATTTAATAATTTAAAATAAGGCTGTTTGTTTAAATAAGCAAATGTTTGCAAACCCAAGCTGTTTGCAAAGATTTTATTCAGCCCTTTAAAAGAAAGAGATGTGAAGAGAGAAATGTGCTTTTTATCTTCACCTTGTGCATGCAGAATAATGTTTCTTTTACTGCCCAATATGCTGTAAAATTGTCCCTGGAAGGCACTATTATATCTTCCCACAGACTGACACTTAATGATATTGTGTACACAAATCCCCTGTGTGGACCTGCAAATAAAACAATGGTACCAATTAAAAGGAAAATGGTCCTAATAGTTTTAATTTTGTTTTTCCCCTTTACTGCAAGCAATTGCAGACTGTAATAGAATGTTGTGCAGGAAACTAGTGCCATTTTACTATGAAGAGTAACATTTGTCCGTACATTGTTAATACATAAATGTTTCAGAGATATAAATGCACTGGGAAGAGACCTATGGAAGTCTCTGTCAAACATGCACAGACATGCACAATGGCTCCCTTGACAAATCATGCTCTGCAGATCAAGTACCAGCCTCAGGAAAATACTTCCCCTCCTCTACTTTTTCAATGATGTCATGGGCATCTATCAGGATATTTCAGGGAAGAGGACAAATCTACAAAATGTACACTTGTTCCTGCTACTTGTATTTGTGTTTTATTGCTTAGAGTGCATGACATTTAGGAGGCTACTGAATGAGAGAAAATACTGGGAATTTGACAGCACTAATACAAAAGCATTCATGCTTCACACAAGAGACATAATAAATGTCGACAAAACTTTATTTAGAGTGAGAGATGTTTATAAAAGACGAACAAGGAAGAACAAGAAGGAAAACAGGTAGACAAGCATAGTAGATCACCCTTGACAAGGCCACACTGTGCCTTATCTCAACATCACCACCATCATCATAACATTATCATCTTCAAATGACATGTCAGGAAAGTGGGAGTATGTTCTAGAATGGTTTCCTTCAGTCTGGAAACACTGGAGATAATATTTGGAATAGTGACACTATCAGAAAAGGTTCACATGGTGAATGATACCTATGTCATGGGAACGAGAAGAGCAGAGCAGAGCAGAGCAGAGCAGAGCAGAGAAGAGAAGAGAAGAGAAGAGAAGGAGCAGCCAGACAGAATGGTGTAGAGGAAGCTGAAGGCAACTGAGGCAGTATAGCAAGGATGGATGGTAGTATAAGGCTGGTGGCCACAATTTATCCCTCTGGATATCCAGTAGGCTGTAACACCATTCCAAAATAAGACTGAAAGCAATGTGATGTCACTTCCAGTTTTGATGTTTTTTTTTGGAGGGGGGGCATTTTTGGCATGGAGGTGTTTGGGAGTCTTTGAGAGTTCGAGGAGCCATGTTTTGCTGTTGTTTTGAATTATTTTGAGAAGAAAAAGCATGTGGGATTTTTTTTTAAAAAACCGAGCGGTTCTGGAGGCTTCAGGGAAGTCCTGAAGAATGTCAAGGCTACATGTGGCACGAAAGGCCACACTTTCCCCATCTCTGCTGCACAAAGTAGAGTTTGTAGGGAGTGTCTCTGGCAACAAAGGGGAAATGGGTATGTCTGATTAATGTTTAGACCTCTAAGTACAGAACTCGCTTTACCATTAACATGCCATAGCCACTTTTAACATTAGCAAATTTAATAGAACTTCTGCATTAAATGCGTTGTGAGTGAGACAAATATTTTTGGAACTGCATACTTCATACTTGGCTTTAAAATGAACCAGCAAATTTTTCTGGAAAGTGGTTGCATCAGTCATTGCTATTATTTAATTAATTGGTTATATACATTGGAAGGAACAGGCTAGTTTCCCAAAAGAGTAGGCAGAGTACAATAAGCATGTCTTGCTGCATATCTTAGGTTGCATATCTTTCATGTCTGAGAGACTTGCTTTTTTTAACTTCAAGAATCTCTGGACTACAATTCACTGGCCATAATCTGACATATCTTATTGTGGGGTGACTACCCCAGTTCCATCCTCACACAGAAACACATGAATAACCTGGTAATCAGCTTATCTCTAATTATTCCCAGGTTGAATTTCAGTTAACCATGCTCTCATATCTGTAGATGCAATGCTAAACTGTGGTTAAATCTGATGTAGGAAGGAAAGGCAGGGACATTCACACCCTAGAGGAAATGGGAATGGGTGGGAGAAACTACTTTAAAGGCTGGCTTTCAGTTTTGAAGTGTCAAAAGCATATAGTTCATCTCCATGAGACCAAAGTCATATTCAGAAAAGAGATGCATAATCTGGATTCCTTTAAATACTGAGTACAAACCCTATGATGAATTTAAATGGACGTACACCAGAACAAAGTGCTTGCTGTTGTTAAGGCCGTTTGTTATATGAATTCAGTCAAACTATGTCAAGTCCAATGTTCCTCTGTCACACTTTCATGAGAAACAGAAGAATTCTAAACAGAAAATCTGTTCATGAGTTTTCTCTTCTCTCCTAATCACAGAAGAAGTCTAACTGTACAGACACTAAACAGAGTATACAGCATGCAAGAATGCTTAGAAGGCTAGTTTTTTTTTTTTTTTGCAAGCAACTCCCAGATGTGGCCATGTCCCAATTTAATGTATCCAGTTCCAGCAAAAATAAACCCAACTCATCAGCTATTAGAGACAGCTTTGTACAAAGGAAAGACATTCTTCCCTCTATTTCTTGACAGTAGTCTTCAATTACAACTAGCAGTGATGAAATTCAGCAAGAGTGAAGGAAGAAATAAAAAGAAGTGAAACCATCAAAATGAGTCTGTGAAGCCAGATTATTGAACATTCCACAGATATCTGTGCAAGTGACAGCTGCCATAGTTTGGTGTGTGTACACACATACACACATGTCTTAAGGGGGAAAAAAGAGAATATAGGTGATATGGAAAACTAGTATCATCTTCTTGAGATACTATGCATGTGGAATCTGTGTCAGTGGAAAGTTGTTGCATAGTAAGATACATATACCAAAACAAAACAATAGTAACAACTTACTAAGACAGAGGCTAATATTGGCATAGAGAATGAAAGAAATTTCAACAGAAATCAGCTAACTATTCTGCTGCACTGTAAAGGCAGGGCTCTACACTGGACGGGAATACCCCCTCTCATAATCCACTAGCGACACCATTGTTACTTCTACCACCACCAAAAATCAGCAGCTTTTGCCAACTGCCACCCCTGATTTTTCTTCAACTATGGCAGTACATCATGGTGCAGAAGGGCACCAAGATCCTGAAGATAAGCAAAGCATACTTCTTTCCTTCTTGGGGAGGGGAACGGATACCTTTGTGGCAGCAAATTTCAATGGCCCATTTGCACTAGCAGCATGTGAATCTCCCAGGGGTTGTCAACTCATCCACTTCTGATTTATGGTATGCCCCATAACCAAGCTTCTCTAGGTGGCAAGAAAAACCTTTAATAACATAACCTTACACGTAACTAGAAAATCTAGAAAATCTCCAAAAATACATGCAAATACCAGTAAATAAAAATATATAAAGAGGATACGGAGTCACTTCTCAGAATGCAGCTATCCTTTGAAAATAGTTTCGAACTATCTTTTCTGGTAATTTTTTTCAAAAAGTAAGCCATCTTCCATGTATGGAAAGCCCCTCAAGAGCTGAACTGTCTCCACAAACTACTATCAAGCCAATGCCTACAGCAGGGGACAATGCATGGAAAAACAGGTTACAGTCCAGGGCAACTGAAACACCAAATAGTTTCTAAGCAGCTTTTGTATTTTAAGGAGCACCAAGTTCCACTAGGCTTCAAAAAAAAGTTGTGATATAAAACATTTATGCAACATGGAAGATTTTTTCACCAAGAAGTATACTTCTTTCTCATTTTAAATCTACATGAAATGACCTTTCCCACACAGTAAATGCAAGGAAACTCTCAGATTTACTCACTTCTCTGCATACTGGCAAAAACTCAACATTTGTTAAAGCTGCTGGAAACCAATAATGATATACACACAGAGAGAAATTTGTACTATAGTTCGTATGAAATATTCTGCGATCTTAACAATCTTTCCTTTGAGACTGCTACCTTAAAAACCAGCCTTTGAAGCAGACTCCAGGAAAGTAGTGAAATCCTAAGAAGTTGTTAACAGTTAATGCATTGGGGGAAAATGCTATTCCATTCACAGATTAACAGGTCATCTCAACAAATATGACCCAAGAAGGTTTTAATCAGAGCCATCCATTCATCTGAGAAACACAAGTGAGTGGATTTGCGCAGATGTGATACTGGTTGTCCAATTATTCAGTATGAGTCAGTTTTCTTCCACTTCTTGGCCACTACAGCTTTCTTTCGCAAGATAGAAAGACCTGGCTGCCTATTGCTTTCTTTTAAAGAGAGTATCCAGATGAATAGAGAGCAGAGCTTGGAGAAATTACTTTTCTGGACTACAGCTCCCAGAACCCCACAGCCAATATGACTGTTAGCTATGCTGGCTGTGGGCTTCAGTGAGTTTTAGATCCAAAAGAGTAGTTCTCCAAATCCTAGCACAAAGAAGTGTGGGAAGTAGAACAACAGAAATGTAGGGAGTTTTGGCACTGTGAGATGGCCAGGCAGAAGAAGGGGCAGCTTGTTTGGTTAGACTTTCTGGATAGGCCTGGGAAAACTTGATTACAAACGATCAACCCAGCTCTCTAGTTAACTTCAGGCTAAATTTCTTAGTCTAACCTCTAGAATTTAGTCTAACTTTAGAGAACTCTAGTGACTGAATGGTGGGGTTATGGGGAGAGGAGAACAATATACACCATCGCAAGTTCCCTGATAGAATAAATGTTATAAATAATAACTTATTCATAACTATCTGCAAGGCTGAGTTCAGCTAATATTATCTGAATAAGTATCAAGGCACTCTGTGTGACACTGATAATTTTAAATTATTAAAATAGCTTTGTATTTTTATTTTGCCGTAATATATTTACAATGTAGACATTTTTAAAGAGTAAACACCTTCCATTCTTAACGTATAAAGATAACTAGTAAACATCATTTCATTATACATTAATTGCATGCTTTATTTGGTGAACTGAATATACAGATGTTATTAAGTGATGAAATTAAATCCTTATTTGCATGAATAGTCATATGACATGTTAAATAGCTATTTAAAACTGTTCATTCTGATCCTCTCTGAACCTTTTTTATAGTTTTTATTTTACTTTGCTGTTTAACAGAGTTCGAGAAGTTTAGATTCTACTGAAATGGATAAGGGAGATCTGTATTTTTATTTAATAAAATCTAAAAAGAAGAACAAATACAAAATGAACCATCACTGTGTGCAGAATATATCACAGTACCTCTATAAAAAATACAGTACCATCCTGAATTATCATTTATCTAAGTACAGTGTTTCAAATATTTGCAAGAGTTGCAGGATCTTGATTCCTCATGCCTCTATGATGATTACTTTAGCTAATAAAAGGACACCAAATTTCTGTGAAATCCATGTATATGTCTCCATTCGATTCCTGAACTTTCTTGAGATAGTTTTTCCAGAACAGCAAGATACCACACCATTGCATACCACTTGCTAGTAGGTAGGTTATCAGAGATTTTCCAATTACATGCTAAGAACTGCCAGGCCACTAATAATTAAGATGTAATAAGAAACTGATTGGATGAATTAGCATTTGAATCAGCAAATATGGTCAACAATGCCAAGCTAGGAATAGGTTGAACCTGTTGATCAGTAATAGTACCTGTTTTCTGAAAGATTTATTTCCAGAACAAGGAAACCTTTTCACAATTCCACCAAATATGAAAATAATTGCCAGATAAATTACATTTTTGAACATTCTGGAGCACTTTGACAAAGACAGGAGAGGTTTGCTGACGTCATAAAGAAAAACTAATCTCCAGTACCCACTGAACCTTCTTTGCATTTCCTCAGAGAAGCCAACACATATCATTAGAAACAGAAGATATTAACTGCTAAATGTTAACTGCTAAAAGTTCTCTCCTATAAAAGGTTAATTGCATGTGGTCAAATTCCTCCCAGCTGGCCAAAAATGTCAGCACCAACTTATTTTATTAGTACATTTTTTACCCCCGTTTTCTTCCAATGTATTTTCCTCTTCCCTACTTCACCATCAGAACAACTGTCAGGCTAGGAGAGAATATGTGACTGCCTGAAGTCACACAGTGAAGTTTGTGGTTCAATGGAGGCTGCAAGCTGAGTCCTTCAAGTCCCAATCCAACTGTTGAATTCATGGGTGAAGAAATCCAAGTGAATTTGGTCCCAGAGGAAAGAATTGGTATTTGGGACCAAATTCATTTGGATTTCCTCACCCATGAATTCAACAGTTGGATTGGGACTTGAAAGACTCAGCTTGCAGCCTCCATGCTTTCTAACAGCCAGTAAATAGCTGTATTGGGAGGACTGCATTAGCTAAAAGGTGGGAGCGTGTGGCATGAGGAAGGAGTCATGCTGTAGTTCTGCCTGATTATTCTTTATGGTGTGTCCTTCTGATCCAGGGCCTGTCAACTTTTAAAGCTACAGGAGCCATGTCAAGTATTCACCCTGGCAAACCTAAAGCAAATGTATGAACAAAGATAATGGCTTCTTGGCATATTACAGCATGCATTCTGTTAGTGATACTAATGAATACATAACAAATGTATTCAACTGCCAGCAGCAGAAGTTGTGCCTAGAGTAACATTGCACATCACAGTTATGCTCTATGTACTGTGCATTGTGCACTGCAGAGCAGCACTTAGTCAGTAAGATGTGCGTAAGAATACATGTTGCTATTCTGCATAACTGTCTCTGCTTATGGACAGTTATGCCATGTGGAGAGGATGTTGGATTACACTCATCATACATTAATATAGCAGTTCTTGTAGGATGCATATGTAGCAAAAGAATTCTCCTCAGAAAAGGCTCTTACTTCAAGATATGGTAACTAACTTTTGGATAAGCAGAATGTATTGTATTGAGAATTCGAGACCAACAGGCCAGCTGCATGACAGACCTGTGTCATCTTACTCAAGCCTTTGATGTTTTATGGTCCATGTCACAATTTGTATCTTTCTCTATCCATTTACACTCTGATTATACCCTCACAAATATGACCATGGCCATTTCTGCACTACACTCTTATAGGCCCTTTTCGCATGGCATTTTTTAAGCGAAAGGGCCCCGTGAGCATCGTGTAAATGTGAGGAGCAGTCCACACGATGCACTCACATTTACGTGACGCTCAAGAGCCTAACGTGGACCGCGCACGCATTTTTTTATTTTCGGCTTAAAGCCGAAAATGCTGCGCGGTTGCGCATCGCTCCGAGGCCCCACGTGCACTAACCTGCCCTGTGGAGCCTCTGGAGCCGGGCCGGTCGTGCTTCCTGCCCCAGTGCAGCCTACAGCTCCCAGGCTGCACTGCGGAAGGAATGGGCGGGGCGGGGCAGGGGCGGGCGTTCACGCGACCGGCAAGCCAGCTGTGGCGATGAAGGAGCAGGGATGTGAGCACCTCACGCAAGAGGCTGCTCGCGTGAGCGCTGCCACCCCCCATCTCCGTGAACAGGTAAGGTGCAGAAAGGGCTCTCGTGCTGTTATTCCGCTTTCAACATTCTATGGAATCCTGGGGTTTGCAGTTTAGGGACAGGCCTCACATTTAATGATATGATGATAAGCTAGCTTTCTTTAAAAGCTTCTGGATGTTTTTGACACACCGATGATAGAGAAGTAGCTCAGTGTAGAATACATGATTTGGACACAAAATTTTCCATAATCAGTACTCATTAACTCTAGAAAGCAGCCGATAGAAAGAGTTCTAACTGAGGTCTTGAAGAATCTCTGACGGATGCAATAGTCAAGAAAAGCTTATGGTCTGATTCTAACATAGCTTTACTCATTCCTACTTCAAACCACAGGCAGTATAATTGTTCTTCTAAAGCAGTTCTTTTCAGGCTATCCAATATGGAAGACAGGCAATCATCATTTTCCAATGTGCCAGGGACAAATTTGTGCTCATTGAGTACAATTGTTTTTTTTCCTTCCTACAAAATTGCCAGGGATTGGCAGCCAACAGTTCAAGGACAATGACTTCAGCTAGAACTGTTCTAAAGCATGCCAGCATAATCTCTAGCAAGTAAAATGTAGCCCACCAGCTAAATCATGTGGTCTTTCAGATTCCTAGTAAGCTTCCCAATTTTTGCTACCTGCTTGGAACTGCACAGGTGTGAGGGTGGGGAGTGGGGAGCAGCGTTCTGCTCCCAGCAGGTTGTAAGATACGACTACTATGTTGCATTCAGTTTGATGAGTCACTTATATTTCTGCCATGTTCTAAAGCACTGATTTTCAACCTTTGGCTCTACAAATATTTTGTGTTTCAGCTGCGAGAAGTCCCAACTGCTGGCAGCTCACGTCCAAAATATGGGGACAGCCAAAAATTGGGAACCAGCATGAGCAACAACCATAGGCAATTATCAGGTGGAGGGAGAATAAGTTCTTTGACTCTGTTTTTCAGTCTCTTGGAGAGTTCTCAGATCCCCTTTCAATTTGACAAAAACCAATTTTCCTTCTGAATCACTGCTCATTCAAATATTGCTTATTTATCCAACAGGGAATGAACCTCATTCTCTTTTTCATGCTGCAGTATTGGCTTTGTCTTTCAAGATGTTAGCTAAACAGATGAGAGGCCTTCATCTCCTATGGGTTTTGAAGTACTGAACTGTAAGCTGGGAAAATTTAAATCCTCCCATCTTCTGCAAAAAAACAACCATCTCTGCGATAAAAAGGGGGAAAAACTGAGAATGCCAAATCAGAGCTTGTCAGCCTTAATATATACTTGAAAACTGGAGCAGAGTTAATAAATGCTAATGGACAGTTAATCTATAAATTAAACGGGGGGGGGGGCTGAATCAAACACAGCTTCCCAGCTGCCAAAGTAGAAGAGGTAGAGAAAAACAGTATTTCTGGAAAGTAATGTGGCCAAGGGTATGTGTAGCCTATCAGCTTTTATTCCTTTTTTCAGCTGGGTCTCTTGAAAATGAGCTGCTGACCATGGTAATACACCTAAATTTATTGGTATGAACACAAACAAGAAACTGTAGAGACAGTTTGGCCTGGTTTCATTACAGACTGCTCACCTTGGTCAAACCATGGTTAGATTAGCACAGTGTTGTTCACTCTGGCAGTAGCTCATTGGCAGCTTCAGGCAGAAATCTTTCCCAACTCTAGCTGGTGGGGTCAGGAAGAGATTGAACCTGGAACCTTCTGGATGCAAAGCATATGTTCTACCACTGAGCTGAGTCCTTCGGCCACAGAGCTGTGCTTTGGAATATTTAGGAGAGGCAAACCTGGCCAAATAACTTCTTGTACATGCTTCTATTTGATTGTGGGCTACTGGCTAGGAATATTGAGAGCTGTAACCACCCAAAAGTAATTTTTTTCAATTTCTGAGTTATTCCAAGGGAGAAATAAAAAAGATTCAGCCTCCTGTTGAGGGGTATTTATTTTTTAGACTGGTAAATGCCATGATGTAACTGAAATATACCTATGCTGGACTTGAAGAGACTTAGGGCAAAAGACAAGAAATAATAATTTGACAAACATTATTGGTTGTCTCCTTTTAACTTTTAAATCAGGATGGAATAATCTATCAGTTTTGCTTTAACTTGCATTCAGATTTGTTAAGTCTCAGGTTCTTCCCATTTCATATAAGAAGAAATTTATGAATCTGGTAAATTCTTCAAAAAGAAAAGAAAATGAAATAGTTTTCCCATCTAAAAGATTATTTATTTTATTGTATTTATTGTATTTGTAGGCCGCCTTTCTCCTGGAATTGGGACCCAAAGTGGACAACGACTTTGACTAGAACTGTTCTAAACTGTTCTAAAGCATGTCAGCACAAAAAATAAATAAAATAAATCTAAAAGATTAAATTCAACAGATATAGCTATTCTCAGCAGGGACAAGCCTATGTTGTATTGGTTTGCCATACAGGTAAATGCTGGTAAATTCTTATCCAAAATGAAACTACTACTTTCTATAAGATGAGAGCTTTCAATTAAATGTGGAGGCAAATTGAGCCTTTTCACAAGACCTTTGGAAAACCACATATCTGGGGGATTATGGATGTGAAAAAAGTGACTTATCCAAGTTCTATTTTTCAGCATGCAAACACCATCCTAATTTCAAGTACTGAGTTTCTGTCTCTTCCAACTATATTGCATTTTCACATACATTTATGCAGTGATTATATTTTACACTTGAATTGTAATTTACCAGACACTTCTCTGCATAAGCCCATGTCTACCTCTGCAAAAGGAAATGAAATACGCAAGTTAACACACCCATTTCCTTTACTTCACATAGGGCTGGAATAATTGTTTTGTAATGTAGGTTGCTGTTGTTGCTGTGTGCCTTCAAATCATTTCTGACTTATGGCAACTATAAGGTGAACCTATCACAGGGTTTTCTGAGGCTGAGAGTGTGTGACATGTCCAAGGTTTCCAGTGGCTGAGCAGATAATTGAACCCTGGTCTCCCGGGTCATAGTCCAATGCTCAAACCACTATACCACACTGGGTCTGTTATGTAATGTATACAGTAGACAAATCTCCAGTCTGGGGCCTTTTAAAAACCATACAACTATAGCATGATGATTCCACTTTGATGGCTGGCTACATGATGTGGAATCCTGGGGTCTGGAATTTGGTGAGACACTATTTTTAAATACCCTTTCCTAAGCTGCAGTACTAAGATTCTATAGGATGGGGCCATGGCAGTTAAAGTAGAATCATAGCTATACTCATAAGATGTGAAACGATACAATTTCCAGCATTACTGAGCACTGGCCATGCTGGCAGGTACAGATGGTTAAAGATCTGTAACATCAGCAGGACAGCAGTTGGGAATGGCTGCTGTAAAGCACAGGGGACTGTTCCAGATATTTTCAGTTCTCAGAAAACCAAGCAAATATGATCAATATGATTATGAAGTTGCTATTCTAAATAGCTGAATGATCAAAATTTTCCTAATTCTGATGTAATTATTAGACCAGACTTAGGAACTGGGACACTTAAGTGTTTCTACCCAGAACAAATGTTAAGATACATTCATAAAGTTATTTGGATGAAAGAAATCTTTAACTCCTTTACAAGTAGGAACAATCTCATCCCTTTCAGTAACTAGTCAGCTGGGCAACAACCTTGGTGATGCAAAGACTACCATGAAGCAGTTCCCCTTTCCCTCAATACATGTTTTATTTTATTATAAAATTTCTGGGGAATTTCTGCAAGTCTCTGGAGAACTCCATTTCACTTCTCAGATGACCAGCCACATGAGTTCTAACCCTATATAGCACTTCCATTAGAGTGGAGAAAGTGATAACATAAAGATATAAAGAGCCACAAAAAACGTGGATAGATGCAACCCTAACTTTTCCACCTGCTACTTGAAAATAAAAGCTAATTACAAACAATATTAATCAGGACATTTTTATGGACTTGACATTAATCTAGACATTCTATCCCCTTTCATGGTAAATATTTTGTGCACAAAATACTGTTTCTGTGCAAAAATCTCACATGCAAATTTTGCACAAAATAAATCCTGACCTATGAATACCTGCACTTTTTGATAGCTTTGTCACAGCAGAAAGAAAACTGGAAAACTGCTACAATTGCTTGTTGCTTCTTTCAAGAATGAAACTAGCAAAGAATTACATCACTACTAAGTGTATGTCTAGCTTTACAACCTATCTGCTGTGAAACACAAGAGAAGATTGAGGGGGAATAGAACAGAGTATCGTGGAAAACAGTGTAACTGACTGGCAGCTATCCTGAACAAAATTACACTATGATATTTTCTGGAACTTGTTTCTAACAATATAAAATTTTATTAAATGTTTTTAAATATAAAAGACCTACTACACAGTGTGAGAGGTGCTCTTTTTTAGCCACAGGAAGCCTGGAATGGTTCCAACAAGCAAGCAGATTTTCAGCAAGCAATTTTAAAGCTTTATACCTAGGTTCTAATGTATGCCAAGGGCAGCAACACCATAGCTGCCTTTCTGAACTTTTTAAAGCATGCAATCCAAGTAAGTTATGGTAATCAGGAAAAAAGCCCAGTCATTCTCCTTGAAATTGCTGAAAATAGAAAGGTAACTCTTAAGTACCATGTCTGAAATGCATGTAGCTTCTTTCCAACAGTGTGCCACCAGTTCTTAACTGCCTTTTGCAGCTCTGCAGGGAGCAGCTCTAAGATGTAATTACTTTTTAAAAGGAAAGGGAAAAAAAAATAAAGATATGATACTCTTCTTCTAAAGACTCATAGTTGAATAAAGCTTTGTTCAAAATCTTCAATTTGAAATAAATCAGTTATGATGCAAATAAATGAATTGTGATTTAGCCCTCAAAACAAGCACACCCACAGGAAACAAAACAGAAAGAAGATCTGGAATACAAATACTGAAAATGCCACTATACAGACACAGCTGCCCCCATCCTTGCCCATTCATCCCACTTCTTAAAGTGGGTGAAAAAGTGAGGAAGCAACAGATGAGAATTTCATCCCATCCATCAAAAGCCTTCTTGATCTGAAGTGTCATCAATGGAAATCTCCACACACCAGTTCCCAGACCACATCAAAATGAAGCAGCTTTTTCTTCCTTACCTTCAAAGCTCCCAGCAAACAGGTAAATCCAGGTTATAGCAGGAACAAAAAGCAGAGTCAGAGAGGCAGCCAGGAATTTCCGTCGCCCTCTGCAGATTCCCAGCATTCTCTCAGAAGTGGAGATTCCCAACCTGGACCTGTTCCTATGTTGGAAGCGTGGAGTCCACAGTCTCCCACATATTAGTCTCTGAAAGAAAGAGAAGGAAACTTGATCTATGCAGCTCAGTATCTTGTCACTGCTCTTCCAATAAAGTTGGAAGAGCTTGTCAAGCTCTTCCAACAGAGTCAGACTCTTCTACAGCCCCAAATCTAATGTAAAAATAGGCCATGCACACTGCCAAAAAACAAAACAAAAAAAACAGTCCCAATTTCAGCATTCTGTAAAACGTCAAAAACAATAAATGAGTGCCTTAGAAGCATCATGAAAGAGCATAAATCAATAGAGTATCATATTGTAACAGCTACACACACAACATACATTTTATGAAACAGCAACAATCTTATGCTACCCTTTGAAAATGAAATAAAAACTCCATTCTCCTTGATGTCTCTGCACAGGTGGTATTCCTAGGTAGATAAAACGGGACCACCTGTTCTGTAGCCTTTGCTTCTAAAGAGCAGCAGGCATACCAGCTGAAAATGGAAAATCCAGAAGCTGTAACAAATGGTAAATGGAAGCAAAAGTACCTTCTGAGGGCCTCCTTAATACATTATATTTTTTTTAGGTGTACAGCTAGCCTTTTTCAATGTATACTAAAAACATGTTAATGTGTAAATGTTACAAACAGAACTGTAAAAATGTGTACCACACAAGCGTATGCATCAAGGAGCCATGGTTCACTGAAACATTGGTTGCGCACTTTATTTGTTTCTTGACAACACATGTAATCGTCTTAAAACTGTGTACATTTGACCATTTTGATTCACTCCTTCACACTGTTACATCACTATGACACGGCTTCAGTACTTTGACAAATGAACCAAGGCAGAAGAAGCTGATAATTAATATGATTTTTAAAAGCTAATTACTGATTTAATATTTCTTACATTGGCTGATGTCTTAGGTCCCTATAGTTAAATGAAGAGGTAAATAGAGAGGTCCATTTTTGTATCATTGTCCAGATTAAAATGGGAAAGAAACCAATGTGGCAGAATGGATTAATGGATTAATCAAACTGTCATATATGACAACATGGTGAGGAAGGAGATCACTGCTGCTCTACACTTTATGAAAGTCCTGGGTTTAGTGGAGAGACAATGACAACTGCCTTTTATTAGTACAATTTCTTCTTCATTGCAAAATGTAGGTATTTGCAGTGTCGAGGCTGAATCACAATATGAAAATAAGCTTTTTTCAAGCTGAGGGCCACAAGCCAATGCCCTCAACAAAGAAGAGGTCAAAATCACTATACAGATTATTTTTGGCAAATGTAATGACCAACCCCTCTGAAGATAAAAAGAGGGCACAGGCTCCCTGTTTTTATGGGACTGTGAAGTAGCAGGAAAAGGAAGCAGTAGACTTACGGTGAAGAATAATGCATTCTATGGTGCTCTTCTCTAGAATCTGTTCTGTGTTTCTCCCTCAGGAGACTGTGTATGCTATGTTTAAGTATCTATGAGGACATGCAATAAATAGCCTAAAAGAGTAATGAAGAGCCTGTTCATTTTCCTCATGAATATCCTGAAATCCCAGTACTTGGGAATGCTTAAGTGGAATGCTGATGGTAGCTCCAACTCTCTGGTTTAACCACCATCATGACTTGGGTATCCAGGTGACTAGAAGGTGATAGCAGGTGACCCCAGACACAATTCACATCAGCCAACAAGTAGCAAAGATGCTCGATCCTACAGTCTTAGGAGACAGGTAAAGGAAACCATGCCTATTTCAACGTGGTTTCTTCCTAGAAGAAGAGTAGTGACAATCTTGAGACAATCTTGAGATATAAATCTGTCCCAGAGTTCTCATTCAGCGCATAAGCCCATGCAAAGTATCTTGTTTGTGGTTTAACCTTGTTATAATTTACCCAATATTAGGACTAGGAATTAGACAATTCCTCTCTCTCAGTACTGAAACGCATGGGGCAGTCAATGAAGGTGGTACTTGTTCTGCTGGTACCAATGCTGAGCTCAAGCCCATCTAAAGAGATTGTACTACAGAGCTCAAAACAAGAATAAATCCAAAGGAGCTTCCTGTTCTGTGATACTACTGCAGAGAATGAGCCAGGTCCTGTTTATTTTGACTTACATATAGTGCTGGTGGTGTAACTCAGACACTGGCATTTACATGCATATGTGGTAGTACTTCCTTGTGATTTATTGATGATTTCCTGTAACACTGGCACTGGCAATAATTTTGTCATAAGAAATAAGAACCCAGAAGGAAACTAAACCATGAGTTTTATTATTTAATATGTAATGTTTTTCTAACAGTAACCATGTCTTCTTAGTGGTGTAATGGAACAGATTTCAAAATTCTTTCACTGCATACTGCAATATTCCTTTCAACCAACATGTATTCATCAATGTTAAATGTACCTGAAAGTTGGGAAAATACAAAGTGACTGCTCCTTTGAGAAGACAGGTTTAGCAAGCCAAAATGATATAGAGAAAGTCATGTTTTCTGCAAGTGCGCTAGTTCCTTGTTTATTTATTTAATGTATACCTCACTTTTTTTCCTTGTACAAGATTCAAAGCTGCTTACAAGCAACTAATGACCAGGTACAGGTAAATAATTATTTGCACAGAAGTTTGAAAACAGTTAAAAATCTGGTTAAAAATACAAAGTTAAAACTGCAGAAAACCATATAAAATTAAAAGCAGTATCTGACACATTAATTATAATTCAAAGGCCTGCCTGAATGAAAAATTGTTTGTCTGCTGAGAAAGTTCTGTTGTTGTTAGAATCATGGAATCATACAGTTGGAAGAGACTCCAGGGGACATCCAGTCCAACCCCCTGCCATGACGGAACACCCATCAAAGCATTCCCAACAGATGGCCATCCAGCCTCTGCTTAAAAACCTCCAAAGAAGGAGACTCCACCACACTCCTAGGCAGCATATTCCACTGTTGGATAGCTCTGACTGTCAGGAAGTTCTTCCTGAGGTTCAAGTGGAATCTCCTTTCCTGCAGCTTGAATCCATTGCTTCTTGTCCTAGTCTCTGGAGCAGTGGAAAACAATCCCGCTCCCTCCTCAATATGACATCCCTTAAAATATTTAAACATGGCTATCATGTCCCCTCTTAACCTTCTCTTCTGCAGAGTAAACATACCCAGCTCCCCCAGCCGCTCCTCATAGGGCATGGCTTCCAGACCCTTCACCATTTTGGCTGCCCGTTTCTGACTTATGGTGATAGTATGGCAAACCTGTCACAGGGTTTTCTGGGGGGGGACTGAGAGTATGTGATGTCCCCAAGGTCACCGAGTGGGTTTCCCTGGCCAAGTGTGGAATTGAACCCTGGTCACCTCAGTTATAGTCTGATGCTCAAGCCACTACACTACCCTGGCTCTCTAGAAAGAAAGTAGAGGGGACCAAGTAGAGGGGACCAAATGAATCTCCTATGGGTGGGAATCTCACAACCTGGGAGCAGCCACTAAGAAGGCTCTCTCCCATGTCCTCACCAAACATGGCTGTGATTGTGGTGGGCCAAAGGGAAAGCCTTCTCCCAAAGATCTTAAAACTTGGGCAGGTTCACACAGCGAGATGTAGTCTTTCAGATAGGCTGGACCCAAGGCATATAGGGCTTTAAAGGTCACCAGCATTTTGAAATCTGGCTGGAAATGGACCACTAGCCCACAAAGCTGTTTCAACAGAGAGGTTAGAGGTTAGGAGCCTGGCTGTGGTATTTTGGACCCTCTGGATCCTTTTTTTTTTTTTTTTGGTAAAATTTAAACCTCTTTGTCAGATGTGACATATTTTGGGATTATATTCAATAGAACTTTAATCCCTCTTTCTCTTTCTGCATCTGATAAGTAACTGTGTGTTTTGTTTGCTTGACTTTCACACAAACAAACACAATTTGCCCTTTAATATATGTATTTCACAGCATTGTCACTGTAATATATAACTATCCCAACTCACTTAAGACATCTCTTATTGCTACAAATCTTCAAACAAAAATATCTGAATTCCAATTCAGAGAAAAGAATCACAGAAACACATTCATTCTCATAAGGCACTTGATGTTGGCCTGGTTGTTGTTGCTGAAGTAGATGTTTCCAATAAAGTTACATATAAATAGGAACAAAGTTGCTACCAAAGGCCAGTTAATTTTTAATGCTGAGGGATCAGAAACAACCTGCAAACAGCTGAATATGCAAGGCAATGCATCACTTCATGCTACTAAAAAGTATTTTATTCAAACATGTGAGATACAGGTGTAAATTCTGTATCAGCTGTGAAAAAACACTGAGTGAAATGGCAAAGTCACCTTTCTGTTAGCCTTGTTCCCACCTCTATAAAAATAAAGACAGCAGCCACTTCTTTCCAAAGCAAATTATGAAGATGAGTGAGATAACTGTTATAAAGCACTTTGTGCCTTAAATATGCAGTAGAAATTATTAGGTAACTATCATCACACAATCAGAGAACAGAGTGGTTAACACTCTTCAGTTGGCAATCCAGCCAGAGTTGCTAGCTACACTACCAGAGTGGTTTGTCACAACCACACACTGCAAAATTTGAGACTAATTCCAGTGTCTTAACATCATTCTTAAAAGACCTTCTGTTTAACTTGTTTACTTTACAGTAAATGGCATACACCACCAGTGTTGGAGTGAGTAACAAGAGATTAGAAAAACTTTCTCAGAAAGAGGAGAAAACACGTTCCCATTTTTAACATGCAGAAAGCAAGGCAAATATCACAAAAATCACTACTATTATTGAACAGGAGCAGAAAGGAGTATTGGTCTCAGAACACCTTCTGAAAGCTTTTAGCAGACCTCTTGAATGAAGTAAGAGCACCTCTCTCCTCTTATCTTTCATTTCACATTTACAATAATATTCACTTAAAATATTTATACCACGCTCCTACAAGGTAGCTGGCAAACTAGTTTTCAAATCAAGCAGTAAGACAACAGAAACAAACGACCTAGCAAAAGCAAAGTTCTCAGAAAAAATATCTCAGAGAAAATGGTCGAGCAAAACGTAACAAAACAAGTAAAATTAAGCTCTCAAAGTCAAAGAACTCCCCTTTCCTTAAAATAACATTGCCTTTTGTTGAGTGATGGAAAGTTGTGCAGGAGTACCAAAGTGTATGTTTGGACTGCACTGTGTTACCTGCAAAGGGGCACGTCATGATTCAATGCTTCTCCTGACAAGTAATTCCCAACACACCAGTTTCTCTGGAAGAAGGGTAGTGCCCAGTCTAGCTAGTCTGTCATCCAAGGTAGAAAATACACAGCCCTCCAGATGTCACTAAGCAGCAGCTCCCAGTAGTAACAGTCGGCATAGCCAGTGCTAAGGAATCCTGGGAGGTACAGCTCAATAACAGCTACAGCAGCTAACAAATTCTCACCTCACTATACAGAGCACTTGCCGTATATGTGGAGGTCCCATTCCAGGAACCCCCATGTAAAAGAAGAAACGTGAGTGTCACATCCCACTGTAGTCAATGGATGCAAAGGGTGTACCCTGTACCCATTGTTTCCATTGACTATAATGGGAGCGACACTTTGCATGACCTTGCATTCATGTGTGTGGACGTTGCACCAGAAGAGGGCACACTGTAGTCTATAATCTGAGATTTGCTATCTATGATCTAGATTGGGCTGCGGAAAATATATCACATGAATATCATGTGCCCTCTGTGACTCAGTTTTGTAGCCCTTGATGTTCTGTGGTATATCTCCAGCACCCCAGATGAGGGGCAATTTTGGGTCCACAATTTGCCCCAAATGTGTCTTAACGTCTGAAAACATAGCGATTTATCTTCCTTTCCCAATTTTCTAAAGTGGCCATAAACTGACCAAAATAAGAACCAGAAATGACATCACTTCTTGTGTGTGCTGATGTGATAATGCAGCCTTCTATGGGGACAAAGGGGTCAAAAATCCCCTCCTCTACTCATTAGCCAGTCCTTGCAATGATCAGCTAGTTATAGGTACAGACATACAGTTAATACATATACATCATACACACAAGAGATGCTCTTTCAAAATAAATAAAAAGGAATATTTTATCATGTGAGTCCTCATTTAAATTCTTATGTGGTAGACACAGATTAATTCCATAGTGAGAATTAGGCCTATGGTAATGCTACATACACTTCTTAATAAATCTTTCATTCAACAGGAAACACATGCACATATACCACACCACATATTAGAAATCCATGGTGCTGCCTAAAAGAAAGCCGGGGAAGGGGGAGGGAATGAGACCATTTTGCCATGCAGTTCCTGATATGAAAAGACTCTTTGTACACTGACATTAAAAGAGATAAGAGTTCGTGTGAATTTCCCTCAGAGTGGGAAAAGTTAAGTCTGCTTTAGAGGTTGTGCTTAAAAACATAAATAGAAAGCATGGGCAAGAATATGCTTATAGAAATGTGCCCCCATGTGCATGCACGTGCATATACAAACAGGAAATGAGGGAAATTACTTGCGGCATTTGAGGAGACTGACATACTATTTGACTCAGGCCATTTCCGCACTGGACTGTTATAGCGCTATGATTCCACTTTCAACATCCTATGGAATCCTGGAGTTTGCAAACTCCAAGATTCCATAGGATGTTGAAAGTGGAATCATAGCACTATAACAGACTAGTGCCGAAATGGCCTCAGTGTTGTACAAAACGTATTTTGTTCCTTTGATTATTGATGACCTACATTTACACATCATCTTTCCTTCAGAGAGCTCAAAGCAGTGGACATTGATCTCCTTCTTGCACTCCATCCTTACAACAATCCCATGAAGTCTGAGGGAAAAACAAAGAGATTGGACCAAGGTCACCCAGTAAGTAACACAACTGAGGGTGGCTAGAACCTGACTCTTAACTATTGATGTGTCATAGAAATGAACTTTTTTTCCTAAATCTGTTGAAGAAAATTCATTTCTAAGCAGCACATTTTACTCATTTGGTTTTGTTACACTTCTGTTTCATTACATACCAAACCGAGGTATTTACTTAACTTCTTAACAGATTTGCCTTTCAAGTATGTTACAAAATCTATCAATTTCCCGTGATGTATGATTTGCATTTTGTTCTCTTTATATTTAATGTTATTTAAAGAAGGATGAAGGTAAAGAAAGTATCTGGAAGACACCTAGCAACTTGAGAGTCAATTTAGGAAAAGAAAGGAAATTGCTCTTATGTAGGATTGTATTTTGCATTTCATTTGTTAAAATAAGAACTCTTGAACAATTCATAGCTGTGTTCAAGTAGGCGAGAATCACCCAGCTTCTGCAGCAACAGGTCAAATAGCTCTCATGCAAATCTGAAATGTGGGGTTCACGGTAGTTTTCTTTTTTTAAAAACCTTCCATCAGACTTGTTTTAGTTTGAGGATATACTCTTCAAGACACTGGTTCCATTTATAACTTGTAATCACAGTAAGCACAATTGCTTAACTTTGATTGTATTCATTTCCCCATTTCTCTCCTAAAGTGTGGTTAATTCAGTTTAATCTTCACTGCTTCCTCCTCCATGTAAAATTTTCTTTTCCTATGTATTCTTGTATCATCTTTAAAATGGTTAGGGAGTGATTACTGCTGTTGTACTTATGCCCAGCTAGTGGCTTTCCCCATGAGGAAATTGTTGATCACTGTGTGAAAACAAAACTGGATTGATTAGGCCTTCACTGTGATCCAGCATGGCTCTTCTTATGATCTTCAACTTCTCAATTTCAGAGAAATATATCCTTGCTTGCTTCATACCTAAACAGAAAGATTGGTTCCCTTGGATGTGAAATGCTCAATGATGCCTTTATGATAAACCCATGAATAATGCAATAGACATACTCTAAAATTTTCCTTGGGTAAAACCAAACTCAGGCTACACAATTAATCTCTCTTCCAATTATTGATAGATAGAAACATGCCCAAGAAGGATTTGAGGGAAAAGATATATCATTCTGCATAATTTCAGTTCTGAGTTAAGCAAAACTGAGCATCGTTTGCAACGGTACCAAGAATCAAAAGAAAGTGATTTGCCAAACACAGACAGAAACACAGACACAATAGTGAAATCCAAATTTCACAAAGCTGTGTTCATAATCATTGAATTCACTATTGGTTGGCCACAGCCTCAAAAGCCCCCCCCCAAACTGCAAACCCCAGGATTCCATAAGACTTTGAAAGTGGAATAATAGCACTATAACAGTCTAGTATGGAAATAGCCTATGAAAATTGAAGGAAACTAGTTGTAGGATCAATAGTGAGAGGGAAGGGGTTCCAAAATGATTGTTGTGGGACTTCAAGTCATTTCTGACTTATGGCAACCCTACTGCAAACATGTCACAGGATTTTCATGGGCAGAATTTATTCAGGAAGAGAGTTTGCCCTTGTCTTCCTCTGAGGCTGAGACAGTGTGACCTACTCAAGGTCATCCAGTGGGTTTCCATGGCTGGGTTGGGATTTGAACCCCGGTCTTCCAGTTCCTGGTCCAGCATTCAAACCACTACACCACATTGACTCTGACTTCCAAAATTAAACAGACACAAAGTTGGAATAAACAAAGACTCAACTTTTACGGATCTCAGCAGAAGTCTGTATCCTGGCATCAGACAACCTGTATGCTACCTAACAGACACCACCACCTAATGTGCTGTTGGGTACCCTTGGATGACACATGGGCAGAAGCCACTGCTATGCTTCCCCTTCACCTGGGGGCCAGGTGAAGCTATCTTCCCTCAACCTGAGCATAGCTTCTCTCCCTGTACCCCAATATCTCTGGAACTGCCACTGTCAATGATAGGACCTGTCTACCCCTCCATCTTTGGCTGGCTCCGGGCCCCATACCAACACTGCCAAAAGTTGTTACAATTTAAAGTTAGACATAACACAAATCTACTATTTCCTTGAACAGAGAGTGACAAGGTTCAACAAAGAACTGGTGTCAGAAACAGACTCTGTCAGAAATAGACCTGAATCACAACAAGTTCTGATCCAATTCAAACTTTATTGGCACTTGCACAGATCATGACTTCAGTGTTAGAACTGAGAAAGAAGCCAAAGAGAGATGTGGCTATACTATGACCGTCCCACAAAGTTCTCAGGCTAGCAGGCTTCTTATCTAAATATAACTGCATTCTATTTCACATTTCCATCCCTCCAGACTTGGCACTTGCCGCCCTACTAGCAGCTATTGCAATGCTCATTATTTTGGTGAGCTGAGTCCCCAACAACTAGCCTCCACACCCCCCCCCCACACAGGGCTAAGACCAGAATGAAAACTCTATGAAATGAAAACAGGCTCCCTCCAGTCCCTCCCCTCAATCATCCAGGTGCTCCGATTTGTTGTCTTTCCTGCTCTTCCGTCAAGTGCTCGAAGGACACTAAAGCCTTTTGGACAAAGACTGTTGATCTGGCAAAGATAGCACCATCCCAGGAACCAGCCTCCAATGACTCTCAAAGTTCTCTCCTATGGCAAATAACAAGAAATGATACAAAAAGATATCCTCGCAACAGAGCATTCAACTCTTCCATTTGCATGGCAGCATTCACTAGAATTCAGCAGTTTCTTATATAAATGCCCATATGGGCTATGTTCCAAGATTAACTGCACATAACAGTCAAGATACATAAGGTAAATTACCAGTCTAACTGTATAATTTTTGTTTTCTCCATGTCTTATAATACTATGCTTCTATTTTCTCAGAAAGTAAGTAAGAAAGAAATTATATACATCACTTCTTAACTGCTTTTAATCCTTTGGGCCTTAAACGGAGTAGACTTTACTGTTATATTTTCAGCACCATATGAAGTTAAGGCAGGAAACAAATTGAAGTGCTACAACCCAACATTAAATGCATTATTTAGCAGAACACACTGCAATTAAGTGGGCAATGGTTATCTCATAACCCTCTAGAAAGAAGAATGTTACATATCTACCAATTATTTTAAAACAGGTACAAACCCTTTCTTTTCCATTGTGTGCACAAAGTTGCTGAAAACATTCCAAGTTGTTTCCTAAAATCAAAATGTATCTGACTATTGTATATATTTTGGCTGGCTGAGCAATGTTTTGAATCCTGAAGGAGAAAGATAGGACATTAAATAATAAATAAATGTAGTATTTTCCTTTAGAGCTAGCTGCTAAAGCATGACACACACTGACTATGAAAAATTGCAAGAGTTCCCTATATGAGGAAAAGTAAGTGTGGGACCATGGCATATAAATATTTTCATATTTAAAGATGAAAGTATGTACTTGTGGTTGCAGATAAGTATAGTGTTTTGAATTTTTAAAGTTATTCTGGTGAATATGACACTAGACTCTAATGAAGTGGCTTGCTCATCTAAATGCTCTTATCATTTCACCCAAGAACAGTTAGCCATTTTTCCTCTGTGAAATGCTGAGGGGATATCAAAGCATCAAGATTTTACACACAGATGCACATGAACACATACACACGATCCACTGTTGTTCGCTGTAGCAGGAAGAACATCCATACAGCTGATGTAACTCTACCAGACTGGTTTAGTCAATAAGGACACCATTTCCTTACCTACAAGGCACAACAGGGAAAGCCGTGTCTGCAACAACCACTGAAAGCCACTATTAAAACGAGATCTAATATTTTCTAGACGGCTGATTTCAAGGTTCAGAAGTTCATACATTCAAACAGAATACTACTTCTCCTTTAAACCAGAATAACTTATATGTTTTAATGTTTTTAATTGTTTTAATGTGTTTAATTTATTGTTGGACGCCGCCTTGGATCCCACTCTGGGAGAAAGGCGGCATACAAAGATAATAAATAATAACTTAAACTGCATCATCAAACATTTGAGATACATCTACTACACATCCTGTTTGAATCATTATTCCATCTTCCCAAAGAACTTTGGGACATGTAATTTAGAGTGAGGGAGTTACACTAGAAAATCTGTCTACACCAAACTACAAATCCCAGGACATTTCAGAATGTGTTGTTGTAATAGTAGTAGTAGTAGTAGTAGTAGTAATAAATTGTTGTTGTTGTTGTTATTATTATTATTATTATTATCTTTTATTCATTTATATTCTGCCTTTCTCTCAATAATGAGACTGAAGATGGCTAACAACATTTGAAGTGTGTAGGAGTGCACATTCTTATACACTTTAGTAAGCTACAGCTCCATGTTGAAAAATGATTGCAGGGTAGTATAAATGTAACACAGAAACCTAAACATGCATGAAAGAAACTCAAAACTAATTTTTCATTCTCACACATAAGAATAACCAGTTCTCTCACCACAACATGAAATTATAGGATGTTTTGCATTTTTATGAGATGCTTTTTTAAAAAATGCAAATATTTTTGCACAAAAAGTGTATTATGCACAAAATAATTTTTCTGTGCAAATATAAGTTTTCTACAAAAAATAACATTTGTTTTTTTAAAAAATGCATAAAACATGCTGTTTGCATGAAAAACACTGTTTCCAGATTTGCCAAAATGTTACAACATGTACAAACTGCACAGAAATATTCATTTTTAATTCAGCAGGAAGAAAATGGTGGAAATAATTTGCTCACACACGCAAGGACAAAACAGTTTAATATTTACATCAGTACTCAAGAACCTCTTTCTCACTCATTGTAAGAAAATTTACAATTTGTATGCTTCACCAACATAGTTGAAACAAATGCAGTTTGCACTGTGGTTATATCCTTTGAGTGTTAATATTATTCAGATTTTTATCACAGAGATGCAGAACACAGTGAGGGACTACTAATTAATTTAAAGAAAACTGGTTCATCATGAAGCATACAAGGCAGACAGGCCTCTTTAACCAGCCAATACAGATAATTTGTCAAGTTATCACAAAAAACCAAATACATTCCTAAACAGAATGGCTAGAGGGCAGTTCTTAGTGGCTGCTTCACAAATGAAGAAAAAGCAAGCTGAGGAGTAATCTCAACTTCCCTCACTGAGCTGGCTGTCTTTCCCAGGTGGATAGGGAAGAACACTCTGCATGTGCTCAGAAGCATTTTCACTATCTTCCTTCTGGTTAGTAAAAAAAAAAACTTCTTCTTAATCTTGTACATAGCTTTTCAAACTCTGGAACGGATGAAATCTGTATTCTCAGAGTACCATAGGACTTATACACATCTCAATGTTTCATAATGAGCCAGGACAATAAATCCATTTATTGCTGACTTTGACATAACACTTGGATAAGAATAATTTCAACTCTGAATCCCTTCTAGAAGCATTCGCTGAAGAGCACTAGATTTCTTTATGCCTTCAACAAACTTCTCAACCAGTTGATCAATTGGATGTTACTATCCTTGATTCACCAACTAGCCATCATCAACTTAAAAGGGAAAAAAAACCCCAACTTGCCTCAAGATACCAACTTTTGAATTATGATGCTGCAGAATAAACAATAATGTCTAAATTAAGGTAAAAAGTATTCTATGAGTGAAGCTGTTCTTTAATCCAATTTATAAAAAACCATTTGTGATACCATTTGAGTGATATAAAGCCAGTCTTCCTATATTCCTCCCTCAGATGACATGAGGAAATGAGGAAGTTTATTGTTATGACCAAGAAGAAAAATGTTATGGTTTAACTTAGTGACAGATGTAATTTCTCTCTAAAAAAGAAGTGCTGGCTGCATCCTGAAATTTCAGCAGTGGGGAAAACAATTTCATCCAATGTTGTTGTGACAAAGTATGAATTTTTAAAACACAAAACTACCAGACCCACAATCTAAACAAGTAGCAATATTTGCATTTAAGTCAACTTGAAATTCAATTGACAAGTATTCTAGCTTAACTGATTTCTACATTAGCTTGCCTGACAAAGTACATCAAAATACACTCTTTTGTGGTGCTCTCCCATTACTGCTATTGGACTTTTACCTAAAGTGGACATATGCCCTACTTTAGTCTATTTAAAGTGTTCTGTGTTTGAAAAACTGTCCAGTTCAAGTCTAGCTGAAAAATAAAGAGCCATAATGGAGAGTTCAGGCCTTGATGCTGCCCACCAGAAATAGTTGAAGGGTGGAATAAGAACGAAGGCAGTTGGCACAGTCTTTTCCACTAACATGCACTGTATTTTGATATTAATTACAAATATTTTGTGCCTTCAAGTCATTTCCAACTTATGGCAACCCTATCCTGGGGGTGCAGTTTGGTAAGATTTATTCTAAGATTTGCCATTGCCTCCTGGAGCCCAAGAAACTGTGACTTGCCTAAGGCCATTCAGTCAATTTCCATGGCTGATTCCATGGCAAGGATTCAAACCTTGGTTTCTCAGAGTCCTAGTAAACTAGAAAACTGGGCTGAAACTCTTAGAATGAAATTCAGCAAAGATGAATACAAAACTCTGCATTTAGTCCACAAAAACCAAATGCAAAGTCACAGGATGGGGGATACTAGGCTTAGCAGAAATTAATATGAAAAGGACCTTGGGATTATTGTTGATCAAAAGTTGAAAATGAGCCAGCAGTATGATGCCACAGCAAAGAAGACAAATCATATTTTAGCTTGCATTAATAGAACCATAGTTTCCAAAACAAGGGAAGTAATAGTCCCACTATATTCTGTACTAGTCTGGCCTTATTTGGAGTACTGCATTCAGTTACCTGGGTGCTTCCTTTTAGGAAGGCTATAGATGAGTTGGACCAGGTTCAAAGTGTGTTGGTCTCCTGTAACTTTAAACCACTAGACCTGCTCTGGGGCAGCAGAGAACAGGCCCACCCCCATGTGCCACCCTGTGACAGTCCTTTATCTATTTAAAAAACAGAGTGCAATCATGTTACCCATCAGTCGTCTCTTCACCAGCTGGAATATGCCCAGTTCCTTCAATTTTTTCTCATATGTTTTGTTCTCCATACCTTTTGTGTGTGAAGTTACTTACAACCATTACTTATTCCTGCTTTTAAAAATACTATGAAACAGTGCCATTCAATTTGTGGGAATATTTCTGCACCACAGAAGGAATGATTTGTTGAAGGAGTCTTGTGCTTTAACTCTGCAGAGGAAAAAGGAACTGAAGTTGGATGTCTCCAAAATTCAAAGGAGCCACACTAGTTCTCATTGTTTAATCCATGGATAATGAATGGTTGGCTTAAAAGATGTTCATGAACTCCCAACAGAGTTTATCACTGGCCAGGATAGTTAGATCTGATAGCAACTGGAGTCCACCAAGAACTAGATAGCCATAGGTTTGCTAGTCTTGATTTAATGGAATAAACATCTTTTGACTATCTTGGATGGGGTTAAGTGAAAGTATAACATCAGCATAACCACCAAACTGGCAATCTGTTTAGACAGGCAATCTTTGCAACTCTTATTTGCAAACATTCAAAGGTTTCATCATCAGGCAATCTCCCTTTTTGGAAAGTGTTGCTCAGGTTTATACATCCAAGGAATACATTTTAATTGCACAGCTGCAAATATAGAATTTTGCCATATATATATATATATGATACCTAGGAATGAAACAAATCTTGTTAAAACAGGAAAATCTAGCTGTATCAGAAAAGAGAGAAGAAACTTCCATGTTCTAGCTTGTATACCTCTGAATACCAGTTGCTAGAGAACACAAGTAGGAGACTACAATTCTGCTCATGTCCTGGTTGTGGGAATCTCCTAAGTGTCTTGATTGTCACAGCAGAAGCATAATGTTGGACACGATGGGCCTTTGGTGTGATCCAGCATGGCTGTTCTTAAGTGCTTATAATTTGGATTTAAAATGTGTTCCTCAGACTGTTTGTGACCCAGTAGTAGAATGCTGAGAAAAGTGGGCCAGCTTTAAGGAGTTCTTCTGTTTTCACAGTCTCATTCTCACACTCTCTCACTCTTTCTCAAAAGACCTTTTTAAGTCAGTGCAGTTCATATATTATAGCCTGTCTCGTTCTACTTCACATGTTTAATGCACTGTGGTAGTGCATTGCAAGAAGTCAACTTGCACAAACGTTCATGAAACAGCAGTGATATATTCTCCTACTCATAATTCTTTGGATCCAAGCTAATATCTGCCAGCTATACTTTGCCATCCAATTCAACGTCCTAAGAAGACTGCAGTGGACAATAGTTTGATTTATTGTAAAACATCCACTTTTTTAAAAAAAAAAAATGGCCACACCTGTAAATTTAAGATTATAAAATTTAATAGCAACATTTATTCTAAATTTTAACGTAGCTGACACTTCTATCTTACATAAATGTATAATCAGAAGTAAGCCCCATTGAAAAAATGTCTTCATTGCCACTCCTTTGTTGCTGATCTTCCTCCAGCTAAAAACTAAGATCTGACAAAAAGAAAAATGAAGAATAAAAATAAAAAAGTGAATCTGACAAACATACAAGACACTTAAAAATAGAAAATTAATCTCCTGTTACCCTTCCACAATAGCCAACAACAGATATCTTTCAATGAAAAGGGTCATAACTTTAAATGACTTTTTCTCTGTAAAATCAAAACAGCCACATTTATTTTAAACTTTCATCTTCACTCATCATTTTTCCTAGGAAAAGAAGCTAAATAGCCAACTTAATCTACAGTAAAGAATAAAAAAGTAGAGAAGGGGACAAAATCATGAGAACTGAAGCTGCCAGTCCCAGGAGAGGAGATGCTATTGAGGCGTGGGATTGCTACTGTCATTTGAAGAGCTTTGTACATCTCTAAGAAAACAGAATGGTGAACAATCTTACATATCATTATTTTCTTCTGTTATTTAGATCTCAATCTTATTAACATCATGTATTAATCCTCCCCATCTGAGGATATGATTAAGAATAAGAAAATTGCACTGAATAACCAAGTGGTCAGTTCCAGTACAGCATCACAGCATGGATAAAGTGCAGTAGTTGGGGAGAAAAAGGGAAGAACTATGTAGTGGAAAATAAACTTCCTTTCTCTCTGTCTTTCCCTCTCTCTTACACACACACATTCACAAGGCTATTTTGGATATGAACGCCCATCACTCTTCATTTTTTTCTTTTGAAAACATTATTTTTGGATTTCATTTTTACAAAATATCAATTTTTGTGATCATTTTAATTAAAATGTTTTACATATGCCTAGTATATGCATTTTTAATACAGTATTTACTTATGTATTGCTTGCCTAGTTTGGCCCAAGCTACCTCACTCTGCAATGGAAAACCAGAAATAGATTAGGAGGTAAAAACCAAGGACGTAAATCATTGCTTCTTTCTGTCTCACAGGTAACAATGAAAAATTTCAAGACCCAGTTATCTACTGGGTTAGATTGTGAGACCTTCTGCACATTTCTCAAATTAATTTAATTTTATTTACATCCTGCCTTTCTCCCAAATGGTATACAAGATGGTTCATAGCATGAATTAAAACAAGGCATATGAATGAAAACCTAGTAACAAAAAAGTTTTAAAAACCAATTAAGTAAGCTACCATGTAAATACTTTCAATAAAAATCATTTAAAAACATGAGAACAATAAAAACATAGCAAACAAGCCACATTAAAACCTTTCTGCTTAGTCACTAAATACTTGTTCAAATAAAATCTATTTATCTGCTGACAGAAGGAGAGCAGGGAGGGTGCCAGCCTAGCGTCCCGTGGCAGAGTGTCTACAGCCTGGGAACAGCCACCAAGAAGGCTCTCCTTCATGTCCTCACCAAACACACCAATGAAGGTGTTGGGACCCAGAGAAAGGTCCCCCTTCCAGGATCTTAAAACTCAGGCAGGCTTATACAAGAGGTTGCAGCCTTTTAGAACTTATTTTATTTTTTGCATTTTGAGACTTTTTGAAAAAATCAAAAAAAAATCACAAGGGCTTCCTTTTTGCAAAACTGTTTTCTGTAAAACAACACTCACAGAGCAAAATATTTTGCTCAAAAGCAAATGTTAATCACACAACTTTTTTTTTGTGTGTGTGTGTGTGCTATTGTTACAACAAATCAAAAAAGCACTGTTCTCACGCAAGGGCAAAAAAATAAAAACAAAAAATAAAATATTTTTTCCCCAAAGGGGTTCCTCAATATATCAAAACACTTTTTTCTAAAAAGGGAGGGGGATTTTTTTATATATATATGCAATGCCTCAAATAAATGTTATTTTTCCCCTATCCTGACAAGATTGCATGGCATCTTGTAATTTGCCAAAATATACTTGGGGAACTGAGAAGCCCTATGGTTGCTTAGCAATCCAGAGGTCAAGAGCCAAGGTATCAGCCAGAAGGTGGGGGACCACAAGTGACAGGAGGACATGAAGTAGAGTAATCTGGTTTTAAGAACAGTGCAGCATCTCTGAGCTGGCTTGGATGTCTCTCACAGAGAGGGCAATCACCATTGTTTCTAGCAGCTGTTGAACATTTGCTGCCCGCCTTATCTAGTGCAAACAGCTGGGGCCACACCGATTGAGCAGCAGGTGGGCTGAGCCTTGCCCCAAACACTCCAATTCTGGTGGTACCTTTGGGGAAGACACAAAATAATTTTGACTGAACTGAGATTCCTCCCAGATAAGTAAATTCTGAAGAGACCTATATCAAGTCAACAATCTTTATCGACAGTACTAGGAAATCTAACCCAGTCTGGACTAACCAGACCATCAGTTTATCTGTAAAGCCCTGCAAATGAAGCTAGATTGACGGCTGCAAATTGTCTATAAATAATATGCTATTTATTAAATGGCCTCAACAGGAAGACTTACCGAAGGTTCACATTGTTATCTTTTTTAGTGCCAGGTAAAGACATTTGTTTTCCTGAAGGCATTTAACATATTAGGTTCTTGCTTATTTCACTGTTGCTGTTTCAGCCTCCTTTGTTCAATGAGCCACCCTGGGAACTTCCTGTTGTATGCCAGCACATAAACATCATAAAACAAATTAATAAATAAAAATATAAAGTATTCCTGTGAATTCCTTGGGACTTATATTCTGCTTTTAGGAATAAAGTAGCCTTTAGGAATAAAGTAGCCTTCAAACAGGGAACAAGGAGACATACAGAAGGATTGATAAGTGACAAAACCATTCCTATCAATGTAGTAGACACTATGTCAACAAAAATGTTTTAATTGGTCAATTTATAGAATCATAGAATCATAGAAATGTAGAGTTGGAAGAGACCACACGGGCCATCCAGTCCAACCCCCTGCCATGCAGGAACACCCTCAAAGCACTCCCGACAGATGGCCATCCAGCCTCTGCTTAAAAACCTCCAAGGAAGGAGACTCCACTACACTCCGAGGCAGCATATTCCACTGCTGGACAGCCCTGACTGTCAGGAAGTTCTTCCTGAGCTTCAGGTGGAATCTCCTTTCCTGCAGCTTGAATCCATTGCTCCTTGTCCTGGTCTCTGGAGCAGCAGAAAACAAGCCCTCTCCCTCCTCTACATGGCATCCCTTCAAATATTTAAACATAGCTATCATGTCCCCTCTTAACCTTCTCTTCTGCAGACTGAACATACCCAGCTCTCTAAGTCTATCCTCATAGGGCTTGGCTTCCAGGCCCTTCACCATTTTGGTCGCCCTCCTCTGGACCTGCTCCAGCTTGACCATGTCCTTCTTGAATTGGGGTGCCCAGAACTGGACACAGTATTCAAGATGAGGTCTAATCAAAGCAGAGTAGAGTGGTACCAGTACCTCCCTCGATCTAGACAACATATTGCTATTGATGCAGCCGAGAATTGCATTGGCTTTCTTGGCTGCCGCATCACACTGCTGACTCATGTTCAGCTTGTGGTCTATTAAGACTCCTAGATCCCTTTCACACATACTGCCATCGAGCCACGTGTCCCCCATCCTATATTTCTGCATTCCATTTTTTCTACCTAAGTGTAGGACCTCACACTTCTCTCTGTTGAATTTCATTTTGTTAGCCTTGGCCCAGCTCTCCAATCTATCCAGGTCATTTTGAATTTTGATCCTATCCTCTGGCGTATTAGCAACCCCTCCCAATTTGATGTCATCTGCAAATTTGATGAGCATGCCCTCTATTCCTTCATCCAAGTCATTAATGAAAATATTGAACAGCACTGGGCCCAGGACAGAACCCTGTGGCACCCCGCTAGTCACTTCTGTCCAGGATGAAAAGCAGCCATTCGTGAGCACCCTTTGGGAACGGTCAGTCAACCAGTTACAGATCCACCTGACAGTAGCTCTGTCCAGCCAATATTTTACTAGCTTCTTTGCAAGAATGTCATGGGGAACTTTGTCAAAGGCCTTACTGAAATCGAGATATGCTACATCCACAGCATTCCCTTCATCTATCAAGCTAGTAACTCTATCATAAAAAGAGATAAGATTAGTCTGGCATGACTTATTTTTGAGAAATCCATGTTGACTTCTCGTGATTACCGCGTTGCTTTCTAAGTGATTAGAAACTGACTGCTTAATGATCTGCTCCAGGATCTTTCCGGGTACTGACGTCAGGCTGAGTGGGCGATAATTATTTGGGTCCTCTTTTTTTCCCTTCTTGAAGATGGGGACAACATTTGCCCTCTTCCAGTCCGCTGGAACTTCTCCTGTCCTCCAAGATTTCTCAAAGATTATAGCAAGCGGTTCCGAAATGACCTCTGCCAGTTCTTTTAATATCCTAGGATGCAATTCATCTGGCCCTGGAGACTTGCATTCATCCAGTGTGGCCAGGTATTCTTGTACCACCTTTCTACTTATTATGTGCCTCATTTCCCCTGCTTCCTCACCTGCTCCCCAACCGTCAGGTTGAGTGCTTGTATCCTTCTGGGAAAAAACTGAGGCAAAGAAGGTGTTAAGTAGTTCTGCCTTTTCTCTTCCCCCTGTTAGTAATTTGCCATTTTCTCTGCGCAGCGACCCTATCGCCTCTTTCTTTTTCCTTTTTTTGCGGACATATTTAAAAAAGCCCTTTTTATTGTTTTTAATGTCTCTGGCCAGCCTAAGTTCGTTCTGTGCTTTAGCCTTTCTGACCTTCTGCCTACATCTCCTGGCTACTTGCTTAAATTCTTCTTTGGTGGTTTCCCCCCTCTTCCATTTCCTGTACACGTTTCTCTTAACGCTTAGCTCAGCTGAGAGTTCTTTACTCAACCATTCTGGTTTCTTCAGATGCCTTCCATTTTTCCTCCTTATTGGCACAGTTTTAGATTGTGCCTTCAGTATCTCCCTTTTAAGGAACTCCCATGCCTCCTGAACTCCTTTCTCTTTCACTATTCTTGACCACGGAATTTCAGCCAGCAGCTCCTTAAGTTTACAGAAGTCCGCTTTTTTAAAATCTAAGATGAGTGTCTGGCTACACTTATCTTCTCCTTCCCACGGAATGCCAAATTCCAATAGGGCATGGTCACTCCCCCCTAAAGATCCAACCACTTCTACCTCATTAACAAGGTCAACCCTATTGGTCAGGATCAGATCTAGAATATTTGATCCCCTTGTGGCCTCTTCCACCTTCTGGACCATGAAATTGTCTGCAAGACATGCAAGAAACTTGCTGGGCCTTGCTGTCTTGGCAGAGTTTGACTGCCAACATATATCCGGGTAATTGAAATCTCCTATTATTACTGTATCTCTCCTTTTTGAATGTGCGGTCATTTGGTTGAGGAAGGTGTCATCAAGGTCCTCAGTCTGGGTTGGAGGTCTGTAGTAAACCCCCACCAGAATATCCCTATTGTTTCTCGCTCCCTTAATTCTTACCCAGATGCTCTCAACCTGGCTTTCTGGGTTTAAGTCACGGATCTCTTCCCAGGTGAAAACATCCTTGACATACAAGGCTACTCCTCCTCCTTTCTTGTTTGGTCTATTTCTACAAAATAGGCTATACCCCTCTATTCCTATATTCCAATCCTGAGACTCATCCCACCAGGTCTCAGTGATGCCTATCAAATCGTATTTATTTTGTTGTACTAGGAGTTCAAGTTCATCTTGCTTGTTTCCCATACTCTGCGCGTTAGTGTAGAGACACTTAGATCCCCGGGCCCTTCCTGCAAGTCCTGTACTATAGTTTCTACTCCTCCCACCATTGGACGCTTGTACTACTTGGTCAATATCATTTGGGTCTTTTCCCCCTGCACTCGCCGAGTCTTTGCCCTGAATAATATTGTCTCCCTCCCCAGCAGAACTTAGTTTAAAGACCTCTTAATCCTCCGTGCAAGACTGTTTGCAAAAACATTCCTGCCAAGTTTAGTTGGTGTTAAGTCATTTAGTTGGTGTTAAGTTCCCTGCATACTACAGGGAAGTAGAATGTTCTGAAGCTGCATGACAAAATAAATAAAAACGCAAAAAAAAAATATCTTACTTTGAGACATTTCCAATTTTGACCACATTTCTTTGAGTACTTTTTAAGCAGAGGCTGGATAGCCATCTGTTGGGAGTGCCTTGATGTGGGTTCCTGAATGGCAGGGGATTGGACTGGATGGTCCCTGTGGTCTCTTCCGACTCTATGATTCTATGAGGTTACATTCTGTGTACAGTGCACCCTTTTCTGGAGTGGCCTCAGCACACACAAATGTGAGGATATGTGAAGAGTCAGTCTCATTTTTGTCAATGGATGTAGTGGGCATGCACCTGCGCAGGAATGTACATGTTGATCCACTGACTACAATGGGATGCGACATTCACATTTTTGTTTTACATGGGGCGTCCTGGAACGGAACCCTTGCATACACAATAGGCACACTGTACCATAAAAACATTTTGCAGTACATTATCAGCATACAAAACAACAGAATATAATTAAATATAGTCTGGAAATAGTTTTCCTCAGATTACTAGTGATTGGTAATAAACTGTTCTCATTATGGTTAATCAGATTGTAATCAAATTGTCCATACTTCCTGATGGTACTAGAAAGCTTCCTATTTCAAATAATAACTAACCAAATGCTCCAGATAGATGTATTATCCTATCTTTTCTGCTCAACCATCCCTTCCTTTGACCTCCTCCCATACAGTCTGCCCTCACCCCTTACCACAGGAAAGATGAGTCTTTTCAGAAGATGAATAATGAACATCTATCTTCTTCTATCCCCCTTCCCAAACCCACATTGATCTTCCAACTATTACTCCATTTCCACTATCTGCAGCCACAACTGCTACTGACCCAATTCCACCCAAAAGGAGGCTAGAAAAGGCTTTGGGAAAGATCTATTCCTTGTCAGCCCTCTGTCTCATATCTCACTCTAAAGACAGATACCATGAAAGGGGGATCCCTAATCATGTTAACATTACGAGAACTGCCAGTTCTGCTGATGTTTAACAGTGTAGCCCTAATGACCATTATGTTCCAAACAGATGACAGTCTTTTGTCAGGGCAGAAAGTTTTCTGAAATTATATACAGAAAATATAGAAAGGGCAATATAACAATCTCATGTTTTGTTTTGTTTTTAAGAGTATATTGATAATTAAAAAAATGCATACCTTGACATCACAGAATTGCAATTGGTTCCATTGCTGAGCTGCTCTCATTGTCAAGCAGTTCCTTCTAATGTTCAATTAAAATCTACCCTCTTGTTAACTTCAGACCAATAGATCAAGTTTTATTGCCTGCAGCAGTAGATAATAAGCCTGTAGGCTTCTCCTTGTGGCACCAGTAGTGGTATTTAAAGAATGCGATCATGTCACCCTTTAGCCTTCTCTTCACTAAGCTGAGCATGCCCAGCTCCTTCAACTTTTCCTCATATGTTTTGTTCTCCATATCGCTTATCATTTTCATTGCCCTTCTCTGAATTCATTTCAGATGCATGAGGCACCCAGAACTGAATGGAATACTCCAGATGAGGCCTGACAAGTGCAGAATATAGTGGGACTATTGCTTCCCTTGACTTGGAAACTATGGTTGGATTAATTTAGGCTATGACAGCATTTGCCTCCCTTGCTGCAGGATCATACTGCTGGTTCAACTTATGATCTACAATAATCCCAAGATCTTTTCTACATGTATTGCTGCTAAGCCAAGTATCCTCCATCCTGTAAGTTTGTATTGGTTTTTGTGACTCAAGCAGAATTTTGCATTTCTCTCTGTTGTGTTGAATTTCATTTTATTAATCTGAACCCAGATTTCTAGTTTATCAAGGTCCTTCTAAATTTTCTTCCTATCTTCCAATGTGTTAGCTACACTCCCAGTTTTGTATCCTCTGCAAACCTGATGATTGCCTCCATCCCAGCATCTAAATCACTGATAAAATTACTGAAGAGAGTCAGCTCCAGGACAGAACCTTGTGGCACTCCACTTAAGGCCTCCTTCCAGTTTGAAGCACAGCCACTGATGACAACTGTTTGAACATCATTTCCTTCCAACCAATTATGGATTCATCGGATGATGTTTCTGTCTATTCCATATCGGTTTGCCAGTCAAAATATCATGAGGGAACTTATCAAATGCTTTGGTGAAAATCAGACAAATGACATCCCCAGCATTCCTACCATCTACTAAACTAGTGGTCAGATTTTTTTAAAAAAAAGATATAGGGTTAGTTTGGCAGGACTTGTTTTTGACAGATCCATGCTGGCTCCTACTGATAACTATATTGACATCACAACTGTCTAATTTCAGTTCAAATGCTGGTGCATATACACTCAAAAAGGGATCAAAGTAGAAGCCTGTCTGTTCAGACTGAGACTTCGTTCCATCTGTTCCTAAGTGGAATGAAGCAGGGCTGTATTGATCAGGAGGCCGCTTGTTAGAAGAGAAATAGACACTTGCCCAGTAGCCTAGTTGTCCCACCCTGTCAACCTGCCCAAGTTAGGTTGCACTCCTCCATTCCATTTAGGATAAGGTTGCCAGTTCAGGACTATTAGAGGCCCTGAGATTTCAGGACAAAATCTAGGACTCAGGGATACTTTCCCCTTGTTATAATGTTACAAGCCCTGGTAAATATGATAAATAAAAGTGTTAGCCATAGTTCCCCAGAATATGCAAAAAAAATTAAAAAAAATCTAACAAATGAGGGCTATATGTGTATACATGCACACATATTTTTCTCAGCAGTGCTCTCACCCTAAGATTTCTCCTCCTTTTCCTGAGTCTCAGAGCCAGGACCAGAGATCTGCGAACCCTAGTCTGGGAGGCTTCCTTCCTGGGAGGATACAGCTTTGAAGGATCCACATCTAAACCACTCAGACACACACAGATACAAACCGCACATTCATTGTGGGCCCTCACTTGTAAAGCCTCAGATATTACTCTTAGCGTTGCCCAATGTATTCTATACAAGCATATTTTTTTCCATTCTGGAATAAACTGCTGCAGCTGCTGTTCTGAAACAGTCATGAGTGTTGAACTCTGTAGCTTAATTGGGGCTTTGAAGAAAATTCTGAGCCTCAAGCGTTACAGTTTTGAAAAACAAAACAAAATAAAATGATGGTATAAGAGAATTAAATCGACACTACAATGATCTATTAGCTTCTATCCCATGGTCATTACAAAATTATTTTGTTTAATCTATAAGAAGATAGAAAAAATCCAAGCTTCTCTGTGTTTCTTCTGTTCCTGCCGTATCCGCATGTTGCTATTCAAGGTTGGACAGATCTCTTGTATCATTTGCAGATTCTAAAATTATATCTCTAACCCAAGTATTTTGTTGATGCAGTGCAAAATAGAGGAAGGCCACAATATTTGCCCTACGTTTTGTATCCTACTTCACTGTTGCTGTGAAATTCTGTAAAATATGATTTGAAGTATGGCAAGAGCCATGAATCTGAGACAAAACATTTTTTTGGTGTTAACCACCCAATCCCAGAACAATGAGCTAAAGAAACATTTACACATTTTTACATATTTTTGTATCATGCTGTTTTCCATGATCTGAGGAAGATATTTCATGTAGTAAAAAATTAGCAGTAAACAAGATAAACACAGGCAAATCTATTCCTACTGTCCAACATAACCAGTGATGCTATCACTGTAACTTCTCTCCATGAGCTGTTTGAAATTATCCCACAAGATTACTTGGGTGGCACTCTGACTCAGCATGTGTCACAATGTTAAAATCATTAAGATCAATACAATGTAATTAACTTGTGCTTGATTCAATGATCTATTATAGCAATTTCAAGACTCTTACTGAGATTCTGAATGACTTAGTTACTTCATCTCATCTTGTTCTGATAATATTTGAAATAGAAGGAGAAATGGCAGATGACATGGATACTCCAATGGCAAGGAAAAACTGTGTCACGCTTTGTGAGGCAATTTCATCTTCAAGGTTATAAAGAGAAGAAGAAACAACTTTGAGAAAGCCTTGGTATTTCCCACTTTCCCACAGCCACAGGGGAAACTCATCAAAATTGAATTTCACTTAAAAGGACAACAGGTCATTACTGTGGACGTACTCAATACTTTACTTCATCTCCAAACCACAAATATATACACACCTTGGATAACACCTGGGTGGGGAGATATTAGTCACAGTATGCATAAGATGAGAAATATTTCTTGAAACACGATGCCTGAAAATCCCTGACAATTTTGTCCATGTATGCTATGGGGAATAATTACCACAGTTTTCTCCATGCCAGAAGAGAAAATGAATACTTCCCCACAAAATTAATCCCATATTTGAAAATCCTGAAGTGTACTGGGGGGATTCTATGGAGAAATATTTGTTGTGAAAAGGAGGAATGGGGTCCATCTACACTCACAATAGACTGATTCCTGAACAATTGGTATATAGCAAAATAGCAAATATCAGATGCTGCAGAGGTCCATTTGTTGTAAGCATGGCAGGTTTGCTCTTCCTCCCCTCTACTACCACAACTTATACAAGTTGCATACTCAGAGCATGCACAAAGTAGACCCCTGATCCCACAACGAGGAGTTTGCATGGATTTTGTAGATGATGCCCACTCCTGGAAGGCTTGAGATCTCAATGGAAGCACAGAGAGCTCACGAAAGGACCTATTCCCTTGAGATTCCTTATATAAGGTTACCTCATCTGTTCCTGACCAGTCTTACACTGGCTGGCAAGCAGTAAGACAGAAGTCATGGATTCTCAAAAGGAGGCCAATTATATGCCAGAGTTGTCTAAAATACAGCTACTTTGAAAGAAGAAAATATTGGCAAAGACCTGCAAAAGTCTCACTACACAAATATTCTTTCCTGGTTGTTGGGAACTCCATTTTCAACTGGGAAATCAATTATTGAGATTATTCTTTCAAGCTACATGCAATACACATTACTTGCTGCAAGCTTATTCAATTTAGGCATGGTCTTAGAAAAATAAAGTTATTTATTTACTAATTTTATATCCCACCTTTCTCCCAGGACAGAGAAATCTGTGTGCTATAACAGCCAGTGTGGTGTAGTGGTGTTGGACTAGGACTCCGTGAGACTAGAGTTCGAGTCCCCATTCAGTCACACATTCTTACTCTTGGAGCAAAACAATGGCAAACTCCTCTGAAAAAATCTTACCAAGTACACCATATGACAGGGGTTTCATAAGCCAAAGTGACTTGAGGGCATATACCATAAATATGTACTGCAGTGTTCTAAGTTGTCTAAAATAAGTTCCTGAAATTGTTCAGTAAGATAGGATCATCAAAACATGTATAGAATGACAAATCACCATTGTTAACATCTGCACAAACTATGCGGTCTAATTTATATTTTAAATTTACTGTGGACCCTCCATATATGCGGCTTCTGGATCTGTGAATTCCAACGATCACGGAGCATCATGTCCTATACCTAAAATGGTGGCGATGCACACATTGCCACCATTTAATAACATGGGATGCTGGCATTCATGTTTTACACCATTTGCAGGAGTACTGGAATGGAACCTTTGCGCATATAGAGGGTCCACCGTATAAGGAGTTAAATCATACTGACATATGTCTTGAAGAATTTCCCTCCTTAGGTTAACATACCCATTCTCTTTGTTGACAGTTAACTAAAGAAATGGCAACTTTTCCCCAGAAGTATTGTATGAAATGCTGAATATTCTCCCTACCCTCATGTTTCACTAGGAAGCCATGGATAACAAAGTTACCACTATTTGTAATCCTGAAAATAAAAATCTCAGTTCAAGTTGGACTGCAATTATCTGCTTGTTGCTCCTTAAAGAAATGGTCATATTGTGATACATCATTCAATTTAATTTTATACATAAAATTATTTTGCACTTTTCACCAAATGGACTTATTTTGCCCTTTTCACTAAAAATACACTGTACTTTAAGTCTGCTTTCTCTAAGAGCAATCAGCTCCTAGAGATACTGCCCTCATTTTCAGTATTCTGACAGCCAAGGATCTTTGAGTTTCTTTTACTATAGTCTTGGCCCAATTTGCTTATTATTATCAGGTTCAGTGAGATAATTACTATATTGCCTTTACATTTAGCAGAGTGCAATCAGTTGAGGAAGTATGATTAGGTAAAAAGAGAGAGTTTGAGAACTGTGTTGAAGATACAAGTTATAGACTTGCCAAGTTTCAAATGCAACAAAGCTAGAGATGTAACTTTTCTGAAAACTTTGAAACCATGGGAAAATGCCAGTTATTTTTTCTGGGTAGGTTTGCTTAAAAAACAGATTTTTTTTTGAGAAATTAAAAATAACAGGTTGAAAATCCCTTTGGTATTTTAAGAAGACAAAATGCTTTATGTATACTTTGGCTTGACATAGAAGTATCATGTTTGACAGAAAATAACTATAAATTAATTTACTTTTTATAATTATATTATTACAAATGGACCTACAAGGTCCTGAACTGTAAGGAACACTGGAACTATAAGGTTTAGGAGGAGTGTGGGTGGGTGGGCGGACGTTTAAAAGAGAACTTTGTTTTTGTTAAAGAAAAATGTCTCCCATAATCCTCTGTAGTAACAAGCAGCCATAAAGCACTCATTCCCATGAAAAGAACTAAGAAACAAAAACCCAGATGAGGAACTGCTATGATCTGAGACACTCTAAATAGCCACAAAAGTCTACCTCCTACATAGTTTTTAGAAATAATGGTGGAGGGAACAAATGTATGAATGTCTTCTAATAAATATTTTATTAAACATTCTAAAATAAACTATTCCAAAATCTAAGTTTTTCAATTTTTTTCATAAAAAAGCTTTGGGTTTAAAAAAAAATTCCCCAAAGCATCACACCTTTTAAACAAAGCACTCTGTTTCCCTTCTTTCAGACTAACAAATTTTATTACGGTACAAGCATTCACAGACTGAAGTTTATTACTCTTCCAAAAAGCACAAGACTCTTTGCTTCCAAAGCCTAATGCAGCTCTCCCTCTAGAAACTGTTACAACTACAAATAGTTAAACAAGTCAACTGATGGAAAGAAGTTAAGATTTATCCAATGGAAAGCCAAGAAAAAATCCACTTTCCACATTGTTGTTGTTGTTATCACTATCATTAATATTATTACTGCTTCCCCAAAATTGCAATTCAAGGTAGCCTACAACAGTTCAGCATTAAAATAGTATTAAACTATTGAAAATACTAAAACATTTTAATGCAACATCTTTCCTACAAGGTGTCCAATGTTAAGAAAATGTTCATAACAATAATCCCTTCTGACAGCATCATATTGAGAGTGGCTCTTCTTTCAAAATGTCTCTTAGAAACATGATATCTTAAAACAGAGTGCATGCATGCATGTGGACAGAGCTGTCTGTCCTCATTTAGCCATGCACACACGACAGAATTTCAAATATGCCCTATCACAGCACAGAGAACCAGTCTCCATTTATGACAAGGTACAAAATCTGCTTCACTACATTACAAGCTTTGCTGTCTCTACGTGTTCCAGGCACTGTGTACTGAATAGATGTGAATGGTCCAGGCATCTCTAGACACTGGATTTGTGCAGTGTGGTAAATAAAAAGTAGTAATATAATCTAGTTTTCTCTGGAAAGTAGTTCAGACAGAGGCAATCCTCTGTACAGTTATTTGCATGTTAATTCTAAAATGTTCAATTGGGCTTAAGTAAGAGTGTTTAAAATTAAATCCTCAGTGGCTTCTCATAAAGTTATTTGCTTAACATGCACCTTCAAAAATAACCCCGATATCTATGGAGACCCAGCTGTTATGAGTATTATAAGACAATCTTCCTTCTTCTAGTGTTGAAGAAAATGAGTTAGAAGCATTGTGATTGTACATTTGTAAATTAAACAAATATTACAAAGACATAATAAAACTCCATTGCTTTTTTTTTTTAATCCAGAAGAAACCTGAAACCTGTAACATTGTCTCTGGATTCCTTATCACTTCAAGAAATAGTGGAGAGTGTGTCATAATGGAATACATTTATTTTAATGATAACATACTACATGATAAAGGGTGCAGGCTCTGGGTCTTTCATATAACACTCCTCCCACTTTGCCCCCCACAAAATACTGGCAAGATATAAGGGATGCTGTGTTACCTTAAAATTTCAGCTGCACCATCAGCTCAATAATCCAGGAAAAAGAAACACTAAATTTACTAGCAGCTCTTACCATATGATCATTATTTTTTTTTAAAGAAGTCATACAGTTTTAAAAATTATGTTGCAGAATTACCCCAGTGCAATGTATTTTTAATCCATTCATTGCTTCAACAATAGCATCAAATTACCACTATGGAGAAGGGCACTGAGTGCTGAAAACTCTTAAGGAAAACCCCAAATTTAAACCTGCATCATCCAAAAAAGGTGGGTAACCAGCTGGGTAACTCTGATCAAACCATGAAACTCATAACTTCTAGAACCTGAGCTTTTTAAAAGGATTTCTGCAGAGACAGAGTGGGAGAACCTTATCTGTATGGCTATAGACACCTGAGGAAGGGTCAGATATCACTCTGAAAAATAAGAGTGCAAAGGCTATGCACTCTCTAGACAATCATACAACTACAATCCAGCTATTGCTAAAGAGGAATTTTGGATGGAAAATAGGACCCTCCACAAAATTTATCATGTTGTTGTCACTATTATCATTATTTCATTATTATCTTGTCACTATGGTCATTATCACCATTTTTATATATTGTCTGGTTCCATAAGGTTTTTGGCTTGCCTTGGGCTTTAGTATTCAGGCATGAATGCAGCCCAGGGTTTCACTGGTTGTTTGAAGTAGAAGACATGTAGGAATATACATCTCTCCTTTTAAAGTCAATGTTTAAATAAAATGGATGAAATGTTTGGAATACTTCAGTATACTATGTACTTGCTTTGCTGTAAGTTAAACATCTCATCCGACAGCAGATGAAATAAATACATACAAATAAACAAATAGTACTCTATGAATTAAAGTTTCTAATCAGAAAATTTCTTCATAGCATGAAACCTCTGGATGTTAGGAAAGAGAAAGAAAACAGACACACCATTATGAAAAAGAAACCCAACATATTTCCCATTCCTGAGGAGCGTAGCAGCTGAAATTTGCCTTCTTCTTTCTTTTTGCAAATTTGAAAAAGGAAAACAAATTCTATAACATTCTGTTACATAGAATCACAGAAATGTAGAGTTGGAAAAGACCACACGGGCCATCCAGTCCAACCCCCTGCCATGCAGGAACACCCTCAAAGCACTCCCGACAGATGGCCATCCAGCCTCTGCTTAAAAACCTCCAAAGAAAGAGACTCCACCACACTCCGAGGCAGCATATTCCACTGCCGGACAGCCCTGACCGTCAGGAAGTTCTTCCTGAAGTTCAGGTGGAATCTCCTTTCCTGCAGCTTGAATCCATTGCTCCTTGTCCTGGTCTCTGGAGCAGCAGAAAACAAGCCCTCTCCTTCCTCTGCATGACATCCCCTCAAATATTTAAACATGGTTATCATGTCCCCTCTTAACCTTCTCTTCTGCAGACTGAACATACCCAGCTCTCTAAGTCTATCCTCATAGGGCATGGCTTCCAGACCTCTCACCATTTTGGTTGCCCTCCTCTGGACCTGCTCCAGCTTGACCATGTCCTTCTTGAATTGGGGTGCCCAGAACTGGACACAGGATTCAAGATGAGGTCTAACCAAAGCAGAGTAGAGTGGTACCAGTACCTCCCTCGATCTAGACACCATACTGCTATTGATGCAGCCGAGAACTGCATTGGCTTTCTTGGCTGCCGCATCACACTGCTGACTCATGTTCAGCTTGTGGTCTATTAAGACTCCTAGATCCCTTTCACACGTACTGCTATCCAGCCACGTGTTCCCCATCCTATATTTCTGTATTCCATTTTTTCTACCTAAGTGTAGGACCTTACACTTCTCTCTGTTGAATTTCATTTTGTTAGCTTTGGCCCAGCTCTCCAATCTATCCAGGTCATTTTGAATTTTGATCCTGTCCTCTGGCGTATTAGCAACCCCTCACCCAATTTGGTGTCGTCTGCAAATTTGATGAGCATGCCCTCTATTCCTTCATCCAAGTCGTTGATGAAGATATTGAACAGCACTGGGCCCAGGACAGAACCCTGTGGCACCCTGCTAGTCACTTCTCTCCAGGATGAAAAGCAGCCATTCGTGATCACCCTTTGGGTTCGGTCGGTCAACCAATTACAAATCCAACTAACAGTAGCCCTGTCCAGCCCGCATTTTACTAGCTTCTTACTAGCTGTTACCATAGTTCTGTCAAACCTTTATGGTTTCTGATGAGGAGACATACATTACAAAGAACAGAATTTCTTTAGTTTGTGCTTCTACACAGAGGCCACAAATAACCTTATATTATTTTCTTAACACCAGTAAAAACAACAAAGTAACAAACAAGAAACAAAAACAGTAAAAGCAATGACCCATATGTTTTAACAGATATAACAAAATTCCACAGATGCTTGTTACTGCCAAACTCAGTAATTTCCATGAATACAATTCACAGATACAGCTGATAATTCACTAAATGAGGATACTGAATAAAGCATGATGTGGAACAGTTCCAAAAATCAAGCTTTAGTGTGTCTAACTATCTCTTCTGAAAATTTTACTGGATATTGGCCACATACTGTTATATAATCATAATTTCTGCTCAGCCTAAATCTAAATGTAAGTTTCTTTGTTTACCACTCTCCTTTAAAAATCTTAGGGTTCAGCTACTATACTTTCTCTCCCAAGTTGGATATGTTCAGATAATACATGAAGATTATTCTAATGTGCAGCTGGACAACAAGGTCGTTTCTTAAAACAAACACATGAGAAAAAGATAAACAGAAAAGTAAAAAGACTCCTGTCAATTTCAGTCTTCTTAACTGTCAAGGTCAGAGACCTGGGCAGCGAGCCAGCCCAGAGAAGAGAGTGGGAGAGCCAGCAAAGTCCAGCTGGGAGGAGACAAGCAAGCACTTACTCAAGGAAGTTCATTTACCAGAGCACCAAGCAAAGCTGTAGTCAGAGTTCCAAAGCCAAGGGTCACGAGTCCAGAGATCAATTCAAGGTATCAGGAACCAGGTGCTGGGAGCAAGGTACAGACAAGAGGAGGACTTGTAAGAAGTTTGCCACAAGCAAAGGGAAGCTTCCAGGCAGGTAGTTATATAGCCCCAGAACAGGTGTGTCCGGTCACCGCTTCTTAAACTTGGCCAAGGAAGCCTCCCTTTGCACAGCCCTCTTGAGTCTCCGCCTTGATTGCGGGCTTATTGAACCAGGCTCCAGAGCCTCTTCAGAATTGGATCCCTGTTGCTCCAAAGGAGCAGGCACAGAATCAGATCCCTGTTGCTCTAAAGGAGCAGGCAGAGGGAGGTCCAAGCCTCCTTCGTCCATGGCAGCAGGGGGAGCTCTTGAGCTGCAGGACTCATCTCCAGCCAGAGGCACAGGGACCAACAGCTGCTGCTCGTCATCAACAGCTCTGACAGGGGCTTCAGTTATCATATTAACCTTAAATTAATAGCATATAATTGAAACTATAATAGACTGCTCTGTTTATAAATAAGGAAGATGGATACATGAAGATACACCTAGCTGCTGTGCATTCAACTGTGTTGCTCCAGGTATTGTCAACTGTGCTAAGCATGGGATGATTGCTTCTTCCTTCAGTCTAGTAGTATGCATTATTTTGTGTAACTGCACAAAACACAGCCACATGGTAGCCTTCAAAGTAGGAGAAAACAGGGTATCTGTGGATATATCAGAAATGTGAGTGAGCATAGGAAAGAGAAGACAAAATTCAGGTTTGGGGGAATAAACCCCACATTAATCCTCCCACCTGAATTTTCTACAAGTTTTGTGGGTCTTCTGGCAGCTTGTACATAACTTACATTTTCTCAAAATCAAGGAAATGGAAGTTAAGCCACCAAATATGGCTCTGAATTCCAATCATTAGAAAATATTAAGTGGAAGGTTGTTACTGTGACCACTTCTCTGTTTTAGGCTTTGAGAGGTCATCTTAGTAGTTACTGTGGGAGCAGAACAGTGGAATAGTTGGGCCCTTGGTCTAGTCCAACATGCCCCTCTTATGTTTCTTACTTCTGTTATCATCATTAACATTGCTGGTTATGTTGCACTGTTTAAAAAAAGTAGCCATGTAACATTATTCTTCAAATATTTTTGCATCCACATTTGCATAAACTCTTGGATTTGTTTTACAAGCAACTATTTTTAAAAAAGTGGCACTGTTTAGCATTTAAATGAAGCACGACTACATTACACAACTTTGGAACTACTGTAAATTCCAGTCAAAGAAAAATACTCTTCATCTTCAGATGAACGAAGTAGTTTAAATGGTAGACCCAGCATTGTAATGAGCAGAGAGAGGTTGCTAATGCAACATTATATAAATGAATTATTTCAAGTACCTTAACAAAATGAGTCTCTATTTCTATTACAATGTAATGAGTTCCTAAGAATAAATTAGGGAAGCAACACTTACCCTGACCAATTATTTGTACCCTTTGTATCAGAGACAGATACTAGCATTCCATTCAGGTCCCAGTGCTTTTCTGCTGTCAGTGTTGTTGCCTGTTACGAAACTATCCATTCAAGCTTACAGACCAGACTGAAGCAAAGAGGATGAACAAGCAAATTTTCTATGCTCTTTACACGGGTGTTGAGTGTTGCCTCTCATCAAGAGAGAAACTATCCATATATGAATAAGTTCACCAAAACACAACAGAGCAGAAATATCAATGTCTCCCCATAGAACTCTATGATGCTTGAAGTGAGCATGACAATATAATACTTAAGATTCCAAAATTTTAAAGCCAATTTTTAAAGAAGACATTAAAATTCCAGTAGTTAACATTTTAGCGCATTTTGAAATGGTGAGTCATACGTACACACAAAATTATCTGTAAGTACCCTGGACTGCTAAAACACAAATAAATGCATCCTAGAACAAATCAAGCCTGAACTTTCCCTGGAAGCCAAGACGACTAAATTAAGGTTGTTGTGCTTTGGCCATATCATGAGAAGACATGACTCACTAGAAAAGACAATAATGCCTTGGTAAGATGGAAGGCAGTAGGAAAAGAGGAAGACTGTGTTACAGATGGATAGACTCAATCAAGGAAAACACATCCCTGAATCTGCAAGACCTGAGCAGGGCAGCTAAGGATAGGGTGACCTGGACATCTCTTGTTCATGGGGTCACCATAAATCAAAGTCAACTTGATGGCAGTTAACAGTGAAACTGCATCTTTTTTTATGTTATTATTCAATTTAAGCACAAACACTGCAATGTCAGAATAATGCGTGATGACGTGAAGGAAATGTAAAGAAAAGAAAAGGGGGAGTCAACTTAAATACCACTTGATACCAGGGTGAAAAAACACAGAAAGAACTGGTTCAGGCTGGCCTATAGAAGCTGTATAATGAGGCAGGCCTGCACAATGTAGCAAAAGGTTACTTAAGATAGAGGACCAATCAGAGGCCCTTTCCGCACCTTACCTTTTTGCAGAGGTGGGGGGCAGCGCTCGCGTGAGAAGCCTTCCTCGCGTCCCTGCTGCTTGGGTTCTGTAGCAGCTTCCTGGTTGCGTCCACGCCCTGCCCCTTCCTTCCGCAGTGCAGCCTAGGAGCTGTAGGCTGCACTGAGGACAGGAAGCACGACCGGCCCGGCTCCAGAGGCTCCACAGGGCAGGTAAGTTCACCCCAGGCCCCTGACCGGTGCGCAAGCACACACCATTTTCGGCTAAAAGCCGAAAATAAAAAGGTGCGTATGCGCTGCACGTCACGCTCTTGAGCGTCGCGTAAATGTGAGCGTGTCATGCAGACTGCTCCTCACATTCACGCGACGCTCAAGGGGCCCTTTCGCTTAAGGAATGCCGTGCGAAAAGGGCCAGAGTCAAGAGAAGCTCCTGGAAGCTCTGCTGAAAGATTATAAAAGAGCTGTATAAGTTGTTTTGGGTGTGGAACTGGCTTTGTGAACTATCACCAGTTTGCACATGCCACGTGGCTGTGCAGAGAAAATAAAGTTGTCGTGATCCCTATCTCAGTGTGGTGATTGGCTTATTGTGCTGGGCAAGCAAACTCTGCATTTGAGATGCAACATGCTTGCTAGTCACAAAATATCAGAGCTTGGAGTTCTTTGCTAAAAATGATTCTCTAACTCCCATATCTATTATAATTTTAGCAACAATTTTAAAAGTCATTATTTTAACCTTTTCATTGTCAACACTGTGCAGAGTTTGAGTAGGAATTAATATTCCACGTTACTTTCAATTCATTACTTTCAGAGATTTCTTGGCCATTTGTGATCACTTTTACTAAGTTGGTAAAATTTAAAAGTAATGTGTCAGATCAAATTAACAAATTAATTTCTTAATGCCCTTTGGAATAAGTAACAAATTTATTTTAGAATTAACATTAAAGTGGCAGTTTCAACAGTAACATTTCTAATTTTTGAACAATACCTATTTATGATCCATGAACTAGTGAAGACTCAAATCCTATACCCACGTACTTGGGAATAAATTGCAGTGAAGTCAGTGAGAATAACTTCTGTGTAGATATGAATAGATTGCACTGTAAAATGCAACATTTTTCTAGTAGGAAAAGGAATTGATTACTAGGGAGTCAAGGCTCCCCAGGCTGAGTACTACCAGTCTCATTCTAATATTACTTTTTTCTGTACAGATTTTGTGTATGCATTTCACAAGTGGAAATATTCAAGCAACTTGGTTTGTTTGGTATTTTCTGAACCAGTTTATCTTGCAAATACAAGTATAAAAGCTGTATCTGAAGTTAAAGTAACCTTGTGATTACAAGACAAATGTATCACCAGATTTTTGTGACTCATCCTCTTTGCTTTCCTACAAGTACTTCAGTTTTGCAACCCTCTCAATGATAAACTGACATTTTTCTAAGTCATGTTCATGTCCAAGTGATAAATTCAGCATATTTACAAGGCACTTTGACTCAGGAGAGATTACCATTGCAGCTTATACATACATAAATAAAATTAATGTACACATTAAATGCCTTATATGCCTTTTGTGCTCTCATTCTAGTGATCGTAGTCATAATTCTCCCAATATTTAAGATATTCAGCACAACTTCAAATTCACACAAGCTCTACTGCATCAAACTTAAGATGGTTTTTCAACTTGCAGATGAAAACTGGCACTGGACGGCTAGAATATTCAATCTCGGAACATCAGGAGAACATCACTGGCATACTGTGGAGGCATAGGCATAGCTCTGAATTACACCACATAGGAAAGCGTGAGAAATGTTGTGAAACATTTACACTGGTAAGTATAGTCGCATATACTTTCAACACCAAACCTTATCTACATGGCACCCTATTTTGGGATGATTCAGCTGCATGCCACAGTAGAGTCTTCACTACACACTGTGGATTTTGGGATGTATATTAGGTACACAGATAGCCAGCTCAGTGCAGTGGTTTGAGGGTTGGACTGTGAACCTGGAGACCAATGTTTGATTTCCCACTCAGTTATGGAAACTTACTGGGTGACCTTGGGCACATCATATACTCTCAGCCCCAGAAAACCCTGTTACAGGTTTCCCTTTGGGTGGCCATAAGTTGGAATTACTTGAAGACACACAACGACAACAACAAGAACAACAACAAAAATTAGATGCATTCCCATCTTCTCTTAAAACCATATTCTAGTCCTCCAGTTAAACCTCCTACTCTCTACAATCCCCTACTTTCTCTCCCTCCTTCAGTTATATTTTAAAAATATTTTTAGACGTAGCAGTCACAGGGTCAAGCAGCAAAGGTACAAAAGCTGAGGAAGCAGAGAGTGCAGAAGGGAAATAAGCAGTCAGGGTGTGTTAAATTTGTCTCATCCTTGGAAGACTGTTAGCAAAAGAGGCAAGGGCAGAGGGAAAAGGAAAAGCCAACAACTCACCAAGGAAGTAACGGCTTTCTCAGCAAGAGTTTTTGTTTGTGCTTCATGGAGACTGAGCTTTGATGTCTTACTCCCCATAGAGAAGGCAGAGGGCATAACAGATCCTGACCCTCACCCATTTCAGATCTTAGTTATACATTTCACCTTTATTTTGCCTGGAGGACTACAGCACCTTAGGGCAATGACTATGTTCTGCACAGAACCCTAGAACACTGTTCATGATAAACATGTAGTAAGCTATAATGGCAATACCTGATGAGAAACTGTTGCATGTGACATCCACAACCCACCTGCTATAGACTTCTCTTTTGTACCCATCACTAGAAGCTATTAATTAGGTCAGGAGTGGGAATCATGTGGCCTTCTAGACATTGTTTGACTTCCACCTTTCCTTGCTATTGACAATGATAGCTAGGCCAAGTGGGACTTGTAATTCAACAATGTCTGGAAGGCCATGTGATTCCCACCCCTGGATAAGGTGGAGGAATTTTGGTTGTAGCACCCCAATTATGGAAGGCCTTCCTGTTACTGCCAAATGTAGGTGACTCAGGGGTCCACCTGTGATGCCAGTACCTTCACATGACAATGAGGAATTAATTAGCTCTATTAGGAAGTCTGCGAGAGGGAGTAACCTAATGAGATCTTCCACCAATGTTTATGGGGTTCTTGCAGTAAAGAACCAGCCAGAGATTCCAAAATAAGTTAAAATGTATTTTATTTTAAGAGTCCAATCACGCAAGCAAAGATCCAAGCACTCACAGAAGAATAAAGGGATCAAAGTTGTTGATAGCTGAGTTTTTAGAGAATGGGTGATAATTACCAGTCCAGAGAGCAGTGATGAAAGCAGTGATATGGCTTAGACTTGTGTCTAAGGATAGTACTCATTAGGGAATCAGAGTAACAGAATGCCATCCAGCATGCGAGATGCTACATCTGACTGCTCAAAATGGAGAGGTTTTATACTCAAAATCTGCCTGGAGGGCAAAGGTGTGAATGGGTCTCTGGCCTACCATACAAAGGAGATTGAAACATGGACAATGGGGTCCAGATGGAGTTAATGGTCTTAGTGTTAGGTGACAATGAGTTAATGGCTGTCGTAATAGCTCTGTAATAGTAGACAGGTAAAGGAACAATGAAGAGAAACATCCAGATGCTAGGAAGCAGGGCTGAAACAATCAGTTTTTGATAGGAGCTTTCCGTTGCCATTGTGGGGTAGCAGAGACGGTACAGTTTTAGTTTAAGGCCATTATCTCTGGAATTACCTGGTGATTATTCTAACAATGACCTTGGTTACTCCTAGAGGGAATCTTCTGACCTACTCTGCAGTACGTGTATTTGGCCAGTGTTTTTCTTCTACCCAGCCTGGCCTTACAGTCATCTCAGGGTTCATTTTGTATCAATGCCAATTAATATATTTTGCTAATTGAATCATATGTCACCAATTACACCATATAAAATCTGAGGGGTGTGCAGGCTGGTAACATTTCCCTCTCAAAGCCTGGCTAGTGCAGATATTGGTTACTTGAAAACAAGTTAAGACCCCACTATTTGCTCAAGCCTTGAAGTCTTACTGACTGTAGCTCCACTCTCTTAGTCTTTTTGTTCGTTTGTTCGTGTTATTAGTGTTGATTTTAGGATTTGTGTTTATGATTATAGTGGATTGTTGCTTTATTAAAATAATTTTACTGACTATATCCTACTGTAAGATCTATTGATATAAAAACAGGTTAGAAATATTTTAGTTAATTCCTTTTTAAAAAATAGCCATTACAAACAAAAGGTGTACAATGCCAAGAATTAGGTAATCGGAACCCTTGCTCACAGGCTGCCCAATATCCTGTGTGCACTTGCTTCCCACCCACCCTATAATCTATTCTGAATGTTTAATTTCAGTTTCAATAGTATCTATTCCACAGATGCTCAGTTTCAGAAAAAGTCCTTCTCTTCATAGCGAACACAGAAATTAATCAAATATGCTTCACTAGCTTCCCTTTCTCAAATGTTTATCTGATTTACTTTTCCCTGCCTCTTGTCCAACTCACAAACAGCCATGCAAAGGACAGGGGGAGAGTGGGAAGGAAACACATTAAAACAGATTTCTTTCTTTTGCACTTAAATATTCTGCCTCCTGCATGACCATTTTTAAACCTCCTTTCACGGGAACCAAGCACAATTACCGAAAGTCTCATTTTCCCCTACAAACTTACCCTTGCCATTACTATTATTTTCACACATGCTTGGTGCTAACACAATGCAAGGTCTTTTGGGTTCAACACAATCTAAACTGACTTCTGGCAGTGTTAATTCAAAATGGCCTTGTAACAAGGTGCTTAGAAGTAAAGGCATACAGGTTTGTGATTATAGGAAAGACACAGGCCAGGGAATGTACATAGCAGCAGAAGCTTTCTCCTGAAACCCATTGATAATTCCAGTTGGAATATACCTAATGAATCAATTTGGTGAGGTATTTTGAGTCTTCTAGTGTAGTGCCCTGAACTACAGTATCAGAGTGATTTGGTGGAAGATACCCAAATCTCAGTGTTCTGTGGGATAGAACCTTGACAGTTAGTGGCATCAAAATTTCATAATGGTATAGTATAGACACATTGCTTGTTGAACCAAGAAAAACGGAGGACATTGGTCAATTTAAAACAAAAACCAAAGTAAATGTTCTGTTGGTAAATGCAAGGTCTCACATTCACCAATATTACAAGTATGTGGGCAGCATTTACACAGAAAGATCAGTAGTAGAGATGGAGGCTCTTAAACCCTCCATGACCTGACAATTCTCTCTCACAAATGATGCAGAGGATCTGTGCAGCCACTAGCAATTCTGTTTGAGTAAAGACACCAGTGGCTAAAGAAAACAAAGATATATTTTAAGAATCTCATTAAAGGAAAGCTCTCTAAGGGTGCTGAGCTAAAACAAAACTATGCTAGTTTCACTTCTGGTAAGAGGGAAAAAAAAACAAGGCTGCAGGAAGAAACAAAGTGGAAAGATCCCTAAGAATATCAGTTTACCTTTCACAGAGGTTAGGACTGGTAGATTAGAGATTAAAATATATTGGGTCACTAAAAACTACTTAACTGTATAACTGCTGCTCTAAGACATCTTTAAACTCTTTAAGTGCTGAGCAGTATTGTATATCCAACAACAAAGACCTCACCTATTTCCATTTATTATTAACCCCACTTTTACAGCCAAACTCAAAGCTCTACCCTTCAAAAGATGAGAAAGAATTTCATTCATTTCAATTTGCTTGACTGTGAACCAGATGGAAGTTACCCCTTAGTATTTGCAGTATCTCAGAATCTTGTGATGAAATTTTCAAAACAAAATGCATACAAAAATGCTTCCAGCAGATGAACTTGAGTACAAACATATTGATGCAAAAATAAAAATTATTGTACAAGAATGAACTGCCTGCAAAAATGTGTACAAAATGAGAATACAGTCAGCCCTCTGTATATGCGGGTTTCACTTTTGCAAATTTGATTATTCACAGATTATTTGTTGTCATCTCTGCTGCCTCACTATGCCATTTTTAACAGGGACTGCAAGTCTCATGAGGCTGGGAAACTGTGAATGAGGCTTGTAAATCCCTATTAAAAATAGTGTGGGGCAGCAGTGGAGGTGGCAGTAAGCCCCACTAGCCACCCACTTCTGCCTAGTGAAGGGACCCTGATGCCTCAAAAAATACTTACCTATACTCACATGATGAATGACATTGCAGAGGAAGGTAAGCTTTGGATGGTCTCCATGGAGTGAGACAAGAGTGTTATTTTTGATTGGTGCTAAACACCAAATCAAGACATGTGATAGGGGCAAAGGAGAAAGTGAAGCAGTTCGCCCCCCATATGTGTCATTCAGTGCTCGATGTTGACCCACCCTCCCACCTTCAATGCAGTGTGAGTTAATCTGGTTGCTTCGGCATTGGATAGGATCCTCCCCCCAATTTTCTCAGGGTTTTTTTTTTTTTTGCCTATCCCATACTGTATTTGATGGAATTGTGAAAATTGGCTCTGGGTGGTGTTCTTAAATATGTTGTCCTTTGACAGATAATGGGGGCTAATAAAACACTGGTGATCACCTATTGGCACTCATTTGGTGTAGGGTAGGGCTCTGGAACCACCTCTTTAGGGACCTGCATCCCAGGGGTTTGGTGAAGGAGGTTACCCTTGAGGTTCACCTGAGAATAAGACTCTCACTTTTAGAGCCGTGCAGCTTTGGTTGGAGTCCCTGGGTTACCTTCCAAGATACTGGATTGGGGAGCAACCAAAGCAATTTGGATTGCCCCTGGGGCTGAGGTGTTATCACCCATGGGTAAGTTGAGCAGGTTGTCATGTTGTGACCCTGGCATCAACTGGACCCATATCATGTTGCTCCCCCCTCTTGCATCTTTCAGGTTAATGCAATTTAAATAATAAAGGTCAAAATAAAGTGGCCCTTAGTTAACCCAATGTTGTGTCTGGTCTCGTTATTCCATGGTTGAGCATCAAATCCATGGTGGGCTGAATATGGTGATCATCCTTTTTTTGTGCGTATTAAATATGGTTTGGGAGAACCTAGAATTATTCATGGTTTTTCCACTTTCATGGGCGACCTGTGCCCCTAACACTAGCAAGTGTGGAGGGATGACTGTACAAGAATTTTGATCACTGTAACACACTGTACATGTGGCTGCCTTTGGAAATTGTTCACAAATGTCAGCAACACCAAAATGTTGCAGCTAGATTGTGACCAAGTCTGGTTATAAGGGCATATATTCGAAATGTTGGTTATAACCTATGAAGCTCTATGCAGTTTGGGTCCAAACTATTTGAAATATACGAGTCTACCTGAGATTTAAGAACTTTGGGGGAGGGCTTTCTCTCAGATATTTCTGATGAGGACAGATATGTCTGATGAGCACAGAGCCTTTTCAGTGACTGCTCAGGTGTTTCAGCTATGGAACTCTTTGTCAAGGGAAGCATGATTGGCCACCTTTCTGGTCTCTTTTGCAGGCAGGCAAAGACCTTATTTAAAAAGGCTTTCAGCTTTTAACTGGTTGGGGTAGTACAAAAAATGGACTGGTTTTTATTATGTAATAAATTTTATGCATGTTTTTAACTGTTCTGAACTAATGTTTTTAAGTGCATTGATCAATTTTTTAAAAAAATTTTTGTGTGTGTATTCAGATTGCTTTAGCCATTTTGTTTTAACATATTAGCATAAGTTGCTTTGGGTCCCAAATGGGAGAAAATATATATCTTTATTTGCAATACAAGTGAATTAGAAAACTATTCTATCACTAAAGAAGTTATCTATGGATTCCATGCAATAGTTTTACCCATATCTTACAGCAGGCGTTCCCAGCCTTGGGTACAAGTACTCCCAGGGATATGAACCAGAACATTTAGAGGTATGTGAAAAAAAACTGAATAATGTCAACTGTGTAAGACAAGATACAAGTCAAAAGTTGTGAAATTAACTGAACATTACGATTGGTGGAGAAAGTTTCCTTCATCATTTAACCTTGAAAAAACCCTTGTTGTCTTACTTCATTATTTTGGCAAATGGTGGGGAATCCCTCCCTAAACAATGTGTTGTGAACACACCACTACAGTGTCCATGCTTTGTACCCCTAATAGTGTCAGCTTTCACTCTCCTCCACTATATGAACACTGGAGTGCTGTTGTGCATATACAATACACATATTATGTATATATAAGTGGACACCACAATCAGTCCTGTGAGCAATGTTCAATGAATGAGTTCTTTTAGGTCTTCCCTACTTCTCTTCTCTTTGCCACCACTTTAAATTTTAAATCAATTTTTTCAATTCATGTATTATCAGATATGGATCAGTGGTTGAAAACTAATTTCAAAGAAAAGGACATTAATTGGTCTAATTGTTGCAGGTTATGCAATAACAGTAACTATATTAATTACAAACATTTTGCTAATATGAAGGGTACAATTTATGGAAATGGGTGGCCAAGGGGTACTTAGCTGATAAAAGGTTGGGAACTTCTGTCTTTCAGTGAAGAAATTATAAATACGGGATTCCTTTGTATAGCACAAACATGGACTTCCAAAACCTAAATTACACTTACAGCTATCATTCTCTGTGCAAACAGGGATTTCTTTGACAGAAACTTTACATCTATAATAGAAGACATTTCTCCATAATTGTCCATAGGAGGGAGTGAGGGAATGAAACTGTGTAATGTGAGCCAGTGGTTCACAAATTTGAGTTCTTGGATGTTGTTGAACTACAGTTCCCAGAATCCATGGCAATTGGTTATGATGCCTGAGACTTCATGATGCTGAAGTCCAACAACATTTGGGCATCCATCTTTAGAAATCATTGATCTTGGCACACAACTCTTATCTATAAGCTTACCCTTTCTTACCTAAAAATATAAAACAAAGGGAGGGGCAACTAGAAGATAGTGTTATTAAAAAACTAAAAAAAAAATTGCTTTTAATAAAAATATTTTACTAAGAAATGAGCTAGTCACTCACAATAGTCATATTAACTTTACAGTAAAAAACCATATAGAAAAGTCTCATGTATTACTGCAGTGTAAAACTGTTTATGCTTCATGTAAAACTAGACCTAGCTGAGACTATATCAGGTCACAAGCTTTAGGTAATAGCTACACATAGCCATAAACCCTCATTGTCTAAGTTTTCGCCCCAGGTTGCTCATTGTATATCTGATAGCGGAAAACTGACTATTGTTAAGACTATATTACCATGGAATTCTATGTGTATAGTGGGTCCTCTGCACATGTGAGGATGCTGTGCCAGGAACCCCCACGAATACCAGAAATCATGAATACCTCTGTCCCATTATATTCAATGGCGGTGAGGTGAGCATGCATCTTTCAGTGCATCCACATGCATGTCGCTGCCATTTAAGGTATAGGGTGCAACATTCTGTGGTCAGTCAAAATCATTGGTCACAGGTAAGGAGGCCTACTGTACGTGCATCTCCAAGCACACTAAGCCATTGTGAGAATGTGATTGGCTGGAATAACTGTTACCCCCAAAACGTAGGTGCCACAAGGGCCACTCTGCAATGCCAAATATCTCCCTGAAAAAGTGGGGAATTAATTAGCTCAAAGAGGAGGCTTGCGAGAGGGGGGCAACTTAGCGAGATCTTTCCTACCAGTGTTTACGGGCACACGCAGGAAAAAAACCAGCCAAAGATTCAAAAGTAAGCTCAAAATTTGTTTTACTGAGGGGAATTCACTCATGCATGCACACAAGATACACACAATCACACATTTACACAAGAGCTAACTGAAAGAGAGGGAGGAAAGCAGATAGAGACTGTGAAGTGTGCAGGCGATTTTTACCAGATACAATGAAAAGCAGAGAAGTGGAATGAAGTGACTCAGGTACCGGACCCAAGGGCAGTTCTCAGTTCAGAAATCAAACAGACAGAGTGATGCTCAGAAAAGCAAGAGACTGCACTGGGCATCCTAAAATCAGGGGTATTTGTACCATGACAATGGCTTGTGGCTGTGAAGGTTCCAGATGCAAGACAAAGAGAACCTGTTGTGGACAATGGGTCTTTTGCCTGTTGATGGGCTTAGTGCTTTGATTGACAAAGACATGATGGATGTTGTAATAGCTGTCTATTGTGGGTGCTGTGAGGAAAGAGGAAAGAATCCAGGTGTACAAGGGATGGATATCGGTCAGTCAGTGTCCTGGTGGGCTCCTCACAGTTGGATTCCCTGGAAAATTCCAGCTTCTATTTAAGCCTATTATCCACAGGAATGATGTGTATTTGCCTGACCAATGACTCAGTCTCACCTGGAGGAAGTTTCGAGTTGACCTATCCTTCTCACATTTACAGTCAAATTCTTTCCCTCTCTCAGTTTGACCCCTCCGTCACCTCTTAGGCTTGAACTTGATATCAGAGCCAATAAAACGTGTTGCCAATTGCATATGATGCCAATTAGGTATGGTGCCCATCCAAACCATACTAATATCAGGGATCCCCAAAGCTGGGCCTTACAGTACTTCTGGGAACCTGAAAAAACTTTGTAGTTTTAAGTTTATAAAACGCATGCTTGCCCCAATGGGGAGCTTTTTGCAGGGTTTTTTTTTTCTGGTTTTCTCAGCAACTGGTCTTTGCTTAAGCAAAATAAACAACAGTGAAATCTTTTACCCGTGTTGTCCCATTTCTCAGCTAGGCAGTGAACTAAAAGAGTATTTTCCTCCTGTGCTGGAAGTGGTTCAGCCTGCTGAGCCAAGGTAAGAAAACTATTATGACTGATTCAGTGCAATGCTTGAAGGCTTTTAGTGTGATTGCATTGGTTCCAGCTTTACCTACCCATTGCTTGGTCTGCCCTACCAGATGCACTGCTTTTCTGAGAATTCGTAAAAAGAGCGACAAGTTTTCACTACAACTTAGTGGGAGACAAAAGTGGAGATTCCTTATTTATGCACTCTAAACTGGTTAAACATTATAAGAACAAGCAAAATGAAACTCAATGTAAATCACAGAAGGTCAGGCATTGTCAATCAGAGGGGTGTGTGTGTGTGTTTTTAACCGCTTATGCAAGTAAGTCAACTATCTGGAAATCTGGACCATCCTTCATTTATTCACTCACTGTATACAGGACGGACTACTACAAAGCTCTCTATGCTTCTGCTGACTGTTCAGAAGCTTCAGTGTGGAAAGCTAATGTGAAGGATTGGTTAAGCCATGGCAGTTGGACAGTGTGACACCCATACTGCCCCTGTTGCACTGCTCTTATTCATCTTCAAAACACTTAACAGCATGAGGACAAGTTAACTGAAATTACACCTTTATCCCAGCCATACTGCTTATCGTTCAGGTTAGCTGCCGAAGCTCTGCTCATAAAGCTAGTACTCAGAACAATTAGGGGGACAATCGCAAGGGTGCAGCTTTTTCAGCTGAGGAACTCATTGCCAGTTAGGATGCTCTATGCTCCCTAACTGCAAGATTTGAAGAGGGCTCTTAAGAGTCACTTCTCTTCTCAGACTCTTTCTTCTTTTTGTTGCTGCTTTCCCCAGTTCATGACTCAAGGTGGCTGATTTTAAAAACATAGCTGAAAATTCATGAAATAACCAAAGTTAAACAGTGATTAAACTAGCAAAACAAACAAAAAAACCCCTAAATATATAAACCGCTAGGGTCTTTACCTAGCATTGCTCAAGATTTTATTTTCTTCTTAAGAACTGACAAAACTGTCTTCTCCAGTACCTGTAACTTTTCCCCATATTTTCCAGTGCAATCTGTATTCAGAGTTATTTACATACATAGTTTGGGTTCCTGAGAGAATACACTGTCTTCCTCCTTGCTGCTACGCACTGTCGCCATAGCAACCGGCCTATTCCTGTACCTGTAACTTTTCCTCATATTCTCCAATCCAATCTGTATTCAGAGTTGTTAACATACAGAGGTTGAATTCCTGCGGGAATACAATGTCCTTCTCCTTATTGCTAGACATTGTCTCCACAGCAACCGGCCTATTCCAGTACTTAAAACTTTTCCCCATAGTCCCCAATCCAGTTTGTGTTCTGGCAATGCTGATGTACTGGTTTTAGATTTTTTTTGTTTTTGTTTTTGTTTTCTGTTGAATTTGTGCAATGGCTTTATGTTTTTCTGGAAGCATTTTTTGTTTTGAATTTCAAGATTCCTCATATATGGAACCCATACAATCTACTGTGTGAGGCGAGAAGACCTTGTAACTATGTTGTGTATGTCACTTTAATTTTTCTCACATACGCCTCCCAAACGTTTTCTGGCATCCTTATTGATGCTAAGCCTCATCTCCATAGCAACCGGCCTTCCCTCAACTGCCAACCCAGGATTCCATAGAATCTTCACAGCCAGCCAATCATATGAGGTCTTCTCACCTCACTCAGCCAATCGTATGAGGTCTTTGCCTGCCTGACGCAGACAAATGGACAAACTTACAAACTCACAGACAAACATTGACTTTTCTATAGTAGATTAAAAAAAAAACACAACAAAAATAACAGAAAACCCAGTACATAGTACAAGACTCATTCCACCTAAACAATCAGTCCTCAAAAGCCTTCTAGGCTATAAAACTGAGAAAGTTTTAGCTCCCGTTATTTAGCGAAATTTTGCATTCTGGAAATAATTTTAGTTTTAGTTAATTTTATTAATGGTTGATTTTAATTAAATTTATTATTTCATTATTATGACAGGTTATAGAAACTACCTTGAGATCTGTAAAATGCTTGCATACAAATATTTAACAGCAATAAAAACTAGATTATCAAGAACTAGGTTCTGGATTATACTTTATTAAATTGAAAATATATATGTTTTCTTTGCTACTGTAACAAGTTAGCACATACACCTTTCTAGGAAACAGAATTCCAAAGTGGGAGAGTTTGGTTTAAATCAAGGATTCAAAATACGTTTCCTTCGTGAGCTAAAATCTTCTGAATCTCAGTCACTCCCCTGCAATCTAGTTTTAACATATTCCATTCTGATCTTCAGTGCTATTATAGAACGGGATACATAAATTTTAGAAGTAAAAAAAAATAACGTCAAAGCTACTAAAAATTCTATATATCATAAGCACTTTTTATGAGAATCTGAACAGCTTTGGGGAAAGTGGGAAAAGAGTTAGAAACCCCCCTGAGCCCAATTATCTGAAAATCTGTCTTCTTTTGTTCAATTTTCTCATTAAACTAGCACACAAAATTATGGAGTGGCTGGCTCACAGTTTCTAGTTCAGACAGTCTGATTCCAGTTTCACTTAATGAAAACTCAAAACTAGAACAACTTTTTTTTTTTACTTTACAGTTCAGCAGTTTAGACCTGTAGAATTTCACAAACCAGAAAAGCCAGTAGAGAAGAATCATTCTAGTGGAGCACAGATGTGTCCTGCCTCTCCTTTCCCCAAGGTTTCATCCTCTCTTTACACACCGTTTGCCTCTTATATGCTAAATATTGTGATAATGGAGATAAGTATATATTTATCAATTACTCTGATCTTGGAAGCTAAACAGTGTCAGTCCTGGTTAATACTTGGATGGGATACCATCAGGGAATCCAAGGGTGTGTAAGCTATATTCCAAAAGACAGCAATGACAGATCACTTCTGAGTGTTCTTTGTTTTAAAAAATGGTATGAAATTCATGGGGTGACCATAAGTCAGCAGGCAACTTGAAAATGCTCACAAAACCTGATGCTCTACTATGTACACCATTCAAATAACATTCTCTTTAAAACATCATACAGATAAATAACACATCATCATGGACTTCTGGTCTGACCTATGGTGCCGTGACGAGGATCTTCTTGTTGTCCCGACAGGAGACCACTCTCTCTGATGGCAGGAGTTGATTCAGACTATTTCTGAATTGACTGGATTCCCCATTCATATTGAGGGAACAAGTGGGGTTCCAGAGATCGGTAGCCTGCTCCCTAGCTTCCAACTGATCTGAAGACGTCTGGCAGTGGAAAGAGCAGAGGAGATCAGAACTGCCACCGCAATCGGATGGAGCCATGAGCTGTTTAGCAGCGCCCACAGACTTTTTTGAAAAAGAAACCTGTGTGAATTTGGTTATTACCTAATTATCTGCTGTCTTCGTGCCTGTTTCTAACTCTGAGCCGTTGTAATCTGTGAATCCAGATCTCTAAAACTCTTTGACTCCGATGGTTGCAACAGTAATAGACTTCATTGTCTAACAAAGAATGTTTCTTTTTTCTCTCTCTCTTTCTGAACAAGTCAATTGGAGAGCCCTCTTAGAGTATACTAAATCTGTTATTGATTGGATTTAAGAGACTCATATCCTACCAAATTGATTAATCTAGAACAGTAACACAGCAACATACTATACACTCATCACAAAATCTACACAAATCAACATGAAATAGCATAGGAATGCACAGCTAGGGATGCACGGTGAGAGGACTGTGTTGTTCAAAAGTGGCTGGGGTTTTCTAAGCATTTAATACGAGAACTCATAAAAGCTCAAAGGGTTTTGAGTACTCAGGGGATGTGGCTCTCAAAAGCACAATGTTTGCCTGATAGCTTTTTGAGAGTGCGTGATCACTAGGTCAAATTCTACCTATTTAAGCCAATGGAGACTTAGGGCATATTTGCATAACACATTTGACTGGAGACCCAGAGGAACTCTGGCTTACTATTGATGAGCACCATTTTAGTGGTGCTCAATTCCTCCTGCGTGCCACAACAGCACCTAAACAAACCACAGAGTTTGCCTCTGTGATTTATCCAGTCATGTGAACCCGGGCATAACTAGGTGCGTAACACTTCAATCTTCCCGGACACACAGTAAGGAATTTACAAGTCATGGTTCTCGGACAAAGAAATTACGAAGGAGGACAAGAAAGAGAAACAACTGAATTGAATTATATTCACAAATTCTAATCCATTAGCAGAGGATGAACAAAGACAATGGCTTGATGGTACACTGCATATATTAACACAAGAGTCTTCACTACCAGACATATAACAGAAGGAATCTTCTAAGAAAGAGTTTTGAATGCAAAGAAATTGGCTTTTGGTAAGCAGATTTATTGCTTTCACACAGCAACACGAACTGATTACTGTAAAGATCTGAAAGGCCTGTACCTTCCTGCCCAGTCCTTTGAAAATTTAGGGCAAGGAACATGATTTCCACCTTTCTGGATCCTATTACATTCTATCCCACTCCCACAATTGTATAAATTTGCTTTATACCTGAGGCCTTAATACTACTCTGTAGTATATCTGAAAAAGTGGGTTTATATCATGCTAAAATAAAATAGCTCGAGCTAAAATAAAAACCTTATGTCTTAAAGGTTCTGCTACGCTCTTTTTTCTCCCTTCTCTTCCCTCCCCTCCTTTTTATGCTGCCAAAGACTAACATGGCTACTTCTTTGAAAACTGTTACTCTGCTTTGCTTCCCTGCCAACAAGTAAGAGAAAGTATCAAGAATTTGTTCTAGATTTGTTCATGTATTCCTTCATTGGTTTAATAGATGGAAACCAAAAATGGACGCTTTATCTGAGCTCACAAAGTATTTAAAAAAAAAATTAAAAAGACTTTAGCTGCTCCTGATGGAAGTACTGTCCAAGTTGTTTGCTTATTTATTTAAAAACACACATTCCAAAGCTCTGCCATTTTTCTTGTTAGAGACAGTATAAGTACACAGCTGGGGGAAAGACATGACAATACGTAGCTGCTGACAAATGAGCAAAATTAAAAGGTATGAGAGAGATGTTGGTGCCATTTAGATGTTGAGATAGGACTGCTCCTATGCTTCTATCAGAGGTGGCCAATTGTATAAGAAAGGGTTGGGACATATTTGGATGTGCCAAGGCAGGAGCTTTCATCAGGTCTTCCTTTAATTGTGCAAATACCTGCTGCTGTGCAGGTCCCCATTCCCACTGGGCATTTTTCTTCAAGAGGGCATACAAAGGCTTTGCTTTGGCAGCAAAGGACTCAATAAAGTCTCTAGAAAAATTAAAAGTGCCCAATAGTGAACGCAAGGAACGCACATCAGTAGGGGCTGGCAGCTTGGAAATCACTTCCACTTTCTGTGCATCAGGAGTGCGACCTTCAGTTCCCAAGCAAAGCCCAAGGTATTTAACTTTAGTGGAGACTAGTTGGGCTTTTTCCCGGTTGGCCTTGAAACCAGTGTCTCTAAGAATTTGTAAGACCTCATGAGTGATGTCCCTGGTTTTCTCTTCCGAATCAGAATGAATCAAAATATCATCCACATATGGCAAAACGTGGGACTGTGAAGTTGGCTGCAGCTTATTCCACATTTTGACCACACGGGCATGGCAAATGCTGGGACTGGAATGGAAACCTTGAGGCGTGCGCTTGAAGATATACTGTTGACCCCAGAACGTGAAGGCAAATTTATACCAACACGCTTCATGTAATGGAATGGAGTGAAAAGCATTAGCCAAGTCCAAAACACTGTAATATTTTGCCCCTGCAGCAATAGCTGACAGAATTTCATTGTATTTGGCCACTACTGGGGTGACTGGGGGAGTCACAGAGTTCAGGACTCGAAAATCCACCGTCATTCTCCAAGTTTTGCCATCTGATTTCAGAACTGGCCATAGGGGCGCATTACAGATGGATTGCATAGGGGTGACCACGTCCCACTTGACGAATCCCTCAATTGTTTTTTAGAAACCATTCTAAATGTGAAATTGAAGGTGGTGGGATTTGTATTCAGAGATACGTTATTTTTGTTGCTTAGTTTCATATATCCATTATGTGTAATCATTAAGAATTATAGTAGTAGTTCGCTTCCTAAAAACCTCTGTGCTAGGAATATCCCTTTCTTGTCTGGGGTAATACTACAGTCTTGATTTACCGTCCTTATTCGGCTCTAAAATAACTTTTAATTGTTTTAATTGGAAAATGTCCGATATTGTTCCAAATCGTCCATTTTCGGGGGAGGGGGGATTGTTACTATGGCCAATAGCTCTCTGCCAGGGTTTACAATTTATTAATTCATCACATCAAATTGATATCTCCATGTGGCTAATATTAAAAATCATTCCATGTGTCTGACAAGGTCACTGTAAGTGCACGTAGGCAGGAAAGGCTGAAAGGCTGAAGTTAGGAAAATTCCGGTCAAGCCACAATCTGTCACATAGCCAGGGACCCCTCTAGACATTCTGACCATTAAACAGACAAAAGGGCCCTTCGTACTGGTATGGCAGCTCGGTAGAATCACAGTCAGCCGGCCAAGTGAGGGCAATTTCCACTCTACCTATGCCTTTGCCTCACTCAGGCAAAGTCATTCACATGACACTGAGGAATATTCAGCCAGAGATGTTCACCAGTGAGGGCTTTTGAACTAGCCCTCCTTGCTATTGATCTCCCAGGGAGAGAACTAGCCCTCCAGATATATTTTTTCTATAAAACCCCCATGTTTTTAGCTGTTCGAGGATTCGCTTACATTTTTCATCCCGAATTGCTGTCACTCTGCTGAGCGTTCCCCTCATCCCCCCCCTCCCCTGTGCTGAGTTTCACTGCTCTCAATCCTCTGTTTCAACTTTGACTACCCGGGCTTCAGGACAGGTGTAGCATTACCCATACCAAAAAAACCTCCTCTAAAAATCCCTCTATCCCACTCCAACCTTTTATTTCTATAGTTCTCTGTGTGAGTGTGTTGCGTACACTGGTTTGGCTGTATTTTAATAAAATCACAATTATTTCACATTTGTTTGCTCCTTGACTTGGCCTGACCCCGTAGACATTGGGTAAAAGATTCTGCTTCGTTGCCCTGCCTCTCACGTTGCTAGTTTGTGCTCTGGACTAATTTCCCCAACTTATATAATTGAGAGCGCATTTAGGTGTCCCTCCCGGGACACCCAGAAATCAGGGTAACAGATAATTAGTACATTCTTCACTTCCAAAAGTGCCTGATCCTGTGATTAATTCCATGCTGCAAACTGAAAGAGATGAACAATTGATACTTCCTCATTTTCTACCACTGCTGTTGATGTACAATTTTCTAAGTATAAATTCATCCCTTCCTGAGTCATAGCTAACTATGACTCAGGAAGATATAATTTAATACTTGTGTGATTATGGGTTAAAGCTGGATTGGGAATCACACTGGCCTCTAGGTGTTGTATTGCAAATCCCGGCAGCCCTATCCAACAAAGCCACTATTGAGAAATACAGGGAGAAGCAGCCCAACAACATTTGTAGGGCTATGTGCTTCCCACCCCTCCTTGGAGCATGCTTGCTTGGGGTGATGAGAATTGGATTCCAACATATCCATATGGATGACATCAAATTGGGAAATGTTGCCTTAGAACGAGGGGTGAACTGGATGACCTTCAGGATCTTTCCAACACTACCATGTAATAGGCATAACCTCTGTGGTATTTCATCAGCTTCCATTTAGTTATCTCCGAAGGCTCCCTGCCCCCAATTATGCTCTGAAAAGGCAGGCTTTTACCCAGGTTGAGATGCAAAACAATAAATCAGAAGCTCACTTTCCTTTTTTCCAGCACTTAGCTTGTAAGCTCCCACCTCTTTTCACATATTCTCAGACGATCAGTGTTTATCTATTATCAGGCTGCCTAGTGATGCATCTTGACTACTCCTATTGGTTTTGGCTTCCCTTCCTTTTTATCTTTTAAGTGATAAACTGTAATTTAGTTTCTGCCAGAGGAAAAAAATCCATCAGGACATAATTCCAAATAGTCTTTCGTGGTTTAATTTTGTGTTTGTTAAAGCAAAAGCAGTGATGTGACACTACTTTTTGGACCTGATTCAAGTGCTGGATAATCAGATTATTTGGTTCTCTTCTCTAATCTCTTTGGGAACACCTAAACACCCAGGTAGCACCACCACAACCACATACACTCTATACTTTATGTTGGGCTTTAGGGAATTGAAAGTATTTCCCATACACCTGTCTTGGAAAAATGCTCACACAATAAAAGCAGGGATGGCTTTTTCTACCCCTGATGTCTGTACATACAGAACATCTGCAGAGAAGAATACAGGCATATCTCAGTAAACAGGCCTCTAACAGTGAAGTTCCTTCTCACAAAGTCTTTTTATGTCCTCTCAGCCCCTTTCCTTTCTTCTCCTCTGTCTCGCTGTAAGCACTTTTAGCAGCACCAGCATTGTGATGTAGCAACTTATTCCTATTCTTTCCATGTTTCTTCTGCTTCTGGTACCAAATCTTCTGTTAAAGAAGCAGTGCCCAAGAATACCTCCGCTTCATTAATTGAGGTATACCTGTATTTCACATGTTCAGCTGGAAGCACAAAGGTTTCCATGCTACAGGCACTGAAACTATAGGCCAAGATGTCAGAAGTCAAGGTTAACCATATGCACAATGTTGGAAAAGAACTAGCTCAAGGAGGCTGCTCACACATCAACTCATTGCAGTATTACCTTCTGCAAAGGGCTACACCCTCACATTGAATAGAGGATGGGAGAATCACCATCTAGTTCTGGACAGTGACCCTTCTCTTCCTCAATTGCCAATGAAAGGGCTGGTCAAGAATCATCGTCTTTGCCCTGAGTGGATGGGAGATACAACAAACACCATATCATGATTTCTTTCTCCTCCTTTCCCTCCAGATCCAGTCCCTTTTGTCTCATGTTTGTTTAAATAGTTTTCAACCCCATTCTTTAACCAAAAAAAGAGTAACAAGAGTGGTTTACAAAAACTGGTACTCTGTCTTGTACTCTTGGAGACAGACTACTGATTTTTGTAAACCACTCTTGTTACTCTTTTTTGGTTGAAGATTGGGGTTAAAAGCTATTTAAACAAACATATAAATAAATGATTTACAACACTTTATAAAGACAGAGCAGTACAATCCTCAAATTCCCTTGCTCCATTATGACAGGGTGCAATCCATACTCTTCAGATCTTCTCATATGGTGAAAAGAAATATTCTCTAGTTGTAAACAATTAGAGAGAACATTGTGTGTGTATGTGTATACACACACACACACACACACACACAGAGTGCACTCTGCACTCTGACAGATACACATCTGGTAATTTTGTGTAGCTATCTTCACAGATTGAAATCCTCCAGCATCCTCAAGTATACCCCCCCCGGGGCCACAGATATAATATTTTGCTGGAGTAAAAGACAAAAAATTTTTTTGAAAATAAACTTTCTGAAGGAACCAGAGCTTTACTTACCAGATCTGATGGAAAATTCACTGGAAAAAAGTATGGCAGAATTTTACATTATATTGTGACAGCAGCAATATTATTATATACCCTAAAATGGAACACTAAGAAGGTTCCAGCTGAGGAAGATTGGTTGGTTAAGTTAATGGACTCAGCAGAAATGGACAAATTGACACTTCTTATAAGGGAATGAACAACAAAGACTTTTGTGAAAGACTGGGATCCATTAATGCATTTCCTACAAAACATAGAAATTAATATATTAATTACTCGTTTTGATAATATATGGTAAATTAAGGAAAGAAAGTAATGTTCTTTATTATATATTTGTAATAGAAACTGTTAACTTAATTTAGACTTATAATTTGAGTTAGGGGAGGGTTGGAAACCAATTTTTTATCATTAAGCGTGGGGGAGTTAAGTGGGTAGTCTGGGGTTGTGTTGGGGAAGGGTGGAGTAATAGTGTTGTTGTCTAGATGTGTGTAGTTAAGTAGTGTTATGTTTTAAAATAAAAATATAAGCAAAAAAAGAGTAAAAAGACAAAGAAAAGAAGAAGAAGAAAAATACCTAGCATTCTGCACTGGCTAGTGTAGGCAAGGAGGATTTCGAGAGGACAGCGTGAACCCAGTCCACTTCACTGTGTCTATATGCCTCATGTGGAAATAATCTATCAATTTTGACCTGCCTCCTGATAGGTCCACATCTGGTCATTTTGTGTAGCAATCTTCACAGACTGAAATCCTCAAGCATCTTCAGTCTGCACTCTTATCATCAACCTTGGGCAAGTCACAATCTCTCAGCTTAGACAATGGCAATCTTCCTCCGAATAAATCCCACATTTAGCCACAAATACTGTATGCGAGTCATTAGCTCTAGAGACGTTACATAACAGTTTTTCACTAAATTGTATTTCTTCCCATTTCAACAGCTGGTTAAAGGGGAGGGGTGGAACCATTCCACTGTGCCCTATTAAGATAATTGCAGAAGAAGATTTAATGAGTTGAGGACAAAGAGTTTGTAAATTAGCATAAAGATACTCACATTCTTCATTTCTCTTCAAATCAAATACAGAAGACTGCTACTGATGTTTTCTTTTCCACTAACTTGCATTTTATAAAGGAAAAAAGTGGTTGAAAATGGCCACATATGTATCTTTTTGTGCCCCCCCTCCAAAACAGTCAAGAACACATGAGATACATAAATCTTGGTAATTGTACTCCTTTCTTTTTGTCTAATTTGCAGTATGTTAGCTGGACAATATAACATTAGGAACAGGCTTTAGCTACCGTGCAGTAAATATAGAAACCTCTTCAGAATTGATTAACACTGTTCCCTAGAAAGTACAAAGCATGCAGTTACAATTGAACATTGAAAATGCTTTTTAAATGTGCACAATGGTCAATTTTGTGCAAGGCCTGCACATTCTTTTTCTTAAAGTTTACTTTCCCATCACTTTGTTCAGACTACACTAAAACAGAAGAAGAATTTAATTTGTTTTCTGTTTAAAGGTAGCATTTTGCAATGATAAATAAGCCAGAGCTAGTTTTTTTTTCTATTTAAATAGGAATGCATGCAAAAAATAAATCCTGAAATATCCATCCACGCCTGATGCTGAGTAATTTAAAATTAAAGGTTTCGTTTATGAAAATTAAGGAACTTCACCATGAACAAAAGGGCTACACTTTCTGCAAATGAATATTGAATAAATGTCTACCCAGTTCTCTCAACAAATTTCAAGCTTACTCTCCAGTCCCAGGTCTCCAAATCGGTTCAATTTTGCAAACAGCCAATCAAGAATGTCAGATTGTATAAGATTCTGACAATGCAGTCAGACGTCCAAAAGGAAATTTAAAAAAACTATAGAACTTGTAATATACTTTGACTTTTTGATACTGATTTATTTTTTTAAAAAATACATAAATTACATTCTAACTAGGATTGTCATCTTATTAAAATATATATCATACAGTTTGTAATTTTTTTTTAAAAAAAAACTTTATAGCATTTAGACCACATGGCGTAGTGGTCAGAGCCTGAACCCAGAAGTAACTTAGTATTTTTACAATGAGTTATTTTATTTAATTCTTTTCTTTTCTTTTTTGCAATAACTAAGGCATAACTACTTGAAATTAGGATTGCAATGTAACAAGGTAAGACCATCTATTTTGCTTTCAACAGGTTTTACTGACTTTTTTTTGCTACAGGAGTATGTGGTCTCACTGGTGGCACAGTGGTTAAATGCCAGTACTGCGGCTACAAGGTTGTGAGTTCGATCCTGCAGGGATACAGGTTGCCTCAGCCTTTCATCCTTCTGCAGGTCGGTAAAATGAGTACCCACCTTGTTGGGGGCAATTAGCTAAAACACACTGTAAACCGCTTAGGGAGAGCTAAGCACTGAGAAGCAGAATAGAAATGTAACTGCTATTGCTATTGAGGTATGTTTTGTACCATAAATCAGTGTCTTCAAGTATTCTGATATCCTTTAGTTGGTTAAAAAACAAAGAGCCATCTAAGGCCATTTCTGCACTAGAGTGGAGGAGCATTTCACCGCATATCATGAGCGGTGTTTTTTACTCTGACTGACCCCGATTCGTATCTGCACTCCCTCCGGTTTCTATTGAAGTAAAGCAGAGAAAATCATTTGCAGCTTCTGCGTCATCCGTTCTCATGGAACTCCTATTCCCCTCCCTTGCTCCACCCTGCTGCCGCTGATTGGTCAATTTCAAAAAAACGAACAAAAACATTGTAGAAACTGTTGCTACATTTTAGCACAAGTGTGTGAATCGATGTAACGCTTCTGCATGTAGGAAAAAATGCAGCAGAAACGGTTTGGGTTGTTTACATCGGAGTTTTTCCGTTTTTACAATACATCAGTTTAACATTGATGTTAACTGCACTAAGACCTCAACTCGTGTGGAACCACAGAGGACAGAACGTTGTCAAACTGATTTAATGTGCAGATGTAAAGGCAACAATATGATGCTACTGCGATGTATCAGCCTTGTGCGGAAAGGGCCTAAATTACCTTTAAGGAAGAAAAAAAAGTAAAGAGTTGCTTGTTTAAAAAAAACTCTTACATTTCACAGGTTAACAGCTTTTGCCTGTACTGCCAAGGGCAATCTTGGAGGCAATGCTGGAAAACCTCAGACCAGTAGGAGGACCTCAATATCCAGATCTGTTGATTCTACAGGTGTCAGGGCATACCCTTGACTTGGATTTTGCCATCTGGCAAAGGCAAGATGGTCTGGTGGTGGTGCTGATAGTGTTTTCCAACAATCCTGCTATCATGGTCAGATCATTTCTTTGTGAATTTTAGTTTGGTGATAGCAGGCCCTTCTTGAGGAGATGGAGAACTGATTAAGACGGTCCACCCTAAGAGCCCTATGTAATCTGAAGGGGTATTTCCAGCTGACAAACCTGGTGATTCACTCAAGGACTTGGTAGCATTGTAGGACCATGAGTTGGAAAAAGCCATCAATACCATTGCTCCTAAGTGCCTGATCCAGTGGCTTGGAGCTCTTAATTCACCTTGACACATGCAACCAATGAACCAGGCTGGATAGTCGCTAGAGTGCAGACAGCACAGGTAATACAAAATGACTGAACGTCTTGAAAACCTCTTTCTTCTACCTATTATGCAGCAAGGAAGTTGACAAAAAAGAAAGAAAGAAAGAAAAGTCATAGTATGCCTTCATTATTTCAGCTTCAACCTGATCTTCAGCATTATTCTGACCATTGAGGAGTTTGTTGGGATTGGGCACAAAAACCAGAAGTTAAGGTCTCAGTTACCTTCTCTGATAGGTTTGCTAGGCACTTTGAGGAGAAAATAGCTCTTATGTACTCAAAAATTGACATTATGGTTACTGCAGAGTCTGAGGAAATGTCCAGTACCATATCTGGTCAGTTACTTGGATCTGTTTCAGTTGTTGTAGCCTGACAGACAAGATGCCTGAACTAGTTGGTCCTATCACACATAAGCTTGAGGTTGGTAAGTGCCTCACTGTGTCAGGGGGAAATGTCAGCTGCTTTGAAAGAGGCTGTGATTCAATCCCTCCTGAAATGCACCTCCCTGGACTCAGAGATATATGAAAACTACTGTGCCATTGCTAATTATCTCCTGTTGGGTAAGGTGCTTGAGCATGTGGTGGCTGGGCAAATTCAGTAATTCTTGAAGGAAACAGATTATCTGGGCCCATTTCAGCCTGGCTTCAGGCCAGAAAATCACACTGAAACAGCCATACTTAGTTGACTGATAAAACACAGGAAGAGTGCTAACTTGTTATCTTCCTCATCTTTCAAAGGCTTTTGATATCTTTGATCATGGTATCTTAATGGTACCAACTCCACTGGGTGCACAGGGTGCCCACAAAAGATGTCAGGAAGACAATTTTTGGGGGGTAAAAAGAAAACAGACTCAAAGCTGAGAAACAGGGTTGAGAGTTATCTGCTTACTGGAGAATTATTATTTGCCAGTGAGGCTGCAGAAAGACAGAATGTGCAAGGAGAGGAAGGGAAGAATTTGATATCTTGCTAACTTGTTAATTAGCCCAAATGTGTGTGCTGAATGAAATGAAGATAGGGAATCTTCGAAAGTATATTAAAAGCTTAAGTGTAAATTAGAGTCCAGGTATGGGGTTTCAACAGTCAGAAAGAAGCTAGACACTGCTAATTTTAGACTTAAGAATTCAAATGTGCTTGCTGGGCTTTTTTGAACTAATCATCAATATTCAAAAATTAGTGAAAGTGAAGCTCTAAACAAAGGTTCTCTCCCTCTCTGAGACTTTCAGCAGTACTTATAGTTTCTACTAGCTCTGAGCATTACAGCAAATTACATCTGCCAGTGCTCGTAGTAGCAGCCAAGCAGGGCATCACTGAATGCTGAATGCACTTTTTGAGAAAACTGCTTAATTATTGGTAGTGATTGTCACTTGCAGAGGGATCCACAGCTCAAGAGTCTGGAAATACAGTTACAAATAATTTGCTATTTTTATTAATCCCTTTCTCTCAATCATTAAAATGTAACTATGTAACAATATGATTATGACTTAAATAGGATAACTGTAGTTCTTTAACAATATAACTAACTTTTCATTTTTAAAAAATAATTATGGGGCTGTGATCTCATTAAATGATGGAAGAGGACTATCACACGGTTCAAACACGGGCTCAGGCTGTAGCCTCATGCTTTGTTGGGTGCTGAGGCAAGAGTGAGATAGAAAGAAGAAGAACATGCTTTGTAGCATACTCTTGTATTAATAAGCCAGAACAGTGGGTTGTAACATAAACTGTGAACTTTAGTAAATAAAAAAGTAATTATTTTAGCTAGATCTGAATAACTTGTTATTTTTTTTAAATTGGAACTGTAACTATTTCGTGTTTGGAACTATAATAGCAACAAAGTACTTTTAAAAGTAATTTTCCCAGCTGTGGTTATAACTGTTAGTTTTTCATTGTCTGGAAGAACCATAGATTCCGCTTGCCTGCTTTAATTAAAATATATTTCCTTTTTGCCATATTCTTTTCATGATATTCTTACTTATTGACAGCAGCATGGGTATTAGTGAATAACATCCCCTTTACATTCCCACATGTCAGTTTCCATGGGATACAAACATATTTTATTACTCACTTCCTTCACCTCCTCTCTTCCCCCCAATATTAAAATAGCTGCTAATAATAGCAGTGGTATGCTATTTTCCTTCAGGTCACCTCTGAGTTATGAAAATCCTAAGGGGTACTTATCACAGGGTTTTCTGGGGCTGAGAGTATGTGATATACCTAACGTCACCCAGTGGGTTTTCATGGCTGAGTGGGCAACCGAACCCTGATCTCCAGGGCTGTACTCCAATGTTCAGATCACTACACCATGCTGGCTCTCCAGTAGCATATATACGGGATGCTTATTGCCAAAATGTTATCCCAATTTTTGAAAGGCTTGTTATTTGATGGGGAATGATTAAGCAGGGATCCCCTCCTCTCTTTTAGGTAACTGAAGCTACTAGAAAATCCCCAGGAGTGAATACAAGAACAGATCGCTCCGGTGGCAAACCTGGTTTACCTTTTACAAAAAAACCAACTAATGGGAAAACAAAATGCCTTTATTTAGAAATTTAGATCAGAAAATAGGATGCCTCAGAGAAGTGGACAAAAAAAAATTCCCCTTCACTTTTAAAGGAAAAGAAATGAAATGAAACCGATTATGAGGAACAGAGAAATCAGACTGCCATCTGGCTAGTCAGGGACCCTCCAGAGTGCAGACAACATTGTCATGCAGATAATGAAGATTAAAATAACACTCATTCCTTAGGACAAGCTCAAGGGAGATTCACCTACAGCTGGTGTTTAACTCCTTCAGAGGCAGGATATAACAAAAACAGACACTGAGGGCGGAAAAGGTAGAGCTTTTCTGGAAGAGAGCACACAGAGTCATAACCATCCAGCCAGAAAGACTTTCCTAAAGGAAGAGAAAGGGATTAAGGCTTTATGAGGCAAAGCTGACCTGCTGCTGAATGGAGTGGCAGCAGAAAAAAATAGTAAAGGGAAGGCAGAAACCACAATGGAGTTTGCTTTCTGAGGCACAAAGGTGTGGAAAGACTGACAGGTGGACTGTGAAGGTATTACTGTCAACATCAAAATGCAGTCTTGGGTGGAGGGAAGGAACCTGGTAATGTCCCAAAGATATGGAACAGCTGGATCTGTGAAAATGCAGAAAAACAGAAAGTGCAGGGCAAAACAAAAAAAAATCACACATTTTCATCTCTTGCATTCAAGCCAATAAAAGTTGAGAAAAATCTCAAATGTGGTGTTGCCATCTTCCAGATTGGCACTGCTTTGACACAAACAAAAAGGGGAAAAGAATGACTTCCATTAAGAAACCCCCAAGGCCTCAGGAAAGTACTATAGCACCTCCTTTCTTGACCTAGGAAGAACAGTGAGAAAAGGCAGTTGCACCTCTAGAAAAACAAGGCCACTCTTGTGGGAATAAACTCATGTACTTTAACTTGTTCTTCTCTATGAAGCTTTTCTCCATGTTGAGCTATCAGTAGTGTTTTAAAAATAGTTTCCTGAATATATTACCCACTTACATGGCTTGGATTTCATCAGTCTGTTGATGGTTTTAGCAGTTTATTTTTGATATTTTTTACTTATACTCTGGTTCCTCTTCAGATTGTATAAATCTTTCATCTTCTACTAAGGATTTTATTATTTTGGAGGGCTGGATGGTTTGACAGGGAAGATATCATGTACCATTGCACCTAAGTCTAATGGATATCAGACAATTATGGTTGCTTGTGTTTTATTTCAAGTTTTTCACATATAAAGTATACTCTCCAACTGCCTTGATCTGGCAGGGACAGTCCCAATTAATCCTTGGTCATCCCACTTTTTCAGCTGCTTTCAAAATGTGCTAGTTTATCTCTACTCCTCCCAGTTCCCCCCTTTGTCTTCCTCATCTTATCTCATACTGCTGCAAATTGAGTTCTTGGGAAAGAGCACAGGAGGGTGCAGACTCTTGTCCGTCCCAGTAGGCTCAAGTAAAAGCAAACTGCTGCAGACTCCTAGCTTATCTGTTCTTTTTAAATAACTGTTGCCAACTTTACCACATTCTGATGTTGCTTGGCCACACTTGTCTCACCTTTCATCTGTGAAATGTTGGAGTCTATGATAAAAGTAGCCTACAAAAATATTTAAATAAATAAAGAAAAAAAAAGACAATCTTACAGAAGATTACCTTCCATGCTTTTAGAAGGTAGGGATATGTGCTTTATTGTTGTTGTTCTTGCCGCCGCCGCCGCTGCTGCTGCTGCTGCTGTGTGTGTCCTCAAGTGGTTTTCAACTTATGGGGACCCTAAAGTGAACCTATCATGATTTTTTTCTTGGCAAGATTTGTTCAGAGGGGATTTGCTTTTGCCTTCCTCTGAGGCTGAGAGAATGGGACTTGCCCCAGGTCACCCAGTGGTTTTCCATGGCTGAATGGGAATTCAAAAACTGGTCTCCATAGTCACAGTCTTAACACTCAAACCACTACATCATCCTGGCCATCACTAATTTATCTTCATCTAATTAAGGGGGAAATGATAGGTTGCAAGTGGGAAGAATCTATTACCAGTTTCAAATCAGATCACACCTCTGAGCAAGTTCTACTTTTCAAATAGGACAAATTGTATCATGATCAAAAGTATCTTTTCAGGATCATTTGCAGAATTTTGCTCTCTAAAAACAAACATGGACACATTTACAGAAGAGGAAAAGAGTACTCAAACAGGATGAATGATACTTTGTTCCACCTGTGTTTTCTATTTTTAGCCCAGCTCCACTAAAAATAAGAGTGATCAGCATCAGCTATAGCTGTGCCAAAGCATTCGTTATAAATAAATAAATAAATAAATAAGGACGGACCTCCTCTCTGGGCTGGGATTCAAACCCTGATCTCCAGAGTTGTAGTCCAAAGCCCAAACCACTACAATTAAATAAATAAATCAAGTAACACTCTCTCTCTCTCTCCACCCCTCTCTTTCTGTGATACCGATGCCTAGACATTTTTGGAATTTGAGGGCTATTGCAGGGATTACAGATATAGTATAGAAGCATAATGAAAACTTATAATATCTTATACAAATGGTAAATATTACTACTACTTAATTGCCAAAAACAATAGATAAATCTAGAAAATAGACGACATAGCTAAACTGGCATTTTTGATACAATTCCTGCAAGGCAAAACAAGCCAATAAATAAAATGTATTATCTTCTTCTTATAATAAGATTCCTTTATCATATCTAGACAGCAAGACAACACCAAACATCACCTAATACTTTCCAATTACACTGCAAAAGCTGGGTGGGACAATGTCCATGGGCTGACTGTTTGGTGTTTGTAAATTATTACAAGCAGTGTGCAGTGTTTCCACACTCCATTATCACCCCCCCTGCTTGAAAGCCCAATGGGAACATGAAAATCAACATGATAAGGTATCACTACAGCCAAACATAATAAGAATAAACAAACAATAACAGGATTAAAAGAAAGACAATGAACATCCTATAATGTCTACTCAGTAGTAAGCCCTAGTGATTTCACTAGGACTCTCTTGCGTATATAGCAAAGGCAGGCAAACGTTGACTCTTGGTACATTTTGGCCTATATCACTCACAGTCTCTTGCTACTTTGTAAGCAATGCATTGTCGTAGGCCAAAACAATCTGGGCCTAAATCCTATTGTTAGTCTTGACCAGAACAGAACTGTTGAATCCACTGGATTTACCTATGTGGTCACTTACCTTTCAACAACTAATTAAATGGGCCTATACCAGCTGGTACTAAAACAAGAAGATTCCAACTACGCTGTGTAGGATTCCAAATCAGGTGTATCAATACATAGAGAAAAAGAATCTGTGGTAGCTCTTCAAATAAAGTATTCTCAGATTTACAAGTACACCCATTGTTTCCTGGTATTCCGAGTTTATACTTGCTACCTCCTGGAACCAAGAACTTCATTCTATATAGATGGCATAAATGCCTAAGAGGGCTAAGATCTGGTAAAAAAACCTTCCCTCCATAAATCCTACTCTGTTATTCTCTATGAACATCATAAAGGGAAGTCATACCTGTTTACAACCAGGGCAAAGGAGACAGGGAAGTAGGCAACTACCAATTCTGAATTTGATCTTGCTCTGTAGCAGAATTTATTACAGGTGAGCAGTCTGCAGTCTGCATTTCACATGCACAGAAGTATTTTTTTTCTGGTGATGCTGCCAAGCCAAAAACCTGTAACAGACCTGTTTAACTGAACACCTCCCCCTACCCCGGTATGAGTCTCTTGGCATTCATCATGACAAAGTCTCATCTGTGCACCAGCCCTTAGTCTGTCACAGGAAAGATGGCAAGGATGATTACGGTGCCTCAGAGACCAATTTATTGCCACTCAAGATTTCATGAACAAGAACATATTTCACTGCATTGAAAAAAATCTCATGTGTTCTTGTATTTTCTCACGTAACTTTTCAGAATAAACTCGTAAGTTTAAATACATTTAAATATCAGAAGACATTAATACTGTAAAAGCTATACAGTGCTATTAATGTCTCTATCTTCTAATAGGAACTAGTACCAACCACAAGATTCCTTTTCATCTTGCACATCTTGTACATCTACAGACCTGAGTAATTCAGATCCTAATTCAGAGAATAACCAACCCACCTCAGACTGATTTGAAGGCTGATTCAATTTTTCATGATATGTGTGCTGTATATTTCAATCTTTACCATGCTCTGAATGAGTTTTTAATTGTTTTAAATGTTTTAATTAAATTATCTGTTCCATGCACTTTAAACTTTTGTCTTACATATTGCCTGAGTTATATCTTGTTTTAACTTACCTTGTAGGCACCTCCGGTTCCTGTGTTAGGAGAAAGGCTGGATAAACATAAAATCAAAACAAACTGGGGACCAAATTTAAATCGCAATTCAGAATTTCAGACCTTTCTGCTGACTATAGTTTGTGGAGGACACAAATCTCCAAAAACAAGGTTGTATGAATTATTCATCCCTAGTTACCTTTTCATTCATCTTAATATTCTTCACTGAAACCCACAGGGATCTTTTGTGCAACCTCTGGAGTCCCCTCAGAGTGGAGGGGATTTTCAATGGGAGTCCCCACTGAAAAATGGAGAACTATGCTACTGGAAGCATCTAGGGGAAGGATTCTTCAGTAAAATAAGGCATATTCCTTGCATCTTATTTCAGCATTCTCAGTTTAAACAAAACTGGAAAAACAGCTGTGGGAGGCCTATGAAGTTGGAAAATGGGCTTGTTTTTCCAGGGTCACCACCAGTGATCTTAGGGGACAGACACCATCTTTAAAATTGTGATAATGACAATTAAAAAAGCCAAGTCAGTCAAGCAGGACTGGAGTTTCATTCAGTCAATTATCTATGCATATATTTAACTTTAAAACCACACATAATAAATCACTCTCTCAAAATACATGTTCAAGAGTTCTATGGAAAAGGGCTCAATTCTAGCACATTCAAGTTAAGCTTATGTAATGGTACCTTGCTGCCTGGAAAAGACCCTTAATTGGAAATGAAGATTCTTCACACTGATCACATAATGCTACAAAGATTACCCTAAAGCATTCAAATAAAATCTACAAGCCAAAGCTCTCTCACTGAGAAGCATGCTTCATTCAATTCAGTATCTAATTATCCCTGTGAGTTCTCTCCCATTCTCAGGGATTGGGGTGCTATTCTAGGAATGTAAGAGTTACTCTGACTTTTTCATTTCATTCACCAAACTCACACCCCAAATGACAATTTGGCTCTTGAACTGTCAGTGCGATAGCCAAAGTTGAATTGCCAAAAACAGAAACTCAATAGCATTTTGCTAAAATGCTCTCAATAGAATGACCCTGTGAAAGTTTGTAATTTTTACATGATTACTCTAACAACAGTCACTATTCAAAACTGTGCAATTAATGTTAATGGAGAATATTTACAAGGGCATGTTAACACATGCCTGTACAGCTTTAGCAAGAGGTTCTAAGATATCTTGGGGAACAAACAGAAAACTACTGAAGGCACCATAATGTCGTTTCACTCTGTTAATAGGTGTCTTTGACACTTTACAACCAGAGAACAGCTATACTTTGAACAAGAAAAGATTCCCTATATCTTGCTGCCAAAGTGCCCAAGCTTCAGACTCTCATAGGAGGCACAACTCTTAGATGTGAATACCCACTGGATAAATAAATAAACAGCCTAATCCTTAGAAGTTCAGAGATGGTATAAATATTAAACTGGGAGGGGGCTATAGAGGAGTAAAATCCAACTATGAGTTTTATTTTAATTGTACTGGAAGTCTGTTTTTGTTGTGTGCATTCAAGTCATCTCCGACTTACGCAGATCCTAATGCAAACCTATCATGAGATTTTCTTGGCAAGAATTGCTCAGTGAGGGTTTGCCCTTGCCTTCCCTGGGTTTGAGACAGTGTGACTTGCACAAAGTCACCCAGTGGGTTTCCACAGGTGAGTGGGGATTCAGATCTCCAGAGTCATAGCGCAGCACTCAAACTGCTATAGCACACTGGCCACCAATTAATTTATTTTCATCTAATGAAGGGGGAAATTATTGATGGTAGGTGGGAAGAATCTGATTCAAACTGTACCATGCACTTGCACAAGTTCTATTTTTTAGGTTTATTAATAAGATAGCACCTGAGCAAACAGGACAATGAAATCACACACACATTCTCCAGACCATTCACAGAGTTTTGTCCACTAAAACCAAACAAACACGGACATATTCACAGAAGAGGGAAAGAGCACACAAGCAAGATGGAGGATGCATTGTTCCCCCTGTGTTCTCTATTTTTAGTCTAGCTCAACTAAAAATAAGAGCAATCCGCATCAACTGTAGCTCTGCCAAAATATCTAAAAAAGAAAGAAAGACCTTCTAAGAAAAACTGCATCATTAAGCTGCATCATTTTATAACTTTCCACACTTAAAATTCACTGTCTAATATCAATGATGAGCCAACCGTTTAACAAAAAAATAGAACATAAAACATGATTTCCTATTTAATTTTTAGCAGGAGTACTCACCACAAAAGGACACTTTTACTTATTATGTGATGCTACATCACCATTACTGTACCTTATAATTAAATCTAATTACAGGGCAAATTAGATCACACCTCACTTTTTCCTGTTACTCTTGCAGTTTAATGTAGCAAACAGCCATTCAGACAACTTGAGAGCAGGATATCATCCAGGAACAGGTATGTTTTGTTCTGTTTAACATTTCAAGAAAGGAGACAGTTGTTTATTACAGCCTAGGCTACAACAAATATTCAAACTTGAAATTTTATTTTCTTTTTAGCTTGAAAAATGTTTACTCCACCTCATCACAATAGCATAAGAGTCATAATAAAACATAAACATCTCTTAAAGGCTGAGAAGTACCTAAATATCCTAAAGGCACCAGATCCTGTCTAATCTTGGAAGCTAAGCAGGGTCAGACCCGTTAGTACTCAGATGGGAGACCATCAGTGAATACCAGGCACTATAGGCTTCATTTCAGGAAAAAGAGCCACCAAAACCTCGTCTGAGTTATCATTTGCCTAAGAAAACCCTATGAAATTCATGAGGTCACCATAAGTTGCCAAGAGACTTGAAGGTACATACAGAGCCTGGAGCTGAACTAATTGGATAATTAAGCCCAAACTTAAAACAATCCATGAAAAGTATCAAAATAATTGGATAAAATTTACAGGATTATTGTCCATGCTTGGTCTGGGCTGGTGGCCAGGAGAAGCTGATAACACACAGGTCAAGAGGTTCAAGAAGCAATGTAATTAGTCAGTTTACTCTAGCAAAGAAACAGCCTTACAAATGAGAAGCAAATAATGGTCCCAGCAATGTCCATGAATCAGAAACAGGCAATATAAACACAAATCAAAGGCAAGAACATCAGGCAAGGGAAGCAAATGGAAGCATGGGAGAAACAATCAGTTAATCACCAACAAAGGCTAGAGGGGAAAGGCTCAGTTCTTATAGGTCCTGAGGTCACCACAGCTGGTGCTTGATTAATTGTTGCTTGGCATAAATTCACTGGGAGCGGCATAGGAGATCCTTTTGGTGCCTACGCTGGGCAAAGGTGGGTATTGGTAAGTCACTCTCTGTGTCAGACTGAACAGGGCTCTCCGCTGGCACTGCCCTCTGTTCTGTCTCTGGGGAGGGTAGTGGTAGTGTCTGCGCTGCAAGTTCTGCTGTAACAGTCTCTGTGACAGTGCTCAGAGCAGGTTCTGCTGTCTCAGACTCTGAGTCTGAGTCTAGGTTCTGGAAGCCCATGACAATTATGGGCACACCTCAGTTAGCAAAGAGTCTGACAAAATCACTCTTTTTTTACAAAAAATGTAAGGCCCGCTCAAGCCTTCTTTTCTTCCTCATTCTCTGTCCAGCTGTATGCTTTTAGCAGCATTAGCACTGGGAGCATGGTGAAGGAGGGCTGACGAAACACAGACTTTCAGTGTCAGCTTACAGTATCATGTCTGCAGTACACAGTGTAATGAAGTTGAAGGTGGGGAAATGTGGGATCTTACTTTGGCCTATCCTACTGCAGCTGTGAGTGCCTACTACAACAGGCAAGGAAAATAGCAGTTCCCTCCAGAATCCTTTACTGAGCATGCACAAAATGCAAACCAGAGATAAAGGGGAGCAACAGATAAGCCTGCCTTACCAACCCCCCCCCCCCACCGCCGGGTATGGTTTTTTAAGGCATAGATCTATAAGTTTGGCCACCAAAACTGAAGTCATAAGAAAGGTGGAGGCTGGTGAAAAAAAAATATCGCTGAATGCATTTTTGGATGGAGCTTTCAAATGGTATCTAAAAAGTGGAAAATATTTTTGCTTACTTACATGAGGTTTACTTGACCTGGCTGCTTCATTTCACATATGCATATTTTTAATTTTGGATAAAAAGTTTGCAGAAGCTCGTTGAACTGTGCTTCAATTTTATGGCATAGAAACCTATCCTTATTCTTTCTATGTTATTTCTGCCCACGGTGCCAAATTTTAAGATCAGTAAGGAACTTAAGGTATGTTAAGTATGTTAAGAAAGAAATGCTCAGGTATACATTTACTTTATTAACTGATGTATACCTGTCCAAGTAGAGAAGGTAACAAAGGGTCAGCTCCTTTCTAATCTGAAAAAGGTACAGATGTGTGTATTCTTAGAAGAAAGCATAATGATATGCAATTAAGCACCTCTTGAGACACATAATGAAAAGGAACTGTGTTCTCCTGTTGCTGTTCTTACATCTTTTGAAAAAAGTATTCCAAATCAGTCTTTATAGCTGATCTTTCTGAGTGGGAGGCTGTTCCCAAAGCAATGAGAATATGTCATTTATCTTTGCCAGAACACATAGCTGAAGTCAATCTTGGGGCTCATGTTTGGCCACCTGGGTAAAGTGAATAGATGGGAGGGAGAGAGGAGATGAAGCACCAATGGACTAATGTACACTGCATTGTTTCTCAGCATTGCTGCCCTCCAGAAGTTAGGTATGGCAATTCCCATCAATCCATCAAGGCCAGTCAACATTGAGAATGGTTGGACAAAGAGTTTGGGGAAGTTGTATTTGAAAGTATCAGGAGCTATCAGGTTGGGGAAGGCTGATCTAGCCTAGTGTATTTGAATATATAGTCTTCCACACAATGTGCACACTCTCTGTGTCTCTGTTTTGAAAGATTATTAGGCATTTCTCTGAATGTACAAGGATTAGAAGTATGTACAGTATACACATTGCCCTTGCCTTCTAAGTATTAGGCCCCACTGGCCAGTCTCCAAACAGAATGGCAAAGTCTGAAAATGTTTTTACTCAAAATATCTTGAAGGCAAGCAAAGCATTCTACTTGAACTTGGATGAAAACAAATAAAATGTCCCTTCACAGCAAATTTGGGAACAAATGAGGTGAGGTTCACTACACAGGGGCATACAGAGGGTAGGGGAATGCTTATATATTGCCACTGCCCTACACATTTGCATGCAGCTTTTGTACAGTCAAAATTGCTGAATAGGGCTATGGATTATCCAGGGTACACCGACTGCTTACAGAAGTATTTTTTTTTAAAACTAAACTTGTAGAACCCCCTAACTTTGATAACAAAACCTTTGTTACATTCACAGAACTTACTTGTTGTGCACAATAAAGTATTACAGTAGCATTCAATGGGTCTAAAACATACTTGGTTCAAGTTACATTAAGCATGAAAGATTCAAGTTAACTATAGATTGAAAACACAGTGAAAAAAAGTTGCCTTATATTTACTCAATTTATACACAGTAAAATATATTTTTGATTCAAGATTAATTAGAATTTAATTTCTGCTTGTTTTCAGCAAATAATTTAGGAAAAAAGGGCATTTTTTTTTCAAAAAATTGAATATAGGAGAAAGTGAGATTGACAGATCCACCTGTTTAGACTCAGCGTTTTTACCACTTAGAACCTAACAATCCATTCTCTGCCATATTACTACTAAATTAGGGCTACCATCTCTTTCTTTCTGAGACACTCCTCATCTTCAACATCTACACAATGCAAGTAGATGCTCTCCTCACTGTGATGCTGCACAGACTGAATTTTGTTGGTGCAAAATGAAGATAATTTCCTTTCTTTGCTTAAGAACTTACCAAAATCCACAAATTTCTTCATATTTTGGATGTACATAATGTCATTTTTAAAGTTTATTATAAAATAAAACACGAATAATAAAACAAACGCATAAAGTATACAGAGAAAGCAAATCAAATCTAGAACATACAACCAGACCATTACAGTAAAACAACAACCTAAGCTGGTTACACAATCTAACAGCAAACAACAATAAAATACTGAAATAAACAACTAATTAAAAAAACAAGTTCCCGCTTCTGTTCTATGCAGCAAGTAATAATATGTATTTTTTAAAAAAACAAAAACGGACACAGAAGAAAGTGAAATGAACATATTTCCCCACCCATATTTTTGATATTCCTTATACAGAAGGGTTGGGTAGCCCTGTGATGTTTAAACAAGCACAGTTAATAAAAGCAATGTTATTTTCAACTATCATAAACAATCTTTTTTAAAAATAAATGCAGTTCTATTGCTCTGCCAGATAATAAAGAACTGGCATTTTTCAAAGCCCAGTTTGAACAGGACCCACAGGAAAAGCGAGAAAAAATGTTTTGCTTCCTCTGCAGCTGCAACTAACAAACTATTCCCAGATCTTTGCTGAGATCAGTCAGTGATTATCATGTAGAAATAGAAGGGGTGTAAACAGAAATACCATGTGCCATGTTAAATTCTGTCTTGAACTTCAATTTTGAAAATGCAATGAGCTGAAGGGGTGAAAACACTAAAATGGAATCAAGTGCATTTTGAAGCTGAAAAATATGTAGAAGGACCTCAGTACAGTATTATAGACTAGTATTATACAGTACAGTATTATAGACTAGACACAAAAACAGGATGTACCAATCATTGTGCCAATCCTTGTTGTGTGATACTTAATTGCGAAATATTTTTATCAGCTTATAGAGATAAGCTCTATAGCAAATAAGCAACACATAACAGATCATGCCAAGAAGGTCCCCATCACTGTCCTTTCCCAAGACATATCCTCCCTCTTCCCCAACCCTCCATACACTGAACTAATTTAATTGAAACTAGCATTGCTAAAAGCTGAAATCAAAAGAAGTCAGGTGCCATCTAACCACAGTGTCTGCAGATGATCAACACAAGTGGGACAGTTCTCAATACACCAGTCTTACAAATATATCCGGTACCTATCACATCCATTTTAATTTGAATATTTTGTAATAGATTTTGAATTTTCATGGAAAATAGTTAATTATCTTGTATCAGATCAGGCTGATACAGTCCACCAAGCATAATACTGGCTACTCACAGAGATGCTGGCTCTTCAGATATTTGAACCCACATCTGTCTCATCATTTTCCATTTTCACAAAAGATGCCAGAAACAGAACCAAAAGCAGATGGTTTTCCCTTCAGGGAAAAAACATTAGGAGCCACTATTCCTCTAAAGAAGAAGCCTCAAATATTTTGCATTACAAATAAGTCATAGCTAGCATATTATTTGAAATGCAGGGTGTCAAAATTGAATATTCTAATTTGACTTGCTCGGTGCTGAGGATGATTGCTTTTGTAAAGAAAGAACGAGAGGCTTTCTAAAGGAGGAGCCAGCTTAGGAAGAAGAAGTTTGAGAAAGACAGAGCCTTTAGAGACCAAGGGTAAGCCTGCACCAATGCACACATTTCTCTGGTGTGTGAACCCTAGAGAGATGCCTGCCCATTCACTTTGTGACACCACTGAAAACAGAACTCCTGGTCAGCTCCTACATTTCTCTGGTTCCAGAACAATGCAGTGATGGGGCAAGTCTGAATCATGTTTCTACACGTATGTACAAGACATCAGATTTCTTTTTACATCTCAAATACTCCTCCTAGTGTACATGATGTTTATTTTTAAGTTATGTGCCTATATTAGCTCAGGGGGACATTTACAGAGTTAGCTTTCACTCTCCCATTGCCACCATCCAATTTATTTAGTTTTTGTACCTTCTTTTTATCCCATAAACTGATGGAGAAAGGTCAGTGAGCACAGGAGCAAAACTTAGTATTCTCAGCAGAGCATCATGTCGAAAGAGAAAAATCAACAGCTGCAAGGAATTAAAGTAACTCATTTTTATTAGGATAATGCCTGTGAGCAGGAGGAGGCAACACAAGCATTGGGAAGACAAGAGGCTCATGAGAGGGAGAGGTTTCGCATCAGGATAACATTAGTTTAAAATTTAAATTGCTAAAAAAGATTTTTTAAAAGCATGGACCATGCTGGGGGCTTTGAACAACAATTTCAGGTGCTGCTTTTCTTGCTGAGCAGACCTGTACTTACTTTGTAGTCAACAGGCTATATCAGGGAGGGCAACATCCAACCTCCAATATTATTTTGAAAAAACCCTCTAACTCTCCTTCTTATGAGTCCTGCTGCTGCTGCTGGACTTGCTGCAGTGGTAATGATGGAAAAAACTTATGATTTTATTTTTTAGCCTTTCAAATAAATTATGCAATTGTAAGGTGCCTTATTCACTTTTACAATTGGTGCTCCCCCACTTTAAAACAATATCTGTGTCTTCTTCATATAGAAAAACACGGTCTTGGAAATCTCTTAGATGCATGATTTGCCTTGTTAAGAAGATGTGTGTATTGTTTTAAAAGAGAACCCAATCAACTTGCCCCACTTCTGCACAACACTCTTGTGTGTTGTCCTGTCACAGTCCTGGCAGTGCCTCTGTTGAGAAGAAAGCATGCCAGGAAGGTTCCCCTCCATATACCAGCTCCTTGCGGAAGGGAGCATGGTGGCCCAACCTCCTCCTTCCGCAACGCAGCCAGGCAGTTTGCATTGCTGTGCTGGGAAGGAAGCGTTGCCAGAGCGCTTCCAGCCCTTCCGCATGGCTGGGAAGGGTGAGAGTGCTGCGCAATGGGAGGCACAAAATGGATTTTTTCATTTTGCAAATACCGCATGCGCGTCACTTGGAGACAACACGGTGGAGGTGATGATGTCACGCAGATGCACGACCAGTTGACTGCTGCCACTCTAGCCTCACAACAGCACAGCCTCGTTGTGCAGAAATGGCCTTAAATTAGATAAAAGGTGCCCCAGGAGCACATGCCTTGATTCAAGAGCACAGCATTCTCTTTCTGCCACAGCAGTTAATTTGGCTACAATGAAAGGCTCATGGGGAAGGCAGCATGTCTGATCCCCTGCCTAAGACTTGCCATTTTGCTCAGATCAGAATACTGAACCAAGTGTGGAGATGTTCATGTTCTTTTGAGACTAAGGTTATCTTGAAACGCCTCTGTTTATTTGTTTGCTCCCACCTCTCAACTCACACCAACTTTTGAATGGAACTAGGTGGGTATGGGATTCTAAAAGAGGAGGTAAGTGTTCTGCCTGGAATGGGGGCAAGTACCTCCCCAGTCACTGCTAAGCCAAATCAGCTTGTTTTCTCCATTGTCTTCTCCTTCCCCATAGTATGGAGATGCAGTCTGATGCCTAGGCAAAAGATCCATCAAATATACAAATAAATTCCAGGTCCCATATTAAGAAGCTTTGTTGATGTTAGGGATGGAGATCCAAGGAACACAGAGGGGAGAGAAACAGACTTACTCTCTGAATAGCCTAAGCTAGACAGGCTAACTCAACCTTTCTTGCAGATATACCCCATGATATTAAATACATAATAAATATTCATGCAGGATACTCCCAAGATTTACAGGAGCCATTCTCAACTTTGGGGGGGACACAGCCCCCTCTGGAGATCTTCTCAGGTTCCGCCCCCCCTTGTCAAATATGGATACAATACAAACAGATAGACAGAAAATCATTTATTATTGAACACCAAGGAAACTTGAACATTCCAACATACTGGACAAAACTTTAAAAAAGATCTCTCCGGCCTAATGAGATCGTTGAGCTTGGTGCTTTTCTGCAAGTTTCATGATATTAGGCTCCAAATTAGATGACAGCTGGAGGTCAGCTCTTGTCACGATATCAATTCTGTTATTTGGTTTTATCAAGAAACTGTCAATCAGTTTCAGAAAATATCAGAAAGATATAAGAAAATATCAGAAAAGATATAAATAGGAGGAAAACTATTGACTCCGGTTAAATTTGCTGCTTAGTTATCTCACTGGTTCTGTTACCAGGGCCCCCACAAACCCTTTATCACAGTTTTCAGTCTGTGACCTCCTTCAAATGTGCCAGGGCTCCCCTGGGTGCCATGTGGCCCTCATTGAAAATGGATGCTTTAAAGTCAGTGGAAAGGAGTTATCAGGTAAGATAGAACTGGGCATAAGAACATGAACCTGACCTCCTCTAGGCACAGAGTTTTGGCATCTAGGGCATGGCAGGTAGACTAGAAGTAGACAACCTGTGGCCTTCCAACTATTGAACTGCATCCCTAATTGCAAGCTATACATTTAGTGGGCCACAAGCCACCCACTTGTGGAATATGCACAGGAACACCTGGGAAGATGGAACATTCTCATCTTTTATATATGGAGGTTAAAAAATTCAAAGGAAAATAGGATTTTCTTTTCGATTAGTCAGGCTATTTTGCTGTTTACCATATTAGTAGACATAAACTATAGTGTGGCCTTACAGGTTTAGTTCTTTCCTACAATAGTTACCTATCCTACAACAGTACCTCCACAAACTATACTGAAACTAGAGTTGGTAGGTGTTCCTTATTATAAGGGTTGTCCTCTATTTAAGGGTTGGAAGTGTTTGCTTCTATATAGACTGAATGAGATGCCAGCAAATCATGTATTTGGGGGTTTGGGCACTTCATAAAGATGGAAATATATACCCCATGCAATTGAAGAATGTGGACAATATGTTAGTTTTGCAGAGAAATATATGGTTTGGTTAATTGAAATCAAAACTTCAATTCAGTATTAGGTAGAATATAAACTCAACAGCTACTTCCTGATTGTCAGTCCTGCATGTCATGAATTTTGACACTCCTTATTTATTGCTCTTCTGAAAACCTGGTAATACTAACTGAAATCTTTCTTGTGTACTAATCAAAGCTGCCTTCTTATTGGCTGTTTTTCTTCCTTCTCCACAAAAGGAACAAACTTAAGTTTTAAGAGAGAGAGAGAGAGAGAGAGAGAGAGAGAGAGAGATAATGTGTGTGTGTGTGTGTGTGTCTGTTTGTCACTGATGTTTTGTAACATCCATTATGTTAGGACCATGTATTATCTCCCCAGTTTAAGATGTTATTTCCTTCAGACTGAAACTCTAGCTGCGGCAGTTCAATATACAATTGTCAGAACTCTTTATCTGTACATAACCACTTGAAAACTTTCAGGTTCTTTATAAAAAGAGTTGTGCTGATAGAGAGGGTATATAAAACGTGAGAAGTGTCACCACAAAATGACTTATTGGATATAGCTCTCTGCAAATGGAGATCCAACAGCTGTTTCACACTAACTCAACTGCCTTTCATTAATCTAGGTGGTAATCCAGTGCACAGGTAGACACACATACAGTTGGTTTGCAACAGTTTGCCAGAACTAGTTGTTAAAATTGTTAAAACTTGGAGAGGTTAAAAAAGAAGCCAGGAGTAGCTAATGGTAGAAGACTGGAGTGGAGGACAACAGAGAGGGAGGGAAAAACTCAAAATTCCAGAGCCAGAAGGGAAAGTCAGAAATGGGAACTGGTTGTTAATTATTTTGAATGATACATCTGCACATGTATAAATCCCCACTAAATAAATTAGTGGGGATTTGGACTCTGACTTTTGGGCTTTTGTTCAGCATAGTTGTGTGAAGTCCCCCATCAGCAGTTTTGGCTACCTTGAGTCGTGCACAGTTTTACTTTTACTATTAGGATCAAGCTTTTTGAGCTAAAGATAGGAATAAACGATTTGAATTATTAGCAAACACTGCTTTATCAACCAAATCCTATTTTGTTACTACTTCTGCTGCACTTTTCTTGTATCTAGGAGAAATAATTTCTTGGTTAGTGGCTTAAAAAAACCAAAAGCATTACAACAAATAGCTGCATTCAGCTCTGGAGGTCTGAGTTACACCCTTTGTAAAATGACTTTTTAAGTACAATCCTGAGCAAACAATATCATTTCCATTTTCATCTCCTAGCCTTCAATATGTCCAATACTTCTCTAAAGTAAACCTACATTCAACAAACAGATATTGTACCATTGCTTATATAGTGTTGGATTTTATTTTATTTTACTTTTATATTCCACCTTTCTCCCAGGACAAAATGTGTAATGTGAAAACTTACAAGAAAGAATGCTTCTCTAGAAAGAGAGGGCATGTTAAAAGAAAAAAACAAAAGCCAAGACAAACACACACATAGCTACATGCCACAGATCCCTTAGACTTTGATATGCTAACTCCCTTAAGGCAAGGTTTTATTTATTTTAATAAGGAACATTCAATCATGTTAATGGCCTACAGCCTAGATACAGAATAGCCCATATACCTATTTAATCACTTCACCCATTTGTGAGAATTAGTTGAAGCTCTGCAACTATCCAAAAATTCAGTAATTCTGATGAAGTAAAGTAGTTGCTGCTCACAAGGACAACTCAGACTCAAAATTCACTCTTTTTACACAGCCAGGGTACCTCAATTTAAGCACCACGGCTAAAGGCTACAAGGACTGATTCCTCACTTCCACAAACACACAGATGCCTGATTAGTCAAACAGAAAGTCACATGCATAGCACTGCCAAAGTCTCTGAGGCTCCAAATAGCCTGATACAACAGCTGTGGTAAATCACTACAATCTGTCCAGCGGATTCTAGTTTGCAAATCTAACATTTTACTCTAAAGTTGAAAATCTCTAGGAGTTTTCTTCACCTTCCATTTCCAAGACAAAGAGTATAGGTTATGATAACATAATGTCAACTTCCTAATACTGATTTTTCATTAAGTAAGTGATAGAAGTTGACAGCCTAGGTAATACTACAGTTGAATGAACACAGAATTTAGTGAGCCAAGCTATATACATTCCACCACCACCCCTCCATCCTGGTTACCAAAGATCTGTGCAAGCTGCGGCATTCTATGCATTCACATCTTTGTCAGTGTTACCCTGTCTGCACAAGATTTCCTGTTATTTAAATACTTGTACCAGTAGATCTGTCCTGCAAGGCTGGCATTCTGTTGCAGTAAGCAATCCTGTATTGGCCCAGGGTCGAGTACATATTGTTTTAAATACTTGCTTCCTGGCACAGAACATTTGGGGACTGGGCCATAAGTGCTTGGCCAGAGTCACATAGAGAACATGTGGCAGAACAGCAAACTGGATGAAGTACAGACTTATTTTATAACCACAGAGTGAAATGTTGTGCCTCCAAATGGAATAGAATATGGAATAAATTCTCTAGAGATGACTCCCATACAATTAAATAATGGGGGGGAAAACCCAGTAGAATTTATCTTTGTATAGCTGGGTAACCCCAGCTACCTAATCTAAAATGTAGCAATTCCTACACCTTTTCCCCCTTGGGAGTCACCCTTTTATCATCCTGGACACTACTAGAAAGAAGTCAAGTTACTAAATAATTGAAATTGGCTGAAACTATCAAGGAATCAGCTTCTTTTCCAGGCTTCAAGATTTCTTGAACAGTTATGTCTATTGAACAGTTATCTTTAGTCTCAGTATAAAAACTTTTCTAGGAATGAATGAACACTCTCTGTTCCCTTAATGTTCTCTGCACTGTACCTTTCCTCTAGACGGTCTTAAATATTTTAAATTTAATTATAAAAGTGCCATGTGTGTATTTTTCAGTATCTTTCTTCTGTATAGGTTACTAATGCATACAAGAGGATAGACAGATAAATAGCACAATACAAAATGGAAAGTTGATGAGATTGTTGCATGGCTGCATCAAGCATTCTTTTCACGTTTTGCTTTTACTAATGCACTGTTGTGCATTAGTAATCAGGCTGTGGAAGTCACATATTACAAGTAATATAAGAAATAATCTAGTTGTTACTTTTTAAATATGTAAATTATAATGCCCACTCCTTACTTCTAAAATATTTATTAGGATGGGTCATTCTGGAAAGATTTTTTGCCATCTTCTTATTTTTAGAACAAACTTTTGTAAAAGTAATGGTAATTAAAAAAGGAAAAGCAATGCCGAGATATTACTTGTTAAAAATAATCTTCTAAACTGTGTAAGAAATCTGCAAGAAGAAAATAAATATAAAAAAAAGATAGCTAACTGCATGGGGTGGGGAGTCTGAGACACTGGAAATGGAAGACAGAATAATGGCAGATATTTAAGTGTCTACCCAAACTATTTTTAAAAATTGAGATATTTTGCTACCAAAACTTCATTTATGACCCAGTGGGACTTCCTGAAATCTATAGCTGAGGAGGAACCTGAGTAAGCAATTTGGGCAATACATGTTCAGATTTCATAATGCTATAGAAAATTGGCCAATGAGGGGTCTCTGCTTACTATCGGCTCTGAAGGTTTGGATGGACATATCTCTCTTTTTTTTTAGTGTTTCAAAAATCTTATTCTAGCTCACACTCCACATGCTTCTCCTCTCAGAGTACAAGAAAGATTCCAGACTAGCTATCTAGATTTCTTGAAAAATTGAGCCTTTTGCTCCAATCTGTCCTGAAACAAAAAGTATTCATCTTTTAGGTGAGAATAAAATAGCTGTGTTTCTCTTGGAACTGTTCTGGATATTCCATGAAAAGGAAAATATCTGTTTACACAGTATCTGTTTACACAAAACCAAAACAAAACAAAATTTGAGAGCTTGAGAGCTTGAGCAACAGATAAAGCAACAAACAAAATGTCTCTTCTTCCTCCTGAGCATCACTCTTTACGGGAAAAAAAAAATCTGAGAAGAAATTTTGATGGGGAGAATTTTTCAAATATCCATGGGCTACTTTTATTAGCACAAGTCAAGAAGAAAGAAAGAGATAAAAGATAAAACTCTTGTTCCCTTCCTCCACCTTTTCTCATATCATGTTTCTCCTGCATGTTAGTATTTAGCACTTCATATAAAAATTTAACATAACTGTAATTGCAATCAAATACAAGTTGTAACTAGTATTATTATCATTACCTTTACTTATACCTTGCAGTTTTCCTTGTTGGGGCTCAAAGTGGTTTACAATAATTAAAAAAAATAGTTAAAAATCAAAGAATACAAAAGACAGAACACAAAGTAAATGCTCAAATAAGGAGTAAAATTAAATTAAAATACATATTTAAAATGTAAGCACCCAAAATTAAGCACAGTTAAAACACAGTTAATAGCACATGTTATACATGTAACATGTTATATACAAGCTTTATCTCTTGCTAGGCTAGTGGTAGGTTTCATGTTACAGAAACAGTGATACGAAAATTAATAGAAAAGAGTTTGCATGTTTAGATAATCATTAATAAGCTAAAAATATATACACATATCCCCAATATGTTGGATAAATAGTGGAGAACATGGAATAAAAATTAACTTCTCCTAATAGTTATATTGTATTTAAGTAGACTAATTTGATCAAGTAATTGAATTCCAACTAGGAATTGCACATCATACAATTTCCAAATGTTTGTACAATTCACAAGCCTACAAAACTCAGGGTCATAAAAACTTTAAAAAAAGGTATGACGGTTTTATAGGAATTTGTCATTCTAAATCCAAAAATGACCTTAGATTTGCTCCATTGTATACACTTTTTTCACAACTTGATTTGACAGTTTTATGCTGTAATATGTGACCGAATGAAAACAGTAATGAAAAATTACATGAAACCTATTTTGTAACCAGTTTTATAAAATTTGGTTACGTACATCTGAACTTTATTCAAAAGACTTGTTGTTGTGCACCGTCAAGTTGTTTCCAACTTATGGAGACCCTAAGGTGAACCTATCACGGTATTTTCTGGGGCTGAAAGTGGTGACATACCCAAGGTCACCCAGTGGCTTTCCACGGCTGAGCAGGGAATTGAACCCTGGTCCCCGGGTCAGTATTCGTCACTCAAACCACTACACCAGAGTTTTCCAAACTTTTCATGTTGATGACACACTTTTTAGACATGCATCATTTCACAACACAGTAATTCAGTTCTATGTATTGCTACCGTATATACCCGGAGTTGACTGGGATTTTATTTTCTCATAGGTAATACTTGTTAGAAAGATTTGAGATCCTGTATCTCTAACTCCCCAAACTGTCTTGTCCGGTACCCGTAGCTTTCCCCCATATTCCCCAATTCAATCTGTATTCAGACATTAACACACAGAGGTTGGGTTCCTGAAAGAATACACTGCCCTCCTCCTTGCTGCTAGGCCTCATCTCCATAGCAACTGGCCTATTCAAGACAAGCCCAAGTGCTCTCTGGCTGAGAATTCTAAAGGCCCTTCCCTAAACTGCAAACCCTGGGATTCCATCAAATCTTCTTAGGCAGCCAATCATATGAGATCTTCACCTGACACAGACAAACGTTGACTTTTATATATTAGATAAATAAACAAACAAACAAATAAATAAATAATAAATCATATATTTTTAAAAATATAAATGAATATAAAAAAATATTCCATGATATATGTTGTGTCGCCATACATTTCATTATTACAATTTATGTACGTGTCTGTAGTTACTAGCAAACTGGAAGTTAAACTAACTAACCACCGCCCTCGCTGGGATCTTTCTCAGACCAGGGCAGTGCCGATAAATCTGCAGCTGACACATGAATGTGTCGCAACACACAGTTTGGAAAGCTATGCACTACACCATGCTGGCTGCCACTGTCAGTGAAGCTATCTCTGTTCCTTTTCCTTTTGTGCCCTGTTTCCCAACTTTCATGATGCAGCATCCAGCAACAATCCCCTTTCACATTAACAAACCACTGGCCTTGGTATCTCTTTTCCATCTCCTTAAAGATGGAAATGTTCTCCCTGTCCTTCACTTATTGCACCTAGGTTTTCTGGGAAAAAGTCCAAGTGTACATTCAAGAAATGAATTTTAAGACTCATTGAGCATCCCAAAGATTTGAATTTTTCCAGCATGTTTTCAACAATGAGTGCATATTCAGGGTCCTTATTATTCCCAAGGAACTTAGTAACCATACTTTCGAAGGATCTCCAAGTTTCTTTTTCTATTTGAGTCAACACGGACAAGAAGCTTTCATCTGACAGCATAATGGCTGGGCTGACAAAAATTCCTTCTTTTAATTTTGCTTCTAAAAGTTCAAGACAATTCTTGCAGAGGTACTTGAAACATTCTCTACTTCTTTGTATTTCCTTAACAGACTGTCACATAAGACCCAGTTTTATATGAAGAGGTGGCAGAAGTGTTTACTTTGGCTGACTAGATTTTTACATAAAGTATTCTTGCATCAAGGTTCTAGAGATCTTCTAATAGATTTTCAAACACTTTAATTTGCTGATACGAAACACAAAAATTTGTTCAAAAGCACTAAAAGAAACCGCACCGGAATATCAGTGTCTCCACTTAATCAAAGCTCAGTAACAACTGTATTGATAAAAACATCAAATCTGTGAAAGAACTGTGTACAGTATGACATTTTTACTGCTTTTTTTAAAATTTGGCATCCAAAAATACATTAAGAACATCTACAATATTGAAGAAGGTTTTTTCATTGTAGGCCTGCATGTTGTCAACATTTCAAGGTCAAAATATAGTCCTCTATTGTGAGGAACTGGTCAGCTTCCTACTTGTAGCATCAAGACAGGAAACAGCTGGATGGCGAAAAAATCTGGAAGTTTTCTCCATACATGGAGGCTGGTTTTGGAACAATGCATTAGCAGAAGAACTTACAAGAAAGTATAGGCATTTGAGAGGAAGAACTACTTCCCACACATGTGAATCAGATTGGTGACTGCTCCCAGGCTGTGGAATTCCCTCACACAAGAAGCTTGGCTGTTTCCCTTTCTCCTCTCTTTCCACGACCAGGAAGGCTTTTGGGTCATTATTCACGTGGCAGAAGAGGCTTTTTATGGGGCTGAGACTTTATTCTTTCTACTATGTTTTAAATGTGTTTTAAATTGTTTTAACTGTATGCGTTTAATAGAATTGTTTAATTCTTTTAAAACTTTTGTACTAAATTGGATGTAAGCCACCATGAATCCTGTGCAAGGAGAAGAGCAAGATATAAATAATGCACTAGTACCATTTTATTACCTTTGTAAATAAACAAACTCTCCATATGGACCTCTAGGAAACTTTACAACTCTAAAAAAAAATCATTTTTTAAAATATTTGTCAACAATTAATTATAATCAGCCGTCCACAATCACTGGGGTTATGGTGACAAGACCTCTGCAAAAGTGGAAAAACTGAAAATGTTTGTGTGTCTGTCTGTCTGTCTGTCTGTGGGAAGGGGGTGAAGGCATGGTAGGCAGAATAGGCATCCAGGATCCAAACCAGGTCAGGGACATAAGACAGAAAAGGTTTGGATTGGCATGGTGGCACTATACTTCCTTTCTCTGGCCCATCTTCCTTATGCATGGGGGCATAGTAAAAGGGTTCATGGTGCTGAGTAATCAGGATACAAGCTATCTAGCTAGCCAGGCAGTGGCTGGTGGAAGACATACAGAAATTGGTTTTAAAGAGCTGCATGGCCTGATTGGAATAGCCAAGAAGGAGGGCTTCCCCGGAAAAGAACCCTTTGAAGTAGGGGTGCAGGGATTGGAGAAACTTGCAAATAATCAAATCTGTGAAAGTTAAACCTGAAAATGTGAAGAGCTAACTATATATAAATAAAAGTTTTAGAATACATTTACACTAGAAATGATAAAAATAACCATTATGCTTATGTTTAGAACACCCAATATCCTTCTCTCTCTATTTCGAACCTGAGAAAGAAGGAAATCACTGCATGAAATCCCAATTTCTCATTTACCCTCATTTTTGAAAATCCCATTTCTCATTTGTCCCACCAAAAAAACCCCCAAATTCTCTTGCTTTCCTTTTCTTCCTCCCTTATAATCTCATTTCCTCAACCTCCCTCTTCCTTTAACTTACTGATTTCTATACAGATCTCAAAAGGACTAGGGACAAGACTTCAGTGCTCAGCTTCCCGAAACAGAAGACTCAAAAGTCTCTACATAGTATATGCTGTAAAACAGAGGAGGTCCACATGGACTTAAAACTGTCAGCTTCCATGTAAGTTCTCATTACTACTTGTTTGTTTAAAATAATTCAATCTTTAGATTCAACAAATTAACCAGTCATGAACAAAATCTTTTAAAATCCATTGACCGTTTGTATTTATCAAAGTTCAAGCTAGGAAATGTAAAATTAGTTAACTATTTAGCACAGTCTCCCATTGAATTGATTAACACCTTAATTCTGTATCTAAGCTAATGCTGAAAGTCCAAGTTAAGTCAATCAATTAAATTAAAAATATATTTAATTAAGTTACCTCTTTTCATTAGAAAATTTCTGTCTGATGTGAAAAAATGTAATTGATTTTAATTAGAGTGCTCTTATCACTCATTAGAAGTAGAGTTCAACTTCGAGCAGAGGAGTAAGCAATTTAGACAGAGTTGGAGTCCATTTTAAGGCCCCAAGACCCTAAAGGGGTCACACAGCTTGCTGGAAATGCAAAGGAAGCAGGGAAACAAAGGTGGAGAAGAAAATTGCTCCAAAGTCTTCCTTTAGTTTTGAAAAACAGATATATTATCCAGAGGATATGATTCAGAGTAGGGTGACCAAAATGGTGAAGGCTCTGGAAGCCATGCCCTATGAAGAACGGCTCAGGGAGGTGGGTATGTTTAGTCTGCAGAAGAGAAGGTTAAGAGGGGACATGATAGCCATATTTAAATATTTGAAGGGATGTCATGTTGAGGAGGGAGCAGGCTTGTTCTCTGCCACTCCAGAGACTAGGACAAGGAGCAATGGATTCAAGCTGCAGGAAAGGAGATTCCACCTGAACCTCAGGAAGAACTTCCTGATGGTCAGAGCTGTCCGGCAGTGGAATATGCTGCCTTGGAGTGTGGTTTTTAAGCAGAGGCTGGATGGCCATCTGTTGGGAATGCTTTGATGTGTGTTCCTGCATAGCAGGGGGTTGGACTCGATGGTCCCTGGGGTCTCTTCCAACTCTATGATTCTATGATTCTAAACGATACAGGAAGGCACTGCTGTATATTTAAAAGGTGATTGCAGCTTCTGGCAGAGGGGGAATTCATCAATCTGCGGCCAGATTCTAAACTGGAGCTGGCTACAGGGAGCACACACCTTCCTCGTTCTACTGGCTACCAGTCTATTTTGGGGCCGAAGTCAAAGTGCTGGTGTTGACCTATAAAGCTCTGTATGCCTTTAGGCCACCTGAAGGACCATATCTTCCTTTATGAGCCCATTAGAGCTCTAAGATCTTCTGGAGAGGCCCTTCTCTCTGTCCCACCACCTTCTCAGGTTTGTTTGGTGGGAACAAGGGAGATGGCCTTCTTGGTGACTGCACCTAGACTTTGCAACTCCCTGCCTACAGAGTTCAGGATAGCGTGTAGGTGAAAAGGCTACAAGTACAGTGGCTGTGGAGGCAATAAGGCACTCGAGAAATAGGCTGCTTTGAGCAGAAACATTTTGTCTGCTTTCTCTTACCACCACTTAGAAACCCTGGGGAAAAAAATGAAACGATTAGGATTCCAGCTGAAATGTTCAGACTTACTGGAATGACAAAATGGCAGCAATACACAAATAAAAACTACAGCCCGCCTTTATTTTTTTGCAGAAATAATGAAAGTTGGAACATATGTTCAACAAGATGCTTCCATCCATTAACAATAACCTGGGTCACGCATTTCCCATTAAATCCTCTTTATATGCCACGTATTTCTTAAAGCTGATCTCTCTTGCTATTGTGCTTCCTGCAATCAACATAGCAAGGTTCCATTTATTCAAATATCTTTTTCACTGTCATCAGCTAAAAGAAAAAAAAAAGACTCAATTGTCAAGGAGTTCATGAGAAATGTTTCACCAGGGATACTGTAAAATGCTAGAAGAGAAGACAGAAGAAAAAGTTCCCAATGTTCTTTTTCCAATTATGCATATCCTGAGACAACATCATCTTTAAAATAAGCTCTTGAAATGTCTCTTTCTCTAGAAAATAAAATACGGAAACAGATTGTTTCATTTCTTGTGGGGAAAAAATATGTCTAGGTTTTCGTGCTTATTCAAGAACAAAAAGAAGGGATTGATAGCACTGCAAGAAATGAGCTTAGCAGGGAAAGAAGATGTGTCAGCTCCATTCACGCTTCAATAGTGACTTGCCACACCTGTTTCCCTAAAGCATCCAGCATAAGACTCCTCATATTCTTCTGTCCCCTATTTACTTGTCCCAGGAGGATATCTCTGCTTCCCTGGATATTCCATGCTAGCTGTGTTTAGTATGCAGTTCAAAGAGTGAGTGCAGCTTGCTGTAGATTTATCTGCAGCATCTTCATTCTTAGCCCAGCCAACATTGTCACACTCCTGTCCCTAAGGTTACAGTATCAAGGCAACTATAAAATATCTTTGTATACCAAGGAATTCCAGCTTTACTTGGGTGAATTTTTATATTTATTCATATGTTATATTTTTTGCAATTGATCTCTTTGTTACAACATATGGTACAAATCTCCACAAGCAGCTAGACGGGAAACTTAAAGTGACACTGGGCTTATGGTAACCTATATAATTTTTAAAGGAAATCGTTCCATTAAAGGGTCTTCTCCAACAGAGAATGTCACCTCACCTCAAGTTCTGTAGCAGTCAGCAGATTCCCAAAAGTGGATACAGAACAGCATTTAAATGATATCAAAGCATGGAATCGTAGGAAATTGGAGGCAATCAATATACCTGCCTTCCTGTGTCTTAAGACCTGCATGGGAGGCTCTTCTCCAAGTGCCTCTCAGTTGTTATATGATAACCAGGAGAAGAGCTTCTCTTGTGGTGCCCTATTTCTGGAACATCCCACCCCCATGGTAGTGCAAGTTTAAAATGCTTTTGGCACCACTATTGCCTTTTATTATTTTTACTCTATTTTGTAGAGTAACTTTTCTTGTTATAGTTGCTGTTCACCATCTGGTTATCTATGACTGAAGTGTCATTTACAAACATGCAAAGAAAGAAAGTGCGTATTTGGAACAAACAGAAGGAAATTATACTCAATACAGCACCTTGTGGGGCTGTGGAATTTGCTATCACAAGATATGGTGATGGCCACTATGCTTAGGTGACTTTATGGAAGGCTGGACAAACCTATAAGAGGCCTGTACTGTTGAGCTGTTGAGTCTTAAGAGTTAATTACAAACTCCTTGTAAAGAAGAAGAATGTAATGTATACCAAATGTCTGGAATAAGCAACCAAGGATTGCCATCATTTCCATGCCATTCCAGGAGTATTTATCGGCTACCTCTAAAAACGCAATGCTGAACAAGACAAGTTACTTTGTCTGATCCTGTTAGTAATTTTTAAAGGTTAAGATTCCAGAGTAACCTGATTATATATTTGACCTTCAGCCACCATTACTCATTTGAAATTATACACTCCTCTTAGATGAAAATAGTAGAAAGTAAGATGAAAATATTCCTCCCATCTTTGCTCTATAATGGGTAGTAAGCCATTTCAGGTGAGGTACATCCTCACAATTGGAGAGAAAAAGGACACTTATTTGGGGCCATTGGTTTTAATATCATCTGTCATGGTTTAATATGGGAGTGTATGTACACAAACATATGCAAAGTATACCACTGTGAACTACATTTTTTCTACCCTGCAGCCAGAAGTATTTAAGCAATTAGAATTCACGAAGCAATAATGTTGATTCTATTCTTGGCTGTTTGCCAAACACCTCTCCTCCCTTTCTCCAGTTATGAACACTATTGCTTTAAAGTATGCTGTAATAAATGTCTGCATGTGTATTATTAAGAAGCCAAACAGGCAAACATGGAACATAAAAAAAAAATACTTATCACCATTTATAGCGAGGGTTTTCTTTTCATTTACTCCTCAGTCTTTGCAGTTCTCTCAATCCAGACAAAAGGAATTAGTCAAGCTAGCCTATGCTTTTAACTTTAATAATATATGCTGAGTAAATAACAGCAGAGTGGTAGCCACAAGGCAAAAAGCATCCTAACATAAGAAACCTCAGAAAAGGAGAAATTCAGGCTTACCAAAACATACAGGCATAACCCTCATGCCCTCAGTGGTACAGGGATAGGGCACTCTTGTTATGATTTAGCAGTCCTTCTTGGTTGTCAGGAACAATCTTCTTGCAAATGGCACCAAGGACAGATAAATAGTTTCATTCATGTCATTCCAAACCTATTTGCACATCTAAAGGAATATCTTGGGATATAACCTCCACTGTCCATTTCAGCATTTTTCACTTGCAGTGTGCTGTGCTTCGCGGAAAGCTAGATATTCTTCTACCCACTATATAAGAAGCAATAGGCAACAGCGATAGGCGATAGGCAACATGGAATTAACTCTATTCTGAAAGTTGGCATTCCTGCAATGCCAATATTCCTCATTTCAACAGAATTGGTTGACAGGTCAGAAGTACCTACTGCCTTCAAAATTTATAGATATATTTACTTATGTATCTATGGAAAATACTGTACTATTCTTTAAAATGATATATGATTACAAAAGAGTCACATAAAAGAAAAGAGAGGAGAACCACATCATTTTTTGTCTGGTATTGTCGTGTGCCTTCGGGTACTTCTGACTTATGGCAACCCTAAGATGAACCTATCATGGTTGTTGTTGTTTTCCCATCACGATTAGTTCAGAGGGGGTTTGTCATCACTTTCCTTTGAGGATAGGAGAGTGTCACTTGCCCAAGTTCATCTAGTGGGTTTCCCATGACTGAGTGGGAATTTGAACCCTGGTCTCCCAGAATCCTAGGGCAGCACTCAAGCTACACCATACTAAGTGGCTTCATATTAGTATGGCTTGTAGAAAAATGTCTATTATTTTTCCTAGCACAGAAAGAATTCTGGAAAAGTGGTCTGAAGATAAAGGAACAAAGAGCACCTGATCTGCTGAAATATATGCAATGCAGATGACGTTTGAGTCATACATCAACAAAACACAACTGCCTTGAATCCCATCTTGGGAGAAAGGCAGGATAAAATTCAATAAAATAAATAAAAACCTGGGATGTCATGCAACCTCATATGGCTATTTGGGCAGCCCTTTAATGGAAGGCATACTTGTAATGCCAATCTTGAGCTAGAAATAGTACCATTTTTATAGAAACTTCTGGTTCTGATGCCAAATTCTGAATTGATTACATTTTCCAAGCTGCTTCCAAAGGCAGTCTCACATACAATAAATTACATTAATCTAACTTAAATGATTTCTAGAACATGGCTCACTAATAAGTCAGTCACTTCCTCTGTCCTAGAGTAGATTTAAAATAGAGCACTAGCCAAAATTAAGCAGGGATATTTATTGGACTGCAACTCCCATAAGCCCTATCCAGCATTTCCAATGAGGAAAAGTACTGGGTGTTATAGTCCAAAAAAAAAAAAAAAAAATTGAGGGCCACAAATTGCCCAGTCTTGTAAAAAGGAAGCAAACTGCACTTCCCATGACAAAGTGGATCAAAGAGCTTCATTAAGCTATGAACCTACTCATTCAACAGACTTGCAACCCTATCTAACACAGGATGAATAGCATTCCTCTTAGTAGAAAAATGGCCACCTCCATTTTTCCTCCACAGTTACCTCCAGCTTATTTAGACTGAATTCAGTTCATGGGTCATACAGACATCAAGGTAGCACTTGCACTGCCCATCTAATGGTAGGGAATGATGAAAAGGAGAAAGAAAGCTATAAAGTCAGATTCAGCTCCAAAACAAACCCAAGAGACTGAGGACAAGGTACCTGGAACATTTTTATTACTGGCCACTCATCAAAGACTACACAGGATGCAGTTAACTATTGGTTTCTTTGATCCATTAAGTTCCATGCTCAAGCCCAGGGACTGACTCTCGTCTTATTTATACACAAGACTGCTGAAGAAGCACAGGACCTGTCTGCTTGCTTCCAGTTGAAAATATTCAGCAGCACTGAGCAATGTCACACAGGAAGCATAGTAGGTGGCAGCCACTCTTCATGAAAGTGCCTAGAGGGTCATGTCCCTTAGGTTTCCTTATATATATTTAAGGTAAGAGCCAACTCTCCCTTGCTTTCCTCAAAGAAAGACTAATGCAAAGTGTTACTGGTGAATAATACAGCATTTTACTTTCTCTCTTCCCCACCCTCGAATAGGTAACTTAATGAGTTAAAAAGAAGTGGCTCCCAAAAATAAGAATATGAATTACTTGTTCAAAGTAATGATTTCTGATTTCAGCTTATTTTTTTGTTGTAAATAGGCAAGTTTCTATTTCAGGTTTGTATATGTGTGTGCACAGTGGCCCTGAGGGTTCATGAGGGTTCAGGCTGCAGAACCCTTGCAAAAGTCCAAAAACTCCAAATAATTCCATGCCTAAGTGAGCACTCCCCCTCTCATTCCCTTCCAGAGCTCCCTGCCTCACTTTAATTTTGCCCAACTGTCCTGCCTTCCAGGCTCATGGGCAACAGGCAAGTGAATGGGAGGAGATGGCAGCCGCGTGAGCACACATTTTCCACCATTCACTTGTGTTTCACCCAGCTGCACTGCCTTGCAGGCTCATGAGTGATAGGCAAGTAAATGGGAAGGGGAGGCAACTGCACATGTGCTCCCCCCACTTCACTTGTGTTTTGCCTGGGAACACTGCTTTCCAGGCACCCAGTCAATACGCAAGCGAATGGGAGGGGGCAGCATCACGACCACAGAAGGCATGCGCATGGGGCTGCCCCTGCCATTCACTTGCCTTTTGCCCAGGTCTGTGGAAAGAAGACACATGTGCCTGGGTAAAAAGGCAGGGGAATGGGGGGGAGAGGCAAGCGGGCACCTCATGAATAATCAAGTGCATGAAGATCAAACCTGCAAATGTGGAGGGAGGACAGTATAGCCATATGCAGGTAGGTAAGTAAAAGGCCACTAAAAACAAGTGTAACAGAGGTACTAATCTATGGTTTGAAATCTAAGTTCTGCAGGTTCCTAGGTAAAACATGGCTGCAAATTAGCAATTTCTTTAAAATCAACTTCATTTTATACCTCCAATATAGGAGTCAAAACCCCATTATGTAGCAATAAACCATAACTTCATATTCAGGCACATGGACAATGAAAAGAGATAAATGAAACTCCCTTCTAGCTTAAAGAACTTCCCATGCTGTGCTATCACAGACACATTCAAGTTTCACTGAAAACACACAAGAAAAAACCAATGCTTATGAATCAAAGGTAGACACAGCACTAAGCTCCTACTATCAAAGAATTACTTAAATTCTTATTTATTATTTCTACTCTGCTTTTTTTAAAAAAGCATTTGGCTTACTTAGGAGTTACTAATTTTTTTTTAAAAAAAATCTACTAGCATTAATCACATACAGTACCATGTAATGTCACCATGTTAGATCACCAGCTCTTTTCTGAGCTAATTATGTACATTGTATTCTGCTACAGTCCATTTGCACTGCACAATTTAATTCATAGCATGAAAATCCCCATATGGATGTACCACTACTTGATGAAACGTTGGCTGACCAATGAAAGTCTACTGCAGTTCCAGTTAAATCTGTGTTTAAGAATTAGAATTTTAAAGAGAATCATTTTTAACATGGACAGGCATCAGAAATAACAACTTCCAGTGATGCATTTCTGTTTCTGTATGAATGCTTCCTAACTGTAAGACAGCAAGGCTAGAAAAGTGAATCCATGCAGAGATGCAACGGGTACTCCTATTTGGATTGCCTCCTTGGCTTTTCAGGATCCTTTAACTATTTAATTAACATTTCCCAAGGCACAGAGGAAGTTCTGTCACAACACAGTTTGGGAAATATTGAGCTTAATGTAAAAGACACATCCTGTTGTGTGGCTAATGCATTATTTCCTGCCAAAAAAATGTGCAAAAACAACAAAGAGGAAATAGAATCAAATCATTTAGTCTTGGGCATTACTTACGTTTTTTTGTTTTCTGGACAATAGGCACAGCCATTGACATTAGCAGATTTTTAAGGCCACCTCAAAACATTTCCAAATATTGTCAGACTTTTGGCAAAGATCCAATATTTTGCATTCACTTGCCCCCTCCCCCATTTCTCTGTGCAAAGCACGCGGTCAAGATGACTTACAATATAATAAAGCAAGATAAAATGTAATTAAATCAATAAACAATAAAACAAGAAAGCAGAAATAGAACAGCAAATAACCCAATCAGAGAAAAAACAAATTTATAATGCTTATTCAATCATTCACTTATCTCACCTTTTGTCCAAAATGGTGAGGTAAGTTGGCTTCAAAACAAATACAACATAGATAAAAACAAACATAAGATTGTTAGTAAAAGCTAATGAATCTCAACACTAAAAACAACTTAAAACATGTTTTTAAAACCCTACTTAATGTCCTTTCTTTTAAAACATTCTATTCCTCAGGTCCGCTAGGAACCGAAAAGTAAGATACAATTTACAATGCCTATTGAGATAGTGTTGACAACACTTGCTTAAAAACTGTCAGCTGACTGATGGAAATGGGCTCTATCCTCATCACCACCAACCAAATTTCTGCTGGGGGTTGAGAGGGAAAAAGAGAGACAGGGACAAGAAGCCCCTGAGATGCTGGGCAAAGTTCCTGACCCCACTTATATGGTGCAGCTATTCCTGGGAAACTTTTGTCCCACACCATACAAGGCTCTCAAGGAGAATGCTAACACCATGGAGCCAGTATTATAACATGTCTATTAAACAGAAACATCATGCATATTCCTGGCCTGTGGATTTCCATGGAAGAACAAAAGGACAGACCACTGGTCCCTGGTTTGTCTAAATTAGGCAAAAAATGTAAAAATCTGAGAAGTATGCAAGTGAGGACTCCACCCCAAAAAAGATAACTTCTAGCAAACAACAGAAAGAAAGGAATTCATTAATGAAATACTTTGTGTTTGTTTTGAGACACACATTCCTGGGCACAGTTCCATAGTAATGTTTGGTATATATTCTAATCTAAGTTGTCCAGTATAAAGGCTCACATAATAAATGTCTCCCACACCCATTCAACCCCACCCCAGTTCTTTGTGAACAATTTCCCAAACAAATCCAACAGACACTAGTTGTTATCTAACAAAAAAGGCCATAGCTCAGTGTCTGAACACATGTTTTGCTTGTAGAAGACTCCACAGTTAAACTCTCGCATCTCCAAGTAGAGCTGGAAAAACTCCTTCTTAGAACCTTGGAGAGCTGCAGCTGTCAGCCAGTCAACAGTTCTAGAATAGATGGACCAATGGTTTGACTCAGTAAAGACAGCTTCCTATGATCTTTAAAAAAAACTGAACACTTAAATTAAACTGCTTGGTTTAATGTTATTTGGATATTCTAGCCTTCAAAAACACCCACAGATAAATCAGTTCAGGATAAAGCTACAGCACAAGTGCACACTTCTACTTACTTACTACCTTCCATGCTGGAGAACATAGAAATCTTCTCATCCTACCACATCTGCTCCAATTCCAGTTTCATTTTGGTCTATTATGTATGCAGGCCATCAATATACATGGCAATTTATATTCTCTGCCCCAAGCAAGTTTAAGGTCTACAAAAACTGACATTCCCACAAGGGGTTTTGGGTGTTTAATTCTTCAAAGTCTGGCTTGAAATTTCTGTCTATTCTATCACATCACTGAGAATTAGCTTTTTTTTTTTAACTGAAAGGCTCCTCATTTTAAACAGCTCATTTCAACAGTTGGTACAGTAGATTTCCTCCATTACAGGAACAGCTGTACTTCCTGCATTTGTCCACTGCAGATGACTGAGAATTTCAGTCAGTCTGTTTTTGATAAGAAGTTATCAAATTAGCAAATTTAGCAAATCTTTTCATAAATTCAAAGGGAAGAACTTGATATTTAAACATTTCAAGGGCAGGTAAAACCAAAACAGACAGATTCATCCATCTAGGCATGAGTGGGCAAAGTATGGTCTGAGATATTGCTGAATTGCTGCTCCCATCAGCCTTAGTCATCCTAGCCAATGGTAAGGAATTCTAAGAGATGCGGTTCAGCAGTGATTGCAGGGCTGTGCAGTTCCCACCTCTGATATAGGCCACTGCATCCTTCCTGTTTTACGTGGCTTACAATCCAAAGTATCATATATCACAGATTACTTCAGGATAAATGTCTTCTGCCATTTTTATGTGCTCAATGTACTTGTTACTGTGATTTTCCAAGATGGAGAACCTGCAACTTGCCCAATTTTGCTGGCCTACAGCTTCTATCGTGTGATTACGTTGGTTGGGGCAGATGTGGCCCAGAATTTAACAACACTTGAAGAACGCTAGGTTCCCCAGCCCTGCATTACTGCCTCAGCTTCTTAAGATGAAATGGGAACAGAGTGTGAGAAGTGAAGCCACTGCTATACGCACTAACCTTTTGTAATCCACTGGGGGGGGGGTGGGATGGTGCTTTCAAACCTGTGACTAATTACTGATCTCTATGCTGCTTCTGCATGCAAAACAAATGTTATTACTTCAGTATTCACACTGACAGCTCCAATTAATAGTGCAAGAGAAAATTCTTGGCAGGGAGAACATTCTGGCTGAAGAGAATAATAGAGCAGTCTATTAGCCTGTAACACTCTTGGGTTCAGAACTCGTCCAGATCAGTATTTTTGAAATCTATTGTCTTATTTTTATTATATCTACACAGTAATTAGCAACATGGAAGTTCCCTCTGATTCAATTCTGGATTAATCTAGTATAGAGGGCACTCTTGGGAGTGTTCTTTCTAAGACTTTCACCACGTCAGAAAGTGGGTGACATGCACACACCTTACTGCACTGTCCCCTGGGAACTGCATCATTTACCCTGAACACACAATACACCACTGGATTGGGGCAAAGAGCTACTGTGAAATTTAAATACAGACACAACTCATACACAACCTAAAATGAAAGAAGGGAAGACGTGGATGAGGAAACAGCACCATCTAAATCATTTCCATGGAACAAATCAAGAGAACTTATCAAGAAGAAAGGCACTTACCAAAAGTATATTTTGGTAAGTATATTTTGGTAAAACCCCAAACCAGCATGGCCACCAATCATATTAGCAGGGTAATTCTGGGAGCTGTAATCTGAAAATATTACTTTTACAAGATCTTTCTGGTCTACAGCAAACAGGAAGAGTTTTACCGGGAATAAGGAGCTAATATTAAATAACCTTTGTGTATCTATGTAGAGGACATTTTGGTTTGGAAATCTGGATAGCTGGATGCTGACCTTACATGCACATAATCTTGCTTAACATCTGGAACTGGAGAAAAAGACCTGTGGGAAAATTTGTACTTTTGTTAAAGTAATTGTATTTTAACACAATAATACAGACCTTATGGACTGCACAAATTTATACACCAAAAGATGATTCAGGCTTCAAAGCCATCAGGAATATATGTGCATTCTATGTGTACATTACAGAGTTTCCAGCTTTCACTACCTTCTTATCAACAAATTCACAACCAACAGTTTTTCAGATACATTTTGTAAGTTAAATATTTTCTTTCTAATCCACAAATGCAGTTAAACAAGCATTGGGCATTAGTGGTCTAGGCTTAGATCTAAAACAGACAAGCAGAAATTCCATATGATGCATCTGTTGTAAGGCTGCATGTCTGAATGCTTGCTTGCTTAAAAAAAAAACAGATAAGAAGCCACCTTTCATACACATAGGCAGCAAGTTAACATATCCGAGGAAAGAGTAATCTAAAACTTTTATAGCACAGAATTTCAATCAAACTCTGCCTCTCCCCAAAATGTCTGAGAGCAGTCATTCCATCTGCTATAGAAAGCAAGTAGGGCCACTGCATTGGCCCAGTAGAGAGATCTATAAGTCTTGGCTCTTCCTTCCTGATTATTTCTTTCTGGATACTATCAGTTCAATTAGTGACCTTCTTTCTGCTTTAATGAATACTGAGTTGCAATAAAAGTTTAAGGAAGAAATAAGATAACTTGGCAAACAAATGGCATTTCCCTGTTTCCAAATACTGTGCTTGCTGGTTTAGCTAAAGAAACAAATCCTTACCTTGAGGAAAATATGAGTGTAGTTGGTAAACTGGCAAGTCCTCTCAGTTCAAATGATTGCAAAGGACAAATATGCCTTTACCTCTAAGGGCAAGTGTTCTCCAAGGAAACAGACACTTCTAAAGACTTGAACACTTAGGACAAATGACAGTCATCCAAAGATGTACCATTTTCTGATTTGTATTACTTTCAATTTTTTTTTAAAAAAAAGTTTGTTAGGATGTGAACAGTTACACTTCTGTTTTACAACACCATGGCCATGGTCTGCTGGGTGCTTTCTGGTTCCATTTGGAACCCCCAATTTTTAAACAGCTGGTTTACAAAACACCAGGGAAAATCTATGAATCTTCGAGCTGAAAGGTCATCAGTATGCAGATGATACTCAACTTTACTTCTTGTTTCCATCCACATATTACAGGGAGGCTGGGGGACAGTTATTTGGGGGAAATTTAATGTGGCTGAGGATGAACAAGCTGTTACTTACTCCAGGCATGATTAAAGTACCATGAGTATATGCAACTAGGCTTTGTTGGGCTCCCTGTAAAAGATCAAAAGTTCAGTTTGGGAGTCTACATGAACCAGGGAAATTCAGATGCCCAAAGTGATAGCAGTGGGTGAATCTGGATGGGATAGATCTTGCTTCAGTAATCCATGTAGTAGCAATATCTAGGCTGGACTAGCATAATGCACTCTGTTACTTTGCATTTCAAGCTGGTCTGAAAATTTCTACTAGCTCAGAATTCAACTGCATGATTTCTCATGTCGACAAAGCATTTCGGTCACAACACATATACTGCATAATCTCACTGATTAACAATGAATTTTCAAGTCTTTATTTGCTTGTTTTAATCTTTGAAGCCTGAAACCACTTTGGACGAAGTTACTTGAAGTATGTATACTTTACAATCACTAACAGAAACCCTTCTCCGTTTTCTAATTATGTGGCTAAGTATATAAGATACAGTTAACTAAGTAAGTGTATATCAAATGGAGCTCTTCCACAGTGGTCTCACACTTCTGGAATGGGTTGCCATCTGTGGTTCATCAAACCCCATCACTGTAAGCTTTCAATAAAGGCTTGAAGATCAATCTATTATATCTTACCTTTACTCTTTCTTTCTTTCTTTCTTTCTTTCTTTCTTTCTTTCTTTCTTTCTTTCTTTCCTTCTTTAAGCTACAATGTTGTTTTAGCTTTTAGTACATTTTATTTTTCCTGGGCTATTAATGTAAGGATTTTATTGAATTTTATCACTGGGAGGGCTTTTTCACTTACTGACAACATAGTAGTATTTTAAATAAAGAAATATATCACTGAATACGACCAGTAAAATATTTTTCCCTGAAAAGGTAGGTGAATGGGAGATCATTTTTTTTGAAGTACTAATTATATTCTTAAATACTTTCAAAATCTCTAGTTCTCTGCCAATTTCTTTTAAAGAGAAGAGGAAAAGAGATTGGAGGGAGGAAACAGAGCAATTTACATCATCTGACACAGAATCCATATGGCAGGTTATGCATTCCAGATGCTATTCCTTACATTTATCATTTTACAGATAACTCTTTACAATCGCCTCTGGAAGGAAAAACCTGCTATTATAGCATTTACACTTGAACAGTTCTGAATGTCCATATAGCTAGCTACTGTACAGATAGATTGTTGCAATCACAGGATGAATCTATACACACATAAGGAGTTAGGAGATCTCAAACATCAAAAAGTAAAGTTGGATTAATGCCATACATCCACTGAGTACACAAAAAATACTGCTTTGCTTGCCAATGTTCCAGCTGTACCCGACATCAGATTGCACATTGTCAATCAATTTATCTCCAGAAGCATGCAGTCATATAGAAATCCTATGTATGTTTATTCAAAAGTAAGTCTCACCAATTTTAAGTCCCATTCTCAACTAAGATCCTTTTCGCACCTTACCTTTTCGCGGTGCTGGGGTGTAGGGCTCGTGTGAGCAGCCTCCGGAGGAAGGCTCTCACTTCCCTGCTTCTTCGGCTCTGCACGAGCTTCCTGCTCATGCGAGAGCCCCACCTCCTCCTTTTGCAGTGCAGCCTGGGACCTTTCCAGGCTTCACTGGACAGGAAGTGCAACTGGCCCAGCTCCCAAGGCTCTGCATGCAAGGTAAGTGCGCGCAGGGCCCCGGAGTGATGCACGACCGCGCACCATTTTCGGTTTCAAGCCAAAAATGAAAAAATGCATGCATGGTCCGCGTCAGGCCCTTCAGCGTCGTGCAAATGTGAGTGCGTCATGTGGACTGCTCCTCACATTTATGCAACACTCAAGGGGCCCTTTCACATCAGAAATGCCATGCGAAAAGGGCCTAAGATTTCATTGTGAATTGTTTTTCTGTGATGTAATAAAAATCTCTCAAGAGGTTTAGGAGTTAGATGGAGGAAGAAAACTCTGAACTGCTGTAACAATCCAGATGTCAGTCTAACCCAGGGTTCACCACACCATGTGTCACTGATAATGATGGATGGATATGGAGCAGAAGTAGGTTGTCTTAATATGTACTGACAATGGTTTGACATATTAAGAATCTTAGCTTACCTCTGTTTCAACAGGGATTGAAGACCTAAGCGTGAAGCTGCAACTAGAACCTGGATGGAGTCAAATCTTGCACTGCCCTCATCCACGCATTCTGCATATGATAGCCTGATATCTTGGTAGTCAGAAGTTGTCTGGCAAATTAATTCTGACACTTATTAGTAAGCGATAGTTTTCTTCCAGTCCTGCCAATATTTGCCCCTGCCTTTGCAGTAATCAACTTTCTCACTATGTCACTACTGTACATCTCAGGTCCAGTTTATTTGAAGGACCATATTTGCCTTTCTCTCCATCCCACCACCCTCACATATACATCTGGTGGGAGAGGACCGTTTTGGTGGCTGCTGCCAGACTCTGGAACTCCCTTCCTAGAGAAGTTAGATGGGCCCTCATTGCTGTCTTTCTGCAGGCAAGTCAAGACTTTTGTTTCAATTTGAAAGGCTGGCTGCTCAAAGGGAAAAGACCTAGCATAATATGCCCAATTTTCTTTTAGGTGTTCTCCTTAATGGTCTATTTTTTTAACAGATTTTTTTTTTTATGATTTAATAATATTATAACTTGTGTATGTTGCAAATTTTTCACTATGTTTAACTGTTGCAAGCTGCTGAGAATTCCAAAGAGAGAGAGAGAAAAGTGGGATTAAATTATAATAATGGTGATGGTAGTAAATAGTAGTAAATACATAATTGCAGTAGAAACTATAGCATTTCTAGAGAATTTGGAGGTTTTTAAATGCTTCTTGCACACATTCTCAAAGCAGGAAGGAGAACTGAAGCTAACAAGGTAGAAACTTGTTCAATGCAATACAAACTCAGGCAGGCAACCTGCAGCAATCTGACTAAGTATCATGTAGTCCTCAGTTTCTAAAACCCAGTTCAGGCTTTCAAGGAGAGGGACAGGCCTCCCTGGCAGCAGCCTGGCAGCAGGGTATGGGGGAGAGGGAAGAAAAAAGAAGGAATGAAAGAGAGGAAAAAGGAAAAAAGTAGTATAAAAGAGTTGGACCTGCCCATTTCCACTCACTACAGTTTTCAGTCCCATCCACTATCAGTGCAGTATCTGACAGAATACCACTGAGATAATGCAGGCTTTTGACTGGCCACCCATGTAAATTATTACACTCCAGTTTGACTGAAGTTAGACTAGACTCCAAACAAGTAGCCAGCAACTCAAGCCTTTCAGTCTGAAGATCAGATGTAGCCTACAATTATTTAAGCATGAGCCCTCATCTACTAAGAATTCTTCTCTTTTTGGGAACAAGGTGCCTATTGGCTTTGCCTTCAGAAAACAGTTATTAAAGGAGGATTTTGTGGCAGACAAATGATACACACACACATGCTGAAAACTCAGGATATTTACCACAGGGAGCTCTGCTAGATACCTGCTGTCTTCTACAAGAAAATGGTTTTCTTTGCTACTGAAATGTGTGCTCTTTTTTTGTTATTTCAGAGTTATTGAATTTCTATAACACCTCTTGCTAATATCAAGGTGTTTTACAGCTTAACAAACACTTTAGGAAGGAGGAAAGAATGAATCTTCTAAGATAGCTGAACTAAAATACAATACTCTACTGTTCAGTTGAATATCCTTGAAGTGCTAATTCTAGACACACACCTCCCTAAGGACTAATTCAAAACTATTCCTTCTGCTCATGGAAAATCCCATCTGTTTTGAATTCAGATTAAAAAAAAAAAGGTTTGTGATGTATTGAACACAGATTTATCATGATTTCATATGCCTCTGCTCTATCTCTGTGGTTTACTGTATCTGAGGTGGTTACATTTTACAGACTTTCTAGGGAGGAAAAAAATGAAATATGAAAGTGGATCAGTTTACTGACTTAATTTAGGATTTGAGACGTGGGAGAATTTTTATTCAGTTCTGAATCTCAAAATTCGGTTCTTAAATTTCTTCATATTTGGAATAGGCATAATCTGGAATTAAAGAAATATGTAAGAAACTCAAACCTGACAGATTTGCCCACGGATATCCATGTATCTGAATGCATAATTCTTCAGAGTCTGAGTATGGACGCCTATCTACTTAACCACTTAGCTGAAATAAAACTACAATTTCTTGTCTTTGTCTGAAAAGTTCATGATCTTTAATACCTGTATGGTAGACGGGCACAACATTATTCTCTCCATGCTGGAAATCACTACATCTGTTGAATTTGGCTGGTGCAAACAGTGAGGAGGTCAGTTCAGTTCACCAAAATTCTAAAATTTCTTTATAACTGGGGTGGAAAAAACTTGAGGTTTTAAAGAATTGTTGTGTGGGAATAAATTACATTTTATTTTACATTCCTGCTTAGGATCTATTTATACTATCATCAAGATTTATCAGTAATGAAGAGGTTTAGATGATGTATATAAAATATGTTCTAAAAATACAAATGATATATAAAAGTAGGAACAGAAGCAAATTAACAGAGCAATGGCACCTTATCATATGAAGTGGAGGGCACCTCTAGCAGACCTCAAACCCTGGACAGACACATATAGGGAAAGGTACTCCTTCAAGTATCATGGTCCCAAGTTATTTGGACTTCAAATGTAATTATTATCACCTTGAATTCATATCAGAAGCATCTTGATAACTAGTGCAATTCTTTTACAACTGGTATCATATGGTTTCTGTTTGGTGTATACATCATACACAACAGATCAAGCTGGAATAACTTACAGATTTTATAATTAGCATAGACATTAGAAACATGATTGGAGGGTGTTGTACAGACTAACTATGGAATAAAATTGAAAGTATTTTGTGCATAGCACTAATAGCACAGGAGTTGCATGGAACAAGCAAATTAAGCATTTTTCTCATTTCTTAAATATTATTTGAGCATGTGGCAGCAACAGGAAGACTGTGCAGAATGGGCATCTACAGGATCACTCCACCCATGTGAAGGCACTTATCAGAAGTCTTGTCAAGGCATGACTGTGAAATACTTTTGGTTCACATTTCAATAAGAATTACCCTAATTTGCTCTTTCTGACTAAGGATGTAAATCAGAATATAAATTATCCATCAGTTTTCACCCTCCTTGAAATTTTGAAAAGCAGTTCCCAGTAAAAAAATGTACACAAAATTGCATACTGTCAGAGACATTTTGCACAAAAATGTGTATGCTAGGGTAAAATTGCATACAAATATATATTAAAGTAACTGCAAACCAATTTTGGTGCATATTGGAAACCAGTGTACAAACAAGAACAAATGAATTTGTACTTGAAAAAAATACAAACACTGTGGAAAATGAGACAGAATCATTCATCTTTAGTCAAGATACAACGACCATAACATACAGAACAGTTGTCTTTGTTTTGAAATATATTAAAACTATTTATATCCCATCTTTCCACTTCCTTTAGGGTCCAATGTGGCTTGCATATAACTCAGTAAGATGGAGAAGAAAAGAATCAGTACACAAGCTAGAAACCAAACCATGAAATCTGGATTATTGGTACGTGCACTTAGAGAAGAACAGAAGAATAAAGCGACTACCCATAAAATAAGGCAGATTTTACAAAATATAAACATAACATGAATCAACACTTAGCAGCAAATAAGTGTTTTCAAAGAAGATGCTCTGTTAAGCATGGACATCTTATTCCTCATGTTAAAGGCAGAATTTTGTATAGTTAAACACCTCCTCAGTGGCCACATACATTTTTGGGCAGCTTTACTAACAGTTCTTGTGCACAGTCACTAGACTGCAGCTCATCCACATAACCATCTTAGCCAACTATTTAGTTAACTAAGGTATTATGTCCCAGCAAGAATTTTTTTTGTGTGTGTAAGGATCTTTGTTCATAATGTATTTATGAACAATGCTGTGCAGAGACACAAAGGCATCCTCTCTAGGATCTGTTTACACACATACCCATGAACACTGATAAATATGCACAAGACATGCAAGAGTTGGAGGTGGTGTGGGAAATGAAACTGTTAGAAGTTGTTGGGAGAAGACAGCAGGTGTTTGCATCCAGCCCATTATAGTGATTTTCCTTATCATCTAACTGCAACTCACAGAAATCATCAGAAACATATTAAATCTTCTGAACTTATGAAATAATGCATTATTGAAGTCACAGCAGGGGAGCCAACTCTGTTTGGAAGGTATAAAAAAAGAGCAGCAGTAGAACAAGCGTCTTTTTCCATTACAAGGTTATGGCTTTTTTTTTTTAAAGGGTGGTAGGGTAGAGACATTTTAATTTACCAAAAAGATGTGTAGTCACAAGAGGGGACAGGGAAGGGATGCTTACTTTCTTTCATTGTTTCCTTTCAGAACATCAACAAGAATTAATGCTCCAGATCAGATTCCCCATTTTGAATGCAACACGGGGGAAAAATGATACATCAGAGTACCCCTTATAATTTCATGTGTCTTACCACTACCCACATAATTTTTTTAAAAAACTTAAATGGCCTGAGGTCACATATGAACTTTTTCAAATTTGATTTGATTTTTCCTAACAGTGAGCTATGCATAATAGACAAGCATTAAACATAATGCTTGTATTTCTGTATTTCTGTCCCCCCACCAAAACCAATCAGAATGAAAACATGTTTTTGCACTTCCAGAAGAGGGCCAGAGACTTACCTATTTACAGTGTTAATTGTGTATGAAACTTTATAGCCATATCACTTGTAAAACCATGAGAGACAGCTAAGCCTTACACCTTACTTCCCACACTATTCCTGTCTTTTGCTCCTAAGAAGACATTGGAAAGGATTCCTGTACTTTCGCTAAATTCTCTTTGAACTCTTAAGCTGAAGCTCTCCTACGACACAGCTCTTATACCAGCCTAAGGCTTCCTCCCAATGCTGGAGCTACACAGTAGGAAGGATGATCCCCACCCTTGCCTCTCCAAGCATGGATGGACATCATCATCGTCATCATCATCATCTTTATTTTTATCCCGCTTTTCTCCCTGAGGGGACTCAAAGCGGCTTACAGCCATTAAAGGAAACATAATTTAAAACTGTCATATACAAAAGTTAAAAGAAAGATTAAACTACAATAATAATTAAAACATGTTAAAATACATATAAAAACAGCATTAAAATATCAATTAAATGACAATTAAAATGACCAGCACTGATACAAATTACATATAAAATATCTGCTAGAAGAGGAACGTTTTTAGCTGTTTCCTGAATGTAGGCAGGGAGGGTGCCAGTCTAGCCTCTTTGGGCAGGGAGTTCCAGAGCCTGGAAGCAGCCACTGAGAAGGCCCTCTCCCGTGTTCCCACCAAATGCACCTGTGAGGGTGGTGGGACTGAGAGAAGGGCCTCTCCCACAGATCTCAATGCCCGGGCCAGTTCATAGGGGAGGATACAGTCCTTCAAATAACCTGGACCTGAGCTGTGTAGGCTTTTAAAAGTCACCAGGACTTTGAATTGTGCCTGGAAACAGATCGGCAGCCAGTGGAGCTGTTGCAACAGGGGCGTTGTATGCTCCCTGTAACCAGCTCCAGTTAACAACCTGGCTGCAGCTCTTTGGACCAGGTGAAGTTTCTGAGCACTCTTCAAAGGCAGCCCCACGTAGAGCGCATTACAATAATCCAACCAGATGTAACCAAGGCATGTGTCACCGTGGCCAGGTCTGACATCTCAAAGAATGGGCACAGCTGGCACACAAACCTTAATTGTGCAAATGCACTCCTGGCTACTGCTAAGATCTGGGCTTCCAGGCTCAGAGTTTAATCCAGGAGTACTCCCAAGCTGCAAACCTGAGTCTTCAGAGGGAGTGTGACCCCATATAACACAGGCTGAATCCCTATTCTCTGATCTGCCTTTCTACTGACCAGGAGCACCTCTGTCTTACCTGGATTAAGTTTCAATTTGTTTGCCCTCATCCAGTCCATTACTGATGTCAAGCACTGGTTTAGGACACTTGAAGTTGGCTTAGCTCTGCGCTCATTTACAAGAAGCAGAGAGCCCAAACAAACCTCTGCCTCTCTAATTTGGCTCCAGGATGAAGAAGGAAAGTGGAAGCACAAAAGTTGGAATACCAATCGAGGGTGCTTGGTGGTACCCATCTTGACTCCCACTCGCACCCAAGTTTGAACTTAACAGGAACTATCCAAGACACTAAAGTTTTGTAGAATAGGATTCAGCACCATGGTTCCTTTAAAGTTCAGCTGAGATAGAAAAAGCATTCAAAGGCTTTTGTTGCTCCCCACCAGTTCAAAGCAGGAAAGGAACAGCAGAAGGGTTTCCATTCTTCCTCACCTTTCAAACATGCAGCATTACAACTGGCACAAAAACTTACCCCTTAGGGAAGGGGCATGCCCCAACAAGACATTTCTAGTTGGCTACAAGTCCACTCCAGAATCTGTTGGTTCCTACATGCCTATGGGTATGCCCCAGACAGAAAAGTGTATTACACTTAGTTTGGCCCTTGACACACAGATTGGTGTTTTCTTTAACAGGCAGAAATTATATAGTATTGTCCTTTTATAGGACAGGCATAGATCCCATTGTCGAGTAGTGTGTTCTAGACAAGGCAGACTGACAGTGATCCAAGCAAATTGGACAAGACTGAACAGGACAGGATGTGACTTTGTGTTATAAAAGGTGAAGCTTCTAATCCCAACTGAATACAAATGACTTTGTCCACAAAGCAGGTGGCAAGCTCATCACAGCAGGTTGACAATGTTTCAGCCTCCAAGTAGACACAATGTAGTTTCACCTGCCTCATCACAGCCAGAGGAACTCTGCAGGATGGCACTTTGCAGACACAATAGCAGCTGATCAGAAAGATTTCTTCACAGTGCACTGCTGTTGTATAGTCTCGGGGAATATGCTACAGCTTGGAGCTGAACGGCTGCTGTAAGAGCCCAGAAAAAGTGTGGAATATGCTCTTACATGCAGAATTCAGTTTCTTACAATCATAGACTGTGTATGTGTGTGTGTTTAAATATTTAGTCCTTACAGTTTCAAAGATCTGACTGATAATGTATGAGCATTTGTGAAATCTCAGAAGCCAGAGGATGAACAGGGCAGGATTGCCATAAATTAGTAGTAGGGTTTCAGTACTCGATGTAGCTCTGACCACTCCCATCAACAGCAAAACCCAAATAACCTGTGTAAAATAAGAAAAGTCAAAACATTCGCTTAATCTGAATTATTTTTAAAATTTGTAGAATGGATCTTTTCATGGTGTAAAATTGGAACTGCTGTACTTTGGCACAGGGTCATCTGGCTTTTTGGTTTGTGTCTTGAATGGAGGGATATATTAATTCCAAAACACACAGGACCCTCTTGTTGTTGTTCTGTGCCTTCACGCCAACTTCAGCCCTAAATTATGGCAAGTCTGTCATAGGTTTTCTTGGCAGGATTTATTCAGAGGACATTTGCTACAGCCTTCCTCTAAGAATGAGAGAGATCATCCAGTGGGAGTTCTAGGCTGAGCAGGGTTTCAAATGCTGGTCTCCAGAATTAAAACCCAACATTACACTACATAGGATCTCAAGCCAGAACACTGGTTAGCCTGAAAGGGTTGATGATGGTTTGAGCCATCTTCCTTCCATTTTCATTTGCTTCAAGGCTTTCGCAAACTAGAGGATTTATACAAAACAAAAGAAGAGGATGCCTGAGGTCAGCCATGTCACAATGGTGACAGACAAGCTGCTATTCCAAATGTCAACAAGCCACTGGGATAATTTATCAAGGCTAGTGCTCTTAATTCCCTACAAATAGGAAAGAAAATTTTCAGGCCTCAGCATAATCTAGCTTTCTGGGGACTAAAGGTCCATTCTTGGCCTCTGGACCACTCTGTCACGTCAGGCGGCGGCTAAGCAGACACAGAGGCGGGAGCTGAGTTTATGGCTTTAGTAATAAATAAATCAAGAGGTTACGTCACCAAAACAAACATCCAAGTCCCAGGAGCAGCAAACTCAAACAGCAAGGTTTAGCCTGGAACAGAAAGCCCATGACACAGGACGCAGATTCCCGGTTGGTAGACGGTTGTTGCCCCATGCCCAACTCCAACAGCGTCTGTCTTAAATACACAGTCTTTAGCCCAGCTGGGGCTGACCAAATGTCCGCTGGCCCAGCTCACAGCTGGAGCCCCTCAAGACTTCAGGGCTTATTCATCAGACACTTCTCCCGCAGCCGCTGAGACCTCCGAACCGCCCCCTTCTCCAGCTGCCTCTGGAGGAACGTGCGGGGAGGATCTGCGGCAAACTCTGGGCTGGAGTCAGAAACACCAGCCTCTGTCGAGTCAGAAGCACTAGCCTCTGCCTCTGGAGCACAAACATCTGCTGCAGGTACTGGCTCGGGATCCATGCCCGGGACAGCTGTGGGGTCGCTGGTAGACTCCTCCCTAGACTCTGAAGGAGCCCCCTCTCCCGAAGGCCCCTCCAAGGGATCCTCCCCTGGCTGGGAGTCCAAGTCTAAATCGGAGTCCAAGTCTGAATCGGCAGCACGCTCAGCCTGTCTCATGACACACTCCTCAGGGAATAATTTGTTCCTCTTGTGGATCTACACAAGCACTTGCATACATAACATGCTGAAAAGGGAAAGGACAGCTTACATAGACGAAGAGCTATGCAGTGCATCATACTGTACCCACTTTTGGCTCTGGTCCTGTCCATTACTGGCTGTTACCCCCTCAAGCACTTGATAGAAAAATGCCATGCTGACTGGGGAATCTAGAAAACTGTAGTCCAAAAGTAACTTTTTAAACCTCTAGAACGAGGCCTTTTCAAACCATTTCAACAACTAACTTATACTTTCTATTAATTAAATATACATCAAATGAAGAGGCACTTGCTTTTGAGCACGGTAAACACGCTGTAATTTAAGTAGAAAATTTCAAGCTATTCATATTGGAATGATTTTTTTTTAACCTTTCCATACTCACCATGCTACTCATAGTTACACCAACCATTATCACCTCTTTTCCAGTGATTGTTTTGTCAACTCTTTACACCTAGTGCTGTACAACTGATTTAAGATCTTTCCTTCAACTTATTTTTTTAAATATTTTTCCATTATATTAGGCAGTGACGTATTTAAGTTTTTTATTCCAAGTCTCAAGTCAAGTCTCAAGTCCCTACCTTCAAGTCTCAAGTCCTTGCAAGATAACTCAAGTTGAGTCTCAAGTCAAATCTCACGTACGGGAGCTAATGTTAACAGAAAAAAAAGGAGCTGGTGATCTGTGCATAGGGGGAGGTCAAGTTGAGAGCAAGCAGGATTGGAAGAAAGCCTTCAGCCATGGAAGAACAGGAAAGCCCTCTGAAGGGAAACTGCTTTCCACAATGCCATGGCTGTAAAGGACACCCTTTCTTACCCATTTACTCATGAGCAAAGAGGCTTGGAAGGAAGCCCTCAGCCACTGAGGAACGGGAAGGGCAAACTGAAGGAATCTGCTTCTGACTGAGCAAGAAGGGCTTAAATGAGGAAGAGAGAAGAGGAGGAGGATTTCATATTAACATTAATGGGACTTCAACCCTTCACCCTCCCCTCAGTCCAGATGCAGAGACCACTCCTTGCCCACACACCAGAAAAAAAGGTGCAAAGCCCTGTCCCCCCCCCCCCTTTTAACTTGTCCTGCTCTTTTGCTTTCCCATAAGCAGCTTCTGGAGAAAGGCAGGGAAAAAAAGAGAGGTAGAGAGGTGGGAATAAAGGAGCCTGTGCAGCTCTGATTGGGTCACCAGCATAACATTCCCTCACTACTGATTGGGAAAAGGTTGGAGGGGAAGTGGGCAGCAAGTCAATCACTAAAAAAAGATGAGTCTCGAGTCAAGTCTGTCAATCATTTATTGGCAAGTCGAGTGCAAGTCAAGTCACTGAAGAGACTAAAGTCCGACTTGAATCCAAGTTGATCAACTCTAGTCTATATCATTGATATTAGGTACTTAAAACAATACAGCAGATGCATAAAACCACAGACTTATACAACAGAAAATATGCATTATTGGACTTTTGCTTTCATTGCAGGAGAATATGGACAACCTTTGTAGATGTATTAATTTCCAGCACTTTTAATGCTCCTTGGTGCCCTTTCAATGCTTATGAAAGAAGGACAGATAACAATGAAAAGCAATCGCTGCAGGCATGTGGAAAGATGAGGGTTGGCTTCTTTGGTAAAATGTAATTAGAATATCTGTGTCTTGTTGTTAATCTGTAAGAAATGCAACAGGGTGGGTACATGTTTGGGAGAGAGATACTGTATAAAATGGGACTGCCCTTAAGGTAACTAATGTCACAGTGGTGATAATAGCTCCCCTGGAGTGTAGAAGAACAGTGACATTTCCCTGAGTAGCTTCCACATTTAAAGAATACAGGCTCACCATACAGAGTCTATTACCTTCATCTGTCTCTCATTTTCCACTTTACCTCTCTCACCGATATCTGAAAAGGAGTTCAGAATCACAGATTATGTGTGAATTAGAGCAGATACTTTAAGATCTTTCTTCTGATTCAGGTCTTTTCTGTACCCTAAAAGATATTTCAGAGCCCAAGATTGCAACAAATGTTATTTGAAATACCACCAGATAGGACAGAAACCAAACTTCTTAAGAACTGTCATGTGATCAGTTTTTTCATCCACTACAAATCATTAAACTGAGCATCTTGAATCAAAAGAACATTTTTAATGGAAACAACACTTAGCATTTTATCTAATGCTTTTCATCTTCAGAGCACTTCAAAGATTAATTAAAATGTACCAAGATTTTCCATTTTCTTTTTTTTTTTTTACTTCTTCTTTCTGTTTTCTTCTTCCAGATTACCACCTTATGAGAGGTGAAAAGAGGAAAGCAAAGAGATATGTCGATAGCTAGTACCTTCACAGAATGATAACCTTTAATTTCTGCAAATCAACAGTTTAGGACTATTCCATACACCACCAACAATGAAATAAATTAAAATTAAAAAAAAAAACAACCACTGGCACACAAATATTATGTGTACATACAGTATTTTCTATAATGTGTATAAACTACACTTTTTTAAAAAAAAAATCATCATATTGGCATAAAATAACAAATTGGGTTAAGCCATGTGATCATGGATCCTTATGATACATATCTGCAGTGTGCAAGCCCTCAGAGTAAGAAGACTTCTGTAGATTTTTCACTTCTTTGTAAACAAATACATCTGCCGATACTAGCCATATACATGTGTATACTCACTGAGTGCTGGAATGTGTGAAGTACCCTTATTCTTACTTCAGAAGTGGCTGAAATTTTGCAGCATTTTGTTTCATATTCTTTGAATGACGTGACATCAATAAAGAATAATTCAGCAAAGTCACAACATGTTCTAGTGTTTCCTTGAGTACATTTTTCTGGATAACTCATAAAGGATTGTATAGCACTCTTGTTCAGCTATATGTAATGGGCATGGAATTCCAGTGAAATAGTGAAGTGCATGTTTCTGAATCTATTCCGTAGATTCATGTTTTGGCAAACTGTTCAAGAGGGTCTTTGAAACAGAGCAAAATGTTCACCTAATTAGACTTAGGACAGGAAGATTCCCATTACTTTGGTTTGGCTTCAAAGGTATCACAATTCATACGACATTGTCATGAGCACAAACTCAAGAATCAGTATTGAATAAAAGGCCAGTCAGATGCCTCTGGGAAATGAATGCGCAGTATGTGAAGGCAACGTTATTTCTCTAGTCTACATCCCCATCACCTGGTATTCTGTAGCATACTTTATATAAACAAGGAAGCTGCCTTTACCTACCATGGCTAATATCTGTTAATAGAAACATCCTCCTATGAATTTAGCACATTTTTAAGAAAACATCTAAATTCATGGTTATCAATACAAATCATACTTTTCTATTATGAGAAAGGGAATAAAATCTCTTTTCAGCCTCTCTATAACATCCCTATTCATATAAATCTATGCTATGATCCCCCCTCTCGCAAATCCTATGACGTAATCCTATAATGGGCCCTACTGACTACACTGGAGGAGAATCAATTATGATTGCTCAAGGGCTCGCAGTCTCAAGATTTGTTCAGAGAAGGAGTAGCCTTGGGCTACTCATGGTGTCCCTGACAAAATTGCAGAATACTCCATTTTGTCTAAACCAGGAGATTTCTAGCAGTAGATGTCCCATCCCACTGGGTACTCCCTTTTTGGCAGACACCATGGCCTCTCAGGCCCTTCCTCACAGAGCACAAGATTGCTCCCACAGGTTTTTGTGTTTTTTTTTGGGGGGGGGGGTCCAAAAAAAAATCCCTAAAGGTCTTTGCAATGAACGTGACTTTAGTCTTTGTTAGCTTTGGTAGGATAAAGTAATCATGATGTCTATGTGGTCCTCTATTTGGTTAAGAACCTATAGGAACAAGTTCTGGTTTTAGGTCTTTTTGTTGCTTCTAATGGCATCTAGGTCTTGTTAAGTATCAACTTTAAGCAGATGATGAAAGATAATCAACAAAGGTGGATTATGATGCTCCTCCCTTATCCCATCTTGCTCTAAAAAATAATAATTTTGTACTCAATTTTCAGCAAAACCTCAACAAGTTATTCTCATTGCAGTTATTCTCATTCTTAGTAACTGTAGGCAAAAAGGCTCTTTCTAAGAAACTGTATTTGAGCTTAGCGTCTATAGACCATACATGAGACTGGTGAAACTCCTCTGTGAAAAGAATTTGGTTATGCCCTTGAGAAAAAAATATCAAAAACCTGAATTCTTGGCACTAGAATTGCCTGATCATCCAAAGACATCAAAGACAAAATAACTGAAGTCAGTGTGTGTGTGTATGTAAGAGAAAGAGAGAGAGAGAGAAAAGATTCTGAAAGGGATCTCTAATTTTATTCTTCTATTTCACCACCCAATTTATTCATCAATGTTACCTTTGATTTTCCTGTGATCTCTGTAGAAAAAGTATTTGTTGTTTAAGGTTCATCTTGGATGTTTTTTTTTCCCTTCTACTACCTTGACCAGAGAGTTTTTCTATGAGATTTGTTGCAATTTGCTCACAGTATTTAGGTCTTTGCCTTCCAGTTATGTGCACTGTAAAAACCAATCCAACAGCATCACATAGGTAATAAAGACGATGGACAACAGCTGTGACCAAGAGAGGAAAGCTTTTCTGGGGAAAAGCTTAGGTAAAAGAACTGCATTTCTTCACACTCAGGGATTCAAGTAAAGCAAAAATCATGCTGACATTTGGTAGTAATTTCCATGTTTAACCATGCTAAATTTAACAAGGACGGCCATACTAAATTTGTACCAACTCTAACAAAATAAATAAATAAATAAAACCTTATGGCATAAAGTAGACTCTTGTTCCTAAAAAGTTTATACCATAGGTTTGCTAGTTTTTAAATTGCCACAGTTCCTTTTAATATGTACTAATCTCTAAAGAGCACAGGTACTATGTAAATATCTTTCATTAGAGAACTAGAATAAGAGAAATGCACCATTTCCAAGAATGAGAGTTACACCAGTTTTATGTACGCCTGGTTGGTCTGGCTCTGTTATTAGGCAGAATGAGGTAACTTCCTCAGGTGGCAGATGTGGGAGGACAGGAGGTGGAAGCCCCCAGCTATTTTTCCTGAACCTCCTGACTGTTACCTTTCCTTGGATGACAGGACAGAGGGTGCTACACAGCTTGCCTTGCAATCCCTAAACCAGCCGGCTGCCCTCAGGTGTGGAAAACAATGCAATCCAGTTCCAAATGCAGACCAGTGAGGACCCCTGCATGGTACAGAAAGGGACACCATCTTGTTCTTTGCTAAAACTTCAGGTGAGCCTTTTCTTTGGATGAGTTTTGATATTAGTCTTTTGCTTTAAAGTATAATGTATTATGAATGGATTTATTTATTTATTTTACTATTTCTTACAAGGCTTTTAGCTATACTTTGTTTTAGTCTGCAACATTAAGCCATCTTGGATTCCATGCTGGAAGAAAGGGGGATATAAATTTATTTACTCATTTATTTAATGGATCAGCTTCTGTTGCTGGCAAGAACAAGAACTCTTCTTCATAAAGAAAAAGGCTGGTGTTTAAAATTCATTACAGGAAGAAATAAAGTAACTTTGTAATGAAGTAACTTTGTAACCTATAGTTGTTAATCACTCAGTCATGACTGTATCTCTGCAGAATGTGAAGATTCATTCTTGTGCAACAGGCAGGCCTGAGGAACAATAACCAGCCTCCCTCCAGAATTTCAGTCAGCATTTGACATTTTAGATCTAAACAGAAGGCGGCACTATATTTACCCCTCCTTCCAGTTTATGAATAGAAAAAAATAATCAACATCAAGAGGAGATTACCATGTAGTTCAAGGTCAGATTATAGTGTCCAAGCTTAATAATCTTCTGTCCCTTCCTCATTACCATCACCTTTGAATTACTAAGTAAAGAGGACTCCACATTTCTGAAGTCTGCTACAGGAGAAGAGGGAAAGCAGGATTTCAAGGGCTGCAATCTAAATGGTGACATGCAATTACTGCTATCAAAATGAACAGGGGTATTTTGTTACAAGACATGCTCAGATGAAGTTAGGCAGGGTTGATAGTGCTGTACATCACTACAGAATACATAACATTTCATTTCCATGAGAGACACACAAAACAACATATGCTCAAGAAGGCTCACAGGAGAGAAGTTCTGTTGCACCAGCACAATTTATTTGTCAAGAGAATGACCTTAGCTAGGTGAAGTGTTGTTACAATTATCATTCTCTGCCAGAAAAAGACACAAATATTCTGTTGAAGGCTTCAAGAATATGTGTAAATTTCACGTTATTCTGTATTGCAGGTTATTTAGAGAACACTCTTAGAATTCCAGGAGAGTTCAGTCACTTGCAGACAGTATCTGGCTTTTTAATATTCTGTGCTATTCCTAGTTCCCTTTCACGCATACTCCTCCGACATCAGAAAGGAATATTCTTCTTCTACATAACACCAACCCAAATCCAGCACATATTATGCGGAAACAGAAGACAGGAGACATGTCAGATTCATGGTTAGTTGTAGAACTCCACCACTCCTAGCACCAGTCCATCTACAAGTCTGTGCCTTCTAATGAATTTCTAAATATATGTGTTGCACAGAGTATTTTGCTAATGGGTGACATCACTAGGTATGTTAAGCCAAAGCAAAGATTCAGAGCAAACCACGTTGAAGGAGAAAATGCAACAAAAGAAATCTGGCCTTCACATCAGAGCCATAAATTAGATTCCCCATCCCAGTAAAACTACCACCCCAATCAGCCATTACTGACTTTGCAGTCATTGTAGATTTTACCTGCTTTTCTTCCTGGCCATAGGATCTGTGATACCATCAATATAAGATCAATATAACAGAAATTGAAAAACTTGCCAAATTTAAACATTAGATTTTTCTACTAATGTTATTGTAAATTTGTAGCTCGCAAGGTCTGTCCCATAGATTTGAACCCTTATGTGTATATGTGTGCACATAGACACACATAAAACTTTTTAAAAAACAGACCAGGAGATTTCAGCTGTATGCTTTGTAAGCTGTTCTCCTCTGCTAAAGCTTAGTTATTTCCCTTTGGTATGAGTACACTGCTTTGTGTAATACCCCCTTGGTATTAAGGGCTGGCTATTCTGCTTAATTATAGTAGCTGATTATGACATTATACACACAAACATGGGGAGGAGGGCACCACAGCAACACCAGTGCCTTCCAGCTTACTGGTGAAGCAGGAGGCTGAAGAATGCAAACGTCAATTTCTTCAGAGCTATTTAAAATGATATTAACATAGTGCCATTTCCAGTGCTCACAGATACTACTTAAAACCGCAGAGAAAGACTAAGCAACCCTCAGCTGGTTTATCAAAATTCCAGTACTACTGAGGTGCAGAATTTATCATAGATGACATATTATCATATTCAAATATGTAAGTCCCCTTGGCAGTGAGGGACATTATTATTTAACAGGTAGAGTTTAACAGGTAGAGTACTAAGAAGACAATATCACACACTTGGTCTGCATTAGTTGTCACCCTCATACTCCATCATCACAGTCATTAATCCATATTACCATTTAATAGCATTTAAAATGTCCACTGCATCTATAACCTTGCATTTAAAAACCCTCTAGTTTACCAAATAGTCTTGGATGTAGGTATTAAAGGATGCCCAGAACAACTTTCTCCAGTGACATCCTCAAGAACCTATTCTGGAATAAAGATACAAGCTCAAGTTACTGAGGTCAAATTATAACTTACAAACCCAGTTGTCATTTGGGATCTCTCTTCTCAAATAGACTGCAGGGTAGGGAGGGATTCCATTTGTGAAGGATTCCATTTGATTGAGAACACCAACTGAATTGCAGTTCCTAAATGTTGTTGTACAGCTCTGTGTTTGAAATTTGTGCTCTTGCCAGATTCTTCTCCATTCCACTTCTAAGCAGTAATTTAAGAGGGAAACTGAATGATGGCCCTCAATGCAAAAACATCTGCATTGGCACATTTGCTTACCACACTGGCATAACATTATGATTTGCTATCTAGTCTAGTGTGTAGTATAACATACCCTATCTTAAACATTCATTGGCTAATCTAGACACATCCAAGACCCACACAACTTTCACAAATGTTTTTGGCAGTAATCTCCACTTATTTTAAAGTAACTGAATTTATTACTAGGTGAGCACATGTAAGATCAGACAAACAATATTTCCTGAGCTGTTTTATCCAAAGGCAAAACAATGAACAGCCCATATGAAAGTTTTTATATACCACAGTTCACTTATAACAAAACTGTATTAGATTTCTGAAGCACTTTTTAGGCAAGACAAATGTATCGTTTCCCATCTTGCATTATATACTTCTCTGTTTGCATTACGCTACAAAAGTAACATACTAACCAAGTTTTATGCAGGACAAAGTAAAAGAATAGTATTGAATACTCTCTACTATGTACTCAAGATTCTGCTGCAGTTTAATTAATCTGTTTTCATATATGCTTCTAACATTAGGCAACCATGACCAAAGCATTTTCTTGCTTTGTGGAAATAACATACTTGTCTAATAGATTCTTCTTTTTTTAAAAAAATGAATGTCATGCTTGATGTCATGCTCGGAAGAGAAGTATATCAGATGGTCTACGGAATACATAATATGAACTAGGAATCCCTCCAGCAGCACTTATATAAAGCTCTGCCAAACTTCGTGTTACCTCCACAGAGTCACTAAATTGTTTATTTGTTCCCCAGAGAGATGAGCTTAATGAACTAAATGACGCAAATTCACAGACATTGATAACAACAGCAGAAATCTGTCTAAGGAGGACACCTAGGCAGTGCAAAGAACCCACCCCAATTAAACAGCCATCTAATGCTGTATTTAATGAGCTGAAAGCAATCTGTTCACTGAAAGGGTCCCACTTACCCAGATTGTCTATTATGAGGCATCTGACTTTAATAAATTCAGAAGACTAAAAAATGTTTACAACCAATTCATCCTGGAGAAGAAGTGGACACAACTAATAATGTAACAACTCTTTATTGAGCCTAATTGTTTAAGTCAAACCAGCCAGAAAGCTTGCTTCTTGAAATGTTGAAGTGACCTTTCTAACATGGCTTATTAACACAATCTCTCTCTAGAGTATATATACAGCAATTATTTGTTCATACAACAGAAAGAGCAGGAAGGTTTTTAGTACCAGCTCTATAATCTGTTAAACAATACAATACAATATGCAAGCAGAACAGGCAAATCCTCAAGTTAGAGCTCCCCATTAGCCATTTCAACACAAGTCTTCATTAACATGTTCTGCCCATGGGTGATGTTCTTTTTCTAAGATATTTCCTTCCTTCCAGCCCTCCATCCCAGCAAAAATAAGGCTACAGACCCAGCAAACATACTAGTAGAATGTCCATTCTACTAGTATGTTTGCTGGATCTATAGCCTAACTTTTTTACCTTGGTGGTGGGGTGGGGAAGAGGTGGAAGGAAGGGAATATGACCCACTTAATAAGAACAACAAAAGCGTCTTGTGGTACCTTAACAGCTAAGAAGTTTTATCAAACAGGAGCTCTTATGTTTTGAGGCCCATTTCACCAGATGCAATATGAAAGCTTATGCCAAATAAAACATGTTATTTGTCTTCAAGACGCCATTAGACAAGAGACTAACACATCCCCTTCCCAATCTTCTCCACTATATTAAATGGTGCTTAGTTTTAATAAATATGCTGAGATCACACTGCCTCCACTTCTGCATCTACTACATCTTCCTTCTCTGCCTTTTCTTCCAACACAAACTCTTCTCTTCCTTCTGCCTAAGATCTTTTCCACTTTGTCTCGTGTGGAGGCTTCAAAGGATCCTGTTTGTATAAACACTCATACTAACAAGACAATAGTTTATCCACAAACTATGGATGTGTTTTTCCTTCTCCAGCCCTCCTCCAGTCCTTTCCATACCTTGCACACAACTCACTTGTGATGCTGAAAAGACACCATCCCTCACTCTAGCATGCTATCACTTACACTGGAAGTGGGGATGGGAAAGAGATAAAGTATCCCTAAAAGATATGATGCTCTACAATCTCAACACCCAAATTAAACTCTTCCTCTATTGCAAAATAAATTAAGCCCACTTTAGGCTACCTTTAAGTAAACCTCTTTTCAAACCAGTAAATAAAACCTGAGAAAAGCAGATGGCAGCTGCCTTCTTTCCAACTCTGCAGTTTGGACAACAAACAGCACCACATTTTTAAATAGAGAGGAAAAAAGTTAATTTTAATGCGGAGGAATCCAGTCTTATACAAATGACAGGAGTTTCATATCAAATCTGGCTGCTTCTTCTGGGCGACAGCACAAGTGGATGATGATGACCGGTGCTCTTTGACTGCTCAAGCCTAGTGCCATCCTATTTAAAAGACCCGGAGATCTTCCGGGTCTACTTCTGAGTAACCAGTCATAGGAGCGGGGCTGCTCATACGGACTACAGCTCCTGACAGACGTTATCTTCGAAAGGAACGCGACTCTTCTGAATCCGTTAAGGAATTTAAATAGGGGACAGTTTGCCATTCTGCCTACCGCTACTTGGGAACAAACTCCGCGAAAAACAGTGGGACTTTCTTCCACGGACATATGCTCCAGATCGGACAGCACGATGGTTTAAAGGAAGGGAGGGCGAATCAATAGGAGAAGGAAAGACGCTCCCCCTTTGCCTTCCTACTCACAAAGCAGGACCAATCTCAGCATCACCGCCCAAGCCCAAAGCACCACCTTACCTTATCTGCTGTTGCTGCTGCGGAGAGATGCTGAGTCTTTGCCAAGGGGGGTTCCCCGGTGTGGCCGGCGGCTTCGAAACGGGGCGGTGGTTTTGTTCCGCCGGAGCCCCACACCCGGCAGAGCTGATGATGCGACCCCCCTCCCCTTTTATTTTAAACCGCTCTAATCTGTTAGGCAGCGGAAGCGACGGGACCAGGAAGAACCGCAACAGCAAGGAACCTCCGATCCGGAACAGTCCAGAGCAGGTCGAGGATCTTGCCGGGGGCGGTCCGAGACTGGGGAAGCTCCGGCCGGGGCGATCGGTGGAGGAAGGCGGCGGAGGGGGGGGCGGGGAAGGAGGACCTCGCGGAATCCGGAGCCCCCTCCCCGGCTGCCTCTTCAGGCCCTGGCCGCTCCTCCTTGCTCTCCGATGTCCTAGTGCGGAACATACAGCCGGGGGTGGCCGGCTGGAGTCGCTGAGCTGCACGTAGGGCCCCCCCGGCGGCGTTCCGCGGGACCCCGGGGCGGCCCGGGCAAGGGCACGTCCCGCTTTGCTCTGCCGCGGCCTCCCCGGGGCCTGCAGGCACGCCGTGCAGGGGGGAAAGCGAGGCCCAGACCCGGCTTGGAAAGGGAAAGCCCCCTCTTCTTCGCAGGCGAGGAAAGGCAGGAGGCGGCGGCGAGGGCGCAGCAGTAGCAGCCCGGCCTGGGTGGCCGCTGGGTGCCGCGCTGCGCTCGGGTTGCTTCACTCGCTCGGTCGCTCTCGAGGCTTCAGTTTCTTCTCCTCGTCGTCGTCGTCGTCGTCCTCAGCAGCGCCCCATCGCTGCCGCCGGCTCTCCAAGTGCCACCACTCCAGCAACCGGCTTCTGCGCTCCCCGGAGCCAGGCTGCCCTCCCCCCCCGCCCCGCAGGGAAAGGAGGAGGAGGAAGGGAAGGCGGGCTCCGGGCGGCGCTTGGCGAGGCTGTTCCTCAGGGTGGCTTTCTCTTCTCACTGAGTGGTCTTCGAAGAGGAGGAGCAGCAGCAGCAGCAGCAGAAGCTCTCTTCTCAGCTGGCTAGCGGTGCCGGCAGGGGCTCCTTTCGCCTTCGTCCCACGCTGGGTGAAGAGAGGGTGGTCGTGCCTCTTTGCCCAGTGGCGGCAGCTGCTGCAGCAGCCACTGAGGAGTCTGTGTCATGTCTGTCTGTGGAGCGAGCGGAGGGGACGGGCTCCGGGAGAAGGCGAGGCGGAGCCAGCCAGCCAGCCAGCCAGCTCGCCGACACACTCTCACAAACACACACACACACACACACACACACACAGGCGCGCACACTCGCACGCCGCCCAGTGACAGGCGGCGAGCGAGGAGGGCCCAACCACGGGCAGCCCCCTGCTGCGGAGGCCCGCCTTTGCTCCCACCGACCCGGCTCCTCACGAAGAAGCCCTCGTGCGCTCAGCGGAGAAAGACGGCGCCAGGCGGTGACAACTCCAGCTGACAGGCCGCGGGTGGGAGAAGCGCAGGGACTCGAGGGGGAGCGTGTGAAGAGCGGGGCGGTATTCCAGCCACTGTTTGTAGGACCGTTGGAACCCGGGAGAGCGAAAGGGGGCCTTCTCGCCACCCCCCTCCCCCGCTGTTACTGTGGTGGGTGAAGCCCAAAAGAAGCGCCGGAGACGCGCTGGAGCTCCGACACGCTCCGAGGCTTCTCGCGTGCGCGGCTCCCTCCTTTGGAGCCGCGCCTGACGGGCTGTGGGAGGAGACCTTGGTCACCGAAAGCCTCCCTGCCTTGAGGCAGCCTTTGGCGGGTGGGAGGATGGCAAAGACCTTCCGGCTCTCTCCCTCCGCTGTGGTCCACTGAAAGTGGAGTCCAACATCTACCTGGAGTTCTTACGGAAGCTCCCACCCATGCAAGCTTAACTTGTGTCCCGGACAAAAGAGCCCTCGGCTTTTTTGTCCGAGACACAAGTTAAGCTTGCGTGGGTAGGAGAAGGGGGGCCTTCCTTGTCACTCCAGTTGCGGCGAGAGGGCGAGAGAAAAGCCCACGTAGAACCTCTCGCCGTCCCTTCAGGCGTTGCAAAGAGAAGATCGCCTCCCTCCTGAGTAGAAGACAGGTTCCGGGGCTCAGAGGAAGTGTTTGCACGCTGAAGGGGCTGTTGTAGCATCAGGAAGCTGGCTCCGGGTGCCTGCTTTGTGGACTTCCCAGTTTCCACGGGGACTCTTCGAAGGGAGTGATTTTTAGGTTTCATTCCAGACCCCTCTGTGGTTTAAGTTTTCAGAGCCTGATCCTGAATACGTGTTAAAAGAGCCTTTTGCTCCGTGTGGCCCTTAGTCCCTGGATGAATTTATGTCACCAGACTGTGGACTCAAAAACATAAGACTGCAAAAGAAAAAAATATATGTAGGAAGCTGCTTTATACGACCTCTGAGTTTTGCCTGTCTTGATCTTTCTCAGAGCTTCTCAGGCAAGAATAGAGACTGGAAAATCCTGGCTGGTTAACCTTATATAAGTCAAGTAAGGTTTTCAAGCTCTGAGGTTTTCCTTTGCTATCCCCTGCCACCTGGTTCTTTTAACCTGAAATGTCAAGGATTTAACCTAGGACCTTCTATAGGCAAAGGAACTGTTTTACCCCACCCACCTGGGGTTGCCAGGTTTAAAACTGGAGATGGCTGCTGTACCTTTAATGGTTGTTTAGAGGAAAGAATTTCAGCAGTTTTGTGTGTTATCTGGTTGCAGAATAAGATCCACCTTACTGAAATCTCCCCTTCTACACAAACATTAAGAGTTTAGGAGCCCTCCCCAGTTTTCATTCTGGCAACCCTGGCTGATTCTCTTTGGCTGCTAAAGAAATGTACATGGGATTGAGTGTGTGTATATTAACTTGCCTATAAAAAGAAGAGGTTGTAAAACTTGCATTTGATCCTATCTAGAGAGAGATATCCCTCACCTTTGTTACAGCTTTGGAATGTTTTCTGTTCTCTCTTTCATTAAGCTTGGGATTAATCCTATGCAGCACAGGCACATGATCATACATCTTACGGGCATTTCAGGGCAGCAAAATAGCTTCTAATATGGATGAGCTCATTAACATGTCAAAATTGCACCTGCTAAAATAATGCCTAATTTCCTAGTCCTGTTAACATGTCAGAGTTTAGTGCTACTTTTCAGTTCAGGGTAAAAACAAACAAAACACAGTAGAATCTGTCCCTGAAAGCAGCTAACAGCAAAGCATGCTGATCAAAAGTATCCAGATGTATCAGTGCAATCTTAACTCAAAGATGAACCATCTGTGGAGAATTAATATCAGGCAGAAGCCTTTTCTGTCCTTCTGCTGGCAAACCCCTGAGACCTCCTGGGAGAATTATTTGCTGACAGAAATGCTCTTCTGGCTAAATTCTGCTGATAAAAGAACCAAAGGAGAGGGGTTGCAGAGAAGAGGTTTAGCATGGGAAGAGAGTTACCTCAGATCCAAATGTCCTTAGCCCAGGAGTTCAGTTGCAATGGTCACACAAGGTTAGACAAGGTGAGGAATTTCCAATATCTACAGGCTCTGAGAGGTTTGGACTCAGCACATGTTCAGCTGGCCCTTGGCCATCTTTACCAGTTGGTTTGGTGCTCTTTGTTGGCCGCAGTCTCGTGTATACCAACTTGGAAGTAAACCTTGTGAAAGCTTAGAGGGATGCCTGAGAAAACATAAGCAGAACCTGGCAGCATGCCCTTAGTTTTTCACCTGTCTGTGCTGTATGGTACTATTCTAACACATTGCTTTTACTCCATTATAGACCTAAAGGAGATTATTGCCATAAATTAAGCTATTGAAAAGGAGAGCCTTTGAAAAACAAGGCAAGGAATAGCCCAAAGGAGGCAAAATAGGGGAACAAAACATTTTAAGTAGCCAAGAGAAGCAGTTAACAAACAAACAAGTTTATTTTTAAAATCTTCCAAGTTCTCACCATTTAGCCCACCCACCCTTTTCACACAGAGGGTGGAGGTGTGGGCATACATGCCATGAATAATAATGTAAATAATCATGGGTGGAAATGTTATAACTGAACATTTCATTGCTTTTACTTTCCAGAGCTGTAACAGAAAATTATGGGGAGAAATGACATCTTTGGAAAGCTTTGCACTACAACAGATACTTCAGATATTAATTTGTTCCTTTGCAACAGCCACTTAACTATGGTGACTGACTTGAGGGGAAATGTATTTTATTGCAGGTTTAAAGAAGACTAGGGGCTTTGAAATAATGTTTTGCAGCCATGTCTACCAAAATATCTTGAACTTCAGAATTGTTTACTTAAGGGAAGATAGCATTTGCCATACCATATCAACGCATTCGTCCATCAAGTTTAATATCCTGCCTCCAGCGGTGCCCAGTGCTGAATGCTTTACAGTCAGAGTTGTATCAGATGAACTGAAGTATACCATAAAGCTCAACATGGCAGTGATATCATTTAACTGTTATGGACTGGGATGGTTGACATGTAATGACACCCCAGAAAAACCATATGAAAAATATCTTGGCAAATTGACAAAAGCTACTGAGTTCTAACAAGAAATGATGATTGGAGGAACTCTGTACTATGTGCTGGCTGATCTTTTTGCAAGCACAACTAGCTAGCAGGTTATTTCAGATAATTACTCTGAAGCCAAGAAAGAATATAGAAGGTAAGGTCGGTCTCTAAACAGGTCCTGTTTTTGCCCTTCAATTGTAGATCATTAGATCACTGATAAATACATCTATGAGGAAGAGGGGTTTGGCATACATATACTCTCAAGAGACTTGGGGAATACTTCAACCTCAGTATTTAATTCATTGCAAAATCTCCCCAGGATCAATTATCTGAGAAAGATTCCTTACTATTCTCTCTGCAAATAATGTTATCAGAACAATCTGGCCTTGGCTTCCCAACATGCAGATGTTAGTGGCACAATTTCAGCCAGCATTAGGAGACTCCATCTGCAACATGTTGGACTGCAATTCCTATTATCCCACACAAATGGCTAGGCTGACTTAAGATTGATGGGATTTGCTATTCAACATCTGGAGGGGTGAAAGCTGCTCACTCCTCCTGTAAGTTCAGAGATTTTTTGCTCCTCCAGATTTTTGGACTTCGGTACTCATCAACCCAAATCAACAAGGCCAATAAAGGATTGGGGTACTATAGTCAAAAGCATGGAGATCCAAAGGCTCCCAGTCCTATTGTACACAGCACTGAACTAGATACATAATAGTTTGTCTTGCTATGAGGGGCCTTCCTTTTATGTTTCTAGTTGTGCCAGTTCTGGAATGTCCCCATTGGAAAGGGATGTGGCAAAGGAAACAAAGAGTAATTGGTTAAACCACAAGTATTTAACCACAAATGATTTTAGCTTAAAACATCTCCCGTTATTTTAGACAATATGAGCCATAAAGAAGCTTTCCCAAGCAAAAGCAAATCATTCACCAGGGAGGCTGAAAATAATGATTTGCTGCTATGTTTATTGAACAGCAAGTCACCATAAAAGCTACCAAACGTATGCAATAAAAGCAAAAGGAAAAAAAAAAACCTTGTCACTTAATGGCCATTAGCTTAGATAATGTAACAATCCTGCATAATCATTTACAAGAAATGCAACTTGCATAGGAAACTAAAGAAGAAGAAGAAATGCTTATGAAGTTCATAGGCTACTTCTTTGGAGATTCTAGCAGGAATGCATAGCTATTATATAACTTTGAAGACAGAATACTACATTTTTCTGTCTGGGATGGTTGCCACCAAGTATTTAGCTTGGAAGGAGATGCTCATGGAGTGATGAGGCAGGAAGAGGACACCCACTTAGCTATCCAAATCAACCTTTTTGATCAGTGAGGTAGCCAGTGTCATAGCACATCTGCTTCACAGTCTACTTTTCATACCAGAGTGTGGTGACCTGATAAGTACTAGCTACAATCAAGTAATCATAAGTGGTACACAGAGCAGAACTTAGGAAAAGTACTTTTTGGGCTACAACTTCCAGAACCTCCTGGCTCACATTTCCAACGAGGGGATTCTGGGAGCTCTGGTCCACCTGAAGTAATGTTTGCAAGCACTGAGTGTGGGGGAATAAACCACCTGTTAGAAACTGAAGATGCAGAGGATGGACTGATTTGTCCTTTAAGAAGCTGCCCTTTTCCTGGAGTATACTAGTTTATAAAGTAACAGGGAACATTGAACAGCTAGACTTTGCTCTGTTAGTAAAGTTGTTTGTAAGGCAAAAAATATATTAATGGTATCCTCCCTTGCTTTGTCTCCCATGTAGTTCTATAATGTCATGCAAGAATTGTCTGCAAGTGTTGTCTGCTGCAAGATCAATATTCAGGTAGTTTTCTTTCTTTCTATTTTTTTCCACTTTTGGCAGTAGGTTTCTGAGCTCAGTGGTAAAGTTCCAATGTTCTCAAGATGTGGTTAACCAGTTAACAGGGAGCATGGAATAGTTTGTGGGATTTAGTATTGCTATCAGGTTAGCTATTAAAGAATGTATAATTTGAACAAAAGGATCACTTAAAGTGTTTAAGATGAACGTTTCATACCAGCAGAAAGGTGGGATATTAAACAAACAAACAAACAAACAAACAAACAAACTGCTAAAATTTCTGGCTTTGCTGGAATTTTTACCAATTCAGTAGTCCTCCAGACTTTGATGTCAATTTGGGGCAGATCTCAGTATAGATGTTGAGGTGGATTAGAAACTTCATGAATTACATGGCACATTATGCCTAGATCTAGCTTAGATTCTTCTTCATGGCTGGACTTAATGCATGCCTATGATAGGTTTGCTTTAGAGTTGTCGTAAGCTGGATATGACTGGAAGATGCACCACCACCACCACCACAACAAGATGTACCTAAATGACTTTGGATTTATAACATCTCAAACAGCATAAATTATCCCATGTTTGTTGACTCTACTACCCCAACAGAGATATTCCTACATGTGGATTTGAGCACATTCTGAGGTGTGGATGTACAGTATCACTGACGACACAGAAGAAAGTGGTCTCCTTTGAGAAACAGGAACAAGACTGACATCAAAATGGGCTTGTTCCATATTTTCTTTAGGATGCTTTCACACTGCTCACTGTACTTTGAGATGGAAATATTCCAGGAGATTTTGATGCCAAGGGGAAAAGAAAGGGTTTTAGATAGGAAAAAATGGAAATTTTCAGAAAAATGGGAAAAAAGCAGCATTAGTCCGCCTTACAGATTTCAAGACAATCTGTTACTTTGGTTTGGCATAAAATGATCATGGCGGATATATTTTTTATATATATATATAATTTTATTAAATTTCACGAATAAAAAAGGATTCTTTAACTTGTAGTTATTACATGAATTGTTTCTGATCTTCCACACTGTTCTGGTCAACTTTTCCCGCAGTTTACTCCACTTATTACATTAATGCATCACAATATAATGATTTTCTCACCTGTTTGAACAGACATTTCCCTCTCCTACACAATCATAATTAAGTCGTTCTAGCTAGTCAGTTCCCAGCCATCACTCCCTTCTGCTTTATCAAATCGTCCTGTTCCAAGATGTTCTCGTTTCTCTTATCTCTTTAAACTTCTGCTATCTCCTCATTTATTTTTTAACTCTCCATTACTTATACCCCAAAATCTTATAGTTTTTAAATATATCTGTCATTGTATATCTGGCAGTCTGAGCTATTATTGCTGCAACGATCCCTCATCTTCTTACCCTTAAATTCCATTATGCTAAAATGTCTTGTTTCCCTCTTCTATTTAAGTCCTATTAAATCCCCTTCATCCCTTCAGCAATATCTCAGTGTTCATATTCATAAAAATATATCGATATATCATCAATTGCAAGCTTAATTGACAATGCCAAAGTAAAGATCAATTTATGGAGTTCAGAGCCCTGTGTTTTCATCCACATCCCGTTCCCCTCTCTCATTTGGGGCTTTGCAGCCTGGAGATTCATTTGAAAATTCTCTGTATTCTTTTAGTCACTTATATTCCAAGCTGCTCCGTCCCTAAGAGTGAGGGTATTTTACCTGAATAGTCTCCCTCACAGGCTCACCCCCCTTAAACAATATCCCAATATTTATTTTAGTACATTAGCTTATTTAAAGTTACTGAGATATTACCACTTGTCAAATCAGAGTCCTGTGACTATATCCACCTCCTGTTCCCCCCTCCCTTCTTGGACTTTGCCACCCGGAATCTATTTCTGAAAGTTTCCTGTATTCTCATAGTCACTTACATTCCGAGCTGCTCCGTCCAGAAGAGTGAGGGTATTTACTTAACTATCTTCCATCGCAATCTCACAGTCTCCATATATCACTCTTAAGATTACTGACCTACACCTATGCTTATTCCTTCCGTTCCCCCCTCCCATCTTGGACTTTGCTGCCCAGAGTCTATTTCTGAAGATTATCTGTATTCTCATCGTCGCTTAAGTTCCAGGCCGCTCAGTCCATGGGGAGTGGGGATCTTCCAGTCGAATCACTTCCATCACAGGCTTCCCAGTCTCAAAGTCCCCTTCAACCCTTGACATTACATTGTTTATATTAATGACAATATATCATTCAAATAGTAAGCTTAATTGACATTGCTGAAGTACATTTCCCTTATCAAATTTAGAGCCCTGTGCCTTTATCCGCCTTCTCTTCCCCCCTCCCCTCTTGGAGCTGCCCGGAGTTCATTTCCAAAGATTCACTGTACTCTCATAGTCGCTTAAATTCCAAGCTGCTCCATCCGTGGGAATGAGGATGTTTAGCTCAAATGACCTTCCAGCACAGTCTCAACAGTCTCAACAATCCAAAAAAATCAGGAAACAAAAATCACACCACAAGAGTAAAAAAGAAAGGAAACGTACAACTCCATAACTTTTTGCTCCCGAAGTATTCCTCAAAAATGCAAAGTCTGTAATCAATAAGCCAAATGCCTGATCGTCTCAGTTCCACCAAAATATTAAAGTAATATAATATAGAGAGTTCAATGTCCAAATGGAGATTATAACTTTTGTATAGTCCATCAGTCCAAATGATCAATTATTTGACATCTTATAGTGTAAGTCCCAATTATAAATCAAAAATCTTTCTTTTTTCTTTAAAAAGTATTAACTTCAATCCTCATGAGAAAGCAGAAAATCCAGCTAGCCTTTTCTTTAAATTCACACCGCGCCTTTAAGAAGAACTCTCGGCCATAACGAACTCACTTTGCCTCTGGATCCCCTCCATTCCTTCGGTCCTGCGCTCCGTTGCCTGCCAAAACTGCTGCGATATTACTGGAATTGATACCAGAACAGGTTACATGATTTCTTATTAAATTCTTACTTGTTACTTGATTTCTTTGTTAAAAGTCGACGACGGCACTTGTGCCGCTCAAGCGGCGATCCCGCTGGCTCCGTCATGGTCCTTCGACCCCCCTGGCGCTTTCCGCTCCCCCAACCGGGCAGAGCCAAACGCCGGTTATGGGGTCCCCTTCGGACCCGTTCCGCACCCCTTGTACCGGAGGGGTGTTTAGCCGCCTCTAAGATGGCAAGAGAAGCGGCTGGAATCCAGCAGGTGGCTGCTCGGAGCCGCGCCATTGCGCAGCTTCATTCCGAGCTGCCACTCACGCCCACCATGCGACCGGAAGGTGATCATGGCAGATATATTAAAAGTACAGTGTATAGAGAAAATAAGTACAAATTATGTACGTTAAATCACATTTAGCTCCAAAACTAATCTTTTGTGACAACAAGGGCAGATTTTTGGGAGTGGAAATTAAGATTGATGGTCATGTTCTACTTTTGATTGATATATATGTCCCCTGTAACGAGAACAGATGGTTATGAAGATTTGAAAAAGCATTATTTGGATGCACCGATATGAAAACGTGTCAATTCTTGGAGAATTTAATGGGGTGGTGAATACATACCTTGATAGAAGTTTGCAGTCTAAGACCAAAAAACATTGTGGGAAAATTCAGAAGGAATTTCTGTATTTGGCTGAGGAACTGGAACTATCAGATGGAGATACAAGCATCCCTTGACTAAGGATTTCACTTTTTTTTCCAATCGACACAACTCCTGGTCAAGAATAGATCTAATCTGGCTCTCAAAAGCAATTCTAAATCATGTAAAAAAGATTGAAATCCTGCCGAGAGTGTTGAGTGATCATAATCCTGTGAAGTTGGTTCGGAGCTTCTGTACCAGATTCAGATGCTGGAGATTGGATGAAAATATATTACGGCATGGAAAGACTGTGGAATATTGCAAGAAGGAATTTGAAAATTTTTTTAACAGAAATTTAAATGATGAAGTGAATATTGCAATGGTTTGGGATGTGGCAAAAGCCGTATTCCATGGAATTTTCATCCAAAAAATATGTGAAAGAAAACAGCAACAGAGAGCAGAAATGGATGAATTACTGGGTAAGACTGGAAATATTGAAAACAAGTTGAGTTCAGACTAGGGATGGGACAAATCCAGAATTTTCCGAATCCGAATCTGGATCTGAATCCCTGGAAGGTTCTGGGAATCCACAAATCTCATGAATCGCGAATCTTTCGAATCCTTTTTTTAAAAAGGGTTTAAAAAGAAAGGGAAAGAAGGATAATCTTGGGCAAGACACACACTGTCTCAGCCTTAGCAAAAGCCTAGGCAAAGGCAAACCTCCCTCTGAAGAAATCTGGCCAGGACAATTGTCATAATTTTGCCTCAGGATCTCCCCAGATTGAAAATGGCATGAAGGCCCTTTCTACCACAGGCAGGAAAATGTCGATTAATCTCACATTTTCCTGCCTGTGTAAGCGGGGCCACATAGTACAGTACAGAGATAATCCAGGTCAAAACTAGCTTTTCTTTGTAGTGCTCCTTCTGGACTCCTGGGGTTTGTAGTTTGCTGATGCACCAGCACACTTTGGCAGAGAAGGCTGTGACACCTTGTAAAACTACAAGTCCCAGAATTGTGTCTGAAAGAGCTTTTCAAGAGAGCGATGCAAAGAAATGTTCAGCTGTCCTTGAAATCTCAAGAAGACTGTACCTTCCAGTCAAGTCTCGAGTCCTGCAACAAGGAAGGCACTTAAAACACACAAACAAACAAACAGCCTCTAGTCCAATCTCAGTTCTGCACCCTGCAGTCTCAAGAGCCAAGTCTCAAGTCCTGCAACAAAGAAAACACTTAAAACACACACATACACACACACACACACATACACACAAACAAGCCTCTAGTCCAGTCAATTCTCTACCCTCAAGTCCTGCAAGGGACACTCAAGTCAAATCTCTAGGCCTGCCTCAACAATTCCCAATCCCTACCTTCCAGTCTCAAATCAAAAGATAATACGGATTAATGCATGCTCAATAAACGATTCTGGAGGCAGCTACTGTTCAATTTGCTTGTAGACAACGCACACTCCTCCTACAGAATCAGCTAGAGTAGAATCCCAGTCTTTCCCAGCTCAAGTTTTTTGACATTCATTGTTTACCACAGACATGCTGCTGCAACAGAAGACCAAAAGTCTGTGTTTCTCCAGCTCTCCTTTGCAACCTTTCCAATGGCAATGCTGCTTATAAACTTGTAGCTAGACAGAGGAAAAAGAGGAAAAGGGGTTGAGAAGCATAAAAAGACTTTCTAAAAGGGAGCTTCAAAATGGGTTAACTGAAGTATTCATGTATTCAAGACACAGAAACTAAGGCCCTTTTCACACCTTACCTTTTAACGCCGCTGGTTTGGGGTCCTCGCGCGAGAAGCCTGGGCAGGAAGGCTCTCGCAAGCCTCCTGCTTCAGGTCCGCAGCTCCTTCCTGCTTGTGCAAGAGCCCCGCCCGTGCCCTGCCCCTTCCTTCTGCAGTGTAGCCTGGGAGTTGGAGGCTGCACTGAGGAGAGGACGCATGACCGGCCTGGCTCCAGAGGCTCCGCATGGCAGGTGAGTGCGGCCCAGGCTTGTGAGCGTTGCGTAAGCGCGGGTCATTTTTGGCTAAAAGCCGAAAATAAAAAAATGCGTGTTCGTTGCATGTGAGGGCCTTAGGCATCGCGTAAATGGGAGTGCGTCATGCAGATGGCTCCTCACATTTATGCGATGCTCAAGGGGCCCTTTCGCTTGCAAACTGCTGTGCGAAAAGGGCCTAAGAGAGGAAGTGGCATCATGACAGTGTTAATCCCAGAATTGACCAAAGAAAGCTGGTGAAGGGGAAAGTATGGCTGGCATGGGTTGCATGGAACCCCTGAACCCCTTTTAGCAGTCTTTGGAACCCTCTGGGACATTCCCACAAGCTCCTAGACCCCCTCACAAACTCAGTTTTGCTCCTCTGTCCCTCACCTCCCAATACCTATCCCAAAATTACCTTGCAGAGGGAGGCAGCAGCAGGGAGAGGCAGCACTAGGGGCACAGGCAGCAGGAGGGAGAAATGGCGGCCTCCAGTGCATGCGAGGCTTTATGCTGGTCTGCCAGCCAATCACCTGTGCCCACATTGGGTGGGGAAACATGTGAGGAGCAGGATCCCATCCTGGTCCTGAGTTTTGAGGTGTCTTGGTCTCCCAAGTTTTCAGGCATCCCAGTCTCCCAGGTTGTCAGGCATCCCGGTCTCTAACAAACTGTTTAAGTGGTGGATTTGAAAGATTCTGTTTGCCTATTTTGGCACAGGGATTCAGATTCCCAAATCTTGAATCCCTGCCAAAGATTTGAGGATTTGAGGATTCAGTTGGCCCATCCCTAGTCCAGACCCAAATAACAAAACCCACATTTCCACAGTTAAGATACTACAAAGTATCTGAGGTGGTTGCTGAAGAAATGGATAAGAAATTGAAATATGCAAAGCAGAACTTCTTTTGAAAATGCCCATAAGCCAGACAGATGGCTGGCACACAAAATAAGAGAAGAAAAGAGAAAAAGACTTATTTTACAAATTAAAGAAGGCGACCGAAACATAACAAATGAGAAAGAGATCTGAAAACTTTTGTACCATTATTTCAGTAGTTTGTACTGTGATCGGCATTTGGTGAACAAGCTGAAACTGGAAGATTACTTACGATCACAAAAGCTTCCTCTAATCAAGTCAGAGCACAGAAAGATACTGAACTGGCCTATTTCCTTAGTGGAAATAATAGAAGCAATCGATAGAACCAAATTGGGAAAAGCTCCAGGCCCAGATAGGCTTCCAGCCAATTTCTATAAGCATTTCAAAGACCAGCTAGTGAAACTTTTACAGAAATTGTTAAATTCATTATTGGAAAGTAGCAAGACCCCAAACAGCTGGCAAAAAGCAAATATTGTACTGATTGTACTGATCCCAAAGACCAAATCGGAAGAAGTTATGTGTAAAGATTTTAGGCCAATTTCTCTCTTAAATGATGACTATAAGATATTTGCATCAATCTTGGCCAAGCAGCTAAAACAGATTCTTCCAAGCTATATCAATGAACATCAAACAGGCTTCCTTCCTGGGAGACAAATGAGGGACAATATGAGGAGAGTAATGAATATTTTGGAATATTTTGAGTCACATAACGAAAAGAAGGGAGCTTTACTTTTCTTAGATGCAGAAAAGGCCTTCGATAATGTCAGATGGGATTTCATGTTGAAGGTATTGTAAGAAATGAAGTTTGGACGGGCATTCTTGACCTGGATCAAGTGTATCTATCACAATCAAAAGGCATGCTTGACTATAAACTCCGATCTATCTGAAACATTTCCCATACAGAAAGGAACAAGGCAAGGATGCCTTCTTTTCCTGTTACTGTTCATTTCAACATTAGAAGTGCTTCTAAGAAACCTTCGAAAGTAGGAGGGCATTCGAGGCATGAAGATTGGGAAAGACGAATACAAAACCCAGGCATTTGCTGATGATGTGGTGCTCTTTTTGGAAGACCCGCTACCCCAAATAGCCAATGTAAATAGAGAGATAAATCAATTCAATGAGTTGGCAGAGTTTAAGATCAATAAACAAAAAACAAAAATGTTAATTAAAAGCATCAAAAACCAAGAAAAAAGCCAATTAAAGGAATCATCTGGAATCCAGTGTACCCATAGTGTAAAATACCTGGGAATTCAGGTTACAAATAACAATAATCAACTATTTGAAAATAATTACTTAGTAGCCTAGAAATCTATTCAGGGGGAAATGGAGGTCTGGAAACGGTTAGGCTTGCCTTTACTGGGAAAAATATTGTTATTCAAAATGAGCATTTTACCACGTATGTTATTCCTATTCTAAATGATTCTGATACCCATCCCTTACAGGTGGTTTGAGAATTGTAAAAAAGATACAGTAAGATTCCTTTGGGATGGGAAAAAACTGAGGATTAAGCTTAAACCGATGACCGACCTCTGAGAACAAGGTGGATTCTCTATGCCTGACTTAAGAATATATTATGTGGCTGCATGCTTGGTTTGGTTAAGACCATGGGTACTTTTGGACAATCGTCAGCTTTTGGCACTGGAGGGGCATGATCTACACTTCGGGTGGCATGCCTATTTATGGTATGGCAAGGCCAAGGTGCAGAAAGTGTTCCTCTGACATATAATTCAGAAATCACTCTTTAAGATATGGATTAAGTACAAACCCCTCTTATATGCTAAGCTGCCACCTTCTATCTCTCCAGCGGAAGTACTCCAGATAAAAGGCTTAAGGAGAGACGGAGATTGGTTTGCCTAAAAGATCTAATATACCTAGAAGATAGGGCACTTAAACTGAAAGATCAACAACAGCTTCAACAAGAGGGGATTGTTATACAGTGGTTTCCCTACTTCCAGGTCAAAGAGAGGTTCAAAAAGGATATGGAAAGGGGTGGTATAACTTTGGAACCACCACTTCTGGAAAAACAATGGCAGGGTGGGGATACCCACCTGCTGTCGAAAATGTATAAATTAATATTGGGGATTAATCTGGAAGGAGAAACCATTAAAGAATACATGATCAAATGGGTGTGCGATTTAGGCCATAATATATATCTAGACGATTGGCAAATGGTGTGGAAAAACTGTTCTAAATTTACTTGATCTTACATCTTGCAAGAGAATGCTCTGAAACTGTGGTTCAGGTGGTACCTCTCACCTGTGAGAATTGCCAAAATGTTTAAGAGTGCAAATAATAGATGCTGGAAATGTGACAAAGAGATTGGTACCTTTTTTCACCAGTGGTGGGGGTGCCAAAAGGTTAAGAAATTTTGGAGGAGGATATGTTCCAAAATTCAAAAAATATCACTTGTTAAAATAGATCTAAAACTGGAATTTTTCTTACTGAGTATTTTCCATTTGGATAAGCAAACAGAAGAAAAATTCAGTAGATTGATTTGGCACATGGTTACAGCCGCAAGAATTACTCTCGCCAGACACTGGAAAAAAGAGTTGACACCACCTGAGTCAGAATAGTTAGAGAAACTGGCAGAAATTGCCAGAATAGAAAAACTCACCTGTATGATAGAAAACAAACCAGATGGTAAATTCTTAAAAACTTGGCAACCACTGTTAGACTACCTACAAACCATAACTGGGATCGATTAGTGGACTAAGAGGAAAATTTGATTGAAAAATTAGCCAACAGGAGATTCAAAGTGGGAAGTTTAGAGAAAGGGGTTCAGATAGGGTTGGCTCAGTTAATTACCCATGAAAATGGTTACTTTGCAATTATGAGGCTAGGAAAATTTCTGTATGTATTTCGTTAATAGTATATATATATATATATATATATATATATATATATATATATAGAAAGTGAAATTGATTAATATACAGGTAAAACACACACACACACACACACACACACATGAATGTATATATATATATCTATACACACACACACATATAGTCTTATTCTCAGCTTGGAGGGGGACTGATAAGAAAATAGTTCTATGCTGTCTTGTCATCAGAGGGGGAGGTCCCTTCTGAATCCATCCATTAAATGTTAGTTGTTTTGTGTAACCATAAGCCCATGATTGCTCTCAAGTATTTGTACAATTGGGTAAGATCTGGCATGCCAGGGAATGTTAGCTTATCAGTTTGTTAGTCATTGTAATACTGACCTTTATCAGTGTGCGACACTGCTATGTCAATGCTGTTTTGAAATGCATTGTGGATGATTTGACACGCTAGTGTTATAGAGTTGCTAGTGCAGACTGATGTTTGTGTACATCAATGCAATGTATGTTATTTATGTACTATGTGGTTAGATGTTACGAGAGTATGTGAAAATCTATGTCTTTTCATTTATCCTTTTCTTTCCAATTCCCCCCTCCTGTCTATTGCTTTGTTGAATAAAAACAATTTAAAAAAAAGAAAATAAATACAACTTTATCTCTTTAAATTTTATTTATGTATTTATTTATTTCGTTAAAATGGAGCTCCATTGTGAGGAACCTCTGGTTTTGTTAGTTTACAACAGTGGCTCTTAACCTGAAGTTGGCAGACCCTTGGAAGTCCATAGAGCCCTCACAGGGAGTCCAGGTAGGGTTGTCATTCATCCTGGAAAACAGGGAAAATCTCAGATTTAAGGGACTAAAAAATATCCTGACTGGTTGATACAGCATGTCCTGGATTCCTCAAAAGTGCTAGTGATTTTATGGCAGTGGCAACAATGAGCTGGTGGGAGTCTCGTCCTGCACTGGAGGTTCCATGTGCTACTATGCAGGTGTTCCAGACAGCCCAGAAGGCATGAAGGTAAGAGGAGAGCCCAGAAGACAGGTGAAGACACCCAGCCCAGGCCTTGTGTAGTGAATGTGGCAACACTGCTTGAGCCCAGAGCCAGGCAGCATGATGGAGCTTCACCTCCAAGCAGCCATGAGAATAAAAGGGAGTCCCTTTACTCTCATGGATGCTTGGAAGTGAGGCAGAATGTGTTTCCCTGCTGGTCATAGAGCATCCTAAATTTCTCTTTCATTTCTCAGATCTTGTAGAAGAGGTCTCTTGGTCTACCTACCCATGCCTAAAAATCTATCTGATATATAAGTTTTTAGAATAATGTGGGGGGAGTAAATATAAAAGCACCTCTAAATATTTTGCTCATCTTTATAGAAGAAAATATTTCATGACCTGTTATTCAGTATTTTCCAGAAAAATTGGCTTGGGACAGAAAAACAGAAAAAACTCACCTTCCAGCACAAAAAAAATTCCCAGGATTTGTCCTGGCTTTCACAGCTCTGGAAGCACTAATGGCAATATTGGGATATGCCTAAGGCAGCCCCATGGCAGCCCCATGAAAAAAGAGGACAGAACTCCTATATCTTTCATAGTTGTACAGGCGAGAAAATTTCAGCAGGTTCATCTGCTAAAGATAGAATTCAGCAGGTTCACTATCCAATTCTCCATGTGGTTACTCTCGGGCCCTTTCTGCATGGCATTTTCCATGTGAAATGGCACCTGGAGCATTGCATGATTGTGAGGAGTGAGCTGCATGATGGACTCACAATCGCACGATGGTCCAGGGGCTGGCAGGTGCTGACCGTGCACCTTTTCATTTTCTGCTAGAAGCCAAAAATGGTGCGTGATCATGCATTGTTCCCAGGCCCCGCGCGCAGTTACCTGGCATGCAGAGCCTCTGGAGCCGTGCTGGTCGCGCTTCCTGCCCCAGTGCAGCCTGGCAAGGTCCCAGGCTGCACTGCAGAAGAAGAGGCGGGGCTCTTGTGCGAGCAGGCAGCTTGTGCAGAGCTGAAGGACCCTGGACGGGAGAGCCTCTCACCAGAGGCTGCTCGCGCAATCCCCGCACCCCAGTGCCAGAAGAAGGTAAAGTGCAGACAGGGCCTAGGTGTTGCCATATCTAGAGGCTTCTGAATAGGCTAACATGACTGTGGATAATGGGTGACTCCTTTTGCAGAGTATAAAGTGCTGTTGGGGCTGTTCTCAAAAGGGGTCTGGCACCTTATCTGTTGTATCAGCAGTGCTCTGACACTATTAAAATCCAGCCAGCCAGCCAGCCACCAATCTATTGTCAGCTACAAAGCTGCATGAAAAGAACAAAAGTATTTACAATATTTATTTACCTGAATCATATAATAGTTAAGGTGAAGGTTGTACAGCAGACATGAACCAGTGGTGTAATGGAGACCACAGGGCTGAAGTCTGAGGACTTTTAGGGACTACAATATCATCTGTTACTCTATTGAGCCCCTCTGTTCTCTCTGAGTTTGGTTGAAATTCCTCCTGTAGCTGGGGAAAGGGGAGGAAAGGGGTTTTCCAAGTAACAACAGCTAAGATCTTGCATGGGACATGTGGACCAGATGCTGCAGATTTGTCCAGTCCCTTAATCTATTCCCTGAAAACCCACCTTAAAAGCCAGGCAACCATACTGAGTGAAGGAGTTCTATGTCATTCGTGAGTGGGGCCTCCTCTTGGCAGCAAGCTCTGGTGTGATGAGCAAAAGCAGGGACCCCTGCAGGATCCTCTTACAAATCCTGCAACTCTCTGGTCCTTTCCATACCTTACCTTAATAGCACGACGAACTGGTGCCATCGCGGTATTGCTAATATCGCAAGAGGCCCAGTACAGAGCCTATTGCATTTCACATGTACCAGGGCATTCGTGAGAGAGCACCGGCTCCCGCCCAGTGCCTTTTCCACATGTTGGCTTCCTGGGCCATGCCCAGGTCCTGCCCTGTCCCTGCCCCACCGTCCCTGATTGGTCGGTGGTATTATTATTATTATTATTATTATTATTATTATTATTATTATTATTATTATTATTTTGCTGGCTATCGTGCTAACGTTAGCACGATAGCCATTGGCACGATAGATCCTGCCAACAGGCAGTCGCGTCAGCCTGAAGCGCAGGCTGGTAGCAGGAGCTCACTCGTAACAGACTGCACTGGAGAAGGCAGGGACTGACAGGACAGATTGCAGCTGTGACCCAGCTCGAGGTGTAGCTGTCTCCACCACTCCCATGACCCATGATGGAGCCTTGGGACACAGGCCATGCAGCTGTATATGAACAACATCACTGCTGTCCAGGCCTGGAGGGCATGGCAGCATCAGCGAGCAAGGGGAGCCACCCTGGTGGCAGTGGCCACCATCTCCACCCAAGCAGCCAGCTCCATCGCTGCTGCCATCTCAACCAACGGGGACGATTCCACCAATCCGCTGCTGTCTGGTGGGCTGGGGAGGGTGGGCTGAAATCATGGAGTCATGAGATTTAGCATCCTAGAGCTGGAAAGGTCCACAATGGCCATGGAATCCAACCCTTGCCATGCAGGAAGCCTCCTGATGGAGGGCCATCCAGCCTCTGTTTGCACATCTCTCAGGAAGGGAGGTGAGCCCACCACGCTGGGAGGCAGCACATTGCACCATCAGAAGGGTGTGCCCTCCAGGGATTTTCCCTGATCTTTGGGTGCAATCTGTTTGCCTGACATTTGGCTCTATTGTGCCATGTCCAGGTCTCTGCAGCAGCAGGAAAAGGGTTAGCTCCTTGTACACCGTGATGCCCCCTGAAATCTGACAGCATGGCTCTCCTTTCTGCTGTCAACCTGGTTTCCATCAGGCTAGACGCCCCAGGCTTCCTGATGCTTTCCTCACAGGGGTCCATGGTTTTCCGGGCCTTTCATCCTTTCTGTCTCCCAGCTCTGGACATGTTCTGGTGTGTACACTATCATTCTTGCTTTCTGATGCCCCCAAACTGCACATGATATCCCGGTGAGGTGTCCCCACAGCAGAATGAAGTGGTGCCACTACATTCTTAGGTGTGTATGGTACAGTCACGTGGGTCCTGTCCAGACTCGCAGACTCACAGTGGCCTTTTCAGCTGCCACATCCCACACGTTGTGGCGTTCCTTCCAGCCTGTGGACTGCTAAGTCCCCAGGGTGCCTTTCACATGCCGTACTTCCCAGCCAGTTGTTCCCCACCCTGTGTGTGTAGTCCATTCTTCCTGCTGATGTGTGGGTCACTGCATTTCTTGTTGGGGACGTATGTGTTGGGCGTGTTGGCTGGACTCCCCGATGTGTCCACCATGTTTGGCAAGGTTGGAGATGTTTGGCTGTTTGGGTGACGGCCATGGGAATGGGGGGGGAGGGTTTTGCTCTGAGGGCTCCTTGCCGATTCCACTGTGAGAACTAGGCTGGCCGTCAGCCCTTAGGGCACGCTGCTTTGTGCTACAGTGCTAACCTGCTTACGTGCTAATGATAGCGCTGATTTTTTTCTTTAAAAAAATGTTAGTCAGCCAGACCCTGGGGGCTGCTGTTGTCTTGAGTGTGAGTGGCGATGTTAGCCCCGGGGTGCCTCGCACAGCAATGTGTCCTGCAGTGTTTCCTGCTGCGGTGGGGGCAGCGGCTGCCCTGCTACTGGGGGGAGCTTCCCTGAGGAGTTGCTGTGTGAGGGACAGGCAGCAGGGACTGCCCACACCCCGCCCACTCCTGGGTCATTCCCAGAAGCACACCGAATGATGGCTCCGCATGCCCTCGGCTCCCGCGATTGATGCGTGAAAGGGAGGTTATTTTCGCCTTTCAGGCAAAAATGAAAAAAAGCGACATCAGCACTGCCTGTGGCCGGGATAGCACCTGATTGTCCGCAGTGTCATGCGGTAAGGTGGCTCCTGAGGGGGGGAAGGACCGTACCTAATGCGCTTTAAAAATGCCACGCGGAAAGGGCCTCTGTTGGGAAGGAGCTGGATGCATAATTCTTCAGTGCTCCAGTTGTCAGTCCCATGAAATCCCTTCAGTTGTCTGGCTTGCCTGGCTGTTAAGGTGGCTTTGAGGGACATTTGCAGTCATGACAATGGTGGCTTGTAATTGTGAATAATTGTGAATATGAAACAGTTACAAGGTTGTAAGTCTACCTTACAGTATCATAACTGCCTAATGAAATGCCACCCAATGTCTTATTATAAGCTATCCTTCTTATAAATCAAAGTTTGTTTGTTTGTTTTGGTTGCTTGGACCCGGTTGATAAGACCTATTAGCTTTATATAATACTTGCTTCTGGTTCAGAGGAATACTGCCACCTATATTTTTGGACTTTCCTTGAAGGTATTCTCTGAGGAACTGTCATGATGACAGCCTGCACTTTATCTATCACTACACTTCTGCATTCAGCATAGATCATCCCAGGCAAGTCATAGAAACTTTCAGAAGAGAAGTGGAAGCACTGGGCAAACTTATTCTTTTTATAGCTGGAGTTTTAACAGAACATCTGGTGGGCACAGACCACCAGGAAAGAAGTTCACTTGGAATACCTGTGGGACTTTGCCTTAAGCAAATGATTCTGCTTTTAACACCTGGAAGGAAGATGAAAAGTGTGAATGGGAGCAATTTCCTCTCAGTTTCTTGTCAGTCTGGATTAAGCTAGAGATGGAGAAAGGTGTCCATCTGTATTATTGGAAAAAGGGTTGCCTAGGTGTTACTCTTAAAATAGCAGTCATGGGTATATTTTTAAATTGAGAAGAAGGCATGAACTTGGGCTTTGTATGAAGACACAGAAGCATAATAAATGACAATATCATAGTAATAGCAATTATATCATACAACTTGTTGTTATGTGCCTTCAAGTCATTTCTGACTTATGGCAACCCTAAGGCAAACCTATCATCAGGTTTGAATTTTAATTTGAATTCATTTGGATGCAAGCGGCATTTTGATACTTAACACTTTGCTTTTAAAGGTAATTAATTTTGGATCATGATTCTATCCTTCCATTGCCATATCAGGAGTTATAATTGCTAAGCCTGTGCAATTTGTCCACCAGCCCTCTGTTTCTGTATAGCCAATCAGCCATATATTGTTTTCTGGGGCTGAAAATGTGTGATACACCCACAGTCACCCAGCGGGTTTCCATGTCTGAGTGGGAATTAAACCCTAGTTTCCAGGTTTGTAGTCCAGTGTTCAAACCACTACACCACCCTGGCTGTCATCATACAACTTACATTTGTCTAATACTCTTGGTAGAGTGTTAGTTGTACAACTGTGCATGATGTAACTATTCCTATCAACCCTTCCTAGAAAACAAACAAACAACTGTAGATACAGGAACTGATGGTGTAAGATTACAGCTCCCAAGACGCCCTGCGAAGGGATACTGAGGGTTATATCAGAGTACCTTGGAAGCTATGTTTAAGAAGAGCACTGCTGCAGTGGCTCTCAGCCTTTACTTCTTCACATGTTTTGAATTTCAAATTCCAGCCACAATGACCATTGGCCATACTAGTTAAGGCTTTTGAACATTCAATGAAAAAAAAGATCTGGTGTTCCAAAGAGTAACCACAACACAGTTAGAATTCTGGACCATGACAATTATAGTGGTATCAAACTGATACACCTGTGTATTGATGTATCACCATAAAACCCTACCCTAGTGCTCTTGTAAACCTTGGATGTCTTTGTATTGTGTGTTAAGTGCATTTATCTCCGCGTTCCTTCCCAGCTTAAACTACTTATAAAAACAATAAGAGACAAGTATAGGAAATCAGCTTTCTACAAGAAAAACATCCCTACCTTCCTTTGTTGTTATGGGCCTTCAAGTTGTTTCTGACCTTTGGTGACCCTAAGGCAAACGTATCACAGGGTTTTCTTGGCAAGATTTGTTCAGAAGCGGTTTGACTTTGCCTTCTTCTGAGGCACAGGGAACATGATTTGAGCTAGGCCACCGAGTGGCGTTTCCATGGCTAAGCAGGGATTTGAACCCTGGTCTCCACACTCAAAGTGCTACACCACACTGGCCCTCACCTTCCTTCCTACCTAGCACCAAAACATGCACCAATTTCAGGGGTGGTTTTTTTTCCCACTCTTTTAACATATGTTGGGCACTAGAGTCCATAAAACAGTTTGACTTACCATGACTGTTTTACAGAATCGTTGCAAATTCATTTTCTGTTCAAATTGTGCTAAAATCAGATCTGCCATCCCCAACAGATGGTTGGGGTTAGGAATCAGAACATTGTTAACCTTCCACACAGACATATGAGAAAACATTGGAAACAGAACTGATCAATAAAATAATTTAATGAACAAGTAACATTTCCAGAGGGGGATCTCGGTTACTCTGTTGCAGCTAAAGCAATGAGAGTCTTGTAGCACTTTAAAGACTAGCACATTTATAATGGTATAAGCTTTTGATCTTAGAAGGTAGACTGTTTCATCAGACGTTTGAAATGTTATCTAGCTTGATAATACAATACACACACAGTTGGGGGAGTGAACATTATGGAAACTGAGTGCAAAAAGAATGGATTGTGATAACTACATTTATGTTAAAATCTATGTAAATGTTCATAAATTGTAAACAACCAAAGTAGTGTGGATGATGAGACAAATATGCTGATACTGTGCATATTTATTAACAATTTTAGAGAGATAAAAACTTGTTGTCTCAGTTGAAATCACAGGTGATGGAACTGAATTTCTTAATAAATTTTAATTCACTGATTTCACACTACAGTCCCACTTTCTAGTTACCTTGTTTAAGAATAGCCAGCTTAAGATTGGTGAAAGAGTGTGTTAGAGGACCAAAGCATTCTCTCACTTGACGATGAGTGATGCCAGTTTGGTGTCCACTTTTTTTCTTTGTATAGAGGTTGACATATTTATCTTGGGAAGAACCTAGAAAGATGGATGATAGTTTATATCTTCCTGTATATGGTAAGTTATACCAAAGGCATGTACAAATGGCTGTTAAAGGCCTATTCAGTCATGCATAGAAAGGGTTAGTCTCAACATGCAAGGAATGAGCACACTAGCCTGTTGCCCTGATTTCTGGGGGTCCCGGGAGGGACACCTAAATGTGCTCAAACAATGGGGAGGGAATTAGCACAGAGCACAAGTTGGCAATGTGAGAGGCAGGGTACCGTAGCGAGATCTTGAACCCTATGTCTACGGGGTCAGGCCGAGTCAAGGATGAGGCAGATGTTGAAATTAATAATTGGTTTATTGAAATACAATCAAACAAGTGTATGCAATACACTCACACAAGAAGCTATAGAAATAAAGGTAGGAGTGGGATAGAGGGATTTTTAGAGGAGGTTTGTTATGGGAAATACTATACCTGTCCTGAAGCCTGGTTAGAAGCAGAGAAGCTGAGGAGCGTGGATTCTCAGCACGTGGAGCTGAGGGGAAGGCTCACTGGACAAAGCGACAGCAAGGCGGGATGGAAGCCAAGAGCGATCCAAGGAAGCGCTCAAAGTCAGGCGTTCTTATAAGGAAAATTGTGGCCGCAGGCTAGTCCGTACTTGGAGAAAACAATGAGTTTGGGCCTGGAGACAAAACCTCCGAAAGGTCAGTACTTTAGATGATTGAGTTATAGCCAAACTGTCAATAGAGTAGCCAGTATGGAAACGCGGAGTGCTTGAGTGTTGTATAGTCCGCTCATCAAGCTTCCTCTGCGGGGCAGGGGATCTTTTGAAAGTAGCATGCATACATAATGTGGTACTTGCCTTGAGGTCTCCTGAAGCTGCATTAGGCAATGACTGGCCTGCCTAGAGTGGGATTTGAATGGTTCGGCTATTCTCAGCCACGCCTGTGTGCATGCTTGTCTGGGGGCCTCGCAAGCATGTGGAGAGGAACGGGTAGAGAAGGCTGAATTATTGATATCAAAAGATATCTTAATATCCCACAAGCTTGGGCTAGCAATGGCAGTAACAAGCCCTTCCCTTTTTGCTATTATTCTCTTGCTCTACTTATGTTAATAGTGACATTCTGGAATGGAGAGATTCTCTATGCAGTCTGACACAATGGAAGATCTGGGCTTCTAATTGCATGAAGAGGCTCTATGCAATAGAGGACATTGTCTTTTTCATATTTTTATTTTTCACTTGAAGATAGTAATGACAGAAGGAATGGGGCTAGTATGCTCCTCTCCTCATGTATTCCTCATAAACCTGAATAGGGCTTATTACATTTTGCGCTCAAAGTGTTTGAGTAGATGAAAGGACAGAAGTAGTATCTGCATTTGTTGCAGGTCTCAGTCTCTTGTGCTTGTATCTCTGTTACATGGCCTGTTGTAGCAAGTTAGCAGCTGCATTAGATGTGAGGGTTGTTCATAAACAAGGACTGATCAACCATGCAAGGCCTGCAGGCAGAAAATAGTCTTGGACTGATTGTAGAGGATTGATGTTACACTGAAGTCATTTTAGATGAGAAGTAAAATATTTTACTAACATTATCTCTTCTAGGTCTGCCCTATAGTAGATTATTCCTGGGTAATAATGTATCTTGTTTATTTTTTCCATTTTATTGGGTTTGTACTATTGTTCTAGCAAGTGCTTCTTAAACTAAATGATGTGGGAACCAGCAGGATTTTTTCCCAGTGTGCCAGGGACTGGCACTGTATTTTTGCCTATTGACTACAACTGTTTCCTTCCTACAAAATTTTCGAGGACTTGCAGCTAACATCTTGGGGACCAGCACTGGCCCAGGGACCATCACTTTAAACAGGACTGGGCTAAGAAATGCTTGATATAAATCTTTAGGTTTTAAGGGTCCACCTAATGAGTAAGAATAGATGCAGCTGAAGTCATTGGGTTAGCTATAGACAATAGATCTAATATGAAGCTTGGAAACATCTAAGTGTGTTCAATGCCCAAATGAATTCAGGATAAAGTGCCATTTATATTTCACTTACATAGTTTCACAGTAATGTCTATAAAGTGAACCAGTTGTTTAGAACAGACAAGGTTTAGGTTCATGGTAGTATGAAAGTTACAGAAGTTCAGATGGAACCTCTCAAGTGCTTCCTGTTAAGGAATTCTAATGATTAAGATATAGAATCATAGAATCGTAGAGTTGGAAGAGACCACAAGGGACATCCAGTCCAACCTCCTGCCATGCAGTAATATACTATCAAAACATTCCCAGCAGATGGCCATCCAGCCTCTGTTTAAAAAACGCCGAAGAAGGAGACTTCATCACACTCTGAGGCAGCATATTCCACTGTCAAACTGTTCTTACAGCTCTCATTAGGAAGTTCCTCCTAATGTTTAGATGGAATTTATTTTCCTGAAATTTGAAGCCATTTTTCCATATTCTAATCTCTGGATCGGCAGAAAACAGGCTTACGCCATCCTCTATATCATATCTCTTCAAATATTTAGAGATAGCTAAAATGTCTCCTCTTAATCTTCTCTTCTCCAAGCTAAACATATCTAGTTCCCTAAGCTGCTCCTCATAGGGCATGGTATCATCAATGTATTTCAGGCAGAAGTGATGTCTGTTGGACAGGAGCTCCAAAAATGCTTGTCTAAAGGCACAAAGAAGCTGACGTCTTGTGGAGCTATGCAACCAGCCATTAGTGCCATTAGTTCTTCCCAAAATGAAGTGATTGTGAGTATTTAGAAAATGGCAGCGTTTGATGGCTAGATGTATCTTTAACACCATCATGGATGATATTCTACATGGTTTGCAGTTCACAGCCTAATTGCAATTGCTAATCCCAACAGAACAGGCCCATTGAACTAATGGATTCAGAAACTGTTTCTGTTCAAACTGGAACATGGATTTAGACCAGGTCTCATGCCACCACAGGAAAACACTGTGACAAGAACTGAAGGTACTTCTCCTCACATTTTCGTGATTCTTCATGAGCAATAAAGAAACAAAATACCATCATTTTTTGACGTGCCTGGCATCTCTTCCACTCTGTGTTTGCAACCTTCCAATAGACCCATATTATATAAACCATGACATTTGATCCTAGAAAAATGTACACAATATGCACACACCTATATTCCAAAGCAGAAAAATGTCAGAACAAATATCAATTCTTTGTGATTGTTGTCCAGGAACTGATAAAGTGTGTGTGTGTGTGTGTGGTTTTGCAGAAGGAGCAGGGGGGACTCAAATCTGTTGACCTATCAAAGTTTTCCAATTTTTTTTTCAAGATTGCACTTAGAGAATAATGCAGTGAAACTTTCTTCAGAGTAAATACAAATTTCTTATTTTTCATTTTGTGAGAGCAATTGGCAGAGAACAGGAGAGGATAAAGAGCAAATGTAGTCAATGAGTCTGAACTTCTTCAGCTGTATATGTAGCTAAGAGCTTCTCAGCTCTTCAGAGCTTTGAAGCCTGCCTGCTTGCCTGTTACTGTTCTTCCCTATAATCTAGCATGAATGTTTTTACAAATGTATTTTTAAGGCATAGAAATATAATAATCAAACGTTTGGTTGTCTGACAATCTCTTTCTTCTGCCCAGTTTTTATATGTTTGTGTTCTGAAACAAAACAAGAAGGGAGGGAAGAGAGAGACTGAACATCCAGTACCAGAGACTTTATTATGCTTTTTCTATGGTGATGGAACTAATCACCTTGAAAAATTTAACTGCATTTTAACAGGCTTTAGGTGGTTAACTATTAGATTTCACAACGAATGCCCAGTACAATTAAACAGTGTTACATATGCTTGACAGAAGGTGCACTCTTTGAATGAAGAGGTCTGTGTCCAGTTCAATGAGGTTGAACTTGGATAATTTTTTAAAAAAATAATGCATTACTGTTACCATTAATTCTTTTTCTAAAAAGTTAGTAGCACATTCGTTTAATTACATTTTAATTTCTTTTGCTTTTTACATCTTTAGACATAGAAAAATAGTCACAAATTCTTGCAGATTCAACAACATTTTTAAGTAATAAGCTAACATTACTTATTATGCTTTTATATACGCGCGCGCGCACACACACACACACACACACACACCCCACTAATCATTACTGTTCTACCACCTGAAGTAGTGAGTTACAAATAGCATTACAACATTTACCATGTTTCATTGAAGTTCTAAGCAGCAATCAGCCACTCGTTTAGGCGTACAAAAATCTCCCTACTTTCTTTAATGAGGTTTCCACTGCTATGTAAACTGGGAGCAAGATGGAAAGTCATTACTCCCATTCCCAGCAGCAGTCAGTGAGTCATCAGGGGCTACAGAATAATAAACAGATAGGAAGGGGATGTAATTCTGCCTCATGTTATCTCCCAAGTGATGGTCTGGAATTGATAGATGGAGGAAGGTGACATCTCTGGGTCATAGTGACGGTAACATGGAATTGAGAAAATAAGACACCCAATAAGGGAGAGCAGGAGACTTGTGAACAAGTCTTGTGGACCATTTGTGGCATTGTTGTTGTTCTTACAATCCTTCAGATCAACTCTGACTTATGATGACCCTATCTTAGAGTTTTCTTGGTTAGATTTGTTTTGAGAAGGCTTGCCATTTCCTTCCTCTTAGGCTGACAGAATGTGAATGGCTCAAGGTCTCCCAGTGGGTTTCCATGGCTGAGCAGGGATTTAAATTTCAGAGTCCTAATCCAATATTAAGATCGCTAGACCATGCTGGCTTCCTAGTGGCTCTCTACTTACAGCGGTAAGGAAGTGGACAGATGAGGTACTTTTGGGAGTAAAGGCAATGCTGAAAACTTTGCAACTTTGTTTTTGCAAAGGAAGGAACACAATCAGCACCTTGAGATGGGAACTTTCAAACACCGGTGAGACAAGACAGGAGCGTACCACAAGGGCATGGTTTATGGTCCAAAGCTTGGAAAGCTTACTTTTGGAATTTTCTTGTTAACTGCTGTCAGATCAATAACTTATGGGATTTCTATGAATGCGAGACCTCCAAGTTGCCCTATCAGCAACAGCCCTGTTCAGATCTTGCAGACTCAGGGCCATGTCTTCCTTGATTGAGTCTATCCATCTGTAGTGTGGTCTTCCTGTTTTTCTACTGCCTTCCACCTTATAACAAAATGTCCCATTCGTGTCCACTTCAGCTCACTCACCCTAAGTACAACAAAGTTTATATATTGCATTTCTTGTCTTACTATGTCTAGCTTCCCCTGATTCATGCTTCTGACAGTCTATGTTCCTACAATATGTGTTGTGCAGCTTCAGATTTTCCTTTCATCTTTGAGCATGTCTACAGCTGGACATCCTTCCAGTTTGAGCCCAGTTGTCTCATTAGCCACAATGCTGTCCTCTGCTGTACTCCAGTAGCTTGTTGTGTGCCATCTGACCTGAGAGTTTCATCTTCAGGCACTATCTCTTGTTTCATTTTGGAAGGTCTCAGCATAGGGTTTTTGTGGTAAAGGATGTTCAAAAGGGATTTAACTCCTTCTCCACAACAGTAGCAAGTGTAAGCTATAGTGCTACTGCTGTTGTCTTTGAGGGTGTCATCCCGACTACTGCTTCTGCCCCATAGTTGTTTGGCATATTTAGTCTGGCTCTTCAGCAAAAGCCTTTCTGATATGGAAGACCTTACCAGCAGCGATACTGTTAGCATAGCCTGTTGCTTCATGGGAGCACACAATCCCACCACTGCAGAAAAGTCATGCTATTGGTGTGCTCATAATCCACAGTCAGCATGGCCACTGGCCATGCTGTTCTAGGGATTCTGGGAGCTATATTTCCCTCCAAATAATGTTTTAAGGCTCTGGATTACCCCATACTCTCACAACTTGTGAACTGGACCATTGATTTGAACTACTTAAATCTGTAGCGATGTTACAATCTGAGAAGAGTGCTGTTGGGACTAAAGAACCATGTATTGAGGTCCAAAGCAAGGCTGGACTTTTCCACTTTAAATTTAAAGTAGGCAGTACAGATAGGGCAGAGAGGGATGCTCACAGAAAATGTACTAAACATTGACCAGCCACTTTCCATTTTGCCACTGCGCTGACTGAACAAAATTACTTTCACAGCAGGGGCATGCTTCCCTAACCTGGATCAGCAGGGCAGCTTTCCATCACAGCATGGCTGAAAGCATTGCAACAGATAATAGTCCTCCTGTAATCTTTCCAAAAAGCCAGCCCAGGCTTTACATCATAAAAAGGGTGGAAGGTCCATTGCATGATGTCAACAGAGACCCTGGGAACTACCAGTACTGTTTAAATGAAGACTGGAGAGACTTACTTATAATGAGATTGATTCACTTATGTAATAGCGGTACAATCCTGCTAACCAGTATGGCGCATTGTCTTGCTGATACTGTGACACATTTCAGAAATGTAGCAGAAGAAGATGTACCTTTTTGCCCTCTTGTGTGTTGCTCATTTGGGAGTGGAAAATATAGAGCTTTGGTAATGTTGGAGTACTGCTGAAAACTTCTGAGAATCTCAACTAAGAATGGAGAGAAACATGAAGGTTGAATGTTACAATTTGTGGTCTCTTGTTTTAAGAGTTCAGCACATATGACTTTGCCTTCTGTAAAGCTGGCAAACTAGGTGGCCAGTGAGTCCCATTCAAGTCAGGGCCACTCTGGTGAAAAGTTCTACTAGAATCATGGCCAAATACTCATCACAATGACCAGTGGGGTCCTGTTCAAGGCATAGAAATACTAGTCATTAATAATTAAGATGCAGCATGATAGTGATACTGTTTTTATTTTTAGTCAGGTACTGAACACATCTATTGGACAGTGCCAACTTACTTGCATAGCAATGAGTTGAGCGTAGAAGACAGATGTGTCTGCAAGGAGTAAAAACTGACTGAAGACACAGGCCACAAAGTTTAGGCACTGAGTAAATTCATCTTGTTCTCTGCCCCTGTTTTATAAAAATGACTTGGTACTGTATTTCTCGTATTAAATTAACTTGCATTGCTGTGGTTTTGCTATTTGGCTATAATCAATATACTTTAAGATTTCAGTACTGTGAACTTTTACTTGGAAGTAAACCCCGGCGAAGACAACAGGACTTAAAAACTGAGACCCTGTATGACACAACATAGTGTAACATTTCCACACGTCTAATGATGCCGCATTTGCTCCCTCAACACTCAGCCGGGCTTACCATTTAGCTGCTGCAGACCCTCTTGTGGCCATTACTTGGCTGGTGGAGTGTGGGAGGGACTGGAGAAGTGTCTGGTTATGTCCCTGTAGCTAGCTGCAGAATGATTACCTCATCCACTGAGTTCTGCCAGGGTCCTCTGATTCCTACCCCTGCTCTCCACCAGTCACAGGGTGGCAAAAGGAAAGGGCTGCCACAACTAAATGCTAATGTTTTAGTAAGGGATAAAAGGTGAAAGGAAACATCAACCTCCGCAATGATGGAAAAAAAAATAAGCAGGTGTAAAGTGGACTTGTACACTCCATATGTACTATCAAGTTCCCAGTCTGAATAAATGCAGGGACCTGCAACTGTGTTGTCTTCAGCAATCACACTGCCACACTGCATCCTGTTGAGGACAGCACTCTTGCCTGGCCGATGCAGAAGGATGCTAGAGGTTCCTTCTGCATTATAAAATAGTCTTTACCTCTTGCATCACTAAAACACAGGTGGGAAATTGGTCAACAGTTTTCTGCGAGGAGAGGACCCGAGAAGGGAGGGGGAGGAATGGACCTCCTCTGTTCTAGTGGGCCTGACTGGGCATTTGGGGTTTGAAAGGGGTGTGGCCTGCCTTGGCTGAGGGTTATAAAACGGTTTGCGGGGCACTAGCCAACCTCATTAAAGTGAGAGTGGCATATGCAAGTTTGTGTTAACCTGGAGGGGTCCAAGTAGGGGCAGGAGGGGGACAATATTTGCCCCCCCATAAATATTGTTGTCTGTTGTCTTAAATAATTATCTATAGCAAAAAAAAAAAAAAACAGAGGTGGGAATCTGATGTTGCTGGACTGCAAACTCACAGAAGCACTAGCCAGAACAACTAACATGAGGAATGGTAGAAGTCCAACAGCACTGGAAGGGCTGCGTAATTAGAATCCTGCAGAACAGGAAGTGACAGGAAAGAAAATAATATCTGTCATGATTTTAGTTGTGTCTTTAGAGGAAGAATTTTTCTGGTAGCCAATTCTTTGGTGCTGGAAGTGCTGCGAGGAACACAAAAATGGAGTTCCAGAACCACATGCAGCTAATAGACAGCATATTGCCCACTCCTGGGAAGCAAGATTGTATTATGTATTAGTAGCTGACACCTTAGGCTGACTTAGGTCCTTTCTGCACCCTACCTTATATTTTTGTGCTCTGGTGGTAATCCTGGCAGTGGCTATGCTGGGAAGGGAGCACAGCGGGAGCACTCCTCTCTGCACCGGCTGGCTCCCTACTGAAGGAAGCATGATGGACACGCCTGCTGCAGTACAGCCAAGCACTTTCGTAGACTGCACTGGGACAGGAAGTGCCTCTATTACGCTTCTGGGGCTTCTGCAGGCCAGGTAAGTGCAGGATGATGGCACAATCATGGGTCATTGATGGAGAAAACCCATCAATGATTTAATCCACAATCATGCTGCCTGGTGACAGAAGAAGGATGGGACCACAGCAACATCTTGCAGAAGCATCATCGTAGTTCTGCTCCCCTCCTGTCCCCGCGCTGGGACAACAGCATCCTGAGGAAAGGGTCTTAGAGGGCATTCATAAAAACGCATTTAAAACTGGATTCTTTGTTTGCAATAAATGAAGTCAAATTCATTACCTACTACCCATCTTATTTCACAGTTTTGCCAAACATCACATTCTTCCCATGAGAATCCATGGTGGTAGCATCATGGACTGTTTTTCTGCCACCATGGTTAATATTCTTTCCTACATGATGTTACCAATATAACTGAATTGTCCCATGATTGCTCTGTAATGTGAGCAAGTAATGACAGTGAAGAAAACACAAATTAGTTTGCATTTCTTTGTAATTAATGCTTGCTTCACTTCCTGTCTACACCAGAAAGAAGAGGCTGTATCTATATTTAAGTCATACTTTAATACCATGTCTTAAAACCAGATTTACAGGCAAATGCAATAAGAGATGAACGAATGAAGACTTCACTTCTGCTCAAAATGGAACAGTTCATTTCCATTAAAATTGCATGTCTCTATACATGGACGGTTTAATTGTTTCCAGAATTGCCTCATTAACTTCAGAAAGGTTTACCATTACAGACCCCACAACCATGATGCTAATTAGAAAGGAACTGGCTTTAGTCTAAGGGAAGAATTGTGTCTTTGAAAGAAGGGTTATTCAGTCATTGACTGAGAGAGTCTGCCAGACAGTGGAAATTACTGCCAGGTATATAAATTCAGAAAATACCTATAACAAATGAATCAGTCCCAGAGCCAAACACACTAAACTAAGATGCTAAAATAAGCTACTCTGGCATTTAAATAACAAATATTGTTAAGCAATCTGTCAAGTCCAATGTCGCCCAACCAAATTAATCATGACTAGTCTTCTGGCTGTAAGCTTCTTCTGCACCTAACCAGTACATTTATGATTTCCAAAACATGGAGGCACTGCCAAAATTTAATAGCTACATCAGAGTCCACAGAGGAGACAACTGGGAGTAACACAATTTGATTCTAGGAAGAGGTAATATATTGCCTGGTATGAAACTATAGAAGAATGAAGGTGAAGCTAATTTTATGTACAGCTAAGGAAGCTTAGTGAAATCTGCAGTGTCCAATTCTTGAATAAAATGCTTTGGAATAGACAGCATCTGTATATGGACACAGGTGGCTGGCTTCTGATAGGCACTAGCAAGTAAAGCAACCATACAAATATTACCATTATTATGAACAGAGCCAATTGCCTTTATGAGGAATGAATCTATTGGATCAGCTAGCCCAGTATTGTTAACTCCAACTAGTATCAGATCTCAAAGGTAGAAGATTCTAGCTCTACTTGCAGATCCAGGATGTTCTCCATTCCAAGCATTAACCAAATCTGATCCTGATTAGTTTTCAACCTCAGATCAGACTGAATGTATTCAGAGTGGTATGGCATGGTGGTATACAAATAGTAATAATTTGTGTCCAAACTACTGAAGTAGATGAAGTGTTTAACAAATGTTTATCTTGAATATTTTCACCATAAATTTTCACCATAAATTGGTGAACAGTTTATGCGAGTTACTTGGCTACCATTATCTGGTTCTTTTTTGTGGAACAGTGGGATGCCAGTTTCCCCATTCCATGTACAGCATAGTCTTCTGAACCTCCTTGCTTTGAGGTGGTGGCTATATTTCTTTTCTCCTTTTCCTTGAAATGTGCAGTCCTCACCCATTAATCTCAATGGAATTCTTCTTACTTCATCTACATTTGCATCACATTTTCCTTTAGGTAAAATCCAGCAGAGATGTACAAAACCTATGCAGACATATTGTCACTACTATTTGAGTTCTATAGATATTTTTGAATATTTTTATCCAAGCCAGACTAATAGCATAATATTAACTGCAAGATGTTGATGGCTTGGAAGAATTAGGATTGGCTGTTGGCCTCTGCTGGCAGAAAGAAGCACTTCTGGTAAAAGTGGTAGGTGCCCATCACAGTAGAAATTGCTATCTCTAGTTTTCCCACCAGCAGCAATAGACAGAAAGCCCTGAAACAGACTTTGGAAAAGTTAATTTAGGACTATATCTCCCAGGATTATGCAGGTAACTAGTGCCCACCCTGTCTGGAGCATTCCAAAAGCTGCAGAAGAAGGCAAAGGCAAACCTCTGCTGAATAAATCTTGCCAAGAAAACACTGTGATAGGCTTGTCTTGGGGTCATCATAAGTCAGAAATACTTGAAGACACACAACAAGATATAAAGAAGGAGTCTTGTGGTGCCTTAAAGACTAATTCATTTCAGCATAAACTTTTGTGGTCTGGTCCACAGCCTACTTCTGTAGAAGCATAGAGCATATCCAGAAAGTAATAGCATTAAAGATTAGACAGGTTTGATATATTGTGATCATGCAAAGCAGTTACATATGATTCTAAAAGCACTTTAAAATCAGTATTTGGAGTTAAAGCAGATAATTAAAGCAATCAGACTAGACATCAACATGTGATTGTTTTTTCAAAAACCAAAATTGGAAAATAAAAATTCCATTATTTTTTTTAAAAACCACCTACTTATTTTCTGCCATTTTTTCTAGAAAACAGAAACATCATTGTTTTTGGAAATACCAAAGAAATGCATGATTCAGTAAGCTGATGCACACTTTTGCTTTTCCACATAATAATGTAAATTGGCATTACTTTGCCAGATGAAGGAAGCTTGGAAAAGAAAGACCTCTTTCATATTCTCATCTTGTGAAATAAAATGACAGAACGTTCTCTTTCCGAAGAACAGAAGCTAGCTTCTTAGCTACTGACTAAAGAGGTGCACACCAAACACCACCAAATTAAGTGTTACGGGACGGCTGTCAGTCTAAATCTCTTAGGAAACTTACCAATATTTGGGAAGAGAAAGGAGGTAGAAATAGGAAGTGCAGGTTATGACTACACGACTTCACTGTATGTTTTAAGTAAAAAGGTTGCAACTCTCAATAGCACCACATTCTGCATTTTTTCTGTTGGCACCACAAAACTCAGGGCACTATAGAACCCTACAAACTACTAAAAACAATGGATTACAAGTTTGCTGGTTTGTCGGTAACACAGCTGGAGACAGCTATAAACATGAGCTGTCTTTCTGTTTCCTTTTTCAGATTTAAGGTGAGGTCAGTATTAACCCTACTGGAGTTTCTTTATAAAATCATAGTTTTTAAAAGAAAGAATCTATCAAATTTTGTTCTGCACAATGGTAGATTTTCTTTTTTGATACCATCTTGTCAGCTTTGACCAGGTATAGTTGCAGAGCTGGGGGTATCCCTGACAGCACAAGGAACGAAAAGGTCACCTCTTTTCAGTAGCTAAACTGTCATTGCTGAGGGATAATCTTCTTCATCCTCATGAGAAAAGGAGGCACTTCAATGCATGATGTGATAGTGGGAAAGTGGCAATTAATCTGTCAGCAGCAAACCACTCTTCTATTGTATTGGAGCTTCACAGTTGCAGGGTTGAACAATGATTATCAGTTTTGATTTTGCCTTAAAAACCCTCATTATATATTCTTGATCTTTAAAAGAAGGGCCAATTACTAGAATCCGAGCTGATGAACTTAGCTAAATAAACAGACGAACCTTCAACCTAGGAGATAACAATCCACACTGAATCCAAGCCAGAGATGATTAGGAAGAGTGCAGTACTATTACAACCTGTAGCTCAAGTCTCCTCCCCCATCTGAATACTGGGTTTAGTGCTTGAAAAGGGGTATTTTTGGACTACACATGGACACACAGACACACTTGATCAGCTCTGCTAGAATCCGCTGCAGTTACGGCTATGCTAGCTGGACCATTCTAATAGTTGCAGTGTAAAAGTTTTCCAAACTCTGGTTCAGCATATATTGTGTTGTCTAGGCTTGTGTAGTAGTAAAAACCAAAAGCTTGAGCTGTTACAGTGTTGAGGAATGTGTGTGAGTTATGTATGTAATAATCGGTATTCACAAACAGAAGGTGAACAATAGCCAGTACCACACCAACCGCCCCCAGTACAGCAGATAGATAAAACAGAATGAACTACTGTAATAATCAGTAGAGAGAAACAGGAGATAACATCAAAAAAGGATGAACAAAAGATCTCTTCCTCAAGATTAAAAAAATCAAAAGGGAAATTTAAAGCAAGGGTAGGGATACTATATGACCAGCAGGGGAACACATTGCACAACCAAGTACAAATAAAAAGACAATGGAAATAATAAACCAAAGAACTATATTAAAAAAAAATGAAAGGATGACAGATTCATTAATAGAAGAACCATTTGAAGATGAACCTATAACTTAACCTGAGAAATGGTAAGAAGGTGAGATTGGATGGATTGAATGATTCACAATGTGGTAAACTCAGCAACTTGGAAAAGTACTTTTAAAAATATTACAACTCCCAGTATCCCATAGCCAGTTCCAAGCTTGGATACCTCCCACCCACATTCAAAAATCTACTGCCGTAGGAAAATTGGCTATCTTTCTTTTATGGGCAAAGCCTTCACACCTATTACAGCTACATAAAAATCAAGAGGATATGCATTTTGTAGCATTCATTGGCTGATTTGCTATGACTCTGTATGTCTGCTGATGGCACAAATCCTCCATTTGTTTTTCTTTTTAGGCAACACTAGTTGTAAGATGAATAAACATACATACAGCAATTGGATCTCCCATACTGCACTGTGCGAATTCCCATGTTTTCAAAAGACAGTAAACTGTGCATATGATGAGCAATCTCCTAAAATACCAAACGCTCATCTACTTTTCTTTCTACAAAAAAATAAATCCTCTACTGGTTTAAATCGAAGCTGTAATCCCATTGACTTCAAATGACTCTTGCTCATCAATCAAAGGCTGTGGTTCTCTACTGACAGTTTCAGAAAGGCCAATGCTCAGAATATTTCAAATCTGACAACAGGATGTGAAAAAAAGAATGCTGAGTTTCTTGTCAAGATGGATAAGCACCAAGAACAAAGTGGACTGAGAAGTGGCAGTGATGGAAACAGAGCTTGAGAGTTCTGCTACATAATTTCATAAAATGGGTCAGAGAACCTGGATCCTACTGCATCATTCAGGATTAATGGAAGCTGACTGGCACAATCTCGGCACCAGGGTCCTTCCAGCTGATCGTGGGTGCTAATGAGAATTGGGTACTAATTGGCATACTGTCATCAAAAGGAATGTCCTTGGAGATCAAAACTAGAAAGGAGTTCAGAGTGTATGATGCCATGTGAGTTGGGTCCAGTTAAACAGAAGTTAGGGGCAAAAGTATTATTACCAATATTCAAGTGACCTCAAATAGCTTTTTTACTACAGAATAATATTGTCACGATAGCTCAGGAAAACCTAAGGCTACAGGCAAATGCTGTGACCCCTCGGAAAGTGAAGAATTTTTCCTTTCAAAAGCTATAAGCATCATACTGTCTAGTCTTGGTGAGTCAGGAGTAGGACAGAACCCTTGAGGCCTGGATTCCACATAGTCTTAGACATACAGCAAGGCTTAAGTGCTGGGATTTATACAGTTGCATTCAAGAGAGGTTTGTACTCAGTCTGGATAATCCACCAAGGAAAAGCAGGCTATTTGATATGAGTACAAAGCAGACCTCCATTCCTTCAAGGCTCATTTTGATGAACAGTGAGCACAGGTCTCCTTAAAGGCACACAGTAGGTGGTGGTGTTGTTACCAAAATTTTGCCTAAAGCAAAATTCAAAGGAAAAAGGGGGGATTCCTTCCTTAAAAGAAACATCTCAATAATTTCAAAAGCAGACAGAAGAGCAGTGATAAGATTAGGAAATTCTTCAGGGGCTATCTTTACTTCACCCCACAGTTGAAAGAGTTTACTTAAACCAAGTTAACTTGAAGGCCTATGCTACAGAATTTTACTGAAAATAAGCAAGTCTCAATCTGGCCCCATCTAAATGGCAGATCACCTGGGGAATTTTGGCCCTTTCTGTACAATGACTGCGTCCCGGAATAGGGACGTGAGAGGAGTGGGACCATGAATTTCTCTGTCAATGGCCCCTGATTTTTGCAATGTTCTCATCCTTCTCGGCCATGTGGAAGGGCCGGAAGTATGAGGGAGGCACTTCCTGACCCAACACAGCATGGGAAAGAGCCCGGCTGCATTGTGGAAGGCAGGAGTGTGTTGCTCTTGCTCCCTTCTTCAGGGAGCCGGTCGGGTGTGCAGGGGAGCATTCCTGTCATGCTCCTTTCCTGCCAAAGGCACTGCCGGGAGAATGACCAATGGATGATGGGATCAGTTAATGTGTGGAAATGGCCTTCAAGTGTATTGCCTCCAGGTCTGTGATGTAACAAAACTGTATTTCCACAACCTGTTGGATTACCACTCCCAGGATCTCAGCTTCTTGGCTTAGGCCCTTTTTGCATGGCGTTTTTAAAGCATATTAGGCATGCTCCCACCCCCCTTCACAAGCCGCTGTACCGCATGACATTCTGGCGAACCAGGTGCTATCACGGCCACGGATAGTGCTGATAGCGAGTTTCCTTATTTTCGCCTGAAAGGCGAAAATAACCTCCTTTTCATGCATCGGTTGTGCGACCAGAGGGCCTGCAGAGCCGTTGTCCGGTGTGCTTCCAGGAAGGACCCGGGAGTGGGCAGGGTGTGGGCAGTCCCTGCTGCCTGTCACTCATGCAGCAACTCCCAGGGGATGCTTCGCCCAGCAGCAGGCCGGCCGCTGCCCCTGTCGCAGCAGGGAACACTGCATGACATGTCGCCATGAGAGGCCACCCCAGGGCTGCGTCGCCACTCACACTCGAGACGACAGCAGCCCCCGGGGTCCGACCGACTGTGTTTTTTTTAAAAAAACCCGGCGCTATTGTTAGCACGTTAGCACGTTACCAACATAGTATGAAACAGCCTGTTGGCAGGATCTATCATGCTAACGTTAGCACAATAGTTGATGAAACTATAAAAGAAAAAAGAAAAACCATAGACCAATCAGAGGTGGTGGGGTGGGGACAGGGCAGGACCTGGGCGTGGCCCAGGACACCGACATGCAGACAAGGCACCCGGGTGGGACTGGTGCTCTCTCGCGAATGCCCTACCGTGTGCAGACTGCAAGGGGCTCTCTACTGGGCCTCTTGTGATATTGGCAATATCGTGAGGGGTCTAGTTCATCGCGCTATCAAGGTAAGGTGCGAAAAGGGCTTTAGGCTTTTAGCAGCTCAAGTCCAGCAACACATGTGGACTCAAGACTGAGAGCTAAACAAAACAACAAATTAGGAAGCTCCATTTGCTGGCATACAAAAAAGAATTCCGGAGGCAAGCAAAATTTCTCTGTCTTTTCATTCACTTGCTTTTTGGCGTATATACTTTGACATACAGAGCTTAGAACGTCACTGTAGAAATTCAATACATTTGTGTTAGTTATTACTCTTAAAAGACTTTAAACACAAAGTGTTAATGTGACTCATTATTTTAATGTTAATGGCACGCTACTAACACAGTCCTTGTAAAACAGCAAGCAATATGTTATTTTTAAATTATTTTCATTCATTTTTAAAATGAAAGTGAGAAAAATGTCCCTCTCTCCAATGGTGAATTCTGCTCCCCACCTGTGACCTTTAAAAGCACATTTTTTTTCAATTTGACCTTTTAAATTGTGTTGCGCTGATTTTTTTTTATTACTGTGATGATTTTAATGGTTTTATTTTTCATTTGTTTTTGGTTATTCTTGCTTTTAGACAGAATAAAATTATTACACACACACAATTTTTACATGTTATATAAAGTGTACAATTAGAAATGCATTCAGGACTAAAAAGTAACTGTTACGCACCACCCCCATAACATGTTAGCATTAATGAAAAAAACATGGAGAAAAGGGAACCCAAAAAGACATGTTGCACATGCCATGGTTACTTGGAACACAAAGGCCCTTTCTGCATGAGGTGAGTGAATCGCTCTGTGCTGTTACTTACTGGCTTTTCTTGGGTCTGAAGTAACTCAGACTTTCCCTTGAGCCCTTCTGCAGGGCTCCTCCATTAGTGCAGGGCGAACCGGAGCAGTGCAAGGTCTGTAGATCTCCACTGCTCCGGCTCAAAATGGCAGCTTCCTGTGGCTTCTGGCTCAAAATGGTGGCTTCCGGTGACTTTGTGGGAGTGGACCAACCACTGACACTGGCCATGCCCACAGCCTGCCCTCCACTGGTCGTAGGCTTGCATTGGTGTGAGCCTGCACATCTGCACAGGTAAGTAGGAATGCAATGGCATGTTCCAGAAAATGTAAAGACCTGATTTTTCCGGTCTTTACTTAGCGCTGGGGGAGGACCACTTGGGGGCGGGTTGGATCGGACTGAGGTGGGAACTAAGTTAAATAGTCCGCATCTAGTCCGCTCCAAGGTGTGGATGACCTCCGTGCCAGGACGCCTTGGCCCGTTTTAACTGCCTCATGCAGAAAGGGCCATAATTTCTGATATTTGAGGAAACTAAATAAGTCACTGTGAGCTTCAATTTACAGTTGTTAGCATATAGATAATGCATAACTTTGGCCATTTCCACATCCTACCTTTTCTCGGTGCTTGGATGCGGTGATCGTGTGAGCAGCCTCTTGTGAGAGGTTCTCGCTTCCCTGCTTCTTCAGCTCCGCATGAGCTTCCTGCTCGCGTGAGAGTCCCACCTCTTCCTTTCACAGTGCAACCTGGGACCTTCCCAGGCTGCACTGAGACAGGAAGCGTGACCGGCCCAGCTCCCGAGGCTCCGCATGCCAAGTAAGTGTGCGTGGGACCCAGAAGCAATGCACAATCGTGCAGCATTTTTGGCTGAAAGCTAAAAATGCAAAGGTGCGCGATCGTTGCCTGCCGGCTCCTGGAGCCTTGCGCAATTGCGGGGGCATCATGCAGATTGCTCCTCACAATTACGTGAGGCTCCAGGCCCTCTTTCGCATGGCAGATGCCATGCCAAAAGGGCCTATGTTTTTTGTTTTTACCTCCTAATCCCAAGGAAGATATTGAGCTCTTAAGCAAGTATTTGGAGGCAGTTCTGGGGTAGACCAAACAATTTGAACAAAGAGGCCAGCATGGTGTAGTGGTTTGTAGTGATTGGACTATGACTCTGGAGAACAGGGTTTGAATCTCTGCTCAGCCATGCAAACCCACCAGTTGAACTTGGTCAAGTCACACATTTTCAGCTGCAGAGGAAGGTAAGAAAGCCCCCCTGATAGGTGCGCCTTAGGGTTGCCATAAGTTGGAAACTACTTGAAGGCACGCAGTAATAATGATAAATAATTCTAAAGTTAATTCAGCCAAAGGTGGGAATTACTACAGATGCTGAAACTTGTTGCTCCAAAGACAGATGTTCATCTAATTCTGGATTGGGTTACACCAATGTTTGGGGTTTGTGGTTTACTGAGGCCAAAGAGCTCTCTGGCTGACAATTCTAAATGCCCCTCCTTAAACTACAAGTCCCAGGATTCCACAGCATATTGAAAGTGGAATAATAGCATTTTAACAGTGTAGTAAATAAATGGCCTTAGTGTTGATGAGGGTTAGATATTTGGGTGCCAGTTTTGCATAGGCTACCTGTTTACTTCTCAGCCCAGTTCGAAAAGCTGGCACTGAGTATTAAAGCCCCTAAAGTCTGGGAATTATATTACTTAAATAACTACCTACACCCATATGAACCTGCCTGAATAGCAAGCAGCTGAAATATGGAGGCAGATTGGTATGTAGGCAGCCAATCATGGCTCAGAGTGGCTGTGAAGTGGGGCTGCAGGGCAATAGAAGGATTGAAAAGGCAGAGGATTGCCTCAAGAGAGATTCAGACAGAGTGTGAGCGGGAGAAAGGACTTTGAACTGGCACTGACAGACCTTTGAACTAATAGATGCAGAATTGTCGATCTGAGAGAGAGGGGAGAACTACTTATATGTTATCCCAAAGGTCAGTGACTCAGAAGTCCCACCACCCCATGGCGCCAATGCCTCTGTGGAACAGTGGGGAATTATAACTCAAAAGGGAGGCTGCAAGAAGAGGTAACCTTACAGGATCTTTCCACCTTTGTATACCGGTACCCATGCAGGGACACCAGTTGGAGATTAAAAGAATGTTTTATTGGGGAAAATCACAAACACGTGCAAGTTTCAAGCAGTTTCGCAACTCTACACAGCTAACTGAAGGAAAGGAAGGAACAATTGGATAGTGAGAAGTTGGGGTGAAATGGGTGATATTTACTTATCCTGAAGACAAGAGATGAAGTGATGTGGTTCAGACTAGAGGTGCAAGAGTAGCACAAGAACAGGAATCTGAGCAGCAGAGTGACAGCCTATGTCCGGAGTACTATGAGCTATCTTGCTCAGAGCCAGGGTTTAAATACCCTTTGTCCACCCTGGTGGGGAAGGTTTTAATGGATATCTGACAGAGCAAACAACAATGGGATCTGGAGAGGGCTAATGGCCTTAGCATTAGGTGACAAAGCATTGACAGGAATCATGATAGCTTCTTAATGTCTGAGCAGGTGAGGAAACAAAGGAGAATTTTGGTGGGAAGAAGGAACAGGTTGATAACCATTGGTTGCTCTATTGAAACAACTTTGTGCACTATTGTGTTTGAAGACTGAGTCATTAAGGGGATTACTGAAAGCTCATCAGCACCAGAGCTTCCTCATTAATTTGATCTGGCTATACCCTGAGGTCCCATCTGACCTACTTTTTCACCTGTCCAGCCAGTCCTCTTTACCAGCATGGCTTTTCAGTCATAATCATAGAATCATAGAATCATAGAGTTGGAAGAGACCTCAGGAGCCATCGAGTCCAACCCCTTGCCATGCAGAAACACACATCAAAGCATTCCCAACAGATGGACATCCAGCCTCTGCTTAAAAACCTCCAAAGAAGGAGACTCTACCACACTCAGAGGCAGGACAGATATTCCACTGCCGGACAGCTCTGACCATCAGGAAGTTCTTTCTGAGGTTCAAGTGGAATCTCCTTTTCTGCAGCTTGAGTCCATTGCTCCTTGTCCTAGACCCTTTCTGCAGCTTATCTTTTAACGCTGCTGGAGTGTGGGCCTCGCGTGAGAAGCCTGGGCAGGAAGGCTCTCGCAAGCCTCCTGCTTCCCTTCTGCTCGGGCTCCGCAACTCCTTCCTGCTCGCAGTACAGCCTGGGATTTGGAGGCTGCACTGAGGAAAGGACGCACAACCGGCCCAGCTCCAGAGGCTCCGCACTGCAGGTGAGTGCGGCCCAGGCCCGTGAGCCTTGTGGGTTATTTTCGGCTAAAAGCCGAAAATAAAAAATGCATATTCGCTGCGCGTGTGGGCCTTGAGCATGGTGGAAATGGGAGTGCATCATGCAGACCACTCCTCACATTTACTCAAGGGGCCCTTTCACTTGCAAACTGCCATGTGAAAAGGGCCCTAGTCTCTGGAGTGGCAGAGAACAAGCCTGCTCCCTCCTCAACATGATGTCCCTTCAAATATTTAAACATGCCTATCATGTCCCCTCTTAACCTTCTCTTCTGCAGACTAAACATACCCAGCTCCCTAAGCCATTCTTCATAGGGCATGGCTTCCAGACCCTTCACCATTTTGGTCGCCTTCCTCTGGACATGTTCCAGCTTGTCGATATCCTTCTTGAATTCAGGTGCCCAGAACTGGACACAGTATTTCAAATGAGGCCTAACCAATACAGAATGGAGTGGTACCATTACCTCCCTCGATCTAGACACCCTACTCCTATTGATGCAACCAAGAATCACATTGGGTTTCTTGGCTACCTCATAATACTGCTGACTCATGTTCAGCTTGTGATCTACCAAGACTTCTAGATCCCTTTCACATGTACTGCTATCCAGCCACGTGTCCCCCATCCTGTATTTGTGCCTTCCATTTTTCCTGCCTAAGTGCAGGACCTTACATTTCTCTGTGTTGAAATTCTCTCTATCTCTCTGTTAAAATTCATTTTGTTAGCTTTGACCCAGCTCTCCAATCTGTCAAGGTCATTTTGAATTTTGATCCTGTCCTCTGGTGTATTAGCAACCCCTCTGAATTTGGTATCATCTGCAAATTTGATCAGCATGCCCTCCGCTCCTTCATCGAAGTCATCGATGAAGATGTTGAATAGCACTGGATCCAGGACATAAAAGTGTATGATTTATATTTAGTGCCAATCATATTATGGAGTGGGGGTGTACGGCATGGTAACATATTGTTCTGGAGAGCTTAAAAAATAAACACACACACATGTAAAAATTATTATATTCCTCTGCTGTGTTCAATAAATATGCTGTTGTTGTTGTTTTTAAACTTATCTCTGGCTCTCTGTTAAACCTGAATTGGAGTCAGACCATGCATACCAAAACTAAAAAACCTACACAACAACATAGTCATAAGTCCTCATTAAAGGGGTCACCCTGAGGCCCAGGAACCCAATCCAACAAGGAAATAATTGGGAAAACAAAGACAGAGTGAGTGACCAGATTCCTAGGGGTTGGAGTTTTAGGGCCAGCCTGGTTAAAGGGATTTCTCACATCCAACGATCCTGCTCATTTGCAAATCAGAAGGAATATGGAGCTTAGCAGGCATAAAAGACAGAGCCTTCAGGTGCTGGCCTCGTAAACATGATCAATGTTTCCCCCCCAAAATATAATCAGTTCCCTATTTTCTTCCAGGAGGACTTTTAGACTTTTTTAAAAAAATTACTATATAGGTCAGTGGTTTTATTTCTGTATGTTGATCTTTATGTTAGCTGTGCTTTTCTTTTAAAACAGTCTCATAACCACATGGCTGGATATTTTTTTTCAATGCCATACCATCAGCCCTCCACATTTGTGGGTTTGACTTTCACAGATTTGATTATTTGTGAGTTTCTCCAATCCCTGTCCCTTCACACCCTCAGGTGCTTCTCTTCTGGAGGAACCTTCTCTCTTAGCCACTCTGATCAGACTGCACAGCCCTTTAAAAACTGGCTGCTGGTTCTCCTCCTCCTAAACCAGTCGTTGCCTGGCCAGCTAAGGATGGCTCACAGCCAGATGTCTCAACACCACAAATGCTCAATCAATGCCCTTCAAACACCCAAGGAAGGAGATGGGTGAGAGAGGGGAAATATAGGGCCACCAACCTGATCTCCTCTTCCCCTCTCCTTTCCCTGACCTGATTTCCCTGGTTGCTTGTTCTCTTCACCATGGCCCTTTCCGCACCTTACCTGTTCGCGGAGGTGGGAGGCGGCGCTTGCGCAAGCAGCCTCTTGCGCGAGGCGCTCACTTTGCTTCTCCTTCCTTACCGCAGCTGGCTTGCCGGTCACGCGAGCACCGCGCGAGCGCCCCGCCCCTTCCTACTGCAGCGCAACCTGGGAATTGCAGGCTAGTGCTGAGGCAGGAAGCACGACTGGCCTGGCTCCCGATGCACCGCACAGCAGGTAAGTGCGCACGGGCCCCGGGAGCATTGCGAGACTGAGCACCATTTTCAGCTTAGAGCAGAAAATAAAAAGGTGCGTGTCCGCTGTGCGTCCGGCTCTTGAGCATCGCGTAAATGTGAGTGCATCGTACGGACCGCTCTTCCCATTAACGTGACGCTCAAGGGGCCCTTTCGCTTTAGAAACAGCATGCGAAAAGGGCCCATGCCTGGGCCCCCTTCCCACACATTCACACTTTTTGATATTTGCAGTTTTTCCACTCTTGTGAGGGTCCTGAGCCCCTAACACTAGTGACTGCAGAGGGCCAACTGTATATTCTTTTTAATTGTCATTGCTGGGTGTTTTTATTATTTTCAAGAAGCAATATTGACACAAGTTTCAAAGTAATTTCATTCTATTTTCACTCTGGAAAAAAAAGACATTTATATTTTGAAATATAGATTGTGAATCTTATTTTTTTTATTTGCCTATTGATTAATACTTTAAAAATAGTGATTGTTTGAGGCATTGTTGAATCCTCCATGATTCTATACAAACTGATATTTTATATTTGCTTGCAAGTGGGAAGATTTGGGTGGAAAACCATTAGCCAGAACTGGACGTTCAAGTCATCCTCACATTGTTCTAGGGGCAGTCTATTACTGTTCAGCCTTCTCCCCCCATTTTTTAATTATAGTATCTTTTTGTGCTAACTGATTCAGAGATAACCTCTGTTTTATTTCAAAATAATCAAACTTGTTTGTTTTCACTTAGGGAATCTTGCTTAAGGGTCATTCACACTTTTGTACCCATTAACTTTATGTGTATTCTTGATTCTTCTACCTTACAAAAACATTGCATTTTTGTTTCATGACTGGTTCTGTTTAATAGATGACTGGTTCAGCACAAATATTTGGAGAAACAGAAAGAGAAAGAGGGGGAGGTGGATAAATGATGCCTATGGGATAATACCTTTAATCTTCCTATCCTCAGCTATCCAAATAAGAAGAAAACTAATACATTTAAAAGTGCTAAGGTTTCAAGTGAATTACTCTCTATCTTCATGAATAAAAATGAATGAACAGACTGGTTAATGCCTCGATTCCATGTTGATTGCTCCTGCCTATCTGGTTCTATATTTTAATTCTGATTCAGCATTTCTGAAAAGCTACAGGTTGTCATTTTTGGCTCCCTTTTCTTAAACACTACCCACTTCCATGTGGTATTCAATGGTGTCTCAGTTCTCTCAGGAGTGCTTAGGTATAGATACCGGTTGGCTGAGCTTTCATATGCTATGTGTTTGGGGAGAGTGCAACATATGACTAGTAACCAGACATTAACATCTGAAATAAAGATGAGAAGGAGAGAAAGGAAGAAGGAGAGATTAAAATAGACTGAATGCACTATTTTAGGAAGCGGCACATTTTGGGTACACCTGCAGAGACTTTGGAAGTTCCACCAAAGGACAGGGTATGAACTCCCTGGATACGTGTTTCCTTTTTGATCTACATTCTTGCTTTACTACAGGTTTTCTCTTTCTCTGAAAGCTCACAGACTTACTGTGAAGTCCTTTTATAGAAAAATTGCTGCTTTGCATCAGGCCAGATATGTCTCTTTGGTTTAATGTTTAGTTCTTATCCCCAGTTGAGAGGAAGTTTGTAGTAAGCATTTCCTCACTATTACATGCTGGTATGATTCTCTTTTGAGGTTAAAGAACAAAGATATGTTCTATGCTTGTCTTTGTTATAAATTTATTTTTTTACATAGTTTTTTATGTTTTTACCTTTAAAACTTTTCAACTCTTTACATGCTATTTTTAAGCAAGATAAAAAAATTGGCAACCCTACCCAACACCAAGTATAATTGTTTGCTTGTTTAAAGATCCATGATCTCTTTTGTCTTCTCTTGCTGTATTTTGGTACTTCATCCCTCCTTGCATTCTTGCATGTAAGATCTCCAGGGCAGGGATCACAGCTGCTATTTCTTTGGCCTTTTATGCTCCCTTGGAGCATCTGCTTGACCATAGTGGGAAAGTGGATGCAGGTCCAGATGTACTTTTAGTTGGATCCAGAAGGGAAGAGTGTATGTTCTTATTTTTAATCGGTAGATCTGACAGAGACCGTTTTTGGTTCAAAAAGATTCTCCACAGTTTTTTTCTGTTCATCACACAAATCTTATGAAATAAGTGGATGAGCCACCAAACACTTCACACTAAATGAGCAAATCACAGCTTCCAATTTAGCAGCCTTTACACAAACTGAAGGTGCTGTATTTAGAATGACAATACTGCCCCTCAGCAGTGGACGCTGTCAGGGAAAGCTGCCTTTCCTCCCCCAGAGAAGGGAGAGTAGAGAGAACATCATGACACAGAGTACAGGATAGAGTAAAGCCACATATATAATCCAGCTCTGTTCCACCTTTACCTCTTCCCCTTTCTCACCCTTTCCGCACCTTACTTGTTCGCGGAGGTGGGGGGTGGCGCTCGCGTGAGCAGCCTCTTGCACGAGGTGCTCACATCCCTGCTTCTTCGTCGCCGCAGCTGGCTTGCCGGTCGCGCAAACGCCCCGCCTCTGCTTTCCGCAGTGCAGCCTAGGAGCGATGCGCGACCACGCAGCATTTTCGGCTTTAAGCCGAAAATAAAAAATGCGTGCTCGGTCCGTGTTAGGCTCTTGAGTGTTGCGTAAACTTGAGTGCGTCGTGTGGACTGCTCTTCACATTTATGCGACGCTCAAGGGGCCCTTTCGCTTAAAAAACACCGTGCGAAAAGGGCCTCTGTTGAATGCTGAGGAAGAGGATGCTCAATGAAATTCTGGCAGGTTATTCAGCCATTGGAGCTGTTGGTTTTAGCATGTGGCTGACAACAATATCAGGAGAAGCAGAACAGTGGCACAGTACAGCTGCTTCAGTGACTTTGGGGATGAGAGCTTTAGGCCTCTAATGGTTGCAACAGGGTTCAGGAATTCTATTAATTCTGCCACCCTATTTATGTTCTGGCTTCTGCCCCTGGCTCAAGGCACCTTTAGCGGCACTGGAGGCGGCATTATTGATAAAATATACCTCTCACTTTTCTCCCAATAAGAAGTTCAAGAACTTAGGACCTGCACTGTCTTGTGCAGTGCTTGCAGCTCAAGAGAGGAATCTCAAGATGGCAGTCCTGCCTTGAAAAGTGTGTGTGTGTGTTTGTGCATGTGTGTATGGTTCTTTATTACTGAGACTTGCTGTTTCTGGTTTGAATGGCATACTCTGTGCATCTGGGACTCATCTTAATGCATCACACTTAATGATATTAACAGAGGCTGCCTCTTATAACATCAGTGTCTGCCTCCCATGACATCATAAGGCAGTGGTTCTCAACCTGGGGTATGCATATCTGCAGGGCCATGAATGAGGACGTTTAGGATACATAGGAAAAAAATGAATAATGGCAGAAAAAGTATAATGTATAAGCCATTTTCAGAGAATGTGACAACTTGATATGGTTCTTGATTGTCCATAGTGTTGGTGTTCCTGTCCCAGAACCTCAAGGGATGGGGGGACTATCATAAAGATAAAGAGAAGAGTGACACACAGGCTGAAGGTTCAGCTGCCATTGACCCAGAAACTTAAACAAGTAATCTTTTTCACTTGCATATGTACACACAGCCTGCTGTTTGAGTTGCTGGAACTCTAGCCTCACCCACGTTAAGTGGCTTCTTGAACCTTGTGCACATGTGCTCTTCTCTCCCTCTTCCTTGTATCCCTCTCCACAAGGAGAGAGCATACCTGGTGGAGACATCCAGTTCTGCCTTGAATCCATCTGAGGGAGGGATGCAACACCAGTTGCTCTTCCTTGTGCCTTTGGCTGGGAGCAAACTGGATCCTGAGACAGTAGAGAGCATCTAGGTGGGTACCAGGGCATGATGGGATGGCTTGGCTCAGATAGGATGGCTGGCCTTTCTTTCCATGCATGTGGAGACATCTCTTCAGAGCTCACAGAAGCTGTCTGATAGAGCCCTTTTTGCCTTCAAAGAAAGGATGTGGGCTATCAAAGGGCACTTTAATGAAAAGTTGAGAAGCACTTTTGTAAAGGGATATCTCTAGATCTCATGTACTAAAATCTGAGGCCATGCGGTAGTATTAAACTGGCAGCCCTCCGCCCGAACTAACAGCATAGCTTAAAACTAAGTACAGCTTTTTATATATAGGGAAGGAGAGGGAGAGGGAGAGGGAGAGGGAGAGGGAGGGGGAGAGAGAGAGAGATTTTTTAAAAAACCTCCTAATTGAATCAACAATAATTTAAAACAGTATAGAAGCATTCAAAATATAACAATGACCACATCATTAAACCCCCTTCTGACTCTTCTTCTGCCTCCTGCCATTTTGCCAGAACTTGGATTCATGACAAGTTACAAAAATTTAAACAGGCACAGATAAAAAAGTTAGGAAAAAAGTGAAACTTAATTTAACTGCCTATAGAATGAACAACAATTTAAAATATATCCATTAAAAAGGGAAGAAAGTCTGAAGACTACAGCACACTTTAAAAATGTTTTCCTTACTAATGGTTAATTCCCCAAAGCCTATCATGATAATAACAAAATTATCTATAGACAGAAGGAAAGCAAGGATGGATCCAGTCTAACCTATCTAGAAAGAGAGTTTCAGAGCTTGAGACAACCATCTAGGAGGCCCTCTCCTAGATTCCCATTAGGCACAACTATGAAAATGGTGGGACGGAGGCGACAGCCTCCCTGGATTCTTCCAAAGCCTGGACAGGAGAATACAGTCCTCTAGACAGCTTAGACCTGAGCCACATAGGACATTTCGGTCATAACCAGCTTGTTATTGTGTGCCTTCAAGTTGTTTCCAATTTATGGTGATCCTAAGGTGAAACAATCAGAGGGGTTTCTTGGCAAGATTTGTTCAGAGGGGATTTGCCTATTGCCTTCCTCTGAGGCTGAGAGAATATGACTTGCCCAAGGTCACCCAGGGGGTCTCCATGGCTGAGTGGGGATTTGAACCCTAGTCTCCACAGTCCCAGGCCATTTCCGCACTAGCCTGTTATAGCGCTATGATTCCACTTTCAACATCCTATGGAATCCTGGGGTTTGCAGTTTAGGGAGGGGCGGCCCCTCCCGAAACTGCAAACCCCAGAATTCCATAGGGTGTTGAAAGTGGAATCATAGCGCTATAACAGACCACTGCGGAAATGGGCCCCATCTGATATTCAAACCATGCACATTACACAAATACCAGAGTCTGTCTCTTTCTTCCAAGTGGGTGAGCAAAGATATTGTTGTCATAAGCATGAGACATGAGTTGAAGTTATGAGAGTGGAAGGGATAGGGCTTTCCCTTCGCACTCTGAGGTTCATTATGCAAATGGCCAAAGCGTTTCCTCAACCCCAAACCTTCACTAGTTTCTGCTAAGTTTCTAGATTTAAACTGTCGGCTGCCTTTAAAAAAAACCCAAAAACAAAACTTTGTTATGCATTTAACTGTGTCTTTGTGCTACTTTGATGTTCAGTAACATATTAATGTAGTTTTATGTTACTTTAATGTACTGATGTCTATTTCATATATATCACTTAGAACACTTTTCAGCTAGAAAAGTGTTATAGAGATTTTCCCCCCTCTAAAGCTTTACATCCATTGGTTTTACATCCATAAAGTACAGTCTGGGCACCCCACATGTTGGCTTTTGTTCCATATAACTCTACCTCACTCGCTTGCAGAAGCATGGCTTTTGTTATGCTCAGTTAGGTACCTTTAACTCAATCAGGTAGTCAGGAACTTCCATTCTCCAGTGTTAAAATATTGATTACTTTGTTCTATGCACTTCTGAGTCTCACCTCCAAAATCATTGACTCTTTATATGTTTAAGTTTGAAGTCCACTTGCCCTTGAGTTCAGGCACCCGGTGGTTTCTTTGACCACAGGATTCAGCAAGCACAGACCTGCAGTTCCTCTGTGCTGAGAACTGCTTGGGGTTTGTTTGGTTCTCAGACCCAGATTTCTCTGACACTTTCCTTGTGCCTTTCCTGACTAATCCAAAGGATAGAGAAGAAGTTGGTTTGATTCATTTTTTGATCAACATAACTGTCACTTCCCAAATTTACACAGAAAAAAATGTGCCTATTTGAGGAAAATAGTATCCAGGCAGGCAGATTTAGTAGAAATGTACTTCCTTGGTCGTATAAATTAAAAGGAAAAGAGTGTACAAAATTGGGTGAGGATTATTCTGCACATGAGGACACACAGAGAATTTCATGCAGACTTTTAAAAACATTTGCAGAAATGGGACAGAACAAACTTGGGAAGGTGAATGCATAGGGGTATAGATATGGGGGATGGCAAAACTATAGCATTGCTTTCCCGAAAAAGAGACCTATCCCCCACCCAGTAAAATGTTCTTTTTGTCCCCAGATTTCTAGCATTCCAGTGATTATAAATGTTCAGTTGAACTTTTATAAATGCAGTTCTGGTATTGAAAGCAAACGGTCAGGCAAAGTTGCCAAGGAATTGCAAACACCGCAAATAGGAGAGTTCAAGGTGGGAAGCCAATGTCTCACTCTGTGAATGCTAAGAATTTGGAGACTGAAGGAAAATTTCATTGGGGTGGGATTCTTATTGAAGGGGCAGTAGTCTCATTCTCCCTACTCCCATAGCTACCCCTCTGGCGGGAAAACCTAAGTTTGTGCCTAATCAGAGATATTTGTGGTCAGTAGTAAGAGTGTAATTCCTTTTTTTTTTTTTTTTTGAGTCTCTTGCTCTACAAGGCAATGGTGGAAAGTGGTCAGAAGGGCCCTTTTTCATGCTCCATATGCTTATTTTTCTCACTAAGACATCTCTGATAACTATCTTGTTGTTTTTGTCGAGTGCCTTCAAGTTGTTTTGAGTTACGGCAGTCCTAAGGTGACCTTATCATGGAGTTTTTTTGGAAAAATTAATCCAGAGGAGGTTTGCTATTCTCTTCTTCCAAACATGAGAGAATGTGATTTGCTCACTGGTTTCCATGGCTGAGTGAATATTTAATCCCTGGTCTCCTCAAATTGTAATCCAGCACTCAAACCATTATATCACACTGGCTATCTCTGATAACTAGTACTGAACCTAAAGCTCTCCATTTTACTTAGAAAGTTAATTGGCACCAATGCCAGTATCACTCGGGTGCCAAATAAACACATGGCTTTTTACAAAGCCTTTGGGACATAATTGATTTTACCCAAATTTGCACATGTGTTACAGATTTAAATTCTTTTGAAATGATGTTAACCATCTTGTTTTAACTTGCCAAATTGTTTAATATGGTTTTAGTCTATTTAATTTTTTTATGGTTTTATTTATTTTTTAAAAAAATTAGTTAACCTCATGGTGTTGGACACTGCCCTGAAAGTCTTAAGACATGGGGAAGGAAATAAATATTTAAATCAATCAATCAATAAAGGCCACAGTGTCATCCCTAGAAGACTTGGGGATAAAAAACATGCTGGCCACCAGAAGGAACTTGGGAAGCAGCTAGTTTTATTCTTCGGTCTGTATATGGCAAATTGACTCTGAAAATCAGCTGAAAACAGCACCTCATTTCAATTTGACCCTACTGATAAACTCAAAAGTTCATGCTGGTGTCAACTGGAAACTATTTGTTTATTGTCCCAGTAGGAATCTGATTCCAGGTCTGGAGCTAGATCCTCAATCCTCCTACACTATGGGTGGTAGCGATTAGTCTATTGTATTCCATCTGGCTGCATTTGCTGCTTATTGTTTTATGGTTTATTTTCTTCTAATCTCAAAAGCAATCAGACCGAGGCAATGAAAAACATGTCAGCAGCCCAAAAGATTGTGGTATAATTCTGACAATTCAGTGTCACTCTGTGATTGCTAATATGTGCTGTATCTATACTCTGCCTTGACAAAAACATCCATAAACAAACAGTATAATTACAGGCAGTTTAAGTTATTTTAGTGTGCAAATGGTCATGTACTTAGAGATGATAGATAACGTTACATTTTGATGTGAGGACTGAAGCGATGTATTTCCTCTATATTTTTTTTACCAATGGAGAGTACAGATACAACATATTATTAATTGCAGATAGCAATATGAACAGTTAACATTTTGCATCACAATTATATTTTCACTGCTGCTGCTAGATGATAGTAATAACCAGAATTACTTTTTGGGCTACAGTTCCCAGAGACCTCAGGGGGTCATGCTGACCAAGTAGTAATGCTGGCTGGGAATTTCTAGGAGTTGTGGTCCAAAGAAGGAACTTCTCCAAGCTTGGCAGTAATCCCTTAAATGGAAGTGATGACATCACACTGCAGTCAAATATTCCGTTTGCTTTCTAATACCAATTACACTGATTCCTCCACATTTGCTAGAGTTAGGGGCATAGGACCCCCGTGAAAGTGGAGAAACCATGAATAACACTAGGCCGAACCATATTTAACACACAAAAAAGTATGATCACCATATTCAACCCACCATGGATTCCTTTGAGGCATCAGGGTTCTTTCACAAGGCAGAAGCAGGTGGCTGGTGGGGCTTGTTACCACCTCCACTGCTGCCCCACACCATATTTAATAGGGATTTACGAGCCTTCTTTGCAGTTTCTCAGTCTCATGAGGCTTGCAGTCCCTATTAAAAATGGCATAGGGAGGCAGCATAGGTGAATAATCAAATCCGCAAAAGTGAAACCCGCAAATGTGGAGGGCTGACTGTATTATAGCAAAGCAGCACCCAGTGATGGCTGATGGCATCCATGTTTTTGTTCAGTGACTTTGTATTTCAGTCCAAATTTCAAAAAGGTTGTCCAAGATGCCAAAACTGTTTTGGGGACAAGGTTCAGTTTGACATATTTTCTGATTTCCTCGATAATTCCTACAAAGGTAGCATCTAAATGGGAATGAATATATAATGTTTATAAATATAATTAAGAGATTCATTGTTGTAACTTTTAAATGCTAACTTCTAACCAACATGTACCATTCTCTGGTTTTATGGCCCCACATGGAAACTCCTGTATCTCTCTTTATGAACCATAAATTTCTCTCTTAACTGTCAAACTTCTTCAATGAACACATTAAAATCTTATCCAAACAGACTGTTCTAGGAGATGCTGAAATGTTTTTTGCACATTTTATATGCAATAAAAAGGCCATGGAGATGGCTTGTTTATTTTGATTCTCTGCTAATTTGGCAAGGATGTATGCTCAGGGTTTCATTATAAGCCAAGATCATACCAAATAGGGTAAACTTTTGATGAGCACACTCACTACCAGGCTTCTTAATGTCTAATTAAACAAGAAGCATTCCCAAGATGAAGCTTACACCTCTGTGCAATAAGTAACGACAGCCTTTAAACTCTTGGAAAATGGAGCACGGACTATTGCTGTCTGCATGTGCACAGTGTGATCACTCCCACGTGTGCCTGTATCAGAAGTCCAACTGAGGCAAGATTATCCTCACCGTGATGTACAGTATTCTGCACAATTTCATGCTCGTCTGGGAGGGACTGCATTAACAAACCACGGAGGAAGAGGATATAGCACGACACCTTTGCTTGCAGTTTTCAGTTTTCTTCCCTGCCTTGTGAAATCCATGAGGGAAAGAACCAAGTCACCACCGCTGTCCATATGGCCTTTTCATACACACATTCATGAGACCGCAGCAGCTGCAGTCAGCAATTTGGGAGGAATCCTAGAATCACAGATCCATAGAATTGGAAGAGACCACAATGGCCAACCCTCTGCCATGCAGGAACATACACTCAAAGCACCTTCAGCAAGTGGCCATCCAGCCTCTGTTTAAAAACTTCCAAAGAAAGTGGCTCCACAGCTCTTACTGTCTGGAAGTTCTTTCTGATATTTAGGTGAAATCTCTTTTCCTGTAGTTTGAATCCATTGCTCCATGTCCTAGACTATTTCTGCACTAGCCTGTTATAGTGTTTTGATTCCACTTGCAACATCCTATGGAATCCTGGGGTTTGCAGTTTTGGGAGGCCCAGCCCCTCCCAAAACTGCAAACCCCAGGATTCCATAGGATGTTGCAAGTGGAATCATAGCACTGTAACAGGCTAGTGCGGAAATGACCTCAGTCTCTGGAGCAGCAGAGTTTACCATTCAGTTTACAGTTCAGTTTACCATTCAAAACTAACCATTGCATCCTGCAGTGAACATATATGCTAGCATATCTTTCAGGTACAAAATGATTGTTCACTATGATGCTCAACTAAACAATTACTTAGTTTAATCATTGCTGTTATGTGCCTTCAATTCATTTCCCACTTACAGTGACTGTAAAGCAAAACAGTGTTTTCTGGGGCTGAGAGTGTGTGTTGTGCCCAAGATCACCCAGTGGGTTTCCATGACTGAGCAGGGAACTGAATCCTGGTCTCCAGCATTGTCGTCGAATACTCAAACCATCATACCACACTGGCTTTCAACCAATTAGCAAACCTTTATTCATCTAAAACACTGTCCCAGAGTAAATGGGCAGGAGGCTTACTGTTATTTCTATAAAGAGGTGCCATTTTGAATCAGGCTTTTCCTCCTGTCTTTCATGGAAGATGGATGCCTCCTTCTAAGGTAGTACTTGCAGTCATGGCACAATGTTCATCATCTAAAAGAAGAGGACGTGCTTTTTATTTTCTTCAGAACTATTGTTTGTCTATTAATTGTGTGTGTGTGTGTGTGTGTGTGTGTGTGCACATGCATGCATGCTCTGGGACAAATTTAATCTCTCAAAAAATGAAAATTCATATGATTAATCAAACTGCAATTTCTTTAATGGGATGACAGCTGCAGCAGTGACAGATTAACATGGCTATGTTAATGGAGGAACTTTTTGATAAAGATGGCCAGGTCAGTCATTTTGCTGATTAGTCAAGCATTAAATGCTGCCTCTTCACTCTAATTAATGTGGATAGCAACCAAAGCCCAGGTATGCAGTTTTGGCATTACATACAGCAAATCACACAAGTACCACACCTCTTTCTTTTATTGCAACAAAAGTGCAATAATTGTTGATTAATTCACATTGACCATACTTTTATGATACCTCATCTCAGCTGTCTAAACTGATTCCCTTCCTCTCTCTAATCATAGGAGTGTCCTCATTGATAAGACTGGCATTTTTTCTATGTATTTAGTATTCTAGAAATGAACATGGTACCTGTTTTATAGAATGGAGCTACTAAGGTGTACGGCTTGTACAGCTGGAAGTTTTTGAGTCATCTGATTCAAGCAACATGCATCTGACACCCCTGAGGAACTGCAAAGATTAGAGGTATAGCATTTCCAGAAATTCTGAAGCCGTGGAAATAGACTTGTTTTTCGTGATTTTTTTTTCTCAACAAAAAAAATGGGAATATAAAAAAAAATTGAAAAATTAAATAATAGCATCCTTTATTGATTAAAGTCACTTTGTTACTTTAGGGACATAAAGTGCATTATGTATACATTGATCTGGCATAAAGTTATCATATCTGATATATTACAAGTACAGCTTATTTAGAAAACAATTGCAAACTGAACTGACTTATAAAATTTCCTTTTATTAAAACAGAACTAGAAGGTCCTCACCTATAAGTAACCTCTTAGGTTTTGGCAGTTTGAGGAAAACACAATAAAAACTGAAGAAACCATCATCATGAGTAAAACAAGGATATTTATTTTGTCTGCATTAGTTTTCCATAGTGTCAAGTACTCATTTCCATAACAAGAAATGAGAAAAGAGGGAGGGGGATGGAATTGTAATGTTCAGATACTGTACCTAGTCTTATATAAAAATATCCCTTTTAAACATAGTTTTTAGAAATAATTTTTAGAGCAGTAAATCTGTGAACACCTTTCCTTAAAAATTTTATTTTTCATTCTAAAAGAAGATCTACCATAATCCCCACCACCACATTTTTCCCAGGGGAAAAAAAGGCTTCAAGAAATAATGGGAAAATTCCATTTTTATCTCTCATTTTTTCCCCATTTTTTCCCCTGGACCCTCACATCTCTGGCCATTTCCACATGGGGCGAGGGAATTGCCCTGCACCGCTACTTACCGGATCTTCTGGCTCCCCAGTCCAGTCCAGGCTGCTCCAGAGCAGTGCGTGATCATTGATCCACTCTGCTCCAGTGTCCAAAATGGCGGCTTCCAGTTGGTCGTGGGTCTTGACCAACCGCTGAAGCTCACCAGCCTAAAGCTTGCATTGGTGAGAGCCTGAGAATCTGCACAAGGGAGAAGGCTCGCAGTGGTGCGCTCCGTGCTTTTGAAAGACCGGAAAAATCAGGTCTTTCAAAAGCACGCTGGAGGACCACTCGGGGTCGTTCTGGAGAGGACTGAGGTGCGGATGTACGGTAAGTAGTCCTGACCCGGTCTGCTCCAAGGTGCAGAGGTCCTTCGTGGAGGATGGACTGCACCATTTTTATTACCCCGTGTGGAAATGGCCTCTGTTCTAGATTGATCCCATTGGTAAGATTACTTTTTCTGGATTCCAGCTCCCAGAACCCCCCAGCCAGCAGGGAGATTTAATGCTGCAATCTAAAAAGTAATATTTCCAAGCCCTGACATTTACCTATAGCAATACAGCCAGTACAGTGTAGTGGTTTGACTTTTGGACTATGACTCTGGAGACCTGGTTCAAATCCCCACTCAGTTATGGAAACCTAATGGATGTCCTTGAGCAAGTCACACCCCCTCAGCCTCAGAGGAAGGCAAAGATAAACCCTTTCTGAACAAATCTTGTCAAAAAACCTTGAGATAGGTTCACCTTAGGTTCTCTGTAAGTCAGAAAAGTCTTGAAGGCACATAGCAACAACAAGAGAGAGACAAAGTGCAGCCCTTCAGTTGGTGCTGAACTGTAATTCCCAGAATTCCTCATCCTGCTGGATATACTGGCTGTGGCTGATAGAAGTTGCAATCTAATAAAATCTGTAGAACCACACTTTGCCCATCCCCTTGATCCATAACTATATATAAACTTCATGTGATGGTTTGGAAATGTTGCAGGGATAATGTTGCTCAAAGTTTTCCTACTAATTTTAATTATGCAACTTGATTGGGAGCTTCTTCAACTGTATTTTATTTCCATGAACAGTGGGACAAGAGGAAGGATTTCCTGCCACCCCACATCTTTTTGCAATGAAGTGGCAAAATGCTGTTGTTACTTTAATTATGTATTACAAGATAGAGGAACGGAATCTTCTTATCAAAATGCATGATTAAAAAAAATTGATGGCAGAGCATCTTCACCCAATATTTTCCACAATGTCTTCTTTGTTCCTTTTTTTTTAAAAGTCACTGCATAGCTTAAGCAGCCTTTGGTGAAGGAAAAGGTATTCAGAATAGACTGTTGCAGTTCAGTATGCAAATAATGCATTTATATGGACCCTGGTTTTATTTCTTTGTGCCAGTTGGGTTATATGTGACACCTTCTGTTAATAAAAGAAGGTTACACATATTCAGCCAATCAAGGAAGCTGACAGGCTGGGCTTTCTTAATCACTTTATAATTGGATTCTTCTGTAACCTGTATTGTGTGCATTTATCGAAAAAAGTCTCTATCAAAAGAGGTCAGCGAGAGCATTCCCCTGATCTTCACTGCCCTTTTCATAATGGAGATTGCTCATTTATACTTTGGTAAACCAAGGGGTTTTCTTTATGGCTTCTGTGACTGTCATAACATTTGTTTTAAATGAAATGTACTTGTAGAAAATTGACAGACTGTCCCCAAGCTGTACTAGAATATAGACTAAAATAGCAGGGATCCCAACGGGCAGCCCTTTTACAAACCTTTAGCTTTGTTTTCTTAAAAAAAAAGAAGAAGAAGAAGAAGAAGAAGAAGAAGAAAAAAGTGGAGTGCATATTACATTCTCTTTTCTCTCCCATCAATAATGAACTCTGTTCCTGAAGCAAAGAAGGTATTATTGATTTATTGTCTAGCATGTCCATGCCCGCCCCCCTGCACTGTGGCAGAATTCACTAAACAAAATCCATCTTTGGCAGCATTGTATGCCAGCAATGGGCCCAAAGGGGAACTGCTCTACATGTACACTTTCAACAGCCTCGAAAAATGTGCCACTTTGGGTTGTGTTGAGGAGACTGTACTGAAACAAAATGAAATGGTTCATCCGGGCAGACTGTGTGCTGCCAGGGTCCTTCGTGGCTTATAAGCAGTGATGTAGACTCGAGTCAATTGACTCGGACTAAAGTCGGACTTAAGTCACTTCAGTGACTCAACTCACTGGCAGAAATTGCACACCGACTCAACTCGACTTGAGACATATATATTTTTAGTGACTGACTTACTGTCCTTGGCTCAGTAACATAACACATTCATCCAGAAACATTACAACTTACTGGTTACATGACTATCTGTCTCAAACCCAAAGTATGGACACATTTCTGAGAGGAAATAGCGAATGAGTTAGGCGATGGGCTTGAGATGGGCTTGAGATCTGCTCAACAGCCTGTTCCCACTACATGTGGGAGGAGATTTCTAAAACTTTTCCCAAGAGCAGAGGGCAAAATGACAAAGGTGCACACAGCAAAGAGAACATATATTTCTAAGGGGTTGAATGAGATTTTAAGATACTGCAATGCCAGAAATTTGGAGACTGAGGGGAAATTCCATGGAGAACCGTTCTAGACGTGAACCGTGTACAATATCTCACTGTCTGCAATGCTAGGAATTTAGTACTGAAGGAAAATTTCATGGAAGAGGTATAATTCTTAGGGGGCCAATGCACTCATTTTGTCCTTTTGCATAGTTACACCCTTGGAAGTCGTAGAGTGAAACATCTGGAAAGCCAAACTCTCCTTCCTTGCTGTTCTATTGCACTGTGGACTTCTGTAAATGACACTGACAGGCTGTGAGTTAGAGAACATTATTGCTGTTTTTGCTGTTGTGTTGTTGTCGCCATCATCACCATCGGGAAATAAGGACTCTCAACCTGAACTGTGACTGAACTGAGGTGTTCTCATCAGTCTGATGTTCTTCTCACATAGACAGGAATTGCTGAAAATAAAAGGATAGGAAACTCATTCTTGTTGATGAACCTGAATTAACAGATTATATTCTCTCTCTATTCCCTTGTCAAGATAGAATGTCTAACACTGTTGGAATATGAATGCAAATGTTCACTTAATCCTTAATGCTCTACAAGGCATGAAAATGTGGTCTCTCAAGACTGCTGACTTCTTGTGTATTGAACTCGAGATGTTAGAAACTGTTGTGCACCTTGATAGGCTTGAGAGAATGTTCTAAATACACATCTTGCTGAAACCCTAGTGAAATCAAAATGCTGGAGGTTTAGTTCCAAGTGGTAAATGTGGGGAAGTCAGTGGGAGTAGTTGCATGAGTAATTGTTCACTGATGGGAGTTTCCTCCCCCCGCCCAAAAAAAAGAAAAACAGGGAAAGGAAAAAGGAAAAGAAAAAAAAAAGAAATAGAAGTGCTCTCTGTGTGTGCATGCATGCATGCAACTTCGCAAAATCCCAAAAGGCATGTGCATATTTTTATAGACTCTTCATTTGCAAGTATAATACTGTTCCTTGCTAGCATGAATACTACCCTTAAATATTCTTACTAAATTAAAATGAAGATAACCATCAAATGCAAAGAAACTTGCAGAGCATAATGGCTAGCAGGATGGAATTCTGAACTGGTGAGCATCCAGTTCAAATGTCACCTGCATTCTGAACTCATGGAGTTAAGCAAGCCACCCTCTCTGAGACTCATACACCTTCCCCCTCCTTTCCTCTCTTATATACTTATCTCTAATACAGGGATATGACACTAGTCTGCTTCATGGGGATTTTGACAGGATTATGAACACCAGGTAGGTGAAGTGCTTTGAGTCATTTAGCAAGAAGTAAAAATCCTACCTTAATAAAATATTTGGAGAAAATATTTAGGGAATGTTATATTTTGCAGTACTCCAGAGTGAGACGTCTCACTTGAAAACGATCATACAAGTTATTTCCAAATAATCTGTTCTCTGTATACTAGTCATTCCCACTCCTTACTTGAATCTAGAGTTAAGCACCAAAAAAGACACAAATATATGTCACAGGCCTGATTCATTCTGATACTATGTGCATTGTGTGCATTTTGGTTGGGCAATAAAGGTGGTGCTTTTTTGTGGATTTTGAATTCTGTTGTATTTTACTGCTTGGTCAACATGGCTACTGTTGGGGATGATAGGAGTTTCAGCCCCACGGAAACGCAGCGGAAAAACCAGAGTTCAGCGAACCAACAGCAGCAGCCTTATTCCCCAGTAAGGATACTCACACACAGAGGAGTTTCTTCCAAAACAGGAGGGACTTTATCTTGCAGCAAAGTTCCGTTATATACAAAACATAGGACAGATGGACAAAAGCTTGTGCCAGGCACCAGGTTTGGTCAACAGACAAATACATACTGGCGTTGCTTTGTTATATACATATCTACAACCAATCAGGTAGAGGTTTGCACACCTCCCTCTACCATCTGCACACGACCCCAGTTTCTTATGCAACCTTGCAATTACCCACAGCTGGGGCATGATGCAACATCTTTGCAGTGGGCTGATCATTTTCCCAGGGTTCCCTGCCTGGAATCCCTGACAGCTACCCCAAAATATGTTTCTGATTTCTAGTTTCTCCACACACAGAAAAGTCTGGAGTTCTGTCTCTATCGTGGCCCTCCCTTGGCTTACCATCCAAGGGACAGTGAAAGGTGTACAAAGGCAATCCCTGTATTAATTCTGTTCAGTGAACACAGCGGACACTGGGATAATAGGGAGATTCTCCCTGTCCTGATTGCCTTCCTAATTAGCCATAGTTTGTTTTCCGCATCAATGTGCATACGTGGACAGGAACCACAACAGGGCAATGAAACAAATGGGAACTTTAAAAGAGTTCCTATCTCTTTCTCAAACTCAGGCCTTTTCCGCAGGACATCGGCATCCCACACAGGGGATGGGAGAAGGACAGGTCTTGGATTACGCTTATGCACAATGTTGTCCATGTCCAGTCATTCTCCCATCTCCAGGTGCCACGATCGCTCCACAAATCATTGATGAGTTCTTCCCATCAATGACCAGAGATCGCGCAGCCCTCCCGCTGCCCTCCCACACTTACCTGAGCTGTGATGGGTCAGGAAGTGTGATGGCCATGCTTCCTGCTCTAGCACAGCCTGGGACAGTGCCCAGCGGCACTGCAGAAAGAAGAGACATGACCACTGAGCCTCCTCCATTCCAGCAGGCAGCTGGTGCGGAGGAGAATGCTCCTGTTGCTCTCCTCTCCTGGGAGAGGCTCTACTGGGATTCTTGCAAGATGCCACTGGGATCCAGGATCCTGAGGAAAGGAAAGGCCAGTCTCTTTGCTTAATTGAGGAAAGCAAGTTCAGAGCTTGTGTTCCTTGGCTTAACAGAGAAGAGTGGGTATATGCGCTCTGACTATACACAGGAGTTCTCTCATTCATTTCTGTTAACAACCTGGTATACTGAGCATCAATACATGTGCACACATACATGCACACAAAAAAGAAGACAGTCGGGGCTCTTTTATGACCTCAATATGTGAGCGGTGTATCCAAGGAGGGTAGGATTACACTGTGTGCCTTTTTTGAGGGAAATTCAGATCTCTTTGAATTCAGAGGTAATATTTTCATGGGTTTTAATGGCTTAGGCGTGGTTTACATGGCAGAATGTTTGACAGCAAACATTATCTCGTTATCTATTTCTAATGACTGAAAAGTCTATGAAGTATTGCATAGAATGAATATATAGTTAGCAAAATTTCCTTCCTTCCTTCCTGAAATGTTTGGATCACCTTTCTAATTGAAACATGGCTGTATGTCATGTGAGCAAAGCAGGAAACTACACGTTAAAAATAATGCAAAAACACAGTTAAAAATCAGAACACAGCATTATTAAACAGCAAGGAGTATATGTTTAGAAACTTAGAAGAAAGTAGTGACTGGGTGGAGGTGGAGAAAGCTTTCAGATATTGGCAGAAAAGATGCAAGAGGTTTAGGGTGCCCTCATAATTTTCTTCAAAGAGATTTTCTAGTGCGGGCCACAACGACATACTATATACACTTTGCAACCTCGTTGCATAAAGTACAGAATATAGGGAAGGATCTTGATGATCTAAAGGAACAGTGGCATTTATGCAAAAGAAGAAGTCATACTGTGAATACAAAAAAGCAAAGAGAGGGAGGAAAGAATGTTGATGCACCTTTAAAATGTGACTTATTCTTTTTTCACTAGGGAGAAAATTAAATTACAAAAAAGATGTACAAGAATCAGAAAGATCAGAAATAAACTTTGTAGTATATACCCCATAAAAAAGAAACAAAAGTTCCATATTGGAACATCTTCTGGGAACAAACTATTTGCTGAGAAGGAAAAAAAATCATGTTCCCAATATTATTAGGTTAGATTTATAGTACTGTGAAATGACTTTGCGATATGCTAAGGATGCCCAAAATGAAGTCTTAATGGGAAATATTAGGAGATTGCATCCTTGAGGGGCAGCTTTTCCTGAAATTAGGAGAGAGCTACTTAAAAGCAAGGTGAATGTAGGGCAAATCTGTTGAAAGTAGCTCTATCCTTTGAATTTCAGAAATGATGGCAACCACAGCTCATGCTCCAGGTTAAAAAAAAATCTGAATCCCATTTTCATAAGGATTTTAAATGATTGCTTCTGTGCATATAGAAGCTGAGTAAAATATGAAACTTTCCTTTCTAGTGGTTTTACAGCACTGAGACTTTCAGACTGTAGCTACGTTGCAGTTTAGATCAAAGGCAGTGAGTAAGGAAGCAAAGATAAGCACAGTTCTAACATCACAGATGACTACCACTCCGGTTGTCTTAGTCAAGTTGCACCCCCCCCCCCCCGTTGTACCTGCAGTAGCTTGTCTGAAATGGAATTGTTCTCAAGCCCTTTCGAGCTGAGTTAAATGACATTTGCTGAATGGTGTTGGTGTAAGTCCAAAGCTACCGCTGCAGAGTCCATCATCAACTGTGCACAAAATTATACAAAACGCAGGTTGCAGAGAAAATAGTCAGGCTCCAAGCCAGGGGTGTTGTATTACCTCCAGCTATTTGAAAGTGCTTTAAAAGGATTTGAATATAGCTACGAGCTTTACAACCTCTGCCAACACAATGCATGGAGAATGGGGCCCAGGAGGTTATGGTCCTGAGCTTCTAGTCATGACTCCTGTGGATCTGGGTTGCGTGGAAGATCATGACTGCTTCCAGTCTAGCCAACAGTAAATTGGTAATAATTCATGCTTGGGCATCTAGCAATGGAACAAAGATACCAGGGACTAGGAATATGAATCCTCACTTATTTTTGTTATTGCGTTGGAAAATAATTAATTTTCAAATTTTCTCCCTGCTGGGCGGGATTATGTTGGGTTTTTTTTGTCTTATTAATTTTTTCTCCACACCTGGGAACTTCTTTTGGGGAAGATTTGTTTGTTCAAAGACCTGGTTTTTTGTGCAAACTTATGGTTTTTGCATAAAAAAATAACTTTTTTATGCAGAAAATAATTTTTTTTTCTGTGCAAAAAGTGTTTTGGGGGTTTGATGTCACCAGTTATCTTGATGATAACCAACTCTATCTCTCCTTTCCATCTAATTCTAAGGAAGCTCTTTCAGTGTTAAACCAGTGCCTTACATCAGTAATGAACTGGAAGAAGGTGAACAAACTGAAATTTAAACCAGGTAGGACAGAGGTGCTCCAATTCAGTTGAATGACAGATTGAGGAACAGAGTTTCTGTCTGTGCTGAATGAGATTACACTTCCCCTGAAATCATAGGCGGGTGCTTGTGGAACCAACTCTGATACTGGATGCCCGTGTTTAAGCAGTGGCCAGGGTTGCATTTGCATTGTTGAGTTCACCAGCTGTACCCATTGCCAGAGATATTAGAACTGGACACATTGACACATGCTTTAATTGCAATCATTTGGATTACTGAAATGTACTGTACATGGAGCTGCCTTTGGAAACTGTTTGGAAACTTCAGCAGTTCAAAATGCTGCAGCTGGAGTGTTGATGAGAACTGGTTGCAGAGAAATATAACTTGCTTGTTGAAACAGCTTCTCTGGCTACTGGTGCATTTCTAAGCACAATTCAAAGTAGTGGTTGTGATATGTAAAACACTATATGGCTTAGGTCTAGACTATCTCAAAGATTTTGTCTCCTTATAAGAGCTGGCACAAATTTTAAGGTCTTTGGGTGTGGGATTTCTCTTAGTTCTGCCACCTTCACAGGTATGGTTGGTGAGGACACACGAAGACCCTCCTTAGTGGCTGCTCTTAGGTTGTGGGACTTTGCCATGGGGGATTAGACTGGCATCTCCCTGCTCTTCGTCCACCAGCAGATAAGACCGTTTCATTTGGACAAGCATTTGGTGACTAAGTGGCTACACCTTTGATGGGGTGTGTGCTATACTTTTATCATTATTGTCATCATTTTGAATGGTTTCATGTTGTTGTAAGGTATTGGTGCTTTAATATAGTAGTTTATTTTATTTTATTTTTTTAAAAAACTTTTTATTATTGGGTTTTAGTCTATGTATCTTAATTCATGTTGTGAGACACCTTGAGTCCCATTTTGGAGAAAGGCAAGATATACATAAAATAAAATAATTTTTCTGCAGATCATTTTCTGCATAGAATCCAAGTTTTTTTGTGTGTGTGTGTTTGTGTTTTGTGCAAAGAAAGTTCTTCTCAAAAGTCCCACTATTTGAAAAATTTTGTAGTGGTTGAACATTTTCTTCATCTCATCACCTTATTATCAAGGATGAGAAAATCTGTGAATATTCTTTGCACTATAAATCTTTTAAAAAGATGCTTAAAAATCTTACTTGATTATGTAGTGGTTTTGCACAATGGCTAACAAATTTAGAGATGATTCATGATGTACCAATTATGTGCTATGAACCTTATACAAAATCACAGGAAAGTGGGTTGAGTCATCATATTGAGACATGAACAGTTTGGCATGACCACATACAGTAGAAAAGTAAAATTTTTGTTGACTTTGGTGTTGTAGACACTATCAGAGTAATCAGAACTGGAAGCCAATGGGTTGCCCTCTGCAGCTGAAGTACTCCAAAATGTAGCAGCCCATGGGTTTCTCCCACCAATTACATGTGATTGTGCAGCCCTCCCACCCCCCTCCCACACATACCTGTCATGCAGAACAGCAGGAAGCACAGCGGCTGTGCTTCCTCCCCCCGTGCAGCCTGAGAAAGTGTTGGGCTGCCTTGTGGAAGGGAGGAGCAGAGCCATTGCGCTTCCTCTTGTCCAGCAGGCAGTGCAACAGAAACACTTCCCACCCAGGAGAGGCTTTCTCTGAATCCCAATGTGGTGGCTTTGGACCCAGGTAAGGTGCGGAAAGGGCCTATATCAATATGCCAGGTGTTGATTTGGAATTGGTTTCCTATATGCAGTTCTAAAGCAAACGCCTCAGTGTATTAAACCCAGTTCTGTTTGCAAGAGTACCATCTCCCCTTCCACAGGCTTGATTTGTCTAGTTCCCAGTCCTTCATTTCATCCACCTTCAGTGTGTTTGCAGAAATCATGTCCATAGCTGCCTGCTGGACACATTGGGCGAGAATGCATATGGCTCTGTTAATAGAAATTTACCACTTGCCATTTGTACCTGGTTAATTAGGACCTTGGAACAGGGTGCTGTGCCGTCACTGTAATTGTGTGACTGAACCCCCACTGAAGAAATGATTGTGAAAACCCGTGAAGGCAACACAATGACTTTTTTTTTCCCCAGACAGGCCGATGAATTTCACTTTGGGATCAGGAAAGGAGGAGGCAGAAGCATGCTTTGAACCATTACTTTATTAAAAAAGCACAAATGTCCTTCTTGAAGAAAGCCTGGCAAGCCTAAAATACATCAAAACTCAACTATCTGTGTTCTGGAAAGTCAAATATACAGATTTTAGGCTATTGGGTGAGATCCATTATTGTATTACTTTATTCCAACATCTGGGAGTTGCTTTTTGTTCCTTATAATCCAAAGAGATTTACACAGCCTGTCTGTCCTCAGACCAAACATTCATCACAAGACTTCACAAAAATGTGTACCATGTCAGAAAATGCTTAAAAGATACAGGCACCAAAGCAATAGGACACAGAATGACACCTATATCCTGTGGCTTTAATTTCCAAAGTGTCTGTCTCATTTGAGAGTGGGAAAGGTACACACAATTTCAGAGATATTAGTGGAAAGTTCATATATCAGCGGTGGTGATAGTGATAAATATATATGACTAGCGTATATACCTGGCATTGCCCGGGACTTTATTTTCTCATAGGTAATAGTTGTTGGAAAGATTTGAGTTCCTGTGTCTCTAATTCCCCAAACTGTCTTATTCAGTACCTGTAACTTTTCCTCATATTCCCCAATCCAATCTGTATTCAGAGTTATTAACATACACAGGCTGGGTTCCTGAGGGAACACACTGTCCTCCTCCTTGCTGCTAGGCCTTGTCTCCATAGGAATTGGCCTATTCAAGACAGTCACAGTTGACTGAGGCCCAAGAGCTCTCTGGCTGAGAATTCTGAAGACCCCTCCCTAAACTGCAGACCCCAGGATTCCATAGAATCTTCTTAGGCAGCCAATCATATGAGGTCTTAGCCTGACACAGACGAACAAACTTTGACTTTTATATATCAGATATGCCTTACCAAGTTGCTTTTCTGCAAACTTCACAAGTGAATTAAATTATTCATGCTTCCGGTGTTTTGTTCTACTTGCTGCTGCCCATGAATACACCAAACATTTCCTTCTATTAGCCTTCTCTCATTCCTACGCGATTCCATCCAATGTAGATATCAAAAAATCTTTGATTTTAAAGACAGCAAAATTGCATGGAAAAACTCCCCCTACAGCTCCAATCTTGACAGAACGTGACAATTAAAGCAGGTAGTAGCTGAAAAGACATTCCCCCAAATAGGTGTTCCCCTCCATCTAGGTGATATGCTACTGGAAGAAAGCATACCATGCATACCAGAATCCTCCCAAAGAATAGCGGCTCAGTCCAGCACGGTAGTTATCGGAGGACGTTCTTATTGAGCCAATGAAGAGTCAAAAAGAAATCTGTTACTGATACTGATCTTGTTGCACCTGTGAGAGAGCGGTACTGTGGGGAACTTCTCTACAACATTGCTCAGAGAGTGGCTAGAAATCAGTTTGTACACGAGAGAGAAAAATTCAGGAGCTTGGTAAAAGCAAGAGATTATTACTGCTGAACTTTCTTCCTTGAATAATCTTTCATTCGAAGTTATGGAGCATACAGATTAAGAAATTTAAATCTATACATTGAGAGAATTAGCATTCAGGAAGTGCATCCAAAAAGGAGGGGCGGTGGATTTCTCATTAGTGTTTAAAGAGGCAAGTGTGGATGGCCATGGCTAAAGATGTGTTCCTTTTGAGGGTTGACAGAATAAAATTGGAGAGTGCTCCTGTACCTTAAATAGCTGTGTAAAACAGGGAATTCCATTAAAGGTCCGGGACTTATCTCTGCTTTTTGTTCTGGCAACCTTAGTGCCTATACATTTTCTGTGCTATGAGTAAGAACAATACTGAGGTGCTGGGATGGGAAGATCAAGGTTAGAAAAGTTTTTTTTGTTTGTTCTTGTTTTTCTTTTTGGACTACAGCTCTCAGGATCACCCAGGCAGCATCGCTAGTGGCTGGTGGGATTTTGGGAGCTTTCATTTTAAAAAGTAACATTTCTACATTAAGGAAGATTTGCATCTGAAAATTGGATTGATGAAAGCATGAAGGATTAAATACAAATTGGGTTCCCAGTTGTCTTTGTGTGTGTATGTGTAACAGAGTGAGAGAGTTCCCAACAAGTTGAGGGTTGGAAAAATTAGCCTTCATAGTTGACGGCATAGTTCTTCCACTTCTTCCCAGTAACTAGAAAACTCCAATGAGATAATTCACATTTTTGTGTAATCTGGCAATGACTGCATGTAATAGATCTTGCTATCAGCAGGAAGAGATGAGGGATGAAGGAAAGTATCAGATGACAAGATAAGGAGACATATAAATTAGTATCTTTGCAGTGAGAATCAAAACAGAGACAGACTAGAGCTCTGATGTGTGGCAAGAACAGTTGCATATTGCTAAATGTTGGCATATCTAGTTCATCAGTGAAAAAGATACATGAGAGTGCGCAAATGCCTTACAGTACCTCCGTGGAGGTGCTGGTTAACTCCTGTATCCAAAATATTGCCACCTCATCTCCAATGAATGAATACATTAATGTATGCTGCTCACTTTTCAGAACTCTTCTTTCATGTCTTGACTCAACCTTCTTAGGAAGCTTCTAACCATGATAAATGTGCTTCTCACTGTAACAAAAAAAGTGTCAAAGCTATATGTTCCCATCATTACTTTCATTTATTTATATTTACTTACTTCATTTATATCTCACTATCCCCTGATGAGTTCAGGGCAGCGTATAGGTTTTCTTTCCCTGTATTTGTTCCCACAGCAACCCTGGACAGTTTAGGCTGAAAGTTTAGTTTAGTTTAGGCTGAAAGACAGGGGCCCAAGCACATGCACTGACCTGAACCTCTACTCCTGACTCCAGCAATCTAACTGCTGCTAAGTTTTACTGCTACTTTTTAATTTACCCATGATTCATCTTTTTATTGCTTCATGAAAGCATCTTTTAATCTACTTGAAAAACATACCTGCCAACATTTCGGAGGCTAAAACTGGGACAAGCAATATCAGAATGTGGTCAAGATGGCAAAAGTGATTATTGAGGAAGAACAGACAAGCGAAGCAGTCACGTAGGGATGGGGGGGTGATTGAGGTAGTGTGCCTCTGGCAGCAATTTTTTTGGGTACTGCAGCTTGCCCTCCCTGTGCACTGTAGCCCCAACCCGTGCATCATAGCCTGGCCCCATCCATTGTAGCCATGCCCCCACAACCTGAAGCTATGCCCCCACACCCTGTAGCCCCACACCCATAGCCCCACCCCACACACTCTAGCCACACCCTCGTGCATTGTAGCCCCGCCCTCATGCACTGTAGCCATGTCCCTACGTGCCGTAGACATGCCCCACGCCCCTGCCCCCTCCACCCGCCCCCCTCCATGCACTCCAAGCTCCACCACTGAAGCTAAGAGAAGTTACAGCAGTCTGCTTTTGCCTGAGCCTACTGGGAAGGGCAAGATTGCCCCCACTCGTCTCCTTTCCTCTTTGTTGAGTTAATAGAATGCACAATACTTTTGCACTTTGAACTCTGGATGCATTAATGAATGTAAGCCAAGGACATAAGAGGGAAATGGCAGGAGGAGAAAGAAACTGAGACGTTTTAAAAACAGCTGAAATAAGAGGATGACAGAAGATTGATTGGGACTGTTACTACCAAATCAGGACAGTTTTGGGGGTAGGGAGCATATTATAGCCATGTATATTAGTCCTCTTGCCTATTTTTTTTAAATGTTCCCTGTGGGGAAAGCACTTAGGGCTTGAATACATATAGGAGTTCTATTGTATTTAGACAAGGAAATTTGTCAGTCCTCCCCCGATTATGCTGATTATGTTAGATATAAACTGTAGTTATCTCCTGGTGAATTTTCATATATCCCCAGTGAATTGCCTGTAACCCGTGCTTAGAGGTAGTCTTTCTAATGTCTATAGATAAACTTGGCAGGACATGTCTTTCATGGTGCAGCAATTAAGGGATAGAATGTAAGGCACGGATGAGCCTTCAGTGTCACAGAAGCTGTTGTGAAATCACAAAGAAGCTCATTAGCAATTAGGACTTGTTTATACATTCCCTGATTTCAAGATGCTCAACCTTGTTTGTGTCTGTGAGTATGTGGGTGTATGCACTGCAAAGTATAAAGCAATATTTAATTAGTCAGAATTTATGATTCCAAGAATTCCTCTTTTTTTTTTAACCCTTCATGTACTCTGGAACTGTCAAATATTCTAGGTAACAGAAAGAGCTTTTCTTAAAATAGCATAAACCAGAGGCTGACTAAAGCTGCACAATTATAGCACTATGATTTCATTTTAATGACCATAGTTCCATACAGAAGCATTTAGAATTCTTAACTGGAAACCTCCAGTACTTCACCAAATAACAAACACCAGGATGCCATAGGATGTGTGTACCCGTAGCTGTTAAAGTGGAATCATAGTGCTATAACTGTGTAGTGTGAAAGAACCCTTTGGTTTGTGCTTTATTCTGTGTGAGAAAGCAGGGGTTTTTGCTTGTCAACAGTTTTTCATGGTTAAAACAGTAGGTTCAAGATAATGTATTTAGGATCGATGAGTATTCTGAAATCTTCGCTAAGTACTTTTTGCAGGACAATTTCCATTGCCAAGACTTAAAGTGGTTTTGAAACTTGTCCCAATAAAATTCAAGACCATCTTGGATTGTGACAATTCTGTACCCTTGGCGGTAATAAAGAAGGATAAATAGATATAGTGGAATGTCTGATACTTCATCTAGCATCTTTGTATCCTCCATGAAAAGTGAGAATACTGATGCTAATTGGCCTGCTGGAAATGCAGACGTTGACTACATCACCCTTTGGAGGTAGCCTTATGTTGGACATATGTTTGTCTTTCCTTGGCCGTCGTCGTCGTCGTCATCATCATCGTCGTCGTCGTCATCGTCTTCATCAGTGTAAAACATGCAAAATTATTTGTTGTTACATGTCTAAGTATTGAATCTAATTTATGGCAACTCTGTCTTAAGATTTTCTTGACTGAATTCAAGATCCTGTCTTAAGGATTCTTGATAGGAGAGGAGAGTTAGCATTGCCTTCCTCTAAGGCTGTGAGAATGTGACTTGACCAAGGTCACCCAGTGGGCTTCTAGGGCTGAGTGGGGACTGGAACCTTGCTCTTTCAAAATTCTAGTCCAGCACTCAAACTAGTGTACCACACTGGTTCTTAATTTTATAATTACGGTTGTGATATTCACATTCAGAAAATTTATTCTAAGCCAGACAAGTGTGTAACAATACTCCACAAGCCAACACTCTCTGAATATTTTGGACTATAGTTCACACCATTGGGTTAACATGGTCAATGTTCATTCTGGGTGGGGATGACGGGAGCTGGAGCTCATGACATTTGGAAGTCACAAGGTTGAGGCAAACTGCTGTGCAGGATCACAGCATTCATCAATTGAATGGCCAGATAATAACAGCATTCTGATCAATGAAACAATGACTGGGTGAATGAAACAACACACCAAGTTATATTATTTTCAATTCATATACTTACAAAAACTGCATATAAATCATCTAAAAAATGAAGTGAGCACAGCTCTTTTTTTTTTGCTTCAGATTAATAGACTTTAATCCTACTCAAAAATAATAATTTAATTGATTGATTAATCAACAAAGGTTTTTGGCATTGGATGACTTCCCGAGTTATTGTTAAAGGTAGAGATGATAGTTCTAGAACAATTTATTACAGGAATGGAACTATACTCATCTTTTAATACAAGGGAAAGCAACCATAACCTGTCAGCTGCTGGCCATGCTAGCTAGCGCATTCTGAAAATTGTAGTCCAAAAAGTTAACTTTGCCAAACTCTGTTAAATACAAAACTGGTACAAGTATTTCTCTTTCATCCTTTTTTAAGTTGTTGTTGTTGTTGTTGTTGTTGTTGTTGTTGAGTGTCTTCAAGTCATTTCTGATTTATGATGAACCTATCATGGGGTTCTCTTGGCAGAATTTGCTCAGAAGGGGTTTGCCCTTGCCTTCTTCTGAGGCTTAGAGAGCGTGGCTTGCCCATGGTTACCCAGTATGTTTCCAGGGCTCAGCAGGGATTCAAATTCTGGTCTTATAATTTACTTGTCCTGTAAATAGTCCTCACAGTTTTATAGTGTAATTGACCAAATCTGAATCTCATGTGAGAATATTAAACAGATCACGTACATCCACAAAATAACCCCATTATTAATTTGTTCCGTATTTCAGTGTTACATAGTAACAAAATTGTGAGAACACCACACAACTTCTAACACTTCCTTTTTGATCACAAGTAAAATGAAAAAGAACAAATTGAGAAGATGGGAGAGACAGGAGTGTAATTAATAAGTGCTCATTCCAGTTTTGTAATCAGAGGAAGAAAAATGAAAAAATGCTGTTTATTCCTTAAATTGGCCCAGTTTCAATTCATGGTTATTGCTTGTAGTGTTACTATATGTGAATATTTCATTGTGACTGCATAATAAACAGCAATAAAAATAAAGCTTTTTTTTTAAAAAAGGCCCCAGACAAGCAACAAGAGGGATATATTTCATGCATTTGTGCACAGCTAAAAGACACAAGATGGTAACAGATGACAGATGAATGGGCCTATGATGGACTGTATTTTTATGGTGAAACCAAGCCAAGTGTCTAACCGTTATTCAGACAGTTGGAAAGGCACTGCACTGCTTGATTTTCAGATCAGTTGGTACTTAAGAGAGAGGTAGTTTTGAAAAAGATAAAATAGTCAATCAGGGCTTGGCATCTCTTGGCTTCAAAATGATCCCAGTTGTGGTCTCAGCATAGGATCCAATGACATTGTTTTTCTGATGGAATTGCTTCCACCCACAGAACTAGGAAGGAGCAATTCCTCCCTCTACCCTTTCAAAGTACCCTTTATGCTCTCAAATATTGCTTTTGATGGCTGGGAAATTCTCAAGAGCTGTTCTGGTAGCAGCATGGAAGGCTACACGGGCCAGGAAAGCGAGAGGAAGAAAGTTGTCCAGCAACAATGGACATTGGATGTAGGCATTAAGCTTTATGGCATAACTCCAGAAATTCCATAATACCTAAAGCCTCTTTCATGCATCAGACCCATAAAGGTTAAAAAAAAATCAATACTCCCAAATTTGAAATTTGCTGCTGATTTCTCGTAAATCAAAATCTGTGCCCCCGAACCATCTCAAACAAGAAGTTTCAAGTTTAGGAGCATTTATACTCCCTTGTTGCAACAGTTTTACTGGCTTCTCTGTTTCTAGGAACAATTCAAAGTGATGGTTATGACCTATAAACTTCTATACTACTCAGGTCCAGGTTATCTGAAGGACAGTATTCTCCCATTTGAGCCTTCTCATGTGTAGAGAACTTCTAGGAAGGCCCTTCTTTTTCTCCCACCAACCCTCACAGGTACCTCTGATGGAAGTAAGAGAAAGGACCTTCTTATATGCTCCAACAGACACACTAGGAGAAGTTTCAGCAGTTTGCTTATGCCTGAATCTAATGGGAAATGTGAGATCCTGCTCTTCCATTCCATTCCGTTCCTCTCCTCCCTGTTGAGTTAATTGATTGCAAACTTCTATTGCAGTAGGAACTCGGTTTGCAGCGATTGAAGAAAGCTGAGGCCAAAGGGGGAGGGTGGGAATAAGAGTGAAATTAAGACATTTTAAAAGCATTTGAAAAAGTGGGACAAGAGGGGGCTAATTAGGAAAGTCTCTGCTAAACTGGGACAGTTGGAAGATAGGTCTTCTTGGTGGCTTTTTGCAGGCTATGGAACTCCCTACTTAGAGAGATTAGACTGGCATCCTCTTTGCTACCCTTATGTTGGCAAGTGAAGACTTTTTTTAAAAAAATAATCCTTTGAGGACTATTTTGCCAGAGGGAAGGGCCTTTCAATATGTGCTGTAATGTTTACTTGTTGTTTCCTTTTTAGTAGTCACGCTTTTCATTGTTTTCTACCCTATTGTTGACATACTGGGTGACTTTTTGTGTGTCACACTCTCAGCCCCAGAAAACCCCATGATAGGTTTGCCTCAGGGTCACCATAAGTTGGAAATGACTTGGAGGCACACAACAACAATAACAACAACAATCCCATTGTTAGTTTAATTATATTTTAAAGTTTTGTATGATGTGACTTTTTTTAGCAATAAGCCACCCTGAGTGCCAAACTGGAAAAAAGGAAGGATAACAAACAACAACAACAACAACCTCATTTTGACAACACAGCTCCAGTGAGCATTCATTACTAACTACAAGAAAACAGGGTTAAATGATATAGAGCTCAGTTATTCTTCTCCCCTCCTCCTGTATCAAATACCAACAAAGAACCATTGCCTTATATTCTTTTAATAGGCATAGCTTTATTGCTACACTGCATTATCCAGGCTTTCCAGTTGGAATACACAATTTCAGTAAGTTCACAGCCAATGATTTCTATTTATTTGTCAGTTGTTTTCATGGCATGTGGTATCAAAATGGGAAGAAGGTTGCTGACATGTCACATCTGAGGAAATAAAATGCAACTGATAAAGGGACTTATTAGGTTGCAGTATGAGAAACTGTCTAAACTTGGAGCTAACAAAATCCAGTCATGATAAATTATGCCCCTGCATTTTAAAACACCCTCAGTGCTCTAATAACAATAAACAACCTCTCCAGATGAATCTGTTTGGCACAAGATATGCTTTTCTTTATTGAAGGCCTGTGGTAGGTCCGTTTGAAGAATGACGACTCTCCATAGCCATTTCAAATTCAATTTGTCCCACACTGGGAGATAAATATTTTTTTACTCATGTTTGAACATTAACTCCTCAGAGAACTAGGCATTGCAGTGTTGCAAATTTCTAGTGAAATATGTGCTTCGGGCCTAAATGTGTCTATAGCACAAGGAAAGTGTAAATGGTTGCTAAATAGGGCAACAGTGAAGTAGTTAAGCTTATTGGGAGAGCAGTAAGTTTTGGGTCAGCATGAAATCCAGCTAGTCTATTCCCACTGATAATAATTAAAGGTCATACAGAATAAGTCTGCAAATGTTAAACATTTGAGCCTCCTAGAACAGATGCTGGAAGCTTGCCAGGGTCATTTCGTGGATCCTTCAGATTAAAAATAAATGCACTAAAACAGCTTATTTTAGTCAGGATCTTCAGCAGGTATAAAGCACTGACAGTTCCTCACAGTAAGTGTGTCTGGTATTGCTCAACTGTACGGTAATTTCTGCACCGTACCTCCTTCTGTTGTCCTCCCATCACAGTCCCGGCAGCCTTGGCTGAGAAGGGAGAGCGATGTAAACTCTCCGCTCTGCACTTGGCCAGCTCCCTGCTGAAGGGAGTGTGAGAGATATACACCTTCCTTCTGCAGCACAGCTAGCCTCTTTCCCATGCTGTGCTGGGGAAGGAAGTGCCTCATTGCATGGCCGGCAGTGACAGGAATGTCATGCGATCGCAGGTGCTTAATAGATTTTTTTCTGTTAAGTGAATATCCCACAATCGTGACAGGTAGGGATGCACTGGCTGTGGGACCATAACAATGTCATGAGAAAGCGTGACTCATGGACCGTTGTCAGCATATCCCCGTTGCATGACAGCAATGCCATGTGGAAATGGCCTGTGTATTGCCTATTGTAATTAATGGGCATGGATTGGAGACTTCCAGTAAGTGAGATTGACAATGATGTAGACCTGAGTTGACTGACTCGGACTCAAGTCAGACTTAAGTCTCCTCGGTGACACGACTTGAACTCGGCTCGGCAGTAAAGATGCACTGACTTGACTTGACTCGAGACTTTTATGTTTTTAAGTGATTGACTTGCTGCCCTTGGTTCAGTAACATAACACATTCATCCAGAAACCTGACTACTTTGAAAAACACTTCTGTCTCTTTTTGTCTACTGATCACATGACAATCTGTCTCAAGCCCATAGCGTGGGCACATTTCTCAGAGGGGAACAGCAAATAGGTTAGGCAGTGGGCTTGAAGTGGGCTTGAAGTCTGCTCAGCAGCCTGTCCCTGCTGCGTATTGGAGAAGCCTTCTAAAACTTTTCTTAAAAGCAGAAGGCAAGATTTGTCCCCAAAGCACAGGACGTGTTTCTCAGAGGACAGCAAATGTGTTAGGCAGTGGGCTTGAGGGGGAAGGATCCTTCCTTCTATAGCTTTTTGAAGCTTAAGTAATGGGGAGTAAGAAGGATTCTATTCCCTACTTCTGAAAAATCCTCCAGCCTCAGAAATGGGAAGTAAGAAAGATCCTATCCCCCGCTTCCAATGCTGCAGACTCTTTTATGCCCATTGACACAAAAGCCTCCAGCTTCAGCAAAGGCAGGGGGTAAGAAGGATCCTATTCCTCACCTCTGAAGCTGCAGACGGCAAAATCACAAATGTGGAGAGCCAACCCTGTTTAAATTGTTAAAACTGACTTCATTCAACTCTGTCCAGAAATTCTAGAATATAGGTTGGAATATAAAGTTGGCTCCCAGACTTGAGACTTGACTTGGGACTTGAAGGTTGAGACTTGAGACTTGACTTGAGACTTGGAGTAAAAGACTTAAATACATCTCTGGAGACTGATATGATCTTATTCATACTCACTAGATACACTGTGAAGCAGTTGACACCATCTTTGTGGTCAGAATGTGATTTCCAGTGCATCACAACATAACTATCATGTCCTCAGTACACTACTGAGAAGTACATTGACACACAACAAAAATCTTCTCCATATCATGGAAAAAAAGAATTCTCTACTGACCCCTCCACAGGATTGTATCACTTCACTGGATTAGAGGTTTACAGAGTTCTTATACTGCCATGCTCACAGTGGGGTACTCAGCAAACAGTACAATTTACTATATAATCTCAAAATGTATAGGACTTGATGCTATCCCCAATCTCAGATATAAAACTAAAATGATAATTAAAGAAAAGAGGTACAGTTGTCTTCATAAGCAGGCTGGTCTACATCCTGGAAATTAAGAAACAATTTAATAAATAGCACTCTCCAAGATCATATTTTACAAGCCCTTGTCCTTGGATGTTATTGAGCAATGCCAAAAGGACTATACAACCAGATGAAGAAATTTCCTACAGGTATATAAAACCAAATAAGCAGGAACACAATATAAAATCATATATTTTTAATCCACTGTTCAAAACGTACAACGAATCACATATTTTGCATATCACATGTATATCTGAGATCTTCCTAAGGGAAAGTAATCTTAGTACAAATCAAGAAAATATGTTTTGCAGTTTTAGCAAAAGTGGAAGACAGCTGTTTTTCATAGAATGTGAATTTCCTCACTTACGTATCTTGCATTTAGAGTTCTTTATTTTATAATTGGTTGCCAGAAAGTAAACATAGGCTTAATTTGTAAGTTTTATTGGCTAGGCATGCATCTCTGTGGGAAACCTTTCCAAATAAAATAGTTGTAAGGTACAGATATTCCCTTTAACTCTTAGCTTGATAACAGAACTGTTGGTTTTAGAAGCAAAATCTAATGTTTTTCTTTAAAAAAAAACATATTGAGAAGTGTTCTTTGGTATTTTGAATATTGTAACTTATTTTAAGACCAGTGTTTTTTTTAAAAAAGCAACACCTTACCCTTTAAAATTTATACATAAATTCATATATTTCAAGTTGATGCATTTTCCAAAAATAAGTGTAATATGGCAAAAAATTCTGAGTGTGTAGGGCAGTCGCATAGGGATGTGGGGACGGAGGGGGTGATTTGCCCTGGGTGGCAAAGTTTTGTGGGTGTCTCAGCCCATAGTCATGCCCCTGAGCACCCTGGCCATGCCCCCGCATGCCCTGGCCATGCCCCTGTGCCCTGCAACCGCACCCCTTCACAATGACCATGCCCCCTGTGCCGTAGCTCCGCCCCCTCCCACCGCCCTCCACACCCTCCAAGCTCCGCCACTGGTGTAGAAATAGATAAGAGGTTCCTGCAAGGATTTTTATTGGAATTAGAATCTAGTGGGGTCTCTGTTGGCAGTCTTACATTGGCAGCCAGAATAATCAGCTGGATGTCCAGAAGCTGACCAGAAAACATAATTCAGCCAAATCCAAATAATTTCCAGAATGGAATCAGATGTTTTCAGCCCTTAATTAAGTCTGTTCTCCAAAACCTGTGAATTGCATTAAGCATGAACATTTGCCACTTACACTGTAAAGCTGTGAATTCCTTTCATACTTCATATTCTCTTATTTCTAGAACCAGTATTTTTTTTTCCTGACCTTTCCAGAACGCAAAATCTCTAGGTCTTACTATAAGGTGTTCCTTTGAATGTTCTCAGTCAACCTCTCACTTGGAAATAACTACTTAATCTTTCTGATGTTACAAAGACATGCATCTTTAAACTCTTTCTTGGGTACTGGCATGCACATGAAATGTCAGGAGCCCAGTATAACTCAGCGGGTAGGAGCAGCTGAAGTAATTTTTTTGCCTGAGCTAGTGCCCTCAACATACTCAAGTCAAGGAATATACCACCTAATACCAGGCAAATTATTCTGGAATATGAGCGAGAAAGCCCTACTCCGCCACTCCCTGGTAATAAAAACAGACTAATACCAAATTAAATAGCTAACAATTTCCTGCTCTTTCATGAGCTCCAAAAACCACTTTAAGACTTTTCCTTTTAACAAGAGTCACATAAATAAAATTTTGATCTGATGTGTGTTGCAGCGAGTTGAAGATTTAAAGTTCTTATGTGTGTTTGCTTGAAGACTGACAAAGCTGACATGATGACAATTAACAATAATCATAAGGTAGATTGCAACTGAAAATTTGGAGGAACTTCCTGTTATAACAGTTCAACAGTCGACTGAAATGCCTTGAAATGTGATGGACTATTCTTTGTTCTAGGCTTATAAGCAGAGACTAATGTATCCTAAAATGTGGGTGATTCAGGGGTCCACTCACAATGCCAGTGTCTTCATGAAACATTGAGGAATGTTAGAGGAGGCCTGTGGGGGATGGGGTAACCTTTTGAGAGCTTTTATACCTGTGTATACTGGTACTAGTGCAGGGAAGAACCAGCTGGAGATCCATAAGTAAGCTTGTTTGTTTTATTGGGTGGCATTGCAATCATACAGTAAGATCTAAGTAGTCTCACAAACACATGAGGAAGGAAAAGGGAGGAAAGGTTTGGATAGTGAGAGTTTAGGCTGAAATAGGTATTTGCCAATCCAGAGAGAAGTGAAGAAACAATTGTGGCTTAGACTTGAAGTCCAAGGATAGTTAAAATTGAGAATCAGAGTGGCAGAGTGACAGTAAGTACACCAAAAGTACTAGGAGTTATCTGGCAAAAAGCCAGGGTTTAAATACTCTTTGTTCTATCTCAGTTTGGCACAGCTGATAAATAAATAATAATAAAAAAACTGAATATCTCCCAGCTTGTTACTTACTTCTAGGGAGTAAGCAAAGAGTCATAAATAAAGTCCACATAAACAAAGTCCAGCAAGGTTTCACAGCAAGGGAGTGTCCAAGGTCAATCCAAGCATTTGTCAAGATATCTAGCAAGGTAGCAGATCAGATAAGCTCTGACAACTCCTGGAGGGGAAGGATGCCAGCTAAATAGGTCCCAAGACTAGCGCAGCTGAGACTTGATTGATTATTGCCAGTTATAAATCCTGAGAGAGAGACACTGGCTCTCTCTTTGCTGCCTGTACACTGCAAAGCTGGGTTGTGGTAAATGTTCCTCTATATCTGAACAGGCAGGACTCTCTGTTGGAGCTGGCACTGTCCCCCATTCTGTTTCCAGCACTGTAACCTCCCTCTATACAGCAGGCCCTGGCATGCCTTCTGTTTCAGCCTCTGGCCTGCCCTCTGTATCAGACTCTGAGTCAGAGTCCATGCTTTGGAAGCAGGGCATGACACTCTTTTTCTGCCCTGAGGGGAAAGGTGTAAATGGCTTTCTGGTAGAGTAAACAATGGGATCCAGAGAGTGGACAGTGTGGTCTGGAATGAGCGAATGGCTTTAGCACTTGGTGACAAAGGGACTGGTGGAAATCATGATAGCTCCTTAATTGATGAACAGGTGAGGGGACAAAGGAGAGTTTTTGCTGGACAAAGGGAGAAAGTCAAAGACAATAAGTCCTTCTATGGAAGCAGTTTCAGTGTCATCATTTCTAAAAGTTGAATCATTGAGGGACATCTGCAAGTCCATTGTCTGGGACTTTCCTTGGCTATGACCTAGCCATGCCCAGAGGTCTCATCCTGACCAAATTGTGCAACACATGTGTGCAGCCAGTTTCTTCTTTGCCAGCCAGCTCCCAGTCATAGCAAGGTATAGTTTATAAATATTACCAATTAAATATATGTTTTGCCAGTCAAGCCATGTCATGCAGAAGGGGAGTAAGGCCTGGTAACAATACATGCACACCAAACAGGAATGCTAGAGCAGCAGACTCCCTACATGAGCAGGAGACAGGATGAGATAACCTTTGAGGATCTTGCGAACTCAGTAATTCAACGACCATTATAGTACAGCATAAAGATTTCTTTCTGTGCAACTTTAGTTATTGACAGGAATTACGTGGCTGTATCCCAAAGGACTAAAGTATATGGATTTGAGAAGATTAGGAAAACCATCAACATAATTCAGTGTACTCATGCAAAATATACTTTTCTGTTGCTGTCATTATGGCTTCTTCAACAGTAGTTTTCCAAAGCAATTTTGGCCCAGAGTCATAAAACCACTTAATCACATGTATGAGAGTATTCTTGATCCAAGGCCATTAGTTATAGTATTTGTCAGAGAAGCATCTAATCTACTACTTCAGCAGCTTAAAAGTGCACCATTTCTGAAGGTCAAAAATCTGGTCCCTAATGAGTCAAGACCAATCCTTAATTTTTTTAAAAAAGACGCATGTAAGAGTTACAAGTCTGCTTATAAACCATGGCATATACTTGAGAATCTCCTAAATATTTGAGGGCAAACTCTAGTTATTGAGTAACTAAAGAAAGCATAGATGTCTAAGTATGTTTCTTGCTATGTTTTAGTTTTCATGCTGATGTTACAGATTCTAGAACTGAGTGCTGGCGAACTTTGGCGCAAATGAAGTCTAGTTTGGGCCAGATAAAGATGCTTCAAAAATCTGATGAAGCCTTAATGTGTGCACTTAAAGCTGTGGGAGCTACTATTGTATTGTGGCTGTAATATTGCACTAAGATCAAAGAAACAGGGGTTGAAATCATATTTAATCATGCAGCTTACTGAGCTATCTTGTGGCAATCATTCTGTCTCTGTCTAACCTACCTCACAGGGTTAATAATCATGCCTGCTACCATAAGGTCCCTGGAGGAAAGATGGGATATAAATAACATATAGACTGAAAATGAATTCAGCTGTATTGTCTTGTCATTTTCACTGTAGCAGCAACTTCTTTCTCAGCTAAAAAACCTCTATTTTCAACCTCTCCAAGGACTGTTGCTTTGTAATATGTGTATTGCAGAGTTTGGAAACATCCCTACAACTAACATAGTTATGTAACTCTGATGCCAGTGGTGCAGTGAATTGATTCCAGGATTTGGGTTAAACTAAAAAGGAACTATCCAAGGTACTGAACCCTATCTTTCAAATAATTCTGGTAACCTGGACAAATCCAAAGCCCGGAATTACCGCTTCCAGTCTCTGTAATTCATTCCATTTTTGCTGGCCACAAGGATGTCACAAAATTACATTTGAAGAAGTAATTTAACAAGTAGGAACAACCTTTTTTTAACAAGTCATGTGTTTTGGTTATTTTTTTAAACTGCTTTTGAAGAGCTTTTTAAAGGCATGTGAGAGAGGGAGAGGCCATGCCACCCTGTATAGAGCTGGACAAGGATGAGGATGGCAATGGAGTTCTAAGAAATGAAATGAAAGTGAGATTGGGAAGTTTTTCTCATCCTTAACTGGTGACATCTGATTAGCACTCAGACTCAAAACACACTCCTGGGCTTATGATTCTGCTTTCTAAAGGCATATCATTTGCTCTAAGAGGCTCCAACTATTGGATCTCGATGTTCCAGCAGAGAAACAAAGTATGTTCTACAAACTTAGAGCCTGCTCAGATTTGCTGTAGTACACATTATAAAGAAATCAGTGGGTCACAACAACTTTTGTCTCAGGAGAATGGTTTGTTCCCAGGTTTTTTTTTAAGCTCCAGAGAAAAACTCTTAGAACCCTTAGCCAGAGTATAGTAAATTTTAATTTCTTAAAGCATGTGCATCCTTGCATGGCACATAGCACGACTAAATTTGATATTCTAAATTGCATCCAGGTGATACTTGTAGCCAGAAAATGTTGTGGTGAAGAGTTACAAAGAGTGGATAATCAGGCAGCCCAATAAATGTAATGTTCTTCAAATGCATTATTTCTGCAGTATAGTCTGCTTAATGTTTCTTGTATTTTTACAAATGGGAGCCACATTTAAATTGGATACATTTAAGCAAAGGCCAAGAATATTCCTGAGGACAAGGCCTTTTGTTGATATGGTCTTGTGTGGCCACCATATGTCACCGATAAAGACAAGGCTAAAGGGGGCAGAAATATGAATAAAATGTGCATGTATAACATACGTACAGATGGAAATTTGGAAACAATTACTATATTTTAAATAGAAATATAATATGTTTCATCATAGTAGGGAAGACTTTGACTGGGTGACCTGCATGCCTTCTCATTATTATCTGAATGCAAAGTGCTGATGGGAACTTCAGGATCCGTGCTGTCCCTTCTTAGGGTTTCTTGTCTTTAAACTGGATTTGGTCTGGACAACCCTTCAGATAGAAGGCTACTTCAAATAGACAGCTCTCTTCAGTTAAACTTTCAACAAGAAGCTTGTTCTCTGTAAAATTGAATGCAGAACTAGTGTCTATTGCTTTGCTCAGGTGTAAGCTGAAAATTGCTGCAAAATTTGTCCTATAATAAACAGTCTGCTCAGATATTACTACTCCCCCCCCCCAAAAAAATGCAGTTTCAGAGCTACAATGAGTGATAGTTTTGAATGGTGCCCTCTTCTTTTCATCTCTTCTAGCACAAAAGACTTAAGATACTTCTTGGTTTCTTAAATGACTTTACAGACTTTAAAGGAAATATTGCTTTAAGCACTGTCTATAGTCCTGGTTTGCAAACCAAACCAAGTTTGCCCTGTGTTCATACCAGAGTTTCTTGACTTGAACACCAGCAGAAACTGTGCTTTAATAAACCAGCAAGGCGAGATGCTAGAAAAGGAAGGAAGCCAGGACATAGGTGGGATATTTAAATGCACTGTTGTTCAGTTTCAAGGAGATGTGAGGGTCCTCTAATAGGACATTCATGGAAATCAGAACACCCTCAAAGTCTTCATAAACAGCTGCACATAAGATAATTTGGGCAAATGGACGTATCTTATCAAGAGAGATGTGTCTGGCTTCTGATGCATGTACCCTTTCTTCCTAACGGGGAACCATTACTACATTTCTTTTCTCTTAAACTTTAGCTGCTATCTACAAATTGTTATACCTTGGGAAGGATTCCTTCTGATTCTAAAATAGCACTATCCCCTACAGTTTGCAGATTTGATTAGTTGGCAATTCTATTTTAGTGGTGCCCCTGTGGATATTATTACTATGATTTCTGGAACCGAAATGCCATCTGCCTCAATATTATGCAAGAGCAGGAGTGATCATAGTTAACTTGTACACTGAGTAAACAATTTCCCCTTTATTCCATGTTTAAATTAATGTCTTCTAATCATGCTGAATTCACCAAAGGTACCACCTGTCCACAATGGGGGAACTGTGTGCTCCTCTGAGGCAAGAGGCTATGCTTACAGTAGCAGTACAGCTGATACAGGCTTCTATGTCAGACAGTCTTTTGCTGTGCCAAGCAGCTACTGGGCAGCAGCAGCAATAAAAAGTGATACTGGTGGAGGATCTCTGAGAGACAACAGCAGTGGCACCATAGCTAACACTTGTTAGTACTGCACAGAAGGAGGCACAGCTCCTTTTGAATGTTTTTTCACCATGATGAGACAATTCAAAATGAAACAAGAGATAGTGCCAGAAGATGATACTCTCAAGTCAGATGGAACTCAACAAGCTACCAGGGTACCGGGGAGAGCAACTATGAGTAGCGCTGTGGCTAATGGGGCAACTGCCCTTCGGCTGAAAGGACATTCAGTTGTTGACATTCTAAGAAATGAAAGGAAAAGTATGAAGCTGCACAACACGTATTATGGGAACATGGAGAGTGAGAAGGATGAATCAGGGGAAGCCAGACATAGTAAAACACGATATGGAATGTACAAACTTTGCTATACTTGTGGTGAATGAACTGAAGCACAGGGGAATGGGACTTTTTGAGTCAGATAATTACACAGTGTTTTACTGAGGAAATGAAAATCTAGGAAGAAATGGGGTGGCATTAATAGTGAGGAGAGATGTAACAAAAGCTGTCAAAGGAAATGCAAGGTCTGACTGAATCATATCAACAAGGCTTTAGTGAAAAACCCATCAATAAATATAACCATAATCCCAAGTTTGTGCTCCAACTACAGAGGTAGAAAGAAAAGAAATTGAAAGAGTCTGTGCTAGAGTCCAGGGGGAAATTGATGGTACATTAAAACATAAGTCTTTGTTAATCACAGGCAACTGGAATGCCAAAGTAGGAAGCAGAGCAAAAATCAAAGATTGTAGGAAAAGTTGACCTAGGATCAGGAAATGAAACAGAAAAACAACTGATTGAATTTTGCAAGGCCAGCAGTTCATTGCAAACACATTCTTCAAGCAACCAAAGAGGTAACAGTATACATGAACATCACCTTACTGCCAATATAGAAATAATATAAACTACATTATCAGAAGCAGAAGATGGAGAATCTCCACTCTCAAAAACAAGACCAGGAGCAGATTGTGGCAAAGACCATGAACTGCTTATATCAAAAATTAGCGTAAAGCTAAACATAATATTGTGCCAAAATACAACCTGAAAAACCTAGAATAACACTAAACCTAATATTGTGCCAAAATATGACCTGAAGAACATCCATGTAGAATTTGAAGATAATGTACAAATATATATATGCACTATTAAGTCTAACTGACCAGGAGCCAGAAGCACTTTTCTACATGTTTTCGTTATCACCATTTAAAATATGTGTATGATCAGTTATTCATAGAGTGGAATTGCCAATAGATTGACCTTTCTTCTTTCAAGTGCCCTGGAAAACCCAGATTCTAAAAGAGAAATATGAATAAGAGCATAGTGTTAGTTTACCAAATAAATAGAGGGTGGGCAACAGAATCAATGGAAGTTAGTGGAAATAGGCCAGAGGTAGAACTAGTAATAAAACTATTCTGTTTTCAATGGATGTACAGAGGATGAGTTTTAGCTCAGTATGACAGCACATCCTTTGTACCAACATTTCCTAGGTCAAATCCTGGTGCCCGAAGTCCTGCAGAGTCACTGCCAGTTAAATTGCATCTTTACACTTTGTTGGTTTGCTTAGGTGATGTCTTGCCTTTCTCCTAGCATGGGACCCAATGTGGCTTACAATATAGATTAAAACAAATATAACCCCAAACCTAATAATACAAAGTTAAAAAATTAAATAAGAAATCTTATTAAAAATACTAATTTGATACTACTTTAGCAGCCCATTCTATGGAATCCTAGAATTTATAGTTTGGTGAAGTACTTAGATAATGATTTGCTTGAGAGTTCTGATGAACTTTCAGAATTATAACATGAAATATCTCTGGCAGAGAATTCTATGTAGTTCACCAAGCTGCAAATCTCAGGGTTCCAAAGATGAAGCAGAGACAGTTAAAGCAGAATCAATTTTTCATAACTGTGTATTGCAGACACACTCTCACTCTAAACGAACCTTCCCCAAGGGTTCCACAGATGTGATAAAGTGCAACTCTGAACATCCCCACCCACCAAAGCTAATGCCCATGCTGTCTTGAAATGATGATAATTGAAGTCCAACACTCTGGAAGACATTAGGTTGGGGAAAACTGGTAGAGACAATATTGAACTGCTCTTATTGTCATGAAGTTTTTCTTAATGTTTAAGTGGAATCTCTTTTTCTGTAGTTGAAAGACATTGCTCCATGTCATAGTTGCTGGAGCAGCAGAAAACAAGATTGCTCCATGATCCCTATGACATCCCTTCAAATATTTAAACATGGCTATCATGCCACCTCTTAACCTTCTATTCTTCAGACTAAACATACCCAGTTGCTTAAGCCGTTCCTCATAGGGCATGGTTTCCAGGTCTTTTACTATTTGGTTGCCCTCCTCTAGACAAACTCCAGCTAGTCAATATTGTTCTTGAACTGTGATGCCCAGAACTGGACACAGTATTCCAGGTGAGATCTGGTCAAAGCAGAATAGAGTGGCACTATTACTTCCTTTGACCTAGACCCTTTACTCCTATTGATGCAGGTCCTGTTGGGGAATGTAAGTGAATGATGTTACCCTAAAAGGTGGGGGACATTGGAGTCCTCCTACAGTACCAGTGTCTTCTTAGAATTGTGGGGAATAATGGCTCAAAGGAGGCCTGCAAGTGGAGGGTAACAGCAGATCTTTTCACCTACGTATACCAGTACTAACTTAGAGAGAACTCCAGTTTAAAGTTAAGCCAAAAAATTTATTTCGATTGACAAACACACAAGAAATCAAACATTCTCCAGAATCATACAAGGCTATCAAAAAATGAGGCTTGAAAAGTTGGATAGAGAGTGGAAAAGGTGATAGTTACCAGTCCTGAAGAAGGGGTCATGGTAGAGTGGCTCAGTGTCTGAGGAAAGCATGGAAGTACAGCAGTCTGGGGTACCACGTGCTGTGTAATACACCTACTACATACTACAAAAAGGCTGGGATCGAAGCTACGGTTTTTATACCCTATTTCCTGCTCTGAAGGGGTGTGATGACAAAGCTACAATGGCTTTCTCACGGGATTGACAAAAGGGGTCTGGACTGGGCTGATTGCTTAACTCTAGAGTGACAAAACACTGATGAAATATGTAATGAGGTAGGGTGAATAGGAAAGGTCTCAGTAGGATAAGATTGAGGGATTACCTCTGATTGCTCACCAGTCTGGGCAGTTTGTCTTTCATTGTTTTTGAAAGTGCACAGAGCCTGAAGTGTTGAAAGGATTAGCATAAAACCATCAGCAGCATTGGATTTTCCACCTAATCTCTCTGAACTTATGAACTGATCAGGTCTTAGGTCAGCTTGACCTGGCAACATGCTTTCCAGTCGGCATGCCCTCTATCATGTTTTTCAACCATAAATATGGCCAGTTATGAAAACAGCACAACCTGTAGGATGGGGGGAGGTGTAGTGTATGGTAACAGTGAACCACAGAGAAGGCATGTTACCTTCATACTTGAAGGCAGCTGGTTGGCCTCTGGATGGACACATCCCCAGAAATGGAAGTCAATAAATTTTTGTACAGAGCGCTCACTGTATATGCAGTATTTCACAGAATATTAGAGGCAGCAAGGCAGCAGCAATTTATTGCATGTATGCGTCTGGAAAATGGAGAAGAGGATGAAACTGTGTAAATGAAATGAAAGCTGAAGCACGCTGCTCTGGTTCTGAAACAAATTTTAGAAATATCTCACATTTAGCCATTTAAAACATTTGTACTGCACTCTTAAGTCAAAAACTCTCTTGGAAGAAATATCAACATTCATTACTTAGTAGGACTTAGTAGAATGCAGTGGGATTGGGAAGGAAGGCCCAGAGATCAGTAGTAAAGTAGCAAAGCATACATTTGTATTTTGTATGTTCCGAAATCTGGAAAGCTGTGCCCACTCACTGTAGATCAGAGTTTGGAGAACTGGTACTCCCAGCACAAATCCCAGAGTCCATCACCAGTGGCCAAGCTGGCTGGACCTTTTCAGAACTGAAATGCAAAACTTTCAGTGGGCGAACATTTTGCCATTAAATACTCAGCTAGATAGATGAATGTGGCCTTACTTGGTACAAGGCAGGTTTCTGTTTGTGTTTGCAGTTTATAGCACAAAATCAAAGAAACTCAGATGTATTATGAGAGAAGCAATGTTTTATTAGGGACTAAGCTTTACAGAGGGGAAAAAGCACTGTGCTGGAAGCAATCTGGAGCTATAGTTGCTGTGAGACCCTGGATGACCTATACAGAAATCCAGCTAAACCTCATTTATCTAAATGGCCTAAGGAAGGATAGCCAAAGAAATTTCAGATAAATTGGAGTGCTAAATGGTATACACAGAATGAATTCAGATTAGGAGTGTTGGGGAATGTGACATTAATTAGGGCAAATGCACACGAGCTTCTTCACTCTGAATAGCCTACAGGAATGTGACAGGCCATGCTTGCCCCCTTTCAAGATAGAACTCCAGAAGGCTTTTGTCTGAACTGTAGAGAATAGATGGGAGAGTTCTCCAGTCAAGCATATTTTGATAGACTAAAGCCACTATTCCAGAAAGCACAAACCTGGGTTTGTAGAAGCAAGACTTAGACAACCTAAACTTAGTAACCTGCTTGAGGAGGGAGCTGTTAGAAGGCTATTTGCAAAGGAAAGCATGGGATGACAGAACTGCAGTTACCAATATGGCAATGTTAATTGGTAACATTATGGTTTCTCCTGGTCTTTTAAACTTAGCCACTATGTATGCTTCCCTAATCTGGACAGGTAACTTCTTGTGTAGGGCTGGCCCTCCCGTTGGACACACTAGTGTGCCTGCCTCAGTTGGTAAAGCACAAGGAGAGACACATTGCCCATTCCAAATGGGAGGGACTTCAATGTAACACTGAAGAACCTTGCTGATCTCTTTCTACTTTCAGCAAATGGTGCAGCTGGAATGTGGCTGGTGTGGTTTTTCAAAGCAGGGAAGCTGTAACACTTACCTTCTGATAGACAAGTCATGGCTGTGCATGGTGGCCCAGGAAATCTCCAGGGTGTCCTGCTCTCAGAACTAGATATTCAAGCCTGACTGACTCTGTGGATAGTGATAAATGCCTCTTTGTGTGGCCAGAGCTGCTGTCCACAGGGAGTGCAACTTAATAAGTCAACACTTATGTAAGTTCAATTGGGACTAGCTGTAGGATCCAGCATAAGACAGAGGTTGGGTCATAGGTGGATGAAATGCAAACACATAGACCATTTCCACACGACACTGTTATAGTGAAGTGCTAAGGAGAATGGAGCAATTCTGCTTCTGCTTCATTTTCTTAGGATAGTTCATTTGGCTTTTGGTGTTCTAGAACAGGTCTTGTCAATTTCCAATACTGCCTGCAGACCTGTGACTCCAACTGCTGCCACGTCATCATGATTCCAGCCAATTCTTCACAGCAGCTTCCATTAGAATGTTGCAGAGTTCTTGGTGCCAATGGAAACTGCGGGAATCACATGTCAATGAGGTGGGAAAAGCCGCTGTACATTTTACTCTGAAGTTCGAAAGAACTCTCCAAAGTTCTGGACCTATTTTGGCCATAGGGTTCAGCACCTTGGATAGCTCCTTAAAAGTTCAAACTAAAATCTAGAGTGACCCAATGCTCCTGCTAGTTGATAGCAGCATGGGGACACTATGGGCCTTCCTGTACTACACTGCGATAGTGCTATTATTCCACTTTCAACATCCTGTGAAATTCTCGGGTTTGTAATTTACTGAGGCCAAAGAGCTCTCTGGCTGTGAATTCTAAATGCCCCTCCCTAAACTGCAAACCCCAGGATTCCATAGTTGAAAGTGGAATAATAGCACTGTAACAGTGTAGTGCAGAAAATAGTCTATATGTATCCTTTGTGAGACAGCTACCAAAGAAAGGGAAGTATGAGAAGGAAATAGAAGAAGCTGTGTGAAGCCACACGGCATAGACTGTATATATTATTTTGTTCCTGCTACATGAGCTAAGCATGTACTTACTTCTTTGGCAAAAAGACCTAGCTCAGGTCTAAGTATGAAGCAGGTGGGAATTAGGCATTAGAATAGATTTTTCCATTTCAGACTGGAGATCTGTGTGTGTGTGTGTGTGAAAATATAAAAACCATAATATTAAAAAAAACTATGAAAGCAACATGGCAGTGACAGGTCTGGGGAATCAAATTTATCCCTGTTCTACTAGTTTTTTATATACAGACAGCTCCTACAAAATGGTAGAAGAAAGTAGACACACAATGAATACTTGCATTTTTTTTAGTCCCTGTAAGGTCGGGGGGGGGGGGGGAGACGATCGCTGGGAGAATTTTGTTTTCTTTTTAGCTTTCTGTGTGAGAATGAAGACATTAGTCCTTTTTTTTTAATCATCAGGAGTTATAACAAAAAAACCAAGCAAACAAGCTGAGTATTATAGAAAAAAAGGATGTTTTTTGCACAAATATTGGATTTTCCACAAAAGTGTATTTTGTGCACAAAAAATTGTGATGGTTTTGCAAAACAAATACAAGAAACAAACGCTAACATTTTATTCTTATTTTAAAGATTCTTTTTTAAAAAAAAGAAAAGAAAAGAAAGAAAAGCCACTAAAATAATGTGCATTTTTACTCAATGGAGATACATACGAGAACTAAAACAAAGATTTGCATTCCTAGAAGAAGAAAAGGAAGGTAGTTTTATAAACGGATAGATGAAGCTGCCATAGAATGAACTTAGCCCCCAGTTTACGAAGTCAAATTTTTTTTTGTGCTTTTGAGTATCAGCAGCTCTGCAAAAGATCTCATTGTGATGACCTATGGTTATAAGCAATTCACCCTAAAACACAGCTTAAATGACAAAATGTCCCCCATATGATCTAGAATACACTTGGAGATTTTTTTTTTTACTCCTGGGGCCCACAAATTAGCGTGGGGGAGGGGATCTCATGCTACAATCTGTCTGCATAGACCTTACTATGACTTGGTGCTGTCTTCAGTGATGAAGAGTGACAACATTCTAAAAATGCCATTTTTGTTAAAGAGGAAACTGCGACAAAATACTGCAGTATTGAGTTCTCCTGTTCAGGGTCTTCCATTCTCCCACTAACAACCTTCACAATTCTCAGTCAGCATTAGGGAGATTTGGGGATTGCTTCTTAGAATTTATCACTGTAATTTTTTTTAAAAAAAATCTTCCAGTGATACCAACTTCTTGTGTGGATTATGCCATTCTGCTTGCCTTAATTACAGCACTCATCTGACCAGTAAGGTTAGAAGTCCAAATTAGTGCAAATACAATCCTATGAATTATTGGATTGGCCTAGTAGGTGGAGTGAATTTAAAGAAGAGCCTGTACTTACTACTTCAGTTCAGAATAAGAAAGAGAGCTAGAGAAGAGATGAAGTATAGTTACCAAGGCTAAGGAATAAGCCCTTTTCACCATGAATAAGGTAGAGGGCAATGATGTATTTCAGGTTTTTACTCCAAATCTCAAGTCTCTAACTTCAAATCTCACATCAAGTCTCAAGTCCTTGCAAGATATTTTCAAGTCAAGTCTCTAGCCAAGTCTCAAGTCTGGGAACCAACTTTATACTTCAACCTATATTCTAGAATTTCTGGACAGAGTCAAATATAGTCAGTTTTAACAATTTAAGCAGAGTCAGCCCTCCACATTTGCAATTTTGCCATCTGTAGCTTCAGAAGTGGAGAAGAGGGTTCTTCTTACTCCTCATTACTGAAGCTTTGAAAGCTTTAAAGGAAGGGTTCTTCCTCCTCAAGCTCACTGTTACCTCACTGGTAAACTCTGTCCCAGGGTCTACAATTTTAATATTAAAATATGATTCAATGTGCCTGAGAGGTCACCTGGATGGGCACGTAGGCAACAATGGTCGAATGATCAAAAACCAGGTCAGGCCAGTAAAATCTCCAGTCACGTAGCCCCAGGAGACCTCAAGCTGTGCAAACCCACAGTAAACAAAGGTTCCTCAGCCACTGAGGAGCCAACTTGGGGGGGATTAGCATCTTTTGCCCAGGTTGAGCACCGATAGCAATAAAATACTATTAGGCAAGGACCATTTACATAAAGTCACACCACAACTCAATACAACCGAAGATCCTGAGACTTTGGCAACACCTTGTAATCTCATCATGCAAAGGGAGTTGCCATCATGGAGCTTCTTTTCCGTTGCAACACCCATTGTTCTCCCCGGGAAAGGATTAGCCCTCTAGGTACCTTTTCCCCTACAAATAGTCCCAGTTTTTGAAAGTTTCTTTGGATCACTCCCAGTCATCCCAGCTAACCATTTCTCCATCTGTTGAGTAATCCTCTCAGCCCTCTTTGTGCCGAGCTCCACTTCTTTGCTGTTTTTCCCGAACCAAGGATTTCAGGAAAAGGTGCAGTATTACCCCAGCTACAATCCCTTCAATATTCCCCCTATCCAGTTTCCTCTCTTTTGCTTCTTAATAGGTCTTGAGTAAGCGTGTGAGTGATTGCGTTGGTGCGTGAGACTTTCATTCAATAAAATCATTTTATTGGACATCTTCGTTGGCTTGGCCTGACCCCGTAAAAACTGGGTAAAAAGACCCCACTAGATTACCTTGCCTCTCGCATTGCTATTGCTCATGCTCTGGCTAGTTTCCATTCTCCATCACGTGAAGCACATTGAGGTGTCCCCCAAGGGACCCCAGAAATCGGGGTAACATCACTGCCTAACACATATGCTGTTCTCCTCTAAGAAACACGAAAGACTCACTGTGGGTGAGTCTTGCCTTCTGCTCTTAGGAAAAGTTTTAGAAGGATCTTTTGATATGCAATGGAGTCAGGCTGCTTAGCAGACCTCTATCCTGCCTCCAGCCCATTGCCTAACCCATTTGCTATTCCTCTTTGAGAAATGCACCCACACTTTGGCCTTGAGACAGATTGTCATTTGACCGGTAGGCAAAAAGAGATGGAATTATTGTTCAAAGTCATAAGATTTCTGGATGAATGTATTATGTTACTGAACCAAGGGCAGCAAGTAAGTCACTAAAAATATACAAGTCACAAGTTGAGTTGAGTCAGTGTGTCATTCATTGCTGAACTGAGTCCAAGTCAAGTCACTGAAGTGATTTAAGTCCAACTTGAGTCAGAGTCAATCAACCTGAGTCTACATCACTGGTAGAGGGATTTCCAGTTATATATTTAGGAGGGAACAAAAGGGTAAATTCTTTATAGTGGACTTTCTCTATTGTGTTTGCATCTATTTTGTATAATTTATTTACTTGCTTGTTTGTTTATCTGTAGTCTTTCTGAATTGCATCCCAGCTCACAAGGGCACCTGAGGTGATGAATAAATAAATAGCAATAGCATGTGTTTTTCTATACCATTTATCAGTTAGGTGCTCTCTATGCACTTTACAATGTGTTAGTTAATGGCCCCCAACAAGCTGGGTACTCATTTTACCGACCTGCAGAAGGATGGAAGGCTGAGTCAACCTGGAACCCGGCAGGACTGAACTTACAACCTTGTGGCTGTAGTACCAGCATTTAACCACTGCGCCACCAGGGCACGTTGAAAACAATATAAAAATAAAAACATTTCTAAAATACATTAAAATGCCTTTTAAAAATTCCTGGAAACAAATAACCTAAAAACAATCCTAAAATACAATTTTCAAACAGTAAAAACAGCAATTTCAAACATTAAAGGCCATATGGAATGGCACTGTTTGGATGCCCGCTGGAAGCTAGAAAGAGATGGCGCTAATCCAACTTCTAGGGAGTTCCACAGTCTGCTACACAGAAAGCCACATGTAAAGTATGTGACGATTGTAAAGCATACAGGGCTTCAAGGATGAACCCAAATGTTGTAATACTATTGAGCAGTACAGGCAATGAAGCCTGCACTAGCACATCCTTGGATGCCTGGCACATTTGGGACTGTGTGTAAATGTTAAATTTAATACATAATTTGTTCTATTGTTACTAAAATAAACTCAAACTTTAATTGTGATTGTATTTGCAAAATTCAATCATAATCAGTCCCACAGAAACCAGGAAGTGATATGCTACATACGCTACACTATGCCAACATGAACGCCTTTTTTTTTTTTTTTTGCAATAGTGCACTATGGCATGGGAAAGGAAAACCACAAGAGAAAGTTCTCTTGCTGGCTCCTGAGCAGTTCTGCTCAACACCATGGCCGTAGTTTCATTGGCCAACAGTTACATAGCTAGATTTGATCTAGATTCTAGATTCTGTCATGATCACCCAATTGGATGAGTTGGCCATGATTCACTTGATTTCAGCTGGGCTACTTGTGTCTAAGCATGACTAAATTTGGATCCAGCCCAAGAGAAGTGGCCTGTGTGTGCATGTGAGATTTTGCCTATGTCTAATGTAGGCAAATTAATTTATCGTTTTTTGAAATCACTCTTTGTATAGACTATATTTCCAAATCTTGTTAACGTCTGAAGGTAATCATTTATCCTCTGAAGCATGAGATGTGATTATTGCTATTATTAACTTAGCTTCTCTAGATGTGAAATGCTACTATTGGTTAGCCAGGGTTTCTTTGTTCACCTACATTCTGAGTTTCCAGATAACAGTCTTTGGTTGAAAATTCCATGCCTGATAAAAACATGGTAAACAAGAACTTATTTCTCTCTTCTAAATATATATCCTTTAAAGCCACACCATTCGCAATCTGCCTAGGGTTTATAAAGGACTGAAAAAAGATGTTGGGGAATTAATTACTGTTACAGACTCAATTTTGTCTGACATTTCTCTAGACATGGAAATATTATTTATAACTGACATAGCGATATGACTCAGTAAATATATTTGTAAGCTTCACATACCACTTATTAATTAGCACTTGAAGCATCCTTCTACAATTTGTGACAAACTGTAAAGGAGGACTTGATTAGTTTTTATTCTCTTTATTATGCACACCTCAATCAAATTTCTTTTCATTTTTCCTTTCAAACACAATGCACAGCAGTGCTGTAAAAATGGGCAAAATGGATTTAAGATTATCTTGATGTGCACTGTTTCCTGCTCTTTAGAAGTACTACATGAATCATCTACATCACATACTTTTTAAACTACAAAGATGCATTTGATTTCTACCTGAAGCCTAAAAGGCTAATATCAGTACCCTAGGAATTGATTCTCTATGGTTACTTGACCTTAATGGCATGTGATTAATGACCAATACTATCAACTCAGAATGAGAACGATCCCACAGGGCCCACCCAGCCCAGTCTTTAGCAGTGGTCAGAAATGGATCCCCAAGAATATATATAAAATTAGCCTACTCTAATACATTATACATGGGGCTGCCTTTGACGGTCTTTCCAAAATGGCAATTAGCTCAAAATACAGCTGTGATGCAGGTAACTGGGACTGGGCATTATGATCATGTGATACTTGCACTTTGCCAACTGCACTAGCTCCCAGAAAATTTCCTGGCTCAGTTCAGAGTTCTGTTTTTAAAGCCCTTCACAACTTGGGATCAGGGTATCAAAAGACTATTTTTCTCTACATGTGCTTGTCTGTACTTTCTAATCTTCAACAGAGGCTTTTCTTTGGTTACCCTCACCATTGTAAGAATGAAAGTAGAATGCGTTCCTTATAAAGGATTATTTGATGCCTGTGTCATTTTAGCATCAGGCAAAGACCTTTTTTTTTTCATTTTTGTAGGCTTCTTCAGCTAACATATTAGCTACATAGTACTTTTTCCAGGGTCATGCAGCAGTGGCAAACGAAGGCAGACAGAATTTTCCTTCCTTCCTTCCTTCTACTTATATCCTAACTTTTCCCCAGACTGGGATTTTAAAAAGACAGAAAATTACAATAAAAACACATATAGGCCCTTTCCGCACGAGGTGAGGGAATCGCTCCATGCCGTTACCTACTGCTTCTTCTGGGGTCCAAAGCAATGCAGACTGTCCCTGAAGCCCTTCCGCAGGGCTCCTTCTTGGTCCAGGGCAAATCGGAGTAGTGCGAGGTCTGTAGATCCGCACTGCTCTGGCTTCCAAAATGGCGGCTTCTGGTTGGTTGTGGGTCCCGACCAACCTCTGAAGCTCGACACACCTAAAGCCTACCCTCCACAGATTGCAGGCTCGCATTGGTGCAAGCCTGTGAATCTGCACAAGGGAGCAGGAATGCAATGGCGTGTTCCAGGAAAATAAAGACCTGTTTTTTGCGGTCTTTAGAAAACACACTGGAGGACCACTTGGGGTTGTTTTGGAGCAGACTGAGGTGCAGATCTCCGGTAAGTAGTCTGCTCCTAGTCTGCTCCAAAGTGCAGACGACCTCCGTGAGAGGACGCACTGCCCCGTTCTAATTGCCTGGTGTGGAAAGGGCCATAGTTAAAAGCATACAAAAGGTGAGATTAAAAAAAGCAAACAACAGATTTAAAATGATTTAAAGTATGACGCTAAAACAAAGATTAAACATATAGTCCAGCACCATTTAAAAAAACCCCAAAACCTTCTCTTGTTAACAATCATTTCCCAAAGGCTTGCTGGAACAGAAAAATTTCTACCTGCTGCCAAAAAATCAGCAAAGAGGGAGCCATCTTATGCTCCCTAGAGTTCCAAAGTGTGGGAGAAGAGGGGACATGATAGCCGTGTTCAAATATTTGAAAGGCTGTCATATCGAAGAAGGGACGGGCTTGTTCTCTGCAGCTCCAGAAACTATGACAAGAAGCAATAGATTCAAGCTATAGGAAAAGAGATTCCATCTGAACCTCAGGAAGAACTTCCTGGCGGCCAGAGCTGTCTGGTAGTGGAATATGCTGCCTCAGAGTGTGGTGGAGTCTTCCTTTTTGGAAGTTTTTAAACAGAGGTTGGATGGCCATCTGTTGGGAGTGCTTTGATGGTGTATTCCTGCATAGCAAGGGGTTGGACTGCATGGCCTCTGTAGATGTGCCTCCTCTGATGATCTTAAAGCTCAGGTAGGTTCATATGGAAAGATACAGACCTTCAAATAGCATGGACCTGAGCCATATAGGACCATAACCGTATGAATCCATATGGGCCATAACCAGCAATTTAAACCATGCCTGGAAACAGACCAGCAGACAGAGAAACTTTTGCAAGAAGGGAGTTCTGTGGTCCTTATAACCAGCCTCCCTTACAATTTGGCTGAAGTTCTTTAGCCACTCACCTGCCAGAAGGCAGCACCAGACTTGTAAGGGATAGTAGAAAAAACAGTGGCTCATGTGCAATAAATCATCATCATCATCATCATCATAATCATCATCTTCATCTTTTTTTCTTACCTACCTCTCTTCATAGAACAAGATGGGGAATGGAAACAAAGAGAGTGTGCATTGTGATTCTCTATACGCATACTGGCAGGAGACTGAATTCTTCCTCTTGGGGCCAGGAAGCTTCTGCCTACCCTCTTCAAGTGTTTCCTCCATCCCAGCTTTGCTGTTCTTTAAACATGAATACCTCCACTTCCTGGGACCCATCTGTCCTCCACAGATCATGGAGTGCAGCCACTTTTGCTTGCTTTTACTGCCACTGCCACTGACTGTGATATTCTGTGCCATGGTGAGCAAATTTGAGTACATTAAAGTACTTTGTGAATTTAATTTAATTTATGAGGAACTTTGTCTACTCATTACTCACATGCACTTACAATTAAAAAACAAAAAACAAAACAAGTGATCCCCTTTCTAACATTTAGCTAACCTAAAAAGGGCCCTTTGGCATCCCCACAGTTGTCCGCTTATTCACTGTGATGGGGGGGGGGGGGTCAGAACTAACCAGCAAGAAAGTGAAGAAAAAAATATAACCATAATATAATAGAAATATAAGTTCAGGGCACTGTGAAACTCTGTGGATTCCAGGGTAATAACTTCTGAACCAAAATGATTCACTGATTACTGTATCAACTAGAGTTATGCATTAGTAGGGAAAACTTACCTGAAGGGTTGGCTAAACACGAGTAATGAGTAAATATGAGTATTGATGTTATGGTATAGAAAATGGCTTGATTTCTCTTTTTTCTCAGCCATCCTAACTATGAGAATCTCAAACAACACAGTCTTTTCCCTTCTGTATTAATTTTATGGTGTACACTTTAGATCTTCTCTTGAAGAGGGAGAATGGGTGGTACCACACCATGGGTCTAAGCAGCTTTCTCATCCCCTGCAGGTCTAAGATCTAGTTGCTTTCAGACAACCAGAGACCAGGAGCTGGCAGCTGCATCTCTCAGCCTTTTCTCCCTCCATCCTTGCAAACTCATCCTTTGGCTCTTCTGCTTTTTCAAAATCCCCCTGAATCAAGTTTTGCAGGTGATTTGAGGTGGACAACTTAAGCTAGAACTTGTCTTTTGTGTTGCTGACATAACTGTTCTACAGCGGGAAGATGCTGTCCTGGCAGAAGCTGCCATCCTTCTGGTGAGACATCATCCATCAGAGAGAACATCAAGTCATTTGCGATGGAGGCTAAGCCGATTAAAATTGAATCCATTTGGGAAATATAGCACACACATACAAATATATATATGAGAGAATGACCAGACTTTAATGCTAAGAGCAAGAGCAGACTTCCTGCACTCAGCATTTCCATTTGAAAACAAGCCCTCTAAATGACTCTCTGTGCTCGCGTTCTCATTTGCATCCCCTAGAGAAGGCCTGCCGCCCATGCCAATGCATTTACTGTATGTGTTGACTGCAGTCTCATCAATTTTTCTTCTTGTCAGGGAAGAAAAAAAAAGTTAACCAAACACATTAATAATTCTGATTAACTGCAAATGGCTTAAGCCCAGAGGTGTCCCTGTGGTACAATTACCAGCTTCCCCCTTCACTGTAACAGCAGAAGTATTGCTTTATGTTCATGTCAGACTACGATTCTGCAATGACTCAGTTCTTGGCATCCAAAGCCCCAGGCCTTGAGAATTTCCCTTGCTTCCTGGAGCCCACCTTGCTTCTTGGAGCACCCCAAGGAGGAAAAGTTCCTAAAGGTTTTTTTTTTCCTCCCACTTTACACCCAATTTCTCATGAGATGAATTTGTACTGCAGTCCTTCCTGTTTTCTTTCTTCTTAGAACTATATTCTACTGGATGCTGACCCTCTGTGTTTAAATGTTGTCTCAGCACTATTTTACAATGGGTACAGTGGACATGGGATAGCAGAAATAGCAGCACTTGGAAGAACAGCCTTTTTCCATTATACTTCCCACATATCTTGTCTTATTGTGCTCAAGACGAAAGTTTTACATTTTGAAGCTGAATGCTTGTAACATGCCAAGGAGGGCTTTTTTGGGAGGAAGGAAAGAAATGGGAATTTAGCCTAAATATCTCAAAGTCACTAAATCCAGTCTGATCTTAGAGACTAAGCTGGGTCAGGCTTGGTTAGTACTTGTATGGGTGAACACCAAGGGGCACCAGGTGCTGTAGGCTTTATCTACGGGCAGGAAGTGGCAAATCACATCTTGGTAATCTTTGCCAAAGAAAACGCTATGATATCTGTGGGGTTGCCATAAGTTGACAGGTGACTTGAAGGCACACCCATGCATACTAGGAATGGTAATCTTCTCACATTACTAACAGCAGGGGTAGGGACAATCTTATGTCTTCCAGATGTTTTTGTCTGCAACCTTCACTACATAAAATAAGGAACAGGGCTCCTTTACACAACTTTTAAGGGTAGTCTAGACATAGGAATTCCAACAGGTGTTGCTTTTCATTGCTGAAATTCTTATTAAAAGGTTGGAGTTCTGTCCTTTATGTTACTTGGCAACTCTAAGCTCCACAGTCTATTATGATCATTAGCAATTCTGGTTGGAGCTCATGGAGCTGTAGTACCAAAGAAATGCCATGTTATCTGTCCTATGATTTACATGATGGAGAATGGGCATAAATTTTGTCATTTGAACCCAGGACATCTGCAGAGCTAGCCTACATGCAGGTGAGCCTGCTATCTGATGATTACCTCAGCTTCTTACTGTATAAACAAAAAGTGACAGTGAATGATGTGGCTGTCATTCCAAGGAATTATTTCAGTGATGTCTTCAATCACAGATGTCAGCACAGAGTGGTTTGCACAGTTACGAGAGCAATAATGTAGGACACAGAGTTGCATAGCTATTATTCAAAATCTACTGCTTGCTTGCTTGCTTGCTTGCTTATTTATTTATTTATTTATGTGAGACTTGCTACACACCTGTCCCACAGCAGGTTAGTTCTCACTGGAACACAATTATACAGACTGCACTCATGTCAAAGCACCAGGGTCCTAGTGTCTGAAAAAAATATATAACCATAATCATTTACCAATAAATAAATAAATAAATAAATAAAATAAAAATCTTCTCTCATTCCTCACAGCAGCTAATGAAACTATGCCATATAATCAAAAACTGGTACATGAGAAAGGCAAAAAGCATTCTAAAATCAGACACCCCCCATCATACTAGGATCTACCAAAACCCATTCACATATAATGCCTTTCCTAGGTATGCTAGACTGATCCCTTCTTTGTTCATTCTCGAGCAGGCAAAATCCTTTTTATTCCAGCTGTCTTTTAAGAACTGCTTTACAAAAAATGTGTGCTTTGCTATTGTGCTGTGCCATATTTACTCTTTGCTTTTTAAACTGGTGTTTTAAAATAATTTTCATTCTTTTAAAAATTATTATTCATTTGTATTAAATATCCATAAGACAAAAACACCTCCATACATTGTTCCACAAATCAGCCTTATAATGGCTTACTAATAACAAATCAATCTATTTCTCCTAAATATTCCATCCCTCCCCTTCAAAGCCTTCCAATTACATATCTGTAATATTGGGTTTAATCATTAAAATTATCTTAATTCTGTAGATAGTGTAACGCTATCTTAAACATTTGTTTTTGTCTGTTTTCATCTCGTGTTCTTTTTAAATAATCTTGTAAGGTGCCTTGTGTCCCAGCTTTGAGGTAAAGGTGGGGCCTTCCTAATAGGTGTATTCCACTTTAGGGTATCAGCCAGCTAATGGGCTATTCCTTATCTCTGCCTCTGTTGCTTAGTCCCAACAAGAGCAGACTCACTGATCATACTTCAATGACTTTGCTCTAGGTGGGGTTAGCAATAGGATCAATGTCCATATCTTTTTTAAAAAATGTCCATATCTTTTTTTAAAAACAACAACCTTTCCTTTTGGAGACCTCAATTCCAGCCTCCCTATATGAACCAGCCCAGGCCCTTCTTTCAGAGTTCTCCTTGCTGGGATTGGTTGGCTGGCCACTGGTATTCACTCTACCCTTTTCTATCCAGAAGCTCCTAGGTAATGTTCTATCAACTTATCTTTCTCTTTAAACTGAGTTACAGCCCCTTTCCACTTGACACACCCAACCTGCCATGGGGAGGGGAGAAGGACGGGACTGGGACAATGCTTATGCATCCTGGTCCCATCCTTCTCCTGTCCTCAGGTGGCGCGATTGCACCGCAAATCATTGACAGATTTTCCCTGTCAATGACTGGCAATCACACCACCCTCCTGCTCATCCCCACACCTCCCTTCCTTGCAGAGATCCTGGAAGTGCAATGGTTGTGCTTCATGTCCCAGCACAACCTGGGAGAGTATTTGGCACTGCACTGTGGCAAGAAGAGGTGTGGCCATCATGTTTCCTGGATCCTCGAGTCAGTCAGTGTGAAGGGGAGCACTCCATTGTGTTCCTCTCCCAGGAGAGCCACTGCCACCGTCATCACCAGATTCTGCCAGGACAAAGGTAGGGTGTGGAAAAGGCCACAGTATGACACAACGTATAAAAACTCAGCTCAAGGCCAACTGCTGAAGGAGGTATGTGGCCAAGGAGATGGAATCCTTTAAGGGCCATATTTACCGACCAAACCATGATGGGTACTCCATACTATATTCTCATTTAAAAGAGATATATACCTCCTCCTTCATTCAGCCAGGTATTTGTTATGCACATCAGGTTAGTCTTCTCTTTCTGCACCAGATAGCAGTTGATCATGCCCTTCCCCTTGATTAATCTCATTTATCAGCAGCACTGTTATAAGCTTGAAGAATATTCATTTCAGTAGTTCTTTGGTATGGTGCACCTGCCATAGATGTGCCTGCTGTAAAAACAAAAACTGCAGACATCCTGTCACACTGTAGTCAATGGATGCAACATGTATGCATCCATGGCAGTGTGGGCGTGCACCCGTCACATTCATTGACTGTAATGGGATGCGACACTTAGGACAATTTCACATTTGTACATGTGGAGACTGTGCCAGAAGAGGGTGCAGTGTACTATCTAATAGAATGGCTGCTTGAGGATGATGCTATTAGGCTGAAATTATCTGCTCAGTTTCATTGGCTCATACTTTTTGTTATATATTCATACTTTCAGTAGTCCATCCACATTTGTGGAGGCTAGGGGTGCAGGATCCCTGCAAAAGTGGAAAAAACGTGAATATCTCTAGGCTACCCAAACCATATTTAACAAACACAAAAAAGTATGACCCCCTAATTCAACCCACAGTACACAATGTACAGTACATGATATATTTGAATCCACAGTGGGGATCGTACCAGACTTCTGGTTCTGCTTTTGAGGCAGTGGGGTTCCTTCACAAGACCAGTGATGTACCTAAGTCTTTTACTCCAAGGCCCTTTTTGCGTGGCATTTTCCATGCGAAAGGGCCCCTTGAGCGTCGTGCAAATGTGAGGAGCGGTCCACATGATGCACTCACATTTGTGCAACGCTCCAGGGCCTGGCAGGCACCGCTCAAGCACTTTTTCATTTTCGGCTTTAAGCTGAAAATGGTGCTTGGTCGCGCATTGCTCCCAGGCCCCAAGCGCACTTACCTTGCGTGCGGAGCCTCAGGAGCCGGGCCGGTCGTGCTTCCTGTCTCAGTGCAGCCTGAGAAGGTCCCAGGAAGCTTGTGCAGAGCTGAAGAAACCTGGATGCGAGGGCCTCTCACAAGAGGTTGCTCGCGCAAGCACTGCACCCCAGCGCTGAGAAAAGGGAGGATGCGGAAAGGACCCAAGTCTCAAGTTAATTCTCAAGTCCTTGCAAGATACTTTGAAGTCAAGTCTCAAGTCTGGGAGCCAACTTTATATCTCAACCTATATTCCAGAATTTCTGGACAAAGTCAAATAAAGCCAGTTTTAACAATGTAAGTAGAATCAGCCCTCCACATTTGTGATTTTGCCATCTGCAGTTTCAGAAGTGGGGAATAGGATCCTTCTTACTTCCCATTACTGAAGCTTCGAAAGCTTTAGAAGGAAAGATCTTTCCTTGCACTCTAGAGGTGCATCTTGCCTTCTGCTGTTAGGAAAAGTTATAAAAGGCTTTTTGATATGCAGTGGGGACAGGTTGCCAAGCAGACCTTGATCTTTCCTCAAGTCTGTTGCCTGACATGTTTGCTATTCCCCTCTGAGAAGTGGCATACACTTTGACTTTGAGACAGATTGTCACATGACCAGTAGGCAAAAAGAGATGGAAGCATTGTTCAATGTTGTAAGGTTTCTGGATGAATGTGTTCTGTTACTGAACCTAGGGCAGCAAGTCAGTCACGAAAAATATACAAGTCTCGAGCTGAGTCGAGTCAGTGCATCATTTATTGCCAAGCTGAGTCCGAGTCGAGTCACTAAAGCAATTTAAGTCTGACTTGAGTCTGAGTCAGTTGACTCGAGTCTACATCATTTCACAAGACAGAAGCAGGTGGTCAATGGGTCCCAACTTTTCTGCTGCCCTCTGCCATTTTTAATAGGGGCTTATAAGCCTTGCGTTGCATTCACAGTCTCTCATAGTTTTTCTCAGTCCCAGGAGGCTTGCAAAGAGACTGCAAATATGAAGCGAAATCTCTAAGCCTCTATTAAAAACGGTATAGGGCAGCAGCGGAGGCGGCACCAAATAATCTGCAATTAATCAGGTCCAAAATTAAACCTGAAAATGTGGAAGGCCAACTGTACTTCATCTGAAATCAAGATTGGCTGATTTCCCTTATAGTCAGGAAAGGCTGGTTGAGGGGAAATAACTAGTTTCATCAACTTGATGAAGCCAAAAGCAAATTTACTTTCAATAATTCTTAACATGCTCTAATCATGGTTCAGAGACTACAAATGGCTGATAGGAATCTTAGCACCTGTGCTTAAAACCAGTGTTGATTTTGAGTATTAAAATCAAATATAGACTTTTAAACAATTATTAGACTCTTAAACAATTATTACATTAAATAATAACTATATTAATAGCAAATTATTCTTTGTATCTAATGTTTATAACTTTATACCTGATGGGTATAAAGCATTCCAAAGATCATGTATTAAATACCATTGGCTGCCAAATATCAGAAAGAAAATATCAAATACCAGAGGATGTAAAAAAAGAGGGGCTTAATATTTTACATGAAATGTAGACAAACATTCATGAGGGGTAATAGTTAAGTGGCAAAGCCCATGCTTTGCATGGAAAAGTCCCAGGTTCAATACAAGACATTTCCAATAGGGCTGAGAAAGATTTCTGTCTGAAACCTTGGAGGGGTACCAATCAGAGATGCCAATATTGGGCTGAACAGACAAATGATTTGATCCAGCAGAAGGCAGCTTCATGTGCCCCTGTATTCAGAGATGGTCTAAGATATTTTCCTGGTTAATGCAGAAATTCTGGGGCAATAGTCAGTAGAAGAGTCAGTATAATAATCATGTAACATTTAATGCAGGTCAGAGCACCCTATGCCTTTTCAGAAGTTATTGAACCTTGGTTCCATCAGCCTCAGCCAGCCTGGGAAGTTATGATGAGATGGTGGAAACAGTACTTCACTAATATCTGGAGGACCAAGTGCTCCCTAGCCCTGCTTTAAAGGCACTCAAAATATGGTGATTTTGGCAAAGGGCCTCACTGCCTAATGGCAGAGCCAACCATACAAAAGTTCCGGGCAAAGTCTGGGTGCTGGACTGCAGTTCCCAGAATTTCTCACCATTGTGTTGACTAGGACTGATTGGTTTTGCAGGCCAACAACATCTGCAAGGACACATTTTGCCCACCAATGAACTTTGTGGCACCATTCCACAGTAGTAGTAAAACAACTGCTGGATTTGAAAAAGAGAGTTATTGTTGTTGTGTGCCTTAAAGTTGTTTCCAACCTATGGCAAACCTAAGGTGAACCAATCAGGGCTTTTCTGGGTGCTGAGAGTGTGTGATGCACCCAAGGTCACCCAATGGGTTTCCATGGCTGAGTGGAGAATTGAATCCTGGTCTACAGGGCCATAGTCCAACACTCAGACTGTTGCACCACACTGTAGCTATAGCTGTATGTAAACTCTAAGCCATGTCCTTAAAAAAATGAGAAAAATCTGATCATAAATTTCTTAATAATTTAAATTCTTATTTTGAATCTGAGCTTCTTCATCTGGAGAGCTATAATGTTCTTCAGTAAAATCTTGTGGAAGAGTTAGTAAAATCTGCTTCATCTCTGCTTTTATGCTGTATGAAATGCACTCATGCATATTCATACCATGGCCTTCTTTACCCTGCTCCATCTAATATAAAGAGACCTTAAAAGGGTAGCTATGATTTACACATGTTTTCAACATTTGCACTTTCAGTGCTTCAGAGGTCTGCAAACGAAAGTTAGCATAAATGAGTTTCTTTCTCTGCCACCCTCCTCACAAGTGTTTAGCAATGCTACAGGCCAAGTAATGTAGCTTGTTTTTTCACATCAGCTGTCTTGGCTCCTAGGCTCATCATACTTTGGGCAAGTTTTGAAGCAATGAAAAGATTTGTTTTGCACATCAAAACACCAGCTCTTGCTGACTTCAACCTGTAAATATGTGTGAGATGGCTGTTCAGTTTTGTTTGCTTATTTTTACTTAAATACATCTGCTTTTTTTATTTTTAGTTAGATTGACCACAATCTCTTTATGTGCCTGAATATAAGCTAGTCTGTTTGTTTCCCAGTTCATAGGGTACTCATTGCTTTATGATTTCCAGTGGCTTCTATATCATATTGTAACCTAACTGCACAATACTTTAAATTAGAACTAGAAATTATTTTTCAGACTACAAGTCCTAGAATGCCCTGCCAGCCAGCATGACTAGTGGTTTGCCTGCCTGGGGAGTCTGGAAGTTGTAGTCCCAAGGATAACTTTCTGGAGATCTTCAGTTAATGCACTGCATGAACAGTACCAGTTCTGCTTCTTCTTCCTTTTTGTTTTAAAAATGTAAATACATTTATCCCTTAATATTACAAGAGAACTCAGCTTTTAGTGGAATCATAGCACTTGGAGAAGGAAGATTTAAGCCTTCCCTGCCTTGTCACGGTCTGGACAAGGATGTCCTTTGTTGTCCAAATATTTATAGAAAAATGTTGCACAGATGCCATTTAGTGTTTATTTCTTTTTTCACAAAAATATGGGAGGGGGTGTTTTTCTTTCCCCCTAATAGAATCATAGTAGGAGAGGGAGGTCTCAAGCCTCCACTGTTTCCAGAGGTCTCAATAAAAATACATTTCTTTCCACACACCTGGCCAGAATCCTCTATCAGCTACTTGGTTAAGTATACTTAACTAAGTAGCTTCTCCTGGTCTGTTCCTCCCCACTCCAAACCTGAAGGAAATGCAATTCTACCATTCTCCAATCATCAGCACAATGGACTTCCTTCTCCCTATGCAGCTGATGCCTGGTAATGAAGGTTGGGGAGGGTTATGATTGCCGCAATAATGTCATAATCGTGACTAATAAGCAATTGTGAATAAGGAACAATTATCTAATTTTACTCATCTGTAACTATTCTGTATTCATAATCACTACTTAGTCACAATTTTGACACTATTGCCACATTTGTAACTACCCCCCTCCCCATGTACTGTGGTGGGCAGCAGTTGCATGTGTAGAAAAAGGTCTATTCTGCCATAGTTGCAGCATGATTGTATGACATTTCCTTCAGGTTTGGAACGGTCGGGCCAAAAGAAGTTACTTAGTTAATTATACTTAACTAAGTAGCTCATACAGGATTCATATAATATTTTTTTTCAAAGTAACATTAAGTAATATTAAAGTTACAGAGAGTTAATATAGTAACAGAGAGTCAGATCCTTATACAAAATGTTGCCTTGTCTCACCATTACTTTTTCTTTGTTTCTTTTCCAAGTCAGAATTCCTTCTCCAGGTGTCTTTTTAAGAAGATTTGTTTCATAGTTTTATCAACTTTGGAGTGACCCAGAACGTAACTAGTTTCTCTCACTTGTTTCTTGATGACAGTGTGTGGGCTTTAATTCTGTCAGTGTTCATGAATTGATCTCACTGTTACATGGAGTAGTGGCAGCAGATTCCGTAACAGCTATTAGCACAAGTAGGACAAGGAGAAATATGGAAATTTCAAGCCACCTAATGGATTATGGCATGAGATTCTACAAGCAATAATCTGCTTTATCTGATACAGTAGGTATAGGAAGCAACATTTTTTCATGGGTAGAAATCCAATCACAGGAAAAATGAGATGAGGTGAATGGATACTTCCTGACAGCAGTGAAACCAAAGTATCATCCATTCCATTGAAGTGAAATAGTCTAGTGAAATGTTAAGTCCCTCTTGATAGAGTATCAAGATCAAAGGTCTTTGCTGCTATAAGATGACTCATAAAGAGACAGTTTCTCCAGATTTGTGTCTTATGGTTTGTGTATCCATTATATTGGATCTCAGCCGCTACAATGAAACTGTTTGATCTCTTTAGCATTCTAAATTCTAAAATAATAGTAATGAAAGGGGAAGGAACCTCAGGGCTTATTCCTAATCTGGGACAAGAAATGGTATGCTTAAATCTCTGGTGCATTTTGGAGCTCCTTCTTGACACTTTTTAATTATATACAAGGGATAGCTTCACTCCTTTTGAACTTTTACAAGAAAGTATTAGTTACTTTCATAGCCACAGTGATATGACTTCATTAAATGGCAGTGGAGGAACGTTACCTGGCCTTTTGCTGCTGCATTCAGATGTTCTTAAAAAAGTAGTCAAATGTAACTATTCTAGCTACTTATAAAAAAATAAGAAGGCAAAGTAACGTAAAACTATTGAACAGTAATTAATTCCTTTGTTGGGCCTTGGAACAATAACTCCAACTCATTAATTTTTAAATGTAAATTTCCAAGCTCTGCCTAAAAATGAAAAGTGTAAACATATGCCATGTTTCATGCAGTACAACAAGCAAAAAGATAGAATTGGCTGTTCTCTCCATCAGACTCAGAACTGCTGTCCCATAAGGCACAAAACGGTTCTTAATGTTTTCTCTCGAGAGTGATTTCATGCTTTCCTGTTGCAACTGGATCCTGTAGATTCTTCCTGACATTTCACTATTCTAACTTTTCAGCTAGCCTCATCAGCCAGTAGTCTATCAGCCAGTTGGTAGTTTATTTGTTGTAGCAGTAAGCCTTCAGAACACTGACAATCAATTCTGTCAGTAACTAAATATGGTACTGTTCTGAAGGCCTTTAACTGTCATCCACATGAACTGTATCAAAGGTGTGTTTTCCTTTCAACATTGCAAAATAATCTGTTGTCAGGGAGATTTTTCCTTCCATAGCAAAGCATTTGGGTGCTCTGAAATATCATGGAACTGAGCCAGGGGAAAGGCAAAAAGTTTACTATAGCTCTTTCTCTCTATGGTCTTCATACCATCCTAAGCAGCTTCCTATCTTTATATTAATACCCCCTCTTATTTCTTGTTAGCTAAATGCACTCATCTGATCGTTGCAGCTGGCAACTATAGAACAGAAAGCCCATCAAATTGCCACAAAAAGATTATGGATATTTGGTGCAACTTACCCTGGCTCATCTGTAAAATTTAACAGCAAGGCAGGAGGAGATGACACACCCTTCCATCTGTAACCCTCATGTTATCCCATTGCTGCTGCTTCCTTTCCTTCTAACCACAAAGACCCCATCAAGGAGGGAAATACAGGATGACTCTGGTAGTGCTGCGAGCTGTCCATCTGAAAGTAGCCTATGCGTGAATGCATCTACCTTTCTTATTCCAACTTGTATCTCTTAATAGAGCATGTTTCCAAATAAGCCTTTCATTGTGCAATTGCACTGCTTCAACCACAGAATTTTATAAGGGGAGAGGCGTTCCAAATGTAAGCATCATTCATTTGTAACCTTCTTCTGCTTTCCTGTTGCTTAAGGAAGAAACAATAGCGGGAGACGTTGTTGTTCGTTAGCTTTCAGTGTTTGGAGTTAGACAAGATTAGACTGCAGAAGCTCTCAGTCTGGGATTGAATGGATGAAGGAGGCTTCCAGAAGTAGGCCTATTATTTGTCTCAACTAGAGTAGTCCTGTTGAATCAATTGGATGGAGCTATGTGTTGACTCACCATTCAATAATAGCTTCAGTGAGTCTATTCTAGTTGGGACTAACCCCATAGGATCCAAGCCAATATCTGGAGAGTCCTCTGCCACCCACTCAACCTCAGTTGACCTTAAACTCCAGTTGCTCCAGCCAACAAAGTCTTGATGTCTTCAGAGCTGAAATTCAATGAACTGTAGCCTCTGCTTTGTTGAGGACAAGAAGCTCCCTATTGCATTATTGTATTGTAGAATATCCACATACATTTACTGAGGTGACAAGAAAGGATATAGGCTTTATCAGTTGTTGTGGGTTTTCCAGGCTTTGATGCCATGTTCTATTAGTAGTTTCTTCTGACGTTTTGCCTGCATCTGTGGCTGGCATCTTCAGAAGATCTGATGGCATGGAAGTGAGACAGAGTATGTATACTTCCGTAGTCCCTTGGTGGGAGGAAGCAATTTGCGTATGTTACAGTTGGCCTGTGTGATGGCCTAATGTTAAATGGGATATCCCATTTAAATGGGATATCCCATTTAAATGGGATATCCCAGAGATGGGGTCCCCATGGGAAGCTGGCCAAACCCCGTGATATCAAATTTTTACATGGAACACTTTGAAAAGCAAGCCTTGGAAACCACACCAAAAAAAGCCCACTATATGGTTCTGTTATATGGATGACACTTTGACCATTTGGAGCCATGGAGAAGAATAATTGACTGTGTTTCTGGACCATCTGAACAACATCCACTCGGACATCCAATTTACCATGGAAAAAGAAAATGAAAGAAAACTAACATTTCTGGATGTCCTAGTCATCCACAAACCTAACCAACAATTGGGCCACACAGTTTACAGAAAACCTATACACACTGACAGATATTTACACAAAACCTCCAACCATCATCCAGGACAAAAAAGGAGCACAATAAAAACTCTGGTAAACTGCGCACAGAGACTCTGTGAACCCCACCTCCTGAAAGATGAACTGAATCATCTAAACTGGGCTCTATAGGCCAATGGTTACTCTGGTTCAGACATCAGAAGAGCCTCAAGACCTGGAAAAAAACACAGAACTGAAGATAAGCAGCCAACCAAAGGAAATGTGTTTTTACTATATATCAAAGAGGTCACTAACTTCATAGGGAAATTGATGAACAAACATAACCTCCAAACAATCTACAGACTGACCAAGAAAATTCAACAAATGCTACGTTCAGCAAAGGACAAGAGGGATTCTCTAACTTCTGCGGGAGTTTACCACATACCTTGCAGCTGTGGGCAGGTCTACATAGGGACTACAAAACGCAACATCTAACTATGAATTAAAGAACATGAAAGACACTACAAACTGATCCAGACAGGAAAATTGGAAGTAGCAGAACATGTTATAAACCAACCTGGACACAGAATGCTTTTTGAAAGCACAGAAATTCTGGACCATTCTGACAACTACTATGTCAGACTACACAGAGAGGCCATTGAAATCCATAAACATATGGACAATTTCATAGGAAAGAAGAAACTCAGAAAGTAAACAAAATTTGGCTACCAGTACTGAAGAACACTAAAATCAAGACTCAAAAATATGCCAATGAACACCACCCGGACTCTGGAGGTCCCTCTACAGGAAACAATACAACGGATTGCTAATGTACTTAATGTACTATTACGCATATCCCCTGACTAACAATGCAACCCTGGGAGATATCTCATTTAACAATAGGCCATCACACAGGCCAAGTGTAACATATGCAAATTGCTTCCTCCCACCCGGGGACTATATATACTCTGTCTCACTTCCATGTTACCAGATCCTCTGAAGATGCCAGCCATAGATGCAGGCAAAATGTCCAGAGAAAACACTGATAGAACATGGCCTCAGAGCCCAGAAAACCCACAACAACCTATGGATTCTGGCCATGAAAGCCTTCGACTGTACATCAATATAGGCTTTAGTTTCTATAGACCTGGCAATTCCACAGAAGTCATATCTGGGAGTACAGTACCACCAAAGTGGATTGTGCCCACCCTTTTCAACAAAGAGTATCCAAATAATAGTGTTATAGAACACAAAGTGATTTGAAATGTGATGTCTGTGGAGAGGTCTGTGGATACCATGGACTACGAAAAAGATAAATAAATGGGTCCAAGAGCAAATCAAACTCAAACTCTCCCTAGAAACTAAGATGACTAAACTGAAACTGTAATACCTTGGACATAACATGAGGAGACATAACTCATTAGAAAATGCGTGGTAAGGTACAAGGCGGTAAGAAAAGAGGAAGATCACATTAGAGGTGGGTAGGTTCAATGAAAGAAGCCATGGCCCTGAGTTTGCAAGACCTGAGCAGGTTGTTGATAACAGGATGATTTGTAGGTTTCTGATTCATAGGGTTCCCAGAAATCATCTTGATAGCAATTGATAATAATAACAGTGGTGATGATGGTGATGGTGATGGTGATGGTGATGGTGATGGTGATGGTGATGAAGAAGAAGAAGAAGAAGAAGAAGAAGAAGAAGAAGAAGAAGACAACGACGACAAAGGATTCTACTAAAAGATTTACTCTCCCATGAAGTTATAGTATGTGAGGCTTCAAGTAAGGTAGGAGTGGTGGTGTTGGGAGAACTGAATACAGCATTTATTCATTACTCAAATGGATTACTTTTATGTTTGGTATACTTACTCTTTTTATGAAGTAAATACAATTTTTTCCCATGCCATCAGTGTTGGCAAGCCAGAGTTAGAGGCAGTGGAGAGGTTTTGCTCCTACTCCTTTGTTTTCTTTGGTTTCCTTGGTTTCCTACACTTAGGTAGAAAAAATGGAATGCACAAATATAGGATGGGGGATGCATGGCTGGATAGCAGTACATGTGAAAGGGATCTAGGAGTCTTGGTAGATCACAAGCTGAACATGAGTCAGCAGTGTGATGAAGCAGCCAAGAAAGCCAATGTGATTCTTGGTTGCATCAATAGAAGTACGGTGTCTTGATCGAGGGAGGTAATGGTCCACTCTATTCTGCTTTGGTTAGGCCTCATTTGGAATACTGTGTCCAGTTCTGAGCATCTCAATTCAAGAAGGATATTGACAAGCTGAACGGTGTCCAGAGGAGGGCAACCAAAATGGTGAAGGGTCTGGAAGCCATGCTCTGTGAGGAGCGGCTTAGGGAGCTGGGTATGTTTAGTCTGCAGAAGAGAAGGTTAAGAGGGGACATGATAGCCATGTTTAAATATTTGAAGGGATGTCATGTCAAGGAGAGAGCGGGCTTGTTTTCTGCTGCCCCAGAGACTAGGACAAGGAGCAGCAGATTCAAGCTGCAGGAAAGGAGATTCCACTTGAACCTCAGGAAGAACATCCTGACCATCAGAGCTGTCTGGCAGTGGAATATACTGCCTTGGAGTGTGGTGGAGTCTCCTTCTTTGGAGGTTTTTAAGCAGAGGCTGGATGTCCATCTGTTGGGAATGCTTTGATGGGTGTTCCTGTATAGCAAGGGGTTGGACTCGATGGCCCTGGAGTCTCTTCCAACTCTTCTATGATTCTATGATTCTATGAACTGTGTACTTAATTTTGTACAACAGTGAATACTAACCTGGATGTGAAAGCAAAGCTGCAATGTGAATGGTGTGTGTGTGAGAGAGAAAGAGGAAGGGGGAGAAGCACCAGAACTGTTAGGAGCAAATCAAAGAATACAGAGGACTGGCTTTGGTGTATATGATCATCTCTGATTTAAAATATCTTGAAATCATTTTAAATCCCCAGGTCTGCTAATGTCAATGTCAGTTCTGGTGAAAAATCCCAAGATGGGGATATAGCTAGAGACAAGGCCAATTATTTTTTTAATAGTTTAAACAATAGCAAGCACAGCCAACACAGCTTGGAAAAGTGACTTTTTGGACCACAGCTCCCAGCCTCCCGGTCATGCTTGCTTGAGGATTATGGGCTTTATAGTCCAAAAGGTAACATTTCCAATCTCTGTGAGTTACCTGCACAATGATTGCCTCCCCCACGTTGTTTCATATCCATTCAGGCTAACTTATCTGTTTTTTCTCCAGCTTGAGGAGATATCTGTGAGGCCAGTACAGTAAATTACACTGTCAGACTGGATAGTACAGAGGGAAGTCTCAGGGAGATGAGTGCCAGAGCCTCTTGAGATAGCACTGAGATGAAAATGGGGTATAAATTAGGAAACTGGGAGCTGGAGGTGGAGAGATGACACATTTAAAATTCTGCCCTTGACATTTATGCAGAGGCACCACTGCCTTGGCATCCAGTAGATAACGTCTCCTGTTGATTTATTTTTCCAAACAGCTAAGCATGTTATTACTTCCGAGAACGGGACGCATGACCCACTGAGCTGAACAAAACCCATTAGCTATGGAGTCTGTCTACCAGGTGTTTAACAACCTCACTGTTTTTGAAGCATTAGGCAGGCATCAAACAGAAGAAGTTTAAAGTCCCTTGTGAGCCCCCATACATGATTCGTGGGCTACACCTGATGGGGGTGGCCACATGTCATGCAAACTTGTTTCAAAACACGCACACTGCCAGTGCTCAGCATATAAAAATAAGAGGTGTCAGAGCTCAGATCTACTCCAGAAGACACAAATCTGACCCAGAAATTCTTCTCTTTGATCATAGGTACTACATACCTAGATAGCAAGCAACAGCAATAGCATGTGTATTTCTATACTGCTTATCAGATAAGTGCTCTCTAAGCAGTTTACAATGTGTTAGCTAATTGCCCCCAACAAGCTGGGTACTCATTTTACTGACCTGCTGAAGGATGGAAGGCTGAGTCAACCTGGAGTCCCGCAGGATCGAACTCACAACCTTGTGGCTGCAGTACCAGCATTTAACCACTGTGCCACCAGGGCTCCTGGTGATCCATGCTGATGACCCACACTGATAAAGTTTTATCAGTGGTATGGACTCAAGAAAATGGATCAACTCACTCAACCTGTACAAAACATGGACCAAGATCCTGCATTGTCAGATGGGACTACAAAGATGTAGTTTCACCATTGTAGCTACTTCTGCTGATGCCACCTCCCCAAAATCTACCCTTTAAGACAAGCAGCTCCCCAATGAAAGAGCTTCCAAGGCACTGAACATACGGGTGCTTAGCAAACGAGGAATGCTGTGATCTCTCGGTCATGGGGTGCATTGAAAAGGGCAGTTGGAGGGATATTTGTCTCTATGTGCCCCACAACTGGGACAGTGTTGCTATAGTCATGTCCCAGACCTCTGATCTGCAGTATGTGAAAAGCTCTTTGGTTGGGGAATTGCTGGGCTTAACAGGTAGCTTTTTGGGTGATGTTTGGTCATTAGCAATAGTAAACATGAATCCTAAAAATTATGAGATTGTAAATCTGTCTTACGATCTCATAAATATTGAACAGGATGCCAGCATCATGTCAAGTTTATCACAACATTATTACAGATACACTCCTATTCAAAAAACATATTCAGAGGTATCTGTGCTGGCTATGCAGCAAAAAACAACAAAATCCAAAGTTCACAAAAGAGCAATACCTTTATTGGCCAACCAAAATGAAGAACATATATCACACAGAGGTTCACTGGCTTCTTCATCAGGCAAAAATGTTAAAAATTATATACTCCTTGGGTTCTTTTATATCCCCCCCCCCCACTAAACCCTTCAGCTCTGTAAGAGCATTTTGGACAGTGAGAAAACACATCACTGTAATTTATTTTCATGTTGGGCAGCTCTGTGTCAAGTTAGGTAGGTAGTAACTGGGCTTATAGTGCTTTATATTTGGAGTCCCTTCCAGCCAGAGATTTGCTCCTGAAAATTTGAACAATGTATGGTGCCAGATAAATCTCTTCCTTTTTAAAATGTCTCTAAGCATATTTAATTTAATTACTAATTTAGGGAAAATGATGGATCTCATTAAAATTATCCTTATGGCTTTGTTGGATTTTGTTGGACTTTACTGAGTTAATAACTTATAAATAAATACTTGTATTTTCTCTAGATTTTTATATCAAAACTTTTGCAATCTTGTTTTTAGTATGGTGGGATTTAACATGTAGGGTAGCTTTCAGTAGCTTTTTTGCCATAAGGCAGTTTTCAAAGGGGAGAGACACAATGGCTAGAACGAACTTTCCCCTCTTTCCCCTCTTGGCGGCACTGTGTTGTTTTGTGCCTTCAAGTCACTTTGAGTCATGACTACCCTAAGTTGAACCTATCACAGGGGCTTTTTTTGGCAGGATTTGCTCAGAGGTGGTTTGCCTTTGTTTTCCTCTGAGTCTGAGAGAACATGACTTGCACAAGGTCACCCAGTGTCTAAGCAGGGAATTTCAATCCTAGTTTCCAGAAGTGTCTGGTAAATAAACAAATATTTGAATAGTTAAATAAACATTTTAATATTTGAATATTAAAATCCAAATTTAAATATTTAAATCTTGAGGGCCCCTAGCAACAAATTATATTTACAGCGGGTTCGTGGTAAAGAAAATATAAAGAACCACTGGCTAGAGTTTAGAAGAGCGCGGCAAGAAAAGTGCTGCAGAAGGGTTTGAGTTAGACTAGGCTTGGAATGAGAGAAATGAGTCTGAGTTGAGTGATTGGTAAGGGTCCAATTTATCTCGAGAGGAGCTAGTGTGGTTTTTTTAAAATATCTAAATAATCTGCTATTTTGAAGTAAAGTTTTGTTTTGTTTTTAATACACTTTTGACCTAGGGAATCCCTATCATTCTGAGAGCATGGTGTCAGACGAGATGTCTATGATGGCAGCATTGAAGATGAAACGGTGGTGTTCTGTTAGGAATAAAAGTAGTATAAGTTGTAATGTCCTTGAGGACATTTAGACAGCTTACAGTTGGAGTCATACAAGGAGGACGAGAGAAGTGCTTATATGTAGAAGAGGTGGGGATCAGGGTAAGCCTTCACATTGTTTGTAGTGAACACCATGGAAAGCTTCACATTTGGTGGGTTGAGTGTAAAGACACCCATAATTGGCCACAGTAGTAGGATTGCCTGAGAGTTGGTTGTACAGTTGTGATTGCCTGAGTGGAGAACCCCACACTTGTTGTATACAGTAGTGGAATAAAGAGTGAAAACCTAACAATTGGTGTAAACAGTGGTGGGATTTTAGCTGAAATCCCCACATGTGATGGCCCCAGAAATGGGATATAAACTGGAAACCCTACACTGTATCCTTTAATCCACTTCATGGCAACATACTAGCTGAATCTCTGTTCTGATATCAGACTATGGGGGCAGACCCGGTTCAGCCAAGTCACTACCTGCATGGCTTCTACACAACACATCTATCTTTTTTCAGAATGAATTTGGCTTGTGGACATCCTGTTTTCCTTTCTTGTTAGAAATTTGGCATGCACGTGTGTGCACATACAAAAATAAATAATTATCAATCAAGACAAGTATCTTGTTCTTGTACCATGACACCCCAGGGCTCCTGGCGTTGTGTGGGGCTTTCTCCATTGCAAAGAAACAGCACACAGCTGTAGTGTTGCGCGGGTGGTGAGAAGAAAGAAAAAAAGAAAGGAAAAAATGATGGATGATTGGGGATGGCTGCAGAGGAGAATGCAGTCATGAAATCAGAAGGAAATGGCAAACTTGGGGAAATGATGGCCTGTGGAAGAGTGAAGGGGTGGGGTAGAAGCAATTAGGGAATGAGAAGCACAGGGAAACTTGCAAAAAACGGCTATTTGCAAAAAGGGTCACCCCCGCAAAAAAGTATTGAGTCTGGTGAAAGGAAAAACACCAGTGAAGTAAACAGAATAAACTGGAATCACATAGAAAAATATGGAGCAAAACAAGAGCTAGTAACACCAATTTAAAATGGTATTTACTGCTGCCTTAAGCTGGAAAAGGGTTTGTGTCCTGTGTGCTAAGAAGAGTGGAGCAGATCTAAAACTGATTTTTTTTCCTACTAGTGTTTATTTGGCTCTAAGGACAGTTAATGTCACTCAAGGACATGTATTGCTGAGGTCATAGCTAGACAATCTGGTGACCTTTGGCTCTTTGGGCTACTAACTTCCATAAGCCCCAGCCAGCATGATCAATGGTCAAGGATTATTCCATAGGGAACAGACTGCCTATCCTGGACTTACGCAGTTCTTAGCATCTGCAGTGCAAAGAACAGATGAGGTGGTCTACTAGTGGATATTGAGCCAAAACAGGAATTCTTACAGATGTGTGTTGATGCAGAATTGTTGGTTCTCCTCCCCTTCCTTGCCTATGCACATTTGTCAGAAGAACTACTGTATCAAGGCACTGATGGTGTGGGCCTAGTGGTCTGGATGGATAGATATTGTTTCCTTAGTACAGATGCATCGATGAAATCAACAGTGATTGGAATGGAAATTTTAAAATTTCAGGGAAAAGCATTTAGTTTGAGAGAATGTAAAAGACGAATTGTTCCTCTTCCCACTTTAGCACAAACTGGGTGCTTTAAACCCCTATTCTTCCTTATTTCATTCTCTTCAGCACTGAATTTCAGAAATTGTACCACTAAGCTGTTCCCTATTAATCTACTGTCTGTCTCCTTAATTGTTTTTCCTACACATCTCTATAAATAGATTCCAGCAACACTCACTCACTGTGTTTTTTAAGCTGAAGATTTCTGTTGCCTTGGAGATTTTTCCCTGGCTTAACTGTCCAAGGTTAAGCTTGTATTACATTGCATGTTCTTTGGGGCAGAGAATACATTTGTGTTTGAAAAAGGTACATGGCCACATCATACATGAGTAGATGGCACTTATTTATTAAAACTATGCTTCTGTACACATGGAGGCTGCTTAAATCCTATTGAGATATAGGAAGCTGTCTGAACAAAGAGTTGACTCTTTGGTCTATGTAACACTGTACTATTTACATAGGCATCAACCTTCCAGGGTTTAAGACAAGAGTCCACAAGCCCTATCTGAAGATGCTAGAGAATGAACCTGGCATCGCTTTTTGCATGCAAAGCATGTGCTCTATTTCTGAGTTATGACTCTTCCCTTGGCTTGAACTGAAATCAATGGAAACTAAACAGCTTAATTTGGTGTGGGACTACAGCCCAGGATGTGGTTAACTAAGAACAATTTGGTCTACATTTTCTCTAGCCCCAGAACAACCATTGTAGATTGTTTTCTCCATGATTTCTACTTGCTTCTGTTCATTTACCTATTGGTTACATTTATATCCCACCTTTCCTCTGAGAAACCCAAGGCAATGTACTCTCTTCTCTTCTTTAGTCCTTACAACAAACCTGTGTGGGAGTGATTGGGTCATGGTTATCTGGTGAGTTTCTGGCTCAGTGGGCACTTGCACTTGGATTTCCTAACCCTTGGTCTAACTCTCCAGCCAGGGAGTGAGAATCATGAAGCCCTCTACAAGTTGTTGGATGTCAATTCCCAGCCTTAAACAGCATAGCATAGGATTACCAGATTGAAGATACCATGCATCTTCAGTTGGGACTGGATCAGAAAGAAACGGTATGGAATTATAGAACTGCAGAGGTGGAAGAGACCACAAAGGCTATCCAGTCCAACCCCCTGTCATGAAGGAGTACATAGTCAAACCACACCAGACAGATGGACATCCAGCCTCTATTTAAATCCTCCAAAGAAGGAGACTCCAATACATTCTGAGGCAGAGTATTTTACTGTCAAACAGCTCTTACCATCAGGAAGCTTTTCCTGATCTTAGATGGAATCTCTTTTTTCCTGAAGTTTGAAGCCATTGCTCCACATCCTGGGCCCTTTTTGAATGGTGTTTCTTAAGCGAAAGGGCCCCTTGAGCGTCACGTAAATGTGAGGAGCAGTCTGCATGACGCACTCACATTTATGCGACGCTCAAGAGCGTGACACGCAGCGCATATGCACCTTTTTATTTTCAGCTTTTAGCCGAAAATGGTGTGCGCTTGCGCACCAGTCAGGGGCCTGGGGCGAACTTATCTGCCCTGCAGAGCCTCTGGAACCTACAGCTCCCAGGCTGCACTGCGGAAGGAAAAGGTGAGGTGCAGACGGGGCGCTCACACGACCAGGAAGCTGCTGCAGAGCCCAAGCAACAGGGACGCGAAAGTCTTCCTCCAAAGGCTTCTCGTGCGAGCGCTGCCCGTCACCTCCATGAAAAGGTAAGGTGCGAAAAGGGCCCTAGTCTTTGGAGCAGCAGAAAACAAACTTGCTCCATCTTCCACGTGACATCCTTTCAAATATTTGGCTATCAAGGCTATCATGTCACCTCTTAACCTTTTCTTCTCCAAGCTAAACATACCCAGATCCCTATGCCACTCCTCATAGGGCATGGTTTCCCTATGAGGAGTGGCATAGGGATCTGGGTATCTTTAGCCTGCAGAAGAAAAGGTTAAGAGATGTCCAGCTATGTTCCAATAGCTGGACATACAACATTTACATCATTTTTTGGTGCTGGAACTTTATGCTCTATCTTCCTGCTGTAAACTGTAAAAGATACAGGAATCCTGTCCTATATTCAGTCTGGTAACACTAGAGCTATATGTAGTGGTGAGATTTGCAACTGATCAACTTAAACAAGTCCACATGATTCAAACTCCTGCTCTAACCACTATATCACACCAACTCTACTGTTTTTTACTGTTTCAAACAGCAAGAAACCTACTTCAACAGGTTCACAGTAAAGTATTTCTCTTCTGTGTAATCTATGTTATCACTTCACTGGGGATATCAGTACTGCGCTTCCTCTTTGCTGTACTTTTAAGCCTGAGAAGAAAGTAAAAACTCTACCAAGTCTCCTTGTGCTGAAGAAGGGAGGAAATACAGTTTTGAGAAGGCTACTTTACACAAGGGCTTCACTCTAGGAGTTCAGTAAAATGACTTTCTGTTACAGACAACTCTGAGCTGCCTTCTTACTGCTGTCGTACCTGGGGCCTGCCCTCTATTAATAATGTGATTATTATTAATTAAATGCAAATTAAGCAGTACTCGGAGCAGGAACAGTGAAATACATGCAGAAAACTCCCAGTGTGAATGCATTTCCTACCCATTTTTCTTAGTCCAAGTTATATCAGAATGTAGAATAATGCCTCCTGATTAGGGCTGCTCACTTTGAACCAGCCATGTCTTTAGGAACAACTTGATCTGCAGTAATTAGCTGCTGAAAATAGCTCTGTTCAGCTGATGGGACTGTGTAAAATGGTTGTGCCTGATGACGAGGAATAAGCTGTCTGTGGACAATCAAGGATCCTGCAAAAAGAAGAGTTTTTGATCACACACGTAAGCCTTTGCGTATATATTGTATGTCCTAGGTATGCCTTAGGCAGGATAGTGGCTGTTGCAGGTTGATAGGGGGCCTGATGCTACACTGGGACAGGAACTGTGCAGTACTCAGATATTGGTAAACTCAAAATTCCTGGCCACTGGCTATGCTGTCTAAGACTGTTTGGGGTTGCATCTAGAGAGCTGCACAATTCCCACAAGTGTTCTGTGACCGTATTGTCCTATCTCAGTCCTGGCACAGCTGATAAACAAACTAAATATATTCCAGCTTGTTACTTACTTCCAGGCAGTTAGCAAAGAGTTATAAATAAAGCCCAACATAAACAAGGTCCAGCAGGGTTTCACTGCAAGGGAGTGTCCAAGGTCAATATGAACATTTGTTAAGGCATCCAGCAAGGTAGCAGGTCAGATAAGCTCTGACAACTCCTGGAGGGGAAGGACGCCAGCTATATAGACCCAAAGCCTAGCGCAGCTGTACCTTGATTTATTGTTGCCAGTTATAAATTCTGAGAAAGCGAGGTTGGATCTCTTTTTGCTGCCTGTGCTGTGTGAAGCAGAGTCTAGGTAAGTGTTCTTCTGTATCTAAAGAGGCAAGAGTGTCTGTTGGAGCTGGTACCATGCTCTTTTCTGTTTCTGGCCCTTTAATCTCTCTCTGTACAGCAGGTCCTGCCATGCCCCCTGTTTCGGTCTCTGCTGTGGAAGCAGGGCATGACACACTGTTTATTCTTTGAGCATGTCAGCAGGATGACTTGTCAGGGATTCCAGGCAGGGAACCCTGGGAAAATGATCAGCCCACTGCAAAGATGTTGCATCATGCCCCAGCTGTGGGTAATTGCAAGGTTGCATAAGAAACTGGGGTCGTGTGCAGATGGTAGAGGGAGGTGTGCAAACCTCTACCTGATTGGTTGTAGATATGTATATAACAAAGCAACGCCAGTATGTATTTGTCTGCTGACCAAACCTGGTGCCTGGCACAAGCTTTTGTCCGTCTGTCCTATGTTTTGTATATAACGGAACTTTGCTGCAAGATAAAGTGCCTCCTGTTTTGGAAGAAACTCCTCTGTGTGTGAGTATCCTTACTGGGGAACAAGGCTGCTGCTGTTGGTTCGCTGAACTCTGGTTTTTCCGCTGCGTTTCCGTGGGGCTGAAACTCCTATCATCCCCAACATGACTAGCCCTATGTGAACGCTTCCTGCTTCTAGTTAGACAAACATGAAGTGAAGGAGTGGAATCATTCTGCACAGCCCTGACTCTCAGCTTGGTAGAGCTTTTACTTTCTCTGTTTCCAGTATTGTATCTAGCATATCAACTGACCATCAGGCACTTTACTTACAGCTGGAACATCTTGCAATTAGATTAAGGGCATGGAATAAATTTATATCCTTTGACACTCTGAATGATTTTAAATTTAGCAGAGGTCTAAATGATCTAAAGGTACCAAATCCCATCTGATCTTGGAAACTAAGTATCTGGTTAGTACTTGGATGGGAGACTGCCAACAAATACCAAAAGCTGTAGCCTATATTTCAGAGGAGGGAACTGGCAAAATCACTCTTGAGTATTCCTTGCCTAAGTACATCCTATGAAATTCATGGGGTCACCATAAGCTGACAAGTGACTTGGAGGCTCAGATACAGGGAGAACTTTTTTACCCCAACAGGAAATGACATTTCCTACTAGAAAAAACACGTCAAACTGTGCCAAAATAGCCTTCCAAACTCTCTCAGGCCCATTTGTAAGTATTCTGGAGCTAAAAATTGGAGGTTTTTTTATTAGCTCTGGAACAGTGGTTCTCAAACTTTGGTCCTTATGGTTTGGACTTCAACTTCCAGAATTCTTGATTGTTGGGCAAGCTGTCTGGGTCTTCTGGGTATTGAAGTCCAAAATACCCTGAAGAACAAAGTTTGGGAACCACTGATCTAGGGGAACCACAGAAACAGCTGTGGGAAGGGACATATTTTCCTACCTCCACACAAGGATTCTGAGTTGTGTGGAGTTCAGTGAGCATTCCACTATAGCAGTGTAGAGTCCCCCTTTGAAGACATCCAAGCTCTACATGTTAATGCTGGGGTGTATATGAAATATTGGGTGTAAAGGCAGACATCTCCAAATCTCCGTCACAATTCACCTAACACGAATGCCTGAATAATCCCATTCTTTAGTTCAATACCATTCCAGGCTTGGATGGCTGATCTACATATCAATGAAAGGCACAAAGTAGGTAGAGTGATGGTATATCTTACTTAAAGGAAATCAGTCCTCTTCTGGAAGGGCTAATAGTGGACAACTATTTAAAGTCAGATTTATCAATAAAATCCTGTAAGAAGAAATCACCAGTAGGACTACTGAGTACCTGGCCAGCAGACTTAGCAGGCCCTCATGTCATCTAGTTGGTCTTCCTCCATTATAATGAGATATATTAGCTGTAGTCCTGTTGGTGATTTAAACATATATAACTCAGAGTTAGGCACATATATGCATCTTTTTTTCGAAGGGGGGGTACGACACAAGGAGCTATTCACTAGCTTCTTATGTAACTTCTGCCCAATGCTAAACTATGTTAAGGTTTGAGGGTTGTTACCATGGCCATTGCATAGCTGGAGGGAAAGGGACATAAGAGGTGACCAGGCAGTGTTTATCATGCCTGCAGTTTTACAACTGGGGAACATCCTGGAGATCCTCCAGCTGCAGATCTGCAGATGGGATGCACCCTGCCTGGTTGCTCCCCACAATCATCAAACAGGTTTTGCAGCACCCAGGGGTTGACAGTTGCCTTGGAGTGAATGAACAGTACATATGCTTCATTACCTTCTGCATGCCTCAAGATAGGAACTCTGTTACTATATTAAATCAGAGCAATTATTTCAAAAATGGCACATATACATAGAAATCAGCACATTTTGTACACATTAGTATCCTTTTCTGTCCTCTTTTTTTGGCGGGGGGGGTGATGTTGAAATTTGTATGCATGGGGGAGGGTGAGCTATTAATAACCCAAGCCCTGACTGTACTTCAGTTCCCAGAGAAATTTGAAGTGTGTGTGGGGGTGGGTGGGTGAAATCTATAAAAGTATGCACAAAATTACTTCATATCCTAGCTTTAGGGCAATGTAGCTTTGAGAAATGCTTAATGAGGTATGTGTCTTCCAGGGATAGCAAGTGGAACTTGCAATAAGATGTCATATTCCACAGTGTGGAGAAATTTATTGCAGTGCTCCTGACAGCCAGACAGCCAGACAGACTCTTTTCCAGGGTACTCTATTCCATTCCTTTTTCCCCTGCTTGGTTTTCCAAACTTTCTCAACTATCAGTCAACATCTCATGCCTAATGAGCATGCTATTTAAAGGCCCTCTGAAAAGAACTATGTTACTTGACCACTGTAGGGTAGAAGATTTGAGACAACGAGCTTAAATATGAAGATTGTCTTGTATTCCATGAAATTTTATATTTTAAGCCTTTAGGTGGATGTCAGAAAGTAATTGGTATAAAAGCATGCACAAATATCACATGACTAGTAGGGCGATGTAGCTTCTGTCAAAAATTATTGATTTATGACTGATCAAAAATGATTGATGCCTGCCAAGAATGATTGACATCTGTCAATCTGTTTGATGCTCCTCCTTTACCCAGAAATACCAGGACAGGACATCAAGCAGATTGATAGGTGTCAATCATTCTTGACGGGCATCAATCATTTTTGACAGGTCATAAATCAATCATTTCTGAGCTATACCTCCTGCTACTAGTAATTCAGCAGGGATCCTTTCCTTTCCTTTCAACATTTAATTACAGCCAGTAATCTCCCAACTGTGGGTTAGGTGAAATAACTCTGACTTTGTTTCAGACTTGGGCCCTTTCCGCATCTTACCGTCTTCTGATGCTGGGGTGCTGGGATCGTGTGAGCAGCCTCTGGCGAGATGCTATCGCGTTCAGGGTCCTTTGGCCCCGACTCTTCGTTCTGCAGTGCAGCCTGGGACCTTTCCAGGCTGCACTGGGGCAGGAAGTGTGACCGGCGCAGCTCTGGAGGCTCTGCACGCCAGGTAAGTGTGCGTGAGGCCCGGGAGCAATGCGCGATTGTGCACCATTTTGGGCTTCTAGCCGAAAATGAAAAGGTGCGCGATCGATGCCTGTCCTACCCTGGAGTGTCGTGCGATTGTGAGTGCGTCGTGCGGATCGCTCCTCACAATTGTGTGACACTCCAGGGGCCTTTTCACATGGAAAGTGCTGTGTGAAAAGGGCCTTGGAAAAGAACAATTGTAGTATTAATGGCTGGGACAGTGTGCTCTTAAGTTAGGAAGTCCCCAGTTAAAACTTTAGCACTGCCCATGCTATGAGTTCATTTGGTGATCTCTGGCAAGCAACACTCTTTTAAAGCCAGCCAAGTTGACAACCTTCACTGCATTTTGTGGCAGTGAGTTCCAAAGTTTAACAAAGTTGTGTGTGAAGAAGTACTTCTTTTTATCTGAACCTCCTACCATTTGGCTTCAGTGGATGGTTCTGAGGCTCTAGTATTATAAGAGAAGACAAAAAGCTTCTCCTTATCAATTTCTCTTTTCTGCACATGCATAATTTTATATACCACTATCATGTCTCTCTTTAATCACCTTTTTTTTTTCTAAGCTGAGCAGCTCCAGTATTGTAACCTCTCCATATAATGCCCTTGTTCTGGTGCCTTGATAATTTTGGTTTCTCTTTTCTCACTCAAACTCCACATGCTGAGATTTCAGTCAAGATACCTTTGAGGAACGTCCAACGACACAAGAGATCTTGGTTCCAGCACAAGAATGAAATAGTAAGCAGCCCACCCTGACCTTTCTGGCTTTTGCCCGTTTATGAAAAATAGTTCTACATAAAACTAGTGAGTTTTCCCATTTCAAAGTTAAGTATATACACACAGGAAGCTCAAAACCACAGGCTGATTAGTCATAAAGGCACAAACAACCCATCCAGTAGTACTAATTTTCCCATTTCCTACAACAATGCAACAGTCACCATGTATTTCAATGCTGCACATTTTACAGAAAGGTGCAAAAATGAATGAAACAGCTCTAAAATCCCCATCTTCTTGATATTAAGTTGATTTTGCACCCCTCAATGCAAAATGGAAAAAAAAAAAAGGATACATGTTGCTTACAGCAAACAATGGATAAATACGTGTGGCATGGGGATTTGGATACAAGTCTTCTTCAGTTCTCAGAAAACTTATTGGAACATGGCAGAATTCTCTTGAGAGCTGTGGAATGACTCTGTTATTAAGTCTGATCTGAACATTGTCTTCAATTACTGGGAATTAATTCTCTGTCCACTAAATGGTAGGGGAATTTGGATCAAGTCTGAGTACCTCTTCAGGTTTTTTGAAACAGAATAAGATCAATGCACCATTTATTACAAACTATTCAAAAGTCAGATCCTTTTGTGGCGGTAAATCTGAAAACCATCCCAGACTCAAGTAGGGGAAATAAATCAATTAGCAAGATTGTGTGCAAGCTAGGGCCTTTCTGGGCTACACTGTTATAGTGCTATTATTCCATCTTCAACATCCTATGGACTCCTGGAGTTTTCAATTTAGGGAGGGGCATTTAGAATTCTCAGCCATAGAGCTCTTTAGCCTCAGTAAACTACAAACCCCAGAATTCCACAGGATGTAGAAAGTGGAAAAATAGCACTGTAACAGTGTAGTGTGGAAAGGCCCGTAGTCTTGTAATCCAGTGTTTATTTTCAATGTACTCATGTTTTGTGCCTTTACAAATAAAGTTCAGTTGGAGGACACAGAAGGCACAAGTTAAGAGATAAGATGTTGACTAGTAAGATGGTTAACTTTGATGGACTGATTTGTTGGACACTTGCAAGTATAGTGGTGTAGTGGTCTGAGCATTGCACTATGATCCTGGAGACCAGGGATCAGTTCCCCACTCAGCTATGGAAACACACTGGATGACCTAGGCCACATCACACATTCTCAGCCCCAGAAGACCCCATGTTAGGGTTAGGGTTAGGGTTGGCATAAGTCGGAAACGACTTGAAGACACACAACAACAAAGCATGTAATACACTCATAATAACTTACCCTAGTGTTACCCTGTGTACTGGGGGTCCCGGGAGGGACACCAAAATGTGCTCAACTATAGGTGGGGAAAATTAGCTCAGAGCACTGCTTAGCGTTAAGAGAGGCAGGGTAACATAGCGAGATCTTGAACCCTATGTCTACGGGGTCGGGTTGAGTAGCACACAAAAGTTCAAACAATAAATGATGTTTATTAAATACAGGCAAAACAGTGTATGTGACACATTCATACAAGATAACTAAAGAAAATAAAGGTTTGAGTGGTATAGAGGGATTTTTAGAGGGATTGCTGGTTTCGGTGATACTTCACCTGTCCTGAAGCCTGGAAAAATGGAGAGCGAGGCTGGGGTGTGATGTAACTCAGCACGTGGAGCTGAGGGGAGGCTCGCCAAGCAAAGCGGCAGCAAGGCGGGATGAAACTCAGGAGCTATCTGAGGAAGGTCTCGGAATCAAGGGTTTTTATACGGACAATTGTGACTGCAGGCTATGCCATACTTGGGGGAAAACAATAGAATTGGAGTTGGAGACAAAGCCTCCGAAAGGTCAGAATCTGAATGATTGAATTATCTTAGCGGTTCTCAATAGAGTAGCCAGTATACAAACGCAGAGTACTTGGGTATTGTATAGGTTACCCATCAAGCTGCCATCGCGGGGCAGAGGCTCTTTTGTAAGTAGCGTGCATACTTAATTAGAGTACTTGCCTGGAGGTCTCCTAAAGCAGTGTGTCAGCTATTTCTGGCCTGCCTGAATTGTCCAGGAATATTACGGCAATTAACGGCCGAGCTTGTTTACGTGCTTGTCCGGTGGCCTCACAAGCACGTGGAGAGGAATAGAGAAGTGAAGCCAAATTATGATATCAAGAGGATATCTTTAATATCCCCAAAGCTTGGACTAGCCAGGGCAGTAACACTAGGAGCAGATTTTTTGATGTTAATTGCTGTTCAGTTAGCTTCAACTTATAGTGACCCTAGGAATGAGAAAACTCCAAGATATTTGGTCATCAACAGCCCTGCTCAGGTCTCACAAACTCAGGACTGTGGTTTCCTTGGTTGAGTCTAGCCATCTGTAATATAGTCTGCCTCTTTTCCTGCTGCCTTCCCCCTTATCAAGCTTTATCATTTTTTCTAATGAGCCATATTGTCTCATGATATGTCTAAAGCACAACGGCCTCAATTCAGTCAGTTTGACGTCCAGGCAATTCAGGCTTCATTTGCTTTTTCACTCATTCATTTGTCTTTTTAGCAGTCCACAGTATCTTTAAAACTCTCCTCCAGCACCACATTTCAAAGGGGTTGATCCTCCTCCTAACAGCTTTTGTCACCATCCAGCTTTCACAAACATATATGTAAATTTGAAACACTATAACATGGATGATGCCAACATTTGTATTCATTACATATTTTTAAAGTTGAGGTTTTTATCTAATTCCTTATCTAATCCTAATCTATGATGCTGTGATCTTTCATAGTTGCCTTTCTGAGTCTTACTCTTTTTCTGATTTCTTGACTACAAACTCCATTTAGAAGTAGATTAATAGAACAGAATCCTGTTAGGATGAATGCCAGGGCTAAGAATTATGTAGCCTATTGCCCATATGCACCCCAAGGGCCTCCCCAGAGTCACTATACCCAGAATAATATTCAGCCCCAAAATAGATAAACATACCCACAGGGGATTTTTGCTTTTTAAGCTAAGGACAATTTACCTTTTATATGTATTTTGGGGACCTGAAGTCTTTTTCAGTTACTTCTAGTCACAGACTGGAGACCAAGGTCTGAGGGTGAGATGGAAAATAAGACAGATGAAGAAGCACATGCACCTTCTATAAATCCCAGCCTTGATGAATATGCTCACATGCTGGCAGAGGAGGGAACAGAATCATACCAACAAACCAGAGTCCTCTGGTGTTGACTTGGTCACTAGTCAACACTAGCCATGTATTTGTCGTCAGCATGGAAAGCAGTTGCTGTGTACACAGATGTGCTGGCACCAGGCTTTACTATTTGAGTGTGAACTCTGATTGTCTGGGTTTCCATTTCTGTAGAAGAGACCTAAATACATTTGTACCTGTATGGATTATTTTGTCATGAATGTGGGTATGAACAGCCCCTGGGAGAGGCTTACCTAGCAGGTGTATCAACACGGGTGAAATAGGGACAGTGACTGTATCTCCACTGGCGTTACTTTGTTTGAACATCTCTAATGTCAGAAAGAGAATTAATTGTGTACTGCCATTATAATCACTATTATAGCTTCCTTCCTTCTTTCATAATTTGGTTCTACTGATATAATCTCCAGAATATGGCCCTGGGGGACTACATGTGATCCTAGGCTGTGCTTTCTCTGTGCTGATCTTTAGCGGGTACAGCATCTGTCTGTACTTTTCTGTATGCAAAAAGAGGCTACCACATGAACTGGAGACATAATAGTTGACGGATCCAGCTCTTGGGAAAATGTGTATAGCTGTTTGCATAAAGACTTTCTATTCTCTGCTGTCCCACTTTCTTAACTACTATTAAAATGTCCCAGTTTCTCTTCCCCCCCTCTCACTTTCCTCTTTCATACTCAACCTATTTCAACTGCTGCAAATTGAATTAAAAGTTCAAAAGTAGTTTGCACTCAGTTAATTCAGGAATGGGGCGAGGAGAGGTATGGGTGTAATCTTGTCCTTCCAAGTAGACTTGTTTGATTTTTTTTTTCTTTTTTCAGGCATTCCAAAACTCTGTACGTATATTCCATGCCTTTTCAGTTTAATTTTATGTGTTCTTCCCCATTAAAAACTTTTGCCCTCTTGTTGCCTGGCCACATCATTTTGACTCTACTGATGTCACTCAGAGATTCATGTCCTGTTTTTCATCTGTGTGATGTTGGAAAGTATGCTACTTGACATGGGGCCTTTCTGCACCACACTGTTCTAGTGCTACTATTCCACTCAACATCTTGTAGAATTCTGGGGCTTGTAGTTTACTGAGGCCAAAGAGCTCTCTGGCTGAGAATTCTAAATGCTCCTCCCCAGACTGCAAACCCCAGGATTCCATAGGATATTGAAAGTGGAATAATAGTACTACAATAGTATAGTGTGGAAAGGCCCATAGCCACATTTCTGCTTCTGAGTTCCAGTAAGAAATTGTCAATATGTCTGTAGGCTGGAGGCAGAGACCATAGAGCCTGAATGCCTGAAGAAGGAATTATATGGGACTATGCTCATGTCCCTACTTTCAACATGTTCACTAGTTCTGTGTACTACTAAGACTCAATTCACTCACTCACTGCATTTGAGTGTTTTAGGAAGTTGAACATGTAACTGCAACTGCATTAAGTGCATACTTAAACCACCTAAAAATATAATTATGATTTGTGACAAATCCCTTCTGGTTAATTTCCTGAACAAATGGTTGAAGATGCTGAAGTGTTGAATGAAGGCAAATAAAGTTGAGCTCAACCTAGATAAATGGATTTACTGATAATGGAGGGCTTGCTTAAGCATGAAGAAGTCCATTTATCTCTTCTGGGAGAGGTTTTATTACCTTTACGGCTCAGTTGCACAGCTTTGGAATACTCAATCGAGTGCTCCTCCTCAATCCTGAGATTGTGGCTCAGGTCAGGAATGCCTTGCACCCAATCCAGCTTGTATGGCAGCTGCATGCTTTCCTAAGACCCTGTTTCTATCATACTTGCCCTGGTGACGTACCCTCTTGCAACATTGTTGCCTTGCATTTTATGTGGTGCAACCTTTGAAGACAACTCTCAACTTCCACTCCATTGGAGGTGATGGTTGCTGGTTAATTTGGTTGCTAGTTAATTTCCAGAACAAATCAAGGTTCTGGGGGCAACCTTAGGCCATTTACACACTACGCTGTTCTGGTGCTATTATTCCACTTTCAACATCCTGTGGAATTCTGGAGTTTGTAGTTTACTGAGGCCCAAGAACTCGCTAACTGAGAATTCTAAATGCCCCTCCCTAAACTGCAAATCTCAGGGTTCCAAAGGATGTTGAAAGTGGAATAATAACACTATAACAATGTAGTGTGGAAATAGCCTTAGACTCCCAAAGGAATCCCACAAATGCTAAGAGTGTTACAGCTTCTAGGTGTAAGGATTCCACCTAGATAGTTTATAACCGCATCACTTAGAAGAGAAAGCTACTGTGTCACTTTCAGATTCTTAGCAGCAAGGCATGAGAGTTGTTCAGGAATATAACTCTGTATGCAGATACATAAGAAAATGGAAATTATTACCCTCTTAAACTCACTTGTCTTCCATTCACTGCTCTAGTCTCTGGAGAGAGAAGTGAGCTGTAGGTCTCCATCTGGTTCTGTAATAAAACATAAATTATTAAAAAATAAAATAAAATATTGATGAAACTTCTGTACAACAGAGGGGCATTCAAGTATTGACTGAAAATTGAGAAAGCTATCATGGGTTTTAGTGGGTGGAACAATTAGGAAATGATTTTGTGTGGTATTCCTGTGGCATGGAACATCTGAGGGAAACTTGGAGGCCAAGCTTGTAGGTTCAAACTAGTGCACTATAATTATTCATGCTTAATTCTAAGGTTTTAACGTAACCTTTTACAAATAGTTGCAACATCTCCCCTTTGTGTAGTGGGCAAATAATGCTACAACCATGTCATAGCCCACATCTCCAGGATTTCACCCAGGAAGAAAATGGGTACATTGACAGATGATCCAATTCAGTTTTCATCTCCTTTTTTTGTCTGCCTATTTCCATTTTTAAAAATTCCACTATTTCTCCACTTACTGAAGAGACTCTGAAAGGGATATCTTTCCCAGAACTTTACATTATGAAATGAAGCAATGCATGCCTGGAGTGTGTGTGTTTGTGTGTATGAGGTATAGAAGTCCTATTCCTGCTTGTGAACTTCACATGCCAATCAACTTTATGTTTAAAGAGCTCCCTCAAACACACTTGTAAGCACCTAGCATTTGAAATGAAAAACAAATGCTGGCATTCTGTTGATGACATATGTGTGTGTAATTCAGGCTTATGCTTATTTGGATATTGTAGAAAGAAAGAACAATTCACCAGCTCCTTGCATGATGTCCAAACACTCCTGCCCCAGGCAACTTTCAAACCCTGGGAGCCCTGCAACAGTCATTTATTAACCAGGAGGGCTGAAAGAGGAAATTAGGCAACTCCTGCCCCACTTAGAGTTCTGCAGCTGGGGGAAAAGAAATGAGGTTGCTCCCTCAGATCTCCGGAGATTCAAGACTGGTACCAGTATAACATCGTCCACCTCGCTTGAGGGTAGCACAAAAACCCAGGGTGTGCAGGACAGGTTCTGAAACACAACACAGGCTTTGTTCTATCAACCAACAGGGGCACATTGCTACTGACCTCTCCATATTACCCTGTATCTACCACTTGAGACAATCATGTCACTCTGCCAAATGTTGGAGCTGGCCCAATTTCCAAGCAGCTGTGAATCCATGAAGACAGTCTCTGAAAACGGATATGCACTGGAAGAATAGCTCTGAAGAGAATGGCCAACTAATTCCCACTCAAGCAAAATCTGAGGCAAATTTGGGTGTCCCTGCTAGCTGAGTTAATGTCAGGTTTATCTTTTCCTTGCAGTTTCATGGATTTGCTATAGTTGGACTTCTGGGAGAGCTGGAGAAAATATTTGGGGCTATGAATTTCCTCACCCAAAATGGACACTGAGCTTACTGGAAGGTGATGTTTTACTTCCCAAACTAACTTTTCTGCTCTTTGACTTTTGGTAGTGCTAGGATGTGGCAAAATATTTTCCTTTGAAAAATTGGGGGAGGGGGGCTCTCTGAGCCTAATAAGTGTCTTCTGTGGGTTGAAACAGGAGTGTTGTAACTGTGTGTTCCTGCATGGCCAAGGTTGGACCATTATTGGAAAAGGTAGTCCTTCAGGCCCTTCAGGCTCCTTACAGCTCTTAAGGTTCTATGCCCTGATAAAACATTGATAGAGCATTGCAAAAAAAATGTGAAGAATTTTGGTTATATCTGTAAAATTTCTTGCAGACCCAATTCCCTAAAAGTAGCCAAGCTGGTCGTTTTGCCTCAGGAAGCAAAAACAACAACACAGAAACACCCTTGTAACACCACTGAAACCACCCTCTTATAATTATTAGTGTGGCATGAAGTTTTGTGGATTGAAATTTGGTACTTGACCATGAAAGTACACCTCCAACTTGTTGATTATTGGAACAGCATGGGTTCGTGGCTGCTCCCTCTTGGTTTGAGGGAGTGCTGGTGAGTTTCACTGGCTGTGGAGGCCATGCTCCACAGCTGTCTGGTATTGCTCAGAGAGCTGGGTCAAGGGCTGTGTGTATACATCCGCATGCAGAAGGAAAGTCCAGAAGGCATCAGTAATAGCCCCTTCATCAGTTTCTCAGAACTTGTAAAAATTATGTTTCTGGACTACAGAGTCTTCACAGCTAGCGTGGATAGTGCCTATGCTGGCTGGAGGGATTTTAGGCATTATAGTTCAAAAAGTACCAGAGTTCTGAAGATTGGATGCCAGAAACTAAAGCCTGCCTTTCACAGGATTCTTCTTTGTTTGTTTCTCCAAGAATTTTCATGTAACTCTAAATATAGACCAATGTGCTCAGAAGTTCTATGCTGGATGCAATGGTGGCTCGTATGTCAGTGTGCCTGTCAGTCCATTCTATGTTTTAGTCTGAACTTTAAAGAAGCTATCCAAAGCATATAGCCTATTTTGGGAATAGAATTCAGCACTGTGGATAATTTCTTTAATATTCAGAATGAAGTCCAGAACAGATTCACTGTCCCAATGACATGGCAACCAATAGTCACCTCTCCCTGTTTGCCCACAGCTGTCTACAAGAAGCAGACATGATAGTCATTAGTGAACATGAGAAATGCCCCTTGAACTCCTATCTTTTTGGACAGCCTTCATGGGCTGCCCTCTGGCATAGGCTGATGATACAGAAGAGGAACAGGCAACATTCTGTGATTTTCCTGCAAAAGGCATAAGCCATAAGGGGATGTGGCAGCAAACAGAAAGCAAATATTCCCTGCAATGAAGTCTAACATGTTGCAGTTAAAAGGGATTTGTTTGCTCAAACATGGGCATAACTTGAAAATAAAATGTCTTATGAGCAGGGTGTTCTTCTGATCTACACAACAGCCAGGAGATATTATTTGTTGGAGCCATCTGGATTCCATTCCACGAAATTCGTTTCATGCCCTGCAGGCATTTCTGGCGAGGCACTCCTTGTACCGTCTTGCTGGTGGCACACATAGGATCATCTACATAAAATGGATAATCTGTCTGGGACATCAGAGAATACTCAGGGCAGGAACTAGAAGGTGACAAACTTTCTTTCAGTGCCCCCCTCCCCGCCATAAATATTAGCTTTCTGTAGAGAAATAGAGGTCTAAATGCATTAAAGGAACCAGATCCTGTCTGATCTTGGAAGTTAAGCAGGGTCAGTTCTGGTTAGATGGGAGACCACCAATGAATACAAGGTGCCATAGGCTATGTTTTAGAGGAAGGAACCGGTAAAACCACCATTGATTATTCCTTGCCTCAGAAAACTATGAAATACATGGGATTGCCATACATTGACAGATGATGTGAAGGCATTAATGCACACACAGAGAGAGTTAGAGAAAGAGAGCCAGCATGGTATAGTGGAAAACTCCAGGACAGGTTTGCCTTACGGTTGCCTAACTGGGGAATGACTTGAAGGTACACAATAACAACAAAGTTAGAGAAAAGCAGAGCAGCACAAATGCACAGAAATCAGTTCTCCTACCCAGCCAGAGAATAAAAACAAGTGGCTGCCGTGCTAGTTGGTGGATTCTGGATGTCGTAGTCTAAATTAAGCAGCATTAGCACACTCTGCTTATTTATATAAAAGAACAAAATTCTTCCCAGATTTGAATAATTCTTCCCATGCTAGCATTCACTTCCATAAGGTGCAGTGCTGAAACAACAGCCCCTTGGGCTCTTGGTTCTAATATCTTTCGTTAGAGAAACTCTATTCATTTCTTATATCTTTTCTTTTCTATGCACAAGCTCCATGTGGGTGTTAGATTAATGTAATTACAAATAAGTGGAGCAGATCTGTTCCTAGCCTGCCAACCCCAGCTTCACTAAGCTGTCCCTGCTGTTTTGTCTGACTGGGGAGACCATATCTGAACAGATAATCTTGCTCTTTGTGTATAAGCTCCCCCTTTTTGGGAGGTGTGAAACCCTCAGTATCCAGGGAAGAACTGAATCCAGGCCACGACAGAACCTGGGCTAGCAGGATGTAGGATGTAGCGGGCCCAGGGCTAGCAGACCTCCTTCTTCTCCTCATTTTTGAGCTCACATATATGGTTTTTGTGCATATACTTACACACACAGACAAAAATTAAAGAAAACTCTCTTTCTCTCTTTTTCTCTCTCTTCTCTCTCTCCCTCTCCCTCTGTCTCTCTATATATGTCAAGGCAGGACTCTTTTAGTGGTTTGTGTTCCTTATTGGAACATCATGTTCTCGGCTTTCCAGGAAGCAAAAGACTCTGAACTCCTTCCATAAGTTAACTGCATGAAGGGCTGCTTCCCCACTAAGGCAGAGGTGGGCAACTATGTGGGGACCAGTTTCCCCCAACACCCCTTGCAGTCTGTGAGTCCCCGTTAGCAAGCCCAAATGCCTTTGTATTCCATTGGAGACCCTCTCAGGATGATGACAGGAAGTGACACCCCATCACTCTGTGTCACCATTTTAAGAGGGACTCTGTGTGTGTGTATATGCATATGTACAGGAATGGAGGCTGCTTCCCCAGGCCCTTCTACAGCCTGGTAGCCTAGATTTATCATGGCCAGAATTCAGTTCATCCCTAAGTATTAAAGTACTTGATTGCTTGGTCACATGCTACTGTTCTTGTATTGTATCTAAGGCTCTGGGTCTTGGTGGTGTTTGGATATTGAACCTCAGAATTATGGGGTATCTGATATGTGAGTCTACATTTCCTCAAACCAGGTTGAGCACACTTTAGGGGCTGTGGGAGTCTACCAACTAGAAAGTAGTAAGTTGCCGGTAACCCCTAGTGTGTTGGGTGGATCTGGGAACCATAAGCATTGGAGGGGCCCTCACTTTCATAACAGTGTTTGTAAGAAGATCTCCTCTACAAAAAAAAGTTGTATTGTGGAACATTAAAAAAAATGGCTTCAGTACTTGCCATATGAGGTAGTAAGGTATGGAATGTTATACCTTCATCTTGCTTAATGTGTAGATCAGCTCTTTATTTATGGTAACCGTTAATTTTACAGGACCTCTCATTCCATTTCAAAGCAAGCTAATCATATATTATCACACATCTCTGTGCTTCTTTTAAAGACCATTTTCATGGTCTCACCCTCCTCCGCTTGACAAATATCTATTTCTCCAGTTCTATTCTACATTACTGTTCTTATAATTGTAGTTTTGCACCTCTGAAGTGCAGATATATCTCATTAAAAGATTTGGCATAAGGCCGTGCCCAGAAGAGAGTGGAATTTGCGTCATTAATCTATCCTTACCAGGATTTGCAATATTTTCTGACATACCGTCATTTGTGAATTCATTAGCCCGATCTTTAACTCTTGTTCCAGATCATTAATATAAGTGTTCAATAAAACAGAGCTTAGCATGAATCTCTAGGATGCCCCATTGGACACCTCTTCCCAAGACATTGACCTTTATTATTATTTGTTTACTTAAAGTTCAGATGGCAAAACTCACATCTTTGCCAATATGAATAAACCCCATCTCATCTCTATACCTCTTTCCTCATCAACCTTGCAATGTGATTCCAAAATGATCAGGTTAATGGCATATGATTTGTCCCTCATAAATCTAGGTAGTTAATTTTTCATGGCTCCACTTTCTCAGAGATTCAAGTAGCTTTTTTGATTTAATGATGATAGTACCAGCAGCTGCTACAACAGGAGGTGCCAGTATTATAGAGAGTCGTTGATTTGTTGGCCCTATAGGCAAAGAGAGACAAAGCAGAGAAGTAGATAGTTCTGCTGTCATAAGACAGTCTGAATAAATAAGAGTTGTGTGAAGTTGTTGACAGAAGTAGGGCCAATGGTCAGTACAAAGCCAATTTGGGCATAAGCCTTAGTCTGGTAGCTGTGCCAGGTCAGTGGAGTTAATTTACTGCCATTTTCTGGTGTGGGAATTAAATTAGTCCAGAAGATTTAAACTGAGATTGGCACCTACAGGAGCCATCTGTAGATGGTGAGCACTGGGCAGGGAGTAAAAAAGTGAAATGCAGTGGGAACCTGTTGGTCAGGGCTAAAGTGAGGGACGGAATTCTGAATACTGTGGGCTTTACCCATGCTTTGATGCATCCTTGAACAATTGGTTCAGTGAGTCTGTTCTAGTTGGAATTAACTATTCAATGGATTTACTCATGTTGAGAGTAACTAGACCTCCTACCTTGGCTATCACAAAACTTGCAGTCCATTAACTAGAGATCACTGGTGAGAGAGAACATCCCTGCTCCTAAGGAGAGCACATTAGCAATGTGCTTCTTTAAATTATTTGTTCTTATGATGGAGAAAGAAAAAATGCATCAATTTTTTTCCCACTGCAGGCTTGTCTTTGAACACTTTGCAGTGTCCAAGGACAGTGGAGTCACTAGGGATGTGTGGTGGATGTGAAGTACACCAGATGACACCATCAGAGAAGTGACACCAAAATCACTTCCTATAAAATTTTTGTGAGGTGTTTCTTTAGAAATTTATTATTGTTTTATAAAAACATCCCTGTAGTTAAATATAACCACGAACATTTTTTAAAGCCCGACTTACATGTACTGTATCAATATTCCTAAAGTGCTTAAACTCTATGCTAATTTACTTTTTGAACCTTCTAACATGCATGTGCTCTGGTTAGAGCTGTCATTATTACCCAATTACAACAATGGTTCAAATCATGTGGTTTCATTTGCATGCACTACAATCATGAGCAGTTGTTTTTGTTGCCTCTGGTTTTTTATAATTGCTGATTATTGTTTTTTTTTTTAGCTACAATAGTGTTGTTTGGTCTGGAATGGGAGGAGATCCATAGTGATGGCACTGTGAGTTACCACACTGGGTGGCACCAACCCTAGTGACACCACTGTCCAAAGATATCCTTACAAGGGAAAGAAACTTTCTGCCCACATGGCAATGATACTCTGTTAGCTGTCTTTGTCCCCTTGCATGGTCCCTGCAGGGGCTGGCAGGAATAGGGAGAGTGGTAGAGGACTAAGGAGGATTGCCACTGGTGTGTATGTTCTTCTGACACAGGCAGTAGCAATAATCCACCTCGCACTCTTGGCTACCCCTCCATTGCCACTCTAGTGAGCAATCAAGTTGTTCAGCTGCCTACCACACTGATCCTTGATCTGCTGCATCTCACCCCACCTCTGGGCATAACGATGTAGTAGATGGTGTGGGATTGTTGCACAAGAAGGATTGTCACTGGCTATATTTTGATAGCAAGCACATAAGGCAGGCATCCTCCATGGCTTCCCAGAAGTCTTCTGGAGATCTTGGAAGATGATGCGATGATCTTTCTTGCTTGGCTGCCCTCCATGAACCTGTCAGGCATTACTGGCTGTGTTTAGCAGGAAAAAATTGTGAGTCTGGGTTTTGTAGGAGCAGGAGTAGCCCTCAAGTCTCTTTGAAGATTCAAGGGGGAAAAGAGGAAAGGGGCTGAAAGAAGATTCTCCTCATTCAGGTTACCTGATACTCGAGAAGACCCTCAAGTCTTTGAATGTTCTTTCCACCTTACTTCATGTCCCTTCAGGCCCTATGATGGATTCCTTTGCTAGGTTGGCCTCACAGTTCCAATTCTGAGTTCCTGTCACTCACCTTGCCCTTTCTTCCTCTTAATCAATTCCTAGATTGATTACCAATTCCTGGTACTCAGGCCTGAAGATAGACCCCCTTATTTTGTGCCAGTGGCTGTGATATTTTGTGGGCTCATTGTGGTGAGTATGATCTGATTCTTTATCAGGCTTGATAGAGACAGCCAGATACAGCTGTAACAAGGAATAACAAGTTTATTAGGATGGGGAAAAAAAATAACACGTTAACCCTTGAACTTTTCAATCATTCATAGCTCCCCAAAACACAGCTGCAACAACAGCAACATTCCATGTTAGTTTGTTTTTTCCAGAATTACAAGAAGTCCAAGTGGCAGATTTTGTTTTCCCTGTATGAAAAAATCAACTATGACATATGCTATATTAATAATATTTGACTTAATTACAAATATTCAGGAAAGACGTTTAAGTGAAAGAAACCAAGCGTGCCAGCAGTAGGCAATAGACCCCCAGGGAGCAACTTGGGCAGCTCCTAAGGTATACATCCCCCCTGTTAGCTAACTCCTGTTAAAATCTGTCAGCTATCATTCATCAGCTCTCTCAACACGATTCCACCTTCAAAACTGAATGCTGCTGTTTCTCTCTCTCATACACAGTCTACTAAGCACTCATCTCAGACCTTGTGCCTGCAGGTGAATTGCTCATCCAGAGGAACATCCACAGCCATTAAAGAACATTAAGATACCTTTGTTTCAAATCCCAACCTCCCATCTGGAATCACTTTAGGCAAAATCATAGCAATAGACTCATTCACAATAATCCAACAGCATAGCCTAGCTCATGACAGTAGCTAGGAGCCTAACAGAATAAAGACATTTCTGCAGAAGATGAAGTCAGATCATGGGTCCACCTAGCTTAGTGCTATCTATTACAGGCTCATGACTAGGGCTGTAATGATGGGAGTGGATGCAGATGACTGGAGTTGCAATGCAACACATCTGACAGGTGGAGAAGTTTGATCTGTGCCAGAGGAGGGCAACTATAGCAAGTCCAACAGCCAATTTACTGCCTTTGGAACCTTCATAAAAACAATGCCAGATCAAAACTAAACAAAAAAACAAAATTAAACTCCATTTCTGGTTTCAAAAATTGTGTGTGTGTGTGTGTGTGTGTGTGTCTCAAACAGTGCAAGAGTGCTGTGCAACCTGTTTAAAAAGTGAATTGCCATGCTTGGAGGTTTTCTAGGGACCAGCAAGGAAAAGGGTTCTTTGGGACATCTGGCTGGGTTTTAGGACCGCAAGAACAACAAGTAGCCTAACGCTACTTTTGCTCTACCATGACTGGCAGGAACTGTCCACAGTTTCAGACAGAAACCTCTCCTGGCTCTGACTGTAGATCCCAAGGACTCTGGTTGGAAATAATATCCAAAAAAAAAAAAAAAACCAGTGAAGAAATGTGTTTCTTAAAAATTGGGAACCTCGACTGATGAGACTTTTCATAGTTTGTGACTTATTCTGTGCAAAATTTTCACTTTTCATTTTGCATAGAAAACATTTTCTGCACAGGAAACAGCATTTTCTGTGCAGAAAACATATTTCTGTGCACAGAAAATAACGCTTCCTGCACAGAAAATGTTGCTTCTAAATGTTGCAAAAAAGCCATGTGTGAATTTTGTGTAGATTAAGTCCTGAACTGTGAATGGTTTAAGGAAAGTGAGTAGTTTTTGAAGACTTTCTTGAATGAGAAAAAAATGGCTTAACTTACTCATTGCTTTCTTTGAGAGTAAAATTAGTAAATAACAACATTATTAGTAAATAACAAGATCTTTTGCATGTAAATCATATGCTCTACACCTCTGATCTAGGTCATTTCGGCACTAGATTGTTATAGCACTATTATTCCACTTTCAACATGCTATGGAATCCGGGGGTTTGCAGTTTAGGGTGAGGCTAGCCGGCCCCTCCCTAAACTGCAAACCCCAGGATTCCACAGGGTGTTGAAAGTGTAATAATAGCGCTTTAACAGTCTAATTAGGACATGGCTCTAATGCATTGCAGCCCATGTAACATGAAAGCCGTTATGAATGTATTTTAGCCCTTTGGAAACAGCAATGGCATTTGGACAAATCTCTGCTGATCAGTTATGTTGGCACCATTCCACAAAGCAGCAGTAGTAGAATGATTCAAGTTGTTTCTTCAAGTTGTTTCTGACTTATGGCAACCCTAAGACAAATCTATCATGGTTTTTTTTTGGGGGGGGGGCTGAGAGTGTGCGATGTGGCCAAAACCTTGCTTTAATATTTTTATTAAACTCAAAGCACATGGGAGGAGAACTGGAATGCTCACTGTTTCTCAACTTTGCCTCACAGTGCTGTTTCACTAGTGATATGAGGGGGGAAAACTGAACTCCTTGGTAAAACGGTAATATACACTTGTGATAAACAAATCAGACTTTGGCTCCCAGATCTTTTCTAGATGGAATCTTTTATCAAAACTTTCACCTGGTTCCCTGTATCCCACACCCTTGAAAAGAATGATGTGCTATATATAATGACATGCCACAGCTACCAGGCTGGTATATTCTCCTTATTTCTTCTGTGATATAATGTGAAGGTTCTGGTCCATTTTTGAGATAATACCCCCAATGGGCAAAAGTTCTTGTACTGTACTAGATTCTCTGGAATGAAAACTGTTGCTTTGCAGCCAGCAGGGGGAGCACAAAACATTATTTTAAAGAACTGTGGTTTTACTTTTATCCTGTCAACCTACTTGAAAAAAATGGCATTAAAGGGGGAAAAAATCCTAAAGGGATTATCTTATTCAGAGATCATAAGAATTCTGGTGTCATGAGAATAGGTAATCTTTGATGCAAGAATTACTGGATTCAATTAAGTTATGGTGGATTTGGGAGTCAGGATTTGGGGCTCAGTGCTGCGAAATGGTAGAATGATGATGCTGGAACCGTTTGGTGGAGGGATGAATGTTACCGGTTGATCTACAGGGATATAATCTTTGGGGTGCAGACATTTAAAGCACAAAAATTTGGAATAATATTACAAGGTGCTATTACCCATCTTTATCTGGTCCTCTTGGCTGCCATAGTTGAGACTCCAAAGCCCATGTACTGTAAGTTTCAACCCTGGTACCTGGTGGATTAAGAAAAAGACAGAGATGTCACCAAGAAACAAATGTAGAACATTTGTTCAGTTTCACTTTCTACCATATTTGAATTGACCTTCAAGTTCTTTCCACACCAAGCATGAAGAACTTTGCAACTCTTGGTAAATTATTTAAAAAGAAACAAAAGTATCTCCCACTTGCACCAAACAAATGTAGTACTTATAGCTATTACCAATGTGGAGAAGACGAGGTTGTATCTGCCTGCTGCTGTATAGGTATGAAAGATGAAAACCCTGGCCATTTCCGCACTACACTCTTATAGTGTGATTATTCCACTTTCAACATCCTATGGAATCCTGGGGTCCGGCCGGCCCCTCCCAAAACTGCAAACCCCAGGATTCCATAGGATGTTGAAAGTGGAATAATCACTCTATAAGAGTGTGGTGCGGAAATGGCCCCTGTCAGGAGGGAAAAACAAAACAAAACCTGGCAACTCTAATTCAGCAACTGACATATTTGAACATAAAGGTATTCAAAGCTGGGTATTAAAGAGCTAACATTTTTCCAACATTTAAATAATTTTCATCTCAATTTCTTTCCATTCCAAATACGAACGAATTTGAGACTTTTGGCAAATTCTTGCAAAAACAAAACAAAAAGGGAAATAAAATTCTCACCCATCTTTACAAAAAAATTTGGTGAGCTTCCACACAAGCATTGGTTCTGGGACAGCGGCAACTGGTAGCTTCCATGTCAGTGGGTGAATCCACTCTGAGTTTTAGTCGGAATTTAAAAGGAACTGTCCAGAGTGCTGTAGCCCATACCCAAAATCATAATAGCACCTTGGATAGTCTCTTTAAAAGGCAGCCTAAATCCAGAATGGATTCATCACTTCTCTGACATGGGAAGTAGCAGCCACCATTGCTGCTGGATTTATAAAAAGGCATGTTTTATTTTCACAGCTCCAGTTCAGTGATTTTGTTGCTGCCACCTATCCTGAGGCTATAGCACAGTCTGGAATAGTTCATTTTGAACTGAAACTTCCAGACTGCTGTCTGTGAAAATAGGCATCCCAGCTGACCAAAATCTCAGGTCCCTAATGCCATATACCTATTATACTATACCAAATTTAAGGGTTATTATCACAGATCACAGCTGCTCCTTCTGTAAACGTGATAACCTCAGTTATTAAGCTAGGTGTGGTCTTAATTGTTCCAAAAAAAAAAGAACATATTTATTTGTTGAAGGCTTGCTTCCATTTGTAGGCCATAGAAAGATGTGGATGTTCAGCGAACTGTGTTTGACTGCAGTTCCCCTGTGGTTTGTCCTTCGCAGGAATAGATTTGCTGGTTTCTCTTTACACAATGCTTGCCTTTTTTTTTCAAACAGATTTTTTTCCCCCAGCATTTTTTTTCCCTTAAGAAGGCAATTTGAATCTTCATATACATTTTCAGGTACATTTTAGTATTCATGAAAATTCATACATATTTTGGTATACATTTTCTCCCAATATAAGCAATTTTTTTTTGGCCAACACATTTCCCTTGTACATGCTTTTTTGTGTGCTGTTTCCCTAATTATGAATTTTAATGCATTTTTAAAAATCAAACAACTACACTGTACAATTTTAAAATGTTCAATATTTGAAAGGTAATTACTTTTGGATTCATGTACTAGTTCAGAAAATGTGAAGTAGACCAGTTGGCATTAAAATGCAAACCAAATGAATTTCTCCATCATCCCTACGTCATTAGGCTAATTGCTTTCACTGAGGAATCTGCATTATCAAAATTCACCAAATCAGTTTGCATTTTCTCTTCCTTTGCCAACTCCCCAATCCCCAGCAATCTATCCATCATATTGATGTATGTACATCATTTCCAGCTGATGTTTCAAGCCATGTGAACAACGCATGGCAGAACTCTTGCATCTCTGAACCACAAAAGTTCTTCCTGGATTGAAATAATTCTTATGAACAGTATACTGTGGCATACACTTTAACCTCTGCAGTGTTTCACAGAAGCATAGGAGACATGTCTAGCTGTATTATTAGTAAAATTGGTCTCTGCTATGTCCGTTGCGAGAGTAGAATGAATCAAATCAATAAGATAAATGCTAACTCCAACAACCTTGAACTCTTATTGATGGGAAGGAGCACAGCTAGGTCTGTGAATCAATAGAGCTATCTCTAAAATTTAAAGGTAATTGATTGAAAAACTGTAAAGAAAACAGAAAAGAATCCATGGCTTTGGTCATCAAGGCTTTGATCTCTAAATAACAGACCTCAGTCTCACTCTGCTAGCTTGATTTGGGCTCTAGATGCTGACTCACAAGTAAAAGAGTTCATTGGCTTTAGAAAAAGTATCATTAGAAAGGGGGATAAATTTATGAAAACAGTTATCTAGGAACCTGTTTGAGAAATAATATTAAGCTAGGGAGAGATGTGAAGTATAACCAATGGGATTTTAAAATACTCTCACATGCATGTTCATCTGCACACATATGCATCCATCTCAGATGCTACAAAGAAAAACACCTGCCCTGACCTTATATTGAGAAAACACTTGCCCTGACCCTATATTAAGAAAAGATGGAATCAGAGCTTGGAAAAGTTACCTTTAAAAGGGAATTAGTTTCAGTTACAGTCCTCCCCTACCCCCAAAGTGTCTCGTATCTACTCACGTAGAAGAAGAGTTGTTGACCGATGATAATCCACCACAGATGGGACAATGTCTTTCCTTTCAATTTGGAAATATGGTGTGATCTTCACAGTTGTTGGACTCATGCTCAGGGTCAGAAGCAATTCTGCCTGCCCTCGTACTCAGTATCAATGTGAGGGAAAATTTCACAAATGGTAACTAGAGGTAGTACTGGTAGTACTATTTTATTTTGTCCCATATTGACATTTTTTAAAACCTCAAGTTCTTTCGATTCCAAATATGAAGAAATTTGCAAATATTCCTAAATTCTTTTTCTAAAAAAATGGAGACAAAATTATCTTCCAAATGGCAAAATTTAGTAAGATAACAGCTAATCCCAGTATGAGGAGGACCATTTTGCACCCGCCTGCCATGTAAGTGTTAAAGAGGAAGAGTATCTTTTCAATGAAGGTGAACTGGCAGCCTTATTTCTGATGGTTCAATATACTGGGATTCAATGCAAGACTTTGAAGAATTAAGCACTTATCTAGAATTAAGTCTAGATGGACCAAACATGTCAGCCTGAGTTTCTTCCATATTCATTTTAAAAAAAACAACAACCCTGAAATTCTTTCTTTCCTGAATATGAGCAACTTCCAATATTTGGAAAATTATTATAAACAATGAACTGAAATTAATTTTACATTGATCCTTATGGTTGATAAGCGTAAGGATCAGTGTATATATCAGTTTATATTGCTGTGTGTGATATAATTGCCACACAGGTGATTTTCCCAAAGCAGCCTCGTCAGAGCATCCATGGCTTCAAGGACTCACCTACACACCTGGCACTGTCGAGACAAGCTGTTGGGAGGTTGACAGCTTCCTCTCCAGATGGTATTGCAACCCTCTTTCTCTGTCTTTTCCCTTGGTGCTACTAGACAGTCCTTAAAAAAGTGAACTATACCGGTGCAATGGAGTGCTATGCTGACATACTGCACCTATAGCAAGGGTAGGAAGCACACAGTTCTTCAGTACTCATGGGCTGTATGATTTCCAGCCTGATGTACACAGTTCTGGCCATTTGGGTGATCCACATTTTCCTTCATGCTCAGAGTGAATTGCAATTATTCTTTTGCCTTACACCCTGAATCAAAGTGAGTCAAATCTTCATGGAATGCAGAAATGACTAGTACCATCTCCTTGGTTAAGGGTCATGTGTCCTTAGACATTTGCTGAGCTTCTTATTTTTAATTCAAAACTTTGTTTCATAAAAAGCTATTATGCCTGTCCTCCCTCCACCTTACCCCCTGGCAACACATTTCATGTTAAATGTATTACTTTGAGGCAATCAGAAAAACAAAACGCCATCAGTTCCCTGTTTCATACAAACAAAAACCCTCTGTGGTATGTTAGAGTCACTACTCATTTTGCAGCATTACATAAGTTACTGCTTTGTTAAAATTCTGTTTGATAACCTACCATGTAGCCAAGATAAAAGATGTTTACTTCACCTGTATAAAACCTTTTAAAACTCAATCATTGCTATCGCCTTTATAAATTGTGTGAAGTGTATTGCTGAAGCATATTGAAAAGATTTAACATGTAAAGCCCCAGAGAAAATGGACTTTATTTTTAACAGGCTACAAAGGAATCCATATGGAAAGCACTCAGTCCAAACCTGCAAGATTACTGAGAAAAAATCCAAATGTTTGTTCCAGAGCATGGGATTTTAGGTTTGAAAATTAATTCAATCATGTTAATGTTAGAAATTGAAAAAAAAAAATCACTAGCATAAACACTAACGACTGGAATAGTTTAATTGGGAACACTGAAATTAATTAGCTCGACTATTGAACCATTAGTGTAGAGCTGGATTACGATATTTGCAGAGAATGGCATGGAGGCTGCTAACCTTGGGGATGGAGGTGTATAGACGTTTTACTGTAATAACTGTTTAGAATTTGAGTGTAGGAACAAAAAGCCTATATTTACAAGCGTAAAGGAGGTATAAATGATGGTTAAGTTACAAACTGGACTTGGAAGAGTGGGAAGTCAATAACATGTATGTATCTTTGTAAATACTTTCTTCTCTCTTTTTTTTTACGTAAGTAGGTGGTTGTGTAGAGGATAGTTTTAGCATGTATTGTTTCAGTATGTATTATTTTCATTTTGTAGTTGTTCCCTAGTGTGTAATTTTTAGTTATATTACATTTAAAATAAATAATAAAAACTACGTAAAAATTCTCTTTTTGTCATTTTAAATTTGCTTTTACCATACTGTACGTCATCACTCCATATTACAGTCGAATTGGCAAGAAATATAATTTAATTGACGATATCATTTCTAATATAAAAATCAGACTATGGCTGGAAGGCCTGCGGACAAGGACTCTCATTGGAAGCCATACACTAAAACAGATGACCTCAGCATGGCCAGGTCATAAGTTCAAAAGGATTAGTCAGAAATCCCTGGCACTGATGGGCTTGCAATAATCCCCTCAATTATGATCCAACTTTCAAGTACTATAGTGAAGGAAACTGTCTCAATGGAGCAACCCATGGTCATCAACCTGTAACCTCTTCTTATGGAAATTCTCTTTTCTTCCCTCACCTGCTCAGACATTAAGAGGCTATCACAAATCCCATCACTGCTTTGGCACTTGAAGTTAAGACCATTAGTCCAGGCTCCTTTTGTTTACTCTGCTACTCCCGCCTTTATGGCAGAAAACAGGAATTAGGAAACCTGGCTCCAAGCCTAACACTTTGTAGTATGTTGGACACATGTAGGTGTGTCACTGTCTGTTGGTTCCCTGGTTCTCATGCCCTGGGCTAACCTCAAATTCTGATTTGAGCTATCTTGCTTCAATCTTCTGCTTCTGGAATGGTAGTTATCACCACTTCACCCCAAAATCTCTCACTACTCAACCTTTCTCTCCTCTACCTTCACTGACCTTGTGTATTTTGTGAGACTGCTTACCTGCTTGCATGTGTTTATGAATTCCCACAATAAAAGTATTCTCTTGACTCTCAGCTGATGTCCTACAGTTAGTGCTGATGTACGCAGGTGAAAAGGTCCTGTGGTTACCCCCCTCTCACAGACCTCCTTTGAGCTCTAATTCCCCACCTTTCTAAGGAAACGATGGCATTGCTGGAGGACTTCAAGGTCCTCCACCTTGTGGGGTAACATTGTCTTCTTCCAACCTGTTTTTTTTTCTCAGCACATTGACTATAAAGCCTACAGTAGGATTATTGCCTGAGAGTCCAGCATGTCTGGAAACTGTCGGGTTGGAGCAGACTGTCCCAAAGTATTGGTTCTCGTCTTAAAACTTCTGCAATTCATTTTGTCAATTACCTGCACCTCTCTTTTCTTTCCACCCCCACCAACATGCACACTTCATTCACTCTTACAAGGCCTTATTTTTAAATGAGTGATCTGTTTCACTTAGAGGGCACTGATTCACAATAAGTACAGTAAAAAGATACCTCCAAAGACTGGTCAGTGAATCGAGAGTGGAGAATACTTGATCCCAAATATTTCAGAGTTTTAGAGCCTATGTAGAACTTCTTTTGCACAGCGGAAGCACCACATCTTTTTTACCCCTTCTCTCCCAAATCAAAAAGTGTGATCAGTGGCAGAGCACAGATTTTGCTGCAGGAGTCAGAGATTCCAACCACAGTTTGTGGCACCTGCAGTTTTAATGCGCAAGCATCTAAAAAGCCTACTCTTCTCTGCTCCCATCCCATTTTACTTGTATAATTACAAGGGTGAGGGTAAAAATAAGGAGAATGCAAAGGGTAGGGAGAAAGAGAGAGGAGGAAGAACCAAGGAGAAAGAAATGACTGGCAGCCACAGGGCATTTTCCACAATGACATAATATAGCTTGTCTCCTCTTCCCTGCCATCACATTTTTAGCCTTGTCCTCATGAAAATACAGAAGCTCAGGTGTCTGATCTGTCTTTATCTCTTCAAAGCAGGTGTATGGAGAGCAGCAGGGCAGGGATACTGTAGAGGCAAGGCCGTGCCACAATTCCTTCATCTATCGCATGCCCATCCTTTAGACCCGAATGCCAAGAATCTTCTCAATGCTGAGGAAAGTGATAGATTCCAGACTTATGTTCTCCACATTTTTGTCATTTCCCTATTTCTGTGGGTTTTTAAAAAAGAAAATAACAGCTGACCTTTAGACTTCCTCCTCACTAGAATTCAGAGTGATTATTTTTCTAATTAAAGAGTAAGAGAGGACATTTGAAAATAAAGGCTCTCTGGGATGACTAATACAGGTACGGAGGTGCTCTGTTTGCTTTGATATCTTATCAGATAGCATATAGAGTGTCCTTCCCTCTCTTCTCTTTTCCTCCCAGCCTCTCTGTGTCTAATCAGACGTGTCACACCTCCATGGAGGTAAATTGGGTTTATTTGAGAAGGAAAATTAAATTAAGCCTGTTTAGGAATTAATTGACAGCCTGAGTTTAATCTATCACATTATTCCATTGGTTGTCACATCAGGATAAAAAAGATCTACTGACCCAATTTTAAACAAAATGAAAGAGGAAGTGGAGAATCCCCTCTCCAGCACTGAAATGACAAAAGGGAACAAAAAAATACCGAAGAAAGTGGGGGAAGCGGTTTGGGAGGGGAAGAGAAAAGGATGACAGGCTTTAAGCTTAATATTTCTGAAATGGCAAGCCAGCATTAGGAGAGAGCTGTAAAGGGGATTTATATTCTTATTGTGTGAGAGCATATTATAGAGATTAAAGCACCCTTTTCTTGAGTGGGACTAGAACTCCTATCAACACCAGCCAACCTATGTGTTGGCCATGTTGCACAGGAATGATGAGAACTGCAGTCCAACACATTCTGAAGGGGACTGGGCTGAGGAAGTCTGGCTTTGAGCATTGGGTTAGTTCTAGATTCAGTCACTTTCTCTCAGCCCAATCTACCTTGTAGGGCTGTTGTGAGGGGAAAGTACAGGGTGAGAATCAGGTATGCCACTCTGTGTCCCCCACTCTCACCTCACACAACCCCCATGAATGATTAGTTTGGCCCAGTGTAAGAAAACCTTAAAGGTACACTGTACTTGTTCAGTTGAGAAAGAAAGGAGAAGCCTGAGAGGAGAGGAACTTTAGTTGCCAAGGATAAAGTATTTACCTTTTTCTCACTGCTCCTCGATACATAAATGGAGATCCTGCTACAGCATGAAAAGGGCCTAATCTTTATCCCTGGCATTGGTAATTCCTGACAAGTGTTCTTCTCTGTCCCAGCTCTCCCTTTCTTCCTGGACTGAAGTAATAATAATAATAATACTTGTTGTTGTTTGTCTTTAAATAGTTTCTGACTTCTGGTGACCTGAAGGTGAATCTGTCATGGGATTTTTGGAGCTGAGAGTGTGTGATAGAAACCCAGTGGGTTTCCATGGCTGAGCAGGGATAAAATCCTGGTCTGCAGGGTCATTGGCCAACATTTAAACCACTACACCATGCTGGCTAGCCCCTCTTTTAGGATTTCCTCACACACCCACTGGACCAAACTGATAATTCATAGTATTTACACCTTATTCCCACCATATCATCCAATTGTCGTGATTTGGCAGTGAGAGATCTAATTAATCCTTTTTCATCCCATTTTTTAAATCTGCTTTTAAATTGTCTCACAAAATGTCCTCCTTTTACATCCCCTTTTTGTCCTTAGTAGGGGTGAGCTGAATCCAGAATTTTCCAAATCTGAATCCCTGGAAGGTTCTGGGAGTCCACGAATCTCATGAATCTTGAATCTTTCGAATCCCTTTTTTTTTTAAAGGGGGGTTTAAAAAGCAAGGGAAGGAAGGATAATCTTGGGCAAGACATACTCTCTCAGCCTTAGCAAAAGCATAGGCAAAGGAAAACCTCCCTCTGAAGAAATCTGGCCAGGACAATTGTCATAGTTTTGCATCAGGATCTCCCCAGACTGAAAATGACATGAAGGTCCTTTCTGCAGAGGCAGGAAAATGTGGATTAATCCCACCTTTTCCTGCCTGTGTAAACAGGACCACATACTACAGTAGACAGCTAATCCAGGTCAAAACTAGCTTTTCTTTGCATAGCTCCTTCTGGTATCCTGGGGTTTATAGTTTGCTGATGCACCAGCACACTTTGGCAGAGAAGGCTGGGTCACCTTGTAAAACTATAAACTCCAGAATTGTGTCTGAAAGAGCTTTGCAAGGGAGCTATGCAAAGGAATGTTTCAGCTGTCCTTGAAATCTCAAGACTGTACCTTCCAGTCAAGCGCTGAACTTAAAAATTAAATGTTCGATTTAAATATCTTAGAATACAACCCCAGATGTAGTTTCTGAAATTGTTAGCAAAGGTCATGATTACTCCAAGGAAAAAACTCACCTACTTGCCATCTCCCCTTGTGTGTCTGGTCTTCCAGATTTTCAGGTGTTCCAGTCTCCCAGGTTTTCAGGTGTCCCGGTCTCTAACAAACTATTTGGTTGGTAGATTCGAGAGATTCGGTTTGCCTATTTCGGCACAGGGATTTGGATTTCTGAATCTTGATTCGAGGATTCGGTTGGCCCATCCCTAGTCCTTAGCTTATTTCAATTGCTGCAAAACTTTTCAAAGTGCAAAAGTAGCTTGCACTCAATTAACTCAGTAGGGGGAGAGGAGAGAGGGCAGAATCCTGCTCTTGCCAGTAGACTCAAATAAAAGCAAACTGCTGCAGCCTCTCCTAGGGTGTTCTTCTACATTAATCTTTTTTTTCCATCTTGATCACACTCTGATGTTGCATGGCTACATGTGCTCCAATTTTCATTTGTGAAATATTCACAGACACACAGAGAGAGTTTAGTTTGTGTCTTTAAGGGCCTGAGGGGTGTATTGTGGGAGATATGTAGCTACCACTTGCTCATTTCTCATGGTAAGATCTAGCAAAATAAATGTGTTATGCACCATCATGATCAACATTTCCTCACCTTATATAAATGGGACCCAGTGAACTGGGGCAGAAGCAAGAAAATGTGGATGTGCTGACATTATGACACAAAGTTATAGCACTAGAAAGAACCATTAACATATAACATTAAAACATAATTAAGCTAAAAACCTTTATATGCAGATGATTTTTTTTTAAAAAAAGCTCAGGATCTACAAAAGCTCCTTCTTCAATAGAATCACAGAATGATAGAATCATAGACCATTTTCGCACTATACTATTATAGTGCTATTATTCTGCTTTTGACATTGTGTGGAATTCTGGGGTAGAACCTGAATCAGAAGGATACCATAAAACTGAAATAAATCTAATGGAATGATTGGAGTCAGGTATTTATATTAATAAAGCATCAAACACATCTGCTTCTTGTAGAAAAGCATCATCCACCACCTCATTTTGTTTGATGGCCCATAGTTAACTCTTACAGATAGTGTTTGTCTTCCTTCCTTCCTTCCTTCCTTCCTTCCTTCCTTCCTCTTTATTTGTTTCTACCCAAATGTTTTCTACTGGTCCAGTTTGATCACTCATCTAGATTTCTGTACAAGTGAATTGTTCTTTGCCATGTAAAGCTACTTTTCCCTCCTTTTCTTCTCCATCTAGTCTTTTTTGTACAGATTTACTTGTTTCATTCCAATCATGGGAGTCATCCCACCAAATCTCTTCTGTACCTATAAAATCATATTTACTTTTTTGCACTAGGATATTTCAAAGCTTGTTTTGTTTGATTCCCAAACTCTGTGCACTGATGCATATGCATCAAAAGTGTTGTTTGTTCTCATATTTTATTCTACTGTGAATTTTACTGTGGCTCCCATTCTCTCCCTCAGCTTCTGTATAATTCACATCTTTGTGTTTAGAGCTTGCTTTTGGACACACATTTAAGCAATCATCTCCACCCCCACCCAAGGAATTAGTTTAAAGCCCTCTTGATCAATAATAAGATCTTTGATTGCTGGCAGAAGACAACAAAGAGGAGATCAGGCTGGTTTGGAATGCAGTTCCTCAAACTGGGAGGAGCCAATGATAAGGTATATGGCTTCTTTCAACTAGATAATTTAGGTGACATCGATGATAGAGTTGTGGGTTGGTGGTGTCCACCTGTTCCCTATATGCTCTGGTCAGATTCTGAGCCCATCTCTTAATAAGTAAATTCATAGCAATTTTTGATACCAGTGGAACATAAAAGCCCATATTTTAAAGACTGAAATGCTACTTTAATACCAAGATCATTCATTTCATAAATGTATTCTTGTTGTGGTTCAACACAAGTAGTTGGCTTCTGGATTTCTTTTATACTGTTAACCAGAAGCTATGCTATACTACTACTGGTCCTTAGGAGCTGGTATGATATAGTGCTTATGTTCAGTGCATGGGTGATGCTCTGCCATTCTCTGGTTCATATTTCGGTCATCAGTTTGCTACAGCCTTCAGTTAGTTTACAGTTTTCAGCTTCAGATATTACTTGTAAGTTAGAATAACAATACTGGCCTGCAGCACAATTTCATTATTGTACACATTAAAAGGAAGAGAAAATAGGATGCTCCATTAAGCTTTACCACAATACTCCACGCCATTATATTCATGGCTCAATCCTAAGGAATCATGGGATTTACAGTTTGATGAAGTGCTTCTGCCAGCAACTCTGCCAGAAACCTCTTATTCACTCCCTTGAACTATACTTCCCAAGTTACCCCTAGTATGCGTATACACTATGGCCCTTTCAGCTCCACCCTATGAACCCACCATAGGGATGGGAGCAGGATGGGACTGCACTGATGCTTATGCATGATATTGTTGTGGTCCCATTCTTCTCTTGTCCCCAGGTGGCGCGATTGCGCTGCAAATAATTGTTGGGCTTTCTCCATCAATGACTGGCAGTTGCACCACCATTGCTGACTTACCTTGTCTGCAGAGACCCTCGAAGTGCAAGTCTGCACTTTCTGCCCCAGTGCAGCCTGGGAAACTACCCGGCTACACTACAGCAGGAAGAGGCATGGCCACTGCACTTCCTGGAACACAGAAGGAGCCAGTGTGGAGGGGAGCACTCCTGTCACACTCCCTCCTGGCAGAGCTGACACTGGGACCCACACTGGATGTCTCCGCAATCAGGTAAGGTGTGGAAAGGGCCTATAATATCCATAATATTAAACAGATTTAACCACCAGTCCCTTTCTTCTCAGTGTATCTTAGTACCTCACCAAACTACAACTCCTGGACTCCTTAAGATGTGGATGACAAGCAAAGGAGCACAAAAATCATATGCATATTTTGTCTTTCCAGCCTAATATTGTGTAGTCTAGCTGATAATGACTGTGTAAAGTCTCAATAAGGAGACTTTCCTACAAGTGGAAGCCAATTAAAGCAGGAAAATACGGGCATACTTTGACAATATTGGCCAGTCCGATTTCATCCCAGTTATTCTGGACGAACTGGCTTTCTGACAATTTTTCAAAAGTAGCTTCACGTATAATACATTGCAACAATCCAGAATGCAAATAAATGGCACAATTAGTTCTTGTGGGTTTTTCGGGCTTTGAGACCGTGTTCTGGTTGTATTTTCTCCTGATGTTTCGCCTGCATCTGTGGCTGGCATCTTCAGAGGAAATCAACCACAGATGCAGGTGAAATGTCAGGAGAAAATACAACCAGAACACAGTCTCAAAGCCTGAAAAACCCACAAGAACCAGTGGATTCTGGCCGTGAAAGCCTTCGACTCTACAAATGGCACAATGCTATATGTGTCTGGGTGGAGCCATGAGTAGTGCATTAGCCTGATAAAAGGGTGTTTTGAGCTAGTGAGATCACCTGTACTGCTAATGATAATGAGGAATCAAAGAGCATTCTCCAATGTATGAATCTGACCCTGGGACAGAGCAGATTAAATACCACTTAATCAGATGGAAGAACTGGTCACAAGTAGCTCTGTCTTGCTAGGATTGAGTCAAAGTTTATTGCTCTTCATCTAGTCCATTACCTTGGCCAAACAGTGATTCAGACCAGCTGAAGCTTTGCTGGTATTCAAAGAAAAGAAGTGGGGACTTGGATTTCATTTGCATATTAGTGACAGCATAGCCTACATCCTTGAATAACTTCTCTTAGAGGTTTCATGCAAATGTTTAAGAGCTGAGGTGGAGTAACCCAACTGATAAGTGTTACTAGGCTATTACATCTATGGGAAAATGCTAATGAAGAATTTTGCAAAGAGAAAAATGTATACATTAAAAACAATCAGTGACCACCCTATCCTATGAGAACAGGAGGATTCCGTTATTAAGATGTCAATTTTATAATTCATCTTCCATACTAAGTTGTATATAGTGTTGACCTGGCTAACTTAGGAACCAGAAATGAAGGCCATTGCCACCCTACACTGTTAGAGTGCTATTATTCCACTTTCAACATCCTGTGGAATTCTGGGGTTTGTAGTTTACTGGGGCCAAAGAGCTCTCTGGCTGAGAATTCTAAATGCCCCCCCAAACTACAAATCCCAGAATTCCATAGGATGTTGAAAGTGGAATAATAGCATTATATCAGTTTAGTGCTGAAATGGCCAAAGAATGAAGTCAGAAGAATGAGAGAGACGTGCAGAGAAGAACTGAGCTCAGAGGAAAAGAGAGCCCAGCTAAATACAAATTACCTGGATCAGAGGGGAAACTTCCTGAAGCTCTGGCCTGGGCTGAAGCAGCCAATCAATTCAAACCAGCAGGTTTGAACCGATTGCCTGGGAGCTTTCCCCAGCTAAACAAAGGCTGCTGGGTATGAGGAAGTACCCGGTAGAGCCAAGCACATGACCTGGAAGCCACATGGCATGGCAGGACCAACTGAATAGCACCTGGGGACACTGTGGAGGCAGCAGCACCACCAGAACCAGCCTGAGCCGCAAATGCACTGCCCAGTAAGTTGAGCAGCTTAACGTATCAGTGTAGTGCAGAAATGGCTGAAGAATGAAGTCAGAAGAATGAGATAGATGCAACTCCTTTTCAGTTCTATTCAAATCAGCTGCAGGTATTGCATTAGTCATTTACCTCCCAAGGCAAGCAGCATGTCTAAAAAGAGAAGGTAATTAGATACCCTGCAATTTTGCTTCATTGAGCTAGAAATCCAAGAGTTTTGGAACCCAAAATGAAAGACAGAGAATCTAATTAGGTTAAAATAGGAAGATACAGAAGAAAGGTGAGTGGAAGTAGCGATGTATGAGATGGGGGAAGACTTTCCAGATCTATTCTGAATGAAATCAATCAATTTCTTTTTTATGGCCATTATCTTAGTTGTATTTATGCAATACATAGCCATCCATATTTTGTAGCTCTATAACCTGATCCTCTAAGGTGTTCTTTGAAAGTGCGAAGGGATACTCACATGGTATCCTTGGAGAATGCTTCTTGTTACATGCTTTCAAGTCCCTGACTTATGGTGACCCCACCATAGGCTTTTTTTTGTTCAGATCTATTCAGAGCAGGTTTTCTCTTAGGTCCAGAGCTTATGACTTGCCCAAGGTCCCATGCTCGAATGGGGATTTGAACCTTGGTCTTACAAAGTCCTCATTTATATTTCTATAGCATGCTGGATCTCTTGGAAAACATTCCCATAATTTCTTTTTCGGTTTCAGCTCACAGTGAGGTCTGTTTTATATGATGCCTGCTATGGACCCATTTACGCCAAAATATTTGTGACAGGCATGGTCTGTTGAATTCTGATCAAGCAGGAGTCAGATTTTCTAGAGAAGCAGAAGTGAGAGTCAAACCACACCATGGACATTCTGGGTCAAGTAGAGAGATGTACATCTCCAAATTTAGAGGACTATACCACCCTTGATCCCAGCACCGTCCATACAAACTCCATACTTTGATCCTGGGACTTCTATTGCTGCCTTTGGATGCTATTTATCGTCCCATTTCCAACTGACGTTACCTACTAAGGCAGAAGCAGATACGTTTGATGATTTATTAATATAAATACCTAGCTTTAGTCATTCCATTAGGTTTATTTCAGTTTTACGGTATCCTTCTCAGATTCAGGTTCTACCTGAATAGTGCTGTTCATTTTCTTTGCTCAACTATTTTATCTAGCTGTCTATCTATCTGTATGAATAAACTGGCAAATGAAACTGGAATTGAAATGTCAAAGTATCAAATGGCCTTTTTGCCCTTTTTTACTTAGAAACAATATTGGTAAATGGATTACAAAGGATTTGAAAAGATGATGTAGGAAATAGAAATCCAAAGCAGCCGTAACTTCTTAATTTAGAAATAAATAACAAACATTTTATTAGAAACTATAATCACAGTCTTCTTTCCACTAAGGCTGTGCTTTTTGTAGCTTTGATTATTCTCTCTAACTCGTTTTGAATATTTAACCAAGGAACAGACTGTAATAGTGATACTCATAATTCAACACTAATAATAAATAATAGCAGAATAGAACTAATAACAATAAATATAAGCATTAGCTTAACGTTATAATCAGTGAGACTTTTTTTACAAGCACATTGTGGAAGAGTGTTTTTGCCCTCAGAGGTACACCACAAGCCAGAGAGAAAACCATCATTAAATTCCACTCACTTAATTCTAGGGCATCTGTTAAGATTTGTGTAGCTTGATACGAAGGATGTGAAAAGCTATCAGTTTGATTTTCAGTGCATTTTTTAACAGTCTGCCAGCACTCGCATCCCATCCAAATTCTGGGACACTTTCTTCCTACCCCCATGGAAATTTTTGATGTATTTTGCTATACACATATCCTAATTAGGTGTGATGTGCAGGCTAACTCCATGTTCAAAGAATAGGCTTAGAAGTTTCAAAAGCTTTATTCAGAACATTGAAAAGGCAACAACACACCTCGGCAATTGCCAAGACTAAAGAACTATTGGATTAACAGTGCTATATAGGGCATTAGATTTCAAAATTAGTGTGTGCTACTATTCTATTAGTGTGTGCTACTATACTTCATTTGGTATTTAGGTTGATAAGAATTTTTTTAAAAAAAATACTATAAATATAAAGATACTATAAGTAATAGCATGAGATTTATTGTTCTCCTGAATTAAATGCAATTAATTATGCGTGAGCATGACCAAAATATGTATATTTAAAAAATGCACATAAACATACAAATAAACAATGAGAGAAATATATAAAAATGCCTGCATTAAGAAAAATAGGAAAAATCATGTTTTAGGATTTGTGTTTCCAGGTTTTCAAATTAGCAACAAGGGACAGTCAAAATTCATGACATACAGGATTGACATGCAGGATTGACAACCAGGAGATGCCTATTAATAAGTTTGTCTTCCACTCCACTCCACAATCAAATAATCACATTCTAACTCAATGAGATTACCAAAACAATTGTGAAGCATCGCTCGTACATCATTATTAGGTCCTTTTAAAAGTAATTTTTTGTAAATTTGTAAAAAGTAATTTTACAAGTTTTTATAAGTAAAATTAATCCTCTTCCTCCTCCTCCTCCTCCTCCTCCTCCTCCTCCTCCTCCTCCACCTGGCTCTATTATTGCCCACTGTTCTGAAATAGAACGATGTTTGCGGATCAGGAATGTCACACCTCTACACCGCCTAGAAACATTTGTAACATAGACCTCACTATGCAGGACTAATCTGCAAGAGTATTATACCTGGAGATACCTGGTTCAATTGTGATACTGGTTGTTACTGTTAAAGCTCAAAAAGGGTATAGGTGGTCTTTATTTACATATGGTATTCTCCCATTTCATGAAGTGTATTATCTACCAACTGTGTTTCTGACTTCTGCATGGAATGCGACCATTTCTCAACTCCAAGAGGGATCAAAATACGCTTAGTTTGGAACAGCATCTGTAAAGTTTAAGAATTTTTTTTTCTTATCAGTTCAAATTTTGGAGGACAGACTAGGCTACAGGATATGCCCCAACAATGTGAAATTTCATTTGGCTCACCTGCAGTTTTCTGTAGCAACAAGAATCATCTGCTGATGGAGGTTTTGGATCATGGTAGAGAGGAATGCAGGTAAAGCCAACTGGGCATGTCATGTGAAATAATTCTTTGTGAGTGGCATATTTGTTTTTGATTAAAAGTGTTGCAAACATGCAATGCCAATATCTGGAAAGTTAGAAATATCTCCACAAAATAAATGGTCTTTGTGCATCCTATGTGACAAGAAAATGAGAAAAAGGTATTTAACATTCCTAACAACATATGCCTACAAATGTAGGCAATAAATAACACAAACTAGACTTTTACAAATGTTTGCATTCTGCTAAGTAAAAGCGAAGATAGAGAGAAAGAAGCAGAAAGCAATATGGAAGAAAGTCCAGTAAGATTGCCTTAAATGGGATTCTAGAATGTGACTGAATGCGGACAGACAACAAATGGCATTCTGATTCCATTCAAATATTTATGAAGTAGCTTGTATATTAGTAGAGTAGGATTAGAGCATCCAAATTAGGGCATCCAAATAATTTTTCCTTCCTTGAATAATGTTGCTTAGAGGTAGGGATAGTTGAATTGTCTATTCCTGGTCTAGTTTGTCAAGTTTTCCATTTATTTATATGTTTGCTTTACTTCCTTTCTCAGTTTGCATTTTAAAAACATGAAAACATTCATTTCTTTTCATAAATAACTTTCTCCAATGTTTATTTTTCAATGTATGAATTAACTTCTAACACACATACTTCTCACATCTCTTTTGAACAAGCACATTTTTGTATGCAGCTTTTCTTGATGTGTGCATCTCTGCAAAAAATTCTTTTTGACACATGTGCTGTATTTGCCAGAGTATAAGATGCACCAGCATATAAGAAGCACCCTTATTGATACACTGGCAAATACTATTTACTGGCATATAAGATGCACTGGCGTATAAGATGCACGCCATTTTCAAACAGTATTTTTCAGGAAAAAAAGTGAGTCTTAGGACCTTTTCACATGTGGGGTGGGAAATGGGCAAAAACATGCTAAAACGGAGTTTACCCGCAGCTGGGTAAGTCTGTCGCCACGCGGAGCAGTGCGAGCTCGCTGCTCCACACTCTTCCGGCGTCCCAGATGGCAGCTTCCAGTTGGTGGAGGCTCTCCACCAACCGGAGAAGCTCACCAGCTGGAAGCCCACCCCTGGCAGATCTGCAGGCACGCACTTGCGCGCGCCTGCAAATCCACTTTAGAGCCGGGTGATGGAGCAGCACGGTGATGCGCACTCCGTGCTTTTTAAAAACCTCGAAAAAGAGGTTTTTAAAAAACACGTAGCCCGGCTAGTTCCCGCCGCTCCTGAGTGGATTCTGGTGTGGAACTACGAAAAGTAGTCCACGCCAGTCCACTCTACGGTGTAGAAGACCTCCGTTAGAGGTCACTCTACACCGTTTTAGAAGCCCGGTATGGAAATGGCCTTATACACCAGCAAATAGGGTATTTCGTATGCAGCTTTCCTTAACCTCTCTATATATTAAGTTGCCAGTTTCTGAGCTGGGAATTCCAGGTGTGCAATCTAAAGAATAACTTTTGGTTGGCCCAGGTCTTGGTCCAAAACATGTGAATTAAGTCTGTTCATTTTAAAATGTGGACCAAACTAAATTTTCCACCATCTTTAGCTAAAAGTAGCCTTCCCTTCCCTCTGTCCCCACTTCAGTAGTAAATCCATGGTCTAAGGATCTTCTTTCCAAATCTCATTGATTACCTAATAATCTGAAACAACAACAACAACACACATTCATGGCCTGGTTTGCAATCCTCTTTGTCTATTGCTCATTCTGCTAGAACAACTCACATTTTTCAGCAGAATCAGCAATCACCATGAGGAACTAAAAAATGGTCTGAAGGGGCCATATGCACCCTGTGGGCTGCACTTTACCTCACAATGCATTAGCCAGACAGACCCATAAGCACCAGAAGAACTTTACCTGGACAGATTCTAGACCGCAAACTACAAAACTAACCCAAGTACAGCTTACAGTCCGTGTTGCCACCAGCCAGAGAAGCAAACTGAATGTTTCATCTAAAAACACAACAGATTTTGTGGGGTTATACCTCTAACTTTTCCCAAAGGTTTGTTGAGAAAAGAACTTTGGGAAATTACTTCTTTTGGATTACAGTTCCCTCAATGCTGGCTGAGTGATTCAGGGAGTAATAATAAAAAGTAACTTTCTCAAGTCTAGAGTAAAGTTCATATGTTTTCATTTTCAAATGTATGTTATCAGGACTGAATCAGAAATGTGACATACTGGCAGATTATTAGTCGGATGGATGAAATTCAAAGCCGTTGCTGACAAGATGAAAGACTACTAAGCACAATGAATATCCAGATTTTAAATAAAAAATGTTTCTGCCATGTAGTGGTGAATAGACTAAGCTGTAAACAAGGAAACTGTTTATTTCCCCATTACTCTTTCATGATCTTGCTAGGCAACCTGAGCAGCTGTCTTTTAATCTCCTCCTCTCCTGTCCTTCTACAAAACCTTCAGCACAAAAAAAGTGAACTACTTTGTGGAACTATTGTAAGGCTTTCCTACTTAAAGTAACATGAAACATCCTCAACTTTCTAATGTAGTGCTTCTCATGCTATCTGAGGTATTGTTCTTCTTGTTATTTGCTGTCAAATTGACTGGACACCCTACGAATAAGACGCCCAGCTCTCATCTTGTAAACTCAGGTCCATGGCTTCCTTGGTTGAGTCAATTTACTTGTAGTGCAGTCTCCCTCTGTTCCTACAGCCTTCCACTTTACCAAGCATTAATGTATTTTCCAATGAGCCACGTCATCTCATGATATCTTCAAAATATGACAAGCTTCTCTTAGTCATCTTTGCTTGCAGTGACAGTTCAGGCTTGATTTGTTCTAAAGATGTATTCATTTGCCCCTTTAACTGTCTATGGTATCAATAGAAATTTTCCCCAGCACCACATTTCAAATGAATTTTTTTCCTGTTAGCTTTCTTCACTGTCCATAGGAACTGGGAATAATATGGCCTCGGTGATTTTCATTTTAGTATGTCTTTATACTTGAGGATCTTGTCTAGTTCTGTCATAGCTGTCCTTCCAAATCTTTGGCCCTTTCCGCAACCTACTGTATCTCAGCCGTGTCCTGTGGAGATCCTGTCAGTGGCTGTGCTGGGAGGGGAGCATGAAGGGAATGCTCCAGCTGCCACTGTGATCCAGGAAGCACGATGGCCTCACCTCTTCCTGCCGCAGAGCATCCAGGTACTGTCCCAGGCTGCACTGCAACAGGAAGTTCAGCCATTGCACTGCCAGACCCTCTGCACACCAGGTAAATGTGCGATGATGACATGATCATGGGTCATTGATAGGGAAAAACCATCAATGATTTAATCCTTGATCATGCTGCCTGAGGATGGGAGAAGGATGGGACCGCAATGATATCATGTGTAACCATTATTGTAGTCCTGTCCTTCTCCCATCCCTATGTCAGGTTGATACTGTGAAAAGGGCCTTCCAGTGTCTTGACCACAGTATCCATTTCCATTAATAATTCAGCCCAAGTATAGAAAATCTTTGACAGTTTCAATGTCTTCATTAGCTGCTTTTAAGTAAATGAAATAATTTGTGGTCATTATTTTTGTCTTCTTAACATTCAACTGTAGTCCTGCTTTTTGCACGGTCTTCTTTAACATTCATCAGTGGTTGTTTCTCTTATGTTGGAGACCCTATCAGTGGCAATGCTACCATCAACGTAGTCATAGGATCACACAGTTCCACCACCACAGGAGAATAGTTGCAAGGGGAAATATCTGAAGTGGGGTCTGACAATCATTTTTTCCCCAGTGTGCCAGAGATGGCACTGTATTTGTGTCTATTCACCACAACTTTTTCTTTCTTTCTTGGAAACTTGCTAGGAACTGGCAGCCAATGACTCATTGATTGACACTGGTCCACTTTGAATAGCACTGTTCTAGAGTACTTTCTGGTCAATGTTCAATGTTATTATTAACCAGGGATTTAAGAGGCTGCATTCTGCTCCGATACTAACTATGGAGTCAGAGGCCATTTCTGCACTATACTGTTATAATGCTATTATTCCACTTTCAATATCCTGTCGAATTTTGGGGTTTGTAGTTTACTGAGGCCAAAGAGCTCTCTGGCTCAGAATTCTAAATGCCCTTTCCTAAACTGCAAACCTCAGGATTCCACAGGATGTTGAAAGTGGAATAATAGCTCTGTAACAGTCTGGTGCAAAAATGAGTTATGAGCTTGAATGAGGGTAACTCCTTCTCTAACAATGGAAAACAGAGGAATTTTGTAATCTGAAAGAGCCTCTTAACCCTTACGAAAAGGCCATAATCTTAACTTTATTTGACATTTTAAGGCTGGAAATTATTCCTCGTATTTAAATAAGGCAGAATCAAAAAGACTGAAGAAACTTCAGTCATTTCTTCAGAGAACTGAAGAGTAATCTCTACAGATTAAGAAAGTGACAGTGACCAAACCTGGGAGAAAAGAAAGCTCAAAGCAAGTAGCTAATTAGATCCTATTTATAATATTCATTCCCCTCAAAGCCTAATGGAGAGAAAGATAAAATAAAATTAGCAGTTAAATTAGGGTTACATTGTCCTTTACACTGAGCCAGAGGAAACTGAAGCTGGAAGAAACATAGGGTTGTTAAATCCAAAGGCTATCAACATCACAAATTGGTTTTAGATTAGATTCTGCATTGACCTCCTTATTGTCTTTAAAGTCTTTGGAAGCATCACAAAAAGAACAGTAGCATGAGGACTAACGACTTTCTAATTCTTATTTATTATAAAATGCAAATTTATAACAACTGGACAGAGCTTATTAAAGGAAGTTGACAAAATTTCAAAACAGTTTGTTTTGGAGCTACAATTCCTAGCTCTCCATAACCAACATTGTCAGTGGTTACTATTTTCACCTGAAACGGTAGCTTTTCCAATCTCTGGAAAGAGCACAGAAGACACGAATGTCTTGATAAGAGGAAAGGGAAATGTTCAAGATGAAAATCAAGTGTTTCAGTGGCCAAGCTGCAGAGCACTTGCCCATCCCTAATATCTCCTGTGGTATGGAATCAAAACCTAAACTTTACAAGTAAGTCAGGTTGCTTATCAAAACCCAAACAGAGCAGAGTGAAGGAATCACATTTCCTTTGTGCAAGTGAAACTATTCTGCGTAAATTTCCCCTGTGTCTTTCCTAGAATGTTTTCTGTCCCTTTAAAAAGAACTAAATTGTGGCACTGAACAGCAAGAATAGTTTGGAGAATTCATTTACAAATAATTGTTCAAAACTTTTATTTAATACATATGATAAAACACACAAGACATTGCACCAGTCTCTTGAAGTGAACTCTAGAAAAATACGGAGAAGGCTTCAAAGGTAGGATATTTTCATGACATGTATTTCTACCTCCTTGAGTAGATTTGAGAATACTTATTCTTCAGTCAGATCAGAGCATGTGTCTGTGCTCTGTAGGCATCAAGACTGCCTGTTTTTAAAACCTGCACATAAATGCCATATTAGATGACTTACAATTTTAAAAAACTTACCAGATGTGGTTGCTAACAGACTTGCATGCATGTTGCTAAGACTACCTTTGGAGACAAAAGGATCTGAAAACTGTTTCAGTATATTTTTAAAATCCTCTCTGTAAGATTTCCTACATAGTTATTTCCTCCCTTATTAAGATTAGTGATCTAATAAGGCATCTTTTACAGATTAACATGTAGTGATGCTTGGAGTCACACACAGTCTCCCAATGTGTGATTCGAACTACTGTATCACAGTATTCCAACCAAGTAGTTTATGAGCTTTACAATGGATAAAGACAGGCTTGAGGTTTCAAGAGGATTTGCAGGGGGGGGGGGGCTTGAATGGAGAAATGAATTTCATTGCTTTGTATTCATTGCCAGCTTGGTATAGTGGCTTGAGCACCAGACAATGACTCTGAAGAACGCGGTTCAAATCTCTGCTCAGCTGTGAAAACCCACTGGGTGACCTTCGGCAAAGTTATATACTCTCAGCCCTAGAGGAAGGCAAAGGCAAATTTCTTCTGAACAAATCTTGCCCCCCTCCCAAAATCATGATGGGTTCACCTCAGGATTGCCATAAGCTGGAAATGTCATTGTATGCCTTGTATAAAGGCGTACAACAAAAATTCATTGCTTTTTCTTTTTGTTTCCAGCAGGTCCAGTGTGATTGAACCTGATGCTTGGTCTGCCCAGGCTAATAGTCTGCATATTCTGCCTTGTGAGCCAGCATAGGCTAGTGGTTGGAGGTTTGACTAGGCCTCCCAAAACTGCAAACCCCAGGATTCCATAGGATGTTGCAAGTAGAATCATAGCACTATAACAGGCTAGTGCAGAAATGGCCTAGGATTCCAGAAGTTGTTGTTGTGTGATTTCAAGTAATTTCTCACTTATGGAGGCTCTAAGGTGAACCTATCACAGGGTTTTATGGAGCAGAGAGTGTGTGACATATCCAAGGTTACCCAATAAGTTTCCATGGCTGAACAAGGGATAGAACCTTGTTCCCCAGGGTTGCAGTCCAGTGCTCAAACCATTATACACTGACTGGGACTCTGGAAGACCGGGGTTCAAATCCCCACTCAGCTGTGGCAACTCAGAAGAGGGTCTTGAGCAGTTCATTCTTTCTTAGTCTCAGAGGGTAGCGATGGAAATGACTCTGGATAAATCTTACACACACACACACACACCTTATGTTAAGGTCACTACAAGTAGGAGTCAACTCTTGAAGTCATAAAGCAATAAGAACAACAAAATATTGTGCTGTATGTGCCATCTGAAAAGAACATGTACACTACTGACTAACATTATTCCTCAGCCCTATATTTTAAGAAAAAAAAACACTTAAAAACCTGATGAATCAAAATTGGTTTTGAAAGCTAGTGCTGAGGTATTTATGACTTTTTGGTTTTCCTGATTAAGGTATGAATACAGTGTAGACTTTTGCATATCATGATGTATCATTATTACAGGTATAAATTTTGATTTATATTGTTCTGTCTTTTGGAACTCATTCTGATTAAGGACTGCAGTGTTAATTCCATGTTGTTCTGAACCCCAAGATAACATGTCTATTTATCATCACCATTAATAGACATGGAACTTTGAAGACCATAAGATTGTTTGCACAATCTTTGTGGTCCCACAGGCTACATCTAGTGTGCCATATACATCCCACGCTGTCTGCTGAGATCACTGGCTGCATATGTGTGGAAAACTCCAGCAGCAACAGAAAAACAGTGATTTTAGAAGCCAGAGAACAACATACCTCTCCCGTCAACCCAGTTGATCAGTTGAAGGAAAAAACAGAGCTTGGGAATGTTAACTTTTTTCCCAAGTAATGGAAGCAAATGGGTGGCATTACTCCATTTTCATGGTCTGCATGTGGAGTGGACAAGGACTACATAAAAAGGAAGAAAGGAGTGAGAAATAAAAAGAATTTGGCAGCACCTTTAACACTAAGGCCCTTTCCAAATCTTACTGTGGTTCTGCAATGACCTCTGGGATCCTGGCAGTTCCTTTGCCAGGATGGAAGTATGTCCCAAACACTCCCCTCCACACCCAGCCAGCTGCCGGTGGATGGTAGCACTCAGAATGCGCTCCTTCATGCAGCAGTGCTGCTGGCATTTTAAAAGAAGTGGCTTTAAAGTGCTTTTGCCCTTTCTACACAGGCCCAGTCAACATGATTGTCATGTGAAAGGGGCCTATTACTGGGTTTTTTTCCTGGTAATAGTGTAGTGTAGTGTGATGGTATGATGGAGGAGTGCTGGGGTTCACAGAAATGGTCTTTGGAAGCCATATCCAGCTTGAGGGCCCCGTGATTCTCCTATCATCCCTGGATCACATTCTCCTTAGAGAGGTACTGAGCTCACTTGTACTTTGGATGAGCTTGCATGGACACAGAAAGAGCAGTCTATCTGAGGAGATAGGCAGCACTTACCCCTAATCAGAAACCAGTGATCCAGACTGTGGGAAGGCCACACACTGGAAACCTATATACATTTACTCTTTACTGTCACCTGACTCTCCGGGCCACAAAAATTATGGAAAGTTGTACAGATGTCTCAGAGAGACCAATTTGTCATTTCTTCCTCCAACTGGTGATTCAGAAACAGATTTGCTCTGTAGATCTCCGTGGTACCTGACAGATATTATGTTGTAAAGTTATACATGTACTCTCCTGATGGCATTATGTAGCAGGCCTTTAACTTTTGCAGGGGTTAAGGGGGCAGGATCTTTGTGAAAGTGGAAAAACTGTGAATAGCTCTAGCCCCTTCCCTGCCCCCAAACATGCATCTTACAGACTCTATTGCTGCAAAAAAACTCCTTCAGTATCCTCATCCTTCTCAAGAAGAAGGAAGAGAAGGAAGATGACACTGAAGGAGATTTTTTTGCAGCAGTCTCCAACAGCTCTGCTATCTGTGCAGCTTTGGCACCACAAAACCTCCATCTTCAGGAGACACCTGTGGCCTCCACCTGTCTCCCAGGCTTCCCCTAGAAAAGACACCAGGTACTCTCAGGAATTGATTTTCATGTGCATGTGTCTCTTTTTGGACAGTCCTTTGTGATCTCCCCACTCTCTGGGAAGCAGGGTTATTGACTTCCATGTGCACAAGTTCCTTTTTAGACAGTCCTTCATGATCCATGCGATCTTCCCCTTCTAGAGGGGAAAGTTTTTGACTTTCAGATGCACAAGTCCCTTTTTGGATTGCCCTTTGTGATACCTCAGTTCTGAGGAACAGTGTTGACTTCCATGTGCACAAGTCCCTTTTTGGACAGTGCTTGTGAACCTCTGTTTTGGATGGCTCAGTCACAGCCACCCTGCCAAACAACTGCAACAGGAGGAAAAGGAGAAGGTGAAGGAGGAGGAGGAGGGAGGAAGGCAGAGCCAGTGACCTCAGGAGCTGTTCCCTATTACAATATAGTGCTATCACCACCTATACCTATAGCAGCATTGCTAGTTAAGCAATAGCTACACACTTGCGAATAATCAAATTTGTGGAAGTTAAACCTGTGAAAGTTGAGGGCTGACTGTAAAAGCATTATTGCCAGCACCAGCACAACGTCTTTGCTATCTTCTTTACCTCCACCTGTTGCTGATGGAGGGGGTGGTTTCATTCAGTTGAAGATAATGCTGCTTTTCCATGAGAAGTTACAGCTAAGTCAAAATCCATCAGTGCATACAAGGAGTTCAAATTGTTCCTTCCAATATGTATTACTTTTGCACTTGTCTACAATGAAATTTCATTTGCCAGCACATCGACTAATTATCTTATGCTCTGGCTGTTCTGGAAACTCTTGCAAACCTTCTGCCTGTCCAATCTTCCTGGAATAATTGAGTGACTGGCACTCAGAGGGTCCCCTTTCAGATTTTAAGGCTACAAGATACATCTAAAGAGACTGTCCACAGTCTTTTGAAAGAAACCTGATCTGACAGGATGGTTCTGTGAGAATCTACAAAGGACTGGTTATACCATTTGCAGCACGATAAAGCTCTGTGTGGTCTGGCTGGAACTTTGCACTTTGGATCTTGCTCAGGTCAAAACTGACAGAAAGATGGAGAAAAATATATTTCAAATGTATGGCTGAAACCAAGGAAAATCCAAAAAAAAGAAAGTACTTTTCCCTAAACTCCTTCTATCCAGCTGTGTACCCTCAAAATATTGTAGTTGGTACTGCTGCTGCTACTCCAGCTACTGCTGCCATTGGTGGTAATATTCAGGGTTTCAAAGAGAAAGTTTGGCCCTTATGGATTATTTATTTTTTGTACCCCCCAACTGTTAACCAGCAGCTAATCTGTGTGATAGGCAGGGGTGCTAGTGGATGCCTGAAAAAATGTCAGCTGTCTGGCCAGATAAGCATCTCTGGGCTGGGGTGGTAGCTTTGGGCCGAGCAGGAAAAAGGTTCCTGACCGTACATTCTATTCCCCACCCCTCTCCTGAAGGCTGGGAAGGAGTTCTAAAGATTACTGCCTGGAGCCGGCCTCCCAGTGGACATTCCTGCAGTGTTTTCAGTGTCAAGGAAGGTGGATAAATGGATGGGTGGGAGAAGATGGAGGTGGCCATTTGCTGTGGTGGGCAGGAGGGGGAGGGACTATCATACCTGGAACAGCTTATGCCTACAGCTGAGGCTGGCTCTAAGCTGGTCCAGGTAGTATAGTCCCTTCTATTCCTTTCCCCATTTACTCCAACAATCACTTGGTGGCTTCAGGAACAACTCCCAAGGAGTCTAGCTTCAGTTCCTTGTTTTCCTGGTGGCAGTTTTAACTCCTCAATGGACAGGCTAAGGAACTTATACAGGATTCCAAATTTTGTGTATCATTATTATTTTCTTTGTAATCTACCAATTTCACAAGGGATATCAAAATAATTGACAAATAATTATACTATCGAGAAGGACAAAGACATATTCAATATAGGTAGATCAAAGGATGGGACGAATCCAGAATTTTCCAAATCCAGATCCAAATCCCTGGAAGGTTCTGGGAATCCACGGATCTCGAATCTTTTGAATCCTTTTTTAAAAAAGGGTTTAAAAAGCAAGGGAAAGAAGGATAATCTTGGGCAAGACACACTCTCTCAGCCTTAGCAAAAGCCTAGGCAAAGGGAAACCCCCCTCTGAAGAAATCTGGCCAGGACAATTGTCATAGTTTTGCATCAGGATCTCCCCAGATTGAAAATGACATAAAGGCCCTTTCTACAGAGGCAGGAAAATGTGGATTAATCTCACATTTTCCTGCCGGTGTAAACAGGCCCACATATTACAATACAGAGATAATCCAGGTCAAAACTAGCTTTTCTTTGCATAGCTCCTTCTGGCCTCCTGGGGTTTATAGTTTGCTGATGCACCAGCACACTTTGGCAGAGAAGGCTGTGACACCATGTAAAACTACAAACCCCAGAATTGTGTCTGAAAGAGCTTTGCAAGAGAGTGATGCAAAGAAATGTTCAACTGTCCTTGATATCTCAAGAAGACTGTACCTTCCAGTCAAATCTCAAGTCCTGCAACAAAGAAGGCACTTAAAACACACAAACACACACAAACAGTCTCTAGTCCAATCTCAATTCTGCACCCTGCAGTCTCAAGAGCCAAGTCTCAAGTCCTGCAACAAAGAAAGCACTTAAACACACAGACACACACAGACACACACACACACAAAAGCCTCTAGTCCAGTCAATTCTCTACCCTCAAGTCCTGCAAGGGACACTCAAGTCAAATCTCTGGGCCTATCTCAACAATTCCCAATCCCTACCCTTCAGTCTCAAATCAAAAAATAATACAGATTAATGCATACTCAATAAATGATTCTGAAAGCAGCTACTGTTCACTTTGTTTGTTGTAGGCAACACACACTCCTCCTATAGAATCAGCTAGAGTAGAATCCCAGTCTTTCCCAGCTCAGGTTTTTTGGTATTCATTGTTTACCACAGACATGCTGCTGCAACACAAGATCAAAAGTTTGTGTTTCTCCAGTTCTCCTTTCCAACCCTTCCAATGGCAATGCTGCTTATAAACTTGCAGCTAGACAGAGGAAAAAGAGGAAAAGGGATTGAGAAGCATAAAAAGACTTTCTAAAAGGGAGCTTCAAAATGGGTTAACTGAAGTATTCATGTATTCAAGACACAGAAACTAAGGAAGTGGCATCATGACAATCTTAGTCCCAGAATTGACCAAAGAAAGCTGGTGAAGGGGAAAGTATGGCTGGCATGGCTTGCATGGAACCCCTGAACCCCTTTTTGCAGTCTTTGGAACCCCCTGGGACATTTCCACAAGCTCCTAGACCCCCCCCCAACTCAGTTTTGCTCCTCTGTCCCTCACCTCCCAATCCCTATCCCCAAATTACCTTGCAGAGGGAGGCAGCAGCAGGGAGAGGCAGCACTAGGGGCACAGGCAGCAGGAGGGAGAAATGGCGGCCTCCAGGGCATGCGAGGCTTTATGCCGGCCTGCCGGCCAATCACCCGCGCCCAACACATGAGGAGCAGCATCCCATCCTGGTCCCGAGTTTTTAGGTGTCCTGGTCTCCCAAATTTTCAGGCATCCCAGTCTCCCAGGTTTTCAGGTGTCCTGGTCTCCAACAAACTGTTTGAATGGCGGATTTGCCATTTGTTTGCCTATTTTGGCACAGGGATTCAGATTGCCGAATCTCAAATCCCTGCCAAAGATTCGAGGATTCAAGGATTCGGTTGGCCCATCCCTTGTCAGATCATAGGGCCTCTTCTGTACCACTGAGCCTTGATAACCTTCTGAGACCTCTTGGTGGTCCTGGTAATACACCCTTTAAAATTATAGAAGAGAAGAGGGTTACCTCCCTCCCCAATTATAGGTTATTTCTGCACTGTATGGTTATAATGCTGTTATTCCACTTTCAATATCCTATGGAATTCTGGGATTTGTAGTTTACTTAGGCCCTCTAAATGCCCCTTCCTAAACTGGAAATCCCAGGATTCCATAGGATATTCAAAGTGGAATAATAGCACTATAACGGTGTAGTGCTGAAATAGCCATAATAGTAGGCAGTAACCAACAGATGTTGCTCTCATTGTAACAGCTTTTAAAACAGTAATTCTTACCCCCATTTCTAAGACTGGTAACTGTTAAGTAGAGCTGGGGGGGTGATATCTTTTTTGAACTACAATTTCCACAATCACGATAAACATAACCAGTGGTAGATATGGTTAAAAAAATGTAGCATTCCAAAGTTTCTTTTTAAACATTGTTTTTAGAAGATTATGGGCAATCTGTTAGTTGCTTTTGGGCTGGTTCAGATACATTTAGCAGAAGAGACTGGTGACATGTCTCTAGGTGCTCTATAGGAAATTATTTATTGATAAAAAGCCTAGCAGATATGTTCCAGAAAGGCTGTTTAAAAATATTTATTATTTTGTGCCTTCAAGTCATTTTTGACCTATGGCGACCCTATCACGGGCTTTTCTTGGAAAGATCTGTTCAGAGGTTTGCCTTTGTCTTCCTCTGAGGCTGAGAGACAGTGACTTGCCCAAGATCACTCAGTGAGTTTCCACAGCTGAATGGGAATTCATACCCTGGTCTCCATACTTGAAGTCTAACACCTTAATTACTATCTCATAAATAAACAAGTAGGCAATAACTTATATTGGTTCCGTTCTTACTCCCAAAAAGTTTCATCTAATGTTCAGTCAAAATTCACTCTCCTGTAACTTGAGTCCGTTAGATCTAGGCTTTTCTTCCAGGGTAACATAGAACAATTCTGTTCCTTCTTTTGTGTGACACCTCTTCAGGAACGTGAAGAGTGCTTTCATGTCTCTGACATCCTTCAGTCTTCTCTAATTTAAACATCACACAGGTTCTTCAGTTTTTCCTCTCTGGACCTGTTTTTCAATTTTGGATTTTGACTTCATGTGCCACAGTAATATCAACAGATGAAAAGGAATCTGGTAGCACCTTTCAGACTATGAAAAACAAATTTCTAGCACAAACCTTAGTGGACTCGAGTCAGTTCATCACATGTCACACTGAAAAAAAAATCTCCAGTTCACTTCAATCACATCCAGTGAAGTGGACTAGAGTCCATGAAAACTCATGCTAGAAATTTCTTTTTCTCATTTAGTCTCAAATGTGCTACAGGATACATTTATAACTTTGTTTTCCTTTAACAAACCACCATGCCTTTAACAGACTAACATGGTTACCAGGTGATATATATCTGGGCTCTAAAGTACAGTATCTGTCAAAATATTCAGACTTCAATATTCCAGATTCTAAAAAGGAATATCACAGATAAGAGTATCTTGGGCCCATTGTGAGGATTATTATATCTGGATCCGTATTTGTCTGTGTGAGACAAAGGACAAGATGGCACACCCACTTCAATACATATACAGAAGCAGGATTCAAATCATACCATAACACTGGCCATAGGATGAAGTTCTCTAACATCCCTGTGGGCAGCAGGCTACTTTAAGGTGTACTGGGCAAGTTGTCTGTTGAAGACAACTTCAAGAAACAGTAATGGGCAGAAAGATCCAATGGAAGAGCCAGGGAGGTGCTGTAGCAGCCCTCCAGCATCAGCTGCCTAAGATAGTTTCCTCACTCTGGCTGAGGAGGTGGGGGAAATAGATGTCCTATGAAATGTTGTTGTGTCCCTGATTCCTTTGAGCTTCATTGGCGTCATCACAGTCCTTTTAACAATTGGCCTCTGTGGTAGTCTGGGGCCCTTTCCGCACCCTACCTTTTAGTGAAGATGTCCAGTGGGGATCATGGTAGTGGCTCTGCTGGGAGGGGGAGCATGACAGGAGCACTCCCCTCCACACCATCTGGTTCCCTGTAGAAGGGAGCGTGATGACCATGGTGGGTACTTTCCCAGGCTGCGCTGGGGCAGGAAGCACAGCCGTCATGCTTCTGCAGCTTCCACAAGACAGGTAAGTCTGGGATGGTGGCGTGATCATTTGTCATTGACGGGGAAAACCCGTTAATGCTTTAATCCACAATTATGCTGCCTGGGGATGGGAGAAGGACGGGACTGCGACGATATCATGCAGAAGTGTTGCCACAGTCCTGTCTTTCTCCAGTCCCCATTGCACAATGGGAGGGTGGTGTGGAAAGGGTCTAACTCTTACAGTTCCTTTAAGTGTGCGTATGTATGTGTTCCTTCATAGCTTTGTTTTCCGAAGACAGTTTCAGCTCCCGTAGACTACATTAATCAGTTGGAGTCTTTTAAAACTTATTTTCCTCTTCTTGGGAGAAGTATCTTGCTGTGTGGTAATCTAATGTGCAGCTACTTTTAAAAAGATTTCAATAGCCCTTCCAGGAAAAACTGAAAAGGAAATAAAATAGTTTCTAATTACTTGTTCTATGGGGAAAAAAATCACATCTAAATTATGAGTGGTTTTTTTGGGGGGTAAGTCTGTGTGTGAGGTATGAAGTGCCTTTTTAATAGGCAGTGAAATCAGTCAAGGTCATGTGTTTGAGAACAAAAGGCACAATTACAAGGCAGGGGGTTATATTCTGCACAGTAGGGACCCAGGAAAAGATTTCGGGTTCATGAACTCTCTTGAGAGGCGGAAGCTCAGAAAGTTACAGTGATCTTTGGATGTTCAAGCTGGAAATAGTTTCATGAAAGAGAGTCAGTGATCTGGCACTTGACATTTTTTAATATTGTATTTTCTGCTTTAGCATGGATGTTGAAAAATCTGAAAGAACATTAATGGAGATTAGACAAAGATAATCTGCTTTAGATGTCTCTTCCCACTGTTGATCAGCAAAACACTTTGAGGAAGCTTACAGGTGTGGACCTTGGAACAAGAGGACAAATGTGGCCTGAGCACCTTCTCAGACTAGATGGAGGGCTGAGCCCCCCTCCCCAATGATCTTGGAAAATTAGACTACCAGGTTGAGTCTCTTCAGGCATTATCAAGATCTCATGATGCCTTTGAAATGAGTAGAGCGATGGCATTTCATTTATTTTATTGTAATTATTTATTGAATTTATATTCTGCCTTTCCCCCAAATGGGATGCAAGGTGGGTCCTTGGATCCCACTATCTGTGTATCCTTGTGATGGAATTCCAGAGATAACAAAAAGGCCCTACATAGTGGTTCCACACTTCAAAGATAACAATTGTTGAAGCATACACATGATCAGAGGAATCAAAGGAAATAGCTCTATCAGATATTCTGGTCCAAAAAATTATTGATTTGAAGGTTAAAATAAGCAATTGCAATAGGAACCCAGCGAGAGTGGCAGCCTTGATTTAAAACTAGAGTAAGGGAGAGATGGAGAGAATATTAAAAAAAAAAATGGCAAAATGTTCAAAAACATGTTTGTTGAGCACTGAGAAACCCTGATGAGAAGTAACTAGGTCAGAGAAGAAAGTTTACAGTTAAGGACTTAATCTGCACAAAATTCACACATAGTTCTTTTTCACACTATTTTCTGTGCAGAAAATGATACTGCTAGGCAGAAATATTATTTCCTGCACAAAGGATGCTGTTTTCTGCACAGAAAATGCTGTAATTAGGGATTTATTCTGTACAAAATTTGCATATGTTTGATTTGCATAGAAAACAACATCTTCTTCACAGCAAACAGTCTTTTCAGGGCAGAAAATAACATTTCTTCTGGGGAATCTTGTTTTCTGGGAAAAAGATGCTGTCTTCTGGGCAGATTAGGCTGTTTCTGTACAAAACAACCATATGTGGATGTTAAGCAGAATAAGGTCCAATTGTGAACAGGCCCTGAAAACTGTGTAGGTTTCAGAGACCTTCTTGCAGAGGAAGAAAATTGTTAAAATAATTAATTGTTTCTTTCAGAACAAACTTAGTGATGAATTATATCCCAGGGTAAGGCAATTGTCACAGGCAGTGGGTAGAGGGGGAGAGAAGCAACAGTGGCAGACAGGCAGTTTTGAATGACCCAGACCCCCTACCATCAGTGTTCAGGTCCATTTCTACTGCCATACTGATCAGCTTCTGTAATTGAATTTGTGGTTGGGTGTTTCATTGTCATTCAACTCTTCTCCAGGGGAACCACTGAAATACTTTAACAGAAGACATACACACCTTCTGGTGAGTCTCAGCACTCCACACCTTTGCTGCTACCATTCTAGTCCTGCTATAATTTCATTTTTTAGCAGACCCATGTAAAGCGCATCTGGAGGTTATACCCGGATGTGAGTGTTAGACAGTGGCTAGGTCCCTGTGGCTAGGAAAAGGCAGAGCTGGCATACCAGGTGAAACTTGTAAAACACTATTTGGTTTAGATGCCAATCATGCAGAATCAAGTCCTGGAGAACCCCAAAGATATGTGACACTTTCTTGGCCTTTGCTGGGGCTCTTGGGGTGAGAGATGGCAGGAATAGAGAACACATGGCCTTCCAGAAGTTGTTGAAACACACCTCCCATGATCCTTTCCCTCTGATTTCCTGGGGGTGATGGAAGATGCAACCCACCGTATCTGAGGAGCTGCAAGTCCCTGATGTATGGGAAGTACATCTGAATATTTGCAATATGTTATATTAATGGTATTATTGTTTCCCATGGATGTGCTAGTGCAGCTGAAAGAAAATGAAGGCATAGAAAAATATGTACCATTTACTACTGCATTTCTTTAAAAGTCACCTGCTGTTCTTTTTGTCTCTGTCTACAATGTCTTGTATCTTTAGCCGCTTGTCTTGCTTTTTGTTCCTAGGATTTATTTCCTGTTGAAACTTTTCATTACAATGGCAAAGCTCAGTAGGTTATACACAACTCGGTAACTTCTAATAGTAGTTATTTTAGGTACTTTAAATCTGGCATTATTTCCCTGCATATTTTCGCAAAGTGATCCTTTTGCACTTTCTGATTATGTACAACATGCATAAAATTTCCTTTCCCAGGAGGTTTCATAAATTTCCAGGCATTTACAAATGAACAGGAAAAATGAATCCAAAGAAGTTCTGAACTAAATATTTTATTTTGTTTGGTTGCACTTTATGAGTGTTTTAACACTATAAAATACAAACTACCATAGCAGGAAATATTGGAGAAAAAGGCCTCAAGACAGCACAGACCATTGCTTTTCATCTAATAACTAGAACATAACATAATACATGTTAACCTTTCTCAATCATACTGTATTGTTATTAGGGCTGTAAATGCCCACCACTAGATTAATCAACTGAAGTATTGAGTTAATCAGTTGACATGGACGTTACCAGGTGAAACTTCAGAATAAATTCACATTAATTCTTTTAGCTCCTTTTGCTCCTGGTGTGTTACTAGCAAATGAAAATGTGAAAACTGGCATGTCCTTCTAATGAGCCATTATGTTCTTTCTTAATTATGATGTAATTCTTATCCTTCCTTCAGCATTGCAGAGAGGCATGTCTACTGAGATTGTAGCAATACAAATGTATTGCAATGTAACATATTGATTAATTTGTTAATTAGCTAAAAAGCAGATGATTCATCAACTATAAGTCCTCAATCAGATCCTAAGCTTAACTTTTGTCACTTATTGAATTGGATATGGTGCTGAATAAGGGAAAGTGAACACCTAGGGTTGACAATTCAGCTGAGCCAGTAACACATCGAAGGGCGAAAAACACAGTAAATAGAACATGGACCAGTAGGTAATCTGTCCACTGACACCAGAGGACTTGCTGGAAGACAGTCGACTATCCAGGAGATTACTAGGTCTAGAAAATAGGAGATGGTTGACACACTTACTTCATCAACAGTTTCCAAGCTTCATTTAAGGATTTTCTAGGCAGCAATGTGAGGATCTATTAGTACCCATAAGTTCTATGACAGAGATGCTACTTGTTTGCCTACCATTAGGAGAAACTATATTAGTTGATGTGAGGGATACATCCACCTTTGGGTGCTGTGCCCCTTACTTAATGGAATTCCATCCCAAGATATATATTTGGTTGGTTCTTTGTCAATTTTTAAAGGGGCCATAAGAACATTTGATTTCATCCCACTTTGGGCTGAGAAGTGTTTGTGCTGACTTTATTTTAGCTTGGTGCATTTTTAAAAACCTGTAAATGTTTTTTTTATTAGAATCGTAGAGCTGAAAGGGGCTTCCTGGGCAACGGAGTCCAACCCCATGCTCAGTGCAGGATCTTCAGTTATAGCATCCAAGTAGATTGGATGTCTTCAAAAAGAGACTGGACACCTCAGAAGGAGACCCCACCACCTCTCTAGGCAATTTGTTCCATTACTGAACCACTCTTACTGTCAAGAAGTTCCTTTTAATGTTCAATCAGAATTGACCTCTGTAACTTCAAACCATTAGATATGACCTTATCCTCTGGGGTAGCAGAGAACAAGTTTGCCTCCTCCTCTCTATGACAGCCCTTGAGCTATTCAAAGAGTACAGTCATGTTATCCCACAGTCTTTTCTTCACCAAGCTAAACAAGACCAGCTCCTTCAACCTTTCCTCATATGTTTTGTTCTCTATCCTTCTTATTCATCCCTGTTGTACTTCTCTGAACCTAGTCCAACTTGTCTATACCATTATTAAAATGAGGCACCCAGAACTGAATGGAGTACTCCAGATGGGATGTGACCAATGCAGAATATAGTGGGACTATTGCTTCCCTTAACTTGGAAACTATGCTTCTCTTAATGAAGGCTAAGATATCATTTGTGAGAGTCAGCATGATGTAGTGGTTTGAGCATTTGACTACGACCCTGGAGAGCAGTGCTTGATTCCCTGTTTATCCATGGAAATCCACTGGCTGACCTTGGGTGTGTCACACACACTTAACCCCTCCCCCAAACCCCATGTTAGGCTTGTCTTAGGGTTGCCATGAGTCAGAAATTACTTAAAGGCACCCAGCAACAACAAGGTGGCATTTACATTCTTTGCTGCACCATCACACTGCTGGCTCATGTTCAGTCATGTTCAATTTACGATCAATGATAATTCCAAGGCCTTTTTCACATGTAGTACTGCTGAGCCAGGTACCCTCCATCCCTTTGTGGCCCAAATGTAGAATTTTGCAATTGTCTATTGAATTTCATTTTATTAATTTCTGCCTAATTTTCTGGTTTATCTAGGACCTTTTGAATTTTCTTTCTTTTTTCTAATACGTTACTCACCTTTCCCAGTTTTGTGTCATTTAAAAATTTGATACAGATTCCACCCACATCATCATCTAAGTCATTGATAAAAATATTGAAGATCATCAGCCCCAGGACAGAACTCTGCAGCACTCTTTGTGAATCCTCCTTCCAGTCTGAAGTGCAGCCATTGATGACAACTCTTTGAGCATGGTTTTCCAACCAATTATGGATCCATCTGATAGTTTCCCCATTTATTCCACATTCAGTCAATTTTCTAATGAAAATATTATGGCGGACCTTATCAAATGCTTTGCTGAAATACAGATAAATGACATCCACAGCCTTCCCACCATCCACTAAACTAGTGTCCTAATGGAAAAAAGATATAAAATGAGATTGGCAGGATTTGTTCTTGACAAACCCATGCTGCCTACTGTATAGTCTAATATTTTTCTTGGTATTGAGGTCAGGCTGACTCGTCTGTAGTTTCTTGTACGTTCTTTTCTGCCTTTTTTGAAGAAAGGGACAATGTTGTCCTTCTCCAGTATTTTAGCACCTCACCTTTTCTCCAAGACTTCTCAAAAATGATGGGAAGTGGTTCAGAGAGTACATAGGCAAGTTCCTTCTGTATGCTAGGATGCAGTTTTTCTGGCCCTGCCTTACTGTACTATTCTGCTAATTTTGATTTTGTAATTTTTTTTCTTAAATTACATATCCTCCTATGGGAAATTTTGCTTGAAAACTTAACAGATAAGTAAATATAGTAATGAACTTTAGTAATGTTTGGATAAAAATGTTTGAAATCAACTTTGTGGCTCCCCTCTGTTTCCTATATCATTAGGGCCTGGTTGATAGCCAGTGAGGAGTTTTCATATAGCAGTGATGCTGGACATGAGTTGATCCTAGTATTAACTAGCCAAGATTCTATACTGTCTCCTTATCATTTTTTAAAAATAATATATATCAACTAAAAATTCTGGATTTTCTGAAACTTATAGGCTTCATCCTGTACCTTCCAGAATATCTTGAGCTCTGTTCTGGTCTGTCAGAGTTTCCTTTCTTTCTCTCTTTTCTGATCCAGCCAGTTCTCTTACCCACTCCAGTATTTGAAGCTGCTCTAAGTGGAGGGTGGAAGATCCTGACTTGCACATGATTCTCACTTATATAGATAAGATCTAGATGCATACAAGTGGAACTATGACACAGTACATCAGAAACATCTTTATCTTTTTTTTTCTAAAATAAACAATGATAGCCAAAATAACCAACCGATATTTAAAATCCATGCTGATAATATGGCAAACATGATCAAAACACTTTGATCCTCATCCCGTTCTCATACACCTATTTATTGAACATCTTTTCACCATAATGACAAAATTGCAAGTTTAAAGAAATGGAAAGACAACAGTATATTCACAATAAGAATAAAGCTATCAAAATGGAATGGTCTGAAAACAATTTAAATCAATCCACATTAAACTGGCTCCAAAAATTTCAGGTCTTTAACCTTGCCAAATCATTATAATCATTAAATAAAATATAAATTATAAATAATGATTTGTTATTGTTGTTGCATACTTTTAAGTCATTACTGATTTATGGTGACCCTATGTTGAACCTGTCATGGGGTTTTCTGGGGCTGAGAGTATGTGATACACCCAAGGTCATCCAGTGGGTTTCCATGTCGAGCAGGGAATCTAAACCTGGTTTCCAGGGTCATAGTCTAAAGCTTAAGCCACTATACCACACTGGCTCCCCAAAGAAGGATTACCACTTTGCATAGCAGAATTTGAACAGCTATGTACAACCATCCCAAAGGGTATTGTATCAAACATTTACAGCGGGATCCTTGGAGAGTCATATTGACCAAACCAAAACTTGAAAACAATATGGGAAACTGATTTGGACATAGTTTTCCCAGAGATTCGATGGAACAATATAAATCCACTTATAAAACAAGGTCAGCAGCACTGAAGGAAAACACAATGAAAGTAGTTTGTAGATGTCATCTAATGCCCATGAAATAGTCAAACATTAGCAGCAGGTTGGTGGAGAGGATGCAAAGATAAAGGAACAACCTTGCACATCTGGCTCATGTGCCCAAAGTGCAAAATCTGTTGGATACAAGTTCTCAATTTTATTTTTCAAATAATCATACTGTTCCATTTTATGGAGCACTGTTGTTACTATCCATGTTTTGTGGAAACGATAAGGACTCCGAAAAAAAAAAAAAAAACTTTGATATATTTTCTGCTAGCAGGAGCAAAGATAGAAATTGCTCACCACTGAAGACACTTGGATGAACTATCATGCTGCAAATGACTAGACAGAGCGTGGCAAATAGCCTTTTGTGAAAAACTGACCTACAATTTGAAAACATTATCCAATAATGAGAACAACAATTTCATGGAAACTTGGTATTCTTTTATTGCCTTTGGTAACAGGAACACTTCTTCATTTAAATCACTGCTGCATATGACTAAGTTTTGGCTCAATGCTTTTTGAATATAGCTGGACTGTAGAGTTTGACAACCATGTGAGTGAATCAGCCAACTGATCTAAGTCAGACTCTTGAGATTCAATGATGCCTAATGTACTAATTGTGATTTGTTATTCTCTTGTTATTGTCATTAATGTGTTTATAGGAATTCCCCCACCAAAACCAAGGAAAATAATAATAATAATAATAATAATAATAATAATAATAATAATAAAAAAAAGGTGGGCTCTCGGTATCCTCTGGGGTGTGGTTCCAGGACCCAATGTGGATACCAAAATCTGTGGATGCTTAAGACCTGTTACATATAATGGTATAGTTAAATGGCAGTAAAATGGTGAACAACTTAAGTGAGTGCTGGAGAGAGCCTGAGGATCTGTAAAATGGCAGAAGGTTATAGCTGGATATGCCTACACACCAGCATGGTGCTTGGCAAGCAATAAAATCTACATTTGCTTTTTGGAATTTTAAAAAAATATTTTCAAGCAATTGTTGGTTGATATGAACCTGTGGTTGAACCTGTGGATATGGAGAGCCGACTGTGCATATTTGTGTGCCCTTTTGGTAGGATTAATAAAAAGTTATGAAAATCCTCCCTCCACACTCATGGTTTGACTTTTGCAAGTTTGATTATTCACAAGTGTGCATGCTTCCCCACCACCAATTCTCCTCCTCCCATTCCCATGCATTTTGCCCCAGCACAGAGATCTCATGCTGAGTCAAAATAGAAGGGAATGGAGTAGTGGGAGAAGCGCCAAAAGCCTTGCTTTCTTCCTCTGGAGTTCTCCCCCTCAATTTCACGCATTTTGCCGTGGCACGGAGAACTTCTGCTGAGACAAAAGGGAAGGGAATGGGTGGGTGGATGGGTCGGATGTCTCCCAAAATCCTTCCTTTCCTCCTCCAGAGTTTTCCCCCTCCCCTTACCATCCATTTTCTCTGTGCTGGGGCAAAATGCATGGGAATGAGGGGGGAACTCTGGAGAAGGAAGGGAAGGCTTCTGGGAACTTTCCCCCCTGCCACTCCATTCCCTTCCATTTTGCATGGGAACAGCAAGAGGGGGATCCCTGGCAGGGAATGGGAGGGGAGCAGATGGAGAAGTTATTTGTGATTTTTCCTCTTTCATGAGGGTTTTATGCCCTGAACCCTTGCGAAAGTGGAGGGAGGACTGTGCACACAAAAATGGTCCATTCTTATGTTTATTCACAGATAAGTTGCTTTCAGTCTAATGGCTCTTGCTCTCTGGTCCATGCATTCAAGATTACATGTGATGCTTACTTAATCCTCCCGAGCAGACTTTTGGAATGACTTGCCTTATAAGCTGAGCATTGCTTCTTCTGGTATGGGAATTATAGTTTTTTCAGTTTATTCAAACTGGAAAGTGAGCTTGTTAAAGGAAAAAAAATGAAAATAAAAATGGTTGATTACAAGTGTGCATAAAAAATTATTTTAAAGCCAGCCAAACAAAAAGACACCAAGCAACCCATTCCTGTTTTTAAATTCTCAGATAGCAGCATGTGCACTAGCAAAATTCCTGCAATAAAATGTCCATTATACAGATTTGCATTCTGTCATGTTTTAAGAATTACCATCTCTTTAGAGATTCACAGCTTAGGAAAATCAGGGTGTTTTCCATTAGCTTTTTTCTTATGAGTCTCCCTTTTGAAGAACCATTTAAAGTATGCACAAAAATTGGGAACAGTCAAATTATCTCTGTATGGAAGATCTTTAACATTCTTTATGGTGCAAAGAATAAAATAAATGTATCAGGAAACAGATGCTTATCTTTAACTCAGGAGAAACAGATGAGAGAATGGAAATGAATTTTAAAGAGTTAAACAATGTTGTTAACTCAAATATTTTTATTTCCATGCATAATTATTCTACCTGCTGTTTGAGTACTTTTAATTCTGCTTTTAGATGCTCGTAGAGACTATCTTGAACACATGCTGGCAGGTTTTATTGATGTATGCCATTCCTTTCCATTCAGATTAATTGTCCAAAACTAACAGTAAAATAATAAAACCAGAAAACCAGAACAATAAGCATAAAAGCAAACTATCATGAATAAAAGGACAAAAAAAGCAGATATCACAACTGTAAAATTGAACTCTATTAGGAAAGGTACATGAAAATGCCCGAAGCACTTGGTGGTTCTGATTTCTGTGGGATGGGAAATCTACTGTGAGTTTTAATCTGAACTTTAAAAGAAACTATCCAAGTTTCTGAACCTTAGTATTAAAATGGATGTTGGAAAATTCTAACATTCTCTCCCCCCCTCCCTTGTTCTAGGACAAATGGGGTTTATAAAGGATAGAGTTAATTTTCCCTTGAATGTAAAAGCCCTTCCTGACCTCACAGCTATCCAGACAATGTGACCCAGGATACATTCTGGTGTCAGTTACTGGTCATACTTAGAAGGATACCCCTTCTCTCTCTCTCTTTAGCAATCTTCTTCTGTCAACCTATCTCTCTATGCTATCCTCTTCACCAAGAAGTTGGTGAGTTTAAAATGAAGATACTATCTTCCCAGATCCTTTTGTTAGTTAGCTAGGACCTAGTTTCTCTAATGAATATGGAATTATAAAGTTTATTAATAAATGTTTTAAATTTGGAACCTGAAGCCGTCTGCCTTGTTTTTGCTTTCAAGTCAGCCTCCAGTTCAGGGAAGACACACAGAGATTGGGGCATGCTTTTTTTCTGCAACTCTGCTAAAAGAAGACTAATTCCTTAGAGCTTTAGCTTTCATAGAGTTCCCCAAAGGCCTAACACTCTGGGAAACTCTAACCCCCAACAATGGGTTCAACAACTTGGATAGCTCCTTTAAAATGTGGACCAAAACCTGGCATTGATGCTGCCAACCAACACTGGGAGATCCTCTCTGAACAGGAGATTGGATCAGCTTCCTAGCTACAGAATGCTGGCTATTTGTTGGTGTGGGGGAATGCAGACAAACAGCTGTAAAATCATGTAGGAAGACTTATAAAATGAAACATCCTTGACAAGAATATATTACATTGCAACAGTTTGTTGCTGATCTCATTTGTTAGGTCACGTAAAAGATGGCATGAGCTGCTGCTGGTGCTCCAGAAATTAGAACATGAACCTAATGGATTCAAATTACAAGAACAGAGATTAGAAAAAATTTATTTATGGTGACAACCATTCAGCATTGGAATAGAGTTCTTCAGGGGATGGGTCTTTAAATAGAAGTTGGATGGAATCTTTCAGGAGTGCTTTACTGTTATGCTCCTGCATGGGAAAGGGTTCAACCAGATAGCTCCTGAATTCCCTTCTGACTCTATGGCCATTGCTGCACTACATTGTTATTGTGCTATTATTCCACTTTCAACATCCTCTGGAATCCTGGGGTTTGCAGTTTAGGGAAGGGCATTTAGAATTCTCAACCAGAGAGCTCTTTGGCTTCAGTAAACTACAAACCCCAGAATTCCACAGGATGTTGAAAGTGGAATAATAGTGTAGTGTATCACAGTGTAGTGTAGAAATGGCTTATGATTCTATCTTAATCTGATTAGGAGAAGAACTGAGCAGAAGCCACAGACTGACATATGGGAAGATAATACTTTTGGGAAATGCTCAAATGTCGATGTTACTTTGGGATTATCAATATCTGCTTGTACCTTGCTTGCTTTCTGTGATCTCACACTGCTTACTCAGCCTATATATATTTGTAAATATAAAGGTTATCAAAAAGGCACCAAAACTCGTCTCCTATCTACAAAACAAACAAACAAACAAAAGAAAACCACAAACACACACACATACACACACACACAAAAACCCACTGATCCTGCAGGAAATTGGCTTGGTCTACTTGTTACAGCTTGGCAACAGAGGAGACGAAATAGCACAAAACACATAACCTGGGAATTGTCCTAATGTTCACAGCAGGATGGGAGGTGTGCCCTTCCAGATATTATTGAAGAAGGGACAGAATGAATATTATTTTTTCCTGGCTGATAATGGGTTCCCCAACATCCAGGAAACTTCGTCAGAAAGAATAAAACAGAGGTGAGAACTTGTGGCTGGTGAATTCATATATCCTGAAGTGTTTGGAGAAATTGTTCTGTGCAAATGGGGCTTTTGTGCACAAATTGTGAAGTTTTGTGCCAAAACCACCTTTTTAAGCAACACTCTCACAATGTTAACAGAAATATGTATTAGGGAGCAATATTGGTATTTTTATTCTGAAAAAAGCCACACACACCAAATTTGTGCCAATCGACTGTTGTGTTTCCAGAAGCTGTACTTCATTTTATATGAAAATAGTGGTTTTGGCACAAATCCAACAACAAACAGCAGTGTATACCTATTATCAGAAAACTCTGAAACTTATATGGCAATCAATATTCTAATAATTAAGTTAACACTATGCACAGGTCTTATCTAATATGATTTCTTAATCTTAGGGTTTCTTAGAGTTTTCTGATATAGGTACACAATGCTGTTTGTTGTTAGTTTAGTGCTGAGTTGGTACTGAATACAGTGTGTGTGTTTTATGAAAACAGTTTTCAAAATTACTTTTTGTGAAAAAATGTACAACCTCACTTCCAGAAAAAACAAAACTCAGAAGACCCCTAACCTATTGGCAGTTGACAATATTTTCAATTTGGTGTCTTGACTTGTTGTGACATATTTGAGAATATTCTTTGCATATTCCTGTCCTAATTGGGATGGCATCTGATAGGGAATCACTGCTGTTATTTCTAGTCAGTGGTTGGAGATTATAGATTCTTCCCAGTATGATGGGGGGAAGGATAAGGTTAAAAATGTATGGGAAACCTCTCCTGGCTAGATTAGGCCCCAAAATTGGAGGAATGTCATCCCTGGTGTGCAAACCAAGACACTTCCTTAAAATTTTCACCAATGAATTGTCCAGTTTCTTTCACTCCTCTCTTGATGAAGTTCCAGGAAGTTTTTGTCTCAGCCAATGTTGTAGGCTTTTTAGCAGTATTAAGACTCCTGCTCTCTTCTCCATTCATCTATAAATCCAGCAGATTTCTACTTACAGCATCAATATGGTAGCTGGTTTGTCAGGACTTTAGTTCATATTTCGAAGAAGTTGTTCCCAAGTGCTGAACCTCTTTTGGTGATAGGATTAGGCACTTTGAATAGCTTCTTGAATGTCTGGAATAAAACCTAGATTAGATTCACTATACCCCCAAGATGGAAGCCACTGGTTCTCCTTGCTTAGGTCTGTTGATCAATAGTGCTTTGATGTTTTGTTTGTTTGTGTGTGCACACACATGCATGCACACACCCACACACACTCTCACACTGCTCTAAAACTGGAAGCATAAAATACCTGCCATCAGCGTACATATTACAGAATATTATAGCCAGCCGAGGCATCAGCAGATGACTTCTAGCTGTGGAAATTCCAAACCCATAAGAGCAGGGGTAATTTGGAGGCAGCAAAAAGCCTAATTTATTTTATACTTTTCACTGAAAAGAGTTGAAATTGCATTGCACAGCTGGCTGAGCTGTCGGGAACCTGAATCTGCCACATATACATCCACATTACATTTGAATAACAGTGAAAAGTTTTCCCTCCTGTTACAGGTTAAGAATATAATCCCACAAAGAACGTGCCATGTGAGAACCATCTCCTCTGCTGCTGTCAAAAAGACATTGAAGGCCCACAGTATCCCAAATGAATTTAATTTCCTTATCTTGGCCAGGGGTGCTTTTACATCGGCAATTATAACAGTAGGATTCCATGTTAACTGCCATGACTGCATCCCAAGGAACTCTGGGATTTGCAGTTTGGAGAGGCACTGAGAGGCACTCCTCTGGCTGAGAATTCTAAACGATACTTCTTAACTGCAAATCTAAGGATTCCATAGCATGTTGCCTTGATGGTTAAAGGGGGATCATCATGACATATAATTAAGAAGTGTGAAAGGGCACTAGGTTCATAAGAAGCTAATTAAATATAATTAATTTTTGATAAGAATTATCCAAAATTCCTGAAGTACCTCATGAACTTTCTGGAAAAAAACCTTGAGATTTAAATAAAATAAAGTAAAATAAAACAAATGTAAGATAAAGTAGAATTGGTCTAGACAGAGGGCTTTGACTGTATAGTTCAAGAGTGGGCAAAGTGCAGCTTTCCAGATTTTTTGGACAATATCTCCCATCAGTCCTAGCCAGCATAGCCAGAGGAGAAGAATGCTGGGAACTGCAGTCCAGCAACATCTGTACTTTGCCTAACCTGGCTTAGCTATTAAATACCTGACTTTGAATCTTTAACCATGTTTGTGGTTGTGAATTAGAGTACCATAAATTTTCTTCTGACAGGTTCCTCATCCTCTAATAGCTACCAAGTGGGCATGTAGAATTAAAGTTTCAAATTATGAATTTCATAGTATAGATAGATTGTTTTCAGATTATATGTTCTTTTAGCTGATATGTTTCTAACTGGTGTGAAGCAGAATGCTCTGTGTATTGTAAAATGTGTTTGTGTTAGCCTGGAGAAAACTTAGTACCAGACAGAATACCAGAGATATAAGAACACAAACAATTTTACTTGGCTGGTAATAAAATCAAAGCAGGTGCCATGTAGAGAGCAACAGCTGATACAATCGGCTGCCTGGTGTAATCCCTGGAAGTTAAGCATACCAAGAATGTTTATGTTATCTCTAAGAATCTGATTGGAAGAGAGCACTTTTGATTGGACCAGATATGTCAGTTGATAGGCTAGGAAACATGTAAAAGAGAGTAAAAAGGTAGAGAAGCCAGGAAAATGAAGTCTACTTCCTACGTAGAAGAAAGTTATTTGTAACGGCTCCCCTATTTGACTTGACCCAGACATGCTGATGGAAAGGGATACTGCTGATAAAAGAAAAAAATCTTTGCTCTCAACTTGTTGTTGTTAACTACCATCAAGCCAACTTTGACTTATGGTAAACCTATGCATTCAGGGTTCTGACTCTATTTCTGTCACCTTTTACTTTTGCCTCTCACCTGTCCTTGACTGCTTGAAGAGTTTCATCTGTCATCCATTGAAGCTTCTCTTTCTTTTTAGGCTACCAATAGTATCTCTTTGCATTCCTCTCTGACAATGTCCTTGGCTCCAGTCCAGAGTTCTTCTGGCTGGTCAGTCAGGCTTAGTAATACAATACATATATATTTTTTCATTATCTTCATATTTTATGTGTTCTTCAGATTGTATTTTGGCACGATGGTTGGTTTAATGTTCTTCTTTAGTTTTACTTTGACTTTTGCTATTAGTAGTTCATGGTCTATGCCACAATCATTTCCTGGTCTAGTTTGTGCAAAATGAATGGAGCTTTCCGGTTTTCTGCTTCCAATTAGGTAGTCTATTTGACTTCTGTATTGGCTATCAGGTGATGTTCATGTGTATAGTCATCTCTTGGGTTGCTTGAAGAATGAGTTTGCAATGAACAAACTTTTGACCTCACAAAATTCAGTCACTCTACTGTTTCATTTCCTCATCCTAAGCCAAATTTTCCTACAATCTTTGATTCTCTCTTTCCTCATTTTTTCATTCCAATCACCTTTGATTAACAGGAAGTCCTGTTTTGGTGTGTAATCAATTTCCTCCTGGATACCAGCACAGAATCTTTCAATTTCTCCTTCTTCTTCCTCTGTAGTTGGATCATAAGCTTGGATTATGGCTATATCAATGAGTTTTCTGCAAAATCTTATTGATATAATTTGTCAGACTTTGCACTACATCTTTTGACTGCTTTTGCAATGTCCATATATTCCATGTCTTGTTTTACTATATCCAGCTTCCTCTAATTCTCACATTCTGTGTTTCTATAATGTGTGCTATGTAGCTTCAGACCTCCTTTTCACCTTTCACCGTGTCAACAGCTGAATGTCCATTTGACTTAAGTTCAGTTGCAACAATAGGAACAGTGCTATGCGTAGTTGTCCTCTGTTCTACCTCAGTAGCTTGTTGAGTGCTTTTCAACCTGGGAGTCTCATCTTCCGGTTCTTCATTTTGGATTATCTCATCATAGAGTTTTCATGGTGAAAAACATGCAGAAGAGTTTTACTGTGCCTCCTGCCTAATACTATCAAGTGTTAGCTATGGTACCACAGCCATCATCTCTGAGACACCCTCCACCAGTGTTAACCACCCTTCCAAGGCTGCCCAGTAGCTGTTTGGCACATTTAGTTTGCCTCCTCAGCAAAAGACTATATGAAATAGGATACCCTACTAGCAGCATTGCTACTATCATCATGGCCTCTTGCCTTACAGAAGCATACAATCCCATCATCATGGAAATTTAGTGCCATGGTGAGTATGCCTGTGTAAAAGCCTTTTACATTGATGTAAGGCATTTTTGAGTATGATGTGTAGGAACAGAAGGCTACTGTCAGTTTTGCAGGGAAAACAACCTTTCTACGTCTGCCAATAGGACTGTGGCCAACATATATGTGTGTAATGGAAAAAATGTATATGGGGGAAAATCATACACATATTTGCACACATACAGCATGTCAACCCAAGACCGGGAAGACCAGTCTTCAAATCTCTGCTCAGCCCTATGCCCACCAACCAGGCAATAAGCCCTACTGATTTCAACGAGACTGAACATAGTTCTCAATAGACATGCACTTACAAGAATTAACTAAGGACCATATTGAGTCATAATAGATCTCAGACTACATAGTTTCATCAGCACAACAGAAGTGAGTCTTATTCTATAGCCAATGATTTGGAAGAAAATATCACAGGAGAACTACTCCACCCTAAATTTCACTGTTGGGGCCAAAATCATGAAAAATGCCAATATTGCACATGGGCAACATAACACTGCAAATTCTTTACACTGGACTCCACCAACTGAGTTGCTGTCAGGATCATTCTGACAGTGGTATAAAACTACCTGATTCATACAGGCTTTTGTTAAATTCTGTCTGGTTTACTGCTCAACCCAAAAAGGTTTTAATGAATATTCTTTGTACAATGTGGCCTATAAGCCAAGATCAGCAAAGTTTCCCATTTTGGCTGGGAAATTTTGGGAGCTGCAGCTGAAACTAGCTGTGCTTGTAAGAGTGTTTCTCATGTAAGAAAACAAAGAAGGAGGGAAGAAAAATTAGTTTTGCTGCTGAAGGCAGCACCTTATGCAGGCAGCTAGGCAAGGACAATTATTGTGACAGCTCAGAGCTACCAGCTATGTGTAACATCATCTGGGAATACATCAAAGGGTTGTCACTTTCAGAACTGTAAGCTGTCATTCATTTTTAGGAATGTGTAAAACTCCTGTGAGAAATTTCACTAGGTTTGTATCCTAGTTCCTTAGAAATTTTACCTGTTCATTTGCCTTAAAATGTTTAGGGCAAAAAAAAAAAAAAAAAAGTCATAGCAGTTGATAGTCCCAGCATCTTAGCTTTTGTTTGTCTGTTTTGTTTCCGCTGGCCTAATCAAAATCACTGTGTCCTACCACAGAAATTCCTTCAATGTTTTCCTATGACTGCACTTCAATTTTTCCACAATGAGATCATTTTCTAGAAAAAGGAATGGATTTTATTGGTTCTGTTTTTCTCCCTGCTGCTTTTTTGATAATAAAAGTGTTCAAAATTTGGGGATAATGGCCAGAATCCCATTGATGACGTATGCTGGCATAATGTCCATTATGCTAACACAGTGCAATTTGGTATGGTATGTAGCAACACTGGTAGATATCTTAGAGAAGCTGTTTCTGTTAGCCAAGAAAGCTGGTTCCTGAGCAGCTCAGGAACTGGTAGAGCAGCTTTTTGTCATGACAGATGGCTTTCTTTGTCACCCCCTGTCACCACTGCTCCTGCAACCAGTTTACCCTGCCACTACTCCTGTTGCCACTACTGTCACCACCTGTGTTGTAACAACCAAGTGAGTTATGGCCACTGCTTATGCCTTTTCAGGTGACTATGGTGTTGGTCTAAAAATAAAACCAATGTTGTACATTTGTGTCTATGCGGATTTTGCAACAAAATCTGACTTTGGAGGACTAAAGGTTGAGGTTAGGAAGTAATTACTAAAAATGGACACAGGACTTTATGATCAGAATATTGTTGATGGCACACCATGTATATGTTCACTAATGACCATTATGCATTGGACACATTCAGTTTATGACTGTGTAAGTGAAGCTTCATAAATGAAATGAAACCATTTCATATTCATTTAAATCGTATTAGAAAAAAGTATATTAGAGCCTGAGAACCAATGTGGTGTAGTAGTTTGAGCATTGGACTATGACCTTGGAGACCTGGGTTTGATTCCTCACTTGGTCATGGAAATTCACATGTTCTCAGACACAGAAAACCCTGTGATAGGATCACCTTAAAGTTGCTATAAGTAGGAAACAACTTGCAGGCACACAACAACAGCAACAACATAGTAGAGCCACTGAATCAATTGGACTGATCTATATGTGGACTCAACATTTAACAGTTGATTCAACTGGACTGACCAGCATGACTCTATAGTTCTCCCTCCACATTCACGGGTTTGATATTTGTGAACTTGATTATTTGTGAGGCGCATATGTGCCTTCCCCCTGCCATTCTCCTCTTTCCATTCCCTTCCATTTGGCCAGGTGTGGAGAAAGAAGGCAAGTGTGTCTGAGCAAGAGGCAAAGAAATGGTGGGGAGACATGTGCATGCCTTCCTTCTCCCTTCCAGAGCCTCCCTTTCCCATTGCCTTGCCTCTGGCCACAGCACTAAAAGCTTGCACTGAGGCAATAAGCAAGGCAATGGGTGTTCACATAAGCCTTCCTTTTCCCCTCCGGAGCTCTTCCTCCTATTTCCTTGTGTCTCGCCCTGGCACACAAAAGGCAAAGGAATGAAAGGTGAGGAGCCCTGGAAGGGAATGAGAGGGGAATTGTGAAGAGGAAGTTATTCATGGGTCTTCCACTTCTGTTAGAGTTCTGCTCCCCAAACCCTTGTGAAAGTGGAGAAGCCGCTGTAGTTGCACATTATTTTTGCATTGTGCATAACTATTTGTTAGTGCTTTCAGCGTACCATTTTATTCACTTAGATTGCAGAAATGGAGACTGTGCATTCCCCAGTGCACAATGAGACAATAATTAGGCGCACAGACAAATAACAATTGGCTTTATAATGTTGGCATTGGTCAGGATGGTGCTATAGTGCAATCAGTAAATAACTCTGTGGCTATAGATATGTACAACACCAGCATGATGTAGAATCTCAGCAACACCAACGAACACCCAACTACTATTCTCATTGATGTGCAAAGGGAATTCTGTCAATCCACATCCCAACATTTGAATTTCTCTTCAGATTTTCCAACTTCAGTTTTCAGCATTCACATTTCTTAATTCTCTAGAGACTGAAAGTCCGTTCTTACCTTTGTCATTTAATTATGAGATTGTCAACCTTCTAAGTTTTCAGCACAATTTCTTGTTTGTACCATGGCCCATCAATATAGTTTTCATATTGAAAACCTTGGACTTTATGAGTATTTGACCTTTATGCTCACCCAGTTTTGGTCACAGCATATGGCCTTAGAAACTTTAGCTGAAATAATAACATTTTGATGTCTTTTGTATCCTGAAGGTCAGGGGTTCATGGTATTTCAGTATTCGGTATTTATACAAATTTGCATGAGTCTCTCTTTCTAAATCTATCTATCTATCTATCTATCTATCTATCTATCTATCTGTAGCCTGGAGGATCCATGCTACAGTTAAGCAATGAACCATTTTTTATTTTCATAAAGACATGATGAGAATTCACTTACTCTTTATAGAAGTACTGCAGCTTTCAGAATATTTCTCTCCAAGCAAAAATCACATTATTATTTTGTTGGGTAAAAAAATAATGAACATATTCATAGAGGAGTGGTGTCTGTACACAAGTATATGGATGTGTGTGTGCATGCACAGAACAATTTTAAAACTGTCACATTTCTGGGTTACTTGTAGCCCTCTAGACTTGGGGCATTTCTTTGAGATGGAGAAAACTCTGTTTCCATTTTCCCCAGATTTAAGTTTTAAAAGCATCTTGTTCTTTCTACCTTCAAATTACTGTCAGTTTCTTAATGGTGGCTTCTGTTGGTTTGCTGTTCATGCTTGGTGGTAAAACAAAAATAAAAACAACAACAACAAATTTTAAGAAGTTCAAATTAAGAAGCAAAAAGTAGGATCAGGGATGATGGATTTGCACCTCCCAAACTAATGTATTGAGTGAAACACATTTACCCAATTAAGTTTGCACTTCTCTCAATTTTGCAATATAGTTTTTGGCTTATGTTTATAAAATCCAGTGCTAAACTGTGTATTAAAATGTGTCTATTATGACGAAATGACTATACAATTGATATTCTACATTAAAATATATTTTTAAAATGTATATGAGTTTAAATGCAAATATCTCCTCCGTAATGCAAATTTATGTGGAGACAGGCTGAAATGGGAGTGGGGATGGAGGCCTTGTTCTCTCATAAAAAAATTTGCCCCTCCCCAAATGAAATTTTCCTTCAGTCTCCAAAATTTCTAGCACTGAGAAATACAGACCTTTTCCACTCCAACCTCCGAACCCACCATAGGGACGGGGGAAGGATGTGACTGAAATGCACACTGTTGTCACAGTTGCCTCTTTCCCCCATCCCCAGGAGCAGGGGTTTCCCTGGCAAGGATCAGCAATCATGCCACCCTTCTACCACTCATCCACACTTACCTTGTCTGCGGAGGTCCTGGAAGCATAATGGCTGCTCTTCCTGCTCCAGCACAGCCTGGGACAGTACCTAGCTGCGCTGTGGTAGGAAGAGGCATGGCTATCATGCTTCCAGGATCCTGCAGGCAACCAATGTGGAGGGGAGGGCCACTGCAGCCATTGTCACTGGATGCTGCCGGGACAAAGGAAAGATGCCAATAGCGCCACAGTTTAGGCACCCAAGGAAAAGGGCAAAGTTACCAAGGGAATGCAAACACAGAAAAGATTAGTTCTAGGTGTGAACTATTTTCAATGTCTCTTTGCAATGCTAGAAATTTGGGAACTGAAGTAAAATTTCATTGCAAGGGGCATTCTTACTGGGGTGGGAAGCCACTGATTTTCCCTTTCCTCGCTATGGAACAGTCCTGAATGGATCCACATACAAGATGGACATTGACTGAAAACAGACTCAGCCATACATCTCGAAGAAGTTTACCAATTCTTTGACTTGTATTTGCTGAAACCCCACTCAAGTGTTATGTAGAGTCACAGAGAGTTTGATAAGAGTCAATGTCCATTTGCCATCATATTCTGGAACAGTGCAGCTTATCTTAGTTCTTTTGGCTCTGTCAACTGTGGATATGAAAACTACGTCAGGCAGGCCAGCATCCTACGAGGCACACAGCACCTTCTGCTCAAATACACAAGGAGCTGGTGGTAAATGACATGATAACAGCAGCTGCCTTTGCTTTTCCTTTATCTGAAAATTGGACAGTTGGATGAAAATACACAGAGATTCAGGGATATGGCCTGCTGATGCTGAGAATCTGACAGAGAACAAAATAGGTTTCAGGTTCACTGTAGCTATATCTGTGATGTTCTGCTTAGCTCAAGAATAGCAATAAAAAAACAACAACAGCCAAGGGGCATTCTCCAATCTGGGCTAACTATGTTAAATATCTGAACAAGAACCTTGAAATCTGGGAGAATTTACCTGGAGCTGACAGGTGGATTTTGTAATTCCAAAATGGGGAAATCAAACTTTTCTTTCTTGTTTCTGTCTGCCCTCAGGAAATCTTCAAATGCAGCCAGAAACCAGCATTTCATCTTCTAGAGCAGTTGTTGGAATGAAATGCCCATCAGCTGTGGTTAATGGTGAAGAATGCTGTGAGCTGCAGTCCAACAACATCTGGAGAGCCACACTTTTGCTCACCCTATTTTAAAGCTTTCTCACTTAAATCTCTGCAGACCTCATCTCCCCCATTTCATTTTTAACTGTGCTCATGAAGCCACCATGACTTCAACATGATGTCAACCTCTCTTGATGGCTACCATGCATTCTTCTCAAGCTATTTTTTCCTTTTCCAATTGATGAAGATGTCTGACATACTTGCACATTTTTGTGATCTTTTTGTTGACTGAATAAAGATATTTCACTGATGTGGATTTTGGAATTTATGGCTCATCTTCTGGCTCTGCACCTGTGCATGGAAAAGTTCTAGAGCTGAATTCTGATAATATTGTGCAAACCATTGTTGGTCTATGACACTTTGACTGGCATCCTGTTAGTGATGATATGCAAGCAGAAGTCCATTTTATGCCTCCATTTTTCTTTTCTTTTCTTATTGTTGCGAGGGTGGGTATTCTCTTCCAGCCTCCATAATGCCCCAAATCCCTAGCACTCACAATGTTGCCATAATCACCCTTCAGAATGGCTATTCCATGGATGGTAGAGAGTGTAGAGGATCAAAGAAGCATCTGACTGTGCCTTGGAGGATCTTGACAGAGGTCATTGGTCTGTATCTGGCTATGGAATACAGCCAGATGCTAATTCTGTCTGCTGCAGTCTGTATCAGCAATGGAATGGCTATTCAGAAGATCTATTATGGCAGAACTAAAAGTCCTGGGCATGGTGATCAGGATGCTTTGGTATTCTATCAGTGGAACTCTTATGCTATTCTGGGTAATATAGGATCTCAGCCTATGTTTCATTTAAATACCCTGTCATACATGTTTAAACTCTCATATTCTAGGATTTTTTTTTTGAAAAAAACCCCCCGCAATATGTGAACTGTGGGATATTTTCTGTTGTTGTTGTGTGGTTTCAAGTCACTTCTGACTTACGGCAACTCTAAAGTGGGGTTTTCTTGTCAAGATTTGTTCAGAGGGGTTTTGCCTTTGCCTTCTGATGAGGGAGTATGACTTGGCCAAGGTCACCCAATGGGTTTCCATGGGCTGATGGGGACTCGAACCCTGGTCTCCAGAGCTGTAATCCAATGCTCAAACCACTACAACATGTTGGTTCTCATGGTATTTTCTGCCCCCAGTCAGAATTCAAATGCATTATGGGGTATAGAAATGTCTCAGTACCCGGTACCCAAAGGAGTGTTTCTGCATACAGAATCAATTACATTCTGCACAAATGCCCAGAACCAGAGAACAAAGATGGAATACAAGGAGAATTCAGACAGACCAAGCATACTTTGTACATTGTGTGGTGCTTTCTAACCCCAGTGAATCTCAGTGTCCTGCCATGGAGTAACATTTCAGTTTTCTCCAAACTGGGCAGACCTACTGACAACCAGAACATATCACTTCTGCTTCCATCCACCATATTTTGGAAAAAAAAAAAGAATGGCATAGGCCTTTTTTGTCCTAATTGGTTACTTTGTCTGGGACAAAAAAGGGTACCCCATGGCAAAAAATATAGGTTTTTGAAACTTTTTTTTGTATCAGTCATTGTTTTTTTTTTTCTATTTGTAAACTGTATTTCTAAACTGTACATTTTCAGTGGCTAAATTTGAGGACATTGTGTATGAAGGTGCAGGAGACAGTATCATAGAACAGCTATGAGGTGCATAGCATAAAATTTTGCAGGTGGTACTGTGCTATGTGTCTCCTCTTCGACCTTCCCGGACTCACCATTTAGCCACTATAGCCCTCCCTCCAGCCATTCAGGGTTGGTGGAAAGGGGTGAAGAGGGGTTATAGAAGTGTCTGGCTATGTCCCTATAATCAGACACAGACTGATGACATCATCCACTGAGACTCTCCAGGGTCCTCCAGAGGCCTCAATAGATGATGTAATTGCTTTGCATCTGGCTATAGGGACATAATAAAACACTTTCCCAATCCCCCTTCACCAGCCACTGAACAGCTGTGAAGAGGGGAATATCAAAGTGAAATGGTGACTCCCAGTGGGGGAAAGGCTTCAGTCATTGTGGATGGAAGGAGGGAATATTAACCTCCATAACAATTAAAAAACACACATACACACACACATGCATACACTGGACTTAGACTTGCAGATATGACTAACAGGATGCTGGCCTTTGAATGTTTCCTCCCTAGCAAAGTGATGTCATTGCTACTGCAAAGGGAAGATAACAATCTTGGCTTAAGCCAATAACACAAACATCAGTCACACAGCAGTGTTCACACATCAACTATCAGAAGTTATCATCTAGAATAATTCACACTGATAGTTGTTCCAGCATGGATCTGAAGCAGAAAACCTCATTTGTCAAGTTGAAAGAAACCCAATGTGACATTTGCTGTTTGGGGTTTGATGTATAACAGCCCAAGGACTACCTTTGCGTAGCTCTCTGCTCTCTCTTTAGGAGTCTTTTCTTCTTTCCTCCTACAATACCTGCTGTCCTTCAGGTGGTTCATTCAGTATGACTCATGAGTCTCTCTAATCAGAGACGGAAGCATTAACTATCGGCCCTCTGTTTTCACTGAATGCAGGGCTTCCACTACAGAACCTCCAGTGATTTTGCTAGTATTAATGAGACTTCCTGGACTGGAGGGCTGCAAAAGGTCATTAAGAAGCCATTTTTGCAAACTCAACATTGATTTCCATATAGCTTACTGAAATGTATCCTTGCTGCTCATTGTTAAGCAATGCAATTGTGATGATGAACTGCCACTCTTGTAAAATACCGTGCTGATTCCTGGAATCTTGTTCAGGAAAGATCCTGTTGAGGAATTCATATTGAGATCATAGATGTGGACATTGCTGGGAGGGTCTTGATGGTCATGATCATGCTACCCTGGATCAACTTGCAACTGCCAAGCTGTGAAAAAGCACCTATTGAAGAGTTTAAAAATAAAATTCAAAGACATAGCTATATTAGTCTGGCTCACTATAAGGCACTTGTAGTACCTTTGAGACTAACTGAAAGGAAGAAGTTGGTAGCATAAGCTTTCATAGATTTAAGGCCATTTCCACACGGACTTAAAAAACCGGTGCAGAGCGTCCTCCAGAGAGAACGTCTGCACCTGGGAGCAGACTGGATCGGACTACTTTAGATAGTTCCGGACCTCAGTCCGCTCTGGAACAACCCGAAGTGGTCGTGCAGTGTGCTTCATAAAAACCTGTTTCTTCAGGTTTTTAAAATGCACGGAGCGCACCACTCCATGCCACTCCGTTCCCGCGCTCCGGTGCAGATTTGCAGGCTCACACCAGTGCAAGCCTGCAGATCTGCCGGGGGCGGGCTTTAGGCTGGTGAGCTTTAGCAGTTGGTGGAGAGCCTCCACCAACCAGAAGCCACCATTTTCATCCCCGGAGCAGTGCAGAGCAGCGGCCACGCACTGCTCCGGAGCAGCCTGGCCCAGAGCGTCGAGCCAAGAAGTCCGGTAAGTACCGGACTGGGGCGATTCCATCGCCACGTGCGGAAATGGCCTAAGTCTACTTCATCAGATTAATGGAGTAAAGTGCCTAGGAACAGACCTTTATAGCTATGAATGAGCAGGCTGTATGTGGGTATAGCAATAGAAATGCAAAATATGTTCATATAGTGATGAGATGACAAGTTCAGTTTTAAGATGGTTGTTGGAGGACAAAAGCAAGAGGAAAGATGTTGTCTAAAGCCAAGGTCAGTAGATAACCATATGAATTGTGGAGAGAGGGGTTTTTTTAAACCACAATCACCTTTTACAGTTCAAGCTCCTGAAAATAACTGGTCAGTAGTATAATTATAGCATAAACATAGTATAATTACAGTATAATTATAATTTTTAAAATGTGAGCTTTCACTTTCCTAATATGAGGGTAGCTGTTTTGCTCCATAGGAATAAAACAATATCCAAAAGCTGGCAACAGTTTTATAGAGATCACCTATTACTCCACAGCAGTCCAAACTTTCCAGTTCTCTAAAACACTTCATCAGTCTATGTGATCGAAAATGGGAGTGGGTGGGTAACTTAAATTGTAATTCAAAAGGGATTTGAAGAAATTTCCAAAGGAAGATTGGAAAATGAACAGTTGAATTTGGATATATAATGCAAATTGCAATCCATCAGCAGAAGTATGAACAGAGACAATGATTTCTTGCCATTCTGCATATACACATATTGATATATTTATTTCCATCATGGCTGCACATGTAACAGTAGAAATTTCCCCAGAAATTTTTCTCATCACAAGAGAACTGAGTAGAAACCATGCCCCATGAGGAGCATCTCAGGCAGCTGGGTATGTTTAGCCTAGAGAAGAGAAGGTTAGGAGGTAGCATGATAGTTGTGTCTAAATATTTGAAGGGATTTCATATATACGATGGAGCAAGCTTGTTTTCTCCTGCTCCAGAGACTAGGACATGGAGTACTGACTTCAAGCTTCAGTAAAGGAGATTCCACCCAAACATTAGGAAGAACTCTCTGGAAGTGGGAGCAGTTGGACAGTGGAATACACTGCCTCAGAGTGTGGTGGAGACTCCTACTTTGGAGGTTTTTAAACAGAGGTTGGATGTCCACTTATTGGGAATGCTTTGATTGCGTATTCCTGCACGGCAGGGGGTTGGACTTGATAGCTGTTGTGGTCTCTTCCAGCTCTATGATTCAATGATTGCCAGGTAAATATAATTTATTGCTTTCACATCTCATGGCCAAGAGACTTGAAGGCTGAAATCCTGCAATGAGAGTTGTACATCTGCCCTGTAGCTACATCTCCATAGCTTTGTCTTCAAGTGCTACTCTCTTTCTCTTTTCAGTGACACAGCTTACCCCTGGCCCTCTACATGTCATTGGAGAAAGGGGAGGTTGGTGGAGGTGTGTCTGGCTATTTATCTACAGCTGGACATGCTCCAACAGGATGCACAAGGACTTCTGAGGGTCCTTGGGAGGTCCTGCAGATGGTGTCTTTGTAGAGCATCCAGCTACAGGCAAATAGCTGGATGCATCTTCACTGATCTGCTACTTTCCAATGACATGGGAATAGTCATGTGGGAGTGGGGATGTGACCTTGCTTAAAAAGTGTTGTTCAGTGGGATTTTTCTCACTGCATTCTCAGTAATGAATTTCAAAATATGCAACTACCAAAAAAGTAGGTTATGATAAGATACATTAAAGCTATCATAATTCACTAATAGGATGGCCAGCCAAGGTTTTCACCTTGTCATCTTATACAACTCTTTGAAGTTTTATACCAGGGTCACAATTTGCAATTTCTTGTATCTCATAACATACTGATTCCACCCCTCCCCAACTATGTAATTAGTCTTAAATACCTGTGGCTTAATACTCTGCTCCCTTAGTGCATCTGGAGAAGTCAAGTGAAATCCAAAAAAGTTTATCATTTTGTCTCAGAATAAATCATTTAGTCTACTAGATTCAACCTGTTCCATTTTTATTCCTCTTTTCTTTCCTTCTTACGCTAAAACAGACTAACACAGTTGTCTCTTCAAGATTCTAACTGAGGTTCATTTTTAAGCTCAGCCCTATATAGGAATTGTGCACAATCTGAACGAGTTTAATCACAGACCTCAATGTCTTAAAACATTTAGCCAGTTTTTCTGGCCTACTATGTTTCTTTCTTACATTTTTTTTAAACATATAGTTTGACAAAGAATACTGTAGCATTTGGACGCATACACACTTTTGTTATCCTAATAACAGTATTGCTTGCCTTTGGAATTTAGATTTTGTTCTTCACTTTCCCCTTTCTCAAAAGTAATAAATTCAGTTACTTAAAATGAGTTACTTGAAAAAATTGTAATGTGCAACATGAAGCAATACATGATACAATTAGTAATTGATATGAACCAAGTCATAATTTTCTTCCACACTGTTGTACCATAAAAGTAACTACAAATTAAAAATTATAGTACAAAAGAAATGATGATTTTATTATAACCTAGTTATACCTTATTACTGGGAAAGGCAATTGGTTATACATTAATGATAGCTGGTCACTGCAGCTGGTTACTTTGAAACTCTTCCCTTGCTACATTCTCCCCAATGCTTAATCTGGATCCTTAGAAATGGGTACCATTTTGACAACTGGAACCAATCTCAGCAAGGCTATTTTCCGCACCATTTTTTGCTCATCTTCTGAATTTCTTTTCTTACTTTGGCTTTTAAACCTGATGAATAGGCAATTTAAAATTTGCATACACTTAAAAGCTCTGGCATGTACAACAGAAAGTTCCCCTGTTCAGTCTCTTTGCAGAGAGAGGTAGCAATCTCAAGCTTCATTGAAAGGCCATTTTCAATGACTTCTGAGATATACATACAATGACATTATTTCAGATATGCAAATGAGCAGTAGCATTTCCTCTTCTAAGTGAAGTGTCAGTTTTAGAGGGAACAGTGACTGAAAATGCCAGTGTTACAATCCTGCCTTCATCATGTTTATAAGAAGCTGTGATGGAGTACAGAGGGGCATTTTCCTAGCAACTGTGGTTAGAATTGCAGCCTCAAGGTCTATTCTATCTCATGACCTTTTCAGCACATGATAATCATTTGACAAAGCCAGCCAGTGCTGACTCCCAGAACATGCCAAGTCACTTCTGTGCATCAACCATCTCTACTGAATGCAGCCTTTGGTATTTCACTATAAACCAAAGTGTGTTACTACAATGTTGTCTGTTCTCCTCCACCCCTACACAATTCATACATATGAATTCAAAGATAGTCAACTGTTCGTCATTTCAGAAATATCTAGAATGTTCCAGATCAACTTTGTTAATGAAACACATTTTATTTCAAACACAAGCACTTAAGCCATCATAGTCATCACTCCTCTCATATTTTTCATCAAGACTTTCCAACCTTGTTGGCAGTTCCAGCTAGAACAGAATACTTGAATGAGCTGTTCAATAGTGTATTAACATTGATGCAAATCCCACAGATTTACAAGTCCACTCTATTTGGAACTAACAATATGATACAGGTCAATGTTTCCCTTGTTTTTACACCTCTCACCACGACAATTGCTACAAGATGTTGTGCATTTTGTGTTGTATTTAGGAAACAAGGGAGCAAACTGACAAGCATATGCCTGTACTGTATCAATATCCCACTGGTCCTGTGCTTCATTTTGGTTTAGGTCAGCTGACACTGCTTTGCTGGATCTCCTGTGATGCTTGCGATGTTTCATGAAGGACTCTTTGCAACAACTACCGAACATAATGGGTAGTGTGCTAATCTGGCTGCTTTGCTTTTCCCTTATATTTCAGTGTTGTAAACTGCCCAATTTAATGGTGATATTGTGGTCATAATCTTGTTAAAATGTTGTAGAGATACTTCCTATTGCTATTTAGATGTGTTCCAGTAGGCTAATCTGGCTGCTTTGCTTTTCCCTCACAACATTCCAATGTTGCAATGTTATTAAATTCTGATCAAAGTGGCTACTTATATACTCATCAATCCCTAGACCCAGACATATCACCAACAAGACTCATGGAGAATTTCTCTAAGAATTTGTTCATATACTGGTGAAAGTTCAATTCTTATGTGCAGACTGTTCAGTTCCACATGTAAGAATGTTTAGAGGGAACAACTGGTTTATGTGTAAATTCATATTAGAGATCACTGATAGAGTCCTCATTTCTTTCTGCATTGACAATCAGTTACCAGAATAGAACAGCAGTGCTCTCTGAATGAAGAGGTCATGAAGGATTATATGGTCATATGACCAATTTTGATATACTTTGGTTGATACATAAACATTTTCAGTTGATCTGCCTTTCCAAATACTACATTAAATTGACATTGCTCTTCCTCATATGTATTATAGCTTCTGTTTCTGCTTCATTGCAGCTAACACTCTGGAGACACATCACACAAGCTGTTCACCAGACTTCTGAGACGACTCTCAGTTGCAAGGAAAGGCAACATAGAGATAAGACTCAAGAAATTGGGATATAAAGGGAAATACATTTATTAATTTACATAAGTATAAGTAAATGAGGAAGCTATATTTAAATAAGCGACAGCCATCTGTATATATCTCAGATTTCAGGAATGTGAGAGAATGACACAGCCCCCTCCCCATGTCCTTGTCAGGTGATCTTGATCTTAGCTGAGAGCTGTGAGGAAGCCACATATTCTACTCCTGGCCCCACAACAGTATGCATTTTCAGGCTGTAGAGTGGCATCTTGATATAGTGTGAATGATGATCCCATACTTATGCAAGGCATATCAAGGTACATAGCAACCAAAGCCAGCCAAATTAATTTGGTGTACAGTAAAAGCTGGTGGAGTAGGGTGGTCAATGTGCTTTCATCTTTAGTCTGAACTTTGAATGAGTCATTTAAGATGCTTATCCCTATTCACAAATAGGCTTAGCACATTTGGATATCCCCCTTTTACTTTGGGAAAAAAAAACCTAGGCAGATTCATTTCTCCATTGATCTTGGAGCCACCAGCCTCCACTGCTGGCCTGTGAAGTAGAAAACACCACAAGCACCTATCTTCATCCTCAATGGTAAAGATTAATAATAAAATGCACCCATTTGGTGATCTTGGGTAAGTCATACTCTCTCAGCCTCAGAAGAAGAAAAAGGCAAACCTCCTCTGGACAAATCTTGCAAGGAAAGCCCATGACAGGTTTACCTTAGGGTTGTCATAAGCAGGAAATGATTTGAAGGCATACAACAACAAAATTATTAAAAAGTAACCAACAAAGAATTTCAGATCACAACGATCACAGTTGCATAGATATTGTCACGCTTTGGCTGGCATCCACATGCTTAAGACACACTACTCATTCAGAGTGTATTGTTTGTCATTGTGCAACTGATGTATTCTGCTGACAATGTTGTGTATTGTGATTGAATATTGCAGTTGTGCATTGTGGTTGTGCCTTAAGCACTATACATTACAGTTGTGCATGGCACATTGTAATTACACATTGTGCATTGTGATTCCACATTGTGCATTATGATTGCGTATTACACATTGCATGCAATGGCACTCAGTAATAGATATGTGTTGTGAAATTTTGCTTTTGTACCTGAAGTTTTCATAGTGCTGGCATGGTGTATCACTGCATGCAGATGTTTATGCTACACTCAGGGGATGCTGGATTGCAGCTATTGACATATTATAAGGCTCTAGATATCTCAGTACCAGGTCTTCTTAGATACCACCTTGATCTTCTCAGTCTGCTTGCCTTGCTTACCATACCATATCCTGGATAGGTTCATTTGTTTGACAGTCCTCCATTGGAGCCCCATGATTTTTCCATTGAGATCAGGTAAATTTCCAGTGTGGTGTTGCTTTCAGTTGGAGCTAAATCTTATAACAAGCTAGCGTATATACCTGGCGTTGCCCAGAACTTTTTCTCCTCATAGGTAATATTTGTTACAAAGATTTGAGATCCTGTGTCTCTAATTCCCCAAACAGTCTCGTCCAGTACCTGTAACTTCTTCCCATATTCCCCAATCCAACCTGTATTCAGAGTTATTAACATATAGAGGTTGGGTTCCTGAAGGAATGCACTGCCCTCTTCCTCCTTGCTGCTAGGCCTCATCTCCATAGCAACTGGCCTATTCGAGACAGACACAGTTGTGAACAAATTTCAGAGCAAATAATAAGTGGCAATTCAGATTTTCAGAACATTTGTTGCTGCAACTAACACTGTCCATTGGATAACTGAGAAAGTGATTCCATCTCTTAGACTTCTGTTGAAACTGTTATAGAAGAGAATCATGAATGATTATATGGTTCTGGATGAAAATTGTATGTTTGGGGTTCTGTTGGTTCTCTTGGAAAAGGGGCATGTTTTCTTTAGCCCTTCTCTAGTTCAGGGATATAAATGTTCTCTTATTTGATCCCCACATGTAAGAATTAATAATCCAGCATGTTTTGCTCTGCTTCGGGAAAATACGAGAGCTCCTACAAAATTTTGGGGCACTATTTGTACTTCAGAATGTTTAGGGGTTGAGTAGGAGAAACTTGTTTGCAGAAAGTCTCTTATACAATAATGCTGATTTCACAGAATCTTGTTGATAATCTTTACTAGAGAATGCCATTTGTCTATTTATTGCCAGCATGATGTAATGGTTTGAGAGTTGAACTAAGACTTTGGAAGACCAGGGTCTGAATCTTTGCTCCACCAAGAAAACTCACTGAGTGACCTTGGACAAGTCACACTCTCTCAGCCTCAGAAGGAAGGCAATGGTACTCCACTGGAGAAACCCTATCCCGGGGTCTACAATTTTGATATTAAAATATGATTCAATGTGCCTGAGAGGGCACCTGAAGGGGCACATAGGTAGGCAGCAATGGTCAAAGATCGAAAACCAGGTCAGGCCAGTAAAATCCCCAGTCATGTGGTCCCATGAGACCTCAAGATGTGTAAACCCACAATAAACAAAGGTTCCACAGCCCCAGGAAGCCGACTTGAGGGGATTAGCATGTCTGCTCCAAGTTGAGCAAATATTCCATCAGGCAAGGACCATTTACATGAAATCACACCACAAACTAATACAGCCGAAGATCCTGAGACTTTGGAAACACTTTGCAATCCCATCACACAAAGGAAATTACCAGTGTGGAGCTTCATGCCCACTGCAACACCCATTGTTCTCCCTGGGAAAGGATTAGTCCTCCAGGTACCTTTTCCCCTACAAATAGTCCCAGTTTTTGAGCAGTTCTTTGGATCACTCCCAGTCATCCCTGCAGACTTTTTCTCCATCCGTTGAGTGATCCCCTCAGCCCTCTCCGTGCTGAACCCCACTTCTTTGCTGCCTTCTCGGACTCAGGACTTCAGAACAAGGTGCAGTATTACCCCAACAACACACCTCCAATACTCCCTCTGTCCAATTTCCTCTTTTTTGCTTCTCAATAGCTCTTGGGTGCTTGTGCATGTGTGTGACTGCGTTGGTGTGTGAGATTTGCATTCAATAAAATCATTTATTGGACATTTGGTTTGGTTTTTGGCTTGGCCTGACCCCGTAAAAACTGGGTAAAAGACCCCGCTACGTTACCCTGCCTCTTGCATTGCTGTTACTTGTGCTCTGGCTAGTTTCCATTCCCTATCACGTGGAGCACAGTGAGGTGTCCCCCAAGGGACCCCTGAAATCAGGGTAACAGCAATGGTAAACCTGCTTTGAACAAACTGTGCAAAGAAAACCCGGCAATAGGTTTGGTTTGTTGTTGTATGCTGTTAAGTCATTTCCAACTTATAAGACCCTCAGGCAACCCTATCACAGGGTTCCCTTGGAACAATTTGTTCAGTGGTGGTTTGTCTTTGCCTTCCTGTGAGGGTGAAAGAGTGTGAGTTGTCCAAGGACACCTACTGGATTTCCACTGTTCTGCAAGGAACTGAACTCTCAACCCCCTAATCCAACACTCAAATTACTATATCACAGTGGCTTTCATATTTGCCTTAGAATCTCCATAAGTCAGAAACAACTTGAAGACACACAATAACAAATAACTCAACCTTCAACAATTGATGCAGGCCATGTTTCCATGTTTGTTCTACATGTTCAGACAAATGTATATATAAATGGACAACCCAAACTTCTCTTTGTATTTTATTCCAAATTAGTTTTCACTGCAGTTGCCACATACAGAAATGAATTTAAGTGGATTTGTAATATGTTGTTTAAAGATTTCCCATTTAGTTTAAGTCCTTGTTTGCTTCTATACTACATAGGACTATTTTTTGCTCCTACTCCTATGCTGGTATCCGTGCTGAATAATTCACACATACAAGGTATTATTTGATGTTATTTAGTAGCTGTCAAGTGATGAATGTGCATATGTGAGCCAGCCTGAAGAATCAAGGCTAAAACATCACATTCAAAATGACACCATTAGGATGTCCACCGACACTGGATTTATTTTATTTCCTTTATATCCAATCTCTCTTACAGGTTGTTGTTTTTGTCATTGTGCGTGTTCAAGTCATTTCTGACCCTAAGGTGAACCTATCATGGGATTTTCTTGGCAAGATTTGTTCAGATTTTGCCTTTGCCCCTCTCTGAGGCTGAGAGAGTGTGACTTGCCCATGGTCACCCAGTGTGTTATCATGGCTGAGTGGGGATTTGAACTTTGGTCTTCAGAGTCATAGGCCATTTCCGCACTTCACCTCGTTACTGGGATGATCAATGGACATCCCAGCATTGCCAAGCCCAGGACAGGAGTAGTTTTCCACCACTCCTTTCTGCACACATCCCTCGGGGCAGAGGAGTAGTGGCATTAAAACCACTGCTCCTTCCACATTACGGTGTCAATAGTGATACCTTCTCCCTGCTCTTTCTCTGCCCCATGGTGTCTGATTGGCTGCCTTTTTCTGGGGCCTTTTTTTCCTATTGGGTGGTGTCAGATGCATCCGTGTGTCCATGTGTCAGGGCTCCTGGATTGACAACCGTGGTGTGGAAATGACCATCATCCAACACTCAAACCATTACACTGTGCTGATTTTGTACCTCCTGTCTTCCAGGACAGGACAGGCTGGATCTTGGCTTCTAGGACACGACATATTTACAGGTGCGATGCCTTAACACAGTGTGGGATGATAGAAGTTTCTTAGAATAAAACAGCATCATTTCTTTTTTACTTCTATGTTTGTTCAATTTGTGGGTACATCAAAAAATACCAGGTCTGTCTCTCTTGTTTCAAAGGTAGTATTTTCCTGCCAGATGATATCTCATTTTTGAGTGGTACTTAATAAAATTGTTCTCTTGGCATTTGCCTTGCACACGGTGTTGCTACAAGTGGCAGAAGATTCAACTGTAGTGTTCAGAAAAGTAGATTGCATAAGCTGTCATCTGGGGTCCTTCTTCATGATGGCTCAGAAAATGAGGAAAACTGAGTTCAAACAAATGGTACTATGATGTTCTTCCAAAACACATTGTAAAATGCAAGGACAGGGGAAAAAAAAAACCCGCCCATCAGTGCCGAGTGCGAACGGCCAGCCCGACACCTCTTTGTGATCAGAACTGAACAGCCAGGGAGATCTCTGAATCAAGCCAGGGCCAGGACAAATGGGTCTGTCTCAGTTCTCCCTCTCTGAGAACGCAGTCCCTTCCTCACTCACAGTCTCCTCTTGGTTTCTTCCTTTAAGGACCCCCCCCCTTTACTGCCTTCCCTAAATCTGCCCTTCTCCCAGATGTAAGGATCAGCAGTGATTTATATTTTCCAAGGCTGTGGTACTGTTGGCATTAAGGTCAAGATGTTATTAGTGGTAGCGTGTGTATTCCAGGATTCAAAATAAGACTCTGTGACACTGTTTTAAGGAACACAGAACTTCAAACATCTATTGTAACACCGTTGCTTTAAATGTGTTTCGTATCTCAATGTTTATAAACAGCACACAATTCTTCTCTCTCTCTCTCTCTCTCTTTCAATTTATTCACTATCTTTTGAACACCCAGTTTCTCAGTTCTCTCTCTCCACAGAGCTCTTCAACTCTCCACCCTCTCCCAAACACACCACAAATCACACTCCTCTTCAAACAACCACCAGACATTAAAATCTGCTATTTTCCTCTTTCCACCACCCCTCCCCTGGGCTATCCAAGGTTCCACTTCACCATCCAATCAGCTTAAACACTCTCAGTTGCCAAAGAGGCTCTGTTGTCAAGACCCCCTTCCATCACACACATGTTGAACATTAAGAGAAAAAATCCACAGGAAAGGCAAGGGAGGGAATCTTATTCAGCTCATGTACAATTGGCCCAAGTCTACACTTAACTAAAGGATGGATGAATGAACTTAGCATTGGTGACGAAAGAGGAAATCATGGGCTTAAGAGCTCTCTGGCTCCATCTCATGCTTTTGTGTCATAGTGCAGTTGTGCTGTGATGCATTTCATCTTAGCCAAGACAAGTACCCCCCAAAACTTTGTAAATGCTGCATAAGCATAGGACCATGGTGAATGAAAACGGGGCGGGGAATCTAGCATGTTCCCGTCCTAATATAGTTGCTTTAACCTTTTTGAATACCTGAATAGATCTACGGTCATCAGCACTTCCTACGTACAAAATAAAGAAAGAAGAGAAAAGAAGAGAAAAAGAAATCTAGACATGGGTCCTGATATGGTAGCACTCATCCTCAAGAGGAATATAGGGGTCTTGGGAGAACTTCAAGCTTTGCAGTGGTATCCATTTTTTAAAAAAATCTGGGGGGGGGGGCATCACAAAACAACCCAGTGGCCCAGATGATTTTTGGATGGTGGTGGTAGAATGGAAACCACATGGAAAGGGAACAGAATGTATTGGAAAGGGACATGGTAGTATAGCACCCTGATAGGAATACTCCATTATGCAAAATATTCCTCCTCCTCCTCCTCTTCCTCCTCCTCTCCCTTTATATGACTATGCCTATATAGTTTTGCAGTAGATCTGACTAAGGATAAATATCTATTCTCTATTATACTGTATACACCTATGAGCAAGATGTACATATGGACCTTGGAACAGGGGGACAGAGGAGTCCTGACTCTCTCCAAGGCTAAGCTAGGGTGGTCTGAGTGGGCTGAGTTCCCTGTCCCAAAACAATCTGGCAAAATTGGACCATCAAGGCTAATTTCCAATGAAGCCTCTTCAAACATTATCAATTAAAAGTGTACTAAATCATCAAGAACTAAGAAAGATTAGGACAGCAATTGTCATTGAACTACCCTGGGACCAATAAAGAATGCCTGCAATCTGTCCTATGTGCACTGACTTGGGAGTAAGCTCACATGGTGTGTGCTGTTATGGAACACACTCTGCTTTTAAAAGTCTTCATATTAAATAATGTTTGAATGATGATCATGGGGAAAATAATTTGCCCTCTCCCCTGCAATTACCCACAAGCATGCAAAATTAACAGCAATTTGCCTGCCAATGTTGAGCCTCTCTTCACTTTAAAAACAGTTCCAAGGTCCCTGGACATACAAGTAAAGGGGAACCACATTTGTGCTGTAGAAGGAGCGAACATTTTTCAGACATGCTTGAGTTTCTGTCTGGAATCAGCAGTGCTTGGGAAGGTGTAACAAGGGACCTTTGAACAGGAACTCCATTGCCTCATTGGCCCTGCTAATGGCTTATGGTTAGCAGCTAGAGTTGGAAATATTCCCTTTCCCAAGTCAAGGCCATTATTTCAGAAAGATACCATCCTTTTTTGTCTCTTAGCCACTCTTCCCCTCCCTCCCTCCGCAGGCAAGATCTACCCAAGGGATGCAGGTGAGTTGACTCAGCTCACATAACTCTACTATGGACAGCTCATTGTATACATGGATCATGCAATATACCATGCTAGAGCACATGTTTTCATGCCAAAGGCCCATGTTTTTTTTTTAATTTGACAATAAGAACCATCCCTCCCCTTTTTTCCCGCTTACATCTGGGTAGCTGTTGCCAAGCAGGATATACTGAGCCAGATGTAAAAAGAATCTGACCTGGTATAAATCAATCTCCTATGTTCTTCATAAAAGCTTAGAAAAATTACTGCTTTGGACTACAATGCTCAGAAACCCTCAACAGCCATGCTTACTGGAGAGTGGGAATCATACTCCAAAAAAGCAACACTTCTGACAGGCTAGCAGTTTTCTACCAATGCCACACATAGTTTTCAAATCTGGATTATTTTTGTGGGTCTGTCTTTCACTGGTTTTAGAAATGGCATCGTTTTGACTCTCAGGGAGAGGAAATATAGTAATATGTTATTTTATGAATGATGCTTTTTAAAGAGCCTTCTGTTCCAAAACCTTCTGTTCAATATTCTGTTAGGAATATTGATTTGGGTTGCAATCCTATGCCCACTTTCTTGCTAGTAAGTCCCATTGTACTCAGCAAGACTTGGTTCAAAATAGATATGTGTAGGATTGCTCTGGTATAGATTGTTTTGCCACCATACATAAATCTTGCATACATGTAGCTGGTGTGAGTCCCAGGCTTTAAGACAACAATAGCACACATCTTTGCTGAAAAAAGAAAAAAAAAGTCATCTCTATCTATTGCTTTCTAAAACAGTTTTCCAGAACCAGTCATTTAATGAACTGATAGCGAGCAAGATTTCAAAAGAAGAGAAATTGTTCACACCGAAGAGGAATGATCTATCCATAGCAAGTGTGGGATGACATTTATTTTAAACTAGAGGATGCCTTTAGAATGCTACAAACGAGCTTCATTTCAGCTCCAACATACCCATCTGCTTTCATCAAAATGTGACAGGTGACAAGCCCAAGCCTCATCTATAAAAGAGGAAGGAAGCTAAATAGAAATGTTAGTAACTCCTTATGCTTGTATATGTGTGTCTTCATCCAGAATTATCTATGATGCACTCCTATGGCAGTGTGTAGCTATCAGTCTGTGCACTCTGACAGAATAAATGCATTTTGCACAGGCTTCCTCTTTTGCCAGTTCTTGGCATTTTAATGGAAAGGTTTGAAGAGAGAATGGGGTGCTTCTCCTGTTTGAAACAAAGCACAGTGTCAAGGCTGAAATGGAAATGAACTCAGCAATGCATGGAGGCCAAATTCCTTTGCACTCTGCAAAGCGTCAATGAAGAACAGCACTGGTCAAGGAGGGGATGTCAGCAGGGATGGGAAGAAAATGAAAAGCTTCATTTGGGATTAAAGTAAAAGAGGCAGTCTCTCTTTTTTTTTCCTTTCCAGATGTTCTTCCAGAATGTAGATATCAGGGACTGCATCTCTGCCTTCTCCATAGTCTCATTACATAGTTTACAGTTCCCTGGGCTTAATTTAGTGACTTCTTTGGACTTATTGACTAAGATCTAATAGATTCAAGTTGGTAGCATAGCAGAATGCTAATAGATTCAAACTAGTGGCATAGCAGAATGCTATGCCCGTACTGAAATGCCATAGCTGTGCTACAGTGCCTGTACTGGATTGCACCACGAAGAAACAATCACACAAATTGCATCATGACAATGAGCATTATCACTGCACAATGGCCAATAGGCCCAAGTCTTGAAATCATAATAACAGAAAGAACAGCCATGTTGGCAGAAGTGTGTGTGCCCAACCATAATCAAGATAGAAACCTTGCACATCATCTTAAAGCATGGAAATACCAGTGACATATATCACCAGCAGGATCCTAGCCTTTTTTCCTGTAGAGTAGCAGTTCAGAAATGACTGAAAGGCACACAACAACAATAACAAAGTGCTTTTCAGCCTTTTGTTCTTATGTGCCTTCATGCAGACCCCAACCCTGTCATTGGGTTTTCTTGACAAGTTTTATTCTGAGGAGGTTTGCCATTGCTTTCCTACAAGGTGGAGAGAGTGCAACTTGCTCAAAATCACTCAGTGGATTTCCATGACTAAATGGGGATTTGAACTCAGGTCTCCCAGAATCTCAGTCAAACACCCAGGCCACTACACACGCTCAACTGAGTCTGGATTTCAACTTCCAGAAGCCCTAGCCAGGGTGGTCAGTGATAAGGGATTATGAGAATTTGGACCGAGGGGCCAAAGATAACAGAAAGGTGATTTCTGCACTAGACTGTTATAGTGCTATTATTCCACTTTTGGTATACTATGGAATTCTGTGGTTTGCAGTTTAGGGATGGGCCAAAAGGCTCCTGCCTAAACTGCAAACCTCAGGATTCCCTAGGATGTTGAAAGTAGAATAATAGCACTATAACAGTCTAGTGAGGAAATTATGAGAATCTCTGCTGCTCTCTGCAAATGTTGCACTGTGAATTGGGTTGCTTGAATTGATGCAGGAGGAGAGAAGGTTGTTTTGTACAGTGGGGATGAGAAATGGGCAGTTCTCATTGTCTCCAACATCTGAAATGTTTAAAACTCAAGTTCTTTCCATTTGAAGAAAATTGTGATTTTTTTTCTTTTAAAGATAAATCCTTCAAAGACATATTGAAATGAAATCCTCTCTATTTCCACTGGCCAAATTTGACAGATGGAGCTATTCACAACAAGGAAAGGATCATTCTGACCCTGCCTGCCACACAGGTCTTCAAGGGAAGAGACTCTCAGAAAAAAGGGGTGGCAACTGTAATGCAGCACTAAGATATCTGATTATACAGGGATTCAGAGCCAGACTCCTTAGAGTTAAGCACTCAGACTCTGAGCCTAGATATCCCCATCTGTCATTCACTGGGAAACAAAACAAAACAAAACCAAACCCCTTACCACTCTTATCTCAAACTAGCATATATACCTGACATTGCCCAGGATTTTATTTTCTTATAGGTAATACTTGTGAGAAAGATTTGAGATCCTGAGATTCCCCCAACTGTCTTGCTCAGTACCTGTAACTTTCCCCCATATTCCCCAACCCAATCTGTATTCAGAGTTATTAACATACACAGGTTGGGTTCCTGAGGAAATATACTGCCCTCTTCCTCCTTGCTACTAGGCCTCATCTCCATAGAAACCAGACTATTCAAGACAGTCACAGTTGGTTGAGGTGCAAGATCTCTCTGGCTGAGAATTCTAAAGGCCCCTCCCTGAACTGCAAACCCCAGGATTCCATAGAATCTTCTCAGACAGCCAATCATATGAGGTCTTTGCCTGATACAGACAAACAAACTTTGACTTTTAGATATGGAAGAATGTGCACATTTAGGTATATTCTTATTAAAAGTAATCTAACTGAAATTCCCATCCATCCCTAATGTAGTTATCCTTGTTTCGTAGTATGCAGGCAGGGGGAAGATGGGCAAGGCTTTCATTTTGTTCCTTCCATGTAGCTATATTCCTCCTGCCAAGGGCTTGGTATACCAGCTCGACTTCCAGTCAGGCTTTCTGTGCATTTGTATATGCTTTCAAATTGCCTGTTGAGTTGTGAGATCCTTTTGAATTTCATAAGGTTTTCTTAGGCAAGGAATATTTGAGGTTGTTTGTCAGTTCCTTCCTCTGAAATATAGCCCACAGCACCTGGTATTATTAGCACCATCCAAGTTCTAACCAGGGCTGACTCTGCTTAACTTCCAAGATCAGAGAGAAGCTGGTGTCTCTAAGGTATTTAGGACCTCCCAGTCAGAGTCTACTGTTCATAAACAGCTGCTAAAAGCAAGAGTTTAAGAGTGCATGGAAGGCCCATCCTGTAATACCAAGAATGTGTGTGCGTGTGTAACTTGGGAATACCTTTTGGTGAAGGAAATTGCTTTGTTTATGTTCATGTACTCTTGTTCACATCTTCAAACAGTCCACAACAGAGACCTGGTAATGGAAACGAGCCCTGCACCTTAGCTTTCACTCAGATTCAGTCCAGAAAGAAATCTAATTCTTTAGGGAAACATTTGTCCTATCAAAAGTGAAACATGGCTCCACAATTTCAGTGAGCTGGCAACAAAAATAAGATGCCATCTGATAGCTATACTATCAGTCTCAGAAACATTTGCTGAAAGGGGATGGATGCCTGTGGGGAAATAAAAACTGACATTTAGATTGGAGTCTTGTTAAATGAACACTTCACAATCAAGTTCGGTGTATTGTTTTACATGTTGTATCTACCCCCAGGGGATGAATGGAGGCATCGTTCCTTGTAATATACACCAAGCTTTGGAAAGTGGATTAGACAGAGTGCAAAACGGCAAAGGCCTGTCTTTCTTCTATTTTTAATTCTCTTATATAGTTTCCCAGGATTGGAAACTATTTAAATCTTATTCAAAAATGTTTAAGCTGTAGCTGTTTGATGAAGCATTTGAGGGATTTGTACAAAAGATTTGCATGAGAATACAATAGAAAGAGAGCTTGCTTTTCAAAATGAAAAACAGAAGGTAGCAGTATTTACTTATCTTGTATGCACACACACGCACACACACGTGCGTGCACACACACACACACACACACACACACAAAACTTACCATTTCAGAACTCAGAGCTTCTAAGTTGAGGTTCATTCATTCTCCTGGCCTAAGCTTTTCTTCAAGGGTTTTATTTAGGAACTTCTATAAGTATCGCCTCAGTGTGTGAGCCGTCCCACATATAGGATGGCCACATCTTACAGAGGATCAGTCTGAAATCAGTCTCTTTTTAAGGGCTGGGTAAAGATGCCATATTAGGATGTTCAATATATTCCAGTTTCATTTGGTAAGAAGCAGTTAAGAGAGTGGTTTGCAGAAGAGGAGAAGGAAGAAGAGAAAGTATAGAAGAAAGATAGTCAGAAAGAGAGGGGAGTAGAGTCAGAGGGAAAGACAGAAATAGAAAACGAACAAGAAAACGGAAGGGAGGAAGGGAGGAAGGAAGGGAGGAAGGAAGGAAGGGCAGTGAAAGGGACAGAGAGTGGAGGGGGGCTGGTTGGTTGTGTGAAAGAAGGAGAGATTTGGAAGTTGTGGCAGAAAGCTAGAGAAGGAGAAGGAGAAAGAGAAAGAGAGAGTGGCAGAAAGAAAGGGGTATATACATTGACTTTTGCACCCAGTCCTTCCCTGCTTCCTTCTGATCCACCCATGAGCATTTATTCCCTGACAAACCACCCCAAGGATTGCATCCCTAGATAAAAAATGTTTCTCTCCCATCTCTCCTTTAAATCCATATCAGCTAGTGGACATGACCATAGTCTGAGAAATATGCTCCTGAAGAATAATAAAATGTCATCTATAATTGACCTATAAAGCCCCATACAGCTCAGGCCCAGACCATCTGGAATACTGTATCTTCCCTCATGAGTCTGCCTGAGGTGTAAGATCTGGAGGGGAGGCATGTCTCTTTCTATTCCCCCAACTTTACAGTCATGATTGGTGGGGATGTGGGAGAAGGCCTTCTCTGTGGCTGCTCCCACACCTTAGAACTCTCTCCTTAGGGAAGTTAGGAAGGCTCCTTTTGGTGGCAAGTTAAGACCATTCTTTTTCAGCAAGTTTTTGGAAACTACTTTTAACAAAATAAGGGGCTTTTATGGCATTGTACTGCTTTTAATCTTTTTTAAAACAAGATTTTAATTGTATTAAATTCTGTTGCTATTTAACACTGTTTTGATCTCAATTTTGTATGTTTCCAACCATATATGTTTTATTATCTTCTCTGCCTTTTTATAAGCTGTCTTAAGTCCCAGCTGGGGAGAAAGGCATGACATAAATAGAGTGGTGGATGGACAGATGGTCTCAGGTATGGGGAAAAGTTCCGTCTGCTTTTCCTGAACAGTAATGTGGGAGTGCGAACAAAAAGTCCAAGTTTCAATGCCTGTCATCTCCAGTGGAAAGTACCAGGTAGTAAATGATGTGGAAGACCTCTGAGATCATGGAGAGCTATTGTAGATGCTGCTGCTGAGAACTTTTTAAATTAGAAGGACAAAGGGTCTCACCTGGTATTTGACAGTTTCCTGTGTTCCAGTGGGGAGGAAAGTGGACAAACCTCTAAGAATAACCCCTCCATCCATGTCCTATTGCCCCTGAAAGCCCTAACTGGTTCAAATGTATAACCCTAAACAGCACTTTGAATTGTTCACAGAAGATTGATGGAAACTCCAATTTCCACACACTCATGAAAGCGATTGGTGACCTGCAGTTGGTCCCTATTAGCCTGTGAAGGCCCAGCCTGTGAAGCACAACCTTGCGGAGTTCAAATGAGGTTCATTGGGAATGGAGAACCATTTATCCAAGGCAGCCCATTGAAAGAACAATGGGAAATGAAAAGCAGGACTGTACTGAATAAAGTGAGATGCTGAGGAGAACACACTGTACTTTTGACACTCCATCAAACCTCTTTCCAGAATGTGGCTGTCATGTCCAGCACAAACTGGATCTTTTAAACAGCCACCAAGGGTGACACAAAATAAAATGCACTAAAGTAGCCTTGCCTTAAGGTTTCAATATACTCAATCTGCGTTTGACAAAGGAATTTTAGTAATAATCTAATCAAGCACTGTAAAATGAAAGCAGAGATGTGAGTCACTTGGCTGAGGAATCTCACAAGCCTTATCAAACAATCTGTGCACTTATTACAAAATTCCCTCAATGCTGAACTCAAGTAGGATAGGAGCCTCCACATATATATTTTAGGTGAAAGGTAGGCAGGCAACAGCTGTCTTCACCAGAAGTTTTCACATCCTCCTGCCCCCACTTATTGCTGCCAAAATTACTGGCACAGCGGCCATTACTGACAGAACTGCAATTTGGCCCTGCTGGAACATAAGTATTTTCAGCATTTGCTTCTCTTCTGGATGGAAAAGGATGCTATGATATGCTGGTCTAAAAAATTTCATGGCACAGGAGGGCAGGAACAATAGTGGCGAAGGTTCCCTACCTATAATCTCTCCAATGCTGTTTAATCTATTTTTATTTGATTAAGTTATATTCCTCCCTTCTCCCTGATCTATAACTCAACGTGGCTCATAAGAATATTAAAAATACACAGCTACAAATAAAACACAGTGACATAATATTAAAGTACAGTTAAACAAATTATCACATTAAAACAGAATAGAAAACAGAATAGAATTAAAAACAATTTGAAAGGCAGATCAGTAGCAGCTGGTAGCTGGCTGTTTCCATTTCAGTGATGCAGGGATTCTATTGTGTCTTACTTCAAACAAAAGCTATCCAAGGTGCTTAACATTATCCCCAAAGAATTTCAGCACCTTGGATAGCTCCTGGAATAAACATAAAAGGATTCACCTGATTTTTAATATGAAAATCACCAGCTACCACTAAGCTGAACACCATTTTTTTAAAAAAAAAAACAAAAAACATTGTCCCACATTGAAAGCCCATTTCACACTGCCCAAATCCCAGCTAAATCAAAAACTCTTTGCCCAGTGATGGAGGGTTGACAGCAAGGGGTCTGGCCTAGCCTATTTTGGAAGGAAATTCCAAATGTGGGAAGCAAAGAGAGAAAAATAGGAAATATTTGGTGACAACGGATTTTGGAAAGTGCTTTTGCACTTCTTCATCAGTGCTGGGATTAGATATTTCCATGCTGTGGCAAAAATGCATTCATCTTTAGAGGCTTAGACTCCTATTGTTCCAATCCTGGCCAAATAGCTTCCACTTTGTGACATTTGGCTCAAAACTCTGACTTCTAGGGTGAAAAAAAAGCAGCTGGAAACAGAGTGAAAGGCAGACACATTTACAGTTTGAGTGACAAAGCTGCAAGATGGAGAGCAGTGCCATGTTGTGCTTGGTTTCTTTATATAGCCTAGGATTGGATACATTGAGCAGGACTTAACTGTTCACTCCCTCTGCCTGACTGGAGAGAGTCATGTATTCACCTTGCTTCTTTCTCTTCTGCTAGGATCGCATCAAGACCTGCAATCTTTCACTTTTATGGGTACCAAACAAATGCCATAATTAAGATAAACTGCAGATGATAAAAGCATTTATGTGAAGAATGCAATAAAAGTCCAAAACAGTATAAAACCCAACTATGCAAATATCAACACCATAAAATACAAATAGTAGGAGCCAAAGGCAGCCAGTCAATACAGGACTAACAGCACTATCGGTTTTACAGGAACTAAAATAAAAGGCCAAGCACTGAAGGGTCAACAGTGTGGGCACCAGGAAAGCTTCCCTAGGGAAATCATTTTACAGCCACAAGGTTGCCATATTCATTCTCTGAACTCTAGACTTATGTCTTCTTTCTCTTGAACACGATTTGCACTTTATACTGAAGGCACATTTGAATAAGGGCATCTATGGGTGGCTGTAAGGCAGGAGTAAGTTTTTGTTTGCTCTGTAGATGGTTTGACCAAGGTCTCCCATAATTCCTTATCTTTGGTCATATTAACAGGCAGGGACTTATGGGACTTGAAGCAAGGATAGCCAGGTATTGGAGTCCCAAACCTTCTAAACTTTTATAGATAAAACTTGCATTCTGGCTTGGGGTCAGATCTAAACCCCAAAGGCAACATAGATAAAAAAAAGGGTGGTCAAAATATATTCCTAATGCCGGGTCCTAGTTATAAAATTTCTCAATCCTTTGTTATACCCCCAAGTCATGTTTTCTTCTGCTTTGTCTGTATACATCTTTTCAGCAGAGATACTTTAATTTGTTTGCTTGTAAACACACAAAAGCTCAAAAAGGTTACTCCGTTGGACTACAGTTCCCAGAATTTGTGGACAGCACAGCCACTCACCATGCTAGTCAGGGATTCTGTAATTTGTAATGAAAAAAGTAACTTTCTGAAACCGTGATTCAAACAGACAGGAACTGGCTGACTCAAACTGGCTGACTTTTCCTTCCATTTCCCACACTGTTCTTAGCTGTGACTCATCATGAATCCCAAAAGCCAACTTTACATGGCAGATTAATTTCAAGGAAAGCGAACACGTATTTTTTTTTCCAGCAGTGGAGTAATTAATATAGTTCCCCACAATCAAGCCACAGTCCTTTGCACTTTCTATGGTGAGGAAGACAAAAAATCACAGATAATCCTCTAACAGACAGATTTCTTTATGTAGTAGCTGTGGATAGCCTTTCTTAAAACATGCTTCAGCAAGCTGCTGCAATGAGCTTCAAACAATTCACGAATATAAGAAGAGCTCTGCCAGAACAGATAATTTAACCCATCATTCTGTTTCCATCCGTGGTCAGCCAGATGCTTCTCAGAAGCTCAAGTACAGGTTATGAAAACAAGGCCATAGTCATGCCTTGTTGTTTCCCCCCTAGCTGTTATTAAGAAGTTTACTGTCTCTGAATATGGAGGACTCATGTATCTATCATGATTAATGATGTCCACTTAGGAGAACCATGTACTATGAATTTGCCTATGCCTCTATCAAAGCCTTCTTGACCGGTGGCCTTCACTATTCCTCACAATAGCAGAGTACATAAAATTGACTTTGCCGTACATCAGGAAGACTCTTTTTCCATCCTGAATCTTGCAACCCCTGCATTCTGACACTACAGGAAATAAAATGTTGGAAAAGTACCTTTTAAAGCTGTTTGATAATTCATTTACAAAGACCCAAAAAAGGAGTTCACTACAGCTAGTGATGCCTTATCTTTTTAATGTGACATGCTGCATTACTCATTACATTTTTCTTACCTTTAGTTCCTTTCTTAGGGAAAAATTCATCTAAAAATGTAAAAGAATGGCCTTGATTTTGGAGAGTGGGCTTGAAAATTCCCTGAGGATTTTTAGTTCAAAGAAAGTTGTAAGAATGGTATAGGGGGAAACAATGGTCATTTCTGTTCTACACTGTTATAGTGCTGTTATTTCCCTTTCAAAATCCTATAGAATCCTGGGGTTTGCAGTTTAGGGAGGGGCATTTAGAATTCTCAGCCAGAGAGCTCTTTGGCCTGAGTAAACTACAAACCCCAGAATTCCACAGGATATTGAAAGTGGAATAATAGCGCTATAAAATTGTAGTGAGAAAATGGCCAATGTTTTTTCCTGCCATGGGGAAAGTCAATATGGTCTTATTAGCCCTCTACCCTTTGACATATCATGGGCAAAACTATTACCTGTAATTCGTTAGTTCTAAGCTCTGAGGAAAACAGAGAGGACATTTTCCCTATCTACTTTTTCTATTCCGGGTAAAATATTACAAACCTCTCAGGCAGTACTTGATCATAATGTATGACTCCTTTTGGATCCTAGTTATATTAGATCCTAAGTTTTGAAGGTATTTTGGTAAATTAGTGAGCAAATCTCTACCATTTTTTATTATTTCTTTTTTTTTTTTTAATGACTTGGCACTGCTTATGCCTGTACCTAATTCCTCCAAGGTGGTCCATGGTGCTTCCTGTTTCCCCAAACCATCTCCTTTTTTAAACTTCAGGAATCTTACAATTAGTACCTAAGAGAATGCTTTCCTATTTTCCTCTTTTTAAACAACAACAACTTGGGAATCTTAGCAGCACTGCACCAGAGATCACTATCCTGTTTTCTAGCCTTTTGGAAGTACTTCCCAATGAGTGAGGGCAGTTCCCCTTTTGCTTCTAAGACCTCCCCCCACGATTTTGAATTTTGACTTGTCAGGGTGAAACTGGACACTGAACAATAACCAAAATAGCAATAGCAATAGCATGTGTATTTCTATACCGCTTGTTAGCTAAGTGCTCCCTAAGCAGTTTACAATCTGTTAGCTAATTGCCCCCAATAAGCTGGGTACTCATTTTACCAACCTGTGGAAGGATGGAAGGCAGAGTCAACCTGAGCCCGGCAGGATCGAACTCACAGCCTTGTGGCTGCAGCACCGGCATTTAACCACTGTGCCAGCACTCAATCAAATTTTGGAGTATCTTCATGATGATTTATGGTTGCAAAAGATACAGTCTTTTATCATTACAGATACAATAGAGAGTACATAATACAAAATTTAGAATGTGTGGAACAATGAATGTTAATGAACCATGTTTTCTTAAGAAACAAGACTAGGCAATTTGAATATAAGAAGACAAGAAAATGCCCCACTGGTTCAGATCAAATGCCTGTGTAGTTCAACATTCTGTTCCATGGTGGCCAACCATTTGCCTGTGGGGGTCTGCAGCAGGAGATGAATGCAATGATATGTTGGTAATCCTTCTGATGACCTGAACCTCCACAAATTTATCCAATCCACTTTTAAGGCCCTTGAAGCTGGAAGTCACCACTCCATCTTTTTGCAATGAATTCCCCAGTTTAACTATGTACAGTGTGAAGTACTTCTTTTTATCTGTACTAAATTTCCTACCATTCAACTTCAGTAGATAAACCCAGGTTCTAATATTGTGAATAACTTTGATTTTGAGGAATTTTGATGGGTAGAATTTTGGAAAGATCCTCAGTCTATATATTATGAATGGAGTTGTTTCCGGTTAGAATTTATCTCCACGCAGTTGTGTGCTTGTTTCTGTTCAGAAGGTAAAAAATGGGATTGTTTCTTTTTGAAGCCAAAAGGTCATGATCCACTATCCACACACAAGATCCAGCCCTGAAAAGGCCTGAAATACCCAGATAGGACTGGGAAAAAATCTGTCCATTTGATTTTCTCTCACACTGGAATTTTGTGGGTTTTGATTAATTCAGACAGAAAATGAACTGAAACAGAATTGTCCCTCATCTCTATTTGCAGAAAGACCAACATTCTTTAGAGGAGGACCTTCTCCAAAGGAGTGGGGAATCTATAAGACGGCAGAGCTATCCCTTTCTGTTCAACCTGCCCACACAATTTTGGAAATAAGGGGGAAAAAATGAAGGTATAAATCCCTATAAGGCGATATAAGGTTATCTGTCTCCAAAGAACAACTCATGTGATTTTTTTTTAAAGAAATCTTTGTCCTTAATTTCATGATCCAAAATTCCTGTGTCTTGGGGCATTTCCACTGAACGTGATAGAATCAGCTCAATCAAACTCTTTTACAACATTTAAGGGAACATATTGCATTAATTCTGTGTATTTTAATGTGTGTGATGTACCATCTGGCTATTAATTTAACTGGGCTTCCTGAAAATTGCTACAACAAAGCAGGTCTAAATTCTATCAGTTAAAAAATTGTTAGGGGATGGGATATACATTGATAAAATTATATGCATGCACAGACCTTTATAATGTCTTCATGGCAGAAATAGGGAACATCTAGCCCTCAGGATGTTGTTGAACTGCATCTCCCAGGTTTCCTGACTATTGGCTATCATGCCTGGTATTGGTTGACACTGCAGACAAGAACTGGGGAGGCACACCTTCCATATCAGTCAAAACCTGTAATGTCTACAGTTTGCAGAAAACAACGAAGTACGAGGGCCAAACTACGTTACATTTAATGTACTCTGTTTAGAACTATTTTTCATTTTTTTGACAATTCATGATAGATATGTTTGGGGTCAATTCCTAGTATAAAGGCAGCTCCCCAGCCATTTATTTTTTGGGGGGGGGGGCTGGAATACCTCTTCATTCCATGTGACTTTGAGGAATCAATAATCATGTTGGTATTAAAGAGATTCACCCAAAATCCTTTAGCCGTGTTGTGATGACAGGGATTTCTGTTCCAAAGAGTGAAGAGGTAAGCTTCCTCTTGTTGTGTTACCCTTTCTTCTAAGAGTAGGGTGAGGTGTGAACTGTCAGTATGGTGCATTGTTAGAATGTTAAGCTAGGACTTGGAAAAATCAGGCTCTCATCTCCACTGAACCACAAAACTCACTGAATGATCTCCAGTGAACATGGGCAGGGTTTCTTGGGCCACACAAGCTGGCCTTCTGACAAACACCAGAGCTACATCCAAATCTCCCCACTCCCTGATGAATATGCAGTGGACGTTCATGAAAATATTTTTTTTCTGTATGTGCAGATGCTCTTGCAAAAAGTATTTACACTTAAGGAGACATCATGAACAACCAGGGTGTTTCTTCAAATGTAGCTGCTCTTCATACTTATATCAGTATGTGCAAAGAACCTGTTGCCAAGAAAGACTATTAGACGCTCATCAGGGTAATGCTCAAGGTGCAGGGGCAGCCTCTATGTTCATGTGAACCTACATACATGTTCTCTGGATGCACAGATGGGTTCATGTGAACCTCTTTTGAGTGAATGTTGTATACTATTTTTGAACGAAAGTAAAAATGAGCTGCATTTCATTACCCAACCAAAACTGCCAACTTGATAAGGAGGCTGTTAATCTGAAAATCCATCTTCCCCTTGAAGGTCAGTCTCCAAATAACTGGAGTTGGAACCAAAATATACTGTGCTTAACCAATTAGCAAGGCTACCACCAGAATCAGCTTGATATAGTGCTTTGAGCATTTGACTACAATGCTGGAGACCAGGATTCAATTTCCTGCTTGGTCCTGGAAAACCACTGGGTGACCTTGGATGCATCACACACTCTCAGTCCCAGAAAACTCAGTGATAGATACACCTTAGGGTCATCATAAGTTGGAAATGACTTGATGGAACACCACACCAACAACAACAACACAAGAGGTTGCCAATTTAAAGTGTTAATGAAGACCAATAAAGCCTAGGTCCAGGTTTTCTGAAGGACCATATTCTTGCATAGGAGCCTGCCCATGTTTGAAATCTTCTGGAGAGACCCTTATTTCTGTCAAACCGTTCTCACAGATACACGTGGTGGAAACACAGGAGAGGGCTTTCTGAGCTGCTCTCAGGTTTGGTAACTCTCTACCTAGAGAGGCTACACTGGTGCTCTCCTTTCTACCATTTTGTAGGTAGTTGAAAGCCTTTTTGTTTCAGCAAGACTTCAAAGGCTGATTGCTGAGAAGGAAAAGAGCCTTTGAGAAGGTGTTATACTGTTTATTAGTTGTTTTCTTTTTAATGAACCTGCATCTGGCTGCTTTTAATTTAACTCCTATGCAGTTTAATTTTCTTTGCTTGGTTGTGGCCTTTATCCATCTTCTAGCCTAGCCCAAGTATAAATGCATTCTAACCCAGGGGACTCATTCTCCAGTCACTGTTCTCCAGACCAGAAGCTTAGCTAGGGTAGGCAAGTAGGGTATGTGCTTTGGGTGCCAGTTTCAGGGGTGAGGGCACAAAAAAGCAGTGCCAGAAGCAGCAGAGGAGGAGGAGGAGGAGGAGGAGGAGGAGGAGGAGGAGGAGGAGGAGGAAGCAGAAGCGGTCCTAGAGGTAGGGGCACAACTTCCACACTTGCCCTAGGTGCTGTTTATGCTAGATATGCCTCTGCTCCAGACCCTGAATCAATCTGTTTATAATTTGTTGTTTAGAGTCCCAGTTCTAGCACTTTCTGCAAGAGAATGCTTAAACCCATCAGCCAAGTAACTGGAATATTTTCCTCTCCTATGGGCCAGCTGCTGCATCCTTTCCTAAGAACAAAGTTTATCTTCAAGTAGTGATGCACTTCAGTTTTGGGTGTTGTTGTTGTGTGCCTTCAAGTTGTCTCCAACTTATGTTGAGCCCAAAGTGAACTTATCTCAGGGTTTTCTGGGGCTGAGAGTGTGTGACATGCCCAAGGTTAACCATGTGGATTTCCATGGCTGAGCAGTGAATTAGACTCTGGTCTCCAGGGTCATAGTTCATCGCTCAAATCAGTACACCATGCTGGCTGTGGAAATATTAGAGAGGCTTGGAAATGCGTCCAATTCTACCTCAAGACACCAAGTAGTGAGCATTTTGACTGGGAGTGGCTGTCCAGGATCTTAGGTAGAGAAGTCTTTTCTATCTCCTGTTACCTGATTCTTTTACATAGGGCCTTTCCACTGTACACTGTTATAGTGCTATTATTCCACTTTCAATATCCTATGGAATCCTGGAGTTTGCAGTTTAGGGAGGGGCATTTAGAACTCTTAGCCAGAGAGTGCTTTGTCCTCAGTAAACTGTAAACCTCAGAATTCCACAGGATGTTGAAAGTGGAATAATAGCACTATATTAGTGTAGTATGGAAATGGCCATAGAAATACCAGAAAGTGAGCTTGGAATCTTCTGAATATAAAACATCTGTTTTATTAAACTGAATTGTATTCTTTTAGTGAAATGTAATTGTTTTAATACTGTAAATAGTTTAATTCTATTTTAATTTCACCTTCAGTATATTTTTAATTGTGTTGTTCTTCAAAATTGTGAGCTGCTTTAGATCCCAATTTTGAGAAAAAAACATGACCGTGACCATCATCGTCGTCATCGTCGTCGTCATCATCATGTGGTCCATTATTGAGCAAACGCATCTCAATTCTGCTGATACAACTTTATTTCTGTAGGACTGGATTTGAACTGTTTGTTGTCTGGAGGGGTTTCTGGGGCTTTAAAGTCCCACCCAACCTGAGTTGAGGCTTTTCTCTCATCCACAGGATAGAGAGTCTCTTTTTCTTGGATGAATTCTAACTAAGATTCTGGAGTTTTCTGCCCAGAGGGGTGAACTTGTCAGTCCTGCAATCTTGCACGGACATTTTAAATTCCCTCTTGTTCCCACTACCTTTCTGGGAACAAAAGCACCATGAAACTTTAGATCCTTCCTGCTCACCTTGATGTGCTGATTTCTTCTTCTTCTTTTTTTCAAAAAAGGGAAATAAAAAGTCATCTGCTGTGCTGTGCATATGTGTGCATTTGTGTGTGTGTTTTGTTCCTGCATTAATGCCTATTGTGGGAATGAATAGAGAAGGATTAATAGTGGCTGTGATGAGCCAACACTTTGTTTAAATCCACTCTCCGATCTAATCTCCTATTGACTGGGAAACATCACACAGGGACGTCTTGGAGGAATTATCACAAATCCCTTTTAAACTCTTCAGTGGCTTCCCACCCCCCCTTTCCCATTTACACCCTTGATGCTTTATTAGTAGCTGAGGACTTGGTCCAAGAGCATCATGGGTAATCAATTAAGATGCAAACTTTTACCATTTGAGATGCATTATCATGGTCCCACTGACACTTTCTTAAATGCAAACTAGATCTATCACATCTCAGATGAATTCAAAGAAAAAGATTAAAGAGGCAGAGATGCCTACTGTCTCAGTGCAGAATTCAATACAAATGAGAGAGAGAGGAGGAGGAGGAAGGGAAAAAACAAAGTAAGGGAGGGATGGAACCAATTTGTTTTGCAACATACAGTTCTGAGGTTTGGCAGCCAGACTGCAGCAGCTCAGAGGGCTGACTTGGTGTCATGTGGACAATGGGGCAGACTTCTCTCTGGTCATCAGTCCTTATTACCAAATACCTGTCTTTCTTCATACTGGCTAGACTAATACATGGATTGGAACACATACTTCAGATGGCACATTTCTCTGTATTTGGCAATGCAGTTCTTGCTACAAAATATTGGAAAAAAAAACCCTCTCCCTTTCTTTTACTCTCTCTTGAAAGTTGCACACAAAATCAATGTCTTAGGGAAAGCTGTACGCAAAAATTAATAGAAGTGCTACTGCTGCTGCTGTTGTTGTGTGCCTTCAGGTTGGCTCTGTCCTAGGGTTTTCTTGGCAAGATTTATTGAGAGGAGATTTGCTACTGCCTGCCTGTTAGGCTGAGAGTGTGTCTTGTCCAAGACCACCTAGTGGTTTTCCTTGGCTAAGCAGCGATTTAAACCTTAGTTTCCTAGAGTCCTAGTCCAAGACTCATGTCACTACACTACACTGGCTTCAGTACAATTTACCATGCAGGCTTTTAAAACAACAGGCTGCAACAGACTTGGCAGTTGAATGAAACTGACATAGACAGATCCATCCATCTCTGGTCATATGATCTCTGCAGTTGGTCCTGATGTGTCAAGTGTTACAGATTCTTAAGAGTTCGAAGGGACCCCATGGGCTGTCCAATTCAATACTCTACAATGCAGAAATCTACGCCAAGGTACTCCTATAGAATTAAAAGACTGCAGAGGCAAAGACTTAAGCCTCCTGCTTATATGAAGACATAAACAATCTCAATAGCTTGTGTTGCCAAAACAACAACTGGAATACTTGGACTTTTATGCTGGAAGAGATGTCACAGCAATATAAGGTGTTTGAATTAAAAAAAAAAAAGACCTAGCTGCTAAAGACCTATCTCTTCTGGTAGGCCTACCAGTCTATTTTTAATAATACTTCTAACAGTACTTTTAACGGCATTTGTATTTTAATTGTATTTTTAATTATGATATATTTTAATTATGAGATATTTGTATTTTAAATGGTTTTGCATTTTAATATATTTTAGCTATGATTTGTTTTTAATTGTATCTATGTTGCACCTCACCTCAAGCCTTGGGGAGAGGTAGGTAACAAATATTTATTATTATTATTATTATTATCATTATTATTATTATTATTAATCTGAGATGGATATGGAATTATGACCACGGCAAACACTTCAGGGACAATAGTGGTAGGGGGAAAATAAAAGACCAATTCACAAAGTTGCTTGACTGCCACAAATCAACCAACAAAGGACAGGGCAATCCAGAGACACTCGATCAGACTTCCATAGATGTTGTTCAGGGTGTCCAGAGATGTCACATAAAATATCATATTCCGTTCAATACTGTGGGAAGTTCTATGCCTGCAAAGGAATCACAGGTGGAGATGCTCTCTCCACTGAAAGAGGTGAGAAAGTCCTTGACCGTGGAGCAACTCAGTCTGTAGGTAACTGTGAGAAACTAGAATTGTGCAAGAGATCAAAAGGTGAGGAATCAGAAATGGGTGTAGGATTCCAAAGTTCCTCATGGATGAAACAGTATCAAATGAGATGCCTATGACCCCAAATGTCATCAAGTCTTGATTGAGGAACCAAGAAGAAATTTTCTACCTTTAATTTTGACCTCCCTTTTCCTTGCTCATAGAAGAAACAGGAGAAGGAAAATGAGGAAAGGGATCATAGTTGTCTCCAGTCAGTGAGCAGAAGTATCAGAGAAGCCTTATGTACTAGATTCAAGAGCTGCAGCCTAATGCACAGAATCTTTCTGTGGGATGGATGGAGAATCTCCAGGTCCAGATTATACCCATGGCATGGAAGATTGATTCCCTTATAGTATGTGCTCCCTGGACCTAAGGTTCACAAGAGCATAATAGAAGTTCCCCATAACTCTTGCCATGTCCTTTACATTCTTTTCAGCAGTATTTGAGCAAATAGTGGTCTATTTTATTTCTTAAAATACAGGCTCTCTTGCTGCAGCTTCTTGTCCTTCTTTTCAGTAGAATACAGTGGCCTATTTGTGCACCTCTATGTATGCATATACATAGAAAAACTGTTGTGTATGGAAACAGGTTCAGAGGAATAAGCGATATTTATGCACATCTACTCTCATGCTCTGCTCTACAACTGATATCTACTCTCATTACACAACTGTCAATTCTCTAAGATTTATGGTTGACTACGGATGTAAATCTTTTCCTGTTGTTTTTCAGTGAAGGACACTGAAGATCTTCAGATAATTAAACACTATGGAAAGGACAGATCCTATTGCAAAGACTTTTCTCCAGGTAACTTGGTTAAAGAAGGTAGTGGAACAGGAGCAGAGTTACTGGTTAGATAAATTTCCAGTAGTTGGTGCTCCAGAATATTTCACTGAGGGCCTTTCCACACTAAACTGTTAAAGTGCTATTATTCTACTTTCAACAATCCGTGGAATTCTGGGCTTTTCAGTTCAGGGAGGAGTGTTTAGAATTCTCAGCCAGAAAGCGCTTTGGCCTCAGTAAACTAGAAACCCCAGAACTCCACAGGATGTTGAAAGTGGAATAATAGCATTATGACAGTATAGTGCACAAAGACCCTGAGTCAGTCTTGTTCACCTCAAATGGATTCCAGTGTGCACCCAGAAAGTGGATGAATCGCAGGGAGTTTCGCTTTACCCTCTCCTTATTTATGGCTAAGGAAGAAATTGCTCAGATGCCTCCAGTTTCTTTCTTTTAAAAAGGAAATAGGGTATATGAGTATCCTATATTCAAAAACATGTTTGGTGTTCCTGGTGCGAAAGCTCCATCATGTTAATTCCAAGACTAGTATAATGAGTCCAACAATTATATTGGGAATTGCTGAGGCTACCTCTTTTTATTTTAGAAACTCTTGTTAATTATCTGAATGAGCTTGAATTGATTGACAGGCCCAAGGATTCTATCTGGCAGGTATATGTATGGAGTTTGGGGCTAGTGATCATGGAGGGACTGCTGACTTGTGACAACAGCCAGAGCACAAACAAATTAGTTTTTTGGACTACATTTCCCAGAATCCATTAGCCAGCATGGTTGAGAGATTATGGGCTTTGGAGCACAAAACCAATTTTTCTTCAAGGGGTTGGTGCAGTAATAGTTGCTGTTGTGTTTTGGACAGAATTGTAAAGTCAGTAGGAAAGACATTAATGCTTGCTCCCAGGTTTTGTTTTATCAAGTTTGTTAAAAACAAATAGCACAAAACTCAAGATAAACAGACAAAAAGAAAGAAAGAAAGAAAGAAAGAAAGAAAGAAAGAAAGAAAGAAAGAAAGAAAGAAAGAGAAAATGGCAAGTAAAATGCATATTGGTCAGCATTGCTTATCTAAGAATTTTCCATTTCTGTACCTCCTTGCTAATCTGCCACCATGTTTCCACACCTCTGTAATGACAGAACCTGGGCTTGTGTTTTCAATCCAATGAAAGTGGAATTTATCAATTCAGCCATGTCACTTTGTGCAAGTTTAATGTGTACAAAGCAGTCAAAGACTGCCATGATTTCAGTCCTCTTGCCCTGCTACCAGGTTCAGATCTGCTTCACTTTTACCTCTCAGAGTGATTAAAAAGTTCAACTCAGTATTTGCAGAATCTAGTTGCAGTGGAATGAGGCACTCTGGAGATGTATTGTGCATATCTTTTAATTACTTGTCTGGGTTGGGAAGAAGTAATAAGGCCTACAGAAAAAATGTGGACAGTACCCTTTCCAATGCAACAGCAGCTCAGGTAACAGATCTGACCTGTTTAGAGCAGGACTAGAAACTGTACTGCTCTGTATATCTCATTTCTCTGATTTTCCATGTTTTGTGTATGTGGATATTATTCTGAGTGTAACTGAGTATAACTTCACCATTTCAAAGAAAGTGTAAGCCATGGCTTTGTACCTGAAATTGAGACTCCAGATTAGGAAGAATTTTAAGTATTATAGGCCAGTGACAATTTTACACAATTTTCTCCTGATATTTCACATCACAAAGTGTTGCAAAGAAATTATTTTGTGGCAAAAAAAAGTTTTCTTTTTTTGCACAGCCTTCCTGTTTTCTCCACAGAAAATGAGTTTCTTGAGTGTTTTCTGACCTTACCTTTTTCCAGAGCTGGGGTACGGGGGTCGCGCGAGCAGCATCCGGCGACAGGCTGTCACATCCCTGCTGCTTCAGATCCGAACGAGCTGCCTGCTTGCGCGAGAGCCCTGCCTCATCCTTCCACAGTGCAGCCTGGGAGTTTCCCAGGCCACACCAGGCAGGAAGCATGACTGGCACAGCTCCGGAGGCTCCACACACCAGGTAAGTGTGCATGGGGCCTGGGAGCAATGCATGATCGCGCATCATTTTCATCTTCTAGCCGAAAATGAAAAGGTGCGTGATCGGTGCCTGCCGGCCCCTGGAGTGTCATGCGACTGTGAGTGCGTTGTGCAGATCGCTCCTCACAATTGCGTGATGCTCCAGATGCTGTTTCCCAGGCTGCGCTGGGGCAGGAAGCAAGATCGGCATGGCTCTGGAGGCTCCGCATGCCAGGTAAGTGCACGTGGGGCCTGGAAGCAATGCGCAATCATGCACCATTTTCAGCTTCCAGCTGAAAATAAAAAGGTGCGCAATAGGTACCTACCGACCCCTGGAGTGTCGTGTGATTGTGAGTGCATCGTGCAGATTGCTCCTCACAATCGCACGATGCTCCAGGCACCCTTTCGTATGGCAAATGCAGTGCGGAAAGTGCCTGAGTAAGGGAATGTGTTTTCTTCTGTAGAATAATTCCTTTACAACTCTTCAGGACATTTGTGACATTGGGGAAGGCTGAGAGGACATTGCAGAAGGCACAAGTCTTTGTAAATTCACAGCTGTTCAACCAAAAAGGTTTCCCACAAGCCCTGTTGCTGGCTTTCAGCATAAGCATGTCATCTATCAGGTGATTCCAGTCAAAGTTATAAAGCATTCTGTTTGTTTTCTGTTAACATTTACTTAATCAAGCAGAGAGAAAGAGAGACAGGGGGATGGAAAAACACTGTGCTTCCAGCATTCCTCGTCTACCCATTACAACATTCTGCACATTTCTACCACCGTCCATCAAGTCATCTATGCGAGACTTCTAGAAATATTGATGAATTCAGCTTCAGAGCAGCCCCATAAAATTAATTATAGCTTCCTCTAAAGAAAAAGAAAAGAAAAGAAGAAAGGTGTAAGCTTACAGACAGTAGTGGAGAATTGCACAAAGGAACTACAGAGTGAAGCCTATTGCATGTTACAGAACCTATAATGATGGTTTACTCTCAGGGCCATCCATCTCATGATGAATGACAGCTCTGCTACAAAGGCTTTCCACTACAAGAAACCATCCCTGCTTTCATATATTAGCTTCAAAAAAGGCACAGAAGGGAACTTAATGAAATATCTAAGTTTTAACAAATGGTAAATTCCTAATGTGAACTGGCCCCTTGCTTTCTTTTCCGTACATATTTGCAGTAAGTTAGAAATAATTAACATACAGAGGATCTCACTGGAAAGTTGTAACACTTGTTACATATACGGCTTATTTGGCAGAGATCCACAGACATGGGGAGCCAAACATGTATACTGTCGAAAGCTCTGTGCCTTGTGAGAAAGACAAGACCTTATTGTCTTTTGGAGGACAAGACTTAAAACTGATTCCCTCCTTCCTCGTAGGCTGTAAGTAATGCATCTCTCATTTCTTTTGACATTTTTCAGAAAAATACATGGCTCAAACTTCTAAAACATGTGACCAGAAATAGGAAGTCTCTTGAATATGTAATTGACTGATGACTTTCAAGGTTCATGGAGAAAACATTCCTGATGACATATAACAGCTCTGAGTGTATCGTCTGTAAGAACTCACCTTTCTTTCTGAATGTTTCACACACACACAGTGAAACACAAATTTCTTATTCTGCCTTTTTTTCAATGCATTCTCATCATCTTCCTTTCCTTTGCTGTCATTTGACTCTAAAGATGTCTGTTTACTCTGTCGGTAACCCAAACACATAAATTTTATCCACCTCAATTCTCTCTTAACTAGAACTGAGCTGAACTTACTTGCTCCTTTTTTGGCAAGTATTTTCAGTACTGCCGGTGGAGAGAAGGAAATACTTTACTTTTCCAGTAGAGTTCAGGGAGAGCAAAGGGTAGTTCTTCTTGATAAAATATTTCCTTATTGATTTTAAGTTGCCCTGATGTTGAGTTTCTCAGAGATTGGAAAATGTACATGTTTGGACTTGTACTTCCAGCATCCCCCAGTGAAAATCTTGTCTGAGGGATTCTGGATGCTGTAGACCAAGTAAGTCAGAACTTTTCTGAGTGCTATACTTTCTCTCAGCACTTGCCACTGGTGACATCAGGGAGTACTCAGATCTGACTGACTGGGACAAGGAACAACATACCCAAATATCTATACCAAAAGAAGTCTGTTTCTTAGTAGCTGCTCATTATTTAATTCTGAAGAGATTTAAAGGGCATATTGTGATGACCTGGTATAATAGAGTGTGGCAATTAGCTTTGATTGCAGATTCGACTAATAGCCTCCAAAGGGCTAAAGGTAAGAAAGAAAAACGTGAGTTTACTATATTTAGAATTGTTTGCTGGCAACACGGTTGGAAAAAGGAGAGACAATGCTGGACCTCCAAAGGCATCCATGTCTTTTTTTGGTTGGTTGTGTGAGATTTTTTTTTTAATATCTTTAAATTATATATTATGGGTGAAGACTTTAATGAAATGTATAAAATGTAACTTTGTGTACCACTTTCTTGGGGGCAGGTCAAAATATAATACAAACATCTTTAAAAAATATATATATTAAGTTTCACCTGGAGCAACTTATTTTCCCTCCTTTTCAAACAGCAATATGGCCATGGTAACAATTCCCTAAACCAGACAGCTTTTTCCCATAGGAAAGAAGGAGTGTATGCTTCTCTCTGTGTGTGCATGCATGTACACACATACCTACCTGTCCCCATCTCTCCATGTTCATATTTTTTAAATGACTCTAGCCACCAGCCGTCAGAAAGAAATTCAAACCATTTGGACTATGGTATCAAGCATTTTTAACAGCTCCTGAGGAAGATAATATGCACCAAAAGGCACTTGAGCAATTTTATCTTCCAATAAGATGTTCCTCTTCCTGAAGTCAGCTCCTTTTTTCACATTATATCCTCCCCTTCTTCCTATTGGACAGCCAGCACAGTGTAGTGGTTTAAGCTTTGAACGTTGACTCTGGAGACTAGGGTTTAATTTCTCACTTGGCCATGGAAACCCACTGGGTGGCATTGGACAATTTATGCACTCTTGGTCCGAGAAAACCCAATGATATGTTTGCCTTTGGGGTCACCATAAGCTGGACGTGACTTCAAGGCAAGCAAAAATAACAGCAACCCTTCCTGTTTCTGGTTTCTTTGCAGGCTAACTCCTCCTCTGTTGTCCCTCCTCCCTCTGGAATGTCCAAAATTCAGTTTACTTATTTAAAATATTCATAGGCCCTTGAGAAAAAACCCCCTCCATCCCTCTGTTTTCTTGGCCTTGATAGCAATGTCAAACAGTTTCTAGAAAACAAAAGCCAGAATTTATCTAGCTATATTCTTATGCTGGATCATCTGAATAACAGAAATGGTACCCTGGAAATTGCTATATGTCAAATTTCTGCCCGAGTTGCCTCTGGGCTGTTGTCTTGTTAGCCACTGACTTTGGCAGCACTGTGTCTCGCGTTGGTGATTTTCTTGTCAGGTGGAACTGCCTGAGATTGATTATAAGGCTGGTCGGGTCCCCCCCACCTTCCCATTTTCCCGACCTCAAAAATGTCTGTCTGGCTGTGGAAACCCCATCCGCAGAGCAAACATCGCCAAGCGTATTGGACAGCTCTGTCGATTGACAAGCGAGGCAGAAGGTGTAATTTGCAACACAGAGGGAAGCTGACAAGGATAACTAAGCAGTTTGAGCTTTTCACTTTTGCAGCGATGTTAAAAAGGCAAATTTGTTCTTGCTTTTGAAATAACACAACTCTGTGTTTGGGACATGCAGAAGCAGATATAACCTACCAACTGGTGGAAAGGGAAGAATTTGGAGTAGGAAAAGGAAATCCACAATCTGGATGTCTACTCACAATGGTGCTGGTGGATCAAAGAGTTAGTATTATGTTTGCTACTAAGGAAGGATGAGAATTCTTTCCGATCAGTTGTTGAGGAGAACTTTCTAAATTTGTCATATTTCTTCCAGAAAGAGCTACAGATTTTATTTTTTTTAAAAAAAGATAAAAGGTCTGTTTTTGAAAACTGAATATGGGAAAAAGAGTGAAATCAACTTATTCAACCAACAAGATAGAAAGTTTTCAATGGCTAGTTTTTAAAAAGGCATCTCTGAACTGAGGTTGCAACTTTCTGCTTCCTTTTTCCTTTCACCAAAAGGCTCCTCATCTTTAACAGCTGCCACAAACACACATGGTCATTTCCATGCTGGGAAGAGTTGTCTTTATGGAATTTGTGTGAGGATTTTGTTTTGTTCAGAGCTTTTAAAAAAGAGCTTAGCTAAATTTGCAAATTTCTTCATAAATGGGAAAGAAAGGATTTGAAACGTGAAGGTAAAATTGGATGTGGAAGAAAGTGAAACAAAGAGCTTCATCCATTGTTATGATTAACCATTAACTCATTAGATCGAAGTCTGTTTGATATGTTTTCCCTAGAGGGCTCAGCCTGGCATCAACATTATAATTTTTTTCAGCATTAGCCAAAACATTTTTATTCTCCCAGGTTTTTAAATGTAGTTTAATTAGTTTTTTCCCCCAAGGTGTTCTTATATTTTATTTCTACTACCTTGTTTTTTTAATTTGCAGTTGAAGCTAAACAGAAGGACAGTTGTAAAGTTGAAGGCTTTCATGGCCAGAATCCATAGGTTGTTGTGGGTTTTCCAGGCTTTGAGGCAGTGTTCTATCAGTATTTTCTCCTGACATTTCGCCTGCATCTGTAGCTGGTGTCTTCAGAGGATCTGGTGGCATGGAAGTGAGACAGAGTATATATACCTGTGTAGTCCCTGGGTGGGAAGAAGCAATTTGCATGTGTTACAGTTGGCCTGTGTGATGGCCTATCGTTAAATGAGAAATCTCCCAGGGTGTATTGTTAGTCAGGGGATATGCATAACAGTGCATTAAGTACTGCCTGCTTAAGTACTTAACACACTGTTATGCATATCCCCTGACTAACAATACACCCTGGGAGATATCCCATTTAACAGTAGGCCATCACACAGGCCAACTGTAACACATGCAAATTGCTCCCTCCCACCCAAGGACTACACAAGTATATATACTCTGTCTCACTTCCATGCCACCAGATCCTCTGAAGATGCCAGCCACAGATGCAGGCAAAATGTCAGGAGAAAATACTAATAGAACATGGCCTCAAAGCCTGGAAAACCCACAAAAACCTGTAGAAGGACAGATATTTTTCAAATGCATGTAGGCATGCATACAGGCATGTATGCATTGTTGTTGTTATATTCCTTCATGTCCTTTCCAACTTATGGAGACCCTAAGGTGAACCTATCACGGGGTTTTCTGGGGCCAAGTTTGTGTAATATGTTCAACATCACCCAGTGGGTTTCCATGGCCAAGCAGGGAATCAAACCATTGTCTCTAGGATCATGCATGCATTTGCTTTTTTCACAACAGCGGCCTGAATCTTAGTGATTTGGACAGTGCCAAGCAGTGGGGCTACTATACGCACTGTATTTTCTCTATTAGTTGTGCTCTTTGTTCTTTGCTGAGAAATGGATCCAAGTAGACTAACAAGAAGTGACCTCACTCTAGGATGACAAACTCCATAGTATTTTGTTATCCTAAAAGGCGGGGGACATTGGAGTCCATCCACAATACCAGCTTCTCATTAGAATTTGGGGAAATTATAGCTCGAAGGAGGCCTCTGCCTATGGAAAGAGAGTAAGGAAGAAGCCATCTTGGACATCCTATGGAGGGAGGTCTAAAGTCTGGGAGCAACCAGAGGAAAAGCCTTCTCCCTTGTTCCCACCAAATGAGACTGAGAAGGTGGTAGGACAGAGAGAAGGGCCTGTCCTCTACATGTGGCAGAAACTTTGGAAATCAGGGGTTAGAATCATGCATACAGGAGGCTCTCCTTTTTGAAGCTGTTGCTTTTTAGGTGAGCCAAGAGATGGAGAAGTCTGACATGCTCCCTTCCTTACATGTTCCCTTAACCCTGAAGAGAACAACTGAAGAGAACAACTAAATAGTGCTCAAGTAATGCATAAATTAAGGCTAGGGGTTGTTATGTCATACTCCAAACTTTACATACAGCTCAGTGAAATACCCTTGTGCCTCTGGAATTCTGATGCCCAACAGTCTGAGAAAAGCTCACCCACCCAAATCATGGCAAGGTCTTCACCAGTTTGGATTGTGATCCTTGACTACTCTTCAAATGTGTCATAGAGCTTATAGGATCACAGAGCTGGAAATTGTCTTGCTTCATGCAAAGAACCCAGAGTTAGAGGATCTCTAGAAGATGGCTGCCAGATAATATATGAAGACCTCCAGTGAGAGGGGGCCTGCTACCTCACAAGCTAATTGATTGCATTATCAAACCTCTGTTAATGTCAAGAAGAACATTCTAATGAAATCCTTCTTCCTGTAACTTAAGACCATGAGATCTAATCCTGTCTTCTGGGACAGCAAAGGACAAGTTTCGCACTCTTACAAGTGACCAACCCTTCTAGTGTTTGAAGTATACTGTCTTGCCCGCCTCCCACCATCTTGGTCTTCTTTCTTCTTCTAAACATACCCAGTTCCTCTATTTAAAAGCTAAATAGTGAAGGTTAATGAGACATTAGCTACTGATCATTTGTAAACTGGCTTCCTTTTACAGCTTAAAAAAGGGCAGGGGGGTCTGAAAATCTGTATTTGAAGCTCTTTTCCCCAGGAAATTTTTTAAAATGTATATAATTGTGTTGAATTAGAAATACAATTGGCAAAACAATCACCTCTGTTTGGCTTATTAGACACAGGCCCATGAGAAACAGCAAGGTTTTGTTTGAAGCAGTACCCTGGTGTTAAGGTTGTACCTCACATATTGTTTATAAAAGGAGAATTTTAAAAGGACAAATGCAATGTGCGGTGGAACTATGCTGCATGTGAAGAAAAAAGGAAGCAGCCATTTCAAATAATCTGTTTCAGGATACGATTGGTAAATAATCATAGCAGTGGATGAATCTGTCTATTTTACTTCCATCTACATTTTTTTTTCTATTCTTCTCTCTCATTCTCTCTCTGTCTCTCTCTCTTTACATCTGAAATACTTTCCACTCTCTCTGGAGAAATTTACATGCCTCTCTAACATAATTTTTGCAGTCAGTGGATACGATTCTAAGCTCCTTGGAGCTCCAGTTTGAATGTGGAGCCCCATGTGCATGACAGCTGCCAGTTCTCTACTATGCATCTTAAGATGCTTTGTATATTGACTGTGAATCTGTAATTTCAGATTACAGATTAGGCAGCAGTAGGTGTCTAATTAGGGATGTGTGTCTGCTTTGAGTGAATTCCAAATATCAAACCAAAACAAACCACTTCAGAGGTATTTGTACCTCTTTGGAAGTGAAAAAGATCTTGTCTGAAGTGAACAAAAGCAGAGCGAGCTACCCTCAAAGCTATGGCCACACTTCAGAATTTTAAAAGGATGTTTTTAGAGAGCCCCCCCCCTCTTTTTCTCCCTCTATCATAGAATCATAGAATCATAGAGTTGGAAGAGACCCGAGGGGTCATCCAGTCCCACCCCTGGCTATGGAGGAACACCCATCAAAGCATTCCCAACAGATGGACATCCAGCCTCTGCTTAAAAACCTCCAAAGAAGGAGACTCTACCACACTCCCAGGCAGCACATTCACTGCCAGACAGCTCTGACCATCAGGAAGTTCTTCCTGAGGTTCAAGTGGAATCTTCTTTCCTGCAGCTTGAATCCATTGCTCCTTGTCTTAGTCTCTGGAGTAGCAGAAAACACGTCCACTCTCTTTTCGACATGACATCCCTTCAAATATTTAAACATGGCTATCATGTCCCCTCTTAACCTTCTCTTCTGCAGACTAAACATACCCAGCTCGCTAAGCTGTTTCTCATAGGACATGGCTTCCAGACCCTTCACCATTTTGGTCGCCCTCTTCTGGACACGTTCTAGCTTGTCTATATCCTTCTTGAATTGAGGTGCCCAGAACTGTACATAGTATTCCAAATGAGGCCTAACCAATGCAGAATAGAGTGATACCATTACCTCCCTTGATCTAGACACCATACTCCTATTGATGCAACCAAGAATCTCATTGGTCTTCTTGGCTGCCTCATCACACTGCTGATTTATGTTCAGCGTGTGATCTACCAAGACTCCTAGATCCCTTTCGCATGTACTGCTATCCAGCCACGCATTCCCCCATCCTATATTTGTGCATTCCATTTTTTCTGCCTAAGTGTAGGACTTTACATTTCTCTCTGTTGAGTACATTGAGTACATGATACATTTCTCTGTATCTGTCCTTGGCAACTGATATATTCCTTCTTGCATTGCCAAGGGAATTCTATAAAAGGAACCATAAAGTAAGGGAGAAAGAGAGAAGAAGGGATGTAGTTTCATTCCATAAAGGCAATTATGAAACAGAGAGGAAGAGGTATAGATTTGTGACTGACAGTTCTACATTCCAATTAAGCAATGACTTTACCAGAGTTCTCCAGTCACAGTGCTTTTGAGTGGAATGCTGCATCGTCATATGGTCTTTCTTCTAATCAGAGGCTTATGGATTGCCATGTCAACCAGATCTCTGATATCATGGTGCTGGTTTGGTCTTTAATAAGACCTTTGTGATCTTTGATTAAATCTATCATCTGGATTGAACTGATGGACATTTATTACCTATTTAATTTGTTATGGTCTTAAGCTATCTAGTTACCACAATTGTCTGACTAGTTCTCTGGGCACATCACTCACTGAAACATGGGTGAAGTGGCTTCATCCCTGATTTCCCACCTGGCTATATAGTGCAGCCCCAACATAGGCAGAAGAATTGGAGAGGTGGTATTCCTATCTACTGTGTGGAATCTCTCTTCCATTCAAAATGTTGAATCAATGGGGGAGAGATTCAAGTTCAGCACCTTGGATAGCTCCGTTACTGCTGAGACTAAAACCCAGAGCATATTCATTGTCCCATTGACACCGTAGCCACCAGCCATCACTGTGATAAGGAATCTGTCTCCCTTATTTGGAGACTTCTCCACTGATGGCTTGCAAGATTAGGGACTTTTCTGAATCACTGATCACCTGACTACATAATTATCTCTTTGCCTGAGCTGGTGGAGCTGATCTCTGGTGTTGTTTTTGTGGGGGGGACCCCAGGATGTTTGCACTGGTGGTTTTCAATATCTATGCCAGACTGATGTTCAACCCTTCGTTGTGCAATCTCCTGTCAAAGGCAGGCTCTGTATGTGTTAGGCTTGAAATTTGGTTTTTGTAACTTGCTATAGAATTAATACTTGATAATCATTAACTGTGATATTGATTGGCATTTTAGACTCTGGGCTCATCAAGCAACCTTGCTTTAGAAATATTTGTTCTGTTCTGTTCCTGTTTATAATCAGTATGTATAAGCGAAGGACACTGCTATTGTGAAAGATGTCTTTAGGAATGATCCAGGATGTTGCCTGGAACAACACAGACTTGGAATGTTAAGGGTCAGATAATATGTAACACATGTACAAGCTATGACTCTGCTGATGCTAATGCATGAATCTTTTCTTTTCCATAGAGCATTCTTTGATATAAACATAAAAATGGTATAAGAAAGGAAATCTGAAATAATGAATCATCCTTCCTGGGATCCTTTGGCCAAAGTTATATGTGTGTGTGTCTGTTTGTCTGTCTGTTTTTCTTTCCTTCTCTTTTCTACCTTCCTACCTTTGTGTTTGGGGGTTCAAGACAGCTCCTTGTCTGGGGATACAGTGAGGTGTGGTTTGTTTATCCACCCTAACATATGTTCCACAGTCCCATGGCCACTTAGAAGCTGAGAAAGGGCAAAGACACCCAGCCCCCATGTTGCTGTGATTCTTCAGCCCAGAGAAAGGTCCAGTCATTACTTCCCTGGACTGCTAGTGAATGTTTTCTGGAGATCTGGCTAGGTGATTTCTGCTCTTGACCTCAAAACTGCCCAAATGTGCCCATTCTCCCACTAAATGGCTGTGGAAGCATGCTTTAGTACTTGAAAGCTAAGAAGGGGTCGCTGTGATGAACTGCACTGGCAGAGCATTATGCTTCATAAGCATGATGTTGGATGACACAATATATATTTGTTTGTTGTTGGGTGCCTTCAAGTCATTTCTGACTTATGGTGACCCTAAGGTGAACTTATCATGGCGTTTTCTTGGCAAGATTTATTCAGAGGGGGTTTGCCTTTGCTGTCCTCTGAGGCTGACAGAATGTGACTGGATCAAGGTCACCCAGTGGATTTCCATCGCTGAGCAGGGATTCAAACCCTGATCTCCGAGTCATATCTCAGATCACTACATTATGCTGGCTCTCCACAATAGATATCCCTCTGCCAAAATAATAACAACAACAACAACAACAACAACAACAACATACAAACAAAACTCATTGAAGTTGGTGACTGTGAAATACACATTCATGTGTAGATAAATCCTTGACCATTGATGAATGTTTCTTCTCCCGACCACACAAGGGCATCTAGGATTGAACCATCAGTTAAGTTTCAGGCTACAGGAATATAATTTAAAAGTACAAAAGCAACTACAGATATCATTTTTTTGTTAACCAAAAATTAATTGTGTGCATTACATCCTCCTCTGAACAAATCTTGCCAGTAAAACCTTCTGGTAGGGCCACAGTAGGTTGGAGCCAACCCAAAGGCACACAACAACAACAACAAAAACTATATCCATCCAAAAAGGAACTGGAACTGGGAGCATTATCTGTACTACACTGCCGACATTAAGCTAAACTGTACAGTTACTTCCAAAAGTGACATAGCAGTGTCCTATACATGTGAAATATCTTTTTTTTTTTTTTGCTATGCCAAATGCAAAATTTAAATCTAGAAAAATGGTCAATTAAGATCATCCTTGTGAGATTCACAGGTCCCTATGGCAGAACCTTGGGAAATGGAAGCAAGGTTCTGCCTCATATCTGATGTTCAAATGAGCCTAAAGTGAAAAGGCCTTTATTTCAAGCACAAAAGACATTCTGTAACAAATTTTCCTCTTGCCCATACCCTTAGTGCTAATGGTTGAACTTGTGACCCACAAGAAAAGAATTAGGTTGTTCAAGTGCAGAGCTCCATCATACTGTTCTTCACAGGATCCTCCATAGCATGGTGACTTTCTTAACATTTTAAACCTTACCTTTACAAAGTGTGAAGGTTAGAACTGGCTATTTCTGGGGGTGGGGGGGTGGGAATGGAGAGAAAAGCTGGGATTCTAGTGAATCAGATGGATAAATGGCAAAACTTGATGGAAGTTAATTGTGCATCCATTTTCAAGGCAATCACAGTCATGCATCTCTGTGGGAAGAAATTTTAAGAAATTTCTTCACTATGATCTGAGTGGTTAATGCTTCTCAACCATTTATTGTTTTTTTTTCCCCTCATGATATTGAACAGTGTAAGAAAGTAGATTCTGAGTCCCCAGGTTGTACGGAAGCTGCTTCCGAGCACATAATGCCTGCTGTGTTTTCTCCTTGTAGTGTCCAGAAAGCTTTTGAAGTTTACTTTTGCTTTTAAGTGTTGCCAAGTCTGTCACAGTTAAGTGGGACACCAGCCAGGCCAATGCTAATGAGACAAATTGACATTTTGCAAAGGATTTGTTGTTGCTGTCAGCCTGCATCCATACAATGGAAACAACGTATGAGTCATAATTACCCATAACTGCATCGTATCACATTCTAGATCAATATTCAAGACATTAAAAGGACAATAATGTTACAGCAAATGAGCCAAAGACTGAACTGAAATGCCATGATACGGCTGTGTTCTCCGCTCTCTCCTTCAATAAGTGCTTGTTTATTTTAAGGCTAAATGCTTTGCATGTTACAAAGCAAATTGTCTTCTCAATAGAAGTTTAGCAACTTGGCAGTGTGGGTTTCTCTAGTGTCCAGCACTAGGGTCTTTGGGCAACTAAGGCCAGTTCCCCAAGAAAAGGAGAAGGTGGAACATAAGCAAGAGGAGAGAAGGGCCATAGAGTAGTAGCTAGTTTCAATTGTTGCCACATTTGCATTATTTTCCCTTCTTGAAATCGAAGACTTGATGATCAACAATGAAATAAAGAGACCAGACACATATATTGGGTAATAAGGGCCAGTTTATTTAATATGACCTATTTAAAATTGTGTTTGTCTGGAAAGGAGCAACTAGGAGGGAGCAACCTGATGTGGGTCCAGTTGAGGCCAGATGTCACCACATGACAATCCCCTAAACCCTGTGGGCAATCCAAATTGCTTTGACTGCTCCCCAGTCTGGCATAACTGGAAGGTAGCCTGGGAGACTTCCATCTAAGCCTCAGAGCCCTACAAGTGAGAACCCTAATCCCTGGTGAACCACAACAGTAGTCTCCTTCACTGACCTCCTGGGATGTAGGGCCCTAAAGACAGAGTTCCAGAGATCTACCCTAAACCAAAGGGGTACCAAGAGGTGAACTCCAAAGTTTTATTCTATCCTGCTACCTGCCAAACGAAAGTCTATTTAATATACCACACCAAACCAGTTGTCCCAATGCCATCAACTACAGTATGGGATAGCAATAGCAATAGCATGTGTATTTCTATACTGCTTATCAGCTAAGTGTTCTCTAAACAGTTTACAATGTGTTAGCTAATTGCCCCCAACAAACTGGTTACTCATTTTACCAACCTGTGGAAGGATGGAAGGCTGAGTCAACCAGGAGCCCGGCAGGATTGAACTCACAACCTTGTGGCTACAGTATTGACATTTAACCAATGCAACACCATGGCTTTCTAGGGGATGGGGGGGGGGAAGACCTGCAAAAGGGGGGGGGGAGTCCTATCTGGCCCAAAAGCAATCAGATAAACTCTTACTGCAATAAAGGCGGGAGGGAGGGTCAATTGTCTGAGCCAAGTAGACAAGAGCAGGGGTAGGCTATCTTCAAATAGCACAAGCCCTGCCCTGGCTCACATTGTGATTTTACGCCATGTGCCAATCACAGTCACATCTTGGTCTCTTCCATGGAGACCATCAGATTTTTACCCTCTCCAGCAATGACTATTGTCTGGGTAAGTAATTTGTAAATGTCACAAATTCAGGAAAAAGTAAAGTATGTGTCATTGAGTTGCCTGTTAACTTATGGCAGCTCCACAAATTTCACAGGTTTTTCTCAGGCAAGGAGTACTCAGGGATGGTTTGCCCTTACCTTCCATTGAGGCAAATACAGTAGGGTACTGCTATTTCCAGTATGAAGAAGATAATTTGTGTGGCTGTCTGTGCTACAGATGAGAAAGATAAGGAAGAAAGTGGTGGCAACACTAATTCAGTACCAATATGATTAAATCCACAAGGACTTAAAACCAGACTTAAATACTCAGACTCCCAGTTTGGTTTCTATTTCTCCCATGCTTGAATACACAAAATCTCAAGTTCTTTCCATCCTGAATATGAAGAATTTTACATCTGAAACCGATTTCTTGCATTGTGAGTATTTGGAAATAGTGACAGGTGGAATCTATTTATTTCCAGTCCATGCCACTCCTATATTTTAATCCAGAGCTCTGTGCCATTCTACTTCCATATTAATTTAGAATAAAGCAAATCTTCTCAAAAATACAGATTTAAAATAAACGTACATTTTGATATGTCTGAGTGCTGAGAACTGTTTTGCAATATTCGGAGAAGTGTGAAATCTGGTGCACATCTTCTGTCAGGTGTGGATCAGCTTCCTTTTAGAAATTCACAAATACTGAATTCCTTAAGCATTTTTTTTAATTTGGTAGCGTGAAGCTTTACTCAGAAAGAATCAATTTGCTAACTGCGGAATTATGAAGCTTGTAATCCAAACATTAATTTCCAGGCTGTGAAGAAATGTAAGATTTCTGTTTGATTCCCACCAGAAGAATGGATACCCACAAGTTGAAGCTCTCCTGTGCTTTCACACATCTCTAGGGTAACACCAAAAAATGGAATATTTGATACAGTGCAGAATTTCATGTGCATGCAAAACCTGGAAGTCTTAGTCAGAATTCATCCTTTGATCAACCATGGTATCCACCATTAAATGAAGTCTTGTATAGTTGCTGAATTTTTGAGGGGGCACTTTTTCTTCTTTGATGCTGATAAAAGCTGCCACTTTCTATGGCCAATTGAATAACTTTCATCTACCTTCTGCCAGTTCCATTCACTCCAATCCTCCTTTGATCTAAAGAAGGAGCTTCCTCTGTTTTGCTTTCCACTATTGCTCATGCTTTAAAAATATTTTGGTAACAGAGATTTTTTTTAGGGACCAAAGGTTTTTTTGTTTTTGTTTTTTTACTGCCTTTCTGCTTCTTTCTTTCTAGTGTTTCTCATCTGTTTTTCTGGGTGGGTGGATCAGGAATCATATATTTAAACCGGCCAGTGCACCTTAATTACAATCAGTTTCTTCCTTAATAAATAAAAATGTCAAAGGGACACCCACTTTTTTATCAACAGAGAAAAAGAGCAATTGCTTTGAAAAAGTTGCCGTTGCAAGGGCTCTAATGGCAGAAATATTTTCACAACTAGTTTTTTAAAGGGAAGATCTAACTTTGGGGAGAACTTTGTGGTAGAGCCTGAACCACTTGAGATAGGTGCTGAGTCTAGTGCTGATCTGTCTCCCCCAAGGCTTGAAATTTTTTTGGGGGGTGGGCAGGCATACTGTTCCCAAGGATCCCAGCCAACATGGCCACTGCTCTTACCAGGTGGAGGACCTTGTGAGCTATAGTTCAAAGGAGTAGCATTTCCAAGCACTGGCCTTGGAAAAATCTTCATCATATATGACCAATGATGTCCTACTTGATCAGTGAAACAGATGCAGAGTTTGGGAGTCAGTACGACTTACAAAGTGTAGTTACAAATAACTCCATAGTTATTTGTCATCAAGTCAACTTCAGCTTGTAACAACCTTATTAGAGGGTTTTCTTGGCAAGATTTATTCCGAAGATGTTTGCCATTGCCTTCATCTTAGGCTGAGACAGTACAATTTGTCTGAGGTTACTGAATAGGTTTTCATGGCTGAAGACAGATTTGAATCCTGGTCTTCCATGGTCATAGTCCAGCATTCAAACTGCTATACCATGCTGGTGCAACAACAAATAGTTATTTGTAATGAATCCATTTCCCAGATAACTAAGGTTTATGTACATTATATTTGATTAGTCACTAAATGAGTGATAATGGTCCTTTCCGCACCTTACCTTCTTCTGGCGCTGGGGTGTGGGGATCAAGCAAGCAGCCTCCGGTGAGAGGCTCTCACGTCCAGGGTCCTTTGGCTTCGCACGAGCTGCCTGCTCACTCAAGAGCCCTGCCTTTTCCTTCAGCAGTGCAGCCTGGGAGTTTCCCAGGCTGCGCTAGGGCAGGAAGCTCAACTGGCACGGCTCCGGAGGCTCCACATGGGGCCCAGGAGCAATGCGCAATTGTGCACCATTTTTGGCTTCTAGCCAAAAATGAAAAGGTGTGCAATCGGCACCTGCCCTACCCTGGAGCATTGTGCAATTGTGAGTGCATTGTGTAGATCGCTTCTCACAATCGCGTGACTCTCCAGGTACCCTTTCGCATGGAAAATGCTGTGCAAAAAGGGCCAATGATATTCTTTTATCAAGGTAATTCTATCTGCAATTTTTAAGCACTGTATGGTTTTATCAAATGGTGACGGAGAAATAGCATATGTTCCAGGCAGCGTGCCTTGTGCTGCTGAGTGAAAAACATTCGGATCTTTTTCAAGCAAGTAAAAGTAACCGTGGCAATTACTTTTGAGAAACACCAAAGAATTACTTTTTAAAAAATGGCTTCAATGAACTAACAGCCTGAAGCAAAGAGGCAGGAAGAGAATGTGGAAGGGACATTTGCGAGAAAAACATATTGCTAGAAGAACTGTAAGAGTTTCTACAAATGTTTGTGGAGTTTCTGCATTGTGTTTCTGTGCCATGCTGTGCATGTCTTTGCTGTTGGCATCATGTTGATTTCCACTTGCCAGGGAATTCAGGCACCCATGTTTAGAAGAAGCAGAGCCCTGCTGTTCTCACAGAAATCACCTTTCCCTGTTGAATTAATGGAGGGCATATTGCATATGTGCATAAAAGGCAAAAGGAACAAGGGGGAAATGAGTATAAAAATAAAGCAATTTCCAGTCTAGTACCTTTATATTCAATCTCTTCAGATCTTTTGAAAGAGCACCCTTCTCTTCTTCATAAGCAAAAAATAGCTGGAGAAGAAGAGGGAATGTGTCCCTGAATAGCAAAACATGGAGGAAGTGGATTACAAAGCATTTCCTTCAGGGATTTGTTTTTTTCTGAATCATCTTCATCCTTTGCTTTATTTCCTGGGGACCAGAGGAAAAGCAAGCATCACCTCCTTGAATTGTAGCACTAGAGCTTTCTACCAGAGAATCCTAAAAACCTCACTAAATTACAAAACCCAGCATTCCATAGGATGGCCCCACAGAATTTGAATAGGTATCAATTTTCTACAATTTTGTAATATAGGTACACTCTCTGGCTGACTAGAGCCTTCTAGAGAAATGCTCAACACTGCAACCTTTTGCTACAGACCCATATTGCACCTGTACCTCAAGATAGCCAATGGTAGGGACAGCCATTTCCCATCAAGATCATCTTCAAGTTCCAGCTGTCAGGACTTTCCAGGGATATCTTGTTGGCTCCTATTTGAAACAGAATGCTAGACTACATCAGTCTGGTCTGACAAGGCAGCTGTTACATTTGCACGCTCATGGTTGGCCATGGGCAAGTCATTATCTCATAGCCTCATTATGCCTGCATTAAAAACCTAGTCTACAGAGGTTACTATGAAGACGAATGCAATAATTATCGTAATTATATCTGAAGAGAAGAAGAAGAAGAAGAAGAAGAAGAAGAAGAAGAAGAAGAAGAAGAAGAAGAAGAAGTAGTGATGAATATTCATGATCAGGATAATTCATAACCAAAATGAGAGTAGAACTGGGCTACATAATTCCCTCCAAAGCATCCCTTTAGTTTCTGAAAGCTGTATCCCTTTTATTAGTATTAAAAAAGAAGGAAGGAAGGAAGGAAGGAAGGAAGGAAGGAAGGAAGGAAGGAAGGAAGGAAGGAAGGAAGGAAATAAGGGAGAATAGAATGTCACTAGAGCACCTTTCTTAATCTTGTGCACTGCAGGTAGGTTAAACTACAGCTCCCATCATTCCCATCCAGTATGGCCAATGGTAATGGACAGCTTAGACTTGAAACCTCTTGACATTCCTCTTGCCTTATCAGTGTGAATTTGACTTTTCTTTCCAAAATAGTTTTCCTCTTTATTTTACATGTATTATTAACTAAAATATTTTTATCATTTTCTCTGAGATCTCAAGTCAATGTACAGTTAAAACTATATAAACAATTTAAAACCATTCCAGATAAAACTGACAAAATAATTTAAACATGATAAAAGCATACAAAAAGGCCAAAACTGTATTTTAATCATTTCCTAATGCAAGTAATATTACCTGTTAAGCAAATCAGTCATGAGTCTGGTTTGGGAGCATCATCACCAGAGTAATAGTCCCAAAACCTTAAGTTTCAGTAGCAAGTTCTCACACTTTTCCAGAATTCAAGAATGTGAATCTCAAGGCTTTAATTAAAAACATTATTTCCCCCTGTTTACAACAGACATAGTGTCTCTTGGTTCTGTTGGTACAAGAAATATTTAAGCAGTAACAAATGTATTCTTTTGTTGGCATCTCCATAACTTCTCCCCCTCCCTTTTTTGAGCCTCTTTAGGGAGGTTTAAAAACTGAAACCTAGAGCAGTTTTTAAAAATCTTTTTGTTCTTTAGAAGTTAGGCAATTTGAAGTTTGCTGGCAAATTTACAGATGAGTATGGCAAATGGGGTCTGTTGTGAAAACAGGGCCAAATGCAAATTTTGTGAACTCCCAAGGGGATGGAAAAAAGAAAAGATGTTAATGCAGTTATTGCTGGTAAAATTATATGTGTGGGAGAGAAATTAGTACATAATCTCAGAATTGTTCATTACAACGATGTTAATTACACAACAAAGTTATCCTCCTTTAATGGAAGGACTGAATAAAGAAGTAGTGATGTTCTATTTAATTCTGAAAATGCATATCGGAGGGGGAAAAAAACTCGTGATCTGATGCCAGTGGGAATTTGGAATAAAATTTCCATAGCTGGGATAAATTAGCTGAAAATCACACTATGAAAATAACTGGAAGCTAAAATGTTGGAGAAGTATGCAGTGTTGAGCAATACTGTTAAGATCTTCCAACATTTTACAGGTGAAAAGCAGGGCATGTGTGGCAGGGTAACATCAGAGTGTGTTCAAAAGTCCAAAGGCCAGAGAACAAGAGGGTAAAAGTTATCAGTGAGGAAGAGCACACCAACCTATTATTTTCAGCAAGGAAACCCTCGTATTTAAATAGTGAATTCTGGAAAGCCAGGGGCATGGGGGGAAGACAAGAAAGGAAATAGAAGAAGAAACCCAAATGAGCCCAATGGGAAGGCAAAATTCCATCCCACCCCCCGCTGTCCCTCCTGCTGAGCTGAGTGCAACCTACTTTTATGCTGTGAACTGACTTGTTACCAATTGAAGTAAGCAAAGGACAAAGGGGGAAAGGAGGAAGAGCAGAGAGAAACCAGGACATTTTAAAGGCAACTAAGAAAGTGGGATAGCAGAGGATTAGCTAGGGTTGTCGCTGTCAGACTGGGATAGTTAGAGGGCATATTACACCTTCCAACTCCAGGTGGTTTTGGATGACATACACTTACTTAACCCATTTCAAATCAGCTTCAGAGTGGGACACAGAGTACTGCTATTGTTGCTTGAGTGGATGACTTCTATTTCAGCATGAACAGAGGAAGTGTGTCTCTCTCTGTTGATGCTTTTGCTGAAGGCAGTGCTTGGGGATAGTTACTCAAAACAAAAACAAAAACAAAAAAGGGATATGACATACCCACAAGATGCCATTCTATCCCTAATGCTTTTTAATATCTACATGAAACTATTGGGTGAGATCATTTGGAGGCACAGGACAGAGTGCTATCACTATACTGATGACACCTAAATATATTTCTCCATGCCTTCCAAAACAGACTCAGCTGAGGATTGTATGTCTCCTCTGAATGAATGCTTGGAGGAGGGAATGAACTGAATCTAGACGAGACAGAAGTGCTTACTATTAAGAGTCCTAATCTGAAGTTGGAGGTGTGTCGGCCACTTTTGAATGGGATCACACTCCCCCTGAAAGACTGTGTTTGCAGCTTGAGAGTGTTCTTGGCTCTTGTATCCAAATGTCAACTCAGATAGATGCAACAGTCAGGATTACTTATTATCAGCTTTGGCTGATACAGCAACTGCACTCCTTCCAAGAATTGGAAGATGTAAAGATATTAGTGCACAAGCTGGGAACATCAAGGTTGGACTTCTGCAATGCACTGTACATTGGTCTACCTTTGTATCAAGTTTGGAAACTCCAGCTGGTCCAAAATATGGCAGCCAGAATGGTTACAGATACATCCAGTGAGCATATCACACCAATGTAAAAATCACTCCACTGGCTGCCAATTAATTTTGGGGCAAAGTACAAAGCATTGGTTATTACCTTTAAAGCCCTACATGGTTTGGGTCCAAGTGACCTGCAGGATCGCCTCCTCCCATACAATCCCCCTGTACACTCAGGTCCTCTGGGAGCCATTTACTTAAACCAGCCAGGTCTAGACAGGCAATGGTCACCCAGAGAACCTTTTCCTTGGCCACCCCTAGACTGTAGAATGATCCGAGAGAAGAGATTTGACAGCTAAATGTGCTGTCTGAATTTTAAAAAGTACTAAAGACCTATCTCTTCTGGAAAGCCTACCTAGCTGACTTGAAACTATGAGTTTTAAATTGGTATATTTTTATGGCTGTGTTTTAATCTAGAATTATATGTTAAATAGTTTTATGTGTTTTTAGTTATATGTTATGTTTTAATTTATGCCCAAGCCTTGAGGAGAGGTGGGTAGTTAATAGTAGTAGCAGTTGTAGTAGTAAAAGTAGTAGTTACTATGGAAAATATGTGATTTATCCTGATGCTGGGAGGGAGAAGCAAAGTTCCTGTAGGATGGCCAGATACCCTACTAAACAGATGATGGTTCTCTGTTGGACAGTATTTCAGGAAACAATCCTCTGTTTAAATGGACCCTCTGATTGAAAAGCTGGCCATTCCACACATTCCAAGTCCTGTTTAAACATAAGGAACCATAACTAGGGAAAAGCAGGAGCTTTGAATTTGCTGATTAGCCATCAGCACTTGGAGGAAAGACTGAGTAAGCACATAAATCCCCTGTCCATAGTCTTCCTCACACAAATGTATTGCATCACTACTGAAGTGATAATTCTAAAACAAGGATGGGAAACTGTTACCCCAAAACATGGGTGACTCAAGGGTCCATCTGTGATGCCAGTACATCCACATGACAGTGGGGAATTATTTAGCTCAATACGGAGGCTTGTGTGTGTGTGTGTGTGTCTGTGGTAACCTAATAAGATCTTCCACTAATGTTTACAGGGTCTTCACAGGAAAGAACCAGCCAGAGACTCTAAATGTAAGTTAGAATGTGTTTTGTTAAAGAGAATTCAATCTTGCATAGATAAGATCCAATCACTCACACACTCGCGCAAGGCTAGCTGAAGGAAAAGCTGGGAAAGGTTGATGCTGGAGTTTCAGGGTTTTGGGTGATAATTACCAGTCTGGAGAGTGGTGAAAAAAACGGTGATGTGGCTTAGACTTATGCCTAAGAACAGTACTCATTCACAAATCAGAATGACAGCGTGGCATTCAGGAAAAGAGATACTGTGTCTGACTGTTCACAACTGTGGGATTTTATAGCCAAAATCTACCTGGAGGGCAAGGGTGCTAATGGCTTTCCAGCCAGGAAAACAATGGAGGTTGCAGAGCAGATAATGAGGTCTGGACTGCATTAATGATCTTAGTGCTAGGTGACAAAGAGTTAATGGTTGCCATGATAGCTCTGTAATAGTGGACAGGTGTGGAGACAATGAGGGAAATTACCAGATCAATGGGGAAAAGTGTTGAAAAAATCAGTGGTTTGGTGGGAACTTCCCATTGCTATTGTCTGACAGCAGGGTCATTACAGCTTAGTTTAAGCTTATTATCCCTAGATTTACCTGGTGACTTCCTAACAATGACCTGGCTCTGCCTAGAGGGGATCTCTGATCTACCTTTGCAGTGCATGTATTCAGACAGTGTCAGAGTCCAACTCCCTGCCTGTGTCTCACTGCCAGCAAGGGGGAGGGGGTGAGAATACTTGCTGCGAGGAGGAGGAAGAGGAGGCAGCAAGGAATGTCCAATACAACTACTGTTAAGGAAACTGCAGACCCGAGCCAGGTCGAAGTCCAGTCCAACAGTCTAGAAAGCAGAGGTCTGTCCAGAGAGGTCAAGGGAGCCAGAACACGAGGCTTGCAAGTAATTTGCTACAAGCAAAGAGCAAGCCACACTGACAAACCTAAATAGCCACAGAGAACAGGTGTTACTTGTTATTGCTTCCTTAATCTAGCCAACGCGGCTTCCCTCTAAGCTGCTCGTTTCAGCCTTCTTTGTGACTGGAGGCTAAGGGGCTCCGGTGACTGTAATCCTTCTAAATCACTGCTGGTTCCTTCTCCCTCTGGAGCTAGTTGGGGCAAATCTGCCCACACTCGTTCTTCAACTGCTGGGCATGTTTGCAAGTTGGTTTGGTCAATCACTGGCTCTGTTCTTGGCACAATCAGTTGTTCCTCAACTTCAGAGCCATCATCTATCACGGACAGTGCTTTTCCTCTGCCCAGCTTGGCCTTATATTCACATGAGGGTCCATTTTATATCAATGCCAATTAATATATTTTCCAAATTAGATCATATTTTGACAATTAAACCATATCAAATCTGGGGTGTGTGCAAACCAGTAAGAAACCATGTGGCTTTTCACATGTTGCTGGGCTTTATCTCCCAACATTCCTTACCCTTGGCCTTATGATTTCACCCTTTACCTAAATCCAGTTGCTGGTCTCAACCAGATCAAAACCACTGAAGCAACAGGATATGCATAAGTGTCTAACCATTCATCCAGTTACTCACTGAGTCTCCTTTGGTGGGCCTACTTGATTGGTATAGAACAGTGTGTACAAATTTATTCAAATCTGTGTCCTTTTTTACCCTCTTATTTGGTGATGTGCTTCTTTTCTGATGATGCATAAGTGGCAAACCTAACTGACTAGTTACATTCTCATGGGCCTTCACAAAACATGCATTGAGGCTAGAGACTTAATGTATAACCAAGCTAATGAGTCTGCCTTGTTTGCCCCATTCTTTCCTTTCTGTGCTGGAGAATGAGAGGACATTGTTGGCTGATCATGCTATACAGCTGTGGGCATCCTTCTGTTAATTAGAAGCCAGAGGCAATTATTCTGAGGACAAGCTTGCTTTGGTCTTCTTTTAGTAATGTATAGACAGCTTGCTGGTGGATCTTTTGGTCCAATACAAATTAGGTCTTTAATTAGGCTGCAGCAACAAAAAGCAGGGCTTCTTCTGTCTGACCTGTTTACCAAGACATAGAAATTAAAGCTGCAGATGAATCAGAACTTGTGTTTTTCTCCTGAGAGGAACAGTGAGACACAGTAGCACTGCCTTCTAGTGCAGAAGCCTGTTGGTTGTTCCTCCAGTGACGAGTCCTGTTCTTCTACTTTTAAGTTGCATGTTCTCATTGTTTGCTCTCACACAGCTCAGAATTAAGATCTGAGGCATACATGCAGAGGACTTACTAGAGAGTCCCAAACTTCTTGAAACTTGCAAGGGTCTGCAATAAGCAGTACTTTACTGAAGTCCATCCCAGTGGTTCAGGCCTTTCAGTATAAGATGGGCTCAAAATGGGCAAGCTTCCTTTTGGTTTAATCATATTGGTTCAGCCCAACTAGAGTTGAGATGTTAAAAAAATGAGATTTAGCAATATGTTGACTTAACCATTCAGCAATTGATACAATGAGTCTCCTGTTTTAGGACTAACACGTTCAGGCCTCTGGCTCTAGCCACTGGAAGTCTAATAACCAATCACCATTCCTCACTCAAAGGTGGATCATGGAAATACCAGATAATATAACTCAAGAGCCCATTAGATGAAATGAAATTAATGGCTTGGGTAGCTTATTTCTGATGTTCCTTCTTACCATATGCCTCAGAGAAGAGGTTAAATGCAGGGGTGGTGGTGTAAGGCCCTGTTTTGAGGGTCCCTGATATCAGTATGGTTTGGATGGGCACCATGCCTAATTGGTATCATATGTAATTGGCAAAACACTTTAATTGGCACTAATATCAAATTCAACCTTGAGAGGTGATGGAGAGGTCAAACCAAGAGAAGGAAAGAATTTGACTGTAAACATGAGAAGGACAGGTCAACTTGAAACTTCCTCCCAGTAAGACTGAGATTTCTCAGGCAAATACACGCTATTCCTGTGGATAATAGGCTTAAATAGAAGCTGGAATTTTCCAGGGAACCCAACTGTGAAAAGCCCACCAGGACACTGATTGACAGATATCCCTCTCTTGTATACCTGGATTCCTTCCTCTTTTCTCACAGCATCCACAATAGACAGCTATTACAACACCCATCATGTCTTTGTCAATCAAGCACTAAGCCATCAACAGGCAAAAGACCCATTGTCCACAACAGGTTCTTTTTGTCTTGCATCTGGAACCTTCACTGCCACAGGCTATTTTCAGGGTACAAATACCCCTGATTTTAGGATGCCCAGTGCAGTCTCTCAAAGGTCTACTCGACACTCTGTCCATATGGCTCCTGAATGAGAACTGTCCTTAGATCCTACCTAAGCCAAAATACATTCCTGCTCTTCACTACTCTTCTGGACTGGTAAATATAAATCCCCCCCAAACCCTCAGCCTCTCTATCCATAATTTTTTTCCCCTCACTTTTCTTTCTTGTGTGAATGTTCGACTGTTTGTATCTTGTGTGCATGGATAAGTTAATTCCCCTCAATAAAACACATTTTTAGCTTACTTTTGAATCTTTGGCTGGTTCTTTTCCTGCATGTGCCTGTAAACCTTAGTAGGAAAGGTGTCGCTAAGTTGTCAGTGAGATATTAAGTCCATTCCACGTTTTAGTCTCAATTTTAAAGGAGGCATCCAAAGTGCTGAAACTATTTTGGGGAGGACATTCAGCACTTTGGAAAGCTCCTTTAAAATTTAGGCTAAAACTGAGAACAAATTCCCCATGCCATTGACATGGAAGTCACCAGTTGTTCACTGGGTGGACGTTACCCTTTGCAGTAGAGCTATCTCAAGGTTTTCTCTAGTCTAACCTTTACTTCAGCCTAACCTGAATCTGTCGGTTTCAATTTCTCTCACATTCAAATATGTAATATCTGAAGTTCTTTCTATGCTTTTTATGAAGAAATGTGTGAATCTTAGTAAGGTCTTATGAAAAGCAAACCAAATGAAATTCTTGCCAATCTTCATTGGTTCAATAGGTGAAACTGCTCCCAGCAAGGTGAAATTCATACCCTGCTTATCTGAGATATAGCTACTAGAGATGTGGACTCTGTCAATGAAAAAGAGGTGGCAGAACTGCACAGGGGTATGCAAAGACCACAAAATTTGGTTTAGAAGATTCAGCACTTCATCAAAAAGATTGATTTGGATGGGAATGACTTGGAGACTAAACTACTTGACTGTTTTTTTCACACATGGGCGATATACAGACCTCCAAAGGCATATGATTCTGCCTATCATTAGAAATAAACGCACACACACACACACATTATCCTATAACTTTTTAATAATTTTTTGTTTGCTTGGAAGAAATCGTTGAAATTTCCAGGCATAGTAGCTCCTTAGGAGAGGCTGCAAGTATCGGAAAAATAAGTATGGGGGTTGGCGGATTGTATCCTATTAGGTTTCATATTTGGACTACCTGCACTTACAAGTGAGTTTTAATTGTATCACACAACTGCTAATTGTGTCTCATCAAGTCTGCCCTTTAGTTCGCAAAAAGTAAGACTATAGGCAATATAATAACTCCAGACAGCTCTTACTTCCTGAAATCTCAGCATCTTGATCAACAGGTTTAATTATAGCTTTTTAGTTCTGCTTTTATGAGAAAGAAAATGCCTGTGTTCTTGGGGGTGGGGGGCAAAACTCAGAACTGAGATAGCTCCTGTGCAGCCTGGAACTGGAGCAGCAGAAATGTCAGGAAAACCAAAAGCATTCACCACTTCTGCAGTATAGGGATGGAAAGAATACTTTAAAAATATTTTAAGTATAGACAAAAACATGTTTCTCAAGTGTGATGAAATCCTGGAGGGGAGAAAACTGGACTGAGGAGAATCTGTGCAGTTGGAGGCTTATTCTGCATATTTTCACCTTTTTTTTTTCTTTTGCGCAGAAAACAGGATTTTTGCAGAGGCAGAAAAATCTATTTCCTGCACAGAAACTGGCATTTTCTGTGCAAAAATACCATGTGCAAATTTTGCACAGAATAAAACTCAAACTGGGAATGGTCACTGCACAGTTTTTGAAGATTTGCTTGCAGTAGGAGAAAATTGCTGAGATTACTTGTTGCTTCCTTTAAGAATGAAATTAGCAAAGAATTAAATCCCTGCTACAGCGATGGATGCACTGCCTGCCCTGCTCCTCAGTGACCTAAGAAGAAATACTGCACATTACATGAAATGTGGGTATAGAAATGTGACAGTACATTGCCACAGATGTTACAGTGGAATAGCATTACTGACTATGCATGCTGGGAAAAGGTCTGCTGTTAAAACGGAACCTGAGCACTTTAATATCCCGTGCACTGAAAGTCATATCCAAGTTGGCTACTAGCCACACTGACTGTCAAAAAAAAAAAAAGAGAGAGAGTAAGGCATAAAAATTCAGCATGTGACCTGGAAATTTCATATGGCCTCACCCTTCTAACATTTGGGCAGTTTTTTTTTTTTTTTTTTTGGCTGAAACACCGTTGTCTGATCACAGCATTCCTTCTAGCAGGTAATTCAAGAGCCTTCATCCACTGCAGTATCAGGAAATTAAACAAGGTGTGTGTGGGCTGCTCTTGGAGAAGGACGCTGGACCATTTTCATTCCCTTTTCTAACCCTGCCTTTTCCATCCATTTGTTGCTCTGAAACCACAGTGAACATCAATGCAAGTAGTTGGGATTAATCTTGAACAGATTAATTCTTCTGATGGGCAGGTTTACCCTTCTTTGTGTGTTTGTGTCATCCTGTGAAAATATTAAGACTAATGTGAACCTCAAGGACAGCACAGCCTCACCCCCTCCCTTGGCATTAGTGCAATGTGCAAAAATGATTAGGAGAAAACGGAAAATGGAATGACATCCCTTAACTAGCTGTGTAAGTTCTGGATGGTTCTGCCAAGCAGTGTTATCAGTGCCTGGGAATATTTGGCACAAAACAGTGGCTCTCAGAGAAAGAAAGAACGAACGAAAGAAAGAAAGACCTTAAGAGAATTTTAAGGCACCAATTTTCTTTCTAAAAAAGAACCCAATAATAATCTAAAGTTGGCCCATGCATTGAACTTAATGATTTAATGAGTAGTGAAGTCTTTAGGGCCTAATTTGCAATTGATTTAGAATTTTTAAATGTCTTTGTTGAATTTTAGAATTTTTTTTCACTCCATGAGTTCTCTCCTGCCTTGTTGAGCCGGCACATCCATGCTACTGCTGCTGCTGTACACATGCATATTATTGTGTTCTCACCACATGCTGTCCTTTTTTAGAAGTATATTTTAGTTTTACATACACTGCTCCATTTGAATACACTCTTCACAAGCCCTCTCCTGCTTGCTATGATGAGCAAAGAGAGATTTAGGTAGTGTAGGACTTTCTTGCATCACTTTGTTCTCCCTCATATTGTTCATCAAACTTTCCTCATTTGCTCAGCTGTAGACTGTACTGCATGATTCTTAATAGTCAGTGTATCTAGGCAACCATACCATTTAACCCCCCTCCATTCCCAGGTATCTCTGGTCACTTAGAGACTTCTCTCTCTCTTATTTCTTCTAAGATGATGAATAAAAGCTAAGGCCCTTTTCGCACTAGGCTGTTATAGCGCTATGATTCCACTTTCAACAGCCTATGGAATTCTGGGGTTTGCAGTTTTGGGAGGGGCCAGCCAGCCCCTCCCGAAACTGTAAACCCTACGATTCCACAGGCTGTTGAAAGTGGAATCATAGAGCTATAACAGCCTAGTGCAGAAAGAGCCCAAGTTGAGCATTTCCTCTATCTCAGGCTAAGCAACTGTGGGGAGGCCACAGACCAGTTTTCCTTCCTCATATCTCTTTTGTGGGCCATCTTACCACCAAGCCTAAATATCTAAATTTTCTTCTGCAGCCACTCTTAAAATGGCAAGAGGGAGAGGTGCACTTTAACTTCTTGCCACCATTTTGAGAGGTACTGCAGAAGTCTCTCTGGCCATTTCCGCACTAGCCCGTTATAGCGCTATGATTCCACTTTCAACATCCTATGGAATCCTGGGGTTTGCAGTTTTGGGAGGGGCTGAATGACCCCTTCCGGAACTGCAAACCCCAGGATTCCATAGGATGTTGAAAGTGGAATCATAGCGCTATAACAGGCTAGTGCGGAAATGGCCTCTCTCTCCAGACCTTCTCAAAATGGCAACAGGAAGTGAAGGCTGGTTGCTTTCTGTCACCATTTTAAGAATGGCTGAAGGTGAAAACAGAAGTTCGGCGGTGCTTGTGGGTGGTGAGGTAGTCATATTTTGAATGTTTTCATGTGTTTGAGGGGTTTTCCTGTGGGATTATAGAGGAAAAAATGCCCCTAGATCATGACAATTAAAAAAAAATGGGGGAAGGTTAGGGGGCTTTGGGGAAGTAGTGGGGGCTTCAGGGGCTACAAAAGTGCAGCCCACGAACCCCATACCTGGTGAATGCACATTGCCCATTCTGATCTGTCTTAACTCTCTTAGTTAGCACTTTGACAACTCACATACTGTATATGATACGTTCAGTGAAATCTACCATGTAATCTCCTGGCACCAGATTTTGCCTGTGCCAGATAATGAGGTCCTAACAATTCCAGATTTTCTTGTCTCAGTGAAATATGTTATGGAGTGGAGAGAATCCACTACTCCCACAGTTTTTGGAGATAACTTGTACACATCTTTTCATCTTTTGGTTGTAGTTTCAAGGGGTTCTATTCTGGGCTGTTGCTGTTTTCTGTTTATGCGCTGTCTTTAGTAATCTTAACAGTTCATATGGTTTCCAATATGGTCTTTATGTTGAAGGTACTTGGCTGTATTTTTCCACTCCAGACTTCTCTTCTGAAACCAAACATATTTCAGCATTATGGTCAGCAGTCTCAGCATAGATAGTTTATTGTTGCCTAAAACTTAATAAGGCAAAGACAGAATTACTTATTTTTCCTCCAAAACCTTCTTTACAACATACATTCTCCATCACTGTTAATAATGTTCCAATTTATCCTGTGAAGGAAGCACATGGGAGCCTTGGCCTTATTTTTGACTGTTCTTTGTCAAGCACATGGGAGCCTCGGCCTTATTTTTGACTATTCTTTGCCTTATTTTTGACTATTCCTTGTCTTTATTCCTCACACTGAGGTTGTAGCAAAGTCAAGTCAATGTTTTCTTTATAACATTGCCAAAATCATACTTTTTCTTTCAGCTTACTCTGCTAAGACTTTAGTTCATGCCTCTGTCATTTCCCCTCTTAATCGTTGTAATCTTCTTTTGACCAGGCTTCCATCATTTCACCTTAGTCCTCTGGTCCCATGCAACATTCTGCTGTTAAGATTGTCTGTTTGGCCTGTCATTTTGATCATGGTATCCCATTTTTGATATCTCTTGCCAGTTGCCAGTTCCTTCTAGGATTCAGTGCAAACTCCACACATTCAAAGCCCTACACAACCTAACTGTCCCTATCTTTCAGTCCTTATTACTTTTTTACCAGCCTGCTCAAGATCTACATGCTCTAGAATTCTCACCCAGTCCAGGGTTTCTTCTTCCTTGGCTCCATTTCTTTTTCACTTGCTATTCCGTACTCTTGGAATTGTCTCCCTGAACATTTGCAAACTGCTCTTTCCCTTGTTATTTTTTAAATCTAAATTAAAAACTTTCTTGTGTTCCAAAGCTTTTAGAATTTTAGTTTAGTATTGCTTTGCAATCCTGTAGATTTTTATTACATGTATTTGTCAGTTTGCTTTATATTATTTTGTATTTTTTTCTATTTTATCTGAATAATTTGTTTTGTAATATGGCTTTATTATTCCTTCCTTCCCTCTCTCTGTTTGTGTGTGTGTGTGTATGTGTGTGTGTGTGTGTACACATATATTTTAGATTGTATGCCTTAGGCAGGACCCACTGTTTTTCGTCATTTTACTTATAAAGCAACATGTACACGGGTGGTGCTATATAAATAAACGATAGTAAGGATGATGATGAATGCCTGGGGAAAATACTATGTTAATTTTGAATGTGATGGGTGATGATGCAAAAAAAAAAAAAAAAAAGAAGCAAACAAATGAAGGGAGAAGAGATGCATTTTTACATATACAAATGTGTACTTGTATTTGTGAGAACCAGCACGGTGTAATGGTTTGAGCATTGGACTGTGACTCTAGAGACCAGAGCTCAACCATGGTTGAGACCACTCAACCATGGAAACTCACTGCATGACCTTGGGCAAGTCAAATTCTCTCACTCTTAAAGAAAGGAAAAAAAAAACCAACCTCTCTCTGAACAAATTTTGGCAAGAAAACCCTGTGATAGGTTTGCCTATCAAACAACAACATATGCATTTGTGTCCCTTGTAGAAAAATGTGCATTACTTTGTGTATTATTTCATGCACAAAATCTGCTTGCATGAAGTCCAGAAAGAGTACTCTACAGGTGACTGAATGGATTAGAGCACCCTGACCTCCTAAAACACATATGGAACAGATTATATTTCATTCCTACATCTCTAATTTCTACTTAGTGTGGAGGCTGAAGAATGGATCTTACAGGGGGCTTTATGGCTTGTTCTGTTCATGTACTTCATAGTAATTGATCAAAGGTGCATCAAGAATAAAGAAAGGGTTAACACTAAATATCATTTGCTCATGATAACAAGCTTTAGATGCCTGGTGTGCTGAATGCTGACCACAAATCCCCGGAATCACATTTAATATTCTGAGTCTTAGAAGACCTTCACAAGGAAATCAGTCCAAATTCATCATACCAGTGAGCATTTCTGAGTGGATCAATTCATATGCTGAAAAAGAAAATGATGAAGTTCAGCATCACCTTCACGATTCACAGTGGTGCATATATAAGCTCATATTTTCCAGGTCTTATATGAAATTCTGCTTAATATTCCAGATGAGTATGATAGTGAAATAGTTCAGGAACCAATGTAGCTATCCCACTGTTCTGTAAATGGGAGCTGCTTTTGGGGAACACTGCATAGACAGCAAAGACTGTTGCGGGACCCAAAAGGTGAAGTTTTCACATTCGCACAAGCTGTTGTGGAAGTTTGGAATGTGAATTTTTTGGAGAATAAAAATTAAACATTCTCATCACTGAGTGAGATTGCAAGAGTTTCTGTACATTTTAAAAATGATTTAGGTATTCGGGTTTTTGACTGAATCTTACAAGTTTTTTCCATGCAACTTTTTTATACAAAATGTAATTTGTGTAAAATATTATGGCAGGAATTCGCAATGTTAGTTATGAATGTGTACCTTAGAGTTACACACTTGCAGCTGATCCCTATGTTTGTATAGAGAATACATAGCTATCATAAAAGTTTCCTGGTCCTGACTGACCCTTGTGGAGGTCTGTGCTCTTGACAATTGGAATGTAGCTGACTAATGTTGCCGCCTCCTTCCTACAAACAGTATCTAGTGTGATGAGGTATTGTGGCAGGGATCCTACTTCTGATTGTTGCATCAGAGATCACTGATGGAAGTTGGTAGAAATGTCAGTCTGCTGATAGGAGAACAGACCCCTATTGTTCACAGTGGATGCTATCCAGAAAGTCAGGGTTGAGAAAGGGGTTGGGCCAGAACATGTTACTTAGCTATGCAACCAAGGTAGTTATCTAACTAAGGCCATTTCTGCCCTATATTGTTATGATGTTATTATTCCACTTTCAACATCCTGTGGAATTCTGGGGTTTGCAGTTTACTGAGGCTCAAAGCTCTTTGGCTAAGAATTCTGAATGCCCTTCCCTAAACTGCAAACCCCAGGATTCCATGGGATGTTGAAAGTGGAATAATAGCACTCTTAACAGTGTAGTGCAGAAATCACCTAAGTAGCACATGTAGAATTCTAGCCCACTTTTTTTTTTTTTTTGGCATGTGACACCCTACATTGTTTGCATGAGACACCTTTTTATCCAGCAATGTTTTTTTTGATCTTGCTGATGATGACAAAAGAAAGTGTTGGGGTGGAAAAATCTCATAGTGGATGTCACCTGTTCTGATAGGGCTTCTAAGTGTGGCAAGATACTATTCTTCAATGAGGATGAGAAAATGTGCGACCATTCTTTCCATTTCTAATGGAAGCCCTGGGAGTAGTTTCTGCCAAAAGGAAATGCCCACTCCGTGGTGAGTTAGTAACTTTTTGCTGCAGTACATTTAAATTCTGCATACAGGAACACTTATTCGTCCCTTCATTTATTTATAAAAGCATTTCCCTCCTACCATTACATTGTAGTAAAATGCCTTAAGCGGCAAGCAGTCATAGTTAAAAATATCAAGAAACTTTCCAAATGGCAAACAAAAAGTAAATAAGCAGGAGAAGCAGAAATAAAGCCCCAACAGCAACACAACAAGGCTTAATTAATTTTCAAGGCTGCCAAAGCTAAACAAATCAGTATTTTTTAAAGAGCTTTGGAATTACATCAAAGAAGGGACAGATTGATCTACCTTGTTGTGGCATTCAACAAATTGGGTATCATGATGGAGAAGTTCTCTCCATTCATCTACATGAACTCCACCTCAAATGGTGAAAGGATATGCAGAAGGGCACTCATAGTTGATTCCAATCAAGAGTCACAGGATCTTATGTCAAGAGACAGTTCATTAAGAATGATTTGGAGTTTAAAGATGGCAATCACAAGGCAGAATTTTGAATGGAATTTGCACTTATTTCTGGTTCTGGTTCTGGCTTTACACTTTTAAAGCCCTTCATGGCTTTGAATAGCCACAGCTGGTGTGTCCTTGTTGACACGCTATGGATGGTCTGCTCTGTAGACTAAGATCTTCAGTTGTAGTCTTCTCAGATTGCTTGCTTTGAGGTGCAATGGATGCCTATTGAAGACATGGGCCATTTCTGCACTACACTGTTATAGTGCTATTATTCCACTCTCAACATACTATGGAATCCTGAGGTTTGCAGTTTAGGGATGTGCATTTAGAATTCTCAACCAGAGAGCTCTTTGGCCTCAGTAAACTACAAATCCCAGAATTCCGCAGGAAGTTGAAAATGGAATAATAGCGCTATAACAGCGTACTGCAGAAATGGCCATGGTTGTTCCACTGTTAGTAGAGAGAGACTCACCTGGTGTCTACATCAGTGTTATTTTGGTACTAGTTAAAGTTTGTCCCCTTGAGGGTTTATGATTGAAATGTCTTGTTTCAATATTTTTTTTCTTCCTGCTCAGTCTGAGTTATGCCTTTAGTTTGTTGTGTATTTCAGATAGGAGGCTTATGTACCCTAAAGGCACCAGATCCTGTCTGATCTCAGAAGCTAGGCAGGTTCAGCCCTGGTTAATACTTGAATGGGAGATCACCAACAAATACCAGACACTGTAGGCTGTATTTCAAAGGATGGAACTGGCAAAACCACCTCTGACTATATCTTGCCTAAGAAAATCCTATGAAATTAATGGGGTTGCCATAAGATGACAGGTGATTTGAAGGCACATATACAAACGTATTTTGACTCATTATTTTTTTCTTATATTTATGTAAGCTGCCCTGGGAACATATTGAAAGATGGGGTTAAAACATCTGCGATAACTAGCTAGCTAGCTAGCTTTGATCCCAGATATGAACTGACAGCCAGTCAGTCTGGAACAAAATGGAGAGGAATTACATGCTCCAGTTCATCAGCACTGATATAGGTACAAAACAAAGTAACATTATTTAAAGTGTGAATGTCTTAGAACAGAGTGGGTTACAGATGACCTGTGAGCTGTGCATGGACCCTACCATTTTGGTTGGCTCTAGCTGTCTCATACCCTTGCTACCAAATATACTGTGGTTGTGGCACTGCTGTTGCCCTGTAAATTTCTCTTTGAAGCTGTGGCAAATTTGGTGGCACTGGCAGTGACAGTGGCCCTGGTGAGTGAAGAGAAGGGGCACTGTGATCTCCTCCCCAGAAGTTGTCCATCCCTGACTTAGATTTTTTTTTCTTTAATAACATTGTAGGATTTTTTTTTTCACCTATAGAGGCTCCTTGCACGTTCTCTTTTTTTGGTTCCTGTTCTGCATCATCATTATTACTGAGCTCTGCACAAAATCCTACCATGTTGACTCTGCAATTTCTGTTGATAACCATCCATGAGTACAGTGTGGATTCAAGAGCAGCATAGCACCATGTGGCTCAGAAGAATCAGATGACCTAAAACAATTCTGTTGGGAAAATTCTGGTGTGGTTGTGCCCTTAGATCTTACAGTGATATGAACTTTCATAGATAACAACTTACTTTGTTAGATACATGAAGCCGACTGTGAAAAGTTTCTTCCTTATCCCCACTGTGGTTCTTCCCTATGGGATTAAACGCATTCCAATTTCTGTCAAGCTAAAAAATATTATCCTAGTGCCCTCTTACTGTCTCTTGGCTATATTCCTAACTGTAAATGCATTTCTAGCTATTCTGCTTTCACACTGCAAATTAATATAGCACTCCATGATGTTGCTGAGCCTGCAGTCAGACAGACTCAGATAACCACACTTAGAGAGATGGCAATTACTCTTGTTCTTCCAAGGTCTGCATACTTGGCTCTTGATGCTGAGAGGCTGTTACCCAGGAAGTGAGGCCTCTTAGCTTTTATCCTCTTAGTCAGGAGGTAGATATAAACTACTTTGAAACAAGACAAAGTAGTCAGATACCAGATGTATGGAACTAGTTAACAGCAAAGCTGGAATAGGCCAAGCCCATTTCTGAATGGAAGTCTGAGCCTTGGGGATAAGATACATGGACATGCAAGAAGTGCAGGGAACAGGTCTAAAAGTGATGGTGAAATCTATTTCAAGATGTGTTCTCTCCAATCTGCTTTCCAGAGGATACTATTTTGAGCCACATATGAGTTAGCCAAGATCGGAGCCATTTAAAGGAAAGCATATTTTTGACCCTTCTAATAAGAAAAAGATAAGCAATGTACAGCCAAAGTTTCTACGAGCATGAAACATGAACCCAATCAAAGCTTAACATTGTAAGTCCAATTAACAAATCTGTCAGCTTTCATTTCTCATTTCATTTAAATATTTTCCACAGTGATGTGCATAAAATGGTGTCTGTCTGTGTTCATACAAACACACCCAAACACGTGCACAAAAATCATGAGTTTTTTCTTTGCGGAATAATTCCTGCAACACTTCAGGAAGTCAAATATCAGGAAAAAACTGAGCAAAATTTTCAGTGGTCTATTATTCTTCCCAACAGGCATTTTCAACTGTTTCAGAACCCATGTTTCAATCTAGGAATGAATAATTGTGAATATTCTTCCCATCATTACTCTGTAAGATGCAATATTTTCATTCTAATCTTGAACAGTCTTGCTGGGGATGTAACATTTCTAACTGCAGGGATGAAATGACACGTTAGAATGCTCCCAGAGAATCATAGAGTTGGAAGAGACCACAGGGGCCATCCAGTCCAACCCCCTGCCATGCAGGAACCCACATCAAAGCACTCCCAACAGATGGCCATCCAGCCTCTGCTTAAAATTCTCCAAAGAAGGAGACTCCGCCACACTCAGAGGAAGCATATTACACTGGCAAACAGCAATGACCATCAGGAACTTCTTCATGAGGTTTAGGTGGAATCTCTTTTCCCTTAGTTTAAATCTATTGCTCCTTGTCCTAGTCTCTGGAGCAGCAGAAAACAAGCCCACTCCCTCCTTGACATGACATTTCTTTCAAATATTTAAACATGACTATCATGTCCCCTCTTAACCTATTCTTCTGCAGACTAAACATGCTCAGCTCCCTAAGACTGTCCTTTCAGACCCTTCACCATTTTGGTTGCCCTCCTGTGGACACATTCTAGCTTGTCAATATCATTTTTGAAAAGATATTGAAAGGATTCCCACTCACAATTGTTTTAAAAAAAAATCCCATCTTATCATTTTTTGGAGGGAGGAATCTCAGTCCTAAATCAGAAGGTTAGTCTTGATTTGAATAGGACCACTCAATCAGTTGCATTTACTTATGTGCTGACTTCATCATCATTTTTTGGAAGGGGATAATCCAGCCCTAAATCCTATGGTTAGACCTGACTTGAATAGGATCACTGAATCAGTTGCATTTGCTTATGTATTGACTTAACATTTAATAATTTAATTAATCGATCTATTCTAGTTGTGTCTAACCAAGTGGCAGCCAGAATGGAACACATCAGAAAACGTGACAAAGCACAGCTCTACTTGACATGGCTCCCACACTAGGAGAAAGGCCGAATATTATTTAAATAAATAAACAAAATATTTTTATTCCACTGCTATTGATGCTATAGTTATCCTTAGACTGAAGAATGTAATTTCTATTAGGAGCCAGATCAGAAATTATTTTTGCTTACTCACATATTTAAATTCTATTTATATTGTACCTTTCCTCCCAAGAACAGCACACATGGTTCTTCTCTTCCCCACTTTAATCTCACAACAACACAGTGAGGTAAGACCTAGCTGGACAGAGGCTGGTTGGCTAGGTGAGTCTCTTGGCTCAATTGGGAGTAGAATTCCCAAGATACAGTCCAGCTATTACTACTGGCTCTCCAAACTTTTTGTACTGTTATAGTTTGTTAGCAGCACTAGGCTAGACTAGTTCTATCTACACTAGATTTATGATCCCATCTAAACGAATCCCCAACACCTTAAAAGTGTTTTCTTTCCTTTTCCTGCCATTAGATTTTTAGTGTCTATAACTCCTTCACTGAGCTGATGTTGCATATCGCAGGTATGTCTAGCTCCTGATCTTTGACTTCCAGGACTGTGAGGGGAGGAGAGGGTGTCAGTTGTGGCAGTTAGTATGAACACAGTGCATGCCTTCCCTCTGATGGCAAAGATCTCTCTAAACCTCTGAAAGCCTGGCGGGAATCAGCCTTCATCCTTTCCAGTCCATCTCTTCTCAGTAGGGTTTTCTGAGTAAAGTTGATAGCCTGAGGAACTAGCAAATTTATAAGAGTCTGGGTATTCCACTCAGAGAGACAGATCAAGTCTCCTCTTTGAAGATCTTTGCCCCTGAAGGGTTTTTGTCCTTAGGATATTAAATAATTGTTCTTTAAGAAGATTTCCCTCTTACTTTCCTTCTGTTTGATGTGCCTGTGTATTTGGTATAGTGGGACATGATAGGGGTATAAATAATGAAAGTATTAGAGGTGTAAATTATGGCCTGGTTTGTCCTTCTGCACTGAATCAGAACACACTATCATCAGCATCAACACCACCAGTATGCTTGCCATGAGACAGTGAGAATTTTATTTTGGGGAATGGGAATCAGTCTCACGGATAATTTGCACATTTGTAAGTTGAAGTTTGGCCATCTCTAATAAATACACAACATTTCACACTATGATAACTGCTGCCATGGTTCATAGACTGTTAAAAGATAGAAGCAACTGGATGAGTTGTTTGTGAGTAACCAGCCACTTGTTTCTTTCTTGCTATCTGAGTGTTTAACTTGACAAAGGCAGAAGATGTGAGAAATATTTTTGCACAAATTGCAATAGCGACAACAAGTGCTCAGTGTGTCATTCTGGAGATGAGATCTCTTTTGGGAGCTTTAGTATCCTAGACAGGCTGGCTTCCTGTGTTGAGACAGCCTGTTGTCACCCATAGATGACCATCAAATTAAAGAAAGTGAGGAAAATAACTGAATAACATGCATTTATCAATGAAGAGTAAAAAGAACTAAACTTGAATCAGCTCTAATCTTAACCAACCTAATGGTAGCAGCTAAACACACATACATAGATTGTTTAAATCTACTTGCACAGCATTTGCCAGGTACATATTACCCAAAAGAGACTTAGAAATACCTCAAAAATTTGAAATAATTTTACATAAATCACTACAGATACAGATGCTACAGATACAGGTGGCACTTTTTTGAGGGTGCCACCACTCCTTGCCTCCCACCCATGCATCGTCACCCTGCCCGCATGTGCCATTGCACCACCCCTGTGTGCCATCACCCCACCCCCATGCCTCTGCCTCCCACCTGCCTCCACCCCTACCCCGCTTGCGCCAAGCTATGCCACTGGGAACAGGAAGCCATTATATGAAGTTTTCTCTCTCACACACAAAGGCCCTTTCCGCATGTGGGGGGGGGGAACGCCCGAAAACAGAGCTTACCGGCTTTGTTTTCCAGCCGGCCGAGTCCATCGCCACGAGGAGCAGCGTGAGTTCGCTGCTCCGCAGTCCTCCGGCATCCCAAATGGCGGCTTCCGGTTGGTGGAGGCTCTCCACAACCGGAGAAGCTCGCCAGCTGAAAGCCCGCCCCCGGCAGATCTGCAGGTACGCACTTGCACGCGCCTGCAAATCTGCTCCGGAGCTGGGCGACAGAGCTACATGGCTTCGCTCGCTCCGTGCTTTTTAAAAACCTCAAAAAAGAGGTTTTTAAAAACCATGCTGTGCGACCACTTCTGGTTGCGCAGAACCGGACTGAGGTGTGGATCTACAGAAAGTAGTCCACCCCAGTCCTCTCTACGGTGCAGAAGATCTCCGCTGGAGGTCGCTCTGCACCATTTTAATTTCCCAGTGCAGAAATGGCCAACCTTTAAAAAGTTGTGTTTGTTTGTTTGTCTGTCTGTTTGTTTGTTGGTCTACAACTCCCAGAATCCCTTAACCAGCACAGACTCAGGTGACTAAAATAGTAGAAGGCCTGGAAACTGTGCCATATGAGGAGAGGTTTAGGAAGCTGGATATGTTTAGCCTGAAGAAGAGAAGGTTAAGAGGCCACATGATAGCCATGTTTAAATATTTGAAAGGATGTCATAGGGAGGATGGAGCAACCCTGTTTTCTGCTACTCCAGAGACTAGGACACAGGGCATAGGCTTCAAACTTCAGGAAAAGGGATTCCATCTAAATATTGGGAAGAACTTCGTGACAGTAAGAGCAGTTCAACAGTGAAATGCACTGCCTCAGAGTATGGTGGTTTTTCCTTCTTTAGAAGTATTAGACAGGGGCTAGATGGCCATATGTTGGGAATGCTTTGATGGTGTATTCCTGCATGGCAGAGGGTTGGACATGATGGCCCTTGTGCTGTCTTCCAACTCTGTGATTCAATGAAATATTTTAAGAGGGTTTTTGAAAAATTATCTTTTTTTCTGTGGCCTTTCCTAAAGAGAATAGATGGCTGTGTGGTCCAAAGGCATTTTCACACACACCCATTTGCTTAATCTGCTTAACATTTCAGCCTAAGTATGCTGAAGGCATCAGATCTCATTTGATTGTGGAAGCTGGGCTGAGTCAGGCTTGGTTAGTACTTGGAAGGGAGACCAACAAGGATTACCAGGTGCTGTAGGCTAAACTGCAGAGGAAGTCAATGGCAAACAATCTTCAAGTATTTTTTGCCTAAGGAAATCCTAAGGAATTTATAGGATTGCCATAAGTTGACAGGTGTTTTGTAGACACACACATCTTTGAATTACATTTTAGAGATGGAAATAATATGCAAAAATATTTGAAAGCTGGGTAAAAAAAAACGTTCTCTGAATGTTGAGAAACCCTGATGGGAGGAATCCTGGACTCACATGAATCTTTGGAGCTTGTGATTTATTCTGTACAGAATTTGCAGGTTTTTGTTTTACACACAGAAAACAGCATATTCTGCACAGACAACAATATTTATGTGGAGCACAGAAAATGCTGTTTCAGGCACAAAACAACCACATGCAAATTTTTCACAGGATAAGTCCCAAATTGCCAAGAGGCATGAAAAATGGCATGGTTTTCAGAGACTTTCTTGCTGTGGGAAGGACATTGTTAAAGTTACTCATTTCTGCCTTCAAAAAAAAAAAAAAAAACAGTCAGTGAAGAATGGCATCCCTATTATAGTTATGAGATCTGCCTAATGTACCTCTGTTCAATTCATTTTGTGTATGAACCCACCATTGCTGAAGGAGGATGGCTCTTCCTCCTTCCTCAGCTGCCCAATGCAATCAGATGGCAAGAGAGCACCCCTAGGCACTTACCGGCACCACTCTAGGCAAATGTGTTGTAAAAGGAGGAACTAAATGATCCCAAAGTACTTATTCTAATTTATTTCCTGATTAAACCAGTGTTAAACTGTGGAAACCCACTGGGTGACCTTGGGTGCATCATACACTCTCAGTCCCAGAAACCCCGTGATAGATCACCTTAGGGTCACCCTAACTTGGAAACGACTTGAAGGCATGCAATAACAATGATATACAAAAGCAGAGTCCACAAATATGAAAGCAAATTCTCCCAACATGTCCAAAGAATTTTCCCTTCATCATTTCATCATCATCTTTCAGCACTCACTCAGAACTTGGGCCATTTCCGCACGAGACTGTTACAGCGCTATGATTCCACTTTCAACATCCTATGGAATCCTGGGGTTTGCAGTTTAGGGAGGGGCCGGCTGGCCCCTCCCTAAACTGCAAACCCCAGGATTCCATAGGATGTTGAAAGTGGAATCATAGCGCTGTAACAGTCTCGTGCGGAAATGGTCTTGGTGTACACACACACACAGAGTCAAAAATGACTTAAAGGTGCACAACAACAACACCAACAACGTTGCCTTTGTAAATGTTTGTCCATTAAAAACAAGCTTATAGACAAACAGATAGTTAGATAGAAAATGGTAATCACTTTATATTAGGATAGATTGATACATACATATAGACAGACAGGAAGAGGAGTAGCTACTGGGGGGGGGGTTGGTCCTCTGAATAAGAATTCCATGACGTTTTCCTTTTGTCCCCAGAATTTCTAGCATTGTCAAGAGTGAGGCACTGAAAATCTTTCATACCTAGAATGCTTACATTTACTGTGTTCACAGTCCCTAGGTAATTTTGTCTCCTCAGGTTACTGCAATGCTAGACATTTGGAGACTCAAGGAGAATTCTCATTCTTATCTTATTGGGCAAGCAATGGCTCCCCTCCCTAGCTACACCCCTGCAGACAGGTAGAACGATGGATAATATCTACTAAGAAAGATATCTGTACTTTACTACATCTCAGTGCCCCCTAAAAAGAATAGTGGAGTTGAATATTTGTAGTTATATTTCATTATACATACAAAAACACATACCCTGTGTCCAATACTTCCTTTCAGCACTTTCATTTGCATTACACCGAAGCTTTCTAATCTTGCATAAAAAAAGGAGAGAAACGAGAATCAGTTCCAGCCCTTCTAACTCTGCTGACATTGACCACAATGATTTATTGTGTGTGTACCGCTTCACATCCTCATCCTGTCAGAAAGCGAAGTGGTGGTGGTGGGGGGGGTAGGATGTGTAGCCTCTCAGCAAACAAACCCAGGCGATGATGAGCTATTAATATCTCTTTGACCAGATGTATTATTTTGTGGCAAAGGTCTGAAAAATTAATTAAAAAACTGAAATGGTGGTGGTAGGGACAGAAGAATATGCTTTTGCAGAACAGATTGCAGGGATATTGAGTCAGAGGAAGATTGCAAAGGAAGAAGGAGGAATTGTAAATGGCAGGAGTGGGATGGTGGGGCATGTCGGTTTTGGAGCAAAAGCATACCCTTGTGAAGCACCAATTTTAATAACATCAGCTACTTTAATAACACCAGCTGTAGCAAAAGCCATGGTGCTAGTTAGTCTCCAATCTCTCAACCCAGCTACTGAAGATAAATTACTGAGACTGAATCAGCATTATCTCCATTTGATGCCCAGGACATAAAGTGGTGCAACAGTGCAGTGGCATATGCCACATGTGCTAGTAAAACAGTAATTCTCTGGGGATACACTCACCTCCAGCCATGGTCTTTGATGTGGAAATTTTTTGAAAGCAGAGATCAGAAAAATTACATTGTTGGACTACCGGTCCCAGAATATCCCAGGTAGCTTGGCAAGTACTACCTGGGAGATTCTGAAAGAAAGAAAGAAGGGAAGAAAGAAGGGAAGAAAGAAGGGAAGAAAGAAGGAAAGAAAAGAAGAAGGAAAGAAAGAAAGAAAGACAGAAAGAAAAGAGAAGAGAAGAGAAGAGAAGAGAAGAGAAGAGAAGAGAAGAGAAGAAAAGAAAAGAAAAGAAAAGAAAAGAAAAGAAAAGAAAAGAAAAGAAGTAATATTTCCAAACTGTCTTTCAGAGGTGAGGCCATTTATGTGCAATTTTGGAAGCATTAGTAAACAGAATTAGATCATTGGTCCCTTTGGCTTAGTAATATCTACACTGGCTGGCAGCGGTTCTCCAAAGTTGCAGACAGGCTATATCCTGAACTGTCTGAAGATGATGAAGACTGAAGCTGGACCATTCAAAGTTCTGTCACTGAGCTATGGTCTTTTCATAAAACCACATGTGTGAGCGACCTCTCCCAGAAGCAGCATGAGAAGAAGAACCCCTATGTTAGTAGTTATTAACTGTCAAGATGGCTGGTTGTAGTTAAAAGCTCTAGGCTTCAACTAGTGCTTCATACCAAAATGAACAGTTGAGTTCATACTCCTCAACTGTTCTGACTAGCCAGAGGCAGTCCTGATTAATCCTTTGTCATCATATTTTTTCAGCTGCCTTTACAATCTCATGTTTTTTCTTTCCTCCTTCTACTTTCCCCCTTTGTCCTCAGCTTGCTTCAACTGCTGCAAACTGAGTTCAAAGAACAAAAATAGTTTGCATTTAATTAACTTAACAGGGGAAAGAAGAGAGGAAGGGACAGAATCTTGCCTTTCCCTGTAGACTCAGGTAAAAGCAAACAGTTGCAGCTTCTTCTGGCTTGTTTTGTTCTTCTTCATTCCTAACTTTTGCCATCTTGACCACACGCTGATGTTGCTTGGCCTCATATGTCCCAATTTTCATCTGTGAAATGTTGGAGGGTATGTGAGCTACTTCCTAAGCACCTCTTGTAATTGGAAGACAAAGAACATCAGCAAATCTCTATTGCAACATCTACCTCCCTCTCTAGAATATGAAAAAAAGAAAAACTTTTTAGATAACAGTTCCCAGGATGTTCAGATCAGACTGGGTATAATTAGATGTCAGTGCAATGAAGGAAAGCTTAAGCCTATGAGGAGCTACTTGGAATGGAAAAGGTGATATTTGCATTATGACGTCGCAATGGGTAACGTTTAATATCACAATATGGCAAGACCTTTCCATACTTGTCCCTGAGATATATTTAATCCACCTGCAGTTGTCTTTCCTCTCCTTTCCACATTACAGGCAAGAACATGACAGATAAAAGGTGATCACGTAGAGAGCAGGAACAGCTGTTGCTCTTTCCCCTTTCTCAGGCTGGAAGGGAACTTAAAAGTTCTGCTCACTTTCAAGACCTATTATCTCAGCACCTGTTACTGAAGTTTAATATACTGTTCAAAATGTCCTATAGAAGAAACATGGCTGCTTCCCCAAGTCCCTGAGTCATTTCTACCATTGCTGACTTACACATACAATCATAACATTAATTGCAGAACCATTTAAAATAAACTCAAGTTCTACCATTTTTACACGTAAAAAAGTAAGAAGATCCACCCAAAGTCCTGCCTAGTCCAGGGCCAGCCCTACCCTTAGGCAGAATGAAACCTCAGGAAGCTGGTCTTGAGTGTCATCAGAGGACATCAACTTCCTAGTCACTTGAATTGTTTACTGTCAGACTGGTCCCTGTGGAATTATCTCCCTCAGGTGCCCAAATAATTTGGCTGATTGGGGGTACTATGAATTTAGATTTGAGAGATATATCATTTGCTGCCCTCAACAAGACATCACAGATTAGGTGGTGATGAAACATATGAGAAGGTGAGCAGAGCAGCATTGATAGAAAACTCAGAGCATATCTGATCTAACATTGGCTAAAGTTTATTTGAGGGCCTACTCTGTGGCAATAGAGGCAAATTTCTTTTCTGCTTCTATTGCATCTGCAGGGAGCTGGCCAGCAGACCTGTTTTGGGTAGTCAGGGGTCTTTTACACACAGGGCCAAGAGAGGAAAATCAAGATCACTCAACAGCCAGCTGCAAACAGTTTGCCTGGTACTTTGTAGATAAAGGCCCTTTTCGCACCTTACCTTCTTCCGAAGTCATCACGCAGGGATCCTGGGAAAGCATCTTCCAGGAGGAGAGTGCTTCTGTCACGCTTCCCTCTGCACCGGCTGCCTGCTGGATGGAAGGAAGCATGTTAGCTCTGCCCTTCCCTCCCTTCTACAGCACAGCCCAGCAATTTCCAAGGCTCTGCTGGGGGAGGAAGCACAGTCATTGTGCTTCCTGACCCACACAACAGATAAGTGCAGGAGGGAGGTGGGAGGACTGCGCAATTATGGTTCATTGTTGGGAGAAACCTGACAATGATTTACTCCGCGATTACAATGGTTTGCTGTGGGATAGCCACGGGATCGTGACGACATCATGCAGAACTATTGTCGCGATCTTGTGATGATCCCATGGCCATTGCAGGTTGGAGGTGGTGTGCAGAAAGGGCCTAAATCACTTGGATCTGCTCTGACATGGATGCTATAATTAATACAGATGCAGTAGATGCAACTCTGGTCCTTGGCTGAAGTGACATGGATACTTTTCAATCTGTGTAACTTGAGGATGTGGACAGGGTTCTTGGAGATATGAGAGCCATTACGTGTGTTCTAGATCCTTCCTCTTCCCGGCTTTTTAAAAAGACTAGAAGGGGAATGGCTAAATGAGTTGGTGCCTTGCTAAAACAAAACAGAGTTCCAGCTTGCCTAAGGAAACTGTTTTAAAACCAGTACTAAAAAAAGTCATCCCTGGATCCTGCCATTCTGGATAATTATCAGTCAGTTTCTAACATACCATTTTTAGACAAGCTGCTGAAGGGTGTGTTAGCCTCTCAGTTCTAGGGGTCTGGATAAAACAGATTATCTAGATCCATTTCAGTCTGGTTTCAGGCCTATTTATACGACAGAGATGGATTTGATTGCCTTGATGGATGACTTATGCTGGGAACCAGGCAGGGGGAGTTTATTTCTGTAGGTTCTACTGAACCTCTTTGTGGTTTTTGATACCATCAATCATGGTTTCCTGCTGGGTTGCCTTCCTGGGATGGGACTTGGAGGCATTCTTTTACAGTGGCTTTGTTTCTTCCTGGTGAGGCAAAAGCAGAAGACAGTGTTTGGGAACTCCTGTTTGATCCCTTGGCCATTGGCTTGTGGGATCCCTCAAGGTTTGGTTCTGTCCCTCACGCTATTTAATAAATAGATGAAACTACTGGGAGAGGTTGTCCAGAGTTTTGGGATTTGGTGCCACCAGCATGCAGATGACATCCAACTTTATTAGTCCTTTCCACCAAAAGCCAAAGAAGCTGGTCTTAAACTGGTACCTGTCATTAGTAATGGACTGGATAAGAGAGAACAAAAATTGAAACTTAGGCCATTTCTACCCTACACTGTTATAGTGCTATTATTCCACTTTCAACATCCTGTGAAATTCTGGGGTTTGTAGTTTACTGAGCCCAAAGAGTTCTCTGGCTACAAATTCTAAATGCTCCTCCCTAAACTACAAACCCCAGGATTCCATAGGATGTTGAAAGTGGAATACTAGAACTATAACAGTGTAGCATAGAAATGGTCTTAATCCTGACAAGATGGAGGCGCTCCCAGTCACCTGAAAGGCAGATCAGGTAATAAGGATTCAGCCTGTACTGCCCTTGAAAATACAGATTCACAGCTTGGGTGTGCTGCTGCATTCAGCTCTGAACTTGGAAACTCAAGTGACTAGGAGTGCACCTGTACAGTTAAAGCTTGTGCACCGGCACTGCCCATTCTTTGTAATGTTATATATGGCCACAGTGACATATGCCTTAGTTACACCCTGGTTGGATTACTGTAATGTGCTCTAAGTAGGGCTGCCTTTGAAGTGCGTTAAGAAACTTCAACTGGTCCAAAGAGCTGCAGCCACATTGTTAAATGGCTCTTGCTACAGGGATCACACAACTACCTTGTTGCAACATCTCCACTAGCTGCTGGTTTGTTTCTGGGCACAATTCAAAGTGCTGGTTTCTGACTTTTAAAGCCCTACATGGCTCAGGTCCAGGTAATTTGAAGGACTGTATCCTCCCTTATGAAAGCAAACATGGTATCATGGTTTGAGCATAGAACTATCCTCCTGGAAACCAGGGTTCAATATCCCTGCTCAGGCACGGAAAAACACTGGATGACTTTGGGAACATCACACACTTTCAGCCCCAGAAAACCTCATGATAGGTTTGCCTTAGGGTTGCCAAAAGACAGAAATAACTTGAAGGCACACAACAACAATTCTCCCTTATGGTCCAGCCTGTGCTTTTTGATCTGCTGGGGAAGCCGTTCTTTCAGTTTGTCCCACCAGCCTCACAGTTACATCTGAGGGCCTTCCAATTGGCTCTGGAACTCCCTTCCCAAAGAGTTTAGACTGGCACTTTCCCTACTTCCTTTTCACATACAGGTAAAGCCTTTTCTATTCTGTCATGCATTTGATGAGGAACTCTATAAAGCCTCTCTTATGCAGCGCATTGGATATTGCTAATTGTTGTTCTGGTGAGTTGTTTTAATGATGTATGATTTATCTTGGTTTTAATTTTGTTGATTTGATTGTTTAATCTTACATTAACCTTTGTATTTTGCCGTTTAGGGAGGGACCTTTAGAATTCTCAGCCAGAGAGCTCTTGGGCCTCAGCAAACTATAAACCCCAGAATTCCACAGGAGGTTGAAAGTGGAATAATAGCACTTTAACAGTGTAGTGCAGAAATGGCCTATGACTTTTTCAACTGTTGTAAGCCACTTCGAGTCCCGTTCTGGGAAAAATGCAGGATCAAGACGGTGGTGGTAGTAATGATGATGGTGATGATGGTGATGATGATGATGGAAAATTCTGCCTGCCTAACAGAAAAAGAAGGAAATCCTACATGTTGGTAAAAGTTCTAAATTAGATTAGATGGGTTAAGGTTATAATCTACAGTTGCAGTATCTACAGTTGCAGTATCTCCTTCTTTCAGGGAGAATGTGTTGCTGAAGACTTCCAATTCCATTTTTTGGGCTAAACAAAAAGAGAAATAATGCCTCCACCTCCTTCTGAGGGGAATGAGGACTAATTAATATTAGCAATGTGCTTTGAAGGTAAGATCTAAGTGTTATTATTAATAATTTACCTGCAATTTGCACTGTGGTTTAGAAGACAGGAGTAATTTGCCATGTAATGGTGTGATATGGGCCAAATTAAGCCCTTGAATGCATGTGCACTCCCCCCACTGACATTAATGAAAGTTTTCATAGAAGTGCCCAGATGTTTTTAGCAAGCAGTTAAGAGACAAATCCCTTGCAGTTTCTTTGATACACAAGCTCTCTTGAAGAAACTATCTGTCTTCCAAGCTTAGAAAAGGGTTAGCTTTCTGGATGATGCTTCCCACAATCCCCCAACTAGCATGCTGTCTGGGGGATTCTGGGAGTTTTAGTACACAAAAACCCACTAACTTTCCCAAGTTCTGCCTCTACTGAACCATGAAGGGGATTTCTGTGGTAGATCTTTTGGAAGCAATTTAAAAACCCTAATGACAATATCAAAGTTATGCATATCTTAAGGAGAGAGGCAGCTTGCAATCAATCTACAATGCTGGTAATTCTTTTGTCTCTCCCCTCTTCACATTGCCTGATGACAATTCTATGGTATGCTCTAAGATTAAGATCCAACAGTGTATTTCTGTTTTCAGTGCCAGAAGAATTGGGTGTTTGTTTCCCTTCTCCTACAGTCTCTTGAGATGGCAAAAGCCTGCTCAGGATGGTTCTGTGACCCCTAAGCAGGTTTTTAAGGGACATGGGGGCCCACTGAGGATAGCGGTTTGCCAATTCTCACTGATGTAGCAGAATCTAGTGGAAGTACACAACTAGATACTGCTTTAAAGCTGGAAAAGGAAGGAATAAAAGTAACAGCTAAATGTTGGCTGATGATGTCAATCAAGTTAATTCAGAACAATGCTGTCCAGGTTGTTTGAAATCTGCCAAAATATTCACCTGTTTCTTCTCCCTGTAGATCCCTTTGCTGGCTACCAGTTTAGGCCAGGGTGTTTCAGACTTTTGGTCCTGGTATTTAAAGCTTTACTCTTTAACCTCCTTCAGTACCTTGCAGCTCAGCTTGTTTGGTACATTCCATCCAGGAATTTGAGATCTGCAGGTAAAGGATTATTGTCTGTTCCACCAACACGTACAGCTCTGTCAAGGCTGCGAGCCTTTCAAGATCTGGCCCCACATTTGTGGAACGGTCTTCCTTTGAACCTCTGGCTAGAGGAGGATCTCAACTGTTTTCATAAATGGTTGAAGACCTTCTTCTTTGACTCTCCATCTGAAGTCATTGAGATGTGTTTAAGGTGCTGAGATGGGTAGTGACCGCTGGGGTGTTGGGGATTCCATGCCATGTATTGTTGTGCTTTTTTTTGTTTTAATGTCCTTGTCCCTGATTGTATATGTTGTTGTTCTGTCCTTTGGTATAAAGGGTGTTATAAGTAAATGTTATTGTTGTTGTTGTCATCATCGTCATCATCTTTATCTTTGAATGTTTTAGTTTTTCACATCTATTTAAGGTTGTGATGAGTTAAACGGGAATGATTGAAATTAATACAAAATTTGCTAATTGCTGTTACATTTTTTTTAACCATTTGATACTATCCACTGTTGGATAGTCAATGCAATATATTGTTAAATACAGACATTACTGCTATCTGAGTGCTAGTTGCCAAATATAGTCAAATGCTGCATGCTACTATGGTCAAGTGTTCACTCATGCTGCATGTCACCTGTCAGGTAACTGTCCAATGTTGACTCCTGTTCCAAAAATTTTAGATGCTGATCTAATAATCATGAATAACAGAGAAAGTCCACTCTGAAAATCAAGAGGGAGGAATTTGAGGAGGGGTATTTGTGTTGTGACATATCCCCAAGAGATATGGCTTAGTAGTGACATTTCAACTGTATTTCATAATTGCTGTTTGTATAGTTCACACCCATCCTTTAAAAAGCGTCTTACACCTTTTGATCATAGAGTTCACCATGTTAACTTGGAAGTAATCACATCAGTTGTAACGGGATTTGCTTCCTGGTTAAGTTTGCTTAGTCTCTTTCATGCTACACATAGCATTTTGATACCTCTTTAAATGCCATGACTGCATGCTATAGAACTCTGGGATTTGTAGTTTCCTGAGGCACTAGACCCCTCTGGCTGAGAATTCTTCATTCCTCACAGAGCTACATATCCCAAGATTGATTTCTGTCTGTGGCTGAAGGAGGATCTGAGCACAGTAGTTCCCCTGCCATCACTGCTTAATGCTCCACAATGTGCCTTACAGAGGTATAACCCCCTCATCAGCTTCAATTTCTTCCATGCTAACTGAATTTAAAGGAAGGGAAGAAGTAAAGAAGTTTAAATGAGGATGTTATTTGCAGAACTGTATTTTCCCCTGCCACCCCAACTAACCCTTCAGTTGATTTATCGCCTGCTGTTTATCCTATTCATTATGCTAACTAGAAACTAAATGTATACATCACCACAAGCTGTTGTTGTGGTGCCCTGACAGAGTCAGCTTAAGCTTTAAGGAGTCAAATTTAGTACTGGAAAGCCAGGGGACCCATAAACATAAGTGGCTATGGCAGAGGAAATGGAGAGAGGAAAAAGGCCAGTTAAGATGAAGGCATTCTTAGTTTATAGGTGAGAAAGCAGCTGCCTTAACTTACGCTTGGCCTGGCTGCTAATTTGCTGCTCAGCACCAAATGACACTAGTTGCAGGAATTTTCAGGTAACTAACAAGCACATATGTACACATCTTTAGGTACTGGCTGTAAGGGGAAGGAAGTTGCCCTGCATCCACCTAATGTTAACCAAGAGTAGAGTAAAATCTCTTTCATCAGTATCATAAACCTACAAGCGTCGCTTTGCTAGCCTCTCTTTTATATCTTTGCTGGAGTCCCGGACATGTTTTATATCTGTGGTTTATGGAGATGCAGCCCAAACAGCTTCAAAGGTGGAAAGAAATACATCCCTCTGAAATAAATCAGTTTTGGGATGCAGCCAGGTAGAACTGGCAGTTTTCTCTCTGCACCAGCAGTAAACATTTGTCCATCTGGACCCCAGCAGTAAGTGGATGATACATATTAGTTTGAATTTTAGATGGGCAAAAGCATTCATGAATTCCAATTTTTTGTAAGGATTTGTAAGAGGTTGAAAATTGTAGCCACTAAAGCCCTCTTTCTTGTAGCCACATCTGCCTCAAAAACATCCAGGCCTAAATCCAATTATTAGCCCTAGATTCAGTGGACCCAGAAAGCCAGCACAGTGTATTGGTTTGAGCATTGGTCTATGGTCCTGGAGATCAGGGTTTGATTCCCTACTTGGTCATGGAAACCCACTGACCTTGGGTGCATCACACACTCTCAGCCTCAGAAAACACTGTGATAGGTTCACCTTAGAATCACCATAAGTGTTAAACAACTTGAAGACGTACAGCAACAACAACAACAACAAAAACACCAACAGTGAATCCATTGAATTAATTGCTGAATGGTAAATCAACACACATGTAAATTGAATTTATTCAACAGAGCAACTCTAGTCAAGGGTAGTAGCGAGATTTAAACTTCAGATTCCACATAAAATGTTGTGACGAAAGAGATAGTACTGGATTAAATTTCTTCTGTGCTTTGACTAGAGATGTTGGCTCCAAATATGTGCCCCAATTTCCAAATGTTTTGGGAAAGTTATAACATGCTCAAGATTGGGTTAAAATTGGGTAGAAAGATTCTTAGAGTCATCTGAAGGTCACTTTTAAAGGTGGAGGAGCAAAAGTTAATTGGTTGGCTTGCCCTCCCTCCCTCCCTCCCTCCGTTCTTTCCTTCCTTCCAGTATTTTGGCTCATGAGATCTGTTATGTTTTCTTCCCCTCATGAATGCTTTTCAAAATAACACCATATCATGAGTTGTGATATCCTCTATCTCTTCACAACACAGTTGCAGTTTGATGCTACTTTAACTGCCAAAGGGCCTTTCCATCCTATACTGTTATAGTGCTATTATTCCACTTTCAACATCCTGTGGAATTCTGGGGTTTGTAATTTACTGAGGCCCAAGAGCTCTCTGGCTGAGAATTCTATATGCCCCTCCCTAAACAGCAAACCCCAGGATTCCATAGGATGTTGAAAATGGAATAATAGCACCATAACAGTCCAGTGTGGAAAGGCCCATAGTCCCATGCTATGGAAACCTTCCACTTGTTAATTTGATGCAGTTGCCTGAACCACAGTAGAGAAGCGTTACTTAACTCAGTGAAATACACATCTCTGGATTCTGTAGGATGCAGTCATGGTAGTTAAAGTGGTATGAAACTGCCATAACAGTGTAATGCTGATACACTCACAGGTATGAATCTATGGCTAGTCCTAAATAGAGGAGCCCTTTAAAATCAATAGATTTTACCTAGGTGATGTTGATAGGTAACAACTGTTGGATGATGTTACTCCCATATTACTCTCATGGGAGCTAACCAACAGGATTCCAGTCACAGTGTCATTCTCATTGGAACATTGTGTTCAAGGACATCTGCCTTCCCCTTAATGCAGTGTTTGGCTACCATTTGTGTAGTATGGGAAGAAATTGTGTTGTGCGAGGGGAAGTGAGGACATTTAGTGCTTTTGTTTAGTTAACAGCTGAAGATGTGTCCAGCTGAACTGGTCAATATGAGGGAACTACAGCATGCGTGATGTCTTATGTTCTTCCTCATTTTGATGACTCTGCTTTCCTCAAGCTTTGCCTTCCTCTTCTCAAGCATTTCTTTTCTTTCTTTTTGTCCTCCACCTTAAGTCTGCAGTTCATGTTGTTCAATGAAGTGTTTGCTGGATAGTGCCAGCCATCTGCATTTGTCATTTCCATAACCCTGACAGAGTGCTTCTGGGAAACAAAGGGGCTGGCAGACATGGCTGCAGTTGGCTCAGCCTGAAAAACACATTTATCATGCCTCTTGCCTACATAGATCAGTGATACTAACCTTTTCTTTTCCAGTGACCCCTTGTACATATAATTTGCTGCCAGGGACCCCTAAGACTGAACTCAACACTTAAATATTCACATTCTTTTTTTAAAAAAAAATTCAAATATTGATTTATTAAAAGCTTTTGGAGATTAGGATTCAAATCCCCACTCAGACACTGGGTGATTTTGGGCAAGTCACATTCTCTCAGCCTCAGAGAATGACAAAGGCACACCTCCTCTGAACAAATCTTGCCCCCAAACCCCTGTGATAGGTTCAACTTTGGATTGCCATAAGTTAGAAGTGACTTGAAGGCAAACAACAAAAAAGTGAAGGTTATTTCTAGCCATCATGTCTCTTCTTTTTGAAAACTGACATATGGAAATATTAAGATGAATCTATCATGGGGGTGTTCTTCGCGAGATTTGTTGCCTTTGCCTTTGTCTGAGGCTGAGAAAATGTGACTTGTCTGATGTCACCCAGTGGGTTTCCATGGGTGAGTGGGGATTTAAATCCTGGCCTGCACGTTCACACCTCCCGCCATGACTCTTTCATCAGGGACATGGCAGGGAGGGGTGCAAATGCCAAAACTCCTCCCTCATTTGCCCACATTCCCTGGTGCCATATCCCTGACAAAAGAGACACAGCGGCAGGTGTGTGTGTGTGCCCAAACTGTTCCCTCCTTTTACATCTGACTCACCCCCCCACTGCCACATCCCTGTTGCTGCTGCTATTGGTGTCCAGCAGCAGGGCTTTGCAAACCCCCTGTGGGGGCAATGCAGACCGCCAAGAGTCTCTGAACCCCCAGTTAAGAACCACTGACATAGATGAAGAGGGCTCTAGTTTTTACAATTCCTCATTCCACCACCCAAAGAGCAAGGAAATGCAGGTCGCCTTGGCTTGTGTGGTAGAGATTCTGCATGTTCTGAACAAAACCTTTTGTCTACATACACAAAATATAAAAATATGACACAGGAAAATGACAAAACTTTCCAGCACTTTCAGGCATTTTGAAGTGTACTGAATTTGATTAGCCTTCCAATTCCACACAGATGTTTCCCTCCCTTCACGTTGTCTGTTCAACTGCAGTTCTACTCAAAGGCTTCATTATGTCTCAGGCTTTGTGTTGTTGAAATATTCATTGAGAGCGATGTTGCTCATCAATTGGCATTCACAGAGGTTGCATCCAAAGGGATTTGAAGTCATCGCTCTCATATAAGAAGAGGTTCTGAGTTTGGTCTGGCTAGAGTTCCATGGTAATCTGTACAACTGGTCTGGAGGAGATATTCAAAAGGGATGTCCTCATCTTTTCTGACTATCTGAGATCCCAAGCTTTCAACAAGCTTCTCTGCCTGCAAGAGTTTGTTCATACACTTTAGAAGTGAGGACAATCTGCACATAAAAAATATGCATGTCCAGGGTCACCTATTCCTATTGAGGTGACTAGGAGTGGAGTGCTGCTTTCAGACTCTGGGATGGAGCAAGCCTAAGTGCAGATTTGCATGGAGTAAGGCATGTGTATATTATGTGTGTGGAATATGTCTTGCTAACCTTTTCCACAGGCCTGACACTCAAGACAGCTGTCATAACTCATGCTGTGATGCCTGAGAAATCCATCACAGAGGTGAGACCAGGAAGGTCTTGCAATTCCAGAAGACAGTATCTCTTCAGAACATGGACAATCAAGAGCAGACATAGGCATTGCAGAGCTTTCTAGACCACGTCAGCCTCCGCAGAGGCATACTGAGGAAAGATCTCTTTCCTTTGTATAAGAACAGCAAACCAAACAAGGACAGAGATAGAACCAATGCCCCATACACCATGTTAAATACCAGATGCTAAGGAATTAGCCACTTGACTGGCGAGGTCACACAGTTATAAATCTCTCTGTGGCAGAGAAGAGTCTTCATTGTAAACAACTGATTGCATGAACTCTAAGTATCATGATTTTACGGAAACAATCTTGATGATTACTCCTCTGTCATCCCATTTTTTCAGCTGCTTACAAAATGTTCCCATTTCTATCTTCTTCTCCCATTTTCCCCCCTTTGTCCTTGGCTTACTTTGCTTGCTGCAAACTAAGTTGAAAGTGCAAAAGTAGTTTGCACTCTGTTAACTCAGCGAGGAGGACAGGAAAAAAGGGAGGGGAATCTTGTCCCTCCTAGTAGGCTCAGGTAAAAGCAAACTGCTGCATTTTCTCCTAGCTTCTGTGTTCTTCCTCATTAATAACTTTTGCTATCTTGATCACACCCTGATGTTGCTTGCTAATGCTTGTCCCAGTTTTCATCTGTGAAATGTTGGAGGGTATGTGATCGGCAACCTTTCCAGAATTCCTGATCCCTTGGATTAGCGATGAAGTATACAATCTGTTTTTTTTTAAAAAAAATTAATAAAAATCCTGTGCTTTCTTCTTCCTGACTTCCTGTTTCCTGTGATTGACTTCAGGATGTTTGAAACCTTGTTACTAAACCTCTCTTCATTCTGATACTTTTGCGACTGTTCAGCTTTACCAGAGCCTAACTTTTTCAGCAGTTATTGCTTCAAAGCACAGGGCGTGGCTAACAAAAAATCCACTGTTCATCTGTCTATCATTTTATTTATATCTCACCTTTCTCCCAGGCCAGGGGTGAAGGTGTCTTACAAAAGGGCAGAGAATACAATAAAGTATATATAGTTACAAACATAACAAAAATAAGATTAAAATAAAAAGTATCAAATGGCAACAGAATTTAAAAGAATTAAAATCTTGTTTTAAAACCAATTAAAAACAATTTTTTGTTGTCATGTGCCTTCTAGTTATTTCCGACTTATGGCAACCCTAGAGCCAGTATGGAGTAGTGTTTTCAATGTTGGACTAGGATTCTGGAGACTGGGGTTCAGTTGCCCACTCAGCCATGGAAACCCTCTGGCTGACCTCGGCTGCATCACAAACTCTCAGCCCCTAGAAACCTCCATGAAAGATTCACCTTAGAGTCATCAGGGTCAATTGGACTTACTTGTGGTATGTTTTGACTCACAATTCAACAGTTGATTCAATATATGTACTCTAGTAAGTTCTGACCAACAGGATTCAAGTCAGTCTCCCCATATGATATATTAGTTGGATAGAATGTATATGATATGACATGGTACAGTGCAGTACTTAAGTGAGTGAGATCTTTTCCCATGATACCTCATAGTTTGCACCATTATTCCTTTCTTTCCATTTCCATAATTCCAGTTAATTTTTTGCTTGTTTGTAAAAGAAAGCCTTTTTGTCTGCTGACATGCTAGCTGACAAATTGTGTTCTTTTGTTTGCTTGCTTGTTTCAGACGCTAGTGTTTTGGTCAATATGTATTTCAAACCCTTCTTAGTATTTTAATAGCTTTAAGTGATTATAGTGCACCCCCTTCTAGCACAACCTCCACAAACGTGAATGTGAGGTCACATGAAGCTTCACATCTCATTATAGTAGATGGATATGATGGGTGTGCACCTTCGCTGCTGCAGGGGGTGCCCACATTACATCCATTGACTACAATGGGATGTGACACTCACATCTTTTGTTTTACATGTGGGTTCCTGGAACAGAACCCTGGTGGTGCAGGTACTGGTATTGCAGCCACAAGGTTGTGAATTTGATCCAGCCAGGCTCCAGGTTGACTCAGCCTTTCATCCTTCCGTAGGATGGTAAAATGAGTACCCAGCTTGTTGGGGGGCAATTAACTAACACATTGTAAACCGCTTAGAGAGCATTTAACTGATGAGCAGTATAGAAATACACTTGCTATTGCATATATGATGAGCATACTGTATTTGCATTAAAAGATTTGGGGGCTTTGGTTTATATAAGTTTATGTTTGGTCATAAATATTTTGAGGTATATCGAACGTCAGTGTGACTGGCAGTACATGCCATATGACTCCGCTCAGTTGAACTCATGCTCTGCCTAGGTAGGGAGAACTGTGTGTAGGTCTATGCCAGGAGATGTCAAACTGGTGCTTACACGTGCAGGAGAAAGCAGGGAAAAGAGTCAAGGTGATAGAATGAACTATAGTGTGGATGTGAAAATCTTTTAGTTTGGGTACAACTGAGTTTCTCCAAATCCCACCTGCATTTTCTTCCTATGTTTCTTTTGTACCAAGTTGCAAGACTTTGTGCATTTTTCTGCACTGAAATATGTGCACATTTTGTACATGTTCTCCAATGTGTGCATTTATTTAATGCACTTCGCCTCATTTAAACAACTTTTCCTGCCTTGACTAGAACATGTTTGTGTGTATTTTCCTTTTTCAAGCATGCAACATTAGCAGTTTGTGTTTTAAAACACATACTTTGTTTTGTTTTTATTTCATTTCTCTGAAACATCCTGAAAGTCTTGTAAATGTGCAATTTCTCAAAGCAAGATGTATGTTTTATTGCAACACGTCTTGGGAGGTGCAAAAAATCTTTTGTCAAGACATCCAAGCCCAATTAAATTTCTTTATATCCCTAGACTACACTAGTTAAGATTGGAAGCAGAGAATCACTTAAAAATATTCTACTACATTAAAATCTCAAGGCAAATAGAAAAGAAAATGGCTGAGATCACACAATGTGCATATGCTTGTATATAATGCTTTTTCAGTGTCAGTCTATGCTCACATAGTTATGTGATGATTGCTCTGTACCGTTCTTCAGATGAATACCAACACTTTACATTTAACTATGTATCTGTAGTGTGCTTGCTTATTGCCCCATTGTATAGGCATCCCTTCACATTCACTACGGTTAGGGGCACAGGACCTCTGTGAAAGTAGAAAAATCCTGAATAGCTCTAGGCCTTCCTCAACCATATTTAGCACAAAAAAAGTATGATCACCATATTCAACCCACCGTGGATTCTTTTGATGCAACACAGTTCCTTCGCAAGGCAGAAGTGGGTGGCTGGTGGGGCTTACTGCCACCTCCGCTGCTGCCCCACGCCATTTTTAATAGGGACTTACAAGCTTTGTTCATAGTTTCTCAGTCTCATAAGGCTTGCAGTCCTTATTAAAAATGGCATAGGGAGGCAGCAGAGATGACAGCAAATAATCTGTGAATATTCAAATCTGCAGAAGTGAAACCTGCTAATGTGGACAGCTGACTATATAATGGGAAATGTGCAATGTCTCTTTCTACACTTCCAGTGAATCCAATGGTACACAGAAAGCATTCAGGAATAATTACACAACATCCAAGACTGTGCAAACACATGGCTGGAATACTGTTGGTTAATCCCAACTAGAGTAGACTCACTGAATCGATTGTTGAATGCTGAATCAACACATAGGTAAACCCCATTAATTTAATGGCTCTACACTATGCTTTAGTCAATAACATTTAGGTCATGTGAAATGGTTACACTTATTGAATTTCACAATCGTGAACTGAATACATCCATCACAGAACACCCTGAAAAAGTACAACCATATGTGTAAGGGAATCAACAGGATCCTGGACATGGACTTTAAAAGGTAGGCACATTAAGGGAGACTGTTATTGGCTGCTAGTCATTATAGCCACAATAAGTGATAGTGTGCTTTTGCCTATCAGTTGCTGGGACCAAGGGTGGGCTGTTCTGCATTGAGACTAGCAGAGGCCATTTCCGCACTATACTGTTATAGTGCTATCATTCCACTTTCAACATCCTGTGGAATTCTGGGGTTTGTAGTTTTCTGAGGCCAAAAAGATCTCTGGCTGAGAATTCTAAATGCTCCTCCCCAGACTGCAAACCCCAGGATTCCATAGAATGTTGAAAGTACAATAATAGCACTATAACAGTGTAGTGTAGAAAATGGCAGATGGGAAAGTGTGCTTCATAGGCCTTTGGTCTGATTCAACAGGGCTCTCCTTACAGTCCTAATTAACGTTTGGTGTTAACCATGAAGTTTGCTGGCAACATGTACAAGGAAGGCTGTCATACAGATTAATACTTTTGCTGGAAATCTAAAGGAGAAACAAAACAAAACCTACCAACACCAACTGCAATTTTTCACAACACATTTGATGTTGAAGCATTTTTCAAGTGTACAAATCTCCAGGGGATTTCATGGAGTTGGACGCATTTAGTTCTGTCCTTTCTGTTTTTCATACACAGATAGGGTGTTGTTTTTTTTTTTAGTAATTAATGTAAAATATTATCTATAGACACACTGAAATTGTCTGCTGTTGTTAGCAGGATTGTATAGAAGAGCTAAAGCTAAGCTGTAATAAGGGAATATTTAAATTAACAGCATAATGACAACAGTGTGGGAGAAAAAAAAATAAAATTAAGCTGCAACCAAACATGCCTGAGGAAGATTTTTCTTCTGTATTTGTGCAACTGTGAGGCTGTCTGGAGGGTAAATTACATGCAGCTTTAAATTTTTACTCATGAGTAAACATGCAGAGACTACTGGGACAGATCCCACAACAAGCAGGCAGGGAAGGTTTAAACCTTCCCCCAGCTATTTTTAAACCAAATTTCCCCTGTTTTTCAGGAGCTAAAAATGAGAGGGAAAAGTCAGTTGAAGACAATTAATAAATAAGAAAATAACTCTCAGCTGCATACTACGTATTCCACACAGCATGCAGAATAATGTTGCATTTTGAAAATCAAGAATAATGGAGAAGGATTGATTGAGAGAATGACAGTGTGGTGTTGGACTACAATTCTGGAGACCAGAGTTTGAAAACACACTCAGCCATGGAACTCCACCAGGTGATCTTAGGCAAATCACACTCTCTCAGCCTCAGAGGGAGGCAAAGGCAAATGCCCCTTCCAAACAAATCTTGCCAGGGAAACCCCATGATAGTTCAGCTTAGGGTCACCATAAGTTGGAAATGGCTTGAAGATACACAGCAGCAGCAGCAGCAACAACAGCAATTCATTAGGATTTCCTTTGCTGCAGCTTCAAATCATTAACAGCACAATTAGGAGAGATGTTTTGTGTGTTTCTTAGTCATTTTTATGGGCTCTTCTTACATGAGAAGAGAACTGCAGATGGATTCTTGGTGTTCCTCTTTGCCAGAAATGGCAGATGAAGAGTTTGTTCTGGTTATATTTCAGAGCAAACAGACATATCAGCCGTGTGGTGAATCAACCCTAGTTCTGGTCTGAACTTTAAAGGAACTAACCAAAATGATCCTGTCTCGAAAATAGGTTGAGCTTTTCGAATGGCTCCTTTAAAGTTCAGACAAAAACGTAAAATAGATTGCTCTATTGATATGTAAGCTACTATTGCCAGTGCTACCAAGGGGCAGTGATTGTTGGTTAGATGGACAGAAATATTATTGTGCCACTTATTTGAATCAGAAATAGCTTTTGACCAAACGCCATGCTCAGTTTAGATACAGTTGTTTCTTCTAAGATTCTGGTAAGCTTTTCATGTATCTGAGGGAAATCTTGGCATTGTTTGTTGTTGTTTTTGTTGTTACTGTGTGCTGTCCAATTGTTTCTGATTTATGGTGACCTTATAGCGAACCTATCATGGGATTTTCTGGGGCTGAGAGCATATTATGTGCCTGAGATCACCCAGTGGGTTTCCATGACTGAGCAGGGAATCTAACCCTGGTCTCCAGGGTTGTAGTCCAGTGCTCAAGTGAATACAGCACACTGGCTCACAAGGGAAATCTAAAGTGTAACAAACACATCCATATGATACATCACCTCCCATACATCTTTCCACATTTTCCTTGGTTTTATGCATATTCAAATAATGTCCTCATTCGAAAGGGAAACAGTGTGTACAGAATAATACTCTGCTTTTGAAAGTCTTTTGATGGATCAAAAAACAAGGTGCATGTGTGTGTGTGTGCATGTGCACGTGTGTGCATGCTTGTGCATATGGAGGAAGATGTAAGCCATTTTACTCAAAATTCAGCATGTTCACAGAAAATCCCCTGAAACATGACAAGCGGTTATTTGTCGGAATAAGTTTAATCTGCCGTGAGAGCATCTTTTTAATTACAACTGGTATTCTTGGCAATGGTAGTGGCCATCTTGTAGCACCATGATTTGTCACACTGGCCCTGCTGGAATCGTACATCAAAGACTGCAGTGAAGTATTTCAATTCTGCATTTAACATTGGCTGGCCAATGGACCAAGATGTCAGACAAGCATGGCTTGCCAGGGTTTCCCACCATGAGGCTGCTTGAAAATATTGGTTATCGTGTCATGTCCAGAAAGATGCAAATAATAGTTTGTGGATGTTGTATAAGAAGTCAGAAGTATAAGAAGTACTCAAGCATGGGCATCTCAAAGGAAAAAAATCTATATCAAGAAAATTAAGTTTCTCTCTCTGTTACTATATCATACAAAAATGTCTGGACAGACAAAATTGGCAGGTTTTATAGCACCTTGGGAGGGGAATGCATCTGCCAAATTGCATGCAAATAGGTTGAGGAGTTTTTGTATAAGAGCAGCTGTTTCATTTTGAGGACACAATTTCACTGTGTTCCTTGTGCATGATCCCTATGAAAATGGCCGTAAGTAACAAACTTGCAGTGTTTCAGAAAGATGGGTGCAGCAGATCATGAGGAAAAGGAAACCACATATGTGTGTGTTGGGGGGTAGTATGAGAGAGACTTGCTTCCTCTTTTGTACCCTCTGGACGAGTTGCATAAAAATTGACAAACATCAAGGAGGTGCCCCCGGGTCAGAAATTTGCAAGATTTCAGAAGAGCAGGTGCAGGAGTCAGAGAATTATGAGCATTTAAATCCAGTTTAAACAGTGAAGCGTAGTGTTAGGAAAGAGGAAGCGCTGTCATTCTATTGAACGGAACATACACATACACTGTAATGCAGAGAGACTACATGCAGATAAATATAATCAATAGAATCCTGTATGTTAATTACATACCTCATGGTACCATATCTACAGTGCTACATAGTGGATTCTGGCCAAACCCTCCCAAACTCCACCTACCGGTAAGCAGTCACTGGGATCAACAGAGGTCTGTTCCCCTGTTGATTGAGAAATGGCTACCTGATTTTCCCACTCTGCCCCATGAGTGATCTCCACCACAGTAGGCAGAAAAAGGACCCCTGTCACAAATCTCCCTTGCCCTGGAAATTGCTCAGACAAGAGAGAGTGGGAATGTCAAGTAGCCACTTCTCAGGTAGCCACTTCTCTCTCAACTGGGGGTCCTTTCCCCTGTTGATTGAGAAGTGGCTGCCTGACACTCCTGCTACCTCCTGTGAATGATCTCCAGTATGACAGGCAGAAAACTCTCACTGTCACAAATTCTCCTCATGCTAGATATCGCTCGCACAAGGGTGGGTGGGTGGATGGGTGGGAACGTCAGGTAGCCGCTTCTCAATCAACCATCGATTGCACAAGGATAGTGGGAATGTCAGGCAGCCTCTTCCTGATCACCTGTTGATTGTACAAAGTGGGCGGGAACATCAGATAGCCTCTTCTTGATTGACTGCTGATTTCACAAGGGAGATGGGTGGGTGGGAATGACAGGTAGCCTCTTCTCAATTGACTGTCACTTGCAGATGGGTGTATGGACATCACATGGCATCTTCTCAATTGAGTTTTGATTGTACAAGGGAGATGGGAACAGTGAAGTAGCTTGGCGCAAGCGGGGCAGGGGCAGAGGGGCAGGGGTGAGGCTGCAGTGCATGGGGGGGCAGGCAAGGAGCGGTGGCAGCCCCCAAAAATGCTGCCTAGGGTGCACCGCTCCCTTGCCCCCCCCATCCCAACTGCACTGGGTGGGAACGTCAGGTAGTCTCCTCTTGACCCTATACTAGGGGTTATATAGGGACCATGAACACACAGCAATAACAAATGTGTAACTATAGATTATGTATTTGTACCTGCTCTTCAGGATTCTTGCCAATTTCTTTTCCCAAGGAGATGAGAAATGAAGACCCTAATGAATACATTAAACACACATAAGCCCTAAACGACAGCTAAAGAACTGGTGAAGAAAAAACAAGGGCGATTTTCCCTGCACTGTGGTTTAGCGAAACAAGCAATAGATGAATAAACAAAGAAAGGGCAAATTCTGAAACCTCTCATGCCATGCCTCTTTACACAGCTCATCGCTAAATGAAAAATGCTGCTCATGACTACAGAATGATTCAGCAAGCTGTAGGGAAAAATGAAACTCTTGGATGTTTTAGCTTATTCACATCTATCCATCAAAGTAGAGTGATTGAAGATCCTCTCATTAAATCTGCCCAAGGATTTAAAGGTGGAACTGTCAATCATTCAACCTTTTTCCCTCCAAACTTTCCATCTCCATAGCTGTTTCTGCTGCCATATCATTTCCATTCTGACACTGAAGCTCCCATGAAGCTTCGGCTGGATCAACATTCAGCTTTGCTAGTTTGTAAGTAGTATAGTGGTGGTGGGATTTACCTTAGGAAACAAATGAACCAGTTCAAAGGTTCCTGTTTCTGTTAAAATTTTGGATGAACCCAATGGTAAATATTTCTGATACAGCTGACAGAAGCCCTTATGCATAGGTGACTCAGCTGCTGCTTTGAAAACATACCCAGGGCCTACAAAGTCCTGGAGATTAGAATTTCTCTGGGCAGCAATGCAGGAAGCAAGGAACGTATGAAGTAAGCCAAAAGCAATACAAGTAGCTAGATTCCCATGTGAGCGATTAAGAACAGGAACTTTTTGGAAAAGAACAAGCAATGTAGACAGAATCAAAGACTCATACTAAGGAGTGTTGTGATGTGATGTGTGTTGTCAGAACTTGGTGGCCTTCATGTCTGTGTAGTGGTGAATCTGCCATTTTAGTTGGAACTTCAACAGAAATTTCCAAACTGCTAGATCCTATCCAAAACCTGTGTTAGAATTGTAGATAGTCCATATAAAGTTTGGACTAAAACCCAGAGCAGGTTCACCATCCTACTGAAATCAAAGCCACCAGCTGTGAAGGTATGCATCCCAAAATACAGCTCTTTGGTTCGCCTCTTTGTCTCTCTTTTTTTACATTCCTTGCTACTTTGTGTACAAGCTCTGTTTTCCCTGTGACTTGATGAGTAGATACCAGAGGAAAACAAAGTTACTCTTGCTCCCTCCAGAGACCACAGCCCCTTCTTCATGTTCCCAAATGCCTCCTTTTTCAACTGTATATTGGCCAAAATAGTGATCAGAATCACTTGCAGTTGTAATTTTGGCTGATGGCACAATAAAAAAAAAGGCAGAGGGGACACAAGAGGGATTACAGTGGGAGGGCATTTGGGATGTTTTCTTCTCTTTTTTGGCAAAGTTTTCCAGCAAAAAATTGTCTGAAAACCATACCAAAACCTTAACATTTTAGGGGGCACACAAGTGAGGTTTGAGGGCTGTTTCTGGCCCATGGGTCACACTTTTTTCACTCCTGGTATATATTATACATGGCCACATAGTCTTCTAAAAGCACCAAGGAGAGCTCACAGTTGAGGCACATGGCAATTAGCAAGAAAGCAGAGCCTTGCAATGCAACCATTTAAAATACTGGCAGCCTAGAACAAGAGACCAAACAATGAAATGATGGAGTGACAGAAACTATAATTGGAATTCGTGGCAGAATGAACTGCTCAGTTGAGATTGATAACCTCCCTCCTCTTCCTCCACCTCAAGTTCAGACTGGAGTGTGTTCGCAAATAAACTTATCCCTGCTGATCTCAAGGTTACAACCTCTTCAGTACAAAGGTCAGAAAGGCTTCATATATGCTGGGGAAGATCAGCCACTATTTATTACGTGCAATGACTTCTGTTTCTCTTCTTACTGATCTTGGCTGTACCTTTAGATTAGTAGAGACCATCAAGGGCATTGTCATTTTTTTCACAGTTGTTCTTTGGCTTGTGGCACTTTGATCTGGTCTGGACTCTAGAGTGGAATAGTTGTTTCCAGGAAGTGGTTACTCCCGTGCCATTCCACATAATCTCTAGTTGTACCAAGTTTACTTTTTTTGGAGGTAGGAGTGACATTTGCCACAACCTCCTCCTAGTACAATCAGCCCTCCACATTTGCGGGTTTCACTTTTGCAGATTCAATTATTCACGGATTATTTGCTGTCACCTCTACTGCCTCCCTATGCCATTTTTTAATAACGACTGCAAGCCTTATGACACTGAGAAACTGAACAAGGCTTGTAAGTCCCTATGACAAATGATGTAGGGCAGCAATGGAGGCAGCAGTAAGCCCTACCAGCCACCCGCTTCTGCTTTGTGAAGGAACCCTGGTGCTTCAAAGGAATTCATGGTGGGTTGAATATGGTGACCATACTTTCTGTGTGTGTGTGTGTGTGTGCGTGTCAAATATGGTTTGGGAGGGCCTAGAGTTATTCACGGTTTTTTCACTTTCATGGAGGTCCTGTGCCCCTAACGCTGGCGAATGTGAAGGGATTACTGTATTGCTGCTGGCCATTCTGACAGAGAGATTCTGAGAGCTGCCATTCAACCAAGTAACATATATAAGGTCTGCACAAACACACCTTGTTTGTACTCTCTTTTTAAGCAGAGGCTGGATGGCCATCTGTTGGGGGTGATTTGATGTGGTTTCCTGCATGGCAGGAGGTTGGGCGGGATGGCCCCTGTGGTCTCTTCCAACTCTATGATTCTATGATTCTACGTAATGAACACAAATGACCAGCTTATCACTTGGAAGGACCAGCAGGTTCAGTGGTTACTAATGCTCCACTTACGAACATCCACACACAGACTGCTCAGATTGAGTTAAAACAGACCACAACTTCATCAGTTACAGCTGCAAATAGCTTTCACACCAGTGTTACCCTAAAAGGTGGGAGACCTTGGGGTCCACCCACAATGTCCTTTGAAACAGAGGGAATTATAGCTAAAAAGAGGCCTGTGAGAGGAGGGTAACAGCAGAATATTTTAACCTGTGTATACCAGTACTAACTGTAGAGAGGATTCCAGTTATGAGTTAATAGATTATTTTATTGGGAATTAACAAGCACACAAGAAATCAAAATGAAGCAAGAAAGGTTAGATAGGGAGAAGTTGGGTGGAAAGGGTGATAGTTACCAATCCTGAAGCAGAAGGTCAAAGTGGAGTGGCTCAGACAGTGCATCTGAGGATACCACAAATGAACTGAGATGTCGACACCACATATTACATCCAAATACTACAATTTACTGGGCTGGAGCTGGGGTTTAAATACCCTATTTCCTGCCCTAAAGAAGGGTACATGGAACAAAGTGGTGATGGCTTTTCCACGGGATTGACAAAGGAGTCTAGAGTGGGCTAATTGCCTTAACTTTAGGTAACAAAACATTGGTGAGAGTCCTGACAATCTCTTTAATGTTTTGGTCAGGTAGTGTGAATAGGGAAGGTCTCTGTAGGATATGCTCACGGAAGGGGTCCCTGGTTGCTTCACCTGGGCAGTTTCGCCTGCTATAGTTTTCAGGAGTACTCACAGCTTCCAGCTTTTGAGAGGATTATCCCAAGCCCATCAGCATTGAGCTTTTTCACCTAATCCTCTCCGAATTTATGACCTAACCATCTCTGAGGTCATTCTGACCTGGCCTATGTGTGCTTTCAAACATGTGTTCCAGCCATGAATTATGTTCAATTATGAAAATACTACACCCCACAGAGTGGGGGTGTATGGTGTGGTAACATCAGCATGAGTCCAGATTCAGACACTGACCCATATAACTGTTGTTTGATGAACTGATGTTAACTCAGCTTGCTTGTTTGGTGCAAATTCAGGCTGACAGATATGAGACTCTATGTGGGTGGGTGCCACTATGTGGTTCTTCTGCCACCTGGGAGTGGAGCAAATCCACTCTCTTCTGAGCTGGATTTGATACTTGCTGTCCAGACTCTCAAGTCCCATAAGGGGGCACCCCTCTACAGATGCTGATGGGCATACATACCCCATCTCTTTTCCACTTGGATCCCAGTCCCATGCCAAACCTCTCCAAAGTTGTGACACAATACAAGAAAATAAAAACTGTAACAATCATACATCTATGGATGAAGTACTGGGAGGTGGGGTGAAGCTCCCATGAAGATTGTAGGAAGTAGCATTGTGGTTTGGCTTATATAGGCCAACCCCTAACCCAAGTGCAGCCTGTAGCTTGGAACCCACACACCAGCCAATCATGTTGCTTCTGACTGAGTGATGGATCCCACACTTCCTCAGAGCTCATGCAAAGTGTACAGGCTTCTGGGAAGGAGAAGCAAGTTATGTCACCAAAAATGATGGCCAACAGGCTCTGCATTCACCCTGACCTCCTATTGCCTCCACTCAGTAAGTTTTGGAATGCTATTTCCACCACTCAGATAGCTTGGTCACTGTGGTGCACCTAGGTAATTTAGACCTTATCATGGAGACCCTTTCCTGCCAGACAAAGATATTGTGTTACTTCATTTCTTCTTTCTCTCTTCTCTTGGTCATTTTATGCTTTACAATAGTATCTACATTCCTAATCAGAACAATAGCCATGCAAACCCATGTACACATCTTTGTTTGCCAGCATTGGTAAGAAGAAGAAATACTTTTAGGTATGCATATTTTTGCTTTTCAACTCATTCATAACTACAGGAATAAAATGCAGTTTGCTTCTATTGCCTTGATGCTCAACTTAATTACTCAGGAATAAGGACCTGTTATAGAAAAGGACAATATGTTTTCTTAAAAGGAAGAAAGAAAACTGTGGTGAACACTGTCATCCTTCTTGATCTGCATAGGTTATGCCAGCCCAGTTGCTTAGTTCAGGATTGTCTGCTAATACCCCATCACCTGCCACCCTCTGGATAGTAAATTGAGTCTCATCTGAGCTGACAAGCCACGGCTAAGCTGCATCTTTGCTTGGTTATCTACATGGCTGCATAACTTGTGGCATACTTCCATGATCACAAGCAAGCTGAGATGGCAGATATGCTGCTGCAGGGATGCTGAATCCATTCATGATTTTATAGAAGCTCTCCCTGCAGCTGATCTAGGCTGTACTAGAACTCTCCTAGTGCCCAACCTCTTACAGGAATCAGTATCTGGATGGTTCCTGTACAACCTGTACGAGATGCAGGAGGAGCACTGTCCCTGCAAAAAAGGATCTGGTAGGGGTGGAAAGAATATTCTCCATTATGTATTTCCCAGCAGAAAAAAAATGTTTCTCAGATTTGGAATAGCGCACTGGAAAGGATAACAAAGCAATGAGACTTCTGCTAGGATTCGAACATCCTAATGTGGTGTAGGGAGTTCTTGTACATAGAAATACATGTGAGTTTTCTACACAAATACCATGTTTCCTACATGAAAAATGTTTCCTATGCAGAAAACAGATTTCCTGCACAAGAAACACTTTTTCTTTCTCAGAAACTTACATGTACTTTTGCACTAAATAATCTTCCAGAACACTTTGGAATGTTTTAATACAGGGAGACTATCAGTGTGTGTGTGTGTGTGTGTGTGTGTGTGCGTGCCTTCAAGTTGCCCATCAATCTATGACAGCCCCAAGAATTTCACAGTTTTTTCTTATGCAAGGAATACCCAGAGGTGGTTTTGTGAGTTCCTTCCTCTTAAATATTGCCTACATATCTGGTATTCTTTGGCAGTCTCCCATCCAAGCACTAACCAGTACTGGTTCTACATAGGCCCTTTCCGCACCAGGCAATTAGAACGGGGCAGTGCATCCTCTCACGGAGGTCATCTGCACCTTGGAGCAGACTAGGAGCGGACTACTTACCGGAGGTCCGCACCTCAGTCCACTCCAAAATGACCCGAAGTGGTTTTCCAGCATGTTTTCTAAAGACTGCAAAAAACAGGTCTTTATTTTCCTGGAACACACCATTGGGTTCCTGCTCCCTTGTGCAGATGCGCAGGCTCGCATCAATGCGAGCCTGCGATCTGTGGAGGGCGGGCTTTAGGCGTGGTGAGCTTCAGCGGTTGGTCGGGACCCACGACCAACCAGAAGCCACCATTTTGGAAGCCAGAACTGCCATTCTGGAAGCTGGAAGTTGCCATTTTGGAAGCCAGAGCAGTGCAGATCTGCAGACCTCGCACTGCTCTGATTCGCCCTGGACCAAGGAGGAGCCCTGCGGAAGGGCTTCAGAGACAGTCCGCATTGCTTTGGACCCCAGAAGAAGTGGTAGATAACGGCATGGAGTGATTCTCTCACCTCATGCGGAAAGGGCCTTAGTTTCCAAAATCAGATGAGGTCTGGTGTAAATAATGTGCAGAAATATTCATTTACTCCTCCAGTGAGGAAAAAATTATTGAATTTATTCATACTTGCATACAATGACAAAATAATCAAGGGTGTGCCTCCCTAGGATGTGCTGGCTACCCCAACTCAAGTTAAGACATCAAGGATGTTTATGAAGGTATAAAGCTTTTCCCACACAGTAACCTGATTGCATGGTTGCTTGTGCCACATGGCTACTGTGATACATAATTGTGAATTGTGTGCAGTAACCACGCCACTCCAAGTGACATATAAAACAAGACCTATGACCATTTCTTATTTACTAGCAGATTATTTTTTCCTAGAGATGGGTCAACCGAATCCTTGAATCCTTGGGAAGGATTCGAGATTTGCAAATTCAATCCCTGTGCCAAAATAGGTAAACTGAATCCTTCGAATCCATCAAGCAAATAGCTTGTTGGAGACCGGGACACCTGAAAACTTGGGAGACCCAGATAAATAAGGGGAGATGGCAAGTAGCTGAGTTTTTCCTTTGGAGTAATAATGGCCTTTGCTAACAATTTCAAAAATTACATCTGGGGTTGTATTCTAATATATTCATATTGAACATTTAATATTTAAGGTCAGCACTATTTTCTGTGCTGAAAATCAATGGCATGTAGAAATGCTGGGGTCAGTGGGTCTGACACCCATCAGAAGTAGTGAGGCAGAGGGCAAGGTCACACAATCTCATCCAGAGATCACCACATGTAGGCCAGAGTACCTCCTTCCACAAGACAGTGCTGGTTGTAAACCTATAGTAGAATAGGATGAGAAGTGAAATTTCTGTCATGGTTTTCCATGAGCCACATAACAAACCACATGTAGCAGAAAGGAAAAATTGCTTTTAAAAATTGGTGCCTCTAGGGTTTGAGTGATTGGCTGGCGGGCCCCTGGCCCAAGAAAATCGCAGCATAAAGCTAGAGGCTGCCTGTGCCTGCTTGGACTGCCTCCCTCCGCCAATTAATAATCTCTATTCTTTTGACTTGAGACTGGAGGGTACGGATTGGGAATTATTGAGACTGGACTAGAGATCTGACTTGAAAGTCCCTTGCAGGACTTGAGACTGGACTGGAGGGTAAAGAATTGAGACTAGACTAGAGGCTGCTTGTTTTTTTAAAAGTACCTTGTTGCAGGACTTAAGACTTGATTTGAGGTTAGAGAACTGAGACTGGACTAGAGGCTATTTTTTTGGGTTTTTTTTAAAGTGCTTTCCTTGTTGCAGGACTTGAGACTTGACTTGAGACTGCAGGGTGTAGAACTGAGACTGGACTAGAAGCTAGTGTTTTTTTGAAGCGCCTTCTTTGTTACAGGGCTTGAGACTTGACTGGAAGGTACAATCTTGAGATTTTAAGGACAGCTGAAAGATTCCTTTGCATAGCTCCCTTGCAAAGCTCTTTCACACACAATTCTGGGGTTTGGAGTTTTACAAGGTGTCACAGCCTTCTCTGCCAAAGTCTGCTAGTTCATCATCAAATGACAAGCCCCAGGATGCCAGAAGGAGCTATGCAAAGAAAATCCAGTTTTGACCTGGATTATATCTCTGTACCGCAGTATGTGGCCCTGTTTGCACAGACACGAAAATGTGGGATTAATCCACATTTTCCTGCCTGTGTAGAAAGGGCCTTCATGTCATTTTCAATCTGGGGAGATCCTGAGGCAAAACTATGACAATTGTCCTGGCCAGATTTCTTCAGAGGGAGGATTGCCTTTGCCTAGGCTTTTGCTAAGGCTGAGAGAGTGGGTCTTGCCCAAGATTATCTTTCTTTCCCTTGCTTTTTAAACGCCTTTAAAAAAAAACGATTTGAAAGATTTGAGATTAGTGAGAATCATGGATTCTCAGAACCTTCAGGGATTTGGATCTGGATTCGGAAAATTCTGGATTTGTCCCATCCCTAATTTTTCCATATTTATTTTGGCTGCTGCTTATTTCTATATTAAATAAAAATCTTTTTCAAACTCATGAACTCCCACACACAGCCTCTTACTAACTGAGCCAAAGGAGCTATTTTGCAGCTTTAACTAGATCTTATCATCGTTTCTCTTTTAATGGGTTATTGCTAATTTGCCTCCTGAGTCCTTTAACTTCCAATTTAATGAAGCACAGGGGCAGTTTTTTCCCCCTCTAGTTTCTCCCCTCCCTTAAGTTTGATAAAGTAAAAAAGCTAAACAAAAGACAAGAAATAAATAAAAATACACCCATAACTAGAGAAGGAAAGCAGTAAAGAGACCGCCTGCTGCCTTTCAGTCTAGCTGGCAGTGGCTCAGAAATGGAATCCCTTTACATTGCTTGTTGCCATTAACCTGTCTTAGTAGAATTTTTCAGTGGAGCATAATTGGCAAAGTACTATGCTAGATCATACTTTTCCAGGAAGGTTGGCTCCATATCTTTGACGGCCTTCAGCAAACTGTCCTAAATAGATCCCTCAGCGCCAACTGAATCCTTCCTGGTACAGATGCCAACCTCTTCCTCCTCCTCTTTGTAATTGTTGTATTTATATCCTGCTTTCTCCCAGAACTGTGACTCAAGGTAGCTTACACCTTGGTAGTTTACATTAAAAAAAAAACCTGTATGAATCAAAACATGGTAAACATGAACATTAGAACAGAATGAAACTATTTGCAATGTTAAATGATTTCAACCTACATTTAAAAAGATTTTTTAAAGCAATAAAAACAAGTAAATTTAAAATGGTATAGCATCCTCAGCCCTTCCTACTTTAAAAGCCTGTGGGAATAACAAGATATTTGCCTACTGATGGAAGAACATCAAGGAGGGTGTCATTCTGGTCTCCTTAGGAAAATTGTTCCAGAGTCTAGGGGAATTAGCTTGCATCCCCACCAGACATGCTTATGATGGTAGCGGGACTGAGAGAAGAGTCTTTCTGAAGATCCTGGAGTCCTGGCAGGCTCATACTGGGAGTTATGGTCTGGCACAGTGGTCTTAGCCATCAGCAGAGCAGTGCTGGGCCAGAAGTTGCCATCAGAGGGCAACTACATCCATGAATAAAGGGGAGAAAGGCTGTGAGCTGCTGTGGCTTTGCTACCTTTGAGTCCCCTCTTGGAAGTGGCACTGAGGGCGTTAGCAGGGTTGTACCCTGCTGAGTGGTAGGATTTAGACTGAAAATGAGGTTTGCTTCAGACTTTGAAGCCTCAGGTAAGGAGACTGCTTTGTTTTCAGAACCCAGATATCCATAATAGTGGACACAAAGTAGGGTCTTCCTTCAGTAGTACCAGTAGCAGAATTAGCTGTAGTAACCCCCCACCTTCTCCTTCTCCAGATGTTTCCTCACTGATTACCACAGGGAAATCAATGAGCAGCTATTACTTCCACCCAGAATTTAGGAATTAAACCTTATGTACTGGCTCAGGATATTTATCTATCTAGACCACAACTGTGGCATCAGCTGTCTGTCAGTCAGACTGATGCCTTTTCCATCCCTTGCTGCTTCTGAGTAAAGATAGCAGGGCCTCAACCCAGGACTTTCCATATACAAAACGTGTGCTCTGCCATTAAGTTATGAGTCTCCGAAGGTGGTAATTTCCAACTTACCTTCCCACTCCAATGCCAGGGGACAGCATATCTTTTCAACAAATGTTTCTTTAAAAATAAAATAAAATAAAATCTCCAAATATGGGGAAGAAAATCCCACACCTTAAAGTGATTGACTGTCATTTCAGTGGAGTATGTCTCAATGTGTCAGGATACCCTTTCTAGTCAAGAACAAGAAAAATGTGAATATTCCTTTCCTCCAAAACACCAGACCAATTGTTTTGGAATGGAATTTTTTTTCCTCTGAAAATTGCCTGGAGGAAGATGCAAAAACAGGCAGCACACAAACACACACATACTCTTAAAAGAAGCCAAAATACACTTCCAAATGTAACAGCAAGAAATCCGTCACAGTGATAAAAGCAGCACAATGAGACACACCAGGAGCAGCAAATAAAATTGCATGATTTAGGATCTCTAATTAAAAAATGTCCACTAAAAATGAGATGAAGCTAATGCACAGTGGTCTCATGGGCTGTTTATATTGTTGTACTAATTCTCTTAGTTATGTAAGTTTCCCTAGGGCTTAATTTTTATGCCATCTTTCACTGGCATTCAGCTGATTTCCCTCATAATGTAGATAGTGTAACCCTATATGTGCTCACTTGCTGAGCATACATATAGCATACTTACTGAGTGTATTGGGCTTCTCTCTGTCGGGTAAATATACATATGATTGCAGCCAGTAGAACATAAGATGTCTGATCACCTGTTAGCCTTGTGACTTTTCACTACTGGGCAATGACAGCTTGTTCCTTCTTTCAGTTCTAATAATTAACAGGTAGTATGTCTCTGAGCATATGCAAAGTAGTTTTATGAACAGTTGAGTGGTTTCAGCTGGTTCTTCCCCACATGGATAAAATTAAGGAGAAGGGATTATGAGTCAGTACTCTATCTCCCTTGCCAGTGTAACCTCTATGAGTATTGTTTTGACCCAGTGGGTTGGGAAATCCTAAAGAAGGGACTGTACTTGCTGGCTGAGTTCAGAAGGAGGAGATCCAGTTGGCAGGGCTAAGTAGTAGGATCTTTCCACTGTAAATAAGGTAGTGGTATTTTCAGTTGCATATTCACAAGAGAATAAAAGGATGAAATCTTTGTAGTGTAATTTATATACTGCATTTGCTTCTATTTTGTATTTTTTTATTTAGGGCTTTAAGGTTGCACCAAACATACAGCAAGTATAACTGTTTCTTAGGGTTTCTTCACTAGACCAATTCTCACTAGCACACTATGGGTAGGATCCTGTTGGTGACAAACATGCATATAAGTTGGGTTTAGCATGATTTGCTCTAGACAGCGTGCAAAAGGTTAGTCACTAACCTTCTAGGCACCATCCGAACACACCTCTAGCAGCTGTCAAGCCTCATGGGGTGCTCAGTTTCATTTTCCTTCCTCTGGCTACTTTATCACCCCACTTCCTCAGATGTTAAAATGGCCTTGCAGTGCCTCATGGAGCTTAACAACTGCTTGAGGGAGGGGAACGGAATTACACATGTGGAGAACTAATGCTCCAGATGTCTGATGCAGGATGTCATCTCTTATTTATTTATTTGGCATATTTATATCCTACCCTTCAGCCAAAAAGCATCCCAGCTCAGCTTACAAATTGTTGATTTGACAGTTCCCTTCTCTTAGGTTTATAATCTAAATAAGACATGATGCATAAGGAAAAAGGAATGACCATGGGAAAGGCTAAGTCCATCAGATACTAGCTGCCCCTCTGCCCCTCAGAAGATGGAGCAACTGCAGTTGGAATGGAGAGAATGCTGCTCACCAACCACTGAGCAAGTCATGATGGACCTTTGCCTACCTACTCCTCTCTCCCTCTGAGACTAGAGCGATGGCAGTTCAAACATGGAGGGAGGGGCTGTCACCAACATCTGGGCCAAGGCATGATGAAGCTGTTCCTGGCTGCCATTTTCTCCCTCAAAAGGCCAGAGGATTTCCCGTGAGAATGTGGAAGGAAGGGCTATCATCACTCACTGGTGATATGATATTTTATTTTGATTTTGTTATTTCTTTAACTATGCACAAGTTCTCTGGATGGTATGTATGTGAATGTATGTGTCTTTAAGTTGCCTGTTAATTTATGGTGACCCCATAAATTTCACAGGGTTTTCTTAGGCAAGGAATATTCAGTGGTTGTTTTACCAGTTCATTCCTCTGCAATATAGTCTTCAGCACCTAGAATTTGGTACACAGATAATTAAAATGATGGCTTGAATCATGTTGACGCAGCAGGCCAGCATATTTACACCACTGTAGGAGGTGGTAGCAGGAAGAAATCAGGAAGAAAAGGGCCGCATATACAGTGGCTGTGAAGGAAGTCAGGCACTGTACAAAAAAGTTGCTTGGAACCAGATGACTTCTGCTTTTCCTTGCCATTGCTGTGTGGCCCTGAGAAAAAGCATAACTGCTAGAGTAGGACACCAGCAGGGCTCCAGCCATAGTATACAAATGAAACAATAATATATGACAGCACAAGATAAAGCCAAGATAAAAACCAGCTACAAAAGACAATACTACAGCATATACAACCAAAGTAAAACCAGCAGCACTGTTGTGATCTAAGAGCAATGAAAAAAAAATCTGTTCAAGCGGAGAACACATTCTATATGCCTCCACAGCAAAATAATTGCCCTCTTCCTTTACAGTAGATCTCCACAGAAACACGTTGTTTCTTACCATCTCCCCTGCCCCAGGCTTTACAAACTCTCTACCCTTTTTCTTCCATCTAGTTCTTAATTTATGCTTCAGAGTCAGCAGGCCTCAGTCCACAAATCTGTTTTCTGTACAAGGAATGTGAAAAAAGATCATTAAATTGGTGAGATTTTCAGTCTGTCTTGGCACAACGAGACAATCTGTTGAGGATTCTCCGATCCCCAGAGAGTTCTTGCTTCCAATATGAAAGAGAGGCTAAAGTGCCTTTCCCCCCACTATATTTCCTACAACTGGTAAACCAGAATATTTTTTTTCTTTCTGTAGCTAAATACATAGGCACACAGCAAGTGGAAAACCACAAGAGGATTGGTTACAGAGGCACAAACAATCCATACAATGCTACAACTTTTTAACAGTCTATACAACAATGAAATATTTATTATAGATTTAAATTTTGTGCCTTTTCAGTCATGAGTAAGAAACAGGCTTGAACATGCACATGATCCTCACCAGTACCTATACCAGGAAAAAAATCTTCTGTGCTATAGCAAGGAATTTTTTTTCCAAAAATTCTTGTTTATCTCATGAAGTTGAATTGATCAGATTTTTGCGTCCCAAAATTTGAGTGTTGGACAATGAACCTGGAGATCAGAGTTTGATTCCTGACTGGGCCATGACGTTAAGCATGTCACACACTCTCAGCCTCCAGAAAACCCTGTTATAGGTTCGCCTTAGGGTCACCATAAGTCAGAAATGACTTGAAGGTGCACAAGTACAACAAGGGGTATGTGTATGTGTGTTTATATCTGAACATTTGTCTCTGTGCGTGCTATTTGCTGCTTCGCTTCCTTCATGAAGACGGGAGATTAGGGAAGATTACTTCCTATAGCTACCATGATCAGGGCTGTCCTTGACTCAGTTTTGCTTGCAAGCATTTCAACAGGGGAGTTTGGTTTTGTGAGCATTACTGCTTGAATGCTCACAATATTCCTAGCAGTTATATACAGTTACATACTATACTTAAATAATTTTGCCTCTCAGATTTTAAGATGGCTTGTTTACACAGCATTATCTTCACTGCTGCTTTTCCTTCTGCTTTTATTATGTGTCACTGACAATTTTATCTTGTTTTTATCTGGTTTATTTTACAACTGTTTTTACCACCCCTTGTATTTTATGATTTTAATGTGCACACCACCCAGAGAATGTTGGTTATTGGACAGTTTTAAAATGGTGTGATAAATGAATAAATAGTTGACACATTACCCCATAATCCTTATAACAGTAAACTGTGTTGCCTAGTAATTACCTGTACTACATTGAACAGCTCCTCCTCTATCTGTTGGCTTGCGCTGACACTTTCCCCATGACCTTTGAGTTTATACAGATTTTGTTTCCCCATCATTAGGAAACTGTAATTAGTCAATCTCATGGCCCCTCCCCTTTGCCTTAGGCCTGCATAATTTGTAATACACCTCATATTTCTCAGCCGCAACTCCTATTCTGAGGCCAATAAGGCAATTGATATATGTAAATACTGTGGCAGCCTTTAAAAAAAAATTGGAAACATAAACAAACCATTTTGCTGAGCAGTAACAACTCCGGAAAGTGTTCATGATAAATCTGCAATTTGCAACATAGCTTTCAAATCCATCATAAATATTCTTCTAACAATCTGTTTTCGATTAGCTAACAGGCGATGCAACTGCCACCCTCTCCAGTTTAATGGAAATAATTCCCTTAATATGGCATATTGAGCAGAAAATGACTTGGATCAAACTGTACTTACTTCCTTCTTTCTCCTTAGATAACCATTTGTTGCCCTACAAAATCACCATTAGCATTATTTTTGCTTTCGATGCACAGGTTTTTTTGCTCTTGCTTAGAAATATCACATTTTTCAAGTTGTTTCCCCATGCTGAATCCTTATGTTTGAGCATGAGAAAGCTTTTGTTTAGGACTACAGCTCCCATGATCCCGTAGCCACCACAGCTCATGATTCTGCAGCATAGCAGGGTAAGCAGAGCAAATGGGACAGGAGAACCCATGACACCAAATTTAATTGAAATAGTAAAGCTGGTGTGTTAGGGCTATAGCACGTATGGCTGAAATTTCCTTCACAGACCCTACCCATGCAAGGCAAATGTTCTTGAGCAGATCATTAAACAGACATTCTGTAAGCAGTTAGAAAGGAATGCTGTGATCATTCAAAGTCATCATGGGTTTCACGTGGGTTTCTGAATTTTTGTCTAGAATTCTAGTGTCTTAAAATCCTGTAAAACCACTCTACATAATCAGGAAATAAGTCCTATTGAACTTACTGGGACTTGTTTTTGTTGTGTGCCTTCAAGTTGTTTCTGATTTACAGTGACCTTAAGGCAAGCCTATCATGGGGCTTTCTTGGGCTGAGAGTACGTAATGTGCCCAAGGTTATCCAGTGGATTTCCATGGCCGAGTAGGAAATTGAGCCTTGGTCTCCAGGGTCATAGTCCAATGCTCAAACCACTACAACCACATTAGTTCTCATTTGTGAGTAAAGATATATAGGATTATACCTTTTTTAACGCAAGTGTGGTTTAATATTATAATTTGTTTAATGGTGATTCAATATTATATCTTTCTTTCTTTTAATTTGCACCTGAGCCACCTTAGGGCCCAGTTTTAGAAGAAAAGCAGCCTATCAATCCAATAAATAAAGAAATACTTGCATACATGTATAAATAAGATGCGTCTTTATTTTCAAAGATTTTATATTTTGTAAAACTAAAAAGTATTTATTTGTTTTAAAAATTAAAATATATTTGTAATTTTTTATAAATAAATATGAAAAATGCGTCTGTACAATGCATCATATTGGCATCCACAGGAAAAGCTATCTGTTTTGTTTCTTCAGCATCCAGCTGCCCTTACTACCTTGTAAAGAATGGACCAAGCAAATAAAAAAGACTCTTCACTCTTGCTCCTAGGGAGCCTCCATCCCATGAGTAGTAGCTGGGCTGCAGTGCCAAGCCCATATCATCTGCCACATCCAGCCTAAGGGGATTTTTGCTTTCCTCTCCACCTCTGGTCATTAATGATTCATTCAGTGTGCAGTGTAATGACTTTTGATCATTACCAATTCATTTGGGACTAATGCGCCTATCATATTGACTGCAGTAGGAGACAGTAATGCAAAACAAGCCAGCTAACTAGTCTGGCTCTTCACTCCCCCCACCCCACCCCTCATGTTCTTTTTCCTTCGTTTTCACAGATAACTGAAGTGCTGTTGGTTGACTTTTTCCCCCATTTACTTCCTAGAGTTGGACTGAAATGTTAATAGCTCTAGTAAGAAATATGTAACTGAGAGTTACACATTCGTGATGGGTTCATATTTATAATCCCTATGTATTCAATACAGCAGGGAATACATACGGATCGTGAAAGTCAACCCATCTGGATTTAGCAGGCAGCAGCCACTGCAAGCAAACAGAGTTCTGCTCTCTGGTTGATTGGATCACAGCCAACTGACATTTCTACCTCCTCCTGCAAGTCATCTCCAGCATGAGGGAGAATTATGACAGAGATCCTGCTTCTGATTGTCACAACAGGGATCACTTGTGGGAGTGGGATGGAAATGTCAGTCTGCTGTGTACCACTCAACAGGAGAACAGAGCTGTATCACTCACAGTGGCCATAGCATGTTAAGTCTGGACTGGAGAGGATGGGACTGGGAGATGCTACTTAGCTATGTAACTAAGTTGTGTAGCCAAGGAGCTGATCTAGAATTGCGGCCTCTCTTTTTGTTGACAGTGGTGACTGGTGGCTTTTCATGCCTGTAAGGTAGGTAATGTGCCCCTGGGTTGAGTCTAACAAAACTATCCAAAATGCTGGACTTTCTCATATCCTAACAGTTTCTACATCCTTTGTAGCTCAATTAAATTTGGACTTAAAACCTGGACTGGACTCACTGCCCCACTGGCATGGAAGTGACCAGCTGTCACTTGTTGATGGAACTGCTTTGTTTGCAAAGTGTGTGTTCCTTTTTGTAAGACTAGATGGTCTTCCCAACTGGCCCTTCTGTTGTCCTATTTTGTTATAGCTCCATTTTTTTCCAGTCCTACCTGTGTTCTTTTTAAGTGCTCCAGAATGAACAAAAATGTTTTCTATTGGCCATGTAACATAAAAGCTCTAACAAACCACTATTCTACTGCTGTACTGATGCAGGGTTTCTGAACAGTGTACATTGTGAGCTCCTTTTCACTGCCAAGATGAGATGAGGGAAGTGTCCTTGGCTCATTTCAGCAAAGGACTCTATGGTGTGAACTACTTCTTATTTCTTCTATCTAAAATGCGAGACTAATTCGGTTCTGATGCCAGTTCCAAAAATCATATGTTGCCGTGCTCTTGATGACTACACTGAGGTTGTGAAGTGGCCCACAGTATTTTCTCTCCCATGAACTTTTGTGCCAGGGTGGAAAATGTGGAGGGGTTGGGGCTTCCCTTCATTTTCCAGGACCATTTTCCAGGGGTGGGTTACACTCACCCCTTTCCCTGAAATTATAAATGACACAAATACCACTTCTCCATTTCAGAAATGGCTATTTTGGAGGGAAAAAGTACCTCCTGGAAGCATTAATTTTTATTTGGATGCCACTTTTGCCACAAGGGAGACTCCTGGGCTACACTAATGTAACTTACTGGCCGCACAATTCCCACACTTCTTCCGTACCTTATCCTGCTTTTCGTTCCCTTCTCACAGTTGTAGTCATTGTGGGGGTGCTAGAAACCTTTCTGAGAGGTCTTCGTTGCTTCTTATCGCCAAGGCCCAGAACACTGCACTACCACTGTCCCAGGAACCAGGGGCTCTGGGAAAACTGGTGTGCTTGAATGCTCAGTACTAGGCACCTTGGGAAACAAAGTATCCTAGGGTTCCTTGTTATTAGAATGCTATGCTCAACCCTGCCCACAAATCATATACAATTTTGCTGCTTGTTCTCTTGCTCTTTGATTAATGGGATCTGGCTATATTGATTCACCAGTGAGGGAAAGACACATAGAACATCATCAAATTCATTTCATTACTAGACTACATATTTTAGGGTTGTGCCCTTGGCACCGAAAAAGTTCTGAGGGTGAATGCTAGTGTGATGACAACTACTTCAAATCAAGCCTCACCAAGCCTTCTGGAGAGGGTCATATTTTCCAGACCCAAACAAAATCAGGAATAAACCAGTAGCTTTCCATGTTGGTTTTCTATGGGGAATTTGAAGCATATGGTTCCTTTTCTTCCAACTGTGCGAAGCCATAACTGATTGTGACAAATGGTTACAGAAGAGGCTTCTGCTTCTCAGGTTTAAGTTCATAAGCTGCATGTGCTCCCTAATAACAAAGATGCTTGTAGAGAAGATGAAGAGGGGAGATATTTGCACACATAAATAACGATGAATTGCTCTCTATATTGGGATGGCATAAATAAATCCCTCTGGAGCAGCTGAAGTATTTGCAAAAATACTCGTAGCAATACATCCTGAGCAAAGAGCTTTCCAGAGACTGAAACAGCTCAGGTTCCATGATATATGCAGTCTGAGAGGCTGCAGCAGTGTGACTGTAACTCAGGCCTTTGGTCAGAAATAAATCTGACTGTGAACAGTGTGAAATGGGAAGAGACGAGGCCAAGAGCAGTGAAGACATTTTCTAGGAGATCCTTGTTTTTGTCTTAGTTTGTCTTTTCTTCTTGCATGTTACAGATTTTCATTTTTTTTAAAATCCTTGCTCCTTATGGCCAGCTTTCTCTTGCATGAGCTCTGTTGTATTGCTTAGTATTTCAAAAGATTTGTGCTCACCCGTCCTCACAGCATGAATCAGGGGATTTTCATGACATTACTGAAGTGGTCCAGAAACAAAACTCTTTTGGATGTTGTGTCAGGTAAATGCTTAATCCAGAGAGCCAGCATGATGTAGTAATTTGAGTGTTGAACTAGGGTTCTACGGTACCAGGATTTGAATCCCTGCTCAACCATGGGAACCTATAGTGATACTGGACAAGTCACACTCTTTCAGCGTCAAAGGAAAGCAATGACAAAGCACCTCTGAATTAACTTTGCCAAGAAAACTGCACAATAAGTTTATCTTGAGGTTGTTGTAAGTCAGAAATTACTAGAATGCACACAGTGACAAGAAAATACCCAATCGACCTGGGATGTCTGAACATCTCTGTGTACTTAGAAAACTTCACCCATCCATTCCTATCCCTACCTTCTCAGATTTTTTTCTTTGAAAGTTGTTATGATTTTCCAGTCTGTAGCGAGGCTTCTGTAAGCTCCATTACATGTGTGTAGAGAGGCATTTTGGCTACACAAGTGCCAACACTCAAATAATTTTGTTTGCTATTAGTTTATGGGATATAAGGATGTCCCAGTTCACATGAGTAAGTGATTGTGTAGATCTAAAAAGCTCTTTGGATCTTTGCCTAGAGCTGTAAAAGCAAATGTACGTAAGACTGTTTGCTGCTCTGCTGTGAAGTGCTGCAGATATATTATTCTTGCTAAAAATAAGTGATGTGCCAGTCCTGATGGTTCACCACCCTCCCTCTTTAAGAAACTGTCATGCTGCTGCACTGCTTGCAACATATACAATCCCACTTCTCTTTGGTTCCATTGGGACCTGATTTTAACAGCTTGGTTCAAGTTCAATAGTTTACAAATGGTCTCACTGCAGTCAGTAATAAGGCATGACTGAATAACTATGGCAGAAAACCAGTCCTTCAGAAGAGAGGGTTTAAGCATAAAAATGCAGCCATGGCATGTGCTACACCCAAGCATTGCTTTATAGATTTTTTTTTAACGCCTCACAGTTTGCAAAATGATGAAATTACCTATTCTGTGTTGACACAAAGGACTGCCTAAAAAATACATAGCTATCTCTGTGTCAATGTTCATGAATCTGATCAATAAGAGGTCAAGGAAAGGAAAGCAAGCATGCAGCTTGGCACCAGGATGTTGCTGAAAATGATGTCCTTGTCATGAATTTTCAAGTGATGATTGGGTAGGTTTTTTGAAACAGTGCACTGAGATTTTTTAGGGAAGGTTGGGCCAAACTCACTCCTGGCCCTGGGGGAAGGACTGGTCTCTGTTGCACACCCATAGCCCACTAGGCAAGGAGTTAAGAAAGATGAAACAGCTTCACACACGGTTGCTAGTACAAGTCGGCTTTCCTTTATTAGTTCTCTGAGTCTCCCAAGAATATGTTGGAAGATAGTCAGGTCAGCTAACCAGTCCCTGGGGAATTAAAAATACCCCCACAGACAATCCTTCCACCCATCAATCAACCAATGAATCAATCCTTGAACAAAAATAAGCCAACCACTTTGATTCAGTTTGGTTTCCATGCCATGAGAGAAGACTGTGAGGGAAGTTCAACCTTTCTGCTTCAGGTAAGTGTGGCTTTTTCTGTGTACTACCTACCGCCTCTCTCCTCTTCTTTCCCTATTCTTTCTAACATCCTACTTGTCTACCTCTACCACCTGTTACCTCACTGGTAAACCCTGTCCTGGGGTCTACAATTTTGATATTCAAATATGATTCAATGTGCCTGAGAGGTCACCCGGATGGGCACGTAGGCAGCAACGGTTGAATGATCGAAAATCAGGTCAGGCCAGTAAAATCCCCCATCACGTAGCCCCAGGAGACCTCAAGCTGTGCAAACCCACAGAAGACAAAGGGTCCTCAGCTCCTGAGAAGCCAACTTGAGGGGATTAGCATTTTTGCCCCAAGTTGAGCAAAATCCTATCAGGCAAGGACCATTTACAGAAAGTCACACCACAACCCAATGCAGCCAAAGATCCTGAGACTTTGGCAACACCTTGTAATCTTATCACACAAAGGAAGTTACCATTGTGGAGCTCCTTTCTTGTTGCAACACTCATTGTTCTCCCCAGGAAAGGATTAGCCCTCCAGGTACTTTTTCCCCTACAAATAGTCCCAGTTTTTGAGAGTTTCTTTGGATCACTCCAGGTCATCCCAGCAGACCATTTCTCCATCCCTTGAGTAATCCCCTCAGCCCTCTTTGTGCTGAGCTCCACTTCTCCGCTGTTTTTCCTGGACCAAGGACTTCAGGAAAAGGTGCAGTATTACCCCAGCTACAACCCCTTCAATAATCCCCTATCCAGTTTCCTCTCTTTTGCTTCTTAATAGGTCTTGAGTGAGTGTGTGACTGATTGCGTTGGTGTGTGAGACTTTCATTCAATAAAATCATTCTATTGGACATCTTTGTTTGGTTTTTGGCTTGGCCTGACCCCATAAAAACTGGGTAAAAAGACCCTGCTAGGTTACCCTGTCTCTCAGATTGCTATTGCTCGTGCTCTGGCTAGTTTCCATTCCCCATCACGTGGAGCACATTGAGGTATCCCCCAAGGGACCCCAGAAATCAGGGTAACACACTTGTCATTTTCCCTGTTTACTATACCCTCTTCTACATGTCCAGCATCTCTGCCCCACCACCACTTTTTCTTCCTAACTTCTGACCTTACCAGCCTTGTTTGGTACTGAACCTTCATTCCTGCCACTGTCGCTTTTCCATGTCTGCCTGACCTTGCAAGCATCCTCCCCACCATTTGTTTTTTTCCTTTCTTCCACTGCTGCCCTTTCTAATATCTTTTCATCTCTAAACCCCTTTGTCCTTGGATTCTCTGCTCACCACACCTTTCTCCCATTTTCCATCCTCTTCTCCATGCTCCCTCTTCTTGTTTCATTCCTCCTTCTAAATTCTCTACCTGGCTCCAACCCCCTGTCCTTTGTCTTGATGCCCGTTGGCTCCATTTGTAATGTCATGGTTGGCCTCAGAGGTATGTACTGCTTGTTGGTTTCTCTCCAGAGTGTAAGTCACTCTTCCAGCTTGCGGCTAGCCTTTTCTTCAATCTAGTAAGTTTTATTTGGTGATGGTAGATACTCTTCCCTTTTCTGAGTTGGCGAAAGAGAGTCAAAAGACATCTTGAAGGCTATTTTTATTTTGCAGAAAATACAGCTTTCTGAACAGGAAATACATCATTTGTTTGTACAGAATGCACAGACTGCACACAATGTTTGAAAATCATACAGATTTTGATTAATTTTTCATACCAAGGAGAAAAATTGGCGATATGTTATGTTATTGTCTCTGATGACATCATTTATGAAGATTTACATCTCTAGCTCACTGGCTGCCCAAATTTGAAAAAGACATTTCAAAATCAGGCCAAGGGCTACATGTGGTCCCAAGCTGGCCAGTTATCCACTCTTCTAGACATTCAATGGTATCACCTGGACTCTCTGGAATTCCAGTAGTGTTACCTTAAGAGCTGTTCCAAGTTAATTTATGGGTTTATGTGGCTCACACTTTTTGGTTCCCCTATGTGGAGAACAAATCAGAGTTGAAATTAGGATGAAGACTGTCCTTCTAGGATTTCTGACCTTTTACTGAGGCTCTTTTAATGCTATCATTAGCATCTGTCAAAATATCCTTAACCTCTTGTTTTCCACTAAATGAATACAAAGAAGAAATGTCCCAGGAAATCTGTTACCATCTCTTCAGTTCAAATGAGCCAATGCCATTAAAAGGGAACCATGATTCCTTCTATCTTGCCAATATTATATGAAACCTACCCTTCTCTTAAGTTATATTTCCTGTTCATCTGAGCTGCAGTTCTAGCATTCATATCCATTCAACTTTACCCTTCCCGAACCATTGTTCGTCTAACCTTTCTCATATATCTGCATCAGTCTGCACTTTCTCAAAGTATGTGATGATTTGCTCAAGAGACTGCATGGATCCAATTGCTCATGCTGAATTTTTCATCACTTTGCAAACATGTACTTTGTGCTGTGTTATTTTTGAAAACAAATGGGGTTCTGCAGTCATACATCATTTCCAATCCATTCAGATGCAATTGGAAGAAAATTATGCTTTACAAACCCTAACTAATGATTAAAAAGCATTTATATTGAGGCTGCAGAGAAGAGGTAGTTTTAGTGCTATACCCTTTCCATCTCATGATGCTTTGGCTTTGAATGCTCCTTGGAGACACAAGAGAAAGAACTTGGATGGCTTCACCCTTATGTCTATCATTAAAAAAAAATATTCTGCAGCTTGATCAAGACTGGCCTTCTTTGTCCAAAAGGATGTACATCTGAATGGAAGAGAAAAAAGTTGCCTCATTTTGCAGTGCACTGACTCGCTGGTGGAGGGTTTGCTGGTAGAAAGATGTCCCTGCTTCACAGATGGAGGTGAAAAATAAACTCAGGCCCTTATTGCACAACGGTGCCATCTTGACATGGGGATGTGTTGCTGCTGGTCCACAACATGTGCCATCACATGACAATGTTGCAGTTCCACTGCTGTTAGATCCCCAGCCATCAGGATCATGCTGTATACCATTACCATAAAAAAAAATCAGTAATGGCCTCCCTTCACGCAGTGATCCTGTTGGCTACAGGTGTACGGGAAGGGAGGAAGCACTATGAAGTCCTTCCTTCCAAAGTAGAATCATAGAATAATAGAGTTGGAAGACACCATAGGGGCCATCCAGTCCAGCCCCCTGCTATGCAAGAACACACATCAAAGCATTCCCAAGAGATGGCCATCCAGCCTCTGCTTAAGAACCTCCAAAGAAGGAGACTCCACCACACTCTGAGGCAGCATATTCCACTGCTGAACAGCTCTGACTGTCAGAAAGTTCTTCCTGAGGTTCAAGTGGAATCTTCCCTCCTGCAGCTTGAATCTATTGCTCCTTGTCCTAGCCTCCGCAGCAGTGGAAAACAAGCTGGCTCCCTCCTCAACATGACATCCCTTCAAATACTTAAACATGGCTATTGTGTCCCCTCTTAACCTTCTCTTCTGCAGACTAAACATACCCAGCTCCCTAAACTGCTCCTCATAGGGCATGACTTCCAAACCCTTCACCATTTTGGTTGCTCTTCTCTGGACATGATCTAGCTTGTTAATATCCTTCTTGAAATGAGGTGCCCAGAACTGGACTCAGTATTCCAAATGAGGTCTAACCAAAGCAGAATAGAGTGGTACCATTATCTCCCTTGATGTAGGGAGGTGCAGCCCAGGGAGAAGCTGGCTGTACTACAGAAGGAAGGAGTGTGTCCCAAATGCTACCCACCCACTGGCAGCTGACCAGTGTGATGGCAAGTGTTTGCCAGGATCATGATGGGATGATGTGAGATCATGGTATAGTGAGGTAAGGGCCTCAGTGTGATTTTGCTCCTTTGAAATTTAGGTGGTATTACATGAGAGTGGGCAACTATGTACCTCCAGTTGTTTTTGGTCGACAAATTCCCATCAGCTTTATGATACTTTCATTGAAGTATGCATGACCATAAATGACTAATTAATTCCCTCTCCCACTCTACACCTCAGACTATTTGGAAATAACTATTTCTCTCAAATATCATGCAATATTTTGGTTTATTGCTCATTTAATCCAAATGTGGCCTGAATTCAAGTATGACTGATTATTAAGCAGAATTGGAAAATGCTATGGAACATGAAATGGACAGAGCTATATAGGGTACATGATACAAAAGCTAACCTATTGACCTCAGTTATGTAATGGGATGCTGACCTGCTGAAAAGTCCTGAGATGAAACAAGTTTCTGCAGCCTGATTGTTCAGCCTCACATGGAATCAGTGTTCGGTATGGGAAGATACCACCTTGTTCTTTATCTTAGAGAACAAAATGTATCAGTATGGCCAAATATGGAGGATTTCTATGTCAAAACTGGCAGTTTGTTTTCCTAGAAGGCAATAGGGAGTCAATGCAGTTGAGATGGGCACATCTATCTGTTTTACTTTCCCTCATTCAACATTTGTGAATTTTTGTAAATTCTGGCCATTTCCACACTAGACTGTTACAGTGCTGTTTATTCCACTTTCAACATCCTATGGAATCCTGGGGTTTGCAGTTTAGGGAGGGGCCTTGAGACACTTCCCTAAACTGTAAACCCCAGGATTCTGTAGGATGTTGAAAGTGGAATAATAGCACTATAACAGTCTAGTGCGGAAATGGCCTCTGTTACAAAACAAACTGAAACAGAATTCTCAGTCCTATTACTAGTTCTTTGATGTGGGATGCTCTTCTAGAGCTGCACTCTTCAGGGACTGAACTGTGCATAACATGTTGGCCTAAGCATGACAGATTTAGCTTCAACATCTGGAAGCACATTGTGGCATTAAGCCAAGGTGAAAGTATTCACATTTTTCTTCCCTCCCTCAACATGATTTGATATACCTTGTTTTGAGTTATAAAAGAAATATTTGCAATCATTGTTGTTGCTGTGTGCCTTCAAGTCAGTTCTGACTTATGATCATTCTAAGGTGAACTTGTCTTGGGGTTTTCTTTGGCAAAATTTGTTCAGGGGAGGTTTCCTTTTGCCTTCTTCTGAAGCTGAGAGAGTATGACTTGGCCAAGGTCACCCAGAGGGTTTCAATGACCCAGCAGGATTTGAACTCTAATATCCCAGAGTTGTGGTCCAACATTGAAACTACACCACCACACTGGATCAGTTGCAACCATAATTGGGAGGAACTGTTAATTCTTTCTGAAAGGGTTTGTAGACTGTATTACACTGTAGAAGGTTTTACATAAGATTTTTTTTAAACAACAACAACGACAACCTACAGTGCCTTGCTAAGCATCCATAGTCCATGATAGTTAAATGGATGTTCTTTCTTTGAGACAAATAGCAATACCATGTATTTTGCCAGCCCCACCCATCCAGATAGCCACAAAGGTCCAATCTGTTCATAATACTAATGGTCTTTGTATGGATAATTTTTTTTTTATGTGATCAAAATCAAGTTGTATTTGGTAAATAATTTACTGTTGAGAAGACGATGTGTATTTTAAACTGAGTCTAGTTCTAACAGAATTTTACTACATTTCAGCTCTCATTTTTTTAAAAAAGAAAAGGATGAAGAAGGAGCCAACACTGAATGAAAAAGAAGACAGAGCTCCACTGCTAGTCGCTGTTCTTTCAGCCTTCAGTATCTGAGCAAAAATGGCAATGCAGAAGCAGAAGGAGATACTGCAAAGACTATTTTCTAGAATTAGCATAGTTGATACAGAACTAAGATATTTAATGTGATCAAGCAAATTATTACCAACATTCATGAGGTTAAAAAAATGTTGTCTCAAGATCATTCAGCACCTTTGCTGTTACTTCTTGCTCCTACTTGTTTTCTCCTTTGTTATCATTGCCCTGGATTTCATTTTGCCTACATTGCTGCTTAATTGATTGTCTATGACAACGCATATCAATTTGTTTGAATTTTGCTTACCAACTTTGATGGCATCATGCCATCATGGCAGGTAGGACAACGTTAGGTGGCTCAGCATAGGCAACAGGTTGACTACATAGATGAAGACCAGAATCCCATTGAGCACTGTTCTTGCTGTGGTTATGAACATGTGAATTGAGATGGGAATGGTGGCATGTGTCCTATCTCAGTCCCAGGACAGCTGATAATTCAAACAAAACAAACTGAATAGCTCCCAGCTCATTCCTTACTTCTGTGCAGTAAGCACAGGGTCATAAATAAAGTCCAACAGGTTCCAAGGCAAGAGAGTGTCAAAGGTCAGTTGGAGTATTCAGCAAGGTATCCAACAGGGTAGAAGGCCAGATAAGCTCTGACAACTCCTGGAAGGGAGGTGTGTCAGCTACATAGGTCTGAAGCCTAGCACAGCTGTGGCTTGATTAATTGTCGCTGGTTATAAATTCTGAGAGAGTGATGCCGGATGTCTCTTTGCTGTCTGTGCTCTGCAAAGGTAGGTACAGGTAAGTGCTCTTCTATGTCTCAAGAGGCAGGACACTGCTGGAGTTGGCACTGCTCCCTGTTCTGTTTGTGGTACTGTAACCTCTTCCTGTACAGTAGGTCCTGCCATGCCCCCTATTTCAGCCTCTGGCATGCCCCCTGTTTCAGTTCATGTTCCATGTTCCGGAAGCAGGACATGACAGCATGCCATGTAGTCCCAACTCTAATGTGGTATACACGATCAGGCCTCCTGCCCAGCATATGTTCATAAGCTGTGAATGTCTATAGAAAGAAGGTCTATGAACAGATAGCTAAACATATATAAGGTTTCTGGAGATCTGGAACCAAATATGATTGTGTGCAGCACTGAAGAGTGGAGTTGTGCAGGTATGTATATTTAATACATTGCCTGGAAGTAATAAAAGTGTTCTTGCAGTCTGCTGCTCTAGGTAAGAGCAAAGTATGCAGAAAGTTCAGGGGGGAATTATATTTTAATACATGCAGACAGCAAAATGGAGATTTTTCTTCGAATCTTGGTGCAGGTCTGCAAAAGTGAATGTATCTGCTTTTGCAATATACAGTTTGCTTTCTCTAGAGCCATAGACTGGTACTGATCTCTACTGGAGCTCCCAGGAAAAGTGAACTATGGAGCAAGTAAAGCTGCATTGATTCTGGTGCATAATTTATAGGGGAAAAAACCCTCTCTATAAAAGTTCCAGTCCATGAATTCTAACTCAGTGAAATATTTAAAAGACCATAAATACATTTTCAGGTACAAGATGGCCATGGCACTGCGCTAGTTCCTTGGACATCATGCCAGAAAGTTCCCAATTGTGCTGGAGCAACTCTCTGCCAAGTGACTAACGTACAGTAAGGCATGCCTTGCACCAGCTGCTGGATAACTAGAATTGTGGAGCTCTGACAGCTTGTTTACACATTTGTGTAATATGCTGGGAAGGAGTGGAGATGCTGTTTTGAAATGTATTCATTAAATAATGTACTATTGTCCTCTTCGTGACTGCAAGTATGTGCAAGTTTGTTTTGTTTTTTTAAAAAAGTATTGCACTGCATATACATCCACTTTAACCAGAAATGCTTGCTAAGAGTGAGTTTGGTACTTGTGCGGCATGGAAATATTGGGCCTGAGAAAAAGATTCATCTCTTAGTTTTATACCCTTTGGTACTTATGACCTAATGGGAAGGACATATCCCTCTTTGACTTTATAGCTTTAATTAATCAATATCTCATATTTTCCTCAATACTACATCACAGAGTGGCTTCCAAAAAACAACAAACATCAATATAAACATATACAAGTTATATGAAAATGCAGTTAAACAATATATAATATTAAAATTATTCAAGGATCAACTAATACAGCATGCTATTAAATGCCAATTACAGTCAATTCCTAAAAGTCTATTACAATTTTTTTAAAAAAAGTTTTCCTTTGCTGGTGGAAGTGCAATGCAGGAACCATCCTAGCCTCCCAAGGAAGAGAATTCGAAAGCTTGAGAGCAACCACCAACAAGGCCCTCCCCTTTGTTTTCATTAAATGCATGCAGAAAGGTGCTAGGACTGAGATAATGGTCTCCCTTAAATATCTTTGAACCTGGGCAGGTTTTTAACAAGAAGATAGACCAGACCTGAAATGAATAGGGACTTTGTAGCTTGTCTCCAGCTATGGGTAAACCTCTTTCATTGGATATTTCACCTTTTCTTTCATAACTGAGGATTTTTTCATTCAACAATTGTCTGCTTTGTTCAGGGATGTGATTCCATGGGCATAGCAAAAAGGCAGGAACATAATATGACATCTGGCACTGTGTTTAGTTCCTTAACAATCTCAGTTTTCTTTTAAAAAAAAAGCACAACATATTTTTAGCTCTTAGGTCAGCAAATATAGGCCTTTTCACTATGACGATGGTGTCCTGGCATAGAGGCATGAGAGGAGGTGGACTGCACCAATACTTCTGTGTGATGTCATCGTGGTCCTGTCCTTCTCACATAACCAGCCAGCACGATCACAGGCTATATCATTGACGGAGAAGCTCTATCAATGACCCACCGATCACCTGAGCATTCCGTTGCAGCTGACCATGCAGAAGGGCTGGAAGAATGATCCACATGCTTCCTCTTCTACTGCAGTACGGGAAGAAGCCTGGCTTCAATCCGGAAGGACAGAGTATGTCTCTTACGCTCCCTTCCACAGGCAGCTGGTCATGTGTGGAGAGGAGCATTGGGGACATGCTCCTATACGGCAGAGGTGCTGCTGGGATTATGACATGATGTTGTGAGAAAATGTCATTGTGTGGAGAAGGCCATAATCTTGAAAGCATGATCATGATGTTTGCTATGTTCTCAGAAGACAAAAGTCTTTCTGAGTATGAGTAGTTCTAGGCAGTGGTGTCTCACATAGCTCCTTGGTCTTTGTCATGACTAAAATTGGGAGAGGTTGCTAATACACCAGAGGACAGGATCAAAATTCAAAATGACCTGGACAGATTGGAGAGCTGGGCCAAGGCTAACAAAATGAAATTCAACAGAGAGAAGTGTAAGGTCCTACACTTAGGTAGGAAAAATGGAATGCAGAAATATAGGATGAGGGACACGTGGCTGGATGGCAGTACGTGTGAAAGGGATCTAGGAGTCTTAATAGACCACAAGCTGAACATGAGTCAGCAATGTGATGCGGCAGCCAAGAAAGCCAATGCAATTCTCAGCTGCATCAATAGGAGTATGGTGTCTAGATCGAGGGAGGTACTGGTACCACTCTACTCTGCTTTGGTTAGACCTCATCTTGAATCCTGTGTCCAGTTCTGGGCACCCCAATTCAAGAAGGACATGGTCAAGCTGGAGCAGGTCCAGAGGAGGGAGACCAAAATGGTGAAGGGCCTGGAAGCCATGCCCTATGAGGACAGACTTAGAGAGCTGGGTATGTTCAGTCTGCAGAAGAGAAGGTTAAGAGGGGACATGATAGCTATGTTTAAATATTTGAAGGGATGCCATGTAGAGGAGGGAGAGGGCTTGTTTTCTGCCGCTCCAGAGACCAGGACAAGGAGCAATGGATTCAAGCTGCAGGAAAGGAGATTCCACCTGAACCTCAGGAAGAACTTCCTGACAGTCAGGGCTGTCCAGCAGTGGAATATGCTGCCTCGGAGTGTGGTGGAGTCTCCTTCTTTGGAGGTTTTTAAGCAGAAGCTGGATGGCCATCTGTCGGGAGTGCTTTGAGGGTGTTCCTGCATGGCAGGGGTTGGACTGGATGGCCCGTGTGGTCTCTTCCAACTCTACATTTCTATGATTCTATGATTCTAAAATAAAAGCCAAATTATGCAGTATCAGGAAAAAAAACAGAAACATCTGTATGTTTATACAATTTGTCTCTGGGTGACAAAATACAGCATTTTCTCATGCAGACTTTGGTTTTCTGTTTCTGACACAGAGAACACACACAGCACTGCTTTGAGTATCTATTAACACCTGAAACTGTTCTTTCCAATTAGAAAGCTCCATCCCCTTTGTTACTGCCCTGGCTAGTCCGAGCTTTGGGGATATTAAAAGATGTCCCTTGATATCACAATTCGGCTGCACTTCTCTATTCCTCTCCACGTGCTTGCGAGGCCACCGGACAAGCACGTAAACAAGCTCTGCCGTTAATAGCCGTAATATTCAAACTACAATACAGGCAGGCCAGAAATAGCTGACTCACTGCTTTAGGAAACCTCCGGGCAAGTACTCTAATTAAGTATGAACGCTACTTGCAAAAGAGCCTCTGCCCTGCGATGGCAGCTTGATGGGTAAACTATGCAATACCCAAGTACTCTGCGTCTGCATACTGGCTACTCTATTGAGAACCGCTATGATAACTCAATCATTCAGATTCTGACCTTTCAGAGGCTTTGTCTCCAACTCCAAATCTATTGTTTTCCCCCAAGTACGGCATAGCCTGCAGTCACTATTCTCTTTATAAAAACCCTTGATACCGAGACCTTCCTTGGAACGCTCCCGAGTTTCATCCCGCCTTGCTGCCGCTTTGCTTGGCGAGCCTCCCCTCAGCTCCACGTGCTGAGCTACATCGCACCCCAGCTTCACTCTCTGTTTTTCTGGGCTTCAGGACAGGTGAAGTATCACCCAAACCAGCAATCCCTCCAAAAATCCCTCTATACCACTCCAACCTTTATTTTCTTTAGTTATCTTGTATGAGTGTGTCGCATACACTGTTTTGCTTGTATTTAATAAACATCAGTTATTATTTCAACTTCTGTGTTCTCCTTGACTCGACCCGACCCCATAGACATAGGGTTCAAGATCTCGCTAAGTTACCCTGCCTCTCATAACATTAAGCAGTGCTCTGAGCTAATTTTCCCCAACTTTAGTTGAGCACATTTTGGTGTCCCTCCCGGGACCCCCAGTTCACAGGGTAACACCTTCCATGGCTCGTTTTTTAAGTAACATCAATACTCTTTCTGAGTTTCTGCTATAGGATGGTAGCCAGTAGGGAAGAATCAATAATTTTAGCCATTTTCTTCCCATTGCAAATATACATTTGAAAACTGCAACTTTTGAAGACTATTTGCAGTTTGGAACTTATTCTGTGCAAATTTCACATCCAGTATTTTTCTACAGAAAAAAAAGCACTTTATATACTGGAAACATTAGAAACATTGCTTTCTGCACAGAAAATACTGAATTCTGTTCAGATAATGCTATAGTTGGGGAACTTATTCTGTGCAAAATGCACTTTTCTTTTCTTTTTGCATGGAAAACAACATTTATTCACAGAAAAACAACATGTGAATTTTGTGCGGATGAAGTTCCGAATAGTGAAAATTTTCCTCAGTCCAACCTTTGCCACATCATGATTTCCTGACACTTCAGAAACATTTTTTGTGTCCACTTTCCAAATATTTTTAAATATTCTTCCAGTCCCTAGCAACCAGTGGCATTTATTCTCTCTCCATGTATATTTTTTAAAGTGATTTTAGTCTGCTTCACAGAGGTTGTTCTTATTTCTAAACATGCCACTTTTAGAGTAGCCTTGTACAGTCAAAGGCGTAGGAGAATTTTTTTCTGGCTTAACAAAGGGATATATTCAATTGTGAGTTTTGAGAGAAGAGGTAGTTTTTCCCGGCATCTGAGCTACTTTGAAAAGGCCTCACTCATAACATTGGAGGAAAAAAATAATAATCATGAGTCACATTTGTTTTCATATTCAAAGTCCCTGCTCTGGCCATTAAAACATGCAGGGAGGTGGGAGAGAGGGAGAGAGATTGTTGGGCTGAAACTAAAGGGGCTTCCTAAAAAAGAACAATTAGTACTACCACTCAAGACAATGTACAAATCATTTCCACCTTTCTTCTTTAATGAACTGGAGGTAGGACATGGAAGATATTTTTTAAAAAGAGACACAGTCAGGAGACTGACTCACAGAGTTGAAAAGGACCTCAAGAACTTCCAATTCCCTGATAGTGCAATGAAACACTTGACTAGTAATCATCGAACCTCCTTTTAAAAACTTCCAATAAAGGAAAATTGACAATATTCTGAGGTAGGTCCTTTCCTTACCATGCCTGGATCCCACAGCATCCCCGTATCATCCCAGCAGTGCCATTGCCAGGATGGGAGTGTGTCCCAACTGCTCCCCTCCATCGTCAGCTGGCCGCTGGTAGCTGGTAACATTTGGAACATACTCCTTCCTTCCACAGTACAGCCAGCCTCTTCCAGTGTGGCACTGAAGAAAGAAGCACTTTGATAGCACTTCCACCCTCCCCGCATGGCCCCAGCTGTCACAATCATTGTGCAAAAGGGGCCTATTGCCTGCTTTTTCCGGTAATCTTATAACATGCAATTGCGACACCTTGGGGACATGACAAGAGTTGCACTGCAATGATGTCACATGACAGCATACCTCACAGACTGGCTTCAACACATCTCCATGCCAGAATGGGGCCCTAATGCAGAAATGGCCATAGTCTATTCCATTGTCAAACAACAATTACCATCCTGGGGTTTGTACTTTGGTGAGGCACTGGAGCACTTTTGTTGAGAATTTAAATGCTTCTCCTTAAATGTCATTTCCCTAAATGCCAGTACCAGAATTCAACTGGATGGAACTAAGGCAGTTAAAGCAGAATACCAATACTATGATTGTGTAGTGCGAATGGCTCCCAGGACACCATTGTTTAATTATGTTTCCTTTTCCTTTAAATTCAGCTGTTGCTTTGTTTCAGGAGGTGTTAATAAATGATGTTAAGTGAAGACATCTGTGTTTAGTGCTGTTTCCAGTAGTCAAAAAAACAAAACAAAACAAAACAAAAAAAAGTTACAATATTTAAAATTCAAATGTTCCAAAAAAGTTACAACCACCCATCCAGAATGTTTGGGAATACTTGGGGAACAGGTTGAAATAAATGTGAAGAATGGCTGAGGGTGACAGCAAAGTTGTTGAATCTTAGGACAAATGCATTTTGTGACCTCCTATTTATTGCCTCACTATATTTAAATGCAATGCAATTCTGCACATGTCTACTCAGAATTCAGTGGCACTTACGATCAGGTCAGCGTGTCTAGAATTGCGGCTGAGCTTTTGCCAAGGAAATGCTTATAATTCATTACTTATGGGAGCCTTATATCAGCGAACAGTAACAGAAACAACAGTCTTAAAATGCAGAGCCCATACTGCCTTTTGTGCTTGGCTATATAGGGGAAATAAAAAAATATATACATTCCACAAAACACCTCTTAATAAAATGCAACTAAGCAATTGGCAATAAGCTACTCAGCAAAATGTGGAATGTAAAAATCATCCACCCTCATGTGGTAAACGCTTTTCTGTATCTTGAGTCCAGCAATAACTATGGGACTCTGTTGGCAACTTTGTTGAGCTGTCAATAATGCAATAAGGCAAGTGGCATAATAAGACCCCTCCTATTTTATTATTCTGAGGGGTTTGCACAGGTAGACTGGTGTGTGTTGTAAAAGAAATTTCAGAACCAGTGCTGCTGGCTGAGGAAAGGTGCTAGGGAAGAAAATAGCTAGTAATAAGGGGCATCAGAGATTTTAAAAAACTCAGAGGGGTACTTACTGGAATGGGGGGTATGATGGCATCTCCCAAGTAAGAATTCTTGCTCCAAAGTGAAACTTTTTTTCAATTCCTAAATTTCTAGTATGCCAGAGACCAAGACATTGAAAATTGTTCACACTTGGAACTCTTACATTTGCTGTGTTCGTAGTCCCATGGTAGTTTTTCTTGCCCTCATTTTTGAATAACTAAACCATTGAAGTCTTGAGATGGCACAATGTTAGAAATTTAGGAATACCCCGGAAAATCCTACTCTAAATATAAATGAGTATCATTCAAATAGGGATGTAATCCTATACATTTTTTATCTGAAATGGAATTCTCACTGAACTCAGTAAGATTTACTTTTTAACCATGGGCTTTTCCACACTACACTGTTATAGTGCTATTATTCCACTTTCAACATCCTATGGAATGCTGGGGTTTGCAGTTTAGGGAGGGGCATTTAGAATTCTCAGCCAGAGAGCTCTCTGGCCCCAGCAAACTGCAAACCCCAGAATTCCACAGGAAGTTGAACATTGAATAGTAGCGCTATATCAGTGTAGGGTGGAAAGGCCCTATGTCTTTTTCATTGCTGTAATCTGCTTTGAGTCCCAACTTGGGGAAAAAAATCAGCATATAAATAAAAATGATGATGATGATGTAGATGTAGATGTAATTATTATTATTATTATTATTATTATTATTATTATTATTATTCTGAGTACACATGCATAGGATTGCAATTTAATCATCTCATTGTTAACCCACAGCCAGCATATTTAGCTGAAAAAGAAAGGACACTAATACAGAACAAACATACAAGGTTAAAGATCCCTAAGATTAAAACAGGAGGAAGTATGAGAGATGAAAATGTTGTGACTTCACTGGAAAAGGATATTGGAAAAAGTGGAGCATTTTAAATATGAGATAGCAAGAATTTAAGGGGAAGTAGCAGTGGTGGGGATCATTAGCAATGAGTTATAGCAATCTTTCTTGCCAGCTCAGCCCCTGAACCTTTTTTCTGAGACTCTGCATGGGATCAGATCAAGAATATCACATGTTAGTGTCTCACTGCCAATAGAAGGATCATAAAATTATACTTATGACTAAATAATAAACTACATTTCCTCCCATGTGGCCTGAGGGAATTGCTGAATGAGGTAAATTGCTGATTATGTAAGAGAAGATGGGTTAGGAGGCAAGCATCCAGATTTCTGAAGCCTTTGAGTTTCACTTCCTGTGTCTCTGAGGCACTAAAGAAGAAAAGATATAGAAGACCATCTTGGAGAGAGATTTCTTCTGATTGTGGTCATACTAATATCCATGCTGCTGTCAAAGAAAAATGGCCTCTATATTTGAAATATTATTGGAAATTCAGCCCTGTCCTTCAAATTTAACAAGACAAAGAAATGTAAAGTTGAAACACCTTCCTTTGGGCAAAAATTAGGGGAGAAGGAATGAATAAAGCTTGTAAAAATATATAGAGAGAAAGATGGGCAGAAAGAAGCTTTTCTCCATTTCTTATAATGGTAGAATTCATCATCATCCTATGAAGCTGAATAATAGAAGATTCAGGAGAAGAGAAATTATTTTTTTCACACTGGACATAATAATTTTACAGAATTTGCTGTGTCAAAATGAGGTGGCTATTGGCTTCAATGGCTTTAAAAGGAGATTTAAACAATTCTGTGGAAGATAAGCATATCAGTGACTTCTGGTACTGATGGCTATGAGGAACCATTCGATTTGAAACCAGTATTTCATTGAATATCAACTTCAGGGAAACTAAAATGGGAGCCTGCTATTGTCCTCATGTTCTGCTCATGTACTTTCCATAAGTACGTGGCTTGGTTACTGAGGGCAAGAGGTTCTGGGACTAGATAAACCTTTGGTTTCATCCAGCAGAGGAGGTCTTGTTCCATCTAGTCTCAAATCGGTAATTTATATTTAAGGACGTGGAACTATAGTTTCTATAATCCCTACTGATCAGAGCATGCACATAGGAGGGAGAAGTGTCTGACCCCAGAAGGCCAGAAGGGCTGGCCTAGGTTGCAACCCCAATGAATGAGATGGCGGTGGTGGGGGGAAGTTGAAGATAAACTATATATTATGCCTGTGGATATTTATAGTTTTTTTTCCCTTGTAACTATGTGCCTGTTGTCCTGCTCTTGTGAGGTTTTCTGGGACCAAACAGTAGCAGCATTAGACGAATCTCAAGGAACATTTGACATTGCTGAACCTCCTGTCTTGTCCTCAGTCTCAGAAATAGTTGCTAGAACAGAGAGAGTGTGCTTTTAAAGTGAAACCTGGACTGTATGAGACTGAGGCCCTTTCTGCATGTTACCAGATCTGGTGGCATCCCACAAGGATCCTGATAGAGCCTCTCCAAGGAGGGGAGCATGACATGAGTGCTCCCCTCTACATCAGCTGCCTGCAGGAATGGAGGAAGTGCAATGATCATGCCTCTTCCTTCTGCAGTACAGCCAGGCACTGTCTCAGGCTGTGCTGGAACAGAAAGCGTGGCCATCATACTTCCTGACCCTCCACAGCTCAGGTAAGTGCAGGAGGGTGGCAGCAGGGCTGAACAATTGCTGGTCATGGACGGGTAACACCAATCAATGATTTGTGGTGTGATCATGCCGCCTGGAGACAAGAGAACGATGGGATACAGACAATATCGTGCATAAGCATCGTTCAGGTCCCGTCCTTCTCCCGTCCCCAATGCGGGATGATGACGTCCTGTGGCAAGGGCCAGTGAAACAAAGAGATTTGTTTTCCTCTATTTCATGTATTTAATAAAATATAAAACCTTAGTCTCAGAGTTGTTGTAGGCAAAAAGAAGTAATGCCTGGTGAGTAGGGCAACATGAAGTATCGGACGATGGACCTGCTCTTCCTTCAGGTAGGTTTTATGGGCCCCTGAGTAAGTATGTAATTCATTCACCAGCACAGTTTTGTTATAGCTTTGGACAATGTAATCTGGCCATTAGAGCACAGTTCCACAGCAGCCAACAACATTTGTTTTTTACATTCTTATCCATTGTAAAATAGATGATGTTACACTAGGAGAAGTCAAAGAAGCTTCTAAATGTCTAGTTCACAAGTATACCACAGATCTTTCTGAGAATGTTTTTTGTGACCCTTGTGAAGTTTTACACCCTAAAAAATTTTTCAAGTCTGCTTGTGGAAAAATAATATGAACTATCCTCAGTTGTATTACACGAGATTACAAGAAACAACTCTAAATTAATTTCAGTGAATAGCTGGACAGATTTTTCACGCGCTACCAGTGACTGTGGCAGAGGCAATAGAGGTTTTAGCAAGATATCACACTTCAAACAGGCAGGTCTTCTGCAATAGGATGAGAACTGTCTGGGCTACTGAATGTGAATTTACAAAAGGAAGTAGTCATTAGGCATCTAATCCAAAACATGGCAATGAAAAAACACAGAAATATAAAACTTGAAAGTTGATTGCCCTAAAATTTGCAACCAAACCAATCTATTAGAATAATTTTTAAAAAATCAAGACATGGATATTCTAATCTCCCTTTTAATGACCAAAAGAGTCATAGATAATAATTATGAAATTTAGAGCACTTCCAAGTGGTATTATTAAATAAAAGAAGCAAAGGCAGGCATTTTTCAGAAATGAAAAAGATGTAATAGTAAAATCAGAATGAAAGAAAATATTTTTCGGGGCTAATGAGATTGCATGTGTGCAGTGATGGCTTCTGAGGTCAGTGTGAGAAGGAAGCCTGTGTTAGTGATTTGTACCAGGCTTCCATAAATGGTCCTTAGGTCCTGCTCACCATTGGCTATGCCAGCTAAATGAGATAGGAGATGTCATCCAATAATATTTGGAAGGTTATATGCTTTCCAGACAGATTTGTAGATTTGAACATTAGATTTTTTTGGGGGGGAGGGAATCATAGAGAACCGTGCAGCCACAAAAGTTTGGCACAAAAAGAAAATGCATACTATACTGCAGTGATTGCAGACAGCTTCTCGTCAGAAAATGTGACACTTCCTTAGAAAAGAAATGCACACTTTTTCACAAATCCTTCCTGAAAGCGTGCGGGGCTTAACATGTATTTTAAGGCGATGTACACAAAGCCTTAAGGAAATCATAATAATGCCGTACTGTACTATACGCTGTGGCTTGAAAGCTACTGTTAATCTCATGAAGTCAGGTCTGGCCATTGTAACATAAACCTTGGCTACATCCCATTTGGGTTATGCTCTCTATGTCGGGCTCCCTTTGAAAAGTGCTCAGAAATGTAGGGCCTTTCCACACTACACTGTTATAGCGCAATTATTCCACTTTCAACATTTTGTGGAATTCTGGAGTTTGTAGTTTACTGAGGCCAAAATGCTCTCCAGATGAGAATTCTAAATACCCTTCCCTAAACTGCAAACCCCAGGATTCCATAGGATATTGAAAGTGGAATGATAGCACTATAACAATGTAGTGTGGAAAGGCCCATAAGATTTCTGCTTAGGTCTGACTACAGGGACCATGCAACTCCCTTGCTGAAACAGCTCTACTGGCTGCCAGTCCATTTCCAGCCACAATTCAAAGTGCAGCTGATGTCCTATAAAGCCTATATAGTTTATGTCTAGCCTATTTGAAGGACCATATCTACCTCTATGAAGGTACTCTGCTCCAATCAACAAGTGTTCCAGGAAGCAGGTAACTGGAATGCAAGAGCTGTTGGGCAGTGAAGTCACTCTGAGTCAGTCACAGGTTATCAAGCCAGATGAAGGGAGGAGCAAGAGGGTGGTCTTCAGCCAGTCCAGATCCCGTTTCGCACCTTACCTTTTCCTGGTGCTGGGCTGCTCGGCTCATGCACGAAGGCTTGGGAGGAATGCTGTCATGTCCCTCCTGCTTCGGCTCCACAGCTGTTTCCTCATCGCACGAGTGCCCCACCTCTTCCATTTGCAGTGCAGCCTGTGACCTGCCAGGTTGCACTGAGGAGAGGACCCGTGACCGGCCTGGCTCCCGAGGCTCCGCAAGGCAGGTAAGTGCATGCAGGACCCCGGAGTGATGTGCGACAGGGCAGCATTTTCGGCTTTGAACCAAAAATGAAAAAATCCATGCGCAGTCCGCGTCAGACCCTTCAGCGTTGTGCAAATGTGAGTGCGTCATATGGACTGCTCCTCACATTTACACAACACCCAAGGGGCCCTTTCGCTTCAGAAATGCCATGCGAAAAGGGCACAGAAGTTGTACAGAAAACCAGTAGTCCAAATAAACAAAGCCAACAAGTAGCCAGTCCAAGGTCAAGAGAACACAAATGCCTTCCACATGACATCCTTGCAATTGTGCCAGCAGGCATCGATCGCGCACTATTTCATTTTTGGCTTCTAGCCGAAAATGGTGTGTGATCACGCATCGCTCCAGGGCCCTGCGTGCACTTACCATGAGTGCAGAGCCTCTGGAGCCACAGCACTCGCACTTCCTGCCCCAGCACAGCCTGGGAAAATCCCAGGCTGCACCGCAGAAGGAAGAGGAGGAGCCCTCACGCTGCCTGCTCACTAGCAGGCAGCGGCTGCAGAGCTGAAGCAGCGGGGACACGAGAGCCTCTCACAAGAGGCTGCTTGTGCAATCCCTGCACCCCAACACTGTGAAAAGGTAAGGTGCGAAAAGGACCCAGGATTCCATAGGATGTTGAAAGTGGAATAATAGCACTATAACAGTGTAATGTAGAAATGGCCTCTGCCTAAATCTTCCAACTCCAGATAGTAGTCATGACAATAAACCCCTTAGATTTCTAAGATCTTCTTAGAGGGTGTTCCTGCATGGCAGGGGGTTGGACTGGATGGCCGCTGTGGTCTCTTCCAACTCTACATTTCTATGATTCTATGATTCTGCACTTCGCTCTGTTTCACTTCCTTCTTAGGCTCATTTGGTGGGAAGAAAGGAGAGGATTTTCTTGGTGGCTGCTTCCAGTCTTTGGACCTTCCTTCCTAGGGAGGCCAGGATGACTCCCTCCTTAGCCTCCTTCTATCAGCCTGAAAAGATTCTTGTGCTGTCAGGCTTTGGGACACTGACTGGCATGGGCTTTTAATGATGCACTGTGCTGTTTTATGGCATCAACACATTATTATTTAATGTTTAAACTTTGTAAATTTTTAAATTGCCTTTTAAATAACTTTTATATTTACACTTTCAACAAGGTTTTGTGTAGTTTTTAATCTGTATTGTTTTCAAATATGTTTTTAGAAGTAAAAACATAATGAATAAAATAATAATAACAACAAGAACAATAGCAACTAGAGTAGATTCATTAAACCCACATGTATTTATCCATTGATTGACTCAGGAGTTCATCACATGACTCTGTTATATCCCAATTGCACTTTGTAAGTCCCATCTTTGCCTAGAGCTTATCATACAATGTTGTGGCTCTCCCAGTGCTGTACCATGCTTTACTGCTGTTGGGTCATTTGGAAACCAATTATTTTCCCATTGCAAACAATCCATTAATGACCCTGTGTCCCACTATGGCTTTGATTGTGAATGCCTCTTTCTGATTTGTTGCGATATTGGTAGCAGAGAGGGTGCAGAGTAGATGTAGTTTCATTGCTCATCTCTTGGGAATTTCCAGGGGAGTTCCAGTAGGAAAAACTCAGAGAACCTCTGGTAGCTGGCCCTGGATTCCCAAGAGTCCCTAAAGGAACTGTTGTGCATTCGTTCTCCAGCATGTGTTTCTTTTTTCCATAATTTTGTTTTATTTTATTGTATAAATGGAGTGGTACAATTCTGTTGTAATTCTATTCAGGATTGAACCCCAAAGAAACTATGGAGTTCAGGAAAAGTTTAAAGAATATAAAAAGTTTATACAGAAGTTTGAAGAGTAATATACAAAAAGGTAACTGGGGAAATATTGCTTCATGTGATAAAGCACAAAAAAAGAGGTGAAAGTGGCATGATATGTGCTCATCTTCCTAGCCAGGTGTGATAAGTATTCAACAATTAATTCAATGGGTCTACTCTAACTGGGACTAGCAAATGGAAGGCCATTTTTACATGGTGTCAGCGTCCCGCCATGGGCACAGGATGGCAGTGGTCTGTGGGTCATGCTTTTGCACATCATCACAGTCTTGCTGTCATCCCATCCCAACCTGTTGAGAACATGGGATATTCACTTAACATAATAAATCTCTTAAGCGCCTGCAATCACACAACGCTCCCATCCTCCCTGGCCATGTAGAAGGGGCAGAAGTGCAATAGAGGCACATCCTTCCCACCACAGCACAGGAAAGAGCCCAGCTGCACTGTGAAAGGAAAGAAGACGTGTCGCTTGTGCTCCCTTCTGCAGCGCACCGGCTGGGTGCGGAGGGGAGCATTCCTATCGTGCTCTCGTCCTAGCAAAGGTGCTGCTAGGATTGTGACAGGACAGCCACAGGATCAGTAAGGTGTGGAAATGGCCGAAGTCAGGAGTATTGCATTGAAGAGCATATTATTAGACTGTCATTTTACACATAAACAGAGAAATGTGATTAAAAAATTAAATATGGAAGGTTTTATATTTTCATTTTAACCTAAATCAGAGGATGGAGATTGTAAAAAGAGGAAGGGAAGAGTACATTTACCTGGGATGAAATTCCCTTGAACTCAGAAGGACTTACTTTTCAGTCCACATCTGTAGGACTGACCTGTCAACTTTCTGGGAAACTGGTTCAATGCAGGTAGCAAATGTTTACAAAAAGTCTGCCTTTTATAGGTAAGAACTGTGATAATGATTATAATTCTTGGCAACAGGAGACTTGCATCCCATGTTTAGCTTCCAAACTTTCCCCAAGCACAATAAAAATGTGAAGATAATATTATTATCTGTAAGTATCACATTTCCAGCATACAGGATTGCTAAAAAAGTAGTTAGATAAGGCCCATTTTCTACAAGCTACAAGGTTGCTATATATTTCATAAAGAAATGCTCAATTTTAATCCTCTTTTACTCTTGCAGGATGTGTGGTTAGCCAGTTAGAGTATAATTTAATTTAAGTAAATTTTTAAGTAGATAAATTTAAGTAGATTTTTGACAAGATAGTGAGGGATCTTCAACTATTATCCTAGAGATGTGGGGACCTAAACCCTTCAAGTAATTAAATATGACCCCAACACTTTCTCATATGACTTGTGTGTGTATGTGTGTGTGTGAAGGGGGGTGTTCACAGCAAATAGTTGCAGGGGTTTTTTGTGAAGGAGAAAAGTAGAAGAGAAGGATTTCTCTTGCAGTCACAGCTGTAACCTCATACCATTTCAATTTAAGGAAGTTTCTCTAGAGGAAGAGTGGCAGCAATCTCTACCAATCACATACCACTTTATGGGGTATGTGGCTATTGAAACCACTTGAATGATAAGAATTCATCAGTGCACCATTGACCTCATTGGTCTCACACCTGCAATGAAGGTCATATTGCAATCTTCACTGTGAGGATAATTATTTCAATCAAGATGACAGGGGCTGCAATTTGAGGTCCAGTTTTCTTTCTATTGTCTCTCCATTCTGCCATTGTAAGGGACCCACTACATAGCTATAAGGTTGGCATCCAGACCTTCACCCACAGTTCCCTTGCTGATGGTGTGACTACCCACACATCTATGATTAAGGAGAGAAGAGTTATTTCTTTCTTTCAAAAAATAAGTGGCTTGTGGCATGGCTAGAGTCTAAATAACTCTTCAACACAAATCACAAACTAAATTACTGCAATCAAACATGGCCTTGCATAGAGCTATTAGCCGTAGTACTCTATGCCTGAACAAACACTTTTTAAAAAATCTGAGGAATCCTCGGGACGTGTCCCAAACCCTACTGCTTTTTCAAAACACAGTTTGTACAGGAGACCTTCATCAGCTAGCCATCTATCCCTTCAGCTGGTGGCATGTGTTCTTGATTAATGCATTTGATGAAGGAGATGGATCAGCTGTTAGAAAATGGCAGCTTTATTGGGCATCTAACCTCTTCAGGGAACAGAAACGGATTGGTTGAGAGACTTGTGTAATGTGTTTTCTCGTTCGCCCTTCCTCAAGGTCGTGACAGGCTCACAGCAGCCGTAAAGAACTTGGACCTTGGTAATTTAGTGCAACCCCGTGTTCTCCAGACATGACAGTTTTTGCTCTTCCTGTTGAAAGTTCTTTTGACTCCTGCTGAACTCTACAGAGGGAAAGTGAGTGAAGGTGGCTCATTATTTTAAATGGGGCTTGACAGAACCTAACAAAGAGCATAAAACAGAGCAATTTTCACAGGCAATCGCACAGAGGCAGTTAAAGCAAGGCTGAGAACTCAATTACAGCCCATTACTGTCGAAGCTGTCTTCTTCTTTCCGGCACACGTTTAGTCTCTCTGACCATTGACTTCGGCATCATGCCAGCCAAACAGGCAAAGGTGCCCACTGTTGTGCATTATTCCTACCTGTTTGGTTAAGAGTGACTCTCAGCTCTCGGGACTTCTCCAAATGGAGAAAGTATACACAGTATTTTTTTTTTCAATAAAGACTAGATTTATACTTACCAAAGAAAAAAAGGTAGAAAAGGCAAGACAATTAGGTCTTCCAGTGATTTACTGACTATCCACGAAGATGCTCAGCTAGCATGGTGCCAATGTCTATAGGTAGGACTGTTTGAAATAATGAAATGTGTATGAGAGTGGGAGGATAGGAGGAGTAAGAATATAAAAATGCTGCTCTTTAACAACAAATTCTTCAGCATGGTACAAGATAATAAAAAATGGTAGGGTAGTAAGACACAGAAAATGATGCGAACATACCAGGTACCACTAAGTTTGCCAGGCTGAATATGAAATAGAGGTTCCTGAAGTATTAATCCTTAAAAGAACTTAGATCAGGAAAAGGTATCATGTAGTTCTGTCTGGAAGAACTGCAGCACATCTCCTCCCTCAAAATTACCTTTTAGCTGCTGCATTCCAACCAACCAACGATATTTCTTTGTGACCTCCTCATACTTTCCACTGGGAAGTAAATAGCCATGTTGAGAGGTAGTAATTAAAAGATGAGTTAGGCAGTGAGAGAGAAGACATGTCCTAGTTCCACCCAATTGAACTTTGTAGTACCTCTTCCTGATCTGTTCGTGATCAAAAGTACAGGTGTCCTAGCTTGTATTCAACCTGGAAACCCTGCATACTATTAACTAATTTCTTGGGAAGTGATAATGTCCACTGTTTCTAAAAGAGCCATGTGTTCTGCTATAAACCCAAGCTTTCTCCATTCCCATCTTGCAAAATATTTCCAACACTAAAATCTGCATTACTACATACTCAAGGTGGAGTTTTCTCTTTCAGCCTCTTATACTTTGCTTAGACTTAAGTTAAATAGACTCAAGCAGGAATCATCAGGAGGATGCATGATCACAGTTTAAGAGTAGAATTCTCCACTAATTTTCTTCTCAAAGGAAGCAACAAGTAATTTTAGCAATTTTCTTTCTGTGGGAAAGTCTTCAAAATCTCCACAGTTTTCAAATACCATTTGGAGTTCAAGACTTATTCTATGCAAAACTTGCATGGAGTAATTTTGTTATGCAGAAAACAACATTTTCTGCCCAAGAAAATTGTGTTGTTTCCAATGCAGAACATGCTGTTTTCTTTGCAAATAAACCATGTGTGAATTTGTGTAAAATAAATTCCAAAGTGTGAATGTTCTTGTGAGTCCAGGTTTCTTCTTGTGTAGTTTTCTAGACAGTTGAAAAATAGATTTTGTCCCTTTATTTTTGGAATATTTTTTAATCATGTTCCATCCATAATGCAAGCTATTGACTGGTCAATGTGAATTTCCCACTCTGGGAATGGTCCATCTCCCTTAGAAATACCTTTGTAGAGTAAAAGACATTTCTTTTGTTTGCCTGTGGCTACCCAAGAAGAAGCCTAAGCCCCATTGAAACATTTTTCCTTCCTCCACTAGCAAACTGTTTTGATGAGTTAATTACAGGCTTGTTAGCTAATCATATGCTTATTACAATTTAAAAGCAACTGACGATGGCCAGCGTCCAGTGTTGTTATTCCACTGCTGTGAGGACTGGAGATTCAGCAGGGCCCAATTCTAGACTATGTGCAAGGTGCAGGCAGAACCCAGTAAAGTGTTCGCTTACACAGCCTTAAGGTGGTGCCTTTGTCTTTTTCTTTCTAAGGCCCTTTTCACATGTCGGGGGAGAAACGGGCGAAAACGCCCAAAAATGGAGCTTACCTCCAGCCGGGTAAGTCCGTCTCCGCGTGGAGCAGCTCGAGCTCGCTTCTCCACACTCCTCCGGCATCACAGATGGCAGCTTCCGGTTGGCGGAGGCTCTCCACCAACCAGAGAAGCTCGCCAGGTGGAAGCCCGCCCCCGGCAGATCTGCAGGCACGCACTTGCGCGCGCCTGCAGATCCACTTTAGAGCCGGGCGACGGAGCAGCATGGGGCTGCACGCTCCGTGCTTTTTAAAAACCTCTAAAAAGAGGTTTTTAAAAAACATGCAGTGCGGCTAGTTCCGGCCGCTCCTGAGTGGATTCTGGTGTGAAACTACGAAAAGTAGTCCACGCCAGTCCACTCTACGGTGTAGACGACCTCCGTGAGAGGTCGCTCTACACCGTTCCCCCCCCCACATGTGGAAAGGGCCTAAGAAACAGAAAGACACATGAACACAAAGGAGAATTCCTGTGGAACCATTAGGGTTTCTGCAAACAGGTGATCCATGCTATATGGTCCAGTAATACTATGCACTGCACTAGTGAATGTATGCTGTATTGGTGGTACAACTGAAGTCTACCACAGTGTTTTCTAGTCCTAAGCCATTTCCACACTACACTGTTATAGTGCTAGCATTCCACTTTTAACATCCTATGGAATCCTGGGGTTTGCAGTTTAGGGAGGGGCATTTAGAATTTTCAGCCAGACTCTTTAGCCTGAGTGAACTACAAACCCCAGATGTTGAAAGTGGAATAATAGCAGTATAACAGTGTAGTGCAGAAATGGTCTTAGAGACAAAAAGCCCCAGTAAATATTCAGAGAAAAGTTTTTTCCCCTGTCTCCTTACCAAGATGTTTTTTCCTTGAAAAAATTATGTTCCATTTGTATTCTTTGTCTAAATAAACTATTCTTTCAATATTTCAAACATGATAATTTTATGCCAGAAAAAAATAGGCATAATCCATTTTTTTGTTCCTAAAGTAATACATTGACTTTCAATCTCTAAAGGGTGCTAACGTTGCATTTTTTTCTGAAAGTTTTCATTTTTTTAACTGAAAAAAAGCGAGGGGAACAAAAATTTCCAGAATTTTCAGACTTCTGTAAAGAGTATCTATACTGCATTTTTTCCATTTTTTTTTTCCTGAAAATTTCAATTGTTTACTGAAAAATGGGAGACGGACCCTTTCCTCCATGGATTTGAAATTTCCAGAAATTTCACATCTCTTCCCACTCCTAATGGTATGTTGAAGTCAATTTTTGAACTTCTTTCTTCTTGGCTCTTTAGTATGTTTACTGAATTGGAAACAGGAATTCAATTAATTTTGTTCTTAAGTTTGGACTCATTCATCCACTTGATCTTTTGCCAGACTCCTGACCTGAATTCCAAGGTATTTAAAGGACACTCTTGACAAAAGCTCTGTCCTTTTCTACATAAGAAAGCCACCAGCCTGGGTTTCCTCATGCCTACGTTAAACATTTTTTATTAAATCACATTGCTAATGAGCCATGCATGATAAATATCTACAAGTGAGATTACATGGAAAAATAGTTATTTATTTATTTATTTATTTATTTATTTATTTATTTATTTATTTTCTTCCTTTCTCCTTCTATGGGAAACAAGTATCTTATAGCTATATGTGTGCATCTTGCAGTTGTAACAGGACTGGATATAAAAACATACTATTTGTCTCAACTTCCATCCTAGAATCTCTGCTTTCTCTTCCAATTGTTTGTGGTTGGCAGTGATTGCTAACTGAAAGTCTCTTTACATATGCTCAGAGGCACTCTCATTTTACAAATTTTGCAGAAAAACCTGGGTACATAAAAATACAAGTTCTTGGGCCAAATTCAGATTAACAAGAACCGTATATTGAACATTACCCATTGGGTTGCTAATGAAACCTTTGGTACACTATACTCAGTGGGAAAGGAATGCATCTCTAATATTTTAATGCCTAGCTCAGTTTGCTGTTCAACACTGTTGAGTCTGGCACAGGGCCCAAGAGGTGTACAGAACTGGTCTAATTATTCCTGATTATTCCATTTGGGGGTCAGCTGCCATCTCAATCAATCTTTTGGCTTATGATGGAATGGGCTGAAGGGCTGTTCCAATTTGTAGCCAGCTGCTCACAGCATTTGGCTCAAGTATCAGGTGGGGGAAGCAGAGTTATGGAGCACTCTAGCCACACCCCTCCATTCGAACACATGGTAGAGGAGGCAGCATGGGTGGCAAGCAGCCATTACCATCTGGAGAGTTAGGAGAAGGTAGTTAAAATCAAATAGGCCTGTGTGTGCACATAATTATAAAAAATTGGATCAGTTTTCTGAAGTTTATTAAGGGACTTTCCCGAAGATCAATTTATAGTGCAATGAGTATTGCATTATTTTGTTTGCTGGGATCCAGAGTTTTCCTCTGAAGGAAACTTTACTTTTATAGGAATATAGTGTTTTCCTGTCAGTGTAAAAAAATGGTAGAAATTATAATTTTCTACATGTAGAAAAGAAAATTATAGAAAATATAGAAAGTATAATTTTCTAAGAACGATTTTTTTTCCCCAGTTAGAGTGGTCATTACGATCTGGAATGTCTTTCTGAAATAAGTTTGGAGAAGTGTCACACAGCTTTGTGGATGAGCAGAGCACCTCTTTGGTGAATACTGCTGGGGATGCCTATTCTATCCTCACGCGCAAGGATGACGAATTTCTGTAGTTTTCTCCCCACTGTGTGAGAAACAAAGATTCTTCCACAGTAGTTTCCTAGTATTCACACTACACAACAGTTCTGTAGAATTATTCTGCAATGGAATGTGCTTAGTTTTTATATGTACGTACAGTGAATTTTCAGTGTTTTTTGAGCAGAAAATGATTTTCTGTCCAAAAAATATTGTTTTATTAGGTGTATTCCTCCTATAGTAGACCGTTAAGAGATAGCAATAGTAATTTCAGTTACATTTCTGTACCACTTACCAGTGCAAAGCACTCTCTAAGCAGTTTACAATGTTTTAAGCTAACTGCTCCCAACAAGCTGCATACTCATTTTACTGACCGATGGAAGGCTGAGTCAACCTGAAGCCCTGCAGAATCTAACTCACAATATTGTGGCTGCAGTACTGGCATGTAACCACTGCATCACCAGAGATGTAAAGATGGGGATATAGGATTATATTGGTGACTTCTTTTTGGCGGCGGAGAGAGAGACCACATTGGGATAGGGGGAGATATAACCTTAGATAACATGTCTAGCCAATTGTCATTTTATTTCTTCCAAGAAAGCATCAGAGAATGACGTATACATGATGCTATAATGCAGCCTCGTTCCCATGGTCATTCTGATTGAAGCGGGCAGCATGGCTGTTATGAACTGAAGATCTTCCATCTGAGCCAGAAATCAGCAGCAGCAGCAGCAGCATTCATACCCCATCCTTTCCCCAAAACTGGGACATGAAGTAGATAAACTATCAAACACCAAAAATGCAACAATTTAAAACTGATAATTAAAATGGATAAAAGGTTGTTTCAAAAAATCCAGTACAATTAATATCAGTTCAGTACCTTCTTAAGATTCATTCTTTTAAATACCTTCAGTTTTCATAAGGCCATCAGAATACAAAAGTCTTGCTTGTCAATGAAACGATAGTGAGGAAGAGGCCATTCTAGACTCCCAAGGAAAGGCATTCCAAAGCCTTGGAGGAGCCAGCAAGAAGTCCCTATCTTACATTCCCAACAACTGCAACAGTTCTCTTACCTCCGGTAAAAACAGGGCAGCCCCTTCTTGGTAAGGCTACCTTGTCTAAAAGCAAGTAAAATACACACACACCCCTCCTCTAATGCAGTACTACTTCCCTATAACAACTAACACATTTTCGGTGAGCTTTTCCTTTCCCAAAATACCTGTTTTGCATAAAATACACAGATTTGTGCAAAATGTTTTCAGGACAAAAACTGTTTAGCTTAGGGTTTTGTTTTATTTTGTTTTTTGCACAATAAGAACAATTTGGCATAATAAATTTTCATACAAAATCCTAAAATGAAACAAAGCATTGAAAAATACAGGCAAAATACATATTTTAATGATGCCATATAAATTAAAGGATGCATACAAATTTATGTTAAGATGTAGGCTGCACTTTTAGAAAATGTAAATGGTGTTAAGGATCATTTGCAGGTGTAGAGCCATACAGATTTGGGATATTCCAAATCTGCCTTGAAGCCAGAAATCTAAAGGTAAGGTTAGCAATGGACCAGAAAGAAAAAAAACAAAAACTTGATCCGTTCTCCTAGCCTTATCAGTAGTTGGATGTGAAGAAACTAGGTTGTTCAACTTGCCATGGTGTGGAGAAGTTGCTTAGCTTTTCCCAAGCAAGAAAAGCTGACCACAGGACTCACATAACTTGCATGATTTAGCCAATTTGGTGCATTTTCTAGATGATATCCTGCTTTTCTTCCCCCAAATGGCACTTATTTACATCTTATTTCTTGTCATTTCATCCCTTGAATTTGCAGCATCCTGAACTTGCAGAGCAATAAAGCAAAGAAACCATGGATACTTCTGAGGAGTTGTCAGTCCAGTAAAAGGCTGTTTCAGATCAATGCTGCCTCTTTATGGAGGACAGTGTTTTATTACCATCTGACTGACAACATCACAGGGTATATTTGACATCTGAAAATAGCCTCTGAGTTTATTTCTCCTTCATTAGAAGTCTTTTAAAATCTTATTAAATCATGGAACTCATGCATCTAAGGTGAAACTCTCTTGTCCTGTCTAATACCTTTGGGTGAATCACAGGTTCCTCTAGCTTCTCAGATCAATGTATCTGCACATAAGGTAGAGGCAGTAGTCCCTGGAAAGATGCTTAGCTATTCCTGTGAGCATGCTGCGCACGGCATTCATTTTCAGAAAGGAAGTAGAACTAAGCAAAGCAGTGATGGACTGGTTGGAGAGAGCACTCACTTCGCCTCTGATGTGACTGTTGCACTGCTGCAAGCAATTGTTCATCTCCCATTTTTTCAAAACCTGACTTCGGGTAGGTAGCTGAAGACGTCCTCTTATAGACAATTCTTTGGAGAGGCAGATGTGGAGAAGATGAAGAATATAACCTTATCTGGGTGTTTGTACAGCTAGTGGCTTTAATGGCTTTTGGTATCTAATGGTTACGTATCTACATACTAAGGATGGGCCAATCAAATCCTCGAATCCTCACAAGATTCGCGAATCTGAATCCCTATGCCAAAATAGGCAAACTGAATCCTTTGAATCCACCAACCAAATCGTTTGTTGGAGACCGGGACACCTGAAAACCTGGGAGACCAGATACACAAGGGGAGAGGGCAAGTAGGTGAGTTTTCCCTTGTAGTAATAATGACCTTTGCTAACAATTTCAGAAATTACATCTGGGGTTGTTTTCTAATATATTTAAATTGAACATTTAGGTTCAGCACTTGCCTGGAAGCTACAGTCCTGAGAATTCAAGGAAAGCTGAAAGATTCCTCTGCATAGCTCCCTTGCAAAGCTCTTTCAGACACAATTCTGGAGTTTATAGTTTTACAAGGAGTCACAGCCTTCTCTGTCAAAGTGTGCAGGTGCATCATCAAACTACAAACCTCAGGATGCCAGAAGGAGCTATGCAAAGAAAATCCAGTTTTGACCTGGATTATCTCTCTACTGTAGTATGTGGCCCTGTTTACGCAGGCAGGAAAATGTGGCATTAATCCACATTTTCCTGCCTAGGTAGAAAGGGCCTTCATGTCATTTGCAATCTGGGGAGATCCTGAGGCAAAACTAGGACAATTGTGCTGGCTGGATTTCTTCAGAGGGAGATTTGCCTTAGCCTAGGCTTTTGGTAAGGCTGAGAAAGTGTGTCGTGCCCAAGATTATCCTTCTTTCCTTTGCTTTTTAAATGCTTTTTTAAAAAAAAGGATTCAAAAGATTTGAGATTTGTGAGGTTCTTGGATTCCCAGAACCTTCCAGGGATTTGGATCCAGATTCGGATTCGGAAAATTCTGGATTCATCCCATCCCTACTACATACCATAAAAGCATAGGTAAGGACATAGATACATGATTTTATTTTCAAATGTAAATCTTTCTATCACATTTTGCAGCTATCTGGCAAGAAGTTTTATGTGCAGGGAATTCAAGAGTGTGCTTTGCAAGAAAGTGATATCCTTGAAAGGCTAACACTGTTTGGATGCTTGCCTGCTTTCTCTGCTTAACATCTACATTTGTAAAAACACTGGGACAACAGAAGTGCCATTTGAAGCCATCATACTCCCCACAGAAGCATGTTGTAGCATCCTATACACTTGTTGAATCCCACTTAAAACAAAAATACTAAAGTAACTAGAAACTGGTGGAAGCTGGTGGCTTCTATATCAGTGGGGTGGTGACTCCACCTGGATTTTTAGCCTGAACTTTAAACTAGCCAACTGAAACTTATCCATCAAAAACTTTGCTTAACTTCTTTAAAGTTTGGATTAAAACCTGAAGTATTTTCACCACCCCATTGATAAGCAAGTCACCAGCTAGAATGCCAATGAACCAATATATTTTACATTTACAAAGCAAGAATATACCATCTGTAGGATACGGTTTGCAAAGCCCCTATTTTAAAAGCCTGCCCCTGAAACTTACCCGAATGTCTCAAAATAACAAAGGTATACTATCATTTTCATTTTTCACATTCTATCATTACATCCTTAAAATGTCCAAATCTGCAAGGTATAGCTCAGATAGATTGGCTGGGGCAAAATGTCCTAATTAAATTAGAAAGCAAGCCTGACACAGAAGTACTTACAGGAATCTAGCCATGTCATACAGCTTATTCCAGTCTTTGCTAGCCAAGTTAACAACATTGTCTGGAATTTGGTGTTATTGTTATACAGACTTAGGCCATTTCCACACCGGGCTTCTGTAACGGTGCAGAGCGACCTCTCACGGAGGTCTTCTACACCGTAGAGTGGACTGGCGTGGACTACTTTTTGTAGTTCCACACCAGAATCCACTCAGGAGTGGCCGGAACTAGCCGCGCTGCGTGTTTTTTAAAAACCTCTTTTTCGAGGTTTTTAAAAAGCATGGAGCGCGCAGCCCTGTGCTGCTCCGTCGCCCGGCTCTGACGCGGATTTGCAGGCGCACGCAAGTGCGTGCCTGCAGATCTGCCGGGGCGGGCTTCCAGCTGGCGAGCTTCTCCGGTTAGTGGAGAGCCTCCACCAACCAGAAGCCACCATATGGGATGCCGGAGGACTGCGGAGCAGCGAGCTCGCGCTGCTTTGCGTCGCGACGGACTTACCCGGCTGCCGGTAAGCTCCGTTTTTGGCGTTTTCGCCCGTTTCCCCCCCACATGTGGACAGGGCCTTGGACGCTGACAAGTAAAAAATATCTCATGTCATGACCCAGGTTCAGAATGGACCGTATCTCTGCGCATTAAGAATTAAAAGTACGAGGCACAGAAATGTGTGAACCCTCAGCCTCTGTCTTGTACTGCATCAGCATTAAAGTTCTGCGCTGTTTCCCAGGAAACTGGGGAGTAGCTCTGCTTATTTCCAAACTTATTGTATATATGAGGAATGGGGAAATGGTTTGGAAAGATGGATTCCCACTCCAGTGACTTCATGGGTAAGATGATGTCAGACACCAGGGTCACACCCCTAACTTTCCCAAGCTCAGATTTCGCTATGGTGACTCCAGACAAACTTAAAGCAAGATGAGAATTTCCCCCACAACCACTCATTTCTGTGATACTTTCATTACAGGAGAAAAACTGATAGCTGAGGCTTGCATGACTCTTTCCTCCATGGTAGCCATTTTTCATTCAGCCATGCAGCCAAAAGACAACAGGAGATGAGGAGAGCAGCTGACGATTGTGGCTGGGGAACTGTTCAGTGTCTGACCTGCCTGCTTGTATCTCCTAGTGGCAGGAAGCCAAAAGCTTTTCATGGAACATGGGCAGCAGTTCCTACTGTGATTACCCAGGCTGATTCAAAGAGCTAAGGGCAACCTGTACAAAGCAAGAGAGAGAGACAACAACTATGTATTTCAATTAGAATGAAACAACGAAGCAAATCTGTGAAGGATTACATTATCTGAATAGGAAGGGAAATTTGACACAATGCCCAAAGCTATGCAAATGGAGAATGAAAAAGGTGGCTTTCCTTTCCTAACAATGCTTCTTTTACCCACATAGCCACACACACCCTTTCTCGTTCCTCTTATTATTCTCTATCTTGTAAGGCTGGTCAGTTATATATGACTGAGGGAGAAAGAGACAGAGAGGAGGAAACTATCACCAAAAAAGAGTGCAAATGAGAAAACAGATTTGAACAAAAATTGCATTTACTAATTTATATGTACAGATACAAAAGGTATAAATAAAGATTATAATTTAAATAGATGTACACTATAAACCTCTCCCTTTAATGTCATAGGAAGACTATAACAAGGTGACCACTGTACCTTCACAGTCTGCTGCCTAGGTGCTGTTAATAAGAAACTTCAAGGTTTCTGCTCTTCTTTCCTATAATTCTTCTTATTTTTAAGCTAGACTTGGATTTAATGGCCTTTCATACAGAGAAGAACACTTTAAAGAAGAAGACTGTTCTCTAACTTCTTCTTGTTGTTCTTGTGGTTTCAGACTTAAGTGACACTAAAGCCCTATCACGGGGTTTTCTGGGACTGAGAATATGTGACATGCCCAAGGTCATCCACTGAGTTTCATGGCCAAGCAGAGAACCAAACACTGGCTTCCAGGGTCATAGGCCAGTGCTCAAACCACTACACCACACTGGCTCTTTCTTCCATGAGGATCCCCAAATCTCAGGGTCAGCCTTCCCTTTTCTAGTCCTCAGGACATGTGGAGAATCTGAGGGTGAGAACTCTGCCTTGGAAAGTGTGTTTTATGCATTTTACTCATTTGTTAGGCTTGATGTTTTTTTATTTGAATACTACTATGGGCAACTGGGGTTGATGCTTAATAACATCACCATGGCCAAACCCTTTAGCCTTCACAAGGGGGCATCCCTAGATATGAAATGTAACTCTTAAAATCTCAGGGCCAGGGATAGTCCTGATCTGGCAACCCTAGCTTTGACAACTCTTCAAACAAAGGAAGTTCTCTAAAGGCAGAGGGCCACCACACTTTCCCTGCCCTTCTGCTGATCCCTATTATTATGATTTAACTTTTTATTTCACCTCTGACCTTCTCTTCATGTTTGGATCTCTGCATCTGCTATTCCTTTCCTGTGTTGCTCAAGTTCTTCTTTCACTTCTTAACAGTGATTGAGACTTGCAAAAGAGATTAGAAAGACTATCTTTGTGTTTATTCTTCTAATTTATTAAACTGTCTTATGCCTTATGTGACTGTGAACGTATTGAAGGAATATGTAGGAAGAACTCGCCTTGCTGGAATGAGACAAAATGTCCTTCTTAAAAATTTCCACTGCGTTAGCGTTAATGAAATATTTTGCTAAATATTTGGTTAAGTTTTACTCTGGCCATTTTAGAAAATTATATGGGCATATGAACCACAGCATTTTAGGACACACAAACACAGAAGCAATATTTTTAGGGACCTAAATTTCCCAGCTAAAAGCAATTATAGGGACTTAAATTTCCCAGCGAAAAGCAATTATAGGAACAATGCTTAGGTAATAATTTTCCAAGGGCACATAACCAGGCAATAGGGACAGTTTGGGGCACATGTTGAAGAGTTTAATCAATATGTTTTCAGAATTCCATATATTTTCTTTCTCTCAAAGGGTTTTTTTTTTATCCAGAGTTGCCTTAACATTCTGGATTGCTGCCAAACCCTACCAAAGGGCCCATGTGTCTTAGAAAATGCTTTATTTTTTTTCAAATTTACAATCTGAATCTTTCACTTCCTTTTTTTTTTCTTCTTGGCTTTCTTCTCAATGGGACTGTGTGTTTCTTTTTCCTTGTTCCACATCATCCAGTTCAAATTAATGTAGTCCTGAGGGCAGAAATGATTTTTTTTTCTATTTTAAATCACATTAATTTGCATCTCTCTTTCCCAAATTATAACCCTTAGGACAGATTGCAGGATACTCTTTGTTTTTATCTAAGACCCTGCAATCTGCGAACCAATGTCATATGCAATAGACACTTAGTATTAAATAATTATGAATCCAGGAATTAGTTTGAAGTGCCAGAAGTGAAATGACTGAGCAGTCTTTCTATGTTTTGTTGAGGAGTCAGTTGGAGACATTTTGTTGTTCTTCTTGTTCAATTATTGGGAGTCAGAAATCCTTGCTAACACATATAAAATAAATATAGGTAAAGCATACAGAAAGTTATTATTAAATTTAAAATCATTTCAATTGTTTAAATTATTAAAAAGGCAATAAATAAAAGGTAGAATATCCCACTAAAAGCCATTTCCTTAATAATAATTTCTGAAGGCCTTCCAGATTGTTTTTTAAAGCCTTTATGTGTCAATGAAAGGGAAATCAGTCTAGCCTTCTTTGGAAGCAGTTACTGAGAAGGTCCTCTCTCTCTCGTTCTCACCAGATGTACTTGTGAGGGTCATAGGACTGAAGCCATTTCCACATTTCACTGTTATAGAGATATTATTCCACTTTCAATATCCTATGGAATTCTGGAGTTTGGAGTTTACTGAGGCTGAAGAAGTCTCTGCCTGAGAATTCTAAATATCCCTCCCAAAACTCCAAACCCCAGGATCTCATAGGATGTTGAAAGTGGAATAATAGCACTATAACAGTGTAGTGCAGAAATGCACTGAGAGAAGGGCTTTGCCGGAAGATATCAAAGCCAAGGGAGGCTTGTGTGGGAGAACAGAGTCTGCCAGACAGGAAGTAATATAGGTCTTTATGGATTCAAACCACCACTTCAAATTGCGTCTGGAAGCAGACCAGTACCAAGTGGATCTCTCATAACAAGGGATTTGTGCACTCCCAGTAACCAGTTCCAATCTACAGTCTAGCTGCAGCTCTTTTGAACTGCCTGAAATTTTTGAGCACTATTCCTCATAGGGTATGTGGGTTTCCCACTGACAGATCTGAATCTGCTTTCTACCCTGGTAGCATCCAGACCTGGGAACAGTTACTTCTTTTGGGCTAAATCCACCAGATTCCCCCAATCAATATGGCTCCTGTAGTCCAAAAAGGTAAATTTTCTAAGCTTTAACTCTACCTTTTCTGAAGGTTCATATTCCTCCACATGCTTTGTTCTCAGTCCAGACATAAATTAGTTTGGGTTTGAATTTTACCTTTACAAACTGTCTAGTCAAAGAAAATGGAAATAATAAAATTATAGTATTTTCAAATGAGATCCAACTTTGGAGATAGTACCATCCATGCAGGAATCTTGTCATGATAATATATACCTCTGACAGATGGTTGGCTACTCAGCTTTTATTTAAGTACAAAGGGGGAGACCACAACCTCCTGAGGCCTTCTGATCCATTGTTTAAGATCTTTAGTATTATCACTTTAGTCTTGACCTAACTCAGAACAACTTTATTTCAAGGCTTCATCCTTGGAATGCCTCTCATTTCTGCATGATAAACTGCCTTATTTGAAGAAATTTGGTTTGGAAATTACAGTGTTATAAACATTAGAAAACTGCCTACTGAGCATGCACAATCCATTACCTGCCTTGCTAATTTAAGACTGTACCCCAAGTGTGATTAATGTTCCCAGGTGTGGTTATTTGTTAGTCCTTTAGGAGAAATTATAAATGGAAAGGATCTATATCATCTCATTCACTGAAGATGTTCACAGTTTAAGGATTCTTCAATATAATAGGCATAGCCATTATGTGGCAGAGGAGAAAAAGTACAGGAAAAGTAACTTTGTATTTCGAGAATGAAGAGCTTTTGTATTTTCCAAAGCCTCTCTGTAACATTATTTCCTTTCCTTTGTCCACTTAATCTTTCTCCCGTCACCAGTACATAAGAAGAAATGAAAAATGTTGATGGACCAGGGATGATGGGATTTTGGATCATGGCCACTGGTGCCATTTCATCGTGGCAGCAAGTGTTAAGTGTTTATAAGACTCCTGCTTAAAATTAACCTGATGTCCCTCTCATCCAGTATCCTGTTTAGTTCAGTGATAGAACATGTTTCAGATTGAGAACGTATTAGGTTTACTCTCTTTCATCTCTGTGTAGTTCTGGGAATGATCACTGCCTTGAACATGAGATGATAAGGAGAGCCATGCTGGAACAGATCAAAGATCTACCTAGTCTAACATTCTGTTCAGCAATGGTCAATCACTTGTCTGTGGGATAGTTTCTGCCAGTCAGTCCAGGTGCTGGGAATCTTTGAGCTTCCAAATGTTTTGGCAAATAGCATCCATAATCCTTACTATTGACTTTCATGGTTGGGGTTTCTGGGAGATGTTGACCAAAACACCCGAAGGACCAAAGATTCTTCATCACTGGTATAGACTACTAAGTTGGATGAACTTTACATCGAATCTGTTTGGGCATAAGAAAACATCCTGTGTACCTATGAACAGTGGGCAGCCATATACTTCTGGGAAGGTTGCAAGCAGAGTGAAATTGCTGTGTCCGTAAAAGAACAGGCATGCTCCTTGATTCATCAGTGTCACTTCTGTTAGTGCAGGACCTGGCTGCCAAAATCCTGAATGAGATGTTCATATTACATCTATTTTGAAAGAATTGATTTACTATACATTCATCTCCACCACCACTGTTCAAGATGATGCTCCTTAGCTTTAAAGCCCATAATGAGTTGTTGAGACCCTGAATGACTCACATCCCATATCAGTCTCCTTGAATCTTAAGATCTTGAGCAGAGATTCTTCACCGGGTATCTACTTGAGCATTTACAAAGAAGAGGGCCTTTCCTATGTGCAGGCTCAGGCTCTTACTGCAGAATACAGTACATGTGGTCCTGTGAATAATTTCACACAGTGATACTTGTCATGGTATTGCATAGAAGTAGTAGTAGGAGACTTTTGTTGTTGCCTACCTACAGACTCCAGGGTTCATTGTACAGACGCATGCTTCATCTTCATCTGTTTAGCTATCGTGACAAATAACCATTGATAGACTCCATAAATTTGTCTAATATTGATTATTCATATCCATCTATGCCTATGAATCCCATTCAGAAAAAAAATGGGGTATAAGTAAGTAAGTAAATATTACCATCAGCATTTTATGGTAATGATGTCTACCTGTTAATTATACTTCAGCCCTATTCAGATGTTATGTTACCTGAAAGTCTGAAAAGTTTTTTTTTACAGCTTCCAGATTCAACCAGCAAGCATTGCCACTGCCATCCAAAACTGTTATTCAAAGAAGTAAATTTTCCAGGCTCTGCTGTGTTATCTATTTTCAGTTAACATGGGATTTTTAAAAAGCATACTTTCTGGCCCCATTCACTGTTGCTCACCTCACACAAAGACTGCTCATCTGAAAAAAGGAGAGCTGCCTCTATGTGTTAAAGCTCTCAACATGAACAGATTGTGTAGAGAGCCTTCATAAGTAAGATGTGAAGACTAACAATGTGAAGACTGGACTAGCATTCTTCTCTCCGCACATTTTAATTTAAAGTAGATCATAGAAAGTCTGAGCAAGGCTTTTTATGTAAAGTTTTGTGCAGCTGTTTTCATCGTCTTCTGAAAAATTGAAAGAAGAGATAAAGTAATGTCCAGACTTATCACTGTCACACTTTTAAGTGCCTGTAAATTAAATATCTGGAAGAAGTGGGTGTATTTTGCTTCTTGTGTTGCACCTAAATACTCACATGGTCAGAAATGCCAATGTATGGCTGCTGTCCTCTTCCCTCCCAGCTGTCTATCAAGAGAAGTAAGTGTTGCTGGATGTAAAAATAACAGAGTCTTGAGACACCTTAAAGGCCAACAAATTTATTGTGGCGTAAGATTTTGTGGACCATCGGATAGACAATAAATCTGTTAGTCTATAAGGTGCTGTAAGATTCTTTGTTCTGTTTGCTGCAAGGGACTCAACACAATTCACCTTCTGGACTGATTTTGAATGTGTTTTGAGTTTCAAATATTCTGTATGTGGTGTTGGATAAACCAAGCACTTGTGACAGTCTTCCCTATCGTAATGCTTTCCAGATGGGTTGGATAACAACTCTCCAATCCATTGTCACCCTGGAATACTGTCCAGCACAGATGTTTCATGCTGCCCAATAAATATACTTGAACAGTGTAACTACAAAGCTTTTGGTGTAGCTGGCTGTTCTATAAGATACAGATAAGAGACCTGCTCTTCTTCACCCACAACCATGGGTGCAAATCCCATCCAGGGGGCACTAAAGCTTCTGTGAGTTGTAGTCCAACAAATCTGGAGGGCTCTAGGTTGAGGAAGCTTGGTTTAAATACCTTTCAGGGTTTTTCCTTTGCTTGAAAGGATGTTGCAAGGATTCAAGTAGATGCTCTCACTATGGCACATGCCCTTCTTCAAATCAAGACATACTGAGGCAAGAAGAGCAAGGAGGATTCATGTCACACTGACAAAATAGACACTGCTGCTGTAGCTCATTGCCCCAGAGACCCATAAGTGCATAATTCAGATTGTGTTGTATAGCAGTTCAGACTGTGATCCCGAAATGAAGGAAGCAGTGGCATTCTCAGATTTTTTGATGGTAAAATATATTTTTTGAGGACTCTTGGACCACCCATGGTTCTTATTATCTTCTTTCCTGCCAAAATTTAGTTACCGGGGTCTTTCAGGACAAGGTGGGGTGTTAAAATGAGTGAAAATTGGATGCTCTGCAAGTGCTGAAATTGTGCACTCACAAGAACTTAGGTTGAACTTGCAGGTTGAACTTTGGGATTACCACTCTACTCTGCTTTGGTTAGACCTCATCTTGAATACTGTGTCCAGTTCTGGGCACCCCAATTCAAGAAGGACATGGTCAAGCTGGAGCAGGTCCAGAGGAGGGTGACCAAGATGGTGAAGGGCCTGGAAGCCAAGCCCTATGAGGATAGACTTAGAGAGCTGGGTATGTTCAGTCTGCAGAAGAGAAGGTTAAGAGAGGACATGATAGCTATGTTTAAATATTTGAAGGGATGCCATGTAGAGGAGGGAGTGGGCTTGTTTTCTGCCACTCCAGAGACCAGGACAAGGAGCAATGGATTCAAGCTGCAGGAAAGGAGAATTCACCTGAACCTCAGGAAGAACTTCCTGACAGTCAGGGCTGTCCGGCAGTGGAATATGCTGCCTCGGAGTGTAGTGGAATCTCCTTCCTTGAAGGTTTTTAAGCAGAAGCTGGATGGCCATCTGTCGGGAGTGCTTTGAGGGTATTCCTGCATGGTAGGGGGTTGGACTGGATGGCCCGTGTGGTCTCTTCCAACTCTACATTTCTATAATTTAGCATCCCAGTGCTTTCTCTTCACCCCTACCCCCAAAGTTATGGTAAACAGGGTAGGACACAATAAATGAAGAGCTGACAGTCTTCAGTCTTTAGGAGTAAGATGAACTTCCTGAAGCAGCTGAAGTGTAAAGCTGAAGCGTAAGGTGCGAATCCTCAAGAGGATTGGGGAAAGAAGTAGCACTTGTTCCCAAGAGGTCTCTAGCCCATTGAACACAGACCAGGAGACATGCTCTAGGAAACCCTTGGCCCATCATCCTTATAAGAAGGCAATGAAAAGCCTGAATTGACTTCTGTTTGATCTGGTGTTTGAGCTGTGTTCACACAACACAGCTGCTCAATGCCTTTTGTTTTCTTGCAGATCTGTGTGTGTGTGAGGGGGTCAATAAACATTAGAAATATATAGGCATAATTTTCATATCAAGTGCTCATGGACCAGTTAGTTCTTCAAACAGAGGTGCCCTTAACACAGAGCAATGTATTCTTTCATGTAGAATGGAGATACACTGCTTACAGGCTTCATGTGCTCCTGCGTCCTTTATTGCCTCCTCATAGGAGTCTTGACCCCTACAACTGCCAACTTCCCCCCGGCTGACTACATAGATCACTCTTCCCCCTCTTTCCCACTGGCAGTAGAGAAAGAGTAATATGTATCAGCACTTCTGAGAAGAGAGTTAGAGAGAAGGCCATCTATACCTCTTTCCATCTGTTTGGTCACAGAGATTGCTAAACACCAGCAGTGAGGAAAGAGTGATCTATGCCAGCAAAATCCTACAATATTTACTCATAAGTAACTCCCAAAAAACTCAGTAAGACTTGCTACCTAACAAAATGTTTAGAATTTCAGTCTTAGGCTGAATTTATGCTACACAGCTACAGCAATTTGATGCCATGGCTTCATTCAACAAAATCCTGGGGTTTGTAGTTTGTGGAAGTACTTAGAATTTTCTGATAGAGAGCTCTAATGTTTGTTCAGGGGAGTGTATTAGAGCTTCCCAGCAAAAATTCTAGGTACCTCTTGTTGGTGGTGGTGGTGTGTGCCTTCTGCTTTTTTCTGACTTATGGTAACCTTCAGGCTATCCTTTCATGTGATTTTCCAGGGCTGAGAGTGTGTGATATGTCCAAGGTTACCCTATAAATTCCAAGATTCCCAGGAGGGATCTGTGGCATATTTCCATTTGATGGAGCCATGGTATAATTGTGCGCTATGCATGCTTCATTAATTAAAAGGTGTATCTGCTAAGCAAAAGAGAACGTATGTCTCTGAATACATCCACAGAATTGCATTGCTAGTGTGGAAACAGAATTGCTTCAGATTAAGGATCTGCCTTTTTTTCTGTGTGGAAGAATGTTGGAGGGCATACACCAGAGGCCCTCCAGATGTTGTTGGCCTATAGCTCCTAGCTTTCCTCACCTCTGGATATGATAGTTAGGCCTGATTGGAGATCTAGTCCAGTAATATCTGGTGGGCTGTACTTTGCCTATCCCTCATGGACACACAGGAAGCTTTGTGAGATTTGCATATCCTGTCGCTTATAAGCACATGGGCTTTTATCCTATTGCAGTAACTAAGCTTGGTTTTTTTAAATTTAATTTGCAGACAGTTTTAATATATTTCTTTTATTCACAGCAGATGTTCACACAGCCAGCATGTGCCTCTTTAAAACACTCCACTGAAGTTGTCTATAAACTCAGAGAAACAAGAGTTAGGTGACTGAACAGACATCTCTTTAAGAGATTGTAAAATGGGTAGACATGTGGAAAAATTGTCCTAGGGGTAAGGAATACAAAAAGAACTCTGTGTTAGTGAAAATGGCTCTTGCTGATTGGCACATGCAACCACATATTAATTGCCCTCCTCAGGGCCAAAATACTTATATGGGGGAAGGGGGATTACATGTATTGTTCAAGACACCTCCCCTTTACATATCAAGTTGAGTGGATGGGGGGAATTCAATGTCTTCACACAAAAAGGGAGTGTGCAAAACACTCCCCCTGCTCTATATTGTTGGGTTATTACACATAGGATTTCTGCTGTTTAGTTTCAGTGCAAATGTGATCAGGAAAGTGAGGGTGACTATTATCTTACTTTATAAAGGACTAGCATATTTACCCAGTGTTGCCCAGGATTTTATTTTCTTATAGGTAACACTTGTTAGAAATACCTTAGGAAGTACCTTACTTTACCTTAGGAATTAGATGCAGTTGAAATACACAGATTTGATATCCTGTGTCTGTAATTCCCCAAACTGCCTTGTCCAGTATCTATAACTTTCCCCCATAGTTCCCAATGCAATCTGTATTCAGAGTTATTTACATACAGAGGTTTGGTTCCTGAGGGAATACAATGTCCTCCTCCTTGCTGTTAGGCCTCATTTCCACAGCAACTAGCCTATTCCAGTACCTGTAATTTATCCCCATATTCCCCAATCTAATCTATATTCAGAGTTGTTAACATAATGGAGGTTTGGTTTCTGAGGGAATACACTGTCCTTCTTCTTGCTGCTAGGCCTCGTCTCCATAGCAACTGGCCAGAGGCCCAATAGCTCTCCAACTGAGTATTCTAGAGGCCCCTCACTGCACTGCCAGCCCCAGGATTCCATAGAGTCTTCACAGCCACCCAATCATATGAGATCTTCTTGCCTCACACAGCCAACTGTATTAGATCTTTGCCTGCCTGATGCAGACAAACAAGCTCACTCACAAACTTTGACTTTATATAGTAGATAGACCTTTATTTGAAGAGCTGTCAGAAAGCACTGTTATCTTCTGTTCAAAAATAAGGGCAGCCTGTGTCTTCAGAGTTTTCAGCCTATGTCTTCAGAGTTGGTGAGGTGGTGAATCTGCCCTAAATTTTAATGTAAGCATTTCTCAGTTAATAAAACCTCTAACAGGTCCTTTTTACAAAGTTTTTTTTACTGAAGCACAGCCAGCACCCATTTCTTGTTTTTTGTGTAAACTGAAGTTGTTGCTGTTGTTTGCAATTTTGGCATTGGGAGAATGATGAAGGAAGGCTGGAGAAAGAACGGTTTTCAGTGTTTGGTTGAGCAGTATTTCTGCAGTAAACAATGCAATCAAGCTTGACCTGGGAAAGAATGGGATTCTACTGTTGGAGATCCTACCGTAGCTGTGTGTGCTTGCATAGAATAGGCAAGGTAAATGGCTGCCTCCAGAATCATTTAGTGAACATGTGCGAAGAGCAAAGCAGAAAGAAAAGCGGAAAGCAGATTGGCCTGCCTCATCAGCTACACTGGCAAGCTGAAAAAAATTGATAAGTTTTTGCCACCAATGTGGAAATCAAAAGAAAAATAGAGTCTACTAAAAAAAGAAAAGAAAAGAAAAGAAAGAAGAAGACATCATCTTGGAAAGTGTTGTTTTGGAAAAAGCTTTCAAGTGGTCTCTAGAAGTTTCAAAATGCTTTTGTTTACTTCTTCATGGCTTACTTGACCTGATTGTTTCATTTCACATGAGCATAATGTTAGTTTTGAATGAGAAGTTTGCTGAAATATGTTGACTTTCTTTTTTATGGTGTAGGAACTGATCTCTATTCTTCCCATGTTATTTCTACCTCTGGTACCAAAGTTTCTGTTAAAGGTTCTGTTAAACAAGAAAAGCCCAGGAACACATCTACTTAGTTAACTAAAGTATACTTGTATAAATTTTACTAGAGCTATCCAACGTGCTGAACCTATGAGGTGGGGAAACAGGATTCAGCACTATGGACAGCATCTTTACAGTCTGGGTCAAACATTGAAGGAACTATCCAAAGTGTTGAAGCAGGTTCAACACACTGCATAGTACCTTTGACTATCAGATTATGGCATGAAAGCCACTAGCCACAGCTATTTGAAGTGATGTCCAGCTGAAAGACAAGAACAAAGAACAAGGGCTTCAGATTTCTCCCACCACAGTGAGTTCCCAGACAACCAATTTCCACTCTGTGGTTTATTGTACTGTTTTTCTTTTTAAGTTACAGTATTCTTTCTTAATTTGTATGTAGAGCTATAAAACAGTACATGAACAACCAATATACAAATGTATGTCCTCCTCTGGTGGTGATGCATTTGTCTTTTTTGGCCAAAAATTAGGGATGTAACTCTTTGCTAAGTTTCTTGTCAAAGATAGTGATGACTAATTGCAGCTATTTTCTTCTTGCTGCAAGCAAGTCTTAGAAAACCGTGCAGTTTTTGGAGGCTGTTCACAATTCAGAACTTATTCTGTGCAAAATTTGAACTGAAAATAGTTTTTTTCTGCTCAGAAAACAGCATTCTCTGCATGCAAAAAAATATTTCAATCCATAACTATCAATTCATGCATAGAAGATCCAGTTTACTGCACAAAAATGCTATTTTTTATGTAAATCAACCTTATATGAATTTTTTGCAGACTAATCCCCAATTACAGCATTTTCTGTGCACAAAACAGCTTTGAAATATTATTTCCAAGCAGAAAATAGTGCTTCTCATGCAGAAAATGCTGTTTTCCGGACAAAACAACCACCTCCAAATTTTGCACAGAATAAGTCCCAAACTTTGAAGATTCTTGTTATTCCAAGATTCTCCTCATCAAGCCTTCCTGACAGTTGAGAAACATATTTTGTTTAAGCATTTTGAATATTCTTTTCATCTCTGTTGACAATGCATGAATAGTCACCTGGTTCTTATTGTTGTCATTATGTGCCATCAAGCCACTCCTGATTTCAGGCAACCCAAACAGGAGACCTCCAGATCTGCTCAGACCTTCCTCTTGCTCAGATCTTTCAACTGGAGGTTATAAATTCCTTCTTTGATCCAATCCATTTGTAATGCAGTCTTCTTCTTTTCCTGCCATCTTTGATGTTTCCCAGCATTGCTGTGTTTTTCTCTGCATTATAGTTTCATTATGATATATCCAGTTAAAATCTCATTTAGGGATGGGATGAATCCAGAATTTTCCGAATCCGAATCCCTGGACGGTTTTGGAATCCACGAATCTCATGAATCTTGAATCTTTCAAATCCTTTTTTTAAAAAGGGTTTTAAAAGCAAGGGAAAGAAGGATAATCTTGGGCAAGACACACTCTCTCAGCCTGGGAGATGCAGTCCAATGGTTCTAGAGAACTGCATAATTTCCATGCATGTTATAGCCTGGAGAGCAGACTGAGTAGAGGCTGAGCACCTGGGAAGTAATTCTAATTTTCTTCTTGAAGGAATCTACCAGTAATTTCAGCAATTTTCCTCTTGTTGCAAGAAAGTCTTTGAAAACTTCAAAGTTTTTGAAGGCTGCTTGCAATTTAAGATCTATTCTGTGCAAACTCCATATATCTTTGCTTTTTTGCAGAAAACAATTTTTCTGCACAAGTGATAGTATTTTATGCATAGAAAATGCTGCTTCCTGCACAAAACAATTGTGTGTGAACTTCATGTAGAATAAGTCCTGAATTGTGCAGATTCTTGTAAGTCCAGGATTCTTCTCATTAGGGTTTGTTGGCACTTAATAAATTTGGGTACTTTGTTTTTGTATATTTTGAACATTCTTTCTCTACACATAAAAATCAGCGTATATGAATATAATGCACATCTGTGTCCCTCCCAGTTTTGCTAATGCATGAATGGCCACCCTACATGAGAGGAAGGGCTGCCATTTTGGTTTCCCAGGATGCCTCAAAGTTTTTGCTACCTTGGGACTGCAGTGGGAGATGGCTGTTACCTGAACTTGCCAAATGTTTCTTCGGGCAACAGATAGGAAACACCTTTTGAAGGAAGCTCACAAGGTAAATGTCAACAATAGGCCCTACCTGGGTGCTGAAACACTGGCAACTGCCCAAGAATGCCAGATGTTGATGCTGACCCTGAAATGTATTGTTCTTCTCTTCATAACAGTATGATTATTTTTCCCTAGCTGTCACAGATGCACAGCATGGTCTGTTGCCATTCTTTTCTCTTTGGTTGAAGCATCCACACAGGAAACTATAACAAAGCCAGGAGAGACCCTGTGCGTTTAAAATAAATAAATAAGTGGATAAAAGTTTTAGAATCAGGTCATGCTATTTCAAAGGTGGTCTATCAGAACAGAAAATGGAATTTCTTTAATTAGCTTTAGAAATTCAAGCTGACAGCATCCCTCTAAGCCGATTACATCTTGTTCTGTCCTTGTTGGCTAATGAGAATAATTGGTCTTTGTCCTTTACTTTTAAAAAATGCTTAAAAACTTTCCATGTTGATATGACTAGGTTATTAGGTTGTGTTCATATATTAATAATCCTCCCCAGAGTCAGGCAGTACCCTGAATTCCAGTTTAAGCATGGTATCTCAATCATCCTAACATAGTTTTTGGAACAAAAGTTCTCAAATGTATTTAAAAATAGCATGAAATCTCAGTCTTGTTGGACAAGACCAAAGGCTTATTGGTATCTAAGCCAAGTCTTAGGGGAATTCTATAAATAGGACATCAGGACAATAGTTCTGTGCCACCACTCCCCATCTGATGGAAGTATACAGCCATCAGGTTGAGGTGTGAGTGAGGAATTTGCTTGAGTAAAATTTGTGAATTTCTTTATATTTAATATAGGAAGACCTTGAGCATGGTTGTTTAAACTGACACTGAGTTGTCCATCTAGGGTCAGGGCTTTGAGCACTTGACTCTTAATCCCTATGTGTGTTCAATTGTGTTAGTATTGAATCAGGGTTGCCATTTCTTTATTCTGAGAGGCTCCTCCTCTTCAAAGCTTATATGCAGGCAGGTACAATATATGACTCTCTGTTCAGGGAACAACTGTATCTATTGAATCTGGATAATGCAAATGATGAATAATTTCTGTTCTGTTCAAAAATTTCCGTTTTTGAAGAATTTAACAATGTTTGGAAATATCTTCTTATTTAGGATGGATATTGGACACATGCACTCTGAACCTGAAGGGACTGCTGCCCATTTTATTGCTAACACATCCTTCTGAAGTCAGATGCTTTGCTTCCTCCTGCATCATACAGCTCTGCATGACTGAATGGCAAACAGTCTTCATCCCTTCCTGCAGCAATAGGAGGGTAATGCTCAGTAGAAAGCCACTATCACTACCACTTCTGTGGTAGAAGAAACAGTAGGAAACTCAAAATAGGAATTCAAGGGGTATTTATGTAATTATTTATTCATATCCCACTTTGCTCCATATGGGACCTAAGGGCTACATGCCACTTCAGGACCATATGTTGCCCACCCCTGATTTAAAACATAGTGGGTGCCAATGATACTGCCCTGGAATGCATTTGGTTCTTGTGCTTTAAACAGATTAATTAACTAACAGCTGATCTCAACCCCAACAATGTTTAAGTTATTATCTATATTTTGCTTTTCCACTGGGATGTTTGTTTTCACACTGAGAAGTAACAGCTTATCCTTCTTGTGCAAACATCATCATGTGCTAAATTTGGAGGTCAAATGTGAAAGACGGCTTCCTATCTCTGAACCTATTTTATTGCACAGACAATGTTTCTTAAATCTTGACCCTAGACTGCCATCCTGCACCTGTTTACTTGAGTGTAAGCCCCACTGAACTCAGTGAGATTAACTTTTGCAGTGGGTCAGATAGCCAATCGTATTTATTAAACACTAAATAAAACAGGCTTTAAAGTGCAATTTAATCATTTTAAGTGCTATTGAGAGAAGCAGACCACATAAATACAAAACAAGATTGTCTTGCTAAATCATGCCACTTGCTACTAACTGAGCACTATTCATGCATATGCTGTCTGTGGGTGAATGCTGCTGACTAAGTTGTTACCCTGTGAACTGGGTGTCCCGGGAGGGACACCAAAATGTGCTCAACTAAAGGTGGGGAAAATTAGCTCAGAGCACTGCTTAACGTTATGAGAGGCAGGGTAACTTAGCGAGATCTTGAACCCTATGTCTACGGGGTCGGGTCGAGTCAAGGAGAACACAGAAGTTGAAATAATAACTGATGTTTATTAAATACAAGCAAAACAGTGTATGCGACACACTCATACAAGATAACTAAAGAAAATAAAGGTTGTAGTGGTATAGAGGGATTTTTGGAGGGATTGCTGGTTTGGGTGATACTTCACCTGTCCTGAAGCCCAGAAAAACAGAGAGCGAAGCTGGGGTGCGATGTAGCTCAGCATGTGGAGCTGAGGGGAGGCTCGCCAAGCAAAGCGGCAGCAAGGCGGGATGAAACTCGGGAGCGATCCAAGGAAGGTCTCGGAATCAAGGGTTTTTATAAGGAGAATTGTGACTGCAGGCTATGCCGTACTTGGGGGAAAATAATAGATTTGGAGTTGGAGACAAAAGCCTCCGAAAGGTCAGAATCTGAATGATTGAGTTATCGTAGCGATTTTCAATAGATTAGCCAGTATGCAAACGCAGAGTACTTGGGTATTGCATAGTTTACCCATCAAGCTGCCATCGCGGGGCAGAGGCTCTTTTGTAAGTGGTGTGCATACTTAGAGTACTTGCCCGGAGGTCTCCTAAAGCAGTGAGTCAGCTATTTCTGGCCTGCCTGTATTGTAGTTTGAATATTACGGCTAGTAATGGCCGAGCTTGTTTACGTGCTTGTCCAGTGGCGTCGCAAGCACGTGGAAAGGAATAGAAAAGTGAAGCCTAATTGTGCTATCAAGGGATATCTTTTAATATCCCCAAAGCTCGGACTAGCCAGGGCAGTAACAAAGTTATCATGCGATAAATGTGCAGTGGTTTGCCTGCTTCTATAATGTGTGCTAAATGCAGCAACACAGATGACTGTGGCCAGCTTGTGGTGTTTTGTGGCTGCTGTTGCTCCTCCTATAGTTACTGACTTCTTCTGTTGCTATGCAGAGAAAACCTATCCTTAAATGCACTGCCACACTGTTTTCTCATTATTCCGGTTTTGTTGTTTAGGGAAATAGATGGGAAATACATCTTCTCAGTGTTGAAAGTTTATTTTTACTTACAAGAGTTGGTCAGACCTGAGACTGACTGGCCTCATCTCCATGATAAAATGCTTGCTGGTGACATTGTTCTGCAGGCACCCAGAGCACCCAGTGATGATCTGAAAGGAGTATGTGTATTGGGCTGGCTGGTCAGGGTTCCTATCTGGAACTATGTAGATGAGCTCTAGATGCATGCAGGTAAATTAGTTTGGACAGGCACTCTGATATTTGAATTTCTGTAGCTGTGTTAAGACTTGTGCTGTACTGAATTTTCCCAGGTCCTGCGAAACAACCCTAGTTGTACGTATTGCTGTTTTGGTATTGTTGCAGCCACTATATTTCCTCCTTCTACTGTTGTTACCCCCAAAGGCAGGTGATTTTGGAGATATCTAGTACTGCCAGTATCTCCCTAGAAAGATGAGGAATCGAAGCTCAAAGGTACGGATGGGGCGAATCCAGAATTTTCCGAATCCGGATCCGAATCCCTGGAAGGTTCTGGGAATCCATGAATCTTGAATCTTTCCAATCCTTTTATTAAAAAGGGTTTAAAAAGCAAGGGAAAGAAAGATAATCTTGAGCAAGACACACTCTCTCAGCCTTAGCAAAGGCCTAGGCAAAGGCAAACCTAGTTTTACCTCAGGATCTCCCCAGATTGAAAATGACATGAAGGCCCTTACTACACAGGCAGGAAAATGTGGATTAATGCCACATTTTCCTGTCTGTGTAAACAGGGCCACATATTACAGTAGAGAGACAATCCAGGTCAAAACTGGATTTTCTTTGCATAGCCCCTTCTGGCATCCTGGGGTTTGTCATTTGATGATGCACCAGCACACTTTGTCAGAGAAGGCTGTGACCTCTTGTAAAACTACAAAGCCCAGAATTGTGTCTGAAAGAGCTTTGCAAGGGAGCTATGCAAAGGAATCTTTCAGCTGTCCTTGAAATCTCAAGAAGACTGTACCTTCCAGCCAATCAGGCTTTTGGCAAGCCCTGGAGGTGCCAATTTTAAAAAACAATTTTTCCTTTCTGCTACATGTGGTTTTTCATGTGGCTCATGAGAAACCATGACAGAAATTTTATTCTCATCCTATTCTATTGTGGGTTTATAACCAGGCACTGTCTTGTGCAAGGAGGTACAGTGGCCTACATGTGGCAATCACTGGATGAGATTGTGTGACCTTGCCCATATTTATTTGAATATATTAGAATACAATCCCAGATGTAATTTCTGAAATTGTTAGCAAAGGCCATTATTACTCCAAAGGAAAAAACTCACTTACTTGCCATCTCCCTTTGTGTATCTGGTCACCTAGGTTTTCAGGTGTACCGGTCTTCAAGAAACTGTTTGGTTGGTGGATTAGAAAGATTTGGTTTACCAATTTTGGTGCAGGGACTTGGATTAATGAATCTTGAATCCTTGCCAATGATTTGAGGATTTGGTTGGCCCATCCCTATTCAAAGGAGACCTACAAGAGGAAGGTAATCATGAAAACTTTCAACCTGTGTATACCAGTACTGTGAGACACCAGTGGAGAGTCAAAAGAATGTTCTTATTGAGGGAATTCACAGACATGTGCAGTCAGTCAAGCAGTCTCACAAACCATACAAGGCTGACAAAGATAAAGGAGAAAAAGCTGGATAATGAGAGATTTGGGGGTGAAGTGGGTGATAATTACCATTCAAGAAGCAGAAGTTTGAAGCGTGATGGTTCAAACAAGAGTTTGAGGGTAGTATAGGTCATGAGAACCAGGGAGCCAATGGCCTTCCAGCCATATGTGTTGACTTTTATATTAGAAATAATCAATTAGATGATAGTTTTCGCCAATTAGATTGTGCCACAGAGTAAGAGTGTACGGCATGATAACACTGTTTCTTTAGGGCCAGTCTTCTTCATAAATGATCACAGCCAATCAGGGATCATGTTCTAAGTATAATGAAGACAGTGGCACCATGTAGCAAATGAGGTTTGCTTAGGGAGTGCAGTTAATGAGGGCAAATAAACCCAGTAGCATTGCCTTCATTTTGAATGGATGACAAGAGGAGTACTTTCTCCAGATACAGGATATGTGTGATTAACTGGAGTACCACACTCCATTAGTGTCATTGTTGCAGCATAATGCAAGCAAAACTGTTAACACCTATGATCCTCTTCTCCTAGTCCCTAAGGATAATTAGCTGATAAGAAGAGATGAGATATGCACAGATAAACAACAGATAAGGGGGAAAAGCATCCAAAATCTTTCTAATACCCTTTAACAGTCTTGTCCTCTTGATTTTTTTTTTGGGGGGGGGGCTTTCAGAATTCTTGACAGTCAGAGCCTAGTAAACACCTGGTTACCTTTCACTAAGAGTGTTCCTACACTATGCAATAATATGACTTTGATGCTACTTTAACTGCAATAGCTGCATTGTTATTTGGTGAGACACATCAAATTCTCTGCTAGAAGGCTTCGGTGCACCTGCCTGAACTACAATACTAAGAATTTCTGGAACAAAAGACTAAGAACTTCACAAACCACAAATCCCGGGATGGCACAGGATGCAGATATGGCAGTTACAGTGGAATCGCATTGCTACATTTATGTAGTGTAGATAAACCCATAGTATTACCTGTAATCAGGCTCTTAAATAGAAAGAACAAGACTCTTTCTTCTCCTTGTCTACTCTATACGGTGGAATTATTTATAAATGCAGACCTCGGCTTTTTCTCAAAGAATCGTGGGAATGGTTCCTTGGTGAAAAACTCATGGTAAATTCTTTGCTAGAACTACAAATCCCAGGGCTCTTGTGGTAGAAGATTTACAGTTGAAGCAGTATGATGTGAAGTTGAATTACATCTATTCTCTCCAATGGCAAGAACTGGCAGCAATTTCCTTTAGCAAACAACTGATAAACCTGAGTCAGTGAAAATCTCTCTTGTTATATCAGTGGCGTGTATAACACTGAAGGAGAGTGAGGTTAATCACCTGGGTGACATAGGCAGCTAACTCTGATTTCACTGGGGAGAAAAATGAGTTCAGTGGATTGACAGCTTAAACAATCTATGGGTTGGAGCTGGAAGAGATGGAAAACTCAAAAATCATGAGAATGCAATTAGCAAACGTTGCCATGGATATGGAGAGCATTTTTCCTGGTAGGAAAGCTCAGGGAAAATTCAAAGTCAAAACAGTGGACAAGTGAGAACTGCAGGAACAAATGATAGCTTAGCTTGGAAGACAGAACCTTTGACTTTAGGTATATTTTATGATTGAGAAAGGCTATCTTTGCAGTCAGGAAGATGGTTGAGAACTTAATATACAGTGCAGGCATATCCATATTTCTGTCACAGAAATTAGGGACAGGGGTTGGAGAACGGCAATTTGTCAACACAAAGGAGGGGTAAAGGAGGGAGCAGATGGGGCCCAGTCTTCCATTTCTCTTGTGTTCTAATGGAATTGCCAATGACTTATGATCTAGTGGTACATCAAGAGTTTAGATGGGGAAAAAAATTATTGAGAAGCTTTGCTCTCTGGCAGAAGGGAGGATTGGCATTTAATGGCACATGAAACCCACTCTGTCTGGCTCGAACAAAGCTATTATTTTCTCTAAGGAGTTGTACAGGCCCAGGAAGCATTTTCTTTCTTCTCTTTCTCCCCCCTCCTCCTGTTCTCATAAGAGCCATGCATCTTCCTTTCAGGCACCAGGTGTGATGCAAGCTCAGTGGGAAAGAGTGTAAGTCAAGCATCCTTATGAAGCTATGATTCACTGCCTCAGGATGTTTTTCATCAACACTTTGGAGATGGCTCCCAAAGGTTACTGACAGTTTCCCTTATACCTTGCCTATCACCTTACAATCAGGTTGCTCCAAGTCATGTCAGAGGATGTGTGTAGAAAAACAGAGCAAATAGATTTGTTGTTATGTGCCTTCAAGTCATTACTGACTAATAGTGACCCTAAGGTAAACGTACCATAGAGTTTGCTGGGGCTTCAGCCAGTGGGTTTTCACAGCTGAGTGGGGAATCACTGGTCCCCCGGGTCATAGTCCAACACCCGAACCACTATATCATGCTGGCTCTGTAGCAAATAGATTACCATGTCTATAATCAAATATGTGTAACATGAGCCCTTTCTGCAGGATGTCGTCATCCCTCATCGGGGATGGGAGAAAGACAGAATCCAAACACTTATGCATGCATGACCCAGGTCCTGTCATTCTCCCATCCCCAGGTGGCATGATCGCACAGTAAATCATTGTAATAGCAATAGCAATAGCAAAACATCTTATTTTTGTGCAAAAATGTATATTATGTACAAAGTAAATATTTTCTTATGTGTATTTTTGGTTGGTATTAATACATAAGCCAATAAACAAACTGTAACCAGTGTTTTCATACTGGATATGTCATAATCAGAAGCATATATATTTTTGACCTTTCTAATAGGATATGAAGACCAATAGTATAGAAATAGTGTAGAAATAAAAACACTCTTCTACAAAACACTTTTCTTGTCATTTACTTTCTCAGACACTAATTAAATGTATCAGCTTGGCCGCATAAGCTGTACTTTGAAATCCTGCAGAGATATTTTGTGCCTTTTTGGTTGGCTTATTTGGTGTGACAGCAAAATAGACATTGGATCTTATCCCTATCCTATCTATCTATTCTGTTTTTCTTGGAAAGAAATGCCCTACCCAATTTATGATAAATGTGCATTTGTGCAGCTATTCATAAATATACAATTAATTCTGCAGCTTCTGATTTCACTATCCCTTTTACACAGCAAAAGAAAATTATTAATAGATCCAATGGCAAAACATAACCTGTTATATTTTTAGCCTCTTATTAAACAGGAAGCCATTTTTAATCAATATGCATAAACAAAATATGTGATAAATAATTGTGCCGGTTGCTTTCCATCTCCAACAACTTTCTGTAACTCTCAGGTAGATCTTATTCAGCCTTGCTGTTTGATGGACACAGATACCATCTACATCATATTTATAAAATCTTTCCCATATGTTCTGACATATTGTAATTGAAGGTATATGTTTCCAAACTTCTTTCTGACTGTATAAAGATATATCTTTCTGAAAGTCAGTTTCCCACTTATTCTGGTAGTTACTGAGTGTTTCAAATTTTTACAAGTTACTCAGTTCTCCTGTTTGTTCACTCCTAAAAGGCAACTTCTCAAATCATGTATGTCTTTCAGAGGCAAATTTTCTGAACTGCTCAGTAGCCATATGTTGTACCTGCAAACACTGAAAGAGAGAGAATTGTCTGTCATAAATTGGATGTCAAATCTAAAAATAAGCTTTCTCCAGATCTTGCAACTTGGTTAATTTTGATTTGTCTTAGAGTTTAATACTACCTAATTGTCTTTGATGTACTTCTACCTCATAATCATTTTTTAAAATTCAGTCTTTATTATGATCTATGACCAGCACTATACAAGAAGAAAACATACAACATGATGAATTAAAATAAATGGACAAGGCAAAGAATAAAACAGATTAGACTACCAAGTAGGAGAAGGTGTTGATTTGAGCGCAGGCTTGTTGAATAGTACCTGTAGCTGCACAAAATTTAGTGACATTAAGAGTAATGGAAGCATTTTCATCAGAGCAGAGGAATGAAACATAAGAATCTGAATGCCATGGCAATTTAACTAAGGCAGATTCAATAACGTTTTTCTTAATATCACAGTGAAAGAGGCAGTAGAGAAGAATATGGGTCACTGCTTCAACTTCCTCGGAGCCGTAAGAGCAAGGAGTGTTCAGAGAAGGGGATTTTCCAAAATTTTCCTTCCAGAACAGCTGAGGGCAGAGAGTTGAATCATGCTAATATGATGGCCCTCCAATGCTTGTGGACTGAGAGTGCCAAAATTTTTTGCTGCTTTATATGTACAGGATGTTCTTTTAACTGGAATAGAATGGGCAGTTAGGCCAAGATAGTGTTGATATTAGCATCTAAGATGACTTGCCTAAGGTAATGTTTTAGCTGTCTCAAAACCCAATGAGATAAGATGTCCAGAGGGAATCCAGATATCTTTGGAACTTTTGTTGGAACTTCTGGGAGATATTTAGTGACTATCATGATTTAAGCACATTTTATAGGATAAGGGGAGCTAAGCTTGCAGGAAAGAAGAGCAATTTCAGCCAAAAGTTGAATATGGCAAGTCAGATTCTAGTTTCAACCATCTGTAGCCTGACTTCTAACCTCATCCCTGTGTCGGGGACAGAGCATACTTTTACTCTTGCCAGTTTTTAAATAAAGTGTTAATGCCAGTTTTTAAATGAATAGTTAATGCAAGAGTTCTTCCTATTCGCTTGTAAATCTTCTTTACTACAATACTGAAGAGTATTTTTAATTTTTATGGGGAGGCCTTCTTGCTGTAAATGGATTTGCCTGTCTTTTGCCTTTAAGTAATGGCAGATGGCTACAGAACAGTATCTTTCTATTTCTGGAAATCCACTCTCTCCCCAGGATGTTATGCAGTTAAATGTTTTAACATTACATCTTGATTTATTTTTTTCCCACAGAAAACCCATTTTTTAACCATTCAAAATTAATACTTTTTGTTTACTTGTAATGGGATACTGGAAAGAAAAAAAAACAATATTTAGGGTAGCACATTCAATTAAATGTTAAATAACTATTACTTGAGGGCTGGGAGATGAACAGCTCAAACAAATATCTTCTCAAAATTTCCTTTATGAAAATTTTGGAGAAAAAAGAGGAAGACAAGCCCTGAAATACGAAAAATCATAAAAGAAATGCACAAAAATTCTTGTAATTTTGTTTTTCTTCTTATGTAAAAGAATAAAATAAGTGAAGATGTATGTACCTAGTCTGCTGGGATCTTCTTTTGTTCACTTGAACCATGTAATATCCATGTGATCAGTGGTTCTCCTTCATCCAGGTTCCAAATTAGTGATGCACAAATCACACATAGTCCAGACTTCATGGCTTTCAACAGGTCAACTGCTCTCTTTCATTTCAGTCACAGAGTGTTTTTCTGTATTTGTTTTTTGTTTTTGTTTTTCTCTAGTGGATTTATAGTGGAAAATAATACACAAAAGAAAGCACATTTTTTTTCAAGGTATACTAATACAAACTCATTTCTGCACTCTTGCATAGACAGAAATTAGCTGCCTTTCTCTTCTCTTTTATTTGCATCACTTTCATCATCCCCCCTCATTGTTCAAAGTAAAACAGCCTTTACAACAGGGACGTAAATAAATATTTTCATGTATTTTGAAAGCACGAGATCCTTCCCATCCAGTCACAGATTGTGTTGAGCAATAAACATAAGTAGCCTCTCTGGAACAGGATAAATCTAACATCAACCGATTACATTACTGTTTTCTTTAGCATTCCTGGTCTAGACCTTGAAAAGTATTCCACTGGTCAGTAGAGCAAATGTGAGGGTAATCCTCCTTCAGACTTTGTTGCTCAATGTAGCAAAGTCAGGAACAGGAAAGCCAGAGATGTCTGGTTGCAGCAACATAAGTGGATGCTACCTGGCCATGCCTACATTTCCCAGGCCACTAAAGCTTCATCGGGGCAAGCAAGCACGAGGGAAGTAAGTGCCTAAGGCAGGGTGTTATTGCAGCTGGAGGTGCTGGATACCTTTATCTACAGTTCCTATAAGAGGGTACACACAGGCATAATTTGACATTATGCCAGAATATATCACCAACAGGAATTCAGCCACAAATATTTGTGGCAAGAGCTATTCATATTCCAGGCTATGACAGGCACTTATACTCTCTGAGATTGGTGTGGCAGTTCCAATCCAAAAAGACACCCTGTCAAGATCACTTTCCCTGACTCTACCTTTTTATCACAACCTTTCTGTAACAGGGCTAGAGTTTTAATTGTTTTTCAGAACCAAACTGTTTATTTAACATTGCATATACTATTTGTTACTAATGACTTTAGACAACTCAGGCTGACTCAGTAGTTATAAAACAAACTATAATATTTATTATAGTAATGGTGGGAATAAAGTATTTTATTTGAGTTCAGTTGAGATACATGAACAGTTTAAACCTCTGATAGACTTTGACAATCAATCCCTGCTTTAGACACTAATTCCCTGTGTTTTTTTTCTTCTTCAGCTGCTTAATCATACCTAGGTCAAACTGTCTCTGACTAGTTCTCACTGAAGGCTCAAAAGTCACACAGGAACTTTGCCTTATATATAGAATTCGGTTCATCCATAAGCCCCTCCCATGCATACCAGTTCGCTGGATTTCACTCTTGAGATGCTATTCCTGTTGCCTAGCACCCAGCTATCAAGTTGCACTGGCATTCCAAATAGCTAACCCCTAAAACAGCTTCATCATATAGACATTGAAGAGGATTCTACTCGTCAGTTGGGCAAATGTGTCCTATCTCAGTCCTGGCACAGCTGATAAATCAAACAAAACAAACTGAATATCTCCCAGTTTGTTACTTACTTCCAGGCAGTAAGCAAGGAGTCATAAATAAAGTCCAACATAAAACAAAGTCCAGCAGGGTTTCAAAGCAAGGGAGTGTCCAAGGTCAATCCGAGCATTTGTCAAGGCATCCAGCAAGGTAGCTGGATAAGCTCTGACAACTCCTGGAGGGGAAGGACACAAGCTAAATAGACCCAAAGCCTAGCTCAGCTGTGCCTTGATTGATTGTTGCCGGTTATAAATTCTGAGAGAGTGACGCTGGGTCTCTCTTTGCTGCCTGTGCTGTGTGAAGTTGGGTCTAGGTAAGTGTTCTTCTGTATCTGAAGAGGCAGGACTCTGTTGGAACTGGCACTGTAACCTCTCTCTGTACAGCAGGTTCTTGCACGCTCCCTGTTTCAGTTTCTGGCATGCCCTCAGCTTCAGACTCTGAGTCAGAGTCCATGCTCTAGAACAGGGATGTCAAACTCAATTTCATCTTGGGCCGCATCAGCATTATGGCTGCCCTCAAAGGGCCAGTCGTATCTGTAAGACTATAAAAATGTATCTACTCTTTTATCATATTAAATAATTGCCTCTGCATTCGATTATTACTGGTTTTTAAACTGTCTTCCCTCTGCATAAACTTTATTTGTCTTGGACATTTGGGGACTATTTCATCATAGTTTATGGTCCCTGTACCTCTGTAAAGTAACATAGAATTGGTCAGTATATCCAAAGTGTGCCTCTTTCTGCCCCCAGGCTCACCAGGCGAGGGGAGTGCCACTGCTGCAGCAAAGGTGCAAGGGCCACATGAAATGGCCTGGTGGGCCAGATTTGGCCCGCGGGCCTTGTGTTTGACACCTGTGCTCTAGAAGCAGGGCATGACAAAATATGAGAAGAATCCCCTTTCAGACTTTGTTGCTCAATGCAGAAAACTCCGGAACAGAAATGGCAGAGGTAGAATTGTGAAAGGTGGGACTTGTGTGTACATCAGCATACCCTTTCCACTTTTAACCTTCACATGTACAGGCTGTGCATATATACAGGGCTCCTTGAGCTTCAGTGTCCTTTCTTCACTCCCCTAATCCCAATCTTTTGTCTATTCAATGGCCCAGTGTTTTTCTGTTTCATTTTGTTGTTTTTCCTCTTTGTCCCAGAATGCACAAGCCAAATGGCATGAGTTGACTAGATGTATACAACATTTGGCAAACAGTCTTCCCCGTCTTATCTGACAGGTTAGAGACTAGAACACAGTCGGAAAACAGAATTGGTTGAAAAGCAGAACCCATATACTGGGTTCCAAGTGAGCCTCCATAGGCATGAAGAACTAATGAAAGAGAAGAACCCCCATCAAGTTAATGGAACTTGTCCTTCATTTGGAAGGATCAAAAGAGTAAGTCGTTAGATAACACGGCATCAAAAGATGGGGACTTCCTGTACACTGAAAAGTGTTTCCTTCAGCAAGAGGACAGTTTAATCAGTCCATATTTATCTGGCCAATGATGCTGCTGAATACAAGTTGGGATAATTGTCATTGGTAAAGGTGAGTGAATCTTATCTGCCAGTGAATCTCCCCAACAGACTTTAGTACCCAGAAAACTTTGAAGTGTAGCTCCTGTCAGTGTAAAATTAAGGGGACTGGAAGAGGGAAAATTTTGGTAGAGAGAATAAGACTTAAACAGATCTTGTTCAGTATATTCAAAGTTATAACTGGAAAATGTTACAAACCACAATGAGTTTAAGAGCACTTCCTGGGCTGATTTTTAAAAATTCTTTTTAGATAAGATATATCTACATCTAAGATATATGTATGAGCTTTCTTGAGAAAACATAGCTGATATTACAGGCACAGTAGTTTAATTCCCAATGTATCGCCTACACCCTGCTTACTTTTCAGGTACAAAACTTTCATGATTAAATTTTCACATGGCTATACACAGAGCTTGGAAAGTTACTTTTAGAATTCCACACCTAATCATCATGGCTATACTGACAGGGCCTTCTTAGAGTTGTAGTCCAAAAATATAACTTTCCACCTAAGCTCTAATCATGCAAAATCACTGGAAATATTTTTGGCAGTTCAAGACATGCCAAAAGGAACACAAATATGGAACAGGACAACACTATGCTCACAGTCTTCAGGGAGGTTTAGACGTTGCAGTTAAGCTGTTTTTCTTTAAAAAAAAAACTCATTTAACTAATAGTGAAGAAAAGCAGTTGGGGAGAAACAAGGTAGTAGAATAATAAAGTAGGCAGTTATTAATCAATATAACTGAGCAATGGGGTGCTGATGAATTCATAATTGCAAACAGTAGGGGGTTCAGCAGGATGACAGACAGCCCAGGTCTCACATCAATAGAAACATCATGATTGTACTTTTGACACGCTGATGCTGAGAGCTTAACTCTCATCTGTAGAACAGAGACCCATGATGATTATTGTTAGCCACAGGCAGTCATGTGTTTAAGTCTTTTACATCAAGTCTCAAGACTCAAGGAAAGTCTCAAGTCACTTGCAAGATACTTTCAAGTCAAGTCTCAAGTCAAGTCTCAAGTCAAGTCTCAAATCTTAGAGTGAACAGAGTTGAATAAAGTCAGTTTGAAAACTGAAGCAGAGTCAGTGCTCCACATTTGTGAGTTTACCATCTGCAGCTTCAGAAGTGGGGAACAGGATCCTTCTTACTCCCCTTTCCTGAAGCTAGAGGCTTTTGTGTCAATGGGCATAAAAGAGTCTGCAACTTCTTAAGTGGGTGATAGCATCCTTCTTACTCCTCATTACTGAAGCTTCAAAAGTTTTAGTAGGAAGGATCCTTTCTTCTCAAGCCCATTGCCTAACACATTTGCTGTTCCCCTCTGAGAAACAAGCCCTGTGCTCTAGGGGTGTGTCTTGCCTTTTGCTTTTTTAGAAGGCTCTTCTGATACGTAGCGAGCACAGGCCGCTGAGCAGCCCTCAACCCCACCTCAGGCCTATTGCCTCACCCATTTGCTGTTCCTCTCCAAGAAATGTACCCACACTTTAGGTTTGAGACAGACTGCGACCAGTAGGGAAAAATTGATGGAAGTATTATTCAAAGTTGTACGGTTTCTGGAGAAATGTGTTATTTATTGAACCAAGGGCAGCAAGTCAGCCACTAAAAATATTGAAGTGATGTAAGTCCAACTTGAGTCTGAGTCAAGTTGAGTCCAGATCGTTGGCCATAGCCTAATGTGTTGTTGTTGTTTTTTTCATTGTAACTTTTGCTTCAGGTTGAACAAAGCGTCTGGTGCATCTTTGAACCCACTTTGTGACTCGCGTGCCTTCATTCCTAGTGATGATGGGCAAGATACCTCACAGCAAGAACAGGAAGCCTAGAAGCCATTTTGATTTGAGGACATTTGCACTACTTGTTCTGGTTGTGTGCCTTCAAGTTATTTATGACTTATAGCAGCCTTCAGTTGAATCTCTCATGAGATTTTCTGGGGCTGAGAGTGTGTGATGTGCCCAAAGTCACCCAGTGGGTTTCCATGCCTGAGTGAGGAATTGAACCAGAGTCATAGTCCAAAGCCATTTCCCTCCCGAAACTGCAAACCCCAGGATTCCATGGGATGTTGAAAGTGGAATCATAGCGCTATAACAGTCTAGTGAGGAAACGGCCCAAGGCTCAAATCACTACACCATTCTGAATCTCATTTGTACTCCTACTTTTAAGAAAAGCCTTGGAATAATGGCAGGTAGTTCTGCATTTTAATGTGAAAAAGCAACAAATGCTTGAAGATATTTTTGTTTAACTCAACTCATTTTCTTTTAAAAATCTGTCCCTTTCTCTTTATACCTCCTCCTTCCCGCTTCTTTACCAATTTCTGGCACAATGCAGATTCCTGATTTCTAAGTGGGTAAATAAGATTCCTCCTGAGGGAAGAGGAAAATATAATTTTCATGCATAAAGGCATTTTTACAGTAAAGCCAATAAATCCTTTTACTCCAGAATACATCTATGTGAATGACATTAATGCTCTTGAGAAAAAGGAAAGACAACCATTTTCAGACTGAATGTATATTCTGATCAATGTGACCCTTTCATTTGGTTTACAAATAGGACATTTAAATATGGATGTTAATATTTATCAATTTATTATTTAAGAAAAGTATATTCTACCTTTTAGGGAGAAGTCTTACAAAATAAATGAGAATCTCAAACAATTGGAAAGAGCTTTAAATTAAGTCAGTAGCTTTTTCACTACAAAGCAGAGCAGAATAAAAATGCTTGTAATATCCTCTTGAAAGAAATCAATGGAGGACATTCATAGTTGAAGGAGTACCACAAAAGAGACCTTATCCCCAATGCTTTTTAGCCTATCTCCTTGTGGTGCCCTTGAATGTAGGGCCCTCCAAGATTTCAAAGCTCAAATGGATAAATATAGGTGATTTTAGTCCAAATAACATAATTTCTGAATTCCCTGCCAGCTTGATTTTAGGCCTGATTAATTAGATACGATGCCACCATTAGCTTTATTTCTGAGTAGGTATGCACAAGTTTGAGGCATAAAAACAACTCAAAATGTTTTGAATACAGGATAGAAATACACTTTTTTCTAACGTCGTGAAACATGTTAAATATTAAGGTATCGAGAACTTTGAATTCTGAAGCATACATGCTGTATGATTATATTTGTCTGAGACTGGAGGGATGATATATCTTTTAACACATGCAGTGTGATCTCAGTACAGTGGCCGTATGTCTTACCTTATATAGGACCATCCTATATTTGAAGGTATCCTCCTTTTCAGGCTATATGGTGCAAGTCCTTAAGGAGTCATCAAGGGCCATTTCCGCACTACACTCTTATAGCACGATTATTCCATTTTCAACATCCTATGGAATCCTGGGTAAGCTGTATTTAAATAACAGCCTTTCTTTCAAAACGCACATCTATACACATGGAAATATAATGCAAACCTGTACCGTCCTTTGACTTCTTTTTCATATGTTAATGGCAATTCTACTCCCAGAAGTAAATCCTATATTAATTCATGGAGTTTACTGTTAAGTGGCATAAGACTGTGACAATTTTTAGTTTTGCTAATATCAGGAGCATCTTTTCTCTCTTGTTCTGTTGTCTTGCGATGGATTTGTGAATTCCTTCCAGTTGTTCCTATATTTGACACATTACTGAGTTATCTGTTTCTAAAAAGAATTTCTTCAGCTGCTTCTCTGTCCTAGAATGCCTTTGAGTTCCTTAAAATTCTTGCACAGGTCAAATGCTTTCATTTAATCAGTATTCTGGGGATCCTCTCATGTTTAAACAAATTGCAGACAAAACAGCACTGTATCCTGCATCTCACGCACCCCCACAACACACATGCCTTGAATTTTCTTTTGACATCCAATCTGAGGAAAGGTTCTGAGATGTGCAGCTCAGAAATGATAGCACACACTATGCATTTGTTTGTCCTAATGAAGACAATGCGTCACAAAGGGATGTATAGATAAATGAATGCTGCCGCAGTGAATTGGCTAACTGGGAGATTTGGACAGCTGATCTTGAGATCATGATAGTGCACTGGGACAGCCTTCAGCTCTGTACCTAGATATCGATTTCCTTCTCCGACTTCTTCACCTTCTGTGGATCACAGAGAGAAAAGGAGCTCAGCACAAGAGGTGGGTCAGAAATCAGAAAGACTCTCACATGCCCTCCTATATAATGAAAACTTCCTTGAAGAGCACATCTCTGCTGGTAACCATAGAAATAAGTGGCAGATAGGACCCAGGTCCACCAACCCCTGCAATCAAAGGGAAGTGATAACAGGAGATAAGTCAGCTTGATCCTTGTTCCACAGCTCTGAAGGGAACAGAAGCTCTGTTGCATTCTGTCTCTTTTGTTACATCTCATCTTGCTTCTGGAAATAATGTAAAAAGAAATGGTGACAAGCAAATTGGGCTTGGATCAATGTTGAAACTTTCCAAATCCTTTTGGATTGAAATGCTTTACATATATAAGCCTACCAGTCTTTTTGCCAATTCTAGTCATTTTTGCATGCCGTTCCACATGTCTGCAATGATCACAATGCATCATTCCCTCTGCATCTTTTACATCTCCTCTCAGCACCAATTTATTTTGGCAGACTTATCCAAAGATAACATGCCTTGTAGACTTTTTTTTTTATAACATTCCATTTTATTTTAAAATGTTTAGCAGTCTGAATTTCTTTTTAATGTTCATCAAATCCTATGCAAACCACATCCAACCGATTTCTTCAAGACATGAATCCTGTTCAACTCTTATAAATCCAGTTCCCCCTACTCTGCCTCTTCTACTGCTGTTTGTTTCTCCTTCTGTGCATGGAAGCAATTTTCTGAATGGGATCCTCTCTCTTCTTGGAGGCTCTACATGCAGAATTAAGCCCTGAAAATCAGAAATCAGTGACTCATAAGCAGCCTACAGTCTTCTCAACTTTGGAGTTTCCTCCTCCATTTTTCAAGAAACAACACTGTGGTGTGTCCCAAGAGAGGCCATGGGTACATGTGAGAAAATGCTCCTTTGTTTTCCTGGCATGCCCCAAACAAGGGTTAATAACTACACCAGATATAATTGATATCCTGTCCATGATATTGTTCAAAAGCAAGTGAAGAAAAAGGTTCTGAAGGAAGACAGGTAAAAGTCCTCCCAATGATGTTCTACCCTAACTAATGGAAGCTGGTGGCACAAGATTAGTAGTGGCTCCTCATCAGTGGATTCTCCCTACCCCTGTCCTTTAAAGGATTGCTCTGATCATGTTCTTTCTCTGTGTGCATCCATTAATATTTCTACATATGTAAGATTTGTTGGCATGATATAATTCTATCTATCTATCTATCTATCTATCTATCTATCTATCTATCTATCTACCTACCTACCTACCTACCTACTTTCCTGCCTACCTTCATACCTACCTACCTACCTATGTATTTTGATAATACGACACTCTTTATCATGGATCTCAGGGGTGTGTACATATAAAAAAATTTAAAACAATTCTAGCTTAAAGCAATGCAATAACTTAAACAGGATAAAACATATCAAGCAAGTCAACTAGTTAAAAAAGCTTAAAACACTATAACAATTTAAAACTATGAACCTGTACTTTTAAAAGTAAATTAAATCCCCAAAGCTTTAATAAAAAGCTGTATTTGGACTTGGTGCTGGAAATAAACCAGGATTGATGCAAATTGAACTTTCAAGGGGAGGATGTTCCAGAATTAGGGTGCCACAGCTGAAAAGGCCTTTTCCCATGTCACAATTGTATCTCCCATTTGTACATCAGCAAAGACTTTGTGAGATATGGTGTTTAAAAATCCCAGATTCAGTTCACAACCCAGTTCAATGCATTGGTACAGGTCCTGCTTCTACTTAAAGTCAGAGCCAGTCTGCTTCAATTTAACTTCCAAACCTAAGTGAAGATTTGGAAATCAGAAGGTTCACACCTCCCATTTACTAGCGTAGCAACTCTGTGTGTGTGTGTGTGTGTGTGAATTAGTATTACAAAGATTTCAAGATAGCAAAAGGTGACAGTCAATATTCATAATGTGCAATCAGTCAGTAGCCATTAGTATGTTTGTGTTCCACCTAAACACTAAATTACAGTATTGATTTTAGTTTACTTTGCCATGTATTTCTCTGTAAAATTAACATCTTATTCATAAATTACATGATGCACACATTTCTGTATTTACAAAAAGACCATACCTTAAGATAGAGGATTTTTTGGCATCTTATTCAGTCTGTATGAAATGGAAAGCCTTGGAGCCCACAAAGATGGACATACCTTCTAAGAAAGGACACTTGCCAGCCCTAGAAGGGATAAGATTTCTCTCCCCCAGATAAAAGACATACCTTATAATAAGGGACATCTTGCATCTTTCATCTTTTATGTATGAAGTCTGTACTCTTAGTAGTTGATTAGGAAGGAAGTAGTCATACCAAATTGTGGGCAAATTGGTCTAGGAATCTGTGTGCTTGGTTGCATGCATGTGTGCACTCTCTCTTTCTTTCATACACACTCACACACACACACACACGTGTGTGCATACAGACTTTTAACTGTTTTTTTTTAAAAAATGGCACTGTCAATAGTGTTACCCTGATTTCTGGGGGTCCCGGGAGGGACACCTAAATGTGCTCAAACAATGGGGAGGGAATTAGCACAGAGCACTAGTTTGCAATGCGAGAAGCAGGGTAACGTAGCGAGATCTTGAACCCTATGTCTACGGGGTCAGGCCAAGTCAATGATAAGGCAGATGTTGAAATAATAATAATTAGTTTATTGAAATACAATCAAACAAGTGTATGCAATACACTCACACAAGGAACTATAAAAATAAAGGTAGGAGTGGGATAGAGGGATTTTTAGAGGAGGTTTGGTATGGGAAATACTATACCTGTCCTGAAGCCTGTTAAAAGCAAAGAAGCTGGGGAGCGTGGATTCTCAGCACGTGGGGCTGAGGGGAAGGCTCGCTGGACAAAGCGACAGCAAGGGGGGATGGAAGCCAAGAGCGATCCGAGGAAGTGCTCAAAGTCAGGGGTTCTTATAGGGAAAATTGTGGCCGCAGGCTAGTCCGTACTTGGGGAAAACAATGAGTTTTGGGATGCAGACAAAGCCTCCGAAAGGTCAGTACTTTGGATGATTGAGTTATAGCCAGATTGTCAATAGAGTAGCCAGTATGCAAATGCGGAGTGCTTGAGAGTTGTATAGTCCACTCATCAAGCTGCCTGCGAGGGGCAGGGGATCTTTTTGTAAGTTGCATGCATACATAATGTGGTACTTGCTTTGAGGTCTCCTGAAGCTGCATTCGGCAATGACTGGCCTGCCTAGATTGGGATGTGAATGGTTCGCCTACTGTCGGCCGTGCCTGTGTGCGTGCTTGTCCGGGGGCCTTGCAAGCATGTGGAGAGGAATGGGTAGAGAAGCCCGAATTATTGATATCAAATGATATCTTAGTATCCCACAAGCTCGGGCTAGAAACAGCGGTAACAATAGCTAGTTTAGTTCTTGGAAGAATGCGGGGGGAATGTACAGATCTAGTACCCCCTGGAAAGCAGTTACAGATACCTATTTTCAGAAAAATAAGCTTGGAAGAACAGCCTCCAATTTTGTGGGTATCCCCAAAACTGGATAATCTACCTCTGTCCTGTTATGGAGCATTGCTATGAAAATGATGAGCATCAGACAGGTGGCCCTAGGTTGCAAACATGCAATGTTTCAGTAGGATAGGTGCAAAAGTTGCTGACTTTGAGATTTACAGGAGAGGAGGCACCTCTGTTGCTCCCACCACCTTGAGAGGTACAATAGTACATACTTAAGAAAGAGACTTCTTGGTGGCTGCTCCCAGCCTATGGCACTCCCTCCCAACAGAAGCTAGACTGATTCCCTCCCTGTTGTCCTTCCACCAGCAGGGAAAGACCTTTTCATTTAGTAAAGCCTTTAGCAATTGCCTGCCTATTGCGGAGTGGATATGTTGGACTTTAATGTTGTATGTTGTTATGTTCCTTCAAGCCATTTCTCACTTACTTGACCCTAAGGTGAACCTATCACAGGGATTTCTTGGCAAGATTTGTTTGAAGGGGGCTTGCCTTTGCCTTCCTCTGAGGCTGAGAGAGTGTGACTTGCCCAAGATCACCCAGTGGTTTCCATGGCTGAGCAGAAATTGGAACTCTAGCCTCCAGAGTCACGGCCAATGATTAGGATTACTTGTCTGAACAAAATACGTAGTAAACTATGTCTTATTGAGAGTTTTATTTTAACTTTTTTGGACAGAGGAGACCAGGCAGAAAACTTTTAAAGTCACTTATAACAAAGGTGGCTGGGCAGACAGCAGCAAACTTAAGGCAAGTCACTGTTGAGGTAGCTCAGAATCAGATATTGTTCAGAATTTGGTGATCAGTAAGCTTGGCTTTGAAAATCTAGCAGTTGTATTGTATTTCTCAGATACACTTTTGAGTTGGAGAGTGGTGGCTTGCATGCATGTTTGTAAGAACTTTCTGTAAGGTTGATTTTTACGTATATTTTATTCTTTTGCAGGTTCCTTAATGAGCTAGCCCCACCTCTCATGCCAAGATTTATAATTGTGTGTTTTTTTTTAATTAAGAAGTCATCAAACAGCACTTGACAGGTGATTTTCTGCCTCAATACAAATGTTTTCTTGATTAAATTTTAGATACAGTCAACATCCTGTAAATCAGAAATGCTCTGTGTTCTTCTTTCTATAGTCCTTTAATATGCACAGCAGGTTTATTATCTGTCAACAATGGCTATTTAATGTATGGTAGAATGCATATTAATAATGAACTATGGGATTTGAATGAGCTTGACTTACACATGGCAAAGCAAACACGGATAAAAATTGCACCCAATGCATGAATTGCCATTTTCTCAACTACCAGATGACATGTTCTTATATGATCAACAGACTTGGGCTAGAACAAAATCACTTAACACCTTCATTGGGAAGTAGGCCTGCAACAAGCCTAAATGATGGTAAGAAGCAAAGAGTAAATCCAAAGTTGAAAGCATTTAAGATAACTGAATTAAAGAGGGGATATATTTTTGAAAGGCACACAGCTGTGTTTAAAGTCATAGAATCATAGAATCATAGAAATGTAGAGTTGGAAGAGATCACACGGGCCATCCAGTCCAACCCCCTGCCATGCAGGAACACCCTCAAAGCACTCCCGACAGATGGCCATCCAGCTTCTGCTTAAAAACCTCCAAGGAAGGAGACTCCACCACACTCCGAGGCAGCATATTCCACTGCCGGACAGCCCTGACTGTCAGGAAGTTCTTCCTGAGGTTCAGATGGAATCTCCTTTCCTGTAGCTTGAATCCATTGCTCCTTGTCCTGGTCTCTGGAGCAGCAGAAAACAAGCCCTCTCCCTCCTCTACATGGCATCCCTTCAAATATTTAAACATAGCTATCATGTCCCCTCTTAACCTTCTCTTCTGCAGACTGAACATACCCAGCTCTCTAAGTCTATCCTCACAGGGCATGGCTTCCAGGCCCTTCACCATTTTGGTCGCCCTCCTCTGGACCTGCTCCAGCTTGACCATGTCTTTCTTGAATTGGGGTGCCCAGAACTGGACACGGTATTCAAGATGAGGTCTAACCAAAGCAGAGTAGAGTGGTACCAGTACCTCCCTCGATCTAGACACCATACTGTTATTGATGCAGCTGAGAATTGCGTTGGCCTTCTTGGCTGCCGCATCACACTGCTGACTCATGTCCAGCTTGTGGTCTATTAAGACTCCTAGATCCCTTTCACACGTACTGCCATCCAGCCACGTGTCCCCCATCCTATATTTCTGCATTCCATTTTTTCTACCTAAGTGTAGGACCTTACACTTCTCTCTGTCCTTAGAGTCCTCAGTACTGAATCTCTAATTCTGTTTGTATTTGTTTTATTTAAGCCCCCCACCCCCCGCACGAGGAAAAACAAAGCAAAAACCTTTGTATGTAGTCAGTGGTTTCTTTCTAAATATTGCCCATATTGTTTTACTACATATAGAAAGCAGTCTCACTTACCAATTATCTTCTCTTTAATATTCTTAGTATTTTAGAAATCAGACTGTGTCATCTTGGTTAACTGCACAACAGATAAAATGGGAATGGGATATTATTATTATTATTATTATTATTATTATTATTATTATTATTATTATTTTAGGCCCTACCCCTGCTGAAGAAAGATGCTAAGTGCAAAGATGCAGAGCTAATTTCATGTTTGTTAACAGCTATGCCATGGAAAATTGTGGTTGGAAAAAAAAAGATTGAAAAAAAGTTGAATATAATGAAATTTTTCTGATACTGGCAGGTAACTGAGGCTTGTCTTAAATTTCACAGAACGTTTGTGCCTCTATTATCCTTCCATTATTATATTAGGCATTAAAGAAAAAGAAAAGAAAGAAGTTCATACGTAAAAGTTTTTTTTTCCCAGTAATACAGAACATGCCACAATTTCTGTATTTCTGTATTCCTCCTGCTCACATGTACACACCAGACTTTGGAGTCACGAAGAATTAGGGATGGAAAAACATGTTTTCAAAAAACATGTTTTTGGAGTGTTGAGAGTCCCTGATGAGAAGACTCCTGGAGTGATGAGAATCTTTGCAGTTCAGGACCTATTTTGTGCAAAATTCACAGATGATGATTTGTTTTCTTTGCAGAAAATGATATTTTTATACAGAAATAAGCAGAAAAAGCTGTTTCCTTTACAGAAAATGCTATAACTGGGGGGATTTATTCTGTGCAAATTTGATCATTGTTGATTTGTACAGAAAATAGCATTTTCTGCATAGGAAACTGCTTTTACTGCAGGGAAAAAAAAGATACTTCTGTCCAGAAATATTATAATCTGCACAGAAAATACAGTCTCCTGAGCAGAAAATGCTGTGTTCTGTACAGATCACTCACATGTGAATTTTGCACAGAAGAAGACCAGAATTATCATGAGGCTTTGAAAGCTGCATGCTTATTTGAAGGCTACTCAAAAAACTACTCATTGCTACTGATAAGAATATTAGTAAAGAGTTACATCCCTGTCAAGTATGGGAAGCAGCATATGGCTACCACCTACACAAAGAAGGTAAAATGAAACTTTCAGATCCCCACCCATCAATATCATGTTTTGCAAATCCTCACTTTTGTAAGGTGTAACTCCTAATTATCCACTGGCCACTAATACCTTTCATTTAAGAAATGTATTAATCTGTCACCGTTTCAATAGAGGAGGAAGCTGAAAACTGGGCCATCACATGGCTTTTCCCATGTAGCGAGAGATGTTAGCTGTAAGGTATCAGAGATACCTTGCATGAGAGGTCCTTTAAGGGATAGTTGGACTTTTTGCCCCAGGACCCTGTGTCTGTGGCAGGTGATCAGTGTTGAGCTGACAACAAGGGTGATTCATAGTTTCAGGGATGGTTTGGAATCTCTTGCCAATGGAATCTAATCAGTCATATCAGTTCTAAGTATGTCTCAGCCTAGGGCAGCTCTAACAGGTCAAGAGGACAGTAACATTCTTTTCCTGGGCTATAGGCTTCTTTGCATTCCACCTGTAAGACCCTGAGGAACCCATCAATTCTTTTATTAATGAAATGCTTTATTGGAGAAATTTACACTTCTTTGAGAATTATAGACTAGATAATAAATCCGTATTCATGTGCTCAAAAGAGGACTGAAGCGTGAGACACCTACCTTTATGGGTAGGACATGAAGAGTTAAAGAGAAGCAGAGTCTAGTCAGAATTTGGTGACTAAATACTGAAACAATATCTTCCCAGTTCCTTTCCCTTAAGGCAAAAAACCTAAGGGCAAGCAGGTTAATTAAACTAAACTCAAATTTAAAAGGTATTTTATTGAGCTTCTGCTTGTTCTAACTATGTTCTTTTTGCATTATGAAGAGCTTGAAATATACCAATGAGTGGGAGCCATATTGTTATGAGGCTTGTTCTGAAGAGGCAATGGGTAGAATAAAGAGCTACCTGTCTTCATAAGCAGCAGAGGAAAGTTGAAAGAGAGAGAGTTGCAAAGGAAAGATTGTAGTGGACAATATTTTTAAAATCTGGTTTTGCACTTGTTTGGATTTACTTCCATTTGTTCAGCACTGTTTGTGATGGAGCCAATGTAGTGTAGTGGGTTTGAGTACTGAACTCTGGAAATCAGGTTTCAAATCCCTGCTCAGCCATGAAAATGCATGGGGTGACCTTGAGTACGTCATGTTCTCTCAGCTTCAGAGGAAGGCAATAGCAAACCCCCTTTGAACAAATCTTGCCGAGAAAACCCTATGATACATTTGCCTTAGGGTCACTATAAGTCAGAAATGACTTGAAGGCGTACAAAAACAACAACAACATTCAATTAGAAGGGGTTTTTTGTGTATGTACATGTGTGTGTGTATGTACTGCTGTATTTTTTATTCATGCATCCAACTACATTCCAACTGGCAGGGACAGTCTTGATTAACCCTATGCCATCCTACTTTTTCAGCTGCTTTTAAAATATCCCAGATTTTCTCCTCCTCCTTCTTCACTTGGTTCAAGCTGAGTTAAAAGTGCAAAAGGAGTTTGCACTCATTTAACTCAGCAGGGGGGAAAGGAAAGGAGGGGGAAGAATCTTGCCCTTCCTAGAAGGATCAGGCAAAAACAAAATGCTGCAGCCTTTCCTAGTTTATGGGTTCGTCCTCAGTAATAACTTTTGCCATCTTGACCACACTCTGATATTGCTTGGCCACTGATATCCCTGTTTTCCTCTGTGAAATGTCAGAGAGTATGATGCATATGGTGAAAGAATTGTAGTATAATATAATAGAATGGTAGAAGTTATTTATTTGCATAGTTTCCTTTGCTGCAAGTTCTTCTAGAAATACAGTATTAAAAACCTTAATTCAGGATGCATAAAAAAGTAAATTGAAAAGAGAAAATAGCAACATTTACATTCCTGCAGTAATATTTCATGCCACCAGAAAAATGTCATAGAAAATGCAGGAAGTGAACACTTCCAGCAATTGCAGTATTTTGAAAGGAGATGATGTGGTGGGATTCCAGACTGTGAGATGCTTAAGGCAATATATCATACTTAGAAGTACTGCATCTTTGAAATGTAAGGCCCTATAATGTATGGCCTTCTCACATTACTAGTAAAAGCATGCTTGAAGTACATAAAACCTCAGCGCAGTATTACTGCAGGTTCTTCCTCAATGCCATCAATGAAAAAATCATGGAGATATGTAATAGATTTGAGAAAGGGATAGCCTTGTGAAAAGTTGTCTGTGCTGCTATCCTATGAAAAAAAGGCCTGCTTGGAGATGGACTTCTGTTTATAACCTCCAAAGATATTTTGAAGCTAAAATCAAGGTTCACAAATGGTGAGATACTGTTTTGAAAGAGCCTTGTAAATGAATATTCCCTCCTCATATAGAACAAAAACTTTGAAATGTTTCATCTGATCATGTCAGTGCAGTGCACAATGAAATTGTTGTCTTTAATCACTTCACAGAGAACCAACTATAGATGGCTCCTGCTGTACTGTGGAGAGATTCAGCATAGTGATCACAATATCAGGGAGTGTACTAGAGTAGCCATAGGATTTTGCAGCTAAGAAAGCCAATGCAATTCTGGGCTGCATCCATAGGAGTATAGTGACTAGGTGAATGGAAGTAATAGTGCCACTCTATTCTGCTTTGGTCAGATCCCACCTGGAATACTGTGTCCAGTTCTGAGCACCACAGTTCAGAAAGGATATTGACAAGTTGGAATGTGTCCAGCGGAGGGTGACTAAAAAGGTAGAAGGCCTGGAAACCATGCCATATGAGGAGGGCCTTAGGGAGCTGGGTATGTTTAGCCTGGAGAAGACAAGGTTACGAGGCGATATGATAGCCATATTTAAATATTTGAAGAGATGTCATATGGAGGATGAAGCAAACCTGTTTTTTTTTTCCTGCTCTACAGACTAAGATATGGAGCAATGCCTTCAAATGTCAGGAAGAGATTCCAGCTAAACATTAGGAAGAACTTCCTTATGGTAAGAGCAGTTCAACAGCGGAATATAGGGAAAGTATTGCATTTTCTCCAAATATACAGTTCTGTGGATTGAGTACAGGTGTACCTCAGTTAACAAAGTAGATTGTTCATGAACATTAGTTCTTTAACTGAAAATTTGACATCAGAGGGAGAAATGACATGGAAAAAATAGGGATAAATTCCTACAACAGAAAAAAAGAAGACAAAGTCAACATGCTTCAGCAAACTTTTTACACTAAACTAACAATATGTACATGAAATAAAACAACCAGGTTGGGTAAGCCTTGCAGAAGTAAACAAAAGCATTTTGAACCTTCTAGAAATCACTTGAAAGCTTCTTCCAAAATGCATACGGGGATGATTTCTTTTTTCTCTTTCACCAGCCTCACCAGTGAGTTTGGGACTTATACTGCACAATAATTACACTTCAGTTTTTCACACAGTAAACACCATTTCCTGCACAGAAAATAATATTTCTATATAAAATACAATTTTCTGTACAGAAAATGCTGCTTTCTGACCAAAGAAGAATTTTGCTCACAATAAGTTGCCAACTACAGAATTTTCCATTCAGAAAATAATATTTCTCTACACAAATGTTTTTTTGCACAGAGAGTACTATTTACTATACCAAAAAAATGCACATTTTGCACAGAATAAATCCTGAGCTGTAAACAGTCTTCAGAAGCTATACAGTTTTTGAAGACTTTCTTGCTGCAGGAAGAAAATTCCTAAAATTATTTGTTGCTTCCTTCGAGAATAAAATTAGTGAAGAATTTCATCCCTGCATTGTATATACGTTCAGCCTAAGGAATGAACACCACTCAGCTGTTCAGTCATACTGAGAAATTATCTGTGTACACATGTATGCAGGCTGTACTTGTGTTGAATGAAAACACTCATGAAAGCTCCGCCATTTGCACCATCCGGATACAATAGGCACAGCTGTTTCAGCATAGAGATGCTGATGTTGTTCTTGCCTGCTGCCATATAAGTGTGAAAGATGAGAAGCCCCTCAGAACTGAGGGGTGACAGCTGCAATACAATATTAACATTGCTGTGAATATTCATGTTGGGGAAGATGCAAACAGAGATGAAGTTCAATTCATATGTCACCATATAGCCACAAAATAAGAGATTTTGGGGAATGAGTATTGAATATAAAAGGTAAAATCACATCTCAGCATATTAACAGTGATGGCAAACTATTATCACTATCAACTTTCACAAACAATAATGAACATTTGCATCATAAATGTCTCATATCTATTTTATTATCAGTGCCAGGAACAGCTAAGGGACAGAAATATGTAGAGGAAGGGAATCGTCTTGGAGAAGGAGACTGTAGGATCTGGGAGGATCTAAATGAAAAATACAATTACGTGTAAAGTTCTTAGATCGGAAACTAAGACAGACATGTTTCTTGCAGCACGGCAGGCATTTACTGCTTTTGTAAATAAGATATCTGACATCATGAGATTGCTTGTGTTTCAATATAAATATTTGAAAAAATTGGTGTGGGAATCTCTGATACTTTACATTTTAAAAAAAAAGATAAAAAAGAGATAATTCCAAAGTATTCACTGGAAAACAAGGAAAGAAAAATATATTTATACAGTCAACCCTCCACATTTGCAGATTTGATTTTCATGGATTTGATTTTTGCACATTCTCCAACCCCTTCCTCCCACCTCAGCTGCTTCTTTTCCAGGGGAGCTTCTCTCTCAGAGGATCAAGTCAGGCCATATAGTCCTTTAAAAAACATGTCTCTGGTCCTCCATGAGCTGCTGTCTGGCCTGCTAAGGATGTCTCATGGCCCAGTTTCTCAGCACCGTACACCCTCTCCTGATGCTGTCCCCCCAATACTGAAAGAAAGAGATGGCCAAGAGAAGAAATATAAGGCCACCATGCCAATCCAACCTTTTCCCTCTCCTTTTCTTGACCTGGTTTGGACCCTGGGGGTCTGGTCTCTCCACTGTGCCTTGGCCCCTTCTCCCCCCCCTACATACACATTTTGATATTTGCAATTTTTCTATTTTTGTGGGGGTCCTGTCCCACTAACCTTAGTGAATGTGGAGGGCTGACTACTGTGCTGGAAAACTGACTGTATCTTTGACAGAGTTTCTTTCTTTCTTTCTGCTAATTGTGGTGCATTTATGTTTATCATTTTGTGTTAATATTCTGTTTTGATATTAGAAGTAAGCTAATACATTTTTTTTTAAAAAAAATGTTGCTGTTAGTACACAGGGATTCAGTCCCAGGTGTTCAATAGTTAATAACTGGAAGCTCTAGGCTGGCCTGGCCTTTGGTTTCTCCTACATATCTAATTCAAGTTCTTCTCATCCGGAATATGGAGAAATTGGCATATGTTGACAAGTCCTTATCAAAACCAAAATGAAATTTAATTATTACACATCCCTAGTCCCAGCTTCTGTGCGCTAAGGAGAGTTTGCCTTACTCTTTCATCTTCTGTCTCCTCTGCCTTTGCATTTTGTTCTCTGTAGAACAGAAAGCAAACAGAAGAGCATCATCTCTGCAGAAAAGCAAAGGTCAAAAAGCTGGCAGCAGAAACTTCTTTACCGATATGATAAACCTGCAGTGTTTGGTGCCAGGGGAAATCACAGAGAAAAAAACAGGCCATTTAGATACTATGGGAGATCAAATAAAGACACAAGAAAGTGGATCAACAGTTCCACTAAGCTTCACAATGAAGCCGCTGACTACAGTATGAAGGATAATAATGCTCATCTTTCAAGGTATAAATGACTACCTGTCATAGGTCCGGAGAAATCTCTTCCTGCCTTTTATAGCATTACAGCATGCAAGACACATTGTGGGTTCCTTCTGAAGACATCGTTCCACTTCCTTAATTCTATTACAATTAAATTAACACAGGCAAAGAAAAGCAGGATGGATAGCCGTTGTTGTGCTACAGCCAACATGAAATGTAAACCTCTGTATGCTGGTTTTTGGTTCAACTGCCAATGACTATATCATCATTTTCTTTCGGAAAACACAGAGTAAAGCACTATGTAACTCACTTTATTTCCAGTGTTCAGAGGTAAGTACCTTTATTAATGAGTGAAACGCACTTATGCCTCTTCACTGACACAACAGCATTTGATACCATGGCAGATACTTTCTCTTCCCTGAAGCTCTTCCCTATCCCCATTCATCTTTAAAATCTTCTCAGGAGCTTTTCTCAACCCTCTTGATGATCTCTTTTCAGCAGAATTTTGGCTGAAGAAATGGCAACGGTGGTATGGGAGGTGCTGAGAGGAGAAGATGGGAAATGGCTGTTATATGAATAGAAGTCCACTTGTTTCAATATTGCATATAAAGCCTAAGACAGCACCACCGCTCATGCATGAAAGGGAGGTATCAGCAAGCATGGAGAAAGATGTATAGGAGTACCAAATGTTTCCAGATAATGACAACAGCTGTAAAGAGGGAGGCCCTGGAAATGGTTTTAAGGTGGACGGTATCATGCTTCTGTCCCTGGACCCAGACAGGACCTTTCTCAACAGCCACAACACAGAGACATGAGAGGGACAATAATTACAGCAGTCAGTGTAGGTGGAAAAGGAAGAGCCCAGAGTCTCAGACCATTTATCTAATAAGGATTCATAAATTAGGCCAACAGCTGTGGAAGACTCTGAGACTATAAAAAGAGAGACCAGAATGGGAAGAAGGTGTTGCAGTTAACTGCTCCTGTCTGTGGAAGCAGCCTGTCTTACATTTAAATTCCTTGCTTGTGCTCCTAGAACCCTTGACCTTCACCTTGTCTACAGATTTTGCCACGTGACTGTTGCTCTGGATTTTGCTGTGAACTCAGAGTGCAAAATGATAACTAGTAATTTGCTAGCAAACTAAGACAAAACTTTGCTTGCTGGCTACTGACAACAAGTTCTGATTGGACAGCTGTAAGCCTTGTCTGGCTGCCAGCACAGGACAGAAGGGCTCAACACTGGTAGGCAGATGGTTACTAATTTTGCCTGCTTTTGGTAACTTGACATGAGGTCAAATTATTTTTTCCCCATCCATTATCACTGAAACAACCATAAATATGAATGAATTCTCTTACAAGGCACAATATATACTTAGAAATCCCTTCCATGTATTCAAGTTAGATGAGACTTCAGACAGGTTTTATTATTCCTGGGAAGGCTCAACAACAGTAGGTGTCCTTGTGTTTCTTAATGTTGGATCAATCAGATCATTGATTAATAATTCCAAAGAAAGCTCAGATAAATAGGAGTCTTGGCTGTCCAATTTTGCCAGATCATTTTAGGGGGGCTCAGCCCCTCCACCGTAGTTGTCCTATCTCAGTACTGGCACAGCTGATATATCAAACAAAACAAACTGAGTATCTCCCAGCTTGTTACTTACTTCCAGACACTAAGCAAGGAGTCATAAATAAAGTCCAACATAAACAAAGTCCAGCAGGGTTTCAGGGCAAGAGAGTGTCCAAGGCCAATCCAAGCATTTGTCAAGGCATCCAGCAAGGTAGCAGGTCAGATAAGCTCTGGCAACTCCTGGAGGGGAAAGACACAAACTAAATAGACCCAAGGCCTAGCTCAGCTGTGCTTTGATTGATTGTTGCCAGTTATAATTTCTGAGAGAGTGATGCTGGTTCTCTCTTTGCTGCCTGTGCTGTACAAAGCTGGGTCTAGGTAAGTGTTCTTCTGTATCTGAAGAGGCAGGACTCTCTGTTGGAGCTGGCACTGCCCTCTGTTCTGTTTTTGACACTGTAACCTCTCTCTGTACAGCAAGTCCTGGCATTCCCCTGTTTCAGTTTCTGGTGTGCCTTCTGCTTCAGACTCTGAGTCAGAGTCCATGCTCTGGTAGTATGGCATGACACTAGTCTTGGCAGGGGGCTTGATGTTGGGTCTACGCTCTCAGTCCTATGAAGCACAAAATAAAGAACCATCTCAGTAGACTTTCAAAGGTTTGATTCTAGTTGGGAGTACCAAAAAGATCCGGGCTTCTGCTGGAGATACCACTAGTCATGCATAATTTCCATACAGCACAAACCAATGCATATTTACTTGGAAGTGAGTTCAAAGGAGTTCAAAGGGCCATGGTCCCAAGGAAGTGTGAAGAGCATTTCAACCTAGTGAACAAAGCTGCCCTACTATTACGTCAAAGTGAGGAAGGTACCAGTTGCATGAGGTTCCCAATCACCACATTTGTGGCTCTGAATTTTTCTGGCAGTCCTTCAAAGCTCTTCCTCCAATCCTGACAATTTAATTGTTTTCACTGTAATTTCGGAATTATTTTTTGTATCTTCAAACTGGCCAAAACTGCACACAGATGTAGAAGTTTAGCTTTCCTCCCTGACGAGGGCCCCTATCCCCCCAAAAAGCCTTTTTTTTAACCTGAAACGCATCTGGAAATGGTGACTGGAAGTGACATGACAACCTTTCCAGTGCACTAGGATATGCAAGAGCAAGGCCATTTCTGCACTAGATTGTTATAGTGCTATTATTGCACTTTCAACATCCTATGGAATCCTGGGATTTGCAGTTTAGGGAGGGGCCTCAATAGCACTATAACAGTCTAGTGCGGAAATAGCCCAAGAACCAGACCGTAAGGAATTGCCCACCTGTCATTAGGTAGAGGGAAGCAGCTGCTTCAGGCAGTAGGTACTGAGGGGAAGATGTATGCATCACATAATTTGCCTTCCATTCCCTGTGCTAGCCTGCTGCTTTTAGGCATGGTGGACAGATTTTGTACATGGCATTTGGGGGGGTTCATTTTGTTTTTGTCTCAAACAACAAAATGTCTTACGCCAGCCCTGGTGCAAAGTGCTTTACAACCAGGAATTCATCCATTAGAGGTGTATCTGGGAGGAGTAAAATGAGGCAACTGTAAGAATTAAGTAAGTAAGAATTCCTCCCACAATAAAATTTACCTTCAATTCCAATTTTTTGGCATTACAGTAATATTAAACTTCTGTTGGGTATTTAGCTAAGCCTTTGGTAGGTGTGTTGAAGATTAAGTTGCAATCTGCACATATGTATTCAGAAGTGAGTCTTATTAAGTCCAGTGAAATGTTTATTTCAGACAAAAATGTACAGGATTACAACCTTATTCGGATGATGATTGTTTATATTTATATTAGCGTTCCTATCATTGAGCCAGAATGGGTGTAATGGTTTGGATGTTGGAGTAGGACTCTGGAGACCAGGGTTCAAATCCCTGCTCAGTCATGGAAACCCACTGAGTGACCCTGGGCAAGTCACACTCTCTGAGCCTCAGAGGAAGGCAAAAGATAAACCACTTCTGAAGAAATCTTGCCAAGAAAACCCCATGATAGATTGGTTTGCCTTAAGGTAGCCATAAGCGGGAAATGACTTGAATGCATGCAACAACAAGAGCTATGAATTCAGCAGTAGAGAACCAGAGTGGTGTAGTGCTTTGAGCACTGGACTATGACTCTCAAACTTTGCAAACCCCAGGATTCCATAGGATGTTGAAAGTGGAATCAGAGCGCTATTACAGTCTCATATGGAAATAGCCTCAGCCTTACAGGAAGGCAAAGACAAACTCTCTTGCCAAGAAAATCTTGTGATAAGTTCACCTTAGGGTAACTGTAAGTCAGAAATGACTTGAATGTACAAAACACCAATTGTCAGGGCACAGCTACAGGAGGACAGAATGTTAGTATTGACCCCTAGATAAGAATCCGTACCACCCAGGAAATCCTCCTTATTCCCCCAAATCTCTAGTACTACAGTAAATAAAGTAAATTAAATTTATGAACACAATTTAGCCATCCAGAGAAAAGAGGTGCGCAAAGTAAACAAGGGAATGTGAACACAGAAAATATAAGACCTCTCGGTGTGAATGTGTTTCCATGTCTGAAATTTGGAGGCTGAAGGAAAATTTCATTGAGAAAACATTATTCTTATTTTGGGGGTCAATACCCTTATTTTGCCCACTCCAATATCTACATCTCTGCTATCTATTGTTGCTTCAAAACTGCTCAACTAGTGAATGTTCCTAGTTCTCAAGCTGTGAGACAGTGCCTCTTCTAAGACCATTTCTGCACGATAGGGGAGGAGCGGTTCACTGAGTGTCAAGAGCAGTGTTTTTATACTCCGATTAGGAAGCTGAATTCAGAAATTCAGAAACTGTGCTGTCTGCACCCCCCATTTATATTATACTACTGTGGAGGACAGTGATTGCTGCATCCTCGACAGCAAGTCCCTGGCCACTCCCATTCCCTTCCCTCATCCCACCCCACCATTGCTGATTGGTCTGTTTTTTTAAAAAATGTACACACATTTTTAACACATTTCTGTGTTGCTGCATTTGTGTGTAGGAATGTATGTTTGTTGATACATGGAAAAAAAACATGTTTTAACAGACCATTACCAGATCCACTCTCTTCCCGCTGTCTAATGCATGAAGACAATAATAATGGCAGCCTGTCCTTTGATGAGCAAGAGAGATAGGGATGGAAATGATGGAAGGGACAGCCTGGGAACGCCTACAGCTGGCCACTTCTGCAATGTGAATCCATGCTATGCTTCTGCATATAGGCGAAAACCAAAGCAGAATCAGTTTGGGAGATTTACATTAGAGTTTTTCCGGTTTTCACATACAGTGGTTTTGCACCACTAGGAACCATTCTAGGAGTTGAAAATGTGCAGAACCACAAGGAAAACTACGAAGTTAAATTGGTTCAACACACAGATGGGAGGGTAAGAATTCGACGTTACTACCATGTATCAACCTTGTACGGAAATGGCCTAAGTCACACACCAAGTAAATGGATGAGTTGAGGTTTCTGCTCTAATCCACTGCCCCCCAGGTCCTGTTATAATTTTCTAGACACTATATGGCACACCCAGTACCCTATAAGATTCTGAACAATATTTTGAGGATGACTTTCAGTGACTTCAGTCCTAGAAGCTGCAACAGAGGATATTGTTACAATTTTGAAAGGAACCATTTCTAAAGAAAAGCAGGAGATGTGTGAGCATATCAACAAAGAGTCTTTTCAAGCTGCATTGTCATAAATCCAGTGCAACATAATGTCCCAAATAGCTAAGATTCAATTTTGTTGTGTGGAGGAGGATTTAGTCACTGAATGCCAGTTGGGAGAATTAATGGCTGCTTCAAAAGGAGAAGGAAAATAAATACACATAAAGGCATTTCTTGGAAAGTTACTTTAAAGATGAATGAACATAATGAGACACTGAAGTCATCTATACCTGAGGGGAATCCTCTGGGACCCAGAGCACCATCCTACCAGTGTTCACCTACGGGTGGCTATAGCCTGTCATTGTATTCATTTGTCTTAAAAGTAACTTTGCAAGCGGACATTTATAGGTCTAACAGCAAATATTACATTTGTTCCAAGAGATTTACTTTCCTAAAATACACACTGAATCTTACTGAAACCCTGTGTAGTAAATTCTTTGAGAAGAGGAGAAACTGGAGGAAGTTACTTAAAAATTTTATTCACTGCCTTTTTGTAAGGACTTGCCAAAATTTGAAAATTTCTACATAAACATAGTGGAAAGAACTGAAGGCTTTTAAAAAAGAAAGAAAGAAGGAAAGAAGGAAAGAAGGAAGGAAGGAAGGAAGGAAGGAAGGAAGGAAGGAAGGAAAGAAAGAAAGAAAGAAAGAAAGAAAGAAAGAAAGAAAGAAAGAAAGAAAGAAAGAAAGAAAGAAAATTGAATGTGGAAGAAAGGAAAATTGATGGATGAATCTATCCTTACCTCTGGTACAATCACAGAGTTTGCTATGTGGGTAGCCTATCTAGTCCTGGCTTCAGAAAATCCATGGTTAGACCATCACCAACCTCTGCTTGAAGTTGCCAATGCCAGAATGATGCATTATGGCCACCATTCTCATGCTCTACAACTTGTCCTGATTTGTCAGCCATGGTCCAGATTAATCTTCTTTTATCCTACTTTTTCAGCTGCTTTTACAATGTCCTAGTTTCTATCTCCTTTTCTCTGCTTCCCCCTTTGTCCAAACCTCCTTCAATTGCTGCAAACTGAATTCAAAGTGCAAAAATCAGTTTGCACTCAACTGAGTGGAGTGGCGGCAGAATCATGATATCAGAATGCATATCATGATTCTGCATTCATGATGCTTTTGCCATCTTGCCCTTCCCTGAGGGATCAGGCAAAAACAAACTGCTGCAGCCTTGTACTAAGTGGTGTGTCCTTCCTCATTAATAACTTTTGCCATCTTGACCACACGGATGTTTCTTGCTCACACATGTCCCAGTTTTTATCAGTGAAGTGTTGGAGGATATGCATTCTGATATCATGAACTCCATTCACTGCTGTTGGTCTTCCCACTCCCCCTTACTGGGGTGCTTTAAAGAAATGAGTTGAAGGATAAACAACTGCAGCAGATCTGGGAGTCAATTTTCTGCACTGGGACCCTCTGTAAGCTGTATGGACTATAATAAATGTAAAAAAAAAAAGTGGAAGTGGAAGTGGCTCAAATTCCATTTCTAGCTTTTCAAAATGGATACCTTTTGATATGAACTAGTACATATCCTTGTCATGAACCAGCACATAGGTCCTCCGCAATGTATTTGAATTGCTGCTCCTGGAAAAATTAAAGAGGCAGGGGCAGGAAAGGGGCATCTTTTGATGGGGCAGAAAAGGACCATCCAGGTAGGCTACAGAGAATGAGAGCCACAAAAGTAGTCTTAAGAGAACCCCATATAATCCTAGGGTTCCGTTTTGCCCAACCCTGATCCTAGGAATCTGTCTGTCACATTTCTTTTCCTTGTTATATTCCCTTCTTCTAGCTCTTGTTGCGTTTGCCTCCAGCTGTGCTGCTTCTCAGACAGCACTATACTCTTACGTTGTGTACAACAAACTTAAAGATTGTTGTACTAGAATCCTTAGTCTTAACACTTCAGAAAATCAAGTACCAAGCATGGGTAAAACTACAAGTCAGGAAAAGTGGTATTGTGGAGAACTGGAGATGCAAGCAGAACTACAGCAGTAGAACTATGCAATAAAATGGGTCCTCGGTATCCACTAGGGCTTGGTTCCCAGAACCCCTGTAGATACCAAAATTCATGGATGCTCAAGCCCCATTATGTACACTGGAGTAGTAAAATGGTGTCCCTTATACGAAATGGCAAAATCAAAGTTTGTTTTTTGGATTTTTTGAAAAATATTTTCAAGCGATGGTTGGTTGAATCTGTGGATATAGAATTCACAGATATGGAGGGCTGACTGTACATGTCAGTACATCAACCACTGCACTTCCATCTAGGATTGCCAGTTTGGATATAGGATGGGGCTCCTGTAACTTTAATTATGAACAAATCTTGAAACAGATTTATGATATCATAATTCTCTTTTAAGTTGGACCAAGCTATCTGTCCTTTCTTATGTTGCAAACTTGAGCTGCAGCCATCCCCTTCCAACACAACTGTTGCCTCTTGAGTATAGAATGGAGGGAAAAGCATAGAGGGGCACCAAGCACTGGTCACCTGTGCCTCTGTGCCCATACCCTCCCTAGTCATGAGGAAATAGCCAAGTGGAGAAGGATGGCTGCAACCGAAAGCTGGAGTTTGGAAAGGAAGCGCAGGCACATAACTTCCTTCAGCTTGACAGAGCTTTATGGTACCTAGTGTTGTTCCACAATCTGTTCAGGATTAATATTACAGGAGCCTCATTCCATATTCAACTTGGCAACACTGTTTTTCATCTTAAGTGAAGTGGAGGATGGAGTCTCAGTCTGATGGATAGCCATTAAGAATGAGGGCCTGAGGACCTTCTTCTCTCCACTCTGGGCTGCATATTTTTCTCTGTTTGCCTAGTTTGTGCAAGTATCATTACTATGAAGAATTGTGCATCTAGTTAGCTTTGGGGAAAGGCAAGAGTTGTTTAAATCGGGCAGGAGAAAAGTGAGAATTGTTCCAGTTGGGGCTGGAAGACTGTCCATGGAAATGTACGAATAGCTTAGCTGTGGGAAGCTGCAAAAGTTCCATAAAGCATTGGCCATTTCCGCACCGGGCTAGTAAAACGGTGCAGAGCGACCTCTAATGGAGGTCTTCTGCACTGTAGAGTGGACTGGGGTGGACTACTTTCTGTAGTTCCATACCTCAGTCCACTCCGGAGCGACTAGAACTGGTCGTGCGGCGTGTTTTTTAAAAACCTCTTTTTAGAGGTTTTTAAAAATCACGGAGCGCGCAACCCCATGCTGCTCCGTCGCCCGGCTCCGGAGCAGATTTGCAGGCACGCGCAAGTGCGTGCCTGCAGATCTGCCGGAGGCAGGCTTCCGGCTGGCGAGCTTCTCTGGTTGGTGGAGAGACTCCATCAACCAGAAGCCGCCATTTGGGACGCAGAGGACTGCGGAGCAGCGAACTCGCGCTGCTCCTCATGGCGACGGACTCGGTCGGCCGGAAAACAAAGCCGGTAAGCTCTGTTTTTGGCCGTTTCTCCCCTCACATGCGGAAAGGGCCATTGTTTCTTTGGCCATTTCCGCACTAAACTGTTATAGTGCTATTATTCCACTTTCAACTTCCTGTGGAATTCTGGGGTTTGTAGTTTACTGAGGCCAAAGAGATGTCTGGCTGAGAGTTCTAAAGGCACCTCCCTAAGCTACAAACCCCAGGATTCCACAGGAGGTTGAAAGTGGAATAATAGCATAGTAACAATCTAGTGTGGAAATGGCCTTGGAAACAACTACCTAAACAAATACCACAGACAAGCTATTCTTATGTTTTAGCACTTGACCAAAAACAATTAATTAGCATTTATATATAATGTTTTTAGGAATGGAAGAATCTTCTCATGTTGGTTTCTTCCTACTTCTCATTCAATTTATGTTAAATTCCATTTGCCCTGTTTTCACACCAGCACCAGTTTGAGATGTTTTAAAAAGTTGGGATGGAAATTGATATACATCTTCAAAATCAGGGATGGAAATGTGTTGCCCACAGCCTGGAAACGGCATCCAAGGCCTACCCCTGCTGTAAAGCAATTATAATACCTGATAATTAGGTGTTCTGCATGCTTACAGGCCATGTTTCAAAAATGATTTTGTTTTCGAGGTATGGAGATTCTACTCTTCTCTCACCATTTTTTTTTCAAACTTGAATGCATTTAACTTCAGCAGGACACCTCTTGCATCTAATCAGACTGGAAGGTTTTGTTTCTGAAAACAAATGGGATATTACTTTGTCATAATGTGGTTTCATTTTCATATCAGTGGGTTTGAAAGTAATTACAAAGGAGGGAGAGAGTGTGTCCTAAATGGTTAATGATCCTTTGCAAGCAATCTGTCCAAAGAAGGAGAGATTTCTTTCTCATTCAAGCAGTTGATCTATAATCTCGTTCTGCTTGGATTATGTTCTTTGCCCCTCCCCACTGTTTTTGGTAGGATTGCAACTATATTTTATGAAACTAGCTTCTTATATCTTCAAGTCATTAGGAAGAAGAGAGGGGTCAAACCATCTCTTCATACTTTAGCAACCCCTCTCTTGATGTTTATGGAATTATTCTTTTAGCAGCAGAGAGAAGGAAGATCCAAAACAGGTGGTAAGACAATCCCTGTAGCAAAAGTGAACTGCTCTCTAACAAATGATGAAAACTGGATTCTAGTAATGTTAGAGGATGGCAACCTCAATCTGGCTATACGCTGCAGCTGCTGGGTTGCTTGTTTCATGAAAACTATAACAGGGATTCATGTCATTTCCTGTTTATTGATTTTAGCCATACCCTCCTTTTTCTTCCATCTGTTAGTCAGCAGTTAGTCTGAATATGTTTGTTCTCTATTTTGTAGTCTGCAGTTCTCCCTCATTTCTCCGCATTTGAGGAACACATGTTACAGAGCTCTCACCATGAGATTCTATGAAATCTTTAGTAAACTCTATTCACACACACACACACACACACACCAAAGAAGACTAAGATGGTTTTATTTTTCCATAGCTCCTGGTATGGGACTGGTTGTTATTCACTTTCTGCTTCCAAATATTAATTAGTCTGCATGTAAGTCCTACTACTGTCTCTCATATTGCCCAAGAAAAAAGAGCTACCCGGTAATTCTAAAAATCTCTGAAACATTATGCATGGTTAGATACATTCTGCTCTTCAGTTACTAAGCATATAAAATGCTTGGAATATGGAAAAAGACAATTTAGACCACATTAGAGCAGTCTTCAGCTCTTTTAATGAATATCATAACTAACTTCAACGGGTCATTGCAAAATCTTTGTGAAAACACTGAGGGTATAATTTGCAGGAGAGTAGACATGTTAGATTTCAGCAAAAAGCATTAGAGAGTCTTGTGTCAACTTAAAAATCACAACATGTTATTATGGCCCACTTTCCAGACTGCAAGCACATGAAGTGATACCTCAGATCAATACACACATGATTGGGTACATGGGTGTATGTCAGGAGAGGGATGAATTTAACCAGTTAAGTCAGTGGGAACCGGAGTACAAACGCCATGTAAATAGATCACATTCAAGAATGCCGAAAACAGGTTCATACCCTGGTGAAAAAAAATGCATGTCTGCCTGCACAGCTGCTTGCCAGCTGCAGATCTGCATAATGGGTGGGGGGTGCCAGTGGGAGACTGTGGGGCTTCTGCCCCTTATTCCACATCTTCCCCCACCAGATGTAAAGTTCTGCCTAAATCATCACTGCCACCATATGTGAAGACTTCCACAATCCCACTGCTACCACCAAGAGTGAGGGCTGTCCCTTCTCTCCACCTCTGCCACCAATGTAATGATCTCCTCCTATCCCACTGCTGTGGCCACCACTGTGGTGACCTACTAGATGACCTCAAGGTTCCAGTGTGGAGTATTATGCAACTTCTTTTCCCATTGGACACCTAACTCTCTCTATCTTCTGCTGCCACCATATACACTGAATATGTGTACAGCGTTCGTGGAAGCCAAAAGCATATGGTACACAAAACATAACTTTATTAATAGAGGTGAACAATACAAAATAGACTAATAATTTAATATATTTAAAGTAAATATTACACTCTCACTCTTCTCTCAAAACTACTACTAACAGACTCTCAAACCCCACTCATTAAGTCCTAAACCTGACCGAATGAACTCTAATCCTTAGTCATTCATCCCAAACACTACATCAATCTATTCCAACTCCCAATTCCAACTGTCAGGGCAACTGCTAACCACGAGTCTTATTCAAATCCCTTCAAACATCTCCCAGTTACCTCTCACTTTCAACATCCCATTCACTCACCCTCCTGCCAGCCTCTTGCTTGTTTACTTGTTTACCTCTGTTAGTCACTACCTACAAAACCAAATTACCTTAATATAAAAACATTTTCTATGAAAAGTCCGTAATAATCACAGAGTCTATGGGCTAGCCAGCTGTACAAGCACCTCTGTGCCTAGCAGGTGGCTTTGGGCCATGTGGGAAAGAGAATCCTGGCTGTGCAGAAAGAGGACGGATCCAAGGAAGGACTTTTGCTTTCCCTTCCTAACTGTTTGCAGGCTGGGGAGAGAGCTGCAGCCTGAGGATGGGGCCTCCTAATAGGTATGCCCACAGTGGTCCTGGTGGAAAGGAACATGGGCAGCCTGAAGGCATTTGAGAGAGCATGGTGGCTGTTTGGTGTGGTGCTTGGAGTTGCTTGGAGCCTAGCTTGACTTGAGGTGGGAGCATTTTTCTTCTTTGCTCCTGCTGTAAGGCTGCTTTGCTTTGCTTAGCAGCTGTGGGAGTTAGTCCCCAGGGAGTCTGGCTTCCTTTCTGGGCCTGTTTGGTGGCAATTCTGAGCTGCTGGTGGATGCACAAAGAATCTTTACCTGGAATGTCAAATTTGGTACAATCACTTCTCCATTTTCATGGTGTTTAACATTCACATATGTGATTATTTGTGAATTTCTCCAAATCCCCTCCCACCTCAAGCACTTCGTTCTCATGAGAATCTTCCCGCCCAGTGGCTCAAATCAGGCTGCACAGCCCTTTAAAAAACTACCTCTGATTCTCCTCCTCTTTCACCAGGCACTGCATGGCCAGCTAAGGATAGCTTATATCCCAATTTCTTATCACTACAAACTCTCTCCCTGCACCCAAGGAAGGACATGGGCAAGAAAGAGGAAGTGTAGGGCCACCATGGCAACCCACACCTCTTCCATCTCCTTTCCCTGACCCAGTTTGGACCCTGGGTCTCTGCTATCCCCACCACAACTTAACTCCCTTCCCACAGACACACACACGCCTTTTGTGGGGGAAAGCCTCACAGTAACTGGATCAGATCAGAAAAGACTGAATCAGAAAAGACGCAACTCTGTTGGGTTCCCCAGAAAGCTGTGGTCAGCCAAGTAAGACCAGAGTTGGGGAACATGTGCTATTGGCCTACAGCTCCCATGATGACTGACATTGGCCATGCAGCCTGAGTGTAATTGTCATCAGAGTCTAACAAATGGATCATCCATCAATCCTGGCTTAAATAGATAAAGCCTCTGACCTGGGATGAAGCAATGTCCTATGTTTCTTAAGATAATAAAGAATGGAAACAAAAATGTTGATCTAAATATATTTATAATTCTTGAGATACACACCCTAAGACATAGGTGGACAACTGTCAGTGATTAGGGGACTCCGTTAGCCCCCCGAGAAGACCTCAGATGGCCATATGCCCTGCTGCACCCCCTACAAAAACATTGTCTCTCCCTCAAGGTACTCCAGGGGTCAGGAGCCATTCCCCCAGGTTTTTGGCTGTCTCTGGCCTTTTTAGAGCCAGAAGAGGCTTTTTTTTTTTTTTTTTTAACATCAGAAAGTGTCTCAAAGTGATTTCCTATTGGAAATAAAGGTCTCTCCTGGGTCTATAATCACCTGAGGACAAAAAACATGGAGAAATTGCACCTGTCTTCTTAAAGCATTTGGGAGTATTATGGAGTAAAACATTCTTTTTCAAAACAAGAATAAGAATTAGAGAATTTCAACTGGGGGGGAATCTGGGGACCATGAAAATGATCCTGGAGTGCCCATGGAGCCCATAGATTGCACTTTCCCCAAGGCTATCCTATAAACAGACTTTCTATTATTTTAATATCAGACTGTTTCTGAAGCGTTCCGTCTTCCTGAGATGCCAGCCAGCATGAGCTGATGTTTAAAAAGAACATATAATTTTCATACATACACCCATAAACTCTGTTCTAATTCTTTGAGATCCCAAGCATTCACTGTGTGTATTAAAAGCAACTCATGGATACAATTTTAAAAAATGCCTTTTCTGTGTCAAGAGAACAGAAGGAATAGCAAAGAACAGCAGTCACTTATGTGACAGCTACACTCATTATTACTGCATAGTTCCTGCATTGGCCTCTACTTGAGTAGACAGTATGTGTGTGTGTTTTCGTGGAACCTGGTTTTCTTTCAGTTTTTATCTGGCTTATTTTTACTTCATTTGGCAAGAAACAGTTGAAATCATGGAATTCTTTGACATGGAAACTTAGCAATAGCAGTAGCAGTTACATTTCTATATCACTTATCAGTACAAAGCACTCCCTAAGTGGTTTACAATGTGTTTAGCTAATTGCCCCCAACAGGCTGGGTACTCATTTTACTGACCTACAGAAGGATGGAAGGCTGAGCCAATCCGGAGCCCTGCGGGATCGAACTCACAGTGCTGTGGCTGCAGTGCCAGCATTTAACCACTGAACCACTAGGGTTCTTCAGAACTTCAAAACTGAAGTTTTCAAAACTTTCAAAACTATGAGAATATATTCTGTTAGAACACTTTCAAGAGTAGTGCCATCCCACCCACCCCCCAACCCCAGTCTGCAGAATGAGCTTCAAAGCTCTCTATCACTATCGGTGTCCATAATTCCTCCTGTGTCATGTCATTTCAGGCCAATGTGAGAAATTCAAAATGCTGGCTTCCCAACCATTCATTTCTGCCACTGGCTAAACTTAAGCAGTTGTTTGGAATGCAAAAGCATTTTGGTAATTTAGATGTTCTCCCTGGAATTTGTTTGTTGCGAGATTTCTTTGTCAGATTATTTGTAATTTGCCTCAGAAATCTACTGGAGATTGGGGGTGCTTTACAGGGAAATGAAATAGGTACAAAAAGAGGTGTTTGTTTTCAAAATACAAGCAGCGAAAAATGTATTTAATTGAAACATTTGCACAAACACATAAATCAAGGGGCAAAATTAGTCAATAGCTAAAACACCTACAGAGATGCACACATTAGGGAAAATGCATATAGATGCATATGTGGGAAAAGAAAATGAGGTACAAAGTGTGGAACAGGAGTGCAGGTGGGCTTTCGAGAAGTGCAACCAAATCAAGCTGAGAATAATTCACATTCCAATTCTTGTAATAGAGGTGGAAGCTGAGCACAGTGAATGCTGTAGAGTGCTGGGAATAAGATTAAGCTATAATTTTGTTTTGCTTGATTTTGACCAGAATATACCTAAGTCTGGTAAAAACCTTTACACTCAGAATTTGAGACTGAAAAAAATGACTGTGGAAATAAAATCAGTTCATGCGTCCAGGGCCCAGGATTCTGGAGTAGAACTGTCCATTTAATCAGTCATCTAAGTGCTAAATTAAGCACAACACCTCTTTTTTTTTTAATAGAAGATCCTGAATTTTAGCAGCTGTATGGCATACAGGCACAATACGATGATGCTTGCCACTGTAGGAATAGTGGTACCTACTGAATTTGGCCAGTGCAAATGGGTAAAAATTTCATTTTAGTTTCCTTTCAGTGAGAAAGGATCAAAACTCACAAATTTCTTCACGTTGGTGATGGAAAGAATTCAAGATATTGACAACCTGAACGTGAGAGAAAAACCAAAAGATTCTCTCATTCCTCATTGCAATCACAGCAGCTACTCAAGCACACAAACAGGTGATGTTGGGCCTGTATTCTGTTCCCCCAGAGGAAAAGTGCTAAAGCCAGGGTTCTTAGGGCCTTTCTATACTACATTGTTGTAGTGCTATTATTTCACTTTCAACATCCTGTGGAATTCTTGGGTTTGTAGTTTACTGAGGCCAAAGAGCTCTCTGGCTGAGAATTCCAAATGCCCCTCCCTAAACTGAAAAGCCCAGGATTCCATAGGATGTTGAAAGTGGAATAATAGCACTATAACAGTGTAGTGCGGAAATGGCTTTAGAGTAGGGTGGGACAAACAAGTACAGGAGAGCTCATAAGCACCCTCCTTTCCTTTGAAGTGCAGTCAGCCCTTTACATTTGTGGGTTTGACATTCACGGATTTGATTATTTGTGAGTTTCTCCAACCCCTGCCCCACCCACCTGAGGTACTTCCTTTTTCGGGGAACCTTACCTCTTGGTGGCTCCAATCAGGCTATGCAGCTCTTTAAAATCCTGCCTCCAGTCTTCCTCCTCCTCCACCAACCACTGCCTGGCCAGCCAAGGACAGCTCAAAGCCCGATTTCTCAACACCACAAGCCTTCTCCCAAAGCCCTCCATACACTTCAGAAAGGAGATGGGCAAGAGAGTGGAAGTACAGGACCACCATGCCAACCGTCTCCTTTCTCTGACCTGGTTTAGACCCTGGGTGCCCATTGTCCCCATCCATGCCTTAACACCCTCCCACAGACACACATATTTTGATGTTTGCAAATTTTTCACTTTTGCAAGTGTTCTGTTTCCCTAACCCTAGCGAATGTGGAGGGCCAACTGTATTTGATATCTGATCTTTAAAGTAAACTGGTAAGAATGAAGAGAATGAAGCTATCTCACCTGGGCTAATTTGCCAATCCACTTTTTTTTTAAGTGGGGAAATGAATCTTCACATTCTTCAACCTTGCATGCAAGAGTGAATCATTTCCATGGTATTTTTCCTGCTGTGACAGAATATGAAGTTCTCTGGGCAGTATTTTCCAAATTTTCACTGTTTGAGAAGTCTTTGGGAGAATTATTCTGCACAGAAATATGTATGTTTTTTCTATACCAAAGGAAATAGTGTTTTTTGCTCCAAAAACACTGGCTGACATCCTATACCAGGCTGGCACAATGTAAATCTACATTCATGTAGTTGCATGGAGGTTTCATTACCCTTCTGATGAATAAAGGTACGGGGAAACTGAATGCGTTATCTGCCAGTATGCCTGTTCACTGTCCCATTGTGCAGTGGGGAATGCTTGGTGGCCATTTCTGCAGTCTCAGTGAATAAAGTGCTGCTTTGAAGGCACTGAAAAATAGTTATATATCTTCCATCAATGGCTGGAATCCTGTCAAAACTAGTTGACCTCAGGAATGAGGAAATGGGCAGGGTGGTGGACATGATTGGCTCCAGGCATCCCCTCTCATGGAGCCAAACAAGCCACCTTGTTTCCAGGGAGATAATGGCAATGAAATAAGTGACTCAGAGACTAGAGTAAAGTTGAGTCTCACCAAATGATAACAGCAAGGTCAAAATGGAAGTAGTCGGTATTTAGGGGACTGAGCAATGTAGCCCACTTATCTTCAAAGCTGCTGGTAAAATTCCATTCTATTACTGCTAGTTAAAGTCAAATAGGAAGGCGAGGGATTGTGGAAAAGAGGCTAACATATGTATAATTCAGAGTGTATTTTGTACTAAGACATACGTTCCCATAATCAACCTGCACTTAAAGGAATCTAATGAGAAATGTGTGATATCTCCCGGCACAAAGGGTTAGTTGAGGTACCTTTGCAGAAAACAATCCTCAGATGACACATCAAACACCTTTGATTGATTGAGAAGGTGGAGAAGGTTTTCAGAGGTTATTTCACAGCTCAGCAAACAGCTCTTAAATCAGGAAAGATGTGACTAAGGCTGTGTTTTCTTACATATGCTTCCATTCACGGTAGAATCACATTACATTTGTTATCAATCACAGCTGGTGTCTTCTATGCCAACAAGGTGGTGAACTCTACTCCAGGTTTTAATTCAGACTTTAAAGGAAGCATCCAAGTTTTTGACTCCTATTCTCAAAATAGGTTCAGCACTTTGAAGAGCTGTTTTCATGTTCAAATGAAAACCTGGAGTGGATTCAATCCTATGTTAACACAGAAGCTCCCAACAGCTACAGAGTGCAAGAGACCATCTCCATGCTGGGAACAGCTGTAACTACTACATTTGGCAGCAGTAGATGGTTGAGACATGGAAGCCAGAATCTGTCACTATTTTTTACTCTTTCAATAAAAAAAAAGTGAGTCTTTGGCCCTTTCCTCATTACACTGTTGTAGTGCTATTATTCCACTTTCAACATCCTGTGGAATCCTGGGGTTGTAGTTTACTGAGGCTAAAGAGCTTTCTGGATGAGAATTCTAAGTGCCTCTCCCTAAACTACAAACCCTTTGTGCTGGGAGATATCACAACTAGAAAAAACCCCTCCCTTCCAAACCATAAGACTCAGTTGTTCATCTCCCCATCTAAGCAAGCAGAGGAAACAATTCCAACCATCTCAAAATACAAGGATTCCAGTTTCTTCATCCCCCTCATGTCCCTCCTTCTAAGCAGGCAACAAAAACTCCTTCTCCTGAGGCAAGATTCTGACTTATTCATTTCCTTCATGCTCCCATTCTAAGCTGCCAAAGAAAAATCCTTTCCTCCCAGCAACACCAAGATCTCAGTTGCTTTCTCCTCCTCCAGGCTCCCCCAACTTAGGCAGATAAAAGAAAACCAGTCCAATCACCTTTTCTTACCATTCAAACCTCCAGACCAAACCAAAACTCCAACCAGGCTTTCTCTCTCATCTCACCCTCCTCATTTTCTCATCTCTCCCACTTCACTCAACTACACAGGCATGCTGGGAGAGCTATGCACTGTGGATAAGTGGCTACATTTTGTGACTGGTGCCAGCTCCTTTCCTGAAGATATTTTCAAAGTCATTGATTGTCCTTAACATGGGGAACTTTGTTGTTACTTGCTGCTACAAGAAATTCATTATGGCAAAAGAATTTAGCATTTCTAAGGAGAGATTACATATCAAATTGTCTTAAATTTAGTTGGGCATTATGGCAGACTAAATGGTCTTTATGTTCCATTCCAACTCTATCAATCTATGTAGATGCTACTTGTGGCCAGTGGAGGCTTTTAATGTAGAATGGTAGTTTTATTTACATGAGAGCTTCAGTTGCATAGATACAGGTCTATTTCAGTAACCAGACAAATCTCACACTTAAGTCAATGACTCCATCCCTGGCAGCCATCCAGCTCCAAGAGACCAGTAAAGATGAAATTAGCCAGCAAAGGACACAAAATTACACACATATTTCCTAAATAACATATCATGGCCTGGTTCTTTACAGCTGCGATTTCCCAGGATCTTGGAGCTTGAAAGTCCTCAAAGCCATCATGCATGGCTCTTTTGCTGTTGTTAATGGATGTGGCAATGGTTAGTTCAGAAAAGCATCTGCTATTGATTTAAGAGATTCCCACAGATATTTCAGAAGCATAAATGCTAATATGAAGAGAAATCTAAGGTGGAGCTGTCCGAAAGTGGTTTTGGACAGACCAAAAAAAAAAGCACAAAGGTTGCACAGGTAGGTTCATAAAATACCCCATTTTTGTTGGCTGCTAGGGAAAGAAATGCCCTCATAAATATAAATCTCCAAGCAGCAAAATGGTCACAAGCTGGCAAAATACACTAAAGTGTTTTCATTTTCTCAAACCAAAATTATTTTTAAAAAAGCTAAAACTCTTCTTCCCAGAATCATGACCCACTAAATACGGATATGCATATCTGACTACAATGTATATAGATGAATACACACACACCTATATGCATACAATTTTGAAAGGAATAGGTGACAGCAATATATAAAACTGGACATTGTGAGATCCACAAAGTGAATTTTGTATGCTATTTTGAGTCCCATGCTGAGAATAAGGCCAGGTACAAGTTAAAGAAATAAATAAGGAGGGCAACCAAAATGGTGAAAGGCCTGGAAGACATGCCCTATGAAGATAGACTTAGAGAGCTGGGTATGTTCAGTCTGTAGAAGAGAAGGTTAAGAGGGGACATGATAGCCATGTTTAAATATCTGAAGGGATGCCATGTAGAGGAAGGAGAGGGCTTGTTTTCTGCTGCTCCAGAGACCAGGACAAGGAGCAATGGATTCAAGCTGCAGGAAAGGAGATTCCACCTGAACCTCAGGAAGAACTTCCTGACAGTCAGGGCTGTCCGGCAGTGGAATATGCTGCCTCGGAGTGTGGTGGAGTCTCCTTCTTTGGAGGTTTTTAAGCAGAGGCTAGATGGCCATCTGTCAGGAGTGCTTTGAGGGTGTTCCTGCATGGCACGGGGTTGGACTGGATGGCCCGTGTGGTCTCTTCCAACTCTACATTTCTATGATTCTATGATTCTATAAGCTTTACCATAAAAAGAAGGGTGTTATAAGCATATTCCTGTTTCCATTTGTGAAATGTGGAAGAGTATGCTGAGGCAACTATTACTATGTATATAAAAAATAAGCTATACAAGTGATTGCTACTACTGACAAGCTAGAACACTGGTGTATTTCTTACAATCAAAGCTTGTGTTTAGCTTCATTTTGGCTGGGAAATGCTATCATTTCTGCCTTAGAAATATGGACAGAGCTGGCAATAGAGATAGACATTCTCAGGCATCAGTCTAGACCCACATCATATCATGAGGCTGACCAGAGCTTCCTAGAGTCCTTTCACACTGTACAGTTATAGCTTTATGAGCCCATTTTAATTGTCATAGTTGCATCCTATGGAATCCTGGGGTTTGTAATTTGATGAAACACACCTCTTTTGCTGAGAATTCTACATGACCCTCCATAAATTGCCAATTCCTGGATTCCATTGGATGCTGCCATGGCAATTAATGTGGAATCATAGCTCTGTGTAATGTTAAAGGCCCTTTATTCCTACTCCTCCTACTGTTTGTGACAAGATATGCAAGCAAGGACCAAAGGAAAATGATGGAGCAGTAACCTCTGCTTCTCTTTTCCTTCCTTTCTGTTTGGTTGCACAGACTGGATTGAAAGAAAGAGGGGATATAGAGTTTGAGATTTTCTCAGAGAAGACGAGGGTGTCCACAGGAACCAGAATGTGGAAGTTTACTGTAATTTGTTTCTATTGCTGTCTGTAAGCAGTAATTTGTTGTTGCTTGTTGCGGTGTTAGAAAAGAACCTCGCTCTGTTACTCAATGGCTTTGTTTATCAATTTTTGGTTTCATCTCACTCTTTTTATTAAAACAAAACAAAACCCTTAAGTGTGATAATGATGAAATATTTTTTAGAAATCCTATCAACATGCCTCCAAAGGTTGAAAAATGCCCCTGAAAGGCCATTTTAAAGAAACTAGAAATATCACTCACAACTACAGCATGACGTGACTTTGTTCCCAAGGTTTATTGCTATTTCTAACATTTAATGTTGTTGGGTCCTCATAGCCAAAAAGGATAACTTGTTACAGGCAACTGTACTACCTGTAACAGAGGTGGAAACCAATTGAGGGCAATGTAGCCAAAAGGATCAACCAAAACTTTGTGAATATGATGGTATACTGTGCCTTCCCCAACATACCTTTACTAATTCACTTAACAAAGCTACCAATTTTCCCTTTCATATTATGAATGAGACAGTTTCCTCCCATGAATGCCTTTTCAGAGGGTTAAATAGCCCATTTTCTGTATGTATGTGACATTTCTGTAACCAAAGGAAAGAAAAATCTTCAGCTTTAGTGCACCTGAGACAAGATAAGAAATGCGGAAACTCCCCCTTCTCACGAAAACTCAGATCACTTGAACTGTGTGAAATTTTGCATACTTGCTGGATATGAACAAGGTTTACATGTAAGTTGAATATGGATGGAATGGCTGTAATGGTTTTCAAAAGCAAATAGAGAGTGATCACATATTATTAATCCCCATGTTCTGTTTCTCAGAGTGGATCAAAATGGCATGACAGAAATTCTCTACTGTATTTGTGGCCAGAGAGCTTTTTCCAGTGATTTCCTCTAACAGTCTCTTTGGTGTGAGACTCATCATTAGCAGCACTAGGAGTACTGCTTCTTTGTTTTGTTCTAAGGTGATTTGGTGTAGGGATGATAAGAATCTTCCCTTCAAAAATTCAAAAACTGCTGAAAAACTGTTTTCAAGTATTAAGAAATTCTGTTGAGAAGAACCTGGAATGACAAGAGTCTCCAGAGTTTGGGACTTATTCTGCACAAAATTCACATTTTGTTGATGTGCATAGAAAACAGAATTTTCTGTGCAGGAAACAGCTTTTACTGCTCAGAAAATAATATATCTATATAGAAATATATTACAATCCTCCTACTACATTTGGAGGTTTGAGCTTCGCAAATTTGATTATTTGCAAGGCAACATGCTTGCCTTGTCACTTCTCCTCCCATTCCCTTGCAGTCCTCACCACAGGCTAGCAAGGCTTGTGCTTAAAATGGATTTCTTTTTTTCCTTTTGGGTGGGCAACCCCCCCCCCCCCCAAAAGCTGCTGGAGGTGTGTTCTCACTGCCACCTGGCTGCACGTTCTGTTGTGTAATGGCTGCTGATTGGTCGGGTGCTCTCTTTGTTCCTACCCCTTCCCTCTAGGAGGAGTCTCCTTTCTCAAGATGGTGACTGGAAGTATCTAGAATGTCAGAACTCAGCCCTCTGCACTTCTCTATCTGAGGAGAAAGTACCAGTAAGACCTGTACTTTATCTTTTTCCTTTCCCCTGGGAGTGCTGGGGCCAAAGGCAAGGGGGGAGCTCAAAGGGCAAATAGGAGAGGGACCATGAGAGGGAGTTATTCACTTTTTTCTACTTTTGCAAGAGTTTGCACCCCATACCCTCATGAATGTGGAGAGGTCACTGTATTTCCTATGTCTAAAATGTGAAAATGTGTGTTTTCTGTCCAGAACAGTCATTAGCAGAATAAGTCCTGAATTGCAAATAGTTTTTTGAAAACTGTAGTTTTTGAAGACTTTTTCATAGCACAAAGAAAATTACTCATTGCCTCCTCCAGGAAGAAACCCAGTGAACAATTATATCCCTAATTGGTTGTCTCTTATTATTTTTGCTTCTGCATCAGAAGCTATGTAGTCTGCCTGGCCACAGTTCTGCATTTTCCACAGTGTCCCAGGCCTAACATCATTCTGGAGGACTGTACAGACGAAATAGTCTCTGTTACCAATAAATAAATAAGTGGGTAAGTAAGTAAATTGTATTGGACAATCAGAGTTTGAAAAGTCATTTTTTGAACTACAGCTATCAGAATTCCTCAATCAGCATGGTCACTGGCCTTGCTGGGGAGGGGATTCTGAGAGCTGCTGTCCAAAAAGTGTTTGGAATTTTGTAAAATGGTTTATTTGAGGGGAGGATGTAACCAAAACAAAAATCTGAGACTTCCCGCAGCATGTCCAGAGTGTTCTGAGAAATTTCAGCTCAGGTCAAACTGTAGGGACCAGGAAACAACTATAATTTTGAGATAGCTTTAGAAGCATGATAAGAACTGGCTAGTTCTATTACCGTGCAAATCTTGCCAGGTACTTGAAGGCTATTCAAATATTCTTTAATCTATTTCAGCTGTTTGTTATTACGCACCACAAAAGCAAACAAACATCATCCCCAGCACCACCCAGAGACAATCTCTTAAATCTATGTTTTATAGAAAAGCACTGAGCATTTTCTGTTCAAAATAATTACATGTTGGAAAGTCAGAAGATCAATGCTATAATCTTGCAATGCTTCTAAAGCAGGGGTGGGAATCGTACAGCTTTCCAGATGCTGTTGAACTGCAAGTTTCAGCAACCCTAGGCAGCATAACTACTGGTGAGGAATTCTGGGAGCTGAAGTCCAGCACTATCTGGAGGGCCACACGAGTCCCACCTCTGCTCTAAAGCTGTATTATTGCACACATTGGTTGATTTATGACAGTGAGGCATAGATCCATGGGGTCACAATGTTCTGTGTTGCATGTTCACTGAGTTTCCCAGCATTTCAGGATGAAGATGTGGTGTCAATCCACTGTCAATGAGAAGACATACAAAAAGACTGCATCTTATTTTACTGAATCATTTTTACTCTAATACCCTTATTTTATTGAATCATGGTTATCTTTGTCAATTAAAACTGGGTATTTTAGGCTGCCTGTGGCTTCCATTAGGGCCCTTGAAAAACTTTTGCTGATAGTGAAAACACATAGGCAGGTATTAGTGCCCAGCTGTTGGATGCTGGAAAGATCAAAACAACTGCTCATCCCATTTAGACGCAAAGCATGTTCAGTCAGAAGCAGAGTTCTGTAAAGTTAATTTTTTGGACAACAGACATCCCCTCCCCACCGCACAAAGCATTCTCCAAAGACAAAATGGGCATATATATATATTGCACAATTTGAGCATTTTGATACAACTTTAACTGGTATGGCCTTGTGCTATGAAACTCTGGGATCTGTAGTTTGGTGAGGGACTTAGAATTCTTTGCTGGGATAATCTATTGCTGTAGGTCAATGAATTCTAACTCCCTGAGCAGATTACAAAGCATAGGATTCCATGGCACAGAGTCATGACAATTAATGGGTGCATCCAGGCTGATTGAAAAGTCTCAGTTTTTGTTCCTGTTCTTTCCAATTTTATACCTGCTTAACATAAACTGACCTGGGGAGCTAGTATAAATGGTCTTTGATTGTACAGGGAGCTGACAGAAAATATTCTGGGATAAACAAAATATGTATGAGTCTCCAAAATAAAATCAGGAAGAACAAGAACAAAATCTGAGGCCTTCTGCTGTTTTAATCTGTGTGGATACAGCCAAAGTAGTATAAACTGCAATAAATTACCATAGCCAGGTTCTAATCAGAAGTAAATTCCATCGGACTACATCAGTGGTTTGTCCCAATAAGACTCAGTGAATCAATGTGATTTGGCCTAACTACCCTAAAGTCATCCTGGAAGCTAAACAGCGTCAGCCCTAATTAGTACTTAGACAGAATGCCACCAATAAATACCCAGTGCTGTAGGCTATGTTTCAGAGGACGGAACTGGCCAAACCCCTTCTGAGTATTCCTTGTGTAATAAAACCCTATGAAACTCAGGGGGTCATCATAAGAACTTGCACAGACTTCCCAAATTCCCCTTAAATCAGTGGGTCTATTCTAATACAGACTAACAATTGGATTTAACCTACTGGATTCTATAGTACATTTTATTAGAAAGTGAGAAGAAGATTGAGCTAGCTTTAGACTTTCAAATGATGAAAGAAAAGTAATAAGTCTGTGGTCCTATACAGACATATCTGAAAGCAAGTCCCACTGAACTCTGTGGTATATGCATGAAGAAGACATGTCTAGAGGTACACTATAGATATCTGAATGGATTTTTATTTTATTTTCTCCTTTAGAGAGGAAGGAGGATTAGGACTATGTTATCAGAGATTGTTACTGAACATCACACTCCTTGAAACTGCTACTAGGGAGAAAGATTCCATTGGTGACAATGGAAGCTTCCATCTTTACATGTAACTGAAACACATCTTATAACAACTACAGTCTTGTAGCCTGACTCTATAGTATTTGTGGGAACTTTGGGAAGGAATATAGAAATATCAGTGTGGTGTTGCGGATATGCTTCTCTTGAAAGACTCCCAGAAGTTCCACTGAGTTTAGGCTCATTCCTTCAACATTCTCAGTACCTTCAACATTGTGACAGAGAACCTGATTCTACACGGCCTCAAAGTTTCCAGTGTTTTTCCTGTTCCAGTAGCTGTGTACTTTAGTCATTTATGGTAGGCAAAATGTCAACAGAAGTTGCCTTTCCTAATATATTTCACCAAGGTAAAGATATTTCTCTGTCAGGTTCTTCCTAATTACTTAATTGTTAAAGGATAGGCAAACCTGATTTTGGGGTATGTAGGGAGTGGGAAAAACCAGTGTGGTGTAGTGGTTTGAGTATCAGTCTACAACTCTGGTGATCAGGGTTCAATTCCCTGCTCGGCCATGGAAACCCACTGAGTGAACTTGGGCACGTCACATACTTTCAGCCCTCAGAAAAGTCCATTATAGATTCGCCTTAGGGTCACCATAAGGAGGAAATGACTTGAAGAAACACAACAACAAAATCAAAGGAATGGGAGCACCATTTAAATGCTTACTGTATTTTAAATGAAACAAAGATACTCATAAAACAGATACATTTTCTTGGATTTTTGAGCATTCAATTACATTTGCTTTAAATGCCCCTTTATTGTTTTCAACATTTCTAGTATAACTATTCTCAGTGGGTTGGAGGTGACTTAATCATGCTTATAGAAGACCCACTGAAAGTCTGAAATTAATTATGACTACGTATTTGTTCCACTGATTTCAGTGGGTCTACATTAAACACCGTTAAGTCTAGATCCAAAGCAATACTATTTATCTGGCTTTTCTATAACAATTTTTCTACAAAAAGATAAGATACTTGTATACTTGTATAGATTTTCTTGAATTCTGGAGCATTTTTAAAAGATCTAAAAATATTAAATTTAACAATTTCATATGGAAAAATACATATCCTTTAAAACGTACCCCCTCAAAAAAAAGTTTTAGAAGGTTTTCAAGGATTTCTGAAATTTAAGACCTACAAGTAAAATCTGATTGCAATTCTTTGTTAACGTCTGACTCGGTAAGCATTTTTCACTGCTCATATTTAATAAAGACGGAAGAACCTTGTCAGGGGGACATATAGCAATCCTGACTGGCTTAAAATATGTGTGACTAAAGGCATACTAGCACCTGTAAGAGCAGGTTAATACAAGATGTCTGGAGAAGCTTTTCACAGCATGGAGATAAACATTATTATGCCAACCAACCAATTATGAATGTTCACTACATTCCTGCTACTAAATGTATGTAATACCTTTATGTGCAAAATGCTTTTGAGTCTTTTCTCTTTGCTGTACAACTAGGCTGCAATGCAGTGCTGTGCTGGGCTTGGATTAATAAACATGTTTCCATGATCCCCTTTAATGAAATGTCACACAACATTCAAATCATGGAAAACATTTTTGTTAAAAGAATTTGCTGGCTATTTTAGTGCTGGTAAGATAAAAGCAGATCACAATATTGCTGTATGCTGGTTGGTTTTTTTTTTTTTAAAGCTTCTAAAGTTCTCTGATTTGAAACTCTATCTCATCTCTAACTGTTTTTGTATAAAGTCTTTGCATCAAGAATGACTCATCCGTATTCCTGCAAATCTCCTACGTCTAGCAGCTAAATCTCCTTGAGAAACTCACGCGGGTACTATATTTAAAGAAAATAGGTTGTAATTAAGCAAAGTTATTAATAACCATTGTGATTCACTATAATGAGGGTAATTTGAGTATTCATTTTCCCCCCCAAAAAGCATTAAGACTGATGTATGCTTCAGCCGAGTTCCACTAATGCTCAAATCCAATCTTATGCTTTCTTTAAAAGATTACCAACATTTTAAAAGAACATGTTGGAATGTCTGGAAATGAATACTATTTGAGTTCAGATTGTTTCAAGTGGTCCCATGTTTTCCTCTCATTCATGATCATATCAAAGAGTAGACTGTGTAGAGACCCATCTATTGTAAGGAGTTTATTCAAAGTCTGAGTCCAAAGTGTGGTAGGGATTTTCAGAATGCCATTTTTGCTATTAAAACTTCTACCACTTTTCAAAGTAATTTTTGATACCTACAAAAAATGAAATATGTTTTATTTGTTTAGGACACATTGCTCTGAATTGGCTTTCTCTGCCAATGTGCCTTCATAGGGGAAAGGATTAATTCTGAGTGTACCCAGGAATCCTATAAAGAGGGAAAATTAAAACAACCAGGATCATTATACCTTTATATATAAATCTATACAATCAAAAATGTTTTGCTTCATTTGGAACACTATATACAGCTCTGGCCTTTCCAGCCTCAAAAGAATAAAACAGAGCTGGAAGGGTACAGAAGAGCAGAGTCCAAAGTATTAGAGAAATGCCAGATAGCAGGGACAAGAATTGTGCAGTCCTTCAGCTGTTGCTGATGTGCAGGTCCCAGTTGTATAGCCAGTGGAGCACAATGGTGAGGAATGCTGGGATCTGCAGTACAAGACCTGGTTGTTCTTGATGTACCTTCAAGCTGACTCTAATTTATGGTGACTCTATCCTAAGGTTTTCTTGGCAAAGTTTATTCAGGGAAGGTTTGCCACTGCCTTCTTTTTAGGCTAAGAGAATGTGAGTTGCACAAGGTTACTCAGTCATTTTCATGGTTAAGCTGTGATTTGAACCGTGGTTTAACAGAGTTAAATAACACTGAAACCACTATGCTATACTGGCTCCCAACACTATATTGGCTGAAGGGCCACACAATTACTCCCCAGCCTAATATGGAGAGGCTAAAATTCTTGGAGCATTTCGATCTCGCATACATATGTGTACACAGAAAGAGAGAGAGAGAGAGAGAGAGAGAGAGAGAGAGAGAGAGAGAGAGAGAGAATGAGAATGAAGCCACAAGACATTATATGATGTTAAATGGTCAAGGGCTTTTAATGGGCAAATTATAGCAGGGGTAAGAACTGTGTTGCCCATTGACTCCATGTGTCCCAAGGCCTCTTTGTAATCCCAGATGCTTGCCTTGCCCTCCCACACTGCAGAGTATCCTATCTTGAAAACAAAATAAAACAGAACTGGGGTGGGGGGGGGAATTGTTGCTCATGGGAGGCACACATAAACTGAAGCAGGATTATCTTTCAAATTTCCCACTTTACTGAATACTATGATGCATATATCTGTCCAAAATATGCATACAAAAATAGATGAATTAGGGAAAATAGTATAAGAAAGAGTGTTTTGCAGTTCAGACAAAGTGGCATTTTGCATATGAATTTTCATAAAGTCAAAAATGCTTTTTTATGCAGACTTTATTGACAAAAATAAATCACACATAGATGCAGAATGGAATCAATCTGTTTTTAATAAATTGTGAGCACTATACACAGTGAGACAGAAAAATTTGTCCACTCCTAACTTGTAGTGAGCATTAAAACGCTAGTAGTGGCAAACTAGTCACTTAGCTGAGCACTAAACCCCAGACAATAGCTGAGAGAACTTCTCTCCCATTGTCTACTTGAGATGTGTGATTCTTCTCTTGTACCTAAAGTCAATTCAGTCTGCTAATTCACATTTTAATAAAAATGTGCAGTAGAGGCTGTTACTGCCCTGGCTAGCCCGAGCTTGGGGGATATAAAAAGATATCTTTTGATATCACTAATTCGGCCTCACATACCCATTCCCCTCCACGTACTTCCAAGGCCCCGGACAAGCACGCATACAGGCTCGGCCGATAATCACCGTAATATTCCAAAACAATACAGGCAGGCCAGAAACAGCCGACTCGCAGCTTCAGGAGACCTCAAGGCAAGTACCTTCATTAAGTATGCACGCAGCTTTCAAAAGATCCTCTGCCCTGCGCTGGCAGCTTGACGATCTGACTGTACAACGTTCAAGTAGTCCGTGTTCGCATACTGGCTATCCTATTGACAATTTGGCTATAATTCAATCATTCAAATACTGACCTTTCGGCAGCTTTGTCTCCAGCCCCAAATCCATTGTTTTCCCCAAGTACGAACTAGCCTGCGGTCACAGTTCTCCTTATAAAAACCCCTGACTTTGAGAGCTTCCTTGGATCGCTCTTGGCTTCCATCCTGTCTTGCTGTCACTTTGTCCAGCGAGCCTTCCCTTCAGCCCCATATGCTGAGATCCACGCTCCCCAGCTTCTCCGCTTCTAACCAGGCTTCAGGACAGGTGAAGTATCACCCAAACCAACAACTCCTCTAAAAATCCCTCTATCCCACTGCAACCTTTATTTCCTTCATTATCTGTGTGAGTGTGCTGCATACACTGTTTGATTGTGTTTTAATAAAACAACATTTATTATTTCAACTTCTGTGTGCTCCTTGACTCGGCCTGACCCCGTAAACATAGGGTTCAAGATCTCGCTACGTTACCCTGCCTCTCGTATTGCTAGGCTGTGCTCTTGGCTAATTTCCCCAACTTATAAAATTGAGAGCGCATTTAGGTGTCCCTCCCGGGACCCCCAGAAATCAGGGTAACAAGGCCCTTAGCCTTAGTTTTGAGGATGCTCTCAAAGCACTTTCCTGTAACAAAGGGGCAGATATCCAGCCCTTTGGTCAGACTTTGGCTCAAATACTCTGTCCAGTTCTGGGGACCACAGTCCAAAAACAATATCAATAAGCTGAAACATGTCCAGAGAAGGGTGACCAAAGTAGTAAAGGGTCTGGAAAGAACAGCTTATGAAGAACAACTTAGGGAGCTGGATATGTTTGCCTTGGAGAAGTGAAGACTGAGAGATGACATGATAAATATCTGAAGGGATGTCATGCATGAGATGGAGTGAGCTTGTTTTCTGCTGTTTCAGACACTAGAACATCAACCAATAGGTTCAAATTACAAGAAAAGAGACTTTATTAACAAAAACATTATGGAGACTTATTTTACATAACAGCTGTTTTACAGTGGAATAGACTGCCTCAGAGAGTGACTGACTCCTTTCTTGGAGGTCTTTAAGCAGATGTTGGATGGTCATCTTTCAGAAGTTCTTTATTTATGTATTCCTGCATTGCAGAGGGTTGATCTGGATGGCCCTTGTGGTCCATTCCAAGTTTAAGATTATGTGATTCAGATATCCTGGCTCCTAAACCAAATGTGCTTAGTGGGACTGCCATTTCTGTTTATTCAGACTGAGTCAAGACCTGCCCCAGACATCTTAAGAATCTAGGAGCCAAGGAGTTAAGGCCCTCTCCCCCTTGGTTTAGAAACATGATGACTACCTCAGTTGGTGAGTCTTGTCCAAGTCAAAACCAAGCTTTCCATATGTAAATTGTGCTAGAATCATTTTGCTGTCTATGATTAGAATATGTCAGAGATCAATGAAAACGGATTTTTTGATACCTCTCATAGCTTTGTTCACTGGTCCACTACAAAAGGTTGGTTGGAATCACCATGAAGATGACTCAAGGTAACCACTATGGTAATCTCCATCTACTTTCTTTTCTGCCTGTGTTTGACTTGTCATCTATGCCAATTACAGTTCATAAGCAGTTTACTTACCCTACAAGTCTTCCTAGGTCTTTATAGAAAAGAATAAGAGGAAAGGGAAAATGTGATGTACTCAAAAAATTCAGCCCCTGTCTGCAACACTCACTAATGAGTATTACTGAACTTATTTTAACATCTTGTTTCCAATGTTGAGCATAAGTTAATCTAGCTGCTGTTAACTAATTATAATATTATTTTTTATGCTTTCTAATTTCTGCCTTTGATTTTATTATATTCAATAGATATAATTCAGCTATCATTTCAAAATTCATTTTGAATTTCGTCATGTATTTCTTTCCAAAATTTCTGAACTTAAATGGAAAGAACTATAATAGTTACAGGGAACAAAAATATTTTGAAAAAGTATGAGGAGACTGAATGAGGCCCAAGGCCTTAAGGTGGGAGTTCAACATTTCTTTGCTGATACTAAACAAACTGAGAATGGTGCTTTTCCTCAACCAAGCCAACATCATTTTTTATAATCTTTCACCAAACATAACTATCTATGTTTGCGACAGAGTCTATGAATTTTTAGCTTCAGAAAGAAGGCAGAATAACAAACAGTGTTTTTCTTTAATTTTAGATGCTTTAATGGACTCAAGATGAACACCTTTCTTAATTAAATAAACATCTCATATAAAAAAGATTTACAAATGAGTGTATGTGAAAGCTGAGCATGGCAGAAAATTAATTGAAAACACCTTCAGCAAAATTGCTGGGATATTCCACCTGACTAAATATTCAGGAATAAAAAAGCTATTAATAATTAAGAATAAACATTGGGCAAGGTATAAAGTAAAACTGCTTAAGCTATGTCGGGGGAATGAAAAATAGGAACAGCTTTTTTCTGTTTGGTTAACTGTAACCGGGTGCAACACACCAATATAAACAAGAGCTCAAAACCTAGAGTAAAAGTACAGTCTAACCAAAAGTAAATATTCAGACTGATAATAAAGATTACTGAAGATGAGCCAGGACTCAAGGCAGCTTACAAACTGAAACAAAGCAACAAAGCTTAAAAAATTAAAAAAGATCAATGTTAAAACATAGAATTTAAATTTTTAACAAGTTTGCAAAACAGTATAACTAAAACAATGCTGCACACTCTTTAAAGGTGTTCCTTTTGAAACCCTTCAGTCCTTCAGGTTGGGGACCATTCTTGCCTTCCTAGGAAGGGACCTCATGTGGGAGATACAACCTGTCAGATAGTCTGGACTTGAGCTACATAGAGTTTTATAGGTCATAAACAGCAGCGAAGGTTTCATTGTTTTCAGTGCCAGCGAGGTGGTAAGCACATGCTGTCCCTTTTTATCCAAATCAATAAGGCATTATTTTATTATTTTATTGGTTTCTGGATATAATTGTACGGTTCAGCAGTTTAAAGAAGGTGTGCATTGTTGGCATATGATTAGAAATAACAAGGGAAATGTACTTGGAGGATTCTTTCAGTCATCTGGCAGTGGCAAGTGATAATACACAGCAACATACCAAACTCTCTTTACAGTTCTCGGGGCTCTTCACTTATTTATTGGCTTGCAAAGAAAGGAATGGTGCAGGGAGCCAAAATTTTCTGAAATTGTTTGCTATAATCCAAAGGGGATGTTGGGGAGCTCTGGAGTCCACAAAAAGGCATATGGTCTACAGGCTGCACATACACTCATTCTTTTCTGAGGCCATTTCTGCACTACACTGTTATAGTGCTATTATTCCACTTTCAACATTCTATGGAATCCTGGGATTTGCAGTTTAGGGAGGGGCCTTTAGAATTCTCAGCCAGAGAGTTCTTTGGCCTCAGTAAACTACAAGCCCCAGAATTCCACAGGATGTTGAAAGTGAAATAATAGCACTATAACAGTGTAGTGTGGAAATGGTATTAGAAGTAACAACACCGTCACTTGCATTACGACAAACAAATATCCTGCGCACGTGACAACTTAGGCATGTACTCTTACAATGAAGGACAGACTTCTTTATTGAGTTTCCTTTAAACTCCTTGACCAGCAAATCAACATGATTCACATGTGGCTGAAGCCATCCCCTAGAATGTACAAGAATCAAATCAACTTTCATTTCCAATTCAATACATCAGTTTAAAAAAGAGAGAGAGAGAGAGAGAAGCTATAAAATAATTTGCTTTTCAACTAATATTGACAAACCAAACATTAACTAAATCTATCAAGATATTAGGAATAACTCATTGAAACAGCTATCAGGAATACAGACACCAGTGGACCATACTGGTATACCATCTTAGACCTAGGAGAGGCCTTGTTTTTGAAACAGGGTCAGGAAGTGACTTCTGCTCACTTCCAATTATTAAAAATGCCTATGAGGAGAGGTTAAAACCTAGGTGAAAATACCTCCCATGCGCCCCTACAGGCATTTGAAAGCAATTTTCAAAAAAATGTTAAGAGTGTGTATTGTTGGGAAGAGTGGTTCTTACAGGTCCTTTGAGGGTCTATGCAGCCCCCTACCTTTCCATGCTTGCCCAGCTGGTTTTGGACAACTTCAGCTCTTTGTTATCCATGTGAAGCCAAAAGAAATCTCACAGTCCAGCGATTTTTATTTGTGGGACTGGACAACTTCGAGGGAGGTAATTTCAAACAGACCAGTCAATGCCCTTGGATGACTTGGCTGTACACTCATCGGATGTCTTCTGTAAGGTGAAATAAGCCTAGAAAGGTTCTACAAATGCAGACTTTGAACTGGACATGTCTGGACACTAGTCAGGATTCTTTGTTTAGGAGTTAAGAGGAGACTAGATATTTTACAGGTACACAACTCAAATAACTCTAAAGCTGCAGATTGTTAACTTCATTTAAAAAAAAAGTTTGGAACTATAACTGATTTTAAATTTAAAAAAATAATTTTAACAGCTAAAAACAGCTATGTGGCCTGATTGGAACAACCTGTTACTACTGAAATAGGTGGGGTTTCCCACCCTTATCTCTTTCAGCTGAAGGAATAAGAGTCCTTTGTCATTTTTTAGCTAATCTGTTTCTGTCTGGGGTCTTCTTCTGACCACCTGAGTGTCCAGCTTGTGACCACGGTGAAGTCCAGGCAGGTAGAGATAACATCAACACCCCACTTAAACATTCTTAGGTATTGAAATTACAGGATATTTATATGGGAGAACAAGCAGGCTCTCTGTTAATCTTTTAGGATATTTATTACAGGCAGTCATAGATACACGCTCCCCTTATGGAAAAGCATAGATGTGACAATGTCTGGGCACACTGCACTCATTACATTTCATTGGAGGTGAGGCATCATACATTCATTACATTATAGTATATGGTAGGTCAGATACTACACTTTCACAAGGACTTTGCATGTCTCTAGCAGGCTTCTCTATGATTAACTCATAAAAGAACATTGTTAATTTAAACAATGTAATGGATCCATTTATCCTTTTAGGTATACACTCTCTTCTGTTGAGGAACTACATCTTTTAACAGGCAACCAAAGGATTAATATCTTTGACCATTCCTGTATCGAGCAGCATCCATTACATATCTATAAACATTCATAATGGGCATCCATTACATCCATAATGAGAACTGTATCTATTTAGCATAGCCTAGTTGCTTCTCTTACCAGCATGGTCTATCTTCATCAGCATATCTGGGTAGTCATAACTCAGAGACTGCATTGCAGCCTTATCTCCTGGTGAAGACAGGCAATATGTTAATCTGGCTTCTCTCTCTTCTTGGTTTGTTTTATATCCTTCTTAGCCCAATCAGCTGACATATCCTCTTTTGGACTATGTTGTTGTGTACCTTCAAGTCATTTCCGACTTATGGCAGTCCTACAGTGAACCTATCATGAGGTTGTCTTGGTAAGACTTGTTCAGAAGAGGATTGACTTTATCTTCCTCAGTGCTGAGAGAGTATGACTTGCCCAAAGTTACCTAATAAGTTACCATGGCCAAGTGGGGATCTGAACCTTGGTCTCCAGAGTTGTAGTCCAATGCTCAAACCAATACACCACATTGGCTCTCTCTTTTGGACTACAATTTTTATAGTCTCCCATGCTAACATGGTTTCTGGGAATGTTGGTTCAAAACCATGAGATTGTCGAGGCATTCAGTGTGAGTGTGGAAAAGGTTTTTCTAAGTAGACGGCAGGAATGAGTTGATTCGACCTTAAGTTCAGCTGCAAAGAATGTTTTGGCTAGCCAGCCTCGGAAGGTCTTGCCTTGTCACCAAGCACTACATGAGATGGTTGCATGCTGTAAATGTAATTGGGTCACCCCATAGGGTCTGGGGTGTGGTTAAGTCCTTAAAAAGGCTTAGGTATGGCACTACAATTTACCATTTAGGTCAATTCCTGGTAGTCATGCTGCTTTAAGGGCTGATTTATGGACTGTATCCAGACATGCTGCTGGTTTGCTTTTCAATGCTGATTTATGTTCCTGTCTGGCTTATTGCATCTTGGTATGCTGCCAGAAGCCCTAACTTTTATCTGAGTGTGCTTTGCTAAATAAATATCCCTGGATCTTATCTCTTTGCATCTATGGAACTTTTTAGCCTGCCTGGAGCTGCTTGGTTGCAGCTGGATGTCGCTGCCCTGTCAGTACTCTGCACATGCTCTGAGGAGCTACCTTGTGCTCCTCAGAGATTTCCTCAGTTTATTTCCTCATTTTGATGGAAAGAGTGTATCTTGATTGAAGAAAAATCTCAACAAGTCTGCAAGTGCTTTATGCATCTGTTAGTACTTCACTTCAGAGTGAGTTATCATTCTTTATAAAACTCTTGCAGTCAACAAATAAAGAATTTCCCCCAACTATGAAAAATTGCATGGTGAATGATGGTTTGTGTCAGCTATGTATTTCCGCTAGATCTTTGCTGGACAATTAATGCTTCAGTTTGTGTGCATTTGATCTGTTGTGTACTCTTGCAGAGTAACTGTATAAAGGCTAGTTCAGTGATGTCTCAGAACTGCAGTTGGTTCTTCTACAGTTCTCCCTGAAAGATGCACTAGTTTTTTGCTCAAATACTTCTTGAACGTTTGTAAGAGTTCTAGCTTTCTCTGGCAGTCGTGTAGGGACAGGGAGTGGAGGGGCGGTTTGCCCCCAGGTGGCAATGTGTTTGGGGCATCCCAGCCTGTAGCCACACTCCCACACACCCTGGCACGCTCTCACACACCCTGGCCATGCCCTCAGGCACCCTGGCCACCCCCGCACACCGCACCCACGGTCCCACACGCAGTGGCCACACCCCTCATGCTGTAGCCCTGCCCCCTCTCACCCCCTCCCCCACACACTCCAAGTTCTGCCACTGTTCTCTGGCATAAATTGTGAAATGTGAAATTCCACTTTCAAATTGCCCTTTTCCTCCAGTTTCTAGGGAGCAGCACACAGTTCAGCTTATATTGACTCCCTTTCTGCTCCAGTGTCCCAGTTAAAATTTTATTCTCCAGTTTTATTAATAGATAAACATGTTTTGTCCTCTTCTTATAAAGGAATCTGGGCACTTTGCCTAAAGTTGAAGGCAAATCCATTTTACATTTTCAAGCATCAGCCATTACATGAAAGCTTGTCCTAACCAATTCAGGTGTAGCTTGGAACGTACATGGTAAGTAGACTTTCTCTATCATGGAGCTCTCCAGATATCTTGGAGTGCAGGTCCCATTGCTTGCTTATTTGCTCATTTATTCATTCATAACTTGCCTTTCTCTGAAATGGAACCCAAGGGGAAATCACAATATGAATTAAAAAGAGGTGCATGAATTAAAACCTAATAACATCAATACTTTAAAACAATAAAAACTCATTTAAAAGCACAACAAGAAAAATACAGCACACAGCCCATTAAAGACCTTTCTGCATAGTTGGGTAATTGCCAAATACTTGTTCAAATAAAAAGTTATCTACCTGCTGGCAGAAGGACAGCAGGGAGCAGGCTGCTCTTTTGTGAGACACTGTTCCACCCCTTGATCAACTCTGGGAATGATGGGAGTTGTGACCCAAAGCATGGACTTCAGACGCTGGAGGGTATCAGATTGAGGAATGCTAGAGTAGAACAGGTTCCATTTAAAATCTTCAGTTCTTCCTCCAGTGTCAGGTCTCTGTGTCTTTAGTATCAGGTCAGCTGCTTCTCCTCTCCTTCACTTTGCTTTTTAAATTCTGGCCAGCTGAAGAGCACTGGAAATCCTAAAAGATTGCCCCCAATTTTATACATGTTTGTTCAGTCTCAGTATTTTCTTACTATGGATTTTCTTCTTAGGGCCCAGCATGGTTTGCTTACTTTCTTTCATACATTCAAATTGGTTTCCATCTAATACTGATACATTTCAAATTCAATTAAAGAAGATCATTTAATACATTATCTGTGATAAATGAGACTTTTAGACCACTAATGACTTTGTATGAACAATTCAGCTTTGGTAAGAATGTTGATTAGAAGGTGGTTGTATAATTAAGCATTTAACCAGGTTCCCTTTATTTTAAACCTTAATTTTGAAAGACCCAATTGTCACATTAATTAATAAGAAATTGCTTCAATGACACCCATCAGCAGGGGTAGATAAGGAGGAAAAAGGCTTATCTTTTCTTCTTTCAAACAGTCTGAAGTGGCCTATTTCAATCTGTGGTAGAGAGAAAGGTAGCATCAACTATTTATTTTTTTTCAAGATGGAAGAAAGTTGAAGGAATATTTGGACTGCAGAGCTTGAAATTAAAGGCGTATTTGAAAAATTCCCTCATTGCATTTTTTTTGTCATACTATAGCTCAAGAATGGTTTGCCCTAGAAATTTCAAGTGTGACTTATTCAGGAGATCTTTGTGAATAGGGCTGCAGCTTTTTTTGGTGGTTATTAGCTGCTGTGCTAGAGAAAGAAACATAATTCATCACTAGTTGAGATTCAGGATTCCTTTTAGTGTTGCCACATTTGCATAGTCTGTAAATGATGGGTTGAATTAGGAGGTTTTCTGTAGATTGTTGAAGGGTCACCAACGCATTGTAATTCCCCCCCCCCCCCCGACAGGCTCCATTTGCTTTTTCACTGCTGATGCCTGTCAAGCAGACATTCAACAGACAAAGCACTGGGAAGCTGTGTCTGAAAATGTCTGTAAAAACCTTCTTTGTCCTGAATTTCTGATTGGGGTGTGGTTGTGGAAGGCTGCTGGGGAAAAGGGATGGAATCTGAGGAGTCTAGTCATGGGTGGACTTCTCAGTTTACCCGTTTATACTGGAATAAGGAAATTTGAGACACTTATATCATTTTTTTCCCCTCTTAAATGCTATTTTTAAGTATTTATTTTTATCCCAAGCCTTCATTTCTTTTTAACAGTCTGTTCAGAACCTGTATTCTAGAAACTCTAGGCTGCTCTTTGTTGGCTTGGCTTTCCACTTTCGGCTCCATACTCCTCTCTGAACATCTGCCAACTGCTTTTTTCTCACTATTTTTAAACCTCAGTGAAAAACTTCCTTGTTTTTCAAAGTATTTGGAGTTTTATTTTAATATTGTTTCATAATCTTGTATGTTTTGGTTATATGTATTTGTCACTTTGCTTTATGTTTATTGCTTCAGTTTTTGTATTTCTGTCTGGATAATTTATTTTACAATTGTATTACATAGTTTTATATTTGTGTTACCACTTCCTTCCCCTGTGTGTGTGTGTGTGTGTGTGTATTAGATTGTACAACTTTGCCACGGCTGATTTTATTATTCTTTTACTTGTAAAGTGCCATGTATTCTTCTCTCTCTCTCTCTCTCTCTCTCTGTGTATGTATGGTAATAAGAAGAGGAAGAAGAAGAAATAGTATTTGATGTGAATAATATTGGTTTGGGAACAACTGATCATCTCTACAATTTGTTCATGGGGAAGATATTGTATATCATACATTATTTTAACTTGTACATAATCTTTCTGCAAAATCTTGGTCTTTTTTTTATACATAAAAGGAGGTCAAGAAATGCAGGAGAGAGAGAAAACAAATGAAATCAATGACAATTTTTTGTCTGTTGCGGGGGACCTCCAGTTATCCCACTGCTATAGCACTAAATATCAGCACTACTGAACAACTCCTACCATCACAGATGATGGTCGGTATCTTGTGGATAGTCCAAACTAGAGGAAATCTATTCAATCAACATTTAAATGATGAGCCAACACAAAGAGAAAACTCATTAATTCAGTGGGTCTGTTCTAGTCAGGACTAACAAAAGGATATAGGCCACTGTGAGATAAAAAGGCAAGCTGCCCAATGGTTTTGTCTTACGAACATTTGCATATTTCATTAGTTGCTTTTTGTGCATTTAGCTAACTGTGCGGAGTAGATGTATTTTGCATATATTGTATTTGGCCGTCCTATAGAAAAGAAATCCCTGTATTATTATCAATAGCTTTGAGAATACTGCCGATGGGAAAACTGGATATAGAATTCCAGTCTTTAACTATTTTCTCTTCACTTCACATCTTGGAAGCTTGGAAAAACACAATTTATTTGAAGAACAAGGCACATCTGCACCCTATGTGCTTTCTTTACAAGAAAAAAGTGCATGAGTTGATGCCATTGCACAGTGAAGGCAAGAGTAGTGGGATGTGGTTTAAGTTCCAAAGAATAAAATACGCTTTCTTACTGCAGAAAAATCATTTGAACTCAGAGTGTTTTGAAAGCCACTCACTTCAACTTGGGTCTAAATCAGAACCTGGCTTTAGAAAACCCAAAGCTTTATGTCTTCCCACTGAGTATCCTGGGGAAATCAGCAAAATGGCTACAGTTCCTTTTCTTTTTTGACAGAATTAGATGAAATTATAGAATCATAGAATCATAGAGTTGGAAGAAACCCCAGGGGCCATTGAGTCTAACCCCCTGCCATGCAGGAACACCCATCAAAGCATTCCCAACAGATGGCCATCCAGCCTCTGCTTTAAAACCTCCAAAGAAGGAGACTGCACCACAGTCCGAGGCAGCATGTTCCACTGCCGGACAGCTCTGACCATCAGGAAGTTCTTCCTGAGGTTCAAGTGGAATCTCCTTTCCTGCAGCTTGAATCCATTGCTCCTTGTCCTAGTCTCTGAAGCTGTAGAGAACAAGCTTGCTCCCTCCTCAACATGACATTCCTTCAAATATTTAAACTTGGCTATCATGTCCCCTCTTAACCTTCTCTTCTGCAGACTAAACATACCCAGCTCCCTAAGGCATTCTTCATAGGGCATGGCTTCCAGACCCTTCACCATTTTGGTCGCCCTCCTCTGGACACGTTCCCGTTTGTTGACATCCTTCTTGAATTGAGGTGCCCAGAACTGGACACAGTATTCCAAATGAGGTCTAACCAAATGCAGAATAGAGTGGTACCATTACCTCCCTCGATCTAGACACCATACTCCTATTGATGAAACCAAGAATCGCGTTGGCTTTCTTGGCTGCTGTGTCACACTGCTGACTCATGTGCAGCTTGTGATCTACGAAGACTCCTAGATCCCTTTCACACGTACTGCTATCCAGCCACACGTCCCCCATCCTATACTTGTGACTTTCATTTTTTCTGCCCAAGTGCAGGACCCTACATTTCTCTCTGTTGAAATTCATTTTGTTAGCTTTGGCCCAGCTCTCCAATCTGTCAAGGTCATATTGAAATTTGTTCCTATCCTCTGGTGTGTTAGCAACCCCTCCTAGTTTGGTATCATCTGCAAATCTGATCAGCATGCCCTCCACTCCCTCATCCAAGTCATTGATGAAGATGTTGAATAGCACTGGGCCCAGGACAGAACCCTGTGGCACCCCACTAGTCACTTCCCTCCAGGATGAAATTGGCACAGTGGCATAGGGATGGGGGGCGCGATGGGGGGCGGTTCACCCTGGGCAGCATTTTTTGAGGGCACCACCACTCCTTGCCTGCCCCTGTGTGCTGTTGCCCCTCCCTGTGCACCATAGCCCCACCTATGCATGCTGTAGCCCCACCCATATGCACCATAGCCCTGTCCATGCACATTGTAGCCCTACCCCACGCCTCTGCCCCCACCCCTACCCCACTCACCTCAAGCTACACTACTGAATTGGCAAGTTTTGCCAGCTTTCAGATCAAGGCTGCCATCTTTAGGTGTATAGAATGAAAAAAAACATTCCTTTTCTCCATTTTCTACTCATTTCATGCCAAGGTCACAGAAACCAAGTGCATCCTTGATGGAGTAAACAGATAGATGATATATATGTAGTAAAACTTGTGCACACTATATGGATTAAAAGGTTTTAAAATATGGAGCCTACTGAAACCTCTCTCTCTCTCTGTATAAAGGACTGCTTACACAACACATGACAAATTGCATAGTTATACTGAGAACTGATACTGGTTCTGGTGTCACAAGCATATAGTCTCAATACCTGCAGTAAAAATGCAGGAAAAGTCAGGTAGTTCCTTCTGCATCATGACAAAAGCAATGTGTTTGGAATTAAGACAAAAAGATTCCCTTTCTAAAACTAACTATAAGCTAGAACTGCAAGTCACAAAACTATAATCCAACTCCTGTGCATCTTCTCTCCCTCCTTGGAAGAAATATATTATTTTTTCATATTCTATATGACTATTTCTAGTCTACATTAAGAATGGAAAGAATATTCAAAATATATTTTTTAAGAAAGACCAAAAATGTTTTGGGAGTACCAAGAAACCCTGATGAGAAAAAAGCTGGACTGATGGAAATTTTTGCAATTCATGATGTATTCTGTGCAAAATTCAAGTGTGGCTGATTTGCACTGAAAACAGCATTTTCAGTGGCTAGAAATACTATTTTCCGTTCAGAAAATATCATTTCCTGCACAGGAAATGCTGTTTTCTGAGCAGAACAACCTAGCATAAATTTTGATCAGGGCAAGTTCTGAATTGAGAATAGTCTTTTAAAATTGTGAGTTTTGATGTCTTTCTTGCAACAGGAAGAAAATTGCTAATATTACTCATTGCTTTCTTCAAAAAAGAAAATTAGTGATTAATTTTATCCCTACATTACAGAGCAAAGATTTCTGTCAGTCCCAGATTCTCTTCATCAGGGTTTTCTGATACTCAAGAAACATGTTTTTGAACATTTTTTCCCAGATATTTTTCAATATTCTTTCTATCCCTATGGCTATAGCAGTTGGACTCCTGTAGAATAATTGGACTAGTCAACAATAGTCCAGAGACCTAGAAAATGGCCAAGGTCAAAATAAAGGTACTTAGAAGAGAATCCAAAGGATTATCCAAGACCTAACCAGTCTGCTCCAGAATAACAAGCAAACAGGGATATTCCAAGAAGAAAAGCCAATACCCATGGGCTAGCACCAATCAACCAAGGTCACTATTACACTACATAGTTAAAGCATTTTGGTAACACTTTTACTATCACAGCTCCATCCTGGAATTTGTAGCTTTGCGAGTTATATCTAATTTTCTGCCAGAAAACTCAAGTGTTTGACCAAACTACATGATTCTATACAGTACAGCCATGATAGTTAAAATGGTATCAAAGATTTATAATAGTGTGGTGAGAAATAGACCCCAGGTGATGAGAAACAGGATAGCACTGAGTTCCCATGAAACTGACGCTTATATGCTATGCCAAAGAGCCTACTAAAGACTCAGGGTATGGCCATTTTGCTTTAAGTTTTCCTGGGATCAGGGGCTTACTCATAAGGAGATTCCTTTCTCCCAAAGAAATCACTATTTCCAAGGAGACTTTCCTTGGAGTCAGGAGCTTCCAATGGTTCTGATCCAAGTGTTACTTCCATGGACAGGGAGCAAATCCAGCCACTAGGGTCACACTGTCTCTGTCCAGTGTTGTTTCCTTTACCCTGGAGAGTCCTGGTTCTGCAGGGGCGGCCAGCTCCCCATCATCTCAGACTAATGGGGCTTGCACTCATCCTTCCTGGAGATATCTTTTGTGAAGTCATAACACATACCGTTTGTTCAGTTATTCTGAGAATAGCCCTCAGAACAATCTTTCCAAGCTGCGGGTATAGCACAGTCACTGAACTGAGTGGGACTTACTTCTGAGTAGAAGTAAGTAGCAGACTGGGCTGGAAGCTGTATTGATTTTTTTTTCCAGATTGTTTCCCATTAGTGTTGCAGAAAAGCAATATAATGCAATACTGGCAAACATTTATTCAATATGCCAACATTAAAATGACTGTAATTGAAGAAGCCATAGTTTTGCAAAGTGACTGAATGGCCCACATCCTGATACCCAGCATTTGGTCCAGTTCCTGCCTTCACATTTCTCAGAATCTGGTACAACGAATGATCTATGATGTTGCAGTGAGTGCAGTACTCAGTACCCTTCTAAATTATTTATTTGATGGCACCTTAAACCTAAGGATCAGACCATTAGGATCAGTCTGTCGCAGTTGTGGAGACTAATAGTCCATTATAAGGTTCTTTCATCAGTTTGAGTTGAGCTGAGAAAAGTTTTATGGGTCAGGCTTCAGGTAGTTTGAGCTACTTCTGTGGGCCTATTCAAACAATGCATTTTTTGTTGTCTGCATAGAAGAGGTTGCATGGATGCCAAGTAATCCCACAGTCACAGAAATGCTGGCAATGGCTATAGGTTTCTGATCACCTGATTTAGATATCTGATTATCTGCTTTATGCATTGCATTTGCCCACATGAGTATATACCAAGACAGGGGCAAAAACTGCTTATTTTGAGGAAAAGCAAGCCTCATTCTGTGATCTTTGAGTGAGTTTGAGGGCATTGTTGCTAAAGAGGAATATTGCATGACCTGAAGCATTAATTCCATGTGTCATTTCTGAGAAAAAGATACAACGGACTCCACCCATCTCACGCCATGTGGTTTTTAACAAAGGGGAGAAAATTATTTATCTGTGGATCAAACAAAAACTTTATAAAGAAAGGTAATTTGCATTACAATGAAACAGTCTGTGATGAATAAAATACCAGCGGATTATCAATGGCCTTTTCCTTTGTTTTTGTTTTTCTTCGGACATTTTTTTTCCCAGCAAAATGAAGAGGAAATGAATTGAGGAATAGGTCAGAATTTTGAAGAAGCGATGTTAAATGTTTGTGTTTCTCAAAAGTAACCAAACCAAAGACTTTTTTTAGTTACTACAAATAAACACACACCTCTGAATCCTGTATGCCAGTGGCTTGTGGTACAAAGTTCTTACCACCCATGCAACACCTACAACAGAGCACACACCAGATTAGAATCATGATGTAACATGATTTTCTTCCACCTTTTAGTGAGTTATGTCTCCATAACAATAAAAGTAACTAAAACATTACAATTACAGCAGAAAAGGAGTGTCGTCATCTCTCATTAAATTACAATTGTAACCTATATTATGGAGGAAAAGTTATTTGTAAGTAGTTATTTCCAAGCTCTCACAAACATGTATAATCAATTGAAATTCTGCAATACTGTGCAGTGGCCTTGATTTGTCCCTAATGTGATTGTTCAAAAACAGAGATGCTTTCTAGAGCCAGATGCACTTACTGATAACCTTCAATTACATAGCATGGTTGCATGAAAAACAACAACACACAGCATCCAGAATCCTCTCTACTAACTGACAGTAAGTGCTTTTTGAAGTTGCTAATTGGTAATTATGAATTGACATTTATGTTTCATTCCATTTGATATCAGTTGATATTAGATATGAGGAATGGTAGAAAATTTATCTGATGAAAGATGCCTTCTTCTTTTCTTCTTCTTCACGGCATTATGTCCATAATCTGATTCAATATTTGTATGCAGTACTCTTTTTGGTGTATCAGTATATGCATTTCAAATAGGCTGAGCCCACAGTTTTGTTGTTATAGGGGTTTTTGTGATGCTTCACTCCTTGGTGAAAAGTACCATTGCCTATACCCTTCCTACACAACATTGTCATCCTGGCAGAGCAATGCATTGCTCCCAGTCCAGGATGTGTGCCATTGCATGATGCCATCACTCACCTGATGCTGTTGCATCCCCATCTGTGGGAAATGCACCCTTTTTCATTACCAGAAAAAAATTCAGTAATGGCCCCCTTTCCACCATGATCTCCTCAGCTGCCTGCCTGCCTGCCTGCGGTAGGGCCGAAGCACTCAATAGTGCTTCCTTCCACAATACAGCACAGGAACTGACCAGTCATGGGCAAGGGAAGAGGCGAGGAAACGGACTTACCATTGATTCTGTACTGCAGAAGGAAGAACAGTGTGCCTGATGCTATCCATCTGCTGCAGCTGACTGGGTGTGGTGGGGAGTGTTCAGGCCCCAATCTCATCCCAGCAATGGCACTGCTGGGATCCCACAGGTTCAGCTTAGTGACACCATAAGTTGAAAATGACATAAAGGGGCACAACAACAACAACAAATAGTAGCTCCAGAGATCCCCAGGAAGTGCAATTTTTCTGTGAAACAGGACATGCCCCACATTCCTTTTGAATCCCTATTTCCAAAAACCAGAAGTTATCTTCTGTCATTTCAAGTTTGAGATGAAGGGACAAATGCAGCCCATGGAGGAGTGGAGTAGAGGAAACTGAGGTGGGATGTAGCCCTCATGTCTTCCGTGACTGTCTACCTTGTCTTAGTTATTGTGGAAAGAAATTAGTTACAAATAACACGTTAGGTGAGAAGGTCAAGAAAGTTAGTTTTTTGGGACTCACAGTTCTCCCCAAACTAACTTTTCCACACTCAGATTATATGTAACTAATTACTTCCAAGTTCTGGTTTTGATATGCTATGCAGAAGTAAACAAAATAATCCACAATGCATTTGATGAAGGAAAAATAGAGCAACAGGTAGAAGTACACAGGGCAAGGTACAGAAGTGGAGAAACCGGCAAGGCTCTAATACCATCCATTTATAGCTACTGGGGACTGCCGCAGTCATAAAGAGTTCAGGCTTTGCTGTGTGACAGTCAGATTTCTAGATAGTCAGGCAGACACCAGTGATAATCAGCAGATGTGTGTGTAGCAGGCATCTCAGAGCACAGCTAAATGATTTGTGATTTTTATGAAACCATAATCCCCTTTGAAATCTCATCATCACAGCGGCAAGGAGACACAGGCCTGCGTGGGCACGCACACGCACACACGTACAGATGCTTTTTTTTGAAGATGACTTGAATTTTGCTTCCTTCCCTTGACTCGCTTGGAATGGATAGCAAGCTGACTGGTTACAATAAGCACATGTGATGCTTGATACTCTGAAAGATGTCACCACTGCACAGCATCCAAAGTCCATTGTCAGAGTGCATTAGGTAAATTGTGCCATCTCGGTGGAAAAAGGCAGAAACGCATGCAAGATGCTCCAACATCTCAAGCAAAAAACAGCCCCCCTCCCTTTCTTTTTTTCCATGCCCCTGCATCCTGATGACCTCCATCTCTGAGGCCTGAAGACATAACAACGTCGACAGCCATTAGTAAGCACTGGAAATGTATACCAGATTGCAAGTCCTATCTTGCTATCAAAATGATAGCAAGCAGGGATGGAACAGGACATGGGAGAAAGGAAGGCTGCAGACGTAGCAAAGGAGAAGTTTTCTCTCTTTCTCTCTGTCTTTTATTGCCCCCCTCTCTCCCTCTCCAGGAAAAAAATAGTAATAAAGATTCTTGGGACATTTTAAAGACTAAAAGGTTTTTAATTTTAATGGCTATAGTAAGTCCCCTGTATCCACAGGGGATATGTTCCCAGACTTAATGTAGATAAGAAAAAACATAGATAATTGAACACTATTTTTTTCCCCAAAGAGAGGAACAGTGTAGGGACATTTCCTCACTACACTGTTATAGTGCTATTATTCCACTTTCAACATCCTATGGAATCCTAGAGCTTGTAGTTTAGAGAGAAGCATTTAACATTCTCTGACAGAGAGCTTTTTGGCCTCAGTAAACTACAAACTCGAGAATTTCACAAAATGTTGAAAGGGGAATGATAGCATCATAGCACTGTAGGACAGAAATGGTCTTGGTATCAAGACAAGTATACAGCTTGGAGAAGAGTCCTGGAAACTTGACAGAGTTCTAGAATACAAGAGAAAGGAGGTTTTGCAGCCATTATTTCCAGTCCAAAGCCAGTGCACAGCTGGTAAATACATAAAAATTGATAACAACATGTGGTCAAAAAACAGATGGGAACAAAATGTTTTCGGGCTGCATTTCAACGTGGATAAGTGAAACCATGGATATTGGTCATGTTAGACCTGCTGTACTGTACTGAGGGGACCTGCTGTACTGATAAAGTTTTAATACAGTTTCAATCATTAATTAAATCAAATTAAAGGTTATTTTAAAATAATCCAGGGAAAAATATGCCTGTTGAGTTCTTCAGCTGCTAAAGGCTTTCTATATATCTCACCCTATGATTAAGAAATTGGAAGTTGCTCATACCATCCTTCTAGCCTAGCGTTAGAGTGCCCGGTTCTCTAGGCCTAGATATTTTTCTCTGGGTTTCTGGGCAAGGGAAGGAACTGCAGAGAAGAGCACTGCCTTGAAAACATATTTTTTTACAAACAAAACCCTGAGTGTTGCTGGCCCTTACTGCTTCAGGCTGTTTTTGAATTGTCTGTAGACTTTCTAGACTAAGGTCTCTGGCCACTCCCTTCCTCCCTCCCTCCCTCCCTCCCAGACGTCTCAGAGTTTCTCAAACTGCAGCCTGTACCAAGGCTCAACAGGATGGAGTGGTCAGCGTGAAGAAATATGGAGCTGCCTCAGGAAACGTATTTGGGGTAGCCATGTTGGCCCTGCAGCAAACAATATCCCAAATCCACAGAAGAGTGATACCTTCATTGGCCAACAAATGTATTCTCTGCATTTTGGTTGGCCAATAATGGTACTGTTCTTTTGTGGATTTTGGATTTTGCTCCATTGAGCTTCCTCAATATTGTTGTCTCAGGAGGTACTGAATATGGTGCTACAGGATAGCTGCTTCCAGGTATTTTCCTGTCTTATTGCTAACCTTTCCAGCTCTTATTTCATTCTCTTCAGCCTCTCCTAAATGAAGACATAGGCCCTTTCCACATGTGTGTGTGTGGGGGGACAAGCGAAAACGCCCAAAAACGGAGCTTACCGGCAGCTGGGTAAGTCCGTCGCGACACAGAGCAGCACGAGCTTGCTGCTCCGCAGTCCTCCGGCGTCCCAAATGGTGGCTTCCGGTTGGTGGAGGCTCTCCACCAACCGGAGAAGCTCGCCAGCTGGAAGCCTGCCCCTGGCAGATCTGCAGGCACGCATTTGCGCAAGCCTGCAAATCCGCGTCGGAGCTGGGCGACGGAGTGGCGCGGGGCTGCATGCTCTGTGCTTTTTAAAAACCTCGAAAAAGAGGTTTTTAAAAAACACGCAGCGCGGCTAGTTCCGGCCGCTCCTGAGTGGATTCTGGTGTGGAACTACAAAAAGTAGTCCACGCCAGTCCACTCTACGGTGTAGAAGACCTCCGTGAGAGGTCGCTCTGCACCGTTACAGAAGCCCGGTGTGGAAATGGCCATAGTATGATTTCCTTTTGTGCTCTGAATGGTACAAAACATAGTTATGTCATTCTTAGAGGAAAAAAGGCCTGATAAAAATGTCTTCAGTTTTGCTTAGGCACCTGATTGTTTGCTTTTTTAATTTTGCAGTTTTCTTTCTTTCTCTTTCTCATCTCTCACTCACTGGAATCCTTGAACAAATGTACTTTCTTTCCTCCTCTTTCTTTTATCCTCCTTTCCATTCCCTCTCCACTACTTCAGCCTACACTAGTATTCTCTCTCATTCCCTAGTCCCTTACTTTCTGTCTCTCTTCTCATCTTTATTCTTACAGCACTAATCCTAGTTGCATTTGTCTTCTCCTTCCTTCTCTCTCAACTTCTTCCTCCCATTCCCCAACTCCATTGACCATATTTGTCCTCTTCCTCCTTCCCTATTGTTCTGTTTTTCTTTCTCAGTTTCTTTCTTCTTCTACCCCAACTTCTTGTAGCTTCACTCCTCCTTTTCATTGTCTCCCTCCTTTTATCATTTGCATAGGGACGTGGGGACAACGGGGGATTTGTACCATACGGCAATTTTTTGGAGCATCCTGGCGTGTAGCCATGCCCCTGCGCACCCTGGCCACGCCCTGGCCACGCCCCCATGCACTGCAGCCCCGCCCCCATGCACAGTGGCCACCCCCCTTATGCCGTAGCCCTGCCCGCCGCCCCCCTCCACACACTCCAAGCTCCACCACTGCCTTTTATCTCTTTTGTTCTCTTTAGATTTTCAGCATTCTAAAGTTCTAAGCCCCCTGACACTCAAGGCTTACTTCTGAGTAACCATGCATAGATGGGATTGTACTACTGTCTTTTATTTTCAGTTTCACAATTTACCAAGTTTTGGGTCACTGATGTTTAGATTCTATATAAGATTTTAAGAACTGGTGCAATATTGTTGGATAATGCAGCATTTTTTAAAAATTGTGCTTTTGGGATTCTGTCTATAGCAGTTTTATTCAGATGTTTTGTCAGTTTGTTTGGAATTGCTTCCAGAGTGACTACCACCACTGGAACCACCTTTGTTTTCTGCCCCCAGAGGTACTGAATCTCAATTTCATAATCTTTCCCTCTCTTTTCTATTCTGTTGTCCCCAGGGATTGCTACATCTATCATCCAAACTTTCTTTTTTCTCAACCACAGTTACCTAATTGTTTATCAGTCTGCAACTTAAAGTCCCCCAAGATTTTTACTTCACTATTTTCAACAACTTTTCAGGCTTACGGTCCTACTAGTTATCATACTTTTTTTGTTTTTTTGCATGGATTCCAATATAGCGCTGCAGACAATTTATCATGTTTCTTCTTCTCAATCTGTGTGATCTTGCTGCACAAACTAAGCCAGTGTTCAACAGTTTAATCTTTAGTTTAATCTCTTTCTTTACATAGATGACACTTGCTGTTCTAGGTTATTGTTCGAGGATTTGCCATAATGATGATAATGTTTATTTGTGCTCCCTTCATCATCATCACCACCATCATTATATTGTATATTATATATTATATTATTATATTATATTACCCTCAAAATGTTTTGAGATTATTGTGTTCCTTCAAGTCATTTCTGACCTACAGAGACCCTAACCTGAACCTATCATGGGATTTTCTTGGCAGCATTTGTTCAAAGGCAGTTTACCTTTGCCTTCTCCTAAGGCTGAGAGAGGGTGACTCACCCAAGGTCACCCAATGGGTTTCCTTGGCCAAGTAGGGATTCAGACGTTGACCACTCAGTGTTAGTCCAACAAACAACCAATATTCTGGCTTTGTTTAGTAACATATGTATTTATTATTATTATTATTATTATTATTATTATTATTATTATTATTATTGGAGGGAGGAAGTTTCCACAAACTGGCTGTTTTAAAAAAAAGAGAGAAAATATGGCTATGTTTTAAAAAGTGGGAAATCATGGGGCACTAATTTTTGGCAGAAAGTTTTTTTGAAAATATTTTTTTTTGAAAAGAAAGATTTTCTTAAAAATGAAGAGGGTCAAAAAGCATGACCAATTTGTCTGACCCTACTTAGAGCCACAGTTTTCCACATGATCCACAGGATAACCAAAACTTTGTAAAAGTATTTGTTTTGGAGACCACCTCCCAGAACAGCCTAGTGAACACAGCCACCATACTGGCTGAGGGACACTGGGAATTGCAGATAATCCAAGAAAGAAACTTTTTAAAGCTCTGAAGCCAATACTGTCTCAAATGTCCATGTGAGTGTTAATAAGGAGCTGACTTCGTTATCTTTATCTTGCTGGTAATGGTGTCCCAGGCATTCAGCCACAGTTGTTTGATGTCACCTTTCCATCCATGATAACGTGCAAGTAGATGTCTGCCATTTTCTTTGTTTGACATACTGTGGCTGGAATGCATGAGGAGCAGATGGAAGCTGTCAAAAACACCCAGAGGCAGCTCCTGTTGGGCATGATAGGAAACAGAGCAAAGTAAGGAAACATTCTACAACAGAAGATGCCGTTCTTTCTTTTTCAAAGTCCTCTTCCACCTACTCAGCTGTCAGCTCATCCAATTACACATAATACCTTCATTTGAGGGAGCAGACAGCAGAAGCACTTTCACAAGGCCTCCCAATTGCTCTCTGATGGCCAGAGACTAGAGCTAGGTTAACTGCAGGAGTTTTCTTTTGGAGCAGATGTAATAAGAGCAGATTTGATTTAGGTGGACAAAAGCGGCTGGTTCTAGGGAGCAACCAAGTCTCTAACCTCCCAAGTCTCTAACTTCTCAAGTCTACTTCTCTAAACCTCCCAAGGCGTCCTGTCTCTAAAGGTGTCATTTCAAGAGTCTCCAAAAGGTTTCAAGGTCTGCTAGTCAAGATTGAAGATGAAATGTCAACAAAGAACATAACTGGGACTATTAAAAAAAAATTTTTTTTTTGAAACTGTTGGCAGTGCTATCTATATGAGTTAGCCGCTTTCATGCAGACACACATGCAGACTCATACACCAATATATTCAAATGATATGTGCCATTCGATATAGACTTTATGCACAGAGCCATGTCATTTTAATGACAGTCTTCACTCAGGGTCAGTGAAGACCAAACAAGCTAATATGTTAAAAAGATGTACATTTAACCTGTCTTCACTGTACTTTAAAAATAACAGCTGTTTGAGGGGTGCTATTTTTAAGGCATGGAGAAATCTGTCGTTTTTGGTTTCTGCAAGTTTCTCCTTTTCTTGTTGTATTTTGACATCATTTAATTACTTTTTAATTTTTAAAATGCTACCTGAAAAGTTGTCCGTGTTTTCCTGTGTGTTTTTGCAATGTGCACATTTTTTTTCCTACAGTTTTTTCTCTGGTACAGACATCTTTCCCAAACAGTTTTCTGCAGCTTAGGGCCTTTCCGCGCTACACTGTTATAGTGCTATTATTCCACTTTCAACATCCTGTGGAATTCTGGGGTTTGTAGTTTACTGAGGCCTAAGAGCTCTCTGGCTGAGAATTCTAAATGTCCCTCTAAAGGATGTTGAAAGTGGAATCATAGCACTATAACAGTGTAGGGCAGAAATGGCCATAACTTTGTTTTGTTTGGCCTTGCATTAGCTAGAAATATAATAGACATTATCATGTGTGGTTTGAAACACAGGAAGTGGTAGCAAGGAGGCAACTATCCCCCCCAATAGCATCCATCCTTACTTTTTTCCCCCTTTCCTCTTGTATTTCTGCTTCTTCTGTGACAGTCCAACTAGCCCATACTATCCAAATGTATCTGTTTATTTAGCAGATAATATCTATGATTCAGAGCAGACTAACCCTTCTCTTAATACAGAACATTGCAATAATTATTCTGTGTACATTTGCCAGGGAAAAGACTAAAATTCTGATGACACTCAACGAGTGGGGCAGCAGTAAATTTTTATGATTTGTTTAATATTTATTATTTTTAGTTCCAAAATACAAACCAACAGACTAATTCACAAATTCAGAGGGGAAAGGGGAACAAAAGAAAAAGAAACAAACTATACGGAAACAATATAAATGTATAACTAAAACTAGACCTAAACTAAACTAAACTAAACTAGATTGAACTAAACAAAAACTGAGACGTGGGCCCTTTCCGCATGAGGTGCGTGAAGCAGTTCATGTTGTTTCTTACCATGTCTTATCGGATCCAAATAATGCGGGCTTTCCCTCATTTGCTTCCGCATAGCTCCTCTGTATGTTTCCTTTTGATTCGGAGGAGTGCGAGTTCATGCATCCACACTACTTCGGCAGTGACCACTCCCACTACTCACCTCACCCCGCCCCGGCGGCTGTAATTAGCTTTTTTCTCTTTTGGGTTGGTACATTTGTATGTACCTATGTAGGTACGTATTTGCCACTGTATAAGAGGCACTCCCGCCCCAATGCCTTCTGAAAATGGGGTGCAAACATGGTAACTCCTGCCACCCAGGCAGATCACCTGGCAGAGCAAAGTTGGGAGAGCAGTCTTATGCTCCTCGCTCATCTCCGCCCTGCCACTGGCACAATCCTGCCCCAGAGAGGAATGGGGGGAAGGAGCTTCTTACACACACACACATGCATGCTCCCTCCCTCCTCTTCCAACCTCGGCAGGAAAGTTTCCTCACAAGGAGGAAAGGAATGGGGGGAATGAGCTTCTTACACACACATGCTCCCTCCCTCCCTCGCTTTCCAACCTTCCAACCTGGGCAGGAAAGTTTCCTCATGAGGAGGAGAGGAAGGGGGGAAGGAGTTTCTTACACACACACACACACACACACACACACACACACAGCCTCTTCTTTCTGCCTGGGCAGGGAGATCCCTCCACCCAAGCACATAGGAGTTTTTTCCCTAATTTTTTTTCCTAAATAATATAGTCCGAAAATAAGGTGCTCTTATAGGGCAGTGTGTCTACTGCCGGCAAGTACAGTAAAACAGTTGCAAAATAGAAAACAGCTCTCTCCTTTTAACATGCCTGTGCCGTGTTTTGTCCGGTTACTCCATTTTCTAAAGTTTGCTGAACAAAACAAAAAATGGTGCCTACCTGTCCTTTGGTGGGCAGGGACAGCTGGGGAAGGTGAGTACACCCACAGCCCACGCTCCGCTGCCCACCAGTTTGCATCAGTGTGAATGTACGTATCTGCGCCACTGTGAAAGTCCGAATCTGCTCAATCTTAAAAATTGTTTTTGATTTTTTCCAGTTTTCAAATAGTGTGCTTTCCCACCACATGGGGGCACATTAACTCAGGATTACATGTGCAACAATGGTAAATAAAGCAAACCTAATTTGCTCTCATGTGCAGAACAGCTCTGTGCCAAAACACATTGACCCATGCTAATAACCCCGAGTGGAAAGGGCCATGGTCACAAAACCTGTTACTAAAAGACTCGTCCATTTCACTAAACACATCTTACCTCCAACTAACTAAAACACAAAAGAGTTCTGACCACCCTCAATTCAAACTGAAGAGAAAAAAGATCACTTAATATCCCATATCTTATTGTCATAACAGATCTATAGACACTGGGCTTATTAGAATTACTAATAATCATAACCACAGATTATTAGATTTCTTACTGCTCAAAGAAAATCCATAAATGGTTTCCAGTGTTTAAAAAAAAAACACCCATCAATCCACAGGTCTTAAAATCTGCATTAATTTTGCAACTTGGGCAAGATCCACAACCATAGCAACCCATTCTTCTGTCTTTGGTGCTTCAGTCCATTTCCCAATTTTGTGTTAGAGGTCGCAGCCTTAGCATGACTTTGCTTAGTAGTTGTTGGTTTGCATGCCTCTCTAAGAGTTTAGGCACAGCATGTATTGTGTCATTTTCTCTTTGTTGGTCTTAGCCACACCCTCTGTCCTGCTTTGGTTAGCAGGAGTTTGTTCTCCATTTGATAGTCTGCAGTTGTCTGTCTTTCTTCTCCATATTTTAAAAGCACATTTTGCAGAAGCTCCCACCATCAAATATACTGAAACCTATAACATTTGTAAGTAAATTTGCTTCTTAGGTTTTCACTAAAGAATATTAAATCTTTTTTATTCCTCTGCTAATCTCTGTACAGTGGGGTGGTGGAGCTGGACTGGTTGTTGCTCATTTTCTGCTTGTGAATACTACTTACTCTGCTTGTGAGATACCTTGTGATCTTTCACATTCTGCTATGTTTTAGTGTAGGTACTCATCAAGATAGACCCCCTAGGAATACATGCCAAAGGGGAAAATGGAGAGAGTTGTGTATTTCAATATACCAGTTCCAGAATTTTACATTTGGAAAACAAAAGGACCTCTTTAAGACAAAACAACCTCTCCATACTTCAGGTGGTTAACTGGCATAGTTCATGACAATATATTGTGACTAGGAAAATCCATTCTCATTCCCAGCTACTTTGAGGAGTACAGCTAAGCTCTGAGGAAATAAGAAAGCCTAAGAGGAATGTCACATAAGGAATGTCAAAACCTTTCCACTGTTAATCCCAAAGTACTAGTTCTCTGTACCAGTAAGCCTTGACAGCATTGCAACCAGTGGTACTGTCATGCCTTGGAGACCTTGACAGTAAGGAGGAAGTTCCTGAGGCAGAAGTTTGTCCAGAAGTTTGCTCAGTGGAAAATAATAGCCAACAACAGGGGCCTGAGCAGGGGAACAAGTATCAGAAGATGAAACAGTTCAGACTCCTACCTTGTTGGAGAGATGACACCAGAAAGAAGGTCTTAGGTGTTCAGCTTGTTTAAGTGACAAATGGGCTTTAATGAGGAAACACCTGTGGCAACATCATTAGCCTATAAAAGGCGAAAGCTGGCTCATCTCCTCAGGGTTGATAACTAATCTTCCCAGTGGTTGAAGCCCTGTGCTCCTGACTCCTGATTCTCTTGGACCTCTGCTTGTCTGACACCAGTTTGGATTTGCCTTTGTGGATTTGTTAGCCTTGCGACTTTGTATTCTTGACTTGAACTTTGTTTGGACTACTCCTGCTCTTGCTACTGTAAGCTCTGCCCTGCCGGTTTGCTAGTTGGCTGCCTGGTATGTCTGAGACATGACAGGTACCCCTCCATATTATCAGAAACAAATGATGCTGCGGAAGTGCTGAACTGATGACTAGGACCTCTAATGAGTTAGATGTAGGCCACTAAACAGAAACTTAATCAAAATGAAATGGAGATGGCATCAATAGGTACTTCAACATTTTCAGGTGGTGGCCTGTTGGCTTTGGTGGGATGTGCACTGAATGTGATTTCCTATCTCCTGAAGGATTAGGTTTACAGTTATTGCAACACTACTGGACCTGATTTTGCCTTTGGTAGCTCACATAACCATATTAACATAAAACACATTTCATTGCCAGTGGAACATGTCTACACACACCCACACACCCCCAGACATACTTTAATATGCAGCCTGAATTAAAACAGAGTTAGGGAAGAAGACTTAAAAGTAACACAGGAAATGGCTTCTCTGCCTCTAATTCCCTTGAAAATCTATTGCAACACTCAGACTTTGTAAACTTAGTTTGTTGGAATACAGCTCCCAGAATCCCCGAGCTAGCATGGCATTAAGGGAGTTATAGTCCACAAATGTTTTTGTTTTTGCTTTCCCCCTCAATTGCTGGAAACACTCCAAGGCTAGAATAGTGAACATCCTGATCTCTCAGGCGAAATTTTCCTTCACCCAAGTAATGCACACAAATGGGGAAGCTTTTTGGAGAGTGCCCATGAGGGCTTGTCTGATGTCCTCTGGGAGGAAGCAAATTAAATGGAATGTAGTTTTAAAAGAAAAGCTAGCAGAGCCCTCCTGCTGGAGTTGAATAAAGTTGGGACAGCTCTGTCAGCCACACGTCTCCACTGTGCCAGGAAGCTGTCAGTAAGCTCTTTAAAGTTGGGGGAACTTATAGAGGCAAAACAATTGCATGTGTCATGAGTAATCTGCATGCCCAAATTACAGTGTATATTGAGAGCTGGAGGATTCATTATTATTTATATAAATATATCTTGTAGATTTCATTAAGATATGGGTCAGGCTTTTGGAGTTATCACACTCCGGCTTGTTTGCAGTTGTGTTAATCTTCATTTGCAAATGCTGATTAGCATGGTAAAACTCTTGCTGTTTACTGCAAAATGCCTTCCTTTTCTTTTTGCTTCTTGTCAGGGAGACTCGGGGAGTAAGGAATTTCAAAGCTGGGAGATGTAGCTGGAGAAAACTTGAAAACAGACCTGCTAAAGTTAGGAGAAGGGAGACAATGAAAAGGAAAGAAAAATAGCAATGGAAAGTATCAAAATGCATTCCAGAATCCTGGTTGAACAAGATACCATTCTACATGTCTCTGAAATGTGCCATTTCAGTGGTGCATCTAGGGTCAATAGCAGCTAGGGTCAATGTGGAAGTTGTGCCCCTAGGAGTGCTTCTCCTATTGCTGCCATATCAGGCCAAGAAGGACCCCGATGGTGGACAATGGTAGGAGGGGGAAGCATGTGGGAGGGCTGATGCTTCCACCAGTGCCTCTGCACCGGGCCAAGAAGGACCCCAGCGGGAGGGGGGGGCAGCAGCAGGCCAGGCCCAGTGGGAGGGTTGGGGATTTGGCAATTTTGCACCCCCTGGCATTGGTGCCTAGGGCACGCATCCCAATTGCCCCACCCTAGATATGCCTCTGCCATTTCCCTGTCTCTCTCTCTCTCTCTCTCTCTCTCTTTTCCTTCTGATAGACTCCTTATATATGGTTATATAGTCCTCTCTATACTGGGAATAGTTATATGTCTTCCATCTGACCATTGGTGATGGCTGAGAATTTTATTAGGTTTATTTTTGATAGAAATTTACCAATCTTTGTAGTTTTTTTTCAAAAATAAGGTGAAACTTTTGAAGAATTAAGAACAGCATGAACTTTTTAAGAACTGAATGTTGAAGCCAGCGAAATTGAAACATTTGCTCATTCTTCTTATTACAATACGCATCGTCAACTGTCTGAGAAATTCTGCTCACATTCCATTTCCCTTCGCATGCCATTACCAAGTGAAGGAGTCTCAACTGGCTTTTATAGTCCTGCAGGAGGGATGTTTTTAATTTGCCTTGCACAGCTTGCTTTAACTTTTACTCCAACAATGACTCCATAAGGCATCACTTTTATCCCTCCCCATTTACCACATCCTTGGACAGGTCTGATCTTTATATATGGAGGTCACTGGGCTCGAAGACACTGTTATTGTGCTATATCACCAACATATTTTCTGCTCAAGCATTGCCATTCATCAGTGTCAATAAAACGTCAACTCTCACTGACCTAAATGGCTCTCTGTGTCTCCCCAGCAATTTCATCTGGGCCAAGGCCCTTGCCTCTTTTGTTTTATTTAACAACCCTTCTACTTTTTTTTTTCAGTTGATTTTTTTTTTACTACCCTCTGTTTCAGGGAATTTTTTTCTAATTCCACTGTCATTTTCAACATTCTGATTTAATACAAATTGAGAATAAATTACAAAACCAGCATATGAGTGGATGAGGTGAGGGGCAAGGGAGGAGTGTGCAGTTTTGACATTTGCTCTTGGTTAATAAAACTGGAAGAATCTCATACTATCCAAGTCATGTGATCTCCACCACAGTAGTGCTCCACATTGTCCCCTGCTCTGTTGTTCATTATTCTCCATGCTGAATTGCCATGTATGAATGCTTATTATCTTTAAAATGTGCTTGGCATGATAATGTTATACTTGGAGATTAGAAAAGTCACTTTTTTGACTAGATCTCCAAGAATTCCCTAGCTCTGATAACCATAGTGGTTAGGGGATTCTGGCAGTTGTCCATAAAGTAGCTTTTCCAGACTCTGGAATGCTTTTGACTCAATTTCCAGGCTAGGCATCACTCCTATAATATTGACAAGAACCCAAAGTTCTACTTTACAGAAGTTGGATTTATGTGTATCCATTTGAATAAGACGTCCTTTGTCATATCACAAACTACTTTTGAGACTCTCTTCAGTTTCAATCAGGCTTTTGAACCTGAACACATGCACATAAGGGCTTGTCTGTTTTAGCTGTTCAGTAGGCTCTTGATGTTTCTATGAGCAGGTTCCACACTTCTGGAATAAAAGGCAGTTCCACTACCATTAGATTGACAGAAAAGTACACCCCTATATTTTCTTCTTTGCCATGGAGTACAAGGAAGCAGAGACTTCAATCAAGCCCTGCTTCCTAAATAAGACCTACTTTCTCATTTACTTGCTTGCTCTCTCACACCTTTTAGCATTCCCAGCAAAACAAAAATTTCTCTACGCTAGCATCTGATAAGTGGGTTAGCCATTTGGCCTCTAATTGTGGTGATACACAGTTGGTACACTGAGGGATTTAGGAATATAAGGCTGACAGAAGAATTTGCATTGTCAGCAATCTAATTTTCTAAAATAATCACCCTGGCTTGACCTAACTCTGACAGAGATCTTACCTGAAGGAGGAGTAATGAAGGGAAATGAAACTGCTTTGCCAAGTTCCCCAGGGTAAGACTGTGAGAAGTGTTTGCAAGAAAATATTAACAGCAGGGTCCTCTCCCCTGCCCCTCCTCAACTCCTCTTATGACTAATAAGTTAGAAGGAGTTGTAACTAGCTATCTGAAATTAAACTTTGTGAATATGCTGAGAGGTAATCCACAGAGAAAGCTTATCTCTCCTGAATACGCAAACACATCATCTTTGTCTGCCTGATGTCAATTACGGCTACACATCTATTCAATTTGCTCTTGTACATACAATATTATCTTCCATAAAGAACGGTAAACTGCAGCACATATTTCAGTAAACCACATTCTGAATCAACAGAAATGGCTTTAGCGAATACTTCATGGCATAATAACGCCAATATTTAATACCATTTTGGGACACCGGCTGAGTATAGCAAAGATCACACCCTATTCAGCTGCATACTTTCAGAGACTAGTTAATAAGAATGGTCCCCCTTTGATTATATTTATATGCTGTGCATTTCTATCAAATGCCAGAGCTTTTTTTTTTTTCTTGCGAGGCACTGCCCTTCCCCATAGTGGTAGTTAGTGCCTTCCATCTCAGTGGAATAATGACTCTGTTCTAGATTTTAGCTGGAATGTTAAAGCTGATGTTCTAGGTGGTTTAGCACCTTGGTCAGTTATTCAAAGTTTGGACTAAAACTTGGGATTACCACTACACTGACATGGAACCCACCAGGTATCAGTACTGTCCTCTAATGGGAGGTTCCCTCTAGAAAGGGTAAATAACAATAATTGCCAGTATCCAGTTTGATGGTATTGCTGACCACAACTGTTTCTACTGGCAATCCAGGAGGCAGACAATCCCTTCTAATTCCTATCGTCCCAGTCCCATTCCCAAAGCCTGCTCTGGAGGGCTGGGAAAACCTCTAGGAAACATTTTGCAGAGATCATGGAGGCTTCAAGAGTGAAAAGGAGTTTCCATTACACTAGCTGCTAAGGATAGAAAGAATATTTGAAAATATTTTTTAAAAATGGTTAAAAATGTTTTTTGAATGCCAAGAATCTGTGATGAGAAATATCTTATACTGACGAGAATCTGTGCAGGTCAAGATTTATTCTGTGCAAAATTTGCACATGTTGTTTTTCACAGAAATCAGCATTTTCTGTGCAGGAAACAGCCTTTTCTGTGTGGAAAATAAGATTTCAATGCAGAAATATAAATTACTGTGTTGAAAATGATGTTTTCTGCACTGAAAATAGCATCTTCTATGCAAGATCAACCATGTGCACATTGTGCACAGAATAAATCCCCAATTACAGCATTTTGTTCACTACGTTTTTTTTCACAGAACTAATGCTCAATTGAGAATAGCCTTCAAAAACTGTGTAGTTTTCAAAGACTTTCTCACAGTGGGAAGAAAATGGCTGAAATTAATCATTGTTACCTTTGAGAAGAAACTTAGTGAAGAATTACATCCCTACTAGCAGTTGAAGCTTTAGGCCAGCATTTGATTTAGGCCAGTCTTAATCTATACTCATAGGTGCTTAGACTATTCAAAGTTGTTTAGATATATACATTGTCTGAGTAGCTCTTACTTCAACTCTATGTGGTAGTTTAATATCAATGTCCCTGTTTTACAGGTAGGCAGACTGAGACCAAGGATGATAAAGTTTTGCTCTAAGCCTGGAGACTACAGGATTATGTCTAGAAAACCACCCATCAAGAAACTGAGAATGGAAAGGCAACTGTCACGGCCATGAGAAAAAATCCAAAATCCATACATGTTTAGCATAGAATTATGAGAAACTTTTAGAGTTCACCAGATCTCTTCATTAGGAAATGTGTTGCAAAATGCAAGGTGAGTAGATAGAGGAAAAAGAAACACAGCAAAGTAGAAACAGACTTGATCTTTAAGTGTGGATATCTGTCTTGGATAAGATGTCCCACTCTGGTAATTATGATCATAAGATTTCAAGACCAATACATGGAGATTCCTGAATTCTGGCACCTGTTTACTTCTGTAGCCACTCTATATTGCCACCCCATCACTGGAAATATTTGACCAAGAGAATCATGTGTGATTGGCATACCGCAAGACATTCTGCTATCAATTATACCCATCTCCAGGGTGATATGGCATTGATTCAGGAATTTTCCTCATGATTTCCTCAGTCAAACATCATCAGAGTGCCATGAGGTCTAGCTGTAGAACAACAAGAGTGTATTATCTGAGTCATCATCTGTGATTTTCAGACTTCCAGAGAAAGCTACACAGATGATTTTTTCCCAAAGGAAGCCTGCAGAAGTGAGCTTTAATGCATTCCTTTATCCAAAGGAGAAGTCTCCCCCTTAACTAAGTCAAGGTCTGGACCATCTGTCTAAATCAGAGGTGGGCAACTGTGTGGGGTTGTCCCTCCCCAAATGCTGTTTTCTATGCAAAAAAAATTGCTGTAATTAGATAATTAGCTGCATAAAATTCACACATTTTGGGGAATGTGGAAAATAGCATTTTCTGCATAGAAAATAATATTCCTCAGAAAATAATATCATTTTCTGTTCTCTGTGAGGAAAAAAAAAGTGAGAATTTTATGGGGGTTAAAGGGCCCAACCGTCAAAAATTCTCATTGGCCCAGGACTGCTTTGGTACCAGTAGGAAGTCAGAATAAGTCCCTTCAGGCCTCCAAGGGGAGGACATTTCACAGCTGGATTGCCACAGCAGAGACGGACCTCTCTTGTGCCTCTACATAGTATAGTGCTGCCACTGGTGGTAAAAGAGGAGCCTCCTTCCAACGGTTCTAATCAGAATTGGGTACCTATAAGGAGAAGTGCTCCTTCAGACGTTGAGGTCCCAAACCATTTGGGGCTTTAAATGTCATCAAGAGCACTTTACATTCAGACCAGAAAAATATTGACAAGTATGATTCCTTTCAAACTGATGTCATATAGCTTTGTATGGTGTTCCCATCAGCTGTGCTTTAGAGTTGTTATGTATTACACTGGCTGCAGCCTCCATGTCATCTTCAAGTGGAGCCCAGCCTAAAGCCCATCAGCACAGTCTAATTGGAAAATTACTAGTGGATGAGGTTCTGTGGCTGATTTGTCCAAAAAAGACTATCTGGTAAGCTAGTCAAAGTTGCCCTGGGTATTCAGAGCCATTGAATCCCCCTAGGTCTCCAGTGATAGAGATGGCTCCAAAGGTACTTTTGAGCTAGATACCTCCTCTTTCATAAAGAATACCACCCCATCAAGGACAGGCTACTTACCCTCTTAACTGACTTGGGGGTCACCAATCCACAGAGTCTCCATATTGTCAAGATTCAGCTCCAGTTTATTCCCTTTTGTCCAGTCCATTGTAGCAGCCGGGTGCTGATCCAGCTTTGCCCCTGCTGATTCAGACAACAGGGATATTTAATGACACATACTTTTATATACAAAGTTAGAATCATTTTGTCTGTTTTTCATTTTAAAAAATTGGTGTTAATCACCATCAAATCAACTTTGACTTATCGTGACCCTATGAATAAGACACCTCCAGGTCACCCTGTTGTCAATAACCCACTGTAGGTCTCACAAACTCAGATCTATCATTTCCTTGATTGAGTCCATCCATCTGCGGCAACCTATCATTGAATGTCTGGGTTTCTGTCACCCTTCTTCACTACTCTCCAGTGCTAATGCATCTAAAACACTTGCAGCTAGACAGAGGACAAGGAGAAAATGGGGGGCTCAGGGGTATGTAAAGACTTTATGAAAAGGAGCTTTTTTGTCAGAGTTTTTGTTAACTGAGGTAAGCCTGTACTAAGATGTTATTTGCTGGTATCACTAATTTTTTCTGAGAGCAAGAACTATACAAAATCTTGAGATAATCATACTATTGGTGTCTAATAATATCTAGCTATGCCAGCTAAGAGATATTTCTTGAAGGGTGCTATTGATTGCCTTTCAGACCATCCATCACTCTTTTAATATTGAAGTTAAAAAGCAAAGGTGCTGAAAGGCAACCTTGTCTTACATCTTTCCTCGACAATTCCTGAAAGCTTTTTTCATATTTAATATGTGCATATATATTGTTACATGATGTGTCCTAAAACCACTCACATTTTCCAGATTTCATTACTCAGTCCCAAGAGAAAAGCGATACTACAGGATTACCAAACAAGGCACATGCTGTGATAGTTGGTTGGCAGCTATATCCCTGTGGGACATTTTTTGGCTACAAGGCAAGTCACTTAACTAAAGAATGAAGAAAGAGCAATGGGAGAAATCTCCTCTTTTCTGAGATGGATCACAGTATATCACACCAAGTCTTCTATAGTGTAACAGTGAGGTAGGGTGGGGTGTTAGCATTCCAGATGCTCAGCAAAATATTTCCTGTGTAGAAAACAGTATTTTTTGTGTAGGAACATTGTTGTGAGAGGTGCAGTTTTCTGCATAAAATGAAGTTTTGAATTGTAGAGACTCTTGCTCATCTAAGATTCTCCTTGTTAGGATTTTCTGACACTTAAGAAACCTGTATTTCAACCATTTTCTGAATTTTCTTTCCATCCTTAATGGACAGTGAAAAGGAGGGGAAAAAAATAAGCACAGATAATGGCATCACCAAATTCAGCTTCTCAAAACGTAGAGTTTTTTTTTTAATCTGAAAGCAGAGCTTGGAAAAGTTACTTTTTTGGTTAATAATTCCCAGAATCTTGTGGTCAGCATAGCTGTTGGCTTCATACAACCTAGGCCATTTCTGCACTAGACTGTTATAGTGCTATTATTCCACTTTCAACATCCTGTGGAATCCTCAGGTTTGGAATCCTCAAAGGCCCCTCCCTAAACTGCAAACCCCAAGATTCCATAAGATGTTGAAAGTATAATAGCACTATTACAGTCTAGTGTGGAAATGACTCTAGAGATAGCATAATGTACAGCTTGAAAAAGTTACTTTTGAACTACCAGAATCTTCCAGTCAGTATGGAAGATTGTGGAGGCTGAAGTCCAAACAGTAATTTTTTCAAGCTCCATCTGAATGATGTGAAGATATTGCTTAATGGAAAGAGTTGGAAACATTACAGATTTTTTTTTTAAAGACAATTGTTTATATTGCTATCTTGTCCTCCTGCTGCTCTTTGAAGAGCAGAGGTCAGACAGACTTTCCAGTAAACTTAAATCCTCCTATGATAAAATTTTTTACTAAGCTGTCATGTCTGGATGATTGTTCATTGCCCAAAAATTAAGTAGTAGATGTTCTGAGCCGAATCTAAGAACTCTAAATGCAGGCAAGGATCCCAAAGGTTTATTTTAGGTGACACTGAGGACTTGAGTATCCACACTAGTACTCTCTCCACTTTAAACAACCAACTTCTGGATCAAATTGAAAACTTTTTTGGAGGAAGTAGACATTGGGGAAGGGAGATGTGGGACCTGGCCAACATAGCCCCACCCATGACAGCTAGGATACCATGCTCACAGCTACTGTCACTCATGTTGGAAATGTGGTATGTACATACAGTAGTAGTTGTGAAGAACCCTGTCTCAAGCTGTTGTGGAGAACCTCTGTCAAGCTTTCTCTCAAGCAGATGGGAACATAGGGAGCCCGTCTCACTTCTTTAAAATACTTGGTCTATGTGCATGATTTCATATGATCCTTCCTCTTGAGATCCTTCTGTGTTTCACAAGTGGTTCACTTCAAAGCTTCAGGCACCAGTGTTCTTTAGGGACAAACAAACCTTATGGGAACTGTGACATAGGTCAGGCTAGGCAACCTGATATTCTCCAGATATCTTGGTTTACTATTCCTGTACCTCGTGATCCAGCATTCCCCGTGCTCACAGATTTTAGAAATTGTAGTCCAAACATCTTAAGGTCTTCAGGTTGCCTTCTCCTGGCACAGACTATCATAATTGAAAACAAGGCGTATTAAAAATAAAGGCTTGGAAAGGATAGAGCCTTCTGTAGTTCATCGTTATCATCATCACCATCATTTCCTTCTCCTTTTCTCCTTTTCTCTTATCATTAAAGATGGGCAATGGCCTCTGTCACCCTCAGCCAATTGAAAGGGAGTCAGGTTCAGATCCCCAAATCCAGAACGGCAGAGATGGGCAACATAAGGCATCCAGTGCAGTAACACAACTGATCCCAGAGAAGCTGCTGGGAGCCCTGGGGAGAGGTCTCTTTTCTTCATGAAGGGCAGAGTGCCGTGGAATGTGTTTGCTCTGAGAGAGAGGCCCACACCTTGGAAAACATTGTGGTGCTGGCAGCATCTGGTGAGCTCTCGCCAGCCCTTGAAAATCTGAGGGGAGGGGATATAAATCTTGTGCCAGACCATACCCATATCTCCAAGGTGAACAGCCTCAGGCATGTTAGAACAATGTAGGTAAACAACAATAAAAGAAGTTGAAGGAATAGAAAATAGATTTGGTTGGCATGGATACTTATGCTATGACAAAGTAAAGGTGAATAAAGACTTTAAAAATCATTGTATCCGAAAGACTCTATTGAAAGTGTGGATACAAATAAAACACAAATTTTATAGAGGACTACCGTTGTGGACCTCACCTCAAGAAGCATTTAATATTGCTCCAACAAAACAGGGAAAATTATTGACGTATCAAGAGCCACTGAAAAAGGATGGTACAAAGTTAAGAATGAGTACAGAAGAGGAATTAAAAGAGCAAGGCCATGAATTTAACTGGTTCCCATGGAGACAATTAAAAGAGAGATTTAAAATGGATCAAAAATTATACAGGTTTGAAAGAAATGAAAATGAACTGGATGAATGGATGAAAGGGGACCAGAAAAAGAGAATTTCCAGATTTTATAAAATATTGTTACAAAGAGAGATGGAACCAGAAATTGTTAAAAATAACATGGTTAGATGGGTTCAAAATATAGGACATCCAATTGAATAGGATACATGGGTGAGGGCATGGAAGACAGATATAAAATTTACACCAAGTTTGAATTTAAGAGAAAATTTCTATAAAATGATATATAGATGGTACATGATGCCTGTAAAACTAAAAAAAATAACAAGAAATGGGAATTAAAAATGTTCGAAATGTGATGAGAAAGAGGGATCTTTTTTCCTATGTGGTGGACCTGTAAAATAGCAAAAAAAGTTTTGGAAATAAATACATGATGATATTCAAAGAATGTATGGTTTTAACTTTGAAATGAAGCCAGAACTCTATTTGTTGAATATGTTAGGGCAACAAAGAGAAATAAGAGCTCATCAAAAGACTTTGTTATATATAATAACCGCAGCAAGACTGACTTATGCTCAATATTGGAAAGAAAGAAAATATACTGATATAAGAGAATGGAAATTCAAAGTCCTGGATATGGTAGCGACAGAAAAGCTAACTTTGTCACTCCAAAATAAGCCAATCCAGGGCTTTGAAAGAGAATGGCGAGAGGTATTGAACTGGATAAAAGAATGAAATAGGGGAAAAGAAAGAAAGGCTGTAAGAAAGGAGGAAGATAAAACAAGGTGACAAAAGATAAAATGTAAATAGTTAAATATAAGCTAAAAGTAATAGTTTACGATTGTTGTAAAAAAGAGATAATGTATGGAATGGAATGTTTATATGGAATGAAATGTTAAACTCAGATTCAACTGGGAAAATTGATGTTTGGAAGCAGGGAGGGTATTGTTATTCACTTAAAATTTTAATAAAAATTATTTTTTAAAAAATAACAATGTAGGTAAGACAAGTTGGCAAACCAGATCTGTAACTTTGGGATAAGGATTGGCTCTGAGGCCCGAGCCGGCCTGGGGTGCAAAACTGAGATGGGTGCGAGCCACAAATGGAAGAGGTGGCTGCTCCCCCACCTCCCGTGAGTGGGTACAGTGGTGACTCTGGACGCAAGCTGGAGCCCTCCCGTGGATCACCCCAGCTGTAGTGGGCATCTCTTGGCTCTCTTCCCCAGCAGGGAGGGGTCAGGCTGACATCCTGCCTAGACCGGCACCTAGCAGCTGACCAGACCAGGGGAATCTGACTGTTTAATTAAGCAAAGCATCACAAAGGCCCATGGCGGGTGTTGACACAATGTGATTTCTGCCCAGTGCTTTGGATGTCAAAGTGAAAAAATTCAATGAAATTATCATTAAAGAATAGGAATATGAGCAACAATATGGAAATTGATCCTAATGACTCAAATTCTTCTCAGAGTTGTTCACTACTTATTGTCTGTCTTTCAAACAAAAAGTTTCCTTTGCTTCCAATCAATATTTATTCATTAGATACGCTGGCATAAAACAACTGTCTACTGCTGAGCATCCTTTCCACAAATTAGCTCACTCTTTTGCTATTAGATTTAGACTTCAAGCCTGCTCTTCGGGACATAACAAAGGGAATATCAAATCACAATGCACAGTGTACTCAACAGCATTAAGAGATGATAAATTGCTGCATCATTAATTTTAAAAGCTATCATCTTTACTTGAAATTTCACTGACTGTGTTTTGTCCTAATAATTACTGCCCTGTTTTTCTTCCTCTCCTAGGGTTTTGATTGATATGTATGTAGTTTTGGCTTGTTTTTTTTTTTCCTTGCTCATTCTAACTTGGATCTCCCTTCACTCAGGCTTTCATAAATTCCATTTTACTGAAACAGCTCTTGCTAAAATATCTAATGATTTATTGGTGACTGTGGCTCAGGGACTTCCATCTTAAGTCTCATTCTTCTTGATCTTTCTGTAGGAACTGACAAGGTCAACCATTTTCTTGTTCTTTGTTCTTTTCTACAATGTATTTGGGTTGGGTATGAACTTATTTCTTGATTTTCTTCCTTTCTTTTCAGTTTTTCATACCCTTTTATGTTTCTGTTAATGGCCATCTCTTTTCACAGTTAATGTTACACAATGTATAATCTTAAGCACTTAAGTTTTTCACCTGACCCAATGTTGTTGCTTCCTCCCCCCCTCTGAATTACTGTATTTCCGCTGCTGATCTTTACCCTTATGGTTCAAGTGTTATAATATTTTTTCCTGATTAATATTACTGATATTTCAACTACAATCTCATTCTAGATGTTACATTACAATATAAGGTTTAACATAGTCAAAAGTAAATTGGTCACAATTCTGGTAATATCATTGTTTTAAATCCAGTTATGATTATCACTTAGGGGTATTATTTGGATTTGATTGAATCCTGGATCCAGAATTAAATTAGGTTTATTCAGATAGATTCAGGAAATGCCTGAACTTGCGGGGGGGACGACTCTTCTGAAGCAGACAAAATCTAGATTTTCAACATTCTTGAAGATTCATTAGCAATTAGGATTTGGATATGATGAAACAGACTGTGTATGTTCAAAAATGTTTCCCCAGATTCTCTGTACAAAGTAAAAAAAAGAAAAAAGAAAGAAAGAAAAAAGAAAAAGAAAAACAGGTTAAAGATGGGGAAAAGGAGAAGAGAAGTGAAATTTTGTCGTTGGCAACTCTAGTTTTCTTCACAGTGAATAGTTTCACCATGGCTATTTAACTCTGCTGCTTTGAGGCAGAGATGCTGAAGCAATACATTTCAGGATTATTTTCATGTTCTGTGTTCTTTGCTAGTTCAGTTTCCCAAGAGGAAGAGCATTAAAACTGTTTTGACAGGGCCTCTGAGACCTGGGACTGTATGGCCCTGGGTACTTGGTTGGAAAATGCTAGATGCTCACGCTGTTCTGTCAGTGTTATGGTATGTTCCATATTAAGGATGCAAATCTCTGCTTATTTCACTGTTGCATACACAAATGAGAAAGTAAGAAGTTTTCTCCTTGCCGGGCAAGATTTAGAGAGTTTTATACTTGCCCCCTCCACCATTTGACTCTTTTTTGTGAAAATTTTATGAAGGGCTTTTGTGAAGAAAAAAAAATATTTAACCCAAAATTCCCATAGTTTAGAAAAAAATTAAAAAGTTCCCAAATGCAACCCCACCATCCTTCCTCATAGCCATTGAAAATTTCTTTGATGGGGTGTTGACCTAATCCCAGCACCTATCCTTCTAAAACTTTATTATTCATGTCAGCCTCCTAACAACTGCTCACAAAAAAAATGTAGATAAGCCTGTCCCCAAGCTTTATTTTTTTGAAACCTTGATACTGAAAAAAATTGTTCTTGCATAAAACTCCCTTTACCTATTCTTCTGAAACTTGTCCAGTTTGATCCACTTAAAAGGGGAAAATTGTTGTGCATTGGTAGGGCACCATGTTCTTAGGGCATGTGTTAGCATTTTTCATTCCTAGAAGCTCATGTGACTTTCATGAGATTTTGCAATTGGAGGGGGAGAATCTGACCAATGTCACTCAACCTGTTTCACTGGGTGTCAGGGTCACCAAAATAGAATTGAGTGAAAGGAAGTCGTCACTCAGGTCAACCTGAGCAGCATAAAACTATTCTTTCTTGTTTGCTGTTTTCATTCAGTCTATGAGCTTCTTTGTACCTCCTGTATAAGGTTTGGGTATTTGTTATGTTGGTGTGATCACTGATTTTGTCACAACCTGAGAACAGTTTGATGCATGGGATCAGATCCTACTGGGATAGATAGGCCTGACTTCTTGTCAGACACAAATTCAGGAGGTCTCCTTAAGGGATCTTGAGGCTATAGGATTAGTGCTGTACACAGCTCAAGAGGGTCAAGTCTGTATCATTCTCTTGTGATAAGGAATCTGCACAGCAGCTATGCAGAATCCCACATCTGTCTTTTCAGGTTTACCTAGTGGTCAGCCTGGGAGAACTAGTGTGAATGGTTAGGAGGCAGTCATCTGATGCCTTGATTGTATTAGCAGTGCTTCTAATGGTGGGAATCATGCTTGAGAAACTGATGAAGATTTTCTTTTTCTCCTGGGGGGAAAAAAATCACTTTAACCTCCACCCCCATTTCTTTGTCCAAAAAAAAAAAAGGGTGGAGAATTTTAAGAAGCCATTTGCTTTTGTTCTTCTTCCCTCCACGCTCATAACTTTTTGTTTTTAAACATCTTGCTCTTCCCTCCTTTCTTTTATAAGTTCTTTATATTATTCTATATGGAAATTTCTTCCATAAACTTTACAGCTTTTCTGGGTATGGGCTCAGAATTCATACTTCTGTATTTTCATTTATTCGCTTCCATCATCTTTGAGCTCTCTATGACCTTCCCTTTCCTTTTGTACTGATACACTTTCCAATACATTTTGCTGTCTGAAGGGAAGGGCAAGATGGCACCCACCCCTTCTAATTCCTTGTACAAAAACTGACTGGACCAGTAGCTGAAAGTTGTTTTAACACTGGTCACAGAGTATCATCTTCCACTTTACTGGAGAGACTGTTGGCTAGTTTAGGAATCCAATGTGTTCCCATGCCAGGATGGTACCACTGTGTGGAAATGGCCTAAGTCATGTTATATGCCATTTATAGATCTGTTCTCTGATATTTTGCTGCCACTTTTTGTCCCCTAGCACCTGCCACCTGAGGCTGCTACTCTACTCAGTCTAACAAAAGGGTCAGCTAGAGATGTGAAGAATATCCACATGCTTTCCAGTTCTCAATGAGAAAGGCTGTCTCAATATATTAAGATAGCTTGCCAGAAAACTGCCAGCTACCACAAGTGTTCGCACATTCAGAAAAAATAAAGGATAAGCAGCACTTTGGTTTTCACACAGGTTCCCATAATTTGAGCAAAACTCTCTCTTCATACAACTACTTCTTTTTCTCATTGTGAACCAAAATGCAGAAGCACAGCAAGGTGGCTGACAGAAGGATTACACGAATAACAAGAAAGATGCAAACAACCCATCCCATGCATCTAATTTTAACAATATCCACGCAACAATGATTATGGTTTAGCTGCACAATTTGTGCTATTTATGAAATCAGTGCAAAACTCTCAGATCCTCACAAATGTAAAAGCTTTCTTGAGAGGGACAAAGAACATCTGCCTGTCTCATATGCAAGAAGAAGACAAGCAAGGGATTAAATCCCTGGAGTCATCCCTAGTTGTGAACTTGTAACTGAGGAGCTTTCTTTAAAACATATGAATACATTGCCTAGTAATTAGGTTGTTCTTATGCAGTATATGCTGACAGATGTATAATGTATGCTGATAACTATGAAATGCATGGATTATGTCACTGTGGAAGATGGCATCCTCTCCCACCTCTCTGCAATGGCCAAAGTCCCCTCCACCAGGACTTATAGTTTTGCTGAAATAACTCCCCACAAAGCAGACATTCTGATACAGAGTTAGAGGGAATTGGAGAAATGTCTGGTTATGCCCTATGGTAAGATGGAAACTGATGGCATGATCTGTCAAAACCCTGGGAAATCTCAGAGACAGATGCCATCAGTCTGTATCTGGCTATGGGGTATATTCAGACACTTCTTTGTTCCTCCCGAACCAGACACAGAATAGTTGTTCAGGTGGACCGTCACAACAAAACTCTGAGTCCTGGTGGTAATGATTAGGAAGCCATAGTAAAGTTCCACCCACAGTACTCTTTTATGCTATACAAGGCAATGCAGGCTCTTAGCCTTTATTCTATGATCCATTAAGTGAAAGTATGTTTGTGGACTCCTGCTCATATTCTGCTGTTAGCCAAGATGTTGCTACAGCTGTTGGCTTATTCAGGTCTTTCCATGAAGTTAGAAATGGGTATCTCAGTCAGTCAAATTTAGATGTCATAAAAGGGCAATACAGCAGCATAACCCTATACTGAACTTCTACTGTCTACGTGGGTGTAGGATTCAGGGTTCAGCTACAATGATGGAATGTCAGATCAACCACTACCATGACAGCTGGACCAGTGGAAGAAATCACATATTCCAGTGGATGACTCCTCTGGTAGAGCCATTTGACAGCAAAAATTTTGTGCCACCCATAGACCCAATTTTTATGGGTATCCAGAGGACTAGTGCCAGTTCTAAAAAGATTTTTTTTAAAATCCTTAATTTCAGACCTCAGTATCTGATGAAAGTGCAGATTCTGAAAGGGATTGTAGCTATCATTAGTACAGGATCTGCATACCCAGTGAGTATGCTTTGAAAATTGGACACACTGAAATCCTTTCCCAACCTTCCTGTGGTTCTGAACCTGCCCTTTTGAGATGCATATCGTCTTTCTGATCTGAGCATGTGATAGCATTTCCCCTTTTTATCCTCTGTGATCTTGCTGAACAGCCATCATTTACACTAGGTGACCGCAAAGATTACCTGATGGTGATGGGAATATTTCCAGCACTTTAATGAGCATCAGTTCAAGCTATTTCGTGTCTCTGTGTTGATGTTTTGTTTTCACCTTTGTTCCCATTAATGCTTCAGATCTACCTTGATGTCTGTTACAAAGTAAAAAGATGGTGGGTTATCAGGAGAGGGAGAAGAGAGAATGTTAACACTCTGTTAAAAGAGATATTTCTCTTGCAAACAAGCCATGACATTCAAACAAGATATTCACATAAAAAATGCTTAGTAGAGATGCTGTGCATTTCTTTTCTTTTGTAAAAATATGCAATCAATCTTAAATATGATCAATCAACAGATGTCAGCTTCCTGGTATATAGGCAAAAAAAGATACCAAAATAGAAAGTAGCCCTCAAGGAAAATCATAAATAATTTAGGAAATCGCCAAATAAATTTCCTTTTATAATGGTACCAAAATAAAGTAACATGGAGGAGTAGGAACTACTTTTCCCCCTGTGGATCTTAGATCCTGAGTTTAGGAAATAATTCCATGCAAATGAAAGCTTTTCCCGCAACATGGTGCTAGGGAACTGATTTCCTAAAATCCAGTGGTTCTGCATGACAGAGGCATGACAGTGTGCAGGGATGCAGAAACACTGAGTTGTGATTGTGTATGCCTGTTTGGTTTGTGTGTGTGTATTTAGTTGGGGTCATGTGGCATGATGGGATTAGTGATGGTGAACAGATGCATCAATATCGTTATGATGCATACATTTAAGAATATTTTGAGACTGCAGATACTGCAGGAATACATAATGAAGGCTTCTTCAGCATGAAACATTGAAACCATTCTGGATGAGGTGGTAGCAGATTGGTTTTGATTGAAATGATTGCTAATTTCAGTAGCTCTGCTACTATTTGGGGGTAATATTGGGCAATGGCAGTGAATAATAATATGCAAGCAAGCATAGATACAGCTGGTGCAGTATAGTTGCTAGGTGCTAGATTAGAAATGATGAGATCTGGGTTCAAATTCCCTCCCAGTCATGAAATTCACTGGGTGAACTTGGGATAGTCACTCTCCTCTTCCACTTGACCTCCCCCACAGAGCCTCTAACATTAACATTAGACAACATTAGAGAGTAAGAACCGTGAAAGTTATCTGGAGCTCCTGGGAGGAGAGGCAGGACATATATTTTAAAATATCCAGTTTATAACTACAATTAAGATTAATTTCTGGTTCTGCTAAATTTGGAAGGGATCACTGTTGCTGTGCTAGTGTGATGCCACATCATTGATCTCTCACACTACAGAGTTATATCACTTCCATATCACTTTAATTGCAATGGGTCCATCTTTTGTAGTTTCATGAGATATTCAGCACTGTCTGCCAGAAAGCTTTGTACCTAGCCAAACTACAAATCCCAGGATTCCAAAAGATGGAACTATTGCCATTAAAATGGTCTCAAAGGGCTATAATTGTGTTAAGTGACCTTTGTGTTCATTAAGGGTAGATGAATGTTACATTTTTGGTCCTTCTATATCCCAATCTGTGAGCTTCAAATGTAGGAGAAAGCAAAACAGGTAGGTTTGTCTCTCTTTAAAGTCCATGTTACTGGACTTCCACGAGCATCAGTCCAGCAGATGGGTGGGTGGGGAATCAATGTTGGAGGAAAACAAAAAAACAAAAAAGACCCACTTGCAAATAAAAGAGTTTAAGTAAATGTTAGGCTATTCTGTTTCTGGATTTTGCCATTTGTATCATTTGGTTCCATGCCCTAAAGATACTGTTGTTTATCCACTCATTTGTTCTGCTTTAGGTATGGTTAACTGCAGCATGGGTGGGGTTTCTTTGGTAATGCCAGATAAGGCAGGTTGTTTTAGGACATAGAGGCAACTAATACATTAGTGGATGAAAGGAATGACAGATGTTAGAAGTAGCTCAAATTTACAGATTTTAAATTAAAATCTTTACTGAAAGCAAGTCCCACAGAAGAACTCCTGTCTTCACTGAGTTGTTGGGAGACCAGAGAAGCAACAGTAGAGATACCCCAGGCTGTACAACACCTTCACAGCTGTTCTGATCTGCACTGAGCAATCCTAGCACAATTCTACATGGGTTTTTATAGACAAGAACCCCTTTGGACTACATGAATTCTTTCATTTCCTATCAATAACCATTGTTGCCTGCTGGACACGAGTTTGTGATTAATGACACCTGTGTCTAATGTGAACCTCTAAACAACAAATGCTTATTCTGATACCTCATCAGGTAAATTTATGTTTGACACATTAGGGACCCATCTTAACAGGGGGTTGGTAGGAATTGCTCCCTACATAAGAACACAGGACCAAGCATGAGGTGATGATAAGCATAGTCAGATGCCAGGGTTATACAAGTTTAATCCCAGTGAAAGCTAAAATTTAACATCAGCTGAAGCTGCAGAGACTTCCAGGAGAAATAAGCTAAGAAAGTAAACATAAGAGGCCAAGATGGTTAGGGTAATGAGACAATCAGCAGCACATGTTAGCCTAATCGTCCTTGTATAATATTCTTCCCATTTCCACTATATCCTTCCCTCCTCCTCATCCCCTGCATGAATTCAACCCTTCCTTCTGCTTCTTCTCCAATGTACACCTTCCCTGTCTCACACATTTATTCTTAAAAGAAAGATTTAAAGACAATTCTGATAAAGTCTGACTTAGAGGGATGTAACAGACTTAGTTGCCCTGTCCCTCCTTCTGAGCTCATCCAGACTGCCCAAAAGTCTTGGGATTTGGTGGGAGCTGTTCCTGTATGCATTAGGAATTGTTTTTTTTTTTTAAAAAAAAATCTATACAACACACTTAACATAGAATCATAGAACATCCAAGTTTTATGAATTTTATGACTCTTATGAATTTTGGACAGTAGGCTTGACTTTTTAAACACAGGCAGGGTGTTTTTCCTTCTGTCTCACAAGTTTCTGATAAAGATGGGTAAATTCCCAAATCTGTATTCATTGTCCCAGTTCCTCCTGTACTTCTGGCAGGTCCCCCTGATGATATATTGAGTGAGGATGTAGTCTTTGGCATAGAGATTTTCCTTTGAACTTCCTTCTCTCATGTTATACTTCTAGTTACTGACTGAAAAGTTCTTCTTCTCTTCTATCTTCTCTTAATTTTACTGCTAAAATGGCTATAGTACATAGTGCACATTCTCCCACATTAGTTCTCTCCATTCTGGAACATGAATCCATTTGTGAATTTGGGTAAAAACCTTACTTTTTTTTTAAAAAAAGGAAATTAAACAAAATTATCTCTACTTCCTATACAACCTAGCAAGGATTAATTCATTCAGTCTACATTAATTTGGGAAAGTTTAATTAGTTTTAAGAATAGACTTTTCTGGCATTTCTCCTAAGGATGGTCTTTCATCATAGTACAACAGTATCCTAAATGTCACTGAAAACCTTGTATTTAAATCATACCTTTTTGGACTAGAATTCCCAGAGTTCTCTAGCCAAAGTGGCAGCTGATTACGGGCGGGGGACACCTTTTCCAAGCCTTTCCCTTGTTAGGGCTATTGTATGGGTAACTGCAGTTTCATTCACTACACCAGGATCATAAATGGAGAGGAAGTGACATAACATCAGGATAGGAATAGAACTTGCTGACAGACCAGGGCTGTTTGCCAATCTGGCTGTTAGGTGTTCAGCATTTAGAGTTGGCCTGGGATGAGCAAGCTGCAGTAAGTGCCAAAAGCGCTCAATGGCAGAAGATTTCAGTACTTCTTTTGCTATCTATCTTTATGCAGCCGGATGAGGAAATGGCAATTTGTGAGACACATGCAAAGGCTTAAACTGTGGTACATGACTTGAAGCCATCCCAATTTTATGCTATTACCAGTCCTGCTAAGTGGCCTTTATTGCCACTGAATGGTGCCAGGCTTATATTTAATTTGCTCTAAGAGATGTTCTGATTAAACTGATTTCCAGATTGAATTACAAGTGATTTGTACTGGAATATACCATGGTGTAGTGCACATATAGTTCCATTAATTGTTCTCTGATCTGACTTTTGGGAATCCAGAGTTCTTACAGCCAGTTCTCAGTTCAACCTGTACAGACTATTGCAATAGGTATGCATATTTTTATCTTTTTTGTTTGTTTGTTTCTTCCATCCAGGCTCAATGGAGGCTTTGCCCTTGTTCCCGAAACTGTTTTCAAGACCAGAAAACATTGCATGGGGAGAGCCACACCTTCCCTCCCTCACCTTGAGACTGAGATGATGAGGGCTAACAGATCTGGCTAATGCTAGGATACTGATTCTAACTGCTGCAAGTAAACACACCTCCTTCATTCAGGTCACAAGAAAGTCTTATCAGGCAAAGACAGACAACACAAAACCTAGGAGAAAAGCACCATTTGCTCCCACTTCTACCATCATTTGCTTTAGCGTGTGATGTTAAAAAAAATGAGGAGGACACAAGATGCTTATGTAGTGGATGCTTTTGGAGCCCAGTGGTTAAATGCTGGTACTGCAACCGCAAGGTTGAAAGTTCAATCCTGCCGGGCTCCAGGTTGACTCAACCTTCCATCCTTTCACAGGTCAGTAAAATGAGTACCCAGCTTGTTGGGGGAAATCAGCTAACACATTGTAAACCACTCAGAGAGCTGATAAGTGGTATAGAAATACACATACTATTGCTATTACTAGTGGTGACATGGCATCTCTACCCTGAGTATACTATTTTTTTTATATGAATCCTGGTTTGGGGAATATACTAATGTCATGTCAGGGTTTCAACTTAATGTTTTCTTGCTCATGGTTTGAACATTTCCTAGGATATGGTGAAGAGCAAGATGTGCTTGTATTATCCAAACAAACCAAGATATCTTCAGTATCTTACCACCAACACTATGTAAAATTTATATTATAAATAGTGGAAGTAGTAGAAGTTGGAGGCTCTCCTTGTCCCAGTGAATGTGCACTGGGCTTAAATCTGAATTTTACAAGAACCTGAAACCACTTTATGGATAGGGTTTAGCACTTTGTACAGCTCCTGTGAAATTCAAAGTAAAGCCCAGAGCAGTTTCACTGCTGCCTTGGCATAAAAGCCACTAATCATCATTGCAAGTGAATTCACTCTTCTGCCTCCAACCAGCTGCTAAGGTGACAGTCTTCACCCAGTTTGAGACAAGAGATGGACCCCATCAGCCTCGAGGATTGGACATTTTAAAATAAATATTAATAGGAGGAGAAGGAAGAGATTTATAAGACATGAAAAACAGCACAAACATCCATGGAGGCATGCCCAGCACCTTTATGGATTTCAACATTATCTACTAAAGCAATGATAAATTACTCTTTATCATGTTTAGGAGCCATGCCCCAGAAATGAATTATTTGGAGCAATAAACCACAAACCACAGCACTGATGCTAAGGGCTTACTTCCCTGATGAGTGATGTTCCTTGCAAGAGCCATCTTCATCAAGTCAGAAAACAGCTATGCACTAAATGGAACTCTTTACTAGAATCATTAAAATTTTATAGGAAGTACTTTGCATTTTTTGTTTGTTTGTTTGTTTCCTAGTGGTGGTCATAACTTTCCTAAAATGGAAATTATTCCTTCTCGGAACTGCTGTCACTCCTAGAAATGCAAAAGTACAGCCATAGCATCAAGCACAGGGAAGTGACAGTCTAAGACTGGTTGCTGGGAAGCTGCCCTTGCCAGTCTTCTCTATCAGAGAACAGAGCTGTGCATGCCATGAGGCTTTCCCGGTGCTCTCGAAGCTAGCATATTGCCTTGAGGTAAGTTGAAAGATACTGTCCAATCATTAGCATTAAAGGATCTAATCCAGTTGGTTTCTGTAGCTGGAATGGGAGGAGCAACAAAATGTTTTTGGATGGCTCTTAAAATGGCAGAGGTTTTGTATCCAGCCTAAAATATAACAATGATGGTACCAGAGTTGTCATATACAGTCAGTACACCCATACTCTCAGGTTCTCCAGGGGCCATTTACTTAAACTAGCCAGGAATAGACTGGCAATGGTCACTAGAGGACTTCTTCTTCAACCACCCCTAGACTGTGGAATGATTCGACAGCTAAACATACTGCCTGAATTTTAAAAAGTACTAAAGATCTATCTCTTCTACCTGGCATAACTACCAGAAAAGCAGGGGGAGATACATGGGGAAGGGCATCAGCCAATGGTCCTGACATGGGAGCAGGTTGATTTGGAAGAATGTTCCCTTTCTCTCATAGGGGAACATTAAACCATCTTTGCTCATAGAAGTCTATGAGCCTTCCCAAGCTTCTGTAATTCAAAAGATGTTATTGGTGACTTCAACTGGATTTTTCTTTCCTCAAGGCATACAGTACTGGGTCCTGATCAAGCAGAGCCTCTCCACATCATTGATATATCACAGGGTTTTTTGTTTTTGTTTTTATTTTAGAAGTGTCTATCCTTCTCCAATTTAAGGCAAAGAATCACTCTGACAAGACTCCCTATGGAGTTCTAAAATTCCAGGCCCCTTAAATCCAGTTCTTTACTGTGACTGATCAAGCTTGTCGCCTGCTACAAGGAAGGCTTCTGGTCCTTCTGCAGTATCTAGGTCATCCATCAGTCTGCTTCCAGATATTTCCAGCATGGTGGTCACAGAAAGGATTGCTGGGCATAGGCCCACCCAGCCTGGCCAGTTTACTTGTAAAGTCAAACTAGCTCCTTCTGCTTTCCCTGCTTGTCTTTCCCTTGCTTTTAACGCATCTTCCTGGCCACTTTTCCAAAGTGGCTTGCCACAGCCACACCTTTCCCAGCTGGTGCACATTAACCTGCTGAGGTCAACAGGCAGGTGAATGGTTTTCTCTCTTTTTAGTGCTGCAACCTCTACTGCTTCCTCCTGACAGGCATAGTAAATTTTCCTTCCACCCTGGTTCTCTGCGGTGCATAAGCAAGCTGTATCCTGGTGAGCCCACTAAGCTTTTTACAGAGGAGAACAGGGACTGGAAAACATCTGACACTTGGTTACATTGAGTTTCTCTGGATCTCACCTGCATTTTTATGCCACCCTTTCTTCAGAGAAAGTTGCAAGTTCTTCCACAGAAATATGGATGCATTTTCCACCTGCATTTTCCATTTTACTATTTATATGCACTGTTCTCCTAACATTGGCATTTTTGCACACATTTTCCTAATTAAGTACTAATTGTTTGTGTGTATTTTTAATTTATGCACATTTAGCCATTTGCATTTGAAAAACTATGTGAATGACTGGAGCATGAATGATTTGTAACATACTGCAAATCTTGAAAAAATTAAGAAGTTTAAGGCAAAGTATGTTTTGCCTCACGATTAGGAGCTGCAAAACAGGAAGTTTCAGTAAGAATCTCAAAACCATGAGTTTCCCAAGAACTTGCTGCCTATTAAACTATAGAATTCAGACCCTGCTAGCGATATAATTCTTTATTAATTTCTTTCTCAAATTAAGCAACAAGTAATTTTAGTAATTTTCTTCATGTTGTGAGAAGGTCTTTGAAAACAGCACAGAAAAGTGCAGGTGTACACAAAATGCAAACTTTGCACAAAATAAGTCCCAAAATGTGATTTTTGTCACTCTTGTCATTGTTTTGTCATTCTTGTTATTTCAGAATTCTCCACATCAAGGCTTCCTGACATTTGAGAAACATGTTTGTCAACCATTATTAGAATGTTTTTTAATATTCTTTCCATCCCTACTCCTGTTTTTCCATAGTACCATCCCTGGATGTTTTCTCAGTATGGTAGGCCTCCTGTAGAGGGATGTCCTCATGCTCTATCCGAGACAAGTTACCTCACTCTGCCAAATGATAGGCCCAGTCCTGACCATTTTAAAACATCTTAAAATACTTTACTGTTCTGAATATTCAGACTCATTTAAAGTTGTGTGTGTATTGTCTGCTTCTTGTCTGTTTGTTACATCATACCTGGCAGAAACTCATCTGCTTTCACTCTTTTATACAGCACCTTACTTAACACGATGTTCAACATTTAACAAAACAACATATTCTGAAAACAGGTTTCCTTTCTCTCTGATGAAGAGTGCTGTCTTATTCTAATAGGAGGCATCAACTTTTCTATTTGGATACAAACTAAAGCATTTGTCTAAAGGAGATACTGTTAGACTTCCCACCTCTATCTTTCTCTCTCTCACATGCAAGCACACAACTTTAATTACTACACCCACTGCTGCATTTACCTATTTTTATCTGTTAAACATTGCAAAAGCATATTATATGCATCAGCAGCTAGCCCTAGTCTAAAATGCACACGCCACTTCATCTTGAGGGGTTTGTGTGAAAGCATACACAGGCCTGTGGGAGGAAATGAGTGGGCTGGCTTTTGTGAGTGCAGAGTTATTAAACTCTGCATGGCTTTTCTCCCTATTTAAATAGTATTTTCATCATGGTTTAATGAAAGAGTTTAGCAGACAGCATTGTGCAGATGACGTTTTTATAAGCTGTGTGTCTGCTTCAATCTTATTTATTGTGCTTATCTTGTCTTCTCTGCTTTGGTCATTATTCACAGTTGGGTAGTTCTCCACTGTTGGTTAAATCCAAGTCAATCAGCACATTGCTACTATTCCTTTTAGCTATTCTTCATTCCTTCCAGCACCCTTGGCTGCCTTTGTAGCACAGAGGAGAGGACAGGGCTATGCCAGAAGAGATTGGAACCATGGTAAATGATTATCAGACCTGGAGGGATTCCTTCATGAAGATGAGGTCAAGCAGCAGGCATTTTTTGTGAATATTAAAAGAAGTTGTATGGGGTTTTGAAAGAATAAGTGCGGAAAAAATAAAAGCTTTTGCTCACCTGAAGATGAATACCCCTGATCATTCTTAAAAAATGACTGAACTATTTGCAGAGATAGGCGTAAATGTAATTTCTAGTCTCAGAGTAGACCCACAAAAATCTATGAGGTTCTGTTGACCAAAGTTTGAACAGCACATTATTAAAAGTCATTTCCTGAAAAGCCTGTCAAACCAAAAAAGTATTCGCCTACCTCCAGAAAGACACCATACATAGGAAACATATTGGAAAGAAATGTACCTACTCACCTGGATGTGACCCACAGAGGAGTCTTTTAAAACTTTTCCTAAGAGCAGAAGTCAAGACTTGACCCCAAATTGCAGGGCGTGTTTCTCAGAGGGGAATAGCAAATGTGTTAAGCAACAGACTTGAGGAAGAAGGATCCTTACTTCTAAAGCTTTTGGAGCTTCCGTTATGGGGAATAAGAAGAATCCTATTCCCCATTTTAAAAAAAAGCCTCGAACTTCACAAATGGAAAGTTAATAAGGATCCTATTAGTCACTTCTGAAGCTGCAGACTCTTTTACACTCATTCACACAAAAGCCTCCAGATTCAGGAAGGAGAAGTAAGAAGAATCACATTTCCTACTTCTGAAGCTGCAGAAGGCAAAATTGCAAATATGGAGGGCTGACTCCTACTTAAGTTGTTAAAAATGACTTTATTCAACTCTGTCCAGAAATTCTGGAATATAGATTGGAGTATAAACTTGGTTTCCAGACTTGAGACTTGACTTCAGATTTGACTTGAAAGTATCTTGCAAGGACTTGAGACTCGACTTGAGACTTGAAGATAGAGACTTGGAGTAAAAGACTTGAATACATCACTGTTTATTTTTAAAATAAAACTGAGTTTGTGCTTAATTACTTCCCAGCTAGAGTTAAGTGTGTGAAGGGGAATAAGGTGGGCTTATTGAATAGGGTGTTCAAACTTTGGAGATTCATCAAATCTCTGTTATTTTCCAACATGAGCAGTGTTCTTCCTGCTGTTATCATATATGGAAGACATAATCTATATTTCTTGTCCAATTCGTTATGCCTAATACATAGCAAAAACATTTCATTACATTACAAAATCCACTTTTAAAAGTTGTTGCATTAACATGTGAATCACTGACCAATAACTTTTTGCCTGTGTACCAATCCACCACATAGGAAAGAAGAAGCCACAAAGACTCGCATATTGATAGATGAAAATTTTACTGATCAAAAAAGACTAAGGAAAAAGATTGCAGTTTTCTACCATTCATTCACTATGCCAGCCATCATACATTTCTGCAAATATGATATTGCGCAATCTGTGTAAAAATTATTCTTGTAGAGATAAGAACTTGCACAACATGGCAGGAACATCTCAACATTTCACAGTTTATGTAGTTTTCCATTCTCACGTACACAAATGAGAAAAGTGATTATTTCCATTCTTTTCAGCTGTTAACGAGAGCCAGCATACTGTAGTGGTTTGCACTAGCACCCTGGAGACCAGGTTTTGATTCCCCACTTAGCCATGGAAATCCACTGGGTGACCTTGGGCAAGTCAAACACTCTGAGTCCCAGAAAACCCCATGATAGTTTCACCTTAGAGTCACTATAGCCATTTCCGCATTAGCCTGTTACAGTGCTACTATTCCACTTTCAACATCCTATGGAATCCTAGGGTTTGCACTTTAAGAAGGGGATTCCATAGGATGTTGAAAGTGGAATAATCATAGAATCATAGAAATGTAGAGTTGGAAGAGACCACACGGGCCATCCAGTCCAACCCCCTGCCATGCAGGAACACCCTCAAAGCACTCCCGACAGATGGCCATCTAGCCTCTGCTTAAAAACCTCCAAAGAAGAAGATTCCACCACACTCCGAGGCAGCATATTCCACTGCCGGACAGCCCTGACTGTCAGGAAGTTCTTCCTGAGGTTCAGGTGGAATCTCCTTTCCTGCAGCTTGAATCCATTGCTCCTTGTCCTGGTCTCTGGAGCAGCAGAAAACATGCCCTCTCCTTCCTCTACATGGCATCCCTTCAAATATTTAAACATGGCTATCATGTCCCCTCTTAACCTTCTCTTCTGCAGACTAAACATATCCAGCTCTCTAAATCTATCCTCACAGGGCATGGCTTCCAGGCCTCTCACCATTTTGGTTGCCCTCCTCTGGACCTGCTCCAGCCTGACCATGTCCTTCTCGAATTGGGGTGCCCAGAACTGGACACAGGATTCAAGATGAGGTCTAACCAAAGCAGAGTAGAGTGGTACCAGTACCTCCCTCGATCTAGACACCATACTCCTATTGATGCAGCCGAGAATTGCGTTGGCTTTCTTGGCTGCCGCATCACACTGCTGACTCATGTTCAGCTTGTGGTCTATTAAAACTCCTAGATCCCTTTCACATGTACTGCTATCCAGCCACGTGTCCCCCATCCTATATTTCTGTATTCCATTTTTTCTACCTAAGTGTAGGACCTTACACTTCTCTCTGTTGAATTTCATTTTGTTAGCTTTGGCCCAGCTCTCCAATCTATCCAGGTCATTTTGAATTTTGATCCTGTCCTCTGGTGTATTAGCAACCCCTCCCAATTTGGTGTCATCTGCAAATTTGATGAGCATGCCCTCTATTCCTTCCTCCAAGTCGTTGATGAAGATATTGAACAGCACTGGGCCCAGGACAGAACCCTGTGGCACCCCGCTAGTCACTTCTCTCCAGGATGAAAAGCAGCCATTCGTGATCAGCCTTTGGGTTCAGTCGGTCAACCAATTACAAATCCAACTAACAGTAGCCCTGTCCAGCCCGCATTTTACTAACTTCTTTGCAAGAATGTCATGGGGAACTTTGTCAAAGGCCTTACTGAAATCGAGAAATGCTACATCCACAGCATTCCCTTCATCTATCAAGCTAGTAACTCTATCATAAAAAGAGATAAGATAAGTCTGGCATGACTTATTTTTGAGAAATCCATGTTGACTTCTCATGATTACCGCATCGCTTTCTAAGTGATTAGAAACTGACTGCTTAATGATCTGCTCCAGAATCTTTCCGGGCACTGATGTCAGGCTGACTGGGTGATAATTATTTGGGTCCTCTTTTTTTCCCTTCTTGAAGATGGGGACAACATTTGCCCTCTTCCAGTCTGCTGGAACTTCTCCTGTCCTCCAAGATTTCTCAAAGATTATAGCAAGAGGTTCGGAAATGACCTCTGCCAGTTCTTTTAATATCTTAGGATGCAATTCATCTGGCCCTGGAGACTTGAATTCATCCAGTGTGGCCAGGTATTCCTGTACCACCTCTCTACCTATTATGTGCCTCATTTCCCCTGCTTCCTCACCTGCTCCCCAACCGCCAGGTTGAGTGCTTATATCCTTCTGGGAAAAAACTGAGGCAAAGAAGGTGTTAAGTAGTTCTGCCTTTTCTCTTCCCCCGTTAGTAATTCGCCATCATCTCTGCGCAGCGACCCTATCGTCTCCTTCTTTTTCCTTTTGCTACGGACATATTTTAAAAAGCCCTTTTTATTGTTTTTGATGTCTCTGGCCAGCCTAAGTTCATTCTGTGCTTTAGCCTTTCTGACCTCCTCCCTACATCTCCTAGCTACTTGCTTAAATTCTTCTTTGGTGGTTTCCCCCTTCTTCCATTTCCTGTACATGTTTCTCTTAACACTTAGCTCAACTGAGAGTTCTTTAGTCAACCATTCTGGTTTCTTCAGATGCCTTCCATTTTTCCTCCTTATTGGCACAGTTTTAGACTGTGCCTTCAGTATCTCCCTTTTAAGGAACTCCCATGCCTCCTGAACTCCCTTTTCTTTCACTATTTTTGACCACTGAATTCCAGCCAGCAGCTCCCTAAGTTTACAGAAGTCTGCTTTTTTAAAATTTGAGATGAGTGTCTGGCTACACTTATCTTCTCCTTCCCACTGAATGCCAAATTCCAACAGGGCATGGTCACTCCCCCCTAAAGATCCAACCACTTCTACCTCATTAACAAGGTCATCCCTGTTGATCAGGATCAGATCTAGAATATTTGATCCCCTTGTGGCCTCTTCCACCTTCTGGACCATGAAATTGTCTGCAAGACAAGCAAGAAACTTGCTGGACCTTGCTGTCTTGGCAGAGTTTGACTGCCAACTTATATCCGGGTAATTGAAATCTCCTATTATTACTGTATCTCTCCTTTTTGAATGTGCAGTCATTTGGTTGAGGAAGGCATCATCAAAGTCCTCAGTCTGGGTTGGAGGTCTGTAGTAAACCCCCACTAGAATATCCCTATTGTTTCTCATTCCCTTAATTCTTACCCAGATGCTCTCAACCTGGCTTTCTGGGTTTAAGTCATGGATCTCTTCACAGGTGACAACATCCTTGACATACAAGGCTACTCCTCCTCCTTTCTTGTTTGGTCTATTTTTACAAAATAGGCTATACCCCTCTATTCCCACATTCCAATCCTGAGACTCATCCCACCAGGTCTCAGTGATGCCTATCAAATCGTATTTATTTTGTTGTACTAGGAGTTCAAGTTCATCTTGCTTGTTTCCCATACTCCGTGCATTAGTGTAGAGACACTTAAGTCCCTGGGCCCTTCCTGCAAGTCCTGTACTATAGTTTCTACTCCTCCTGCCACTGTCCGCTTGTACTACTTGTCCAATATCATTTGGGCCTTTTCCCCCTGCGCTTGCCGAGTCCTGGCCTTGAATAATATTGTCTCCCTCCCCAGCGGAACTTAGTTTAAAGACCTCTGAATCCTCCTTGCGAGACTGTTTGCAAAAACATTCCTGCCAAGTTTCGTGAGGTGCAGCCCATCCCTTGCCAGAAGCCCACGTTCATGGAAATTCAGGCCGTGTTCCAAAAACCCAAACCATTGCCGGTGGCACCATGTGCGGAGCCCGTTGTTGACTTCTGCTATTGCCCTTTCCCTACATGCGGCATATCCTTGAACAGGGAGGAGAGACGAAGTAACCACCTGCGCACTAAGGTCCTTAAGCTTCGTCCGCATAAGCTCATAGTCCTTTGCAATGTGGTAAAAGCTGCTCCTCGCAGTGTCATTGGTTCCGACATGAACCAAAATGAGGGGTTTATGCTCAGTGGGCTTGACCAGCCTGGTTAGCCTCTCCGTTATGTATATAATAGAACCATAACAGGCTAGTGTGCAAATGGCCTATAAGTTGGAAACTACTTGAAGGCACACAACAACAACAACAACAACAACACCTAAAAGTAATGCATAAAAAAAGGGAGAGTAAATCTTAATTGTAACACAAGAAAAAATAACCCTGGTAGCTATTACAAAAGGAATTATGTTACTCATCCTGAAAGTAATGTTATTTCTAATCTCTGCATCTGCTTCCTGAGCTAATTGTATCATTCTGCTTAACAGTAAAGATGGAGCCAACATGGTGTAGTGATTTTATTGTTGGACTATGGGCTCTGGGAACCAGGGTTCAAATCCTTCTCCAGCCATGGAAACCCACTGGGTGACCTGGGGCAAGTCACACTCTCTCAGCCTCTGAGGAGGGAAAAGGCAAAAGCCCCCCACAAACAAATCTTACTGAGAAAACTCCATGATAGGTTCACCTTAAGCTTGCCATAAGCTTGAAAATGACTTGAAGGCACAAACAAGAGCAATGGTAAAAATGACCCTGTAGACTGAGCTGCAGTATGTATATGCTTACTTTTAACAAAGGCCATTTCCACATAGGGTAAATAAAACGGTGCAGTGTGTCTTCCATGGAGGACGTCTGCACCTTGGAGTGTACTGGGTCCGGACTACTTACCGTAGATCCACACCTCAGTCCGCTCCGGAGCAACCCCAAGTGGTCCTCCATCATGTTTTTGAAAGACCTGATTTTTCAGGTCTTTCAAAATGCTGGCACACGCCATTGCGTGCCTGCTCTCCAATGCAGATTTGCAGGCTCACACCAATGCGAGTCTGCGATCTGCGGAGGGCAACTTTAGGCTGGCAAGCTTCAGCAGTTGGTCGAGACCCACGACTAACTGGAAGCCGCCATTTTGGACACCGGAGCAGTGCGGATCTACGATCACACACTGCTCCTCCTCACCCTGGACCGGACCGGACCCACAGAAGATCCAGTGAGCAGCGGCAGGGAGCGATTCCCTCGCCGTGTGCGGAAATGGCCAAAGTTTCTGCTTCTTTTCCAGTTTTGTCAGCTGGGTCCTCTGTAAATGATGCAGATGAAATTGGCATACTCTCCTCAAAAGGCCTTCTGGATGGAACTCCAACAGACACTGATGATACACAGCTTGCCAAAGCCTATAGCTTTTGCTGCATCTGTGATCACCACTATGGGCTTCTGGGCAGATACTGTCGCTTCCAGACTGATATATCCTGCGAAGAAAACAGGAACAATATTACACATTTGGTCCTTGTCTTGTCCCTGTAACAGTTGTTCCAGGTCTCTGCCCTATGTGATCCTGTCAGACAAGCTGCAAGGCATTTGAATGTTATCCATCGGAACAAAAAACAAGCAACAGATTTTAAGCCCCAAGACTGCTGGTGATTGTAAAATATTGCACAGAGGATTCTATTTTACCTTCTATTTTATGAGCAAGGCAGTCAAACAGCTCAGCCTACATTAGGCTAAGCATCATATTTTTCTGTTGGTAATAGAATCATTCATACCTTCTGACATTTGACAGAGAGGAAAGATACACAGTAGAACAAGGGCGTCAAAAGAGAGATGTGTTCCTATAAGCTATTGGAAGTGATGAGAGCCAAGGGAACATCTGAAGCTGTGACGAACTTTTTCAGTTCAGACAAATGTTTATGTCCATATCTTGTACTCTGGATATTCTTTGGAGAATAGAGGCCAGAAATTATTCACCAGAAACTAACATTCTCATATGATAATAGCTATTTCCACAGTAAATTGTTATAATGCACTTTCAACACTCTATGGAATCCTGGGGTTTGCAGTTTAGGGAGGGGCCTTTAGAATTCTCAGCCAGAGAGCTCTTTGGCCTCAGGAAACTACAAACCCAGAATTCCACAGGATGTTGAAAGTGGAATAATAGCGCTATAAAGCGTAATGCGGAAATGGCCAATAATTTAACTGAGCTTTTATGTTGGGATGCTGGTTTATTCCCAAGAATGTAATTAGTGGACACTGTAAAGCAAAAATTGAAGGCCTGTGTTTAGGAATGAGAAGACATTTCATTGGATTTTGGCAATCTCAACAACAGAAGCATTTTTACATTCTTATTGTGAGAAAATGTGCACCTTCCTTCATGTATGGTGAGATTTGTAAAGGTTCCACAATATTTCCGGTAAAAAAAAGTAGGCACAAAGCAATACAGGTATTTTAAAAAGTGCACTATTAAAATGTGCACAGTTGGAAAAAAAATACATAGAAACATGCTCTAGTAAATTGGGGAAATTTGTATAAATTAGGTGAGTTATACAAATAAATATACAACTTAAGAAAAATGCATTAAAAAACTAGGCAAATTTTAGTGTGAGAAGAACAAACAAAATATTGTAACCCTGAACAAGGTAGGTACAGGAAGAAAATGCAAGCAGGATTCAGAAAAACTCAACAAAATTAAAACTTGAAGAGATTTTTATTTTCTTAATTGATGTCCTCCAGACATTGGTGGACTGCATTTTCCATCAGCCCTAGTCAGTATGGCCCATGGACAGAGTTGGTGGGAGTTGCAGTGCAGCAATGTTTGGAGTTCCACAGTTCTCTAACCCTACTTTATACGAACTCTATATGGCCACTGCAGGACTTGGTCTCCATGTTACTTTCTTCATGAGGAAGAAATTGAGGCTAGAACAAGTCACTGTTGTACATAAAAAATTTTTAAAAAAAGTTTCATTAAGCAATGTTGGTTAATGAAACAAATGATTAGTTACAGAAGACAAAATGTATCCCACCATTAAACCTGTCACATTGGTTCCAGGTGTGACATTTGGGCTCCTGGAGGTCCCAAGCTTCCTAGGCACAGGAGTTCTTCTAGCAGTGGGTGAGAGTCAGTACAGTAAAGCTGATACTCACTCCCTTCTAGAACCTGCCAAAAAAAGAATAGCAACCAAAAAGTCTTCACTTTCTCCCATGGCTTGGAGACAAGAAGGCTAAGTAGGTTCCTAGAGGGAAGTCTATGAACCATCTTGTCTCTGGAATGTTTAAAAGCATGGCAAAGTCCAGCTTGATATTTATTTAACATATAGTCGTCCCTCCACATTTGCAGGTTTGACCTTCATGAATTTAATTATTCATGAGGCATATACTTGCCTCCCCACCTTCATTTTTCTCCTCCTGTCTCTTGCATTGCTCACACCAGGCTTGCCAGGCTTGTGTTTTGACAGGGTTTTTTTTTTCCTTTTGGGAGAGCAAAGCCCCCTCCAACTGTTGAAGGAAGGCCTGGGCTGTCTGCCATGTGGCTGCACATTCTGCTGTGTATTGGCTGCTTATTGGTCAGGTGCTCCTTTCTCAATATCACCACCAAAAGTAATTAGAATTTCAAATTTCCCCTCTTCTCTGTCTGAGGGGAAAGTACCTGTAAGCCTTTTAGGTTGTCTTTCCACCACTACCCCCATACCCAAGGCAGGGCCTTTGCCTCTTAAGGAATGAAAGGGGGAAGCTCCAGGAGAGAATCGCAGGAGGGAGTTATTTGCATTTTTCCACTTTCACAAGGGTTCTGTGCCCCTAGACCTCACAAAGGGGCTATTGTACAGTAAAATAACTGTCAAGTCCATGGCAGACTATTATACCATCTTTGACCGACTCATACACTTTTGAAAGTTTTTTACATATGTGTGACCACCACATCCAGGTCATCTGTTCATATAATTCTCACGCATCTCAAACTGCAATCAAGCTGAGATGTGCACAGGAGAGAACTGGACATTCAATAGTAACTTGCCATGTCTAGCTTTACTTCTGTGGTGCTATTTTTCTTAAGTCAATTCCTTCATTTTTTTTTTAATTTTCCTTCCTTGGTGGAAAAGAAGAAAAGCAGCTGACCCTTTTGCCTGCTACTCATTTGGTTTAAAATAAACACCTTGTGTTCAGTTCTGACCCTCAGTCTGATTGCTAGGCCTCATTCTCTTGCATGGTGGCTTTTATTTAGGCCCTCTCCTTGTTTATGATTTATGAAGCTTTCAGTCTATTGCATTTAACAGGCTTGGTACAAAAAAGAAGAAAGCTTTTAGCTGGGAGGCAAAATGGAAAAGCAATAGTTCATGCTGTTTTTTAATATAATTTAAAGGCAAGTTTCAAGTTAAGAAAGCCAGAAAATGAAACAAGGCAAGGGTGACAGCCTGAGAGAGGCTGTGGGCCCCCCAAATTTTTCCCAGAGGAGGACATTAGCAGTGACAACATAGATGGATTTCCCCTCCAGGCAGCACAGAAGCCTTGCCTCTTTCAAAACATTGGGAATTGCATTTGTACCTCTGCAGAGTCCTCTAACAGGGTCTCAAGGGGTGAGACTACCTTGTGTAATTCCTTTCTTCTGTTATTATAGCAGTTGAACACATTTAGACAGTTACTTAATCAAACAGAGCTGGCCAGGCTTGGCTAGGCTTCGCAGATAAGACCTGAGGGATTCACAAATCCTATTGTCAGTTTGATTGAGGATCTGTTCATAGGATTGGTTACATCTCAGGTTAATAAGACCCCTAAACTCACTTTGGTCTCTGAAATTGAGAGCTTTCATTCCCTCCAACCCTTCCCTCAATAGGGCCTTATAAGTTTTCCCAACTGCCAGTATATTGACTTCTAGCTTGTCTAGAATGCACAAAGGGAAAAGGAGATACTTCATTTTGGGAGGATTTGGGTAGGGCTACAGATAGAGTTCAGAGCCCCTTGAATCAGGGTTTGGGTCAGCCCAGTCTTCACATAGGCTATACATCAAAAGAGAAATCATGTAGCTCAGGGGCCACATTCATTCCACCAAGACCTCTAGTGTGGCACCCCTGGGCCACTCGTCACTGAAAGAAATTGCTCCCCAAAATGTAGAACCACATCCCACAGGCGTCCAGGGGTGAAAAACTTCCTTTTAAGGCTATTTCTGGGGGGCTATAACTTGGGAAGGGGATTGAAGCAGTTTTCCATCCAAAGTGGAAATGATGTTTCTGGGCATTTCTAGTTTTGAGGAAATGGGCGGAGTGGACTGTGGACCAAGGGCAGGAGGAAATGAGATGGGTACAAGTGTTCAAAATTTGAGGAATTTAAACATGCAAAGGGAGGGCTGCAGGAACCCCACGCCCTTCCATTATTATTTTTATTGACCTCAACTTATGCATGGGACTTAGACCTGTTTAGGGGAATCTGGTTTCAGGCTGGGTTATGGGACCAAGATGGGTAGAGTGAGTCATTGTTGGATCTGCTGATATCCTTCTGGGCTGCCTTGCTGGGAGAATCAGTGTGGCATAGTAGCTTGGATGCTGGTCTAGGACTCTGAAGACCAGCTTTAAAATCCACACTCAGCCATGGAAATCTACTGGGTAACCTTGGGCAAGTCACACTCTCTCATTCTCAGGGGAAGGCAAAGGCAAACAACCTCTGGACAAATCTTTCTAAGAAAACCCCATGATAGGTTCAACTTAGGGTTAGCATAAGTTGGAAATGACTTGAAGGCACACAGCAACTCGCTGGGATGGGATTGGAGACACTCTTCTATAGTGACTCTGTTCTTTTTTGGAGGTGAAAGCCCAGAAGGTGGTGCTGGGTGCTGATCCTGTTTGACTCCATGGCCATTGCCCTATAGAATCTCTCATTATTCCATTTTATCCCCCATGCTATTTAACATATACATTAAACTACTGAGAGAGGTTGTTTGGGGTTTCAGAGCCATTTTTAACATCCATCTCTATTTCTCCTGTACTCTTATCCTCAAGGCAGCTGTTTCTGTGTTAGTATGTATGATTAATTATGGGCTGGATGAGGACAAACTGAAGCTCAATTCAGATGAGGCAGAGGTGCTTTTGGTCATTGAAAAGGTAGGTTCAGATAAAAGGAATTCAGCCTGAGATTACAGCTTTTATATGTTTTTATTCAGAACTTTGTATGTGTCCTTTTTTTAGGTCCCAGACCTGGGGAAAAATAGGATATAAATAAATGGAGATGGACATGGACATGGACATGGACATGGACATGGACATGGACATGGACATGGAGGAAGAGGGATAATTTCCAGAAGGGAGGAGCTTCCATTATACATGGATGCTCTCCACATGATTTGGAAGAGCATTCAGCATAGAGGCAACTAGTATATGGAATGCTTTTCCATACAGTTCATGTAACTTCATATTGTTCATATAAAGTTCATATAACTTTGACATGGTTCACCTATCTCTTGTTTGTAAAGCACATTAAACAATAATTTCCTTGAGCAAAGTTTCCCTATTTAATCCAACCTGACACTGATTTCTTGAATTTAAAAGAATTTGTGTGTTGTGTTCTGTGTATTCCTGTAATGTCTGTTACAAAATAAGATTTTTGAGCTGATATTCAGTATTGCAGCCACGGATTCATCACCTAGGGGTATAGATCTGCAACTGCCCTGTATTCAGTAAGACTGTCTAGTCTTATTATAAAACTATGTAAATACCCTCCCAGTCCACCTTAACATCCAGCAGTTGCATTGAGCAGAGGTCTATTCAGCTGGTGATTGGAGTACAAGAAGGCTGTGACAAGGATTTGCAACAGGAGTTTTGCTTCAGATTGCACTGCCTCACTTGCTGGTGAGAGAGGGTTGGAACCATCATCCTTCTAGTGCCCCAACTATCAGCTGAACAAACCTCCTTCACCTGATCCAGCTGCTGAATGTTAACTGGATGTAGACTGGGGGGCAACTGGGCCAGGAGATGTTACCAGTGTGGAATATCAGCATTAATTAATGCACAGTGCTTAACAAACCAGGGAAGACCAGAATTCTGAACTGTGTGGCACAATTCCACAGATTAAAAAAACAAAAACTGTCCAAGACAGAAATTTACAAGTAGAGGGCAACAGGAATCATTATGGGTGAATGTGGCACAGGAGAGAGGCACTTATTTTACTCAGATTCTCAAGTGCCTGCACAGGGCTAATGTAAATACATCAATTGCATTTCTATGTCTTACACATCCCTCTCCTCAGGGTGACCGATGAGGTTTCAGGGCTCCTGGCACTTGCTCTGGGACTAAGCTTCTTGGAACAAGATCATTGAAAATTTAGGGAATATTGTAATTTTTGTATTTATTTAGATACACTTTTGTATCTAAATAAATGTAAATAATGCAACATTCTCACACAATACAATGTTCTCATGCAACACATTCTATTCTCCCTGTTCTCTTGGAGACCTCATGAAAATCCTAGTTCTAATATTTTCTCAGTTACTTCAGTTTGTCAACTGAAACATCTTTCATTTTCAAAGACATTAAAAATTAGCTCATTTCTTTGGGGAGAAGGGGAGGCACAGGGTCAGCTCTATGGGTAGACAGAGGGAGGAGATCACCTCAGGTAGCTTATGTAGCTTAAGTAGGAGTCCCCAGCATCCTGGAAGTTATGTCTCAACTCCACAACTCTTTCCCTGTGCCACTCAGTTGGCCTTGGGCTACCTAAATTAGCCTGCTGTCTTATGTTGAGAGAGACCCCTGTCTTGTTGCTACAGTTGAGGTAAGACTGAATTGTCAGTCCAATTAGTTGCTGTACGTGGAATGGGCAGAAGCCAGCATAACGTTTTTTTGACTCAAGCAGCAAAATGTCTTGGACCACCACTGTTTGAAAAGTTGCCTACCATTCAAATAGCTGCTGGTCATTTGCACCCATTATCTTAGTAACTTATCTCTCAGTTGACGTGCCTGGGCCAGTTGATACGTTTTGGTGAAATCTGACTCATCGTCAAGGTTTCAGGCTTACAAACCTTCTATCCCAGAACCTAGAACCTGAAACGCAACAAAAAGTAATAATAGTTCATCAAAAATACAGCATCCAGTTAATTGATAGAGGCTGGTTGTATATGATATATCCAGCTATACCTAAAATAACTTCACTGGGAAATTTAACATTTCCTTCAGAACCCAATCCAACCCAACTGGTTTCAGCAGTGTGTGGGGGGATAGACAATAATATTGTTGCCATTATGAAATTGATCATAAGAAAGACTCATTTCCAGTTGTAGAAATGGGTCTACTTTGTGGAGAAAAGGTAATGATGCAACTGTAAATTTTTTGTATCTCAAAAGAGCATCTCTCCCGTCTCCCACTAGAAAGGTTATTTAGAAAGTTTTCAAGTAAAGGATAAGGATTAAAATGCTTGCTTATCCATAATTCTCTGTAATTAGTTCCTGAAGGTGACCAAAATATTTAAAGAAGTTTTCATCATACAGTCTGAATAGATGTCTTCAGGAAAGTGAAGCTTAATCTCCAAGAATTAAGACAGCTTGAACAAGCCAATCAAGAAGACAAAAATAGTTTGATGATATTATTATTATTATTATTATTATTATTATTATTATTATTATTATTATAAAAATTATTTCTATCCCGCCTCTTCACATGGATCGAGGCGGCGAACAACATGAAATACATGAAATACATTAAAAACATTAAAACATACCCAATCCTCCCCACCCACCAACCCACCTAAAACAACCCCTTAAAACACACAACAATTAACATCAATCAATTAACTATTAACAAAACAGCAAGACAATTAATGGGAGGCGATGGAAATGCTAGTTTTGGAAGGCCTGTCGGAAGAGATCAGTCTTGACTGCTTTTTTAAAGCAGTAAAGACTGGTAATATGCCGGGTCTCCTCCAGCAGGCCATTCCATAACTTGGGAGCGACAGAAGAAAAGGTCCTCTGGGTAACCGCAGCCGAACTAGTTCTGACTGGCTGCAGTAAATTCCTCCCTGAGGACCTTAATGTGCAGGGCGGATTATATGAGAGAAGGTGATCCCACAGGTAGGCTGGCCCCAAGCCATGAAGGGCTTTAAAGGTAATAACCAACACCTTGTACTGTGCCTGGAAACTAATAGGCAGCCAATGAAGAGACTTTAAAATTGGTGTTATATGGTCAGTTTTAGGTCTACCAGTGACCAACCTGGCTGCCATATTCTGAACTAATTGAAGTTTCCAGACTAAGCACAGCGGTAGCCCTATGTAAAGCGCATGGCAGAAGCCGAGCCGTGAAGTTACCAGCGCATGCACCACTGTTTTTGGGTGTTCCAGCTCCAGAAAGGGGCGCAGCTGGTGTATCAGCCGAAGCTGATAACAGGCACTCCTGGCCGCCGCATCTATTTGAGCTGTCATCTGAAGTGGCGAGTCCAGGAGAACCCCCAAGCTGCGAACACAGTCTTTCAGGGGAAGTGTGACCCCGTCTAGGACTGGTTGACAGACCTCCATGTCTGGGCTAGGGCCCCTAGCAGTGAGTACTTCCGTCTTATTTGGATTCAGCTTCAGTCTGTTTTTCCTCATCCAGTCCTTTACTGCTTCAAGACATTCGTTCAGAGGTGAGATGCCACCCTTAGTTGATGCTATTATCCGAAGCATGGAGAGATATATCTGGGTGTCATCAGCATACTGATAGCACCTTGCTCCATGCCTCCTGATGATCTCTCCCAGTGGTTTCATGTAGATGTTAAATAGCATTGGGGACAAGACAGAGCCCTGAGGGATGCCAGATTTAAGCTCCTTTTTCGAGGAGCAGCTGTCCCCAAGTATCACCATCTGGTATCTACCTGAGAGATAGGACCGGAACCACTTAAGCGCAGTGCCCCCAATCCCTAACCTTCTCAGGCATTCCAGAAGGATACCATGGTCTATGGTATCGAAAGCCGCTGAGAGGTCCAAGAGTACCAGCAGGGTCACACTTCCCCTGTTGATACCTAGGCAAAGATCATCCACTAAGGCGACCATGGCAGTCTGGACTCCATATCCTGCCCTGAAGCCAGTTTGAAATGGGTCTAGATAATCTGTTTCATCCAAGACAGCTTGGAGCTGAAGACCAACAGCCCTCTCGATCACCTTGCTTAAGAATGGAAGATGAGAGACTGGTCTATAGTTATTCATATCCAGGGGGTCTATGGAGGGCTTTTTTAGAAGCAGCCATATAATCGCTTCTTTTAAACAAGCTGGAAAATTGCCCTCCCTAAGGTATGCATTAATAATGTATCTTAAATGGGTCTTAATTGCAACTCCTCCCTGAACGACCAGCCATGAAGGGCAGGGATCAAGAGGGTAAGTTGTCTTTCTTATATTTCCAAGGAGCTTGTCTACGTCCTCGGTACTCACTGACTGAAACTGATCCAGTATAATCCTGTTCACGGAATCGCTGGACACTCCACTCGTAACCCCTGCAGTAACACCAACATCCAAATTGGCTCTTATCTGAGAGATTTTATCTGCGAAATGATTATTCAAAGCATCACAGCAAGCTACGCTAGGTTCTAACAGCGAGTTTGGGGGAGCGGGTATCTGAGTCAGATCCTTTACCACCCTGAACAGCTCTGCTGGACGGGAAGTTGCAGACGCAATACATGCAGAGAGGAAGGTCTTCTTCGCCACGTCCATTGGCACTCCATAGGAATAAAGGAATTCTCTATAGTGTGTCCTGTCAGATAAGAGTCCAGATTTCCACCAGTTGCGCTCTAGTCGTTGTCCAACCTGCTTCATTATTACTACTACTACTTTAAAAATCTCATCTTCATCAAAACAGCATGCGAAATCTACCACCATATCAATCATTAGCCACAGTGCTAAGCTAGATGTAGGGAATGACAGGATGTATCAAGTAATCAGCCTGAAAAGCAGGGCGAATTCAACCATTTGGTAAGGTGAGATGGCCACCACAGATAGCAGATTCTAGGGGTCACAGAAGGATAGCAGACTGTTACTAACTGCATTTTTCACTGCCAGGTACAGAGAGAGGTACTCATGAGATATTCTATCTCCTGAGCCAAAAGAGCTGAGCAGGTTTCAAGTACTATGTACCTTGACTCAGGTATACTGTTGCCTTCTGCTGGGGCCAATGGTCTTGGGCTATTTCTGATAGCCAGATACCAGTTTTACTACATGTGAGGTAGACAAGTAACCAAGTTCCAGACTTAATGTTCTAAGAAGGGAAGCAGCACAACTTCCATTGTTTTACTGCTTCTGAAGGAAAGAATGAATTGATAGCCATTGAGTCCATCATGAGAAGCACGGCTTTCTGAAAGTTGGTTGCCATGTTTTGCTGTGCTTTGACTGGAGCAAAAGCATCAAAGCTTACATCAGGGGTTGAGGCCAATATTATCCTCCATGACTTCATATAGACGATACTACAAGGGCCATGTACTCCACCCCCCCCATGCAATAATACACAGTCAAACAAAGAGATGGCCACCCAACCTCTGTTTAGAGACCTCTGAAGAAGCAAATTCCACCACCTTCTAAGGCTCTCTCTCTCATTGTGAAATGTCAAGAAGTTTATCCTACCATTTAAGTGAAGTTTTTTTTTCTTGTAATTTGAATCCATTGATTCATATCCTAGTCCCTGGAACTAAAAAAATAATAATAATAACCTTGTGCCATCTTCTACATGAAATCCCTCAGATATATAAAGACAACTGTCAACTTACCTCTCAGCCTTGTCTTTTTCAAGCTAAATATACCCAGTTTCTCAATCTGTTCCATGTGGACCTTAATTTCCAGACCTTTCACCATCTGGTTGCCCTCTCTGGACATGTTACAGTTTGTCAATTTCCTTCGTGAACTGTGGTGCCTAGAACTGCACATTCCAGCTGAGGCCTGACAAAGGCAGAAAAGAGTGATACTATTTCTCCTCTTGATCTGGATGCTGTATTCCTGTTGATGCAGCCTAGAATTGCACTGGTTACCAAAATTATAACTCCATCAAAAAAGAGAGAACACAAAGTCTGGCATTAGTTGTTTTTGAGAAACCCATCCTGGAGTTTGTTAATCACAGCACTAAGTGTTCACAGACTGACTGTTTAATAAGTTGCCCTAGAATTGTTTCTGCTATTGATGTTAAGCTGACTGGCTAGCTTTTCCCCACCTTTCCGAAAATAGGGACAATATTCACAGTCTTCTACTCTGCTGGCAGCTGCCCTCTTCTTCAAGAACTTGAAAAGATGATCAAAAGAGGCCCTGTGATTACGTATACAAGTTCTTTTAGTGCTCTTGGTTGCAAGTCGTCTGGCCCTGGAGACCTGAATTTATTTAGAATATCTAGATATTCCTGCACTATCACTTTAATATTCTGGGCTGCATTTCCCTTGTTGAATCATTTACTCTATTTTTACCAGGTGGAGCACTGTTTTCCTTTTGGGAGAGGACTGGGGCAAACTTGGTGCTGAGTAGTTATTGCCTTGTCTCTGTTTGCTATTAGCATTTCACCATCTTCTCCACACAGTTTCCTTCTGACATCTTAGTTCTTCTTGTTCTCAGCATAGCCTCAAACTCCCCTATTATTTTTAACTTTTCTAGCAAGCCTGAGCTCATTCTGAATTTTCGTTTTGCTAACTTTCTCCCTATAGTAATAGCATATGTATTTTTATATTGCTTATCTGCTAAGTGCTCTCTAAACAAATTACAATGTTGTAAGCTAATTGCCCCCAACAAGCTGGGTACTTATTTTACTGATCTGCAGAAGGATGGAAGGCTGAGTCAACCTGGAGCCTGGCAGGATCAAACCCACAACTTTGTGGCTGCAGTACTGGCATTTAACCACTGCGCCACCAGGGCTCCCTACAAGTACTGTATATTCATTTGTGTTCCTCTCCTGTGAATTCCCTTTTTTTTAAAAAAAATTGTACATGTCCTTTTTTAAATCTCATCTTCTCAGAAAGTTCTTTATGAAACCATCCTCTTTTTTAAAAAAACACCTCCGACTTTTCTTTCTTATTGGAATTGTTTACAATTGTGTCTTCAATGTTTTTTAAAAGAATTTCAATCCATCACAACCTCCCTTTCCTTTGAGCATTTCTGACCATTGGATATGCCTCCTGTTTCTTTGAGCTTACTGAAATCAGCTTCTGTAGAGCTCAGAGTTCCTGTCTTATTATGTTTGGCTTTCCCTTTCCTTTGAATAACAGATCTCTGGAGGATGTCGTCACTGCCACCCAAGGATCCAAATACTTCCACTCTGCTGATTTGTTCTTTCCTGATTATTTTGATCAGATCCAAGCTCAATGTTTCATCATTGTCTCTTCCACCTTCTGGACAATGAAGTTGTCAGAAATGGAAGTGAGATACCTGTTGGACTTTACATTCTTAGTTGAGTCTGACTTCCAACAAATATCAAGGTTCCTGAAGACTGCCATTATTACAATGCGGTAAATGTGGGGGTGACATTTCAGGAACTCGAAGTTAAAAAAAATGTGAATGTAGCATCCCGTTGCAGTCAGTGGACACAACGGACACAACACACCACTCACCATGGCTATTGTGGGCATGTATGTATTGTCTCCATTGTCTATAATGGGATATGATACTGTGCACAACCTTGCATTCATGCATATGGAGGTTATGCCAGAAGAGAGCACACTGTACTATATCAGTCCTTTTTGAATACTTAGTTATCTGTTCTATGAAGGCATCATCCAAGTATTCAGTGTGGCTTGGGACCCTACAGTAGAGCACTACAATGATGTTACTGTTGTTTTCCTCCTCTTTAATTCCCCCCCCCCAAATGATGTTAACCTGTTTTCTATGCTCAGAGTCATGGATCTCCTCACAGATATATATATCCTTGATGTATAATACTCTTCCTTCTCCTTGCTTGTTTGATCATTTGTTGGGGAGGGGGCATTATTACTTCATTCAATTCATGAGAATCATCCCACTATTTAATTATATTCATCTTCCTGTGTTAAGAGTTCAAGTTCTTCTTGTATATTTCCTATGCATGGTGAATTAATATAAAGTCATCTAAGAACAGAACAGACGATGAGATTTTGAAAGAATGGCAAATGGTACTGGGTAATTGTGGGGTACTGACAGATGAAAATGAGTGACTCATGATTATGATAATTAATGAGCGGGTAATTGGATATATATCATGAAACTGGAATATGATGATGATAATGCAAGAGCTAATGTGTAACGTGATCAATATAACATGGTACATTAATATAAACAAGTTAAGAGATATAGAGAATGAAATCTAGATCAGTGTGGAAGATCAAAGAAAATTCATGTAAAGTTCAGTTATAATTGTTTGTTTGTTTTATATGTGAATTGAATAAAATGATTTTTTTAAAAAAAGAACAGAACAGATTATTTATTCATATAGTCCAGTCTTTTCTATCCTGACTGGCAGCAAGTCTCCAGAACTTTATGCAGAAATCTATTATGTCATCTTAAATGAAGATGTCAGAAAATGAGTTTGAAACCTTCTTCATGTGAAGCGTATGTTCTCCCCAGCACTCATTAGTGATATAATAGATCTAGCAGACCTCCAGAGAATTATTTCATGCCTGCTTATGAAAGCTGTAGCTTGCTGTTCTTCCTTTGGCTACTGATTGAGTTTTGCTTGCAAAGCTAACAGTTTCAGATGGTGGGGATAGGGAAGAGGATGGGGACAAGTTCATAGAGTCTTTTTTTTTCTTTCTTTTTTTAAGTTAAAGGGCTTTCTTGGAAATTTGCCTATAAGAGTTCTCAGAGAAATCCTGGGGTACTGGAAATGAATTCCAGTGAGAACTGGTAGAGTTGTTCCTCACTGTTCAGAATACAATTTTACAAACATTTTGCCAAGCAGTGAGAGCTTAATAATTGCACTACTCTCAAAATAAAACTATTCTAGCAGTTTGGAGAAGGATAATTGTTCAGTGGGCGGATGTACAGCTAGACAGAAAATATATTCATCAGGGTCACTGAAGAAAAGCATTGCTGTTGCTCTTTTCCCTATGAGGTATTAGAACTTGGAAGTAAGTGCTGTAAATGATGTTTCTCATGACTTGAGCAACAAGGGCAATACACTTAATTTTAAGCATTTTAAAAAGAATGTGAAATAGTGTATTTTAAATGTTTTCATAATGAGTAATTCATCACTTCAAAACACTGCTTTTTGATAGAATAATTTTTTAAAAAAGCTAATGAATAATGGCCAAAAATTACAATTTCCCCCACTTCAAAAATAAGTAGCACTAATGTGCTAAAAATAGTACTTTTCTAATAAAAAAAGGCAACTTAATTACATTTATTTATTAACTAAAGTGATTGGCAATTTGGAATTTTGGCACCAACTTAATTCCAGGATTTTTAATTATTAAGTTACTACTTAAAGCTAGTGGTAAAGAGCCAAGAACATTTTAAAAGTCCCACATGGTTTGTCCAAAACTGTGTGTACTTTTGGATTTTTGCAAAACTGCTTCTTGCTTTTTGTTAGTCTTTCAGGGTTGGGGAATTGCAAGAATTACATCACAATCATGTTAAAATCTTGTAACCCAACAAAAATCAACATCAGAAAATGGAGGGGAGGAGCTCATCTTCTTTATATCCATGTGGTCCACTTGTGTTCCATGAGGGATGACACACAGAGCCTCCTCATCTGTCCCATGAAATCCACCTTTGAATCTCTTAATCCCTGGGTCCATGCATGAATGAGAAAACTAAAGAGAGGGAGGATTATGCAGAATAAAGAGATGAGATTCTAAGACAGAGAGGAAGGGAGAGCGAGAACAGGTGTTTGGTTGCATGAATACAAAACAGAACACTGAAAAATCCATGCAGCAGTTTCCTTGTCTCCTAAGGTCAAAACCGGGACACAGGGACAGAGAGGGTGAGAGGACAGAATTCTTCATTCTAGCAGGTTTTCAAGGGAAGCATTTCATTTAAGTTTGAACCAGCACTGGACTAGGACTCCAGGAGACAAGGGTTCAAATACCCTCTCAGCCACTGGATGACCTTGGGCAAGTCATATTTTCTCAACTCAAGAGGAAGGCAATGACAAACTTCCTCTGAATAAATTTTGCCAAGAAAACCCCATGACAGGATACCATAAGTCATGGTAGTAGACTTGAAAGCACATAACAGGAACAACGGTCAACTTAAATTTAAATGACAAGTTAACATAAATTATATATAATTATATATAAATAGTTAAATCTCCTCTTTCTGATGTAAGTTAATTAGATTTTTCAGCTTATTAATGAGTAGCTAAACTCAACCCCTTTCACTGAACTTTCCCATCTCTGTGGTACAACACATTCAGCTGCCACTTTCGAATAGTGCCACCAGTAGCTGTCCTTAGGCCCTGTTCTCCCCTAAATAACATGGTTATTACATAGCCAGACTGTCAACTGGTTGGAATCAAGCCATATCGGTGTGCCTATAAGTCTACTCTTCTTTGCATTTGTGAGAGAGATCATACCTTTATCATAAACATGCATCAATTTTGTATCAGGTGTAGCAAAACACAGGTCTGTACTGAGTCATACATACTAACAGTCTTTAATACAAAGAGTTTCATGGATTTCAAAGATAATAGTATTAATAATAGTAATAGTATTGAGTAGTCTCCAACTTATGCCTCTCTGCCAATGGACGGCATCCATTGGTGGAATGAGGAGGAAGCTGATTTTCAATTAATGCCCGTCTCCCATAGTTCTCTGAACCCCTACAGTCTGATACAGAGGGCCCCCAAACCCGCTTGGTCTGATCAGGAATGGGATGGGACAACTGTTGGGAGGAGATGAAATTGTCACTGATGGGATGTTGCCCATCAGCAGAGTTATATAAGTTGTTTGATAACACGAAGGCCATTCCACACTACACTGTTACAGTGCTATTATTCCACTTTCAACATCCTGTAGAATCCTGGGATTTGCAGTTTACAAAAGAGCACTCAGAATTCTCAACCAGAGAGCTCTTTGGCCTCAGTAAATTACAAACCCCAGAATTCTACAAGATGTTGAAAGTGGAATAATAGCACTATAACAGTGTAGCACAGAACTGGCCTAATACTAATGCTAACACTAATATCTAATACTAATGATGGGAAAGCAGCAGCAACAGGTTTAACTAAAGCAATGCAAACTTTTTCACTTTGCATTTCAGTGGTTATCTGGATTGTAACTTGAAGAAATAGTTTGTTGACTGAAGAAGTCTAGGTTTCTTCTTCTTTTTTCCCTTCAGCAATGGCAGAAGACAAGAAAATCCCATCATTTCTGTAGAGTCATGACATCCTGTTCACTAGTGAAAAAATGACACCCAAGAGGGAGAAGATGGTGAAGTCAAGGGTAGTAAAGAATAGGAGAGGAAAATATAAAGATTCTCTTCAAAGTCTTTTCAAAAATATTTCTCTGCCCACCTTTCCTGTCCCCAGCATACAAATCCAACTGAAAGCAGTGCTTTCTGTTTGCAGACTGAGTGGGAGAACATTGAACACAGCACTACTCCTAATTTTCGCTTTATATTGCTGACACTTATTCCACTCTCGTCTTTATTTCTTCCTCTTTTAAATTTCTATGCACTCCGATTTTAAGATCCTCTTGAAGTGTCAGTAAATAATCTTAACAGTACTGCTGAACAATCACTGCCTGCCTGCAAAATGTAATGAAGAAACACATCAAAGCTGGTATGATGGGACAGGACAACAAAAAGGCAAAACCCTAAAGGCAAATAGCTGTTGTTGTTGTTTGGAAAGCAGGTCACAATAAAGTTAGTCATAAATATATTTCCTCCTTATTCTTATTTTGTAGAATAGTTGTCTAGAAAGTTTGCTACTGACCTCCCTATTTCACAGCTATGTCATTAGACAATATGTTTTGTGCATAACACAATCTGTTCTCAAATAATAGCATAATATTATAGGGACCCTAGAGATTACAGACTAATTTCAATTGTTATTCTAACTAGAGTAGACTCATTAAATCAGTGGGATCTACATATGTGCTGTTCAGAAATTGATTCACTGGGCCATCTTCCCAAGTGGGTGAGGAGTATGCTCTTCAGAGCTTTGTCCTCCCAAGAAAGCAAATGGATAGGAAACTTCTTCAATAGATCTCTCTGACACTTGAGTCAATCATCTCACTGTGACTAATGTAGGTACAGTCCTGACTCTGAGACACACTAAATGTTTAGTCTTAGGTTTTCTCTATGCATGATGCAGGAGGTCTAAGACAGGTTATACTAGAGATATGAAAACATGCAGGAACCAGAGCCTATAAAATGACTGTTTAAAATATTAGACATAGCAGTTTTAACATGCTCAGACTTAGTGGTTGCTAATTTGCCTATCTTTCTAAGGGTTTAGGCTTAGCATGTATTCCTGTCATTTCCTGTTAGATCTTAGCCACATTCCCTCTCTTTTCCGCATCAGCTAGTCTGTAGTTAATCTGAATTTGTCCATTCTCCATTATAGAGTTTATTTGCAACTTTATATTTCTACTCTGTGTTTGAAGAACATTTTGCAGAGCCATGACATATTATGAAACTGCTAGTATTCGTAAGTAAATCTACCTCATATGTTTTTACAAAGAAAACTTAGACCTGTTTTAATTCTCTCTTAGACCCTATATTTGTGGAGTGGTGGTGTGGGAATGGTTGTTGCTCTACTTCTGCTTGCAAATAAATTACTCTGAGAGATGCACTACATTCTCACATTCCTTAACATGAAAGCAATTCATTATGTTATTTGTTACAGCGTTTGAGGAGTAGCACAATGCCATTACACACTATAAGGAAGAAAACAAGAATCTTGTTGCTAAAGCCTGCTTACAACAGCTGGGACCTTGGACTGGTTCCAGAAACATAACCCTCTTTATGTTCACATAAGTTATTTTAGGACTACCTCCACCAAATTAAAGGGGAAAAAAATGCTATTTTGACTGTTAAGAGAGAAAATGGGGTGTGGAACACAAGTTGTTGTTCTCTTTTTGTCATACCTTCACCCATAAGAATCTCTGTCTTTGCTCAGACGGGTTTTCTGAACTAGGTGATTATCCCTTTCCTTTCCCACTCCCCAAAATATGTAATGAGAGCTGAATGGGAGATTCAGTGATAAAGACAAATATTGTTCTCAAATGACATTTTCATTCATTCCAAGCCCCAGTTATAAGCTAGTTTCTGCCTCTTCCAATTAAAAGTTCTAGGAAGCAGGTATGGGGAAGACCTCTGCCTAAGTACTAGCACAGCTAGTGACAAAGGAATAGCTGGATCAACCTTTCTCCATGGCCAGGCTGTTGGTGGATGACAAAAGCTGTAACTGAACATATATCAAGCATTTAACATATAATACATGTACTCTTATTTGAAACATCTCATCCCTCCCCCCTTCTTTCTTCCACTCTCAGTTGCATGTTGGGTTGTCTTCAAAATGCTAGTGAACCAGAGAGAAAGAGTAACAGTGTATGATGTAGGGAGAGAACAAGCAAGAACTCTGTAAATGAAGAGGAAGGATTGGAGGAAAGTCCCTTAACATTCTTGGGCTTGGTGATTTTGTTCCTTTTGAACCATGGGTAATCTGTTGGTTGCACTGCTCATTATTTTCCATCACTGGCCTCAGACCGACATCCCCACATTGTAGTATAAATATCTGCATCTGGACCTACACTATGCTGTGCCATACTCACTCCCCGACCTACTGTCAAGCCCATGAAGCTGTCCTGCATTGCTATTCTGTGCTTTGTGGTAAGCCAGCAGGACTGTAGAAGCATCTAGCAACATCCTCATAGCCAGATGAAAAATGATTACAGCAGCACTGAGACCCTAGAGGATCCCAGCTGAACTCAGTGCTGATGTCATCATTTTTCATCAGGCTATAGGAATATAGCCAGATGCAAAGACATTTCTTTTTGCAAAGACATTTCTTTTTAAGCAAGCATTTAATGGGTGAGCTGCAGACCTCTTACTTATTTAATTTTTTTTTAAAAAAATCTGTTGCTAGTTTTATAATTTTATATGTCTTTTAATGTTTTAATTGTTTTATGCTTTTAATTTTTTTAACCTTTTGGAAGCCACCTTGGGTCCCATCTTGGGAGAAAAGGAGGCACGGAAACTAAGAAATTAAGAAAGCAAGCAAGCAAGCAAGCAAGCTTCTCTAATCCTGACTGTTCACTGCAAAGCACAGAATGGCAATGGGGCAGGGCTTCGGGGGCTTTAGAGTAATTTGGAGAGGGGGCTTTAGGTGCTGCAAACAGTGATAGGAGGGGAAGACTAACCCCCACAGCACCCAAAAAAGGACATTCATGAACATGAGGAATACTTATGTGGGCTTAGGTCCTTAACAGGATTCCAGCCCCTGTCTGTTACCGTTCCAAGAAAAGAAAGACTTCAAGATCAAACAGAGAATGGATACAACTTGTAAAATTAATGTCAATACAAAAATGCCTTGAATAAGTAACAGTTACTCCTTACAGCAAAGATTTGCAACCTTGATCCTTTGCAATTACTCACCCAGAAGCCTCCACCAGCATGGCCAGTGATGATAGGTTGTGGGAACTGTAGTCTGAAGAATCTGGAAAACCAAGGGTTGAACACCACTGCATTACACCAGCTGTTTATGTTACTTCTGAAATGTGGCAGTGTTACATCCGTTTTACCAAAAAGCAACTCATTTCAATTAACTGAGGCCATTTCTGCACTGGGCGAGGGAATCGCCCTGTGCCAGTACTTACCGGACTTCTTGACTCCACGCTTGGGTCCAGGCTGGTCCGGAGCAGTGCGTGGCCGCCCCTCTGCACTGCTCCGGGGACAAAAATGGCAGCTTCCGGTTGGTCGAGGCTCTCCACCAACTGCTGAAGCTTGCCAGCCTAAAGCCCGCCCCCGGCAGATTGCAGGCTCGCACTGGTGTGACCCTGCAAATCTGCACCGGAGTGCGGGCACGGTGTGGCGCACTCCGTGCTTTTGAAAGACTTGGTTTAAGCGGTCTTTCAAAAGCATGCTGGACAACCACTTCGGGTCATTCCAGAGTGGGCTGAGGTGCGGAACTACAGTAAGTAGGTTCGACCCAGTCCGCTCCCAGGTGCAGACATCCTCCCTGGAGGACGCTCTGCACCGTTTTTTTAAGCCCGTGTGGAAATGGCCAGAGTTACCTGTAACTCTTTGCTTCTAAATTCAGGAAAAGTGGTTCATTATTAGTGTCTATGCATTATCTGATTTCCTGATAAACTTTTTCACTGCAATTCTCTACTTTGCTCAGCTGTCATGGAAAATGAAGAGGAAGTAAGCAAAGTATATTCCCTAAAAAGCACAGTTTGAAACTACTATTGCTTGCCAGACAATCAGTTTTACAAGATTTGCGTTCTATTTCTTTAAAGGCAACTTTTATTTTATTTTCTGCACAGAAATAAGATTTTTTCAAGCCAGGAGGCTCTTGCATTTTATAAAGCGAAAGTCACTTTATCTTGTTTTCTCTGCCTGAAACACCCCCTGAGGGCACAGAGGACACAAAGTGACACAAACAGACACCACATGGCATCTCCTGCAGCAAACTCAGAAACACCATCAAAAGTGGACATTTGTGAGTCTCTCGGTCACCTTCAAAAGTTTTGCCAATGATAACTTCTTTGCAATGAACTTCCATACAGGCTTCCCCTGCTTATCTGACAGGTTAAGGACTGATGCACTGTCAGAAAATGGAAATGGTTGAAAAGCAGAACGTAGGGAACATGAAGGACTTATGGAAGCTCTCTGACTGACTGACTGCATACATGCATTGCTTGTAAAGTCTCTCAACTGGCTTGGTGTCTTTTTTTCTCTGCTGAGTTCACTTTGCAAGTGGTGCATGAACAGTCTCAAGAAAACCTCCATAGGCAAGAAGATCTGACAAAACATCTAAGACCATTTCTACATTACACTGTATTCCACTTTCAACTTCCTATGGAATCCTGGGGTTTGCAGTTTACAAAGGGGCCTTTAGAATTCTCAGCCAGAGAGCTCTTTGGCCTCAATAAACTGCAAACCCCAGAATTCCACAGGATGTTGAAAGTGGAATAATAGCACTATAACAGTTTAATGCAGAAATCGCCTAAGACAGAATGTAGGCTTGTGACTCTAACATATTCACAGTTCTTTTTCTCCTGTATGATTTTTAACATCTTCACCTCATAAAGAAACCCATGAAGATTTGAAAACTTGCAAGATGCATTTTCTGCATTTTGGTTGGCCAATAAAGGTATCACCCTTTTGTGTATTTTGGGCTTTATTGATGTCCTTTTGATCCCAGGAATGAAGAGAATGAATCATTAAATTTGGATTGCATTCACATGTTCATTCATGCACAACTACAAGGACGTGTACCAATAACTAAACCTAGGGAATAGTGTTCTTTCCACACTACATAAATATAGCTCAATAAGATCTAAGTCATCCTGAGGACCCTTTGAAGTGATCCAAGCTGACCTGACCTGCAGGACTTGCAGAAGTGGGATCTAAACCAAATGTTTTCTTCAATTAGCACTCCTACCAGAAAAGCCAGTGTATGGTTAGCCATGCCATGGAACTCTACACCTCACCCTCTGAAGGCTGCACACAACACCACATGTTGCTAATCCCATGCAAAAAAATTTCTGTGTGTCTTTTTCTCTTCATTTCTCATGAAAACAATTTTCTGCCATGTGATCTTGTATATTCACTCTAGGCTTGGATTTATTATGAACAGTAGAAAAATCCCAGAGGAAAGCTTTGACAGATGAATTTTGAGATACACAAATAAGCCTTGAAGATTTTCTTTTTTCCCCATTATACACCCTGTTCATATTTATGACAACTGTTTTGATTTATATCATGTTAGCATCTTTGATCTTCATTATTTGAAAGCTCATGTAGAACAGTATGAAGAGTTTTTTCACTAGGCAGAGTTCAGCCCAGAGTCAGCTATGGAGTCAGCAGTTTCCACACAGTGAACCACATGTGAGGCTTTTTTCCTCTATGTGTAAGACACCCCAAAATGTGACAACCAGCCATATGGCTAAGCCAAAATTATTCATTATCTTCCAAAAGTGTAAGATGTTTTGGCATTAATTTCAAAAAATATTCACCTCACTCTCAGAGTTATGTGATTTCCATTGCATCATCATGCTGCCACATGTGCTGGATTACATCATGTAATGACATTAATCTACATGGCCCAATATGCCCACTTCCCCTAATCTCTTTGGTGCTACCCATTCTGAATCAATGTTAGAGTGAATGCAGTAGGGATGATTGGATTTGGAATGAGCTGTGCTTCGTGAACAAGAAATGGGAATGATAACTGTTAAAGAATTCCCAAGCAGGTCCACTCATACTGTTTGGTTGCGTGAAGTAACTGTCTTAGTCAACAGATTTGAAATGTCAGAGAAAGATAGAAGATTGTTTATTATTAAATGTGTTCTTTTGTACTTTTACTGCTGGGAAGGGGATTTTCTGCCTCATCTGCCAAAATAATTCATCTAATATTGGGTTCCACATATATTTCACGTGGTGGGACATCATTTGCTGCTCTGCCTTAGACAGCAAAATGTTTTGGCTGTCCTTGCTCTGAGGGAACTGGTAAAGGAATACTTATATTGACAGCTTTGGAGAGAAGGCAACTCATATTTTCAAAACTCTAGTAGATAGATCCCTTCTTCTAAAAAAAAAAGTGATACTGAGATATTTGAATGCTGTCCTGGATGCCAAATGATGTCCCACTACATGAAATATATGTACACAGCTGAGCTGTGTATTAGTTTTTGCACCACCTTCTTTGCATAAAAATGATGCAAATTTTCCCTGGAGCAATGTGTGGGATCATTTCATGGTTCAAGTGGACAGACATTGATCCTGCAGACCTGTGAGCTGCAATGAACCTGAGGCATATAGTAATCCCTCAGACTTTGTAGATGCTCCCTGTTGAGTCTCACAGTGCGCAAGGTAGACAGTATTATTACCAGATCACTCTCTCAAGTCCAATTGATTTCCTAACTATGCCTTACTGACATGGATGAAGAGACATAGCATTAGCCCTCTAGCAGAAGAGAAATCATGGAGGGAGGAAATGACAAGGTATATGGGTGGAGGGGGGTGTCTTTGTGTTGGAAACTCATGGAAGAATAGAACCGAAGAGAAGGAAATTCATCCTATGTGCATTTCAAATTTTGGTGGTAGACTAAACCATGTCACTTCTGTTTCATAAACAGTAATCTATCCTCCCCTGCAAGAAACGAACAACCCCCTGCAAAGATATTTTTTTTTTAAAAAAAACTTTTTTGTTTTCTTGAAGGATCACTAAACAGGCATATTGCTGGCAATTGAAAGTCAGTCACTGGTAGCAAACATCCACTTCAGGATGCTAATTTTTAAACTAATGAAGTCTTGGTGAACATAAAAAAGGCATTAGGCATCTATTAAAGCACAAGGGGAGGGAAGAGCAACTAAATGCAAGATGTTGCTGTGTCTTTATTATTACTCTCACAGTGCTTCCTGTACATGTTGGGAGGCCATAGCAGGGCCAATAACAACTCAATTTGCATGACAGCCACTGGGCCCAGGTTAGCCACATTAAGAATCTTGGAATGGTGATTTCCTGCCTCTGGTCAGTCAGTCCAGTGCAAGAGCCATTATGTACAGGGCAAAACATTTGGAACAGAACCACTAATGGCTTGTTTTAGAAAGTGGGACAGTGGTATGCATTACTACTACTACTACTACTATTATTATTGTTATTATTGTTATCATCATCATCATCATCATCATCATCATCATCATCATTATTAATCCTATGCATGATGCCTGCTTGTCAAAGAACTTAGGGCAGCTCCTTTTCTTTTCTTTTTCTTTCTTTCTTTCTTTCTTTCTTTCTTTCTTTCTTTCTTTCTTTCTTTCTTTCTTTTTCTTTTTTTGATGTATCTTGTTTTAATTGGATATAACCCACCTTATATTCTGTTTAGGGAGAAAAGAAGGATATCAAATTAATTAATTAATAGCAAGTCCTATGATCCCCAAGACATTATGGCCAGAGTGTGAAAACTCTGCAGTCCAAAAAATTAACTTTTCTAAGCTGTGGTTAACTTTTCTAGCAGCTAGCTCAAAAGGGTTCCATGTCGGAACGCAAAGAATATTCAAAAATATTCAAAAAATGATTTTAAAAAATGTGTTTTTTATGGTGAGAAACCATGACAAGAAGCATCCGTTACTGACAAGAATCTTCACAATTCAGAACTTATTCTGGGCAAAGAATTGCATTTGGTTGTTTTATGCAGAGCACAGCCTTATCTGTGCAGTGAACAACATTTTCTGCATGGAAAATAATATTTCAATGCAGAAATATTAATTTCTGCACAAAAAAATACTGTAATTGGGTATTTTTCTGTGTAAAATTCTCACATGGCTTTCATAGAAAATATTTTTCTGTGCATAAAATAGCAATTTATGCACAGGAATCAATATTTCTGTGTTGAAATATTATTTTCCAAAAAGAAAATGCTTTTCCTGCACCCTAAAACAGTGCCCTCTCCCACCATAGATGTCGGCCCTGAACCCCACGTAGCTGTTTTAAATATTATTTTTTCCCCATGTTCTGGAGTGTGGGCATTATGGCTGTCACTGTTCCTCTTCCTGATAAGTTTAGTCATTTTGTATTGGATGAATGAAGGGAATGTTTTGTTACCCTGATTTCTGGGGTCCCATGAGGGACACCTCAATGTGCTCAAAATAATGGAGAATGGGAATTAGCAAGAGCACAAGCTAAGCAATGTGAGAGGCAGGGCAACCTAGCCAGATCTTGAACCCAATGTCTACAGGGTCAGGCCGAGTCAATAATCAAACCGAAGTAACTAATAATTGTTTTCCTTTATTTTGAAACACAGTCAATACGCATGTATGCAACCACTCACACAGGCCTAATGAAAGAAAGGTAGGAGTTGGATAGAGGATTTTAAGAGGGATTTTTCAGGGGAAATACTACACCTGATCCTGAAGCTGAAGAAAAGTCAGTTGGAGCGAAGATTCTCAGCACGTGTAAGCTGAGGGGAAGGCTCGGCAAATGGAGCAGCAGCAAGCCAGGAGCGATCCAAAGAGACGCTCAAAATCAGGGGGTCTTATAGGGGAAAATGTGCCTGTAGGCTAGTCCGTTCTTGGGGAAAACAATGCGTTTCAGGCTGGAGACAAAGCCTCCGAAAGGTCAGTACTTTAGATGATTGGATTATGACAGCGTTGTCAATAGCATAGACAGTATGCAAATGCGGAGTGCTTGACAGTTGGATATTCGGCTCGTCAAGCTGCCTGCTCGGGGCAAGGGATCTTTTGTAAACTGCATGCATACATAATGTGATCTTAAGAGGGTACTTGCCTGGAGGTCTCCTGAAGCTGCAGTCCGGCAATTACTGGCCTGCCTGGATTTGTTTGGAATAGCTCAGCTATTTTCGGCTGTGCCTGTGTGCGTGCTTGTTCGGGGGCCTCGCAAGCACATGGAGAGGAATGGGTAGTGAAGGCCAAATTCTTGATATCAAATGATATCTAATATACCACAAGTCCAGACTAGAAACTACAGTAACAGTTTGCTTTCTCTCTTTTGACTCTTTCCATTGACAGAGTCAGTATGATAAGAAAACTGACAAGAATAATCTGTACTACAGTCATTACAGCTAGTCATTACGGGAACATTCTCTATATTTTTGGCTGTAGGGTAGAATATAAATACAAACAAGCAAACAACCTGGTCACTGGGGATGTCTGGGAGCAGTCGTGTAGGGACGTGGGAGCAGAGGGGGGTGATTTGCCCCAGGCAGCAATTTTTTTGGGGTGTTCTGGGCTGTAGCTACACCCCTGCATGCCCTGACCACGCCCCCATGCATCGCAGCCATGCCTCCAGGCACAGTGGCCATACGCCTCATGTTGTAGCCCCCCTCGCCGCCCCCTCCACACACTCCAAGCTCCTCCACTGTCTGGGAGTTGTAGTCAGAGCAAGTACATTTCTCAAGCCCTGCTCCTAATGTGAAGAATTTGTATCTTGAGTTTTTTGGGGGGTCCTCCCTTTTTCTTTCCTCATCCCCTTTCTCTTTAGTGTTCTGTCTTTTTAATTTGTAAGCCTGAGGGCCAACCCTGTCTTCATTTTTATTGGGGTTGGTCCACTTCCTCCCGCATCCCAGTTTAGTATTTCAGTGCTGTGAACTTTACATCCTCTACAGGCCAGATGGTGTGCATTTATCTGAAGATGGTAATAGGACTTGAAATAATATGAGGGAAGGACCCTTTTGGCCAGCCTGGTGGGGAAAGTGACTAAGCAGACACTTGTCCCTTGTCCATGGCAGATAGCAGGGAGAGAAATAAGTTGCAATGAACATCTTGACACCCTTTTGGTGAAGGGGAGGGCTCTGGAACTGCCTCTTTAGGTCCAAAGACCAAGGTGGGATAGGGAAAGAGACCACTTTGGGGTGGGCTTTGCCTCACTTAAATCCTGCCACTCGGCAGTGGGGTTCCTTGCATCTGCCTTCTAGTAGATGGCCAGGTGGGGAGGAACCCAACTATTGTTTTGCCTTTGGGGCTTAAGTGATTTAATGAGGAAAAGATAAGGAGTGATGCCTGGCCTCTTCTGGTCCCATGCTAGGTTGCTTCCCCACACACATACCTTTCCAGGTTCAGCTCAATTTAAATAAATTTTTGGTCAAATAAAGTGGTCCTTTTCAACCCAACTGTCTTTGTTTGGTCTTGTTATTCCATGGGTTGATCTGCAATCAGATTCATCATATATGTACAATCCCTATTCAGAAGTTGAGAATGTAGTTAAACAAACATGTGAGGAATGGAATACTTCCATCTCGCCTTGCGTCATTCTTCTTCTTATGTAAAGAGCAACAGTTTGAACAGAAGAGAAACAGTGATCTTTTTTTGTGTTCTTCTCAACCAAGACAGCATTGCCCAAGAGTTGTCAATGGTTTCAATTCATTTCTTTTGGTGAAATAATGCAGAATTGAAGTTACACAAAATTCAGGTGAAGAATGTTTATGATCTGTTGAAGAAGTTTGCCATTATATAGCTGCATAGTTTAGGGAGCTGGAAATGGATAAAGTTTTCTTACTTGGATTTAATAGCTTGGCCTTGTTTCAGCTGTAAAAATTGGGAGCAAAGGGAAAGCTAGTCAGAAGACTTGCTGGGTTTTTTACATTTCTATTAATTAGAGTTTGAATTGAAAAATGCTTTTCATTAATACAGGTTTACATGTAAATGAACTAGAACACATTCCATATTTGGCAGCTATATAATATGATCTATGCATTGCAGTAGAAAAGCTGATGAGCACGTTATACCTGGTTTTGTTAGATGGCTTTAATATTAGCAAAGACAGTGAAAGTAAGTCACTGGCCTGCTTTTTGGTGCAGGAGGAAGACAATAAATGTTTTATTCCTCCTACCAACCCAAGGGATGCTCAAGTAAATTCTGCTGGAGTTCAGTGGACCAGTAATCCTGTAAGACGGAGATGGGCAGATGTTAATGTTGTTGGATCTAACTTGCTAGAGCTCCATGTTAGAGATTCTTGCTAGTGCAGGGAGAACCAGATACAAAATACTAACTACATGGGTCAGAGAAGAAGATGCTGGTGAAAAAACTGAAGCCAACTGACTATTTCAAGGTTAAACAGAGTGAAGCCTGGGGCAGTGAAGGCAACACAATTCCCCAAGTTATGAAAAACTTCTAAAGGTTTTGAGAGATGTGCAGAGGCTTTTGAGAGATAAAGCCAGTCAAGCAGCTCTGTAAGCCAGAAATAGGAAAATGGGAAAGGTTTGTCTCCACCTCCTTGTAACTTCTCCGCCCATTCAAAATGCCAGGACACTATCAAAATGCCCATTTCCTAGAAAGAAAATTAGTGATACACAGAGAAACACATACATAGAAGCAACATACATTTAAAACCCCATACAGAAACATATCTTGGAAGCAAACCTCCTCCTTCAAAACCTCATATGCAGACGCATCCAGGCAGCAATCCCCAATCCTCAGAAAGCATACACTTGATCCAAAAAACCATCCAGGCAAAACATACGTCTCCTTACCTCTTCCCTTCTCTGGTCAGGCAGACCCAGTAATGTCATTCAGCCAGTGTGTACCAAAATCAATTATTAAAATTGTTAAGACACAAAGAGTGGGGAGGTTAAAAGGGGAGCCAAGTGAAGTGGAGGAGGAGAAGTAGAAGACTAAACAAAGAGGACAGAGAGTTTAGAAAGTAAGAGGGAGGGAAGGTCTAGATCCTCTAGAGCCAAGAAGGAGAGCCAGGGATGGGAACTGTTTTTAACTACTTTGAATGACACCACTGGGCAGACCATATGGACTGTATTTTGAAAATCATAGCCCACAGCTCCCATGCTTTCCAAAGAGCAATAGGTCTCCTTTTATGTATCCTCTCCCTTTTTCAAGAGAGTTTGTTTGGGCATGCTGAAAAACAAGCATATGCCTCTCCCAGCCTCCTTCACTGTCTCTTCTCATCACCTCTCTTGTCTGAACCTCTGAAGTAACACAAGGCAGATCTCCAAAGCCCAGTGAAAGCACTATAGATCCCACAGTCCCTTGCCAAAGACTGTTACTTTCCCATGCACAGACATCATGCTCTTGTTCCCTCATCCTCCTCACTTTGGAAAAAAAAAAGGCCTCAAGTCACTGAGTGCTAGCAAGCAGCCAACATTGCTGTGTGCAGTGGCATACTACTCTTGTCAGCTTCCACTACAAACACACAGACACAATGAATGTTCTCTCTCCACTATGGCCCCTTCTGCTCCACCTTCCCAACCCACCATAGGGATGGGAGAAGGACGGGACCATGACGACACTTATGCACAATGTCATTGCAGTCCCATCCTTCTCCCAACCCCAGGCAGCGTAATTGCGCTGGAAATCATTGATGGGTTTTCCCTGTCAATGACCAGCAATCTTGTCACCATCCCGCCATGTGCCCACACTTACCTTAGCTGCAAAGGCCCTGGAAGTGCAACGGCTGCACTTCCTGCCCTGGTGCAGCCTGGGACAGTATCCAGCTCTGCTGCAGCAGAAAGAAGTGGGGCCATCACGTTTCCTTCTGAAGAGAGTGAGCTGGTGCAGAGGCAAGTGTTGGCATCTACACTCCCATCCCAGCAAAGCCACTGCTGGGATGATACTGGGATGACCCTAGACCCAGGTAAGCTGTGGAAAGGGCCTATGATCTAGGTTCATTGTTTCTCTGTGCTGGTGACCACTGCCTTCTTGTCAGTTACCACTGGCAGGTGATAATTGACAAAACAATGTAAGAGTTTTTGAGGGGGGGACAGGGAATGTGGTGAGCAGGCAGAAGCCCTGGAGAGTCTACAGCCAGTGGCTGACAGCAACCTACATCAGTAACAGCAGCACATCCAGTATATATACATACACATACAGTTAAAAGGTTATTTCCTTGAGATTCCTCCATCACTTGTTGGCCCTGTGAATCAGGGCAAGACCCTGGCAGGTGGATATAGGAATTGTAGTCCAAAAGATGAGGAATCTTTCAAAACTGGTAATCTTCAACACCAGACATTGATACAGAGCTAAAATTATGGATGGGGTTAACAGGCAAAGAAGTCCTCATGTGCAGACATAAATCCTTGTGTGCCCTTAAAAGAAAAGGACTACTTGGATTGCAGCTCAGTACAATTTATTAGTCGTTATGAGTCTTTTCTCAAAAGGAGTGGTAAAATGATAGGCAAAGAATAATTTGGGGATACATTTCAGAATGCAGACTGACTTTGACAAAGGAATATATGTATGACCCATCCACTTTGCTCACTTAAATCTCTTTAGAGATGTACATACATTGAAAAATTCCTGGAGTATCTAACTAAATGTTTGCACTAGGGGGAAATTACCATAAAACTTGCAAAACCCTTGTGTGGCAATGAAAATAAATCTTCCGGTACTTATTCATAATGGCAGTCCCAGCACCAACCTGACATCCCTATGTGAACACACAAGTGGGCAGAAAGTTCAGGAGTCAAGTTTTACACAAACATTACACAAAAGTTATGTTTTATTTAGGGTTTTCAAACATAAGTAGAATTCTCAGATGTAAAATATGTGAGAGCTTCATTTCCTTTGGGCTCAGAAATCATACATAAAAGAGGCCCATACTGGCTTTCCTGTATAGATAAAGAAGCAAGTTATGGATCTAGAAAAGCTGCTAGAAAATTAAGTTTGTTCATGAAAATATCTTTTACAAATCTCTTTAATACCACTCTGACATTTCAGAACTGGATTAAGATGATATATAATGCACCCGTGGCCAAGCTTACGATTAACAGCATGAGCAGGATTTTAGATTAAATTATGAAAATAGCACTAGCAACATTTCCCCTTTAAATAATGGCATTTTGTTAGCCATCATCCCATTACATCAGGGGAAAATCTGCCTACAATGGGTTGTTGTGCCTGCATTGCTATGCTGAGCAGTACTTGGGTCCTGAGCTCTTTGGGGCTTTGGGATTTGGGCCAGCGTGGTATGGCGGTTTGAGTTTTGGACTCTGGAGACCAGAGTTCAAATTCCTGCTTGGCCATGGAAACCCACTTGATGATTGTGAGCAATTCACATTCTCTCAGTTTCAGAAGAAGGCAATGGCAAACCTCTCTGAACAAATCTTGCCAAGAAAACCCTGATAGGTTCATCTGAGGGTTGCCATAAGTCAGAAATGACTTGAAGGCACATAACAACGAGAACAATATTCCTATGAACTGACATGCATGTTCTACTGAATCAGAACTTAAAGCTCTCACAGATGAGGTCAATACATGACCAAAGTCCTTTGTATTTCATAAAAATCCAGTACTGAAAATGGTTGGCTGGCTTCACTGCGTGCAGCAGATGTTCCAGTAAGTGACAGCCATGTCTCTTTGTACTGTCTTCTTCCAGTGAGCACAAAAGAGCCCCAAGGCTGAGTGTGTCAAATCAAGCCAGGTTCAGGAAAGCCTTGGGGTTGAAAAAGGCCTTCCTTGATTTGGAAGCTTCAGGGAATGCATTAGCTCAGGGGTTCAGAAGCTTCATCATGAGTCTTGGATGGGATGTCACCCTAGGAAGCTAAGATCCTCAGGGGTGTTCTGGGAGCTTTTGTTCTTTTCTAAACACATGTCTTGTCCTTTCAGTTGTTTCTCAGGCAGGCAGCTTGCCTACAGGGAAATGCTTCAGACAACAAACAATCTGGAGAGTAGAACAAAGGGGTAAGGATGCTTTGGAGAAAAGCTAAACACACATATACATATAGATACTGCAGTTGCAGATTTCACTAGTTTCCAGTTCCAGTGTTTTCAAAGGAGTTGGGCACAGGCATACCTGAGCCTTTGAGGGCACAAGAATCTGTGAGGCTATGGGTCACAGAACAAGATACTGAGAGAAATATAAGATAATGGGACACAGAAGAAGAGAGTTCTGGGAAATAACATGAAGAATCACCTCACCAGTTTGCATCTAGAGCCTTCCCAAGATGAGGAAGATGTCCCATCCCATTCTGTGTATCAAAACTAACTGGACTATCCCTTGAATCTTTTGCCAACTGTAGTTATGGGATGGTGTGTTGTCCATTATACCTCAAGGCTGCTTAAGGGGCACAGGATAGACTGTGTCTCTTTGAATAGATGGCATGCAGCTCTCTCTGGCCCTCAGCATTCCTCTTTGTTGCCACCTCTCAGCACCTACCACATGATGTAGTTGCCTTACTATACCTAATGACCAAGCCCATGGTGCAAAGGAGGTAGAGAAGCTTGCTGTGTTTAGACTTCATTCCTTTTACGGAAGCACAACAGAGAAGACATGTTCCAACTGCTGTTGTCACTATGGGAACTCCAGACCTCCCCTGCAAACTGAGATAGCTTAACGCAAAGAATAATAATGATTACCATCCTATTTTACAAAGAAGCAATGGCAAGCATTTGACTATGAGGGAAAATGCCAAAGTTGGACATAGTCCTCTCTCTAATCCTAGTTTTGGTTTGTTTCCAGCTGAGAAAGGCTCCTCCATCCACTAGCAGATTTTTCAAGCACCAGCAGGCACTCAGTTCATAATGTGGTGGAGTGCCACCAACTTCTTTGCATTCTCTGAGTATATGAAGTCAGAATCCACTTGTGGAAGGGAGGGTGACATTTTAGGAAACAAAACTGGGGTGCCATCTGCTTTGTTCCACAACCTCCTGCCACTTTCCATATTAAATTGGATCTAGCAAATCCTGAACCTCAGCATTATTGCCCTGCATAACTACATTAGAAAGGAAATGGGAAGTGAAAGACAAGTAGTACACTTGAACTCTGAATGGACAGGCCCAGGTGAGAAAGGGAGTAATTATGCTTTAAATCTTAATAATCATCAAAGAGAAGTAACTCATGGGGAAATCTGGTGACTTATGGGGTGCTATAATCACACGAATACACTAAATGGATAGCACATGCCCCCTGCTCTCAGAATTAGCTGCTTCATTAGCAACAGCTCTGCTCAGCCAAAGAAGTTAATTAAAGTCTGCAGCCGGGCATGCACAGAAGGGAAGCAGCAGTGTTCCGGCACTAGGAGAATACTCTTCCTCCATGTAAGGCTGGCAAATTAGATTTTATCCTTCTTTTCATTTCCACATCTGGCCGAAAGGATGCTGAAATAAGCTCTCTTAAAGCAGACATGGTTCATTGAAATAAGTAAATAATTAAAAAGAAGCTGTCATAAAATCATTGACTGAATGAAGGCTGGGAAGGTTACTTTTAATAAATAGTTATAGTCCAAAGACACCTTCCCGTTAGTTCCCGCTATAGTTTCAATTTTAAAAAGTAACACTTTACTTTCCCATTTTTCAAAAGTAACTGGAATAATTAATGTTAGTTATTTTAAAAAACATTGAATACTTCAAGCCAGTAGCCTCTGGTAGAAAGAACACTGTCTTTATCTCAGCACTGACAGCATAGCACACAGAATAGCATTAGGTACAGTGTGAGGAACTCCTTGAACAATGTAGTATTCCTTCACCATTTAGTAAGGACTCACACTGTAGAACTAAAAAATTATTGAAAAGTTGATTCATTTGTTTGCTTGTTCTTTTAAATATTTGTTTGTCATCTCTCAGTCCACCAAGACTCCTGAAGCAATGCACAATAGTTAAAAGTAGGTTAAAAAACATTATTTAAAAACAAAACAAAACAACACTATTTTAAAAATCTGTTTTTAAAACACACACAGCTGAAACAGTACCAAAGCTAACTCCAGTTTAGGGATCAAGGACCATACAAGGCCGTGGCTGCTTCCTGGTAGCTCAAAAGGAGTTAAGTTTTGATTCCCCTTTGGAGGAATTTTACAACCATGGTGCTGTTCCAGAAAAAGCCCTGTCTTGTGTACTCACCAGCCTCAAAGGACATCAACATGAGACATGATCCTGCCTCTTAGGACTGTAACTGCCAGGGAGGGGAACCAGGCCATTACACCTCAAACAAATATTCTGCCCACCCCAATTAAATTTTCCTTCAATTCTTATTTGGGGAGCAGTTTCCTCATTTCATTCCCTCATAGCTATGCACTTGCCTGCCTCCATTGCACCATTGTTCTCATTATATTTCCCCTTTCCCTAAGTCCCCCAAGACTTCCCTAAATCTTGTCTCCAGTCTCCCAATCTGGGTATTGTGAAGCATTTCTCAGAAAAAGCAAATAATTTTTCTCATAATTCTCCACTAACTATCAGAACCCAATGCATTCCTGACAGTAATGGTCAAGTTTAAATCCATTAATGCTGCTAAAATGAGGGGGGAATCATATTTGTTCATTTGCTTATTTATCTTATTTGTTATTTATTTATGTCACACTTTTCCTCTAATTTGTTCAATGGAGAATACACGGTCAAAGGTTAACCAGCCTAAGGTTCCCCCATCTGCCAGTGGCAACTTGAACCTGAATTTCCCAAGTCTCAGTTCATCACTACACCAGACATTAACCACACCTCCACACTTGCAGCACCTAGAAAAGGGTTTCTGAAGATTATCTCAAAATAAGGTCAAAATAAGGTCAATGTCATGCACCACAATCAGTTGAGAACACAGAAGCATGAGAGTTATGTTGGATCAAGCATCATTCTGTTCTCACAGTGCCCACTTAGATGCCTGTGGGAAGATTCCTCTCTCCATCAGATGATACTGCTTGTCAATCACAATTAGTGACTTCCTTGTCATTGGACTGGTGAATTCATTGCAAGTTTTAGTTTAAACTTCAAAGAAGCTTTCCAAGATGTTGACTGCTATTCCTCAAAGTTCTTGGGAACTAAACTAAATCAGGGATGGGAAATTTGAACTAAAACCTGAAGCAGCTTTGTCATGACATTGACATGGGGTCACCAGCTGCCACTATTGAAAGTGCCTCTCAAACAGAGTGCCTCTGATGCTGGAGGAAATGGTGATGGCTAGTACCGATAGACGGTCCTATTTCTCATGAACTTGTCTAATTCGCCTTTTAAAGATGACAAAGTTGGGAACCAACACCATATTGCAGTGATGAATTCCAGTTTGAATACTTCTTTGGTCCTTTCATATTATAGAGTTATTGTGTTGTGATTACACTTTAACTGCCATGGCTTCATCCTATGGAATTGTGGTGTTTGTAGTTTGATGAGATGTTACACATCTCTGACTCCAAATACCTCTAAATACCCTTCCCTAAACTGCAAAACCCAAGACTCCATGGAATATTTCCATGGTAGTCAAAGTAGAATCAGAGAGCTATAAACATGTTAATGTGTAAGGGCCCCTTTTGCGGAATATTGTGTTGTCTCTGTGTCAGTGGGAATCATGATGAAACACACATGAAATCCAGCTCCTGTGCAATTGTTAATATATAATGTGGCTTAGCTTTTTCTCTGTTACACATTTTGTTCAGGGATGGGCAAGCTATGGGGCCTAAAGGGTCTAACAGTGCAATTTTGTCCTCCTCCAGCGGACTTCACCTCCACAGTTGCCATTTTGGACAGTTGGAAGTGACATAATGTCACTTTCACCCACCTTTGAAGTCCTTTGGGATGCTTCTAGCTATTTTAAGGTGGGGGAGCCCTAGAAAAAGCATTTTATGGCCTTTTAAAGACCTTTTGAAGCATCTAGGCAAGTTTATTTCAGCTGAAAGACACTGTTTTTTCCCAGCTCAAAATAAAGGAAGTGATCTAGGGCATTTGGAAAACTGGTATAGGTCACAAAGGTTACACTGGAACACCCCTTCCACATGCACACAAAGGATAACATGCCTAATACCCCAGACATGCACAAAGGTCAGTGAAGGACACATCATGCCCGTTTCACACTAGCTGTTTGTATAGATGCCCGTACAGTCTTCCACAATTCTCACCAAACTCTCCTCAACACAAAGCAACCATGATCACTTTGTTTGTCCCTGCCACATCAGTAGAAGGGCAATAACACTTAAAGAGGAGAACAGGAAGAAGGTAACTTAAATGCTGGATGTGAATGTGAACCTCTCTGAAACTATCCACTCTAGTCCCTTCCTAATTGGATGGCCATTGGCCAAATTAGGAACCATTCAGTGTGAATTCTTGCTATTAGTCAAGTCAAAACACATGGCGCTGAGCTTTTACTTTCTTCCCTTAAAAGGACAGCACTGCATTTCATGTTCACATTGCAAAATTACATCCGACGTGTAATTTAAAAACCCAAGATGCCTTGATATAAAACCTTACTCCAGTAAATGGGATCAAACAGCGGGGCATTTCCATTTGACAGAATGGATATTTCTAGTTTTAATATTACATTAACTTTTCCTCCCTTCGCCTCTCATGGATTTTTCATTCATAGGCAGCAGTGCTTGGCTGATAACTGGAGCTGTAAGTCTAGTGGAAGGTTTTGCAGGAGTACACAGCTGTTTCAAGGCTTCCCTTGCTGAGGATGAGAAAGTTTGTGATACCACCTGATACAGCCCCTGCCCTTTCTTTCTCACCTTCGTGTGCCTATGCCCTGCCAAGAACTTTGCCACTAAGCACATAGTATCTGTGTTTCACTGCATCACATCTTTACTTATAGGTGTAGCACTTGACCTGTAATCAGTCTAGTCAAGTTGTCAGAATTTATCTTTAAGAAATTCCAGTGACCTCATTGTTGAAGGGTGAGCTAACTTCAAGTGGATAATAATTGTGAGGAGACCCTGGTCTAGCACAAACAATGTTGAAATCCTCTGTATAGTGATCACACATTTGCTTCATACAGTTCCTCTGCTATATGGGTTGTAAAGTTCTTCTTACCTTTTAGCATCCATGCCCAACACTATTAAAGTTACAACTGTGTAAGGTAGGAACTTTGGGTGCATTTAAGAATTGTTCCTGAACAGAATCACCACTTGCCAAGAGCTTACAAAACTTATTGTTCTATAAACAACTCCCATGGTATATTCACACTACACAAGTGTAGCACTTTGATACCACTTTAATTTCCATGGCTCTACCCTATGGAATCCTGGGGTTTGCAGCATCCTAAGGTACTTAACAATTCACTGTCAGAGAGCTCTAATAATGCAATTCAGAGGAATGCATTAGAAATGCCAAGTATCTCACTAAACTGAAAATCCTAGGATTCCATAGGATGGAGCCATAACAGATTAAGAGTTATTAAACTGCTGTAATTGTGTAATGTGGATGCAACCCCCATCCCCTTTTCCTAGGGTTGGGCAAAGTGTAGCCTGCAGGCCACATGAAACTCCCAGTGTCATTTTTGTGCCCCTGCTCCCAAGATTTCCTGGAGTCAAACGTTTGCCCCTAAATGCCCTCTAGTGAGCTTGGGTGGTATTTTCTCCATGTTTTTGCCCCTCAGGCCCAAGAGATGCCTTTTTAAAAACGGAAAATGACTTCTGCTTAGTTCCTGTTATTAAATGTGGCCTCTTCTCATTGAGTTGCCAGACTGAAAATTGGAAACAGGTCCTCTAACTTTAATAATTGAGTAGAAGAGGGGATTTCAGCAGGTGTCGCTTTTTGCCTATTTGCATGACAAGCAGCACCTGCTGAGATACCCTTTTTCACAGAACCATTAAAGTTACAGGATCTGTCTCCAGTTTTCAATCTCGCAACCCTACTCTCCTGGCCCAAAGAGGGGGCTTGAAAACATAGTGAAAATGTTCCCTACCACTCCAGAAGGTATTTGCCTACATTTGTGGGTAAAACTGATTTTCTAAAAATATTTCTGTGGAGAGGGTGCGGTTGGGAGGTATGGCCCTCCAAGGTTTCTTGTGGAGCTAATGTGGCCCCCTAGACTCCCACAGTTCCACACCCCTTCCCTACTCAATATGACCAGTAGCCATGGTGCTGGGATCATTTGAGGAATGGATGTAACTTTTCCAGGCTTTACCCTGCTTGCCAACCTGCCCCTGCAGCCTTGCAGCTGAATCACTCCAGAAGTCCATTGGCCAACTGGAGTGGCTAATCCACACCTAAAGTATGTGAAACATATTCATTCCCATGATAAATATTAACTAACAAATGGTGAAATGTGCCTAGTAGCTAAAGGGTTGGGCATTTCAGATGAAATCTTTGAGCTTTAGGCTTTGCTATGCCTTTTTTGAAATTGAGAAACTAGAGAATTGCATGTACTTAATAATTACAGGCAAATGAATATGCTAGCGAAAGATAGAAATCCTGCCCCCTCAAAACAATGAGTCCAGGGCTACAAGTTGTGGTTGACTCTGGATAAAAAGGTACACAAAAGTATATCACTGGTCTAGCAACCAATTTGTGGATAGCACAACAGGGTAAGTCACAGCTTCATCAATGGCTAGTGTTGAAGTGAGAAGTTTTATAGCTATTCTACAGCTTCCTCTTTCCTGGGATGCCATCAGGGCCCTGATCTAGAGTACGTGGGGGGTTCCCCCATCCATTTGTCAAATTGAGAGATGGGAGTCCTCATGATGCAATATGGCCATTGCACCTTTGACTGAGGACTTCTTTGTGGATTAACCACCAGATCTGATCCGAGGTGGTGATCCTGGAAGATCTGGAGGTAGAGTGTGATCATTTTAGGGCCCATTTAGGATCATTTGGTGTCCCTGCTCTGACATCTCCTCCAATTAATTTTTTCTTAGCTGGTGTATTAGTGTGTGTTCATCCACTGGCTCCTTATGAACCCTGTAAATACAACAGAATCTCCACCGGAATGCTATAGGACCCAAGACACCACGAATAGGGTCTTTTTATTCCCATCAGGTATCTTCTAGTTCTGAGCTGTAATAATGAAACATGACACGTTTATCATGTTGCCTGTTTGATAGCATCCAAAAGCTTGCAGATAAAAATATGTGCCCTACTCCAACAAGGCAGGTCTTACATTTTTTGAAATTCTATGGAGGCATTCATTTCATACTTCATTTTAAAAAAAAAAGTCATTTTGCTATGTTGTAACCTGTTCTGGTTAAATCACTGACATGTGCCTTGAACGTTGACTGGAGCTCTTGGAAATTTTAGGGTTCTTTAATAAATTTATAGGCATAAAATGGCTACCCTAGAGGCAGACATCAAACATGGAATATTTTACTCTTGAGACTTCACCTTTTTTAAAGAGATTTGTTGAAACTGGAGAGCTACAACTGAATCCTAACTTTAGAAAGAGGCAGCCATCTGCATGTCAAAATTATCTTTATTCATTATTAATCATTTTGTCCCCTTCTCCTCTCCAGTTTTCTTCTCTTCTTGTAGCTCTCTTAGTGACCCTACTCTCCAATTCTTCTTTTATATGTCCCAAAGGAATTCAGTCATGTTGGGAGTTAGAGTTTCCCAGGGTGTTAGCCCAATTGGGAAATTCTATGAAAGATAAAAACTGTAAGGAATCAGCCGTCTTTTAGCAGAGTAGCAGAAAAAGCATGCTCAGATTTCTGTGTGGTTTTCCTAATCTGAAACTGAGTTAAGAAAACAAAACAAGGCAGGCAGTTTCAGTTTACAAACTTAGAAAAGCTTACTAGTGGTTTTTGTATTTACATATGCATTGGGGAATCTACATCCTAACTAGCTAATGATTAGATCAGATAAGATAGTAGCTTTGTTCTTAACTCACCATCTTCTCGATGGAGATGTGAAGCATGGTCGGAGAGAAGGAAGAGGAGGCAAAAAAGCGAGGAGAGAGTAATATATCTGAGAAGGGGACTCTTTTATGAGACTGATGACCCCAGCAACAATCCTGGGTCGCATGATCTGGTCATCCAAAACTAAAGGTATTTATGATCATGCATTTAAATGACACAAGGACAAATGATGAGAAGAGAGAAAGCTTTGCCATGCATAGGAAAACTTTCAGGAGGCCTCATTTGCCTTAAAACAAGATGGGGTAGAAAGAGAAAGCTGGAATTTTTCCAACAAGTCTAATATGTGAGAACCATATATAAGGAAAATCAAAAACAACAAGATATATCAGGCCCAGATCTGCAGGAATAATGGAGGAAAATTATAAACCCAGTGTTAATAATTTAAAATGTTAACATTCTCTTTAAGAATCATCTGGCCTTGAAGAATATGGATTCTGTCAGCTAAAAACCACAATGAGTCCTCTTTAGCAGGCACGGGGACAAAATTAATTTTGTCTGTATTTTAATATTAGCTGGCTTAATATGTACTAGAACACAACTTTCTCAAATTTTATACCAAAATTCTCTTTAAAAAACACATATTGAAATGCATATGATATGGAACACTGTGCTGTGTTTGTAAGAAATTAGAGGGCAGTGCACACAACCACTGGTACAAAATTTCTTGGGAAATTATGAGGAACATTCCACATGTCTCCTCAGACTCCTCTCCCATTTTTTTTTAAATGTGTGAAATAGAAGCCCCCAAGAGCATTGATTTCCACTGGAACAAGACATGGGCCATTTCCACACTGCACTGTTATAGTTATACTCTGTATATGTATATATACACTGTTATTTATTTATTTATATATATATAATTCCACATTCATCATCCTATGGGATTCTGGGGTTTGTAGTTTACTGAGGCCAAAGAGCTCTCTGGCTGAGAATTCTAAATGCCTCTCCCTAAATTGCAAACTCCAGGATTCCATAGGATGTTGAAAGTGGAATAATAGCACTATAACAGTATACTGCAGAAATGGACATGGAGTGGTTTCAGTGTGGGAGCCATCTCTCTCTCTCTCTCTCTCTCTCTCTCTCTCTGTTTCTGTCCCATCACATACCCATCTTTTTGCCTTTCTATCTCACCCATGTGTTTTCCTTTTTTTAAAAAAAATGAAACAATTCTCTGGAAACCACCTCCACCAACTATCTCTGAAGAAAAATAGATGTAATTAAAGAAAGTTACATTTGTTAAGAACTTGTCATTTGCAAATGCTAAGCATTTTAAAGTAGGAAAATGGCTGGCTAAGGACATCATACATCTTACTTGCCCACTTGATAAACAAACACATTTGTTCTTATCAGGTAGAAAAACCTGAATGTGTCAACGCAGCTCTGCAACTTTAATCCTCAAATTAAATTTAGTGTGTATTCATCAGTAGCTTCAAGGTAAAGCTCAAAGAAGCAAGCACTTCAGACTAACTCTCCAGAAGAGTAAATCAGCATATTGGCAATGAGCCAGGGAATGAGTCTGAAGAGTACAGCTGGCTTTTCAGTCAGAAGTGATGTATATGAATTTTAGGAATTGGATACTCAAAAAAAGTGAACTCAAATGCCCATTGAGAGCTGACTTCTACCAAAGTGTGGGGAACAACTCAGAATGGTTTCGTGGCTGTCCAGATTTCCCAATAAGTACTTTATCACTTCACAACCACACTTACCTTTGTGAAAGAGTAAGATGAGGTCGGAATCATGCGCCTCCTGGAATTATTGGACTGCGTATCCCACTACTCACTAATCAGCACAGCAAATGGTAAAGTGTACTAAGCGTTGCAGTCTGACAACATCTCGAGGGCCAGTAGATACCCACTTTTGGAGCTGGGGAACTGTAGAGCTGTAATTCCAGTCATGAAGCTCAAATTCTGATGCTCTTGAGAATCTATGGGCCCTTCTGTACTACACTGTTATAGTGCTATTATTCAACTTTCAACATCCCATGGAATCCTGGGGCTCGGAGTTTACGGAGGGGCCTTTAGAATTCTCAACCAGAGAGCTCTTTGGCCTCAGTAAACTACAAATCCTGGAATTCCATAGGATGTTGAAAGTGAAATAATAGCACTATAACAGTGTAGTGCAGAAAGGCCCTGGGTCTCAGTGATGAAGCTTACCATACATACTTCTGTTGTCTCTATCTGGGTCTCTCTGCTCCTGTTCCCTCAGTTTACAAGGCTAGGAGTAGTGGGGAAGGAGCTATTGTTTTATGGTCAGAAGACGTATTTTAATATTTATTGATACAATAAGCAGCTCAGAGAATATTTCTTACTGGATAGCATAGTTAAAAAAAAACAATTGTAGGCATCTTTCCCAGATATACTAACATATCAAGCTTTCTTGGAAAACTCCTGGTTAAGGAAAAAGAAAAAGAAAAAAAGAAACAAAGACAGACTTTTTTCCCCCAAAACACAAGAAATTCCTAGAAAGAAATTTCAAAAAGTCAAACCAGTTGAAAGATGAACTAGGTGAGAACTCAACAGTTCCTAGGAATACCTCATAATTCTTTGCATTTCATGGCTGACAGCATAATCTATTTGCATCTATGCTTCTTCAGATTGTACTATTAACACGACTAGGAGTCCTGTTTTTACACTTCACATAAATATCTTCTGGAACTGATTATCACAGAATGTCCATAGTAGGGCTTATTGTGCATCCTAATATTGTTACACTGGACAGTTTTCCACCTGTGGTAGCCAGTGAGGTGGAATGGGGAAACACACATAGCAACATGTCAGGATTAAGAAGAGGTCTGAACTTGAAGCAATCATGTTATTTTTGGTATTATAGTTGTTTGTAATGGGTAGATCTATCTTCAGAATTAGCAGTTGCTGGATCTTAAGCAAAGGGACCTTTCACTAGTTTTACTTCCACTCTCACTTGCTAGGTAATTCTTCATGCTAGCCATGCTGCTTAAATTTGCTGGGGATGTACACATATATCAGTTCCATAATCACAGACCCTCTCTCCTTTCATCTGTTTTTTATGGACCAAAAACAATCCCCCACTTTTAATGTGTGTGTGTGTGTGTGTGTGTGTGAGAGAGAGAGAGAGAGAGAGAGAGAGAGAGAGAGAGAGAGACAGAGAGAGAGAGAGAGAGAGAGAACAGACTATCACTTTTAAGAGTACAGTGGCTGACAGAACCTACTAAACAACAGATCTTGCAACCTGATTTATTTGATTGAATGCAGACATGCAGGATGTCATCTGAGTACATGGGCAAAACAATCACAGAACTGCACACATGCTATAGAAATCATAAGTCTGCCTTTCTAATCAGGAAGCTAGAGCAACCAGTGGCCAGGCTTTTCAACTCAGAATATCACAGCCTCTCTGACTTGTCTCTGTTTGGCACTAAGGTGTCATCCTCTTCAGGTATTTTAGACAAAAAAAAAAGGAATTTTTGGATTTATAGACTAAAACTTGTTAACACTATATGGCCTCAACTTAGAAGGTTATACCAAAATTCACTAAGAATGCTAATAACACAGTGTTCTGAACTGCCACTTAGTATGCAGCCTACAATAGGTTTATCTTGGGCAACTGAAGAAGACGGAAGCCAAAACATTTTGCTCTTGATATGTATTTTTAAATTCTGTTTATTAGTTAATTGCTTCAATAAATATATAAACTTCCAGTAATTAACTGCATCCTTTGTGGATCCAGGATAAACTTAGGAGAAGTGCTGATGCTGGTCATACTCATATCTATCTATCTATCTATCTATCTATCTATCTATCTATCTATGAGAAAGAGATTGAGAAAAAGAAATAAAACGTCTTTTTATTTGTATTTTGTTTATATTTTTCAAGTCATGGGCATGACTTTTGCACATTACCTCTACTAATTAAAGCATGTTTGTGCCATGGTTTTCAAATACATGGATACTTCTATGCACAGATTTCCAACAGCTGTATTTTATGAAATGGTTCCACAGCAGACAAAGCCATGTGGGGGTGATATGAAGATTCTGGGAGACAAAGTGCTTCCATTCAGAATCCAATCAGAGCTGTATGGATTGAGGGAAGTCTGCATACAAAGGTCCAGAGCCGATTCCTCTCACACATCTCAAGTATTTACCATGCCACAGCATTTTCTCCTTTACTTTGACACTGCTCTTTGCATCTTTTAACTTTGAATCTTGTTCCATTCCTGAATTGATTAAGTACAGAACCTGTGAAGTCAACCTAGCCGTCATCCCCTGGAATGCAGCCAAGTGGATTTCTGCCTGTCAGCCCAAGCATGAAACAGAAGGTGAAGGAAAAGAACAGGCCATGCAACCAAAGTGATTTTTAAAGAGTAAAGCCATGGAAAAAGCATTGCTACAATCACTGGGTAGTATGCTTGTCACATCTGAATTCAAAGAGAAATCAGTTGCTTCAGTTTTCAGATATCTCTCAGCAGCACTCTCTGAGAGGCTGTGTCAGATGTTCTTGAAGAAATCCAAATGGTTGTTTAAGTTTTGCTGATAACTTTTAAACTCAGATGATGTTTCACTGAGACATTGCTAATCAAACCTGAGCAGAGGTTTGCAAAAGGAGTGGCAATGCCTTGTTCCAAATGTAAACAGACTAGAGGCAGGAGAAGGGGATACATTATGCTGTATTGGAACAGAATAACAAGAAAGTGGCTGTTTTTTAAAGCCTTTGGGCTGTGGTGTTCAACTATGGAAACAGAAAAAAAATGCAAGTAGAAAGAAAACCAACCAACCAACCAATGAATCCTGAAGATCAGTAATTATTTCTTGCATACATTCATGTAGTGCATGAGGGTAGGACGAACCCTGTAAAACATGGTTATTTTGTGATGCAGCAACCTGTAATCTTCTTGGTTCACCTTGCCTACAAGAAAGGAACTATAACTCAAATTCTTCTACAACCCCAATAGGCAAACCATCATGATTTCTCATCTTTACTTCAGTTTCATACTCTGTGGTAATGGCTGGTGCTTCCCTTCGCAATATTCTCATATCTACTTGGTGCATGAAGAGGAAGGAGTCAGAGTCTGAGAAAGTTAATTTTGGGAACTACAGCTACCAGAATCCCTCCAAAAGTCAATTTTTTATAAACTACAATTCCCACAAAACAGCTATGTTCTTCTTATACCCTCATGATTCAATAAACATTCAATTCAAACTACTCTACATGAGCTCTAAGCAATGGCCTTGACACAATTCCAATACTGTTACTGTCATCAGTAACCTTATGCTGCCCCAGCACTCTGGTTATCCTGTTCAAGGGAATTGTACCCCTCCATTGGCAGTGTGGTAAGATGATAATGAAAGTATTCAAGTATTAAATGAGCGGCAGAAATGAATATCCTGATACGTGCAATTGTTGCAGACTGCTTAGAAACCTAGGAACTCTTGGGAGCAGTATGACAGTACCTCCTACACCACTGGTACAAGGAGATTCATATTTTATGTGTGGCAGAGAATGACAAACCTGCCCCATTTGTTAAGTATCAAATGATAACTTGGCAGCCGATGCATATTTATGGGGTGAAGCTGCCAGTTACTGTAGCTCACACTTTGAATCCATTAGCTCATTTTCTTGCACATTTGCATGTTTGCTAACACAACACCTCTTCTAATGTAGATATACAATGTGGCTGGGTGAGGCGCAGCATCCTCAAGGACCTCCCGCACTGCAGCTGTGCATTAATGTTTTGCTTGGGTAGAAGAGTCATTATTTGGAGCTTTGCTAGCTGCCTGATGAAAAGAGACAATCAAACACATTTCTCCCACTGCAAGCACAGCAAGAACAGGAATAGCACACTGAGTGGTAGGAGGGCATTCATTTTCCTCCCTTGGCGGGGGGGGGGGGAGGAAGCTGCATCCTCCCAAACAGGGCAGAAGTTGAATAAAATTCGCATTTGCTAATTCACATGTATAGAAGCTAGGGCAATTTCCGCACTACACTGTTATAGTGCTATTATTCCACTTTCAACATCCTGTGGGATTCTGGGGTTTGTAGTTTACTGAGGCCAAAGAGCTCTCTGGCTGAGAATTCTAAAGGCCCTTCTCTAAATTGCAAATCTCCGGATTCCACAGGATGTTGAAAGTGGAATAATAGCATTATAACAGTGTAGTGCAGAAATGGACCAGGTCAGGAATAATTGCTATCATGCATCAAGTGCCAAGTGTGGTGTACTGAGAGCACTGGAGAGCAGGGTTTGATTCTCTTCTCAGCCATGGAAAGCCACTGGGTGACCTTGGGTGCATGACATTCTTTCAACCCCCGAAAACCCCATGATAGATTTGTCTCAGGGTTCCTATAAGTCAGAATTGACTTGAAGACAAACTAGAAGAGCAACAAACTAACATTTAAGCAACAACGCAATACATTTCATTATGGTAGAGAGAACTATGAGCAGGAAACCTGTGTGCCCGCTCAGCCTTTTATTTGTTGATGGATATCTCCAAGACCCCTACTTTTCCTTCTTGTGGTTCCACAGCTTCAAACCAGACTTGGACTAAACAGCTCTTCATGGAGAGCTGAGGTGGCAATCACACGACCAATGAGTGGCATGTGGGTCCTCTCTGAAAACAGTCACAAAGGGAGCCAATGGTATTTCCTGTGGAAAGATACTCCATAAAATGGAAAGACCACAAACAAGACCCTGTCTTTGGATCTAGAAAACAAAAAGCAAAAAAACAGTCTGCCTAACCTTGAAGAGAGAGATAAAAAGAGAGAGATTCTTAAAAGCAGTGTCAGTCCTCATGGGAGAAGGTATCTCTGGATTCAAACAGCATTACTTAGGAGTAAGTCCCATTGAATATTTAAATATGTATAGGATTGTACTGGTAATGCATGACAGTGTGAAATTATTTAAATCTGTGCAACACACACACACACACACACGTTAACAAAGCAAGATTACAATAAAAAAAGTCAGGAAGGCAGGCAGGCCAGCTGGCCTAAGAATAAAGATAAATGTTTGTAAGACTTCATTCATTCATTTAGTTTATGCCTTTGCTCCACAAAATGCACTCAATGCAGCTAAAACTGAGAAAACAGTACTTTTTTTAAAAAACAGTATTGCATGGAAACAAGAAAAGGCAAATAAATTTAGATACAATTAAAATTAAAGTGACAACAATTTCAAAATAAACAAGCATCCAGCTGAGTTCTTTTAGTTTCATTCAGCTGATTGAAAAAAAAACCCTGTACTCAAATAATTTCAAATTTTTCATATTCTTCCACCCACAAAAAGTGTTCCATTGACATTGTACCAGTCTACCTCACAATCTCTCTCTCTCCCTCACACACACACACACACACACACAAACGCCATCCTGCAAAAATATTGTTCTCTGGAAGCACATATATCTGCCTTCTCTTCTTCTTTTCCCTTTCATTCTGGTTTATGAGGGGTATAGAAACATTTTTCTAAGAGAAACATCATACAATCTAACCTGTATCAGGATGCAATATAATACTTTTCTTGAGGCCAGAGATGGCATCCCTCAAATTGTTTCTGTTTATTGAAACAAGTAAGCAAAACAAACATGAAAGCTATAAGATAGTATCCCCACATATTATGTATTGTAATTCGATTTACAGGAAACAAAACAAAACCTACACCTTGTAGCCTCTCCAGAAAGTGCTGGGAGAAGAATCACCTCCACCCCAGAAAAAGGAAGCCAGGAAAAAACAACAACCCAGCAACTAACTCATAAAGGTGACATTGTTTGTTGCTAGCACAACTGCTTCCATTAACACGTTGGCTCAAAGAATGTTTGAAGTGGAAAAAAAGAAAGAAAGAGAAAGATTTCTCCTTGCCACTAATTTGTGTTTTCATGATTCATTCTCCTTGGCACAAAGAGCAGCATTACAGGAGACCCATGCAGGGCTCAGCTGATTAATGGAGCTCACTCCCTTTGGAGAGATTTGGGGATGGCTTGCAAATGCAGCACATTAATTAGCAAGGCACAAGAAGCCTGGTGCTACAGGGTTCTGTGGCTCTGAACAGTGTGAATATTGCATAGACTTTTTGGAAATTTTTGCCTAGAGCTTAGAATACATCTTAGAAAAAGTGCCGAGGTCTTTCCTTTTCTCCTCTGCTTTCCCCAGTACCTCCTGGAAAAAGAAACTACCTTACAGAATTTTCTTCAAACATTCTCCACCATTTTTATGGTGGTCACCATTCTACTCTGGGTTCTTAGGTCATAGGACTTAGCCCCTCTTTTCCTGGCTTTAGGGTGAGAAGAAGGAATCTCAGGCCCTTTTTACAGGATGTTATCATCCCCCCATAGGAATGGGAGAAGGATGGGACCGCGACATGGTTATGTGATGGTCACAAGACAACGGTTACGCATGCAGGATGGCAATACCATCCCACACTTACCTGGTATGCGGAGGGTCCGGAAGTGCAATTGCTGTGCTTCCTGCCTTAGCCCAGCCTGGCACAATAGCTGGCTGCACTGCAGGAGGAAGAGGAGGGGACATCACACTTCCTGGATCCTGAAGGCAGCAGGTGCAGAGGAGAGCATTCCCGTCATGCTTCCCTCCCAGCAGAGTTGCTGCCAGGATCCCCACAGGATATTGTTGGGAGCAGGTAAGATGCAAAAAGGGCCTCAGGGTTACAGCACTACCTTGATGAGTGTGTTTAGATATTTTCCCCATTTATTAGATTTTAAAAAAAAATTGAATGCCATACTCTGTCTTATGTTTAACATATTATGCTTAGTGACATCACCAAGGGCTCTCTCTTGTCATATTACCCTTGCAGTACCACCAACGGCTGTCTGTAGGTGTAGGGTATTGGCCTTAAAACCTCAGTGTAATCCTAATTCCTCTCTTCCCATGATGACCCCGAATGATACAAGACTGGGAGAACTGGAAAGGATGTAAAATAGTGGCAAGACTGCCAATGCAGTAACAGAAAAATAGATATATAGATGAAATAAACTATTAGGAAAAAAGAAAGAAACTGTGCTATTTCTAAGGGTTGTCTCACATCTGTGAAAACTACTGGAAACATGGTGTGTCCTACATCTGGGAAGCGTACTGGATCACCAACCTGAGAAATCTTCACCCTTTTAATTTTCTGCCCAAAACTGGGTGAGAAATTTGAGAGGCTGTCTGCACACAAGCTGTATCATTTTCCACTCTATAAAATGGCAGGGATGGGATATAAAAGTTGTCATCGACCAAAACATCTAAAAGCAAAGACCATAATAATGAAATCGTCACATTCATTTTATGGCATTTCACAAAGAAATTTTGCTTTGTGGGTGCAAAAGACACTTTGGGGTTTATGTAAAATTCTACAAGGCAAAGACAGCATATTAAGGAATGAGTTCAAAGAATCCAATAGTGGCTGGACAGACTGGATTTCACTGCTATTCCATATGAATACAAGTTAAGCCTAGCTGGACACTTTTGCTTGCAAATGTGTTCAAGAGACATTAAGCAGAGTGTGCTACATTTAAGAACTGGCAAAACCACCTCTGAGTATTCCTTTCCAAAGAAAACCATATGAAATTCAAGGGGTCACCATAAGTGAACAGGCAACTTGAATGTGCATGCATACATATGCACACACACATAGCACACACACCAAATTTATGTATATGTCATAATACAATAAAATGTACTTTTCCAGTACAATAAAATGTACTGGAAAACTTTAATGTTGTATACATGGCCAGTGGGAAGGTACAAAGTTAGGGCATTTGCAAGGAACCCTCCTTCACCCCATCCCCCCTCCAGCACATTGAGCTATTTATTTAGTAACCTGTGAATGGCAACATGGGAACAAAGGGAAAAGGGGGGCTTACCTACAATACAAAACATGGATGCCAGGGGGTCCTGACCATCACTCAAAATGGCAACTTAGCATGGCCAGCATGAGGATCAAAAGCAAAGATTTTTTTAAAAAAACTAAATTGTGAATCGAATCCAATAATGCGATTTCCTTCCACAACACAACAAAACAACACAGGATGAAATGAACAATGAATGCAGCAAATTAATGATATGTTCCTATGCTATTGTGCTATTATGCTTTAGAGGGAAAAAATACATTTCATGCAATGTACTCCCATACTTGGAGGGAGAACATTGAACGCACTTGCAAAGCAGAACACCCTTACTGCTGCCAGGACGCATGAAGGAAAGATGGCTGTTATTACGGTAGAACATTATGAGAGCTATTATGCATTGTAAATAAAAAGATTGACAATGTATAAAGTGCATTTCATGCAATGTAATTTCATGCGATGTACAGTGCAGAATAATGCAATGTGCAGTGCAGAATAAAAATGCCCCCCCTTACTTCACACAAGACACATGAAGGAAAGATGGTCTGTTAAGCACCATGCAGTTAGTCCAAAAGGTCATGCTCTTGTTACCCCAAAACATGGGTAACTCAGGGGTCCACATTCAATGGACCTCCAGGTGACAAAGGAGAATTAATTAACTCAAAATTAAAAGGCCTGCAAGAGGGGTGTAACTTAGCAGGCAAGAACCAGCCAGAATCTTGGTTGGGTAATGTTACTAGGCAAGGTTTCAGTAGGAAATGCACACAGCAAGGGTGCTTGCTTGCTGTCTCTGGGCTTGACTATTGTTTTCTGTGGGCAATTGAGAGGATTAGTTTAGAGCCATTAGCTTTCCCAGCTAATCCACAGTGAATTTATGACCTGGCCATGCTGAGATTACCTTTGACCTGCTTGCCAGCCAATGTTCCTTCTCCACATGGTCTTTCAGCCATAAGTGTGTATAAGTCATATTTCATGCCAGTTAAACAAATCTGCCAATTAATATATTTTGCCGATTAACTCATATCAAGCCATGGGTGTGTACGGCCTGGTAACACTGTTGTTATAGCATAACATCATGACAGCATAGCAACAAACAAAAAAAGGGGGGTTGGTTTAAGAGAGTTTCAGTAAACACACAGGGAAAATGTTTCGTCCTCTCTACCCAAGCACTGGATGTGGTCTGAGGCTTCTTTGTTTATTGGGAATCCTCGAAGAAAGGGTGACATCTTTGTGGGTTCACTTCACCCACTAATTGTTCATTTGTGCAAAGAAGCAAAATGAGACAACTGTATCGCAACTGGTTACTGAACTGTGGCAGGAAAGGAAGTCATTATCAGATTATTTCCAACCTTTTTGAAAAAATTCACCACCCCTGCAATACAACAATGCCTTGAAAGCAACAACGTTGTGCAAAAAGGCTGAGGCCAAAGTGGGATGAATGCATCACTATGATGGTATAACAACATGATGTGATCAGCCTCTCAGTCTAAAGAAATAGGGAGTGGAAATCACACCTGTTTCATCAGGTCTTTCGAAACCTTGGCTCTGATTACTGATGATAGAAGTCACTTCCTTGCTCCTCCCCCCCACCATTTAGTAGATGGAAATGAGCACTGCATTATTTTTAGATATAGATTCATTTTTAATACAAGATGTTGTTTATCTTTCAAAAGGAAGTTGCATCTCCGTGACACTGTGGGATTGGGCGGCGGGTATAAATTTGAATAAATAGCATGATCAGACTACATTATATATTACATTTGAAACAAATGTAATCTAAATTTGTTCTTCTCGAGTGGGTCACACAGTAGGGAAATAATAGATGTGGGTTATTATGCATTTATCTGCTGTAGATATTTACCATAATAGAAAGCAGTTGTTTGGCTTGTTTCTCTCACTGAGTAACTAAGCTAATGAAGTGTGTAAGTAGAGGCCACGGCCTGAAATGGGCAGTTATCAGGGGCTGTAATCCTAAATAGGATTCCAGGCATAGGCATTTTCAGAGAACTCTTTGATTCTCTATCATGTTTGATTGATGGCAAAGCTTGGAAATATTACAGTTTCAGAGGGGTGGGGTAATTACAGCACCTCAGATTTTAAACAGTTTCTGATTCACAATATATTTGAAACAGACTTTTCCAAATTCCAGACCCTCCAACTGTCTCAGTTTGGCGGTGACAAGCCTGACTAATCCTATGCCATCCCACTTTTTCAGCTGCTTTTAAAATGTCCTGATTTATCTCCTTCCCTTGCTTTCCCCCAGTTTTCTGCTTACTGAAGTGTCCACAGAGTACAAAGTGAAAAGTATTTTGCACGCAGTGAATGCAGCAGTAGGGAGAGGAGAGAAGGAGGCAGAATTTTGCCCTTCTCAACAGGCTCAGACAAAAGCAAACTGCCACAGCCTCTCCTAACAGGTATGGTTTTCCTCATTAATAATTTTTGCCATCTTGACCGCACTCTGATGTTGCTTGGCACACGTGTTCCAGATTTCATCTCTGAAATTTTGGAGGCAATGGAACTCTGGACCTGTATAGCAATCTGAGATGTAGAGCCAGTCCTGTCATTAGACAGAGTAAGATCACCATGCCAGGCCAATGCTCTGGAGTGTTGAGGAAATGCTGCAGACTTTTAGTTTGCTATTTTGCAGTCAGCAATGGGAGAAATGCCAAACTTTTTTTTTCTTGTGTGCTAAAATAATTTGGCTGGCCTTGGGTACTATGCACTTTGACTTGGATAATGGGGCATTTGCTGTTTTGCCTCAGGCAGCAAAACATCTTGGACAGCTCGGCTCCGGTGAACTATGAGAGTAGTTAGAATGAAGGGGAAAGTCTGTATCAGATTATACACTTGGAAGTACAGCTATAGATGGAGGAACAGGACAAAGCATGTTTTGACTGAAACAATTGCACTCACCCCACACTACTTATTTGTTTATTTAACTGGAGATGTCCCCTTGTGCTATGTACAGACCAGTGTGCATATCATGTGCTGTCAAGTCATTTCTGACGTATGGTGACCCTAAGGTGAACCTATTAGGGGGTTTTGTTCACAAGACTTGTTCAGAGAGGGTTTTCTCTTGCCTCCTTCTGAGGATGAGAGAGTGTGGGGTGGTGGCAATTTAGCCAGACTTTTCAGCTATTTTAGGCTGGGGGTGAAGCTTTATTTTTTTAAGTGACTTCCATGCTTGAAAAAAAATAAGACCCTTCCAAAATCACACAGGATATGGAGGCTTTTTGAGTTTATATTTTGTGAAATAATCATAATCACTAAAAAAAATGAAAGGAAGAACAAAAATGGTTGAGCTTTTCTTCAGAATGGAGATGTTGTGATTGAGAAAAAGATTCATTTATTGGATTTGTCTCCATGAGTCATGTCTGAGGAGCCACTGGCCCTGCTAGCTGGGGATGGAGAGAGTTGTTGTCCAAGACACTGGGAAACCATCAGATTGGAGAAATTTGCCACACATGGCGCACCAGCTCAACAGAATGGTTTTCTTTTGGTACGAGGCCCAATTCAGCTAAAAGTATATGTGTTTAGCAAATTAAATATGAAAAATGAATAATGCAGTCAGGCCAGCAACCCTTGTGTTATTGACTTAGGAATTAAATTAAGCTCATTTCATGCTGTCCCGAAAATTCAGTATGCTATACTGAGAAGCACATGTAACCATGCTGCAGAATATTAGAGAGGAAAAACTTGCCCAGAAAAGCTTTCCTCTTGACTGAGACGGAGAAATTTGTACCTCACCTTTCACTGTCAATAATGTGAGGGCAATGAAGAGCTGATAACGTAATTGAAAATTATTTAAATTACTTTATTATAGCCCTACCTTTAAATTAAAGCAGCTATTAACAGAGATATTGTAGAAGTCTAGAACAGTGTGCCTTAGTTTAAGGGACTTTCCTACAGAAAAACAAGTTAACACAATGAAGGCTGGATATGAAATACCTCCCTGACACATAAGTATTAGGGGCTTGTTAACAGCAAGGCACAGGTACAGACTTATTTATATGAAAGGAATCTGTAGATGGCCAGTTTGAAACCTAGCCTGGGAAGATAACCAAAACATCTGCTAGGAAGGTGTTTTCAGTTTGTTAGTTTGATGGAAAATTACCTCAGTTCATGTGCAACTTGGCAACTTTTAGGATACTATGTTAGAGTGTCTTGTCTCAATGTCTTGTCAATTTTTAGAATACTGTATTAGAGTGTGTGAGCAATGAGCTCAGCATCCGCATTCTGTTCAGATTCTGGTCTGTCAGAGTGTGGGACAGAAATGAGTTTCTTTCAATAAAGTTGGATCCTTGATACACCAGCACAACCTTCTAATTTTTCCTCGAGTGGCTTGGAGAAGCAATTCTGCTTCATTTCTTATCCAAAAGAAATTGAAGCTGAGCAGTATCATGCCACTCTCCCGAACTTGCTGCATGGCACTGAGAGTTTCATCTTGTCCTTTGCCTGATGCAGCAAAGTATCTTGGGCCAGCCCTAATTGGGAGCATGCAACATAGAAGATTTACTACTCCTTTTTAAAAAAGGGAAAGAAAGAGCTAACATGTCTGAGTTTGGCCAATGAGCAAATCAAACTCAGCATAAACAGTTAAGAAAGCTAGTGAGGTTTCCTGTTGAAGACAAGGTTTCTGGTATAAATAAATAACTAAATTTATTAAACTGTCAAAGGTCCCAACTCCTCCAAGAGTCTTGAGGAATGTAACTCAGCTGTGTGGTTGAGTATTCTGTGTTGACTACTGTCACTTCATCATATGCAAGATGTAGTCTGTGAAAGCTTGAGGTAGAAATTTCTTTTTCCCACTTAGTCTCAAAATGCTACTGGATTCCTTTGTGTCTTTGTATGCTGAAACAGCTGTCTCTTTGAATACTTATTTAGGTTTCTGGAATGTATACTCACTGCTATCACCTTTTCTTAATATTAATCTTGAAATATGTTTTTATTTCGAGAGAGAGAGAGAGAGACTTTTTAAAAAATCCCTGTTATTCTAAGAATACAGTGGGCTGCTGCTGTCACTCTGCAAGTACCCAGTTGAATCCTGAATGTAATTAGACATCCCTAAACCATCTGAAATCAATGAGATTAGGTGTGCCTAGTTCTGTTGAGGATCAGGTGATGTGTATCTGTTTATTTGCTCTGATCGTGCAGGAATAGTGAGTTCAGTCTGCAGGAAAAAAATTGTGTGTTGAAGCATTAATTATTCACTGTCCATTAACATCACATCAATGATGCAGGAGAGCTGTTTTTATTTTCTTTATACATTCTTTTGGACAGATCAGGTTCAGGGAACACCTTTGTTGATAATCTTTCATGAATGCTCTGAGCCATTGTAGGAAGATGTCGGCTGTTTCGTGGAGGAAGGAGAAAAGACTCAAGGAGGGTTCTGTTCCTGCAAAATGAAAAGCCCCACAACTATATTTCTGATCTTCTATATTTCAGTAGGCTCCCTTTCTGGCAAGGAAGTTTGGGTAGCACAAATAGCTCCAGAACCGCAAGGCAGTGAATACAAACAATAGGGCTAACTACCAAGTCCAGAACAATTGTAAAGATAGTCAGCAAAATAAAGGAACGCGAACCAAGTTACAGTTTTTTGTCTTTAATCAATAGAATGGCCAAGAAGGCTTCGGGCCAAAACAGGAGCAAAGGATGACACACATTGAGTTCATTTGAAGAGTACAATTAATTTCAGAATGATGGATCTTCAGTGGCAGGTGGTGAGGCAGTTAATTAGGTGAAACTGCCAGCAGCCACTGCGTGGCAACTGGAGGGGAAGGGAAGATCCCATCCATATCTTTGAGTACTTTTCAGTGGGTGTGGGAAAGGATGTCAAACATACTTTCCAATTGGCTGGTCACCTTGGATTGGACACATCAGACCACTCACTTCAGCAGGAGTGACTATTCGGGATGGGGGAGAATTTATTATTTTTTTAATAAGAATTTTTCAATCCCCCCCCCCCCTTTCTTCATGTTCTGAATGGAAAGAACTTCAGAGTTTAAAAATCTGAATGAGAGATTTGGACACTAAGGGATTTTGAGTCTTGTACCCTCTTGTATGTCCTGAGTGGAGTATACTTGTTTAATTAACAGAATGTACTTAAGTGCTGATTTAACAAATTACCATTAATTCAGAATGCCTAATCTTGAGATTTATGTAGTCTGTTAATGAATTTATATAGTCTTTGAATGAATTTTAATGGTGTTAACTTTATAAATCATTGAATTGTCATATAAATATCTTTTATATTTGTAGTTTTTTATTGAAGTTTTTGTGTAGTTTTCATCTGTATTGCTTTTAAAATCTTGCAAGCCACCCAGAGTCCTACTGTTAAGAGAAAGGTCAGATACCAGTGAGTAAAATAAATTAAGATTTAGGCCTGAGTGTTTAGTTCATAGTATTTTGTGCCTCTGAGCCTTCTTTCTGTCCCTAATATGCAAATTGGGAAGTTGGTAAATTCCTGAAAAATGAACTAAAATTTCTTCCTTTATTTGCATTGACAAAATGTAACAAGCACAGTATTCCTAACATGGAAAATACTGTCTACCAAACAAACGTTAAAGAAGAGAAGCTTCTTTGGTTTTGGTTTTGGTTTTGTTCTTTTGAAAAAGGTAGGAATTTTAATTTAGCATAAATCATATTGGGCACACAAGGATTTACAGCCAGAGGAAAGCACTCAAGAGTTAAGAACTCATAGTAGGGGAGGGGTGAGAATTTTGTTCTGTTCATTTTGGATAAAAACTAATCAAAGTTCACACATTTCTTCATATCTGTGATGAAAAAAAACAATAAAAAATTCAAATGTGGGATCCATGGGAAATGGTAGACTTTGGCCATCCAGGCCCACAGCTCTGTGTGCTTTACTGTCAAAAGTCCAGGTTTGACTCCTCATGTATTTGCCTATGCTAGTGTTGAACAGATGACCTAAATACCCTAAAGGCACCAGATCCTGTCTGATCTTGGAAGTTAAGAAGAGTCAGCTCTGATTAGTACTTGGATAGGAGACTGCCAATGAATACCATGTGCTATAGGCTATATTTCAGAGGAAGGAACTGGCAAAACCATCTCTGAATATTCCTTACTTAAAAACTCATGGGATCACCATAAGTCAACAGGCAACTTGAAGGCATATATACACACACAGTGTTGAAGAGGGTTGCTTTCTCTTACCCCTAGAGGCTCCTCATAGTGATGGAATCCCTATCCAGGCTGGCACCATCATACTAACTCTTGGGTCTCTTTTACTAACCTTGCCCTTTTACCCTCAAGATCTCTCCCTGGATTTGGTACTCAGGCCTCAAGGTGATCAGAAGTGAGTTCAATATAGCAAAGTCTAACCAGTTTTGCATACAAAATTTTAAGTGACAACAGTCAGACACAGTTGTAGAAAATAAAACCGTTAAAGATTTGTGATACAACAAATAAATTAAGCACCAAATAAAATAAGCACATAGCCTCATGCCAGTTCCACACACAGTAAAGTTTTAGTTCCAAAGTAACACTTCAGCTTGAACTCCTTTCACATACTCAGCTCCCTAAAACCTATTCAGATCTTTTCCATGCTTCTCTTCTTAGCCAGCCCTCACTCTATTTCTGACTGCCCTAGCTCTATTTCATTCTTCCACTGTCTTTAACAGACAAGATTCTTTCCCCCCTAGGCCACCCTTCACAGCATTCTGCAAACTAGGATTGTCTGGTTCTATCCAGGTTTGCCCAGATTCTCACTTCACAGTTATCTGTAACACTTAAATGGCAGGCAGATACAACAGAATCTCATAATGAAAACACCTTGCCAGTGAGAATGGTGAAGAATTTCCTTTCTGTTCATTTCTTGAAGAATTCAGCAATTTGCAAAATGCTTAAAAATATCCTGCAATGTGTGACAAAGGAAAACCATTAGATTTCCCCCCTTTCTTCAAAGCCCCAAGCCTAGACAAATGAATCTCACTTTCAGTTTCTTCCCCATTCATTTTTTAAAAAATCTCCATTTCTTTCCATTCTAAAATGAACAAATTTTCAGATACTATGCAGTGGCAATCACTGGCTTCCATTTCAGTGGCATGGTCAACTTACCCTGAGTCTGAAGGAGCTATCCAAGGTATAGAACCTATTTTGGAGGATAATAATTAGCACCTTGGACAGCTCTTAGAAGTTTTTGGGGGATACCCCAAGCCTGTTCACTGCTTTGCTAATATGGAAGCCACTGGTCATCACTGAAAGCCTTACCATACAAGAAAGCTGAAATGAAATTCTCATCCTTCATGACCCTGGATAAGTCATCTTTTCTTGTACTAATTGTAATAAACATTCAGAATAGTTTGCTCAAGACCATTTAGAATTATTTCAGCAGGAACCTACAAATAAGCATCTTTATTCTGAGAAGCCTCTGCAGCTTGTTCTATATTCAGGTAGTACAAATAGGTGGCAGAATGCCATGGTTCAGATTGTCGTCTCCCATTTCAGACTGCAAGCTAGGAGAGGAAGAGGCAACCTTTTGATTGCTCCTTTATGTGGAAAAATGTCCTTTCAAACAGAACTCATTCTCCTTGCAGTCTTCAGTGGAAGGAAAAGTCAATCTATTTATTGCTCCTTTATGGAGAAAAATGTCCCTTCAAGCAAAACACATTCCCCCTTCAATCTTCAGTGGTATAGTCCATTCTATCCCTCAAAAATTTCATTCAGGCCATTCCAAAGTTCAGGATGAAACAAACTTAAGAGTGGGAAAATCCACAAATTTTGGAAACTTCATCTAAGATTTGAAAAATGAGAACAGGTAGGAAATCAGAATTTACAGATTTATTCATGAATTTAGGAAGTAAAAAGGACCCTTAAAGCAGTTGGGGGAAATAAATTACCAGGAACAGATGACATACCAATAGAGATATTTCAAGTTATAGAGATGGAATCTATTCAAATTCTAATAAAAATCTGCCAACAAGTACGGAAAGCAAAACAATGTCCCACAGATTGGAAACATTGAATATATGTTCCAATCGCCAAGAAAGAGGATAGCAGGGATTGTAGTAACCACCAGACTATTACTGTGATCTTCCACGCAAGCAAAGCAATATTCAAGATTTTACTAGAAAGGCTTTTTATCACATTTGGAGCAAAAAATGTCCGATTTTCCCACTTAAATTTGTTCATGCTCTTTCAAATTTTTGTTACAGTCTTCATAAACACTTATATACTTCCCTGTACACTTCATAGAATGCATCCATTCTTGCTAATATGGATGCATTTACATCCATATTTAATTTCATTTACAACCAAGTTTCTTAATCTAATGCATTTTTACTGTTCTTTTTTCACTCATGTATCCATTTCTCTGTGCAGTTTCTCCTTCTATACACATTCTTGTTTGTTGGGACAATTTCATTCCGAAATCTGGAGAAGTGAGCATTTTGAAGGATAACTGAGCTTCAGTGCACAAATAGGTTCAAAGGTGTGAAATTAAATAAATCTGCATTAAAATGCAAACAGGCCAATTTTCTCCCACATCCCTATTCATGACAGTACTTCATCTCAAGTAAGCTTTTCAATGAGTGTGAATTGGAAGAGTGATCTCTAGTCAAAAGCACTGTGTGTTGGGGGCCTATTTGTTTTTAAAAATATACTATTTTGCCTCCCTTAGAGAAATACTCCCTACATTCGGCCAAGTGTAGCAAAGTTGTTGAAATCAAGGGTTAGAAACCTAGCCTATGTGCCATTAGTGAGGAGAAATAGGTTTGCCTTCTTTTGAGAGAAATTTCCATGTTTAAAGCATTGACTCATTTCCTTATGCACCAGCTCCCTCTAGCACCATATTTAAATCAGTCCTTTCACTGCAATACACTTTCCTTTTGAGAACAGAGAATGTTCTAGTGTATTATGTGTGGGGGGGGGGATATATCTGTAAATCCATGGGAAGAACTTTTAGAAAAGCTTTGTAGATTGAATTTACCTATCTAGTTACTCAACAGATAGTCAAAAACTGACACAAAATGCAACTTTTCTCACAGATTGGCTGTATGTGCTTCACAAACCAGGTGGTTGCCATTTCAAAAGCCAATTAGAAAAGTCAGCAACCTAGAGGGAGCCATTTTGTGAGGAGCAGCAGCTCACATAGTGGATCAGCCCCCCTCTCATGTTACTCTCTCTCCGTTCTATCACAAGGCTTCACTATATTGACAATTATGTGGAAAGAAAGGCAGAAACTTTTTTACAGTCTGTAATGTTTTTCTGGAACAGAATTTACTTGCCTCAGTAAAATCCAAAAAGCAAACACAACCTCACTGTGAAATCCCATTCCAGCAGCCATTGTCCTGGCATCAGAGGGAGAGGAGAAGAGACAAGCATGGCTTAATCATATCTAGACCAAAAAGCAAATGGAAGGCCCTCCATCCACCTCAGCTGACACCGTCCTGGCCTCAGAAGGAGAGAAGAAGCAGCAGGCATGGCTCCATCATTGTCCTGTTTTGGAGGCCGACTAGGGGTCTCTGTTGAGGCAGCAGAAGCAGTAGCAGCCACAGGTGTAAGCTAAAGCTTAGCAGTCAGGCAGTTACAGTTCTTAGGGTTCAAGCAGTCCAAGTGAACACAGCAAGGTGATAAATCGTAGGTGTCAATCCAAGGGAGTGGCAAGCAGAGTGGTTAGTAACAAAGCAAGGTTCAAAGTCCTTCAGAAACACATGCCAGGAATCAGTAGACAAAATGGGTTGTTTCCTCCAGAAGGATTAGTTGTCATCAATGAACTTGTCAGGGAAGTGCTGGCATATTTTTGGTCTGGTAGACTCCAGCAGCTATTGCTGGATTAATGAGCGTCTGATACTTAAATGCTCTGAGGACTTTAGAGCTTCCCTTTGTCATCTACACTTAGTTACGGTAGGTATTTTTGAGTCCATGTCCATGTGCTTTGGCTGTTGTAAAGGATCATGTCTGTCTCAAGAACTGGCATGTCCTCCTATTCTTCTATTTCACTATCTGTGTCAGAGTCTTATCTTGGGTCCTGAGACCAAGACATAACAATCATGCCTAGGCCCAGAAGCAGATGAAAGGCCCTCTCTCCATCCCAACTGTCACTGCTGTGGCTTTGAAGGGGGAGAGGAAGAAGCAGTATGTGCTGAACTTAATCCCTCCCCCACTGCCATTCCCTTTTCCTTCTGTGTTGTGTCTTATTTAGATTGTAAGCCTGAGGGAAGGGAACTGTCAAATTAACAAATTAACAACATAAATCGCTCTGAAACCTTTTGTGGCTGGCTGAAGAGCAGGGTATAAATACTCTAAATAAATTAAAAAAAAAATAAAATCCAGACACAAACAGAGTTTCTTTGGAGAGACAACAATTGCCAGAATGCCCAGGATGGGGAACTCTGGGAGTTTTAGACAATTAATGTAACTTTTCCAAGCTGACATCTCCCATTTTTTGACAAAATTCCAGGCAGGTATGTGCAGCAGTAAAAATGCTATATCTTTTTAGAGTAGCAGAAATGCACCCCAGCAGATTTACAGTAGATACCACAGCTGTGCAACCATTTGCCTGTTGGCTACAATGCCTTCGCCTTCACCCCTGTGCAATAAGTTGATAAGCTCCTCAACCACAAATCAAAAGTTAGAGAAAAGGTTGTGTGTGTGTTTATGGAATGTATGGCTGACTAGGGACTGCATTTATTCAACTTCTGAGAAAGTGCTTGAGAAAGTGCCACTTGCACAAACATTTTTATATGAATGTAGCATCCTCATATCACGTTATAAGTTATCTTACAGCTGTAACTCCTTCCCAGCTTTAATCTGAAAGAATTCCATCTCCACATAGAGAAAGAAGCTGGTTTGCTCAGCTGCCCTGTCCATATTCCCACTGCTCAAAGGTCTGAAAAAGAGGAATTATGTAAGTCCAAGGGCTCTTCCACTATACACAATTGTAGTACTGTGATCCAATTTTAATTACCATGGCAGCATCCTATGGAATCCTGGGGTTTGCAGTTTGGGGAGCACTAGAGCTCTCTAGCAGAGAATTTTAAATATCCTTCCATGAACTGCATATTTCAGGATGCCATTGGATGTCAGCATTGGAATCATAGTTAAATTGGAATCATAGCTCAATAACTCTGTAAAGGCCACTGCTGTATCCACATAGAATCTATGTCAGAGAAGCTCCTGCAAATGAGAACTCAATTCACGTGAGGTTCTCGGTTGCCCAGACTCATGGATAGTTTACTCATATTGCTATAGAGTTTGGAAACAATTTCTTTTGTGGGCTAGAATTCCCAGTGTTTGTGGAGCTGTAGTCTTGACAGTAACCTTTCCTAAGGTCAGCAATAATAGGTATTGGAAAAACAGTATTTAAAGCCCTAACGAGCCACTGTCAGACTGAGGAGTTAGAGGGACCACTGGACTGATTCAGTACAAGGTAGCAAGAGGAAGATAGCCAGACAGAGACTTCCTTGCCGATATCACATCTTCCCATGTTCATGAAACCAGCACAATGCGCCCTCTATATATGTCTCAGTTCATGTTGTTAGGATGGGATTCGAGCCACTGTGAATCTCATGCTGGAAGAGAAAGAGAGAGAGAGAGAGAGAGAGAGAGAGAGAGAGAGAGAGTAGACAGACATTTTCAGGGTGTATAATATATTTAGGATGATTCTTTAGACCCACCTAGGTTGGTGTATAGCCAAATGTTTTTCTTCATGCTCTCTTTTTCCCCCAATGTCTTTAAATTGTAGCCAACCAGTGTCACATTATAAACTGCCTTTAACCTTCCCCCCAAGCTTTAGAATTGATTTGCCTTGCAGATGAAAGATTGCTTGTAGGTCTACGCAATATAATTCCTTTCACTTGAAATAAGGGGAACTCATTGTCTTCAATTCAGCCAGAACAGGATACAGATTTTGATCTAGGCGGGGTGATTCCTCCAAAGGGCTGCTTTTTTGGTGCTTACTGCACCGTACCTCAATAGCGGGTTGTTCTGTTTCAATCCCAGCATTGCCATTTCTGTGATGCTATTGGATTCTGAATGCTCTCTACCTCACCCTTTTGACTTAAGTGGATGAGTAGCATTATTGCCACCAGTGTTTCCACCGTAATACAGTGTCATTGGTGAGTCCTTTTCTCTGCCCTTTCCCTGCCCCACAGTTACTAATTGGTCAGGGTTTTGTTTTGTTTTGTTTGGGAAGCTGCACTAGCATAGCAACATTGTAACATCATGACATGCCCGTAGGCTATTGCATTTTTGTACTATAATGCTAAAAGATATATTAAAAAATAAAAAAAAATATAATTCAGAGGAGACATTTAAAATGAACATGGAGAGGTGATAGATTTTGAAGTTACCACGCCGGGGGCGGGGGCTGAGGGAGGAAAAAGCTGGGCACACCCACACCCTGCCCAGTCCTGGATCTGTGATGACAGAAAGTGCTATCAAGTGTAAATGAGGCAGCACGCTCACCCAGGTGACGGACTTGTGGCAGGAAAAGAGACCATTACTGGATTTTTTCTGGTAATGAAAAAGCACAGATTAGCAACAGAAAGGGATGGCAAAGCAGCTGGTTAAGGGCGACGTCATCCGGTAGGACTGGTCCTCGACCGGGAACAAAGTGCTGCTTTGCTGGGATGAAGACTTCATGCAGTAAGTGCCTTTGTTGTTGTTTTATTTATTAATTGACCAATTCAAGACCTGAATTCTATAAACAGAAATAAAATTTGCTGAGTATTTTAAACAATTATAAATGATCGCAATTGTATCGATTCAGCTTATCATTTTCTTTTCTTTTTCTTTTCCACCTTAAAGTCCAATGGAGTAAATAGTGGGAGTATTTGGTGAAAAAACCCAGATCAGCCATGGCTTGAACTGGACTCCTTTAAACAGCTGTTTTTTGTATGAAACCGCTCTGAGATATGTCAGTCTTAGAACTGCTCCTTAGAGGCTTCCATGCAATGTATGCTAGTCGGTCAACACTAGGAATCCAAGGTCCAACAAGCTTATCTTGGTCCATACTTCTCAAATTGTCTGCAGGGCAGATGCAATGTGTACTTCAGAATTCACACTCTGACAGATGGCTGTGAGTGAGTTGAAAAATTCAACATGGTTGAAAAGTATGCATAGAGAAAAGGATGCACATTTTTTTTTTAAAAAAAAAAGAAGGGCACAGAATACTGCTTGAGAATGCTTTAGTCAGTGGGAGATTGGGTTCAAAATGCATACAGTTTAAAACATGCACATAAATATACATACATTTTTAAAAAGTAAGCACAGTATGAGATGGCTCTCATCTCTTTTAAAAAAAAAAGAAAGAAAATGTACAACAACAGAACCATTACAGGCTAGACATGTGGAACAGAAGTGGGAAGGATATCTGTGGATGTTGTCTTTATAAATTTGTATAGCTCTGGCCAAGACTACTTTTCCAGGTCAACAGCATCAACAAAAAGGAAAGGGGAAATTGGGACATCTTGAATAGGCTGAAGGTCACCTGCATAAATGACCCATGGGCTTTCAGAGCAAATGCATGCTCTGGACCAGGTCATTGTTGATGGTCCAACAGAGAGTGTATTAGCAGAATTAGAGATATAAATTGCAGCTTGATTTTTTTTCCTTCCACAGTGAACCTAAAAACTTCAAAAATGTTCTCTTCAATTCAAGATACCATGAGAGAGCAGACACTTTTTCTTTTCCGTGGTGGTGCATGAGACTTTTTTGTATGAATTTTTGTAAAATGCAAAATATTAGAAAATGTCAAAATGCTTCCATGAGTCAGTAAAAGTCATTTCACTGGATGGGTTCTCATAGTAGGTCTATGGATGAGGCGTTTTGAGGAGGTTTCCAAATGCCCATAGTATAGTTTCATTATGACAAGGTGAACAGATTCATGTAAAATTTTGGGACCAGAAAATTTTTTCCCCCACATCACTAAGGAATATAAATCTTCTCAGATGGTGCCTGAGTAACTGTTGGTGTAATAGTCCATCAAGTTCAGCTCCCCATGTCCCTTGTTCTCTTGAGAACTTTGCTTTCTGAATGACTGGATTGCTTTATGGGCTTGCTGGTAAGGAAAAACCTAAGTAACTGGGCAGCAGTGAGTAGAATGAGACAGACTTTTTTTCCAGTATTAAAACAGTGGATAAAACTTGTTGCAGGGCTGGGTTAGGAACTTTCTATTTAAATTTTAGAGTAAATAATTATACTGTACATGCTTATGTGAAGTCTAGGGATGGACAGAATATTTGAGAATTTTTTAAAAAATAGTCAAAAATATGTTTCTCAAGAGTTGGGAAACCCTAATGAGGAAAGCCATGGACTGTTGAGAATCTGCATAGTTTGCATGCATTGTTTTTATGCAGACAAAAAAATTCTGCAGAGGAAAGAGAATTTCCTGCACAGCAAATGATACTTCTATGCAGAAGTATGTGGTGTAGGAAATTGTCATTTTCTGCATCAAAAACCATGGACAAATTGTGTACATAATAAGTCTTGAATTGTGGATAGTCTTTGAACCTTTTTCACATGGAAAGAAAATTGCTAATACTCTTTGCCATCTTTGAGAAGGAAATTAATGAAGAATTGCATCCATTGTGAATCTGAACTCCATAGTCACTGTTCAACAAGCAACAGATATCTCAAGTATAAAGGTAACACCAAAATGAATGAATAAGAAAAGCATCTGTTGCCCTATGAGAAAAAAGAAGGACCCCCCCGCCCAGACACAGTAGAGTGCTGATGAATTTGACTTTAGGTCAACATAGTGGGGCTTGGCAATTTCCACAGTACTGAGGCATGACATCCATTCTTTCTTGGGCATAGTTGGCATGCATTATTCTTGTTTAGGTATTCATGGGATTAAGGGTGGGGGGAGGATTATGCTACCAGCCCCAGACTGAGACCTTCTGGATTCACCAGCACTGTATCCATTGTCCACTTATTAGGCATGGACAATTGGCAGATGAGTCAATTGACTCGGACTCAAGTCCGACTTAAGTCACTTCAGTGACTAGACTTGGACTTGACTTGGCAAAAATTACACACTAACTTGACTGGACTTGAGACTTGCATATTTTTAGTGACTGACTTGCTGCCCTCGGTTCAGTAACATAACACATTCATCCAGAAACCTTAGAACTTACTGGTCACATGATGATCTACCTCAAGCCCAAATGTAGAGGGGACAGCATTTCTTAGAGGAAACAGCAAGTGGGTTAGGCAATGGGCTTGAGGAGGAATGATCCTTTCTTTCTAAAGCTCGTGAAACTTCAATAATGAAGAATAAGAAGGATCCTATTCCCCACTTCTCAAAAAGTGTCCAGCTTTGCAAATGGGAAGTAAGAAGGATCTTATTCCACATTTCCTAAGGTGCAGCTGGTAAAATCACAAAAGTAGAGGGCCAACTCTATTTAAAATGTTAAAACTGATTTCATTCAACTCTGTCCAGAAATTCTGTAATACAGGTTGGGGTGTAAAGTTGGCTCCCAGACTTGAGACTTGAAGGTAGAGACTTGAGACTTGACTTGAGACTTGGAGTAAAAGACTTAAATACATCACTGAAAATATGGTGGGTCAGGGGACCCTCATACTGGCCCTGTCTCTCTCTTCCCAAATCCCTTTATTAACAGGCAAAGTCTGAAAGCTGTGTTCAGCTGAATGCAACTGCAGTTATCTGTGTTGTTAGGACCTACACACAATCAGCATTACAGAAAATTGTGACCACCTTCACCTAAATCCTACAGCCTCTCCTCAGACCTTTCCTCTCAACACAAGAAGCTGGAGATGGAGATAACAATACTGTGGAGCATGTGACACTTTTGCTTAGGACTAAACATTACACCCACTAAGAACCAAGTCAGGATCAGCCAAAGATATTTTCTTGCCTGGAATAGGGCAGCACATGACACCTCCAACCCCATGAACATACATCCAAGTCAAAATCCAGAGCAGCCAAAGTCAAACAAATTACTCAGGCAGCTGTGGGAGAAAATCGTTGCAAGCACTTCTTTTCTTACCTGTCAGGAAAAAAAAAATACAAAACTATGAAATTGGTTATTTAAAGTACAGTTCTTTCATGATACACAAAATCTGTTATATGAAGTGGCTGTCTCACTTTGCTTCATGTTAGCATCTGCATTGGCTAAAGACATCTTGTACTCCTTTTTCCCACAGACATCACACTGTATTACTGACTCTTAATAGGTTTAGAGCTAAATCTTGGTGAATCATTCATTCATGCAGTCATTCATTCACTTTTGAAGCTTGCAAGCTAACACTTTTCTGACAGCAACAAAAGTACTCAAGGTGACATAGAAATCGTCTAAAAGCCTCCCTGCTTTACATGGACAGCAGAATTAGAAGCAAATAGAATACATGTCCAGCCAATAACAATCTGCACAGATTGAAAAGATAGTTTTGCTTTTCTGACTAAGCACAGAAAGCAATATGTTCTTGGGTCCAGATATCTGGTTTAAAAAAGCCATTACAAATGATAGTAAGGGATTCAATTCTGGCCATGATTCTCAGGAAGTGGAATGAGTTTCCAATGCATTCCTTAAGCTCTGTCTAAGACCTTTCTCTTAATAGAACTGTTAGGGAAGATAGCATTGCAAAGATTTATCCCACTCATTCTAGGGGTCCAAACTCATTTCTTTACATCTTGCAAATAGCTTTCTCAGTATAAACAGATTTCATCCAGAAAGTGAAACCACTGGAAAGTCTTAACTCTTGCATTCAGAAAGTCTGCTTTAAAGATAAAGAACCATCTGAAAGGATAATTTGCAGGAGCCTTGATGCTCCCAATCCACAGTGAGTGCTTGGACAGAAGACTGAAGGGGCACAGATCATGTGGGCCAGTTTGGAAATGAAATTTTCAGAGGGAGAGAAGGTCTGATCTTTTTTCTCCAGAAGACTAAGGAAAGTATTCTAGATCTTTCAAGACTGCTCATCCCGACTGAAAGAGACAATACTGGCTTGCATTTTTAAATCCTTTGCTGGTCGGACTGTTAGATCTCTAGAATGGGGGACTGCAGCTACTTATCCATTATCTGTAGAGTTATAAAGACTGAAAGTGCTTGTAAACAGTGGTTGTATGCATCATGCAAATACTTTGCCAAGTTAAATATCAGGAGCTATTTCTCAGGGGGAATTACTCTGCAATCTCTGTTTTATATAGTATGAACCACAACACAGATTCCTGATTTCATTGGGACCACATTTATTTCATTACTAGCGTAGTTACCCAGCATTGCCCAGGATTTTATTTTCTCATAGGTAATACTCGTTAAGAAATACCATAGGAATTACCTTACCTTGCCTTAGAAATTCGATGGGGTTGAAATACACACGGATTTGAGATCCTATATCTCCAATTCCCCATTCTGTGTTGTCTAGTACCTGTAACTTTTCCTCACATTCCCCAATCCAATCTGCATTCAGAATTGTTAACATACAGAGGTTGGCTTCCTAAAGCAATACACTGGCCTCCTTCTTGCTGCTAGACCTCATCTCCATAGCAACCGGTCTGAGCTCTCTGGCTGAGAATTCTAAAGCCCCCTCCCTGAACTGCCAACCCCAGGATCCCAGAGAATCTTCACAGCCAGCCAATCATATGAGGTCTTCTCGCCTCATCCAGCCAATCATATGAGGTCTTTGCCTACCTGATGCAGACAAACAAACAAGATCACTCACAAAATTTGACTTTCATATAGTAGATGGATATATTGGGAAACATTAGGGCAGCCTTAATGTATCAGTGAAAACTTGATCACAGGTTTCACGATGTTATCTTTCTGAAGTGTGTGACAGTAGTCTGTACTATGTATTGAGCAGTTTGGCTTTGCATATGTTTTGTGAAGTGGTGGAACAGGTGGTTTCCCCCCTGTCTATCTAGTTACAACATCTATAAAACATTTGTCAATTCAAAAGCTGCTCCCAAGATGAACTGCTACAGCAACTGCCTTCAATTGCTTGAATTTTAATTTATTTACAATTTTTTGTTACATTTTTGGCTTCTCTTTTTGAAAGTACTACTAGTTTGGTTTCTTCAATTTTCACAAATATGTATTGTTATGTGCCTTTAAGGCAGCTCTGCGGGTTTACATGGCAAGATCTATTCAGAGGAAGTTTTCTGTTGCCCTTCTCTGAGTCTCAGAGACTGTGACTTGCCCAAGGTTACCCAAAGGGTTTCTGTGGCTGAGAGGAAATTCATAGTCCTAGTCCAGTACTCAAGCAATTACACCATACTGGCCCATGTGCAAGCTATACTTTGCCTCAAAACTTGTGTCTTTGAAAAAAAAATCAGTTTCTTTATCTCTTTGCAAAACTAAATACATGTTTAGGAAGCAGGAAAGGACAGATTGGTTGATGAAGAAGACACAAAAACTTAGTGCTATTATTTCTACTAGTCTGTGCTAAGTGTCTAAAAACTCATTGGCACAAAAATTCGCTCGTGCAAAACTTTGCACAAAAGCTTGGGGGCTTTACCACCAAACAACTTTTTTAGATAGAAAAACAATGTGCTTTGAACAAAATAACACTTTTCCCAAACTTTTTTTTGTTTTTGTTGCAAAATGTTCTGACTTTAAATAAATAAATAAATAAATAAATCTTGTGGCAATGGGTTATTTTTCCAGACTAGTGTCACAATGTGTTGAAACATCTTTTCTCATCAAGCATAAAATAATTTGTGAGTATTCTTAACATCCTTAGTCCATGCAACACAGTGAAAGTTATTATTAACATCTTCCCATTTTGCACATTTGATTTAAAAATATAGTACCCTTGATGGAAATGTGCAAAAACCAGTCTCAAATATGTGCAAGGTATCTCCAAGACTGACATAGACAAATCTCACTATCATGTGACAAGAATTTGTGTGTATTGTGGGAGAGGGACATTTTCTGCTTCACTGAGTGAGAACAAACAGAGTCAGGATTTACGTCCCTAGTAGTAAACATCCTATGGTGAATGGAAGGCTTCAAGTGTCATGGTGGAAGATGCTGGGGAAAGGCATTTGATCTGCCTTTTCAAGCAAACTGCCCTACAGTTCACTTCCCTAACTAATACACAGCTTGTAACACAATTCACCTTCAAGTTTTTAAATGAAATTCTCAGTTCAAAGAAGGAATCCAAAAATGAATACTCTATTTGCTGGCGTATAAGACTCATTTTTTCCCCCTGAAAAATACTGTTTGAAAATGGGGTGTGTCATATACGCCAGTGCATCTTATACGCCGGCAAATAGTATTTGCTGGCATATAGATGGAGTATGTCTTATATACTGGTGTGACTTATATGCCAGCAAATAGGGTATTTCATGTCAGATTGTACAAAGAAATGCCTGAGTTGGAGAAAGATTGTACAAAATGTGGATATTGGGGGGAGGGTTGAACACAGTTTAAATGCAACCCTTTCATATGATTTGAAACAACGCTAGGAGAAAACTGGAATGAACTGGCAACTGAATGCTTGAAAAATGGACACAGATTAAAGACAGACTAATCCTCTGATCAACCCATAGCTATGAGATGAGAGGCAGAAGCTCTACCACCAGGAGAGGATTCTGGAAACACTAAGAGCATTAGAAGAGAACATATAGCTATGGCTCTTTCTGTTTCTAGCTAATCCCAGAGACCAGTTTCCTCTTCTTTCTGTTGACTGAAGACTCCACCTTGCTCATCTGACAGATGGGCTTTCCAACTCAGCCTGAGATAATGTCTGAAGAATGGAGCATAGCCTCTTAAAGGTCTAACAGTGTCTACAACAGGGATTAAGCTAATTGTAGCATATTTAAACCCTCAGTTGGCCCTGCAGCTGGAGCTTGAAAAAGCTACTTTTTCAATCACAGTTCCCAGGACTAGCCAGCAGGACCATCGGGCATGTTGGCAGGGGTATTCTTAGAGCTGTAGTCCAAAATCTCCAGCCAAGTTTTGGCTGGAACAACAATCTCCTCTTCTGCTGGTCTTTTGTAGTCATTGTGAATTTCTTCCAGCATCATTTGGAGCTGTCCATGGTATTGTATATCTCAAACTCTTCTCTGATGTTCCTGTTCTCTTTTTGGAGTCTGCCTGCAAAAAGATGCTGTTGGTATTATGGGACATCTTCCTGCCCTTTGAATTTCAGTGCTCTGCATCACTTCTCCCCTCTAAAAAAACCCCCAAGATGTGGGACAATTTTTGTCTCAGTATATTACACTATTGGACAAAATGATATTATTTTTGCCAATGGCCGAAATCAGCAGATTTGTTGAGATATTTTTCCCAGGTTGTTTTTTGGTTTAAAGAAAGAAAACTGTAAATGGCAAATGATGGAATTTGATGGAATTGTTCACTGCTGTGCAAATTATAGTGCCATAGACAGACTACTTGGTAGTTCTACTTCTGCATAAATTCTGAATCAAAACATGAATCCAGGTAATGAAAATGATCTATTGTAGTAAAAAGAAAAGGTCTAAGAAACTTTGATAAACAATAAGAAAATACCATGGTCAAGATCCTACATTGTGCTTTGTACCGTACAACTATTTGTGTCTGCCAATCTGTTTGCTTATTGCTCTATTATGCAATGGGAATGCACAGTGACTATTGGAAAAAGCCTTTTGGCTATTGTGAGAGACTGTAGTTGGTATTCCATATCTAGAGCTGTATGGGAAAATCACTGGAAGAGCCAGCATAGTGTAATAGTTTCAGTGTTGGACTACAACCCTAGAGACCATGCTTCAATTCCCCACTTAGCTATGGAAACCCACTGGATGACCTTAGGTACGTCACACATTCTCTGCCCCCAGAAAACCCTGTGATAGGTTCACCTTAAGGTCGCCAAAAGCTGGAAATGACCTGAAAGCACACACCAACAACAGGAAAATCTAGAATTACTATTTCTAGTATAATATGTCCCTCTTCATGGTAAGAATAATTGTAAGTACTGAATTTGGCCAGTGTAGGTGGCTTAGCTTCTGTTGGATTCTTTTTTTATATATAAGAATATACCAACATAAGCAAATTTCTCCATGAGCAGGATGGAAAGAGCTGGATTCCCTCTCTCTCTCACTCGCTCTTTCTCTCTCTGTATGTGTGTGTGTATATGTATATATATATGTGTATATATATATGTGTGTGTGTGTGTATGCATGTGTGTGTGTGTATATATATATATACACACATGTATATACACATACCAACATAAATTTCTTCATGAGCAGGATGAAAAGAGCTTGAGACTTGTTTGTTTATTTAAAGATTAATGTGAAACAAAGGGGAACTGACAGGTTCATCCATTCCTTCATGAACAAGATGGGAAAGGACTTGACTTGGGAGAGGGGGAAAGAATAAAGTAGAAAACAAAAGTGACATTTATCCATCCTAATAGAAAAGGCAGAAAAAACCAAATATGATTAAAGTATATGATGTGCATGTGTGCTGTAAGTGCATCCATGATCCATCATATCTTTCGTAGGGACTATATTGCTTTCACCCTATCAGTCTATTCAGAACTTTGACAAGTTGCTTTTTTCAGAATGGGGAATCACTACTCTCAGAAATCTCCCAGTATCACTGCTAGCTGTACTGGCTGGGAGACTGGGAGTTGCAATCCAACAGAACTAACTTTTCCAAGTTATGCGTCGACTTCTAACAGAGCAGAATGTTTGTTCTTAGGATTATTTAAATTCACCTTTGCAAGCCTGCTACTGAAAGATATATACGTGACATATAGTCACTGAGGTTGTAAGTGGAACCTTCTGAATGCAAACAGCATATTATGAAGCTTGTGGAGACAAGCCATAAACAATTGTAGTTTGGCAAGATACCCTTTTGCTCCCCCCCCCCACCATCCACCCACCCTTTAAAAAAGAAGGAAAAATCCTAAATGCTTTTAAACTGGTCTCCAGGCTGCACTAAGATGTGATTTCTGATCAATTAGAGGAAGGAGCGAGGGAGGCCTTGCTCCATGCCAGCCAAATTGCAATGAAGATTTAAGCATCTCCCTGCCTAGAGAAATATTAAGCAGCTGCATCCAAGGCTTGTGCTTGTAATAAATGAGAGAACATGAGAATAACATTCCCTCTGCATCAATTCTTTCCATAACGGCTGACATTTGAATGCTGAACTGAAGAATCTTACTTGTGCATTGAGGACAAATGGATCCAAAAGCCCCAGAACTGTTGTCGCTTTATGTATTGAATCTCACACCTGTACATGGGGAGCACAGTCAAAATGGCTTTCCTCGCTTCAACATCTTGTTTCGTAGCTGTGAAGTGGGACTCTTCCACTCAATCACTGAGTGGAATGGGAAAGGCACTACTGAAGTGTGGCACATGTGTGAGGGGAGGAATAAGGATGAATGAGCATTCCTGGGCTTCACAGCTTTGAGAAAAATGACACAGGAAATGAAAGACAGGGTGTTACTACCGTAAGCAGTCATCCAAAAACACAAATTAAGACACATCTGCTGTGTTCAACATGGAACATTGTGCCCCACAGACCTCTCAAAATTTATCACTGTATATTTTTTTTTCTTGTGAGCACTATTTAGCACTTATGGGGCTAAGTAATGTGGCCACAACTTTGTGGGCACTATGTCATACATGGAAAAGTTACTTCTTGACTGCAGCTCAGAGAATCTCCCAGGCAGTAATTCCTTGCATGTTCTGGCCAGTTGCCATGCTGGCTGCAGGATTCTGGGTCTGTGAGACAACAGTTCAAAAAGTATCTTTTCCCATTACTATACCACTTCTTTAGCCTTCTGTATTATATGGATTTTTTTTGCTGTGTATGCCTTCAAGTCATTTCTAACTTACAGTGAACCTAAGGAGAACTTATCTTGGGGTTTTCTTGGCAAGATTTGTTTAGAGAGGATTTGCATTTGCTTTCCTCTGAGACTTTCAGTTAATAAAACAGTGTCATGTAAAAATGAGATGACAGGACACAGAAATAAAAGCAGTTTGTTCTGATTGGCAACCCAAGATCCATGAGCTCTGAGCAATGTACCACAAGCGTGGATCATCTTTGGACTACTATCCTGAAATTCAGGATACACAATTGGGAAATTCCAAGATGGAAATGCACATAATACATAAAACAAGTCTGTTTCGCTTATTTGTCTCACTAGCTTCTTTTAGTGTTACCATTCCTGTCATAGTCTCCTGCAAGAACATCAAAAGTAATTTGAGTTTATGCACTACAGAGAATGAATGCAAAATAACCAGAAGGAAATAGGTACATATATCTGATTTTTGTAGCCATTGGAGATAGTTCTAACACTGCTGGTACAAAGAATATGTGCTTCTCTGAAGTTTGTAGTCCATTTTTTTAAAAACAACAACAACAACAACAACAACCTGGCTTTCTTCTTGCATATCCTGTTTACATAGATCTTTTGCTGAGGTCCAAAAAAAGCAGTGTAGAGTAGGAAGCAGTTTAGGGCTGCACCCTTAAATTCACTTACCAATGAGAAGCGTCACTGAACACAGTGGGATCTGCTTCAGTGTAAACATGAATTGTGCTGCAAGTTACATGGCTGAAATAACAAAATATACCTCTTCCTAGAGTTTTAACAAAAGTAAAATCTCCCACATTACTTGGAGGGAAATGCAGCATCTCAACTGTATCATTCCTCAACAGGTTTTTGCAGTTCCTCACAGCCCACCCTATGAATGTACCTGCAGGAATAATACATACAATTGTAAACAAATATTTGCTACTTTGAATTTATGCAGTGTGCATCTAAGGCTGCAATCCTATGCAGGCTCCTTTTAAAAAATGCTTCTGTCTTTTGGAGGAGCAAAAGAAAGTTTCTAGGAGTGGGGAATAGCTCCTGGGTAAATCCAGGGAGGGAGGAGCTGACAGCAGGGCACTCTGCCGCAACAGCCATCTCCCCACTGCTTCACTGCTCCTGGGGTCAGATGTTCACTGCTGGTGTCTGTAAGATGTTTGTATAAGACGTTTGGCAGGATCTGTCACTCTGTGCTGGAGACTTTTTATGCCATTTTTAAAGAGAAGGGGAATGGGCAATGTTTAGGAAAGTAATGTGTTATATGGTTTTAATTTGGGGATTGGGGCAAAAAGAAGGGAGAGCAATATATTTTAGGCCAAGAAGGATATGATCAGGAGCCCACTGACTTTCAATGACAGGACTGTCTGGCTGCAAAGATAGGTGGAAGACACTTTTTGTTCTAAGAAATTATTTCCCCTTTCCTAGTTTTCCACAACATTCAGAACAGCTGGAGATAAAGAAAGAGCTCGAAGGGAGAGAAATAAGCTGCCAGAATGGCTGGTGAGCTGCTTGAAGCCTTAGACAAAAAAATAAAAAATAAAAAAAATGACTTGAAATGGAACTTTCTGAGCCATTTCAGCTTAAGCCCCCTTCCCCATTTTTCCTTGACTTTTGTTACAGTTGCTACCATTTTTCTTCAAAGATCATCACTTTTTTTTCCCCCATCAAGAGCAAAGGGAGGGGGAGATTTCTCTCTCTAGTTAAAAGCTGTCAGTTGCTGACAAGAACAAAAAACCCACTTGTGAGGCTGTTTAGAAGAGACAGGAAGGGCTTTGTTCCACCCTTTCCCTGGCAGGTGAAGGCAAAAAACTCAACACTTGGCACTTTTTTGTTTGTATGGAAAATGAAAATATTCTACACACACACACACACACACATGGGGAAGCAGGGGCAGAGGAAAAGAGTCAGAAGGGTGAGCAGAGGACAACATGGGGAAATTATATTATTGGACTATGGGTCTCAGCATCCCCCAGTCAGCATTTGGCAAATTCATCATGAATATATGAAATCCAGTGCCACAAGGGGTGGTGCAGAACATTATCTTAAATGGCTTTGAAAGATTTAAAAAAGAGGTAGAACAAAATCATGTTGGAGATGTCTCTTGATGGATGGTGAATTGGCTAATTATTAACTGGGATGACTAAAGAAACCTTAATTTTTAAAGGATTATGCTACTAAATACAATTGGTTGTGATCAAAAAGGGAGCTGTAATCTTCATCCCTTGCTTGTGGTCCTTCTGGAGATGCCTCTTTTATCATTGTGTGGAACAGGATGTTGGACTACATGCTTCTTTAGTCTTATCTGGCAGGATTTTGTTATAGGCTGTGTGTATTTTGGTGAAATTTAAGTCCGTGAAGCCTGTATATTGGTAGATGAAAGGGAAATAAGTGTGATTGGTGCCTACATAAAGTAAGTATGTCAGCTAACAAGGTATTAAAAGTACAGGGTTAAAATCTGATTCTGGGTGGTTGGCCACAATATAAAACATAAGATAAATATAAGACAAAGAGAGTGAGCATGTAAAATAATGGGAAAAGCCATACTGCATCAGTACAATAATCATGCCGAATACATGATGCAATCATCTCATGGCATCTAACCAGAACAACAGAGACCAGTCCCAACATCAGGTGACTGAGTACTTAGTGGCCTCATGTGGATGGCCAGTAAAATATCATTTCCAATTAGATAGGAAACTTAGTGGTATTAGTAGAAGTATTCTCAAGAAAACTTCTTTGTTGACACTTAATGGGGACCAATTAAACACATCCCTGATTGGACAGACAGATGGTGAGCACTTAGACTTTTCTCTGACAGGAGTGATAGATGCTGGAAACAGTATATAAAAGCTACCCTTGGAGAGACAAACTTAAGACTGTTTATGACACCTTCAAACAAAGTCAAACCTAGTCACTGGCAGCTGTTTTGCTGTTGCTGCTGTTCCTGGCTGGTATATTCCCTGAAATGTTGGTATGAGAGCGAAAAAAAACCTCCTCTCCTAGTATTAAATAGGCTGTATCAAATATGTACTTCTTATCTCCTTAAATAAATACCTGTTGTTTTCTCCATGGATGATGCTTAGCAGTATAAGAGATAATATATGTAATTCCTGAACAGGTGATTAGGTTATAGTCCTGTGTAAGAGTTTTAACTCTTTAAGAATGTAAGTCTCTGTGGCTGCCACTCAGTGATATTTCCTAGATGTTTCCCAGGATGCACTCTTTTTTTTTTCACAGAAAAACAAATACTTCTGTGCAGTTATATCCCATATGTCCCATATAGATATTACAGGGAAGAAAGGAAGAAAACTAACGACAGAGATGCAGGCAGAAGGATCCATAATTTTCTGCTGCAATGTGTGTGCAGTGTTTGTCTTTTTGGCAGAAAACCTCATCAAACACACTTGCAGGAAGTGCAAATTGGAAGCTCTCTTGGAAGAGAAGGTTAGTGCACTATATCTATGTGTTGAGTCCCTTCAGAGAACATGAGGACTTCCTGGATAGAACACAAGGAGAACTGATCCTACAGAACCAACAGGAAGAAATTTCCAAGGAAAACAAGAGGGCTCTAATAGTGAGGAAACACTGTTAACAGTGACAACAGTCACTGGCTGGAGCAGACCATGCAGAAGGGATTCAGAACCTCTCCAATGAAGCAATCACCTCCTACCCCTTCATGAGGATGGCAGCAGTGAAGTTGCTCAAACAGGAAACCAGTAACAAAGGACTTCCTATGCCAAGAAAGGAGTTAAGGTAACCACCAACAGCAACAAGAAGAAAAGAAAGGTGGCTGGTGGTTGGGGACTCATTGTTCAAGGATACAGAGGCACCTGTGTGTCAATCTGACAAAATGAACCGGGAAGTGTGTTGTCTTCCCAGCATACATACCCAGAATGTCACTGACAGAATGCCAAAGTTTGCCAAGAACACAGATCAGTACCCCTTTATTCTTATCCATGTAGGCACCAACAACATTGCCAAGAACACTTTTGAGCAGATCACCTCTAACAATGAAGCTTTGGGCAGGAAGCTAAAGTGGCTTAAGGTACAAATGGTATTCTTGTCAATTCTGCCAGTGAAGGATAGAGGACTACACAGGACAGAAAGATACTAAAAATGAATGACTGTCTATGTAGATGGTGTAGACGTAGAGGTTTCACTTCTGTGACCACGGTCTTCACTTTTTAGACTTTTAGACAGAGAATTACTGACTAGAGATGCCCTGCACCCCTTGAAGACCAGGAAGAATGTCCTTGTCCATGGCAAGTCTGACCAAGAGGACTTTAAACTAAATCTTTGGGGAGTTGGAGATGATAGCTCAAACATCAGCCCAAAAGCAAACTCTGAACACAAGGAGGTGAAAAGAAGACCCAGGAAACTACAGACCAGTCAGCATGACTTCAGTACCAGGAAGAGTATTAGAATAGATATGTTAGAACAGATTATACAGGAGTCTGTCTGCAAGTATATTGATTGACCATGCAGTAATTAGTAGGACCAAGAATGAGTTTGTCAAGAACAAATTTTGCCAATTCATCTTATATCTTTTTTGATCAGGTCACTAGTTTAGTAGATGATGGGAATGCCGTGGATGTGATTTACCTGGATTTCAGCAAAGTATTTGATAAGGTCACCAATAATATTTTGATTAGCAAACTGATTAAATGTGGAATAGATGGGAATGCTGTCAGAAGAATCCATAATAGGTTGGAAAATTGTGCTCAAAGAGTTCTCATCAATGGCTATGCTTAAAACTGGAAGGAAGTCTCAAGTGGCAGAATTAGGCAGAAATTAATAGAGACAAATGCAAAATTCTATGTTTAGGGCACAAAATCCAAATACACAGGCCTAGGATAAGAGACATGTGGCTCAGCAATACTGCTTGCAAACAGGAGCAACTTGAGCCAGCAGTATGATGCTGTAAGAATAGCATTAATATCACAGTTTCCACAGTGGAGGGAAGTAACAGTCCCACTATATTCTGCACTGATGAGGCCTCATCTGCAGTACTGTGTCCAATTCTGGGCACCTGATTTTAAGAAGGCTATAGGTGGAGCAGCTTCAGAAAAGGGCAATAAGGATGATAAGAGCCATGGAGAACAAAACATTGGAGGAAAGGCTGAAGGAACTGGGCATGTTCAGCTCAGTGAAGAGAGGAATGAGGAGGTGAAGTGATTGCTTTTTTTAAATAGCTTAAAAGCTGTCACAGAAAGAAGGGGACAGGAGTCTTCTCTGCTACCCCAGAATCTAACAGGTAGAAGTTATAGGGAAGTAGATTTTAACTGAACATTGCAAGGAATTTCTTGACAGTAGTAACAGTTTGGCAATAGAACCAATTGCCTAGAGAGGTGGTGAGGTCTCTTTCTGTAAATGTCTTCAAAAAGAGGCTAGACCTGCTGCATATGCTATAGCTAGGGATCCTGCATTAAGCAGGTGATTGGACTTGATGGCTCATGAGGCCCTTTCCAGTTCTATGATTCCATGATTCTATTGTATGATTTTGTGCAGAAAACAACATTTGTCTGCAGGGAACAAGGTACCTGACTGGAAAACAGCATGCTGTGCTTAGAAATATTATTTTCTGATCTAGAAACCTTTTCTTCTATGAAAACTTTTTGTTTTCTGCAGAAAAAGTGCAGGAAACTTGTTTCTATTTTCAGTGCAAAAAGAACCAAATGCATTTTGGTGTATGTGCAGAATAAACCATGAACTATGAAGACTCTTACCTATCTAGTATTCTCCTCCTCAGGGCTTCATGACATTCAATAAATCCCCTTTGCAACATTTTTGGAAAAGAGATGGAATGTCCTTTCCATCCTTTCCTTTTCTTTCCCTCTTGATCCGACTTTCCTTAGCTGCCAGAGGAAGAAGCTGAAAAACAAATTACCCCTCTAAGGCTAAGACCTTGAAACTTTAAGCCCTTTAACAGTAGGATCTGAAGCGGATTGAAAACAGCAGTTTATTTGAATAGATGCAGTGCCAGATAGAAGATGGCAAACAGGCAGTTAAAACAAGCTTATATAGAATTCTTACCAAACCACTCAGTGGCAGTATTTTGAGAAACAAAAGGCTATGAAAGTCATCTAAACTTACCAATAGTGAGCTACCACTATTTCAAAATATGTAAATCACAGGTGCTCTTTGAATTTCACACTGGTGTTCTGGATGGTATCATTATTAGCAGAATGCATCTAGATCGTAGAATCATATTGCTGGAAGAGGCCACAAGGACCATCATGTCTAGCCCCCTGCCATGCAGGAATACACCATCAAAGCATTCCTGACAGATGGCCATCCGGCTTTTGTTTAAAAACCTCCAAAGAAGTAGACTCCATCACATTCTGAGGCAGTGTGTTCCACTGTCAGACTGCTTTTACTATCAAGAAGTTCTTCCTAATGTTTAGGTAGAATCTCTTTTCCTGTAGTTTGAAGTCATTCCTCATATCCTAGTCCTAGTTTGAAGATAGGGCTCAGAATGTTTTAACTTAATGTTAAATTAACTTAATGTACATATTTTAACTTACCTTGAAATTCTTGAGAGCTTATACATTTTCTATATCCCAGCAGAGCTTTTCTTCACTATGGCTGTATTGTTACCAGGCATATACCCCTTCTCCATGATATGGTTTAATTGGCAAAATATATTTAATTGGCATGAAAAATAAATTATATCCAGCTATGACTGGGAAGCTTGCTGGCAAAGAAGAACTGGCTGCACACGTGCATTCATTGCAAAACTAGGTCAGAATGAGACCTCAGGGCAAGGCTAGGTCATAATCAGCGATAGCTCCAGACAAAGGAGTTCTAGATGTCCCTCAACAACTCAACCTTTAGAAACAATAGCACCTGAAACTGTTTCCACACAAGAATTGATTGTCTTTGACCTTCTCTTTTAGTCCGGCACAAACTTTCCTTTGTCCCCTCACCTGTCCAGCAATTAAGGAGCTATCATGATTCCCATCACCCACCCACATTTTGGAGTAACATTATCTTACTTAGGCATTATAGTCACGTGTGATCTTTTCCTTTCAAAGGACAGGGGTCCCTTGCCACACTCTGCACCGACTGTTTGTAGAAAGCTTCTGAAATTGAGTCAAGGCCCAAATAAATTTAGGCCCACCAAAGTTTAATTATGAGCTACTCTTGGTTAGAAGCTTCTCATTACCTCCCATCTGCTTTTTATTTTAAACAGGAGATGCAGAAATTTAATCTGAGCAATTGTCTCTCTGTGTTATACCATATAACATGCAAAGCAATCTTGTATCACCTTTGAGATTAACTAAGAGAAAGAAGTTTGCAGAATAAGCTTTCACAGACGGTCTACTTCATCCGCTGTGGTCTATGAAAACTTATGCTACAAACGTCTTTCAGTCTCAAAGGTGCTACAAGATCCCTTTGCATGCTGATATAGGCCCTTTTCACACCTTACCTTTTCCTGGTGCTGGGCTGCGGGGCTCGTGCATGAAGCCTTGGGAGGAACGCTCTCGCATCCCTCCTGCTTCGGCTCCGCAGCCGCTTCCTGGTTGTGTGAGCACCCCACCTCTTCCATTTGCAGTGCAGCCTGGGACCTCCCAGGCTGCACTGAGGAGAGGACACATGACCAGCTCGGCTCCCGAGGCTCCACACACAAGGTAAGTGCACGCAGGGCCCCAGAGCGATGCGCGACCGCGCAGCATTTTTGGCTTTGAGCCGAAAATGAAAAAATGCATGCACCGTCCGTATCAGGCCCTTGAGTGTCGCGTAAATGTGAGTGCATCTTATGGACCACTGCTCACATTTACGTGATGCTCAAGGAGCCCTTTTGCTTCAGAAATGCCATGTGAAAAGGGTGATAGACTAACATGGCTATGTCTCTGAACACCATGCAACATGGTGTGAGGACCTGGATTGACAACGTTCAGATTGGATTTAAGACCATAGGTAAGACCACAAGGTGTTGCCTATGACTGTAGTTCAGCCATTCAGTTTGGTAAAAACCATCCTGTCCTGTGTTTGTGATGGCATAGGAACAGCCTGTCTCACAGCTGCCCCTCTGCCTTTCCTGTTTCCCTTCCTCCATATTTTAGTCAGGAAACAGTGAAGAATGGAGCTTAATGGTTAAGCATTCCATATGCTCTGATTAGATATAACCTCATTATCGCCCTCCCTGTTACCACAAAACTCTTCAGATAATGAAATTTCTCTCTGGAACAAATGAGTTTCCATTCCTTTCATTTCCTTTAATAAGGGGAAACAGGGGTCTTCTCTTCTTTTTTGGGTATATTTGGTTAAATTTCTACATTCCTTCCACAAAAGAAACAAAAAAAGTGTGGTGGAAAATGACAAAAATGACATTGGAGGAAACCATGAAACAAAACAAAACAGCGCATAAAAGCAAAGCAATTGCTATATTTCAAAGCCTACTGAAAATTAAACGAAGCAGCAGCAGAAGCCAAATGGAAATAATAATTCTTCCATTTCCCTGCCTGTTCTGACACATTTAATAGGCTTGGCAGAGATTCAAGGAAAACAGGGGCCAAGCTGTGGCAGGAAGAAAAAGAACCAAAAGGCTGGTCAGTTACCGGGGATCCAGATTTCAGTCCAGCTTCAAGTTAGGAATCTCTAACCTTACTTATGATACTTTCTCGTTTGAGAAGGAAAAGAGGTAAAGGTCAAGAGGCATCAGGCACTTTGCAAACAAATGCAGCAAAGTCCTATTAGGGGTCTTTTATTTCTTTCAATTTAACGGAGTGCCTCCAGAGCCCCAGGCATCATGCAAAATTAAAAATACATGGATAAGTAACCTTGAGACAGCAAAAATACAGTGACTCTTTGGCCAGGCTCTGACACAGAACAGAACAGTGTAGTGCCTGGGGCTCTGAGTAACACACAAACAGAATAGCTAACCTCAGCCCAAGAACACCATTACTGGCCATTAGGAAAAATAAAGGTCTCCACTATTAGTTGAGGTTGGTGATTTTGCCAGTGGGGAGGTTGCAGCCCACAAATAGATAAGTATAGCATTGTGGGAATGGGGGAGAGTTGACAAGTGTAACTCATGTATGGAAGTTAGCTTGCTTTTTAAAATTTTAAATGATATGTCCCACATTTTTTAGTCTGCTGGTCTGTAAAGCAGCTTAGCCATTAATGTAACAGGCAGTGCAAAAAGTTAAAGAAAGTGAACATATTAAAACCTTTAAAAAAAAAAAAAGAACAGACTAAGGATGCCACTGATGCTAGTCACTGAGTGCTTTATTGGTTGCGTGTGTAAGGTCTGCATTTCCTGAATGTGTAACAAGCCATAATTTTGATCCAGTGAATACTGGCAGAGAGTTTAACTAGATGGCCCTTGCCCACTCTTTCAGCTCTATGATTCTGTGGATCTACGATTCTATACTTTTGTAGTTCAGATCTGAATTATAAATTGCTCTACTCCCCTCCATTTTTGTGTATGTGCTTAAAGTTCCTTGCTGTAACCCAAGAATACACAATCTTTTAAAACCCCAATCACCCAATTATAATGCAGGAAGGGTCTCAGGAGCTGGGTGGGGTGAAAGGTGTGTTTTGGGCACATTTTAAAAAACAGTTAAAATCCTCCTTCTCTTTCAGTGTGTGCATCTGTGTGTGTGTGTGTGTGTGTGTGTGTGTGTGTATTAATTGAACTATTGCCCTTTCTACATGGTGTAGTCACTGCATAGCTGTGACAGCTTCAGGAGATGTGCATCCGCACGATGTTGTTGCTATTAAGTGGACATGAAGTTGCTGGTGCGCCTTTGCATGTTGCTAAAGCGTTGTATTTGAGCAACGGAGAAAATGCGTTTTCACTCCCTCAGACTGCTTCTACTACGTTTCTACAACTCCATGTGGAACCGTTGAAGCGCTTTCTTGCAGGAATGGGCGGATTGAGAGCATGCCCGGCTTGTCCCTCCGTCACTTGCCGTCCTGATTTGTCGCTGCCCACCAAAGCAGAGGTTGTCGTCATTTTTCCTCCATGTGAGAAATGATGGAGGAGAAGGAAAGCAAGGAGAAAGCGGCAGGGAAGTTTTTTCTAATAAATCAATCCTTGCGGAACTTAGGAACCCTCTTCTCACTAGGCTAAGTTTTAGGGGGAGGGGTGGGCTAGGGGACGGTCACTTCAGGCATTCTGGCTGCTCACACAGATGTTGGGAGTTTCAGCCCTTCCCCAAGTAAACGTTTCCAAGTCTCATGGGTGCTGCAGTTGTTCAGAACCCCCCCCAAAACACACCGCTCCCTTCTCCTGCCCTCCCCCACCCATCCCTCCCCCGGCAACTGCCAAACATGCCCCGCTGCAAAAAGGACCACCCTGCAATCTGCTCTACCAGCCTTATGGGACCTGCAGTCACTCAAATCCCTCCTTAGAAACATCCACCACCCTCCCTTGGCCAACAAAACCCCCCTCCCACCCTGCCAAACATGCACTACCACAAAAAGGATTACCCTGCTATGCACCTGCCAGCCTCATAGGACCTGCAGTCACTCAAATCCCCCCAAAAAAATTCCACTGCTCTCCCTTGGCCAACAGAGCCCCCCTCCCACCCTGTCAAATATGCCTTGCTGCAAAAAGGACCACCTTGCTATGCATTCTGCCAGCCTCATGGGACTTGCAATCGCTCAACCCCGCCCGTCCCAAAATCCACTAACCTCCCCTCACCCACCCATGCCTCCCTGGAAACTGCCCAACATGCCCCATTGCAGAAAGTCCCCCCCAATATGCGCTCTGCTAGCCTCATGGGACCTGCAGTCCCTCAAAACCATCCCAAAAACATCAACTAACCCCCCCGACCCACACATTTCCCTACTGGAAACTGCCCATCTTGCCCCGCTGCACAGAGCCGCCCCCGCTAAGCACTCAGCAAGCCTCATGGGACATGCAATCACTCCGATCTCCCTCAAAACCTCCACTGACCTCTCCTCACCCACCACTCTCCCCCTTACAAACCAGCCAAGATGCCCCTCCACATGAAGGCCCTCCCTGCTATGCACTCTGCAAGCCTCATGGGACCTGCAGTCACTTCAAAACACAAATTCTTTGTGTCTTTTCCATCTTTTTAGGTCCTTGGCTGCACCTCCTTCCGCCTGACTGGGGACTTCATGGATTCTCCAGTATACTCTGAAGGCATCCCCCCAACAACAGAAAGCATCATGTATACTGCAGTTGAGCAGGCTGTCCCTCTGGCACACAGGTATGACGGGAGCCGCAGGCCTTCCTACCTCAGGAAACACTCTACGAGCCTAATGGGACCTGCAGTCGCTCCAGCAGTCCCTGGGCACAACTGAAAACTGTTGAGTTTGACTTCAGACCATATCTACTCAAGATGGTAGTGGTCCAAAATTAAAAATTTAAAGCCATCATGAGAGTTGGCTAATACATGTAATGCTTAGGGTTATTCATGTTCTCCTTTTATATACTTTGCTAATAAATGTTGCTGTTGGTTGTTTCCCAATAAAAGCTGATCTTTACCCTCTCCCTGTGGTTTCTTCTCCCTTTCAGTAGAGGGGTGGGCCAGCTGACAGGGGCATTTCTTACGTAGCAGCAAATGTACCGCACAAACACAGTTACTGTGAAAAAATGACATCTTTATTAGCCGTTAATGTCATGCAGGTGACAGTAGTGTTACCCTAATTTTCCGGGGGTCCTGAGGGTCCCAGTCACCAAATTAGCTGTTTTGAGTTCAGGGAGGTCCCGGTCACCAGATATGTCGCTGGAGTTTCCAGGGGTCCCGGTCACCAGACAGGTTGCCGGAGTTTCCAGGGGTCCCAGTCACTGCGCGAGTTCCATGGGATCCCTCAAAGGACACCTAGTCTGACCCCAATTTTAAGAGGGTTTCCAAGTTACACCAAGCACACGCCCAGCACACCAGAGAGGTAGGGTAACCTGGTGAGACCTTGTACCCAGCTTTTACGGGGTCAGGCCGAGTCAAGACCCAGACAAAATAAGTTTATAATTATTTTCTTTATTTAAAACCTAAGTCACTGCGCACTTACGCACTCACTCACACAGATTTAAGAAAAATAAAGGGAGGAAAATTGATAGGGGATTTAAAGAGGGAAATCGGGGGAATACTACACCTGATCCTGTAGTCCGGGAAGCCGAAATAGAGCCAGAGAGTTGGGAGCGGTGAATCTCAGCACGTGGAGGCTGGGGGGAAGGCTTTGGCCAGCAGAGCAGCAGCAGGATGGGGAGGAAGCCGAGAGCGACCCAATGGAAGCGCTCAAAGTCAGGGGTTTTTATAGGGGAAAATGTATCTGGAGACTAACCCTTTCCCGGGGAGAACAATAGATTCTCAAGCCGAGACAAAGCCTCCGAAAGGTCATGGCTTGACTTGATGGGTTTTCGTCTGGGTTGTCAATAGCACAGACAGTATGTAAATGGAGAACGTTTGACAGTTGTGTAGTCAGACACGCTAATCCTGTCAAGCTGACGGTTCGGGGCTGAGAATCCTTTTGTGTGCTTGATGACTAAATGTGTCTGGAGGGTTCCTAGGGCTACATGACAGATTAACTTACTTGCCAAACCTGGATTTTCCTAATTGCAGCCATTTGGCCGTGCCTGTCTACATGCTCTTCTAGCAACTCTGTCAGACACGTGGAATGATTTTTAATATTAACCACGTGGAGATGTCAGTATATTTTTATAGCTGATATTATTACTATTAAATTGTAGAGCATGGGCTCGGGCTAGTCTACCATAGTAACAGTAGCCATGGCAGGGGCAGACATCCTCCACTCCCCAGGCAGCCACAGACTGCCCTCCCCCTGTACTTGGCACTCCCATATGGCCCTGAGATGCCCCCAGAGTATGCAGGACAGCCAGCTCAGGTCCTCAGAGGGTACTGTGGGGGAACTGGAGATCCCACCCTGATGCCCAGGAAGTGTTTTACAAGCCCAGGAGTGAGCACTGCAGAGCCCATGGTGCTGGCAACAGTAGCCATGCCAGGGGCAGACATCCTCCACTCCCCAGGCACCCACAGACTGCGAAGTGCTGCCCCGCTGTCGCATTTCAAACGGGTCCGGAAGTTCCATAGTGTTGTTTCTACATAGAGATGTTCCCATGCAGAAATGTCATCTGGTAAAGTTAAAAAAAAAATAGTGAAGCATCCAATCAAAGGTGCAGGGGCGGGGTAAAGGCGAAGCAGGGGAGTGGTCATGGACACTGTAGTGCAGAAAGAGAAAGCGATCTTCTCCACCTCAAGTGGAGGAGCGTGCAGTACATAGTGTCACAGAAATGCAGTCATAAACTACACTCTTGCAACACCACGAGGCCTTGCTGCCGTCCCGTGTGGAAAGGGCCTATGATTGAATAACAGTTTACAGGCTGTACTTCTTTTCTCATGCTAAAAGATCCAATATCTTTTTAATGATACCAATGTTTCATTAATATTATGCAAAGGTCCTTGTGATTACACAAAACAGTAGCTTTCTTGCTAACAGTCATCCAGTATGCTGCTGTTGCATGCTCCTTGCTGGTATTACTACTGTTAACAACCTCCACCTCCATCTCCAATGGCTATGTATCACTGTACTACAGTAGACAAATACTGGGCATGTGAAAATATACAAGTCATGTTGTACTGCATGGATTTAGAAATTATTTTTAGAATACACCCACTACAATCCTCTTTATATGTGTTTAGAAAAGTGTACAATTTTAAGAAGATCTTGAATTGTAAAAATGGGTTCGTGACATGACAAGTTCATTATGATTTCTGGTGAGGGAGTTTGCCAATAATTTGAAAGAAATGAAGACAGTAGCAACTAAATGCAACATTAGATGCAATGTGAGCAAAGCCTAACAGTACTTCTGTATTATGACATGCTCAACAGAGGCAAGAAGTGTTAGATCTCTGGAGACCCCACTTTGGGTTTTAGTACAGATTTAAAATCGCTTTCCAAGAGTGCTGAACCTAATCATTCAAACAGGGTCAGCACCTTGGAATTCAATGCAATGAGCTAAGTTCCTGTTGTTACTGCTGCTGCTGTTGTTGTTTGCCTTCAATTAGTTTCTGACTTATGGAAGTTCTAAGGTGAACTTACCATGGCCAGGGAATCAAATCCTGGTCTCCAGGTTCATAGTCAAACCACTACACCATGCTGGTATTTGCCATCAAATCAGAAGTCCTCATGAGACCTGGCCATCAACCACCCTGCTCAGGTCTTGTAAACTTAGGGCCACGTCCTTCTGTATTTAGTCACTTCACTGGCCATGTGTTCTTCTATTACTAGTGCTGTACCTTATTCCCAGATGGGTTCAGCAACTTGGAAAGCTCCTTTACAGTCTAGGAAGAAAGCCCAGAACAAATGCACCATGCCACTGTCATGGACGCCTCTCTCCTCTTTTGCTGCTTTGGAGTTGGGCTTTCACCTTGCACTTACATGCTATTCTGTGTGATACATGACAGGTATGCTGTGAAAAGCTTATTATACAAGTGGGGCAGTAGGACAAAAAGGTACTTTGTGCTTGCTGTGACTTATAAGTGCACCATTTAGAAAGCACTACTTTTTTGAAAATATATTTTTATTCATATGCAGATTTAATCAATTGAAACCCACATGATAAATTGACTAAGCTTCCTTTGATTGGATGTCAGAATTAGCATTGTGTCAGAATTGTTGCTGCAACCAAAGCTTAATATGCACATTTGCAACTCAACAATTATATCAGAATGATTTCAGCATATATTTTATATGTCCTTTTGGGTTCCCTGAAAAGCATTGTGGAAGTAACTGACTTGGAACTGGTGATGACCTTTCTCCCTGGAACAGAAATGATTATATTGTTTTGTTGGAAGAAAGAAAAAATAGTACTCTTTCTCCCTTGGCACCATTTAACAGAAAAGTTCCATAGAATTTGAGACTTGAGAAATGACAAGTTGATTCCAAACTAACATATCATTAGTTAGTTGGTGACCAGCTCACATATTATTTACAGTGCTGGGAAAGCTGCTGAGCTGATAATCGTTTTGCAGAGCAGTGGTCATTATTTCCGATGTCTTGCCATCAGCACTTTCAGGATAATGTGGGATCTTATGCATTGTTTGCCTTTGTTATAATAAAAGGTATTGTTATAAAATGAAATAAAATGAAGTTAGGCCTGCAGTTAAGAAAAAGTTGAAATAATTACTAGCATGTATGAAAAAAACAAACTCTTAACAACTTAGCACTATTTTTCTCAGTAGATGCAATTCACATACTTAACTGCTACAGAGGGAAGAGGGATCATGTGATCTAGCTAGCTACCATCTTTGGGGTCAATATATGGTGGGATTTACCAAATTCATGAGCCATATCCTTTGTCTGCTTAATACTTTCTTGTGCCAAATGCTCTGCCTATTTGCTATCATTCCAAGTCAGATCCAGTACATGCTTACCGTCTTTATAAGCCAGATCTTGCATCTACTTACTATCTTTTGGAGCAAGATCTTCTCCACACTGTCTATCTTCTAGAGCTGGATCGTAGGTGCACTTCCTTCCTTCCTGAACCCAAGCATTTATCAGTCTCCCTGTGCCTGATGCTTTGAATTTTTGCCAGCCTTCTACGACAGTGATTTGTTAGCCTTCACCACTTTAACAAACAACATAATTTCAGCAAGTGTGCCTGTGACTTACTGAAAGCTATGCAAAGAGGGGTATGACATGTTCCTCCTTATGAATTGGTATCCTTGGTGACAGCACTGTGTGAAGAACTATTTTCTTTTAGCCACCCAGCATTCAGTTTGACAAGATGTCTCCAGGTTTCTAGTATGGCAACTGAGGGAGAAACACTTTTCTTTATATGCCTTTTCCACACCATGCACAATTGGATACACGCATGGTGATGGCTAATAGCTCAGATGGCTTAAGGGATTTATCCAAGTCATAGAGGCTGAGGTAACCTCAAACAAGCAGACCGTATCTTTCCAGTCAAGTTACCCACAGGCTGCACTAATGATTGTTACTATAAGGAGTGGAGAAAGGTTCAACTATGCTTGCACAAGCAACTGTAGGCCTACAGGGGGCAGTAAAGATAAAATCATACTTCTTAGATATGTTCCCTCTTGGCTTTCTGATCTACTGCTTGCTTTCTTCTAGACTCATGTGCTCTGATCTGACCTCCATTTTGCTCACCCCTCTTCTCTTTCTCTTAACCATACAGATATATTTATTATTTATTTATTTAATTTATATCCTGCCTTTCTCCCAGCTCACAAAAAATTAAAACAAAGCACATCTTTGTTTTAAAAAAAATACTAATACAAAAGTTAAAAAGCAATTAAACTACAATCTTGTTTTAAAAAACACAAGTTAAAACAGTTTCAAAGCACATTTCAAACAATACAAAGACACCACATCCCCTGTTGAAAGCACTGCTTACTACAAGTTAAAAAACAAAAACGTTCCTCATGGAGCAGGCCAGTTGAACCTCCTGTGGAATGGAGTTCAACAACTTGGGAGCAGCCACTGGGAAGGCTGTCTCCTGTGTCCTCACCAAATCTTCCTGTGATGATGGTGGTAACAAGAAAAAGCAATCCCCCTCAGATCTTAGCACTTCGGCAAGCTCATATAGGGAGATATGGATAGGGCTTTAGTCTGCAGGAGAAAAAGAGTGTGGCATCCACTGGCAGCAGAAAGCAGTGGCAAGAGCTGACAAAAAGCCCTCTCTCTTCTCTAAGGGGTGGTGGTGATGCTCCTTTTCCCCTTGTTCAGTAATTGGACCCCTTCTTCTCTATGAGACTGGTAATTTTCTTACTAATATTTTCCTTTACTTAAGATGGACTTTGATACTGCTTTTTAAGGAGCCAGAGTCCATCCAGAGCCAAAAGTCAGAACCTCAGAAGCTTGACTGGGCAATCCCACCACCCCACAATAAGCAATAGGGCAGTAGTTTCCCAGAGCACCAGAACCACAGCTATGAAATAAGGGTGCCACAGAGACTGTGCTGTCCACCTATGCCTAACAAGCTAAGATAAGAAAATTTATGTGAGCTCCTACAGAATGCAATTTGCCCACAGAGTTTGTTCCCATTTGCTTTGTGTCCCTCTCTCTTTTTGCTGATAGGAACAGACAAGTTCTGGTTCTGTGTCTAAAAGTAGTAGATTGGTTTGATTTTGTTTTTCCTCCTATCTGGGAAAAAAAACCTGTATCTTCAAATTAAGACCACTCTTAAAATCTCTGTGCTCAAACAAGGACTGGCATGATTTAATTAAGATCAACACAAAAGAAGAAAAGTACACCAGAGGAAAGTTGTAATGGGAAAAGAGAAAGAGGAGGTTGTGTCTTTGCTTTTAATTTGATGCATGTTCAAGTGAGACCTTAGCAAACTAATTATCCATTACTAGATTGCTGAGCGTCACTGTGTGCCGCTATTGTCACGCAGCCTCGAAAATGCAGTTACTGGATAGTGAGGGTAAATCAAAGGAAGTCCCCGGTCTCTTGTACATGAAAAGGCAAGTATTTTGTAGGCTTAATGAGAACACAGAGTAACTGTTCAAAAAGCTCTCCTGAACAAGCCGTAGAAGAATTTCTAGCTGGTTAATTTTTGTGCTGCTTTCCAAAGAAATATGCATTCAAGCAAAACTCTTCGCAAATCTGATGGCTCCTTAAGTGCTGTCAAAAAGTGGCACAGTCTTCTGTTGCTCCATGCAATGCTTTTGGTTTGAATTGCTCTTGAGACAAAATTCTACCACTTTTCTTCCTTTTCTGCTGTTTGGTAAAGTAAAACCAGCCTCGGCAATGAGGAAGCAACAACAGAGCAGTGGAAAGAGGTTGCTTCGCCCTTTCGCTGCCAATCATTTCCAGCTCAAAATCGCCCTCCCCAAAGCTGCTTTTCATCCACAGCTTGAAAATGTTAGTTTGTGGCCAACTATTCCCAGAATCCTCCAAGACACAGTGGTTGGGGGTATTATGGCTGTTGTCATCTTTAAAAGGAAGCCTTCCCAAGCTCTGAATAGGATGATACTGAAACTTTGTATATTCCTCTCTGTGTTTAGTGAAAAAAAGCACCTTGGGGAGAATAATTTGACATTGGTGTCCCTGCATCCTTATTTGCGTGTATAACCAAAAAAAGGCATCTTTTGATCTTAGACCAAGAGTCACAATGCATAATGGCAAACATTTGAACTTATAGAGGGAATTAGCTATGAAATCATGAGTCAGAACTGAAAATTTAATTGAATATATGATTTATTCACAGGAATGAATAGATTATCCTTTCTTTATCCAGCATTCAGACTGGACAAATAATTACTGCAGTGAAAGGAAGGGCCTTAGGGAAGATAAAGGAAGATGGAGCATATGTGGGTAATATGGGAAAGGCAATAAAGAGGAAGGTGAAGATAGCCTATACCCAATGGGAAGGGAAGGTGAGAAGGTAGTAGTGCTACCATTAGGCTGCTTTTAGTAGTTATTTAATTTAGTCTTATTGTATTTTTTTTGTAATGACAGGGAGAGGAACTTGTGGGATTCAATTCATCAGGTGCCAAAATAATATGAGGTTCGGAACTTTGTGCCCTGACTTGTGGATGTGGTGGCATATTCTTCTTGGCATCAATCATTGGGGAGTCACTGACATTAGGCAGAGTGAGGTACTTGACCAAGGTGGCACTTACCAGGAGGTGACAGCGAGGTGTTAGAGAAGAATGCTGTGTGCCTCACAATCTCCTCTCACTTCCTAAGCTGACTGGCTGCCTTCAGGAATAGTGGAAGAAGCGAGTTTTGACAGTCATTCCACGCAGCTTTTGAATACAAAGTGAGAGAAGGACACCATCTTGTTCTTTTCTTCACACAGCAAAATATCTGGGGCCAGCTCTAATCGGACAGGTTTGTACTGAAATATCCTGACTGTTTGTAGGCATGGTTATTGAGAAACTCATGACAAACACAAATCCCATTGTAGAGGTTGTTAGGACTGTTATCTGAAAGGACTCGGTACTTAATACAGACAGATCCAGAAATGAGGAAATGAGAAGTTATTGTTATTGTGACGCTGAAAGTCAAGGTGCTGTAATTGGAAAAAGAAGCAATTGCTTCAGTGCATCTACATATTCTGTCTCTCTTGGAACTGATTGGGATAGACGGCTGCATAAACTTCCAAGCTGAGTTGTTAAATGAGTATCCTTCACAACAGCATCAAGAAGAAAGAGGACAGTAGTAACTTGCCTTCTCCCAGGGACAGAACTGTGGGAGAAGATAAGGTTGTTGCCCCCAAATAAGAATTCTCCCCCCGCCCCAAAAAAAATCCTTTAGTCTTGAATTTCTAGCATTGTAATAGTTGCAGTGGAGAGCCAATACAGTATAGCAGTTTGAGTGGTGGACTAGGACTTTAGGAGACCAGGGTTCAAATCCCCACTTAGCCATGGAAATCCACTGCATGACCTTGGACAAGTTGCAGTCTCTTGGCCTCACAGGAACGTGAAGGCAAACCCCCTCTGAAAAAATTCTACCACGAAAACCTTGTGATACGTTCATCTTTGAGTCACTATAAGTCAGAAATTGTAGAACACAACAACAACAACAAATTTAAACCTTCAGTTGAGCAATCAGACATACAGTTTAGGCATCCAAATTAAAAGAGGGAGGCAAAGTAACCAGAGGAATTGGAACACTGCAAATATAGGCTTTGCCCACTTATCTGGCAGGTTAGGGACCAGAGCATTGTCAGAAAATGGAATTGGTTGAGAAACAGAAGCCAAGTACTATAGGGAGCATGAAGGACCTATGGAGGCTCACTTGTTACTGATGCCACACACACTGCTTGCAAAGTCTGGCTTAGCACCATTTTTTTCTCTCCTCTCAGCTCACTTTGCAAGCAGTGAATGGTTCCAAGTGAGCCTCCACAGGCAAGACGAACTGATGAAAGAGCAGAACACCGATAGAATCAGTAGAACTTGCCCTTAATTTGGAAGTGTCAGAAGAGGAAGTCATCAGATAACAGGCCATCAATAGGTGGGAGCTTCCTGTGTAAGAATTCCAGGTATAAACAATTTCCAGTGTCACACTCTCTACAGTGCTAGAAAACTGGCCCCCTCAGTTTACATTCTGCCTTCAGCTGTAGTAGAGGATGAGGTCCCATCACCAATACTGAAAACTATTCAAGTTCTGGGCCCCTTGCTTTTGTTTCTGGAATGAGAGGGGAGCGATCTTGTTCTTGCCCTGAGCTGGACTAGTTTCAGTGTTGCTGATCTTATAAAGACTTTAGACTCAGACATGCCACCTGTGCTCCTGGTTGCTATGCAATGAATCTACTCAGAAGCTACGGTTCAGTGTCCTCCCTTCCCACCTGGAGAAGACAAAGTCACTCTAGCCTCTAAGCCAAAAGGAATATTCAAATTTGTGATCCTCCAGAACTTGTTAATTCCCAAATTCCATTAGCCCCAGCCAGCATGAATAACTGCTGGAGGGTGAAAGAAGCTATAGTTCAAGTATGCCTGAGGAGTTGCCTTTGGTCCCACATTAGGAGAAATGGAAGATATTAAATAAATAATTCATTAAATAAGGAACTCATTCATTCATTCTGGCGGGGATGCAACATTTCTCTATTCCTGCTCTATATCTTTATGACTAAGGTCTACAATTGCTATTAGAAGCTTACACATAACAACTGGAGGGTGCTGTGTACTTTAAAGAATTACGAGAGTGTTTGTATGCACTTCAATAATGAGGGCAAAGATGCAGCACCTAAGAAATTTGGCTTACACCAAGGGGAGTACTAAGACAACTAGCAAGAGCTAAGTGCTGCCTACCATTCATTGTAGGGGTGACACATATAAATTGCTATGTGCAGCCATAACCATCAGTGCCCTGCTGTGTGGAACCTTCTCCTGTGTATTGCCAAATGAGTCCTGCATACCTTAATGTGGTTTGTGAAAAGAGCTTTGCAGGCTACTTATTGTATTAAAGCACTTTAATTAAAGGAAAGTAAATATAGTCTAGTAAAATGTATTCCTCAAGTAAGCATCACCATATCTTGCAGACATATTTTTCCCTGCCTTCCTAAGGATTCCTTTTAAAATAACAGATGGAAAGGAGGAATTATTGAAAATCTATCTCATTATTTGCTTTTCTGACTTCCTGATGCAGGAATTAGAAGCAAGCTAGTGCATCCAATCTTGCTCTGTCTTCCTTGCTTGTCTTCCTCCCTGGATCGTTCCATATTTGCTAAAGAATAAGGATCCTAGGCCATTTCCATACCAGGCTTCTAAAACGGTGTAGAGCGACCTCTAACGGAGGTCTTCTACACCATAGAGTGGACTGGCATGGACTACTTTTCGTAGTTCCACACCAGAATCCACTCAGGAGCGGTGGGAACTAGCCGGGCTGTGTGTTTTTTAAAAACCTCTTTTTTGAGGTTTTTAAAAAGCACGGAGCGCGCAGCCCCGTGCCGCTCCATCGCCTGGCTCCAAAGTGGATTTGCAGGCGCGCGCAAGTGCGTGCCTGCAGATCTGCCGGGGGCGGGCTTCTGGCTGGCGAGCTTCTCCGGTTGGTGGAGAGCCTCCACCAACCGGCAGCTGCCATCTGGGATGCCGGAGGAGTGTGGAGCAGCAAGCTTGCGCTGCTCCGCGTGGCGACGGACTTACCTGACTGCGGGTAAGCTCCGTTTTAGCGTGTTTTCGCCCGTTTCCCCCCCCCCACATGTGAAAAGGGCCCTAGTGTTACTCAGGTGTGCTGCTGCTGTGAAAATAAAGCTAATAGAAATAAGTCTTCTAAGGAAAGGATAATGTTTTAAAACTAAAAATTCAATTAAAAATAAAAATACAATGGCTGTTTCATTGGAAAGAATAATCTAAGGAAGGGAGAAAAGGGTTCAGGTTGCCAAAAGGTTTTCTCTCATGCAACACAGCTTGGACACACTGTGGCTGGCATCGTGCTCAGTAATTACATTTTGTAAGGCTGCTGCAATGTACTTTTAAATATAGTCAGCCCTCCACATTTGCTAGGTTTAGGGGTACAGGACTCCTGCAAAAGTGGAAAAAATCACAAATATTAAAATGTACGCATGTGTCTGTGGGAAAGGAGTCAAGGTATGATGGGGAGAATGGACACTCAGGGTTCAAACCCTGTCAGGGAAAGGAGACCAAGAAGAGCTGGTAGCCCTACACTTCTTCTTTCTTGCCCATCTCCTTACTTGAATGTGGGAGGTCATCAGGAGAGGGTTTTGGGTGCTGAGAAATCAGGCTGGAAGCCGTCCTTAGCTGGCCAGGCAGCTGCCAGTGGAGAAGGAGGAGGACTAGAGGTGGGTTTTTAAAGGGGCTTCACAGCCTGATTGGAGCCACTGAGAGGAATACCTGAGGTGGAAGACAGAGGTTGGAAAAACTTACCTTGTCCCCCACCTCAGGCATTTTTTTTCCCTATGGAACCTTCCCTCTCAGCATTACTGAAAAAAGAGAAAGTGCATCGTTGAAAAAGAGGGCATAGGAGGGCATATATTTGCATAAAAATTTAATATGTTAATTTAAATGCCCAAATGCAAACTTATGTAAAACGCATTCATTGTAGGAAAAAGACTATAGCTTGGTATGCCTGTTCAGTCTGTCATCTAGAAACTCAGATTTGAGCACAGGTAGCCCCACGAATTCTGTTCCTGCTTCTAATGGATCTTTGTCTTTAAAATCAGACTTGGACTGGATAGTTTTTTTTCAATGAAGAGAAAGATGTCTTCAAGTAGAGGACTGTTTCTGTAAATTATGATTGTAAGTCCTGACTTGATTCATCCTTACATAGACCATTTCCACACTAGATTGTTATAGCGCTACGATTCCACTTTCAACATCCTATGCAATCCGGGGGTTTGCAGTTTCGGGAGGGGCCAGGCGGCCCCTCCCGAAGCTGCAAACCCCCAGATTCCATAGGATGTTGAAAGTGGAATCGTAGCGCTATAACAATCTAATGCGGAAATGGCCATAGTAATCAATACGTGGGGTGCTACAAAACTAAGCATTTTTAGTGGGGGTGATGATCTTGGATCAACTCTATACATTTTTATGAGTGGGATTTTGAGCGCGTGTGTGTTTCTCTAAAATGCAAAGGGAATAGCTGTTGCCTTTATGCATGAACTAGTAAAGGGAATAGCTGTGAATGGATTGTTTGTCAGTTTTTTGATTCATCATCCTGAGTCCCTTTTCACACTATACAATTATAGCTCAATGATTCTGCTTTAACTGCCATTCTTACAACCCAGGGAATCCTGTAATTTGCAGTTTGAGGTGGCACTAAGAGTTCCCTGGCAGAGAATTCTAAACACCCTTCCTGAAATGGCAAATTCCAGATTTCCATAGGATAGAACCATGGCAGTTAAAGTGGAATCACAACACTATAATTGTATAGTACGAAAGGGCCCCTGTTCTGTCATGCTTGATGTGTGATTATATGTGTGCATAGCTTCTTACAAATACTGATTTTACACAGAAAGAGGCGTTTCTGCTATTTATATTTTACCCAAGTTCTGAAAGTCATGATGCAAAGAACACCTCACCTTTTGGCATTTCATACCAGAGGCAAGATCTGAAGAGGCTGCTGAAAGTGCTTTCTTGCTCTACTGGGATGGCTTGGCCTGGCCAAAATCTTGGAAATGGTAACATTTTTTTTCATATCCCTACATTGTACATTGTGGAACTGCAGACCAGAAGGCAAACTGTAATAATTGAATACACTTTAATAAACTGCTGTGTTATTGAATTGGAATTTGCCGGATAATTTCAGATTAGGCATCTGGCTTGTGTTAGGCCTTGCCAGAGATGTACAGTAGCTGTCACAAGGCAGACCTTAACAGAAAGTCATGAAAAAAGAGCTGTTATGTCTCACTTTCTACTACCAAAGAAGAGGTATGAGAATATTTGTGTTAGCCCAAATGGGAAGCATGAATTCCTAGAGACTTTGGTGGTAATTGGACCCATACTGCAGGGGCTTGGTTACTATTTTACACTTCTGCCAAAAGTGAATAAAGTAGATAATCTCTTCAGAGGTTTTTAAGCCTCCAGAGAACAAGACTCATTCTTTTGAATTATTGATCATACCCTCTGAGATTAGATCCTACAGAGGAATTGACAAGAATCATTAATTTACACATGAAAGTTCCAATAGGGCTCCTGTACCAGTATCTGGCTGTGAACAATGCCAGTCAGGGTCATGAAGTTTTCAAGTTCAAAGCTATATTCATTCATAGAATAATAACAGAATAGTGCATAATTACATTAAGTCTGGATTCTCCCTACAAAACTGTAGAAATATGCTAATGCTTTGGAAAATTTGGAAATTCTTTGAAGGAAGTGTCACCGTCCTGTGCTTATCACTGAGCTTCATCACCACCACCATCATCATCATCACCATTGCCATCCCATTTTTGAGCTTGAAACAAAATTCCACACCATTGTGTATCAAAATACCAGCACCCACACACCATGGGGAGCCCCTGGCTAAACCGAGGGAGTGCTGACATTTGCAAAAGTTCCTAAAAGAGAGAGGAAAAAAGAACTTGGGGCGGGGGGGCATTCATTCTAGAGAGATACAACAACATTTTGTTATAGGGCTCTGCTTGTAATGATAGTGACCTCATTTTGCCTAGTGTGGATCTTTTTGTAGCCCAGATTACACCACTGTGCACAAGAGGTGATTATCAGCCAGTTTTGCTATATCCCCACATTTGCAGAACTACAACCAGAACTTTAGGGGAAAAAAGTCCAAAGGAGTTGGAGCAAAACTTATCCCAGTGAAGACCAGCTATTTTCAGTGGGCATGCTGACTAACTGTTGGAGGAGGACAGTAGAATGAAATTCTTAAAACAGCACTTTACACAGCAATATTTTGCTAGAGAACTACTACACAGTTATGTAGAGTTGCCAGGTTTTCAGAACAGCAATAAGGAAGAGTCAAAATGCATGACAAGCAGTGTTCAGCAATCAGAAAATACGTATTAAGAGTTTGTGTTCTACTGAAGTACCAAAAGAAAGTATTGATTTCAGTTAGCCTAGCTGACCTTGGAAACTAAGCAGCATCAGGCTGGTTAGTACATGGATGGGAGACTACCAAGGAATACTGGGGCTGTAGGCTATATTTCAGAGGGAGGCCATGACAAACCACCTCTGAGTATTCCTTGCCTGAGAAAACCCTATGAAATTCATGGGGTCACCATAAGTTGTCAGGTGACTTGAAGGCACAAACACACACAGCTAGATTTCTCTGTAAAATTGACATACTGTCCACATTCAGAAATTACATGATGCAAACATTTCTCTCATTATGAAGGGCTTACGCTGCAAAATATGGCATTTTTGACATCTTTTTCAGTCTATCTAAAAGCCCTGAAAGAGGGGATATCCCTTATAATAAGAGACACCTTCCATTCCTATCAGGGACACGCTTTCCAGACTACAAATAAGAGACATCTCTTACAATAAGGGATACCTGGCAACCTTATTGCAGTTTTGTACCACTTAAACTGCCATGGGTTCCATCCCGTGGTATCCTGGGATTTGTAGATTGATGGAGGGAGAAGAATTCTACTGGAAAGATCTAGTCCACTTTCCTGGACAACAGTACTAGAGCTTCTAGTGGACAATTCTAAGTATATCACATAAATGCAAATGCCAGGATTCTATAGGACAGAGTTATGACAATTAATGTTATATTAGATAGCTATAACTCTTAAGTACAGGTACACTTTACCCCACTTGTGCCTCTATAAATTCACTGATATCCTAAATTAAAGAGATGGCACACTGTGTAAGATGCCATCTGTCAGTCTTGCATCTGTGTCAGTCGTATCTCCTGTTTTAATCTGCTTCCCATTGATCACTGTGATATACAAAGCTTTATATAGGGTTGGGACAATCCATAAATGTAAATGAATCAAATCTTCTCTTTCTCCGAAGATGATGAGATAATTGTGGTGAAAAGATTATCTTTGCTTTGTGTCTTCACAAAAACCTAGCAACCCCTGCTTTTTTAATGTTTTTTTTTTCAAGTCATCATTTTATTTCCCAAAGATTTCCGTTCATTCCCTCCCCTACCCATCCATCCAACCACATGCTTCTAGGCTTTGGGGTTTCAGGTAAATTGTGTATGGTATTGACAATATCAAGATGGAGAACAATTAAAAGGACCAGGTCATGTCCTTCATGCTGGAGGAATAAACCTACAGCTGCTGAGTTATTCTCTCTGTCCATAACACTTACTATGCATTTTTATTAGAATATTAATTATTTTAATACATTTATTTCTGGGGTTATAAATTCCTTAAGGTTTCTCGAAGCAAAGGACACTGGGTAGAAAGCAAAGAAAAAATAAATTCCAGCTCCCTCCCCCCCGGAGTTTTAATGTCAGATGGAATTAAGGTTGGTTGTTAAAATGTTCAGTCATCTCTTATTATGATTTTCTGTGTATCACTTCCTAAACTATAGAGTTTAAGCTTAAGATTGATTGATCTAACGTCAGCATGTTGCATCCTTTTTATATATAAATTATTTGAAGGGCAAGCAAAGGTTATGATGAGGAAGATTTCTCTACATGTGGATATTTTCCTCGGAGTCAAATTTTATAGTTCAAGGCCTCTGAAAATGAAGACAAAGGTCTGAAGCCCAGAGCAGATTCACTGCCTTAGTTGTTGAATGGTGAGTCAACATGTAGGTAAATTTTATTCATTCAATGGGTCTGCTTTAATTTGGACTAATACACAGTAGAGAAAACACCAGGGGTGCTGAAACCAAAAACAAGCGGGACTATATGAACAGAATAATGCACTCAAAGCATATATAACTTATAGAATGCTATAATCAAAACATACATACAATATAAAACATATACACCATATAGAATAATATATAGTTGGCCCTCACATTGTGGGCAGCCAGAGAATTGAGACCAGCAGTTTCAGAAAACAGGAGTTTGTTTTACTGCGCAGGGATCTCAGTGGAATTAACTTCCAAAAAGACTGAGAGAGCTCCGTTTTTGGTTCCAGCATATCTTTTATACTTTCTAAACAACAAATACAGGAAATGATTACCATATAAGAAAAGTGTACAAATTACAATAGTTCAAGATTACAGTTTCAAAATGAAGCATCTCAGTACAGGGAGTATTCGCCCTTGGTTGCATTGGCTCCCAAACTCCCTTTATTCCAAGCATTGCCAAGTCCACATACCTAAACCTTTGATAAGATAGGAAGCGCAGCCGTCCGACTTATTTCTCTCTATTTTTCTACTCAAGCAAACAACTTCTACAATTTAACCCTTCATCAACATTTGCTAGGGTTAGAGGCACAGGACCCCCACAAGTATGGAAAATCACAAATATCAAAATGTGCATGTGTGTCTGTGAGTAGGGGGCTAAGCCATGGTGGGGAGAACAAACATGCAGGGTACAAACCAGGTTAGAAAAAGGAGAAGGAAGGGGGTATATGACACGGTGGCCCTATACTTCTTCTCTTTCATCCATCTCTTTCCTTGGGTGTGGGGTGGCATTTGGAGAGAGTTTGTGGTGTTATGAGCCATCCATAGCTGGCCAAGCAGCAGCTGGTGGTAGAGAAAGAGGAGGACCAGAGATAGGTTTTAAAGGCTTTATGGTCTGATCAGAGTGGAAGATTCCCAAGAGGGAAGGTTCCCCTAGAAAAAAGGTGCCTGAGGTGGGAGACGGGGGTTGGAGAAATTTGCAAATAATCAAATCTGTGTAAGTGAAATCCACAAATGTGGAGGGCCAACTGTAGTCAACTGTATTTCTGGATAATATACATTTCAGCCAAAAGGGTCTTCTTCAAAGTATACGGAAAATTTACAGCAATCAGTTCTGAGAGCAAAGTGTTACCTCATTACTAAATAAACTTCCCCACATCATTTTATAGGAGCAATGTTTTCACAAGCAAGGCTATTCCATAAATAACACAATGACAGAATAACAAAAATACATATCACTAACACAAAATCTAAATAATAAGAAAGAACTTGCAAAACAAAAAGAGAAAAAAGGGGGGGGGAAAGTAACCAAACATGAAAGTTATATTTCACCTATACAAATAACATATACAAATAATATACAAATAATAGAAGACTAACACTGACCAGCAAGTAAAGAGAGAACCCAGAGTTAATTCTGCTTGCGTCCTCCTCTCATGAGGAAGACTTGTAACAAAGCTCTTTGGTCCATGATTTAAATAATGATCCCAGACAATACGTGAAAATGTAAATTGTTCCAAGCATTGATTGTCTCTGCGACCTATCTTTATAATTCTGTAGTTACTGGACAAAGACTCTCTCCTATTTAGGATAAGAATGTTCCTATCCTACTTTGAATGTTTCTTAAGGTCCTGCCTATGTGAATGAGGAGGTCCCTCTGGATTCAGATGATAATTTGCTATGCATATCATGTATGACACTATTATTTGCTTCCCAGTGCAACTGCATCTGAACATAGCCAAGACTGTTTTGAAGGAGTAGGTTATGACATTTTTCACCCCACCTAGCTCCCCCTGCTTATAACATTTAGAACTACTCGAGCTCCATCTACTGGTGTCCATTGCCCTTGTGTCCCCCGTCTTGGCCAGCAGTCTTTCTGCTCTGCACTGGCCTTCTAGTTGCTGAAGACAGCATGAGGCTGCTTGCATGAGCATAAAATTTAGTGCCTTGAGAGACACCAAGGAAGATTTATGCAGAGCCCAGGTAGCAAACATGTCTACCCAGCAATCTGAATTGCTCTGGGAGTCATAATCATTCTCCAGCATATATTAGAATGGTGTACAATGAATCCCTGTCTATAACGGTGAAAGTTTCAGAGACATTATATCATTTTTTTCTTCTTTTAGCTGTTGGTAGAGCTCCAGGACAAGAAAATCAAGGTGCACCAATAGAATTTGGACTTGCCATGTAGCTGCGAAAGGCGTAACGTGGTGTTGAAAATCCCTTCTGGAGGGGTGCTGGTTCTTTGCAACCTATTCATTCTTTCTTAAAAAAAAAAAAATCTTATTTTCTTTATGACTACAATGAAATGTATAATCTGCATGGATTAATGTTGTCTTCACATTATTTATTTCAGTTGGAAATGAATAAGATCCATTAATTTCTGGTTCCTCTGCCTCCCTTAACCGAACTAAACAAATTTAGAAGGCATAAGAATAATGATATTAGAACAGGATGGACAACTGTGCTGAGCCTGATGGGGGCAGTTTACATGTCTGGACCTTTCCAGGGACTATACAGACTACCAATAATGCCAAAAAATCTCCCCCACAAAAAAAACCCTGAAGGTTTCAAAAAGACAGAGAGGATGTTAAAAATGTGCAGAAGGGTCCAACAACTTATTTAAAAGCTGTATTGCCACTAGGAAAACCAGGTCTCTGGGTACAGTGAGAGTCTGTACAAATCAACCCTGGTCTATGGTCTGCAGTGGCTGACAAAAAACTTTTGCTGGGCAAGTTGTGTGCTCCTTAAACCAACCCCTGTCCCTTTAATTGGGCACGCAACAGCCAGCAAGCCAGCTACAACAAAGCATTCCTGCTTTTCTGCCCGAGATTGTCTGAGAATGAGTTTTTGTTCTTTCTTCCCATTTCCTACTCTGAAGCTGGGAGCACAGCTCATGGAGACATCCTGTTTTAGCATACTTGCAAAAGGCAAGAAAAACTTTGCTGGAAAGGTGCAACTTTAAGACTGGCAGTCGGTTTGGCAGTGTGATGCTGTTTGCAAAATGTGAGCAGCTCTCAGTATTGGACTGTTGCTGTGCTGGATTAAGGCATCAGAGGAGATTGTGAGAGGCTGCTGAAAAAAGGATAGCAGAGTTTAAGCAGAAAGTCACTCCACCTCCTGCCTCAGGTCTGTTTTATTCTCTTTCCAACAATTTCTGGGCTGCTTATTCCCCCCTCCCTATGGTTTCTCCTAATCATCTTAGCATCTGCAGGTAAAAAAAGCTGTTTCAGCCATAGAGGAGTGAGGGGGGCATGGTTTAACATTTCTATTTTATGAGTTTGTAACAATGTCTTTTTTTAAATCCATAAACCACTTTGAGTCCCAAGCCAGGAAAAAAGCAGGGTAAATAAAGATCATCATCATCATCATCATCATCACCGTCATCTCAGATTTTGAAATGCTTTATCTCAAAATTTCTTATCAGATAATACTTCTGTACATCAGACATTAACAAATGAACTTGGAATCCACATTTGGAGGATCTTCAACTATGTCATAACTGTAATATGGTTATATAAAGTTTAGGAAAGTTTCATTTTTCACATTGCAAGTCACACAATCCCATCCCAGGTGCTAAACCACACCTGGGGACATTTTGTTTGTGTCTAAGGTAAAGGTTAGGAAAGGTTTACTTAAATACATCACCAGATGGCTTCCCCCCAAAATCACAGTCTCTGAGATGGTCCTGATCTAGAAATCTTAGTTGCCACCCCTCTGGGCTTCAAGGAGAGACAATGCAGTGTCCTTTTTTGTTGATAGAAAGGCATAGTCCAGGAGCTTGGAGTGGTGGAGATCCACAAAGACAGCTTTTGGGGTATCTATCTATCTATCTATCTATCTATCTATCTATCTATCTATCTATCTATCTAATGTATTTATACACTGCCTTTCTCCTAGAGTGGGACCAAGGCAGTTTTCAGAACAATTGCAATAAAATTTTAAACTATTAAAATCAGCCGTCTAAAACAGCATAAAATCTTTATAAAACCATACAAAAGTTTAAAAATAAAGAGAACAACCTAATAAAAATACATAAATAAAAAGCTCCCGTGCCCATACATTGAAAGCTTGCTTGAAAAGAAATGTTGTTGCCTGCTGGTGAAAGGAAAGCAGGGAGGTAGCCAATCTAGCATCCTATGGAAGAGAGTTCCATAGGGCAAGGGCAGCTACTGAAAAGGTCCTTTCCCACATTCTCACCAAGCAAGTGTGGGATGGTAGCAGGACTAAGAGAAAGCCTTCTCCTGTAGATCTTAAAGTTCTGGCAGGTTCATACAAGGAGATATGTTCTACTAGACCTTCAAGATTTGTCTTCTCTCACACATACATACTCCCTCTCTCCCCACCCTGTTTCACTTATTGATCGGCAATTCAGATACTGTTGCCTGTTGATGGCTCCTATCCCACTTCTACCTATGGAATCCTTAAAAGTCTTAACTTAACCTGACCACTCTAAACAGATCAGGGTGCGCAAAATATGGCCTACAGAACCCATGCAGCCAGCCGTGGATCCCAGTGTGGCCTGTGGTTCTCCACTAGCATAGCCTTCTTCTGTACTAACAAAAATACATATGTTTGGCTGAAAAGGATAGTAAGCCCAGAACCATAGGGTGCAATTTGCCAGTTAAGGGCTATTTATTCCTTAATCTGTTTCATGCCACAAACTTTTTTTTTCCTCTTAGAAACTTGAAGTGACTAAGAGGTCACCTTAAGCTTCTCAAAAAGATTATTTGGGCCTGGAACAGAACTGGAGGACATGAAATAGATTTTAAATGGCAAATCACACCCTAGAGACATCTTTATGTTTGGTGTGCTCAGCAACTATACCTTAAAAATCTTGTATACTTTGAGTGGATCAATCGAATGCATACTCTCAATCTGCTGTTTCTATTCTCGTTGTTGCCTTCCCTTGGATCCTGAAGCCAATTTTAAATGATTGCTGCCCAGAGTGTCTTTTTCTTTCTTACTTGCACCATTCAGAACAGCTTTACTAATCCTTTTCTGCCTCATCACCTCTCCTTTGACATTCCCAGAAAATATAACCTACATTTCCATATACCTCTCAATTAATTTTCTTCCTCCTAGCATTTATTTGTGCTGTGTGTCTTTGACTATGTGGCTGAAAGTTCACAAAGTGAACTCAACATATGTAAAACCAGCAAGAGAGGTTGTGCAGGTGATTTTCCATTTCTGTCACCTCCAGAGGAGAACTAACTCTACTTGCTCTACTAGATCATTATCCTGTTTGTGGGAATTGGATCAGTGATTATTCCAGTCGTAGATTCTGTGACACAGAAATCCACATCTACTTAGGAAGAAAGCTGGAAGGTTCTTATGGCTGCACAGCACAACTCTTCTTCACTCAGAGTTGAGGGCCACAAATTCTATTAAACTTAGAATGCCAAAATGGGTGTCTTGCATTTCTTTTCCTCCAATGTATGTCTGATCAGGGTTTGTTTTGTTATGCATTTAAAAAAAAACTTGTGATATTCTTTCCTTATTTGTGGAAGGATTTAGAATAAAATAAAAAAAACCAATTGACGGTGTTATTTGCCAGCTGGACAGCTTCAGCTTAGGTGTCAGGAATTTCTCCCTGCCGGGCTGCAGCCAGCAAGGGAGGAGAGAGGTTGGGAACACTTGGGGAGTCCGAATATAACATCATCAGGGAAACACAAGCCAAGCCAGGTCAAGGTTTAGTCCAAAGGTTCAGGAGGCAGAGATCCGTCCAGAGGGTTTCAGGGAGCAGGAGACACAAAGGTTGTATAGGCTTGCTAATAATTTGCTGCAAGCAAGGAGCAGCCACAGCAGCAGACTTAAACAGCCCCTGTGAGCAGGTGCTGCTCATTACTGTTTCCTCAGCCTAGTCCATGCAGCCTCTCTCTCTGCCACCCATTTCAGCCTTCTGCATGATTTTTCTTCCAGCACAACATTCTGTATGAGTTGTGGTGAGGAAAAAAAAAGAAGACCTGACAGTATTTAATTTGGTATCTTATTGCCATGATGTCTTTTTCCCCTTCTCAAACCGTATGTGCTTTCTATCACCCGTTTACTGTAACTTAGTACATTGACAAGTACACGTAACTTCACCCTTTTCTATCACCTTTTTTCAATGTAACTCCTTGCTGAAAGGAGAAATGGGGAGAGGGTAGTAACAGTATAATTACCCACAGAAGAAAATGAAGATGCACTCAAGGCACTCAGTTTTATTAATAAAAAAGCCCATGTTTCAGCCTGCATATATTCTCATAGCCTTCTTATGGGGCTATTTAGTCTTTGACTTTAGAAACTTCTGGATCAAGACCTCTCAAACCGTTTTCTGGACAAATGGAAACTGACTGATAGTGACCCTCTGGTCAAGTTTGTTTGACAAGATTTAGTCAGAGATTTAACATTACCTACCCCTCAGGCTGAGAGGGTGTGACTTGCTTGAAGTGAGTTTCCATGGCTGAGCAGAGATTCACACCCTGTCAAGATCAGAGACCCAGGTGGTGAGCCAGCCTGGAGAAGGGAGAGAGAGCAGAATCCCACCAGGAGGAGTCAAAGCAAGCAATTACTCATGGGCAGTCCATTTACCTAAGCCTGAGCAACAAGCAAAAGCCATAGTCAGAGTCCAAAATCCATGGGTCAGGAGCCAAGAGATCAATCCAAGGTATCAGAAGCCAGGTGCTGGAAGCAAGGAGAGAGCTTGTAGAAGGTTTGCCACAAGCAAAGGAAAGCTTCCAGGCAGGCAGTTATATAGCCCAGGCACAGGTGTGTCCAGTCGCTGCTTCTTGAACTTAATCAAGGAAGCCTCCCTTTGCTCAGCTCTGTTGAGTCTCCACCTTGTTTGTGGTCTCCACCGATTGACGCAGGCTCCAGGGCATCCTTGGGATCACAGCTGGATCCCTGTTGCCCTAAAGGAGCAGGCAGAGGAATGTCTGAGCCTGCTTGGTCCATGGCAGCAGGGGGAGCTCTTGAGCTGCAGGACTCATCTCCAGCCAGAGCCACAGGGACCAACAGCTGCTGCTCGTCATCAGCAGCTCTGACACGGGCTTCAGTTATCACATACCCTGGTCTTCAGAAATGCTAGTCCAAGGCCCTTTTTGCACGGCATTTGCCATGTGAAAGGGCGCCTGGAGCGTCTTGCAATTGTGAGGAGCAATCTGCACAATGCACTCACAATCTTGCGACACTCCAGGGTAGGGCAGGTGCCGCTCATGGACTTTTTCATTTTCGGCTTTCAGCTGAAAATGGTGTGCAATCATGTATTGCTCCAGGGCCCCACGCGCACTTGCCATGCGTGCAGACCCTCTGGAGCCATGGCGATTGCACTTCCTGCCCCAGCACAGCCTGGGAAACTCATGCGGAGCTGAAGGAACCCAGACGAGAGAGCCTCCTGCCAGAGGCTGCTTGCGCGATCCCTGCACCCCAAAGCCAGAAAAAGGTAAGGTGCGGAAAGGGCCTCAGACCAATACACCATATTGGTTCTCTAAAGTATTTATAGTACCTCCATGTTCTCGACGTGTAAGGTGGAAGAGAGAGTGTTTCTACTGTACAGGAGCAAATGGCTAATGGGAATAATACATCTGGCAGTGGGGGAAAAAATAATGCTTACTTGCAAACATAATATTAGCTGATGGAAGCAGTCATTGTGGCTGACTGCCTGCAGGCTGCATTCTCCTTGCTCCTGGTGGAGTAGACAACAATAAATTTCTTATAGGAATACATACTTCACACAGTTACATGCACTGAAATGTACAAAATGATAAGAAACACACAATATGGCATAGAGGAAGAAATCAGTTGATCTGTCTAACACAGGAGTAGGCAAACACTAGGGCTGAGGGCCAGATTCCCCCTTTATGCAACCTCAGATGGCTGCTACTCTTGGAACACCGCCATTCTCAGTTTTTGATGACAAACAGCTTAGGATTTGTTTTCGGCCAAGTGGTGGCCCGTTTTTGGCCATCGCTTGGATTCTTCTTAGCAGGTTAGGGGAGCTCTTGGGCAGCTTCTCAGGCTCCACGGAAAAAAGGAATAGAGGCCTGCCTGTGGCCTGTAGGCTGTACGTTCCTCACTCCTGGTCCACCAGATAGTGAACTGGACAACAATACACATGTGGGCAGAAGATTTATGGGAGGGATAAAAGGTGATTTGTACATCCCTAATTCTCATTCCTGATGGAAGGGTGCCATCCATAACTTGTTTGCACAAACAGACTGGCCATTTGAGCAAAGGTTAGCAAGCAGTTGCAATTTCTCTGTGTACGTATATGTGAGAACCCTGACTAGGGCAACTATAGGCATTTGCTCAATGGGAATTACTGGTTTGAGGTTCCTGTCATACATTCAGTTTGGCAAAAGCACAACTTAGGCCCTTTCCACATGTGGGGGTGGAAACGGGCAAAAACGCCCAAAAACGGAGCTTACCGGCAGCCGGGTAAGTCCGTCGCGACACGGAGCAGCGCGAGCCCGCTGCTCCGCAGTCCTCCGGCATCCCAAATGGCGGCTTCTGGTTGGTGGAGGCTCTCCACCAACCGGAGAAGCTCGCCAGCTGGAAGCCCGCCCCTGGCAGATCTGCAGGCACGCATTTGCACGTGCCTGCAAATCCGCGTTGGAGCCAGGCGACGGAGTGGTGCGGGGCTGCACGCTCCGTGCTTTTTAAAAACCTCGAAAAAGAGGTTTTTAAAAAACACGCGGCGCGGCTAGTTCCAACTGCTCCTGAGTGGATTCTGGTGTGGAACTACGAAAAGTAGTCCACGCCAGTCCACTCTACGGTGTAGAAGACCTCCGTGGGAGATCGCTTTGCACCGTTTTAATACCCCAGTGTGGAAATGGCCTTAGACAACTGCATGAGCATATATTTATGGTATATAAACACTGAATGGCCTTAACATTGGTACCATGGTAGACAAACAACAAACCTTGGAGGAAAAGCATCTAAACACATGCTATTTGCAATAATAGTTTTATTGTTGTATGTGAGAAAGTGTGGTGTGTGTGTTCATGCATTTTTCAAGATATATGATTCAGGTAAATTCACTTTACAAAACCTTCGATGTAATGTTTATCACAAATCCCTTGCTTGACCAAGACCACATCGATTAGAATGTCCTGCATGAAGTATAGATAATGCACCCCAGGTTTTCTTTTGGTAATTTTATTGCTCTATGTAAGAAAGTGTATTGTGTGTGTGTGTGTGTGTGTGCGTGTGCATGTTTGTGTCTGTCTGCTCACTCATTTTTTCAAATATGTGCATACTGTCAAACACATTTTTGCTTTCATTTTGTGTGTGTGGAACAGATCACACTCTCTGAAATCTACAGATTTCTGAGTCCAAACTGTGTCAGTTTCTGTATTTGGTCCAAGAAGTATGATGCAGGTAAATCCCCTTTACAAAACTCTCAGTGTAATGTTTTATCACAGATCCCTTGCTTGATCCAGACCACATTTGATACAATGTCCTAAACTAAGTATAGATCGTGCACCCCAGGTTTTCTATTAGAATCATAAAACAGAATCATAGAGCTGGAAGAGACCACAAGGGCAATCAAGTCCAACCCCTGCCATGCAGGAATATACAATCAAAGCATTCTTGAAAGATGACTATCTCCAAAGAAGAAGACCCCATCACATTCTGAGGCAGTGTATACCACCTCTGAACAGCTCTTATCAGGAATTTCTTCACAATGTTTAGGTGGAATCTCTTTTCCTATAGTTTGAAGCCATTGCTCTGTGTCCTAGTTTCCGGAGCAGCAGAAAACAAGCTTGCTCCATCTTCCATATGGCATCCCTTCAAACATTTAAACATGGTTTAACCTTCTCTTCTCCAAGCTAACCATACCCAGCTCCCTACACCATTCCTCATAGAGCATGGTTTCCAGGTCTGGGAAAGCTAGAACAATTAGTCTGAGGCTTTGGACAGGAAAGAAACCACAATAAAACCTTGTTACCCTGTGTACTGGGGGTCCCGGGAGGGACACCAAAATATGCTCAACTAAAGGTGGGGAAAATTAGCTCAGACCACTGCTTTGCGTTACGAGAGGCAGGGTAATGTAGCGAGATCTTGAACCCTATGTCTACAGGGTCGGGTAGAGCCAAGGAGCACACAGAAGTTGAAGCAATAAATGATGTTTTATTAAAAACACAAGCAAAACAGTGTATGTGACACACTCACACAGGATAACTAAAGAAATAAAGGTTTGAGTGGTATAGAGGGATTTTTAGAGGAGTTGCTGGTTTGGGTGATACTTCACCTGTCCTGAAGCCTGGAAAAATGGAGAGCGAGGCTGGAGTACGATGTAGCTCAGCGCGTGGAGCTGAGGGGAGGCTCGCCAAGCAAAGCGGCAGCAAGGTGGGATGAAACTCGGGAGCGTTCCGAGGAAGGTCTCGGAATCAAGGGTTTTTATAAGGAGAATTGTGACTGCAGGCTATGCCGTACTTGGGGGAAAACAATAGATTTGGAGTTGGAGACAAAGCCTCCGAAAGGTCAGAATCTGAATGATTGAGTTATCGCAGAGGTTCTCAAGAGAGCAGCCAGTTTGCAAACGCAGAGTACTTGGGTATTGCATAGTTTACCCATCAAGCTGCCAGCGCGGGGCAGAAGATCTTTTGTAGGTTGCGTGCATACCTAATTAGAGTACTTGCCTGGAGGTCTCCTAAAGTGGCGAGTCGGCTATTTTCTGGCCTGCCTGTATCTGGGAATATTACGGCAATAATCGGCCAAGCCTGTATGCGTGCTTGTCCGGGGGCCTCACAAGGATGTGGAAGAGAGTAGAGAAGTGAAGCCAAATTGTGATATCAAAAGGATATCTTTTAATATCCCCAAAGCTCGGACTAGCCAGGGCAATAACAACCTGCATCCTTTAAGAATCCAATAAGTCTGCATTACTGCTTCAGAGACTCCAGGCCTTTAAACACAACAGTCAACAGAATGAATTTCCAACATATCCCCAGCTCTTGGTCCATTGTGAGGCTGCAGTGAACATGCCTGAGCAATGTGATGCTTGTTTGTTGCTAGCCTGAGCTTCCATATTATGGTTTTGCTCCTAACTTACTTGTAACAGTTTAATTTGATACTAGCATTAGCTATATTCTTCTCATCTTCCCCTACCCATTTGGTTAGCTGATACCCATCTTGGCATAGCCTAACAGGCTTGCTTGTTCTTTAAGCAATACCCATCAGTTTAATTCTTCAGTATGGTTGATTGAATGTTGTGCCAGCTGACATGCCCCATATTGTGAGGATTGGATCTCCTTTTTAGCTGAAGTGATCTCTTTGTGACTGGAGTAGAAATAGCCTTATAGGATTTGTTTGCCAAAATTAACTTATGAAAATCATATAAATCACTTCAGTGTATTCTGTGCCTGACTGGGGAGAGCATCACGTGTATTCCTTACCCTTCCTATCATCGGCAAGTCAAGATAAAAGAGAAGTTCAAGAAACATTCTTGAAAATTGGCATGCATTTTAATAAATACACACACACCCTGTAGGTTTCGTCTTTGATGCAATCACTACTTGAGCTTCTGGTTTGCAGCTCTTTTTATGGAGCAATGAAAGCTGCTAATTACATTATTAGCACAGAGGAAAAAGGGAAAAAAATTCAAATGTGGGAACCAACAATACACAACCGAACTCTTGCTTAAAAGTCACATTAAAAGACTAGAAAAAGAAGTTCATTAAGGCAAAGTAAAATGCTAAATAAAGCTAATGTACTCCCTCCAGTTCCAATGGGCTTCTGAATAATGGATAAGCAAAATTTCATTGGTGCTAATTAATTTCATTTCAAAATTAATTCATCCCAGTATAAAATTAGGAGGCAGTAAATGTGCTTGTTGCTCAACAGGTCCACCAAAATGAGAAAGAGAGAAAAATGAGAGAGGAAGTTAAGTTGGTGAAAAGTAGGGTGGGAACAACAAAGGGTGGCCTTTTGTGTTCTCAAATGAAGAAAGGGGAGTTAATTAAAGAACAGTTAAGGAGCAGCATGTGGTCTCTTTCAAAAAATAATGCAAAATTTATTCCATTTTTTTTCTCTGCAGGTATGGGGGGGGGGAGGAATTCAGTGCCAAGGCAGTCAACATAGGGCCTATGGAACATGCAGTCAACACAGGGCTTGTGCTCCCTCTACCCACTCCCAAATAGAGCTATTGCCAAAATTTGACAGGGCAGCAAAGGGGGCAGGACTAACCTTGCTTTCCATTTTGGAAGGGAAGGTGCACTCTGTTCCACCTTCTTGCAGGGCTCTATGATAGAGGAAGATCCTTTGGAAGAGGGAAGAGACACTCTGCACCACACATCTTTATGGTAAAGAAGGGTCCTCTGGCAGGGTCCTCCTGTATCACAAAGAATTGCCATAGTTGGTGGGCAAATTTTGTTATCAACTGCAGTGTCAGCAGATATCTCATAGCAGCAATCACTGATTCTCAGTAGTAGATGTAGCACTGTGAAGATAAGTGGGAAAAAGTGAATGTCAAATATGCCAGGAAGCTGCCTACTCTTGTCCTGGGCAAATGGCAAAAATATGGAGATGTGTTCACTTGTGCTGGCATTTGTGTGTCTATGTGCCTTCAAGTCATCTGTTATGGTGACCCCATGAATTTCATAGGGTTTTCATTGGCAAGGAGTACTCAGAGGTCGTTTTACTAGTTCCTAATATAGGCTACATTAGCTGTTATTCATTGACAGCCTCCCATCCAAGTACTAACCAGGACTGAACCTGTTTAGCTTCCAAGATCAGAGAGAATCTTGTGCTTTAAGTGCATTTAGACCCTAGTGCCAGCATAGCTTAATCTAAATTAGTTTGTTTTTTAATTTGGCTTTAGACAAAAATCTAAATTTCCCGTCTGCAAGGATTTTTTGTTGCAAGGCATTAAAAGGTATCTCTGGAAAATATTCAACAAAAATAGGCTTCTAAAGTAGGCTGAAAAATCAGAGATAAATCAGTATCAGGTGACTCCCTTCCCAATTAGGTAGTATATAGAACAATGTGAAATTACCTGCCTTGCTGTGGAATTAGATTGAACTTCAGCACCACTAGTTAAGGCTAAGAGATAATGATGCAAACTGCTAACATTTGATTCAGCTCCTTTGAGCCATTTGATGTTTATCTCTTTTGTAAAACATGCACAGAAAAAAAATGACATCAAGCATTGAGTGTGGATTATATGTGAAAAAACATGTTGACCCAATTCAATTTCTTAACAAATGGAAGGGAAAAAAATATACACCAATTACATTTGCTGTATATAGCAGCTTCTAGAGATACCAACCACGCAGAGACTGGGGTCCTTTCACATTAAACAGTGGTATCATTCCAGTGTAACTGCTATGGCAACATCCTATGGAACCCTGCGATTTGCACTTTAGGAACAAACATTTAGAATTCTCAGTGAGAGAGTTCTAATGTCTCTCCAAACTACAAACCCTGGGATTCTATAGGATGTAGCCATAGCAGTAAAAGCAGAATCCTACTGCTATAATCACAAATGCAAATGGGCTCTAGATATGGTAGTTTTCCTCACATGACAAATGGCTAACTCCTTTGGCATGACAGTTATCAGATAAACACGTATTAGGAGGTTGGGCAGGGACAAGAGAGAAAGTAGTTTGCCAAAATTTTCAGAAAAAATAAATGGTAGGATTCTGTATCAATTAGAAGGTTCAGTTTATGCTTGACTCAGGCCCTTTCTGCACCTTAGCTCTTTCCGGCACAGGGGTATGGGGATCACATGAACAGCCTCTTGCAAGAGGCTCTCGCATCCCCACTGCTTCAGCTCCGCAGGAGTTGCCTGCCGGCTGGCAGGCAACATAAGGGCTTTGCCTCTTCCTTCAGCAGTGCAGCCGGGTATTTTCCCAGGCTGCGCTGTGGGAGGAAGCGTGAGGGCTGTGGCCCCGGAGCTCCACATGCAAGGTAAGTGCACATGAGGCCCTGGAGCAATGCACAATCATAAGCCATTTTCGGCTACAAGCCGAAAATGAAATAGTGTGTGATCGGTGCCTGCTGGCCTTGGCAGCATTGTGTGATTGCGAGGATGTCATCTGAAATGCTCCTCGCAATCGCACGACGCTCCAGAGGCCCTTTCGCATGGCAAATGCCATTCAAAAAGGGCCTCAGTTCAAACTGATTCGGAGGCTGACCAGTTCAACTCAATTTTGAATGTGAACTTGAATTCAGAAATCCAAATCTTTGTACATCGCCCTGAATATCACAGGAAGCTGAAAAATATTCTGTAACAGCCCTCTGTCCATTTGTCATAATTGGATGGTCTTCCAGGCAGAGTAGCCACTTAAAAGGGGATTACGGCCTAAATCCAATTGTTAGTCCCAGCTACAATAGACTTACAGAATCAATGGAAAAGACATAAAGTGCTGACTTACTAAGATCCTACTGGTTCAGCGGGTTTATTATAATTGGGACTAGTATTTGGATTTATATCTCAGCCAGCATTCCATAAGGAATGGGGTACTGTGGATGTATCTGCACTACATATTTATAGCAGTTTGATACCACTTTAATCACTGTTGCTCCATTCTACAGAATCCCAAGATCGGTAGTTTGGGGAGTGTGCGAGTGCACACATATGTATGTGCACATGCAAGAACAGCCTTTATATTTTGTTGTTTCCAAAAAGGATGCATTTATCACTATGGATGTTAAAATTAAACTATTTCATCCTTACAAGTAAGGGTGAATAATTTCTATCGTTTCCTCCCTGCTGCAAAGATGACTATTTCTGCACAGTTCTCACCTGGCATTCACACATCCCAAAGTGCTTTGGAGAATTATACAAAGTTCTAGCTATCTTCTAATTTGGAAAAATTTTTTATGCAAAACAGCACAGTTCTCATGCAAGGAGCCACATCTCTTTCTGCACAGAGTAATTTCCCAAAACACTTCAGGATATGTGAATGCCAGGGGAAAAAATGCACAAAATCCTTACCACTGTATTCTTTCTTTCTGACCAGTTTCGCAAGTATTGAGAAACCCTGATGAAAACAATCACAGACTGTTGAGAACTTTTGCCGTTCAGACTTATTCTATGCAAAATTCATACATATTTGTCTTATGCAGGAAAAAGCATTTTCTCTACAGAAAATATTTCTTCATACAACTTATTTGTTTTCTCCTGAACAAAACAACCATCTGCAAATTTTGCACAGAATTAAGTGGGGAACTGCAAATGGTCCTTGGAAACTAATTCTCACAGCAAGAAGAAAATGACCGAAATCACTTTTTGCTTCCTTCAAGAAGAAAATTAATGAGAAGTTGCATCCCCTTTTTATCCAAGAAACAAATAACACATATTCTCTCTATCCCTCTTTATCACCCTAACATTTTGGTGGGGGTAGGATGGTCAATTGTTATGAAAATTACATACAGCTTTTATTATGAAATGTGGAGGGGGAATCAGAAGGATGGGCACTTTCTCTCCCTCCTCCTTTTCTCTCTCTTTCTTCCCTCCATCATCTTCTCTTTCTCTCTCTTTCTCTCTATGGTTAGAATCATAGAGTTGGAAGGGATCTCCTGGGCAATAAGTACAACCTCCTGCTCAGTGCAGGATATGCAGTTAAGCATCCCCAGCAGGTAAATGTCCAAGCCTCTTTTTGAAAACGTCCAAAGAAGGATTGGTTCCATTGCCAAACTGCTTTACTCTCAAGAAATTCCTTCTTAAGTTCAATCAAAACCTAATCTTCTGTTACTTCACACTAGACTTTGGAGTAGCAGAGGATAAGCCTGTCCCTTCCTTTCTATGACAGCCCTTGATGTATCTAAACATTGCAATCATGTTAGCCATCAGTCTTCTCTTGACCACCCTAAACATGTCCAGCTCCTTCAATCTCTCCTAATATGTTTTGTTCTTCGTACCTCTTATCATCCTTGTTGCCCTTCTTTGAAACTGTTCCAACTTGCCTTTATCCATCTTAAAATGAAACACCCAGACGTAAATGTGGTACTTCAGATAAGGTACAAGAAATGCAGAATATAGACTTGGGCCCTTTTCACACACCATTTCACATGCGAAAGGGCCTCTGGAGCATCACGCAGTTGCGGGGACCATTTCACATGATGTCCTCGCAATCACGCGATGCTGCCGGGGACAGTAGGCGGCGATCGAGCAATATATCATTTTCGGCTTCTTGTCAGAAATGATGCGCGATTGCACATCACTCCAGGGCCCCACAGGTACTTACTTTGCATGCGGAGCCTTCAGAGATGCAGCCCTCGCACTTCCTCCCCTAGTGTAGCCTGGGAAAGTACCCGGCTGCACTGTGGAAGGAAGAGGCGGAGCCCTCACACTTCCTGCCAGCCAGCAGGGAGCTGCTGCAGAGAAGAAGCAGGGGGACGCAAGTGCCTCTCACAAGAGGCTGCTCGCGTGATCCCTGCGTGCCCACATCAGGACAAGGTAAGCTGTGGAAAGGGCCTTGGAAACTGTGCTTCTATTAACACTGGCTTAAATAGCATACATCTTTTTTGCTGAAGCCTCACCCTTCTGGCTCATGTTCAACTTATGATCTACAATAATACCAGGGTCCTTTCACATGTAGTATAGATGAGCCATCTATCCCTTACCCTATACCTGTGCATCTAGCTTTTGTGCACTAAATGTTGAATTTTGCATTTGTTTCTGTTGAATTTCATTTTATTAATTTCTGCCTAGTTTTCTAGTTTATTTAGGCCCTTTTGAATTCTATTCTTCTCTTCCAGTGTTTTAGCCATTCCTTCCAGTTCTCTGTCATCTGCAAACTTGATAAGGATTCCCTCCACCTCATCATCTAAGCCATTGATAAAAATTTTGAAGTTAAGAGCCCAGGACAGAACCCTGAGGCACTCTACCTGAGATCTCCTTCCAGATTGAAGCACAGCCCTTGATAATGACTCTTTGAGAACAGTTTTCCAACCAATTAGGGATCCATCCATTTATCTGCCATTTATCCCACATTCAATCAATTTGTTAATCAAAATATTGTGGAGTAACTTATCAAATGCTTTGGTGAAATCCAGATAAATGACATCCGCAGCATTCCCACTATCTACTAAACTAGTGACCTGATTGGGGGGGAAAAAAAGATATAAGGTTGGTTTGTCAGGATTTGTTCTTGGCTAACCCATGTTGGCTCCTACTGATCACTGCATTGTCATCAAGATACTTACAGACAGATTCCTGTATCATCCATTCTAATATGGGTATTTTTCCTGGTACTGTGGTCAGGCTAACTGGATTTTTTTTAATTATTTTTATTTTATTTTATTTTATTTATTTATTTATTTTGGCCTTTTTTGAAGAGAGGAACAATGTCTGCCCTTTTTCAGTCCTTTGGTATGTCACCTGTATAGGTTTAGACAGTACATCAGGAAGTTGCTCCAGGACTCTGGGATGCAGTTCATCTGGCCCTGAAGATTTGAACTTGCTTAGGCTAGCTGGGTGATTCCTAACTAATTCCCTATCAGTTTTAATCTAGGTCCAGAACCCTTGCCAGAGTCTCTGCTGCTGCATGGATGCACATTATTCTCTTTTGGGAGAAAACTGAAGCAAAATAGGTATTGAGTAGTTCTGGCTTTTCATTGTGAACTGTTGGCATTTTGTTTTTTTAGTTTTAGTTTTAGTTATGTTTTCCTGAAGAACAAATGAAGTTTTGACAGTTTTAAGAAGGCAAAAATTTAGAACAGATGAATTTCACACTACCAAACGTTATAGGATCTGCTTGTTCTCATTATCTGCAATATCTTGCCCCCTATCATTGCTCATGTGAGCAAAATGGCACTAGATGTATGGAAGAGGGAGATATTGACAGACTTGGGGAACACTGAAGATTGGCAGACGCTGATGCTGGGAACACTAAGGATGGGGATTCCCAAGCCATTTGAATGAGGGCTGAGAGTAAATCTACACTACATATCTATATAGTCAACAATACTTTTTCTGCCATAGCTCCGTTCTACAGAATTGCTGGAGCTGTAGTTTGGTAACCTACTTAGGATTGTTTCCTGAAGAGTTTTAGTTCTGTACTGCAAGCAGAGTACACTTTCTAACCCCAGCTTGAATTTTCACTTCCAGCAGGATTATGATGTACCGCATCCTCGTTTAGGAGGCAGGAATTGTTCTGCAATTTGTGCAAAAAAGATCATGCAGAACCAACACCTTTTCCATTTTTGTAGCTAAGCAAGCACCCTTACAGACAACAATCACAGAAGAGAAGGATTTTTTAAAAATGCAAACAATCCATTGAGAGCTACTATGGCTAGAATCTTGTTGGTTAGGCCCAACAAGAGTAGACCCATTAAATCAAATGTGGAATGAAGAGTATGTAGGCAAATCATGTTGATTCAATGGCTCTAACAATAGGATTTAGGCCTATGTTGTAACAAAGAAATGTTTGACACAATGTCTAATTCTGTGCTTTGGCTGAAAGGCACACACAAAAAAATAGGATTGAGAAATGTGTAACAATTCTCTAGTGGTGTCAAAAAATCAAAAATCTTGCTATGTCACAGCAAGGAGATATTCAGTTAGCAAGTTAGTTTGCATTTTCTCTTCACAGCATGAAGACAAACTATGTCAAAATATTTATTTCTAGTGTCCAGTATTTTAAAGTTAAATTTGGTTGATCGATTGATTGATTATATTTATATGCCACCTTCCTCTCAGAGTGAGACCCAAAGCAGTTTCCAAAGAGGTTAAAAACATTAATAAAATAACTAAAGACATTAGAATACCATATAAAATTATTTAAAATCCTACAAAAATGTTAAGAACTTCTTGATAAATTAAAAGCCCACCTGCTTACATATTAAAAGCCAGCTTAAATAAGAATGTTTTTGCCTGCTGGTGAAAGGAGAGCAACGAGGGGCTCTAAATAAAACTGAGTAAATGTCTGAATAAAACTGGAGCACTGCTGTAAGGTGAAGGATCAGGTGTTCCAGGTATTACTTGGTATTATTACTTATACAGCAACACTAACACATATGGGTCTTTATAAGATATTGTTAAAAAAAATTGAGCAGACAATAATTTAATAAAGATAAGTTTAGGGAATGGAGAACAGGCAACTTGTTGCTTTCCTTCAGTGCTTAATAGGCTCCTTTGTTAGAACTAAGTTATTAACAAAGCTGAAATTGAAGCAGCCTTTCAATTTCACTCTTGCTACATGGAGCCAGACAAAAGAGGAAGAGATGTTTTAATTAGATCATAGGAGATGGGTTAATGAAGACCAATCTAGAGTGCTGTTGGTTGAAAGCTACAGTTCAGAAAAATCAAATCAGTCACCCACTGAAGTATTATCAGATATTTCTGGGGAAAAAAAATCTTTGAAAGAGAAGATTATTAACATTGGTAGCAATTAGTCTTAGAGCCTTTCCCCACTATGTTGTTATAGTGCTATTATTCCACTTTCAACATCCTGTGGTATCCTGGGGTTTGCAGTTTAGAGAAGGGCATTTAGAATTCTCAGCCAGAGAGCTCTTTGGCCTCCGTTCAACTGCAGACTCCAGAATTCAATAGGGTGTTGAAAGTGGAATCTATAATAGTATAGTGTGGAAATTCCCTTAGTGGAATCAAATCAGTTACTTCTTGGGATTCCTTTAGAAATATTGTTTTCTTTAAATATCAAATAGTATATACGTAAATATGCACATACAGCCACAGCCACACTGTTAAGAATGGTGGCTAGTCACGTTGGTCATATCTTTTGTTTGAGAAAACTCAAGTTAATGACTCAGGGTAGGTAGCGTTTGATTGACTATTCCTCAGTAGGAGATAGGGGCTGAAGTGTGCAGAGATCATTCCTGGAATTTGAAAACCATTTTGGGAAGGCTAATCCTTCTTTTCAGCTCCACATATCTGAAGTCAAACCTTACATGGAGAGAGAAAGAGAATATAGCTACACTATTATTATAACTCTGGGGACCAGGTTTCGATTCCCCAATCAGCCATGGATACCCACAGGGTGACCTTGGGTGCATCACTCATTCTCAGCCGCAGAAAACCTCATGATAGGTTTGCCTTAGTGTCACCATAAGTTGGAAACAACTTGAAGGCACACAACAACAACAATGCCATATCGTTGCTTGATTCCAGTAGTGGTCATGCTGGCTGAGGATCGTGGGAACTGTATTTCAAGATATAAATTTCATAAACTCTGGTCTTGAGCTGTGAACACTCATTCTTGAAGCCTTTGCACAGTGGGTGATTTGCACTCCCACTATGAAGAAAGAGGCTAACGCCACACAAGAAAAGGCTGTTCAAATTAACTATTTTGTAGGATCTGGAGAGGACTTAATGCTGTGCAAAGTTTAGATGAGGTAGGCTCCTTCTAGCTTTTTCTTCAATGAACTATCTATGACACTGATTACAAGGCAGTCAAGGTAAGATCTTCTCATACCATCCCATGCTCAAGACTCAAAGGGTGAATGTTCTCTGAGTCAATCACTACTCCTTGCCCCATAAACCCATAGGTTGTCCTCTTTCTCATCTCTATCTTCTAAAAGCGAGCAAGTCAGGCTAACCATCAGAACCAGTGTGGTTGTAGTGATTTGACTGTGAGACGACAACACTAGAGACCAAGTTCGATTCCCTGATCAGCCATGGAAACCCACTGGGTGACCTTGGGCATATCACATGCTCTCAGCCCCAGAAAACCATAAGTTGGAAATAAGTTGAAGGCACATAACAACAACAACAGCAAAAACAACAACAGGCTAACCTTCGCATACTGGTCTCCTAGTGATTAGCTGTAGCCTGCACTTACCACAAGAAGAGATAGGTGGACCAAGCAAAGCCAAAAGAGACTATGCTGGGGTAGACCATTAGTGCTGCCCCCAGGTTGTGATACATTTCTTCCTCTGGGCTTCGTCTTGATAAGGATGGCAAATGGTCACCTTGCTCAGGAACTGACTCATGGGCTACACCTCCAAATGTAAGCAGTATGCCAGTTCACTCGTATTATTGCCAAGTAACTTCATGATTGCTCTAATATCTGGCTAAGCCTTGTGACAACTCAGGTCAGTAGAGATTCCTAAGACAAAGGAAAAGTCGACAGCAGAGCCCAGACATGTTATCTAGTCAGTCCAAACTGTTAGGACATGCTGGGTCATGAAATGGGATAATTCTGAAGGGAGCCATTTCTTTCTTGATTCATTGCAACTATCAGAGGCTTAGTTTTGCAGGAGATTTATGAAGCAAAATAGCCTTTTTGTTCCAGATATCTCCCTGAGCAAAGGCACTTTTGGATTGTTTTTCTTTTTAAAGAAAAAAAAGTTTTGAGCATGCTTTCATCTGTTTCTGTAGTGCACCCATAATGAGTGTTAAATATTGATTGGGTTATCAAAGAACATTTTTGCCTGTGATTTTTTAAAAAGGGAACCAAGCTAAATTTTAATCCTAATGATGTTGTGATTTTCCTCTAATTTTGAGATGAGTGCATCTAAAGGTAAAATGAGACATTTCATGTTAATTGTCTATCATTCTTCCTGAACATTTTTTTCAATCTAAAGGCAGTGTTAAAACTGGAAGTTTAGAGTTTCACTGGAAGAACACCAGAGCAGAAATTCTGACTAGACTTGAGGGAAAAATAATTCAGTCTGAAGGCCAAATTCCTATCTGGCAAAAGTTTCAGAGACAGCATTCAAGTGAGAACAATGCTTTGGGCTCAGCTGGAGTCCAGAACAAAGTAGGCAGCTAAGTGAGTGGAATCAGATGCAATTCTTACCAAATTTAGATATTTTTGCTACTGACCAGCTTGCTTCTATGAACATTTGTTTGGGAGTAAGTCCTGCTGCAACAATCTTCCTGCAATGTGCAGTGCAATCCCAGACTTTTTTTTGCCTATGACACTCAATAGTAGGGTTTTCTGCTGAAAACGAAAATTCAATTCCTATGCAAGACATTTCAGTGCCTTCAAGACCATTTTGTCTTAGAACATAGATTAGAGAAAATAGAAAAGATTTTTGAGCTAAATGGAGAATGCCTACAGACCAGAGTTTTCCCATTTCTAGTTTACCCCTTTCCAATCTGGCCATTTTTAATGTAGTGAAGTAAATTTTCTCCTGTCTCATCTTCACATGCAAAATGAAAAAAAAAAAACCTATACTTGTGAGCTAGTGGGATATTTCCTGTTCATGTTATTTGTTGTTGTTGTTTTTGTTGCCACAAGAAGAGGTGAGTAAGAAATAATAATAATAATAATAATAATAATAATAATAATAGCAGCAGCAGCAGCAGCAAAAGCATTTGTTGCACGAATTGATCAATTGTGCAGTAGTGCACTATGATGAGCAAAACTATACTGCTTCTTTCTTGGATTTCTAAAAATTAGAAGCATCAGACATGTTGTTTCTGTCTTTGCCATCTCTTAGCCAGTCCTTCTGTGTTTGCTGCATGTGTGCACTTATGCAGCAATATTTGGCGGGTACATTAGAGAACCTCGACAGAAACAAGAATGCTCTTTGTCTCAGTCTCAGGCTACAGGGGAGAAATCTTGCAGTGGCTGGTGATTTCTCACCCGACTGTCTCAATGGGTCATGATATAATCTCTCATTGAGAATGGGAAATATTGCAAATATACCTCACATTCCTATCTTTATCCTCCAATCTATGTCACAGTCTAATTTTCCACCAACATAATAGTTCCCAAGTATTTTTGGCTAGGCTTATGTGACGTTTGGAGATCACACATGCAATTCACTGATGAAAGAGCTAAAGTGCAACTAAGACTGCAGTCCTATCCACACATTCTCAAAGAAGCTCCACTGAATGAAGTGGGTAGGCATGTATACGATTGTGCCATCACTGAAATTTCTTGTGTGCCCTTAATTGGGAGTAAACCCTATTGAATTATAAGGGATTTATTACTGAACACAAAGAGTGTAGGATTGGCATTAAAGTAATGCCCAGATGCTGTTCCTCAGCTCCATTTTCAGAGTTGACCATCCATACTGATAGATGTAAAGTCACTGCTCGGTTTAGACATTGCTGACAACCAAAACTTACTTTGGGTGAGCTGCAGTTCTTCCAGAAGAAGACAGCCAGTGTATGAGATTAATATCTGTCTGTCAAGGATCTGACTTTTCCATTTCATAATGCTGAGACTTATACATTGATAAATTTTAGCAAATGGATACTCTAAGCATTGAGCACAGAGACCATCTCTCAATCTTATTCTACAGAGGTCTTCCCTACACACTCTCCCTGACCAAACATTAAGAGATTGTGATGAGTCCCATCAGTGTTTTGTCACTCTGAAGTTAAGCAGTCTGCCCATTCTGGGCCCCCTTTGTCAGTCCCCATGAGAAAACCATTGTGGCTTTGTCATCACACCTTCAGGGCAGGAAACAGAGGATAAAGACCCTAGCTTCAACCTCAGCCATTTGTAGTACATTGGATGTAGTATGTTGGACACGGTGCCCCAGACTACCATTCCTCCATGCTAGACACTGTCTGAGCCACTCAGCTGTGACCCCCTTGTTCAGAACTGGTAACTATCACCCTTTCCCCCCAATCTCTCTCTATCCAGTCTTTCTTGCCTCACTTTCCAATAGTGTTGTATGGTTCTTAGGAGTGTCTGATTTCTTGTGTGTTTGTCAGTCCTAAAACACCTTGTTAACTTTAACTGGCATCCTCTGTAAGTTAGCACTGGTATACATAGGTGAAAAGATCCTGCTGTCAAACTCCTCTCGCAGGCCTCCTTTGAGCTATAATTCCCCCAAATTCTAAGGAGATGCTGGCATTGTGGGTGGACCCCAACATCCCCCACCTTTTAGAGTAACATGACAGCTGAGGATGGAGAAGCCAAAGACAAGACCAAATATGTTACAAAATACAGGAGCCAAAGAAGGACTAAAAGCAAGATACATCACCTCAGCAAACTGTTGAAAATGAGCTGGGCATAATCTATAGATGTCTGACAAGGGAGTACGGCTGAAGGTGATTAACTCAGCTTCTAGCTCATACGTGTTTCCTATAGTCAAATACTCCTACATTGTTGGATTTGCTCCAGCTGCCATTTTGCCTGTGTTGCTCATGAAGCTGTAACAGTAAAGAGTCTACATCCCCCCTCACCTTCTCCTGAGGACATAAAAGTTTCATGCTAGAAAGTCCAGGCTGTCTCTCCCCTAGCTCCAAAGGAGGGCAGCCAGCTGGGTCTTCCAGCTCTGCTGATTCCTGCTGGCACCTGTGATCCTGGTACTCCTAATCCACCACCAGCACAGCAAAGAAATCCTTAGAGCAAGGCATGACAGATGGGCTCCATGAACTTAGTTCTGGGGGTATATGGGAGGACTAAGCATTGTAGGGGCATAGTCACTGTGCTTTGCAGCAGTTTTGAAACATCTTGAACAGTTTTGGAGGTGAAAAATGAATTAAAAATGAATTCTGGGTGCTTTTGGTGGCTTTGAGACCACACTTAAGGGCCTGATAGGCCGCATGTGGCTCATAGGCTCCTCTTCTTCTACCCCCAGTCTAGAAGTTGTTGCAAATGTGGTCTAGGATTCTTGATCACAGTTATGAATGTACAGCCTATAGTTACACATTCTGGTTGGTTCATATTCACAATTCCTTTAATATTCAATAATGCAGTTAATACGTAGAGATCATAAAAGTCATCCAGTCCTGACTAACTGGGCAGCAGCCACTACAAGCTACAGGGGTCTGTTCTCTTCTTGATCGGGGACACAAGCAGACTGATGTTTCCACTCCCCTTCTGCAAGCAATCTTCAGGCTATTTCACAAAAGCTCACTCATGCCAGGGGATGGACACATCAGTCTCCTGAATCGTAATTCGCAGGAGAACAGATCTATGTCACTTGCAGTAGCTGCTTCTCTATGCAACATGGGCAGGATGATTGGGCTATGGAGCTAAGGTAGTTACATAACTAAGGCCCTTACTGCATGAAGTTGTCATCCTGGCAGAGCAATGCATTGCTTCTGGTCCAGGACGGATGCCATCGCATGATGTCAATGTTTACCTGCTGCTGTTGCATCTTCATCTGTGGGAAAGGCACCCTTTTTCATTCCCTCAAAAAATTCGGTAATGACCCTCTTTCCTGGCGTGATCCTGGCAGCTGCCTGCATGTGGTAAGGGCCAAAGTGCTCAATAACAGTACAGGATAGGAACTGACCAATCATGGGTCATGGGGTGGGGAAGAAATAGTGAAGGGGACTCACCATTGTCAATGCACTGAGGAATAACAGTGTGCCTGATGCTAACCATCCATGGCTGCCAACCAGGTGTGGTGGGGAGTGTTCAGGTCCCAATCCCATCCTGGCAATGGCAAAGCTGGGATCCCACCAGAATGATGCACTATTGAGGCAAAGTGTGGTAAGGGCCTAAGTAGCTGATCTAAAATCACAGCTGTGGTGCTTAGCAATGGACGGGGAATTTTATCAATTGTTGCACAGCAGGAGAATGCTTGCCCATACAACTGATTGATCAGTTGTGTAGTGATGTGACACACTGACTCCAACACAGTTATTCTGGTGTAATTTTTAATTCTACATCCATACAAGATCTTGGCCTATGTGTTTTCCATTGCTTGTTCCTCCTTCCCTTTTTTTTTTCTCAGTATGTCCTTTAAAAAGGAGGTATCTCAAAAACACATCAGGTTAATAGAGGGAGGCATCCTCGGAGGTCTGGTTTCTCTTGACTTTCGTTGTGCTAAAGTGCCTCCTTCTTGCTTTCATTTTGCCTCACCTGAAATGAAACATCTAACATTTAGTGAATAAATCATACAGAGTCCATCCCACTGTGATCAGGAATGTATTTTTCTCAAGCAATGGGAAAGATAAAACTTGTATGTTTATGGTATCTATGTGCAAGGACTATTTTTAGCCCCTTCTGGGGAAATATGGCAATTTGGTGTTTGTTAACAAACAGAATGGGGTCCAATGAAATGACCTGTATAAGAACAAATATTATTTATGGTTTTGATCTGTACTTCCTGGGAACTTTTCCATTGCTTCTCCTGAAGAAAATGAGCAAATTTCACATAATTCTAATATATTCATAAAAGATGTCACTAAAACAGGAGGAGAAAGCATGTCACAAGTCTGCCAGATTCGTTATACTAGTCTTGCAAGATTTGCAATTAGTTTAGATTAATATATATCTTTCTTATTCCAGTTCCAACACTTTGCAAGTCCTTTTCCCATAATAAATCTTTATAGTCCAAGGCTGCTGGTTTTCCTATAGCTCATTCTCCAGAGGCTCCGTTTCCTAGTAACAGACATCCCAGTGCTTGAAGTGTCTGTACATTTTTCAGTCTCTCTAGTTGGAAGGAAAGCATCCGTTTTCTTCAATAAATAGGGTCTGACAGGGAAAGTGACCCATGTTTCAAACAGACAAACTGGAGAAATATACATAAACGTTTCAATAAAGCTTGAACAGAGACAAAAAAAGAGAACTGGTGGGTTGGGGAATGTGGACCTCAAAATGGATATTGGTTTCCCAAACCATATGTTTCCACCACAGTTGAGTGTACTACAATTCAAACACTGAATTTTTTCAGTGTTTGAATCAACATTCATGTGAGCTCTGGAGACCTCAGTGGGTCTTCATGAATTCCCACTATCTTTATGTCTCATTGCGTTAACTTAGCTATGCCAGTTTCTTTGTACATCATCTTACGGTCTACCTTGAACCTACAAATATTAGAGAGCTAATGAAATATCACACAAATGTAATTTTTGTTGAATTTTTGATAGTATAACTGCAACAGTATCAAAAGTCTGCAATAATATTAAAAAGATTTTTTTTTAAAAAAAAAATCCAAATTGGTTTTCTAAATTAAACCTTTGAAAAACTTATTTTCATCAACCATACTGATAAAAAAAATAATAATTGTTGCAGTATGGTCATTCCATAATTGAGAAGTAGGACAGCTTGATATGTATTTTCCTGGGAGGAAATCCAGTTCAATTCAAGACTTATTGGTAAGTGTTCAGGGAATTTCAGCTGAAGACAAAAGAATATGAACTAAAACGATGACAATTCTGGGAAATTAAGCAAATATTTTTGTAAGACCATAAGCACGAATAGGTCCCTTTCTAGGGATGCAAACAATATTCATAGCTATCCATTTCCTGGCCAAAAAGGAAAGAAAAGGGCACAGGGGTACTGATATTTGAAACATGATTTTATGATGCTGGGGCTGGAAGCAATCATCCCAAATCAGTCTTTGTTACTAAAATGGTTTAGTCTGAGGATATTCATGGAAAGAAAGTTTTTCATCTCATTTTCCTCCCATCCATAAAGACTCTCTATGCTTCACCCTACATTATACCTCCTGTGAGGTTTCAAAGCAGGCATGAAAGCCTAATGAAGAAGGAGTTCATGGGAAAATTTCCATTTTTAAAAAGAGTTTCATTGGTTCCTGATACAAGACAGACGATGGAGTTACAACCCCAAGTTATCATGTCATACATGAAAAAAAAGGTTGCAGATAAACTGAGAGGAAACAAAGCTGGTTAGGACATGAAAAGCATGTATTACAAAGAGAATTTGAGGGAACATCATATGTTCAGCCTTGAAAAACATGGGTGGACTGCACAGGGATATGGTAGAGCTTTCCAAATTCCCAAAGGACTATTATTTGGAAGAGGGCAAAGATTTGTTCTGTGCTATCCCAGACAGCATATTTCTAGTGAGTTCAGTTATAGGAAGATAGATTTCATACAATCATTAGGAGACACATATTGACAGCGGTAGCAGCTTGATGGTAAAACCAATCACACAGCAAGTGATCTGCTTCCTTTCACTGGAGGTTTTCAAGCAGAGTCCAGGCAGCCATCTCCTGGGGATTAGGAACGAAACTGTTAATTTTGCTTTCCCCTGCATTCCGATTGTTTTTAGTCACAAGTCCTATCTGTCCTGTATGAGTGAACCTGGGTAATTTCTTATCAAAAATGAACTTAAAAATGCTCCCCAAGTGCACAGGCTATATCCCAAAGGCAAAACTACTTCCAGAATGGATAGTCCATTTTATACCTGACTGCCATTTAACTGCTGAAGATGAGAAACCTGTCAAGCAGTGGTGGCTCGTAGGTCTCATGCTCTTAATCCAGACTTCAGAGGAGCTACCCAGACTGCTGAACCTCATTTTTAGGAGAAACATGGGCAGCACCTTTGAAGGACTTCTTCAAGGTGCTAAATTTTTTGGTTCAACTCTGTAAGGTAGCTCCTTTAAAATATGTATTAAAACCCAGAGTGAGTCTACCATTACACTGACATGGAAGCTACTAATGTAAAGAAAATGAAAAAGTGGCTACCCAAATTTGCCAACAACATGGTTGAATAGCCCATGATTCAAACCCAAACTCTGAAGGTCCTGGATGTGAAGGGCTAACATCTGATAATTTCAATTTCTTCCCGTATTCTTGTTGGTCGCAACTCAAGCTTTTTCCAACACAAATATGGACTTAGTTGTGAATTTTGGTGGTTTCTTAGTTTAAAAATTGGAACCCATCTCTGCTGGGGATATTCTAGCTCTCTATTTTCTACATCAAGCAAAGGCTTTGACCAAATATCTTAAAAAGATGTTTTTTTCCCAACAATACCATTTTTGCCACTTTAGTATACAAGGTAAACAGTTTGAGGACTACCTGTTTGGTAAAAGGATGTGTGGTTCCACTCTGAAGAACATTCCAAGCTCTGGGAAGTGAGTTTCCTCTTATTTTCCTCCCCCTACTTCTAAGTTTGCCATATGATATGAAGACTGAGTTTTTCTAAACATTGGCCTCAGAGTATGAGTATGAAAGGATGAAAATCTGTCTGTTACTATAGCTACTCAAGTGATTGATGAGATGACTGCAAAAGCCTGATCATAATACTTCTGAAAGTGTCATTTCAGCTATCAACAAACATGCAGTTTTGTAATATTTCAAAAGGTTTTTCATGAAACACAGGCTTACCCTAGTGCAGCCAAGATTCAAAGTGCAATTCCATGTTTTGCTATTCTTATTGCTTTTCTTCATACTGTTCTCAAACAATGTCTCATGCTGGATGCACATATTTCTGTTTTCTTAACCTTGTAGTCCTCTTCTTCCCAGGGATGGGTATTGGGGGGGAGGGTGGAAATGTTAGCTCAATTTTCTATATGTTTCAGAGTAGAATGCAATATTTTGCGCAGCTTTGGGAAGAGTCAATGTGGACCCAAAACACCTCAAGCGTTTTGATGCAAACAAACTCAACAGTACTTCTATTATATAGCCAGGTTTTCATACTTGCTTATGGGAGTTATGTTTCATGTGTGCTATTGCAATGTAGTCCCAGTTATCCAGGTTGAAATCCAAAAGACTGAAAAAAAAAACCTAGTTATAAATCCAAATCCTAGATATAGGCTACTAACTATTCAACCAGCTAATACAGCTGTTACTTTCGTAGATGAACTGGACTAAAATTCAGTTAATAGAATTCAGCTACAGCAGGCAGGAACACCATGGTACTACCTTTTCACAGTGGTGGGATTGCTTGCTCCTGTGAGGTTAGAAGCTATGCTGATGATATCAGTGCTGCTAGTAAGGTCACCCATGTCATATAACCATAGAGTTGGAAGAGACCACAAAAGCCATCGAGTCCAACCCCCTGCCATGCGGGAACACACACTCGAAGCACCCTTAGCAAGTAGCCATCCAGCCTTTATTTAAAAACTGATGAAGAAGGTGACTCCACTACACTCTGAGGCAGCATATTCCATTGTCGAACAGCTCTTACAGAGAGGAAGTTCTTCCTGACGTTTAGGTGGAACCTCTTTTCCTGTCGTTTGAATCCATTGATCCATGTCCTAGGCCCTTTTCGCACCTTACCTTTTTTCGGTGCTGGAATGTGGGGATTGCGTGAACAGCCTCCAGCAAGAGGCTTTTGCGTCCCTGCTGCTTCAGCTCCGCACGAGCTGCCTGTTCGCGCAAGAGCCCCGCCTCTTCCTTCCACAGCGCAGCCTGGGAGTTTCCCAGGCTGCACTGGGGCAGGAAGCACGGAGGCTCCACATGCCAGGTAAGTGCACGTGGAGCCCGGGAGCAATGTGCAGTTGCGCACCATTTTTAGCTTCCAGCCGAAAATGAAAAAGTGTGTGATCAGTGTCTGCTGGCCCCTGGAGCATCATGCAATTGTGAATGCATTGTGCAGATCACTCCTCACAATCGCACAATGCTCCAGGCGCCCTTTCGCATGGCAAATGCCATGCGGAAAGGGCCCTAGCCTCTGGAGCAGCAGAGACAGGCTTTTGCTGAGAAGCCAGACTAAATGTGTCAAGTAGCTATTGGGCAGCAGCAATAATGGGGAGTTACAAGGACACAGGATGTCTCAGAGACAATGACAATAGCATAACAGCTAGCACTTGTTAGCACTGCACAGAAGGAGGCATGGTAAACTCTTTTGAATGTCTTTTACCATGAAAACCCCTATGATGAGCAATCCAAAAAAGAAACAAGAGATAGTGCCAGAAAATGAAACTCTACACTACCTAATTATAGCACTGGGATTCCATTTTAACTGTCATGGCTACACCCTACAAAATCCTGGGGTTTGTAGATTGGTAAGACATTAGAGATCTTTTCACAGGAAAAGAGACTGCAGGCCACAACTTGCCTACCCTTGCTTTAAACAATCAGCCACAGGATCAGGAGAAAAAAAAAGACGCTAAGAAGATGGGACAAAACCAAAAAGTAGTAAAAAATGACCCAAAGTGTTGATCATACTGTGCTTTTGTTGCAAGAAAAAAATGTGTTAGGCACTTCTTTAAAAATTCTGTTAATGTCTCTATTAGACCTCTGGAAGAAGCTCCTGTTAATGAAATTTGCAGCTGTTATTAAATTGGAAGATATTATGAACACTAGGAAAAAAGAAAAAGAAGTAATAAAAGGTGGTTTAGAAAGCTTAGAAATAGGAGCAGGAAATAATCAAATGAGATACACTTCGGTAAGAGGGAAGGAAAATAATCCCAATTTGGATGCGAGGTGAACTCTTAAACAAAGGCAACTGTAGGATTTAATAGAACTATAATGTATAGTTCATAGCTAAGACCTCCTTCACGCAATGTGTCAAAAGAACTGTGTTTCTTTTACCACTGCTAGTATGAATGTCAGTTCTCTCACAGTTCTCTCACATATGAAAATAGCCTGGTTTTTTAAATGAAAAAAAACAGTAGGTGAATGGTTCTCAACCATTGGTCCTCTAGATGTTTTGGATCCCAGGTTCCAGAATCCCTGACCATTAAATGCTGGATGGGGTTCCAAGGGGTTGAAGTCCATAACATCTGGAGAGTTAAAAATTGAGAACTACTGAAGTATATGAAGCTTTTTGAATAATAGAAAGAAAATACTATCCACCCTATCTATGAATCAAAATCTGTTGAAATGTGAGCAACAGTTGGGATCTTTTTACCACATGTGCTGGACTTATGAAAAGGCCAAAAGATTCTAGAATCAATACATTGTATGATACAAAAAGTCTGAAAGTCGGTGTTCAATTGAAAACTGAATTATATTGGTTGGGACTGGTAGACGACCAACTGGAGAAGTATGGTAGTGGTGGTGGTGGTGGTGTGCCTTCAAGTTTTTTTCTGACTAATATCCTAAGGCAAACCTATCATGGGGTTTTCTGAGGCTGAGAGTGTGTGACATTCCCAAGGTCACCCAGTGGGTTTCCACAGCTGAGGGGTTCAAAGCTCAAACCTCTACACCATGCTGGCTCTTGGAAGTATGGTAAATATTACAGTTCATGATCAGTGCAGCAAGATTGTCATAGGCACAGAAATGGAAAAATACAGCAACACCAACCAGTGAAGACTGGCTGATAAAATTGATGGAATTAACTGTAATGGAGAAATTAACAATACTGATAAATGAAAAACCATTGGTGATTTCTTTTTTTTAAAGGCTGGGAACATTTAACTGGCTTTTTTAAGAGAAACAAGAACAGTTCGTTAAATGTCAGTTTGAACAGTTAGAATATCTGGAAAAATAAGCAGTAGGAGAATATAAATGGCATTTACAACTGAAAAAGTAATTGTATACAGTCATGTGTAATCTTTAGGAAAGCTAGAAGTCAGATTTAGATATTGGTATAGATATATATATTCTTTTTTTCATTATTCTTTTCTATTTTTGCTTTTTCATTATCTTTCTTCTTTCTTGTTTTCTTTGTTGTTTCTGTTTTTCTTTCTTTGTATGCATCTTCATTTTTTAATATACTGGAAAATGTTCAATAAAATTTACCAGGAAAAAAAAATTAAAGGCAAAGCTAAGTATCTGGATGAAAAAAGCTGTCAATTCTACCCTCCAGCATGTGGCAGAGAAGGTATGGCTCTCCGATGGCTGCTGGTGACAGCAGGGGTGTGAATCTGCTTTGAATTTTATTCCATGCTTTGGACAATCTTTCCAGGGGATCGGACTTTTTTTGAGGTTTGGACTCAGCACCTTGGATAAGTCCTCTAATATCTGTGCTAGAATGTCAGAACAGACTATCTACTCCCTGACAATGGAATCACCACTCTGAAGCTCTCTTCTCCTCTCCCCCATCCCCACCCACAGGCACAGTACATAATGCCCCACCACTCAGTTTAATTCAAGCATAGTAAGTGTGATGCAGCAATGTTTAGATTATTAATCAGTAGTAGTTTGAGCACTGGACTACTACCTTGCAGACCAGGGTATGCTTCCCTGCTTAACCATGGAAACCCACTGAATGACCTTTGGCATGTCACACACACTCATCCTCCAGAAAACCCCATGGTAAGGTCACCATAAGTCAGAAATGACTTGAAGGCACACAACAACAATGTTAATGATTAAAAATTCTTTTGCTAAATCAAGAGGTTGATGGCAACTAATCAGGCCACTGTTACTGCCCTGGCTAGCCCGAGCTTTGGGGATATAAAAAAAAGATATCTATTGATATCACTAATTCAGCCTCAAATACCCATTCCCTTCCACATGCTTGCGAGGCCCCCGGACAAACATGCATACAGGCTCAGCCGATAATCACCGTAATATTCTGAAACAATACAGGCAGGCCAGAAATAGCCGACTCGCAGCTTTAGGAGACCTCAAGGCAAGTACCTTCATTAGGTATGCATGCAGCTTTTAAAAGATCCTCTGCCCCGTGCTGGCAGCTTGATGATCTGACTACACAACGCTCAAGTACTCCACGTTTGCATACTGGCTATCCTATTGACAATTTGACTGTAACTCAGTCATTCAAATTCTGACCTTTCGGAGGCTTTGTCTCCAGCCCCAAATCTATTGTTTTCCCCAAGTCCAACCTAGCCTGCGGTCACAATTCTCCTTATAAAAATCCCTGACTTTGAGCACTTCCTTGGATCACTCCTGAGTTCCATACCGCCCTGCTGCCGCTTTGCTTGGCGAGCCTCCCCTCAGCTCCACATGCTGAGTCACATCGAACCCCAGCACCGCTCTCTATTTTTCCGGGCTTCGGGACAGGTGAAGTATCACCCAAACCAACAACCCCTCTAAAAACTCCTCTATCCCACTGCAACCTTTATTTCTTTAGTTATCTTGTGTGAGTGTGCCGCATACACTGTTTTGCTTGTGTTTTAATAAAACCACAATTATTATTTCAACCTCGGTGTGTTCTTTGACTCGGCCTGACCCCGTAGACATAGGGCTCAAGATCCTGCTAAGTTACCCTGCCTCTTGTAATGCTAAAGCAGTGCTCTGAGCTAATTTTCCCCGCCTAGTGTTGAGCACATTTTGGTGTCCCTCACAGGACCCCCAGTAAACAGGGTAACACAACTAAAAACAGCAATAAGGCAAAATGTCTGAATGAAACTGCCCAGATCACAACTGTGCAGTTACAAAAAATTGCCACTGCTTGGAATGTGCCACAATATTCAACAATGCCTCACTGATCCCTAAATTCTTTAATATGATCCAAGTCATTGATGATCCAAAACACCAGTCATTAACATCTGGTATATTGTGAAAACAACAGTAAAATAATTAATTAAATCATGATGATGATGATGATGAAGAAGAAGAAGAAGAAGAAGATGATAATATCCCTTTTTTCTCAGTTCATGATTCAAGGTGGCTTACAACAGTTACAAAAGGTAGCTAAAAATTCACAACATACAAATGTTAAAAAGTGTAATTAAATTATTGAAGCAAATCCTGTTAAAAAAAACACTAACCATTAAAAAGAAAGTAGCAAATAGAAAATCTGTTTCTAAAAAAATTTATTACTTATATTGTATTAAATACTTACTAAACCACGATTGAATTGTTGGTATAATTTGAGGGTACAAAGAAGTAGTCCCCCATCATTGGTACAGAGAACTGGATAGCCAGGTTCAGCCATTGGTAAAGATGTTGGAATGCCTTTCTAAGATCCACATGGCACATGTTTGCTTTAAAAAGAAGAAAGTGTGTGCTTTCCTCTTCAAAATGATTATTTTTACTCAGCCACACTTTTGTAGATTTAATCAATCAGTTAATTAAAACATATCCAATTAATTGACTAAGAGTACAGTTGTATACTTGTCTACAAGATGTAAGCCACACAGAGTTCAATGGAGCTTAATCAAGTATGCACATATCTGGTTACTGTGTTTCTAGAGATGGGATGATATGGCAGAGGAAATGTTCAAAAACATTGAACTTGTCACTCAAACAGGCCAGACTCAATGTCAAGGTCAATTCCACTGTTTTTAAATGAGTGGTGTCATGGGCTTCCAGGACCTAGAGAACTGAGCCTTTCCCCTTTAGCTTTTGTCAGCAATAAGCTGATCATTTATCCTGTGCATGCTTCTGTTTGCTTCCCTTGCCTGTTATTCTGCTGTTTTGACCTGTGTTTATATTGCCCGCCGTTGATTTACAGACACTGCTGGGATCGTTATTTGCTTTTCATTTGTAAGGTTTGTAAGGTTGTTTTCTTCCTAAAGTAAACTGACTAATTGCTTAGTGAGCTTGTTGACCTGTATTATCAGCTTCTCCTGGCTGCCAGCCCAGCCCAGGCACGGACAAGAGGCTTCTGGATGTCTGAATTGATGTTGGGTGAGAATTGCATGACTTATAGGTTGCATGTGGCCATAAAAGTCTTGTTTACAGTTTGAAGTCCTCTGCTTTATTGTGTGCTTTCAAGTCATTTCCAACTTATGGCAATCCTAAGGTGAACCTATCATGGGGTTTTCTGGGGCTGAGAGTGTGTGACATGCCCAAGGTCACCCAGTGGGCTTCAAGGGCCAAGCAGGAAATTGAACCCTCGTCTCCAGGGTCCAAAACTCAAACCACTATAGCATACCGGTTCTCTGACCTTCAAGTTATCTGTCATCAACAGCTGTACTCAGGTCTTGCAGACTCAGGGCCTTGATTGAGTCCTTGATTGAGTCTATCCAGCTGTGATGCAGTCTTCTTCTTTTCCTACTGTCTTTGCCCATTCCTTATTTGTAAAGTTAAATTAACTGTTGTGATTGGGACAAAGTGAGAATGACAGGGTTGCATCCTCCCTCAAAGCAGCCATTGCAGAACAAAAAAACTTAAAGAACATGAGAGTGAGAGAGGCCAAAATAAGCAACTGACTTATGTAGTACTCAGGCCCCTTTCGCACGGCATTTCTGAAGCAAAAGGGCCCCTTGAGCGTCGTGTAAATGTGAGGAGCGGTCCACACGACACACTCACATTTGCGCGACACTCAAGGGCCTAACACGGACCGCACACACATTTTTTCATTTTCAGCTTAACGCCGAAAATGCTGCGCAGTCACGCATTGCTCCAGGGCCCCACACGCACTTACCTGGCTTGCAGAGCCTTGGGAGCCGGGCCGGTCGCACTTCCTGTGCAGTGCAGGCTGGGAAAGGCCCCAGGCTGCACTGCAGAAGGAAGAGGCAGGGTGCTCACGCGACCAGGAAGCAGCTGCGGAGCCAAAGTAGCAGGGACGTGAGAGCCTTCCTCCTCAGGCTTCTCGCGCTAGCCCCGCACCCCAGCTACGCGAAAGGGTAAGGTGCGAAAAGGGCCTGAATGTTGGACTACAGCCCTGGACACCAGGGTTCTATTCCTTGCTCGGTCGTGAAAATCCACTGGGTGACTTGGGCACATCACATGCTCTCAGTCCCAGAAAACCCATGATAGCTTCATCTTAGGGCCACCATAACTCAGAAATGACTTGAAGGTACACAAAAACACAAACAACAACAACAGCAATAACCAAGTGCTAAGGTCTTGTCTCTGATCGGAGTTTGAATCAAGATAAAGGTTTCTTATCATGCTTTAGTTTAAATTCTGTTGGTAGCTGAAATTAGAGCAGGTCCATTGAATCAATGGAATTAAGCTATGTATTGACTCACCAGTTGATTCAATGGGTCTACTGTAGCTGGGAATAACCAATAGGATTCTGGCTTGTATGTACCAGAATGTTTGTTTTTGTCAGCTTCAGTTTGGTGAACAAAGTCATCAGTATAATTGTGAACTATCAATATGTTCAGTGCTCAATTTTCCTCACTATCTATACTCCCTACACCCAAACACATACATGTATATGTGTCTGTGTGTGTATATACACACACCTGAAATACTGAATAACACTACATGCATCAGAAAACAGGGACCCTTTCCACACTAGAGTGTTACAATCCTATTATTCAAATTGCAAACCCCAGGATTCCATAGCATGTTGAAAGCGGAATAATAGCACTATAACAGTCCAGTGAGGAAATGGCCATGAATCGTAGTCTGCAAAAACTCATGATATACTAAATTCATTAAAGTGCTACAAGACTCATTGTTGATCTAACGTGTCTTCCAGCTCTCTTCAGCTATCATTCTAAAAGATAAAAAAGCTGAATTCCAATTGTGTGAAAGAAGATCCTGAAATAGATGAACAACTGCAAAAACAGAGTGAATGAAGTCTATGCAAAGCTTGTAAAGTTCCTTTTTTTGGACTAGAATGCCCAGAATCCCCCAGCCAACATTGAAATTGGCCACACTGCCTGAAAGATTCTGGGAGTGTGAGTCCAAAAAAAGTAAACTTTTCTATCTCTGGTTCTATCGTAGGCATTACTTGTGTGGGGATTTTTTCTCCTGATACACAGTTGATATAACTTTCCAATTCTAGTTTTAAAGTTTTGAAACTAAGTGTGGGGATTATGATCTTATGAATACCTCAGATATAAGAGGATGATGAACAGGTGATCTTCTGCTGGAGCTTTTGTGGAATCATGCCTAGGATTTTACTTCTTGATTCCTTAATCAAAGAAACACACCAATGAACAGAAGGAGAAATAATTAAACGAGACTTAAGGAACTATGTCGGAAAGGTGGCCCCACTGGGTTTTTACTGTATATCAGTTTTCATTTCTGCCAAATAATGCCTTAGAAATAAGAGAGGTGGGAGAAGAAAGATATTGCAAAGGGGAATGAGAAATTGAAAGAGACTTTTGAAATATGAATGGTGGAACAAGACAAGATGACAGAACAATGGAAGACAGTGTTATAGGAAAGAACAATGGCTTGCAGAAAAGAAGAGGACAGGAAAAAAGAGAATGAAGTGCTCATCTGTGAACATGAAAAGACCCAGATCTATACAGCTTGGCTAAAGGAGTGACATAGCTGTGTCTATATAACTGTATGAAGATATAAATGCCAGTGAATGGGAGGGTTGCCTAGTATTAGTTAACTGAAGAGAAAATTGGAACTGAATAAAAGAATGAATAATGCTCCTAAGAATAGGGCAAATTGACTCTCCAGTGTGCCAGAAGTTGGAAGAGCTCTCTTCATAGACAGTGTGAAGAGTTAGCTTGGAATAAAACTGCAGGATCTGAGAGCGTGCTGAGGAGGTAGGACGTCTGTTTCATGGGGTTCAGCACAGCAAAGGGGGCATAGCTTGGTTGTAGAGGACATGCTTCTCAAGTTAGATCCTGGCTCCCTCCAAGTAGTGTTGGAAATTTCTCCTGAAACCCTAGAACCCTGCTGTCAGTTACAGTAGCTGATACTACATTAGATGGAATAAGGATCTGCCTCATCATAAGTTCTTATGTTATTTATTTTTCTGTGGTACAGAAAACCATTGTCGTTCAAGCATAAGTTTATAAGAACAATGCTGGGTGCATCCAAAGGTCTGTCTATTCCAGCATTAGTTTTACACAGTGGCCAAGTGATTGTAGGAATTCTAGAAACAAGACAGGAGGGTGGGAGCATCTTCCCACTCATCTTGTACAGCAACTAATATATAGGAACATAATATCTCTGGTACTTACATCCGTCTTGATCAGTAATTACTGATGATCTTCTCCTACAAGCATTTGCCCAATCCTTTTTCAAGGAAATCCAAATTGGTGCCTGTGATGAGCTGGACCTATCTGCAAGTCCAGGCCTCCCTAACACTTGGTTTGGTACCAAAAGCTAGCACACATCACTGCTATGCAATCAGCTTAATCTATGGTCAATGATACAGCAGAACATGTACAGCACAGGTAGCACTGCAGTCCTTCAGCTGATGGTTCCAGCCACCTCTCTCAGCAAGTAGGCCCCTTAGCAACCAGTTCTACCCAGCCATTGCCATAGCTGACATTTCAGTTACCCCATGGCAGGCCAGTGAGTTTCCCCAGGTAAAGCCAATGACTTCTCCAGGAAGATGGATTCTCAAAGTTTATATCAGGATGGGCAAAAATGGAGCCTATATGCCTCCCCCCTCACCCCATTTTGTGGCCCCTGAAGCTCGACAAAAACTCCCAAAAATGTTGGCTCCATTCTCAGAAAATACTTTGTCTGAAAACCATGCAAAAAAAATTCCAATTGTGTAAAGACTTGTGAAAATGCTCCCATTCCGTTTATACAACCTCTATAGGCCATTCCACTGTCCCCAAATACCTCTCTTTTCTTCTGCAGTCCCTCAAAAGGTGGTGCCACGAAGTGAAACAATGTCACTTCTGGTTTCCATTTTGAGAGGGGTTTCAGAGAAAAATTGAGATATGTGGGCTTGATGGGATGGGGAGCAGTCCATCTGGAGGGGGGTTCTGGGAGGTAAATTGTCCCTGATTTCTCATGCAGCTGCTCACCTGCTTTACTCTTCTAGTCCATTCTCAACTGCAGAAATCTTCTCAGCCTTGAACTACCAGGATGAAGCATCACTATCAACCTTTGTTGTTGTTAACTACCATCAAGTCAACTTAAACTTATCATGATCCTATAAATGTGAAACCTCCAAATCACTCTCTGTTCAACAGCCCCACTCAGGTCTTGTACATTCAGGGACATGTCCTCCTCGATTGAGACTATCCATCTGTAATGTGGTTTCCCTCTTTCCTCCTGCTTTCTACCTTGTCAGGCATTATTGTCTTTTTAGTGAGTTATGTCTTTTTATGTGTCAAAGGTATAATAGTTTAGTCATTGTGGCTTCCAGGGACAGCTCAGGCTTGATTTGCTCTATGATCCATTTATTTGTCTTTTGGGCAATCCAGGGTAATTGTAGAACTCTCCTCCAGCGAATGAGTTGATTCTTTTCCTATCAGCCTTCTTTGCTGTCCAGCTTTCACAACCACATACAGAAAGTGGAAATACAAATGGCATGGACAATCCTGGCTTTAGTATTCAGTGATATATCTCTACATTTGAGGATATTGTCTAGTTCCTTCACAGCTGTCCTTCCAAGTCCTAGTCTTAGGAAATCTTTGACAATCTCAATGTGTTCATTCTCTGCTCTAAAGTTATACAGATAGTCTGTGGTCATTATTTTTGTTTTCTTAACACTCAGCTGTAAACCTGCCTTTGCACTTTCTTCCTTGATTTTACAAAATACAAATGCAAATTAATCTCTTTTATGTCATTGGACAGCTGTTAACACTTGTGCCCTTTCCACACGACACCACTGTCCCACTTCTGCCACAAGATGGTAGTGGTCAGCAGGTTGTCTCCATCCTGCTGCCATCCCATCACAAAGCATCGGACTCGCGTGGTATTTGCCAAATGGAAAAAATCCGTTTTGCACCTCCAATCACGCAGTGCTCCCATACTAAACATCGTGCAGAAGCTGCAGAGGCACGATTGCGACACTTCCTTCCTCAGCACAGCAATGGCAAGTGCCCGGTTGTGCTGCAGAAGGAACAGGAGGAACAATTATGCTTCTTTCTGCAGGGAGCAAGCAGATGTGGAGAGGAGTGTTGCTGACATGCTCCCTTCCGGACCTGAATTGCAGCACGACAATGCGTAAGAGCATTGTTGTGTGGAAATGGCCTTGGTTATGATGCCAACAAGGGTTCTAGATCCCCCTCTCTGATTGTAAAGACTACACTCACTACAATAGCTATGACTCAACCCTGCGGTTGTGAATTCTATAGTGTAACTGCTAAGGACAAGTATTTTTTTGTTTTGTTTTTTATCTGCACTGAGTTACCCTCCATTTTGCTTTATTGGATGGCCCCAGGTTCTAGTGTTATGAAAAAGTTATCTCCCTCTACTTTCTCACCCACCATGTATAATTTTATCCACTATTATCTTGCCTCCTCCCTTATTTCTTCTCCCCCCACAACCTGGACATGTGTATCTCCTCTCTCTAAAGAAGAGTGTTACCCCAGCCCCTTGATCTTTTTGTTTGTCCCTTTGGCACCTTCTCCCCTTCTGTCACTTAACCAAAATCCTCCTCTCAACATTTTGACTGTCAGGCAGATGTTAGGAGGGATGAGTGAGAAATCCATTTGGTTCACATTTGACAGCAAACTTATCAAATTCACACTTCTTGAGCCTATTCAGCAACTGAAACACATTTGCACAATGGTGAATTTGAAGATTTAAAAATCTGCACAACAATTTTTTGAGAGGGGGAAATGCACATGAAAATGTGTTATGGGAAAATGCTTGTTAAAATGTATATATCAAAGAAAGTGTGTAGAAAAAGGCATACATTTGGGCAGGAGTGGAGTGGGAATTGTTGGGCCTATGGACTGCATGTGACTCACTAAGAGCTCTTCTCCATTCTCTCCATCATAAAAGATAACACTTTTTCCTACATGGAAAATCATAGTGTAAGTTGCCCACCCTCAACTATATACAGTTTTGATGTTGTCATTTTAATAACATCTACATCAGAAATGAAAGAGAACAGACTTAATGGTGGAAAAATTAGAACTTGAGCAGAATTAAACTTGACAGATTCATCCATCTCTAGATGTGAGAATTATGAAACGCCTGTGCTGAGAAAGTTCCTTTTTTAAAAAAAAAAGATAATTTGTTCCATTCATGTTACAGTGTTTAAAAAGCAAACCATTGTCATTACTAGTAAAGTGAAAAACAAGTAACTCAAAGTCGATGGGTTTTTATTTTGTGTTACTTTTAATAAAGAAAAAATCCTTTAGGATTGATATGAGAATGGCATAAAACTTGAAAAATTCCTTTCAAAATGTTTATAAAAAGATTTTTACAATTATTTTTGAAAGTAACTAGAAAGCATTTCTTGTTAGCTCCCTAAGTAATTTTGTTCTTGCTTATTTTATTTTAAAAAAATGCAGCTTCATTGTCCCTCAATATCCCTACAAAGTAATTAGTTACAAGTAACAAGTTATGAGTAACTGTATTTCTACGCCATGAAAGGAGTGCCATGATTTTAAAGTATACACTGAACACGGAGAAAAATGGGAAGGAATACAGTGCTATGAGCTGATGAGGTGAAATGGCCCTTCTTTCTGCCGGCTGTTTTTCTGAGGCCTAACTGAACCAGAACAAAGCCTTTTGAATTACTGTGTATGGAAGCAAATCTTATCTTCACATTAATCCTGCCCATCTAGACTGCCTTTTCTTCAGTTTTACTGAATAAAATGTTTAATTAAGGGAGAGAAGGAAGAGGTAAATCTGATGGTAATTGCTCCAGGAAAGCTACAGGAGACCCAGAAGGGTCTAGAGGATCTGTTGGTTAAGGCTTAAGGGGGTCAAGCAAAAAATGACGATGGAAGCACTTTGAGATGTTATGTCTATTAGAGGTGTGTTTGCAGTAAGTAAGCCAAATCCTTGCTTGCAAAGTCTCAGTACAGACTTAACAAGCTGAAAGTTCTAAAAAGGATGTTTCAATTCACAGAGGAAAGTAGCCAAAGCCAAGTGGCAAGTAAACATGGACTTGGTAAAACAGAGGTGGGAATCATGGATCTCTCCAGGTGGTGTTGGACTGTAGCTCCCAGCATTCTTCACTTTTGGCTATGCAGGCTGCAGCAGATGGGAGCTGCATTCCAGCCGCATCTGGAGGGCCACATGATTCTTTCCCCAGCATTAAGGGTGTTCAACTGAGCACAAATGCAACTACCCATTTATTGTCAGAACACTCTTAATATATAGTGTTGTTCTAATTACGCTAGAGATTGAAATGAGGCCCCAAGAATATCCCTTCATAATTTCAGCCCTTTAAAAACACAAGTCATATATGAACAAGGCTCAGCTTTATTTTAAAGATGATAACCAGCAGCAGTTCCCACCCACTCCAAAATCAGGCAAAATAAGCAAACTGCCTTGTAAAGAAGCTTTTGAAGCAAGTAGATTAGCTGTCTAACAAGACTTGCTTCAACCTTCTCTTCTTTCTTCCCACCTCCTGCTGAGAGGTGGAAGAGTTAGTCAAGAATGACTCTTTTTTTATCATTTCCCCTGCTGAGTATTTACTCTTTAAATCATCTGATTCAGCCATTTTGTATTTAATTAGAATAGCACTCTTCCTTGATAAAGCACCTTTCATCTAGCGATCACAAGAATTTCTACAGACGTGGATTAAATCACTGGGATCTCTATGCGGGTAAGTATATCTCAGAGCAGGCAAGAGGACATCGCATTATTTATCAGAAAGAAAGAAGGGAAAGAAGAAGAGAGGGACAAATACTGAAGTGACATTCTGTGTTCAGGTTCATTCAGGTGTTCAATATTTGAGTCTAGATAATAGGCCTCAGCTTGTGAAAATACATACAGTTCTCCTGCCCTGATCAAACTAGAGCTAGGAGAAATGGTTGACATCTTGGTTTTATATTCTGCTTGGTAAACCTTGGTTAAATCAGAGGCCATTTCTGCACTTTATTGTTATAGTGCTATTATTCCACTTTTAACATCCTGTGGAATTCTCGGGTTTGTAGTTTACTGAGGCCAAAGAGCTCTCTAAGAATTCTAAATGCTCCTCTCTAAACTGCAAACCCCAGGATTCCGTAGGATGTTGAAAGTAGAATAAACGGACTATAACAGCATAGTGTGGAAATGGCCAGAGTGTCTTGCAGAACCAGTGGGGTGTAATGGTTTGCATGTTGTACAAGGACTCCAGGAGACCAGGGTTTGAGTCTACACTCAGCCATGGAAATCCACTGGGTGGCCTTGGGCAAGTCCCATTCTCTCAGTCTCAGAGGAGGGCAATGGCAAATGCTTTCTGAACATATCTTACCAGAGAAACCACATGAGAGAGATCAGCCATAACTTGGAAACAACCTGAAGGCATGCAACACACACACATACATATATCTTGGTTTGGACATCAGAGGAAAACTGAGGTTTAACTAGCCAAAGCAGAAATGCTAAAACACCACCAATGAATCCCCGGAAGGAAGTGGAAAAATCACCTCTGAGTATTCCTTGCCTATGAAATCTCTACGAAATTCATGATGACAGGTGATTTGAAGACACATACACACAAACATAGCCAGGTGTATAAGGAAAGAAGGGAAGTGGGGGACAGGGAAGAAGCACGTGGGCACATGTGGGCACATGTTTTTTTTCACAGTGTAACAAACTTAGTTTTGCAAAATGGAAAATGTGCAAAATGTTGATACCTTCTCCTTTTCCTGATACCTGCAGCAAAATAATTTTGTCAGCATTTCTAATATTATTTTCTGAATTTACAATAGCTATTAAAATATCGATCAATAATCACCATAAGTACATCAAGATAACAGCTACCTTTAACATTTTTCCATCCATATCTATATCTATTTATGCACATGTGGTCTGGCTGACTTTATCTGAGTGGTTTCTGACTTACTTTCACCCTTCTAAAAGTTAGACAACTATGCAGTGCATCTGTCTCTCTTTTTCAAAATAGATATATAAAAAGGCAAATTTCTAATATTTCTAAGTTGTCAACTTCTACATGCCATGCATAAACTTAGACTATCATAAAATCAACTCATCTTCTGACTCGAAAGAGAATGATCACTGCAGTGTTAATTTGTGTGTTATTCTTCTGTTCCATCAACACATCACATTATGAGAAATATCTTGTCAAAATCTGGCATGGCTTTATATACCTGGGGATTAGTTTCTTTTCAGTGTATTGCTCCATGTTTAAACAGCAATTTTTGCAGCCTGCTGAATAAATCAGACAGCGTAGACCTATGGTAGAATAATTCACGAGCAAAAAATGGAAGATAAAAAAAAATTGAATAAGTAACGTTGAGATTGTGATGGATGCATTAATTCTCCTTCAACAGTGATAGTTTTGTGTTCTGCAAGAAATCATGCCTGAAAGCATGATAGTAATCAATCCCTTATTCATTCCTGGTGTTCATAATGGTTTCAGTACTTGTATACTTTTAAATAGAATACTGTCTCCTGTAAAGTAAGATATGTGACCGCTCCAATAACCGACGTCCATAGGGCTGTCTGTGGCACTGAAGAAGAATCACTTGTACAGAGGTGATGATGATCACGCTGATAATGATCATGATTAGATTGGGACTTAGTGTAGTGTACAAGTTAAAATTACAAGATAGTTAAAAACATACAGAGAGTCAACATTAAAGTAATTAAGCTATTAACAATTTAAAGCCCCTTTCCTTAAAAGCCTTTTATTCTAAAAACCTATCTGAATAAAAGAGTATTATCTTGCTGATGGAAAGACAGCAAAAAAAGGGCCATTCTAGCCTCCACGGTCTAGGGGCAGCCACAAAGAAGGCCCCCTCTCATAAGAATAGACAGCATGCTGATCAAATTTGCCTATGATACCAAATTGAGAGGGGTTGCTAATGCTCTAGAGGATATGATCAAAACTCAAAATGACCTTGACAGATTGGAGAGCTGGGCCAAGGCTAACAAAATGAATTTCAACAGAGAGAAATGTAACATCCTACACCTAGGCAGAAAAAAAAAAGAAATGCACAAATATAGGATGGGAGATACCTGGCTGGACAACAGTATGTGTGAAAGGAGATCACAAGTTGAGCATGAGTCAACAGTGTGATGCAGCAGTCAAGAAAACTAACACAATTCTTGGTTGCATCAATAGGAGTACAATGTCCAGTAATAGTACCACTCTTTTCTGCTTTGGTCATCTGGAATACTGTGTCCAGTTCTGGGTATCTCATTTCAAGAAGGATATTGAAAGGCTGGAACGTGTCCAGAGGAGAGTGACCAAAATGGTGAAAGGTCTAGAAGACATGCCCTATGAGGAGTGTCTCAGGAAGCTGAGTATGTTTAGTCTGCAGAAGAGAAGGTTAAGAGGGGACATGATAGCCATGTTTAAATATTTGAAAGGATGTCATATCGAAGAGGGAATGGGCTTGTTTTCCATGGCTCCAGAAACTAGGACAAGGAGCAATGGATTCAAACTTCAGGAAAAGAGATTCTACCTGAACCTCAGGAAGAACTTCCTGATGTTCAGAGCTGTCCAGCAGTGGAATATGCTACCTCGAAGTGTGGTGGAGTCTCCTTCTTCGGAGGTTTTTAAACAGAGGATGGATGGCCATCTGTTGGGAGTGCTTCAGTGTGTGTTCTTGCATGGCAGGGGTTAGACTGGATGGCCCCTGTGATCTCTTCCAACTCTATTATTCTGTGATTCTCTGTTCCCATCAACCATATTTGTGATGGTGATAGTATTGACAGAAGTGTCTCTTCTGTAGATCTCAGAGTCTGGGCAGGCTCATAGTGGGAGATATAGTATGACAGATAGCCTGGATCTATAGGGCATTACGGCTCATAACCAGCACTTTCAATTGTTCCCAGAAATAGTTTGGCAGTCAGTGGAGCTTTTCAAGCATGGGAATTGTTTGATCCTTGTAACCAGACCCATTTAATATTCTACAATACACTGTACTTCAGTAGTAATTACCAGATCAGCATCGTTTATACTGGAGTGTGCTCATGAAAAACCATGTAGATATGGGCTCTCCAGTGGACAGAAATCAAATGCAGTGCAAGAACTGGGACAGCATGGATGATCTGCATGCATTTTATCAATGACTTAGGCTATTTCTGCACTGCACTGTTATAGTGCTGTTATTCCACTTTCAACATCCTGTGGAATTCTGGGGTTTGCAGTTTACTGAGGCCAAAGAGCTCTCTGGCTGAGAATTCTAAAGGTCCCTCCCTAAACTGCAAACCCCAGGATTCCATAGGATGTTGAAAGTGGAATAGTAACACTATAACAGTGTAGTGTGGAAATGGCCTTAGACAACGGGGTGTAGGGAATCTTTATCAAGTTTGCAGAAGACACAAAGTTGGGAAGGATAGCTAACATATTGGAAGATAGGAACAGAATCCCAAAAGATCTTGATAAACTAAAAAACTGGACAGAAATTAATGAAATGAAATCCAATAGACAAATGCAAAATTTTATCTTTAGGCCTTAACACCAAATACACAGATATAGGATGGGGGGTACATGGCTCAACAGTACTACATGAAAAAAGGATATTGGGAATATTGTTGCTCATAAGCTGAACATGAGCCAGCAGTGTGATGCTGCAGCAAAGAAGGGAAATGCCATCTTAGCCTACATTAGGAAAAGCATAGTTTCAAAGTCAAGGGAAGTAACAGTTCCACTATATTCTGTCCTCATCTGGAATACTGCACCCAGTTCTGAGTGTCTCATTTTAAGATGGATGTAGACAAGCTAGAGCAAGTTCAGAGAAGGGCAGCAAGAAGAACAAAAAAAAAAAAAAGGAAAGGTCGAAGTTGCTGGGCATGTTCAGCGTGGTGACAAGAAGACTGGGAGGCGATAATGATTGCATTATTGTTGCATAAAGGGCTGTCACAAAGAGGAAAGCCAGGACTCTGCTGCTGCAGAGACTAAGACTAGGTCCAGTAGCTTTAAGTTACAAGAGAGTAGATTTCAACAGAACATGAGAGGGAACTACTTGACAGTAAGAGCAGTTCAACAATGGAACCAATTGCCTAGAAAGGTGGTGTGATCTCCTTCTCTGGATGTCTTCAAAAAGAGGCTGGACAGCTACCTCTGGAGATGCTGTAGCTGGGGATCCTGAACTGAACAGGGAGTTGGACTCGATGGTCCATGAAACCCCTTCCAGCTCCATCATTCTATGATTCTATCTTGAAACCTCAGTGCAGCATTAAGTCACTGTTTACACAGGGCTCACAGTCCTTCAAACACAGCACAATTGTCAACAAAATAGCTGTCATGACTAATCTACTACTGATTCATTCTCTTGAGCCACCTAGACCAGGGCTGTCAATTCTATTCTATTCTAACAAACCCATTGTTAGTCCCAGCAAAAATAGATCCATTGAACCAATGGGATTTACCTATGGTAGAGTGGATCTATTGAATCAGTAGAATTCACCATTCAGCAATCGATTCAATGGGTCTGTTCTGGTTGGCAATAACCAACAGGATTCTGGCCAAATGACTCTGCAAGGGCTCAGTAAAAGATTCAAGTTTGCCCTGAATACAAGAAACAAATGTGGTTGTGAAGGAATTTGCAATTGAGGGGTATAAGGAATCTAATTTCAGTTCAAATTCAATGGGCTGATCTCTGTCTGTACTTCATAGATTGTTGATGGGGGAGATGCAGTTTGTTCTCTTGTTCATAGATGGTTCTGTGTTACCCTGTGTACTGGGGGTCCCGGGAGGGACACCAAAATGTGCTCAACTAAAGGTGGGGGAAATTAGCTCAGAGCACTGCTTAGCGTTACGAGAGGCAGGGTAACGTAGCAAGATCTGGAACCCTATGTCTACGGGGTCGGGTCGAGTCAAGGAGAACGCAGAAGTTGAAATAATAAATGATGTTCATTAAATATAAGCAAAACAGTGTATGCGACACACTCATACAAGATAACTAAAGAAAATAAAGGTTGGAGTGGTATAGAGGGATTTTTAGAGGGATTGCTGGTTTGGGTGATAATTCACCTGTCCTGAAGCCCAGAAAAATAGAGAGCGACGCTGGGGTGCGATGTAGCTCAGCACATGGAGCTGAGGGGAGGCTTGCCAAGCAAAGTGGCAGCAAGGCGCGATGAAACTCGGGAGCGTTCCGAGGAAGGTCTCGGAATCAAGGGTTTTTATAAGAATTGTGACTGCAGGCTATGCCGAACTTGGGGGAAAACAATAGATTTGGAGTTGGAGATAAAGCCTCCGAAAGGTCAGAATCTGAATGATTGAGTTATCACAGCAGTTTCCAATAGAGTAGCCAGTATGCAAACGCAGAGTACTTGGGTATGGTATAGTCCACCCATCAAGCTGCCAGCGCGGGGCAGAGGCTCTTTTGTAAGTGGCGTGCGTACTTAATTAGAGTACTTGCCTGGAGGTCTCCTAAAGCAGTGAGTCAGCTATTTGTGGCCTGCCTGTATTGTAGTTTGAATATTACGGCTATTAACGGCCGAGCTTGTTTACGTGCTTGTCCGGTGTCCTCGCAAGCACGTGGAAAGGAATAGAGAAGTGCAGCCGAATTGCGATATCTAGGGATATCTTTAATATCCCCAAAGCTCGGACTAGCCAGGGCAGTAACAAGAGCAAGGAGGGAAATATTAAGAATTTTGATGGAGCTTTTAACAGAGACATTCACCAGCAAAAGCAGACAGCTTTGTGCTTTTATTAACAGAAATTCCTAGTCAATATATCCATTTTCTTCTGCTCATAATGTCACTTCTTTCCTTGGCTGGCTTTCCATTTCAGAAGCAAGAACTCTGACATGGTACATTTATATTCTGCTGATAATAACAAAGTAACTTCTTTTTTTTTCAAACAGTCCATTTAATTGCTTCTGCATTCTGGTGTGAGTCAATTAGGGTTATAAATGTCACAGATTAACAGCCAACTCCTAACTAGCATATATCAAAAATGCCCACACACTGTCATGTCAAGGCACTGCAATTCCTGATTCTGGTAGTCATCCTTCTTGAGCAGCTTAATCAATGTTGGTGGTAAATTATGTTAATAATGGACAAAAACAACAACAACAAGAAAAAACAAACAAACTAAACTCCACCTTGGTCCTTCTGCTAAACTTCCACGTTAATCTGCAGCATCCCTGTTTGTCTAGCTACTACTTGAGTAGGCATGAACAGAACTGAACTGTGCCTATATACCTGCTGGGAAAATACCTAAACTGGAAATAATTATATCTGGCCCTGCCTGCTGGAATTTGTTCCATCCTGAGTCCTTTCCTCCACTCACTATTGAAAGTCATGAGATATTTCCCAAATTGAAATTCAGCCCCAAAGATGGAAAAGGTTCCTTATTCCTGTTCTAGTATAGTCAGGTCTCAATTTACATTGCGATTGTGTCCCTGGACTTGCAAAGTAAATTGAGAGTGATGTGGGAAGCCAGTTCCATTTGAAATCATTGGAATCTAAGGGGATGTGTTGTGATAGAGTTAAAATAGCCACAAAATTACCAGTTTTACTCAACTCACCACCAATTTTAAAGAAGTTTAAAATATAAAGCAGTAGATCTCACCTTTTTTAGGCTAGAGAAATGTGCAGATGTTCTCCAGACGGATCAGAAGAGGCGGCACCTACTGATCCCAAGGGGCTTTGGTTGGGCTGAGCTAACTTGAGAGGAGCACACAGAGAGCTCCTTTGAAGAGGAACCATTGAGAGGAACTGGTAAGAATTGTGCTTTTCTGCTGTGCTTTCTCCAGCAGGCTTCCCAAATGGAGAAAACAGCACTAGGAAAGAGAGGCAGCACATTTCCTGCCAGATCTTCTGCAGTAAGTGAAACAGGCACAATAGTAGGAGAGGCAGCACATTTGTACAATATCCATTTTTCTCTGTGTACTTTTCAGATGGGTCCATGTTCAGATGTGTCCAGATGTTACTGCCCTGGCTTGTCCGAGCTTTGGGGATATTAAAGATAATCCTTGATATCGCAATTCGGCTGCACTTCTCTATTCCTTTCCACGTGCTTGCAAGGCCACCAGACAAGCACGTAAACAAGCTCAGCCATTAATAGCCGTAAGAGTGCAGGTGTGCTCTATGTCATGGAGCAACAGGGTCCTCGTGAGAACCCTGAGGCTTACGTGGCACAGAAGCAGCTCCTCACCATTCTGGCTGAGAAGGTCCCCTTGACGCCCCACGGGTGCAGCTTGACCATGTGGAATTCAAGACTCTGTTATACGGAGGTCTTAACCACAAAACCAAGATGGTATTAGGTTTGGTGGATCCAGACACCACTAATTGCGAGGAGTTCAGGAACAACCTCCGACGGGTCTCCGACCTGCTGCGTGAGGCAGGATCCCTTAAACCTCCTCCGAAGACACACAGAAAGGAACCCGGGAATTGGGAACCTATAACCGAGGTTACCTACTCGAATTATGGGCCCCATTCCCAACACCGGAAAACTGCGCCAAATTCGGTTCCCCGAGGGAACTGGAATCCGCGCCCAGCTCCCAGGCAGGACAACCGGCAGTGGCAGGGAAGAGATTTCCGCAGCCAGCCAGGCAAGGCAGGAAGTCCCCCGCAGCAGCCAACAGCCCCCAAACAGCTCTCTGACTCGGGCTCTCCTCGGGAGACGCCTGGTGGGTATGATCCCACAGCCCAGACGTACTCCTCGGACAGAGTAAGGGTCTGGGGCATGCTTAGAAGGTTCGGGCTGGACATGAGCCAGTTCGATAAGCGGCTAACATCGGAGCTTTTGGAAGCTCCAGATAAGCAGTTTCAGGCGGGAAGTAAACAGCCGGTCCAGGCCGTGACTGACGGCCCACCTCCAGCTGGATACTACCCTAACCTGGAACTGCAAGCATAGGGGTGCCCTCGGTCCAGGAAGCTTCCCCGCAACATTATGGCTAGGTTGAAGCCAGACAGGTGGGGAAGATTCTGGGTGAAGGCAGGCATAGGGACCGAGAGGGATAAGACTCCTGCCACCCTTCTTCTGGACTCTGGTGCAGTAGTAAACGTGCTGCACCCCAAACTTGCGAGGTACGGTGAACCCACGCCCAAGCATGTCCAGCTTTCTGGATATGGCGGGGGGGGTCACCAAGCTAGGGCATGGACAGGCATCCCAGTGTCCATAGAGATGTTTCGTTTTCAATTGTGGGCATGTGAGAACCGGGGAGAAGACGACGGCCTTTTAGGCCGTCTCACGGTTGATTACGCACACCACTTACAAAAGAGCCTCTGCCCCGCGCTGGCAGCTTGATGGGTAACCTGTACAATACCCAAGTACTCTGCGTTTGCATACTGGCTACTCTATTGAGCACCGCTACGATAACTCAATCATTCAGATTCTGACCTTTCGGAGGCTTTATCTCCAACTCCAAATCTATTATTTTCCCCCAAGTACAGCATAGCCTGCAGTCACAATTCTCTTTATAAAAACCCTTGATTCCGAGACCTTCCTCGGAAGGCTCCCGAGTTTCATCCCGCCTTGCTGCCACTTTGCTTGGCGAGCCTCCCCTCAGCTCCACGTGCTGAGCTACATCGCACCCCAGGTTTGCTCTCTATTTTTCTGGGCTTCAGGACAGGTGAAGTATCACCCAAACCAGCAATCCCTCTAAAAATCCCTCTATACCACTCCAACCTTTATTTTCTTTAGTTATCTTGTATGAGTGTGTCGCATACACTGTTTTGCTTGTATTTAATAAACATCATTTATTATTTCAACTTCTGTGTGCTCCTTGACTCGACCCGACCCCGTAGACATAGGGTTCAAGATCTCGCTATGTTACCCTGCCTCTCGTAAGGCTAAGCAGTGCTCTGAGCTAATTTTCCCCAACTTTAGTTGAGCACATTTTGGTGTCCCTCCCGGGACCCTCAGTTCACAGGGTAACACCTTACTATGCTTTCCTTTCTCCAAGACCTACTAAATCAAGGTGGGTGAAGAAGGTTGTTTGGCTGAAAATATAAGGTGATCAACACTCTAAAGAACCATATTTTGGAAGAGTAGGTATTACTGCAGTTCTGAAACCCTGGGGCAGCAGAGAAGAAATGATATACATTCCCTCTTTTTTGCACTTGTGTACAGTGCACACACAATATAATACAATTTTTGCCAGGGCCAAAATTTCACAGAAATACTTCTTGACCACTAACTGGGTGTGAGATGGTTACACCCAGCCTCTTGAAAGATTATAGCAGGAAGCTCCCTTCCCTGAAATTTGGGACAGTGATTTAACAATCCACTGGATTTCAGTTCCATGCAATCTCCTCCTCACTTATATAGATTCACCTCCAATAAAGCTTGTAAGGAGCAGCAGCAAAATAGGCCTGCTTCCCCTTCAATAAGACTTGCAAGGGCTCATTTTGCAATCATGAAAACCACTCTGCTTCCATTGTTAGGAGGATTGTGTATGAGCCTGAAGGTCAGAGGCAGGGTGGAGGGAGGAAAGCAGCAGCACCATGACAGGGGCAGCCCCTGATGTGGAAGACAGACAGACAGACAGACGGAGTTTGGTGCAAAACCAGTATCTACTTTCAGCACTGGGCTATACCATACTCTCTAACTGTTCAAATTTGCCAGGGACAGTCCCAATTAAAACTCAATCATTCCACTTTCTCAGCTGCTTTTAAAATGCCCCAGTTGGTCTGTCTTCCTCCTCTCAATTTTCCCCCTTTGACCTCAGCTTACTTCAATAGCTGCAAACTGAGTTTACAATGCAACAACAGTTTGCACTCAGTTAACTCAGAAGGGAGGAGAGAAGAAGAGGGAGAGAAGAGGAGAAAGACCTGTCTTTCCCAATAGGCTCAGGCAAAAGCAAACTGCTGCCCTCTCTCTTAGCTGGTGTGTTCTTCCTCATTAAAATTCTGACATCTTGACCCACTCTGATCTTGCTTGGCCACAGGTTCCCTGGTTTTCATCTGTGAAATAAGTCTTCCAGAGTTTTAGGATCTTCAGGGGCAGATTTCATCTCAGTTCCAGCACTATGAAAGACTCATTGCCTTCCCTGGGAGGCTAGCCTCACCCCCTCTCTATTCTGCTTTTGTGGGCAGCCCAAGACCTTTTTGTTCAAATGGGCTTTTAAGAGTAACTGTTTGCAGAGAGTCTTTTTATATGTGATTGTGTGTAGCTGTGTACATGTGAGCTTTATTTGTAACTTTGTTATGCTTTTCAATAATTTTATGCTTTTTAAAAATATAATGGTTTTACTGTGGTTTTTAAAACTGTGATTAATTTTTATTGTCAGGTTTTTAATTAATCTTGTTTTTAGCTTTGTGAACTGCCTTGGGTTCCATGCTGGAAAAAAAGGAAGAATATAAATTTCATAAACAGGTAGGTAGGTAGGTAGGTAGACAGACAGACAGACAGACAGACAGACAGACAGTTTTTTAAGTTGCTATGATTTTGATTATTTCTTTTAATTGTTGATTTGTTTTGAGTGATATTGTCAGATACCCTGAGTGCTATTTCTAATGTAAAAAAAGAAAAAATGAGATAAAAGACAACAAAATAAATAAAATAAGTTCACTGCTTATAAGAATGATTCAGTCCTATGCAAAGATTTTAACTCAATGTCTCTCTTCCTCCATTTCTGACCCCTCCTTCCTTCCTTCCTTCTTTCCTTCCTTATTTGTTATTTAGATCACAAGCTTATAGAGCGGTTTTTGCCATTTTTAACATGTACAGCATCTTGTTTTCCAGGTACTTTCTAGCAGAAGCAGTAGTGGTCATAGTACTAGTAAAATATTGATGGTTAGCCTTATATTTTTGTTTCAGTAATTTTTTTCATTACTGTTTGGAGCATGTCATGCAATTACAGAAGCAAGTCCTCTGATTTCAATGACCCTTGCTCTCTATTAAAGTGCATAGAATTATATCCTTGTGGATACAAGTCTCTCTATGTATTGAGTGGTTATGTTACAGTTCTGTGCATGGAAATGGTAAGACCTGCCATTTGGATAACAGCTGAAAACACAGCTGGCCTAGAGATCCTCTCCAATCTTAGAAGCTAAGGAGGGTCAGCCCTGGTTAGTACTTGGATGGGGGACCACCAATGAATAGCAGGTGTTGTAGGATATATTTTGGACTAAAGAATAGGCCAAACCATTTCTGAGTATTCCTTGCCTATGGAAGCACTATGATATTCATTGAGTTGCTATTAAATGTACAGGCAAATTGAAGGCACATATACACAGACGCATAAAATAAGCTTCTCACATTTATTCCCTTTCTGTTCCTGCCTGAGAACAGCCAGAATTTTGATATGACATTTCACACAGATTTTCTTCCCTTGTACCATTCACTTGGAGGTCAGCCTTGTTGCCAGTGCCATTAATTTGCTGTCCATTCAGCTTTCTGCTATCCAAGGTGACAGGGGTCTTAGCATTTCCCAATGCAAACATCAATCTGTATTCCAAGGACCAGCTCCAAATCGATCCAGAGAGATGAAATAACCATTAGGCTGATATCGACCCAGTTTATGAATTCACAAAATGTTGTGAGTAAAGATATAGATTTCATTGTCAGATTGTGCAAATAGAGGGTCCTCCCAAGATATTGAATTTGATGGTCATTTGTGGAATCTGAAGAGGGAGGAGGAATAAATAGGAGAGAGTAGATGAGCTGGTATTCATGTCACTGATGGGAAGGGAGAAGTTGATGATCAATCAAGGACTGTAACAAAGAGACCTTCACAAAAGCTTACATCTCCTCTCTGGCTGGTTTCTTTGCTGTTTTCATGGAGCCGTGAAGGTCCTTCCAGATAGCCTCCTTTGTCCTACTTCTTCTGCTGAGTCCTGACTGTCTCCTAGGCAGTAAGCAGATGAGTCCCCACTGAAATTCATGAATATCATACCGGACTAAGCAGGGCTACCATTAGGGCAACCCTACTAATAGTCAGAGAAGAGTCTGAAAAGTTGCTTGTAAAAAAGGTAATTCATGACATCTGTTGTAGCACATGAAAAGTAATTAATGTTTTTTCATTGCAATGTTTGAAGTATAAATTCATTGAATCCAGTTGCAGGTGATCTTTCCAAAGTCAGAGAGGCAGTGAATCCATTCCAGGTTTTAATTCAAACTTTAAAGAAGCTATCCAAGGTGCTGGACTCATTTTAAAGTCTGGACTTTTAAAAAAAGCCACCAACTCCCCACTAGCTGCATGGCTCATTACTCTTACATTACTTTTCATCATTTTTTTTTAAAGAGCAAAGATGTCTGCTGATCTACATTCTATTTAGCTGCCTCCAAGGTTTGGAAGTAATATGAACAGGAAGTCCTGCATTAGCATTTACCATCTTGAGTTCATTTAATTAATATCTGTTTCAATTCAGTACTCCTCAAGGTGAAAGGTAGCCCTTAAGGAAGCCAGGAGAATAAGAAGAGATCACATCCCAGTAATTTCTAGATTAAGCTATTCCATTATGGTCTACATGAGTGAGGAAATCATTCATGCCTTAGTAATTTCTAGATTCAACTACTGCAATGTGGTTTACATGCAGTAACTGGGAACTTCAGTTACTGCAAAGTGTAAATTACAATTGTAATGTAAAAGGTTACTTTGTGGACTAAAATCTCCAAAAATCCCTCTAGTGACTGGAGATTCTGAGAACAGCAGCCTGAAGAACTCACTTTTCCAGACCCTGAATATGCATTTTCCCAACAGTTTTCTGAGACAATTCAGTATACTACTGGTATTGTTCAATCTGCAGTATCAGTTCATTTCAAGGCTCAATTTAAGTCTCAGGTTCTTACCTTCAAAACTCTAAAGAGCTTACAACCTGGATCCGATAAGAATTGCCTCTGCCAGTATATTTCTTCTGCAAGCTCCATTTGGCAACTAAGGTTCTATTCTGTATTCCCTTGTTGGATGAATATGGTGAGTAAATGAAGGGACCAAGGCATTTGCAGTGGTGGTTCCATCATTATGGAAAGATTCCCAACAGAAGCCCATCTGGACAAATTGTGGAGTATCTTCTGGTGTTTAGCCAAGAGCTGGCTTTTAGGAGAGGCCTTTTGTCATAGAATCATAGAAATGTAGAGTTGGAAGAGACCACACGGGCCATCCAGTCCAACCCCCTACCATGCAGGAATACCCTCAAAGCACTCCCGACAGATGGCCATCCAGCCTCTGCTTAAAAACCTCCAAGGAAGGAGACTCCACTACACTCCGAGGCAGCATATTCCACTGCCGGACAGCCCTGACTGTCAGGAAGTTCTTCCTGAGATTCAGGTGGAATCTCCTTTCCTGCAGCTTGAATCCATTGCTCCTTGTTCTGGTCTCTGGAGCGGCAGAAAACAAGCCCTCTCCCTCCTCTACATGGCATCCCTTCAAATATTTAAACATAGCTATCATGTCTCCTCTTAACCTTCTCTTCTGCAGACTAAACATACCCAGCTCTCTAAGTCTATCCTCATAGGGCTTGGTTTCCAGGCCCTTCACCATTTTGGTCGCCCTCCTCTGGACCTGCTCCAGCTTGACCATGTCCTTCTTGAATTGGGGTGCCCAGAACTGGACATAGTATTCAAGATGAGGTCTAACCAAAGCGGAGTAGAGTGGTACCAGTACCTCCCTCAATCTAAACACCAGACTCCTATTGATGCAGCTGAGAATTTGCTTTCTTGGCTGCCGCATCACACCGCTGACTCATGTTCAGCTTGTGGTCTATTAAGACTCCTAGATCCCTTTCACACGTACTGCCATCCAGCCATGTGTCCCCCATCCTATATTTCTGCATTCCGTTTTTTCTACCAAAGTGTAGGACCTTACACTTCTCTCTGTTGAATTTCATTTTGTTAGCCTTGGCCCAGCTCTCCAATCTGTCCAGGTCATTTTAAATTTTGATCCTGTCCTCTGGTGTATTAGCAACCCCTCCCAATTTGGTATCATCTGCAAATTTGCCCTCTGTTCCTTCATCCAAGTCATTGATGAAGATGTTGAATAGCACTGGGCCCAGGACAGAACCCTGTGGCACTCCACTAGTCACTTCTCTCCAGGATGAAAAGCAGCCATTGGTGATCACCCTTTGGGTTTGGTCAGTCAACCAATTACAAATCCAACTAACAGTAGCCCTGTCCAGCCCGCATTTTACTATCTTCTTTGCAAGAATGTCATGGGGAACTTTGTCAAAGGCCTTACTGAGTTCAAGATATGCTATGTCTACAGCATTCCCTTCATCGATCAAGCCTGTAACCCTATCATAAAAAGAGATAAGATTAGTCTGGCATGACTTATTTCTGAGAAATCCATGCTGGCTTTTAGTGATTACGGCATTGCTTTCTAATTAATTACAAACTGACTCTTAATGATCTGCTCTAGAATCTTTCCTGGAATTGATCTCAGGCTGACTGGGCAATAATTATTAGGGTCCTCTTTTTTCCCCTTCTTGAAGATGGGGACGATATTTGCCCTCCTCCAGTCTGCTGGGACTTCTCCTGTTCTCCAAGAGGTCTGAAAGATTATTGCAAGTAGTTCAGAAATGACTTCTGCCAGCTCTTTTAATATCCTTGGATGTAATTCATCTGGCCCTGGGGACTTGAATTCATCTAGTTTAGCCAGATATTCTTGTACTACTTCTCTACTGATTCTGTGCTGCATTTCCCTCACTCCCTCACCTGCTCCCCACGCCCCAGGTTGGGTACTTCTTTCCTTTTGGGAGAAAACGGAGGCAAAGAAGGTATTGAGTAGTTCTGCCTTCTCTCTTCCCCCCGTTATTAATTGGTCACCTTCTCCACGCAGTGATCCTATCATTTCCTTGTTTTTCCTTTTGCTGCAGACATATCTAAAAAAACCCTTTTTATTGTTTTTGATGTCTCTGGCAAGCCTGAGTTCATTCTGCGCTTTAGCTTTTCTGACCTTCTCCCTACATCTCCTGGCTATTTGCTTGAATTCCTCTTTGGTGGTTTCACCATTTTTCCATTTCCTGTACATGTTTCTTTTAACACTTAGCTCAGCTGAGAGTTCTTCAGTCAACCATTCCGGTTTCTTTAGAGACCTGCCATTTTTCCTTCTTATTGGCACAGTTTTCAATTGTGCCTTCAGTATCCTACTTTTAAGAAACTCCCATCCATCATGAACTCCTTTCTCTTTTAGTATTCTTGACCATGGGATTTCAGCAAGTAACTCCCTAAGTTTACAGAAATCAGCTTTCTTAAAGCTTAGGATGCGTGTCTGGCTACACTTGGCTTCTCCTTCCCATTGAATGACAAACTCCAAAAGAGCATGGTCACTCCCTCCTAAGCATCCCACCACCTCCACCTCATCAACAAGGTCATCCCTGTTGGTCAGGATCAGATGTAAAATAGCTGATCCCCTTGTCGCCTCTTCTACCTTCTGGACCATGAAATTGTCTGCAAGGCAAGCAAGGAACCTGTTGGACCTTGTGGTCTTTGCAGAATTTGACTGCCAACAAATATCAGGATAATTCAAATCTCTGATTTCTGATTATTTCTTCCATTGCTTCACAGTCTCTTCCTACACTATTGATTGTTGTTCTCATGATTATGAGAGTTCCAACTGTTTAAACTGTTATGTAGATATCCCCATCTGCTTTGATTTCTTTTAAAGAGAAGGTGGCAACAGTGGAGAAGGAAGAACAGAAAGAGGAAAAGGAGGAGACACTGATGATGGTGGTGGTGGTGATGATGATGATGACATGGAATTCCCTCTTTAAGTAGGTAGCACTAGCACCTCCTAATGGTATTTAGTTGGCCAGCAAAAGCTTCCTATTTCTATTTAATTGTTAATTGTTTTTAATATGTGAAGATTTTTTTGTTTAGCAACTTTACATTTTAGGCTTTTCTCTCTAATAGTAATTAGTATAGGCTTTTTTCCCCCTGGTATGGGAAATAATTTGTAGGCCTTTGTGATGATACAAATGTTCAGAAATTGAAAAAGTTCCCTTTTCTTGGAATACAACTCCCAGAATCTTTCGGCCAGAATGGACAGTGACCATGGTGGCTATGGCATTCTGTGAGTTGTAGCCCAAAAAAAAGAAGTTTGCCAAAGTTCTGTGTGTGGGGCATAATAGTTCATAAACAAATATATACTAAGGAGTATTCTGTCTTCCATCATTTATGACCTCAAAGTTTTAGTTGTGTGTTCCTGGCATGGCAGAGAGTTGGACTAGGTATTCCTCATGGTCCCTTCCAAGTCTACCTTTTAATGTTTCTGCAAGACCAAGAACCAAAATCTCCCTCTTTTTCTCTCTCTCTGACTCTATCTCTTTTGATTGTTATATCTTTTTAACAACAGTAGTGTCAGTTCTATGTTCAAAGCAATAGAGTATTTTCACCATCAAAGTGGGAATTTTCCAGGGAACAGATGATGGGATCCAGATGCTACAGGCAGAAGAGGGGAAGAGCCCTTTGAGTGCCAAATGGCAACATGACTTTGCTCAGAAAGCTAATTGGGCTGTCATGGGGACTAAGCCCACGTAGTCACCCTTGAGGTGGGGATGGCAACTTGTTTGGCCCTGAGGCTCTTGTTCAGCATGTTAGAGATGTATCATATGCTGGAGGGCTTGGGTTAATTTGCATCTTTTATTGGAAGATAATTGTCAGCGTTTGCATAAAATGCATTACAATGAATATGTAAGAATCAGGCCACAAAGGATGAATGTTGTGCTCTCGCTGTGGGGAAAAAATTAGGAGGCCCTAAAACAAAGCAAGAATTTCTTTCCCCTTTAATATTTATCCAGGGATGGATCCAGTAAGGGAGAAAATTTCTGCCTTTCCTGTTTTCTCTACATGACATACAATATCTATGACTCTGTGTTTAGTGCAGCATTTACAAAATTAGGACATCATGCTCAGCACAGAAAACAATAGTATGGAAGTAAGGACACAAGAGAATTTCATTCAATTAGCATTTTTAAGCAAACCAACCACACTTAAATTTCCCAGACTAATATGTGGATCTGGACACAGTCATCCATGGGAACAGGCACCCCCATCAAACTTCACAAAGGGGTTCTCACTTCAGAAAGTCAAGCTTCAGAGATAATGCATTACAAACTGGCAGCTGGTTTCTTCCATGTGTTCAGTTGTTGTTGTTGTTGTTGTTGTTGTTGTGCACCTTCAAGTCATTTCAGACTCTAAGGGGAACTTGTCATGGAGTTTTCTGGGGCTGAGACTATGTGCCCAAGGTCACCCACTGGGTTTCTGTGGCTGAGCAGGGAACTGAACCCTGGTCTCCAGGTTCGCAATCCAATTCTCAAAGCACTATACCATGCTGAGTGGCAGTTAGGCCATCATAATTCACTAATAGAACGAAAAAGATTGGCTGACCCTCTTTTACCTATTATACCTCACTGACAGCCTGAGTTTAGCATTTTGTTAAGTTTCTCCCACTGAAATTCAAGTAACCAAAATGTTAAATTCAATTAGATCAGAATAGACAAGGTGGAGACTTTGAGCCACATGTGGGCCGCCAGCCTCTTTATGGACCCCTAGGGGCAAACAAGTGTGCACATCTTAGTTGCATCTGCTAATGTACAGATCAAAATTTGACCTTTTTGCCCCAGAATGCCTCCAGATCCTCTGTATGTGGGCGTTTTTGTCACATTTCTGGCCTCAGGCCATTTTAAGGACAATAAAGGTCTTTTTTACCCCTAAAAACAGGAAGTGTTTGCTCAAAAGCCCTCCCAGATCTAAAATCATCCATGGTGGTACAGAATCACAGCAAAAATGCTCTTATACCCTATAGGGAGCATTTGGGGGCAAAACATGATTTTTGAGGGGTGGGGTACAGCCCCCCTAAGCTTCCAGGAGGATGCTAATGTGGACCCATGGCCTCCCACAGTTTCTCACTTTTTAGCTATTAAAGTTATTAAAGGAGGGAACATGTTAAAGGAAGGCAAGTGATGGGTTGGCCTTCAGATCTTCTGGACCTCAGTTGTATTCAACCCTCCACCCCAGTACGACCAATGGTAAACAATTGTTGGAGCTATAGTCCAAAATATTAGGCAAGTCCAAGGGTTCCCAACCCTATGTTAAATAATACATTATATTAATGAAAATGAAAATTAATACTAGCAAAATGAATAAAATGTTAGCATTTTGTTGGCTTCTTTCTCTGGAGGTGTCAGCAGTACCTCAAGACTGTCCAATGACCAACGTACTATCATGGTGTATCCTATAACACAGCCTCTAACAAGATAAGGGTGTTTTGATGATCAGGTATCAAAATTGCTTATCTTTGCAGCAAAAAAGTGGGGAAGGCACCAGTGTCCATCTGTGATTTATGGCCAGGAAGACTTTGTAGCATTTGAACTATTCACACTGAGGTTCTTATGAGGCTGTTTAAAACAAAGAAGCATGTCAGCAGAACCTATGATGGTTCCACTTGTGATTAGAGCATTCATGACAGAATCAAATAAGCATTCCCTACTGAGGAACAGAAGATTGTTACTGAGGTGATGAAGGCCCAAGCACAGAGTCAGACATCAACTTCTTTTTTTGACTTCTGAGACTAATGTCTTGATGTTTGCATAGGGCATTGTGTTAACTCCTACAATTGTCCTTAAAGAAGATGGGCACATTTTAGTTTAGAGCAGATTTCTTCCTATTGGCCCAGGGTGAAAATCATTTGGTCATCTCAATGTTGTGAGACTACAGTTCCCAGCATTCCTCACTATTGGCTATGCTGGCTAGGGCTGGTGTTGTCCAGCAACTTCTGGAGGGGCACATGGTCTCCACCCCTATGTTAGCTCCATTATCCCAGGTAATGTATATACATGTTTTATAAGAAAAGAAGAGCTGGAGAAGTTAATTTAAAAAATTAATTGGTTAGCCTCATTGTTCAAAATTTTCCAGGGCAACTCTTTACTGTCCTGCTCATCAAAAGTAACTAAAATAGATACTCTTTAGTTACTTATTTTTTAAAAAAATCAAAGTGCTACCAGCTGGTGGCCTCTGGCACAAAACTTCTCATCCACCTGATAATCACACAAAGATCCATGAAGAAACACAAGGCAGTAGAATGAGGGACAACATGAGCAAGCACTTGCTGAGACTACACTCCCTAGCTAGAAAAGTCATTAAAAACATACAGTTACATCATAGAGAGAGGCAAGGTCACCTCTGGTTAAGTTACTATTGTCATGTAATCTAGTTAAGATTTTCTTATTAAGAAAGGGATTTGTTACAAGTAACTTATATTTGTAACTAGTTACATCACTCTATAGGTTTGTTCTGTAAGCTGATTACCCATTACAGTGGGCATACGTTTGTCAATGATCCTCCACCCAGCAATTTTAGAGCCAAAAATAGCAATCATTGAACAACATCAGAATTTTTCCCCCTTCCCCATCGGAAAGAAATCTGTGGTCTAAAGGAACAGATTTCTGCCTAATTCCACAATCAATAATATGACTGCTCACTTCCTTTTTTCATGTGAAAGATGACTTATTGTTATTGCACACAGCTGTTTGGGAAGAAAGACATAGAGACATCTGCTTGGAAAAGATTGAATTTTCAACAGGCATCAAATATATGAGGCAAGGCAGCTGGTATCAGAGTGAATCAGCACCCCCGTCACTTTAGGCTTGGCAAACAAAAAGGCAGCCTCCCTCCCCCGATCCCCCACATCCACTAAGGTTTCTTTCACAAACTTTTTTCATCCACCTTCTACTTCTTCCTTGCACAGGGATGAGATTCAGCATCATGTGGTCACATCTGAAGTATACAAAGAGAAAGAAAGAGGGGAAAAAAAATTGGATTGTATTGCCCAATTTATTTTTGGTGTCTTTAAATATTCCATCTTCAACCAAGCCTGAAACCATGGAAACTGCATACCAAATAGCAGAAGGTGGAAACTATGTTAACTTGGAAAAGGCTGCATAAGACATAATCGCTGTCTCTTTTGTAGAACACACATGTTTTCCCCCTGTTTCCAACACACCTGTCTGTGGTGGAGTAAAGGGTATGTGAGATGGTAGTTAAGCCCTGTGTGTTCACATCATCTTCTGAGATCATGATGAAAAGTCTCTTCCAAGTTACTCATTTATTATTGAACCCTTGGTTCCTGACACCTACCTTCCCATCTCTTCTAAATACTTTTGTGAGTTTCATTACAGGGATCCTAAAGTGGCTTCAGAGATAGGTTGGCATGTGTGTTTTCAAGGGTTTTGATGGCAAGTTGCTGAGATCAATGAGAGCCAGCATGATGTAGTGGTGTGAGCATTAGATGATGACTCTGGAGACCAAGGTTTGAATCCCTGCTCGGCCATGGAAACTCACTGGATGACCTTAGGGAAGTCACACTGTCTCAGCTTCACAAGAAGGCAAATGCAAATCCCCACTGAACAAATCTTGCCAAGAAAATCCCATGATAGGTTCACCTTAGGGTCGCCATAAGTCAGAAACAACTTGAAGGCACACCACAATAACAAGCTGAGATCCAGACAGTCCCCTGTGTAAAACAATTCAGATAGAAGTTAAACAATGATGAGAAATAGTTTTTTCATTAGATATTTTATAACAAGCACTACTCTGGGTGGCTGAACAGCCAAGAGTGCCTTTGTCTAGGTTTGGATAGTGCGCCAGCTGTGCTCTTTCTGAGGAAGGAAGATCTGACCAAAGTGGTTAATGCCTTCGTTACCTTCTGTTTAGACTATGATCCAGCAGTCTAAACTCTCCCTTGAAAAGTGTTCAGAAGCAGCAGTCCATGTAAATTGTGGCAGCCAGACTGTTGACAGATGCATGTCTCAGAGACTATATAATACCAATCTTATAAGAATTGGCCTGGCTTCCAGTTTGCTTCCAGACTAAATTCAAGGTGCTAGTTTCCACCTAAAAAGCCCTAACTGGCTTAGGGGAAGGGCATCTGAAACACCATCTCTTCCCATATGAGTCTGCCCTAAATCTAGATCCTCAGTGGATGCCCTATTGTGGTCCCAGCCCCTCACGTGACCAACATCTTTCTCTGTAGGAGCACCCCAACTATGGAACTCCTTTCAAATAAAAGTTAGGCTGGCTACTTTGTTTTGAGTTTTTGGCAGGCAGCCAAAAACATTGCTGTTCTGCATGGAAACTGCTTTGGCTAATTTCATCATTTGGATTTAACTTATTTTTAAGAATTATTTTTAAGTTGTTTTACAAGTTTTTATTATGCTTTGCTTTAAATGTTGTTATCCATTGTGCATTGCTTGGGGGCTTTGCAGGCTAAGATTTGTTGTCACAGCTGCTGCTGCTGTTATTGTTGATGTTTCCAACTTACGGTAAACCTATCATGAGGTTTTCTTGGTAAGATTTGTTCAGAGGGGATTTGCCTTTGCCTTCCTCAGAGGCTGAGAGAATGCAACTTGCCCAAGGTCACCCAGTGGGTTTCCTTGGCTGAGCTATGTTTCAAGCCCTGGTCTCCACAATCATAGTCAAATGCTCAAATCACTACACTGTACTGACTCTCAGGCTAAGATTCAGTACATAAAAGCCATGCATACATACATACATAAAAAACATACCAAGCTGGCTCAGGACCTTCAGCCACTATTACGCTTTTTAAAACTCTCCCTATACTCCTAACCCCTCCCTCCCTTCTTCCAGACATTCCTCACTTCTAGTTCCCACTTCAGACTACAACTGCATCCAACTTTTCAACTGCTAGCTCTTACTTTTTTCCTTTTCCAGCCCATCTTTCCAATTTGCCAAGAGCTGTGATAGGTTGTAATCTATAGAGTAGTCAGGCCCACCCGTCCCTGGCTCTTTGGTCTGTCAAAGGTCCAGCCCTACCATTAGGAAGGGTGAACCGTCCATCACAAATAGTGATGAGAGTAATGTGGAATGGCGGAGAACATAGCTATATGACATTGTTTTTGCCCCCTTCACTTTATGTTGTGCCCCCAGGAGAACTCTCTGCTATCACCAACATCAGAATAAGATTGATCTGCTGAATGAATTAGCCCCCATACATAGAATAGAAGGGGCAAAGGATGCTATCTTGTTCTTTTTGCTAGGGAGCAGAACGTCTTTTGTTGGTCCTGTTTTCCAGATACATAACGCAGCTTTGAAGTACTTTGGGACAAATAACTGGTTCCTTATAATTAATTTCTTTTTTTCACAAAAATGAAGATACAATAGCTTTAAATTACAATGTAACTTTATACCTTTTGTGGTGGAACAGTAAATTTGGGTTGCTTTTGTACTTACAGGGATGTGGCTTCAATGAAAGCTCAAAGAGGAATATTACATGGCTCAATGGATGGCTCATGCTGTCTCTCATGCACTGTTGTAAGTGTTGGTATGATGACAGTATGGTGGATGGATAGAGTGTGTGCTTAGTATCACAAGCCAGCAGCTTGTAACTTTCAACTTTTAAATGAACTATTAAAATGTTACTTGTCTTAGTATTTTTAAGATGGGAAAGTTAAGTGTTACATAACTAGTGGCAGCCAGTGGGGTTTGGATTTTGGTTCAGATTTTTAAAAAGCTAGCCACATTGCTGAATCCAAGTCTCAAAATAGGTTCTACATAATTACTTAGGCCATGAGAAAATGGAATTACAAGGACACCGTTCACACTCTATGACTCAAACTAACTTGTTCTGGCTGCCCACGTGAAGTTTAAAGGAGAAATTGGAATATACAGTGTGCCCTCTTCTGGCATGGCCTCCACACACATGAATGATTGAAGGAAGCATTGCTCCCATTATAGTCAATGGGCACACACCCACATGGGTGTGGAGATGTGCACAATGTGTCCATGGACTACAACAGGATGTAACAATTTTATGTTTTATTTTACATGGGGGTTCCTGGAATGGGACCCCCACATATATGGTGGCTGCACTGTACAATCATAGATTTAGAAGGGATCCCCTTAAGTCCAACTTCCCCATGCAGGAAGTCCAGATAGATCATTCCCAGCAGCCTCTTTCTGAAAGAGATCCCACCACCTCTCTAGGCAATTGGTTCCACTGCCAAATTGCTCTTGCTGTCAAGAAGTCCTTTCTAATGTTTAACTGAAATCTACCTTCCTGTAACTTAAAACCATTAGACCTGGTCCTACCCTCTGAGGCAGCAGAGAAGAAATATGCGTTCTCCGTCCTGTGACAGCTCTGTAGATGTATAAAAAATGCATGCCAGGGAGTCACAGCCAATCAGACTTTCCCAAGATTGCCTGCTTAAAAGCACCCTCTTCAGCAGAACGTCTGTTTGTTCCAAGCCGATTTAAAGATAAAGAACAATAAAAAGTATTTTTGCCCTTTGGGGCAAATACATCCAGTTTCAAGTACACACTGGTGAGATCTAAGCATGCAGAAATTGATCAAAAAATGGATCTTGGAGTTCTGGTGGACAGCTCAATGAAAATATGATTCTAGTACAACTGTTGTAAAAGAAATTAAATAGAATGTTAGGGATACTTAGAAAAGAAATCAGAAATAAAAATACCAGTATCACACTGCTCTTATACAAATCTGTGGTATAACGAACTTGGAAATGCTATGTTATGCTCACTACGTAACTGACTCAAACAAGGATATTTTATAGCTGGAAAAATGAAGAAAGGTGAAATAAAAAGTATCAAGGGACTGGAGCAACTTCTCTATGAATAAGTTTACAATATCTGCAGCTATTTACTATAACTTAGGAAAAAGTGAGTAGAGGGTGACAAGACAAAAATGAAGATAGAACTTTTCTCCATCCTTCATGACAGCAGTGTGTGGTACCATCCAATGATACTAAATGCTGAGAGAGATGAAGGAAGCAGTTCTTCAATTAACACTGTGGAATTGTTGAATTCAAAATTAGTGATGGCCACAGACTTACATGGCTTTTAGGGAGGTTGGATAAATTCAGGGAGGTTAGGGCCTTCAGTGGCTACTATATCTCTGTATTATATCCAATATCAACAGTGATACTGGTACCTTCCACGTCAGTGGGGCAGTGAACCTGCTCCAAGTTTCAGTCCAGATTTTGAAAGAGCTATCCAAGGTGCTTAACCTTAAGATGTTGAGGACTTTGGATATTTCCTTAAAAATTCAGACTAAAGTATAGAATAGATGTACCACGCTTTTAACCTGAGAGCTACTAGTGATGCTGAGTGTCAGAGACCAGAAGCATCTGTGTAATGATTACTGAAGAATGCAAGAAAAAGAGGGTAGCTGCACTCAGATAGGTGTCCCATATCCAAATGGGTGACCACCGTGGGAACAATTCAAAATACTTGTTATGACAAGAAAGTCTTAGCCAGGGCACCTGAAAAATCCAATTATATCCTCCTGTTAGAACTTGCTCAGGCTTTGAAGTCTTCTGGGAAGGCCCTTCTCTCAGCCATACTTTCCTTAGAAACATGTCTGGTAGGGATGTGACATAAGGCCTTCTGACTAGCTCTAGAGCTACACTGCCTGTTTCCCTTTTGTCCTTTGGCCAACAGGCCAACACTTTTTTATTTAGACAGACTAGACAAATCACTGGTTGCTATGGCTGAGGCTTTTTTTTTTAATCGGCTGGATGATTTATTTTCTAGTGATGTGTTTCTAACTGCATTCTTAATTTAACTGTATTAATTTTATTTTGACTTGCCACCTAGAATCCCATTTTTAAACTTCAATATTCCATTACAGACATGCTTCCTTATTTACCACCAATACCTATGAATTAACATATTTAAATTTTATCTGTGACCTTTTTTGTCCTCTTTTTTAGGCAAAGGATAAACAGCTTCCCTAGTCTGATTGGGAGTCAACATTAAACAACATTTAACTATGTATCAACATTTATCAAAATATATTTGTCAACATTTGAAGATTATTGGAAAAATTCTAAGTAAATCCATTTAAACAATCACACCTTGATCAAGCTTGTGTGGAATGGCAGTAATAACTTCATCAGCACACCTGGTCTCCATGACACCCATAAAATGTTATGTGACCATAAACTAAGTTAGTCTTTCGGGTACCATGGCTGTTGCAGCCTTTTCAACAGAGGAATATTAACTATTCAGAGGTGCTATTGTAAATCTGGACGTGCAAGAGACAAAACGTTCCAATGTGCCTGTTTCATAGCTGCAATAAGCAGGTGTTGTTACTGATTGTTCAATCACAAAAAAAGGGCAGAGAGTTCCTTTTCAAACTGTGGATTTTCTTTTCTCCCACACACTACTATTTTAAAGGGCATGCATTAGATTGGGAATTAGCATTGTAAAGTCATTGTAAAAGCGTGATGGGAATCTAATTATTTTTAACTGTAAATTAAAACATCACCAAAGACCATGCTTCAGAGGAAATGTGGCATTTGGGGATTACCTTTTCTTTTCTTTTTTTTTAATATTAAACTTGGGAGAAGTGGTGAGGGGATTCTGTTTCTTCATTTTGAGAGTCCAGAACAGATGGCAGATCCCAGATTGTCATGTAAACTTACAGGGAGAAACAGCATTTAGAAGTGAGAACACTGAGGAAAATATAATGTTCAAATTGACACCCTGATGCCTTTATTATGTCTGAACATAAGAAGCACTGTTAAGATTTCTGGGAATCAAACAGATAGTTTCTTTTCCAGTGGCAGAGCAAATCTGGAAACAAAGTTTAACAATTCCAGTCTGACTTCAGTCTTTGGCAACAATCAAACCCAGCTTATTATCAGAACATCCTAAGAGCCAGCATGTTGTAGTGGTTTGAGTGTTGGGCCTACAGCTCCGGAGACCAGGATTTGAATCCCTGCTTAATCAGAGAAACCTACTAGGTGACCTTGGCAAGTCACATTCTCTCCATCTCAAAGGAGGGCAAATGCAAGCCCTTTCTGAATAAATTTTGCCAAGAAAAAGCTGTGATATGTTTGCCTTAAGTCAGAAACAACTTGAAGGCACACAACCACAACCAGAACTCTCTCAACAAGATATCTTCTTAAGTGGATTAATGGAAACTAGGAATGGGAAGAACAATCACTGTTATTAATTTCCTGACTAAGGAACTGGTTTCCTGTTATTTGGGAAACTTAGGAGAAATAATACAGTGGTGGAAAATTTGTGCAATTTTTGCACTGTATTCACATATCCTAAGGCAGGGCTTTCCAAACAGTGTGTCATGATACATTAGTGTGTCACTTGTAGTGTGTTGGTGTGTCGTCTCCTTAGCTAAGAAGGACCCTCACACACACCCAAGCCTGGGAATAATAGCACTATAACAGTGTAGTGTGGAAATGGCCTATGAGGAGTCTGCAAAGAGAACACTGTTTCAGTTACATGTGTTGCTTCTGCAAGATTGTTGTCTCTATGCAAATCTGAGCAATCTTGGACACGGAAAAAAATAGCAGCATGGTTTCATTATGCAAACTTAGTTTTCTGGTGTAAGATTTTGGTTGCGCATGAATTTTATTGTGCTAGAATTTAGTGTTGAAGATTGCTGGGTTTTGCAGAGAAAACAGCATTTTTGCACAAAAAACAAGCCTCTGTCTGGAAGCAGAGCTCTTCCAGGACAGAATGTAGAGAGAGAGTTGGAAGGTGAGCTACTTTGGAGCATCACAGACTAAATGGCAGCAACAGAAGCACAGACAAGGGTGTGACCTGCCTTAAAGGAAAATGCTGAGATACTTAGGGAAATTGTGCCAAGTTATATCTGGCTATAAACAAAAACAGCCAAGACTTTGTCTATATCACAAAACAAAACTTCCACTATCTGCGTTTGGTGTCATGACAAAGAACAAGCTGAAATTCAGGAAACTACTAAGCAGGGATGCTTGGTAGTTTCCTGAATTTCAGCTTGTTCTTTGGATTCTTTTCTTGGCTACCTGACTGGTATTTGACTCTTCTTGTACAGCTATTCCTGTTTAGACAGTGAACTGCTTCAACTCTTTTCTGAATCACAGAATCATAGAATAGTAGACTAGGAAGAGACCATAGGGGCTATCCAGTCCAACTTCTTGCCATGCTGGAACACACATCAAAGCACTCCCAACAGATGGCCATCCAGCCTCTGTTTAAAAACCTCCAAAGAAGGAGATTTCACTACACTCTGAGGCAGCATATTCCACCGCTGGACAGCTCTGAACATCAGGATGTTCTTCCTGAGGTTCAGGTGGAATCTCTTCTCCTGTAGATTCCACCTGAACCTCCATTGCTCCTTGTCCTAGTTTCTGGAACAGTGGAAAACAAGCCCATTCCCTCTTTGATATGACATCCTTTGAAATATTTAAACATGGCTATCATGTCCCCTCTTAACCTTCTCTTCTGCAGACTAAACATACCCAGCTTCCTAATCCACTCCTCATAAAGCATGGCTTCCAGACCCTCCACCATTTTGGTCACCCTCCTCTGGATATGTTCCAGCATGTCAGTATTCTTCTTGAAATGAGGTGCCCAGAACTGGACACAGTATTCCAGATGAGGTCAACCAAGGCAGAATAGAGTGGTACTGTTACTTTCCTTGATCTGATCTTCTGCTCTTATTGACCCTTTGTGTATGACCCTGGACTGGCTTCATTTCTATATTGAACAAGAGGTGCATTCACCTGGCATTCTGGAACCAAAGAGTTTGGTGGCTGCATGTTTCTCTGTCAGTGAGCTTTAGGTTCTGGTGTGAACCTAACTTGAGTTATCGAAGGTGCTGTGTTACCTGATTTCTGAGGTCCCTTGGGGGACACCTCAATGTGCTCCACATAATGGGGAATGGAAACTAGCCAGAGCACAAGCAATAACAATGTGAGAGGCAGGGTAACCTAGCGAGATCTTTAACCCAATTTTTATGGGGTCAGGCCAAGCCAAAAACCAAGCGAAATTGTCTAATAAAATGATTTTATTAAAAATGAAGACTTGCACACGTACACACTTACGCACTCACTCACTCAAGACCTAGCAAGAAATAAAAGAGAGGAAATTGGATAGGGGACTTTGGAGGGTTACAGCTGGGGAATACTGCACCTGGCCTGAAGTCCGGAGGTCCAAGACAGCAGCGGAGAAAGAGATGAGATTCAGCACATGGAGGGCTGAGGGGGCAGCTCAACAGACAGAGTGATGGTTTGATGGGAAGCCGGAAGCGATCCAAAGAACCGCTCAAAAACCGTGTCTATTTATGGGGGGAAAGGTACCTGGAGGGCTAATCCTTTCCCGGGGAGAACAATAGGTGGAGGAGCTAAAACAAAGTTCCAAAATGTCAACGCTTTGCATGATTGGATTTTGCCGGGGTTGTCAAAGCCTTGGCTGTATGCAAATCGTTCTCGCTTGAAGGGCTGTGTGTCAGTAATCCCTTCAAGCTGGTTCCTCAGTGCTGAGGACCCTTTTTGTATTTTAAGTTTTACATGTCTGGAGGTCTCCTGGAGCTACGTGACTATGGATTTACTGGCCTGAGTGGGTTTTTCCTGTTTTCGGCCATTCGACCATGCCTGCCTACGTGCTCGTTCGAGGGACCTCTCAAGCACATGGAGATATTTTTAATATTAAATTGTAGACCCTGGGATAGGGTTATCTACCGCAGTAACAGCTGACTACTTTCTCCAAACAGGTTCAGCGCTTGTAAAGTTCAGACTAAACCCACTCCCACTCCCACCTATGCAAAAACCCGCCGCCACTGTTTAAATGTGGAAATCTATTTGTAAGCTACACAAGAAGGTTGTGTGTCACTCATTCAATAATAAATATCACTAACTTAAAACACAGCTGTTCTTGCTGCTCTTCTATTGAATGGTAGCAGTAACATTGATGGTAGTAGAGGCAGGGGTTGCTTTCAGGTCTCCTAAGGGGCTGGAAAGTTGGATAGAAGAGGAGGAAAGCGGTCTGCAGACTGCATGTAGTCCCCACCTCCAAATTAGAAAATCGTCCTCTGTAAAATAGGACACATGGCCACCCTAAGTCAAGCTCATTAGCACCACACAGTAAACACATCACCCAAAGGGAGGACAACAGAGGACAGAGATTTGCATAATGCATAATGTGGTGTTGTTGGGTGAGACATGCAAATGAACTCATTACAGTGGAAAGAAGTGGCAGTTACAGAATTAATTTCAGAAATTCTCTCAGTCAAATCTAAATAAGAAAAATAGAGGCGACACATGGGATAATTAGGGTTCAGGGGCTGTCAAACATTCATGCAGCTCCCCCATGTGTTGAACCTTTGAACTGCACCTGGCAGCTTGTCAGTGAACTAGACTGCAAGGTTCACCAGTCAACAGTGTGCTGCAGTGGCAAAACAAAATAAAATAACATCTAACTGGCATCAATGGAATTATAGTGTGCAGATCAAGGGAAGTAATACTATTTCTGTGTTCTGGTTTCATCTGGAATACTGTTCCTAGTTCTGGACACCAGTTTAAGAAAGATATGGACCAGCTGGAAGAGGTCCATAGGAAGATGACCAAGATGGCAAAAATCTAGAAACCAAGAAGTATAGGAAGTAGCTGAGGAAGCAGAGTATATTTAGCTTGGAGAAGAGAAGATCAAGAGGTGATATGTTATCTATTTTTAAATACCTGAAGGGACATCATGTGGAAGATGGAATAGATTTGTTTTCTACTGTTCTAGAGGATAAAACAAGAACCAAGGTATTCAAATTATGAGAAGAGAAAGTCCTGCTAAACATTGGGAAGAACTTACTGAGAGTGAGAGCTGTTCATTAGTGGAATAAACTACCTGTCAATGCTGGACTTTCCTTTTTTGAAATGTTTCAACAGACATTAGATGGCCACAACTTAAAGGTTCTTCAGCTGTAGACTCCTGCACTGGCAGGGGATTGGAGTAGGTAGTATTTGGGGTTCCTGCCAAAGTCTAGGATTCTATCACCCCACCTTTCAGTCCTAGACTAACTCCTCCCACTCAGGATCCCTCAGGCATTGCCCTGGACTGGAAGAAGTACACGACTTTTTGTTCCAGCCTCGTAAAGGCTTCTTACTAAGCTCTGGCACATTGGTAACCTTTGCCTTTCTCCTTGATCAAGGCTTGGGCTTGGCTTGGGCTTCAGTTCTGACAACTGCTTCTACAAATTCTGCTTCCTGATTCCTAGCTCACCTCAGAATAGCCTTAGCTTTCACAAATGGAGCAGAAGCAGATTTATCTTGGTGGTGGTGGTGGTATGTGTCTTCAAGTTGTTTCCAATTTATGATGAACCTAAGGTGAACCTATCACAGGGTTTTCTTGACAAGATTTGTTCAGAGGGGGTTTTCTTTTGCCTTCCTCTGAGGCTGAAAGAGTGTGACTTGCCCAAGTTCACTAAGTGGGTTTCCATGCTAGAGCAGGGATTTGAACCCTGTTCTCCAGAGTTGCAGTCCAGAGTTCAAGCCACTACTTGCTGGCCTGCAGGTATATCTAGTATAGCTCAATGAAAAAAAGAGAAGTATTCCTCTCTGAACTATAAGAACTGTTTTGCTCCATCTGGCCATGTCTTCTTTTCTTCTATGGATGCATTTATGTTCTTAACTGCTAGCAAAACTATTGATTTTTTTTTTCATCTATCAGGAGAATAGCTTCAGGCCTATCCATCCTTGTGCTCTCTATGTGTGTATCATGCTGTTTGGATGTGGTTTACAATCAAGAGCAAACCTGCAAGACAGTGATACTAGTCCAAATTTAGATCAGCAGCCCTCTGTATTGTTTTTTTTTTCTCCTTCCAGGTGCTTCACATTTCTGTTTTTGCCATTTCAGGCAAACAGCTAAAACAGAAGGTTTGTTGATGCCCCCATTGGCTTGTGGCAGCATTTGGCTTGAGGGGGAACATATGTTCTGCAGTAATGATCAAAAATTGCCCCAAGCACACACCCCAAACAACAATCCTGCTGAAGACAAACCTTGAGCCATATAGTCATGATGGAGCCTGATAGTACAGAGCTGAGACTACTTCCAGGATGGCTAACAGTATTTTGCCTATTTCCTGTAACCCCTTGTCTGTGGCTATGCCGGATGTAGGATTCTGGGAGTTCTAGTAAAAAGAAAAATGGCATTTCCAAATGTAAGTCCTATGGCCAGGAGCAGCTGTTGGCTTCCCTGCAAGTGGGGCAATGAAGGTGCATTGGGTTTTACTCTGAACTTTACAGGAATATCTGAGGTATTGAACTCAGTCCTCCAAATAAGTTCAGTATCTCAGACAACTTCTTTAAACTGTGGGCTAAAACTGACAGCTGACTTACCTTCCTGCTGACAAGGGAGCCCCCAACCACTGCTACCTGTGGCTTTGGGTAGTCAAGTAGTCTGTTAAAATTTTTCTTTAGCCTTTATCTCAAGGTGAAGAATGAAGAATCAAATCCAGGTCACCAGCCTCTTAGCCCTGTAATCTCAAGCTTTCTGTTTAAAATTCGAAATTCACAATATTCTTATTGTTGGTTGATGCCACTACAGTATATATATTTACTAAATAATTCTTTTCTTCTCTTTCTGCCACCTAGCCTCAGTTTCTCTGAGGATATTATTTAGTATAGCTATAAAAACCCCAAACCTTTGCAGCATGTTAAACAGAATGGTTAACATATAGGTAATGAAGAAGGTTGAAATCTAGAGGCAAAATTATGCTGTTAATGTGAACGTTGTTCTTGCATTCATAGTGCTAGGATGTATTAGCCTTAATTCAAGGAATCCTTGGATCATAGTCCATATTATTGTAGGATGTAGGAGCCTAGGAGACTGATGAGTAGCTTTAATGACTTTCAAAAGTGTTGACACGGAATTTTGTCCTTCCGTGCTTTACAATTATAGCACTTTACAACTGTATTCACACTTTACAATTATTGCACTTTGATACCACTCTAAGTGTCATGAGTCTATCTTATGGAATCCTGGATAGTTGAGTGAGGCATTTAGAGAACTTTTGCGCTATAATTCTGAAGAATGTTCAGTAAAGAATGTTCACTGCCTCACCAAACTGCAAAACCCAGGATTCTATAAGATGGAGCCAAGTCAGTTAAAGTAGCATCAAGCTCCTATGTGTGTGCAGTATGGGTGGATAAAAGTATACAATTGTATACTATCATGCTTGACTGAACTTTCTTCAGTGTGGACATATATAGGATTACTATTTATTCTAAATCCATTATCATTAATATGAAGAATCCACTAATCAAAAACCCTGATTATTGCAGTCTTTAGATTTCTACGATATAGATGGTTCAGGGACCAAATAATAAATGGTAATCCTTTTACTCAACCTCAACAGTCTTTTTGTGTGTGTGTGTGCTAAAAATATGTTTTCCAAGTCACATCTCCCTAGAATTGGAAAAATCTGTCAGTTTCACTTTTTCCTGCATTCAGAATTCTTAAACCTCAACTCTGTTTCATCTTGAATACGAGGAAATGTGCAGAGCTGGGTTAATTCCTCCCAAAACAAACAAAGAAACAAATGAAATAAAACCAACCAACCAGCCCCACCCTTGAATGAAATTATTGCTCATTTGCAATGACCCTAGCCAATAGGCAAAACCTTCCAAGCATGGAGATAACTATACTTGTCCATGTTTACAATGTAGGAAGAACCTCTCTGGAAAAAAAAAACACTTGGTGGCAATAACAATTTAACAATAATATTGTTGAATAAACAGAGAGGGGGAGGATGACTTTTAAGAGTTAATCTCCCAAAGGCTTGGGACTGTTTGTGATATATCTGTTAGTTGGTTTTTCCCCCAAAATTCAGTTTGTTAAAATCTCAAATTCTCTGTGTCCCAAATCTGACGACATTTATGAGACATCCATCCCTAACACTGAATATTTCACTCCAGAATATTTACAATTTCTTAACTGTGAATGGCCGGTGGATAGAAACAGGAAAGAGCAATGCAATTTCCAGCTATGAGAGGCTCCTCTGCAACCTGCCTCTGCCTGGCCCTTTGCTGCTGTGAGTTTGTTTCTTTTCTCTGTTTGACCCTAAATTGTGGGGGCATGAGACTGGGTGTTGTTCAACTTCTGTTTTGCCAATCTGATTACCCTGCTTAAAAGATCTAGTCTCTCATATTTCCCAAAACCTGCTTCAGTGGATTATGATAGCAGCCACACTTCAAGTCAGTGCTGACCATCTGTGAGCTCTATTTTAACCTTCCATGATGCTCCAACATGGCTCCAGGCCACCGCAGGAAGTTAAAATGGAAGCTCACAGATGTAGCTTTTTTGAAAGGGGGGAACATAGCAGATTTAATCAGTGGGACCTGCTAGGACATTAGGGCTCAGCATTTCCCCATACATTATAGTGTTCTATAGGTGACACAAATGTCATACACAAACCAAGTGAGACGTGTTAATTCTGGAGTCTCTCCAAATGAATTTTTGCCCCCTTTAGAAATGAAACACTTTTCTCAGTTGAAATGTTAAGGCTCACAAGCTGTAATAATGTAAGTCCGTCAATCATAAGCATTCATATTGGGGCTGGGGGGTATCAGAACTTGGGAAATGCCAGTTTTTAGATTGTTCCTTGATCCAGCATGCCATTGGCCACATGGGTAGAGGATTTCAGAAGTTTTAATCCAAGAAAGTGACTTTTTTCTAAACTCTGAAAAGTATGGCTTTAAATATACTTTTAAAAAAACATAGTGGTATACAGATTGATTGTAGCAAAATGTAGCCTTGAAGGAGATGCATGCTTATGATAACAGATCTGGTATTTTATGCACACATCTGCATTATAACTCCACAGATGGTAGCACTATATAGTTTGGCTGCACTAGAGCTACAATAGCTGTACAATGTATGTGTTACTTACTGCAGCATTCGATTTCTATGGAAATCAAGTTTTAAAGTAGAACTGGGCATTCTCACAGCTAAAGCATGGAGTAGGGTGGAGACTGAAAAAGAAATAAACTGTGGAAGGTGAATAACAGCCTGAGTGGAAGCTGAATATTCCAGATGTGACTGTGATGCATTTCTCAGTTAATATCTAGCTGAACCTGTTCTTCCTTGCAGTTCACACAAAGTTTAGAATTTGGGATGGATGGGATCAATCTATACCATGTACCCCCGAAACTTTGTTTCTGTAGAGGGTGGGACTGATTGGTACTTCTATTCTCAAATGCTAGCATGAGTTTTGTAATCCATATACAGGTCATGGGCCCGTTGTGAATGATGGTTTCCATGTCAACTGGAAAATAATCCGCTCTAGGTTCTAGTCTAAAATTTAAAGGAGCTATCCAAGGTGCCAAAACCTATTCCCCAAATAGATTCAGCACTTTGCATAGTTCCCCTAAAGTTCAAGCTAATGCCTAGTGTGGATTTATCATCCTCTGACGTGGGAGCAACCAACTGCCACTGAGCATGGCCGCACACCATTTGACCCTACGGTAAGATTTCTCTCTGTTATCACTGGTTGTTCTTGATATAAAAATCAATCAGAGTTGGACTTTTCTTTTTCTTTTTGCATTCCTCTAAATCTCACCAACGTTTTCATTCCATCTTTGTTTTGTTTCCCCCCTCGCTCACACACTTTCTGTACAAAGCTGCATGAACATTTTTGGATATATTTTTAAACATATGCTTATTTTTCAAATAAATGGCACTTTGTACATTTTGGCCATTCACTGCTCTGTGTTCATTCCCCTTTTTGAAATCTGTGCTATTTTTTAATCAGGCATGTTTTTCAAATATACCCATGGTTTTGTCTATTTTATCTCTCTGAAAATGGATTACAAGCCTCACGTGTATATAGATTTCTGAGCCAAGATAACAGTCCATTCTTGTGAGTTACAGAGAGTAGAAAATGGATACTTCCATAGGGGAATGTGGATCTCAGAATTTTCTTTTCCATCCTTGCTCTACTCACCTGAAGTCCTCAGTGTATAATGCACTAGCTTACATGTTGTTTCTAGTTGTTGTTATTATGTGCCTTCAGGTTGTGTCCAGCTTATGGCAAACCTATCAAGGTTTTCTGGAGCAGACCAGACTGTAATCTGATGTGTTAAGCTAGTTTATCTTGGAAGAACCTTTTGTAGATTCATAGAATCATAGAGTTGGAAGAGACCACAAGGACTATTGAGTCCAACCCCCTACCATGAAGGAATACACAATTAAAAGACCCTTGACAGATAGCCATCCAGCCTCTGTTTTAAAATCTCCAAAGAAGGGACTCCACTGCACTTCAAGGCAGCATATTCTCTTTTCCTGTAGTTTGAAGCCATTGCTCCTTGTCTTAATCTCTGGAGCAGCAGCAAACAAGCTTGCTCCATTCTCCATATGACATCCTTTCAGATAGTTAAACGTGGTTATCATGTCACCTTTGTTTCTCTTCTGTGGGTTCTTTCAGCTGTTCTATTCCAACCAAAGGCCACACTCATGGATCCATGAACAGAATTCCCTCTGTGTCTATTGTGTTGCTTTTGTTTTAGATCATCTTTTTTATACTCAAAGTGACTGTGTCCTGCTTCAACCAGTTTTCCCTGTCATGTCCCTAATCTGGATGAGTGATTCTCCTCCACTCCCACTGATACTGTTTCCTTTGGGAATGAAGCTCACTGACAATTTTATTCTTTTCTTTTTTTTCATGAATTTTAAAGAGAAAAAGGAGGAAGAGGGGTCCGTAGGATATGAACAAGGACCGGGAATAAACATTAATATAAACTGACCATATTTCCCAAACTACACTTTCTTGAAATTGACATCTATGAAATATATGTTCATGGAGAACTAAACAAATAAGATCTTCTGACACTTGAGCAACAGGTGATGAATGCTTGGAGTATAAGTCTTTTTTGCAACAGTAACTATTTTGCCTTTTTAGAAAGAATCTATGTACTACAGCTTAATATATTTATTCCCTTAAATGGATTAAATTTATAGGGACAAACATAAATATATCAATAGATGATGATAATGGTGACAGATAGATGCTGACAATGTAATGCAGATAATGCTTTCTTGTGGCATATGAATTTAGCATGTTCAGTGATTACCCGTTTTTGGTTGGATGTATTGCGACATATTAATTTTGTATTAGATGAATCTTTTCTATCAAGATAGCTCTATGATGTAAAATTTAACTGATGGTCAACATTATTGGATCCTCACTGCTTTTCCTGTTTATTTATTTATTGCAAAAGAATCGTGACTGATGGCAATACATGTAGCAGCCGTAGTGAGAACTGATCAAAATCAGGACTGTAGAGGCAGCCAAGAATTCTGATACCAGTTAAAAGTTCCATGGGCTGATAATCACTATTTTTTAAAACCAGCTACTCATTGTGTCCATAATTTCACAACTATTTCAGTTCCTAGAATTGCAGTGCTTGGAAGTAATACATCTCAAGTAATACAGCTACCTGCATGTAGCTACTTTGGAAGTAATGAGAATGTAATAAAGGTACAGCAGTGCAGTAAGCAGCTGTTTCCAGTTTCAAAAGGAGCATTTCTGCAGGCCTTTTGACAAGATTTTTTAAAAAAATTCAATTCTCTTGTCAATCCTAAAGTTCCCCCCTTCAAAAACACAAGAGAAGCTAATGAAAAAGAACAAGCAATGCAACAACTACCTCAGCAAGTTACTTTTTCAACATTGTGATGAGCATTGACATATGGTTACGTTTCAAATACTATAACAAGTAACAAAAAGAAATTGCTGTTAACAGTTTGCTTTCTAAACTGTGTCAAATTGTGACAAGAGAACCTTGAGTGCATTGCTTTACCTGGTTTGCTTTGTCTTGTGCTAACAAGCCCGCTTGGTGAGTTCTGCAATCCCTTTTTGTTTTAGCGATGTCAGCTGATGAGATTGATTACGTCAGCTCACAACACCCCAAATGAAGTTAAATCAGCCAACAGGTCTGCAGTCTTTTTATTTAACCCCAAATGAAGTTAAATCAGCCAACAGGTCTGCAGTCTTTTTATTTAACCAATGTCAGGGCAGAAGACGTGGTCAAAACAGATCGGTAAAATGAAATGATGTTCACTGAGGCAGGCCAGTGCTATTAGCTTTAATGTGAATCTGATCGTTTAACATGTCATTGAGAAATGTTCTGTTTAAATATTGTTGGTCTGGGTATTTGTGAGCCAAATTGGCCAGGGAAGGAAAAAAAAATCATCTACCAACATTTCAAAATTCTGCCTCAGTGTATGAAATGGCAGTGCAGTGGAAAACGATTAATGGAGAGAATTCGTCTTCATGCTGTTCTGCAGGTTGTGCCTAACTTTGTCCAAGAACAGATCACCTGAAGCATTCCAGGAGACCCAGCCTCCTAAGACAGAGCAGGATGGAGTGAGAAAGGACAGCTTTAATTAAAATAAAGTTCATACATGGGGAACCTTTACTGTCAGATCAAAATGGAATGGGAGGAGAGGAGAGCAAGACAAAAACACAACGGACAGAGTTAGAAAAGAAATCTCTCTAAGGCACAGTAAGGATAAATCAACAAATGGTGTGCCAGATGTGTCTTTTCTAAGTTGTGTTGAATTTAGCCCAAGGTCCTTGTGATTCTCCTGCTATTTCTGCACCCTTGACAATCCATGCAGACGCAAAAAAGACTGTAGATGGATTATAAAACGTTAGAAGGAAGAAATGTTTTGTTGTGGTACCCACTGGTTTTTCAACATCATCTTTGATCTTGAGACCAGCAGAAAGGATTACTGCCAATAGGTAGGGGTCTGTACAAAGTGAAGGCTTTCCCAAAAACAAAAAACAAAAAAAAATTGGATTCTGCCTTTCCCTATGACATCTGGAATCATAACATTATTATGGTTTAAGTTTTTCCCTCCCCACTGTGATCTTATTTATGGCTTTATTAAGGTTTTTTTTTTTTCAGGAAAATTCGCCACAAAGCCCAAGGGGGAGATGTTTGCCAGACCTCAATGATAAACTGAGGTATATAAGCTAAAGGTTTCCTAACTTGCATGCAGCCCACAAGATTTTCAGAGCTTACAGTTTCCTAAAGTGTGTTCAAATGCTTTTCTTTGATCTAGTGTCATCTTCTTTCCCTTGTCTTTGTCCAGTTTATTTTGTCTGACCATAGTAGTTAATAAAGAATCACACAATTAAGTTCAAATGGACCAGAACATGTAAGATTGGTTTATGCACACATATGTCTTCTTTTGGGTGGGGTGCAGGAGGGCTGTTCTCTTGGCAGTGAGCTACAATACTACAAAAGAAGATGTCAAAGAATGAGGGAATGGGAAAGGAAATCAATTAGTCATTTAAAGGTCTCATAACCTCTTGTACTTCCTCCAGAAAGAAAGATAAAAAAAGATTTATAGGTCAGGGATAGGACATATGTAGTCTTCCAGATATTGCTGGACTATAAGTCTTAGCAACCCTAGCCAAAATGACAAGTAGTCAGTAGTGCTGGGAAGTACAATACAACAACATCTGGAAGGCCGTATGATTCCTTCCTCTATAGAGAATAATACTGCCTCAATTGATTTGCATGGGTCTGCTAGGAAGAACAGTGGGAAGGATGACTGAGTGTGCTCACTGTGTGTATGCATGTGTTACCCTAAGAGGTAGGGGACTTTGAGGTCCATTCACAAGACCAGCTTTTCTTTAGAATTTGGGGAATTATTGCTCAAAGGAGGCCTGCAAGAAAAGGGTAATGGCAGGATCTTTTTACCTGTGTATGCCACTACTGACTGTAGAGACGACTCCAATTAAAAGTTACATAGAGTCTTTTATTCAGAATTAACAAACACAAGAGACACTCTCAAGAACCATACAAGGCTATCAGAAAGTGAGGCAAGAAAGATTGGATAGAGAGAGCTTGGGAGGAAAGGGTGATAGTTACCAGTCCTGAAGCAGAAGGTTGAAGCAGAGTAGCTCAGAATCTGTTTGAGGGTAGCATGGAGGAAAGAGAAACTGGGGTAGCACATGCAGCATAACATGCCTGACATACTACAAGTTTATGGAGCAGAAGTTGGGGTTTTTATATCCCATTTCCTACCCTAAAGGAGGATGTGTGGACAAATTGGTAACTGCTTTCTCATGGGGTTGACAAGGGAGTCCGCAATGGGTTGATTGTCTTAACTCTAGCTGACAAAACATTTATGGGAGTCATGATAATCTCTTAATGACTGGTCAGGCAGGGGGTCTAGGAAAGATTTCCATAGGACAACATCTCAGGATGGTCTCTGATTGCGTTACCTGGGCAGTTTGGCCTTCCATTGCTTTCAGGAGTGCTCATAGGCTGCAGTCTTGAAAGGATTATCAGAAACCCATTAGCATGGTGCTTTCGTACCTAATCCTCTCTGAACTTATGGCCTGACCATGTCTGAGGTATTCCTGACCTGGCAACATGCTTACAATCAGTGTGCTTTCAAACATGTTTTTCAGCCATAAATATGTCCAATTATGAAAGTAGCACATCCCACAAGGTGGGGGTGTATGGTGTGGTAATACATTCTATGTGCAAATTTTTATGAATGGTGTGAGGGAAAGTGGGATGGCTATGACCAGTTGGGGCCCTGGCCACACCCACTGCTGACATGTGGCCATGGGAGATTTCTCAGCTGATATTGCAGTACTTAAGTCAAAAAGTTTCCTATTCCTGCTATGAAGAGTCTATCCAAGAGTATCTGAAGTTCATGGAAGTATCATGTTAGGTTGGTAACAATGTCCTACAATAAAGTTGAGGAACCTCTGGTTCCCCAGAGGTTATTGGACTCCAACTCTCATCAGTCCCAACCAGTACCTCAATGGTTCCAGATGAAGTTGTCCTCAATGTTTTCCCACCCTACCCTGCCCTACTGCATTTTCCCTTTTTGTTGTGTCATTCCAAATCTTTTTAATGGCATGCTTTAAGTTGTCTGGAGGATCCTGCCTAAACAGCTGAAATCACAGAAAAATTGGGTCATCTGGTAATTTTGTCTTGACGATAACGTTCCTTGCTGTCCACACCTAGATATAAGAAGGGTGAGGGATCCAAGGCTATTTTCTTTGAATGTTATTGGTAAAGATTTTCTTTTGTCTTTTACTTTCCTTCCTTTTCTTTGGGAGATGTTATTTTTCCCCTGTCAAAAAGAGAGGTAAAGAAAAGAAGACAAACTAATATCACCTTCTCCAGAGAGAACAAGCTTCATCTTGAGTGAGTCTCAGTCCAGCCATTTACAAAACGAAGATACTATTAAATGGAGGGCGAAAAGGGGACCCTGTAATAATGAGTTTTTAATTACCTCACTCCTTACCTTATTGCTTTCCAGCAGCCCCCCAATGAAAACCAGTAATGGCAGTTTCTATTGGAAATGTTAATTACTTTTGTGGATAATTAGACTTGCAGGGTTTCAGAAGCATCTGACCTCACTTAATAATGGCAGAAGAAGGTGAGAAGGGGAAAAAAAGATGTGTTTTATGCATGCTGAGGGAAGCAAAACCAGGACTAAACTCCCAGATTAAAAGAGCATCTAAGAGCAGCAATTTATGAAGCCATGAAAGCTACTTAGGGCAATGGTTGTATGGAAAGAATGAGAAATACAGTATCTATCACAGATAGCATCTACTAGGATTATTAGGACAGGACTATACCAGTCCCTGTGATTTCTGCACCATGAGACCTGGGAGGACACTTTGTGATTTCATAGGAGGTGGGTCTTGATAATGTAACAAGGGTGATGTTACAAGTGGGAGACACTGGTGCTGTCATTAAGTATTATATATTAAGCATCAATGACAGTTCCACAGAGTATGACATTCAAATCTAAGGCACCAAGGCCATTTCCACATGGTGTCACAGTTCCACTGTGGGGACAAGATGGCTGAGAAAGTTCAGTTTTTTTCCTGTTTTGACCACTTGCCTCTGCTAAAGACGGAAAGGAGGAGAACAGGTAACCCCACTCCAAAGAATCTAAAGCAGCCTACCGAAACATTGATCCCAATTTGACATAGGACTTACCATCCTAACAAAAAGGGGATTCATATTTGAAATGCAGATGTTGGAGGTTGGGTTGGTAGAAACAGCCTACCAAATAAAAATATCCACCTAATGGCAGTGGAGGAGTTCCATGAGTCTGTGTGGGGAGGATAAGGAGCAAGTGCAGTATTGCAAAGGTGAATAGATGCTGATTTTGGCCAATTTTCCTTCCCTTCATGTGACAGGGCAAGGCTGGTACATGAAAATGGAAGGATTTCTCTCCCACCTTTCTGTGTCTTAAATAATTAGGCAGCTCAAATGACAAAAAAGTGCATCATTTTACCTCCTTTAACATATTGGCTTAAACTGTGGTATATAGGGTATCGCTTCCCATTAAGCGCTTGCCTCAGTGAACACAAGCTATTTCACAGAGATGGAAGCCTTAATAACCATGCCTAAAGGGAAGTTATTATTGGAAAGAAATATCAGGCATATAAGTTGTGGCAAATGTGTGGAGGATATCAGGTCTGGGAATTCACACTGTCGGGTTATGATTCAGGCTGGTAGGCAGCAGAGGAAAATACATTAGGGTGCTGTGGTTCATAATCGTATTGTTTAACACGCATGCAATATTAGCTGCATCTACTAGAGCAGGCAGAAAGAAAGCATGAATCAGATCTAATTTTGTTTGTTATTGTAATGCTCAGAGGGACCCCAACCAAATAGAAAGTCTCATAATATTCTGTTTTTGGAAGAAGAGAGGAGCCTCAGGTATACATAGATCTGAAGAGCTGTTGTAACTCAGACATGTTCATATTTTGAAGGCTATTTGTACATCCTACAGACTCAAAGCATTTCTTCTATTGTCATGTCTTTCAGTTTGAATGTAAGATAGGAATCCTTGAGAAATTTTATCTTTGGCATTTCTCATGCAAAGCAGACCTGATCAGTATCTCCAGGACTAAGGTGTCAATTGGAATACAATTATCCTTCAGCATCTCCAAATTTTGCATTACAATTCCTGATGCAAAAAAAAATGTACAAAAATGCATACAATAGAACCTATTTTAGGCTATATTTTGAGAAATGTATCCATTTATATTACATGCATTTACCAATATGTACTTCGTGAGAAGATACATTCAAAATATAGTTTTTGATATGTATTTCTATATGAATGGTCATGCCAATATTTGCATAAAACACACAGCAAAATGTGGAAAAAGTCGGGAGGTATTTAAAAATTGAATACACATGAAAAGAAAATGGACTAAACCACCCAACTGTTACTATAAGAACTTTTTTAAATTCTTGTGGTAGCAAAGGCTGGCTACAGTTTTACCTAAGGATGTTCTTTCACCTTGAGAAAATGGAAAATTCAACAGAACAGGTACCATTTTATTCAATTTGCATTCATCCTCCAATAATAAATTTCTGTTCATATTCATTGTTCTACGAGGAGAGGGGATGCTTACCTGTCTTTGTGTCAGTGGATACTGGCAACATCCCCATGTGGTAAGCTGTACCACTTTGCTGTCTTAGTAAAAGAACTCTGGACTGACTTCATCCAGCTTGGCCATTGATTCCTACTAGCCATGAAGGAGTATTAAAGCACTTCTTGGCTTTGTGGACTTGTGCTTATGCAACAAGACCTTCCTGACCTCTAGCTTATATTGTGTTTCTTATTTTCCTGTATTTGCCCTCTGATCCTTACTGGGCTTCACTCTGTACTCTTGTTTGTACTCTAGTCCTGATACACTGCTCAGTGGAACACACATGGATGATTGTTTGCCTTGCCAGAATATGCTAAAGCAGCATCATTTTGGAGTGACGTTTTTTTGTTTTTTGGGTTTTTTTGTGGGGAGGCAGGGAGAATGGGGGACACACACACACACACACAATGTAGCTCAATGTGTCATTGGGGGGTTGCTTTTTCTTCTAATGATAACAAAGATATTTGAGGAGGGAGTGACAGTGGTAGTTTTTCTATCACCATCATCAAAGATGGCAGCAAGAAACTTTTTGAAAAAATAAAAGGGGTGATGGTATATCAAAGAGTAATCTAAGTTCAAAATGAAAAGTTAGATAGTGGAGGAAACAGAATGAACACAATTCCAACAAAGGAGACCACTTTTTTTTTTAAGCATACAGAAACTAATGCAATTCCCTAAGTAGAAAAATAAAAATCCTCGAATACTCAATTTATTACAGAACAATGGTTATTTCCACACGGGCTAATAGAAATGGTGCAGAGCATCCTCCAGGGAGGACGTCTGCACCTGGGAGCGGACTGGGTCGGACCTACTTAACGTAGATCCACACCTCAGCCCGCTCCGGAACAACCCCAAGTAGTCGTCAAGCGTGCTTTTGAAAGACCGCTTAAAACAGGTATTTCAAAAGCACGGAGCGCACCATTCCGTGCCCGCTTTCCGGTTCAGATTTGCAGGCTCGCACCAGTGCAAGCCTGCGATCTGCCGGGGGCGGGCTTTAGGCTGGCAAGCTTCAGCAGTTGGTGGAGAGCCTCGACCAACCGGAAGCAGCCATTTTCGTCCCCAGAGCAGTGCGGATCGACGAGCACACACTGCTCCGGAGCACCGCGGACCGGACTGGGAAGCCAAGAAGTCCAGTAAGTAGCAGCATGGGGCGATTCCCTCACCCCGTACGGAAATGGCCAATGTTATGCAAAACAAAAATCCATATCATCAAAATGGTATTTTAAATATGTGTGTACTCCTTTGGTTGCTATGGAGGTCCTGCTTGAAAGCCAGCCAGTGGCAAATGGACCTCCCCTGACCCTTTCTATTGATACATACTCATTTTACTCATCCCTACCATGGGGTGAGCTTTTATGCCCGTGAAGTTAAGAATGTAAGACAAGCCATGCTGGATCAGACTAAAGTCCTATCTAGTTTCAAAGTCTGTTTCCTCAGTGGCCAACTGGTAGCCTATGGGAAGCCTGCCAGCTGTACATAAGGGCAACTACATCTGCCATCTTTCCTTCTTTCTGTCTCTTGTTCCCATGCCCCCTTTGAACAGCCAGGAGTGATCAGAAAGAATGTACCGCCAGTCTATCAATTAATCAGTATAGAGTTTTGGCATACAGTTAAGTAGACGAGTGACTGCATCATCATGTGACCACCAGGTGCTTGTATCTTTGTAATTCTTTAGATCTAAGAATGAATCTATTTGTAGATAAGCACTATGGTATATTTTGCTAATATAACACATATATAGAGTTTACCTGACCTGCCCACAGCTGCATCTAAAAGAAGGAAAGTTTTCATAATATTACTAACAAAAAATCGAGATATATCCTGCTCTTGCATCTGGTTGGAGAGCTAGAGAATAGTAAGGTTAATTTACACTCTCGTCTGAAGTGAAACATATCATCTGCTGAAGGGCCAAAGGTCAGAAATGAGGTTTTATTCTCTGGTTCCCAGGAAGAACACCACGACAAGAGGTGGGCCAGCCTGGTCTTGTTCACTGGCAGAAGAAGGAGAAACTTCAGGAAGTTTACTTCTCTCTCTCTGCTGGAAAGAACATTTACCTCGTGCTACTCCAGGACTTTCAGAACTGAAGAGAAACTCACTATGGGCACCTTCACCAGCCAACACACAAAGGAGTACAGTACACGTGTATGTGTTACAGTCTGTTACAAAGTGGCTTCAGAACAATTCAATCAAAAGGCAGGGTGCATTGCTGCTAAATCAGGGTGGACAACTTGAGGCCCCCCAGGTGTTGAGCTAGGATTCCCATCAGGCCCAACCAGTATAAACTTTGTTGAAATATGGGAGTTAGGAGGCCCATCCCTGTCCTTAATTACAAGTCATTGGCAGCATCCTTGGGAAGGGAGGGAGGGAGGGAGGGAGGGAGGGAGGAACAGTTGCATCTACTACTTCTGCTTCCGGTTTCCATGTGGGTCATTTCTATTTTTTAAGAGAGCCTGTGCCATATAAAAAGACAGAGTAGAGATGAACAGTTTGTTTTTTTAAAAAAGCATGTGGACCCTTTCAAACTTATGATGAATGCAGGGAGGCTGGAGGTGGAAGATGTGGGAAGAAACTGACAAAGGGTGAAGACGTGGATGAATCTCTCATCATTCCTTGCCATATAAGAAAAGCGATGGATTATGAACGCAAAGGAAAGTCAGGATGACATTACAAATTCTTTTCTTGCTTCTTGGGAGTTTAATGAGGTAAGGATGGCAAGTTATACATTTGGATGGCAGAGGCCATACCTACTACATACTCTCCTTATATAGCCTTTTCTCCACTTTCACAGGTACACAGAATATTCACATAGAAATACCCAGAAACACTTCCCCTATTCCTGGGGGAACTGTGTGATTTTTTTTTCTTTTCTGAGCTGATGTCTGAAAACAATTTAAAGAAATACTAGCAGTCAAAAGGTAATAGGTGGTACATTTTCTGATATGAATTGTTAGCTTGTCATCATGATAATGAAAAAATAGAACTTTACATGTACTATTTCATAGACTTTTTCATAGATAAGGGACCGTGTCCTCTTATTTTATCCTTCTGTAACAATCTCTTGAGGTTTTATGACCGAGTCCTAACCCAATAATGTAACCACGATGTCTCACCTTGTTCTAGAGAAGGTTATACCTATTCAAAGTTCTTTCAGATGTTCAGTAACTTCTAAATATGCATAAGCAACAGAAGTGGAAAACAAAGGAAAAATGAGGCACAATCTGTCTTTAAAAAAATTAAAACAAATAGGTTTGTGAAGCACCTCTTGCATTAACCAGTCCCTTTAATCTGAATTTCAAAAGATGCCCTTAATAGTTTTCACCAGCAAGGATAACAGATATTGTTCAAAGTTGGTTTTATTGAATTCAATTTTATGGCAAAGGAACAAAGTCAACAAACAAAAATAAAATCAGGCACAGTGCAAGAAATAGAAACTAGACCCACACACTTATGATACTATGAGCACGGATGAAAAGCAAGATGATTTGGGGGGAAAGAAAATATTTTGAAATGGATTGTACTGCTCCAATTTGCAACTCAGAAAGTTAAATATTCAAGCCTTATATTTTAAATTTTTGCTTTGCAGACTTACATTAATGGAAGCTGCTTACTACAGGATCAGCTGTTCCTCCCACCTTAGAAATAGAGTCAGGTTACAGAAATAAGGTAAGTTAGGGCCACAACTTTATTTTAGGGATAGGCCAACCGAATCCTCAAATCCTTGCAAAGGACTTGAGATTCACGGATCCAAATCCCTGCGCCAAAATAAGCAAACCAAATCTTTTGAATCTGCCACCCAAATAGTTTGTTGGAAACCGGGATGTTTGAAAACCTGGGAGACCAGAATGCCAGAAAACTTGAAAAACTAGATACACAGGGAGAGATGGCAAGTAGGTGAATTTTTCCCTTCGAGTAATAATGGCCTTTGCTAACAAGTTCAGAAATTACATCTGGGCTTGTATTCTACGATATTTAAAACGAACATTTAATATTGAAGTTTAGCACTTGACTGGAAGGTACAGGCTTGAGATTTCAAGGATAGCTGAAACGTTCCTTTGCATAGCTCCCTTGCAAAGCTCTTTCAGACACAATTCTGGGGTTTGTAGTTTTACAAACATACCACAGCCTTCTCTGCCAAAGTGTGCTGGTGCATCAGCAAAGTACAAACCCCAGGATGCCAGAAGGAGCTATGCAAAGAAAAGCCAGTTTTGACCTGGATTATCTCTCTACTATAGTATGTGGCCCTGTTTATACAGACAGGAAAATGTGGCATTAATCCACATTTTCCTGCCTGTGCAGAAAGGGCCTTCATGTCATTTTCAATCTGGGGAGATCCTAAGGCAAAACTATGACAATTGTCCTGGCCAGATTTCTTCAGAGGGAGGTTTGCCTTTGCCTAGGCTTTTGCTAAGGCTGAGAGAGTGTGTCTTGCCCAAGATTATCCCTCTTTCCTTTGCTTTTTAAACCCTTTTTAAAAATGGATTTGAAAGATTCAAGATTCATGAGATTCATGGATTCTCAGAACCTTCCAGGGATTCAGATCCGGGTTCGAATTCAGAAAATTCTGGATTCATCCCATCCCTACTTTATTTCATATTTCAGCATAACATCATGAGAAGAAGTCTTTTCTAGCACTGAATCTTAGTCAGAGGCTGGACTCACTCTCATATCACCTCCCCTGCCTGTTAAGGGCAATATACCCCACCCTGACACCTAACTATATGACCAGAACTCAGCATCAGCTAGCCCATCTTCTATGGGGAGAATTCCTTGGGACATGTGACATGACCCCATGCATGCTCTCTGTTGGTTCCCCAACTCAGCCTCTGAATCCTGTCACCTCAAATGCTCACCTTAGAGAAGGAAAAGGAAAGGGAAAGGAAAAGGAAAAGGAAAAGATCTTATGCAAAGATAACCAGACAATTTTTTCTGTACTTCCCAGTAACTTGAATGATCAGCTGCTTAAACACAACCCACCCTTCCACTTGTCCATCTAACATGCACAAGGCTGTAGTGCAGATTGGCAAAAAAAGAAGGAAGGAAGGAAGGGAGGAAGGAAGGGAGGAAGGGAAAGGAAGGAAGGAAGGAAGGAAGGAAGGAAGGAAGGAAGGAAGGAAGGAAGGAAGGAAGGAAGGAAGACCAGACCAGACCAGACCTTCTGATCATTAGGGCAAAAAAATTCCTATACAGTCCAAGGTGAGCTGCTGAGTTAGGTGGATGCATGGGTTGAAGCAATAGAGAAGCCAGTGGTAAGGTGGACTGGCTCTGCCCCCAGTATTGATTATTCAGAGATATTATGTGGCAACACCACGATGTAACCCACCTCTTCTGGAGGGTTGACAAACAGCCTCTAGGTATGTAAACACTAGTATCACTGCTATGGAGAGAAAGCTAGGATTTTTTTCACTCTTTCCATTCTCCACCTGCAATTTGGGGGTAATATTGTTGACCTAACTTAACATAACTAGTTTAATGCAGCAATTTGACTGCTGGACTATGACTCCAGGAGACCAGGGTTTTAAATCCACACTCAGCCATGAAACTCAACTCGGTGACTTTGGGAAAGTCATACTTTCTCAACCTTAGAAGACAGCAACAGCAAATCTCCTATGAATACATTTTTCCAAGAAAACCCCATGACAGGTTCTCCTTAGGATGACCATAAGTCAAAACTAACTTAAAGGCATATGAAAACAACCATACACATGTGCACACACCCGCGCACATATATGAAGCTGTGAAGCCTTTTCTGTAAAGAAATATTATTTTCTGCACAGTAAAGGCTGTTTCCTGTGCCAAAAATGCTGTAATTGGGGACTTAGGCCATTTCTGCCCTACACTGTTGTAGTGCTATTATTCTGCTTTCTACATCCTGTGGAATCCTGGGGTTTGTAGTTTACTGAGGCCAAAGACCTCTCTGACTAAGAATTCTATATGCCCCTCCCTAAACTGCAAACCCCAGGATTCCATAGGATGTTGAAAGTTAAATAATAGCACTATAACAACATAATGCAGAAATGGCCTTATTATATACAAAATTGTATGTAAAAACACATGGTTGTTTTGCACAGAAAATACTCTTTTCTGAACAGGAAGCTATCTTTTCTGTGCAGAAAATAATATTTTGCTTCAGAGAAGAGGCTTCACAGCATTTTCTGCTCATAACAACCACATGCAAATTTTACGCAAAGAACCAACATAACCCCTAAGAGACATATGTCCTGCATCTGTGAGAAACCATTTTTATACATTTGCAAAGAAAGGATGGACTGCTTTAAGCCACTTTGAGTCCCAATTTGGGGTGGGAGGTGAGGGCGGGGGGCGGGGAGAAGAGCAGGAAATAAATAAATAAATAGGTCCTTCTCCACTTCATTTGTGAGCACTGAATCTGGAAGAATGCTTTCTCATGAACAGATGTAGTCCCAGGGAGTTGGAGATTCAGCCCAGCAGAGGTACTAATATGCACGCTGGCATATAACTTCAAAAGGTAGCTATTAGGGAGTACTCTACAGGTTTTGACAGCAAATATACAATTATCTGAAAAAGATACACATGTATCTTGAGGTGGATACAAATAAACAATATCCTCTGCCCCTCCCAGGGGAAATCTGTGACAGAAGGCGAAAATCAGAATCTCGTAGTATAATTGGTCACAAACAGTTTGACCATCTCATTTTGGCAACATTTAAGGCATGTTTTAAATGCACGTATCACCCACAAATGGTACCCTTTGCTCCTATAAAGTGGGTATGTAATGTACATGGCATTTTCAGCTGCTTCCATTATTTCAAATTAACCAAGAATGTCAATAACTACACTGCAAAAGCTGAGTTATGAAACATGAGGTGACAGTGTTCTTTCTTGGGGAGATTTGGGGAATATTTCTGAATGAGTCAGTTTCACAGACAGTCTTGTAGACATTTTTAAAGAACTGCTCCTAATTACAAGCAGAAGTGGGATGCTTAATAATATCTTTCCCAGTCAGGCTCCTTGACCTAATGACACTAGTGCAGATGAAAATTCAGCCGGGAATTAATTTTTGTGTGGATCAGAGCTCTAATGTGACCTAGGCAGGCAGACATTTATAAACCTAGAAGAATTTTTAAAGACCCTGCTTTTTCAGAAGTTGCATCTAGGACCTCTCTTGACCTAGTAACTCCTAATTTTCACTGCTAGCCCTATTCCTGTCTACTAAGCAGGCTGAGTTGTACTCTAGTTAATCAGTTTTCATACATGGCTTTAAAGCTGGAAGTTGATGCTCTGGACCTCTGCGGCAATAGAACAAAGTGAATCCTCTCTTTATATTAACTTGTACCATGTGTTGAACTAACTTCTTCTCGCATGCCTGTTTCTAGAGCTCTGATCCAGAATAGAAAGCTGAGATTCATTTGCAGGGCTCAGTAAGTTGTAAATTATTGAACAATTTCACATACATGTGTTCACTCTATAATGAAGTGAGCAAGAATGGCATCTAGATGTTCTTGGCCTACAGTTCCCATCAGACAATGCCATCATGGCTAATGGGAGTTGTCCAGAACTTCAGAAGGGCTACATCTTCCCTATTTCATCAAGAAATTCATCACCACAAAGCAGAACGTTCACATTACTCAATGTTAGCTCAAACACAGCCCTTTCCAATGAAGACAGCTCAAACATTTGAAAATCTGAAAAGGAAGTTTGACTGCCCAAGATTTCCCAAGGAGAAGAAGTAATGAGTCTCAAACAGCATTCTATAAACAGCCTTTGAGAATCCTGATGGAGAAGAAGTTCCTAATTTTGAAAACTTTTACCAAGAGAAGAAGAAGTTCTCCAACAATCTTTCAGGAGAGAGAAGCTCACTCACCATTAGCAATTGTTTTCTTTTTTGCCTAAGATATTGACCTCAGCACCACAAAATACTGCAAACAGTAACAGCAACCACTGGCAGTATCTCCTCCCTATTGCACTGTTCTGGGCCATTGTTTATATAAAATGGTGGGCATCATGAAACTAATGATACAGGCAATTTATAAAAAATTCTGCAAAATCAGCTTTTTTTTTTTAGTGGGAGGGGCACTGTGAAAAGAAAACAATTTCAGGAACAATATTTCAAACAATATTTTTGTTCGTGAATTTTGGGGAGAGAGAGGAATGTGTGCCAGGCAGTCAAAGGCTGAGATTCTGCATTCTCTAGCACAGCCGTGGGCAACCACAAGGAGGGTATGGGTTATTTTGCCTTCCTTCTCCTCCCTGGCAGGCCACAGCAACACATTTCAGTGCACCCATAGTGATGTGATGTCACTTCTGGATGCCAATTTGACCATTTTTAACTTATTCATTTTTACATTTTTGTCTGTTTGGGGGAGGTTTGGAGGGCTGGGATCGTTAGGGGAGCGGGCTGCAGTCTTTTTATGGGATTTGGGAAGATTTGGTATAATTTGGGGGCAAAAAAATCACCCCAAAATCAGTGCAAAAAAATTAAAAATTGGGGAGATATGGTAAGTTTGAGGGGCTTCTAGGTAGTCGTGTAGGGACAGGGGCGATGGAGGCAGTTTGCCCCCAGTGGCAATGTTTTTGGGGTGTCCCAACTCATAGCCATGCCCCCATGCACTGCACCCATGCCCCACACACTATGGCCACACCGCTGTGCTGTAACCCCCCTTCCTGCCCCCCCTCCATGCACTCCGACCTCCACAACTGCTTCTAGGGGGACTTATGGACCACACATGGGGTCCTGCAGGCCATACTTTGCCCACACCTGCTCTAACAGAATATAAAGTTCCACTAGAAGGAACCCAACTCCTTCCCTCTGTCATGCTAAACCCACCTGTTTCCTGCCATCACCTCCTCACAAACAGGGGCAAAGGGAAAGAGAAGACAGCCATACAGCTGTGTTCATATAGATGGACTTGCAGTGGTGATATTGTCTTCTGGGGCCTCCCATGGAAAGAAACAAGTGTGTTTAGTGTTCAAGGAGTATTTGCATGAGCGAGGCACTATCTCCATTGCACAGCAAGCATAAAAAACATATGCAGGCATCAGCTGGACTTACAGCTGTGTATGTCACCAACAGGATGCCAGCTCACAGATACTTTGGTATTAGATATAGGAGTCATTGTACACACCTTTGATGCCCTATGGCATCCAACAGTCCTGTTCTTTAAAGAAAAATAGCACTCCTGGCAAAAAGATGAATTCATCACGGGTTGGTTATAAGAAGATTGGAGAAGGAGGCAAAGACCCAATATCTGAAGTTTTTGCACATTCTGATCAGTTTGAACTGAAATCAGCCAGGAGGAAAATCAGTTGTGCACACAGCAAATTAACAGGCAAGCACCATCAGTTTGAGAGATGGATGAAGAGCATCTAGATAGCACACTGGGGATTATATGATTACAAATCTGTGAAGCCTGCAGGAAGAACTCTGCACTCCAACTCTCTTTTCAAATCCCCCGACAGTGGATTTATGTGCAAAAGTGCCATTCATTTTAGTAGTCTCAGTTGGTCACTTTAATTTCAGGCCTAGGTATTTTTGTACTGTTTGTTTTTTGCAGCTACGCTGCATCACAGAAATTGTGGTTTTGCATCAAAAGTCATTCTTACCTATACATATGATGCTTACGAAAGTAAGAATGGCTTGGTGTATATGGAGTACTGCAAGACACACAGAGGCTTTGCTTCCTATACAAGCATATTTCTTTGGCCATTTCTGCACTACACTGTTATAGTGCTATTATTCCACTTTCAACATCCTATGGAATCCTGGAGTTTGCAGTTTAGGGAGGAGCACTTAGGATTCTCAGCCAGAGAACTCTTTGGCCTTAGTAAACTACAAACCCCAGAATTCCACAGGATGGTGAAAATGGAATAATAGCACTATAACAGTATAGTGCAGAAATGGCCTTTGTGAGAATATGCAGGTGGTTAACACAACAGGATTAAATGTTCCAAAAACTCAGGTATCCCATACAAAACATTTTTGCTGATTTGAGAATAATATTTAGCTGCTTTGTGAATAAGACATAGTAGAAAGGTTATGAAAATGCCATATGAAAAGAAAAGGTATTGTGATAATAGTAGACGAGTTCTCATATGAAAAACAGATATATATATATGAACAGTGAATTACATGCAGGAACCCTGCTGTTTCCAATACTTTTTAAAAAATTAAAATCCAACATCTGGGCATAGTGCATTCTCAAGAGATTGTAACAAGAATTAATTGTAGCAATTAAATAAGAAGAAAATTGTCATATTTGTACTATGTTCAAGTGTCAGTAAAACCAAAAGTTGTCATCATCAGATTCAGAAGCTGGAAAATTACTTTTTGAACTGCAACTCCCAGAATTGCCCACTGGTCATGGTGGCTGGAGGAAACTAGGAAATTTAAGTAATTTCTCTAAGCTCTAATCAGAACAATAAATGTATACTAAATTCAGAGCTCAGAAAGGTAGGTTTTTGTTTCTTTGTTTGTTTTTTGAGAACAGATTCTAGAATCCGTAAGTAGCATGCTGTGAATTATAATCCAAAAAGTAACTTTTCCAAGCTCTGGTAAATCCTTACTAAATACTATGCATACATAACTGCATCAGATACAAGCGATGTTTGTACCTGTGAATTTTGATGTGTTTCAGGACATCTTGCAAACTTTGTCTCAGCTGATAAGAAGCAATGCAAGAACAAAAGCCGCCCCCCCCCCCCCGCCTCATTTTACCAAGATGTGACAAAACCATCTTTCCATCCATTCAGGATAAATAACCTTCTGCGAACACAGTCTCAATTGCAAACCAACCCAGAATGCGATAAGCATGCTAACCCAGAGTGAGATAAACATGCTAACCAGAAAACACATTTATTTTGTTGCTAGACAAAGCCTTTCTGTGCAAGATAATAAAAAGTGTTTCAGTTACAAAAGAAAGCAAGTGAGCACCATTGCTTTATAGTTACAAGTAAAGATATAGGCTGCCAGAGAAAAGAAAATCTCTAGCCAGACCAGAACCTGTAGCATAATATCATGTATTGCACACTTTCAGCTTTCCGCTCTCTGATCTCCCAGCTGTAGCTCAATCTTTATTATTTCAATTTTCTCTAAATTTTCACAACATCAAGTACTGGTGCCAAAGTCTCTTTTGCATTGTCCACCATCTTCATTCAATATGATTTAAAAAACTGCTTTGGATTTTTGGCCTCCAAAGACAAACATTTCTAATAAATCTTTGTGAGTTGGGTGAGAGTTCTTTACCTTTGAGATAGGAAAAGGGTGTATGTGTTAGAGCATCATGCTTTTCTCTGTACAATCATTCCTATGGGAGTCTGCAGCCTAGCTGGCTTAGAATCATAGAATCTTGTGAATGGAAAAGACTTCAAGGGCCATGTGGTCCAACCTCCTGCCATGCAGGAATACACAACTAAAACACTCTTGAAAAGCCCAACCTCTATTTAAAGACTTCCAAAGATAGAAAGTCCACAACCTTTTGGGGCAATCTATTCCACTGTTGAACAACTTTTACAGTAAAAAAGGTTTGGGTGGAATCTCTTTGGTTCATGTTCTGTTCTTTGATGCAGCAGAAAATAAGCTGGTTCCAATGTCTTTATGACATCCTTCCAGATATTTAAAGACAGATATCATTTCACCTGTCAGTCTTCTCTTCTCTAAGCTAAATGTACCCAGCAATCTAAGTCATTCCTCATAAAGCTTCGTTTCCAAACCTTTGATCATCTTGGTTGGCTTTCTCTGCACGTGTTCCAGCATATCAATATCCTTCTTCCCACTTGCCAATTCAAGCCCAGTAAAAGGCATCATGATGTTACTTCTGTCTTAGGGTCTCTCAGTTAAGGAAACATGGATAGTGAGGGAGGCTGCAGAGTGATGGAGAGTTGTGTAAAAAGGGGGGGAGGGAGGACAGACAGACACAATGGTGGTGGTCACCTTGCATCAACAAACTCAAAAATATTACAAAAGAAATAAAAAATAAATACTAAACAACCTTAAACATGAAATGTTGGAAAAAAGAAGCCTCTTTCATGGGAGGAAATAACTTTGTAGGGAATAGGAGGAAGGATTATAGCACAATACTAATATCACCTACGTTGTGTGAAGCCAGAAGAATTCAATATGGTATTGTCGGTGTCCAAGGTGAAAACCCAGTTTGTTTATAATTGGTGCCATTTTGTATTCTGGGCCTGTGCCATGCAACTGTTCCTCTTGCTCAGATGTATCCAAAATTACAACACTGTTTCCATCCATTTCAACTAAGGCTCCTTTGTCCAGCCTGCCTCAGATAAACCAGGAGTTTGAAAAGTGGTTGCAATCAAGCTGGAGCTATCAGCAACATTCATCAGCTAGATTTTCTTTCTCCCTAGTTACAGGACCATTGAGGATTATTTGTGAAGGCCCTACAGGGACTGGTTCTGTGATAGTGTAATGACTTCAGAGTTCAAATTAATCAGTTTCCAAAGGGGAAGCCATGTTAGTCTGCTGCAGCAAAAACAATGAAGGGACCCATGGCATCATGAACACTGGCACCGTTAGTACAGGATGAGCTTTTGTGAACTATAGCTTGCTTCACACCCTAATAGGGTAGCATTGGCTGTGATTCTACTCTATACTGGCAGAGAGTAAACCTCCATCAGCATATGTAGAGGAGACAGAGGGTGCTTCCTCTGCCTGCCTTAGTATTTAAGACCCTTGTGGAAAGTCTTTCTCTTAGTTGTACTACTGGCACAGACATATTTAGTATAGGTATCCAAAAAGGCCTTCTTGGTGGTTACTCCAAGGGTGTGGAAGTCTTTTGTGTAGGAGGCCAAGCTGGCCAACTCTCTTCTCTCCTTCCACTAACAGACAAAGACCTTTTTATTTTTATTTAGACTGGTTTTGGTAATTAGCTGATTGTTGCAGATGGGGATTTTCACAGGGGGGGTGTACTGTATTTTTATTCTCAAAGTCATGTTTTAGATGTTTTAAAACCATTTTAAATTAGTGCTGTTTTTAATAAGATTGTTTAATTGTTTGAAAACTTTACTATTATAATAACTTAGTTTCAGCTCATCACTGTTGTTGTTGTTGTTGTGTACCTTCAAGCCAACGTCAGCTCATGGTGATTCTAACATAGAATTTTCTTGCTAAGATGTATTCACAGTTTGCCATTGCCTTCCCTTAAGGTTGGGTTGACTTGCCTAAGGTCACTCAGAGGTTTGCATGGATGAGCAGGCATTCAAACTCTGATCTCCCGAAGTCCTAACCCGACACTCAACAGACTACAGCCCTTTTCACATCTCACCTGTTCTGGCCTTGTCCTGTGGGAAGGGGAGTGTGACAGGACCACTTCTCCAGCACCGGCTGCCTCTGGGATCCAGGAAGCGTGATGCAGCAAAGCTGGGTAGTTTCTCCGGCTGCGCTGGGGCAAGAAACACGGCCATTGTGCTTCCAGAGCCTCCACACACCAGGTAGGTATGGGATGGCAGCACGATCATGGGTCATTGATGGGGAAAACCTGTAAATAATTTACTCCATGATTGCACTGCCTGGTGACGGGAGAAGGACAGGACTGTGACGACATCATGAGTAACTGTCATCATGGTCCTATCCTTCTCTCATCCCTGTTGCAGGACCGCAACATCCTGTGGAAAAGGTCTACACCACACTGGCTCTGTTTCAGCTATACTTTGTTTTAACCTATGCAGTAAGCTGCCTTGGGTCCTACATTGTGAAAAGAGTAAGTAAGGAAGTAAAATGCCTCCATACACTACCAACCGGTTCTTGGCCAATGGCTCCTACGTTATGTGAAACAATCATCTGTTTGAAGGGCTGCCTGGTCCAAACCAGCTTTAAAGATTGTACAGTCATAAGAAGAATAGTGTATAGTTGTACCTAATCAAAAGTGAGCATCTGGCTAGCAGACTGAACAGATACTCAGCTCATCTGAACACATGCTTCTCAGCTCTGCTGACAGGCGCAGCTAGTGGCTTCCATGTTAGTGAATCTCCACAAGGTTTTAATTCAGACTTTCAAGGAGCTTTCCAAGGTAGTACTGAATACAATCCCCAAACTGGGTTCAGCACCTCAGATGTGCAAATATATACGCCTTCAAGTCGCTTGTTGACTTATGGTGATCCCATGAACATAATAGGGTTTCCTTAGGCAAGAATACTCAGAGATGGTTTACCATTGCCCTTTTCTGAAATACAGTCTGCAGCACCTTGGTAGTCCACCATACAAGTATTAACCAGGCCTGACCTTATTAGCTTCTAAGATCAGATGGCATATGTTGCCTTCATGGCATTTAGGCCTCCTCAGCACCAATGACAGATTAAAATTTAGAGAGGACTTACTATTCCGGTGACATGGGAGATACCAGCCACCCCTGTGTGTTGAGATCTGTCATAAATCAAAACACATCTAAAAATCTAAATGCATCTATATTTACATAGCACATTTTGTATAGATGTGTGTCCTTTTTTGTCCTCTTTCTTTGCCATGCATTTTGCCATTTCTGATAATGTGAGTGCCAGCCATAATCATTGAGAGGTTATCCTGTGGAGAGAGTTACTAATTCTTTCTCTTCACCAGCAGCATTTAGAAAGAGGTGGGCCATATTTACCATTGCGAACCATAGTATTTCCATGAAGAAAGAAACTGTTTTATTCCCCCTGTGACTGTCAGACTTCATTTCAGTGCTGCTTCTGTTATTCTCTCCAAGTGCATGGTGGGAAATTCTCCCTGAAAAGGAAGTTTGAAGTGGAAAAGCAAGCCCGTCAGTGTGATGCAAGGGAAGGTGATGAAATGGTGCTCATTATGTGTTCAGGGACTATCAGATTTCCTTCGTAGGCTTAGTTATAGACACCATCATTCACTGTGAAAGCAGGCACTGCCTCTGACTTGAGCAGGCTGCTCTGACTGTAAGACTTTTTGAGCTTGTTTTGTTCCATGGCTGCAATTTGAAAACAGTCACATTCTACAGCATTTCCACTCCCTCTAGAATCATGAATGTTTAAAGACTTCCTTTGCTACAACTGGGAATCTGAGCAGCCCTCTGGGCAAAAATCTTCATATATGCATAAAATAACACCCAACTCATTCTGGCAACTTTTCTTCCTTCCTTTTTTATTGTTACTTTTTAAGGAGTGTGTAACAGACAGTAACTTGGGAGTTGTTCCAAAGCTACTGGCTAACCCAGGCCTGAACAATCATGTAAGATCGCTTGGAAATGTGTTAAGAGTTTTGATGTAAATTATATCATTTTTCATTGTAAACTCTGATCTCAAGGCTAGGGGTGGGACCATCTATACATTTTATATTCTTTCCCATTTGAATGGTTTAAATGTAAATGTCTTGGCATCCAAATATGAAGTTTGCGCATTTGGGAGAATTCTTTAGAAGTGAACTGAACTTCTCACCTTTTTGTACTGATCAAATCTAATAGGTATAACAGTTCCAAGCATGGAGAAGACCATGTAGTACCTGCCTGACCTAGAAAGAATAATGATGTGGAGCCTCTAGGAACAGCGCCAGGACAGAGAAGACAACTCTAATTCAGCACTAACATGGGGCCTGTTTATACTCCAGAATCATACCAGTATGACTGCATATTCACTTCCATGGTTCCATCCTATGGAACCCTGGGGTTGCAGTTTGGTGGGATACTAGAGCTCTCTGGCACAGAATTCTAAATTTGTTGTTATTTGGTGTCCAGTCAACTTTGCTTTATGGTGAATGAGAGACCTCTAGGAGCCCCAGGCATCAGATCCCTGCTCAGGTCTTGCAAGCTAGGGATGTAGCTCCTTTGATCAAGGACCTTACCAAGCACCTCAAGTGCAGTTTCCTTCCTTTCCTATTGCTTTCCACCTTACCAAACACTGTCTTTTCCAGTGACATGTGCAACGTATGACAGCCTCAGTTTAGTGATCTTTACTTCTAGTGAGATTTCAGATTTGGTTTGCTCTAAGACCCTTTCGTTTGTGTTTTTAGCAGTCCTTGGTAGCCTCAGAACCCTACACCAGTAAAATATTTCAAATGGATTGATTTTCTTCCTGTCAACTTTCTTCACTATCCAATGTTCACATCTATATATATATAGAAATCAGAAATACTCTGGCCTGGATGATTCTCGCTTAGGTATTTCATATGTCTACATATGCATTCCTATTCTAAATACCCCTCTCTGAACTTGAAATCTCAATATTCCATAGGATGTTATCGTGGTGCTTAAAAATGAATCATACTGCTATACTTGTGTAGTCAGAAAGGGTCCATGATTAAATAAACAGGGTTTCAAATGAAACTTTTAAGAGCTAAGACCTCAAAACCTTCAAGTTATTTCCAACTTACGGTGACCCTAAAGTGAACCTATCACAGATTTTTCATTGCAAGATTTGTTCAAAGAGGGTTTGCCATTGTGTTCCTGTGAGTCTGAGAGAGTGTGACTTGCACAAGGTCACCCAATGGGTTTCCGTGGCTGAGCAGGGATTTGAACATTGATTTCCTAGAGTGTTTTCCAAAACTCAAACCACTACACCAAGCTGACTCTTTGAAATCCTTTACCTAGATGAATAAATCCAATATTTTCAATATCTCCTACATTCATTCTTAAAAAAAAAAATCTCAGGTATTTTGCATCCTGAATATGAAGAAATTGGTGAAGTTTATGAAGCCTACTATAACTTTTTAAGACTCTGGAAAATAAATTGCTTTTTTTCAGGCATTATCAACAGGAAGACAGCCTGCCGAGGGTTACAGTTCTGAACTCATAGACTGCCTTTATATTTAGAACGAAGCTTTCAAGCATTGACTAAAAAGGAAGGATAGTGTCCAAGACTTTTTCCTGTTGGCACACTATTTTTTTATTCAGATTTTTTTTTTAACATGGCTCTTATAATTCTTTCATGCTCAAATTAGGTTCTGTTCAAATCATCACTTAACTGACATCTGTATGCTGCACTACTGTAAAGGCCTTTGCCAAGGGCCATGCAAAATGAAGAGCTGAACCAAGTATTAGCTCCACCACCACCACCTTTAATGCAGGCTGTTCCATAAGAGGGTAACATTTCTCCCCTTTAGCTCCATTAGAGCTCATTTCATGAATCTGGAGCACCAGTTAATGGGAGGAATGAGAAGCAAGAAATGCTGAGGTCAGAGATATGTAGGTTAATTGCTGACCCTCCCTCAAAATAAACATTCAGAGTACAAAATTAGATATTTTCATCTATACGGATGCTTCAGCCATCTTGTTGGCTTTCATAAAAAGCCCTTAATGTGGCAAAAAGTGATCCCTGGCCAGAAAGAAGGAAAAAGAGGAGCAGGAATTTGACCAATCCACATATTATTGTACTAAAAATATGGTCCAAAATTTTCATGAATGTGTCAGTTGCCACAGCCCAAGAATATATCACAATGCAGTTATTTCTGCTATGGTTCTCTTCTCCACTATTACCTCCGGTGGGTTAAAATACTCTCGATAACACCTCTTATTTGAAAATGAGGAAAATAAACCAAATTGTAATTATGCCAAACCATCCTAAGGAAATTTTCTCAGATTATTGTTATTCAGAAGTAAGTGGATCGTACTTCTGAATAAGCATGTGAATGATGGGGTATTGTCAATTTTCTCTGCAATTGCACTGCAAATAGTTTAAAAGCTTCTGGGTGGGATAGCTGTATGGCTGGGTTTTGCTCAGAGCTGGAAGAGACCACAAGGGCCATTAAGTCCAATTCCCTGCCATGCAGGAATACTTTATCAAAGGATTCCCAACAGATGGCCTTCCAGCTTCTGCTTAAAAAGCTCCAAAGAAGGAGATTCCACCAGACTCTGAGGCAGCACATTCCACTGATGAACTCTTCTTACTGTCAGGAAGGTCTTCCTAATGTTTATATGGAATCTTTCTTTCTGAAGTTTGAAGCCATTGCTCCATGTTTTGTAAGAAGTAAATACGCTGCTACCTTTCAGTATGGTTAGCCAAGTATCACATCATGATTGATGCTGTTATTGAATTATAATTGTAAGACCTGAACCATCCTCTACCAATTCACTAGAGAAAAATGTTACAGTTTTGAAGGAAAGTTTATCTTTCAAGAGAAAGCCTAGCAGAAATCTTTCCTGCAGAACTCCTTGCAATGTTTAACCAAGGAAAGCATTGGAGTTATATGAGTGAACGGGGAGACATTAAAGCAAAATACCTGTGCAAAGAAGGTAGATGCTGTTAGTACCATAGTACAATCATTAGTATGTAAGTTTCTGTGCACTCTGTGGCCATTTCCACTCTACACTTTTATAGTGCTATTATTGCACAGAATCCTGAGGAATTCTGGGGTTTGTAGTTTACTGAGGCCAAAGAGCTCTCTGGCTGAGAATTCTATATACCCCTCTCTAAACTGCAAATCCCAGGATTCCATAGGATGTTGAAAGTAGAATAATAGCACTATAACAGTGTATGCGGAAATAGCCACACTGTTCAATATATATATTTATTCAAGAATAATCACTTAGTTGGCCTGGTTCTGTCCATGTGATTTTCTCAAGCATTTATTTTGATTTGCAAAAGCCTCTGTCTTTCATTCTTTTGCACAGACCAAAAGGAAAAAGAAAAATGGGCTGTTTCCCAGGAGACAGGGAGTGTCCATAGTTCAAAGATGAATGGGGCAAGCTGCAGGGACTGAGTCATCCTGTATCATTTGCCACCTGAATTATGTGATTCATGGCTAAACAGAGGCCCAGATGTGCAAACAAAAGCATTTTTTTTTATTTGTAAGTAAATGTTCTGACTGAACTACATTGGCATCAGAATGAGGGGCTTCTTCAGAGTTGGGGGATATGTGAAGTTGGACTACATTGCCCATTATCCTTGACCTTTGAATCCTGAAACCTAATGAATCAAATTGGAGTCTCCAGCAACATTCCATCCCTATTCTAGTCTAAACCGGCAGTTTTTCACATATTTTCAGAACTTCATATTAAAAATCTATTGCTTGTAATCTGATGCACTTTCAAGTATCTAAGCTTAAAATTAAAGTGTAAGATGACTTTTCTTTGAATGCTTGTCTAAATCTAATGATAAATAGTGTCATTATTACAGATTAACTGCAGTATCCAATATTGCTCAGGAAAATCATTAACCACTGTTAATAATCATTCAGTTTTGACCGCTCTGGAATCAGAATATGTCTTTTTTTCAGTGTTCAAACATTTCTCACTTTGCACATTAGTCTCAGTTGCCCTTGAGAAAGCATTCATCATCTGATTGGCTACCAAACACACTACTCTGTAGGAATAAAAAGTAATTAGGGTATCCCCCATCTCCTCCAAGTGAATTCTGAGCATGCCACATAGCTCATATTTTAAGTCAAACCATCCCAAACAGAACCTCCAAAATTTGCTGAAAATCCTTCCAGTTTTTTTATGCAACACACAAAAGAAGACAGAGAAACTTATGTTTAAATCCTACAGCTAATCCTGAGTAACGCTGTTTAATCAGGTGGATGTACTTATGTATTTTTTATCACATTTTTATTAAAATAACGAGAAACAAGATAGAATGAAACAATCATTGTAAGCAAACATAACAAAACAAAACATATACCTATATTTGATATACAAATATTATACACAACATATATCTACAGTATGGACAATTAACAAAATTACACTAAATTGACTCCTCCCACTGATAAAGCACCAGCTTGTTATGTGTTAGTTACATTTAACTCTCCATTACCAGTATGAGAAAAAATCGAAATGTTTGAAAATGACATTTATGAAAAGTAAGCACATCAAATCATAGAAAGTAAATCATACATTAACTCAATTAAAAATAGCTTAAATATCTTCATTATTACAGTCGGCCCTGCACATTTGCAAATTTCACTTTTGCAGATTTGATTATTCACGGATTATTTACTGACACCTCTGCTGCCTCCCTAGGCCATTTTTAATTGGGACTGCAAGCCTCATGAGACTGAGAAACTGCAAACGAGGCTTGTTGAGTCCCTATTTAAAATGGTGTGGGGCAGCAGTGGAGGTGGCAATAAGCCCCACCAGCCAGCCACTTCTGCCTTGTGAAGGAACCCTGATGCCTCAAAGGAATCCATAGTGGATTGAATATGGGGCGTTAAATATGGTTTGGGAAGGCCTAGAGTTATTCATGATTTTTCCACTTTCACAGGGGTCCTGTGCCTCTAACCCTGGTGAATGTGGAGGAATAACTGTATTTAGTTAACTTCTTAAATACAAATAATCATAAATAACTGCTATGTAATCATCTGAGTAGATGTAACATTCTCATATTCAAAAAGAAACCCTCGTTATCACAGATGCCAAACAAAAAAGCATCAGTTGGATGTACTTATGTATTGACTCACCATTCATAAACCGATTGAATGGTTCTACTCTAGCTGGGGCTAAAAGAATTCCAGACTTTTATTCATAGACTTGAGAGAGAGAGAGAGAGGAAGAGAGGGAATCTTGCACTGTACTTATCAAAAATGTTCAAATGGCATACAACATAACTCTGTGTGAATGAATAATTACAGGTGTGCACCCAGATCAGTTTTGTGTACAACACATACCCTATATTTTAAGTAAGTCCATCTCAAATGTACCCTCCAAATTTAAAAAGCCATTCAGCCATTTTGGCACAATGCACTAACCAACATAAAAACAAATACTTAATTTTATTTGTAAAGAGTGACTGGTCTTAGGAAACATGATGAGACACAGAATTCTCTTTGTTACAGTCAGCCCTCCATAGCCACAGATTTGGTATCCACAGATTCAACCAACCACAGCTTGAGAAGATTTTTTAAAAATCCATAAAGCAAACTTTTGAGTTTCCTACCTTTTTATATGAGGGATGGCATTTTACTGTACCCTTGTATATAGTGGGATTTGAGCAACCATGGATAAAGGGAAGATCCTGGACCCAAACCCCAGCAGATATTGAGGGCCCATAATACAATGCAAAACACTAGACTCCTATGTTTGCCTTTATTACTATGTGTCAGGCCATGAAATTCCATGTAACCATTCATCTGAACATACAGTTAAACATGGAGCAACTATGGCTGATTAAAAATATTTATTAGCACCAAATGAATAATTAAGGCCACATATAATTTATTTAAATATACTATGAAGAAATATATCAAACAGTTTGATAAATATATTTAATTATCAGCTCAGCTGCTTGTATCTGCTCATATCTTTGGATTAAAATTTCTATTTTTAAGCAAAGAAAAAAGACATTTTATTAGTTTGAAAAATATCAGTTTATGGTACAGTGTCATACTAGTAAATCAAAACACAGTGAATGTCTATCCAGAACAATTGTTCGGTTAAGCATTATGAACCACAAATAAAATTATTCTTTGGGGTGACTGTGCTTGCTGTTGTCCAATTGTGGGAGTCTCAGAACTAGGACAGGTGTCTTTTCAGTCTAGAGATGTACAGCACAGCGAAGCTTACAAAATTACAATTTTGGCCTACAACTTCTAGAATCCCCCAGCAGATGCAGCCAGTTGCAGTCCAAAAGTAACTTTCCTAAGCTCTTGTTCTTGGAAGACCTGATGTTGGCTAGCATCCTATTGATGACATATGCAGGTATAATTGGGGTTTACAACTCAGAGGTACTTTTTCAGAACTTGTGAGAGGTGGTACCAGCACTTCCTTCCACAAGGCCTCCACCATGCTCCATAATAGCAGAGCACACTGCCAAGTATAGTTCTATCCCCCCAGCCACTAATCAACTGTGGGAATGCAGCTAACTGATTTCACCTGCTGCTAAACATCAAGGGAGGAAGGAACAACTTTACAGCCAGATCAATAGATATTCCTTCTTCCCTCTATGTTCATATTCCTTCTTCCCTCTGTGTTCATATTTCTTCTTCCCTCTGTGTTCACTCCCATAGTCAATCAGTAGCCAAGAGGACAGAGCCGTACTTGGGACACCCCCCACCACATCGACTGACGTTGTGCTTCAGAAAAAGCAGCCAGGCAAAGAAAGCAGGGTAAACAATGGCATAAACAGTGTGATTTAGCATTTCAGCCACTGTCTCCTGTGTTTTGACTGGCGAATATGCTTCCCACCATCTACTGACTGGCCAAAGAAATACCACATCGTAAGAGGGCTACCACAACACAGTAGATTTGAGGGTGATCAGAATGAGACCAAGCCAGTGATGCAAAAAGAGATTTACTAGTAATCAGTGCAGCCAAGAAACCTATCTGCTTCACTCTGATGGTATGCACCACATCCTTGGGAACGATACCCTCCAGAAGCCATAAGGCCTCCCGCACATGTGATATACACTTCTAGATTCTGGGATGAGGTCAAAGGCTTGCCGCAAGATGAAGTTTGGCCAAAAAGTTTGACACAGAAAACTTTAATATACAGAAGCACCTCACAGCAAGTTCTCCTATCCCTCATGTCTAAAAGATAAGAAAATAGAAACCCACTAGTTTCTCACAAGAAAGTGTGTGATTGTATCCCATCATCTAGTAAAATGTCATGCCAGTAGGGATCCCAGTTTTCAGGGCCTATCCCTGTGGCCCAAGGACTTGATCTTCTCTTCTTGGTCTCATGGAGAAGGGGAAGCATATCAGGGCAAGAGCACTGCTTTGAAAAATGTATACACACACACATTTCATTAGAGACTTTAGTGGATTTTATTTGAGTGTCATCATCAAAATAGCATCAAAATCATCATCATCATCATCATCATCATCATCATGGGCCATCCCTTGTACCAACACTCTTGTAAAATAACTGGGTGACACCAGGTCCCAGGTCTCAGGCTGTGGACATGGAATCTCAGGGATAGTCTTGAACTGGCAACCTTATGTACCAGGGTGAACTGTTCAATGAGGCCTAGCTCTACCCTTGGTCATTTTAGGTGCACGGTCACTTCTTCATGCCCATTTCAAGTTGTCCAATGGCATTTTGTGAATTGTAAAGGAACCCATGGTAATTCTTCCTGGTGACAAGTGTCACATCTTCTACAGGGGTCTTCAACATTATGATGACTTCTATGTTGTACATTTTCTTTGTGACTACATTTCCTTACTAGAACTTGCCTGACTTATCTTCTACAACCTTTAGTCAATTCCCCACTTTTCTGCCTCGTTGACTTCCAGTATAACTTTTGTTCTATTATGTTCTTTGTTTACCCAGTAACCTGCAGACTTGCACAATATTCCTGAACTATTTCAAAAAGTTGTTTACCATGTGGGATTGTGAAAAACTAAGCACTTCACAAGTCCCACGTCCTCCTGTTTTCATTGGCCTGCAACTTAAATTTTCTTGTGCTGGCTTTCTCTTCATCTTAGTAGGAGAAACAGTGGAAACTAGCCAATACAAAAAGCTTTTAACGTGCATTTAGTGCTGAGACTTTGGGAAGGGAGGATGTCATAGAAAACAATTACCCTGTGAGAAATTGTCATTGTGTGATCAATGATTGCAGTGTTTGATTTCACCAAAAATTTAGAGGAATAAAGAATAATGAGAAATATAAATAGGCTGCGTAGGCAGCTCCTACATGCACTCATTTCTGTTGGTCTCGGGCTTAGTGTGCAGAAACATACAGAGTGCAGAAGTTAAATAAGAAAAGAAAAAGGAGGAAAAAAAGAAATTTAGCAACTTTTTAAATACTGAGTCAGTTGGAGAGGAAACATTTTTGTGGACCAAGTTCCAAAACTTATGGCTGTCTTGAATGCATCATGACAAGAAGCAAGGAAAAGAAGAACAAGTACTGTGTATTGTGACTAGGGATAGAAGACTCTATTAGTTTCACATTCTTCCACAAGTTTTAAAAAGCCATTCCATCAAATTTATGCACACTAAATTTCTAGGAAATTATGATCATCAGTGAACCACCGAAAAAACTCATGGAGCTCTCCAAATTTCTTAAGAATTGGCTTCAGAGTGTCTCAAAGCTAACACAGATTTAGATGGGCAAATCTGTCAGTTTCACTTTTTTCCTTGATTCTTCTTCTTCTTCTTTTTTTCTTTGAAGAATACTCTCAAAGTCTTTCTATCAAATTCATGGAGAAACCTGTGCAGTTTTGAAAGATCTCATCAAAAAAACAAACCAAGCAAGATCTGACCCTTTCCTAATTTTGACCAATTATCCCATACTGAGCCATCTGTATTATTTAGGATAAGGTATGGAAATCTTGCTGTGTATTAATTTTTTTACATGTAACCATATGAAGAAAACTGTAACAGCCTTTAAATGAATCTTTGAATGACTTTCAGTTATGAAGGAATGACAACGCCAGCAGAACCAGATACAACAGCACTGAAGTCTGGACAAATCTTTAACTTAAATATGGGGTCAATTTGCTGATTCCATGTCTGCTGTTTCAGTAACATGCCTATATGCAGCCAGGCCACTCTACCATATAAGAGTCCAATACTTTACACAAGTAGACCACAAATTATGAGCCAGATGGGCATGCCCTAAAATAAGGGTGAGCAACCTTTGGCCCCAGGGCTACGTGTGGCTCTTGGACTAATTTCAGGTGGTCGTTAACCTAACTTTCAGCATCCTGCTGCAAATGATCTGTTCAGACCACTGGCAAGAGGAATCTGTCTCTTCCCAATGGCCAACTAGGAGGTATAGAAAGAAAAGAGGGAGAAAAAATGTGTTTGTATATATCTGTGTGTGCCTTCAAGCTGCCTTCTGAATATTCATAAATTTAATAGGTGTTTCTTAGGCAAGGAATATCTAGAAGTGGCTTTTCTAGTTTCTTCCTCTGAAATATAGCCTACAGCACCTGCTATTTGTTGGCAGTCTCACATCCAAGTACTAACACAACTAAAATTGGAGTAGCATAGAGAAAGGAGCAGGTGGTAAAAAGAGAGACAAAAGGAACAGCCTTTCCCACCTTTGGACTGCTGGCTTTCACCCTATCCGATGCCAGTATATGGCCCCCAGCAGGCTAGCCATGTGGGCATGCAACCATGACCAGAAAGAAAACAAAAACAAAAAGCAAAGAGTTGTTCATGCTACACACTCAACTAGACATTTGATCTTTGATATGGGAGCTGATATTTATAGCTAAAGCATACAGAGATTTTTTTTTTCCAGATCTTATTGGGCTGACCTAGCCTTGGTGAAGAAGAATGTAGCAAAGTGCCCTTAAAGATTAAAATTGATTTTAGTTTTTATAGCTTTGCTGTAAAGCCTTGGGCTGACGTTCAATTTGCAGTTATAATTACAGTACATCAAGCACATGATTCTTTTTTGCCCCAGCCTTTGCTACTTTGGCTCAAGTGTCCTCTCCATAATAATCTCATTAAAAGTGGTGTCATGTACAGGTAGCAATAAGAGGTGGTAACAGGCCTTTCCCTCTTTCAACTATCTGGAGGGCTTTTCAGTTGACATATAAACCCAAGAACTAATTACACCTACTCCTAAAATGACCAAGGATTTCTATACATCCCAAGAGATAGCAGAATAAGAGAAAGCTAGCATAATATAACAGGTAGAAGCATGACAGGGACAATCCTGGTTTCAAATCTTGTCCCAACTTATCAGGTGAACATAAGCAATTCAATCTCTTTCAGCTTCAACCTATTTGCAGTATGGTCACTTCCACATTACAGAAATGAACAAATAAAAAAGGACAAACAAAGGACAATGACTAGTACTATGTTTGAGTAGTCAAATTGATAAGCTCGGAGGTGAATTTGGAAAGAACTGTTATAATGCTAACACAGGAATCCACTACCTCATTATCTGATGACTCCCTCTTTCAATACTTCCAAATTAAGGACAAGTTCCATTAATTTAATGGGAGTTCCGCTCTTTCATCAGTTCTTCTTGCCTACGGAGACTCATTTGGGACTACTCACACATGCGGTTGCTGCCAAAGCAAGCAGAGAGAAAGTGGAGAGCACCAAGCCAGCTGAGAGACTTTGCAAGCAGCACACACATGGTTGGTCCCAAGAGATCCTCTATAAGTCCTTCATGCTCCCTACAGTGCAGTGATGGCTCCTACTTTTCAACCAGTTCCATTTTTTGACAGTGGCTTGGTCCTAACCTGTCAGATAAATACGGAAGCCTGTGTAGAGGAAATACACCACAGCACAGAAGAGAAGACTGTAAGCCAGTTACACACTCAGTTTGCTGTCCAGGTGATCATTGCAGATGGGCAGTTACAAGGTCCCTGCTCACCTTCTTTACCTTTCCATTGGACTCTGACCGGACAGCCTTTCAAATCCTGCAGCATGTGTTGGAACAGAGGTGTGTCCTAATTAAACTGGGATGTGCAGCTACCCAATACAAGGCTGATAAATACACAGACTAGTACTAATTAGAGCCACTAATTAGAGCAATTAGAACTTTGAAGGGATGTGTTAAATGTAATGGCTGGAATTCTGCCTTGCCTGGGTAGTTACATATGTGTAACTAGATAACAAAAAGTAAAAAGTTATGTATGCATATCTAAGGAGCATTACTCAGCCCAATACCCTATTATATTTCAAGTTTGCTTTAGCTGGCACCCACCAGATCTGGTGAAGGAGGTTGATGCAGCTGGTAATCAGGGCACAGGAGAATGACATTTCCACCCCACTTCCACCAGCCAGTGAGGCTGTGACAATCAGAAGCAGGATCTCTGGTGCATGTCCTTGTTGCAGCCTCATTGGCTGGTGGAAGTGGGGTGGAAACATCCTCCTCCTGCACCACAATCATTGGCTGGCTGATGCTCCTTTGTTTGAACCAGCAGCTGCCTGGTAATGTAGGCTTGGGAGGGCATTCACAATGGTGTCAATAGTGCCATGTCTACATCATGAATACAGATCAGTTAAGGATCTGTCACTCAAGATTATGCATCTTTAATTGCAATACTGAATTCCTGTCAACGACTTTACTTTTGGGCAACTGGCAGCTTCTGTGTTAGCAGTGCAGTAAATGGACACTGGATTTTACTCCAGACTTTAAAGGAGCTACCTAAGAGACATAGGCCATTTCCGCACAAGAGAATTAAAATGGCGCAGTGCGTCCTCTCACAGAGGTCATTTGCACCTTGGAGCGGACTAGGTCCAGACTACTTACCTCAGATCTGCACCTCAGTCCTCTCCAAAATGCCCCAACTGGTCCTCCAGCACGCTTTTTAAAGAACGGTAGAAAACCGTTCTTTAATTTTTCGGAGCACGCCATTGCGTACCTGCTCCCTTGTGCAGATTTGCAAGCTCACACCAATGTGAGCCTGCATTCTGCGGAGGGCGTGCTTTAGGCTTGGCGAGCTTCGCGGTTGGTCGAGCTCCACGAACATCTGGAAGCTGCCATTTTGGAAGCTGGAGCAGTGCGGATCTAAGACCTCGCACTGCTCCGATTCACCCTGGATGAGACAAGGAGCCCTGTGGAAGGGCTTAAGAGACAGTCCGCATTGGTCCATGCCCAGAAGATCCGGTAAGTACTGGCACAGAGCAATTCCCTTGCCTTGTGCGGAAATGGCCTCAGTCTCCAAAACAGGAGCTGCATCATGGATAGGACCTTTAAAGTACGGAATAAAAACCAGAGTGTATCCACTGCACCTCCGGCACTGAATGCTCCGGCCACTCCTGTGTAATTTGTTACTTTGGAGAGTGAAGGACAAGGACACAACATTGAAAACAATACAGTGATAATGTAGCTACTTTTTAATGGAATGCCTATTTTTTCTCATTAGTGGATGCAGAAAAACAATGCTTTGAGGGAATTTTAAGGGCTTCTTCTCTAAATTTTCTATTTTTGTCTCCCATGCCCTGATCTTTTTAGATAGTTTTACCCCTAAAAACTTAAATTAAAAAAAAAGCTAGAAGTAATGAGCACTGTAACTAGCATTGTGTTCCTGAATATTGCATAAGGGCTATGCTTCTTTTTAAAAAGTAACTTTTCAGCCTCAGCCTATCTACTTCATGCTTTCTTCATTCTATCTTAATAAGATAGTTAACAAACTGCAGATGTATACATTGAGAAAGGTGGAAAGGGGGCCTCTATCTTGCAGATCCTTCCTCCCTTTACATCTTAAGGCTACATGCAGCCTGTGACATGACTTTAATCTCAAGTCAACTTTTCTTCTTTCTCAGGCAGAAGAGAATTCAAGGCCTTCAAAGCTTGCACAGATTTGAGTGGCCTTTTAGTTGGTCTTACCACAATGTAGATTTTGGAGTTTTTTTTAAAAGTGACTTTCCATGCTTTGTGAACACTGCAAGAAATGATGGCGATGATGATAATGATGATGATGGAAACTGTTTCAAAGTAAAATGTATAAAATTGACTTCTTTCTCTAACAAAGGAAAATGAATCATAATTTCCTTCCACCCAAGAAAAATATCTGCTGATAAATTTTGGGTCAGCATTAATTAAATAATATCCCTTCTTTGTCCAAGAAAAGGTTTCAAGGCAGCTCACAGACACCCAAAACAAAGTACAATTGGAAATCTATTGATACAAAAGTTTAAAAAGTTAAAAGATAATTAAGTCACAGTCTATTCAAAATGCGCAAATTATAAAAACACAAATACAAACAGTATAAAATACACATTTAAAACATAGTCAAGTAGAAACACACCACTCACACCACTAAAAGCTGCATCTGATACAGCAAATTAAAAATTAAACACCCACTTGGTGGAAAGATAACAGAGAGGGGGGCCATCAGACCTCCCATGGCAGGGAGTTCTACAACTTGGGAGCAGCCACCAAGAAGGCTATCTCCTGCATCCTCATCAAACATGCCTGTGATGGTGGTGAGACCAGGAGAAAGCCCTCCTTTTTAGATCTTAAAGCTCAAGCAGGTTCATATGGGGAAATACAGTCTTTCTGATAGTTTGGACCCACGTGATTTGGGATTTTAAAAGTCATAACCAGAACTCTACAAGTTACAGACATAGATATTAAAGCAATTGACACTATGGGCCTTTCCACATTACACTTTAATAGCACTATTATTCCACTTTCAACATCCTGTGGAATTCTGGGGTTTGTAGTTTACTGAGGCTACAGAGCAATCTGGCTGAGAATTCTAAAGGCCCTTCCCTAAACTGCAAACCCCAGGAGTCGATAGGCTATTGAAAGTGGAATAATAACACTATAACAGTGTAGTACGGAAAAGCCCTAAGGCTGGTGGCCTTAATCACAAGGTAACATAAAACTCCTTATCTAAACATCCCTTGTCTCAATATGCCAACATTTTTCTGTGCTTTCATTCCATGCCCTGCCTATTATCCAAGTCTGCCTGTTTCTTCCTTTGCTATATGTATTGTTGTTTCTCATTGTACAATTTTGAGTTTTGGGGGCTGAAGTTGATCTCTTTCTGTACTCTAATGTTGTGACATGTCACAGTGGCAGTGCTACAAAATTCATAACAACTACCTCATTCTTAAGTGAATCCAAAAATATTGAACAAGCCAAAAGGAAAACAAAAAATTACAGATGAGAGAACAATCTGTGTTTGGAGACTCAGTTTCTTATGCCAGCAGCATGGTGATAGACCTTCCATTGTCAGAGAGCTTCCTGATTTAGAAAAGGATGTCATCTGACCCTGTATTGAGCCCTGTAAATGGTTTTAAGTGCCGAAGGATACCATTAAGAAGGATTCCAGGCCTTCCTCTGACTTTTAAGCTTAATTTTTTTAAAAAAAAAAATTATCTCACCCTTATACCGATGGAGTTAGAAGCAAAGCAAATTCAGTAGCAGCTCAGAGAAGCAAATGCGAAAAGCCCAAGATTAGAAATACTTAAGGAACTGGGTCTTTTTGAATTCTAATATGAACTGACCTGATTGACACCTCTCAGATGAATGTGCAGATTCAATCTGGATTACGGTGCAGATGTTGTTTCTTTTGGATTTTTTGCTTGTTCGAATGTTGCAATGAAGTTTTCAAGTCAAAAATGTATTGCCACGTATCTAAAAGTATATTTTGGAATAAGTTTGAAAATGATTATTTTGAGATAAAATATATGGATATTTTCAGAGTAAATGCATTACAAATGTATATTTAAATACAAACTTCACCTGTCTCTGTGTGTTTTACTTGTACATTCATTTGAAAACAGGAGAGAATTTATGAATGAGAACATGAAAGAGTAACATGGAAGCAACATGGAGCCCACAAAAAGCTAAATTCAATTGTTACCTCTAACTAGAGTAGACTTGTTGGATTCGCAGAACTTACATAAGCATCAATTTATCAAGTTCCCATTGATTGAATGGGTCTTCTCCTAGTTTGGACTAACAATAGGATTTTTACCACAATCTGATTTCTTTATCCTCACTCAAGACGTATCTTTCTAAGAATATCCAATTAGAACAGTAAGATTAATTTGTTGTGGGTGTTATTTTTGTTTGATTTGATTTGATTTTTTTTTTCAGCACAAAAACCACCCAGTGGGTTCTTTTTCACTGGAAAGAAAAGCTTTCCCCAGCACAAAATGGAGGCTAAATCATTCTGTGGAAGCAGTGGGCAACTCTAGTGCATCCAAAGACCAATGTTCCGCCCCTAAGACCTCCTAAAGATAGCACAAAGTTGTTGCTGTTGTTTGCCATCAAATTTAATGTTTGATGACTTTATAAATGAGAAACATACAAGAGCCCAATAAGCAATAGCACCATTCAGGTAGTAGAAACTCAGGGTTGTGGCTTCCTTGATTGAATCAATCCATTTGTAACTCAGTCCTCCTCTTTTCTTACTACTTAACATTTTACTGAGCATTAGCTTCTTTTCCTGTGAGTCACATCATCTCATGTTATGTCCAAAGTATGACAGCCTCAGATTAGACATTTCAGCTCTCCAAACAGAAGACAATTTGAAAGAGACAGTTATCTTCTGACAGACATTCAAAGGGAATTTGGGTAGGAAAATTCTGAAGTCCTAGAGATCGTTCCCCACACCAAACTTTCACAACTTAGCAGCACAAAAAGCAGCCATTTAAAACCACTCTGCTATTGTGGTTGAACAAAGCACATGTAGCCACAAACCTATTTTACAAGTAGATTATCCTGGAAGCCCTGGTGGCTGTAGGTTCCCATGACACAGGCTTTGACCTTAAAGAAACTATTCAAGGTGCTGAGCACTTTCCCCAGATAGATTCAGCCCTTTGGATAGTTGCTTAAAGTTGAGGCTAAAACCCAGTGCAACTCATTACTCTCACCAGTGTGGAAGCCATCAAGCACCACTGTTTAGACATTCAACTGCAGACAACAGAGAAGGATGTATCTTATTTAATTAATAAATGCCACTACGTTAAAGCACCATTCAAGAAGCAATGTTGACTTCTAGAGAGAATTCAGGCTTAGTTTGCTCTCAGACCCATTTATTGGTATTTTTAGTGGTCTATGTTAACCATAGAGGGAAAAATTGGGGGTGGCTGGAAGTCCACTTCTTGTTATGAAAAATGGATATTTCTTATGTTCAGCAATATGGGGTTAGAGGTGCCACAAACTAGTGGCATTTCTGGGGACTTCCAGACAAGGCAAATCATCCAAGGGAGGAAGAAAAAGATTGTCTGAGAAATTTTGAGTGGCCGAGGCTGCAAAAAAAAACTTCAGAACCCTGTGTGGCCCCAGGGCTACTCATCTTTCCCCCTGTTCTAAAAAGACTTCATTTCTTCTTTTAAAAAAATAGAACATTTAATATTAGTTGAATCAGGAGATTGAAGGAATATTGGAGGTGCAGGAAAGCATTCAATACCACTTTTCATAAAACCTTGCTTGAAAAATGAACTCAAATTCCCTTTCCTTTAAAGAGTGCCACCACATGGACTATCAATGGGCTGAAAGATCATTAATGAATCGTAATGATAAATGGCAGTGTTCCCACTGTGGGAGAAGGTAGCTGCATGAGGTGCCAGAGCAATTGGTGTTGGATTTCATTTAATTTATTGCTTTCACTAATTGATCTGGAAAAGAAAATAAACAGCAGGTTAATGAAATCTGCAGAGGTTACTAAACTGGGAGAGTTTTCAAATACAAGTGGAAATACACCACATATCAGTGTAATGTAGAAGGGCTGGGACAGGCTAGGAATGAATCAACTTATGAACATGTCTAGACATAACTAAATATTGAGAAGAAATAAAATGATATGATTTAAGGGATGAAAATATAGCATTTTAATAATTACTAACAGATCCATCTACAAAGGTCCTATCTTCTCCTCCTTTTTGAATAGTCCTCTTGTTTAGACTGACTCCAAAGCCGTGGACAAGCATAAGGAAGAATAAGTCATCTCAGAGACAAATGCACATCTCCCAGTTCATCAAATGACACATTCAGCTGGTTAAATGGAGAACTCCAGTGCAGAGAGGAGCAGATGAATATCATAATGCAGATAGGCATGGGCATTCACATGTACATCTTTACAGATAATCTGCATGGAAAGTTGCTTATGTGAACACATTGTTCTTGTTGGTTTGGTGTAAATAACATTTTTTTCTCCATGTTTCAAGTTCAAAAGAATATCTACTCTACACAGAACAACTGGATGCCATTTTAACTCTTACAGCTCCATCCTATAGGGTTTTGGGATCTGGAGCATGGAGATCTACTTAGAATTATCTGCTACTGAGTTCTAATTATTTGTTCAGAAGAAGGCAGTAGAAAACTGGTTTTCAGTTGTTGATTCTCCAGATATTTTGGACTTCAGCTCTCAGAATCCCTGTCCGTTCACAATAAAAGGTTCTAGTAAACTCCTCCAAGCCACACAAATATAGCCCTCTAGCAGGAAATTCTACATACTCCACTAAATTAGAAATCACAAGATACTCTAGGATTGAAGCAGGGCAGTTCAAATGATATCAAACTTCTATTACAGGGTAGATATACTTTAAGGTAACACTGTCATCTCTTGTTATAGTGTCACAACCATGCAGCAAAGCCCTAGAAGCAGACCTCCAAATAAACAAATGATGATTGAGGGGCTGACCTGATGCAGTATTCCTGCCCTTGCACAAATACATATAAATCTATGTACATTCATGCATACATACACATGACTGAAAATTTTAATAGGGCTTATTTCCAAGGCAATGTACACAGACATTATTAGATGATGGTATCAGCTTATGCTTCATGCTACATTTGATGGCAGTTCCATCAAATATGGCAGTTCCATGACAATTGCATGGAATAAAGAGATGAAACAACACATTTAGCTTGTGTAAATAAGAAAAAGGATCAGCAGAAGGAAAACTAGACAGGAAATGTTATTTTCTTTCTAATGGATAATTAGATTCTCACAATGGCAGCAGAGGACAACCTGTGCATAGTCATCTGATCCCTACCCATAACTTAGGCAACAACCTTTCAGGTGCAAAGGATGACCTTTCAATGTAATCTTCTCCTTGAACCCCACACCTCTGGGATAATGATTCTGATTAACAAAAGCCCCCTGTACCCTGCCCACAGTTCCACAGTCCTTACTGACAAGTGCCCAGAACGCCCATTCACCATAAAAGTATTCCTGTGTCCTCACCAAAAAGAGACCATCCTGCTCTTTCTTGCCAAATTTTGCCAAATTAACCTAGTTTTTAAAAGAAAAGCAATGCTGCTAAAGTTAAGCCAAATCCTTTCATATGCTTGGCCAGAGTCGGCAAAAACAAACATCCAGCTAACGCTGCAAGTAAACCTGCTCAGCCATGGAAGAACAACCAGCTAATCATACATAGAACATGTACAGCTTCCCTCCCACACAGGGCAGAAGGAAGCTGCCACATGCAAAGAGGCTTATAAAACAGACAATTCCAATTTAACAATCTGAGCCACATTCTCTTAAATCAATGTGTCATGTATAGTCACAGAGATGCTGACATATATTGGACCCCACTCCCATCCTATCTCTGGCCCAGCAACAAAATCATTCCCAGACAAATTGTGGGACCATCAATGTCTTAATGGTTTGTGCAGGGTAGAATTTGTTTGGGACTGTACCATGGAGATATGTAATTTTACAGCTGTGATGGCTGGTGAGCTTTGTGTCCCCAGTGAGGGGAATCTGCTCTAAGTTTTAGTCTGACCTTTAAAGGAGTTTTTAAAATTTTCATTAAAATATTTATGTCTTGCCTTAAATCATGAGATTCTGTCTGGCTTCTGAGAACATAGAATTTAAACAATTAAAAATCTAAAACAATCTAAAACAATTTAACAATTCTAAAAACATATTAAACAGCTGAAACAGTTTTAAGAGTGTTTAAAACCTAAGATACAGAGCTGGATGAAATTATTAAGCACCAAAGGCTTTAATAAAGAGCCCAAGCCTTAAAGCATCCAGTTTGCTGAACCCTATCATCAAAAGAGGTTCAGCACCTCGGATAGTTCCTTCAAAGTTTATCTCAGAGTGGATCCATTGCCCTGTTGTCACAGGAATAAGGAGCTGCAGCTGCTTTGCAGAATTTGGAAAAACGACTTTTTAGTACTACAACTTACACTGGGGAAGTTGTAGCCTTACAAAGAATTTTTTCCAAACACATATCCGTTACTCCTGCTCTGAAGCCCTGATCCCACTCCCCCGACCAGGCCTGCAAAGGACTTCAAAGGTTTAAAAGATCTACTTGAACTACTGACTTTGCAGCTAATGAAAAAAATTAAGTTATAACCTTAGATGCCGTGGAAAACTAACTGGCTGTTGCTTTGAAGAGGATGTGGGTGCTGGGTTTTGAAGTGCTAGGGGAGAAGGAACTGAGCATGTAATTATTTAATCTAACATTTTGAAAAACTTCCTGCCACCCCAACTTTCAACTAACTGCTAAATTTAACTACCCCTCAGTTCAGCTAGTGTTTTCATAGCCTCTCTGGATTAATCATTGTTTAAAACCTCCAGATAGCTGCTTCTGGAGTGACAGGCAGGCTGCGGACAGAAAATGGCCTTGTTTTGGATTCTGGCCCCATAGCATGGGTAAAGCCATTACTTTCATGTTGCTCTTTGGGAAGCTTCCAAACTCCTACCATGACAAGGATACAGGCACTGCATGTTAGCATCCAAAACTACCAAACCAGCACCATAGTGATGACTTGAATCAAAGGGTTTTCCTGGCATTCCAGTGCCTATTTCCCTCCTCCCTCAGGCAGACCAACAAGAGAATCAGAGTTGCTCTGCTGAAGCTATGCTAGCTGAGATTCTGGGTGTGGCAGTCCAAAAAACAAAAAGTCTTTCCCAAATTCTGTGCTCTGGTGATTAAGAAGTCCTAAACACCCCCTTCTTAATATCATCCTGAAGCAATTTCACTGTCTTGCCATTTTGCAGTTAGGATCTGGACTTTTCCACTTGGGGAAAGGAGACAAGGAGGTTTCTTGGCTGGCACATGTTGCTGAAATCCAGGTTTCATAATGAAAACAAAACCTGGAAGCTTTGCCTGGCTTCTGGCTTATTCTGGAGTTAACGGGGCAGGCCTGGGATTGTAACTGAAATGCATTTGGTGGCTTGAGTTCAAATCCTATTAGGCAAGAGGCCACATTATAAAGTGACCCAGCTTCACACCTGCTTCTTCCCAGCTGGTATCTGCTGCTCGAGAAGAGGCCCATGCACAGCTGAGATAAAAGATGGAAAAAAACAGGAAGGAAGGAAGGAAGGAAGGATGGAAGGAAGGAAGGACGGAAGGAAGGAAAACAGACAGACAGACCGACAGATAGACCAACCGACCAATCTCTTTCAGAGAAAGCTTTGAACCCTCGACTTTTTTTTTCTTCTGTCTGCCTCCTTTCTCTTTTCTTTCTTCTTTCCCCCCTCCTTTCTAACTTTTGTTACAGCTTTTTTTTACTACTTCTCCCAATTGTTCCAGACAGCTGCATTTGAAGGCCTGCGGGAGGTAATAAGAATCTGTGAAAAAGGCATTTGAGAGCCTGGTAGGGAACATGTTGGTAAGAAGGACCTGCAGTCGCATATGTATTCTGTTAAGTTAAACTAAATTCATGTAGACCAAATTGTCCCCAGCCAAAACAGTAAGCCTAAGAGGCAACCTGTCAAGCTTTCTGTCTTGAACAAACTTTTACTACAGGTACTGTTACCTTGACTTCTGGGGGTCCCTGGGGGGCACCTGGATTTGCTCCAAAAATACAAAGGTTGGGGAAATTAGCGGAGCACTGCTTAGCAAAGCCAAGGGTAGGGCAATGCAGCAAGATCTTAACCCTATGTCTATGGAGTCAGACTGCATGAGAGAGACAAATCAAATGTACGATTAAGAGTATTTTATTTAGAATTGGCAGAATTTCCACACACACACAAAGCAGTCACTCACACAAGCACACAAGGACTACTGAGTCTGAAAGACTTAAGAGTGGGAAAAGAGGAGGGAAAGAAAGCGGTTATACTGTACCTGGTCCTGAAGACTGCACCTCGGGAAGAAAACAAAAAACAAAAAACAAAGAGAACTCAGCAGAGAAAGAATGCTAAGGGGAGCTCTCAACTAGCAGAATGCCAGACGCTAGTCAAAGGTGGGAGTTCTTCAAAGAGAGCCCCAAAAGGGGACTCAATTATAGTGCAAAGTATGCCTGGGTGGGGCAGATTCTTTCCGGAGAAGGACAGATGTTCGAATCATGCAAATGGGCCTTGTTTTGCATTTCAAACCTCATTCGGAAGACACTTAGTCTCTCAAGGTGTCAAAGTTGCAGCCGGCCCATTTAATGTGTGCGTACCTGTCTTTTGAAGTTTTCCTCTTGGATACATGACTGGAGGATATTTGGTCTGATCTTTGCCAGGGGGCATTTCAGCCTTTAGACTTGGATATCTAGGTTTCCATCCGGTGAACCTCTGGATCAATAAATATAGATAATAAATACTTCACTTCCCCAAGACTGGGTCTGTCAGCAGATAATAAATATTTCCCTTCCACTATTGACAGAGGTTACAGTACCTCCAAAAAGGGAGGGAAAAAAATCTCAGGAAGTATTAAGTCTTCCCAGTTCTTTTTTTACCTGCATATTGATGGGGTTCCATAAAGTGTCTTTCTCGAAAGACTGAGTTTGTTTGCTCCATCGCTCTCCCTGATCAATGTGCCAAAACCAGTCTCATGCAGCATTTCAGAAACTTATTTTCACCAACTGCCACTGAACATTTTTTTTTAATTATCATTCAGGAGTTGTAGTCAAAATGCTAAGGTGTTTTAGCAATATTATGATGGCTAAGAATTGGGATGATTTTGTTTTAGTGCAAATGTTTGTCTTTTCCTTGCTTGATCTCTGTTGAATCTGTGTCCTGGAAATAGTAGCTGCGTTTACTTAGTTGTGTCCGTCTTTACTGGTTTGGAGACAGTAAGGATACATGCACAAATACAAATTCTGTTGTAGTATAAATCAAACTAGGCAGTGGGGATAAAAAGTTTTTGGTAATGCTGGGAGTTCCCACAAAATATTTCAAAATGAAGAAAACATTGTGTTGATCTCCAGAATAAAACTAGTTTGTACAGTGACAAAACCTTGGAGTTCCGGGGATTTTTTTTCCCCCATCTGGAGGTGCCCTAAGTTGTTAAAGTCTGTGCAGAAACAGAGGCACAAAAACTCTGCCTGGAATCCTGTAGGTTACACAGATGTAACCCTTGGATATTCCAGCATATGTGTTTTTACAGCCACTGTGGAAGAGGGTATCCTGTACCTCCTTGCCCAATGCATTTACCCCCCCCATATGTGAAAAGAGGGCCCAAGTCTCTTCAGCACAGTTCTGTCCTCCCACCACTGAACAGCCATAAGTGTGCCCCCAGGACCTTTCCAGCTGCCTTTCCACTCCTGAAGGGTGACAGCTGTTCCTTCTCCTCCTCCAGATATACAAAGGCAAGGAGCCCTAGGTACATCCCTGTGGACAGTCAATACCCCAAGGGGCAGAACTGCATTAAGGAGACATGGCTGTCCTTGTGCACCTGAGAAAAAAGAATCTATCACACACAGAGACCACTAGAATTGTTGTGCTAGTGGATAGTTATGCTCCACCAGTATAACTATTGGATGTTGGCTTCAGTATAACTGAGTAGAGATGGAAATAAATTTCCCTGTGCTCAAGCACCTCAATGAAAGTACCATTTTCAGACTTCCTGAAATAGATTGCAAGAACATGCATACCACATCCCATATTTGAGGGGCTTGGAGGTTATTTCAGAGAAACAAGGTGTGCCTAGAACCATGTGCATATTTTTTAAAAAATAGAACCCCCAGATTGTGAAAAAAGGGCTGGGGATCAAACCTGGGACCTTCTGCACACAAAAAAGCAGATGCTCAACCACCAAATTACAATAATTCCCCCTGTAAACTCCAATCTTGTGCACATAAGCCCTGCTGGACATGATGAAACTTATTTCTAATTATATATAAGATTGAGTTCTGAATGAGAGACATGACTGCATGTCATGACAATCCATAAAGTCAATGGCTGTGGGGTAGAGCAGGACATTAGTAGCCTCACCCTCCAAGATTGCCCCTCCAAGATCTGAGTCCATTGCATTATTGTTCCCCCAAAAGTCAGGAAGAATGCCATAGCTAAAAAGTATCAAAAATCACTGAGAGATCTGTGAGAACTAGTAGGGTTGCATCCTCACATACATTTATTTAAATCTAGGTTAATTGGAGGCAGATTTTATTTTGATTTTTATTGTCTGTGCTTTATAGTGTACAGCACATTGCATTTTTGTTGCTTTTTTGATACTTAAGAAATAAATGTTTTTATTGTTATCATTTAGTACAATTTAGTTTAATGTTGTTATGTGCTAGCTCATTCTAATTTTTATTTGAGAAGGCTATTGTGTAGCAAGAGTAAAGCAGAGATTAAAAGTTACTGTTTTAGACCATAATTTTTTTTAAAAAAAGTTTGAGTTGTAGCCTGCAAAGCTCCCAAAAGTCACTTTTCCCTACCTTTGGGGCAAAATCATAGAAAGGAGAGAGATTATAGGTTCTTTCACTCTCTCTCTTTCTGTAGCCACACACATGCATGCCTTTTTCCTGTCAGGTGTTTGGGCTGTGCATTTCCATAAGTAAACAAACTTTTTCTCATTCGTGCATTAGCAAGGATATTTTGCTAAAACCTTGATCTTTACTTGAAGCGTTGTTGTGGAGCTGATCTCACAACATCTGTCACTGATTGCAAATAAATCAGTTCTCTTACCTCAGGGAGAAATATGTATGCAATTGCAGCGGTAAAGCTTACAAGTAAACCCAGGAATCCGCTAAGGAGATGAGCTCCCCAACTGTAGAAAAGGCATAGATGAACAACATTTCATCTTTTTGGGATTTGAAGGAGAAAGCCCATGAAAGTATCTAAACATCTCCCCCCTCCATCACAAAAGGAAAAAGCTGTTATCAAAACAGGCTTTTCTGTGTAAAAATTAATGTTCATTCTCACCCTGCCCCTTTCTTCATTTGTAATGCATGGTGAGCTTTCACCACAGATTTCTAAACACCAAATAAGCAGCTATTCCAGCTTAGGCAAAAATGATTATTTACTACTGACAATCTCGGTTCAGCATTTTCTAGAGAATTTACAGCAAAACTGCCGGCAGAGAATAAAGATCCGTTTGACAAAGCTGTTCCTGTTTGTGAAGCATCCTACAAAATGTTTTTCCCTCTTATACCTAAAAACTGTGTGTTGCATTCCAATGTTTTCATCTGAAGATGGAGTAGTCCTGAAACACCTGTGAGTATATCTATTTTCTTTCTCAGCCACTGTTCAGTAAAATGAATCACATAGTCTCAAATGTCCAATATGTTCAACACACGGTCTTGAGTTCTTTTTTTCTCAGGTATACATAGCCTTCCTAAAAGCAAATACAGCATTCACAATTTGGCAAGCCTTCCTTGGAATTTCATCTGACCCAAACTGTACATCTAGCAAACATCTAGCTGGTAACAGTCTTAAGAGTTGAGAAGTTCATTAAAGAGTCTAGTTACAACCACATGGAATCTGCAGTGATTTGGGAAAAGCAATTGAAATATTTGTCAGTCATCAGCCCATTTGGTCAGCAACTCATATACACATAGTTATCAAACACTGGGATGTTTTCAGCATTTTTTCTTTTCTTTTCTTTTCTTTTCTTTTCTTTTCTTTTCTTTTCTTTCTTTCTTCCTTTTTTTTTTTTTTTGAGAAACACTGGGAAAAATTGCAGTTTCAAACAAATCTTGAGACAGTGCACACCAGGCATCTGGTAGTGGATACCATACCTTTGGTGGTTGCAGAGTGGTGGGAGATTGATGTGAAAGGTGTTCCAGAGACCAGGGGTCACTTCATACTGAGTTGCACAATGTAGAAGCGACCTGAGACCATTATACCAAGAATTTATGACATAGAACAAATTCATGTCCAATAGGGATGGCTTTTAGCATCTAGTTCCATCAAAAATGATCCAGACATGATACTTAAGACTATGTATGGAGGACTGAGTATGTCAGCCTGTATCTTCTCAGTGCCATTTTTGCGATTTTTTTTTAATTACTCATGTCACTTCTTTCCAATTTCTATATCAATCTGGAGATTTTTTTTAAAAAAATGCATGAAAATCCACATATATACTTTTATACTCAATTTTCCCTAGCATACACTTTTGTATGAAACTTTCCATATCATACACATTTTTGCATGCAGTTTTTGAGCCACAAACTGAATCACAAAATTTACAAAAGACTGCAGTCCAACAGATGACTATCTTCTATCTAAGTATTAATCCATGATGTGAGATTAAGGTAGTTTGCTTTAAAATGTGGACCAATCAAAACTCTCCCTTATTCCTACCCCTAATTATATTCTTGACAGCATCATCATGATATTTCTATTATGCTGATAAGGTTAACCAATTCACACGTATCCCCAGACCAAACAAGCAATAGCAAAAGAAGATGTTAATCCAGTCTCTGATGCCCCACGGTGCACAAAGCATGGACTTACTCCATATGCTTTCATTCTCCCTTCTCCCTTGCAGACTAAGTATCAGTTTTAATTTTCACTTGTTTTCTACGAGCCAATGAGCCTAACAAATTGGAGCATAGTGTTTAGTGATTAAATTTACCTGGCTCTGGGCCAACCCAACTAATATCACTTTGGCATTTTAGAAAAATGTAGAGCCAGAAAGTTGGGGGCTGTATTTATATCTTGTCTTTCTTTCAGTGGGTAGCTGAACAAGCACTGCCAAACCTTCTTTTGTTCGCTCTGGGATGAGAGAACTAAACAGCATTTTACAAAATAAAATAAACAGAAAATAAACAAACTTCTTTTGTGCACAGAAATGTTGATTTCTGGGTGGGAAAACCCACACACACACACAAAAGCTGTTTTCTATGCAGGAAATTTGCTATCTGAACAGAAAATGTCATTTTCTGCACATGAAAAATGTGCATTTTTTTCCTGCAAAGAATAAGTCTTGAAATGCCAATAAAACTGTGCAGTTTTCATCAACTTCCTCACAGTGAAGAGAAAAAGATGGTAAAATTGTTCATTCTTGTCTGCAAGAACTAAATTTATGAAGATTTACATCTCTTGCATCTTCTGAGAGCCCTTCCCTCTGCTTGATCTTGTGAGGTTCATATCTTCTAAGTCTACCTCATCAAGGCCCTCTCATTGCCCCATTCCCCAATAAGAAAACCCTAGGAGATGCAAAACCTCTGTGATATCTCCTGCTACCACTACACACCGCTGCAAAAAAGCAGTATGCTACCATAAGGAAGTGAAAGGTGAGAGAAAATTCTGTTTTTCTTTCCAGAGAGAGCCACCTGTTATCTCTCAAGTCTTCCTGGGTTCACAGAACTATTTTCATGATTCTTTGGAGCCTGGCCACTTAAAATTGCCTATATTTTACTGTCACCTAAGCTCATCCTTCCTCTAAGAAGCTACAGTACACGTACATGGCTTTCTCTCTTTTTAATACTCACACCAACCCTGTGAGCTGTAGTGTGCTTTGCGGCCTGTCTGGGCCTGTCATTTCTTGGTTTAAGATTATAGTTTCAAATAGCTCCTGAGCACATTCCTTCAAGCAGAGTTTGGAAAAGCTGCTTTCTGAGCAACAAGTCCTAGAATCCCATGACCTCTCTGCCATCCAAAAAAGTAATTTTCCCATGCTCATCTTTCAATTAAGAACAAGTCTGCTTTTCATTTGCAAAGAGAGACAGGAAATGAAGAGGCAGATACAAAGACTTGGTTGAACTAGGCCCACAATTTGTTAAATCCAATGAGATGATCAGCAGAGGGCAACTGATGTGTGGTGGCATCCTGTCAGATTAGGGTGAACATTCCTGGGGAGAGGAGTGAAGTAACACTTCCACTCAGCTCCCTCAGCCACACCATAAAGTGTAGAAGGCAGTCTTTCAAGAAACACCTCTTCCCAGTGCATCACAGGTCTAGGTGGCTGTGGATGGTTGACCATAAAGATCTAACCCTATTCCTGTTTACGGGTCCCATAGCCCTAGAGTGAAAGTGTCTGGCCTGGACAGTCTTTGAAAAAGAGCCTCCAGAAGCACAGTAGCATGTTTCTAATCTTCACCACCCATGCAATTAGACTATTTACAAGCAGAAAAGCACCCAATTCCATTTAAGCCAGCTGCCGATTAACCTGTGCAGAGTAGGGGGGAAAAGTGTATAGCACAAATGAACCAAAGAAAATCTGTCAACCAGGTAATCTTGCACAGAATCAGGGAGCAGGAGGGGAGCTGCTGCCGAGAAAGAGGTCTGAACAGGAAGAGGATCAGGATTACACAGACTTGCTTCTCTTCGTAGGTGGTGGGTGTCAGCATGTAAAGCCGTTCTGTATCTCTCTCCACTCTGGAAATAGTGTTTCCAAACCAGAGTGCAGCACTGGCCAGGGAATGGAATTCAGCTTCCCCAGCTTCCCACTAGGGAAATTCAGCTGAGCCTCTCTTCCTATTAACAAAGCTATGCCAAGGTTATTTAATTTAATCACACTGTTCCACTGCATTTTATTCAAAATAGCTACAGTATAATGACAGATACACTGTGATGATACAATAAGTAGAAGCTAGAAAGTAATGATCAGAAATCAGACATGGAATTTGCAGTTGTTCCACCAGACTGGACTCTATTAGCATTTATATTCCAAGAAGACTATAATAATACCTAATAAGTACATAATAATGCCTAATGACTAATAACAACAATAATTTGATTCCTTCCTGCAAAATGCAATACAGTCAATGGTTTCTAAAATTAAATACCAAAAACTGGAGGGTAAACAGTCTTTTGCAAATTATGACAAGCGTGGCTCATTAGCTCAGAGCCATCCCATCATGTACCTACTCCATCTGTACACTTCACCTTTCCGCCCTCTCCTCCATTAGAAGCTACATGAGTCGGGGACAAGTTATTATGTACCAGTATCTGTTTTCTTTAGCTGAGTTGCCATGATGCTTCTGAGTAAACAGGAAGAATAACTGTCCCTGTGTGTTGTGGCCATCAACCACAAAGGACATGACACGGAAGGAAATGCAATCTATCTTGATTTCTCTAAATGAGCTTCTTGCATAACTGCCTCTTCAGAAGCCAGTACGATGGAGAGCAATGCCCTCGTGTAAGTCATAAATAATCATTTTCATCATGATCTCTATTGTAGGCACTCTTAGGAGTCAAGCTCTGCAGTACACAACTGTTCCTTGCCAGGGAGATCATTGAGAAACCATGTCTGTTCTTTCTACAGCTTGACTATTAGCACAAGCATTGCACTAACAAACAGGATGGCTGTTCTGTATCTCAGAGTACAACATATTTTCAACTCAACGGTACTGCAAAGCCATGATAAGGAAGCTGCTGCTCTCCAAGAAGCTGTTGAACGTGACATCTCATCAGCCCCAGCCAACATGGTCAAAGTTGGGGGTGGTTAGGGATGCAGTCAAAGTTGCTGGAGGGTCACAAGTTTCCCACTCTTTGCTTTAAAGGCTAAAGATTTTCTAACTTCATTACATAGTGTGTGCATGATTTCTATTCCACAGTGTGATATTTTCTGCCTGTGTGCGATTTTCACTACGGTATAATTTCTTCACCTTGTGAAAATGTTCATAGCTAACATATATTCCATATATCTGTGCCATTGTTCAGATGTTGTTAGATCTCGGTTCCAACCAGCCCAGGACAGCAGAACGAATGATGCAGTCCAGAAAATCTTGATAAACACAGATTTCTATGATTCACTCTAATCTTGTCAAGTTTCCTCCCATGGTTCATGAGTACCAAGATGTTCCCCAAAGGGAATGTTTGACCCCACTGCATTGCCTTGTACCTCTAAAAAGGCCTGAGATGTGAGATGGGGGGCTTCAATGGGAAGGGGAACCAGCCAAAATTGGATAGAGGTACTTTGTATGAGCAAAGATCCCACACGCAATAGCTGCTGCTGCATGCCCCCTACCTTCGTCCCAAGGCCTTCCCGGTGGTCATAAGTGACGGGAAATTCTGGCTGTTTAACCTTCCTTCCATGAACAGTGCACTGGATGCAGCCTCTTCTCCCTTATTTATGAATAGGTTTCATAATTCCTACTGGAAACCTATTGGGTGATCATGAAAAATTTGAAACATGTTTCATTGGGCCATTTATTCTAGTTTCTTGTCTGTGATTACTGGTTGATATCATCCGGTTTATAGAGGTATTAAAATTTTTAGTGTCAAAACCACAGTAAATGACTGATTCTTGTAGCTTGCACAAAGGAACAATTAAGAACAATGGAAACATAGTTGGAATACTGGCCATAGAACAATCGTTTCTGTAATCTCTCCTTTTAAAAACAATGTTCTTGTGAATCTTGAAACTAAGGCCATTTCCGCACGGGGTGAGGGAATTGCCCCATGCCGCTACTTACCGGGTCTTATGCCTCCCCAGTCTGGTCCAGGCTGCTCCAGAGCAGTGCTTGCTCGTTGCTCTGCACTGCTCCAGCGCCAAAAATGGCAGCTTCCGGTTGGTCGAGGGTCTCAACCAACTGCTGAAGCTCGCCAGCCTAAAGCCCGCCCCCGGCAGATCGCAGGCTCGCATTGGTGCGAGCCTGCAAATCTGCACAAGGGAGCAGGCTCGCACTGGCGTGCTCTGTGCTTTTGAAAAACCAAATGAAACAGGTTTTTCAAAAGCACACTGGACGACCACTTGGGGTCGTTCCGTAGCAGACTGAGGTGCAGATCTACGTTAAATAGTCTGGACCCAGTTTGCTCCCAGATGCAGACGTCCTCCCTAGAGGACGGACTGCACCGTTTCAAATACCCCATGCGGAAATGGCCTAAGAAATGCTTTCCCTTCCTATTGTTTTTCATTTGTTGTATTACAACTGAAGTACAACCAGCACTGCCTAGATCTGTACATAATACCTCAAAATGGGGACCACAGTTTTTCCACTCCCCATTCTTTACCTCAGGAGTCTTACCAGCAGGACTTCACAGAGTCCTCTCTTGTTTTCCCTTCCCCTTTTAACTTCAGTAATATTAGTAACAATGCCTTGGCCCTCTCCTTTTTTCTTGCCTTTTTCATGCCTCAGGCAGCTTATCAACAATGCCTCACAGAATTTCCTATTGTTTTCCATTCCTTTAAAAATTATTCCCTGATGAGTTGTGGCAGACTCCTCTTTCTTGGTTCTAGTTTGGAATGTTGAGTTTTTCACTTGAAACTAGGAACTGCAATTTGGATGATTACCCAAAACCACACTGCCAAATCTTGAGGCATCTACCATGATTTCCTAATGAGTTATAGCCACCCCTTTCTCTGCTTCTAGCAAGCTGCTCATCTGGCTTTTTTTCTCTTCAAATTCAGCATTGGAACTTTGACAAAAACAAGAAGAAAATGTTCCTGTAAATGCTGAGGTGTCTAACAAGATGAATTACAGCTGCCACACACATGGAGATATTCTCTTTTCTTTATTATAGATGTATTATATATATGCTTGGCTTAGGCTCTCTTTCTCCACAGTTGACTTCATAAAATCATAGAAGTGAAAGAAATCAGAAGCTCAGTTAATCTAGCTCTTTGCTGGGAAGCTAAATCATTGTCTTCTAGTTGCCTACTGATCAACTTGGTCTGTTTAGATCAAAGCAGCAAATACAGAGAAAGGTGTTTAGAATAAATCTCATGAATTGTGAGACTGAAACCAACCACTGCTGTTTTCCTGAATCTTTGTGTTATGCTCATCTTTCTCATTACATTTTTTTCTCCAGAAACTCATCTTTGATTCTTTGATTCTGCTGTTGACACTGTTAGTGAAAAGGGACTAAAGGAAAGTAGATTATTCAAAATCCACCAAATGTATCTTGCACTGATACGCTGCACTGATGACATTAATTGCTCCCACAATAATGTATAATAGGTAAAAAATAAAATAAAACAGTGAATACATGATGAAAGCCCATTTAAAGATAAAAATAAAAACTCTTCTTTAAAAATAGTTCTAAAAGGATAGTGTTACTCCACTGGAAAAACTCTATCCCAGGGTCTACAATTTTGATATTAAATATGATTCTGTGTGCCTGAGAGGTCGTCCAGATGAGCACGTAGGCAGCCACGGTCGAACGATCGAAAACCAGGTCAGGCCAGTAAAATCTCCAGTCACATAGCCCCAGGAAACCTCAAGCTGTGCAAACGCACAGTAGACAAAGGGTCCTCAGCCCCTGAGAAGCCGACTTGAGGGGATTAGCGTGTTTGCCCCAAATTGAGCACCGATAGCAATAAAATCCTATCAGACAAGGACCAGTTAAGATCCTGAGACTTTGGCAACACCTTGTAATCTCATCATGCAAAGGAAGTTACCTTTGTGGAGTTTCTTTCTCGTTGCAACACTCATTGTTCTCCCTGGGAAAGGATTAGCCCTCCAGGTACTTTTTCCCTACAAATAATCCCAGTTTTTGAGTGGTTCTTTGGATCACTTCTGGTCATCCCATCAGACTGTTTCTCTGTCCTTTGAGTAATCCCCTCAGCCCTCTCCATGCTGAGCCCCACTTCTCCGCTGTTTTTCCTGGACCAAGGACTTCAGGAAAAGTGCAGTATTACCCCAGCTACAACCCCTTCAGTATTCCCCTATCCAGTTTCCTCTCTTTTGCTTCTTAATAGGTCTCGAGTGAGTGTGTGAGTGATTGCGTTGGTGTGTGAGACTTTCATTCAATAAAATTATTTATTGGACATTTTTGTTTGGTTTTTGGCTTGGCCTGACCCCGTAAAAACTAGGTTTCCCTGCCTCTCGCATTGCTATTGCTTGTGCTCTGGCTAGTTTCCATTCCCCATCACATGGAGCACATTGAGGTGTCCCCCCAAGGGACCCCAGAAATCAGGGTAACAATAGACAATTTCAAAAATCAGTTACAACCAGCCAGGGCAGCTGGTCATAATTTTAAGGACTGAAAGCCAATAGAATTAACACAGTTTTTAGCTAGCAGATGGAAACTCAGAAGGGATAGAGACATCCTGATCTCCTTTGGGAGGTAATTCCAGTGGGGTATTGCTACAGAGAAAGTCTTGTCATGTGTGCTCACAAACCTAGCCTCTCCAAGTGACAGCAAAAGCAACAGGGTCACCACCACTGAAGATTTCTAACTATGGACAGATACAGGAAGCCATCTGAGGCTTTGTAGATCAAGACTAGCATCCTGAACTGAGCACCCTGAACTCTCCTTAGGATAAATTGTAGCTGATGTACCAACCAAGCTGAGGAAGAGTACTTCTGGCCACAGCAGCTAATTGACCTTAAGGGGGCCACCTGAGCCATGAAACTAACAACCCAATCCAGAACAGGTTGTAATCCCAATCACAAGTTAGCATTCCTGTTGCAGCTCAGAGGAGGAGGAAGAACTGGCTAAGCCACAACTTAAAAAATGGAACCAGGATCCTGATGCCCAGCCAGAGACCACTGGCTTGCAATAGGGATATGCACATGCATAAAGTCTGCATCCATGGATTTCCTCTATAATCCATTTCCAGATTCATCATCCCTCTTCCCTCTAAGTGACAAAATCTACCCTTTTTTTCCATGTACCCTCTCCCCATATGTCCACATTTGGTGCACATGTTTAAACTGTATGCATTGCGTGAACAATTTGTCCCCCACTCATCAACCAATGAAGTGTTTCTCCAGATTTTGGGAATTCCTGATCATTGGCCATGCTTACCAGGACTTCAGTGAAATAAAGTAAAAAAAAAATCAGGAATGGGAGCCAAAGACAAGGAAGTACTGGAGTAAAGCATATTTTAGCAGCGTTTTGCATACATTTTGAATATGTGCATTTTTCTATACATATTTTTCCATTTGTTTCAAATGGAGCAACCTGTCAGTGTAAGGATTATGGAAAACAAACTGCATTCAGGAAATGTGAATTGACCTCAGAGGGAAATTGAATAGTCCCTTCTGCTTGAAAAGTCGGGTGCTTTCTTATAATGACAAACCTACCCACTGGACAGGATGCTACTGAGTGGAGAAGAAGTACCCACTATCGTAACAGGCATTTTGACCCTTTAAGGTAGGAGTGGGTAAAGGTGAAGGCAGTGAGACTGATTTTTCCTCTTTTGTGCCTTCCCAATGAATTCATATCTCAGTGTACCAGAAGTAATGTTGCATCACTTCTGGGTGCCATTTTTGATCAATTTTTGACTTTTGTGTTGTTTGTTTGTTTGGAGAAGGCTTTGAGACTGGTTGTAGAAAGTAAGCTGTCACATTTGTGGCCAGTTTGCAGGCAAAACTTCGCCTAAAATTAAGCACAAAAATATTAAAGGTAAATATTGAATGCAAATGTTTCAGGGAATCCCAATTTCAACAGGCTTCAGGAGTTGCACTTTAGGGTTCCAAGTACTGTATGTCTCACACTTTGGCCACCCTTACCTTGGAAAATACTTCTAAAGTTCAGAATAAAACCTGGAACAGATGTTTTCCCCTAATGACTTGGGAACCCATAGCTGCAATTGACCTGAGACAGATGAACACCAAGGTTTGCTAAGCTAGTAGCTATGACTTAAGTAGAAAGAAGATTAACATCATCCCAAACCTTCTACCAGCAATAGCAAGGGACCAGCCCTATTAGAAATACAGATTAAGAAAGACTAGTCTGGGGGCCTAGTGTAGCCTTTGGAGGGTGCCTGGAACAAAAATGTGCCCGACATAGTGTCTTAATCCAAATAGGCTTTAATTAGGTCAAACTGACCTAAGAACCACTTAGGACATAAGAGCCAGCTCCTAGTTCCATCTCCACATGCCTTATTAGAGCTGTTTCTTTATGCCACCTAGATCCTAGGTAAGAATTGTTCAATTTGATGAATTATGAAAAATCATGACAGTTTGATTGTAGGTTCTCCTATATACTTGAAGAAGGCAAGAAAACTTATGGAAAAGATATACATACACACACACACACACACACACACACACACATGTATATGTATATATGTATATATAGTCTCTGCCACTGCTGCCTTGTCTATTAATGCCCTTCCATAAAAACTTTGAATCTTGGTCACATTCACCAAAGAATGCTGCTGCAGTTGCTGCTTTTGCAGTTGGTATGGATAGGGTTGCAAAATTGGGAGCCCATTCTTTAGTGTTATTTCCATCTCTCTTTGAAGATAGATTCTGCTTTATGAGACTACTCCTTCATACTATAATGGCTGTGGTCTGTTCTCAGCTACAACAAAGCAGACAGATGATGAGAGAACAGCTGTTTCTAGCTGCAGTATACTTACAGGGAAAGACAGTGAAAACATACCATGACATATATCAGTGTCTGAGTAGGAGACCAAGTGATGGGTGTATGAACACATCAATACAGCTGTCAATATTTATTGTGAAGGCACTGGCTCAGACTTTTAGTGTCTCTTTATTTATTGCCACTAAATGAGTTTTACGCAGTATTAGGATTGCTCAGTTAAACACGCAGTTCTCTGAAAATGAGACATGCAAGTATGATCACATACCATAAATCTGTCCTTTATAAAACAAAATGCGTCCTACCTAATGAGAATGATTCTTCTTTTTTTAAAAAAACACATAATAATAATAACCGCCTAAGGCTCTTCCCTCTCCATATAAACTTAAACAATTCAAAGCTGTGTTGTTGTTGTCTTCTGTTCTTATACATTTGTTTGCCTTTTATTCTCTGCATTTCTACTTGAGAGAAAGAAGGAAGGATATGAAAAGTTCTAGAACAGACTAGATTTACAACAGGTGAATGAAAGAGCTTGGTACTTCAAGAGGGTCACTTGCATAAAGCATGTCAGGATGTTTCCAGTAAGTTCCTCTGAAATCCATGTCATGTCTTTGTCATAGTTTTGTGGGTGGTGCTGGGGTGCAATGGAGAAGATCCACCAAATGCACATGATTTCTACCGGATCTCTTCCTGAATGAGCCCATAGGCATATATAAGCAAAGTGAGATATAGATCAAATTACTGCCTATTACTACCATGGAAAGCTTCCTACAGATCAAGAGCTGATATTAAGCTGAATACCAGACTCGGGGCCTTTCCGTCCTACACTGGTTCAGCATGACTAATGTGCTGATGAAACCCACCTCTATCAATCCTTTCCACCTTACTCCAAAAAAGCTGTTTCTGTACTAAAGCAGAGTCTGCTGTCAGTAATGGACTGGATGAGGGTGAACAAACTGAAGCCTAGTCTAGACAATACAGAGGTATTCCTGATGAGTCAAAAGGCACATCAGAGAGTAAGGATTCAGGCCACTTCCACATTACATTGTTATAGTGCTATTATTCCACTTTCAATATCCTGTGGAATTTCAGGGTTTTGTAGTTTACTGAGGCCAAAGAGCTGTCTGGTGAGAATTGTAAAGGCTCCTCCCTAAACTGTAAAGCTCAGGATTCTATAGGATGTTGATAGTGGAATAATAGCACTGTAACAATGTAGTGCAGAAAGGCCCTCAGTAAGAGTGTTGCCCTATAACTAAGCTGGAGTAGACTGAAGCTTTATATCAGGGGTGAGGAAAGTTTGACTCTCCTGATGTTTTGGATGACAACTCCAACTGCTATTTACCATTGGCCAGACAGGCGGTACCTCATAAGAACATAAACCCAAAGTGCTTGTAGGTCGAAAGGATCCCCCCAGATTCTTTATATGGCCCTGCACAGAGAGAGTTCTGTGGAGAGATCCTGCATGCTAAACATGCACGGATGGACACCATTGGGGTTGAAATGGATTGTGTGACGACTCAGTATGGAGGGTTGGAGTTAGTTCCTCTAAAGCTACAGGTGTTTCAGTAGAGAAACCATCTGAATCTGAAAAGCACCTTTGCTGATGCCAGAGATGGGGGGCCTCATAGCTTGCTGGAGTTCTTTCTCCAGGGAAGCCTCTAGCAAGGTCATGACTTCGAAGAATCTTATCTCTGTCTTCAATGTTTGGAGTTCTGCTCTGACCAAGAATGGTAGGGATTTTGAGCTACACTACAAGCTCCAAGGCACTTATGATGGTCCCATGAACAAACAGTATTCCACGTTGTTAAAAAGATAACAAACCTCTGGATAGGGGAAAGAAGAACCTTTGAAAATATTTCAAATATTTAAAAAAATGGTCAGAAAATGTGTTTCTTGAGTATTGAGAAACCCTAATGGGAGAAATCCTGAACTAACAAGAATCTTTGCCACTTGTGACTTATTCTATAAAAAAAATTGTACCTGGTTCTTTTGCATAGATAACATTTTTCTGCACGGAAAATAATAATATAATATTACTAAAAACATAATTTTCTGTGCAGAATAACAAGAACAACAACAACAACATCCTTAATAGTACTATTTTCTTGTGAAGAAAATGCTGTTTTCTGCAAAAGGAACAACATGTGAATTTTACACAGAGTAAGACCATTTCTGCACTAGACTGTTGTAGGGCTATTATTCCACTTTCAACTTCCTATGGAATCCTGGGTTTGCAAATTAGGGAGGGGTCCTTGAGGTCCCTCCCTAAACTGCAAACCCCAGGATTCCATAGGATGTTGAAAGTGGAATAATAGCACTATAACAGTCTAGTGCGGAAATAGCCTAACTTTCAAATGGTAAATAGTCTTTGATAACAGTGCAGTTTTGGAAGATTTTCTTGCAGTGAGAAAAAGATTGCTAAAAATGTTCATTGCATCCTTTCAGAAGAAAATTAAGAAAAAAATTACCTCCCTAGGATCAATACTGCCAATGCCATTAATCCTTCCCCATGTGCATTCCACAAAATCCCATAGCTATTTGTCCTGTCTTTGCCTGTGTGCCAGCCAACTTCTGCCACCACCTCTGAAACCTGGTGTGCCTATAAGCATACATTACCCCGATAGTGCCAAGGGTTTTGAACTTCCATGGGATGCTGAGCAAAAGACAGTAGCCCTCTGCCAAAGGCAACTGCAATATTGTTGCCCTTATGTAGCATCACCACCAAAGTGGAAGTCATGAAATGCCACCAGGACAAAAGAGTTGGATGCACTGGAATACAAATGCTAAGCTTGTCCAGTCTAACCTTGAAATCTAAGCAAGTCAAAGACCAAGACAAACCTCAATGGAATCCTAAGAGTTACAGCAACAGAATGCTGTATTCTAAGAATGGATCATACCACATCTCACTGCATGAGCTGTCCTTCTCAGCTACATACCTAATTCTCAATTAGCCAAATGCTGAATTCCTATTACCTCTAAATGCACTCTCACACACACATACCCAACGCTGTGTGGAAAAAAAAGCCTTCATCCCTGAGTTTTAAATGTGTAGCTTATTTCATTAGATGTCCCTTTGTTTTCTTCTGTTATATGAGAGGGCGTACCTGATCTAGCTTTTCAGTGCCATTCATTATTTTTATATCCCTCTTTCTGCCTCCTCTCTAATCTAAACACCCCTAATCTTTTCAGTCTCACCTCTTCCAGGACTCTTTCAATGCCCCTAATCATTTTCATTGCCTGTCTCTGACATTCCATTTCGGTGTTCTCTTTACTTTTGGCAGGGAGAGGGAAAGAAGGCTAGGCTGCCCAGGCCTGAAAAACCACATTCTGGGCAAAGGTGCTGCAATAAATTATACAACAGGTTCTATTTACTGTATTACTTTTTCTTTTGTTCTCTAACACTTGGTTTGATTCTCTTTGGCTGTTGCGGTGGAAATTTTCATTGCAATGTCCACAGTGACCTCCAGTACAAATCTCATCACCACTATACGTACATATTGTGCACGCGCGCACACACAGATACATGCAGGGGGATGGGAATATGTGGGGAAAACGCAGACAATACACAATTTTTTAGGTTAGCCCAGGCTAAGGGAGGTTTGGAGAAATTCCAAAAGGGCCTCAGAAAGTTAGCTAATTGGGCAGCACAATGGCAGATTTAATTCACTGTTGGCTTATGAAATGCCATGTGTGTCCACAGGCATTTGAATTATTCATCCACATTACAATCCTGTCCTATTCCTACAGCAATCCACCTCCTTATCTCCCTTTCTGGTATTCTCAGGTCTCATAGCATTAGTGGATACAAAGCTAACCCTTTGCTATCGCTTAGCAACAACATACTGCTAAGCCCTCGGCTGCTGTTTTCCTTTATTTATAACTGGCCAAGAAGAGGATGGCAGAACATTGCTCATCTGAAGAAGCCTTTCTGAGGCCTCAGCAAATGCATTTCAAGGTGTGGGTGGGCTAGGAAGCCTAACAGGAAGAAATTTGGGGGCTCAAGCTGTGTTTAATTCCACTGCGACTACTGCCACCACCAAAATCCATTACAAGTTAGAATCCTGTCAGTACTGGGTAATCTTGCAGCAATGTTGGTCTAAACTCACACGTATTTACTGGCAGATTGATGACAACACCATTGGTTCCAGCAGTCCCTTGTCTGATTCCTCCGTTTTAAGTTGTGTATCATGGTAGAAACAAGACTCAGGGCCTTTCCACACTACACTGCTATAGTGCTATTATTCTACTTTCAACATCCAATGGAATTCTGGGGTTTGTAGTTTACTGAGGCCAAAGGGCTCTCTGGGTGAGGATTCTAAAGGCCTCTTCCTAAACTCCAAACCTCAGGATTCCATAGGATGTTGAAAGTGTAATAATAGCACTATAACAGCATAGTGCAGAAAGGCCCTCAGCTTGCCTTGTAGTGAGGGGCTCATTTCATGGAGTTTGCTTCATATGACCATGGAAGACAATCCATAACCTATGTATTTGCACCCACAGAGATGTGTGCTTAGCTCCAGGATGTTCAGTCGATCTGATCCCATGCGCATAGATTACTATCTGTTCTTCCATGCCCACTACAGCAAAATTGATGTTTCCTTGAATCTACCCTGGTGATTCGAAGGAACTTAGAATTTTTGCAGCCCTCAGCCTCATCACTGTCATTATGCTGTCATATCATCCCAGCAACTGATGGATTCCAGTGGGATGATTTTTGAGGAGATGCACTAGTAAAGTAGTCTCTGAAAAAGGCCTTCACTTGTGATCCACCCAACTGGATGCAAGCTACCAACCAGGACTTCCATATTTCCAAAATTCCTCCTATATTTAGTAACTGCCTACAGCTGCAAGACAAAATGAGGTTTACAAGCATCTGGTTAGCAACAATATATGGTTATTGAACTGTGTTCAGCTGGGTGTGTCAGAAGTTGTGCAGTATAAAGACAGTGACACATTGCCAGATGAATATGGGAGCAGGGGGAGATTCCAAAAGCAGACGGATCAGCAAGCTGCCCATCTAAATTCATGAAAGAAACTTTGTTGCTAGGAATGATATTTTGCTCATTTTCAAAACAGCAGCTAACTCTCTGTAAAACTTGAGAATGAAATCCTACACAGCATTTTACACAAAGCTGATACCTTTTAAGTAAGTCTGTGCCACACCCCTGATGAGAAGCCAGATCTGAAACAGACTGGCTGGATTTATTCGTATTTTTGTTGAACAGTGCATACTTCTAAAAAAAAAGTAGCTTTTTTCCCCTACTTTTTCTTTAAGACTTCAGCAGATGAACACAGGGTCAGGAGGCCAAAAGCTAGTCCAATTAAAAACCAACAGAATAGAGAGTTTATACTCACAGTTTAAAAAGAGATGCTCCAAAGTGAAGTGATACATCTATCAGGCTGTCTCTGAGGGGGAAAGGGTGGGGAGGGAGGAGACAGAATGATAGGAGGCAAGAGAATAGGTTTTCAGTATGTGATGCAAGCATCATCACAAGTCCAAGTGTGATAAAAGCAGATGACTGAGCAAACTCTGAGCATAGCAGGCACGTAAGTGTAGCCATAGGTTCCTAAAAGCTCAGAACGAAATGGAAAAGGTTGACCTCAGAAGTAATGCAAGGCACAAGAACCATTCACATCAAGAAATTTGTTTATTCTTTAAAGTTTTTATCAAAATCCACACATTTCTTCACATTTAGAATGGAAAGAATTTGATTTCTTTAAAAAAAATAAAATAAAAGGCAGGACAAAGGAAAATTGACACATTTCCCCATCTGTACATTAGATTTATGACAATAGATTCGTCCACACTTGCCACCTCTATTGGCCAGGATGATAATGCACTGTTCCAGGTTTGGCCCATGACATATTTCAGCTGAGGAGCAAATACCCTCCCCCTCATACACAAACACACACAAATGAAATACACACACCCAAGTTGCATAGTATCAATGGCCAGGCAGATTATGTTATATCTGCAGCAGAAAATCCTCATAAGCATATCTCCCCATTTCTGGCATTAAATCTAATATATAAAAGTCAAAGTTTGTTTGTCTGTGTCAGGTGGAGAACTCAGATGATTGGCTGTGTCAGGCGAAGACCTCCTATGATTGGCTGCCTAAGAAAATTCTATGGAATCCTGGGGTTTGCAGTTTAGGGAGAGGCCTTTAGAATTATCAGCAGGAGAGTTCTTGGGCCTCAGTCAACTGACTATCTGGAATAACCTGGTTACTATGCAGACAAGGCCTAGCACCAAGGTGGAAGACAGTGTATTCTCTCAGAAACTCAACCTGAGTATGTTAATAACTCTGAATTGGATTGGGGAATATAGGGGAAAGTTACAGGTACTGGGCAAGACAGTTTGAGGAATTAGAGATGCAGGATCTCAAATCTTTCTAACAAGTATTACCTATGAAAAAATAAAATCCTGGGCAATGCCAAGTATATACGCTAGTGTGCAATAAGAACTTAAATAACAAATTGGTTTCCTTTCATGGCACTCCACAACCTGTTTCCTAAGGCAGCTGCCTGTTCTGGTCTCGCTGAAGATCAAAATGGGCATTAAGGGAAATGAGTATTCCCTCTAATAAACTCGTTTTTCTTCCTTCAGCTCAGGCATGCATACCATAGCAGTTGAACTTCCAAATTATATCCATGTTTACCTTCCAATAACCAATTGCAAAACAAAGCATGATGAATGGAAAGTATGTATTGTAAGGAAAAATGAATGCTATGACCAATATAGTGGCCCTCCTACAGTGATGTATTTAAGTCTTTTACTCCAAGGATCAAGTCAAGTCTCAAGTCTCTACCTTCAAATCCCAAGTCAAGTCTCAAGTCCTTGAAGATACTTTCAAGTCAAGTCTCAAGTCTGGAAGCCAACTTTATACTCCAACCAAACTTCCAGAATTATTAGATAGAATGAAATAAAGTCAGTTTTAACAATTTAAGCAGAGTCAGCTCTCTACATTTGCAATTTTGCCATCTGCAGCTTCAGAAGTGGGAAATAGGATCCTATCTTATTCCCCATTACTGAAGATTCAAAAGCTTTAGAAGAAAGGATCCTTCCTCCTCAAGCCTGTTGCCTAATACATTTGCTGTTCCTCTCTGAGAAATGCACCCTGCACTTTGGGGGCGAGTCTTGTCTTTTGCTCTTAGGAAATGTTTTAGAAAGCTCCTCTGATATGCAGCGGGGACAGGCTGCTGAGCTGATCTCAAGCCCATTGCCTAGCCTGTTTGCTATTCCCCTCTGACAAATGCACCCGCACTTTGGGCTTGAGACAGATTGTCATGTGACCAGTAGGCAACAAGAGATGGAGGTGTTGTTCAAAGTTGTAAGGTTTCTGGATGAATGAGTTCTGTTACTGAACCAAGGGCAGCAAGTCAGTCATTAAAAATATACAAATCTCAAGTCAAGTCGAGCCAGTGCATCATTTATGGCCAAGTCAAGTCCGAGTCGAGTTACTGAAGTGACTTAAGTCCAACTTGAGTCTAAGTCTATTGACTCAAGTCTACATCACTGCCACATAGTAAGAGTTTGGGGCTTAGAACCCTTGTGAAAGTGGAAAAAATGAAAATAACTCTCCCCACCCCTCCCTATGATCCTCCTATTCTGTTCCAGAGCTTTCTGCCAGGACCAGAGGAAAGGGAATGAGAAGGGGACACTCCAGAGGTGAGAAGGAAGGAATATGTGTGCCCCCCCCTTGCCTTATCATCTGCCTCGGTATGAGTTCTCAGCACCAGGACAGAGCCACTGCCTTACCTTGCCTTCTTTCTCCATATTGGCAAAATGCAAGGGAATGGGAGGAGGAGAATGGAGGGGGGGTGTTCTTCAGAGTCCTCTTGTTCACTAAAGAAATCTGAGACCCACTTCTTAGAATCAGGAGGTAGTGGCACCTCCAGAGGGTCATATGGAAAGGATACTTGGGAAAGTGGGCCCCATTTTGGAAGTGGTTCTGGCACATCCTCAAAGTCACTATCACTGGTATTATGGTATCCAGTAGCTCCCAGTCCTTGACTATGACACTGTCTTCCTCTGCCTAAGAGTAGGACTGTCCCTACAGTTCTAACCAAACACAAGGCATCCATCAAACATATTAACAATAAGTACCAAGAGGAAGATGATGTGCGAAAAGATTTCAACTTCAGCACTGTCATGGGCTTCCAGGACCTAGACTCAGACTCAGAGTCTGAGGTAGCAGAACCTGCTCTGAGCCCTGACACAGAGACTGCTGCAGCAGAACCTGCAGAGCAGACAGTACCACCACTCACCCCAGGGACAGAAGTGTTAGCCCCAGTAGGGAGCCCTGCTCATTTTGACACAGAGAATGATCTCGCCATACCTACCTTTGCCCAGTGTAGACACCAGAAAGGTCTCCTGTATCGCTCCCAGCAAATTTATGCCAAGCACCAATTAATCAGGCACCAGCTGCACTGACCCTGGAGCCTATAAGAACTGAGCCTTTTCTCTCTAACCTTTGTCAGCAATCAACTGACCATTTCTCCCGTGTCCTTGCCTGTGTTTCTGCCTTTGACTTGTGTTTATTTTTGCCTGCCTCTGATTTATGGACATTAATGGGACCCTTATTGCTTCTCATTTGCAAAGCTTTTTCCTTTCTTCAGTAAACTGACCACTTAAGCTACTGCTGAGTTTCTGACCTGTGTTTGTTGTCAGCTTCTCCTGGCTGCCAGTCCAGACCAAGCTCAGACAACCACTATCACTCAAAGAAGCATACACACACACACTGCACTAAGAGGATGGCATCATGAGTAGGGATGGAGATGGGCAAGAACCAAGGCTCATGGGGGAGGCTGGCACTCCCTAACAGCGTAGTGTGGGAGCCAACATGGTATGGTATGGTGGTTTGAGTATTGGACTATGATCCTGGAGAGCAGGGTTCAATTCTCCACTTGGTCATGGAAACTCATTGACTGATCTTGGGTGTGTCACACACACTCAGCCCTCAGAAAACCCTGTAACAGGTTCACCTTAGGGCCACCATAAATCAGAAATATCCTGAGAGGATACAACAACAACAGCAACAGCAACATGTGCATGTGTGTTTGACTACAACTCTGGAGACCAAGGTTCAGTTCCTTGCTCAGCCATGGAAGCCCATTTGGTCACCTTAAGCAAGTCACTCTCTCTGAGCCCTCAGAAACCCCACAGGCTCTTCTTAGGGTCACCATATGTCAGAAATGACTTGAAAGCACAATGACAACAAGAACAGCAACCAACATTTATTTGCTTCAGGCATCTAGAAAACTGTACCTCCCGGAAAAGACCCATTCTGGTTCTGCAAGAGTCACCTAAACCGTGCATATAGCTAAGCACTTGATATACTGCAGCAGGTGCATTGTAAGGTCTCCAACAGTGTGAAGATTTATAACTATATTTAACTTTGACTTCAGTAGCCTGATCACAGTACACAGTGAGACTATTTATGATGTGCTAAGTTAAACATTTTTAAAAAGGAAAGTCAGAGCAGGAAATAGAGGGAAACATTCACCGGTGCCAGGAGAATATGAGGTATTTTCAATATAAAAAGATCGGTCAAAACAATGTCATGAATGCCAGTTTTTGCCAGAATTGTGCAATACTGCATAATTTAGAATTCATTGTTTTATATATTATTTTAATTATATTATGTATTTATTAAAATGTTTATGTTCCACCATCTATCATGGGATCTCATGTAGCATGCCCTAAATGTAAATAAGTAAGAAATAATTTTAGGAGATCAAAAACATGTGAAACAATTTGACAAGTTCAAACAAGACAGTTCAAAGCCAGTTAAAACAGCAGAAGATATTTGAAATCACAGATTTGGATGAGGAATAGCCATAGAGTCTTGGTTGCCCTCAAACTGTCCCAGCACTTCAAATAGCCCGTATTGCCTTAGCAACAGGCTTCCCTGGGCTGAAAAAGTTGCTGTCCAATAGGGAAATACCTTTGATCTAGGACTTGATCCTAGATGAACATGCCAACTTGGTTTCTATTGTAGAGACCTGGCTGGATGTAGCGGGGGGTGGGAGGAGTTAATGTCTCCTACCTCTGAAGCCCCTGTTGAAGCTGCTGATGACGAGCAGCAGCTGTTGGTCCCTGTTGCTCTGGCTGGATATGAGTCCTCCAGCTCAAGAGCTCCCCCTGCTGCCATGGACCAAGCAGGCTCGGATGTTCCTCTGTCTGCTCCTTTAGAGCAACAGGGAGCCAGCTGTGATCCCGAGGATGCCTGGGAGCCTGCATCAATCAGCCCACAAACAAGGCAGAGACTCAAGAGAGCTGAGCAAAGGGAGGCTTCCTTGATTAAGTTCAAGAAGTGGTGACTGGCCACACCTGTGTCTGGGCTATATAACTGCCTGCCTGGAAGCTTTCCTTTGCTTGTGGCAAACTTTTTTTACAAGCCCTCTCCTTGTTTCCAGCACCCAGCTCATGATACCTTGGATTGATCTCTTGGCTCTGACCCCTAGATTTTGGACTCTGACTATGGCTTTTGCTCATTGCTCTGGCTTAGGTAATGAACTGCCTATGAGTAATTGCTTGCTTTGACTCCTCCTGGCAGGACCCTGCTATCTCTCCCACTCCCTTCTCTGGGCTGGCTCACCGCCCAGGTCTCTGACCTTGACAGTGAGATGGAGTTGCAGTGGTCTGTCAAAGGTACCAGCTGTCCATTGTCAGGCAACAGAGTGCCAGGATATTCAGCAGGCAAACAGACATAGCTTAGCAGTCCAATAAAGCTTGCCTGGTCAGGGTGAAGTAGAAGCAAAGTCAAGTGTTGATCCAAAGGTCAGGAATCCAGTGGCAGAAAGGTCAGGCAGACAGAGTGCAGGAAATCTGTAGCACACAGAAAGACAAGGACCAGAAAACACACAAGTTATTTCTGACATTGAGTCACTGCCCTCTACCTTCCTTAAGAAGGCTGGAGCCAGCTGGCTCTCATCCCAGCCTGATTAGCTCCTGGTGCTCTTGCCTCTGTTTGTCCTCCTTTGAGGCTGCTGTTCCCCTGGGGAAGCTGAGTCCTGGCCCATAACATGGTCTAGTAGGATTCCATCTCCTTCACCAGGTGCCCCATCCTACAGTGTACCACCTACCCCACTGCTCAACAGTTTCTCTTCCTGAACTGCCTGAGTTCACTTGGGAGTCAGCCCCAATGAGACTTACCTCCCTGTGAGGATTACTGCTCCTGAGCATAGAATTGCACTGTTCAAATGCAATGGTTGTTTTTAACAATAAAACAAAATGTCAAGGACGTGTACCTCAGAACACAGCCCTAGGATTCTTCCTCTCATACCAACATATTCTTTCCAGACATGTGCTATTTGAGAAGGAAACATTGTTGTCAACTTTAGGGAATGAGTGGAAGAGAAGGCTTCTGACCTCTCCAAATCCTTCCAGTGGGAAAAATAAAACCTGGGGCAAGATTTGAGACAGCACTGGTTCCAGAAAAGGTCCTTTCTAGGAAGGATTCAGAATTTTATTTCATTTGGTCATTTTTAATAAGAACCTTTCAAAAATTCACCAATTTCTTCAAGAATTCAAGAGAAAGAACACAAAATTATTTTTTAAAAATGCAGAAGAAAATTCACTCATTCAGCCTTCTCAGCTTTGAGTTCTCAGCTGTACAAAGCCTGGTTTTTAGATCCCTGTAAACTCTACCATGTTTATATTGCTAAATTACAATGATTTCTGTCACTTACCTGACCAGATCCCCCTTTAGCAGTGGCATGGCAGATAATCATAATATAGTCCTCTGAATATGAAGAATATTGATTTTGACTAGTGCAGATGGTTGAGAATTTTGTTTAATGTATATTCAATAAGAATTTCACTTTTTTTCATAAATGGATAATGCTTGATGTCTGAAGGAGGTGGAGGAGGGAGAAGGTTAAACTGATAAGTTCATGACTCCCTACTGCTTTAAACCCATATGAAAGTTTCCAATAATGCTCCTTCACCAGTGGCAACTTATTCTCCATGCCAACGAGATGGTGAATCCACTCTGTGTTTTAATCCAGACTTCAAAGGAGCTATCCAGGGTTGTAAACCTTTCCTCCCAAATTCGTTCAGCACCCTGGATTGACTAAAACCAGAAACTGACTCACTGTCTCACTGACATGATAGCCACCAGCTACCACTGTGTTGCTCACTCATCTTTGCAGTTCAGGACTTCAGATGTTGAGGCTGTAAGCTTCCTTTACCCCTGCTCCAAGGCCACAGAGAGGTCCCACATCTACAATGCATACATATATATGTGAGTGCACAAATAGCTGAAGCTAGAACTAGAAGTAGGGATTGCCTCCAAAGTTTCCATCTATTTTACTAAGTAATGGGTTGGAATTCCAATCCAGCCACCTTGCATCAAGCTGTAGTTCTCAGCCCTAATACCAAAGCAGGCAAACATGGATGCAGTCATCTTAACTGGAGATGTTGGGAGTTTTTCTAGTATAAACATCATAACAACTGGAGCCTCTGCACCACAGCACTTATGTCAACATTTGAATGACACTATGAATTGTGATTCAGCACAGATGGATGCAAAACTTCAATATTCTCAAGGCAGGAATGCAGCACAGCCCCTTCATGTGAATTTTGCCTTCTTATGTGTAGAAGACTTTGCAAAACAGATGCACGCAGTCATGAGCAATACTGCTAAGAATAGCACCAAGTAAACATTCAGGACAATACATAATTCCAAACCTGCTCATGGGATGTGTTGATTAAGCCTATTTGCATATTAATTCAGGAGAGAAAACATCAGCTTCTTTCTTGGGATAAACATACACAGCTGAAGTACCATGGCGCTGAATAGCTCTGTTTGGTTTGGATTTTTCCCACTCCCAGGAACAAACAGATGAAAAAAAAAATCTTGCTCTGAGAAGGAAAAACAACTCGTGTTCACCCTGCAGTGTGCAAACAGCCATAGATCCATTATGACTGGAGTTAAGAGGGAAGGAGATGATTTATTTATTAAATTGTCACTCTTCCTCTTTTCTTCCCTTTTTCATCTATTGAATGTCAGTTAATACTCATTTTTTCCTATCCCTAGTCCTCATCCAACACTTTTACCCCAACAAGAAGCTGACATTTGCTTGATGTCATGGTACACATTAATGAACCTAAACCAATATTGGTTTACGGCCAAAAGTAGACATATATGTTTCTAAGCAGAAATGAATGTAGCTTGGTGAAGAAGATAGAAAGTTGCTAACATGACAGGTGATGACACACCATCCCAGTGAAAAATCATTGGAAAGAGGATTATAATGTAAATCTAACTGCTAGTCACAATTAGAGGTGACCCATTGAATCAACAGCAATTCAACACATACATAATACTTATTGATCCAATGATTCTACTCTAGTTAGGTGTAACAATTGGATTTACATCTAAGGACCTTGCTCCAAGTAATACACATATATATGAGTTCCATGAGTTTCAGTGGAACTATGGCTCTATAACAAGATGCCATTTCAGTTTCAAAATACACTTGATGAGTCTAGGGAAATAGAGGTCTTGGAGTGAGGGAAGCCATTGCTAAGTAGTGGGGCTTGTGTTTTGTGTACATAAGGTCCCAGTTTTGGTAATCAACATCTCCAATTGAAAGGATCTCATGGAATAAGGCAAGGAAAACTTTTTGTTGGTCTGAGATCACAGAGAATGACTACCACCTAGAGACTGGTGTTACTGTGGTAGTCAGCCCTCTCCCGGGCTCTACAGTTTATTAAAATCTAATATTAAATATATCTCCACGTGCCTGAGAGGGTCCCCCGGACGAGCACGCAGGCAGGCATGGCTGAATGGCCGCAATCAGGAAAAACCCGGTCTGGCCAGTAAACGATCTGTCACGTAGCCCCAGGAGCCCTCCAGACATGCACACATTAAATTATACAAAGAGCCCTATGCGCCGAGAAGCCAGCTTGACAAGATTAGTGATCCCGACAAACAGCCTCTCAAGCGAGAGCAATTTGTGTACTCCCGCAGCTTTTGACAACCCCAGCAAAAACCAATCAAACTAAGAACCTTGACATTTTGGAGCTTTGTCCTCCTAATCATGCACATTTCGGAGCTTTGTTTTAGCTCCTCAACTAATTGTTCTCCCTGGGAAAGGATTAGCCCTCCAGGTACATTTTCCCCTATAAAAAGACTTGGTTTTTGAGCTGTTCCTCAGATAGCTCCAGTTTCCTCTGGGCTCTACGCCACTCCGTCCAGCTATCCCCTCAGCCATCCACATGCTGAGCCTCTTCTCTCGCTCCGCTGCTGTCTCGGACTTCGGATCAGGTACAGTATACCCCAAAAATACCTCTTCAAAATCCCCTATCAATTTTCCTCTCTTTTATTTCTAATTAGCCCTTGAGTGAGTGAGTGCATAAGCGCGAATGTGCGCAAGGACTTATTTTTAAATAAAAATAATTTAATTAGCAATTTTGTGTGGTTTTTGGCTTAGCCCGACCCTGTAAACACTGGGTTGAAAAGATCTCGCTAGGTTACTCTGCCTCTTGTAGTGCTACAGCTTGTGCTCTGGCTAATTTTAATTCCCCATTGATCAAGGCATATTAAGGTGTCCCCCACAGGACTCCCAGAAATCAGGGTAACACTGGGCTGGACTAGCAAATAACAATGGTCCAGATGGACAAATAATCTGACTCAGCATAAAGTATCTTCATATAGTTACATTTCAAGAATTAAAGGAACTGGCAGTACTTCTTTTATACAGCAACACATGCTCTTTCCTGCCACCATGCAGATGATCTACCAGAACTAAAGAAGATGAAACCAGTCTGATTTCCTTTGACAGGCAGTTCCACAGTCACAGTACTGATACAGAGAAAGTCTTGTCATGTGTACATGGCAACCTAGCCATGCAAGGTGTTGGAACACACAACAGGGCCACTGCTGAGGATTTTGAATCTGGGGCAGACTAATATGGGAAGAAGTGGTCTTTCAGATATCCTGGATTCAAGCCATGTAGGGCTTGATTGGTCCAAACCAATCCCTTGAATTGATCTCAAAAGCAAATTAGGAGCCAGTTTTACACAGTCTCTAAGATGCAAATATGGGACACACAACAGGGACTCTGCTGAAGATCTCTAATTGTGGGCAAGCTCATTGGGAAAGAATAGCTGCTATCCCTCTTCTCTAACAGACTCCTCATCTTTCACAGCTGTCTGGCAGACAGTTATAACATGACCCTTTCCCTACTAAATCTGCTGCAGATGGGGAAGACTATCATTTCAGTTCCCCTAAATTCATACATTTCTTAATATTCAAGTTGAGGAGAATTTGATGTTTAAAACATTTGAACTGAACCTGACTGATTTTTCTATCCCTACTTTGAGCAAAGAGACATAGCTACATATGGGTAGGTACCTTCAAGCTGCTTGTTCACTTATGGCAACACTTTTTCATAGGATTTTCTTAAACAAGGAATAACTCAGAGGTGGTTTGCCACTGCCTTCCTCTGAAATACAGCTTACTGCACCTGGTATTCCTTGGCAGTCCTCTGCCCAAACACTAGCCAGGTACTAACCCTGCTTAGCATCCAAGATCAGATGGATTCTGGTGCCTTTTGAGGGCATAGCTATCCATGGGTTAATGCTGGCCAAGCAATAGGGTGGAAATTACATCTGGGTGTTTTATTTATTTATTATTGTTTGTTTTAAAAAGTGAGGGAATGAGGACTTTTCCCACAATACTCCCTCTGCAATTAAAACAAAAACCAGCACATTACCATAATAGGAATTGGCATTTGGCACAATGCAAAACACCCGCTTGGAGACCAAATATAAATTCACAGATGCACACAGGGGAAGAAGATAAGGGAGAATGGAAATTATAAGGTAACGTTTATGATTTATGGGGAATTCTTCATTTTACTGCTAATCATAATGGACTCCTGCTGCTTATAACCTTATTGTAATCAAAAGGGGTCTATTCATTTCTCACACAGTTATGCGCACATAACTCTTATTAGCAGCGGTGCAAGCTATGCTCTTGCTGTGAGGGGCAGAAAGGTCCCATACAATTAAATCATTTGCCGTAGCTGCATTGTAAATGATTAGAGTGGCTTATAGCATTATAATTATAGATAACAATATACAGTTTTAATTTAAAATAAGATTTGCAACAGTGGCCCTTTGGCTTCATGCAAGGAGAAGGAAAGGGATTTTACCGCCAAAGGGTTACCATTCAGGCCTGAGTGTGAGCTGGTCTTGGGTCTATCATTTCTTCCAGCATAAGCAACTTCTTGCAGAATGTCCTGTCTCTGCCTGTAACATATCTGGTATGGAATGTGGAAAGATGCAGGCCTGTGGAAGGAAGACTCTTAAGTGGGCATTCTTCACCTGCTGCTTGTTCATAAGCTTCACTAGCACTTGCATGGTCCCACTTCGCTTTATTCTCTCCAGTAAATCCTCTCTAAGAGTCTACTGGGTGGGGACAAGTCACTTTCTTGGGAAAATAAATTTCCAGGCTTCTGTCTATGCAACAGTTTCCATGGCCTGCTATACCCCCTTGCTTCTGTGTTTCCGTGTCCCTGCCTTCCATGTTTTCCTCCAGATCCTTGCCATTCCACACACCCTTCCATCTGGTTCTTAGCTTTCCAGGATGGTCTCCTTGGCTGTAACCCTGCTTATTCCTGACCTTGGCCCTGGTTCTCCTTTTGGCTGCATCCCTGCCTGTAACTCTGCTTTCCTATTGACTCCCATCTGTTCCTGCTGCTTCTTCTTTCATGGCTCATTAGAACTTTCTGGTTGGCCAGATTTGCTTGACCACTGAAACTCTGATTCTGCATATGAGCACAGGAAATTGCTTTCTACTGAATCAGACCATCCACACAGTGTTTTCTACTCTTGACTGGTAAGGGCTCCCTTATTGCTCAGGCAGATGTATTTCCCATGCTGATGTCTGAGATCCTTTTACTGATGCCGGAGACTCCTTGTTGGGAGTCTTTATTGCATTGCTACCTGCTGGACAAAGATGCTGCAACATTCTCAAATTCTGTATCTAAATCTCTTTCTGCCATCTGCTGATGGAAATTTCCCTTGCAACATGTCCTAGTGTCTGTTGTTGGACCTGTTTCAACACTCTTAAACTTGACCTCCTTTTTTGAGAACCAAACACAAGTGTCCTGGGTGCAGAAGCATTTTTGAACTACCTGTGAGCAAAGGACAAAAGACCCTCATTTCTCTTACCACCTATGGATCTGAAGATAGCATGGAAAGCAATGAAATAGTTGATATCTTTGGTAGTTTCTCTGTTTTGTTTTAAACTTGAACCAATACCACTGTTACTCCAACTTCAAAGCAGTGTGCCTGGCTACCTGAGTGAGAAGGATTTGACCCAGAACTTGAATAACCCTTACATGGTGAACACAGCCCTACTTTAATTGATTGCTTGATCTGCTTTAAATAAGACTTAACTCTGGATGATTGATTTTATTGGTCCACCATCCATTAGCAAGGGTTATTCAAATTCACAGTGCAGAGTTCATCCTTTATTTGTTAGTAAAGTAACCAAATAAATAGGGGGGATACATTTTATTAGGCTCACCACTATTGCTCAATTGAAGGTTGTACCTAATGTCGTCTCATTAACAGGAGATGGATGATCAGTGAATCTTGATGTGCTATGCAAGGCAGCAGTAATGGAACACTCAGAAATGTCACCATTATGTATATCTTGTTAGGAACTGTGTTTTTGTGAGGCTCCATCTTTACTGGCAGAGTCACGGATTGCTAGTGACCCATAGAAAAGTATTACAATGCAAGATGGGTCTGCTGTTATTGAATCAGCCCAATCACCAACCAAAGCACTTTATGTCTCTCATTAAGTGTGACCAAATGACTTTTACAGGGAGCACCATGAAAACAGCACATTGCAGCAAGAGGGTGCTAATAAAATGTCTTGGATATTTCAATACTTTGGAAAGCAGCTCTTTTGGTAGTGAGATAGAATGGGTAGCATTTTATGGTACAACGACATAGAAGTTTCCTCTGCTCTCACCCCTAGGCAAAGAGGTCATATGGGGAAACAGATGTAATTATACTGGTCCTATAATTTCATTTGTCTGTCATGCCAGTGGGCATGGGAGCAATGTGGGCTGAACAAGATCACCTCATAACATATAGAAAATACATAGAGTTGGAGGGAACTACACGGGCCATGGGGTCCAGTCTTCTGCTATGCAAAATCTACTGCTCATGAGGACATTTTTCCTAATGTTTAGATGGAATCTCTTTTCTTGTTTGACTTCACTGGTTCATGTCCTAGTCTCTCAAATAAAAGAAAGTAGATTTATTCCATCTTGTTGAAAGGGACTCTTTGGGCCATCAGGTCCAACCCCTTGCTCAGTGCAAGATCTCCTGCTAGATCATCCCCAGCAGGTAGCTGTCCAGCCTCTTTTTGAAGATACCCAAAGAAAGAGATCCCACAATCTTTCTAGGCAATTGGTTCCATTGCTAAACTACTCCCACTGTCAAGAAGTTCCTTCTAGTGTTCGATTGAAATCTACCCACCTGTAATTTAAAACCATTAGACTTAGTTCTAGCATCTGAGACAGCAGAGAACAAGCTTCACCTTCCTCTTGAGGTATGTAAAGAGTGTGATCATGTAATTGCTCAGTCTTCTCTTCACCAAACTGAACATGCCCAGCAACTTCAATCTCTCCTCATATGGTTTGTTCTTCCCACACTGGGAGAAAGGAGACTTACAAATATAATGAATGAATGAATGAATGAATGAATGAATGAATGAATGAAAGATAGATAGATAGATAGATAGATAGATAGATAGATAGATAGATCTTCTTATCTTCCTTGTTGTCCTTCTCTGAACCCACTCTAAATTGTCTATATCCTTCTTAAAATGACTTACCCAAAACTGAACATAGTACACCAACTGAAGTCTGACCAGTATAGAATATAGATGGACTATCACTTCCCTTGACTTGGAAACTATGCTTCTAACAATGCAGGATAAAATAGCATTTGCCTTCTTTGCTGCAACATCACACTTCTGGCTCATGTTCAACTTATGATCAACAACAGTCCCAAAGTCCTTTTCTCATGTAGTGTAGCCAAATTGTAGCCACATATTCCCCATCCTACACCTGTGCATCTGTTTTTTGTGGCCAAAATGTAGAATTCTGCATTTGTTTCTGTTGAATTTCATTTTAAAAATTTCTGCCCAGTTTTCTAGTTTATCAGGGTCCTATTGAATTCTGTCCCTATCTTCCATGTGTTAGTGACTCATCCCAGTTTTATAACATCTGCAAATTTGATAAGGATTCCCTCTACCCTGTCATCTAAATAATTGATAAAAATATTGAAGAGCATTAATCCCAGGACAGAACCCTTCAGCACTCTGCTTGAAACCTCCTTTCAGTCTGAAACACACCCACTGATGACAGCACTTTGAGCACAATTTTCCAGCCAATTATGAATCCATCTGATGGTGTTTCCATCTATGGCATATGTAGTCAGTTTGCTAATCAAAATATAACAGGGGCCTTTATCAAATGCTTTGCTGAAATCCAGATAAATGACACCCACAGGATTCCTATCATCTACTGAACTAGGGACCTGATCAAAAAAAGATATAAGGTTAGTTTGACAGGATTTCTTCCTAACAAACCCATGCTGGCTCCTAGTAATCACTGAATGGTAATCAAGATACTTGCAGATGGACTCCTGTATAATCTGTTCTAATATTTTTCCTGGTATTGAGGTCAGGCTGACTGGCCTGAAGTTTCCTGGATCTTCTTTTTTGCCTTTTTTGAGGAGAGGGATAATGTTTACTCATCCAGTCCTCTGACACCTCACCCTTTCTCCAAGATGTCTCAAAAATCAACAAGAGATCCCTTAAGATATTTTAAGATTGCTATCACACCATCTTTGATATGTTATCATTAAGAATCCTCTGTTCTCCAAGCTAAGCATACCCAGCTACCTGACCAGTTCCTCACAAGAACTGGGGCCTTTCTGCCGTACACTGTTATAGTCCTATTATTCCACTTTCAACATCCTGTGGAATTCTAGGGTTTGGGGTTTACTGAGGTCCAAGAGTTCTCTGGCTGCGAATTCTAAATTCCCCTCCTTAAACTGCAAATCCCAGGATTCCATATGATGTCGAAAGTGGAATAATAGCACTATAACAGTGTAGTGGAGAAAGGCCCTTGCTTTCTAAAACCTTTACCATCTTGTCTGACATTATTCCTTGTAAATATCATTCTTGAACTGTGATGACCAAAAAGGTACACAGTATCCCAGGGGAAGTCTGACTAAAGCATAATTGAATAGTACACTAACAGTTTCTGAAAATGCCTTATGATGATTCCTACCTATTGATTTTTAGGAGGTGGGGATCTTATTCAAACCAACCCTTGAAATTTACAAACTGTGCCAGTTTTTCTGCCCACATCTAGTTACGTCAATTGCTAGTGAATGCTAAAATCTACAAAACTATTCTTGGACTTGCACCCATTATAGGCTACCTAGTTGTTTTTTTAAAAAATAAAAATCTTATGTGCAGGTGTTGAGGGCTAGAATTTCTTCATTCACCATCAGAACATTCATAAAGTGAACTGTCAAAGAGAATGGGTGAGGGACACTTATCTTGAAAGCATTCTTGTGTGTGCGTAAAAGGGCCTACAAATGCTGCAGGTCCAGTATATGTAATCCTACAGCCGATCCTACAACTGAATCAAAGGAAATTGTGTATGTGCTGATTTACCATTCAGCAACTGATTGAATGGATCCACTCCAGGTGGGAAAAGCAATTGGATTTATGCCATATTTTCATGGACAGCTGTAAGTACCACTCAGGCCCAGAATGATTAAAGGATTAGGCCCATGCTTTTGTTCCTAGAGTTACGACGGAGTATTTAGTACATGGAAGACTCCCCAGTGTGGGGACTGAATGTAAAGAAAATTGCCATCTGTGTCATTGTCAGAATCAGCATGACCAGGACGATCTCAAGGGTTCCATCCCTTTTGATGGAAATAGCAAGTGGTTCTTTAAACCACTGTGATAAAAAGTGCATTTGCTATTTGAGATGGACTGATGTCAGCAGGTAATCACATTAATTTCCTTCAAGAAGGTGGATAATATATTAGCCACAGCCAGAAGGGGTAACAGTGGGGATATTTCTCTGTATTTTCAGGTTACTTCTCTCTTAATCCCTTACATTTCTTCTGGGTTTTCTAATGGAAGTCATATTGTACTGGCTATTTCAAAGAGCATGGCACTGAGAATGCTCTGATTCAACAATTCTGCTTATTCATAGTTAATCTGGGATACAGTAAATACATGACAATATCCCAAATGCTAAAGTAGTCAGCTGTAAAAGACATACAGCTGTCAGCAAGCTTCTTAGGGGGCATTATGTTAAACTAAATCTATGTTTAACCATCTGCAACATCTAGTCGAAATCACATCAAAAGATGTTCATACCTGGTGGAATGATATTCATGCATTCATTTAATTTATGTTCCTCCCTTCTCCCAGCACGTTTGGACCTTCAAATATTTTGGGATCCAAAATGGCTTACATTAATTAATTAAAACAATAATAAGTCTCAACTAGCACATTACTTTTAGTTGTGAAACACTCTCCTGATCACCACCAAAACCCGGACATTGAGGCTCAGATCTAGTCTGAGGTCATTTCCACACTAGGATGTTATAATAACTGCATTCAACTGAAAGTTGTGGGAGCAGAGTTGTACATGTAAGTGCCACATGTGATATGCCTTTGGTTGCACGTTCAGATGCATATTCAGTTATGGAATGTTACCATTCAACCCATGGCTTGTGTAGCACAAGCAATACATAATTCCACATGAAGTTACACAACCCAAGGTAGGATCTTGGCCACTCTGTACTCATAGGTCTAATATCCACCTCTGGCTTAGGGTTTTTCCACATGTAATTTTGTGAAATAGCCCAAGGACAGATATTCAGAGAAGTTGTCCCATGGATGTGGAAAGTCCTCTTCATATCACACTTGCAGTTCCATGAATATGTGCCAATAAGGCAAAGGATTGCAGTGGCTGGCTGTGTCCCCGTCTCATGTGTATTGATATAGTTTTGATGTTTTGGAAGGATAATTAAGATGCACGGGTGGGGTGCTGGTAGATTTCACCCCCAACTTATTATGTTGCATGCTAATTAAAACTGGTATAGACAGTGCTTGCCTGGCTTATCAGCTCATATAAAATGTATTTTGTATCCATGTTTTATACTCTGTCTCAGTTTCTGTGAATGGAAGGAAGGAAGGAAGGAAGGAAGGAAGGAAGGAAGGAAGGAAGGAAGGAAGGAAGGAAGGAAGGAAGGAAGGACAGACAGACAGACAGACAGACTTCCCAGATATAAAATAAGACAGGCACAGATTTTATTGGCAATGAGATAACAGAACACGATCTGCTTCTACTATTAAAACTTTTAATATATTATTATTATTATTATTATTTCAGTTTGTGTGCATACGTGCACACACACTGTGTCAAGTCTCTCTTCCTTCCTTATTATATACAGGTAACTGAGACACAGCACAAGCACTGAGCTTCTAAAAGAAAAAAAAATCTATATTTTCCTCACTGTTTGCACTATGCCAGAACTTGTGCTGAATACCAAACGCTTGATCTAACTGTGTATTTCAAGAGTCACTTTGGTCAAAATGTCTGAATAATATTAGTTAATGCAGCACTAAGGTACAGTAGTTCTCAGCTCACTTGACAGCTCTGTCAAATTATGGGTTTTTCCACATGAGTGACTTGCTGCAAAATAATGTCTGTTTAATGTACATCTCACTCGGGGAAACTATAGACTCATAGGACATCTCTGCACAACAGACTGAATACTGGTTTAATAATCAGTCTCTTCCTCAAGGAACTTTGGCCCTGTTAACTCTGCAAGAGAGAGCAAGAATCTCAAAGAAATCTTTTACCACTCTCATTGAACTGTAATTCCTAGGATCCTTTGAGAGAAGCTATCCAAATTAAAACAGTAGTGATATAAAGTAGTAATGCAGAGGTGCATGTAGTATGTAGTGGACCTGAAATAAATATAGCCATTTCTGCACTAGGCTGTTATAGTGCTATGATTCCACTTTCAACATCCTATGGAATCCTGGGGTTTGCAGTTTCGGGAGGGGCCAGCGCTATAACAGCCTAGTGTGGAAATGGCCTATGCTTGATTCTACTAGAGCAATGGAGAAATCATGCACATAAAAGCAATTCCAGGCACATACTTATGAGGCTCTGAATCCTGCAGCAGGAGTCTGGTCAGATGATTGGTGTGACCAGTGTCTTTTTTACCCCTAAAGGGCACCACACACATTTGGAATTTTGCATTCTGTCTTGAACCCAAAGATTCTGGAATTAATGCTGCTGATGTTCAAGTCCATGCTACCCAGCAACTTATCTAAGGTTGTGACTGTCCCTAACATGCTAATGTAGCCTGCCACCCATCTAGCCTAAGGCTGTTAGGTCAAGGCTATCTCAGGCTCAAACCTGAAACCCAGCGATGACCCCTTGTTGTGTTCCTCATGATGTTCCAGAAGTGGTATTACATGGGGCAGCCCTAATGCTGGCATTAAGCATGCTATCATGAGCATCAACCATAGCTGAACAGAGCATGCCATTCAAATTTTAAACACCAAAACAAAACAAAACACTGAGTCTAGCAAAGGAGGAAAAATTTATCTACACACTTTTTCAAGGTAGTCCTCTTATCCTAAGATTCCTCATCCTCACCCTGAAGAATGAAGAAGAGAGTCCAGGTGCTGAGATATGGCACCCCATTCAGGCCACTTACTGTCTATTCCTGTACATGGGCACCTAGAAGCAAAACCTATGCTGGGTCATTTTTTTTTCCCAATGCAAGTATGAGCAACTCTTGGGGCTTAAACCAAGAACACCAGGGCTGGCATACAACCTAGTGACCTATCTAGGATAAAGTGTTACAAGCATTTAAGCAGGATTAAGTTGAGAACAGTCCTAGGCTGAAGTATTTGGTCTATACTTTGGGTTTGGGTTTTTTTTTCCCCCCATTTCTTGAGGGTGTACATTGCCCACACCCACACACACATGGAAATGGATAATCAAAAAAAGAGGGGACAAAATAGGAGGCAGGCCTTCGTAGCATTTCTCTGTGCTAATTTAGTATATGGCTCAGAGTTGGTAACAGTATAGAGCCCAGAGATCATATCAATCCCATATCCCACCATCAACACCTGACCTCCTTAAGAAAACACTTCTCATTTGAAAAACAAAAACAAAACATGAGTGACTGGAAGGTGATTTCCAGTTTGGGAGGAAACATGTTTTGGGGAGTGCTCACAAATTACAGTTTTTAGAAAGAATTATCCAAAGCCCATTAGCATTGGGGTTTCCCACCTAATCCTTTCTGAACTTATGGCCTGATATGCTTACAGCCAGAGAATTTTCAAACATGTATTTCAACCATTAAATATGTCCAATTAGGAAAATAGCACATCCCACAGAGTGGGAGTGTATGGTGTGGTGACAACATTTTTTTTTAAAAAAATATTTTTTAAAACCCGATGTACTTCTAGACAATTTTAGCTTCCTGTTTCTGGGGCATTTTTGCTCCCATGCAACTCCCAAAGGGTCTTGAGGCAGCAACATTGTTCCTGAACTATAGTTGCCACCTGAGTTGGAGTCAGCATCTATTCCAAATCATCCAGTTGATCCAACTGCACCTTCTGCCCCTGACATGGTCTCTGCTTGTTCTGCTTGGTTTGCAAGACATGAAACCTTTGTGTCTGTCTGTGTTGGGAAGAAGAGGATAAGAGAAGATTTTTGAAAACAGCCATTCATACGGTTGAGAGAACTGTTGAAAATAGTGAAAACTGGTTAGTGTGGATGAGAGGAGCCCCAGGCAAACTTTTCCAAAGCAACTTCTTATCATGATGAATGCCACAGCTGCTACTAGATCACAAACAAGTGCTGAGATCTGATATCACTTCAATGTAGTGTAAATATCCATCAGCAGAGTTACATTATGCAACCTATTCTGAATGCAGTACACGTATGTGGATCAATGGTCAATGTGTTTGGCTGACAAACCAATACACAAAAGCAATACACAGAAGCAACGTGCATTCATATGCTATTCTGCATGCCTTAATACAATGCTGCATGTTCATTGGTCCCACATGTACAACTCTGCTTGGGATTGTCTAAAAATATCACTTTGTGCCTGTAGTGCAACCGATGCCTGTGTATGCCACTAAAAGGTTGCCAGCTAGGGATTTCATGCTCCAGGGATAGTGGAATTGGCAAAATAGCAACAGAAATGAATCAGCCCAAGAGGACATTGGTCACTTTTCACAATGAGTCCAAAGCAGTATGGAATCAGATCTTTCAACTAGAAGTTTCATTACCAGTCGCTGGACCACATTCAGGTGAAATCTGCACAGAATCATGGTTCATGCATTCATTTTTAAAACTGTGTTCCATTTTTCTAGATAAGAACAACTAGCCATCAACAATACATCTACATGAATATTTTTTAAGGCATACCTAGTTTTAGAGAAGTAAGTAAGTAGACAGGTAAGCAGATGAGCTTCTGATTTTCCTTCTCTACCTTTTCGACCCTTGCATGGACAGCACTTCTTACACAGCGATCTGGAGATTGTACATGCAGCTCCCTCTGGTGGTTCTTTAAGCCCTTAGGAAAAGCATATCCCTCCTTCCTTTTCATCCGTGGCCGAACCAGAGGGGGTGGTTTAAATGAATTGGCATCTGCTTATTTATTAAATTCTGTTTTAATTAATCACAGATTGAGCAGTAAACGAAGCACTAAGTGGAAAGTAGGGGGAATGGGGAAGACGTGTCAAAGTGAGTGATGGCTCACACAGCTAATCAACCTCATTGTTTGGAAGGGTGGTTATGCTGCTGATTTTTATGATTTTTTTATGCTTCCAAGAGGGTCAAACTACAGAGGACATTAAAAGTGCCTTCACATCACAAAGACAGTCACTCCCCGCCCCCCCCGGCAAAGGCAAGCAAGTAATGTCAGCAAAAGAGGCTGATCATTATGGGAATTGCATCAGGCAGGGGAGGGGATTCAACCTTTTCTTTCCCTGATATGGCCTTAAGAAAGGGAGGAAATTTGGCCTGATATTTGCTTTGGGGAAGGAAAATCCCCCAGTGATTCCAGTGCAAGCACACACTTCAGAGGAGGACGTTTATTAAAAACTGCAGCAAGGAAAGAAAGGGTTGAGGCTACATTCCATGCCTGCTCTGAAGCCATTACTTATCAGCCCAACAGCTGCAATTTGCATTTTTTTAAAAAAAAATGCACATTAGATGCAAAGACACACTTAAACCACAGTTTGGCCTTAAAAGGTATGCTTTCGTCTGATAAAAGACCACTCTCCTTCCCCCTGCTTCTAATTGCAGGCACCCCAATTTGCCTTCTGCAGCATAAGGAAATCAGTATGCTTGTTCTTCTCCCAGAGTGAGTGATTTTGGCATCACAGAAGAGATGGAGGAGAGTCAGAGAGATTTATTACTGAAGACGAAGGAATAAGCGGCAAGCACCAGTGAAACCCAGAAGGATGTGTTGTAGCTCAGTGGTCCCAATCACAGAAAGAATTCAAAAGATTTCTAAAGCGGTTATCCCTATCTACAATCCCACATATATATCATTCTTGATCATCTGTAGCCAAGCCTCTTGACAACACAACTGCGGTTGCTACTCTCCATCTACGTGCCCTCTCCCTCTTTGTTGTCAGTGGGATGCTAGTGGTAATAGGGGAAGGGGAAGAATTCATGTTTGCAAGGGTGTATGTGTACGTAACCAAGTTCTCTAACTGACTTCATGAAAGCATGCATTTATCTTTCAGAACACATTTTTGTGTCTTCTTTACTAACTTAATAAATGAATTACTAATATATGGATTTTGAAATTTGCCTTGTGTTCAGCATGGCATCGTGCTTTGAGTGTTAGACCGGGGCCCTTTCCGCACGAGGCGAGTGAATCGCTCCGTGCCGTTACTTACCAGCTCTTCTTGGGTCCGAAGTAACTCAGACTTTCCCTTGAGCCCTTCTGCAGGGCTCCTCCATTAGCGCAGGGCGAACCAGAGCAGTGCGAGGTCTGTAGATCCGCACTGCTCCGGCTCAAAATGGCGGCTTCCTGTGGCTTCCAGCTCAAAATGGTGGCTTCCGGTGGCTTCGTGGGAGTGGACCAACCGCTGACGCTGGCCACGCCCACAGCCCGCCCTCCACTGATCACAGGCTCGCATTGGTGCAAGCCTGCGCATCTGCACAGGTAAGTAGGAACACAATGGCGCGTTCCAGAAAATGTAAAGACCTGATTTTTCTGGTCTTTATTTAGTGTGGGGGAGGACCACTTGGGGGCGGGTTGGATCGGACTGAGGTGTGGAACTAAGTTAAATAGTCCGCACCTAGTCCGATCCAAGGTGTGGACGACCTCCGTGCCAGAACGCCTTAGCCCATTTTAACTGCCTGGTGCGGAAAGGGCCTAGGACTCTGCAAGACTAGGGTTTGAATCCCTGGTCAGTCAGAAAAACCCATTGTGTCACCTCAGTCAAGTCACACACTCTCAGCCTTTGGAGGAAGGCTATGACAAACTTCTTTTGAAACAATCTTGCAGAGAAAATCCTATGATAGGGATGCCATAAGTGAGAACTGATGTCAAGCCGTAGAACAACAACAAATGGACCCCTGAATTGTATAGTTTTCAGTTTCCCGTCATCAAAAGGAACATGAGATCACCGGACTCTTGTTTTCTTTTTTAAGTTATACACGAGCAAACGTGCAAGATTAAGGCCATTTCCACACAGGCTTAAAGAAACGGTGCAGAGCGTCCTCCAGGGAGGTCGTCTGCACCTGGGAGCGGACTGGGTCAGATGTACTTACTGTAGTTCTGCACCTCAGCCCGCTCCCAAACGACCCGAAGTGGTCATCCAGCATGCTTTTGAAAGACCACTTAAAACAGGTCTTTCAAAAGCACGGAGCGCGCCACTCCGTTCCCGCGCTCTGGTGCAGATTTGCAGGCTTGCACCAGTGTGAGCCTGCAATCTGCCGGGGGCAGGCTTTAGGCTGGTGAGCTTCAGTGGTTGGTTGAGACCCTCGACCAACCAGAAGCCGCCATTTTCAACACCGGAGCAGTGCGGAGCAACAAGCATGCACTGCTCCAGAGCACCGCGGACTGGACTGGGGAGCCAAGAAGTCCGGTAAGTACCGGCACCGTGCGATTCCCTCACCCTGTGCAGAAATGGCCTAAAAATAAGTATATTTTAAAATTGCACACAAACAGGCTTTAATCAGTGGGAAAAATGCATGAAAATGTGTCCGTTAAATGCACCACCACCCTGACATTAAGAAACATGCATACAGAGATAAGTACAGTGGGTCCTCCACACTGGCAGGTTTCACTTTCATGGATTTGATTATTTGTGAATTTCTCCAACTCCTGCCCTCTCACTTCAAGTGCTTCTGTTTGGGGACAGACTTCCCTCTCAGCAGCTTTGATCAGGCCACACAGCCTTTCAAAAACCTGCTTGTGGTCCTCTTTCCCCTCCACCAGCCTCTGCCTGGACAGCTAAGGACAGCTCACAGCCCAGTTTCTCAGCACCACAAGCCCTCTCCCGATACCCCCCACACACACCAAAGGAAGAAGACAAGCAAGAGAGAAGAAATATAGGGCCACTATGCTGACCCACGCCCTTTCCCTGACCTGGTTTGGACCCTGGATGCCTGTTCTCCCCACCATGCCTTGGCCCCATTCCCACAGACATAGACACACTTAGATATTTGCAGTTTCTTCACTTTTGTGGGGGTCCTGTGCCCCAAACCTAGCAAATGTGGAGTGCAAATCTGTTTGAATCAAGAGTTCCAGTGAAGTGATGAAATGTATCAGGAAAATGGAACACTAGATATTTGCACATCTCTAGCTATGAAGCACTTTATTTTGGGAATATGAAAAACATCTCACCATTGGTGAGGTTCTAGGTAAGGCTGGCTATGTCAATGCAACATGAAGACTTCTCAAGAATTCTTTGACCACCTTGAGAAATTCTCCCCTTAGACCAAGCTTATTTCACACAGCTCAATTATAGAATATTTGACATCACTTTGATTGCCATGGCTTCATCCTATGGAATCCAGGGATTTGTGATTTAGTGAAATATATAGACTTGTCTGCCAGAGAGCTCTAGTGTTGCATCAAACTACAAATGCCTGACTTCTGTAAGATGCAGCCATGGCAGCTTAAATGGTATCCTGGTATTATAATTATGTAATTCTTTGTTCGTGGTTTCCATAGTTTGCACAAAATAGCTGTCTTTGGGAAACTAAGTCCAAAAAACAAGTTGTTTGATCACAATGACACATACAAGCTTGCTGTTTTTATTACTCCATACAGGAAAACAACTAGTCTTGCATTTTCCCATTTTCTGCTTTTTAGAGAAATTTGCAAAATCTAGTTGTGAGAATGGGCAGAATCTTTCTGAGAGCAACTGTGGAGTGAGGAAGGAACTCAGCATCTCACAATAATGTTTTATTTTTTATTTTTTTAATATTATTATTTGCTTTCTCTCATTTTCTAACCATATCTATCTTTCAAGCCCTTCTTTTGCTCTTGAAAAACAAAAGGCAGTATGACAAGGGAATAATCCAAGGCAGATGTTTCTTTAATAGCCATGAAAGGGCAGGATACACGATGTTGATTGTATTCACAGTATCACCCTGGACTTTCATTTTGATCCTCCAGCGTTTAGCTACGGTGCAAAGAACCAGGGGTGGTTGGGAGTATAAACAGGTACAAAGCATTATATTAGCTATCTATCTCTATGTTCTCCCATCCTTAGGTTCTCCACCTCTCACCATTTACAGCACCTGCTCAAAATTTAACTGAGTGCTGAAGATGTATCTGTCTTGCAAATGCAGCAAGAACAACAATAGCATTTGATTCTATGCTTTAACCAAGTGCTGAAAATGTATCTTTCTTGCAAACGCAGCAAGAAAGATTGAAGAGCAGAAGAGAAATGCAGAGGCCAATGTTTATGGAGAGTTCCTTTGGGACCAGGGAATGGGAATGGGATTAAGGAGGATGAACTCCTCAAAAGGACTCCCTCATTTCTAATATATTTGGTCCCATCTATTTAGCCATGTTCTCTCACACACATTCTTCATTTGAGTTTGACCAGACACAGTACTTGACAGATTGAGACCATCTCACTGAAGACTCTATCATACATACTGTGTGTTATTAATTCTAGCCTGTTACCCTCTCTTGGGGATTTGCATCACAATCTAGCTTCATTCTCTTTCATATGGTTATGTGGTGAAAGCTCTGTCTGTTATATTTGGTGCAAAATGAAGAAGGCAGCCTTAAGAGGAACACAGCTGGGGACGTAAACAAAACCACAGTGTTTTTTTTGTTTTGTTTTGTCAGGCTGCAGGAGAAAATATTGTTTTAGCTTAAATGGCACACGAGCTGTGATGGGAGGCTCATCTGGTGGAACATGCCGCTGTGTACAGTGAGAACTAAGTTCAATCATGCCATTCCTTAAACAAACTGGGCAGAGAGAGGTGTGCCCCTGCTTGGAATTTACTTAGCCGTCGAGAGAGAGGCAATTACCCAAACTCTAAGCCACGTGTTCGATTCTGAAAGTGCCTGCACACAGCTGCTGCTATAAAGCTTACTGAGCTGTCTTTAAGCTACAGTCCTGCTGAAAGCAGCTCCAGCTGACATAGGATGCTTGTTGCACATGGAAACCAAAGATTGCCTGTGGTTCAGTGTTGTCAACAGGAATGCCAGTGAAATCTATTACAGAATCCACTGGGACTAGATTTTCACTGTTCCAAAGGGACAACAGCATCTTCATGATGCTGGGCTGCCTTGTCTCAACAGAATCTGTGCTGAGATCAGAAGGGTCCTCTCTACCCTCAACATTTACAGAGATTTTTCTTCTTACTGTGTTACTTTTGAACATGAGTGATAATGGTGAAAGAAATACAAATAAAAGAAAAGGCAGAAGAAACACATTTCTGTATATATTCATGCATATAAGTGGCTTGACATTAAAGCATCTTGTAGAAAATGGTTATTCTATTGGATATTATTTTCTGATCCAAATCTGCTATCATAATGGAGGAGGAGGAGGAGGAGGTTCTGCAGACAATTGAATGGAAGAGGGTATCCGGTGTAGCTTGGTGTAGGTTGGTGCAAGTCGGTAGGGACGGGGATAGGGCTATGGTGTGTGTGGGCTGAGCTATAGGGCACAAGAGAGGAGCCACGGTGTGTGGGGGTGGGGCTACAGTGTGCAGCGAGGAGCTATGGTGTATATGGGCATGGCTACAGCATGCGGTGGGGCTACAGTGCATGGGAAGGCAGGCAAGGAGTGGCGGCACCCCAAAAAAAGGCCGCTCAGAGCACATCAGCCCCCTCACCCTCTGTCCCTCCACAACTGTATCTGACCTGCTAAAACACATGCAGGATGGATTGTATTTGATTTGTGTATCACTAGTTGCCAAAAGATCATGACCCTGTTGTTCAGGGCATATGTGATTGTTAGGGAAGATTTCTGACTGTCAATTTTGCTGAGTTTCTCTGAATTCCATTTCCATTTTCTTCCCACCCTTGTTTCATATGAGGTTGCAAAACTCTGTGCTTTCTTCCTGTTTTTTAATTTTTGTTGAGACTCAACAGCCCTAACAATAGTAGAATTTCTATACCTTCCAAGACTTGTCAAAAAATGGTCACCTCACCTCAGGCATTCACACATTAGGAAAGCTTACAGGGCCTTTCAGAATGACAGAGTGCATACCAATCAGTGTCCATATTTTAATATGAGAACAGCTAAAATGCACATAATTGGAAGAGACCAAACTGAAATACACTTAAGTAATTGAGAAAATAATTGAATTCTGTGAATTTGGTAAACTGCAGATTAGTGCCTGGGTTAGGAAAAACACAACAGTAATTTGCACAAATTACCACGCAGGAAGAAAAGACAAAGTGTTCTAAGCTGATATGAAACAAGAATGAGAAGAAAATGCCCTGAAAGCCTCACCAGTGTAGGAATGCTTCTGGTGAAGTGAACATTTTTTCACAACAAATTGTGGAAGGTATGAAAATTCTACTTTTATTGAGCCTATCTAGTCCAGCAATGTTTTCCCCCACCCCATCTGTAAAGGTATATGCTTGTTTTGCCATTTTTTAAAAAACTTCTGTGTAATGGCACCAGATCCTGTCTGATCTTTAAAGCTAAGTAGAATAAGCCCTGGATAGTACTTGGATGGGAGACTGCCAATTAATATAGATGCCGTAGGCAATATTTCAGAGGAGAGAACTGGCAAAACTACCTCTGAGTATTCTGTGCCTAAGAAAACCCTATGAAATTCATGGGGTTACCATAAGTCAACAAACAGGCAACTTGAAGGCACACACACACACACACACACACACAGAAACAATTTGTGAGATGGTGTGAATTTACTAGATGCTCCTCATCCAGCCTGGGATTTCAGTTTGTTTGTTTTTATAAGAGTTTATCAAAAAAGCTTGAAGGTTTCTTCATATTTAGGGTTAGAAAGAATTTTAATTAATAAAAAAATCAGATGGAAGAAAAAGCAAAACTTAAAACGTTTCCCCAACCTACAGTAAACACTAGTCCTCATATTCTATTTTCAAGCAACCCAAACTATTCATAGCACATCCTCATAGTTTTGTTCTGATGCTCGCCTGCTTGAGATAGCTTTGCTGACCTTCATCCTCTGGAATGAGCATTCCACATGCCAGAGATTTCCTGAGCAGCAGTGAACTGTGGCACCTCTGCCCCGCTTCTTATTTGAGCAGCATCCAGGTGGTCTCTGGAGAGCAACCTAAAAGAAGCTGCTCATTAGGCCCCCATGAGAAACCAGGAGCAAGGAAATGCACTAAGCATATAATTTGTGATCTACCTGAAGTAGAAGAAAAAGCATTTAAAAAATTCTTCTCTCTAGAGAGGATTAACCAAATTGAACCATTTAAAAAAAGACCTCAAACTCCTGGAATTAACTAGTTACAAATAACTAGGTGGGGGAACAAATGTAGCCCACTGGCTCCATGTTGTCTGTACCTGATCTGAATAAATAGGCCACTTAAATGTGTATTCATCCAAATTCTCAGGGATTATTTCATTTTGCCCAATTGGCCATGGCATTAGGCACACCACGTGGTTCAAGTATATGCTCTGTTTATCTAAATTGTGAAGGAGTTTTCAGTGTCCATGCTGAAAACAAATCAGCATATCTTGGATTTGTTACATATAGATGAGCTTCCTATGTGCCACACAGAAGATACTCGGGAGTACATTTGACAGAAGTTTCAGCATCTTTCTCTTTCTAGCAAATCCTTTCTGAAGTCTGGCATGGTTGCCCATTAACATATATAGTAGAAGCAGAGCAAGCACTGATTATTGAAGGACGACTCTAATAAATATGGTTACAAGAGGAATCCTTTGGAAATAGGGTGTACATTAGATGACAGGGATGGAGCAAGAGCTCAAAATCAAATTAATTAGTCTTCTATTCAGCCAGCTCTTTGCAAAACAATGTGTGCTGGAAGAAAGATCCTAACATCCTAACCATCAAAGCACAAATTAAACTCTTATCCATTAAGAAATGTTGTTAAAGCTCATCACTAATATTGCATAATCAATTATCTAGACTTAAACCACGCAACCGTTTTCTCCTTCCCTCTCTTTCCTTCAGTCACTTTTTCTCTTCCCTACAATAATAATTATTGTTATTATTTTATCTCAGAGTAATAGCTTTCAAAGGCCATTCGCCTTGATAGATTACAAGACTGCCTTAAATGTCAATTGATAATAATTATGCCATAAAAGGTACAATAAATGTTATTGGTTTAGACCCACAGTCCCATTCTATTAATATTTCTAATTTATAGGCTCGTTGGGGCATTTTCAAAGACAGTCGGGGTTATAAATCCCCAAAGGAAGGTGGATGAGCTGCCTAGAAGATTGTCCTGAGCTGCTAAACTGAGGAAAGGCCAGCAAACCTGACCCTGAAAAAAGCATAAAGTCCTACAGGACACGGCATTATGGGTTTCCAAATGTGTGATCCCTGTTTTACTTGACTACACTAGAAAAGACAGTAACTCTTGATGGAGTAGAAAGCAGTAGGGAAAAAAGCATTACAGATGGATAGACTCAGTTGATGAAACCACAGCCCTGAGTCTGCAAGACCTGAGTGGGTCTGTTGACGAGAGGGTAACTTGGAGGTCTTCATTCATAGGGTCGCCATACGTCAAAAGTTGACTTAATGGAAGTTAACAACAACAAAACATGTACCACAGGCATTTCATGACTGGAACCCCTGATATTTTATTTATGAAAAAGAGCTCATGGAACTGTCGCTGTGCCCTTCTTTTTCTTTTTGCAAAAGAAAAAGGTGGTGGGTGATTAAGTCACAGAAACATCCACATTCCATGTAGCTCAATCCTCAAGAAGGAGGTTCTGGTTATACTCAGAACCACTGGAGCTATAGTATTTAGACCACAGTTACACTTTTAAGAGCTAATCACTTACATTAAGTAATAAAAACATCTCAGTTGACCAAAATTGTCAATTGACAACACCTTCTCAGAGATGGGAGTGCCTCTCTGCTGCAGTGTTTGCATCGTGTCAGTATCAAACTAAATGTTAAAGTGGAGAACACGTATTTGCTAAAGTTAACCCATTTCCTGAGGAGGATTTCCTTAGAGATACCTGCCTGAGGAGTCATATTTACAAATTAACTCCCCTCTTTTTTCTTTTCTTTTCTTTTCTTTTCTTTTTTTTTTTTTTTTTGGCCTTCTAGTGATGAATCACAAATCAAAGCATGCTGAATGCAAGATACTTGTAAGAGGAAAATCACATGCAATGACAAAATTTCCATGATAGGGGCACCAATTCTGCAAAAAAAAAAAGTGATGCATGATATTATCTGGCTTTTGATGCAGAGAATCATCATCATCATCGTCATCTCTTTCCCTCTCCAGAATTATCTTTCTCATTTACATGTTTATACAAATCATCAACATCAAACTCATCTAATAATCAACTTCTGTCTTTCACTGGATGGCAGTCATACTAGGAACACTACTTTCACATTCTTCTCAACTCTGACCCACTTTTTCTGGTAACTTTGCACCTTGCTACCATCTCTGTTCACAAGGCAAGAAGATTCTGTCTGACCCCAAGAATCAATGTCCCTGAAGTGAGTGGCTTGACAGAGAAGCTGAATCCTGAAGAACTGCAACCAAAAAGCACTATTTCTTGACTAGGCAAAGCCTAGGCAAGAACACGTATACTAAAGCTGATCAATCTAGCACCTTTGCATACCACAGGCATCACTGCTGTGTATTTTTGAACAAATGGCAATATATGGCAAGTCAGTTAAATTGCTCTAGTGTCTCTGTAATCCAAAAATCAAACACACCCCTCAGCTCAATTTGTGATAAACAGTTGACAGCAAAGTAAACAAAGAGCAATCTCAGAAAGTGAGCAGCAAAGTGAAATAGGTGGGCTTATGCAATATGCCTTGCAGGAAAAATTGTGGAATTGTAACTGTATTCCTATTTTTCACAGGTGGCCAGTTGGATAGTATCATACTCTACAGTTAAAACATAGTAGACTCAGCACTATCAGTCACAGAGGGAGTTAACTTACAGTTTCATTTAAACAGTTGTTAACATGAGATATGTGCATGTTATGCCCAACATCTGCCAATATGTAGTATGCAATGCAGAGCTACATGTAAATAGATTGTCAATATTATTCGTCCTCTTTCTGGGAAAAGAAACAAGGAGGAGAGATTTGGCTGAATATCTCCAGGGAAATATTATCTTTTGGAATGCAACTCCCAGCATCCAACAATCAATATGACCAGTTACTGTGCTGGCTTGGGCACTCCAGGAGTTTTAGGCAAAACAAACAAACAAAAATCTTGACCAGGGGTTGGACTGGTGGTCTCTTCCAACTCTACTATTTTATGATTCTATAATTCCAAGCTCAGCTGAAATTCTCCATTTTCTCTGAGGCTCACCTTCAGCAGTGGGAATAGAACAGTTTCTTTGTTTATTCCCAAGTTTATTGTTTCACTTTTACCATTGCAGAAAAGATCAGCAACAGCAGCTGTGAGAGCTGACATGCTTGCCCATACTTGATTCTTCAGCCTTTATTTCATTCTGTGGCAAGAGTGGAGACTATTTGGTGAAAATGCTGTGCAATGTCCTTTTTGGGGGGAGGGAGGGTGCTAAAGTAGAAACATCTGTGAGATTACTCAGCTCAGCTTTAGAAAACTGTGTCCCAATTCACTGTGGTTTCCATTGAAAATCTGCTGTTGAAGAACAAACTTGAGTCATGGTTTGGTGGGTTTGTTTTGTTTTGTGTTGTGTTGTTTGCATGTGAGTGTGTGCGTGTGAGAAAGAGAGAGATTTCCTTGGACAAAAAAATGACAGCCCACGCAAACATTCTAGCCCACAAAGGACCTAAAAAATAAAAAGATCTGGCCTTCAATCTGGCAACAATATTTCATCATAATGATAATAACTGTAACCCTTTATTATAGCAATTTTTAAAAAACTGAGAAAATTGCTATCTTCTGGTTGTTGGGAAATAAGATGAGTCTGTGGAGATGCAGAACTTGGCTGTCTTTCCCATAGCCTGACAGCCTTGAAAATTGGCAGACCTTGTTTTCCTAAAGTGACTGCTTCAGACTACAGCTCCTAGAAGCCCTCAGCCATCATGAGTAGTAACTGAGGTGGCTAGGGAGTTTGGGAACTGTTAGTCCCAAAAATAAAATTTCCAAGCTCTGATCAAGCTAAGCACTCTTTTGATTTCAGTGCCAGAGAAGAGCAACAGTTGTTTGAGCAGAAGAGATTCATTTTTTTTTTTACTTAACAAAATATAGATAATCCAAGGACTGGCTAATTGTAATGGGCATCTCTTCTTTTATGAATCCTTAGGGCAGGCTGTGCGACTATCCACAATATTTCAGGGACAGCAAAGGAAAAATAAACAAGATCCTTCTTTCCCTGGAGGGCTTCCTGTCACTGGGTGGCTAAATCACATTGAAAAGCATCCTAAAACTCCATGAGTTCCTTTTTCCTATATTCAGAAGCTACATATGCAGACTACATATGCCAGACCTATCCTCAATATCTTTATATGCATTTATTCCACTGCCAATCTTTCCAGGTTGAGTGGGATGGTATGAAAGTGAATTTTAAGCATGGTTTGGAAACGTTAGTCAACATTCCAGATTAGCTATGAAGTATGATTAACTAAGCAGCATCTGCAGGCCCAACCCTCCTGCATTTTTCATTACCAGGTAGCAGCCACTGTGAACACATTGATTGGGTTGCAGCAGACTGATGTTTCCAGCAGAAATTTCCAGGATAACAATCAGAGGCAAGATCATTGTCACAATTCCTCCTCATACTAGAGATCATTTATGGAGGGTTGGGGTGGAAACATCAGTCTGCTATATCCCAATTAACAAGAGAACAGAGTTCTATCACTCATGGCGGCTGCTGCCTGGTAAGGCAGGACTGGGAGACTTTTACTATCCCTATGTATTCCCTACTCTACTGTCACAATCATGAATACAAACCAGTTACAGATGCGTAAGTCTAGGGCCATTTCTGCACAATCCTGTTATAGTGCTATTATTATACTTTCAACATCCTGTGGAATTCTGGGGTTTGTAGTTTACTGAGGCCAAAATTGCTCTCTGGCTGAGAATTCTAAAGGCCCCTCTCTAAACCACAAACTACAGGATTCCATAGGATGTTGAAGGTGGAATAATGGCACTATAACAGTGTAGTGCAGAAATGGCCTAGGTTACACATTCATAACTATAATCATGAATTCCAGCCCTTGCTCCCCCAGACTTTATAAACATGGAATCACATGATTTTTTGCTAAAGATGCAACACTAGGCATTTCCAGCTTCCTGTACCTGGAGATGGATCATTTTGTCTCCGAAAAGACTGAGATAAAAGGCAGTGCCCTAGACATGAAAGGAAACACTGACACATCGATAACAGGGCTTAGGTTATATGGTCATTATCCTTGGCCTCTTGCAACAGGTAAAGTATCTTTAAAAGCTGAGAGCAAACAGGTACTACAAAAGAGAGCAAGGCCAGGTTATAGGTCCTCTGTGTGTGTGAGAAAGAAAGAGAACCACATGCCAAGGTTCTCTTCCCAGTGAAAACGCGGCCACTCTGACCGAAAAAGGGGAAACTTTATAGTACCTCCAGTGAAAGCTGCCAACCTGAAAACATCTCTTACATCTAGGATTGCCAGATCAAAAGGCCCTGCCTTGAGTCACCATTTTTCACAGGTCAGCTCTGGGTGGGAGGTAGAGGTTCCAGTTCTTCAGTTTTTGTGCAATTAGCTCCGAGTGTACAAATCCATACCTAGGAAGATTTGGCAGACGACAGACAGCTAGAGCTTGCTTGCTTCCTTCCTTCCCTCCTTATTTTTCAATATTCAATATTCAGTATTAATTTATTTTAATTTGATTCCAGTCTTGTTTTTGTGCCATTTGTTTGCTATTTTTACTTTTACTATTGCAATAAATATTCCTTTATCTGGTTTTCCAATGTAGATAAGAAGGAATAATCCCCTCATTTCCCCTTGGTCTGGGAACAGCCCCTTTTGTTAGGCTTTCTGTCTTAATCTCCAAACAGGAAAATATGTTCTTCATATGTTTGGGTTACTAAAGAACAAGCTGTGTCCAACTGTGGTTGTTGCTTACTGCATAATGCTTAATGACATCACCACAGCTCACCTCATGACATCACCGAGGTGTCATCCCTAGCTTTCTGGTTTTGGGCAAGAAATCTTTAAGACCTGGGAAAATTCTGGCCTATCAACCCAAGAAGATCACATTTAGTCGGAACTCAGCCATATAGCTGATCTCAAACTGTGTGAAATTGCTTTGTCATTATGTTGATAAGAAGCAACGTCAGATACCGATATGTATAAAAATTGCATATGCAAATTTATATATATAGATGCAATTTGATTTGAGTTGATTTGATTGTAGTTACTTTTATATCCTGCCTTTCCTCTGATGAGCTTCACACAGCGTACATGACTGCCCTCCCCCCCCAATTTATCCTCATAAAACTCTGATGAGGAAGTCAGGCTAAAAAAGAATTATTGGCCCAAAGTCATCCACTAAGATTCACAGCTCTGTGGAGCCTAGAACCTATAGCTTCCAAGTCCCATTCCAACATTCTGACCACTGCATGCCATACTTGATCTTAATACACAGCCCAAACAGCAAATAGACTGCTACAGTTTCAACAGAAATGCAGTTCATCTTACCTTAGTGAGGAAGATAAGGAATGATCAGTGAGCCTGCTCAGTTCGATGTCCAGGTTTTCGTTGTTGATGGGCATATTTAGGGGAAGGCCTTACTCTTGTTTTGTGTGATTTTTCATTTTTATATGAGACATGCTAGGAAGCTCTTTGAATAAAACCTCTGAATGCTCAACTATATCGGGGTTGGGGAATTTTCAGGTCTCTAGACCAGGGGCCCATTCACATTACAGAATTATAGTGCTATTATTGTACTCTAGCTCCCATATTTCTGTCCTATGGAATCCTGGGATTCACAGTTCAAGGCAAAACATTTAGAATTTCCAGCCAGATATCTCCAGTGGTTCACCATACTACAAATCCCAGGATTCCATAGGACAGAATCCTAGCAGTTATATTGGAATAGTAGAGCTATAATTTCAAATTGGCCTCTGGTCTTCTCTGCAGATTCACGGTGGAGAATCTTCAGGCCGGAACTATTGAACTGTTAGTCCCATCTTCCTCACCACTGCCAGGTTGGTAAGAGTTTATAGGATTTGCAGTCCAGCAATATCTGGAGCTTCACATGTTCCTCATGCTGAAACAGAAGGCTAGCCTTTATGAAGTTAGACACACGGCCACCTTATTTGACAATGACCAGTGAAGAGTCCCGTTCAAGATGGAAACACCACAATGATGCATCTGGAGAACAATGAGGTCTGCCAGAAATTCCCAGAATGCCTGGCTGGCTGCTTGGGTGTTGGCATCTCGGCAAGACACACAATGCAGTAAACAATACTGTGCTAGGTAAACCAACATTCTGACTCAATATAAGGCAGATTCCTAACTTGGTTTCAAGTCACCTGTGAGCTGAATTTGGTTCCAGGGTTATTTTGGGGCCCATAGGGAAAATGTTTTTTGATCTCATATGCCCTTTAGGGTGTCAGGGAGAAACTGCTCCATGTTGTCCTTCTCTCAGGCCATTTAAGGCTCAGAAGAAGCCCTTTTCCAAAAGGAGATGACCTGGAAGTTGACTTACAGGGAACTTCCTATTGGAAGAAAAGGCCTTTCTTAGCTCTAAACATGGAGAAATTGCATCCAAAATTGCCTTCCAAAGCTTTGAGGGGGAAAAAAAAGATGGGGGAGTTATCCTACCAAGATCCACTGGGGAACCAATGCAGACCCCTAACCCTGACAGTTGTCTATCCCGGGGTAAACAATACTGTGCTAGAAAAACCAACATACTGACTCAATATAACTTGCTATATAGAGACATGTATAGCACTGCCCTATCATGCTGCAATTCTGCACACACTTAACCTGTGAATAAGGCCTACTAGACATGGTAGGAATTAACTCTGAGTAAACATGCCTAGGGACTATATTCATTAGATTACAATACAACACTGTCTGACTCTAATATGTTGATGTTCCATCATCTTTTCTTTCCCTGAGCAGCTACTTCTCCAGTCCTTGGAAAAAACCGAATGTCTTTCATCTTATCAGGTGCATTTTATTGCCACCTGGTTACACAGTAATTTCAGCCTGAGCTTTACAAAGAATCATATGATTGCACATCGGCTTGACAATTGTCAGGTTAACTGTACAAACAAAGAATGGTCTGTCAGTACGACTGCAGAAGAAAGGCAGCAAAAAATGGGCAGGCAAACAAGCCAAGAAAAAGGGAACCAAGAAAGTAGCATTCAAAGGTGACGGAAAAACTTTGGAGAGTATAATTTTTTTTTTCCTTAAAAGTGGGCTGGTTTGGTTCTTGCAGTGCAACCTTATTTAAGTTAAAGGGAATGCCAGAAATTGGAAGGAGGAAAAGGTTGACCTTCAGATTGCTTGCTGGTGAAGTGAAGTTGATATGGAAAGGAAATCGAACCTTTGGATGTTTCTTAACCAGATTAAGAAAATGAAATCTGAACAGCCAGAAAAATAATTCTAGATTTGCATTTTATTTTTATTTCTGTTGTCATTTGGTCAAAAGCTGTTTGCAGAACAAAGCTCTGGGGTCTTTTACAAAGTTTTGAAACTTAGAGAAGATTTAGGGAAAAATGGAAGGGGTTGCATAAAAGATAATCATGATGGATCTAAGAAGCTTCTTTCTTTCTGCTCCAGACTTCCAAATACTTTCTGGAGAAACATGAAAAATATCATTTGAGTGGGTTGTTTGCTCAATCCCACCATTCCTATTGGTCCAGCAACAACAATCCTGGGACTTGTAGTCAAATCTTACTGAACACCTGACAGAGGAAAGTAATAATTTGGATGTACAAGTACGTTATCAAGTAACTGATTAATGAAACTTTTTAGCAATATTTTGGATCTGCTGAGAAGAATATTCATCCTCTTGGAATTACAGTCACAGTGGATGTATGATGATCCTGAAAATGTTAAACTTGGGGGGTGGCATTGTTTTGGGATGGGTGGGGCCACAACGCTATTTCCTTTCTGGTAGTCATATAGTTGTTTATGATTCCACATTGCTCTAAATCTTGTAGTGGTATCTCAGGCAAAGTGAAACTGAACTTAATTCTTCCTTGAAGGCATCTGCAAGAAAAGTAACAACTCTTTGACTATTCCAGCATAAAATGAACAGCAGAAAGAGTGTGAAATAGAGCATATTTTCCTTATCATGATTTGATGCTGACCTTTGCTGTCCTCATGATGGAATAAAGATGAACAGCTCAAAGGAATGTGGCAAGCAGGAGAAACCCGTATTGTCTTTTTCTATTGAAGAGATCTTAAAAAAACCTTCCACTGAGGTTTGCCTACATGACACAATGATCTGCGGTAACCAAGCTGAGGCTGCTCAGATCCTGGGATCAGACCCACTTATGGGAACGTGTAAGGGTAAGTAGGCACTATGTTTTCTACTTATGGAAACTTTATGAGCCTCAGTCGTTTGACCCTAAATTTTGATACTTTAAAAGGATCGTATATTTCATATCTTACCTGCTTAAAACAGCCACCTGATGGATATTTCAACATGATTGTTAATATCTGAGTAATAAACATTGTTTTATTTACAGCATGATACTATACATGCTGATCTAGAGGTAAATGTCACTGAGTTCAGTTTCACGACTTTAGCCTAAACATATCCATTTTTGTCAGAATGGTCAGAGGTGGAATTCAAGTTCTTTTCTAGGTAATGAAAGGCTATATTAAGTTGCCATGGATGATGATGCTACATTTTTTTTTATGGACAGAAATATTATTCCATTAACAAAAGCCCAATGGACAGAAACAGGTGCAACTTTTATAGTATAGCAATGATAATATTTCTGTTTTAATATTGTTGGTTGTTGTTGCTGCTGCTGTTATTGTCATCATAATCATCCTCTCTTTTCCCCAAAACTGGGACTCAAGGCACCTTACTAGAGTTAAAATGAGCGCAAAGACATAAAAGATAAACACAAACTGATATTTTTAACAGGAAAATGAACGAAGTTAATCCACAACACTAATACAGAGAACCAAAAATACTAAATGCTAACTCACTAAAACATTGACTTACTTATTAACTAAATACTAGCTTACTAAATCACAAAAGGGAACTGTCCCCCCAGACCAAACTTCAAAGAAAGAGAGAAGATAAGAAAAAAAAATTATTCAACTATTACAAATCCAACTATTTTCTTACAATTACAATTACTAGTAACCATATCCACAAATTATTGCATTGTTAGATTTCTCATTGGTTAAAAAGCCCATAAATGGTTTCCAGTCTTTCAAGAAATCTTCAACTGGATTATTTTTTAAAAGCTACATTAGTTTGCCCATTTGGGATGACTCGGCAATCCATTCTTCCATCTCTTGTGCTTCAGTCTGTTTCCAAGTTTGAGCAAACAATATTCTTGCAGCTGTTATCGTATAACAAGGAAGCAGTACATATTTACTATCCAATGCCTTATCCATAAGCACACAAAAAGTTATTATTAAAATGCAATCAGACTACCCATAGAATTAAAACCATTTAAAACAAGTCCATAAAATACAAAAGATCTAAGTCAGTAAAACAGCTGACTATTAAAAGCCCTTGGAGTCCCTCCCTAAAAGTCTGTTGGAATGAAAAAAAAAAGTTTTCAATTATCAATGGAAGGACAGCAAGGAGGGAGCCATTCTAAGCCTCCTTGGAAAGGGAGTTCCAAAGCCTGAGAGCAACCACTGAAGAAGGCCCTCTCTCATGGTCTTGCCGGACATGCTTGAGAAAGTATGAAATGAAATGCACAGACAGAGGATGGGTGATACCTGGCTTGAAAACAGTATGTGTGAAAAGAGTTTAGGAGCCTTAGGTGGACCACAAGCTGAACATGAGTCAGCAGTGTGATGTGGCAGCTGAAAAAGCCAATGCAATTTGAGGCGGCATCATTAGGAGTATAATGTCAAGATCAAGGGAAGTAATAATACCACTCTATTCTGCTTTGGTTAGACCTCACCCGGAATACTGTATCCAGTTCTGGGCACCTCATTTGAAGAAGGATATTGACAAGCTGGAATGTGCCCAGAAGAGGGCAACCAAAATGGCGAAGGGTCTGGAAACCATGAACTATGAGGAGCAGCTAAGGGAGTTAGGAATGTTTAGCCTGATGAAAAGAAGGTTAGGAGGTGACATGATAGCCATATGTAAATATTTGAAGGGATGTCATATTGAAGATGGAGCATGCTTGCTTTCTGATGCTCCAGAGACTAGGACATGGAGCAATGGATTCAGACTGCAGAAAAGGAGATTTCACCTAAACATCAGGAAGAACTTTCTGATGGTCAGAGCCATTCAACAGTGGAATATGCTGCCTCAGAGTGTGATGGAGTCACCTTCTTTGGAGATTTTTAAATGGAGGCTGGATGGCCATTTGCTGGGGGTGCTTTGAGTATGTGTTCCTGCATGGCAAAAATTGGACTCAGTGGCCGTTGTGGTCTCTTCCAACTCTATTATTCTATGATTATATAAGTAATGGGATTGAAAGATACGCTTCCCCTGAAGCTTTTAGTTCTCTCAGGACTTTAAAAAGTTAATTTTTGGAACTTCAGTTCCAAGAATCCCTCAATTAGCATGGCCAACGACCATACTGTGGCTGAGGGATTCTGATAGTTGTAGCCCAGATAAGCAATTTTTCCCAGCTCAGAGAGAAATCATATTGTTTGAAACACACATATTTTATTTTATTTTATTTTATTTTATGGATGTAATTCTTCACATTCTCCATCCTCACAGACAGCAATAAAGAATTCCTGTAGTACTCTCCTTGTTGCATGAGAGCAGTTTGCACTTCATTAGGTATTTGTGCAGAAATCGACAGAATTTTTCTGCAAAGACAATGTATTTTGTGCATTCAAATATGTTTCCTGCACTGGAAAGAATATTTTCTTTACAACTTACATTTCCTGCCTAGGGAATATATTTTCTCTAGAAAAACATGTTTTCAAGAAAAACCAAGTGCATTTGTGTGCACTTAAAGTTAAAATGAAAATGTGAATAAATGTGTGTGCGCGCGCGTGTGTGTGTGCAGGTCCATGTATGACATATTAATGATGGAATAGGATTGAGCAGACTTATGTCTGTGAGAGTTGCATTGGCCAGAAATAGACATTCCATTCTTTATTACTTAAGAAGCAAATGCAGTATTGTAGGCTTTTTAGACAACACTTTCCAGAATCTAGTGGCCATACTGGCTAGGAGATTCTGGGAACTGTAGACAAAAGAGAGAGAGAGAAAGCGAGAGACGGAGAGAATTTTTCCATGTTGTTCCAAATAACCACAAAACGTGAGAAGTACTGTATGTGACATTTATTGATTGGTTGATTGAATTTATATTCCCTCTTTCTCCCAAGATGGGACTCAAGGCAACTTACCATAATTTTATAAATGTTAAGCTAAAACATTAGTTTACAAAAGTTAAAAATAATTAACAATAATATTTTTAAAAACATGATTAAAACAGTTAAAAACACTTGAAAATATTTAAAACATAATATCCAATAAAAGATTAAAAAATACAGCACACCACTTTACACACACTACTACTGCTTCAAAGGCCATTTCCACACTCCAGTGTTATAGTGCTTTTACTCCATTTTCAACATCCTATGGAATCCTGCAGTCTGCGGTTTAGGGAGGGGCATTTAGAATTCTCAGCCAGAGAGCTCTTGGGCCTCAGTAAACTACAAATCCTGGAATTCCACAGGATGTTGGAAGTGGAATAATAACACTAAAACAGTGTAATGCAGAAATGGCCATAATTAAAATTCAAAGGCCTTCCTGAACAAAAACATCTTCATGTCCTGATGGAAAGAAATCAGGGAGGCACCAGCTAGATCTCCCATAGAAGGTAGTTGTACAGCCTGGGAGCAGCCACTGAAAAGGCTCCCTGTTGGGTACTCACCAAATACACCTGAAATGGCGGTGGGACTGAGAGAAAGCTCTCCTTTGCTGATCTTATAGCTCACACTGGCTTCTATAAGGTGCTTCAAATAGTCCAGGCCTAAGTCTTTCAAATAGTCCAGACCCCTCCTGTGTAGGACTTTAAAGATCAAAACCAGTGTTTTGAATTCTGTCTGGAAATGGAACAGTAGCCAATGCAGCTGTTTCAACAGGCGAGACACATCATCCCTGGAACCAGCCCTGGTCAACAGCCTGCCTGCAGCATTTTGGACCCAGTGAAGATCCTGAACAGTTTCCAAAGGCAGCCCCACATATAGCATGTTACAGTAGTGGAAATGGGATATAACCAAGGCATGTGTCATTGTACTCAGATCTGACTTCTTAAGCAATGGGCACAGCAAATGCTGTGCAAGTGCACTGCTGGCCACAGCAAAAACTTGGGCATCCAGCCTCAAATCTGAGACATCATCAAAGCTAAAAACCTGAGATTTCAAGGGCAGTGTGGTCCCATCCAGCACAGACTGGATCCTTCTTCCCTGACCTGCCTTCTGACTGACCAGAAGCATCTCTGAATTAAGTTTCAATTTGTTCACCTTCATCCAGTCCATTTAAAAAGGAAGGATAGTGATACTATCCTTCATAACATAATCACCCTAACTTTGCTGTGTTAAATTAACACCGGCAGTGGGAGAAAGAGGGGAGAGCCAAGCGGTTTAGTGTTGGACTAGGATTCCAGGAGACCAGGGTTCAAATCCCCATTCAGCCCTGGAAACTCAGTAGATGACCATGGGCAAATCACATTCTACCATTCTTAGAGGAATGCATTGATAAACCTTCTCTGAATACATCCTGCCAAGATGTTCATGATTAGTCACAGTCAGCCTGAAGCTACCACCAATACAACCTGAGTGCACCAACATCATAAAGTGAGAGAAAGGAATTCATAGACAATCTTCATTGTTTTACAGTGTCCTTTGTGAAATATTTGATCAGGCAGCCTTACAATATGCATACAACTGCTGAACTACTGGGCGCATCATATTCCCACCACAATAACTGAACTGAAAATTTGAAATTTTAGATCTCTTCACACAATGTGACAATGTACAAAACTGTCTGTCTAGGATTTCCAAGAGCTGAGGCTGGTGGAATCTGAAAGAACCTATGGAAACACACCTTTTTTTTTTTTATGAAGGACTGTGCCTAGTGGAAACAGTCTGTAAGCACAGAGTAGTAATTAACACTGGGAAAGTAAAGCTAATTTCCAGTGGCATGAAGATATACCAGGTCCTCTTAACAATGAAGTCTAGTATTATGCAGAGCAATTGATTTGACTAGGGAGGGGTAAGAATTTAAATTCAGTTCATTTTCATTATAAGAATGTGCCCATGTCTGCATAACTCTTCATATTCGTGATCGAAAGGATTGGAGATTTAAATTAAAATGGATGCGGCAGAAACCAAAACTGACAGATTTGTCCATCTGAGCCCAGGCTTTTACTTACTTAATTTTTGGAAAGCTGGGTTTCATTTCTTATGAATTCAACCATATCGACCATATCAGTGATGAATGAGGGTTATTTCCTTTCCTTTTTTTTGTTTTCCTCAGAGGAAATTTTTGCATTTAAATGGCAACTGGTCACATAAGAGTCCCTTTCACCATACACAATTAGAGTACTATGTTCCATGGGACACTTTATTCCCACCCTTGCTTGCAGTCTATGGATCACATTATTACCATCATATTTGTAGTGTGGGGAGGGATATTTAGAATTTTCTTCTAGAGACCTTTAGTGCCTTGTCAAACCACAAACCTCAGGATTCCATAGGATGTTGCCATGGCAATTAAGGGGGAATCACAATGGTATAAATGTGTAATGTGAAAGGACTTGAGGCTCTTCTCCATGCTGGGCACAGCTGTACCTTTGAATTTTATGTGCTATTTCTCCCTGTGTAGTCAGGGAAGGGTTTCATTTCAGTTCACATTTGAGGAATTTATCAAAATCTCAAAATAGCTTTACATTTGGGGCAGAAAGAACTTCAGGTTTTAAGCAATGAATGTGAGAGAAAGCAAAACTGACAAGTTTTTCCAGTCCTTGATTTTGACCCATTGTAAGCTATTGTATATATGGGGAAATGATATGTGGTTGAATTTAATCTGAACCTCACTTTTGCACAACTCGTGTTCATTTCCATGAGGATTGCTCAACCAAGGCAACTGATGGCTTCCACATCAGTGTGGTGATGAATCACTGAATACTCAAGGCATTAAACCATGTCTTTCAAAGAAGTTCAGCCCCTTGAGCAGCTCCTGTAAAGTTCAGATTAAACCCCAGAATTGATTCATCATGCCAAAGACGTAGAACCCAACAGCTGCCATTGTTGGTCAGAAAACATCTTCGAATCTTTTAAAAATTCCAAATCTATGTTTTCTGTAGTAGGCTTCAGTTGTTGTATCCAAGATTCCATTAAATAGCAAACCAAACCCTCATTAATCTGAAGTCTGCCTACATCTGTCTTGCAGCAGATATCAGCAAAGAGCTTTAGGAAAGGACTATAGATCAGTGAAAGGATTTATGCCTGGCATATAAACAGTTCCAGAGTCAGTCTTTGATAGGGCTGGGAAAGACCCCCTTTCTCAAACTTTGGAGAGCCGCTTCCAGTCAGTGTCAATAGCTAGACCTTGAATGCACACTCTGTGTGTGTTATGTTAGCAAATGTAAGGCCTGTCCTGACCAAACAAGACATACATTTCTTCTTTTACAAAGAAAGCAAACATGAGATCAGGAAATTCCATCAGATAAGTAAAAGTCTGAGCTGTTGACAGATAGTGTGAGAATTCCTCAGGCCACAAGAGGAAGGTTTTCTGCATCTGTTGTGTGCAAAAAGAACTCTATTACTGACACAGTTTAGGTTGGCATCAGTCTTGTTTTATATGGCAATAATATTTTTTACTAGAGCCCATCATTAAAACATAATCTCATTAATACTTCCAGCCTTAAAAAATCTTGAAAGCAACAATGTTTTTTTTTTTTAAAAAAAAAAAAAAGGGAAAGGAAAGGAAAGGAGAGGAAAAAGCTTCTGGCATCTGTATTATGTTACAATTCTTCACCCAACTTCTGAAATTCTGAAGCAAGCTAAGGAGCTGACAGGGAGGAGTAAAATAGACCACAAACACTATCATATTAGGACTCTTCGAAATAGCCAGTCTTTCAAAAGCTCACTCTTCTCTGCCTCTTTACTTTGTTCGTTGCTCATTTAGTGGCTACTTTTGTATGCCACTTTTCTGCCCAAACTCTCAAGGTGGTTTGTAGTTTTGAAATAATGAAAAGGCTGTTCTTATGAGTAGGTGGTGCTAGACTGCTGTCCTAACAACCAAGATGAAGGGCATGCTGAGCTGACCTAGTGACTGGAGGGTCATTTCAAATTATAATTTTTTTTAATTTAACTTTGTATGCTTGGTTTTTGCTTTGCTTTTCTGTTTGTTTGCCTACATAGATCTGGGGACTAAATTAAGATGTGGGGATTCACATTACTTTACAGGGGAAACTGTGCTTCTAGAAGCATGATCCTCCAATCTCAAGGAGGAATTTGACATAAACAGACACAGACATAGACACACAGAGACAGAAAGTGTGTGTCCAGGGGGAGGAAAGTATGAAAAATACCCTCTACAGGGCTACAAAAATGGCTTTGGGGTGCTGCATGCAATCTGTGGGCCACATTATTCCCACACTTGTTTAAAGTATGCTAAAATGTCAGCCAGTGTGCTGTAGTGGTTTGAGCATTGGCCTACAGCCCTAGAAACCACGATTCAAATACCCACATAGCCTTGGAAACTCAGTGGATGACCTTGGGCAAGTCACTCTCTCAGCCTTAGAAGGCAAGGGCAAACCCTCTCTGAACAAATTCTGCCAAGAAAACCCCGTGATAGTTTCACCTTAGGGTCACCATAAGTGGGAAATTACTTGAGGGCACACAACAACAACAAAATGTCAGTGTGGTACCTTTACTTAAGATAAGATTCAGCCAAACATGGTTTGACTTGGAGGCAACATTGCTGAGCATGATACCAGCCACAAATACTGTGAAAAGAAGAAATAGCAACTAAATCTCTGCTTTGAACAAAATCTCTCCAGAAGCAAATGCAGCCATTCTATCTACATTTCCCCCCTGCATCTTGCTGAAGCCAAGGCAATTTAAAACAAACCTCAAAGCCATTTCTCAACTGATTAGTAACATTTCTCTCAGCCTGTGCCATGCGAAAATGTCACCATTTCTGAAAGTCAAATGCTACATTTACCAAAGAAAATGTCACCCTGGCTCCAAAGCCCTCTGCTCCCTCCATCCTTTTGCCTGCTCCTAACATTTTATGTTTCTCCTGTTCTATTTTTCCCTTAAAAAAAAAAAAAAAGACCATATTTTCTCTGCAAAAGACTGAAATAGAAGCCTAAACTACCCAAAAGCCAGAACCCCTGGAGAAAGACAAACTGACTTTAACAACCATTTCTTGATCAGCCTTTTGATTAGTATTTATTGTTTTGTCCCTAACTGAAAACAGCCTCAGGAATTTTATTTGAAGCTGAATACTAAGTATCACCAATAAATAAATGATCTGTTTAGAGGGTTGAACAGAGCCATGAGGGGGTGATCGTTGCTATAAATTAAGTCTTTCCTCTGCAAAAATAGTATAATCATCCCAATTAACCAGACTTTCTAAATCCCCTGTACCTTAGGAGGAAAAGTTAGTTGAATTTCTGCCTGTTGCATAGAACTTAAAGGCACAGAATTCCCCTTCTAGCAAGCAATGGTGTTTTGTACATTGAGAGCCCAGACGAAAGGAGAGAGTTCAAGTTACTCTGTCCAAACTTGATAGTTGAACTGAAAACACCACAATGGACATCTAGTTGCCAAATGGAGGCCTGATCCATACATTTACCAAGCAGGTGCCAAAATCCCTCCCCTCCACCCCACATCTGAAAGAATACAAGGGGGGGGGCTTGCATAGAACTTCACACAGCTGGTTTGTTTTAACTGGCCCCATTCCATGCAATCTTCTTCTCATTGTGAAGGATTATGCCGTTATCATGAACAGTTAGCATGTTCTCATGAGGAGCAAAGGAAGGTTTTCAAGAAGCCAATTGTTGCTTCCAGCAACTGTCCTGTTAATCCAGCTTTCTCCAACCTGATCTCTTCCAGATATGTTGGGCTGAATACCTCATCATTCCCAGTCAGCACTACTAATGGACATGGTGATTGTGGTGATGGAGTATGGAGTCCAACATATCCAGAGAGGACTAAATTGCATATAGCTGCTTTAATCCATGGGAGATATTGCAGAACTGCTGATTCAATTCTAATCTGGGAAGGTTTCAAAGGAGAGGGGATATTTGAACAGACCAATGGCCCTTTCACACTACACAGTTATAGTAGTTATGTGATTCCACTTTGCCATGACAACTTATGGAATTGTGGGAGGTTATAATTTAGTGAGGCACTAGAGATCACTAGCTGATCATTCTAAATACCTTTCCCTAAAATGAAAATCCCAGAATTCCAGATTCCAGGAAATGGAATCCAAATCTGGGTCTCTCCAAGACTAGAGCTTCACCTCAGACAGGGATAAGGGTCATGTGGGCCCTCCAGATGTTGTAGGGGTACAACTCCCGTTGGCCCTAGCCAGTTAACCTAATGGCAAGAAATGCAGGCTATTGAAGTCTGACAACATCTGGACAGCTGTATGATGTACACCTCAATCTAAAACCTAGGATCCCCATGGATCTAGTGCATATCTGAACATAGGATTGCTCAGTTAATGAGTAACCCCACAAAATTGAAATGCAATTGATTTTTCCTCACTCCCAGTGAATGTTACCAATTCTTTCCCCCTCACCTTCCTGGGAAACAAAGATCTAAGGCAGAGTGGAGAGCACCTTTGCATATCTCTACAATGAACCCATACAATCCTAACAATGAGTCACCTAGGCAGAACAGCAGTTGTTCAGAAGCCTGCTTGGCAGAACAAATAGCCCCCGATGCCTATCAGAGCTGTTTCTCTTCTCTTGCATTTCCTGAGACTTCAGACATACCGATTTCATTTTATAAGGCTGTCAGGTAACGTTACTGCCAAGACTGTAGAGCTCCTGATAATAGACCCTAGGTTATAGGACTGTTTTATAAATTAATAACATTGTTGACTGTTTCCTTTCTAACATCTTTTGTGGTTTTATTGGCCTTTTCCAAATTGATCTAAGAACATGGCATTGCAACCTAAGGATTTCATCCCCCGCCCTCTTTATTCTTAGACTAAGCATTGAGGACACAGCTTTTATCTATCGTTTTTAACAAGAGTTTTATCTTATATCAGTAGAAAGCAGAGGCCAGGTATACCAAGGTAACGACAAAATTGCAGGAAACTTGACTGAGACAGAAGTGTTAAAAGGCAGGACTTTCTGATTGATGGATAGAGCTTTGTAGGCACAAGTAATAATGGATAGTAACAGGCAGCTTAAAAGAGAGAAACCTATAAGAAAATGTAGCAACAGGAAAAGAGCATAAGAAGGGCTCTGCTGGCTCGGAGGAAAAGGGTGTCCAGTCTAGCATTCTTTTTTTTTTAAAAAAAAAAATTAATTTCAAGATAAACAATCTAATTCACAATCAATGAAATAATATTCAGAAGGCAAAAAGCAGGAATAGAAAAAGAAAGAATTAAACTAAAACTAAGGCCATTTCTGCATGGTGTTGCACTTGCACAATGGGGACACAATGGCAGTGGTCGATGGATCGTGCTTTCGCACGACGTTGTCACGGTCCCACAGCCAACATGTCTCCATGCATTGCTGTCATGAGATATTTGCTTAATGGAAAAAATCCATTAAGCGCCTGCAGTCACATGTTGCTCCCTGATCCCTGACCATGCAGAAGGGGCAGAAGCACAATAACATGCTTCCTTCCCCACCACAGCCAGCTGTGCTGTGGAAGGCAGGCATATGTCACTCGCACTTCCTTCCACAGGGATCTGGCCAAATGTGGAGGGAAGCATTCCTGTCACACTCCCTTCCCGGAAAAAGCACTTCCGGGACTGTGATGAGACATCGGCAGAACCCAGCCAGATGCGGAAATGGTCAAAAACACAATACTAAAACACTAAACTAAAACACTGAACACTAGCTAAAACACTAAATATTAACTTACTAAAACACAAAAGGACTCAAACCTTGCAAGGCAAACTGTGATGAAGAAAAAAATTATAAGAGAAAAAATATTCTATCATTTCAGATCCAAATAAATAACCTACTAGAATTACTAGTAACCATAGCCCAGCCTAGCATTCTTTTCTCGCACTGGCCACAAGATGCATACAGGAGAATTACTAGCTTGAGTCCAATAGTAGCTTCCCATTCCCATTCTGCAGCAACTGGAATTCCGAGGTATATGCCTTCTGATACCAGAGTCAGTACACAGCCAGCATGAGCAGCAGTCGTCAATAGCCTTATCCTTCATCAGTTTGCCTAAACCACCTTTAAAACTGTCCAAACTGACGGCCATCACAAGGTCTTGTAGTAGTGAATTCTGTTTTGTGGCAGTGAATTCTGTTTAGAAGAAAGTATCTTCTTCCTGTTTCTGTGTATGGTTGTGAGGGCTGGACAGTGAGGGAGGGGGCTGGTCAGATGAGGGTCAACTTCTTTAGAGTGTGGTGCTGGAGAAGAGTTATGTGGATGCCCTGGACTGCTGAAGTGACAGATGAGTAGGTCCTAGAGCAGGTCAGGCCTGGGCTCTCCCTGGAAGCCAAGATGACTGGACCGGGGCTGTTATACTTTGGCTGTGTCATGAGAGGACATGACTCATTAGAGAAGACAATAATGCTTTGTGGGGTAGAAGGCAGTGAGAAAGGAGGAGGACCACACTGTGGGTGGATGGAGTCAGTCAAGGAAGACACATCCCTGAATCTGCAAGACCTGAGCACTGAGGTCAAAGATAGGGTGACCTGGAAGTCTCTCATACCATAAATTGAGGCCAACCTGATGGCAGTTAACAGTAACAGTTTTCTATAGTTAGGGCCAGCATGATGTTGTGGTTTGAATGTTGGACTGGGATTCAGGAAGACTAGGGTTCAAATCCCTGCTTTGGCATGGAAACCAACTGGGTGATCTTGGACAAGTCACACACTCTAAGCCTCAGAAGAAGGCAATGGGAAACCCCCTCCTTGCCAAGAAAGCTTGTGATAGGTTCACTTTAGGTCACCGGAGACCAGAAATAACATGAAGGCAACAACAATAAATACATATGCCATTTCCTCAGCTTACCTATCTCCAGCATCATCCCAGCATCGTTCTGGCAATGGATTTGCTGGGATGAGAGCACAGATACGAATACTCTCTTCTGCACCAGCTGGATCCCTGCCAAACGAAGCAAGATTGACACACCTCTTCCTCCCACAGTGTAGCTGGGCTCTTTCCCAGGCTGCCCTGGTCAGGAAGTGCCACTAACGCACTTCCAGTGCTTCCGCAGGACAGGTAAGTGAGGGACAGTCACATAATTGCAGGTCATTGACAGGGAAACCCCATCAATGATTTAATCCGCAACCACACCAGCTGGCAACGAGAGAAAGACGGAACCTTGATGACATCATGCAGAAGCATTGTCGTGGTCCTCCGCCTCTCCTGTCCCCATGCCGAGATGACAGCCTCCTGCAGTAAGGGCCACACTCTTCTATAGTTCAAAAATTTAAGTATTATAAAGTGCAAGAAGCATCCTGCTTCATCAGTTCAAAGGTGTATTTAGTTCAGTGTTCTCTACTCACAATGACCAACCAGATGGCTCTGAGAAGCCCTGATGTGGAACAGAAATACAGAAGGCATGAGGAGGAAGTGGATTGTGCCTGTACTGTCCACATATAGTATTTGACAGTAATTTGAAGGGAGATGTACACATATGCATTAAATCAGTCCTAGCAAATATCAGTTCCCAACAAAACATTGCCAGAACATGATTCAATCTCTTTTTGGCCTTCAAAGATATTTTCTTCCACCAAGTACAGGCAGCTCAGCAGAAATCTTCTTAACACATGTAAGCAGTTAAAAAAAAAAGGAAAGGAAAGGAAAGGGATCAGAAAAAAGAGAACATGTTCCCAGTCCTTGTTGTGATCCTCTTTGAAATATATATATATTAATTTTAGTCTCACGTTTTTAAAAAATATATATTCAAAGCTTCTCCAATCATAGTGCCTGGGGTCTTCTGCTTGTCTTTCTTTCCAGCTGTCTTCTCCAATAATTAAGCAGTTGTGATTGGCATTTGGGTAGAGGCACTTTTTGCCTGAAATTTTTGGACTGAGTGAAATGAAATGGAGCCTTTAAACATCCCAACATCCTGCTGCTCCGTTTCTGCAATGTCTTAACAGATAGCAGCAGGATGCTAAATGCTGTGCTTCAGTAGCAGAAGGCTCTACCCTGAGCAATTTGTATGTACCCAATTAGAACCATTCTCTCCCACTATGCTAGTCCCTTTTAATAAAGGGTGAGAAGCTCTTCTAATAAAAATTAGCCACAGCACCATACTCCCACCTCGCAGTCTCTCCGCAAGCTCTTTTAAAATTGGTAAGCAGGCTCTTTAGCTTGGACAAGGAATCTCAGGGAAGTCACATCTCCTTATGTATACAAGCCAATTTGGTTTGCTTCACTGAAGTGTGACATGCCAACCTATCTCTGTATGTGTATTTAATGGACAGACAGGCCTACACATTCACGGGAGGGCCAGCATTTTAAAATTTCTCACCATATCACTTAACTCTGATACACACAGAGAGAGGGGGAGAGAGTCTGTCCAGAAATCTCAATTTGTACTGGCTTAGCTGCCTGATCTAGAACTGCAATTGCCCTTAAAACACGTACTTAGGAAGAGGATAATCCACATTATAATCATTGATAGTCCATGCAGGGTAACAGGATCAGTCCAGTACTGAGAAGTGATATAATCACCATGTGCTGAAACAGCAATGGTACCTCTAAAGCAATCCCATATGTCCTTCTGTTTACATCCTTGTGAAGAGATTCACCCATGGCAAAACATCTGCATCCACACACTTCTAGCTCATTGCTCTTTCCTTTCCTTTCCTTTCCTTTCCTTTCCTTTCCTTTCCTTTCCTTTCCTTTCCTTTCCTTTCCTTTCCTTTCTCCCCATTAGCTCCAGTCAGAGGAAAATACACTGAGCACTGGGCATAACAGGGGAACAATGGCACTTTTATAGCCTGTAGATCCATGGCTTGCTTAGTAACATCCAGTTAACAACACCCCAATGCTGGCAAGATGCTGCTGTGGGAGGAAGACATCAGTGGCACACTCATTACCCCATGGCTGGATCTCCTTCTTCTTGGGCAGAATGGTGTTTTGCCACTTCCAAAGATCCTCCTGAGCAAATCTTGGAAGTAACTACTTAGAAGAAAGAGTGGCTCATGGTCCAATCAGGAGTGTAGCACCTCACTCCGGAATGGAAAGGTATAGGCCGACGTGGAACAGAACAGAACACTTCCAGACAACAAAGCATGATTGGTAAAAAGTAATTTGTCACAAGTAAAAGGTAAATAGTTTCTTGTAATTATTTCCTTTCAGCAATTTTTGTTGTTGTTAACTTATGGCAACCCTATGAATGTGAAATCTCCAAGTCATCCTATCATCAGCAACTCCACTCATGTCTTGGAAAGTCAGGGTTGTGGCTTCCTTGACTGAATCTATCCATGTGCAATGTGGTCTTCTTCTTTTCCTGCCACCTTCCACCTCACCAAGTATTATTGTCTTTTCTAGTGAATCATTTCTTCTCGTGGTATGTCCAAACTATGACAGTCTCAGTTTAGTCATCTTGGCTTCCAGAGGCCTGATTTGCTCTCGGACCCATTTATTTGTCTTATTTACAGTCCAAGATAACCACAGAATCCTCCTCCATCCCTACATCCCAAATGAGTTGATTCTCTTCCTATCAGCCTTCTTCACTGTCCAGCTTTTATAACCATATATAGAAATGAGAACCATGATAGCATGGACAATCCTAACTTTAGTAATCAATGATATATCTGTCCTAATTTTTTATCTTTATACTTGAGTATCTTACTAACTAGCAGTAATTCTTAAAATCCCAATAGTGGGACTATTTAAGACCAGACACTATGAGGCCTTGTTCTGCAAAGCGTGGGCTTTCTTCTGGTGTTTTGTTAAAAGCTGATGAACCGGTCTTGAGAAGAGATGCATCCTGGACCAAACTTGGAAGTAACTGGTTTCAAACAACTAGTTGATGTAATTAATTCCTTTTTGTAATCCTTAAAACATAACAAAGTTACTTTATGGCTTGACAAGAGGAGGTATAATCATGACTTTTAAAGTGAAACTTTTAAAGCAAAATTTATAATCAGAAGGGAGTGGGTTTCACCACATGGTAAAGGAGGAAGACCAAATGTTTCAGGTACTGGCTCACTCTTTGCCTCATGCAGCCTTGTGTTCTTGGATGTGGAAGCAACAGTAAAGTGGATAGGAGAAGACTGCACTTTGTACTACAGGCCAGTGGTTTGTACAGTTCCGATGCTTTTTAATGAACAACAACAACAAAAATCTAGTTAGGTCTGAGATATGATCTGAGATATAGCTATTTAAAAATATAACTACCATAGTAACACCTTGATATGGCTTGAAACTATGATATTAACATTTAAAAAGAGAGAGAAGCTCTCCACTTGAGCAGCTTGAAGTTGCTCTCATAGGAGGTTTTGAAGGATGTATTTTTCTGAGGTTGGTCTTCCTGCTATTTTTACCCTTTGGAGGACCTTTGGGGTCAATCAAAGGCCAGAGACAAAGGAACCATTTGGGACAGGAGGTGCTTCTTCAGCATATTTTCTCCCTGTATTCCTTAGCAACCCAGAGATGGCCTCCAAAGCAACTAGATTGGAAAACCAACAACATGATGAAGCTGTTTTTTGTTAAATGAAAATACCGGAATTTTTGCAAGAGATTTGAGGACCACATGATCAGGAAGGAACTGTACTCCTAAATCACTCCAATTTTTATTCTGATTGACTTCCATTGGGGGTCCTGGTGGTGTGTTTGTTTGTTTGTTTTAACACATTACGAGTATCTCAAACTTTGACATATGAAGATTTAAAGAAAAAATAATGTAGTCTTATGTCCCCAGGGGTCCAGAAGCCAAATCTGTAAATCCAGTGTTTCATGTAACATTTTCTAGCCTTTTATTTTCCTCCCCATTCTTTTTTAGACTGTATTCTTGAGTACTGTTGTCTGCTATGAGACCTCTTAAGCTGAGGTCCCAAAGGCATGTACAAATATTCAGAGTTGCAGTTAAAGAAAGAAAAATTTCATCTTGCGGGAGTGAACACTGAGGCCCTTTTTGCATGGCATTTGCCATACGAAAGGGCCCCTGGAGTGTCGCATGACTGCAAGGAGCAGTCCACACGATGCACTCACAATCACACGAAGCTCCAAGGCCTGGCAGGCGCCGATCACGCACTGTTTCATTTTCAGCTGCAAGCCGAAAATGGCATGCAATTGCACATCGCTCCGGGGCCCTTCACGCACTTGCCGTGCATGCGGAGCTCCAGAGCCGTGGCACTCGCACTTCCTGCCCCAGCGCAGCCTGGGAAAATCCCAGGCTGCACTGCGGAAGGAAGAGGAGGGGCTCTCACGTGAGCTGGCAGCAGCTGCTGAGCTGAAGGAACGGGGACGTGAGAGCCTCTCGCTAGAAGCTGCTCGTGCGATCCCCTCACCCTAGCTCCGCAAAAAGGTGAGTTGCGGAAAGGGTCTAAGACAGACTTGTCACTTTTTAAACTCCTGCTCCTCCATGCCCCCTCCATCTTTCTCTATCAGTTTTTTTAGAAACATAAACAGAATTACTGATTAAGTTTAATCAAAAATGCATCATCTCACTTTCCTACTAGCAAGTTCTTGATTAGCTCCCTGAAAGTATAGCAGCAGCAATTTCATTTTGGAGCTGAAATCAAAAGCCTGTCCACATAGTCTCTGTTGGCCCATAGCTGACTGCAGGTCATTTTATTCTTTTCCTCTGATGAGTTTCAGTTTGAAATAAATAAAAAGCAACCACCTCTGTTCTCAGCAGGCACTCCAAACTGCACACATTGTTGTTGTCCCCATGCAACCCTGCAAATCAGAAATCTAATTGCGAGGCCAAATAGTAAGAGGCAGCAAAATAACATCAACGCTGTTGTTTGCCATTTTCAGGGAGACATCATGGAGCATGTATGGCACACTTTTAATGCTCAGAGACCAACATGTTCTCCAGACAATAAGTCTGAGGACCAGAAGGAGTTAATCCAGACATTATCTGACTCTGTAATAAAGTTGACATCATCTTAGGTGTAGAGGTTTCACAAGAGGAGAGCAAACACACTTGAGGTGTATATACATGTCTCTTGCCTTTCAATTATTAAATTCAGAACAGCTAACCTTGGCTATCTTGAAGATTGGCTCCTGCATTTATTTAGTTTATTTATATTCTGCTTTTCTCCATAGCTGCATCCCCCACTGCTACCCCTAAAAAACTCACATTGTAAGCAGGTTTTGGGGGGTGAATGGAGATGCATCGAGCTGTTTTCTTGTAGCTGTACATAGTGTTACAGGCATCTGCAGAGACCTCCAGGGGTATTTGCAAGTTCTCTGCCGATGACAGTCTTGTAGAGTGCACAGCTACAAGAGAATAGCCTGACACATCTACAGTCATTTCACCACTCTCTGACAAAGTGGGGTTTGGGGGCTGCTCTGTTGACAAGGTGAGTTTTGGGTGGAACTCTGGTCATTATATGGTCAGAGTAAAATAACTTGCGGTGCCAGAGTCATACTTAACGCCATCATAATTTGCTAACAAAATGCCAGCCAGCGCATACAAATATTCACAAACATATTAATATTGGGAATGGAAAGAAAGTGAGGGTTAAAGCATTAAAACATGAGAAAGAGCAAAACAATAATTTCCCCTATCTGTTCCTGACAGATTCCCCACAAAAACATAATCCTAGTGTCTGTAGATATGTGGCAGCAGCATATAATTCTGGAGATTTCTAGTGTTAGAACTGGCAGCACCTGCTGCTGTCATCTTTAACACTCTTAGGATAGGGATCCTCTTGATGATGTATATGTATCCCCAGGACATGATGTGAAGTTCTTATCCATATAGGAACTTCTTGACATAGGCAAAGAGACAGCCAAGTAGTCAGTTAGGTAGAGAGATACAATTTGTTTCAATAGGATCTCATCTTTCAGAACTTCTGTCTTTAATACACATTCAAGGAAATTTTGTTCATTTCAGAGTACAGCCCTTATAGTGTCAGTAGGGCTTGATGTGACTGGCACTTTGGCCTTGAGGCTACTATCAGAGATACATCTAATGAATTCTATTTTGATATGCTAGCTAAAGGTCTGAGGATTCAAGATAGAAGATTCATTCATTCAATCAATCAATCAATCTGATCCATGCTTCTCAGAGATGTGTGTTATGTCAATATATATCACAAACAGTGCTCATCTTGGTGCCTAGCTGCTTTGAAACTATGATAGGAAGACTGCTTTCATGGAACATCTATTGAGCACTAGACTGGAGTGTGTCCTCTGCTAAGAGAGGTTTCAACAAAAGAGGCTTTTTACTTTAAAAACAAGAAAATAACTAAGGTCATTTTCACACAATGTTGCTGTCCCGTGATGGGGGTGCGTTGCTGCTGGTCCATGAGTCGTGCTTTCGTATGATGTCATTGTAGTCCTTCTGCCAACGCATCCCCACCCGTTGCAATTATGGGATATTCCATTACCAGAAAAAAATCTGGTAATGGCTCCTGATCACATGAGACTCCTGTCACCGGTGGCCATGTATAAAGGGAGGAACCACAATTTAGCCACTTTCTTCCCCAGTGCAGCATAGGAAGCAGCCAGCTGTACTGTGGAAAGAAGGTGTATGTCACTCATGTTACCCTTCTGCAAGCAGCCAACCAGGTACAGAGGGGAGTGTCCATGTTGTGCTCCCATCCCAGCAGTGGCACTGCCAGGATCATGACAGGATGGCGATGGAGACGGGTAAGGTGTGGAAATGGCCTGAGAGAAGACACAATAGATATGTACTCAAATTGTAGACAATGTGGACAAAGTAGTGAGAATTCCTCCCTTCCACCACTACTTCCTAATGTTGGAACTTGGAATCATCCAGTGATGGGAAAATTCAGCAAATAACACATTAAAATTACACAAAGCACACAAAGCAAATTAAACATTAATATAAATAATTCATAGGCACAAGATGTGGTGATAGCTGCTAGCCTGTTGTAGTGTGCCTTCAAATCATTTCCAACTTATGGTGATCCTAATGCAAACCCATCACAGGGGCTATGTTCTGGGGGCTGAGAGTATGTGGCACACCTAAGATCAGCAAGTGGGTTTCCGTGGCTGAGTGAAGAATTGAACTCTGTTCTCTAGGGTTATTGTCCAACACAAACCACTATACCATGCTGATTTTCAGCCACAAGCTTAGGGGGCTTTGTAAGAGGATTTGGTTAGTTTAGAAGCTAGTCTAAACTGACTTTATGCAACTTCCAGATCCCAGAGGTATCAGAGATATGCAAAAGCCATTCCTTATTCCTACAACTGATTACCAACCAATGAACATAAACCAGTGAAATAACCTTTGGGATGAATGATGAATTCATTGTATTCACATTTTCACATCCAAAATAGATCTTCAGCCTACGCTCCCAGAATCCATCAGCCACCAGGACCACTTGCCAAGCTCTGGGCTTATTTTTTAAGAAATGCTCTTTTCTCCTGTTTGCACAGATGAGAAGAAAGGGAAGCGTAGGATCCGGACAACATTCACAGCAGATCAACTCCAGGAACTAGAGCGAATCTTCCAAGTAACACGCTATCCAGATGTCAACGTTCGCAATCAGTTGGCAGCAAAGATTAATCTTCCAGAAGCCAGGATCCAGGTAAGTTTTGCTTCCTTCTGACGTTGGATGAGCCCACCAGAATGCTAGCTGCTCAGTTATTGCTTCCCATAGCCTGACAAAGAAAACAGCTAGATTACTGCATATATTATATTGCAGTGTGATATATTTCTTTTTGCTTTCACTGGAGAATACTGGCAGTTCTGAGGATATGATAGATTCTGATGAAAGAATCTGAGAAAAGCCTTTGTTGATTGTGGTGCAATTATCTCTGCAATCTAGATACACAACAGTTACATCCTGGCAATACCTATTTTTGTTATTATCTTAGTTGTATCAAAAAAAGTACATTTTCTCTGACAAAAATTGACTTTCCAGTAAACAGTTGCCAGTGTTGCGCATTTGCAACTCAGCTCATTTTCTTTGAGCGAGGAGCTTTGATTTAGTTGTAAAACTGTATGCTTGATAAAGCTAATCTTTTCAGAGAGAGAGCAACAAACAACTCCGCTTCTAGGTAGAGATGGGCATCCTCAAACTGGCTGCCATCAGAGTGAGTCAGAGAATTGGCAAATTGGCAGAACAACCCTCATTTTCCCAGAGGCATTTCTTTGAAGCAAGCCCCATCAAAACAACAGAGAAACATATTTCTGTAGCAACTGAACCATAAATTCTTAGATGCACCTTAGATTAAAAAAAAAAACCTCTCAGCTCTGCTTCAGTGCTTAAATCAAATAATGACCTTTTCCAGAGGCTGGACAAGTTGTTGTTTTGGACTGCATCTCCCAGAATCCTTCAAACAGCATGGTTCTTGATCATACTGGCTGGAGCATCATGGGTTTTGTAATCCAGAAAAGTATTACTCCACCATCTTCAGCTCTGACCATTTCACAGCTGACAGTTTTGAAGCACATACTTTATATTGGTATGCTTAAATACATCATTCTTTTCTTCAAACCTTCCTATTTGGCAATCTCCATCAATTTAATCCAGCTTGGCTTTTTGTCTTACTCAAAATAATTATTAATTATTTTTGTTCAATATAATTTAATTCACACTCCCCCTTTCTCCCAACACGAAACCCAGGGCAGCTTTGTTGTAGCTGTTGTCATGTGCCTTCAAAGCATTTCCATCTTACAGTGACCCTAAGGTGGATCTTATCACAGGTTTTACTTGGCAAGATTTTTTCAGAGAGGGTTTGCCTTTGCCTGCCTCTGAGACTGAGAAAGAGTAACTTGCTCAAGGTCACCCAGTGGCTCTCCAAGGCTGAGTGGGCATTCGAATCCTGGTCTCCAGGGTTGTAGTTCAGTGCTTAAACTACTACATCATGCTGACTCTCAACAGGGTTAAAACAAGGCAAGGTTAAAAATCTGGTGATAAAGAGTATAAAATCATTTTTAACATGACAATAAAGAAACAATTTGGTTTTGTATTTTGTATTTTGGTATTTCTTCTAATATTATTCAGTTATTTCTTTTAAAGAATTTAGCATTTGCTCAAACTGATCATTCCTTATTTTTTTCTTTCCTGCATGCAGATCTGGTTCCAGAACCAGAGGGCAAAGTGGAGGAAAAATGAAAGGTTCGGCAATTTTGGTGGGCTGCAGCATCTAACTGAGGTTGATTACATTCCTGCTCCAAAGACAGATATAACAGTAAGTATCATACTGGCTAGAGGAAGCCCTTTTACACCATACAACTGTGGCACTATGATTTATATTCAACTCTCTTGGTTGTATCCTATGAAATCCTCAGCACTAGAGCTCTATGGCTGAGAGTTCTAGCTAACTAGCTAGCTACCTATCTATCTATTTATTTTGTATGCTGCCTTTTCTCCCAGAATGGGACCCAAGACAACTTCCAAAAATAAGCTGAAAACATTAAAAACATTAAAACATATAAAATTATAAAAACCTATAGCTATGGAGAATTTTAAAAACAAGTTGATAAATAAATAAAAAGCTTCCCTGCTCACATAAAAACCTGCTTAAAGAGAAGTGTTTTTGTCTGCTGGTGAAAGGAGAGCAGGGAGGGGGTCAGCCTTGCCTCTCATGGAAGAGGGTTCCACAGGGTGGGAGCAGCCACTGAGAAAGCTCTCTCCTGTGTCCTCACCAGGCGAACCTGGGACTGTGGTGGAACTGAGAGAAAGCCTTCCCCTGAAGATCTTAGGGCTCTTGCAGGTTTGTATAGAGTGATATGGTCTTTGAAATAATGTGCACCTAAGCTGTATAGTGCTTTATAGGTCATGACCAGCACTTTGAATTGCGCCCAGAAACGAACCGGTAACCAGTGGAGTTGTTTTAACAAGGGAGTTACGTGCTCCCTGTAACTGGCCCCCAGTCAGCATTCTGGTTGTTTTAAAATCTAAATTCTAAATGCCCCTCCCTACACTGCATATCCACAGATTCCTTAGGTTTGCAGCCGTCGCAGTTAAAGTAGAGTCATAGTGCTAGAATTATATAGTGTGAAAAGGTCCCTGGTTAAATGGAAACATTTTGTGTAAGCAGCACTCAAAAAGAACCATTAACTTTAGCAAACAGGGTTCCTGTAGAGTCAATTTTTAAAAATTTCAGGATGCTTCTGAGTGGTTGTTCTAGACCACCCGTTCACAACTGTTTTTGGCCACAGCCCCCTTAGAAATTCTTCTCAGGTTCCAGAGATACCTTGTCAAACTAGAACACAACAAGAACAGATAGACAGAAAATCATTTATTATTGAGCACCAAGAAAACTTGAACATTCCAATGCAGTGGACAATTTTTTTCGAAAGACTGTGTGAAATGAAACATCAGGTCTGATGTGATCCTTGAGGTTAATGCTGTTCTGCAAGTTTTGTTATATGAAGAGAATGCTGTGGATGTAGCATATCTTGACTTCAGTAAGACCTTTGACAAAGTTCCCCATGATATTCTTGCAAACAAGCTAGTAAAATGTGGGCTAGACCATGCTATTGTTAGGCGGATTTGTAGTTGTGTTGAGAGACTGAACCCAAAGGGTACTCCCCAATGGCTCCTTTTCATCTTGAAGAAAAGTGATTAGTGGGGTGCCACAGGGTTCTGGCCTGGGCCCAGTGCTACTCAACATCTTTATCAATTATTTGGATGAAGGAATCAAGAGCATTCTTATCAAATTTGCAGATGACACAAAATTAGAAGGGGTAGCTAACACACCAGAGGACAGGATCAGAATTCAAAATGATCTTAACAGACTAGACAGTTGAGCCAAAACTAACAAAATGAATTTCAACAGGAAGAAGTGTAGGGTACTGCACTTGGGCAGGAAAAAAAATGATATGTACAGATAGAAGATGGGTGACATGTGGCTTGAGCACAGTACATGTGAAAAGGATCTAGGAGTCATAGCAGACCACAAGCTGAACATGTGTCAGCACTGTGATGAAGCACCTAAAAAAGCCAATGCAATTTTGGGCACATCAATAGGAGTATAGTGTTTAGGTCAAGAGAAATGATGGTACCACTCTATTCTACTTTGGTCAGACTTCACCTGGAATACTTTGTCCAGTTCTGGACACCAGTTCAAGATATTGATGAGCTGGATCATGTCCAGAGGAGGGTGACCAAAATGGTAGAAAGCGTAGAAAGTGAGATAGATGATGATGCTGTGATTGAGGAGCAACTGATTGTGCAGGGGGCTGAGCCAGTGACTGAGCAAGTCAACCTGCAAACATCCCCTGCACTAGAAGGTCAAACAGAGACTGAGTTGCCCCAGCCAGCTCATGACGGAAAGGAAACCAGCAGTGATGCAGAGGAGTTGCAGCCAGCTGTGCTCATCAGCTCTCAATCACGCAGAAGGCTGAAACAGGTTGCAGAGAGGGAGGCTGCTTGGACTAGGCTGAGGAAACAATAATGAGCAGCACCTGCTCACAGGGGCTATTTAAGTCTGCCAGCGTGGCTGCTCCTTACTTGCAGCAAATTATTAGTAAGCCTGCACAACCTTTGTGTCTCCTGCTCCCTGAAACCCTCTAGATGGATCTCTGCCTCCTGAACCTTTGGACTGGACCTTGACCTGGCTCGGCTTGTGTTTTCCTGGTGTTTGGTATATTCGGACTCCCCAAGTGTTCCCGGCCTCTCTCCTCCCTTGTTGGCTGCAGCCCAACAGGGAGAAATTCCTGACAGAAACCATGACTCATGAAGGTTGGTTTAGGGGTATGTTTAGCCTGGAGGAGAGAAGGTCAAGAGCAACATGATAGCTATGTTTAAATATTTGAAGGGATGTCATATGGAGGATGAAGCAAGCCTGTTTTATGCTGCTCCAGAGACTAGGACATGGAGCAATGGCTTCAAACTTCAGGGAAAAAGATTCCATCTAAACATTAGGAAGAATTTCCTGATGATAAGAGCAGTTCAACAGTTGAATACACTGCCTTGGAGTGTGGTGGAGCCTCCTTCTTTGGAGGTTTTCAAACAGAGGTTGACCATCTGTCTAGAATGCTTTGATGGTATATTCCTGCCTGGCCGGGGGTTGGACTCAATGGCCCTTGTGGACTCTTCCAGCTCTATGATTCTATGATATCAGGGTCCAAATTAGACAATGACGGTCAGAGGTCACCTCTTATCATGATATCAATTCTGTTCCTGGATTTTGTCGAGGAAACTATCTTGCTGAATCCACATGCAAATCTCTTTCATTCCAGTCCTGACTTTGGTTTAAAGCTGGTTTTAAATTTTCAGCACAATCTGAAACTGAAAGAGCTATTTGGTTGGCAAAGACATTTTCTGCCCCCACCTCCAGATATTTTACAATCATTGGAACAAAAGGAATTCTTTTGTGCCTTACTGATTGCCTGTCACTATGCTTTAAGGACTCCATTTAGAGGTAGCCTCTGAAACTTTGTTGCTTTTATATTGCTGAAGGCTTGAGGAAATGGGCAAGGTAAGTCCTATGTTAGTCAGAAATTAGATTCAACAAAAGACCTGCAGTCGTGCTGATTCCCTCTCTCTCTTCTGTCTCTCTCATCTTACGACAGGGCCCTTGTCTGATGTCCAGCAATCTTTCTGACATGGGTCTCCACACATGGTACTACTCACCTCTGCAACAATATTCCATGTCTGCCTGGCTACCAAACATGTTACCCAGTAGCCCTCTGAATGTCGATGCTGTGGTGTTCTCAAAGCCTTATCTGTCCCTTGACTGCCTCTCTCCATATGGTCTCTCACCTCTGCCCCTAAAACCAGCATGGAGACATATCAATGCCAATTTTGCATAGAAGAAGAAGACTCTGAAGAATTCAGAGGCAATACCATGGTTTTCTGAAAAGAATGCTGTTTCTTCACTGAGACTATGCAACACAGAAATCAGACTTATTTCAATGAAATCTGCTGGATTCTAATCACACCTCCTTCTCAAATGGCCATGAAGCAGCTCAAGAAAACTTGTTAGGTACCCATGAGGTGGTCAGTAACTCTGAGTCTAACCTACCTCACTGGTTTGTTGTTAGGATGAAAGAGGGCAAAGACATGCTCATCACCTGGACCTCTTTGGTGTATGGATGAGATAACACAATTAATGTTGGGGGAAAGCATTTAAGACAGGGCTAAGATACTTCTAGCTGCAGGACCAAGCCTGCAGCAAAGGACAAGATGGCGCTCGTTCCCATTCTATAAACAAAAGCTGCCTGGACTGGCAGTTGAATCTTTCTTCAACACTGACAATGGGTCAGAGTCCTCCACTGAAGGTTAGCTTTAGAGGCACAAGACAGGCAAGGTGGCACTCAGCTCTGGATTCTAGTGATTTTTTCCCCACCTCTCAGCATCTGTTGCCTGATGTGACAGCCTCACTCTGACTTACGGTAGCACCAGCCTGCCAAGTTAACCTTGATGGATGGATGTAGCTTGGCCTCAGATGAGAAGTCATAATACAAGAGTACCAAAACCTCCTCTGCTGAAGGACCCCATCTACTCTGTTACAGAATAGTAATGTTGAAGAATCCAAGTTTTGTATAACAAAAAGCTGACATTGTTGGAAAGATGGCCTTTCATTGATCTGCATGCTGGTGACATGAGGGATTTGCATATATTACTGATCTCAGCAATGTCCCTTTCACACTGCACAACTATAGCAATGTGATCCCATTTTAACTGCCATGGCAACATCCTATGGAATCCTGGGATTAGCATTTTGGTGAGACATAGAGTTCTCAAGCTGAGAATTCTGAAACCCCCTCCCTAAACTCGAAATCCCTGGATTACATAGGAACCATGGCAGCTAAAGTGGAATTATAGCACTGTAACTGTGTAGTGTAAAAGGGCAGCAGAAAATGAACTGCTGTTGAATTGATCAAAATGGCTAGCCTAGACTATACTGGTATATTCACGCTGCATATGTTGTGCCACCTGTGCTTCACAGAGCAACATGTACAGTTAAGGGAAGGGATGGAAACACCAAATGTATCTTTTAAATACTGTTATTTATGTGGAGAGGGGCTTTGCTTTATTATTTGAACTTGAAAGAGAAGCCTATGGATTAATATCCTGGACAATGAGGTGTTTTGGGGGAGGTAGGCTGGCATTTCTTTAAAAGATGTTTGTGAGAATAAAATGGAGGAAACAAAGCACAAACATTCCCTTGAACTCTTTGGAGGAAGTATAATAATGAAACATTGTTTGCTTTGGTAAACAAGACCTTTGCCTTCTGCATAATATATTCTCCTTATCCATAAGCTCCCTGCCTTACTTTCTTAACTGGACTACACATCTATTGCCAAATTTATATTTTTCCAATCCCTTCGCCTCAAAAACAAACCAACCAAAGGATTTCCAAACTCTTAAAAGAGTTCAGGATTTTGATCACAAAGGCTATACAATTAGCTTGCCATATCCTTGAGCTCAGGATCTGTGGATTCAACCAATCAGATCTCCAAACTACTGTGCAGTACTGTACACAACACAATACACAACTCTTTACACAACACATTTGCAAGGCTGGAGAGGCTGCAGAGAGATGCCAGGCTGCAGGGTAACACAAATGCATGGCTGGAGAGAGACACAAGGATCTGCAGAATGGCGGGAATCCAAGCATAGTGCTTGGTACGGATCCACGGCTCTTGCCATTCAATGGCGTATCTGGTGTGAACAGTGCCTAGGGCAAGCATGGAAGTTGCACCCCTACCCCCACTCCTACATGCATGGCTTTTTTGTGCCCCTCCGGCACTGGCACACAGGGCACATACCCTACTTGCTCCACCCTAGATATGCCTCTGCTGCCACTTCACAGATTCATGGGTCTCTCTGCACCTTCATATTCACACACAACAGCCTCAAGCTGCAGAGGTGGCAGGAGGAAGGGGAGGAAAGAGCAAGGAGATTCAGACTACAGTATTCAAAAAAATACAGTACAGTACTATACAGGAGATGTCCCCTATATAATCTTTAGTTATACAGTAAATCCTTTGTTAATAAAATGGCATAGAGCAGCAGCAGAGGTGGTGGCAAGCCACATCTGCCACGTACACATTCTTCATTGTCCTCTTCCATCAGGATGCCCACCACCTACCCACTTCTGCCTTGTGAACGGACCAGCAGAGGTGGCACTGCTGCCACCTTGAAGGCAAAAGTGGGCAGCTAGCATGCTCCCCAGAGGCGGGGGAGCCCAAATAATGTGCACCTGGGGATCAGGGCTTTCTGTCACTACTGCCCTACACCATTTTATTAATCTTGCTATTCATTCAGATTCCTGGAACCTAGCCCATATGGGTATCAAGCTACCCACATCCACTATAGGCTCCCCCATTACTAGAGGCAGTATGCCTTCTTATATATCAATTCTTTGGAAGCATAAGTGGAGGAGAGAGTTTACCATTCTGTCCCTGTCTTGTTCATGGTCTTCCATTAATAATTGGCTGGCCACTGTGGGAACAGATTGCTGGACCAGTAGACCTAGCTTTTTCTCAAGTTCTATGAATGCAGTTAGGGAAATCTATGTTAACATGCCAGATTGAATTGTGTTGAGGATAATGCTGAAATCAAGAGGTGAGGTACAGGTAAATGGGTTACGCTAGAACCACATTGATTAAAGTTACTAGCTTACATATTATGAATTTGCCCTGCCTTTTTAGGTGGGTAGAGACTTCTAGAGTTATGCTTTTCTGAGGACCATCCTGGACCTCCCAGCAAGTGACACATGTTGGTTCTCAGAGCAATCTGTAACCTACCCATGACTTCAGCAGCCTAGAGCAGCCATCCTTGTGAAGCACCATCAGAACAAAGCCTCCAGAGTTTGCTCTCCAGCTATTGCCACCACCTGAGTACTTTCTTACACTTCCCTATCAGTGTAACCCAAGTTACCTAATCAACATCTCATCACTCTATATATCCTCCATTCTCAAAAAAGCAGTACAAATCAATCAGCAGTGACAGGTATTGGCTCCTTTATCCATAAAGTAGTGAAACAATTTCAAGATTTTGCCCAGATGTTAAAGTTGCTATCTAAGGTGCTGAAACTATTTGGAGGTTAGTTTGATCACCTTGAATGGTTAGATGAAAACCTGGAGGGGATTCACAGTCCCACTGGCATGGAAATTGCCACTGCCAACCAAGCTAATATGTAGGCAGACAAAAAGTCCAAGTTTGTTCCAGTTGAAACCGGGTGGGTGGTTGTAGTGGAAAGAACCTGAAGGCTGCACACAGTAGAATTAATATTCTGCTCCATCTCCTAGGACTGTCATCAGTGTAACGCCCATCCATTATCTATGTCCTGCCTCTTTCAGATGAGCCCAAAATAGTATTCCTTCCAATCTGCTTGGGAATATGTCATTTTTACTTGCAAAATGTGAGCCTTTTGGTTGCAGAAACTTGAGGGTTGTCCATTTATATATCTGTATTCCTAGGATCTCCAGAAATAAAACTTAAAAAAAAAATATTCACACTGAAGCCCTCTTGAACCCTTCCCAAACAGAAGAAGGTGGACTTTTCACTAACTTTCAATGTGTCTCTTCAAGGTTTACTTTTTTTTTTTCTTGAAGAGAGCAAGCAAGAAGCAAAGAAACACACAAGACCTTTTTCATTTATACAATCAGATACAATCCCTACGTTGAATCTTCAGGGGATTTTAGATTAAACACTTTAAAAGGAAACTCAAATAGATTTTTTATCAGCTCCAATAAAAAATTTCCGCATCTAAAAAGTTGCAAAGAATTTATGGCTCTGATACTTGTTTTCATAAAAATTTCAAGGAGAAAATGCCCCCTGTGGAATAGGAACAACTGCAATGAAATGCTGCCTACGAGCCTTGGGGCATGGTCTTCAGCAACGGCATTTTAAGTGGTTTGTGTAGTGAGCTTTCCAACTACCCAGTGATTTATTAAAAGAATCAAAGCCAGCTGATTGGACGAAGCCTGTCTGCTCAGAATCTTCAGTGACGGAGCCTCAACACTGTTTTGCTAAACCTTCTATCATCTCATTGCTCATCCAGTGCCAGTGCCTCAGCCATGTCATCAATGTCAAGCTTATGCCTTCATTAAATGCAGGCATTGGGACTTCCAGACCCCTCAGCCTAAAGCTTTGTTGTTCTTCAAAGGATTTTCAAACCTTTAACTAACTGAAATGGCCTGGCTATTTTAATGGCTCCTAGTACAATAAGCAAAGGCAATTTTAACAACCCTTTTTCTCCACAAAATGCATTCTTATCTTTCAAGTGTTGGTTTATGCTTTGTTTATGCCTGATGCAGAAAACATCTCATTTAAGACTCTCAGCTATTCTTTTCTTGTTGGTCTTGAGGGTCTACTTTGGGCCAGTGGTAGCTCTGTTGACCTCTCACCAATCCTTCATTCCTAACTTGTGTTAACAAGACAATTGTTGGATAATCTGTTTGTGCATGTGTGTACACATGTGTTGTTTTCAGAGCCTGGAAATGTTCTTTTTAGCCCTACAGCTTCCAGGATCCACCAAGGATTCTTGGAATTGTAGTCCCCGAAAGTAACCATTCCAGATTCTGGGTAGTTTTGTTTTTATTTGCCTTTTCAAAATCAGTTCCTTCTGCATGGAACATTATACCTCTCCCTATGGGACACCTAAAGAGCCTCACATGATTTAACATGACACACAAATCCACAACTTGCAAGCCCAAGTGATTGCTAGACATATGACAGGAAGGCTTCAGGATCTTCACAAGATCAGAGTCAGGGCTGAGAGCTTATAGGGCCAAGATCTAGGGAAACTATCATTTTCCTTTGCCAGTCTCAGGGAGTGACTTGCCTTAGGGAGGCTCATGAAGAGGAAGCTGAGCAACAAATAGAGAAGCTTCAAGGTTACAGCCAACATACTAGGCATAGAGGAGAGCCCTTTTAGACTGCTTTTCTGTCCAATGTCCACAGTGCAGAGTGCGGTGGGTATCAAGCAGCCCATGAGCCACATGTGACCTGTGAAGTAAGCCATGGCCTTTACATACCATCCAACTGTCCTGATTTGACAGGAACAATCCCAATTAATTCTCTGTCATCCCATTGTCTTGCCTGCTTTTAAAATGTCCCATTTTCTCTCTCCTCCTCCCACTTCTCCCCTTTGTCCTTATCCTATTCCATTGGTGCAAACTGAGTTCAAAGTGCAAAAGTAGGTTCCACTCGGCAGGAGGAGAGGACAAGAGGGGCCAGAATCTTGCCTTTCCCAGTTGGCTTGGGGAAAAACAAACTGCTGTAGCCTCTCCTAGCTCCCCCCGTCAATAATTTTAGCCAGCTTGACCATGCTCTCATGTTGTTTAACCACACGTGTCACACTTTTCATAGTAAAATGTGAAGGGTATGCCTTTGGCCCACCTGGACATCCCCAGACCACCAGCATCCACCAGCAAAATTAATTTGATTGAAAAAAATAAAAATTCCAGCAAGAATATCACTCTCTGGGGACAGTTTTAGCTTTAAAATGCTGCTTCAGGAGTGTACCTCAAGACAGCAAGAAAAAAGACCCAGAAATGTCGTCAAATGTGATTGGAAGTGAGGAAATATCATTCTGCTTTCACAAAATGGTAGCCACAGCAGCATGGTGTGGCTTATCAGAGATCAGCAGATGCCACAAGTAGTTCTCTGACCCCCAGCATGCATCAAGCCCTCGTTGGGAGACAATGAAATCTGTATAACATTCCTGCTGAGATGTACATGTGTTTGCTCAAAAGGAACCACTTTTGAGTCTCTGGCCTAAGACAGCAAAGGTTAGCTGGGAAATGCCTCTCCTGGTCAAATCTTGTAACCAGCAGCTCAGCTGAACTTCATTATCTACCATCAAGTTTGCTTATTAAACAATTAAAATACTAAATACTCCCAGACAGCATTCAGCCCTACAATTGACAAAAAATGCATCACAAACAGGAAAGGATACCTATAGAGCAAGGGTGATGCTTGTCTGTGGGTGTTTGTGCCATTACCTCCTAATGAGTAAGGTGCCTCTGAAAGTTCAGGTAGACACCCTTGATTTGAAGAAATCCTTTTGTTTTAGAGGAATTCTGATGTCACACTTAGGCCTGAGATGCTTTAAACAGAATTCCAAACTCAGAGCAATCCATTCTGGAATGGGGACTACTGTACTAAGAAAGAACTTGAGCTGCCTGCCTTCTTCTGGGGGCCACTCATTAAAAATCACTCTCTAAACCAGCTGAAAACACTCTTTCAGACCCTCAGAATCCAGGATTTTGTCTAGAGAATTTCATGAGCTTATTTCTCTGTCTCAGAACCAAGGCTTTGCTTAATAGAACCTTGGTCAATTTGCCCTCCTTTTCTTATATATGTCCATCCAGGAGAGTTCTCCAGAACCATTGATGTATCATTCATTAATGAAGCTGTATGACCGTGTCTGCTTGGACCTCCTGCCTCCTTGGATGTTGGCCTAATCAGCATTAGGCAAGGAATGAAGCAAAATCAAGGCTAGGGCTAGGTCAGAAACAAAGGAAAACTAGGTCCAGACATACACATCTTACATAAAGGAATTCAGGACAGCCATCAGGTCTCAACTGACAAAAGTTCACCAAGAGACACAACTAAATGAGTGACTTTTCAGTGTAATGAGTGACTTGCAGGAAAATGAGATCAGAGATTCACATAATGAGACCAAATATTTACCCCATCCTGGTCAACGGCCAAGGAGAGTTCTCTAAGCAATGAAGCAAAAATGAACTTCATCTTCTGTTTCAACAAGACAGAGTGAAAGGATCATGAGACAAACTTAATTCATGTTGATATTATCACACCCACCAGTTAATGTGAAAATGGCACTGTCTGAAGTTCTTCTTATTAGTTATATCTGCTTCTAGTAGCACCAGGACCTGGGCCCTTAACCCCTTATATATCGGAAGCTGGTTTGAATCTGACCAGGCTGTCTGTCCATTAAGTCAAATGTTGTCTACTCCATTTGTTTTTGACTGATGGATCAGGGCCCATTGTACAGTTGCAATCTGACCTAAAGAGGTCTAAAACTTCAGTTGTACTAGCATGTAGACATATGGGTAAAATTAAAATGGGCAAGTATCCTGTTGGGGACTTACATTTTTGTGAGTGGATTCACATCTGCAGCAATTAGAATTGGGCAGTTCCATAACACCCATATCCAGTTATGCAGCTGTTGTTATGTTCCTATTTAGGGAAGCCAGGAAGCCAGCAAAGAAGCCAATGTGCATCAGTCCTGTTGTCGATCGGGACACTGGTTAGGGAATGATGAAGTGGATGAGTAAAGCCCGACAGCTATGAGGACACTCTTGCTGGTGTTCTCTTATGTATTTTCACAATTCACTAAGACAGTTTCTTAGTGCCTTCACTACCTAAGTAAGTATATACAATGTTACATAATGTAGATGATGATGGAGGATTCTGGCCTGGTCTGCCAGAGATTCTCATACGTAGATTCTCTAATGTAGGCATGTAATTCTTCACTAAGTTTCCTCTGGGAGGTAGCAATGAGTAACTTCAGCAATTTTCTTTCCACTACAAGAAAGTCTTCAAAAGCTATGCAGTTTTTGAAAGCTATTCATAATCCTGGGTTTATTCTGCACAAGATTCACACATGGTTTTTTCACACAAGAAACAGCATTTTCTGCATGGAACACAGTGTTTCAATGCAGAAATATTAATTCCTGTGCAGAAAATAGCATTTTGTGCACAGAAAACAGTGTTTTCTGTGTGAATCCACCATGTGCAATTTTTACATGGAACAAATCCCCAATTACAGCATTTTCTGTGTGGAAAACAGAATTTTCCATGGAAGAATTACTATTTCTGCGTTGAAATATTATTTTCCATACAGACAATGCTATTTTCTGCACAAAATAACCAAGTGCAAATTTTGTACAAAATAAGCCCCAAACTGCAAAGATTATTTCAGGCCAGGATTTGTCTCATCTAGGTTTCTCAAAACTCAAAAACAAGTTTTTTAACTATTTTCAAAATATATTTGAATATTCTTCCCATCCCTACTCTGATGTTATGAAACTACAGTATCCAGAATCCTTGGCCCGTGGTCAGGAATTGCTAGTTGATTCCAAATCAGAAAAGTAAAAAATGGTTCATCTATTCTAACTTGTGGGTGTTCCTCAGGATCTTGTGCAGTAACATTTTGCCCCATCCTCTGTCTGCCTGAGTGTCTGCTGTCAGTATGTCCCATCACCTGCTTCAGTAGAAGGAAGGGAATGAAAAAAGAAGTCCTTTTTCTCTCACTCCACTCCACAATGCCTAAATAAGACTAAAAGTATACTGGATTGAACCAGAGCTTAGAAAATTATTTTAGGGCTACACATTCCAGAATCCTGAAGATGGAAATCATGTTGGCTAGTAGATTCTGGGAACTGTTGTCCAAAAATAACTTTTCCAAAGTCTAAAAAGGTCAAGAATAATCAGCCTAGGATGTTGGTGGCAGACTGCAACATTCTGTTACAGCTTCCAATGTCTCTAAATCAAAATACATGAGTAATGTTATTGCTGCTACATGCACAGTTTTATCATCTGCAAGGAGATGGGATAAAGGCATAGAAAATGAAACAAATTAAAACAGCTTAATTAAAATGATAAACACAAACTGGATCAAAGCAATCAATGGCAGTTCAAATCTGATTGAATTTTGTCATCATCAACATGGGCTGCAACTCTTCTCCTGCTGTCCTCTAGCTGATAGCTCCAGAGGGAGAATTTCCTCGATCAAGTTTCATGTTTCATTGTATTAGTTTATGAATCACAAAACAAACAAAAAAACTTCACAGAGTAGATAGGAATAGGTTGGCCAGCTTGCCTACAGTCAGCCCTCCACATTTGCTGGTTTCACTTTTGTGGATTTGATTATTCACAAATTATTTGCTGTCACCTCTGCTGCCTCCCTATGCCATTTTTAATAGAGACTGCAAGCCTCATGAGACTGAGAAACTGCAAAAGAGGCTTTTAAGTCCCTATTAAAAATGGTGTGGGGCAGCAGTGGAGGTGGCAGTAAGCCCCACCAGCCACCCACATCTGCCTTGTGAAGGAACCCCGATGCCTCAAAGGAATCCATGGTGGATTGAATATGGTGATCGTACTTTTTGTGTGTGTTAAACATGGTTTGGGAGGGCCTAGCGTTATTCATTATTTTTCCACTTTCACAGGGGTCCTGTGCCCCTAACTCTAGCAAATGTGGAAGGATGACTGTATTTTTAAAGAGGAAAACCTTCTATTTGAAGGGTTCTCAGTTTTCTCTTTGAAACCCTTCGCTATTTGTTAGGGCTGTCTGCTAGGGGCGTCACTGTTTGATCATTTAGTTCTAGAAGTAAGCAATACGTAAATTTAGCAATTTTCTTTCCACTGCAACAAAGTCTTTCAAAACTGCACAGTTTTTGAAGACTATTCACAGTTCAGGACTCATTCTGCACAAAATTTGCATGTGTACTTCTGGTGCAGAAGACATCATTTTCAGAATAGAGAATAGTATTTAGGTAGAGAAAATAATGTTTCTGTACAAAAATGCTATTTTCTGTGTAAAAAAAAGTATTAATATTACACAGAATAAGCCCAGAACTGCAAAGACTCTCATGAGTTTAGGATTTCCCTTTACAGGGTTTCCTGATACTAAAGAAACCTGTTTTTCAACCATTTTCCAAATATTACCACATATCCTTTCCACCCCTGCTGTCGAGCAAAAGTCTGGTTTATAGCTAAAGAGCCATAAGAAAGAAGAACCAGCATAGGCTTTGAAGTTCCCCATCCATGGTACACACCTGGGTAATAGGCTGGGCAGCAAACACCCACAGGACCCCAACTGGTCTTCTCCACTATGGTCAGGTGCGTGCAGAGTTGACAGCTTTTTTGCAGAGCAACATAGAATGTGTGAAGCAGGAATGTATGAGGTTGCCTTAAATCTCATGAAAGGACTCTCTCTCATTCTATCTCAGAGTTTCCATGAGATTTCAGATCTCACTGGAAACGTAAAGCCCACACAAATCTTATGCTGGCAAGCCAGTCATTACATTAGTCTGATGCTTGATGTCAACCTAGCCAGAAAAGAGGGGGGAAATGGCACCATCCCAGCCTTAATCCCATCAAGTGGAGCCCCATCATTTCCTTTGTAAGGCCCATTGCTGCATATATACCGAAGGCTTTGGGGTCTGGTGGCAGCATAGCTGGCACCCACTCTGAAATATGGGATTTGGGATACCCCATATCACTCCAATAAAGGAGCCAACTTTGGGACTTCCAATATAGGAAGTTCCATGTAAATCAAAATTCCTGGGAATTATAGATGCATTAAACTTTAAAGTATAATGACACTTTTCCCCTCATTACCTATATACATTAGCATTTGCAAATTTGAGGAAAATCAGGGCTCTCTTCTGCCTTTTCGATTAGTAATGCATTTCCTCTTTATTTGGAGATGCGTAAATGCCCACTCTAAATACAGTTGCAACCTGACTCATAAGTCAATCTGTTCCCTAGTAGATCTATTCCCCAGTCAAGTGTCTTTTACTTGCCATGCCATTTTATGACCATTCGTCTCAGAAGTAGAAGAGAAGGTTCCCCAGCCCTTTATTCTTACTGTTATAATCCCAGCAGCAGTAGTATACTAGTAGCTTAGGCTGATCTTGAACTCCCTTCTTCTCTAGCAAAGAATATGTCAAAAATTTATGAAATGATGAAATGAAATGAAATGATGAGATGAAAATATGTAGATGTCTAATATGCTGTTGGAGCATAACTCCCAGCATCCCACACAGCATAGGCAATAAAGAATGCTGGGAATGGCAGTTCTACAACATCTGGAGGGCTGCACAGTTCTTATTCCTGGCCTATGGAATAGGGGATGAGGTGACACTGTTGCATACAGCTGTTAATATCCTGAATGGCGAGACTGCAGTACAGAGTAGCAGCCAGAAGGATTGAAATACAATTATGCATGACCTAAATCATATTGTTAGTTCTGATGAGAGTATAACCAGTGAATCAGTTTTTTCTCTGTTGACTAACTATTCAGCAATTGATTCAATGAGTCTGCTCTAATTGGGAACAAGTAACAGAATGCTAACCTACATATTATTTATTTCAGAGCTAGAAACCATTTCTACAGCTTCCAGAATATCCAACAGATGGATTATGGGAGATGTGGTCCAAAAAAATTTACTTTTCTGAGCTCTGCATTATTTCCCACACTTATAACCTGCTTTTCCAGAATTCCAGAGCATTCAAAGGCAATGTGCCTACTTTTAAAACTGTGTATAGATCAAAGCGAAATTACTGTTGATTTCCAGGTGAGAGGCAAACGGTAAACACAGCACTGCAGATTTTTTTATAGGTTGCATTAAATTTAACAGAAGGTTCTGGAGAGTAAATGGATAGCAAAATAGCAACATTGTCCAATGCAAACAGACATCCCTAGGACTGTAAAACAGGAAGGAAGCACACTTTGGACCCAGAACAACATGCATTACTGGAAGACTGCAAAGCTTTCTTGCCATGAGAACATCCATACCAGGACCAGTCTGGCTCCATCCATCAGTCAGATTGGAGCAAAGGAGTACTCCACACCAGAAACAGTCAGAATCAACTATCTATTCCCCTTCTACTGTGGAGCTCAAGAAAATCCAACTATCTTCCCATCTACCAGCCAGAGATTGAATATGTAACTTAGAAGCATTACTTATGGGTGCTACAGCTCCCAAAATCCTCCAGCCAGTGTGAGTACTGTGAGATTCTGAGAGCTGTTGTCCAAAGAGGGAACTTTTCTGAGCTCTTGGCCCTCCTGTTGAACTTCTCCAAGCTGTTTCCTGGCCATGTTGGCTGTGTTATTCTGTGTGCTGCAGTTTGGAAACGTAAAGTTATTTACTTATTTAGTTATTTCTTGTATATTCCTCCTTATATTCAGTTCAGCTAAGGTCTGTTTCCATGAATTCACTCTGGTGAGCTTTTTTAAAATTGCAACTTGATGTAACCTGCTTTGAAATGATTAGATTGAAAAGTGGGGTATAAATCTTCAGAATTAATATCTCCTGGAAAAGTATCCTAAGGCCCTCATGCTACCTCTCCGAATACCCTGTTTGCTTAATTTCTGGTGAGCTGGACCTAAAGCCAGTGGTTTCTCCCAGTTAGAGCAGACACATTAATCAGTTTCTTGCTGAATGCTAAGTGCATAATACTTGCTTCTGCTCCTAGACATGATGGACCTGTAAATCTCATTGTTTCTACAGGTCTGCTCTAGTTGTTGTTGTTGTCGTCATCGTCGTCATCATCATCATTTATTTATATAGTGGCATTACTGTACATGGTGCTTTACAAGTAAAAGAACAACAAAATAGTTCCCTGCCCTCAGGTTTACAATATAATTTAGACATCACACTAAAGGAAAAGGGGGTGGCAGTGGGGGAAGGGATTAAGTCCAGCAGTTGCTGTTTCCTCTCTCCCTCTGAGGCCACAGCAGTGGCAGTTGGGATGGAGACAACACCTTTCATCTGTTTCTGGGCCTAGACATGATGGACCTGTGCCAGCTGCTGCTGCTGCTGCTGCTGCTGCTTCTTTTTCTCCTCCCTCTCTCTCTCTCTCTTTCTCTCCCTCTCTGTCTCTCTGTCTCTGAGGCCAGGACCATGACAGTTGAGATGGATGGAGGGCCTTTTACCTGCTTCTGCTCCTAGACATGATGGACCTGTGCCAACTTTTTCTCTCTCTCCAAAACCAGGGCTGTGATTGTTGGGATGGATGGAGGGCCTTTCATCTACTTCTGGGCCTTGACATGATGAATCTGTGCCAACTTCTTCTTTCCCTCTGAAGCCAGGGCAGTGGCAGTTGGGATCCAGGAAGGGCTTTTCATCTGCTTCTGGGCATAAGTATGATGGACATGTGCCTGTTCGAGATCTCATGATGACTCTAGTGGATCTCAACAGTCAGGACTGGCAACTGGGTTTAGACCACTGACACTCAGAATAGGACTCTAAGATGTGCATCCTAAAAGTTTACTGTCACTTACTTCTAAATAAACATGTTTAAGATTGTTCTCCATATTGTCCCTAGACTTCAGCATTAGGACTCCAAAGAAAAGAATGGTGTGATGGAATTCTTATCTGGGTTCACAGCAATGATAGCATTTTCCCAGAGGAGAGAGCAGAAGGGGAGCTGTGTCTGTGAAGACATCCTTGACCAGGTGTTGTTTACAGGCTTGTGGGGCTGAGCTTGTTTGCTTGTTTACTTGTTTTTGTGTTGGCCGTGTGCTTTCCCTGAGCACACGTCTAACTGACTAACTAGGGGGAGGAGCCAGCTATCGGGAGGAGTCTTATTAGGAGCTCCCAGCGGCCCTCTAGCTCATTTCCCAGAGGAGAGAGCAGAAGGGGAGCTGTGTCTGTGAAGACATCCTTGAACAGGTGTTGTTTACAAGCTTGAGGGGCTGAGCTTGTTTGCTTGTTTTTGTGCTGGCCGTGTGCTGTCCCTGAGCACACAGTCTAACTGACTAACTAGGGGGAGGAGCCAGCTAAGGGGAGGAGTATTATTAGGAGCTCCCAGCGGCGCGTGCCAAAGGCCGGTGCAGTTGAACTCCTCTACTTCAATCCTTCAAGTTCAACCATTCAAGTTTAGGAACAACCCGCCCCTTTCTTGAGTCCCTAAAATTTAAGTAGAGTTCATTTGAGCTTGGCAATCAGCAGAGCAGACGTAGCTTATACAGCTGAATTTGAGAAAGAAAGCCCAGTTATTCTTTCTAGACCTACTCCCTCTACTACTCTCTGTAGTATCAAGTATGGAAGGTGAGGGAGCTGCAGCAGTCACCTGTAGCACCTGTGGGATGTTCCTTTTCTTGCCACAAGATGTTGTCGGGTACACCTGCAGCAAGTGCAAGCTGGTGACCTTCTTGGAGGAGAAGATTCGGCAGCTGGAGATGCGAGTTTCTAATCTTCTTCTTATTAGGGAAGGTGAGGAGTTTTTGGATAGGGCAGAGAAGACCTTCCTGAAGAATGTGCGGAGGAGCTGCCAGATGAGGAAGTCAGCGCACTGTGCCAGGAAATGGATGCTTGGAGGAATGTCACACAGAGGAGTAGAAGGACCAGGAAGGAAACAGAGACTCTCAACCTACAGAATCGCTTCAAAGTTCTTGGCCTTATGAATGATGAGGAGCACCAGAGGAGGGAACAGAATGTCAATAAGAAGGAATCCAACTTCGGCAACAGGAACAAGATCAACACTCACAGCCTCAACAGAATGCCCAGGCAGTCCTAGAAGAACCTGCTCATCGAGGAGCATCGGACAAGCCTCAGAGGAGGCGAGTTCTGGTTGTTGGGGCCTCCTTGCTCAGAGGAACCGAACCAGCAATTTGCAAACCGGACAAGCTCAATCGAGAGGTCTGCTGTCTTCCTGGGGCCAAGATCGACCACATAACGGAGAGACTAAACAGGCTGGCCAAGCCCACTGACCATAAGCCCCTCATTTTGGTTCATGTCAGAACCAATAACACCGCGAGGCGCAGTTTTCACCACATCACAAAGGACTATGAGCTTATGGGGACAAAACTTAAGGACCTTGGTGCACAGGTGGTCATTTCGTCTCTCCTCCTTGTTCAAGGACATGGCGCACGAAGGGAAAGGGCAATAGCAGAGGTCAACAACTGGCTCTGCACATGGTGCCACCAGCAACGGTTTGGGGTTTTGGATCATGGCCTGAATTTCCATGAATGTGGGCTTCTGGCAAGGGATGGGCTGCACCTCATGAAACGTGGCAGGAATGTTTTTGCAAACAGTCTCGCAAGGAGGATTCAGAGGTCTTTAAACTAAGTCCCGCTGGGGAGGGAGACAATACTATTCAGGGCAAGGACTCGGTGAGTGCAGGGGGAAAAGGCCCAAATGATATTGGCCAAGTAGTGCAAGCATCCAATGGTGGGAGGAGTAGAAACTATAGTACAGGACTTGCAGGAAGGGCCGGGGAACTTAAGTGTCTCTACACTAATGCACGGAGTATGGGAAACAAGCAAGATGAACTTGAATTCCTAGTACAACAAAATAAATACGATTTGATAGGCATCACTGAGACCTGGTGGGATGAGTCTCAGGATTGGAATGTAGGAATAGAGGGGTATAGCCTATTTTGTAGAAATAAACTGAACAAGAAAGGAGGAGGAGGAGTCTTGTATGTCAAGGATGTTTTCATCTGTGAAGAGATCCATGACTTAAACCCAAAAAGCCAGGTCGAGAGCATCTGAGTAAGAATTAAGGGAGCCAGAAACAATAGGGATATTTTGGTGGGGGTTTACTACAGACCTCCAACCCAGACTGAGGACCTTGATGACGCCTTCCTCAACCAGATGACTGCGTATTCAAAAAGGAGAGATACAGTAATAATGGGAGATTTCAATTACCCGGATATATGTTGGCACTCAAACTCTGCCAAGACAGCAAGGTCCAGCAAGTTTCTTGCTTGTCTTGCAGACAATTTCATGGTCCAGAAGGTAGAAGAGGCCACAAGGGGATCAAATGTTCTAGATCTGATCCTGACCAACAGGGATGACCTTGTTAATGAGGTAGAAGTGGTTGGATCTTTACGGGGGAGTGACCATGCCCTATTGGAATTTGGCATTCAGTGGGAAGGAGAAGATAAGTGTAGCCAGACACTCATCTTAGATTTTAAAAAAGCGGACTTCTGTAAACTTAAGGAGCTGCTGGCTGAAATTCCGTGGTCAAAAATACTGAAAGAGAAAAGAGTTCAGGATGCATGGGAGTTCCTTAAAAGGGAGATACTGAAGGCACAGTCTAAAACTGTGCCAATAAGGAGGAAAAATGGAAGTCATCTGAAGAAACCAGAATGGTTGACTAAAGAACTCTCAGTTGAGCTAAGTGTTAAGAGAAAATGTACAGGAAATGGAAGAAGGGGGAAACCACCAAAGAAGAATTTAAGCAAGTAGCCAGGAGATGTAGGGAAAGGTCAGAAAGCCTAAGCACAGAACAAACTTAGGCTGGCCAGAGACATTAAAAACAACAAAAAGGGCTTTTTAAAATATGTCCGCACCAAAAGGAAAAAGAAGAAGACAATAGGGTTGCTGCGCAGAGAAGATGGAGAATTACTAACAGGAGGAAGAGAAAAGGCAGAATTACTTAACACTTTCTTTGCCTCAGTTTTTTCCCAGAAGGATACAAGCACTCAACCTAGCGGTTGGGAAGCAGGGGAGGAAGCAGGGGAAATGAGGCACATTATAGGTAGAGAGGTGGTACAGGAATACCTGGCCACACTGGATGAATTCAAGTCTCCAGGGCCAGATGAATTGCATCCTAGGATATTAAAAGAACTGGCAGAGGTCACTTCGGAACCGCTTGCTATAATCTTTGAGAAATCTTGGAGGACAGGAGAAGTTCCAGCAGACTGGAAGAGGGCAAATGTTGTCCCCATCTTCAAGAAGGGAAAAAAAGAGGACCCAAATAATTATCGCCCAGTCAGCCTGACATCAGTACTCGGGAAGATCCTGGAGCAGATCATTAAGCAGTCAGTTTCTAATCACTTAGAAAGCGATGCGGTAATCACGGATTAAAAACCTTCTTTGGAGGTTTTTAAGCAGAGGCTGGATGGCCATCTGTCGGGAGTGCTTTGAGGGTGTTCCTGCATGGCAGAGGGTTGGACTGGATGGCCCGTGTGGTCTCTTCCAACTCCACATTTCTGTGATTCTGTGATTCTGTGATTTCTCAAAAATAAGTCATGCCAGACTAATCTTATCTCTTTTTATGATAGAGTTACTAGCTTGATAGATGAAGGGAATGCTGTGGATGTAGCATATTTTGATTTCAATAAGGCCTTTGACAAAGTTCCCCATGACATTCTTGCAAAGAAGCTAGTAAAATGTGGGCTGGACAGGGCTACTGTCAGGTGGATCTTTAACTGATTGACCGACCGAACCCAAAGGGTGATCACGAATGGCTGCTTTTCATCCTGGAGAGAAGTGACTAGCGGGGTGCCACAGGGTTCTGTCCTGGGCCCAGTGCTGTTCAATATCTTCATCGACGACTTGGATGAAGGAATAGAGGGCATGCTGATCAAATTTGCAGATGACACCAAATTGGGAGGGGTTGCTAATATGCCAGAGGACAGGATCAAAATTCAAAATGACCTGGACAGATTGGAGAGCTGGGCCAAGGCTAACAAAATGAAATTCAACAGAGAGAAGTGTAAGGTCCTACACTTAGGTAGAAAAAATGGAATGCAGAAATATAGGATGGGGGACATGTGGCTGGATAGCAGTATGTGTGAAAGGGATCTAGGAGTCTTGGTTGATCACAAGCTGAACATGAGTCAGCAATGTGATCCAGGAGCCTAGAAAGCCAACGTGATTCTTGGTTGCATCAATAGTAGTATGGTGTCTAGATCGAGGGAGGTAATGGCCATCTCTTGGGAATGATTAGGATGGGGGACATGTGGCTGGATAGCAGTATGTGTCAAAGGGACCTACGAGTCTTAATAGACCACAAGCTGAACATGAGTCAGCAGTGTGATGTGGCAGCCAAGAAAGCCAACGCAATTCTCGGTTGCATCAATAGGAGTATGGTGTCTAGATCGAGGGAGGTACTGGTACCACTCTACTCTGCTTTGGTTAGACCTCATCTTGAATACTGTGTCCAGTTCTGGGCACCCCAGTTCAAGAAGGACATGGTCAAGCTGCAGCAAGTCCAGAGGAGGGCAACCAAAATGGTGAGGGGTCTGGAAGTCATGCCCTATGAGGATAGATTTAGAGAGCTGGGTATGTTTAGTCTGCAGAACAGAAGGTTAAGAGGGGACATGATAGCCATGTTTAAATATATGAAGGGATGCCATGTAGAGGAGGAAGTAGGTTTGTTTTCTGCTGCTCCAGAGACCGGGACAAGGAGCAATGGATTCAAGCTGCAGGAAAGGAGATTCCACCTGAATCTCAGGAAGAACTTCCTGACAGTCAGGGCTGTCCGGCGGTGGAACATGCTGCCTCGGAGTGTAGTGGAGTCTCCTTCTTTGGAGGTTTTTAAGCAGAGGCTGGATGGCCATCTGTCGGGAGTACTTTGAGGGTGTCCCTACATGGCAGGGGGTTGGACTGGATGGCTCCTGTGGTCTCTTCCAGCTCTACATTTCTATGATTCCATGATTCTATGATTCTATGATAGATATTCAACTCAATTTTTGAGGACTGAAGCCCCAAACATAGCACTTTACTGTGCTAATAGTCACTATTTTCTCATTTTAACTTTAACAAAGTTCAATAAAATAAAATAAAATTTAAAGTCTGTCAGTATTACTTAATGAAACATGTAATAAATGTATACACATGCTTTTCTTTTTCTAGCTTCCAAGTTAAAATGTCATTCCAAAGACTGACAAGAGAACTGGGTCGATCTGCAATATCTCTGCTTCTATTAATAAAAGAAAGAAATGGAAACCAATAATGAAGGAGTCATGATGGAGTTCATTTCCTGAGTTGTGAACCTGCTATGTCAGTTTTTTTCATGACAGCAAGTATCTTCTCTTGACCAGTGCTGTTGGCAATGGCTACAGCTGAAATCAATTTTAACCATATTGCTTCTTTCCAAGTCTTTGCATCATTAGATAAAAATACACCAGCATGGGTATTGGGTTCTATATATTCCTAAAGAGTATGCTGAAGTTCCCATAGCAGAGTTAAAAGAAGAGCAGCTTGCCAGAAGGCATACTCCTTCCCTTCACATACACAGAGTTAATCCTGTAGAAGCAAGCCCAACTGAGACTAATCCAGGTAAGATACGACATGTGGTATGTGTTCACTTGACCCAGAACTGTAGACAAAGTGTTTGCCTGAGGAAAGACTAGAACTTTGTCACTTCCTTTGCTGAAGTCAGAGGAAGCACCTTGAAGAAATGTGGAGGAATGTCATTTTTTTACATTGGTATTCTGTGTATGGCACTGGACGATGCTGAATATCCGTGAGCCCACTGATAAGGGCAGGAAAGCAGGGAGGTACAACCTCAGATGCAAATGGGTCAGTGTGGGAAAATGAAAGGGAGCTGGAACTGGAAACAGGAACCAAAAGTAGGCTCAGCACTAAAGGTGAATGGCTTTGAATGAGAGAAGCAGAGGCACAGCAAAAAAAGAGAATCTAAAGAGCTAAGGCCTAAACTATGATTTGTAGTTTGTCCCAGAATTCTTCAATCAGCATGGTCAGTGAACATTCTAGCTGGGGGATTCTGAAAGTTTTAATCTGAAAGTACCCTTTCTATGTTCTTCAATGGACCATACCTTAGTTAAGCCTCCTAGAACTGTGGGGTAATATGTTAGGCTCCCCACACAAGGTATAGTAACATCCTGTAACCCATCTTACGACACTATCTTTACATCAAATATCTTACAGGTTGTTTTTTTTTTAAAAAAAACCCTTGTTAAGCCTTGTGATATTGTGGTTTGCACAATATCACTTGTTCAATAAGGATTTCAACCTGGGCTTTGTGTATTGAAATTTAGTCATCTGGTCTCTACATCACAGTAGTTCATCGGATTTCTGACAATGTCATATTTAAAATCATCCTCCATTTTGAACAGCACTGATAGAGCATAGTAGCCTGGAAACCTCATAACAGTGCTAGACCAGACTCACAGCTTCAAAAAGTTTGTTTTATACTATCCCTCCAGCTAGCATGACCAGTGGCCATAATAACTAGAGGATTCTAGAAGCTGTAACTCAATGAGTAACCCTGACTGAACTGCTGGTGTCAAGGCAACCACTCTATGAAGAGATCCAGAACAAAATCCACCAGAAAATGAACTGAAAATGTACACGGGCACTGGTGTTCATTTCAGAGAGTCTTATGTGCTTTGTCCTGACATACTGTGGCCTGATGTAAATCACTGTAATCCCCATCTTCTTGAAAAAGGCCTTTCTAATATGCTAGAAGATGTTGTATATGTAGTAACTGGGAAGTGCTACCCACTGAATACCACAGAGCCTGGTTTTTCATTTCAATCACAGCCCTTTCCTAGTATTGTAAAGTCCCTGCTCTTTATCAATGCCCTAAGATCATATCACATTATTTTATTTTATTTTTAAAAATGTTATAAATATGTTTATTCAAGAAGAAGAAAAAATAGTAAAAGAGCAGCTCCATATAAATTACTAAATTACTGAGATGGTCTCTACAGTCACTCACTATGGCTGTGAAAGACCATAGTAGCTCTTCCTCCAAAGTCAACAAGCTATATAAATGCACAGAACCATGTAAAGCACCAATAATAACTCCAAAAAAGGCTCTATGATTGTAGTTAAATGTGTGGCTGTAAAGTTTTTGAAAAGCACACTATGCTAAAAAGCTTCAGAATTGCCTAATAGCTGATTGCAAAGTATATACAAACATCTTTAGTTCAAAAGCAATACAAAAATGAGAGACAGAAAAAGAGAGGGGAAAAAAGGGAAAGAAAACTCTAATTTGTCCAACTTAGGCCTTCACAGTCATTAAGGATTCTCTGTCTGGGCAGAATTCCAAGATGTGGTGGAAAGAGTTGCCCATTACCACAGAAAGATGTCTGGATAATTTTAGCAATTATTGAACAATCTTTAAGTAATAACTCAAGGCCAGGTGGAAGCAGAGAAGAAAGGGAGACAACAGCAGAAAGAAAAGAAGTAAATATTCAGGAAATGCTTCAAAAGAGTCTGGGGGAATTCAGAGTTCCGCTATAATCTATGATTTGGAGAGTGCTGTTATTTCTTTGTTAAATAAATTTTGGCCCATATTTCTTATTAAAATATAACAGCACAATCATGTCAAAGATGTACTAGCTTGCAGAAGGTCAGAATAAGGCATAAGCCTTGTGTGCCAGCAGAAATCTATTTTGCTGGCAGACTGCTTTCCTGTTGGCTGAGCTAAAGATTTGCCAGCAGAACAATAGACAGGAAGAACAGCTCTGCCAGCTCAGATCTGTTAGCAGATCAGCCAACGAAAGTTATGGGGAGGTTTATATAGGAAGATACGATCCCATCAAACAACGGGTATCTGTGCCATAAGGGGATTCATAGTCATAACGAGAACATACTTGGAGTTCCAGAAGGTGGATGCCACTCTGAATAAGGCCCTGCTTTGTGTCCTAAATGACCGTAACAGTGTAAAGGGGAATAGAGAGCAAGGCCATCAGCTGATCTTAAGGCTTGAGGATGCACATATATATAATACTAGGATAGATCAGTTTCTTTCAGTCCAGTGTGTTCATTTCTAAGTTCATTCCCCCTCATTTCAATATTGAAGTGGAATTCAACATGAAAATCTCTCTATAAATATGTTTAAAGTATATTTATGTAATTGACAGGGATTAAAAACATTTTGTCACAAAATTCACATTTTGTCTAAATGCTTGTATTTCCAAGAGTATCTTACCTGAAAATATCCATGCACACACACACATAGGTGCATATTTTGACCCAAGAACTATTTCACAAAACCCATGGGTGTGAAATCCAAAGGTTAATTATGTTCCATTCTTGTTCAGGAAGTGTGATCAAGTCAATTTATATCAGATTATCAGATTTCTCCATGATCAAGTTCCTCAAGCTCTTCCGTGAAGTACTCCCCCAGATGCATGACCCAAAAAGTACACTGGAGTGCTTTGAAATGCCATGCAAACAGCTATTCTTAATATAGTCCTTAATGGGTTTCGTACCTTTTTAAAAGATTCAACTTCTCAAATAGGTCTCCTGCAATACTAAGTTTATCACTGATTTGGCAAAGACTCTATTGAACATTGTTTCAGAAATACTCTTTAACATCCTTGCCAAACAGCCCCAGGGCAAACTCCCTATGCTTGACTTACCCATCAGGTGATGATCTCAGTTTATCCTTAAGAACTAGGTAATGCCTAGCATTGGGATGGATGCATCTATTTTTAACAGCAATTGGTGCAAGACTGATAGAAAAGTAAGCCTTTACATGTGTAGTGGCCACCTACTTTGCAAACACTGTGTTCATTGGAGGAGAAGATTCCAAACACAAACCTACAATAGTAAACTTCATTCTTTTGAATAAGTAGGTCAAACTCTCTATTGCTGACAGATTTGCACCATTACATATGTTCTACCATTCTTGATTTTCTTTGGTGGATTTGATGCATGTCTAGCCACATAGAAATCCTAAAGACACTTTAGCTCAGAAATTCATACTGTGCTGTTTCTATAACTGTCATCTCCTTGACTTGAAATTAATGATGGAATGAACTGGTTTCAGAATTCATAGCTTGTTCAGGAGCTTATGAATCCAGTTGTTTAAGTGCAGATGAGATATGGAAGTAGCTTTGAATTGGTCCTGAAGTTATCTCATCATGGGGACAACTGTCTTTCTTTTTCTCCATAGAACATTATGAACATAGAGTGCCATGTCCAGCGATGATTCGAAAGCCTATGTTGACCTGGGTTTACTAGGCTCTCGGAAAGTTTAGGAATGTTTTTGCCTAATACCAATCAATGGATTCAACTTCACATTACAAAGAGAGAGAGAGAGAGACTCTACCTAAACATTCTGAAGAACCTTCTAGAATAACTGTTTTGTGGGGCAGTGGGCCCTTCATGTCTAAACACAGAGTTTAGATGCCCACCTTTCAGGAGTGCATTAGCTGTGGATTCCTGCACTGACAGGAGTTGAACTAGATCACCCTTATGGTCCTTCCCAACTCCATGATTCTGTGAAAATAAGAATGGCTGTCATTTTGCTACATGAACTTTTTAAGCATTAGAAGCAAGTGATCTGTTGTGTCATTTCTCACAGTCCACCAGTCATTCATCTTGCAATGTGTCTGTGCCTTGCTTCTCAAAGGCAAGGGACAGAGGCAGATCTAGGCTGAGGCAACTGGGGCCACCCACCTCTGCCTGCCATTTGTCCCGTCCCCACTGCCACTCGCCCAGCCCACTTCTGCCCATCACTTGCCCTGCCCATCTCCACTCACTCCTCCCCTGCCCACTGCCACTCACCCCACCTCCACTGCTGCTCATCCTGCCCACCTCCACTTGCCCCCCGCTGCCCACTGCCACTTGCTATGCCCACTCCCACCCGCTGCTTGCCCCGCTCAGTTCCACTTGCCCCTCCTCTGCTCACCGCCAGTCACCCCACCCCCACTGTCACTTGCCCTGCCCACTTCTGCCCGCCGCTTGCCCTATCCACCTCCACTCACCCCTCTTCTGTCTGCTGCTACTCACCTCACCCCTAGTGCCACTCACCCCACCCACTTCCACCACTCACCCCGCCCACCTCCTCTCACCCACCCCCTTGTCCTGGGCATTATTAAGGATTGGTATGCCACTGACAAGGGATGAGACAGTTTGAAAATTGCAGTAAACTTGATGAGAAAGAAAATGGCAGTCCTTGTCTTGCTCTTACTTAGACAGGAAGAATCTCACTGGGCTTGAAAACATATCTTCAAGGTGTCCACTGGAGCTGAGACATCAAAAATTGACTAAATTAAGGATTTACTCAGCATATTTTACTTTCTTAGCCTGGATGTGAGAACTCAGCAGGCCTGCTATTTCAACATTCTTTTAAACTCAGGCCTGAGAGCAGCCTGCTTTGTTTGGGATCTTGTACTGGGAGCTCTCCCAGGTCCTGCAGAGTTTGAACTCTGCCTGCCTTCTAGATATAGGTAATTCCCTGCTGGTGACTGACTGCTGTGGAACAACTCCAGCTGAGCCTTGCTTGGTGCCCTATAGGCTTTCAGTCCAGTGGGCACAGGACAGGAAAGACTTGAGAGAATACAGGCATCGAGTTGACTGTTCTCCTTCCTGTGTATATGATCAGGATCAAGGAGTGAACTGAACTGTCTTCATCCATTAGTTCTTTCTCAGTGCATTAGACACCGGGCTGACACCAAGGAGGAGGTATAATCTTTCAGTAAAGGTTGCTTTTCCCATGGTGAAACTACATGATCCTGTTTCTCAGAACAGACAGCAGGATTTCAGTCTTTCTATATGCTGAAAGCAGCCTATATTTTATAAACTGCTGCCACCAACAGGCATCCTGGAATGTATTTCGCCATATCCATTGACACAAATAAGAAAACTTGTCATCCAAAGCAGTCTTTAAACTATTACACTATGTGTGACTTATCAAATAGTGAACTGCACAGGTTAGAAATGGGCAGATAATGGCATTGGTAGGATAAATTACATTCTATTTGGGACTGTACACAATAATTCATAACTTGGAATTCACTAATTGCATTTGTGTAGAATTAAGAGTAGAATTCCATGGTTCTTCCGGTTTGACTAGTTTACAGAAAATTTGGAGCAATGTCATTAGAATATTTTTTGCATGCTACCAAATTTTAAAGCATCAACTTTAATGCCAATTTGTTTCTGGGTACAGTTCAAAGTACTGATCTTGACCTATAAAGTCTTACATGCCTTAAGTCCAGGCTAGCTGACAGACTATATCCACCCAGACCCTGAGTTCCTCAGGAAAGGAACTTACTTCAGTCCCATCACCTTTTCAGGCATAATTGGTGAGTAGAAGAGGCAGGATCTTCTCAGTGGCTGCCCCTATTCTCTGGAGCTCCCTCTCTAGAAGAAATGGCTCCTCCCCTGCTATTCTTCCATTGGCTGGCAAATACTTTAAAAAATTCTAACAAGATTTTAAAATTGAAGGTTTTTGAGAAAAGGTTTTTAAAGGGGTGGTATGTTGTTTTAAACTGTACTCTTTTGAACTGTTTTCTGCTCACTGTGTCTGTTTTGAAGTGTTGCAATATTGTTGATAGTTCAATTTTATTTTAATATTGCCTTTTTCTATTTTTTTAATTATATTGTAATCATTTTAATTTAGAAGCCACCTTGAGTCCTAATCTGGAAGGAAGGTGGGATATAAATAAAGTTAACAAAATCAAATCTTAAAAATAATTTTAAGGTGATTCTAAGTCAATCATGATATCAATAATAACTACAATAATAATATACGTGTGCAATAGATTTCTCTCACCTGTTAAATATAGTTTTAGCCTGTCAACTCATTTTTCAGACAAATCAAAGCATTTATTTTCAATCAGTCATGGTGTTGCAACTTGTTAACTGGCACCTTCCACAACCGTAATCCAATCAGCTAGCTTGCCGGTAACTATTCTGTTGCAAACAAAATGTTAAGCACCCAAAATCAGAAAACAGGGCAAATGCAAAGTAGCAGCTCTGCTTTCTTTCGCAAAACCACAATAGGGAATCATTTATTTTCCTCTCTTAAGAAGTTCTCTTTACGAGCTCCAGATTTCTCCAGCCCAGATTTGTCATGCATGTTTCCTGTACTAAAATCAAGGTTGCAGATACTTCATAGGCCAGGATGATGGGCTTTTATATTGAATCAAGGACTTGCTGTGATGCTGCACACATGCTTTCATTATTGGTACATGGGGGAAATGCCTATATGTATGTTTCAGTGGGGACAACAGATATCTGAGCATGCACATCTAAGCCCCAGACATCATTATGCCCTCGGGTATGTCACAGATCTTTGTACATTTAGCCCAAAGATCTGAATACAGGCTTGTTAACACATTTGGCTGAATGTTCTTAACATTCCACAGTCAGAAACCTTGTCTTTTCAGGGAGTTCTGTAAGAGCATTCAGCTGAATGCACTTACAAATCCCTATACAGATGTTCATACTCATGGTATGTGAGTAGCCAGGGATGAAGGCAAGTGTTGTGGGGGCTGTCACACATGTACCATGCCTACCTTATCCCTGCATGTGTTGCAAGCAAGTGCCTTGATAGTCCAAATGTGCATACTACAACGGCACTTTTGTTATGCCAGTATGAAAGTTTGGGAATGCGCTGTTGGATTCTGAGTACACCTTATCAAACAACTGTGCTATGACCGCTACATGACCCTGCTCCTCCAATCTTGATAATAAGATCATTTCACAGTAATCGTAATCCTAACCAATTTGAGTAATTTACTGTTCTCAGGTAGTTAAATAATTACTCTTATCAGTAACCGGAGTCCCAACACATATGGAATACAAGGGTCATAAACTATCAATGAGATCAAGAAGATATGGTGGTGAAGTTGTGCAATGACCAATGTTTTCATAAGGCAAGCATGAAACAACGCAGAGGCCTCACTGTGAATGTCTAGTCTGAGAATGAGGTATCGTATTCACAAAGAAAATAAATGTCCAAGTGTCTACTCTCCATGGAGCCGATATGATACAGTGGTTGAGTGGTAGATTAGGACTCCGGGAGGCTGAATGCCCACTCATTCATGGAAATCTGCTGGGTAACCTTGGGCAAGTCATACTATCTCAGCTTTAGAGGAAGGCAATGGCAAACCCCCTCTGAACAAATCTTGCCAACAAAACACCATGAGAGAGTCAGCATGAAGAACATGATAGCATAAAGCCCATAAGGCCTTTTTCATAGCTCACAGGCTTGTCAGGAGTTCCCAAAAGTCCCCACCCACTCCAAAATGAGATCTTTCTGTATTTACAAAAGATTTCACCATTGCTTCCACAGTCCCCTAGAAGAAGTAATTTCCCTTTAACCCCCACAAGCCCCCAAGAAAAGCATTGGAAATTTTTTTAAAAAACTCAAAAGTTACAACCCAGGGCCCATTCACACTACTTCAGTGGTCATGATTCAGTCATATGGAATCCTGGGATATGGAGTTTAGGGTGGTACATTTAGGATTCTCAGCCAGAGAAAATGCCTCACCAGACTACAAATCCCAGCATCGCATTGGATGCAGCTGTGGCAGTTACAGTGAAATTTGGCACAGTAATCCTGTAGTTTGAATGGAGCACAGGAGTCACTTCCACGTAAGCTTATCGACCAAGTTTGGACTAAGGCAGCCTGACTTTGGTCCACAGGGATGTTAAAGGGGTTGTTATCACTATTGCCAACCTTGCCTTACACCAGCACTTTTTAACCACTATTCACTACTTTCTTCAAATGAAATCTGTCTTTTGGGCAGCTGTCACTTCATTCTCATAATGGATGGCAAGTGAAGCTTTCAAAAGAGAAGAGAATTACGGATGGGGAGAACTATGGTTCAGTTTACATTTTCACATGAACTTCCCAGATTAAAACTTCTCAAAGCAAGAAGAGAACTAGAATGCAGTTATCCTTCAATATTTATATTCCTAAAAATGTATCACTTCTTCATTATGAAAAGGGGTGAAGAGACTTTGCCCTCTATTTCATTGAATTGCTATCTTTTTTTCTGGCATAATTGTATGATTAATAGTACAGCGTTGGGGCAAAAGTTCAGTTTGTAAATTAAGCAATATAAGAGAATTAAGCGGTGCTGTGACTCTCACCTGACTATGTAGACCCTCCCTACAGATAGCATTTGTGAAGAATATAAATAACAGTTCAATTATTACCTGAATGGTTTTACTCTTCAGCTTGTTTTCAGTGAAGACGTTAACTGCTGTGAGTGCTATTTTTATTAGAAAGGCAGAACACAAATATAATGGATGGATGGAAAGCTAGACAGACAGATTGAGCATGTTTTAGAACATAGGAGAGGAAGCATGATGTAGTGGTTTGAGTGTTGGACATGTATGACACACACACCCAATTCTTCCTCTCATCCCTGGGCTACTCACATACTCTGGGAGTCCAGGGTCTGAATCCCTGCTCAGCCATGGAAACCTATGACTGGCATCTTATTAGGCAGTTATGATGTTGTAAGCTAGAATTATTCTAATAGTTCAGTATTCACATTTACATTCATGGAACCATTGCTACAATTGTAAATGCCCCCCAACTCACCTTAAAATCCAGGCAGGCACACTGAGGGATGGAGTTCTGCGGCACTGGTGAGTGGGGCATAGAAGGATGTTGTATCCAGCCCCCTCTCACCAGTGACTGGCAGTGTGATGAGCAGAAGCAGAGACCCCTGCAGGGCACTGTCACAACTCCTCATTGCACCACTGTTTGCTGCTTGGAGGGGCCTGGACACATCATCCTTCAGTGTCCTGTCATGAGCCAGGAGTCATTTTCTCCAGGTGAACAGAGGCCTCAACAGAAGACAAGCAAACACAAGCACACTGGGAGCTAGTCAGGTCATGAGAGCAGCAGACTGGGATGACAGCCAGCTGGCTCCAGCCTTTTTTAAGGAAGGCAGAGGGTGGTGGTCCAATGCTAGAAGCAACTTGTGTGTTTGCCAGCCCTTGCTTTTGTTTGCTACAGATCCCCTGCTTTGTTGTCTGCTGGGATTATCTGATCCTCATACTGTCCAACCTTGCTGCTCACTGGATTCCTAACTCCTGGACCAACTTTTGGACTATGCTTCTGCTCAACCCTAAACAGACAAGCCCTGTTGAACTGTTAAGCTCTCTCAGTGTGTCTGCCAAAACAGCATTCTGCTAACTCTGAACTCCACTGCCTGGCAATAGGCAGCCAGGGACTATGACATGTCCCTCTCACCAGTGCTGCAGAACACTGTCCCTCAGTGCAGCTGCCTGGATTTTAAGGTAGGTTTCACGGATCAGATTGGGAGACAGACCATAGTCATGACACCATAACTACATGTCTGATGCAGGATCTCATTTCCACTTTGGCCAAAGTCCCATTCTCTCATCCTACAAGGAAGGCAAGCTTTCTTTGAATAAATCTTGGCAAGAAAATGTAAGAAAGTTTATCTGAAATTACCCTGTCTTGGGAAGGTCATGCAAGGCTGCCAATGATGACTATTACATAATTCTGGGAATGGTGCTTGTCTATATCTGTTCTGCGGACCCTTCCCCAAACATTCTGGGATTACCTTCTAGAAACTTGAAAAAGTGAAAATGAAAAGAAAGAGAGAGAGAGAGAGAGAGAGAGAGAGAGAGAGAGAGAGAAAGAACCTCTCTCTGCTCTGGGCAGATCCAGAAACTTGGTCATCTCTACAACCTCTTCATTTCAATTTATCACATCAAAATAAGAAAGGTACATAGGAAACTACCATATATTTCATCAGCCTCAGAGCATGGAACTCCATCCATGCAACTCAGAGAACTGAAAATTACTTCTATAAACTAATTAGATACAGTTAGCATCCCAAGGCCTCTCAGAGGTAGCCAATTACTATTATAGTTAGAATTTTTAGAAGTGCTGATATGATTTTCTGCTTTCAAAAATAATAAAAATAGTTACCTTTTAGTTACTTTAAAAAATATCAGAATACTACAACTTTCTGACCTGTGTTACAAACACACTCTTCTCCCATCTACCATGCTGTGGCTTCAGTGTCAACAACAGAATGGAAGGCAGCAGGCCGAAGCACACCTTGAGCCAGTACTTGGACCATGTGATAATCCTCTTCCACCCTTTTATGAAGCCATACCCCCAAGAACTACAAGGATAATTTTAAAAGTCACATTAACCCTACAAAAGGAAACATTGTCTTATAAAGCTACAGTCGTAATGTTATGTAGTTATACTTTTCTTATGGAGGGAGGTATTTATTTAACTAACTTATTCTGACATAAAGCTTGCTGTGTGACTTTATGCATCTTCTGTATCACCTCTGGAACTTCTAAAGTTTCACTTAAAGGAATGGACAGATCCTGGAGTTCCAGTGGCCTTTTTGTATTTAGAAAAATAATGTGATCATGGTTTGGGTTTTTTTGTTTTTGTTTTTTCTTCATCCTAGTATGCACAGTTAGATTTAACATGAAATCTATACACTCAACAGTGATTTATTCAATCTGCAATCTCCTTCCTGCAACTGAGTTTGGCGCAGACATCTTGGCCATCAAATCAGGGCTAAATTTTGAAGATTTCTATATCACTATGACATGTCCCTCTATATCTTCTCCATAACATATTTTCTTGCATTATTTAGCGAGATGAAGAATTTTGGGGAACTCAAAAGCCTGCTTGCTTTATTGCATTTTTATTTACCCTCACAGAGACCATTTCCACACTACACTGTTACAGTGGTATTATTCCACTTTGAACATCCTATGGAATCCTGTGATTTGCAGTTTAGGGAGGGGCATTGAGAATTCTCATCCAGAGAGCTCTGTGGCCTCAATAAACTACAAACCCCAGAATTCCACAGGATGTTGAAAGTAGAATAATAGCATTATAATAGTGTAGGGCAGAAATGGCCAAACCATTAGCCTTTAATTGTAAATTTCGGTGTCCAGAGATGCAGCTATGTCTTTATCGTCAACAAGGAGATAAATGGATGGGTGGGTGGGTGAATGGATGGACAGACAGATCTTCCTCCCTCTCTGGGATCGAAGTAGAAATAAGTTCACCATATTATATGGTTTTACAGAAATCAATTCCAAGACTGAACTTACGAACTTCTTCACTCACCTTCATCTGAACCCTGCTAAATAGTTTTACAACTGTTATTGCTTTATAACCCCCTGACTGTAAATTCTTCCACTACATTTTATGACTTGAGGATAAAAATGTGTGCCCAACATTTGTGTTTTTTTTTAAATAAAGTATTGTATGCACTTACATACAAAATGATTGGTAGAGTAGATTAAAAAAAGGCAAGCCATTCCCAGTTAGAGGTCCCAGAGCATACTGTGAATATGTGGGTGGAAGTGGAATGTCTGATTACAAAAAAATTAGCCTTTTGCTTACAATTGAAATGATAAGACAAATGGAAGCTATAGAAGTACACTCACCAGCATTCTAATGGCAAATTGCAGCCTTGTAATAGCCTCAGAATTCAGCATTGACAAGGGATGCAGCGTAGATGATTACCATGCATTCCTTCTCTACTTTAATTAGTATGTTTTTTTAAAAAAAGTCATGGAAATTCATACTCCAACATGAATTTATTTGAAACATTATGACCAGAATTCTCTTGGGGTGTTATGTCAAGGTAACTCCTGGTTGTACAAGCAGTTATACAATACCCCCTTACACAAGCCATTTCCCCATTAACCACTTAGCACAATGGCTCATAGACACAGTTCCTTTCCAACCCACAACTGGAATGGCCTCTCGAATGGTTGGGACCCTACCAGACATAATGTGCTCAGCATGTGCATACAACATCACTGCACCATCTTCATTTGCCTAAGGATGTGACTAGAGTTTTGTCCTAAACAGGATATCAGCCAGTGTTTCCCAAAATATTTGTTCTAGATGTGTTTTTTCTCAAAATACACACTTATAAACACATATTTGTTTGTAGGGTTTCGACAAGTTCAGCAGAAAACAGTTGCCCTAACATTCAGGCAACTGATCTCTAGATGAGTCTAGGAAGTGTGGATTGTGTCATTTCGCAACGTACTGGAATTTATCAAATCATCAAATGACAGACTTGGAAAGAATCCTAAGAGACTTGTAATCCAATCCCAAGATATGCTGGAATCTACAGATAAAGCACCTATGAGAGATGGCTATCCAACTTCTGTTTAAAGATCTCCAGAAACGAAGAGTCCATCCCCTCCAGGACAATCTATTCCACTGTTGAACAGCTCTTACATAAACCCTTCCTAATATTCAGATGGATTTTTCCTTTGTAATTTGAATTAATCTGTTTATGTCTTAGTCTCCAGAGCAGCAGAAGATAGGCTTTCTCCATCTTGCACACCAATGCTCCTTAAGCTATCCCAATGCAGGAGATTGGCTGGGTCTTTTTTCCAATATGCCCAGAACCAGGACCATATTTTTGTCCATGAAATGCAATTCTTTCTTTCTTCTCTGGAAACTTTCCACTGAGCAGCAGCCAAGATCTCAGCAAGTGTCACTGGTCCATTGTCCACCACTGTGAATAGTTTTGTTCTAGATAACATCCTTCAAATATTTAAAGATATCTATCATATGTGGAGGGATTGGTGGATGATGGGAGCTATACAAAAACCGCATTAGCACTTCCCTCCTGCACTGAGCTCTGGCAAAAAGCTGTACCAAAGTCAAGTGTGTCAAAAACCACCATATAGCAAAGCACTACACACACAGCTTAGAAGCATGCCCAGCAGAGTATAAACACTAACAGCATTGCTCTGAAACCACAAAAATACACCCACACAATATTATCTTCTAACTTGGAGGTTTTTACCCTTCAGTTACGACGTTACCGCCATTGCTAGCCCGAGATTGTGGGATATTAAGATATCTTTTGATATCAATAATTCGACCTTCTCTACCCATTCCTCTCCACATGCTTGTGAGGCCCCCAGACAAGCACGCACACAGGCGCAGCTGACAATAGCCGAACCATTCATATCCCAATCTAGGCAGGCCAGTCATTGCCTAATGCAGCTTCAGGAGACCTCAAGGCAAGTAACACATTATGTATGCATGCTACTTTCAAAAGATCCCTTGCCCCGCGCAGGCAGCTTGATGAGCGGACGATGCAACACTCAAGCACTCCGCATTTGCATACTGGCTACTCTATTGACAATTTGGCTATAACTCAATCATTGAAATACTGACCTTTCGGAGGCTTTGTCTCCAGCCCGAAACTCATTGTTTTCCCCAAGTACGAACTAGCCTGCGGCCACAATTTTCCCTATAAGAACCCCTGACTTTGAGCGCTTCCTCAGATCTCTCTTGGCTTCCATTCTGCCTTGCTGTTGCTTTGTCCAGAGAGCCTTCCCCTCAGCTCCACGTGGTGAGATCCACTCTCCCCAGCTTCTCCACTTCTAACTGGGCTTCAGGACAGGTATAGTATTTCCCTTACCAAACCTCCTCAAAAATCCCTCTATTCGCTCCTACCTTTATTTCTATAGTTTCTTGCATGAGTATGTTGCATACATTTGTTTGATTGTGCTTAAATAAAACAATTATTAATTTCAACATCCTTGACTCGGCCTGACCCCGTAGACATAGGGTTCAAGATCTCGCTACATTACCCTGCCTCTCGCATTGCCAACTTGTGCTCTGTGCTAATTCCCTCCCCATTTTCGTGAGCACATTTAGGTGTCTCTCCCAGGACCCCCAGAAATCAGGGTAACTGTTAAGTGTAACTGCCCTGATTACTGCCTAAAGGGTTAAGTGTCTTCTTCCTTCACCAACTCACGTAGCCATAGTAACGGCTGAGGAATGTCGCTAGTCAGAGAACTAGATAAGCTACTGAAACTTTCCCAAAACAACTGCAGATGTTATGACTATGAAGTCTGTTCTCTTTCACTTCTTCTTGTTCACTGTCTCTGTCTGTCTACCTGTCAGCTTGCTGTGCAGATGCAGACGGAAAAATGGATTTTACCTAGTTTTGCTTTTTCATGTATTCCAGCTTTGCAATAAACACATAGTTTAGTATATTTTTTGGCCTCTCTCTCTGGTCTTTTTGGATGTATGCTGTTTTGATCTACTTTTGAAGCACTGGTGGACTGTGGGTCATGCTAGCTTCCAGCATGCCCCCTGGAATTCCTCAACAGTAACAACGATACATACATATTTACAGTACTCCGACGGAGTTTCAGCATTCCACAGCATGCATCCGACATAGCTTCCGGCCGCACCATCAAACAATCGAGTGGACAGTTGGCTAGGACTCAGCCCCTTATATACATACCTTGCTGATGCAACTCTAGCCAACTTTGCATGTTCCCATGTCTGATGCAACTCTCTGGCCCGGTTACACGTTACAATGTCTCAGCAAGATTGACATGGGATTATATCATTCACTGTCATTCCCAGGTGCAAACCTCAATGTGCATCATCCATATTTTGTTTGGACTACAGGTCCAACCTTTCCTCACATCATTTCCCTTCAGATATTTAAAGATGGCTTCTCTTCTCCAGACTAAACATACCCAGCACCATTAGCCATTCCTCATAAGACTTGATTTCCAGAACTTTTACTATCCTGGTCACCTTTCTCTACACATGTTCCAGTTTGTTAGTATCTTATTGGAACTGGAAAAGAACAAGTTCCCCAAACGACCCTAGACTTAACAAATCGTTGACCCAAACACATCAAGAAACATATTTATTACTTTATCCTCATTACTCTTCTTCCAAGGAGCTTAGAATGGCATATTGGGGAGTGGGGTATTCTATCTTATCTTCAAAACAGCCTTATGGGACGCATTAGGCAGGATGAGATGTAGTGATTGGCCCAGGATATGAAGGCTTCCTGGCTGGTTCCTAGTTTCTCTGGCCCAAGTTTAGCACTTTGTCCACATCACACCTGTCAATAGTATAAATTTTCGCATTACCTTCGATGCAGTCTATACAGAACTCTTTCTTATTTGCATGTTGCAAATTGGCTGATATCATCAGCTCTTCTACAGTACATGCTAGCAATAATAACAAAATTTATATGCTGACTTTCCTCCAAAAAGTTCAAACTGACATATATTTTAATTCCTTTTAACTTCACAATAGTCCTCTGAGGTAGGCAAGGCTGAAAAAGAGCATGATTGGCCTAAGACCACCCACTGAGCTCCATAGCTCCATAGGGATTAGAACCTGGGTCTTCCAAATCTCAAGTCTAACATTTGAGCTGCTCTAGCAATAGCAACAATAGCAGTTACATTTCTATACCTCTTACCAGTGCAAAGCACTCTCTAAATGGTTTACAGTATGTTTTAGCTAATTGCCCCCAAGCAGCTGGGTACTCATTTTACCAACCTATGGAAGGATGGAAAGCTGAATCAACCTGGAGCCCTGCAGGATCGAACTCAGAACATTATGGATGGCTGCAGTACCAGCATTTCACCACTTAACCACTGTGCCACCAGAGGTCTACCAGATCTTATCCATATTGAGATTTTTTATATATATATTTTTATACACACACACACATATATAAAAATAAATAAAAACTAGCCATGTTGTGGGGGGATTCTTTGAACTGCAGTCCAAAAGAGTAACTTTTCTAAGTGCTGCCCCAAATCACAGTGGGACTTGATCCTTAACCAGTATGGCAGGTCCTGGGCTGGCCACACTGAGCCTTCATGTTGACCAACCAGGACTGAGAGGTTCTTTCTCTTTGGCCAGTGCTGGAAAAGAGCCAGATGTTAGACAGAGACAGTGTAACCTGTAGAGCTGAGTAAGAATGTCATTCTAGTCTGGGGTGGTGGGGGAATAAAAAAGGATTTGCCAATATTTACATACTTCTTCATATTCAAGATAGAAAAAAAATATCTGAATGTGAGAGAAAGCAAAACAGAGAAATTTTTCTTATCTATCGGATCCGTCTTCCTCTCTTTCTGGCCAGCATATATGGATGAAAGGAGACAGAAGGCTGAAGGGTCAGGTCAGAATCATCTGTACTGCAAACTCTGTCTGGTCCATGATTCCCCACCTTTATCTGTAATTTTAAATGCTGAATCAGTCAGGTCTGCAGATCAATACAGAGATTGGCAACTAGGAGGCCAAGTCAAGTTTGCTGAATTTGATAAGGCTTCCTTGAATTCAAATTTACTTCCCTGAACTGACCAAGAATCATGTTTATTATACAGAGGGGCTTCTCTCTCAAAAAAAATCAGCATGATTTTGGGCCAGTTTTCCACCTCGAAACTGTATAGCAACACAGCACTTTTTCAGTGGGTTTCAGGAGCCAAAAAAGTGGAGCTTAGAGGCCACATGTACTCCACAGGGTGCACACATACACACATGTGCATACACCCACTCTGAAGGGCAAAGATTGCAAGAAACAATGTGTACTCTCAATATAATACCATCTGGATCGCACAGTATCAGATAAATAAGGTTATGCACAGTGGGCATATGATGAAAAGGATTAAACATGGCAGGTACAATTACAGAAGCCTTTTCTCAAAAGTTTGTAATGTAAAAAGGAGGATAGAAACTGATGTGTGTCATGCTTAAAGAGTAAGTGTCATTATCATTTTGGTAGAACATCAGTTCAGACTATTAACAACACCATTTCTCATTTGCTTGACTGCTGGCATACACCAGTCTTAAGATCTTTAGAAAGCTGATGTCTCAGTTATTCTGCCATGGGGGAAATGGCATTGTCATTAAAGTAATGCTAATTAATTAATCCCTGTATTTGGTGTGAATAGCCATTTTGTCCTAGCTTTGGATCGGTATCACTCTCTATTTAATTTTCATGGGGACTACAATCTCCCAGGGCTTCTTTTACTCGTGGGAAAAAGAAAAAAAAAGTCTTAATATTCAGGTAGAATTAGAATTGAGGGTGAGCAGTGTATCTCTTAAAGCAATACAACTGCTATACTCTGTCACTGGAAAGTACAAAAAATTGCATGAATTGTCACACATGCATGCCAAGACTCCAAACATTTTTAATTGCATTTACTGCAACCTTCCCCAAATTGAAACCCTTCCAGTGTGTTTGACAACAATTCCCATCATTCCTAGAAACCGATGGGTCAATTCTGGTTTGTGATTATGGGAGTTGTAATCAAACACATCTGGAGAGTGCCAGGTTGAGAAAGGCTGATTTAGTGTATTTGGATATTCCAAATACCTTGGGATGGAGAGGTAGGAGGCTCTGAGCAGCCACTCATATGAAAATTTCCTTCTCAAATCTCCAGTGGCATATTGTCAAGCCAGTTGTGCCCTATAAGGAAATGACAAATGAAAGGCTCTGCATGCAGCTGTGACACCAACTGTCAACCAAGAACTTCACGGACGACATCAAAGAACTCCCAACGGAATCTAAAGCAGCACAGAATTATTTCCAGCAGTAGCAGTAGAAATGGATGAACTTGTCAATTTCAGTTTCTGTCAGTTTCACTTTTTTCCAGTCTGAAGCTTCTCCTGTCCTCTTTCCACAATCAATTTGCATATGGCTTTTTTCCCCCCTTTTTCTCCCACATGAAAATTCATATGCATTTCTCTCGATATATGCATTTTGTACAATTCCCTCTAATATATCCATTTTGCAAGCAATTTCCCCTAGCACAATGAGTCCTGCATGTTATTTTTGACTAATGTATGCATTTTGTGAACATTTCCCCCTCATAAAGGCACTTTCTACATATTTTTAGTTCATATTTATCATCTTGCAAAATTTGGGCAAGTTTGAAAGAAGAATTGCATCCCAGTTGGTGTACTGCTTCAAAAAGCAAGCCTGAGGTGAGTTTGCATTAAAATACAAGTCAAGTGAAATCCCCCCTCCATCCCCATCCTAAACAAATTGTCTGTATTCCGGAAATAAAGCTGCATATTGCACCAGTCTAAAAACACAGAGGATCATTTTTCTAGTTTACCTTGATGGAATGGACAGTCCTGCCCCCTTAGATTCCAATAGAGATCAATTTGATCATGTACAAGAATTCACTGAAAAGGGGCTCCTTGATAACATGGGGCATATTTCTTGGGGAAAAAAGATTATGGTCCCTTTCAGATAGATTTGGATCTCCTGGGGCACTTTCACACCACAAATCATAGCACTATAATTCCACTTTAACTGCCATGATCATATCCTGTGGTGTCCTGGGGTTTGTAGTGTTAGCAAGCTATACACTTTCCCATTTTGATATGGCTTAACTGGCAAAATATGATTTAACTGGCAATATGTATTAATTGGCTTTGATATAAAATGTACCCTGATGTGACTGTATGGCCAAGCTGGACAAGAGGAAGACACTGGCTGAACACGTATGATGCCAAGTAGGCCAGAGACCCCTACTCTAGGCATAGCCAGGTCACAGTCAGGAAATCACTAGATAACTCCAGAGAAAATGGGTTTAAGCTAGCCATGACTCTGCTTGTAAACAATAGTGACTGGGAAGTTCCCACCAAACCGCTGATTGTTTCAACCCTTCTTCCTATCAACCTGTAAATCTCTCCATTGTCCCCACATCTCTCCAACAATTACAGAGCTATCATGAGGGCCATTAATTCTTTGTCTCCTAACACCAAGATTGTTGGCTCAGTCCGGAACTCACTGTCCATTCTGCAAACTCCATTGTTTACTTGGTCAGAGAGCTATTCACACCCATGCCCTCCAGGTAGAAATTGTGCATAAAACTCTCCAGTTTTGATCAGCTAGCTTGCAGTACTTCACTTGCTGGTAGCCACTCTGCCACTCAATTCCCAAACAAGTACTGTCCTTAGACACTAGTCTAAGCCACATCACTGTTCTTTTCACTGCTCTCCAGATCAGTAAATATCACCCTCATTACTCTTTCAACCTCACTATCAACAACTTTCCTTCCTTTCTCTTTCAGCTAGCTTTGTGTGATTGCACAAGTGCTTGTGTCTTGTGTGTGATTGTTAATTCCGGTAATAAAATATATTTTAGTTCACCTTTTGAATTTTTGGCTGCTTCTTCCCTGTTCCCTCCCCACCACCACAGGCTTCCTAATTTGAGCTAATAATTCCCCACCTTTTAACAGGTACTGGCACCACAGGTGGACTTCTGAGACACCCACATTTTGGGGTAACAGTAGTTTGGGGAAACATTATTACTGATTGAGAATTCAAAACGTCCTTCTCTAAACTGCAGATGGCAGGATCCCATGGAATGTTGCCATGGTAGTTAATGTGGAAGTGTAGCACTGTAACTGTGTCGAGGGGTAGCTGTGGGCTGCTGGGTCCAGGCTGCCACCCATGGCCTAGTCTTCCCAGCAAGCGCAGCAACCATAGTTACATTACGGTTGCAGGAAATGTGCGCACTACCTTTTTTGCACCCACATCTTCCCATGTAAAACAGTGGATTGCTGTGTGGGTTTAGATTCTATTTTAAATGTCTTATTTGAAAACACCATTGTGCACCTTTAAATCAGTTCTAGGTGTCATGATTTCCCCTGAGGAATCCTCAGAACTGCAGTTTTGTGCTACTTCTGGGAATTATCTGGAAGAAACCAATGGCCAGCTTCCACTCACAGCAACTGTATTTCCCAAGGTGCCCCCAAGAGAATGGCATATTATTTAAACAGTTTTCTTTTGTACTGTCCACACGGCCTCAAAGAGGAAAAGAGAAACAGCTAGTAGGCTGTCCACAAGATATGGAATGCTGAACAGCTTGTCATCCATGCAAGAGTCAGACTCAACTCTCTAGAGAATGCGGGGGGAGGAGGGAGAGAGAGACAAAGTTTTCCTCAGACCACATCCCTCCAATTGTTCCAGTTTGGCATAGATAGTTTTGATTAATCCTCTGTCATCCCACTGCTTTTAAAATGCCCTAGTTTCTCCTTCCTTCTTTCACTTTATCCTTTTGTCCTTAGCATATCTCAATTGCTGCAAGCTCAGTTCAAAGTACAAAGGTAGTTTGCACTCAATTAATTCAGTAAAACAGAGAGGAAGTGGAATCTTGCCTTTCCCAGTAGCTTCAGGCAAAAGTAAATGGCTGCAGCCTCTCCTAGCTTGCATGTTCTTCCTGATTAAAAACCTATGACATCTTGATCACAATTTGATGTTGCTTGGCCGCATGTGTGCCAGTTTGTGTCTTTAAAAATGTTGGAAAGTGTAAGATTACTTCTTAAATGTTGCCTAATGAAGTCAGATTCTGTACAGGTAATGGAAGTTTAACAGATTCATTTATAAAGTTATATATAGTTTCCTAGAAATGCTCCCAACACAGTAATTAACAGAAATCCTGCAGCAGGGTATGTTTAGAGAAAAAGATTAGCAAAGGGAGATCTTTACAAACACACACACATTGAAATTCCTGTTACCTCAAAAGATGGGTGACTCAGAGGGCTGTGGGTCCACACACAGTGCCAGTGCCTCTGTGGAACAGTAGGGGATTATTAGTTCAAAGGGGGGGGACATGTGAGAGGGGAGTAACTTTACAGGATCTTCCACCTCCATATACTGGTATTAATGTAGGGATACCAGTTGGAGTTTGAAAGTATGTTTTATTAGAGAACATCACAGTCAACACAAGATCCAAGCAGTCTTATAACCATGCAGAGCTAACCAAAGGAAAGGAAGGAAAAATTGGATAGTAAAAAGTTTAGGCAAAGTGAGTGATATTTACTTATCCCGCAGGGAAGAGGTGAAGTGATGTGGCTCAAACTAAGGATCTGAGGGTAGTACTAGAGCGGGAATCTGAGCAGCAGAGTGATGGTCTAGTCCAGAGTACTATGAGTTGTCTGGCTCAGAGTGAGGTTTTAAATACCCTGTTTCCACCCTGAGGTGGAAAGTGTTACTGGCTCTCCGGCAGAGCAAACAATGGGGACTGGAACAGGTTAATGGCTTTAGCATTAGCTGACAAAGCATTGATTGGAATCATGATAGCTCCTTAATGGCTGGGCAGGTGAGGAAACAAAGGAGAATTTTGGTGGGAAAAGGGAATGAGTTGAACACAATCGGTTACTCTGTTGAGGCAGATCTGGGTGCTATTGCTTTTGAAGGCTGAATCGTTGAGGGGCTTATTGCAAGCTCGTTAACACAATAGCTTTCTGACTGATCCCTTGACTATGAGCCGGCCATGCCCTGAGGTCCCATCTGACCTATTTTTGCACATGTTCAGCCAGTCCTCTTTGCCAGTATGGCTTTTCAGCCACAATAGTATATAATTTATATTTCATATTAGTTCAATAATCCAATTATATCATAACAAAGAGTGGAGGTGTATGGCATACTAACATTATAAGGAGGGCTATGAGGCCATCTAGGATAGCTGTAGGGCCTACAACCACACTCTAAGCCTCTATTGTCCATAGTGAGGTGGAAATCCTAACACCTATATATGAATATATGTTTGTTTGGACAGATCAATTGACCTTACGGTAGAAACAGGATTAATTACTCAGGATACTTAAGTAAGGTGAAAAGAAAAGTTTATTGTTTCAGGAAATCCATCCAAAGTTTTTTTAAAAAAGGAGACAAACAAACAAAAAATCAATTGGTATTAACTCCTTGTAGACTTTAATCCTACAGGGAACTGATTGGCCACCATGTGAACCACCATGCGCTGGACTAGATAGGACTTCAGAAGGCTCTTCTTCTGATCTTAAGTTCTAGTGTCCTTTCCTGTTCTGTCATTAAAGATCCAGTATACACTTGATTTGGCTGTCCTAATTACCCTGAAGGCACCAGAACTTGTCTGATCCTGGAAGCTCAGCAGTGTAAGTCCTGGTAAGTACGTGAATGGGAGACTACCAAAGAATTCTAGGTGATTAGGGTAAATCTCAATGGAAGGCAACGGCAAACCATCTCTCAGTATTATTTGCCTTGAAAATCCCTGTGAAATGGGGGCACCATAAGTTGACAGGTGATGTGAAGCCACACACACACATATATACCATTCTTGAATTCAACACAACTCTCACAATAGTAAAGGCAAAGAGTTTGCAGACTGCTACAGGAGCTTAAAAACAACATCACTGCCAGCTTCTAATGTTTGGCTGCTGGAAGTAAGGACCAGTGATTCTCCCCCAATCTTTTTCTTTCTGTTGCTCCTGTTGTGATAGCATTTTCTGTTTGCTGGAAAGTTATCTCAAGTGCCCAGACACTTGCCTTCTGCCAAGCATTTGCTAGAGTATGTATTGATTCTGAATGTGTGCCATCACTTCTCCATTTTGTTCCTTTCTCACACTAGCAGAGGATTAAAATATTTCAGCTGGGTTTGCCCCTTCTTCTCTCTTCCCCCTCTCCCACAACTGTCAAATTTCTCTTGTTTGGTTGACTTAACCCATGAAACTGCAGGGATGATAGACGCAGAAGACAACAATGATGTCCTCCTTTTCTAAGGGCAGCTCTTTCACCTGCCACCTACCAGGGCATATCTTCCAGCTGCACCGATAATAGCATTACAAAACCAATTGCAGACACAGTGGAAAAAAAATAGTAGAACCTCAGCCTACATCAGATGCACAGATGGTGCTGAGAGGTAGCATACTCTTGGCAATCGTCTCCTCCAGCCATTTTACAAATTGTTTTGGAGAAATGCTGGAATGCATTTAGTACCACCGGCAGTGCTGTTAAAATTACTATTGCCTGCAAATCCTGAGATGAATTGGGAACTGGGAGAAAGATATATATTTTTCATTACATTTTATTTTATTGCATTTTTGGTGATACTTCCCACATATGCCAATACATTTCAAAGTCGTCTTTAAATATATATGTTTTTCTTTTTTTGCTAAGAGAGTCTGGGATTTCATAATAACTTTTAAGGAGGAAGTGGTTTCTCCCTGTCTTCTCTGTTGAATTTTGATATCCAATTTAGGCTGACATCCTATTAGAGGGACACATAGATGTAAGTTAACCTTGCTGAGGCTAGCTGCAGAGGTTGGTATTCACTCCTTCCCTTCACAGTGACCAAAGTCCCCCTCCAAACCTACTGCAGACCCACTGAAGTCCCCTCCCCACATCCATTCCATTCCTTGTAGTAAATGTGGCCCACACACATGTATATACAGAGTTCTAGGGAGGAATAGTGGAACAGCTTTTATTTATACTGTATTCCAGAAATTAATCAAAATCTGTCTGAGATAAATAGACCCACCCCCCAATGATGATTTTGAAGGGACCATCACCTTGCAAGAATAATTAAGGGAATTTGTCACCCTTGTGTTTTGTGCATGTCTTGGTTTACTGGTATTTGAATTTTTCTACATAAATGATAGCATAGGCATAGAGTACCTCTCATGGGAGAAGAAAACTCCATCTATAAGTATTTTGGGATGGTGGAAAAATTCAAAAGAAGACTGGCAGATGAACCCATTCCTTTAATAGTGGCCCTTTCAAATTACTCCCTTTAATAGCAAATATATACAGTGAGTGTTGATGAGTTTAGAGATGGAATGGAGCCACTGGGAAGTAAGAAAAAGAAATTTAAATATTCTGGAATACTTTGGAGAAAAAAACAATTAGGAAGGGTGGATCACATCTAAAAGAGTTGTGAATAATGAGTATTCATAGAATGCTGACTAGAAAATAAAAAGGAAAAATACATAAAGAAAATGGAATGGAACTTCCTGGGGAAGGCCAGGGTTGGAAGAAACAGAAATACTCCAATTAGAAGATGGAGGACCATATATGAGTCAACCTGAGCAATAAGATCTTTAGGAGAGGTCTTTCTCTTTGTCCTATAACCTTCATAGGCACTCTGGTGGGAACATGGAAGGGTGACTTCTCAGTGGCTGCACCCAGTCTTTGGAACTCCCACCTCCCTCCCCCACATAGGCTAGGGTGGCTTTCTTTTTGCTATCTTTCTGTACCTAATTTGATTGGATTTTAACAATAACCTGTTTTTTCTCATATTTTTAATGTGCTCCGATCTGTATCTGTTTTAATTTCTATAAGCTGCCCTGAGTCACAGTTTTCAGGACAAAGCATCGTATAAGTGAATTACACAAGGAGGACTGTTCAAAGCCATAGCCATGTTAAGTCTCAGTCCATACGCAAAGGGTCAGTAATGCTCTTTTGATACTAATTGAGAGAAAGAAGCACAAGCTTTTCTTGACTGGGTCTACTTCATCAGATGCATGGAGTGAAGTGCCTATGAACAGACTACAAACAGAGAGAGAGGGAGGGAGGAAGAGAGGAATTGAAAAGAGAAACAGCACAGTTGGGATATATCCACAAACTCTAATCCATTGTCAGTAGGTTAAACAGAGACAATGGTTTCCTCTCACACTACATATATTATATCCATAGTTTACATCTCAGCTCATAAGCGCTCATTTTGTGACATTTCCTTTCTGGTTCTGAGTCAGCATCATACTATATTTCAAGAACTGTTCATATATTCATATCATTATCTATTCATCTTGTTATTGTTGTTAATTGCCATCAAGTCAACTTCAACATGGTGGCCCTATGAATGAGAGATCTCCAAATACCCTGATATCAACAGGTCTTGCAGATTCAACAATGTGTCATCTTTGATTGAGTCTCTCTATCTGTAATGTGGTCTTTCTCTTTTCCTCCTGCCTTTTTCCTTACCAAACATTATTGTCTTTTCTAGTGAGTCATGTCTTCTCATGATGCCTCCAAAGTACAACAGTCTCAGTTTAGTCATCTTGACAATCCTAACTTTAATATTCAATGATATATCTTTACACTTCAGGATCTTGTCCAGTTCCTTCATAGCTGCCCTTACCAGTCATAGTCTTCTTCTGATTTCCTGACTACAATTTCCATTCTGATTAATGATTGAGCCAAATTATGGAAAATCTTGAACTGTTTCAATGTCTTCATCATCTGCTTTAAAGTTATGTAAATATTTGTGGACATGATTTTCATTTTCTTAATGTTCAACTGTAAAACTGTAAACCTGCCTTTGCATTTTCTTCTGGACTTACTGCAGTAATCATTCCAAATTGTGGATATTTTCTGCTACTAGTATGGTGTCATCTGTATATCTTAAATTGTTGACATACCTTCCTCCATTTTTCATGTCTCCTTCCTCCAAGTCCAATCTTGCTTTATGCATGATATGCTTAGTGTATAAGTTAGACAGATAGGGTGATAAAGTGTATCCTTGGCTGACCTTTCGTCCAACTGGAAACCACTCCATTTTTTCATATTCTGTTCTGAAAGCAGCCTCTTATCCTGAATACAGGTTACACAGCAGGACAATGAAATGCTGTAGTATTACCACACCTATATACTATGTCCTGAGGAGCATAATTATTTTATATCAAACATAGTGAGCCATAGAGATCTAGTGGAAGGACACGTAGGCAAGCAGAGCTATGGATATAGATCAAAGGGTAGCCCTGTTTTCTGTTATGCATCCTAGGTGAATCTCGGAAATGGTTCACACAGACCATTTGAATGGATCTTCAGCATTAATAGTGCCAACAGGAGACAAGAGGTCTCCGGGATCAAATTAACATTTCAAACAGCCAGGAATGTTACACCTTGGAGGCATACATCCCCAGGTGAGATAGTCATCTTGCAGGAAACTACAAGGATGCTTGGCTGTATTTTCTTTGAACTACAAAGCTCAGATCCATCTTCATAAAAATGCAGCCATCTGGTCCCCAGGACATGTTCAGCCCTATAACTAGAAGCCCTTTTTCTCCTCCATTTTGGAGTTCTCCCAGATTTGACTGGCAAGCAGTCCCTCTGCCAGTGAAAGCTTCCTTCAGCCCCTTCCCTAGGCTGAGTTGGGCTCTCCACTTGTCTTTTCCCAGCTGAAGACTTCTGGATTATTACAGTATGACCCAAACCCCCAGGTCTCTCTCTTTTAATTTTCACCTCTTTCTAATTTCTATAGCATCTAGTATGATTGTGTGAGTGAATGCAACAAGAGTGACTGTATGGATTTTGACATCTTTTTCAATCAAACACTTAAATTTGAACAGTCAGCCTAATTCTCTGTGATCCAGCTCCGTAAAGCTGGGCTCAAGATCCTTAATTACCTTGCCCTCTTTGCATTGCTACAGCAGTGTTCATAGCTAATTTTCCCTACAAGTGATAATTTTGACAGGTGTTGGGAATTCCCTAAGGGACCCCTAGCAAGCAGGGTAGCAGTAGCAATGTTCTTTGAGAGTGAGCTATAGTTTTTCATGATCTTGACATTCAAATCTTTGCTATAATCTACAAAGCACAGACTAATTGTCTTCTGAAATTCTTTGCTGTATTCCATTAGTCAACATAGGTTTTTTCCATATGATCCCCAGTGCCTCTTCCTGAACCCAACGTAAGTATTTTACATTTCTCACTCCATATATGGTGAAAGTCTTTAGTGTAAAATTTTGAGCATAACTTCACTTGCATGGGAGATTAATGAAATGGTCCTGAAGTTATTGCAATCTCTGGTGTCCCCTTTCTTGGGGACTGGAATGTATATTGAATGTTTGTATATTGAGCAATCTGTGGGCTATTCTTTTGTTTTCTGTATTCTTTGATAAATTTTAGTTAGAACTAAAATTGTAAGCTGTCTGTTCCTGATTATTTATTTCTCCCAGGTGCCCTAAGTGCAGCTTCCATTTCCCTTTCTAAAATTTTATGTTCATCTTTAAATAGTTCTTCCTTTAGTGAATCTGTCATCCTTTCATCTCTTTTTATATTGTTCTTCAATCTTGTTTCCATTAGCTTTTTATTTGAACGCATTCATGTAATGTGTTCCCCTGCTGGTTGTAGAGCATTCCCATTTTTTATTTAAATTTTTTTCCCTTTGATTTCTCAGATCTTGTGAAAGGTCTCTTATTCTTCCTTTTCGGTTGTCATCTTCTATCTCTCTGCATTGACTATTTTAGTAGTTCTTTTTGTCTTTCTACACAAGTCACTAAACAGTTGCATTCAAGGTTCTGACCCTATTTCTATCATGTGTTGTTTCTCATCTGTCCCTAACTGTTTGAAGAGTTTCATCTGTCACCCATTGAGGCTTCCCTTTCTTTTTCACTACAGATAACGTCTTTTTGCATTCCTCCCTGACAATGACCCTCGCTTTGATCCAGAGTTCTTTTGGTTCTCAGTCAATTAAGCTTAATAGTGCAAATCTGTACTTTACATTATCTTTAAATCCTACAAGGATGTTCTTCAGGTTTTATTTTGGCATAGTGTTTGGTTTAGTGTTCTTCTTTAGCTTTACTCTAATTTTTTATATTAACATTTCATGGTCTGTGCCACATCTGCTCCTGGTCTTGTTTGTTGCAGGGAGAATGGTGCTTATCCATCTTCTACTTCCAGTGTTGTCTATTTGATTTCTGTATTGGCCATCTGGCAATATCCGTGTGCACAGTCACCTCTTTGATTGCTTGAAGAATATTTTTGTGATGAACAAACTTTTTGTCTTGAAAAATTTGATCAGTTACTCTCCTGCTGCATTTCTTGTTCCTAGCCCAAATTTTCCTGCAATTTTTGGTTCTGCTATGTTTCCTACTTTTGTATTCCAAACACCTATGATTAATAGGAAGTCCTGTTTTAGTGTGCGATCAATTTCCTCCTGGACTCCTGCATAGAATCTTTCAATTTCTTCTTCATCTGCCTCTGAAGTTGGAGCACAAACTTGGGTTATGGCTATATTGATGGCTTTTCCTTGAAGTCCTATTGATATTATTCAGACTTCACATTATATCTTTTGACTACTTTTGCTATATGTCCCCTCACTATTAATGCCACCCCATTTCTTCTTAGATTTTCATTTTCTGAGTAAAATACTGTGTACTTATCTAACTCAGAATGTCCCATTTCTGTCCATTTAGCTTGCTTCTTCCAAGGATTGCAGTGTTGATACATTCCATTTCTTGTTTGACTATGTTTAGCTTCTGCTGATTCATGCTTCTCACATTCCATGTTTTTATAATATGTGTTATGCAGCTTCAGACTTTCCTTTCACCACTGTGCACACTAACAGCTGAACGTCCTTTTGGCTTGAGTCCAGTTGCACCATTAACCTCAGTGCTACTTGTAGTTCTCCTCTGCTATATCCCCATAGGTTGTCGAGTGCCTTCTGACCTGGGAGTTTGGTCTTCTGACACTATCCCTTGTTTCATTTTGGACTATCTCATCATAGGATTTTCATGGTAAAAGACATTCAAAGGGGGTTTACTATGCCTCTTTCTTCATAGTGCTAACAAGTGTCAGCTATGATGTCACCGCTGTTGTCTCTGAACAATCCTACACCTGTGTCACACACACACACTGCTGTTGCCCAGTAGCTGTTTGGCCCATTTAATCTGATTTCCCAGCAAAAGCCTGCCTGACATGGGAGACCCTACTAACAGCACTGCTAACATCAGCATAGCTTCTTGCCTCAGAGGAGTGCACAACCCCACCACCACAGAAAGGAAATATCCTTTCTCCCACCTTTGGTCTCCTAACAACTGAACTTGTCACCTCATCACCATGCCTACAAGGTTTTGCATTTCTATTGCTATCCATTCACGGTCGCCACCCATTAATGGATATATATGTGCATGTCCATCGCCCCTTCACTCCATGTATCTGCTGAACTAGATTGAGTCTACAAAAGCTTACGCTACAAACTTCTTTCTCTCAGTTAGTCTCAAAGGTGCTACAAGATCTCTGCATACAAGGAGGAGGAGTTGTTGTTATTATTATTATTATTATTATTATTATTACGATTAGCTGCCATACTATTGGTTAGTCTCAACTGGAGTAGAAAGGCAGCATATAAATGAAATAAATAAAAATAAAATAGTGTAGACAGTATAATCAATTGTTGAATGGTGAGTCTACAAACACATAAATCCCATTGATTGAACAGGTCTACTATCATCATCATCTTATTTATTTATTTATTTATATGGTGCTTTATTTAAATCACTGTACATAGTGCTTCATATGTAAAAGAAAAGCAAAATTGTTCCCTGCCCTCAGGCTTACAATCTAATTAAGCTATGACACAAAAGAAAAGGGGATGGCAGTGGGGGGGGGATTAGTCAGGACTAATAACAGGATTTAGGCCATCATTACAACTATATGAAACACTTCTAATAATGCTACTAGAGGAGCTTGGAAAAGTTACTGTTTTGGACTACAACTCCCAGAATCCACCAGTCGAAGTGGCCATTGGGATAGTCATGATTAGTGGAACTCTCATTTCCCCAAGTCCTTTGTTCTAACATTCTCAGTTGAACAGGTAAATTTAAATCCACACCTGCAACAACACAAAAGGTAATCATATTTTTTATCAAGGGTAGAAACTGTGCACTCTTCCAGAGATTTTTGGTCCACATCTCCCATTGGCCTTACGCAGTATAGTTAATGGTGAGGAATTTGGGAGCTGCAGTCTAACAACATCTGGAGGGCCATGCCATTCCCACCTCTAGTTTATTACATAAATTCAACCAACACTGATATTTCTCACTGGAAAGGGATCTAGGGGTTAAATAACAGCAAACAATAAATAGATAAATAACAGCCAACAATAAGATGTGGGGGCAAAAAAAAATTCCAATGCAATTCTAGGCTGTATCAATAAGAGTACAGTATCCAGATTGAGGGAAATACTACCATCACTCGGTTCTGCTTTGGTTAGATCTCATCTGGAATACTGTATCCACTTCTGAGCATCTCAGTTCAAGAAGGAAATAAACAAGCTAGCATGTGCCCAGAGAAGGGTAACCAAGATGACCAAAGATCTGGAAACCAAGCCTTATGAGAACCAGTTTAGGGTCCTAGGCATGTTTAGCTTTTGGAAAAGAAGACTAAGGTACGATAGCTATCTTTAAATATCTGAAGGAATGGCCCGTAGAAAATAGGGCCAGCTTGTTTTTTGCTGCTCCAGGAACTACAACATGAACCAACAGATTCAAATTGCAAGAAACAAAATTTCAGCTAAACATTAGGAAGCATTTTTTTTAACTGTAGGAGCTCTTTGACAGTGGGATGGACTACCTTAGAGGTAGAAGAAGGTAGGCCATTTCCGCACTACTCTGTTATAGTGCTACTATTCCACTTTTAATATCCTGTGTAATTCTCAGATTTGCAGTTTAGGGAGGGGCCTTTAGAATTCTTAACCAGAGAGCTCTTTGGCCTCAGTAATCTACAAACCCCAGAATTCCACAGGATGTTGAAAGTGGAATAATAGCACTAGAACAGTGTAGTGCAGAAATGGCTGTAGTCTCCTTCTTTGGAGGTCTGTAAACAAAGAAGTTAGATGGGAGTCTTTCAGGAGAGCTTTAGCTGTATGTTCCTGCATGACGGGGGTGGGTGGGGGGTGGGCTAGATGGCCCTTCTGGTCTCTTTCAACTCTTAAGTTCCTATGATTCCCATTTAAATGGGAGAAAGGAGGGGTCCTCCTCCCATTTTGGTTAAGAAACGTTCTTTGGCAAGTTATCTTTGCCACATGTCTTGAAGGGCAACCTATTCCTTACTCTCCCTTTACCTTTTCACCTCTGTCTGCCCTGCTTATAATATAGAGTTTATGATGTAATTATATCAGACACAGCTGAAATAGCGCCCCTTATCACTGAGCTGATTACACTTGACAAGGCATAAACTCCTTCTCTCACTCTCTGCCAGGAGTCCAATTTTAAGCTCTAATTGTTTTATAGGCCCTTTGCACTCAGAGGAAAGGGGCGGAGGAAGAGAGAATAGAAAAATTGTTTCCATTTACATATGTTGTGCAAGACGCATTTGTCAACTGCCATGCAGAGCAAAACGGCAACACACACACACACACACATACACACATACACCCATCGACATCTACTTAAATGCCTAGGAATAATAGTGAGGACCGTGGATCATCAACTCAGAAGCAAATCAATCCTGGAGGGATAGAATTATTGCCAGTGATTCCTCTACATGAACAGTTTTGGGGCAGGGTGAGGGCAGAGGCATATTTTGACTTCTATGCCAGAACTCTCTCCCATTTCATTTTGTGTGTTCTCCTTTTCACTTACCACTTCAGGCAGGCCTACCTACTCAGGTGATTCTTAAATGAATGATCTTCAAATATGCACTGGTTATTTTAAATGTGGCTTGCTCTTTTAACTGGTATTATGTGTCGAATGTGTTGTTCCTTACTTGATCTGTAAGGAAAGTCAGGTAAGAAACAAACATGGCCAGAATTCACTTGGGCAGTTACAAATGTGTAATTGTTAGGGTTACACTCGAATCCTAAAACAATACCTGGGGCCAGACTTAAAATATTAGGCCCACATGGACTACCCCAAGTAGTCAGTGCGATTGTGGGTGAGCTTTGCATCAGCCTGGAAAGGTCCCCAACTTTGTCCAAAAGGACTTCTCCCCTCTCAGGAAGAACATAGTCAAAAGCACTTCTTACATGAGCAAAAAGAAGGATCTTTTATTGTTAAAAGGAGGAGTTTTTATAGATTTGGGGTGACAATGATCTCATAAAGCATACAGTGCATGTGCAAGAATATGGACTAAAAATTCCGGACTAAAATTCTAATACATGGTTGCTCATAAAGTAGCTTCTGGTTAACAATCAACAAGGAAACCCTGAATCATACATGTATTCACTCAGCAATGAAGATTAAGAAATGTTGTTACAGACAGCGCTGGGAACCCAAGCATTGACTTTGCCAATTTATGTCAGCATAATTTTAAGTAGGACAAGGGGCTGACGACAGGAACAACCTTTACAGTTGACTAGAATTCAAAATGGAGGAACTTCAGTTAAGCAAATGCAGAGAGACAACAGAGAGAGAGTTCCTTTAGCTTAGACATTCAAGCAGGCAGTACCCTGTATAAATTGAACTGTCCAGGGCACTAAATCTTTAGCAGGCCTGCAGAGCAGAGTAGGGGGAATCTGGGAAGTGCTATCTATTTCGTGTGTATTCTTTTACTGCTTACATAATCAGTGTAGTTACATAGCTACGCAATGGCTCCCAGGCCCACCTCACTCAGTCCCCACTTACTGGACACCAGCTGCTGCAATCCACGGGGATCTACTCTCCTGTCACTCAGAAAGCAGCTGACCCACTTTCCCACCCTTTCCTGTGTCTGATTCCAGTGAAACAGGCAGAAAATGTCTGCTATACTTAAATAGGGCTGTGCAGAGATCTAAGAACTGATGTTGCCTGGTCCAGCTCTTTCTTAAGCCTTGGCTATTTGAAAGTGTGTCTGGGCTTAATCTTAAAACAGACATTGCAACAGCCATTTTTCTGAGGACTTGGAAGTCTCTCCTTTATGAAGATGACATGAGGAAAACATCACTTGAATGTCTCTTGAGAGAGCAGTTTGACCCCTTCCTTTCCAAGCCTCACAGGAATCATAGAATCATAGAAATGTAGAGTTGGAAGAGACCACACGGGCCATCCAGTCCAACCCCCCAACATGAAGGAACACCCTCAAAGCACTCCCAACAGATGGCCATCCAGCCTCTGCTTAAAAACCTCCAAAGAAGGAGACTCCACCACACTCCAAGGTAGCATATTCCACTGCCGGACAGCCCTGACTGTCAGGAAGTTCTTCCTGAGGTTCAGGTGGAATCTCCTTTCCTGCAGCTTGAATCCATTGCTCCTTGTCCTGGTCTCTGGAGCAGCAGAAAACAAGCCCTCTCCTTCCTCTACATGGCATCCCTTCAAATATTTAAACATGGCTATCCTGTCCCCTCTTAACCTTCTCTTCTGCAGACTGAACATACCCAGCTCTCTAAGTCTATCCTCATGGGGCATGGCTTCCAGGCCTCTCACCATTTTGGTCGCCCTGCTCTGGACCTGCTCCAGCTTGACCATGTCCTTCTTGAATTGGGGTGCCCAGAACTGGACACAGTATTCAAGATGAGGTCTAACCAAAGCAGAGTAGAGTGGTACCAGTACCTCCCTCGATCTAGACACCATACTCCTATTGATGCAGCCGAGAATTGCGTTGGCTTTCTTGGCTGCCGCATCACACTGCTGACTCATGTGCAGCTTGTGGTCTATTAGGAGTCCTAGGTCCCTTTCACACGTACTGCCATCCAGCCACGTGTCCCCCATCCTATATTTCTGCATTCCATTTTTTCTACCTAAGTGTAGGACCTTGCACTTCTCTCTGTTGAATTTCATTTTGTTAGCCTTGGCCCAGCTCTCCAATCTATCCAGGTCATTTTGAATTTTGATCCTGTCCTCTGGCGTATTAGCAACCCCTCCCAATTTGGTCAACCTCTTTTAAAGTGTTGCATTTTCATTTTGTACACTGATTCATTGAAATCCTTCTTGGTCATGATTTTTTTTTTAATTCCATAAACAAAGAAAAAAAGAATATCAAGTAAAGGCTATGCTAGAGTCTGAGGACAGACACTAGCTGCAAGATTTAATTTGGACCCCAAACTGGTGCTTCCAAAAATGGTCTGATTTGGTTAGGTCCAATTCAGAGGCCATCTAGTTCTGTTCAGAGCTAAATGCAAATCAAAACTTGGAAATCTGAAGGTTTGTGCCTCCTCTTAATTACCTCTGGAAAACAAAAATGCATGTGTGCATGAAAATAGTGTATACATTATGAACAAGATCCATCTAGGCTGTTGGTATGGCATAAGTGACAGTGTACCTATGTTCTGCATTGACAGATTAGAAGAAAGGATACACAAAAATGGGTTTATTAGGTAAATATTCACATAAAAACATGTGAAACTTCAAGCAGGCTTTAAAAAAACATCTGTGCTAAAAAAAATTAATTCTAACCCTGGATTATCCAAGCTACCAAATATTTCAACAGGTTTAGTTTATTTAATTGCTGTTTCCTACATTATTCAAAGTCCATCTTGAAGTAATATCTCTATCGGGCCAACCAAAAACAGGATAACCCTATAGTATTTTTAAACACCAGATGCTAAAACAAGTTGGAAAAATGAGACAACAAACAAAAGTTAAATCAACAGGTTAATCCATCTCTAATCAGGAGTTTTCTGTTGCTGTTCTGCTTATGTTAAGAGGAAGATAAAATAGCTCTTTTCTAACTGTAGTTTCCTGACTGATGTGTCCTCTAAGCCTCCCATGACAGGGTGTCAGAAAGTGACTTTTAAACTCCCAAATTCCCAACAAAATAAAGCGTATGATGCAGTTCCCTGCACCAGAAGTCTTTAGGTTTAATAATTCAGCACTTGAAGAAAAGGAAAAAATCTGCTCACTTTTGGTCTAGCTACAAGCTTTTGTATAAAGGAAGGAATTAGGCAAGTAAGTTCACTCTTCTGAGCTGAGAAATAAAGCTAGCCAATGTTTTTAGATCCTCTGCCTTTGCTCAGGGGGGTCAGAGCACAACTATAAGAATTTGGGGCTCAAATTTCATGTCCACATTATTCTCAAGAGGAAGGCAGTTTATCAGAAAGTGGGCTTCTACTGAAGAGCTCTGAAGCCTAGAGAAACTGTTTGGTCATTCACTAGGGTCTTGTAGAAACACAAAGAACAATATGAGGTTGATGAAGAAAGCCAATTCTCGCTAAAATCAAAACACTGTGAAATAATGCAGCCAGTAGAGGACTGAACCCTTCACAAAGCCATGAAGATGGTAAGGCAACCTGAGATTTTTTTATTATTATTATTATTAAAGGCAACAGACAACTTGGGAGTTAGTCAGGGCCTCTTCATGTTACACAAGTATAGCACTATGATTCCACTTTAACTACTATGGCTAGCTTCTATGGAATCCTGGAATTGCAGTTTGGTGAGGCACCAGAGCTTTCTGGTTCTCAGTGTTCCTCCCTAAACTAGAAATCCCAGGATTCCATAGGTTGCTGCCAGGGCTGTTAAAATAGAACCACAGCAGTATAATTGTACAGCATGAAAGGACCCTTGGTGAAGCACTAAACTTGTATAACATGAAAAAATCCATGATTTTTGACTTGACTTGGCAGTCAAACTCTGCCAAGACAGCAAGGTCCAGCAAGTTTCTTGATTGTCTTGCAGACAATTTCATGGTCCAGAAGGTGGAAGAGGCCACAAGGGGATCCTGACCAACAGGGATGACCTTGTTAATGAGGTAGAAGTGGTTGGATCTTTACGGGGGAGTGACCATGCCCTATTGGAATTTGGCATTCAGTGGGAAGGAGAAGATAAGTGTAGCCAGACACTCATCTTAGATTTTAAAAAAGCGGACTTCTGTAAACTTAGGGAGCTGCTGGCTGGAATTCAGTGGTCAAGAATAGTGAAAGGGAAAGGAGTTCAGGAGGTATGGGACTTCCTTAAAAGGGAGATACTGAAGGCACAGTCTAAAACTGTGCCAATAAGGAGGAAAAATGGAAGTCATCTGAAGAAACCAGAATGGTTGACTAAAGAACTCTCAGTTGAGCTAAGTGTTAAGAGAAACATGTACAGGAAACGGAAGAAGGGGGAAACCACCAAAGAAGAATTTAAGCAAGTAGCTAGGAGATGTAGGGAGGAGGTCAGAAAGGCTAAAGCACAGAACGAACTTAGGCTGGCCAGAGACATCAAAAACAATAAAAAGGGCTTTTTTAAATATGTCTGTAGCAAAAGGAAAAAGAAGGAGATGATAGGGTCACTGCGCAGAGAAGATGGAGAATTACTAACAGGGGGAAGAGAAAAGGCAGAACTACTTAACACCTTCTTTGCCTCAGTTTTTTCCCAGAAGGATACAAGCACTCAACCTGGCGGTTGGGGAGCAGGGGAGGAAGCAGGGGAAATGAGGCACATTATAGGTAGAGAGGTGGTACAGGAATACCTGGCCACACTGGATGAATTCAAGTCTCCAGGGCCAGATGAATTGCATCCTAGGATATTAAAAGAACTGGTAGAGGTCATTTCAGAACCGCTTGCTATAATCTTTGAGAAATCTTGGAGGACAGGAGAAGTTCCAGCAGACTGGAAGAGGGCAAATGTTGTCCCCATCTTCAAGAAGGGAAAAAAAGAGGACCCAAATAATTATCGCCCAGTCAGCCTGACGTCAGTACCCGGAAAGATTCTGGAGCAGATCATTAAGCAGTCAGTTTCTAATCACTTAGAAAGCAACGCGGTAATCACGAGAAGTCAACATGGATTTCTCAAAAATAAGTCATGCCAGACTAATCTTATCTCTTTTTATGATAGAGTTACTAGCTTGATAGATGAAGGGAATGCTGTGGATGTAGCATTTCTCGATTTCAGTAAGGCCTTTGACAAAGTTCCCCATGACATTCTTGCAAAGAAGCTAGTAAAATGTGGGCTGGACAGGGCTACTGTCAGGTGGATCTTTAACTGGTTGACCGACCGAACCCAAAGGGTGATCACGAATGGCTGCTTTTCATCCTGGAGAGAAGTGACCAGCGGGGTGCCACAGGGTTCTGTCCTGGGCCCAGTGCTGTTCAATATCTTCATCAACGACTTGGAGGAAGGAATAGAGGGCATGCTCATCAAATCTGCAGATGACACCAAATTGGGAGGGGTTGCTAATACGCCAGAGGACAGGATCAAAATTCAAAATGACCTGGATAGATTGGAGAGCTGGGCCAAAGCTAACAAAATGAAATTCAACAGAGAGAAGTATAAGGTCCTACACTTAGGTAGAAAAAATGGAGTACAGAAATATAGGATGAGGGACACGTGGCTGGATAGCAGTACGTGTGAAAGGGATCTAGGAGTTTTAATAGACCACAAGCTGAACATGAGTCAGCAGTGTGATGCGGCAGCCAACAAAGCCAACGCAATTCTCGGCTGCATCAATAGGAGTATGGTGTCTAGATCGAGGGAGGTACTGGTACCACTCTACTCCGCTTTGGTTAGACCTCATCTTGAATACTGTGTCGAGTTCTGGGCACCCCAATTCAAGAAGGACATGGTCAGGCTGGAGCAGGTCCAGAGCAGGGCGACCAAAATGGTGAGAGGCCTGGAAGACATGCCCTATGAGGATAGACTTAGAGAGCTGGGTATGTTTAGTCTGCAGAAGAGAAGGTTAAGAGGGGACATGATAGCTATGTTTAAATATTTGAAGGGATGCCATGTAGAGGAAGGAGAGGGCTTGTTTTCTGCTGCTCCAGAGACCAGGACAAGGAGCAATGGATTCAAGCTGCAGGAAAGGAGATTCCACCTGAACCTCAGGAAGAACTTCCTGACAGTCAGGGCTGTCCGGCAGTGGAATATGCTGCCTCGGAGTGTGGTGGAGTCTCCTTCTTTGGAGGTTTTTAAACAGAGGCTGGATGGCTATCTGTCGGGAGTGCTTTGAGGGTGTTCCTGCATGGTGGGGGGTTGGACTGGATGGCCCGTGTGGTCTCTTCCAACTCTACATTTCTATGATTCTATGATTCTATGATTCTATGATGAAGCAGCCATTTTGAAAACATCAAATTCATTTCCCATGTCCCAGCAATAGCAATACAAAAAGGAAGCCCAGAAAAGGCAGCCTTACAAATGTCAAAGCACTTCACATCAAAAAGTCGTAGCCTATCCTTTCAGACAACATGCATAAAATATGAATAGATGAATCATACAAGACTTTCCTGGCTCAAAGGCACAGAACTAAGTGGGTTTCCATGACCAAATGGAGGTTTGAACCTTGGTCTCCAGAGTCATAGCCCAGCATTCAAATCACTATACCATGCTGGCTCTCTAGTCATGTCTAGCATGGTCCAATATCCAGGAGGAGTGATACTACATGGTAGACAGCTGTTAGGGCATGACCACTGAAGGATCCATTTATGAAAAGCCAATGGCCATGCTGGCTGGGGGTTCTGGCAGTTGTTGTCCAAAACAGCTACTTTTCCAAGCTCTGGGAGAACATGGATTGACTGAATTTTCTGACATTTTCATTTTTACTGTAAAGCAGCCATGAGACTTCGGTTTTGGCTGGACATGTTGTCCTTTTGCCTGCTGTATTTTCCCAGTCTAAATTTCTTTCCCCTGAAGCTGCTATTACCTCTGCAACAGTAGGAACACAGGTTGTTTTATTTTCTACTGCAAAGCTAATAACAGCTCCTGGAGTGATTTTGCTCAGGAAAAAGCTGTAGGTAAAAGGGTCCAATGTCAAGTCATCAGTCAAATCAGAGCCCACAGTACCTGCTGTAAAGTAAAAAATGAAAATGTCAGTTGATCTGATTATAGATTTCTTGTATTATATGCAGTGCTCCTCTTACAAACTTACTGGTACAGCTAAAACCTGCTTCCCCATGCAATTGGAGGCCAATTTCCTCCAATAAATGTAGCCACAGTACAATATGTGTAATGGTCCTAGGTCATAGAGACACATTGTTTGCTCAGGTTAGTTATACCAAGCTCTAACAAGAAAGCATTGCACAATGCTCACTCTGGGAACAGAAACTGATTTCCTTTTAACTCTAGTCATTCTAAAGAAAGAGGGTTCAGTAGATGATCAACCTGGAAAAGGAAGAACATTTGCTGGAAGACAGCAAAGGAAGCATTGTACCGAACTTAGACATTTTTGCAAAGCCACTTATTTCGGATAATGGAGACAGTCCACTAAATGGAGAATTACCATGTACACCAAATAGTAGAGAAGTTATAATCTATGTTTATATTGCAGTACTTTTGTGGGCCCACCTGCAATGCTTGGAGTACCAAGCTCTGTTCTGGGCACATCAGTAATAACAGGTTTGAACAACAAGAGCTATAAACTGCTAAGTTTGAACTGATTTACAGGGAAGGTTAAAAGGCTAAGTATATATGAGCTGGGAGAGCAATAAGGAATATTGAATAGAGTATGCAATGATGATTATAGGTGAAAGAGGACATCTCTTGACAGGTACCTGAAGATGAAAGAGTATATCTATTTAAGGAAATAGTGATCTAAAATGAAAAGAAAATAAACTACTGAAATTAAAGTAAATACAATGCCATATTTTTTTAGTGTTGTTAGATCTTGGAACAGCTTACCTGGGCAAACAATAGGGCCAAGGTTCTATTTAATACTGCTGGAGCATAAAGCTCTGCCATCATATTTACATGAAGGTCCAAGATGGAGACAGCTGCCATCTGACCAATGTCATGATGAAGGTTTCCTAACCTACCCTCTGCCAATCCCAGTGGTTGTTTAGGCTGAGGCTGGAGCCTGATGGAAGCAGTTGCTCAGCCAGGTGGAAACCATTGCGCAGAAAGTACTGAATACCTCACTGCACAGTCCCCACCCAAAGTCATTACTCTAATGTAAGCTCCAGCTACAGTAGCATATGTCACCAAGAGGATTCCAGCATAGGTCTTCAAGACATTGGACCATTAAATAAATTCTTATGTGGTTACATTTATTGTAGGGAGTTGGCTTCAATTTGTTAGCAAGAGCTTGGAAGCATTACATTTAATCCTAACAGGTTAATATTACCATCACAACACATTTTCATTCATTAACATTAAGCGTTTCCATGAAACCCATAAAATTGATCGATTACACTAAAAATAACTGACATTATTTTAATTTTTTAAAAGAAAACACTTTAATATGGCCAGAAAAGGCTAATCCCCTCCCTCTCCAGAAAATTATGGCCAAAAGTAACAAATTAAAATAACACAAAACACTAATTGTTCCTGAGACAATTAATGTTATGCCATTTAATGATTAAAATAACTTTTGAAATTGCTGTTAAAAATTTAATGAATGAGGGGTAGCCAATTCATTATAAAACTAATTTTAAACAAATTATTGCCAGGCTCTGAGCCTTACCGACCTCTGTTTTTGTGCAGCAGTTGGATATTAACAGCTGAGAGCGCTGCAAGTAAAGATCAGGGAGAGCTTTAGCAAACCCAGGAACAGGAGGCAGAACTTTAAATGCAACTGAATTGTATTTAGTGAGATGAAGCAGGGAGGGAGACCATGAGAAATAAGAGCACTTGCAGAAGGCTTTCTAGCTGTGGCCTGGCTCTCACTAAAGCTATTAGCCTCTCTTGCTTTCACAATGCAATATGCAAGCTTTGCACATACAGGTAATAAAACTGTAGGCAATCATCTCTCCCTATGGCACTGTTGGAGAGAGCCTGTTCAGCTTCTGGAATGTTTACCACCAACCTAACTGTGCATTAAGTACGTTCTGCTCTGTCTTTCATTTTTCTGCTCCAGTCTCAAACAAGATTATGTGGAAGGAGGTATCAAGTGAATTTTCTTCTACATAATCTGTTTAAGTCAGGGCACATTTGTTAAAATGTTTCCTTGCTAGTCTGTATATCTACCATAGATTTATAGATTTATTTTATTTTATTTCTTTATTTGCTATGATTCTATAATATGATTTGGCATGTAGCCCTCCTGAGTCAGACCAATAAGCCCATGCACATATCTTAGCTACAACCTTATCTTAGATATAACTGTGTGCACAGTGCACACACACACACACACACACACACGTGCCTTCAAGTCTCCTGTTGACTTATGGTGACCCCATGAATTTCACAGGGTTTCCTTAAGCAAACAGTACTCAGAGGTGGTTTTGCCAATTCCTTCCTCTGAAATATAGTCTACAGAACCTGGTTTTCTTTGGCAGTCTCCCATCCAAGTACTAACCAGGGCTGACCCTGCTTAGCTTCCAAGATCAGGCAGGATGTGGTGCCTTTAGGGCATCTAGGCCCTGATATAGTGTTAAATATAAAGATAACTTCTCTTTACAACAAAAGCATTTCCTTAGAGCAATCCCAAGGAACAGAGAATGAGAATCAAAAAGGATCCAAGCAGAATGAATTTTGTTACCCTGTTTACTGGGGGTCCCGTGAGGGACAGCAAAATGTGCTCAACAATAGGTGGGGAAGATTAGCTCTGAGCACTGCTTTAGCTTTACGAGAGGCAGGGTAACTTAGCAGGATCTTGTAACCCAGTGTTTAAGGGGTCAGGCAAACCCGTTTGAAAATAATGAATGATCTTTATTAAATACAGGCACAAAATGTAGGCAGCACACGCACACAGATAACTAAGGAAAATAAAGGTGTGAGTAAGATAGCGGGATTTTCAGAGGGATATTTGGTTCGGGTGATACGAAACCTGTCCTGAAGTCCGGAAGAAGAAGAAAATGGAGAGCGAGGCTGGGGTTCGATGTATCTCAGCACGTGGAGCTGAGGGGAAGCTCGCCAAGCGATGCGGCAGCAAGGCGGCCTGGAACTCGGGAGCGATCCAAGGAAGCGCTCAAAATCAGGGGTCTTTATAAGGAGAATTGTGACCACAGGCTAGGTCAGACTTTGGGAAAACAATAGATTTGGGGCTGGAGACAAAGCTTCCGAAAGGTCAGAATTTGAATAATTGAATTATAGCTGAATTTATGAATAGAGTACCCGGTATGCAAACGTGGAGTTCTTGAGCGTTGTATAGCTCGATCATCAAACTGCCAGCATGAGGCAGAGGATCTTTTGAGAGTTGCTTGCATACCTAATGGAGGTACTTGCCTTGAGGTCTCCTAAGGTGGCGAGTCGGCTGTTTCTGGCCTGCCTGTATTGTCTAGGAATATTACGGCGATTATCGCCCGAGCCTGTATGCGTGCTTGTCCGGGGGCCTCGCAAGCACGTGGAAGGGATATATGAAGCCGAATTTTTGATATCAATGGATATCTTTTTATATATCCCCAAAGCTCGGGCTAGCCAGGGCAGTAACAAGTTGCTACCTTTTAGGTGTACCAGTGTAAGGCCATTTCTTTAAGGATTATAGCATAAGAGTAAGGACAGAATACAAATGTGTTGGGTTCTGTTTCCCTGAGAAAATACTCATTTTGCAGCTCCTAAGACTTGCAAGAGAACAAAGCATGTCTTGATTTGGAAATACATTCCTGAAGTTTACTTTGCATTATAGCAAAGACGTGTCCATGCATTCATTTAAAACATGCATGCAACTAAAAACATATGTATTTGAAAAATAAGGATAAGTGTGTGTAAGTCAGTGGGAAAATTTTGGTAAAAAGGCTTGCGTTTATAAAAATGTATACTAAAGGAGATAAAACAGGCTTTTTATAAATATTACATGAAGTTAATGAGTTTGATCTCCTCAACGAAAAAACAAAAAGAAATGGAAGAATATTTGGAAAAAATGAACAAAATGAGATTCACCAAGAAGCAGAAATTGATTCTGAACAAACCCATATCGATGATGGAGACAGCTGAAGCTATTAGGAATTTGAAGAATGACAAATTTCCTGGACCAGACGGCTTTACTGCAAAATATTACAAAATAATGGAACATGAAGTTTCGATACCTTTGCAGAATACAATGAATGAGATAAGAAAGGAGGAAATACCCGACACCTGGAAGGAAGCTAATGTGGCTCTAATACCAAAAGAAGGAAGAGACTTAACAGATGTCAAGAATTATAGACCAATTTCATTACTAAACGCAGACTATAAAATTTTTGCTGCAATTCTGGCTGAAAGACTTATAAAGGTTCTTCAAGAAAATATACATGAGGACCAGAATGGCTTCTTACCAAAGAGAATGATGCGAGACAATATTAGGACAGTGCTAAATATAATTGAGTATTATGAGAAACATAATGAAAGAAAATTGGCAGTGATATTTGTGGATGCAGAAAAGGCCTTTGATATGATTAATTGGTCATTCTTGAAGACGGTCATTAAACAGGCGCAAGCTGGAGACAAATTTATCTCTTGGACTGATAAATACAGTCAACAACAGGCATGATTGATTATTAATGTAGAGAGAACAAAACAGATTGAATTGCATAGGGGAACAAGACAAGGTTGTCCCCTATCTCCACTGTTATTTATTATGACATTGGAAATACTTAATAATGCCATAAGGGAAGATAAAGCAATAAGAGGACTTCAGATAAAGAAATATCAGTACAAACTTAAACCATTTGCAGATGATTTGGTTTTGTTTCTGGATGATCCTCTTAGCAGTATTCAAAGGTTGATGGATAGGGAGAATTTTCTGGATTCAAGATAAACAAGGAAAAAACAGTGCTTATAACAAAAAACATGAGGGAGAAAGAAGAGAAGGAACTTGAGCATTTAACAGGTTTTAATAAAGGTCAAAAAGCAAAATATCTGGGTGTCTGGATTACAAAAAGAAATAATGAACTATTTCAGAATAATTATGAAAAAAAATGGAAAGAGATAATCAAGGATTTGGAGAAATGGACTAGAATGCGACTATCTTTGATGGGAAGAGTGGCAGTCATAAAAATGAACATACTTCCAAAGATGAATTACCTTTTCCAAAATCTTCCTACTATTACAAATACTAAGCCTTTTATACAATGGAAGAGAGATTTAACTAAATTTATATGGCAAGGGGAAAAACCAAGAATAAAATGGAATATCATGACAGACTCAATAAGAAGAGGAGGGTTGGGTTTACCGGATTTACAGATATATTTCAAGGCAGCGGCATTTAGATGGATAAAAGACTGGATGAATCTTCAAAATACAAGAATGCTGACATTAGAGGGAGCTGATTTAAGGATGGGTTGGCATGCCTGTATGTTCTATGGGAAAGCTGTGGTTGACAAAGAGTTTGTTCATCATTTTGTAAGAAAATCACTACTTAAAATATGGACTGACTACAAGAATAAGAACATTAGGCAACTACCTACATGGGTCTCCCCTCAAGAAGCCTTCTTTGGAAGATGGTCTGATTCAGATAAGTGGCTGTGTTATGATGACATATTAGAAATGACAAATCTGAATCTTTTTAAGATGAAATCAAGAGAAAAATTGGAATCAGAAGGAATAAAGTTAAACTGGTTCACTTACAGACAGTTAGCTGAGAGATTTCAGATGGATGTGAAAACTTATGGAATAGAACAAAAAGAGCAAGGAAGAATGTTGAAGTTACTGCGGGAAAACCCGCCTCATTTATTATCACATGTATACCAGGAGATTTTAAATCAAGTAAGAGAAGATGAGACAGTCAAATCAGCAATGATATTGTGGGCTCAAAATCTTGGACATCCAATTCAATTAGAGCACTGGGAACAGAGCTGGCAATGGACACAAAAATTTACTGCAGCTCAGAACCTAAAAGAGAACTATTATAAGCTTTTTCATAGATGGTACATGACACCAGAAAAATTAAAGAAGATATATAATACGGGAACAGGTCAGTGTTGGAAGTGTCAGGAGAATGTTGGAACACTATTTCATACATGGTGGTCATGTCCTAAGGCTAAAAAATATTGGAATGATATACATAATATGATATGTAAAATACTGAGGGTTCAAATTGATAAGAAACCTGAACTGTACTTATTAAATATGACACATGTGTTAGATGGAACTGTTGCAAAGAAATATTGGCGAATAATGCTGTACATGATTACGACAGCCCGTATTGAATATGCAAGGCTATGGAAAACTGAGCAGATACCTACAATAGAGCAACGGTGGGCAACTTTTATTGAAAATCGGAATGCAGATATAGTCTCTCAGAGATTAAAAGGAAAATCAGATGATGACATTAACAAAGAATGGCAAATTGTTCTGGAAATGGGTAGGGTGTTGACAGGTAATAATTCTTAATTCATGGTAGCATGAGTAGTTAGAAGTAAAAATCAGTGGAATATCATGGAACATGTAAAGTAGGGTCGAAGAGCAGGATCTATCTTGTATGTTAACAAATGCAATGTGATGCATAATGTTCATATGTCAATGAAATAACACTATTAAAATCCAGAGAGGAGTGCAAGATAGCGGTAATAGTTCGGTAAAATGTACAATGAGAAATGTTGTTTTATACGATCTAATCACAATAAAATTAATTAAAATAAAAATGTACACTAACAGTGAATACGTTTGGCGGGGGAAACAGTACACAAAGTTCTATTCATAGAAAGGGGGAGTTGTTACCCTGTTTACTGGGGGTCCCGTGAGGGACACCAAAATGTGCTCAACAATAGGTGGGGAAGATTAGCTCTGAGCACTGCTGTAGCATTACGAGAGGCAGGGTAACTTAGCAGGATCTTGAGCCCTACGTCTACGGGGTCAGGCCGAGTCAAGGAGCACACAGAAGTTGAAATAATAAACGTGGTTTTATTAAAAACACAATCAAACAGTGTATGCGGCACACTCACACAAGATAACTACAGAAATAAAGGTTGGAGTGGGATAGAGGGGTTTTTAAAGGAGTTGTTGGTTTGGGTGATACTTCACCTGTCCTGAAGCCCGGTTGGAAGGGAGAAGATGGGGAGCGTGGATCTCAGCACGTGGAGCTGAGGGGAAGGCTCGCTGGACAAAGCGACAGCAAGGCGGGATGGAAGCCAAGAGCGATCGAAGGAAGTGCTCAAAGCCAGGGGTTTTTATGAGGAGAACTGTGTCCACAGGCTAGGTCGGACTTTGGGAAAACAATAGATTTGGGGCTGGAGATAAAGCCTTCGAAAAGTCAGAATTTGAATGATTGAGTTACAGCCAAATTGTCAATAGGATAGCCGGTACGCAAACAAGGAGTACTTGAGCGTTGTATAGTCAGATCATCAAGCTGCCAGCATGGGGCAGAGGATCTTTTGAAAGCTGCGTGCATACCTAATGAAGGTACTTGCCTTGAGGTCTCCTAAAGCTGCGAGTTGCCTATTTCTGGCCTGCCTGTATTGTTTTGGAATATTACGGCGATTATCGGCTGAGCCTGTGTGCGTGCTTGTCCGGGGGCCTCGCAAGCACGTGGAAGGGAATGGGTATGTGAGGCCGAATTAGTGATATCAATAGATATCTTTTTATATCCCCCAAAGCTCGGGCTAGCCAGGGCAGTAACAGAGTCCTCCAATCTAATACAGAATTGGGATCATGATGAGAATGGCAGCACAATTCTGATACAATTCAAGGAAGATGGCACTGACAGTTTTCCATTTCCAAATGCAGGACTCTCCAATGAAGGGACATGGTATTAATATGAATCAAGAGGCAACATTTTGGATCAAAATGCAGGGTGCAGGGGAGGCTCAATTTTTATTTGTGTCATACACATGTATAATTTACCTTACACATGCACTATTTTTGCTGTTGTGCAATGGATTTATTCAGTTCATAAGAACCGAAACAGAATACTACAAGTATAACCATTTTGTACAGGGCTAAATCTTACTGTTAGTCCAAACAGAGCAGAGCCAGTGCATCAATTAGGTTTACCTACATGGTGTCTCATAAGTCAACGATCAATTGAATTGTCTAGTCCAGTTGGGACAAACTAACACAACTCCAGCCATGTAGATGCATCGTTTGGACGCTGCCTAAGTATTCGTTAATGCCATCAATGTGCCACGTTATTCACTGGGATTGTAGAAACAGCCATGTACTGCACAATGGGACGATAGGCAAGTACCCTTGGAGATGCACAACTGGTCACACAAGGTTAGTACTCAACGGAAGGGTAGTGTACTGCAACCACTATACAGTTTTCACTACACAAGCATGATGTTGGACCTCAGCAAAAGCAGCCTACTCCTACTGTGCTGCTTCAGTCCCTAGGGCAGGGATGGTCTACTGCTGATGGAGACTGCAGTGCAACAACATCTGTGATCCAAGCTAGTCTCTGCTTCTCTGGCTTGTTTCAACCTGATCCGCACCTTGGATAACTCCAGTCCAAAAGGTGGAAGCTGTTAGTGCTGTTACCGTTTGTTGTGGTTGTTGTTGTTGTGTCCCTTCAAGCCATTTCCAACTTATGGGAACCTTAAGGTGAACCTATCACAGGGGTTTGTTGGCTGAGAGTATGTGATGCGCCCAAGGTTACCCAGTGGATTTCAATGGCACTATTGCAATTAAAAATGCCCGAGGTGGTGTCTTGTCAGGAATATGGGGGCTGGACAACCATTCATTTTTTGATAACTTCTATTAGTTTTGTGCAACTACAAGGGATTCATATTCCTGTAGCTCCTTTTTGTTAATCCATATTGTAAATTATTGGGAGGGGTTTAAACCCTACTGTTTATTTTGTGACTTTTTAACAAGTGATCTTGTTATGGCTTGTAACCGTCGGTGAATTCTCTGGAAAATTTATTCTCTTCTCTTCCTCCCTTCCTTCCTTCCTCCCTTCCTTCCTCCCTTCCTTCCTTTTTTTTTCTTCTTAATGTTGATGCTGCTGTGAGCATCAAACAAACTGAAAGTGATTGTGATATCAACTTAGTTCACATAATAACTATTATAAGCCTCTGATTGCTAGGGGATCTGGGATTTGTAGTCCAAAAAGGAATTTAAATTCAGAATAATCCTGTGAGGTAGCTCAGACTAAGGCCCTTTCCATAGTATCCTCCCATCCCACCACAGGGACAGGAGAAGGACAGGACGACGACAATGCTTCATCACAACATTGTCGTGGTGTCATGTCCTTCTACCGTCCCCAGCACAGTCTGGGAGAGTACCCAGAAGGAAGAAGTATGGCCGCTGTGCTCCCTTCCGTAGGAAGCCAGCCAGTAAGGAGGGGAGCGCTCCCATCATGCTCCCTTCCTGGCAGAGCCACTGCCAGGATCCCCACTGAATGACTTTGCAAAAAGGTAGAGTGCAGAAAGAGCCCGAGGGACAGTGATTGTCCGAAAGATACCTAGTAAATCCCATGGCTCAGGGAGGACTTGAGCTGTCTTCTGCCAAGTCCCAGTTCGTCACTATAACCTCCCTAAATGGAAACAGAGCCCTATGAGGAACGGTTTACGGAGGTACATATGTTTAGCTTGGGAAAGATAACACTGAGAGTTGATATGATAGCCATCTTTAATTATTTGATGGGAGCCTGTTTTATACTGCTTGAGAAACCAGCAGAAACCAGAAGAAAAGAGATTCCATCTAAACATTAACAAGCTGTTTTATGCTGCTTGAGACCAGCAGAGACCAGAAGAAAAAACACCTAAACATTAACAAGAAATTCCTGATGGTAAAGGCTGTTTGACAGTAGAATTGACTGCCTCAGAGAGAGGTGAAGTTTCCTTCCTTGGAGATCTTTAAACAGATTGTATGACATCTATCAGGAGTGCTTTAGTTGTGTATACGTGCACTGTGGGACTAGACTGGATGGCCCATGAGATGCCTTCCACCTCTGTGATACTATGAGTCTACAAACAAATATGTTGTTTTATCCCAAACACTGTATCTTTTTTTTAAAAAATCCTTTTTTCTCCCTGAGTATTACTGCTGTATAAACAACATAGACTGTGAAAAACTGATAGAGCCTTTATCTTCACTGTGTTCTATTTCTTGCCTTCTCTGCCTTCCTGCTTCTTCTGTAAACAGAAGCAAACCTATATTCAGAGGGTTTTTATTTGTCCGGTTTGCCAGAAGACGTTGGGGACCAGGAGTTGCTGAAATTTTGTTTATATTCACATTAGTAGAGGTGCATCTGGCAGCTGAGATTTGCAGCTTATGTAGCCTCGGAGGAAAGAACATCCCATTTTAGGCTGAAGACTAAATAGCTTTAAAATTGTCTGAGAAAAGAATTTGAATGGAACCCCACTGACCCTCTCCTCCACCTGTTCCATGAGCTTCTTAAAACCCAATCATTAACAGGCACAAGCAAGGGAAATATTTCCAGGAGATCTATCCATATGCAAAGCTCTTTGGATTAGGAAGCTGCATGTCCAGCAATGCCAAAATGTCTCCACAGTATCTGGCAGTCAGAAAACAGGCTTACAAAAACTTGCTGGATGCTTCCAACCACAGTAGTAAAGTCTGGGTTTTTAAAAAGACAAGAGCTCATTGATTTCAGAGTGTAAAACCTACAAACCTTTAGACTACAGAGGTCAGAACTGAGGAGCCATTTTGACCAGACAGCCTAAGACATATTGGAAGGTCCAGTCTCCTGTACTCTTTGCAGAATGAGGGAGGCAGAATATAAATGTCCAAAGTATTCTAAATTGGAGGCATCCAGTAGAATAAGCTGTACTTATTGAACTTGGCAAATTGGAAATAATTTTGCTCAGATTTTTAAAAATAATGTATCAAAAATGTGTACCCTCCTTCCTTCTCTTCATGTTCAAGGTGGGAGAAAATGAGTTTTAAAAAACTAGAATGCAGGGGGAAAAAACGAATTGATAGGCTTTGTCATCCCAAGAAATTAGGATGTATGGAGAGGGCAACTTTCCTTTACTCTCAGTGGATGATATACATAATCTATATTTAGAGCCTTGGAAAAAGTGACTTTGCAAACTAGTACTCTAAGAATCCCCCAGCTAGATGGTTCTTGGAGTTGTAATTCAAAAACAAAATAACATTTCCTAACTCTGTCTTATACAATATCAGAATGATCTGGTCTGATTTACTCTAACTGTCAGGTCTCAGGCACCAGTCTTCTCCGGCTCTTCTATCTAGGCTTCTTTAATTCAGAGCTGTGTGATGTACTTCTGTTTTGTTGTTGTGTGTCCTGAAGTCATTTCCAGCTTACAGCAGGGATGGGCTACTGCTGATGGAAACTGCAGTGCAACAATATCTGGAGGTTTAGAAGTTGTCCATCCCTGATCCAAGCTGATCCCTGCTTCTCTGGTTTGTTTCCACCTGGCCTACATCTTAGATGAGTCCAGTCCAAAAGGTGGCAACTGTTAATATCCTTGTTGATGTTGTTGTTGTTGTGTGCTTTCAAGTCATTTCCAACTTACGGCAACCCTGAGATGAACCAATCATGGGATTTTCTGGGGCTGAAACTGTGAGAAACACCCAAGGTCACCCAGTGGGTTTCCACTGCCAAGCAGGGAATCAAACCCTGGTCTCCAAGGTTATAGACCAACGCCCTTTTTGTACAGCATTTGCCATGCGAAAGGGCCCCTGGAGTGTCGCGTGACTGCAAGGAGCGGTCCACACAACGCACTCACAATCGCGCGATGCTCCAGGGTCTGGCAGGCGCTGATTGCACACTTTTTCATTTTCAACTGAGAGAAAAAATGGTGCGTGATCGCGCATTGCTCCAAGGCCCTCCCTGCGTGCACTTGCCGTGCGTGCAGAGCTCCAGAGCCGTGGCGCTCGCACTTCCTGCCCCAGGCTGCACTGTGGAAGGAAGCGGAGGGGCTCTCACGCGAGCAGGCAGCAGCTGCAGAGCTGAAGGAACCAGGATGCAAAAGCCTCTCGCTAGAGGCTGCTCGAGTGATCCCCGCACCCCAGCTCTGCAAAAAGGTGAGTTGCAGAGAGGGCCCAACACTCAAACCATTATGCCACACTGACTCTTGCTTGTATTTTACTCATGACAAATACAAGCCTTTTTCTTCTGAGCAGGAGAGGTCTTGCCTCCTTACAGATACACTGATCGAACCCTCAGTGATGAACTATCTTGTTGACCCCTGTCTTGCATTCAGTCATTACCCACAGGAGCCTCTCTCTTTTTTTTTAACCTCTATGTTTTGAAGGCTGGGGATCATTGGCTTTCCAGATGTTTTGGATTACAGTTCCAAGAATCCCTTACCAACCATACTAGCTTGGAGGTCTTCGATTGTGGTCCAAACATCTGGAATACCAAAGGTTCCCTACCCTTTGGAAATGATGTCTGCTCTTAAAGCACAGATTTTGAAGCTACAGAAGATGATATCTCTCTATTACAAAGCCAAGCATTTCCAAATAGAATTGTATCAAAGTTACACCTGGGAAACCCTTAAAACAACAAACATCACATTAATTGCTTTCACAGATGGTGGGGAAGCAATCGGCCTTGTAAATACCAGTGACGATAGAGATATAACATTCAAAGGGAGCCAGTGAGAAGATAATAAAATGAGATTCATCTTGGAAGCAATTTGAAACACTGTCAATATTTTTTAAAAAGGAACCCAGGATGCAATGATAATTGAAAAGGGTTTTTGACAGTGGCACAGGAGAGTAAATTAAAAATGACTATGCCAGGCAATAAAAGAGAAGATAATGGCCAAAGGACTTGTGTCCAAGTCATATCTGCACAAGGAAGATGAGCCATGATTGACAACTGTCAGTGAAAATTTTCCCAACAGACTGTCCGTGGATGCTAAAAGGGTTCCATGTCACTTCATAATGATGAAGTCCTGCTCCCTACCATATTGGATGTTCTTTATGCTAACCAACAGAGTTGAATTTTACAAACTATGGAGTAAACAACTCTGCTTGGCACTTCCTAATTGTTCAGTTGTCCAATGGTGAGAAGCCAAACTATCAGCACTAGTATAAAAGGAAATTATAGAGAAAGACAGGCAGGCAGCTGAGCCATTGTGGCTGAATATCAATGAAGGCTGAATCTGCCCAGTTCTAACCCTACAATGGAGCATTTGTAGGATTTCGAAGGCTACTGAGAAAAAAGAAAGACAAGTCACTTACAGGAACCATATATCAGTGAGCCAGCAGTAGGACTGAAGTGGCAACTTGGGATGCACACATTGAATCTCCAAAATCACTTTTGACTGAAACTTGGGATTTTTCCACAGGACCATGCTCTCACACATCATTCCATCGCAACCCCGGCAGCACCTCTGCTGGGATGGGAGCATGTCCCCAGAGCTCCTTTCCACACCTGGCTTGCTGCTTGCAGAAAGGAGCACAAGGGAAGCACCCTTGTCCTTCCACACTGCAGCTGGCCTTCTTCCCATGCTGAAGTGGTTGCACTTCCAGCCCTTCTGCATGGAGGGCTGCGATGGAATGCTTGCTTGATCGGGGGTCATTGATGGAGTTTTTCCATTAATGATATACCCCACAATCGCACTGGCTGGCGATTTGAGAAGGGTGGGACCATGACAACATCATGTGGAAGCATCGTTGTGGTCCTGTTTCTCTCATGTCCCTGTGCCAGGAGGACGCTGTCCTGCAGAAAGGGCCTTGGTCATACTAGCGTAAAGGTGGGCAACTGTGGAAGGCTGGGGCTGCATTAGACCCCCAGTAGACTTTGGAGGGTCACATCCTCTGGCTAAACAAACAAATAAAAAGTTTTCTTTCCAAATGCCCTCTAGGGGGCATAGGGGCATTTTTGCCATGTTTTTAGCCTCCTCTGGGCCAGTAGCAACAGGAAGCATGAATCACTTCCTATTTTTTAAGGCCTTTCTTGGGGCTAAATTGGCCTTGGGAATGGCAGAAACATGGCAAAAATGCCCCTCACATCCACAAGGAGATATATGGGAGGAAAGTTACATATGGAAGGCTCTGGAGGCCACAAAAATGGCTCTGGGGGCACATGCAGTCTACAGCCCGCACTTTGCCCATCCCTTTATTAGCAAGTACTAAAGAAAGTATATATTTTAAAATGGCCATTGTTTTCTCTGTCTATCTGTGTGTCTGTGGAAGAACTACCTTTTAAGTGCTATTTATTCATTTGAGCCAGTGTGATGTAGTGGTTTGAACAGTTGACTATGACTCTGGAGACCAGGGTCCAATTTCCTGCTTGGCCATGGAAAACCACTGGATAACCTCGGCCATGTCACACACTCTCAGCCCTAGAAAACCCATGATAGGTTTATCTTAGGGTTTCCATAAGTCAGAAAAGACTTGAAGGCAACAACAACAACAAGAAGAACAACAACAACAGCTTGTTTATTTATATTATTTTTTTCTTCATCTCCACTCTCTCAAGTTGGCTTACAGTAACAAATCTAAAATAGAAGATGACAACAATTCAAAGACGTAGAGATAGACATAGGGCCTTTTGCACTACACTGTTATAGTGCTATTATTCCACTTTCAACATCCTGTGGAATTCTGGGGTTTGTAGTTTACTGAGGCCAAAGAACTCTCTGGCTGAGAGTTCTAAATACCCCTCCCTAAACTGCAAACCCCAGGATTCCATAGGATGTTGAAAGTGGAATAATAGCACTATAACAGTGTAGTGCAGAAATGGTCATAGATAGCATGGAAGACAGAACAGAACTTTGCAGAACAGCTAATAAGTACAAAACATGTGCAACTGAAGTACAATACCTAAGCACTACCTTTGGAACCAGCTATTCAGGTAAGAGCAGGACCCCAGGACCCCAGTCTCCCAATCCACGGATAGCTTTCCAGAGGTATATTGCAGTCAATGATATAGGTACCAAGGTACCAAGAGGTCAAGGAGAATTAGTAGGAACTATTACTCTGCTGGAAAATGTTATGTACTCAAGCAACCAATTTATCGCCAGTAATCAGGCTGAAGTCAGACTATTCAGATTATAAACCTAGATTGTGGGGGTGGATCCACTTGTACATTGAAACACTAACACTTTATTTTTTTCACTGTTGTTGGATGGATGGGAGTAAACACTATTGGAAGTATAGTGATAGTTGCACAAATAAATGGTATAGTATCAGAGGAAATAGAGATGGAGAGAAGTAATTAGTGTTTTCTCGTGTATTTTTTATTATTATTATTATACGCTTTGTTGCTTCCTTGCCTTTAGACTGATATTTTCAGGTTTGATTTCAGTTCCTCCCATATACCTCTCTCTCTCTCTATCTTTCTCTCTGTCTCTATCTTTCTCTCTCTCTCTGTTTCTCTCAGTCATGTAAGCAGAGGTACTGAATCCCATATTTTCTCTTTCCCAGATATGTACTTCAATGTAATAACTCCTCTCACTGAAGGCTGTTGACTTTTTTGCTGTTGACGCCACACTACATCACACAAGTACAGCATTAGGATTCCACTTTTAACAGCCATGGCTGCCATTCTATGCAGTCCTGCGATCTGAAGTGGTACTGGAATGCATTCGTAATGCTTAGTCAGAGAACAATAGACCTCTCTGGCTAAGCGTTCTAAACATTCCTACCTAAACCGTAGGCCCAAGAATTTCATAGAATAGAACTACACAGCTGAAGTGGAACCACAGTGCCATAACTGTATGAGGAGGAACAGCTCTTGTACCCAAAAGATCAGGAAAACAAATGCATGCAAAATTTTAGCAGAGAATGCTGCTGATCTTGTTAGCCTTGCATCTACAAAGGGCACAAGCCTTTTACAGAACTTGGAACTCTTTTTTCAAAGTTAACATGCGAGCATTAACATTAATGAATGTTGATGGAAGAGAGTACAGTCAGCCCTCCACATTTGCAGGTTTCACTTTTGCAGATTTGATTATTCACAGATTATCTGCTGTCATGTCTGCTGCCTCCTAGGCCATTTTTAATAGGGACTGCAAGCCTCGTGAGACTGAGAAACTGCAAATGAGGCTTGTAAATCCCTATTAAAAATGGTGTGGGGCAGCAGTGGAGGTGGCAGTAAGCCCCACCAGCCACCAACTTCTGCCTTGTGAAGGAACTCTGATGCCTCAAAGGAATCCATGGTGGATTGAATATGGTGACCATACTTTTTTGTGTGTTAAATATGATTTGGGAGGGCCTAGAGTTATTCACTGTTTTTCCACTTTCACGGGGGTCCTGTGCCCCAAACCCTAGTGAATGTGGAGGGATGACTGTGCTAAGAATACCCTGCACTGCCAAAAAGACAGATAAATGACTCCTAGAGCAAATCAAACCTGAGCTTTCCCTAGAAGCCAAAATGACTAACCTGAGGCTATCATACTTTGGACACATCATGAGATTACCTGCCTTCTTGGAAAAGATTATAATGTGTGGAAAAGTGCAAAGTAATAGGAAAAGAGGAGGCCCAGATTACAGATGGATTGATTCAATCAAGGAAGCCATGGCCCTGAATTTGCAAGACCTGAGCAGAGCTGTTGAAGACCAGGGCTTTTGTAAAGCTTTCATTCATAGGGTTATCATAAGCCTAAGCCAATCTAGTGGCAAACAGTATCAATTACCCTTTTTAAAAAATGCATTGTTCATAACTTTACAATGTATTATAATTTTATTTCATTTCAGAATCATCTGAAAATAGGAAAAAAATGCCTTATGGACAAAAATCACCCCAAATTAGCTCACCGATCTAATATCCAGCAGTGATAGGTAAATATAACTAACTCCTCCACCCACCCGTAGTAATGTTTCCAGTCCTTATATTGTTCCATAAAAAATCAGGATTGGGAGATGAGAAAACTGCCAGTCATCTCATAAGGTTAAGTAAATGGCAATCATCCCAACAAATTTCAGCAAAATTTCCCCCAAGAAAACCACTTAGAAATGAGAGCCTGTTTTTCACAGAGGAAAATAGTTTGGGGAAATAGAAGAGGGAATTTAAATCCAACTTTTCTAAAGACGTTTGTGATTCCTGAACCACTTTTTGAAGAACAGAGTGGCCACTGAAGAAGATGGAGGTGAGCTATTCCTGCTTTAGGAAAATAAAAGATCAAAAGATAAAGTAGATTTTAAAAGAAATAGTTTCTTCTGTCCTGTTCTGGAATTTAGGTCAAATGTGTCTTGGGAAAAATGCAGACACCACCTTTAAACTCCATAGCCAAACTGCTCTGCATCACTAGACTGCATAGTTGTTACTGCACTAGCAGAAAGGAAACAAGAACAGTCATCTTTTCACAGTTTTTTTTTTTTTTTAATGAGAGCTTATTTTGCTATTGACTATTGAAGCATCACCTGAACGAGCAGGAAGGTAATGGCTCTTCTTCTTTATGTGTCAATGATGAGACCGGAACTCAAGCCTGTGCTTCATGCAAGGTCTCTGTCTTCTTGCCAAGATGTTGTTCACGAACAAAAGAGAGTTCAGAGAAGAGCTGTAAAAATGATTAAAGGGACAGAAAGTATTGATTGATGAGGGGAAAAATTAAGAGTATGCTTGGCTTGGCTGAACAGCAACTAAGGGGAGATTAGCAGATCACCTTCTCAAAGTGCTTGAAGGGTAAGGATGAGAGAAAAGAGGAGCGGTGAATACTGAGGGTTGGTCCAAGCTGCGAAAATGAAGACTAATGAGATTAAACTGAGCAGAAGGGAAATTTAGACTGGATATCATAGAGGGCTGACTGGTTTTTGACTGTAAGACTGATTAGACTGTGGAACAATTTCCCAAGAAGAAGAAGGAGTGCTTAGGATGACTTATTAAGATGAACAGTTAAGAGTAGACAGGACAATCCAGGATCAAAAACCACCCACCACTTGAGGACTTAATATTTGTCTCAGCAGAGGTGTTCTTACACATTGGACAAAATTCACTAGGATGTTTTCTGCAAGGCTTCCTCATTCAATTAGAGATTGTACCAAAGAACTTCTTGGTTCCTTGTTGTTGATGTCATCATAATTAGTACACCGTTAGATGGCACTCATTTAGGGGTAGAAGTGTCAAATGCACTGCTCTGGCAAAACACAGCTACATTATTTGCTAGGAGTTTTTGATCACACTATTTTCTCCAAGCCAAGTGAGATAAAATTGTTGGGGGGGGGGTAGCTATTTGTAATGCCAGTGCAGCTTGATAGCCGGTTGCTAGAGAAAAGCAATAGCACCTCAAGAATGAAGCCCAGCACACTGGTGTGCATGGGAGGGGTTTAAGGATGAAAGGAATACTATATGAGGCAAAGTTTCTATGAGTGTGGGAGCTTCAGTGAGAAACAGGCAGAGAGAGAGTGAGTGGCTTGGTTTGTAATTAAGCAGCTAAGGAAAAGACACAGGCCCTTTCCACACCAGGCAATTAGAACAGGGCAGTACGTCCTCTCACGGAGGACGTCTGCACCTTGGAGCGGACTAGGAGTGCACTACTTACCGGAGATCCACACCTCAGTCCGCTCCAAAACGAGCCCAAGTGGTCCTCCAGCGTGTTTTCTAAAGACCGCAAAAAACAGGTCTTTATTTTCCTGGAAGGCGCCATTGTGCTCCTGCTCCCTTGTGCAGATTCGCAGGCTCACACCAATGCAAGCCTGCGATCTGCGGAGGGCGGGCTTTAGGCGTGGAGAGCTTCAGCGGTTGGTCGGGACCCACGACCAACCAGAAGCTGCCATTTTGGAAGCCGGAACCGCCATTTTGGAAGCCGGAAGCCGCCATTTTGGAAGCTGGAAGTCGCCATTTTGGAAGCTGGAAGCCACCATTTTGGAAGCTGGAGCAGTGCGGATCTACAGACCTCGCACTGCTCCAATTCACCCTGGACAAAGGAGGAGCCCTGAGGAAGGGCTTCAGGGACAGTCCGTGTTGCTTTGGACCCCAGAAGAAGTGGTAGGTAACAGCAACGAGCGATTCCCTTGCCTTGTGCGGAAAGCGCCACAGGCAACTGGTGTCTGAAGCAGGAATTAAATGACAAAGTCTGTGAGAAATGTAAACTGCTAATGTATCAACAGTGTCCAACAACTGAAATCTAACAAGATTTGCTTAATTTCCACCATTATAACAAATGTTACAATTTGTTTTACAACTGCTGAGTTGGTCTGAGTTATCTGAAGTCACAATAATAAAGAGAACATGCTCCCTGAAATCAACTGTTTGGTTCTGAGGAACAGTTAAAACTCCAGCCCTTTTATACAAAGATTGTGATGAAAGGGTAGAGTAAGGATAAAGTGATACTGACGGGGCATCTTATTGGACTGAAACTGCCACACCATCTGAGGGAGAATAAAGGACCCATCACACCAAGTTCACAGAGTCAGTGGAGGCACAAGACCTTCATCTGCAATGTAGTTCACATGGCCAAATTCCTCATGTTGATCTCTCACTGTCCAAAAAAGTATTTCCTAGTTGCAGTCTTACATTTCCAGTTTTACTTTAAAATACCCCAACACGTGTTAGATCAGTTGCGAAGAGGCATGTTCGTTGTGAGCATCCTATAATCAAAAACTAAACTGGAATTCCTCAGATGCCACATATTATTAGAGACATATACCAAAAACTTAAATGGATGTGTGGCTTAAAGTAATGGTTATTGGTGGTTTCCATGCCAGTGAATCCATTCTGAATCCATTCCAAATCTGACTTCAGGCTTTAAAAGAGCTATCCAAGGTGCTGAAACCTAATTCTAAAATGGGTTTAGCATCTAGAATATTTCCTTATAGTTCAGATAAAAACCCCATAGTAGATTCACCACCCCACTGACATGGAAACTATCAGCATCACTGGCTGTAGAACAAAGATGCTCAGTCATTCTTCTGTCATAATTTATAGCAGGTAAAGAAAGACATCTAGTCTGAGTGTCAGCGATATGAAAGGATAACAAATGTGAACATCTATCCCTTAATCCAGCATTCTCTAAAAATGATTTCCACCAACTTCTTTGTAAGCAGAGTTTCATGGCTATTAACTAGGATATAGTTATCAATGTTCTAAAACAAGTGCAGAATTCAGGATTTTGACATTTTCAGCTCTACATTTTAAACCACAAGTTTCTAGCCCTTTGGTCTTTGGTAATAAGTTTGAAAATACATTCATTACATAGCTTTTGGTCTCTCCTACACTGTTAACAGAAACAAAAATTAATTATGCAGATCAAGCAGATGCAGGTATGCCTAATGTGCAATATTTAGATCGCAGGGTCTGCATTTTGTTTTATCTGCTTGACACAAACTTTGGATTACCTTAGGGAAAAATTTGCATTTCTTTTCACATAAGATACAAACAACTCTGGGTACAAGGAGTGTTATTTGAAATACAGGTATATCTAAACATTCCCTTTGGAGCTTTGCAGATTCTGCCCTGCTCAATTTTCTGGTCCTCTAATGGGACCCTTGTTATCTCTATGTGCCACCAAGAACAGAATGGGAGGACAATAGGTGAAAGAGAGTCATCTTCTCAGACTGGAAAATCAGATGGAACTATCCATCCCACATGGAGCGCTTTTGTACTTAACATTGTTCTCAGACTTCAGTACATAGAAAGGAAGGCCTCAGACAAAAGAGCAAAGATGTGCAAGCATGATACTCAGGCCTCCATTGCCTGGCACTCAGACACACTGCATACAATGAAGCAGAACAACACTTACTCTTTGCAAGTATACTTCATTATGTCCTTCCTTTCCAACTAACCTTTCTTTCCAATGAATGTTGCTTCCTTTAAAAGAGCATTAAAAAATGGAAAGAAATGTTGATGAACTTTTCTAGGACACTCAGACAGAATAGTGATGGTTACTGAAAGAAACACCTGATCAGAACAGATCAGATAGAAGTTTTGTCATTTTGGCTTCCCAAGAAATGTGTTAGGGCAGCTATTTTCTCTTTCACTTATTGCAACATTCCCATTTTCACTCAAAAAGGGCATAAGAAACCAATATTTCAGGTGATGGCGGTTGTTATGAGTCAAAATGCTGATGTTTGAGAGAGTGGAACAAGGTGCTAAAATGTACCTGTCTCAGCTGTCTGGGCCACCATGTATAACAGTTCAACTCTATAGAATCAAAACTGGAAACAAAAGCCATCTAGTTGAAAGAAAATATTCCTCTCCTGTTACACACCACCCATCACTGCTACCAATTGGATGGTTTAGTAAGGCCCTTGGATTATCCCCGCCAAGATTTGCCATAGCCCTGGAGGAGGACAAAGAAGTTGCTTGAATTTGACTATCTAGAAAAAGTATTAAGAATTATTAACATGACCCACAGGGAGTGCTGAGTCCACAGCAGGGTTGCCTAGGCAGGGAGCTTGCTGCAGGCTTTCAGAATGAGCCCCAGGGACAGTAAGTACAAGGTAGGTTTATGGAATTGGAGCAAGAGCTGAGGGGACAGCCCAGGCACCCATCTTTCTTCCCTCCAACTTGGAATGGTGGGGCTGTAATGTGGAAGTTTATCTTGCCTCACCCAAGCATGGCCACCTCTTCACCCACCCCTAGGAAAAAGCACTGCAGGGCCACTCAGCCTCCTCATCACCATGCCACTTTGGGGGTGCTCCTGTTTCTGGTGGAAATGATCCCTCTGCTGAGTGTTGTGCATGGCCTCCCCCCACATCTGCTCAGGCATGCTGGACCCGATGGAGAGAAACTCCAGAAGTCTGATGGTAGGATGGGGGATGAAGGCATGTGCCTTGCCCCTAAGGGAAGACCCTTCTGCTACATTGTCCTCGATGCTGGTCGCAAGCAGGGGCCAGAGCCACAGAGAAGTCCAGAAGGGCTCAATATGGAAGCCAGGGTGGTAGAGTGGTTTGGGTATTGGATTAGGACCCTGCATACCAGGGTTCAACCATGGAAGCCCACTGGGTGACCTTGGGTTAAGTCACACTCTCTCATCCTCAGAGGAAAGCAAAGGCAGCCCTCTCTCCAAACAAATCTTGCCAAGAAAACTCTGAGACAGTTTCACCTAAGAGTCACCATAAGTCAGCAATGACTTGAAGGCACACAATACAACCTGCTAATTTACTAGGACTTTTGCTGAGCTTCTATTACCTTCAGAAAAAGCTTAGACAAAGTTTCCTTAGAACAAAGCAATTTAAATACCCAAAAGAGATTTCTACTGGTGTTTATGGTGGCAGTTCTTGCATGAAGCGGTTTTATCCTGTCATAAGGCCATAGATTAACCTTAAATGGATTAAGAGGCCATGAGATTGCTGTGGTGAGAGAATTGTACCACACAAGCTTATACTTTGGGTTTTGGGAATAAGATGCATCTCTTGTTCTCTTTAAAAGGCATGGTGTGCTTGGAAAAAAAAAAGATTTTAACCATTTTTCTCTGTCTGAGGTTCCCTTGGAATAGTCAGCAGCTCCTCATTACTGCAACCAACCCCGTTTAAAAATCTTTGGGCTCTGGCTATAGCATGAAGACTCATGTTGTGACACAGCATGATAAGCTTAGTCAAGGAGAAAAGGTGGGTGGTTTTTACAGAGTTAATAGGACTCCTGCTTACATCAGGCACAGTCAGTGGTCCCGTTACTTCAGGGTGGTGTATTTATGCTGAGTTTAAGCAGGAGCGACTCACAGTTTTGTGGAAGCTATCCAAGGTGCTGAATAGTAGTCCCAAAATAGGTTCAGTACCTTGGATAGCTCACATAAAACCAGGAGTGCCTCCTGTAAAACCCAGCATGGACTCACCATCCCAAAGAAATAGAGGTATCAACTGTGCCTGGCTTAAATCTTGATGTTTCATAGAAACAGCTTTACCATCAGCAGCATGAAATGACTGTCTCAAGCAGGAGATTTTGGGTGTTCTGAAAATGCTGAACATTTTAAGTAGTTTAAAATATTGCCACTGTATTTTTGTTAGAATTTTTGGCCAACGACTCACAATATACCCCAGCCAGTCTAGCTGCTAACCATGCTTGATGGAAAATTCTGAGAGCCATCATCCAAAAAATAACTTTGCAAAGCTTTGCAGACTATTTTTACCTCCAGGGATGGGGAGATACATTTATGGGATTTCCTGCCTCTTGAGCCAGTGGTTGCATTGGCTGTTTTGTTTTAGGAAGCAAAATGTCTTGGGAGAGCCCTCATGGTTCAAGAGACTAAAAAAATGAAAAAGCCAGCTCAGCACTTGTAGAAATAAATTACTTGGATTTGATATCCCCATTTTATAATGTAAGCGTGCATAGACAAGATTATTTAGGGACAGGGACAGTTGACAAACTACTTTACTTCCTATGAGTATGCTCACCCCACTGTTCTGAGTGACAAAGAGTTCTGAGCATACAATGCTTACCCAGGTTTAGCTTCTCTTGAAAAGAGGTCACTGGGAATTTATTGACACTTTCTATGTTTGTGTTGGTTCACAAATGTACAATCTGAGCATAGGTAAGATGCCCAACTCTTAACACTCCAATGCATAGGCAAACTTCACTGCTCCCACACAAAACTCTAAGGAGAAAGCCAAAGGCACCCCAAGACACTCACAAATCTACAACTGTCAGTTCCGAATAACAGAGGTGAATTTTACAGCTCCTGCGCAAACACACACACACACACACACACTTCATGTAATGCATCTGCAAAGTACCTTTACAGTTCAGATGAAAGTGACAAGGGTTTTTCCTAAGAACGATGTATACCAGAGGCAAGCAGGAGAAAGTCGAAGGTTGTCATAAAGAAAAAAGATAGCTCAAATAATGTGTGTGAAGTGCTTTGAAGAAATCCACTAAGTATTAAGCACTTCTATCTCTCATCCCTGAAGCCAGCAAGAAAGAGGTGGATTTTGGATTAGAATCAGAAAATGTATTTAGAGAATCCTTACAAAGTAGGATCCTCTTTGTAGGTAGCAGCCCATGTGTCCAAGATCTTTGAAGCTCTGATGTGGACATATATAGGGGAAGGGATTGTTCTTGTATGTGCATGTGCATGTGCACCTTAAAATCTTTTGCTTTTCCAATTTAACAGCTACCACATCCTCCTGTTTTTTTTACTGCAATGGCAATATTCTTCACTCCTTGTGCCAGCTCTGTCCCTTGATAATTTGATGCTCAAAGGTCATCACTTCTTGGGAACAGAAGTGTTGGAGAAACAGCTTTGGAGAATTCTTCAGTGGTGAGAACTGGGAACTCAAGTGCTTTTAAAAGAAGAGCAGCCCTGTTTTTCAAGGATGAACTGTAGACACTTCTCCAAGGTGAATCAGGAATGTGGAACTAACAGCTGAACCACAAAGATAAAGGCCCTTTCTACATGGGGCGGGGGGGACTGGCGAAAATGCCCAAAAACGGAGCTTACCGGCAGCCGGGTAAGTCCGTCGCGACGCGGAGCAGCGCGAGCTTGCTGCTCCGCAGTCCTCCGGCGTCCCAAATGGCGGCTTCCGGTTGGTGGAGGCTCTCCACCAACCGGAGAAGCTCGCTAGCTGGAAGCCTGCCCCCGGCAGATCTGCAGGCACGCATTTGTGTGCACCTGCAAATCCGCGTCAGAGCCGGGCGACAGAGCGGCGCGGGGCTGCGCACTCCATGCTTTTTAAAAACCTCGAAAAAGAGGTTTTTAAAAAACACGCAGCGCGGCTAGTTCCGGCCGCTCCTGAGTGGATTCTGATGTGGAACTACAAAAAGTAGTCCACGCCAGTCCACTCTATGGTGTAGAAGACCTCCGTGAGAGGTCGCTCTGCACCATTACAGAAGCCTGGTGTGGAAATGGCCAATGTCAAGGAACATGTTGAGAGCAGTGATAATTAGTAGCTTCCATGTCATTGGGGCAGTGAATCTGCTCAAGGTTTTAGTTCAGATTATAAAGGGGCTATCCAAGGTGCAGTTTGGAGAATAAGGTTCTGAATCTTGGATAAGAACCTTTCAGTCTTAAACCCAGAGCTGCTGCATCACCATGTTGTCCTGTGTAACACCAGCTGCCACGTAACCTGGGTCATCCTCTGAAGCTGAAGGGTGAGACAGTTAGAAGAGTACCTCACACTACATATCGTTAACCTCTGGAAGACGCTGCCACAAGATGTAGTTATGGCTGCCAAATTTAATGGTCTTCAAAGTGGATTGGATAAATTCATGAAGGTTAGGGCCATCACCAGCTATTAGCCAGAAAGGCTGTGTTCCACTTCCAGTATCAGAGGCAGTATCCTTCTATATATTGGTTCTTAGAGAATGTACGAGGAAGGGTACAGTCACTATTGCCCTCCTAGTGGGCTTTCCTGAGGCAACAGATTAGCCGGTGTGTGAACAAAATGTTAGACTTGACGGTCATTTGGTCTAATCCAGCATGGCTATTCTTATGCTCCTGAACATTAGAAGAAACATCTTGACACTAAAAGCAGTTTAGCAATGGAACCAATTCCCTACAGAGGTGGTGGGAGTCTCCTTCTCTGGATCTCTTCAAAAAGATGCTGAACATTTACCTGCTATGGGTGCTTTAGCTGGAGATCCTGCACTGAGCAGGAAGTTGGACGCAATTGCCCATGAGGCCACTTCCAACTTTATGGTTCTACCTTCTTAACAGACACCCAAGTCTGAGCAGGTGATCAAAGATCTATGGAAGAAAAAAACTGTTCCAACTGCAAAATCTATGGAACAATAGAATAAATAATACCATCAGTAGTGAGAGGTAGAGCAGTGACCGGACATACCAAAGACCTTAGATTCAATTTTGGGCATCACCAAGTAAAAAGGAAAAAGAGACCTGATTCCAATCAGCGAAAATAATGGTGGACTAATTATCCAAGCTAGTGTGATGCATCTTCCTTTGTTTGAAACTGAAAGTTCGGTGGAACAATGAAGCTTCATACCTTCTAACCTAAGCAAGAGGTGGCACTGGGTCAAAGGGGTTGCAATAGTCTCTGTTTCTCCAGCCACACTGTGCAGGTGGCAGAATAGAAAGTGAAGCATAAATCCAACACTGCATGGCACACAATTTAACCTTACATCACTTGCTGGAAGGAGACCTGTATGACATTATGAAATTTTGTCCAAGTCAAGTCACATGTTAGTCTGGGCCAACATCCTGGATGCCTTCTCTCCCACACTGGTTAGAAGTGGTGATGTCATTTCAAGTAGGACGAGCATGATTTAGCATGATTGAGGCCTAAGCACAACTTCAGGAAGTTACACTACCTGAAGTATGGAAGTAATAACTGCACACATGTATTTTCAGCCTAGGTCTCTATGCAGTCATTGTAGTCCTGTGATAAAGGGAAAACTCCAGAGAGCTGTGGATGGTTCCATGCCTACAAATCATTCTGCCATCTCGTGGTAACATCACCAACATCTAGTTGATTTTTGCAGTTCTGAAGGGTGAAATCCCTGGCACAACTGCACCATGTAGAAAGCCTGATGGCTTTCTGACTATTTTAAGCTTCATCTTGGGAGCCATTCTACAACTCAACAGATCTGAAATTCACCTCTGAATTTATAGTGATTGTGCCCACAGAAATCTTAGGCCATTGCTGCACTACACTGTTATAGGGCTATTATTTCATTTTCAACATCCTATGAAATCCTGGGGTTTGAAGTTTAGGGAGGGGAATTTAGAATTTTCAGCCAGAGAGCTCTTTGGCCTCAATAAACTACAAACCACAAAATTCCATAAGATGTTGAAAGTAGAACAATAGCACTATAACAGTGTAGTGTAGAAATGGCCTAAGTCTGATTACATTTTTTCAAAATGGAGCTAAAGAGTTCCATTATTTTTTTCCTAATCTTTTTCCCTGCTGTGTTAGTTTTCTTAGTATGAGATAATCATTGAAACTTATATTTAAAGATAAATTCTCCCTTTACCATTCTGTTGGTTTGTTAGTTGTAGGATTATGTAAAAGTTCCCCTGATGTTCCCACTTTAATTAAATTTCCTTACAACATCTTTTGATTCTTTTTAGACACTGCCCTCCCTATGAAGGCTCCTAACAGGGATTTGAAGAAGTTCTCTTCTATCTCTGTTTGTGGATTGAAGATAAATGTCAATACATATGCAGTTATGTTCCCTGATGTCCTAATAACCATCAAAGAGGAAGTGCGGCTTCAGGCAACTCAAAATTGATTTCACATTTTGTATCTTTCCTCTTTTTGCTTTCCTATCACCTCTCCTCATATTTGGATTTGCTCTTTAAAGGCTTGTAGTCTCCTTACCAAGGCTAGAGTTCAAATGTGGCTGCAGGGAAAGCAGAGATAAAGTACTTGCAAGCACATAATCCATGCAAGGGATAGTTCAATGTAATATCATCTTAAATGAGGCAATTGGTTCTGCTGAGTAATATTGAGATGATGCTAAAATATTTTTAAATACTACTACTTTTTAACTTTTTTTTTCAGAGCCAGTATTATGCAGAACTCAGCAGTATGCAGAAGTAGAAAAAGAAAAATGAAAAGACATAAATTATCTTCTTCTCTTTTTCCTTCTCCTCTTTTTTTTTAATCAAAACAGAAGAATATTGGCAATGTCTAATGGCATTCATTAATTTTAGGCCAGACAAAGGAAGTATTTCTTCACATGATTGTTTCCAAAGCACTCTTTTTTTTTTTAGCCTTCCTGGTTCACTGCATCATGGGCTTTTTAGTCTTCAGACTTCATAAAGGGATCCAAGAATCCAAATAAACATGGGTAGCATATCTGGCTGTTTCTGACTAATGCATAACTATTACAGCTTCTGTAAATCTAATCAGAACCTGGAGAAGCTGCTTAAAATGTTGGCACATGGAAGGTCCTAAATACTAGACATAAAGACTGGAAACATATTTTAACTGTAATTCCTAAAGATCCACATTAGACATGTTTGCACGCCCTTCAAAATTTCACAGATTAAAACCAGGGCACATGTGGCTAAGCAGCATCGGAAAATAGTTAAGATGGCAAAAGTTGTTCAGCTAGGAGCTAGGAGATGCTGCATCAATTTGCATCAATTTGCTTTTGCTTGAGCCCTCTGGGAAGGGGAAGATTCCTTTCCTCTCCCCTGTTGAATTGAGTGCAAACTGCTTTTGCACTTTGAAGTGAATTTGCACCAATCCAAGTAAACTGGACACAAAGAGGGAAAGTGAGAGTGAGAAGCTGGGACATTTTGAAAGTCATTAGAAAAAGTGGAATGGCAGAAGATTCTTTGAGAGTCTCCCTGCCAAACTGAGACAGTTGGAACATATACGTCTGCAATGGCTTTCTCAGAGTTGTACTTCAAGACAGCAACATTTCCAAGATCTGCATCTAATGCTCAGAAACTTATACCTCTCAATATTCCCCAATATTATTGAGGATCTTTCTCTCTTCCAAGCCACAAACGAGGCAGGTTTCAGGCCTAGGACCTCCACCACCATCAACTCTTGCAATTTTTCCCCTATCTTCATCTTCATTTTCTTTTCTTTTTTTCTTTTTTCTCTTCCTTCTTCATCTCCTCTGACTCTGCTAAGGAGAGTTATAAAGGAGTTTGGATACATACTGGCCAGACCATCCTGGGAAACCCCACCCCATTCTCTGAGCACCATCACACCAGAGCAGAGCAAATTATATCGCACTTTAATATACCAGTAAGCATTCACACCTATAGCTTTTTCAAATGCACTTTAAAGCCATTAAAGGCATTTTATTCCACACATAAACAAGCCCAAGATGCACAAAACTCCCTTGTACTCTAACATATAAATATTTTACAAGCTCTTTCTGTGAAGTGAAATGTGTATTTTGCAACACAGTGATTGCTTAGTGCTGGATTTTGTTACAGGGGTTTGGATTACAGCCAGCTCAAAAGCAGAGGAGCACCAGGACACCAGCTTCTCACAGGCTGGTTAGAAACAAATTTTCTCCCAATGATCCCAGGATGTGTGTATGTATGCACCTTCAAGACACCTCTCAACTTATGATGACCCCTTGAATTTTATAGGGTTTTCTTAGGCAAGGAACACTCAGAACTGGTTTTGCCATTTTCTTCCTCTGAAATATAGCCTACAGGCCTGGTATTTCATTGGCCATCTTCCATCCACGTACTAACCAGGGCTGACTCCACTTAGCTTCCGAAGCCAGACGGGATCTGGGATTTGCAAATTTCTTCATAAATTCAATAGAAAGAACCTGAAATCTAAGGAAAGAACTTAAAATTGGGAGAAACAGGGAGAATAGTGAAAATAGCATAAGTTATCCATCCCACCTCTCAATTCTGCCATTTATATCAATTGTGAGAAGAATGCCAGAGGAGTTCTCTGAATGTAACTGAAGTACTTTCTCAAGGTTCAGGTCAAGGAGAGCAATTTGATATTTATGTTTATGTTGCTTCTTTATCCCAATGGCCTTGGATATATTTCTCAAAGTCTTTCAACTGAAGAGGTGTGTTGAAGATATTGCTTCCATTCTTGCACTTCAGCTAATGATTATTATCAGCTGCACATTTGGGGAACAACTACACCGTTTCTGTATCCATTTCCTGTGTTTCCTTTAACATCCTGTCTCATGAAGAGTCCTGAAAACCTAAAAAGATGGCCCATTTTGTGACCTTTCAGTTTTCCTTGAGAAAGATGTTGGTTGGTATCCAATACTGCAGTAATAGCTTCATAACCTAGAGCAATAGATCTGTAACTGATTCATATTCAATAAGACTCCATAGTCTTATTGTTAACCTATGTAGATGCCACCCCAGTCCCTCTTAAGAGCCAGCTGCTATACTGGGAGGTCAGCTCAGCTAGCAACTGGGGCACAAGGAAAATGACATTTCTACCCGTCTCCCACAAGCAAGCAAGCCTTTGGCCATGAAAGGCAGAAGCCATGCTACAAGTCCTTGTCACCGCTTTGCTCACTGGTGAGGTGTGTGGAAATGTCACACTCATTGTGTACTGATCACCAGCTGAGTGGATCTCTTTCACCCAATCTGGCAGCTGGCTCATAAGAGGGAGTGAAGGTCAGGCCCAAGAGACGTTAGTTATGTCTCCTTAGCTAAATTGCCAGTGTAGGATTCTAGTGATTCCTGTTCTGTGGATTATGGCTTAAATTGAATATATATCTCTCAAAACAAGGATGGGCACTTACACATCAACAACAAAAAAGGAGGAAATAGAAGATTTAAAAAGAGGACAAAGAGGGCAGTGACTTACACACACATAAGTATAGCTTATATGTAAGTCCCTTTGCAGACATGGCACAAAGAGCTATTCTTTTGCCCTTGTGTTCCATCCAAGCACCTCCCACTCCTTCCAAGCACCTTCATTTGTTCCCTCAAACCCAGCTGAGACTACTGCTTCTCTGTGGTCTGAATCACCTTTCTCACCAGTAAGTAAGCAACAGTAGCAAAGATCCCTTGACATCTGCTTGGGGATGTGTGCGGAAACATGGAACTGTGCATTTGGATCTCAGCCTATAGGGGAGAATTTCTATGTATAGATAGAGAAATATTTGCCAGAATCCTAAAATGGCTACTTAGTTATCTCTGCATTACTCTTTCCTGGCCCAACCTCCCCTCCCCACCTATCTTAAGAGCCAACTGTCAAATTGGAAGCTGAACAGACCTCCTTTGCCCATGATCAGAATACAAGGAGGGCAACACTTGCACCCTCTCCCAACACTGAGTATCCTTATGACAAGGCTTCTTTCCACACTACACTGTTATAGTGCTATTATTCCACTTTCAACATCCTGTGGAATCCTGGGATTTGCAGTTTAGGGAGGGGCATTTAGAATTTTCAGTAAACTACAAACCCCAGAATTCCACAGGATGTTGAAAGTGGAACAATAGCACTATAACAGTGTAGTGCGGAAAGGCCCAAGGACGTGTAACAGGAGACCTACTTCTGATTGTCACAGCCTCACCAACTGGCAGAAAGGGTATGAAAGCATCATTTTCTTTGTTCCCTAGAAGCTGAACAGATCTCCTTCACCCAATCAGGCAGCTAGATCTTAAGGTAGACTAGGGTGGCATTTACATGTTTCCCATAATACTATGTAGTCTTACTAAATATAGATCAGCTACGGATCCATAACAGTGGATTACAAATCTGTAACTGCAACATTGAATACCAGCCCATTTCTATAAAATAGGTAGTAATAACCGTCTTCTCACCATAGTGAGGAAGACTATTAAAAGATGGCTTTTGTATAGATATTCATTCTGCTGCCCAGGTGCTCACTGTAGATAGGCAACTTCAAGTCCTCCATTGGCCCTCCTTTTTCATGGATCTTCATAATTAAAACAGGTTTAAAGGACATCTTCAAACTGCACAGTTATAGTACTATATTCCACAATAATTGCCATGGCTGAATCCGATAGAATCCTGGGGCACTAGAGGTCTCTGGCTAAGAATTCTAAATACCCCTCGATAAACTGCAGTCCTGGTATTCCATAGTATATTGCCATGGCCATTAGAGTGGAATACAGCACTGTAATTGGGGAGTTTGAAAAGGCCCTTAGATTTAACAGCCTTTTCAACAGAGGATGCCTTAAAATCAATAAATGTCCTGTAGATAGCCCTTTGAAAAGAGGAATGTTCTCTCTACAATAGGCCGCACGGCCACTCAAAACTAATAGAGTGATGTGGCTTCATCCCTCTGCTCCAAACTGGAAACAGCTGAACTGAGAAAGCAACATATTCTATTTTGGGGCAGTGCAGCTCCCTAATCCTGGATGCCTTGCCAAACATGTGAGATATCAGAAGACAAAACATTTATGAGCTACAATAACAAGCAAACAAACAAACAAAAAGAGGAAGAGATAACAAAAGAATGAAAAAGGTGGTGTGAAGCTCCCACAGGATGGAGTGATTCTCTAAGTCTTCATAACACTAATCAAGCCCCGCAGATTCTAATCTTTGCTGTAATTAACTTTATCCAAATGAGCAGCAGGCTGAGTGGCTTTGTTTTGGAGTTCTTCTGGCAATTTAATGCGTCTTGAAAATGACTTGGCAACTTCCTGGAGGAAGAAAGAGGAAAGGAGAAGAAGATTAATGGGATGCCAAGTGTTTATTTCTTCTAATGAAAAGGAACTGCAAAGGAGCTTTACTGTGGTCACATCCAGAATGAAGAAACACAAACTTGCATTAGGGTAAACTGGGGCCACAACTTTATTTCAACAAAACATAACAACGATTTGTCAAGGAATCAAAAACATGGGTGAAAAAAATTGGAAAATTAATTTCATTTAAGGAAGCAACTCCCCCAGAAATCCTCAAAATGGTTGAGTGCTTCCAGGACCTGTAGTCCAAAGAGTAACTTTTCTTTGCTGTACATGAGATGTTATCATAATCCAGGAGAAGCCATCAAAAATCAACTTTCCCAGGCTCTGCACAAGCTGCTGTCATCATCCAAGAGCCATTATGCAACTATCTTTCTGTTATACTCGGTAGAACCTTCACAGAGCTGGCTTTGAGAAAGAAGTAGTACACTCAGTACCTCTTTCCCATCTGGCTGTACCTCTTCAGGTATTGAAAGAGACATTCCTGAATCATTCCCTCCTCACAAACATCCATACCTTTAAGAATACAAGTTTCTCGGGGTGTGAGAGGGAGGGCATTTTTGGCATGGTTTGGTGTGGTTCTGACACTGCTTCTACATCAAATTGCCCCAGAACACACCAGTTGAGTGTCTCCAGTGGATTAATGAAGGCATCCAGCAGCTCCCAAAGTGGGGTTTGGGGGCCATAGGCATCCTGGGGCATGCACTGCCTCCCAAACTTTAAAAAGATGAGGAGGTGTCTCTTGAAAAGTGATAGAGAGGATCAGTGGAGGAGACATGAGGAAAACCAGGGCCATTTCTGCACTACACTCTTATAGCACGATTATTCCACTTTCAACATCCTATGGAACCCTAGGGTTTGCAGGATTGCAGATCCCAGGATTCCATAGGATGTTGAAAGTGGAATAATCGCGCTATAAGAGTGTAGTGCAGAAATGGCCCAGGGTTCACAAGCAGAACAATGAGCAGAACGAGAGAATGAAAGGCAGATTTAAAAGGTAACAAAGTGACATATTAGCCGAGAGGTGGATAAAGCAGCCCACTGGGTCATGTGTGGCTTTTTGAGCCCCTAAGTGATTTCCCTAAAGCCCTCCAAAGCTCCCAGATCTCACCCTCATTTTAAAAAAAAAAAAAGTTGGAAGAATACAAGCCAAGTTAATCTCAAAAGTTTGTTCAACTAATCATTGGTTCCCAAGTCCTGAATAATAGTTTTCAGGAATCACACATCACTCCTATGATATCCCAGGATGTTTATCGATATTTTTATATCTGTTAATTTGCTGTACATCCTTGCCACCCAAAAGGCTCCACCTCTGTTTCCTCTTTCTTGTATCCCATTTGACTGAAGAACATTCCTTGAGGCCACCGAGATAGCTATGTGTCTGTTTTACAGGGGATGGGCCTTGATTTGAGGGGCTCTTGTAGCACAGTCGTCTCTTTGAAGGCACCCTTGATCTGAAGGGCTCTCCCATTCAACTTAAATGTGTTTATTTATTTGGGGTATACTCTGCCTTTCCCCCAGAACTGGAACCCAGGAAAACTTACAACATGTACAAGCATAAATAAAAACATAGTAGGAAGGATCTTGTATCTGACATACACCAGCGTAAACTCCAGTTACAATAGTGTATGTACTTGAAGGGATATTGGAGGTGGAAGTAACCTGTACCTCTTCATGCAATTCCCTTGCCTGGATGTGCAACTGCAGCTGAGGGAGAAGGAAATTGTCCTATGCTCCAATCAGCAAGTGTCCCAGGAAGCAGGTAGTTGGAATGCAAGAGCTGTTGTGTGGCTAAGCCAGTCCAGGTTAGTCGCAGGTTATCAAGCAGGGTGACGGAAAGAGCAAGGCAGTGGTCAACAGCCAGTCCAGAAGTTGCACAGCAAGTCAGTAGTCCAAATAAACAAAGTCAGCAAGGAGTCAAACAAAGTCATAAATAGTACCCAGTCCAAACTCCAGTGAACACAAAAATGCCAAAGTGTACTGCAAGTCACCAAGATAGATCATTGTAACACAAAAGCCCTTAGTTCACTGCTGGAATATTTATAGCCAGGTGTCTCAAGGCACCAGGTGCTTTTAATCGGTCAGCATCTCCTACTTAAGAGTCTCTGGGACTGATGTAACATCTCTTTATCACTCCAACTTTTTAAGCTCCTGCTTGGAAGTAGGGCCCCCTCCTGCCTCAGCATCTAACACCTCTGACTCAGAGAGACCACAGAGAGCAGGAGTTGTACATTTCTGGAATTCCAACTCTGCGTTTAAATTTTCCAACTCCAGAGGGTGAGTTATGACAGAAATTTCTGGTCACAACTGTGTCACTTGGTCACTGCTCAGCTAAAGGGGTACATCCAGGTGTGTTCTGGCTACTCTCAACATCTGGTAAAGGAGGAGCTGCTTTACATGGGTCAGGGGGCTAGGAAGCTTCTCCATCTCTCCTGGATGCTTGTGGGCAGCTGGAATGTACCCATGTGCATCCCAGAAGCCAAGCAGTAGCTGGAAGATGGAGCTGAAACCAGGAATCCTTCAGCTGCTGTTGTACAGCTAGGGAGAAGGTAGGAATAGAGAAAAAGCCTGTACTCATATCCTGTCCCAGTGATGGCATAATTATGCAGGCAGTGGCTTACGCTCCACCAACTGGACTTAGGTCAATAAGTCATAATATTAAAACACAATTTTAGAAACTATAATATTGAAAGTTTATACATATCAATTAAAATAATATTTAAAAATTAAGAAGTATCACACATGTGTTAAATGCTCTTTTCTTAGTAACCAGTCAGTTGCCAAAAGACCTCCTGAACAGGAGGGTATTTAACAGCCATTGGATGGAACACTGTGAAGGAGGAAGCCATCTTAACCTCCCTTGGAAGAAAGTTCCAAAACATAGTGGTTGCCTCCCAAAAGGCCCACTACTGCGTCTTCACAAAATGTCCCCCTGAGGGTAGCAGAATTGAAAGGAAGACCTCACCTACCTATCAGAAAGCCTAGGTGGGTTTATATCAGAGAATTTGTTTGTTCAAGTAGCCTGGGCCCAAGTCACACAGGGATTTAAAAGAGGGTATAAGAATGGAGAGCAGTGGCCTTGAAGCTGTCCAATAACCATTAGCACCAGAAGAGCAAACTAAGCAGTCGTATGGATTGCAGGCATCGTTTTCCCACAGTGGTGGTAAGTTTTGCATTTTTACTTAAATGATTGTGTCAGGACTGTATGATAGGCTTTTTAGCTTCATCTCTCCAAACTCCATTATGTGTGGCTGGCTGGCTTGTGTCCACAGGTCTAGCCGGTTGTGAAACAGCATGTCCACAATGGCAATGTTCATGCAAGGGATACGATGGATAAGGAAAAGAATGTGGAAGTGGATAAACGGTAGGGTGAATACTTTGACTAAGTCCCACAATTCTGCTTGACTGCAAGGTAAGCATGTTTGCCACATGGTTGTCACAACAGAAATGCTACGGTGAATTGGCTATAGACCGTAATCAGACTGCCAGAACCAAACTGCTAGAGACCACAGCCAGACTGCCCCAACAATGAGTGAAGAAGGAAAGAGGATGATGAATTCCATCTGTTTTCACCCATCTGAAAAATACTGTCCCCAGAAACGAACAGTGAAATCCTGAGAAGAAAGCTGCATCAGAATGTACCTTCAGCTCCTCACTGTAGGATATCCTTAAAGTCCACAGCTTTACGTACAAAGTCCCAGGCTCAGTGGCCAGCATACCCTTCTAGCATGGGAAACATTACTATCCAAAAGTCCAAAGAACCACTGCTGGTTTCTCTCCTGCTTTTGTGCATGCAGGATTCAGGTATAGGTTTTCAACCCTTTTCCTGCCCTTTCTCTTTAAATGTCTCCATGATGGTCTGAAGTTCAGATGGTACTTTCTGAGCCTCTCTGTTAGAATCCTTCATAACATAGTCATGATTTACCACATAATTCCAGTAGTAAACTGTATTACCACTTCCTTGTACTACCAAAGCTTTTCTAAAGCTTGCAGGCAGTGAATTTGGGGAATGCAGGGCCCTCAAATAGGAGTATTAAAGCTATAAGTAGCTCATGAAGCATACTCTTCCCACTCTTGGTATAAAACAATACAGCACAACATGGCCATTACAAGATATTGTGTTATTTGAAGCAAAGGTACACCCTCGCTAACAGCTGATTAGACTGCTGGTAGAATTTACTGGCCATGGGTCACTTTAAGAGAGCAACAAAGCCCATGTGGCACACAGAGATCCATCAGAGGGGAAATCAAATGCAATTAAATCAGGAATTTTGTTAACAACAACAAGAGTTTCAGAGTGAGGCCTTTCTGTTTTTCAGAAGGTTTGAGCATTACCTTTTTTTCTTTTTTGAAGCTTTTGATCTGCAACTAATATCCTAAGATATTTTTTAAAAAGAAAACTGAAGTTTCAGGACTCCAGGGCCTGATAACAGATCAGTTTGTGTCGAAACATCATCACTTTCTATCTCCTTCTATGTGTAGTTCTGTAGGGTAAGAAATAATAGTCCAGGTTAAGCTAGTCTGAAGATTTTTTACATAAGTGCTATATTTCTTATTTAAAATTCTTGCCCTATGATGTAGCTGTAAATAATACCACTCTCTTATTATAAACTGAATGTATAATAATGGTACAAAATGTATTCATATCTTTTCTAGCATGCATGCCCCTACACACACATACATTGTTAGTCCAATTTGCAGAAAAGCCATTATTTAAAATAATTTAGAACAACAGAATCATTAAAATTATAAGGAAAAAAAAACATTTAAATGATCAAACTTAACAGATGCATCTTCACACTCTTCCTAAAGAGAGCAAGAGTGGAAACTACTCTCCCTACATGTAGGACAAGCAGACTAAATTGAGCAAGTAAACTAAAAGGACGACATATTCCACATAGGGTTCCAAGATTTCAAGGACTGACCTCCAGGTCCCAGGGGCTAGAGGAAAAATCTCAAAGTGAGAGCACTGGTTTGACAAGCTTTTTTCTTTTGCTGTATGCTGCTCACTCCCGCTGCTGTGGCTGCCTTCAGAGCATCTGGCCTAGGCTTTTCACAGGCTTCGCCTGCTCATCTCTCTCTTTCTTCCTTCCCCCTCAATGTTTCTCAAACCATGACCAGCATCAAGGCTCCACAAAAGGGAGCAGGCAGCATAGGGAAATACTAGCTGCCTCAGTGTTCAAGGATTCACAAGAGAAAAAAAAAGTACTATTATTTTGTTGGATTTCTATTTTGTGGCTTCCAGTTCTGGCTTCATCCTCCTCACACTACCCTAAATGGCTGTAGTCACAATACAGTACAGTTTTCTGTACAGTGTTCTTTCTTGATCTAAAGTGCCCATGGGTTGCACCATTGTTAACAAAAGGTACAGTAAAATGTATCAGCTCCCCTTTTGCACTTGCTTCCCCTTTCTTTTAATTCTTGGTTTCACTTTTCTCTCTCCCTTGGTCCCTTTCTTCTTACCCCCTCCCCCTCAAACTCCTAGCTAAATGTCTGGTCCTTCTCTTTCTTTTTCCTTTTCTCTTTTTCTTTATTCCCCTCTACAACTTCTGGCTACACTCATCTTCTCCCTCCTACTCTAGTTTCTTCTTCTCCCCCACGCTGTCCCTCCCACCTTCTGTCGCTCTCCACATCTCTCCTCTCTCCTTCTTTAGGATCTCCTTCTCCTCAGCTATTCCTCTCTCCCCAATTCTTGTCCCTCCTTCCGCATCTCCCTCTCTCTTTCTCACCTTGTTTCTACTTATACTCCAAACGCCTTCTAGCTACATTCAGCATCTTCTCTCTTTCTTGCTTCTTCAACTCTTTTGTCCTCTAAAGAAAACCTTGAAACCATGACTGGGATATGTTCTCAGAATTTTAAAGCTCTAAGTTTGAATAACGTCAACAGGGCTTGCTGCCTAACGGATACACAGGGTCACCTCCCAGGACATCACAAAAGCCTTATGCCTAGGTCTCAGATTTAGGTACTGAAATCCCAGAGCCTAGAATGCTACCATTCTCTCAACCCTATTTCCTAATGATTGGTCCATCAGTAGTTAACACTAAATGGGATAAAAGGAACCTGAACTTGTATCACCTAATCTTTTCCAAGTCTACTCAGAAGCAAGTGTAATTGAATTTAGTTAAACTTACTCCTAGATAAGAATGTGTTAGCTCACCAATAAAACCTTAAAGACTAAAGCCAATTGTTAATCACAAACTAGAGTACACCTGCTGAATTACTGAAAATAGCACAAGTGTTGACTAAATTGCCATAGATTCAGCAAGTTTATTCTAGTTGGTACTAAAAAATGGATTTAGGCCAAAAAAAAAAAAGATTTATTGTAGTATAAACCAGAATTTCTCATCCTTGTACTCTCTGGATACATTGGCTGATGTATCATCCACAACCACTTAGGGTGATGTGACTTGTAGCAGAAACACATGACATATATGTGGAAATAAAAGAGCAAAAGAGGTGGAAAGAGAACGATATATACCATGAAGATCTCTTTAGAAACAGAGTAGAAGAAATACGTCATGATGGTGATAATTTATTTTTTGATTTATTGGACATATAGCCTGCCTTTCTCCCAAATGGGATCCAAGGCACTTTACAATAATCTAAAAAGATACTACTAAAGCATTTACTTACAAAAGTTAAAAGGAAATTAAATATCACAAATATTAAAACGTGCTGGCTTATATATGGTCTATCAGATAGCCTGGACCCAAGCCATTTAGGGCTTTAAAAGCCAAAAACAGCACTTTGAATTCTCCCCAGAAATGGACCAGTAGCCAATGCAGCTGTTTTAACAGGGGAGTCACATGATCCTTGTAGCCAGCCTCAGTCAACAGCTTGGCATCAGCATTTTGGACTTGTGGAAGTTTCTGAACAGTTTCCAAAGGCTGCCCCACACAGAGTGCATTACAAACAGGATATAATTAAGGCATGTGTCACCATAGCCAGATCTTACTTCTCAAGGAAGAGGTGCAGCTGGAGCACTAGTTTTAAGTGTGCAAATGCAGTCCTGGCCACAGTCAAAACCTAAGCATCCAGGCTTAGATCTGACTCTAGGAGTATACCCAAGCTGTGAACCTGCGATATCAGGAGAGTGTAACTCCATCCAGCACAGGTTGAATCCCTATTCCCTGGTCATTCCTTTGTATTGATGATGTTGATGATGATGTGGGTCTATGTGGTGAAAAATGAGAGACTCTACATGCACGCTCCATGAGAACATAGTTCATTTATCTTGATAGATCATGTACTGAAGATTCTCTTCCTGAAAAAAAGATGGAAAAAGAAATATGAGTTTTCAGAAATCAAAGGATTGGTCTTTCCCATGACAGTGGAGAAAAAAAAAATCATTACAACGATCTTCTTTTCTGTGGGCTCACATACACTGAAAAGAGCATGACAACACTTCTTTCAGACAGTGTGACATTATGTTAGTTTTATAGTCACTCTACCTAAGTGCAGCCTCAGGCAGGCCAAATACAAATATGGGATTCAGGAGATTTAAAAAATAATCAAGTGAAATAATGCAAAAGACATTTGAAATGTCAAACTTTTTTTTTCAATTAGAGTACTGCAAGGTAAAAAGACGAGAGAAAATAGAATGGATTCTCTAGATGGCTAGAATGATTCTTGCAACAAGTCAGTATGAATTATTCTCCCAGCCCTATCCCACCCCACCTTGTTCTGGCATTTCCATTCCTTTGGAATACCTTCCAGGGAGGAAGAGATCTATCACATGTCTACAATAGCATCTGATATGGATGTGTAAAACATCATTGCTGGGCCAAGTTCTACAGAAACTTTCATGGTCTATCTCAGAACAACTGCTAAGAAAGGCATGTTTTGGCTCCTCCAGCAAAGAATCTGGTGCCACCTTGAAGATCAAGAAATTTCAGTTGTCACGAACTTCCATGGACTGCAGCCTATTCCTACAGACACTGCAGTCTGTAAAGGTCTGTGAAAAATAAAGTTTATTAGTCTTGAAGGCACCAGAAGATTCTACTGTTTTTGCTCCAGAGACTGACACAAGTGCTCCTTTGGGAATCTTAGCTTTTGGTACTGCACAGAATGCTGTTGACTATATTACGCTGCTGTAGTGCTCACCTGGCTTAGTCTCTATACAAAAGTCTGCAAATGCACAAATAAGTAGCATGAAGGTGTCACAACAGTGAGGTGATGCTAAGTGCCAATCTGAGCAAAGCCTTTCATATTCAGTTGCAAAAAGAGTGATGTCATCCACCAAGATTGTATACAGTACAGTCATCTCCCCACATTTGCTAGGGTTAGAAGCACAGGACCCTGTGAAAGTGGAAAAACCATAAATAACTAGGCCCTCCCAAACCATATTTAGCACAAAAAAAAGTATGATCACCATATTCAACCTACCATGGATTCCTTGAGGCATCAGGGTCCTTCACAAGGCAAAGTGGCTGGCTGATGGGGCTTACTGCCACCTCCACTGCTGCCCCACACCATTTTTAATAGGGACTTACAAACCTCATTCACAGTTTCCCAGTCTGACGAGGCTTACAACCCCTATTTAAAATGGCCTAGGAGGCAGCAGAGGTGACAGCAAATAATCCATGAATAATCAAATCTGCAAAAGTGAAACCCACAAATGTGGAGGGGTGACTGTACTGTAATCAGGCACTCAAATGATTTTTTCCCCGCTTTCTTTCAAATTAGTACTGTTCTCTGACAGAATTGCCCTTCCCTGACCTGGGTCTCTCCGGATGTTTTGACCTAAATTGCCATCATCCCTGACAATCAGCTATGCTGTGTGGGGCTGATGGAGCTGGAATGCCAATACATGCTGGGAGGAGAGAACAGTCTAGGAAAGATTGCATTGCGTATAGGTATGGTCATGCATTTTCTCCTTCCATTGATTTTACTGTGGTTCCTTTTACCTCCCATTTATGTGAGTGTGTGAGATGGGGGACAGAAAGAAGGATGAAAGAAAGAGAGGGAGAGGTGTTATTGCCTCCATTTCTTGACTTCCAGCTCAGCTCTCCTTCTGTCACTCTGCAATCAAGCATGCTTTTGCAATCCAGCATTCATTCTGTCTCCTCCATGAAAAATGCCAAATTGTACTAACTTCCTAGTAATTTCTCCCTAGCAAATTGAAGTGTCTACCCCAAGAATGGAGCAACTGCAGAGAGGCGGGGCATTCCTCCCACAGCTATCCAGCAGGTACACTGGAAGTGATGTAACATCAGTTCTTGGCACCAACGTAGCTGATTTGAGGCTAATTTTTCCCCTTCAGGGTAGCTTTTGAGAGGTGGGGCATTGGAGAAGCAAACTGCTACACTTGCAGGTGGCTTAGGGGGCTTGGGGCCACTTTGCAGGCAAAAATAAAATCATGCAAAAATCAACTTGAAGAGTTTTGGTTTTTTTAAAAAAAAATGAGGGTGAGCTCTGGAAGCTTTGGAGGGCTTCAGGGAAATCGCTTAGGGGCCCAAAGAGCCACACATGACCCAGGGGCCAGCTTTGTGCACCGCTCATTTGATATATCACATTGTTACCTTTTAAACCTGCTTTTCATTCTCTTACTTAACTCGTCCTGCTTGTGAATCCTGGTTCTCCTCATGTCTCTTCAACTGATCCTCTCTATCAATTTTCAAGACACACTTTCTCATCTTTCAAGATGAGGAGGCAGTGGAATCCCTCAGGTTGCCTATGGGCCCAGAATTCCACTTTTGGAGCCTCTTATCAATCCACTGGAGATACTCAACTGGTTATTTTAGGGTGATTAGGTGCAGAAGCAGCGCCAAAACCACACCGAACCATTCAAAAATGCCCTCTCACACCCCTAGAAGCACCCCCCAAACTCTAGTCCCCAAAACATACCTCCATATTTGCCCATGTCCTGTGCCATTTTGGCCAATATATGGCCAAATATAGAGGTACTTCTGGGACGGAAGGGACAAGTGAGGCCTGTTGGGAGGAAAAGAGTGGTAATGCTATTGCTCAGATTTGCCTTGTCTTAAACTCTACCCAGAAATGTTGAGTAGTGAACAGGTCTCTTGAGTTTTACCCAGCCTTGTATCTTCAGAAATGGAGAACATCCACTGATTCTTCATCTCAGTATGCATTACTAGGTATAACCCCACCTGGAATACTGTGTCCAGTTCTGGGCACCACAGTTCAGGAAGGATATTGACAAGCTGGAACGTGTCCAGATGAGGGTGATCAAAATGGTAAAAGGCTTGGAAACCATACCCTACAAGAAGTGGCCTAGGGAGCTGCGTATATTTAGCCTGGAGAAGAGAAAATTCAGAGGGGACGTGATAGCTATGTTTAAATATTTGAAGACATGTCATATGAAAGATGGAGCAAGCTTGTTTTCTGCTGCTCCAGAGACTAAGACATGGAGCAGTGGCTTCAAACTTCAGGAAAAGAGATTCCACCTAAACATTAGGAAGAACTTCCTGACAATAAGAGTGGTTTAACAGTGGAATATGCTGCCTGGGAGTGCAGTGGAGTCTCCCTCTTTGCGGTTTTTAAGCAGAGGCTAGATGGTCATCTATCAGGAATGGTTTAATGGTGTATTCCTGCATGGCAGGGGGTTGGGCTAGATGGCCCTTATGGACTTCTCCAGCTCTATGACGCTATGACTCCTAGAGCACACTAAAAATGGAGATTTGAAACCAGTGCCCTTCATTTAATAGTCATGCAAGAATAGCTGGGAGGAGATTGTATTTCCCACTTAAAATAATCAGATTTACATGTGTTGTGTTTTAGCTTGATTTGGGCAGGTGGAGAGCAATAAAAGCTCATACCAGTGATTAAGGAATGTATTTTGGACTGTGGACTTTTCAGAGATGTATCCTATTTGCTTTGATGAGATTGCATCTGTGTTCAGTTCACTCCTTGTTGGTCAGTCTGGGATAGAATGCACAATGCTCCTTCCCCTGAACACTCAAGTCAGAGAGAGGGGGATATTTCAAACAGCAGGCTTAAGCAGCTAAGAGCATAGTTCTCTGCATGTCAGAAGCAATTCTTACTTAATCTAAGGAATCCAAGGTCAGTGTTATAGGTTTCTAACCCCAGTTCTACTGCACAGCTTATTAATTATACAACAGTCTTTCCAATGGATTCTCTCAAGTTCTTTTAACTAACAAGTGCTACAAAGACATCACAGTATGACTGTGTATAGATGCCTTCAAGTCACCTGTTGACATACGGAAACCCCATGAATTTCATAGGGTTTCCTTAAGCAAGGAATACGCAAAACTTGTTTCCATTGTCTTACTCTAAAATATCACCTAAAGCACCTGGTATTTCTTGGTGGCCTCTCATCCATGTAGAATGGAGTGACCCTGTTGGCTTTCAGTAGAACAGGAGTGACCCTGCTAGCTTCCAAAATCAGACAGTTCTGGTTACTTGGAATTATATAGCATGATCTCAGACTGAGATGGAGGAAGAATGAATGAATGAATGAATGAACTGATTGATTGTATTAATATGCCTCCTTTTCTTCCAGAATGGGACCAAGGCAGCTTCCAAAAAAGATTAAAAACCATTTAAAATAATTAAAAACATAAAATTATAAAAACTTACAACACTTTTTTTAAAAAAAAATAGCTTAATAAATAAATAAAGTGCTCCCCTGCTCATTTATTAAAAGCCTGCTTGAAAAGAAATGTTTTTGTCTGCCAGTGAAAGGAGACCCAGGAGGGAGCCAGTCTAGCCTCCTGTGGAAGAGAGTCCCACAGGGTGGGAGCAGCCACTGAGAAGGTTCTCTTCCATGCCCTCACCAGGGGAGCCTGGGACAGTAGCAAGACCACAAAAAAGCCTTCTCCTGCAGATCTTAGGTCTCTGGCAAGTTTGTATGAGGAGATACAATCTTTCAAACAGTCCAGACCTAAGCCATACAGGGATTTATATGTCACGACCAGCACTTTGAATTGTGCCTGGAAACGAACCAGTAGCCAGTGAAGCCGTTTTAGCAAAGGAGTTATGTGCTCCCTGTAACTAGTCTGGTCAGCATTCTGGCTGTCGCAGTTTGAACCCACTGAAGTTTCCAAACAGTTTCCAAAAGCAGCCCCATGTAGAGTGCATTTCAGTACTCCAACTGAGATGTAATCAAAGTGTGTGTCACCGTGGCCAGATCTGACATCTCAAGCAACGGGCACACTGGTGCACAAGTTTTAACTGCAAATGCACTTCTGGCCACTGCTGAAACCTGGGCATCCAGGGTCAGAGTTTAATCCAAGGGAACACCCAGCCTGCAAGCTGGAGAATGTTGTTGCCCACAAAAAGGAATGAAATGTTCACTTTAAAAGGTTTTGCTTTTAAACTTTAACTTACTTTGACAGTTTGGTATTTCACCAGGGGTGAATGGGGTTGTGTGCAGCATCCCCCTGTAGTCCTTCTTTTATATTGTTGCATTTACTGCCTCTCCAATCTCTAATGTATGTAGCAGCACTGATGAGACACAAAAAGTCATTTATTATTTATTATGTATTGGCTGGATTCATACAATTGCACCCTCTGCCTAGCTGGCCCCTGGGGCAGTGTTTTAAAAAAATCAACAACTTTGCATAAAACAAAAGAACAAAACCATACCTTGAAACTTATGACTGGCAATTAAAGTTAAAGAATGGCAAACTTTTATAAAGGACTGACGGAACAAGATGGTCTTTTCTGTCTATCAATAACAAAACAAGGAAGCAGCCCATCTCGTCTCTCTTGGGAGGCAGTTCTAGAGTGGGAGTGTCCATGCCAAAAAGAAAAAAGAAAAGAAAAAGAGAAAGAGAAAGAAAAAGAAAAAAGAAAATGGCCTAGCCTGAAATACCCACCAGCATCGCTAGGCTAAGCAACGGAAAATATGACATAGTTTCCAATGATGGCCAGAAGTTACAGGCAGTTTCATTTGGAACCATGAGTTCTTCATACAGCCAGCCCTCCACATTCACTAGGGTTAGGGACACAGGACCCCTGTAAAAACGGGAAAAAAAATCACAAATCTCAAAATGTGTGTGTATGTCTATGAAAGGGGGCTGGAACACGGTGGGGAGAAGGGTTACCCAGGATCCAAACTGGGGCCATTTCCACACTATATTCTTATAGCACAATTATTCCACTTTCAACATCCTATGGAATCCTGGGGTTTGCAGTTTCGGGAGGGGCCAAGTGGTCCCTCCCAAAACTGCAAACCCCAGGATTCCATAGGACGTTGAAATGGAATAATCGCGCTATAAAAGTGTAGTGCAGAAATGGCCCAGGTCAGGGAAAGGAGAAGGAAAGGGGTGGGTCAGCATGGTGACCCTATACTTCTTCGCTCTCACCCATCTCCTTCCATGGGTGTGAGAGGGCACTGGGAGAGCATTTATGGTGCTGAGAAATTGGGCTGTGAGCCATCCTTAGCTGGCCAAGCAGCAGCTGGAAGAGGAGCAGCGTTGGGTTTTTAAAGGCCTGCACCACCTGATCAGAACTGCTGTGAGGGAAGGATTCTCCTGGAAAAGCACTGGAGGTGGCTGGGCTAGGATTGGAGAAAATTCGCAAAGAATCAAATCCATGAAAGGCAAATGTGGAGGCCCAACTGTAAATCCTGGTTCCAAATAGTTTAGGACAATGGTAAACAGCTGTGATAAGTCCAGGGCCAATTTTCAGTCCCTGGGACTTTCTGGGGACAGTATAGATGGCCCAATAAAGCAAAAGGAAAAAAAATGGGGGTTAAGAAGTAAAAAGAAAATGGCAGGCTTTCAGGAGGGGCTGTTTACCCTTATTTTTCCCCATGTAAGGGTGTCCCACGAAGTGTGGAGGGATACATAGAAAACTAGTGGGGAAGCTGCATGCAACCCTAAGACTGAACTTTGCCTACATCTGGAAAAGGGCTGTGTAGGTCAAAATCAGTATGATGAATTGTTATTATTGGAAAGTGATTGGAAGGCAATGTTGTTGTTTCAAGGCTAACGTGACAGGATTTGCAAAGTACATTCCTGTCAAAAATCCAGCCATAGTTTTTAGAACTAGCTATAGAGACGTTTAAATTGCAGCCCTAAGTAGAAACTATTGCTTTTAACTAAATGAGGGGCAAGCAAGGTATGGATTTCTATGGCCAGGTCCTCTTTTCATGTGGGGGGGGGGGACATTCCAAAATAGAATTTGGAGGAAAGCAGTTCTGCCCATTTCAGAAATCCAGTCTTCCAGGAGCTGTATTGGATGCAAACGTAGTCTCAAGCTATGTGCCTGATCTTTCAGAGGAAGTGCTACTCCTGTCCAGAACAGGTTGCACTGCCAATCCGAAATTAAGTTGTCCACTGACCCAAAATGCCTCTGTCTTATCTGTACTGAGTCTCAGTTTGTCCAGCCATTATTCAATCATTCACTCCACCCAGCAATTGTTCAGACATTCCACAGGCCCTTCGGCATTAGTTGCAAAGAAGAGAGAGTGATGGCCATCACTGACACATTGAGGAGACCCAACCTACAAATTGTGAGTGACCTTCCCTAATGGCCTCATGAGGCTGTGGGAGAGCAGAGGAGACAAAACAGAACACTGGGAAAACCCACTGACCAAATGCAGAGGAGTTGAAGAGTATTCATTCACTGCCATCCTCTTTAAATAATCAGTCAAACAGAACCAGAACCATTGTAGATCTATGCCTCCAAGCCCTATACTGGTCAGATGTCCCCAGATGATACTTTGATTGATGATATTAAATGCCACTGCCAGGTCCACCAGACCCAACAGGGATGCATTCCTCACCTGACTATTTCCAAGCATGGGTCATCTAGCTGTGTGATTCAAACTGTTTCTGTGTTAAAACCAAGTCAAAACCCAGATCAAGACCACCAGCTTTGTCCAAGGACTTCTGGGACTGAGATGCCACTACCTGTTCTAGAATCTCACTCAAAAAAGGCAGATTTGAGACTGGCTAGTAATGATCTGTCATATGAACTATATGTTTGATCCTTCCCTCTTATTCTTTTAGGGTGTCAGAGCCTGTTGCTTTTATCATGGGAGATTGTAGAATATCCTTTTAGGAAATGCCAAATAAAGTGTCAGTGCCATGCCATGAAATAGGTAAGTACAGAACTAATTTCCCCAGTCCATGGGAATTAAGGAAACAAATTTTACAGCATTTGGCTTTTGTCTTGGTCCAGTTTAGAACAAGTCTCTGTACTCACAGGTCAACCTGGTTGGCAAGAAAGAGCTTTTCTCCTCTGTGTAGAAGCAACATGGCTTTTGCAAACAACTTAGACATTATATTGCTCATGCATTACCATTGCTTATTGCTAGGAACACATTTGTGTTCCTAGCAATAAGCAATGGTAATGCATGAGCAAGACTTTAACTAAACCCCTCCTGTTTTAATGACAGGTATGGCTAAATATACATCACTGCCCTTATGGTCACAATTACATAATCTTTTTGTTTTATGTCTTTATTGCCACCACTATAACAAAGCCCAAACAGTTCTTAAAAAAAAAAACAACTTCAGGAAGCAGGAACATCTTATTGACCCAGGGGATAGATGTAGAGAGGAAAGACATGTCAGAAAATGACAGGAACACCTAGTCCCAGATATTCTTAGGATAAAAAAATTTGTTGATGTTCACAGTACACAAGGATCTCACCTAATAGCAAGCTTTGGTTGCTCAGTGTGTATGCTTATGTGCTTTCAAGTCACCTGTCAAACTTATGGTGACCCATGAATTTCATAGGGCCTAAGACAAGGAATACTTAGAGGTAGTTTTGCCATTCCAGATCAGGGGTGGGAATTGCTGTACTGCAACTCCCAGCATCCTCAGTCTTTTCAAGCATAACCAATAGCAATTTAAATACTGTTATAATAATTTCTTTCCTTTTCTTCTTTTCCCCCCCAAAAGAAAAAGATTATATTCAAAAGAAACCCTTTGGAAGATAGAATCAGTTTTCCAGCACAGTATAAATATATTTTTCTTTCCTTCTTTTCCAGTAAACAATCCTGAATCTTCATTTTCTAAAATGTAAAGTAGCAGGAATCCATAACACATCTTTCCAATATTTATGCTAAACCAGGGTAGTCTCAGGATATCAGATGTATTGTTTACAAAAGCAATGGACGCTGTCATAGCTCAATCAGCTTATCAGTGATGATTGCTTCTCTCAAAACTTTTCACCTGGCTGTTAATTTTTCATTTAATGCCAAATCCCACAGCCATGTTGGAAGATCCAGTTCTGCATGTTTCCATCCCTCAGCTATAACCATTCTTTGGTGAAAATGTTCATTGTTACTTGTAAAGATGGACAATAACGATAATCTGCCATCACGATTCATTTACTGGAATGTGATTTTTACCTATTCCATTCGAAACCTGTTCCCAAAATGTCCTTGTGATAATGGCTTTTCCATTATCTGGGCAACACAGCTGGGGGGTACAGTCTTTCCTCCAGGGAAACAAAGGGTTAAAGATGTGTTGGTTTTAAGTTACATTTATTGTGAATCAGCATCAGAGAAGAGCAACAGAGATCAGGAGAGACAATCACCCACTAAGGATGACTAGTTTGGGGAGAAGTGTGGAACCTTTGAGATACTTCCAAGTGAGACGTTATAAAAACTTGGGGTGCCAGGAAGCACAGGGGGGGGGGCTTTCCATACTACACTATTATAGCACTATTATTCCACTTTGAACATCCTGTGGAATCTGGGGTTTGCAGTTTAGGGAGGAGCATTTAGAATTCTCAGCCAGAGAGCTCTTTGGCCACAGTAAACTACAAACCCCAGAATTCCACAGGATGTTGAAAGTGGAATAATAGCACTGTAACAGTTTAGTGCAGAAAGGCCCAAAGAGACTGAGACTTTTTATGGAGAGGTATGGTGGAACTGGCTGCCTCCCCTTCCCTAGGGAAGCCTGTTTGTTGGCTGGACAAAAGGAGTCCGGACTCCCAGCTTCCCATGACCATCCAAGACCCAGAACATCAGCTATATTGTGAGTAGAATAGGAAGGTCTAGGTAATCGTATTAGGGCTTATATTTCTTTTTAACCTTGGCTGAATATGACTCAAGCTGTTTTTGTAACTTCATAACTATAGTTGCCCCTCCACTTCTGTGAGGGTTTGGGGCACAGAACCCTCATGAAAGTGGAAAAACCATGATCCCATTGCAATCCCCCTCCCATACCCTTCGGGGGCTCCTCCCTCCCACTCCCTTGCCTTTTGCCCTGGCTCACGAGCCTTCCTTCTCAGTGCTGGGGCCAGATGCAAGGGAATAGGAGAGAGGAGCTCCAGAAGGGAGAAGGAAGATATCTTCTTCCTCCATTGTCTTGCCTTTTGCTTTGGCACGAGTTCTCAGCGCTGGGTCCAGAGGCAAGGGAAGGGAGAAATTCCAGAGGGAAGAAGGAAGGTGTGCATGTATCCCCCCCCCCCCAATTCCCTTACCTTTCACTTCAGCATGAGTTTTCAGAGCCAGAGCCAGAGCAGGGGCCAGAGGCAAGGGAATGGGAGGAAGTGGCTCCAGAGGGGATAAGGAAGGTGCATGCTTGCCTCTCCCCTCCCCCGCCCCGATTCCCTTGCCTTTTGCCTGGGCGTGTTTGCCTTCCCTCTCCACACCCAGCAAACCACAAGGGAATGGGAGGAGAACAATGCGGGGAGGAGGGAATGCCCACGTGCACCTTATGAATAATCAAATTTGTGAAGGTCAGACCCATAAATGTGGATGGGAAACTGTACTCCTCAGTAACTCTGAAGGAAGGTGCCTTCATGCACAAGAAACCCTTTAGCTAATGTAAGATTGCTTGCTTAGAATAAAAGCTTTCCTTTAAAGATACTTCTTTCCATGCTATCTTGACATACCTTTACTTAGTGTGTACACACATATAGGTATAGGATACTCATTTCCCCACAGGAAGGGGGAAGAAAAGTCTCTCCAGAGGCAGAGATGGAAAGTGTAAGCCCCACTAAGTTACCTAGGCCATTTCCGCACTAGACTGTTATAGTGCTATTATTCCACTTTCAACATCCTATGGAATCCTGGGTTTTGCAGTTTAGGGAGGGGCCGGATGGTCTTTGGGTATTTCCTCTCCTGCTCAAGAGCAGGAGACAGGGCTAGAGAGCCTGTTACAGTTCTATGTAATTAAATTAAAGTTCCTCTCTGTTCACATCCTCTCCAACAGGAAGGTGATTTTTTTATTAGTGACAGTTGAGAGAGAGTTAAATGCCATCTATATATAGTGTTTTATATGTAATTTCTTTCAGAGAAGTTGAAGTAGCTTTAAAAGAACAACTGACCCAAATGCTATTCCAATCTCTATCTGAGATTAGAGTGTCTAGATGAGTTTCCCAAGCAGCTTGCACTCCTTACAGTGTTTCGCATTGATTATGAAGAAGAACATAATATATTTGGAATACTAAACTCCTTGTTGCATTTATTAAGCAATGCAATAATCCTCAAAAGAGGTACTAGTCCTTGGAAGGCTTTCATTAATTACTATTTTTTTTTACAAAAGCATAATCTTCAAGTATTCTAAATGGTAATTTTATTATTCAGCCATACCTGTTAGCAAAGCCTCTGACAGTGAAGCTCCTTTTGTCAAAGTCTTTTTACTCCCACCCAGCCTGCTCTTTTCCTCCTCACCCTCTGTCTAGGCAGAATTATTTTAGCAACATAAATTTTTAGGAGAATGGTGAAGGGGGCTGGAAAAACACAGGTTTTCAATGTTGGGTTGCAGCAGCGTGTCTTCAGTAAGCAATGTAATGAACAAAGCTTCCACTGGAAAACGACGAGATCCTGCTTTAGGCGATCCTACTATAGCTGTGTGTGCCAACATAAAGCAGGTGATGTAAGCAGCAGCTGTCTCCAGAACTGCTTACTATTTATGTGTGAACAGCAAAAGATAGAGAAAAGAGAAGCAAATAATCCTGCTTCATCGGCTATCTCCAGCAGATTAAGATATGGGGGAGGGTCTAGACATTTGGCTACCAAAATGGAAAATCTTAAGAAATGTTGAGGCTGATGAAAGAAAAAAAATCTCTCAAAATCCATTTGGAAGAAGCCTGTAGGTGGTCTCTAGACAATTCAAAATGTTTGTGTTGACCTCTACCTTATCTGGTTGTTTCATCTTACATGTGCATACTGTTAGTTTATAATAAAATATTCACTGAAATATGTTCAATCGGTCCGTGTGTCTCTGTGTGTGGGGGCTGTGTAGGGACCTATCCCTATCCCTATTCTTTTCTTGTAATTTCAGCCTCTGGTACAAAATTTTCTGTTAAAGAAGTAATGCCAAGGAACACTGCTACTTTATTAATGGAGGCATACTTGTAATTATTTCAAAGATGGACAGTAGAAGTATTGCTGCTTTCTTAGGATCAGGTGGTGTAAAATAGATCTGCCTGAGAGACTGGAGAACCACTGCTATTGTGGTAGAATATATTGTGGTAGAATATGAGCCAGATGACAGATAGTCTGATCTAATAGAAAAAAAGCTTTATATAGTCTGGCTCTTATTTTATTTATTGTAAATGGCATTGAATGGCCTGTATAAATAGAAAGGAAGGGTGCTAACATTTTAATTTCTGGATTAATTACTTAATTAAAAATGACTGTTCAGTTCTCCAAGTTAAAAAACACTGTCCCTTCTTCCCTCCATCTCTCGTTCTCTTTCTTTGATTCATTCATTTTTAAACAAATTTGAGCTACAGCTGTGGTTACAGGAGCATAACTTGTTGATTTTAAAAAGTGCCCTCTTGATTAAAATCTTCTCCAACACCAAGAAAACTCATATAGGATCTCTGTTATTGGACCATTCTCTTCATTGGCACGGAATGCTTTAGCTAAGTTTATTGGAGATTTTGTTTACTGAAAAGGTAAGGAGGCTTGGTACAAGACAGGGAATTGTTAACCTCACAGAGGTTAGGCTGTTCTTTTGCTTTCTTTTCCTTTTTCTTTTTTCCTTCGCATAATGAGTGAGCCAGCTGTACTGTTTGTGCCCAGACAATAGTGTCGCCTAGTGGTAATTTTGGTAAATTGATGTTTAGGCAACCTGATCCAAAGTAGCCTTCAGATTATTCTGAATAATCTCTAAAGAAGGGACTCCTAGTTTTATTTTTGTTTTGTGTATTGATTGATTGATTAAAAAATTTTGAAGTGAGCCTCTTTAGGAACAATCAGGTTAGCCGCTTGACAAAAAAAGAGCAATGTTGTTTCTTTTTAGGCTATTTCCTTAGTGATGTGCCTTGGCTGACCAAGGCATAGCAAAGAGGCCGTATGATGGTTTGCAGCTGCATATACCACTCTCAGATACAGCAGAAAACAATCAGCATTAAATTACATTTGGGACAGTATTTAACAACATGCAACTCATTGCATACAATGAAGCAGGGGTGGGCTTTTTTTCCAAAAAAAATTAAATTAAATTAAGCATCTGCTTTTTCAAAGCTTCTGTAGTGGATAACTTTTAACTATCTTGCATAATTATGACATTTATTTATGAATATTCTGTTCAGTTCCTTTCCCCAGTCTTCCAGTAATCGGAAAGAATCGATTTTTCTTGAAAGTGACCGGCCTAGGTTAAGACTGCTAGCATTAATCTGCTGCTTATTTGTTGACATAGTGTAGTCAATAAGCAAAGGGCTGCAGATTAGCACATACTTTCAAAAAATAATTCCCTAGTGCTTGATTTTGAATTCAGGGGTTGTAGTTCTAGACTGTTATGATTTCTCTATATCCAATATCAATCAGACAAGGCAACACAGCAAAACAGCAATATGTAAAGCTGGTCCCATGCTCCAGCAGCATCTGTAAGAGTCACCTGATCTCCAAAATTGAGACTCAGCTATTCTCTGTGGGTGCTGCTGAAACGGTCTTAACTGCCCAGGGAATATGGAGAAGGATCAAAGTTACATTCAAGCCCAGCACCCAGAGCACAGAAGATCCACCAAGTGCTTCAGTCAGAGGTCGAATGACATCAGGAGGTAGAGTGGATGCACTAACTAGAAGACAGGGCTCTGCACACTATGAAAGAGGACATTTCAACAGTTGAGACTGCATGGCAGTTCAATAAGATGGCCAGCTCTACCTGCTGTAGTTTCCTTTTTGCACACAACTATTGAAGGAACAGTAGCCCTGTCCATTTGCCTGTGGTCATCTTATCAGATGGCCACACATCTCATATTACCCAGCCATGAAAGGAAGTGAGAAGGCAGAATTCCTGCCCTCCATTATGGTTTTGCATCCTTGAAGTATGGCATAGGAATAAAGGCTCTAGAGAAAGAATAGGAAAGGCATAGAAATCTTATTTTTTTGCTCTACCTTTCCAAGACTTCCCCAGCTAGTATGGCCATGGGGATTAGAAGAGCTATGGTCCCAAAATGTATCTGGGAAAGTAGGGTTTTGCTGAGGAATTTCAAGGAAGCAAGAGAGTACCCCTGGTTATTCTAGTGAAGGCCTATACCACATACAAAACCAAAACAAAACAAAACATACAAAAACATACAAAACAAAACTGTCAGCAAACTTTGTTTTGCTGCTGACTTTTAACAGAATAAAAGTAGAAGATATGTCCTGGCAGGACATAATCTGTAGCTTCCTTTGACTTGACAGATCACAGTTGTACACTACAATTCATCCTTCTTTTCCTTCAGAAAGGGAAAGGCTAATCACCCCTCCCAACACTTTATAGTTTATCAGTATTGGTTCACTCCATGTTTTGGTTTTGTGTACATGTTTTCCTGGGAAAGAGCAGCTCAGCTTCATATATTTTTGAAAGTCTACAGTCATCTGAGAACATTATCAATAATTAAAAGATGAAAACAATATGATTATGGAAATCAAAGTACCTCTGGGTCTGTGAGAACATGCAATTTCCTAATGAGCTGCTGGCATCCCGCAATGCGCACTGATCAAGAGCATAGCTCTTTGAGGTACATTGCATGCTTGAAATGAGCCATCCCATCTTCCTCCTAGATGGCGTTGTGGCACTGACATTTTTATAATTAAAGAGACAGCATCAAGGTAGTTCTCATAATTTCCTCAAAGTAATTTCCCCCCTTCTCACTGTTTATATTAGCTACATGACAAATCCATTTTCTTTTCAGTCACTAGAATACCAAACAAGAACCATCTGAGCAGCAAGAATAATTCATGTTCTTCGAATCTTCCTAATCCATAGTGTAAAGAAGCTGTGAATGCCAACAACAAGAAGCATGCATATATCAATAAACGGAGCTGCTGCATGAAGGAAAGCAGCAGTGATGATGATAAAGCTGAACACTTATACTGCACTTTAAGTCTTCAAAGCATTTTATAGTCCGTAGGTGACACTCTTGGTGAGTGATGTGGTATTTGTGATCTGTATGTACCGAGTTTCTAATAAGAACATCAGCTGTTCATATGCAATAGCCCTTGCTTCTCAGAAGATACACATGGACCAGGGTCAGCTACAAGAAATCATAGGGCCTCTTTGCACTACATTGTTACAGTGCTATTATTCCACTTTTGACATCCTTTGGAATTCTGGGGTTTGTAATTTACTGAGTTCAAAGAGCTCTCTGGCTGAGAATTCTAAATGCCCCTCCCTAAACAGCAAACCCTAGGATTCCATAGGATGCTGAAAGTGGAATAATAGCAGAATAGCAGTGTATTGTAGAAAGGCTCACACTCTGGTCCACCTGCTCTTCAAGTATCAGAAACCTAAATCTAGTGCAAGACTTCTTTTTCTTCAGAAATAACATTGCAAACCTAAAAGCAGATTTGGGAGAGAATTTTGTTTCAGTTAATGTTTAAAAAGAAATTGCAGGGAAATTTGTTTTTTTCTTATTTGGCTTGGATGGGGCTTGAGATTATTAAAGAGTCTAATGTGGGAGAAACCAAAAACCAGCAGATTCACCCTCCAAGCCGACAGAAGAGCAGCTATGGGGAGGAGAGGAGGACTTTTACCTCCCATAAGAATTCTGTCCCCTGCAAATGAAATTGTCCTTCAGTCCCCAAATTTCTAGCATTGATGTAACTTGAAACTTCAGTTGAGCATTTAGAAACAGAGCTTCAGCATTCAAGGGAAGGCAAATGGACCAAGGGAACGTGAACACATGTAAGTATGAAGAATTTTCAATGTCTCAGTCTCTGGAATGCAAGAAATTTGGGGACTGAAGGAAAGATTCATTGAGGGATTAGAATTATAATTTGGGGGCATTGTCTTCATCCTCCTCTCATAGGTAGTTGCAAGCCCAGGACTTTAAGTGGTTAACTATTTAAAGTCTAGGTCTGAACCCCTGTGCAGTCAGTGATCTTAGTGCTGAATCAGAGCAGCTTCTTTTTTCTTCCTCAAGAAGCACCTTACTTTTACAACTATATGTAAAGCAAGAACAACATGGTGGGAAATACTTGAACTTGGCCAGTACAAATGGGGGAAAATTAATTTGTGAAGAATTTTCCCAAAATCACCCATTTTATCATATTAAGAACAGAAAACTGAACTTTTAAAATGCTGAATATGGGTGAAAGTGAAACTGACAGTTTTCCCGAACCCTATCTAGATATAATAGGACAATAATTACTTTGGCTGGGGTAACTGTGGAGTGATTAGGACTGGGATAGGCAAATGTGTGTGGTTTCCATTTCTGTTTGAGTTCCTCTGCTCCACCAAGACATTTTATATAGCAAACTCAGACACCGGTTATGACAACTATGTGGCCAATACAGGGTTTCTGAAAAATAAAAGAATGGCAGCAGCACACTTGAGGGAATTACAAAGTTTATAGAAGTACACACAAAATCTTTAGGGGATGCAAAGAAACAGGCAATAATTCCTAGCAAGCACTGAAGATGTTTAGCAATCTCAGAGTGTTAAGTGTCCTTTGCAGGTGAGGAACAGAGACCAGTGTGTGTGGAACAAGATCAAGGAAGCTGGCATGGAAGCCTTGCTGGCTGGAATGCTGAACAGCAGTACTTCACGCTGCAACATTTTATTACTGATCATACTCATGTTTTAGACTGGTAAAGCAACAGAGTATAGTTTATGATGCCATCATTAAAGCGGGTATGGGAAACTGCCATCCCCCTCCTTTTGATATTTCTGGCATTGAGCTCTCATCAGTCCCAGCCAGCATTGCCTATTATGGCTATGAGGATTATGGGAGCTGCAGGCCAAAAATATCTGAAGGGTCACAATTGCACACTCCTGACTACATAATGTGTCTAGATTAAATGATCTAGAATAAGGGCAGATTAACACGGTCAGGGGCCTGGAGCAGTTCCAAAAAAAACCAGGGCTGCCTTTCTGCACATGTGTGAGCTAGTCTAGGAGCAGCATTATAGAAAATTTAATAAATAAAGGATTAAATGCTAAATGAAATACAAAGTACAATAGGTAGCAGCAAAAAAATTTGAACCATGTTTTTTTCTTTCATGCAACAAACAAACTGTTGATGATAATACAAACGTTAGGAGACTCAGGAAATGAATGGAGAAGCAGCAACAGCAAACTATACTTTTTATCTTCAGCACTGGACCCCTAGCCTGTGAGGAGTCGGAACAGTTGCACCATTGAAACCACTAAGAATCCAGTCCTCGTCTGGAGTGTATTTTCTTACTTAAGAACAGAAGCAACAACTTGCAATATTAGAACAAAATTTAAACAGTCCAGCCTCACTCCCTCTATGTGCATTTATAAGATCCTTCAGGCAAGAACATGGCATCTTATACTCTGCAGTTGCACAAACTTATGATATAAATATCATAAGCATCTTATACTCTGCAGTTGCACAAACTTATGATATAAATATAAATAATATATAAATATCTATGTAACATGTGACAATTGCATACTGACTATGTGGCGGTCACCAAGCCATTTGGCCATCTTCGCTATAGCCACACAACCATGCTGGGGAGCTGGGCATGTATAGGGGCATTTGATCCATTTAGGGGCATTTGATCCATTTGTCTCAAGAAAGAAGTCTAAATTTGGAAGAAAACTACATTGACCCAAAGGAGGGCAGCCATGTATGTTCACTGGCCACCCTCCATGCTGGCCACAAAACATTTGGCTACTCTAAAGTAGCTGTGAAAGAGCTACTTCTACATTGCCTCAGTATCAAGTTGCAAGATGGATTTTTCTGACCTACTTTGCTGCAGTGTTCTGCTCAAACGAAAAGATGCAAGATTGCCTTGGCATTTTACTTGGAAGAATTCATTTGTATTAATTGAGCTGGACTCCATTAGTCCTTATTTGGAATGATGAAGTGATTTCAGCTAATGGCCAAGGGAGCTTTTCCCAGCAACTCTTTACTATTAGATTTGCCCTATGCCAAGATATGAACTGGTCATTTCCATGTGGGTAATTTAACTGAGAAGCAGTTAAAGCCTGTGGGTCAAGGACCTCTGTGATAGCCAGGGGCTAGGGACCAGCCTGCTGGCAAGTCTTCTTTTACCTCAAATATTCTTTTTGCGTCATCCTGCAGCTTTCTCCTTTTTTTTCCTGTTTTTTATTTGTTGTTCTGTGACTTCAAGACGTTTTTAACCTGTGGTGGCCTTACAGCAACCCTGTGTTGTTGTTGTGTGCCTTCAAGTTGTTTCCAACTTATGGTGATCCTAAGGAGAACCTTTTGTGGGGTTTTCTGGGGCTAAGAGTGTGTCACTTGCCCAAGATCAACTGGTGGGTTTCCATGGCCAAGTGAGGAATCAAACCCTAGGTTCCATGATCATAGTCAAACTCTCAAACCACTATACTCCCAATCATGGGATTCTCTTGGAAAGATTTGTTCAGAAGGGATTGCCTATCATTGCCTTTCTCTAAAGCTGAGAGTGAGTGACTTGCCCAAGATCACCAGTGGATTTCCACAGCTGAGTGAGATTTGAACTCTGGTCTCCTACAGTCCTGTTCTTTATATGGGGTGCTAATCTAAAGTTAAGTCCCAGCCAGCCTAGCCAATGGTAATGGATTACAAGGGATGTAGTCCAAAAAGTTTGATGGGCCAAAGGTTCCTCAGCCCAGCCCTAAAGCTAAAACAGAGTTTGGATGTTAAAGGGATAATAGATATACAGGAACATTTACCCAGAAGTGGATGACCTTGGGCAAGTCTCTCAACTCTCTCAGCCTCAGAGGAAGGCAAAACCTCCTCTGAACAAATCTTGCCAAGAAAACCCTGTAATAGGTTTGCCTTAGGGGTGTCATAAGTCAGAAACAACTTAAAGATGTGTGCACACATACATACACACAAATTCCTATGGTTCAAAAATGGCTCCAACTCCCATTTCTGATTGCCTTCTTTAATTCCCCACTTGGAAATGTTATCATCTTCCGCAGTAGCTGTGGAAGACTGGTTTAAAGAGGTATGGGTTCTCAGAATGTAGCTCCTTGAGTTCTGCTGGTTGTTCCATTCCATTCTTTGGGACTCAGGCTGCAAGGCACCTGGGCCTGTCCCTTCCCTTTGAGTCATGGGACTTGGGAAGCCTTTAGTTATTTAACAGGTGTCCAGTCCTAGGCTATTTCTTACGGCTTAGGAATGGGGTTTAGGTGACTCTCCTCTGCTTACAGGGAAGAAGGTCAAGAGGAACATATGCCTCAGCTGGATCTCACACTTGGCAGCTCCTCCTGCAGCTCCTCCTGTAAATATTGAAATAACAGTTACCCTAACTGAACCCATTTCTCTCTCCGGTCTTGCTCTAAGTGGATAAGCAAAAGTGACTTCAGTCAACCTAAGGCCATTTCCGCACAGGGAGAGGGAATTGCCCCGTGCTGCTACTTACCGGGTCTTATGGCTCCCTGGTCTGGTCCAGGCTGCTCCAGAGCAGTGCGTGCTTGTTGCTCCGCACTGCTCTGGCGTTGAAAATGGTGGCTTCCGGTTGGTCGAGGGTCTCGACCAACCGCTGAAGCTCGCCAGCCTAAAGCCCGCCCCCGGCAGATCGCAGGCTCGCATTGGTGCGAGCCTGCAAATCTGCACAAGGGAGCAGGCTCGCACTGGCGCGCTCCATGCTTTTGAAAAACCGAAAGAAACAGGTTTTTCAAAAGCACGCTGGACGACCACTTGGGGTCGTTCCGGAGTGGGTTGAGGTGAGGATCTACGTTAAATAGTCCGGACTCAGTCTGCTCCCAGGTGCAGACGTCTTCCCTGGAGGACGGACTGCACCATTTCAAATACCCTTTGCGAAAATGGCCTAAGTTCCATTTTGGGGCAAAGACAGATGGGGTACAAATCAAATAAATAAAGACAGGAGCTAAGTTTCTGTTCACTATTTTAGAAATACAGCTTAAAGTAGCGTTTCTGTTACGGCTGATATTCCCATACCTCTCTCATGATCCTTCTTGTTGTTACATGCCTTCAAGTCAACCCTGATTTATGCTGACCCTCTTATAGGGTTTTCTTGGCAAGATTTGTTCAGAGTGCATTTGTCATTGCCTTCCTCTTAGGATGAGAGAGTATGACTTGCCCAAGGTGGGTTTCTGTGGCTGAACAGGGATTCAAACCCTGGTTTTCCAGAGTCCTAATCCAATACTCAGGCCACTATAACCGCATTGACTCTAATTATGCTTTATTATACCATACAATATACACTAATATATCCATATTATTTGTTGACATAACCATCTGATGCATTTCAGAATCCTCCAGTTGGCAATATTGTTGGCAAACTAGAAAACAAACAAAGTGATTTACGCAGGCGCAATATAGTTGCACGCATGTTATTATATGCTGGCCTCCTTGATACGGATTTGAAATGGGATTATTATACAACTTGGAGTTGGGTATGTTTAAACTGGAGAAGAGAAGGTTAAGAGATGACATGATAGCTATGTTTAAATATTTTAAGGCATGTAACATGGAAAAGAGAGCAAGCTTGTTTTCTGCTTCTGTAGAGAATAGGACTTGGAGCAATGGCTTAAACTTCAGGAAAAGAGAGTCTCCTTAAACATTAGGAAAAACTTCCTGATGGTAAGAGCAGTTTGGCGGTGGAATACACTATCTTGGTATGTGGTACACTCTTCTTATTTGGAGGTTTTTAAACAGAGGCCGGATGGCCATCTGTTGAGAAGGCTTTGATTGTGTATTCCTGCACGGCTGGGGTTGGACTCGATGGCCTATGTGGTCTCTTCCAGCTCTGTGATTCTATATGAGGGAGGGAGCAAAAGAAAAGATCACTGAATTATATGACTCTGTTGCTCAGCAGCTAATCAAGCAGAAAAGAAATCCTACTAGTTCAGCTAGATTAGGCCACTGCGACTGGCTGCATCTTCAGAGCTGCCAAAGCCGGAATCAGTACCACATCAGCCTCCTTCCTTGGGGTCCATTACATCGTTAGTCACAGCATAGGCATTCTGTATTATACTAGGATGGGTGCATTTATGGTCAATGAGAGCTTCTAATGGTGCTCTTGGTATCATTTATTTGCCTTTGGAGAGGCAGAGTCATAAATTGTAAAGCAAATGCTTTCCTATTTCTTTAAAGTACATCCCAAAGAAAGGAAATCAATGGCTTGATCTTTTCTTTTGCCTTTGTAAAATGCCTACATTAGAGCAGGCAGCACAAATACTGGTATCTGGGGGAAAGGGTGCCCCAAATTGCTCTCCATCTCTGCACAGTCAATAGTGGTATGGAGCTCACTTTCCATGAAAACAATCTTCTTTCACAAAGGCCATTTCCACACGGGCTTAAAGAAACGGTGCAGAGCGTCCTCCAGGGAGGACGTCTGCACCTGGGAGTGGACTGGGTCGGACCTACTTACTGTAGTTCTGCACCTCAGCCTGCTCCCGAACAACCCGAAGTGGTGGTCCAGCGTGCTTTTGAAAGATCGTTTAAAACAGGTCTTTCAAAAGCACGGAGGGTGCCACTCCGTTCCCGTGCTCCGGTGCAGATTTGCAGGCTCGCACCAGTGCGAGCGTGTGATCTGCCGGGGGCGGGCTCTAGGCAAGGCGAGCTTCAGCGGTTGGTCGAGACCCTCGACCAACTGGAAGCTGCCATTTTTGTCCCCAGAGCAGTGCGGAGCGACGAGCATGCACTGCTCCGGAGCACCACGGACTGGACCGAGGAGCCAAGAAGTCTGGTAAGTAGCGGCACGGGGCAATTCCCTCGCCCTGTGCGGAAATGGCCAAACTGGAAATCATGATCCAAAAGCAGCAGACAATGGTGGCTGCAGGGTTTCCCATGCCACTGGGGCAGTCAATCTGTTCTGGGGTTTAATCCAGGCTTTAAAGGAGCAATTCAAGGTGGGAAGAGGTTCTCTGCCCCATTTATGTAGAAGCCACCATCTGCCATCAGTAACAGCAGTGTGTGTCACAGAACTTGAGAAACTATTCTTGTGACCATAACTTCAAGAATCTGTCCACCCAGTGTGACCACAGACCATGCCAGCTGAATGATTCTGGGAGTTGTAGTTCCCCCAAATAACTTTTCCAAGCTCTGATGTGGTGCTTTTATTACATTGCTGTTGTGTGCCTTCAAGTTGTTTCCAACTTAAGGCATCTATCATGGTGTTTTCGTTGCAATATTTGTTCCAGGGGAGGGTGACCTTGCCTCCCTCTGAGCGTAGGAGAGTATGACTTGCCCAAGGTCACCCACTGGGTCTCCATGGCTGAGTTGGCATTTGAACCCTGTCTCCAGAGCCACAGTCCGATGTTCAGACCACTACACCACACTCTGGAGTTTTATTTATTTGCTTTTATTTCCATGCTTCAAACAATTGTCTCTCAAAGCAGCTCATGCGTCAATTAAAAAAGGGACAGACGCTGCTATCAGGCTGACAAGCTTAAAAGACAAAGAGAACAAAGCGAAAAGAGGGGGATCAATTCTTCCAGGCCAGAACAAAACGTTGATAAGCTGTATTTACATAGGAATGGAGAAAGAAATCATTGGGTTCACATTCTAATACACACTGACCTAATTCACATTTTGCAGGCTAACATACAAGCTGGAACTGAATGATCCTTTGGTTTTGTACTCTCCTGAATGTTTCTGATCAGACACTGCTGATGAAAATGTGTATGGAGGGAGGGGAGACAAATACATACAAAAATATGTGCAACTTTTTGGCTGTCTTGTTTTTTTAAAAAAAGATACAGAAATATGGTGGAATGTATTTGTGCTTTGGGGGGGAAAGTGATTGTACAAAATGAAATAAACAAATTTAGTCATCTCTGCATTTTATCTTCCCTAACCAGTGTTGTTCCCTGAGCAGCAATTGTTGGGCTTTTATGTTTTTGAACAATGGCTGGACCCAGAGTGCCCTTTTTCCTTGCTTCTGCAATCCCAGTGTTACCGCTGTTTCTAGCCGAGCTTGTGGGATATTAAGATATCATTTGATATCAATAATTTGGCCTTCTGTACCCATTCCTTTCCACGTGCTTGCGAGGCCCCAGACAAGGACGCACACAAGCGTGGCCGACAATAGCCAAACCATTCAAATCCCGATCTAGGCAGGCCAGTCATTGCTGAATGCAGCTTCAAGAGACCTCAAGGCAAGTACCACATTATGTATGCACGCTACTTACAAAAGATCCCCTGCCCCGCACAGGCAGCTTGATGAACGGACTATACAACTCTCAAGCACTCCGCGTTTGCATACTAGCTACTCTATTGACAATCTGGCTATAACTCAATCATCTAAAGTACTGACCTTTCGGAGGCTTTGTATCCAGCCCAAAACTCATTGTTTTCCCCAAGTACGGACTAGCCTGCGGCCACAATTTTCCCTATAAGAACCCCTGACTTTGAGCACTCCTCGGATCGCTCTTGGCTTCCATCCCACCTTGCTGTCGCTTTGTCCAGAGAGCCTTCCCCTCAGCCCCATGTGCTGAGAATCCACGCTCCCCAGCTTCTTTGCTTCTAACCGGGCTTCAGGACAGGTATAGTATTTCCCATACCAAACCTCCTCTAAAAATCCCTCTGTCAGCTCCTACCTTTATTTCTATAGTTCCTGGTGTGAGTGTGTTGCATACACTTGTTTGATTGTGCTTAAATAAAACAATTATTATTATTTCAACACGTGCCTCATCCTTGACTCGGCCTCACCCCGTAGACATAGGGTTCGAGATCTCGCTACGTTACCCTGCCTCTCACATTGCAAATGTGTGCTCTGTGCTAATTCCCTCCCCATTGTTTGAGCACATTTAGGTGTCCCTCCCGGGACCCCCAGAAATCAGGGTAACACCAGCATGATAGTTTCCTCCATGCAACTGCTTCTTCTGTAGTAGTTCGATTTCGCCTGGCTGGTCTCTGCCTTGCCTTGATATTTATCATGGGAGACAGGTAGTAGAGCCTCCCAGTAACCCTAATTTCCCTAGCTGATAGGCACAGGGTTCAAAATGATGAGAGGCTGACCTTTCTCAGGTAAACCCAATCTTTAATGTTCCCCTTTTTGGCTGCAGTTCTGCCGTACTGGTAGTATGCTTGTGAGGCAGCAAAATAAGATGAGGCACCTTCTGCAAAGACTTGTAGTTTTCATCAAATAAATGTTTAAAGTCTTTGTCATTGCATTGATCTGAAAGACGGATTACTCTGCTCTAAGGATGCATCCATCTCCGTTGCAAGTAGCCCATTGTCATGCCCATTTTTGTTTATGGGAAGGGATATTCTCTATTGTGCACCCACCTGCTCTGCTATTTTCTTATCTATTTCAGAAACACCAGCGAAAAACGGAAAGCCAAAAAATTTGCAGATGAGAGTTTTGTTCATAATGCCTTTTCTGTAAGTCTTTTGACACTACACAATTATAGCACTATGATTCTATTTTTATTGTCATGGCAACATCCTATGGAATCCTGGGATTCGTTGTTTAGGCAGGGATATTTAGAGTTCTCTGCCAGAGACCTCTAGCGCCTCACCAGTCCACAAGCTCCAGAGTTCCACAAGATGGAACCCATGGCAATTAAAGTAGAATCATCAATTGTGTAGTGTGAAAAGGTCCTGTACCTTCTCCCCATTTACACACCACTCATGTAATCAAGCATATATTTCCCTTTTGTATTTGCCTTTACCACTGTGTATTAAACCAAACCATCCAAAAGGTGGGCCTCCACCACTATTGTTTCACCTCTCTTTACCTGTGCACTAACAAAACACTAAGATCTTCCCATCACATTTAATGATAGGTTTTGTACTAGGAATGCAAAGATTATTCAAAAATATCTGTAAAATAGTTGAAAAACATGTCTCTTGAGTGTCAAGAAATCTGGACTGATAAGATTCTTTGCAGTTCAGGATTTATTTCATACAAAATTCATTCATAGTTATTTTTTTGCAGAAAGCAACATTTTCTGTGCAGGAAGCAGCATTTTCTGCACAGAAAAAAAATATTTCAGCACAGAAATACTATATCTACACAGAAAAAGTGATCTCCACAAAATGTGGAGATTTATAAATTGGAGACTTACTCTAAACAAAAATCTCACATGGTTGTTGCTGTTTTCTGTGCAAAAATACCATGTACAAATGTCACCCAGATCTAGTCCTGAGTGGTAAATAGTCTTTAAAAACTATGTAGTCTCTGAAAGCTTTCTTGCAGTGGAAAGAAAATTGCTACAATTACTTTTAGCTTCCAAGAAGAAAATTAGCAAAAAAACCCCCAAAACACTATATTCCTATTATGTACCTTTGCAGGCTGGGCAAAGTACAAGGTGGGAACCTCATACAGACCCCACTCCAGTCCACAACCCTGCTTTGACGGCTTCTGGCTACGATGAAGTACTGTCTGTCTGTCTGTCTCTCTATGTGTCTGTCTGTCTGTCTGTCTATTGTCTGTAATTTTTACATCCAAAAATAAAGTGAACATCTGGTCACGTCCAGGTTTTGTTTTCTATTTAACCCTCTGCCCTCTATTTTTGGACCTGGTGCATTTCACAGTAGGTGTGTGGGGTAAATTCCCCCCCCACACACACACACACCAAAGTTGCCTACCCCTCTGTTAAACCAAGGATGACTGGGAATGACATGGCCTCTAGGCTGCACACAGCCTCTAAGACCATTTTTGAAGCCCCTGTACTGCCCAGAATATCCACCGTCACACAAAAAAGGGGAGTCATGCCTTCTGTAATTCTCCCCTAAAACAAGGTAAGTCCCCTGCCTTATTTTAGCCCCAAATACAAACCAAAAGAGACTATTTTTTTTTCCAGAAAGAAACGGTACCAGTAGTAGTAGTAAATATCCTTGTGCCTTTGCATTACAGTGTTCGTGAGCATTCCTTGACATCAAAACAGTACTGCTTCTGGTGACCTGGGCAGATTTATGTCTCTGAGGATTTTGTGACTTCCTAGAAGCAAAACCAGTACCCAGAAAGATCTCAAGACCATCTGTATCTACCACAGTTTTGTTTTTGTAATTTAGAGCCAACTGGCAAAAACACTATTCATCTGCAAGTCTGCATTGTATAATATGTATTATAATTCAATATTTCTAAACAAGAAGTGTTTTTTGAGTTCAAGGTTTTGAAATTAATAAATAAAAGGGGCATGGAGGTGATGAGGAAGAATGATGCTGCCAATTTATTTATATTTTAACCAGCTCAGTTGACATATACAGTATATTAATCCCCAAGATACTATCTGATCATGCAGATAAAATGTACCTGTTCACATGACCATTTCAGCCAGTATTTGCAGTAATCTCTGGTAAGCCAATTCTATACAGCCCGCCAACACACTTTGGGTTTGTACCACAACAGCATGAAGTCATTTTTGTAGCACTCACGGTTGACTATCTGAAGCTAATTTCAAGCTGACTCCTGCTTTAGAACTGCCCCTTTAGTGCTTGTAAAATACGACTATTATTCTGCATATTCCAGTTTTCAGCCGTCATAACATCCTTCTTTTCTACAGGAGGCAAACTCCTTCACACACTCTTTCATTTCAGCAATGCACAGATGGTGTGAAGGTAGTTTGAAATGCCCTACTAAAGTCTTACTGCTAGGAGTATTAATCACTATACACTGCTTAATTGGGTAACCTTTGCTGTGGTTTAAATAGCAATACCAAGTCGCAGCAGCACAGATGGTAATCTGTTATTAATTGATTGCTAATAGTAATGAATGGCTCTGCAATATGGTCTTAAAATGTGATAAATAAAGCAGCTGACAACTATATAAATGGCAGGCCATCTGTGGAAATGGTCTGATGGGACCGTGGCTCCATGCCCATGTGGAATGCAAGTACCATAAGGGTTACTATTTAATTCACATTTTTAACACACCTATATGAGTTTGCTCCCTATGGAATAAGAAGGGCTTATCTCCCCATCCCTCAGGTTGCTTTTCTTTTCATATGGCTGGAGTGCTTTCTGATGTCCAGTACAAGAGAGGACAAGAAGCAAAAAGAGATCTCAAATAGCCCACACCAGACCTATGAATCAGGGCTTGGAAAACCTATGAATGAGGGCTGTAGCCCTCCAGATATTGATGGTGTAAAGTTCCCTCCATTCCCAATAGCTTGTCATGCTGGATTGGGGTGGATGGAATTTGTAGCTGATCATATTTGGAGAGCCCCAGATCTCGCCTCCAAAACTCTGCTGCTGCAGCTTCCTGGCATCTGCTGTCCAACAAGTTAATTCATTTTCTAAATTACTAATGTGGTAAAAAAAAAAATCAATTCACTTTAATGTTAAAATGGATTTTCAAACTTGGTTATCGCTCATTATGTTCATTGTTATAATTGATCTTTACTTTCTAAAGAAATCAAAGTGCTCCTAGACCTTTCCTATTCACATACCAGAGCTTCTTTTTCACACAAAACCTTTCAAGGCCACAAATGACAACTCATTTCACTACAAATTCTTCCCAGGCTTTAAATAGATCCTTATCTCTGATCACTGATCAGAGATGAAGACAGAAGCATGTCTCTTTCACACAGATTGGAGATAAGAGTAGCCAAATAATAAGGCATATAGACTTCACCAAGTTAAAATTAACACATGAAGCTGTTTCTCCTCATTATTCAACCTCTCCACGCATTCTCAGCTTTACAGGAAAGGTGGGCAGCTAGCAGTTATCTATGACACTTTCTGGTCTGTTGTAAAGAAAGTTGTCATTGGGACAACAGAAAGGGTCTTCTTTTCTAGTTAGAAACAGAACGGAGCCACCTCACCAGCCACCTTAAATGAGGGACATAAGCAGTAATGAGTATAGTAAATAAATGCTATTCATTCTGTTAAACTACAGAATGCACGCTGTGGTTACATTTCCTTGAAGAAGTTATGTATTGCTTTTTTCCATCCCCTCCTTCCTTGACTACCAATTCCAACAGGACAGGGATGCTCATGTTCCTAAAACCTACCTCTTCTCCCAATCAATGAATCTGTTGCAGGGGTGGGGAGAGTCAGACTACCTCCCTTTCTTTACAGAATCATAGAATCACAAGATCTTAGAAATGAAAGTAGCCAGAAGGACCATCTAGTTCAAGTCCCTTCCATACAGGAATACACAATTACAGCACTCCTGAAAGATGTCCATTCAACCTCTGTCTAAAGACCTCCGAAGGAAAATGCCACACTTTGATTCTACCACTGAACAGTCCGTACAGTAAAAAAGTTCTTCCTAATGTTTAGCTATCATCCTGTAATTTGAATCCACTGGTCCATGTTCTACCCTGTAGAGCAGTAGAAAACAAGCTCACTCCATTTTCTCTGTGACATCCCTTCAGATATATAAAGATGGCAAACATGTCACCTCCCATTCTTCTCTTCTCCAAGCTAAACATACCCAGCTTCCCAAGTCATTCCTCCTAAGGCTTGGTTTCCAGACCTTTGGTCATCCTGGTCATACTTCTCTGGACATGTTCCAGCTTGTCTACCAAGGATCCAGTACCACAATATTCAGTCTACATTTTTGCTAGATAAAGAGTGTGTACACAGACTTGAATGCCCATAGACTCTGTTGACAAGACATATATTGACACATGGAAGTCCTGGGTGTGACCAACATGTGTGATTCTGCTCCTTGCTCCCCAGGTTTATTGCATACACATTTGTTCACACGCAGTGTTGCACTAGAGCCAAGGTTCACATGGCTGAAGTGTCAGGATTTTTTGATTATCTGAGACAATGGCATCAGCTGCCACCCATCTCAGGCTCCCTTATTGCCTCTGAGCTTAAGCTAAAATCCTCACAGCAACTGACAGCGAGGTAAATGCAATTTCTGAAGCAACAGTAGAAGCCTTCCCAGCAATAATTACAAGGAATTTGTTAGTTACTGTTATTTTCTTTTCGTGTATCTACTTTGTATTTAGCATATTGGCTTGTATATTATTGTATCTGGTTTGATACCTAACCATAAATGAAGATACATGTATGGGTGACTATAAGTGCTTAGGAGTGGAGTGTAGGCGTTTGGAATTTCCAGAAGTGTTGGCAAGGAATAATGGCTCTCACTTTCACACTAGGCATGTGTTTTATATGTTTAAAGTGATGCAATACATAGTACCTGTGGATTTACCAGTCAATCAAGCAGGCTTATAGAAATAATAATGACAACAACAATGCTTTCAGTAGTTGCAGCTTCTCTAGCAAGCTGGGCAAGTTCAGCTCATGCTGAAATGATAGATAAAAACATTTCCATCACAGAATGCCTGGAAAACTCTTCCTTTGTTAGGTAGAATGGAGTGATTTACCCCTCTCTTCCTGGAAAAATGTCAGCACCTACTAGAACAACAGAGAAAGGGTATTTAAAGAAAGATAAGGTAATTGGTCTTGCTCTGAGAGGGTGCCCTTGGTCATATTGCAGCCCAGAAAACCCATCCGCTGGGGCAAAATTCCTTTCATCATGAGGACCCCGGTGGATGGCAGCTGTGATGAAGGACTGTTTCAATCAGCTAAGGGATGTGAGCTAACTTTGCCATTGCACTTGGTTTTATTGCTGCTTCCCACTTGATAGCTCTATGTAATTATTGTTGTTGTTAATCATTTAGTTATATACATCACTACATAACTGTAACTATATAACTGTAAAAGACCAACCCAAAAAAACCTAGTTCCCTGCCCTCAGGCTTACAACCTAATTAATACATGACACAAAAGAGAAAGAGGATGCCTGTTTAGGAGGGAAGTAAGTCCAGCAGATACTGCCTCTTCTCTCCCTCCAAGGCTAGGGCAATGGTGGTTGGGATGAAGGGAGGGCCTTTCATCTGCTTCTGGGCTTAGGCAATGATGGAGCTGAGCCTGCTTCTTCTCCTCTCCCTCCAAAGGGAGGGCAATCAATGAACCATTGCTTTGATGCATCTTGCCAGACCCTCAAGCCTGAGTTGGCCTAGGAACTGAGCAGACCTGAGTGGATTGCTACAGTGGCCTACTTTTGAATGAGAAATTAACAGCCTTTCCAAACTATACTGTTATAGTGCTGTTATTCCATTTTCAATCTCCTATGGAATCCTGAGGTTTGCCGTTGAGGGAGGAGCCCCTTAGAATTCTCAGCCAGAGAACTCTTTGGCCTCAGTAAACTATGAACCCCAGAATCCCACAGGATTGTGAAAGTGGAGTAACAGCATGTGGATTAAAAATGTGGTGATATTTGCCCCATTTGAAAATACATTTGATGAGCATGTCATGGTACACATGGGGAATGACTGGGCAAAGTATGACTCATTCCCTAGGGGACATGGACTAAAGGGCTTAGACATGATAGTGAAATCATGACATGGGGTTGCATCAGCCAAAGGCCCTGAGTGATGACATGGAAGCAGGTGTGTATAAAAGAGGAGATGGAATGCTTACTCTCTCTCTGACTCTCTGCATCCCATCACTCTGCTCCTGAAACTCTGATGTCTCTGATGTTGAATCTCTGCCTGTGAATCTGTGTATTCTGTGTACAGATGTATATACTGCAACTTTGAAGATTAAAGCCTCCAGGTATTTTGGATGACAAACTCTGTGTCTGTGAGTTTACTAACAAGTGGGTAGAGGAGTCAGAGCTGCTGGTGTAGTTGTACTCGCTGACACGCTTGTTGCTGTTTTGGAAGCTCTGCTATGTTATGCTTGCCTCTGGGACACTTTTTGTCCAGAGAGCAGTGGTTCCAGGGAGGATTTTGTGCTGGTGCTGTAAATCAATCTCCTGTCATAGCACTATAACAGTGTAGTGTGGAAAGGCCTTAAGTCTCACTGTTGGTCAAGGTGACAACTTCAGGGAATAGGCTTGTTGAATAGCTGTACTTCAGTATGTATCACTACACTGTCTGCTCACACCTTACAAATAATTACTAAAGATATAAATAAAATGGAGTCAATCTTGCAGGTGATGAAGGGAAAAATACCATCATCATCTGGACAAAAATCTTAATTTTGCCATTTCTGATTTTTTTTTAAAGCCCTCTCTGTTCAGGGAGGGAGATGCAACCACTTTGCTGTAGTAGCAAATTAAATCCATCATTTGTTATTGTGCCTCAGTGTGCACAAAACAGCAGCCCTGGGCCGCAATCTCCACCCATCTGAGTCTGCACAGTAATTCCTAGGAGCCATGGAAACCAACTTTCCATAGTCATTTATAAACTTGACCCTCCTTGCCTTCTTAGTACTGCATTGAGAGCAGCTGTTGTTAGTGTCAAAGTAAAAAAAGGTGAAATGTCTGGAACTGGTGTTTGCAAAACGGTGGTCACTTTGTTGTCCTGAGTTTCAAAAGAAGGCATGACCTTTCCCACTAACTATAAGGCATGTGGACAGAGCAGTTTCTGGAAAGAGTGATTCAGCAGCCTTATGACAGAAACGTTGCTGAAACTAGATACCAAAAGAGGGTGGTTTTGCTGCTGCCCCTACTATGCTGTTACCTCAACAGTCCATAACGGATGGAGGTTATGTAGACAGCTTTTGAGATCTGAGGACAGCTCCCACTCTGATCAGTCCAAAACTACATTTGGCAGCTTCTTAATCATGCACTTTCCAATACAGGATTTACTCCACTCACTCATATTGGCCATTGGAGCTGCCAGGACAGGAAGGAATATAAGAGTACTTCCTGTTGCCATTGAACATTATTTGCTAGACTTTGTTTTTCCTTTGTTCTTTGGACCTGATTCTGCCTTTTTTCTTGATTCTACCTCCTGGTTGTTATTTACGCCTGATTTCATTATGAGTGCTGCCTTCTGGAATGATTCCAATGATTCCAGCTCATTCTTTGGTCCTCACTATAAGACTGTCCCAGCATCGGTAAATGGGACACAAAATCCCACCTGCACGCACTGGTGGAAAAAAGTATATGACATAATTTAATAAGAAACAGTTTGCTGCCTATGCCTAATGATAGGGCTGGCCTTGACTGCAAACCTAACAAACTTGCTTGAAGAGAAGGTTGGCAATCTCCGAAGCTATAAGGGCTGCACACATGCCCTGTGCTCTCCTGACATTCAAAACATGTGTGCCCCCACTACTGGCTGGAAAGTATCACACCAACCCTTTTTCCCATTTCAAAGTAGAAAAAGGGTTTTCTTACTTGGAAAGGCAGCAGGATGACAGCAGTACCTTTTGCCCTTTTGAGGTAATGCTTCATCAATAGTATTGGTTTCCACTTTTGCCCTCCTGCTTTGTGCAATTTTTGACCATACTTTCCTTCTTGTAAATGGTAGAAGCCAGGTAAAAATTGGGAGGGCATAACTTTATTTTGTTTTGGTTTTTTAAAAAAAGAAACAGTAGCTGTAACTACACAACTATGGCCCTTTTCGCATGCCATTTCATATGCGAAAGGGCCTCTGGAGTGTCGCGTGATTGTGAGGACCGTTCCACATGACGTCCTCGTAATTGCGCAATGCTGCTGGGGCCAGTAGGCAGCAATCATGGAATATATTATTTTCGGCTTCTTGCCGAAAATGATGTGTGATCGCGTGTCCCTCCGGGGCCCCACACTCAACTTACTTTGTGTGTAGAGCCTCTGGAGACGTGGCCCTTGTGCTTCCTCCCCCAGTGCAGCCTGGGAAAGTACCCGGCTGCACTCCGGAAGGACGGAATGGAGCCCTCACGCTTCCTTCCGGCCAGCAGGGAGCTGCTGCAGAGAAGAAACAGAGGGGACGCGAGTGCCTCTTGCAAGAGGCTGCTTGCGTGATCTCTGCGCACCCACGCCAGAATCAGGTGAGGTGCAAAAAAGGGCCTATATTAGAGCACCGCAGGCTGTAACTTCACAAATGTGTAAGCCACTCCAAAACCACAACTGCACTTTTGTATTAGCCCTCCTTCAAACCAGCAAGTTTTCTGCATAGGCACACTGATTTTTTTTTTTAAGTGCAAGCCCTGAAACACCTCAGCTGCATTACCTCACTCATTTCCGGCTCCCCAACTCTTCCATCTCTGGGTTTCTAAACTCCTTCTCATAATTCTTTCCAATTTTCAATCTTTCTCAACTGCTTTCCTATTGCTGTTTTTATGCTAATACATAATATGATTTCCATATGCAAAGCAATGTTTCATTTTCATCCCACCCATTCAGCAGAGAATAATGATGGGTGTTATTAATTCGTTTGAGGGGCTGTTTACAACAACATCGTAAGAAAATGAAATACCTAAGCAGAATAATAAACTATTTGAGAGAGTGAAGTACAACTCATGACTCGGAGCAAGTCGAAGTGAATGGGGGCAGGGAGGAAGGGGAAGAAGGAAATCATTTTAGTGGTGCTCTTCAGAATCAACCTTGGCCATGACTCCAGCTGGTTTCCTCCTCACCCAGTCACTGGAAGTAGACTAAAGCTGGAATCCAAGCCAGAGACACCCAAATCACACCCACAGAACACCACCTGACCACCCAGTCTCTGAATGGGATGTTTGCACCAGAGCTCTAGCAGAATAGTAGCAGGAAAAGGAGGTAATTATCAGATTATTTCAGGTTGAATAAAATTCAGCTGAAATAAAATAAACTTTTCATTTTCATCAGACGCAGTAAGTGGACAGTTGAAGACATGGATATTTACACATTTGAAGGAGGAACTGAATATTTTGCAGTCATATTGCCATGTCGTACATATGCTTACACTAGAGATTTTGGTATGCTGTTTATACCATATATCTGTGAGCTTCTAGTTCTGTTGAACTTTCCTTTCAGCTAACTTCACAAGTGAAACTGAACACTCCTCTTCCCCTTCAAAGTTTCCCTTTTTCCTTTTCCTTTTTCAAAGCACACACACAGCAGTGATTAAATGGAATGTTACACAAAGAACATGCATCTATAATTCAAATTAAAGTCTCAAAATACACAGGCATTAAGACTGGACAATTCAGAGGAAACACAATATTAAACAATTAATCTGATCTAATGCAATATAAAAAGATGAGCAATATCAATGTGAGGATCACTTTTTTTAATTAAATCATATCAAGCATCCAGGCTTCTTCCCTTTGGGGAAACAACCTTTCTCTGTTCCACAAGTATGAAGAATGTTGGAAATTTTACACAGGAAAACTACAGGACAGTTGTTACAACTACTAATACTTCTGTTCTACTTTGCAGAAACATCCATAGCAGAAATGATAGTGATATTAGTACTTGCAGGATCATTATCAAACTAAAATATTTGTGAAGACTCTCCAGAGGAGAAGCAGCAATTTTGACAGGACTGGGGATGAAAGATTTGCCTTCAGCACAAGCTGAATTGGGTCCCTAAAATGGCAGAGGAAAAAAAAAGTCAGTCCTCCACGATTGAGGGGGTTAGGGGCACAGGATCACTGTGAAAGTGGAAAAACCACAAATATCTATAGCCCCCTCCTCAAAACCATATTTAACACACACACACACAAAGTACAATCCACAGATTGAACCCACCATGGATTCAAATGTACAGTACACAATATAGCTGAATCTACTGCAGGGAGCACACTATCCGCTGACTTCTGGCTTCAAGGCGGCAGGTTCCTTCAGGAGGCAGAAGCAGGCAGCTGATGGGGTTTGTCACTGCCTCCACTGCTGTCCGACACCATTTAATAGGGGCTTGCAAGCTTTACTTCACATCACAGTTTCATGCAGTCTCTCTGAGTCAGACAAGGCTTTCGGAGAGATTGAGAACATGAGGAAAGACTTATAAGTCCCTATTAATCATGGCCTAGGGCAACAGCAGAGGCAGGACAAATAATCCTCAAACAAGCAAATCCGCAAATGTTAAACAACTAATGTTCTTCAAGCATAGAGAAAATCTAAACTGGAAGTAACTGAACTACTTTTTCTCGTTTTGGTTTTTGGGGTTGCCAGTGTATTGGGCTTCTTCCCCAAATTGTTTAAACCCATAACTGCTGCTCCAGAAGTTGCAAAATCCCTTCTTCCTCCTTTTAGTTCTTTAGTATTTTTGTGGTCTGCAGGGTCATAGTCCAATGTTCAAGCCACTACATCACACTAGGGATACAGATCTCAAAATGACATTAGTGGGTTCCAAGTTGCTTGTGAGCCACTTTTTCTCCCTCTACCACCCTAAATCTTAGTCCTTCTCAAGAGCATGAATCTTCAGGTGAAGACTAACAGGACAGAGTTTTATTTGGTTTATGGGCTTCTCCTCTTGGAAGTGAAGGAATGTGCAGTCATACTTAAACAAGTACCACTGGAGGCAATACACGTAGAGACAGGTAGTCATAATAGGTTCAGGTCTATTCACCCATACACTGATGTTCTCAGGACTGATTTCACTTGCTCTTGGATTCTTCTTCTTTTATATACATAGCCACTGACAGCAAACCCATCTCTCCTCTTCCCTCTATAGTTAATATCCTTCTCTTCACTGAAGGTGGTAGATAATTTCAGGTACCAGCTTCCATATGATCTAACGCATAGTATATTTCCTAAGAACAGATGCTTTCCAAAAGGGAATAGTTCTACCTCATGACAACTGACTGGAGGTAGAGGTGAAAAATATTCAGCGGGCCCTACTTACCCGTGATCTCTGGATGTGCAAGTTTGAGTGTGCATGACAACATCACATCCTATACCTAAAATGGTGGAAGCATCTGTGTGTACATCACTGGCACTGAATATAATGGGATGTGAGCATTCACAATTTTGACATTCGTGAGGTTTCGTGGAACGAAACCCTTGCATATACAGAGGGCACACTGTAATCAGAAATAGCTACATTAGTAGAAAAAGGTTAACAAGTTTTGTTAACAACTGTGGGCACGTATCTATGTGCCTTCAAGTCACCTGTTGACTTATGGCAACTCTATGAATTTCACAGCGTTTTCTTAAGAACACTCAGAGGTGGCTTTGCCAGAGCTTTCTTCTGCAATATAACCTGCACTTCCTGGCATTTGTTGGTGGTCTCCCACCCAAGTACTAACCAGGGCTGAGCCTGCTTAGTTTCTAAGATCAGACAGGATCTGATGCCTTTAGGGTATTTAGTTCCTCTTTTGTAACAACTAATGACATTTTAAAAAGTAATCCATTTATGTAACATGGAATGTGAGTAATTTTTAGCCTGAACTTAATCAGGAGCTATGTATGATACTAAACATATTTTGGGGATAGGGTTTTCACCCTGGACTGGCTTTAAAGTTCAGACTAAAACCTAGAATGGATTCACCATCCTACTGACATAGAAGCCACTCTCTTGTTCCTGTGGAGAGCTTGTCTACACAGAACAGTCAAGAGAGCTCATCAGTACCGTAAGCTATTCTGACTGAGTGCTTTCCTATAAATTCTGTAAGCCTCACTGCGGATCTAAATCTGCAAAAGGCCTAGCAGACAATCCACAGCATGGATGCCATCTCCTGAGACTGACACTCTGACTTGTGAACCCCATCATTTAGTTTAGTTGGTCAAAAGAAGCCTCCAGGAACCTGAGGAGAGCCCTTGAGAGAACAGCGAGAAGCGTCAATGACAGACAACTGACAGAAGCAATTCAGTTTAATTTAATTCAGTCACACTTGGGTTGCCCTGACAAGCAAAAGCCTCGCAAAAGGACATCCCCTCAGGTCTCTGTCAAGGGTCTGCAAAACCTCTCCAGGATGGGGTCACGTGCACTTGGATTGGGATTTGATCTCCTGAGCCTATTTGTCATTTGTTTCCATTCCGGATCTTACGGCAGGCTGCTATATAGCATGGTGCCCTCTCTGCTGTCTCTCTCTACAAAGGCCAAATGCAATTTTCTCTGTTTCCTTTTGACAAGGCATCTTATTAGGATGCCTGATAAGCTGAGGATACAATACTCCTTCCTTACCATGGCTCAGATTTGGAACAAAGGAGGCCTTCCTCCACAGACAGCACCTCTCAAGTTATCCACAGAAAGTTACTTTATGGGGCTGGCCCTACCATTGTGCAGAATGAGGCAACAGCCTAACAGCAAATGCTAGAGGAATGGCAGTGGTACCAGCCTCCACGGCTGTTTTTCCAAAGCTTCCCGGCCATCTTCTCTCTTGGAGAAAAAAGCTAAATGTGCCACATAGCTGCCTCCCTTCTCCCCACCCACACTCCAGTCCTCACCTTGCTGCCTTCAACTGGAGGACCTTATCCCATTGTCACTGTTGAAGTAAAATTCAGCTGCCGGTTGGTTTCTATGGATGGAGTGGAAGTGGCATGGTGTCGTCTTTTGCCTCAAGCCTCAAAATATTCTGGTTTAGCCCTCATTAGATATTAAAATGCAAACCAGTTACATTTGAAATGTTCCCTCAGATTCTTTGAGGTCCTCTGTAATTTAAATCAAGATCTTACTGGCATAAGTGATGTATGCAGCACAATGGCAGCAGTTTGAATACCATTTTAGCTTCCCTTGCAGTGCTTCCCACAAAGATGATGTGCTCCGTGTGCTCCGTGTGTTATGTAGGCCTTTCCTAGAATGCAAAGCATTCTCTCTTGCTTCCTTCTAATTCCATGTCAAAACCTACCTTTTCCCAGAGCTTAGGAAAGATACATTTTTGGACTACAATTCTCAAAATCCCTGTGGTGTTTTAGCCAAGCTGGGGCGTTGGTTCATGCATCTGTAGAACAGAAGAGTACCTTTCCCAGCCTCTTCATTTTCCATTCCTTTGTCAGAGCCCCTAATTTTTATGGCATATTGAATGAGTGGGGTACCATAACTGGGGAAGGAAATTCCTTCATTTCACTTATTCCAAGGGTGGATAACATAGAGCATGTGGCCATATCCATAAGGACAGAGCTCCTTAAGTACCTTGAACAGTAATGAGGAAGAAGAAATTTCAGCAGCCAGAGTCAGGCAAGAGTCCTGTCTTCTTTCTAATGTCTCAGCTTTATCACCTGACATCATTAGGTCCCTGGCTGAAATACCAGTGGGCTTCTCCGCTCAGCACGTTGTTCTTGGATGTGGTTTCGCTCCTTCTCCACATTCCCCTTGCAGGTGTGAAGACCTTTTGGATGGCACTTGCATGGATTAGCTGAATCTTAAATGGGCAAAGAGTCAGATGTATTTTCCAGATGCTGGCTGAGTGCAGAACCAGCTCTGCATGTTGCTGTCTTTCTTTGCTGCCTTGATTCAAGAGTATTGGATATAGACAAATCACAGCAGTGACATTTCCATGGTCTTTTGCCATAACAGCTCTCACGTTAAGAATCAAGCACTGGGGAATAACTATTTTGTGCTAATGTTCAGCCTTTTGTTTATCGATTACATTATGCTAACAAATGAGCTGTAAATTAATGCTAGCAATCATAACCTATGCTGTTCACTTTCAAGGATGACTGATTATTTCTGATTATTGGAGAGTTAAGGAAAGAGAATAAACAGACTATTCATAAATGCAATGTCATAATTAAGCAACACAATTGAAGGTGTTTTTTTTAAAAAAAAAAACGGAATACATTGCTTTAATTTTTCCCATCTCAATAGCCTTAACACCATCAGAATTCCAATTCCATAAATACAATTAACACTTTGTGTACCTCTGAACTTTTAAAAGCATAGGAAGATTGCCAATAATCACGAGACTAGAAGAAGATGGGAACTGTGTTGTTGGAATGAGAATTGCACATGCTTTTGCTGGCCAGAGGAAATTTTAAAAACCATAGGCTAAGTCGAATGATAAATTTGTCAGGATCCGCACAATGAATCTAGACTAAAAGCCAAATTAATTTGTCCAGAAATAAGAGATATATGGGTGTATCTGGACTTCATAGTTATAGCACTTCAAATGCTATAGCTCCATCCTACAAAATCATGGGATTTGTAGTTCAGCAAAGTACTTGGAATTCTCTGTTGGATGACCTGTATGCTGTAGTTCAGGGGACAGTGGACTAGAACTCTCTAGCTGAAAGTCTAAGTGCTTTGAGAAACCATAAATGCCAGGACCCCATATGATGGAGACACAACAGTTAAAAGTAGTATCAGACTGCTATCATATTAGTTGTGGGGGTGAATATAAGCAGCATGGTCTGGGCAATGGAATGAGTGATGCCGGTGAACAACCTTCAACTGTTTAATGATGAGTGACTTCATTGTTCTTGTGGATTTCTAAAGCGGTAGAGAAAGGGAAGAACTGATTCCCACTTTCCCACCTCATATGAGATAACTCTTTCCTCCTTTACAAAACAGACACATCTTTTTCCATCTGATCTGCAAAACATCTGTAAAGAAAGAAGAAAGCAGAGCTGACTAGGATACCACTGCAATATTTCCCTGCAGTCCCACTCCTGTGATATAGGTGGTTGCTACTACGACTCCGCTCACACTAAACATATCCAAAGTGGTATACAGCATTACTACAAAACTAAATAATCTGGTAATTAAATATATATCCAACACACAACTTCTGAAAGCGGTAACAGTGGACATATAAGAACAGTTGCAAGGCTAAAAGATATTGCAAAATAAAAATGGAAGCAATAACACTTTAAGAAAGCCTGTCAAAATAAAGCAATTGACAGATTTCATCTGGAGAACAAGCCAGCACCATTTTTATTTTGTTGTTTTGTACTGTACTATAAATTGTTTCACATATGCTTTAAGATTTTTATTTGACCAAGAGCTGCCCTATACATTGCCTAAAATAAACAGAACCCACACATAACCATAGAGCTCCCCGGGCCAGTCATTCTGTAACTGAGTAGTACAGAATGTATTTTCAATGCAAACCTTCAGTCCTTGAAACCTCCAAGTAAAGCTAGGAGGAATTCTGGAGAGCTGCTGTTGGTATGTGCAAAGACAACAGTGACCTAGACAGACCAGTGATTTGTTAAGCAACTTCACATGTTCCTTAGCCTAACCTACTTCTCAGTGTTGTTGCAAATATTAAAAAAGACCAGGAGAGTTTACAGCTAGAATCCTGTTTGTAATATCCATGGGCATAAACTCCACTTACACCCCATGTATGTACAATTAACTCTATAAACCAAGATGACTACACTGAAGCTGCCATACTTTGGACTCATCATCAGACAAAATGAGTCACTGGAAAAAACAATAATGCTCAGCATTATATGCTGGTTCCTTCCTCTGAAATGCAGCACCTGGTACCTGTTGGCAGTCCCCCATCCAAGTCCTTACCAGGACTGAGGCAGTTTAGTTTCCAAGATCAGATGGGATCTTGTCGGGGTTACCCTCCATATGTATAAGGGTGAGGCATGCTGGATGTGTGTGTGAATCTGAACCTGACAGATCTGGTGCCTTTAGGGTATTTAGGCAAGGTCTGAGTCATCAGCAGCTGGGAAATTAGGAAAAGAAGGAAACAGGCAGCCAGCTTAAGAAAAGCAATGATAGAACAAAGCAAAGGCCTATCTAATCCAGCGTTCTATTCACACCATAGACAATCAGCTGCCAGCAGGAAACAAGTGCAATAGCAGCCTCCTCCTCATTTTCTCCAGCAACTGGTATACCCAGGCATACCTCTGATGCTGAAAGTAACATATGCACATCATGACTGGTAGCTGTTGACAGCCTCATTGTGAATTTGTCTAAGGCCCCCTTTTAAGCCATCTGAGTTTTCAGCCTTCACTATATCTTGTGGCCAGAAACTCCACAATTTGATTGTGTGTCATGTGAAGAAGTCCTTCCTTTTATCCATCCTAAATTTCCCTTCACTTGGCTTCATTGAATGACCCTGAGTGGTATAAAAGTGAGAAAAGGAGGACAACTTCTCCCGCCCCCCAGTTTCTCCACACAATGCACAATAATTTTGTATGCCTTTCCTTTGTTATTGCTGTTATGTGTCTTCCAGTCAACTTATGGCCTTGTGGTGACCTTACCGTAGGGTTTTCTCAGGCAGGGAATATTCAGAAGTGGTTTGCCATTGCCTTCCATTAAATATAGTGTATAGCACCTGGTATTCACTGGCAGTCTCCCTTCCAGGCATTAACCAACGCTCACCCTGCTTAGCGTCTGAGATCAGACTGGGTCTGGTACCTTCAGGATATTTAGGCAGCCTTACCTATTTTCTAAGCTTAAAAGCCCCAAACACTGTAAACTTTTCTTCATAAGAAAGCTGTCTCAATCCTTTGTTTATTTTGGTTGCTTTGATAGGTTCCCAGCACAGAACAACAGAAGTACCCTGCAGAGAGCTTCTTATACTCCTTTTCCATGCAGACATACATGAAGTGGTGCCATGTCAATTCAGTGCATGCAATGAGTAGGTTTTTAGAGAGTTCCTAGTCCCCAAACACCCCATACTGGGATTGGTAAATACACAGTGTACAGAGGGTAAGTTCCAGCCATTTGGCACAGTGAGGTGATCACCTCAGGCACAAAAAAGGCAGGAGATAGCTGCTATTTTTACAGCTAGGTAATGGGCAGAGATTTTTGTCGGATGGTGAGATTTTTCTGCTTTGGGACCCAAAATACATTATTTGGCCTTGAGTCCTCTGACTAAATTGAAAGTGTGGTATCATTCCTTTAATTCATTCTGCAAGAAAATCATCCGTATCCATTAGCATCCATTAAATAAAAAATCAAATCATAAAATAGTATCTTACAAAATGAGCCAAGCAACTGTCTCCCATACAACCAAAGACCTTTGCAAAAATTAGGTGCTGAGGCATGGAGGAAACCAGTCAACCTCTGCCATACACTCTTAATCACATAATAGTGACCATGGATAGCCATTTAAAATGGCCTCTGTGGGCAAATGTAAATGATGTTTCCATATCAGTCAATACTCTTTCTTATTAATGACCAGTAGTATATCAAGAAGTTTTGATGGATAGAGACTGACTCCATCTCACTCTGGACTCTGGCAGTCCCTCCAAGTTGGACTGCAGTTCCCATAGTATCTGGAGGGAAAATGGGGTTTCCTAGGAGCGTCTTGATATTGGCTATCCTTGCTGCAATCCAAAGTGTTTGCAGTGACTCATTCCAGAGTTGACAAGATGCATTAGCTTTACAAAAGACATGCTCCACCATCTCCTGAGGGAGGTGGAAATTGCTTCAGATTAACATAGTTGTATGCATTTTAGACTTCCATGGAAGTGTTAGTATAGAGACTACCTTGATGAGCACTTATACTACTATTGCTGGCCAGATAGTAGCTCCAACACTAGACTGCAGAGCAACAGGGAGCAAAGGGCAAACTTCCTGACATTGTAGCTCCCAGCATTCCTTACCACTGGCAATTTTAACTAGGACTACTGGAATTGCAGTCCAACAACATCTGGAGATTGGCCCAGTTTCCATTCTTGCTATATAACAAAGCCAAAATTATTTCCAAGGGAACAATTTGCCCCAGTGTTAACCCAACTACAGCAAACCAACAAACTAAATCAACTTAAATTGGTAGAAGTTTCTCATAATGAGGTCTGTGTTCAGCAAAGGAACAAGCAGGTGGCTTTAGCGCATGAGTGCTACTTATCAAAGGCTGAGCCAAGACCTTAATTCCCATGACCATGATGAATAAAAGACTCTGTACTCCAAGGATGTATATTAAAGAAAGGTGGGCTTTCTAAAGTCATTAGCTTGCCAACGTGCACCTACATGGACCTGAAAGAAAGGTGCTAGGTTGATGGATGTACTTGTCATATTTACGGTTTAGAGCAAAGTGATTAATGTGCTTTGTGGTTTATAATGCAATGCTCATTTAACTCTCCTTTTAAAGATTGCAGTGATTTATTGGATCCAGCATTGCTGTAGCATTCCAGTGGGGATGGCAGCAGTATTATTATATCACAATGAATGATCAATTAGGCTTGTGCAATAGAGTGACTGCCCAGATGAAGTCTTCTTTCAACCGGAGAGTTTGTGACCCTGATTAAAGTAGAATTTGTATGGACAAATGCAAACGCAAATCATTTTATCCACTGTGTTCTTTAACCTATAATAAGAGTGGTCTTCAACCTGTGTCCCCCCAGCTAGTTCTGGGGTTCCATAGTAAAGAGTTATCATGGAGATAAGACAATTTGCCCATCAGCATGATTGTCTGCTCCACTGAAGGAGAGCCACTTACATATTGCCCACCCACGCATCCCCTGGAAACACATCAACTCAATAAAAGGGGATGCCAATGTACCTAAAATGTGCACAAGTTAATTCTATACATGCTGCACATTTTAAAATTACTATAGTGCATTCATTGTACTTTTATTTAAATTATAGTAATTATTTCTAAGATTGTATCCACACATACAACCGTATGAAAGTTTTATGCAAATTTTGTACCTGCTCACAGTGGGAAAGATGCAGTAATGAGCCAATCTGGTCATCATGTCCTAATTCCAGATTGACAATGCTACAGCCTCTCCCTTCTTATGGTTCTTTATTTTCCCCTTGGACTTGGGTTGGAGGCCCGTTCAAAGAAAGGAATGTCATCTGACAGCCCTTCACAGAGGTGCATCCTCTGTAAAACCAGACATATGGCCACCCTGCTCTGATGGTTAGATGCAGGGACACGTTCCCACAAAACACTCTCCCAAAAGAGGAGTGGCCTCTAGTAAAAGCCTGAATATACAGGTAAGTTAGCACAAGAGAAGGTACTCCCTTGCTTTTCCAGGTCCTAATCAACCATGGTAAGTATCAGCACTTTGAATTGTCCTCAGAACCACACACACTGGTGATCTGGGTTCCCAATGTTCACTCTCAGTTCTGAGCTGAGCTCTGCTTTGAACTACTTGCCATTTGTGGATGTTCTTTCAAGGAAGCCTCATCTGAAAAACCACTCTCTAATTAGTTTGGGGAGTAATCTCTATGCTAGGGATTCCAAGGGCCTTATTGCTCTGTACTGGCTTCTAAGATCAACTGATAAAAGTTGAGCAAGTTGATAGTGTCGCCTAGGCAGTCAGTGGATGCAGAATTCAGTCTGCTTGGCTTATAGTGAGACCAGGGTCACAGTACTGCCAGAGGCATTCTGTGCTACCATGAAACAGCTTGACTTTTTATGAAGTTTCTTCTCCTCTTTAGTTGAACTCAGTCTTCCTTGAAATTTCCAACCACTCATTCTGGAACAAAAGAGAACAGGACTCGTGCCAGTGAGTGGAATTTACAAGGATGGAAAGGAGGAGGAAGAAGAAGCAGAAGAAGCAGAAGAGGAAGGGGAACGAGGAGAAGTTAATGCCTAGGAAAAGCGTTCTAGGGAGAGAGTTCCTGATGGAGTGCCACAACCACCTCTTCCTCGTTCCCACCTCTCATATCTCACACAAGACAAAGTCACCTGGTTAAAGAGAGCATTTGTGGATGATCTTAATGCACAGGCAGGTTCATGCAGAAACAGGCATTCTACAAGGTAGGTGGGTCAAGTTCTGAAGGGCACTAGAGGTAATTATCAGTGTCTTGAGCTAAGTTCCAAAACAAATTGTATGCCACTAGTGTTCCATTCACACCAGTAATATATGTCCCCAACAAATGTCCCTGTCCAGTGCTCTAGCAGCTGCAACCTATATTAATGGTGGCTTCCTTGACTGATAGTAAAGGATGTTTTACAAATAGAAAAATTTCCCTCTTGGATTGACGAGGACAAGTGTACTTTAACATTGCCTTATTTAACAGCTTATCCTCCTTGACCAAGAAAGAAAGAAAGAAAGAAAGAAAGAAAGAAAGAAAGAAAGAAAGAAAGAAAGAAAGAAAGAAATTCCAAACAGCACCAACCAGCTTCTGGAAATAAAAGACTTATGTCAAGGTTAATTGCCTGACAGCATTGGAACAGAACCAACCTAGGTCTTCTGTTGGCCAGACAGTAGAGACAGAAATGTCAGTGCTGGCTCATTATCCTAATATAAGGAGAGCCGCGGGAGTATATATCATGGTAAAGTAGGGGATTGGCTATGCAAGAAGCACAGTGTGTCTCTGCCTGTTGATTTACTTTTTTGGGGGAAAATTAAGCTGTATGAAGAAGGCAAAAGGGATGTGCAACACTTCAACACTTGTGGCTTGCCTGGAGACATGCATCTCAGTCACAGAGTCCATTGCAGATCATGATGTGACTACTTACTTCTCTGGTTGCATCCCCACCAGCTGCTTCTTCCAGAGGATACCTACATGCTGCACAGTTATAGCAATTTAATACCATGTTAACTGCCATGGCTCCATTTTACAGAATCCTGGGATTTGTACTTTAGTGAGGTACTTAGAACTTTCTGCTAGGGAGTGTTAGTGTTGTAGTTCAGGGCAAGAGTGGACTAGCATGCTGTAGATGAGAATCCTATGTTCCATACCAGACTATCAACCAAAGGGTTCCTGAGGATGGAACTGTGACAGCTAGACTTGTATCAAACTGCAACAGATGTGTGATGCTCCCAGAGCATACCTGCATCAATGTTTTTCTGCTTCTAGACAAAAGCTACAGCCCCAAACAGAAATTATATTAATTTGCCAGGTTTTAAGAATAAATACTGGTTGCAGAATATATGGTTTCAAATTCTATAGAACCTAAGCTTTTTATTACTGAAATTCAGAGCTGCTGGTAATGACAAGCCTTTTTCAATCTTAAACTGAATGAATGAAATGCACTTGCCCATTTAAGCTCCTTGCTGATAGCAAAGGCAGTGCAGCTGTGTTTGTTGTTGTGTGCTTTTAAGTCGTTTCTCATTTACGGTGACCCAAGGGGTTTTCTTGGCAAAATTTGTTCAGAGGGGGTTTGCCCTTGCCTTCCTCTCAGGCTGAGAGAGTGTGACTTGTCCAAGGTCATCCCGTGGGTTTCCATGACTGAGTGGGGATTCAAACCCTGATCCCTCAGCGTCCTAGGCCATCATTCAAACCACTACACCACACTACTTCTGTGTATGGGTTATCAAATCATACTTTGAGGGAGGGTTGTAATGTAACAAGAAACAGTCAAAGCTTGGTAAAGGCTTAACGGTCTGCTGCATGGCTTGTAAAAGTTACTTTTTTTCCCACTACAGCTCCTGAAATGTCCTTACCACCATGGAAAAATTAAAAAAGAAAAAGAAAGAAAAACTTTCCAAGCCCTGGCCTGCTGTCATTTTATTATCTAAACTGTTTGCACAATGCATTCAGAAGAGACAACGTCCCAACGATGCTCATCTTTGACAGCATCGATAGACCATTTTCCCTTTCCGCAAATAAAGGTTATGCTAGTCTAATTATTCCAGTAAGGTAATATCAATAAGACTGCTAATTACGGCAATTGCATAATGGATCATTAAGTAGTGATTATGACTTTGTCAAGTGCTTGGCAATTTTATGCAAGAATCACTCAGCATGTCACGGAAAAATTATCCTCTTGGCTTCAGTGACTTCCTGGCTACACAGAGTAACCTAAAAGTTAGGAACGGGGAAGGCGGAAGTTTTAATATGCTTACGGAAAAGAAAACAGGATGTAAGATAACATGTTAATGGAGAAAAAGCATATGCAAAAGGTATCTTTAATTATATAGCAATAGTTGACCATTCTAAGTCTGCTTTATTAACAGCGCAGTCTATGCATGTTGGCTTGAAAGTTGGCCCCATTAACTCCAATAGGACTTACTCCCAGATAAGCACACGCAAAATTACAATCCAAGCCTCCATGGTTTTATGAAACAGTTGCCCACATAGATAGAATAGCCAGGGTGTAAGGAAGACATTAACATTTTTCTTTTGTAACAGAAGGCATTCTCATTTTTAGTGCTTCCCTAGAGAGTCTCCACATGTCTCATTTCATTTGAATAAATTATTCATTTCATTTTGTAAGGAACATCTACCAGCCTGAAAACAGATTTTGTTTTCTTTATCCAGGATATACGTGTGGTGCCAGGTATGTGAGCAGTACCCATAATGATCTTTTTTTATAAAATCATGCTGGCTGGTCACAAAAGTAGTGGCTACATGTCCACATTACCATGGAGCAAAGGAGAAAAAGCAAAGAAAATGTGAAATGTATATATTAATGGGTGGAATAACTCTAAACAGGGCCATCCCAATCCTTAGTAGGAGCGTTAATAATTGCCTTAGGTGGAGGATTCCAGGGGGCAGTAATAGCAGCCCCCACTGATCCTTTCTAAGGTGTATAACCTATCCTGGACTCCTTAAACTAGCCTGTTGCCCCAGGTATAGTAGATAGCATCGTCCCATTTCAACAGTTGATAGAAAATCCAGCTGCCAGTCCAAATTACCTCTTTACATGTGATGGGGTAAGGGAGCCATCTTGCCCTTTCCCTTGGGCAGCAAAATGTCTTGGGCCAGCCTTAACCCTAAACTGAGGGGAGTGTCACAAAAACAAACTGCCACTTTCAAAGCCCGTGGCCAGGGTGCAAGGAGATGGCACTACAGTCCTCCCTCCACATTCATAGGTTTGATATTTGTGAATTTGAATATTCATGAGACACAGGAGTGCATCCCCCGATTCTCCTCCTCCCATTCTCTTGCGTTTTGCCGGACGCAGAAAAGGAAGACAGCTGCTGCTCCAGTGCTCCTTCTCCCTCTCCCACTGACACCAATTTCCAATGCAACTCAGAAATGGCATAATGATACACTCTCCAATTGTCTCAATATGGAGGAGACAGTCCTTAGTACTCCTCTTTTGTTCTACTTTTTCAGCCATTTTTCAAATGACCCAGTTTCTCTCCTCTTCCTCCCACTTTTCTCCCATTGTCCTCAGCTTACTTCAGTTGCTGAAAATTGAGCTGGAATTGCAAAAGTCGTTTGTACTCAACTAACTCAGCAGGGGAGAAAGAAAAGGAAAGTCTTTCTAGGTTCAGGTAAAAGCAAACTGCTCTAGCAGACCTAGGTATATAGCAGTCAGAGGTAATCCCACTTAACAAAATACTAATGATTTGCTTGCAGAACCAATAAGAACCCTTCTATCAAATCAGTTCCAAGGCTTTGTTTCCTTTGCCTTTTAAGATGAAATCATGCAAATAATAATAATAAAAAATCTCACTACAATCACCCTCCAAGTAGAGTCATAATGCCAGCCAAGCATGCATCAAAAGGAGGCAGACAGAGGTAAAGGGAGATAACACCTCCATCTGCGTTTGACAAGAATAGATTAATTATGATGGCACACAGCTTTGGGAGAATCTGGGCTGTTTGTTCTCCACGGTCAGCATCGATTTACCCTCACTTGAACTGAGAGGCTATTTAAGCGGTAATTTCAGTTTCCTCCAACTCAGAGGCAATAAATGGATTCTCACTTGGGTTGGACACATTTTACTGTGCCCATTTGTGAGGAAAGCGACTGTTGATTATCCTCCAGAACATTTGAAATAATACTTGCGATAACAAAATGTCACTAACGTGTGTAGAGGGACATGAAATTGCTAACATTTCTTTTTTGTAAATTCTGCCCTGCATTCTTTAAAACTATAATCCCTCGCTCCTTTAATATGGGCTATGATCAGACGTTCAAAGCACTTTATACCTCTCATTGTGGTTCACGGTAGAAGGAGCTGGAATATGCGCAGACAGAGTGACAAAAAACAACAACCAGCACTTGGAAAATTTGCTCTTTTTAGACTGCATCCCCAGAATCCCTCAACCAACATTATTGAATTGATATTCAATAAAAACAGAATGCTGCAGACTACTGTTTTGTAACACAAAAAACAACTAAACAGTTAAGACTATACATTCTATAAGTAACAGAAGCAAGTACATCAGACACAAAAAACATAGTTATCCTTCATTATGTTAAATTTTTAGTGTAATTTAGGGGCAAACAAGATGATACTAGATTTCACAGAAATGATCCTCCCAAAAAGGTGGCTGCTTGTCATTTAGCATGAATTGTTTTGTGATTGGTCTTTGGAAGCTAAACTTGTGCTTAATTTGCAACTCTGGGTGCTGAGGCATCTATCTCTGAGGAAATCTTATTGTGGGAGGGAAAACAAGCTAATCACGGATAATATGCTTTGCCCTTAACAGCTACCCTGACCCTTAGTCATGCCTTGATAATTGAAACATACATTTAATAGCATCCAAGCTTTGATTACATGATGTGTATTAACTACACTCAAAGGATGTGTAGTTAGGGTCTCATTTCTACATGATGAAGGCACAATCCATCTGCCTGAGAATACCAGTTGTGCCAAATTTTTCTCAAGTGAGAAGTATGATTTAAACTGCAGGGAGAGTGGGAGCCCTCCCCCTGTCAGCCATTTCTTTTTGCAAATGTTGCTTCCACTGTTGGAGCCCCATTAGCAGACAAACATGAGAAAGCTGCAATATAGGAAGTGAGAGAGGAATATGAGAAAGATGGGGCAACTGACAAAAAATAGCAGTTGGAGCAGTAGCACACAAACACACACCTAGTCATTCTTCCTGAGCCTGCTAACCATTTTCTCCTCTGTTCACACTGCATAATGATAGCAGCTTGATGCAACTTTAATTGCCATGGCTCTACAGCCCAGCATCCAGGCGTTTGTAGTTCTGTGAGGAATTTAGAATCCTCATCCAGAGAGCTCTCATGCTGCCCACTCCCAAACCACAAATCTCAGGATTCCATAGGATGCAGCAATGGCAGTTAAAGTGGTATCAAACTGCTATCATTGTGCACTGTGGATAAGCCCCTGGAGGACAATGTTGAGTACGCCAGCACTATCTCAAACTAGTTGTCTTCAGATGTAGTTGACAGGTGCTATCCTGTTGCCACTATTAGTTCTGCTGGTTTCCATGCCCGGAATGGGATCCCCTTTATTTTGTCTTTTGCCTCAGGCAGCAAAATATCTTAGGCTGGTTCCAATCTTAGTCTAAACACAGAAGTGTCCAGGACAGAAAAGTGTGTGTATATGTCTAGAACAGAGCTTGTAAATGCTACATTTAGAAGCAGAATCCTGGGACTTGTTGTCCAAAAAAGTAACCTTTCCAAGCTCTGGTCTGGTGTTGCAGTTAAATCATCACTATCATTCCTGAAATGTTACAGCTCATAATTCTGCTTCAGTATAGGGACCCAAGCCAATGACCTTCAAGCTCCATTCTGAAGATAGGTCTACAGGCAAACTGACTGGAAGGGATATTCTGGTGATTCACATTGTGCAAAGATAATGGGGAGAAGAGGGCAAGAGAAGTGGCTGCATAAAGGAATTTGCATATCCTGTAAACATATGAGAATTGTACCCTAGAGATTAAGAAAAATATTTCTAGCTCAGATTCCATTATTGTATGGCTGTTTGCCAGTACCCAATTCAATTAAGAAAAATAACAAAACAAAAAGGAGAGAGCAAATCTGTCAGTTTATAGCATTAATTGGCAAATATGAGGCTGCCTTGGTGGCACAAAATGAATGTAACCGAAATTTAAATGCAATGACCATCAGGCTGTTATGCCACTAACTCAATAAAGAGCATCACCTAAGAGACATTTAAAAAAAGAATAGCAATCATAATAACACTGTTCTCAGAGATCATTTTTCAAAGCCTAATAATGATGCATGCTTTTTAGCACTTGTAACAACAGAACAGTGCAAGAAGAGCCCTGCTGAGTTAGACCCAAGGCCTATCTGGTCCAGCACCCTGTTTCTCAAAGCAGCCATCCAGGTGATTATCAGAAGTCCCCCAGTGAGACATGAGAGCAAATAATGACTGGTCTCCAGAGGAACACCAGTGTCTATGTCTGAGTGTGAAAGCTGGACAGTGAAGAAAGCTGAAAGGAAAGATGTCTTCACCAGGTGGGCCTCTTATGGTGGAGCTTAATACTCTGATATGTTCATTTAGGGAGAGACAATTTTGCAGATAGTCTGGACCTAAACCATATAGGGCTTTATAGGTCATCACTAGCACTTTGAACTGCACCCAAAAATGAACCAGTAGCCAGTGAAGCTGTTTCAACAAGAAAGTTGTATGGTCCCTGTAATTGGCATACAGTATTCTGGCCATAGCATTTTGCGCCCACTGAAGTTTCCAAAGACAGTCACACAGAGAGTGCATTACAGTACTCTAAACAGGATGTCATCAAGCTATGTATTGCTATAGTCAGAGCTGACTTCTCAAGGAGCCGGCATAGCTGGCACACTAGTCTTAACTGGTGTTATGTGTCTCATTTGATGTTGTTCCTCACTTTGACTCATAAGGAAAGATGGGTGAGAAATGATGACAATGATAACAATTTGTGCAAATGCATTCTTAGCTGCTGCTGAAACCTGGGTATCAAGGCTTAGATCTGAGTCCAGGAGTACACCCATGCCACAAGCCTTAGATCTCAAGGGAAGAGTAACTGCATCCAGCACAGGCTGAATCACTATTCCCTGATTTGCCTTTTGACTGACCAAGAGCACCTCTGTCTTGTTTGGATTGTTTCAATATGTTTGTCCTCATCTAGTCTATTACTGGCAACAGGTACTGGTTCAGCACCAAGACAACTTCCTTGGAAGTAGATGGAAAAGAGAGATAGAGTTAGGTGTTATCAGCATATTGGTGACACAAAATCCCTAAACTCTGGATAATCTAGTGGTGGTTTCACACATATGTTAAATACCTTGGGGGACAGAAAGGAGCCCTAAGAACCCCACAGGCCAATGACCAAGATCCACCAGCACCATCTTCTGAGTTTGCTCATCCAGGAAAGACTAAAACCACTGTAACAGTGTGGCCCCATGTCCCATCCCAGAGAGGCAACCTGGAAGGATAAGTGGACAGGTCATCTATTTGGGATTCAGCACTTTGGACAGCTCCCTGTGATGTTCAGATTAAACCAGGAGCAGCTTCATTGTACCACGAGCAGCTTCATTGTACCACCAACATGGGAGCCATCAGCCACACAAAATAACACAAAGTTACCCTGCAGCAGACAGCATGTCATTTCATCACAACTGAAGTGTATTCTGAAACTGTGATAACATATTACAGTATGATTGTGTTTTTCTAGACTATCTTTTACCAGAAACACAACCATCACCTTCTTATTTTCTTTTGAGTCCATGCAGAACAAGATATTGCAGAGTAAATGAATACATTGCAGCATCCAGGAGGCAGAACAGGAGCTTCAGCCATGTGTAATGGGACTGAGGGGACATTCTTCTGTGATGTGAGAATAGGAGTATTTCAAACCTGTCCCTGTTTTCATCTCTGGGACATTAAAGGTTATCCCTCCCCTTAACAGCAAACTCAACTGGTTCGAGCCAACAGAAATCAAACTAAAAATAGAATTATGAGAAAGAAAAGGGATATCTCAGCATGATGGCGGAAATCTGACGTTTGTTGAGCCACCAAAATGTTACTGAAACATCTAAAGGGGCAAACTTTGCTTCAAAAGATAAATCTAAACAGTGCAATGAGAAGTTAACACACCCTGTCGCCACAGAATATTAAACATTACTAAGGAAAGAAAAGCAGTGAACCAGAGTGGGGAGTAGGATGGGATGGCATGAAACAGTAGATGCCTGAACAGAAGCAGTTTAGGGAGAGGCATTTAGAATGCTCAGCCAGAGAGCTCTTTGGCCTCAGTAAACTACAAACCCCAGAATTCCACTGGATGTTGAAAGTGGAATGATAGCACTATAACAGTGTAGGACAGAAAGGCCCATAGTCTGGTCCTAAGCTACATAGGGCTTTATAGGTCATGAAAAGTTTTTCCTAAAAATGTATGCTCACTTATGCTGTTTGATGTGGGAGAAAATGAGAAGAAATGTGGAAACCCACAGTTAGAATTTCTGGACACTGGAAACCAAAAATACAAGCAATAAAATCTGGTCTACAGGCAGCCATCACATGGATTTAAATATAGTTTTGATTCCTCCAGAGTGATGGCAAAAAGAAATATGCCAGATTTATTGATTGCTTCATACATCTGACACTCATTTCCCCCTTGTTATTTAATAAATATCGATGGTATGTATGAACACAGTCCTCTTTGCGGAGGGATCTTTGCTTCTGTGATGTTCACATTTGATTGATTACTTCAGCCACCAGCTTCCTTAGGAAAGGAAAACTCCACATAAGTTGCTGAAAGAAGCCCTTTGGTCATCAGGATCTCTCAGGACCTAGGGATTTATCACACACTGATTTGTTGCATGATTACTCTGGCTCAGTTCCATTTTTGATCTCTCCTTATCACATGACATTGCCACTCTCCACTGTTGAATTGCATTCCTATTGTTATTGGGTCATCTCTTTTAATTCATGAAAAATACCCATGAATGGCTCTAATGACACTGCTTTTCCACTATTGGGTATTGGTGTGATGGTGTCATTCTACTGCAGTTGTTCTCTTTTCCCCTCCCTGTTAACAAGCAGGATGAGTATCATGGTGGACATAATGGTACAGGTGAACGACATTGCTTTTACTCTGTTCCCCATTATGATAATGATCTTCATGATTATCATCATCATTTTTGGTGTAACTATGCACCTGAGCTGCCCTGGTGGACACCACCATGCTGCAACAGGAAAACACAATGCTGAAATAATGGGGAGGAAGTTTCCTCCACATGTTGAAACTCTGCAAAGAAAAAACAGAGTGTATGCACTAGGCAGCGCAGACAAGGGAAAGGAGGTGAGGTCAGTGGGGCGGTGCAGAAGATTGACTGCAGGTACACGTATCACCAAACAGTGTGATAGGAATTGTTTCTACACTGGTATGTTTTCATTTCTTTAAATAATGCAATGGCTATGATACAACAGGCTGGTGTGATACAGCCCTTAGATCGGGGGCCTTTCACACTATATATGTATAGCACTATGATTCCACTTTAAAAGCCATGGCTCCATCCTATGGAATCCTGGAACTTTTAGTCTGGTGAGTCACTAGAGCTCACTGGCTAAGAATTCAAAGTGCCCCTCCAAAAACTCCAAATCCCAGCATTCCATAGGATGGAACCACGGCAGTTAAAGTGGAATCATAGTGCTATAGTTGTGTACTGTAGTTTGAAAAGGCTGTGGGGCTTGGGAACCTGTGGCCTTCCAGATGTTGTTGGATTCCATTTCCCATCAAACAAACATAGGCAACATGGCCAGTGGTTATGAATGGTGCAGGGTTTACTAACACAGGCTGCAATAAAACTCATAGTAAAAAATTATATGAAGCTCTCTCTTGCAGTAATGGGAATGTAATATTTTCAGTGCAAACCTAATTGTGATAAGGTAATCAGTGATTTTATATTTGATATCTACAGCATTGACTGTTTGCTGAGTTCTGTTAGTATAAGAATCCCCCAAGTACATCTCAGGGAGTTTTCAATATGAAATGCTTTAGAATTTTTCAAATTAATTTTTTAATGCTGTAATTTCTATAGTATGTGCAGTGCAGGCAGAAGGGTAACTTTCTGTAGAATAACCATTTCCTTGTAGGATGTTTTGTTTCACTTAGAGTAGCATAGGAAAAATTTTGCCCTACAGACAAAGGAAAAATCAACGGAATGCTGTGCACCATTACAGAAATTTTAGATGTTGCTAAGCAGTCATTTATCCCTGAGATCTTACTGTCTAGCTGGGGTTTCCAAATGGTATGCCGCAACACATTAGTGTGTCACCTGAAGTGTGTAGGTGTGTCACCTACAATCTTGGAAATGTATGTTATTATTTATTAATCATATATTTATATATATATATATATATATTAATCATATATTTTTAAAAATATATGAAAGGTTTTCATGAGATATGTTGTATCCCCATACATTTTGTTATTACAGTTTATGCACATGTCTGCATCTCTTGTAAGGGGCTAGTTTAACCTAGTAAAACTGAATTACTGTGTTGCAAAATGATGCATGTCTAAAAAGTGTGTCACCAACATGAAAAGTCTGGAAAGTTCTGGTCTAGATCCTTAGTAATTCACTCTTGTTGGCCTCTTCAGCAACACTCATCTTGCTGTTTGAAGCTGAAGTCGCAAGCATGCACACTACGAAGTGTAAGCTTCATTGAACTCAGTGGGGCTTACCTCAGAGTGAAAATGGATCGTATTTTTAGGACTGAGAGCAAAGGCAGTGGCGGGTGGTGGCTCCCATGTCAATAGGGCTATGAATCAGTTCCAGGTTTTAGGCTGAACTTTAAAGGAGCTATCTAAAGGTATGGAACCCTAGCCCCAAAAACTAGTTCAGCACTTTGGATAGATCAAAGTTCAGACTAAAGTCCAGTGTAGGTTCAACACTACTACTTGGAAGTGGCAACAGGAAGTGGCTATTATCCCACTGTCTTGAATGTAAGTTTCCTAGAGGCTTCCCTGTAGGAAGCAAGCTGGTGGTTTACTTGGAATTTGGGCTGCTCATTGCATTTCTTGGGGATCCTTGTATTCAGGTCTCTTCCACACTCCACAATTATAGCAGTGTGATACCATTTTAAATGTCATGGCTACATCCTATTGAAACCTTGGATCTGAGGTATTCAGCTTCCTCTGTCAGAGAGCTTTAGTGTCTCCCTTACTACAAATCTCAGAATTTCACAGTATGTTGCCATGGCAGTTAAAGTGGTAGTAAAGTGTTGGCAAGGAATACCCAGAGGTAGTTTTGCCAGTTCCTTCCTCTGAAATATATCCTACAGCACTGGTGTTCATTGGTGGTCTCCCATTCAAGTACTAATCAGAGCTGACCCTGCTTAGCTTCCATGATCAGACAAGATGTGCTGACTTTAGGGTTGGTCCCATTACCATAAGTGCTTGTTATTAAAAGAAAGTGCCTCCCTAATCTGACTACAGTCATCTTCTCTGTAAGGTTTGCAACATGTCAAGCTGTCTAAAAATACGGCATGATCACAACACAGTTCTTTCACTCTCCAGTTTTATGCAGAGATTTTATTGACTCTTCAGTTTTATGCAGCATTATAAGTAAATTTTAAAAATGGTGCTTCACAAGGCAGAAATCACTATTTGTGTGTGTTCAGGATATACATCGACAGAGAAAAAAGAGTGGGAAAGAAATGATCAGATGAATCTGACTGCTTCAGCAATTAAGTGAGGAATAAAACTCGAGCTCCTCTTCCCTTTGTCTTTACTCACCAAGAATTTTCTCCTTTTATTCCTTTTCCTAACTCTTTCTGAAATAATTTTATTCCAAGCATTTACACATACTGAAGGACAAAGGACATTTCTAGTGTCTAGCTGCTGGTGGTCCATTTTTTGGTTAGCCTAGTAGCTCAGCAGGGTCACCTGATGGGAGATGAAGGTTTGTAGGAAATGGTTCCCACCAATGGTGCTGCCTTTCTGCAGCGCTGGGACTGTGTGCTCCTGTGAGGCAAGAGGCTATACTGATGGCAGCAGTGCTGCTGGTAGGGTCCTCCATGTCAGACAGGCTTTTGCTAAGGAGCCAGAATAAATGGACAGCAGCAGGTGTTTGTGTGTGTGTGGGTGTGTGTGTGTAGGGGGTGACACTGGCAGAGAATCTCTCAGAGACAACAACAGCAACACTGTAGCTAACACTTGTTAGCAGTGCACTGTTACTGTAGTTTCTAGTCCGGACTTGTGGTATATTAGATATCATTTGATATCAAGAATTTGGTCTTCACTACCCATTCCTCTCCATGTGCTTGCAAGGCCCCCAGACAAGCACACACACGGGCAAGGCCAAAAATAGCTGAACTATTCAAAACAAATCCAGGCAGACCAGTAATTGCCGGACTGCAGCCTTAGGAGACCTCCAGGCAAGTACCCTCTTAAGATCACATTATGTATGCACACCGTTTACAAAAGATCCCCTGCCCCGAGCAGGCAGCTTGACGAGCCAAATATCCAACCGTCAAGCACTCTGCAGTTGCATACTGTCTATGCTGTTGACAATGCTGTCATAATCCAATCATCTAAAGTACTGACCTTTCGGAGGCTTTGTCTCCAGCCCGAAACCCATTGTTTTCCCCGAGAACGGACTAGCCTACAGGCACATTTTCCCCTATAAGACCCCCTGATTTTGAGCGTCTCTTCGGATCGCTCTGACTTCCATCTCGCCTTGCTGTCGCTCCGTTCGGCAAGCCTTCCCCTCAGCTCCCACGTGCTGAGAATCTCTGATACAACTGACTTTTCTTCTGATAAACCGGGCTTCAGGATCAGATGTAGTATTTCCCCTTAAAAATCCCTATCAAAACCCTCTATCCACCTCCTACCTTTCTTTCACTAGGTCTGTGTGAGTGTCTGCATACATATGTTTTGACTGTATCTCAAAATAAAGAGAAACAATTATTATTTACTTCTGTTTGATTATTGACTCGGCCTGACCCCGTAAACATTGGGTTCAAGATCTCACTAGGTTGTCCTGCCTCTTGCATTGCTTAGCTTGTGCTCTTGCTAATTCCCATTCCCCAGTATTTTGAGCATATTGAAGTGTCCCTCACAGGACCCCAGAAATCAGGGTAACAGCACAGAAGGAGGCATAGTAAACCCCCTTTGAATGTCTTTTACCAAGAAAAGCCTATGGTGAGACAATCCAAACTGAAACAAAAGAGAGTGCCAGAAGATGACACTCTCAGATAGGATGACACTCAACCAACTACTGGGGTACAGCAGAGAACAATTACAATTAAAAGTAATTCTACAACTAATGACACAACTGAACTCAAGCCGAAAGGATATTCAGCTGTTGACATACTCAGAGGTGAAAGTTAGATCCAAAGCTGCACAACACATATTATAGGAACATGGAAAGTGGGAAGCATAAATCAAGGAAAGCTAGACATAGTAAAACAAGAAATGGAATGTATCAACATTGCAATCCTTGAGGTGAGTGAGTTAAAGTGGACATGAGTGGGACATTTTGAGTCAGATAATAACACAGGAAATGAAAACCTAAGAAGAAGTGAGGTGGCATTAAACAGTGAGGAGAGATGTAGGAAAACTAGTCAAAGGATATGATGCAAAGTCTGACTGAATAATATCAACAGGACACCAGAGAAAATCTACCAGCATAACCACAATCCAACTTTATCTCCAGCTACAGTGGCAAAAGAAAAAGAAACTGAAAGATTCTATGCTGGAGTCCAGGAAGGAACTGACCACAGATTAATCAGGACTTCTTGTTAATCATAGGCAACTGGAATGCAAAAGGAGGAAACAGAGCAGAATCAAAGACTGTAGGAAAATTTAGCCTAAGCTCAAAAAATGAAGCAGAAGAGCAACTGATCGAATTTCACAAGGCCAACAGATTGTTCATCACAAACACATTCTTCAAGCAACCCAAGAAGCAACTGGATACAGGGTCACCACAAGATAACCAAAATAGAAATCAAATAGACTGCATAATTGGAATCAGGAGACAGAGAAGCTCCATTCTCTCTGCCAAAACAGTAGCAGATTGTGGCATAGATCATGAACTGCTAATAGGAAAAATTAGAGTAAAGCTAAAGAAAACCACTAAACCAACCATCATGCTGAAATATAACCTGAAGAACATCCCTGTACAATTTAAAAATAATGTAAAAATAGATTTGTACTATTAAGCCTAATTGACCAGGATCCAGAAGAACTCTGGACTGAAGCCAGGGACACTATCAGGGTAGAATGCACTACCTGTAGCGAAAAAGAAAGAGAAGCCTCAGTAGATGACAGATGAAACTCTTCAAGCAGTTAAGGCCAGATGAAAAGCAAAAGGTGTCAGAAATAGGCAATTTGTGCACAAGGACAAAGAGAACTACTACAGTAATCAATGCAGAGAAATAGTAGATGACAACTAAGGAGGAAAAACAAGAGGCCTCTTCCACAAGATCTGAGAAATCAAATGGAAATGAGGGTCAGAACAGCTTTGCTTTTTCAGTTTTTCAGTGAGGGAAATATATGGAGAAGTCATTGGGAAGGTCTAGTGAAGGTCCATAGTATGGTGTAAGATATATACATATGTGGTGGAAGTGTCCATTTATTCAGGAATTTTAGAAAGAGGTTAAGAAACAAATATACTAGCATGAAGAGAGGTTCAATTAAGTAAAGAAAATTGTTTAACCCACAACGTAGGGATAATAGGTTTAAATAAGAATGAAAGCTATGTAACAAAACAAATTTTAAAAGTTGCTTCTGCTGTTATTGCTTTAGAATGGAAAAAGAAATCAAGGTAGAATGAGTTTTATCTGTTAAAATATATAAAGGAAGCTATATTATTTGACTTTCTTAGGGAAAGAAGGTTACAGTATAGTGGACAATATAATAACGAATCATGGAATGATAACTGGAAGATAGTTTGAGAAAGTAAAAGAAAAATCGGAGTATGAAGATGTGATAAATTTGTTTAAGGTTATATCCCATAACTCTGAAAAAGCTGTTTGAAACAAATGGGGTCTAGATCCTCTGTCAGCCATTTGGGAGGATGGGGGGTTGGATAGGTTGAAAAAGCAACTGTTGTTAAAAATGTTTTTTCCTTGTAATAACATTGTAATATAGTATATATCAATGTATACTAAGCATGTGGCTCATAACAAAAGGAAAAAATGGAGAGGGAGGCAAAAAAAATAGTATGGTGTAAGAGGATCTGTGTAGTGAGTCTGTGGGGGTGAATGGTTAGAAAAGAGCATGTCTGAGACATTCAAGATGATCAAAGGTTTGAGGCAAAATAGATCTTCCTGTTAGATAGAGGCCATTTCTGCAGTACACTGTTATAGTGCTCTTATTCTTTCAACCTTATTCAATTTTATTCTTTCAACCTTCTATGGAATCCTGGGGTCTGCAGTTTAGGGAGGGGCCTTTAGAATTCTCAGCCAGAGAGCTCTTTGGCCTCAGTAAACTACAAATCCCAGAATTCCACAGGATGTTGAAAGTGGAATAATGGCACTATAACAGTGGAGTGCAGAAATGACCAGAGTCTTCCTTTTTACCTCAAACTGCAACATTACACAAAGAAAGAGCCAGTTGCTGAATCTTAAAGGGCAGCAGGTTGCAAACCAATAAAACAGGAAGTAATTCTTTGTACAGCTTACCATTAACCTCTCTCAAAGCATTGCCCTAAGAGGTCACTCCAGCAAAAAGCCAAAACTGAGGCTTGGCTGTTTTCTGTTTGTTTTTAAAAGGATGGCTAATTTTATATGTTTGCTAATAACCTTTTTGCCTAGTGCAAAGGCAATAATTATGAAGGAATTTTTTTAAAAAAAAACCAAAGTCATAAACTGATTGCCTTTGACATTAAGTGATTCCTCACTCTGTGGACCTGCTTCGTGCCTCTGTCCAAGCAGTTTGCTGCACTTGCAAAAGCACTCACTGTCTCTCTTCATCAAGTCACCTCCTTCAAATCCCTTCTTAAAAGCCTAATCTCTTGCTGAAACCATTGGGAGTCTGGCTGTTGATTTCAATGGAGTCAGAATCCCACCCTAAGAGGATTAAAGCGTTATCCCTTCAGCTCAGAAACAAGAACCGATATTAGTTACTATTTTCGCAAAGCCATTCAGCTCTCCAAGCCAGGCACAAATCAATCAGTTATGAGAGCTGTGAAGCTGCAGCAGTCCAACACTCTTCTGCCGTTTTTAGAGGAGGCATGTTCTACGGGCAATCAAGGAAGGAGGCCTTTCTTACTCATGCTATGGTGGTGCATCCAGTCAACAGGAAAAGAAAAACAGATCCTATTCATAAAGAATTTTGTAAACATGTTCTAATAAAGAAAACTCATTCCAGTATCAAAATCCTTTGTAGTAACCCCAAAAGCAAAGAGGCCAGGTCAGGAGTATCCCAAGTTCTGAAATTTAGGGACCAAGATTGGAAAAGTAGAGTCATATCCAGGTGATGTCACACTAGGCAGGGCCTGGCAATGTAATCAAGCTTAATATTTGAAGCATCAACCACAGCTACTGAGAGAAAGTCATTCCAACAATAAGCACCAAGTCTAACACAGATAAAAAAATACTTCTCTGGTGAGAAATTCAGTTTTCTAAGTACAGCGTTGAGCAGCGAGGGGAAACACACACATACCTTTCCTTGGCTCTGTTTGTAACACTATTGCAAGCACTGCTTTAAAGCACACATGGGTGACCTAGTCCAGCGAAGTTCTGCTTTGAACAGAAACCGGACTACAGTAGCTGTGCGGGGACAACACTGTACATATACATACATATTAGCCTGAATCTTATTGGTTAGTTCTAGCTAGAGTAGACCAATTGAGTCAACTGCTTAAAGGTGAGTCAACACATTGGTAAATCCCATTGATTCAGTGGGTATACCAAAGTGGAGTTACCAACAGGATGAAGACCAAAATATGTATGTGTGTTTGTGCAAGCACATATGCACGTATATACAAATGCACATGTACACATACACACACAGGTTGGACCCAGCTTATCTGAGGGATTGTATCTTCATATAGGACCTTGCCTGGTCTCTTAAGATCTTCAGGGGAAACTCTTTTCTCAGTCCTACCACCTTCCTAGACAGGTTTGATGGGAACACAGGAGACGTCCTCAGTGGCTGCTCCCACGCTTTGAAACTCTCCTCCTAAGGAGCCGGGGATCAGTCCCTTCTTGCTGTCAGCAAGTGAAACTATTTCTGTTTTGACAGGCTTTTAGAAATTGACTATTAGAGCTTTTAATGGATTTGTTTTTAATGGATTTGTTTGAAATGGTTTTAATGCTGTGGGTAATTTAATTGCATTTTAATGATTACTTTCTATATGTTTGTTTATGCCCTTGTAAGCACTTTTAACAATATTTGTTTTCATTTTTGAAAGTCACCTTGGGTCCCAGTGTTGGGAGAACAATTGGACGTAAATGAATTCCGTGTTAATCCATATTAAAATCTGCATTAGAGAAATAACTTGATTAGGCCAAGAAAGAGATTTGTCAGCTTTTGAGAGCTACAGTTCTCTTTATCAGGGAAGATGTTACTAAGATTATGACAGAGAGATCTCTGTGTATGTATGTGTATATATACATAAGAAATTTTTCTGTGATCTTTGAGTTGGCCTGTAAAACATATTGCACAAAGCAACTAGACTAACAAAGGGATCCAGACAAACATAGTTGAGCCTTTCAGTGCTGCCCAAACAATGGAGTTTGAAATAACACAGGGAAGGGCTTCATGCCAAGAAAACCCCAACAGATCCACCAAATTTTAACTAGGGTCAAGTTTGTTCATCCTATTTCTATGTCATAATATTGCTTTCAAAAGATTTGTTGAAGACGCCTAGGCCCTTTCAGCAGCCTACCTCTGTCCTGGCGGCATCCAGTGATGATGGCAGCAATGGCTCTCCTGGGAGAGGAGTGCAATGGAGCTCTCCCCTCTGCACCAGCTGCCTGTGGGAACCAGAAAGCGTAATGGCCGTACCTCTTCCTCCCACAGCGCAGCTGGATACGGTCTCAGGCTGCACTGGGGCAGGAAGTGCAGCCATTACGCTTCCAGGACCTCCGCAGTGAAGGTAAGAGAAGGTGTGTGGTGGGAGGGCAGCGTGATCACCTGTCATTGACAGGGAAAACCCATCAATTATTTGCAGCATGATCATGCCACCTAGGGAATGAGAGAAGGACTGGTCTGGGACATCATGCATAAGCATTATCCTGGCCCCATCCTTCTCTTGTCCCCATGGTGGTTTGAGTGCATCGCACAGAAAGGGCCCTAGTTCCAACTGTTAGCTCTTACTAGAATAGACCCAATGAATCAGTGGCAACTTGGTAAAGCCAACAATTATATATCATAAGTCCCATTAATTCAATGGGTCAACTCCTTGCTGTTGTTGTGTGCCTTCAAGTTCTTTATGACTTATGGTGACCCTAAGGCAAACCTATCACAGGGTTTTCTGGGAGCTGAGTGTGTGTGATGTGCCCAAGGTCACCCACTGGGTTTCCATGGCCAAGCAGGGAATTGAACTCTGGTCTCCAGGGCTCAATGCTCAAATCATGACACCATGCTGGCTCTCAACTCTAACCTCCAACATTTCATAAATGAAAACCAGGACACATGGCAAAACAACATCAGTGTGGGATCAAGATGGCAAAAGCTACTAATGAGGATGAACACAAAAGCTAGGAGAAGCTGCTGCAGTTTGGTTTTGCCGAAGCCTCCTGCGAAGGGTAAGATTCCATTCTCTCCAAGTTAATTGAGTCAAACTACTTTTGCACTTTGAACTCAGCTTTTGAACTTTGAACTCAATTTGCAGCAGTTGAAGTAAGTTGAGACCAAATAGAGAAAGTGGGTGGAGGAAAGAGAAACTGGGACAGCTGAGAAAGTGGGCCAACAGGCAATTTGGGGGGACTGTTTCTGCCAAATAGGGGCAGTTGGAGGGTATGGATGTTTAGGTTGTGCTTTAGTTAAGTTTAGGTCATGCTTTACTCTTTGCTATATCTCTAATTGGGTTTTGTATGCACTGGCTTTGCCATGCCCATCAAAATATGTGGCATCTGTCTGAAGCCCATGCCCCCTAATTGTCCTTAAATTTATTACAGAAACTGATCAGCTGGAGCAAAAGCAATATATGGTTGTCAGTCAGATCACTTATCAGCTTCGCTACCTGAGATTCTTTAGTTCTGCCTTCTCAACTTGGGGCCATCCAGAAGTAACAACCATCCTCTCCAAGCAGCATTAATATGGTAGAAGTTGTAGACCAACACATCTGGATAGTAAAAGCTGAGAGGAGGCTGGTTTGTTCCACAAAATGTTATGTTTCAGATCCCTATTTCTGACACTTCAATTTTCTTTAATGTGTAAAACACACATTTGTTTTATTGCTTACATAAAAGTAGGTGATATATGAGATGAAACCGAACAACACAACTTCCAGTTATGTTTTGGCACTTTCTTTTTTCTTAATTGTGAATCTCCTGAAGGCAGGGATGAACAACCTGTGCCAAAGATGGAAAAGAAATTCATTGGATTTGCATTTCCATGCAGAAATGTCCATTTCTCTTTTCCTGAAACTCAAAGGAATCAGTCACATCTTGCCTTGGGAATCTATGTATTTGTGAAGATTGTGATACATTTTGAGGAGGGCAATGTACAAAATACCAAGCTGTTACCCCAAAAGGTGGGTGACTCAGGGATCCACCTGCGATGCCACTGCCTCAAATCAGGAGGCCTGTAAGAGGGGGGTAACCTAGTAAGATCTTTCCACCAATGTTTACGGAGTCTCCACAGGGAGAAACCAGCCAAAGACTCAAAAATGGACTAAAATGTGTTTTTATTGAGGAAGATTCAATTATGCACACACAAGATCCAAACAGTCACACACTTACACAAAGCTAGCCGAAGAAAAGGGAGGGAAGTTTGATAGAGAAAGATTTGAGGGTGTGGTGGGCAATATTCACCAATCCAAGGAGCAGAGAAGAAGCAGTGATGTGGCTTAGACTCATGTCTAAGAATAGTACTCATTTTGGGAATTTGACCAGCAGTGTGGCTACAAGCAAGTGAAGCTCTACGAGTTAGCTGCTCAAAACTGGGGGGTCTTATACTCAGTTTCTACCTGGAGGGAATGGATGTGAATGGTTCTCTGGCCGAGCAAACAATGGAGTTCACAACATGAACAATGAGATCTGGAATGGGCTAACAATCTTAGCATTAAGTGGCAAAGAGTTAATGGACATTATGACAGCTCTGTAATGGTTGGACAGGTGTGGGGACAATGAAGAAATTCACAGGTTGGTGGGAAGTAGGTTGAAACAATCAGTGGTTTGGTGGGAACTTCCCTGTCACTATTGTCCAAAAGCAGAGTCATTACATCTTAGCTTAATACTATTATCTCTGAAGCTACCTGGTGATTTCCTGACTATGACCTGGCTATGACTGGAGAACATCTCTGACCTATTCTGCAGTGCAAATGTTCAGCTAGCATCTTCCTCTTGTCCAGCTTGGCCATTCAGTCACATCAGGGCACATTTTATATCAATGTCAATTAATATACCTTTTCCATTAAATCATATCAAAGTGTGGGGATATATGGCCTGGTAACAAAGTATATATCTGAAAAATAGGCCAATAAATGGAATTGTTCTGCACATATGCATTTGTGTTATAGAGCTGGAAAGGACCACAAGGGCCATCTAGTTCACCCCCCTACCATGCTGGAATATATTACTAAAGCACTCCAGAGAGATAGCCATCTAAACTCTCTTTAAATATCTCCAAAGAAGGAGAAACCACCACACTCCAAGACAGTGTGTTTCACTGTCAAATAGGTCTTAGTTTTATGAAGTTCTTCCTAATGTTTAAGTGGAATCTCTCCTCATGTGAATTGAATTCACTGGTTCATGTTCTGATCTCTGCAACAGCACAAAACAAGCTCATCTCATCTTCCACATGACATGTCAGATATTTAAAGAACTGCTATCCTATCACCTTTCAAATCTTTCCTGGTTCCACTGGAAAATTAGTACAACAACGCATTTTTAGAAAAATGCATGCATTCCAAGAAATGTACACAAAAATACACACGAATTTCCCATGAAAGGAGAAAAAGTACGTCTTGTAACCCAGTAACCAGAATAGAACAAGCATGCTGATGGAATTCTGAGAAATGCAATGATAACAGCTCTCTTGATGTTGTTGAACTCCAGCTCCAATCAGTCCCAGCTATCACAGTCACATACCACTGTCGGATGAATTATATCTTGTCCCATTCAGCAGAAGTTGATAATGGGCCAAACAACCAAATTATCTTTCCATCTAGAAATTCATCTAGATGAGCTGCTGGGTTGTGATGAGCTTCACTACAATGCATTTAACTCAGCTCACCATTCCAATTAGTTTATCAGAAATCTATTACCATTTTTATCTTCAGAACAGCTAAGACGATTCCCCCCCCCCTTTTTCCTCCAAGCCAGCAGAGCTGCAATCTACTTTTATAGAATAAATTGCTATAAATTAAGTTAGCAGCAGCATAAACAGAGGTAACGGATCCCTGTCTCTATAGTAGCAGCTGATAGAGTTATGTAAATGCAAGATGTCAAGTCTATTTTTGAGTTTATTCTGCAGCTGATGAGTCTCCATCAATGTTCCTCTCTCTGTTACTTTAGTTCCTCTTTTCTTCACAAAGCCCTCAGGGACAGAGAATTTTTATCCTGCCAATTCCTCTTGATGAACTTAGATAGAGCTTTGAAGGCCAGCTGATGTATCCTATTTGGCAATTGATTTATTTCAATAATAGTGCTTTATATAGTTGAAGGAAAATGAAACTTGATGGGGTTCAGTACATTACCATCAATATCATCACCATCATTATCATCATCATCATCATCATCATCATCATCTTTATTCATTCATTCATTTATTTATTTATTTAGCACCATCACTGTATGCGGCACTTTGCAAGAAAAACAAAATAGTTCCCTGCCCTTGGGCTTACAATCTAATATATCTTGATGATCTAACTTGCTAGTGATGTGCAATGATGAGAAAATCAAAGATCCCTTATTGGAAAAATTACACAGCTCGGGCAAATTTCAAGCCTGGCAGTGATTTCACAAAAGCTGTCCGGGTCAAAGTATTTGGGGGAGGGGGACAAGAGTCTGGGTTAAATCCTGTTAGCCCTACCTAGTGTAGACCCACTGAAATCAAGATGAAGTTGAAGTAAGTTGCGAATAACAAAATAGCATAAGTTGCCTAGCGATGGGGGGGGCAATGGGGGCGGTTCGCCCCCGGCATCTATGTTTTTGGGGCATCCCATCTCGTAGCCACACCCCTGCGCACCGCAGCCATGCACTGTGGCCATGCGCCCCTCCCACCACCCCCCTCCACACACTCCAAGCTTCACCACTGAATACCATTCATATCAATGGATCTGCTTTAGGTAGGACCAGCATTGAATTTACCCAAACATGTTGAATATGCAAGCACAGTGAGACAGAGAGGCCAAACACTGGGTTACGGGTTAAATTAATTGGCCACAATTTTAATACACATTATAATAATATACGATTAGTTACAACTACATTCAGGTGTGTATTCATCCCTGAGTATTTGTACAGGTAAGGTAAGGTTGAGGGGATACTGGGCCCAATAGTTCCCAAACCAGCAAATGTTCAGGCAGGGCATCTGGCCATGTATGTAAGTTAAACATCTGGCAGATCTTACTCTATCCTTCTACAAGTGGATCATGGCCATTTGGTCCTCTGGAGAGGAGGTCACTTGCATCTCCCCAGACTGCAGGCCCTACCCCAAAATCATTTTGCCATTGCATTGCCACTGCAGAGGTTCCCTCCCTCCCTCCCTCATTTTAACTCATGCCTGATGCCCCCCTGCACTTCCATATCTATCAACCTAGCTTGGCATCCCTCTCAGGGTGGAACTTGAGAACAGAGCTTGGGAACATTACTTTTTTGGACTGGAGCTCACAGAATCCCCTAGTCAGGTGGGGAAATTTGTGAGTTGTAATCCAAAGGAGTAACTTTTCCAAGCTCTGATTTAAAGAGGTCTTCAGTTCTTTCGAAATAGTACCTAGGTGGAGACAGGTCTACTACATAATAACATTACTAGTGCCTGAACTAACTGTTTTAAAAAAAGACTTTTTATTTTTCTTTAATGGCATATTGGTTTGTGGAAAACATGAGGGGTAGGATACTCCTTTTGTTTATTTTTTTCTCTATAACATCTCAGAGAACTTATCTCAAGTCTTACTTTCACAATCTATATTAGGGTAATATCATTATTAAACCAACTGAAAGTCACAAGCTTCTGAAATCTTCAGAACTTCTTCAGAGTACTGGGGGCAGGAGCTGGAGCAAAAATACCATCCCACTGTGCTTTCTACATAGAAACCCTCATCACACAATCCGTGCTGGGCTAGAATTTATCAATAAATTTGATTGTTTGTTTAGGACTTGATGAAGACAATGGTTTTCTCAGTGGTATAGTCTTACATTTTGAAATTTGGGCCATCATCGTGACAGTTTCTGTACAGAAACTCCCGAGGAGAGTCAGAAATGCAAGCAGCTGTGTTAAGTTTGCTTATATTTATTTATAAAGAAATTTATTGGAGGTTTTACCCCATATGGAGCAAATCTTTCGTGAAGCTAATGATTCTTGCCCACCCAAGAATAAGCTACTCTCAAAATAATTTGGATTACAACAGCAATAACTCATAACAAGATGTTGTTGCTCATAACAATACAATATCATGGACTCATGACTCAGGGCTTTGACACTGCAAACCTCAGCTCCATTACACCACTGTGCTTGCTCCACCAACAAATGTGTTGTTGTAGCAAGGTTAGGAAGATGGTCAACAACAACAGTGTGTTTGTCTTGCATACATTTGACACACATCTCCTATATTTCATTTTTGGGAGACCTCATGTGTTTACAGCTTTTTTTCCTCTGTCCCCTTACATGTCCACAATACCACCCTGAGCACACACAGTCTTATCCAATTTTGGACGCAAAGCAGACTCAGACCTTGTTAATACTTGGATGGGAGACCCCCCCAGGGATGTCCAGATAGGACTAGGATAGAATGCCACTTGAAACCCTGGAGATCTGCTGCCAGTGGGCTGGATGGACCAATGGTCTGATGCAGTTATAAGTCAGCTTCCTCTGTGCATATGTATATGTACATCTCCCAATGTAGGATAACCTAATGAATCTGATGAAGTGAGGTTCCCTCCAGGTCACAAATGCCACAGTAAAACCATCTGTCATTAAGATGCTACAAAAAACTATTAGTTTTGCTGTGACTAACACAAATGACCATCTGAAAGTTGTCATCATTAATTTCCTTGAATGTTCAGCCACAACGATTTACACTCTGAATTACGGAAAAGTCAGATATTTCCAAGAAACTAGCCAGAAGTGAAGCAACTGAAATCCAGTGGTATAATTATGTCAAATTACAGTCTAACTAAAGACCGAGTTCTTGGCATACAGGTATACCAGAATCCCGTGTCTTTCAGTATAATTGTCCCAGTTTCCTAGTATCTAGAAGCTAGTTAAAGGAAGCAACTGTGGGGAAAAAAAGATATATGGTAATATAGTAGGGAAAACATATACATTTGCTTAAAGGGAAACTTTTCTTCAATAAAGCTGGCTCAAGTTTAATGCACACTTTCATGTTTAATGCAGACTTCCAGGGTTTTGGAAGCCTGTTGTGCTTTGCTGTGATTATACGTTAGGCAACTGTGGCAGGAAAGAAAATGGGTACTGCCATTTGATGATTATAATAAGAACTGCAGAGTAAGAGACAGAGAACAAACCTTGGCTAACAGCACCACCAAGGGGCCACTTGAACAAACACAAAATGGTGTTAAGCTCACTCCTCTCAGCTAAAAGAAGTTCTAAGACAGTAGTTCTTACCTAGATTTGATTTTGTTTGGGAGAGTTACCTGATGCTTAGGGCTTTTTATAATACTGGGTTTAATTTACAGACATAAAGGTATTGGTAAAATGTCCCAAAAGATAAATAAAGTCTACCGTTCCCACATCAGATCTTCATAGCAAGAGTAGGAATCATGCAGCCCCGCAGATGTTGTTAGACTAAAACTCCTTGCCCTCTTCATTCTTGGCTAAGCTGACTATGCTTGGCCACAGTCCAACATCTGGAGGGGCTCATGATTCTCTCACCACTGCATATGAGATAGATGAGCATGTATCATTTTACAGAGGAGAGTCTGCTGAAAACATCCTCCATTTGAAGGGCTAAATCAGCCTAAATCCTGCTTAAAGATAATGAGCCATGACAACAAGCAGGATATTTGAGGCAACTCGTCAAAAGTGAGCACCTGAATGCAGACTCGTGTGGAGATGCCCACAGGCTAACTGATCACACCTCCTCTCCTGATCCTGATTACAACTTCTCCTCTAAGGATGTATTGTCTTTCTATTGCAACTCTTTTTATTTTTAACACTTTTTTTAAAAAAATATTTGTGTTCATAAAAATAGCATCTGCAAGGATGTCTCCATGGGTTCAGTTTGGACCAGGTCTGGGAAACCTGCAGACCTCCAAAGGTGTTGAACTACAACTCTCACAAGCCCTGTTTAGGATAGCCAATATTGAGGAATAGTGGGAGTTGCAGGTCAACAGATGTTCCCCATCCCCTCCTATGCTTTTCTTACCTGTAGAGGCAGGAGTTTGCTTATCACAACTGAGCTTCATTGTGTAACATTATGAAAGACTTAGTATATAACTTTCTTTCTCATACCCTTTAACCATCCCAATTTGGCAGTTAGAACATAAACTGGTATTATCATCGAATGTAAATCACCTTGAATGGTTCAAGAGGAAGGCTACCAGGGAGAGAGAATGGGCAGGCCTCCTTCTGAAATGCCATACCATTCTGAAATGCTTCCTCTCCATTTTTAAATGGACTCAAAAGATCTGGAAGTGCTAATTTGCTTTTAAATTAATACATGCCCATCTTTTTTTTTTAAATAGGTTACTGCTATTTAAACTATTTGGTGCTGTTGTACTGTAAGAATAACATTTTATATTCTAAATGGTTGTTATAAAATATTGAGGCTTTGCCTCACAGGGATCCAACCAACGAGATCAAATAAGAATGTAACAAATAAATAAGAAAGCAGGAAACCAATTCTCACTGCAATTAGAAACAACTGACTACTTAATCCTGTAGAACCTCATCCACACTTCTAGTTTGAATAAAATAGAAACAATAGCAATGGCTAACTAAAGAAAAAAAACAGCAATTAAACTTGTGGAAATGAGATGGAGAACTTCTGGCCCTCCAAATGTTATCAGATCCCCACTCCTATCAGCTCTAACCAGCATAGCCAATAGTGAAAGATGATGTGATTTGCAATCCAACCTCGTCAGAGCCACATATTCCTCATCCTTGTTATGGAAGATATAGTCTAAGGCAGCTGAGTAGCATATAGCCTGCTAAAAGTTGTAGTTCCTGGGCCAATGCCCATCCACTAGCCATTGGCTACCAGTCCCTCTTGAGTTTCCAGGAAAAAAAAGAAACAAATGCAGTCAATAGGCACAAATATGGTAAAGGTCCCAGCATCCCTCACATCAGATAGCCTGACAAGCACTGGTCTAAGATACATCACGTAACCCAAATACTATGCCTTTTTAAAAACTATTTTTGAAAAAAGAGCAAACAATAAACCAAACCTGGGAAACATAATGGCAATGTTACATTGATGATTGTGTAACAGATGCTGGCTTAGCTTAAACAGTGAGGCATGTAACAGAATGGAAAGGGAAAATCTGCTTTCCTTCTTTCTGCCGCCTTCTCCTAAGACTTTCTGTTCCTATGCTCAATCCTCGGTCTCTCTGAGTATAATTTATGTCTGATTTTTAATCTGAACAATGCTAGACTTATTGCGAACAATGTCTTCAATTCATTTATGTTTATCTCTGGAACAAAAGCATGCAAACAGCTGTTAATCCTGCCAGTTTTACCACAGTAGTCCAGAAGGATGCGTGAACACTGATAATTTGCAACTCTATTAGTCATCACAACCTTTTCTTCAAGTTCTTTCAACCAAAAACAATGAGAGAACAGAAAATAAATAATACTGAAGCAAACTAGAAGAAAACAAAAATAGGTTCAGTGGTGGAAGTTTCTGATTTTCTTATTTTTTTGTTCAGGAAAGAAAAAAAATATTTTGGCTAAATAAGATAGAAGGCACAATACACCAACAGCATGTACAAAAACACCCACAGGCCTCTAAAATTAATGGAGTACTTTAGCAGACTATGACATTAGTTATGTGGATGGAAAAAAGTACTGCACAACAGTGCAATGTTGAGGTATAAGCTTGGCACAAAAATAAGATTAGCAACCCAGTCCTATGTGTGTTTCCTCACAAGTTCCACAAAATTCAATCACTTTTGATCAAACATGCTTAGAACAGGGTTAATATATCAAAACTTACACTCACTCAATTCAAAATCTACAATTTGAACTGGCCAAGAGATACAACTTGAAAATAAGAATGCACAGGCCAGAAGGTAAACTGTTGCAGTACTGTTATTTATCTAAACAAGACTAAAAGAAGCATTGTGGGGTCACTATAGTCCAGGAGAGAGCAACCTGTAACCTTTAAGATGCTGCTGTCCCGAAACTGATTTTCCTTTGCTATCAGCTGGATTGACTAGGGCTATCATCTGTAGAGTCACAAGTTGCTCACCCCTGCTATAGTTGCTTCTCTTCTCCTTAAGATATAAACTCAGCTTCGACTACACAACAGGGATGGAAATCAGGTACCCTAGTCTACAGAGCCAATCAGCAAGATGGGAGCTGCAATCCAACAAATTCTAGGGGTCCTTAGGAAACAGATGGGGGAGGTTCACTCTGAAACTGTCCTACTGTGTGTCTATTTACTCAGCTATATTGCAACTACATGTAGTGCTGCCACATGTAGAAGACAGAGCTAATCCACCTTTAACACTTGAATGTACAAGAGGGGTAGAGACAATTTGTATGACAACTAATAAAAATACAGGAGCTCATATTCTGAAAATAAAACTTTGTACCTAAACAGTCCCACCATGATACTAACTTTCCATGGTGGCGGAACTGCACACTCCTGTAAGGCAAGAGGCTATGCTGATGGCAGCAGTTCTGATGGTAGGGTCTCCCATGTCAGACAGGCTTTTGCTGAGGAGCCAGACTTAATGTCCCAAACAGCTACTGGGCAGCAGCAATAGTAGGGTGTGTCTGTCGGATGATCTCTCAGAGACGACAGTGGCACAGTAGCTAACACTTGTTAGCAGTGCACAGAAGAAGGCAAAGTAAACCCCCTTTGAATGCATTTTACTATAAAAACCCTATGATGAGACAATCCAAAATGAAACAAAAGAGAGTGCCAGAAGATGACACTCTCAGATAGGATGACACTCAGCCAGCTCCTGTGGTACACCAGAGAACAATTGCAAGTAATTCTGTGGCTTATGGCGCAACTGAACTCAAGCTGAAAGGACATTCAACTGTTGACATGCTCAGAGGTCAATGTTAAGCCCAAAACTGCACAACACATATTATAGGAACATGGAAAGTGAGAAGCATGAATCTAGGGAAGCTAGACACAATAAATCAAGAAATGGAATGTATTAACATCACAATCCTTGGGGTGAGTGAGCTAAAGTGAACAGGAATGGGACATTCTGAGTCAGATAACTGCACAGTGTTTAGTTAGGAAATGAAAATCTAGAAGAAAGGAAGTGGCATTAATAGTGAGAAGAGAGGAAGTAGTGTTACCCTGAAAGGTAGGGGACTTTGAGGTCCACCCACAATGCAGGTATCTCCTTAGGATTTGGGGAATTATTAGCTCAAAGGAGGCCTGCGAGAGGAGGGTAACAGCAGAATCTTTTCACCTGTGTACACCAGTACTAACTGTAGAGAGGACTCCTGTTAAAAGTTAAGCAGGGTATTTTATTGGAAATTAATAGACGCACACACAAGAAAACAAACAATCTCACTAACCATACAACGCTAGTGAAGGAAAAGTGAGAAAGGTTGGGCAGAGAGAGGTTTTGGGTGGAAGGAGTGATATTTACCAGTCCTGAATCAGAAAACCTAAGCAGGGAGGCTCAAACAAGAGTTTGAGGGTAGCATGGAGGAACAGAAATCTGAAGGACCACATACAGCATGACCCCGAATGTACTGCAAGTTACTGGGGTTGGAGCAAGGATTTTTATACCCTATTTCTTTCCCTGAAGGAGGACGCATGGGCAAAGCAATAATTGCTTTCCCACAACTCTGACAAAGAAGTTCAGAATGGACTAACTGTCTTAACTTTAGGTGACAAAACATTGATGGGAGTCCCGACAATCCCTTAACATTTTGGCCAGGTAAGGTAAATGGGGAAGGTCTCAGTACAATATGCTCACTATAGGGGTGCTAACTGCTTTAGCTAGGCAGTTTCACCTGCTATGGTTCTCAAGAGTGCTTGCAACTTAAGTTTTTGAAAAGATTATCCCAAGCCCATCAGTGCTGGGATTTCCTGCCTAATGCTCTCTGAACTTATGACCTCCCCATGCTGAGGTCATCCTGACCTGGCTATGTGCATACAGTCAGCACTTCTCCAAACATGCGTTCAGTCGTAAGTATATTTGAATTATGAAAGATAGCACACCCCTCAAAGTGGGGCTCTTGGGTATGGTAACAGTAGTCAAGGGATATAATGCAAAGTTTGGTTGAATAACACTAATACGACTTCAAGGAAAACCTGTCAATACAACCATAACTCAAGTTTATGTTCCAACTATGGGTCAAAAGAAGAAGAAATTGAAAGATTCCGTGCTGGAGTCCAGGAGGAAATTGACTATGACATCAAAACAACACTTCTTGTTAATCACAGGTGATTGGAATACAAAAGTAGGAAACATAGCAAAACCTAAAATTGAAGGAAAATTTGGGCTAGGATCAAGAAATGAAGCAGGAGAGCAACTGACTGAATTTTCAAGGCCAACAGTTGGTTCAGTGTAGTCATGTTCTTCAAGCAACGAAAGAGGTGACAATATACAGGGACACCAACTGATGACCAATATTGAAATCACATAGACTATATAATTGGAAGAAGAAGGTGGACGCTCCATTCTCTTAACAAAAACAAGACCAGGAGCAGATTGTGGTACAGACCATGGAGTGGTAATACTAATAAATTGGTAAAGTTAAAGAAGAACTCCAAACATCATGCCAAAATACAACTTGAACATCTCCATAAAATTTAAAGATAATGTAAAAATAAATTTGCACTATTAAATTTAATTGACTGGGAGCCAGAAGAACTCTGGGCTGAAGCCAGGGACACAGTCAGGGAAGAACACAAAAAGACACTATCTGCAGCTAAATAGAAAGAGAAGCTTCAATGGATAAAGGATGAGCAGTTAAGGACATATCAACAGCAAAAGTAAAGGGTGAAAGAAATGGTGTCAGAACTCTGAACATAGTGTTCAGCAACTTGTGCATAAAGATAAAGATAACCACTATAATAATCTATGTAGAGAGAGAAAAAGAATATGACAAGAAATAAAGAAGAACAAGAGACCTCTTCCACAAGATCTGAGAAATCAAGCGGAAATTTAAACCAAGAATGGAGAACACACAACCAGCCAGGGAACACACTACATGACCAAGCACAAACAAAAAGCTGATGGAAACAGTACACTGAAGAACTATATAAAAAAGGTTAAAGGATGACAGATTCATTCAACAAAGAACCATCTGAAGATGAACCTACAATTTTAGAAAGTGAAGTAGAAGCTGCACTCAGACCTATTGGGAGAAATAAATCATTATAAGGCCTTTGACAAAGTCCCCCATGACATTCTTGCAAAGAAACTTATAAAATGTGGGCTGGGCAGGGCTACTGTTAGGTGGATTTGTAACTGGTTGACCAACCGAACCCAAAGAGTGCTCACCAATGGATCCTTTTCATCCTGGAGAGAAGTGACTAGTGGGGTACCACAAAGTTCTGTCCTGGGCCCAGTGCTATTCAACATCTTCATCAATGACTTGGATGAAGAAGTAGAGGGCATGCTAATCAAATTTGCAGATGACACCAAATTGGGAGGGGTTGCTAATACCCCAGAGGACAGGATCAAATTTCAAAATGACCTTGACAGATTGGAGAGCTGAGCAAAAGCTAACAAAATGAATTTCAACAGACAGAAATGTAAGGTCCTGCACTTAGGCAGAAAAAATGGAATGCACACATATAGGATAGGGGACACACAGCCGGATAGCAGTATGTGTGAAAGGGATCTAGGAGTCTTGGTAGATCACAAGCTGAACATGAGTCAGCAGTGTGATGTGGCAGCCAAGAAAGCCAACACGATTCTTGGTTGCTTCAATAAGAATATGGTGTCTAGATCAAGAGAGGTAATGGTACCACTATATTCTGCATTGGTTAGGCCTCATTTGGAATACTGTGTCCAGTTCTGGGCACCTCAATTCAAGAAGGATATCAACAAACTGGAACATGTCCAGAGGAGGGCGACCAAAATGGTAAAGGGTCTGGAAGCCATGCCCTATGAGGAATGGCTTAGGAAGCTGGGTATGTTTAGTCTGCAGAAGAGAGGGACATGATAGCCATGTTTAAATATTTGAAGGGATATCATGTTGAGGAGGGAGTGGGCTTGTTTTCCACTGCTCCAAAGATTAGGATAAGGAGCAATGGATTCAAGCTGCAGTAACAGAGATTTCACCTGAACCTCAGGAAGTACTTTCTGATGATCAGAGCTGTCCAGCAGTGGAATAGGCTGGCTTGGAGTGTGGTGGAGTCTCCTTCTTTGGAGGTTTCAAGCAGAGACTGGATGACCATCTGTTGGAAATCCTTTGATGAGTATTCCTGCATAGCAGGGGGTTGGACTGGATGGCCCCTGAGGTCTTTTCCAACTCTATGATTCTGTCAGGAACAGATGACATACCAACATAGCTGCTTTAAGCTACAGAGACAGAATACACTCTAGTCCTAACTAACATCTGTCAACAAAAATGGAAAACAAAACAATGACCCACAGATTGGAAATGAGCACTATACATTCCAGTCCCTTAGAAATGGGACACTAGGGATTGCAGTAACCACAGGACCATTTCATCAATATCCCATGCAAGTAAAGTGATGCTCAAAATTCGAAAACAAAGACTTTTATGGAATGAGAAATGCCAGATATCGAAGCTGGGTTCAGGAAAGGAAGAGGCATTAGGGATCGTACTGCAAACATACCTTAGGTTACAACAAATAACATCAGAAGAATATCAGCCTGTGCTTTACCGATTATAGCAAAGCCTTTGATTGTGTAGATCATGAAAAATTATGGATTGCTCCTAAAGAAAAGGGGTTGCCGCAGCATTTGGTTGTCCTGCTGTGTAACCTCTATGTAGGACAAGAGGCTAACATCAGGACAGAATACAGAGAAACAGAATAATTTTCAATTGACAAGACTGTGTTTTAAACACCTTGTCTGTGAATTAGACTGTTGTACTTTGGACATATCATGAAAAGACATTGCTCACTAGAAATGACAATAAAGTTTGGCAAGATTGAAGGCAGTAGGAAAAGAGAAAGGCTACACTGCAGATTAATAGACTCAATCAAAAAAGCCACAGCCTTGAGTGTGCAAGACCTGAATGGTGCTCTTAATGACAGGATGACTTGAAAGTTTCTCATTCACTGGGACACCATAAGTCAAAGTTGACTTGATGGCAGTTAACAACGAACTTTAACAGCCCAATGATATTTTTTATTCATTTCATTTCTAGGCCATCTTTCTTCTGATATGGGACCCAAAGCAACATACAGGATATGCAGTAGCGTTCTTAAAACATCTCAGCCAACCAGCTATGTATAGGTATGACAATTTAACTGGCGTGACAGGATCCTATCTGCAGATGTTACCAAAATCAAGAAAACAGGAGAAGGGAGAATGGAGGCAGGCATAAACCAGACTCATGCTTTGACTCAGGCCATTTCCTAGCCTGTTATAGTGCTATTATTCCACTTTCAATATCCTATGGAATCCTGAGCTTTGTAGTTTACAGAGGGGCCTCAAAGGCCTCAAAAGCCCCTGCATAAACTGCAAAGCTCAGGATTCCATAGGATGTTGAAAGTGGAATAATAGCACTATAACAGGCTAGTGCAGAAAATGGCCTCAGTTACAAATAAGTTCCTGGTTGTTTCGAAAGCCTCCTGAAACAGGGTCACTTGTCAGCATTCAACTATGTGCACCTTATTTGAAAGTTTTCATCTTTTTTTTCTTATTGAGACACAATGGCAGCACAGATGTTTAGAGTGTAGGGGCCACACTCTATATTGTCAAATCCCGTGCTACCATTTTCATATCTTGGCTTGGAGAATACATGACAGATTTTCCAAAACACTTCTTCTGAAGGAACAGAGCATGAGCAAATTCTCTCTGTGTGGTTTGTACATTGTACTGAAACAGCATTTTGTTGCTTTATATAACAGCTTTATGTTATATAAAGACCTAATGCTCAACAATTTGACCTAATGCTCAACAATTTGAATTCTAATCACCAAGGTTAGAAATCAGACATTTCTGTAATTCATACAGAAAAGAAAGCATGTGCTTTCCAGCCTGCATAAACAATGTGGAAAGCAATTTAATGCCACATCTAAACCATTTCCCCAAATAATTTGAAAGGAAGCACATTATGCCTAACAGAAGCAAGAGAAAAACAAAAGCTCCACACAGCCTCTATCCCTGTTCACTAGTCATACTTGTTATCCATCCAAGTCGCTTGTAATTAATTCCTCTTCCCAATAAAAAGGTAAATTAACCTGTATTACATCTACAGTTGAACAAGCAATGCATTCACTCCTTTGGTGGGATAAAAATAACTATTTATGTTTAGATTTTTGGGGATGCATTCATGATCTTAGCTATTTGAATTATGGCCTTTCTCTGTACAATGAGTATTGTTGGTGGAGGGAGGGAGAGAGAGAGAGAGAGAGAGAGGAGAGAGGAGAGAGGAGAGAGAGAGAGAGAGTTGAGCCCCTGCCATCATCATCACAGCCATTTGGTCCTTTTCCTTCTGCAGAACTACAACAGGACAAATATCCCTGCAAAGGAGTATTTCTGGATGGCTTTTCATTATAAGCATTACTGTTACTGTGTGCAAAAGAATGGGTTTTAGTTCTTAGAATCTGCTGCCCATATTTACTCTTGATTAATGCAGCCTTTTTTACTGAACAGATAACGCCACCCTTTTAACTTCTGAAAATATATGCTTAAACTAGATTTTTATATTGTACTTCACTGTACCTTCTCAGTACAGTAAATATGCAAAGAGGTAATTCAGGAAATGATTTGTCAATATGCATTTTTGTCCAATAAGAGGCAGGGCTCCCTTGTTGATATGGCCATGCTAAGTCCCACTAGTAAGTCCCAACTGAAACTGTGCTAAATCTAAATGCCTGCCTAGGAATGTTGAACGTAACTCAGGGCTAACTTTACCACGGTCTAAATTTGTGTTTGCATTGTGAATTGTCTCTGGACTGGTGGTAACTTTAATCTGGCTTAATTTGGCTCCTCCCTCATTTAACCTCTTTTTTGGTTTTAGTACCATTAGTTCTCAGCCAGCAGAGCAGTTCTGTCAGTAGACTGTTTCTACAGCAGTTCACAAAGATCTAAAGTACAGGCTACAGATCCCCACTGGCTGAAAAAAAAAAGTTTAGGAAGAAGTGTTTCCTTCTGTTTTATTCCAAAGCCATTTTTCCCAGAATAATTAAAAAATGGAGTATGGGGAATTTTGTTTTAGAATGATCAATAAAATGCTTGTGAAAAGCATTCTTAGATTTATATTCCTCATATTATCTCTAAAACTTATGCAGCAGGTAGTCTATCACATCATTGCCATTCCTGATTTTGGTTTCCTTTTTTCAATATTTTTCAGGTTAATAGGTGCTTTCTGTCTGCCTGGGATTAGGTAGGATTAGAGAAGACAGAATAATTTTCTTTGCTTTACTGACTGTTTTTACTAATATTTTACCTGCTTCTTATATACTGGCAAAACCAAAAAGGTTCCTTAAAGTTCATATGTTCTTTAGAGCTGAGGACCTTCTAGCCTCATTTTAATAGAAAATTTTTAAAAGTAAATTAAATCTGTAATTATTTTCTAAATTTTAATACAGATGGTATTTTTATACCACAGCAAGTTATACATAATGAATTTTATAGTCCCTAAAATAACAAAGTGACTTTCAATTTTCAAAGGGTGCTAAGATTGCATTTTTTCAATTTTACAAAAATTCGCTTTTTTTTAATATGCTTCAAAATTTAAGAAATTTCACCTCTAGTCTAGACACTTTATTCAATATTTTAGTATCTGTGTTTATTACCTACAACAATTACATTACACAATTAACAAAAGTTCTTTACAGTCTGATCTTCAAGACATTTACTCAGAAATCCGTATTGAATATATTGGGGCTTAATTCTTATTAAGGATGTGAAGAATAATATAGTCCAATTATATATAGCAGTAGTTTTTTCTTGAGTAAATTTACATAGCAAAACAAGGACCCGTGGGCTGTATGAAGTACACGAGCCACACATTATCCATCCGTGTCTTAAGATGACTAAGTACACACACTTAGACATTAGACATGCCTAACGTATAGAAGTGCATTATGAGTGGAAAAGGGAAGACCTTACTCCTCAGTAACAATCTATTGAGAAGCTAAATGTGAGTCAACTCTGACATTAGGGCTCAAAGCCAGCTGGTCCAAATCCCCACTGTTAGTAGTTGTAAACTAGAGGTATATCTCAACTAACAAAGTAAATGCATTCTTGAAGCATTTTTTTAACAGAAAATTGGGTACCTGGGACAGAAATAAACATGAACAGTACACAAGGTTTCTACATCACAAAAAAAAAAAAATACTTCAACAAATTTCAACACTTTTTATTGATAATTTACAATATGCATGCACAATGAAACAACTAGGTCAGGCTAAGCCTTAAGTAAACTAAAACATTTTGGATCTTCTAGAGATCACTGGAAGGCTTCTTTCAAAATGCACCTAGACATAACTGTTTTGTTCACCAGCTTCCACTTTTCTTATTATTTCCATTTTGGTGGCCGGGCTTACAGAGTGGTGGGTTTTTTAAAAATTTCGGGAATGGCTGATGCGACATGCTTATTCACTCTCCCCTTTTCTGTTTTGCTGTTCATTCATGCTCAATAAGCGATTCTGGAGGCAGGTGCCATGTACCTTAACTCTTACAGGTAGGCAAATACAGCTGCAGTAGGACTAGTTACACTGTTGTTTACTGCAGACATGCTACTGCAACACAATACCAAAATTTTATGTTTCTCCAATCCTTCACCATCCTCTCAGCATTGATGCTGCTAAAAAAAAAAAAAAACACCTTCCAGGCAGACAAAGGTTGAGGAGGACAGGGAACGATCAGGTGTAAAAACACTTTGTAAAAAGGAGCTTCACTGAGTGAGAGGCTTTGGTAGCTGAGGCACATTAGCATGAACTTATAGGTTACACTCATGTCCTCCCCCTTTTTTTTCCCAGTGAGCTCATGGCAGCATATGTGATTTTCTTTTTCCCACTTTATCCTCAAAAGAATTGAGGTAAGCCAACTGACTGAGAACATGAACCCAAAATACTTCACAAAGCTAACACAGATTTTAAAAGACAAGATGACATCCCCTCCTCATTCCACATAAAGAAGCTAGCTGGACTGCCAGTTGACTTTTTTCTGTACTTCTCAGATGATTTTTTTTCTCACCTGAGGGCAATAGGGAAGCTTCGAGGATCAGAAAACATTGTGAGATACACATACACAACTCTATCCTTCAACAAAGCCAACTGCTTGGGAGGTGGGGAGTGCCCAGAACAGCTGCAGCTGCCTCACCTTAGCTAAAGGACAGGATTAGTAGTCCTGATATCCTGAATCCCAACCCTATAGCTCAAGCTTTCTGGTAACAGATATACAAAGCTTCCCTAGTAGAGAGGGGTGAGTAAAGCCTGTGCCTGTGGAAAATGGGACATCTTTGCAACAGCTCATAAAAAGGCCTATTCACAGAATGTTGGAAGCCACTTTATCCCTAGTGTTCCCTTTGGTTCCTAGAGGCTCAAATGAGAATCTTAACCTATCAATATCGCAAGCTCCAGCCATTTCCACACTAGCCTGTTATAGCGCTATGATTCCACTTTCAACCTCTGGAAATGGCCTCCAAGTTTTCCAACAATCCCCTATTCTTCAGCCCAGCTATACCAATGTCCTCAAATGTTATTTTTCATCTCCTGACATTAAAAAAGCAACCCCCGTCCCAATGTTTTTATCCAATAAATGGTATTTCAACTTCAGAATTTCCGAAGTCACGTTGAAAGCAAGAACGCACAGGCCCCAGGCACCGTGCAAATGCAATATCCATACAGTGTAACGTTGTGCAGTTTTACCATGCATTTATATGGTGTCTATGATTTTACACAGCCCCCAACGGTGGCCTTAAGAGCACGCAGACTCAGCATGAGGACAACGAACTATCAAATTCAAGATTTGTAAGCCACCCGGGGGCTTTTTTTGCCTGAAAAAAAAGTCAGTTTTTGCTTTTACTGTACTCCTTGCACCAAGCTATCCAGAACAGAAACAACAAAACGCAAACCAAGGGGGGAAAAACCCACTGACACTGTCACCGAGATGCACCAAACTCGACACCGACCCCCAATGCAAAGCAACCCCCATTAACATGAGAAGTGAGGCAGCAACCCTAACCCCACCTCCCACTCACTACAATCCCCGCCGAAAATCCTACTCTGCGGAAACAGCGAGCAAGACAGAGGTCTTTTATCTTTTGAAATCTCGCGATGCTTTCGAGAACTCTCTTTGCTTCCCCGGCCCTCGCGAGATTTTCATTCCTCGTTCTGTTCTCGCGAGAGCCGCGAGTTGCTTGAGAGGAGTTCGGCGTTGTTTTCCCGGGTCTGAGGAAACCTGCTCGCCCCCCTTTCCCGTCGGCGGTCGCCGCGGTTTGGGGGGCCCTCTGGCTCTCTCCCCGGATTGCATCTTCTGCCCGGTTATTTGTACGAATGACGGCTTCCCGCTGACTGTAAGCGCATCTGGAGACAGAGACGGGGCTGGCTTATGTGGAAAAAGCGGGGTTTTTTTCCCCCCTCCTTTTTCTGAGCTGCGCTGCCTGTCGCGCCGTTATTGGATTTGCTTTGGATCAGTCAGAGAATGTGCTGCAGGACAAACTGTGGTGGGGATTCTTGCGTACAGACAGTCGCTTTGCTTCCAGAGATTCACAGGATGGAAGATCGTTCTTTGTTCTCAAGGCAAAGGTTTCTTTTCTCAACAGTGTACGCTTTTAAACAGTAAGATCTCTGACAGTTAAGGTTTGTTAGTGTTTTTATTTTAATAAAATATTATTTGGCCTTTGATCCTTTAGGTCACTTTCAGCGACTTTTGACAACCGGTGCTGTCGCTGCTTTAGTTGGTTTTTAAAGAATGTTTTTGTCTGTTATGCATTGGCTTGACAGCCCTTGTGCGCTGAGAGGTGATAACGACATATTTTATTAACAAATAAGTACTAATAAATACTTTTGAACCACTTGTAAAACCTTGTTATTATATGGATGTGGGATGGCGAGTAGGAGGAAAAAATTGCCATTTTCAAAGAGTATAAGCTCATTTAGCATGTAATGGACACAGTATATAAATGTGTTAAGATGGATGAGCTTTTTGTTGCAAATAAATATTTTTATTTAGGAGCTGGATCCTTAAATAACTGTGAGACTCACGAATTTAAAACTACCACAGTGCTTCTGTGAGAGATTGCATCGTGCAGCAGGTGCCTTGGCATTTTAAGTGGCGGAGTGGATTGTGCAACAGGAGAATAATAGCAATTGCCCCTCACCAGAACCAGTGCCATTCCTGAGGAAGGTTAGGGCAATCCTAAGCATCTAAGGTGACAGAGGCAGGAAATGCTGCAGAGACCCAGAAAAAAAGGACAGCTTCTTTCAGTCTCTTCTCTTCCTCTTTCTTCCACTTCTCCTTCGTCTCCCTTTTCCTGTTTGGGTACTCAGAGCAACGCCTGTGGAGACTATGGGAATAATGTCTGTTATATCATGACCAGATTCCCTGAAGTTTGAAATTACTGCACATCACACACAATGGACAAGCTAGTTTCTTTTGTCCAGTCAATCCAAATTATCCTAAAATGAGAGATTTCACATCTCAGTCTGTTCATACCCTATGATGCTTTGCTCAGAATACATGGGCTTGAATAACACTTCCTTCTGATATTTCATGCAATGGTACAAAAGCCAAAGAAAACCATTTGGTCACTGGCCTTTTTGACGTATGTAACATGTAGAGAAATGATGGTTCGCATACCACCTTGGAGAAACACCCTTTTCCAGATTTTAATATGAAAATCAGATAAATGGAACTGGTGAATGCAATATTTCTCTCTCAGCCCTGGTATGTTTGAAGGGTAAATTGCCAACAAAGCACACCTCTTCATCCTTCTCCCTCCCATTTCATTCTTAAAATCTTCATCAGTCCCATTCTGCATTATGATTCCACTTTATGGGAGGGTTATTTTCATTCTCTGTTTCTTAGACCTTGTCCTGTAGACGGGAACGGGGGAAGGAGCCCAGACGTGGCAACACATTCCCAGGCCCCTGCAGGACCGCCATGGCTTATGATGTCTCCAGGAAAAAAGAAGGTAGGATTGTTTCATAAATCTGAGAGGTGTTACAAAGAGAGTACCATCCCCTTCCCAAGGAGTGAGAAGCTAGGAAAGAAAGCCAGTGTCCTGCATGGATTGGGTTTCTGCAGCATTCTGCACCTCACCTTTGTTCTCAAAGATCAGAAAGCATTAAGACTGGATCATGAGTCTCATAAATAGAGTACCGATTAACTTGTTAGACATGCAGCCCTTTCTAACCCTGTCTACTCTACATAATAATTGTTGTAGATCAGGGACCAGATCCAGATTTACACAGCACAACACAGATCCCTAGACTTACGGAGCAGCCTTTCATGTTTTTGTTAACCCTAGGAAGAAACCATGAATAGGGATAAAACATCAATTTTTCCTATGGCAACATAAAGCACAGTGCATTTTCTCAAAGATTTGGGACAGCGTTGTACTGTAGTGTTTAGATGCCACTGTCATTTTGGGGCATGTAACCTGTTGCTTGCTTCCTTTCATGCACTTTAATTTATTTCTAGGTACATTGTCTGCAGTGAGCTGATTTCCTGATTTAAATGTGTTGCTTCCCCCAGACTGCCTAGAGAGTGAGCAAATTGATGGTGTGGGGCTGGTAGCAGGCCGAACCCAGCGAGAGAAGAAACGTTCTTACAAAGATTTGCTTCGAGAAGAGGAAGAGATAGCTGCTCAGGTCAGGAAGAATTCAAAGAAGAACCTGAAGGTGAGAGAGTCAAAATGGAGAAACATTTGTCAATCTGATTTGGTTGAAATGGCTGCAGCTGAATTAGGAATGTGCTGAGAATCTATTTATCCAGGGTTTTTATATGATTAATAAAAATAAAATTAGGAACTCTAGAAATGAGTTTTAGTAATGACTATCTGTGTGGGAGAGAAGTGAAGAGGGCACACTGATGCTGTTACTATAAAACAGAGTGAATAGAAATTATGTCACTAAAAATAAAAACTGAAACATCCAAGGAGAATTTAGTCCTTCTTCTGTTTCTAAGCCTGGCCTTGGAGACATTATTGAATTTACTGTTTGTCACTGTCATCTGGTTGCTCAGAGGTGTACTGCCTCTGTTTAAGGAAGTTCTGTTCTGCCGTCATGCCTTATAGATCTTTTGTCTTTTTAAAGCTTTCTAGGCTAGTCTTCTGTTTAAGGACTAGTGTGATAGCCATAGCCTAACCAGGAACTGCATGCAGGTTAGTACACAGAATTCAGCTTGGACTAGCGAGCAGGCTAATGAGGTATGAAAACCAAATGGGATAATATTTCCATCATAGAAATGCGCTTCTCCCTTCCTTGTCAGTGATGGAAGGGATATTAAAACATCTTCCAGATTAAAACAGCAGAGTCCTATGGCATCTAAAGACTAAGAGATTTATTAGAGTGTGAGCCTTCATGAACTATTTCCGACTTCTTCAGACACATGGAGAGTTATACATACAGTACACATGTTTGAAGGGATGGGTATAAAGATTCAGGGAAAGGGAAATTAAAGCAGGAAGTCCCAATAATGACAACTATGTGGCTGTTCACAAATTGTTGTTGTTAGAAAAATTGGAACTCAGTAAGCCAGTTAAGAAATTTAGTGTGATAGGAACTTTTTATCCTGTTTCAAACCTCTTGTGAAAGACTGGAACCTGAAATGGTAGTTCAGCAGCCCATCTCTCTTTCTCTCTCTCAAATCTCCATGTGAAATTTCTTTGCTCCAAAATAATATTTGTATGGATGGCATATTCAACAAGTCTGTCAATATTATTGGCCTTTTCTAGTAAAAAAAAATGTGACCTTCAAAAAACAAAAAGAAGGAGATTCTCACTATTTATAAGGGGATATAAGAATCTTGTTACTACTTCCTTGTAGAAAGATCTTGTGTTTCTCAGTAAAATAATATCCTCCTTATCTAAAAACTAGGATAAAACAAATCTAAGTTCTTATTTTCCACATATTTCAGAAATCCTGTTTGTGGAGTTTCCATTTGTGAGGTGGTATTTCCCAATTTGAATTTGAAATTAGGTGATTATCACAAATTATAAATATATTTCTTTGGTTGTATCAGTCATTTTTGCAGTTTTAACAAATTGCAAACTGTTACAGTGCTGTCTTCATCATGGTGCAGCTAACCTAAATAATAATGAGGTCTATGACCCAAGTCATTCATTTCCTTGGGAAAGATAACTTGGACTGTCTTTGCTCAAACATTCTCCTTGAGCTGAAATTTATCATATTAGTATTGAGGTAATTATTCGTATTCTGTGTTTGTTTTAAAATCCAGCTAGGAAACATTATTTTCCACACTCAGCTGAGAAAATTCTGCTTTCTTTGCATGGTGTATTTCTGAAATTCATTGCATTCCTAACAGCACAGAAATGTCACATAGGACAATCTAGCAGGACATGTGGTTTCCAGAATCATCTGTGTTAAAAGCAAGTATATACATGACTGTATATCTGCCTGATAGCGTACCTACTGCCCTGGTGATGTTTGTTGACTGGAACTCTCATCATTCCTCACCAGTGGGTATGCTGGCTTGGGCTGATGGCCAATAATGTCTATAGGACCACCAGTTGCCCACCAATAGTATATACATATACTATTCATTATCTTATTGTTGCTATTCCGTAAATGCTGTTATTTTCTCTTGCAGGAGAGTGATCTCTTCTTGCTGGGGACAGAGTCTCACAAGAAGAAGGGGAAGCATTCCTCCAATGAGTACTGTTACAGAGGTAAGGTGCCAAACTCTTAACAATTCTGTTTGTACTTAAAAGAAAGGGTGGACAAACTTTATAGAATCTACAGTTAGGTTCAGCAGTCATGGATTTGATGATTTGTGGGTTATTTTTTATTTATTGAATTTATTTATTAGAAAAAATCTTACTCTGTTTGCCCCTGCCACATAAAATATATTTTTTCTTTACAAATCTCTAGGTCTCCCAGTATGATTCTATGTCACTGGAAGTGGACCATAGTCCCATATTGGAAGACCTAGAGATTCCTAGAAAGATCACTTCTCTAAGCATTGCTAGGTCCTCCAGCATGTGGACCACTTCCACTGAAAATTGACCGTAGAATTGTGCTGGAGGACCTAGAGATTCTTAGAGAAGTGTTCTTGGGGTAAGAAGGATAATATTTGTGATTTTTTTATTATGATTATTAATTTTGATTCAAAACAGTATCCAAAAATTTATAAAACTTTTTTCTCCCTCGCCCCCCTTGATTTCCTTTAAACATATTTACATTGGGCTCAGTCTATACGAATAATTTCATCCTTTCTTCTCTCCGTATAATCAATTTGAATGTTCAGCTACTAGTTGCAGCTATAACTACTGTTCTAAAAATAGTGTTTAGTCCTTTGTATCAAGCAAAGGAAATATTTAGAAGCAGCCTGGGATCAATATAATTTTATCACACCGTCGTCTTTTATTAAGTTCTGTAATGGATTCCCACTCCTCTTGAATCTTTTTGAGGAATGTCTCTCTTAATACTGTTGTAAGTTCTTCCGTTTCCATCATAAATCTAAGAGCTTTTCTGCACTACACTGTTATAGTGCTGTTATTCCACTTTCAGCATCCTATGGAATCCCAGAGTTTACGGTTTAAGGAGGGCATTTAGAATTCTTAGTCAGATTGATTGGCCTCAGTAACCTACAGACCCCAGAATTCATGTTGAACAAGAATGTGGAATAATAACGCTATAAGAGGGTAGTGCAGAAAGGCCCTAAATTTTTTATTAGCCAGTCTTCTATTGATAGTGTATCTTTCTTTCCCCATTTGTGAGCGTAGCTTATTGTCACTGCTAAATATTTTATATTTTATTTTTGTTTGTGTTTTTCCATTTTTGTAGGGGAATTGTGCCCCTAATGCTCACAAAAGTGGTGGACTCACTGTACTTGGTTTTGTCTTAGCACTCCAAATTTACCTGCTGGAATCCTGTGCATAACAGTGGCTCAGAAAGAACGGCAGATATGCTTTAGAATTAAACAGGACACATCTGAGTATATCTCAACCTCCAGCATGAACTGACAACACACTCACAGACTTCCTGCTTTCTCCAGAAGCATCCTTTATATCAGCCACTAATCTGGGTTACAAGTAATTGTAATTATTGAAAGTCAGTCACCCTGAAGAGGTGTCAGTTGGCTTTGATTAAAAATGCACTGAAACAGTAAGAGCAACTCAAAACTCAATAGAGGAGAAAAATACAACACCAGAACCATGAGCTGACAACATTTCCAACATTTGCATCTGCCTGTCATACAGGCTTAAATTCCACCATTGAAACTGTATTATACATTGTGATAGATTAGCATTCTAAGATGCCTTGGTGGCCCATTTTGGCTGAAAAAATTGATAACTGTAGGTCATATGTTTAGCTCAGATTTTTTGCACAGTTGAGGAAGAGAGAACGTATGGTTCCACTGATGGAAATCATGTGGCTCACAAGTCCCAGCTGTCCTTGCCAGCATAGACATGGTGACTAATGCTGCAAATTACAGTTAACATCTAGAGATCTGCATGATTCTCACCGCTGCTCTAAATTAATAGAATTGAAGATAATTACTAATTTGCAATTTAATTGATTAATTAGATGTGTATTAGATTCCAAATTTTGAGACCTGCAGAGAAACATCAGGCCATTTTCTGGAAACTATTTCATAAAAGGAGAAATTCATCTTTTTATTCTCTTATGGTAACAGAACAAAGGTAATTTCTAAATATAATATGCCCTTATCTTCTATCTCCACCAATTAAAATTGAATTATGGCAATCATTGCATTTGGGGTTGCCTCTGAAAACAGCCTGGAAGCATCAGGTGACGTAAATGATGACTGCTGGAGTTCTAATTGGGGCTGGGAATCATAAGCATATTGTGCCAACAATTTCATCATCTTTACCATCTTTGGACCAGTTCAAAGTACTGTTTGTGACCTTAAACACATTTATAGTTTGAGAACTCAGTATCCAATAGATAATATATTTGCACATCTACCTGCCTGGACCTTGAGATCGTTATCTAAGGCTGTTTTCTAAATGTCCCCACGTAGTAAAATATGGCAGGTAGCTTTGTGAGAACAGGTCTTTTTAGAGAGGCTGTCCCAGTGCCTACTTCAATATATTTCTAGCACCAGGCAAAAATCCTTTTACACTTTCTACATTAATCCTTTTTCACTTTCCCCTTTATATTATGATTTTATGCCATTGTGGCTGTGTAGATTTGATTTTTGTGCTCTTAGCTTTAAAATAATCCTTTGCTGCAAAGTTCCTTTCCTCTGTTTTAAACTGATTGGTAACTTTATTATAATATTGAATTTGATTTGTATTTAAGCTTTGTTAAGTCTCTTCAAGAACTTGATTTACAGGATTGCACATTGATTGCATGAGCTGTATAATAACATAATAAAGTAATCAACTAAAAATGATATGCTGCAGGATAAGGCTTGCTTGCTGCAGGATAAGGCTTGCTTTCTAGTAGCCATTGAACCAAATCTTTCCTGGCAACCATTTTGGAAGCCTCCCACTGACATGAAATCTTGAAGCTGTATACGAGTAAGTATATTTGATGTCAGATGTGCATTAGGTCTCCTTTGGGCCTTCTCTTCTTCACTCTTTCAGATCTTTCTCCCTTCGAGCTATCCTTGCCTTTGGACTCAGCTTCCAAAAAGAAGAGAAAAGTAGTATTCAGTCCACCCTCTACTGACACTGCCATGGATCTCCTCAAAGCCATCACCTCCCCTTTGGCCACTGGCTCCAAGTCCTCTAAGAGGCCACTGGAGAAATCATCTCATTCTTCAGTCACTCCTTCTGGCTATTCAGAGAGCAAGAAGGAGCACCATAAGAAGAAGTTGAGTGGGAGCAGCAGTGATCCGTCTTTAGATGATAGCACTTCTCACAAGTCCAAAAAGATGAAGCCCCCCTATGTAAATACTGAAATGTTGACTCTGCGCGAGCCTGATGGCTTAAAGATGAAACTTATCCTTTCACCTAAGGAAAAAGGAGGAAGCACAGTAGAGGAGCCTTCCCCACATTCTCCAGCGACCAAAAAATCCTCCAAAAAGTCCACCCGGGATGAACAAGGTTCACTTCTCCCGAGTCATGATGCTCACGGCTTCTTGAAATCTGCACGAAAGAAACATAAGTCACCACCAGATCCACATCCTCCTCCAGTTGCTGAGAGCTTTAGCCCAGACACATCCATTTTCTCAGAAGGACAAAGCAGTGAGTTTGAGCTGTCAGGCCTGGAACCACAACTGGAATCTGGTTCATCCTCTGGAGGTGAACTGGAAGCTGGTGAGCTAGTAATTGATGATTCGTATAGAGAGATAAAGAAGAAGAAGAAATCTAAGAAGAGTAAAAAGAAGAAGGACAAGGAGAAGCACAAGGAAAAGAAACATTCCAAATCTAAAAAGAGTTCGGGGCTGTCATCTTCATTGGCGGTAGCTGAAGTCACAGCTCCACTGCCAGTCTCACCAACAAGTGTGCCGTTTGCTGTTCCTTCTCTTCCTTCTCCTCCCCCACTGCCACCTCCCGTTTTCCATACAGATGGTCAGAGTGAGAAGAAGAAAAAAAAGGAAGAAAAAGAGAGGGCTGAAAAACTGGAAAAAGAAAAGGTAAAATGCAATTATGGAATGAGTGGGTAAAAGCAATTACTGGTATTGTTAGTAAGAGGAGATTGGCATGTTCTTGGCAACCACAGATACAGAGTCAGAATTAAGGTTTATTACAGATGTGTTCTGCACCCAAAAACTAATGTTAACTGCTGTTTTCTTAACTAGAAGAGGGAACCAAACATACATACATACATACATACATACATACATACATACATGCCTAAGCAATTACATTCCTGAACTGCAGGCAACTGCAGAAGTATTGCATATGTTTAAGAAGTGCCCAGTTTTCTTCAGAAATTTGATGTTACAACGAATTAGGAATAACATTATCCTCTTAGTTTATGCAAGTGTTTTTGTAAAAGTCTTTAGCTAATGTATACCACTTGGAAAAGAGATTTGAAAGGAGCCTGTTTACTTGTGAAGGAGAGCCCCAGAAACCCTTTCTTCAAAGATTTCTACAGGCACCATAAACAAATACATACTATAAAATATTCCCTCCCCTCCCCGTTTTCTTTTAGCCAAAGAAGAAAAACATGTCTGCCTACCAAGTGTTCTGTAAGGAATACCGTGTGAACATTGTGGCTGAACATCCAGGAATAGGTAAAATAGCAGGATGTAAGGGATGGGGGTTTTGTTTGTTTTTCTTGTAATTTCCATTTTACTGCCTCTGAACTCTTGTACATTCTCATGGGTGTAAAAGGCTCTGTCAAAACCCACTGAGTAATTTAAATCTTGAGGAGTGGCTATTTCTTCATAATCTCAACTACCAGCCAGCAGTCATGTTTGCTTTCCCACAGTTCAGTTAAAAAGAATCTTGGAAGAGCTTACCCACCCACCCACCCCAAAAAAATCATAATTGAAATCAATAATCATATTGTAAAAAAAGTAAAAAACAAAACAAAACAGTAAGACCAGACAATAGTCAGCAAGGTTGTAACCAGAAAGGAACCAACTTAGACATTTAAACCCAAATCATCCAGAAAAACAAAAAGACTTTCAGCTGCCAGAGAAGCTCCAAATTATGTATCTAGTGGAGAATTCTGAAGCAAGAGCACCACCATTAAAAAGGCTTTAACGGAGGGGTGGGCAACTATAACCCTCCAAATATTATTGGTTTGCAGCTCTCATCAAACTTAGTCACTAGTGAGGTAAAATGGGAATTGAAGTCCAGTAGCATGAATTCTGCTTGTTCAGCCCTGCTTTTAATTTTAAAACCAGGACTTTGAATTGTTCTTGGAAATGTATTGGGAGTCTCTGTATTTCTTTCAGGAAGAGCATGTTCTATTCAACCAATCTCTGCATGTAATTTCTGGTGTTTTAAAATAACTGTAGTTTTCAAGCATTCTTCAAAGGCAGACCCAGATAAAATACTGCAGTGCTGCAGTACTGAGACACTTCAAAATATAAATGCAAATTGGGGAGAAGAGATGCTGTAATGCTTAGTGTAACCCTGTATGTCCCAGGCGGGGTTCTGAGTTCCCTTTCCTAATGTGTGCATGGAATCTTTTTCATACAAGTGTTTAAAACATGGATACAAAAAGCATGGATGCAAAAACTGTGATGTCCTTTGGAAGGACTTTTATAGTGAACGAACAACATTTGTATAAAGCAAATGAAAATAGATTCAGCAGTTCGGTCCTATATGTTCCTGGTCAGAAATCCAGTCCAGTTCAGTTCAGTAGGGTATACTCCCAGGTAAGTGTATTTAGGACTAGAGGTGTAGCTACCAAGGGGGGAAGGAAAAATGAGAGCATTACCCTCAAATAACAATTCTGCTCTCCCATGAATTTTTTCTTGTTTCCCCAAATTTCTAGCATTGCAGAGTGAGATGTTCAAAATTGTTCACACACACTTCTACTTGTTGTGCTCTCATTCCCTTAATAACTTTGTCTGCATCTTTTCTTTGGATGCCTAAAGTGTTTTAAGTTTTAAGTTACTGCAATCCTAGAAATTTGGGATGTGAAGGAAAATTTCATTTTGGTGGAATTCTTATTTTTAGGAGGGAGTTGTAATAACCTTATCCCTCACTTCCACCCTGTAGCTACACCCCTTTATAGGACCCCTGCTCAAAAGGTGGAAAATAAATAATTACTTAGTCTTACTTGAGTGCTAGTGATCATCAGGTAGCACATTCCAAACCAAGTTCTGAAAGTTAAACCACCTTAGAAAGGCCAGGATGTTCATGATCATTGTGAAACCACAGAGTAGAATCCAGTGCAAAAAAGGTGAATTAGTCCTGGAAAACACTGGATTTTTTACACAGTAAGCCAGGAATTGTTAACATTCTCAGTGGTAGCAAACACATTTGCATTAACATTTGTGCCAACTTTGGTTGATTTGATAGCAACAGCTGTTCCCAGAAAAGGATAGTGTGGCCACTGTGGTCCCTGTACTACTGTAATGCTTGAAGAAGGGGCTTTTCTTTACGACAATCTGGAAATTCCAACTAGTGCTAAAATGTTAACAGGACTCTCAGATGGGATCATACCACACCTGCCCTTAAGGAACTGTACTGGTTATCTGGTTGCTTCTAGGTGCAGTTCAGGGTGCTGATAGGGGCCAAATATCTGAACATGTCTCTCTGTACCCGTCTGCCTGTGTCTTCAGTTCTTCAAAGAAGGCTGTTAACAATATTTTTTTGTCAGATGACAACCTAAGCCTTTCTAGTCATTCGGGTTTCCCTCTGTTGGAAAATTACCTTAAGTATTTTGATAACACCACTGTTACTAATACTACACCTTGAAAAATCTTCAGAAAGCAGTGTAAGGTCCAAGTTCTGCCCAGATTATTTGGGATTGACTGAAGCAAGCTCCATTTATGCAACATTGGGATGTTCTTGCTTTGGCGTTATTGATACTTTTTGCAGACAGTGAGATGTTTTTACAGTTTTGTGTGTCGTGAATGAAAAGTCTTGTAATCTTTCAGACAACTAAATGTTCATGGATCAGATTCCTCACTTAAGTGTGAAAATCTGTTTTACTCCGTTTTGCTTTTTTTGCTCTGAACTCTTTACTTCTCTGCTAGATTTTGGTGATCTGAGCAAAAAGTTGGCAGAAGTTTGGAAACAGCTTCCAGAAAAGGATAAGCTGGTAAATATCTGGGGAAAAATGACTTGTCTTGATCCTGGGATCTTACCACCATAATTCTAGCATTCCTTCACTGTCCATATTTAATTTGTACAGAACATTCCCTTCCCCTTGCTAGTGTTTATGAAACATTGGCATTCAATCACAACAAAAGTATTTGTTGACATTTTGCTGTGCAGTTGCCCCATCAGAATCGTTGGACAGCTGACAATGAGATTTTGTACGTTTGTTTTATTTTACCTATTTAAAGGTTTGGAAACAGAAGGCTCAGTATTTGCAGCATAAGCAGAATAAAGCAGAGGCTACAACAGTGAAGAGGAAAGCAACCTCCTCAGAGGGTGCCCCCAAACTGAAAGGTAACCTTCATACTCCATTGGTTTTTATGGTTCATGCATCAGTGTTCTGCATATGATCAGAATTTTTTGCAATCCCTTTTCCTCCTAAGATCACTTTTGTATCTTACTGTTGTCTCAGAGATCAGAACAGCAATTTATTAATCTTTTTCCCCAAAGGTTCCTTAGTCAGTAACATTAAGATGTTATTAAAAGCCCGTAGAAACTGTCAAAGATGTTCCTTCCCAAAACTTCATAGTTCAGATTCCAAGGTCTGAAAACTTTCTCCTAAGTGCTAAGGTGTTCCAAGCCTGGATTATCTCTTATGAAGGCGCAGTAGGTAAGTTTCTCAAGACTGAAACGTCAGAACATTGATCTTACAAGTTGAAATATAGAATTTTTCAGGAGTGCTGACAAGATTCTGTAACATTGATTACCTCACTGATTTGGCCTTCAGGTAGTAATTAACCTCCCATTTGAGTTAAAAGAAATTCATCTGCAGCCATGTGCATTGAACCTTTAATTGTGCCTGTGATACAGAATATTTGTGATGTGACATAGGCACAAATAAGAAAAGGGTGAGTGCTTGAATGAAGCATTTAGGTAAAATAGTTACAAGTGCAAAAATGTACATCTGCTGAGAGAGAATTCTTGTCACTGAGAACATCAAAGAACTATAGATATTCAGACTTCTGAGTGGTAAACAAATGTAAACATAAAACTGCTTTACTCTCTATTATCAGCTTCTCTTACAGGTGGGCTCTCACCCCATAAGAAGTCCCCATCTAGTACTGTAGTATTGTCTTCCTCACCAGTTAAAGTTCCTGAAACAGATCCCATTGATGTAGCTGCACATTTGCAATTGCTGGGAGAATCCCTAAGTCTTATTGGACACAGACTTCAAGAGACTGAGGTGGGTGCAAAAGCCTTTCCTCACAAATACAGTAATTGTACTTAACACACAATATAGCTGCACAAAATTCAGATGACAATTTGAAATGGATTGAATTGAGTGCGTGCTCATTCTGCATACAGTGTTCAATACCAAGAGAATGGGATATGTCCACTATTGACAACATTTTTAACTCTCCAAAGTAGAGATACAGAATGCCACAAGGCCAAAATCTGGCTATTGGAGATTCCTCAGATGGCTATATTGCTTTCCTTGTGCTGCTGGTTTCCTTGCATTTTAACCCCCCCACGCCCCCCAACACACACAGCCAACAATTATAAAAGTTTGATACTGGCTCTTCAAAGATTGACTGGAAAGTGATTTAAGCTAAAATATGCTAGTATTTTTTTGTCTCACCATTCTGTTTTTGGCTCTACCCACTAATGTGGCTCCCAAGAACCACTCAGAACTTTAGTTTGGCCCTCATTTGAAAGTTGTTCCCCCGTCTTTCCATTGTATCAATAACGTATCAATTGCTGTATTAAAAAAACTTCATGGTTAAGGAGTTGTCACTGGAAAACCCTTAAAACATTCCAGAGACAAGGAAGCTAAGGAGCTGTATGCCAGTTGTCTTCGACTTAATGGCAGCTCTGTTAATGAGATCCGTCCAGCAGCCCCAGTCATCAGCTGCCCTGCTCAGGTCTTGCAGACCCAGGACCTTGGCTTTATTAATTGAGTCTATCCATATGTAATGTGGTTTTCCTTTTTTCCTACAGCCTACTAGTTTAGAAGCATTAGCATCTTTCTAAGTGAGTTGTACTGTTTTATGACATGTCCACATTATCAAAACTTCACTTTAATAATTTTGGCTTCTACCGAATGTTCAGGCCGAATTTGTTCTAGGGCCCATTTGTTTGTTGTTAGCTGATCATGGAATCCATAGAACTCTCCTCCAGCACCATGTTTCAAATGATTTGGTTCTCTTCTTGTTGGCTTCCTTCACTCTTTAGCTTTGATAACCATATATATAAAAATCAGAATTATTATGGCATGCATGAATCATCCATAGGCTAAGCAGAGAAGTGGACAAACCAGGATTTGTAAAGGCTGCATAATATATTGCAAAATCTAACATCTACTCTTATTTAGCGTCTGCCATGTTTGAGAAAGTAAGATGAGAAGTATTGTTGTATACTGTTGTACAAACTAGCTGTGTCCCTCCTTTTATGCCATCTTTCTGGACTGGCTGTCTCCATTGAATAAAATATCAATCCCTGGATTACCACTAATGTCACTAAATTAAAATGTTCAAATGGAGGTTTTGGCAACTACCCAAATCGATTTGCCCTGAAATGATGCCTCCATTAAGAGTGAAAGGACTTCTTGTAACATAATATGAAAGAACAATTCACCCAAATTGATTTTACACTTACTTGCTAGTTTTGGTGTCTGAATAGCAGGCATCCCTTGTCTATTTCCCCAGAAGTTTAGAATGTTATTACTTTTGCTTCCACTTAGATTTTTATTTTCAACTTGTTTAAGTATTTTTTTGGTCAGGAAATCATGAAAGAAAATGCTCTCTCTGGAACTGTAGGGGCTCATATAGCCATTATTAATGGTTGCTGATAATGTTAGCTTTATGGAACCACAGATTTCAGAGATAGTATGGCTTTGTGTATTGGCTGCTGGAAAACACAGGTGAGATTATGCTACTGCACTCATGTTCTACTTTCCATAGCCATCTGATTGACTGTCGTGGCAACAGGTTGCTAGACTGGATGGACCTTTGATCTGATCCACCAGAACTTATCTCATGTTCTTATATGGTGCATCATAATTGCAAGGACAAGAGAACTGTTGCACAAGTATGAGAGTGAATGATTTCTTTATGATAGGGTGGGAAATATTTGGCCTGCTAGATGCTTATGAGCCTGTCTTTCAGCACGGAAGAGTTGAAAACAATACCTAAGAGTTTTGAAGTTCTGAAATGAGGATTTGAAATTGGTAACCTGGCAGTGCTGGAACATGTGATCATGTGATTGTGATTTTACATGTGTGCTTTGTATGGAGATGGGTGATTTAAAAGCAGACAAACAGTGCTTATGAAAAGTTTGTTCTAGATCCCAGAAGGATGCAGTTAATCACTAAAAATGTTTATTAGAGTGATGAATAAACTGAATTTAATAGTTCAAGATACGATAATAATTCACTATAATAGATACACCTACTACATATGCAGGCATACATTTGCCCGCACATTCAGGAGTGACAAAACAAATTCTGTTGTGTTACCCACTGTGATAAATATCTTCTAAGTGATCAACTGCATCTTTCTTTGATCCAAACAGACTTATCTGAAGGGACACTTACAGAAACTGAAGGATAGAAGAACAAAGTTTTCCTAATGACAAGTGCCAGCATGGGAGACAAGAGTCCTTTGCTACATTGTTGGCCTACAGTATTCAAGTATACATGATAGTGACAGGGGTATAGTGAAAATTAGCTTCCCAAACTGTTCCATTTGAATTATATAGTGCTGTCTACATAGGACTCACCGTTATAGTGATGATTGCCAAAAATAACAACAAAATGAGAAAAGGCATCTCTCTGTTTTTGTATGTACACTTCATCCCAAACTTACCCATTGGAAATCCTTTCACTAAGCAGATATAAGGAGTCTTCTGTGAGAATGTGTGCTCTGTCTAAAACAAAGATAGTAGATCTATATTACGGCTTTAACTCATATCTTGTGCTCCTATTTTTCTTCTCAGGGGATGGTGGCTGTGTCAGGAAGCTTATCTGTGCTCCTGGATTCAATTATCTGTGCCCTAGGCCCTTTAGCTTGCCTGACATCACAGCTGCCTGAACTAAATGGTTGCCCCAAACATGTTTTGGTAAGTCCTGTATTACTGTTGAACGTTAAGTTCTGTTGCTATATCCTACAGCTTCCACTGTTGTCATTTTCCTAGTTCAAGACATAGTTTGTAACCTGTTATACTATACTTCCCAATGGCTGTACTACATGTTAGTGCCCTCTTCCCTCATGGTTCACGCAGTATATTTGTAGAAAGGAATTTTAGGTTGGTCTTTTCAACGAACATTGAGGTTAAGGAGAACCAGTCACATAGACCTCAGCTTTTCCACAGCAGCAGTCTTGTGCTCTGTAGATGCATAAATTTGTATGTCACACAGTGAGCAGATTCCAGATGTCTTCTGTATTTGCATTTTGGCCCTGTGGACAATCTGTGCTTTGTGATTGAGTATAAAGCACTTTATTTTTTTTTTATATGAGACTTATGTGAGACACATTCAACTCCAGTGCCCTCGCAGTTGATATTACATTCATTGGTATGGTGACTGCACTATGGAATTTTTGCAGAAGGGGGTCCTCGTAGATATTGGCTGTGATGTAATTAGAAATGGACTGTATAATTTTCCCAATAAATGCAAATATTGGGAATTCCTTTAATAGGTTTTTTTTAAGCACCCTTCCTCTGAAGCAGTAAACTCTCTCAGCCTCCGCTATGGAAAAACTCATTCACAAACACTAGCAAAGCTGCTCCTCTTAAAGCAGCCATTCTCAGTGGGAGGCATATGGCCCCCAAGGAGGCCCTGGCACATTTGAAGGGGTAAAAGACTGAAAACGGTGAGAAGAGGAGCCTCAGGTGTTTATGGGGGCCCTGGTAACTGAACTGATAAAGTACCCAAGCAGCAAGCTTAATTGGAGTCAATAGTTTCCCTCCTATTTATAATAGCTTTCCAACACACCATTTGACAGTTTCCTTGACAAAATCCAAGAATAGAGGTGACATCCAACTGTGATTGTCTAATTTGGAGCTTGTTATGAAGTTTGCAGAAAAGCACCTAGCTAAAGGATTGCATTAGGCCTGATAGAGGTTTAGTTTCATGTGGTCTTCTTTTAAGTTTTGTCCAGTATGTCAAAATGTTCAAGTTTTCTTGATGTTCAGTAATAAATTATTTTCTGTCTATTTATTTGTGTTTTATCCCTGCTTTGGGAGGGGGAGCTGGAACCTGAGAAAAGCTCCTAAAGGGGATGTAGCCAAAAAAAAAAAAAATTGAGAATGGCTACTCTGAAGCAATGCCTTGCTGTTTAATTATCCATTCGCTTACTTACCTTTGTTGCTGTTCAGAGAGCTCTTGTTTTCTTCCTACACTGGAATCCCACATCTGATAGGAGTTCACTGGTGTTCCTTAAGGAAGCAGCAAGCTATAACCTAACAATCTGCCCAAAGCAAGACTGTAGAGTTGTATACAGACTGTTGTATACAGGAAGAATACCATGATTTTGTTTCTGAAAGAGAACTGTGTGAAATTGCATGAAAACATAATACATATTTTAAAATGTTATTGTGTTTATATTTCCATCTTTCCTTCAAAGAACTCAAAGCAGCAGTCATGCTTCTCCATTCATTTTTATAATCATGGCCACAGTATGAGATAGGTTAGGCTGAGAGACAGTAACCTGTCCAAGGTCTTCCAGTGTGTTTTGTGGCTCAGTGGGGACTTGAATCTAGGTTTCCCAGTCCTAATTAAGTGCCCTAAGCACTATACCACATTAGCTTAAGGATATCCCTATTGTGTAGAAGAACTCCTGCATTTGTCCAAGACTACTTCTCTTTGACCCATTTTTTGAAAGATGGTATCATGTCGCATGCAACCTGCTGTTTATACTTTTCTTAGCAGCAGGTGGCTGTGCTTGCGTCTTGCATCCCTTGCCATTTCATCAAATATGTCTCTGAGATTTTCTTTAAAATATTTATGCACTGCCTTTTCAAGGATGCTTGAGGCAGCTTACATCTTAAAAATTAAACCATGCACGATATTGCTACAGGAAGAGTAATAGAAAAAAAAACATTGGCAATATAAAAGTATCTGAGGACTGTTTACTAAAAATCAGCAAAACTACAAATGACAAGGAGCCTTACGTTCATCTCTAATTTAGAGTGGAAGGAATGGAGTGCCCTTGCAGGTGCACTGAACTTTTAAGCATCAAACACAACTGCAGGAAGATCTCTGTTCTTTCTTCCAAGTTTGTGTGTTGGCTGTGACTTTTTATGTTACTGCAGAGCCGTCAGTGCGCTCAGAGGACCTCTGCCATCCAGCAACAAATAGAACCCAAGCATTGGAAGGGAGGCCTATAAATGGCTCTTGTCGTACTGGGGACAGTCTAAACACCTCACCTGGTCAGCAGAAGACAAACACATGTCCTTATCTCTTGTTCATTTCCTCTGTTCCAAATTTGGAAGGGGATTGGGGGTTGTCCTTCAGATCACATGTAGGTGCAGCATGAGATTATAAACCATCAACCCAATGTTACATCTACTCAGACATAGATCCCACTGAGTTCCATGGGATACAGTGCGATACCATGCATGCTTGCTTGAAAGTAAGCCCCATCAAACACAGTGGGAGTTACTGAATAGATTGGGGTAGCCAAGTTCTGAGGATCCAGAGTTCAACCCAGAACCCACCAAGGGGCCATAACAAAGAATGAAACCAATATATTTTGTAAAAACTGTGTATTTAAGTTTTAAGAGTTGCTAGGAGAGGACTGCAGTGTGTTGAAGAGGAAGATATTCCTCTTGAAGAGTGCCTGCCGCACCATTTCTCCTTCCCTGCCCCTGTAATTTGAGAGGAAATCCAGAACTGCATGATTCCCACCCTTAAAGAGTATTTTATTTTATTTATATCCCACTTTTCTCCCATATGGGACCCACAGTGGCTACCAAAAGAATAGACATTTGTAGGAATTCATTGAATGAGAAGGATGTATTCTTAGTGACCATAAGTTGGCATGGGTTACCAGATGAAGCCGAATACTGTTAAGTTGGCTTCTAATTAAATGGGTAGAATCATGAATGCTTTTTAGTACCCATTCCTTTATTGTCTTAATCACAGCTATGGAAGCCTAGACCAGACTGAAGGGGGGAAAAAACAAGCCTGTGCTTCTGAAAAATTGCAAGTATTTGTGTCTTTCAGCAGAAGTAAGCAGCTTGTGAGAAACCTTTGTCCTCATTCTGTCATTAGATGTTGGGTCTTTCCTTATGCACATCTTCTTTCAGTAGGAAGGCATATTTGTTCTGTAACATTACCAGATTGACTGAATATGTTTTCCCTCTCTTTCCAGTCAAACACTTTGGATAATATTGCCTACATAATGCCTGGACTCTGACAGGTGAAGGGCCATGGGAGCTGACCTTGTGACTGCTATATGTAGATATGTGCTAAACTGGCGTTCTCCAAGAAGTCTGCATAAAAGGTTTTAACAAACTAAAAACCTCAACTTAAGGTTGAGTAACTTGATTTCATGAAACACTCTGAATTTCTGAGAATCAGCTCTTTTGATACATCAGCCTTAATGTGGAAGAAAAATAAAACAATGGAATTGATACTACCCAGAAAAGTCAAGCAAGTCTGCGGAAGAACAAGTGTCATAGCACGGCATATATTGTACCATACAACCCAAAGGTACCCAAAACTTCTCTGAGAGAAGTCAATTAGTTGGGAAAAGTTTTTGATTTATTAGGGAATGTGTGTGTTGTTAAAAGCAATGCTAGGAGAGAATGTGTGTGTTGTTTTCAGTGTCCGCTCTACCCCCAAACCTGTGCTGGCATCAGGAATCTTCCTTATTTAATTTCACAGTCATAGGATTAAATCTCGCCTTCATACACAGAGGCAAGAGTGGTAAATGAATTATTAAATTTTTAAGGGAAGCAAGGGCTTCTTAACATAGATAAATAGAGAAACATGGCTTCTCCACAGACTGCTCTGTGAACCCTGGTATTTAGAATATTGCTTCAGTTATAAATTCAGTATAAATTTAACAAAGGGAGAAAAGGGAGAGGAACCCTTTTGGAACAGACCAGGCCTCCTGTCTGACTCCTTGCAATTTTAGCCAAACCACCACTGCCCCACTGCCTCCAGTAGACTTTTAAAAGCAGTAGCTGAGGGTGCCACTATAAGATAGGTTCCCCATAATTGAAGCTCTGATTTGGAATCACGTGTCACCAGCAGTAAACAACACAGTCCTGTTCTCATGGTGCTGATATATATGTTATAGAAGCGGTGATTAAGATGGCATTTAAGGACTTATTAAGAGGGAGACACTGACTGGACAAACTGAAACTGGGTTTAGTCCTCAGAATGCCTCTTCTTCTTTGGAGAAGCACTTCACATGCTCAAGTTTGGCATTTTTGGCTTGCTTATTTACATTTTCAAATATCTGTAGTAGATTAATTTATATTATACATTTCTGTATATAGGTGTGATTACAACAAATTCCTTCCACAAACAGTGCAAAGGAAACATGAGCTAGCTATATTGCCTGGATACCCTATAAAAATTGAATTTCATGTGTGGTATCAGGGCATAGTTTTCAGAGTAAGACAAAATAGCAACAATGAGAAGGAAGCTGGATGATTGGTTGGTGGCGAAGGAATGGGAATTTTTGTATTGTCCTATATTCTCTTGTCTCTTGCAATTTAGAGGTCAGTGTGGCAGAAACCAGGGTAATGTTGGTTCCAGGACTAAATTTTATGCACTGTTTTTCCAGGCACTTAAAACTTGACGTGCTTCTTAGTAGTAGTAGTTTTTAACTGACTGGGTTAAAAGCAAGATTTAAGTATATGAATGGTGTTTCTACTGTTTTCCTCCATACTATCTGTATCTTTAGATATAGAACTTGTTTCTAAGCTGGTTTCCCTACTAAACCCAAGAAGAAGAGTCTTACTGTATAAGGTGCTATTCTGTAAATGAATTAATGTTCTGAGGCCTTTGCATCCAGTGGTGTCCCTCTGCTGATGGATAAATTACAGCCAAGGCTTCTGTGGTTAGAGTAGGGAAGGAGGCAGTTTTTGCACTCACTGCAGACCCTATGCATTCCTCTCTACAATCTGTTCCATAGGCCTGGGGACTCTTTGACATACAGTGTGAAGTGGGCAGGTTGCACGAGGGAGACAGTCAGCAAATGCTTCCCCCTCTATTTTCTGCTAACAGAAGCTGCCACTGGATCCTAGAACTTCCTGTCAATGCCAGGACACCACTGGATGTAATCTTCTATTTCTAGAGGAGATAACGGGTTGGTTGATGTGGCGCACGAGCGGTGTCCTGGTGCATGCTGCTCATATGCTCCAGCTTGCAAAAGGAAGAGATGAACAAGCCATATAGGCTTGCTCCATGGTTGGTTTAGAGTGTCATCAGAACACAGGCATGCCAGTAGTTGGCTTAGATTCCAACATGTCCATCTCTGATTAAAAAATAAAAGATCTGCTTCAGTTTTGCCATCTGCACTGTGGCAAACTGAAGGTTTTTTTCTTTTAACACAAACAAATATATTCATGTACTTTTATTTAAAATTTGTATACATTTGTATAATCTGTATCTTGTGGTGTTTGGTAACCAAAAGCTTTGGACTGTTCTTTTTTTATATTGGTTATTTCCTGCCCATATAGTCCAGATTGTGTTGTATAAATGTTTTGCTAATGTATATAAACTTTTTAAAAAACTGAATCTTGCATCTTGAATTGTTTCAGATTTGCATTGTGCCAAAAGTTTTTTGTGATGATAGATTACTTCTCCATTCAGTTTGACAACTTCCCTGTGCATTTTTAACACATCTATATAGTTTTTGTGTGGTACTGTTTACATGCCTCAGTGGGAATTTACTTTTATTATTCCATAACGATCTGCTTCTTTCATTCATTTCATTGCTGGTTATCTTTAGATTGTGGCCAAGTGGTGTGAGGTACCAGGAACAGTTGCTGAGTAAACTCATTAATTGTAATTGGATTTGTGTGTAATTCTCACATAAGACTTCAGGGTTTTAATCAGTCATAGCTCATAGCAAACTCAACCAAAAGTGGGCCACGCCAAGATTCAAAAGGCATTATAATCAAGAGTCCTTTTTCCCTGGAGATTTGAGCATGTGTATAAACAAAGTATGATAAAACAACTTCATGTGCAATTTCTCAGTTCCATGATGCTACAAAATGCAGTATTTCAGCAGCCTGAGCTAGATAACCTACTGTGATGCCATGGGTCTGTGTATAAATTGTTGCTTGATTCATTGTGCAAGTAAGAGGTAAGTAGCTATTGGGAGAGAGGAGAAAAGTGGATGCTTATTGGTGGAATGTGTGAGGAGACTTGCATGGCAATTGACGAATGTTGCAGTGGTGTGAGCAGTTTTTGCTCAGGGTTTGAAAAGAGCACAGAGGGAAACGTGTCTGAGAGGGCTTTGAGAAGCTAAGGTGGGACTTAGAGTAAGGAGTTTGAATTGAGTGGTTGGTAAGGGTCTGCTTTAGCTTCAGAGGAGAGTGTTGCTTTTCAAATGTTATATATAAACAATCTGTTTTATGGGAAGCTTCGGTAAATAAAAGTTTTGGCCTCCAGAATCTGTTCTATTGAGACCTGTGTTTCAGATAAGGTATCTGTAGTGGAAGGGTAGTATCCTGTTCGGGATAAAAATCACATGTATCCTCATAGGAACTTTGAGGGCATTTAGACTGACTCCAAAGTTGGTGTTACAGAATGGAAACAGGAGGAAGTGCTTACATGTAGCAGGGGGTGGGGATCAGGGAAGGTCCTCACACTGAGTGCAGTAAACACTGGAAGGCTTCACATTTGGTGCGCAAAGTGTAAAGATCTCATTTGGCCACAGTGGTAGAATTGTCCAAGAGAAATCCTAGCAGTTGGTGGGCATTAGTGTGATTGCCTGAATGGAAAGCCCTTCACTTGTTGTTTACAGCAGGGGGATAGTAGTGGTTAAGTGGGGAACCATCACATTTGTTGTAGGCAGCGGTGGGGTATAAGCTGAGATCCCCACATTTGGTGGCATGGGTGGGATTACTTAAGAGTAATTTCCATACCAATTTCTGGTATTTTGATACAAAACTGAACAAAGTTAATTCAAAACTGAAAATTCTGTTTCTGGATGTTTCAGCACATCAAGTAAACATCTGTTTAGATGAAAGAAACTTCAATAAAAGAAGGTACATTCTTGAAGATGTGTCAGTCCCCTTGACTAAGTTGTGATTCAGCTGTTATTTTCTTCTTTCCATAAAATCTGAAAATGGTCATCCCTTCAAATTTAATTTACTGTTGCCTTCCAAGGATCTTGTTTTGCAAAATATTTTTTTTTCTTGGCCTAGCCAATCTGCTGTTCCTATTGGTCTAGTAGACCCACAGGCTAATTCTTAGCTTGAGGGTAGAGAGGAACAACAGTGGCAAAAAAGCCAACCTATAAAAGACTTAGCCATGTATTTCTCTGTAAAATCAACCTATTGTCCACATTCATAAATTACATGATGTTCACTCATCTGTCTTTCTGAAGGGTCCACACCCAAAAATATGGGTTTTTTTGGCATTTTGCTCAGCCTATATAGAAGGAAAAGCTTTCCAACCCACAAACAGGGGATATCCTTTATAATAAGCAATACCTGCCAACCTAATAAAGGACATCTTTCATATTAAGGGAGACCTGGCAATCCTGTGTTGCCTATTGACTTACAGTAACCCCATAAATTTCATAGGGTTTTCTTAGGCAAGGAATACTCAGCGGTTGTGAGTTCATTCCTCTGAAATACATTCTATAGTACCTGGTATGGGTCTGCGGTCCCCATCCAAGTGCTAACCAGGACTGACCTAATTTAGCTTCCAAGATCAGAAGGCATCTGGTGGTTTTCAAGGTATTTAGGACTTCTCCGAGCCTTTAATTCGGCGTGGCGGTTATGTGGAGAAGCCCATCCCTGCCCTATTATTTCTTCTGAGTCAGCCCCTCTTCAGCAGCTATCACTGGTCCTCGTGACGGCAGAGTGTGCCTGTTCAGTGGTCCTTCGTGACGTCATCCACTGCTGCTGTCATAAATCACCAGCGCCCTCTCGAGAGGACCTCTGCATGGCTTGTAATCCCACCAACGTCCTTACGAAGGAGCCAAGTCCCATTTACTACGCGGGACTTTACTTCCGAGTAGCTATGCTCGGGCCCGGGCTCAACATTCCCCTTTCCGCACGGCACATCAGCCTCGCCCTTTAAATTCAGCCTGGGAGGGGGCGCGGTTTGCGCTTTCGTCACGGACGTGCGAGTGCAAAGGAAAAGAGCTAAGCGCCAAAGCCACGCCCCCGCTCGGTCCCGAGACAGTCACGTGACGCACTCTCGCGGCCGTGTCAGCTGATCTCTCTGCCGAAGCTGTGGCGGTGGGATCGTCGAGGCGATGGACTTTCTACTAGGCAATCCTTTCAGTTCTCCTGTGGGGCAGCGTATCGGTAAGCCCGCCAAGCCTGGCCAGATTCCCTTCCTTTTACGGACTCGCCAACCTGGGCTCTCGCGGGCGCGCGGTGTTTTTTTTGCGTACGTTTTTACCCCGGCCAGAGCTATTGGAGGGGGCGGAGCCGGTATTCCACGAAGGCGGGGTTGAGGGCACAGCAGCCAATGAGAATTCGGAGTTCGTTTGAGTGACAGCTGGGAGCTAATCAATGGGGCGGCGGGTGTCGGTGGGAAGCCCTGCTAAACCAATCCTGGCGGGATGAGAGGAAGGGAGCGGGCGAGAGCCGGGGCGAAAGTTTGCTTCTTTAAAGTGGCCGCGCCCTCGCGGGAGAGACCAGAAGCGTCACGCCCCCCTCCTCGACCCCCGGTGCGAAGGGGCGCCTCGTGTTGCTGCTCCCTCGAGCTCCTGGAGGACCCCTGCCGGGAGCCCCACAGCTAAGGAGACCTTGTTCCCCTCAGTTCTGCTTGCTCAACCCGAACCAGGCGGCAGTTGAGGCGTGGAGGAAGTCGCGTGTGTTGTAACAGAGCTTGTTGGCCTCCTAACTAAAACAGGCGGAGACTGAGCTGCTTGCTGGCTTCTGGCCTCGCGTTCTCTCCTGAAAAACAACTCTCCCGGCGGGAAAAGGTGGCTGGCGGGCTCTGCATAGGCCGCCGACTGGCCGCTTTGAGAGCAGAAGCTCCGATCCAGCAGGGCTCTTCTTACTTTCTTAGGCCATTTCCGCACTAGACTGTTACAGTGCTACTATTCCACTTTCAACATCCTATGGAATCCTGGGGTTTGCAGTTTAGGGAGGGTCCTTTGAGACCCCTCCCTAAACTGCAAACCCCAGGATTCCATAGGATGTTGAAAGTGGAATAATAGCACTGTAACAGACTAGTGCGGAAATGGCCCTAGGCTGTCAAGATCAGAAAGACCAATCCAAAAACTCACCCAAATATCCCTGGCCCTCCAAGAGAAAAATACCTTTCCAGGTACAGGGGTGTAGAGTTGCTTTCAGTGGATGATGGAATCTGTGAATGGATTTGAGGGCCACACCAGCTCCAGGACAGGATTTTTCGTATCCTCTTTTAGACTGGCAGTGTTGCCAGCAATACTGGGCAGTAAGGTCTAACTGCCCTTTAAATATCTCATAATGTTGCTAATATAGTGTTGCTGTTCAAGGCATTGTAGGTAAACTCTTCTACTTGGTGGTGTTTAGTGCTTCAGGCCAGACAAGCTGTGTCATAAGGTATAGATGGTAATATTGCCCTTTGTACTCTCTGCTTTCCATTTCCCTTTGACCACACTATGTGCAACCTCCTTCCTGAGTGTCTGTGTATACTTGTAACTGAGGATAATACTTTGTGTCTTACGCCCTAATAAGTCCTTAATAGTCCTTAAAATAAGGGGGGCAACTGTAGTGGGGTGCAGTTTTTGCAAACACAATGCAAAGACTTGCTTACCCCACTGTTGGTTGAAAATTGCAACCCTACATGGCTTTCAGTTGGCATTTCCCAGGACTAGAGTTAAGGATTTGGCGGGGGGGGGGGTCTGCTTGGAATTCTCCGGAAGTATCAGTTGACTTTTGCAGGGGTTGTTTTTTGCCTGAAAGAAATTGGGAGACTGAGGGGGGCAAGAAAAGGAGTGAAGAGACATGTGGCCTACATGTTGCGCTTTCCCCATTCCTACCTTTAGGTCATATAAGATTCAATTGTTTTTGCTGCGACAGACACAGTTACCTCTGGAACAAAAGAACTGCCAATAAAGGCCCTGAGAGATTCCCATGGATACCAAATGCTGATGTGTGCCCTGTGAAGCAGGGCATAGAGCCAGTTGATTCCTGGGGGAATCTACTAATACTCATGGGAGGTGTGCTACAGGTAGCATGTCTTGAGGAGACAAGTTTATATTTACATCAGCCATTCTTTGCTGATATGTCTTTGTGGTGTTTTAGATAAAAGCATAGCTTATGTATTCACGTACTTCTTCTGCAGAACAATTCTTTCCTCATTACCTCATGCTCCTGGCCCGCTTCATAGATTCATATAAAGCTTTCCCTTCTGCCTTTTTAACACATAATCCATGTAAACTTGGAAGAAATTCTGGGCAACACAGTGGAAGAATACCCCTTCTCTCCCTCCCCCCCCCCCACAAAAAAACAGGCTTGACAATATGAGGGTCAGTGTAATCCAACATACTACGTCTCCAGTTTTGGCTAGTTCTGAATGTACCAAAACTGAGAAATAACAGAATTCTCTATTTTTTAATTCATATATATATTCTGGCAATTTAAGGTTAACTCAGGCTTCCACTGATTAGCAAAGAGCAGTGGAATCTATTAGTCAACATTCAAGAATCTAATGACCCATTCCTTACTCAGGATCAACAGCTGAAATCACTAGATTAAATGACATTTGTTGAGAGGGCATTAGAGCTACTACTTCGTTAAATATGTGGATTTGCCATTCAGAATAGATGAAGTGGGCTTCTTTAAAGCCTTTGATTATGAAATAGTCCTATTGTGTTCACAGAATTTTACACAGAGTTCAGGCATTGACATCTTTAATTAGCAATCTCCTCTGCATTTTTTTTCCTCACTGCTTTTCCCATATTTTTTCTTACCAGAGAAGTATCTGTTAAGGGGGAAAGGCAGAATAGCTGTGCATTCCTTTTAGCACTAGGAGATATCTTCTGGAAATACTTTTCATTCTTTTAAAAGAGGTCCATTTATGGTCCATTAAGGCTTTAAGTGCACCCCCCCATGGATGCCTTGACAACCCCCTACATTCACTCCCATAGAAATCTTCATTGAAATCCACATGAGAAGTGAAGAGACACTTTCTATTCCTTCCCAACAATCTCTGAACCAGCATTACATGTGGTCTTCAAGGTCCAAAAAAATGGTGCAAACCTATTTTAAAAAGTAAACAGCCGTGGAAGAGTGATTCGTTAATGAATGACTCATAAACTGAAAGTGGAGTGAATGAGATGACAGTCCTTCTCCTGTTAACATCCTGATTATTTCATTTATTGATTATTATTTCACCGATTTGATGCGCTGGCAGTGTTGTTAGGAAATTGCTAACCCCAAATGCTACAATACGTTAGAGCAAGCTTGACAAGATATTTTAAACCTCAAGATCCACCAGCAAGCATGCAGGTTGAATTTGTAAGAAGGTTCTCTGCATGTAGAATTAAGAACCTCAATGCCTTGGAGTGTGTGGTCATCCCAAGAATTTATTTTCAGGGCCAGACTTGATCTCACAGATCTTTCATGCGTTAAGTCCATTCCTAGTCCCATCCACCACCAAGTTTTCTTCATTCAGTAAACTTTGAGATATCAAGATACATATAAAAGTTAAGTCACTGGAAAATCAGAAATGTCTGCTGATCAACTGCAAATCATTGCAGGCTGTACTGTTGGATCCTAACACCTGATGTATGAAACAATGTAAACTTTAATTCAAAGTGGTCTACTCAACTAAGACAGTTATTAAATAGTTCCTGATGAATCTGAGTGAAAATGAAGGCAATTAACACTGTAATGATTTAATACAAATAAGATTTGTGAAAGAAAGTCAGTGTTAGTAAGCAATTTTGAAAGCCTTCTTTAAAGCATTAGCTAATTTTCAAATGAGGGACATACCTTGTTTACAGCATAGTAATAAACAGTAATGACCATTTCACAGGTAGCAACTAGAGCTAAATTGTGATTTTTGCAAATCATAAAATTGGTCCAATTATTGCTAAGTATCAGTACTAAATTCTAGTCCCTGATATTTTTCATTCTGGGTTGATGTTTATAGGTACTCACTGAAATTTTTCTGTCATTTTTCTTTGGAAATTAAACAACTAAGCATTTTAGTTTCAGAACATACCAGAACACTGTGATATCCAAAATAACCTGACCAGCCTGTGAAACATAATGCTGCGAAGTTGTGTGACACACCCTGGAGGCAGATTAACCCTCTTCCGAACCAAGGCTGGAGATGTTCATACATTGCCAATTTGAAATGTTCAGTTCACTAGTTGCATTTATTCTCTCGTGCTTCTTTTGATAACCTACAATTTGGAATGCTTGTTACTATGTGAAATTTGGGCTGCTGTGCATATTGTCTGAGTCACCCTTTCTGTTCAGAAGCCATGTTGATCTGGATTAGATTTCAGGAGGTGTGGATAGTTTTAATTAAAGCTTCTGAAGCAGAGGCCAGTGTCCAGATCTTTCATGTGACCAATGAATAGCCTTTGTGTTTCTAGGGGGAAAAAAAATCGAAAGAGTCAAATCCAGGATTTTCCTTTTAAAAAATATTAAAAACTTACAAAAACATTGCAAACTCAAAATCCATTCCATGGATTCAGGAAACTAAAGTGCCGTGTTTGAGAGGCTGACAGAGATTAAAATTCTAGCTCTAAGAAGCATCAGCATAAAAAAGTGCTCCTTAAAACACCCAGTCACAGTGATGAAAGTGGTACTTTGTAGAGTCAGCTAGAATCAGGCTGACACTTACTTTATGATGAACCCCTTCTAGGAAAGTGGGAGGAATCTCTCTTTATCTTTGTTATTGTCCCGAACCCAATTTTCTGTTTCTTCTATCAGGAATGACAGCTTGCTAGACACAATCAACAGGAGTTTGTCAAGGCAATTCTTTATTTTTAGGTTAATTCCCAGTGGTCCTATGTGCTACTTTTCTCTCCTTTCTTTTTAACCTGTTCATTCTTCATCTAAGGGAAGAATGAGAGCCTTGAAGTCATCCACTTTCTTTATCTCCACTTGCATATCAGCATCTTTTTCAGTAATGAATTTAGAGAGGCTGTATCAAACAGTAAAAACCCCTTAAGCTAGACTGTCAGGTAATGAGTTGCTTCATCTACATGTGCACTTGTTCTTTCTCCCCACACCTCCATAACTGAAGTCTAGTCATCTTTCAGACAGTATGTGAATCATCCAGTAGGACTGACAGTATACACACATGGTGAATTTATTTAGTGACAACAAAATGATGAGTTCTGCTGTTATCTGAAAGACTTAAAAGTTCTCTGTATTTCTGATTTACAGTCAGTTTGTACAAAACAACAACAAAGTTAACATCCTTTTGCATTCTCAGATTTGGCACCTTTGTATGTGTTTGTCTACAACTTCTGTCATCCACAGTCAGCATGATGGAGAAGCAGTGGGGCCTGTAGGTGAACTTACAGAGGGCATCTTTCACCCCTTCCCAGCATAGAAGGAGGGCTAATGAAGGGTATCTTTGCTCTTTGCTGCCAATATTCAGAAATAGTAGGGTTTGTCTTGGAAATCTCTTAGGGAAGAGCTTAGAGGAAAGGGAGGAGCCTGTGGAGAGGAAGGGGCTCCCCACATCTCTCAGCTAGAAGAATTTAGTCCACAGGGTGGAAATTCTCTTTCCCTGTCCTATCACTGTAGCACAGGTTTCCTCCTGGCATCGACATACTCCTGTCCTAAGCAGAATAATGGCCAGCTCAGTGGACCCTTTTTTCCTCCTGTGAATGTTTGCTTTTATTAGTCTCCTTGTTGGAAATACATTATCAACAATCAGTTTGCACTAGGCAAATGTGCAAACTTCATTCTAAGAACACTTTAGATTTTATTTTTCAGCTTCTAGTACACAACTTAGCAAATTTTTCTTATACGCCTTCAGATAGCTGTTCACACTGTCCTTGGATGTGTTTCTCAATTGCACTCCTGTCACTTTATTGGTCCCACTTCTGACCTCTGTGTACACTTTATGTGCATCAAAATACAGGAATTGTTGCACCTTCCAAAGCTGTTGGCCCAAATGATAGTGGATTTCTGTGTCAACAGATTAATAGACTGTACGTATTATGTTATAACTTTTTGAGTATCATTTTTATAAACCAGCCTCTTTCGCAGGCAGTCAGAAGTATATGTACATGGGGTTTGTTTGCATTCCTTTCTGCAAAGTAAATGTTTTGGGACCTTGAGGGGATCTTTTTTCATTGGTACAGAGGCCAGCGTAGTTGCCATAAAATTCCAGGTAGAGAGTGTATACTAGGGGAACAGATCTGTCCTTCCAGTAAGCAAACTGAAGCAACCGCCTCAAGCAGCAGGCCCTGGGAGCAGCAGTGGCAGTCACCTAGCCATTCCCCCAGTAGCTTGTAGTCATTCCCTTCGGCTGCCTGGCCTACACCCACCAAATTAGCGTACTGCCCTTAGGTGTGATAAAGGACCCTAAAATTCAACTCCTGCTCCAGCTGACATCAGTACCTGGAACAAAGATGTACCATCTTGTCCTTTTCCTCGAGCAACTATATTCTGTTGCTTTTTTTCCCGCTGTTTTTGAAATATTTTCATTTGTCAATGTTACATTGTGAGAGCCGAAGTTATGGTTTTATACTTACTGTTATTTTCCTTGGCCTCTGCAGAGGAAGGGTGAGGTATAAATGTTTTAAATAATAAAATACGCTATGGCAGGTCATCAACCCCATCCCATTTATAAGCCTGCCAAAATTCAACTGAGAAAGCTTTTTCTGGCATTTCCTGGTGAGAGGAAAATTTTAGAGTACAGGTTCTGAATAAGTCTTCTTAGCCTTTATGGTCACACAAGGCACTTTGTTGTTTTAACTGCTTAAGAAGGGGCTATGCATATGTGCATGTGAAAGCCACAGGGACACTCCCAGGAAAAATAAGAGACACCCCCACCTCTGCTTCTGGGTGCAATATTGGTGGTCTGATCAGTTCACTACTGTGATTTATAGATTCAGTTGCTCTCTCCTTTCCACCCCTCCTTCCTTCAGCCTGTTGCTTTGTAGACTCTCAGCTTCCTCTGCTGCTGGCATGGTATCCATTTTCCCTTTGTGCACTAGAACTTCTCCTGCCTAGACTTATTTAGGCCACTTGCCACTGGGGTTTGAGGCTGAGTTGATTATTGGGCGGAGGCACTGGGAACTGGTAATAACAGCTTGTTTATCACTCTGTCAGAAGTAACATTATAACAAATACAAGAAGAGCTCCCTGGATGGGACACCATGAAAGGAGAACTGGATTTCACCTCACTCAGGTCTCCTTTCTGCTCTCTATAGCAGAGGTGAGCAATCTGTGGCCCTCTGGATTTTCTTAAAATGTAACTCCCAGTATTTCTCATTATTGGCTACACTGCCTAGGGCTTGAAGGAGTTTCAGTTCAGCAACATCTGGACAATTGTACAGTTCCCACTCCTACTGTACAATCTATCTGCCTTCTCATTCCTACTTTGAAGAACCTCCTATAATAAGGGTGGGGAACATCTGGACCTCTAGGTGTTCTGGACTTCAGTTCCCATCATCCTCACTCAGCATGGCCAATAAGGTTGAGGGCCAAAGATTCCCAGCCCTGTTTTCTAAGTAGATATCCATTTTGGATATCAGTAATACAGTCCAGTACAATTCAGTCCTCGCTCTAAACTGAGTGATAAAAACATAGTAATAAACTAAGTAAAATTTTTCTCTATTAGACTTGCTCAGAAATTGCCACCTAGACGAGCCAGCATGGTCTGTCTGATGGAACAGTCCACAACAGGCAAGATCAATACTTGATTCCCTTCCTCCTTTCCTTCATATAAAATTCTGATGGGGACCATCTGTGGCAGTTTAGACTCAGCTGTTGGGAGTGAAAGGATAAGAATGAAGGAACCATCTCATCTATCTCCGTGACCAGCCAAATGCTCTTCATAAATAAGAAATAGAACATTAATGGGGATTGTCATTTCCCATTTTTGTCTTTACAGTCTGGCCTCTGAACTTGGAAATTCTGTTAGCTGCCAGCCATGATAGCTGTCTGTGGGTTATCTAGAGTGTCTTATTAATATAGTTCTCCATACCACACCAATCTGTTTCTTTCTCAGGTGCTGCGCTGTAAGGAAATTCCTCACATTGGCCAAGGATGAGTGGGTGGGCAGTGGCATAAAGAAAGAGTATAATTGGGTTATCTGGTTTACTGAACACTTGTCACAACACAGAGTTTCTATAGCTAGATGGAGGTTATTGGCCAATGGCTACAGAAATAGTTTACTCTGAGCAGGAATTTGTGAGCTTTCCTTATGTTGTTAAACTGAAGATCCCAGCATTCCTCACCCGTTGGCTATGCTGGATAGGTGTAATGAGAGTAGCAATTCTCTGACAACATCTGGAGAGCTACATACTTCCCACGCATGATTTACTATATGCTACCATCATCTGGCTGCTGTGTGAAGGAGGGGGCCTAGTCCTCTTACCAAAATGTGCATCAACTTTTAACTGTTATCCATGCAGCAGCACAGGCCATTGATGTCAGAACTTCCCAGGATGCCAGTTCTTCTGACAGTGCAATGGCTATGTTTAAGGCCACTGTTTGAATGAAGCATAATATTCTCAGACAGAAGGTATATATTTGGAATCTTGCTACTTCAGCCCCAACATTTCTAGCTTTCTTTCATGCCTGAGAAACAAAGCTAGGGATCATCTTGGTTATTATGTTTATTGTTTTTGCTTTTCCTCACCAGAAAAAGCTACTGATGGCTCCCTGCAGAATGAAGACTGGGCCCTCAACATGGAGATCTGCGACATCATTAATGAAACAGAAGAAGGGTGAGGAAGTACTATTAAAAATGATGAGCAGTATTACCCATTTCCTACGGTGTGCTCATTGTTTCACTTGTTCCAGCTTACTGTGCTGTGCATGAGACTCCCAAAGTGCTTACAGCCACACCCTGTTTGGGAAAAGTTCTCTGTGTGTAAGATGTCAGTGGATGTTGTTAGGCTTAAAAGCCCAAGCCTGGGTCCCTTGACGCTTCCAGAAGAGAATATTGCTGGAATGTGCTGCTGGAAACCTGCTTTTATACTTATCAGCTGCCAAAGGCACCATTAGCCATAATTCGTGCGAAGAGGAATTAAAATCAGTCTGATTCTTTTCCCATTTTTTTCTTCCTTGCAAAAGGTAGCTTACTGGAGTGCACACTTTCTTTATAACCCCTTCTTTTTTCTCTCCATTTCCTTCTTTCTGTCTGTTTCTCCATACTTTCTTCTCCCTGGGAGTTTAAACATTCTCCCAACCAATGATTGAAAACCTCAAGAATTTCATTTGGCCCTTCAGTGTTCTTATTTTATTTATTTTAAGCTGAGGCTTGTCTTTTAGGTATATTTATAGTACAGTAAAATCAGAGAATGTATTGGGGAGAAAAGTATGGAGTTCCCTGTTTCATTCCTGCCTTATACTATTTCCCTGTCTATTCTGTGCCTGGATAATATACTCTAGGCAGAGCACTGTAGAGACAATCAGACATCTGAGGAATGCCAAACCATCCATGCTGGACCCTATAAATAACTGCTGGTGGGTTTGTTAGTGACCTCATTAAGGGCAAGAACAGCATGTAATTGGAGTGGCGGAATGCAAAGCAGTGGTTTTGTGTTGCCACAACTGTCTCCCTACACAGAAACTGAGGGAAGCTCTCTACAACTTTTCATTCTTGCAGATTCTGCAGTCTTGTCCTCCATTTCTGATGTATCTCATTCTGTCTTCCTAGATCACACATCAGTCCCAAGCATGTCCTCAGCATAGCACAGCATCACATCAGCTCCCCCCTACAACAAACATCCCTCAGTATTCCTTTCTTGGCCCCAGGCATTCCATCATTGCTTATCAAGTCAATGTTTTACTTGCTATGGGATTTGATAACTGTCATTTTGCCTCATCTGTTTGCTTAGAGGCTTATCATGATCAGACTCTGTATTTGCCAGCCTAATATTTGTGTCAGAGCAAAAGAAGTGTATCTGATTAAATGATCTCTTCTGCAAAAGTACATGGCATAATAAATGTTGTAGTCTTTCAGGTGTAGCAAGACTCTTTTTGGGGGGTCAAATTTCGTTATGGTTAATATTTCTATTCACAGCCAAATCCAAGTATGAAGGAGTCTTTAGGAAAATGCCATCTACTGTTTCCTGCCTCCCCCATCCCCACAATATCAGTGGGTCCCCAGTGAGCCTGTCAGGCAGCAGGAGTAGTCATTGTCAAATAGTCACCAGCCACATGTAAAATTCATAGCCCTGTGGCAAGGCTGCATCAGTCTGTCATTATCCTGGCTGTGGTTCTCATCTTCTTTCCTGAAGTATATTCCATTCCACATTTTTCCCTTTACACACATGTTTTGTGTATCCAGGAAGTTTGTGAAGTATCAAAAGAACCCCAGGAAGATAAAATAATCTCCTGAATATCTTACTTTCTTAATTTTCCATTTTCCTTATCCTGTCAACAGGTAGCAAGTATATTGTTCCACCTGTAAAGGTACTAGTGGAGCTCTCAAGTCAGTTTGCTGCAGAGGTGGGGGATAATTTTTTTTCTGTGGGTAGATTTGGTGTATTTTACTCTATATCTGCCTAATAGCTGTCCAGTTTTGGCATGCTGTAGATATAAACCATTCCTCTTACTCCAGCCATCCAATACTATAGTATTTGGCCTGGGTTATAGAATCGGAAGAGACCCCAGGGGCCATTGAGTCTAACACCCTGCTATGCAGGAACACCCATCAAAGCATTCCCAACAGATGGCCATTCAGCCTCTGCTTAAAAACCTCCAAAGAAGGAGAGTCTACCACACTCCGAGGCAGCATATTCCACTGCTGGACAGTTCTGACCCATCAGGAAGTTCTTCCTGAGGTTCAAGTGGAATCTCCTTTCCTGCAGTTTGAATCCATTCCTCCTTGTCCTAGTCTCTGGAGCAGCAGCAAACATGCTTGCTCCCTTCTCGACATGACATCCCTTCAGATATTTAAACACGACTATCATGTCCCCTCTTAACCTTCTCTTCTGCAGACTAAACATACCCAGGTCGCTAAGCCGTTCCTCATAGGGCGTGGCTTCCAGACCCTTCACCGTTTTGGTCGCCCTCCTCTGGACACATTCCATCTCATAATTAAGATGGCTTAATAAAAAATACATTTTTCTGCAAATGTTTAGCTTATCTGTGTTTCTGTTTGTGCTTGCCTTGCACATTGCATTTCTTGTTTTTGTTGATACATACACTTCTGTCTCTAATTATAAGCCACCTTGCGTCCCAACTGAGAAAAAGATATTAATAAGAATAATTCAAGCATATTAAGATGATGAGGAGAAAGTTGCTACGGATAATGTGAGGAAGAGTTAGCTGAGCTCACTTGTCTTGCTGGATAGTTGTGTAGCCCCAAGTGTCTGAGGAAAAAAGCCAAATGAGTATTATTTCCTGGCAAATAGCAGCTATATATCATATGTTTGTTGCATTGTGGTTGCTACTTTAATCTTGCTTCTCCTGATCTTAGGCCCAAAGATGCCTTCCGAGCCATAAAGAAAAGGATTGTAGGCAACAAGAACTTTCATGAGGTGATGCTGGCTTTGACAGTGAGTATGATGTCCTTTTTCTCAATAAGACAAAGCCATTGCTGCATCTAGACTACTCCACCCTTTATTTCTTAGCATCTGGTGGCTTGTATGAAGCAGGCATGTTGTCATAACAGAACTGCATTGATATCAGTAGTTAAGTAAGCCACTGGAGTACTGAACACTTCAGAAGCAAAAACATTCTAGAAGCTATCTGCTTCAGGGATATGTCTGGAAAAGTGATGTGATCACTAAACTTAAATATTAAGTCTTGGATTCAGTAGTAGGAAAGCAGCAAATTCTGCAGCAAATATCCTATGTATGCTTAGTTGAGTTGGAAGTAAGTGAAGATAACCTGCATAGCAAAGCGTTAATTTTGTAGACCAGCTGCAATAGGCCATTTCGTTGTGCTTGCCTCTTGGTCCCTTTGCAGTGGAAATACCAATATGCCTAGTTGGGTTAGATGATGAGTGTGGTGATGAATGTCTGTTGCTAAATTGCTGTTTTTATCCCGTGATCCAAAAAGAGGAAGGAAGGGAGATTGGGAAACCTAAAGCACTGATATCATATCTGTCCTTCAGGTCCTTGAAACATGTGTCAAAAACTGCGGCCACCGCTTCCATGTACTGGTTGCAAGCCAAGATTTTGTAGAAGGTGTGCTGGTGCGAACCATCCTCCCCAAAAACAATCCTCCCACTATTGTTCATGACAAGGTGCTGACTCTTATACAGGTGAGTACAGGAGGGGAATTGTACAAGAAAACACCTCTTCCAACTGATCCCATCTTTCCCAGCTGTGGGAAATCCCTTGTTTTTTTCCATTTTTTTCCATAGTTAACTGAGCAGTAGGGAGCAAAGAAATCCAATTTAAAGTCAAGTACTGGAGGATGCCATTTTCTGTATTAAATTCTCTACAAATGTGTGTGCCCTCAGAGGGCTGCCAGCATAGCTTCCAGTGATGAGGACAGAGAAAACAGACTCTTTGTTTAAGCTTGGGCTAGGCCACTGTTGTTGTTGTGTACCTTCAAGTTGACTCCAACCGATGACCCTATCCTAGAGTTTTCTTGAGAAGATTTATTCCAAGAAAGTGTGTCATTGCCTTCTTCTAAGGCTGAGAGAATGTGATTGCCCAGAGTCAACTAGTGAGTTTCCATATGTGAGCCAAGGATTCAAACCCTGCTGGCATTCTAGTCCAACACTTACACCATAGTACAGTGCTGGCTTTCTGAACTATCATACACACCCAAGATATTTCAGGGCTGTGTACACTCCAAGTCAGATTTTTTTAAAAGAAAAGAACTAAAACTCTGGGCAATCCAAATCTTCTCTGGAGAAAAGTTGAATTTTTCAACTTTAATGTGGTATGCAAATTAGCTCAGCTTGCAAAATGTAAAGTCATTTTGCACCATGTGTTCTGTTGTGTTTGCTACTATGTATAGTTTGTTCAGGTGCTGCTAATAATGGAGAGAGGCAAGAAATTAGGTAAGACACCAAAGTTCTGTTTTCAGTTTCTGAAAATCTTATTTCCCTATTAACTCATGAGATTTCATTTGGCACAGTTTACACTTAAAGGCTAGACATGTATTTTTAAAAATAAAGCTAAGTTTTTCAGGAAATGGAATTTTTCATCTGATTTTACATGTGATGCTTTCACTGTGCTCTTACAAAATCATGAAATGCAGCACTCCTTCTTTTTTGTACAAACTAAACCAAAAAAAAATGCTTTATAATAATGTGAAATGTGAAATGACACATTTTCCCTGTCTTCCAGTCTTGGGCTGATGCCTTTCGTAGTACACCAGACTTAACAGGAGTCGTAACTGTTTATGAGGACCTGAGAAGAAAAGGCCTGGAGTTTCCCATGACTGATCTGGATATGCTGTCACCCATCCATACCCCACAGAGGGTGAGATTAATCCTTTTGCATCACAAGAGTCTGTTTAAAATCAGCAGTTACTGAAAGGATATAACAGAAAAAATGAAAAGCTAGAGATAAGAGTATGTGACTTAAGTATCTATAATTAAAAGGAAGGATAAAAAATACAAATGTTCCCAGGGTGTTTAACAGTAATTTAATAGTAGTTGTTGCATCAAAGATAATAGATTTTTTTCCCTGCAGTATTTGATAATATATTGCAAGATTTGGAATTCTTGAAGGATTTAGATTTGTCTTGGATGTATAACACTAATTAAAATTAGGCCAGCATCTTAAGATGTCATTCTGTTAGCACAAATAACATTCTCATAGATGCATAGCTCCTGAATATATGCAAAAAGGGTAATCCAATGTAGTTTCCTTTTGCAGAACTAGTTGGAGCTTTCGCGCATGCGCGGTACCGTTCGGAAATTTCTAGAGCTTAGTAGCTTGGCGGGAACCCCTCCCCCTCTGCCTGCACTGAGCATGCTCAGCCCGCCGAGCAACGGTCTCTCCTCAGTTCTAAAGTCCGCCGAAAAAAGGGACCTGAGAAAGAGGGGACGGTTGGGCGGGTGTGTGTGAGGGCACAGATGACCACTCGAAGAACCACAGTTACAGGTAAGCAACCTGTTCTTCTTCTTCGTGGTCTCTGTGCCTCACACACTAGGAGACTTTGTAGCTTACCAGAAGGACGGTGGGTCAGGTCCTAGAGTACGGAGGCCAGCACCGCTCGTCCAAACCGGGCATCCCTCCGGGACCGGCAGTCCAGTCGGTAGTGGCACACGAAGGTCGATGGCCTGGACCAGGTCACCACCCGACATAGTTCTTGGAGGTCCACACCTCGCAGGAGAGCTGCCGAGGATGCCACGGCTCTGGTGGAATGAGCCCGGAGCAAGTCTGGCGGGGGCTGTTTTGCCAGCTCGTAGGCCAGTAGTATAGTCTGGGCCACCCACTTAGAAAAACGCTGGGTGGAAACCTTGTGGCCTCTACGGCGCCGACCGTAGCACACGAACAAGTGTGGGGTCTGCCTGAAAGACGCAGTCCGGCTGGTGTAGAACGCCAGGGCGCGGCGAACATCGAGGGAGTGCAGGGACCGTTCCAAGGGCGTCGTCGGATTCGGATGGAACGTCGGCAGAATAATGTCCTGATTAAGGTGGAAGTGTGACACCACCTTGGGCAGGAAGGAGATGTCAGGTCTGAGAACTACCTTGTCCCTGTGGAAAACAAGGAAGGGCTCGTCAGCTCGCAACGCAGTCAGCTCGCTGGCTCGCCTGGCTGAGGTGACAGCCACCAAAAAGGCAGTCTTAATAGTCAAGAGCCTGTCATCCACCGTGGCCATGGGCTCGAACGGTGGTCGAGTCAGTTGCGACAGCACCAGAGAGAGCGACCAGGGCGGTAACGGTGGCGATACCGGCGGGTATAGATGCTGTAGGCCCTTCATGAACTGCTTCATGGTGGCGTCACGAAAGAGCGCCGCCGACGGAGAGCCGCGAGGTTGATACGCCACGATGGCGGCAAGGTAGACCTTTAAGGAGGAGAATGCCAGTCCCTGCTGTCGAAGATGGAGTAAGAAATGGAGGACGGTACCTTGGCCGACAGGCGATACCGGCTCCCCCCGTGTCTCAGCAAAAGCCACAAATTTTTGCCATTTGTAGGCGTAGTTACGGCGCATCGACTCCTTCCTGGCCGCAGTCAGGACGTTCCGGATGACCGGGTCGTCTAAGGCGTTATCCGCCATGCGTGGAGGGCCAGGAGGGGCAGGTCGGGATGGAGAACGACACCGCCCGAGTGTGACAGAAGGTCCGGAGTCGAGCGGAACCGGAGGAGCCGACCCCGAGCCGCCTCGAACAGGGGGCCGAACCAATGTTGCCTCGGCCAGTACGGAGCCACGAGAACCACGTCCGCTCGGTCCGCCAGGATCTTGGCGACCACCCGACCGAGGAGGGGAAATGGAGGGAACGCATATAGAAGGCCGTCGCTCCATCGGAACTGGAAGGCGTCGCCGAGAGAGCCCGGGCCCCGACCGGCTCTCGAGCAGTACCGACGGCACTTCGCGTTCTCCTCGGTGGCAAAGAGGTCGATCGTGGGCTCGCCCCATCGGTCCCGAATCAGCCGGAACGCTTCCCTCGACAGGGACCACTCGTGGTGGCAGGAAGTGTCCCTGCTGAGGGCGTCCGCTGTGGTGTTGTCCTGGCCCGCCAGGTGTACGGCTATCGGGTGGACCCGGAGCGACACGCACCAGTCCCACAGTTGGAGCGCGATGGTCAGGAGCGTGGTCGAGTGGGTCCCCCCTTGTCTGTTGACGTAACAGACTGCCGTCGTGTTGTCCGTCAGAACCAGGACCGTGTGCCCAGCGACCAAGTTGCGAAACGCTCTCAGAGCTTTCCAGATAGCTAGAAGCTCGAGAGCGTTGATGTGGAGACCGGTCTCGTCGTCGGCCCAATGTCCTCGTACCCTGAGTCCACGGCAGTGCGCTCCCCAGCCGAACAGGGAGGCGTCGGTCGTTACCGTCAGTCGAGGAGTCGGCTCTCGGAACGGCATCCCGGAGAGCAGGTGACGGTAAGACAGCCACCAACGCAGGGAGCGGCGCACGTGCAGAGGAGGTCGTAGATGACACCTCTGGTCGTCCCGGAGCGGATTGAAGACCCGGACGAACCAGTGTTGGAGCGGGCGCGCGTGCAGCCGGGAGAGGTAGGTAACCGCTGTGGTGGAGGCCATGTACCCGAGGAGCTGCTGGATCCTCCTCGCCGACACCGTAGGCGCGTCGAAGGTGGTGGCTGCCGCCCGGCGAAGGGTACGTGCGCGCTCCAGCGGTAAGTAGGCCCTGGCAGACACCGAGTCCAGGGTCGCGCCGATGAAATCGAGCACCCTCGCCGGCTCGAGGTGCGACTTCTTCGGGTTGACCCGGAGACCAAGGCGAGTCAAAAGGGACAGTGTCCTGTGGATGTCCCTGTACAGTTTGTCTTTGCAGGACGCGACCAACAGCCAATCGTCGAGGTAAGGGTAAATGGAAACGCCCTTCGTCCGCAGGTAGGATACCACCGGGGCCATGCATTTGGTGAAGACCCTCGGGGCGGTAGACAGTCCGAAAGGCAGCACCCTGTATTGGTAACAGGTGCCGTCGATCGCGAACCGAAGGTACCGTCTGTGCTGCGGACGAATGGCGATGTGGAAGTACGCATCCCGAAGATCGATGGAAGCGAACCAGTCCCCTCGACGAAGGAGAGGCAGGATCGAAGGTAGAGTGACCATCTTGAACCGTCTGGGGCGGATGTACTCGTTCACCCCTCTGAGGTCCAAGATCGGTCGCAGGGTACCGTCCGACTTCGGTACCGTGAAGTACCGGGAGAAGAAGCCGGTGGTAGTGGCCGAGGGCGGTAACCTTTCGATCGCTCCCTTCTGCAAGAGAGACTGGATCTCTTCCAGCAAGACCGGACTGGCGGGGGTGGAATAGTAGACGCCTCGCGGTGGAATACTTGCAAACTCGATGGCGTAACCAAGACGGACGATGGAGAGAACCCAAGAGTCCGAAGTGATGTAGCACCAGTCGGCGAAGTGTCTGGCCAGTCCGGGATGATCTTCTAGGGATGCGGGCAGGTGGAAGAGAGGCTGTTGACGCGACCTGCAAGTCCCATCAAAAACGGGACTTCGTCCCTGAGGACGACTTCCTCGAAGAGGGCTGGCGTCTCCGAGGAGGCCTCCTGGAAGAAGACGAAGCCGTCGGCCGCGACAGTCCCGAGCGCGGGGAGCGCGATGGGAGCGTGGAGGAGGAGGACCTGCGCCATGAAGGTCGGGAGCCAAAGGCGCGGCGTGGCTGCGAAGGCTGATGGATCCCCATCTTCTTGGCCGTTAGGCGTGCCTTGACGATGTCGTCCATCGCCTCGTCAGTAGTAGCACTAAACAGTCCGGTGCCATCGAATGGAAGGTCCTCGATGCGCCTTCTGGTGTCCTCCTGCAACCCGGATGATCGAAGCCACGCGTACCTCCGCAGCGAAACCGATCCCACTAGCACCCGTGCAGCCACCTCGACGGAGTGCCTAGAGGAAATGATCTGCTGGTTCGCGAGCGCTACCGCCTCGTTGAAGAAGTCGGTAGCGCCCGCTCGGTTTTCCTCCGGGAGGCTCGCCAGAACCGGGTGGAACCTGTCCAGCAGGTTCCTCAGGTAGGCCGCGAGGCAGGCCTGAGTGTTCGAGACCCGTGCTATCAGTGAGGAGGCGGAGTAGAAACGCCGGCCAAACGTGTCGAGCCTCCGACCCTCTCTATCCGGCGGCGTGGTATGCGCCCTCGTGGCCCCCTTGGTCTGGGCAGACTCGACCACCACGGAGTTCGGCTGAGGATGGCTGAAGAGGAACTCGGCGTCCTCCCTCTGGGTCCGGTAGAGGTGCTCAAGCCTGTGCGGAATAGGCTGAGCAGAGGCCGGTTGGGCCCACGGCTGCTTCAGGGCTTCCATCAAGGCCGGCAAGAATGGTAGGGGAGCCGTTGATGGAGCGCGGGTGTCGACGTATTGGAACACCGGATCCTGAACAGCCGGGGCCGGTTGCGCAATCTTCAGGCCCAAGGCTGCAGACATACGAAGGAGGATCGCCGAGAAACTCCGAACGTCCTCCGGGGCCGATTCCGGGGCAGGGTCTCCAAACGCCAAGGGGGGGGATTCGTGGGACGCTGGTGTTGACTCACTGGAATCTGAGTCCGACTCGTAGGACTGAGAGGAGTCGGAGGGCGGCTTGTCGGGCGACCCCTCCCGTGACGGTTGACGCGAAGACACGGCGAGGGTCACAGTCGGAGCGGCGACGGTGGGAGGCCTCACTGGAGGAGAAGCAGCTGTGACCGGTGCCTGAGGAACCCGGGCGGCCGGAGGTAGCGCAGGTCTCGGACGCTCAGCAGTCTGAGTCACAGTCACCGAAGCGGGGGGCGGCGGCGCCTGAGTGGCCTCCGACGACGGGCGGGTCGCTGTGGAGGTAACCCGTGGCGGAGGTGAGACCGCACGGTAACGAGGCGAGCGGTCGCGCGAGCGTCGAGGAGCAGGTGACCTGGAGGTGGAACGCGGCGAGTCGTGGTACCGAGAGCGGTAGTCTCCGCGTGATGGAGAGCGGGACCGACGATACGGCGACCAGCGTCGTGCGTCAGGATGGTACCTGTCGCGGTACGCCGGGGAGTAGGATCGATAGGACCCCGGGTACTCCCTCCAGGTATGCTCTCTGCCGTATCTGGCCATGTAAGAGGCCGAAGAGTACGGAGAGTCCATCGGCGGTCTAGACCAGCCGGGGTGGGCCTCCCTCCGGTGCGGAGAGCGTTGTCGGATGCGCCGCTCCGGTGTCCGGGATCGACTCCGTCCGGAGGATCCACGCGGACGAGGTGAGGTCTGAGGTGAGGCGAGAGCATGCTCCGGGCGGGCCGCCATTTCAGGGCGTCCGGGCGGAGACACCGCTGCAGTCAAGAGAGGCGGGTCGGGGGGCGCCTCGAAGGCAGCGGACTCCTCCACGTCGGAGACCTCCAGGATCTCCTGGTGTTCCGAATCCTCCTCGGGTGCCTGCTGGGTCGGAGGAGGTGTGGGAGGAGCAGGTCTCTTTGATGGAGAGGCACGCTTTCCCTTCTCCTTCTTTCTCTTTTTCTTGTCCTTGTCCTTGTCCTTCCCCTTCTCCGGAAGAGCAGGCCTTTTTCGCTGGGCCAAGGTCAGCGGCCTCGTAGGTTTTGAAGCCGGCACCGAAGACTCCCCCGAGGTCGAAGCAGAAATCTTCGGTATCCTCGGCAGAGCAGCGATCGGGGTCCGTGGTGGCGGTACCGAGCCCGGTACCGCCGACGAGGTCGGGTCAGCAGCCGCCGACACCGACACGGGCGTGGTCGAAGAACGCCCCGATGCCGATGGTTTGGACATCGTAGCCACTGACGGTCGCGAAGGTCCTTCCTGAGCCTGCAGAGACTGCTCCCAGCAATGCGATTTCAGGCGAGCCAGACGATTTCTCAAAGTCTGGGAGGTGAAGTCTCTACAGATTGGGCAGGCCCTGGTGTTATGGGCCTCACCCAAACAGAAAAGGCACTCGCTGTGACCGTCGGTTAAGGCGACCTTACGACCACACACTCTGCACGGCTTAAACAGCGCCGACATAGAAGAAGGGAGAAGACGTCGGGGAAGGAGCGTGGAGAAGACAAGATGGCGGCGACGAAGAGAAACGACGAAGGAGACGAAGACGAAAGGGGGGAAAAAGAGGGGTGAAAATCCCGTAAACGGGAGCCGAAATCACCAAAAACCAAGTCCAAAATCCGAGGGGTAGTCCAAAATCCAATTCCGAGGTCAAAGCCAGTCAAACAAATACGCGAAAAGAAAGCCAAGCAAGAACCAAACTCAGAACCTCCGTACGAGACGGCGGACGAGAAAGAACTGAGGAGAGACCGTTGCTCGGCGGGCTGAGCATGCTCAGTGCAGGCAGAGGGGGAGGGGTTCCCGCCAAGCTACTAAGCTCTAGAAATTTCCGAACGGTACCGCGCATGCGCGAAAGCTCCTAGTGTGTGAGGCACAGAGACCACGAAGAAGAACTAGTTATATACCTGGTTATACATCCAATTGCACCAGTAGTTGTGGATTCAGTAGTGTGCCTAAGGACCATAAGAACAATCACACTGTTAGTAGTACAACTGGAACAGCCAACAGATGATCCATTGGATTTAGGCTAATGTCATGTATTGGTTTCTTAATTCCTTTCTAATTCTGATCCAAACTGATATTACTTAAGAGAAATAGATAAGCTTTTTGCAGAAGGGTTTATTGGCAGTAATGTGGAGAAGGAAAAGTGCATGAGTTAGCAAATCAGTATGGATAAATAGATTGCTTAAAAAGCATTGAGGGTCAAAATATGTGAAAAGGGTTATGTACTGCATGTTGAACTTATGAGTAAGAATAACAAGAGGGAAGCAAAAAATGGCAGATAAGAGCAACATTTGGTTAGAGAAAGAATCTAGAACCTTGAGTTGGAGTAAGTGCAGATTTCCTTTGACTTCTTTTACTTGTTACTGAAATCAGTTTTTCTCATTCTGTGGATTCCTCTCTTAGACTGTCTATACCCCAGAATCCTCATCAGGTGTGAATTCACAATCAGCAGATTCCCCTCAAGTAATAGAGTCTATCCTGCACCCTGTGTCCCTACCAGGAGGCCCAGGAATCCACACAGATGCTCCCATCACGCCTACACCAGATCAGGTAAGAGCAACATGAACCTAGCTTTTGTATAATTTTTTTATTTTGTATTTTGTATTTCTGTTTTGTATAATCAGTGAGCTACTCAGTTCCTCGTGTTTAATTAGGACTATCTCATTGCTGGCAGCACCAGTTATTTCCAAATGGTGAATTCCGGAGTTGCCTCTGACACCTCCCCCCCGGCAAAAAAAAAGGGTATCTGCAGGAATAGAGACCCTGTTTGCCTCAGACTGCTGAGACCTGAAGTGTCCATGCAGGCTGGAAAATTCTGGGAACTCAAGTGCAAAAAGTGAATTTTCAAGATCTAAAAGGGGGAACTCCTTTGGGTTGTTCTACCTCTGCAACCAGTGTGCTCCCTGAACACCTGTCAGTGCAAAGACCGGTCAGTGCACTGATGCCTGCTGAATCTGCAGTGAAGAGGCAGAGAGATGCTAGTGTGCTCATTGAGCACTCTTTAATATTAAAGCATCTGTTAGATGCAGGGCCAAGCCCACATATCTCTGTCCCCCCCCCCCCCCCCATTACTCAGCTGAAGGCAGGTCAGCTTGCTTTGCCTCTGTGCCTGTCAGAGATTTGGAATGGCCATCAGGCACAGAAATAGACTGTCATCTCATTCTTTACATTCAGAAGCTAGACATTGAAGGTTTGTGATTCTGTCCTTCCACTGAACAAATACAGAACCAAATCAAATTTCAGGCTTCAGCCACAGTTTTCCAGTCATCCTCTCTCTCTTTGCAGTTCTACAATTTGAGGTAGGCCTGGGCTCATATGATTTGCCAGAGTTTGTCTACCCCCTGTATCTATATCACCATCCATACCATACCCTGAACACATCTGGTCTCATCTGATTTCAGAAGCTAAAGATTTTATACCGTTTATGTTAAATGACTCAAGATTAATAATAATCAAATCATGGAAAACATTAGAACATCTCTCAAACCAAAAGTAACTAAACAGAATATGGTATATAGCTCTTGCAGAAAAGTTAACATATGAAGTAAGAGTGGTAAGAAGGGAAATAAAAGAAGATATATTTGAAAGCACTTGGAATCCTTTTATTAAATATGTTTATTAAAGATTATGTTAAGTAAATTTAATTAAGATTAATATATGAGTAACATGTAACTGTTTGGAATGTAATTTGCATCTATATTGATCAACAGAGTTTAAATGTATTTAACATTTGGAAATTGGAGGGTGGAAAGGAGGAACAGAGGGAACAGTTTGTTGTAAATTTATAGTATTTATCCAGGTTGAAAGAAAATTGTATGTATCGTTCTCATCATTGGCCCTTTCCGCACGAGGTTGGTGAATCGGTTTGTGCTATTTCATACCAGATTTTCTGGGCTCGAAGCAAGGCGGACTTCCCCTCATTTCCTTCCACATAGCTACTGCGTATGTTCCATTCTGATTCGGAGAAGTGCGAGTTCATGAATCCACACTGCCTCCGCCATGGCCACTCCTGCTACTCCCCTCACCCCCCCGTGGGGTGTGTTTGGCCCCCTTTTTTTTTGCATGGTTTAGTACATCATTGCATACATGCGTAAGTCCATACTACCCCCTTGACCCTCCCATGAGCCCTCCTCTGACCACCAATTTGCATTGGTGTGAATGTACATGTCTGCAACACTGTGAAAGTACGAATCAGATCAATCTGAAAAATTGGAAAACCGATTTCTTCCGGTTTTCAAATAGCACACTTTACCACCACATGGGGGTGCATTTAGTCGGAATTACGTGCGGAACGAAGGTAAATAAACCGAACCTAGTGCGCTCCAAGATGCAGAAGACCTCCGTGGCAAGACGCATTGGCCCACCTTAATAACCGCATGCGGAAGGGGCCATTGTTATTGTTAGTACTTTAAAAATTTAAACTTAAAAATAAAAATAAAAAATCTGATTTCAGAAGTTAAGCAGAATCAGGCCTGGTTAGTACTTGAATGGGAGACCACAAAGGAATCCCAAGGATCTCCTTGCAGGGCTAGGAAAAGAATTCTACCTGAAATGCTTGGTAGATACTATTAGTGAGAGTTGGCAATGCTGTGCTCAGTGGTCTCGTAATATAAGGCAGCATCCTGTGCCTTTATATTTCCTCTGACCATGGTGAAGGAGACGAGGGAGAATTTTGAACCCAGACTTTTAGGTACGTCAGCTTTATTACCTGTCTATTTCAGAAGTGGGGCTGAGGTTGAAAGAGTGCCTTGTCTAAGGCCACTTATATAAGGTCATATGGATGATCAGATTGGAAGTGATGATCTCCTGGCTCACTCTTTAACCACTATGCTGTACTGGCTGCTACGACATAATACTTGGACCAGGTTGGATTAGGACTAGGAAAAACTGATTTAAATTTTTACTCAGCTGTGAAATTATTTTGGCCAGATTTCCAGTTACCTACACACTCACATAGACTGTCTCAACACAACTTATTTATTGTATATGATTTGGCTCCAAGGTGCAGCTGTCTGTGTTGGGAGGAACAAGAAGCTTGAACATTAGGATCAGGAGGCAGGACATATTTCAAATCATATTACTGATTTAGAAGCCCATAAGAGAGAAAGGAGAATCCTAGAAATCCTGTAAAGAAAAAGATGCTAGTGAGTATGTGCATTGCTCCTATAGGATATCCCACACTAAAGTGTTTGACTGGAGTGTAACTGTCCCACACTTCACACTGTTAATATCCCACACTCCAGTTAAAGAATCATACATAGCAGAATGAGAAGAGAGTCTGTCTGAAATGTTGAAAAAAAAGAAGGCCGCACTGGGCTTAGATGGACCAGTGGTCTCACAATATGTAAAGCAACATTATATGATCTTGTCTGTACTGGGAAGGCCATCTAGACTTTATAGCCGTATTTCTATTTTCAGATTGGGAAACTACGCAGTGAGCTAGAAGTCGTGAATGGAAATGTGAAAGTGATGTCTGAGATGCTGACTGAGCTCGTGCCAGGGCAAGCAGAACCCCCTGACCTTGAGCTGCTCCAGGTAGGAAGTGGCTGGACTGAAGACTTCTATTTCTCCTGTGAGCAGGGCCTTAATTTGCTTCAGCCCAGTAACAACAGAGTTGGGCTTACTTTACCCAGAGAAATACAACCTGTCATATCGATGTCTAGGCTAGTAGGAATGGATTTTTGCTCCAGCTGCTTATCAGCTGTCATTTCTTAACAGTTCCATTGGTCTGACTTTCACAATGTACATTCTCTTGCCATGGGTAGGAACTGAACCGGACGTGTAAAGCGATGCAGCAGCGTGTGTTGGAACTGATTCCCCGTATCCTCAATGAACAGCTAACAGAGGAGCTGCTCATTGTCAATGACAATCTCAACAACATTTTCCTACGCCATGAACGGTATTCCTGAGTCCTTTCCCCTTCCCCTGTTCTTTCCCTCTCCCTCTTGCAAAACAGAGCATCCCACCCACGCTTTTCTGAAGTTCATCTCTCTCTTTCTCATAGGTTTGAACGACTCCAGTCTGGACAGCCTGCTAAAGTAGGTTAAGCATTCTTTTCTTTTTAAGCATGCTAACAAAGTTTTGTTTTTCCTATTACTTAGCAGAATATGATAGAATGGTCAGATGTTATAAGAAAACTTTAGGACTATTACTGTAGTATGTCCATATATTTGGGTATTGTGCTTGGTTATTCCATGATATGAAAGGACAGGAAGACACAGCCTGTAGGCTACATGCAGTCCCCACACTCCACTTTTGCAGCTCTCATATCCTCCTATCAGTTCCTCAATTTTGTGAGGGGGTGCAGTTTGGGGGCTAGATTATGTTAGCTCTCCTGCCACCTACCCCCCATCTACCCAGAATACCCCTTGGTGGGAAAAATATATTTTTCAGCCATCTTGCTGTCAGAATGGTGACTAAAAGTAATTCAACATCATTTTGAGTCACCATTTGGGCTGGGATATGACTGGGGGGCGGGGAGAAACAAGATATGTCTTGGCACTATTGGGGAGATGCAGCCCACACGAGGGATCTGTCAGTTGGGAAGTGGCCCCACACTCAACTCCCTACCTCATTGATAAGAAATTGAATTGTCAAGTTGGGGCACATTGTTTTATTCAGTAGTGGTACACTGGAGTCATCTTAATTTAAGATGTACTTAAAGACTGGTGGTTCACCACATGACAAACTTAAGTCTTGTGGGTTCTCACACTGTATATTTTTGGCAAAAAACAGTCCAATCAAAGTCTACAGCCATTTCTGCCATTCTTAAAGCCAACTCTGTGTATGAGTATTTACTACCAAAGGTAATGGACAACAACATAATGTCCTTTTGTGTTGCTGAGCTGAAGATGAAGGCGAGAGGAAATTACTTTGTTGAAACTCCATTCGCCTTATAATGCAGGGGTGGGGATCTGTGGAAGGCTAAGAGGCTTTGTTAGCCAACCATCTGCAGACCTATGAAGGCTGCAACCCCTCATTGCACTTGCTCCTGCAAAAAACAAAAAATTGCCCCCAAATACCCTCTAGGGGTCTAGGTTAGACATCTCACCATGTTTGGGGGCCTTCCTAGGCCATTTTGGTTGAGAGGACTTTTTTTAACAACAGGAAGTAAACAGAAGTCACTTCTTGTTCACTTGTCTTTCAAAAAAAGGTCTCCCCTGGGCATAATTTCCACACATGGTGCAAATGCCCCTGCACCCATATAGGGCACCTGGGGGCTAAATTTTTTTGAAAAAAAAATTGCAAAGCCTTTTGATTCCTGAGGATTCCAGGAGGCTTCCAAGCATGGTGGAAATGTACTTCAAAGCCCCTCGAAATCATACTGGGACATTTTGGAGAAAACCCCTGATGGCACATGGCTCATGGGCCACGCTTTGCCTACCCCTGATATAGTGGAACTTGTTTTTAAGCTTGTAAATCCCACTGGTTTTAGTGTCACTGCAGGCAGAGCTTCTCCTTTTTAACTCTTCCTGTAATCCTCTTGGATGACCAGTTAATAAAGAGGGACCCACAAAAGTGTTAATAAAATGAATAGTACTTGCCTAGATAGTCAAGTATACTTACGGTGTCTTTCTCACAGAGGCCTTTACATTTGTACCATGCATTTTCCAGTTATGAGTAATCTTTTACGTTTCCAAAAGTATTAAAATTCTCAAAAATTTAGATAGAAGCATGCTTTGGCAGATGTGCCACAATCATTGAAAACAGTAAGTAAACATTCTCTTTAAAGCAGGAAAACACTGCAGAAAATGTCAGCAATTTAATTGATGTGGGATCTAGTGCTACATCAGCAGAAAAAGAACCAGAAGCCACCAACACACTCTCATCTCAGCTTGCAGGAATGAGTGAGTAACCTGACTGTGGCTCTGTGCTGTGCAGCTCCTTGTCTCTCTAACCCCATGATTCTGGCCACCAGTTTGTTTGTCTCCAGTCTCTTTATCTTTTCTCTTTATATTTCCTTACTTTAAAAATCTCCTCAAAATTCTGTGAATAAAATAGAATCAATCCTGTAGAACTAGCAAACACATGTGAATTGCTGAGTACTATTAACTGTTGATTGCAAAGTAAGTCTGTTGTTCTCTGTGTGTGTGCATTTTGGCATGGCTGTTTATATCAGTATTCTCAGTTAAGATGAGGGTAAGAGATAAATCCCAATGTCAGAAAATTTTAGCATAGTCTTTTGCAAGATCGTGGTTTCGTCTTAATGTATGAAGGCTGACAGAGAAACTTGGCACCTATTTATTATATATGCCAACAATGAAATCTCACCTTGGCCTCCTTCAAATAAACACTCTAGAATAAGGAGACTTTTATTCAGATGTTTTTCTATACAGGCATCCCCCACGTTTCAATGGTCTACTCTTTTTACACTTCTACGTTATTTCTGGGATACATTTATTCAACATATGGTCTGCTCTTTTCACCACACATCGAATATATGGGTTTTGGTTGTTTATTGTAAAGGGTCTCTGTCCCAATGGGCAGAGGAACTAAGTCTGCAAAAACCTGAGTTGGAAAGAGCAGTGGCATCATGAGCACCAATGAGGTTGGGAGAGGAGGCACTGGATTGTGTAGGCTGGGAGTTGGGGCACCAAACACACATTCCCTCCCAAAGCATTGTGGGCCACTTAACACCACAGGCAGCTGCAGGGCGTTTACAGTGAGGCCAAACTCTTTCCCATTTTGATGCTGTTTATTTTTGCATTAAAAGGAGAAGAAAAACTCTTCTCTGATTATATGTCACGCTTCTATGTTGCTCTGCAGAAAGGTAATACAAGAAAGTCTAGATGCATTATTTATAGATGCCTCAACACTTTTCTTTCTTTTTGGACCCATCTGTCTCTTCCAAGGATTGATGCCAGCAGGGTGGGTGACAGAACGGAACTGCCAATCTGAGGTGCCACTTTTGAACAGGCAATGACAATTGTACAGGCACCCCCTGCTTTTTGACCATTTCTGCTTTTTGACAGGGCTCTGGTTCCTAACCTGTCAAATAAGCGGGGGGTGCCTGCATGTGTATTATATACTGTAAATAAGTAAATGTGTGCTTATTCAAGATGCTCCAGATTTTGTTTGTTATAGTCATTCTATTTTATATACTCTTTTTGGTACATTTTTTAAAAAACATGTTGGCTATCACCTTATCTCTGTCTCTTATGCCTTGCAGATCTGGGTTCAAATAGTGTCAGTGCTGGCCTGCAGTCCCTTAACAATTCTGGCAAACTGGAGGAAGAGTTTGATATGTTTGCATTAACCCGTGGCAGCTCCTTAGCTGAGCAACGCAAAGAGTAAGTGGCAGCACCTGCTATAATTATGTATGTAAAGTGATGTAGGCAAACCCCTTTAAACATATCTTGCCAAGAAACCCCCCTCATAGGTTCACCTTAGAGTCTCTGTAGGTCAGAAATAAAGGCACACAACAACAACAATATTAACACGTACATTTAACAGAAGGCCATGATTCTCTGCTTCTTGATGTCTTTTTCATGTCACTTAAGCAAGCTGTTAAATTCTAATATCCAGTATAGCATGAGCAGAGAAAAGATGAGAAACTAACATGGAAATCAAGTATTTGTGTACCATGAGAGATCTAGATTGGCTCAAGTAACTCTGTGCAGTCTAGCATGCTGCCAGTGAAGCAGAAACTCCTAAACAAGTGGGTGCCAACTGAGGTACTTGAACATAACTCTTGAGATTTCTACCTTGAACAAAGATTAAAGAACTTTCATTTGGTTTGCAACTGGCAAATTTTACTTCTACAGCAACTAAACATTTTTCCAAATGGGATTTCTTGAAATTCAGTGTTCTCTGCATAAGAAAGTGGCTGCTAGCCTCCACAGGACAGGGACAGAGAAGTTACTTTTCTGTTGCTAATGGAGTTGAAATTTGATTATCTGGATGTTACTGTTCTTAGTTTCCCAGTCCCCACATGGCCAAAAATAAAAGAGGAGTTGCCTCTGCCTGATATCCCTTAACTGACAAGAAGAAGTGACATCTTAAGACAGAATGTAAGCCTGTGACTCTAACATCATCATTTTTTTTCTTCTATGTGATTTTTAATACCTTTGCCTAATGAAGATGCCAGTGGAGCTTTGAAAGTTTGCATTATGTATTTTGTGATTTTTTTTAGTTGGCCCAGTAAAGGTATCACTATTTTGTGGATTTTGGATGTTATATTTTGCTGCATGGCCAACATAGCTACCCCTGAATACATTTCCTAGAGAAGAATGGTTTCCATTTCCAGTGTATTTGGACTGGATACTTATTTTTCAAATTTTTTGTCCAGTTTGTTTGGGTAGGGAAAAATTCTCATGTGTATCACTGCTCTTCCACTGCCTTCTACTTGCCTTTTGCAAAATAGATTGATGCATAGCTGCTGTTCAGGCCACTTCTGATTTCCCAGTTTGTGGCATTCTTTGATGATGGAATTCTAAAATTCAGGATGAGACTGTCTGTTCTCTAATGATAGAGTGATGCTGCTCTTTCAGAAGACTTGGTGGTGTTATGTTTATATACACATATGCATATACAGTTGGCCCTCCATATCCACAGGTTCTGCATCTATAGATTCAACCAACCATGACTCAAAAATATTTTTTAAAAAATCTAGAAACTAACCCTTGATTTTGCTGTGCACCAAGCATTGTGCCGATGTGTAGGCATACCCTGCTGAAGCCTCACACCATTTCACAGATCCTCAGGATCTCCCTAGCACTTGAGTTTTTCACTCTTTTGTATAAGGGATACCATTTTACTATGCCATTGTATATAATGGGACTTGAACATCCGTGAATTTTGGTATCCCTAGAGGGTCTTGGAATCATACCCTAGCAGATACCAACAGCCCACTATATATGCAGATGGTACCTCTGAGCCTTCATTAGTGCATACTTTCTCCTCTGTTACTTGTTTTCCTTGGCTTGTTGTCATTCTCTAATGGCCTCCAGGAATTGTAGCAGCAGTGGGATGGATAATTTATTTTTAATAGCATGACCCAAATGGGAGTGCAGAGCTGTGTGTCGCTGCCCCAGAGAATGCTGGGAAGTCTAAATGTAACCCCCAGTGCAAAATAATATTCAGCTAGTCATTTGTTCTGTTTTTCATGCTGGTAACCTGAAAATGGAGATGCAGTTCTCATGCCATATCTAGAAAACGTTGCATTGTTTCACTCTGGCAAGCTAGAATGGAATCTTCAAGACATTTGAGAGCGTGTTGCTTCCTTTTGAAAGCAAATCTGATAAACACAAGAAGCTGCTGTGCCTGTTTGGATATAGCCATTTATTTTTGGCTGGGAAGGTTTGTTTTCTACAAGGAGGGAGCTTCCTTTGCCTTGCACTATGCAGTGTTGTTTACTCCTTAGGTCATATGCCTTGTTTGTGCCTGCTGTCCCAGTTACAGTAATTTAAGATGTTGTGAGAGTTGCTCGATAAGCTAAGAGCATAAGCTATGGACTTCAATATAAGGATGGGCAAAAGGTTTGGAAAGCCAAAAGTATTCCCACCCCTTTACTGTCTTACTTTGCTGCTGCCACCTGGGTTTTGTGGTAATGACTGCTGTTACAGTTATTGTTATTACTAAAATATCAGTACCTAACAGCAAAAGATTTCAGAGTGACATGTAAAAAAATCAACTTGACTCATGTAATACAATTTAGTTAACGTTTATAAAATACTTCTCTAGCATACATGGCTCTCCTCCACCGCTCAACAGCGGCATGTCAGACTGAGAGTGAATAATCAAAGTCATCCAGTGAATGTCATGGTTCCTTGGAGACTTCAACTTACATCTCCCAGTCTACTGTTAAGTATTGGTGGTCACACTGCTTTTTATGGTAGCTGCAGTTGTTGCTGTCAGAAGCCTCTGTACTTCATGTTAGGTCCTGTGTTATGCCATATATTCACACACAGAGGATGACTGTAGTAGGAGGTGGTGGCTATCCAGGAGGGAGGAGTGTGTCAAGCTTTTTCTCCCCCTCAGAAACCTCTTCCCATCATGACGTAGCATTTTAAAGAACATCCTCTCTCAGTACAAGTAGTGGCTGGTGGCTACCAAAGGAGGCACTGCTGATGGTGCCTGAGTTTCATCCCTCCCTTCATTTCCCAAGCCCACACTCCATAAAAAATTGCCAAACACACACATACCACCTTCAAATAGAGCAGGAAGGATAAGAAGCCCATTCTAGTTCATTCTACTAGCCCTGATTCTGAATCTGAAATATAGGAATGATGAAAATATTGACCTAGGTTTCAGGATGGCTGTTTTAAAAATGACCATGTGAAGTATGGAAATCAAATGCAAAGCACTATTAGTCTGTAGAGGATCTTGTCTTGGCCTTGTACTTGGCTAATTTTCTGGTTTCTCGCAGCTCTGTGGTTCAACTTCAGTTCACTTCTGTTGATACTAGAAACAGATGCTTGTTACGGGCCATGCGCAGTTATGCTTGAGCATAAAACCCATGCACACACAAGCAAACACTTAGCCAACTAGGCTAGGTGCCAGCATGCTTCTAGATGCCATTGGCACAGTTCTCATTGCTGCTGAAGGCTTTATAATGCTTGACTCAGAGACTGCTTTCTCAAACAGCCTAACTGATTCACTATCTGAAAGGAGTTTGGATGCTGTGTACACATACCAGGCTTCAGGAAGGGTGCTCTCAACAAATTATTTGCTGTAAATTGGGGCATGGAATAGAATAGATGCGTACAGAGAAATAGCCAGGAACTTCTGATCTTGTGGTGAAACTCAGCCTTTGGACATACACTCTGGCCATTTCTTCCCACCCTGGAGGGCTACAGAGGAACTGGGCAGCATATCTTCTTCAGTACAACCTGATCCTCCTGTGACCAACGTGGGTGGAGTGTGATCTTTCCACTAAAGAGGCACCTTCTATTTATTTCTCCTTCTCTCACTGGACTAGCTGCCTTCTACTTCAGCTTTCTTGCCAGCTTAGGACTGCCTGTTCTACAGCCTCCCAGATATTGGTCTGCCTTTCTTTTTCCTGAGGATTTGCTGCTTGAACATAGCTCCCTTTGTGGGCAACCAAAGGACCTGGACTTGCCTCTTTTTCCTGAACCCCATGAATATCTGCGTGCAGAATTTCTGGCAACAGCTCAAACCCTTCCTGCCATTTTGCCTCATCAGCGGCTTGGTGGCAGCACTCTTCTTCATCACTGATGCCATTGTGCACAGCGGGCCATTCACTGACAAGCACTTCTTTGAAAAGTTTGAGCAAAAGTGGCCCAATCCCCTGGCTCTGAGAGGGAACAGTTCCCAGTGACCAGGGACAGAGACATGGCCTGAGGGGACTCACTGCTGGTACATCATCACCCCAGGAAATTTTGGCCTTCCTGTGTAAGAAATATTCTGCATCAATGAGAGGGTGAAGGCAAAGGGTGTGGTAGTGTCCATTCTAAAGTGAGGCATGGAGCCCATGATGCCAGTGGGTTTGCAAGCATGTGAGACGGTTTCCCTGAGATTATATTTGAATGCAAAAGTACTTCTGTATTTGTGCATGCAACAGCTAATCAGGAACAATTATCTTTGTCCAAGGACAACTGCAACTCATTTAAGTGTCTCTTTAGTTAACGAAAGGTGAAAATATGCAGTGTGTGTATTAGCATTGAGTGCTTAAGTGGAACAGAATCAACCTAAGTGCGGGACAATGTGTATGACACAGTTTTGCAACAGCAGAAATGTAGTACTGAATATAGTGTTTGAGAATCACAGCTATCGTTTTTTTAAAAAGCGTCTAGTGCCACTGCTTACAAAATAGTGTTAAATCAATGGGCAGTGCTTCCAGAAATTCACAAAAACCCCTTCTCCCTTTTTCAGTTTGGTCCTGTTATCCATTTGCATATGTTTATATTGATATGTTCTTTAAAGATCTGAATGCTTATGTTTATGGCTTAAGAGAAGATGCAAGCTGCCATAATCTTCAGCAGACTCTGCTTGGATGTGTTCCCTTTAATCTGCTTCCATCTTGCAGAGTGAAATATGAAGATCCCCTAGCCACAAAAGGACTAGCTGGAGCCTTGGATGCCAGACAGCAGAATACAGGAGCGGTGAGTAGCTGTCAATAGAGGGATTCCTTGAGACCCAAGCTATAACAAACCACCCAAGGCATTAGTTGTAGATCCCTATAGATCAGCTTTCCTCAACTTTGTGCCCCCCAATTGAATTAGACTTCTGTTAACCTGCAGGGAACATGGTCGGTGGCTGAGGATTGTGGAGACTGTGGACCAGGTTGGGAAAGGCTGATGCAGATCATTGCTTAGCCTGTTCATCAGGGCTGCTCTAGATATCAATAATGTAACTTCCTATATTACAACATGTACTTAATGTCTAAAGTGGAGCTTTCACATTTCCCCAGTGTTTTGCCCCCATGGTGGTAAAATGTATACCTACTTCCCCATGGTGCAAGGAGATACATGATTTGCATGCATCTGCTTATAGTTGGGACATTAATGACATATACTGTCTTCCCACATAATTGTTCCCAAGGCAGATGAACAGCAGAATGAAATACATAATTCAGTCAAAGGCAGAAATAATATCTGCACGAACGTTTCAGATGGTTCATCAAGAATTCAGTACATAAGAACGAGACTGATTTTAAAAACTATTCTCATCAAGTACAGAAGTTTGAAACATTTGTAGACTAGATTCAGTAATACCTTGGAGTTACAATATACCGTAGTAAAGAAGCGTAACCTTAGCAGCTATTATGAAAGTGTAAGAAGTAAACCCCTAAAAGCCTACAACCAAATAATGATCTGCAAATTACAAAAATACAGTACAATATCAAAGTAACTCTTTCAGTCACCCACAAATAAACCCTTATTCTTTTTAGTGGATCCACTCAGAAATTATGGACAATTTGATCTCAGTATCAAAAATATCATCATCTTGAAGTTGAGCTAGCTTTATGATGCTGCAAGCATCAGATAGAGTTCATCTAAATTGTGGCTTAGGTTGGAAGGTTAGCAGACTAGCCCTATTTAACACACAGGAAAAAGAACTGGTTCTGTGTCTCATAACTTTATGTCTCCAGAGGCAATGCAACCTAGTCTTTTGTGGTGCTTTTCCCCAAGCTCATATTGCGATTCTCTCACATTCCATGAAAAGGGGAAATGTCTACCATCTCTTATTTGTAGAAGCACGCTGGTCTCCTTGCTAGCCCCATGAACATAGAAGTTGCTTGCCTATCCTCCCACAGTGCCCTACACCTTCCACTTTTCAAAGCAAACTTTTTCTTAACTAGCTGGAGCCAGGTACATCCACCGATGGAACTCCCTTTGCAAACTGGATGATGAGCCAAGGAATGGTGAGAATGTGTCTCTGCTGGGGCAAAGGAAAGTCAAGATTAGAGGCTGCTAAGCAAGGGTGTAGAGCTGATGGAACAGTGCATGGGGAAAACTCCAGACAAACTGGTATGAATAGGCTAGAAGCCAGGGAAAACATTCCAATAAAGTCCACAGATGGAAGAAATCTTAGTACAGTGAAAGCAAGGAAATACGTTTAATATCCCCATCAACTTACTACAGAGTTGCACAACTTTTGGCCCTCTAGATATTGCTGGACTTCCACATCCCATCAACCACAGTCAAGATAACGGGGGGGGGGGGGGGGTAAAAGATCTAGTCCAGCAGCATTTGGAGGGTCAACATTTGCCCATCTTTGCTTGCCTTAGTGTGATAAAAATTGTCGTCTCTGAACATAGCACATCCTTGCTGCTTCATCTAACACTAGCATTGCAGCGTTGTCTAGGGACTGAACAAACAACATTAGTGTGCACTAGGGAGTATAGCTGTTTTTCCAAACAAGGAGGGTCAGCAAGTGGCTGTCCCAGCAAACTCTTAAATGTCACACATTTTTCCATATTTTTGTCAACTGACATTTCCCTCTAGATGTCTGCCCCTTCTGAAGACTCACTGCACAACTCCCAGTGAATGCCAGCTTGGACTGAATGTATCCCAGCAACATGAGTAGCACCAGGCTGCCTGTGATTCTGAAAGTCCCAGTCCAGTACATACAATAGCATTAGCTGAGGAAATGATCTGATACCCACACAAGCATACCAGTTGAGATGCCTTGTCTTAGGTATCCCCACACATTGTTCCAGCTGGGTTGTATAAGTAAGCCTCTCTCCCTTAAGTTCAAGAAAGCTCTTCTGAGGGTAAAGGAAATCTTGGCATAATGCTTAACTATATTCCTCTCTTCCCCACCCCTCCAATCATAATAATTAGATGAGGAAAGAGAGAGAAGAGCTTTACTTGACAGAGGAAAGAGACTGATCTAGGAACAGCTCTGGATAACTGGCTTTAAAGAATCTATCTTTTCTTGGGAAAGATGAATTCTGTTGCTTTGGGTTGCTCTTTTCCTTTCCACCTCTTTGACAGCAAAGGATCCACAAATTTAACTGCACTGGGTATCAAGAACCTATTTCGTTTTACTTAGGCTTGAGCTGAACTGTGGGAACAATTGATGATCCTCCTTCTTGATTTGCCTTAGTTTTGAAATTTCCTATTCCATTCAAAGGTCTATGGATTTGGCCAGCTTCTTTTGGGGTTGGGAAGAGGTACTTTTCCACTGTTCAATTTCATTGCAAAAGGGAAAGATCTCATGTTTAAAAAATTCTTGCTATGGAAAAAGTTCATTTCCTCAAACTCAAGTGCTTGGCTTGGCATAGGGAGCAGTTTTGGAAGGGTCAGAAGTGAGTGTTTCTTCACCTTATGTCTACCCCTTCTTCATTCTTCTGGCCTTACAGTGCAGCATGCATCTGTTTCAAATGGAGATCAAATATCTTAGGCGTAGCAGAGTTGTTACTGAAAGTGTGTGTCTGCATAGCCTACTTTTCATTACGTGTAAGCTTATACAGATTGCTTTCCTGGATCAAGTCCAGGCCCATCAAGTCACAAACCAGCGTTCTGATTCCAGCAGCAGCCAGCTACCTCAGATAACACATAAGCATAGCACAAGGTTGTTAGCTGCTGGTTATGTTGAGCATAATCTCTCTTGCATGAGTCTGTCTAAGCAACTGGAAGGAGGTGTGCTAAAGATGGGTGGATTATTCAAGTGCCCAGATTGTGCAAAAACTTATGCAAAAATGTATGGTTGCTTCCATTTAAGTAAGTTCATCTGTAGATGTGCAGGGCAGATCCTTCAGTCCAGTCCAGCAGCCCTCAGTTTGCCACAGATTAGAGGATGTTCCACCATTGAGAGATGCAGCAGTTTTCTTAGATGACAGTGTGGAAGGAGAGATCCAAATAACACCAGACCTTTACACCTTTTGTGAACTTCACTCAAAATAAAAGTTACTGATAAAGAAACATAAAACGCTAGAGAGAATGGATGAAGAAGCCCTAACAGGTCTGACATGCCAGTGCCAAGGTAACCCTATTTGACTGATAATTGTGTGTCTATCTAAGTAGGTAGAGAAAATATGATATTGACATCAGGAAATTAAGGCAAAGTATAATACAGAGAGCCACTTTTCTTTGTCATTGAAATGTGGTTCAATATGTGTAAATTCTTCTTTGTAAAAAATTAGAAGTTTCTCCTCGTTTTGGGGGGAAAAAGTTGTCAGAATATGATGGTGTATCTTGAAGTGTTGCTTTGGACATCTTGTGATTTCTACATCAGTATCATGACTTGCTGTCTGATATTTGGCTATCTGAAATTCAATATACCTTGTGATAGGCAGTTTGTTACAGTTCTCAAAAATGTAATGATGCATTAAAAATGTTTTTCCCCACACAAAAATCAAACTCTTGAACATTTATAACCTACATCAGTGGTTCTTAACCTTTTCTTTACTGGGGACTCCCTGCAAGTATAACTTTTTGCTGGGGACCCCAAGACTTAACTCAAGATTTAAATATTGAAATTTAGATTTAAATATCAAAATGTTTATTTAAATTTTCAAATATTTATTTATTTGTTTGTTTGTTTATTAAAGGCTTCTGGAGACTAGGATTCAAACTGCTCAGATGGTGACCTTGGGCAAGTCACATTCTCTCAGCCTCATAGGAGGGCAAAGGCAAACTCCTTCTGAACAACTCTTGCAAAAAAACAAAAAAAAACCCCGTGAGAGGTTGATTTTAGGTTTCCTGTAAGTCAGAAGTGACTTGAAGGCACATAACAAAGTGTTACTGACAGGGGGAGGTTCTTTCTAGCCATCATGTCTCTCCCCTTTGAAAATTGACTTATGATGTATCATGGGGGGGCAGGGGTTAGCATGATTTGTTGCATCTAAAGCTGAGAGAAGGTGACTTGTCTGAGGTCACCCAGTGGGTTTCCATGGCCAACTGGAAATTCAAGCCCTGATCTCCAGGATCATAGTTCATGTACACCCCTGCTGCCATGTCCCTTTTGTCAGGGATGTGGCAGCAGGGGTATTTGTGCACGCACCCAAACTGCTCCCTCATTTGAGGGACAGCTTCAACCCCCTCAAACCCCCGGCTGCCACATCCCTGTTGCTGTTGCAGCAGGGTTTTGTGGATTCCCAAGGCTCCCCGGACCCCAGGTTAAGAACCACGGATCTACCTGAGCCTTTCCTGTCCTTTCTCACACTGTGTTATTGAAATGTAAAAATCACTGTACACTTTCCATTGCACAATCTGTACCCCATGCAGATCATAAAGATCAACAGCTTTACATGTTTTGGGGTTACTTTTGAAAATGCCACTTAACAGCTCTAAATATCCTGCCCATATGACTTCAGACAAATGTAGAGAAATGTGAGGAACATTCAAGGTCACCCCTGTGGAAAGCAGATCCAAGCCGGAGAGATGAAACTAACAACAATTAATGAGATGTTGGCATCACTTACGACCTGAACTTGCAAAAGTTACTTTTTTTGGACTACAGTTCCTAGAATAGGCCAGCCATCATAGTGAGTGTCTGTGATGGTGACAGAGCTGTGTTTATTGTCCCCCCGCCGCATAAATAACATTGCCAGATTATGCTTAAGAGAAAGACTGTATTGGGGATGGGTCTTGAAAATGATATTGATTTAATAAAAACATTTCTTTGGGAGTGGCTGTCAGTTAAATGTGCAATTCAGAGAAAGGAGTATTTTTGGAAGAATGGATTTAGTTCATGCTTCTCCCTGTCATTCTCTGCCTTGTCCCTTTCTCGTTAGATTCCTGTCTCCCAGGCTTCCCTTATGGAAGAAACTGAGCAGTGGCTCTCCACTGATGTGGTAAGTAATAGAGATGAAGCACATGCCTATCAGTTAAGGCTTCACTATATATTTTCTGTCAGGTACCTTGGAGAAGGTGACATAGCTCAGCAGTAGAACACATTTTTTTGCATGTGGAATGTCCAAGTTCATTCTATGGTATCTCTGGGTTAAATGAAGACGGACACCTGTCTGAAACCCTGGAAAGCTGTTGCCTTTCCGTGTATTCCTGGGGTGAAAATCTTGTAGCCTGTAATCTGTATGTCATCCTAAATGAAGTTTGAAGCCACCTAGGTTTTATCATCCTCCTGAAAGACCCAAGGCCCCCACCCCTAAATGAACCCTTCATTACAGGGGGCGGGATTTTGACCCCCATGCCTCCAGGAAGAGAAGATTCACATTTTTGAAAGTCCAAGAGCCTCCCATCCACAAAGTCAGCCCTCAAAGCCTGCCACTGACCTTACAAATCACTTCCAGTTGGGATTTTTGGCCAGTTTTCTAACCAGAAATAGTGTGGTACAGCATACTGTAAACATGAATATTGCCCTCTGTACCTGCTGTGGCCTCTGGTGCACACCATACTGAGTTACATGGAGAAATTGTCTTTGTATGAGAAAATTTCCTGTATGTTAACATTCTTTGGTGTCTTTCTGCATTCTCATTACGTCTGAGTTATATAAACATCTACTGTTTGCAGTTTATTGAATTAATAGCTGATTGTACTGCTGTATTATCTGAGATAGGATATATTATCTGCAACCAGCCTTATATCAGCACAAATTTCAAATATGATATTAGGCTTGTACCATTGTCTGTCTGGTTTTTCGTGGACAAAATGCAGGCAAAACATAGCCTAAACTGCCAACAAGAGGCAGTTCATTGCGTGAGTCATCCTTATTACTAAGTGGCTAAAATATTGGCCTTTCTCCCTTGAATTCCTTCCCTTGAGTGTGTCTCTTCTGATGTTGATGAAACTTCTCTGTATTTCATCCTTTCTGGAGGCCATGGCACAAGTAAAATGGTCACCTGGGCGTGTTTTTTGGTAGCCATATCCAAACCTGTTTCCTCTTTGAAATTCTCCCTTGCTTCTACCAGTATGGGAGACAAAACCAAGGCAGACAAACTTATACCAGATCCATGACTTGGTCAGAGTGAACTTCTCTGTCCATGCAGTTAAGCTTCCTGGGCTTTTGTTTGAAATTCCCTGATTCCTGTACTATCTTTTTTTCTTTCTCTCTTCTTAGGAAAATGAGACAGTGGATCCAAAAGGTGTCACTAGTGAAGGTAAGTTGCTTTCAGATTATCCTCTCTACCCTGAAGGGCTACTCTCTCACTCATTCCAGTGGACGTAGGATGTTCTCTGCCTACCTTGTCCATATCTGCAGATACATAAAAACATTCTGTGTGGATGAGGAATGCATAGAAATTACTTCTGCAACCTTCAGTTCTTCATAAGATTGTCATATCACAAATCTCTTCCCATGTCTGCACATGCAGAAATGCTGTGTATGAAAAATGTTGTGTATGACATTGATTTCCTACTAATGACATGAACTATACGTTTTTTGAAAGTATCTGAAATTAATGTGACTCATTAATGTGCTTGCCACAAAATACAAAGTACTCTTTAGGGTTCTTCCAGCTCTGATTAGATTCCTCCATATTTCCTACTGTTCTCTGCATTTTCTCTCTTACCAGAGTTTGACAAGTTCCTGGAAGAGCGAGCAAAGGTAGCCGACCGACTACCCACACTTCCCAGTTCCTCCACTGCGGGTCCTCTTCCCTCCACCAGCTCTGGACCTCACCGGAAGAAGGATAAAGAAGAAGATGCCATGTTTGCTTTATGAGCCCTGTTGTGGACTGGTGTGCTGTGGTTGCAAGAGGACCTGTGTGTTGCACTACACTCCCCATTCTCGGGTGGGTGGGAGGAGAAGTAAGAGGGGAATGGGTAGGGGAAGAGACCTTCCCTCTTTCCTTACTTCCTGCCTCCTTTTCTAGGCTGCTTTGGGGTTAGATTAATCATTGCTGCATTGGGGGGACATGAGAGAAATGAGTGCTGGGAGGGGGTTGCAAAGCTGCCAAATGAGTCGCCAGATGAGTTGATGGATTTGGCGTTCCTCCTGCGTGGTTTAGGCAAACCAAATTTGTTCTCCGTTATTCCATTTTTCCTTTCCCAATGAAGAGACTGTAAAAGCCATGCTGAAAACTGGTAGTGGGATTTATTGTTTCTTAACAGTCTCACAAATGGCTGCACTGAGTTTTAAACACTGCACAGCTCTCTTCTCCTAGAGCTTTCCATACTGTGCCCTCCCCTAACAGAAACAGGGATTTTGGATCCAGTTTGCAGTGGCAAGAGAGTGCTGTTGGGAGTAGGGCAGTAATACCAAGCAGGCCACTCTTATATCCCTTCCTGCTGTGCAAGCACGTCTTTGAAAATCCTGCCTGTAAGCCATGCAAGCAGCCAATTCAGGTACCAGTCTTCTGAACATAGAGGAAAGGAACGTTAAGTGGTACCAGATCCTTCCAAGGCTGGCTTCTTCCAGTTCTGCAAAGCTGAAACATCCCAGAGACAAGATTCTCTCATCGAAAAGAATTCAGAATAATCATTGATTGTGACCTGTCTGTCCTCACCATAGCCTTTGCTCTTAGAGCTCCTCCCAGTAACCTCTCATTCTTTACCACAGAAGCTGAATTCTTTGTACATTAGCAGAGAACACCTGTGGAAGTGGCATTTACTGTGTTAAAGATTAGTGGGTGAGGAAATGGTTGGAGTGAAATGCTGAATTATTCCATGTAACTGGGAGACCTGCCTTTTATATTCCATATTAAAAACAAGAACAAAACTTTGACTTCAGAAGAGGATGTGTGTTTTCTGTGAAGTTTGGGTTCTACTTGGTAGAATGAAATACAGTGTGGTGAAGTGAAGAAAAAGCAGGAGGTAACCAAGCTTCTTCATGAGAGGCTCTCAGGAGTATGCATTGGGTGGGGGGATAGGTCCTTAACTGACTTCTTTCTGGGTAAATATAGGCACAGATGGAAAATTGATTCTCTTGCTCAGTATTTAATTGGTTATAGCTTTCCATATAGCGGGTCAGGGAGACAGAATATGTTTCCCCACCATAGGTGGTGTTGGAATGCAGTTCCCATGATCACTCACCATTGGCCAATTGCCTGTGTTGTCTAGGGCTAGGTGGCAGTTACCGCCCAACAAAATCTGGAAGGCCAAATATTTCCCTTCTGTGTATTAGACCCAAGCTGCACAGTGAGGAAATAGGCAATACATACTTGGAAAAAGCTGTGCAGATTAGGAACATGGGGATAAATTTGTATAATTACTTTGATTGCAAAATTCAGGATGTGGAGAACATAGAATTCTTTCCTTTCCTTCTTTTCTGTTTGTCCCAGCTGGGAAAACATAAGTTAGTATGAATAGAAAGCTTGACACTCAGGAAATTACTTCTGAAATTGACTGAGCCTATGGTCTTGTGTATTGAACATTTTGTTTAGGCAGCTGGAGTTTTGTACAATACTTAATTGCTAGCTGTACCTTTGCTTACATTTGAATTAATGTGTAAAAAAGTTAAAACTGATCTAACCCTAAGAAAGATTTTTGCCATAAATCTTCAGGAATGGGGAGAGGAGTGTATAAAGATGGTTCCTCTGATTGTTGGAAAATTTTTCCCAATCAAACCAGCTCCTGCATTGTCATAGCAAGGTCAATATCTTTCCCATGTTGCTCCAGTAAAATACACAATGGAGGAAGCCCTGTAGAAGAAGGACGTGATGTTTTGACATTAGTGCCACCTTCAGCATACAGAAAGGAGGCAACAGTAGCTGTGTTACTCAGGTGGCATGGGACACAAGTCACTATTAGCAGCAACCCTGAGGACTTCCAAGCTCACTTAACAAATACACTACACATTAAACCAATTTCTCAATTCAACTATACAATAAACAAGAGATCCATGTAAAGAGGTATCTTAACAGAGCAATCCTGTACACTAATACATTAGGACTCAGATACACCATTGTTGCTTCAGGAAAATAATCACTGTACCTATATTCACACAGTCTGAGAGGAGGAAAGGGTGCCTCTCAAATAGCAAAACAGCAGGTGCACATATAGCATCCATATGAACTATCACCACTCGATGCCACCAACACTCATGTTGCACATGGACTATGGGTAAGGAAAAGGGCCTAAGCCAGGATGTGTCCATCATGTTGCCACACCTCAGCATGCAGTTAACAGAGAATCAAGGAGTGGTCACAGGTATAGCCGTGAGAGTCCTGTGATGCTATATGCTGAAACCAACATAAGATCAGATGGAGACTCACATTGGACAACATGTTATCTCTGGTTTTCTCCAAGAAAAAAAATGAATAAGGCAACAGTGAGTATGAGAAATACAAACATACAGACTGCCCAAATCCACGTAGGACTTTTCTATCTTGGTAGCCACTGTTGTTTGGAAGGAGAGGGGGATGCTCTGTGCAACTACAAAGGATTTGGAAATCACTGCACATGTGCTTCCAGGGTCACTTGTTCAAGTAGTCCCAAAAGAATGCAAGTTACACATAAAACACATCCTGTATTAACTGGGAAAGTCATTCTCCTGCCTTAAAGGACCATTGGGTGCAAGTCAGGTTTGTGGCATTTGGAGTTTTTCTGCTCATTCTGCTGTGTGGGCCACCAGACTTCTCCCAAAGCCTGCCATGAGGGCACTACTGAACCAGGCACATGTGCTTGGGGACATGAACAGCTGGAAGGGGCACAGGTTGGGTTCCAGCCATTTTGATGCTTGCCATTTCAAGAATTGTTGGAAAGGAGCCATCACTTCATACAAAAGTGATCATGACATTGCCAGACAAGTCTTTTGTGAGGAAAGGTTGGACAGAACCTAAGTCCAAATAAAATATAGATGATGTACCTTAAGATTTGCACCTGAGGAAGACAGTGGATGATGCAATCCCATGTAACACCTGCATGAGTCAGTGGGTTGTGTAACCAGGGAAGAAGGTTGCATCATATGAGGGATCTAGCAAGGTTGGCTAGAGTTGCATCAGAAATGTATGTATATAAGGGGGTGTGTTCTAGCCAACTGGCTGCTCTCAATGTCTGATAGAGTGGCCAGAGGCTATGTTGGATGCATATCTTCGCATGCTATGCTGAAACTCCGTTGGAGGACTGTATATATGTATGTAACATAACTGGAAAGTAAAGGCCTCCTGTCGGAAGATAACATTGCGTGGGAGTATTTTTTCTCCTGGCTTCGGGGCTTTGCTGCTGCTCTGCTGGGATGCTTCTAAGCTGTGTGAGTAAACTCTGCTACATGGTGACTTTTCAAACAGTTGACTCTGGTAAGCTGTTTTGGCAGAATTTAGTGCTGGAGAGAAGTGCTACCAAGGTTTTTGTGTAGCTCCCATCATCCACCATCCCTCTGAGATCTTTGACATGCAAGAGCTGGCTGCAGGGGAAATGGCAGCCCAGAGGCACCCAGCAGTGCCTGAGATGTTGCAAGGAATGCCCTAAAAACATCCCCAGAACGGCAGTGGTCACCTAAGGTGGCCAAAAGGAGCATGAGCAGATAAGATATTGTGGTCATATCCTATAGATATTTTTGTGTCAGATCACTTCTGAATCTGCCTGTAAATGACAAGACCAGGAAGCTATTGCCTATTGTGGAGATGAGAGGTTGTGAGTATACTCTGCCAAACAGCAGGTCACAGTTCACATCCGCCAATAACTTCAATGGATAGCTCCACAAACCCCAATTCCAAGGCCTAGAAAAGGATATAGCTTTGGATGTGTACTGAAATCAAGCTGCCTGATGTGAGGGACTGGCAATCCCCCTATTCTGTGTACCAGAGACTGGTTCCATATTTGTGTCCATTGGCTAATTTTTTTTTTTCAGTACTCACCAGGGTCCAGCAGCCCATGCCTTGTGGACTGGCACTAATCCATGGACCACCACTTTTGTGTCATTTGGTCTAGACATCTGCCTTTCAAACTTTGGTCCTCCAGTTGTTTTGGACTTCAGTTCCCCAGAGCTCCAAACGTTATGGACAATGGTGAGGGATTCTGGGAGCTGGAGTACAAAATCTGGCAGACCAGAATTAATTAAACTCCTTGCCCCCCGTTTTCTTGCCTAAAAGTTGATTTATCTGTAGCCTAAAAGAGTTAGGTTTTTGACTACAATTCCTAGAATCCATAAGGCAAGCTAGCTGGAGGATTCTGGGAGTTGTAATCCAAGTTCTGGTTTTATCAGTTTTGTTGGTTCATGTGCTACCATGAGCAAGAAAGTGAAAAGTTCAAGCATCTTTCTCTGTCTGTGTATGTGCGTCCATAAAACTTAGGGAAACAACTGATTAATCAGATATATAAAACTAACAAGAAAAATTAAAACTAGGGAGGGAAAAGGCCCATAACAAGAGTAGGCAGTAGCAGCAGAAATAGTCTTGATGGTATCTGCCACATTCATTTCTTGGAAGGACTAGGAATTATAGTTGATATATAGTTCCACTCTGAAGGATTAGACCAATTAAAAATTAATATAGCAAGTCCATTAAATCTTATTTGAACAGAGAAGCTATATTGTTTACTACAAAAGATGTGATGAGAGCCACTGAAGCAGCAAATGCTGTTGAAATTTATACAGGCCTATTTCACAGAGCAAGTGCAAAAACAATGGATCCAAATAGGTGGAGGTAAAATCACATTTCCCAGTACCATAACCTGCCTGTGTGCATGCTGGGAAAATACAAATCCACATCCACTGCACACCAGCAGAACCACTATGCAAAAGACAATGACCAGCCCAATACCTGCAAAGAATGGATTACTGTGGGTAATGAGGGCATCATCAAATTACATTTCAAAAGCAATACAAATAAGATACTTTAAGTAAGTACAATACTTTAAAATACTTTATTGATATAATAAACAATGATTTTCAGAACTTAGTTTATAGGGCCATTTTTAAAGACATTCTGACAGGATTTTCTTTCCTTTTTTGACTTTTGCGCTAGTAGGAAAGTAATGAGCTGTTCAAAAAGACATGCAACAAGTTCCTTTTCCATGACTTTAATAATAGGAACAAAATTAATTTTTAAAAAGGCATTGTCCAAAGTCTGCATAGACACAGTGCCCTAAAAAAAGAGAAGACTTTTTGTTTCAGCAGGCCTTTGAGAACTGATTGCTTACTGGAGAAAGGGCCTTCATGTGCTATATTATCTGTGTATTTTGTTTTTGTTTTCTTTTTTATGGGCACACTTTCAACTGATTTCAGTTCTATTGACAGTTCACTTATATTTTAACCTGTATATAATGTATCTGATTTAACTTTTGTAAGCCAACTTGAGTCCCAGCACTAAGGAAAAGGTGAGATATACATATGTTGCTTGCTGTTGTTCTTTTCCATCTTTGCAAGAAGCAGTTCTTTTTTGTAAAGTTAATGATTCTTGCCCACTCAAGACCAGCCATCCCAAAATACTTTGCATTGCAACAGGGATTGCTTATATGAATACACTATTGCAACTACAGTGGAATTATACATCTAAACTCAGAAGAAGCAGGCATCCAATGGGTGGTAGTAGGTTATGTCATAGTACTTCCAAATTATAAAAAGAAGTCCAGGGCTTACAGCCTATATGTCACTGTTTGCCAACTTCTACTTAGAAAAAGAAACCTTGTCCTTTTAAAGGAGCATGTATCCATGCCCAGCTGAACCAGCAGATGTCAGTAGAATTCTATGATGCAAAGAAAGCAGGCTGTTTCAGTCCCATCATCATGCAATTGCCCTCCCTGTTTCATAGAAATTCATCAGTGGTTCTGGGTAACATTGTCTTCACTTGGTGACCCTCTTGTACGTTCCAACAGCTTCTTCCATTGCCTTTCTTTCCACACAAAAAAATATATTCAAAAGAAAAAAGTGGAATAGCAGCACAATCTGTTTGGCTGGTATCATCAGGATCCCTTCACATGGAAGCACCCATGGGTGCCTTAATAGTGCAGCCATCTATGTACTACACTGTGATTGAGAAGGAAACCCAAAGGCTTTGAAGTTGCCTATCAGCAGTGCAGACCTGGATTATTTTCTCACTACACAATTACAGCACTATGATTCCACCTTAAGCACCATGGCAGCAACCTGTGGAATCCTGGGATCTGAAGTTTCAGGAAAGACATTTAAGATTTCTCTGCCAGAGAGCTCTACTGCCTCACCAAAGTAGAAATCCCAGGACTCTGCTGGATGTAGCCATGGTAGCTGAAGTGGTATCAAAGTGCTATAATTCCATAATGTCAAAGAAATCCTAGATATCAGACTGAGCAGATGCACAGGTAACCTGGTCATAGTCTTATGGTAATGTGTGTTTCTATTTAAACTCGTGTATATGTATATACGAATTAAATCCAGACTTCTAGAAGTTGTTGGACTGCAACTCCCAGCATTCATCACCATTGCCATGCCAGCTATGGCTGCTGGGAGTTGCAATTCAACAATATCTGAATAGCCACATAACTTCCACCCTTGATTTATATTATTGTTATTATTCCTAAATTTACATATGTACGTGTCTGTGCAAACTTGTGTTCTGTTCTGTCTTCTTTTTTGCTGATACATAACCTGTTTCTTGGCAGCATGAAGTGTGCATTCTGGTCTTTAGCATTCTTTATCCTCTTCTTGTGGATTGCCTTGAATAGGATAGGCATATTTACTCTTTCTCCTGAACAGCTGTTACTAACAAACAATTGAGCTTTGTTGCTTTGTTTCTATTCCCCATCCCATCCCCATGGCTCATCTTAGGAATTTTCTGCTATAATGTAGACAGGCATTATTCTTGTAATTAATTACTCTTCCATGTTGGGAGAAACTGTACCTGTTCTATATTTCTGCCTGGCAGACAGAAGTGGTAGATACCATTGGCCCTCCACATGCGAAAGAGTTAGAGGCACAGGATCCCCACAAAAGTGGAAAAATCACAAATCTTAGCATGTGTATGTGTGTCTATAGGAAGGGGGCTGAGGCATGGTGAGGAAAATGGGCACCTATCGTCCAAACTAGGTCAGGGAAAGAAGGGGGACAGCATGGTGGCCCTATATTTCCTCTCTCTCACCTATCTCCTTCCTTGGGTATGTGTGGGGCATTGGGAGAGGGTTTGTAGTGCTGAGAAATTGTGCTTTGAGCCTCCTTAGCTGGCCAGACAGCGACTGGTGGAGGAGGAAGAGGACTAGAGGCAGGTTTTTAGAGTTGCATGGCCTGATTGGAGCTGCCAAGAGGAAAAGCTCCCTCCAAAAAGAAGCACTTGAGGTGAGGGGGCAGGAGTTGAAGAAACTCACAAATAAATCCATGAAAGTCAAACCCACAAATGAGGAGGGCCAACTGTACAGAAACTTCAAGGAGAGGAGAGAAAAGGGCACCATCCTATATAATTGCTGAGCAATACTAAATGTCTCAGGGCAATACTCAGTTTCAGAAAGCAGAAGTAAGATTCCATTTTTTTTTCCTTTAAAAGAATGCATACTTGAAGCAGTTTTCAAACTTAGAACTACTGACTCATCCTTTTGAAGATGACAGATGTTTTGCAGTGGTGGCTGTGTACGTATAACAGCAAAGTATCCTTGGGGGGCTTTATCATACTGTCCTTATTTAAAAGGTTTTTTAAAATTAATAAATACTTGTTACAAGTAGGCCTCACTTAACAAACCCACTGACAAAGAACCTCATTTTGACAGTCTTTTCCCAGGAGCCCAGCCCCCATTTTCCTGGGTTATGTCTAGCTGGTCTTAGAGGAAGTAACAAACAGTTACAAATAATAATTTAATTCTAACTGATTCTTTTTGCAACAGGTAAGGTGTAACTAAAGGTTACCTGGATGATGCGTTTTTTGCATATTTAGAAGAGATGCTGCTCCAAGTGATGAAAGATACCTCTTTGCAGCAGTAGATAATTCTCCTCACCTATGTATTTTGCATTGAGCATGCTTTATTTTATGAGGGATCAATGGAAAATAAATGCAGGCATAATTTCCAAGTCGGAGTCTCTGAGGAGGTCCTATTCTGGGCGTGGAAATGGACTAATCATAAGGAATAAGCATTCCCCTGAATGACAGATCTGGCTTTCAATAACACTACGATTGTACACAGCTTCATTCCTCTTGTGATGTAACTGTATTTTATTTACTTTTATAATTACAGGGTTTGCATGTAGACTCACGAGAAACTTAAATTTAACATGAATGTGAACTTTCAGGCTTCTATGAATACCAAACAAAGAAGAGGTGGGAAGTTTGGAAGGGAAGGCCTGTACAATGGACAACAAGGCACTCTGTGTCTTTTGTGAAGGAATCAGAATTTTCGCCTTTCAGAAATGCTTTACCTTCTGAAATCCAATACCTAGGAGACAAGGATGATCTACATCAGCATCAAGTCACAAGTTCAGGTTAATTTTCCCCGTGATGTTTCTGTTTGGAGGAGGTAAATTTGTTGAGGCAGCCATTCAGTTCAGTTCAGTGCAACAGTGCCAGCTGTAGGTTTTAGGGGATCCTTGGTCAACATCTTCTCAGGAGACCCTCTTCTTTCAGTGGGTCCTCATGAGAGCATAGAAACATTACTTTTTCAGACTACTGCTTCCAGAATCTCACAGCCAGAGGAATTCTGGGAGTTATAGTCCAAAAACATAACTTTCGATTGCCATTTTGTCACCAGCTGCTATCATTCCAAGGAAAGAGCTTCTGATCGAGCTGTTGGTGGTACCTGTTGCTCTTGATCCTTACTCTTCTTTGGCTCATTCCCCCTGGGGCAGAGACTGAGGGTGTACCCACACTACATAATTCTAACACTTAAATACCACTTTAGCTGCCTTAACAAAATCCTAGGGAACCCTGGGATGTGCAGTTTCATGTGGTACTTAGAATTCTCTGCCAGAGTGTTGGAATACTGTAATTCAAGGGAATGGACTAGAGAATTCTAAGTACCCCCACTAAACTACAAAACCCAGAATTCCATATGGCTCTGTCCAAGGTAGATACACCTTGAGTGAACAACAGGTGGGAACACCACAAAACATGAAGATCTTTCATTGGTGGCCTTGACAGGTGCCCTACCAAATCAACTCCTTATTCTTGTCTTGGGCCATTTCCGCACTAGGCTGTTGTAGCGCTATGATTCCACTTTCAACGTCCTATGGAATCCTGGGGTTTGCAGTTTCAGGAGGGGCCGGCCATAGGATGTTGAAAGTGGAATCATAGCGCTATAACAATCTAGTGCGGAAATCGCCTCAGTCTTTGAGTTGTCACACTCTACTGACAGAGAATCTGTGTACTTTGACATAAGAGGGTCTTTTGGTGGAATGGTAAGATAAGAGAAAAAATGTTTTAGCATGAATAGAATGTTTCTGTCTGGGTGTCCAGCTAGCCAGCGTGGCCTGCAGTAGGATACTCAATTCCATTTCCTTCCTGGTTTTCCATCTATCTGTGCCCCCCTCCAAGAACACTCAGTCAGACCTTATAGGGATCCCCCCTAATTACACACACACACACACACACACACACACACAAAAGTTTTGCATAGCTTGCCTCCAGATACCACACACCTGTATGTGAATAATGCTCTTTTAACTATATAAGGAACTGCACTGAGAGACTGTATTTCATATTAATGGATACTACAAATCCATAGGTCTTTACAGCTGTACAACAGAAAAATGGAAGAAAATATTAAATTCCCTCCGTCTAGCCATCACAGCGGTAATCCCACTGCACTGTAATTTTTTTTCTTTCAACCTTTATACTTTTCATTCTTCTTTACACTTATGTAAACATGGTGATAAATGAGGTGGTACAGTCCTAATGTGGTAGTACTCTACCAGTTCAGCTCAGATTGCATGATAAGGGTGGGCAGCTTTTCAGGAAGGCGAGTGCAAGAACTAAATCATAATACATCCTTTGCTCCATCTGATTAACTTTGTGCTCAGGAAATTCCTAAATATAACAGAGCTTTTACTTCGGCCTGTTTCAACATTTTACAATCAGTTTTCCTGAAAGGGAGATATTGAATGAATTCCCTATGCCCATCCTATCTGTCCCTGTCAGTCAAGCATGGTCAAAACGGCTGATCATGTTCTGTTATATTGCCTGCATTATATGTATGTGCCTATAGATCCAATCTTGGCAAAGTTTCCAGACAGATCTGATAGCTTTGATATCCTCCTCCTTCTACTCCTCTAAAGAATCTGTGTGGAAGATTGCAAAGTTTTGCTTGTTAGCATGTTCCACTAGGAGTAAGTTGGTGAAACCAGATCATAGCTCAACCTAACACTAGTGACTACTATCTGATATTGATTTAGAAGCTAGTTTTTGAACTGCCACTTTTGTATTATGGTATACAGAAATTCTTGTATCTAAGAGCTGGGATTTTTTAACCCTTATTTTCCACTATGTTCTGCTTTTGCCCTTTTATGCCTGATTTACAATCATAATAATAACTTGATTGATTGGTTGCACCCCCTCTATGCACTGTTCAACTTAAAAAAATGTTTTTCAATACCAGAAGTAGACATCCAGCTGTTTCCATCTGGGTGTGGTAGACCCAGCATAGTTACCCACCCTGCCTAATGATTATAGATTCCCCCCCAACAGTGTAAAGTTGTACAATCCTTTATTCTTATTTTGTGCCTTCAAGTTGTTCCTGACTTATGGTGACCCTGAGGTGCACCTATCATGGGGTTTTCCTGGCAAGATTTGTTCAGGGAGGTTTGCCTTTGCCTTCTTCTGAGGCTGAAAGGGTGTGACTTGCCCAAGGTCACCTAGTGGGTTTCCATGACTGAGAGGGGATTTGAACCTTGGTCTCCAGAATCATAGTACAACATTCAAACCATTATACCATGCTGGCTATTTTCTACCACCACAAAATTCTACCACCAGCCCTTGTTTTATTTCCACTCTAAAAACGGGGTATTAACCTCTTGATTTTCAGAACTGCTGAGAACAAAACTGGAAGAACTCTCTATAAACTGCTGATGGTTAGAAATATTTGCCCTGTAATGACTATTAGTACCCTTCCTGTTGCTTGCATATATTGCTGTTGAGAGCTAAAACGGCACCATCTTATTTGAGGTCAAAGTTGTAGGGGTTTTTTTACAATTGAAATGTTTGGGGAAACTCCAGTACAACCACTGTTCACCATCATAAAAGTGATTTCATACACTATGCATGCTACTCACAAACAATCACACTGTTGGATGATCTTCACAGAAATGGACCCCTACATTCTGGTACAAAGTTAAATGGCCAAGATTTATAGTCAGAGAATCAGTTTGGTTATAGGATTGCTCTTCGATCAGCGTGAATTGCAATAGCAATGTTGGTTTGTTTTATTATGGTGTCCTCAGCCTGGTGCCTTCCAGATACATTGGGCTGAAACCCTCTTTTGACCAGACTGGCTGATGGATGATGGGAATTGTAGTCCAGAAATCTGGAGGGCACAAGGTTAGAGAAGACTGATTTGGGGCATTGCCTGACCAGAGTCTCAAATCTGAATGTTACTAGACTGGAACGTTAAGGTAATATATCTTACAGGAACTAAATGTTCAAAGATACTTGTGCAGAACAAGAGGGGTGGGAGGGAAAGAGGAGGGCTGAGTGGGAACCTGAAGGGAAATCGCTGAGTTTCTCTGTAGAGACCTGACATAGAGCAGAATAAATTTTTATTGGTCGGAGTATGAAAGGAGCCAACGTGGAGTACATTCCCTTCAACTGTTCAGATTTGAAAGTCCTGATTAATCCCCTATCATCTGCTTTTTCAGCTGCTTTTAAAATTTCCCAGTTTCTCTCACCTCCTCTCACTTTCTCCCTTTGTACTCAGCTTACTTCAATTGTTGCAAACTAAGTGCAAAAGTAGTTTGCATTCAGTTAATTCAGCAGCGGGGAGAGGAAGGGTAGAATCTTCTCTTCCCAGAAGGCTCAGGAAAAAGCAAACTGCTGCAGCCTCTCCTAGCTTGGGCGTTCTTCCTCTTTAATAACTATTGACGTCTCGACCATACTCTGATGTTGCTTGGTCACATGCGTCTCCGTTTTCATCTGTGAAATGTAAGAGTGTATCAGGATAATAGTTTGGGTGTTGGACTAGGATTCCAGGATGACCAGGCTTCAAATCCCCACTCAGCCATGGAAACCCACTGGGTAACCATGGGTAAGTCGCACTCTCTCTCTAAGAGAGTGCTCTTCCTCTAAGGTAACAGCAAACCTCCTCAGAATAAATCTTGCCAAGGAAAAATGTGATCGGTTTGCCATATGTCTGAGACACCTTGAAAGCACATAAGGAGTGTGAAGAGACATACCTCTACCTTTAACAAATCTGTATAATTAAAAATAAAATCCAGATATTACAATCATCATCATTCAGACATTTTGACTACCATTGGAAGTGGAAATTAGCAAAATGCACCCTCCAGATACTGCTGGATTGCAGTGTCCAGCATTCCTCCCCATTAACTATGCTGACTGGAGTTGATAGGAGTTGTAGTCCTACAACATCTGGAGTATCACCCTTTGCCCTCTCTCCTGCTAGTGTTTTATTGTACAAATTCTTCATCAGCAACTTGGAATTAAATTAGATTCTTTTGAACTGGATCCTTCTGCCAATGAGACATTTCTAGTACAAAAGAACTATGTGTTTCTGTTGTCCTTTAGATCTTGATAATCTTTTTTGAGTTTTTGTCTCAAATTAAAAAAAGGGGGTAGGGAGTCCCAACGAAAAAATTGTCTGGGGATCGTGCTGACTAACATTTTCAGCTGCCTACCAGGGCACGGACCTCTTTGTTCATTCTGCTGTGTCATGGTAGCTTTTGTTGCCTCTTCACATTGCTGAGTAAAAGTTTCAGTTGTGAGAACATTTTTTGCTGAGTCACAGTGCGACACGTGAGCCTATGCTGAAATCAAATGGTTTCCTGTTTCTTGTCCTGAGATTGCAGATGTTTGAATTGGCTCACGTCCAATGCCTCGATGTGGAAAGAATTGTCCTCTAAGCCATCTGGCTCTTCTCCCTTTAACTCTTTCTGGCCCTTTTCCCTACAGGAGAAGGAAGTACATAGTATACCTGATCTTATACACCCTACCTCTAACCCCACTTTCCCTTGAAATAACATTTTTAAAAAACGGGGGTGAGTTGTAGCAAGCTTTGCAGATTGTGAAGCTAGGCTAGAAAACTGCAAAAGAATGCAATTTTTTAAAAAAACCCAGGAACAGTCACTTTGAAAAAAGATTACTGTATTAACTTGTACAGAAAATAACAGCTATTTATTAAACAGTGTTATGATTTTTGTTTCCGTGATGTCTAACAAATCACTGAAAACTTCATAGTGTAAGCTGGATAAGACACCCTACAAAGGAAATAGAAAAATATTCTTATCATGATTTTTATAGTCATTATGGTCCAGAAAAGACTTAGAACTCTTGAAGTAGTTGACTTAGAAGGTCATTATTCCTATTTTCAAAAGAATTTGGATATGTTTGTGGAATCACGTCCTCATATTCCATTCTGCTTCTATTAGGCATGTGCAGCCATTCATATCAAAATAAATGGGAAAATGAAGAAAATAAGATTCATTTGGTTCAACTTCCATTCATCTCAAAATGAAGAAGGAAACAAATTGGTATGAAACAGAGTCCCATTCAGGATTCCCATGCACATCTATTCATTCCATTTAGAGGAGTGGACATGGATGAAATCTTCTCCATTGTTTGTGGCATCACGAGTAGGAGTTTTCTTCAGGAGGAATTTCTAGCAGCCACCACTGAGTTTTTCCAGGGGGGAAATTGACTGTTGAAGGGAGAACTGCCCCTATTTAAACATGGACATCATTTCCCTTCACAATACCCAGAATGTTTGGGGGCATTTTGGAAAAAAAGATATGGGGGCCACAAGTAGGCCCATGGCTGGCACCCTACAGCACAAGAAGGAGGAGAAGAGCAGGAATGGTTCCATACTCCAAGGCAAATGTGAGCGCTGAGATAAATGACAGACTGATATGGAAAACACAAAGAAATTTGACTTTAATAAGTGAAACCCAATGCAAATGAAATATTCAAAAAAAGTGGGGGAATGGAAATTTCATCTTCCTAGCTTGAACTGAGAGTAGAATCCACCCTATATCACTGAAAACATATTCAGGGATAGCCATGTTGGCCATGCAGCAAAATACCACAAAATCCACAAGACAGCAATACTATTTACGGGCTAAATAAAAAGTACAAAATACATTGTGCAAGATTTTACAGCTCTACTGGCCTCTTCATCAGGCAAAAGATTTTTTTAAAAAAAAATCATGCAGAAGGAAAAAAGGCGATATTGGGGCAGTGCTGAAACTTCTCTCTTGTTTGCAAATGTATAAAGTATAGTGAGGCATATACTTTGTCAGGGACATAGCAGTAGGGTGTGTGTGTGCCAAGGGACATGGTGGCAGGTATATACACCTGCCCAAATTGCTCATTTGCAAACAAAGGAGCAGCTTTGGCACCCACCCACACATACTCCACTGCTCCATCCCTCTTGTTATTGCTGCTGGTGGTGTCCAGCTGCAGAGCTTTGCAGACCCTCTGTGAACGCTCTGCAGACCCCTAGACTAGCTTCTTCAGTCTCCACACGGCCATGAAGGGGAGTAGACTCTGCCTGCATTGAAATACCTCCAGAGCAATTTAACAACAACAGAAATAGCATCTGATACAAAATGTAGGCTTGCAAATCTAATATCTCCCAGAGGTCACTGGACCCCAGGCTAAGAATCACTGATGTAACTGATTTGGCTGACAAGTCCCATTAGACTCACCCTCAAAGCTAAAGGTAAGGGATTGTGCGTATTCAGAGCATCTGGCAGGCCAAAGGTTGTCCCACCCCTCCTTGAAAACAAAGTTTACCTGTCTCTTCCAAGCATAAACTTGACTGCTGCTTTCTGGCTTTCCCACGGAGCTCCTAGCATATATGTTAATGTTCTGAGACACTGTGTAAGGGTGCATGGTTCAACAAGGTGAGCTATCTTTCCATGTATAATATCTGCTGTGTACTTGCATCACACATGAGTAATTAACCTGAATTCATTGTATGCTTACGTCTAAGCAGGCACAGTGCCATTTAACAAAGTAATCAGAATCAAAGTCATCAGATATCTTAGAATTGCTGTTGACCAGGAGACTTTTCAAGGATACTGAGCCCTGCTGCAGAGGAATGAAAGGTACCACAAGAAGCAAAATTTCCTGTTTTCTATTCTGATGGACTACAGCCCACTGATCTCGAACATTATTTAGAACCCATGAAATTATTTACATCCTTCCTCCTCCTGGTGCCCTTCCAATATGTAGTCTATATTGTAATCAAAAACATCAGGAGGGTACCAGATTGGACAAAGCTTCCTTAAGCCATGCCCTGCTCCTCTTATGAACCTGCTCCTGGCATGAAAATGAGGTCTGCTTGTCAAGCTGACTTTGCTACAAGTGCCATGACTTATTGGCATGCTATTGTTCTGTCTTCCTCTCAATTGTGACTCTAGAACCACATACCTTTCCATCTCATCTGTGCTGCGTGTATCATTGAGTCAGACCAATGCATGCTGAAGCCTATTGTCTAGCAATCTATTAGTTGTTCGGTACAAACAGCCATACTTCAGTGGGACTACAATCCAAATGCCACAGTCTGTTTTCATGGAATCTTTAACCATGTGAATCTACCTGGCATGCGGTATGCATGTTAGGTGAGGAATTCTGCTATAAGTCCTATAAGTGAGGAAGCATATCAAAGTGAAGGTCAGATTCCCAACCTTATGACCTATCACGTGCTGAATGATGTCATGGGATGATGCCACACCATCTGACATCATCAGACTCCTGACTAAAATGCCAGTTAAAGCTTTTTCATCTGGCACTTCCAATTTCTCTCCTCTTACCTCTTCCCCATCTAGCACTCTCCCTGTTTTACATTTTATTTCCAAACCACCATTTCTGGAACTTTCAGACTGAGAAAATCAGAGTTTTGGCCCAAAGATTTTTTGGTGAGGCAGCATCAATGGAGATTGTGAAGCCTGGAGGTTAGAAAGTCCATGAACTTGGGCCAAGGCATCACACACTGCCCACCACTATTGTAGGCCAACTTTGTTTCTTCCCCAGGGTCTCAAGGAAAAGTCTGTTTCACATCATCTGCTATTTGGTCCTTTTAAACAAAGATGCCAAGGACTGAACCTGGGACCATCTGCATGGAAAGCAGACACTCTGCCACCAAGCTATGGTCCCTCCTGAGAACATAGCTCATCACCCACTGGGGAATTGAAACTCCACTTTCCAAGCTGCCTATCATGTTAATAAAAAACAGCCCTTTCTTACTCATTTCTCCCCAATCTGTCAGTCTGACTAAGACAAATTACAATTCTGGAAGAGATCATGCTTATGGATTTTCTTCCTGCTCCTTTCTATTCCTTTGTTTCTTTTGTCATTTTTTTTTTTCTGTCAAGAAGAGGAAGCTCCTTCGGTGCACAGGACTGAGGTCCTCTAACAGGATAAGCTCTAGGAACCTTCTCCAACTATCTTTTCTCTGACAGGCCTTAAAATCTATGTGCACGAGAGATATCCCTCAGATGATATCCATTACCCCTCATTGGGTGTGGATATGTGTAGACTACAAATGATCTAGCCTTGACTGATTTGGACATTTCCCTTTCTTAGAAAGTGTTGTTGGCTTTGTTCAAAGAAGAAAATATGGTTCAAGGTTAACTGTGCAATTAACTGTGAGAAAGGAGCTTTAGTAAAGGCCTAGAACAGGGCTTTCCAAATGGTGTGCCATGACACGTTAGTGTGTAGCCTGAAGTGTGTAGGTGTATTGCCTACAATCTTGGAAATGTATGTTATTATTTATAAATCATATTTTTTTAAGAACATATGAAAGGTTTTCATGAGATATGTTGTGTCCCCATAAATTTTGTTGTTACAATTTATGTATGTGTCTGTATCTCTTAGAAGGGGTTAGTTTAACCTCCGGTTTGCTAGTAAAACTGAAATTACTGTGTTGCAAAATTATGTATGTCTAAAAAGTGTGTCACCAACACGAAAAGTTTGGAAAGCTCTGGCCTAGAAGTTCTACCAAAATTCAGAGTAAACTGATTATATGAGGGATAAATGGGATGAATTACCACCCACCACTACGATCAGAAATTGACAGATGGAGGGAGGAAGATAGGTTCTGTGACTTACTCTTAGAAAGTGGCTCTACAACACAGTCCAGTTTATTTGTAGGAATTTAAAATCTGAAATGTGGCCTCCAACAAGACTTCTGTCAAACACCGGTAACACATTCACTTCCTCAATGGCTGCTGTGGTGTTACAGCTGGATAAAAAGAATTAGATTCTTTTTGTACCAATTGTGTGCCCTTCAGTCTCCACAAATCTGTTGCTCTTTCCTGTTGCACAGCTGTACAGGCTGATCCTTGAGTCAGCATTTCCCTTCAGTGCTGTTTTTGCTGTGTCATTGTTCAATGTATCCAGAAGGGAATGCATCGCTTTTGCTGAGTAATACATAATTCTTCTTCCAAGTTTAGCATCTGACTTTGTTCCCTACAGCAGGAACAAAAACAGCTAGACTCGAAAAGAATGTAAGACTGACTTTCAGATTTATTCTAATGTGGAGCAACTAGAAATACAAAAGATCTATTTTTAGTATCAGTGTCAAATCAAGTTTATTATTTCAGTCCACACACCAAATAAACAAAGCATAAAGGAATGCCTGAAAGGCAACAGATCCCATCTGATCCTGGAAGCTAAGCAGGGTCAGCTCTGGTTAATACTTGCGTGGGAGACTACCAACCAATCCCAGATGCTTGTAGGCTATATTTCAAAAGAAGAAATCAACAAAACTACCACTGATTATTCCTTGCCTAAGAAAACCGTATGAAATTCATGGGGTCATTGTAAGTTGATACATACACACAAAGGAAGAATAAGGTATTCATTAAAATACACTAAAACTTGCACGCAATGAAAACAAAGCAGCATTAATATACAACATCCAGTTATTTGAATTTGTCTTTAAAATGTACTGTATAAAAACACCACTACTGCTTTTTTTGACAGAAAAAACTATCTTCTACGAAGCAAGTTGAACTACCAAGTTAAGAAATTAAGAATGAGAGGATCTCATTTAATTTCATTATAAAAATGACAGGGAATAGATGAGTAATTGTCCAAATTACATTAGCATCACAAGGGCACACATGATTTTGAAAAGGAATTTTCTTATAATAACTGCCAAGACTTGGTGAATACAACACATTATATTCTGTCAGTGGTGAAGCTAAGGAGACAGGGATAAGGGTCTAGATGTGACACCCATCTGAGTTCATGGAAGGGGGAAAATGGGATAATAAAGAAAATACTTTGGAGAAAGGATGAATTGGTAGTGGAGGTAGTACTGAACCAACCATGGACAATATTTCCTCATAGTTTTCCCAGCTTTGGTTTTCTGACAACGCTTGTTTTTGGTTTCATGGTTTGGAAAACTACATGAAGGGAGAAAACAGAGCAAATCAGTTGCTCCCTCTTTTTCCAAACATCCAAAATTTTTGGCCCTTACTCATCCACCCCACATGGCACCATCCACACACAGGAAGGCATCAGCAGGAGTAGTGGAAGCCCAAAGTACCACAACAAAACAAAACAAAACAAAACTATGAAACCTTAAGATGGGGTCCCCCAAAATACTTTAGCGAGGACTGATTACATTCAATGGGCTGTCTGACTGTTAAGTAGAGAACCGAAAATTTGGTTGGAATGGGGCGTGGAAAGGAGTATTCTAGAAGAAGAGATGGCTAGCTGGTATACTGAGAAGAGAACTCAGAGCTATAACAGCTTTTTTAAGTCCTGAGTATTACTGGACATTATTGCTTATTGGGTATTGTTTGGAATCATCCAAGGCCTGCATGATGTTTATTCAGTATTACCATTCTACCTCAGCCTTCCTTTGCAGTGTAGGTGGGGGCTAGTGCTTCTCGTCATGCTTTTTTCTATCACATAAAAGCCACTGTCTGGTGCAGGCAAGAAGCGACATATTTTTTTAAGTGCTGGAGATGCCCACCTAGAGATCACAGCCCAGTGTAATTCATCACTGGTAAGAAAAAGAAATTAAACTGTTGTATCTGTGGGAGTGGATAAAGAAATATTCCACTTGTTAGCTGTGGGGATCTTGCCACGGGGCTGTGCCTACAAATAGTGCCACCTGAAGCAAAGAACAAGAGGGCACCCCTTATCAATTTTATGTATAGAATCTGACAGGACAGGCAGATAAATCTTACGTCAACATTGGCAAGGGTTAAGCATCCTCAACACGCAAGCAAGCCAAAAGGCTAGTTGAAAAGGCTTAAGCAGATAACGTGGTTCTGTATATATCTCTGTCCTCTAATGAACAGTAGTAGCCAGGGGCTGAGGTGGGACAGGGAGGACTCCTTCCATTGCCCTTCAACACTTTCCACTCGAGACAGTTTATTTATTCAGTTAAAATCCTGCCCTATATCAAAAGATCTCTGGCAAAAAGATATTCAGTGGTAGCTGTGTTGGCCATGCAGCAAAATAGAACAAAATCCAAAATCCACAGAACAGCAATACCTTTATTCAGCTGCCTCCAAAGCATAAAATACATGATGCAAGCTTTTGAAGCTTTACTGGCTTCTTCATCAGGCAAAGATGTTAAAAATCATACAGGAGGAAAAAAAGGTTGATAATCTTAGAGTCAGAGGCCGACTGTTACTGCCCTGGCTAGTCCGAGCTTTGGGGATATTAAAAGATATCCCTTGATATCACAATTCGGCTGCACTTCTCTATTCCTCTTCATGTGCTTGCGAGGCCACCAGACAAGCACGTAAACAAGCTCGGCCGCTAATAGCAGTAATATTCAAACTACAATACAGGCAGGCCAGAAATAGCTGACTCACTGCTTTAGGAGACCTCCAGGCAAGTACTCTAATTAAGTATGCACGCTACTTGCAAAAGAGCTTCTGCCCCGCGATGGCAGCTTGATGGGTAAACTATGCAATACCCAAGTACTCTGCGTCTGCATACTGGCTACTCTACTGAGAATTGCTACGATTACTCAATCATTCAGATTCTGACCTTTCGGAGGCTTTTGTCTCCAACTCCAAATCTATTGTTTTCCCCCAAGTACGGCATAGCCTGCAGTCACAATTCTCCTTATAAAAACCCTTGATTCCGAGACCTTCCTCGGAACGCTCCTGAGTTTCATCCCGCCTTGCTGCCGCTTTGCTTGGCGAGCCTCCCCTCAGCTCCACGTGCTGAGCTACATCGCACCCCAGCGTCGCTCTCTATTTTTCCTGGGCTTCAGGACAGGTGAAGTATCACCCAAACCAGCAATTCCTCTAAAGATCCCTCTATACCACTCAAACCTTTATTTTCTTTAGTTATCTTGTATGAGTGTGTCACATACACTGTTTTGCTTGTATTTAATAAACATCATTTATTATTTCAACTTCTGTGTTCTCCTTGACTCGACCCGACCCCGTAGACATAGGGTTTAAGATCTCGCTACGTTACCCTGCCTCTCGTAACGCTAAGCAGTGCTCTGAGCTAATTTTCCCCAACTTTAGTTGAGCACATTTTGGTGTCCCTCCTGGGACCCCCATTCACAGGGTAACACCGACATTCTGTCTCAGATATTCTATTGTCAGTTAATATGGTACTGAGGGATTTCAGTACAGGCAGAGGGTACGTCTCTTCTTCGCCATGTGAGGACTAGGGACCAAGGGCAATAAAAGACAGGTAATAAAATTTTAACTCCATTAGCAACAGAAAAGTAACTTCCCTTGAGATCCAGCTTTCCCTGTCCTGTGCAAAGCTGCCTCTTTGAGCTTAATAGCAGAGCTAGCCCTGTCAAAGCAATGCTCCTAGTTTGTCCCCTCATTCATTTTAACTTCACAGCAATCCAGTGAGGTAGATTAGGCTGAGATATAATGAACAGCCTAAGGTCATCCAAATAAGTTTTGCCGCTGAGGAGGGTTTCAAAATCAGGTTACCTCATTCATAGTCCATTGCTCTCTCCAGTGTACCACACTGAATATGAGTTGTTCTTTAATGCTGACAAATGTGATGTCTTTGTGACATCATGTGTACCATACTGTCTGACATTTACTGCTCCTTTTTATCTACCCCCTTCCAACTGGAAAAATAACCATAAAGCACTGGACAAAAGTGACAACTAGATGAATGAAGTCAATGAAACTCCTGGGGCAACATGACTACTGCGTTTTCCATGAGGTAAATGGGTTGCCTGAAAGCATCCTATGTGATTCAAGGGAGCTGTGGGGAAAAGTATTCGTTCTAAAGGCTTTCATCTCTGCTACTCCTTTCTCAAGCTGGGTTCTGTCCAGAATTCCTCAGTGGTGGGTGAACACAATGCAGTAGTCACCTCACATGGATCAATTAAACACTCATCCACAAATTTGGTTCCTTGCTGTGTCATGAGAAGATTCATCAGCCTGATGGTGGGTACATGGTGACTTCTGACCAGATTGTATAACTGCCTTGTGTTATACCTCAGAAATCATACGGCAGATATACAACTGTTGGCAGGGCTGACAGCGGTGTTTTAAATTGTTCCAACTGGTTTGAAAACAGAAGAAGGAAGTTGCTCAGCTGAGTCAGCAGCAATGTCATTGCATGTCATACTTCCTAAGCGTTCCCTGCCTCGCTCAAAATGTCTGCCTCTTCAGCTAAAACAAATGAAAACAAGACATCTCTTTTTCTTCCAGTGCTTTTTTACATTTTCAGTAATGGAGTGGTCCCGAGTGTACATTAGGACTGCAGCTGGAAGATCAAGTTTGGGGACCCTTGCACTGAGGGCCACGTTCCCTTTGGGATAGTCTATCAGGTGGGAAAAACCAGAGTCAAAAGCTGACACCCCTCTTTTCTCTCCCTTTTCCTACCACCTCCTTTTCTCCCTCCCACTCTTTTTCCTCCCAGCCTAATGGGTTGCTAGGAGCAGGAAGATTATTAATACCAGAGGTCCAGGCCGATCACTCTGAGGGTTTTTGAGGTTAGCCTCAGGTCCACAGGTCACCCACCCCATGAGATTATATCAAGGTTGGGTGGGCGTGGCCCTTCCTTGGACTGCAACTCCCACACTTTGGCTATGCTGGCAACAACTGATGGGAGATGCAATCTAACAACAACTGGAGGGTGATCCCTGTCCTCCCTGGTTTGTATTGTGACTCAGCAACAACTAAGGTACCCTATGTTTCTCATTCGCTTTTTTAAAAAGACGAGCGTTAGCAAAGGCCTTGAACTTGTAGTCTGGCTGATGTATACCTGCCCCTGCTATGCTCAAAGTTCCCAGGCAGAGCCAGTGGAATCCCACCTAACTACACCAGCAGAATTTCCTACAGGCATCCTAGACAAAGTAACACATACTCTGTGGTCCTACATGTCTTCTGTTGGCCTTCTCCCAGAATTTTAAGAACTGTTTTAGCCCCCACTTTAGCTCATTGCACTCCCCTGCTTTACTGCAGGTTTTACTTTGGTTTTATATGTTCACAGGAGAGCCAGCATAGTGTAACGGTTTGAGTCTTGGACTAGGAGACCGGGGTACAATCTGGCACCTTGGATAGCTCCTTTGCTTTAGCAATGTGCTGCAGTGACTTGAGCTCTGGACTAAGGCCCCTGCAGTTTTTAGCCATGGAAACCCACTGGGTGACCTTGGGCAGGTCACATTCTCTCAGCCACAGAGGAGGACAAAGGCAAATACCCTCAGAACAAATTCTGCCAAAAGACCCCTGGGATAGGGTCACCATAAGTCAGAAATGAGTCGACAGCACACAACAACAATCATTTTTATTGTGGGTCCTGGTTTATTTGTGGCTAGTTATCATATATGGGAGAGCCAGTGTGGTGTAGTGATTTGAGCTATGGACTATGACCGTGGAGGCCAGGGTTTAATTCCCCACTCAGCCAGGGAAACCCAGACACACTCTCAGCCCCAGAAAACCCATGATAGGTTTGTCTTAGGCCATTTCCGCACGAGGCTGTTGTAGCGCTATGATTCCACTTTCAACACCCTATGGAATCCTGGGGTTTGCAGTTTCGGGAGGGGCTGGCCCCTCCCGAAACTGCAAACCCCAGGATTCCATAGGATGTTGAAAGTGGAATCATAATGCTACAACAGCCTCGTGCGGAAATCCGATTAGGGTCGCCATAAGTCAGAAACAATTTGAAGGCATAATACAACCACCACCATTTATGGTCCTTTTTTAAAAAAAAAAAATTGTACACTCCCTCCCAAGAGCATTTATTATTGGCGAAAAAGTTTAAAAGTACAAGACGTAAATGAATAACCTCATAAATAAGATTGCCCCCTAAATCTAGCAACAGACAAGCTCTCTCCTTCCTCACCTGCTCCCTTTGCGTTCTTCACACATCTTGTTTTCTTTTGTGTTTTTTTTTCATGAAAGAAAAAGCACTTGTGCCCCATAGAACCACGACTCCGACTACTCATATTCTAAATATATAGGTTTCTGTGACTACAGGGAAGAAAAGGGGTTAATGATCTGGCTGAGCAGAGCGCCCTGTATTTTTCACAGAGCTGTCTCTTGACATCCTGTCGTTGTTTAGTTGTCAAGTTGTGTCAGGTGACTTTCTCTCCCTCCCCAGCGGGAGGAAGAAGAGGGAAGCGATGAGCTGCTCCATTGAGAAGGAGAGAGAGGGGAAAAAAAAAAAAGACAACTCTGTATGTTGGGCAAAAGATCTGTACACTGAGGTCAGATGTTTTCTGAGTTGAGCACGTGACCTCAATAGAAGCGTATAAAAACCGTGCAAGCGCAGGGCCGCTTAACTCAGAAACTTCTCCGACTCTGGACAGCAAGAGAGGATCGGGCGAAAAGAAGGACGCAGAGGGCGAGATACGACCACGAACGAACGAAGACCAGGCGAGGATGGCGCAGCGCTCGGAAGGGTAAGGGGCAGGTGGCGAGATCGCCTTTGCGAAAACTCCGCCCCGGGTTTTTCGAAGATCGTTTGGCACGGCTGTTGTACCAGCGCTTTCTCTCTATGTAGTTATATAGAAGTGTGCCGGTGCCACGCTTCTCTATCGGAGCTTTTCCAAGCCACTGACCATGCTGGCTTGGGGATTCGGGACACTACAGTAACTTTTCCAAGTTCTGATGTATACTATACATGTCTGTGTTAGTCCAAGCCCGACTCCAAAGCGGTATTCCCGAGGACCACGAAGAGTCCTGTGATACTTTGAAGGCGAATAGATTTTAGAATATAAGAAGCTTCCGGGGTGTTATGGTACACATAGGTGTAGCATACATTAGAGCTTATGCCAGCTGAGTGTAATATTTGATGCTCGAGAAAGCTGGCAAGTTTCTTATACTCTGAAATATATTCGCCTTCGAGGTACCACAGGTCTCTTCGTGGTCCTCGGGAATTCTTGACTCCGATTTGTGTCTCTTCCTGGAAGAATGGAGGAACAACCCTCCTCTTTTGCAAGAAGGATCTGGAACCTCTCCTCTTTCCTGGGATGTTCTCTCCTTCCAGTGTCCCCCCCCCCCCCGTGCTGTAGGTTTTACTTTCGTGCCGGTGGGAGATGCGTCTTTCTTAATATCCTTCTTTCTTCCCTTGCTGGCCATTCTTTCCAACAGATTGTCCCACCGGGACTTGTCGGAAGCCCTGAAGGAGAGCACCAAAGAGGTCCACGCCCAGGCGGAGAACACGCAGTTCATGATGAGCTTCCAGAAGGGGCAGGTGTCGCTCCGGGAATTTGAGGTACCCAAGGTTCCTTAAGTTGCTTGTGAGAGTTTATGATCGCACCCAGGAAAGGGGAAGCTTCGGGATTTCATTTGAAAAGAAAAGAAGGCTAGAAATGCCTTCCATAAAATAAATATATAACTACTCTGCTATTTTAATAGCATGTGTCTAAATTAAAAGGGACCTATCAGACAGGCCATTTCTGCACTAGCCTGTTATTGTGCTATTATTCCACTTTCAACATCCTATGGAATCCTGGGGTTTGCAGTTTAGGGAGGGGCCTTTGAGGCCCCTCCCTAAACTGCAAACCCCAGGATTCCATAGGATGTTGAAAGTGGAATAATAGCACTATAACAGGCTAGTGCAGAAATGGCTAGAGGCTTGGACCTCAGTTTGAACTTCGGGTTTCAAGGCATTTAGAAGTATCCTGCCTTAACTGTTCCAGTCAGGGGCTTGTTGTGATTCCCATCTAGAGTAGACCCATTCCCTCAATGGGATTTGTCTATGTATCAATTCATCGTGTAAGAATTGATTCTACGGATCTACCAGTGTTGGTACTAACCAGTAAGACTCAGCCTTAGGGCTGCAATGTATTGAAATAACTACTTTAAAAAATAAATTAATCAGAAAGAAAGTCCTCGTTAATTGGGTAGGATATTGTGTTTCAGAAGATTATATATCCGAAGAGAGATGTTGTTGTTGTTACTGTTGTTGTGTGCATCCAAATTGTTTCTGACTTATGATGACCCTAAGGTGAACCTCCCATGGGGTTTTCTTGGAAAGATTTGTTCAGAGGGGGTTTGCCTTTGCCTTCCTCTGAGACTGAAGCATAGAGTGTAACTTGCCCAAGATCTCCTCGTTTACTGGTTTGAGCATCAGACTACAACCCTGGAGAGCAGGGTTTGATTACCTGCTCAGCCAAGGAAACCCACAGGGTGACCTTGGGTGTGTCACACACTCTCAGCCTCTAGAAAACCCCTGATAGATTGGCCTTAGGGTCAACATAAATTGCAAACATCCTGTAGGCAAACAACAACTCCACAACAACAACAACAACTCCACATCTAGGTTCAACACTCAAACTGCTATAACAGTGTGGCTCTCTATGGAGAGAGATACAAATATAAATAAATACACACAGTATACACAGTATATAAATAAATACACACAGTGTATTTATACATACAAGTGTTTGCAAAACCTCGGATGCTGTGTTCTAAGAAATTTTCCACACCAGATTGAGTATTGTTGATCATATTTTTATCTTAATTCTGACTTCAAAATGCTCAGGGCATAGTTCTTTAATCCTCCCCTTATCCTCACTACAGCCGTGCAGGATAGGCTGTGCTGAAAATTAATGTAACAAGAGAAGTGGAATTTGAACTTGGATCTTCCTGGTCCTCATCCTAATCACTTCACCATACTAGTAGGCTTTCAGAAGAATTCATAGGAATGCCTCTGGGTGATGTTTGCTCTTACACATATAGACGCTTCTTTTAAAAATAAGAATATATGTCTTGCTTCAAAGCCAGCATGGTGTAGTGTTTCAAACACTGGACTATGACCCTGGAGACCAGCATCTGATTCCCTGCTCAACCATGGGAACATGAAGAATGTGTGTGAGTGTGTGACCCTGGTTGCATCACACACTCTCAGCCCCAGAAAACCCATGATAGGTTTGCCTTAGGGTTGTCATAAATCAGAAACAACTTGAAGGCACACAACAACAGCAACAACAACAACAATAATGCTGGTCAACCAAAACAGATACAATTAATCATCTAAGATTTTTTCAAATGGGTAACAGTCCTAATTCTTATGCCTCTCAATTATAATATTTTGCCCAAGGCATTTCTGAGATCAAGATACAATTATGAGCAATTTGCAGAGTTGTGGCTTACCAAGATTAGTAATTAATTGAAATATATACACTTTTTAAAAGTTTAAAAACTACAAACAGCAAAACATTGTTTCATATTTCATCATCATTATAATTTAACTGAATAATAATTTAACAATAACATATAGTTCTGTGATGTTATGGTTGAATCCCACTTCACACCAGGGATAACAGCACAGTTTCTAGGTTCATTTAGAAACTGAAATGAGCTCTGCCTTTCAGAGGTGTACCACACCTGATGGTACTAGATGATTAAAGAAAATGCTGAGCATTGTTTCCTACAGTCCAGTAGAACTAGTTAGAAGTAATGACTGGGTGTCACTCCTAATTCCTGAATGGATAATGAGGTGTGAGTAGGTAGGAACGCAGATGTAGCAGTCAACAGGGAGATAGAGAGAGAAAGATGGGGGAGAAAACCTCCAAAGAGGTAGCTATGGGAACAACAATGACATTTTTGAAAGACTAGTTCAGGTGACCGATATATCACCAAGCAAATAAATGTGGAATATTGCCCAGAGATAACTATGCTTTGTTGGTTCACTGATTAAACCAGACTGATTGAGTGGGAGAGGAAGAAATTCCATAATCTGTAGCTACCTGAGCACTAAGGCAGAAGAAATCTTCTCCGTGATATCAGCTTCAAAAGAAAATGTGAAACATTCAGGCCAAATTTGACATCACCGAGGAGATCTGGCTCCTAACACTTTTTATAAAAGCAGATTCAGGACTGGGAGCAAATTCTGTTAAGGCAGCAGAACCAGAAGTAGGGGTATGCTTAATACCTTCCCTCGTGCCATTTTTTTTAGAACTTAGGAAGTTTTCTTTCTTTTCTTTTTTTTTGTAATTACAACTGCCACCGTTCTTCAGCTGACTGGACATTCTGGGGGTTATAGACTAAAAATGTAACTTTCTAATGTTCTGCACTTTCCCCAGTTGACATATTGTCTCATAGCTGCTAACAGTTTACTACTGATGCCATGGGACCTGTGGCTCCAATGTCAGTGGAATGAGGAATCTGGTCCTGGTGTCAGTCTGAACCCTAGAGGAGCTCTGTTGTTGTTGATATGTGCCTTCAGGTCATTTCCAGTTTAGGTCAGCCCTGACGCAAACCCATCATGGGGTTTTCTGATCAAGATTTATTCAGAGGAGGTTTGTCATGGTCTTCCTCTAAGGCTGAGAGAGTGGTACTTGCCCAAGGTCATCCAGTGGGTTTCCATGACTAAGCAGGAATTTGAACCTTGAACTCGAGAAGTCCTAGTCTAGCATTCAAGCTGCTGTGCCACATTAGTGAAGCAAAGGTGATGTCCGGGATGCTAAACTGTATCCCCAAAAGAGCTTCTACACCTTGGATAGTTCCTTTAAAGTTTGATGGGGTTAATGACAATTTTGGTCAGATGTGGGGGGCAATTTTTGATCTGGAAAATGATGGAAGGCTTAAATATCCTTTCTCTCAGTGACACTGCTTCAAACAAATCCACAAACACACATATCTGCTTTTAAAGTTTAAAAAAAAAAGGCTGGAGACATATGCTTTTGGGTCTCCTCAGCAACATGAAGTCTTGCCTTGTTGTTGTTATCTGCCTTCAAATCAACTCTGATTTATGGTGATTGTTTCACTGGGTTTTCTTGGCAAGATCTATTCAGAGGTGGTTTGCCATTGCCTTCCTCTGGATATAGCTTACAGCACCCAGTATTCTCTGGTGGTCTCCCTTCCAAATACTAACCAGGCCAGACCCTATTTAGTTTCTGAGATCAAACAGGATCTAGTGCCTTATATCACTTTCTCCCTCCATCGCTTCCTCCCTCTATCTGTAAGCGTGTATCTCTGTTTAGTGAGATATCAGAAACCAAACATTTATCTTAGTTTCAGGCTAGTAATTTCATTATCTGAGCTTAATCGGAGAGGCTCCAGGAGATTAGCAATACAAAGATATTATATGAATTAAAATATGTAGGAAATAACGTATCTGTTGAAAATACCTTGATCTTTAAGGTTGACAGGAATCTGCTGTCCCATTAAAGCAGGAGTAAGGAATGTGTGTCCCTCCAGCTATTGTTGAACTACAACTCTCATCATCCTTCACAACTTACTGTGATGAGTAGCTGTGACGGAATTTGCAAGACAATACCTGGACCATCATGTTTAACACCCCTGCTAGGAAATTACAGATTGAGCAGGAGAAGGAGTGGCAATGTCTCGCTCTTGTTTGCGCTCATTCCCTGCTACTATAAAGAGTAAGGACTTCAGACATGCCACACAGCTTTTGAGGGTATGAGGAGCTTTAGCTGTTGCAGACGAAAGCAGATGTGCTTATGGGCTCTACTTTGTAGTCCAAAACATGGGGGGGGGGTGGCATCACACTGCCTAACCCTGGTGCTTCCATCTCATTCCTCCTGTCCCTTTAACCAACTGCCAACCCACAACATGGGGCACAGCAAGCTAGCATAAGGGAAGTAATTCAAATGGCCAGAATCATGCTAGAATTCAGCAATAAGCAAAAATCAACAAAAGAACTGGGCTTTTCAGAGCACTTTCCTTGTTTGCATACCTGGCCAATTGAGGTCAAGGAACACTTGTGGACATATCATTTGCCACAAAGTTTACACTGTGATCATGGAAATCAAGCAGTGAGCACCCCCACCCCCAGCCACCTTTGCATGTTGATATCCTAAATTTCATATCATATACAAATACTTTTGGCTTTGGTGAAATTCTGTCCTGTGTATTAATCCCTTTGGACTGTGACCCCAGAATATTTTCCCACATGGGCTGGTCTTTACTGTCCATAAACAGATCTTTCCTGGAACTCTGTTAATATTTAAAATGTGTTCTTGTTCTGGATTTCAGTTTATAACACAGGGAGGGACAGAAAGTACTTTATAAAAGGGCTGGCAATGTAGTAAGAATTCCTCTTTCCTCTTTAAAGGTAGTGGGCTTAACATTTGGCAGAATCATATTGACTCAGATGTATTGTAATAGTGTTTTTCCGTTAGCGAAAAACACGTCGATTTGTACAAGGGAAAGGATTTGGTTTTCACATTTCACCCGCCCATCCACTACAGCCTATGGTGCCCCCACCTTGTTCTTGAAGGTTGGGAAACAGGATGAGATGTTGCACAGAAGGGAGACAGTGCAGAAGGGAATCAGCATAAATCAGATGCCCCTGCTTCACACAGATGGGGGTGTTTTTCTGCCACTTGTACAAAGCCAACCCACTGATTTTATCTGCATAGTTACAAGTGCATCTTGACTCTTTTCCTCTACCGGCAGCCTGTTGTCAGGCATGCAAATCTGGGGAAGCCTAGTGAGTTCTCTTGCAGCCAGTGCAAAATGTCTTTAATCAGGCTTACTGGCCTAAATCCTATTGTTATACTTAACTTAAGGAGACCTGCCGAATCAAGACAACTTACATATATGCTGAGCTACCAAATTGCTACTGATTCAAAGGGGTTTATTTTAGTTGGGAGTAATATTTGAGTTTAGGTCGAAATGTTTAATGGGTATAGATCAGCAAAGCTTAAATATGATGATCAGAATGTTTTCCTGAATTCATAGAATTATAGAGTTGGAATAGACCACAAGGGTCATCAAGTCCAGCCCCCTGCCATGCAGGAATACACAGTCTAAACACTCCTGATGGATGGCGATCCAACTTGTGTTTAAAAACCTCCAAAAAAAAGGAGACTCTGCCACACTTCTAGGCAGTGCATTCCACTGTCAAACTGGTCTTACCATCAGGCAGTTCCTCCTGATGTTTAGACGGAATCTCTTTTTCTGAAGTTTCAAGCCATTGCTCTGTGCCCTAGTCTTTGGAGCAGCAGAAAACAGGCTTGCTCCATCATCCATATGACATCCCTTCAAATATTTAAGCATAGCTAACATATCACCTCTTAAACTTCTCTTCTCCAGGCTAAACATACACAGCTCTCTAAGCCTCTCCTCATAGGCATAGTTTCCAGGCCTTCTACCATTTTGATTGCCCTCCTCTGGACACATTCCAGCTTGTCAATATCCTCCCTGAATTGTGGTGCCCAGAACTGGACACAATATTCCAGGTGGAGTCTGACCAAAGCAGAATAGAGTGGTACCATCACTTCACTTGATCTAGACACTATACTCCTATTGATGCAGCCAGAATTGCTTGGGTTTTTTAGGTGCTGCATCACACTGCTGATTCATGTTCAGCTTATGGTCTGCTAAGACGCCTAGATCCTTTTTCAGACGTACTGTAGTCAAGCCAAATATCACCCATATGTATTTCATTTCTCTTTCTACCCAAGTGCAATATCCTATACTCCTCGCTGTTGAAATTCGTTTTGTTAGTTTTGGCCCAACTCTCTAATTGGTTAAGATAATTTTGAATTCTGATCCTGTCCTCTGGTGTGTTAGCTACCCCTCCTAATTTGGTGTCATCTGCAAAATTGATAAGGATGCCCTCTATTCTCTCATCAAAATGATTGATAAAGTTGTTGAATAGCACTGGGCCCAGGACAGAACCCTGAGGCACCCCACTGGTCACTTCTCTCCAAGATGAAAAGAAATCATTGTTGAGCACGTTTTGGGTTCGATCAGTCAACCAGTTACAAATCTACCTAATAGTGGCATGGTCTAGCCCACATTTTACTAGCTTGTTTGCAAGAATATCATGGGGGACCTTGTCAAAGGCCTTGCTGAAGTCAAGATACTCTACGTCCACAGCATTCCCTTCATCTACCAATCTAGTAACTCTGTCAAAAAGAGAGAGAGAGAGAGAGAGAGAGAGAGAGAGAGAGATCAGATTAGTCTGGCATGACTTGTTTTTGAGAAACCCATGTTGACTTTTAGTGATCACAGCACTCCTAAGTTCATACAGACTGACTGTCTAATGATCTGCTCTAGAATCTTTCCCAGTATTGGTCTATTGTTCTGCTGAGGCAGTTCTGCTCTCAATTATCCAGTTATGCTTTCAAAACCAATTATTTATGATGACAGCAATAGAACCCTACAGGGCAAGTCCAGTTCTTGATATAATCCAGGACGACTGGATCGGGAAATGGACATATAAAGCTTCCTTATAGCAACATGCCATTTATTCATGCAGTTCAGGACCATCGAGTTTGAATGGTAGAAGCCCTCCTAGGCAGAAGTCTTTCCTAAGCCACCATCTGAAGGCCCAATCAGATGTGGCCTCAGCCATTCCATGTACAAACCCATGGAACTGCTATCATCACATGTTGTTTGTCCTTTAAGTTCTTCTCACTGGGACAGCAAGAACTGAACCTGCCACCTTATGCATATAAAGCATGTGGTCACCAGAGAGTAATGGATCTTCTGTAAAACACTTGTAGGCCACAGACCCCCTGCTCCTCTTTATCCAGGAAGGGACTTGATTATTCAGATTAATAGCGTCATGGTGCAAGCATAGAAGGAGTGCAAGATGTGCTGGATGTTTGGCACCTCTCAAGTATGGAATGTGAACACAGAATAACAATGGTCATAAGCTTAAGAAAACACTGTGCCATGTGGACCTTCTTGGAAATTATTCAATTTCCAATTATCTAGGCAAACGACCACAATAAATGGAAAAGTCCAGATATGAAAATAAAGTAATCCCAGAAGATGAACATTCACCTTTAGAAAAATAACAGATATAGTATGTATCACTTTTTAACACAAGCCATGGCTGTAACAGCATTAACTAAAAAGCCCAGAGGGAGGTGGGAGTCTTCTGCTTAATCTAAAGTCCACTGACAGACAAGAATGTTCTCATTCCATCTTCTTGAGTAAAATATAGGAAGAAACCACAAAACTGCCAGATGAGAGGATTTCAATATAAAGAGAAATTGCTCCTTCATGATCTTTCTTCAAGGTACTGAGAAGTGATTCAGTACCAACTGCTGGCAGATCAGTAAAAACTGTGCTGGCATCAAGTACTGCAGCTAAAATATTTAGCTAAAATTAAAAAGAGCCAGTGTGATGTAGTGGTTTGAGCTCTTGAAACCAGAGTCTGAATCCCTGTTGGGCCATGGATACCAACTGAGTGACTTTGGGCAAGTCACACTCTCTCAGGCTCAGAGGAGGGCAAAGGCAAACCCTGTCTGAACAAATCTTGCCATGAAAACCCCATTATAGATTCCTCTTAAGATTGCAATAAATCAGAAATGACTTGAAAGCACACAACAGCAACAACAACATATGTATGCCACATTGGTCCTTATGGAATTCTCCCATATATGATTTCTCTGAAATGGTGGTAGAACCTGCACTGTGAATGGAACAAACATTTCAGTGGTAGACAGATGGTTGGTTAGAGATAGAAATATGGATTATAGAAATAATTATCATGGATCTATTATTAATAGAAAGGGAGGGTATAAGTCTCAATCAATAAAATAAGAATGCACAATTATTGCTCTATATGACATACAAGGAATTTTGTTGTCTAGTCAAAGGGAGACTTTGGTACTAGACTTATCTTCCTCCTCTCTTCCTTTGTTTCAGCTATATTTAGCTTCTCTGTACTACATCTATTCTGCTCTGGAGGAGGAGTCTGAGCGGAATAAGGACAACCCAGTCTATGCCCCCGTTTATTTTCCAAATGAGCTGAACCGTAAGGCTGCTTTGGAGGAAGACTTGGAATATTTCTATGGTCCAGCATGGAAGAAGGAGATCCAGTGTCATGAAGCAACTCAGAAATATGTGGACAGGCTACATCATGTGGGCCAATATGAACCAGAGCTTTTGGTGGCCCATGCTTACACCCGGTACCTGGGAGATTTGTCTGGAGGTCAAATTCTGAAGAAGATTGCTCAGAAATCTCTCCAGTTGCCTAGTACTGGAGAAGGACTGTCTTTCTTCAATTTCCCTGGAGTCACCAATATCTCTAAGTTCAAACAGCTTTATCGTGCTCGGATGAACATTCTCCCCATGGACACGGCTACTGAGGAGAGAATCCTGGATGAGGCCAAAAGATCTTTTCTCTTGAACATAGAAGTAAGTAATCAGCTTGCAATAGTCTCTTATAAAGATACAACTATCTTGAATGTTGTTTCTTGGAAATCCTGGCAGACGATGGTTTATATAAACTTCACTGAGCTTCTCCCATGTAGAAATGCATAACTTGTAAAGTAAACTGGCGACAATGAGAGTAGCACAGAATAATCAGTCAGGTGTTTTGGATAACAGCAACCATAAACCCTGACCACTGGGCATGCAGGGGGGGGGCTGATGGGAACTGTACTCCTAAACATCTGGAAGGCCAACTAGTGATCATTCAGGGGGCCTTTCCATACTATACTGTTATAGTGCTGTTATTCCATTTTCAACATCCTATGGAATCCTGGGGTTTGCAGTTTAGGGAAGGGCATTTAGAATTCACAGGAAGAGAGCTCTTTGGCTTCAGTAAACTACAAACCCCAGAATTCTACAGGATGTTAATACTGGAATAGTAGCACTATAACAGTGTAGTGTGGAAAAGCCCAGGGTTGCCAAAAAACTGAAGACAATTCCTTTAACTTTTATGGTAGTATAGAATTTTAGGACACATTGCTTGTCAACCATTTAACAAGCAACACCTTCTGAAATTCCCTTGTCTACACAACCATTAAAGGCACAGGAGCCATCTCCAGTTTTTATTTGGGCAGCCCTAATTAATCACAATACAGTGAGCTAGTTTTTTATTCTCAGGCTTAATGTTAAACAAGCAAAAATATTAAAATGAGGGCAACAACTGCATTCTTGAAAAGCAGGCATGGTGGAAGCCAATTTGCAGTATTTTGAAGGTTTGCAGTGCTCCCTCAAATGCAGGCAGGCTTACTTTTAGCAGAAAAAAAAATCCAGGTTGTAAGAGTATCATAACACCTAAGTATATATACTGTGACTCTGTTCCGATCTTAAAATGCACATTCAGAAAGCTCTTTGCTAACTAATTTAGTTGCTTTAAACAGAAGACCACAGGTTATATTAGAGTTTGGTGAGGCAAGGATGAATGATTCTTTTGAAAACAGAGAAGACAGTAATTATTTGAATCTGGCAAAATGGATATTGCTTCAAACTTGTTGGCAAGCAATTGATCTGATCGCTCTTCTGTCTGCATTTACCTTGAGGCTGGTTTCATTTTCCCTACTAATTTTTAACTAAAAATCGACATTTGGGCACTTTAAATCAAACACACAGGTAATCAGTTAAGAGTTTCCCCATACAGAAGGAAGTTCAAATGTCATTGCAAAAAAACCAAAATGTTCTGTGCAGTAATTAGCAGTGAGGGGAGAGGGATATGTACAGCATTCTCAGGTGGCTGCAGAAACGTAAGAGTGTACAGTGACCGTACTTCTACAGGGAACACATACTAGGCATGTTGGAGATTATAGACCAACACACCTGGAGGACTCCAGGATTGGGAAAGGCTACATGAGAAGGTTTGCCAAGTTTCCCTACAAGAAATTTCATATTCATAACTGAAACTAAATGTCCATGTCCCAACATGAGCATGATAGGAAGCTTAGAAGATCAAAGGAATGTCTAATCTTTTTAAAATCGTTTTTGAAGAATCCTAATACACCTGTTACAAAAAAAGGAAACATAGTGCTCCTTAGTAACAATACTCTATAATCCATCTTCTCAGGTGTTTGAAGAGCTACAGAGGCTGACGAGTCAGGGACGACTATCAGAGAATAACCATCCTGTGCAACCCAAGTTAGAACTACATGCAAGAGGAACCAACAGAACACACGGTAAGAAAAACTTAATTTATGAGTGCCGCTCCTGCTGCTTCTGCTGCATGGCTTTCTGACTCCACTTGGATCCATAACGGAAGGAGGAGTGATCTTGTCCAATCTGTCATGATTTATGCTTTTGTTAACTAGCATTCTGGGTGTGTAATGAGTGAATCTGGGACTTGAGAGACATCTATACTGCAAATACAAGTTTTCTTGAAACCAGACGGGTGTACTGGGAGTGGCAAAATGGGGTAATTGCCCCACCAAATAAGAATTCTGCCCCCTCTGAAGTTTTCCTTCAGTCCTTTAACTTGCTGTAACTTGAAATTCCAATTGAGCATTTAGAAATACAGGGTAGGCATCCAAAGAAAAGGGGTAGGCAAAATTAACAAGAGAATGTGAACACAACAAATATAAGATGCATTTTTAGTGTCTCCATCTATGCAATGCAAGATGTTTGGGGGTACAGAATTCCTGTGGGTGACAGTGTTCTCATGTTGCTCCCGCTCATGGCTACACCTAGAAACCAGAAATACACACACAGCATCCTCTACAGAAAGACTTAAGAGATTGTAAAAATAACAATTCTCATCCCTACCAACTCACAGAACTACAATTCCAAGGGTTCTTTGAGCTTAACAGAGAAACAGATCCAAAACTAGCTTAACGTTGCAGTGTTGACTACAAGAGTAGCTGTAGTGGACCAGTTGTCACACCTCTCCAGTGGATGTGTAGTAATATCTCATTACTTGGCAGACAAAATTGATGCTTGAAATAATTTTTGGATGGCAGTTCCCAGAATCCACCAGTCAACATAGCCACTTGTCACTCTGTTTTTATTTTTTTTTTGGAGAGGGAGGGCAGTCTGGGAGCTATAATCAAAAATGTAGCATTTCCTCATTTCCAAGCTATGATAAGGGCACTTCTACCTGACAGTGCTCAACTTTGATACCTTAGCATGCAAGTGGAAGTGAAGGGAAAAATGTATGGCTGGGAAGGGAAAGGGGTACTATTCCAGGTTTTCTGGATTTCATAATGTGTTATACAGTCCTATGCATATTTATATGAAAGTAAATTTAACTACAGAGAGTTACTGTGGTGTAGTGGTTTGAATGCTTGGCTACAACCCTGGAGACCAGGGTTTGATTCCCAGTTCAGCCATGGAAACCTACTGGGTGCCCTTGAGCTTGTTGCACATTCTCAGGCCCAGAAAATTCCATGATATGTTCACCTTTGGGTTGCCATAAGTCAGAAATGACTTAAAGGCACACAACAACAATGAATTCCACTGTATGCAATGAGGTTTATGCCCCCAGATGTGAGTACATGCATATGTAGAACTGCAGCTTTATAATGCAGAATGAGAAAAGGACACTTTAATGGTTAAACGTTTATGGTAGCTGTCAATTTCAGGTACACACACCCTTTCTAATTTAAGGGCTATATTTACCCAACAAGTTTTCCATGGAGCAACATCAAGTACACAAGAGAGCTGTAATATTATCTGCAAGTATCTGTGTCGTTGTGCTCAAAGTGTACGCCTGGTATACAGGGAAGTTATCAGTGTGACCGTAGCATCGCTTAATGTTCTCGAAACAAAATCTCTCCATCAGGTTTCTTCATTTGACAAGTTTCCTTTTCTCTTAATATAGGCCCAAAGGAAAATGACCGGGTAAGAATGACACACAAGGACATGCTGCCCAGCACCCCACTCCTGCGTTGGACACTTGCCCTTTTCTTCTTAGCAACAACAGTTGCTGTGGGCTTGTATGCCATGTGAACAGAAGGAACCTGAAATATGCTTCACCAGCACCTGCCTATTCCTAAACTAACAGCTCTTTCTCTAATCAAGGAAGACATGCTTAGATGCCATAACTTGGGCAATCTGAGCTTAGCTGTTTTTCATTTTACTAACACTATAGACAACACAAGTGGTTTGATAATCAAAAAGTCTGTGTGGAGAACATTTCTCTAAAGACTCTGTAGTGCCACAGTATGACATATCTTTAAACAAAGGGAAGAAACCACGAAGACCAAGCACTTTCTGTTTTGGATATCTGAGGAATAAATGCTGCTGCTGATCTTTTGTCTAGTGTTTATTTTGTACAATTGTCTAATGTTGTGTGGCTTACATTTACCCATCCCAAAACATAATGCTTTGCTTAAACTACACTTTTATATGATGTATCTATTTTTGAAACATATCGATGTCTCAGCAATGGACCTTGGAAGAACATAAACCATATGTCCTACTGTATTTGTAGGCTGTCTTTATAAATTATAAGTGCAACCATTAAAATTTCCTATGAGCAGACTGAATTGTGTCCTCGTGCTTTCTGAATATAATGATCGATCCAATCATGGACAGCGGGTTTTTCTTTTCTTGTTGACTATATTAAATTATCTCAGGTGGTGGCTGGATGATCAGTGCTCAGTCTCAAAACTAATTGACTTTGCATCATGTCCAAGTCCGTTTTAATTATTTGTTGCCACTGCTTCTATGTTTGGAAGATGCAATCAGCTAAATCCAGTTTGAACCCTAACTAGAATAGACCCATTGAATTCAATGAAACTTATGCTAGTATTGACTAACACAGCCCATACATTTTAATGGATCCAGCCCAGCTGGGACTACATTTCTGGAAAGTAGGCTTGAAAAGGCCTTCTAGGGAAAATGCAACATTTGTGTTGCTTCATAACCCACCTGATATTTAAAAAAAGTTTGGTGACCATAAAGATAGTGTTTATGCTTGCTGAATTCACCATCATTTTCTGTCTATTGGGGATCCATCCCTCAAACACTATTTGCAGTCTTAGCAAGTTACATACCTTAATTTGGAAAGGAACCAGGGGAAAAAAATGGGTTGTTTTGGAATTTGTTTGTTTTGGAAATCTAAAACCTGAAGATCTTAAACGTATGAATAGGTATACCTCAGTTAACGAAATAAATGCATTCCTGGTTGTTACGTCTTTAACAGAAAATTTGGTACCAGGGGCAGAAATAACATGGAAAGAATAGGGTTAGGCCCATATTCCACAATAAAGGAACAGTTTAATCTGTTTCAACAACCTTTTCAGCAGCCCTTCTCTTTCATGGGTTCAGTATTCACAGATTTGATTATTTGTGGGTTATTTTATTTATTAAAAACTTAGTGTATTTGTCCCTGTCATGGAATAAATATATCCTTTCTAGGAATCTCTAGGTATACTCAATGGCCCACTTCCACTGGAAGCTGTCTATAGAATTGCGCTAAAGGACATAGAGATTTCTGGAGAAGTGTTCTCAGGTTTAAAAAAAAAGTTCACAATTTTTATTTTTATTTGCGTTTTTTCCACTTTTTCAGGGTCCTTGTGCCCCTTGCCCCAGCAAAAGTGGAGGGCTGACTATAATCTCACATTTTCCTACCTTGTAATGAAAATATTAGCAAATTCTGGCAAGATTAAACCAACACAAAAGGAACAAGCAAAATTCTCAGCTGTTTCTAGTGTCAATCAACAACAAACCAGAAAGTGTTTATTTATTAGAAAGGGCACAATTATACCTTTCACATAAGCTGTTCAAATTGTAGCCTAACTTAAAAGTCCTTTCTCTAAATCACACCAATTTGCTCTAATTAATTACAAACAGCCTTATCCAATTGTATATTTTGTCTGTATGTTTACACCTGTTAGATTTAGAATGCTCTCTCTCCATGTGATCATGCATCAAACAAGACAGCAGAAAAATCACACTTTAATTCTTGACCAAGAGAGCTGTAGCTACCAAATGTCACTTATCAGCTCTAACTGGTCTTGTCAGCAAATCTTGAATGAAAATCTCATTGGGAGTTCAGCTTTGAATGCCAATTTTATCTCCTCTCTCAGCAGCAGCAGCAACAACAACATGCTCAAGACAGCTCAGTCTATTTCTTTGAGAGATAGATAGAGATATAAAAACTCAATGAGTTGCCAAAGTTAGAAAATGACAATTCCTGCTAATTATTTCTATAAGAGAGATGAGTGGGCAACTACGCAATTGAATTCTCACACTATTATAAAGTAAAAGTACAGATTTGGGAAGAACTTAGTGACTATATCATAACTAAAGTACATGAAGCAAGGGAGAATAGAATTTTCCCAATGATGTTTAAGTTAGAGGGCTAGTGAAAAGTAATTTCAAAGCAAGACTGATCTCCTGGATACGATCAAGCTTCAACATCTACTGTAAACCTCTCACACACAAAATTGCAGATCATTCTATACCTACTCACATTAATTTCAGCCTCCCAATTCCTTCACACATTATGTTGTTGAATCAAATCACGTTAGTAATGCACTTCTTTAAAACTGAAATAGCACCATCTATGGGCACAGCTAGAACATTACATGAATGGCACAACAAGATTACAATATTTATTATTTGCATTGCATTTTAGACTGTTCACGTGCATTATTTTTCTGTATTGTTTATTTATTTTGTTTATTGAATTTATATCCTGCCTTTTCTCCTAAGATGGGAACCAAACTGACTTCCAAAAGATTAACAAGACATTAAACAATTAAATATATAAAACAATTAAAACATTAAAAGACATATAAAATTATAAAACTAACAATAGATTTAAAAAAAAGCTAATAAGCATAAGGTCTCCAACTCACCCATTAAAGGCCTGTTTAAAAAGAGATGTCTTTATCCGCCAGCCTAGCCTCCCATGGGAGAGGGTTCCACAGGGTGGGAGCAGCCACCGAGAAGGCTCTTTCCCGTGTCTTTACCAAGAGAACCTGAGATGGTGGTGAGACCAAGGAAAGCCTTCCCCTGCAGATCTTAGGGCTCTTGCAATTTCATATAGGGAGATTCGGTTTTTCAAATGGTCTGGATCTAAGCCATAAAGGGCTTTGTAGGTCATAACTAGCACTCTGAATTGTGCCCAGAACAGGTAGCCAGTGGAGCTCTTTTAACAAGGGAGTTACATGCTCCCTGTAACTGGCCCCAGTCAGCATTCTGGCTGCTGTGTTTTGAACCCACTGAAGTTTCCAAACAGTTTCCGAAGGCAACCCCCCACAGAGCATGTTACAACAGTTCAACTGAGATGTAATCAAGGCATATGTCATCGTAGCCAGATCTGACATCTTAAGAAACGGGTGCAGCTGGCACAGAAGTCTTAACTGTGCAAATGCACTCTGGGACACTGCTGAAATCTGGGCATCCAGGCTCAGAGCTGAGTCCAGTAGAACACCAAGGGTGCAAGCTTGAGATTTCAGGGGGAGTGCAAGCCCCTCCAGCACAGGGAAAGTCCATGATCTGCCTCTTTCTCACCTGGATTAAGCTTCAATTTGTTTGCCCTTATCCAGTCCATTACAGACAACAGACATTGGTTCAACACTGAGACAGCTGTAATCTTTCGTCTATATGACAGACCTGCACAATTATCATCATAGAACAGATGCCAAAGTAGTGACTTGCCTATGGCCTTCTTAGTTCATATAAGAAACAATACCCATATTGGAGACCTCTTAATTCAGGAGTGGGCAATTGGTCACTCTCTAGATGTTGTTGAATTATAACTACATATTATCTATGTTAGGTAAGGATGATGAGAGTTACAGCCCTACAGAATCTGGATGACAAGTTGCTCATCCCGTTTGTAACTCACTGAGCTACAATGTCAGTACTAGCCTTGTCAATTGCTCTTTTTTTTTGTATGAGTTCAAAATTAAAACAGGTGTGGATTAGACTTTGCAGCCTACACAGTTGCTTTCCGCATTATATTTATTGGGCTTTTGTTAAAGATTTGTAAATTTGTTATTACAAGATCACAGAAGAGGCATGCCCTCCACCATAGGGAGGTATTGAGCCAATGAGTTGCCAGGGTGTTGAAGTGGGCCAGAATGGCTAGTTGTCCCATGCAAGAGTCCAGGCAGGAGCACATATATGTAGTTGGTCCAGGTGTGCCTGGTTATGGAGAAATTTCCCAACACTCCTGTTGTTGTGCACCTTCAAGTCACTTCCAACTTCTGCAGATGAACCTGTCATGGAGCTTTGTTGGAATAATTTGTTTAGAGGGGGTTTACCACTGCCGTCATCTGAGGCTTAGGCCATTTCCGCACTAGCCTGTTACAGCGCTATTATTCCACTTTCAACATCTTACGGAATCCTGCGGTTTGCAAGTTTAGGGAGGGGCCTCAAAGCCTTGTCCAAAGTCAGCTTCGCTAGCATAGGATAAATATAAGGATGTTAAATTTTAGCCCTTGACAACCTTGCAACAGAAACACACATTCAGCACGTGCATCCTTCCACAGTACTGCAGATTTTCGAGACTGGGGAAAATGTAACTTCTTTGGCTTGCTCTCTCACCACGTAGCTACTAAATTGTGTTTATTTGTTGCATTACACCCCATCTTTCCTCCAAGGAGCTTAAGGTGCTTGGTCCTCTTTCTTCTCACTTTCACCTCCACAACAAGTAGGTAAGGTAGGTCAGCTTTATGTGGGGTAGATAATTTTCCATAGACTTGAAGAAAATAAGATAAAGATTCCCTCAGCTCCTCCCATTCCCGTCTACGTCCGCCATCTTAAGTCATTCTACCCTCTTCAACTTTCCCGTGAAGCGTAAGGCGTTTTGGCGCTAAAAAAAAAGGCTCTACGAAAGCATATTCGCTTAAAAAAAAAAAAAAGCGAAGAGGAGGCGGGCTCTTCTTTCTACCTCCTCCAATTGGCTTCAGAATTTTGAATTCCCGGTCTGAACGGGCGGGGTAGGCTGCCTCTGCCTAAGCCAATGATTCATGCCTGAGTTCTTTGGAACCAATGGGAGCGATCGGCGCGCGAACGTCAGCGGGCAGGAAAACTTTTTTTTTCTTTTTCCCGCGAAAACTTCTCGCGTCCTCTTGGCCCCGAAAGAAGTAAAGATTGACTTAAGTGGGAATTCGAACTTCAGTTTCAAAGAAGAAGGTGGGTGTAGCAGCGGTTCTTAATTGGGAGTTAGGCAAGGAACAGTAGCCTTCCGTGGGCTTTGTGGGTGGGTCGTTTTCGGCAGCTCTTTGCCTTCTGTTACGGCCAGGAGATGAATCGGCCTTCCGCTTCCCCATAGGAGGGTCTCCTTTTGGCCCTTTCCACATTAGACTGTTATAGCGCGATTATGCCACAGTCAATATCCTGTGGAATCCTGGGGTTTGCAGTTTCTAAACTGCAAACCCCCGGATTCCATAGGATGTTGAATGTGGAATAATCGCGCTATAACAGACTAGTGCGGAAATGGCCTTTCTTTTTATCCGTGAAGCCAGATTCCTCGAGTGAGTATGCTAGGGCTCAAGACGGCTCGACGTTCCGGATTTCTAGTTCCGAGAACGTTTCTGGTCGTCCTAGAACTTTATCCAGTCGGCAAGCCCTTTACACGTGCTGAGTTACAATGGCAAAAGCTGATCGGGGATGATGGGAGTTGTTGTCCCTACATTTGGAGGACGGCGGGTCGAGACGGCTGTTAATAACAATTTTTGTATATTCACTTTGGGTTAGTTTAAATAGCCATTTCCTCTTGAGTTAGATCCTTTGAGTTAATTGGATTTAGAGAAGTGCTGATTTACTATCCAGGCTCTACTCTGCTTGGGACTAGTAATTCGATCTAGGCCTGTTTACTGCATGTCTGAACGGTGCGGTAATCAAAGCTCTCTCTATGTCATGTATGCTAAAATATAAAATACAGCAATAAAGCAGTGCCTAGTAGGTGGAGAATATGAAACTAAGGCCATTTCCGCACTACACTGTTATAGTGCTATTATTCCACTTTCAACATCCTGTGGAATCCTTGGGTTTGCAGTCTAGGGAGAAATCTCCCTAAACTGCAAACCCCAGGATTCCACAGGATGTTGAAAGTGGAATAATAGCACTATAACAGTCTAGTAGGAAAATGGCCCAAGATAAAGGCAGCTGCAGAGAATAAAACCGTATTAAAAACAGCAGCAAGATAAAAGAGTACAAATATCTCAGACTTCCAAATGACTTTTAAAATATTCCCTGGGGAATTAAAAAGGCTGATAGTGTACAATGGTTATATCTGGGAAGAGTGAAGAATAAAGACAAATTGTACGTACAGAATTGTAGTCTAAGAGAGGAGAGCATTCATTCAACTAAGGGAAGGAAATGGACACCTGAAAAAAAGAAAAGAGAAATGACTTACAAAGGGTTTGCTTGGTTATGAGAGGAATTCATTTTTTATGTACTCAGATAAACTTTCAGTATCACAGGACTTTAAACCTTGGTTCAGTTTAGGTTCTGGTGGATTACAGTCATATATCTTTCTGCCTCCTTTCAGGTCCTTTGTCGTTCCCTGCAAAGTGAGACACCATGTCTGGCTTCGATGATCCCGGCATCTTCTATAGTGATAGCTTTGGTGGAGACACAGGAGGAGATGAGGGGCAGATCCGAAAGTCCCAGTTGCAGAAACGTTTCAAAGAGTTCTTGAGACAGTATCGGGTTGGAACAGACCGGACTGGCTTCACTTTCAAATACAGGTGCCCTCTTCTCTGCTAAATAAGCTCACTTTCCTTGCTATACTTCATAGTTGTTTGGGAGAAAGTATGACTGTGTTAGCATTCTTTAATTAGCTTGTTAAAATGTCCTACCATGTGTCTACTTGGCTGTGAGCTCCTTGTTTTCAGTCTGATGTGTCCTCACCTGTCTTGTTGTTCTCACTGTGTCTTAGAGATGAGCTCAAACGGCATTACAATCTGTGCCAGTACTGGATTGAGGTGGAGATGGAGGATTTGGCAAGCTTCGACGAAGACCTGGCAGACTACCTGTACAAGCAGCCTGCCGAACATCTCCAGTTGGTATGTGTGGGATGCAATGACAAACGTTGCCTGAAAGAGATACATTGTGGTGGAAGTGCTGCTCTGGAAACACATGCAGGGCCCAAGGCTGCTTTTGTGACCCTTGACCCTCCATAAACTGAATGCCTTCCTTTGTAAGCCTCCATGAAGAGTGATTTGTCATTTTATGAGGTTGCAATGCCCCTCTGTACTGTTTACATTCATTTTTTGGCACCAGGAGTAGATTGTTTTCCCTAAATTTCAGGAGCATGGTTGATAGCCCTTTGGGCTCTCAGAGATTTCTAAAGAAAGTAAGTTGCACACTAGACTGGGGTTGCAGTTAGATCTGCTTGGATATCAGTGTTTGCATGTAGGACCTGCAACCTGGAAAGCTACATCCTCTTCCAAAATCTCCATTTCATTCTCCCAATCCCAGTCCAGTTTTCTGTTTGTTTGTTTTTTTATTTTTAAACTATAGTTAATATGCTTTAACAGTGGAATCTTTGGACAGAAAGGGATAGGACAAGCTGTGTTCTGTTTTGGTTTTTTAAAATGGTATTAACCTAGTGGCAGCTTAAAGACTAATAAGCTAAAAGTTCATCTTTTAGACTGCCACTTGTTCCTGAACTTTGGTCCTCCAAATGTTTTTAACTTCATCTCCTAAGATCCCTGCCTGTTGATCACATTGGTTAGGGTTTCTGGGAATTGATGTCCAGACATCCGGAGGACCAAAAGTCAAGAACCACTGCACTAGCCTCTTTGTTGTTGTTGCTGTTGTTGTGTTTTGCTGTTACAGACTAACATAGCTTACACTGTGAAAAATAAAAGGTTTTAATATTTCCATATATGTCAGCATTTCCTTGAATGTGCAGCTGAATTCTCCATTTCTGATGGTTACTCAACCACCTAAGTCTGCTATTAGAGAAAATTATAATGATTATCTTCTAATATCCAAACTGCTGTTGTTGTTTTCGCAGTTAGAGGAAGCAGCAAAGGAGGTAGCAGATGAAGTAACACGTCCTCGTCCTGTGGGAGAGGAGGATCTTCAAGATATTCAGGTTATGCTGAAATCAGATGCCAATCCATCCAACATCCGCAGCCTCAAGGTGAGCTGGGTCCAATTTGGGAATGGAAAGAGGAAACTTAGATAAGTGCATTTCAAAGCAAGAAGATTTTTGGAAACCCATCAAGTTTGCTGAATTGCCTAGCAATGAGTCAGTGAAAGTGGGAGGCAAGTTGTAGTTCAGCAGAGTTAATGTGTTTTCCCTCTGCATCCTTCTTATCACTGCAAAATGGTATTCAGCTATTCATTTGTTTGTCCTGGGAGATTTGATTCAGCGTTCCTGTTTCAGCAAAAAATAGATGCAAAAGACAAAGTCTTAGAATACATTTGAAAAGGGTTTGTTCCCTTGAGTTGAGAAGTATTTGTATGACCTTTTTCAGGGGATGTTAAAGGAAAAGGAGTGGGAACAATATATGTGCATTAGTAGTTATAGGCAAAGCATAGACTAAACATTTATAGGTGCATATATTGTCTTTCTCATATCAAAGTGCATATAAAATGCATTAATTAAGAAATAGTATATTAAGCTAGATAAAATTGAACTCATGTAAAAGACTACTCTCTTAATACTTGCAAAGCAATTTGAAAGTCAACCTGCAGGAATTTCAAACAGTATTTATAGAACTTACGCCTGGCAACTGATGCTACTTAGAGCAGGGAACAAAACATCACACTCAAACTATAACAATTTTTTTCTCTGTGTATCAAGGTCATTGTAATAATAACTTGGCAATAGGGAAGAAGCGTAAGGAATATGTAAAAACATGAACACTAGTCAGATGGTTAAGCTTCAGGTATCTCTTCAGGTTTTCAAATGTCCAATGTCTTGTCTCCACCTACCCACCATCTCTTTTTTTTTTAACAGCCCCAGCAGAAGACCACACAAATATAATGCTTTGGTTAATTTGAGGAATAAACACTTTTTATATTTAACCTAAAATTCAATTTCTTTCTTACATCTGATTCACTGGATGTGTCCAGTTTGTTCTGTTTTATGGAAAGGAAGAAACCAAGCAGTAGTGCTGTGCATGGAAATTTGTCCGAAGAGGTCTTCAGGCTTCTAGCACTTTGACATCTGAAAAGAAAACTGAACAATGATTTTATATAGTTGAAGCAAAGTAAGCAAAGTAGACATGATTGTGAAACACTTTGTTTTGCATTCTTTAAGGTATAAGGGGATGTTGTGCTTCCAGATCGGATTTTGTTTGGTACTGGAGCAGAGAAGTAGGAATTTGTGGATCTTGTGTTTGGCTTTGAATGCTTCATGTTTGGGTGTAAATCAAAGTTTTCTTTATAGATCCACTCTAGCTATGGTTTCCTCCTGTTTATTTTGCAGTCTGAGCAGATGTCGCACCTGGTAAAGATTCCAGGAATCATTATTGCTGCAACTGCTGTGAGAGCCAAAGCAACCAAGATCACCATCCAGTGCCGCTCCTGCAGAAATGTCATTCCCAACATTGCTTTGCGCCCTGGTCTGGAAGGATATGCCCTCCCTCGGAAGTGCACCACGTAAGAGAAGAAGCTGAAACTTTTTTTCCAAATTTCACTTGCTCTGTTGTTTATTCATTGCCTCTGTATAAAGCTCGTGAGCAGTTGTAATTCAGTGCTGGAGCACATGCTTGGCATATGAAAGGTCCCAGGTTTCATCCCAAACATCTTCATGTAGACCCGTGAAGGCTGTTTGGCAGCATCTCTGCAGGATTTTACTCAGTGTAGAAAACACTGAGCCAGATGAACAGATCAATATTACACAGCTTCCTATATTCCTGAGTGTTAGTTCCATTTGAAGTCATCTCCATAGGATTGATTGTTGGTGGCTTTGACAGCACAGTTCTGTGTCTGGTTACTCACAAGTAAGTGGTATTGCACTTAAGTTGGGTGGGTGACTGAAGGATGCCTGGGTACCAAGTTTCTGAACAGAGGATCCTTTAGGACAGAAATGCAAAACAATGGCAACAAACAAAGAAAATACTCGACATTTTAATTCATTATTTCTTTTAAAATATTTTTATCCTGTGCAATATCATAGGATCTCAATGTGGTTTTAAAAAACTCATGGTTGTTGGTGAATTTGAAAAGTCCTACTCCTGAAGTTTTTTGGGAGAGGCAATTCATCTCCTCTTTTTGCTAGAAAAAGGGGAAGCCTGGAAGAGTCAAGGGCTACAGAAACAGCCAGGAAGAATACATATTATCCTGATATAAATGGAGTTTCTTTTCAAGTGAGCAGGCATAAGACTGTAGTAGTGTAGTTTACTTATCTGCCTTGGGTTCTGTCCTGAGAGAAAGGCAAGGTATCAATAATATAAAATAGATAAAGTGTTTCTTTTAAAATATATATTCTGCTTCTCATCTACAGTTAGGAACACCTAAAACAATTCATAAAACAGCAGCTTAAAAACATGTAAGTTAAACATTTGCTGGAGTTAGCGCATAGCATTTAGATCCTTGTAGACCAGATACAGTGAAAAGGGATTTGTTTTTTAATTAAAAATCTCCACAGGCTGAGCTTGGTGGAGTATTCTACAAAGAAAGGACATCATTACCCTTAATGTCAAGAAATGAGAGCCTGTAAAGCAAAGTCCCTCCTTAATTCCACTTTTATGGATTCATAAATGCCCCCAAGGTCTCAGTAATGGGCTGTGGAATTTTAACACAGCAAGAACTATGAATGAGAGCTCCTAGTCCAAGAATGAAAATGGGCTGGATAAAGCCCATCTGGAAGTGGTAAATCTCCCAAGTCCTGTTCCATTTTAGAGTCCACATTACTACATTCTTGGGTAGAACGGACACACCAGTATTGGCGTAGGTGTGTCTTAGGCCCTTTTCATATGTGGGGGGGGGAATGGTGTAGAGCGACCTCTCACGGAGGTCGTCTACACCGTAGAGTGGACTGGTGTGGACTGCTTTTAGTAGCTTCACACCAGAATCCACTCAGGAGCGGCCGGAACTAGCCGGGCTCCGTGTTTTTTAAAAACCTCTTTTTAGAGGTTTTTAAAAAGCACGGCGCGCGCAGCCCTGTGCCGCTCTGTCACCCGCCTCTAAAGTGAATCTGCAGGCGCGCACAAGTGCGTGCCTGCAGATCTGCCGGGGGCGGGCTTCCGGCTGGCGAGCTTCTCGGGTTGGTAGAGAGCCTCCACCAACCGGAAGCTGCCATCTGCGACACCGGAGGAGTGTGGAGCAGCGAGCTCGCGCTGCTCCACGTGGCGACGGACTTACCCAGCTGGAGGTAAGCTCCGTTTTAGCCTGTTTTCGCTCGTTTCCCCCCTGACATGTGAAAAGGGCCTTAGTCTCTGTTCTCTGTGTACAAAGAACTGGATAGCTGAAGCCTCCAAAAATCTTTTCCTAACACTCCATCAACCACAGCCCTTCTTAGCATCTCTCAAAAATATCTCCTCTTGAGTACTATAAGTCATCTAGTGCAATCCATTCCACATGGGCTGAGTAATGTAGCTTTTAGATGACTCTTTTCTAACAGTATGTATTTTAGGCTGGCTGATAGCAGTCAAATTCTAAAGTCTTTCCTTTTAACACTGCTGTGAGAGTAAATGGGTCTGAATGTATCTTTGTGACTGCAGTCATTAGAAGCTGAGGCACGTCACATAAAACCTGTGTCTAAATTGTGATACTAGGACAAGATGAGGGTAGACCAGGCAAGTCCTATAAAGCACAAACTGTAACACAGGGATGGGAGACTTTTCAGTGTCCAGCTGTATGAAACCTTGACTCACAGAATCCCAGTGATGTATTTAAGTCTTTTACTCCAAGTCTCGTCTCAAGTCTCTACCTTCAAGTCAGATCTCAAGTCCTTGCAGATAACTTCCAAGTCAAGTCTCAAGTCTGGAAGCCAACTTTATATCCCAACCAAAATTCCAGAATTATTGGATAGAGTGAAATAAATTCAGTTTGAGCAATTTAAGCAGAGTCGGCTCTCCACATTTGCAATTTTGCCATCTGCAGCTTTGGAAGTGGGGAATAGGATCCTATCTTACTCCCCGTTACTGAAGATTCAAAAGATTTAGATGGAAGAATCCTTCTTCCTCAAGCCCATTGCCTAACACATTTTCTGTTCCCCTCTGAGAAATGTACCCCGCACTTTGGGGTTGAGTCTTGTTTTTGCTTTTAGGAAATGTTTTAGAAGACTCCTCTGATACGCAGCAGGGACAGGCTGCTCAGCAGACCTCAAGCCCATTGCCTAACCTGTTTGCTGTTTCCCTCTGGGAAGTACACCCACGCTTTCAACTTGAGAGAGATTGTCATGTGACTAGTAGGCAAAAAGATATGGGGGCATTGTTCAAAGTCATAAGGTTTCTGGATGAATGTGTTATGTTACTGAACCAAGGGCATCAAGCCAGTCATTAAAAATATACAAGTCTCAGGTCAAGTCAGTGCATCATTTATGACCAAGTCGAGTCTGAGTTGAGTCACTGAAGCGACTTAAGTCCGATTTGAGTCGGAGTCTATTGAACTGAGTCTACATCACTGCAGAATCCTGAGCCAGAGTGGCCAGTGGTCATGGTTGATGGGAGTTGTAGTCCTAAATGGGCATGCCACAGGTTCCCCAGCATCTCTTTAAATGTGCAGTACTCTTCCATCTTACCTGTACGCTCTTTCTTCTCTTACTTCATTTCAGGGAGCAGAATGTTCTAGCAAAGTGTCCTTTGGATCCATACTTTATTGTACCTGATAAGTGCAAATGTGTGGATTTCCAGACATTGAAACTCCAGGAGTCACCAGATGCTGTCCCTCATGGAGAGTTGCCCCGACACATGCAACTGTACTGTGACAGGTAATTCCTTGCTAATTATCCTTTTATCAGCTGATCTTTTTTTAATATTTTTATTGAATTTTACAATAAAAAATAAAAAAGAAATACCCCGCCTTCCCCACTTCCTTCTTTTTTCCAATTGAATCTGCTTGTTTATCTTAATATATACATATTTTTAACTTTACAGTAGTCTTACATTGTTGCTCTTACTTTGTTACATTACCGCTTGATACATATCTTATACATTGTTTGTTGTTTCTTTATCCAATTCAAAACTTCTCCCCATTCCCTTTCAAAGTTCTGGATAGGCTTATTTCTCAATAAAAATGTTAAGTTTTCTGTTTCCACCATATCCGATAGGACCTTAAGTTTCCATTCTTTTATATCTACATATTCCCTTTTTTTCCAATGTTATCATATATAACAATATCTTCTGATGGCATCTTATTTCTCTTTGTTGCCCTAACATATTTAACAAATAAAACTCTGGCTTCATTTCAAAATTAAGACTATAAATTCCTTGGATTTCATCATGGATTTCCTTCCAAAATTTCCTTGCTATCTTACAGGTCCACCACATATGAAAAAAGGACCCCACCTTTTCATCACATTTCTAACATCTTACATTTCCCTTTTTAGTTATTTTCTGTAATCTCTCAGGTGTCATATACCATCTATAAAGCATTTTGTAGAAATTTTCTCTCAATTTTAAATTTGGTGTAAATTTTATATCTGTCTTCCATGCCTTCACCTATGTGTCAAACTCTATAGGATGACCAATATTTTGTGCCCATCTTATCATATTATCTTTTACAGTCTCTGATTCCATTTCTCTTTGCAACAATATTTTATAAAGTTCAGAGATTCTCTTTTTCTGGTCCCCTTTCATCAATACATCTAGTTTGTTTTCATTTCTTTCAAATCCATATAATTTTTGGTCCATCTTGAATCTGTCTTTTAGTTGTCTCCGTGGGAACCAATTAAATTCATGTCCTAAAGCTTTTAATTCTTCTTCTGTGTGCATTCTTGGCTTGTCTTCTTCCCATTTCAGCAACTCTTGATAAGTCAATAAATTCCCTTGTTTTGTTGGGACAATTTTGTAAGCTTCTTGGGGTGAAGTCCACATTGGAAGTCTTCTATAAAATTTATGCTTTATTTGTAACCACACTTTCAATAATGTCTTTCGAATCCAGTGATTATTAAACTCTTTATTTACTGTTGCTTTATCATAGCATAAATATCCATGCCAGCCAAATCTATTATTTATTCCTTCCACTTCTTTTATTGTTGTATTCTCCACTTGAATCCAATCTTTAATTATATCTAAACAACATGCTTGATAATAGATTTTCAACGATGGCACCTCAAATCCTCCTCTCTCCTTTGCATCTTGTAATGTTTTAAATCTTATTCTTGTTTTTTTTCCCTGCCAAATAAATTTCCATAACTCTTTTTCCCATTCTTTAAAAATCTTCTCCCTTCCTATTATTGGTAAATTCTGGAAGAGAAACATTAACTTAGGTAATAAGGACATTTTAAAGGCATTTATCCTTCCTAGGAGAGACAAGTTCAAGTGTGTCCATTTTTCCATTTTGCTTTGGATCTCCTTCCATATCTTCAAATAATTGTTATCTAATAACTCTTGATTTTTATTATTATTCCTAAATATTTTATTTTTTTGTAATTTGACATCCAGATCTTTTTTCAGATCTACTCGTTCTTTTTTTGTTATATTTAAAGTCATCATCCTTGTCTTTTCTCTGTTTATCTTATATCCTGCCATTTGTCTGTATTTTTGCAAAATGTCCATCAACATCTGTATAGATTCTTGTGGTTCCTCCAAAAATATAATTATATCATCAGCAAAAGCTTTGTATTTTATTTCCTTCTTCTTTATTTTTAAGCCCTTTATCTGTAGATCCTCATTTATTGCAATCAGTAATACCTCCAGTACAACTATAAACAATAACGGTGATAATGGGCACCTTTGCCGTACCCCCTGATTAATTTCGAAGCTTGATGTTTTATCTCCATTTGTTATTAACTTCGCTGATTGGTCCGGATATATCAGCTCAATCCATTTACAAAAGGTTTCTCCCAGGCCATATTCTTTTAAAGTTCGATGCATATAACCCCAGGAAACGTTATCAAAAGCTTTTTCTGCATCAAATGATATATATCAGCTGATTTTTAGATGGGAAATGGGATTAAGGGGGCAAAAACTGTGGGCTCTTTCCCACTACGCAATTAAAGCACTATGATTCCACTTTAACTGTGATGGCAACATCGTACAGAATCTTGGGAGAGAAGAGTTTAAAGAGGCCTATTTAGAATTCTCAGCCAGAGAGCTCTAATGCGTCACCAAACTGCAAATCCCAAGATTCCATAGGATGCAGACCTGGCAGTCAAAGCGGAGTCATAGTGCTATAACTGTAGTGTGTAAGGGTCCAATATCTCAGGAGTAAAGCATATGCTTCTCTGGTTAAAATCAGGGTGGGCAGTTTTGCCTGGCTAGGGGCCAAATTTTCATCCCCAGTATCATGCTTAGAAATACATGAAAATGAACCCATCCAAAAAAAAAAAAAATCAAAATCCGAAGACTAATACCAGTTTCTGGTTTTAGGAGAGGGGTTTTTTTTCAGGGGGGGTCTGGGAGCAATAGGTTGATACTTGTAATATGCAAAATTTGGAAGCCTCTAGGAGTGGAAGAAACAAGTGTTGCCTGGGGAAAAATAATCTGAAAAATGGCATTGAGGCCTGAGTTAAAATGTCTATATCGCATGTGGTGAGAAAGATCCTGAGATCCTACTAAATTGTTAGTAGGCAGTGCCACACGAGATGGATCAGTGGTCTGAATTTAGCCATCCATGTTTGATCACATTTCCTTGTCTCTGTAGACTTGTGGGAAAGAAGGCACTGGGGCTTTGGCATCTTCTATGCTAATAGGTGCTTTCCTTGAAAAAGAACTTGTGGGGGTTTGGGGACGGGGGATTCTCTGTGGATTCATTTAAACCATGGTGAAGAATCTCTGGCACTCCGAGTGATGTTGGACTCTTCTATTTGCTCCAGCCAGCATGGCTGGTGATCAGAGATCATAGGAGTCATAATTCAGCAACATCTGGAAGACCACACGTTCCCTCCCTCTGGTTTATGATAAATCAATGTCTTTTTTATGTATCTATTTTTTAAGCAAAAAAAGCCAAAATAACTTTCTACCAGTTCATACACAGCAGTAGTCGAGTTCAGGCCTCTGCAGTTATGTTGTTGCTGAAACCAGTTATAAAATTGTATGCATTTTTTTAGTCCTATTGAATTTTATGGACACATAAAATGGAAAAGCAGGATAAAAAAATCTCTTGAAATGATTGCAATATTTAATTTTCACTTCCTGTCTCAGTCTTTCAGTGTTTTAGGCTGGTGCATATGGTGACCTTTTGCCATCGAGTTTAAGTCACTTCTTGTTCCTCTGCCCCACACAGTGGTCCTGATCATGCTAAATGATTGTACTTAATATTTACGCTAAATGTTTTCCAGGTATTTATGTGACAAGGTTGTCCCTGGGAACAGAGTTACCATCATGGGCATCTACTCCATCAAGAAGTCTGGTGTCACTAAGAACAAGAGCCGGGACAATGTGGGAGTGGGTATCCGAAGCTCTTACATCCGTGTGGTGGGAATCCAAGTAGACACTGAAGGCTCAGGTAAAGTTGATCTTAGAAAAATTTGTCCCTCACTGATGCCTTTTCACAATCATCTTCATATTGATCGCCTGCTAAGGTAGGGCTGGAGAATGGGTGGGCCTCCAAATATTGTTGGTCTGCAGCTCCTATCATCTTTCACCATTGTGTTGGCTAGGCCTCATGGCAGTTGTTCAACAGGGTCTGGAGAGCTCAGTGTTCCCAAACATTGTGCCTTGGCTTGAAAAGAAGGTTTTGGAGCGGAGGCAGTTTATGTTAAGCCGGCCTTGGAAATTTCCCATTCATTTCTGTAAATCCTCTCTAAGATATTAGATGTTGGATATCTTGGTGTAGCAGATGAAGTACTTCTAGGGATGTGTACGTGTGTGTCATAAACATAGCAAATACAAGAAATGTATAAGGAAGTTAGAGTTCTGGACTGGGACTTGCGAGAGTGCCATGAAACTGCCCAATGACCTCAATCTGGCCAGTCTCTTTCAGCCTTATTTACATTACAGAGTTGCTGTGAGGATAAAATATGGAGGAGGAAGGCCGTATATACTACCTTAAATTAACTGGGGGAAAGGTGTGATAGAAATATAACAAAAAATATTAACAAATAATATAACAAATAATTACTTGCAATGAAGTACCTCACCCAAATACCTCTACAGTTCAGCATTCCTGTCTTTTTTTTTTTCCCCTTCACCCTCTTCAGGACGTAGCATCAGCGGCTCTGTGACTCCTCAGGAGGAAGAGGAAATTCGGCGTCTTGCTTCCATGCCCAATATTTATGAGACTATTGCCAAGAGCATTGCTCCCTCCATCTACGGCAGTACTGATATTAAGAAGGCTATTGCATGCATGCTGTTTGGAGGCTCTCGAAAGAGGTATCCATCCTAGGCGTGAGGAGAAGAGTGAACAAAAAGGATACAGTTAGAACATGGGTGGGCTATGTGAATCCTTCCAGATACTTTTTAATACTTCAGCTCCCCGAAGCCCATGCTAGCAGAACTAGTGATGAGGAATGCTGGAAGCAGCAGTCCAGCAACTTCTGGAGCAGTGCATGATACTGACCCTTGAGCTAAAAAGATGTGAATTCTATGTGTCCCTCTTATCCTGTCTTCTAGCAAAGGAGCTAATGTTGATTTTCTGACTTTGCTTTGTTGTTGTGAATGTTCTTGTTAGAGAGTATAAGGTCATTTGGGGTATGTTAAGGGGGCCACTGTAGTTCTGCTCCTTCTTGACTGAGCTAGGATGGAAAGGAAAGGGATGCTGACATCCCTCCAAGAAACTTAGTGTTTGATAGATGGGAGCCACTGAGCTTGGGAGCTTAGTGTTAATGGATGGGAGCCACTGTGAAACATGAGAGAGGTATTGTTATGTTTGGGGAACCATATAGTCTGCAGAAATGCACAAAGTCCTTGTAAAAATTAATGAAAGGGGCCCAAAGCCAGTGAGGACTGGATTGGGTTCACTGGCTATGATGGCTGGGAATCATGAGCTTCCAGATGTTGCTTGACAGCCAGTTCCAGTAGCTCTAGCTGCTAGCCAGTGCTGACGAATGCTGGGAGCTGCAGTCCAATAACATCTGGAGGCTGTATGATTCCCACCTATCAGCTATGGTATATTGAGTGTCAGCTGGAAGGTGAAGTTGGTAAATACCCTCTGGTGCTAAATCCAGCCAGTCTCTGAGTCTTAATCTGGCTTTTTAGTCCTCTTTGCAGGACCATTCTCACTTCCTCATGATACCGTCGCTGGGTGGTTTCCCAGCTTTAGTACAGGTTTTTATCCCTGTTTTAGAAGGTTGAAATGCCTTTCCTAATGCTTGGTTAATAGCAAGAAGAGCTCTGCGATAAAATATGCTACATATTTGGTCCTATCCTTTTGCCCACAGTTGTCTTCACCTCTAAAGTGGTGCCCAAAAACTTCTTTGTACCTGAATTCAGCTTTTTAGGCCTGAGGAAGAGGGCAAGACTGGTAGAGATATTTACAGGTGCACAGTTGTTAGGAGATGATGGGAGGGCCAACATGGTGTTGTCATTTGAGTGTCGGACTGGGACTCTTGGCTTCAAAACTTTGCTGTATCACCCTGCACTTCTTAGTGATGCTTTGAGGATGGGAGATTGGCTTTCTGAACCAATGGTTCATATTCTTTTCTCTTGTGCTCACTCAACAGGCTTCCTGATGGCTTGACTCGCAGAGGGGATATTAACCTGCTCATGCTGGGAGATCCTGGTACAGCCAAGTCCCAGCTGCTTAAGTTTGTAGAACGATGCTCGCCTATTGGGGTAAGTGTCCTTACGAGTAATTGCGTATTGCCACTTTGGGTAATTTTCATATCAGCCAATATTTCTTTATTGCTCTGGAATAATACTGCTTTCCCATATAGTCTTAAGTTTGAATCCATAGGAAAATAATCTATTGATCCATCAAAAACTCATTCAGACTATAGATCAGTGGTGATAATCACCTGACTAACCTAAAATGAATATTCTCTGTTTCTGGTTTGAGTGTTAGCTGCATCTACTGTTAATAATACTTACCTTATATTCAAGTGGAGAACACAACAATAAAAGAAGTTGAAGGAATAGAAAATAGATTTGGATGGCATGGATACTTATGCTACGACAAAGTAAAGGTGAATAAAGACTTTAACAATCATTGTATCCGAAAGGCTCTATTGAAAGTATGGATACAAATAAAACACAAATTTTATAGAGGACTTCCGTTGTGGACCTCACCCCAAGAAGCATTTAATATTGCTCCAACAAAACAGCGAAAATTATTGACGTATCAAGAGCTGCTGAAAAAGGATGGTACAAAGTTAAGAATGAGTACAGAAGAGGAATTAAAAGAGCAAGGCCATGAATTTAACTGGTTCCCATGGAGACAATTAAAAGAGAGATTTAAAATGGACCAAAAATTATATGGGTTTGAAAGAAATGAAAATGAATTGGATGTATTGATGAAAGGGGACCAGAAAAAGAGAATTTCTAGATTTTATAAAATATTGCTACAAAGAGAGATGGAACCAGAAACTGTTAAAAATAACATGGTTAGATGGGCTCAAAATATAGGACATCCAATTGAGTTGGATACATGGGTGAGGGCGTGGAAGACAGATGTAAAGTTTACACCAAGTTTGAATTTAAGACAAAATTTTTATAAAATGCTATATAGATGGTACATGACACCTGTAAAACTGAAAAAAATAACAAGAAATGGAAATGGAAAATGTTGGAAATGGGTGATGAGGAAGAGGGATCTTTTTTTCATATGTGGTGGACCTGTAAAATAGCAAAAAAGTTTTGGAAAGAAATACATGATGAAATTCAAAGAATGTATGGTTTTAACTTTGAAATGAAGCCAGGACTCTATTTGTTGAATATGTTAGGGCAACAAAGAGAAATAAAATCTCATCAAAAGACATTGTTATATATAATAACTGGAGTAAGACTGACTTACACTCAACGTTGGAAAGAAAGAAAATATCTTGATATAAGAGAATGGAAATTCAAAGTCCTGGATATGATAGCAACTGAAAAGCTAATTTTTTCACTTAAAAATAAGCCAATCCAGGGCTTTGAAAGAGAATGGTGAGAGGTATTGAACTGGATTAAAGAATGAAATAGGGGAAAAGAAAGAAAGGCTGTGAGAAAGGTGGAAGACAAAATGAGGTGGTAAAAGATAAAATGTAAATAGTTAAATATAAGCTAAAAGTAATAGTTTACGATTGTTGTAAAATAGAGATAATGTACAGAATGGAAAGTTTATACGGAATGAAATGTTAAACTCAGATTCAACTGGGAAGATGGATGCCTGGAAGTGGGGAGGGTTTTTTTTATTGTTTTTCATTTAAAATTTTAATAAAAATTATTAAAAAATAATACTGACCTTATAGTGGAGTCTCTGATTATATCTGGGTGGTCAATTTTCCATTTTGTATTGTGTCTTCCAATAAATAAGTAAATAAATAAATTTTAAAAAAATAAGAGGAAGAAAGTAAAAAGGAAAAAAAAAGATTTCCTGGATTTACTTTAATTATTGCATTTTGGTTCTGCTCTTCCACTGATGACCACAGGGTAGCGTGAGCTTTGGCATCCTTGAGAAATAGATTAGGCTGGAAGATGGTAACAATTCAGTTGAAGAGGAATTAGAATCTGGTTCTCCCCTGCCCTAACTTGATTTTCCAACTACAGTAGGAACCAGAGCTTGGAAAAGTTCCTTTTTTGGTGCTCCCAGAATTCTCCCAGTCATGCTGATTGGGGAATTCTGGGGAGTTGCAGTCCAGAAAAAAGAACTCTTCTGAGCTCTTAACAAAAGTCAGGTTAGAGGACAGCAACAGAGTTAGAAGCACAGTTAAAAAAAATGAAATCAGCATATATTGGTTGTGTCTAAGCAAGGAGAGAACAGAGTCAGGATTAATTGATCAAATGTCAGGAAGGATGTTGCAGCCTCCCCTAAGATCTTGGCCAAGTTTGTATCAGCCCTACATAAAGTATTGCTCCATCTGTTCAGGTGTAGATGTTAGCAACCTGCAAAAAAGAAAATAACCAGTTTCCTTTTGTGTTTGCTTGGAGGAATTTCTTAGTCATTCACCTCACTGCCTGTGCTACTTACAAGCCTGCCATGCACAAGCAGAATGTAATTTGTACATGCAGAGCGGTCAAAGTAGTCTTTGTGCCACAGTAATAACACTTCCCATTATGTCCTTCAAGTAATTTAGCAGAATGTGCTTAGCATGCTTGTCTCTTTCTTCACAGCAGAAGTTGGCTGTAGCTAGGAATCAAGACGCACTGTGAATGTATACCAGAAAACATTTGCTCATCTGACTCAGTGATCTCTGCAGCAGTTGTCACACAGACAGTAGTTTGTCTGTAGGAGTGCAGTGGAGTATGCCAGGAATGGGCAGCCATTGAGGGTCCAGAGCTCATATCTACCCGTCTTCTCATCTTCCCAACCCATCCCCAAGCCTTGACAGGTCACAGCCTCCCTTTTAAAGAAACCGATATGCCCAGACAGTCACTTCTGGTTTTAGGAGAAACTATTTCAAGCCTAAAAAAGGGCCATGGAAGATGCTGGAATAATCTTTAGCCAGTGGTACCCCCTGGAGATTCTCCTGGAAGCATGAATGGCCTATTTTTGGGGACTGGAATAAAATTCAGGAGGGGGTGGGTCCAGAAGCCACTGTCCAGTGCATTCAGTCCATGGGTTGCATACTTTCCAGCCCTGAGCCTTGGCTCTGCTCCAGTGACACATTGGACCCATGATGAAAGCTACCTATGCTAGAAGCAAAGTGACTGGCCAGTTTCTTGCAGGTTTACTTCTATGATACAGTAAGAATGAATGTGAAATATGGAATGAGGGAGCAGACTTTTAATTGCAGGATTCCTTTGCTATTTGGTAGATGCAAATATTACCCAACCCTTACATATCATATTTGTCACATTTTTATATTTTACTGCTTTGGAATTTAACGTGTGATAGCTATTTGGGCTGCCTCCCTAAAATGGGCACTTTGCAAATGTTCAACTCACCTGTCTGATTTGCTTCAGCTTGGGGTGAATACTCATGGCTATTGAAATGGCTTTGTGCAAACTGTGAAATCATTTGAATAGCTCAATGCACAATTCATCATGTTGATGATTTGAGCAGATCTAATTGTAGGGTAAGCCGGATGTGGCTTGTCATTGTCCTTTTCCACCATTTCTGCTTATTTCCCATGCTTCCTCTTTCTGGCTCTGTGTAAGTTAGCTTGCCTGTAACAAAGGGTATATCTACATCAATTTCATATCATTTTAACCACCATGTGTCCATTCTACAGAATCCTGGGACTTGTATGTTGTTGGGATTTTCTCTGGCATTCTCTAGAGAGATTCCTGAATACCTCACTAAAGTATAAATCCCAGGATGGCATCTTGGCAGCTATCGGTATGAAACTGCTATAACTATGTAGTGCACATACTTATGAATCAATGGTATAAGCTTCCTTGGTCTCCCAGAACTACCAAGCTGGCCTGGCACCGGCCGGCTGAATTACTCCCTTTGCCTTGTCTCTGAAATATGACCTGCAGGATCTCATATGCAGAGCTTGTAGATAATTACATTTTTGTAGACTACAACACAGAAAATTCTATGAGCTGTTGTCCAGAAACTTCAAGCTCGGTGATATGTCATGTTCTTTCTCCTTATCCACTCGCAGGTGTACACCTCTGGGAAAGGCAGCAGTGCAGCTGGCCTGACAGCCTCAGTCATCAGGGACCCATCTTCACGGAGCTTCTTCATGGAAGGAGGAGCCATGGTTCTGGCCGATGGAGGAGTGGTTTGCATAGATGAGTTCGACAAGGTATGTATGGGATGGACCGGTGAAAGCCTGGGCTTTGCTAAAGTACCCCAGTAGTGGTGGGCCTTTTTCTAGGCTCTTGCAGTGGCACCAAAAGGGAATGGGAGAAGAATCTATTAGTAGAAGTATTTAGCTGCATTTGAAGCTACTGTCAGCAGGAAAAATAAGAGTGCTGTGGCATGTTAGAAGCTAAGTAGCCTATTAAAATAAGTGGGTTTTTTTTTTTCATCCACTATTCTAATGAGTGTTATCTGTCTGGTTCTGTGGTTTCTGGTTTTTTAATGCTCCTTTTTATTGTAAGCTGAGTTTTAATTTTAATGGTTGAGAACTAAATTGGTAAGTAAGTGGAAGCAAACTGAAATGTTAAGTGAAAAATCTGAAAATCCCAGACCATAAATATGTTGTGTCCCCTCTTCCTTCAGAGGTGAAGTTATTTAGTTATTAAACTGTGTATATCCAAACCTGTATCATGGGGTGCAGCATACAACCAAAATGAGTATTAAGAGATTAAAACAATTTAAAACAATAAAATAACTTAAATAGATTAAAAGCGTATTAAGCAAGTTGATATTAAATAGAGGTGCATATTTATGCACAATGTGCAGAAATATTTTGGAGGGAACCAGGCCCCAAAGGCTTCAGTGGATAACCAGGTCTTTATGTGGTGCTAGTGCTGCTAAAGGCAAAGGGAGGGCATTCCTCAGCTGGGGTGCAACCGCTGAGAAGACCCTCCCCATGACCTCATTGATGGGATGCAAAGGAGAGAGCATTCCAAGCAGGCCTGATTTTCAGGCAAGCTTATATTGACAGGTATTCTACATAGACCCCCTTTTAACAACAGTCTGGTTTTGGAATTCCCTCTCCAGAGAAATTTGGGCAGGCTCGACATTATGGTTTAGACTAGGAGCAAGGAATCTTTGCCCCTCTAGATTTTTTATTTCAATCCCCATCATTCCTCTCTAGCATGCCCAGTGGTAAAGAGTTGTGGGAATTGTAGTCCAAAATAGCTGTAGCAAAAATTGTTCCCCTGCCCTACTTTAGATAGATAGTGAAAAAAAATACTGATCCACTGAGGTCTACGCAGTTAATACTGAGCTCTGATTTCTTGTTTTATCTGTGTTTACCTTTTCTCCCAGTATGGGATCCAAGGTGGCTCACAGTGTGACTTAAACACAAAACCTAATCATAATAATAAGGAACAAGTACCCTGTTGAAAACAGCACTAGTTTAAACAGCCTAAAAGTATTTAAAACAGAATAATGAGGATGAAAATATCTTATCCCCCATTAAACAGCCCCCTGCAGCAACCAGTTGATAACCAAAATCAAAATAAAAAGGTGTTATTTGAAAAAGCTGATTAGTTTTTGTCTTCTAATTATTTATATTGTGTTTATTTATACATTGCCTTGAGCACATACTGAGCAATAATTTATCCTAAATTATTTTTTAATTTTATTTGTTTTTTAAAAAATTAGAGGCTATAAGGGCTTTTGAAGGGAATTTGACTCATATACTGCCTTTCTTCCAGGATTGTTTCCAGTATAATCAAAACAGGATCTAGTTTAAAATTAAAATACATTCAAACATTAAAATACAGATTTAATTAATATTATCAAGGCATGAATAAAAATAGTTTAAAAATATTTTTAAAAATAACAATAAGGAGGGAGTAAAATGTTAGAAGTCCAGCACAGCTGTTTCATCATAATTTCCAGGGAGTTGCTGACATCTGGCACGAACACAAACGTCTTTGCCTGCTAGCAGAACAAGAGGTGAGAGGATTAGCCTAGACATCTCTGGAAAAGAGTTTTGTAATCTGAGAGCACAGCTGAAAAGACCCTATCTTGTCACTGTACCGAACATACCTCTGAAGGTGGCAGAACCGAATGCTAGCTCTACTACAGATCTCAAAGCTCGGCAGGCACGTAATAGAAAACACAGTCTTTCAGATAGTCTGGATCCAATGGGCTCAGGGCTTCATAACCAGCATTCTGAATTGTACCCAAAACTGACCAGTAGCTGTTTAACAAATAAATATGCCTAGAGCTTTTATTTTAAATATAACTACACTGGAACTTCTAAACTGGCCAGTCGTTCCAAACTTCTGCGTTTGTCATGCATGCACCTTTTTATTCTGTACAGCTGTGTTTTCTGTTTTGTGTTTTTGGGCATGGAAATGCTACAGTTCTTGGAATGCCAGCAGCCTAGGTAGCTTAGCATTGTGCATCATTTGCCTGTCTCTGATAGAGGAGGAAATAGTGTAGGCAGATTGATGTTTTAGTCTTCTACCATTCATGTTCTCTGATGTTCTAGTCTTCTAGCATTTGTATTCCCAGATACTTTAGTCTTCTGGCATTCATATTCCCACAGGATAGGCCTGGCTTTGATTGACTTCTCTTTTTTATTTTGTCCCCATTTACAAGATGCGTGAAGATGACAGGGTAGCTATCCATGAAGCCATGGAACAACAGACAATCTCTATTGCTAAGGTGAGTCTGTGAAGCTGCATGGACCTCTGAGGAAGGCTTTCCACTCCTTTGCGCCCTTTGCGCCCATGTTTGGGGCTCCAAGGAGTCAAATATTTTTTTCCCCTCAAAAAAAGGAACACAGAAGAGGCCATTTTTTGGAACAGGAAGTAACTTCTGCTTACTTCCTTTCGTTAAAAAAAGGCATCTCCTGGATCTCAAATGGCCTCAGGGGGGGTTAAAACATCATGAAAATGCCCCATGCCTTTTGGGGGCAATGATTTAAAAAAAAAAAAATTAAAAAAAAGTTGCCAGAGTATGTGGCCTTCCAGAGATCCAGTGTGGTGTAGTGGTTTGAGTGTTGAACTGAATCTGGAGACCAGGGTTTGATTCCCCGCTCCACCATGGAAACTCACTGGGTGACCTCAGGTGCATCAGACACTCTAAGCTTCAGAAAACCCTGTGGTAGGTTCATGTTAGGGTCGCTATAAATTAAAAAAGGCCTTGAAGGCACACAACAACAACAACAGTGACCTTCCAGCATCTGAGTAGCTAATGTGGCCCCTTAAGCCCTCAGAAATTGCCCTCCCCTGATCTACAGTATGGAGGAACTTGTGTTTGCTTATCAATGTCTTGTATGGCTTTTAAACTGCCAGTCTGGTATAGCAGTTAGAGTGTTGGACTCAGGTTTGGGAGATCCAAATTTCCATTAAGCCATTGAGTTCTCTGGGTGACCTTGGGCCAATTACCCTCTCATAGTCTGATTTATCTCACGTAAAATGAAAGCTAGGCTTAAATTATACTGCTAAATTGTGTAATGTTTGTATAAGAATGTGCTTGTACAGGAGTCCCCTACTTTTCAATGATTTCTATTTTTTGGCAATGCTCCGGTCCCTAACCTGTCACATAGATGAGAGATGTCTGTATTGTAAATACATGATGAAGTGAGCTTCATTTCTCCTCCATGGCAACAAGAGGAAGCTGGTAGATTTCTCAACTCACTTCAAGCATGGCATTACTATAACTTGTAGGTCTGGTCTACCTTTTGCAACAGTTCGAGAAAAGACTTGCATATGGGTTTGCTGTTCTGTTGTGTTTAGTGCAATACCGTCACACTCAAATGACATAAGTTTCTTTTCACATTTATGCAGGCTGGCATCACAACTACTCTAAACTCACGGTGTTCTGTGTTGGCAGCTGCCAACTCTGTTTTTGGGCGCTGGGATGAAACTAAAGGCGAGGAGAACATAGACTTCATGCCCACCATTCTTTCCCGATTTGATATGATCTTCATTGTCAAGGATGAACACAATGAGGAAAGAGACATGGTAGGTTCCTGGATACAGCAGTGCAGAGAGTGAAGGTGCCTAAACTAAAAGTAAAAGAAAGGCACTCCTCCAGTGTTACCCTACTTTGTATCTGTTCTGTGTGATGGAGCACTTCCAGAGGAAGGACAATCCTGAATCCAGTTGTTTGTCATGTTTCAAACGGTGTGTGCTTCTTGATTGACTTTCCTTCCTTGCTAGTGAAGCACTCTTGGCCAAATTTAGCATTTCCTTTGGGTGGAAGTCAGACATCCAAAACCTACTGGGATCCAATTATTAGGGTGTTGAGTTTGGATCTGAGACCCCCTAGTGTGCAAGTCAGTAAAGGAATTCTGTATCTACCTGTGAGTTTCCATTTTGGATCCTCACAGGTAGATACACTAAAACTACTAATGCTGCTGCTTTCCTATATGTGAGTGGTTCAAGGATTTTATCTTGGTTCAAAGATTTTACTGAGAAAATTGTCTTTTTGATAGGGAAAGAACGTAGTTGGATGCCAAGATGCTAGAATGTTCTGGCCTCCAAAAGGTCCTGATTGCTTCAATTTGCTCATCTCAACTATGGCAAATTTTTCTTACAGAGCTGAGCATAGCTCCTTTTACCCTCCCAGATTCTTTGTGTGGGTATGATTTGCTTTGCTCAGAGGTCCATGTTTCTTCCTCAGGTATGCATGATAGGTAGTCTCTAAATCAAATAAACATACATACATATATACATGCATTTTATAGATTCTTGGACAGTTCTGCTTTCTGATGGTTCTGTTTGTGTAGTGCCTCATACTATTCTGCTTTGTAAATAAAGAAAATGTATTATTGGGAGTGTTCATGTATTATTAGGAGTGGCCTAAACTTAGCTCCTTGCCATGTAGATATTGTGACTGAACTTTACAGTAAGATATAATTATTCCACACTCCAGCTGAATTGGAGATGAGATAGTACCAGTTGCTCTTTGCAGGATTGCTGCTGACACTGGCTAATTTACCTAGGGTTGTCTAATAAGTGGTTTGAACTCTGAGTAAAGTCCAACCTCTCCCTTGAAATTTTTTTTTTTTTAACTTTGTCAAGGCCATTCTATCTCTCAATCTCTGCAGGATGGAAATATTGGTGGCCTGCTGCACATCGTGTCTTCTTTTAAAGATTACAGAACATTTTATATGTGAAAATTGCTTCCTAAAGGATAAGTAATTGTAGCGGAAGGCCAGACAAGAGCCCTGATTAAAGAGGCTAATGGCTCCTCATTTAAATGAATGCTATGACAAACGGGGGTCTCTTGCAAGGTCAAAAGCAGGTCTGTGTGATTCTTTTCAACCTTCCTGCTCTGTGCTGTTTCCATAGACACTGGCCAGGCATGTGATGTCCCTGCACGTGAGCGCCCTAACGCAGACCCAGGCTGTTGAGGGTGAGATTGAGCTCAACAAACTGAAGAAGATGATTGCCTATTGCCGCGCGTAAGTCAGTTGGACAATTCCAGTGAAGATCAGCCAAGAGCACAGCCGAGAATCTTTAAATAGGTCATAGCATGAGCCAGCTCTTCGTTAGGAGTGCATCTACCCAGTTATAGCACTTCAGTACCACTTTCACTACCATGACTCCATCCTGTAGACCCTGAGGAACTGTAGTTTGCTGAGGTACTTAGCACTCTGTGCTAGACAGAATTCTAGTCCCTTCCCCTCAACTACAGCACTAGGTAGGCAGCTGTCCCTCCAGGGCACCTTGAAGGACCACAGCCCAGAAAAAAAGTTAGAAAAACAATGTCCAACAATACCTCCAGGAGCACAGGGGCAATGTCACCACATTTTTGGCTGTCTAGGCTGTTTAAGGCCCCAAAGAGGCCTTTCTTCCAGCTCAGTGACTCAGATGTTGATGTCACAATCACTTCCTGATGGAAAAAAAACCAAAAGCATTTCCTTGGCCTAAAATGACCTGGGGAAGCTAACAATATGCCAGAATTGGCTCCCACACATCGTATGTGGGATTTGGGGACATTTGAAGGAAAAAAGAGTAGAAGAAAGAATTTAAAATGATTTGGTGCCCTAGGGACTACAAAAACAACTCTGGGATTCTTTTAAGTAACCAAACGACAAATTCCAGGATTCCATAGGATAGAGCTATGACATTTAAAATGGCATCGTATTGCTATAATTGTGTAGTGCTGATACATATACACTCTGTATGTGGTATGTAGCTTTCTCTTGGCTGATGAGAGGAGGAATCCACACACTGTCAAGAACAGACAAGGAAGCAGCTGTCATCAAAAGCAAATGGCTCTCAGGCAGTGGCCATCTTGATTTCTTGGTTCTTTCTCTGTCTATGCCCAGAACAGAACTCTGTTGGCTTTCCCCTGTACTTTGCTATTGTTTCTTTCACTGTGTTCCGCCCTCCATCTGCAGCCCATTTCTTTTTAAAGTGAAAGCAGTCTGAAGAGATTGTGAATTTCAGCAGAGGAACTAGCAAGTTGGAGACAGGCTGCCTTAACCCTTTTCCTTGTAGTTATTTTAGCCTCTTAGTGGTGTTTGGACTCCATCTTAGTTGAATTGAGTAGCTGTACTACTGAGATACTGTTGAAAAAGTTGAATTCTTTCTCTCAAAATCTGCTGTGATATATAAGACCATTTCCAGCTCATGGTTTCAATTATACTGAGGCTCTTCCAGGTGGATGAGCGCTAAGATACCAGCAGCAGAGCGTAGAAAAGTTACATTCTTGAAATACAACTCCTGGAATCTCACAGCTGTCATGGCCAAAAAAAGTAATTTTCCAGCCTTAGATGGATGTCAGGGCCAGTTGGAAGGAAGAGTTTGATCTACCATCTGATTGACTGAGTTGTGCAATTCTTCCTTCAGGAAGTGTGGTCCTCGTCTCTCTGCAGAGGCTGCAGAGAAGCTGAAGAACCGCTATATCCTCATGCGCAGTGGTGCTCGCCAGCATGAGAAGGAGACCGACCATCGATCCAACATTCCCATTACTGTCAGGTAAGGAGACAATATGGGTCTCTGGATGATGGCAACATCACGTGGGAGACATCGTCTATGTTATGCTCAGCTCCCTTGAGGCAATCTGATATTGTGGACTAGGGTCAGGGAGGGAAATGTTTTTGTAATTATTGGGTACATTACAGTAAAGTACAATAATGTATAGTAATGTAATAACTGTAGTGAGGGGATGAGAGTATGTTATGGCTGACTGGTGATTGGTTGAGTGTCTGAGGGGATTTTAAAAAGGCAGGTGTGGGTGGCAGCTAGTCAGAGAGAGAGCTGGGTCTGTCAAGGTTAGGATTATGAGTTAGAGATGTCAGGAGAGTTAGATATGAGAGAATGAGGGATAAGTGTCACCGTTTGGAATAGGAGAGATAGATATAAAGTGGAGGTAGAGTCAGGATTTAAAGGTATTAAGTAAGTTATCTTTGATGTTATGCTCAGTTTCTGTTTAATAAATCATTTTTGTATTATACACTTCTGTCTCTGAGAACACTACACAAGGGGTTGAAAAGCTTGAGTTTCAGACACATGACGTCTGTAGTGGCAGCAGTTAATCAAGGGCGGTGGTGTCCAGTGGGAAGATTAGATGAATAAAGTTTCACACAGAAACCACAAGTGCATTTAGAAGGTTTAGAATATTTAGAATATTTGATCCCATAGTGAAGGGACAGGAGGAGGCCCTCCTGTTGGTGGCAGAGGTGGGATTAGTGGAAGCCCTCAAAGAGTCCATGTTGCCTATTGTTTAGACAGCATGGGTCACATTTCCCCCACTCAGGACAGTGACCTGCATGATAGATGTGTTTTCGCCACAGTCTTGGATCTGGGAAGGACATAGATGTAGCACGCAGTTCGTATTATAAGAAAACTTCCCCAGTCCTAGGCCTGCATCAGGAAATGGGGAAATGTATAATGCTGAAGGAAGAAGGAAGAGATACTTGGGTATGTGAAACCTGTGTGTCTGGACATGTCTGGCCTAGTTCTTGATGAGATAGCGAAGCTGATATCACATCAGATTGCAAGACTGGCTGGGATTTAATTAAGCTAGTGTGCCATTGAGTCATATAGGTCAAAATTATCTTTTCTTACTGGCAGCAACTCTCCAGAGACTTGGGCAAAGATTTTCTACGTCACCTCTTACCTGTGCCTTTTAAACTAGAGATACTATGAATTGAACCTAGAATAATTTCTGTGTAAGCCAATGTGCTCTGCCATAGAGCCAGAAGTTGTATCTTTTAACATGTTCTATCGTTGCTGCTCTTGAAAGAGGCTCCCCTCCACCACTCTGTGGAGTGACTTAGTTGGTTTTATGGGGGCTGCCCTTTTCCTTCTTGATGTTTGAGGGGGGTATGTTGCATGAGAGAGAGGGAGGGTATTCCTTTTGGAGAGAGATGTTCTGTTTGTCCTTTGGTTCACAATAAAAATTGTACACAGCAGAAATGGGAATTGTGAAGGCCCTCCATGTGCTATTGATCTGCAGCGCCCAGCTTTTCTAACTGTAGGCTATGATCAGCAACATCTAGATGGCTGCACAATTCTCACCCTGCAGCAGAGCTAACACCTTCTCAGGTTTTTAGGTAAGGCTTGGCTCATCCCTTCCTTAGAGTGTTTATTGCTATTCACCTCTCCCAAGAAGTACAGCATGAAGAGAAGGAGAGACACTATCTTAGAGTCTAGGGGTGAAAAGCTTTATTGGGGAATGATCATTGCCCAGTACTGATACTTTGTAAGCATTTCTGTTCCAAACATCTTTCTGCTTTACCTTTGTATTTTTATTATTTTTTAATTGTTATTGTTATTTTTGGCTTCCAGTTTCTTTAGTACTGTTTCCTTTTCCTCCTCTCTGCTCATTTAATTTAATTTAATTTTTCCTTCCATTGAGTTTTTTTTAATAGATCTCTTTGTTTATGTGTTTTAGACAGTTAGAGGCCATTGTGCGGATTGCCGAATCTCTCAGCAAGATGAAACTCCAGCCTTTTGCTACTGAAGCAGATGTGGAAGAAGCTCTGCGCCTCTTCCAGGTCTCAACACTGGATGCTGCCATGTCGGGCAACCTTTCAGGTGAGCTGGCCAGAAGGAAAACATTCAGCTCAACTCAGTTTTTGTTGACCAGAGATTTCACTGTACTAATTGTGATGCTGGGGGGAAGTGGCAGGAGATGGCTGATGTGTTTTCAGGATTTCAGATGTTTTGTTCATGTGGGCACAGTGTTGTTCTTTGACTATAAAACCAACTGTCTGAGTCTTAGTATAGGCTTTGCAGAGGTGGTATGGTATTGTGCAGCCTTCCCCAACCTGGTGCCTTCAGATTATTAAACTAAAACTCCAATCATCTTCAGGTAGCATAGTTGATGGTTGCTTAAGGAGAATGGAGTTGTAGTCCAGCATTACTGTTGGATCCCAACCTGGGAAACACTGAGATCATAGCTGAGGGGGAACTAGGAAGCCTCAGCTCCATTTCCTGCCTTTTCTGTGAACTGAAGTCAATGTTTAGTCTTCCACACAGTGTTACTAGAGAGTTGAAGGATGTTGCAATCCATTATCATATGAAGAACTAAAGCATTTTTTCTCACTCATCCACATCAGCAATTTGATGATAATACAGACATTACCTTACTTTACAGACTTGCTGTAAGGAGAAGCAATGAGATAATAGACTGCAGTGTGCTTTTGACACCTCTGAAACACTATGCAAATTGCTTTGTTTTGGACAGTGTTGTAAAGACTGGATTCCTTAGAAGTATAAGTAAGGAATGCAAGGTGGTCTCCTTGCTGATGTCTTTTATTTTCCTGCTTGGAAGGATATGATGGTTCCAGTGGATCAAATTTGACAAGGCAGGGTGTTTCTAAATGAGACTGCAGTCATGTTAAAGCAGTTCATCCATTCCATTTTCTCTGAATGAATGTGTTCCCCAGTGACCTGCTCTTGTAAACACAAAATGTACTCTTTAAATTAGGAGGTACAGTGGCTCCTTGGGATCCCAATAATAAATGTCCATGGAGGACTGTGTGGGTCTGAAATGCTGTCTCTCCTCCTCAGGAGCAGAAGGATTCACTACCCAGGAAGACCAGGAGATGTTGTCTCGTATTGAAAAACAGCTCAAGCGTCGCTTTGCCATTGGCTCCCAAGTGTCAGAACATAGTATTGTCCAGGATTTTGTGAAACAAGTAAGTTAAGCAAATTAGATGACGGGAGAAGTTAGGGTTCATGGCAGTGGTGCTTGATGGCTTCCATTTGAGTGGGACAAGGAATTCAATCTAAGTTTTAGTCCAGACTTTAAAGGAGCTATATCAGGTGTTGAACCCCATTCTTGATAGGTTCAGCAGCTTGGATAGCTCCCTTAATATTGTGCAGAGCTGAACTACAGGTCATATAGATTCTCATCAAAGGAAGGAATCTACCTGAATCCCTTGTTCGGTATCCCTCTAGCATTCATCCCATCTGCGGCCAAAAATAATAGCTACTGGCTTGGTGAGAGGACTGCTTGTTTTTAAAACAGTTCTCTAGTGATCTGTACTCTCTGCGTGTGTTGACTGAGCAAGTATACTTCACATGCTGAAATATTCTAGCTGTTGAAGTCCCACATCTACTTTATTGCACTCTCAGATGAATGGAACCAAGTTATAAAGAATACCATTTTCAAACATAACCATTTAACTGAAGAAGAGCTAGAGTCAAGAAACTGCTTTGTCATTCAGGAACTCCTGTTCACTTTCTCCTAGCTTCTGCCTTTGATTAACTCCTGATTGTGCAAGTTGGATTTGAAATCAGTTAACAATTTTGTTGAGGAACCTAGCATTGACACATTGAGTGTTGTTCCCTTTTTTTCATGTTTGTGATTAACAGGGTATGCTATGTGCCACTCTACTTCAGGTTCGCACCACTGTGTCATGTGCTGTGACACCCATGTGGGCCACGGAGAAGCTCCCATCTTGACTAGGCCTGTACACCATGAGCAAGGCCTGTATGTCATAAGAAAGCAACTGGTTGCACTGTTGGCTGCCATTTTGTAATTAGCTCTGAACTTGTAGGTGCTGGTGGCTGCTATGTCAATGGAAGTTTTACATTTTCTCTGGGTTTTAGTCTGAGCTTTAAAAGGGCTTTTCAAGTTATTGAACATTATCCTCAGAATAGCAACTTGCATAGTTTCTTTAAAGTTTGGAATAAAACCCAGGGCAGATTCACTACTCCACTGACTTGTGACTTGTCCCCACTCACCACTGCCCTAATAGTTTATGCTCTGGAAACCAACATGAATGATAACTGTCTAAGGGCACGTGGTGGAGTTGTGTTGCTGGAGCTTTTATGCCACTTGGATGGGAGGTCAGCTGGGAATGGTCCATAAGTAGCTCTGTATTCTTTTCAAAGGAGAGAGGAGGACAGTCCTCTACCCAGAGGAGTTCAATAGTCATTCAGTTAGTCATTGAGAGTGTACTGGTGACCTGGAAAGTGAGAGATCTGTGCCTGCTTTCTGTGCCTGCTTTCCCTGTATGCATCTAGCTCTGTCCTAGGGATAGGCAACCTGTGGCCCTTCAGATGTTGAATTTCAGCTCCTTTCATGCCTCACCATTGGTTATGCCAGCTAGGACTGCTGGGACTTGGAGTCCAACAACATCTGGAGGATCATCGCTTAACCTTGTTCACTTTCTTGGTTCAGCTTCTCCAGGGTTTCTGTTTGCCCTTATTGGCCTTTAGCTTGCAGTAGGGAGAAAGAAGGGATCTCCCTGCATGGATACTATATTTTTATATTGGGAAGGATTGTTTCTTGTAATACACTATAAACCTAGAATGTTTAACAAAGAATGAAAGTAAAAAAAAAAAAAAGCTGTCTCTGCCCTTCTCGCCAGTCCTCCCTTCCCCCCTCCACAGAGCTCAGCATTATGTCCCCGTTGTACTTTGGAGGCAAAGTTGCTCGGCAAAGCAGATGCTAATCTCAGCACAGTGCATGCTAAATTATCCATGGGACTAGCATCTTAACTCACCCACTGTTCCCTTCCCAAGTTCTGTTTTTGCTTTTTGACATCATGGGCTTCACAAATTTGTCTTCTGCTTTTCTGTGCTTCTCTCCCAGAAATATCCTGAGCATGCCATCTACAGGGTGCTGCAACTCATGATGCGCCGGGGAGAGATACAACATCGCTTGCAACGCAAGGTCCTATACCGCATCAAGTAACAGGCTCAGTTTTCTCCTGTGAACTGAAAGAAGATTGGCTTTCACTGCCAGCAACAAAAAAGTTCCAGGAGTTCCCTTGGGCTACTTGCCTCTTTGCCACACTTAGCTTCTACAGTGAAGTCCTTCAGAGAAAAGGTGAAGAACATGGAGCATTTACATCCTGACTTACAGAATCTCTTCCTGGCAACAGAAGCCAGAGATAAGAATACATCTTGTTTTTGTTTGTTCCCAGCTTCCCCATTAAGATGTTGCTTTGATCTTTTGCTAGAATATTAAAAGCCTTTTAACTGCATTAAAACTTAACAAATTAGCTATGTTATGTTTATCACGGATGGATGGATGGTTCTTTTTGAAGACCTAGAGGGGAAAGGATGGAAGGGGTATCACGTGTGGAGGTAATCTCTTTAACTTGCTTCTTTCTGTTCACGGCCATCAGCAGCTTAGTTGGCTAGGTGTACTCAGTTCTGTAGTGATCTCAAGTGAACTGCACTGAAGTTGTTGGCAATGGCCCAGGGGCAGAGCATTTTCTGAAAACAAAGCTCCTTCCCGTGAGAGATGCAAATTCCAAGGCATGTTTATGCAACCTGACTTTTGCACACGGTGGTGACACATCAATAACTAATTAGCCTGTAGTTTGGGAGCTAATTTGAGTGTGTCATCCAGTGCTAGAGGCAAGGAAGCAAATGTGCTGGGGTTTGTGAGGCATGTCGTAGGCTAAATCCTTCCTTTTGGGGATGAAATGTTTCTACGTAGCTAATCAGTGTCATGTCAGAGGTAACAGAATGTCTTCAGCCATCGTGCTTTCCTTAATTGCAAGTAGAAAAATGGCTTAACAAGAAAGGGACCAAAGTATATCAATTCACCTGCCTGTTGGCATCTCTGCATAGGCAGCAATTCTAGGTGAGTGGGATCCACGCTTGTACAGACATACAACTGGCAAGTATGCTCCATTTTTCAAGAACTGCGATATCTGCCACTGGTGCTTCCCTCAAGACAAAAGGGCCCATTTTGTATTCTTTCTTAGGAAAAAGGTATTATGCTGTTTGTTTCCACAAAATATATAAATAACATAATGATAATGTATAAGCTACTAAAAATAGCCTGTAGAAAGTATTAAGAACTACAACAAGGTAACATTTAGGCCATTTCCACACTAGACTGCTATAGCACTATTATTCCACTTGCAACATCCTATGGAATCCTGGGGTTTGCAGTTTCGGGAGGGGATTGTTGAAAGCTGGCCCCTCCCGAAACTGCAAACCCCAGGATTCCATAGGACATTGCAAGTGGAATAATAGCGCTATAGTGCAGAAATGGCTTTAACAGTGTTAAATCTAAAACACCAGCAAGTTAAAGCCTGCCAGTATTATATTTTATAAAACCAAACAATCAGGCCAGTATAGCATAGTTGGATAATCTAAATATTCTCCCAAATGGCTGGTGAAATTGTACAGCCCTCACTAGTTAACATACGGAGGAGAGTTCCCTGTATACTGAATTCCACAAGAATAGTTGCATCATCACTAAGAAGAGTCAAATCTGATCCAATTGACAAAAGCCTAAGGCTCTCTGGTAGAGTATGTGTTTTGCACGCAAAAAAGTCCCAGGTTCAGTTCCTGACATCCTTACCTAGGACTGAGCAATGGGAAATACTTATATCTGAAAACCTAGAGTGCTATTCCCAATTGGTACAGAACAGGTGTGACCAACTGTTCTTGGCCTACAGCTCCCATCAGTCCTACATAGCTCAGGTGATGATGAGGGATTATGGGAACTGCAGTCCAAACCCTCTGATCTAGACCAAGAATGGGACTCCTGTGGTCCTCCAAATCTTGCTGGTTTTCAAGTCCCAGCAGCTCCAGACAACACTGTTAATGATGAAGACTGATAAGACTTCCAATCCAACAAAATCTGAAAGCCACATGATTCTATCGCTTGATCTAGGCAGTACTGAAAGAGATGAACCAGGGGCCTGGTGCTGTAAGTCAAGGATAGGTAGATGGGTCTGGACCAAGTGGTAGATCTCCAGGTGTTTTGCAATAGATCAGACAATTTTGTGTGTATGTCCTCCTCCCTGTTAACACCAGTGACAAAAGAGATTTTTCCCCCCTAAGTTAGGCTGTTATCTGTCTACTTGAAAATCTGGAGATAACCTCTTGATTTTTATTTATTTATTATCTGTATTTGAATTTTCTTTGAAATGGGATGCCTATATTGAAAATCTGTTTTCTCAGCATCTTCCCCCTGCCCTGTAAAATAGCCCCTCTCTGTTGAAAATTAATTATTTGAAAACATTCCATAAATCAATGCCATGAAGTGGTATGAACTTTATATATTTAATATAACCAGTAGAGGGTGCTGGTAATTTGAGAACTAAGAACCAGAACTCCACAAGCCCACACAGCTGCATGTTGACATGCTGTTCCTTTACCAAAATAGAATAACTGAACCAACTTGGAGTGCCTGGTAGCCCTAAGCATTTGTCCTGCTCAGCTGGAAATACACTGGTTGAGCTCCACAAGAGCATTTGCCAAGAAAAAAAGTCCCATCCAGTCTTAATCATGTGGAGTCATACAGCAGATCCATTCAAAGATGTGATGAGCATTGCTGCTTCTTAATTATATCCAATGACATGGTGGGTGAGACTTATTGCTGACCCTGCCATTAGGCAGAGTGTTCCAGCTGACTCTAGCAGTAGATCTAGCATGTCTGAAAAGGGCAACAAGCTGCTAGCGATCCAATTTGTTATTTTACTGCAGGATATGGAGAGAGATGCTTATGGGATTTTCTGCTTCATGTGGCCAAATAGCTTTGTTGGCGTTTAGTACTTTGTACCCTAAAGGCATCAGATGCTGCCTGATCTTTGAAGCTAAGCAGGGTCAGCCCTGGTTAGTACTTTGGATGAGGGACTGCCAATAAATACCAGACGCTGAAGGCTATATTTCAGAGGAAGTAATTGGCACAACCACCACTGAGTATTTCTTGCTTAAGAAAATCCTATGAAATTGATGGGGTCTCCATAAGTCAGCAGGTGCTTTGAAGGCACATAGACACACAAACCTTGGTTTTGGTAAAGGAGTGTCTGTCCTTTCTGTCTCAAGTAGCCAAATGTCTTGAAATGGCCTATGTTTTAACTTATTCCTTTCTTCGCTGAAAGCACACTACATTGGGAAAGGTTGAAATACAGTCAGCCCTCCACATTTGCAGGGGTTAGAGGCTCAGGACCCCTGTGAAAGTGGAAAAAACACAAATCTCTCTAGGCCCTTCCTTCCTTGGGTGTAGCAGGGGGATGTTGGAAGAGTGTTCGTGGTGCCAGGCAGCAACCGGTGAAGGAGGAGGAAGCCCAGTGATGGATTTTTAAAGGGCTTCCCAGCCTGATCAGAACTGCTGAGAAGGAAGGTTACTTTGGGAAAGAAACACTTGAGGTGAGGGGTGGGGGTTGGACCACACTTGTGAGGAACCTCTTCTCTGCTGGCAAGAGGTCAGTCCATCAGGTTGTTATCAGGTTGGTATTTGCTTTTTTCTCAAGTCCTGGCTGCTTTGTTGTGCAACAGCTGGGTGAATGTGGTGTATCACACACACTCACTTTTTTGTGTGTATACACAAATATCAAATCCACAAAAGTTAAATCCACAAATGTGGAGGGCAGACTGTAGTTCACTTCATCAGTGCAGTGCTCAAATTTCTAGGGAGTTTATACAGGGGTAGGCTGGGGATAGCCCCCGAAAGGAAATACAGTAGCCGCTCCCACTGTAAGGCAAATTGTGGCTTCCTCCTCTATCCTAAAACTATTGAACAGGATACAACAGTTAAGGAGAACAGGTTTGTCTCTCCACTGCAGATAAGTTTTACCATGGCTACAGAAAGGCACATCTGTGTTGAGTGTTCCCTGTTTGCTAACTGAATAAATTATCTATGGATGCCTTATTGCAACTCAGATGTGATGTTGAATGGAAAAGCTTTGGCAATTTTAATTGAGCCAAGACACTACCAGAGTAAGTGCTTGATGCTGTGTAGATGAGCAATGGAGTTTGTGCTAGTTGCAGTTGTGTGATACATGATTTAAGAGATGGTCGTACCTCTGCTGACCTGATCAGCCTATAGGAAAAAATGCTAGCAATTTTTTTTACATATTCTTTTTATTAATTAAAATCACAAAATTAAAACATTTTATATTTATAATATTTACGTAATTGTACATCAATCTTTAATCCACATAATTATCTCTACTTATCCCTTAGATTTCATACCTTTCTTCTTGAATTGTAGATATCAAATCATATACAACACATAGCAGATATAACTAACGTATGACCTGTATCTAACTTATATACTCATCATATAATAACTATATAAAATACCTTTAAACAATTTGAACAAAAAGTTAATACCTACCTAATAACCTTCCCTTATTACATCTTCATAATTCATGGACAGTTATAACTTATCTATTTTTGACCAACAAATTTTCCTATATTTAATACTTCAACATTCAACCACTACTTTAAATCATAATTTCACGATCATATTTTCTTTCACTAGTATCTTACTTCTCAAAGTTTTTATCCAAACATTTTTCCTTCTCTTAACTTGTAGTTTCCAGTTCAAATTGCTAAAATAAGTAAAAACATGAAAAATAACGTGTTGGAAATGTGCTGAGAGAGGGACTTTTTACCACATGGTGGACTTGTGCTAAATCAAAAAAATATTGGAAGGGTATTCATGGTTGTATTATGAAAAAATGCTAGCAATTTAAAAACAAATGCTGTGGATTAACATTTATTTTTTAAAAAATAGCCATTTAGCAGTCTATAACTGCAAACAGTTGGGGGAGGTTTTGGATGCCGCATCTCATCATTTTCTCAGGAATGTAAGCAGTTGACCTATTGTGTCTGGTCAGATTATCCATGCAACCCAGTATTGTCTACTGGTGACTAGCAGTAGTCTTCCAGTATCTTGCTCCTTAATTCTTGCAATTGGAGCTGCCAAAGATTGAACCCAAGACCTTTTGTAGACAAAGCATATGCTTTATGGCTGGATTATGGGTCCTTTCCCAAAATAACCAGTTAGCAGAGTTAGCCACTGAACATATATTTTCACAAGGTGTTTAAATACGGCCTGACATCCTCCTGTACCCTGTCTGCTTCAATGTGGACCACTTCTTGCCACCTGTCTTTCTGCAGCTGTGACTTTAGGGTAGGATGGTAAGCAGAAGATCCTTTCAAATAAAAATGCAAGTTCTTGTGAACATGTGTACATGTGAACATCTGACTCCATGATTGAATCTGTAGCGCCTGATAGAATTGTGACCCTCATTGGAGTCAGAGGCCATTTCCACACTAGACTGTTATAGCACTATTATTCCACTTTCAACATCCTATGGAATCCTGGGGTTTGCAGTTTAGGGAAGGGGCTCAAAGGTAAACTGCAAACCCCAGGATTCCATAGGATGTTGAAAGTGGAATAATAGCGCTATAACAGTCTAGTGTGGAAATGGCCAGAGATGCCACTTTGGCTCTTGTTTGATATGGGGAGTTTGGCAAGGCTATTGCCAGGGGAGGCTGATGTTGAACTACAGCTCCAATGATCCATCACCATTGATTGTGCTAGCTAGGGATGATGGAATTTGCAGTTCAGCAACATTTGGAAGGCTGTTCATTCTCCCATCCCCTGCCCTAGCAAATTCTCACACTGGTGCAAGGATGTCTTGAGATTTATTTTCCATTTAGGCAAGGCTTTGTTGGTACTACTTGGAATCAGCACAACATAAAAATGAGCCTCAGCATTCATTATTGACTCTTTCTCACTCTTCCTCACTCTTCTGCTGCCCAAGAGATGACGTCAAGCTTGGTGATGCTTCTAACAGCAGAGAATTATCAGGTTCCTGAACTGTTATGTTTTTCTCTAGGGACAATTCGATTTCGTAACAGCCATATCTTACAACAGAAATAATCCCGTGCTTGTTAGGAGTGTTGGTCTCTGGACCTATCAATATCACATTCTAGAAGTTTTATCCTTCCCTTCAGGGGCCTGGGTGAATGTGTTTTTTTCAGGTGTTCAGCCTCAGCTGTTTGCTAGCAGCAGATCTGTGCAATGGATGGGGACGCTGGAGGGTTACCAGAGACCAGACAACCAGCTTGGTATGTGTGTCTAGCCTGGGGTGGTGGCTTGGGGCTAAGCAGGAAAGGGGCTCTAGGCAGTGCAAGAAGGGGAGGAATCCTAGGAATTGGCTGTTCTCTGAGCTTCCTCTCTCCTTCCCTGTCAGTCAGGAAGACAAACTGCAAACCTGCTGCCTGAGGGGGCTTCCCAATGAGTGCACCCACAGTGTTCCCAGCAGCAGCTTCCTAGTGAGTGCACCCACAGTGTTCCCAATAGGGTCCAGACAGGGCAGCTGTTTGGTGTGATGTGCAGGGGTGTAACAGACACTAGGGGCTTGGCTCAGCTGAGAGCGGGACTTTTCTCTTTCATTTCCACAGTCAGGCTGCTTCATTTGACACCTGTGGGAGCAACTCCCAAGGAGTCCAACTTCCTTTCATGGGTTGCCTGGTGGCTAGAGGTGCTAGACTGAATATGGAACAGGGCTCCTGTTGCTTTAGTATTTAATAGATCCTTAATCAGGATGACTTACTCTAAAGTTCTGTCAGTCAGACCTGTGGCATTGCTCCTTCCTCACTCACTCCTAAATCATATTTTAGTGGATGCAGCCCTGCACATGAAAGATTACTTTTTTGCTGGTGGAAAATAGGAGCAGGAGGTAAAAAGCTGCACAGCACCCAGTTCTGTTTCTGTACCCCAGGGGTGGGCAAAGTGTAGCCCATAGGCTGCATGTGGCCCTCAGAGCCATTTTGGGGCCACCTGGGAGGTCCAAAAATTGGAAAATTTTTGTTTCTGCTCCAAAAAAAGGACAATTCCACCATATTTTGGGCAGGGTTCCTGAGCCCATTTAGTGCCCTGGTGAACCTTTTTTGAAATAGGAATTATATAGGAAGTGACTCCTACTCATACCCTGTTGTTAAAAAAGACTAAAACTTGGTGAAAATTCCTCTCATGTTCCTTGAAGAGAGTTTGAGGGGGCTAAAAAATTTTCAGGGATTAAAAAAAGGAGCTGGCTGGTGTAGCGTGTAGACTCCAAGGTCCCATGGTGGTAGTGGGGGGCTAATGTGACCCCCTAGCCATCCACAGTTGCCCACCCTTGCCATAGCTGGACACAAAATCATGACAGCATCCTCTGAAACTTCCTGAGGACCTGTTGCTATGCATCCAGCTACAGGAACAGAGCAAGACCCTTCCATGCTGTGCCTGCCCCCAATTTCCACAAGCCAGTAAATTGCCATGGGGGGGTGCTGCATCAGCTGCAAGTTTGGATGGGGAGGGGATGAGGGAGAAGAGATGCCACAGTTCTGCCTGACAGAACTTTGCAATAAGCCTTTCTGTTGTCCTGGGATTGGCAGCCCGCCAAGGTTCTTCAGCTGCCTAATTAGCTAAATAATGACAGCTCCGTAAAACAGCTACGAGGCTGAAGTAAACTCTCAGTAAAACACAACAACAGTCCAAAAGGGGGATAGTCCGAAAGCTAAACTGGCAATCCGAGCAAAGTGCCAAGGTCCCAGATCCAAAGCACACAAATAGGGAATGCAACCACCAATAATGTCAGTAGTTTCCAGCAACCTTCCATTGTGGAGGCCTCTGATTATATAGTCTCAGCATCCTGGCCAGCTGTGTCCTAATTAACAAGCCCTTCCCATAAAGGCACTGCCCAAGGGCTGGACTTTACCTTCTGCACTGGCTGCCATAAGTACTGCCTTTTCAAGTTTCTGGGGTGTGGCTGCTGGGAAGGGACCTGTCTGGGTCCTGGGCCAAGGGCATGACCCCTGTTCAGGGATCTGAAAAATATTAAAGCCCTGTCCCACATTAACCTAGCAACTCTACTGGTGGCAGTTTTGAGTCTGGCTTTACACAGAACTTCAGATATTGTATATTGTTATTGTTTTCTGTGAAATTCACCAATTTTACCATGGATGTAAAAAACAATCAACAAGTAATGACACCAGTGAGACAAAAATGTATGCGACATATGCACATATACAATGCATTGACATAGCATCTTCTGGCTTCCTGCTACTAATTCTTGTACAATTCCTTGCTCAAGAGCTTAAAGAAATAATTGGGGGGGGGGGTGTTTTTCAGAGTTCTGAGTTGGTTCTCTTGCATGTACATGCACAAAATTAAACATTCCATGGCCCCTAAGGAAAAGCAGTGTCCTCAGGAAAATCAGGAGAAAAGGATGAAAAATAACAATGCACGCTTAGTCAAGTAAGCCTCAATGGAACTTATTCCCAGGAGGGTATAGGATTATAATTTAAGCAAATCAGCACAGGGATTAAGCTAGCCAATTGATCTATTAATGTTCAACATTTAAAAAAAAATGCAAAGCAGTAACATATTTTAGATCAGCCCATTTGGATTTCTTAGCTCACACCAGAGTGTGGAAGAGATTTCATTTTTCACTCTCAAAAGTACACCACTTTGAATACTGGTGTCCTCCAATTTTCAAGAAATTAACAAAATGTTTACCAAGAAAAAGAAAAGAAGTAAACTTTGGCAAACACCAGGCACGAGAGATGATGGCCAGGAAGATGAAATAGATTGATACTTCTGACAAGAACAGATTTAGAAAAGTGTGTGCCTTGAACAGAAAACACACACATGCGCGCACACACAAATCCCAGAAATGATGTTGATAGATCCAACAAGGCAGTACAGAAAATATGACTTTCTCATGTCAGTATTCAGGTTTCTGTTGGTGGGAGGAAAAAAAACTTGTTGGCAGCTAGGATGTGGCAAACTGGAAACAAGCTATACAGTGGAATGAAGAGCAGGTTTGGAGCAGCTCACCTTCCTTTACTACTGAGGTCTAATAGTGTGGAGTGGTCTTGCCTATCCTATCACCATAGTAGCATGTGGCATTGTTTCACTACAGGAACATCAGGATGGCCTACTGTTCTGATATTCTTGGCATCAGCACACATGCCATTTTGGCCAATTACACATGTTTGAGCCTTGCTGACATTTCTCAAATAGCAGACTGCAGAGTTTTTGGGTTCTGAGGAAACAGCCAATGTTAATTGGCCTGACCTTCAAAGAGCATGTGTGTACGGATGCAATTAAGGTGGTGTTAACTGCTTCCCTGCTCCTATTTTGTACACAGAACAAGAGGCTACGTGTAAGTTAAAGCCCAGGCTCAGGCTATGTCATTTCCCAGTCGAGAAGTATAATCATTTCACTTTCCACATCTTTGGCCCTTTCCAGACGTGGGGAAGGAGCCGCGCAAAAACGGGACTCACCGGATTTCCTGAGCATCCAGGCGAGTCCGTCGGGACGAGGAGCAGTGCAAGCTCATTGCTCCGCACTGCTCCGGCGTCCAAAATGGTGGCTTCCGGTTGGTGGGGTCTTTCTACCAACCGGAGAAGCTCGCCAGCCTAAAGCCCGCCCCCGGCAGATCTGCAGGCACGCATTTGTGCGCGCCTGCAAATCTGCTCCGGAGCGCAGGGTCAGAGCGGCACGGAGTCGCGCACTCCGTGCTTTTTAAAAACCTCTAAAAAGAGGTTTTTAAAAAGCACGCTGAGCAACCAGTTCCGGTCGCTCCGAACTGGACTGAGGTGCGGAACTACAAAAAGTAGTCCGCCCCGTCCGCTCCATGGTGCAGAAGACCTCCGTTGGAGGTTGCTCTGCACCGTTTTACTAGCCCGGTGTGGAAATGGCCTTTATGTGGGAAAATTTAAGCAGAACTTGAAAGTAATTAATTACCTCTGTTTATGTGTAACTAATTTCTCCCAGTTAGAAAGGCATAACAAAGTTACATTATGATTGTAAATGAAAGAGGGACATGTTCAGTCTTCTTGGCAGATCTGTAACTTTTTAGTTCTTTGTACAATTGTGGGGCAGGCCCTCTTTAAATGGCAGAGGAGAAATAGCACACAGTTTATATGTTGGCTCATGCTGTGTTTGTGCTTGTAGGTTTTGAGGCAGCAACAAGAGGAAGTATAGTCTTGTAACAGTTTGATTTTTAAAAAGAAACTAATAGGAATGATTTTAGTTGGTTGGAAAAACAGCAAATTAAAACATTCTGAAAATGTGATTAAAGTAGTAAAAAATTACTCTGGGGATGTGACTACTACAACTGTAACAATTTGCCAAGTTTGGTGTTTAGGCATGTAACAAAAGTAGCAGAAACTCACAGCTGATCAAGGTAGGGTTAAAGAAGTTTTGAGGGTTGGTACTAAAGTATGATTAGTTTTCCAACTAGCACAAAAGCCATTTACTTTTATTCTTTTGGCCCTACCTTTCAAATTCAAGGTTCCAAGCACTGCCTAATAGCTCTGCTCCTGTTGCAATATCTTGGCATACAAATTATGGCGATCCATTTTGGTTTCAACAAATCCCTCAGCCTGTAGAAAGCTAGCATGGCAGGAGGAAGGGTTCTAACCTAGTCTTTCTATGATGTACTCCATTTCTTTTGCTTAGCAGGTTCAATTTTCTTTAGAATGTAAGGGAATACAAATAGGTCGTTTCCCACAATTTGATCCCAGGATGTCTGTGCTATCTGCTTATCGTGTTGTGCAGATCTGAATTATTAAAACTACAAGGAATACATCTATTTACCTTGCCAGAGACTGACTGTAGGAAATTTCAGTCACAGACCCTGCATACCCCAGCGTGTATATCCACCTGCTCTTTCAGGAACATTACGCTTTGAAATAAAGACCAGTACTTTTTATCTGTTTGTCTGTCTGGGAACCCATTCTTCATAGTCTTAAGGACCTATTGTGTTTCTTGAATCACCCCTTCCCCAATGTTACTTGGCAGAAGACGTCTGTAACTATCATAATTTCAGTTATATCTTTATTTTGATGCCTTAATGCAGAGAGAAGGTTCTGACTCATTGTGTGTACTCCATTATTTCACCAACTACAGGGGTTGTATGCCAACCTGTCCATTACATGACACAGGTGGTTGGAGACTGTGAGGAGACAGAAGCCAGAACTATTGGGACTATAAAGGTAGAGCATTGGTGGGTTCTGAAGCTAGAATCATGGACCAGCCCCCAATAGTGTGGCAAAATCAAGGCGGCCATTAGCCAAGCAGTAGATGAGTGATTGGCCGATTAGCAAGTTAGTAGATGAGTGACCAGCAGGTGAGAAAAATACACCGAAAGCCATGAAGGCCCTTGAAGAAAGGTGAGCCTCACCCAGTGCCTGACTGCCAACTCTGGAAACCAGCTCACTAGAGCAGGGATGGATAAAGTGTGGCTAACAGTGTCAAGGTCCAAGGCATGGGTGGCTAGGGCTGACTGGAACAGGTACCAAGGCTGGGCCAAAAGACAGGAGCTAGGCCAGGAAGCCAAGGGTCAGGACAGAACAAGAGTCCAAAGCAGCACTCCTTCAGGTAGCAAGAGTTCACAGGGCCAGAGCCAAGAAGCAGGTCCAGGAGACAGGCAGGAGGTCAGAGCACAATGAGAGTTCAAGACAACAGGAGCCTTCTGGGCAACAGACATACACTGGGCCAGAGGCAAAAAGAAAGTCCAAGAAACAGGCAGAAGGTCAAGGCACAACAAGGGTTAAAGGCAATAGAAGCCTACCAGGCAACAAGTCCACAGGGCCAGAGGCAAGAGATAGATCTGGAAAACAGGCAGGGGTCCAAGTCCAGCAGGATCAGGACCGCTGAAGAGTCAAGAAAAACTACAGACATCACTAGAAACTGTTTTACTGTGGCAAAGGCTGCAGAGTAACCCCAGCCCTTGTCTAGGTGGCTGCTAGCTGCTCCAGCTGCCCTGCATCAGAGTAGCCAGCTGGGTCTGAGATACTGGGCCGGATCCTGCAAGGACTCAGCCACAGTCCAGAACCCTTACAAACAGCCTGCAGCCCCCCAGGGATGTTTTTGTGGCCCAGCAGTCAAGATTTATTTTTTAAATTTTCTCCAAAATGTCTTCTGGAGCTGTAGGGGCAGTTTCAGCATGTCTTTGTGCATCCAGGCCATTTTAGGGGATTTTTTTTCTAACAGGAAATGAACTGGAGGGTAACCTATATTTGGGTTGCCAGAACAAAAACTGGATAGGACTCCTATATTTTTAATGGTTGCTTGTTCCATGGTTGCATGACAAGCAACACCAACTAAAACACTGGCCATTTCCGCACGGGGCAAGGGAATCACCCCACGCCGCTACTTACTGGATCTTCTGGCTCCCCGGTCCGGTCCAAGCTGCTCCGGAGCAGTGCGTGATCGTCCATCCACTCTGCTCCGGTGTCCAAAATGGCAGCTTCCGGTTGGTCTTGGATCTTGACCAACCGCTGAAGCTCGCAAGCCTAAAGCCTGCCCTCGGCAGATAGCAGGCTCGCATTGGTGCGAGCCTGAGAATCTGCACAAGGGAGCAGGCTCGCAGTGACGCGCTCCGTGCTTTTGAAAGACCGGAAAAATCAGGTCTTTCAAAAGCACACTGGAGGACCACTTGGGGTCGTTCCAGAGCAGACTGAGGTGCGGATCTACGCTAAGTAGTCCGGACCCAGTCCGCTCCAAGATGCAGACATCCTCCGTGGAGGATGCACTGCACCATTTTTATTACCCCGTGTGGAAATGGCCATAGTCTCGTACACCACCATTAAAAGTAAAGGAGTTGTCTCCAGTTTTCACCCTATGTGTGACTTCTTATTGTAAGAAAGACCTCTCTACTGAGCCTAAAATAGCACAATGGAGGGACTAAAAACATGGCAAAATGGCCTCCGCACCTAGAGGGCAATTGAGAGGTCAGTGCAACTGCTTATTTGCTGACTTTTGGCCATACCATTCTAGAGCACAGCCACACCCTGTGGCTATACATTGCTAGAGGTACTTTATTTTTTACTGTTCCTTTCAGTAAGGTGGGCAATCACAACAAGTTGGGTGGGCAATTTGATGCTGCAGAATCTTTTAGGGCTGCATGTTAAACGAAGTAGCCAGATTTGAATGGAACATACTATCTGACTGTCCTGATTTAGCAGGAACAGTCCTGATTAATCTTCTGTCATCTCACTTTTTCAACTGCTTTTAAAATGTCCCAGTTTCTGTCTTCTCCTCCCACTCTACCCCTTTGTCCTTGGCTTGATTTAAATGTCGCAAACTAAAATTAAAATGCAAAAGTAGTTTGCTGCTCCTTTAGGCTTCCAGGAGCAGTAAATTCATTCTATTTTGACTCCATCAAATAAAGCCAGTCTGGGTAGATGTGTTGAGAGCCAAAAAAATACCGTGCACTTTGCCGACCTCTGCCTTACATTCACATTGAGAAATTTGTGGTATCTAGGGAAAAAAAATCTGAAAACCAATGGTGGAAGCAAACCATGCCCTCCAGTGTTTAACAGATGGAAACTGGGACATGTGGCCAAGTAACACTGGGGTGTGGTCAAGACAGCAAAAATTATTAATGAGGAAGAACACACAAGCTAGGAGAGGCTGCAGCAGTTTGCTTTTGCTTGGGCCAACTGGGAGGGGCAAGATTCTGTTCCGTCTTCTCTTCACTGCTGAGTTAGTAGAGTGCAAATTACTTTTGCACTTTGAACACAGTTTGCAGCATATGAAATAAACTGAGGACAAAAGGAGAAAGTGGAAGGAGGAAGAAGAAACTAGGACATTTTAAAAACAGTGGAAAAAGTGGAACAACAGAGGGTTAATCTGGACTGTCTCTGCAAAACTTGGACCATTGGAGGCTATGAACAAACTGTGAAAGAATATGTGGATTATTGACAACTGAAGGCCTTTCATACTACACAATGATAGTGTTCTATTTCCATTTTAACTGCCATAATTCTGCCCTATGGTATCCTGGTAGAGATGTTTAGAATTCTTATCCAGAGAGCTCCAGCACCTCCCCAAACTACAAACCGCAGGATTCCCCAGGATGGAACGAGGGCAGTTCAAGTGGAATCATAGTGCTATAAGTAATGTGAAAGGATGCTGAGTGAAATCAATGGCAGGCAGATACCTATATCGGTAGATCAGCTTGTTTTCTCCCTCTGAGATCCATCAGGTCAAAACTTAGTTCCTCCCCATCCAAGGGCTGAATGTGGAAGGAAGGCAATTCTACACATAGAATGAAGTAACACTGTGTTACTTCAGATGGGCTCAGAATTTGCTTTAGAGCCCACAATGAGGTAAGCAGTATAAGGGTGGGCAACTTTTCACCTTCTAGATGCTATTGAACTGTGGCTTTAATCATCCTAGTGTATCTAGAGATGAAGAAAGACTAGAGTTGCCATTCAACAACATCTGTAGGGCCGCAAGTTGCCCTCTCCTATGCAGTAGCCCTTTCACACACAAATTCAGAGCTATTATTTCCCTTCGTGATCCTTTTCTATTTCAGTGATCTAACTTTGCCTCTCTCTCACCTCCCTTGCTGATCACCTGCCAATCACCCCCAAGATCTACTAGTCTATTTGATCTACTTTCTGAACACACCTATGGACGAAATGGCTTTTTCAATAAGGTTCGACCTGATACTTCTCCGACAGCAGTCAGTGTGACAGCAATATTGTGAGGTTGCAATAGGCAAGGATAACAGGTAGAGCTCCCTATCGAGGTGGGACAAAGGAGTCCTGAATGTGGATGCAAATAGTCCATTATCGAGAGCTGCACGTGCCAGAGAATGACAGGACTCCACGCATGGCTGGGAGTTCAAGTGTACAATTTGGTTCTCTGTGCCAATGCAATGGTTGCCATGGGGACCTGAAGGTGCATTTACTCTTCCATTCTCTTCCTTTATTGTCAAACTCCAGATGCTGCCAAGTCTCTGGAGCAGCCTGTTTTCAGTTCTTTGGCTGTAACATACCGTTTTTGTGCTTTGAGAAGCCCACTAAGTTGGTCCTTTGAACCACAGGGTGCCATCAAGGCAATGAACACTTTGTGCACAAAGGAAGAGTAAGAGAATGAGGGAGAGGAAGGAAAGGGGGAAGAAGGAGTAGCAGCTATTCAAATCCTCATACATAATGGGTAAAGAACCCTTGGCCCTCCCGTTCCGCCGATCAGCTCCTAGAAGCCCCAGTCATCATAGCCTAAGGCAAGGGATTATTCAGACTGTAGTCTGAAACATCTAGAAGGCCAAAGATTCTCCATAGGATAGAGTGGGGAAAGTAATGCCCTGAGACCATATGCAGCCATCCTTCAGACTCCTTGGGATTACCCTTTTTTGGCCTAAAAAATGCCATGAATTTCCTCCCCTGAAAGCCTTGAGGAACAGCAATTCCCCTTTTTCAGTAAGCTTCATGCCCCCTTATTTTCTTCTTCTTTCCCTTCTGCTTTTTGGCAGTTTTGATAGCTCTCAAAGGGTCCCAGGATGGAAAATCAGACTGCTAACCCCTGCCATGGAAGGAGAATGAATAGCTTTTCCTGGCAAGTTTGACTGCTCATTCACAATTTTAACGACTTTTCTTAAAAAATGATGTACAGGAAAGACAGAGATGGGAAATGGCTAGAAAACTGTGTGTGAGAAAAGTATATTGAGAGACAGGGAGAGATGAGTAGGGACAGATTAGTCATGAGCTACACAGGGAAAAAGTGCTCAGAGAACCAGAATGGTGGATTCGGTCCTATATAGGGCCCTGATATATTTATACACTAATGTGGCATACTGGCCTTAGGAAAGCAGTGGAGTAGCTGCTTGCACATCACTGGAGTACGGGGGGCAATGAGGACAGTGTGCCCCAGGCAGACATTTTTGGGGACACCCCACGTGACTTGACCACACCCCCATGCGAAGTGGTCATGCCCCCACATGACATGGCCATGCCCCCATGTGACATGGTCACCTCCGCCCTGCCTCTCCACCTGCCTCTGCCCCCCTACCTGCACTCCAAGCTACGCAGGTGTTGTACATTTCCAGAAAAAGAGGGCAAACAAAGACAGAGGTTTGCATACAATTAATATATGCTAATATAGAGGGCTGAGAAGGGAGAAAGAAGCATATTTGGGAAGACTTACTACAATTTAAATAAAATCCACAGGCAGACAATATGTCTAGTTGGCTCAACTATACTTCAGCACCACAACACCATGCAAGCTGTTGAGTTCTCCATTACTCTTACAATCATAGAATCGCAGAACTGGAAGAGATGACAAGGGCCATCTAGTCCAACCCCTACCATGCAGGAAAACACATCTAAAGCACTCCTGAGAGATTGCTATCCAGCCTCTGTTTGAAGACCTTCAAAGAAGGAGACTCTACCATGTCCTGAGACAATCTAGTCAATCTTTCATCTGGTAGGTCTGGGATGAGAATCATGCAGGCCTATAAATGCTGTTGGACTGCAAGTCTAGTAACTCTAGCCAGCATAGTGAGGAATGCTAAGAATTGCAATCCATCAGTATCTGGAGGGCTGCATGATTCCTACAACTGGTGTAGGTGCTAACAAAGAATGGGAGAGGAAAGAAGCATGAAGATGATACCCAGAGTTGCACCAAGTCCCATAACGAAGAAGATAGACTTGATGCATCACTCGAAAAATCTGAGATCCATGCTCTTCCCTGCTCCCCAATTGTTTTTTTTTTTAAATCACCGAATCTCATGAAGAATTTTGCAGAGCTCAAAAGCTTATACACTTTCATAGAACTATAGTTAATACTATTGTGTTGATTGCTTATGGATTTTTGGTTTTGTTTTGCTCTAACAACAACAACAAACTACAATATTTCTTACCCACCTCTCCCTATGGATTGAAACATGAAACAACAGACTAAAATGCAGCAGAAAAGAGACACATAACACAGTTAAAAACATGAACACCAATTGAAACTATACAATCAGTTAAAAGAGCAAAACATTTTAAAAAGCAAACATTAAAAATAATCAATTCATAATCTAAAAAATTTGTAATTTAAGAACCATTTGGAGAGGCCTGGTGGAAGAGATTGATCTTTAATGCTTTTTTAAACACAGGCAGCATATCGAGCTGTCAAATCTCTTCTGGCAGGTCATTCCACAATTTGGGGGTGGCTAATGAGAATGTTCTCTGCTTAACAGTTGCCAGCCTGGTCTTGGTTGACTGAAGCAAGTGTTCCCCAGAAGACCTTATGGATCAGCACACCTATGTTCCTGTGATTTAAATGGAAATGCACAAGACATCTCACCATAATGGGGAAAATGGAGACTTGTGTGGCTGCTCAGTCTGTTGTCCAGGTGTTCACTATGGAGGCTCAATTTCAAGGCCTTTGCTCTCCCTTCTTATGATTTTTATTGTTAAAACAAAGTTCAACTGGACAGCCCTTTAACAGAAGACAAGTTCAAACAGAGTACTGCCCTTTACCAACAGATATGCAGCCACTTCAGAAACAGCTTCCAGTCGCTGCTGAGTAATATTGCTCATAGAGGGTGGGGGAACTTGGTTAAGTCACCAGTAGTTGGTCTAATTCACTTCTAGAAAACTGATGGAGTAAACTGGCTAAGAGTAACTGGGCTCATTGGAAAATCACTGTTCAAACAAGGGTTTTATGTTTACCTCAAGCTGAACTAGGAAACAAATCGTGACATTTACAAACCATATTGGAGTTCATTGGTTGTCATGATCCTATCTCATGCTTGCATAGTATAAATCTACATTTATATAGTTCCATGGTGGTAGCACCATAACACTTTTCTGCTAGTTACCAATGTTGTGCAATTAATTGTGCATCTCTCAAGATACCAGCTCATTCTCCAATTGTGCAGTATGGAATGCACAGAAGCTGTTTCTCCAGTCCTAATGAATAAAACAGCATGTGAAAGCACCAATGAAGTTATATACCATCCAAGAATGTGTGACTGCATGACTGGAATCCTGTTGGTTCCTCTCAACTGACCCATCCATTCATCCTCAACACATAGATAAATCCCAAAGATTCAATGGCTCTAGTCTGGTCAGGACTAATGATAGGATTTAAACCCATGTGAAATGGTTACACTTGTGAAACTCGACTTATGCAACCATGAACTGAATATGTCCATTGCACAGTGCCCTGCAAAATATAAAGTGCATGTGTAAGGGAAATTACATTCATATGACCCCAACAGGATTCTGGCCAGTATATTGTGCTTGCTATGAATATTAGCATGCACATTTTCTAAATGTACAGATTTGAAAGGTAAGACAGTCTGTACTCTCAGGTTTATAATCCAATAGAGAAGATAGAAAAGGAATCAGGAAGTAAAATGAAAGATGAAAGCAAGCACTGCAGCAGGTGTACTTTTTCTGGCGAATGGATGAACCCAGGTCAATCTCTATCTTATTATGATGGTCTTCCTAGCAGGCAGAGGGGAGGAGCAGCCTTCCAGTGTTTCTAAGGCTCCTGGTGGATAATGAAGGACAGGGTCTTCTTTCCTTCATCTCTATAGTCACAGGCCAACTGACAGTTGGAGCAGAGTGTTCTTTCTGGTAAGGAGGGGGTGTAGCACTTTGGCAAGGCAGCACCTGGAAGGTCTATCAAGTTTTACATATCTAGCAAAACAGCACTTTTTGGTCTAATTGAGAAGTAAGCCACATGCATGCTGGGGTCAAACCTTGCCCAACCTGATGCCTTCCAGCTAGATAGGGCATGTTAGTTAAGGCTGACATGACTCTCATCAGCTCATACTAAGATGACTTCACATGATGCCTCATGGGAAATAGGTGTCCAAAACGTGTGGACATCTTAAGGTCACCTTCTCTACAGGAAACTGCTTTCGCAAGCCACCAGGAGCTAACTCAAGCGTGAAGCCATTCCATGCAATGTCCTTACCTTCCCATTGCTGGAGGTTGTCTAAAGCCCTTTGTGATGGGAGTGTGGCTATCTGAAGTGCCAGAGCGGCCTGGAAGCAGATTGCCAGGCAACCAGAATAGCAACTCAAGAGAGAACCCAGCCAAGTAGTGTGTGGGAGGAGCTGGTGCCAGAGAGGAAAAGTTATATAAATCAGATGTCACTCCATCCTTCAGTGAGATTCCAGACGAAGAAAGCTAGGCAGTGGAGTCCTTTAGCCAGTCAGAGAGTGTGCTGGTAGAGTTAATGCTCAGTGGAAGCTTAGTGAGAAGCAGAAGAGTATTTGAACCCTAGTATAATCTGGTCAGAGAGTGTGACCTAGATTGGGGGTCAAGCCTTTGGTGGGTGTGTAACAATAGGGCTGGTTATGATCCTTGCGCTTTATATGTGAGTGAACTGTCTGAGAAGTACACTGAAGAAATGTATCAACCTTGAACTGCATTTGAAATCTGAAACACTAGCTTATTCTGATTGCTATCTTAATAAATGTTACAGTTTATTTTTATAAATACTGACTCAGCTGAGTTGTGTATACAGTATATATATAAGGTAACACAGAAAACATACTACCATAAAGTTATGACGTAGTTCTAAACAAACTCGGAAAACCCTCACCCTTTTACACCGAGGTGGTGTTACAAGTGGGGAGGCAGAGCTATGTGGTAAAGACAGGGCGCTTTATCAGATTGGGAACTATCACACCAACCTGGGAAAATTAAGGGTCAGTCACACTCTTAATCTGGAACTATTTGTTAAAAATCCACAGGGTTTTGTGTGTTTCTTTGCAAATGTCCTCTAGCAGTTGTCTCTTGCCATGACTCTATTAAGCTCTAGGAAGCACAAGGGGAAACTAGATGAAGGAGACACGGGCCAAGCAGCTGCTGACGCAGGCATGGCAATGAAACATAGCAACAATCACCTTTCTCCTTTGCAAGGACTTTAGGGAGTCACAAAAACTGGGGTAGGGGGAGCTTAATGCAGTATATTGCTTTGCACTTCTACCACTCTGACAAGGAGTTAAAATATTACAAGTGGCAATATATCCTTTGCCAAAAAGCCAAGCATTCCTTTTCCTGATTTCCCCCACGGGACACTGTTTGTTTGCTTTTTTTTTTTATGATACTACTGATGATGTCAGTACTGTCCAAAGAAAGAAAGGAGAAGGGGGAACTCATGTTCTACTGAGAACAAAGAATAAATAGAAACTGGAAGAAAGGAAGCAGCAACACTGATGGTTTCTACACATGGGTCCTTTTGCACTGCTGAGGAATTCCTTTCTCAAGCAGTGCTGTGAATGGAGTTCAGATAGTAGCTATATATTACAGGCTTTGTTGTACAACACACTTTCTCATGGTCAATTATTTCTATAACACAAGAACATCCTAATTAGTAAAACTCCCCTACAATGTTAATTAAAACTTTCCTTGGTATAGGTTCAGCCCACCATATTACTTTCAACTGAGCACAGCTGGAAATTATTGATGAATTTCCCTGTAATTAGTCAGCTTCTCTTTCTTATGGAGGGACAATTAACTATAGGTTCCCTTTCATCATAGTTTTTCTTTTTTCCCTAGTTCTAGGCTGCCATGGCTACATTTCTGCTTTTAAAAGAAAAATGTGGGATACCCATTCATAGATCACCCTTTCTCTTCTCTAAATCACAGTTTATGTACTGAAATGTAATTGCCATGGAGTACTACTCTTGCTTTCTGTACTGGCCTCCTTTAAAACTTCTCACGGACTAGTAAGTTCCCTTCAGCAATAACACTCATGCAGCCTCAGAGGGAAGGCAAACAAACCCTCTGAACAAATCCTGCCAAGAAAACTCCATGATACGTTCACCTTAGGGTCATGGTAAGTAAGAAACTACTTAAAGGCATACAAAAACAATGCAAACAACAACAAGCCAATGCCCAACATTTAAGAGATGAAAGTCAGGACATGTGTGGCTAAGCAACATCAGAGTGCAATCACAATGGCAAAAGGTGTTAATGAAGAAGACAAGAACATGTTCATCCTTCTAGTTCACAAGTGGGGCTATCTCACAAAAAGCAGCCAATTCTTAGACCCTAATGTCTGGACTTCAGGGATATGCTGTTGGTAAGCATGAAAATTTCATTTAATGATTATGGCCTTTGCAGAATGCATAACACTCAACAGGTAGCCAGCAAAAGCTTTGCTTTGAGGTCTAGCAGCAGCAGCAAGGGGGTGGAATTTCAGAAGGGTAATGATCACAAAGAACAAGACTGTTAAATCAGTACCAGAGGCATTATGCTTTTGCATATCAGTTGCAGGAGAGTGTGAACAGCTGCACCCTATGTTGAACATGTGCCAGCAGTGTGATTCTGCAGCAAGGAAGACAGATGCTATTTCAGCCGGTATTAATAGAAGCATGTTTTCCAGGTTGAGAGAAGTAATAGTTCCAGTATATTATGCACTGGTCACACTCCATCTGAAGCAGTGTGTTCAGTTCTGGGCAGCTTTTTAAAAAAAGTTTATAAACAAGTTGGAACAGGTTTGGAGCAAGGCAATGAGGATGATAAAAGGCATGGAGAACAAAATATACGAGGAAAGGCTAGAGGAGCTGGACGTATTCAGCTAGCTGAAGGGAAGACTAAGAGGTGACATGACTGTATTCTTTAAAAACCTCAAGGGCTGTCACAAAGAGGAGGGGGCAGGCCTGTTCTCTGCTTCCCCAGAGGGTAGGACCAGGTCTAATGGTTTGAAGTTACAGGGGAGTACATTTCGATTGAACATAAGAAGGAACTTCTTGACAATAAGAGCAGTTTGGCAACAGAACCAACTGCTGTGCATGCTTTACTTGGAGATCCTGCACTGAGCAGGGGGTTGAATTCAATGGACCACAAGGCCCCTTCAATGATTAAATGACTCACGTTCTGCCTTTGGTAAGCTTCTTATAGCCAACAGAGTGTCCACTCCGTACACAGAATGCTAGACTAGGTAAGCTTTGATTTCATCCAACAAGGATCTTATTAGGTTCTCCCACAACACATGTCTCATTTCTAATTCTGCTCCCCTGCACCCTCACAACCACCACCTTCATGCTACTACCAGCTTCTACTATCATTAAAGGAAAAAAACCGACATGTGTAATGTATTCACATGTTCATTGTCATGTCTGTTTTGGATCCAACAAAGCACAAGGCTGTGAGGTACCCATCCTAGCTTTGAAGCATCCAGAACTGACTGCTGGCAGATGCCAGATCCTGGGGTTAGATTAATACAGTGCTTTACCAAATATGGTTGTCCTTCTGGGGATTTTCCTTGGTCTTTTCCTCACAATCTTCCAACCCACCCTCTCCAGAACATGCTCATATACGCATAAAGACACATTTATAGGCACACACAATTCACCCACATTGGCTTTGTTCTCTGTCCCAGAAGAGAGATGCTCATTTGTTAAGTGAGTTAACAATTTTTTCTTTTTTAAGCCAAAGAACACAGTGGTGGCAAGGACTGGTGGAAAGGGATTATAACTTTCTTTAGAATTGCCTCTAAATTTTAGCACTTTGATGTGTTGGCAAAGGATACTGACAATTACAGGCAGGATGATTGACATCTTTTGGCATTACAAAATACGTTGATTATATGGTGTGGAAAGTTACATAAGTATGTGTTAAGCCTTGCAAATGAATGCTATTGTTTAGCAGCTAATGTATGCGGCTGAGTTGTACCCAGAGAGATTCTTCTAGTACTAGATGTGAGAAATAAACGTGTCTTGAAAACAGGGATGAATAAGCAACCCATTGGAGAGTTGTACCCCATAGTTTTTCAAAAATAGGGCATTCACTTTGGCGGTATGTGATCAGCAGCACTTAGGAGAAGGTGGACTTAATGTATTTTATTTATTTTAAAATTTAACAAACTGCCTTTTAAGGTAAACCCTCTTAAAGTTGCATGCAGCAAAATGTACATACCACAAAACACAATAAAAGAACAGTTCAATACCACAACAAAACAAAAAAGATTCATATCAGGGAGCACTATATATAAAATGGCATCCAATAAAGTCTTGATTCAATTATGGGCTAGCCACTTGAAGACCCGTATAACCTCCAATATTTCACAGATAAAAACCGGAATGTGTGTGACCAAGGAACATCGGAGTGTTGTCAAGATGGCAAAAGTTATTAACGAGAAAGAACTCACAAACTCAAAGAGGCTACAGAAGTTGCTTTTGCCTGAGCCAATTGGGAAGGAGAAGACTCTGCCTCCTCTTCTCCTCTCCCCCCACCCCACTACAGAGTTAATTCATTGCAAATGACTTTTAGACTTTGAACTCAGTTTGCAGCAATTAAGCAGGCTGAGAATAAAGGAGGAAAGTCAGAGGAGGAGACAGAAACTGGGACATTTTCAAAGCAGCTGGAAAAGTAGGGTAACAGAGAATTAATTGGAACTGCCTCTGCCAAATCAGGACATTTTCAGGATATGGATCTGGGATGGTAGGGCCCAGACACTAATTGGAACATCATTCCACAAGTGCAGCAGTTGCTATCTGATGGCCCTACCATTCATGTCCACCTATGTTGTTGCTATGAGAGGCAGGCCCACAAGAAGGGCTTCCAGTGTTAGAATATGAGTAGTATGCATTCACATACTAGGGTACCAGGAAGGGCCTGGAGTCAAACTTAAACATCACCAGTATGATGTTCAAACTCTGAATTTTCTAGAAGAAACCACCTCTCAATGTTCACCTTGATCCCCTTAAAGAAATAAGTTTTCATCTATTAAAATGGTATAGCCAAGTTCTGGTGTGGTCCAGGGGTCAATTTCCTCTTTGAAGATCTGACAGAGGGTGGTCCAGCTTATCTCACAAAACAAATCCAGATGTGGCTGAAAGTCTACCTCAGGTTTTATAAAAAATCTTTTTGGAAGAACTGCTGCTCCCTGAAATTCAGGAATGGTGCTTTTTCCTTAAAGCATGCACCTTGTTTTGAAGAAGACTTGCCACTCTCCTCCATACTGCCCAGTAGTTCTGGTAGATATTGGGGCTTTCTCCTTTCAGGATTTAACACCTTTAGTGTAGTGGTTTGAGGGCTGGACTATGACCCCGGAGACCAGGGTTCAATTCTCCATGGAAACCCCTTAGATGACCTTGATCACGTCACAGGCCAATTCCACACTGGATTATTATAGTGCTATTATTCCATTCTCAACATCCAATGGAGTCCTGGCATTTGCCATTTAGGGAGGGGCCTCAAAGGCCAGTGTGGAAATGGCCACACATTCTCAGGCCCGGAAAACCCTGTGATAAGTTCCCCTTAGGGTCACTGTGAGTATTGGAAATTACTTGAATGCACTCCACAACAAGAACAATAATTGTTGTTTCCACCTCTGTATCCAGTTGTGCCCTAAATGTTAATTTAATTAATAATTGTTAATAATTTGTTAACGCTGAAGTGCTACCCCAGTCTAAAAGAAAGAGGGTGACGAAACATTGAATCTTATAACTGGAAATTTACATTTACCTTGGTCTGCACTGGGAACTCTCAGGACTAAAATGCACACCCACACAAATCCATACCCTGCACTGGGTTTTAAAAGTTGTGGCTAATACCAGAAAAATCATAAGAAAAATACTGGGACAAAAAGAACATCATGTGAATATCAGAGGAAACAAAACCCTCTTAACTACAGCCATAACTCCTGTCAAATCCTGAGGCTCTTGGCCAGCCTGGAGGCTCCTTTAGACACCTTCAGGCTTGTTAATGTTGCATATTTGGTTGAACAAAATGGAAGGGGGAAGCAAGAGTCTTTGAGAATCTGGAACCTGCAAAAATACACAGCTGCATGTACTGCATGTTGTCTGCTTCCATATTAGATTAGTTGCTGGAGAAGCAATCCAGATCAAGAGCCTAGAATGTGAGGGGAGATGAGCCTCAGTTTTAAGGCTAATTTCCCACCCATGGCCTTGAATTATGGTCCTAATTTCCTGCTTCTGGAATTTTTATGGTCAAAATATGATAGAGAAGAAGCCAATCCCTTTGTGGAAGGAAAATGCTGCTGGGTCACCTTTGAATTAGCAGCCTCATCTCTGAAACTTCAAGGACATGGAATACATTTCCAGCATGAGCCCAAAGCAGCCATTTCAGAGCAGAATGAAGCAGATAGGTGTGTGCAACATGTGTCTATTTTGTCACAAGGGTTTTTAATCTCTTTTTAACACCTGACATGTAGAGATCTCCCTCTTCTTGACAGGAGTGCCCCTGCTCCAGCACTGAAGATCAGAAACAGAACAGCATATAAAATGATTAGCAATTGAAAGAAGTGAAATTGACTTCCAGGTACTTTAAAGGGCAATGTGTTGATTTATATGCAAAAGCCCTTTGCAGTTGGCACATCTGTACAAAGTGCATCATTTGGCGCTGAGTATCTATATCCTACTACAAAGCATAGTGCAAAAAAAAAACCAAAACAGTTTTAAGTGAGAAATTGATTCCTTTATTTTTCTTGCCTGTGTATTTATAAAAAATAATAATAACAACATTGTATAGAGGATGCCAGCAATTTTTAAAACATCAGGAAGAAGAATGCAAATGAAAAGCGAGTCATTACTTTGGTTTTCTCAACATGTCTGATGAGTTGTAAGTTCATTTGTCTACATTTATGGAGGGGCAGCTTGTGTTTTTCATCTCAGAAGGAAAAAAAAAAGCTGCCAGGTAATGTTTTTAATTAAGTGCAACCAGTTGTAGTCAATTATATGCAGCTAAAATAAACACATTAACTCTTGCCCTTTGGCTCATAGTATACTTCCTGAGCAGCCCATTATACAGAAAAATGCATTTGCCATGGAATGACAGCTAACAACCATGGAAGGATTGGCCTCAGGTTTTTCACTGCAACAGGAGGTAAAATATTAAGTGCCTTCATGCCATTGCTGGACAACTGTTTCCTCTACTCTTCAGAGATAAAATCTGCAATCCTTAAAGGCACCCCAAATCCATTACCTTAGGGCAAAACTGCTCTTCCAATACCATATTCTCCAACATTGCACGGATGAAAACTGGGACACATGTGGCCAAGCAACATCAGAGTGTGGTCAAGATGGCAAAAGTTATTAATGAGGGAGAGATGCTGCAGCAGTTTGTTTCTGCCTGAGCCTACTGCAAAGGGCAAGATTTTGCTTCCTCCTCTTCTGGGGAAAAGTAGAAGCATGTAGAAAAACTGAAATTTTAAAAGAAGCGGAACAAGTAAGATCATAAAGGATTCATTGGGACTGTCCCTGCCAGATCAGAAGAGCCAAAGGTCTGTAGCCACAGTTTTATCATATCCTGTCACCCTATGGGATATGCAAATTTCATAAACTGGATTTATTAATGACAGGAGAACATGATAGAGGTCATACTAACTGGAGAACATGTTTCAGGATCAAACTGACCTGAAACGTGTCCAAGTCACAAGTCTGGAGAGGATTAGGCAGGAAAACCTGATGCTGATGGGTTTGTGCTAATCTTTTTACCGCTCCAGGCTCTGTGCATTTCTGAATACTGCCCAGATTTGTAAGCAATCAGAGATCATCTCTCAACCTTATCCTACAGAGGTCTTCCCTGTATACCCTATCTGACCAAACAGTAAATGATTGTCATGAATCCTATTAACGTTTGGACACTTTGGAGTTAAAGCGATCAGCCCGTTCCAGACCCCTTTGTCAGTCCTGTGGGAAAGCCATTATGGCTTTGTCAACGCACCCCCTCAGGGTATGAAATAAGTTATAAAAACCCTAGTTTTGACCTAAGCCAATTGTAGTACCTAGAATGTAGTCCAGACTGCCACTCCTCCATGCTATGCTTAGACGCTTTCTGAGCCCCTGTGCTGCAACCTCCTTCTTCAAGACTGGTAACTCATCCTTTCCACTCCTAATTTCTCTCTGTCCAACCTTTCTCACCTCACTTTCCAATAATCTTGTATGGTTTTTAAGGGTGTCTGATTTCTCGTGTGCTTGTCAATTCAAATAAAATACTTTGTTTAACTTTAACTGGTGTCCTCTCTACAGTTAGTACTGGTATACATAGGTGAAAAGATCCTGCTATTACCCTCCTCTCAGAGACCTTCCTTTGTTACCCTGAAAATTGGGGGTATCTCGAGGACACCCAAACAAACTTCAAATTAAGTGAATTAACAGAGACACTCAAAGCTTGCGAGAGGTCAGGGCAAGGGATCTTTAACCCTATGTCTATGGGGTCAGAACCATGCAAGAGTCAGAGGAACAGTCTAAAGTAAATTTATTAAGCCTAACAAAGAAGGTCACAACACACACTAACAAATAATCCTACAATCACACAAGGGCTACAGGAAATGAAGTTGGAAATAACAGACAGTTGGGAGAGAGGGCATACAGACCTTAGTCTAGGTGTCCTGGAGAAGGAGAAGATTAGTGAAGGCTCAGTGTAAAGCACCAAGGGGAGGCTGGATCCTGGGGCTGGAAGGCTGGAAGCAGCGGGGTTTCACGGCGAGTCGGATACGCGAGTCACGTTTAGCTCTCAGCAGCGTCTGAGAGGCTTAAGTGGGACACCTCGGTAGCAGCGAAACGGGCCCTTGTCCAGTCTGGGAGGCTCTCCAAAGAGGCTCAAAAAGTGAGGATTTTTATAGCCAATTTCTGTCCTCAGGCTGTGTATAGGCTAGCAAAGTGGCGTCAATGGGCGATGATTGCAGAATATAATGTTAGGCAAATATCACGACCTCTCCTCGGTATTGTTTCTCCCGGGAAAGTCCAAGTACATGATAGGATTATCATTCCAAATTGATAGACGTTGATTGTCTATCCTTGCAAAGTTCATCAGTGTGGCTTGGGGCTGAGGCAACCTGTTTGTTAATCAAGGAAAGAGTCTATTGTGGCTGCCTAGAGATACGTGACTGGGAACAATAGGTCGTTGTCTTTTGGCCTAAAGGACGTTGTCTACGTTCCCATACAGCAGCAAAGGCGTTGTTGGTCTTGAGAATTTAATCCAAAACCAACTTTTACTTGCAACTGACCTTTGCTAGCCAATATCCAATATGGGGGAAGTCATGCCAATTTAGGGGCCCTCTCTTAGGATTACTCTGGGGTGTAACACCTTGAACTATAATTTCCCCAAATTTTAAGGAAGCACTGGCATTGTGGGTGGACCCCAACATCCCTCATCTCTTAGGGTAACACAGTTTCCTTCCAGATGGCCAAACTCCAACTTTCATCACTCCAGCCAGTGTGGGATGCACGATTTATGACTGGAGGACAAACATCTGACAGGTAGTACTGTTCATAAATTGATCCATCACAGCAAATGGGTCAGAGGGATCACTAGGCAGGACAATTTCATTGAAATCTAAATGTATTCAGTCAGAAAGAGCCTAATGGTACCACTCAAACTACCACACATTTTGCAGCTATTCCATTTTTTGTTCCTTAGATTTTTTTAACGGAAAAAAGAAGTGGTGAGGTAAGATGGGAAGGCTACAAATAGAAAATAATGATTTCTAGACCATCTGTAAAATTCAGTAAGTGAAACAGGGCAATTGCACAATGAGAGCCTTTTTCTGGAAACACTGCTGGTTTTTGGTTTTGTCCTCCACAGGTACAAAAAAATAGCAGCTTCAAGTGTGCAGTTTGAAGCAGAACAGAGTATGGTCACATTCCAACTTTTTCCCCAAGTTGTTCAAGTTGTGGCATACAGAGTTCTGCCTTCATTTTATCTCTACAACAATCCTAGGAGGGAGGATAGACTAAGAGCTGCTACATGGCCTGTGGTGACATGGAAAGCTTTCCAGCTGCATGGTAATTTGAGTCTGAGTCTTCCCAGTCCTACTCCAAATCTCTAATCCACAGGTTTAAGAAGTTACTTTTTGGGTCTACAACTTTCAAAATCCTTCAGCCAGCATGGCCAGATTTTGGGAACTTTCATCCCCTAAAAATGACTGTTTCAGACTCTGTTTTAATCTGAGATTACAAGGACCTTTGGTTTAGGATAAGCCAGTATGGAAGGAGACTGATGTGGATGAAGAGAGGGATTTCTTAACACCTCTGTCCACTTCTTTTATCTTAGTGAGGGAAAATAGACAGATACCACCATATTTCCTCTGCAGAGAAAATATTACCTTCAGAGAGGTTGCTTTCAGCTGGAAAATGGTGTAAAGGCAAAGGCTTAAGAAGTCCCAAACTCTCTAACATTTCACAGATGAAAACTGGGACCGTGTGACCAAACAACACCAGAGTGTCATCCTGATGTCAGAAGTTTTAAGGAAAAACACAGAAGCTAGGAGGCTGCAGCAGGTTGCTTTTGCCTGAGCCTACCAGGGAGGACAGGATTCTGCCTCCCTCTCTCCTCCCTCCCCCAAGTTAATAACTGAGCGCAAAGTATGTTTGCACTTTGAATTCAGTTTGCAGCAATTGAAGTGGTGGAGGGGGAGGGGAGTAGGAGAAGGAGATAGCAACTGGGACAGTTTAAAAGCAGCCAAAAAATAAAATCAGGAGTGTCCCTGCTAAATCAGGACAGTTGGAGAGCACGAGGTCATTTTCCTTATAGGAGTTGTCAGCTTAGGCCCTTTCCACACCAGGCAATAAGAATGGGGCAGTGTGTCCTCTCACGGAGGTCATCTGCACCTTGGAGCGGACTAGGAGCGGACTACTTACCGGAGATCCACACCTCAGTCCGCTCCAAAACGACCCCAAGTGGTCCTCCAGAGTGTTTTCTAAAGACCGCAAAAAACAGGTCTTTATTTTCCTGGAACGCACCATTGCTTTCCTGCTCTCTTGTGCAGATTCGCAGGCTCACACGCAGCCTGTGATCTGCGGAGGGTGGGCTTTAGGCATGGCGAGCTTCAGTGGTTGGTCAGGACCTATGACCAACCATAAGCCGCCATTTTGGAAGCCGGAAGCCGCCATTTTGGAAGCTGGAGCAGCGCGGATCTACAGACCTCGCACTGCTCCAATTCGCCCTGGACCAAGAAGGAGCCTCGCGGAAAGGCTTCAGGGACAGTCCGCGTTGCTTCGGACCCCAGAAGAAGTGGTAGGTAACGGCACAGAGCGATTCTCTCGCCTCATGCGGAAAGGGCCATAGATTTCAACATGAAGCGTAAGTGGCTGCATGTGTAAGTGGAGAGGAAAAAATCCTAATTTAAAACTGAACAGTGAAACTATGCACCACATCTAATCCTGCTGTAACTTTCTCCAAGACCTAGTTCACATAAGCAGCAGCTGACATGGCAAAGTCATTTCTGGAATGTACCATTATAGACTGTAGGCTGGGATGAATCACTACCACTAGCTTCTTTCTGGGGCCAGGGGGCAGGCATGACAGATAGGAATCACGCCCATTGAAAAATTACCATACCAGAGAGAGTACTAAGATGGAACATTCCCATCACCACCATTGACGTGTCTAGGTTTTTAAACTGGTCACAGGCCAGAGACAACATATGAAGGATAACAGGGCCACTTAGACTGGACGTAGGCTGCCAAAGCTTACCCCTCAAATGCATCTGCAAAGCTGAGGTTGGGACACGAGCACACAGATTCTCAGCCTACTCTGCCTTGTTGTGAAGTTAGCGTTGCTGTGGAAACCATAATAGATAAATTTTCTGGAGTTCTTGTCCATGTGATTGCTGAAGTCAGGCAATTCAGACTTCACGGTTTCCACAGCAACATTAACATCAACATGTTGCACCCTCTGGTAACCTACTGTTCTGCACTCAGGCACAAGCAAAGTGCTATGTATGGTAACCTGGAAACAAGGTGTCCGTTCCCCCAAGCAGCGGCTAAACTCTAGGACTGACTTTAAGAGTAGAAAGAGAACTCAAAAACCAGGAAGGGCCAAACAAGCCATAAAGTTATAGGCACTTTTGACCTATTTAGAGTGAATATAGAGAGCCACTCCGCTGTAGTCGTCTGAGCATTGGACTACGACCCTGGAGACCAAGACTATATATTTTTTAAAAAATTCACAAAAAATGTGCATGTTTTCTGGAAATTTAAAAGGGAAAATAAAATAAAACCCCAATCCAGTGCAGAACAGGGACGGAATGATGTTAGGACTGGAAAAAGGAGATTCTGAGTGAAACAGAGCATAAAGCATTACCTATACCAAAGCTAATAAATTAGTGTAAAAGTCATTCCTTTACTTGTCTGCTGAAACATCTTTTTGCCTGTTTAAAAACAAACAAACAGTGCTCCTAGCAAGTCTGCTCTGGATCCCAGAAGGATGCAGTTAACCACTTGCAATATATATTTATTAGAACAAGTATCCAAACAGAACAACTTCAGCCTTATCCAAGATGGGAGTTCAGAACGATAAAGATATACAGAGTCTAGTGGGTATGACAATGCCACCTTAAACAAGAATTTCGTTCCCCAGTAAAGGTTTTCTCCAGTCCCCAAATTTCTACCATTCCAGAAACTGACACTGAAAATTGTTGACATCTAGAACTCATGTTTGCATTCCCCTGGTAATTGTGTGTCCCTTTTCTTTGGATGCCTAAACTGTATTTCTAAATGCTCAAGGGAAGTTACAAGTTGCTGCCATGCTAGAAATTGGGGGACTAAAGGGAAATTCCATTTGAAGTGCCAGAATTCTTGTTTTGGGGATAATGTCCTCCTCCCTCTCAACACCTACAATCCTGAGAAAAAGAGGATTCCAAAGTGGATGATGATGTTATGTGTCATCCTGCAACACACTTTGCTATCAGGTCCGGCAGGTTGTGATACTCTGAATTAGAAAACTGACTAGCAATTTGCCAAATAGGAATATCGGCTGTGGGCTTCACAGGCAAAAGTCCAGCTTCCATCAGAGTAACTAACTTTTTTAGATGTTGCAGAGAAACAATAACAACATCTCTGGGACCTCCAGAAGACCCCTGGAGATCCTGGAGGATGTCTTTTTGGTGAAGCAATGCAGCTCTCTGGCTGAGAATTCTAAATGTCCCTCTCTATACTGCCAATCCCAGTATTCCTGTTAATCCTAGTTAATGTGGAACAACAGCACTATAATTTGTAGTGTAAATGAGCACATAAGAGGATGCTTTTCCATTCCTACTCACTCTCCACCAGCCAGTAAATGCAGGGTTGCATTAAGATTTTTGTAGGCCCTAGGCACTATTGTATTCAACTCCCCACCTAGCAACATACCAACATACCACTAATAATCTTTTTGTAGACCTGTAAATTCTGTTTTCATAGGGCCTAATTTTTTTTGTAGGCCCTAAGCACTGTGCCTAATGGGTAAGGTGGCCCTGAGTAAATGGCTATGTTGTTGAGGCACTTCAGCAGCTAAATATGAGGATTCAGAGTGGAGGAAGAGATGTGTTGCAGTGCCACCTGTGCAGAACTTTACTATATGTCTCTCCGTGCAGGATCTTGGTCATAGTTTCATCCACTTAGGAATACTCTGTCCTCCAACTATTTCTTGACTGCTGCTTTGGATACAGTTCACATTTATTCTGACCAGTTGAAGAAGGCAGAAGCAGTAATGTCCTGCCATGATATTTAAATGTTTCTGTTTGTTTAGTTACTGTAATATCGTGCATGCATGTGGGTGTGATATTAAATATTTGCATTTGGTGAAAAATTGGATCTAGTATTAGAAAAGCATTAGGTCTTTTGCCTTTTCTCTGATCTTCATTTATATTCTGTCTTGCAGAGCCAACATAGTATGGTGGTTTGAGTGTTGGGCTAGGATACTGAGAGACCAGGATTCGAGGCCCTGCTCAGCCATGGAAGCCCACTGGGTGGCCTTGTTCAAATCACACTCTCTCAGCCTCAGAGGAAGGCAAAGGTAAAGCTCCTCTGAACAAATCTTGCCAAAAAAAAACTCATCATAGGATCACAACAACAACAACAAGATAAACCTATCACAGGATTTTCATGGCTGAATGGGGATTCAAACTGTGATCTCCAGAGTCATAGTCCAGCATTTGAACTACTACTCCATACTGGCACCTGAGGGATGCCATCCAACTTCAAGGTATCCTTCAATTTTGTCTCTTGATCTCCTTTTCCCTAGACACATTAAATCTACAGGCATACCTCACTTAATACAAAGTGAGGTAACAAAGACAAAGAAGCTCCTTTTTACAGAGTCTTTTTATGGAAACCCAGCCTAGCCCTTCTGTTCTTGTCTAGCAGGAAGTCTCTCCCATCAGTGTTGGCACCAGGAGGATGGTGAAGGAGGGCTGGAGAAAGATAGGCTTTCAGTGCTGTGTTGCAGCAGAATATCTGCAGTAAATGATCCATTAAAACTTGGGAAAGAATGAGATTTTACTGTAGGTGATCCTACTTTAGGTGTGTGTGCTTACATACAACAGGCGAGGTAAACAGCTGCCTCTAGAATCCCTTACCCAACCTGTGTGAAGAGCAAAACAGAAAGGAGGGAGCACATGAGGCTGCCTTATCAGCTACCCTGGCATGTTGAAAAAGCACTGATCTATATATTTCAGAATCAAAATAGAAATCATAAGAAAGGTGGACACTGCTGCATTTTGGAAGAAGCTTTCAGGTGGTCTCTAGAGTTAAGAATATTTGATATGCAAGAGTTACCCGATGTGGTTGTTTCATTTCACATGTGCATATTGTTAGTTTTGAATAAAAAGTTTGCTGAAACAAGTTGAACTGCTCTTCTTTTTGTGGTGTAGGAACCTACCCTCATGTTTTTCATGTTATTTTTTCCTCTGGTATCAAAATTTGTGTTAGAGAGCTAAAACAGAACACATCTACTTTGTTAACTGAGGTAAATCTGTACTCCTATAGCTGAACCAACTTTGTGCAAGTTTCTTGTAAAATAAATCATTTTCAGATTGAGTACATATATGAAAAAATGATTTCTCCATCAACAAAATAACCTAGCATGCAGTATTTCATAATACAACCGTTTAGAGTCTAGCATATTTTCATCATTTACTTCTAATCAATAAGGGCTTCTTTGCAGCACATCTTTGAAAATACTTACATCCCATAAGGTGTCTTTATCATGTTAATATCTTTCAATCTCAGCCCACAGTGCTGAGATCATGTCTGTCATTACTTGACTCCTGCTAGGCAGAGATAAAACATCAGAACCCTTAGAACACTGAAGGTGATTATTGCAAATCTGAGTTAGGTAAGATAAATGGTCCCACATCTCCATCACTTAGCTGGATTTTAAATTATTCCTGTTGAGATCCCACCTCCAGCATTCGACAGAAATATCTGTGAAAATCCAAATGGTTTTTTTTAATAAAATAATAAATTTATGTAAACAATATTCGTATACATAATCTGTACAGAAAACATATAATCATTCTTTATCATTATACTGATGTTATAATTCGCTTCTTCTTATTTCTTATCATAAACTACTTTCTCTGTTCAGAGAAGTAATTTTTTGTTTACTTCCTGCTTATCTTTTTTAGGTTTATTCTATGTATTATTAAGGATACCTCTACTAAATGCAATACATTTCGAACACATATGCACATTTTTTTAAAATCTCACTTTACCATCCTGTTAGACCACTCATACTTATGTTTTTGTGGTTTTTTTGTCACCTTTCCCTGTTTAATCAGGGTATTCAGTACTAATAATGTCCGGCTGCTGTGATTTTCAATAATGGTTTTAACCTTTATAAGTTTACATTATTATAATGGCGCCATATCTCCTTTTTAAGTATCTAGTTATTGGCTCCCACTCTGTTTCATATATCTCCTTTTTTTCCTCCTTAAGTGATTTTGATAATTTATCACAGTTTTTCATCTCATTGGGCTTCATGATCCATTCATCAGGTTCTGGAATTTGCTGACTTTTCCAATATTTTGCATAGACAATTCTAGCAGAGGTAATAATATATAATATTAATTTCCATCTATTTTTCACGGTTAGTTGTTCTGCTTTTGGGATGATGTTCAATAAATAGAGTTCAGGGAAGAGTGGTATATTGATCTCTAACATATCTGATATGATTTTGTTGATACTCTTCCAAATCTTTTTGCTTTTGTACATGCCCACCACGTGTCGTAAAATGTTCCCTCTTCTTTTGTACATTTCCAACATTCCTTCTGTCCTGTTTTATACATCTTATCTAATTTGGATGGACTCAGGTACCATCTATGAAACATTTTCAAGTAGTTTTCTTTAAGATTTTGGGATGGTGTAAATTTTTGCGTCCTTCAACTATTTTCCCAATCTTCCAATTGTAATGTTTTGCCAGTGTTTGATGCCCATTTAATCATTGTTTCTTTCATAGTTTCTGTTTCCATTTCTCTATTTGATAGAAATTTATATATTTGAGATGTCAGATGTGTTGGTTTTTCAAAAACAGCCACTTCAAATTCATTTTTCTCTGATTTGGAAAGAAATCCCTCTAGCTTCATGTCCATTTTAAATCTCTCTTTAAGTTGCATATATAAGAACCATTGACTGGGGAACCCTTCTTCCTCTAGTTCAGCCCTTGATTTTAGTCTAAAATTTTCCGCTTCAATTATGATGTCTTTGTAATGGATCCATTTTTCCTGAAGGGTTTTCCATCTCCCGAACGCTGCTTCATGGGAAGAAACCCATTGTGGAATTTTTTTTGTAAATCTCAGTCTTAAATTTTTTCCAGATTTCCAATAATGATTTTCTTATGTAATGGTTCAAAGAAAGTCCAAATGGTTTTTCAGGTGGTCTGTGTTAGAAGTGTAGGAGGTTGACATATATTTGTGAGTCAGACCACTGATCCATTTATTTCAGTATTGTCTGGGTGAGCCTCTGTCAAATGTTTAGGACTACAACTCCAATCAGTACCAGCCAGCATGGATGATGGTCTGGGATTATGGGAGCTGAAGCTCAAACTATCTGCAGGGTACCAGGTTGCAGAAGGCTGTGGTATAACTGGTGTTACCAGTTCTTCAAAATAGTAATAAGGGATAATTAAAACGTATGGCAGGCAGGATTGAAAATCGAGGAGTAACTTTCAACAAGTTTGTGTTCTACCCAAATACCAAATGAAAATATTGATTTTAGTTAACCTACCCATGTATTTTTCTGTAAAATTAACATATTGCCCACTTTCTTAAGTTATATGGTGTGTACATTTCTGATTTTATGAAAGTCCTGCACCCCAAAATACAGGATTTTGGATGGCATCTTGTTCAATTTATGCAAAGGGAAAAGCTTTCCAGCCCTCTCATAGGGCATATCCCTTTATAACAAGGAACACCTGCCAACTCCATAAGGGACAAGCTTTCTGTCCCTTGAATAGGGGGCATACCTTATATTAAGGGACATCTGCCAGCTCTATGTATAGCAGAGGCCTTGTGAAACTTTGGAGTTTCACAGGGCCTTTTTCTCATTAACTTCTACTTGATCCTTTTAAAATGGAGATGCCAGGGACTGTACCTGAAAACTTAGCAAGCAAAGTGTATTTCTAAGATATAGCTCCTTTGTACTCAAAGTACAGTTCAGCCAATACCACAAGACAGCCCTCCGTGCACACTAATACACTAAAGATGATCCCCTCCTCAAGCTGGAACAAGACCACAGTATTCCCTGGCAAAGCTCAAGGCTTCCCCACTTACTTGTTCATAGACTAACTTCATGTTGGAACCAGCCAGAAAAAAAGTTGGATAAAGTTCTTTTTTGGATGATGACTCCCAGAGTCCACCAGCTAGTGTCCATGTTGGCTACGGGATTATTGGAGTTGTCAACTAAAAAAGCAAAAGTAAATTTTCCAAGTTCTATGATTACCTCAATGGTTGGTTGAGAAGGGATTAATTATTTTGTCACTTGCAAACAGTGGAGACATTCGCTTCCATAGAGTCCCCAAGAAACATCAGGGCAAGAGGAAAAAGTCATGCAGGGGTGCCTATTCCATCTTAAGTGCTTTGTGCCAAGAGTTTCTTTGACTTTTTGTGTGCCCACAAATGGAATCCTTGTGGCAACTGTGCAATAGTGACAATTAAAATGACCAAAGTGGCTGATGAAGAGGACTGAAGGAGCAAAGGTCAGCTCAACAACTTACCAAATAACCAAGCAGTACCCTTTCCCAACCAGCAAATGGGGCCAAAGATAGGCTGCCATGGAGCCTGGTTGAATTTGCCAATTGCCACCCCATCTCAATCAATTAGGAAGAATGCGATAGTGATTTCTAACACTGTCCGTTGTGTGGACAAAGGGGAGATAATCCCCCTCTTTGGCTCCTCATACAAAAACTCAGCATCATTCAATTACAGTAATGGAATGTAGATTTCAGGGCAGACATTAAGAGGTACTTCTTCACACAGCTTGTAATTCGTTGGTAAATTTGCTCCCACAGGATGGGATGAGAACCATTAGCTTATAATTTTATTCAGTTTCACGAGTAAAACAAACATTTATAAATGTACTTCTACATGATCTATTTTCGATCTTCCACACTGATCTAGATTTCATTTTCTATACTTCTTTTATCAATTTACGTTACTGTACCACAATACAATGTTTATCTTACATGATAGGTCTTACATTCCCCTCTTCAGATTCCAGTTCCATGGTATATTGACTGTCGCCCCTTCACATATTACCTTAACCATGAATTACTCATTTCCATTTGGCAATACCCAGCAATTACCCAAAGCAATTTTCCATTCTTTTTTTATCTCATCGTCTGATTTCCCCTTTAATCTCTGGGAGACTATATCAGCATTTCTATTTTCAACAAATGTTTCCCACCATTGTTCAATTGTGGGTATTTGCTGAGTTTTCCAAAGCTTTGCATATTCCATTCGAGCTGTTGTTATCATATATATTATTATTCTCCAGTGTCTCTTTACATCAGTACCTTCAAATATATTTGTCATATTCAACAAGTACAATTCAGGTGTCTAAGCAAATTGAACCTTCAGTACCGCACACATTTTGTTATGTATTTCACTCCAATATTTCTTAGCCATAGGACATGTCCACCACATATGAAATATCATTCCAACCTCTTTCTGACATTTCCAGCACAGACCAGTACCTGTATTGTAAATCTGTTTTAATTTATCTGGCGTCATGTACCATCTATGAAACAGCTCAAAATAATTCTCTTTTAAGTTCTGAGCCATTGTAAATTTTTGCGTCCTTTTCCAGCTCTGCTCCCATGAATCTAACTGAATTGAATGTCCAATATTCTGAGCCCACAAAATCATAGCAGACTTAATTGTTTCCTCTTGCCTTTCCTGTGTTAATATTTCTTGATATATATGGGCTAATAAGTGAGGTGGATTTTCAAACAGCCATTTAATCACTCCCATTTTGTCTTTTGATTCTATTCCATATGTTTTTAAGTCCATCTGAGTTCTTTCAGTTAATTGTCTGTAAGGGAACCAACTTAATATTGTTCCTTCTTGTTCAAGTTTTTCTCTCTATTTAATCTTAAAATCATTTGGAGTTGATCTCTCCAATATATCTTCATATCGCAACCATTTATCTGTTTCAGTCCATCTTCCAAAGAAAGCTTCCTGAGGGGACACCCAAGTGGGGAGCTGCCTTATGTTTTTATTCTTATAGTCATTCCATATTTTCAAAAGTGATTTTCTAATATAATGATGCATAAAGTCTTTATCAATTGTTGCTTTATCATAAAACATATAGGCATGCCACCCCATTCTCAAGTCCACTCCTTCCAGTGCCAGCATTCTCATATCTTGTAGATCCATCCAATCTTTTATCCAAATGAATGCCGCAGCTTTGTAATATATCTGAAAGTCTGGTAGTCCCATAGAACCATTAGTTTAGCTGTATTTCTTTTCTGATCTTCGGTTTTTGTTTTGTCTTGTTGGTATGCCCTTATTGTTTTATTAATTTAAATAACGTGTCAATAAAAATATTATTTAAAAAATGGAGACAATGCTGTTAAGAGTTAAACATTTTTGCATGTCTACAGTCCTCCCTCCACATTTGTAAGTCTGACCTTTACGAATTTGATTATTTGCAAAGCACATTTTTGCCTCCCCCCCCCCCCCATTCTCTTCCTCCCATTCCCTTGTGTTTTGCTGGGCATGGTGAAGGAAGGCGCAAGAGTGCTTGGGCAAAAGGCAATGGAATGAGAGGGAGATACATCCATATCTTCTTTCTCTGCCCCCATTGCTTCCCCCTCCCATTCCCTTGCCTTTGGCCCCAGAGCAGAGAATGCATGCCGAGGCAAAAGGCAAGGGGATGGGGGGGAGGCATACATGTGCCTTCCTTCTCCATGTGTACTGCCCCCCTGCCATTCCCTTGCCTTTGGCCTAGGTTCAGAAAAGGAAGGCTCACACACCAGAGCAAAAGGCAAGGGAATGGGAGGAGGGAGTCCTGGAAGGGAATGGGAGGAGAAGTATTGAAGAGAGTTATTTAAACTTTTGCGAGCGTTCTCTGCTCCAAACCCTCACAAAGGGGAGGGGCCACTGTACTCATTATTTGCTAGTTTGTATGTTATTCTATGAGAGTTCCTGTCTGTTTGCTTTTCCGTAACGCTTTTTCTTCCAGCATCACTCTAATTTGCAGCCTTTTTTCACTTCCCTCTTCTCTTGTTAATTGATTGTTGTGCTTGTGAAATCTGCTATTTTCACTCAGATTTTCCAATGACAAACTCATGGAGTGCAAGCCCATTACAAGGGGAGAGGTCGTGCATTCAAGCCTTTCTTGCAAGTTATCATGATCTCAGGGAGAGATACAGGAGTTTAGTCAAGAATCAGACACTACTCTTCCTTTCTCACTGTCCTTCATGTTAAATGACACAGGACAGAAGGAACCTTTGTTGATTTCTATTTCCAAAAAGTCTGGCAGTTTTCATCTCCTTTAATAGGAGGTCTTTTGTAAAGCTAATGGGTCTTGCCCACTCAAGTCCAAGAAATCCAAAATACTTTGAATTAGAACAGGGATCATTCATAACAATGTACTGTGGTTGAGAAAATCCAATTTCACCACTAAGCCAAAGTATCAGAAAAATCCTTGCACTTTGGAATAAACATACTTGCAGAGATGACTCACTTTCTCTGAGGCAGATAGCTTTATTAAGGCAATGGAATATGGAGGAAAATATTGGCATCATGCTAAGTAAAACAGTAAAAACCCACAGTCCTTTCTGACTTATGTGACCTCTCTCACATGTCCTGACAAGAATCACCAAGATGACTGAGGAAGACAGAATTCCCCCTCTATACCACAGAGGTCCAGAGGCTAATATGGGCAACCTGATTTCTTGTAAGGAAACTCAAGATGAATAAATTATCTTGCCAACCACAAAATTAGCATATACATTCCTCTCTCCACATTTGCAGATTTGACCTTCACAAATTTAATTATTCATGAGATGCGCACATGTCTTCTCCTCTCCCCCCCAATTCTCCTCCTCTCATTCCCTTGCATTTTGCCAGGCACAGTGAAGGAAGGCAAGCACCCAGGCAAAAGGCAAAGAAATGAGGGTGGGAGGCATGTGCATGCTTTCCTTCTCCCCTTTGGAGCTCCCCCCTTGCATCCCCTTGCCTCTGGCCCTGGCATGCAAAAGGCAAGGGAATGGGAGGGGGATTGGAGGGGGGAATTATTTGTGATTTTTCCACTTTCATGTGGGTTCTGTGCCCTGAACCCTTGCAAAAGTGGTGGGGCCACTGTACTCCCAAAGTTGGGCCAGATAAAGCTGCTACCTGCTTAGAAAGGAATTCTTTCTTCTCTCTGTGGAGCTTATTACATGATACTGTTACATTTCAGTCCTTTCTTTGCCTGGAGCTTCCTGTACAACATGGTGACTCTCCTAGTGCTGTAATGTGCTGGACTGCTGTTGGGTCATTTGGAAACTGTTTGTTTTCCCACCTGAAATAATACGGAAATAACAGCCTGTCCTTCTGTGGCTTAGTAAGTACTTTAGGTGTCTCTCATACTGTTTCATTGCAATGTTGGGAATATAGTGGCTATGGTGGAAGTGTAGTTTTATTCCTTCTCCCTTGGGGATACCTCAGGGATCTCCAGTAACATTCTTCATTCTCTGGCATAGTTTTGTCTTTTACATTTTTTTTACATTATTTTATAATACATTATGTATTATATATAGTACATTATTTAACATGGGAAACAGGACGTTAGCACAATCCCAATGTAATCCTATTAAGGAATGATACCTAGAGAAACAACACAGTCCAGGGACGTTTAGAGAAAATCAAACATAACAAAAGTTTAAAGAGAAATATACAAAAGCCGAACCAGGTAAGTGTTGAGTTGTGAGAAAAAGCATAGAAAAAAAATGGTGAAAATCGCATGGTGTGTGTTCATCTTCCCAACCTGCATGGAGAATGGAGATGGTTCCATAATAGCATCATTACATAATGGCACAATTGTGTAATTGCACAATTATGACTTCATTTAAAAAACCCAAAACAATTATAGGGCAGGAGGTAGAGCAAACAGGATGGTATGCCTTATTTCAAGGTATTGTTTTAAGATATTATTTCACAGTATTGTCATATTTCAGATTCATGAAAGCAAATATGTGAACTAATACCACTGAAGTGCAAATGCAGATAGTGTGAAAGAGTACTTTGCCATTCTGCTACCTTTCCAACTACAGAAGAAGCAGTCTTCAAACAGAACAACCCAAAGCAACTAATGTGATAAGTGGTTACAATTCATTCCTTTGGCCTTAACAGTCCAACTACCTGAACAATGTCCAGCCCTCACCGATGGAGTAGATGATTTGCCTACTTCTAACGTATGGCTGACAATTTTCCCATCATTTTTAGCAAGGTCGGTCTACTTCATGCTAACTGTTTTACTGTAGAAGCCTGTAGTCATTGTGGAAATCAGTGATCAGCCAAAAGCCTCTGCTTAGCCACTGGAAGAAGCAGGAAGGTGAAACTATATAGCTATACGATATAGTTATTATAGAAGTTAATACATTTTAACCACCATTGCTCCATCTTTCAAATTACTGAGATTCATAAGTTGCCAAGGTAATTAAAATTCTTTGCTGGAGAACTTTGGTAGTTCCGGGACCCTCCAGCAAAAAATTCTAATTGCCTTACCAAACTACAAATCCTAGAATTCCAGAGGATGGAGCCATGACAGATAAAGCAGTATCAGACTGTTATAATGATGTAGTATACATGCATTCCAAGATGGATCTAGCATATGTTTTTAAAATTTGGCTGCTGGCTACAGGCAAGCTATATGGAATCAGACAGAAGTGGGAGATACTTAATGGTATCCATCTCAATCCCTCATTCATAGGGCTGTTGGAAAAAGCCATGCAAAGCCCATGTGATACAGTTGTCAGGGTGTTGGACTGGGGTTTGGGAAATCTAAGTCCAAGTTCTCACTGAGCCATGTACTGGCTAATAGTTTAATTTGGTTTTATTGTTAACTTTTTGCATGTTTTTGATTGTAATCTTTTATGCTTGTGAAAGCTGCTTTGAGGCCCAGTGGGATATAAAGTGGGATACAAGTAAAGTTAATAATAGTTAACAATAATAACAACAGCAGCAGAAAAGAACATCCCCAATCATAACATGGATATTTTAAGTCTAGAGTTTAGACATGATAAGATTACCTGCCAATATTATTTGACTGACTTTGTTGTCGCCTGATCAATCATTGTGAGCTAGCTGCTTTTGTGTGCTTTGTTGTCCTCTCTGAAGACCTTTTCTTCCTTCATCCAAATATATGTACAGGCATACCTTGATTAACAACAAAGCCTCTGACAAAGAAGCCTCTTTTTACAGAGTCTTTTTATTCCTCATTTTTTCTCCTTGTCCTCTGTCTAGGTGGAACATTTTTAGAAGCATCAGTATTGAGAGGATGGTGAAGAAGGACTGGAGAAGCATAGACTTTTAGGGCCAAGTTGCCGCAGACTGTCTGTAGTAAACAGTGCAATAAAGCCTGAGCTGACAAAGAATGGGATTCCACGCTAACAGATCCTACTGTAGTGCTGTGTACCTTTCTATAACAAACAAGGTAAACAGCAGCTGCCTCTAGAATCTGTTCTACAGCATGCGTAAATAGCAAAACAGACAGAAACCAGGAAAGTAGATTAGCCTGGTACCTCCAGCAGCATATTTTACAAAGCACAGCTCTATATGTTTGGCCACCAAAATGGAAGCAGGGGAATGAAAAAAATCATTTCTGGATTCATTTTGTAAGAAGCTTTTACATGGTCTCTAAAAGGTTAAAAAAAAAAAATCTTTAAACTTATGCAAGCCGTATCTGACCTGGTTGTTTTATTTTACACATGCGTATTGTTAGTTTTAATTTAAGAATTTGCTAAAACATGTAGAACTGCTATTCTTTCTTAGTGGAATAGGAACCTATCCCTATTCTTTCTCTGGTACCAAATTTTCTATTAAAGAAGTAATTCCCAGGAACATATCTGCTTTGTTAACCGAGGTATGTGTTTTTATTTGACGAATGTTGAAGAGTATGGGAATGCTTGGACACTACACATCCTTTTTAATTTTAGATCCGCAACCTGGGTGTGTGTGTGTGAACAAAGTCCAGTGTATCTAGTTCATATTGCATGAGGACAGTCAAAATAATTGACTTCTTACCCTTTGCTCCTTAGAGAATAAGGAAAGTTTCCTGTTTATTTGAGAAGAGCAGCTATTGCTACTGCTGAGGTCATTGGCTAGCAGTATTATTCTTGGTTCCATGTCAATGATAGAGCTTCTTTTTCTTAGAGTGTATTGTAGTGCCTACATTTGTCCTCCAGGGCCTTTTGCAGTTAGGAAAGGATGGGAAAAAACCCTGGCATCTCTAGAAGACTCTCTCTGGGAAAGAGAGAGGAAAAGAACAATCTTTTATTAACCATTTTCCAGAAATGATGCCATTCATTGATAATCGTAACAGGGAATCCAAACAATGGTCTGACCATGCCATCTCATTCCAGTATCTTCCCTCTTGACCATCTTCTCCTTTTAAAGTCCTGGTTTATAGTGATTTTCTTTTTCCTTAAAAGGGGAGCCACGTTAGTCAGTTATAGTTGCCATAATCAGCTGGTTAGTCTTTAAAGCGTTGTGGCACTCTGCTATCATTTTCTCACATTGAGCGTGATTCCAGCACCTGCCTTTCCTGCATGCACTAGCAAAACTCTACTTAGTGATGTACCTCTTGAAAAGAATGAGGCCATTTCTACACTATGGCCCCATCCCAACATGGGGATGCGTTGAAGCCTGTCCGCAATGTGTGCCATCATATGATATCATCGTGGCCCCACTCCTGTCATGTCCCCAGCCGTCTCGACCATGCAGTATACTATTACTGGGAAAAAATCAGTAATAGATCACTTTCACATGAAAATCACTTTGGCTGCCACCATGTGGACAGGGCAGAAGTGCTATCAAGTGGTTCCTTCCTCAGTGCAGTGCCAGAAGAGGTCGGCTGCAGTGTGGAAGAAAGGAGTGTGTCCTGAACGCTACTTATCTGCCAGCAGCCAGCCAGGTGTGGAGGAAAGTGTTCAGAGCACAGTCCCATCCTGGCAATGGCACTGCCAGGATGATGCCAGGAAGTTGCGGGATCCAGATATGGTACAGAAAGGGCCTGAGAAGCAGTTTGCATTCAGCAGGAGAGGGGAGAGGAGAGGAGGGGGCAGAATCTTGCCCTTTCCAGTAGGCTCAGGCAAAAGCAAACCACTGTAGCATCTCTTACCTTGACTGTTCTTCTTCACTAACAACTTTTGCCATCTTGACCACACTCTAACATTGCTTGTCCTCATGTGTCCAAGTTTTCACCTGTGAAATATTGGAAAATATGGTGCAAATGTAACTTCCAGTTACATGTACATGTCACCAACAGGATTCTAGCCAATGTGCATTTCCCATCGTAGTCAATCCATTGTATCCTTAGTCACTGAACTGCAGGTGTTTTCCACCATCCTTATAAAAAGAACTCAGTTTGTCTTCTTGTGGGGAATATTGCCAGAAGAGACACAGGAGGGCCATCTCTGTCTAGAGCTCTCTATACATCTCTTTGTCTGTCCGTCTCCAAGCCAATTTGTTGTTATTGTTGGGTTTGTTTGCTTCTGATGGCCTACACTTGCTCACTTCCTCCATCAAGGTATCTCTAGCTAGCAGAGAAATTGTCTGAAAAACCTGGTCTGGGATTGATCTCTGTTTCTTTTGTTTGTTTCTTTTCAAATGCCACCTTGACCTACTTTTTAAATGGTGGCAGCAGCCTCTGCTCAGAGACAAAGGCTCTTTCAAGAAGACTTCATTTGTTGGTATAAATAAAAGTAGGGCTCTGTGATGAAATAAAAATGAAAACTAGAAGCCCTAGTGACCCTCACCTTCTCCCCACTCCTCCACCACATTTGTCAACAACTTTTGGTTGAATTTCAAAGCATGGCAATTGGAACCTGAAAATTGAGATGTGTGTGGCTATCTAAATGAAGCAATATCAGCTTGAAAGCAGAAACTGGCTCTATTTTACAGTCTCTTAATCAGCTCTATTCTTTCCAGCATTTCTGTTCTCATTTCTCATAAAACAACATCTTGTATCCTTTAATATGGGGTAAATGGATTGTTTACTGAATCTGTTCTACACCTAGGCCCTAGCAGGACAAAGGCTAGTCCTATTTGCTGTTGATTCATGTCATCATATATTGGCTTCAACAGTGCAGACCAATTTATTAACCTGGATTAGCTCTGTGGATATGTCACCATAATTTTATATCTAATCTACTACTACCTCAAGTCAGTTAAATGACTTCTTGTCAGATGTGTGGTTCAGAGACATTTCCTATGCTATCCCAAAATGAATCAGAATAGGTATTACTATGACAAAAAAATATGAGGCTGAAACAGATTTTGCTTTTTGAGCACATGTTGACAGTGAGATGTCAAACTCCATAATGCCCCTTTGGGGCATTATGTCCTGGTTACACCAGCAGTGATACGCTTTCCATCTTTGCATAAGGAGGTATCCAATTCCACCATAGGTAAATGGTTCTCCACTGAACTACAGATCAACAAACCAGCTAAAATATCTTAAAGTCTAGGTCATTACTGTTTCATTCAGATCTCAGCCATTGGCATGCTACCACCCAATTACATTTTGACTAGATTGTAAGACAGACTGAAATCTCACCTGTCCAAAGCAACGGCACAGCCACCTTTGCACAAACTAAATGGCAGGTATTACATACTAAAGTGTTTTATGTTCATTTAACTGACGTCATTGTTTGTACATTTTCCAAGCATGCATGTAGTCTGCACTACTATCTTCACTCATTGGGTGGTAGAATTTCTTAATTTCTTGAAGCCAGTATTGTGGAAAGGAGAACCCCCAGGGACATGTTGCTGTGGTGGCAAGTTACACTGCCCCAAATCGGTAACTACATTTGTGAAAAAGATAGTAGGAGACATCCTTCTAGTATATAGAAAATGAAATCGGGCACCTAAGGCTACAGTCTTGTGTTCAGTTATTTGAACTTAGAAGGCTTCTGGGCGCCAAATTTACTGCATTAGCCATTTATGCCATTAGCAATTCTTTGTGTGGCTTTAAACAAAGTAAGTGGCAGGTATGGTGTGGACGGATCTGGATTGAGACTGTCTTGTAGAGATGGGCTCTTAACTCTTTGTCTTCCACAGTTAGCCCAGTCTTGTTTGGATTCCTTGTGCCTATAATGTCAATTGGACAAAAACCTCCCATGTGGATGAATGGGAACACTCCATTTTGTAATGCAAAGAAGAGATGTAGTTGGAAGGACAATTTGCTGTTTGCTTGCTTCCTTCTTGTGGGGGCTCCTTTGGTGAAATTGCCATGGAAACTCTTGACTCTTCATGTAATTACAGGGTGTGTGTGTGTGTGTGTGTGTGTGTCGCCTCTTGTTCCACCTACCCCTTCACTCTTATTTTAAAGGACTGTATTAGAAAATGGCACTGGAGAACATTTCTAGTTGTTTTGGCAGCCAGAATAGTTTTAAGACAAACTTTGTGAATTTAACCTAGAAAAAGATCCTCCATTTTAAGCAAGTCAGATAAATTTCCTCTGCAGGCTAAGTATCACATGTCTGCTGCAGTCCTCTAAGACCATTCATTTACTCAAGATACATAGTTAAGGGTCCTTTCACACTACACAGCTATAGAGCTGTGATTCCACATCAACTGCCATGCCAAATCCTATGGAATCCTCAGTTTTGTAATGTAGGGAGAACTATTCCTAATTCTCAGCCAGACCTGCCTAGCACCTCACCAAAGTAGAAATCCTAGGATTCCGTAGGATGTTGCCATCACATTTAAAGTGGAATCGTAGTGCTATAATTGTAAAAGGAACCTATGACCAGTTAGAGCACATCAGTGTAGCCACAGCCAAATCACTTGAGAATTCAGAAGTGATTTTGTTTTTCTTCTCCTTAGTTCATGTATGGGCGTAGAAAGGGCATTCTTACCTTTATTCACGGGTATTAGCTTACATATGGAATATCCTAATCTGTTATTAACTGAAGTAAATTGGTATAGTGTTCAATATTATATGGGACTTTAGCATTGAGTGCAAAGTATAACTGTGTTCTTTCCAAAAACTGAAAGATTTTCTGTTGGTTGACTGTAGAGAGGGCTGAGAATTCAACTACATTTCTTCTTTGAAGAACTTACCAGAGTTTGCAGATTTTTCATAACCAGGGTAGGAAGAAACTTGAGATTTTTTTTAAAAAGGGAAGAATGTAGGAGAAAGAAAAAAATGAACAAAATTGTGCATCTATCCAGAGGATTTTAAATTCTTACCTTTTAGAGTCTTTCAGTCCCTGCATATTCAAATATGTTGGCAGTGCTAATTAGGGCTCCCACCTCATCTTTTTTCCCCTGTCTTTTTCCTCTTCCTCCTCCTTCTCGAATCATAGAGTTGGAAGGGACTCTGTGGGCCAACAGGTCCAACCCTTTGCTCAGTGCAGGATTTCCAGCTAGAACATCCCCAGCAGGTAGCTGTCCAGACTTTTTCTGAAGACACAAAAAAAAGATAACTCTACCACCTCTCTAGACAATTGGTTCCATTGCTGAACTGCTCTCATTGTCAAGAAGTTCCTTCTAATATTCAATCAAAATGTACCCTCCTGTAACTTCAAACCATTAGACCTAGTTCTACCTTCTGAGGCTTCAAAGAATAAACCTGCACCCTCCTCTTTGTGACAGCCTTTGAAATATTTAAAGTGTGATCATGTCAGCTGTTAATTTTCTCTTCACCAAGCTGAACATGCCCAGCAACTTCAGCCTCTCCTCAAATGTTTTGTTCTTCATACCTCTTATCATCCTTGTTGCCCTTCTCTGAACCTCCACCAACTTGTCTATATTCTTAAAATGAGATACCCAGAACTGAACACAGTACACTAGATGAGGCCTGATCAGCAGAGAATATAGATGTAGTATTCCCTCAGCTTGGAAAATATGCATCTATTAATGCAGACTAAGGCCCTTTTCACACGTCGAGGGGGAAACGGGCAAAAACGCCCAAAAACGGAGCTTACCTCCAGCTGGGTAAGTCCGTCTCCACGTGGAGCAGCTCGAGCTCGCTGCTCTACACTCCTCCGGCGTCGCAGATGGCAGCTTCCGGTTGGTGGAGGCTCTCCACCAACCGGAGAAGCTCGCCAGCTGGAAGCCCGCCCCCGGCAGATCTGCAGGCACGCACTTGCGCGCGCCTGCAGATCCACTTTAGAGCCAGGCAACGGAGCGTCACGGGGCTGCGCGCTCCGTGCTTTTTAAAAACCTCGAAAAAGAGGTTTTTAAAAAACACGCAGCCCTGCTAGTTCCGGCTGCTCCTGAGTGGATTCTGGTGTGAAACTACGAAAAGTAGTCCACGCCAGTCCACTCTACGGTGTAGACGACCTCCGTGAGAGGTCGCTCTACACCATTCCCCCCCCCCACATGTGAAAAGGGCCTAAGATATCATTTGCCTTCTTTTGTGTATTATCACACTGCTGGTTCATGTTCAGTTTATCAACAATAATCCTTAGGTCCTTTCACATGTAATACTGCTGAGCCAAGTGTCCCCCATCCTGTTTCTGTGGCCTAAATGTAGAATTTTGCATTTGTCTCTGTTGAATTTCATTTTATTAATTTCAGCCCATTTTTCTAATGTATCAAGCTTCTTTTGAATTATGTTCCCACCTTCCAATGTGTTAGCTACCCCTCCCCATTTTGTATCATCTGCAAATTTGGTAAGGATTCCCTCTACCCCATCATCTAAATCACTGATAAAAATATTGAAAAGTGTCAGCCTCTGGACAGAACTCTGTGGCACTCTGCCTTCCAACTTGAAGCACAACTACTGATGACAACTCACTAAGCATGGTTTTGAACCACTTATGGATCCATCTGATAGTGTTTCCATATATATCTCATATTTAGTCAGTTCACTAATCAAAATGTCATGGGAGACCTTATCAAATGCTTTGCTGAAATCCAAATAAATGACATCCATGGCATTCCCACCATACTCCTCCTCTTGGAAATGGGGAAAAGTGCAAACATGCTTGCACAAATTGCTATCTACTACTAGAGGACAAGAGATGGATCATTAGGATTCCTTGGTACATTCTCTCTCTTTCAAGTAACTAGCTCTACTCATAGAGCATACACACACAATCTAGAATCTTGATCCTTAAAGATATTCCATAGGCTTTTTAATTCAATTTTAGATTGAATTTATCAGTTTTCTTGAGATCACTTTACAACCGACCCTCCACATTTGTGGGTTTAGCTTTCATGAATTTGATTATTTGTGAGTTTTTCCAACCTCTACACCCTAACCTCAAGTGCTTCTTTTCTGGGGGAACCTTCTGTCTTGGCAGCTCTGTTCAGGCTATGCAGCCCTTTAAAAAGCTGCCTCTGCTCCTCCTTCTCCTCCACCAGCCGCTGCCTGGCCTGCTAAGGATGGCTTGCAGCCCAATTTCTCAGCGCCACAAACTCTCTCCTAATGTCTTCTCCACACCCAAGGAAGGAGATGGGTGACAGAGAGGAGGCATAGGGCCACCATGCAGACCCATCCCTTTCCCTCCTTTCCCTCACCTGGTTTGGACCTGAGTCTCCATTCTCCCCACTATGGCTCAGTCACATTCCCACAGACACACCCATTTCAATATTTGCAATTTTTCCACTTTTGCCAGGGACCTGTGCCTTTAACACTAGCAAATGAGGAGGGCTAACAGTATTTTTTGACTTGAATCTTGTTGAAGAATTATTTATTTTACTAAAATACTTCCTGTTATGCAGCTTCAAGTCAACTCCAAAAATGCGTGCAAACTGCAAAACAAACATCCCTCTGATGTGATATTTCTTCCATTTGTGGAGATATAGCCAACGTGCCCCATCCCTTCACAGGCCAAGAGCTAACTGAAAATGTTATACTTCAATTCCAGTTGTCCAAAATGGCAGCTGTTATGGCATGGTTGTAGCACTCTGGAGAAGCCAAAAACTGGGCAGTGTGGCCTTCTAGGCTCTGGTGCATGCTCACCCCCTGCCTGAAGAGAATGCCTCCGTAACTCAAAGCCACTCTTAAATAGTCAGGTAATATACTTAAGTTGGAGGTAGAACCAGCTATTACTGTGTGTCAACCCCACTTGCGTGCATTCATTGAAGACAGGTGGGTAACTGAAAAAGGACAGTGTTCCACATCTCTTGAGACTATGTGATGTCTTTGAACCGTCTTAGTTGCACCAAGTGCACATTTCATTCTAAGATGTTCTCTTTTAATTAGAGAATTGACAAGAAGTTTTATTTGAAGCAGTTTGGAATGCTTCTCAGCATTCATTTAGTTTAATTTCTTGGCTTCGCAAGAAAGTTTTCCATGTAGTTCTTTCTCCTTGGCAGTTTTATTATGAGAAATCTTCCTCGTTTTTATAGCCTTCTTTTTTCTTCCTGCTCTTCCAGTACTGCATTCATACAATGGGACATTGTAGTGTTTGATCTGCCAATAGGTCAACAAAGAGATTAGATTGTATAATGCTGTATTTTGGCCTTCAGGAGACAATTAATGTCTTCAGGAGACAGCATAACGTATTTCTTCAAGATACACAGTGCTTAGGTGCAATCAATTACTTCATTTGTCCTGCTCCTCAGCTCTGTTTTTGCCCTGCCTAGAATTCAGACTGAATGTGTTGCTTTCAGCTTTCATCCTATCATATCGTGTGCTTGTTCAAAATACATCCATGACTGTTCTGTCACTAATTTCACTGGTTCTTGTAACTTCTTTATGGAACATTGCAAAGGCTTTCAAATTCCACTTCAATACTCAGATTCTCTAGAAGAAGAAAAAAGATCTAGGTTGAGCTGGGGGAGCTTTTTGGACATTGTCCTGAAGATTTTCACAGTTACTTTTAATTATTTCAATGGATCACTAAATGAAAAGATGGTGTCTAAAATGGTGAAGGCTGCATATGTGAAGAAAGTAGCATTTTTCTACTCAGCAGAAAAGGCTGTCAGGACTGTTGGGAGAAAAGTTGAAATAATGGGATTGTACCCTTCGATCCTTCAGAGATAAAAACTGGGACAATGTGTTGCCAAGAAACATTAGAGTGTGGTCAAGATGGCAAAGAAAGAAACAATGGTACCCAATGGGCACAAATTTAGTTACAGTGGGGGGAAAAAATAATTGTTGGTCCCCCACATCAAATAGTCTGAAACATTGTTCTAGATCAGCAGTTCTTAACCTTTTATTTACCACAGACCCCTTTCAAATATCTCTTGTTGTCATGGACCACTAAGACTTAACTCAAAATTTAAAACCCTAGAGTGCATCAAATATCTATTTAAAGTTACTCATTGGGGGCGCTCAGATTTGGAGAGAAGAGAGAAATAAGTAAACACACACACTTCTGTTATAGTATTTTTAGTGGAATAATTCCATACAAATTTGTCTTCCTTTTGTCCTTTATTTTGGTCCTCCTTTCCTTCTTTCTGTTTTAACTGTAAATGCTCATAACATTTCTTTAAATCTTCGCAGACTCCCTGTGAGGACATTGTGGCCCCCAGGGGTCCACAGACTAGAGGTTAAGAAGAGCTGAAATAAACCACATATAGTTAAATAACATACAAAAACTAAGATTAAAGCAGCATTAAATATCAACAGAATTAAAACCAATTAAAATCTTTCTTTCTTTCTTTCTTTCTTTCTTTCTTTCTTTCTTTCTTTCTTTCTTTCTTTCTGTTTTCACTGCAAAAGCTCATAATATTTCTTCAAGACTTTGCGGACCCCCTATGAAGACGTCATGGCCCCCTGGGTGTCCACAGGTTATCAATGCACTATATTTGTAGTATGTGCACAAATATGCTTTAGTCAACGGGGGCATGCTTTCCTTAACATACTCACTGAAACAGGGATGGCAACTTGTGGTCCTCCAGATGTCACTGGATTGCAAATCATCATCAGCCCTAACCGGTATAACAAATGGTGAAGGCTGATAGAAGTTGCGCTCCAGAGGACTTCCGGTTTGATTATGGCATCGTGGAAAGGCTCCCCGTAAAGCTCCGTGTGAGGGAATCCTTTGGCAGATGGCAGAAGATGGCTGGTGATTCCAACAAACCAGCCAAAAGATCTCCCTTGGAATAGAGAGATCGAAAAGGAGATCGGAACGCATCCCCTAGCTTCCATCTAGTGCGATTGTGCAAGACGGCAGTGGACGGGATGGAGAAGATCAGAACAGCCACAGTCATCTGCCAGCGCTTGGGCACACAAGCGACGCCTGCAAACTGCTTTTAAGACTCACCAGAGGAGAGAGCTTTAAGGTCCTTCAATTTCACCCTGAGAGAGATTTAAAACCGTCAGATACTTTTGTGAGTAAGGAATTTGGAGAAGTACTCTAACAGCAGATAAAATGTTGGGTAACCGATAGGTGGGTTGGATTTAATAAACGCTAGCGGAGAGAACATGTTTCCAGGGAGCCATGTGCTTGGGGAGCCATTACTAGAGAGTCAGCCAGCAAGTAAAATCTTGGACTTTTAAAATATCCCACCTAAAATTAAGATTTAAAAGTTAAGATCTTCGTGCTGGATTATCAGTTTCCCAGGTGGTTATTAAACCGGTATTTGAAAGATCCGAACCTCCGTAATAAGAATTTAACAGTAGTTAGAGAGAGATTGAGATGGTGGGTGTCCAAGAAGCAAAGACGGGCTACAGAAACTTTAATGGCGACAGTGGAAACATGACTCTGAATAAACTGAAGCCGGTGGATTACAAATTTAAACTTTAAAACTGAGGTGATTCATCTATTTAGGACTGATAGAAGGCAAGAATAAGGAAGAGAAAGAAGGAAAAGGTCAGCATAGAACGTGGAAAATAAAGGTGGACTAAGAACCGAGGTTTGAGGATGCGAAAGAAAAGACGGCACAGTGCAGCACAAGAGTGAGCCGTTAGAGAGAGACGGGGAAGAAACTGGCAAGGAGAGAGAGAGGCGAAGATCGCCATTAACAACGTGCTAAGACTGGAGCAAAGCAAACGGTGTAATAGCCAAGACTTAATATTATAAGGCACAATAGATTATATTTAGACTAAATATAGATTACTGCTTATAAGGCTTACATTTCATTCTAACGATTTGATAGGTATAGACTTTTTAAGTGATCTGATGAATTGATGTCTATCTAAGAGATTTGATGAATTGTTATTCAACCTGATATTGATGAATTGATATTCAACATTCGACGGGTATAGATTGCTTAATAGAGCTTTTAATACTGATAAGAATTTATTGTTTGGAAAGATAAATTAATATCAATGAATTAATACTTGATCTAACATGGATATAAGAATTTAATTGAAATCAATTAATTCAATATTGAAATATGAATTGATATTTTTGCCTATATCCGGCTTTTAGGGGAGGGTATATTTTGGTTGAATCGATAACACTTGCATCTTGATATTATTGTAATTTGGAAAATTGATAAGCAATTACAAATACAGATAAGATTATTGATAAGAAGGGGTATATTAATATATATTGAGTGAGTTAAGAGTTTGAAGCGAAAATAGTTGATTTTTTTAAGGTAGCGTGAAGTTAACAATTTATGATTAAAGAATTGTTAAATCCCATTAAACTACCAATAACGGCTCTACCGACGTGGGAAAGCTTAATGATTACTAGGAAGACATCCAAGGCATCCAAGATGACAACTTCTACAGGACAACAGAAATTTTCACTGGAACCAGTACTGAAACCTGAGCAGAATAAAGCAGAGCAATACCAAATGACATTGCTGGAGGAGATAAGAAATATTAAACTAGATATGAGGCAAGAAATGAAAGATTTGAGAGGTGAGATAAAACAAGACTTCAAAAATGAATTGAAAGGAATAAAGATGGCGCTAGGAGGTCTGCAAGAAGACTTAAAGTCTACACAAAATTGGGTTGAAGTATTGGAATTGAAAACAAAGGAGGCAGAAGAGACAATGGAGAACTTGGGAAGACAACAAGAGCAACTGCTAGATGAAAAAGCATTAATGGATTTAAAAGCAAGAGAAAATTTTATAAAAATAAGAGGATTGATGGAGCGGAGAGATGAAAACCTGTACGAGAGATTGATTCCTCCCCTAGCAGAATATTTGAATATCTCGGTGGAAAAGATGGAATGGGAGATCGATAAAATATACAGGATAGAGTCCAAGATAGTAAAAGAGAGAAAACTCCCACGGGACGTGGTGGTACAACTACTGCGTAAGAAAACGAGAGAAGAAATAATTCAGAAAAGTTTGGAGACAGACTTGATAAAGTCAGAGTATCGATTTATAAAGATATACCGCCGCGACTTCTCAGAAAAAGAAACGAGTACAGATTTCTCACAACTTTTTTGAAACATCAAAACATAACGTACCAATGGGGGAAATTAGAAGGCCTTAACTTTAGATATCAGGGGAAGCAATTTAAGATCAAGACAGTACAGGAAGCCAAAATATTCATGAAGAGATACGGAAAAGAACAATGGAGACAGAAATCACAACATGAAGAAGAAAGAGGAGAGCTTCAACCAGAAAATAAAAAGAAAGATATCCAAGAGCGAAAAGGGGTCGAAGAAGAAGAAGTCACAGGGAACGAGTCAGAGGAAGAGGAGAGTTTGGAGTCAGTAGAAGAGAATAATTAAGAGCAGCTGAGCTATAAATATTTAAAGTATGAATTCGAAAATTCTCTCTTGGAATATAAAAGGCATTGCAACCCCCCAAAAAAGAAGGAAAATATTTCATTTTATTGAAAGGAAAAAATTAGATATAATTTGTTTTCAAGAAATTCGTATACAACCTGAGAAAATTCATCTGATCCGTAATAAGAAGTTGGGAAGTGAATATGTGTCTACATCGAGTACAAAAAAAAGAGGGGTAGTGTTATATGTAAATTCAAGACTTTACTCTAAAGAAATATTAAAAGATGAAGCTGGGCGTTACGTGGCGGTTGAAATTAATTGGCAAAATCAAAGAATTTTAATAATTGGAATATATGGTCCGCATAGGAAACAAGAAAATTTTTACAGAGAACTGAACAGGAAAATTACAGACCTGGATTATAGCCATTTTATATTTCTAGGTGATTGGAATGGGGTGATTAACCCAAAATTGGATAGGAAATCAAAGAAGAAAATAAAAGAAAAACAAGGTAAACTTCCTGGATCATTTGAGAATATGATGGTCAATTTAGATTTAATAGATACGTGGAGATATAAATATGGTGCAATCAAAGAATTTCTATTCTATTCGGAACCTCACGCTTCATTATCAAGAATTGACATGCTTTTGATATCAAATTCCTTAGCCCAAATGATTACTAAACAAGAGACACTACCCCGAAACCTTTCAGATCATAACCCAATCTTATTGACACTAGAACATAGACCGGAGGAATCATTTAATTGGAAATTAAAAGAGAAATTACTGTTAGAAGAAGAATTAGTACAGAAAATTAAGAATCAGATTAAAACTTATTTTGACGAAAATCTCAACAAAGGAGTAAATTTAATGATGGTATGGGATGTGGCCAAAGTGGTGATTAGGGGGTATATTATACAACATAACACAATAATAAATAAGAAGAAAAGAGAGAATTTTCAAAAATTGAATGATGACCTAAAAAAGAAAGAAGAAAGCCTTAATGATGACCCTGACAACAAGAGAACGCAGAGAGAAATTAAAATACTACAGAAGCAAATAGAGACACAAATAGAAATGGAGATCAATGAGAAAATGATTTATACTAGGCAGTACTACTTTGAATGGGCAAATAAGGTAGGAAAATGGTTATCGTATAGATTTAAAAAAAGGAAGGAGAGGACGCTGATTACTAAACTCAAAAGTGGAGAGACAATTTATACAGATTTCCAACAAATAAAGAAAATAGTGACAAATTTTTATAGGATGCTATATAAAGGTCAAGAACTTCAAGAAGAGACTATAGAAGCATATCTAGCGAAACAAGATCTAGCAAGACTAACAGAGGAACAGCGGGAGAAATTAAATAAACCAATTACATTAATAGAAGTAACAGAAGCAATCCAAAAAGCAAAAAAAGGGAAGTCACCAGGACCAGATGGATATACAAGTCAATTTTATAAAACTTTCCAAAATGAACTTGCTCCTATTCTCCAAACAATTATGAATGAGGCATTAAAAGGAAAGATCCCCGACACATGGAGAGAGGCCAACATAGCCTTAATACACAAAGAAGGGAAAGACCCGCTGGACATCAAAAATTATTGCCCATTTTCACTTTTGAATTCTGATTACAAATTATATACAGCTATATTAGCACATAGATTAAAATATGCATTAAAGGAAATAATTTCTGAGGATTAAGCAGGATTCCTTCCCGGTGGACAAATAAAAGAGAATATGCGTAACATAATCAATATTTTAGAACTATGCGAAAACCATTCCCAGAAAAAATTGATTGCCTTATTTCTAGATATAGAAAAAGCCTTTGACACGGTGAATTGGAAATTTTTAATTAAGATGTGTCAAAAGATGTGCTTGGGATTAAATTTTATAAATTGGATAAAATCTATCTATTCAATGCAATATGCACAAGTGATTATCAATGGTCAAAAAGCCGGAAAATTCAAAATTCAAAGAGGGACAAGTCAGGGTTGTCCATTATCTCCATTATTATTTCTATTAGTTATTGAAGTCTTGATAATGAAGATAAAAAGTCATGAGAGAATTAAAGGAATCAAGGTGCGAGATAAGGAACATAAGATAAAAGCATTCGCAGATGATTTAGCGATAACACTAGAATACCCAGAGGGAGACATAAATGTTTTGAAAAATATCCTTAATAATTTAGGTAAAAATTCGGGTTTGAAAATCAGCAAGGAAAAAACTATGATTTTGACGAAAAATATGACGGAATCAGAAAGAAACATAGTAGCACAAATTACAGGTTTTACGTTGGTATCAAAGGTCAAATATCTAGGAATTACACTTACAAATAAGACTTCTGATCTATTTAAAAATAACTATTTGAATATATTGAAATGTATCTCAAAAGATTTAAAGAATTGGAATAATTTAAATTTATCCTGGTTGGGGAGAATTGCAACAATTAAGATGACTGTACTCCCAAAGATGTTATATTTATTTCAGACTATCCCTATTATTCAAAATGAGAAGGTTATCAAGGTTTGGCAAAAAGAGATTGTTAAATTTACATGGGGGGGGGGGGACCCAGGGTCAGAATGAAATTGTTGGAGGATGCTAAAGAAAGAGGTGGTCTAACTCTACCAAACTTAATTTTATATTACCATGCTTGTGGATTGAATTGGATTCAGAAATGGATCAAGTTAGACAATATGAAATTATTGAATATAGAAGGGGATGGATTAGGATCAGGCTGGCATTACTACTTATGGTTCAATAAAGGGAAAAACAATAGAGAATTTAACCGACACTATTTAAGATCAGCCTTAATAAAAATCTGGAGAAAGTACAGCAAAAGATCTTGTATTAAAACCCTGAAATGGGTATCCCCGCATGAGGCCTTTTATAAAAAGGAAAATATCTTGTTCGATAAATGGATTAGATACGAGGAGATGGTGGAAATACAACAAGAACAAATTAAAATCAAAACACAAGTAGAAATGGAGGAAATGGGGATAAAATGCCACTGGCTCCTATATAGGCAGATAAGAGAAAAATTAAAGAACGATATCAAGTTCAATGATTACCAAAAGAAAGAAGAGGAATTGAATATGATATTATGTTTGGATAAACACAAAGTTATTTCCTCTATTTATAAGATTCTACTAAAATGACATAGAGAGGATGAAACTGTTGAAATACCAATGCTGAAATGGCCCCAGAATTTTTCCCATTCTATCTCGATGGAACAATGGGAAAAATTTTGGTTGAAAACTATAAAATTTACAGCATGCCAGGATATTAGAGAAAATGTATACAAAATGTACTTTCGGTGGTATCTTACTCCTCAAAAATTGGCGAAGATGACAAATGGATGTTCTAACAAATGTTGGAAGTGTGGGGAAGAGAGAGGTTCTTTTTATCACACTTGGTGGACATGTAAAATAGTGAAAGGGTTTTGGAAAAGGATTCATAATCGAATTGAAAAGATATTAGATGTAAGATTTAGTATGACCCCGGAAGTATATATGTTATCAATGTTGGAAAAAGATTTAGAAAAAAAAGTGGGTAGACAATTATTTTATATGACAGCTGCAGCAAGAATGGTCTTAGCACATAGATGGAAAGGAAATAGAACGCCCTTAATAGAAGAATGGGAAATGAAATTATTTGACTTAATTCAAATGGACAAACTGACATGTATTTTGAATGGGGAAAGTAAAGAAAAGTATATAAAACAACGGGGAAAAAATTACAATATTTTAGGAATTCATGGTATGACAGTGATATGGTTAAGATAGAATTTTGAAAACAATTAGGATAAAGAGATACAGTAGAACTGGTAAGACCAAGACTGTTAGGTATAAAATAAATCAGTCTCTAATGGTGAAGTCAAAAGTATGATGGGAAAATAACAAAGAAATAGCAAGGGAAAGCACTGTATGTAAAAGGATATGAATGTGATAGTTTTGTCTTTGTATAAGCCATGATGTTTTTTGTTAAGTGTTTGCTCATTTATTCTTTCTTTTTTCTTTTTGATTTAATTTTTGTATTTGTAATTAATATTTTGTTTTGTAGTCATAATTTTAAGAAAATAAAGTTGTTGTTTTTTTAAAAAAGAAGGTGTGTTCCAGCAACATCTGGTGGGTCTCAAGTTGCTCATCCCAGTAGTTTCAGATTACATTCAAAAAATGTATGCAAAAATTATGAACAGACAGGCACAGAATGTACTTGGAGGTAGGAGAAGGAGGAAGTCTGCAAAAATGAACTAGACATGTCTGCTCATTGCTACCCACCAGTCAACCTGAAGGTAAGAACTTGTGGTGCTGGATAAGTTCACAGAGGTTTTACCAAATGGTTCTGCTGCAATGTTTAATTCCCTTTTACTATGGCAACACATGACCCATTGGGACTTACTTCTAGTAAAGTCTACTTCATCAGACCAAACTGGAGGATCATATTAGAACAGAGCTTTTCGAACTTCATCATTTTATGACACAGTAATTCAGTAAATAATTCAGTAAGTGGAGGCAGCCCCTCCACCCAAGCCTGACCCACCGCTGCCACCCTTGCCAGAATCTTCTTCAGCCTAAGGTGGCAGCAGTGGTGGCGGGAGAGGCAGCCCCTTCACCTTGGCCCGGCCCACTACAGCAGTGGGGGAGGAAGCCCCTCTACCCGTTACGTTCATACCACACACCTACACACTGCAGGCAACACACCAATGTGTTGCAAAACACAGTTTGGAAAGCTCTGTATTAGAACTTCCATTCTCACTTCTTGAGTTACTTATGAATGATATTAATGTTGGGCCATTTCAAAGAAAAACTGATTGTTCATCCAAGCTGATGCTCTAACATTTGCACACAGCACTGTTTGAAAGCAGAACTGATTTAAACTGACGCCTGCTTCAGCCTCATGTGCGAAGATGAGCTCATAGCTCCATGTTAACAATGAGAAGATGAAGGTGAATCACAGGCCAGCAGGATGGATGTGTGGGTGTCTTGCTATTGTTTCCTCTCCTTCTGGCAGCAGCCTTTTCCAGGATAAAAGCTTTTTTTGCTGGGGAAGAATGTGTGTGTTCTCATTTACTTTAAGAATTCAACTTTCACAAAGATAACTTGGACAGATGTTTGTGATGTTATCTAAGCAGTGTTCTTTCTCTTTGTATCTGTGTATGCGTGTGTGTGCATAGACATAAAAGCTAGGTTTATTGTCTTATTTCAATAAATCATAGACTGGGCTGGCATGTCCTATCATAGAGGCTGGATGGTCAGATAGGATCCAACCTCCAGCCTTTGAACTAGTCCACAGACACGGCATTTGGCATCCCTGACAAACAACAAGTTGAAAATGGAACCAGAGGGATTTGCTTAAAGGATCCACATGGGAGGCAGGAGAAAGTAGAAGAAATGGTTTAAAAAAAAAATAGGGAAAGGATAGCAGCTGTCTTGTTTGACAGTTCCAGAAAAGGAGAGAAGGTAAGGAGTTTAATTTCTGAGACTGCTGCTGGGAAAGGAAGGTCCTGTGGAGACAGCATCCCAAAGGAATGAAAGAGGCAAAACAAACACACTCTAGAAAAGTACAGAAAGAAAAAAAATGTAGACAGTGTTAAACTGTCCCATTTTCTGAAACGCTCCTTTTTAGAAAAGTTTTCACTTTTTTGTTTCGAAAAACCTTGGTCACCTCCCACTTCAGCTTGAGAGTTTGTATTGTAGAATTAAATTTATTTACTCCTCAATCCCTCTTTTCTTGGATTAGTTTGAGAACTAGTTTAGTGGAGTGGAGTTCTCTAAGAAAGAATTCTAACTACCTTCCCAACAACAAGTATCATATTGGAAGCATGACAATGAAAGTAGCATGAAATCAGTTGTGCAGTACAGATCCACACAATGGCTAGACGAGTGGTTCTTAACCTGGGGTCTAAGGACCCCTAGGGGTCCCTGATGCCTTCACAGGAAGTCCATGAAAGGCTCAAAGTTTGCTCAACCTGTCTCCTCTCCCATAATGTGATGTGATGTGATGTGACTAGAACCAAGGCAATAATAGGCAGGCAGGCTGGCTGACTGGCTGGGCCTGCATATTGTTTGTCACATAGTTGTTCTGCTGTGGCGAGGAGGTGGGTTCAAGCAACTGAGTGACAGCCCAGCCAGCCAGCCAGCCAGCCAGCATTTGCCCTCCTTCTCTCTTTTTCTCCCTCCCTCTCCCCCTCCCCTCCTTTCCAGTAGAGAGTAATTCAATCTATTAACAGTAGTGCTCTAACACACACCCTTCCCCACTTTCTTTGCCTTTTTTCACAAAGAGGAGAAGAGATTGAAATAGGCAAATGAGGGAGGGAGGGGAAAAAAGGCAAAACACAGACACAAAAAACAAAAACCTGGGGGTTGAAGGCAAGAAAAGGGGAGTTGAAGCAACCCTTCTATAAAAGACCCTTGGTGTGCCTCCTTATTTTCATTAATAAGAGCTGTTGTCTGAATTGAGTGGCAGTTTATTTTACCAAGATCCTTTTTGCCTTTTTCTCTCCTTCCCTCCTTTGCCCATCTCAGGACATTTCCATACTAGAGCCTTTGAGGCCCCTCTCTAAACTGCAAACCCCAGGATTCTATAGAACGTTGAAAGTGGAATAATAGCACTGTAACAGTCTAGTGCAGAAATGGCCTTGGTCTCCTCTCTTCCTGGTAGAGAAGAGCCGGAAAAAAAAAAGGCGTGTGTGTGTGTGTGCTGGAGTGTTTCTGATAGAATGGATCGCTGGAAAAGAGGGGAGGGAAAGAGAGAAGGGCAAAAGCTGGCTGGCCCTATGTGTTCAATCCACTCCAGCCTTAAACTGGTGGAAAGAAGCAAGAGAAAAGTCTTCTCTCCCCCTCCAGCACCTCTCAGAGAAATGTGCATTTATTTATTTCTCCCTTCTCTTCCAATCTGAAAAGCCATGATGAGCAATTTTAAGCAAACATTTGATGCACTTTAGGGTTTTAAATCTTGAGAAGTCTTGGGAGTCTGCTGCAACAAAAGATATCTAAGGGGAGTCCCTGGTTAAAAAAAAAAAAAAAAAGGTTAAGAACCACAGGGCTAGACCAATTGTTAGTCCCAACTAAAGTAGACCCCTTGAATCAATGTACATTCAGTAGGTCAACACTATGTAATTTCCATTCACTCAGTTGACCTCCTCTAATTGGGACTAACAACTGGATCTTAGGCCTGTAATTCTAAAGTAGAGAGAGTGCTTGAAAGACCATCTTCAGTTCTGGCGTCTCCAGTTAAAACAAGGCTGGGCAGCTCCTGATGACTGGAATGGGCATATTGGCACCCCTGTGAGCCACATGGGTTATATGCTGGAAAAATTCAGCTTCAACTACAGCAGCTTGATTTGGTGCAAGAGGATGCCATATGCCCTCCTGTACCACAGTATAATCTCCAACATTTCACAGATAAAGGCTGGGACAAGTGTGGCCAAGATTGCAAAAGTTATTGAGGAAAAACACAAAAGCTAAGAGAGACTAGAGTAGTTTGCTTTTGCCTGAATCCAAACGAAAAGGGAAGATCCTACCCACTCCTCTCCTCTGCCCACTGCTAATTGACTGCAGACAACTTTTGCACTTTGAACTCCTTTTGCAGCAACTGAAATAACTTGAGAACTAAAGAGGAAAGCGGGAGGAGGAGATAGAAACTAGGACACTTTAAGACCAGCAGAAAGAGTGAGTTGACAGAATAGTTATCAGGATTGCTCCTGCCAAATTGGGACAATTAGAGAATATGCCATGGAGCCCTACCAATGTGGAGGACAGAATATGTCCTTCTCAGAAGGAAGGGAAAGGACAAGATTGGTTCTGTGTGGCAGCTCTGCCACTGGTCTTACCACAGTAAAGTTTGGTGGCAGATTAAAATGGGGGAAGAGGAGAGACTGAGAGAGGGGAGAGAGAGAGAATGAGAGTGGAGGAGGGAAGGGAGATAAATGACTTGCAGGCTGCATATTTCCCATCACAGTGTGAAAATTCTTCAAGATTTAGTGCTGGGAAAGGCCCAGTGCTTGGGAAAATTACTTTTAGCTTTGGAAAAACTTCTGAGACTCCCAAGAGCAACTATTCAGTCCATTAGATGATCCTATGCTATGTGGACTCATGGTCTTCCTTGATACAGAACAGCTTTGTTAATCAATGGCAGAAACAGGATTGTAGATCTAATGAGTGAACTCCTTCCTTGAATGGTTAGAACAATGCACTCACAACCATATTATACTATATGCTGAAGGATAATCAGCCCACTGTCTGCATAGTCATATAATATACAAGTGCCAACAACATGTCAACCAGCAGGAATAATGCAATGTTCATTCATACAGAGCACACCCAAACACATGGACACCCTGATGTAGATGAGTCAAGAAAAAGGAATTAGAACACCCACCACTAACAAAGAAAACCAGAGGAATCAGAAGACATGTGAAATATAAGAGCACATGATATTAAGCAGATAGATCACACCAGTGCAAAGATTCCTTGAATAAAATGAAGGATAGTAACCTAGCTGCAGACCAAGAATTGAGGCTGTATCCTTGCACTGGAGGAAAGCTACACTTGTAATGTGTCCAGTGGAAGTTAGCATGGAGTAGCCCTGGACTAGAACCGGGGAAAATTCAGGTTTGAATCTCCAATCATCCATGAAAACTTACTGGGAAAATTGAAGTCAATCACACTATCTTTCAACCTTACAGGGCTGTTGTGATGATCAAATGGAGAGTGGGAAGAATCAGGTACTGTACCTTAAGCTCATTAGAGGAAATCTTGGATAGCTAGAGTGAGGTAGTGCAGTCAGAAGCCTAAACTCAATTGCTAGTTTTAACTGATGGAAGCAGTGGTTACTTGGTAAGTCAGCGCTTATGTAAGTCGATTAATTCAATGGGTTTATGCTACTTGGCACTAACAATAGGATTTAGGTCAGACCTTACAGGGTGGAACTCCAGGAGTTTTTGTCTAGCAACAATAATTCATTCTCACTCACAGACACAGACACACCTCATAGGAGCTAACAAGAGAATAAATTTTCCTAACAATATATTGTTATGAGCTATCCTGTTGTAATGCAAAATATTGGGATGGGTACAGGCTTGGTGTTGAATGAGCAGTTAAGACCTATTAGCTTTACAAAAGACTTTTTCTTGTGAAGATGAAAACTGCTATAGCTAGTTTGGCTGAGATGGAATTATGGCTACAGGGCCTTTGAAGCCCCTCCGGAAACTGCAAACCCCAGGATTCCATAGGATGTTGAAAGTGGAATCATAGCACTATAACAGTCTTGTGCGGAAATGGCCTTAGTTGAGTACCTCATATTCTTAACTAGGTAGCTGTTAGAGAATACTGGCTATAGTAAATAGCTGAGGAAATAACCTGTACAAACATACATATCCTGGCCATGGATCTTACAATTACAAAAGACAGCTCTCTATTAGAAAGCATCCTACTTTCAAGGCTGTACTGTCCAAAGACAGTCTAATGATAAAGAGCCATCAGAGAGAAGAACTTGCAGCATCTTTGATGTTGCCCACCTAATGTAAGCACCAGGACAGCAGACCTGAGCAGGCAAGCACGCAGGTCCCTGGTCATAGAAGCCACAGTAGCCTTTCCCACAGGAGTGAGCTACATATAGTGAGCTGCTATACATAGTAGCACTGCAAATTACATTTAAGTCTCCGCCATCTTTTGACGTCTTTTTTTTTGTGACCAATTTTGGCTGATGTGCAGATGGCTAGTCTTCACTGCTTATATAAGGCTGAATCTACACATGTAAAATAATGCACCCTCACTTTGCTCTGCATCCTGATCAATGCTCCTCAGAAAGCACTTCTTTTATGTGCATGAGGGCTTTAATGTGACTTCTTTAAAAAAAATATTTTTACTCCTCCATTTTTGGGGAGAACCAGTTTTTGGCTTGCACCCTGAATTGGGATTGGGGTGGAATTGGCATGGGGTAGTTGGAGGGTAGGGCCAGGTTGGTGAGTGATTACCTAGACCAGGTCACCTGGTCATTCCTGTCACCAATGGGTAGCTCCCTTGTTTGTACTAATGTTTGGCAACCATGCTATCACCCTCTGTGTGTGTGTGTGTGTGTGTGTGTGTGTGTGTGTGTGGGTTCACTGTTTGCATATGGACATTCTCCTACAAAGTGGAGCACTCCTTCACAGGTCAGCATTTAAACTCATGCTACTCTTACAGCTTCACTTTATAGAATGGCAGATGTTCTTTTGAGCTGTGCAGAAAGAAGGAGTGGTGTCTTGTGGAACAGGGAAAAGATAAGTGACCTGATTGCCATTTGGAGTGAAAAGAAGGTCCAAGAGTAACTGAAGGAAAGCCACAGAAACATTGATATTTTCGAGAATGTTGCTCACAAGATGAAGAACACAAGATGAAGAACAGGGACTGCCACAAGATTGCAGAAGAGTGCAGTACAAAAAGCAAGGCTCTTTGACAGGACTGCAGAGAAGTCTGTGATCCCAGTTTGCAGAGTGGCAGTGACACAGTCACCCTGCTATGAGGAACTGTACAACTTTCTCCTTGGAGATGCCACAATACACTCAACAGAGTCACCCTGCCCTTCTATGAGGAACTATGCAACTTTCTCTGTCGAGATGCCACAATACACTCAACACACATAGCTCATGGTATGACAATTGTTCCAATTCTGATAAATCAGGCTCCCACCTTGCAACAAGTTTATGCATCACTCTGGCAGATGGTTCTGAGGAACTTTTTTCTGGCACTCTTCGTACTGTGGATGAGAGGGAGTTCAGGTCTGTAATAGATGGTGGAGCCTCTGGTAGGTGTTTTGGTCCCCCCATCCATATTCTATGGATCCCAGCAAGCCTGTTGGGGGATGATTACTTTGTTTTAAATCTCTAAGTGATGCTGAGCTATTTGACTCCCAAGACCTCAACAGCACTATCATCGCCATTACTCAAATACAGTGTTAGATAATGGGTGTGTGTGTGTGTGTGTGTGTGGGTGTGGGTGTGTGTGCTTCCTCATCTTCCTTTGGAAGAAGGTGCTACCCCTCAAATAATCTTCCATCTTTTTTCTCTTTTCCAGATGGAGCAACTGATGGAAAGCCTGCAGCCTGCAATGCTGGGAATGTGTCTGAGAGGACATCAGGAGCAAGTGAACCAAATAGATTCTCCCACCTACCATTTTAATGACAGAATACGCAGATCTGTGCACATTGACAATGCTACAAAAATTATCTTGTGTATCTTAAGTTTTGCTCTTCTGCTCACCTATTGTCTGTGCTTGCCTTGGTTCATTAATGCTCCACATATCTGCTTAGCTTTGTGGGAACTGCCCCAATGTCTTGGCCCTGTCATCCACATGACTACACCTTTGGAGGGATGATGGGATTGAAAAATATGCGTGGGTGCAGATACTGCATCTAGATTCCTCTGCACACCTTGGTGGTGTCCACTCTCAGTCTGGGCAGTTGGCCAAAGGACAGTTGATAAGGGTTGGAAGCACACAGCAAGTAGTTCCTTCAACAAAGTGATTCTTTATTTTAATCTATTAGGGAAACAGACTGGAAACAAATTTGAAGCATAACAGTCCCAGCAATATTCATAAATCAAAAACAGTCAATCCAATCGTAAATCAGAGACACAGCAGGAGAAACACTGAGAGACATGGCAGGAGAAACGGTCAGTTAATCACTGACAAGTTCTGCAGCGGAATGGCTCAGCTTTTATAGGTTCAAAGATCAGTGTAGCTGGCGCTTAATGAACTGCTGTCTGTTATAAATTCACTAAGATCTGCATAGGTGTTCCCTTTGGTGCCTACACTCAGCAAAAGTGGATATCAGTAAGTTGTCTTCCATGTCAGAAGGAGCAGGGCTCTCTGCTGAGGCTGGCACTGCCCCCTGTTCTGTCTCTGGGGTGGGTGCTACTGTCTCCTCCTGTTCAGGTTCCAATGTTTCATTGTCTGAGTCATAGTTTATGCCTGGGTCCTGAAAGCAGGGTATGACAGGTGGCCTCAGGGAATTGTCCCTCTACAGTCTTACAGTACACTTCCTAAACAGGCATTGCATGGGGAGTGCATGGGCATGTGAGGGTGCACCTGTACAAGAATATTACCTTCAAATCCCTATCCTCCCCTTCCCCAGAGTTTGCCCCATTCCCCAACCTTATACCAGCAATTCACTTCCTTGCTTTTGGTTCATTGCTATGTGTAGCCCTGCATCTTACATTCTCTGGCAGATAGGGCATCCCCAAACATACAGCCATACTTCCACCTGCATCCTGCCTGGATGAACACAGGAAAAAGAAAGCATGAAAGAACATGGGAGACAACATCCAACACATAGTGGCACACATGGTCTGAAGTCATGACAAGCACCTGGCCACTTGTTTTGCAAATGTCATGCAAAATTACACATGCATTTACTACCAGTGGTGTACTGAGGCTCAACAACACCCAGGTCAAGGGGGTGGGGTAAGTGGCAGGAGGAGGAAGGGGGGAGTGCATGGGGAGGGGTGAATAGAGGTGGGTGGAGGAGGGACAGGCAGCTGGGGTCAGGTGGAGGTCCTCCTTTTTGCGCCCCCAGACATTGGCACCCAGGGCATGAACCCCAGTTGCCCCACCCCAGATCCGCCTCTGCTTATTACAGAGGTGATATTCTCCTCCGCAACCTCCAGAGATGCAGTTAGGCAATGCTACCAATCTTTCAAATGCCAAGATACCCCTTCAGCCACATTCATTGCAAGATTCAGGTGTTTATTGAATTTAGTCTGTTTGTTTGTAAGTATACCCAAATATGGATTCATCAGCCACTTTCTAATAGGATATGCCCGATCCACAAGTAGTATTGAACCAACCTGTTGCCACCCCCACCCCCCACAGTTACTGTTGTATTGCCAGGAACAAAGACCCACAACTCCATGGTCTCATACACATCAGAGTTACAGGAAATGTGGGAATTACGCTTTTCCCACTCCAGCCAATCCTCATGTCAGTAAAATGACAGTGTGATCTACAGTCCCCTGAAGATATAAAGAGTAAGTGTGCTACCTGTTTATAAATTCTTCACCTTGTCAACTTGGAAGAAACAATCTGGCAATGGCACCCATCAACTGCCCCCACAACCTGTAGAAATCCCAAAAGGGAGAAGCTGTCCATTATCTGCAAAGAGGAAGGGGAGAGGGAGAGAAAAAGAATGACAACTTACATGAATATGCAAATCTTTAGAACTGGAATACAAATGTTACCCTTACCACACATCTCTCTAGCATTTCCCAGAAGGCAGAAGCATTAATTCCATTGCCAAGCATATTTATACAAAAATTTTAGCAGCTATTGAGTGACCGAGCCCAAATTGATTGCTGCCAGCTGATAAAGACAATGATTTACAAACATCCAAACAATGAGAGCAACTCTTTTTTTTCCCACAGTGATGGCCTACCTCATGATAATGTCCTTCTTCTGGATGCATGGACAAAGGACAACCCCAAAGAAGAAAAAGGTGGATCAAGGCATGTGGAAATTATTGAGCCATTTTTCATCTGCCCAGATCAGTATCACAAGACCATCCCACCACTTCTCACTGCATGGGAATCCCACCAGCAGTGAAAAAAATATGAACTTCCAAGGAATGGCCCCACCTAATGCTCCCAGTACTACTCCTGAAAACATGTAGGCAACCACTAACACACGAACACCTGGTACGAAGTTGTCAGAGATGTTGCTCACCAACAAAGGAAAATATCCAGCCACTCAAACTCCACAATACTAAACCAACAGGACCAACACCAGTGTGATCTTTTGTTTTTATGCCTCAAAAGAGAGACAGTGAATGTGTCCAAAGATAATCAGGGCAATTAGAATGTCCACCATTAGAAGAAGCAGAGGGAACACACGTTGGGCCTAAGGTAACTGCTCAGCTGTGGCTTAGGTATCTGACTAGGTATACACTCAATCCAATGGGAGTGCAGGTGGATGGTAAGAGCAAAATGAAAGGCTGTTGGTTTAAGTGAATATGTGTGTGCAGGGTGGGAACAACCCCCTCATAGCTGCTGTGGTCATGTGACAAAAACTGAACTGGTACAATGAACACATGCACACAGTAGAAACACCCTCTTGTATCAATGTGACTTCAGGACGGGGTATTGTGTGGCTTTCAAGACTGATTTGGGTTTGGATTAGAACAGGTGCCTGTGGTAGTAATGGGTTCAAATTAGGGTAAGGATACTACACACTGGAAATGAGATGCAGCCTTTGTGTAGACAGTCTCTTGGATGAGTTCCTCAGTGGAGGATGCAGCCAAAAGCAAAGGGGTAAAACCAAAAATATCATCATACTTATTGGCAAGGTTTAGGCAAGGAATGTCGACCTTTCAGAATAGGGCAAAAACTCATCTGTCAGCTTTTGATAAATCAGCGAATTAAAAGATCCCCATGTATGCATATAATACACTTCTTATCCTGTTGCAATTACTGAAACACAAGATTAGCAACGCACTTTATTCATTGTAATACAGGCCATGATTGTTCTGCTATTATATTCATATTCCTCTGAGCCCAAGCAGAGCCATTACTGAAAGGAAAGTGGCTGCTACTGCCTGCAGACAGTGAAACTGTTCTGTTTCAAAAGCCAGTTAGTTTCACTCACTTGCAGTGAAACAAATTCAGTGATCAGCAAATTAATGTGTCAACCAAAACTAGACCTCAAGACAACTCACAATTTTCATTTAAATGGTACGGATAAAAACACAAAAAGTTACAATAGCAGGACATAATTCATCGCATTCTATTATTAAAGCACAATGGAATTAAAAGTAATTGTAAAAACAGTCATGTAGGGATGTGGGGGTGGAGGAGCAATGTTTTTGGGGCGTCCTGGCCAGTAGCCATGCCCCTGGCCACACCCACACACACCGCAGCCACACCTCTCACGTAGTGGCCATGCCCCTCACATGGTAGCCCTGCCCCCTCACACCTCCCTCCACACACTCCAAGCTCCGCCACTATGTAAAAACAACTACAAATTACAGCACCCATATTTCCAGATTTGGAAGAGACAGTGCCAATTAATCCTCTGTCGTGTCATTTTTTTTTCATTTTCCCTATTTTCCTCCTACTTTACCCCTTTTCCTTCAGCTTGGTTCAATTGCTGCAAAATGAGTTCGAAGTACAAAAGTAGTTTGCGCTCAGTTAACTCAGCTAAGGTGGAAAGAGGACAGCAGGGGTAGCATTTTGCACCTTGCGGTAGATTAAGGTAAAAGCAAACTGCTGCAACCTCTTTTAGCTTAGCTGTTCTTCCTCATTAATAACTTTTGACATCATGCACGCACTCTGATGTTGTTTCGCCACACATGTCCTGGCTTTCATCTATGAAATGTTGGGGGATACATCAGCTGATATGGATGTCATTTTTATAGCATCTTGGGATATAAAGGAAGTTGAATATTTGCTGTTTGATTTATTCTAATTTTGGATCACAGTAACTTTAAAAAAAAAAGAACATCCACTCTACAGCTAATATTTGAATCTAGGGAGGATTTTGCAAAGTCTGGAAGAGAAGTGAATAGATACTTCCTCAATACAGATCCGATACAAATCAGATCCAACCATTAGTGAAAGACTTTGCTGCTGCCCAAATGCGTGTGGTGACCAAAAGCAATCTGTTGCTCTGAATTGTTTTGCTGAGGACCTGTTGGACTAGAAAGATCCTTTAACAGTTGTAGGTCAATTACGTCAGGGATTCCAGGCAAGGAACCCTGGGAAAATGATCAGCCCACTGCAAAGATGTTGCATCATGCCCCAGCTGTGGGTAATTGCAAGGTTGCATAAGAAACTGTGGTTGTGTGCAGATGGTGGAGGGAGGTGTGCAAACCTCTACCTGATTGGTTGCAGATATGTATATAACAAAGCAATGCCAGTATGTATTTGTCTGTTGACCAAACCTGGTGCAAGCTTTTGTCCGTCTGTCCTGTGTTTTGTATATAATGGAACTTTGCTGCAAGATAGAGTGCCTCCTGTTTGGAAGAAACTCCTCTGTGTGTGAGTATCCTTTCTGGGGAACAAGGCTGCTGCTGCTGGCTCGCTGAACTCTGGTTTTTCCGCTGCGTTTCCGTGGGGCTGAAACTCCTATCACCCCCAACAAATTACATCCCCCTTCAGTTGAACTGATGGGCCCTTTTCACATGTGGGGGGGAAACGGGCGAAAACACGCTAAAACGGAGCTTACCCGCAGCCGGGTAAGTCCGTCGCCACACGGAGCAGCGCGAGCTCGCTGCTCCACAGTCCTCTGGCGTCCCAGATGGTGGCTTCCGGTTGGTGGAGGCTCTCCACCAACCGGAGAAGCTTGCCAGCTGGAAACCAGCTCCCGGCAGATCTGCAGGCACGCACTTGCGCGTACCTGCAAATCCACTTTGGAGCCGGGCGACGGGGCGGCACGGGGCTGTGCGCTCCGTGCTTTTTAAAAACCTCGAAAAAGAGGTTTTTAAAAAACACGCAGCCCGGCTAGTTCCGGCAGCTCCTGAGTGGATTCTGGTGTGGAACTACAAAAAGTAGTCCACGCCAGTCCACTCTACGGTGTAGAAGACCTCAGTGACAGGTCGCTCTGCACCGTTTCAGAAGCCTGGTATGGAAATGGCCATAGATTCACAGGGTTAAAAACTCTGGACCTTATGAAGCCTAATGCCAGTAACTCTGCAATAGGATTATTTTTAGACTGCTTTTGGGAGTTTCCAAAGAAAAATGTAATGTGTTTTAAAATGTTTTTGTTTTAGCATTGTTCTAATCGGTTTTTATTTGTTCATCACATCAGGAGCCTTTGTGGGCTGAAAGGTGATAGAGAAAGATTGTAAATAAATAAATCAAATCAAATCAAATAACTCCCTGCCTTTGGCACACAAAGACGACCCGTTTGGGAATTTAAATGATTGGGATCTTTCTACAGTGGTGAGTGGAAAATGTTCAGAACAAAACCTACCCTTAACATCACCAAAGGAAGAAATTCTAATTGGCACATTTCCTTTGCTACCTGTTGAAGAGCAACAGAGTATTATTGGCAAGCTGCAAGATCTAATAAATATGGTAGTTGACAACAATGTCCCTCATTATTCTTGTTTACATCCTCCCAAGGATCTAACTTTAAAATCTGACGACTACAGCCATGCAGAAGAACTTAGACCTCCTGTCCTCAATACCTCTGAGAACAACTTTGCTAATAGTGATGTAGTAACTTTACCTGGTGCTTAGGTGGAATTTATTTGGCTGGTCTCTCCCATATGACCTACTAACTTGGCTACTGAAAATAAGTCTACCTGAGCTCAGTTAGTTTCTAATGAACATCTCCTGGGGCTAGATCTCCTAGATCTCCCTTTTGATTCCTTCTGGCCAGATCTTTCCAAACAATGAGAATAACAGAGTTATGGGTGAGAGAGGACAGTCGGAAGGAATAAAGACCCTTAGATCTGCTGATAGAGCATACAAAGAAGGAAAATAAGATTGATGGGCTTGTTGAGGTGGTTTCGAACATAGAGTGACCCTAAGGTGAACGTTTCATGGGTTTGTTTGGATTTTTTTTGACAAGGTTTGTTCAGAGGTGATTTGCTTTTGCCTTCTTCTGAGGCTGAGAGACTGTGACTTGTCCAGGGTTAGCCCATGGGTTTTTATGGCCAAAGGTCGTAGTCCACTGTTCAAACTTCTGTTAAGGTCCTTTTTTGGAACATAGTAGAATAGCTCCCTAAGTGAGCACATAAGAACTTCTGATGATTTCTTTGTCCAATTTCAAACTTTTTTATATAAAAAAAACACCATGGATTTTCTCATCATCTTTGGCCTCCCACCCTGAATATGTGGTACATACTTTATCAACAAGCAAACCCAAGCATAAAGAGCAGCCATACAGTGGCTTAGCAATTTTGATCACAGTTGACCAGAATCCTAACATTTTGCAAACAGATGTAGGCAAAGCAGTAACCTCAACATAGTACTATCTTTCTGTGGCAGTGTGATTATGTGATCCTGTGAGGCAAAGCTATGTTGTTGACAGAGTTTCCCATGTCAGACAGGTTTTTACTGAGGAGCCAGATTAGATATACCAGACAGCTTCTGAACAACAGTAGTGGTGGGCAGTGACACTGGTGGAGGATCTCTCAGGCACTTTCCACACAACGTCACTGTCTCGTTTCTGCCACAGGATGGCAGCAGTCAACAGGTCGCGCTTCCACATGACATCATCGCCCTCCTGCTGCCATCTTGTTGCAGAGTGTCACGCTTGTGCAGTTTTCGCAAACCCGAAAAAATCCGTTTTATGTCTGTGATTGCGCAATGTTCCTGTCACTTCTGGCCATGTGGAAGCTGCGGGAGTGCATTGGCAATGCTTCCTTACATAGCACAGCAATGGAAAAAGCCCAGCTGTGCTGCAGAAGGAAGATGTGGCGCCATTGTGTTCTCTTCCACATGGACTGAGCGGGTGTAGAGGGGAGCACTCCTGATATGCTCCCTTCTGGACCCGGGACTGCAGTGAGACAACGCAGAAGACCATTGTCATGCGGAAATGGCCACAGGGACAACAGCAGTGGCATGATAGCTAACACTTGTTAGCACTGCACAGAAGATGGAGAAGCTCCATTCTCTCTGCAAAAACAATAACAAGAGCAGATTGTGAAACAAACCGTGAACTACTAATACAGTAGGTATTACAGTAGGTAATAAGAGTAGGTAACCTCATGGCTGATATACATGATTTCAGATACCTGCAATAAGGTGTGGTGTGAAAATGTGTACTTTGAATTTAATGGAAATAAAATGGAAATGGAAGTAAGAAAGCAAAATAAAGAGAAGTCCAGTATGGTACATACAGTATTACATTCCACTAAATTGCAGAACGTATCCTCTGTGGGGACTTACTGTATTAAACATTAAATTAAAACTAAAGAAGAACATTGAACCAGCCTTTGTGCCAAAATACAAATTGAAGAACATCCCCATAGAATTTAAAGATAATATAAAAAATTAGATTTTCACTATTGTATACTATTTAATCAGAGGCCAGAAGAACTTTGGACTGAAGCCAGGGACATCGTCAGAAAGGAACACAAAAAGACACTATCTGTAGCCAAAAAGAAAGGGAAGCCTCAATGAATGAAAGATTAATCTATTCAGGAAGCTAAGGGCAGATAGAATCATAAAATCATAGAGTTGGAAGAGACCACTGGGGCATCCAGTCCAACCCCCAGCTATGCAGGAACACACATCAAAGCACTCCCAACAGATGGCCATCCAGCTTTTGCTTAAAAACCTCCAAAGAAGGAGACTCCACCACACTCCGAAACAGCATACTCCACTGCTGGACGGCTCTGACCGTCAGGAAGTGTGATAACTGAAGCCCCTGTCAGAGCTGCTGATGACGAGCAGCAGCCGTTGGTCCCTGTTGCTCAGGGTGGAGATGATGAGCAGCAACTCAAGAGCTCCCCCTGCTGCCATGGACCAAGCAGGCTTGGACGTTCCTCTGCCGGCTCCTTTAGGGCAGCAGGGATCCGATTCTGAAGATGCGTTGGAGCCTGTGCCAATCAGCCCACAAACAAGGCGGAGACTCAAGAGAGCTGAGCAAAGGGAGGCTTCCTTGATTAAGTTCAAGAAGCAGTGACTAGCCACACCTGTGTCTTGGGCTATATAGCTGCCTGCCCGGAAGCTTTCCTTTGCTTGTGGCAAACTTCTTTCAAGTCCTCCTCTTGTCTGTTCCTTGCTCCCAGCACCTGCTACCTTGAATTGATCTCTTGACTCTTGGCTTTTGGAACTCTGACTACGGCTTTCGCTTGACACTCTGGTAAATGAACTCCCTTGTGTAAAGTACTTGCTTGTCTTCTCCTGGCTGGACTTTGCTGGCCCTCACACTCCCTTCTCTGGGCTGGCTTGCCGCCCAGGTCTCTGACCTTGATAGGCAGTTCTTCCTGAGGTTCAAGTGGAATCTCCTTTCCTGCAGCTAGAATCTATTGCTCCTTGTCCTAGTCTCTGGAGCAGCGGAAAACAAGCCCACTCCCTCCTCGACATGACATCCCTTCAAATGTTTAAACATGGCTATCATGTCCCCTCTTAACCTTCTCTTCTACAGACTAAACATACTCAGCTCCCTGGGTATGATGAGAAGCAAAAATAAAAGGTGATAGAAATAAGATCAGAACCTTGAATGCGACTGTTCAGCAAGTTGTGCACAAGGCCAAAGAGGACTAATAAAATAGCCAATGCAGAGAAATAAAAGATGGCAACAAAAAAGGAAGAACAAAAGACCTCTTCCACGAGATCTGAGAAATCAAAGGGAAAATTAAACCAAGAATGGGGATGCCCTTTGGCCTGCAAGGGAACATATTACATGATCAAATACAAATAAAAAATGGATGGAAACAGTACACTGAAGAACTATATAAAAGAGATGAAATGATGATGGATTCATTCAGGGAGGAACCATTTGAAGATGAACCTACAACTTGAGAAAGTGAAGTGGAAGTGGCACTCAGAGCACTTTGAGAGAAATAAATCAGCAGGAAAAAATAGCATACCAATACAGCTGCTTCAAGCTAAAGAAATGGGTATACCACAACATTTGATTGTCCTGGTGTATAACCTGTAGTCAGAACAAGAGGTTACTGTCAGGACAGCATATGGAAGAACCAAATGGTTTCCAGTTAGCAAGGAGATCAAGCAGGGCTGCATTTTATCACCCTATCTGTTTAACTTGTATGCTAAACATATCATATTTAAAGCAGGATTAGAATTGGAGGAAAGAGGCATGAAAACTGGAGGAAGGAAAATCAACTATTCAAGATATATGGATGACACCATACTACTAGCAGAAAATAGCAAAGGCTTGGAATGATTACTGAAGGATGTCAAAGAAGAAAGTGCAAAGTACATTTACAGCTGAACATTAAGAAAACAAAAATCATGACCCCAGATGATTTACTTAACTTTAAAGCAGACAATGAAGACATTGAAATAGTTCAAGATTTTCCATAACTTGGCTCAGTCATTAGTCAAAACGAGATTGCAGTCAAGAAATCAGAAGACTAAGGCCATTTCTGCCCTACACTGTTATAGTCCTATTATTCCATTTTCAACATCCTATGGGGGTTTGTAGTTTGGGGGGGGGGCATTTAGAATTCTCAGCCAAAGAGCTCTTTTGCCTCAGTAAACTACAAACCCCCAGAATTCCACAGGAGATTGACTTGGAAGTACAGCTATAAATGAACTGGACAAGATCCTGAAGTATAAAGATATACTATTGAATACTAAAGTTAGGATTATCCATATCATCGTATTTCCAGTTTCTATGTATGGCTGTAAAAGCAAGTCAGTGAAGAAAACTGAAGAAAAGAAGCTGATGTGGGGACTACATCTGTAATTTTTCAATGTTTGGGGGAGGGAGCACGTATTATGTTTGACTGTGAAAGCTGGACAGTGAAAAAAGCTGACAGGAAGAAAATCAACTCATTTGAAAAGTGGGGTTGGAAAAGAGTTCTATGGATAATGTGAACTGCTAAAAAGACAAATATGCATCATAGAGCAAATCAAGCCCAAACATCCCAGAAGCCAAGATGACTAAACTGAGACTATGGCACTTATGGCCATACCATGAGAAGACCCGACTCACTAGAAAAGACAATAATGCTTAGTAAGATTGCAGACAATAGAAAAAGAGAAAGAGCACATTACAGATGGATAGACTCAATCAAGGAAGCCATATCCCTGAGTCTGGAAGACTTAAGCAGGGCTGTTGATGATAGGGTGACTTGGTGGTCTCTCATTTATAGGATCACCATAAGTCAAAGTCAACTTGACAGCAGTTAACAACAAAAACAGCAGAAATATATTAATTCTTCAAAATATCTGTTCTGCAGGATTAAAAGTATTTCTAATAAATATATATTCCCATCTTCAGAGTTCAAAATATGAAGACAATTCTTCTTGAACTGGTTGAGATCAGATTCTTATCAGTTCATTTGAGTCTAACAGTGACTCTCTATTCTTAATGCCTGAGGATATGAATGTCAGAATAGGACAAAATAATTATGTAACAAGTGAGAAAATTGTCTGATACCAGAAAAAAAAAATTTCCTACTGAGCAATTGTAAAGACCGTGGGATTAACAGGGCTCTTCCATCTTTTCTCTTTCGGTCTCTTACTTATAAATTCCACTAGTTTCTATGCAATGGGACATAGGATACCAGAATCAGAACTGTACACATATATTGGTCCAAAGGGTAAAAGTGTGATTGCTTTTTCCTCTTCCACAGTTGAATCCATATCCACAGTTAGCTCAAGGAGGGAAAAAGGTGTGATGGAAAGGGATTGTAAAGAAGAAACACATTCATTTCTAATGGTCCACAGAATATTGTCCCTTAGGGACAAATTCAGAATCATCCATGCAATAATGTTACTGATTTCTATGTATGGGTGAGGAAGCTGGACAGAGAAAAAAGCTGGTCAATGAAAAAGGCTGAGAAAGAGAAAGTAAACCTCCCCAAATCTGCCAAAATAGTCACCTTTTTCTTCTCCCCATAGATCCCTTCAGTGGTTACCAGTTTGGGCCAGGACCTGTTTCAAACTTTTGGTACTGGTATTTGAAGCCTTGCATTCTAACCTCCCTCAGTACCTCGCAGCTTGGCTTGTGTGGTACATTCCATCCAGGAATTTGAGATCTTTAGGCAAAGGATTATTGTCTGTTCCACCAATGCGAAAAGATCTGGTTCCGCATTTCTGGAATGGTCTTTCTTTGGACCACCGGCTGGAGGAGGATCTCACCTGTTTTTGTAAATGGTTGAAGACTTTCCTCTTTGACTCACCATCTTAAGCCATTGAGTTGTGTTTAAGGTGCTGAGATGGGTTGTGACTGGTGGGGTGTCAGGTATTTCATTCCGTGTATTGTTGTGGTGTTCTGTTTATTGTCTTTGTCCCTGATTATATCCTTCAGTGTTCTGCCCTTTGGTGTAAAGGGTGTTATAAATACAAATAAACATTATTGTTTGAAATATGGTGCAGGAGGACAGTTCTAGAGTTAGCATGGACTGCCAAAAGGACAAATGAACAGCTCCTACAGCGAAGCAGGCTTGAACTAGAAGCTAAATGGACTAAACTGAGGCTGATTTACTTTTCTCATATCATGAGATGACAGTCTCTGGAAACGATGATACAAGCACATTGATTCCATCAAGGATGCCACAGCTTTGAGTTTGCAACACCTGAACAAGGAAGTTAGTGGTTAGGGCTCTTGGAGGTTGCTGTTAAGTTGAAGTGAAACTGAAGGCAAATACCAATGTGCAACAACAAATGTGTCATCTCTTGTGGAGTTGAGTGAGTGACAAAGTTTAGAAAAAATGCTTTTTGAATCATATCTCCCAGGATTCTGGGAAGAGAGGATCTTGGGCCCTTTCTTGTGCAGTGCTATTTTAACGCTGCCTCACTGGCCCTTTCTGCAGCTTATCAGATCTCTGTGGCATCCTTCAGGGATCTTGGTAGAGCCTTTTCCCCACAAGAGGAGTGTGACAGGAGTGCTCCCCTCCACACCGGTTTCTTCCATGAATGGAGGAAGCACGATGGACACGCCTTTTCCTTCTGCAGTGTGGCCGGGCACTGTCTCAGGCTGTGCTTGGGCAGAAAGCACAGCCATTGTGCTTCCAGAACCTCTGTACGTAAGGTAAGTGTGGGAGGGTGGTGGGAAGGCTGTGTGACTGCCAGTCATTGACAGGTAAAACCTGTCAATGATTTACTGCATAATTGCACCACCTGGGGATGGGAGAATGATGGGACCCAGACGATACTGTGCATAAGCATCATCTAGGTCCCGTCCTTCTCCCATCCCCAATGCTGGACTATAACATCCTGCAGCAAGGGTCACTGATTCATTAACTGAACTTGTAGTTGTCTGGTCTACTGGTTCAATTGATTGAACTGACTGGAGTTTGCAGCTTTATTTGTGATGTCTGTCTCCTACCTACTCTGACAGATCATTCAGTTAAGATGTATACTGACTAATACCCAGTCACTGTACCAGATACCTGTGTGTTTCCTTATTTCTTTGGTACTGCAGAAAATTTAGCTACAGTGTAGCTCCTGTGAGAAGGACGATACTAATGTCCAAAAGTCACGTGGCTGCAATGACACCAACTAACTCATAGTTGTCAAATTGCAGCCCACATAAATGTTCAGTATTGAGCTGCCTGCTTTTTCTTCATTATCTGAGGGACCTCGAGCAGCTATGATCTTCAACAGCAGCTAACCAAATGCTTAAGTTGCTCTAACTGGATTCTAGAAGCATGAGTGAGGTGACCTGTGCTTTTTAAGTCTGGCTAATTCTGGAAATTACTCTGGGATCTGTGCAAGGTTTATCACTTGTGCCAAATGTAACATCATGTGGCAGTAAAGAGTTAGGCCATGCACAATGAAAATAAAGAAAGTTGAAATGAAAAAAAAAATTAAAACAACCAAGTAAAGGAGTGTGTAGAAGAAGAATATCCAAACCACATGTTATTTCAATGTGACCAGGGTAGAAAACATCAGAGGAATAATTTGCCATAAAGTGCCTAGAGGAGTCTAAAGCAGATGTTTCCCTAATGACCTTACAGATGGTGACCTCATTATACTTTTAAATTTGACCTCTGAACATTTGCCTCCATAAAGCCTCCTTCAGTTCTTTGTTTGAACCTGAATAACAGAACACTGTGGCCTTGAAAACAGATTTGTTTAGGAGTTACATAATTTTGGATCAGTGAAAGTATGCAAGCCCAAATCTCCCTGGTCATAATATTCGTTTTCTTTTTTTCTGCCTGAAAATTCTGGGTGGGATTCAACGTTAAGTGATTCAGAAGAAGAACCTAGAAAAGAGAAAGAGAGAGAGAGAAAGAAAAAACAGGAGAGAGAGAAGTGGGCTGTATCTTTGAATGTACTAATCCTGCAGCTTTTGATGCGGTAAAGTCCTATCAAAGGAACCAGGTTTCTAGGTGGTCAGAAAAAGTGACTGAGAAGATGTATTCCCAGATTTACAAGAGCAAGTCATAGATTGGTTGGACAACTGCTGCTGATGGTGAAAGTGAATTTGGATAGTTGTTGGACAGTGTGTATTGTTTTATTGTCTTAATAGGGTATACTTACACCAAGCCAGCATGGTGTAGCGGTTTGAGCATTGGACTATGACCCTGGGGACCAGGGTTCGATTCTCCACTCAGCCATGGAAACTCTCTGGGTGACCTTGGCCAATATACACACTCTCAGGTCCAGAAAACCCTGTGATAGGTTCACTTGAGGGCTACCATAAGTCAGAAACAACTTGAAGGCACACAACAACAATGCTTACACCACATGTATGTTTTGCTCCATGGAATTTCAGGACAATGGGTAGGAGAACTTCCACTGGCAAAATGGCATGGGGTGGAGTATTCAATGTCCATTCCACTTTGCAATAGTAATAATTGTTTTCAGAAGCAGGGAGGGCACATTATTTATACCTGAAGGAGCATCTGTCTCCTTATACACCATGCTAAGGGCCAATGTCTGGTGGAGGGGCCTTCCTCTGTGTTCAACCAGTGGGAGCAATATGCTTTGTAAGGATGTGGGAGAGGGCCTTCTCAACTTGACAGCCCAAATGTGGAACGCCCTCCCCTTAGAGCCAATTAATTCTACTATTGGCTTCTTTCTGGCACCCAATTAAAACATGACATTTTATCCAAGCTTTGAGCAGTGGTGGACGGAGCCTCACCAGCGCCCGGGGCAAGGCTAGAAACTGAGCCCCTAGGGGCTGCCACTGCCAGCTCCCCCCTTCCCGCACCAGGCCAGGAAGAACCTAGAGGGAGCAGTGGCTGTGGTGGGTGGGGTTGTGGTGGACAGGGCCTCAGCAGGGGTGGGAGGAGGAGCCCGTCCGCCAGGATCCTTCCTGAAAGGAGGAGGAGGAGGAGGAGGAGGAGGAAGGAAGGAATGAAGGAAGGAAGGAAGGAAGGAAGCCCATAATTTCTCTCTCATTGCCCTTCTACCCATCCTGTCCTTCGCACGCTCTCTCTCTGTGTGTGTCATGCAGATTCCCAGTTTGATATTCTGTTCAGAGAGGATGCTTTTAGCTTTCTTTCTTCCTCTGCAGCCTTGTATAATGGTGTAGGGGTGGGGTGAGGGGGAGCGTGCCCACCCCGGGGCAAAGAAAGAGCTAGTTGCCCACCCTGCCACCACAGTGGCAACAAAAACAGATGTTTCAAATAGACTGGTTGCCATATACATAATTTTCTGCCTCTAACACATGAGTCCCTCACCATTCATTGGCAAATAGAGTTGCCACACAGCTCCCTGCACATTTGCACCCCCCTCCTGCCTACAGAAACACACACACACCAAGAAAAAAAAAGCAAACATATATATATATATATATATACACACACACACACACACACACACACACATCTTTTTTTAGACTTTAGGAAAGAAGTGACAGCAAAGGTAGTCAGCAGCAATGGTTGGAAAACAACAGTCATAACAACATTGGTGTCTCGTTGTCCGACTCTATCTCCTGGCAGCATCAGGAGGGCTTGGTGCAGGTCATGTTGGTTCTGATGTGAGTGTCTGATAGGGACAGGGGTGTGGGGGGGAGATATATCTGCTGCCCCCTAGGTGTCTTCTAGTCCTAAAGTTTTCTGTCAGTGGCTGGAGTTAACGGGGAGGTGCACCAGTTTCGCTGTTTTGTGCAGCAGCTACCAGAATCAAACCAACCCAGAGCAGGAAGGGCCGATAGAGTGCGGGTTGGGAAGGCTGGTCCCTCCAAGGGGTACAGGGGGGTGCCTATCTTCCTACTCCAAAGGAGTCAACAAGGCTCCCTCCATAGGGTGCTCTGGCACATTGGTGGACTCCTGGTGGGCAAAGAAACATCTTGTGCCCCCCCATCCACCCATCCCATGAGAAGAGACCCACTTCACAGCTGCGTTGCTCTGGACACCTTGGAGAGGAGGAAAAGGGAAGGGGCAGCAGGAAACTAGAGGCCTGGAGAGAAAGGAAGGTACAGGGAAGAGGAAGCCATCTTGCAGGGGAACAAGAGGGACAGAAAGGAGCTTGGGAGGTGAGGCGAGGTGGGTTAAATGCACATTTATTTGGCCAGGGAGCTGGTGGGCTTCTGTCTCCCTGACCCCTAGAAACACTCCTGTTTTTCGCTTCCCTATTCTTCTACCTCCCACCTTCCTTCGTGACTTCTTGCCCTGTGCCCTGTGGATCCACCCAAGCCAGCCCTGCTTTCCTGTGTTTTATCTCTCTTGGGTTTAGGGGCCTGGCCTTGGCGGAGCGGGGCCTGGTGCTGTTCCCAGGTCTCTTTCCTTCCTTCCTTCCCTCTTTCTGAGTGGGGACAGGGAGTGGTGGCGGGTGGGAGGGTTGCTGCTGCCACCACTGCCACCCCTCCCAGCCAAGAAGGACCTCAGTGGGGGTGGCAGCAGGCTAGGCCTGGGCAGGAAGGTAGGGGGTTCCACTTTTTCATGCCTCCCGGCATTGGCACCTGGGGCTCACGCCCCAGTTGCCCCACCCTAGATCCACCTCTGGCTTTTAGCAATTTCACCAAAATCTGTGCAAGTTATAAACTGCTTTAATATTGCTTTAAAATTATTTAATATGTTTTAGACTGTTTAAAACATATCTCATTGTGTTAAATTTAATGTTTGCTAAATTGTTTTAAAATTTATTTTGTCCATTCTCCACCATGAGATCTTGTGATATAGGGAATGATATGAATATTTTAATAAGTGTATACATTTAACAGCTGGTACTAATATTTTAAGGAAAAAAAATAGCAACCACTCATGGATTTCCAGACACCTTGTCTAGTTTGGCCTTGGAAAGAAAAGTTTCCAGTCCCTGTACAGCATTAAATAGTGCTGTCCAGTGCTTCTTTTGCTGAAACAGATACATGCCACTTCTATGTACACTTACTTAGTCAATGAGGCTTACTCAAAAACCCACAGTCTCTGGATCAGAATTTGGAAATACCGGTGATGTAGACTCAAGTCCATTGACTCAAACTTAAGTCATACTTAAGTCACTTCAGTGACTTGGACTCGACTTGGCAATACATAATGTACTGACTCATCTCAACTTATAACTTATATATTTTTAGTGACCAACTTGCTGCTCTTGGTTCAGTAACATCACATATTCATCCAGAAACCTTATGACTTTGAACAACACTTCCATCTTTTTTTGCCCAGTGGTCACATGGTGATTTGTCTGAAGCCCAAAGCACAGGCACATTTTTTGGAGGGGAACAGCAAATGGATTAGACAGTGGGCTTGAGTCGGGGTTGAGGTCTGCTCAGCAGCCTGTTCCTGCTGTATATTGGAAGACCTTTCTAAAACTTTTCCTAAGAGCTGAAGGCAAGACTCACCCCCAGAGCGCAGGGCTTAAGGAGGAAGGATCCTTCCTTCTGAAGCTTTTGAAGCTTCAGTCTTGGAAAGTAAGGAGAATCCTGTTCAGCTCTAAGGTGAGACAACTGGGGCACGTGCCCTGGGTGCCATTCTTGGGGGCACAAAAGCACCTGCCCACCTCCCTGCCCCTTTCTGTACCCACCTGCCCCCTTCCCATGCCTTCCTGTACCCCCCACCCCCCCGCACCTTTCTGCACCCACCTGCCACCCCTGCACATTTTCATGCCCACATGCCACCCCCTGCGCCCCTCTGTGCCTACTCACTGCTGCCCACCATCCTTTCTGGCCCATTTGGGAGGGCGGCAGCAGCAGCAGCAGCACCTAGGGGCGCAACTTTCACGCTTTCACACTAGGTATGCCACTGATCCTATTCCTCACTTCCAAAAAACCATCCAGCTTAGGGAAAGAAGAGTAAGAAGGATCCTGTTCTCTCAAAACTGCAGATGGCAAACTTGCAGATGTGGAGGTCCAACTGTATGAAAATTGTTAAAGCCATCTTTATTTGATTCTGTCCATAAATTCTGGAATATAGGATGGGGTATAAAGTTGGCTCCAGACTTGAGACTTGACTCAAAAGTATCTTGCAAGGACTTGAGACTCAGCTTGAGACTTGAATGTAGAGAACTTGAGACTTGACTTAAGACTTGGAGTAAAAGACTAAAATACACCACTGGGAAATACTAATTTTGATGCTACAAGTCCTAGAATTCATGTAGCATCAACCAGCATGATTTATCTATTTATTTAATTTAAATCCTACGTTTTTTTGTGGCACGGAACTCAAAGTAGATTACAACATAGCTTAAAAGAAATTACAGCTAAAAATCTATTAATATTGTGTTTTAAAAAATTAAATAAGAACCCCTTATTTAAAAACACTAATTTTTAAAATATAGCCATGTACTTTCATCTTCTTTATTATGCTTTAAACATGTTTCAAACTGTTTGAAAGTTTTAACTTTTTTTAAAAAAAACCCTCCAGTACTATATATATGAAAATATCTTTGAGTGGGAAAAGAAGTAACAAATAATAAGGTTTTTTTTTCTTTTTGAAAACAACATTTGGTGGGTGGATGTCACTATGGTGTCAAAAATGTCTCAGACAGTAAGACTGCAAAAAGATTTTTGTCAGGCTGAAATTACTTCAGCAAGTTTCACTGTAAAATATTCTTTTCCTGTTTTTCAAACTGGTATTCTTGGAGGGCCACTTACAGGGATTGTAGCATAGAAGTATAGCACATGCTTTACATGCCAAATGTCCAGTCCTTAGCCTTTCCAGTTAAAACCATTATAGTGCAGTGGTTTGAGCCTTGGACTATGACCCTGAAAACTAGGGTTTGATTCCCTGCTTGGCCATGGAAACCTACTGGGTGTGTCACACTCTCTCAGTCCAGAAAACCCCGTGATATGTTCACTTGAAGGCACACAACAACAACATTAGGTAATAAGAAAGCCCTCTCTTCTCTTGAGATCTTGGAGAACTGGTCCCAGGGGAAGGAGACCATAAAAGGCCAAATCATAGGTCAAAAAATTCAGTCCTCCAGCTTTTGTTAGACAACATTTCCTAGCATTTTTCACCATTGGCTGTGTTGGCATTGACATTCGACAACATCTGGAGGGGTGCATTTTGCATAACCTTGTATGATATACACAAATATTAATCCAACTTCAATTCTTTCTCATCCCACTTTTTCAGCTACTTTTAAAATGTCCCATTTTCTCTCTTCTCTTTCCACTTTCCCCCTTTGACCCCTTTCCTCCTCAGCTCACTTCAGTTGCTGCAAACTGAGTTCAAAGTGCAAAAGTAGTTTGCATTCAACTAACTTAGTGGGTCTTGAGACTTAAGTCAAGTCTCAAGAGAGAAGTTTTCATTCATTCATTCATTCATTCATTCATTCATTCAGTTGAATTTATACCCCACCTTTCTTCCAGGTTGGGAGAAATCTTGACCTGCTCATTAGACTGAGGCAAAAGCCAAGTGCTGCTGCCACTCTTACCTTGTGTGCTTTTCCTCATTAATAACTTTTGCCATACTGACAGCAGTCTGATCTTGCTTGGACATGTATGACCCAATTTTTACCTGTGAAAGACTGGAGGGTATGAAATAGTGAGATGTAGCAAGGAGAACTGTGAAAAGTGACTTATTTGGACTACAGCCCCCAGAATCTTCCAGCCAACATGGCCAATATACTGGCTGGGCGATTCTGGGAGTTGCAGTCCAAAAGTGACATCTCCAAGCTCTAATTTAAGGCATGTCATTATGAAACAAATGCTGCTGGAACCCAGCAAATCCATAATTTTCAAATGTGAAATGGAGTTCTGACTTCAGTCCAACAAACTTCAATCATTAATATTTAAAATCAATAGAAGATTACTGGGTACATTTCTGTATATGTTGACCTCATGTATAAGTTGAGGGCAAGTTTTGCATCAAAATTATGGATTTTGATATGATCCATGGGCAAGCCAAGGATCATGCTGCAGGGAGCAGAAAGTGGCAGCACTGCCCAAGGGAGCAGATGCCCCTTTGTGCTGCCACCGCCATTTTCCTGTTCAGGCATTCATTGAGAAATAGAATGTTTTAGATATCCTAAGACTGACCATTTCCACACTCGACTGTTATAGTGCTATTATTCCACTTTCAACATCCTGTGGAATTCTGGGGTTTGTAGCTTACTGAGGCCAAAGAGCTCTCTGGCTGAGAATTCTCAATGCCCCTCCCTAAACTGAAAACCCCAGGATTCCACAGGATGTTGAAAGTGGAATAATAGCACCGTAACAGTGTAGTGCAGAAATGCCTTAGACCCACTTAATTTAGTGCGTTCAGTCCAATGAGAGAGTCTATTAGAGTAATTTTTGGTGCAAAATAAGATGGGATACTTTTTTACATGCCTGATCCTACATGCAAGTAGACACAGAAATATGTCCGGTAGGGTTTCACAGAGTGTATTGTTACACCCCAAAGTAACCCTAAGAGAGGGCCCTTAAATTGGCATGACTTCCCTCATATTGGATATTGGCTAGCAAAGGTCGGTTGCAAGTAAAAATTGGGTTTGAATTAAATTCTCAAGACCAACAACGCCTTAGCTGCTGTATGGGAATGTAGACAACGTCCTTTAGGCCAAAAGACAACAACCTATTGTTCTCAGTCACGTATCTCTAGGCAGCCACAATAGACTCTCCCTTTGATTAACAAAAAGGTTGCCTCAGCCCCAAACTACACTGATGAACTTTGCAAGGATAGACAATCAACGTCTATCAATTTGGAATGATAATCTTATCATGTACCTGGACTTTCCTGGGAGAAACAATACTGAGGAGAGGTCGTGATATTTGCCTAACATTATATTCCGCAATCATCGCCCATTAACGCCACTTTGCTAGCCTATACGCAGCCTGAGGACAGAAATTGGCTATAAAAATCCTCACTTTTTGAGCCTCTTTGGAGAGCCTCCCAGACTGGACAAGGGCCCGTTTCGCTGCTACCGAGGTGTCCCACTTAAGCCTCTCAGACGCTGCTGAGAGCTAAACGTGACTCGCGTATCCGACTCGCCGCGAAACCCCGCTGCTTCCAGCCTTCCAGCCCCAGGATCCAGCCTCCCCTTGGTGCTTTACACTGAGACTTTGCTAATCTTCTCCTTTCCAGGACATCTAGACTAAGGTCTGTATGCCCTCTCTCCCTACCTGTCTCTCATTCCCAACTTCATTTCTGTAGCCCTTGTGTGATTGTAGGATTATTTGTTAACGTGTGTGGTGACTTTTCCTGTTAGTTTTAATAAATTTACTTTAGACTGTTCCTCTGACTCTTGCGTGGTTCTGACCCCGTAGACATAGGGTTAAAGATCCTTGCCCTGACCTCTCGCAAGCTTTGAGTGTCTCTGTTAATTCCCTTAAATTGAAGTCCATTTGGGTGTCCTCGAGATATCCCCAATTTTCAGGGTAACAGTATCACCAGACAGCAGAACTACTGCCACAATCCTCCTTCAAGTAATTCTATCCAGAGGCACTTGTAATGCACACCTACACAGTCTACTCAAAAGTAAGTCCCACTGAGTTTAATGGACCTTTCTCCCAAGTATGTGGCCATTCCTTCAGCTTTCAGCCATGAAAATGCTTCTTTTCCCAGTTTAACTTTTGGCAACTTCTCAATATATGTTATAGATTACAATGGCCCTACTATTTTTGCAAGGGTTCGGGATGCAGAACCCTCGTGAAAGTGCAAAAACTGCAAATAATCCCGTCCTGAAATCTCCCTCCTATTCCCTTGTCTTTTGTGTGCTGGGGCCAGAGGCAGGGAATTGTGATAGACGACAACTCAGAGGTCGATGAACAATTGATTGTGCCAGAAACAGAGCCAGTAATAGACCAAACTATCTTGAAAACACCTCCATCAGCTGAAAGAGAAGCTGAGACAGAGTTGTTGCAACTGGTGCCAGTGGGAGGAGGGACCAGCAATGATTTAGAAGAATTAGAGCCACCTTTGCCCCTCAGCCTCCAATCATTGAGGAGACAGAAATAAGCAGCTCAGAGGGAAGCTGTTTTGGCAAGACTGAGTAAACAGAACAATGAATAACACCTGTTTTTGTCTGCTATAGAAGTCTGTCAATGTGACTTGCTGTTTACTTGTAGCAAATCGCTACTCAAGCTCCCATGACCCTTGTGTTCTGGATTTCTTGACCCTTTTGGACTGACCTTCAGCATTCTGGATCTTTTAGATTTGACCTTGATTTCGGCTTGGCTCAGCGTCTCTACTTGTTTGTCTGCATTTGGACACTCCCCCACTGCCTCCTCCTCTTGGGCATGTACTATCACCTTCCTTGCCTTGCTGGCAGAACGGCACAGGTAGGGTGTTGAACTCTGACAGGAATGGGAGGGGAAACTCTGGAGGGAAGAAGGAAGGCTGGCATGAACCTTCCCCATTCCCCTTGCATTTTGCTTTGTGCAAATTCTCAGCACTGGGGCCAGAGGCAAGAAAATGGGAAGGGGTGACTCCAGAGAGGAGAAGGAAGGCACACACATGTCTCCCCCCATTTCTTTGCCTTTTTTCTGAGTGCTTGCCTTCCTTCTACACACTCGCCAAACTACAAGGGAATGGGAGGAGGGGAATAGGAGGGGGAAGGCACATGCATATCTCATGAATAATCAAGTTTGCAAAGTTCACACCCACGAATGTGGAGGGAGGACTGCGATTCCAAAAGTAGAGGACATAAACAGAAATATTCAATAATAATAGAAGCATGCTCTTTTTCCATCAGCACCTGTGTTTGCAGCTTGTAAGGCAACAGATGGACTTCATGACCTCCAGTGTGGTGCAAAATCAAAAGAAGGATTTGTTTATAACCCCCTTGTTCTTAGACCAAGGATAATTTAATGCTCCTTCCGGTATTAAATGTTATTCAAAGCTGTTAAGCAATTTTGAAATAGCCTGTCCTTCACCAATTTAAAAAGCAATTTTATGATTGTTCTTTTGCTAAAGGTATTCTAAAACCCCACAAAACACAATGGTGGTAAAATAGATTATCAGTCGTTCAGACTGTATCTCAGCACCCGCTGTGTATGAAATGACAGGCTGCGTGGAACTAAATGGTACCTTGTTCTTCACTGTATATGTGTGGACTTAACATGTGCCCTAGAGACAAGATGCATCCATCCACCCACCTATTCAAAAAGTTAATTTCTAGAAGTTTAAGGATGGGGATGGGAACTGAATGCTGAAGCATGGCAACCTTAACAAAACATGCCAATCGATCAAACAATCCAAAATATTTAGATCAAATGACTGCAGTGTGCTCTTCAGTCGGTCCAAATGTGGCATCAGAGAATGGACGTGGCTGGTATTTGCTACAGCCATCTTCTCGCTGGTATTAGATCTTCCCAGCAGCTGAAATGCCTAGCCGGGGGCAGAAAACTATACCTGCCCAGTGTTTCTTTAGTCACTGTTTCAAAGCTGACTTTAGACCTGATAGCCCTGCCTTTGAGAGGTAAGGCAGTATAGTTTTTAGCAGTGTTTCAGCAGACTTTTTATCCAAAACCAACAGTGTAAACATGTGAAATGAAACAATAGGAGCCAGTGACCTCAAATGACTTGATTGCACACAACAAGAAGAAATGAAGGGAAAAAAACTTCAAATCCTTCAACAGACCACTTGAAAGCTTCTTCCAAATGCATCCAGGGACAATATAGAAAGAGAGGTAGTGAGACAGCCTTTTCTGTCTTCATTCTTTTCCACGTCATGCATACCCAGTAAGGGATTCTACAGGGAGCTGCTGTGTACCTTCCCTATTGTAGGCAGGCACACACAATAGTCTAGAGTAAGATAGGCTAGAGTAAAAAAAGTTACTGCAACCTGACATTTAAAAATCTGTGTCTCTTTATCCTTCCTTCACCATGTTCTTCAAAGTGCAAACATAATATAATTTTTCTCTTCTTTTCACAGTTTGGTTGTCAGGGGAGGATCAGAATCCTTTGGTGTTTTAGCATTTTAGAGTTTAATCAGTTAGTAAGTTTGTGTTTTAGTGAGTTAGGGGTTTTTTAGTTTATTGTTTTAGTATGGTGTTTTAATTTTAGTGTCTGCTTGAGTTAAGAATGTTAATAGAACATTATGTTATTTTGTGTAAAAATAGAGAGAGAAAGAGAGAGAGAGAGAGCACATAGACACATTTACTGCTGTTATGTTCTATAAATACGCACATACATACACATACATACACATAAAAAAACCCCATGTGTACAGAGCCAGCTCTAGTTATTTTGCTGCCTGGCGTGAACAAGTGAATTGTACCTCTGCCCACTAAGTCAGTGCTCACAGTACCCCTGGGAAACTAAGCTACTGAAGCAGAAAATCCTTAAGACAGGCACATCTCCCCATTCCAGGCAGTTAAAATAAAATAAACAGCTAACAAATTGCTACTTTTCCATGAGAAAATGTTTCAAGAATAGAGGGAGACACAGAGCTATCCTAATAACTAAAGGGAGGAAATATTTTGGGCATGTTGCAGGTGGCTATGTTTCTGGGAGTCTGATAAGGGAGCAGAGCTTGGAAATGTTACTTTTCTGAACTACAGTTCCTGGAATTCCACAGCCAGCATGGCCAGAGGTAAAGCTGGACGGAGGCTTCTGGGAGATGTCCAAAAAAAGTAACTTCCCCATACTGTATGAGGGGCAGTGAATTTGCTCTTATACAGATGATTTGCTGTATGTCTCCAACTAATTCAAAATTCAGAATGACCTTGACAGATCGGAGAGCTGGGACAAAGCTAACAAAATGAATTTCGACAGAGAGAAATGTAAAGTCCTGCACTTAGGCAGAAAAAATGGAATGCTCAAATATAGGAAGAGGGACATGTGGCTGGATAATAGTACATGTGAAAGGGATCTAGGAGTCTTGGTAGACCATAAGCTGAACATGACTCAGCAGTGTGATGCAGCAATCAAGAAAACCAATACGATTCTTGGTTGCATCAATAGGATGTCTAGATCGAGGGACATAATGGTACCACTCTATTCTGCTTTGGTTAGACCTCATTTGGAATACTATGTCCAGTTCTGGGCACCTCAACTCAAGAAGGATATTGACAAGCTGGAGTGTGTCCAGAGGAGGGCAACCAAAATGGTGAAGGGTCTAGAAACCATGCCCTATGAAGAGCAGCTTAGGGATCTGGGTATATTTAGTCTGCAGAAGAGAAGGTTAAGAGGGGACATGATAGTCATATTTAAATATTTAACAGGATGTCATGTCGAGGAGGGAGTGGGCTTGTTTTCTGCTGCTCCAGAGACTAGGACAAGGAGCACTGGATTCAAGCTACGGGAAAGGAGATTCCACCTGAACCTCAGGAAGAACTTCCTGTCGGTCAGAGCTGTATGGCAGTGGACTATGCTGCCTTGGAGTGTGGCGGAGTCTCTTTCTTTGGAAGTTTTTAAGCAGAGGCTGGATGGCCATCTGTTGGAAGTGCTTTGATGTGTGTTCCTGCATAGCAGGTGGTTGACTGGATGGCCCCTGTGGTCTCTTCCAACTCTACGATTCTATGATTCTAAGTCCCTTTCCACACCCTACCTTATATCGTCATCACCTGGTGGTGATCCTGGCAGCAGCTCTGTTGGGAAGGGAGCACAACAGCAGCACTCTCCTCCCCACCAGCTGGCTCCCTGCAGAAGGAAGTGCAATGGATACACCTCTTCCTTCCGAAGCACAGCCAGGCACTTTCCCAGGCTCTGCTGGGCAGCAAGCACCTCCATCATGCTTCCGGTGCTTCCGTAGGCCAGGTAAGTGCAAGATGGTTGTGCAATCAAGGGTCATTGATAGGAAAAGCCTGTCAATGATTTAATGCACGATCATGCCGCCTGGCAATGGGAGAAGGACAGGAGCACAACGACATCAGGCAGAGGCGTTGTTGCGGTCCCACTCCTCTGCTGCTTCTACAGGAGGCTCCTGTAGAAAGGGCCTATGTTTGATTTTGTATATTTGCAAATAACCCAAATAACACAATAACTCAAAGAAAGGAAACTGATGTAAGGACTAACCTATAACTTTTCAATGTTTGGAGAAGGGAGCATATACTATGTTTGATTGTGAAAGCTGGATAGTGAAGAAATCTGACAGGAATTGAAATCAATGCATTTGAAATATTGTGCTGGAGAAGAGTTCTACAGATTCCACAGACTGTTAAAAAGACAAAGGAATGGGTTGCAAATCAGGCCCAAACTCACACTGGAAGCCAAGATGACTAAACTGAGGCTGTCTTATTTTGGACTTGTCACAAGGTAAAATGACTCACTGGGAAAAACAATAATGTTCATCAAAGTGAAAGACAGTAGGAAAAGAAGAAGACCACATTCCAGGTGAATTGACTATAAAGAAAGCCATTGCCCTAAGCTTGCAAGACCTGAGCAGGGCAGTTGATGACTGGGGCCATTTCTACCCTACACTGTTATATTGCTGTTATTCCACTGTCAGCATCCTATGGAATCCTGGGGTTTGCAGTTTAGGGAGGGGCATTTAGAATTCTCAGCCAGAGAGCCTTTTGGCCTAAGTAAACTACAAACCCCAGAATTCCACAGGATGTTGAAAGTGGAATAATAGGACTACTACAACAGTGTAGTGCAGAAATGGCCTGGGACTCTTGGAGAGATGTCATCCATGTATATCCTGCATTTAAAATGTTTTGTTTTGTGATTAGGCGTTGGGAGAAGTCTGATTGCTGAGGCATTCACCTCTGAAAAAAATTCCCACAGTAGGAGGGAAGATAGGTTCATTATTGGTAGCACACATTCCCTTTTGTGTCTGGTTTGATCCTTTGGCAGCTTGAGCAATACCTGACTCAGCACTCAATAGTAGCAGAAGTTGGAAAATAGACCCAACAATGCCTTCTCAGTTGGCAGCCCCTCTCTACTCCATATATAGTTTGCAGATTTGATTTCCTGAAGCAGATTCCATTTATATCTACAGCTGAAATCATTTTCAGTGCTGGTGGAATGTGAACCTTGGCTGGCATACTTTCACCAGTGCATCCCCATGGCCAGTCATTAGAAGGGGGGTAGGTAGCAAGAGACTCCAGGAACCATCCAGCTGCACTTTTAGGCCATTTCCGCACTACACTGTTACAGTGCTATTATTCTACTTTAACAACCTGTGGAATTCTGGGGTTTGTAGTTTACTGATGCCAAAGATCTCTCTGGCTGAGAATTCTATATGCCTCTCCCTAAACTGCAAACCCCAGGATTCCATAGGATATTGAAAGTGGAATAATAGTGTAACAGTGTAGGGTGGAAATGGCCTTAGAATCATAGAAGCATAGAATCATAGAGTTGGAAGAGACCACAAGGGTCATCGAGTCCAACCACTTGCCATGCAGGAATACACAATCCAAGCACTCCCAACAGATGGCCATCTAGCCTTTGTTTAAAGACCTCCAAAGAAGGAGTCTCCATCACATGCCAAGGCAGCGTATTCCACTGTCAAACTGCTCTTACCATCAGGAAGTTTTTCCTAATGTTTAGGTGGGCTCTCTTTTCCTGAAGTTTGAAGCCATTGTTCCATGTTTTCTAGAGCAGCAGAAAACAAGTTGGCTCCTGCTTCTGTATGATATGACATGCCTTAAAATATTTAAACATAGCTGTCATGTTACCTCTTAACCTTCTCTTCTCCAGTTTAAACATACCCAGCTCCATAAGCCACTTCTTAAAGGGCATGGTTTCTAGATCTTCTACCAATTTGGTCACTCTTCTCTAAACATGTTCCAGCTTGCCAATAGCTTACTTGAACCACGGTGCCCAGAACTGGACACAGTATTCCAGGTGGGGTCTGACCAAAGAAGAACAGAGTGGTACTATTGCTTCCCTTGACCTAGACACTATACTTCTATTAATGTAGCCCAGAGTCTTATTGGGTTTTTTAGCTGCCTCATCACACTGCTGATTCATGTTCAGCTTGTGGTCTATGAAGACTCCTAATCCCTTTCTTAGTTACTGAGGTCAAGCCACAGCTGGGAAAGCTAGGGAGAAGAAAATGTTGTCATCTCCCGTAGTCACTTCTGACCAGACAATGCCTCTTCCTTTTTGAGACCCGTGAAATGGCAGCCATATGGTGGTAGGGAATCCTTCATCTCAGTGGCCACTGATTAGTCATGTGGATAGAACCCAGCACCTCAACTTGAGGTTATGCATGTATGTGGTGCAAGGTTCTTGTGTAAAGATCTACTGGATACCTCCTTCCACAATGGCTAAAAAAGTACATAAGCTGATATAATGGAAAGTTAAGAGGTGTCTGTCCCCAAACTCTAATTTATTTTAGTTGTTCTTGTCTTATGAAAGAGAAGGTTATCAGCAACTACTAGTCATCATGGTGACTATAGACTACCTCTAGGATCTGAGCTGTCATGGTTCTGTATACCACTTGCTAGGATATGCCAGCTGGAGGGTACTGTTATGTTCATGTCCTGGCTGTGGGCTTCTCATAATTGGTCACTGTGGGAAAAGAATGCTGCACATAAAATAGCCCTTGGGTCTGATCCGCCAGGTCTGTTCCGTCTTCTAGGATCTGTGAGAGTTTGGTTTTCTCATTTTGCCATTGCTCAGCCCTGAAAAAAAGGGTTAATCTTGTTAAATTATATTCCCACTCTTTCTCCATCAAGTCCGCTCTGCATCTTCAGCCCCACAGGATTTTGTAACCTTCCTGCCCTCTTTCAGTTGGTGATGTCAGAGACAAAACTGTTACCATGGAGAGGAGAGGGACAGATTCCACTGAGACAGACACAAACGCAGCCTAAAAATCAAGCAAACTTGTGATTCATCCGAATCTGTTGCCATTAATGAGTTAAGAGGGTCATTCTCAAATCCTCCAAAAGCTTTATGCAGTGGGAGAGAAGGACCATTAAAATCTCTCCTTAGTATTCTAGGCTACATCAGAAAGTATAAATGTTCACTTTGCTAATTAATACATGGAATAAAAATGAAGTTAGTGTGTCATTACATGGAGGAGAGAAATAAAGACAACAGTATTAAATCCTGATGGATAGATATGAAAGAAGGGTATTTGGTGGATTCTCTGACATATTTCTGGTTTTAAATATGGAGGTTTCCACCTCTATTGACTTTTGTCAAGTGCCTTTCTGTCATATTACATGGTAGAACATGATTAGCTTGAATGGAAATAATTGAGGAAAAGCAGTCAAAAGACAGCTGGGGTTTCAACCAACATAATGAAATGGTACATTGGACCCTTCGTATCTGCTAGGGTTTGGTTCCAGGGCCCCACATGGATACCAAAATCTGTGGAAGCTCAAGTCCCATTATGTAGTAGTAAAATGGCATCCCTTATATAAAGCAACAAAATCCAAGTTTATTTTTTTTTTGGGGGGGGGGATAATTCAAGCTGTGGTTGTTTGAATTTGTTACTACAAAATCCATATATATGGAGGGCCAACTGTACTGCTGTCCCATATCTACCTGATCAGCAGCTGAGTGGAATGGCTGCTGAGAGACGACAGCTAAAGCAAAAGAACAGCCAAGAAGCAGCAAGCCAATGGATTGGGCCCCACTGTTACTGCCCTGGCTAGTCCAAGCTTTGGGAATATTAAAAGATATCCTCTTGATATCACAATTCAGCTGCACTTCTCTATTCCCCTCCACGTGCTTGCAAGGCCACCGGACAAGCACGTAAACAAGCTCGGCCGTTAATTGCCATAATATTCCTGGACAATACAGGCAGGGCAGAAATAGCTGACTCACTGCTTTAGGAGACCTCCAGGCAAGTACTCTAATTAGGTATGCACGCAACTTACAAAAGAGCTTCTGCCCCGCGCTGGCAGCTTGATGGGTAACCTATACAATACCCAAGTACTCTGCGTTTGCATACCGGCTACTCTATTGAGAACCGCTACGATAACTCAATCATTCAGATTCTGACCTTTCGGAGGCTTTGTCTCCAACTCCAAATCTATTGTTTTCCCCAAGTACAGCATAGCCCGCAGTCACAATTCTCCTTATAAAAACCCTTGATTCCGAGACCTTCCTCGGATCGCTCCCGAGTTTCATCCCACCTTGCTGCCGCTTTGCTTGGCGAGCCTCCGCTCAGCTCCACGTGCTGAGCTACATCGCACCCCAGCCTCGCTCTCTACTTTTCTGGGCTTCAGGACAGGTGAAGTATCACCGAAACCAGCAACCCCTCTAAAAATCCCTCTATACCACTCAAACCTTTATTTTCTTCAGTTATCTTGAGTGAATGTGTCGCATACACTGTTTTGCTTGTGTATCTAATAAAACATCATTTATTGTTTCAAATTTTGTGTGCTCCTTGACTCAACCCGACCCCGTAGACATAGGGTTCAAGATCTCGCCAAGTTACCCTGCCTCTCATAATGCTAAGCAGTGCTCTGAGCTAATTTTCCCCACCTTTAGTTGAGCACATTTTGGTGTCACTCCCAGGACCCCCAGTACACGGGGTAATACCACTGTTTCCTTTTGTCCCTTGCAGTTGGCTGGAATGGCTGTTGATTGGTACTGGCATAAAAAAACCAAGCTTGGGAAAGTTCCAGCTTTAGACTACAGCTGTCAGAAATCCCCTACCCAGTGGGCCTAGGTAACTGGAAGATTCTGGGAATTTTAATCCACAAAAGGAACTTTTCCAAGGTCTGGGTAGATGACCACTGAGAACCCCTTGTAAGTGACTCTCAATTTTCCAAAAAAAGAGTAGATTGAAATACAATCAAATAAATGAACTAATTAATACTGGGAACATACATTTAGCATCTGAGAACTCAATTTTTGGAAAACCTCTAAAAGTCCTATAAAACCTGCAAATGCCCAATTCTTGAAAGATATATAGAAGGAAGAGGTTTTCTTTGTCCTTTTTGTCTCAGCTACAACTATTTGTTTAGCTGAAGGAAGTTGGAAAAGTAGGAGTAAACATTCCACCTCAACCACCAGTGTAAATATTTACAGCAAAGGGAGTTGAACACAACCATTCAACAAACTAAGACTGGGAGAAAAAAAGGAAGAAAATTGCATAACCAGATAGACAGAAGACTGTGTGAGAGCTGTTTGCTAATGGAAGCCAAAACACGGAAACAACACTGTGCTGAGTGCATGAAAGAGCCCAACCAGAGCAGAAGCATTGTTATTTAATGATCAGTTTCCTACCTGTAAAGTGACTGAAGGCTATCTAGTGCAACTAGAACTTTTGTTACCCTAAGAGGTGGGGGATTTTGAGGTCCACCTGCAATGCCAACTTCTCCTTAGAATTCAGAGAATTATAGCTCAAAGGAGGCCTGTGAGAGGAGGGTAACAGCAGGATCTTTTCACCTGTGTATACCAGTATTAACTGTAAAGAGGATCCCACTTAAAAGTAAAACAGAGCATGTTATGTGAATTGCCAGAACACACAATAAATCAGACACTCTCAAGAACCACACAAGGATATCAGAAACTGAGGTGTGAAAGGCTGGATAGAGAGAGAGAGATTGGGTGAAAAGGGTGATAGTTACCAGTCCTGAAGAAGAAGGTCAAAGTGGAGTGGCTCAGACAGTGTCTGAGAGTAGCAAGAATGAACACAGATCTGGGCACCATGTATTACATCCACGTACAATAATTTGCTGCAGCTGAAGCTAGGGTTTATATACCCTATTTCCTATCCTGAAAGAGAGTGGGTGAACAAACTGGTAATTGCTTTCTCATGGGGTTGACAAAGGAGTATGGAATGGGCTGATTGTCTTAACTCTAGGTGACAAAACATTGACGGGAGTCATGACATCTCTTAATGTTTGGTTGGGTGGGGGTTCTATGGAGGATTTCCATAGGACAGGATCACAGTAGGGTCCCTGATTGCTTCACCTAGGCAGTTTTGCCTTCTATTTTATTCAGATGTGGATGTAGCCCGAGGTCTTGAAAGCATTATCTCAAGCCCATTAGCGTTGGGCTTTCCCACCTAATCCTCTCTGAATTTATGACCTGATCATGTCTAAGGTCAGCCTGATCTGTCCCTTTTTCAGCCAGTGTGACTTTGACGATGTTTTCCAGCCGTAAATGTGTTCAATTATGAAAATAGCACATCCTGCAGTGTTGGGGGTGTAAGGTGTGGTAATACTTTCTTAGCGATGTAGGAAGTTGCCTTAGGTTAAATGGACCAGTGGTCTGACTCGGGATTGTCAACTCTGACTGGCAGTGGCTTTCCAGGGTTTCAGCCAGGATTATTTCCTATTCTCCCTGGAGGCCACTGGTACTTCCTGGCAGCTTCTGATCCCACCTCCCACAATCAAGCCTGATCCTGCTTAGCTTCTAAAATCAAATAAGATTAGTGGTCAGAGTAGCAAGGTGATCCAAGTTCAATAGAGGTCAGAAGGATGCCAGTTTCTTAATCATATACAAGAAGAGATTTTGTCAGTTGATGAGAATCAGTCTGGAGTGAGAGAAAAAGAAAAATGTACCACTAAAGCCATTTCTGCAGTACACTGTTGTAGTGCTATTATTCCACTCTCAATATCCTATGAAATCCTGAGGTTTGCAGTTTAGGGAACGGCCCTTAGAATTCTCAGCCAGGGAGCTCTTTGGCCTCAGTAAACTACAAACCCCAGAATTCCACAGGATGTTGAAAGTGGAATAATAGCACTATAACAGTGTAGGCTGGAAATGGCCTTAAACTTTGTTTATTTCATACTTTGAAACCAGGGTTCCTTCTTTGAGTCAATCACACTTTGTCCAAAGTGTCCAAATCACACTCTTTGTCCAAAGATCTAATCTTCATTCCTTTGCATTTTTAAAACATATACTTGATTGTCTGGATGAGAATACAGTGGGCCCCTGGTATCCTCCGAGGTTTGGTTCTAGGAGATCTTGTGGATACCAGAATTTGTGAATATTCAAGCCCCAATATGTACAATGCTGTAGTAAAATGGTGTCCATTATATGAAATGGCAGAATCAAAGTTCATTTTTTAGATTTTTGTTTTTTGCATATTTCAAGCTGTGGTTGGCTAAATCTGTGGATGCAGAATCCGTGGATATGGAATGCTGATTGTACTTGAATTTGGTACTTTCTGATCTTTCCTGTTTCTCTTCATCACCAATCTCCCTTCCAGCCTTTATCAATCTCATTGCCCCTGTAACAGTACTATGTCACACAAATTGGCTCTCAGGTTGCAAGTGACATTCCTCACTCTTGCCATGAATGCAAGCACTTGCTACACATATTGCCTCTTCAGAGTGTGGAATCTCCAGCGCCTGGAAACATTATTTTTTAACTCCAACTCCCAGAATCCCCCAGCTGGCTGGGAGATTATGAGAGGTGGAATCCCAAAAGTTTTTAAAAATCAAGCTCTGTCTGCAAGTAGAAAGTCGCAAAGCTACCAGGCTGCTGCTGATGGGACCTATGGCGTCCACCCAGAATTTAACAGAGATGGGAATGGAAAGTAGGGAGGAAAGGCCAGGACTACAGCAATGATTTATGATGTCTCATGTCTCCCCTTGCATATAAAATGTATAAAATTTGTATTTCTTTTCTGGGCTTTTCTCCAGTTGCTGCCTTATAATTTCCATTTTAAAAGACCAAAACCTCATTATTATGGGATAGTACAATTTTGCTGTATGAGTGTGTGTGTGAGAGAGACGGCAACATTTTCCACACAACATAAAGCATTTTATTTCAATTCTAACTGGGATGTACAGAAAGAAGGACATACGGTGAAGATTGTCTGTATAAATACAGTCTGTAAAGCAGATACAATTCAGTTGAGTACCTTGGTCCAGTTTCCTGAAGAACTGAATGAGATCTGTGAAAGAATACATTAATGGGCACTTTCCATTCATTTCCCAGGTAGCCAGTGCAAGAGATCTGGATGAATGGGAACTTGATTAGGAGAATTGTACTTCAATAGACTGTATTTCTCTCACACACTTCTGAGTGTCCATCCTCTCTGCTCTTTAAGTCATGCCCGTCTATTCCTAGAAAACAACATTAATGAGGTCAAATGAAAAGAGGCAGTGCTCACATGAGCAGTTTCTGTCAATTTAACAATGCAAATACATGAGGTATTAAAAGCCTCTGTGTAAAAGATTGTCTTCTTATGAGTAATTGTGGTATTCCATGAATTTAGTACTTGCTTGCCTTCTGCTTCTACTGCTGTGTCACTGTCCCCGAAGTTCTAAACAGAGGTTTCACAGAAGAAGGAAGATGTCAACATTGGTTCCCTTTGTTAGATTTTAGAGCTCCCAAGAGTGTGATAGATTGTTCCTCAACCACTGTCAGTGTTTAACCCAGTTATGAAGCAATATTTCAGGAATGCACTGGGAGCATGCGTAGAATAAGATTCTGAATCTTCTTGTTCCTGTCGAGCAGAGTTCTGTGTTTAAAGTTTATAGAACAGTGTAATGGTTGGAGCAGAACCATTCTTGAAACTAGGCCAGTTTTGTTAGAATGTCCTGGACTAAGCGTAGGTAATTCACCCCAGGTTTTTCCCCATCTCCTAGAAAATAACTGTGAGAATATAAGAGGTAACCTGATCAGGGATGTGTGTGTGTGTGTGTGTGTGTGTGTGTATGTGTGTATCTTATCTTCACTGGGGGCAATTGCCAGAAGCACCATTTGACATAATGGGTGATAGAAGACACCACTCTGGAAGGTAATGCAGATCACCACTGTTGACATCAAGTATTCATTGTTGTTGTTGTTGTTGTTGTTGTTGTTGTTTGTCTTCAAGTCATTTCTGACTTACAGTGACCTTAAGGCAAATCTATCATGGGGTTTTCTGGGGGCTGAGTGTGTGTGATGAGCCCAAGCTCACCCAGTGGGTTTCCATGGCTGAGCAGGGAATCAAATCCTTGTCTCCAAGGTCATAGTCCCATTCTCACACCAATATACCACATTAAAGAGAAGTAAATTCTCCTCAGTCTGCTCTCCCAGAAGAACACACAGTGTGTGTTTATACAGTATGTTCTACACAAAGAAGTGTTTCTAAACAGAATTGTTTGCAATGCTGCCACATTTTCATACAGCGACAAAAAAGCAAAGTTGAAATTGACACTGGTGGATTTGGGAATATAATGGCTGTGTGTGTCACAAGCCATCACTTCAGAATATAGCAGTGAAAAAATATTCTAATGGAACTCCAAAACCAATAAGAAAGCATGGGAAATTTCAAGTCACATTTTCCTGGAGGGCATATCTGCTACAATCCTACTGTATTTGGTTGCCTATGGCAGTGATAGATGGTTTAGTTTCACAACATCTAGTGTGCTAGGACTGATTCCCATAGTCCAAGAAATTCTCTTTGACAAACTCAAAGCCTCCAAACTTATAAAGCAATGTTTCAAGGAACTGGAAAGCTAAAAGAAAGCTAATAAAAATTCATATTGGCATTGCATTTCAGCTAGTAGCCTACTGCTACGTAGGCTTCTTCCTTTTCACATGAGGAAACTGGTTGATGATGAACTAAAGTATTTAGTTTTAGTTTAGTTCCTTTCCCCCACCAGACTGGCCAGAAGGGCCCCCACTCCTTGTTGCAAATCCCACTGGAACAGCATTCAACTTTCCTCAGATAAATGCATGCCATCTACCCTGTAGAGCTCAGGCCACTGAAAAATAATATTGGGATGCAGGAGAAAGTGGATCAACCTACTATTTAGGGCATTATGCATTTCCCTATTTACCCTTCTGTGGGCTGCATCAATGCATTGGGGATCATCCTCACCCCACCAAACTTGGTGAAACAAAATGGCTGACCACATCAATATTATCCTTGGCCATCTATTCTGTATGGCCCGGAAGCATAAGGACCTTGCCCTTCAACAAACCTAGGCCATTCCCTCCCAGGTGAATGAGCAAAATATGAGGATGAGGCCCCTTGCCAGGGTCCTGGTTTATTGTTCAGATTTAACGTTCCTGGAATTTTTTCCTATCATGGTGGCTGTTTGGGCTGAGGAACTGGCTAACCCCTCTGTCCATTTCTGGTGTGATAATGTGGCCATGGTGCGGGTCAGTAATTCCATGTCCTCCAGGTCCCCACAAGTCATGCATTTGGTCAGGGCTTTTACACTATAGTGTCCAAGTTGTAATGTACTTTTTACTGTGTGCCATGTGGCTGGAATGGACAATGGGTTTGCCAATGCTTTCTCCCACCAACAGATGGAGTTCTACAGACATCTAGCTCTGGATGCAGAGGTTCATCTGGATCTGATGCCAACAGACTTGTGGAGGCTTGGAAGGATGCAGTCAGGGTGATCAACCTCTCTTAGCTCCCGCTACCAGGAAAAGTTATAGGAAAGGTGCTTTGAAATTTGAATGGTTTAGGTTGGGGGAGCGGCTTTGGGTTATTTGGCCAATCTTCATTTCCCATATTTTTCAATTCTGCATACACCTTAGCTCTGCAGTGCATTTGAGCTAGGTTATCAGCACTGGCTTTTGTTTCGAGGGTGCAGAGGTACCAGGATAACATGACCAGCTTCAGAATTGGCAAGATTCTGGAATGATGGTGTCAGGAGCAGTGAAGGGTGTTTTATAGGTGCAAGCCATTGTCTCCTGATTTCTTAAGGTGGTGGGGAGTGTTTGGTCAGTCCTTTATGAAGCCATTTTGTATCCTGTGGCATCTTTGTTCACTTATTTTGGCATCCTGCAGGTTAGTGAGCTAGTTATGTTGTCTAGAAGGGATGTATCAGGTAGAGCGCTGCAACTAATTCATTCTAAGTAATAAGGAGCATTGCAGATCCATATCTCTAAGATGGATCAGAGGGGATTGGGGCAAAGTTAGAATTAGGACTTTGTCATGATTCAGCCTTATGCCCTGATCATGCATTACAAAATTATGTGAAGCTTAGTGGACCTAGGCCAGGTCCTTCATTTTGCCATGCTGACTTTTTGCCCCTCACCAAACCCCAGTTTTGAACTGTTATCTCTAAGGTCTTACAGCACTTGGGTCTTCAAGGGGTAAAATTTGGAACCCATCTGTTTTGGATTGGGGCTAAGCTTTTGCTATGGGCCTGGGTGTGCGATCCATCCAGCGTACTGGGCATTGGTGATCCCGTACTTACAAGATATATGTCCGACCTCTCAATTCATGAATTGTATGGTTCTCCCCCCCCCCCCAATGTTATTGTACTTTCCAGATTCTAGGTTTTATCTGGGGAGGTGGTGGATCCTGACCTGTGGCCATAGTATGGTTTACTGGGTGGTTCACCAGTCCTAAAATTTCCATTTTGGTGCTCAGCTGAAGCTGAGCAACCAGACCACAATGGAATGGCTCAGAAAAAGAGGCCTGCAGTGACACAATATTTTGCTTCTGTTGTTTTGGACAACTGGTTTCAGCAATGACCACAAGTGCTTTTGCACAGTCAAAGCTAGTATGCTAAATAAATCTGTTCCTAGAAAAATTGGATCTGGCCATGGTGGTACATGCCTTGGTTATATCTAGTTTGGATTAGTGTAAAGCACTCTATGAAGGTCTGCCTTTGAAAAGTGCTTAGAAACTTCAGCTGGCCTAAAGAGCTGCAGCCAGATTGTTAACTGGGGCTGGCTACAGGGAACACACAAATCTCTTGTTGCAGTAGCTCCATTGACTGCCAGTCTGTTTTCAGGCGCAATTCAAATTGCTGGTTTTGACCTATAAACTCCTGTATGCATTGGGTCCAAGTTATTTGAAGGACTGTATCTGGCTTTATGAGCCTAGTAGAGTTCTAAGATTGTCTGGAGAGGCCTTTCTCTCTGTCCCACCATCTACCCAGGCTCATCTGGTAGGAACAAGGGAGAATGCTTTCTTGGTGGCTGCTCCCAGACATTGGAATTCCTTCCTAGAGAGACTAGGATGGCCCTTCTGTCTACAGGTCAAAATATTTTTGTGCCTTCAGGTTTTTACAAACTGACTAGGGTTGGGCATTTTACTGTGCATTTTTTTCAGGGTTTGTATATAGCCTTTTAATGTATTTTAATATTTTTAACGTTTTTAACTCTATAAATTGTTGAATTGTTTCTTTAAAGATTATATTTATACTTTTATGAATGTTTTCTATTCTTTCTTTTAAATATGTTGTTATCTGCCTTGAGTAGTCCCATCATCATCATCATCATCATCATCATCATCATCGTCATCATCATCATCGTCATCATACCATCTTCTAGTCCCAACACAGCATGTAAATCCTTAGATTGGAAAGAACACCAGTTTACCTGAAATGGAATCCAAAAGCCTTCTGTAGACCTGTCCCTAAGATAATGGGCTGCAATTTGGCCAGAGTAAAGCTGCAAAAGAATCTCCAACTGATACAATTTAATTGAGCGGGATCCCTTTTCAAGGTGGAGGGACATCCCCAGTTCCCTGCTTGTCTGACTGCTGATACCTATGTCCTTTTCCTTTTGGGCAGCTCTGGAAGGACTGTGAATTCCCATGGACAAACACACATGGTGGCATTTGCAAGGCCAACAAGCATAGGCACCCTGGACCCCAATTTCCCAACATAGTAGCCTGTGTTGCAGGCTGACCACTGCCAGTATCTTATTACTAACCCCAACCTTCTCCTCTTGAACAATATGACTGCTGTGCAACTTCTTACCTTGAGCTTGTTGAGCTAGCATCATAATTTGCATCCACAAGTGTCGCTTCATTTGGTCCCATCTGAGGGGAGACTTAATTGTCTCATCATAAAGACGCCAGGCTAGTCCTGAAAAATCCACATAGGCCTTGTAAATAATATCTAGATACCGGAACAGCGAAAATGCTCTCCATGACTAAGCCCTCACAATAACACCTGCATAGATGATGAACCCTGGCAACCAATTCCTCCATGTTCTGTCAACCTTACGCCTAAGCAGTTTCTCCTTGTCATCCAACTCCTCTTCACTTTCCTTCTCCAAACCATGACAAAGAAGTGTGAAGACATTCATATATTCACCATGCAGGATCTTGTCTACAGTGGCCTGTAATAAGTGGTCCCCCAGGGAAAACATCTGTTCTTTGTACTCAATAGCATGGTAAGGGACTGCACTACTGTGGGCTGCTGCATACTCCCTAAGCCCACATAAAAATACTGCAGAGGGTAGGCTGAGGAAGGGCCTAGCAGGCCTGCCATGAAGATTAAAGAAGTCCTACCTGCCTAGTGGGACTTACTAGGACTACTGGCCTGGCAGAGGAGCTGGCAGAGGAGACCTATATAGGGTACTAGGCTTGTGAAGGGGCCTACCAACCCTCAAAGAGGCCTAGCAGAGCCTACCTTAAGCTGCTTGGGTTTACTAGGCTTATGAAAAGGTCTAGCCCACTTGGGCCCTTTTCGCACCTTACCTGGTGCCGCTGGCGTCACACGGGGATCGCACAAAAAGCCTCGTCCAGGAGGCATTTGTGTCCCCTCTGCTTCTCCTCCACACCAACTCTGTGTTGGCTGGAAGGAAGCATGAGCGCTCCGCCCCTTCCTTCTGCAGCGCAGCCGGGTACTTTCCCAGGCTGTGCTGGGGAACGAAGCGCAATAGCCACGCGTCCAGAGCCTCTGCACACAAGGTAAGTGCGTGTGGGGCACGGGAGGGATGCGCGATTGCGCATCATTTTTGGCAACGAGCTGAAAATGATATAATGCGCAATTGCCCCCTAATGGCCTTGGGAGTGTCACGCGATTGCAAGGACGTAATCTGGAACAGTCCTTGAAACCGTGCGATGCTCCCAAGGCCATTTCATAACAGGACTAGTGTATGAAAAGGGCCTTGGTCTAGCAAGGGCCTGGAAGGATTACTGCTGTTTCCCCTGCCCCACTGCAGAGGGGGTCTACCAAGCCTTTAAAGGAATGCACTAGGCCTGTGAAGGGACTTACCAGCCTGTACAGATGCCTAGCAGGGCCCCCTGGGCTTCTAAAGAGCCTACCAAATTACCAGAGCCAAGGAGCCTGCCAAACTGCACAGTAGCCTATCAGACCTGGAAGGGCCTGCACAGGCCTGCCAGTCAGAAAAAAAAGGGGATGGGGACTTAACTGAGCCTACTCACCTGTCTGAGATGCTGTAGTGGGAAACCAAGGCAACCTGGCCATGAGAAGGCCTAGACGGGCCCAGCAAGCCCTCCAAGAACCTAATAATGGAGTTATTATGTTTATCAGGTAGGGAAGCAAAATAATGTCTTAGCTGCGCCTAAAGCACTCCTAAGAAAAGTCACTGACAGCATGAAGAAATGTAACTGTAATTGCCCCTAAACCTTCCAGTTCCCTCCAAGCACAGATTGCCCCTAAATGTGCTGGTTCCCCCCAAACACACACCCTCTGCCATAAAACCACTCAGCTGCACAATCCAGTATCTAGAAATCAGATCCAACCCTCCCTCTATTTGCTCCCTCTGAAAACCACCACCACTCCATTGTCTTCTGTTGTCTCTTCTCTTCACCACCACTCTGTTCCATCATCCCTAAACTGCAAACTCCAGGATTCCATAGGATATCGAAAGTGGAATAATATCACTGTAGCAGTCTAGTGCAGAAACGGCCAATGTCTCCTAACTGTGCTCTTTACAGTGATTATTTCTGAAACTTTCTGAAGTTCTGGATCTCAAATAGTGACACATACTTAGCAGCCTGGACAAATCTTCATTAGAATGCTGTTGCAAACAAAACAGTCATGCTTGCTAATTTCAAGGGTTTTTTTTTAAAATCCCTTTAGGCTCATAACGAAATCTGCTTGTATGAGAGTTGTCTGGTGAGGAAATCAAAGCTCAGAGCAATCACGCGAAAAGAACAATAATTAATGACAACTGCTTATCTTGTTCTGAATCTCATTCTCACTTTCAGAGACATGGGAATCTACTTAGAATATTGTTGAGTATTGCTACACTTAACAATGTAGTCATGTTTAATAAAGTCCCAACAGTTCTTCTCTCCCCTGCAAAGGGAGACTTTGTATCATTGAAGGAAGTGTAACATACGTGGCTGTTTGCTGTTTCCCATAACTATCTACCTTACAACTGGTTTACCACATCTTTTCTTATAAGGAATAGAAAACATCTGGGGTAGAGGAGGTTTTCAAAGAGAAAAGAAAGACCAATGAAAAATGCCATCCAAGTTCTGATCCATAAAGGTTTTATGTATGGACACAAAAGCTGACAGTAAGAAAATCAACTCTTGGAATGTGGTGCTGAAGAAGAGTTCAGCTGATATCACAGAATGAAAAAAGAGAGAGAGAGAGAGAGAAATTAATGGATCCTTGAGCAAATCAAGCCTGAAGTCTGCCTAGAAGCCAAGATGACTAAACTGAGGTTGTCATAGTTTGGACATATCATGAGATGATGTAACTCATTGGAAGAGGCAATAATTCCTGATAAAGTGGAAGAAAATGGGAAAAGAGGGAGACTGTACTGCAGGTGGATTGGCTCAATCAAGGAAGCCACAGCACTGAGTTTGCAAGACATTTCCAGGATGACTGGTACTCTTTCTGATCTCTCATTCATAGTCACAATAAGGCCTTTTCTGCATGACAACACTCTCCCACGTTCTCTTGTCACAATCCTCGCAGCGCCTCTGCCAGGAGAGAAGCCTGTTCCCATTGCTCCTTTCTGCATGTGACCAGCTGCCTACAGCAGGGAGTGCAAGGGACACACTCCATCCTTCTGAACTGCAGCCGGCCTTCTTCCCATGCTGCAGTAGGGGAGAAAGTGCATAGGTCACCCTTCCAGCCCTTCTGCATGCCCAGCTGTAGCAGAAGACTCACATGATTGGGGGTCATTGATGGAGTTTCTCCATCAATGACATACCCTGCGATCACTCTGGCTGATGATGAGAGAAGGGCAGGACAGTGACGGTATCATGTGGAAGCATTGTTGCAGTCCCGCTCCTCTCATGTCCTCATGCTGAGAGGACACCGTCCTGCAGAAAGGGCATAAGTCAAAGTCAAGCTGACAGCAAATAACAAGAACAAGGGTAATAATAACAACCTGCAATTTCCTCTGAGGTGGCTGGGGATCTATTACGACAAGGATGATGAATTATTCTTGGCTTGATGGCTGCTCCTCTGCTGCTCTTCTGGGCTGTACTGGAGTTCTTCTGGTGGCAACCCTCTATCTGGAAGAGAGTACAGCACCTAGATGGCTCCTACACAGCCCAAAGAAACTGCAGGGGTGATAACCATAAACCCAAAAATGGATTCACCAACCCTGTGGTAAAGGATCATTGGCATCCCTTGATTTTCTTTGTTCCCTTTTTGGGCAGGATAGAATGTGAGCCTGATTTATAAACAAAAAGTTTCCATTGTGGAAAGCCCTTGAGGCCAATTAAGAAATCTTGGTTCTAAAACATAATGTGCTGCTATGCCCATCCCACATCTTCTCCATCCTGGTGCTTTCCAGACATGTTGCATTACAAATCCCATCTGGCTTATGGATGGTTGAAGTTACAGTCCAACAAATCTGGAATTACTGGGTTGGGAAAGCCTCCCTTAGGACTCACTTTTTGAAATTTCTGTATACCCTCTTCCAGTGGCCACTGAGAAAGAATTCAATTGCTTGGGAAAATGCAATAGAAAAGCTGTCAAAAGTGCTTTGCAGGGGCTGCTTTCTGTACCAGTGTGACAATGTTTTAGCAAACTGGATTAAAATAAGGACTGATATGAGAAAGGAGAGGGATTTCAAAAACTGTGTGTGCAGTGGGGGCAGTGGGGGAGCTGTAGCTCAGAGACAGGATGTATGGTTTGAATGCAGACTGCTTAAGACTGGCATCTCTCTCTCTTCCTCTCTCTTTCTCTCTGATACACAGAGAGAGAGAGAAAGGGGGGGAGGGAGGGAGAGACAATACAGCTTATGGAGAAAAGTCTGCCTGAGATTCTGGAGACTTAGAGAATTCTGGGCTGGGGAATTTTGGCAGTTGTAATTCCACCTTTGGGTACAAGGCAGTCTCCATAATGAAACCCAGTGTGTGCAATTGTGATGAACAGTATCTTATTTTATTTATTTATCTATTTATTTATGTAATATATTTTTATATTACCTTTCAACAAAAAAGGCTTTACAAAGTCAATTTCCAAGAACATTTTAGAAAGTTAGGTGGAGTACGCTAGGGGCCTCATTTCATGGAAAAAGCTAGCTAAAGAGCTAGCTGTGTGACACCACTGCTGAAGGGGAGAGGCAGCCAATACTCTAGTGGAAGTGGTTTTGAGGGCCTTTCTCACCTGGTAGTTGCCTTTACTGGTTTGATTTATTAATGACTGAAAATATTTATACTCTTCATCCTACAGGACCCACAAAATAACATTGTTACAAGATAGATTGGAAAAACAAAACTAAAACAATTTATGGTATCAGGAGCAGTAAGAAAAGGAAAGGAAAGGTCTTGTGGAAACTTTAAGCCTAATTAATTTATTTCAGCAGGAGCTTTTTGGGCTACAGCCCATTTCTTCAGAGGCAAGAACGCATCTGAAGTAAGTCCCATTTAATTCAGTAGAGTTCCAGAACAATCAGTCCATAGCCTGAATGAGACTAAATTAAACATTGGAATAAGTCATTATCCATAATCTCAAATTCCCTTGGAAGAGTATGGTCTGAACCTGCTGCCTACATGGTGTTAATGAGAGTAGGGGCCATGAATTCCTTCATTTCAGTCCTGGACAGTGTTGATTTTATTAATAAAGTTTAAAATAATGTTGACTTGATTTTCTGTGGCATCACTTACACATTGTGAATGTAGTCTTATTGCTGCCAAATTACAGCATATAAATGTCCTGCATGTTAGCCAGAAGGTTTGTGTTCTTAAGATAACGTAGGTTTGGAGAGGTTTGGAGGTTTTTAAGCAGAGGCTGGATGGCCATCTGTCGGGAGTGCTTTGAGGGTATTCCTGCATGGCAGGGGGTTGGACTGGATGCCCTGTGTGGTCTCTTCCAACTCTACATTTCTATGATTCTATGATTCTATGATATCTTCCTTGGAAATGCCGCTGGCTAGCCAGTTAACCCCTCTCCTGTCAAGGCTATATGCATTTTGTTTTCTTTTCTGCATGCCACGCTTTACCTTTGTTTTCAGTGAACATTCCACTGCTACCTGGCCAGCATCTTATTTCATGCCATTTTGATTGTTTTCATTTAATGTGCCAGAATATCTCAAGAAGTTCTCAATTTTGTGTCACCCACAAAGTTGACAAGTGATCTCAGTCTGTTGCCAAGCTCTTCTTCCTGAGTCTTCCTTTCCATCTTGCCTTCATTTCATGCTGTTTCTTAGACACTAAAATGTATGTATCCAGGTGGCACTCAGAGCAGAAAAACTATTCCATCCGTTGGAGCAAAAAAATAAAACCAAAAACATGCTAAACAATGCCTTCCAAGCTAATTGCTTAGGGTTCTCATGGTGAAGGATTTTCAAGGTTTCTGGTTTTTCGTCACTGGACTACGTTATCTTAAGAACACAAACCTTCTGGCTAACATGCAGGACAGGCCCTGTCATTAGGCAGGATCAGGCACTCACCTCAGCAATAGAGCAGAAGTGGTGGCAAACTGCACAGCTGCCAATAGGATGCCTGCATTCCTTGCAAAAAGCTTCACTAGCCTAAATAACCAGTGTCCAATTCTCCAGATCAGCTGTGGTTGCCAGGCCAGCAGCATCCCATTCCTGGAGATTCCAAGGGTAAAACCTGAAGCCAGAGGTGGCCCCTTGTGACATCCCATAGGTGGATCTTCTAATGTTGCAGAGGCAAGGCAAACAAGCAGACCACTGAAATGAGCATAAACTAAAATATTGCTAAGTGTGTAATATGGTGAACCAGAGTCAGGATGCTGGCATTCCACTGTCTGTCTTGCTCCAAATAGCATTCAGCCTCTCACTTTGATAAGGTGCAAGTACAATGCATGTACAAACACCTTTGCAACAAGCCAATCAGTCCTGGAACCAGTATGGACTAGAGAGAAGATAGACACCCAGGCCTTAAAGTCACATCACACAATAAAATCAAACTTTCTTTCCTAACACTTTTCCCTTGACATTTGGAGACCTGGGAAAACAGCAATTTGCTGAGACTTCAGCTGGTGCCCAGAGATCTAACAACACTACCTAGATGCCTTGGGATATTTGAAGTCAGGGAGCTATATGGAAAACAGCACTTGCTAATTTGGGCGGCTGGTGCTGTTCCTAGCATGGATACCAGCCACTACAGTGGAGGAGAACAGTACAGTGAGGAGTGGGGCACTGAGGGGCCATGGCTCTTCTCTTGCCACTTTAAGAAGTGGAAGAGTTCTTGCTGGCACCAGAAACTGGATCTAAGGGGCAATGGATTCTAAACATCCTTTTTCTCACATAAATCTATTCCATAATCAGTTCTTGATTTAAAAGGTACTGCAAGTAGAAGTTCACAAACACTTTTTGAGACATGTTAACATAAAATGTCATAGTTCTGGCACCCAAGAGGGTTTCAAGATGTTTATTTAAGCTGGAAATAAGGCAGCAAATCAGAACATTCTGTGTAGTGTTCTGGAAGGTACTTTGCTTCTCTTTAAAGTTCTAGAACACATGGAGCAAAGCCCCAGCTCAGATTAATGTTCCTTGTGAAAATGACCTGGAGAACAATTGGTTCCTGTTTTTGTATTGCAAGTGGAGAGAAGAATTGGTGGAAGTTGCTTTTTTGGGTTACAACTCTCAGAACTAGGCATGGGATGAATCCAGAATTTTCCGAATCCAGATCTGAATCCCTGGAAGGTTCTGGGAATCCACGAATCTCACGAATCTCAAATCTTTTGAATCCTTTTTTTAAAAAGAGTTTAAAAAGCAGGGAAAGAAGGACAATATTGGGCAAGACACACTCTCTCAGCCTTAGCAAAAGCCTAGGCAAAAGCAAACCTCCCTCTGAAGAAATCTGGCCAAGACAATTGTCATAGTTTTGCCTCAGGATATCCCCAGATTGAAAATGACATAAAGGCCCTTTCTACACAGGCAGGAAAATGTGGATTAATCCCACATTTTCCTGCCTGCATAAACAGGGCCACAAACTACAGTAGAGAGATAATCCAGGTCAAAACTGGATTTTCTTTGCATAGCTCCTTCTGGCATCCTAGGGTTTGTCATTTGATGATGCACCAGTACACCTTGGCAGAGTAGGCTGTGACACCTTGTAGAACTCCAAACCCCAGAACTGTATCAGAAAGAGGTTTGCAAGGGAGCTATGCAAAGGAATGTTTGAGTTGTCCTTGAAATCTCAAGCCTGTAGCTTCCAGTCAAGTACTGAACTTAAATATGAAATGTTCAATTTAAATATCTTAGAATACAAGCCCAGATGTAATTTCTGAAATTGTTAGCAAAGGCCATTGTTACTCCAAGGGAAAACCTCACCTACTTACTATCTTCCCTTGTATATATGGTCTCCCAGGTTTTTAGGCATCCCGGTCTCCAACAATCTATTTAGTTGGCAGATTTAAAAAAATTTGGTTTGCCTATTTTGACACAGGGATTCAGATTCGGGAATCTCGAATCCTTACCCAGGATTCAAGGATTCGGTTGGCCCATCCCTACTCAGAACTGCACAGCTGTGGCATAGATTGATTTACTTTATGTCTGTGGATCTATGGATGTACCAGAAGAATTAGCTCTCCATTTCGCTTGTGTCAATCATCATTTAGGCAAAAGGAAAATCCATTGCTACTTTCCTTTAAGAAGCTCCTGGTAGAGAAGAGGGTTCAGCATCACTCTCACACCTGTTTTAGATATTTATGTTTTATTGTATTTTTTTCTTAAAATATTTATGTCCTGTCCCTCATTGTGGGGATTCAGGGTGGACTACAAGATATATATGTGTGTGTGCATGTGTATCTGCTTAAAACAATTTTATATATGTGTGTGTGTGTGCGCGTGCGTGCGTGCGCGTGTGTATGTGTGTTTGTGTATAATTGTTTTAAGCAGACACACACACACACACACACATATATCACTCTCTGCTTAAAACGATAATACAAACATGATAAAAATATATAAGACAAGAATAAAAAGAACTTTAAAAATTACAACAGTTGCATGTACATTTCCAAATAAGCATGTACATTTCCAAAGATTTTAATAAAAAGCCATATTTTGGCTTAATACTGGCAAGAACCCAGTGCTAGTGCCAGTCATACTCCCAAGGAGAGGGCATTCCACAATCAAGGAGTCACAACCGAGAACAGTCTCTTCCATGTCCTCCAGGAGCACATTGTCTTGACTGATGGGACATGGGGAGGCCCCTCCTACAGATTTCAGTTCTTGGCTAGGTGTACATAGGGAGAGGCACTCCTTTTAGTTTCAAGGTCCCAGGCCCTTCAGGTCTTTAAAGATAATGACACACACCTTGAATTCAGCAACTTGGTTATGGGCTACACAAATAGAGGTTCTGTGATTTCTTGTGTATCCAGGAGATTTGCTTCCTCTTCTGTAAATTCACAAAAGAATGCAACTTGCCATTTTTCCTGTCTTCTTCTTTCGCATAGAATAGAAGAACTGTGTGTGAGAGAGACAGGGATAAGCTTTTTTATTAAGCATGCATCCTAGGGATCAGCTCTCACCTCTGGCTCAGATTAGGTTCTGCTATTGCCAATTAACTCCAGGCTCCCAGCTGTTTGCGTAAGGGTTACCTCAGGGGTTCATTTGGTTGTCAGCAATATCTGCTGAATTGGGTTCAGCCACTGAGAAGTCAAAACACATTTTTAGTCTGCTTGAGCCTTGAGCTTCCAGTGGAAACATTAGCAGGCAGTAAATCTCAGATCTTAGTACATGGGTGGCTCCTGGGTGGCTCCTTTTCAGAAGAAGCATTTGTCATACAAAACCAGGGATGAAAGTTCTTGTCAAAAAGTTTTGAAAAGTCACTTTTCGGACTATAGCTCCCAGAGCCCCCAGTGAGCTTGACCAGGGGCTGAGTCATTCTGGATTTAACCACTATCAACAACAAATGCAAGAATCCACCCTGAGACATGACTGACAAATAAATAATGCATGAATATAGACGGAACTGAGGTGCAAACCACACATCATGTTGAACACACGTCAGTTCTCCTGGTCTTTCCTATTTTAGAAACAAAAGCCATTTCCCAAGTTGTCTCTCCAACAGGAAACAAGTGTGGTTAATATGGCCTCTGCTGGTAGTTTTCCACCTTCCAATTATTTCCTGCCACTTGATTGAAGCCCCAAGCAGGAAAGTGGATAAGGTATACTAAAGGCTGCTGAGGAGGGAGGTGATTTAAAGCTATGAAACTAGCCAGGAAGAAAATAATATCTTTCCCTTTACACCCTTCTCCACTTCAAAATGAAATTGATGTTATGTTTGAGTAAATATGATTTATGTCATGTGTACTCATGTGCCTGATAACCAACAAATCCCAGTCGATTCAGCAAAGCTGAAAATAGTTTGTCTTACGTATAGGTGGGACCCAGGAGATCCCAAGTTGCATATAACAAGTGAAAACAACAAACCTGATTACCTTAATTGTCTTCAAGACCAAAGCAAACCACTGAATGAAGTGTGTGTGGTGTATTTTCCACAGGCATTTCTTTTTCTGTTCATTTTTGTAGCATGAATATGATTTAAGCAGCTACAGCAACATCTTATGGAATCCTTGGATTTGCACTTTAGGAAGCACTATTTAGATTTCTCTGACAGAGGGATCTAGTCCTTTATCAGTTTACACACCCCAAGATTCCTTAGAACATTGGTTATGGCAGTTAAAGTAGAATCACAATGGTATAACTGTGAATTGTAGAAGCACCCATGGAAATCCATGGGCTCATTTACGTGCTATATATAATTGTTTGTAGTGAAACCAGAGGTATACAGAAATATTTTAGTAACCATTGTGGCAATCCCACATTGAAACACCACCCTAAGATGTTCTTTTGCCCCCCCAAAATGGAAAACAAATTCCTTCACAAGTTTCTTACAGGGTACTGTTACCACCCAGGATCTTTAGTAATGGCTTCCCCCACTTATCTGACAGGTTAGGGACTGGAGCACTGTCAGAAAAAGAAATTGTTTGAAAAGCAGAACCCATGTACTGTTCTGTAGGGAGCACAAAGGACTATGGACACTCACTTGTTACCAGCCACACATGTGCTGCTTCCAAAATCTCTCAGCCAGTTTAGCATCTTTTGTCCCCTCTCAGCTTGGTTTGCGAGCAGTGTGGACGTGCAGGCAGTTCCAAGTGAGCCTCCATAAGCAACAAGAACTGATGAAAGAACAAAAAACCCATCAAATTAATGGAACTTATCCTTAATTTAGAAGCATCAAAAGAGCAAGTCTTCAGATAATAGGGGATCAAAAGGAGGGGGGCTTCCTGTACACAATTATTTCAGTTTAAGCAGGAATATTTAGAATTCTAAGCCAGAGAGCTCTAGTGGCTCACCAAACTACAGACCCCAAGATTCTATAGGATGTTGCTATGGCAGCTAAAGTAGAATATAGGACTATGATTGTGTAATATGAAAGAGCCCTACTCACTTTTATCAGTTTATAAGCTCTATTGTTATAGACTATATTCCAATATAATCTCTATCGGTAATTACTAGGCAATTGGGGTGTTTATAATTAATAACAAAGATTAATTTTTTATTAATTATAAGTTTATGATGTTATAGAATCACTCCTGACCAACCTCTAGCATGTTAATACTTTGTTATTGTTGTATATTGCCTTCAAATCTTTGGTGACCAAACATGGATTAATGCTGAAAATAATATCCAGGGGGAGCTTTCATGGGGCCTAAATTAAAACCCTGTATAGTAGCAGGCTTTGTGTAACTTGGCAAGGTTAGCCACACTCTCCACCCCGTCCCCCTCATCATCTGAAGATACAGGGGACACCCAGGCACCTAACAAGGGACTTCTTGGCCAGGGACTTGTCCTTGGAAGCACCTTTCTAGAAGTCATACTGGCTAAGCCCAGAAACACTTCCTATTCCAACACTCAAACCTTAAATTGAAGGTATATAATACAATGAATGCTAAGACTAACAAGAAAAAGTAAGGCCTAAATTTAGACACCAATCTGTCTAACACCCAAGGTCCAGTCGCGTAGGGACAGAGGGGTGGAGGAAGCGGTTCGCCCCAGCCAGCAATGTTTTTGGGGTGCCCCAGCCCATAGCCATGCCCCTGCATGCCCTGGCCACGCCCCCATGTGCACTAGTCAGGCCCCCCCACACCGCAGCCACACACACACAGTGGCCATGCCCCTCACGCCATAGCCCCTCCCCTTCTGCCCCCCCTCCACACACTCCAAGCTCTACCACTGCAAAGGTCCTAACTTAAGGCCAGATATTCAACAACCGATATTCTGCCAGAATGACATGCCAACAAATGTAACATGCTATTGCTATCTAGATATGGTCCATGCAAGTTTGATTCCCTCAGAATCTCTCTTTTTTTTTTTTGGAAATCCTCATTGAGTCCATAGAAATAAAGAAAAACACAGTATGAGTTCATAAATATGTGTTATTGATAGTTAAATGCAACATTTGGAGTTTTGAGGAGGAATAGAAAAACAAATTAGAAAGCTCTATTTTGTCTAAAGTATGATAATGATTTTGGCCCATACCTGCTATATATCTGAATTTCATATATATTGTGCACCACAATCTACATTCAGCAATTGCTTCAGTACCTTGGCTATCTGTAGGTGCTGTGCTTCTCTTCTTACATATTGTCCTCCTTTGACACAGACACACACACACAGACACACACACACATATATATATGCATGTATGTATGTATGTATGTGTATATATATCGGTTATGTCCAGTGGTAGTTTCCTTTGGGGGAAAGGTTATCCATCAAATTAATTTTGTTTGCAGCAGTTTCTGAATTTTGTGGACTTACATGTACTCTTGAACTCATTTCCCGTTATCTTGGATCTTAGCTCTTGGCAAACAGAATTGGATTCTCCATGCCCTTTCATTGGCTAAAAGATTTATGCTACGACATTGTAAAAACAAATATTCAGCTTCTATAACTGAATAGATAGAGGACCTCATCTTATAACCCTGTCAGTATCTGTAACATATGGCACAAATACATCCATGCCATGTGGATACCTCTTTGAATATTCAGTCATTTTTTCTAGATGTTTATGTATAGGTCGTTTCTGATTTGTGAATTTTCGCTTTATTTTCTGGTGGTTTATTCCTTTTCATTCATTATTTTTGGCACATTCTTTGGTTGTGCATAGCCATTGCTACAATATTTGCTGTAATATTCATCTCTTTCTATTATATCGATGCAGTTTTGTAATTTGACTCTATTTTGCCTATGATTTTAACTGTGATTAGCTGCTCTGCCTGTGTAAACACCAGAAGAGTGGGTTGTAGAGGTTTTTTTAACCAATAAAATAAATCATATGCTCTATAGGAACCTATGTAGCCTAGCAACAGCTGTCTGTTAGCAGTGGTGGAATGAGGCTCCATAGGAAAACAGGTCTAGCTAGTAGGGAATGTATACTGACACGAAAAAACCTTTGGACTCTGATTTAGCACTTTGGAAAATGGTCCAATTCTGCTTAGCCCAAGAAAAAAAGGATGACTGGAAGTTTTAGCTATCAGAGTTTGCTCCTGCTTCATGGTGTCTTGACCCTCTTCTCTGGTCCTCAGTATAGAGAGGAGGGATCTCAGCATGAGAGCACTGCTATGAAAGATAGATGTACATATTAAGTTAAATCCTGTGGGTCACCCCAATCGGAACAGACCCATCAATACAATATACATTTGAGTTTACTCACCATGTGTTGACCCAGCAACAATTGACTCAGTGAGTCAGTTCTAGCTGGGACTATAACCAAAAGGATTCATACTATGTTCCATATATTGAGCCTTCCACTTCTACTGTAGAATATGTTTTATTATTATATTGTTGTTGTTGTTGTATTTATTTAGTTCCTGCCTTTTTCCCAGTTTGGAACTCAAGGCAGCTCACAACAGTGAAAACAAACAAAGGTAAAAATCTACAGTATACCAAAGTTAGAAAGGAAATAAATTATTGAAAGATTAAAATAAGCATAAACCATTAAAAATAGCAGATGAAAAACCCAGCACGTTATATAGGGGCTGTTTCCCCATGAAAAATCAATTCTCATCAGCCTGCCAGAACAAGAATGTCTTCATTTTCTCAGGGAAAGATAATAACAAAAGTCTAGTTTAACCTCTTTGAGAAGGGAGTTCCAGAATCTTGGGTAGATACAGAGAGGTTGCAAAACTGTGGTTGGTTGGATTACATTTCCCATATGTCCTTAAAAGCAAGGTTCACAAAGGTGTTAAAAACAGAGCTGAGAAAAATCGATTTCCAACTAGAGAAATCTTTTCTAATTTGTGTTGCACTTGGTGTTTATTATTTGGTCACATGTTCTGAGAAACTGTAGCTGATGCTTCATGCATCACACTTAATAGCATCACCAGGACTTGCCTCTGGTGATATTATCAAGGGATAATTTCACACCTCAGGTTTTGGCCCTGAAACCTTGCTTCTGACCCAGCAACCTTGCCCAGAAGTAATAGCAATGTCACTTCTAGTTTCAGCTTTGAGTGATGGCACAGCCTGCACTGGATAAAGAGGAGCCAAAAATGACAATCTGACCCTTTGCACATACTCTTTCCTCCATTAAGGGCTTGAAAGGGTTGTTCTGAACCTTAAATAATAAAGTGGAATGCTTAGCATACATCTACATTAGATGTTCAGGATTTCTTTTTCCTACAACCAGAACTTAATCTAAAGACCCCTACGCACTTATCATATAAGATGGATCAAGGGAAGGCAACTTGTGGCCTCCAGAGATAGTTGGTTTGCAGCTCAGTAATCCCACATTATTGACTATGCTGAGTAGGACTCATGGGAGTTGCAATCCAACAACATCTGGAGGGCCTCACATTGTTCACCTCTGATTGAAATAGATATGCTATACAATAGTTTTTGTAAACTGGGATATTGCTCTTCTTTACATAAACTGAAGACTAAAATGAGCACTCCATCTATCAGACGCGTCTATTTACTTTCACATGACAACAGGGAGATTTTCATTCTAAGTTTTGGAAGCAGATCACGGACTCTGGAGGATTCAGGCAGGGATAAGAAAAAGAAGGCTCTCTGTTTATTTATATTTAAACTGTGTGATTATTTTTGTATTATGGAAAAAAAACCTCAGAGCAATGTAATAACTTATTGCTAAAGGCTGTTTCCCATGTTCCTTTTCCCAAGTCATGAGGGGAAAGACGCAGGTATATCTTATTTAACAAAGTAGATGTGTTCCTATGCATTACTTCTTAAAGAGAAAATTTAGCACCAGAGGCAGAAATAACATGGAAAGAATAGAGATTGGTTCGTTTGTTGCTGCTGTGTGCCTTCAAGTCATTTCTGATTATGGCAACCCTAAGGTGAACCTATCACAGGGTTTTCTGGGGCTGAGAGTGTATGATCAGCCCAAGGTCCCCACACCACCAAAAAGAAGAGCAAGAAAAGTATGTTTCAGCAGTTTTTCTTACTCAAAATTAACAATATGCAGCTATGACATGAATCAACAAGGTCAGATAAGTGTTGTGTAAGTAAACAGAAACATTTGCAACCTCCTAGAGACTACATCCAGGGATGATCTTTCTTTCACCAACCTCCACTTTTCTTATTTTGGTGACCAAACTTATACTGCTATGCTTTTTTTCAATGTACTGAGGAAAATGGCAGGGCAGACTTAACTGCTCTCCGCTCTTCTGTCTGTTTTGCTGTTTTTTCATGCTCAATAAGGGATTCTGGAACCAGCTGCTCTTTACCTTGCCTGTTGTAGGCAGACATGTACAACTATTGTAGGAACAGAACAGAATCCTATTGTTTCCTATTTCCTGTTTCCTCATTGCACTGCAGATACACTGCTGCAACCCAAAACCAAAGATCTGTGTTTTTCCTGCCTACCTTCACTACTTTCCGAACAGTGAAGCTGATAAGAAAAACCCCTCTGATTAGACAGAAGACAGAGAAGAAAGGAAGGCTGAACATGCATAAAAATATTTTGTAAAAAGAAGCTTCACAAAATCAAACTTCTCTCTATAAGGAACAGAGCTGGTACCAGATTCTTGGTACCTCCTGCATCTCATCACTCCAAAGGGCTCATTGCATTAACCTTTCATGTATTACAGTCAGCAGCTTCACTGAGTGATGTAGGTCTATTCAGCTGGTGAATGGGGCACAGTAGGATATTTCCACCCCCCTCTTGCCAGCAAATGGGACTGAGACAATCAGAAGTAGGACCCCATCACCCTTCCTTATTGCAGGCTTATTCACTGGTGGGAAGGGGCTGGAAAAAATCATCTGTGCCCTGATCATCAGCAGAACAAACCTCCACCACTTGATGCAGCTGCTGGCTCTTAAGGCAGGTTTCAGAGGCAGGCCAAGAGATGTTATTAGCTGTATTTTTGCAGCTGAGTAGGATCTTGGTGGTGGTGATGGTGATCATGATGATTGCTTTCACCATCTAGCAACTACTAACTGACGTTTTGTGCTATCAGTGACTCTGATTCTATCCAAGAATCTAGGAATCAGTGAAATATCATCAGATAACATGGCATGTTTCACGCAGATTTATAGTTACTTCCAGAGCACTTATTATTTCTGGAACCCCAGTTCTTTTCTTTTCCCAGAAGCACTAAATCTCAGTTTATAAATTTTGATATTTCATCATCTTTTCCCTCTCTTTGTCATTGATTCTGCTATCCCTTGGGATTGCCACATTAGTAATCAAGGTTTTCTGTTTCTCAACAACAGTTATGTCTGAAATCCTATGTTCTATTGATTGTCCAAATCAATCGTATAGTTCCACAGGACTTTTACATCATAATTTTTGATAAGTTTCAAGACTTATATTCCAACAGGTTCTTTGTAGATGGCAAATCATATTTTTGTACAGATTCCAATGTGTCATTGCAATCATTCTATCATAGAGGTTATAATATTTAGTATGTGCAGCTTTGGTACACAAACAAATAAGATGGTTAACAGTTTCATTTTCTTTTGCCTTACATAAATGACATTTATCACCCATAGTTATTTTATCAATATTTGTCTTGATACTATTTGTTTGACATACCTGTTCTTGAGCTGCAAATGTAAGTTCTTCAGTTTCTTTTTTCCTTTGTCCCATTCTGTAACAATTTTGCTGTTGTTACTACTGCAATTGCTCTCCAAAGATTCAAGGTAATTTACAAATTAAAACAAATACTTGCATACTCTCTTAGCTTTAGAAAAAGGCAGAGGCAAACTCTATCTGAATAAATCTTGTCAAGAAAGCCCCATGACAGGTTCATCATAACTCAGTGTTGACTTGAAGGCATATAACAACAAAGGCAACTGCAATGAACAATATAATTAAAACATACAAAAAATGAACATTAAAATGAAAGGAAACTGTTAACGCTAAGACAGTATAAAAGATAGAATTAAAAATGACTAAAAGCAGTTTAATTGTTGCAATTAAAACAGTACAATATGCTCTTGAAATTCCTTTCATTACAAACCTTTAATACTCAAAAGTCTGTTGGTTTTTAAAATTGTCATTATTGTAAATTATTTTCCAATCACAAGCTCCATGTTCCTTGGTAGGTTATGACATTGAGCATGATTTCCAGCTTCAGAAATGACTTGTGAGACTTCTTACATGTAAGTAGTAAGTAGTTTGCCTTCCCTATTTCTTCCTCACTCCTTGCTTCCTCTGAGTAAAGGCTTCTTTTCCTTGAGGAAGGTGAGAAAGACTAACAGAGAATTCCATTCTTGCTGCTGTACTTTTTGATCCTTCTTAACTGTTACTAATGGTGTAGTGGTAACTCTAGAGTACAGCTAGTTATCATTGTAATCCCTGTAGCATACCTCAAAATGTAAAAATTCAGGCAGCTCTTCCAAATAATGTCAACAAACCAGTTCTAGCAGTTTTTCATTCACAACACAAGCAGTTCTTTTATAAAGCTAATGGATCTTAGTAATGGTGACTGGTGGTTTCCATATCAAAGAAGCAGTGAGCCTACTCTGGGCGTTAGGCCATACTTTGAAGGAGCTGTCCAAAGTGCTGAAAACTACCCAAAAAAGATTCCTCATTGGTAGCTCAATGGATCCTCTCTGGGTTTTAGTCTGAACTTCAACAGAGTTATCTATGGTCCTGAACACTATCCCCAAACATATTCAGCACCTTGAATAGCTGTTGAATTTCAGACTAAAACCCAGGGAGGATCCAATGTTTCACCAATGGGGGGAAAATAAAGTGGTCTTAATAATCCCTTCAAAGAATAAGCTGCCCTCAAATATTTTGCTTTCACAACATGGTAACTCACATTTTACTGCTAGTAAAATCCTTTTTCTCTTCCAATTGCTACAGGGATTGCAAAAGGAACAGGAGACTGAGGAAGGGAGATGATGATGTCATCACCTCTGCTAATCCAAATGCCTTAAAGATCTGCCCTTATGGGCCCTGCTTCCACTACATCAGGAGTGGGCAACAGCACAGGGGCCTGGGACCAATTTTCCGCTGCATTTCCATCCAAAATATCTCTGTTTCCCCCCTCTTTTGTCCTCCATAGAGCGACCAGAAGTGGTGTCACCTCATTTCTGTTGTCATTTTAGAACAGAACTTGAGGGACAAGAAGGGTTCCGGGGTGGCTCTGAGGACCGCATGTTTGTGCACATTTGGGGAATTATTGGTGTGATTTGGGGGCAAACCACCCAAAACTCACATTGGGTCCCCTCCCCCAAAAACCCTTAGGGTGTTCAAATGGCTTCAGTGCACTATCAAGAGACTTCAGGGGTTGAAAATTTGGGGTCTAAAAGTCCTATATGGCCCACGAGCCACATTTCCTCCATCCCTGCTTTACACCACTGCTACCTCCCCAAGACTGTGTTTGGTAGGTATTACATGGAAGATGACTTGGAGATGTAGCCCACACACGACCGGATGTAATGCTTTGCCAGTGATGTGGCCCATTATGAAATGGGGTGTCATGTTCTGTCCCAGTTTCAGTCCCCAAATAGTCTCTAAAAGTTAATCTTGGGTAACTTAGAAAGCTGCAGGTTTCTTCTAGTAAAATTTCATATACTTTTGTTGTTGAGACAAACAGTGAACAGTTTGTTTTTTTTATTGATTAAATCCATATATCATTTTTACTGTTCTCTATAGAGGAGGAAATGTGTGGAATGGGAAAAACTTTTGTCCAAATGCTTTACATTCAAAAGCTCTTCAGGGGCAGTTAAGCTTACAATAGTACATGTTTCCTTCTTTGGAAAGAATTTAGCCAGACTTTGGCCTTCTGCAACTTTAACAACTTACGAAACAAAGCTTCCAACGGTCTGAGATATGTGGCTTTTCAGAGACTCTAATCTGCCACATACCTTGCCCTGCCTATTTCATTTCTTCTGTTTCAGTAAATACATAGTTCTTAGCCAGCAATTTAGATTGTCACAAGTATCTCATTTTAACTTGTTTTTTTGAGGCCTTGTGAGATTCATTATGTAATTTTCTATCTCAGCATTGACAATGAAATGAATACTTGGAAACACTGGACTCACTAAGCCTATTGTCATTGCAGGCCCTCTTTCTTTTTCTCTTGCTGCAACAAATATTCTTAATATGATATTGATGTTTGAATTATTATTATTATTATTATTATTATTACTACTACTACTACTACTACTATTACTATTATTATTATTATTCAAGAGGTTACCAATGTTTTAAAAGGTATTGTGTTTTCTGCTTTAGAAGAAGATGTTATCACTCCTTTTTCACTTCATAATTCCTTTTCTGTGTTAGAGGCTGTAGTGTTGTTTCTCTAAGAGAGGGGGGTACACCCACAATGCTAGCATCTCCTTTAAAATTTGGGGGAATTATAGCTCAAAGGAGGCCTGTGAGAGGAGGGTAATGATAGAATCTTTTTACCTATGTATACCAGTACTAACTGTACAGAAGACTCCAGTTAAAGTTAACAAAGTATTTTATTTGAATTGACAAACAAACAAGAGATCAGACATTCTTAAGAACCATACCAGGCTACTGGAAAATGAAACAAGAAAGGTTGGATAGAGAGAGACTGGTTGGAAATTGTGATGGTTTCCAGTTCTGAAGAAGGAGTCACAGCAGAGGGTCTCAGACAGCATCTGAGAGTAGCACAAAGGAACAGAGGTCTGGGGCACCATATGCAATGTACTACATCCAGCGCACTACAAATGGCTGGGGTTGAAGTTAGGTTTTTTACATCCTATTTCACACCCTGAAGGGGTGTGATGACAAAGCCATAATAGCTTTCCTATGAGATTGACAAAAAGGTCCAGAATCAGCTGATGCTTAACTCCGGAGTGATAAAACATTGATGGGACTCATAATGATCTCTTAATGTTCAGTCAGGTAGGGTGTATAGGGAAGATTTCTGTAGGATAAGACTGAGGGATGGTCTCTGATTGCTCACTAGTCTGGGCAGCTTCTGCACTTTGTCTTTCATTGTTTTTGGAAATGCATTGTTTTTCATTGTTTTTGGAAATGCACAGAGTCTGGAGTGGTAAAAGGATTAGCACAAACCTGTCAGTGTCAGGTTTTCTCACCCAATCTTCTCTGGACTTGTGATTTTGAACATGTCTCAGGTCAGCTTGATCCTGAAATATTGTGATAGATGATGCTGCGGTGATTGAAGAGCAACTGATTGTGCATGAGGCTGAGCCAGAGAGTGAACAAGTCAACTGGCAAACATCCCCTGCACTGGAAGGTCAAACAGAGACAGAATTGCCCCTGCCAGCCCTTGACAGAGAGGGAACCAGCAGCGATGAGGAGAAGTTGCAGCCAGCTGTGCCCATCAGCGTTCAGTCACACAGAAGGCTGAAACGGGCTGTTCAGAGGGAGGCTGCATGAACTAAGCTGAGGAAGCAATAACAAGCAGCACCTGCTCACAGGGGCTATTTAAGTCTGCTGGTGTGGCTGCTCCTTGCTTGCAGCAAATTATTGCCAAGCCCTCACAACCTTCACGTCTCCTGCTCCCTAAAACCCTCCAGACGGATCTCTGCCTCCTGAACCTTTGGACTGGTCCTTGACCTGGCTTGACTTGTGTTTTCCTGGTGTTTTGGTATATTCAGACTCTCCCTGAAACTATTCCTGACCTCTCACCTCCCTTGCTGGCTGCAGCATGGCAGGGAGAGATTCCTGACAAATATATTCTCCAGTCAGCACGACCTCGATCATGTTCTCCAGTTATTAAAAAGTACAATTTATGAAATTCACATATCCCAAAGGAGGGATGGTAGCGTATGGTAAAAGTGTGGCTAGAGACCTCCAACTGTTCTGATCTGGCAGGGACAGTCCCTATTAATCCTTTATTATCCCACTTACTCTGCTGCTTTTAAAATTTCCGTTTCTCTACCTGCTTCCATTTTTGCTCTTTGCTCTTTGTCCTTAGTTTACTCCAGTTGCAGCAAACTGAGTTCAAAGTGCAGAAGTTGTTTGCACTAAATTAAATCAGTAGAGGGAAGAGGATAGGAGGGGTGAAATCTTGCCCTTCCCAGTAGGCTCAGACAACAGCTACAGTCTTTCCTAGCTTGGGTGTTCTTCCTCATTATGCTCCAACTACACTCTGATGTTGCTTGGCCCCTTTTCTGCAGTTTTCATCTGTGAAATGTTGGAGGGCATGCAGTCACGCCAAAAGAGGAAATACATCTTCCAAAAAGGACAAAAGAAGAAAAAGATTTGCCTACACTTTCAATGTGATAATTTATAAATATGGAGCAGTACTTGGATATATTGGCTGAGATCCTAGATGGATCTGGCAGAGCATAAAGCTGTGCCAGATGGATCTCTGCTCTTCTCCCCTCTCTCCATATGAGTGATCCCATCTCCCTTCTGCCTCTCTGTGGCCATTTATTAGTCAGGGGAGGGAAGCGAGCAGCCAAGCAGCAGCTGGCTGTTTTCCTGAAGCTGGGTGCATGAGCATGACATTTATATTTTATTTTATTTATTGAGTTTATATCCCACCTCCATGATGTCATCTTCTTGGGGTCTCTGGAGGTTTATGAGAATATCTGCCCTCCATCTGTCCATCTGCAGGGACATTTGGACATTGCCTGGCCATACTCCACCATCCCCCAGACATTATATATCAGGGGATGCTCAGGCATTGTGAAGTCAAGATAGTACAAGCAGGGAGTAATCATGGATAGAGGTACTTAATGTCTTTAACTGCACTGACTCATGCAAGTGTAGCCTGAAATTATACCTACATACCTCAACAACAGGATTTTGACCATTATTTTCAGACTATGTTGCCAGGAATCCCCAGCCAGTATTAACAATTGTGTTCAAGTTACTTGTATGTCTACTTGTCCAAGTAGTAACTATTGACAGGCAACTTAACACCCTCTGTTCATAAGGATTGAGATCTATATCTATATAGATAAATATTTCTCTATAATTCGTCTATAATTTATCTATCTTTATTTAAACCTCCTATTGATTGCATAGCCCTTCAAACAAAAAACAACATGAAATGAAGGAATGTCCTGTGACAGCCCTTAAAATAGACCATTAGTCTCTGTAAAATAGATGCACAATTACCCTGAGAGGTCTTATTTTGTCTCATTTGTGCTACGCACGGGGGGGGGGGTCCTTACTCTGTACAGGTTAATCAGCCATTAGCGTGACTTGTATTGAGTGATGTTCCGCTTGTAAATAGGCTAATTGGTCACAAATGGCTACAAATGGGATATGTAGGTGGTGGAGATCAGAGACCTGTTGGTTTGCTCCTGGAGGCTCCTGACTGGCCAAGCCAGAGACCTCCACACTAGAGCTATGTGACTCATGAGTAGAATATGGCTGGATCTTTATTGTCAACCATCAGCAATCACTCAGACCTGGGAGGCAGTGGGAGGCAATGTTTCTTGAAAGATCATCCTGCACACTTTATGGTGTGGCTGGGGGATAAAAGTGGAAATATTGCTTCACTCCTTTCCCTAGACTGGGAGTATTCACACAAATCTGACAGGTTTTAGGCCTTTAGATTGAGCCAGGTAGCCACCACCCATCAGTTCCCATCAGCTGGTAATTTTTATTGGCCTTAACTCAACCAGACCTTTGTGTCTGCCTCTCTATTTCCTCTCTCTCTGAAATTGATAGTCCCAAGTCGAATAGACCCATTGAGCTATTGGAATTTACTTGTAAATAGGAGTTACCAAATTCCCATTGATTTAGTGGCTCTACTTTATAAATTGGGACTAATAATTAGATTTAGGCCTCATGAATTTGCCTTCCATCGTCTTGCACTGGTAGGTTGAGAGGGAAATTCTTCTTTAACCTTTGTGTTGTTGGTATCAATGAATTAAAAAAAACAACTAAAGAAATAGATCCTTATTATGGCAGTTTCTGTGCCTGACACCAAATTCCTTGCTTCCACCATTCCACCAAGAATCAAATATACACAGTCATAATCTTAAAGTAGAACTTGGGGATGTTAAAATTTTTATAGGTAACTCCCATGCTGGCTGAGGTATTTTGGAATTTGTAGTCCACAAAAAGTAACTTGTTCATGGCATATTGTATATTCACCATATCTGAGTGCAGAACACCTACATTAATGACTCTGCTCTATCAACTATTGGATAACCCACAAAGGCCAGCTCTTCCAAACTACCATTTCATCTGCTGGAAGAATTTGACATCAACGAAGAAACAGAGAGAACTAGACATTATATATATTTCTAGTATTCTTTGGGAGAATTCCTTTCCGGTTTTATACACTGCAGCCTCATGGACAAAGAGGAGGAACAGCAAGATGGGATGAGGCTCAATCATTCCCTCTCACACCATTTCCCCCCTAGTGGGAGATAATTTTCAGCACACACATGAGTTGATGTAGGTACCCATACAAACTGTTGTTATCCCATAAGGTAGCTGCTGTTTAGCTATTGCAGGGGAAAAAAAGAGTCTTGAAATATTGTAAAGACCTACAAGCCTTTAAGTCCAGACTGAGGAATTCACCTCCCTCAGAGCTATAATTGGATCTCATTCTCCCTGTTTTTCAAAAGGGTCTGCAGACACATCGCATTTTATTTATGTTTCTTGATTATTGTGATGTAGCGTTGGAAAGTACCCCAACAGCCATCTAGTCCAACCCTATGTCAGTGCAAAAATCCACAGCTAAAACATCTCTGGACCCTGAGAGATGGTTATCTAACCTCTTTCTATCTTGGAGGTTATCTAACCTCCAATGAAAGAGAATACAACGCTTTCTGATGTAATCTAGTCTGTTATCAAACAGCTCTTGCCATCAGGAAGTTCATACCATCAGGTTTCCTGATGCCCTCTTTCTATCGGAAAACAATGCCCTATGAGGAGTGGCTGAGGGAGCTGAGTATGTTTAGCCTGCAGAAGAGACGGTTAAGAGGACACAAGATAGCTATGTTTAAATATTTGAAGGGGTGTCATATGGAAGATGGAACAAACCTCTTTGTTTTGTTTTGTTTTGCTGCTCTAGAGACTAGGACACAGAGCAATGGCTTCAAATGTCAGGAAAAGAGATTCCACCTAAACATCAGGAAGAACTTCCTGATGGTAAGAACAGTTCAACAGTGGAATACACTACCTTGGAGTGTGATCGAATCTCCTTCTTTGGAGGTTTTTAGACAAAGGCTGGATGGCCATTTGCCTGAGGGTGCTTTGAGTGTGTGTTCCTCCATGGCAGGGGGTTGGACTTGGTGCTGTTGTGGTCTCTTCCAGCTCTGTGAGTCTATGATCTTATGATTCTAAGAGAAGAAAGGCTTTACAGTGGGACAAGCAACCTCAAAAAGTGGTGGACTCTTCTTTGTTACGTATTTTAATAGTTTTTATTCATTTACCTGTAATGTCTTTGTTACCCACCTCAACTATTACTCCTTATTATTAGAATGTTGATGAGTTTTTATAGACTGAAGAGGGTTTCCTCCTCCCACACATACACACCTACCTTCGCATTGAAGAGGACAAGTGATCTGGGAGCAAATTTCCAATATGGAGAGAAAGTAGTGGACACCCATATGAGTGGGGGCAATGAATCCCTTCCAGGTTTTAGTCTGAACTTTAAAGCAGCTAACCAAGATTATAAACCTCATCCCTAATCAGTTCAGAACCTTGGATAGCAGCTTGTGATCAGCAAACTGCAGTTTTCTCACCCTTGCTCTAAGGATGGCAGTTGGTGGATTCCACGTCAATGAGGTACTAAATTCTCTCTGGAATTGAAAGTAACACCACAAGGTGCGGAACTTTAAAGTTCAGTCTAAAAGCTGAAGTCAATTTACCATCCCCACTGTTATGAAATCCATCAATCACCACCAAGAGAGAGGTGCTTTGGGGCAGGAGCTTGAGGAAGGGCCTCCTTCAGAACCTTCTTAAATTGGATTCCCCAGTTCAGCCCAGAGACCAGAAGTTCCTATCCCCTAGTGTAAGGAACAAGGGGTAAGAAGCTGCTCTTTCCCATCCCATTCTAGTCTGCTACTCAGATTTCAGCCTCAATGGCTGTGTTGTTTTAAGAAATAAATATTATCCCCATCCAGGGTTTAACAGAACTGAATAGAATGTGTAGTTCCAAAGGCAATCAGGAGGATTCAGTACTATCCACTTTTCTCACATTAAATCAAAGGTATGCAGGCCATTACTACTTTGGCCATAGCTGACAGATCTGGGCCTCATATTTTGGCTTTCTGGAACATTCATGTAGGCCTCCAGAAAGCTGAGAGAGAGGAATGGTAGAAGTGAGAAGACTATTTTAGGAGCAGAAAGAACATATTCCCAGGTATGCTGCATACAGATTAAAGCAGGGATTTAAAACCAGTAGTTTCTCTCTTCTCATACATATTTTTTTTCTCCTTGTGGCCTATAATTGTTCCCAGTCAGATTGTATCTGAGTTCTTTAAGAAAATGTTAATTCTCTCTTGAGCTCAATGAATCATGAATTCTTTTTTTTTTTTTAAAGACCACCTTAAAAAATGTCATAGCAAATCCAGCATCTGACCAAGGTATAACTTTGAAAGCAAGAACCACGACTTAAGATTTCAGGGAGAAAGTGAAACATGACAAGCATACTATAGTATGTACCCTCTATGAAATGTTATTCTAGTCTCGCGTTTGACTATGTGTGTGTATGTATGTGCCTTCACCTGTTGACTTATGGTGACCCTCTGAATTTCACAGGATTTTCTTAACCAAGGACTACTCAGAGGTGATTTTGCCAGTCCTTTCCTATGAAATATAGTCTAAAGCACTGGGTATTCATTGGCAGTCTCCCATTCAAGTACTATCCAGGTTGACCCTTCTTAGCTTTCAAGTTCGGACAGGATCTGATGCCTTCTGGTATTTAGGTTCCCACAATAGTACACACTGTTTGTGAAATGTTTTTCTGTTCCTGTGTATAGAATAGCAAGGTATTAGCTGTTCCATTTTACCCCACGCTTCACAGGCATTGGCTAAATTTCTGTGATTTCTCTGAACCTTTATCTCAATAGAGGCAGAGAAAATTGATGTATGACGACTGATCACCAGGGCACTAATGGCTCCCTAAGGAAATAGATAGCAATGATGTTCCTCTGTACAGTTGCTGTTCTTGATAGTGAGCCAGCTTGTAAATTTTACAGCATAGGCAAGTGACAAGGCTTAAACTTGCTAACCACAATTATCCAAGAGTTCATACAAGAAAAGGACATTCGGAGTTTCTCTCTCAGCTAAAAAGGCCACAGAAGGCCACCAAACATAATTGCTTCCCTTGCCTTTTGGTGCTTCTATAGCCTGTGTCAGCAAAACAGTACATGAAGACAAGGCAGAAATTTAATTTGCTAACTTAGGCAATCTTTAATTGAAAAAGTATCCTTATCATCTGAACAAGCAGGTTGCTAACAGAGGTCAGTCTTGCACTACCATAGGATAAAAGCCATAGCTCCATGGTGAAATGCTGAATTTGCATATGGAAGGTGGCAGCTATAATCCCTGAAGTTCACAAGAAAGATTAGAAATGTCTCTCGTCTGAAAATCTTGCATGCTGCAGCCAGTTAGGGTAAACAGACTAAACTAAAGCTCCTAAATGAACCAACAGTCTGATTTTGAATAAAATGGTTTCCCCCATAGTAAAATATTTTCAATAGACTCCTGTAAATTGATTGTGGGTTATTTGTGGTGGTGTTTTCAAAAAAAAAAAAAAATATCCTGATGCTGTCAGCCAGGTTGGCAGAGGGTGCTCTCTGTCTTTTTTTTAACTGACTCTGGTATAATGCCAGATCACATTGAAAATGCATTTTCCCCACTTTCTATGGCATGTTACACAGAGCACCCAAATCTCTCCAGCAGGAGTAGGAATCATCTAGCACCCCAGATGTTGTTGAACTGCAGCTTTCAGCATCTCTAGCTAGCATAATGACAAATGCTGGGAGCTGCAATTCAACAACTCCTAGCTTTGTACTATACAGTTCAGTTGTTGCAAATATCTTTATGCTTCCTGCCCTTTTTTTGGGTGGGGGGAGACTCCATTTTCCCCTTTGTATTTTCCCCAGATGAACTTGACTTCATCATCCTCTTTGTTCAAGCCTCAAATCCCTCTGGATTCACACTGCACCAAGCTGCAAGGGCAATTGTTGGGGCTACTAACTATTACACTCATCGAAATCCCAAATAAATGAAAGTGTATTCTAGCTGGATTTGGCTGAAATCCAAATCCCTTGGCCCAGACTCCATATTCTGTAGAAGATCCATGGATTTCCTTTATTTTCCTCTTTTATTTCTTTCCTTCTTGAATAACTTGGATTTCTTTCTTTCCTTCTTGAAGAACTTGGATTAGTTCTCTTTTTAAGTACCACTTCTAGAATCCCCCAGCCAGTGGCCATGTCATGAAATTCATCTAATGGGGGCTGCCAGCCTGATAACAGCAGGTACACTAGGGAGAGGGCTGTCGCTGTCATATTTCCCTGATCTAAATTCCCCTTTACCATTTTCTGCTTGCAAATATATTTCCATTCCTCCTACGCACACAGACTGCCCTGACAATGATGTGGGAACAGGGAGGGTTCAAAAGAAAGCCCAGGGAAAAAGTTGAACACCCTTCCCCCCAAAGCTTCTTCTGCAGTCCAGTTTTCAGTTCCCCTCTCCTGCCTCGGCTGCGTTCATTTTGTTAAAAACAAAAATCCCCAGCAATCCAGTCACAGATACACCACAGAAAAGTGTAGCTTGGTCTGTCTTAACTGGATTGTCATTTGACATAACTGTTCTGTTATTGCAGGGCTATTTTTGTACAGCAATTGTATGCACTATATTCTCTCTTCTGAGTTCTGAAGTTTCTGAATATTATCCATCTTCTCCTTTGCCTGGGAAAAGGATCAAGATTCAGGGACTGGAGTGGAGGAGGAGAGGCCTTCACAGTTCTGCCAATTAGCACACTTAGCATCAGACTCAGTTTGAAATTTTCGCTGCTTGTCTCAGGAGGATTGTGGGGAAGGGAATCAATTTTCCTTAATGATGTTTTTCATCTTTTGAAGTCCAGACTCTAAGAGTAGACACACAGTTCTCACCAAGTTTGAGGTCAAACAATGCAGTATACCAGGAAATTGGCAGTTAGAGGGCCCTCACTGCCAAAAGGAAAGGAAGTTTTTCTGTCTGTCCATTTGTCTGTCCGTCCATCCATCCATCCATCTGAAATTAACTGTCCTTCGTGCTGTGCTATTGCTAGTCCCAAGATTATTTGCACACGGACAGACATGTCATATTTTAATTGTGAGATTGGTCACCCAGTGCCAGGAATCCAATTTCCCATCATACTATGCAATTTTATGGTTGAACTTCATCTCACCCATTGCATGCATGAGAAACTTAATTGATGTTCTGGCAGGACAAGCTTCCTACATTATTAGAAAGCTCACAAAGATTATCTTTGTACATTATTCCCTATATAGCTTGTGTCCAGACTGTCCTGAAGACCATTTCTCCCTATATAAACTTTCCTGAGTTTTAACATCTTTGGGAGAAGGCTATCCCTCATCAGAGACCCATTTTGTGAGGACAGAGGAGAAGGTCTTCCTGGTAGGTGCTCCCATGGAAGTCCCTCTCTCAGGCTGGGCCAAGATGGCTGTCTCCCTGTTGTCCTCTTACTAGCAGGCAAAGACTTTTTTATAGAGATAGGCTTTTGGCCATTGACTGGTTATTGTAACAGATTTTTTTTCATATCTGCTCTATTTTCTCATCTGTTATATTTTAAATGCTGTTAAACTGTTTTTAAATTCAGTATAGTTTTGAATACAATAGATCATTTAATTGTTTTAATGTTTTGCTTTTATTTTTATATTATTGCTTCATTTGTTTATTAACATATTTCGGTCCTGCTCTATATCAAAAGTTCTTGGGGCAGTGTACAAATAAAATTAATGTAAACAAGTGAAAATAATAAAAATAATTTAAATAGACTAAAATATAATAAATACAATTAATAAAACAGGCTTAATATTTATTATTAAATATGATCAGTTTGAGCTTTATTCTGGTTTAATCTATGTTGTAACCATTAGTCCTACACGAGAAGAAAGGGTGGAAATAAAATATATACCCACATTTATACATACAGCTTAACTGTGATGGAGCTGAACTAGTGACAGTGATCCAGTGACCTCAGAGATGTCCAGCACTCCTTTGCAGGGAAAGAAGGATAATGTAGGAAGTTTAGCCTCATGAATCAAGGATATACATTTATTCTAATAAGCCTGAGCAGGTCAAGTGGTCTCCCTGGCCCTTGTCAGTCAACAAGGTGAAGAGTGATTTCAGGTTTGTGTGCCTAGAAGGCCTGCTTTTCTTTGTTACAGATGCATACTCTCCAGCTGTCCTAGTTTTGGAGGGACGATCTGGATTAATTCTCTGTCATCTCACTTTTTCCAGCTGCTTTAAAATGTCCCAGTTTTCTCTATCCCTCCTCCTACTTTTCCCTTTCATCTTCATCTTACTTCCATTGCTGCAAACTGAGTTCAAAGTGGAAAAGTAATTTGCACTCAGTTAACTCAGCAGGGGGGAAAGGAGGGGAGGGGTAGAATCTTGCCATTCCTGGAAGGCTGAGGCAAAAGCAAACTGCTGCAACCTCTCCCGGTTTGTGAGTTCTTCCCATTAACAACCTCTGTCATTGTGACCACATTCTGATGCTGCTTGGATACTTGTGTCTAAGGCCATTTCCGCACGGGGCGAGGGAATCGCCCTGTGACGCTACTTACCGGACTTTAAGGCTCCCCGGTCCGGTCCAGGCTGCTCTGGAGCAGTGCGTGGTCATCGCTCCGCACTGCTCCAGTGTCAAACATGGCGGCTTCCGGTTGGTCGAGGGTCTCGACCAACCGCTGAAGCTCACCAGCCTAAAGCCCGCCCCCGGCAGATCGCAGGCTCGCACCAATGCGAGCCTGCGAATCTGCATAAGGGAGCAGGCTCGCAGTGGCGTGCTCCGTGCTTTTGAAAGACCTGTTTTTAGCGGTCTTTCAAAAGCACGCTGGACGACCACTTGGGGTCATTCCGGAGTGGGCTCGGGTATGGATCTACATTAAGTAGGTCCGACCCAGTCCACTCCCAGGTGCAGACGTCCTCCCTGGAGGACGCTGTGCCCCGTTTTAAAAATGCCATGTGGAAATGGCCTAAGTTTTCATCTGTGAAATGTTAAAGAGTACATAGATGGTTTTTCTTTTTGTCCACTTGTGTTTGTGCTTTGCTTAGCCCCCACAGTGTGAGTCTGATACTAGGAAATGAAAGTGTGTAAGGAGGCTGTTGGAATGATATCAAGCTGCACATTAGTCCCTTTTCTTCAGTGATTCTAGTCATCAGATAGTGAGAGAAAGGAGTGCTCTCTGACAGTCCCCCCCCCCCACTTCTTACTGTCTATCAGTCAGGACTGAAGGTTTGTAGAAGCCAGGGAATCTTCACAATGGGTATGTGATTATGTGGGCAGGGCCATGTCAAAAGTCTTTGCTGCCTGAGGTGAAGCAGAAGATGGTGTCCTCCAACTCCCACGTATAGAAGCCAGATGAAATGTTAGATAAATATTACTTCTGCACTTGCTGCAGCGAAAGCATCCATCACCACACTGAGGACAGTGAGCTCTTCTAGGAGATGCAGGCCGTACTGTGTAATATACACAGTTCTGTTCCCCAAGAAAGAAGAGTGGACAGAAACCCAGGAGGTACAACTGGGAAACTGCCAGAGCTGACCATTCCTAGTGTCTACCAGCTGAAATGGTTGCCTCACTGCCTAATGGTAGGGCCAGCCTTGCAAGCTGGATGCCTACTTGCGTCCAGCAGTTTTCCTAATCTAGGCTTTCCCATTGTATGGACATCAGAGTGGTAAGACCTGCAGGGGAACAGGGAAGCAGGACCTGCAAGCTCCATCGCTTTCCTCAATGATTCCATCATGAGGTCATCAGAGAGTGGCTCATACCACTGGTGCTAGATATGGTGCCCTTCTGCTTGGGCCTTGGACCATGCATGTAAGGGAAGAACCCCTGAAAGTCTTTCACAGATGTTGCCATTGAACTGCATATCTATTCGTTCTCTGGGTGTGTTTATTAATGTCTTTGACTTACTGTGAGCAACTGCTAAGAATGGAACCTAAGGGAGAATTTGTCCTTCTGTAAAAGAGGATCCTTGAATTAGTACATATTCTGGAAAAGAAAAGAAAAAGGAAGGAAGGAAGGAAGGAAGGAAGGAAGGAAGGAAGGAAGGAAGGAAGGAAGGAAGGAAGGAAGGAAGGAAGGGGGATGTGAACAGCTTGAAGTGCCGTAGATTTCAGACTGTCAGTTGAAATATTTAGTGCAGGTACTCAAAAATAACAATGAAAAGACATGTCATAGTTTTTATGTCAACCCACAGCATGTGCCACAACTATACCATTGAACTGGTTTGCAGATTCATGGTCACATAGAAATATGTGATTCGTTTATTTGTTTCCAAAAAAGAGAGAAGCGATTTGTTACTTCTATTTCCATAGTGACAGAGAACATGAATTGAAAAGTTCGTAAACACTTTCCCTCTGCTTTAAAAAAACTGGATTTTGCTTTCTGACATCATTTTCATAACACATGGTAGTCTGAAGAGCTGACTTCAAGAGTTATTTTTAATGCCGTGTCATTTAGTGTTGAGGCTCATCCTCATCTATTTATATTGTTTGGGTAGGTTGGTATGGCACCTCCTCACACCTTGAATAAGTAAAGTTGTAGTCAAAAATTTTTTTTAGGTAAATGGTATTCTAAATATGGTTCCTGAAATATTGGGGGACTGGTGTAAGGGCAGGGATATTGATCCTACCTAAAAGCAAAATTGGTCATTCAAGTAACAAAGGGATATCATGGAGAAAATTAGTGTGTTCTTGAAGCTATGAATCAGTGTGGTATGTGTGGGCTGGTATGGGTTGGAAGAAAACATTTGTTGTGTTTGATTGAACTGTGTATCATAACAAAAATTCTGCAAATATTTCATGCTATTTCATTTAAGCATTGGAAAATGGAAGATTCACTGTGGTGTAGTGGTTTGAGTGTTGGACTAGAACTCCATGAGAGTTTGAATCCCTACTCAGCCATGCAAACACACTGGGCAACTCACATTCTTGTAGCCAAAGAGAAAGACAATAGCAAACCTCCTTTCAATTAATCTTGCCAGGAGAACCCTAGGATAGGATTGACATGAGCTGGATTTTACTTGAAGGCACATAACAACAGCAACAATATTAGAAATGGAAGCTTGTAAGCTTCAAGATCTCACCTCCCAACTAAAATTTGGATTTTTTTTTTTTTGAAACACATCCGGGGGGGAGAGAGAGAGAGAGGGAAAGAATGAAGGACGGAAAAGGAACAGATCTGGAGCTAGACATAGCCTAGAGTGAGCAAAGCTCATGAGTCACCAGCCAATCAAAACTGCCACAGGCTGTTTGCTCAGCTTCGTCCCCACTCCCCTGGTTCCTGCCATGGAAGGAGAAAGAGGTGAAAATGAAGAACATGACAGTGGACTTGGCTTCTTCCTAGTAGCAGTCCTGCTCACGTGCTGCTCAAAGAGAAGAGGAGGGGGAACATGTGGTTCAGCTATTGTTTTGGAAGCCTATTGAAGCAAAGGCAGTGTGGAAAAGGAAAGCAGGAAAACTGCCTAGCAGTAGCAGAGGGAATTTCCTCCATTCCCCTACACATACACACAATCCATTGCTTGGCTCCAAATGACGTTCAAGACCATAGCTGGGCTCCATAGTGTCCCCCAGCCCTCTTTGCAGCAGACAAGCAGAGCTAGAGAAAATACTGCTATCACCACATTTCCTTCTTCTTTTTTACAGCAAGGAGGGTAGAAGCAGAGGAAGCTGTGTGGGCCAGAGGTGGCTTGATTACCTGCGGGCAATGAATCTACTCTGAGTTTTATGGGAACTACTTTGGCTTTCAGGCAAGCAGTCTATGAGAGCTATCCAAGGTGCTGAAACTAATCCCCAATTAGAACCAGCACTTGGATAGCTCTCTTAAAAACACTTCCCATAAAACCTGGAGTAGCTTTTGTAAAATGTAGTGGAGATCAACCATCTTAAACCAATGGAGCTACTGGCCACTCTGGTGAGTGTATGTGCATGTTTGTATGCAGGGGAGGGATCTGCACTAAAGAGCAACTGTAAAGCTCTTCTTTAAAAAACAAACAACAGATCCTCGGGAGGCACCAACCCCTTAGTACAACTAAGTGGAAAGGGACATCGTTCCCCAAATGTGATGACAGTAGTCCTCATATCCCCATAGGGATTTCTACTTTCTCTACTGCCATTTAGAATTTATGGGGGAAATGCTGGATCTGGTAGCCTAAAGCAGCTTCAAACTGAAAGCTGATGGTCCCCCCCCCCCACCTCTCCCTGGTAGTGTCAGTCCAGGAAGGAAGGATGTGGTGCCTGGTAAGTTAAAGCAATGATGCAATTTTGGCAGATACTAGAGGCAGTGAAAAGGTGGTGGTTGCAGAACTTGAAAATAACTAGCAGCAAACAAAATGTTGTCATTTATTCCTTTCTCCAGTAATGGAGGCATAACTAAGTTGCATTGTAACATGATGAAGGATAACTTCACCCATTTTGCAGTATATCTGTAATGTTTTAATTACTTTGATAGATACAAGGTATGAGCTCACTAAACTATGTAGGAAGAATACTACATGGTTCAAGTGCTGGCTCATGCTGTCCTCATGTTGGTTTGACAGGCTCCACTGTGGCTACGAAGATAAAGAAGATACACAAGGGGATTGTGTGCTTTGTGCCAAAGGATAATGGCATGTAGCCTTCAAATGTTTGATTTTAAAAGTAAGTAGATTAACTTTAGAAATTGCTCAGTAATACTAGTAACTTTGAAACTATTTAGTAAACTACTTAGTTGTTTTTTTAAAAAACTAGAGATTTCTGGAGTTGGTTAGAGGAGTGGTCAGCTCTCTGTTTTTAGGCACAATTGAAGCTGCTGTATATGACCTCTACAACCCTATAAAGCCCCAAAAAGAAATTAGAAATTAAAAAGCAAAATTTACTTCTATTTTTTTTAAAAAAATAACTATAATGGTAAGGAAATGTCAGTGATTACATTTAAATTACTTTTAAAAGTAACTTTCAATCTTGAAGGAAAAATCTGAGTGGGTGTTATATAGTATCTGATTACAGATAATATCCAAATTGAAGTGCTAACACAACATGCTTTGAATTGTATATTTAGGGATATGGGAAGGGACGAGGGCCTCTTGCATAGATTTCGAACATGCCAACAGTCTAAGAAAGGATCTACTATTACAAATGCAAAAATGATGGCATCAAGAGATAAAGAATCCCATGTCGTTATTACAGAATCTCTGTAGTATCTGGGTAAACCACAGGGGCCATCTGGTCCAACCCCCTCCCATGCAGGAACCCACATCAAAGCACTCCCAACAGATGGCCATCTAATCTCTGCTTAAAAACCTCCAAAGAAGGAAACTCCACCACACTCTGAGGCAGCATATTCCACTGCCAAACAGCGCTGACTGTCAGGAACTTCTTCCTGAGGTTTAAGCAGAATCTCTTTTTCCTGCAGCTTGAATCCATTGCTCCTTGTCCTAGTCTCTAGAGCAGCAGAAAACAAGCCCGCTCCCTTGTCGACATGACATCCCTTCAAATATTTAAACATGGCTATCATTTCCTTTCTTAACCTTCTCTTCTGCAGACTAAACATACCTAGCTCCCTAAGCTGTTCCTCATAGGGCATGGCTTCCAGACCCTTCACCATTTTGGTCACCCTCCTCTGGACACGCTCCAGCTTGGCAATATCTTTCTTGAAATGAGGTGCCCAGAACTGGACACAGTATTCCAGATGATGTCTAACCAAAGCAGAATACAGTGATACCATTACCTCCCTCGATCTAGACACCATACTCCTATTGATGCAACCAAGAATCATGAAATATGGGACTTCAGTGAATCAAAGTAATGCTATCTGGGCCATATTTGTGCTCAGCTAGAGTTTCCTGAGAAGACTATGGAAATAAAAAACAAAATGCTGATACCAAGACTTTAATCTACCAAGACTCAAAAAACTATGATTATTGTAACTTGTGATTAGAATACATGATTATAGAAGCAATTCTCCTTTTAAATTGGTTGCCATTGTAGCCAAAGAAAGCTGAGTATAATTCTGCCCTAAAGGTGTATTCACTCTGAAAATGTATTTACTAAGTGCTGCGGCCTACGAACACATCACTCAGAGTAGTGGGGAACCAAAGCAACCCTTGAGTATTTTGCAGTACTCAAGGAAAGGCCTTGTTATCATACCTGCTTGGACCAAAAAACAGCTTTAGCTGTGTGATAGTCCTGTGGTACCAAGTCAAAAGATTACAGAAAGCAATGTTTTTTTTTTGTTAGCCATGAAATCTAATCTAAGATGCATCCAGAACATATTGACTTCAGAGACTCACCAGTATCTGAAGAATGAAAGATTTACTTGGAGAACAAACTCTGCCAGAGAGTAAACTGTGTTCTTACTTCATGAATAGAATCATAGAAGATGGCAAGGGTGTGGGCCATGTCTCTTTATGAGGCCATTTCCACACTACACTGTTACAGTGCTATTATTCCACTTTCAACATCCTGTGGAATTCTGGGATTTGTAGTTTATTGCGGCTAAAGAGCTCTCTGTTTGAGAATTCTACATGCCCCTCACTAAACTGCAAAGCCCAGGAATCCATAGGATGTTGAAAATGGAATAATAGCACTGTAACAGTGTAGTGTGAAAATCCTTTCTAGTCAACTAGTCACAGCTTGACTCCTCCTCTTTCCTGAGATTTACCATCTACTCTAGACAATTGGTGTGCAAAAATCTCACTATTCTGAAGCCACTGTATGATCTAACAAGAAGGCCTAGTAAAATCCCCAAAGGACTAGGCAAGATACATGTCTCCCAAAAGGAGAAGGGAACAGACAGTGCCTCAAAGAAAACACAAGAGGCTCTCTGTCCAAATCACTGAAGATTTTTAGATAAGAGTGGAATGACAACTGTGACAAAAACATTTGATGATACAATCATTTGGTGGTTATACTAGGATGTTATATAAATAATAATTGCATGGCCATTCAAGCCATGGCTGCTTACAGTATTTCAAAACCTTTTAGCACAAGATATTGGTTCCATATGCTGCAGCCAGGTTACTAGCCAGGGCTGGCTATACATTACATGTAACTCCCCTGTTGAACCAGACTGATGAGCTACCAGTTTCTTTTCAGGCACAATTCAAATTGCTGTTTATGACCTATGGAGCCCTTTATAGCCTAAAGGACCATATATACTGACATGTGCCTATCTGGGTTTTAAGAACCTCAAAGGAGGATACTCTCTCAATCCCACCACCATAACAGATATGGACGGTGAGGACATGGAGGACAGCCTTCTCAGTACCTGCCCCAGGTTATGGAATTCCGTCCTATGGAAGCTAAGGTTGCCTCTCACTATACTCCCTTCCACTAGCAGGGAAAGATCTTATTAGTTACCCAGCCCTTTAGCTATACAGAGACTGCTGTTTTTTAATTAATGTGTGCTGTATTTTTGCCATCATCATTACTATATTTTAACTGTTTTTTAAAATGTTTTTAATATGACTGTTCATTTAATTATCCATTGTTTTAACTGTTTGGAGCCTTTGGAGGTTTGGAGCCCTTTCACCACATAATTATAGCACTATGATGTCACTTTAACTGCTATGGTTTCATCCTGGGGAATTCTGGGATTTGTAGTTTAGGGAGGGGCATTTAGAATTCTCATTCAGAGAGCTCTTGTGCTTCAAAAAGCTATAGTTCCCTGGATTTCACAGGGCATGGCTGTTAAAGTCATAACACTATAACAATGTAGTGTGAAAGGATCCTTTAACTTATGCTATGAAACACATTGGGCCCCATACTAGGAGGAAGGTAGGATGTAAACTGAATAAATAAATAGATAATAAAATATGAGTTATCAAAAATCTCATGGGGGCGTCCACACCACTTCTCATGTACAGAGCTGTTTGTTTTGCAATTGGGAAAAATATGTTCCAAGGTTTTAGAAAATTTACCGTATAACAGAAAAATTCTTCTTGCCTAACCTTCTCCCTCAGTGCATACACTAGTGGAGACATCCTACAGAGATGGAGAAGTCACCATATTGCAAATGCCAGTATAGCCTGAGAATAGGCATTTTGTGATTAAAAGTATGGAAATCTACAAGACCAAAGGCAGAAAGGTCATTGCTCAGTGGTAGAGCAGGGATCTTGCTTGCAGAAAAGTACATGTTCAGTCTCATGTCCAATCTCCAATTAAATGGTTGGCTATCAAGTAATGGGGAAGTCTTCTGATCAGACACAGCTGCTAACATTCAGTGTACTGAACTAGATAGACCAAAGGTCTGCCTCAGTATCAGGCAAGACATTTAAGAAAGAGGCAGTGGGAAAAGTGGTGCTTTGTTAATTACCTGGCAGTTAATCTCTAAAATGAAAGCTGCGGAGACGGAATACTTTGTTGGAAGGTGGGCCATCTGGGTTTGCCTGGAAAGTTCTCCTTCCTTCCTGCTAAGGAAGGGGTTTACCCATTGGAAAGCGAAAGGTACTGTATACTTCTCAGCCACACTTTCTGGATTAGCATTATCTGGCATAATCCAGAATCCAGCCTCAGCAAAGGTGCTCTGAGTCGATCAAACACAGATCAGGGAATAGGGATTTCAGCCTTTGCTGGATGGGATTCCTTTCCTGGATTCACCCTGAGTCTGGAAGTTCTTGCTGTGGCCAGGAGTGAATTTCCACAGTGAAAGCTTGTATATTAGTTGCACCCTTTTCTGGAGACAGCTGATGTGGTCATGGTGACACATGCCTTAGTTATGACCCTTTTAGGTTACTGTAATATGCTCTAGATGGGACTGACTTTGAAGAGTGTTCAGAAATTTCAGCTGGGACAAAGTGCTGCAGCCCAATTGTTGACTGAAGCTAGTTACCAGGAGCACAGAACCCTCTTGTTACAACAACTTCTCTGCCTCTCTGTTTTCAGGAACCATTCAAAGTGCTGGATCACACCTGTAAAACCCTCTGTGGCTTAGGACTGTTGTCTGAAGAACTATATTCTTTCATACAAGCCTGCCCAGGCTTTGAGATCTTCAGAAGGGACCCTTCTTCCTGTGCCATTGCATTTACTGGCATGGCCAGTGCGGGACAGGGCCTTCGCACTGGTTGCCCGCAGACTTCCTATTCTAGACAGGCTAGATCAGTTTCTGCCACATTTGACAGCAGGTGAAGACTTCTGTGTGTATGTTTCTTTTGACAGGGCTTTGGGAATAGATTGCTTATGAGGAAAGGATTTCTAGTGGTCTATTGCATTGTTTTTATGTCTTGCTTTCTAACGAATATGTTTTTATAATGCTTGACAATTAAATTATATTTTAACTTCTTGCATTTTTTTCTGATGTGAGCTTTATATCTTTAGCTGTTTTAATTTTTGTAAGCGGCCTTGAATCCCAGGGCTTAGATAAAAGTGGGATATAAACAAAAATAATAAAAAAGAAGCAAACAGCCAAGAACCTATATGAGTGCACGCAGTCTAAGAGTCTGCTACAGCTCCCCTGTCACCAACCCCAGCACTCACTGTATCTCTGTGATAGCCCCTTCCTCATGTCCTTTCCATGGCTGGTGAAGAGTGGAGGGAGTCAGAGAAGCATCTAGCTATATTACTGTAGCCAGATGTTTCCATAGCCAGACACAGACACAGTAGAAGGACATCTTCTGTGAAGATCTGCTGAAGTCCTCTGAAGGGAACATAGCCAGATGCTTCTCTCATGTCCTCCACTCTTCACCAGCAATGGAAAGGTCATTTGGAGAGCCTATCAGAGCAACACAGTGAGTTCAGGTGGGAGGCTTTGGTTGTTATGGAGGGAGGAACAGACAGAATACCAACCTTTACGATGACTAAAAACAAAACAAAAACATATGCAAGCATAATTTGGATTTGGATGCTCATGGCCATACAGATAATGTCTTTCAGAGATGCTCCAAAATGGGATAATAAATTGCTTGATGAACTTGCAATCATTTTGTACACTGGCTTAGTGGTCCTTTGGAAGCACATATGAACAAAGGTTTGCAATTTTCCCCCAGTCTCCTCTCCTCTCCTTTTTCTCTCTGCAATATAAGCAATGTTCTTTCATCTCCCCTGAACTAAGTGGCAGCAGTACTATGGCAACTAAGAAATTTCTCATCTGTCAGTGATTACTGAGTCTCAGCAGCTGTCAACTGCAAGGACTTCAGCTTCTATGTTTGAGCTATATGGTAAGTAAAAGTGGGAGTTAGTTTTTAAGCCACAGCCAGAAGTAATCCTGCAGTGTGATGCCACTATTCAAGAAGGTGGGTAGCATTTTTAAAAAGAGAAAGAAACAGCACTGTCCCACAGTCTTTGCAATAGATAATTAGGCCTTTCTCTTTGTTCCTGTTTGTCTCAACGGCAGCCCAGCTTCTGTTCAAGTTCTAGGGCAAAGTTGGGAGAGAACCCCAACTTATCTGACTTTGATCCCAGTACAGCAAGCTATTCTTTTCAATTACAGCTAATATTTGACTCAAGGAATCACTTTAGTACTGTCTACTCTGACAACCAGCCTTTCCCATAAAGAGTCATGTCCTTTCTGGCAACTTTTGTATCCTTTCACACTATCCAGTTGCAGTGCTATAATTCCACTTTAACTGCAATTGGAACATCCTATGGAATGCTGGCATTTGCACTTTACAGAAAGGTATTTAGAATTCTCAGACAGAGAGCATTACAGTCTCGCCAAACTACATACCCTGTGATTCCATAGGGTTCAGCCATGACAATTAAAGTGGAAACATAGTGTTGTAATTGTGTAGTGTGAACAGGACCTTTAAATACAGGGCAGTATGCAAAACAAGCATTTTCTCATTGACCTACATCTCTTCCTGAAGGATATCTTGCTAAGGCCAACATATAACTGCCTACTGTGAAGACCCTTCCACCTTTATATGATGGGCAAGTACAATCTAGATGTGGAATGAAATTGGATAGTGTCTCCATTACTTCCTCCATTCCTAGTTCTTTCCTTACCTCTTGGGCCATTTCCACACTAGATTGTTATAGTGCTATTATTCCACTTACAACATCCTATGGAATCCTGGGGATGTTGGAAGTGGAATAATAGCACTATAACAGTCTAGTGCAGAAATGGCCTTGTATATAATTTATTACTCAATAACACTCAGTGCTATCATTTTTATGCATTCATCTCTTTTGAAATGGAAACTTAACTACATGTACAGTTGCTCCATTTTCCCCTATACACCCCTTCACATCTTTAGCTGTTCTTCCTACCTCAGCATTATTTTATCTTTTCCCTTTCCTTGTTTTCCTCTCTTGCCATAGCTGAAATTACAAGTCACAAGTTCCTAGGAAGTTTCAGGTATTGGCAGGACATTGAACTAGATCAGTGGTTCTTATTGTTTCCTTTACCAGGGAGCCCTTGCAAATGTAATTTGTTGCCGGGGACTCCCAAGAGTTAACTCAAGATTTAATATTTACATTTAGATTTAAATATTTATTTATTTGTGGCTTCCGGAGACTAAGGCCCTTTCTGCACGAGCCAGTTAAAACGGGCCAACACGTCCTGGCACGGAGGTCATCCGCACCTTGGATCGGACTAGGTGCGAACTATTTAACTTAGTTCCGCACCTCAGTCTGATCCAACCCGCCCCCAAGTGGTCCTCCCCCACGCTAAGTAAAGACCAGAAAAATCAGGTCTTTACATTTTCTGGAGAGCACCATTGCATTCCTACTTACCTGTGCAGATGTGCAGGTTCGCACCAATGCGAGCCTGCAATCAGTGGAGGGTGGGCTGTGGGCGTGGCCAGCGTCAGCGGTTGGTCCACTCCCACGAAGACGCTGGAAGCAGCCGTTTTGAGCTGGAAGCCACAGGAAGCCACCATTCTGAGCCAGAGCAGTGCGGATCTACAGACCTTGCACTGCTCTGGTTCGCCCTGCACTAATGGAGGAGCCCTGCGGAAGGGCTCAAAGGAAAGTCTGCGTTACTTCAGACCCAAGAAGAGCCGGTAAGTAACGGTACGGAGCGATTCACTTGCCTCGTGCAGAAAGGGCCTAAGATTCAAATCCCCACTCAGACACTGGATGACTTTGGACAAATCACATTCTCTCAGCCTCAGAAGAAGGCAAAAGCAAACCCTCGCTGAACAAACCTTACCAAAACCAATGTGATATTAGGTTCACCTTAGGATTGCCATTAAGGCTGGAGTGACCTGAAGGCACACAACAACAAAGTGCTGTTGACAAAGGGAACTTATTTCTGGCCATCATGTCTCTTCTCTTTGAGAACTGATTTATGGTGACCCTTATGGGGTTTTTCTTGAAAAGATTTATTTCCTTTACTTTTTTTCTGAGGCTGAAAGAATGTGACTTGCCTGAGGTCACCAGTGGGTTTCCATGGCTGAGTGAGGATTCAAATCCTGGTTTGGGCATGCACACACACCTGCCACAGTGTCACTTTCATCAGGGATGTGGCAGCAGGGATGTTTGTGTGCAGGTGGTGAAACTTCTCCCATGTTTGTACACGAGGAAGCAGTTTGGGCACACGTATGTGCCTGCCACTGTAACCCATGATTTATAGCCCCGATCCGCTGGCAGCGGGAGTGAGATATTTATTGACTGATAACAGACCCTATCTCGGGGAAGAGAATCATTTGATGTTCTTTGAGCTGGAGATTAGCTGGATGGAAATGGAGATATCCAGGTCTAAAAGGCTGAAAACCCCCCTTGGCGTAGGTCTGACCAAGTAGCCCCCTGTCACGTATCCAGAGGAAGACCTCAGAAAGGCACATACACATTTCAAATGGGCTGACTGCAACTTTGGCGCCTTGAGAAACTAAGTGTCTCCTGGATGAAGTTAAGCAATCACAAATTGCAGGAACTACAAAGCTGAGGTCCATCTGCATAATCCAGTTTCTGTCCTTTCCCAGGAAAAGGGTCTGCCCCTCCAGGGAAGTTCTGCCCTATAATTGCATTCCCTTTTTGGGGCGCTAACTGGCTCTCTCTCTCTCTCTCTCTCCCTCCCTCTGAGGCCCACTCATTCTCTCGCTCTGTCTCTTTGTCTGCCGATCTGTCCCGTGTTTTTCCAAAAACAGCAGCCTTCAGGATCAGGTACAGTATATTTGCTTTCTCCCTTCAATCTTTCCCTTTCTTAAGTTTCTCAAACTCTATAGTCCTTGTGTGCTTGTGTGAGTGAATGCTGTGTGTGTGCGTGTGTGTGTGTGCGAGGAAATTTTGCCAATTCTACCAAATAAAAGATGATTTAAAAGGACACCTGACTTCTCTTCTCATGCAGTCTGACCCTGTAAGCATAGGGTAAAAGATCTCACGGTATTGCCCTGCCCTGCATTTTGCCAAGTTGTGCTCTGCTAATTTCCCCAACCTTTGTAAAATTCAGGTGTCCCCCAGGGACCTCCAAAAAGTCCCCTTCATCTGGGATGCGGCAGCAGGGCATGTGGACACTAAGGGACACAGCCCCAGGCATGCATGTGTGCTCAAACTGTGTCCCTGCCCCCAAAGAAGGTGTGTATTTCCCTCACACATCCAAAGACGCAGAGCTCAGTGGTATCTCCACAGAAGAGAAAGATGAGTTGCCTTTTGGGTTGTGACCCAGGAAGTACAGAAAATATGAGTCAGTCTTGTTTCCTGTCCTTCCTTTCTATTCCCAGTCACAGTTTCCCTAAAGATGTCAAGTGATGTGTTAATGAGCTGTTCATTTCTTTCTCAGTGTTCCTGTCACAGTGACCAAAGGATCTTTGGTACTTATTAAAATATGGCAGCACTGAAGAAAAATGAAATGAAAAATTAGATTCCTTTAATCAGACTGAACTTTCCATTCTGTCTCTGTCCATACTGGAAAAAATAGGCAGTCATTGTATCTTAGAAGTCTGCTGGGGATCAAAAATCTGCCGTTTGGATGTATCCATAATTTTCTCAGTCCCAGCACCATAAGGTTAGACTGTGAAACCATTTCAGCAGGCATGTCCCCAATCCACTGCACTTTCTTTGCATAGTGTTCTCAATGGCTTCTTCCCCACTCCTCTTCATCTTCCTTTTTAAAATAACTATTACTGAACACTTACAATCTGTGTAGTAACTGAATAAATGGATTTATGCTCTTGGCCAAACCATGCTTGCACCTGCCAGTGCTGCTCCATTGTTGCTTCATATCTCACTATAACTATAAAAACTAGGATGAGGTTATGCAGTATTTTAGTCCTGGGAAGAATGGTGTAGTGGTTTGAGTGTTGGACTATGAATCTGGAGACCAGGGTTCAAATCCCTGCTCAGCCATGGAAACCCACTGGGTGACCTTGGGCAAGTCACACTCTCTCAGCCTCAGAGGAAAGCACTGGCAAACCCTCCCTAAACAAATCTTGCTCCCATGATAAGTTTGCCTTAGGGTCTCTAAAATTAGAAACAACTTGAAGGCATACAACAACAGGTTGAACAGCTCCATGGAAAATCTTGCACCCAGGTCTTGACAATCAAATGCCATTTATCTTATATTCTGTTTCTGAACTTTTGGACAAAGTGAAACAAAACAGAGTAGGACAGGGAAAACTTTAGCATTTACCAAAGGAAAAAAAGGAAAAAAAATCCTTGAGGGAAGAACGCTGAAGGGGGAGAAATATTTTTTAAAAAATCATCAACAACATCATCATCATCACCTTATTTACATCCCACCAGTCTGGGACCCAATATGGCTTACCAAAAGACAGAATACATGAAAACATATATAATTAAAAACATACAAAAACCAATATTAAAACAATATTAAATATCAACAGAATTAAAACTAATTAAAATCTTACTTGAAAACAGATTAAAAACAGTACAGCATACTAAAAGTCATTTTTGTTAAAACTGGTTTTAATGACTTAGATATATAATTTAACTCAGCAAAACTATAAAGTAATGGTAAAAATCTCCAGAAGAATTGCCAACATTCCATCAACTGACAGGCATTAATTAAACAATCCATTTAAAAGAGCAGCTCACACTGTAAGTACCTTCCAGAATACATGAGCCTTTCACCTTTCCTGAGAATGTTAATAAAGGAATTTAATGCCAGATATTTTTTGGAGTCTTGTCCCAGAGTATAGTGCAAGATAGAAAAATCATTCACCCGTGGGAAAACACACAGCATTGTTTTTAAATATAATTACTTCTGTTTATCTGTTCTAATTTCAGATGTCTCAAAAACTGCAAAATTATTGCCATTAGATGTTCACATTTATCTGTTCATCAGAATTTTATTTTATTTCCTGGTGAACCTGCTGAGAAGTTATGTAAACTGTCTACTATTTGCAATTGTCTGTGCAGGACAATAAATGTGACAGTAACTTTTTGCCAGCCAGTTATGGATGTGCTACATATTTTTTAATAAAATCACATTCAAATCAATGGCCAGACGGCTCTCCCCAGGCAAAATATGAGTCTGTTGTTCTGGAATTAATGCTATTTGACAGTAACAATCATAACACACTGTTCTCCAAGCCAAATTTGTTCCCTAGGAAAATGGTCTATAAAATTACCATTTCAGATATTGCATAATGCTGTGAATGGAATAGTAGTAAAGGCAGTGGCAGCTTGTGGCATCCTTGTAAGGGGTGGGGCAATCTGCTCTGAGTTTTAGTCTGATGTTTAAAGAAACCATCCAAGGTTGGCTGAATCTGTTTGTGGTGTGGGGTTCAACCTTGGCTAGTTGTCCTAAAATATTTCCATGAAACCTAGAGCAGCTTCTATAACATTCAGATTAAATCCCAGAGCAGCCTCACTGCTCCACTGAAATGGAAAACACCAGCCACCAAAGAGTAGATCCTCAGAATCTATCAGAAGTACATCCATTCAAGCAGCCAGTTCCATCTTCCTCTAGCATACTGTAAACTGGAAGAGGCTCAAGCAAGCCAGTTCATTCCCCGTTTCCCCGCCAGTTTTTCGCCTTCCCCAACTATCAGCTTTTCTATTGCTCCAGGGGACTATTGAGCATGCTCAGTCTTTGTCTGGGTCTTTGGAAGGGGGTGCCAGATGGGGCTTTTTAATATTTGTTTCCATCACTACAAACATCAACCTTTCTCTAACCATTATGATAGTTGATTTTTAAGACTCTTCCAGATGGGCTAATGTCTTTCTCATCATATTGATTGTTTCTGGTCATGCATCCAGTCATACTATACATATGGCAAGGTTTCATATCCTGCTCGTGGTATGGTAAATGTTGGTGTGGGAAGGATTTCTGCTCCATGCTACATGTTATCAGTGGCACATATAGAGATACAGGAGGAACAAAGACAATGAATCCTGTCAGTACCAGGATCTCCTGGGATGTTAGTCTGGCCTGGGTTTCAAAAGACCTGGCAGGCTCCAGAAATTCACAAGGAATAAATTGGGACAGGAGGTATGTCATCTGGATATTTTTTTAAAAGCCCAGTCCATACAGGTAAAATTCCTATGGTCCTGATGTTTCAGTTCAAATCCTACCTAGGCATGAATAATAATTTTGTTTCAGTTTATTTTAAAGCAGAAGTTACCAAAATTCTCAGATTTTTTTCATATTTGGGATGCAAAGAACTGAAGTTTTAACAATCAGAATATGGGAAAACTGGAACTGATAGATTCATCCATTCAGACCGAGATCTCTGACTGGAAATGCTTTTCTCTGAAAACACCAAGTTGGAACCTCTGTGTTTTCAGCCATTTAGTGCAAAATGAGGATTGTCACCTCTTTTCCCCCCAAGAGATCTTTTAACAGTTACACAGCAGACAGACACAACATGATCCTGTCCAGGCAGAGAAAGACTGTGCCTACTGAATTTCACTGGTGCAGAAGAGAGAGAATTCAATTTCAGTTTGTCTGAAGAGGTTACCAACATTCATCAATTCATTCATATTCAGGATGGAATGAACTTGCAATTTGAAAAAAATCAAATCTGGGAAAAAAAATAAAAGTGACAGATTTTCACAGCAAGACGAAGCAACAGCCTGTTAGTGAAGTGATGTATGCACACATAAGCATGGCTTACTCACTTACATGCAGTTTTAGGAACAGATAAAGGGACTGTTCTCTAGCCCTTTGTGTTTGTACATGTCATCTGTTGACTTTTGGTGACCCCATGATTTTATAGGGTTTTCTTAGGCAAGGAAAACTCAGAAGTTGTTTTTACCAGTTCCCTCCTCTGAAATACAACTTACACTACCTGGTATTCGTTGGTGGTCTCCCATCCAAGTTCTAACCAGGGATGACTCTATTTAGCTTCCAAAACCAGGTATAATCGGGTGCCTTTAGGATATTTGTGTCCTGCCCTAAACCCTTCACACAGATCGGGCAGCTGTCAAAGTCCAAGAGGGGTCATTGTTGATTCCTAGTGAGGAGATGAGGAAAGGAAGGCATTTCAGACATTGAAGCAGCAGCTGGTCTAGGCTCCAAGGGGAAATAAAAGGAGACTGCACTCCAGCCTTACTGAGACCCTTATGTGTCTGGTGAGGACATGGGAGAGAGATTTCTCACTGGCCACTGCCAGGCTATGTAGTTCCCTTCCGCGGGACACTAATCTGTCTCCCTCTCTGGTCTCCTTCCATTGACAGACAAAGACCTTTTTATTCAAATAGGCTAAAGAGTAATTGATTACAGGGAGCCTTTTCGTAGTTTGTGTTTACTGTGTTTACTGTATTTTTTAACTTCATTGTCATGTTTTAAAATGATTTTATACTTATAAAAATGCTATTTCAGGTCTGAATTGCTTCCACACACACACCCTCACAAGTAAGCTGCAGGCTCTTTCAGGGCTTAACAGTGGCTGAGTGGGCAGGAGGACACAGAACTGCGGAAGCATGGTGTTACACTCCACCTCTTAATACAGAATTGCAGCACAAATTTCCTGTTAGGGAATTGATACGGAGGCCCCATTCATGGCACATTTGTTGTTGTGTACCTTCAAGTCCCTTCCAACTTATGGTGACCATAAGGTGGACCCAACAGGGGGTGTTCTGGGGCTCAACGTGTATGACGTGCCCAAGGTCACCCAGCGGGTTTCCATGGCCAAGCAGGGAATCAAACCCTGGTCTCCAGGTTTATAATCCAATGCTCAAACCACTACAGCACACTGGCACATATCCCTCCGTTGTTAAACGCTTTCTATAAATCAATATCAAATTAAATCAAATAATAATTGTTTTCAATCTTTCAGTCAGAGAAATTACACAAACTCAGGTACCATCTGATTTTCCACATTAAATGGCTCACTTTGGTGCTGGATGTATAACGTGGTTGTTGCAAAAGAAGCCACTCATTCTGTTCACTCCCTCTTTGCATAGCCTGTCTTGTTGCTCTGGATAGTGATAAGCCGCTTCATTCCTTCTAGAATCAAAAAACAAGCATAGAAAATAGGACAAAGCGGTTCTGCTGCTTTGACCAGAGCCATTCCTATGCCTTTTGCAACTGCAAGGCATGCAGATTTTAAAAAGCAATTTTTAGATTCCCACCACCATCACCACCACCATGTATCTCTGTGTTTCACCTGCTAAATTGATCTGTGCTGGATCACTGGTGAAGGCATAGGAATAGGCTAAAAGAAACCTCAAGGGGAAAACTCTTAAAGGAAAGCAAAAGCTGGCACCACTTTCTATAGGAAACGTATCCTATTCCTGTGGTTTAATAGTTCCTTGATACCCAGAAATGGCTATTTATCCTGGCATAGAGATAAATGGTGGAAATACCAAGGGAGGAGAACATTTTTTTCTCTGTAGCCCAAGGGCCAAAGTCCAGTTGTGAAATATCTGAGGGAGCCACATTCAATCAGCTTAAGGGCATGAGGCAGAACTAAAACAAATGTGGATTCTTTTATTTTCTTTTTCAGCCAAGCATACAAAGCACAAAGCACTTCTGTGTATGTCCTACTCAGGAACAACTTCCACTGCAACAGCTATATGAGGTACAAAACACAGATTGCTTCCATACAACAACTTCCCGAGTTTCATGTAGCCTCTTCCCTGTTGTCTCCAGTCTCCAGGAGAAAACAATAGACATAGCTTGCAGATGAGGACTGCCCTGGAGGGCTGAATCGAGTCCTCCCCACCCACTTTATATCACAGGTGTGGAACCTGTAGTCTTCTAGAAGTTGTTGGACTCCATCTACTTTCTGTCCCAATTGGTGTGGCTAAATAGTCAGGAATGATGGAAGATGTAGTATTATGTCTGGAGGGACATACATTTCCCGTCCTTGTTTTATATTCAGTAGCATGTGAATATTTTTAATGACCCTTTCCATTTAAAAATTAATGCCAATTCTGTTTCCATAAATAGCCTATAAAGGAAAAGTTTAGCTTTGAACCTTCCCCTTCAAATACTGCTATGGTATAAATAGAAAGAAGGTGTGTTTTTTTAAAATGATATATAATCAAGCCCCTCCCATAACTTCATCTTTAAGTCTATGATTACTGTGAACCAGAAACTTGGGCCATTTTCACACTACACTGTTACAGTGCTATTATTCTACTTTCAACATCCTGTGGAATTCTGGGGTTTGTAGTTTATTGAGGCCAAAGAGCTCTCTGGCTGAGAATTCTAAATCCCCTCCCTAAAGTCCAAACCTCAGGATTCTACAGAATGTTGAAAGTGGAATAATAACACTATAACAGTGGTGTGGAAATGGCCATAATGTCACTTCAGTTTCTGGGAATTGGACAAAATATAAAAGGGCAAAAGGACCCAATCTCCATGTTTTTGTGGTGGTTTGAAAGTTTTGTAGGTGTGTGTTTCAGTCAAATTTTCAGCTCACCTTTTTAAAGGAGGCTTCAGGGAATTCAGGGTCTCTTACAGTATTGGGGGCGTAAAAAGAGACCCTAGGGGTTGCATGCAGCTTTCAGTCTGCACTTTCTACACCCCATTCTGGAGGGTTATCCTAGGAGCATTTCACACTACGCAATTATAGCACTATGATTCTACTGTAACTGCCATGGCAGTATCCCATCAAACCCCGGGGTTTGTAGTTTCAGGAAGCAGTAGAGATCTCTGGCTGAGAATTCTAAATATTTCCCCAAATTACAAATCCCAGGATTCCATAGAATATTGTAGTAGCAGTTAAGGTGGAATCATAGCACTACAATTGTGTAGTGTGAAAGGGCCCCTGTTCTACATACTCAAATACCCTGTTTCCCATGCCCCAGTGGTTCATGAGATGCCTCTGGAAAGTGTATAAGTGGTTGGACTGTTACATGACTAGGGACTGAAAAGATTCCTAAAGCAGAACAGAGAAACTACAGAGAAACTGAGTTGTTATATTTGTCTTTGCTGCAGCAGTTATCAGCATCTAACTACTTTGCACAAGGAAGGTATCCAAAGAACTAAGTCAAAAAGAGAGGGCAAGAGATAAGATTAGCAACCTAATGATCCAAGCACCTTCCTGGGCTGTTTTTTTGTTTCTGATGTTAAGGACTTTAGTGTGTGGGAGGGGGTCGTGGTACAGGTCATTGTGATCCCTTTCTCCTTAAAGCCTTCCTTTCAATTGCCTTACCGTCCAATTCACATGTGTTTTTCCAGACCCTGCCTTGTTCCTGTTTGTTCTCCTCATCACAGGAAGGTTTCTGCTTTGTAAAAGAAACATAGTCATTGGGACCACAACCCAGTGTCCAGCAAGCCTGGCTTTGTTCAACAGCTGGCCACATACGAATGCTCACAGTTACTGGGATTTTTATTTCCAATGGCAAAATGGACATCAAAGCTGAGCAGGATGAATAGTTATGTACGCTTCCCTGAATGAATGTCCTAGTTGTCTCATCTTCAAACAGCTCTTTTGTGATGAGGAAAAGTATTCTATGGCGCCTTCCCTGCTTAATTGTAGAGACTTGAAATTGGGTCCATAGAGCTTGCGGTTGCTATGACAACCCCTGTTTCTCAGTGTTTCTGCCACTTTCCTACAGTTCTGGTGTGTGCAAGATGGAAGAACAGAGTTACCAGGATGATGACTATATAATGGACCCATTTTCCTCTTTCAAATGACTATGTGAGTTCTTGAACTCATCTATTCCATGTTGATATCTTGTCCAGCACACAATACTTTCCCCGTAAGATTCCGTAATGGTTATTTATGAATCTGGAATGTGTGGGGGTGTTATAGGAAATATTTTATTTATTTATTTATCATTTTTGTATATTATTTTAATACGAAACAAATATTTAAAAACAGTTTCTCCATCATATTTTTATGTGGTTGTTCTTCAGTCCTTCGACCTCCGTCCGTTTTTGCTGGTTCTTTTATGCAAGAACTTGAAGGTCGGGATCGGATCAGACCCCTTCCGAACTCCTTCAGTACCCTTTTTATCGGAGGGGTATGGAACTGGGTTTTTAATTAGTTTTTCCCCCACATAGACCGCGCCAAGTGACAGTCAGGAGTGGACACTTCAATCCGTGCTGCCGATCACGATGGCCATCTTGCCTCTCCCCTCCCTTTTTGATGAAAGAACTTTTGGAGCTACAGTTTCCACAATTCACCATGATCACTTGGAGATTCTGATTTATAGTCCCAAAAGATAACATTTCTACCTCCTGTTGTAATGCTCAGTTTGGCTAAGGTAGGGATGGATAATTCTGTCCATACTGGCTTTCAGTATTTTCAGATTGTATGGATTTTAAGTTCTTTTCCTTCTGTTTGTGGTGAAATTTGTAAGTTTGTTGTTGCTGTGTGCCTTCAAATCATTTCCGACTGATGGTGACCCTAAGGCAAACCTATTATGGGGTTTTCTGGTGGCTAAGAATAAGTGATGCACCTAAGAGCACCCAATGAGTTTGCATAGCCATGCAGGGAATTGGATCCATGTCTCCAAGGTCATTGTCCGACATTCAAACCACTGTACCACTCTGGCTCTCTACGTAAGTTTGGATAAGTTCTCATCAGAACCAAACTGTATTCTACAAACGCTAAATGTTCTTGTCCTTTCACACGGGCCCAGTTTGGTGGTTCCAGAAGAGGATGTTGTACCTGCCTACTATGAAGCTTTTGAAAAGAAGAAGCCTGTTAGCAAAAAGAGATGCCAAAGTTAGCAGTCCTAATTTTCAGCACTAACACAGGCCATTTCCGCACTAGACTGTTACAGTGCTATTATTCCACTTTCAACATCCTATGGAATCCTGGGCTTTGCAGTTTAGGGAGGGGCCTAAACTGCAAAGCCCAGGATTCCATAGGATGTTAAAAGTGGAATAATAGCACTGTAACAGTCTAGTGCGGAAATGACCGTAGTTGAATGCACAGGGATTCAGGCTTTTCTTTTAAGAGCTAAGGATTCAAAGATCTCTGGCTGGATGGGCGAATCTCGCAATTTCACTTTCTCCTACATTTCAGTATTTGATTAATCTCAAGTTCTTACCATTCTACTTAAAAATATATCCACAAATTTTGAAAAGTTCTTATTAAAAAACAAACTAGGACAGCAAAGAAAAAGGCTGCCAAACAGAAATGAGAGTCACTAGCATAGTCACAGCAGAGAGTGAAAGGATGCTTTCAGAAGTGATGTTCACCCGAGTAGAACCAGCACCAAGTGAATGTGATATCTGTAAGTTGTAAGGAGTCTTCTGTACAGATGTTATCTGTAAGATGGCATGACCATGCCCACAAACAACCCATATGTCTCAGTGATGCTTTATACATTGTCAGAATGGTGGGTAGGGCACACGTTTCCTCCACTGACTATTTGCAGTCCTCCAGGTGACCACAAGAAGAGGAGACAGACCTGACTTGCCATACTGCAGACCATGCTCACAATCTCTTTACTATATGAGGAATTCAGGAGTAAGGCAATCATGGGCAGAGTGAAAGCACCAGATTGTCCAAAATATTCAAAGCCCTGCCAGCAGGACTACGCTAAAGGAGAACATTGCTGGCTTTTTGCCATAATAATAAACTTGTACTAAAGGAGAACAAGAGTTCACTGCTTTTTATCCATGGGAGGGGAGAGGAGTTTAATTCTATTTGGTTAAAACTGTTCCCTTCCATAGGGAAGTGGATTAAGAATGGGGTGGCACGCATATGTATGGTATAATAAATACAAAATTGATAAAGAATTTCAGAATTATTATCTAAGGAAGGCTCTTTTAATAAACTGGCAAAAGTTTAAGAAAAAATATTACAGAAAAATACCATTATGGATCTCCCCACATGAGGCCTTTTACAGTAGATGGCGGGAACCACAGGAAAAATTGATAAAATATCAGGATATGATAATTGTCAAAAATCAAGAAACAAGACTAATAATTAGAGAAGAACTGGAATATGAAGGGTTCAAGTGCTCATGGTTTCTCTACAGGCAACTTAAAGAAAGATATAACATGGATAAGAAATTAGAAGGTTTTCAAATAGACAAAAATAATAAACATTTCGAAGATATATTATTTAAATCACAGAACCAAGTGACTTCTAAATTGTACAAATTCCAAATTGAGAGAGAATTAGAGGTAGAACAAATAAAACCCTCGATGATTCTATGGGCACAGAACATGGGCCATGAGATTCAATTAGAGTACTGGGAGAAGTCATGGCTAGAAACACAAAAATTTACAGCAGCCCAAAGTTTGAAGGAGAATTATTTAAAGATGCTGTATAGATGGCACCTCGATCCAGTGAAAATTAATAAGATATATAAAACAAGGGAGAATAAGTGCTGGAAATGCGGTCGAGAAAATGGGACTTACTATCATGTATGGTGGACCTGCGACAAAGCTAAAATATACTGGAAAAGAATACAAGAAATAATTTCAGACATATTACAGTTTAATATTCCTTTGATACCTGAACTATTTCTATTAAATATGACTGAGAAAATACAAAAAGAGTACAGGAAGAAATTTTGGAGAATAATTCTCTATATGATTACAGCCGCAAGAATAGAATATGCGCGAAAGTGGAAAAATGATCAGGTTCCACAAATAGAAGATTGGAAAATAAAGGTTTTGGAATACAGGGAAATGGATAAATTAACCTGGATGATACAAGGGAAAAATCAAGAACTAAATGATATGGAATGGAGACAAGTAGAGAAGTTTTTCTTCTCAACATAAGAAATATGTAAGAAAACAATGTTTTAAGGTTCAGACATTAAAGGGTAAACATAGATTCGGAATGACAGAATTGTGAGAAGGCACGCAAAGTTGGGACAGGGGTATTGAAAGAGTAACAAATACAGGACTATTAAGAATTAACTCTAGGGAAGTTAGGAAATGGAATGTAAAGTATACATAATATGAAATAAGGTATAAAAATAGACAGATATGAGTTGATTTTTCTTTAAAAGTACAATGTTTATATAGATATAAATGTTACAAAAAAAATATTGTATATATAAATACTATTATATAGTACTTTGTATCTTATTTGTATAATGTTTATTGTTGTATATATTGAGATATTTCTGTATACTTATGCATCTTTATTATTAATAAAACAAAAAACAAAAAAAACTGTTCCCTTCCATAGGCCCTTTTCACATGTGGGGGGGGGGATGGGAGAAAACATGCTAAAACAGAGCTTACCCGCAGCCGGGTAAGTCCGCCGCCACACGGAGCAGCGCGAGCTTGCTGCTCCACAGTCCTCCGGCGTCGCAGATGGCGGCTTCCGGTTGGTGGAGGCTCTCCACCAACCGGAGGAGCTCGCCAGCCGGAAGCCCGCCCCCCGCAGATCTGCAGGCATGCACTTGCGCGCGCCTGCAAATCCACTTTGGAGCCGGGCGACGGAGCGGCACGGGGCTGCGCACTCCGTGCTTTTTAAAAACCTCGAAAAAGAGGTTTTTAAAAAACACGCAGCGCGGCTAGTTCCGGCCGCTCCTGAGTGGATTCTGGTGTGGAACTACAAAAAGTAGTCCACGCCAGTCCACTCTACGGTGTAGAAGACCTCAGTGACAGGTCGCTCTGCACCATTTCAGAAGCCCGGTATGGAAATGGTCATAGTCAGCAGGGGAAAGGAAAACTTATACCAGGCTCTTCCTCTGTATGGTCAAGGTCCTGGAGGGCTTTGAATCACATAAACTCTTCTTCCCTGCTATACCCCATTTCTCTGACTCCCTCCACCTCTGACTTTTAAGTAGGGAGGAGGTATCCGAGGTTTAACTTCTTCCACTGACCTTGGATGGAGATCTTTCCTCTTTCTCTAGGATGCTTTCCCACAGACCATAGGGTTGCATGGCTAATGTATTTTGGGATATTATCCCAGAATTCATTTAGGCATGAAAGTGTCTTGAGTAGCAAATTGTCAAAGCATAAACTCCAGTATATTAAAAGAGCATCAAAGCAGTCATTATTAAAGGTGGTTGATGTCGCTCAGAACAGTGTGAGAATTCTGAAGCATTTTTTCCCAAAGGCTTTGAAACTCTTGCCTGTTTTGAATGGTTTTTAATTGACGTATTTGATTAGTCATGCCATTGCTCTTTGCTTTATTGCTGTGGCTCTCAGTAAAATGGTTTTCCTATTGACTCTATTATATTTTAATTTATCACTGTTTTCTATATTAAAGTTTTATAGTTATACATTGTGGGGGTTGGGTTTTTGAGATATGTTATAGTTTTGTTTTGCTGCCTGGAGTGGCCTTGGCTCAGAAGAGTAACCTTAAAATACTTCAATAACTAAGAACAACTTGATACAAACTCACTTTCCCTCTGTCACAATTCCCCCATGGGAAGAAACCTCAGGAGTTTCACAGATTTGTTGGCACAAGTTTCTGGTGAAAATAAACATGCTAAATCTTTGAAAGAACATAAAACATGTGAAGACCACCAGATATAATAGTGGTCAGAACTGAGAGCTTGGAAACCTTGCACAAGATTCTTGTGAAAGCAAACATGCTAAATCTTTGAAAGAACATAAATTGTGAAGAGCACCAGAAATAATAGTGGTAAGAACTGAGACCATGGAAAGTAAAGAATGTGATGCAAGAAGAAAGCTTAAGGCAACATAAAAGGTTTTTCAGGAAAAGAATTTCAGAAGATACAGCAACTTGAATTGAAGTTTCCCGACTGTGGTAATGAGTTTGTTCAAAGTTCTCCTGTATGAGCTATTTGCTATTTCACTTTAATGAGCATCAGTTTCACCTAAACATTCAAAGCTGCATGACCTACACACAGCTAACCTTGGATACTGGGCTTTAATCATAGCCTTGAGCTGCTGGGTGCTGCTATCAGCAGCCAACCAAATTACAATGCTGAAAGGCCTCTTTCTCTCAGAGGAAAATGCTTCTTCACAGAAGCTGTTGCTGATGGAGAACAGTAGTAACTTTTAGGTTATATAAGCTTTCTGAAGACACGTAGGAAATCAGTGATGCCAAATTGTTTACCTTTTTGGAGAGACATCTGAGCGAGCAAATCTTCCACATGCACCTCAGGAGGCACTAGAGGTCAGGCCCAATGAGATTCAAGAGTAATGTAAGTGTCCATTTTGAATTCCCAAGGGCAGGTGAACTGGGCAAATATCTTACTCTCACTGTCCTCACTCTGTCTCTCCTTTCTTCCTCATTTGGAATTATTTGAAAACTGCTAACCAATTGTTCTTACATCATGGTACGATGGTACTTGGGCGGAAAATTGGATACTTGATTGCCAAGTACACTTAACTTTCCAGTTTTTCTTGGAAGCAGAACATTAGAAAGAACTGAGATTGCAAGCATCTAGATGTTCCTTTTAAATTGCCTTGAAATCTGAGTCAAACTGAAGAGTAAAAAATACTATCAAAGAAGATTGTGTGAAGGATAACATGCCTTTTGTCAACTCCTATGGCCCTATTTGGAGAGACAAACCAGGGTCTCGTCATAGGTCTAGGTTCAGATGTCATGACAAGCCATGGTTTAAACAAGCCACAGTTCAACAGGCAACAGCATGACAACCCTTCTAACCATTCCAGCAGGCTAGAAAACCCTAGGTTTTTATTTTGTTTTGTTTTTGCCTGTTCAGATCTAACAATAAGGCAGAATTCAGCAAATCTTGACCTGGATTAATGTTATATCTGAACATCACATACAGAAACTAGCCAGTTTCCCCCGTTCTTGCAGCTTGATTGGGACAGCAAAAATATAGTTTTTTGTTTGTTTTCTTTTTATTTATTTATTTTTATTAAAATTCTATAAAAACTAAAATTTATATCATGTGTTGTTTACAATATTACATATTGTACACCATTCTTACATAACTTTTCTATTATTATTATTTTCTGTACAATATTAAATAATTATTTCCTTCCTTAATATATTGTTAAATCAACCTGACCTCCCCCTCCCTCTCTATCCTGTCCCCCCTGTATTTATAATACGTTATATATTAACAATGTATTTTTGCCATCAATTTATCCTTCCCCCTCCCTTCTCTATGTCTCTTCCCCCTCCCCCCTCTAGCCTTCCTTTCCTTATTACGCGTTTTCCCCCCTCCAATCTCTTTTTTTGTTTCTTATTCTAAACCTCCTTAGTGTGAAATCTCTTTTTGTTATTGTAATCTACCTTAATTTTCCTACTCAGTCTATATTCCTGCCTTAATATAAGTATTACCTTTCCGATCCTTTATTCAATTCTGTACCTTCATTTTACTTCTCTTTCACCCATCTAATAATTTCATTCCATTGCTTTTGTTTGTTTTCTGGAAGGCAACACTTGATGCAGTTGGACTCTTTTCAGCTTCTGAAAATTTTCTCTTGTTTCTCTTTCCCTAATACACATATCTCGTAACGTTCATTTCAGGATCATGCTGTATCTTCACAAGGTCCATAGTAATAAGAAAAGTCATGATGGATCAGACCAAAGTCTAGTTTAAATCTAACACTGTGTTCCCACTGTGGCTGATCAGTAGCCCATGGGAAGAGACAAAAAAAGCATGGTAATGGCAGCGCGATAGGTAGTCACTGTCAAATGTCTGACAGTGACAACTGAAAACCGTGGTAGATTGCAGAGTGTTTTTAAACCAGAAACTAATGTATAGAGACATACAGGGTATGATACCAGAGGCAACATACAACTGTACTCATAGATAGCCACATCATACATGTATTTATCTATGTATGACTTTTCAAAGTCATTCAAGTTGCCAGCCATTACTAAATTTTATGGCAGTGAGTTTCACAGTTTAATGATGTGTTCTTTGTATAGAAGTCTTTCCATTTATCTCTCCTGAATGACTTCACTGAATGACCCTGAGTTCTGGTAGAATCAGTATATAGTACCATTAGTCAAACTGTGGAACTTGCTGCGATATGATGTCGTGATGGCTACAATATGGACAACTTTGAAAAGGGATTAGAGAAATTTGTTGAGAATAAGGCTAACAGACATAATTGAAGATATATGTTATTTCTAAGGTCATCCAAGACATTATGCCTCTGTATATGAGTTGCTAAGGAACGCATGTAGGAGAACGCTATTGTCATCATGTCCTACGAGCAGGCTTCCTAGAAGGCATCTGGCTGACCACTGTATGAACAGAACACTGGATACGATAGACCTTCTCATATTTTTATGGGAAAAGGAGGAAGAAGAATGGGATGGCATGGAGCATTCTGGAAAAAGGCGGATTGGATAACTAGAACCTTGAGAAAGGGAACTCCTCCCTAAAACTTTTTGTTACATTTCTAACTTGCAACATAAAAAAACCCCAAATAACTCTCCTCTGGTGCATTAATTGCACAATGCATGTGGTATACAATAGTTTTTGCACATACCTAGTTGATTAGTTCAGGGTTGTGTCAGAGGAGTAGCCTTCAGCATTTTCTTCAAGAGCTCTAGATGTTCATATATTTTGCTTTGTGATACCACAGCTTTATGTCCAATATCCCTGTGAGTACATCATCCAGCATCACATAGCCTGAAGTTCTCAGTCACTGATGTATATTGAAGAAACTGGCAAGAGGGACTTCTCTTCTTCCTTTCAGTGGCATCTCATTTTCCCCCAGCTGTCAAACAATATAATCACCATGCCCTTCCTGCAAGAAAACTTTGGTGCTAAATCCTCTTGTAGGAGAGGATGCAGTCCAACAGTGAACAGTAATTCAAACATTGTTGCAATTGTATGGAATCCTCTCCAGTAAACAGACTCAGTATGAGTGGAACAATGCCTTAACATTATCATTTACTCTTAGATTTCCACTGAATGTTAGATAAGCTGGTACTGTGAGTTGCAATAAAAATAATAATAGTGTCTGTTACCACACCATACATCCCCACTCTGCAGGATGTGCTATTTCCATAATTGGATATATATTTTTGGCTGGAACATATATTTGAAAGTGTGCTGACTGTAAGCATATTCCAGGTAAGGATGACCTCAGTTCAGAGAGGGCTAGGCAGGAAAGCCCAGTGCTGAGGGGCTTGGGAAAATCTTTTCAAAAACTGTTAAGTTGAGACCACTCTAAAAAAAAAAAATAGCAGCTGAGACTGCCCAGATGAAGCAATCAGGGACCCTACTATGAGTATATCCTACAGAGGCCCTCCCCATTCACACTACCTGACCAAAACATTAAGAGATTGTCATGACTCCCATCAATGCTTTGTCACCTAGAGTTAAGACAATCAACCCATTCCAGACTTTGTCAATCCCATGAGAAAACCAGTACCACTTTGTCCATGCACCCTCCTTCATGGCATAATATAAAGTATAAAAACCTCAGTTCCAGCCCCAGTAAATTGTAGTACTTGGACATAATACGTGGTGCCCAGGCTACTGTTCATTCTTGCTGCCCTCAGATGTGCTGTCTGAGCCATCCCCCTGCAACCATCTGCCTAAAGACTGGTAACTATCACCTTTTCCACCCAATCTCTCTCTATCCAACTTTTCTTTCTTCACTTTCCAATAGCCTTGTATGGATCTTGAAAGTGTCTGATTTCTTGCATGCTTGTTAATTCCAAATAAAATACTGTCTTTAACCTTTAACTAAAGTCTGCTCTACAAGTAGTGCTGGTATATACAGGTGAAAAGATCCTGCCATTACCCTCCTCTCACAGGCTTCCTTCGAGCTATAATTCCCCTAATTTCTAAGGAGATACTGGTATTGTGAGTGGACCTCAAAGTCCCCTACCTCTTAGGATAACAGTGCCCACTTTTCTTTTATTCCTCCAAATTTCTTCTCAAAGCTCTGAAAAGTTATTTTGTTAGATTACAGCTACATGCCAATTGTGGGGATGGTACATAGAATCATAGATTCTTGGAATTGGAAGGGCCAACTAATCCAGCCCTCTGCCACGTGGAATACACAGATAAAGCTCAGCACTCCTGAAAGATGCCCATCCAACTCTGTTTAAAGATCTCCAAAGATGGAGATTCCACCAGTACTGGAAAGTTGGTTCTGACAGCTGAAGTACAATTTCTGTTTCTTATATGTTTAGATTTGAAGATCTAGTTTATGTAATACTCTGCATGTTAGTATAACAAGATATTTCTTAAACCTAAACTGAAGGGTCTTTTTTAGGGCGGGGGGAAATGGTATTATAAAGGTTAATTAGTTACTCCAACTGCACAGATCTTCAAACTGCAATCTGGCAGTCACCGATGAAGGAAGAAGGAACTGGCACAGCCGGCTAAAACTACGACTCTCACCTGAATGTTAGAGCAGGACTTTGTTGAGAAATACTCAGCAAAAGATTTATCGCTCTGTGACTGGCAGATATGTAGCTTTCTTTGACCTGCCTAAGGCTTAGGCCAGTGACTAATTCATCATGATATGAAAGAGAGAAGATAGTTGGGAGAGGCTATAGCAAACAAGGTCCTCGCAAGCAAGCACAAGGAGTGCTTAGGCAAGGATCAAAGGCCAATGGTGTTGCCATTTCATTGTCTCATTTTGCTTACCAGCTTTCCATATTCTAAATGTACACAGGGAAAGTCCTAAATTGTAAAGATTTGCAGAGTTAATTTTGCTGTGCCTCTTTTTGCAATCAGCAAACCATATTGCATCCTTGACTTGAATTTTGTATAAGCACTCTGGGGTGACTGGTGACAGAGAAATTATTTACAGCATAGCATTGTGTAACATAACATAGCAAGCATCAAATAGATTTTACTGATGGTCTGTCTGCTCACAGAGATACAATACAGATCGGACTGAGTTGCACTCTACCATGTATCTCTGATTCAAACCATACAGTTCTATGCATGTTTTCTCAGAACTCTGTTATGCTCTGTTATGCACTTTCAATTAGCTCATTTTCCACAATTCCCTAATTCCTATTCCTTAATTAGACTAGAGTACTAATCTGTAATTAGACTAGAGTACTAATCAGTATGGTGTTGTCGTTTGAGTGCTGGACTAAGACTAGGGTTCAAACCCCTACTCATCCCTGGAAACCCACTAGGTGACCTTGGGCAAGTCACATACTCTCAGCCTTAGAGGAACAAAATGACAAACCTGCTCTGAACAAATCTCACCAAGAAAACCTTAGAATAGGGTTGCCATAAGTCACAGTCAGCTTGCAGATATACAACAACACTAACTTTTAAATGGGTAAAATAGTATTGTTCCACTCATAACACTTCACAGACTGGTTAGAAGAGTGCACAGCACTTACCAGGTGCATTTACCAAGGTTTGAGTCCCTTTGGAAGGAGATTGCTGGAGACTTACTGGCATTCCGTAATATTTGTGGGGTTGGTTTGTGTTTTTTTAACATTGGGGTAAACAACTGTGATTTTCCAGAAATTTTGAGCTGCAGCTCCCATAATCCTTCACCATGGATTATGCTTTTGGCTAGGTCTGATAGACAGCCACAGTTGTTCACTTCTGATTTATTCAAATACAGCTTGAGCATCAGTGGATTTAAAGGCCATTTCCACACTACACTGTTATAGTGCTATTATTCTATTTTCAACATCCTGTGGAATTCTGGGGTTTGTTGTTTACAGAGACCAAAGAGGTCTCTGGCTGAGAATTCTAGAGTCCCCTCCCTAAACTGCAAACCCCAGGATTCCATAGGATGTTAACAGTGGAATAATAGCCTATAACAGTGTAGTGTGGAAATGGCCGGTGTTAACTATCCAAAATCTACAGATCCTACATAAAATCTATACGGAGCAGGATAGCCAGGTGAAAAAGAGAAGGTGGCTCCTCGACCACTAACGGTTGTTCAGTCTACAGCACTTTAGTAAGTGTGGTCTACCAGACAAGCTATGCCCCTTGAAATCTTCAGTCCTGCACACCTATGAAAGGTGTAGAAGTCTAGCCAGTAGCACAGCCAGTGGTGATAGGGGTTGCAATGCAGTAAAATCTGGATGGCCATAGTTGTTGGCCTCACCACAATGGTAGTTGGCAGCTTCCATGTCAGCAGGGCAGTGAATTTATTCCAAGGAATTTGATGGAACTATCCAAAGTACTGAACCTGTTTGAGACATCAAGCTCAGTACCTGGTATTTCTCCTTTAGAGTTCAGAATAAAACCCAGCACAAATTCACCACCTCAATGATTGGAAGCCACCACCTGCCCCTGGGTACAAGCAAGCCCAATCTTACTTGTAGGCAATGTGAAGAGCCTGATCCATCTGGTTAGAAGGAGTAGCAGTGAGTTGTGGGGAGGAATAATGTTATAGCGGCTAAGTGACCTGTCCCATAAGTCTGTACAATTCTGGTGTTCTTGGACATGGTGGATGATGCTATCCCATTGCCAGCATTGAAGTGAGATTTTGGCTGACACTTAGGCTGGCTTCTACATGTGCAATCAGGGAAGGATGGCATTCTTCATCTTAGGCTGCAAAATGCCTTGGGGCAGCCCTGGGTAGAAGAGCTACATTTTGTTTTGCCTCTGACCACCCTGCTAGGCAGGTTTGCATCCAGTTTCTCTTCAAAGCATACACAGTGGAGGGGAAAATAACATATTGGCTGAGCTCTTGCTTCAACTTGGCAGAGCCTAAATCTCCTCTGGGTGTAACTGAATGTCTTCGTCCTCTTCTACCTACCTCACTGCACACCAAGCACCCTCCTCTTACAGTTTGAGGACTCTCAAGAGGTCACAATAGGCTGCTACCTGGCTACTCCAACCCTTCCTGGCTACTAAATGGCCATGGGGGCAGGGTCACCCAGCCAACAGGAACGTAAGTAACACTGTCTAGGGGTTGTTGCATATGCAGCTGTTGTATAGCTACATCTGCAGCAACCAAACAGGGATGTGCACAAGCATAATTTGCAGTTATATCTATGTAGGTCACCAACAGGATTCCCTCCATTGTGTATTAGCTATCATTATACCCCACCTTCCCTTATATTATCCCATGTAAGCATGCCCAGGATTGGAAATGTGCAGGAGAGTCTCTTCACTCAGTCTCATCACCTTAAAAAGCAGGTATCATGTGTGGGAGGAGGAAGAGGAAAGCAAGACTTAAGGAAGAGCTGTTTGACCTAGCCCAGGGCACAGACAGACCAGGCCTGCTTTTTTTTTCTCCCTCACTGGAGTAGCAGCACCCCTTTTAATCTTATTATCACACCTTGGCTCCTTCCCTTCCACTTATTATTCCACTGCTTTCCCTAAAACCCACAGCCTTCGTGAGTAAAAGGGCAAAGTCGTCAATGGTCACTCTGAAAGGGATTGATGACCTGTGGCAGTGTGTTATTAAAAACAAAGCTGAAGAAAATACTCTGTTGAGGTGGCATTTATAAAAAATAGAATGAAATCTTTATTAAAATAACAAAAAAAGGAAAAAAGATGTTGTGGTTTCAAAAATATTCCAACAAAATAACAATTTCTTAAAGATATTTAACTAACTCTTTCAAAGCACCACAATGTTCATCAACAGAGCTTTCACACACACCCCTTTGGCTCCCCTTAGCACAAAGGTCTGTTTCCCCACTCTGGGTTGCCCTTTCTGAACTTTTGGAAGTGGTTTGGTTTCTTCTCTGCCCCCACACTAGGCCAAATAGGAAATAACCCTCCTCCAGAAACCCCCCTTTGGTTGACTGGAAGCTCTGACTTAGTATTCTCTCTACAAATCTCACTGAAGGAAGCTAGATTCCAAATCACATTCCCAGTATATATGCTTTCTGCTATCTTACCCTCCCTCTTGCTAGGGCTGGGTTTTTCTCAGCCAGAGGCCCTTTCCACAGGCTCCTGGATCCTGGTGGTGTCCCGCAGGGATCCCAGGAAAACCTCGCCAAGGAGGGGAGCATGACAGGAGCACTCCCCTCCACACTAGCTGCCTGCTAGAATGGAGGAGGCTTTATGGCCACACCTCTTGCTTCCGCAGTGCAGCTGGGCAGTGTCTCAGGCTGCGCTGGGGCAGGAAGCACGGCCATCACACTTCCTGATCCTCCGCAGCACAGGTAAGTGCAGGAGGGCAGCAGGAGGCAGAGTGATCACTACTCATTGATGGGAAGAACCTGCCAATGATTTGCGGCACAATCACACCGCCTGGGGAAAGGAGAAGTACGGAACACAAACATCGTCAGGCATAAGTGTCATCCAGGATCCGTCCTGCTCTCATCCCCAATGCGGGATGCTGATGCCCTGCAGAAAGGCCAGGGACGATCTCATTGCATCACCCTCTGTTACTAGGCAGCTGTGCTAACCACACCCCCAGACTCGGTCACGGCAGATTTGGTCCAGAGATGAGAGAGGGCCTTTTCCATAGGCGCTCCTATGTTATGGAATTCCCTTCCAGCCCCCTTCCTGTCTCCTTCTGCTAGCAGACAAAGACCTTTCTGTGCAGGCAAGCCTTCACCAGCTGACTACCTGTTATGGGCAGAATTTTTTAAATGAACATGCTGGATTTAAGAAAAATGTTACTAGTGATTTATTTTAGCATTGTGCTTTTAAACAGTTTTATTGCTATAATACTGCTATCAAATTTTCATTTTAACATGTAGGATTTATTGTGTTTTTCACTCAAACCTTTTAAAGTTATTTTGGAAGCTGCCTTACATCTCAGCCCTGGGAGAAAGAAGGGATGTAAATCAATTAAACAAGGAACAAATTAAAGGTCATGGCTTGCCTTCTCTCCACTTAATTCTCCAACCAATCCTGTGAGGTAAATCAGACTGAGAAGAGAACAACTGGCCCAAGTTCATCCAGTAAGTTTCATGGCCCTGTGGAGATTAGAACCTAGAATCATAGAATCAGAGGATAATAGAGTTAAAAGGGACCACAGGGACCATCCAGTCCAACCCCTTGCCATGCAGGAACACACATCAAAACATTCCCAACAGATGGCCAACCAGCCTCTGCTTAAAAACCTCCAAAGAAGGAGACTCCACCACACTCCGAGGCAGCATATTCCACTGCCATACAGCTCTGACCGACAGGAAGTTCTTCCTGAGGTTCAGGTGGCATCTCTTTTCCTGTAGTTTGAATCCATTGCTCCTTGTCCTAGTTTCTGGATCCATGGAAAGCAAGCCCATTTCTTCTTCGATATGACATCCTTTTGAATATTTAAACATGGCTATGACGTCTCCTCTTAACCTTCTGTTCTGCAGACTAAACATACCTAGCTCCCTGACCTGGACCTCCCAAGTTCCAACCCAGAAATCTAACCACTACACAACATTACCTTTATTGCTTTCAAGTATTTTCAAGCCATTTGGTCTCCCTAAGAAAAGGAAGAAGCTGGGCAAGGTTGGTAGGATAGTTAAGGCTATCTTCAGTTATATTAACCTTCATCTGTTCACAATATGCTTGAAGGGCAAATGAATGACCCAGCTTAAAGTTCCTCCTCAGCTTTGAATCCATGCCTCTAGACAAGTCAGTTTCTCACCATTGCCTCAGAGACATGTTAAACATTACACAGAGAACAGATTTTTTTTAAAAAAAATCATAACCTCTTCATTCCAGCTGTTTCTTGTTTCTTGCATAACATCTAAAAGGGAGAACTGGCATATCTGCATGGTGAAATGGATGAGTGCCCAGTTTAGACATACCTGTTGGAAGTGGGGAAAAGTGCAATGATGCTTGCTGTGAAGACTGCGGTCCTTTCCGCACCACACTGTTATAGTGCTATTATTCCACTTTCAACATCCTATAGAATCCTGGGGTTTGCAGTTTAGAGAGGGGCCTGTAGAATTTTCAGCTAGAGAGATCTTTGGCCTCAACAAACTACAAACTCCAGAATTCCACAGGATGTTGAAAGTGAAATAATAACACTATATCAGTGTAGGGCAGAAAGGCCCTGCATGATTACAAGGGGAAGCAGTAGTGGACTAACTGGGCGCTCACCTCTCATTTCATGTGGTCTGTCCCTTCTTTATCTATAACACGTGTTAATGAAGTACACCTCTCCAAAATGGACTACAACAACTATCAGCCCTAGCCAGCATAGTCAATGGTGAGACATGCTGGAAACTGTAATTCAACAACATCTGGAGGACCACTTTTTGCCCATCCTTACCTATAGACCCCGATTGTCAAATATGACTTATGTTCTTTCCCTACTATACTCAGCTGCTAGTTTGTATTTCTGTGAGAGTTTAGGCATAGTGTGCATTCATGTCATTTACTATTTGTTGATTTTAGCCACAGCATCTCCCTTCCTGTACCACCTAATCTTCAGTGTTTGTTTGTGCTCCCATTTTGTAGTCTCCAGTTCTTTCACTCTCCTCCATGTTTAAAGAACACATGTTACAGAATTTCTCACTCTGAAATATTGGACAACCTTTAATATTTGTAAGTAAACCTATCAAAATGATGTTATAAAGAAGAGCCTGCTTTATTTCTTTGCTAGACCTTGTATGTGTGATGTGATGATGTTGGATTGGTTGTTGCTCACCTACTGCTCATGAATACTAATTTCTCTGCTTGTGAGATATACTACTATCTCTCACATTCTCTAGCACTGCCAGTGTGAAGTTATATAAGCAATAGCTTCTAAAGTTATCTATCTAACTCTAGTTCCCATAATAAAGTTTCTCTTCCCTTTCTCTAATTGCATTTTGAAGCTCAATCGGAGCACTACACTTCCTCAAATCTCTCATAGTACCCTGAGACAAAGGGAAGCATGCTCTGCCACAGGAAACAGATCTTGGGTGTCACAAAAGGGGAGCAAATTCTTAGTTATTTACCTAATCATGGTAACTTTTGCTGGCAGAAACAAAAAAAGGTACCTGAGGTATTTTTCTGCCTCATGTGCCAAAATAATTTGGCTGACTTGGGAAGCTAGGCACCCTGACTTGGACAAGTTGGGATGGCACCATTTGCTGAACTGCCTCAGGTGGCAAAACCTCTTGAACTTGCTCTGGTGAGTTCCAAGCACAACTCATGTTTCTCACCATGAAAAGGAAATAGGCTGAGTCACGCCTGAATTCATTATAAAGATTTCTATGCGGTGCCTAAACCCAACCACCTTGAAAACAATTCTTCATTTGTAAAATGTAAATAGGAATTACTTCCCCAATGGTGTTGTTGCATGAATAAATGAAAACGATTGTACAATCCTGTACCCACTTACTTGAGAGTTAATTCCTGCTGTATTCAGTGAAACTTATTTCTGAGCGTCAAACTGGATGTGGTTATGTTTTTTAAAAAAATACATTTGCCAATGAAGCATGGAGGAAAAGTGTTTTTTTACATCAACATAAGGATATGGAAGGAAAGAACAAATCTCACCTTATCTCACTACACCCATCTGCTTTAAGCCTGGTTTCTCCAGCCCAGATCTAATGCTCACACTAAGCCAGGGTTTTTTGCAGTGGAATTCCCTTTCTCTTTTCCTTTAAACTTTAACCATGACACAGATTCAGAATGATTCCAATGGCTACAAAGCTAACCAGTTAGCTTTAAACCATGGTGTGAAGCTGGTTTGCATACTCTGGAGACAGAATGTTGCTGCAATTGTACTGCACACAAGCTAATGAGAGGAATGACCGTTCACACAAAACAAACACACGCGGAACGTTTCCTTGACTATGGATAATGGGGCCTGTAGTCAAAACCCTTTTGATGCACATGGGATTGTTGGAAACTGAATTAGTGAGATGACAGTTTTACCAAGGATCAAAGAGATGGCTTTGAAATACTCTCATCCTTTTTTCTCTGGATTGTAAAGAAGACACAGTGTTCTGCTTTATTTTTAAAACATTTATTCCCTCCTCCTCCTCCTCCTTAGAAGCCTCACTGAGGATGGCAGAGTGGTTTCTAATGAGATTGCGAGATAGCATATTGAAAGTTATTTGAGCCCTGTACTTCATTGCTGAGTCCATTTTACAAGCCAGATGGAGCCTCAGCACACAAATGTGTTTACATTGTCCCAGTTGATCCATCAGCGGCTGAAAGTGCCTGGGCTATAACAAGACACACCATAACGGAGACCAAAATAGAGCTACCTGCCAGAGACAAGATCACATGCACTGCAGAGAGAGGCCTCGTTAGAGACTCTGGTTCATACATTTTTCATGCCTCGCAGCTAATTTCTTGGCTTTTTTGTTTTGCCTCTGCTCCAGAACCTACCTGCCTCCGCCATCCCTTTGTTGTGATGCTTCTTTTCTCTGTTTCCCTTCCTCTTTCTCTGCTTGGTCTCACAGTGGAGTGTGTGAAACTCTGAATCCATGCTTGTTGACCTATAGTTCTCTACAAGTAGACAGCTGTGTTCTATTTCTCTTCTCTTTCTTTGCTGTTAATTTTTTATTGGCTTAACAATGCAAGTATTTGTGTATCTAAAAAAGGGGAGAGAGCAGCATCTGGAGCCAACAATAACAGATTGAGTGTACTGCACGTCATAGCTGAAATGTTACTCTAACACAAGCTTGGGGTTTTTTTCCTCATTACTTTCCCCACTCCATCTCTTGATTCTGTACCCATGGTCCCTATGGGCAATGTGAACAAGAAGAAGCTGGAAGGAACAAAAATGACACCATTTCATTTCTATGGCAGACCAATAATATATATTATATACATGCGCCACCCTGTATCATAGAATCATAGAGTTGAGAATCATAGAGTTCTGCTGCTCTGAAGCAGCAGAAAGAAAGCTTACTCTGTCTTCTATGTGACATCTCTTCAGATAATAAAAGATGTATATATTATCACCTTGAGGGCCAGTGTGGTATAATGTTTGAGCATTGGACTACTACCCTAGAGAACAGGGTTCAATTTCCTGCCGGGAGACCTAGAGCATATCACACACTCTCAGCCCCAGAAGACCTTATGATGGGGTTCACTGTAGCCATCTTGGTTATTCTCCTGTGGTCATGCTCCAAGTTGTCACAATCCTTCTTGAATTTTGCTGCTTAGACCTGAACGTAATACTCCAGATGAGATCTCACCAAAGGAACAAAAGAGTAATTTGGACACTATAGTTCTGTTGCTGCAGCCCTGAACAGATAATTCTGTTGGATTGCATTGACCATTTTTTCTGCCATATCACACTTTTTCTCTGTCTCTCTATAGCTTTCCAGATAACAGATTCCTATGGACAGATAGAACCAGCCAATGACAGATATGAGCAGCAGCAATTTCTATTAGTGCAGAGGCAGTAGAAAGCACAAGAATAGTGATCAATACTTCACACTTTGTGTTAGGTTACCTGGATCTCAGGTATATCAGGACTGCCTATGTGAATGAAGCACAGGTTTCATAAATCAATCCAGAACAACCAATTTCACCAGCACTACTTTTTAAGGCATGGTACAGGTCAATCCAAAAACATCTGGCGTGGCCACATTTGCCTCCCCTTGCTGTACATGAAAAGCAAGTTGCCACCTTGCTTATCAGAAATTTAGCATGGGCAGAACAGAAGGGAGATGTCCTCTTGCATTTTCTCACAGCCATTGTTGATGCAGTGAGAATAAATGAAGACTACTTTGCTAGACAGCAGACCCTCTTTCACTGATGATTTTTGAACAGAGGTTAGATCCATCTCTCAGGGCACAGATGGATCCCTCTACTAGCAAAGGGCTGGACTGGATGACCCTCGGAATTCCTTCCCACTTTAATAATTCTTTGCAGACATCAACAATTGATGGTAAAGGAAAAGAGAACATTGAACAGCAGCTGCCAATAAGGCTGAACAGTGAAACTCAAATTTCAGCACCAGTAATACCTTTGCAGGTCCACAGAAATTTTTATTTGCCCTAAAGTCAGTTATTGAGCTAATGATGTTTTGCTTCTCCTGAGAAAATATACATGCACGAATATAAGCCCCAAAGTAGGTCAAAATTCAGTACTGCCCTTTTTGAGTGGCTGCCAGCAGCCTTATTTTAGTTCTGAAGCAAAATATACTCCAAGCTTGGAAATTATATGTCACAAGTAATGTCATTAGCTGCTTTGAGTTACTTTTTAAGGTAATGCTGGTACGATTAAATGTCACATTTCAAAAGCACCAGAATGAGCAGGAATGAAATTACTTCATTAGTGAAATGAGTAATGGTTTCTGGTTACTTTTAACAGTTACTTTTCGAAGGTATTCTTAGACATTTTAAGGGGTGTTTTGAAAGGTTTTCTTCATGTTTATGTCATTCCTTTATTGATGCTAAGGGGTTTATCTGCAGTAAAGAAAACTAGCAAGCATCCTGAATAATGCAACAAATGACTTGTTAAACACTGTAAGGATTAATGATGATGAATTACTTTTAGACACTGTAATGAATAAGGTGAAACATTTCTTTTGAAAAGCAGATTTCCATGTTCTAATGTATTATAGTTCCCTCAGCAAAGTCAGTGATGCTACTCTGCATGGCTTAGATTTAGAAGCAAAATGGGACCAGTGAGAAGCTAGAGGGATGCTCCTGCATATCTTGGAAAACAATGAAGTATGCAAGAGTACCTTTCTCTTAAAATTAGGGGCAACATAGAGGATGAGCGACAGATATTCCCATGAACTTCTGCCTCCTAGGAGGAATGGGTCTGCTCAAAGTGCCAGCCCTTCTCCATGATATTGCATTCTATTTTCTTTTCTTCCATTCCAGTTTTCTGATCTCACCCACTGACATTTAACATAGAGTGGCTACTGACTATGATATAGAATCATAGAATCATAGAATCGTAGAGTTGGAAGAGACCCCAGGGGCCATCGAGTCCAACCCCCTGCCATGCAGGAACACACATCAAAGCATTCCCAACAGATAGCCATCCAGCCTCTCCTTAAAAACCTCCAAAGACTCTACCACACTCCGAGGCATCATATTGCACTGCCAGACAGCTCTGAACATCAGGAAGTTCTTCCTGAGGTTCAGGTGGAATCTCCTTTTCTGCAGCTTGAATCCATTGCTCCTTGTCCTAGTCTCTGGAGCAGCAGAAAACAAGCCCACTCCCTCCTCGACATGACATCCCTTCAAATATTTAAACATGGCTATCATGTCCCCTCTTAACCTTCTCCTCTGCAGACTAAACATACCCAGCTCCCTAAGCCCCTCCTCACAGGGCATGGCTTCTAGATCCTTCACCATTTTGGTTGCCCTCCTCTGGACAAGTTCCAGCTTGTCGATATCCTTCTTGAATTGAGGTGCCCAGAACTGGACATAGTATTCCAAATGAGGCCTAACCAATGCAGAATAGAGTGGCACCATTACCTCCCTCGATCTAGACACCACACTCCTATTGATACAACCAAGAATCACATTGGCTTTCTTGGCTGCCTCATCACACTGCTGACTCATGTTCAGCTTGTAATCTACCAAGACTCCTAGATCCCTTTCACATGTACTGCTATCCAGCCACGCATCCCCCATCCTATATTTGTGCATTGCATTTTTTCTGCCTAAGTGTAGGACTTTACATTTCTCTCTGTTGAAATTCATTTTGTTAGCTTTGGCCCAGCTCTCCAATCTGTCAAGGTCATTTTGAAATTTGATCCTGTCCTCTGGGGAATTTGATCCTGTCCTATGTCTTCACTGAGGCAGCTGGTGGCAGCTGGTGTCTCCCATATTGGTTAGGTAGGATGAATCTGTTCTGAATTTTACTCTGAACTTTAAAGATGCTGGCCAATGTGCTGACACTATTTTGGAGGATAGGGTTCAGCACCTTAGATAACTCCTTTAAAGTCCTGACTACTTCTTAGAGTTAGCATCCTTTGCATGCCTATACGTATGCATTATGGTGACTTTCTGTTTGCTTGTTTCACCACATTCTTTCTCTTCTTGCATCCTTCCAACCTGCAGTTTTTCTTCTCTCTCTCTCTTCTCCATTAAACCATTATTTGATTATGCATAAGTTATCTGTAAGTGAAGCTATTTTTTTCTATTTTATAATTGAGATTAAGTGTGCTTCTTTTTTCTGCTAGACCCTGTATCTAGGTGGGTGAATGTGGGATTGGTTGTTGTTCAACCTCTGCCTTTCCAATTTAATTAGTCTGCTGAGAGATCCACTACTATCTCTTACCTTTCCCAGCACTACTGCATAGACTTGCCTCTCCACTGACATGGAATCCAGCATCTACAACTGGAAGAAGGGTTGCCCCATTACATCATTTTTTTAAAAAAATGTATGTCTACAAACCTCAGGATTCTTTCAAACAACATCAAACTATGCCAACATCTTTTTTTTTATACTTCTGTCTGACCCTCTTTTGGCTCCTGTCCTATTGGCAGTTATCACTTAGTTTTGCAATTGAGGGACTACGGTGCATCAGAAAGCTTGGCATGCATGCCACACAGCTCTGTTTCTCCTTTGACCCATGTGTGTTTTCTCCGCTCTGAATTTTTGAAGGAGATGTTCCTAGCACTGCCAATCAAACAGCGCTGTGAAGCACTTCCATCTGTTCTTCTTGACAGATTTTTACAGAAAAAAATAGAGAAGCGGAGTGGGGAAACTCAAGAAGGTTACAAGTGGAGGATTATGTTGTCTGGACAATCTGTAAAACTGTGTAATCGAGACAGGATGCTCAGACAATAAAAGCCCTATCTCAAAGTACCCTTGGTTCAGCCAAACTTTGAAACAGATTAGACTTTCCAATAATATCCACCAGTAGCAACTGCTGGTTCCCATATCAGAGGGGCAACCCATCCACTCAGGATTTTAGTCTGAACTTTAAAGAAGTTATTGAAGGTACTGAGCTTTAGTCCACAAATAGGTCATGCAAGTGTAAGTGTGGTACAATAGTTTGAGTGCTGGACTACAACTCTGGGCAGCAGGGTTCAAATTCCCCCTCAGCCATTGGAAACCCACTGAGTGATCTTGGGCAAGTCACACTCTCACAGTCTCAGAGGAAGGCCAAGGCAAACCCCCTTGGCAAATCATGCCAAGAAAGCTCCATGATGGGTTCACCTTATGGTTACCATAAGTCAGAAAAAAACCTTGAAGGCATGTGACAACAACACAGTGACAACCTTTAAAGCTTGAGCTCAAGCCCAGAATGGATTCATTGCCCCACGGATAGGGTAGTCACCAGCTGCCACTTCTATTCTCTGAAAAGCAAAACATGCCTACCACGATCCTTACTTGGCCATTTCTCTTCCCATTCTCTCCTCTTCCCTCATGAGTAGAACTGATTACCAACAAAAGGAAACTTTGGTTTCCTTTTCATCTGAAATGAACTCTTAAGCAAAGCCTGAAAAAGTTGGGTTTTTTGGACAATAGCTCCCAGAAAAGTAACTTTTCCAAGATGTGAGCACAGAGAGTGTTGACAGCAAGGAAAGTGATTGGAATAAGTTATGCAGCTAATATCCATGCAGCAGCCCTCAAGGTATGACCTCTTTTTGGCATCTTTTTCAGTATCACCTGTGTACTCCTATATATAACTAATTCAGTGTGCATGTGTGTCTTTCTTTCCTTGATTATTCTGAAGGCTTAGCCCTGTGAAGCCCTAAACGAATTGTGGAAAACACTAAAAACAGTCACTAAAACATTGACAGATTTGGAAGCACATCTGGGCAGACCAACTTCAGTTTCATTATGGAAGAAATTCAAGATTATAAGTAATTAATTAAAGAAATAATAATTGTGAGGAACCCGGGGGGGGGCTTGGCAACAGAGGCACCCTAGCAACCCAGAGGGTTCAAATGGATTGGCTGGTGCAAATGTAACCCCAGGCTACCCAAAGGGAGGGGCTAGATGAGGGGAGTGAGCAATGGAAATTTAACTGAAAAGAGAGGGTTGAGATTCAGAATAGAGTCAAAAGTGGAGAGCTGATGTAGAGAGTTGAGTGTGGATGTTGATAAGAGGGTGTATTTGGATTTGAGAGAGAAAAGTGTTGTGCTGGTTTAAGAATCCTTAATTACCAACACCTTATCCCTTGACAGTGTGTTTAATAAAGATTTGTTTATATTTTTTATAAAAGTTGTCTCAACAGAGGGTCCTTGATCAATACTGGGTTACACACGCTACCATTGGTACCATTGGTACCATAGTCAGTTCAGAGATAAATCACTGCTTGTCCTTATATCTGATAGAGAGTGCAGATTTAGGGAAAGCAGTGAAGGGAGATAATCTGGGAGAGGAAGCCAGTGGGACACAAAAGCGAGAAGGGTGCTGAATTCTTAGGAAGGGAGAATAGGAGCAGACCTGATTGTCACAGCCGTGGCTGGTCCTGAAAGATCTCACTGACTGACATGAAGAGGTGTCAGGCTGAGCAGACCCGGTGTCTTCACAATAGTCTTTATAAAATGTTATCTTTTACAATAACCCTTATTGTATAACATTTTATAATATCATAATTTATAATATTTTATAATTATAATTTCACAATTTCACAATTTATAATATTTTATAATGACCTGTATAAAACATTTTATTTTGTAATAACCTTTATTTTATCACTATAATTTATAAATTTTATAATAACCTGTATAAAAATATTATGAGCAAGCATAGTATGGTGGTTTGAGGGTTGAACTATGACCCTGGAGATCAGAGTTCAAACCCCCCTCAGCCACAGAAATCCACTGGGTGACCTTGGGCAAGCCACACTCTCTCAGCCAAAGAGGAAGGCAATGGCAAATCACCTCTGAACAAATCATGCCAAGAAAAACCCGTGATAGGGTCACCAAGTAATTCAGAAATTACTTGAAGGCGCAAAACAACAACATAAAAAAATGGGTTTGGATCTTGGCTTTGCTATGCATTGAGAAGACCTAATGAAATCAACTCCCAAGTCAGTAACTTAAGTTCCACTGCATTCAGTGAGCCCATTCAAAGTCTGAGTAAGTTTGGATCTAGCCCATTATTTTCTTGCAACAAGGAAATTGCAGGAAAGATCATTTGTTTGTTTGTTTCAATTTTATCCCACCCTTTCTCTGAGGAACATAAGGCAATATGCATGGCTTGTCTACCTGTATATACCTTTTTTAGAAGAACCCTTTGAGGCAGCTTGAGAAACCATGACTGGCCATCCAGTGAGTTTTATAGCTGAAGGGCTATTTAAATCCATGTGTCCTACACAATAGCATTCCAGTAGCATTCCATGTGAATGAAATGTGTGTGTGTGTGTGTGTGCGCGCGCGCACGCACACGCATGTGCACATATGCATACATGTGGGAATGAGAGACATAAGTTTCTTTCACACTGCATAATTATAGCACTTTCATGCCACTTTAACTGTCACGCTTCCATCCAAACTTGTGATTTGTAGTTTGGGAAGTTATATAAAATTTTCTCCTTCAGAACTCTGGTGCAGTGGCTCTCAGCCTTTGATCTTCCAGATATTTTAGAATTCAGCTCCCTGAATATGTCATCATTTGGCATATTGCCTTCTGGGAGCTGAATTACAACACAGCTGGAGGATCAAAAGATGAGTAATCCTGTTCTACTAGTCCACCAAAGTACAAATCTTAGGATCTCCTAGGATGCCGCCATGGCAAGTAAAGTGGCATCAAAATGCTATAAATGTGCAGTGTGAAATCAATCAGAGAGGGAAGAAGGGAGGAAGAAAAAAATCAGAAACAGTTTATAGCATTAAGTGTGAAAGAAGAGTGTGGATTATGGGGACTGCAAGTATTATGTATTTGTGACTAGAAAATGGAAACTGATGTTATGAGTCCAAAAAAGGCTGTTGATTTTTATGGTAGCTATAAAGGAGGAAGGGAGAGACGAAGACTGACCATTTCCAGAGCTGCTGAGATGTCAGGAAATGATCATGAACATACTTATACAATGAAAATAACTAAGCATTAAGCTTGTCTTAGATGAAGTTGTAATAATTAATTGGTGCCTTAATTCACATTTTTGGGAGCACGTTGCTGCCTAAGACAAAGGACAGGGATACATACTCCAGTCCTGTTTGATATACAGAAGCCAATCAGATTTGCAGCAGAATCTTACTTGAACCTGAGTAACTGGACTGTGTCTGGACCACACCTGAGAACAGCAAGATAGCTTAAGGGATACAGAGAAGACCACACAGTATATACATTCTGACCTCCAGTATCCTGCTGGCACTCCATTTTCCCAAGCATCTGCTACCTGAGGCAGGTATTTGCCTGTCGAGAACCAGCATGATGTAGTGGTTTGAGCACTGGACTATGACCCCGGAGACAAGGGTCAGCCACGGAAACCCTCTGGGTGACCTTGGGTGCATCACACACTCTTAGTCCCAACAACAACGACAACAACAGCAACAACAGGGGTAGGATTAGCTATGCTCTGCAGAATTGCTTGAATTCAACAGCGCTGATGTGAAATATTCTGCCATAAAGTGTAATGAAGGGACTAGTACACAGGCAGGTAGGCAGGCAGACTTGTGAATGTTACCGCCTTCAGTTCTAAGAGTAGAGTTCCTTGTTATTATGGTGGTGTAGACAAGGACAGATTAAAGTGGTTGGAGCTGTTCCAAAACAAGGTCTCCTTTGTGCACAACTTCAAGGAGGAGAGGCATAGAAATTAAATGAATACATGGACAAATACTAAACAAAATATGGAGTACAATAGATCTCAGCACAAAAATGTGTAAGAATGATAGCCTGACCCTATGCATTTTTGTTCAGTTACTCACGTAACACTGAAAATGTTACCGATAACAGAAACACTGGGAGATTCAAGAAGTGATTGGAGAGAAGAGGAAGCAAGCTGTACCTTTTTCCTTCGACACGGGGCCCCTTTGAAGAGCTTGAATCAACTGAACCTTTGACAATTTGCCCATGGGCGTAGGAGCTGGGGAAGTGGTGCCCCTTCCTGCACTATGTAAGAAGCCCTGGATCATGGGGACAGAGTCTACTGCAGAAGAGAGGTGGGAACCATGGAGCCCTCCAGCATGTTGTCATGCTTTGAGCAATGAACTATAACCCTGGAGACCAAGTCTCAACTCTCCACTAGGCCATGGAAATCCAGTGGTTGACTTTGGGCAAGTCACGTTCTCTCAGCCTCAGAGGAAGGCAAGGTAAAAATCCCGTGAACCAATCTGACCAAGAAAACCCCATGATAGGTTCTCCTTAGCATCACCATAGGTCCAAAGATACTTGAAGGCACACAACAACAAGAAGCTGATGTCATTGGGTTGTGTCTACCACCACCCCTAGCCATCATAGCCACGGTGAGAAATGCTGGGAGTTGCAGTTCAGCAACATTTGTAGTCCTGCATGACTTCCATCCTTGTTCCAGAAACAGAAATAATGCTTGCATGGGGAAGAACTAGAGCTAGAGCAATTAAAGCTATAACCAGTAAATTCAGAAGGGTAGACCATTACCTTCACAAAAGACTTCTTCCCCACAGAGATGAAAACTGCTAGGACTAATTAGCTGACATGGATCAGCACAGTTGCCATTACTAGCACTTTTGGAGTGTTCTTCCAGGGCTTGGGGACTGTTGTGAAGAGAGTTGGCACTTCGAAATTTACTGCTACCCAGATTGCAGACTCTCATGTCACTGAAGTAACAAAAGAACTGACTGTTAAGATTCCATGTTCAGGTCCATACCAAAACATGTGCAAAAAGAGAAACCAAAATTGCTCAGCATGATGTGCCTTTTCCCAGAGGTGCATGAGAACACAAAGCTGACCCTAATAACATTTTAGGAGGACAGTAGACAAGATAAAATCATTTGAAAGAGCATTTCCTTGTTGCCTCAGCTCAACAGGTACAGGTGCCCGTAGATAAAAGGATTCAATTCTTTGTCAGAACTGGCCAGCCATAGTAATAACGTAGGTTTTCCCAATTTAGTGCTCCTCAGGAACCCTTTTATATTACACATTTGTAATGCTGTGATTCCACTTTAACTGCCATGGTTGCATCCTATGGAACTCTAGGAGTTGTAGTTTCATGAAGCACTAATCCTTTCTAGCTGAGAATTCCGAGTATCTCTCCCTAAACTGCAAATCCCAGGGTTCCATAAGAAGTTGTCATGGCAGTGCAAGTGGAATCATACCACTATAATTGAGTAATGTGAAAGGTCCCTTAATGTCGAAATCTTGGAAAAGTTACTTTTTGGAGTGCAGTTCCAGAATTCCTTTGAACAGCATGGACACTGGCAGAGAGATTCTGGGAGCTACAGTCCAAAAATGTAATTTTCCCAAGTTTTGCCTGTGTCAGATTACAACTTCCACTAACCCCAATGGCTATGCTGGCCAGGAATGAAGGTCCAACATATTGAGATGGTTCCAGGTTGGGACAGCCTGTGAAAGGGAGAAACAGAAGGCAAAATAAGATGGGGGGGGGGGGAATACCATTGAAAGTTTTGAGGAATTAGGTGAATTTCTCACAAGGAAACTAGCCCTGGAAATGAAATTCCAAGCTATTTATGATTCTCGATCTAATCTAGTTCTCAGACAGCAGTGATGAAGACCCAGAAAGCAACTAAATATTGCAGGAGGAAATTATCAGCCTTAAAAAGAAATCTCAGCTCTTATCTGCGGCAAAGCAGAATGTCCTTATTCGGTCTGTCAGTCAGTTTGTCTCCCTCTTGCAGCAAAACAATGGAGGAAAGATATATCTTTGCATGTATTTAAAGTAAAAAGGAAACCAAGTAACATACAGCAAGCTCTTGCTTCTGTGCCTCCTTACCATTCGAGGGTGATATGAAAATATCTTGCCTGCAATATACAGGCTTGCAGCGTGTATGGCTTATATTTTGAGTGATAAACAGGATACAGGAGAAGAGAAATCTCACAACATAACAGTCTCAAAACTGTAAAAAAAAATGTTTTTTAAAATGTTGAGTGTTAGACTACAACCCTGGCGACCAGGGTTTGATTTCTCGCTCAGTCATGGAAACCCACTGGCTGACCTTGGGTTGACCTTGGGCGGGTCACACAATCTCAGCCCCAGGAGATCCTGTGATAGGTTTGCCTTAAGGCCACCATAAGTCAGAAACAACCTGAAGGCACAACACAGCAACAACAACAACAAGGGTAGGGTTGGCTATGATCTGCAGAACTACTTGAATTCAATTGTGCTGAGACCTATTGTATCCTGTATTTAGGGAGGGGCCGGCTGGCCCCTCCTGAAACTGCAAGCCCCAGGATTCCATAGGATGTTGAAAATGGAATCATAGCGCTATAACACTCTAGTGCGGAAATGGCCATAGTCTACCATAAAGCACAATGAAGGGAATAGTACACAGGCAGGCAGGCAGATTCATGAATGTTACCACCTCTGGCTAAGAGTGGAGTTCCTTGTTATTATGATGATATAGACAAGGACAGATTAAAGTGGTTGGAGCTGAACCAAAACAAGTCTCTTTTGTGCACAACTTCAGGGAGGAGAGGCATAGAAATTAAATAAATACATGATCACAAATGTTAAACAAAATACAGAATACAATAGATCTCAGCACAAAAATATGTAAGATTGACAACCAGACCCCATGCATTTTTGTTCAATTACTCACATAACACTCAAATATTACTGTTAACAAAAACACTGGGAGATTCAAGAAGCGATTGGAGAGAAGAGGAAGCAAGCTATACCTTTTTCCTTCAACACTGGATCCCTGTGAAGAGCTTGAACCAACTGAACCATTGACAATTTGGCCACAGGTGTAGATGCTGGGGAAGGGGTGCTCCTTCCTGCACTATGTAAGAAGCCCTGGATCATGGGGACAGAGTAGAAGAGAGATGGGAACCATACAGCCCTCCAACATGTTGTCGTGCTTTGAGCATTGGACTACAACCCTGGAGACTAGACTTCAAATCACTGCTTGGCCATGGAAACCCAGTAGGTGACCTTGGTCAAGTCACACTCTCTCAGCCTCAGAGGAAAGCAAAGGGAAAATCCCCTCTGAACCAGTCTGGCCAAGAAAACCCCATGATAGGTTCCCTTTAGGGTTACCATAAGTTCAAAATGACTTGAAGGCACATAACAACAACAAATATTACTATTAGTATTACTATTCTCAGTTTCACAGGTTACCAAGCATTATTAACTGGAATTTTGGGCCATCACTGATTTGGATTCTCTTCAAGAACCTAAAAATCTGTTGTTAACTGTTGTTGAAGCTTTTAATAAATACATAAATGTTTGAATATTTAAATAAATATCTGAGTATTTAAATCTAAATTTAAATATTTAAATCTTGAGTTAAATTTTGAGGGTCTCCATCAACACATTATATTTATAGAGGGCCCCCTGTAAGGAAAAAGATTAGGAACCACTGCTATACTCTTTTAAAAAACGGGCTAATTTTCTTTTGAAATTCTTTGGTGCACTCCATTATCCAAAATATGTTTGCAAGATGATCCCTAGTGCCTCTTCCTTTCCTGTAATTCTTCAGTGTACTGTTTCCATTGGCTTTTTATCCGTATTTGTTCATGTAATATGTTCCTCTGCTGGTCATAGACCATCTCCATTCTTGGTTTAATTTTCCCTTTGATTTCTCAGATCTTGTGGAAGAAGTCTTTTGTTCTTCTTTTTTCATTGCCCTCTTCTATTTCTCTACATTGGCTATTATACTGGTCCTCTTTGACCCTCTGTACAAATCTCTGAACAGTTGCATTCAAGGTTCTGACTCTATTTCTGTCCCCTTTTATTTTTATGTCTGATATGTCTTTAACTGTTTGAAGAGTTTCATCTGTCTCCATTGAGGCTTCCCTTTCTTTTTGGTTGCAGATAGCGTCTTTTTGCATTCTTCCCTGACAATGTCCCTGGTTCAGTCCAGAGTTCTTCTGGCTCTCAGTCAATTAGCCTTAATAGTGCAAATCTATTTTCACATTATCTTTAAATTCTATGGGGATGTTCATCAGGTTGTATTTTGGCATAACATCAGTTTAGTGTTCAGTGAGCTCTCTGTATACGCACAGGTTCCATTCCAGGAACTCCCATGAATAAGAAAAAACATGAGCTTCTATGTCCCATTATATTCAATGGCAGCAACATGCACATGGATGCTTAAGCATGTCCATGTGCATGTTGCTGCCATTTTAGGTATACAGATGTGACTCTTTGCATGAGCTGGAAATCACTCGTGGGGAGGTTATGGTAAAGGAAGGCCCACTGTACTTCTTTAGCTATATTCTAATTGTTGATATGAACAATTGATGGTTTGTGCCACAATCTCCTCTTGGTCTTGTTTTTGCAGAAAGAATGGAGCTTTTCCATCTCCTGCTTCCAGTTAGGTAGTCTATGAAAATTCAGTTAGACACTCTCCTGCTTCATTCCTTGATCATAGGAAAAATTCTCCTACAATCTTTGATTCTGCTCTGTTTCCTATATTAGCATTCCAATAGAGTATGATTAACAAGAACTCCTGTTTTGGTGTGTGATCAGTTTCCTCCCAGACTCTTGCATAGAATCGTTCGATTTCTTCTTCTGTCTCTGTAGGTGGAGCATAAACTTGGATTATGGCTATGTCAATAGATTTTCCCTGAAGTCTTATTGATATGATTTGGTCAGACTTTGCACTGTGTCCTTTGACTACTTTTTCTACATCTCTCCTCCCTATTAATGACACCCTATTTCTTCTTAGATTTTCATTTGCTGAGTAAGACACTGTAATTATTTGACTCAAAATGTCCCATTCCTTTCTACTTTAGCTCTCCTATTACAAGTACAGCAAGGTTTATACATTCCATTTCTTGTTTAACTATGTCTAGTTTCCCCGATTCACGCTTCTCACATTCCATGGCCCTATAATATGTGTTGGAAGGTTCAGGCTTTCCTTTTGACTCTGAGTGCATTAACAGCCAAAGGTCTTTCCAGCTTGAGTCCAGTTGTGTCATTAGCCACAGTGCTACTCATAGTTGTTCTCTGCTTTTCCCAGGCAGCTTGTTTAGTGCCATTCAATCTGGAAGTTTCATTTTCTGGCACTATCTCTTGTTTCATTTTGAATTATTTCAGCATAGGGCTTTATTGGTAAAAGACATTCAAAAGGAGGTTTACCTTGCCTCCTTCATGCAAAACTATCAAGTGTTAGCTGTGGTGCCACTGCCATTGTCTCTGAGACATGCTCTGCCAGTGTCACCCCCAACACACAAACATACACACACAACTTCTGCTGCCCAGTAGCACATTTAGTCTGGTTCCTCAGCAACAGCCTGACATGGGAGACTTTACCAGCAGCACTGTTACTGTCAGCATAGCCTCTTGCTTCACAAAAGCATACAATTCAACCACCATGGACAGGTAGAACCATTGGTGGGTAATACAATACTAGGAATCAGTATTGTGGACGAATGTGGCATGTTTCAAGTATAGAATCATAGAGCTGGAAGAAACCACAAGGGCCAAAGCAGTGTCCCCTTTGGTAACTGCGTTGTTGTGATCCTGTCTATGGTGATTTTATTCAGTTGTTTCGTCAGCTTGTTTGGAACACCCATCACCACTGGAACCACAGCTGTGTTCTTTTCCCCCAGAGGTGCTGAATCTCACTTTGTTGGTGTCAATATTCCATGATTTCCTCCCTCTCTTTGTTTTCAACTCTTCTATCCCCAGGAATTGCCACATCTGTAATCCAAACTTCCTGTTGTTGTTGCTGTTGCTGTTGTCTTTGTGGTTGTAGTTTCTTCTTGCCCTTTCTTTTTTTTTAATGTCTTGGGGTTGTGGAAGAAGAGACGAGGATGCACATCCCAGTTCCTAGGGAAAATGTCCCTTTAGAGACCCCCAATGACTTTACTGGATTTCAAGTTGCCAAGACAAACAATGTCCAAGTTGGAGACGGAAGAGTATGTGCCAGGCCTCTTGCGGAGTGAACTGAGCCTCGTGGCGGGGGAGAGACAGAGAGGGAGAGAGAGAGAGATAATTTCAGAGCGAGAGAGCCTTCATCCGAGTCCAGGAGACTGCTGCTGATCCTTGAGGCGCAAACTTTGAGCCATGCCCGTCCTGTGATTCAGCGCAGACTTTTTCTTGAAGCGGGGAGGGGGAGAGCCCGCTACTGAAGCGCAGTTGCCCTTCCCTAGCTACAACCCAGGGGAGGAAAGAAATCGGGGGATTGGGGGAAGGAAGCCTCAGCCTTAAACTCTAGCAGCGGTTCTCGTTGCTGCTGATTCTCATCCACGGAGCCGCCGCATCTGACTGCTGCACGAGGAACCGGGATTTCCCTACCAGAAGAGAACAAAAAGGTAAGTGAAGGAGCTCGAATACCATGCCCAGGGGCAAAAGAAAAGCCTCAAATCAACAGGTTCGAGGGGAATGAGAGGAAGGAGGATTTTTTTTTCTTTCTTTCTAAGGAAAAGGTAATGCAGGGCTTCTTACAGAGAAGCGTTAACTGCTTGCGCTCGCCTCTCCGTCCACCCAGGGTTGAGCAACCTGGTCCGAGAGAACCGGTGCTCGCAACAGTAGATAGGGAGAGAAAGCTGCGTTCCAGGGACTTGGGAGCTTCGGATGTTCAGGGAGCGGAGCTGAGTCCCAAATCCGAAGCCTGTGAAGCCCTACACTGGGACACAGGGAAGAAACAAGTCGGTTTTATTCATTCTTGTTGTACAGCCCGTAAAGAGCAGGTTTCTCCATACTTGCCTGTCTCTACAGCAGTTTTCTCTTACCTGGAAGATGGTTTTGGTCCGGCAGATTCTCAGTGATGCCCTCCCTTCTGACGGTGTAGAATGGGGGGGAAAAGAGATTTGTTTTTAATATGCTTTTGGGAAACAAAAGCTAAGAAAGTAATTTAAAAAGACGTAGAATGTAAAAACCTCTGTTGGTTCACGGGGCAACGTGTAACTGGAAAAGAAACCAGGTGAGAAGCCACTGATCTCCTGGTGCTTTTGAGACCGGAGTGGGGGAAAGATACCTACGTATGTATCGTCTGTATGTGGATCGATCGATCGATCTTTTAATAAAGCCAAGAGCTCAGAAGTGGAATGTGGAGAATGGGCATTTGGATTGGCAACTGAACCTGCTTCTAAGCCCATTCACCAACTCACTTTATAGTCATTCCTTTGTGCCTCAGTTTCCCACCAAGCAAAGAACCATGACCATAATACACCACTGGAAAACTAGCTGAAGCATTTGCTTGGGGAAAACGTATTGCTGTTCCAGATGTGGAGATGGAGGTGTGGACGGGCGAATCCTTTCAATCAAAGGTCTTAGGCTTTGATGTTAGAACTCGTTGTGAAAACTGAGATAGACCTTATCCAGAAGGGTTTCTCCCTATCCTCTCATTCGGGTCCTGTATCTATACCTCTAGATCTCTGTATAGCTAGTCTTGGTTTCCTGTAAAATGGCCAAGACTCCGTTCTTCGTCTTTTCAATGCACTCCACACATGCAGGCACCTGAAGGGTGTTCTGTGAGTCAATAAAGGTAATTTCAGTGAGTCACAAAAAAAGCTGCAGAGAAGGGCGAGCAAAGGAAGAAAGCCTCTTCATGGGGCAAGGAAGATAATTGTTCCGAAGTGCACATCTCACTTTTCCTGTGGACTTTGGGGAGGCCATTCAAAGAATAAGGAACTGGGACAGAAACCTAAGTGCTTTGGGCGTTGAGTCGCTGTGCACTTGGATGGGCTGCTCAGAAGCCCTTTGAGAATCCATAATGGGGCAAATGGACTTAGATTGCGAAGGGCATCAGAAAGGCAATGTTAAAATTCATAAAATTAAAATGCGGTAAAAAGTTGTGTCTCCACTCAGTCCCTTAGTTGATATGCGTCTGCTTTTACCAAGACAAGAGGTAGTACAGCTCGGTAGTTAAGAGTATGAACCTGGGGAAGAATTAGAAAATCTGAGTTTGTTTATGAAGTACTAAAATGTCTGGTGCTATATTTGACATTGGGTAGATCATTCCACCTTGTTTTCCCACTTCTGGATTATGAAGTTGCAGGCATAGGGAAGAAAGGACAGAGTTTTTTTAAAAGCTGCAGATTAAGAACTATGCAAGGATGCAGAATGATTAATAACAGTACCACTGTTCATCTGAAATGGGTTCATGTCAGTTTGAAAGCCCATATCTATAAAATGAAAATGAAAGATAAATAGATAGTTCTGAGATGAAGCACAATGCTATAAACTGTACCACTGTGTGGACCCCTCAGACTCACAACAATACATCTGTAGTGTGCTTTGTGTCACGTGTACAGAAGATCTCAGTGCAGAAATGGTGCATGAGTAAGCTTGTGGTTTAAAGTAGCCACCATACATCGATCAAATAATTGTTAGAACTGAACTGATTTAATGGCAGATAATAGCATTAAAATAAACCTTTGCTTTATGAAGATGCACAGCCAGGGTCAGACGGCACACTCAGGCCGAGGAAATAAAGTATAGGACCTTTCTCTTCGTGGCAGTCTAACCAGAATGAAATAAAATAACGTAGCTTGATACAAGGAATGACAAACTTTGTGTGAAATGTCTTTTAAAATCTGGTGAAGATATGTTATATAGGATTTTATATATCTCACTCGGAGCCTGACCCTGAGCAATTTTATTCATATTCATGGGTTTACACACAAGTAAGGGTACAGAGGATTGCAACTTGAAGGCAGGTGTGGATCTAAAGCGGCCCTTGTCTCTGAACTTCCAGTGGCATAGGCATTAACAAAATAACAACCCACATATTTTCACTAAAACAAGGCACACTGGGACTGTGCACCTTGTTTTAGAGTGAAATTGTGCTCATGGAATCCTCTGAGATATGGATTTCTCTTCTAAAACTCATTTCTCTTCCTCATGTGTGTTGTTTTAGCATGACCATTAGCTGTTCAATATCTAGAAGTGATGAGTTTCCACTTCCTGTTGTTGATGGTGGTGGTGTCATGTACTCCAAGCCATTTCTGACTTATGGTGACCCTAAGATGAACCTATTGGGGGGGGGTTGACAAGATTTGTTGAGGGGAAGTTTGCCTTTGCCTTCCTCTGAGGCTGAGAGAGTGTGGCTTGACCAATCTCACTCAGTGGGTTTCCATGCTTGAGCAGGGACTTAAACTCTGGTCTCCAGGGTCGTAGTCCAATGCTCAGACCACTGTACCATGCTGGGTTTTGTTGCTATCACAGCACAGAAATTCACGGAAGACCTGCAGCAGTGGGGAGCATTACAGCGTGTAATGGAATTCAGGGACATGAAAATCACCCCCATATCTGCTGAATTTGCCCACCTCTGATGAAAAGTGTAATGGGATTTAGAATATCTGTGGGCTGTTCCACATCCAGTGCAGTAGCTGCTGAAAGCTTCCACGTCAGTAGGATGATGAATCCTCTCTGGGTTTTGGTCTGAAATTTAAAGGAGCTATTCAAACAATTGCAGCATCTTGCATGGTTTCTTTAATGTTCAGACTAAAAAGCCAGACCAGATTCATCACCCGACTGACATGAAAGCCACCATGCAGCTCAACACAACGAAGAGGCAAATCACAAGCATGTCTCCCCATATTGGTATGATACTGATATCTGCAAAGATGTGAAGGTTGCATTCACAGACTTTGCACCTTTGGGTATGCATCTCTAAAACATTTTGGGTATATATTTAAGAAAACAGAGCTGGCATGGTATGGGGGTTTGAGCACTGGGTTACAACCCTGGAGACCTGGGTATGATTCTCCAATCAGTCACAGAAACCCTCAATGTGACTTTGGGTGCATCACATACTCTCAGCCCCAGAAAACCCCATGATAGGTTCATTTTAGGGACACCATAAGTCAGAAATGACTTGAAAGCACACAACAGCAACATACTTAAGAATGTAAGACACTTTGATTTATGCCTTCTATGGCGAATTGATAGAACAAATGATATCTAATCAATTCTGTGGGACAAGGTTGTTGTAAAACAAGATATGTTGCCCAACAACAATACACAGATTGGGTTGTTGCAAGCTATTTCATTGTTTGGCTTAGGACGCACCCCTAGAATGGTGCCTCAGGGCTGATAGGCACAATAGCAGGTTATTTCAGAAGAACAGGAAAATCTGACTTTTTAAAACAATGTAGCTAAAGTAAAGGCAAGGCAAAGGGAAAAGTTAAAATGGTGTGTGCCTGTGTGTGTGTGTGGGGGGGGGAATCGAGTGTCCTTGAAAGTCAAGACAAAGTCCGGAAATGTTACTTTTGGATTACAACTCCCAGAATCCCCCAGCCAGCATGGTAACTTGGCCAAAAAGTAATGTTTCCACATGGTGAGTGAGAAACAGGGTGATATCAGGTCTGGAATATACCTCCAATATTAGGAAAGCTTTCAGTCTTCCTCCAACAGCTTTCGTTATACCTCCATGAGGACTGTTACAAGGACCCATACGGGTGTCACTATGAGGTGTGGCAAAATGAGGGCCTTGATCCCAAACAAGAAGTCTGCCTCCCAAATGAAATGTTCCTTCAGTTCCCAAATATCTAGCATCTCAGAGAGTGAGATAATGAAAACCAGTCACACTTTCCATTTACTGTGGCCCCTCCACATTCACAAGGGTTTGGGGTGCAGAACCCTCACGAAAGTGGAAAAAATGCAAATAACCCCCACAATCCCCCTCCCATTCTCTTGCCTTTTGCACACAAGGGCCGGGGCACTCCACAGGGGAGGAGGATGGCTTATGCGAGCCTTCCCTCTTTTCCCTTCCCTTTTGCCTCCACACAGGTTCTCAGTGCCAGGGCCAGAGGCAAGGGAACAGAAGGGGGAGCTCCAGAGGGAAGAAGAAAGGCTTGCGTTAGCCTCCCTGCCACATTCCCCGGCCTATTGCTTTGGCACATGTTGTCAGTGCCAGGGCCATAAGCAAGGAAATGGGAGGGGAAGCTTTACAGAAGGGAGAAGGAAGGAGTGAGTAAGCCTTCCCCCCACATTCTCTTCCCTTTTGCCTCGCCGCGAATTCTCAGCACCAGGGCCAGAGACAAAAGAATGGAGGAGAAGCTCTGGAGGAGAGAAGAAAGGCATGCACATGCCCCAACCCTTTCCTTGCCTTTTGTCTGGGCACTTGCCTTCTTTCTCCATGCCCAGCAAAACGCAAGGGAGTGGGAGGAGGAGAAAGGGGGGGAAGGTATGTGCATACCTCAGGAATAATCAAACTTTGCGAAGGTCAAACCTGTGAATGTGGAGGGAGGACTGTACTATGTTTGTATTCCCTTAGTAAGTTTGTCTGCTCCTTTTCTTTGGATGTCTAAACTATCTTTCTATGTACTCAAGTGAAGTTTTAAGCTACTGCCATGCTAGAAATTTGGAGACAGAAGGAAAATTCCATGGGGGATGGAATTCTTATTTGGAATGGCAATGTTTTCATTCTCCCCACGCCCCCATAGTCACACTCCAGCCACCTATATGACAGCCAATCTACCTACGTCCAGGCTTTCCTGGAGCTGAGAGAGATGAAGGAAAGAAAGCTCATGTCGATGTACATCCAGCCTGGTGTGCTTTTCTCTCAGATACTCATTGAGAAGAGCAAAGTGTTGGGAGGGCTTAATAAGGGAGAGATCCTGCCTCAGAGGGTTGTATAAATGGATAAAAGCAAAGGTCTGATCAATGCATACCTTCCTACTGTTCCACTTTAGCAGGGACAGTCCTGGTTAATCCTCTATCATCCCACTTTTTCAGCTGCTTTTAAAATGTCCTGCTCTTTCCCTCCTCTTCCCACTTTTCTCCTTTGTCCCGGGATTACTCCAATGGCTGCAAACTGAGAGCCTTTCTGCACTATACTGTTATAATACTATTATTCTACTTTCAACATCTGGTTGAATCCTGGGATTTGCAGTTTAGGAAAGGGCATTTAGAATTCTCAGCCAGAGAGCTCTTTGGCCTCAGTAAACTACAAACCGCAGAATTCCACAGGATGTTGAAAGTGGAATAATAGCACTATAACACTATAGTGTGAAAATGGCCTCAATTAACTCAGTGAGGGAGAGGAGAGGATTGGAGAGGAGAGGGCAGAATCTTGCCCTTCCTAGTAGACTCAGGCAAAAGCACATTGTTGTAGTCTACCCCAGCTTGTGTTTTCTTTCTCATTAATAACTTTTACCATCTTGACCATATGCTGGTGTTGCTTGGGTGTGTGTCCCAGTTTTCATCTGTGAAATGTTGGAGGCTATGTCAATGTCAAAAACTGTTGCATGTAGTTGATAACCCTGTTTATCCAAGAAGTAGTTTGTTCAAGTATCTTGAACAAAGTAGTTTAAAAAAAAATAACAAAAATCATTTAACAAAAAAGTTAAAAATATATTTATTAAATTTTTCCATCACAGCATTTTCCATTATATTAATAATACAATTTTCAGCTCCCTTTCCCCTTTCTCTCTCTGCATCCCACCCCAAGTAGAACCAAGGTTGTCATCTACAGTGTATTGATTAAAAAGTCCACCAAACCCAGTGCAACTGACTTCCAAAGTAACACCATGGTTAAGAAGAATTCTTTATATTCTCTAGTGCAGTGGTTTTTAACCTGGAGTCAAGGGACCCCTGAGGGTCTGCAGAGACCTCACAGGGGGTCCATGAAGACCTGCTGCTGGACACCAATAACAATGGCAGCAACTGGGGCATGGCAGCAGGGAAGTGTGCAGGTGCTGAAACTTCTCCTTCATTTGCAAACAAGGGAGCAGTTTGGGTACATACACATGCCTGCTGCTGTGACCCTCAGTGCCCACACCTCCTGTTGCCATGTCCTTAATGAAAGGGACATGGCAGAGGCATATCTAGCATAAACAGCACCTGAAGCAAGCATGGAAATTGCACCCTTACATCCAGGGCCGCCGTTGCCACCTCCTCCCCCTCTGCCACTTCTGACACAGTTTTTTTGTGCTCCCCTGGCATTGATGCCTTGGGCACATGCCCTAGTTGCCCCACCCTGGGACATGGTGGCAGGTATGTGCACATGCCCAAACTGCTCTCTCATTTGCAAATGAGGGAGCAGTTTTGGCAACTGCATCCTACCTCCATCCCCACCCTGCTGTTGCATCCCTGATGAAACAGACATGGCAGCAGGCATTTGCATATACCCAGAGTATGACTCTGGAGACCAGGGTTTGAATCCTTGCTCAGCCATGGAAACCCACTGGGTGACCTCAGGCAAGTCACATTCTCTCAGTGTCAGAGAAAGGCAAAGGCAACAAAGAAAACCCATGTGATAGGTTTGCTTTCGGGTTGCCATGAGTCACTATTCAAAGAGGAGAGACAAGATGGCCAGAAAGAACCTCCCTTTGTCAGCTGCACTTTGTTGCTGGGTGCCTTCAAGTCACTTCCAAGTTATGGCAACCCTAAGGTAAACCTGTTGCAGGAACTTTTTTGGCAAGATTTGTTCACAGGGGGTTTGCCTTTGCTAGGAGAATGTGGCTTGCCCAAGGTCACCCAGTGTCCAAGTGAGGATTTGAATCCTAGGCCATTTCCTCACTACACTCTTATAGCGAGATTATTCCACTTTCAACATCCTATGGAATCCTGGGGTTTGCAGTTTCGGGAGGGGCCTCCTGGCCCCTCCAAAAACTGCAAACCGCAGGATTCCATAGGATGTTGAAAGTGGAATAATCTCGCTATAAGAGTGTAGTGAGGAAATGGCCCTAGTCTCCAGAAGCCTTTAATAAATAAGTAAATATTTGAATAGTTTAATCTAAATTTACATTTTTAAATCTTTAATTCTTTGAGGGTCCTGGGCAACAAGTTATATTTACAGGGGGTCCCCAGTAAAGAAAAGATTAAGAACCGCTGCTCTAGTGGTACTCCTTGACAACATTGTAACAGATTAAGGAGAAAAAAAAACCCAAAGAGGACAATTGTGTAACAATATTTGGATATAAACGCTAAATGCAATAACTGTTGAATTAAAACATGTAACCCAGCATTGTATAGTGGCCTAGATTCTGGGCCAGACTCCAGAAGACCAGGATCTGAATCCATTCTTAGCCATGAAAACCCACTGTTTGACCTCAGGCAAATCACACTCTCTTTGACTTAATACTTACCAAGAAAACCCTGTGATGGGGTTGCCAAAAACTGCAGTTGATTTGACATCAACAAGGAAAATGTAAGAAAAGAAGCATGGCAGTTTCTAGCAGATTAACAAATATAGTGTGATCAACTCACAATATATTTTTTTTAATCCACTGACGACTGTTGGATTGGAAACGCGATTGCTGGAGTCCTGTTCCTTCAGTTCAAACAGAGTAGACCGCGGAATCAACTGTTGAATAGGAAATCAATACACATTGATTCAGTCGGTCTACTCTGTTCAGGAATAATAGGATTTAGATCTATACTTGTCAATCTGTTAAAAGCCTATGACTTCTTTTCAACAGTATTTTTATTTTTATATAAAAGGTAGTCCAATTATTAGTGTTGTGGTGGGATCAGGGCTCACAGGGTTGAAGTGCAAAAGGCTGAAGATTTTTTGGTTTGCAGAAATGTGGGCATCATTTGTCACCTGCTCAGGTTTTGTGTCAGTTGTGGCTTTTTCCGCTATCTTCAAATAGCTTGCTGGAAAATAGATTTTTTTCCCCTCTCTGCAACAACGTGTTGTTGCAGGCTGTCCATGCTGTAATGCAAGGTATTGTAAGGTTAGTTGGTCTTGAATGGGCAGTTAATACTGACCTGCTTTATAAAATGCCTACTTCTGGTGAAGATGAGAAATGATAGAATTGGTTTGTTGATGTAGATTGACACAGCAGCCTGCATGTTTAGAATCTCCTTGTGGTGTGAGGGCTATGAAAGTTGGCACAGTGAGCATCCATACTTCAACATATATCAGTACACTACTGGAAAATGAAATCAATAATCTATGTTGGAAGTAGGTTGAAATGAACTGCTTCAAACACTCAGAATTACGCTCTGTGGATGTTAATGTTGAATGGGTTTCAGGTAACCATCAAATACTCATATTTAACATATGTATATGTAATTTTGGATATGATTAGTTTCATTGTTTGATATTTCACAGCTGTTACCTGGCCATATCTTATAACAGGCACACAATATTATTTTTGTCAGCATTTGATAACCAACAGGGAATAGTACATTAAAGATATATGCCCTTAAATCCCACAGGTATCTCGGCTGTGAGATTTAATGCCATATCTCTGTTCAAACTGAGAGAGTTTTCAAGATGTCTTAACAATGTAATCCTAAACAAGTCTAGTCAGAAATAAGTCTCATAAATTCATTGAGACTTGCATGCAAGTGACTTGTACCCACAAGCACTCAAATTTTAAAATTTGCGATTAAAGTATCACATTCAAAATTAAAATCTGAAATTTCATATTTAAATTGTGAATGGCAAAATCAGGAATTTGGAAGGGGAATTGATATCAGTGAATATTTCTTTCAGGAAACATTTTTCCAACCAAAAAAAAGGCAAATATCTTCAGCAAGTTTTGTACTTAATTCTGCTCACTTTGGGTAATTTCTCACAGCATTAGGACTATTTTTTGTGACTCCTTTTAATTCAGAGCATTAGTATCTTGTTTTGGAGTCATGTATGTCCTCTCAAGCTTGTGGCACAATGTGGTCTAACTACACATACGTAGGCTGACCTGTAAGCATTGATTGGGAGATGTCATGCTATCTTTCCTCCAGTGAACTCACAGTGTCATATGCAGGTCTCCTCCACTCCATTTTATCCTCTCAGTTACCCTGCGAAGGATCAGAATAACAGAAAGCAAGTAGTCTAGGATCATCCAGTGGATTTCAATGGTAATCTAAACCTGGATTTCCCAAGTCCTGGTCCTACATCCTAACCACACAGGCTGGCTGCTTTGTTTCAGTGAGTTAACCTAGATAACCTTTTGGTCTCTTCCAGACCAGAGTTGATCCAGGACATTTGGATCTATGAGATGGGAAATCTAAATGGCATTCACTAATGAACATGGAGCACAATGAAAATAATAATAATAAACAGGAGCTATGCACCAGCATGCTGTTCATTTTTCATTATTCCCATCCATGTGCCTATTTGGTTTGCCAGAGCTACACCACAGTCAGAATTGTTGAGCAGAAGTCAGAGGCATCCAGACAACCAGGAATCTGAACAACCCCAGACAGAAAAGCATTGTTGACCATGCAAAGTCAAGACCTGAATGTCCTCTCTTTGAATGACTGTCCCATTGAAGTCCAGTTTTAGAATAAAAGTACCAGAAGGTAGAGCTAGTAAGTACCTTGAAACTGCATTCAACAGTGATCACCTAGGCAGCTGACTGAACAACCACATGGGGGCACCTGCTGTATTCCTTCCCACTATGATGACATATATGCTATAGATTCTGTATTCCTCATCTGGCAGCTCTGCTTATGTAGGAGCATATGAGAATTATACACAAATCTGTGTCTTCATTCATCTTCTCCCAAGGTGATGCATAAGTGTCCACTCTGTGAACTCTTAGTTGCCATTTTTGTTAAGAACAGACGATATCTAACCTTGGTGGAGGGAGCCAATCTAGTACCTGGGAATCCTTCACTACCTAAGGGTCATGCTCTAAATTATAGCCCTGGTGGCTCACCAGGCAGGGTAACAACATAACAGATGTGCGGGTTACTGGTTCTGACCTCAGGAGATGCTGCCCAAAAGAACTATGCAGTACATTGTACACATCAGGGTGTTAAGGCCATCCTGTGACACTTTGATTCCCGAGCAGAGCAGCAAATGGTGTCTCTTCTTCCAAAGGCATTGTACTTACAATACCCAGGGGATGAACAAGATTATTTTGCTACCTGAGAAAGAAAATCTCACAAGTGTTTCCCCCTCAACTTGGAAGTATAAATATTTTTCTTGTTTAATAACTAACAGTTTTCTGCCGTTCACAGCCTGAAAACTCTAAGGCAGATGCCTCATTCTACTCAGTGGCATAACCTTCCCTCTGAAATCTTTACCTTATTAAAATCCACACCAATGTCAGCCATCTCTCCATGCTTCACACTAAGGCTGGAACAACTCTATGTGTCTTTAAGATGTTTAAGGAGAATGGGACCCAATAACAAGGTTCCTCCGCAGTAAATGGGGTAATATAATTATAGAATAAGAAGTAAATCAAACAAACCTGAACATATTTATGAGAAGTTAACAATCAAACAGAGGTGCAAACAAACAAGCGTTGAGTATTGAACTTTATAAATAACAGTATTTGAGCGGAAATGGTAACCGGGGAGGAAAGACCACCAGAGACGTATATAATTAAGCCTGTTAGTTTGTGCATATACTTTTATATATGTATAAGCATGAATGTATAGGTACAGGAACAAGTATGTATGTATATATGCACACAAATGTATATGAATAAGTACGAATCTGAACAAATATTGATATTTATGAGTAGCGTGCAAATACTGATACATGCTGAGAACATGTATCAGCCTCTGCTTCAAACAGGAGGAACAACACTAATTGATACAGAGGTAATGTAGAAAGAAGTAAGGAGAGGAAGTGTATGTAACATGCAAAAGAATCTTCATTATTTGACAACAAGCAATTGAGTTCAAATCAATGGAAGTAATCTCAAATGTTTTTTTTCTTTTTAGTCATTTTCTTATCTTTTTTTTTTTAACAACAATGCAATTAATGGTAACATCAGAAAGTTTTATCTCTTTTTTTTTTCAGTACCCTCCTTCTTAATGTAATTAATATTAATTAATTTCATTGTAACTAATATTGGTTGGAAGATATCAGTGGATGGAAAGTAACTTTGTTGGAGTCTGAAGAACAAAAAAAAATTTCTGTTTAATGCTGATGTAGCCTATGGAAATATTAATTTATTATAATCTTGTATTAATAAAAAAAATGGAAAAAAAATAAGATGTTTAATGAAAACTTGGGTCAGCGAAAATTTGTTTCCCATAAGTCTATCTGGGATGATAGCCTAAGTCATTCCAATTCACATTAGAGAGCTTTGCCTCTGGTTTAGCCTGGAATCTCTTCTGGGCTTTAACTATCCTGTTTTCCCCCCCTCCTATGTTCTTATATAGTACTGAGCTGGATGTGAATAAATAATGTTCTGCCTTACTTAGGGCTACAGAACAAAATTTGTACCAGAGCTGATCCATACATTCTTCCCCTAAGAGGGACTAGAATTTGGAAAGGTATTGTACGGGGCTACAGTCTCTTACACTACCTGATATAGCACTCTGATGCCACCTTAACTGATCTATTCTATGGATTTTTGCAAGGTGTTTAGAATTCTCTGCCAGGTAACTCTCGTGTTTCACCAAATGATAAATCTCAGGATCCTGTAGAATGTCACATAGAATCATAGAGTTGGAAGAGATCACAGGGGCCATCCAGTCAAACCCCCTGCCATGCAGGAACACACATCAAAGCGCTCCTAACAGATGGCCATCCAGCCTCTGCTTAAAAACTTCCAAAGAAGGAAACTTCACCACACTCAAAGGCAGCATATTCCACTGTCAGACAGCTCTTACAGTCAGGAAGTACTTCCTGAGGTTCAAGTGGAATCTCTTTTTCTGTAGTTTGAATCCATTGCTCCTTGTCCTAATCTCTGGAGCAGCAGAAAACAAGCCCACTCCCTCCTCGACATGACATCCCTTAAAATATTTAAACATGGCTTTCATGTCGCCTCTTAACCTTCTCTTCTGCAGACTAAACATACCCAGCTCCCTAATCCACTCCTCATAGGGCATAGCTTCCAGACCCTTCACCATGTTGGTTGCCCTCTTCTGGACACATTCCAGCTTGTCAATATCCCTCTTGAAATGAGGCACCCAGAACTGGACACAGTATTCCAAATGAGGTCCAAAGCAGAATAGAGTGGTACTATTACCTCCCTTGATTTAGGCCCTTTTCGCATGGCAGTTTGCAAGCGAAAGGGCCCCTTGAGCGTTGCGTAAATGTGAGGAGCGGTCTGCATGACACACTCCCATTTACGCGACGCTCAAGAGCCGGACGAGCATTTTTTTATTTTCGGCTTTTAGCCAAAAATGACCCGCGCTTGCACACCGATCAGGGGTGCCACGCGAACTTACCTGCCATGCAGAGCCCCTGGAGCTGGGCCAATTGCACGTCCTCTCCTCAATGCAGCCTATAACTCCCAGGCTGCACTGTGGAAGGAAGGGGCGGGGTGCGGGCGGGCCTCTCGCATGAGCAGGAAGGAGCTGCGGAGCTGAAGCAGGAGCCTTGCGAAAGCCTTCCTGCCCAGGCCTCTCGCGCGAGGACCCCAACCCAGCAGTGTTAAAAGGTAGGGTGCGAAAAGGGCCTTAGACACCATACTCTTGATACAACCAAGAATCACGCTGGCTTTCTTGGCTGCCGCATCACACTGCTGACTCATGTTTGTGGTTTAAGACTCCTAGATCCCTTTCACACGTAGCGTTGTCCAACCATGTGTCCCCCATCCTATATTTGTGCATTCCATTTTTTCTGCCTAAGTGTATGACCTTACATTCTCTCTGTCGAAATTCATTTTGTTACCTTTGGTCCAGCTCTCCAGTCTGTTAAAAGTGGTATCAGTACACTATAAAGATGTAGTGTGAAAGAGTAGTATAGCTCGCAGAACCTCCCCACAACCCATGCTGACTAGGAGATTTTGGGAGCTATAGGCAAAAGAATAGTTTCTAAGCTCAGAAAAATGTTGTCCAGGCTTTTCTTTTTTTTTTTCCCTCAGCAACAACAGCTGTTTTGCTATTGATACAAAGCTTCAAAAATGAGTCAAGATATTTAATTTTTTAAAAGCTTGGGAAATAAACAAGCATGAGCAACCACGAGCAACTAGATCTGGGAACATATATACTACAAAACCTAGCCTTATATAAACAGTAAGTAAATAAAGAGCCCATTTTTTCTTTCACAGTAACCTTATGAATTTTGCCTAGAGATAGAACAGAACAGAACTCTCTGCATTTTTTTTAGCTGTACTGTGTGCCTCCCCCTCCTTCTGCCACATACATCAATGCAGAGATACATATCTGCCAAATGCAGAGATACATATCTGCCAAAGATGTCTGGATGTTATGCATCCGGAAAAGTAAGCTCTATACCTTATAAATTTATGCAACAACTGGTTGTGTGTGTGTGTGCACGCATATGGAGATGTGCATGTGTGCATGTTACACCTTCCAATATTTCACAATGAAAATGGGACATGTGTGGCTAAGCAACATCACATGTGGCTAAGAGGACAAAAGTTATTAATGCAGAAGAACAGAGCATCTAAAAGAGACTGCAACAGGTTGCTTTTGCCTGAGCCTCCTTGGATTCAAGCTATAGAAAAAGAGATTCCACCTGAACCTCAGGAAGAACTTCCTGGTGATCAGAGCTGTCTGGCAGTGGAATATGCTGCCTCAGAGTGTGACGGAGTCTCCTTCTTTGGAAGTTTTCAAGCAGAGGCTGGATGCCCATCTGTTGGGAGCACTTTGATAAGTGTTCCTGCATGGCAGGGGGTTGGACTGGATGGCCCCTGTGGTCTCTTCGAACGTCTGATTTTATGGAAGTGTAAGATTGTGTCCTCTTTTCTCCCTCTTGCTAACTTGAATGCAAATTAATTTGCACTTTGAACTCATTTTGCAGCCACAGAAATTCACTGAAAGTGAAAGTGGAAAGGTGGGAAGGGAAGAGAGAAACTGGGACATTTTAAAAGCAGCTGAAAAGGCACAGAATTAATCAGGACTGCCCCTGCCAACCTGGGGCCATTTCTGCACTACACTGTTCTAGTGCTATTATTCCACTTTCAACATCCTGTAGAATCTTGGGGTGTGCAGTTTAGGGAGGGGCATTTAGAATTCTCAGCCAGAGGGCCTCAATAAATTACAAACCCCAGAATTCTACAGGATGTTGAAAGTGGGATAATAGCACTATAACAGTGTAATGTGGAAATAGCCTAGGTCAGTTTGAGGATGTGGAGTGTTTGAGTGTGAGTGTTTACTGAGGGAGGGAGAGCTGCCTTATTCTAAGACAAACCACTGGTCCATCAAGCCCAGAATAATCAACTAAGGCTGCCAACAGCTCTTTAGTACTCCAGGCCAAATTCTACCTGGAGATCCCTAGGGCTTGCTGTAGCCTTCCAGCCAGGTATCAACTAGGCCCAGGCCTATTTCATTTCTGCAATCAGATAAAATCAGGTGTGTTCAGAGAAGTATGGTGTTAAAATGTTGCAGCTCCATCTAGCACAACAGCACGGCTGCTTCTGGGAACTAAGACCTTCAATATCAAAACTAATAAAAGTCTCATAGAGTGTGCCCTGTTGTGTGACATTTTATATTTCTTCTGTATTTCCCTTTTTGTCATGCTGTGGGTTTTAGGGGATGAAAGTTACATTTAGAATCTCAAGAGCCCCTGTGGTTTTCAGTGACTGGTATGCCTATGCACTGATTATGTGCAAGATTGTCTTTTATTCCTTATCTCATCTGGGGACTTTCTGTTCAGGAACCACGAGTATGTGAACCATCATTGTTTCAGTAAAAGCAAGGGAAAAGACAAAAAAAAATTTCTTTGCACCGCAATGTCATTCTCCTTCTAGCTATCTTCAAACAAAGCAGCCTGAAAAGAGGGTTTTGTGTTTTTTTTTGGTGTGTGAGTTCTTTGAGAAGACATAATCCAACTCTTGTTTACTACAGAGGCAGAATATCCATGAATAGCAAAGCTGGTAGAAATACAGGCATAAATGCAGGTTTTCCAGAATGCTTTTGTTACTGTGAATCTGCCTGTCCCTGAGTTTATGAAGCCAATGGGGAAAAAAAAACAACAACAACTGAGAGAGATTGAGTAGAGTAAGAAGGCTTATTTAATTAAAAATCAATTGTACAACCAGACTGACTTTTGTGTTCCCCAGAAATTAAGTCAGTAATGAACACATTCTCCATTTGAAATGTATATTCTCCCTGTCCCTTCAAAAATACACATTTGAATTCCATTGGTTGTAAAACATGCACGCAGACACATGCAAAACAATCCTAATCTTCAGGGTTGCATTACAGGGAGAGTTAAAATGTTTATCTTCCAGCACAGACCAGTTAGTAACTGGTTGTTTTTCACTCTGGTGTCTCTTTATTCTTTTTCACATCCTGTTAACAAGATAGTTCCCTTACTGCTAAAAAGTATATTCCCTTGGTTATACTGTAACACTCATCATCTTGGTTAAAGGCACATATTCAATTGCTAACTTCATCTGCTAGAAAAATACCAATTTTCAACCATTCATTATTTTATATTAAGCGTTATCACTTTCACAATCCAGACATATAAAAATTAAGTACAAGGTTCTTAAGTGAATCCTTATTGATGCAATTGTAATAGCTTGTGTCTATTCACAGAGTTGATGCTACTTAAATGCACACTCTTCGGCTCAAATTCTAAAAGGTAGAGCATGGAGTCAGGGCTGCCAGAGAAGCAGGTGGTGATACAAGGAATCCTTCAGTAAAATACACCTCTAATACACCTCCGTTGCCAATGCATTGGCATTTGGGGTCAGGGCAGAGCTGTGCTTAGGTGCCATCCAACAGCTGTTTTACTGTTTAGTAAACCTCTTGCACTAGGTCATCCTAATGCCAGAGCCTGGAGAAGTTACTTATTTGGATTGCAACTTCAAGAACCTCCTAGACAACATAGCCATGCTGACTAAAGGGTGCTAGGAACTGCAGCCCAACAAAGTATCTTTGCCAATCTCTGCCGAGCAGTGAGTTTAAAAGAGTCTCAGTTTTACACTGACTGTTCTATCACTGCCACATATGTTTCTGGCCTTGTGTTGTTCTCTTCAGTGCCAAGAGTAAAATATTCCTTTCACGTATCTATGCAGATCTAAGCAATGATGAAGACTATGTCCAGTGGGAACTGCACCTTGAATGTGCCAGCCAAGAACTCCTACCGGATGGTTGTGCTGGGAGCCTCCAGGGTTGGCAAGAGTTCAATTGTGTCACGGTTTCTCAATGGCCGCTTTGAAGACCAGTACACACCTACAATCGAAGATTTCCATCGCAAAGTCTACAACATTCGTGGTGACATGTATCAGCTGGACATCCTGGATACATCTGGGAATCACCCATTCCCTGCCATGAGACGACTTTCCATTCTCACAGGTTAGAACTCGTGTGTGTGTGTTTGGGTTACTAGTATCTGTTCAAGTCTGTCCAGGTCAAGACAAACCACTTTGGAGGAGAACAAGTAAGATCCCCATCAGAGACTGATTCTGTGTGGTAGGGAGGGCTCTTTGTCTAAAGCTGAAAATTAAGAGGCAAGATCTTTTTCATATATATTCACTTTGTATCCCATGTACCCAAGCCTGCTTTGACTTTGCTTTTGTGTACAAAAGACACCCATCCTGCGTTGTAGTGGCTTTGAAAAGGAAAGACACTTGCGAGATGGAATGAGAGTCCATTGACCAGAAGAGTTTTTGAAAAGGAAGGAAGGAAGGAAGGAAGGAAGGAAGGAAGGAAGGAAGGAAGGAAGGAAGGAAGGAAGGAAGGAAGGAAGGAAGGAATCCTAGTGACTGACTATAGGCTTCTGTTGCACCTGGGAAGTAGTTTTGCCTCTCCTATCTCTAGATTATTTATTTAATAGGTATGCCTGAGAACCCAAATCTCAGTGAACGGTAGCAGGGTTTCTGACAGAAGCTTTTCTCAGCCTTTCATAGTCATACAGAGCAAAATCTGATACTTTTCACTTGCAAAGAACATGCTTTACTACCAGAGGCTAGTAAATTACTTTTATCACAGGCCACTGATGTGCTCTACACCTTAGCAATGGCCCTTTCCCTTAAAAAGTGTCCAGTGACCAACATTCAAGCTAGATGAAATGTTTAGCCTTTTTTTTTTCTTTTTAAGAGATATTCTCTATCAAGCAGTGAGACATCTGCTTGTTACAGAATCTGTTTTTCCTCATCGTATACCTTGCACTTAGGTAAACATGAGCTTAATTTGCAGCTATCACTGCAAAGGCACATCTCACTGGTGATTTCGTATTGTGGAAGGGAAAACAAGTATTTCTCTGAACACCTATTTGGATCCTTGACATCTCAAGAAACTTAGAGTTCCATTCAGGAGAAAGGCAGGTTATCCGTCAATCAATCAATCAATCAAATAAATATCCCACCTCTGAAAAAATGCTGTGAAGGGGTTCATAGCAGAAAACTTCAGGGAAGGGTCTCTGTATGGAAGAGATTATTGTAAAACTCTTTCTGCAGGGGCCATTTCTGCCCTACACTGTTATTGTGCTATTATTCTACTCTCAACATCCTATGGAATCCTAGGGTTTGCAGTTTAAGGAGGGGCATTTAGAATTCTCAGCCAGAGAGCTCTTTAGGCTTAATAAACTACAAAACTCAGAATTCCACAAGATATTGAAAGTGGAATAATAGCACTATAACAGTGTAGTGCGGAAATGGCCTAAGTTTGAGTGGATTACCTTGCCTATTTATGTCATGCAGAAGCATTTTCAAACTTGCAATCTTGTGCTTCCCTCATTCTTGTGACAAACATTAAAACAGTAAGGATTTAACAAAGCGCTACTTGTTTGTTTGGAAAAAACACCTTTCAGCTTATTTTTCAGATGCTGTTCATTGAACCACTGTAGGTCTTAAAATTAAGTTCCACTTCTGTCAGAATACTAGAAGGGGCAAAGTATCACAGTGGTGATAATCCTGCTAGCTGGAGCCCTTTTGTGTTTTGAAAATCATATGGTTTAGGTGGAGAAAGAAGGCGGGAAGGAGGTCATTTAACACTCATGACTGTAGCATTGTTGTGTTTGGAAGATGCTGCTAAAGGGGAAAAGGAAGGAGGAGGAAGTAACAGAACGGGAGGCGGGGGAAGAAGATGGAAATGCAAGCAAAATGTATGAAGTTGATCTTAGACTCACATGTTTCAATTGTTATTTTCAGAGCGTGGTAAAGTTACTTCTTTTTTACCAAGAGTTTCAGAACCCCACTCCCCACCTTCTGGCTAAGAATCTCTCTAAAGCATTTTTGCAGAGGCAGAAGGTGTCAAGGACCAAACCGGATATTGAGAATGTACATTTTCCCTTCCATAATGGGATTTTATCAGAGATATGGCATATCCACCAATTGTCCCAAATTGTCAAGGACAATCCCAATCAATTCTTTTGCCATCCCACTTTTTCAGCAGCTTTTAAATTGTAGCAGTTTCTCTCCTCCTCCTTCCACTGTCTCCCTTTGTTCCCAGCTGACTTCAATTGCTGCAAACTCAATTCAAAGTACAAAAGTAGGTTCCTATTCAATTAACTCAGCAGGAGTAAGAGGCGGCCATGGAATTTTGCCTTTCCTTGTAGGGTTGGGCAAAAGCAAACTTCTGCAGCTTCTCCTAGCTTGTGGAGTCTTCATCATTAATAACTTATAACATTAATAATAACAACAACGACGTTAATAACTTAGGCCATGTTGAGCACATTCTTGACCACAAATTTCCTGATTTTCATCTATGAAATGTTGGAATGGTATGATATGTGCCTCAGCAGTCATAGGGGGGGATTCTGGAAGCTATAATCTGAAAGAAGTAATTTTATCAAATGCTGGTTATTTCCCCCAGAAAATCAATAATAGCTTAAAGGGATGGCTTTCAACTGTAGCTAGAGGTGAAATAGTTATGCCATTTTCAAAATATTATTTTGCTAAGATCTTTGATTATATTGTTCATTGTATTTTTATATCTATATTCCTACGGTCTTCCAAATCTCTGTAAAACAGCATTCCTTTCAACCAAAATCATGCTTTCATAATATTTTGGTTATACTCCATAGAATATAAACGATTTTTTTACTCATTAGTTTTTTGAAATAAGCTTTAAATAGGTTGTAACCAATTGCCTGCTCTTTCTGTTGGTATGTTACAGGGGATGTTTTCATCCTCGTGTTCAGTCTGGATAACAGAGAATCCTTTGATGAAGTCAAGAGACTGCAGAAGCAGATCCTTGAAGTTAAATCATGTCTGAAGAACAAGACCAAGGAAACAGGGAACCTGCCCATGGTGATCTGTGGCAACAAGAATGATCATGGAGAACTCTACCGCCAGGTGAGCTCTGAGGAAGCTGAGAAGCTTGTCTCCAGTGATGAGAATTGTGCCTACTTTGAAGTCTCCGCCAAGAAGAATACCAATGTGAATGAGATGTTCTATGTCCTTTTTAGCATGGCCAAGCTGCCCCATGAGATGAGTCCTGCCCTTCACAGGAAGATCTCTGTTCAGTATGGTGACACTTTCCACCAAAAGTCCTTCAAGATGCACAGAGTCAAAGAGACAGATGCTTACGGCATGATCTCTCCTTTTGCTCGTCGACCGAGTGTCAACAGCGACCTGAAATACATCAAATCCAAAGTCCTCAGAGAAGGACAAACAAGGGAGAGGGAGAAATGCACAATCCAGTGAAAGAAACTCTGCTGAGATGGAATCTGTAGAGTTATGTGCAGTGCCTTAAAAAAGAAAATGGCTGATTGGAGAATGTTGTTAATGGATTTGTGAGGCCCAAGCAATGAATGCAAATCACAGTCAAGCTAATAAGGCTTGAAACCACTCTGTCAACAGTACTGAACCATTAATGTAAAGAAGTGATTTCAAAGGACAATATTGTAAATACTTGAAGCTGTCTGGTAAGTAATTACCACATGCAGCACCTAGGACTTGTTCTTATGTCATTAAAAAAAGCACCTGGTTTTCTATTTGTTTTTCTCTTCTTTAAAGAAACTGGGTATATAAAGAAGCCTGAACCTCAGCGTTATACAAGAAATTAGTACAGGGTGACTGTAACCTGCATAGTTTTGCTGAGTTCCTGTGATGCAGTGAATAGTCTTAGCTGTCAAGATGAAAACAGTGTTGTTTTCCTCCAATTCTTCGTCAAAAATAAGACTCATGATGCAACTTCTTATCTTGGTTCAATGAACTGAGGGTGGCATCCAGGACAATTTGTAGATATCTATATGTATATGTATTGTCCTTAAGTGGATTGGTTGGAATATTCAGGAGCTGGGGGGAAAATGCACTTTTTAACATGGCAGTGGCAGTTTTTCATATCATCAATGCAAATGTCACTTTGTATTCTGGCTGTAATTTTGTTTTTGTTTCCCAAGCAAAACCAGATGGCAAATTGTCTGTTTTAACTGAAATGTGAACTAATCAGCAAGTAAGATCTGGAAATGCCAACTGTTTTCAAGTTATATAATGTGTTAAGCGATTTTAAGTTGTACTGTAAAACCCAGCACACCTGACTGCTTCATGTGATTTTCTATTCCTAAGAAGAATATCTACAGGGGAAATTTCACTCTTTACACTCCAAATTCTACCTATCTCCACTTAATATAATAATGCTTCTATTTAGCACTCTGTTTCTCAAAACCAGGGCTCGGTTACTTTTTTTTTTTTTTGACTAAAGCTTCCCAAGTAAGCATGGGCAGTGGCCTACAGGAGTTTGGGAATTGTAATACAAAAGGTTATTCTCCCAAGCTCTGCTGACATCACAGTAGCCGTGTAAAACCCTGATCCATCTGGTGGCTCACACCATCTTTCTCACATCATGGCTGTTACCTTATACCCACATGCATGCTACCCTATGTTAGCTGGCTGTGAGCTCAACTGAACACAGTCAGACTTACTTCTAAATTTAGCTTACACAAAAATGTGCTTAAGGCTGTAATTCAGAGCAGCTTTATTTCAAAAATGGGATGCAATTTTATGTGTACATAGCTGGGAATAAGCACCTCTGTAGACAGAAGGACTTATTTTTGATTATGCAAGCCCAGGACTGGGCTGCAAGTACATTGAAGATCAGTGAGGTTTTATCTTCAAGTGAACATACGTAGTACTGTGACCTGCAACTGAAGCCAATCTGAATTTTCCAAGTGTTCAAATAAGCTGTGAAACGCCTGATCCCAGGATCCAGTTTAGCTAATCAGATGAAACAAACATGTGAAGTTCAGTTTAGAAAGGGATTGTCTTCCAAGTCATAGCCACTGTGGATGTGAGTGCCAGAGAACAAGACACAGATGTGGTTTGATTTCAAGAATCTGAAACAAAAACAAAAACCGGACCACAAATGGTTTTACTCTAGATAAACTCATGCATTCATATCATAGCCTGTTTTGGCCCAAGTCTGTTTGCTGAGATGTTTTGTGCCTGTTGCTCTTGATGAGGAGACATGACATGTAAGAGTGGGATAAAAGAATGAGATGTACCAGCCCCATCTGTTCATAATTCTCCCATACAGATGACCTCTGTCTCTCCCAGTCTTTTTTTTGTTCCACTTCTTTTTTTGTTCCTTGCTGTGCTGGGACAACTGTGTGCACTGATAATAAACATTTTTAAGAGAAAAAAAATTACCTCAGACATGAGTGTGCATTGGGGGGTGTTTGTGTGTATGCGTGTGTATCTATGAGTGTGGGTGTACACAGGTGCAATGTGTGTTTGTAGCAGGGAGAAGACTTCAGTCTCAGTAATGTCAACATACTGTGTGCACAGTGGGGATTATAGATATTTTAGATATTCTGTACCAGCCGTTGATGATATCACACCTCTGTGTTCTATTATACCTCATGTTCTGTACATATGTAAATGGTACTGTGTGCTCTACAAGCTGTACTGGGGCTGAATGAATGTTCACTCTGATATCTGACTGGTAACAAAGGTTGAAATAAACATGTAGAAGCCCTTAACAGATAAAAATTATCATCCTCCCTATTCCTCAACCCCACACCGTTCCTTGCCTTGCAATGTAAAATACAGTGCTGTCTAATTTCTTCTAGTGCCATGGCAACCATCTATATTATTTTCAAGTGACTCAGAAACTTGTATAATAAATCTATATATACGTATACATTCTTTCCAAATAAACTTGATTTTTTTTGTTAGCTGTGTCTTGACTATTCTGCATTTTCTCAGATTAGGAAAACAACCAGTGACAAGTTACTGTACATCCCAGTCAGGTGTGTGGGTGTGTTTTAGGAAATATGTAGCTTGGTGGAAATATAACCTAAAAGCAGAAACTTCCATTGGCCCAGCATGCAATTTGCTTCTAACTTCCTTGACAGTTGATGGTGAAACCAGCAGTAAAAGGTGCTTTTACATATCCTCACTATGGACTGGCCAACCAAGCAGCCACAAATCTCTCCGTCAAAGAAGAATTACCGCCTTGCTACTAATGGTGGACAGCTTGTGGGAAGCTCCATATCTCTCAAGATTTCTTCCTTCTCTGTTTGGAGTGGGAGGACATTAAGAAGAAAAAGAAGGATATTATGGAAAAACACCAGCTAAACACTTCACACACATTCATCACAGAGCTAAGATTACTAGCTAAAATTTATGGGAGTTTTGGAAGAAGAAGCATGCAATCCACTTTCATCACTTCTGAAGTAGACCACAGGAAGCTGGCTCTTGTTTCCAAAGAAAAGCTTAACAAAGTACTAACTACAAAAAGAAGCATACTGATTACAATAAGACTGTTTGTGGCACTTCTCCAAGGAGGCCTGTGGTGGAAAACAAAAAGGAAGAGAAGCAACTGTCTTATGATTGTAGGATCCAGGAGTATCCAGGACAATTCATTATTGTTCTGTGCCTTTCAAGTTAACTCTGATTTATGGCAGCTCTATCATAGGGTTTTAGTGGCAAGATCTATTCAGAGGTGGTTTCAAGTTGCCTTCCCCTGAATACAGTCTACAGTACCTGGTATTCCCTGGCAGTCCCTTCCAAGTTCCAACCAGGACTGACCCTGCTTAGCTTCTGAGATAATACAGAAGTGGATGCCTTTAGAGTATTTTGGCTACCATCCAAACCAATACTGCAAGGGAACTTAGGGCCTTTCCACACTACACTGTTATAGTGCTATTATTCCACTTTCAACATCTTGTGGGATTCTGAGGTTTGTAGTTTACTGAGGCCAAAGAGCTCTCTGGGGGAGAATTCTAAATGCCCCTCCCTAAACAGCAAACCCCAAGTTTCCATAGGATGTTGAAAATGGAATAGTAGCATTATAACAGTATATGGTGGAAAGGCCTTCAGTGTTACATATCATCAGCAATGTTACAAGCATAATCAAATGCATACCTGAGGCATTCCACAGAGCATTCCGAATTCCTATGACTTTGCTCTGCAGCAGGAATCATGTTTCCCCACCAAGACAATATCTGTTGGGATATAAGGAAAATGGAATAACCCCAAAACAGATGTACTTTACTGTGGAGAGATATCTAGATTTCAGACAACATAAATGAGGGATGATTATACATTTTTAAACTCCAGAAGGTGATTGTCTAGATTCTAGACTTTAGAACAGCTTAGTAGGGTTGTATCTGTCCACTTGTCTATCCTCTAACAGCTATTCAATGGGACATAGTGTGCCTGACATTTTCCCCAGGTTTCCACAGAGACCATCTCTCTTAGCTGACAGTGATGAATGTACTAGTGGTCCTGTTTGCAGCAGGTGAGAAGCAAAACTATTTCTCTACACCCTTCTATTTTATTTATTCATTCTTAGAGTGCCTTTGGATAATTTCAGAACATTTGAGAAAGTGGGAGACATTTATGTTTCCTGTTTCCTTGTCCACTGGTTGTTAAAACTTAAGAAGAGCACTGTTGAATCAGGACAAACGCCAACTTAGTTCTATCATCCTGTGTCCCAATAGCCAACATGCCTATAGACAGCCAACAAACAAAACATGAATCTAATTGCACTTTCCCACTTGTGTTCCCAGCAAATGCAGTTTAGGGATAGGCTATAGCTGCCTCTGATACTACACAACCATCATGATAGGTTATAGGTTATAGATGGCTATTGATAGTCGTATCCTCCATGAATTTATCTAATCCACTTCAAAAGCCATTCAGGTTGGGGTCCATGACTCCTCTAAGGAAAGCAATTCCCATAGTTAAACAGTCATGACTGGTCCAGACATTCCGCTGCCTGGAGCAGAACATCAGATGGCATTCTGCCCTTCTCCCTGGAATCTAACTATATGAAGGTATTCAAAGACAGCCAAGTTTGTCTTGCAAGAAAATCCAACAAGCATCACTGCCTACTCTTGAAAAGAGTATAAAAGAAAATAAGAAATACAGACATACTTTGCTAATATGGCAGGTTAGGTTCAAGACCACTGTTGCAAAGTGAATATAGCCTTAAAGTGAATCACTCCCTTTTCTTTTTCACTTGGCAGTGCATATGAAAACCTAAAAACATATCTACGCTATCATTCAGTAACTGTGAAATAGTGCTAGGCCTAAAAAAGGAATGCAAAACTAAAAATAATAACTAAAAAAATTGCCAGAATATGACACAAAGTGCACAGATAATGTAAACACATGAGCACGCGTAACAAAATGACACTGTACTGTATATTCGGAGAGCCAGCATGGTTTGAGTGTTGGACTAGAACTCAGACGACCACAGTTTGCATCCCTGCTCAGCCATGGAAACCTGTTGGATGACCTTGGGCAAGTCACACTATCTCAGCCTCAGGGGAAGGCAAACCCCCTCTGCCAAAAACCTTGCCAAAAACAAAAACCATGATAGGTTGTGTTAAGGTCATCATAAATTGGAAACTATTTAAAGGCACACAACTACTGTATAAGCACCCTAGTAGCAAAGTGTCCTAAAGTGAGCTTATATCTATAAGTAACCATTTCCTGCTTTTTCATGACATTCAAAATCCAAGATCTGAGGCAATTGCCTTACCCTGCCTAATCATGAGGATGGCCTGATTCATCATGTGTTGGGTGAAGGACTCCCCTGCCTTTTGTTTGCTCTGATTCTCCCATGATGTAGCTTCACTGAATAACCCTAATATTATTTTTGAAGGAATTCAATAGCTTTCAGCTAGGGTTGCAGCCTCTAATTAGTAGATTCATCTACTAATACTTGAACTGCAGATTAAACTCTTCCTTTTCCTCACCTCCTCAGTGTTATAGCTGTGAGGCTTACATCAAGGAAAGACTACAGGCTGGGAAACTCTACTAAACTGATAGCATTTGAAGAAGGAGTGCTGGAGACCATTTTCTTTACAATTCTGACTCTTAAATAACTGTCACTTTGATCCCACAAGGACCCATACTCCTACAGGTTTCCATATACACCATATGTCAGAGTGTCAGTTCATGGCCAAAGAAACCTGAGTTCAAATCCCTGAGTCAGTTAGCTATTATCTCTCAGACTAACACATCTCAGAGGGATGTTTAGGATAATAAGGGATAGAGCAGTAGTTCTTAACCTTTTCTTTACTACAGAACACCTTTAAGTATCTTTTGTTGCTCTGAACCACCAAGACTTAATACAAGATTTAAAACTCTAAAGTGCATCAAATATTTCTTTAGAGTTGCTCATCAAGGGTCTTCTGATTTGGAGAGGAAGGAGAAATAAGTAAATGAATACACTCCTACTGCAATATTTTTACTGGAATGATTCCATACAAATTGATGATGATGCTATTTTGATCTTTGAGATCAATGTATGCCTATTCATTTTTATTTCTTTCATTTTTAACCGTAAAACCTCATAACATTTCTTCAAACCTTTGCGTACCCCCTGTGAAGACATCACAGCCCACTGGTGATCTGCAGACCGCAGGTTAAGAACCATTGTGATAGAGAAAAAGCACCATATGTCCTTTCGAGAAGTTGAAAAGGGAGAGTGAGCAGCCAGGAAAATCAATCAGTATTATGTGCACAACATTTTGTGGCCAACCTGACTGTACTTGTATGACATCCCTGTCAGATATTATTCAAGTACATATGTGTTAAAATTTCTGGTTGAACTGGAATCTTTGTCTTTTCTAAACAAGAAGGATTGAGCGAATGACAGGGGAAAAATTTCCCCCTGGTCATCAAGTTAATTTCACACACACACACACACACACACACACATCACAAATGATTCTACAGTTCTCCTTCCACATCCACAGGTTTCACCTTCACAAATTTGATTATTCACAAGGTACCCGCTTGCCCCCCCCCCTTTCCCCTTTCCATTCTCTGGCCTTTTGGCCAGCCATGCTGCCTTCCTTCTCTGCACCCCAGCAAAAGGCAAGTGAATGGGAGAGGAAAAGGTTCACATGCATCTAAGCCCTTCCCCTTCCATTCTCCTGCCTCTCGCCCATGCGGGCAGCAAGAAAGCAGGGCACATAAGTGACGGGCAGGCAAACAGAGCTGGGGGAAGTGTTTTCCCTTCTACTGGCTTGCCTTTTGCCCACGTGGGCAGAAAAAAGGCAGGGCATTCGGGTGACAGGCAGGAGAACACGGAGGGGCGCCTCCAGAGAGAATGCGATGGGGAGTGCTCATTCAAGTGGTAGGGACAATTATTTGCAATTTTTTTACTTTCGTTAGGGGTCTGCACCCCGAACCCCTGGGAAAGTCGAGGGGATATTATATATTACTGTGTTTTATGTTCCTGCATGGCAGGGAGTTGACTAGATGGCCCTTGTAGTCCCTTCCAAGAAATAATAGTAAGTATTCAGTGTTGAATACTCTCATATGGAGAGTCAGATGATAAACAGGAACACCTCCAGGCAAAGAGTTCTATCTCTCACTGAGACCTCCCGCATTTGGTGAACAATGCATTATGAACAGCAAATCACACTGAGTAGGAAAAATCATATCTAGAGGCAGGTTAATTAGCTCAACTTTCTTCTCTTTAGCCTGTTGAAGCAGAACCATGATTTGTCCTGTCTTAACCATGTGCGGCAAGTCAAATACTCTGCAATGTCTCCCTTAAGGGAATGCATGTCTGAGACATAACTATCTTTTGTTAAAGTCAGTACCCAGTAATCTCTCTCAGTAAAAGCTTACATGGGTAGTTTGCTCCATTACCTTAGATGCCCTGCCTAAGCTGAAGAATCTTTTCCCTGCCCCAGAACCACATAAAGAGAGAGTCTAGACTCAAGGAGAACCATTCCAGTGAAAGAATCAGCTTGCCGACTTCCTCTCTATCAGAAGCTTTCTGCTTCCTATTCTGGCACGCATACTACTAAAAGATTGCTGAAATCGATGGCCTTACTTAGTTCTGTTTTAAGCTGAAATCACTGAAGCCTGGCCTGAAATCATTCTCTCTCTCTCTCTCTCTTTCTCTTTTTGATACTCTCCCAACCCCAAAATCCAGACTGTCATTGAAAGAATCTCTTTAGGTTATTTCTTACAGTTCTGTTCTGGTTCAGAGGGCTTTGGTTGGGCTGCCATCCTTCTCACCTCATGGCCCCAACTAGAAAGACAATGCAACCTGATCCTCTTCAAGAAAATCTAATGAGATTTAGGAGAGGCAATTTCTGTTAAACTTAAAATGCATCTTCCAGGGAATATTTTCTCTGCACACTAGTGGCTCTGCTACCTATTCCCTTTTTGGTGGTGGTGGTGGGGCTTAGGGAAAGGTTTTCATTGCCCCAGCCAACTTTCTCAACCTCTTTCTTTGTCTTCTCTCTTGTGTGTGTGTGTGCCTTCACATCACCTATTGACTTATGGTGAGCCCATGAATTTCATAGGGTTTTCTTTGACACAGAATACTCAGAGGTGGTTTTACCATCTCCTTCCTCTAAAATATAACCTGTAGCACCTGGTATTCACTGGCTGTCTCCCCTCCAAGTAGTTCTGATTCCTGCTTAGCTTCCAAGATCAGATGCGTTTAGGATAAATCCCAGATTGCTCGGTCCCAAACACCTTCCACCACTGGAAATCCAAATCCAGCACCCTGTGGCACTTCTAATTCCATCCTGGACATCAAAACCTTCTCTGCCTAATGATCTCACTCATTTGAGTTAATATTTCTCCATTCTGAACAACCTGTACTGTATTAGCTAGGTGGTTATTTTTGTTTGTTTACTGTTTACCATTTATGAAACTCTACTGTAATTGCTATTCCCCAATACAACATTTGTGTATAGTTTGGCTCTTGCATGTTCAATAACATTGCCTCATAGATAGCTGTTTGGATGTGAGTTATTGGGTTCAATCTGTCTAAGGCATAATACTGCCAAAATGAAAAATCTCTTTTGGAAGTTGTATATACCCAGAACATGTAGCTTGTAACAATTCCCCTCCAGAATCCACACCGCAGAGCAGTATACAGAAAGTCTCTTTAAAAATCACCAAGAATGGTGATTTCTGTCTCTGACTTGCTTTTACATTTGAATTTTTTAACCCTCAAAAGCAAATTTATAAATGTTGGTACCAGTGAAATTCAATAGGTGGAGCTGAAATTTATGAAGGGATGTCATATAGCAGATGGAGGGAGCTAGTTTTCTGCTGCTCCAGAGATCAGACCATGAAACAATCGATTTAAAACACAAGAAAAGAGATACTGCCTCAACATGAGGGGATTCTGTGACTCTATAATATTTAAGGACTATTTTTAGGTTGTTTGAAAAGTTCTTAAAAAACATTTTAATTTTTAAAAAAAGTTCTGATCTCTGTATCATTTTCTGCCTCTTATGCATCTCCTTGGGGGCCTTGATGGGCTGGGTTGCAATATGTAAATACATTAATAAACAAAAATTAATTAATTGATATTGCCAGCAAGGAGAGGACCATGTGGTACCTGCTTTCCATATAGATGTTGAAGAGGAAAAGTCTCTCGGAGTGAGGGAAGAGGCTTCAGTCTAATCCAGCAGTAATGTACTGTATCTACTCATGTATAAGTAGACCTCATGTATAAGTAGACCTCATGTTTAAGTCAAAGGCAGGTTTTCAGGCCAATATTGTGGATTTTAATATGGGTCATGGATAAGTTGAGGGTTATTCCACAGAAGGGGAAAGTGCCAGTGCCATCTCAAGAAGCCAGCCACCCCTGACTGCTGCCACCACCACCATTGTCCCACACAGGCATTCAGAAAGGCCTTTCACCACTCTGTTCAGAGAATTAGATGATACTTTTTAAAAATAAATAAATAAATAAATAAAAGCTAAGGTACAGTATTAATTTATCAAGAATGAAATGAAATGCTTCTCAGAGTAAGAGTGTAGAAAGGCAAGAGTTTAGTCCATCCCAGGAGAACCTAAAAAAGCACCAACCCCCTGTTATGGCCCCATGCAACCCCCAATATTGATATGGTTTAATTGGCAAATATTATTTAATTGGCAAGCTACATTAATTGGCATTGACACAAGATGGAACCTGAGATGATTGGAAGGTCAAACCAACAGGAAAATTACTGACTGTAAACATGAGATTACAAGGAAGATCAGCCACACCCCTCCTAGGTGAAACCGAAGCCACTGTCAGGCAGATTATAAGGCAGTTTTGGAGATAATAGGCTTATGCAAAAGATGTACCTCTCTGATAGAATACAATGGTCAAACCAAGGTTCCACCATACAGTGATTGCCTTAACCCTAGTCCCTCACACTTGGATATTTTCCTGACAATGCTTAGCTATTATGACAGCCATTACTTCTTTGTTACCTAAGCAATGAGACCATTTACTCCATCTGGACCCCACTGTCTGTGTTGCAACTCCCATTGTCCTGTTACCCTGATTGCTGGGGTCCCTTGGGGGACATCTAAATGTGTTCCACGTGATGGGGAATGGAAACTAGCCAGAGCACAAGCAATAGCAATGCGAGAGGCAGGGTAACCTAGCAGGGTCTTTTTACCCAGTTTTTACGGGGTCAGGCCAAGCCAAAAACCAAAAAAAAAAAAATCTAATAAATGATTTTATTAACTACAAGAATTACGCACTTGCACACTTATGCACTCACTCACACGCACCCAAGAGCTTGTCAAGAAGAAAAAGAGAGGAAATTGGACAGGGGGAGCAGTACAGGGGTGTGTTGGGGTAATACTGCACCTAGTCCTGAAGTCCGGGGTCCGACAAGGCAGCGAAGCGGTGGGACTCAGCATGGAAGTGGCTGAGGGGATTGCTCGGCAGACAGAGCAAAGGTCAGCTGGGAAGACCGGGAGCAATCCAAAGAGGCGCTCGAAATCGGGGACTATTTGGAAGGGAAAACGTACCTGGAAGATTAATCCTTTCCCAGGGAAAACAGTGGGCGTTGCAGTGGCACAAAGTTCCACATTGGTAATTCCCTTGCGTGATGGGATTATTGGGTCTATGGACCTTTGGCTGGGTTTTGTGGTATGACTTTTAGTTCCTACTTTGAGATATTTGCTCAACTTGGGGCAGACATGTTAATCCCTTTAAGTTGGCATCTCGGGGCGGAGGACCTTTTGTTTATTGTGGATTTGTTTCTCTTGAGGTTTTCCTGGGGCTACATGATGGGAATTTTACTGGTCTGACCTGGTTTTCAGTCTTTCGGCCTTGCCTGCCTACGTGCTCCTTCGGGGAACCTCTTATGGCACACAGAACCATATTTTAATATTAAAATTGTAGACCCCGAGATAGGGTTTCTCCACTGAAGTAACAGTCCACTAGGCTTGGAAGGTGACTCACATTCACATCACTTCAGGGAGGGTAATATAAACCCTCCATTTTGAGCAGTCGGATGCAGCACCTGAAATGCTGGACACGGCTCTGTGAATCCTGATTTGGTCTGCCCTTAGACACAAGTTTAAGCCACTCCACTGCTTCCTCACTGCTCTTCTGGATTGGTAATTATAACCCAAAAACCTCAGCCTTGCTATTCATGATTTTTCCTCCCTTTATCCTTTGGTCAGCTCTTTTGTGAATGTTTGACTACTTGTATCTTGTGTGCATGCGAGAGTGAATTCCCCTCAATAAAACACATTTCTACCTTACTTTTGAATCTCTGGCTGGTTCTTTTCTGCAAGGACCCCATAAATATAGGTGGCAATTCTCGCTAAGTTACCCCCTTCTTGCAGGCCTCCTAATTTTGAGCTAATTAATTCTTAGTCACATGGAGGTAATGGCATCATTGGCAGACAGCTGAGTCACTCATGTTTTCGGGTAACACCCCTCTACATTCTCAGTACTCCTTTAAGGAGAGGCACCAAAAAGCTGCCATCGCCACTGCCATTTTCTCACCCACATGTTCAAAAAGGCCCAAAGCAGTGCCATGTTGGAGAGAGTAGAAGGGGTTGGTGTTTGTTTTAGGTTCTCCTGGGGCGGACTAGGCTCTTGCCCTTTGCTACTCTACTCAGAGAAGTTCCTTTTTTGATAAGAGTTAAGGTATAGTACTTACATTGACCGGTGGATAAGTCAACCCAGGTTTTTTGGGGTCAATTTTGACTAAAATTTCTAGACTTATACATGAGTATATACAGTAGATGAAAAGACAGGGACCCAAATCAAGACTTTTAAGAGCTAAACAGTGGCCTGAAAAGATAGATCTACCAGTTTAGGGGTTTTCCCCCCCTCCAAATTAAGATTATTATTATTTTTTTTAGAATCACAGTCTTTGGCCATTTCCATGCTACACTGTTATAGTGCTATTATTCCACTTTCAACATCCTATGGATTCCTAGGGTTTGTGGTTTAGAGAGGGACATTTAGAATTTTCAGCCACAGAGCTCTTTGGTCTCAGTAAACTACAAACCCCAGAATTCCACAGGATATTGAAAGTGGAATAATAGCACTGTAAAAATGTTGTGCGAAAATGGCCTTTCCCTCTTTGAAGAAATTAGTGGATTTTGGCAAATTCTTACCAAAAAAATGAATAGAAATAAAATGCTCACCCATCCCTAACAACCATACTTTGATGTTGTAGAAGTGGAAAGCTTCTAATCTCTCTGCTGAACTATGAGTTGCCAAAGAGCTGGAAAGAAGACCCATTGAATTTTGTGAGATTTATTTCAGTGTAAATATCCCCAGTTATCCTTTAAGCAGGATCAGATCAGTCTATTCTTCTTAACTATCCCAATATTTCCTAGGAACCTAAGAAGACCTTTTCAGGACTGTATCCAAAGCTATAAATTATGTCATTCAAGCTTCATCACAACCACTCAAGCTTGTTTTATATCTTGGAAACCAAGAGTCATAACAATTTCACAAGAAGAATTCAGATCTGGCCAGTTCTCTGAGGCAGGAGGCCAAGAGCAGAGCTTAATTTGAGCTGTGGCTCAGAAAGGCTTAGTCCTGAGATGCTTTCATTGCCAGCTTTCAGCTCTGGGATTTTTTAGCATGTGCAGAGTGTGTTTGAACCATTGCCCTGTTACTAAAGATTTCACACATACTTCTGCAAGTAAGGGCGTAGCTGTTCCACAAGAAAGAATAAGACCTCCAGGAAAGCCATGACATCATTGTTGGGCTGGATGGAGGGAAGTTTGAAAACAACTTCCATTGGTTAAGAGTGTGACTTTGCACACCAAAAGATGGTAAGGCATCAAGTCCCAATGCTGTTCCTTCCATGAAATTCTATTTCAGAGAGCACGACTCTTGCAATAGAAGCCATTCTCCTCAACACTTGTTAAAATGATGCCAACCATTTCATTCACATATCCACCACTTCAAATGTAGCGACTCATGGTAATGTTAAGAGTTCCTCACTTGTCCAAGTAATGTGCTGTTCAAAGAAAGCTCCATGATAGCAAACCTACTTTGCATGTAGCATCATAAAAGCATAGAGCTGGAAGAGACCCCAGATGCCATCGAGTCCAACCCCCTGCTATGCAGGAACACACATCAAAGCATTCCCAACAGATGGCCATCCAGCCTCTGCTTAAAAACCTCCAAAGGAGGAGACTCCACCACACTCTGAGGCAGCATATTCCGCTGCCCGACAGCTCTGACCATCAGGAAGTTCTTCCTGAGATTCAAGTGGAATCTCCTTTCCTGCAGCTTGAATCCATTGCTCCTTGTCCTAGTCTCTGGAGCAGCAGAAAACAAGCCCACTCCCTCTTCAACATGACATCCCTTCAGATATGTAAACATGGCTATCATGTCCCCTCTTAACCTTCTCTTCTGCACACTAAACATACCCAGCTTCCTAAGCCGTTCCTCATAGGGCATGGCTTCCAGACCCTTCACCATTTTGGTCGCCCTTCTCTGGACACAGTCCAGCTTGTCAATATCCTTCTTGAATTGAGGAGCCCAGAACTGGATACAGTATTCCAAATGAGGCCTAACCAATGCAGAATAGAGTGGTACCATTACCTCCCTCAATCTAGACACCATACTCCTATTGATGCAACCAAGAATCACGTTGACTTTCTTGTAGAAGGCCTCAGGTTCACTTTCCCAAGCTCAGGTAGGTCTGGGAAAGACTCTTGTCTGAAAACAATGGGATCACTATAACTGAGTGGAAACCATTCCTCCCTCACCAAGTGCCCTGTAGATGTATTTGATGACAAATCCCATCATCCCCAGTGAACCAGTCATTGGCGATTTACCATGTATCTGGGGATGATGAAGGGACTTTGTTGGAGAAGGCTGGGTTGGCAATATGGAATTGACAGTAAGAAGCCTGATAGCCTCTTAGCTATCATATAATATGTGACAAGTGCCTCTGGGTTTCAACTGATTCTCTGTACTGGAGTGGGAAAAGAGAGACAATCTGGAATGGTGATTTAAGTGTTCAAGTAAGACACTGGGAGACCATGCACATGCTGTCATTCCTCTTCTGTTGTTCTCCCAGTAGGAGACAGTTTGGAAAGCATTGCATTTACAAAGGAGATCATTAATGGATTAATCGGTTAATGACCTCCCATGCAAAAGAAATGCTTTTGAAATGGTATCCCACTGGGAGAACAACAGAAGAGGAATGACATCATGTGATAAGTCCTAGCCAAAGACTGTATTATCTTGCCACAAATGGGATTTACCTGCCTTGTGCAATAAAGTCCTGAGTAAAAGTAACATTGTTCTTGTTAATCTCTTCCTTTTCTTTTTGCCACAATTGTGCAATTATGGTTTCCCAGTACACATCTTTTCATTTGTTTTGCCATAATTGTGTAATTGTGGCATACTGGTCACACCATGGCCACACAATTGGACCATGACATCAAAACAAATTTTAAAAAAATGGGATAAAACCAACATTGTTCCTGTACATCATGATGACCTCTTTGTCCAGACACTGGAATTGGAGTGACTTCACCCTGCTTGGGGATGGGGAAGGGGAGAAGAGGAGAACCACAACCATTTACACCACATGACTGCTGGAATGTCAGAACTACAGCAGAAGGAAACAATTGCAACAAAAAGAAATAGGTGAACAGCAGTATTGGAGCTATTAACATATTTTTTTCCTTTGATGAAAAGATGTGATCTAATAATGATGGAAATGCAATGCAACAACAGGAAAGTTACAACATCAGGTAATAAGGAAAGATCAAACAGGGAACCAATCCACTGCAATCGTGAAACAAACCTATCGTGTGATAAAGTCCTCTGTCTGAGATGTTGTCCATTAAGATGGAACTGAGGGATTTCAACAAAAGCAGAAGCCATTCACCTTATTGGCTGTATGAGGACAAGGAACGAAGAGCAATAAAAGACAAGTAATAAAATTTCAGCTCCATTAGCAACAGAAAAGTAACTTCTCTTGAGATCTAGCTGCCCTTACTCTGTGCAAAGCTAACTTTTTGTTTCATAGGCAGAGACAGTTTAACAGGCTCCAAAGCCAAGATTATTTGGGTTGCCTGTTTCTGCACTTTTTATGGCTCACTAATATCCTAAAACAGGTTGGCCAGAATTGGATGCAGTATTCAAGATTCAACATGTCATTGATTCACATTTGGCAGGGTGGAGAAAATAGAGCTGCTGGCTGCATACAGCTCCTGTACCCCCTTTTCTGCAGACCTTGGTATCTCCAGGACACTCTTGGAAGCCCTGAGACTCCTCCCTTAAAAGGGGGGGGGGCATTTTGGATTCCAAAATGCAGGACAGTAATCCTGCAACATGCAATGATTAGCTCTCTCCCATGTTGCTGACCCCCTCCTCAAACCCCAAAAAAGACTGAAAAACACCTACAAATGACAGCAGAATTGACACCATGTTACTTTCAATTTTTCCAGTCTTCAGTCTTTTCCCCTAATAATTCCTAGCATGGAGTTTACCTTGCTTTCCATCAGCCACACACTGGCTTGTTTTTGTCATGTCTTGACCCTGAAATTTATCCATTGCACAATGATAGACCCCTTCACTATAAACAAGACATCAAAGTCATAACAGTAATACTGGAGTATTGCCTTGAGTGCTGAACGTCATGTCACTGAAAAGTTAATAGGAGTTGGAAACTGGAAACACAAGGAAAGCAGTGGAAATAATATTATGGAGCTAAAGGGACTGTTTCTCTATGATGAGGTACTAAAAAGAGCTAAATATGTACAACTTGCTTCCACAATGTCTGAGAGTGAAAGAAACAATGTAACACCACAGGAATATCCAAAGTGGCTGAACACACCAAACAAGGAGAGAAGTTGGAAGAAAACAGAGCTACAGATATAGACAGAAAGGATAGAGTTTTTATATATGTTTTTCTTATATTTTCCCCCCAAAGAAATGGTTTCAGTGAAAATTGGAATGCAACGTGAAATGGAATGAAGTGTGAGCCTGCAGAGGAGATGCCTTATTTTTGTGAGCTTTCCTTTTTAATTAGATGGCCTTTCTGTTCTTTCTTTCTAAAGATTTTTCCTAACATTGGGCTTATTAATTTGTAAGCCATGGAATGGTTATTCCAATTTTGTTTTACTGTAATAGGCTTAGGTAAATTAAATGCTGAGGTATTATGAATCCCTTTCAAGTCACTCACAGCTTTTCTGCTTTCCTTAATGACAATCGTGTTGGGTACTAGAAATGCAAATAGCTCTGAAATGAAACTGAAGATTATGTGGAGGGCTATAGGATGGACAATTTGTGGACCCCCAGATGTTATTGAATGCAGGAGCCCAGTCAACTAGACTCAGGGATGGTAGAACATATAGTTCAACAATATCTGGATGACCATATGTGCTCTGGCCCTGGTATAAGGACTATAGACATCATAAAGGTACTGATAGTTTTCTGAAGCACAGATATTCCCATATATAGTTTTTAGGATGGTGAAGGCAACATAGAGGGGCATAAGGACGACACTGACATCCATTAAACTCATCTGTCACTGTAGAATTTGCCACTGTAGGGGTTGAAACCCCATCCCCATTATTTTTCCTTGTAGGATTGTGCTTTTGAGGAGATATAAGGAGTATGAACCTTGTTGTAAAAGAAATTTATTTTCTTCCATCATAGCAGCAAATTCAGTAGCAGCAAGAACCCAAGGGTTGTAAAAACATCCCAGGGTCAACTTTATTTTAAGGAGAAAGAGGTATTATGCAAGGGCATTCTCAAATGTGTAAGACTGTGCAAAGCAGTGTGAGTGAAGGAAAGACAACCTCCATTACAAGCTAGGAGATAGTCACATACACAGGAGTTCTAGCCCCTCCCGTCTGCGGACTCATAACTCTACCTCACCTGTAGCATCTCTCCCTGGACATTGCCTTATTTGGAAGGTAGTTTGTAATTGGAGGAAACCTCATATTACCTGCCCCTCTGGACATTTCCTTATATGGATGGAAGTTTCTGGACATTATCTAATATGGGGCGGGTGGTCTGCAATTTGTGGAAAAATGCCGCAGTGGGTGCGTATGCTGTTTACCTGGATAAAAAGGCCTTGCCAAGCCTCTGGCCTTTGTCCCGAACCTCCGGCACCCTGCTGCAGCAGATTTATATATTTTTATACTTTTATACTTTTGTACTCAATAAATCTGGCCTCTAGCCTTTGAACCAAGAAACATCTGGTCATTTGCCTGTTTCTCAGAAGAAGCTGTCCTTCTTAAGGGCGTAGAAGGTGACAGCAGTCTGAAAGAAAAGGTAGATGAAGAAACATGTGAGATGGTCTCATGGGAAATACTAAAAGTTGTTTTCTTCTCCCTGTCTCATAACGCTAAAGCCCAAGTTCTTCCAATAAAGCTGATCAAATAGGAGGTAGAGGATATATAAACGAATTCTTCTTCACACAGTGCACAGCATATCAATGAACAGAACTTGGTATCAGATTCAAGGCTGATAACAGAAAGTATTTATTCACATAACCTGTGGAATTAGCTAACATAAGACAGCCACTGCCAGTCTAGGCTGCATCAACTGGAGCATAATGTCCAGACATGATTTTAGGCTTTCATCAGACCTACCTAAAATACAGTTATAGAAAGCACTGTTCAAGAAGGATATAGACAAGTTAGAATTTGTTCAGAGGGGGATAACCAAAATGGCAAAAGGTCTGGAAACCAGGGCCTATGAGGAAGGGCTTAAGAAGCTGGATATGTTTAGCTAGGTATGTTTAGGGAAGATAAAACTGAAAAGTGATGTAACAGCCATCTTCAATTATCTGAAGGGATGCCATGGAAAAGATGGATTGAGCTTATTTTCTGCTACTCCAGAGACCTGACCATGAACCAATGGATTCAAGTTACAAAAAAAGAGATTCTACAAAGAGCTGGTCACCACTTTGCCCCAGTAGGTGATGGTTATTCCGTGGATGGTAAAATCTCCTTCTCTGGAGGCTCTTAAGCAGAGCTTAGATGGCCATTTCTTGGTAGTGCTTTATTTGTGTATAATTCTATGATTCTAAGATGTAGTTACTTGGACAGCTTTAAATGGAGATTGAACCATGTCATGGAGGATGGAATCATCAGTGACTACTAATCAGAATGGCTATGTATCACTTCTGGCGTCAGAGGCAAGATGACATACAGCCTAAGTAGGAGGGTTAACATCCTGTCTCTGAGCTTCTTGTGAACATCTGATTGGCCACGGGGAAAGAGAATGTTGGCCTTGATAGCCTTTGATCTGGACCATCTCAGTTCACAGTTGTTGTATTGTCTATTGGCTTGGCTGGGAAAGGGAATTATATTTGACAAATTTATGGAAGATGAGGTTATCAATTATTATTCCTTGCTATGGTGGCTATAAGCAGCCTTCAGGTTCAGAGACAGTGGCCTCAGCCCAACATCCTTTTAGTGTAGCACAAATATCTGTAGGTGGACATATGCCACAGTCTCTAGTAATTGCCACAATGATCAAAAATATTTTTTTTAAAAAAATGCTCCTAAATGTCAGGCCCCTCTTTGTGTCCCCCTTCTACTTCATTTGCAGGTCACTTCCTGATAGGGAAAAGTATTTTCTTGGCCTAAAATTGCCCAGCATGAAACTAAAACATGGTAATATAGCCCCCATACTCATTATTTTTTAAAAAATTATCATCAGGGAGATAACAGGGCATGTGGCCCTCCAAGATCCCTACAGGAGATGCAGGCCCTTTCCGCATGTGGGGGGGGGGGAACGCCCGAAAATGGAGCTTACCAGCTTTGTTTTCCAGCTGGCTGAGTCCGTCGCCACGAGGAGCAGTGCACGTTCACTGCTCTGCAGTCCTCTGGCGTCCCAAATGGCGGCTTCAGGTTGGTGGAGGCTCTCCACCAACTGGAGAAGCTTGCCAGCTGAAAGCCCGCCCCTGGAAGATCTGCAGGCACGCACTTGCACGCGCCTGTAAATCTGCTCTGGAGCTGGGCGACGGAGCTACACAGCTTCGCTCGCTCCGTGCTTTTTAAAAACCTCAAAAAAAAAGGTTTTTAAAAAACACGCTGCGCGACCACTTCTGGTCGCGCAGAACCGGACTGAGGTGTGGATCTAAAGAAAGTAGTCCACCCCAGTCCACTCTACGGTGCAGAAGACCTCCGTTGGAGGTCGCTCTGCACCATTTTAAATTCCCAGTGCAGAAATGGTCGCAGTCTCCTAATCCCCAAAAGTTGCCTACTTCTGCATTATCCAATATCATTTGCTTTATCCAGTTTTGCTTTTCCCCCACAACAAAACCCTTGCTGTTTGACTCCACAGTATCATTTCCTCACTTATTCCCCTCACCCCACCTTCCCTTCCATTCCCACTTTCCTATTTAAAAACATTTTAAATGGAGGTTGAACCATGTCACATTCTACCATTTGGTTTTCAGATTGAAAAAGGAAACCACCTGAAAGACTTCCTCAGGTTGGCACCTAAAAGCATCTCAAGTGAAGCTTAACGAGCCCTTGGCAACAACCAACCTCTTGGATTAATTATTTACCGAGCAAGGCTTAGATGTATACTTTGTTCATTATTCAAAAGCATCCTATGAATGATTTATGATGACGTGTCATATCTCAGAGTGAACAAAATGAGACTGAGGACAGTGTGGAAGGATTTTTTTTAAAAAAAAATAGTCTACTTTGTAAAATGTAAAGAGGAAATGGCAGGAGGCTGTGACAAAGTAGCACAGGGTAAAAAAAAAAGCTGCAGAAAAAAAACTACAAAAATGGCAATGTCTGTTTAGTAGATGGGGGAGGAAGCATCAGTGGCCCACGGTCTGCTGAGGGGGTCTCACCACCCTGCAACTATGAGATGATGTGTGTGTCCCCCACCCACCCACAGCCCTTGCTTAGACTTTGGGCCACTGATAAGGAAGAGAAATGAAAGGAAGATAGGAAATGAAAACTGCATACCGGTGTAGTCAACGCTTCTTCAGTGATCCTGCTAGAGGGAGCTCCCTGGGGGCTGAACTTCTGTTGTCCAGCAAGTCCTATATAATCCAGGAAGTCTCCTGTATCTGGAACAGCTGTAGGAGTAGTCACTGTAAAACAGGGTGTAGAATCACTGCCCCTGCAGCATTCAATACATTGGCTGCTCCTGACCTGCTGCTGCTCTGTGGTCATTGGTTCTGCAAGCGATGTACCACCATCCTAAGAGAATCAAGCCCACTTCTTCCTCTCTCAAGCACAAGCTGCTGTGCAGAATATGGTTTGGCTGACCCATCTGACAATCAGGTATCTACTTCCCTGCAGATATCAGTTGCAGTGTACCCAGCTAGAAGAAAATAAGTGTGTCTCCACCCAACCCCACCACTACCACCACCACCACTCTCCAGCAACACAGAAATGGGCTTATGGGGGTTGGCTATACTCCTGAAGAAGTAGGTTTATGGTAAAAACATTTGGTCACTGCACGCACAGCAACCATAACAGTGTATTGCAATAGCCTAAGGAAGACGTGTGTGTGTGTGTGTGTGTGTGTCTTCAAGTCACCTGTCAACTTATGAGGAATTTCATAGGGGTTTCTTAGGCAAGGACTGCTCAGAGGTGGTTTTGCCAGCTACTCCCTCTGAAATACAGCTGACAGCACTGGGTATTCATTAGCAGTCTTCCATCCAGGTACTAACCACAGCTGACCCTGTTTACCTTCCAAGATCAGATGGGATCTGGTGCCTTTAGTGTATTTGTTGTGTGCTTTCAAGTTGTTTCCAATATATGATGACCCTATGGTGAACCTATCACAGGGTTTTCTTGGCAAGATTTGTTCAGAGGGGGTTTGCCTTTGCTTTCTTCTGAGGCTGAAAGACTGTGACTTAAGCAAGGTCACCCAGTGGGTTACCATGGCTGAGTGGGGATTCAAACCCTGGTCTCCAGAGTCATACTTCGAACCACTACACCATCCTGGTATTTATAGCATCATAATTACTGAGCCTAAGGGCCATTTTGGACAATGTAAAAAATCAGATTTTTCCCTTGGTGTTGCAGTCATTATAGCCCTGACCTGATCTATGCAGTAAAGTGTTCCATATAATGTGGGAGACTTGTTGTTGGAGATATGGGCCCGAATCTTCCAAGTGACTTACATTGGCATTACCAATGATTCGATCATTTTCAGGCATTATAGAGTACATTTTCAGGCATTATAGAACAAAGTGTTCAGTACTATCTTGTACAACACTTTTCCTCCAATGTGCAACAGCAGATGAACAACATCTGAACACAGCTCCTCCCCTGAACTTAAACAGCCACTGATTGGCTGCAAAGGTATACTTGGGCACTAATCATCTGTCATTGCAAAATAAGGGGCAAGGTGCAGTATTGCCCTCCTAAATCTCCAGCATAAATGCAATGATAGAGCTTTATACTCCATCAGGTTCAAATAGACTCTTGGCCATAGAGTGCTTCTAGGTCAAAGGCCCCTAGAAATGCTCTTCCACAATCAATAACATGAAGAACTGCAAGAACCTTTCCACACTATCAGGGATACTCTTCAGCAGCCAGGAAGATGGGTAGACAAAGGAAGTTTCTCTATTTGCACGATGATTGTTCTTGCAATCCTTAAAGAAAAACTTGGAGACTAAGAAGAGGATATGTGCCAAGAATTTGTCCTGTTCCTCCTTCTCTCTCAATGTCTCTCTGTCTCTCATTTTGTGTGTATGTGTGTGTCATTCTCTCTCTCTTTCTCAAACACATGCCCACCGACACACACACAGAAACACATACGCACACTGTGCTCCTCTCTCTCTCTCTCTCTACGTTTATCTCTCAGCAAGTAGCTTCACTTTTTCCCTTTCTCCCCCTGCTTCCTTCTCATCAGCCCACAGAAACTGAGCTTGAAAACCCAGCAGGCTGGAAATGTGGCAGGCTGCATGTCAATTTCCCCATCCTTGCTCTTCTCTTTGAAGCAGCAGACTTAATTGAGGTGTTAATAAGTTGTTTCCTCCTTTCTGCTTCTTCTGATATTACCCTTGAATGTAATTGCTTAATTGTCCACACACAGGTGCACATACACATTGCCTCTCAGCCTTTTGTCTAAGATCAAGTGTAATGTGTGAGTAATTAAAATGATGCTGAGGAAAGGAAATGTAAAGATTATGAAGGGAACCAGTGTGCTTTTGTAGTCTGAGGCCATTTCCACACTACACTGTTATAGTGCTATTATTCCACTTTCAACATCCTACAGAATCCTGGGGTTTGCAGTTTAGGGAGGGGCATTTAGAATTCTCAGTCAGAAAGTAATTTTGCCTCAATAAACTACAAATTCCAGAATTCCACAGAGTTTTGAAAGTGGAATAATAGCACTATAACAGTGCAGTGCGGAAATGGCCTCAATGTTGGACTATGACTCTGGAAGACCAGGGTTCAAACCCCCACTCAGCCTTGGAAACCCACTGGGTGACCTTGGGCAAGTCACACTCTCTCAGCCTTACAGGAAGGCAGTGGCAAACCTTCTCTGAATAAATCTCTCACCACACACACACACAAAAAAAAACTTATAAGACTGTTACCATAAGTCAGAGTTGACTTGAAGGCACATAGCAGCAATGACACAAGATGAAAATACACCAAGGGGAGGCAAAAGAGGTAATATGGCTCAATCCCCCAAACAGCCCTGCTCAGTTCAAAACCACATCTTCTGAAGATAAGTATCAGTATAGCTATAATGCCTGTGTAGTGACCGCATTATACTTCTGTATGCTTGAGGGAAAAAAACCTCAGAGAAAAAAACAGAAGGCAGACTCCACAAGCATAATTTCTCACCCATTTGTTTTTGTGACCTTGGACCCTCCAGATTACCACCATCCTGGAAACACAGTTTGAGGGGAAAAGGAGGAAACTGTCATGCCTGGAAGCCCCCAGGAGTGGCCATTTTTTTCTAAAGCACAGTGGGGAACGAAGGAGGCAGCGGGCCAATTCCTGTACGGTCATTCCCCTGGAGTCACCCTGCAGGCTGCACAGCTATCACCAGTGCAACCAGAACTGATATTCTGTCTTGCTCCAGTCCAAGAACCCAGGTGCCAACAAAGGCAGGATCCCTCCCAATAGCCACAACACACAGACATGAACAAGTCAATACTTACTGCAGCCTAATACAGACCCGAAAGGGAGAGTCCATGACACTCGGAGCACCTATACAGGGAGGACTCGATAATCAGGCAAACAGCTGGGGAAGGCTGCTGAGCAGTAAACGCCAGAGATGGCTGGGGAGAAGTCTGTAGCAGACAACTGCCATTTCTGGTGGAAGCAAAGTAGTGTTCTTTTGATCTTTGGCTTGTGTTCCTGAAAAAACTTGACCCTTGTTTTGTGTGCTGACTATGCTGTTGGATATTCCCTTGAACTAACTGACACTCACTAGAAAAGACAATAACGGCCATTTCCGCACAGGGCGAGGGAATCGCCCCGTGCCACTACTTACCGGACTTCTTGGCTCCCCGGTCTGGTCCGCGCTGCTCCGGAGCAGTGCGTGCTCGTCGCTCCACACTGCTCTGGGGATGAAAATGGTGGCTTCCGGTTGGTCGAGGGTCTCGACCAACTGCTGAATCTCGCCAGCCTAAACCCTGCCCCCGGCAGATCGCAGGCTCACACTGGTGTGAGCCTGCAAATCTGCACCGGAGAGCGGGCATGGAATGGCGCGCTCCGTGCTTTTGAAAGACCTGTTTTAAGCAGTCTTTCAAAAGCACGCTTGACGACCACTTGGGGTCGTTCCGGAGCGGGCTGAGGTGCGGATCTACATTAAGTAGGTCCGATCCAGTCCGCTCCCAGGTGCAGACGTCCTCCCTGGAGGACACTCTGCACCGTTTCTATTAGCCTGTGTGGAAATGGCCAATGTTTAGTAAGGTAGAAGGCAGTAGGAAAAAAGGAAGTCCACGTTGCAGATGGATAGACTCAATCAAGAAAGTCATCCTTGAATCTGCAAGACTTCAGCACAGCGGTTGAGGGTAAAGTGGTTTGTAGGTTCCTCATCCATATGTTTGCCATAAGTCAAAGTCAACTTGACAGCAGTTAACAACAATAACAACAACAAGGGACCACAAAGGGGCTGTATGTGACCTATGGGTTGAACTTTCCTTACTCTTGCTCTTAAGGGTGGCAGCTCGTGGCTCCCATGTGTGTGGAATGCTAAATACTCTCTGAGTGTTAGTCTGAACTTGACAGGAATTGTCACAGTGCTGAACCTATCTTAGCATCTTCTATAGTTGCTTTAAAATTCAGACTAAAACCCAGAATGGATTCACCAACCTGCAGATATGAAAGCTATGAGCAGCTCCTGCTTCTGGATTTTAAAAAAAACTTTCAAAACACATTCAGAGGGAGTGCAGCCTGAAGCAGGTATGGAGGGCAAAATTGCCCTTGGGACCTACTGAAGTTGCCCACTGCTGAGGTAGCTTGGGGAAAGTTAATTTGGCAGAATAAAGCAAGGATCTCTTCCTCCTGATGGCTTCATTATTACTTCATTAAATTGCAATTTGTTCTTGTTGTGTGCCTTTAAGTCATTTCTGACTTATGGTGACCATAAGGTGAACCTATCACAGGTTTTCTGGGGGCTGAGAGTGTGTGACATGCCCAAGGCCACCCAGTAGGTTTCCATGCCCAAGCAGGGAAGCAAACACTGGTCTTCAGGGTCATAGTCCAATGTTCAAACCACTACATAATGCTGTGTCTCTAATTTTCATAAATAGTACACATTTATTACACTGTACGCTGACCCTAAAGTGTGCCACACTGTGGAGGGAAAAGGTTGTTGTTTGGTGGAAAGCTTTCCACTGTCTCAACAATAAAATTTATGGGAGTGCTTCTGTCTGTTGTGAGGGGAACTGCTTTTATTATTATTAATATTCTAGGCATCAAGAATCAAGAACTTTTCAGAGACAGATCCTTTGCCTTAAAGAACAACTCAACATCATGAGGTTATTACAAAAGCAAGCTACATTCTGACCCTCTCAGGGCCAAAAGCCAGACCAGACAAGGTCTAGAGAACAGACTTGCTAAAATGCCTCTCCTTCACTTCTTATAGAAACAGAAGTCCTATAAACACAAATGTGTACCTTGACAAATTTCATCATGTAGATGGGAAAACTCCTTTCACAGAACAAAACCCTTTTCCTTCCTTACTATGGTAGATTTTGAGATCAGGGTACAATGCAATGTATACACTATATTAACATGGCAAAAGGAGGCAAATATTGCCATACAGGTTAGGTTTGAATCGAAGGGTGAACCAAAGGGTAAACCAAAGGGTAAAACTGGAGGGTGGAACTATTCACATGTTTCTCAGATCCCATTTTAGAACACTGCTGGTTTAGAAGAATGGTTTCTTAGCGCTCAAGTGCCATTTGCATCACTGAGAAGCTTAAATTCCCTCTCTACCATGCTTAATCTGCTTTCACATCCAAACACGAAGCAATTAAACCATAGTAGGATGGCAGGCTGTTGATGAGAAGGAAGTGGGAAGAGAGTTGGAGTGGGGGAAGCTATTCACTGTTTGATTGGCTTGTACATATAGCATACCAGAACTATGCTGTTTCATGTTCAAAAAGACAGTTTATTCTAATTCTGGCAGTAGTGCCAAAACAAATGCTTTTTAAAAATGGAATAAAGGAAAAACAAATGGCCAATACAGGAAGAGAGTGCCTTAAGCCTATGGAGATTTGCCCAAGGTGAAAGAAGAGTGTGATTTATAGTATGAGACAGAAAATAATGTCTGAGAAACTTTAAACTAGTGCGTGAAACAGACATAACTTCTTTCGTCCCACCATTCTCTCTCATCAAATAGGTTTTTGAAACAAGGTAAACCTCTTTGCCAAAAACATAAATGTAACCAGAGATATGAAAAGTCAGTTTTACTTAATTTGGAATTAGACTCCACCGTGTGCATATGTGCACGCGCGTGTGTGTGCGTGTGCACAAGTGCGTGTGTGCACATCTGTGTGCACACAGGCCTTCCAGTCACCTATTGATTTATGGTGACCCTATCAATTTTATAGGGTTTTCTTAGGCAAAGAATATTCAGAGATGGTTTTGCTAGTTCCTTTCTCTGAAATATAGCCTTCAGTACCTGGTGGTCTCTCATCCAAGTACAAGCCAGGGCTAGCCCTGCTAAGCTTTCAAAATCAGACGGAATTTGAGTGCCTGTAGGGTACTTACTGTAAGTTATTTTCCAAATACCACTAGGTGTCTAATACAGTCTGAAAAACCGCACTCTACAATCACTACCTGCAGTTGTCATCCAAGAGCCCCCCCCGCCAGCCCTTTACTTCATGCAGAGCTTATTTGATGGTGTTCATTGTGGCTGGGAATCCAATGGGCAAGCAATCAATTCCAGAAGTTGCAGGATCTCTGTTGCCAGCAATCCTGGGAGATGTAGTTTCCTAGGTCTCCCAAGTATAGCACATGCTCCCCATAGCCAACCAGTTCCTTCCTCTGTTGCAGATCAATAACAAGGGAGGACATTCATTTAAAACAGGACTAGGCAATCTAATATCTAGTACTACAGCTGCCATAACTACAACACCTGCTTAGCTTGTCCTGTAGTCAGGAATTATTGAGGCTGCAGTCAATGGCAGCTGGTGACTTGCATTTCACTAAGTTTGTGAATCTGTTTTGGGGCTTAATTTGGATTTTAAAGGCCCTCTCCAAGGTGCTAAACCTATCTGGAGGGTTAGGGCTCCGGTTTTTTAAAGTTCCAGCTAAAACTAGGAGTGTATTCACCACTTCACTGAAATGGAAACTGTGGTCCAAAACACTGGCAAGGCAAAAGATTGCCTGACCATGATCTAAACTTGCTGCTGTGTGCCTTCAAGTCAGTTCTGACTTGTGGTGATCTTATGGTAAGGTGGGGTTTTCTTGGCAGAATTTGTTCAGAGGAGGCTTCCCATTGCCCTCTTCTGAGGCTGAAAGACTGTGACTCGCCCAAGGTCATCAATGAGTTTCTATGGCCAAGCGGGCTTCAAGCCCTGCTCTCCCAGTGTCATAACCCAACCCTTATAGAATCATAGAGCTGGAAAAGACCACAAAGGCCATCAAGTCCAACCTCCTGCCATGCAAGAATACACCATCAAAGCATTCCTGACAGGTGACCATCCAGCTTCTGTTTAAAAACCTCCAAAAAAGGAGACTCCATAGCCATCAAGGCAACACATTCTATTGTAGAACCACCAGGAAATTCTTTCTAATGTTTAAATGGAATCTCTTTTCCTGAATTTTGAAGCCATTCCTTCATGCCCTAGTCTCTGGGAAAAAAGGTTTTCTCCTTCCTTCATATGACATCCTTTCAAATATTTAAACACATCTATCATATTGCCTCTTAACCTTCTCTTCTCCAAGTTAAATATACCCAGCTTCTCAAGCAACTCCTCATAAGGTTTGGTTTCCAGGCCTTCTAACGTTTTGGTCAATCTCCTCTGGGCACATCCCAGCTTGTCAATATCCTTCCTGAACTGTGGTGCCCAGAGCTGGACACAGAATTCCACCCTGGATCTGATCAAAGCAGAAAACTCAAATACTACATTAGGTCTCGTGATCTAAGCTAATGCAACTGAATAACCATGCCCCATTTCACAGCCCATGCTGTGGCATATTGTGAACCACTAATAATACATTGTTGTTTGCTCACCCCTTTCCCCTGTCCCCAAATGGGAAGTTTCATAGTGAGATCAGATCAAGGTTTCATGTCCTTTTGAACACTACACCACTGGTGAGTTGGGCAATTTTGTAATAGCTGATCTACTTATGAATATACAAATAGGACCCAAGCAAACACAAACAGCTGAAGTACCCAACAAACTGAAAAACTGCTGTTCCTTATCAGATAACTAGAAAAGCACACAACACCCAAAGATGCCTTCTAGCCTGCAACTAATTCTTTGTCCCCATTCCCTCCTTCCCTCCCTCTGTCTCTGCATCTCTGTCTGTCTCATTGATCACTTTGCACACAAGGGTAAGACACAAACATTGGCTTATCACAACACAATTTGAACTAGCTGTTTTTTCCTGCTTCATCTTTCTTTTCTTATAAGCAGTAGCAACAGGACAGGTTGCCTATCACAAAGCTCCTCACTGCTTGGAGAGGTCTGGATGCATTTCATTCCTTACTCCGTTCCCCAGCACCTCAGAAATCCCTATAGTGTTGTTGCTATCTGGCTTCTGACTTTTAAGGTGAATGAAGCAGGGGGAAACACTCACTGTCACTGCACTGAAGCAACAACCATAAACATGAATTCCAGTGTTTACAGTGTCATAAGTCCAGCTTACAAAACTGTAAATACTGAACATTATACTCACCGTGATAAGCCATTATTCTGGCTTAGCCTTATGTGTGAATATGACCACTCTTTCTCTCTTTCCCAAACTACAGTTCCCTTTATTCATTCCTCTTCCCCTTTCTCATTTGCTTTCAGACACAGGACACCACTGCATGGAAGTGAGCTGTGCTTTGCAGACCCATGCACGGGTGACTTGGGGTTTACTCTTGACAGGACTGACCTGTGCTTTGTATGTTTAGCGGGGTGTGCTTTGTATGTTTAGCTGGTAAGAACTGCAGTTGGTCCCACCTACTTTTTCTTTTAATCCCACCCTCTGTACTTGCTACCACCCACTGCTGGAACACCTCCACAATGCCTGGGACACTTTCTTACGCTGACAGTTTTTCACATTCCAGACTATCCTCTAATCATGGAACAGATGTTTCCCTAATCATTAATTTGTTTAGCAATGGACATGGCCAAGCCATCATGAAACAAAATTGTAGGCCAATTTCATTTTCCACTATGTCCAACTCAAACTCAACCCCCCTCCACTTTTAAATAATTGGAGAACAGGTTGCCACAAAAGGAACTTAGCATGAAACAAAGAATGTGGATCTTGCTGCAATGTGCTATAGTGGGGGAGCAGCAGCTAGGGTAGTAATCCTTTCTGTAAGAAGAGTTATAAATTTCTTGTACTTTTCATCTGTAAAATGTTGAATGTACTGTCTACAACAGAGACAGGAATACTGTAGTCCTTCCAGATGTTGACACACTACAATTTCCACCATAGTGGACCACTGGTCATGCTGGCTGGGAATCACACAGTCCAAAAATATCTGGAGGGCCACAGCTCTCTATATTGTTACCAGATGGTACACCCCCATGCTTTGATATGGTTTAACTGGAAAAATATATTAATTGGCATAAATATAAAATATACCCTGCTATGGCTGCATGGCCATGCTGGCTAAGAGGAAAAGCAAATTAGGTCAGAGAAGACCTTCAGGCATAGCCAGGTCATAGTCAGGAAATCACCAGGAAATTCCAGCAATAATGAACTTACTGTTAGCCCTGACGACTCACCTTTAAAAGACTATAGCATCTGGGAAATTCCCACAAGAGAGCTGACTGTCTTAACTCCTCTCCCTCTGACCAAGCAAGCTTTCCTTTTGTTCCCACGCCTGTCCAACAATTAATAAGCCATCAGGGTTACCATTAGCCCTTTGTCACCTAATACTAAGGCCATTTGCTCATTCTGGACCCACTCCCAGGACTCCATTGTTTACCAGAGAGGCATTAACACCCTCACCCTCCAGGCAGAAATAAGGTATTTAAACCTCAGTTTTTGGCCAGCCCACTCACAGTACATCAATTGCTGGTCACTACTCTGCTGCTCCGATTTCTATTTGTGTATTGTCCTTAGACTTGTGTCTAAGGCACATCGTTGCCTCTTTGCTGCTTTGCCGGATTGATAAATATCGCACACTTCACCTTAAAATCTTGCTATCCAAACCTTTCCTCCCTTTTCCTCCTGTTAGCCTTGTGTAATTGTGTGACTGCTTGGATCTTGTGTGTGGGATTGCAATTCCCCCAATAAAACACATTAAACTTACTTTTTTAAAGAAAATCTCTGGCTGATTTTTCCCTATACTAACACTGGTAAACACAGGTGTAAAAGATCTTGTAAGGTCTCCCCACTTTGCAGGTGACCTCTTCAAGCTAATATTCCCCATCATTTCACAAAGGCAGTGGAATCATGGGTGGATCCCTGAGACACCCACATTTTGGGGAAACAACATTATGTTTTGACCAATTTTGACACCCATCATAAACTCTGGAGAGAAAGAATATCATGTAAAAGAGAAAAAAAAGTAAGAACTGGTTGGGAGATATGTTTTCATTTTCTTGTTTTGCCCAGCTCAAGCTCCTCTTTCTTGTTTAAAGCCACCAGATATAAAGCACTGAACAATGCCATCACACTGTGTCATCTCCAGTAAGTGAGTTATCTTCTTGGTGTTCAGCATGTGCTGTCATTCCTGCCTTCAAAAGATTCATGCACATTGAAGAGTGTGTAATGTTGACAGAAAATATTTCTCAATGCCTAAGTCACGTTCTTAAGAGCAGGTGTTCTACCTTATTTATGGAAGAAGAAAGAGGAGTTGGAGATACAAGCATAAATGGAAGTTTCTATGAGAGATTTTTTTCCACCAGTCCTTTCTCCATTCTGAGAGGAAACCTCATTTACTCAGAATTCATAGACTGGGGTTGACATCTTCTCAGTTTCGGGCGACTGGACTGGATCCTGTCACATTCAGTGGGGGTCCAACAGACGCTGGAATTTGATGGCCACCATCCAACATCCCACCAGCTATACTGTTGTTGCCAAAATCCAGCAACCATTGTGGATCCTCTCAACAGTGATAGAATGACCTTCTACACCATAAAACCCTAAATACCAACAAGGCAGAGTATCTCCATCAATTTCAAATGGAAAGCAAATTCTGGAAATGGTTTTTCTTTGCAGCAGCATCAAATTTCATCAGCATATTCTTCTTGGCAGGGCAAAAAGTGGCTCCAAAATGGTGGGGAAGGGTGTTGTTAGTAGGTTGTACACTCCCATGCTTTGATATGGTTTAACTGGCAAATATTAGTCAGCATAAATATAAATTATGTTCTGCTCTGGCTGCATGGCCATGATGGCTAAGAGGAAAAGCTGGCTGCACACATGCATTGCAAAATCAGGTCAGGAACATCCTCAAGGCATAGCCAGGTCATAGTCAGGAAATCACCAGGAAACTCCAGAGACAATGAACTTACAGTTAGCCTTCAATGACTCACCTTTTAGAGACAATAGCGTCTGGGATGTTCCCACAGGATGGCTGATTATCTTAACTCCTCTTCCTCTGGCCAGCAAAACTTCCCTTTGTCTTCACACCTATCTAACAACTGAGGCACTATCAAGATGGCCATTAGTCGCTTTGTCACCTAAAGCTAGGACCATTAACTCATTCCAGACCCCATTGTCCATTCTCTGCACTTCATTGTTTACTCTGCCAGAGAGCCATTAACACACTTGCCCTCTAGCCAGAAAAGGAGTATTTAAACCCCAGTTTTTGGCTGGTCAAGTCACAGTACACTGGTTGCTGATCACCACTCTGCCACTCCAATTCCTGTTTGTGTACTGTCCTGAGACTTGAGTCTAAGCCACATTATTTCTTCACTGCTCTGCTGGATTGGTAAATATCACCCACTTTGCCATCAAAATCTTTCTGTCCAAACTTTCCTTCCTCTTCCTTCAGTTGGGCTTGTGTGACTGTGTGATTGCTTGGATCTTGTGTGTGTGATTGTTAATTCCCCCAATAAAACACACTAAGCTTACGTTTGAATCTCTAGCTGCTTCTTCCCTGCTTTAGTACTAGTAAACATAGGTGTAAAAGATCTTGTAAGGTTACTCCCTGTCACAGGCCTCCTCTTGAGCTAATACTCCCTACCATCTCATGGAGAAACTGGCACCACAGGTGGACCCCGAGTTCCCCACATTTTGGGGTAACAGTGTCAAGAAAGAGCAGGCTGGCTGAAGGTTACCAATCTCACCTTTCTACCTCAGAAAGAGGAAAAGAAGACTATGTCTGTGAACCAAGTAAAATTGAACTCTGTGAGGCTTAGGCCTGAATCTTTTTGGTAGTCCCTTGTAGAACAGATACATTGAATTAATTTACCTACTGAATGACTCACCATTCAAACTTTGATTCAACAGGCCAACTCTAGTTAACTAACTCATAGAACTCAGTAACATATAGTAGAGCTCCATAAATGGCAAACAGAATGTGCAAAATACAAATACTCAATAGAATACAGTTGTTTTATGATGGAGAGATACTAGCTCACAACAAGAAAACCTAAAAGGCTGCAAGGGTCCGAAATTAAGCAATGTGAAGCTGTAGGAATTGCCAAGAGGAGGGAGAGGTGAGAAAAAGGAGGAGGTTTAAAAGTACAATATAATACTTTCCCTAATCCACATACACACCACAGAAAGAGGAGGCAATTTGGGGTAGTTGCAATATGCAGGGAAGGTACTCCCCAAAAGATATAAGGTAGAAATATCAAAAGTTACCTCCCCTTGGTCACATTGTACTTGTGAAAGGCTAGAGAGTACTCCTGGTAGAACAGTGCAAAGACAAGGAGACAAGTTAAACGAGGTCCTTTGTCAGAACCAAGACTTTGAGGAAGAGGATGACCTAACAAGACTGTCTGGCCAAAATTCTGGATTCTGAAAGAGTTATTTCAGCTCAAGTGGGGCAAGGCCTAGGCTAGCCAGTGATTTCCATAGACAAGGAGCAAAGTTAAGTCAGTGATTTCAGCAAGAGACCTTCAGAAGCCAGAAGCCAGACAACTTGTAGTACTCTAGATACAGGTCATCACTCCACAGCTCCAATTCCCATTTTGTACTACCCTTGGACTCTTAGGGCCTTTCTGCACTACACTGTTGTAGTGCTATTATTCCAACATCCTATGGAATCCTGAGGTTTGCAGTTTAGGGAGGGGCATTTAGAATTCTCAGCCAGAGAGCTCTTTGGCCACAGTAAACTACAAATCCCAGAATTCCACAGGATATTGAAGGTGAAATAATAGTACTATAACAGTGTAGTGCAGAAAGGCCCTTAGTTTGAGCCACAATGCCTTGTCTCTTCTTTTCTGGATTGGTAACTATCACCCACACTGCTCTAAATTCCTCGTCATCCAATTCTTCCTCCTTTTTTTCCTTCAGTTAGCATTGTGTGATTGTGAGACTGATTGATTACTGATATTTCCCCCAAAATGAAAACATTTTTAAAGCACAGTTCTGAATCTCCAACTGGTATTCCTGCACTAGTACCGGTATACACAGGTAGAAGATCCTGCTCAGTCACCCCCTCTCGCAGGTCTCCCTTTGAGCTAATAATTCCCCAACTTTTCACAGAGGCATTGGCATTGTGGATGGACCTTTGAGTCACCCACCTTTTGGGGTAACAGTATGGTTGCTGGGAATTGTAGTCCAAGAACATCTGGAGGACTGCATGTGTTACACCCCTTATGGAGATGGAGGCTACTGACAATTCCCTTTCATTTTTATGGTCTTGCCTTGTTGGAGCAAATTATAAAGTGACCTCCATAGAATCATAGAATCATAGAAATGTAGAGTTGGAAGAGACCACAGGGACCATCCAGTCCAACCCCCTGCCATGCAGGAATACCCTCAAAGCACTCTCGACAGATGGCCATCCAACCTCTGCTTAAAAACCTCCAAAGAAGGAGACTCCACCACACTCCGAGGCAGCATATTCCACTGCCGGACAGCCCTAACCGTCAGGAAGTTCTTCCTGAGATTCAGGTGGAATCTCCTTTTCTGCAGCTTGAATCCATTGCTCCCTGTCCTGGTCTCTGGAGCAGCAGAAAACAAGCCCACTCCCTCCTCTACATGGCATCCCTTCATATATTTAAACATGGCTATCATGTCCCCTCTTAACCTTCTCTTCTGCAGACTAAACATACCCAGCTCTCTAAGTCTATCCTCATAGGGCATGGCTTCCAGGCCCCTCACCATTTTGGTTGCCCTCCTCTGGACTTGCTCCAGCTTGACCACGTCCTTCTTGAATTGGGGTGCCCAGAACTGGACACAGGATTCAAGATGAGGTCTAACCAAAGCAGAGTAGAGTGGTACCAGTACCTCCCTCGATCTAGTACCACTCTGTTCTGCTTTGGTTAGACCTCATCTAACCCATATTGTTAACTACCTTGGTAGAATGAAAATTAGTAAAGCCCCAAACATTCTGACTCATGTCTGCACTGTCTGCACTGCCTAAAATTAAAAGAAAAGGAAAAAACAGAGCAAAGCAGATAACTGGTACCAATCCCTCAGCTGAAATAATTCAAGGTCTTATATAATTCTTCCTTCTTTTGGACAAAAGGATTCCAGTTCTTTGCTGTTGATTACACACAGTTTAGATTTAATTCAGTATGGAAGAAAGATCATTGACCCTTTTTGAGCCATCTTTTGTGAGCTAATTTGTCCCTCCTTTCCCTCCAGATGGAGTAAGTCATTTTTATTTCTTTGTTTTATTGTGGACGCTACCCAAAAAAGAAAACCAACCCTCATATAAATACATATTAACTCCTTAGTTAATTGTTAAGATCTCTCTTCACAGCTAATCTGTGTACAGTTAAGGTTCTCTCTCCCACATGGCAGATTAGTGTCATTCGAGTGGAGGTAAGCTATGAAAACAATAAGCATTGCCTCGGTGGGGAGATATAAAGCCTGTGCGCTGCAACCTGAGAAATACCTTGTAGGTGGAAGGAGAAGAAGAAAGAGGAGGCGTACAGAACTTTTTCCACAAAGATTCTGAAGTTTCTATTGTTGTTAGGGAGACTGCTTTACAAAACAAGGAATGGAAAAATTAAATGGCTGAACATGTGAGCTATAGAGTTATACAAGGCTGGCATAGTGCCCAATGACTATGTATTAGGATGCGTGATTATTCAAAGAAGCATTTTCATCTAACAAAACTGAGATTTCTATGAAGCCTAGTTGTGTTGCACATGTCCAGAGAGCCTGAGCAATATTTAAATGTGTAATATAGACATGCAGAGCTTCTTCCACATGTTTACATTTAGAAAGAAATAGAGGAAAGTGTCAACCATGGGCCCTTTCCACACCGGGGTATTAAAATGGTGCAGAGCGACCTCCCACGGAGGTCATCTGCACTGTGGAGTGGATTGGGGTGGACTACTTTTCGTAGTTCCGCACCTCAATCCGCTCTGAAGCGACCGGAACTGTCGGCGCTGCGTGTTTTTTAAAAACCTATTTTCAGAGGTTTTTAAAAAGCACGGAGCGCGCAGCCCCATGCAGCTCCGTCGCCGCGCTCCGGTGCAGATTTGCAGGTGCACACTAGTGCACACCTGCAGATCTGCCGGGGGTGGGCTTCTGGCTGGCGAGCTTCTCCGGTTGCTGGAGAGCCTCCGCCAGCCGGAAGCCGCCATTTTGGACGCCAGAGGAGTGCGGAGCAGCGAGTTCGCGCTGCTCCGCATGGCGACGGACTTACCTGGCTGCCGGTAAGCTCCGTTTCAGCACGTTTTCCCCCGTTTCCCCCTCCACATGTGGAAAGGGCCATGGATTGGCATCCTGTTTGTGTGTTACAATGGTGCAAGTCCAGCATATGCCATCATAACTCACTTTTGTTGGTCATCAAAGAGGTTGGAACTCTGTATCAGCTGCAGAATGACCAAAATCCTTCCCAAACCCATCTTTTTTTCTGTTGTCTCTCTTCCCAAACACGACCTTTTCCTGGTTTGTGGAGATGTGGGGAGCAGCAGAGAAGGGTCCAACAATTTTCCTACAGCTGGATGCACAGCAATAACATCATCCTCCAGGACCTCTGAAGGAACTCTGGGATGTCTTGGAGAATTTTTGTTGCTATGCATTGAGCTATAAGAAAATAGCTGGATACTTTTCTGCTGTTCCTGCTGCTCTCCACCAGCCAGGAATAGGCTGGGGGGGGGGGGGGCTGCAGCAGAGAAAAGGTAGATTTGAGGGGTCAGATGGAAGCCATATCATACTTATACATGTGTGATATATCTCCCTGTCCATCTGCCAATGCAATTATACGTACAATCATAGAATCATAGAGTCAGAAGAGATCACAAAGGCAAGGTCTTCTAACCCCCTGCAATGTAAGAATATGCAGCTAAAGCACTCCCAAAAGATGGTCATCCAACCTCTGTTTAAAAAAAGGAGAGTCAACTATCCTCCTCCAAGCCAGTCTACCAACAGGAAATTCTTTCTAATGTTTAGGTGGAGTCTCTCTCTGTCTCCCTTATTTTATTTCATAATTTGAATCCATTTCCAGGAGTTCTTCTTCCCAGAAGAAGGAAGAAATGCCCCCCAATCAGATGGAAGATGAAGCAGGCTTATTTTCTGATGAGCTGGAGGATGGGGCCTGAACCAATGGATTCTAACTACCAAAAAAGGAGATCCCACCTAACCGTTAGAAAGAATTTCCTGATGGCAAGAGATGTTTGTTGGAAAAGGATGGCTTGACCTTTGTTCCAATTAAAATACTTTTGATGTGTCATGTGGGAAAGCACCTGGGGATGACTGTGCAAGTATGAGGTAATCCCCATGGGACGAGAAGGCTGAGTTATAGTGATATGAAACCTGGGCAAGGGGTTTCATCAGCCATGGTGACATGAAATCCTGGCTGCGGTTACATCAGCTAGTCCTTGTGTATATAAGAGGTGAGCTCTGACAGGCTTGTTTCTCGGTCTCCCTGACTCTTGGCAGAGCTCTGTCCAAGCATACCTCAATCTGATGTAATGATGCAATGCTGAACCTTTGTTGGAGGATCTGAAATCCTGTACAGATGTATATATTGGAACTGAAGAATAAAGAGCCTCCAAGTATATTTTTGGATGACAACACTGTGTGCCAGTGTTCTTGGTTGGCAGCTTTTGGGGTCAGAGCAGTGCTGCATGATATACTCTGCTGCACACCCTTCTTGTTGCTGCATTTTCAACTCTGCTGTATGCTTGTTTTGCTTGCCTCTGAGCCACGTTTGGTCAGAGAGCAGCGATAGGAGGGAAGATTTAGTGCAGTCTGCCTAAGGCCCATCATCCACCTTCCCTCCACAATGTTCAAGGGTAGAATGGAGTATGGTAGAGTCTCCTTCTTTGGAGATTTTTAAACAGAAGCTGGATGCCTATCTGTTGGGGGTGCTTTGATGTGTGTTCCTGCACGGCAGGGGGTTGGACTGGATGGCCCCCATGGTCTCTTCCAACTCTATGATTCTACGATTCTATCTCAAAAGGCGGACTCTGCTTTAATGGAGGCTTTTAAATGGGGGCTGGATTGTCATGTGTCAAGGACTAGTGGATTCCTGCTTTGGCAGGAGATTGTACTAGGTTAACTTTCAAATGCCCCTCAACTCTCAAATTCTCTGGTTCCATGGTTCTTTTACTCTGGTGTGCTTGTAGCCATGCTGGCTCGAAGACTCTGGGGTTTGGATCCTAAAATAGTAACTGTTCTAATCTCTAACTTGCACCTAAGCTCATCAGAAACAGAAGAAGTATGAAGTGGTAAGGTGCCGATGATACCATTCTCCCTGTTAATCCAAAAACTCTTGGCTCTTCAACTCTTAGAACTTTGGTCCCAGTACACCATTTCTGCAGGGTGCAGTTCTCATCCTGGCTATGCTCAGAAGAGTATTTGCACACACATCTTCTTCCACTTGCTCATATAAGGTTGAGCTGGCATGGAAATACACAGCTTCTTTACCTCCTTTGACAGCCCTTCTTTCCTAACTGTCTCTCCTTGATGAGTTAGATGAACTGCTTTGCTGAGAACGGTGGGCTCAGATATTCCCTGCTAAGAGGCAAACACTCTTTTTGCTTTTGGAAGTAGGAAAGAATAGAGCCTTTTGCTCAGACTCTGGAACTGAGCAGCTGTGACGCAGTAGGAAATTCTTGGCTGACCAGCAGTTGCAAAAACAGAATATTGTTGTCACCACCACCTTGATGGCCTTTTATTGTGCATTCATTTGATTGAGGGTATTACTGAGACTCTGTGTGACATCACATATCCTTTGCACTAGTATTGTTGTGCTGATTTCAGCCAAGGAGATTAATAATGTCTTGTTATACGGATGTTCCACAGGTTTCACTTGATCTTAGCCAAAAGGCCGAGAAGAAGTCCCACAGGTTTCAACAAGGCCAAATTTTCCACAACACACATTTAGGACTGTGATGCTAAGAAAGGTGAGTTGAGTTGATACAAAATACTCGATGTCCTTGTAGGTGTAGCATCAAGTGATGACTTACAGATAGGATACAGTTAAGAGAGATCAAATGCCATATGAAAGCTTCCATGTCATTGCAGAATGTGATACCTCTGCATGGCCATAGTTCACATACTCGGCTGCATTTCCAACAGGGTATGTTTCCTTGAGAAGGTCAAGGATTTGGGACAGGCTATATCAGAAGGTTAGCAATGCAGTACCACTCATGCAACTACTGATTGCTGGGTTACTTTAAAAAAAATTGTAGGTGAAATCCACAGAATGTGCAGCTAAGACCTTGACATGGAGGAAGGAGGCTTTACCCATTTAGACCTGGCTAAAGCCCAGTCATAGCCCTATATCAGTGAGGCAGTGAACCTCCTCCGGGTTTTATTCCAAATGTTGAAAGAGTTATCCAAGCTGCTGAACCTATTGGATGGGAAGGATTCAGCACCATAGAGAGCTGCTTTAAAATGTAGACTAAAACCTGGAGTGGATTCATTACCTAATTGACATGGAAGCCACCAGCTAGCATTGGCTTTACCCCTTTGTCCCCTACTGAAATCCCAATCCAGATCCTCCTGCCAAACCTGCTATTCACATTGAGAATAACAGCATCCTGTGAGGTGAATGGTAGCTTTCCCCTAAATGCAAATAGCAGTCTTTCTCACTAATACTACCTTCCAAAACCTGCCCTATTATCAGGGTCCTCAAATTCTCTGTGCAGCAACAGAGTGGAGGAGTTGTTGTTGGAAGCAGAGAAGTCCAAGTCATTTGGTTCCCTATGTCTGAATCTGGATCCAATCGATTCAAACAGTTGAAGAATTTTGTCTTTCTTTTTTCTTTGCAGATCTACCTGTAGCTTTCACAGTTGTTAACCTCTGCATAAAATCAGCTGGATAATGCCTCCTGAAATTTCAGAAGCCAGGGATGTTTTTGAATATAATTTCCAGGCAACAACAGTTGAATACCTGGCATAATTCCTGGCCCCATCTCAAGACAGAGTAAGTGATGCACAATAAGAGCAAGTACAGTCTATTAGAAATTGTACAAGGTAAGAGACTGTGCAGATTTTATTAATTTGGCTGGAACAGGTCATATAATTCGGGTCAAGTCATACAGGTCATATAATTCAGTTTGTCTTGGTGCAGGACTGAAAATGGAGAGCCATGTTATTATTCCCATTTGACAAATAGGGAACTGAGAGTGAAAAACAATAGTTCGTCCTCAGTCTAATATAGTGCATGTAGTGGAGCTATACTAGAGATGGAGGCTTAAACCAAAATCTTTTAATCCAAGTTCAACTTTTCTGTCCAATGGAAAATGAGAAAGAGCTGATTTTGTTGACTTGTTGACTGTCAGAGCTTCACTAATACTCACTAAGGGTAGAGCTACAAGTTCCTAGGTAAACACATCAAGTTTCCAACCATGAGCAGGCCACATAAATAGGGATGAACAAATTTGGCTTTCTATATCGTTTCCTTTAAAAAAAAAAGTTTAAGTTGTTCCACTGTTTTTCTACAGTTTGTGAATCCACATGAAAATCTGTATGCATACATAGGCACATAGATATCCATACGCATCCGTTTTTTCAAGCACTTACTAATTTGTTTATAATTTTCTCTACATGTTTTTATACACAGTCTCCCCAAATGTACCCATTTTTGTATGCACTATTTGAGCACAAAACTGCATTACAGAATTTAGAGAACTATAAAAACTGATGGATAATCACATTCTCATTTGCATGTGATTTCAAGAAGCCTAAATCAGGTTGGTTTGTGCTGAGACATACTCTCCAGCTGTCCCAGTCTGGCAGGGACAGTCCTGATAGTGCATTCTTAGCTCAATTTCAGCCCTGTTATGAACACATAACATTCTCAAATTTCAATGAAATTTGGAATTTAGAAAACACTTCATTTTGATGTCAGAAGGTTCTGAGGTGATTTTTAACAACTTCCAATTTATTTTAGGGAAGAACCAGTTTTTTAAAAACATGTGGTTTGATCCCTGAACTGGGATTAGGATGGAATCAGGGGTAAATCATAGAATCATAGAATAATAGAGTTGGAAGAAATCACAGGCGCCATCCAGTCCAACCTCCTGCTATGCAGGAACACACATCAAAGTATTCCCAACAGATGGCCATCCAGCCTCTGTTTAAAAACCTCTGAAGGAGACTCCACCACACTCCAAGGCAGCATATTCCAGTCCTGTACATTTCTGACTGTCATGAAGTTCTTCCTGAGGTTCAGGTAGAATCTCTTTTCCTGTAGTTTGAATCCATTGCTCCTTGTCCTATTCTTTGGAGCAGCGGAAAAGAGAGATGGAGAGGTGAGGCAGGGTGGGGTCAAGTTAATGAGTGGTCACCTAGGTCACCTGATTATTCCTGCCACAGAAAGCCAGGTCTCTTGTTGGTATCAATGTCCAGAACAGCCAGTTTCACCACTGATGGTGGTGGTAGAGTGTCAGTGTTTCTATGACAACATTCACATACATAGTCTTGTAAAAAGCCATAAATCAGCATTTTGCCTCTTCCTGCTCTACCGGCTTCATTTTATATTTAAAGTTAATTTAAATTTAAAACTTTAAATTTTAAAAATTGCAGCAGCAAATGAGAGGAAATGAAGGCAACAGATGTGAGGGCTGGGGTAACCATCCAGGTAAACAGCCAACCCAGTAGGGATGCATGTAGGCAGCCAGAATGGCAAGAAAAGAGAAAGGCTATTTGGTTATGCCAATATGCATATGCATGGAGGATCAATCCCTCCCCCAGGGCCTTTCTGCCCTATACTGTTATAATACTGTTATTCCACTTTCAACATCCTGTGGAATCCTGCAGTTTGTGGTTTACTGAGGTCAATGAGCTCTCTGGTTGAGAATTCTAAATGGCCCTCCCTAAACTACAAAGCCCAGGAGTCCATAGGATGTTGAAAGTAGAATAATGGCACTATAACAGTGTAGTGCAGAAAGCGCCGCACCCTGAAAAAAAAAACTGCAGCCACTGCAACCATTCGAGCAGACATAAATCAATGAGGGGAACATGTGCACACAGTAGAAATATCTCCTTGTGCCAAGATACAGCCCTCATGTAGATTCAACCCCTGTTTCTCTCTTTTTTCCTCTCCCGCTGCCTCTCTTTGCTAGGGACTACTTCAGTTATTACAAACTGAGTTCAAACTGCAAAGTCAGTTTGCACTCAACTAATTCAGCAGCGGGGAGAAGAGAGTAAGGGTCAGAATTTTCCCTTTCCGAGTAGGCTCAGGCAAAAGCAATTGCTGCAGCCTCTCCTAGCTTGTCTATTCTTCCTCATTAATAACATTTGCCATCTTGACCACACTCTGATATTGCTTAGCTATATGTGTCCTAGTTTTCATCTGTGAAATGTCGATCGATAATGCTAAGAACAGCAGTCCAAGAGGTTCCACAACCTAAGGCAGGATGAAAAGCCCACTTCCATTTATCACTACACACACACACACACACCCTGAGTCAGACAGGTATGTCCTCTGGAAAAGTGGTGGGCACATTTCTCTAGAGGAGGGGTGGGCAAAGTGTGGCCCCAGGGTGGTTTTTGTGACCTCAGGGTCAAAAATTGCACCAAAATGCCCTCTAGAGCATTGCATGGGGGCATTGTTGCTACATTTCTGAGAAATCCAGCTATTTTAGTTCCCAGGAAAGATCTTTTTTAAAACCTGAAAGTAAACCAATTTTGAGAAAAGCTCTGTCTCAGCCTAAAATAGCCCAAGAAAGGGCTAAAAAAAATGGCAAAAATTGCCCCCCACATCCCCCAAGGACATTAGGGGGTGTTACTGCTCTGGCTAGCCCGAGCTTGTGGGATATAAAGATATCTCTTGATATCAATAATTCGGCCTCACATACCCATTCCCCTCCACGTGCTTGCGAGGCCCCCGGACAAGCACGCACAGAGGCTCGGCCGATAATTGCTTTAATATTCCAACACAATACAGGCAGGCCAGAAATAGCCGACTCGCAGCTTCAGAAGACCTCAAAGACAAGTACTCTATTATGTATGCACGCAACTTTCAAAAGATCCTCTGCCCCACGCTGGCAGCTTGACGATCGAGCTATACAACGCTAAAGCACTCCGCGTTTGCATACTGGCTATCCTATTAACAATTTGGCTACAATTCAATCATTCAAATTCTGACCTTTTGGAGGCTTTGTCTCCAGCCCCAAATCCATTGCTTTCCCCAAGTCCGAACTAGTCTGCGGTCACAATTCTCCTTATAAAAACCCCTGACTTTGAGCGCTTCCTTGGATCGCTCTTTGCTTCCATCCCGCCTTGCTGTCGCTTTGTCCAGCGAGCCTTCCCTTCAGCCCCACGTGCTGAGATCCATGCTCCCCACCTTCTCCGCTTCCAACCAGGCTTCAGGACAGGTGAAGTATTACCCAAACCAACAACTCCTCTAAAAATCCCTCTATCCCACTCCAACCTTTATTTCCTTAGTTATCTGTGTGAGTGTGCCGCATACACTGTTTGATTGTGTTTTTAATAAAACAACATTTATTATTTCAACTTCTGTGTGCTCCTTGACTCGGCCTGACCCCGTAAACATAGGGTTCAAGATCTCACTACGTTACCCTGCTTCTCGCATTGCTAGCCTGTGCTCTTGACTAATTTCCCCAACTTATATAATTGAGAGCACATTTAGACGTCCCTCTCGGGACCCCAGAAATCAGGGTAACAGGGGCATTGGGGGTCAAACTGGAAGTGCAGGGTGTGAGAACAGCCCCTTAGCCTCCCACAGTTGCTCATTCTTGCTCTAGAGAGCTACTGAAGGCTAAATGCATTACTGAGAGGAGTTTTTTTCAGGCAGCCATTATGGGAGATGTGGGTATAGAGACCTCCTGACTCTTCAGAGAAACTGCCCTAGATATCTCTCATTCTGAGAGGGTCTTTTCAGAATGAGAGATCAGCTGGGTAGTTGATCTGAAGATGTCCATCATAATAATCAATAATTCTGCTACAACATTTGTCACAGCCAAAGGGCAGTGATGACAGGACTCCCCAGAGCAGAGACTACAGTTTCTCTCTGTGAGGGTAGTAGTGGAAGGAGCTTCTCAGTGATGGATGGGGATAGAATGCAATTTGCCACCCCTCTTGCTCTCCCAAGTGAGGCAAGAGATTCACTCTGCCTCATGGAAGAGCCTGAACTGTGCCTGAAAATGCAAATGGAACAAACTTCAGTCCCATCTCATGTCATAACACCAATATTCATGGGAGCAATTACAGGAGACTAACAGCAGCTATGGTGCTTTAAATGTCAGCCACCACAAATTCTTCTGTTCAGATGCATCCTGGGCCATTTCAATCCATTTTTATATTTAGTTTATTCCTAGGCAAGTACAGAAACAAGCCCATGGGGCACTGACAAGGGAAAATTAGGGGGCATGAAATGGTGGGCATGGAAACCACCAGCTGCTGAATCACTTCTGCAAATGCTACCACCTTGTGTCATGTTCAGGGCAAACAGATTTTTGGGAACAAATATCTGACATGATAAAATGTAGTTTAGCTCAGAAGACTGATCTGGATTCAGTGCAGTTTTGATGTCTCTCTGGTTGATAATAATGCCACATCCATGTCTGAAAATGAAATTATATAAGCTTTCAAACTATAACTACAAATATGAAGCACTCTGAAAAAATTCAGATCTAAAAGCCTTTGCCCAGTTAAGGGCAAAATATGTTTGCAAAGCTTTGCAATTTATCAACAGATGCATTTTTAGCTTTTTTTGGTGGCTTATCTTTAATTGGAAGTGGCAGTCAGTAAACCACTTTCAAAAGCACTGTCCCTGTTGTGGAAGAATATCTTTGATAAGCCAAGGGAACATAATTAATTTCTCTTTTTTACTACATTTATATAACCACTCAGCAACACATGCCCTCTGAGCAACTCATAGAACAAAGAATAAAATACATTATTAGAATACATTAGAATGTTGCGATTGAAACACAATAACAAATTGAAGAACCTGTCACAAGCACTCCTCTACCTGTATTCTAATCTTCTTCCAACTGACTGCATGGCTTTCAGCTCAGGCAGAACTTGGAAAGGTTTCCTTTTGAATTACAACTCCCAGAACACTAAGGCCATTTCTGCACTACACTGTTATAGTTTAGGAAGGGGGAGTTTAGGGAGGGGCATTTAGAATGCTCAGCTAGAGAGCTCTTTGGCCTTAGTAAACTACAAACTCCAGAATTCCATAGGATATTGAAAGTTGAATAAAAGCACTATAACAGTGTAGTGCAGAAATGGCCTTAGCTTGGGAGCTGCTGCCAAAAAGCAACCTTTTTCAAGATCCGATACTGTGGAGCCACACAGGTTCTGTTCAATTTAGTTGAGCACTTGGGAGCAACTGTGTCAATCTTGTACATTATCTTTGCTTTCCAGACAGCAGCGAAGACTCTGCCATGACCTGCAGTAATCATCATACCAGACTGGGGAAAGGGAGGACAGGAATCTATCAAGCTCTATTAACCTCTGAGGATGGATCATTTTAATATGTCCCACAGTCTCATAGAGGAGCAAAGCCACCACAGGCATCAATCTCGACAAGATATTATCTACTTAAGGGCCCTTTCACACTATGCAGTTGTAGCACTATGATTCCACTTTAACTGCCATGCCAATATTGTGTGGAAGCCTCCTCCCAAATGAGAAAACCATATTCAGAAGCATTTGTCTGATGGATATTGGGACCAGCCCCATGGTTCTCACAATGGTCTGAGCTGCCTTAGACAAAATGATCACCACCACAGCTTGTAATCTTAGATTTTAAAAAAAATTAATCTCAGAATCCTGTTGGGGCTTTGCATGCTCCTAAGTGGACGTAGGCCATTTCCGCACTAGACTGTTATAGTGCTATTATTCCATTTTCAATATCTTATGGAATCCTGACTCCTCCCTAAAATGCAAACCCCAGGATTCCATAGGATGTTCAAAGTGGAATTTTTATATGTATATATAATATAATATAATATAATATAATATAATATAATATAATAAATATAATATATATAACAGTCTAGTGCGGAAATGGCTGTAGATGTATGGAAAACTGTATAGGACTGCTGCTTTGTCACTATGCAGCAGAACTGGGAAAAGGAACAATGCACAGTGGGATACCAGTGATGGGATTCTGGTGTACATCAGGCACTTCCAATTAGCCTCAGCTAAATAACTTTGCAATTCAGTAACTGGGTTTCTTAGAGTTTCTGCTACTTAGTTAAGTGCACTCAGTTTTTCATTGTTTGAAATGACATACAGGATTTTGGACTTAATTTTTTCTAATGGTTAATGAGATTTTAAAAATTAATGTTAGTAGGAATATTGACATTAACTTTTTAAAAAAACAACCAACAGACAGCCTGTGCATCAGAGCTCTTGCTTCATGAGAAATCTTTGCCAGTTTGCATACCAGAGCTTCTGCTGCATGCAAACCTTTCTGGAGCCAACAACAAGAACTCGTTTCAATGCAAAACATTATCTTGCTTTAAATAGCTCCTTATTCACAGTCACTGGTTGGGGACAAGAACAGAAGAAGAATGAAATAACAGCTGGAATCCTATTGCTAAGTCTCCATTACAGGGGTTCCATTGAATCAATTGCTGAATGGTGAATCAGTACATAGGCAAAGCCCACTGATTCAATGGGCCTACTCTAGTTAGAACTAGTAACAGGATTTATTAGTGATGAGAGGTTAAGATGCAGAACTGGAAGCAAAACCACTGGGTTTTGCTGCAGTGTTAATCCATAAGGGGGCAAGAAAAAATCATTCCCCCAAAATTAAAAGTTGGGGGGCTATGGGGGTTTTTGGTAGCTACATGGGCTGCAAATTGAGGCCCAGCCTCTACACCTGATTTAGGCTAAGGAATCAAAACTTACTATTGCTTATTCCAAAATGAGAGAAAGAACACATATACTTTGCTAAGTTAAAAAATATCGGTTAGAATCCTGTTGTGCTGTTGTGAATACGTAACCTAGAGTCATACATACGCCACTGCTATGCAGTTCCTAGTTTACTATGAAAGTCCCCTAAACCCCGCTTACCACTAAGCAGCTGCTGCAGTTGATGAGGGTCCACTCCCCTGACAATCAGGAAGCAGCTGCTTGACATTCCCACCTGCCCTCACACAAGTGTTCTCCAGCAGGAGGGGGATTTGGAACAGGAATCTTTTTTCTGTCTCTTGTGCCAGAAATTGCTCATGGCAGGGGGTGTTAGCATTAGGCATCTGCTTCTTAATCAACAGGGGAACGGATCCTTGTCGATCTCAGCAGATGCTTAACAGTAAGTGGGGTGGGTGGGTCACTGTGGAATTCACTACATAGCAATGTATTACAGTGCTAAATAACACACAATGATCATGTAGGATTCCAGTAAACAATTCCCCTTGTTACTTGAAAACAAGAAATTGACACAATAATAATTCAAAGTGCACTATAGTTGGCCCTCTACATTTGCAGGTTTGACTTTCACAGATTTGATTATCTGCAAGTTTCTTCAACCTGTCACCCCTCACCTCAGACACTTATTTTCTGGTGGAACCTTTCCTCTCAGTGCCTCCAGTCAGGCCACACAATCTTTTAAGAACCTGCCTCAGGTCCTCTTCCTCCTCCACTATCCACTGCCTGGCCAGCTAGGGAGAGTTCATAGCCTGATTTCTTAGCACCAGAAATCCTTCTCTGATGCCACACACACACACACACACCCAAGGAAGGAGACGGACAAGACAGTAGAAGTATAGGGCCACTATGCCAACACCCCCTCCCCGCTTCCCTCTCCTTTCTCTGACCTGGCTTGGACCCTGGATGCCTGTTTTCACCACTATGCTTCAGCCCCCTTCCCACAAACACACAGACACATTTTGATATTAGTGATTTTCCCACTTTTGCGAGTGTCATGCCCCCAACCATAGTGAATGTGAGGAGGGCCAACTGTATTTCCAGGCTCTGATCTCTCTACCAGGGTCACCATGTAATAATTCTGAAAGGTTCTAACAACACACACATGACTGTCTCTCTCAGCTAAGTGTGCACGGCAGGGCTGGGATCCCCAACTGGTCTCAAAAGCCCAACTGAGGAAAGAAAAGTTCCAGACTGGTGCTCAGGCAGGCAAGAGGCCAAGAGAGTAAGACTGAACTCTTGTAAACAACAGTTAGTCTCCCTTTCTGACTTTGTTCAGATGCTGTACAATATGCACAGGAGGGTATAGCCAGGAAAGACCAATTTCTCCCTACTTCTGCACCCATACCAGTCTTTGCACTGAAATCTAGAGGTCAACCTCTTCATCCACAACCAAATTGTCAATGCAGTTTTATTCTGTACTCAATTAGTATCTTTTCCTCCATTTATATTGCTTCTCAAAATATACTCTCAAGCCATAGCCAGAGTACATTTGTGGAGTTGTTGTTTTTTTTAAAAAAAGAGCTAATGGAATTTGTAGTTCTGTAGATATTGCATGTTTTATGGGCTTTATCTAGAGCCTGGTAAGATAATCATTAATCACTGATTCTAGCAGGATGGGGGTGGGGGAAGAGACTTACAAAATGATATTATTGCCTATTTTAATCTGCTGTGCCACAGCCTTCAGCAGTGTCTACGCTCAGCTCTCTGGCTCCTCTCTTTCAACTTCTTGAAAGAGTATTATAAGCATTCAAAGCCTTTTCTTCAAAAATAGTGAATTTATCCCTGGAGGTAAGGCTATTAATGCCCACTTTGTTTCTTAAACCTGGCTGGATATGCAGTATAACCATCTTCAGTGTAAATCTTTGCAGCTGTACTTGGTAGCAATTGAAGTTTCTGAATTGTCTTCAAGGGCAAAGTTTGGAAAAGTTCTTATTTGGACTACAAAGCCCCAAGCCAGCAGAGTCACTGGTCAAGCTAATAATGTGTAACCACATGCTGCCCACAAAAAAAGATGAGCTGTAATTTGTTCCTGCATACACACCCCTTACCAGTAACACTTCTGGACTGGAATCTTGTTGGGTAAACCCAACTAGAGTAAACTCACTAGAGTACACCCATGGAATCACTTATTGAATGATGGGTCAACTCTTAAGTAAATCCCATTTAGTCAATGGGTCTTCTCTAGTTGGAACTATCAACAGGATTCAGGTGCTAAGGTGTTAAGACTGAACTTCAGTTTGGTTTCACTGACCTTCATCAAATCAGTTTTATTATTTTGGAGGAGGCAAGCTACCAGTGGTGCCTGGTGATTTCCATGCCAGTAAGGCAGTGAGCCAGCATAGTATAGAGTTTGAGCATTGGACTATGATCCTGGACTCTGGAGACTAGAGTTCTATTCCCCACTTGGCCACAGAAACCCACTGGGTGACCTTGGGCATGTTACAACCTCTCAGCCCCAGAAAATCCCTTGATAGGTTCACCTTAGGGTCTTCCTAAATTGAAAATGACTTGAAGGCAGACAACTACAACAATAGAGCAGTTATTTCATTCCAAGTTTTAGGCTGAACTTTAAAAGTGAACTGTGAAAGAAAAAAGTAGAAGGAACTGGTAACATCCACTAAATCTGATGTAAAAGAAAGACAAAGGCCATTTCTGTGCTACACTGTTATAGTGCTGTTATTCCACTTTCAACATCCTATGGAATGCTGGGGTTTGAAGTTTAGGGAGCGGCATTTAGAATTCTCAGCCAGAGAGCTCTTTGGTCTCAATAAACTATAAACCGCAGAATTCCACAGGATGTTGAAAGTGGAATAATAGCACTATAACAGTCGAGTGCGGAAATGGCCAAAGTCTTGGGATATCTAAAACATTCTATTTCTCAATTAAGCCCAATACTTTCCTACCTGAAAACATTTATATGGCCTTATTCAGAGCTGTTAAAAGAAGGGGAGACAATATTAGCGTGTGTCTGTGCCTTCAAGTTATCTCTAGACTTACAGTGACCTCCAAAAATTTCATAGGCTTTTCCTAGACAAGGAATTCTCAGAGGCAGTTTGTCATTGAATCCTATCATTGAAATGGTTCCTGGACTGTAATACCACTATTGAACCATTGTAACATTGGATTATCATGGCTAGAGCTTGGAAAAGTTACATTTTGGGACTATAGCTTCCAGAATTCCCAAGCCAGCATGGCTAGAAACATTAACTTATTTTCCCTGAAGAGCCCTTATTAGCATAGCCATCAAGATGGCAGAGAAGTGTGTTACCTTGCATAGACTTACGAAATTTAATGCCTGTCCCTTCAGTAGCTCTGGTGAAGTAAAAATCCCATCCCAATTCTGCAACAATCGACTATATAATTACTGACAAAAATGGGTGGTTGCAGGCTTTACTATTCAGACTGCAACTTAAGATAGTTTTTCTGATGCAGAAATAATAGCAACAAAGTTTCTATCAGAAATCATAGCCTGATAACAAAGTGCTTCCACGCCAGCGTTAGCCAATTAGCACTTTCGAGAAGCTTTACTCAGGTTTGGATGCATTATAATTGGAATCTATAAAAGACACAAAACTGGAGGGGAGGAAACTGGACATTTGTTATAGGGCCATTAAAGCCAGAAATGTTAACAAAAGATTCTCAGGTTGGCATTTCGCTTTTGTTTTGCTTTACACTATACACATTCAGAGTCAGAAAGAAATCGAATATACATGAGGTTGCAGCCTTGTAAGAACATCTGGGGATTTTTTTTTTACCTTCACTGCATCAACCATTCTCAACCTGGAACCTTCCAAAATATTGGCTACAATTTATTTATAACTAGTGTATTTACCCGGTGTTGCCTGAAGTTTTTATTTTCCTCTTAAGAACTCACCAAACTGTCTTCTCCATTTCCTGTAACTTTGCTCCATATTTTCCCATGTAATCTGTTTTCAGAGTTATTTACATACACAATTTGGGTTCCTGAGGGAGTACACTGTCGTCCTCCTTGCTGCTAGGTCTCATCTCCATAGCAACAGGCCTATTCCAGTACCTGTAACTTATCCCCATATTCCCCAATCCAATCTGTAGTTGTAGTTGTTAACATACAGAGGTTGGGTTTCTGCAAGAATACACTGTTCTCCTCCTTGCTGCAAAGCCTTGTCTCCATAGCAACCAGCTTATTCCAGTACCTGTAACTTTTCCCCATATTCCCCAATCCAAATTGTATTTGTAGTTGTTAACATACAGAGGTTGGGTTCCTGCGGGAATACACTGTCCTCCTCCTTGCTGCTAGATCTTGTCTCCATAGCAACAGACCTATTCCAGTACCTGGAACTTATCCCAATATTCCTCAATCCAATCTGTATTCATAGTTGTTAATATACAGAGGCTGGGTTCCTGCCGGAACACACTGTCCTCCTCTTTGCTGCTAGGCATCATCAGCATAGCAACTGTCCTATTCCAGTACCTGTAACTTTTCCCATAGTCCCCAATCCAATCTGTGTTCTCTGGTGGCATTGATGTACTGTCTTTTTATTTTTATTTTTTTTAAATTTTTATGTATTTATTTATTTTTGCTTTCTATTCAATTTGTGGAATGGATTTACATTTTTCTGGAAGCCTTTTTTGTTTTGAATTTCAACTTTAAGATTTCTTATGTATGGCACCCATACAATCTACTGTGTGAGGCGAGAAGACTTTGTAACTATATTGTGTATGTCACTTTAGTTTTTCTCACCTATGCCTCCCAAAAGTTTTCTGGCATCCTTATGTTTTGTTAATAATTCTGTTTTAAATGCATTTGAACTATTTTTAACCATTTTAAATAATACTGTTTTCATTCCTTTTGAACTTTTTGTAACATAAAATTTGAACTTAATCTTTTTTAAATTACTGTAAATTTAATCCTATCCTATCACAGGAGAAAGGTGGGGTATAAACTGAATATATGAATAGATTCTATAAATAAATTCAAATAAATTTACTCCATTCATAGTAAGCTTAGGATCAAACATTCAACAGAAGTTTTTGCTCCACGCCCATCACTGTCTTAGGAGCCCAGTGCTATAGGTGCCTTTTGATTTCCTGTTACCTCAGTGCCCTCCTGAATTTCTTGATGCTTCAATCAACAGCATTTTTGGTATTACCTGAATATGTTGCACTGAAGAATGCATTAAATGGTAGCCTCATTGAAGCTAAAGAACTGAAAATGGGTTCACACAAAAAGATTTTTATGCTGCTAGCTATCCTCCTTGTATTTAAATTATTTATGAGTCATGTATTTCATTTAATTTATATGTCACCACTCTTAAAATAGTGGGGTCCTAGTTTTTTGGAACCACTTCAGGGCCCAAATCCAAAGATGGTCATGCTGTTTGCATAGGATTTAAAGCCCACCTAGAGTTGCAAGGCCTCAGGAAGCTGGCTGAAATCTCAGGGAACAGCTGTGCTTTTCTGGGGCCATTTCTGCACTACACTGTTATACTGCTACCATTCCACTTTCAACATCCTATGGTATCCTGGGGTTTGAAGCTTAGGGAGGGGCATTTAGAATGCTCTGCCAGAGAGTTCTTTGGCTTCAATAAATAACTCAGTAAACTATGATTCTACTTTAACTGCTATCATTCTGTTCTATGGAATCATGGGATTTGCGGTTTAGGGAGGGATATTTAAAATTCTCAGCCAGAGAGCTTCAGCACCTCTCAAGTCTACAAACCCCATGATTCCATAGGAAGCAGCCATGATAGTTAAAGTGGAATCATAGTGCAATAGGTCTGTAGTGCAGAAGGCACAAAATCTTTCTTGTAGTATTCAAATGTGAGGAAAAACTGCAACAGTGGGAAATCCTTTTTTTTCTTCTTCCTTCTTTCTCTTTTTGTACACATGTGCTATGATCTTTCTGAACAGGTGAAAGGCTCAGCTTCAGCACAGGAGGCTGTGCTCCTCCCTTCATGCTAGAGCTCATTCCCAATTTACAATGGACGACAACTCTAAAATGCCAAGTGCATGACGCAAGGCTCTAACAGATGTGACTATGTGACACTGCTGGAGAACAGCCAACTTTGCAAGGGGATATGGTTATAACACAGCATGTCTCTGTTAAAGTTTATGTTTTGTATCTCCATTGACATGCTCAAAGCAGCTAATGGCAGCTACAACAAAACCTTCTGCAAAATTCAAACTAAAATCATAGAGAATATACAAATCACAGTATGGAAGATGATTCTTGATGGAAACTTGAATAAGGGCAGTTTGGTGCTCCTTTACCTATTGTCAGTTAAAAGCAGCTTTACCCAACCAAGTGCCTTTCAACTGTACTGAAATATGATGGCCATCCTAGCTTGGAGTTGTGGCTCAAATGATAGGATGATGGGAGCTGTAGTAAAAAAACATCTGCAGCCCCCACCCCATTTCAATGTGTTTTGGTATCTGGAAAAGTATTTAAAAGGGAGAGCTGGTTTTATTATAAAACAAACACTTATGTCCAATTGCCATGCCTTCCAGCATTTCGCAGATGAATACGGGGACATGTGTAGCTAAGCGACATCAGAATGTAGTCGCGATGGGAAAAGTTATTAATGGGGAAGAACACAGAAAGAGGCTGCAGCAGTTTGCTTTTGCCTGAGTCCACTTAGAAAGGACAAGATTCTTCCCTCTCCTGTCCTCTCCTCCCTGCTGAGTTAATTGAATGGAAACTACTTTTGCACTTTGCACCCATTTCGCAGGAACTGAAGTTAAGTGAGGACAAAGGGGGAAAGTGGGAGGAGGAAAGAGAAACGGAGATATTTTAAAAGAGACTGAAAAAAGTGGGACAACTGAAGATTAATCAGAAATTCCAGTTGAAGGATATTAATTGTTAGTCCAAACCAGACTATTCCCCATTGACTCGAACCAATTTATTAAAGGCCTTTCTGCACTACACTGTTATAGTATTGTTATTCCACTTTCAACATCCTGTGCAATTCTGGGGTTGCAGTTTACTGAGGCCAAAGAGTTCTCTGGCTGAGAATTCTAAATGTCCTCCCTAAACTGCAAACCCCAGGATTTTACAGGATGTTGAAAATGGAATAATAATTCTATAACAGTGTAGAGTGGAAAGGCCCTAAGTACTGAGCTAACATTCTCCAGTTGATTTTATTGGGCTTAGGCCAAAAAACCCACAAGTAAAAGTTGTTTCTTTAAAAATAGGGATGGGACGAATCCAGAATTTTCTGAATCTGGATCCAAATCCCTGGAAGGTTCTGCGAATCCACGAATCTCATGAATCTCAAATCTTTCGAATCCTTTTTTTAAAAAGAGTTTAAAAAGCAAGGGAAAGAAGGATAATCTTGGGCAAGACACAGTCTCTCAGCCTTAGCAGAAGCCTAGGCAAAGACAAACCTCCCTCTGAACTGGCCAAGACAATTGTCATAGTTTTGCCTCAGGATCTCCCCAGACTGAAAATGACATGAAGGCCCTTTCTACACAGGCAGGAAAATGTGGATTAAACCCGCATTTTCCTGCCTGCGTAAACAGGGCCACATACTACAGTAGAGAGCTAATCCAGGTCAAAACTGGCTATTTGCATAGCTCCTTCTGGCATCCTGGGGTTTGTTGTTTGATGATGCACCAGTACACTTTGGCTCTTTCCACACGAGGCTGGTGAATCAGTTCATGCCGTTTCTTACCGGATTTTCTGGGCTCGAAACAAGGCGGATTTCCCCTCATTTCCTTCTGCACAGCTACTAGGTATGTTCCATTCTGATTCGGAAGAGTGCAAGTTCATGAATCCACACTGCCTCCGCTGTGGCCACTCCCATTACTCCCCTCACCCCGCCCCATCGACTGTGATTGGCCCTTCTTTTTTTTTCTTATTTTTTGCATGGTTTAGTATGTCATTGCGTACATGCGTACGTGCGTAAGTCCATACTATCCCTTAGCCCCTCCCTTGAGCCCTCCCCTGACCACCAATCTGCACTGGCACGAATGTACATGTCTGCACCACTATGAAAGTATGAATTGGATCGATCTGGAAAATTGGAAAACCGATTTCTTCCGGTTTTCAAATAGCGTGCTTTACCACCACATGGGGGCGCATTTAGTTGGAATTACGTGCAGAATGAAGGTAAATAAACCGAACTTAGTCCGCTCCAAGGTGCAGAAGACCTCCATGGCAAGACGCATTGGCTCGCCTTAATAACCATGTGCAGAAAGGGCCTTTGGCAGAGAAGGCCGTGACACCTTGTAAAACTCCAAACCCCAGAATTGTGTCTGAAAGAGGTTTGCAAGGGAGCTATGCAAAGGAATATTTCAGCTGTCCTTGAAATCGCAAGTCTGTAGCTTCCAATCAAGTACTGAACTTAAATATGAAATGTTCAATTTAAATATCTTAGAATACAACCCCAGCTGTAATTTCTGAAATTGTTAGGAAAGGCCATTATTACTCCAAGGGAAAACCTCACCTACTTACTATTTTCCCTTGTATGTATGGTCTCCCAGGTTTTCAGGCGTCCCGGTCTGCCAGATTTTCAGGCATCCCGGTCTCCAACAATCTATTTAGTTGGCGGATTCAAAAGATTCGGCTTGCCTATTTTGGCACAGGGATTCGGATTCGGGAATCTCGAATCCTTACCCAGGATTCAAGGATTTGAGGATTCGGTTGACCCGTCCCTATTTAAAAATACAAGTAGAAATTGAATCGGGAAAGAATATTGTTTAAAAAGAACTGGGACTGCTACATTCAGAAATGAATATATTCGCTGAGGAAGGAATGAGTTAAAAAGAGACACGTCCATAAACTTCTTAAAAAGCCTGAGCAAAAAAAGTAGAAAGTAGACAAAGCAGGGATTTTGACTAACATATAATTGACCAAGGGCACTACAGGAAAAGGGTAAATCATATGAGCCACATGAACTCCAAACTTCAAAACTGATCTGGCTCAATCAAAGAATGTATATGGATTTTGCTTTTACTCCATTGCTTGAGGAAAAATAGTTTCCATTTTCTGGAGACTTCCCAAGATGATTATGTAAAAAGTTGACTATAGTACCCATGGTAAAAAAAAAAAAAACCACCATTGACTAACTAACAAAACCCCTGATCCTTGTATAATTCCTGTAATAACCCAAGCCTATCTAGCCTATTGCCTTAATGCTGAGTGGAGGTATGGAGTATGGCCCTTGTTCTAGTTAGTTAGTGAGTGCTAGCAAGTTCTTTAATATTTGCTATGCTTTGGTAAGTAATGTTCCTGGTTTCAGAACATAACAACCTTCTAGAACTTAATGAATGCCCTTTATTTCAGAACACTGACTCAAGCTTTAAGGTTTACAACCTTCTGTTCAGTAAATACTACAGCATGGGTGTATCCCATAATGTTCAGAATGAAAAATAAAAGTGGCCATGAAGTCCAGAAGTAAAAACAAAACCCGAGTTTGAGTGATATTTTCATTACAGCCACAAAAAGGTCAGATTTTAATGGTCTTAATAAAAGTACTATCTAATGCTGGTTAATGTTTTGAACTACTGCGCTGACTGCCCTAGCATTAGAAACACAAGGGTACCATCTTGTGGTCAGTTGTTTTCAGAAATAGACTGGCTTGCCTTAATTCCTGGTCTAAAAGAGCAGCAAATAAAAATCCTCCACTGGAAATGTGCAGATGTTATCGGCAATGCAAGCTTAGTCAGAACAAAGATGGGGAAAGAATAACTGCAACTTCTTTTCACAACCCAATGATCTCCCCGGAATCTTCCCCTGAACTACATTTTAAAGGAAATGGGGTTCCCAAAAATAATTCATTAATGTCATAAAATGCCACTTAGAGCACCAACATTTTTAGACAGGTGAGATGGATGGATGGATGGATGGATGGATGGATGGATGGATGGATGGAGAGAGAGACAGATAGACAGACAGATAGACAGATAGGCAGGCAGACAGACAGACAGACAGGTAGACAGAGATACATCCTGCCTTTTACATCCTGGCTTTTTTCCAATACGGCATCTATATAGCATAGGTTAATACAAAATGGAACTAAAACAATTTATAGTACAAATGTTTAAAAACAAATAAGCAAACCATTTAATTTTTAAAATGAAGTTTAAAATACAGTTTCTACATTAAAAGCCCTTCTGAAGTGGAAAGAGAAGTAACAAGGGGCCAATCTAACCTCCTGTGGGAGGAAACTCCAACATCTGGAAACAGACACAAAAAGACCTTCTCCTGCATCCTCATCAAACATGCTGGTGAGACTAAAAGAGAACTCATCATATAATTCCCTGCTCATATAGGAATTTCCAGTGTTTCAGACAGCCTCAACCTAAGTCATACAGGGCTGTGTGACAGATCCCCATAGTTCCAACCCTTGGGTTCCTATCACTCTCCTTGGCCTTTTACTTTCAAGTTCCCTCCCTCTATCTGGAACTTGGGCCACAAAGTGACCACTTTGGTAGACAAGTGGATGTCCAGGTGAGTGGGTTTAGTGTGGGAAAGTATGACCAGTCTTCCTTGTCAATTATTAAATTAAAATATTGAGGGGCATTTAGAATTCTCAGCCAGTGAGCTCTTTGGCCTCAGTAAACTACAAATCCCAGAATTCCACAGGATGTTGAAAGTGGAATAATAGCACTATGCAGTGCAGAAATGGTCTAAGTTCCAGACCCAACTCACAAGGTTACTGTGAAGATAAAGTGGAAGGAAGGAGAGTCATGTACACTGTCTGGAACTCCCCGAAGAAAGTGAAGGATATAAATGTTATTAATATATATAAAATTATTTGAAAGTAAAAAAAAAAAAATAGTTAAGTGGTCGGTCTCCTTGTAAAGACTTCCCGGTCAATAGCAAAGCAGCTGATGCTTGTTCCAGTTGCAGTTTCTAAGCTATATTCAAAGACAGGCCTGAATGGAAGATGTTACAGCGATCAAGCGGGGAGGGAATGAACAATACCAAGTGTAGCCACCAGGGTGGAGTGTACGTGTAAAGACAACTGGATTCTGAATAAAGCCAGAATGTTGTGGAAACATCTTTCTAGTTGAAAAGAAAGAAGACAGGAGAGCTTTTGTGATTGAAAATCACCCATGGGAAAGGCATGTTCTGAAACAGAAAATTTCTACAGTAACTCAAAAGCACCATATTTCTCTCACTTAGAGTCTCTAGAGACCAATTATTTTTCTTCATTTTAAGTTAATCAGACATTCTTCAACCTTCTCAAATGTTAAGGGCATTGTTGTTGCTGCTGCTGTTTTGAAAGAAACACAGGAATGATACACCACCATATTTTGATACATAAGTCGGAAATATCAAATGATTCAGTCTTTGCACATAATCTCACCATGAAGCAGCTGCACTGAGATAACAAAACCAAGCCATATATAGAGGCCATAATAACAAATATTAATTATTTTACAAATCAGCAATAATAGCCAGCAGTTGCCACTAACACCAGCAGCCATACTTTGGGGGAATATTAACAATTTTAAAGATCAGGGCCAAGATCCTACGTTACAGACATGGTCAACTACATATTGTCTCCAGTCCTGACTTCTAAACCTACCTTAACAGCCAGCAGTTGCACCAAGTGACAGAGCTGTCTTCTGCTGGTGATCAGGAAGCAGCCAGATGATCTTTCCAGCCTCTTCCCATCAGTGATCTACTGTGCAATGAGGAGCTGTAACAAAGGTCCTGCTGCTTGTTGTCCACCATAGTTCACTGGTGGAAGGGGACTGGAAATGTCATCCTGCTACACCCCAATTACCAGCAGAATATTCCTCTATTGCTCGGTGCAATTGCTGGCTGATAAGGTAGGACTGGGAGGCATTTGCAATCGTCCCCAAAGTGCCACAGCTATAACTCTGAATATCAAACTGTTACCAACATGTAAATCAAGCCAGCATATGGCACCGAATTGGCCTTCATTTTTCTGGATCAAAATAGAGGAATGCTACCCTCTTGATCTTCCTGGATTTCTCAGCAGCTTTTGATATCATTGATACCAGTGGCTTTTGATACCAGCAGCTTTTGATACCATAATATCTTACTGGACCAGCTTTGTGGGGTGAGAGTAGTAATCACTGTTCTGCAGTGGTTCCACTCCTACTTTAAGGGCTAGTTCTAGACAGTAGCATTGGGGGATTCTTGCTCAGACCCACAGGGTTCCATCTTATCCCCCATGCTGTCCAACAGAGGTCATAAGGGGGTTTGGAATGGGATTTCCATCAGTATACTGATGACACTCAGCTTTATTTCTCCCTGTCGCTGGAGTCAGCTGAGGACGTGCGGGTAATAGGCCAGTGCCTAGATGCTGTAAAGGGCTGGATGAGGGACAATAAACTGAAATTGAATCCCAATAAGATGGAGCCTCTGTGGATTGGCACTTCTTAGGTCCAGGAACTGGGTAAACAACCTGTTCTGGATGACGTTGCATTCCCCTTGAAAGAGCGGGTACATAGCTTGGGAGCGCCTGTATCACAGGCCAGCAGTTTCTGGCATTCATATAAGTTCCCAAGCTCTGAAACTCCCTTCCGAGATATCTTAGACTGGCTACCTCCTTACTATCTTTCTGCAAGCAAGCAAGAACACTTTTGTTCCTGCAAGTCTTTGAAAATTGATTTTTGGGAGAAAACACTCCTTGTATAATGTCCTGGGCTTTTATCTGTTGTTGTTGTTGCTGCTGTTGCTGTTGTTTTAATTGGTTTTAAGTGGTTTCAATTTTTGTGATGGTTCAACTGCTTTTTAACTTTTGTATGCAGTTCATTTTAACTATGGTCATTTCCGCACTAGACTTTTATAGCGCTATGATTCCACTTGAAACATCCTATGGAATTCTGGGGTCTGCAGTTTCGGGAGGGGCGGCCTGGCCCCTCCCGAAACTGCAGACCCCAGGATTCCATAGGATGTTTCAAGTGGAATCATAGCGCTATAAAAGTCTAGTGCGGAAATGGCTTATGTTTCTGTTAATGGTTGCAAGCAGTCTTGAGTCTCAAAGTGGGGAAAAGGTGGGATATAACAGGAAGAGGAGGAGGAAACTGAAAGTACAGTTGGCCCTCCATATCTGCAGATTCTGTATCCATGGATTTCACCAATCAGGACTTGAAAATATTCCCCCTACCACCAAAATAATAATAATAACAACAACAACAACAACAACCCAGAAAGCAAACTTTGATTTTGCCATTTTATAAAAGGAATGCCATTCTACTACCCCATTGTACAGAATGGGACTTGAGCATCCATGAATTTTGGTATCCAAGGGGATCCTGGAACCAAGCCCCAATAGACTGTAACCATATGCTTAAAGAATCTAAAAGTAGCTAGTTAGTCACTTTTGAGAAAGGCAGAAGTAAAGCATTACTTTTAACACCTGATGTAATAGTAGCTAGCATCTTTTCAGGGCCTTGGAGGTGTCACTGAAACTAATTACTTTTTTAAAGTAAGTTCCCAATGTCTTTTTCAATGATGCTTACATACAGAGTGTATAGATCTGCAGCTAGAAAGGGTTACTCATTTGCTGCCTTGGTTTAAATGTAACAGCATTTGAAGAAAGCCACAGATGGCTTTTCTGAATTGAGACTTTTGTATTTAAGAAGGCCAGGCTAAGGCTGTTTGCTGCCTTAAGTGAATTAAACTCCCACATACAGTTTTGCCTTCCCATAAGAACAGCATGTTAAATGAGCAAGGGTTGAACGGGGCAGTGTTGTGTTTGTTTTACTTCTTTTTTTAATACTGGTCTCCTCTTCACCACTGTGCCCATATTCTCCAGAGAGCACAGGACTTGTGGTCAAGGAACATCAGAATGTGGTCACAATAGCTAAAGTTATTAATGAGTAAGAACACAAAAGTAAGGAGAGGTTACAGCAGTTTTCTCTTGTCTGAGTTTACTGGGAAAAGCAAGATTTGTCCTCCTTCTCTCCTCTTCTGTCCCCTTCTACTCAAATGAGTCAACTTTTGCACTTTGAACTAATTTTTCAGCAACTGAAGTAAGCTGAGGACAAAGAGAGAAAGTAGGAGAAGGAAACAGAAAATGGGGCCTTTCCGCACTACACTGTCATAGTGCTATTATTACACTTTCGACATCCTGTGGAATCCTGGCGTTTGTAGTTTAGGGAGGGGCCTTTAGAATTCTCAACCAGAGAGCTCTTGGGCTTCAGTAAACTACAAACTCCAGAATTCCACAGGAGGTTGAAAGTGGAATAATAGCACTATAACAGTGTAGGGCGGAAAGGCCCTAGGACATTTTCAAAGCAGCTGAAAAAGTGGGATGACAGAAGATTGATCAGGACTCGCCCCAGAAAATTGGGACAGTTGGATGGTATGGAACTTTTTTGTGGAGTGAAGATTGGAGCCCATCTCTCCCAAATCTTCCTGGTCCATCACTTCAACTATGCAAAGGTGGCCTCTATGTCTTTATCTGTAGCATTGCTTTGCCACTTCTTCTCACCACACTTGCAGGACTCTTGGGCTTTTAAGAACACAGACAGAAATTCAACAGGCTTGGTCCCTCTCAGGACATGCTACATCTCCCCTTCTCACCTTTTGAATTTCCTTTCTATTCTGTTCCTGTCAAGTGAAGGGTACCCTCCCAAAACCAAGGTGGCCATTATATTCTTGCCTTCTTTAACATACAAGAACCAAACAGCTGGGGATTTTTTATTTATTTATTCCCCCCCCCCTTTTTTTTTGCTTCTAGAAGGGGGTCTTGCTGCAGCTATAAGAAGAAGGGAGCAGCTGGTTTTTGCTCGTAACTGTAAAAGGTTTGAAGCCCTGAGAAGAGAAAGTCGTTTCTCCTACTGTGAGTCCCCTTAGCAGAGTCTTTTAAAGCGGCTTGCTGTTTAAATTACTCAGAGAACCCTCCCAAGTTAAATCAGACCCCTTATAAAATCCTGACTGCCCCATACCAAAGTGGCTGCTATCTGGTGTAGTGCCAAATGCACACATCTACAGTCTATATGTGCATACACAGAGACTCGCACTTCTCCTCTCCCCCTTTTTCAGGTCCTGATTTGGGAACCAGCTGTGGCTTTCTCAATAAGACAAACGCGACGGCTGTTAAATCAGAGCTGAGGTCTGGCAGGCAGGCTGTCTGGGTTTAGACACGACACTTCAGGAGGAGAAATTGATTTTAGGGATCTAGCAGCCTCTTCTTTTTAAATACCTGCTGGGTTTGGGGGAAAGAAAGCTGAAGAAAAGAGCACAAGAAGGGCAAAATAAATAAATCTCAGCCATCCTGTCTTAGCTCTTTGATTTGACCAGCTGTAGTATGTCAAGGCTGGAAAATAAGCCATACCGGCAACTCACATGCTGCTCTTGGTCAACTTCTTCCTGCTCATACCTATTATTATTCTATTCTCTACATCTTTTACTGTAAACAGAAGCTTATCCTAATAATTCAGGAGTGGCCAACTGTATCAAGAAGCCAATTTTCCTGCCCTCTGGGGATTGAGTACACTGCCAAAAAGGAAAACAAAACTAGAAAAACCAAACCAGAAGTGGCCAGAAATCCACTTCTAATTTTGAAAAGTCAGCATTTTTATTTGTTAATGCTAAGCAGTGTATGAGGGCTAATTACAAATATTTACTTGGATAATAACAGCTTCTCTCCCCCTACCCTTCTCCAAAAATTTTAGCTTGTTGCTCACTGACAAGCTTTAGTTTTAAGATTTTTATGAACAAAACTGTCAGGCACAAAACTACCAAATGCCTGTTGGGCACTCCGTTTTTTTATACAGCCATGATGTATTTTATTTTGCATAGTGGGTTTTATAACAATATGTGAAAAATTCGTTTTTGTTCATTTGATGATAAACATTTTACCAAATTCAGATTTTTTTTCACACTTGGGATTGAAAGAACTTGCACTTAAAAAAATTAGAATATGAGAGAAACTAAAAGTGACAGATCCATTCCTTCAGACTAGGAGCTTTGAGTTCTTAGTTCTTAAAAGTCTGGGTTTGTGTCCCTGTGTATTACACCACATTTGTGAATCTGGATTTTCATTTCTGAGAAGGTCCCCAGCTTTATCAGCCACAGAGCATGCAGGTACATCATGACCCTCCCCTTGTTCTGAATAGCTTGTTACCCAAAATGGGGGGGGGGGGACCTTGCAATCCACCAGCAGTGCCAGCATCTCCTCAGAAACAGGGGGTATTATAGCTCAAAGGAGGCCTGCAAAAGGAGGGTAATGGCAGAATTTTTTTCACGTGTGTATACCAGTGTGGCTGTATAACTGTAGGGCTGATTCCATTTAAAGGTTAAACAGAGTATTTTATAGGGAATTAGCAAACACACAAGAAGTCAGGCACTCTCAAGAATCACACAAGGCTATTGGAAAGTGAGGCAAGAAAGATTGGATAGAGATAACTTGGGTGAAAGTTACCAATCCTGAAGTAGAAGATTGAACAGAGTGGCTCAGACCGTGAGTCTGAGGGTAGTACAGCAGAATGGGAGTCTGCGGGACCACATGCAGTGTGATGCCCAATGTACTACAAATTGTAGGAGTCAGAGCTGGGAAAAGTGTGCATAGACAAAGCAATAATGGCTTTCCCATGAACCGACAAAGGAGTCTGGGTGGAGCTGATTGCTTTAACTCCCCACCTTGTTGGGAGTCATGACAATTTCTTAATTTCTGGATGGACAGGGGTTCTGGGAAGGATTTCTAGGAGGCTAGGAAGGTCAGTAGGTCTATGATGGCTTCACCAGGGCAATTTCACCTTCCATTGTCTTTGTTGCCTGTGTTTTTGAAAGGAATATTGCAAGCCCATTAGCACCGGGCTTTCGCGTCTAATCCTCTCTGAACTTATGACCTGGCCATCCTGAGGTCATCTTGACCTGGCATATGTGTATAGCCAGTGCACTTTCAAATATGTATTTCAGCCATGATGCATGTCCAGTTATGAAAATAGCACATCCCACAGAGCATATGGTGTGGTAAAAAGCCAGACAATAAAAACGAAACATAAGCTAGAAAGGGTATAGCACAGTAGCACTAGGTGAAAAATTAGCAAATCAAATAATCACAACTGCACATAACAGGTGGGATTCTACATATTCATATGTACTACCCCCAGGAATCACTGTTACTTTGATAGCCCCCTCTCAACAGCCATTCCATGGCTGCTGGAGATGGGAAAGATCATAGAAGTGTCTGGATATGTTCCCATAGGAAACATAAGTACCCCAGGGATATCTTCTACCAGTTCTTCTCAGGGTCATTTGGAGGTCAACATAGATTATGTCATTAGTCTTCTCTGATCCAAATGACCATTCAGATTGGGCTATCATAGTGACACAGTGAGTCTGGGAGGGAGTCTTTGCTCATTGTGGAGGGAGAGAGGGAGGGAACACCTGCATCCACAACATCAAAAAAAAAGTACATACACAAGTATCCGGTGGAATTACAACTGCTTATTTCACAAACAGGATGCCAGCCAATACGTGACTGACTTCATCATATAGTGGTACAGCTTCATCATCTACATTAGCAAGAGAGACAATAATATCATGCCACCAACATCACACAGCTATTTCTGGAATGATGTACATTGATGAACCAGTACTGACATCATAAAATAAGCTCAGATTCTCAATGGAACAGTTCAACAGAATTTTGATTGATTTGCTTAATTGTTTATCTCTGTTATAATCCCAATGAAATTTGTGGTTGATTATTTGTTATGTTATATGAAATGCAATTATTAAACACAGTACAAAAAAAATTGATAGACAATGCTTTGAAAATGTTGGATGAAGGGGGCATACCTGATGTAATCAGTATGCAATTCTGTAAGATGCTGCTGAAATGAATAGCTGGGAAAGCCATTTCTAAGAGATTACATGTCCCTTCTTCTAGGAACTGTTATGATTAAAAGCCCAGAGGCAAGCATGTCATGCCTCTAAATGCATACCCTCTAAAAGCTATGTTCCAATACTCCTGTACCTTCACTGCATCCTATTCAACATCAGGTTAAGGTATCCTGAACAGAAAGTCTGTAAGGTGAATAGTTGAAGAGGTAATTTGGAACAGAGTATAGGGAAGTTACTTTTCTGGGGTAGTCAAAAATAATTTTTCCAAGCCCTGGTTTTGCAATGGCGCTAAGGATGGCAGAGCGGAATCTGTCAGAAAATGTAACTCACTGGGCTTTGTATAAAAGGGAGGAGAAATTATCTTGCACAACTGGAATTAATTTCATCAAGGCTTCTTCAAAAAGGAGCTTCCTAGTCCTGTATCTCATATTAAATAGTTGGGAGGGTAGCATCACTGTTTATATTTTCTGCCACCAGCACCCAGGGGTTTCAGCTGGGCAGCTTGTCATTGCAGGGCCAAAATTAGGTTTGCACCAAGGTTTTAACAGCAGACCTGATGGGGCAAACTATTTGCTTTTATTTTTCTTTTTATAAGCTACTTTTATGTTTTGCTTTCCTTCAGTGAGTTCAAAGTGAAGCATATGGTTTTCCTCTTCTCCACTGTATATGCAGAACAACCCTACGAGGTAGATCAGCCTGAGAGAGAACAAGCAAACCAAAGTCACCCAGTGAGTTTCTAGGCTCAGCGGGGTCTTCAACCTAGATCTACCAAGTCCTAATCCAACACTCTAACCACTATACCACATAGCAGCAGTTGTGGATTGAAATCCCGTTGTTGTTAAACACACCTAAGTTTCTCTGTACATGCAGTTGTACCTTTTGCAATTTGCACAATGGTCACATTTGGTTTACTGCTACAAAAGTGCAGTTCCACAAGCCTAATGCATTGTTCTCACCCTGAGATTCCTCCCCCTTGCCCTGAGGTCTGAAAGAGGGGGTTCAGGCCCTGAGACCTCATAACGCTGCTGAAAACAAAGGTCTTTTTAAGGCCCAGTTGATGCAGTACAAATCTAGTTTGATTACAGCTTCTCATGTGGCTTCATCAGCATCTGTAAAAAGGTATTCCCTGCATCTGGCTAAAAGAAACAATATGGCTTCTTCTCCTCAGACTGCTCTCTTCCTTTGGTAGCCAATGATGCTACTAAGGGGGAAGAACCCATGCTTCTTCCAACTGACATTATGCCTCCCCAGAGCTTGGAGAAGTTATTTTTGGACAATATCTGCCAGAATCCCTGGGGATTCTCTGAATTGTGGCCCAAAAACGTAATTTCTTCAGCCAGGGCATTGTGTGGCATCAGACCAGTGAAGATGACATCCATGAAACTCTAGGAATCAGGGTAACAGTCCAAAGTCTTGTCTTCTAGCATTGTTAACACTCATTGTTTATCTTGCTGTTCCATTCTATCACCTCCTGTTTAAATACTATTACCACATATTTATCCAGACCTCCAGGCAGAGTACATGTTTTCTCTCTGTTCCATTCCGTTTTGATCTTCAAACAACTCCAAGAACAATTGAGTTGTTCTTTATTGCTGTCACTGTTGTTGTTATCATTATATATCTGTTTCACGCTCTACTGGTGTTACCAGATGAAGTTCTGGACCATCAATGATCTAGATTCTGCCCAGGAATCTAGAAATCAGTGAGGTATCATTTGATAATGTGACACATACTAGGCAGGTTGCTTCTTGTAACGGTGATGTCATGTGCTTGTCTACCATGATTTTATTCAGATATGTTGTCATCCATTTGGAATTGCTCACAGAGCTGCTATCACTACTGGAACCACAGTAGTAGGAATAATTATGGGAATAATAGTTGTTGTTGTTGTTGTTGTTGTTGTTGTGTGCCTCCAAATGATTTCCAACTTACAGTGACCCTAAAGCAACCCTATAATGGGTTTTTTTGAGCTGAGAGTGTATGACACATTGAAGATAACACTGTGGGTTTACATGGTCAAGCAGGGAATTGAACCCTGATCGCTATGGTTGTAGTCCGTCACTCAGACTACTACACCATGCTGGTACTCTGTCCTTTTCCAAACACTGGGAGTCAAGGTAGTTTACAAATTAAATTGAGCACCATATACTTAAAAACATACAAAAATAAACACTAAAATAGGGTTGCTTTTATTAGATTGTTAAATAATTTATTAACAATGTAAATGACCAGTTTAAAAAACAGTATGGTTAGAACAACACTGTATCCTCTTAAAACCTCTGAAAGAAAATTAGTTCTGAAAGTCTGCTGGAGTCAAAAAGTATTTTCTTATTAAGGGAAGGACAGCAAAGAGGGGTCATTCTGGCCTTTCTGGGAAAGGAATTCCTGAGCCTAGGGGGAACCACTGAGAAGTTTAAGGAACATATATGGTCCAAGACCTTGTGGCTAAACAGACATTCCAATTGGGTCTCCTGATCCTATTCTAATAAGTGAACCGCATTGGCTCTTTCTCATATTTTTTTCTTTTTAATTATAGCTTTTCTTTCTGTTTTATTGCTTTGTGAAATTCATTAGAGCTTGTGTTCTCTACCTCTGCTGCAGGGAGAGAATGAGAAACAACAGAGTGTCTCCAACTTATCAGCCATTTCCAAGATAACTCAAGAGCTCACAAAGAGCTGGAGAGACATGACTGCTGTCACGTAGGCAAGGCCTGTTTCTCCATGGATCCAAGCCCAGGAATGTTCCACTCCTATGAGAAAGCAGATTCTTACAGACCAGATTTAAAGTATGGATGATGTACAAGCAAAATTCAGTTCAGTGGCAGTGGGATATAGATTATTAAGTGTAGAGGGGCAATATATAAAAATATAAATTATAAAAATATAAAAATATTATAAAAGTATAAATTTATTGTTGTAAAAATTATAAAAATATGAAGGTTAGAAAGATATAATAATTATTAAAAGCCTGGCTGGAATAATTTGGATAGTCTTAACGTTGCCACAAGACTACTTTTTCTTTTCCTTTTGAAAAAAACATTGAGTGTACGGTATGGCTAAAGAGAAAGTTCTCTCATACACCCAATATTTAGAAGTGAGGGTTATCCAATGAAATTTCACAGTAGTGCATATAGCAGAACTGGTAAAAGGAAGTCCTTCTTTGCACAAAATACATCCTGTACAGGATTCATCATGTCAGAATGTGCCAGGGCCTTCCAAAATGGTTTTGACACTTTTACAAATGACAAGTGTATCATTGGTTCCTAGACATGATAGCCAAATGGAACTTCCCTATTCAGATGCAATAAAACAGCTTCCTTACTGTTTCTTATAAGCTCCCTAGCTATTTCAAGCGAAGTATATCCACACTACACCATTATAACACTTTGATACAAGTTTAACTGCCTGATGGTGCCATCCTATGGAATCCTGCGATCTGTAGTCTGATGAGGTGCTTAGAATTTTCTACCAGAAAAATGTAGTCCACTCTCCTGAAACACAGCATGAGAGCAGCTGTGTAGCAGACAATTCTAAGTTCCTCACCAAGCTAAAGATTTCAGAATTTCATGGGATGGAGCCAAGGCACTATTCATACAGCTGTAACTGTGCGGTACAGATGCAGTCTCTGTTTCGAGATGGAATCCTGTATGTCACACGACCTGCCCCTCCACCTGTTAAACTGGTCTTCTGCCTCAGCTCTAATACAAGATCCTTTGTTGTTTCTGCATGTGTACTAACTAAATTAAGAGCATGAAGAGGAGACACAATATTCGCTTTCCAATCCAGTTGGTTTCTGCGTATGACATGAGAATGTGGATGCCATCTTGCCTGTACCTCAGGTAGCCAAAAGTATTGGACCAGCTTTGGCGCTCTCTATCACTTCCCATTATCTTAAGATGGTTGGCTATCTTTAGATTCTTTCAAATGGGTTAATCATTTACAACGAGGGTGTTATGGCTGGGTGACCTCCCTTTGTTAAGAAGAATGTTTGCTAATAGTCCAGGATGACTAGTTGAAGCTTCTTCCATAAGAAACAATAGTTAGAAGATAGCTGGAGATCTGCTGGATGTGTTTAAATGAGATAGCCATCAGACCTCAGAGTTATTTTCTTCCCCCAGCTGATGGAAGAGCATGATTTGTGAGGAAATTACCATTTGCTGATTGGCAATAGTGGAGAAAGACAGAAAAAGGTGAAGTCTTCTTGGGGTGAAGGCACTCTTTTTGGCAATCTGAGGTGTAATAGCAGATCTTCTGCACTGGAGGACTACACACTGTTCGGTTCCACTTGTGCTGCACTTCTATATTTGGTAAACAAAGCAAATATTACCAAAATGCTGTAGGTCTTCTTGGTGCTCTCACTCAAAACAAAACAACTGTATCAGGATCAATGCTTATAGCTAATGAGCACCAATATCCAGAAAGATGGTTCAACAATTCCTGCTGTTTTAGACCCTTCTTTCCATGGATCCCTTACAAGGAAGGAAGTTTCAGGATTGTGAGAGTTAAGCTCAAATGTAGCAACAGATTGTTCTCTGGACCAAAGGCAGCAGTGAGCAGAACAGCAGGAAGACAATGAAGTCTGCTACCAAGTAAGTGACGGGAGATGGAGAAATTCAATGCTTGGGGCAAGTACTTTTTTTTAAACTATAATTTCCAAAATGCTGGACTTGTATCCATGCTAGCTGGGAGAGTCTGAGAACTGTAGTCTAAAAAATTAACTTTTCCAGACTCTAAGCATTTGTGTTTGTTGTAAACATTTTAATCCATCCTTATTTCCATTGAACTCACTTACTTCCACTCATTTAATTCTCACAAAAAGAACTTTGCTTTCCCTTGTTTGATCTAGTAAATGAATTGAGAGGCTGATGCGAGGGTTTCCTTCAACTCCCATGGGAGAAAGTAATGTGAAAGCTGGCCTTTCAGCCTTGCTCAGACAGCATGAAGGTGGTTTCTATTTCCGCTTGACATTTCAAGGGCTGAGATGCACACGAAACTGTGCAAATGCATTTATGTCTCCAGTTCCTAAGTGTGAAGCCAAGTTCTCCAGGTCTTGACCAGAGTGTCCTGGACTGCCTGTCTGAGCTAGTGGCCTTTGTGCATGTGTCTTGTTCATGTGTCTGTCCTATCAAAAAGTCAATTGAAGAGAACAAGAGAACATTATCATTTTGAGTGCTATCTCTATGACCTTGCTGTAATCTCAGATCTGGCTCTATTCCCATCCATGACTCTGTGTTAGAACTATTGCAGTGAGTTAAACTGATCTCGAAATGGACTGAAGCCATGATCTGAGATCATTTGCAGCTTCTCGGTGCCAGGTAAGGGGGAAAGATCTTGATGAAGAAGCTGGCACAGTGTTTTTTCAGGAGAGACAGAGTTACTACTCCATCCTATGTATGTAACATACATGTTCAGCTGACTTTTGGATATCACAAAGGCTCCAGGATTAGAGCATTCCACAATGACAGGTAAGTTCACTATGCCTATCCTATTTTCTCCTAAAGGTCACATTTCAGGTAAAGATGTGAGACAAGCTGTCTCAAAAGGCTGCAGGGGCAAGGTAACTGTAATCTCTTCAGGATCAAAACAGATCATATACATAGCCAGTTTGTAGGAAGGAACTGGAATATGGACAGTACCACATAGACTGTGGGATTTAAGTTGCCCTCACACTGCATGTTCCTAATAAAAATCTCTTCCCCCTTTCCTAGCTGGTTCCATTTCTTTATGAAATGACTTGAGTGTTCAGCATAAACAGAGGGGCTAGATTCAGACCAAGTTATTGAGGCAGTTTTTCTGACAATACTATCTCAGCTGTCTTCAGATCAAGAGCAATTTCTGACAAATCTTTCAAGTGAAGAAATGGAAGTTACTCACTTTAAATCAAATTTTCCTGTCAGGAGGAGTTGACAACGCAGGTCTCCCAATGCAAAGATGCATAGCCTAGGAAACAGGAAGTAGAATGATTCATCTCCTGAGACATGCTGGATTACAATTCCTACCCTCCTCAGCCATCATAGCTGGCCAATAATTGTGAAGGGCACCTTTGAAGGGTGTCCTGGAGACTTGGGATGGCGCCTAAGTTCCCATGTGAGATACCAGGAATCTCAGACCAGAAACACTAAGCAACCAGGCTTACTCTGTGTATATACACTGGCACACCTGCTTTTCTTCTGGAGTCTTTTTGCCTCTGCTATTCAAACCATCTTGCATGGTCCATCATACCTCCCTGAATACACCCAGAGCCATTAGATTTTGGAAACTAAGCAAGGTCATCACTGGCTGTGACTCAGATGGGAAATTTCCAGGGAATATTAGTGATATCCAGGCAGAGACAGTAAACAATCCTGCTTGAAATCTCAGAGAGTACAGTTAGCCCTCCACATTCACTAGGACTAGGGGACAGGATTCCTGCAAAAGTGGAAAAATTGCACATATGAAAATGTGTGTGTGTGTGTGTCTGTGGAAAGGGGGCTGAAGCAGGTGGAGAGAGAGGGCACCCAGGGTTCAAACCAGGCCTGGGAAGGGGAGGGAAAGAAGCTGGGTTAATGTGGTGACTCTATACTTCCTCTCCCTCACCCATCTTCTCCTTCCTTGAGTAGGGGAACATCAGGAGAGGGTTTGTGGTGTTGAAAAATTGCGTTGTGAGCCATCCTTAGTTGGCTAGGCAGTGGCTGGCGGAAGAGGAGGACTAGGGGTGAGTTTTGAAAGGGCTGTGAGATATGATCGGAATTGCAGAAAAGGAAAGTTCCCCCAGGAAAGAAGAACCAGAGATGGGGGGGCAGGGGTTGGAGAAACTTGCAAATAATCAAATCCATGAAAGTTAAAGCTGCAATTGTGGAGGGACAAATGTAGTTGCTGCCATATGGTGTTGATTATTCTGGGCCTGATGAACCAATGGTCTAACTCACTGACCAAAATCCTATATTGCAGGATGTAGGAATTCTGGGCTCTTCCCCAACTCCTACTAGGGGTCAAGCCACAGGAGAGGCTGCTACTTCTGCTTACAAGGGAGGATATAGAGAATGAAAGAGACAATTCAGACCACAAGCATAGCATACCCTCCAATATTTCTCAGATAAAAACCAGGACACATAAGGCCAAGCAGCATCGGAGTGTGGCAAATGTTACTACGGTAATTAATTTATTATTTATTTAAAGTATTTCTGTTTCATGTCCCAGCCCACAAGGAATCCTGAGGAGATGAACAAATAAAAATCAATTTTAAAAATGGAGAGATAAAACATTTTTAAAACACATTAAATTACCCTTTAAAATACTCCTAATAGCAGTCTTAAAAAAAAAACAATCCTAGAATCCAGTTTTAAAACAGTTAAAACAGCCATTTCAAACATTAAATGCCATGCAGGACAACACTGTTTTGGCTGCCCTCTGGAAGCTTAAAAGAGGTGAGCCCAGCCTAATTTCCTTGGATAATTTCCTTGGATAGGGAGTTCTGCAGTCAAGACGTTGCTATAGAGAAAGTCCTCTTACATGTACCCACCAACCTAGCTTCATGCGATGTTGGGACATACGACAGGGCCTCCTCTGAAGATCTCAAATTTCCGGCAGGCTTGTATGGGAGGAAGTGTTCTTTCAGATATTTTGGCTCCAAGCCATTTAGGGCTTTGTAAGTCAATACCAGGACCTTGAATTGAGGTCTGAAGCAAACTAAAGCTAGTGCAGTTTTTTGCAAGACTGCTGTTATATGCTCTCTGAGGCCCTTTCTGCACTACACTGTTATAGTGCTATTATTCCACTTTCAACATCATGTGTGATTCTGGGGTTTGTAGTTTACTGAGGCCAGAGAGCTCTCTAGCTGAGAATTCTAAATTCCCTCCTAAACTACGAATCTCAGGATTCTACAGAATGTTGAAAGTGGAATAATAGCACTATAAAAGTATAGTGTGGGAATGGCTTGAAATACACAGCTCATACCAGCCTGGCTGCTGCATTTTGCACTAGCTGCAGCTGAAAGGCCCCTCCGTATACTGCAAACCCCAGGATTCAATAGGATGTTGAAAGTGGAATAATAGCACTGTAACAGTCTCATGCAGAAATAGCCTAAGACGCGTTTGGAATGTGTCTTGTCATATTGTGCATAAACTGCAAGTGTGACCTGTCTTTTGAGACCTGGACACTGGTAACCTGGGTATTTTTACCTGAGTGGTTAATCCATCCCTGAGTCTGCTTAAGTAAAAAATAAGGGCAAAGTACTAATAAGTAGCTACTGACCTTCACATTATGCAGCCTCGTCTGCCATAATGTTTGGTACTCTTAATATAGTTGTCCATACATGGCGGCTGTCTTGTTCAGATGGACAAGAGCAACTGCTGTAGATGCAGAATTTAGGTCACCTACAGGCTCAGTCCTGCATCCACAAGCAGCAGCTGGCCTTTCCTGCTGGGAAGAGCTTGATGCTGGGCAGACAGTGAGGGGTAAGTCTTTATTTAAAGCACCCTTCCTCCAACAACTGTTGTGACGCTCAGGATATACAGACAACACAGCAAGGAAGCCATATTAAAAAAACAAAAATAGAACCAAAATGACTCAGAAGACAGCATTACAAAAATAGCCAAGGTGACAACAACATTCAGGCGTGAGTGTTGCCTTCCAGTTGTTGTTGGCCTGCACGCCTCCTCAGCTCTAGCCAGGTTAGCTAATGCTGAGTTATGATGGGATTTGCAGTTCAGTTAGCTTGGGACAAGCACTAGTTTCTCACTTCTACTACTCTAATTTAAATCAGCAGTTGTCTGAGCAAGCTTTTCATTTACACAATACTATTCTGCAGAACAGAATTAAAGCATTCCAGGGGTTTGAGAGCTTTCCTTCTTCAGCTCTTTCCTATGCTTTCTTTTTCATGGACAGGCAGAAGACAATGGGCTAAATTCAAGGTTAGTCCAGTCTAGAGCAAAAATTAAAAGCAGCAGCCAGTCAGTGAGTAATTTCTAAGCTGAGTTGATTCTGGATTTAAATCATGAATGGGAATTATGTGGCTCTTCAAGTATAATTGAACTGCAACTCTTGACATTTCTAGCTAACATAGGTGATGGTGAGTAATGCCTGGAGTTGCAGTTCAGCCATACCTGGAAGAGTACTCAGGGCTGCTATGACATTCATGACACTTTGTTCCTTGCTAAATGAATTATGAGATGGGCACACAGAAATACACTAGAGTTTGGAAAAATTGTTTTGCATTGCAGCTTCCACATACTCTCCAACTGTCCCAGTTTGGCAGGGACAATCCTGATTTATATTCTGTCATCTCACTTTTTCAGCTGCTTTTAAAATGTCAGAGTTTTTTTTCCCCCTCTCCTCCCATTTTCTCCTTTGTCTTCAGCTTACTTCAATAGCAGCAAACTGAATTCACAGTACAAAAATAATTTGCACTCTCTGGAGGGGGAAAAGGAAAAGAGAGAGGACAGATTCTCACCCTTGTCTGAGGACTCAGGTAAAAGCAAACTGCTGCATCTTTTCCAAGCTTGGCTAAACATCCTGATTTCCATCTGAGGAATATTGGAGGGTATGCTCCCAGCTTCCCCCAGGCACAATGGCCGCTGAAATTCTAGACCAACAATAACTTTCCCATGTTCAAATCTAACTTTAACCTTGAACTCACTAGACAATTTTAGACAAGCCCAACTCTGTTTGCAGTATAGAATAATAGCCCATCACCTTTAGTAGGCTTTTGGAAGGATTGTTGAGCTCATGTATGTAAATTGGAGATTGGCTCTAAGCAAGAGGTGAGAATGCATGATTCACACATTTTGGAGTACAATGCCCATCATCCAGTACTACTGGTTAAACTGGCTGAGGTAGCTGGGAGTTGTGGTGCAACATCTGAAGGGTCATATATTCCTCACCTCCAGGTTCAATGATGTTCCTTCCAGACAAAGAGAATTTTAACTTACCTTTCCGTTGGATGAACTTCATATGTGTTATTGGATTTTTGTAGCTATTCAACAACTTTGGTACTTGCTGACTTTTGTCTTTTTGGATTTGGGATATTTGGATATTATGAGTGGGGTTATGCTATTGATAATAGTGGAATTACCTCAATGCATTTGTTGCCTGGGTCCTGGTGTTGTAAATTTCCACAGGAATGATAATTCTGTACAAGAGTAGTAACGTAACATAGACTGTGCAAGACATTACTGTCAATTCCACAAACAGAAATGAACTGTTTCTACTATTTATTTTAGCTGTGGAAAAGAACATTTCAATCACTAGCAGTTGCTGACAGTTGTTCAGATGTAATACGAAAACCGTATGTGAGAAGTACTTTGATAAATATCTGGTGTTTTTATACATTTCCTGTTAGATTTCTGTGAGTGGTTCTATCATTTTAGGTTGGATAATATGTAAATAGTACCTGCCACTGTTTGCATCCCGGTAGCACCTAGATCTGACACAAGTGTCCTAATGCCTAGTGATATATTTCCATCAGAACTAATTGTTACTTCTTTGTCTGTCACATGAGTGTCCTTCTGTGAAATGAGTGCTGAGTTCAAAAGAATAGTGTTCAGGCCATCCTTTGGCTTGTGTAGGGGTTCTTGGTCAAGTTTGTTTCCTTTTAGGCCATTTCTGTACTAAACTGTTATAGTGCTATTATTCCATTTTCAACATCCTATGGAATCCTGGGGTTTGCAGGCCCCTCCCTAAATTGCAAACCCCAGGATTCCATAGGATGTTGAAAGTGTAATACTAGCACTATAACAGTCTAGTGCAGAAATGGCCCTAGCCTCCCCAGTTTGCTTTCCTCCATATCATTTTACCCTCAGTGAAGTCCACTTCACACTAAGCTACTATTTGTGCCATGAGCCAGCCCTACAGAAAATGGTAGTATTCCTATTGCCTTCAGCAGTTGTGTTGCCTTTCCTTTAAGCTGTTGACTGAGAAGACTCCTCAGAAGGCTTGTAGAGACACTTCATGATGTTTGCTGTTGCTGAAAGGTTATGATGATGACCAGGAGGGATATTGTGGCCTCATACAACTGTCAAACTCTGCATTGCTTTGCTGTCACCTCATAATCCTCTAAGATGTTACATGGGCAGCTATGACATCTCTCTCGTATGTCTGTGTGTGTGCGCGCGTGTGTGTCTTCAAGTCACCTGCTATCTTACAGCAACCCCATGAATTTTCATAGAGTTTTCTTAGGCAAAAAGAACTCAGAGCTAGTTTTGCCAGTTCTTTGATCTAAAAGATAGCCTGCAGCACCTGATATTCATTGATGGTCTCTTATGCAGCTACTTACCAGGGCTACTTAGCTTCCAAAATCAGACAGGATCTGGTGCCTTTAGGATGACTTCTCTCACCCATTCTTTTTTTTTTTAAGAAATTTTTATTGTTTTTCAAAATACATAAAAACATATGTAAACACAAATATGTATATCATTATTATAATCCTTCCACTCCCTCTCCCCCTTCTGTATATCAAAAATTCTCATCCATTCTTTTTTGACAGGTTACTCTCACTCATTTAAAACAGGCCACACTCCAAGCAGAGCTGGCTTTATGATGAAGCAAAAGGTAGCTGTTGCTTTAGGCGGTGTATTCTGAAGAGGGTGGCATTTCCCTGCCCCCAGTGCCTGTTATATTAAAGAAAGGGAGGTTTGGAAGAGCTCCTACACTATTTTATTTTTTTCCTCTAAACTTCAAATACAGTAATATTGAACTAACTCTAGGGAATCTTGGCAGGAAGAACATTTACAATTAGGCTGGCCCTGATGGCCTGGAATATCTTTCTTAATTTTCTTTGATTCCCATCAGATTCATCTCAAAATGAGAAGCAGAACACAGACATTGAGGAAACAGGTTTGTTAACTCGAAATGCGTATAGTTCACCACTGAGTGCAATACATATTCAAGTGTGAAACAGATCTTAGAGATTAAGAAAAGGGGCACTTCTAAACTGAGTTCATTAGCAGGGTCAGCACAGAAGACCTTAGAGATTAACAATGCAGTCTTATACATGTCTGCTCAGGAGTCCAGCTGAGTTCATCTGGAGCTAAGTGGTTATAGGACTGCAGCGTAATGTAATTTACTAAGGAGAAAGGTCTAAGACGATATCTTGCTATGCACACATAGCTCACAAAATCTCCCAACCAGCATGGCCAAGTAGTCCAAAATGTATGTGTTTTCTTCAAAATTATTGCTTTTGTTTGTGTACAGGTTTATCCATGTTTAATCCATTAACCAGCCAAGATATTTTTAATCAAGTAACGGCTTCAGTTATCGAAGTTGGGCAGTGCTTAATTTCTAGTAAGCTAAGTCAGAGAAGGTAGAGCCAGCATGGTGTAATGGTTTGATCATTGGACTATGACCAATTCTCCACTCAGCCATGGAAACTCGCTGGGTGACACTGGGCATGTCACATACTCTCAGCCCCAGAAAATGTTATGATAGGTTCATCTTAGGGACACCATAAATTGGAAACAACTTGAAGTCACACAACAACAACAAGTCAGAGAGCAGCCCTTTCAACCTAGTCCTCAAATTTTTAACCACCATGCTTGGATGTAGAACAGAGTAGGCCAGGAACAGAACTAGTGCTTCAATATCTGTGGTCTGACCACCTTCACTAAGCATTATGACATCATATGATATGTTGACATCAGAACACATGTGAATGCTAAGACTGGGAAGAATTTGGACACCACCTTCAGAATCAGGATCTTTTGGGTAAGTCTTGTGTGGATAATTTCCCATCATTCTTGGCATACAAGAAACATACAAATCTGTTGACTTTAATATCTGGAAGTATCCACAGTTGTCCAAATCAGATCATAAGGTCTGGAAATTATGTCCTATGAGGACTGGCTTAGGGAGGTGGGTATGGTTAGCCTGGAGAAGAGAAGGTTAAGAGGTGACATGATAGCTATGTTCAAATATTTGAAGAGATGTCATATGGAGGATGGAGCAAGCCTGTTTTCTGCTGCTCCAGAGACTAGGATATGAAGCAATGGCTTCAAACTTCAGGAAAAGAGATTCCATCTAAACATTAGGAAGAACTTCCTGATGATAAGAGCAGTTTAACAGTGGAATATGCTGCCTTGGAGTGTGGTAGAGTTTCCTTTGGAGGGTTTTAAATAGAGGCTGGATGGCCATCTGGTAGGAACACTTTAATGGTGTATTCCTACATGGCAGGGGGTTGGATTTGATGGCCCTCGTGGACTCTTCCAACTCAATGATTCTATGATTCTAAATGAAAAAGAATCTGTTATTTCAAATAAGGATCACTTCTAAAGGGACCTGGAGATGGGCACCCAAACAGTAAGTCACTGCATTATATTTCCAGCCGCTCTGCCATTTCTTGGCCAATAGGTTTACACTTGTCACTGATCATTTTAGCAATGTAGTTAATTCTGAATAGGAATTCTATTTCATAGGTGTTGCTAGGTATGGATCTAGTAATGTTAGCTGTTGCTTTAGTAGCTCACTCACATCCTTTACCTCAGTGTGTTCCCAGAAAAAAACTAGAATCCTGCTTACTTGAGCAGGCAAGGGAAAGCAAACAGAATGATGGACAAGTATCATAGATAGGTAGAGGAGAAACCTATGGTGTCTTGTCATCCAAGAGTTATTACAGTAACACGGACTGAAACATATCTAGAGCAGAACCAAGCCTTTCTTCCTTCCACAACCTTAGCATTTTGTCCCAACTATTGCTAACTACTATGTGATTTTTCCATTTATTATGACACCTGATTGTTACTGTGGCGCTGAAGATAATACCATATGTGATGTTCAATGAATAAATGCAACCATCTCTCTTATATTTAACTTTTATTCTATTAAGCCAAAAGTTACAATGATTCACGCTGAAGCTCAAAGACAACATAAGTTGAAGACCCAAGTTATACATGATAATGGAAGACAATCTTCTAGGCCCAGCAACTTTCCTCAAACCTGGTACCTTCCAGATATTCCAAATATTTTGGATTTCCAACTGTCATTTAACCTAGCTGATAGCTCGGGAGGATGGAATGGGAGTCCAAAATGTTTTTAAAAGTGCCAGGCTGGGGAAAGCTAAGTGGGGATCAGGGCAGGGGGGTTTGAATCATCTTTCTCACACACCTTCATTGACCACCTCCAGGATTTCTACCAGCCAGACGTATGTTGACTGCAGCCTGGTTGGTGGAGAAGGACTTTAAGGGACTAATCACTGGTGTCAGTTTGACAGACAAGAGCACCTTCCACCAGCTTGCTCCTACCACCTTTAAAAGATGTTAAAAAGTTAAAAGTTGCCCTACAACTTTTCATGTAAATGGAAGATGATTTTAAGGAGACATGTCTACCCTGTTTCTTTACGTGGTGGCTCTCATGTGAGTATAGTGGTGAATCTACCTAGGTTTCACTCTAAACTTTAAAGTAGCCATCTATGGTGGTAAAGCTATTTTGGGGATAGAATAGCTTTTTCAAAGTTTGGACCAAGTCCCAGAATGGATTTATCCCCCATGTGACATAGAAGCACCAGCCACCACTGCCTACCACTATCACATGTAGCTTGATCTTCATTCAGTATAAATGTTTCAATCCTGGGCTACTTTCTTCAGTGATGAAATGCAAATATTCTTCTACATGCTGCTGCCACTATCCTTCTCTAAGGAGAAAGTGGCTTCTGACCTTACTAGCCCTGGAACCCAAACTCCTTGTATTTGCTGGCCATGTCATTCCGGAACACCTCCAAGGCCTTCCTCATTGCTGCTTGGGACTCAGATCCAAAGTCTCCAGAATGTTTCTCAGCAATGACACTAACAATTACTTCACAGATGAACTGTACAATAGGAATTGGGGGTGGGGGGATTGAGGAGACAGAAAAAGAGAAAAAAGATACTTAAAGACAGAAACTTTGAGTGAGAGTACATGTCAACTGTCAAAGCAGAGAAGGTGACCTTACTATTCCAAGAGTCAACCTACCATGGCTGCCTAGCTAAGAGTCAGTCCCTTCTGGGCAGAGAGGGCTGGCCCAAGGCATTTTAGAACAAGATGGCTCCCTTTCCTATTCCATGTACAAAAGTCAACCGGACTGACAATTTCCTTTTTTTCCCCACAAGTGATGAAACAGATCCTACTCCGGGTAACAAATTAGGTCAGGAGGCTCAAAGCAGGCATTGAGGTGGCCAGCTCTACCCTCCGTTGCTTTGCCAATTTCTGGCCAATTTCATTCCAAACACACACACACACACACACACACACACACACACACACACATGCACGGACATAGACACAAATATACACATGCATATATACATTGCTTTAAAGCAAAGGATTCTGTGTCTGTCAAGTTAAAGTTAAGCATGCTTAGATCCAGTTTATTTTAGGGAGAGAGAAGTAAGCATTTGCAGAAAGGAAAGAGCAAATGGATGACTCATTGAGAGTACCTTCCATTTTAGATAACAGAGGTTTTCTTTGTTTAGAAATGAAAACAAATTAGGGGGCCATGCTAAACGTTCATACAATTCTGCTTCTCTGTTGGCAATATATATTGGAGTCCCTTAGAGAGCTACTTTTCAAAGTAATTTGTTCCTGTAATTTGTTATTGTGCTTTACATTCTATTTTTTTTAAATAATAAATAGGTGTTAGAAAATCATTACAATGTTTAAAAATGAACCCACTGCTTTACTTATTTTGTTATTTGTTACTTTTCTGCCGTGGAAGCTATTGGCTTCCATGTCAGCGAGGCATCAAATACACTCCAAGTTTTAATCTACGCTTTAAGGGTCTATCCAAGCTGCTGAACCTTATCTTCAACATAGGTTCATCATCTTGCACAGTTCTTTAAAGTATGAACTAAAATCCCACATAGATTCACTATTCCACTGACATGGGAGCCACCAACTATCACAGCTTTTCAGTTACTTTCCACCACTGAGGCAGGATGGGGGAAGAGAAACTGTTGGTCATTACACCAGTTAAAATAATTTGGTTCCCAAAATAACATCATTGCACCCTCATCTCCTCCTCACCCTTACCACGGAAACTTGCTAACGGTCCCTGTGTTATTTGTAACTTACCTCCAAGATCAGCTGTAGATTCAGGACAGACACACACAGCACATATGGACTCATTTAGGGAATACATTGCGCAAAGCTGTAATGATGGCTAGTGCCTTGGATGATCTTCAAGACTGGCCCTACCATTAGACAGAGTGAGGAAACCACCTCAACTGGCAGATGATGAGGGCAATAGTGGGAGATTTCAACTGTGTTCCTTCTGAGACCTCTGCCTGTGTGTGCCACCTATCCAAGCCTGAATCTACTGGTCTGTTGTCCTCTGCTGCAGTAGAAGATTTAACTGACAACTGCAGCTTCTATGCTTGAGATGAAGGAGCATGTTCTCTTATCCGTTGCTTCATACGCTAAAATATCTTGATCTGGCCCTAACAGCTTGAAAAGGAGGGCTTGACAAATTTGCAAAGGATGGACCTAGCAACAGTTATGAGTTGGGATATCGTAACAGAATGTCCAGATTTAGAGACAGTATACCACAGAATACTAGCAACTGTTGGGAATCAACAGCAGAGTAGAACTACATTGTCTTTGCACTCAGACCTTGGCAAAGTTCCTGCTGTTTTGAACTACAGCTCCCAGAATCACAAGTTGTTTATACAGTGACCATGGCCCACGGCCATGCTTGGTAAGGGTTGCTGGTTGTCCAGAAAAGTGACAGATAATAGTGGCCATTCCCCTGGGGAAAGAAACAAGGCCCCACTGTTATTTCTGATAACTGCCCAGAGATAGTAGAGATGCTCCTCTCCCTTTTGTTATCAACTGGGAGCTGAAGGGCTTTGGGGGAAGGAGACTTGGACCCTCCATAGGCCAGAACCTTCCCCACTCCCAAGAATGCCCGTTTGTCCAAACAATGAAACACAGTCTTTTTACACTATCCTCTCACATCCACTTTAAACATTCAAGGCACTCAACAGAGTCTACTGGGAAAAAAGGGGAAAATACATCTCCAAGTGCTCAGTAGATAGTTTTTTATTTTTGTTTTTATTTTGAAACAAGCCCAATGCATTTCAGCCTATGTGTACATATCAGTGGCCTTCTTCAGGGGCAATATGGTATCTAGGAGGAGAAATTACTGGAGCTGAAAACCTCATTCCATTTGCTGGGTTTCTTACTGGTCCACCAAATGGAATGAGATTTTCAGCTCCAGCAATTTCTGCTGCTAGATACCATATTGCCCCTGAAGAAGGCCATTGAAATATTCTATATACATAGGCCAAAATGCATTGGGCTTGTTTTCAAAACTAAAATTATAAAAGTTAAGCCATCTACTGAGCACTTGGAGATGCATTTTAAACATTCAACAACATATGCACACACACTGCAAAAAAAATGAATGCAAATAGAAACAGGGCTTAGAAAAGTTATAATTTTGGCCTACAGTTCCCTAGCTATGCCCGCCATCATGTCTCCTAGCTATTAGGGCAGAGAGATTCAGGGAGCTGTATTCCAAATGTATTCCAAATTCCAAATGTATTCTAATTTTCCTAGGCTGTAGACAAAGCACTTATCTTTTTGCTTGTAGCCTGGTCATTCAAGAACAATTGAGTGTATCTTTTCACATAGCACCACCACGCATGCATGCATACACTCACCTCCAGGTACTTGACTGGGATTTTATGCTTGGTGGCATGGCTCTGGGCCAGTGGGGCAAGTTCTGCATCATGATGCCCTTTCTGCTTTAAGATTTTGCCCAGGGCAGTAAGGACAGTAGTTCCATGCTTCTTGATTTCTTCTGAGCTCTTCATCTCATCCAATGACTTCAGGTGTTTGAATTTGTCAAACTTCTCTTGGGTCTCAGGATGTTTCTGAAACAACCTGTCAATTTAATGCAAGGGCCCAGTTAGGGAATAAGTGACAGCTGGCTGAATCAACTGCATATCCTTCAGAGAAGCCATGCTATAGCCATAGATGCTACCCATGTCATTTATACCGCTCAATATTATAGTTGTGAGGAAACTATTCAGAGCTTGGCAATGTTACCTCCTTGGACTCCAATTCCCACAGCCCCTGGCAGCGTGCTGGCTGGGAGCTTTGGGGAGCTGCAGTGCCGTAAATAAACATTCCCAAGTTTAGATATTATGACCATATGAACAACAAACATTTCATTGGAACAGCAGCAAATGTGGGGGCCCATCTTCAGAAAATCATTTAAGCCCTTATCATGGCAGTTTATCAACTCCTCAATGGCACTGGAAAAGAAATGTCTAGAATCTAGTCAAAAATGTATTTAAGGATTTTTTTAAAAAAGATATGAGAGCAGCTGCACTTATCTGAAAGGCAGTTTCAATAGGATTATAGATTGAGGTGATCAGAGAGATATTATTTTTGGAGATAATATTGATTAAAACTATAGGGCCCATCCAACAGAGATTAAGGCATGCTTTAACTTCTGGCATTTAGTTGTGTTGACTGTGCTTGCCTCCAGGTTGGACTGCAGTCATATGTCGTATGTTAATTTTTTCATGCTAGTGATTTTTCTTTGTCCTTTCTTCTCTGCATTCTCTCTCCCTTCATCCATACATTTAACCTTTTCCTGTAACAAAAAGGACTCAGCAACCTTCTGCAGTGAAATGTAGGGCTAAGGGAAAACTAGCCAGACTTACTACCTTCATCTCTCTCCTATTACAATGAATAATACTTGAAACAAATATCAGATATTGTGGGCCATTTATGAATCAGCAGCTGAGGAAAGAATGAGAAGCAGAACTTAGGAACAAGTGAACACAAGGGAGGAAAGATAACACTGTGTTCCCAACCAAGAATCTGTATTGTAAGTGATATTGTTTATATCATTCCTCCATGCTCTGGGAAGAAAAATGAGGTGACTTGCAGGTGAGTAGGAAGAATAAAGTTCCATATATATAAATATATACTTAAATATTATATTAAATTTTAATATACTTTGTTAAATATTATATGTAAATATTAATATAGATGGCTGGAGGAAGAGATGTTGGTTTGCAGCAGCATGTCTGCAGTAAACAATGCAATAAAGCTTGAGCTGGGAGAATATACAATTCTAAATTTAGCAGTTCTAGAAGTGCCAGCCTACCACAGGCAAGATCAACAGTAGTTGTCCCAAGAATCTCTTATTGAGCATGCATGACCGGCAAAATATAGAGAAAAGGAGAAGGCAGAAAAATTGTTCTCAGAATCTACCCCAGCATGTTTTTTTAAAAAAAAAAATCTGTAATGAGTATGCAGTTCTGTGAGCTATATTTCAGAGGAAGGAACTGGCAAACCAGCCCAGTATTCCTCACCTAAGAAGACCCTATGAAATTCATGAGGTTGGCATAAGTTGACAGGCAACATTAAGTTTCATACATACGCACACAAAGTTGGTCACCAAAATGGAAAACATAGGAAAGGTGGAGGCTGATGAAAGAAAAAATAATCATCCTTAGATGCATTTTGGCAGAAGCGTTTAAGTGGTCTCCAAAAGATCAGAATGTTTTTGCTTAGTTAGGCTGGGTTTGGCAGACATGATTATTTCATTTCACATTTCACAAGTGTGAGAGATCTCCAGTGTGAGGAGGAACTGTGACAGTGATCCTGCTTCTGACTGTTGTACCAGAGATTGTTCATGGAGGGGGGGGGATGGAAATATCAGTCCTCTGCATCCTAAGTGATAGAAGAAGAGACTCCCTGTTGCTTGCAGCAGCTGATGCCTGGTAAGTCCGGGTTGGGGGACTTTTACAAAATACATAATCTGTAAAATCTATCAGTCTGCTGCATGCCGATCAACAGAAAAAGAGACCCTTATGACTAACAGTGGCTGCTGCCCAGTCAGTATGGATTTGGGGGATTAGGCTAACAGACATTGCTTAACTATATAACTAAGGTAATAGATCTGGAATCTTGGTCACTGTTTGCTTATTACAACTTAATCATGGGCAGCAGAACCAAGATCTTTTCTTTAAGCCTAAATTTGGCCAGTGCATATGACTACATTACATTATAGTGTAGTGTATTTTCTTGTCTTTATTAGTTTGATTTATAACCTGCCTTTCTCCAATGTAAACTCAAGGTGGGTTTTGTAGTCGTCTTGCTCCTCACTTTATCCCAGTAATAACACTGGGAGGTAGTTTAGCTTGGAATGTATTGGGCAAGTCCCACCAAAGGTCACCTCATGAATTTCATAGCTCAGTGGAGACTGGAACTGAGATTTCTTGAGACCTAGTCCAACACTTTTATCACTACAGTGCATTGGCTTATCATGCTGGTATTCACAAGATCCCAGAGGATTTTTGCTAACAGTAACAAAAACACATCTTTAGGAAACAGCACACAGATATCTTTGTTGGATCCATATCTATGCCTGCTTTGGTATGCCTGAGCCCAAGAATCTCCGATAGTTGAATTTCTGGAGATAATGCAGATCGTATTACTTTGTATTAGCTTCTTCTAACATAAAGAGAGTGGATTGCTAGAACTCTAATCCTCTCTTTTATTCATTGTTACTTATTCATTGAGTAATGGCAATTACGAGTGCAGTCAGTCAAAATGCCTTGTTGCAGAGGATTTGAAGCACTCTCTTACCTCTGTAACTTATCCAATAAAGAGTCTAAGACAAACGGAGGTAGATTAAGAATTAACATTCTCAGGTTTACCAGCCAGGTTACCCTCCTTTCTGCACTGATCAGGCCATATAATTTTCAAATCTTAGGAACATGCCTAGCAGATTCTTAAAACATGACTATGCCAAGTTCTCAGGAATGCTGCCTCTCGTATTTCTGTCACCAACTTCTGCTTACCTGATAATAACCTCCTGCCCATGAGCAGGGAGTTCTGGTTCCACTTTTCCCCAGATGTCTATGACCTTCTGCCATTCCTGATCACTGAGCCCCATAATGTCAGTGCTCAAAAAATAAGGAAAAGTGAGCCTTTTGCTGAAGAGATACAAGCAACTTCTGTGTCCGTCCTTGAATGAAGTGCAAAGCAGGGAGACCTGTGGGTTTAATAAGCTGACTAACAGAATGACACCTGTCACTTGACAACTCAAGTCCAGGTCACCCTGGTCAAATCACAGACTCTCTCTCTCTCTCTCTCTCTATCTCTCTCTCCCCCCCCCCCCGCCTCTGCTATTTTGGGTCAGGTGCTATTGTGGCAGGCCCAAATGAAAAAATTGCAGCCTCTGGTATTGGCCTGGCATAAAGCCCATGCCCAACAGAAAAGGGCACTGGCCAGATTTGGTGCCAGGAATTTCTTACTCAACTTGCATCCCAAGAGCGAAGAAGAAAACATCACAATGTTAAGTCGTTGATTGGAGGGGCCAAACAACACGTGACATGGAAGATCACCAAGTGGATCAGTATTGTGTGGGTGGTTTATGTTTAAACTCTTATGTTTATGTTATGTTTAAACCCTTTTCTTGCCCTTTCCACAATCTAAATCACACTACAAGGTGTTATTAAGCCTATTGGAAAAGGATACAGCTACTTCACCTCCCCACAGAAGGGGATAAGAGCCGTTCTAGATCACAACTGCTTTCACAATACACAGTTATAGCACTATGATTCCACTTTACCTGCCAGGGTCTATTCTACGGAATCCTGAGATTTGCAGTTTAGGGAGGGGCATTAAGAATTCTCAGCCAAAGAAAGCTGGGGTGCCTCACCAAACTACAAATCCCAGGATTCCATAGGAGGCAGCCACGGCAGTTAAAGTGAAATCATTACACAATATGCTTGTGTAGTGCGAAAGGGCCCCAGGAAAACAGCACAGAGGGAAACAGAGAGCTCTGATGAAATATGGAGACCTGTATTTTGTCATTTGGGATTAAAAATAAAAATAAAATAAAAATAAAAACCTTTATCTCTGGAATGAAGTCTGATTTGGTCCACAGGACTGGCCTCTAAAGTGTCAAGACTGACCATGCTCATCATCAGACACTTCTTTGACCTTGTACGTACTCTCAGCACCAGCCCAAGACATTTTTTTTACTTGTTGCAGAGCAACAAATAGCACCCACTCTAGCCAAGTTGCATAGGGCCTAAAAGCCAAACAAATCATTTTGGCACAGAAGGCAGAAATCTCACAAGTGCCTCAACCCGTCCCCTTCCCTTCTTGGTAGTTAAATATAATTTTAAAAAATCTAGAATAATATAAGAAAATGTCTATTTGTCCTTGGCAACCATTACTCATTGGTACATAATGCTAGACTCATCTGACTGGGTGTTTTTGATTGTTGTCCAAATCGCAGCATCTAGTTTCAAGCCAAACATCCAAACAGGAGCCAAGAAGTATCATCCATAGCTCATCGGGAAGTTGTTCTTAGGTGTGAATTGTTTTAATACTGTAAATAGTTTGATTCCATTTTAATATTCACTTTTTGTATATTGTAAATAATATTGCTTTTTTAAATTGTAAACTGCTGTGAGTTCTAATTTTGGGGGGGAAACAGGATACAAATACAGAGGAAGAGGAGGGAGGTGGCAGGAAAATCAGGAAGAACACTTCAACGAAAGCCAGGAAAACAGAAGAGGGCTAAGATACTGCTGCTAAGTTTCCTGAGGGGAAATGAGAACATTCTCTTTGACGTATTGCTGGTAAGATTCTTGAGGCAAAAGGGGGAGTAAGACAAGAGATCCCATAGATGGGAGGGCAGCACCAAGTATACTTTAAACACTCTTACATAACTAATAATCTGATGTACTTTTATGACATTACAAATGTATTGTCTGAGAAAGCTATCACATTCTACCTAATAGCAAGACTGGCCTTGCTCCCTTTCAAAATGAGTGTATGTTTTTCGTCTGTATTTTTTTAACAAAATATTGAGAAGAAAAAAAAATTGGAGAGAACCGATGCTCCTTCTGTGAGCAGACATCTACTTGTGGACATTCTCTCCACTTGAACACCCTTCAACTGTCCCCATTTGGCAGGGAAGTCCTGATTAATCTTTTGCAACCTCACTTTTTCAGCTGCTTTTAAAATGTCCTGGCTTCTCTCTCTTCTCCCCACTTCCTTTTCATCCTGGAGAGAAGTGACTAGTGGGGTGCCACAGGGTTCTGTCCTGGGCCCAGTGCTGTTCAATATCTTCATTAACGACTTGGATGAAGGAATAGAGGGCATGCTCATCAAATTTGCAGATGACACCAAATTGGGAGGGGTTGCTAATACGCCAGAGGACAGGATCAAAATTCAAAATGACCTGGTCAAATTGGAGAGCTGGGGCAAGGCTAACAAAATGAAATTCAACAGAGAGAAGTGTAAGGTCTTACACTTAGGTAGAAAAAATGGAATGCAGAAATATAGGATGGGGGACTCGTGGCTGGATGGCAGTACGTGTGAAAGGGATCTAGGAGTCTTAATAGACCACAAGCTGAACATGAGTCAGCAGTGTGATGCGGCAGCCAAGAAAGCCAATGCAATTCTTGGTGGCATCAATAGGAGTATGGTGTCTAGATCGAGGGAGGTACTGGTACCACTCTACTCTGCTTTGGTTAGACCTCATCTTGAATCCTGTGTCCAGTTCTGGGCACCCCAATTCAAGAAGGACATGGTCAAGCTGGAGCAGGTCCAGAGGAGGGCAACCAAAATGGTGAGGGGCCTGGAATACATGCCCTATGAGGATAGACTTAGAGAGCTGGGTATGTTTAGTCTGCAGAAGAGAAGGTTAAGAGGGGACAGGATAGCCATGTTTAAATATTTGAAGGGATGCCATGTGGAGGAGGGAGAGGGCTTGTTTTCTGCCACTCCAGAGGCCAGGACAAGGAGCAATGGATTCAAGCTGCAGGAAAGGAGATTCCACCTGAACCTCAGGAAGAACTTCCTGATGGTCAGGGCTGTCCGGCAGTGGAATATGCTGCCTCGGAGTGTAGTGGAGTCTCCTTCTTTGGAGGTTTTTAAGCAGAAGCCGGATGGCCATCTGTCGGGAGTGCTTTGAGGGTGTTCCTGCATGGCAGGGGGTTGGACTGGATGGCCCGTGTGGTCTCTTCCAACTCTACACTTCTATGATTCTATGATTCTATGATTCCTTCCCCTGCCCTGCATCCTCAGGCCATTTCCACACTAGACTGTTATAGTGCTATTATTCCACTTTCAACATCCTATGGAATCCTGGGGTTTGAAAGGCCGCTCCCTAAACTGCAAAGCCCAAGATTCCATAGGATGTTGAAAGTGGAATAATAGCACTATAACAGTCTCGTGCAGAAATGGCCATAGTTTACTTCAATTGCTGCAAATTGAGTTCAAAGGGCAAAAGTAGTTTGTACTCAATTGATTTAGCAGTGAGGAGAGGAGAGGAGAGGAGAGGAGGAGAGGAGAGGGTGGATTCTTGCCCTTCCAGCAGGCTTAGGCAAAAGCAAACTGTTGCAGCCTCTCTGAGCTTGTGTGTTCGTCATCATTTATAACTTTCTCCATCTTGGCGTTGTTTGGCCATACGTGTTCAGGTTTTGATCTGTGAAATGTTGGAGGGCATGCACCTAATTAGGGCAAATCACAATCTACTCCATTCATCAGACTGCGCCACCTCACCTCTCTGAAGCACATGGGGAGCCTGAAGGAGCTGTTAACAGAGAAGAGAAGGCAGAGAAGTCTGTCTGTTAATTTGCATGACCTCAAATCTGGATTTACCTATCTAAAGTGAAAGACACAACTCAGAATCCAATTCACTCTCTGTCCTATGTCTTTAGAGATCCTAGATCAAAGCTGTGGAAAATTACTTTTTTTGGACTAAAACTCCCAGAATCCCCAGCGACTGTGCTGACTGGGAGTTTCTGAGAGTTGTGGTCCAAAAAGTAACTTCGCCAAGCTCTGCCCTAGATATAGACAGGGATTATTCACTTCACTTCATTTTTTTTTTGAATCAGTAATATAGGAGGCTAACAAGAAAAGGGGTATGCAGGGACACCTGCAGTGCTTGAGAATGTTACTTTTTTCAGATTACAGCTCCCAGAATTCCCAGGTCGACATGGGGGATTCTGGGAACTGTGTTGCAAAACATGAGCTTTCTGTGGTTGGAGCATGGGTTTGTCCAATGTGTAGGGAATGGCATAGAAACTCCTGCTCTTTTCCCACATATCCTTTGAAATGCCTGCATTGTTGTGAATGTGAATGTCAGGTCTCCTGGAAATATGTTCCATTAATCCAATGAATAGACTCGCCCTGTTATCCTATTTACATAATGCATAAGCACTACAAAACACAGGGAAATACAGTAGGCCCACATTTATTGTGAGTTGATTTTATACATTTTCAATTATATGCTGGCTCTCAGTGCTGCTTGCACTGCTCATGGTATCTGGCTGCTGCTACCTTGTACTCTTCTTGTGGTATCTGGTGCTCCGGGGTGCTGTTACCTTATCCTGGTGAAGTTGTCTTGGTATTGAAATTGATGAAACTAATGAAGTTTCCTCTTCTGACACATCAGAAGGCCAATGCTGACAGTTTTTGGTAGCCACGATGCAGTTTTCATTCATTTCAAAGGGTTCCACATTACACGTGAAAATTGCATAATGTGCTGGATCCCAGAATAGATTCCTCACGTAATATTTGGGCCTAGTGTACATTCGTGCTTTTCCAAATACAAGCCTTTTAATGACATACACAAAAAAGAAAAAAAAGGAAAAGGAAAAGAAAAACCAAAAGGCAAGGTGGTAAATTGATACAAGCTGTAAGGCAGTTATGTTTTCTTTGGATTTTTGTTCCAGATCTAGTCTGATCCAGATCTACTTTTATTACCTGTCAAACTGAAGAAGAAGCATACCCTAGATATTAGCCAAAACACTCCTGAAGCTGAAAGCCCGAACAATATTTCTTTTTTCCTGGTTAGACAACCCAGCCTTACCTTTGTTGTGCATGATCTACTGTCATCTGGTGGCTTTAAATGGGTAGTGCAGCAAATGAAGGCTTCTCTGCATGCAATTACTACAAAGATACTCTAGAATAATTTAAGACACTTTAGGTTATTTTTTTTAAAAAAAGGCATTCCAACTTCTGCTTTGTCATTAGATGAAAGGAGATGGCACTCATGGAAAGCGGTGGAGAGGCAAACAATACTCCTACACCAGCTTTCTCCAACCTTCTGCCCCTCCAGTTGTGTCAGGAAAGCTGGCTAGGGATTAAGGGAGGTATAGTTCAATACATCTAAAAAGGCACCAGGTTGAGCATGGTTGTTGTGCACGCAGCTCTCTCAGCTAGGAGGATCAAAAGTGTCAGGTAAATACTGTGATTTATAGAACATCAGGGAGGAAAGGTAGCAGGTGGACTAATTAACATCTGATTAACAGGATGTGAAATGCTCTTAGCCATAACATCAATTACCTCCTGGAAAATAGGTACATGTCAAATGAGATGAGGTTGCATAGACATTGTACTCGGTTCAGTTTACAATGAAAATTCCATAAATGGAAATGGCTCCTTAATACCCGAAGCAAGATGGAAACTCGCTATTTTTACTAGCCTATTTTTGCCCAGTATAAATAGTTCTAAACCTTATACAATAAATGACAGCCTTCAGGTATGATTTCAGAGTAAACATATAGAAAATGCAGGCTGGGCTCCTGTGGCATCTGTTTTTATTCTCTTATGGCAAACTGGTTTTCTCCAGACATGTTGGGTTGCAACCTTGGCCACTTGACTATGTTGGTTGGTCCTGATGGAAGCTTAAGTCCAAATTACCTGAAGGGGACCAGCTTGGATGACCTACCATAAGGTCATCATACAGGAGCCTTGCTGTGATGTTACTGTTTTTATTTCTGGGGAGGGGGCTTTTTTAAAAGTATGATTACAAAGGAAAGAACAGAGAAGAATAAAGAGGGGAAATGAAAGCAGGAAAAAAAGAGGGGAAGGAAAATGCATAAGATATGAACAAGGGCTAGACATATATATTAATATAAGCTGATCAAATTTCCAAAAATGCATATATATGTGTTCATTCATGGCTAAAGCAGTAAGATCCTTTGACCACTGAACAATGATGATGAGTCCTTATTTTTGCAACCTTGCAGTGTAAATTTTTTTGCAACAGTAAAAGCATGCAGGATCCAATAACATTGACTCTCCATTAAATTCTGCTTAACAGAAATGTAATTTAAAAGAATGTGCATGTAAAAATACCAAAGATTTTTCAAAGACACAATATATCTATCCAAAAACGAATAATCATTGAATATGCCTACATAATATATTACAAGTAAGCATTATCAGCATTACATCGACAGCTTTCAGCTGAAGAACAGGATTTTTATTAAAATCAGAAGAATGTCCAGTATACTGAAAACTTCAATTTTTGCTAGACTAAGGGTAATTTTAGGTGTAAAGAGATTTCAGATAATGAAGCTTGAGCAGTTTTCCATTGGTTCATTTGCACAGAACAATTCAGCCCTTCCACTCACTTCATTAAGCTCAAATTTGTGCTATCCAACAAAACATTACAAACTAGACTTGCTGGTTTCAGTTCCTCTGAGGGTATGATTAATGTTTCCAACACAGGAGGGGTGGCTGAGATACTCAAAGCTAATGGGGAATATATAGAGATCAAAAGTTCTTGTAGTTATAATCACTGCCAAAGTGTATCCACAGGCAACTGTTAAATAAACCGCAAAATTGAAAAAGGCAAAAATTGATCCAAAACATAACTCCAACAGTTAGTCCATTTTTTCCTTAAAAGGAATTATCTCATAATCTTCAAACAGATATAACTAAAGATTTTCTGCACCTCAGCTCAGTCATTAACCAAAATTGAGAGTATAGCCAAGAAATGAGAAGATAAGGACCTGGAAGGGCAGCTATGAAGAAACTACATAAAATCCTCAAGTGCAGGGATATAGCATTAAATACAAACATCAGAATCATCCATGCCATAGTATTTCTGAATTCTGTGTATGGTTGTGAAGCTGGACAGTGAAGAAAGGTGACAAGAAGAGTATCAGCTTATTGGAAATGTAGTGCTGAAGGAGAGTTCCACAAATACCGTGGACTGCAAAAAAGGCAAATGAATGAGTCTCAGAGCAAATCAAGCCTGAATTCACCCTAGAAGCCAAAATGACTAAACTGAGGCTACTGTATTTTGGACATTCCATGACATGACACGACTCAATGGAAAAGACAGTAATGCCTTGTAAAGTAGAAGGCAGTAAGGAAAGAGGAAGACCACATTATAGTCGGATTGATTCAATCAAAGAGGCCATGACCCTGAGTTTGTAAGATCTGAGGAAGGCAGTTGGTGACCAGGGGCTCTTTCATTCACAGACTTGCTATTACAAGTTTGATAGCAAAGAAGAAGAAGAAGATAGTTTAGAATGAGTGTGTGGATTACATTGTAACCGATAAGATATTGTATGCCAGCCATTCAAGCTGCAGAAATCATGGCAGCACAGTCCCTTTCTTCCTTAAATGAATAGAACTTCAGGTGAACTATCCTGAAAGACGTTCTAAGTAAGATGATTTCAAAAATGCCTGAGGAGGAATATCTGAATTGGTCCTTGTTTACCAGTATTTTTCATATTCATATGAGCCAGAAGATATGCCTTGTGATACAACTCAAGTCTGTAACTTAAATTCAACTCCTAAAAATGACTATTAAATCCCTTTCAGTGAGCAATGGATTCATAAAGATCCCCATATAAATGTCATCAAAATAGTATTGATTTTCTGAAAGTAAACCTGAAGGATGAGGTACTTTGAAGAATATATAATATCAGTGATAAAACATTTGTCTCAAGTGTATCAACCTTTCTTACCTCCAGTGTTAAATTTAAGTGAAGCCCACTTATCCATCCTAAATACCCTAAAGGCACCAGGTTCCATCTGATCTTGGAAGCTAAGCAGGGTCAGCCCTGGTTAGTAGTTGGATGGGAGACTGCCAAAGAATACCAAGTGCTGTGGGTTATATTTCAGAGGAAGGTGGAATAAACCACCTCTGGCTATTCCTTGCCTTAAAAAACTCTATGAAATTCATGGGGTTGCTCTAAGTTGACAGGTGGCATGAAACTAGCTAGATACACACAACACCACCTATCCAAATCCACAAGCATTTCAGCAAACAATGTGGATGAATTATCTGAGCTAATGAATTATCTTCATTATCTGAGAATTCAAATACAGAAGATGTGCACACTAAGTGCTTCTTTCCCCAGCTAGAGTTTTTCTTTTGTGTGTTAAGAAAAGGACAAGTAAGTTATTATGTTTTGTATTGTTCCCTGTTACTGCCCTGGCTAGTCCGAGCTTTGGGGATATTAAAAGATATCCCTTGATATCACAATTCGGTTGCACTTCTCTATTCCTCTCCATGTGCTTGCGAGGCCACCGGACAAGCACGTAAACAAGCTCAGCCGTTAATAGCCATAATATTCAAACTACAATACAGGCAGGCCAGAAATAGCTGACTCACTGCTTTAGGAGACCTCCAGGCAAGTACTCTAATTAAATATGCACGCTACTTGCAAAAGAGCCTCTGCCCTGCGATGGCAGCTTGATGGGTAAACTATAAAATACCCAATCCCTTCCCTAAACCAATCATCTTTTTAGAGCAAATCAAGCCTGAACTTTGCCTAGAAGCCAAGATGACTAAACTGAGGCTGTCCTATTGTGGCCATATCATAAGAAGACATGACTCACTAGGAAAGATAATAATGCTTGATAAGGCAGAAAGCAGTAGGAAAAGAGGAAAACCTCATTACAGGTGGATAGACTCAGTCCAGGAAACCACGTCCCTGAATCTGCAAAACCTGAGCAGGGCAGTTGAGGACAGGGTAACTTGGAAGTCTCATTCATAGGGTCACCATAAGTCAAGTCTAACTGATGGCAGTTAACAACTGCATTTTTCAGAACAGTAAGCTTGGTGTTGGCAGGCAAAGTGCTTCGTTGTCTCCTCTTGTCTCCTCCCATATCTGATAAGCTTTTGACAGGATAGCTTTGGGTTGTTTCACTGTTTGGACAAAGTCAAAGTCTGTTTCTGAACTGCGTTTCAGTTTTCTTATGCACTTATTAACCCAGAGCTTGCCTCAGCTGTTCTCCAGCTCCTCCCAGATTGCTCAGCACTTCAGTTTAGGAAACAACACCCAGGCAACTCAGAAAGGTAGGCCTGAAAGTTACAAGCAGGGGCTGGTGGCTTCATTGTCAGGGGCTCAGTGAATCTGTTAGTACGAACTTTAAAGGAAATATCCAAAATACTAATCCTATAGTTTCTTTAACATTTAGACTAATGTAGAACAGATTTACCACTCCGCTGACATGGAAGTCTACAGCTGTCACTGAAAAGGAAATTACTGATCTGCGAGTAAGCAAATGTGTGGATTGCCCTGGTGCTGTGCAACTCAATATGCTGCAGAAAAGGGCGATAAAAAGAACTAAGATCTTTGTGCTTCTTCAGAGGATGGGTCTGAGCTCAGCCACAAAAAACACAAGTTACTTTGTTTACTCAGAAGTAAATCCTACTGTGTTCAAAATGGGGCTTACTTAAGGATTGCAGCCTGACATCATAGGGCCACGACAGAGATGGTTTAGTATTTAGAAATATTTGGACAATATATTAGTTTCATTTTCTTATATAACACTAGTCTCTGTGCACCCCACCCCCCATAAAGCTGATTTGAGGGAAAAGAGATAGATTTTTTTTCCATGAAGAAGTTCATGAACCTAGAGCTGTTTTATAAATAAGCCCAGAAAAGTTAGTTGCCAGGGGAAAATCCCCACCTTTTCCTAGCTCATGTAGGGTTGTAGAGAATGGACAGAAAGCACCTCCACTCATCCATCAGCCTGGATTGCCTACTGCTACCAATTGTTGTTGTTGTTGTGTACCATCAAGGCCTTTGCAGCTTATGGCAACCCTGAGGCAACCATGTCATGGGGTTTTCTTGGCAAGATTTGTTCACCTGAGGCTGACAGAGTCATGCTCAAGGTCATGCAATGGGTTTCATGGTTGAGGATGGATTTGAATCCTGATCTCCTGGAGTCATAGTCCAGCACTCAAACCACTATACCATGCTAGTTCTCAGGTACCAGGCTTGTGCTTAAATCACCAGTGGCGAAGAAAGATTCAGTTACTAGTTCAGTTGAATTTTGTTCATAGAATGGGTGGGAGATGTGACTGTGTTCTTTACCTCAGGCAGAAAAATGTACTGTGCCAGTCCAGCCTTTCATCCTTGTTTTCTGCATTCTTGTCTCCTTTTCAGGCTTGAAATAAGCTCGAGTTGAGAAGAAGGAGCTACTAGATATTTACTAGAATGGCTTCAGAAGCATGCCAAGTTTGTGAAGGTGGGTCTCTTTGAGGAAGGGACCATAGCTCAGTGATGAGTCACCTCTTTTACATGCTAAAGAGCTCAAGAAAAAACTGAATATGTGCAGCTCAGTGGTCTCACACTCTCTGTTTCTGTTAGCATTGTGACTGAAAAGTGATATATACTGCTAATCCAGTTTGGGTTCAGTCTAAGCCATTTTGAATTAGCCCAATTTGATGCACAATCTGGGATTTGTCTGAAGCAGGTGCTCAGCCCTAATTTACAACCTACGTTCCTTGAAGGAGCTTTAGTTGGTGTGGAGGTTATGCTCACAAAAATACTATGAGGGTTAGGCTAGATTGGGTGACTGACTCAAGACAATCCTGTAAACTTCATGGCTGAGGGCAGCCTTAAACAGTACTCTTCAAAGTCCATTGGCTCTCCCCCACTTCACCCCATTTTCAAAAGATGTGTTGAGACCAAGCCTGCGTCAAAGGCATATCCACTGAGCAAGCAACCCTGGCATTGATTCTAGATGTTTCAGGCATGTTCTGGTTGTTCAAACCATCATGGAAACACCTTTGCACAGGCTCAGAGCACTCTTCTCCTTACCTCTTCATGCTCCAGCAGACAGCTTGGGTACCAAACATGGAAAGCATTTCCCCAACTGCTCCCAGTCATGAAACAAAGAAACCTGAATAATTTCTCCTCACATTGGCAAGTTGTTTGGAGGGTCCCCCTGCATAACAAGAGGACTTTTTGTTTTTCTTTTGAACTGATTTAGAAGAGTTGGAGTATGATGACACCTCAGGAATCTCAGCGGGTCTGCTGGATGAATTAGATGATGATCAGTGGCAAAGCTTCCTGGATGAAGATGGAGATTATCACATGGAAATGCTGGAAAATGAAAATGAGCTTGAGAGGTAATCAAGACTTGTATCTGTTGGAAGAGAATCCACTTTGCCTCCCTCAGTATGTTAATCACAAGCCATTATTGCTGAAACATTTAGCAGGCTTAACAACACAAGGAGATAATTACATGGCTACCGTCAGCCATAAAATGAGAAATAGTGGTGCTCGTTCACCAGCATACTATCAAAGCAGTAGAGATTTACAGTTGATCAGAAGCTACGTTAGAAAGATGAGTGGAATGGAGATTAAGGTTTCTCTGTCGCTTACTCCACAGTGGCCTGCTGCTGCCAGAGTTTTGAAGAGTTAAGGGTTGTCAGTGTGAAAACTGGAAAGGGCTCTTGCATGGTTAGTTGTTATACAGAAGAGGGAATTTCAGGAAGTGTGGCTTTTAACTTCATTGCGCAACAAAGAACACCTGCAAAAATTTCCTCTTCTTCCTAACCGGTAAAGGTACAACAGCCATCTCCAGTTTTCACTTCAATTACTTTGAGGAATTATAACTCCCAGAATCCAAAGCCCTGCACTCTGACTCTGTAGTTATCTGGTATTACTGTACACATGAAATTTCTCTGTGTAGATCAGGCATTTTGTCTTTGTTCTGCAAACTTAGCCTACTTCAGTAAATCATTTAATCCGTCTCTCCCCCTACTTCAGTTGGGTGCAAAGATTTAAGAAGGGAAAGCAACAAAACCTCTCTGGTTGGCCTTTGGAGGAGGGTGCCCTGTAATTCTCAGTGGTCCCCAGTGCCTGGTAAGCTTCTTTCAGGTTCAGACTTTTACCTTTTGCTACTTCCTTCCCATCAACATCTTGAAGCATTTCCTCCGCCCCTGCCATCCCACTCTTTAGAGAGGATTATAGGATTAATTTCAGCCCAATTAATTTCTTATGAACAACGTGTTTACACAAATATGTTCAGAGTAATAAGAAGAAAGAGGATCAGGAGGAAAGTGCTGCTGCTCATTAAAAGATGCTTAAAAATCATTCCTATTCTGATTTCACGTCAGTCATTTTAGAAACAGGAAGAACAGAAATATGAAAATACCCATTTGAGAGAGTGTCTGTAGTATTTATTGAGGTTTTCTAGTAATGTCACCTATGTGGCTTTGACATTCTTTAATCACAGTTTGTGATAGAGGAGGTTTGTTGATGATAAGGACATTGGCCCTTTCCAGACGTGGGGGGGGAGCCGCGCGAAAACGCTACTCACCGGACTTCTTCAGCGTCCGGGTGAGTCCGTCGGGATGAGGAGCAGTGCGAGCTCATCGCTCCGCACTGCTCCAGCATCCAAAATGGTGGCTTCCGGTTGGTGGAGGCTCTCCACCAACCGGAGAAGCTCGCCAGCCTAAAGCCCGCCCCCGGGAGATTTGCAGGCACGCACTAGTGCGCGCCTGCAAATCTGCACTGGAGCGCAGCGACAGAGTGACATGGAGTTGCGCGCTCCGTGCTTTTTAAAAACCTCTAAAAAGAGGTTTTTAAAAAGCATGCTGCGTGACCAGTTCCGGTCGCTTCAGAGCGGACTGAGGTGCGGAACTACAAAAAGTAGTCTGCCCCAGTCCACTCTACAGTGCAGAAGACCTCCATCGGAGGTCGCTCTGCACCGTTTCAACTGCCCCGTGTGGAAAGGGCCCCTGTTAGCATATAGTTCCTGCACGTATCCCATCATGCACTCTGTTTGCTCTCAGAAGTGCCCTAGGACATTCAGACTCTGCCATGCATTTTGACAGATGTTGTCTGCCTTCACAATTTCTTCAGTGGAACAAAACTGGCTGGAGAAGAAAGCAGGGACAGGGGACCAAGTTTAGCCATTTTTGTGGCAAGGACAAGCTGAACCATATAGTGGTCAGGATCAGCCAAGCAATGAAAGCAACAATGACAGCTACCTTAGGCGTTCTGAGTGGAAAATAAACTGTTTGTAGAGGTACTGCCTCCAAAGGCCATGTGAGTGGAGAATATTTTTGAAAAATAAGATATTGCTGATAAATATAAATCACATTACATCCACCATTTTTCCTATTGCCATGACAAGAAAAGTACCTTTTGTAAGGGTCTTGTTAACATATATGCCCCATCTTAATGAAGCAAAATGAGTTAACAGCAATAGTTCTCTACAGAGTATATTAAAGAGTTAGATTCTGGGAAGACCCAGGTTAAAATCTCCACTCAGCTACCAAGTTCACTGAGTGATGTTGAGCCAGTCATGCTCTCAGCCTACCTCTGGGGGTCTTTGTGAGAATAACAAGGAAGAAGACAAACATGCATGTTTTCTTGAGGTCTTTGGAGAAAGAGTAAGATTTTTTTAAAAGGTAATAATGATCATTTTTAATTGGGATACAATGGGAATATTTGGTTGATTTCTGCATTGTAAATTTAAAGAAAAAAGAATGAAGCATCCTTTAAGTTTTCAGTTTAAGCCTATTTTTAGGTCCAGGAGTTGTATAAAGATCCCAAAGCATATCTTGCAGTTTCTGCTTTTTTATATAAAAAAAAGAGTATCACTTTGATTTTTTGACAGAAAAGAAGGAAACAGGCCTTCAGATGAAATGGACAGTGTCTCTTTGGCCTGCTTTTTAGAAGAATTTCCTGTACAGAAAGAAGAGATTGAAAAGTCCATTCAATGCCTTCGAGAAATGGCAGACAGCATTGAGAAGACCCACAAGGACTGTACCATCGCCAGCATTGCTGCCAACTCAACAAGTGCCTCTTCTGGCATCTTGAGCATCCTGGGATTAACCTTGGCCCCCTTCACAGCAGGTGGGAGCTTAGCCCTGACAGCCACTGGCATTGGCTTAGGGGCAGCAGCAACCATCACTGGCATGTCTACTGCTTTATATGAAAGTTTTCATAATTCAAATGAAAGGAAAAGAGTGCAACATATAGTGAACAAATGTGAAAAAAGCCTAAGAAAAGTCATATCTCCCAATGGAACAGATTTCAGCTCTGAATGCCTAGTGAATAATGGAACTGTTGGGGAAAACATCAAACAGCTTGTTTCCAATGTTGCCGGTCAAGTTCCCAAAATGTACAGGGCTGCAAAGGGAATCAGAACAAATGTCAAGGCACTGAAGATTGCTCAAGCTAATCCAGTCTTGAAGGCTTTAGCCAAGAGAGCAACAGCTGTGGGAAGCACCTCCCAGGGTGCAATCAGGGGGGTCAAGCATGTGAAAAAGGCCTTTGCAGGAACCACTCTTGCAATGACCAAAGGAGCCAGAATGCTGAGTGCTGCCTCAGTTGGGGTGTTTCTTCTGTTTGATGCTTATGGCATTGCACAAGATGCTAAACATCTAACAGAGGGAGCCAAGGATGGAATGGCAGCAGAGATCAGAGAGAAGGCCAGCAAACTGGAAGAGGTACTGCACAATCTCAGCAGTCTCCATGAGGAACTGAAAGACATAGTGTGAGTAAAAGAGGCCAATGACCCAGACAACCTATGTATCCATGATGCATTTCTTTTACTGTTTCTTCACCACTATGGCCAGGCCAGCCACTTCTCCTCTCAGACTGGTACGGTAGCTTCCCAGACGGATTAAAATGCTCTGCTACATCACACAGCTCTGCCTTCCTCTTTAAAATACCACCTTCATGTAAAAAGGGAAAAGCCTTTCGATGGTTATTTAGAACCCTTTTATAGTTCTATGGTAGTGTGGTTCTGTTTGATTATAACTAATGTATAGCATTCAGCTGAGACAATCTTTATAAAAATATACTATAATCTTTGTTATTTTAACAGACAGGACAAAGAATTGGATGTTACATGTAAGTTGAAACTGAAACAGTTCTTCAGAACTCGCTTAGACACTTTCCTGATATCTTTACACCAGCATATAAGCACAGGTCTCAGTGGCGGAGCTTGGAATGCATGGAGGGCTGGTGGCTGAGGATACAGCTACAGTGCAGGGGTGGGGCTATGGTGCGTGCGCATGGCCACAGTGTGTGGAGGTGTGGCCACGGTGCATGGGGCGTGGCCACAGCACATGAGGGCATGGCTACGAGCCCAGACACCCCAAAAAAATTGCTGCTGGGGCAATCTACCCCCATTGCCCCCACATCCCTATGTGACTGACAAGTACACTTTCACCCAAAAGTTCAATTTCCAAATCTAGGTCATACTTTCTGGCCAGATTCTATAATGGTTTAATTTCTTTTCTGCCACTCTCTAGGCTTTTTCTGAGAAATAAACCCCCTTCACTTAATCAACCCCCTTGGCTGGCTGAGGAACTTCAGCATTCTCTCTTACTGAAGGACTGCCCTTTAGAGCCCTTCCTCACTGAAGACTGCCAAAAAAACAATCAGTGTGTGCTTTTTATGTATATTCCCTTCTCAGGCTGCCAGCCCCTCTCTCTCACTGATGGGCTGGGTTTCTCTCCTGCAGAGCTATTCTGGTTGCCTGGCAGCCGGTTGCTGGGGCTGCTCACCAGACTCCATCACACTCACCCATATTCATATCCATATATGTCTCATTCCTACATACCCTCCAATATACACAACATACCCTACATACCTGTCTTGATTTGGCAGCGCAGGGACAGTCCTGATTAATCCTCTGCCATCCCACTTTTTTAGCTGTTTTTAAAGTGTCCTAGGCCCTTTTCACATGTGGGGGGGGGGGAACGGGCGAAAACACGCTAAAACGGAGCTTACCCGCAGCCAGGTAAGTCCATCGCCATGCAGAGCAGCGTGAGCTCGCTGCTCCACAGTCCTCCAGCGTCCCAGATGGCGGCTTCCGGTTGGTGGAGGCTCTCCACCAACCGGAGAAGCTCGCCAGCTGGAAGCCCGCCCCCGGCAGATCTGCAGGCACGTACTTGCGCGCGCCTGCTGATCCACTTTGGAGCCGGGCGATGGAGCAGCGCAGGACTGCGCGCTCCGTGCTTTTTAAAAACCTCGAAAAAGAGGTTTTTAAAAAGCACACAGCCCGGCTAGTTCCGGCCGCTCCTGAGTGGATTCTGGTGTGGAACTACAAAAAGTAGTCCACGCCAGTCCACTCTATGGTGTAGAAGACCTCCGTAAGAGGTCGCTCTGCACCGTTTCAGAAGCCCGGTATGGAAATGGCCCTAGTTTCTACATCCTCCTCCCACATTGCCCGCTTGTCCTCAGCTTACTTCTTTGCTGTAAACCAAGTTCAAACTGCGATTAACTCAGTGGGTGCAGAGGATGAGGGGGTGGAATCTTGACTTTGTAGTGGGCTCAAGAATAAAGCAAACTACTTCAGCACCTTCTAACTTGTAACTTGGCATTCTTCCCCATTGGTAGCTTTGCCATCTCAAGCCACATGCTGATACTGCTCAGTCTGCTTTCCATCTGTGGAATGTTGTAGCATATGTCTCTGTGATTCTCAAACTTTGTTCCTCCAGATGCTTAGAACTTTAGATTCCAGAATTCATGGTCATGATGGCTGGGGCTTTTGGGACTTGAAGTCCAAGTCATCTGGAGGACCAACAATCAAAAAGCCATTTCATAGTGTATAATCCATATGGATATATGATTCAAGACTGAATAATCCCTAAAATGTTACAAACAATGTCAGCTTCGTTTTAAGCTCACCACAACTCTTCTTCAAACTTGGATGGTAAAAAATATTTGTGGGTTTGTGGGAAGGAATAAGAAGTATAAAAATCTGGCCATCTGCAATAGCCATCATCTCTGTAGCTAAACTTAATCGCAGCATTCAGAATGCAGATCACTCAAGAAGCAAGTTGTTATCCATTTATTATTTCTTTCCTTTTAATAGACCCAACCATGACTATAAGCCTTAGACGTCTGTCCATTGCCTTAGTTAAAACTCACAGGCCCCTGAAATGTCTCAGAACTTAAGGATGGAAGCAAAAGTACCATTTAAAATAGTTCCAGTGCACTCAAAAACTCATTGTGTTTATGACATTTTAGTAAACCCAATAAAAGAGTTGCAATAAATCCATGGCATTTTAATGACCCCAAAAACTTGCTTTTTGTTTCTATACATGGATCATATGGCTACTTTCTATGAAATGTATTTTTTCTTTTTCTTCTCTCATTAGTCTCTGTACTTTTTAATTTTTATTATATTGTATTTTAGTTCTATCTTTTCTTTTAGTCTCTAATCTTTGTAACTTTCTTGAAAACTCTTCTTAATAAAAATTATTTACCAAAAAAAATGTAGACTTCACTGTTGCACACTTTCCATATGTGCTCTGGAGAAGATGGAGTTGATGGTGGCTTCTAGTTTGTTTGCATTCAATACATATATATGTTACCTCAAAAGTTGGGGAATGTTACCTCAAAAGGTGGATCTTGAGGTCCTCCAGCAGTGCCAGCATCTCCTTAGAAAGATGGGGAATTATAACTCAAAGGAGACTTGTGTATACCAGTACTAGCTGTAGGACACCAGTTGGAGATTTGAAAAAAAAATGTCTTTATTGGGGAAAATCACAAGCACAGGCAAGAAATCAAGCAGAATCACAAGCCATATAAGCCTAGCGAAGGAGAGAAAGTTTGGAGAGCAAGAGTTTGGGAAAAAGTGGGTGATGGTTACCATTCCTGAAGCAGAAAAGGATTGAGGCAAGATGTCCCAGACTTCAGTGGTCTGAGGGCAGTACAATGAACAGGAATTTGAGAGCGCTCACATAGTGTGACACACTGATGTGTCTCCAAAGTACTAGCAAGAAGCCATGGGCTGAGCCAGGGTTAAAATACCCATTTTCTGCCCCGAGGAGAGTGTTAATTGCTCTCTGGCAGAGCCAACAAAGGGGTCTGGAAGGTTCTGATTGTCTTTGCAGCAGGTGACAAAGCACTGAGGGAAATCATGATAACTTCTTAATGACTGGAAAGGTGAGGGAACAAAAGGACAGTTTCTGCGGAAAAAGGTAACAGGATGTCGGCCTTTGGTTGCTCCTTCTAGCAGCTTGATTCACTATCGTTCCCTAGGCTTGTGTACTTTAGAGGACCATCTAAAACTCATCAGGTCAAGCTCTCTGATTGAACCTCCTGAACTTATGACCTGAACATACTGAAGTCCTTTGTCAGAGTCCTTTCGTTTCCACATAGCTTTCAGCCATAAATGGAAGATTTACATTTATTGCATGCCAATTAAACAATATTAATAGCCAATCATACTTTATCACAGATTGGGGGTGTATGGCATGGTAGCACATAACTACATAATGTTACTGTGATTCTGTGGGCCAACAGACTACACTGGTGTAGGGAGCAGCATAGGTGATGATGCAACTGTAGGAGTAAAACAACCATAAGTGCTGCAGTGACAAAGGAGAAGATATACTATAAAGTCATCTCTGTCAAGAGAGAAGGCTGTACTGCCAGACGATGAGCTGTGCAAGAACTAAGAGGGCAGCTTTCTCAGGCAACTAAAAGGGATTTCTCTGTCATCTCCCTGCAGCCAACTGCACACTGCTCTGAAAACCAATGTCTTATACTGGCATAATGGAGCTGGCTTACACTAACATAAACCACCAACAGAATTCCAGCCAGATACACACTGTGGGACTGGCACAAGATGGTCCAGATGCTAATTGCTACATAGATGCACCTCTTTTCCTCTGGAAGAAAATATATAATGTGAGTCAAATCCCCAGTTAGACCCAAACCAATAACACTGGTACACAATGAAGCAAGCAGCCCAAATTAGGAATAGTTCTGGACCACTGATACTGTTTCCTAAGATATGCATCCATGGAGCATCCACTGAGCATCAGCCTGCAACTATTGTTAATTTGTGCCAATTAAGTCACAATTCAAAGGTTCTGAAATATTGCTAAAAACGATTATTCTGCATCCTAGGCAGATGAAATAACTGAAAGCTTAATTTGACGTGTGACTTTTTAAAATTTTTATTTTCCTGGCAGGCCACCATTATCTGACTTGAATGGAGAAGGTCCTATTTTCCACAGGGAGAAATGCCAAAAAGAATATCAGACTTTCTATATCTCTGACTTCACTTCCTAGCCATCTGAGGACTATGCCCATAGGGAAGAGTGGGATAGTGGCCACCCACACCCACTGACACCCTTTCTTATGCACTCCTGTGGCTTAAGTTGTGAAAGAGCTTAACTGCTTTCAATCCTTATGCACCCTTGGGAACCCATGAATACATAAGGTACATGATTGAATATGCAGTTTGTGTGAGTATAGGCTAGCATTCCCCAACTAGACAACCTCTGGATGTTTGGGGTACAATTTCCATCGTCCTTAGTTAGTATGGCCATTAGTTGGCTGAATATTATGAGAGCTGCAGTCAACACCTCTGGAGCTCTTCAGGTTGGGGAAAGCGAGTATAGTCTCTTTTACTACCTTAGATGTCCATAGGGCAGCAAAGGCAGTAAACTCAACCCTGATTTTCTGTTCCCCACTTGATCATAGTGAACACAGTGACTGTTTAGTGCTCTTCCCCTCCTCCCCACACACATGTACTATGTGAATTATGTCCCTCTGACTGGTATACCCAGAAGCCTGAAGTAGTGGCACTGGAAAAGCAGGTCATGTTGAGATGCACTTGGGGAACGTTAGAGCTCATCAGCAGGAACTTGCGGCCATTTCAAGGAACAGGATATTTCTCCAGTTGCCTCATGGGTGGTAATAATGGGAAAGTAATAAATAAAATCCAATGTCCCTTTGCTTCTATTGACAGCAATAGATCCAGATATTGTTGCCAATTCTGGCAAAGGAGCCCCCTATACTTCAGCAGATCAAAACATCCAGCTGTCAAGGACAGCCAGCAGCCCTTTCAGAGGAGTCTGAAGGTAGCACAGAACTTGGAAATGTTAATTTTTTGGACTACAGCTCCCAGAATTCCCCTAACTAGAGTTTCAACCATTTTTGCTTTTTGACAGTGCTCTAGTCTCTAACCTGCCAAATAAATAGGGGATGTCTCTACCACTATTTTGTGGATGCTGGATTTTGTTGTATCTTGTAAGAAGGGTTACTGTAAATGTCCCCAGAAGTACTGTATTTTTAGACATTCAGCAGCTCCCAATAGTGAATAAATATGTAACATTTGTTTCATACAAGGCTAGTGTGGACATAGAAAGAACATAAAAATGGGATAGTAGCAACTAAAGCAGCAGCTAAAGATAGATGCTTGGAAGGTAACAGCTCACCTCATGTGAAGTTCCCTGACTCTCTTGCCCTCTCTTTATGGCATTTTCACCTCTCACAGCTCTACCTCCCCTCCATTCCATTTCATGCAAGGTCCCCTGCTCATCTATATGGAGCATCTCCCTGGATTCCTACCTTGCAAACTCTCCCAGTACTTCCTTGTCCTCTCTCTTTCTCTGGTCTCTCTTTCTGCAGATTTTTTCAGTGAACCAGTTGGAGCTTCCATTTCAGCGGAGTGGTGAACCCACTGTGACTTTTAGGGAAAACTTTGGAAGAGCTATTCAAGAGCTATTTTTTTATTGCCAAAAAAAAAAAAATTAAAACCAGACAAGAACATACATGATTAAACACTAGCACACCCACACCCCAACACAACAATTAGCAAGATCCAGCACGTTGTTTGAGATAGGTCTCATATAGTCACACATCAAGTGCCTGTTGAAACAAAAGTCTTTATTTGTCTGCAATAAGAAAGTAAGGGGATACCAATCTAACTTCTTTGGGAAGGGAGTTCCACAGCCGGGAGGCAGCTTCAGAAGAGGCCTTCTCGGCATTCCCGCCGGATATACTTGTGAAGGTGGTGAGTGAGAGAGGGAGAAGGACCTCCCCAACAGATCTCAGAGCACTGGCAATGACTGTTGTAACATGGACCTGGGCTGCATAGAGCTTTATAAGTCCAAACCTGTGCTTTGAATCATGCCCACAAATGGGCTAGCAGTCAGTGAAGCTGTCACAGCAATTTAAAGGACTGTTAAATTTTAGAGCCAAACATTCTGTAAAGTTAATATAGGAGGATGAAGGCAACTACCAGGCAGAAGAAAGCAGGAGGCCATGCGAGCGAAGAACCTTGGGCAGAAGGTCTCTGAAGACAAGGTTAATGTAAACATTAACTTTCACTTTGAATAAATAATATTTTATTACAGACTATAATCTCTGTGAAACATTAACTGGCAATCTATCATGAGATACTATCTGTTTACTTATTGCTGCAAGTATATACACAAGTGAAATCTTCTCCTTGCTCAGAGACAAATGGAACTGAAGTGTGGTAGATGTCATTCAGGTAGCTGACAGGCCAGAAATTTAAGCCTTATTTATTTATTTACTTACTTACTTACTTGTTTATTTTATTGTGCCCCGTGATCTCACCCTTCAGTATCCAGTAGGCAAATGTTGGGTTTAACTTGCTATTGTAAATTGGGAAATAATGCAGAGGAAGGCAGGATAAAAGTATGAGGTCATTAGTTTAGCTAGTCAAGAGGAAGGAAGGAAACACACTGACTAAGCAAGCACAATCTTCTACTTGCCCACCATGTCTCTGACACTACCAGAAAGGACTAATTTTTGTCAATTTCTGTTAAATTTCAATATGTTTCCCCTAAATCTTCTATTACCTACCTACTGCCAAGATAGCTTTCTTCTTTGTCAAATAATTAAAACTGAACTGGGAGCATATGTGGCCACTTTTTATGGTTTTGTTTCACAGTTGTTCTCTACCACAATCCTGTAACATGAATATGCTAAGAGGCTGTGATAACCAAAGGTCTCAAGGTAAATGACACAAGCAGCAGGGATTTCAGCTTGGGTCTCACCTGAGTCACTTTGAACATTACTCTTTCCTGGTTCTCTGAAAATACTGGTTTCTAAAAAATAAGGATATTAAGGCTGAAACAAGGTGGTAGAAAAATGCAATTATAAATGTGTAGAATTTGCATGATTAGAATGCAAATTATATATATTATACTAGAGAGAAAGAGAGAGAAAGTAAAATATGCAAATCAGATGCCCATATTTGAAAGGTTGGAATATGGCAATCTTACCTTATTTAAGAAGGCATTTGATTTTTAAGTATGTTGTGGCAGATGAGTATTGTATTTCTATATTGTTGTTGTTGTTGTTACATCTTTTCCAGCATTCCAAACCTAAGTGCTAATAATAATGGGAAAGTTATGACGAGAAAGGAAGTGGAATGGATTTTAAAGTTGAAATCTTTGATACTAGGAGGTCTCAATGGATCTCCTTTCATTAATGTAATGCCACTCCACCCCCATACACACAAAAATAAACGAATAAATAAATAACAAAAGAAAAAAGTGTGGCAACTTCACAGCCAGATGACATCTGATGCCCTTGAAATGGGTTTCTCCACATTCTCTAGGCCTTCCCTTATTTCTGACAGTCTGCCAAAATGTATAAAATAACAACAACAACAAGACGAGATTAGCTTCCTATGTTGCTTATCAGTCCAGCTATTGAAGACAGTGTATCTGCAACTCTAGATAATTTCTGCTGTTCATTTAAATTAATGATATGTACATAATCTGAAACTAAACTAGTATACTCTATAATGGTACTTTATAATATTTTTTTTATTTGTTGTCCTTTGTAAAAGATTATAAGTTAATACAATGAGCCCTCTATTAATATAGTGGGCCCTTAAATGTATTATGTTAACAAAGTGGTTCCTCCCTCCAGGAACCCCTGCAAATAACAGGATTTGCGAACACTCACATCAAGCGATCCAGGCACACGTTCCTGCTATTTAAAGTCAGAGATGCAATACTTCATCTCTTCTCCGAACTGCTTCTGCAACTTCTACCAATAACCACAGTTACATTGTGCTTTGAAATGTTTAAAAGGTTAGTGTAGGTGTGCGCCCTCCGCTTTTCATGACAACAGTGTTTATAATCCTTCAGTTTTCTTTTCACTTTCCTTCCCAACACTATTAATCAATATTCTGTAGCATTGTCAGGAGAAGACCTGTTTCATATACTTCAACTGTTGATGCCACAGCTATGTAAGGAACCAGGGTTTGAATCCCTGCTCAGCCCTGAGAACCCACTGGGTGACCTTTGGCAGGTTACACTCTCTCAGCCTCAGAAGAAGGCGAAGGCAAACTCCCTTTGAACTAATCTTGCCACAGACATCCCATAAGTTCACCTTAGGGTTGCCGTAAGTTGGAAACAATATGAAGGCAAAGAAAAAAGAACTAGGGAGCAACTGTTTTAGAGGAGTCTGAATGTAGCACAGAACTTGGAAAAGTCACTTTTTTAATTATAACTCCCAGAATTCCCTTACACAGAAGAATCTTTGAACAAGGATGTCTAATGATTCCAGGTTTTATAGTCCAACAATGTTATTTTTCTAAGTTCTGGAGTGACAGGTATTTTGACTTGATCCATGGTGTCTTAGGTTGGTTGGGTTAACTACCCTCAAGCTAGAGGGGAGAATATGGAAAGGGGGTCATTTGAGAACTAAATCTTGAATCCTGCTTTTTTTTTCTCAGTCAATATGCTTGAAAATTGCTTTTAGTTCAATAATGTTTTAATATTTATTTTAAAAAAAAGGTGTTATAACATTATAACACTGTAAAAGCTAACATTATAACTTTCTCAGATTTTTTCAGCACCTGCTGTTAATCTAGCTGTGAGCCCCCTGAGTCCCAGTTTTTGGAGAAAGGTAGGATATTTATCATATAAGTACATCATAGTTGTCAAGATAACTTTCCATTGAGTCTGTAAGTCCAGCTTACAATCTTTTCAACACAGCAAAGGACACCAGCCATGATGATTTTTATAAGTTTTTAAAAATAAATTATGCTCCTCTTCTTCAAGTTATTTTATTATGATTTCATTGCTCTATTGTAGTGTCCTGATTTGATCTCCAAGACATTACTATAATTCTGAGTGAAGATTAAGTAATAAATAAAATAAAAACAAAATAATTGATAAAGTTTTAAATAAATGAATAAAATGCAACAGTTATGATCCTTGGTCTAGGACCAAGAAGACAAGGATATGCACACACAGCACATTAACTTCACCTTGGATGATAATTTTCCAGAAGACATGTTCTAAAACATATTAGAATATGATAGATTAGTTATTACTGATAAGGTTGTGAAACAGGAACTTGTTGTCAAGAGGAGGCTAAATACTGGCTGCAATCATGTATGCTTCAACATAGTCTAGTAGGTCTGCATGTGGACCTATGCTGGGCTGTACCATACACCACTTCCTTGTTTCCTCCAGCTTTTAGGGCCCGGTGCCTGGCCATTCCATGCCTTGTGAGGAGCATGCAAGATCACAGTAGCATCTGGCTACATCTCAGTAGCCAGATGTAAGATAATAACATCAGCACTAAGATATGCTGGGATCATCCAGAGGTCTCAGGGCTGCCGTAAACATTTCACCTCTGGCATGGAAACATAATCAGATGCTTCTGCACTCCTACATGCTCCACACATGGCATGGATTGGCCATGCAAGCAGCCTCAGAGCCTGTTCAATAAGTCCATGGATTTTGGGGTGGTGTGGAGGGAGGAAAGGAATATCAGTTTCCATAGTATCCAGAAGAAGAACATAGGTACATGTAAAGGAAAGCTGAACGTGTGTATGTCCCTAACAAGGTGCCACCCAACGGGAGACACACAGGTAGAACTTTGTATTCATGATCCTTTGAAGATGTGAGGATAGTGAAGAATAGCCATCAGAAGATCCCTCACATCTGACTAGCAAAGATATCTTCTGAGACACTCAGCCTCATCTTTATACAGTCCCTCAATAAACTGGCTTGATTTTTCAACAAAACTGACTAGTAATTAGTGATTATTGATTCCCTTTGACTGAAGAGGTACAGACAATGCAAAGATCAGAGGTAAGGAGACTCAGAAAGCATGTGGCCCCAAAAGATGAGACTTTATAAATCATGTATCCCTCACTCTCCTCCATGCTGGGGAAAAAACATTTTGCTACTCTTGCGAGCCTCCATACTGGTGATTTGCTTCAAAATAAGACATGCACACCCCCTCCATAACTTCTTCTAACAGATAAACTCTCAAAAAGGGGAATTTACAAAACTGCAAGTGGACTTCTGGCCACTTCCGTGTGTCCAACAATGGCTCCCTTGTTCCAAAATTTGGCCCACAGACCCCTGCAGCTTGCTTAGTGTGAGAGATTAAATCCCAAAACCTCTGCTTTACCACAAACTGCATGCAGGGTGAAAGGTCATTTCCTCTCAGAGCTCAGAAACATGGCACAGAATTCACTCTTTTTGGTGCAACTTCCTGTTCTGAATGCAAGCCTAGATCCCTGCTGATATTGCAGGAACATGGAAGGCCTCATAAATATAATAAGCCATGAGATTCTAGGGGAACACAAGTTTTCTGAAGACAGTTCCAACCAAGCTTTGTCAGGATCATAGATCCTCATCACAATGTTTAAGTCTGGGAATTTGTGGGTAGAGAAGGGTGCTACATTGTCTATAAATAAAGAAAGAGGTAAAGAATTTTCAAGTTTAAATTAGAAACTATTTTTATCCCTGGGGTAAATTTTAGGACTTTGAACATAAATCTGGGATGCAATCCAGGGTTTATAGCATAGCTTTTATCAGACAAGTTGGCTGGCTGCTCTCAGTTGGTGTTATGCTATATATAGATATCGAGTTTTCTAACACTTTTTTAAAAAAAAATTCTGTGTCTATCTCTGAAGAGTGAAGTGTTGACTACTGTTGAGGTTAATGCTGGCTTGGACTTTGATGAAAAGAGAACAAAAGGTCCCATATTAAACAGTCATCTGTCAGCTTGTAGCAAAGGAAACATGCTCAGGGAATCTGTGTTGGCCATGTAGCAACATACAACAAAATCCAAAAACATTGTCACTTTTCTTCTGATTTTTAACACCTTTACTTGGTGAAGAAGCCATTGAAATTTCAAAAGCTTGCATGATGTATTTTGTGCATTTTAGTTGGCCCAATATTCCTTGCCTAAGAAAGCCCCTAAGAAGTCATCAGGTGTCTTGAAAGCACATACACACACACAGTGAGCTTTTCTGCTGAACTAGTGTGAAGTGATTTTGTGCCCCCTCCACCATTCCTTTGCAGCCATGTGTGTTTCAACTTTTCCAGCTACAGCTGACTGATAATGGGAGTTTGTGACGGAACTGCAACCACAAAGCTTGCCTGAATCAGCTTTGGCTAGTTCACAAAGCAATCAACAAGGAGATTCAGTTAGGGCATAAGGATAGTTGTGTAGATGGTAATGATACATGCACATTGTGTGATTATGGAATTTTCCAATATCTTGTCTACAAAGGATATACAAGGCTTGTGTATATGAAATAAAGTTGCCTCACTCATTCAGACTCACTAGCCTGAAGGGGGTTTGACCCTTTTGATCAAAGATTTGGTGTGGATGTATCATTCTTATTAGATTCAGTGTTTCCTTTACTACTGCATGCCTACTGAGATGTGGAAAGGCAGGAAAGAGAGTTTGCTAACAACACAATAAAAATAGAAGCATTCCCTCACTTTCTGATGGTCTACTTTTTAATGATCTTTTGATCCTTTTGCATTTCAACCAGAACTCATATACTTGATGAGTGGTCTGCTTTTTCAATCACGTGTACTAATTGAAAAAGGTTGAAAGTACAAATAGTCAAAAAGTGAGCACGCACTGCTTTTTCTCTCAATGACCTTGGAACTATTTTTTGTTCAGTCTGTGTACAATTCAGTCAGATGGTGCCAAGTTAATTGAGAGAAAAAGCAGCATGTGGTCACAAATACTGTATAACAGACAGTACTGCCTATGTTTCAGTTTCAAGGATTAATCTGTTTGTAAGTAAGGTAAAAGTAAGGTAAAAAAAGACTGGACTCCACTTTTCAACAATTTTTGCTTTTTGATGGTGCTCTGGTCTCTAAGATGTCAAACAAACAGGGGGTGTCTGTATCACTGTTTTCTGGATGTTGGATTTTGTCATATCACTCAACAACTCCCAATAATGAATAAATAAATAATGTTTGTTTCACACAAAGCTGGAGTGGTCATAGAAAGAACACAAAAATGGGATAGTAGCAGCTAAAGCAGCAACTAAAGATGGATACTTGGAAGGTAACAGTTCATCACATGTGGAGTCCGGTGACTCTAGGGCATTTTCACCCCTTACAGCTCTACCTCCACTTCATTCCATTTCAAACAAGGTCCCCTGCTCATCCCCATGGAAAATCTCCCTGGATTCCTATCTTGCAAACTTTCCCAGTGGGTTCTAGGCCCTTTTTGCAACTCACCTTTTTGCGGAGCTGGGGTGTGGGGATCGCGCGAGCAGCCTCTAGCGAGAGGCTCTTGCATCCCGGTTCCTTCAGCTCTGCAGCTGCTGCCTGCTTGCGCGAGAGCCCCGCCTCTTCCTTCCGCAGTGCAGCCTGGGAGTTTCCCAGACTGCACTGGGGCAGGAAGCATGATCGGCGCAGCTCCGGAGCTCTGCATGCCAGGTAAGTGCATGTGAGGCCCCAGAGCAATGCATAATCGTGCACCATTTTTGGCTCACAGCTGAAAATGAAAAAGTGCATGATCGGTGCCTGCCAGCCCCTGGAGCATTGCACAATTGTGAGTGCATTGTGTAGATCGCTCCTCGCAATCGTGTGACGCTCCAGGGGCCCTTTCACATGGCAAATACCGTGCGGAAAGGGCCCTAGTCCACTTTCTTTCTCTGGTTTCTCTTTCTGCCGGTTTGTTCAGTGAACCAGCTTCCATGTCAGTGGAGTGAAGAATCAACTATGATTTTTAGGGGAAATCTTCAAAGAGCTATTCAAGCTGCTGAATCCTACCTCCTAAATTAAGTTAAGCACCTAAATTAGGTTAAGAACCATAATCCTCTTGACATAAGAACTGTCACCCGCAGAGCCACATATCATTTTTGACACATCTGTGTATACCAATGCATCATAGTTCTTATGACAAAAGATCTGAGTTAGAAAAGAGATATGTAATTGACTTCTGCTACAATTTGTTTCTAGCTTGAAGTACTGCTACACAGTTCCCACTTGCCACAAGCTCCCATGCAGATACTTCCAAGATCATCCAAGTCTATGCAAAACTTTTTCTTCATGAATGTTTTCCCAGCTTGTGCCCTTCTACTCTCATGGAGGGTTTCCCCATGTGTGCTTGCAAGCTCCCTTGGCTTTTTCCGGGTGCTTCCAGACGAAAACTTGGGAAAACTGCTCTTATTTTGCAGTATAACTCCCAGAGTTCTCCAGCCAGTGTGGCCAGTGTCCATTCTGCCTGAGAAACTCTAGGATTTCTTGTCATGAGATGTCATTTTTGCCATCCTTGTTCCAGAGGAGGCATTGTCCTATAATCCCTACTTCTCTCCAAACTCCTGATGCCCTGTAGCACTGTCCTATTTTTGGTTGTTTGCCATTGCCTTCCTCTAAGGCAGAGAGAATGCAAATTGCCCAAGGTCACTCAGTTCTTTTCCATGGCCAAGCAAGAATGTGAACCCTGATCTCCAGAGTTAGTCTGATACTCAAACAACTTTACCACAACGGCTCTCTTTCTCACCTCAACAATGTGCTGGATCTTGCTAAGTTTTGTGCTGATGTATGCTTTTGTGTGTGTTTAACAATATCTCTTTCAACCTAGGTTTATTTTTTTTATTGCCAAAAAAAAATTAAAACCAGACTAGAACATACTTCATTAAACAGTAACACACACATACACACCAGCACAATAAGCAAGATCCAGCACACTGTTTAGGTGACATGCTCTTATACAGTCACACATCAAATGCTTGTCAAAACACGAAGGCCCTTTCCACACAGCCTCATTAAAACGTAGTAGCAAGACGTTGTATTTGTCTCAGGGGACATGGTTCAGGCTAATCAGGGCCAGCAGGGTGGGGCAAAATGCAAAACAGGCATTTCGCTTCAATTCACATTAATGCTAAGAGGTGCGGAACACAGTATCGCTACTGTGTTTAAAGATGATCCACCTTAACTACGAAAAAAATCCATTTATGACATCTCATGCAGAAAGGGCCTAAGGCTTTACTTATCTGCGCTAAGAAACTAGGAAGGGTACCAATTTAATTTCTCTGGGAAGGGAGTTCCAGAGCCTGGGGGCAGCTTTTGTGAAGGCCTTCTCCTCCATTCCCACCAGATATACCTGTGAAGGTGCTGAGAGCAAGACACAGAGAGAGAAGGGCCTCCCCAGCAGATCTCAAAGCAAAGCAACACTAATCTAACCTGGACCTGGACTGCATAGGTCTTTATAGGTAAAAACCAGCCCTTTGAATCATGCCCACAAATGGGCCAGCAGTCAGTGAAGCTGTTGCAACAGTTCAAAGGACTGTGACATTTCAGAGGGAAACATTCTGGAAAAATAATATAGGAAAGTGAAAGCAACAAGCAGGCAGAAGGAAGCAGGATCTGTGTGAGAAAAGGACCTTGGCCAGTTGTTCTCTGAGACAAAATTAATGTCATAAATTATCTTTAACTTTGAATAAACAAGATTTTATCACCGACGCTAATCTCTGTCAAAAACAGGAACTGCCAATCTGTCACAAGATACTTTCACTTTCCATATTTGTACAAGTATATAGGCAATTGAAATCCCTTCTCCTTGATGGAGCTGAAGTGCGGTAGACACCTTTCAGGAGCTGACCAGTCAGAACGGTGAACCATATTTATTTAGTTAGTTATTTTCTTGGACCTTGTGATCTCACTCTCCAGTATACAGATATTGGGTTTGGCTTGTTATTGTGAACTGGGTAATGGCGCAGAGGAAGGCAACATAAAAGGATGAGGACATTAGTTTAGCTAGTCAAGGGTGGAATAAGAATTTAGCTAGTCAAGGGTGAAATAAGAATAATGCAGTCCCAGATACAGTGCCAGTGCCAAAATCAGCAATCCTGTCTTGATATCCTTTCTCTATGTCTGAAATTGTGTGACCTGCCCAAGGCCATTCAGTGGGTTTCCGTGGCTGAATGCGATTCGAATCTTGGGCCCTTTTCGCACATGACTTCAAATGCAAAATGACCATGGGAGTGACACAGAATCGCGAGGACAGTTCTGCATGTTGTCCTCTTGATCCCGTGTCATTCCCATGACCATTTTGTGGCCATCGTTTCGGCTCTTTGCCGAAAATGACCCACGATTGCATATTCCTCCTGCGTCCCTCCCACAATTACCTGGCGTGCGGAACCTCTGGAAGCGCAGTGGCCACGCTTCCTCCCCCAGCGCAGCCTGGGAAAGTATCCGGCTCCGCTGCAGAAGCAAGGGGCAAAGCTATCACGCTTCCTTCCGTCCAGCACGGAGCTGGTGCGGAGGGAAGCTCAGGGGACACAATTCTTTCCCACAAGAGGCTTTTTGCACGATCCCCACGTGATAGCAGCGAGAAAAGGTAAGGTGCGAAAAGAGCCTTGGTCTCCGAAGTCATAGTCCAGCACTCCAACTGCTACACCACAGTGGCTCTTCTTTAGGTAGATCTACCTGTATCACTTCCACATTCCCAAAAGGAGCTGCCACCACTGCCAATGATGTAGAAGGGAGAAGGCAAAAGAGAAGTAACATGGCTGATTCTGCCTAAATGTTAGATAATTAGGCATTGTACTTTCATTCTCAGCAGCAGCTCCTGATCAAGGTCACAGTAACAAAGCTGCAAGCTTTTCAGGCTGAGAAGGAAGGCTGGAACAGCTGCTCCACTTCCAGATTAAATGTGAAGCTTGAAAGGGGCCTAGGCACAGTGCTCTCTTGTTTTGCTCTGAAATGTTTTAAAGGTTAGTGTAGTTGTATGCCTTCTGCTTGTCATGACAACAGTGTTTATAATCCTTGAGCTTTCCTTTCACTTTCCTTCCCAGTTCTATTATGCAGTATTCTGTAGCACTGTCATGAGATTACCTATGTCAGCCCTGAGACCCCATTGGGTGACCTTGGGCAGGTTAGACTCTTAGCCTCAGAGGAAGAAGGCAAACTCCCTCTGAACAAATCTTGCCATGGAAATCCCGTAAGAAGTTTGCCTTAGAGTTGTCATAAGATGGAAAAAAACATCGACACAAGAACAAAGTACAAAGAACTAGGGAAGAAAAGAGTGAATATAAACATCTCTTGAACATTTCATCAGCAAAAACATAAATTAAGTTGTTAATACAACTGAGAGGTAACACACTGAATCAGTGGGAACCTAGTAAGTCAGCAGCTCTATAAATGCCGTCAATTTAACAGGTCCAGATCTAATCGAGGCCATGGTTAGATTTAAGCCAGAATGATTGTCCAGTTTGTCATTGCTCTTTTGTTCCTAGTCCTATTTATTCCCCATCTCTCCTCCAAGGAGCCCAAAGTCCCATAAATGATTCTCTTCCCATCCCCATTTAATACCCACAACAAAGCTGTCAGGGAGATCGTTCTGGAAAACAGTGATTACCCCAGATTATTCAGAGAGCTTTGTCACTGAGATGACATTTGAACTTTCATCTCTGCAGCTCTAGTCTGCCACTCTGTCCATTATACCAGAATGATTCTGTTTATAGTTAGTCCCATTAATTAACAGATATCAGAAAAGTGTACTTGGACCTTTGCAAAGCTTCTTAACATTCACTAACTACATTCTTTATAGGAAAAAGAGAATTTGGCCAGAGTGATTCATGCATTAATCCCCTTTCATTAAAACTATCGTAACATGATCGCAGGAACAGCCCTTGCTCAAAATCTGTGCTAGTGAAAATATATCCACTAGTCTTTTGTCAGAATTCTGCTTTAGAAGCCACGTTAACCCAAGTTTAGGTTAATTTAACTGGTATTCAGATTATATCTGGGAACAAATTAGGGTACTGATTTTGGCACACAGAGCCCAAAACACTTTGGTACTATGCTTTCTGCAGCACTGCCACAGGAGCTTGCCCATAATTTATGACCATCAACAGTTACCTTTTTATATGTCTTACTATCTATAGAAGAGAGCTGAGGGCCTTTCCGCACTAACACTTTCAGCATTCCGTAGAATTCTGGGAGTTGTAGTTTACTGAGGCCAAAGAGCCCTCTGGCTGAGAATTCTAAATGCCCTTCCTAAATGGCACGGGATTCCATAGGATACTGAAAGTGGAATAATAGCACTATAACAGTACGGAAAGGCCCACAGATTAACAGGTATTCAAGGTAAGACCTTTTCGGTAGCAGCACCCCACTCATGCAACATTCCCTTCAGGCTCTTCCTTTATTTTACTCTAGATGGACAGTAAAGAATATTTTGTTCCACTAGACCTTGAACATGCCACTCTCTCAGCCTCAGAGAAGGGAAAGACAAAAACCTCTCTGAACAAATTTTGCCAATACAAATTCCACCATAAGTCAAAAATAACTGGAAGGTACACCACTACATCAAGGACTATTAAATGGTGTAAATATTTATTTTAATTGTGTTCTTACTGATTGTGCAGGAGAGAGGTTGTTCCTAGGTTTCTTACCTTTATATGATGTTTAAATTGGACATTATCCCAGACACCTAGTAAATTAGAGAAGCACTATATATATCTCTCAAAAGTACATCTCAAAAGTAAATAAAATATGCGTACGCAATAATGGCCTTCCTCTGTTATAGTGCTTTATTCAGAACAATAAACTGGGAGTCGGCAGGAAAACTCCCCTTTGCAAAACATTTTTGTCATCTTCTTGTCTCCTCTCATACCTGATAAGCTTCTGACATGATAGGGTTGGGTTGTTTGATGTCTGGACAAACTCAAAGTCTCTTTATGAGTTTAGTTTCAATTTTCTTGTCCACTTATTAATCTGGAACTTTCCTCTGTTGCTTTCCAGCTCAGCCCAGAGAACTCAGCCCTTCTGGTTAGCAGATAACACCCAGGCAAGTCAGAAAGTTAAGCTTGAATGCTGCAGCAGGGGCTGGTAGCTTCATTGTCAGGGGCTCAGCGAATCTGTTAGCATGAACTTCAAAGGAAACATTCAAAACGCTGATCCTATTTTGGGACACATAGATAGTTTCTTAAGCGTTTAGACTAATGTGGGACAGATTTTCCACCCCACTAACATGGAAGGCTCTCCAGAAGCCACCGGAAAAGAAGTTACTGATCCGCTACTAAACAGATGTGTGGATTGCCCTGATGCTGTGCAACTAAATAGGCTGCACGAAAAAGTGATAAAGAGAATTAGGGTCATTGTGCTTCTTCAGAGGATGGGTAATGTTACACACACACAGCCCTAAGAAAAGCCCTGATAGGTTCTCTTTAGGATCCCCGACAACAAAGGCAGACCTATCATGGGGTTCTCTTGGCAAACTGTGTTCCTGTGAGGCTGAAAGAGGGGGGCTTATCCAAAGTCATGGAATAGATTTCTTTGCTGAGGAGAGATTTGAACCCTGGCCTCCTGCAGTCCTAGTCCAAGACTGAAACCACTACATTATGCTGGCTGTCAGATACCGGCCTAGTGCTTACATCACCAGTGCCAAATATTTAGCTATTTGTCCAATTTCCTTTTGTTTGTGGAACGGGAGGGAGGTGTGACTGTGTTCTTTGCCTCAGGCAACAAAATGTACTGTGCCAGTCCTGCCGCTCGACCTTATCTTCTGCATTATTCTTTCCTTTCCAGGCTTGAAAAATCTCAGGTTGAGAAGAGAGAACCACAAGATATTTGCTACAATGCAACAATACCAAGCTGCTGAAAGTGGGTCTTATTGGGAAAGGGGCCACAGCTCAGTGGTGTGTCACCTCTTTTACATGCCAAACAGCCCAAGAGAAGACAATATGTACAGTTCAGTGGTCTCACACTATCTGTTTCCATTAGTGTTATGACTGGAGAGCGACAAGGCTGGTTGACACCTGATTTGAAAGGGGCTGATATGATCCAATCTGGGCTCAGCCTGAACCTGCTTGAATCAGTCCAACTTGGTTCAGAATTTGGGATTTCTCTGAAGCATTTGCACAGCTCTAACTTACAATCTACATTCTTGTGAAGGAGTTTTAGATTGCATGGAGGTTAAGGTCACAAGAAGACTATGAGGGTTAGGCTAGATCGGGCGACCGGCTCAAGACAATCCTATTAAGCTCCATGGCTGAGTGTGGCTTTAAACCCACTATTCTTCAAGCTCTATTAATGGCACTCGTATTATCTACATGGCTCTCCCCCCTCACCCCATTTTTAAAATGATGTTTTCAGACCAAGCCTGACCCAAAGGCACATCCACTAACTGAGGAACCCTGGCTCTAGTCTTAGACATTTCAGGCATGCTCTAGTTGCTCAAACCATCCTGGAAACACCTTTGCACAGGCTCAGGACACTCTTCTCATTACTACTTCATGCTCCAGCAGAGAGCTTGAGTGCTAAACATGAAAAACACCTCCCAAGTTGCTCCTAGTCACAAAATAAAGAAGGCTGAATAATTGCTCGTAACGTTTGCAAGTTGTGACCTGGTTTTGAGGACCCCCTGCATAACAAGAGGTCTTTCTGTTTTTCTTTTGAGCTGGTGTAACAGTGTTGGAGGATGACAACACCCACACCATCACAGAAGACTGAGAGAGTTATCACACCCACACCATCGCAGAAACCTCACAGAGTCGGTGGGATGAATCATATGATTATGACCAGTCATTTCTCCCGTTTGAAGACAAAGATCATTACAAGCTGAAGAACAAGAATGGGCTTGAGAGGTAACCAAGGCCTGCATATGTCCAAAAAGAATCCCCTTTGTCTCCTTCAATGTGCTCAGACATTTAGCAGGCTTAACAACACAAGGTTGGACATCTGCAATGCACGCTACATGGGGTGCACCTTTGTATCAAGTTTGGAAAGTCCATCCTGTCCAAAATATGGTAGCTAGATTGATTACAGGTACAGCGAGGAGTGAACAGATCACACCGATACTAAAATCACTCCACTGGCTGCCAATTAGTTTCCAGCCAAAGTACAAAGTGTTGGTTATTACCTTTAAAGCCCTACATGATTTGGGTCCAAGTTATGGCAGGATCGCCCCCTCCCATACAATCCGCCCTGTACACTCAGGTCCTCGGGGGGCCATTTACTTAAACCAGCCAGAACTAGACTGGCAATGTTCACCCAGAGGACCTTCCCATCAGCTGCCCCAGACTGTGCAATGACCTGCCGGAAGAGATTTGACTGCAAAATATGCTGTCCAGATTTTAAAAAGTACTAAAGATCCAGAAGGTCTACCCACTCTATTTTTAATTGTGATGAATTTTCAATTATGATATTTTAATTATGATATATTTGTATTTAAATGGTTTTATGTTTTTAGTTTGTTTTAGTGTGTTTTAGTGTATTTTAACCATAATGTGTTTTTAATTGTATTTTAACCTGTGTCATATCCCACCTTAAGCCTTGAACAGAGGTGGGTAACAAATAAAAATGTATTATTATTATTATGTAATTCCATGGCTACCATCAGCCATAAAATGAAAAGCAATAGTGTGTGTTCACCAGCATACTATCAAAGCAGTAAAGATTTAAAGTTGGTCAGCAACTACATTAGAAAGATGAGTGGAATGGGGACTAAGATTTGTCCATCACTCGCTCTACATGGCCTGCTTCTGCCAGAGGTTTGAAAAGTTAAGAGTTGCCAGTGTGAAAACTGCAAAGGGCTCCTGAACCTTTCACATTGTTGTATAGAAGAGGGAATTTCAGCAGGTGCTGCTTTTAACCAGCTTGCATGAAAAACAACACCTGCAAAAGTTCCCTCTTCTGCATAACCATTAAAGGTACAACAGCTATCTCCAGTTTTCACTCTGACAACCCCAGATTACTTTTCAGGGATTATAACTCCCAGAATCCAAAGCTCTGCAATCAGACTCTATAGTCATCTGGTATTACTGTACCTATGAAATTTCTCTGTATAGATCAGGCATTCTGTCTTTGTTGTGCAAACTTGGCCTACTTCACTGAATCACTTAATCCCTCCCTCCCCCTACTTCAGTTGGCTCCAAACACCTCAAAAGGGAAAGCAACAAAACCTCTCTGGTTGGCCTTTGGAGGAGGGTGCCCTGTAATTCTCAGTGGTTCCCAGTGCCTGGTAAGCTTCTTTCAGGTTCAGACTTTTACCTTTTGCTACTTCCTTCCCATCAATATCTCGAAGCATTTCCTCCACCCCTGCCACCCCACTCTTTAGAGAGGGTTATGCTGGGGATGATAGGAGTTTCAGCCCCACGGAAACACAGCAGAAAAACCAGAGGTCGGCGAGCCAACAGCAGCAGCCTTGTTCCCCGGTAAGGATACTCACACACAGAGGAGTTTCTTCCAAAACAGGAGGCACTTTATCTTGTAGCAAAGTTCCGTTATATACAAAACATAGGACATACGGACAAAAGCTTGCGCCAGGCACCAGGTTTGGTCAACAGACAAATACATACTGGCGTTGCTTTGTTATATACGTATCTACAACCAATCAGGTAGAGGTTTGCACACCTCCCTCTACCATCTGCACACGACCCCAGTTTCTTACGCAACCTTGCAATTACCCACAGCTGGGGCATGATGCAACATCTTTGCAGTGGGCTGATCATTTTCCCAGGGTTCCCTGCCTGGAATCCCTGACAGGTTATAGGATTAATTTCTGCCCAATTAATTTCTCATGAACAATATATACACAGATGTATGCAGAACAATAAGAAGAAAGAGAAGCAGGAGAGAAGTTGCTGATTTCTACATTGTAAATTAGAAAAAGAAAAAAAAAAGAATGACACCTTCTCAATGTTTTCAGTTTAAGCCATTTTTATGTAAGTCCAGGAGTTGTATAAAAGGCCCCAAAACTTTTCTTGCAGATTCTTCTTTTTTTAAAAGAAAGTATTTGATTTTTTTTGACAGAAAGGAAGAAAACATGCCTTCATATAGAATGAATAGTGATGGTTTGGCCCACTCTTTGAAAGAATTTCCTGCCCAGAGAGTAGAAACAGAAAACTCCGGCGATCTAGAAACTGCAGACATGATTAACAAGAAGGGCATCATCATAAGGATTGCTACCAACTGGAAGACAGCCCCTTCTCCCATCTTGAGGACCCTAGGATTCCTCCTGCCTACCTTAATGGCTTTGATTACCTTCTTCATAATAAAGGCAAAAATTTCTAATCACTCAAAGGAAGGGGAAAAATATCAGAGATAAGGAATGAATGCCAAAAAAGTTGAGAAAAAGTCATATCTTCAAATAGAACAGATTTCAGTTCTGAATGCCTACTGAATAATAGAAGTGATAGCCAAAACATCATGCAGCTTGTTTCCAATGTTGCTGGTCAAGGTTCCAAAATGCACAGGACTGACAAGGAAATCGGAATAGCAGCAGAGATCAGAGAGGAGGACAGCAAACTGGAAGAGTCACTACACAAGTTAAACAGGCCCTGTGGAGAACAAAATGACGTGATGTAAGTAAAAGAGACCAGTGAGCCAGACAACCTATGTAAGCTATGTAAGCAACCAGAATTAAATCCCCACTCAGCCCTGGAAACAAAAAACAAAACAAAATAAAAAGGAAATCACATGATTATTTCACCTCAAGGTTGCCATAGGATGGAAACAACATGAAGGGATACAAGAACAAAATACAAAGAATTTAAATATGACTTGAACATTTCTTCAATAGAAACCGAAATCAAATTGTTAGTGCAACTGAGAGCTGACCCACTGAATCAGTGGGAATCTGTTAAATCAGCAGTTCTATAAAAACCATTGATTTAACAGGTCTAGCTCTAATTGGGACCATGATTAGATTAAAGCCAGAATGATTGTCCACTTTGTCATTGCTCTTCTGCTCCTAGTCCTATTTGTTCCTCACCTTTCATCCAAGGAGCTCAAAGTCCAATAAGTGGTTCTCTTCCAATCCCTATTTAATACCCACAACAACCCTGTAAGGGCAATAAGGCTGCAAAGGAGTGATTAGACCTGGATTATTCAGAGAGCTTGGTCACTGAGTTGGCTTTTGAACTTGTGTCTCCCCAGCTCCATTCTGCCACTCTGTCCATTACACCAAGCTGGTTCTGTTTATAGTTAGTCCCATTAATTAACAGATGTCAGAAAGTGTACTGAGGACCTTCACCAAGCTTCTTAACATTCACCAGCTACACTCTTTATCGGAGAAGGAAGATTTGGCCACAGTGACTCATGCATCAATCACCTCCCATTTAAACTACTGTAATATGGTAGTGGGAACTGCCCTTGCTCAAAAACTGTGATAATGAAAATATATCCATTAGTCTTTTGTCAGAATTGTGCTTTATAAGCCGCATTAAGCCACGTTTAGGTCAAGTTAATTGTCTTTCAGATTATGTCTGAGAACAAATCAAGGTACTGATTTTGGCATGCAGAACCCAAAACACTTTGGTGCTATGCTAGCTGCAGGATCGCCTCCTTCAGAGGAGTTTGCCCATCATTTATGGCCATCAACAGTTGCCCTTTTATATGTCTCACTGCTTAGAGAGGAGAGGTTAGATTAACAGGTATTGAGAGTAGGTATTCAGTAGCAGTGCCCATCCATGCATCTTCTTCACACTCTTTCTTCATTTTACCCTAGATGGACAGTATAGCATGTTTTGTTCCACTAGACCTTGAACAATCCACACTCTCTCAGCCTCAGAGGAGGGCAAAGGCAAAACCCCCTCTGAACAAATCTTGTCAATAAAAATCCCACCATAAGTCAGAAAAAATTGGAAGGCACACAACTACATCAAAGGCTTTTAAATGTACAAATGTTTATTTTAATTGTGATCTCACTCATTGTACCAGGTGAGGGTTTGTTTGAGTGTTGCCAGGCAAAGTACCTTTTTCAAAACTTTTTTGTCATTCTCTTGTCTCTATAACATACCTGATATGACAGCAATGGGTTGTCTGTTGTCTGGACAAACTCAAAGTCTCTTTATGAGCTTTTTTTCAATTTTCTTGTCCACTTCTTAACTTGGAACTTTCTTCTTTTGCTTTCCAGATCTTCCCAGAGAGTTTAGTCCTTCAATTTAGCAGATAACACCCAGTCAAGTCAGAAAGGTAAGCCTGAAAGCTACAGTACTTGAAGGCACACAACAGCAAAGGTGAAGCTATCGCGGGGTTTTCTTGGCAAACTTTGTTCTTCTGTAGCTGAAAGACTGTGACTTACCCAAAGTCATGGAATGGGTTTCATGGCCAAGCAGAGATTTGAAACCTGGCCTCCTGGAGTTCCCGTCCAAGGCTGAAACCACTGCATCATGCTGGCTGTCAGATACCAGGCTAGTGTGTACATCAGCAGTGCCAAATATTTAGTACCAAATATTTATTTGTCCAATTTCCTTTTTTTTTAATGGAATAACAGAGAGATGTGATCATGGTTTTTTGCCTCAGGCAAGAAAATGTACTACACCAGTTCTGCCATTCATCCTTCTTTTCTGCCTTATTCTTTCCTTTTCAGACTTGAAATTAGCTCTGGTTGAGAAGAGGAATAAAGTCCAGGAGTTGTCAAAAGAAATCTTGCAGATTCTTCATTTTTTTTAAAAAAATCTATTTTTATATGTTTTTTAATCTCATTGTATTTTTTATTTTTTTTTTATTTTATTCTTCACTTTTTTAACCAAAGAAAAGGAAACAGGCCTTCACATGAAATGGACAGTGCCTACAATGCCTATATCGCCTACTTTCTGAAAGAATTTCCTGCTGGAAAAAAAAAAGATTGAAAATTTCATCCAACACCTTTGAGAAATGGCAGACAGCATTGACAAGACCCATGAGGGCTGTACCATCACCAGCCTTGTAGCCAACCCAGCGAACACCACATCTGGCATCTTGAATATCTTGGGACTGACCCTGGCCCCCTTCACAGCAAGCGGGAGCTTAGCCCTGACAGCTGCTGGGATTGGCTTAGGGGCAGTAGCAGGAGTCACCAGCATGTCCACTGCTATAGATGAAAGTGTTAATCATTCAAACAAATGGAAAAGAGCACAAGAGCTAATAAATGAATGCAAAAAAAAGCACTGAAAAACTCAAGCATCCCATTGGATCAGATTTCAGCTCTAAATGCCTCCTGAGTAATGAAACTGTCAAGGAAAACGTCAAGCAGATTGCTTCCAGAGTTGTCAATCAAGCTTCCAAATTCTACACGGCTTCAAAGGGAATCGAAACAAATGTTAGAGCACTGAAGATTGCTCAAGCTAAGCCTGACTTGAAGGCTTTAGCCAAGCAAGCAACAGCTGTGGGAAGCACCTCCCAGGGTACAATCAAGGGGGCCAAACGTGTGCAAAAGGCCTTTGGAGGAACCACTTTTGCAATGACCAGAGGAGCCAGAATGATGAACGCCGCCACAACTGGGATGTTTCTCTTGTTGGATGTCTATGGCATTGCCCAAGATGCTAAAAAGCTAACAGAGGGAGCCAAGGATGAAATGGCAAAAAAGATCAGAAAAAAGGCCAGCAAACTGGAAAAAGATCTGCACAATCTCAACAAGCTCTATGAAAGATACAGTGTGAGTAAAAGAGGCCAATGGGCCCAACAACCTATGTATCTATGATGCACTTCTTTTGCTCTTTGTTTATCATCCATATCCACGTATATCTCATCTCTACATATCCATCAAACAATGGTTCTCAAACTTTGCTCCTCCAGATGCTCAGGACCTTGGCTCCCAGAATTCATGGCCATGATGGCTGGAACTTTGGAGAGCTGAAGTCCAAGCCATCTGGAGGACCAACAATCAAAAAGCACTATTCTAGAGACCATTTCATAGTGTACAGTCCATGTGGAGGTTTGATTCAAGATTGAATAATCCCTGAAATGTTGTAAACAAAATCAGCTTCCATTTGACCTCACTGCAACTCTTCTTCAAGCTTGGATGGTCCAAAATTTGAGGATATGTGGAAGGAATGAGAAGTCTAAAAATCTGTGCCCTTTCCACACCTTACGTCTTTCCGGCACGGAGGCGCAGGGATCATACGAGCAGCCTCTTGCAAGAGGCTTTCATGTCCCTGTTGATTTAGGTCCACTGGCTGGCAGGCAGCATGAGGGCTCCGCCTCCTCCTTCTGCAGTGTAGCTGGGCATTTCCCCAGGCTGCGCTGGGGGAGGAAGCATGAGGGCCGCATCTCCGAAGGCTCTGCATGCATGGTAAGTGCATGTGAGGCCCCGGAGCAATGCGCAATCAAGCACCATTTTCAGCTACAAGCCGAAAATGAAACAGTGCACGATCCGTGCCTGCCGATCTGAAACACTCCTCACAATCATGTGATGCTCTGGAGGCCCTTTCGCATGGCAAATGCTGTGCGAAAAGGGCCCTGGTCAGCTGCATTGGCCATCATCTCTATAGCCAAACTGAACAGCAAGATGCGGACTGCAAATCACTGAAGCAGCAAGTTGTTCTCCATTTATTATTTCTTTCCTTTTAATAGACCTCAACCTGACTGTTAGTCTTAGACATCTGACCATTGCCTTAACTAAAGCTCAAAAGCCCTTGAAATGGCTCAGAAATTAAGGATAGGAGCAAAACTGCCATCTAAGGTAGTTCTGACATATTAGTGATCCAATAAACCCTGAATTTTGTTCTACTCATGGATCATATGGTGACTTTCTTTCAAATTTATTTTTTTCTTCTTTTTTTATTTGTCTTCTGTACTTTTTAATTTTTATTATATTGTATGTTAGTTTTCTAGCTTTTCTTGTAGTTGCTAATCTCTGTAACCTTTAATGCATTTTTTTAAAAAATTCTTTACAGTACAAATTTATTTAATTAAAAAAAATGTAGTCTTGGTTGCTGCTCTCTTTCCATATATACTCTGGAGGAGATGGAGTTGACGGTGGCTTCTGAGTTTGTTTACATTCCACGTATACATAATTACATAGTGTAACTGTGATCCTGTGGGACAATATATCTACACTGGCATAGGTGGCAGCATAAGTGGTAATGCAGCTATAGGAATAAGATAGCTATAGGTGCTGCAGTGACAAGGGAGGAAATAGAAAGTCATCTCTGTCAAGAGAGAAAGCTGTCCTGCTAGAGTTTGAGCTGCACAGGAGCCAGCAGGACAGCCTTCTCAGACTAGTGGTCGCCAACCGGTGGTCTGCGGACCACTAATGGTCTGCAAGAAAATTTTGGTGGTCAGCGGCTCATGGGGGGGACAAGATTGACCCCCCCCGTCCTGTCCCACCTGATCTGAGTACGATTGCTCCCACAGCAAGGAGGTGGACAGCAAGGAGGACCAGATCGCCCTGCCGCTGTCCTTCCTGCTGCTGGGCATGGTCACTCTGGCAGTGGGGACAAGGACAGAGAGGGGGTGATCTAGTCTTTCTCACTGTCCTCTCCCACTCGCCCCGGGATCACTCCTGTAGTGAGGAGGTGGACAGCGAGGAGAACCAGATCACCCCCCTAGCTGTCCTTCTCCCTGCTGCAGCAACAAATATCACGCTAATGATTTTGTTACAATTAAACAGGTGCATTTCATATTAATAAAATGGAACTTTTATGATCATTATTTTTTAGATGTTTGTACATTTTTTTAAAAAAATTCATGTTAGTGGTCCACGGGATTCAAAATTGTGAGTTTAGTGGTCCTTGAGATCCGAAAGGTTGGCAACTGCTGTCTCAGACAACTAAAAGAGATTTCTCTGTCATCCCCCTGCTACCACTGTATATGGCTCCAAAAAGCAATGTCTTATATTGGCATAATGGAGCTGGCTAACAGTGGCATAAGCCACCAAGAGAATTTCAGCAAGAGACACATTGTGGGACTGACACAAGATGGTCCAGATGCCAGTTTTCTATATTGAAACACCTCTTCTCCACTGAGAAGAAAATATACAGTATCACATCCCCGGTTAAACATGTAGCAATAACACTGGTACGCAATGAAGCCAGCAGCCCATATTAGGAAGAGTCCTGCACCTCTGATATTGTTTCCTGAGGTATGCAAAAGCTGAAAGAGAATCCATGCCATACATCCATTGAGCATCAGTCTACATCCATCATTAATTTGTACCAATGCAGAGCTGCTGAAATAGTGCTAGATAAAATGATTTTGCTTCAGAGGCAGATGGAATAATTGAAAGCTTAATCTGACATGTGGCTTTTTTTAATTTTTATTTTCCTGGTAGGCCACCTTTATCTGACGTCAATGGAAAAGGTCCTATTTCCTGAAGGGAGAAATGCCAAAAGGAATATCAGACTCTCCATATCTCTGACTCCACTTCCTAGTCATCTGAGGACTGTGCCTATAGGGAAGAGTAGGATAGTGACCACCCACCCCCACTGACACCATCCCATGCACTCCTGAGGCTTAAGGTATGAAAGAGCTTGACTGCTTTCAATCCTTGTGCACACTTGGGAACCCATGGATATATAGAGTACATGATTGTATATACAGTGTGTATGAGTATAGCCTAGCATTCTCCAAGAAGGCATCCTCTAGATTTGCTGGGGTGCAATTTCCATCATTCTTAGCTAGCACGGCTATTAGTTGGCTGAATATTGTAAGCGCTGCACCAATACCTCTGGAGCTCTTCAGGGTGGGGAAAGCTAGCATAGTTTCTTTCACTACCTCAGATGTCTCTAGGGCAGCAAAGGCAGTAAACTCAACCAATATTTTCTGTTCTCCACTTGGTCATGGTCAACACAGTAACTATTTAGCCCTCTTCCCTGCCCCCACACATACATGTGTAATACCATGGATTATGTCCCTTTGATTGATATACTCAGGAGCCTGAAGTAGTGGGACTGGAAAAACAGGTCATGTTGAGCTACATTTGGAGAAGATTAGAGCTCATCAGCAGGAACTTGCAGCCATTTCAAAGAACAGAGTATTTCCCCAGTGGCCAAAGTAATAACTAAACTCCAGTGTCTCCCTTTACTTCTACTGAGAGCAATAGCTCCAGAAAATATAGCCAAATCTAGCAAATAGGCTAAAATGCCTCTAGCAAACCAAAACATCCAACTGTCAACAAGGAGCCAGCAGCCTTTTCATAGAATCATAGAATCATAGAATCATAGAAATGTAGAGTTGGAAGAGACCACACGGGCCATCCAGTCCAACCCCCTACCATGCAGGAATACCCTCAAAGCACTCCCGACAGATGGCCATCCAGCCTCTGCTTAAAAACCTCCAAGGAAGGAGACTCCACTACACTTCGAGGCAGCATATTCCACTGCCGGACAGCCCTGACCATCAGGAAGTTCTTCCTGAGGTTCAGGTGGAATCTCCTTTCCTGCAGCTTGAATCCATTGCTCTTTGTCCTGGTCTCTGGAGCAGCAGAAAACAAGCCCTCTCCCTCCTCTACATGGCATCCCTTCAAATATTTAAGCATAGCTATCATGTCCCCTCTTAACCTTCTCTTCTGCAGACTGAACATACCCAGCTCTCTAAGTCTATCCTCATAGGGCTTGGCTTCCAGGCCCTTCACCATTTTGGTCACCCTCCTCTGGACCTGCTCCAGCTTGACCATGTCCTTCTTGAATTGGGGTGCCCAGAACTGGACACAGGATTCAAGATGCGGTCTAACCAAAGCAGAGTAGAGTGGTACCAGTACCTCCCTCGATCTAGACACCGTACTCCTATTGATGCAGCCGAGAATTGCATTGGCTTTCTTGGCTGCCGCATCACACTGCTGACTCATGTTCAGCTTGTGGTCTATTAAGACTCCTAGATCCCTTTCACACGTACTGCCATCCAGCCACGTGTCCCCCATCCTATATTTCTGCATTCCATTTTTTCTACCTAAGTGTAGGACCTTACACTTCTCTCTGTTGAATTTCATTTTGTTAGCCTTGGCCCAGCTCTCCAGTTTGACCAGGTCATTTTGAACTTTGATCCTGTCCTCTGGCATATTAGCAACCCCTCCCAGTTTGGTGTCATCTGCAAATTTTATCAGCATGCCCTCTATTCCTTCATCCAAGTCATTGATGAAAATATTGAACAGCACTGGGCCCAGGACAAAACCCTGTGGCACCCCACTAGTCACTTCTCTCCAGGATGAAAAGCAGCCATTGGTGAGCACCCTTTGGGAACGGTCAGTCAACCAGAGGAGTCTGAGTGTAGCACAGAACTTGGAAAAGTCACTTTTTTGGACTACAGTTCCCAAAAGGCCCCAGAGGCTCCTACTCAGGGTTTCAACCATTTTTGCTTTTTGACAATACTCTGGTCTCTAACCTGACAAATAAACAGGGGATGTCTTTACCACTGTTTTGGGGATGTTGGGTTTTGTTGGATTTTGTAAAAAAGGTTGCTGTAAATGTTCCCAAAAGTAGTGTATTTTTAGACATTCAACAACTCCCAATAATAAAACATTTGTTACACAGAAAACTAGAGTGGACATAGAAAGAACACAAAACTGGGATAGTAGTAGCTTAAGCAGCAGCTAAAGATATATACTTGGTAGGTAACACTTCACATCATGTGGAGCTCTCTTGCCGCCTTTTTATGGCATTTTCATGCCTCACAACTCTAGCTCCCCTTCATTCCATTTCATGCAAGGTGCCCTGCTCATCTACATGGAGAATCTCCCTGGATTCCTACCTTGCAAACTCTCCCAGTGCATCCTTGTCCCCTCTCTTTCTCTGGTCTCTCTTTCTGCAGGTTTTTTCAGTGACCCAGTCAGAGCTTCCATTTCAGTGGAGTGGTGAATCCACTGTGACTTTTAGGGGGAAGCTTGGAAGAGCTATTCAAGAGCTATGTTTTAATTGTCAAAAAAAAAAAAATTAAAACAAGCCAAAAACATACATGATTAATCACTAACACACACACCCCAGCACAACAATTAGCAAGATCTAACATACTGTTTAGGTGAGATGGATCTCATATAATCACACATCAAATGCCTGTCAAAACAGAAAAGTCTTTATTTGTCTACAATAAGAAAGTAGGGAGAGTACCAATGTAATTTCTCTGGGAAGTGAGTGCCACAGCCAGGGGGAGTCTCAAAGATCTTCTCCCACCAGATGTACCTGTGAAGGTAGTGTGAGAGAAAGAGAGAGAGAGACAGAGAGAGAGAGAAGGGCCTCCCTAGCAGATCTCAAAGCATAGCAGTAACTTATAACTCAGATCTAGGCTGCATAGGGCTTTATAGGTCAAAGCCAGCACTTTGAATCATGCCCATAAATGGGCCAGCAGCCAGTGACTGTTACATTTTAGAACTTGAAAGTTAATATAGGAGGGTGATGGCAACAAATAGGCAGAAAGAAGCTGGAGCTGTGTGAGCGAAGGCCAGAAGGTCTCTCAGACAAAGTTAATTTCAAAAATTATCTTGCACTTTGAATAAATAATATTTTATTACAAACTATAATCTCCCTGAAACAGTAACTGGCAATCTATCGTAAGATTCTTTCTGTTCCTTTATTGCTGCAAGTATATAGGCAATTGAAATCTCCTTCTCCTTGCTCAGAGAAACAGGAAGTGAAGTGTGATAGACACCATTCGGGTAGCTGACAGGTAAGAAAGGTGAGCCTTATCTATCTATCTGTCTGTCTGTCTGTCTGTCTATCTACCTACCTACCTACCTACCTATCTTTTGGGGCCTTGTGATCTCATCCTCCAGTATCCAGTAGACAAATGTTGGGTTTAACTTGCTATTGTAATGGGAAATAAGGCAGGTTACAATTATGAGGACATCAGTTTAGCTAGCCAAGGGTGGAATGAGAATTATGTGGTGCTAGAGGAGGAGCTGATGATAAAATCAGCAATCCTGTCTTGATTGCCCTCCTCTAAAGCAGAGAGTGTGTGACTTGGCCAGGCTCATTCAGTGGATTTCCATGGCTGAGTGGAGATTCAACTTCTGGTCTCTGGAGTCCTACTCTAACACTCAAATTACTACACGACACTGGCTCTCTGTTAGGTAAGTCTACACGTATCACTTCCGCATTCCCAGGAGGACCTGCCACCCACTGCCAGTGATGTAGAAGGCAGAAGGAAAGTAACACAGCTGCATCTGCCAAGATGTTAGATAGTTCAGCATAGTGCTTTCATTCCCAGCAGCAGCTCCTTGTCAAGGTCCAGATAACATACTTTTCCACTGCAAACTGTTAGAGCTGAGGAGGGTGGGAAGAGTTGCACCAATTCCAGAGGATTTGAAAGGGGCCTGGGCCTGGGCCCAGTGCTCTCTTGTTGTGGCGGACATGCTGCTGGGCTTCTTTCCTCCAACACTTTTCCCATGTCTCCCAAGGTACAGTACCGAGAGGCAGAGACGGAAAAGAAGTCTTACTCTACACTTTTATATGTCTTACTGCTTAGAGAGGTTTTCAAAGTAGGGCCTTTTCAGTAGCAGCACCTCACCCATGCAACATCCTCCTCAGGCTCTTTCTTTATTTTACTCTAGATGGACAATAAAGAATATTTTGTTCCAGTAGACCTTGAAGAGGCCAAGCTCTTTCAACCTCAGAAGAGAGCAAAGATAAAACCCCTCTGAACAAATCTTGCGAATAAAAATCTCACCAGAAGCCAGAAATGACTGGATGGCACACAAGTACAACAAAAGGTTTTTAAATGTTGTATAAATATTTTAATTATGATCTTATTGATTATGTCAGGAGAGGAGTTGCTCCTAAGGCCCTTTCTGCAACTCACCTTCTCTCGGCGCTGGGGTGCGGGGATCGAGCAAGCAACCTCCAGAGAGAGGCTCTCACATCTCCGCTGCTTCAGCTCCACATGAGCTGCCTGCTCCCGAGCTCCCAAGCAGGCAGCGCGAGAGCCCCGCCTCTTCCTTCCGCAGGACAGCCTGGGAGTTTCCCAGGCTGCGCTGGGGCAGGAAGCATGACTGATGTGGCTCCAGAAGCTCCGCACGCACGGCAAGTGTGTGCAGGGCCCTGGGGCAATGCACAATCGTGCACCATTTTCAGCTGAATGCCAAAAATGAAAAAGTGCGCGAGCAGCACCTGCCCTAACCTGGAGTGTCGTGTGATTGTGAGTGTGTAGTGCAGATCACTCCTCACAATCGCACGATGCTCCAGGCGCCCTTTCGCATGGCAAATGCTGTACGAAAAGAGCCCAAGTTTCACAGCTTTATATGATGTTTCAGTTGGACACTATTTCAGACACCTAGTAAATAACAGATACACTATGCGCATCTCGAAAGTAAATAAAGTATGTGTAGCCAGTAATGGCCTTCCTCTGTTATCATGCTTTTTCAGAGCAGTAAGCTGGGTGTTGGCAGGCATGTGACTTCTTCAAAACCTCTTTATCATTTCCTCTTGTCTCCTCCCATACATGATAAGCTTCTGGTATAATAGCATTGGCTTGTTTGCTGTTTGGAGAAGTTCAAAGTCTGTTTCTGAACTTAATTTCCACTTTCTTATTAATCCAGAATTTAGTTCTGCTGCTCTCCAGCACTTCCCGGCAAGCTCAGCCCTTCAGTTCATCCAACAACACTCGGGCAAGTCAGAAAGGTAAGCCTGATGGGTACACAGGGGGCTGGTGGCTTCATTGTCAAGGGCTCAGTGAATCTGTTAGTATGAACTTTCAAGGAAATATCCAAAATTCTGATCCTATTTTGGGGAGCATAGATACCTTCTTTAACATTTAAGTTAAAGTAGAACAGATTTACCACCCCACTGACATGGAGCTCTCCAGCTGCCCCAGAAAGAGAAAGGACTGATCTGCTAGTAATCAGATGTGCAGATTGGCCTGGTGCAATGCGACTCAGTATGCTGCAGAAAAAGATCATAAAGAGAATTGAGGTCTTTGTGCTTCTTCAGAGAATGAGTATTAGCTTAACCAGAAAAGATCACAAGTTATTTTGTTTGCTCAGAAGTAAATCTTACTCTGTTGACAATGGGGCTTACTCATTAGTAAGATTTTTAAAGGATTTCAGTCTGAGATCATAGGGTCATGACAGAGATGTTTGTGAATGATTCAGAAAGAATACTCAGACAATATATTACTTTCATTTTCTTGCATAACACTAGGCCCTGTGGCCGCCCAATATAGTTGAATTGACAGAAGAGAAAGGAACAGATTTTTTCATCCAGCAGTTGGTGAACCTAGAGTGTTTTGTAAATCAGCCCAGAAAAGTTAGTTAACTGGGGAAAACCTCACCATTTCCTAGCTCATGTGGGGTTGCAGAGAATAGATAGAGAGCATGTCTCTTCTACCACTCTGGGTACAGTTCAGAATTGTTTAAGGATACCACTTATTGTTTTGTTGTTGTTTTTGGGTGCCCTCATGTCATTTAAAACTTATGGTGATCCTAAGGCAAAGCTGAGAGCCAGCATAGTGTAGTGACCTGAGCATTGGACTACAACACTAGAGACCAGGGTGCAATTCCTCGCTCTGCCATGGAAACTCACTGGGTGACCTTGGGTGTGTTACATACTCTCAGCCTCCAGAAAATCCCATGTTTTGTTTTGTTTTTTAGGATCATCATAAGTCAGAAATGACTTGAAGGCACACAACAACAAAGACAAACCTAGCATGGGGTTTTCTTGGCAAACTTTGTTCCTCTGAGGCTGAAAGACTCACTTACCCAAAGTTATGGGATGGGTATCATGGCCAAGCAGAGATTTGAACTCTGGCCTCCTGGAGTATCAGTCCAAGACTGAAATAACTACATCTTGTTGGCTAGTGCTTACTCCACCAATGCCAAATATTTAGCTATTCATCCAATATCCTTTTGTTCATGAAATGGAAGGGAGATGTGACTGTGTTCTTTGCCTCAGGCAACAAAATGTACTAACCAGTCCTGCCATTCATCCCTATTTTCAGCATTATTCTTTCCTTTTCAGGCTTGAAATAAGCTCAGGTTGGGAAGAGAGGTCTGTTAGATATTTGGTACAGTGGCTTTGACACAATAGCAAGTTTAGAAAGGATGTCTCCCTGGAGAAGGGGCCATACCTCAGTGGTGAGTCACCTCTTTTACATGCCAAACAGCCCAAGAGAAAACTGAATATGTACAGTTCAGTGGTCTCACACTGTCTGTTTCCATTGACATTGTGACTGGAGACTGACAAAGGTGGTTCACTCTTGATTTGAACTGGGCTGATCTGATCCAGTTTGGACTCTGCTTGAATCAGCTTGAAGAAGCCCAACTTGGTTCAGAATCTGAGATTTGTCTGAAGCATTTGCACAGCCCTAACTTACAATTGACATTCTGTGAAGGAGTTTTGGATTACATGGAGGTTAATCTCACAAGAAGACTACGAGAGTTAGGCTAGATTGGTTGACAGACTCAAGACAATCCTATAAGCTCCATGGATCAGTGCAGTACTTAAACCCAAGATCCATTAATGGCTTTCATATTATCTACATGGCTGTCTCCCCTCACCTCATTTTTAAAAAGATGTGTTCAGACAAAGCCAGCCCCAAAGACATGTCCACTGAGCGAGCAACCCTAGTTCTAATTCCAGATGTTTCAGGTACGCACTGGTTGCTCAAACAATCATGGAAACACCTTTGCACAAGCTCAAGACACTGTTCTCATTATTGCTTCGTGCTCCAGCAGAAAGCTTGGGTACCAAACATGAAAAACACTTCCCCAGCTGCTCCCTATCACAAAACCAAAAAAAACCCGAAACTGAATAATTATTCTCAACATATGCAAGCTATGATCTGGTCTTGAGGATCCCCTTGCATAACAAGAAGGTTTTGTTTGTCTTTTGAACTGATTTAGAAGAGTTGGAGTATGGCGATATCTCAGAAATCTCAGAGAGAGTCTGGTGGACAAATTAGAAGATGACCAGCGGCAACGTTTCCCAAATAAAGATGGAGATTGTTACATGGAAATCCTGAAGAACAAGAATGAGCTTGAGAGGTAACCAAGACTGGTATCTGTTCAAAGAAAATCCACTTTACCTTCTTCAGTGTGTTAATAACTGGCCATCATTGCACTTAACAACATAAGGAGATAATTCCATGGCTACCGTCAGCCATAAAGTGAGAAGTAGTGCTGTTTGTTCCCCAACATACAATCAAAGCAGTAGAGATTTACAGTTTGTCAACAGCTACATTAGAAAGATCAATGGAGTAGGGACTAAGGTTTCTCCATCTCTCACTCCAAATGGCCTGGTGCTGCCAGAAGTTTGAAAAGTTAAGGGTTGCCAGTGCAAACAACTGGAGAGAGTGCTCTTTAACTGCTGTATAGAAGAGGGAATTTAAGCAGATGTGGCTTTTAACTTGGCTACATGACGGTTTTCACTCTGGCAAGCCTCAGTTATTTTGGGGAATTATAACTCCCAGAATCCAAAGCCCTGCACTCTGACTCTATAGTTATCTGGTATTGCTGTACACACGAAATTTCTCTTTGTAGATCAGGCATTTTGTTTTTGTTGTGCAAATTTGACCTACTACTTCATTGAACCATTTAATCTCTCCCTCTCCGTACTTCAGTTGGGTGCGTAGACCTCAAAAGGGAAAGCAACAAAACCTCTCTGGTTGACCTTTGGAGGAGGGTGCCCTGTAATTCTCAGTGGTCCTGGGGGCCTGGTAAGCTTCTTTCCGGTTCAGGCTTTTAGCTTGTACTACTTCCTTCCTATCAATATCTTGAAGCATTTCCACCACCCCTGCCACCACTCATTAGAGAGGGTTACAGGATTAATTTCAGCCCAATTAATTTGTTATGAAGAAAGCATTTACACAAATATGTGCAGAGCAATAAAAAGAAAGAGGGTCAGGAGGGAAGTGGCTGATTTCTATGCTGTAAATTAAAAGAAAAAAAAGAATGAAGCATTCTTAAGGCTTTCAATTTAAGCCTATTTTTATGTATATCCAGGAGTTGTATAAAAGGCCAAAAAGCATATCTTGCAGATTCTTCTTTAAAAAATATATATATCACTTTGGTTTTTTTGACAGAAAGGAAGGAAACAGGCTTTTCGACAAAATGGACGTTGTCTCTTTGGCCTTCTTTTTGGAAGAATTTCCTGCCCAGAGAGAAGAGATTGAAAAGTCCATCCAAAGCCTTCGAGAAATTGCAGACAGCATTGAGAAGACCCACAAGGACTGTACCATTGCCAGCATTGCTGCCAACTCAACAAGCGCCACTTCGGGCATCTTGAGCATCCTAGGATTGACCCTGGCCCCTTTCACAGCAGGCGGGAGCTTAGCCCTGACAGCTGCTGGGATTGGCTTAGGAGCAGCGGCAGGAGTCACTGGCGTGTCCAGTGCTTTATATGAAAATTTTAATAATTCAAATGAAAGGAAAAGAGCACAAGAGCTAATAAATGAATGCAAGGAAAGGCTAAGAAAACTCATACCTCCCAATGGAAAAGATTTCAGCTCTGAATGCCTACTGAATAATAGACCTGTTGAGGAAAACATCAACCTTGTTTCCCATCTGTCTGGTCAAGTTCCCAAAATGTACAGAGCTGCAAAGGGAATCAGAACAAATGTCAGGGCACTGAAGATTGCTCAAGCTAATCCAGCCTTGAAGGCTTTAGCTAAGCGAGCAACAGCTGTGGGAAGCACCTCCCAGCGTACAATCAAGGGGGTCAAACGTGTGCAAAAGGCCTTTGGAGGAACCACTCTTGCAATGACCAAAGGAGCCAGAATGCTGAGCGCTGCCACAGCTGGGGTGTTTCTCTTATTCGATGCCTATGGCATTGCCCAAGATGCTAAACAGCTAAGAGAGGGAGCCAAGGACAAATTGGCAGCAGAAATCAGAAAGGAGGCCAGAGAATTGGAAGAGATACTGCAGAATCTCAACAGGCTGTATGAGGAACTGAAAGATATGATGTGAGTAAAAGAGGCCAATGAGCAAGACAACCTATGTGTCTATGATGCACTTCTTTTACTGTTTGTTCCTCACCCATATCCATATCCATAGATATATCTCATCTCTACATATGTTCTGCATACCCGTAGGACAGTGGTTCTCCAACTTTGCTCCTACAGATGCTCGGGACTTTAACCTTCAGAATTCATGTCCATGAAGGCTGGGACTTTAGAGAACTTAAATCCAAATCATCTGGAGGACCAGCAATCAAAAAGCACTTTTCTAGAGGCCATTTCACAGTGTATAACCTATATGGAGATTTGATTTAAGACTGAATAATCTCTAAAATGTCACAAACAAAATCAGCTTCCTTTTAAGTTCACCACAACTCTTCTTCAAGCTTGGATGGTACAAACTTTGGGGATTCATGGAAGGAATTAGAAGTCTAAAAATCTGGCCAGCTGCATTGACCATCATCTCTGTAACCAAACTGAATTGCAAGATACAGACTGCAAATCAGTGAAGAAGCAAGTTGTTATCCATTTATTATTTCTTTCCTTTTAATAGACCCCAGCCAGACCGTAAGTCCTAGAGATCTGACCGTTGCCTTAGCTAAAGGTCAAGGGCCTTGAAATGGCTCAGAACTTGAGGATACAGGCAAAACTTCTGTCTAAGGTAGTTCCAACATTTTAGTGATCCAATAAAACCTGGATTTTGTTTCTACACATGGATCATTTGCCTATTTTTTCTTTTTTCATTTGTCGCATGTACTTCTTAATTTTTATTATATTGTATTTGAATTTTCTATCTCTTTCTTTTAGTCTTTAATCTCTGTAACTTTTCATGTATCTTCAAAAAAATTTTCTTTAAAAATTAATTAATAAAACATGTAGTTTTGGTTGCTGTACACTTTCCATATGTGCTCTGGAGGAGATGGAGCTGATGGCAGCTTCTGAGTTTGTTTACATTTTATGCATACATAACTACATAGTGTAACTGTGATTCTGTGGACCAATGTAACAACACTGGTGTAGGGAGCAGCATAGGTGGTGATACACCTGGAGGATTAAAATAGCTATAAGTGTTACAGTGACAAGGGAGGAGATAGAATATTAAGTCATCTCTGTCGAGACAGAAGGCTGCCCTCCCAGACAATGAGCTGCTCAGGAGCTTTACAGGGCAGCTTTGTCAGGCAAGAAAAAGGGTTTCTCTGTCATCCCTCTGCTGCCAACTGCACATGGCTCTGAAAAGCAATGTCTTCCACTGCCATAATGGAGCTGGCTAACAGTGGTATAAGCCACCAAGAGAATTCCAGCCAGAGACATGTCATGAGACTGGCGCAAGATGGTCCAGACGCCAATTTTCTACATTGAAGCACCTCTTCTCCTTTCAGAAGAAAATATATAATGTGAGTCACATATCAAGTTAGACCTGTAGCAGTAACACTGGTACACAATGAAGCAAGCAGCTCCAATTAGGAACAGTCCTGCATCACTGATATTGTTTGCTACAGTATGCAAAAGCTGAAGGAAGATCCATGCCATGCATCCATTGACCGTCAGTCTGCACCCAACATTAATTTCTGCTAATTCAGTCACAACTCAAAACTGCTGAAATATTGCTAAGTAAGATTATTTTGCTTCATAGGCAGATAGAATAACTGAAAGTGTGGCTTTTTTTAATTTTTATTTTCCTGGTAGGCCACCTTTATCTGACTTGAGCGGAGAAAGTCTTATTTCTTAATGGGAGAAATGCCAAAAGGAATATCAGACTTTCCATATCTCTTGACTCCACTTCCTGACCATCTGAGGACTGTGACCACAGGGAAGAGTGGGATACTGACCACCCACACCCACTGACACCACTTCTTATGCACAGCTGTGGCTTAAGTTGTGAAGGAGCTTGACTGCTTTCAATCCTCATGCACCATTAGGAACCCATGGATATATAGGGTACATGATTGTATAGATAGTGTGTACGAGTATAGGGTAGTATTCCCCAACTAAGCATCCTCTGAATGTGTTGGGGTACAATTTCCATCATTCTTAGCTAGCACGGCTATTAGTTGGCTGAACATTGTAAGAGCTGTACCAACACCTCTAGAGCTCTACAGGGTGGGGAAAGCTAGTGTAGTTTCTTTCACTATCTCAGACATCCCTAGGGCAGCAAAGGCAGTAAACTCAACCAATATTTTCCATTCTCCACTTTGTTGTGGTCAACACAGTAACTACTTAGTCCTCTTCCCCACCCCACACATACACGTGTAATACCATGGATTATGCCCCTTGGTATACATAGATGCCTGAAGTAGTGGGATTGGAAAAGCAGGTCATGTTGAGCTACATTTGGGGCAGATTAGAGCTCATCAGCAGAAACTTGTGGCCATTTCAAGGAACAGGGTATTTCTCCAGTGGCTGTCATGGGTGGAAATAATGGCAAGGTAATAAATAAACTCCAATGGCTCCCTTTGTTTCTATTGACAGCAATAGATCCAGATATTGTACTTAAATCTGGTAAACTGGCTAAAAAGCCTCCTATACTTCAGCAAATCAAAACATCCAGCTGTCAAGGAGGAGCCAGCAGCCCTTTCAGGGGAGTCTGAATGTAGCAGAGAACTTAGAAAAGTTACTTTTTTGGACTACAGCTCCCAGAATTCTCCTACCCGGCAGCATCTTTGAACAATGTTATATGGAGATCCTGAGAGTTATAGTTTTTCTAAGTTCTGGGGTGATAGGTACTTTGACTTGATCCATGGTGTCCTAGGTTGGCTGGGTTAACTGCCCTCTGGTTAGAGGAGAGATTGTGGAAATGGGACTATTTGAGAACTAATTCTGAATACTCCAGGTAAGAGCAGCCATGCCCTCTAATGTTTAGCCTTCTAATGATCACAGTGACTCATCTACCTCTTTATAAAACTGATTATACAGTATACCTGCTGGTTCTTCCCCTGCTCTTTATTCATCAGAGACTATGTTGGGAATTGGGAATTGCAGGATGGACACAGAGCAAAGAATGATATGTTTTAAGAGTTAGCCTTCAAGGAAAGTGTATTATATCAGTAGGAGTCAAGAGAAGAGACTAGCAATGAAAGAAAAGAAATTAGCGTCTTTTTCCAATGTTCCCTCATCCAGAGAAGCTCTAGGGCCTTCTCAGTGGCTGTTCCCATGGTATCTTTCTGGGCTGCCTTGCTGGAATGGGACAAGGAGACACTGTTTTATAATGGCTCCATTCCCTCGTGGAGTAGCAAATCTAGAAAGTGGTACTGAAGACTACTGTTAGATCCCCTGGCCCTTGGCCTGTGGGGTCCTTCAGGGCTCTTTTTTGTCCCCCATGCTTTTTAACATGTACATGAAACTGCTGGGAGAGGTCATCCAGAGCGCAGTGCTACCAATATGCAGATGACACCCAGCTCTCTCACTCTTTTCCTCATCAATCCAAGGACGCTGTCTTGATTCTAAACCAGTGCCTGACATCAGTAACAGACTGGACGAGGACAAACAAAAGAACTGCAGCCAGAATGTAGACCAGAGAAGGTTACAGGGACCATACTGTTACAACAGCTTCACTGGTCACCAGTCTATTTCCAGGTACAATTCAAAGTACTGAGTATTACCTATGAAACCCTATATGGCTCTCGTCCAGACTGTATCTTCCTGTATGTGTCTGCCTGGGACCTGAGCTCATCAGGAGAAGCCCTTCCCTCAGTTTTGTCACCTGGATTTTTCCCAGAGAAGGGACTGTAGGAAAGGTTCATGCTCAATGTACTGGCCAATAAGCCACACATGAAAGGGATCAGGGTTTTATTTCAAATTCTGCATAATCAGGAACACAAGGCACACAGCAATCAAGTGTTCCCCAAACACAAGTCAAACCACATCCTATATAGTCTTCAAGGATTACATGGTCCTCAGTGGGGAGGAGATAACTACAATTATAGGAAATTATGTCATGAATACATCATTACGCCAGCATTCAAACACCTTGCATGTGCATATAGGTGGCCCAAAATTATAATACCTAATCTCGCCTTGGAGGTGTGAAAGTTAATATTACAATGAAGCTATAGGTAACTATAATCTTGTGGTCACTCGCCCTCTCATTTGCCTAGTCTGGGGTGCTTCAAATATTGCAAACCATATAGCTAACCACACTCTAGCATCTGGTCGTACCTGTTTCCCCATTTCTGTGGTATCTCTGTTGCTTTTCTTATCTAGTTTCCCGTTATTCAGAGCTCTTCTGCAAGCCTTGCCTCACTGTTCCGGTGTAAGCTTCTAGCTACTTGCCAAAACTACTGATCGGTTTCTGGACTCTCTCAGTCCTACCGCTGTCACAAGCATGGCTGATGGGACTATAAGACAGGGCCTTCTCGGTAGCTGCCCTCAGACCCTGGAACACCTTTCCAAGGGATGACAGAACAGCCTCCTCCTTGTTGTCTTTCCATTGACAGGCAGAGACCTTTTTATTTCAACAGGAGTTTAATACAGAAAATTTTTAAAGGACAGGGTAAGGGATACAGTATTGTTCGAAAACTCAACTGTTTTAACCATTTTTATCTTTTTAATTGTATCTTAGTAAGTACAGTTCTGAACAGTTTTAATAGTGTGATTAAAATTAAATTAAATTAAATTAAAATTCCATTTTAAGCTGTAGGGTACTTCTTGCAGTCCTCTAGTCTGACCCACGTTTCAGTATAGACAGTGGGAACTTTGCAATATTAAGCAGAAGCTTGCGACAGGGTAGTAACTTAACAGGATCTTTTCACCAGCATTTCATAGAATCATAGAACCATAGAGTTGGAAGAGACCACAAGGGCCATCCAGTCCAACCCCCTGTCATGCAAGAACACACGTCAAGGCACTCCCAACAGATGGCCATCCAGCCTCTGTTTAAAAACCTCCAAAGAGGGAGACTCTACCACACTCCGAGGCAGCATATCCCACTGCTGGCAGCCCTTTCTGCATGGTGTAGTCACTGTGTAGCTGCAACGGCTTGAGGAAGCATGCATTCACACAACATCGTCACTATTAAGTTGATGTTAAGTTGCTGGTGCACCTTTGCATGTTGCTAAAACATCATACTTGAGCAACGGAAAAAATGCGTTTTCACTCTCTGAGACCTCTTCTACAGTAGAGTCTCGATTATCCGACATAAACGGGCGGGCCGATAGTCGGATAGCTGAAAATGTCGGATAATCCGGAGGGTCTAAAAAGGGCTTGGAGCGACTCGCTATGAATTGCAAACGTTCTGAAACCACTATGAATTGCAAACGTAAATGTAAAGAAATCACTGACCAAGTTTGCTTGGGGCCGTGCTTTGGGGCGAGGCATCACTCGCCCTTCTCTCCTTGCCCGTCGCGGCCGCCATGTTTGGGGGCGTGTCTGGGGGCGCGGAAATGCCTACAGCCACACCCCCAAGCAGCCGTGACGTCGGATAATCCGGAATGTCGGATTAGCGAATGTCAGATAATCGAGACTCTACTGTACTACATTTCTACAACTTCATGCAGAACCATTGAAGCGCATTCTCACAGGAATGGGCAGGTTCAGGATTGGCCCAGCTCAGCACACCATCATTTCCTGTCTCAATTTGTCCTTGCCTACCAAAGAGGAGGTCACCAGCATTTTCCTCCATTGTGAAGAAGTCTGCAGGTAAGGTTTTTATATTTTATATTCTTTTATTCTGCAGCTAATGCGAGGATGTCCATATATGTACAGAATGCTAGCAGCACTGTGGCAAGCGACCTCTCATGCTATCATGTCTATGGCAGAGCAGGCAGTAATTCACAAACAGCACAGCTCCTACTCACAAGGTGAGAGTCAAAGAATGTCTAAACAGAAAGTCAGCCTAGAGCAAACAAATCTGAAAGGTCAAATCCAAACCGTAGTCCAAACAGGCAGAGTTCCAAGACAACCAGATCCAAGAGCACAGTACAGGGTTTCAGGACCAAAGAGACTAGTTACTGACCCTGGGAGGAAGAGCCAGCTGGAGCCCTCTTTTATCTATGGCTGTTGTCACCACAGGTGTTCCCTCACTAGGGCTCGCTTACTACTTAAACGGGCCGAGTGATGCAAGCCCTCCCTTTCACGGCATCTCTGCTGCAAGGTAGGTGTGTCAGCTATGTCTTCCTCTATTTGTTCCTCTGGCTCAGGCCCTTGTTGTTGTATTATCTCCTTCTGGACCAGCTTCTGAGGACACTTCAGTCTCTGGGGAAGCCTCTGCCTTGGAGTCAGAATCCTCCTCCTCGCTGCCACAGTCTCCAAGGCAGGGCATGACACATACGCCATTTTGCCACTGGGACATGTGCAGTGAAATGTTGTGTGGCCAGAAGTCACATGATGCCATGCCTGCTTAGGGACATCCTTCTCAAGATATTAAAAAAATAGGGATTCAATGAAATGGGCTGGAGCGGGCCATAGGAGGAGCAGGAGAGTGGTGACAAACGCTGTAGTGTAGAACGAGAAAGTGGTCTTTGCCACCTCAACTGGAGGATTGTGCAGAATGCCACGTTGCAGAAATGTTGCAGAAACACAGCCATAAACTCCACTCCTATGACGCCATGAGGCGTTTTTGCCATCTCTTGCGGAAAGGTCCTAAGATAATTGAGAAGATACAGTGTTTTTATTCTCTCATTATTTTGAATGAATGATCTTATATTCTTGTCTGTAACTTTATGCATATTTTTTCTTCTGTTAAATACATTTTGTATAGAATTGTAAAAAAAAAATCTTTAAAAAATATTTTCCACAAAAAAAAAAATCTTGTTTTCATAGGCCCTAGGCACTATGCCTAAAGTGCTTAACGGGTACGGTGGCCTTGGCTAAAATTACCACTGGAGGCCCTTCTTCAGGTGACTCATACTTTCTTTTTGTATATTTATTTATTTATCAGATTTTTATACAAAATTACATAAGCTCCAACAAACCTATCTAACATAGACATAAACTAATGTTAACACATTAAATAAAATACTAAACAGCAAACTAAAAAAAAAATCACACTCAAACATAGACTTACTAACTAACCTAAACAAACACTAAAACATCAATACACAAAAAGGCTCTGCGCCCCGCCAAACTGTAATGAGAGAAGGAAAATGAAAAGGCAAGATAATATTAGTTTACCATTACAAAACTGCTAATAGCCAAACCCACAAATTATTGCATCAGTTGGATTCTTATTTCTCAAGAAGTCCAGTCTTTGAAAAAATCTTCAGTTGGTTTGTCTTTTAAAACTCACATTAATTTGTCCATAACAATCCAATCCTCTATCGCTGGTTCTTCAGCATGTTTCCAGGTTTGCACAAACAATATTCTCATAGCAGGTGACTCATACTTAAGGATGTAAATGTGAACTTTGTTCTTGTTTCCAAAAGTAAATAATTTCAGATGTTTTCATTCTGCTGGATAGAATTTCAAGAACATATAAATCTCCTGAATAAAGGGTATCACTGGCTAGCAGATCATTTCCAATCACATTTCAATGTATTAAATATATAACCTCTACCTATACAAGCCTGCCCAGGTTTAAAGATCCTCAAGAAAGGACTTTCTCTCTACAGCCTTCCTAGTGGCTGTCCCCAGGCTGTGGAATTCCTTCCCTTGTGAAACTCGGTTGGCTGCCTCTCTGTTCTCAATGTTTTCATTTATGCAGGTCTTTGATTATTAATTCGCCATTGCAGAAGGACTTTTAACTGGGGTGTGCAGTATTTTATATCATTATTCCATTTTAGCTGCTTTTTAAATCATTATAAATGAATATTTTTAATATAGCTTTTTTTAAAAAAATTTGTTGTTTGCATTGCTTAACCATAGTTTATTTTAACATATATTGTAAGCCACCTCAGGTTCCATACTGGGAGAAAAGTGAGTAAATATAAATAAATGTTGAAGAGTTTTTGCACATTTTTAAATAATTTTTTGCAATTTGGACTTTTTTCAGAGAAAAGTCATTTGTGTCAAAAAAAAAAACCTTGGTTTTTGTTAAAAAAAAACCTTGGTCTTGTGCAAAAAGAGAATATTTTTGCACAAAAAGCAGCTTTTAAAAAAAGACCTGAATTACAAAGTATCTCATGGCAGTTGACTGTTTTCTCAGTGGGGTGTCTCTGATTGTAGATACCCTGTAACATTTCACAGATAAACTGGGACAGTTTGAAGCAACTGAAGTAAGCTGAAGATGGAAAGGGCAGTGGGAGGAGAAAAGAGAAATTGGGATATTTTAAAAGCAACTGGAAAAGTGGAGTGACACAGGATTAACTGGGACTGTCCCTACCAGAGCAGGACAGTTGGAGGGTATGGGAGTATGTGGAAATTTGCAAGTATTCTTTACATCCCTACTCATGCTTTCCATGGTAGATGGAAAGGTAGAGATAACTCCTTCTTTGTAGTAGCATCCCAGTTAAGGGACTCTCTTATTGTCTGGTGCCGTATTTGTTATATGTTAGGCTGCAGGCAGTACTGTGTCTGTTCAACCATTTTATGGCTCACTGTTCTGCTTACAGCTGCAATCTTATACCCGCTTACCTGGTGTTAGACCCCAGTGAAATTAAAGGGACTTCTTCTGAGAGCACTGTTAAATCTCACCTTTTTTTCCAGATTTTTTTCCAGATTTTTCAGATTCTTATATAGTGTGTGTGTGTGTGTACACACACACATACAAACATACATACACACTATGTAAGAATCTGAATATCTATCTATCTATCTGCAGGTAATCCATCAAAAAAGTAATATTGTGTGTGTGTGTGTGTGTGTGTGTATCTTATTTGATGGATTGGTTTTGGTGTTTTTGTTGTTTGTTGTAAAATTTGGGCTTCCTTTGTTTTTATAGCTGTAAGCATTTTAACTGTTATTTTTATTTATTCTGTAACACTGTTTTCAAAGATTGTGGTTGCTATCATGAAGGCCACATTGGTGGAGAGGGAAAATATGAAATGAAACAGTCTTCAAAATTATCTCTGCTGCAACCCGTGGAAACAATTGGATGATGAAGCATCTCCTGATCTGCATCAGTCAGGAGTCATATCAGACTAGACATGGGAATCTGTGAAGCCTGATTTGGGGGTGGGTGAGAAATTCATTACACTGAGGGGTAGTTTTTTGCTTCAGATTTACTAAATTCCACACTTTCTGGATGGAACCAGATAAGGTTTGCAGTTGAAATCCATACTTTTCCAAGCTTGCAACACATTCTGTGAGAGAGATAAAATGCACTTAACAACAATTATACATTTGAAAAATCAACAAAATTTTTTATAGATTTCTAAAGAAAGCCAGTGAAGTATAATGGTTTGAGTATTAAACTAGCAGTTGGTGAGACCAAGGCCTCAGTTCCCTCCTCAGCCATGGAAACTCACTGGATGACCTTGAGCAAGTCATACTCTCAGTCTTAAATGAAGACAATGGCAAATCTCTTCTGAATAAATCTTGCCAAGAAAACCCTATGATAGCATTGCCATCAGTTGGAGTCACCTTAAAGGTACATAGCAACAACAAGAAGAACTAGCTGAGAGGCAGGTGTCCAACACTACATTTTACAGAATCCTGTCTAACAATCTCAGAGACGAATACCAGAAGGAACAGTACAGAATACACAGAGAATTTTCCATGAGGGTGCAGAACCAAATCCAAATTAAATCACCCCAGGAGGCTTGACCAAACATATTCTACCTATTACTCAAAACACATAAACAAGGCAACTCTGGATGGCCCATCATCTCAAGCATCGGAACACTCACAGTTGGTGAGTGTTCCACCAACACTCCTAGTCATGTGAAGGACACTACTAATTTCCTGCAGAAATTACAGTCCATCTGCAACTTCCCAAAGAGCATCATCGTAGCTGCTATGGATCTGGAATCTTTATATACCAACATCCCTTACTAGGATGTAGACTACAAGCTGTTGGGAACGTTATTCCAGATGCTACCACAGTCACTTTGTTCTCACAACTACTTCACTCTTGGTAAAAGCATATACCCTCGAGTTAATAGTAATGTCATGGGTACAGGTATGGCACCTCAATATGCCAACATCTTCATGGCTGGTCTGGAACAATGCTTCCTTAATTCCTATACCCAGAAACCTTTCCTCTACCTGAGGTACATTGATGATATCTTCATAATTTGGATTCATGGAAAGGCCTCACTCAAGACATTCCACCAGGTTTTCAACAACTTGTATGCTACCATCAGTCTCAGCGTGGAACTAACTACAGAAAAAGTTCATTTTCTGGACACCGCCATACAGCTACACAATAGACATCTAAACACTGAACTATATCACAGACCTATTGACAACTACATGTACTTACATGCATCCAGTTTCCACCCTGAACAGACTACCAAATCCAAAGTTCACAGCCAAGCCCAACAATGCAATAGCATCTGCTCAGACCCACAAAGCAGGAAAGCCAGACTCACAGAATTACAACAAGCATTCGTCAAGCTACAGTACTCAGCATATAACTCACTTGATGATTCATATGTTTTCTATTCACCTTGGTCTTAGGCAATATCTCTCCTCTTGCCTTTGTCCCTGAACAATCATCATTAAAACTGAATTTGTCACTTCACCACCACACCCACAAGTTTTGCATTTCTATTGCTATTTACACATACCATCTGCTCATTCATAGCTGTAAAGGTCTGTTCATAGGCATTCCACACCATGCATCTGATGAAATAACCTTAAGCCTATGGCTATTTTCACATTACATTGTTATAGTGCTATTATTCCAGTTCCAACTTCCTATGGAATCCTGGGGTTTTCAGTTTAGCGAGGGGCCTTTAGAATTCTCAGCCAGAGAGCTCTTTGGCCTCAGTAAACTACAAACCCAGGATTCCACAGGTGTTGAAAGTGGAATAACAGCACAGTATTGTGCAGAGATGGCCTATGAACACTTACACTACTAGCTTCTTTCTTTCAGTCTCCAAGGCGCTTCAAGATCCCTTTGCATACTGATACAGACTTACATGGCCAGGTCTTTGAACAATTTCTAAGAAGTGTATAAGCGTACTTTAGTCTTTGCGGTCAAGAATCTACCAAATTTACACACTGAAAAGATGTGCACTAAATATGTATAAGCATTTTTCTGTTTTTTTTAAAACCAACATGGAACTAGCGCTGCACAGATTTAGAGGATAGAAAAGGAGAAAATCAACCAAAAGATTCACATTGTATTGTAAGGCTGCATCCACTGAGTTATGGGGTAGACTGCAACTCCCAGCATTCTTCACTACTGGCCATGCTTCTAGCTATGGCTGCTAAAAGCTGCATTCCTACAACTGGAGGTTTACCTTCGGATGAAATTATACTTTAGGTATCCTGGGAAATAGAGAAATTTCTTCTTCATATTTTCAATTCCAAGTTTCACCCATTTCTTTCCTACAAATGTCAGAGGTTCTGTACCAATGCCTAGACAAAGCAACGCATCATATGTGGCCCATTAGGGCTGAGAGTTACGTATATTTCACAGTGCTCAATTATAGCATTATTTTACACTACAGAGTTAGACACTGTTCTAACCACCATGGCTGCATTCTACAGATTCTTGTGTTTTGTAGTTTGGGAAGACACTAGAGCCTTCTGGAAGATAATTCAAAATACTCTCACAGGATTCCATAGGATGGAGTCATTGCAGTTAAAACGTTATTGTTTGTTGTTCAGTTATTTCCTCTCAAGCTGATTTTGACTTACGGAGACTGTATGAATGGGAGGCCCCCAAGAGTCCCATTCTTCAACAACCTTGCTCAGGTCTTGCAAACTTAGGACAGCCATGGGCTTCCTTGGTAGATTCTATCCACCTGCAATGCTGACTTCCTCTCTTCCTATTGACTTCCACTTTACCAAGCAGTACTGTTTTTTCCAGCAAGTCATGTCATCTCATGGTACGTCCAAAGCACAGTAGCCACAGTTTAGTCATTTTGCTTCTAGTGAATGTTCAGGCCTGATTTGCTCTCAGACTCATCTTTTTAGCACTCTGTGGTATCTGTAGAACTCTCCTTCAGCATCACATTTCAGATGAGTTAATATTCTTCCTGCAAGCTTTCTTCACTCTTTCCAGACCATGCATAGAAATCAGGAATGATCCAAACTAAACAGATTATCTTTCATTTGCAAAAGTAGTCTCTAATGCAATGTACAGCTTTTTCTAGACAGGGTTGTGCTCCTTCTGGGTGTGTGGATTGGTGAATTCTGGATTTTATAGTCCAAAAAATTACTATTCCAAGCTGTGTCTTCAATGGGGGTAGCAGCAGCTTTGCCAGGAACACCCTTGCAAGTTTGGCCCATGCAACAAAAGCATCTTCCCTGATGAAGCCAACCTGGCAACAGTTACCCATGCCTTGGTTACATCTAAATTTGATTATTTCAGTGAAAGTGTACATGAGCCAGCCCATAAAGCTTCTGATTGGTGGTCTTTGGAATGTGTTTTTCGGTATCTATGACTTCAGTTTTGTTTAATCTGCATTGTCTTCCAGGGTATTTCTGGGTATAATTCAAAGGGACGGCCATTATCCATGAAGCCCTGGAGGGTTTTAGACTAGAATAATTGAAAGCTCACCTCCTTCTATACATGCCTGTCTGCCCAAAGTATTTGTCATCTGACGCCTTGCTTTGTGGCCCACATTCTCCCAGAAGGATGAAACAGGGCCTGTTCATAACCACCACACAAACTGTGGCCCTTCTAAAGTCTCCTTCTCTTGACAGCTTTTGTTGGCCCCCTCCCTTAATGATCCATTTCTCCAAGCATTTGGTCTGCCTCAACTTGCTTTTTTTTTTTTTTTTTTTTTTGGTGTTTATTCATGTTGTCACTATTTGTTTTACACACAAACACACAAAGTGATTCAATTTAAAGCCGAAGACTTTCATGGCCGAAATCCATAGGTTGTTGTGGTTTTCCGGGCTTTGAGGCCATGTTCTATTAGTATTTTCTCCTGACGTTTTGCCTGCATTTGTGACCGGCATCTTCATGATCCTCTGAAGATGCCAGCCACAGATGCAGGTGAAACGTCAAGAGAAAATACTGATAGAACCCGGCCTCAAAGCCCGGAAAACCCACAACAACCTACACACAGAGTGATTGTACAAGTTCTCTTGGAGATACTGTTGGAGACCCAAAGATGGGATTGTACATGTTTTTATACTTAAATAGTATTTTCAATAAACTTTTAAAATACAGGGTGTTATCATTACGCTAAAGAAAGACCAACATAAAAGTTTTTACATCATCTTTGAAATGCCAGTTTTAAAGATACCTTTGAACTTTTGAGTGACATCCCCATATTAAACATCTTGAATACTACTGTGTTGTTCTAATCACAATGTTACCAGCTCCTCGAAGAGGAAAAAGTTCAACAGCACTTTCAAGTTCAATAGCAGGGTTTTGTGTTGTTTTTTTTTAATTTCTTTTGGATGAAAACAAAGTTCTTTCCTAGGAACCACTGCAATCAGATGACTGTTCATCACAGGCTTCTTCAACTCTCCACAGTGTTTTAATCTCAATTCCCACTGAAGGCTCCCCTCTCACAAATTGCTCAGCTCCTTCTCTCCTTCATGCAAAGTCTCATTGCCAGCCCTACCATTAAGTAAAGTGAGGAGGATGTATAGGTGAACCGCAGGTCTCAGAGGTCATGAAAGGTCAGCCTATTGTTGTTTATTTTCCTGTCATCTTTCTGCTACTGTAGAGTGATAAATGCAAGTGAGATTTTTCTGCCTCAAATGCCAAATTAACTTGACTAGCTTTGGGTGCTATGCATCCTAACTCTGGAGTCAACATCACAGATGCAGCTCCATCCCTGCAGTTACCAATCAGCTGCAGGAGCACATCTGGGCACATTCCGCTTGCACACCTGGGGGAAGAAGGAACAGTCTCTGCCCCTAACTGTGAGGCTGCATTTTCTTCCCTAAGTGTACAAACAGAGCTAGAATGTGGCTAAAGGTATGCTCACACTTGGCTGAGGGCACAAAGTGGCACCCACAACCCCCTTGGCTGCAATTGTACCCGATGGGCCGATTCACCCTATATGATTCTGAACCCCAGTTTAACTGCCATGGGAACTTGCTGTGGAATACCAGGGTTTGTAATTTGGTGAGGCACTAGAGGAGCTCTCTGGCTAAGAATTCTAAATATTCCTCCCTAAACTGTAAACCCTGGAATTTTATAAGCTGTTTCCATGGTAGTTAAAATAGAACTATAGTACTGTAACTGTGTAAAACAAATGGGCCCCACGAAAGAGGGATGTAGTGCAAGGAGATACAGGATACCTCCTTCCACAATCTCGAAAAAAAACCTTAGACAAGTATGGGGGGATATGCCAGTGTATGTCACCAAGGCAGTTCTAGCCACACCATTCTTTGAAATGTTACAAACACCTCCATCACAGACTTCAGCCTTTTGCTGCTGATGGACACACTAGTCACAGCTAAGCAAGGATATGCTCACTTACACTCTCTTATTCTCACATGCACACACATGGATGCCTTAATCACCTCTGCCCTGAATGAGCTCAAAACCAGTTTTGAAAGGAGCTAAGAACTTCTGCCTTCAAGCAGAAGGGAGTGGGATATTTGTTCTGTTTTCTCTGCACCACCCTTCATTCCTTGTTCTTATTGGACAATGTTCTTATAGCTTTTGAGTTCTGTTTTCAGAGAAATCAAAACTCATCCTGAGTTTCAGTTTCCATATCTCCCCATCTATATATTAACCAGGAATTAACCTTTGTATAGATTTCTCAAAGGAAGTTGAAGTTCACTGTGTTTCCGAATACAAGGTTCCTGAATAGCAATAAGAAGCCACAGGGCAGCTGTTTTCCCTTCTTCTCAGTATTCAGTCTTTCCATAGTATTGAAAAGAGTGAAAAAGTGATGGAAAAGTAAGGGGTGATTGCAGGTGGAAGATATCATTTGAAGACCTTTAAAATTCAGTGAATGAAATAAAGTGATTGCACGAAGAAAGCCTCATCTGGAACAGCTTGATCTTCAGAAGAAGTTAGGAAGGTAAGAGTCTGTTACCCTGATTTCTGGGGGTCCCAGGAGGGACACCTAAATGTGCTCAAATAATGGGGAGGGAATTAGCACAGAGCACAAGTTGGCAATGCGAGAGGCAGGGTAATGTAGCAAGATCTTGAACCCTATGTCTACGGGGTCAGGCCGAGTCAATGATAAGGCAGATGTTGAAATAATAATAATTGTTTTGTTGAAACACAATCAAACAAGTGTTTGCAACACACTCACACAAGGAACTATAGAAATAAAGGTAGGAGCGGATAGAAGGATTTTTAGAGGAGGTTTGGTATGGGAAATACTATACCTCCCTGAAGCCCGGTTAGAAGCAGAGAAGCTGGGGAGCGTGGATTCTCAGCACGTGGGGCTGAGGCGAAGGCTCGCTGGACAAAGCGACAGCAAGGCGGGATGGAAGCCAAGAGCGATCCGAGGAAGCGCTCAAAGTCAGGAGTTCTTATAGGGAAAATTGTGGCCGCAGGCTAGTCCGTACTTGGGGAAAACAATGAGTTTGGGGCTGGAGACAAAGCCTCCGAAAGGTCAGTACTTTGAATGATTGAGTTATAGCCAAATTGTCAATAGAGTAGCCAGTATGCAAACGCGGAGTGCTTGAGCGTTGTATAGTCCGCTCATCAAGCTGCCTGCATGGGGCAGGGGATCTTTTTGTAAGTACTGTGCATACATAATGTGGTACTCGTCTTGAGGTCTCCTGAAGCTGCATTCAGCGATGACTGGCCTGCCTAGACTGGTATATGAATGGTTCAGCTATTGTCAGCCGCACCTGTGTGCGTGCTTGTCCGGGGGCCTCGCAAGCATGTGGAGGGGAATGGGTACAGAAGGCCGAATTATTGATATCAAAAGATATCTTAATATCCCACAAGCTTGGGCTAGCAATGGTGGTAACAAGTCCAATTAAAAAAAAACTTTCAAATTCATTAGCTAAGTAGCAGAGCTCTAAAATGGTACTTATTTGAACCACAGCTCCCAGAATTTCAGTTATAATGTTTCTGTGCATACAGTACTTCATTCTGAAAAGAGTAAAACCAAGTATGGAAAAGTAGAAGGAAAGTGAAGACAAATAAAAACAATCCATCTCCCTGAAATTGAGTAGCCGTTCTGGCTGAGGGATCCTGGAAGTTCTGGTCCAAACTAACTTTTCCTATTGCTACCAAATATCCAGCAAACAGATATGAGACTTGCACGATAAGCACAAAGGCCAGCTTCCAGCTTAAATGGTCAGAACATTAGACCAGCTACCCTGATATGAATACGGGCCCCAAAGGGCAAATCTTTCCAGCTGAGAAGTGGAGAAAACTACAGAGATGGATGGGAATAACATATGCATAAGATGATTTCCAAGATCAGTTCTAAAATTCTGATTCTAAATGGTGAGAAGCAGTGCTTTACCCAAAATTCATCCCCTGCTCAGTCTTGTGCATGATAATAGAACTTGTGATACCCAGCAGTTTGATTTTATGTCAGTCCAGGTCAAATTGTTGTTAACTGCTGTCAAGTCAACTTCAATTTATCACAACCCTATGAATGCAGAGGGTTCTAAATACCTGAAAGGATCCAGATCCTATCTGATCTTGGAAGCTAAGCAGGGTCATACCTGGTTGTACTTGGATGGAAAACCACCAACAAATACCCTGTAGGTATTTGCTGCTGTAGGATATATTTAAAAGGAAGGCAAAAGTACCTCTGAGTATTCCTTGCCTGAGAAAACCCTATGAATTTCATGGCGATGCCATTCAGCTGAGAGGCAACTGGAAGGCGCGCGCGCACACACACGTGCGCGCGCACGCAAATGAGACACCACCAAGTGGCCCTCTCTTCAACAGCCCTGTCATGTCTTGCAAGCTCAAGGCCATGGCTTCCTTGACTATCCATCTGCAAGGTGGTCTTCCTCTTTTTCAACTGGTGAAAATCACTATAGACACAGAAGTAAGTTTCAGGGAGACTTGCCTACTTAGCAAACTTACCTGAATTACAGGTAATACTAGTTTGGAGGATGCTTTGAGAAACAGCAGGCCTGTTTCAGATACATCTTTTCTTTGTACCCACCAACAGTAACCAGTGCAGCATGGACAAGGGGAGGGACTGCTGGATTTTGATCTTTAGATGTTCATAACAAATGCAAAAAAAGCAATTTCTGATTACAATTTTACTGAGACTGCTGTTTTCATGAGGATTCAACTCCAGTCTTTTTTCCACTATGTTTTTCTTTCCCTCTTCTGCAGGGACAGCTGGTGGTTTTCATTCACTGACTCAGTAAATCCACTGTAAATTTTAGCATGAATTTTGAAAAGCTATCCAAAGTGCTGAAAATGTTTTTGGGATAGGGATCAACATCTTGGACCATTCCTTTAAAGTGTAGACTACAACATAGGCCATTTCCGCACAGGGCGAGGGAATCGCCCCATGCCGGTACTTACCGGACTTCTTGGCTCCACGCTTGGGTCCAGGCTGGTCCAGAGCAGTGCTTGGCCGCCGCTCTGCACTGCTCCGGGGACGAAAATGGCGGCTTCTGGATGGTCGAGGCTCTCCACCAACCGCTGAAGCTAGCCAGCCTAAAGCCCGCCCCCAGCAGATTGCAGGCTTGCACTGGTGTGAGCCTGCAAATCTGTACCGGAGCGTGGGCACGGAGTGGCGCATTCTGTGCTTTTGAAAGACTTGTTTCAAGCAGTCTTTCAAAAGCACGTTGGACGACCATGTCGGGTCGTTCCAGAGCGGGCTGAGGTGTGGAACTACACTAAGTAGGTCCGACCCAGTCCGCTCCCAGGAGCAGACATCCTCCCTGGAGGACGCTCTGCACCGTTTCTTTAAACCCATGCGGAAATGGCCTATAGATTGAATCCATTGCCCTATTTCTATGGTTGTCACCAGTACTTTCAGACTGAAGTACACTGAAAGCTTGGACAAATTAATTTTTTGGACTACAGCTCTCTAAAACAATGGCTCTTAACCTGGGGTCCATAGACCTCCAACGGGCTGCAATATCCTCACAGGGAGTCCACAAAGGCTTGAAGAAATGTTATGATCTTTTATAGTCAAAATAGAGAGAAAGACAGGAAGAAAGACAAATTTGTACAAAATCATTCCTATAAAAATATTATAATAGGAGTATGTGTGCTTACTTATTTCTCCCTTCTCTCCAAATCTGAAGACCCCTGATGAGCAACTTTAAATACATATTTGATGCATTATAGAGTTTTAAATCTTGAGTTAAGCCTTGGTGCTTCATGGCAACAAAAGATATTTAAAGTGGGTCAATACCAAAGAACAAGTGAAGAACCTACTGCTGCTCTAAAAGATTGCTCCTCGGCTGGCTGAAGGTCATTTATAAAAGTGTTTGCATGTTGAACTGATGCAGCCTGAATAAGTCATCACACCAAATCTCAAGTAACTAAATAGTAACATCATGCCCAGTAAACTTAATTGTATGACTTTTATTACTTTTTTTCCCCCTTTTAGATGTGTGTTTTTTGTGAAAGAGTGTGTTAGCTCTTTCAAGTACAGATAAGTCTGATCTCCCTCCCTTTTGTAGTACGGAATGTAGGAGATTATTATTTACTTTCAAAATTACACATTTATACTTTACAAACTGCTGTCTCACTTTTTGATAAAAGGGTGTGTGAGGAAGATGTCAGATTTAGAAGACGGTGAGCAGAGTTTGACAGATTCAAAATTTCTACTAGATAAGTTAAACAGTACACAGCAACAAAGAGTCCCTGAAGAAAACAGACTTTACATGGAAATGGTGGAACACGCAACGAACAGCGAGAGGTAACCCGAAGATCTATTTACTGAGAGTAAATTCTCCTTGCTATCTTCATAATTGTTCTCTATGTTAAACTTTGGTCATCACTGTGGAAAAATTTAACAAGTTTAACTACACGTGAATATATTGTTTTATTTTTTAAAAAATGCCTCATATTTTCATAGTGAAGAAGGAGAAAAGAAAAAAAAGTAGATCCAGTAAAACAGAGAAACTATCACCAGTCTCATTATGCTAAATGCCTGAGCAAACAAAATTACATTTCAGAATCTTTACTTGGGCACTAAAAGATAACAGTATGGGTGTATTCTGATTCTGGCTGCCAGCTCAGAAATATATTCCCACCTAGAACACCCACAGCAACTGCTCAACTCAGAAGTTTAGTTCCATTTGATTTCAATGGCAAATAAGTATGGGTGGGACTGAAGCCTTAACTCTCCATAATATGTTGCTGTAAAGCACAGCTCGGGATAGGCAAAGTGTGGCTAGTAGGCCACATACAGTTGCCCAGGGATATTCTCGTGCCCCCAGAGCCCCCTAGTGGTCAAATACTTCTCCGAAATACCCAAAAATGATTTCTAGGGGGTGTAGAAAGAATTTCCACGTTTGCACCCCCATCACAACCACCCCAGAAATCAAAATGAAATTTTGTGAAATCTTTCTTAATTTTTTTTCTTTTTCTCTCTTTCTTTCTTTTTGCCTGAAAATGTCCCAGAATGCTGTCTAGGGGATATAGAAAGCATGTTTGGAGCCCCCTTGGATCTCTCTGGAGTTGAAATGACATTTTGTGATTTTTTTTTAAACTTTTTTGCCTCAAAATATCCCCAAATGCCCTGTAGGGACCCAGGAAGTCCCCAAAATATGTCCCCATGTGCCACAGAAGGTTTATTTGATTTTATTTTGGTGGAAGCATGTGCAGCTCTCCAAAGACTTCCGAAGGGCTAATGTGGCCATCTAATCTTCCACAGTCACCCACGCTTGATGTAAAGAAAAAGGGGGGGGAGATGAGCTATGCAAAATTGATAGGTAGATATGAGAGAGAGAGATTCCTAGAACAAGGCAGCAATATGGCCAGTAGGAACGAGGAACATTTCATGTGCTACTAGCTACTAGCACATGAATCTGTGAAATCAGTATCAGTTAGGAAATTAAGGATCACCAGAAAAAAATTGTCTTAAGCATGGTTTCGTATAAGGCTTTTAACATGCCATCAACCCACTTCTTTCACTAAATTTTGCAGAAGCTTCACAAAACATTGCCCTCCACTTGTAATCCATCCTCCCTCATTTTTTTCTCTGCCACTTCTGTCTGTTTTCTTACTGAGGGAAAATTCAGTTAAGAAGAAAAATCCTGAAGTTTACTTTCCTTTTGCTGTATTTAAATCTTGACTAAGTTGTTATTGATTTAGAAAGTTGCTTTGGTGACATGCAGTCCTTTTCCTTATGAAACGCTTTATTTGCGTTAAGGTTTCAAATAATAATATGAGGATGATCTTGTCAAGAAATCCCCATGATAGGTTTGCCTTATGGTCACTGTAAGTCAGAAACAATTTAAAGGCACACAACAACAAAAACAACAATTACCATTACTACAAGGACATTCCAGCCAAACAATATATCTGTGGCTCTCAAGATAATGAATGCACTTTTTTCAATATGTATTGTACCGTACTGTTTACACAGACTGGAAACCTCTTGGAGCATTATGCCAGTTAACTCCTGGTCAGACTCACAATTGTACTGTTTAGGCAATTGCTAAAGAAGGTATCCAGTACCGCCTTATGGAAACTCTGTAGCAGCACATGGGCGCAGCTCCCTTTCCCATGAGTGGAACAGCTGCCAGAATATTCCCACAATGACTTTTAGAAGAGCTGAAAACTATCAGCCACACCTCTCCCCCACCCACAACTATTTCTACCAAATACACATGAATATTTGGGTCTTGTGTTAGGAGAAAGACTTGATATAAATTAAGTAAATAAATTAAGCTTGCTATTCTATATTACCTGCTTAGCTATGTAACCACCTTATATATGTAGGTAAGTTGTATCTGCCAGCTTGAAGCCCTCAATCCTCACTTATCAGGCAGCAGCTGCTGAGAGTGACAGAGGTCTGTTCCCCTGTCAGTAGGGAAGCACCTGACTAACATTCCCACCCCGCCTGTGAGCAATCCCTGGTCTGACAGTCAGAAGCGTAGTTCCTGTCACAATTCCATCTCATACTGGATATTGCTCCTGTGAGGGGGTGGGAATGTCACTCTGTTCCCGACTGACTGACAGGGAAACACACCATTGTCTGCAGCAGCTTCTGCCCAGTGAATTGGAACTGGGGGACATTCACAGTTCCTACGTATTCCTTAAACTAGTGAATACATAAGGAACATAGAATCACAGAATCATAGAAACAAGAGTTGGAAGAGACAGTTCATACAAACCAGTCACAAATGCATAACTGTAGGTTACACATCCATAACTGCTTTAGTGAATTCCAGACTAAATAAACAAGTAAACATTAAAATTAAAGCGTATGTTAAACAGGATCTTGGCAACAGAATGGATACTTACACAGCAGACATACAGAGAACAAATGCATAAAGGATGCTTCCATGATGACAACTCTTACTGCTCACAATTAAAAGGAACTGTACTGCTATTTTGTCTTTTATCCATAATAGATTTTTTCTGGTTAACAAAAACAAGCAAAAAAAATAACTGGGGAGAAAGAAAGGGAAAATGTGGGAGGTCTGCAAAATGAAGATGATGGCAACCTATACATGTCTATTCAAAGATAAGCTCTACTGAATTCAGTGGGACTTTCTCTGAGGCCATTTCCACACTAGACTATTATAGCAATATTATTCCACTTTCAACATCCTGTGGCCCCTCCCTAAACTACAAACCCCAGGATTCCATAGCATATTGAAAGTGGAAAAATAGCTCTATAGCAGTCTAGTGCTGAAATGGCCTCAGTTTCAGTGTGTATCAGACTGCAGGCTATGAAAGTTTTCAGTCAGAGATGCTCAAGAGGCATAATTCTCTGTACATCTGTGAAATATGCATCCCAGATTTTAGTTATTTTTTAAAAAAATATGTCAGCCTCCTCAAGCCAGTGTGGGCTTGTCCAAGATTCAGAGAACTGCAAAGGAAGCACTGTGCTTCAGCAAACATACTCTTGAAACATATGTTCCTTTTATTTGTTAACAGAAATGAAGGAAGTGGCCCTTTTGAGGTAAATGGCAATGAAATGATTGCCCGTTTTCTGAAAGGATTTCCTGCCCAAAGAGAAGAAATTGAGAAGTGTATCCATTGCATTCGGGAAGTGGCAAACAAGATTGACAAAATCCACAAGGACTGTAGTATCGCCACCATCACTGCTAGCTCTGCAGGTGCCACATCTGGTATCTTGACCATCGTGGGAGTGGCTTTGGCACCTGTCACAGCAGGCGTCAGTTTAATCCTGACAGGCACTGGGATTGGACTGGGGGCAGCAGCAGCAACAACTGGCATCTCTGCTAGAATATGTGAACACTTCATGAATTTAAAGGAAAGGAAAAAGGCAGAAGAGCTCGTGAAAAAATGTGAGGAAATCCTAAACAAATGCAAGGAGAGCCTAAAGGTGATGATGAACCTTGATGAAGTAGATTTCAGCTCTGGATTGCCCTCAGACAACAAGGGAAATGACCCACATTTCACAACCAACACTGTTCTTCCAGTTCAAAATCTACCTCACACAGTAAAGAGAATCACAGAAAATGTTAAAGCATTTGAAGGCAATCCTGCCTTGACTGCATTGATAAAACAAACTGTTTCTGCTGCAGGAACCACATTTCCACCTTCAGGAAAGGGGACAAAAAAGCAAAAAGAAGCATCTGTGGGAACTGCCCTGACAATAAGCAAAGGAGGCAGAGTAGCAGGGGTTACATTTGCTGTAGCAGTTCTCCTGCTGAGCGTTTATAAGATTGTCCAGGAGGCCGTACACTTGACAGAAGGAGCTAAGGCAGAAATGGCAACTGAGATCAGACAAAAGGCATGCAACTTGGAGGAGATACTAAAGGATCTCAGTGACCTCTATGATGAGCTGAATGTGAATAAGATGTCCTAGACCATTTCCGCACTAGACTGTTATAGCACGATTATTCCACTTTCAACATCTTATGCAATCCTGGGGTTTGCAGTTTAGGAGTGGCCAGCTGGCTGCAAACCCCAGGACTCCATAGGATGTTAAAAGTGGAATAATAGTGCTATAACAGTAGTGTGGAAATAGCCCTAGTTAGACATCAGTGCTATCATTTTCTATCATCTGTTAATTGTAGTGGTGAGTATGGAAAATGTAGTTTGCTTGCTATAAACAAGGGGCAAAGAGATATCTATGGTGGTAGAGGAGGAAGGCAAGGTTGGCCACTATCTTCTTTATTTTTTAATCTATGTATAGAATCAATGGTTCAATAGATTAGGTGGACTCTGTTAACTGGTCAGCACAACTTGAAACCAAAGTTATAATTTATGGCAAAAAGTTTATGCAGGCAAACACAGTTTTTGTGCTGCAGAATCCATTAGGATCAGCAACACATCTTTAAAACTTTTTATGAACAACATGGAAAAGATTATCTGTACAGACTTACTCCAGGAAAGCTGGAAAACATATAATTAAATGTAGAAACTTGCCAAAAAGAATGGACTGAAATTAACAATGGATTCAAACATAGAGCTAAAAATATTGAATATTTTATATTACTTCTGCCTGAAAATATTTATTGTTTGGTTGAAGATAACTATTGTGGAGTATTCCAGAGAACTAAATTGAAACTACTGGGTTGGACTAAATTAACTACTATATAGATGGGAAGTATTGCAATGATTAAAATGAAAATCCTGCCTCATTTGTTATTGCTTTTGTCCATAATTCCAGTTGAAGTGCCTGGGAAAATACCAGAGAATTTTCAGTTAATAATACACTGTTCTCTTTAGAACTATAAATTGTTAATGCACAGAAATTTAAATGTAAATTTTATAATGTCACCATAAATGTTCTTGCTGGATATTATGGATCAGGATTTGAATTACAAATATGATCTGCTTCTTCTTTATATGATAACAACTGCAAAAAGATTGGTTTCTCAAAGGTGAAAGTGGACTGAAGCACCAGGAACAGAAGACTGGGGTGTTTCAGCTGAACTATGGCCATTTCCGCACTAGATTGTTATAGCGCGATTATTCCACTTTCAACATCCTATGGAATCCTGGATTTTGCAGTTTCGGGAGGGGCCTGTTATAATCACGCTATAACAGGCTAGTGTGGAAATGGCCTGTGCCACAGGGACAAACTAACATGGGTTTTAAAGGATAAGCCAACTGAAATGTGTTTGTTTTTTTAAGATTGGAAACTTTATGGACTTCTCATGGAAAAAGATGTGGATATGGTTACCTGTAATGGTAGACTGTGTGTGTGTGTGTGTGTGTGTGCATATGTATTCTTTTCTCATTTTCTCTTTCTCGTTACAGTTTGAGTGGGGGAACCAGAGCCCTTTGGAGTTTTAGTAAATTAGTTTTTATTCAGGAAGTTAGTATTCTAGTGAGTCAGCGTTTAGTATTTTTTTTATTCGCTTTTTTATTATTGTGTTTTAATTTTAGTTTATGCTTATGTTAAAAATGTTAATTGGTATTTATGTTATTTATTATTTTGTGTTGAAATAGAAAATTAAAAAAAAACCCTATAAACTAGGTTTAAATCTCTTAGATTACAATGAGCCTTAAAATGAACTTGCTGTTCCAAATGGATGTGTATATCAACAGGCACTGATTTTAGTTGCTGTGGAACTTAGTGGCTTCAGAAAGTCAAGTTAATACCATTTCAGAACAAAAAAAAGGGGGGGGTGGATTATATACTGTATTGACAGCATGGGACTGTCCCAGTCAGCCAGTACTTTGAAGAAGTCCAGACAATCTCATTAAGAATTCCATTGCTGAGGTCTGGAAGAAACACATTAAATCTCCCTCACTTTCTGTTATTAGTAACTCTTGTTTTGGCAGAGCAAGAAATCTAGGTGATCACTCTTTCTGCACAAGGAGAAAGAAAACAACCCTCAATGGATTTTGGATCTCACATTATAGCTTTGCAAACTGCATGTGAATAGAAAGCACAGTAGGTCCCCCATATCCACAGGAGATACATTCCTGGACTTACCATAGATGCCAAAAGCTGTGGATAATACCAAATGCTATACTTTGACACACACACCTCAGACCAGGTGAAGTGATGAGGGAAGGAGACAGCTCCACTACCTGGCTTCCCCTGCCTGCCTGCCTGCCTGCCTGCCTTCCCAGTGGGGTTTGGTGAGCAGCCCTCTGCCTAGGTACTAAATCCAATGGGATGCTTGGCTGATCAGAGCTGTGTGCCTCTCTCAGCCAAAGAAGGAGTGTCCATCTCTTGTCTTGGGCTCTCTCTAACAGTCAACCTAGATAGTGAGTGATAGCAGGATCTCAGCCTGAACAGAATCACTGCAAATTAAGGCAAAGGTTTCTTTACGCTCAGAAGAATCCCAAATTTGTAGTAATATTAAAGACAACCAGAGTATGGACCATTGCTTTTCAAAACTAATTAGTTCCATTACTCATTGCAGTACAGTCATCCCTCCATATTCGCTAGGGTTAGGGGCACCCCCCGTGAAGGTGGAAAAACCGTGAATAAATCTAGGCCCTCCCAAACCATATTTAACACACAAAAAAAGTATGATCACCATATTCAACCCACCATAGATTCCTTTGAGGCATCAGAGTTTCTTCACAAGGCAGAAGTGAGTGCCTGGTGGGACTTACTGCCACCTCCACTGCTGCCCCACACCATTTTTTTAATAGGGACTTACAAACCTTGTTTGCAGTTTCTCAGTCTCATGAGGCTTGCAGTCCCTATTAAAAGTGACATAGGGAGAGCGAAGATGACAGCAAATAACTCATGAATAATCAAATCTGCAAAAGTAAAACCCGCAAATGTGGAGGGCTGACTATCTTTAAAATTTAACCTGTTCCTGTTACTGACTGTGATTATTTTAAAAAGTTAATTTGTTGCATTACTGCTAGTTACTTTTCCTGGTAGTTTTTTGAGGGTAAGAAAATCATGTGTAAGGGTCTCTCTTGCAGGAACAAGCTACCTCAACATTCTCCAAAATAAGTCATGTTTCACGGTTAGATATCCTCCAATTGGGCAATGGACTGCTCCACTTCTATTACATTTTAGGGTTAAAAACCATAAAATAAGAGAATGGCATAAAATCTCCTGTCAAAATACCACTTAAAATGCCCTTAAAAGTAACTTTATGTTAAAAAAAAAAAGGACCAGAAGCTCTTACACTTTACACAATTACAGTAATGTTTCACTTTTATATTGCTTCTAAAATGTAACTTTGTTACACCCTCCTTATGCAAGAAAACAAATAATTACAAGTAACAAACATTACTTGTAACATGGTACTTCCAAACTCTGAAAACAAGAACAATTGCTGGGTAAAACAGCTAAGCAAGCAAAAACAGTGATGACTAAGCAAGCTGAGTAACTATAGAATGCTGTGTGTCAGTTTGAAAAGAAAAGCAAGAAGAGAGTGGAATGGCCTGCCTAAGACAAAAAAGAACCTTTATCTTCCTCCTTGGACTAGAGGAGAGGTAGTAAAATCAAGAGTGGATTTTTAAGCCATTCCCAGAGGAGGCTCTTGTCCCAGCATGGGCACAGGTAAGGAGTGGGACCACAATGACACTTCTGCATGATATCATCGTGGTCCCATCCTTCTCCCATCACCAGTTCATACAATCGTGGATTAAAACATTGATGGGTCTTCCCTGTCAATGACCTGTGATTGTGCGACTGTCCCACATTTATCTGCCCTGCAGAAGGCTCAGAAGCACGATGGAGGCACTTCCTTCCCCGGCGAAGACTAGGAAAGTACCCACTGTGCAGTGGAAGGAAGAGGCATGTCCATTGCATGCCCTTTCTCAGGGATCCAGTCCAGTGCCGAGGGGAGGACTCCCGTTGTGCTCCCTTCCCAGCAGAGCTACTGCCAGGATCACCACCAGAGGATGATGCAAGAAGGTAAGGTGTGGAAAGGGCCTTTGTCTCCATCACAGGAGATCCATTAGCCACCTCTGATGTGTGGTAACATTAAACATGTGAAGAAGGTGAATGTTAATGTGAATGGCAATTTTGTAATGTCTGTTGTCAATTTTGTTAAAGATGAGAAACTCCTGTTTTACTGAAGACTCACCACATGATCTAGAACACTGATTTTCTGAAGGCTCTCCCTTTCAGACCATTGCACTCCATGTGAAGACAGCAATAGCAGCAGTAATGGAGGCAGCTGGGGCTAGGATATGGCTCCTTCTCACATGTTTCTTTTTACTAGATAATGTAAAGCCTGAATCAGGCTATTATTATGCTCTTATCAAGTAGTAGTCAGGGTGTTGTGCCATACAGAATAATCTAAGAAGTCTTAACTCTGTTTTTAAGTTTCCCTTTAATTCTTCTGTTTTGTTCAAGTTCGACTCTCAAGGGGATTTTCTAGGTAAGCACAGGAAAGCGCCTAAACAAAAAGAGTGCTTAATAAAAATCAAGATGTTTGCTGTAGGTGTGAAATCATATGTTCAGGGGCCCAGACCCCAACCAACTGCTGCAATGCTCTGTCACCACCACTCCAAAATGGCAAAAAAAAATTAAATGGGGGTGACACTGAGAAACACTGTGTTGTGGGCCTCTACCACAAAACATCCTTCCCATACCCTCAAGCCCCTGAAAGCAGCTGGGAGTGATGAAATATCACTTCTGAACACCCAAAAATCACAGCAGCACTGGTGTGGTGCTCTCAAGTCCTAGAAGAGTCAAAGGAAGTGGCTCTCAGAGCCCCAGAGTATACCTACCCCTGGTTGAGAACATAGCTGAGGGGAGTTCAACCAACATTATTATCTAAAAGGTGGGGCCAAATCCGAAAGAAGTCAGGAAAGACTGAGAGAGGTTAACAGGGATTACTGATAATATATTGACAGATGTGCAGCCTCTACTGCTTATGGAAGAAAAGGACACAAAAGAAAAATGATGAAAGGTGCTGTTTTGTATGCCGTGCATGGCGCAGTGACCCTTCCCAGTAACTGCTATTTTCCAGAAAAGATGCTCCAAGCATTGTGACTTCTGTTTGCTTCTGTGTTTTTATCATTCATTTAATTTAAAGCAGGGGAAGGCAAAGTGTGCCCCTCAGATTTGTGGTCCTCAGGGTCTCCCAGTGGGTCAAAAATGCTCCCAGATGCCCCCAGGGGGTGTGGAAGGCATTTTCACTATCTTTGGAGGCCCCCTTAGCCCTCCAGGGTCTAACAGAAATTGTATGATTTTTTTTCTTTTCTTTTTTTAAATTTTTAGGCCCAACTGCCCTCTACCAGTGTGGGGGGGCACTGCCACCTCGTTTTGAGACCACCTGGGCAGTGGTGAAGCTTGGAGTGTGTGGAGCGGGGGCAGGAGGAGGGGGTGGCGGGGCAAGGTGGGGCTACAGCATGAGAATATAGCTGTGGCATGTGGGGGCATGGCTAGGGCACGTGGGGTGGGGCTACCATGGGTGGATGGAGCTACAATGCACAGCAGCAGGGCTACAGCACATGGGGAAGGCAAGCAAGGAGCCACGGTACCCCCAAAAAACTGGCACTGAAGGCGCACCACCCCCATCGTCCCCCCCCCATCCCTACGTGACTGCACCTGGGGCCAAATTAGGGCAAAGGAGGCCTTTTGTGAAAGAGGAGATAAACAGAAGGTGACTGCTGCTCACTTCCTGCTTTTTTAAAAAGCCTCTTCTGTGCTTAAAAAAGCCTAGAAACACCCCCAAAACAAGGTAAAAAGGGCCCCTTGAAAGTATTTGGGAGCCAATTGTTTTTCACGTTCAAGTATGGTGGGAGCTTGCGGCCCTCCTAGGGGGCTAATGCTGCTCCTGGCCTTCCACACTTGCCTACTCCTGGTTTTGGCGGAGATGAGAGAATGGTTGGAGAACTGCTTCCTTCAGGCTCAGAAACATTTTCAAATATCTATTACTTTGATTTATAACACGATAAGAGGAAACAGTCCTTGAAAAGAAATGAGCAGCCAGTTTCTAGAATACCACAGTGAGGAAGTTGAGTTCATTAGATGCCTTTGGAAAACAGCAGACAAAATCAACAAGACCCATAAGACTTGGACCATTGCCAGCATTACCGCCGACTCTACAGGAGCTGCTTCTGGCATCTTGAGCACCCTGAGACTGACATTGGCTCTCTTCACAGAGGCCTGGAGTTTAACCCTCTCAGCTGCAAGACTTGGCTTAGGGGCAGTAACAGCCCTTATTGATTTGGGTGCTTCAGTGAATGAATGACTTATTATGTCAGGTAAATTAGAAAAACTACAGAGAACAAGCAAAAAATGTGAAGAAAGCCTAAGGGCTATAATCGAAGAATGTAAAACTAGACTGTGGGCCTTTCTGCACTACACTGTTATAGTGCTATTATTCCACTTCCAACATCCTGTGGAATTCTGGGGTTTGTAGTTTACTGAGGCCAAAGAGCTCCTTGGCTAAGATTTCTAAATGCCCCTCCCTAAACATAGAATGGTAAAAGTGGAATAATAACACTGTAAAAGTGTAATGCAGAAAGGCTCTGTGTAGAGCAATTGGTAAATTGAGGTTCAGATCTGGATCACCCCCAAATCTTTTTCACATACATAAGAATCTAGCCTGTCTGATAGCTGATGCTCTGCAAAAAATCAGAGACCATCTAAACATGCTGACCATTGTTTGGGCTGCTCCCCAGCCAACAGCTTTAGCAGAGCAAACTGCTGCTATGGGAAGCAAAAGTCATCAATCATTGAAGGGGATCAATGAAGTAAAAAAATAAATAAATTCAAAGGCATCCCCCTGGTAATGAATGACCCTGGGAGCCAAAATGCTGGGGGCTGCATCTGCTGGATTTTTTTGTTGGACTCAATATTGATTTCATTTGGAATGAGGCCAATCATTTGAGAGAAGGAGCCAAATCTAATCTGCCAACAAATATCAGAGAAAAGGCTAATGAGCTGGATGCATTACTGCAGGAATTTGTCAAGTTCTACAGCCACCTCAGTAGGTGAAACTGAATGACTTTGAAGCCATATTTGCTTGAATGGACCCTAGTTTGCCTACAAGTCCTATCACCAACATCTCCATTCCCGCATTTTCCTTTTCAGATTTTTGTAGGTTGTGTGCAAAAGTCCAAATAGGGTTTTTACGTATGTTCAACTTCTGATCCTCTCTTTCTGAAATTTGTAACCTTGATAAAAAATTCAAAGTAAAATAAAGCAGAATGTTCAGGGAAATACGCTGAGGCGTCCCCATCAGATCTTTGCAATGGATGTGTGAAAGTCAGAAGAGAAGAAGATGCATGCAGGAATGCTGGCCCCAGAGGTCATGGAGAAACGGGTGAGGACAATAGAGGAGGAGGAGGAGGAGAAAAGGATGGAAAAAAGAGACCTTGGAGAAACCCTAAGGCAGCTCATAGAGGGTGGAGAAGCTATCACAGTTTGTCTGGTGACAAGGCATTTTTAAAGCAATTGTAACTGCATTTTCTCATTCAAAGGGTTCCTAATTGGGCACTTCTCTGTCAAATACAATCTTGACATTTGGACTGAGGCAAAAGTGACTTGAAAAAACAGAAAGTAAATCCAAATATATTTACACACATTATACCCCATCATTCCAGTTTGCTTCCAGTTTGAATTGGTGTTCTTGATTTACTGATCACATTGCAAGTGTCTCTTTGTCTCTCTTGAGATCCAGCATGGTGTAGTGGTTTTGTTATCCCAAAACATGGTTGACTCAGGGGTCCAGCCATGATGCCACTACCTCCATGTGACAAAGGGGAATTAACTAGCTCAAAATCAAGAGGCCTGCAAGAGGGGGGTAACTTAACAAGATCTACCACCTATGTTTACAAGGTCCTTGCAGGAAAGAACCAGCCAGAGATTCCAAATATAAAATGAAATGTGTTTTTATTGAAAGAAATTCACACAAGCATACAAAGGTCCAAACACTCACTAATGCACACAAGGAATAGCCGAAGGTAAAAGGAGGACAAAGTGTGGACAAAGGACTTTCAGGGTTGAGGCAATATTTACCACTCCAGAGAGCAGCAAGGAAAGCAGGGACATGGCTTAGGTAAGCACATAAGGACAGTTCTCATTTGGGAATCAAACGGACGACGTGGTGTTCAGGAAGTCAAGAGACGGTGCTGAACTGCTCAGAATCAGGGGTTCTTATACCTGAAAGCTATCCTGCAGATATGAGTGTGAATCACTCTCACAATGGACAATGGACAATGGGAATTGCAACACAAACAATGAAGTCCAGATAGAATTAATGGTCTTAGTGTATAAATTGACAAAAGTCTAATGGCCGTTGTAATAACCCAGTATTGTGGAGAGGTTGGGAAGACAGCAGAGAAATGTCCAAGTGTGTGGGTTCAGGGTTAAGACAATCCAAATTTGGTGGGGATTTCCCCTTTCTGCTCTGAGATGTCTGGCTCTTTAGCATAAGCCTATTGTCTTGAGGGTGGCCACCCTATTAGTCTAACAATGACTTCAGCATTTGCCTAGGAGGTGGGCGTGGCTGACCTGCCTTGATATCTCACATTTACCATCAGTAATTTGCCTCTGCTAGCTTGACCTTTCTGTTACCTCAGGTATTATTTATATCAACAGTGTGATATACTGCCAATTAAATAATATTGCCAATTAAACCATGCCAATCATGGCGGGGTGCAGAGGGCCGTAACAGTTTGAGCATTGGACTTTGACCCTGAAGACCAGGGTTCGATTCCTTGCCTAGCCTTGGAAAACCACTAGGTGACCTTCGGTTCATCGCACACTCTCAGTCCCAGAAAAACCTCTGTTAGGTTCACATTAGGGTCACCACAAGTCAGAAATTACTTGAAGTTACACAACAGCAATTTGTCTCCACTGAGTGTCCAAAAGCCAGGACTGTCATTTGGTCAGACAGGTCTTACTCTAAAAATGCTTTGCCTGGTAACAAGTTTTTTTCTGCTTGTATCAGTTGTATCATTTTACATCTTTATTTTCCAGTGATCAACACAGAGAATTTGGGATCTGTTACCTGCAGTAATCTAAAGGCCAATTGATGCTTCTCTGCTGGAAATATTTTTTTAAAAAAATATGTGTATGTTTTATACTTGCATTCCCTGTCTGTCCATGCATTCTTGGAGAAGATCCACTGGCTATGGCTTCTTTCTGTGTGAATATATGGCACATACATTGTGAAATCTACAAACATATAATGTGCACAAGATAATCTACATGCAGATTTCACCCTATTTTGCCCTTAGAAGTGCTTTGTGAGGAGAAACCATAAATGGAGTAAATGGGACTCATCCCGGAGTTTTGAGACTGTTTGACATTGACCTACATATAGTTCGTCTAGAAACAACACTAGTATAAGGGGGGTACTTCTCTCAAACAAAAAGTGACAGGTGGCCCACCCTGTGTTGGGGGGGTACCCTTTTAGTCCCACCTCCCCGATTTTGGGGTGCTCCTTCTTTTTGGGGGGTACACTTTCATGAAACTTGGAAGCTTTTGTAGGAGCAGTTCCTCCAAGGCTTATACAGGTCCTTTCCTCTGGCATGCATCAATTAACAACGGAATCAAGAGCAATAGTTCTCAGTCTTTGCCCCTCCAGGTGGACTTCAATTTTCATAAGCCCCAGTCAACATGCCCAATGGTCAGAGATTCAGTCCAAAACATCTGTTGGGCCAAAAAATTGAAAACCTCTGATTTAGACGAGGGACAACTTGCCAGCAGAGGGGGCTGGCCTTAAATGCAGGGTGAGTGTTCAATAAATTGGGAAAGATTTTTTCTCTTCCTATATTGTAGTGTAATATAGTATTATATGGGAAGGAGTGTGTATAAAGACTGACAACTGTAAAATGTTAGGTGGAGTGAATTTGCATATAGATAATTGATTGGCTGAGAAACTGAGTGCAACCCACTGGTGGGAAAAATAAGGATGTATATCAAATGGAATTAGTGTTTGATTGAAGACATAGTGTATATGCACTATACAGTTCTAGCAGTTCGATGCCACTTTAGCTGTCATGGCTGTATCCTGTGGAATCCTGGGATTTGTAGTTTGCTGAGACATTTAGAATTCTATGCTAGATAGGTCTAGTGATATCATTCAGGAGAGTGGGCTAAAGCTTTGTAGATGCACTCTTAGAAAGGGTAAGGGTCTTATTTTTGGAGAGAGGGAGATGTATGTGGAAAGACTGTATACTGTGTTTACCCACTATCTTGTTAGCAGTGGTTTTAATGAAAAGAAACTACAGTAAGAGTCAAAAGTAAAATAACATCCGCATAACACCATAAATTGAATTTAATAATATTAAATTATTATTCAACATAACCATATTTATTTCCTGGTCATTGTAACAGTGCTATGTCTAGTGATAGAACCTAAGAGCTAAAAAACATAAAGAGCAGTTGTATGTAGAAACTTAGAGGACGTGGCTGCAAGAAGGATCCTTGTAGCAGCAACAGCTTAGAGCTTTATCACATAAAGCAGGTAAATTACAATTACAGGAGAGTAATAGCATCTTTGGCTGAGACTTATCATATGATGTTCCTCTTCTCTTGTTCTCCCAGTGGAAGACTGTTTCAAAAGCGTTTCTTTTATTAACCCAAAAAATCCATTAATGATTTCCTTTGTAAAAGAAGCACTTTCCAAATGGTCACCCACTGGGAGAACAGCAGAACAGGAAGAACTTCATGTGATAAGTTCCAGCCAAAGACACTGTTGTGCTGCTGTGATTGTGATTTAGCTGCCTCATGTGATAAAGCCCTTAGAAAGAATGTGTGGATTTGAAGTGGGGTCGTCACAGATGATGGTTAGAAATGTGATCACCACAGTGCTAATTGCCCTCCAGATGTTAATGGACTGCAACTGCTATCAGCCCTATCCAAGATAGCCAATGGTAAGAAGAGCTGGAAGCTGCTATCCAACAACCTCTCGAAGACCACAGATGCCTATCACAGCACTAATCGGTTCCTGACAAATGGCTTCTCCAGCAATGGTAGCAAAAACAAATGGGTAAGACTTGGTTGTCTTTGGTAGAAGTAAACAGGATCCTGAAGCAAGCATTCAACCTCTTTTTATTCTTCTTGTCCAGAAAATGTGAAATTTTTCGAATCTGGGGAGGTGCTTTTCAAAGACACTCCTCAGCTTCCCTGCAGAAAAGGATATGAGGTTAAAGGATTAGGATTAGGATTAGGGCATTAGTAGAAGGAGATCAACCTCTGGAATCATGACAGTCTTCACAGATAACCTGGGCAGGTGCCTTGTGTCTGCTGAAGGTTAACAAAAAGTTATCTTCCCAGTGGAAGTGTACTTCAACCTCAGTGGGAAAAGATATAGAAAATAATATGAAAGCAAGTGGTGATACAAATGGTGAAGTTTGTCTTTTCATGTTTGTTGGAGTCAAGACCTGTCTGTGAGATGAAAGACATTTTCTGTCATTAGGACTGTCTTATGGAATCTGTTCCAAATGGTTTTCCAATCTTTGAGAGTAGATCTATCAACTTCCTATCATCTATCTTTTTACATTTATGAGATTCTACTATAATAGTTGCTGTTTCCCAATGTAATAATTATGTACGTTTGATTTTGGGGTGTTCTCTAAAATTCCCCTTTGGAATATCTCGGTCTGAATGTGGTTACTGGGAGCAATCTGCCAAGGGGTAGCCCTCCCAAATTTCAAAGATCTGTTAGAGGTGCCTGTTAACTCAGAACATATATGAATTCATAAGTGTGTGTGTTGAGAGCATACTTCATAACATCTCCCAGCCAACATGCCACTAGACATACTGATTGAGGGATTCTGGGAGTTGTAGTCCAAACTTTCCAAGTCCTGAGTATGAAGGCAAACCAATGTGCATTTCTCTGGCCCACAGAGAAAGAAGGAAGATGATTCGGGGGGGGGGGGCAACAATTCTACAGCATTTTGAACTTGTCTTTGATACAAGGTGTGGATATAAATGTCCCTCCCCCCGATCTTTTGACACAGCCACTAACAACCAAGACAGTGGGGACTAATAGCAGCTCCTGGCAGCTGCAGCATCACACTGTTGACTTGTGTTCAACTTGTGGTCCACTAAGATTCCTAGATCCCTTTCACACATACTATTTTCAAGCCAGGTGTCACCCATCCTATATCTGTGTGTTTCATTCTTTCTTCCTAAGTGTAGTACCCTACATTTTTCCCTGTTAAAATTCATTTTGTTAGTTTTGGTCCAGTTCTCTAATCTGTCCAGGTCATTTTAAATTCCGATCCTATCCTCTAGGGTATTAGCTACCCCTCCTAATTTGGTGTCATCTGCAAATTTGATGAACATGCCCTCTATTCCATCATCCAAGTCATTGATAAAGATGTTGAATAGCACTGGGCCCAGGACAGAACCCTGTGGCACCTCGCTAGTCACTGCTTTCCAGAATGAAGAGGAGCCATTGGTAAGCATTTTTTGTGTTTGGCTAGTGAGCCAATTGCAAATCCGCCTAACAGTAGCTTTGTTTAAGCTACATTTTACTACATTGTTTGCAAGAATATCATGGACGACCTTGTCAAAGACCTTATTGAAATCAAGATACATTCCATCCAAAGCATTCTCTGCATCCTCCATGCTTGTAACTCTATCAAAAATAGAGATGAGATTTGTCTGGTATGATTTGTTTTTGAGAAACCCATGTTAACTTTTTTTTTTAAATTAAATTTTATTTAATCATGTACTTAATAACAAAACAAATAGTAAACATAACATATGACATACAACACAAAAACAGTCGTCGTCCCCCATTCCCCCCTTGCCAAAACTCAGGTTTCATTGCTTCATTTATCTATAACAATCCTTCTTCTCTTCTTTTACATTTTTTTTAAAAAAGAGTTTCACTTTCTTATTTCCTCTTTTGCTTCCTTATTCCCCCTTTTACTTAATCTCTTAAATATTTTCTTATCTTTAATTTCTTCCAACAAATCACATTTCTGTACATATTTAGAACTCCTCATTTTTCTAAAAAGCTAATTGCTTTTTCCCCCAATAAGCTTCCCATATTGGACCAACTATTTTCCACTCTTTTCTTGATTTACTTTTCATACTGTCTTCCAGAGCTTCTATCGCAATATCTGCTTCAGCCATCTCATACAGTTTTAGTAACCAGTCCTCTAACCTAGGAGCACTCTTTGTTTTCCAAACCTGGGCATAGCAAATTCTGGCAGCTGTTATCATATATATAAATATTTTTTTGTGATTTGTCTAATTGCAGTTCCTCAATCATATTTAATAGATATATTTGTGGTGATATGTTAAATTTACTTCTAAACACTTTCTGTACTTTATTAGGCACCCCCTCCCAGAAATTTTTTGCGACTTTGCAGCGCCACCATATATGATAAAATGTACCCCTCTGATCACACTTCCAACATGTTTCCTTTGAATTTTTATATATCTTTGTAATTTGTATTGGGGTTATATACCATCTGTGCAATATCTTATAAAAATTTTCTCTTAAACTTACTGGTTTTATTAATTTCCAGGTGGTCTTCCACGCCTTCTCCCATTGTTCCATCGTTATTATTTGATTAATATCTTGGGCCCACTTAATCATTACTGATTTAACTGTTTCCGGCTCATTTTGTAATTGTAACAAAATCTTATATATCTGACTTACCTTATGTTCAATATCTGGTTTTAACAACTTATCAAATTCTTTTTCTCTAATCTCAAACCCTTCTTTCTCCTTATCTTTTTTATATCTCTCCCTTAGTTGTCTAAATAGTAACCAATGTGTATTCCAACCATAATTTCTTAATTCTTCTACCGATTTGAATTCTATATTATCTCCTTGTATTTTTAAGATATCTTTATATCTAATCCACACGTCAACCTTAGGTTTTTCTTTATTATAAAAGGCTTCATGTGTTGAGACCCAAAGTGGTGTTTTCAAATATAACTGTCTTTTATATTTTTGCCATGCTATAATAAGGGCTTTCCTTAAAAGGTGATTCTTAAAATTTTTATCTATAACTTCTTTACCATACCCTATATATGCATGCCATCCAAAATATAGCCCCTCTCCTTCTAAATATAATAATCTTTTATTTTCTAGTTTTATCCATTCTATAATCCATTCTAGGCAATTTGCATAATAATATAATTTTAAACTTGGTAATCCCATTCCTCCTTTCTCTTTTATATCTTCTAACACATTTAATTTTATTCTAGGTTTTTTTCCTTTCCATATAAACTTCATTAGATCTTTATTCCATTCCCTAAGGGGTTTTTCATTCATAAGTACTGGTAAATTCTGGAATAAGAAATTTATTTTGGGGAGTATATTCATTTTAATTACAGAGACTCTACCTAGTAGTGACAGATCCAATTTCCCCCATCTTTTTAAATCTTCTCTTATTTCTCCCCATATTTTTTTGTAGTTATTATCAAACAGATCTACATTATTTTTTGTTATAGTGATACCAAGGTATCTTACTTTTTTATCCGTCTTGAATCCCGTTAATTTTATAATGTTCTCCTCTTCTTGTTTCCTTATATTTTTCAAAATCATTTACGTTTTTTCTTTATTTTGTATCCTGATAATATTCCAAAGTCTGTTAATATCTCCATTAATACTTTTATACTTGTTTTTGGGTCTTCTAATATAATCACTAAGTCGTCCGCATAGGCGCTCAGTTTATACTCTTGATTTCTGATTTTAGCTCCTTGTATTTGTGTTTCCTGTCTAATTTTGTTAGTTAGAATTTCTAATATTACTATAAATAGGAGAGGTGACAGAGGACATCCCTGTCTAACTCCCCTACCTATAGATATATTCTGTGTTGTTTCTCCATTAACTATTATTTTAGCCTTTTGATCTTTGTATATCGCTTTTATCCATCTGGCTATTCCTCTAGGTTTACTGAAATCAGCTTTCTTAAAGTCTAGAATGCAAGTCTGACTATGCTTGGCTTTTCCTTTCCACTATATACCAAACTCCAAGAGAGCATGGTCACTCCCACCTAAGGATCAAACCATTCTCACCCCTGTAATCACTGTTGGTTAGGATCAGATCCAAAATAGCTGATCCCCTTGTTGCTGCTTCCACCTTATGGACAATGAAATTGTCTGCAAGGCAAGTGAGGAATTTGTTGGACCTGATATTCTTGGCAGAATTTGACTTCCAACAAATATCACAATAGTTGAAATTTCCCATTACTACTATCTCTCTTTTTTTCTGAATGTGTGGTCATCTGTTTTAGGAAGGTCTCATCTAAGTCCTTAGTCTGGTTTAGGGGGGTCTGCAGTAGACTCCCAAAATGACATCCCTGTTTTTTCTCTGCCCTTTAATTTTTACCCAGATGTTCTCAACTTTTCTTCAAGGATTTAAGTCGTAGATCTTTTCACAGGTGTAAACATCCTTGATGTATAATGCTACTCCTCCTTCTTTTCTGTTTAGTCTATTTCTCTGAAATAGATTGTACCCCTCTATTACTACATTCTAATCAATGTTTCATTGATGCCTGTTATATCATGTCTTACCTTGATGCCTATTATATCATATCTGCTTTTCAGAGTTCAAGTTCAGCTTATTTATTCCAACTTATTATTATTATTATTTTCAACTTATTATAATATGTTCAGCTTATTATTTCAGCTTATTTATTTATGCATTAGTGTAGAAATAAATAAGCCAATATTTCATGAAACTGCAGATCATGATCCAAAAAGCCAAATCGTTCCTGGAGGCATCATCTGCAGATACAGTTGTTCACCTCCACTATGGTTCTCTCCCTTCCTGGACTGTATCCTTTAACTGGGAGGATAGATGAAATCACAATCTGTGCATCAAGTTCCTTCAGCTTCCTACTCAGAACCTTTTAATCCCTTGTAACATGCTGAAAGCTATCCTTTGCCATGTCATTGGTTCTCACATGGACCCAAAGGAAAGGGTAATGGACAATGGACTTCACAAAAGTCTTGTCAGTCTCTCCATGAAATCACTGATTTTTGCCCCAGGGAGACAGCACACCTTTTGAGTGTTGCAACTGTTGGGGAGGGTCCTGTCTGTGTTTGTACCTGAGTCCTGGGACTGGGACATGACATCTGCCTCCTTCATCCTTCTTTGTTATTTATGCATTCTTGGCACTCTGTGCAAGTATTCCCCACAGGGTGAATCTTCCTGAGTGTGTGTATGTACAGGTAGATAGGTTAGTCCTTCTCTCTACCCACCAATCTTTCTCTTTCATGTGAAAAGGCCTGAATCTTATCTGTTAGTCCCAACTGAAGTAGACCCACTGAATCAGGTGGATTTATTCAAGTGTTAACTCACCATTCAAAAGCTGATTCAGTGAGTCTACTCAGGCTGGGACAAACAAGTTAGAATACCAGCCAACTACTCTAAAATCCAATCTTTAAATGAAAGTCTTTTGAAATTCATCTTCGAAGAAATTTGCTTTAGAGATCCACTGATTAATTAGCCCCAGCCACTTCATGCAGAGGTTAGACAAAATAATACTATTACAATTTCAGTGTATTTTGTTTCATAACAAACTGGGATTCAACAGTTAATTCATGTTTATTTTCATTTTTTTAATATATCCAACTTTTTACAACATATAAGAAAAAAAATGAGTGAAAGGAAATGGAACAATAGGCATTGGGTTAACAGAAAACACAAAGATTTCACTGAGCATTAAAAAAAAAACTGCAGTAATTCCAAGGCAACAGAAGAGTGTCTGGACCTGCTCTATGCAGCTCTTTTATTCCAGAATTAATTGAAAGCACAATTCTAGGTATGGTTCTACACTACAACTTAGCATAATATAGTGGTGAGCATCCTAAAAGGTAGGGAAGGAAATCCCGGTGTTTCTGACTTCCACCTCCAGCATTCGTTCTCATTTATATTTTCCTCAGCAGAATGTCATTTTGTGTTTGCCCCTATTTGCTTTGACCAGTTCCTCCTCTCTTGCTCCTGTTTCTTTCCTCCTCCTTTACACTGAGACAGATAATGAGATAAGAGGCATAAGACGCACACGTGCAGGCTCTCTGATCACCATTCCTACATGCAACATTTTCTTTAGATCTGCATAAAGTCATCACTAAGTTCCGAAAAGGGGTTTTGTGATCTAAAGATGCTTCCCTGAAGGTCTTGTCCATTCCTGATCCTAAGAAGGCCTCAAGGCTAAGCACGCTTAGATGTCATCTTCTGATCTGCAGAAGTCAAGAAAGGAGCTGGCAGATACAGGAATGCTGGGAATGGGGTTTGCATACACACTGCTTTCACAGTTCTATCCCTTACATGTGAAGGTGGATGTCTGAATATGTTTCTAATATTGCAGCTTTAGTATGTCCTCTTCAGCTCTGCATAGAACTCGTCAAATTCCTTCAGTGCTTTTTCCATCTTACTAGCCTTCTCTCTGATCTCAGCTGCCACAGCTGCCTTGGCTCCCTCTGTCAAATGTATAGCATATTGGGCAATACTGGAAGCCTCAGAGAAGAGGGAATACCCTGCTGCTTCAGCCTGCAGAGTTCTTGTTTCTTTGGTCATTGCAAGGGCTGTACCTCCAAATGCTCTTTCTACTGCTTCAAGGCTCTCCATCTTACCCCAGGCTGCTGTTCCTGCAGCAGTAGCTTGCTGTGCTAAAGCTCCAATTCAGGTTTAGCTTGAGCAACCTTCAATGCTTTTACATGGGTTTGGAAATTTTTGGTTTCTTCATATATAGTGCAACATTTGTCCTTAATCTTAGCAAGGTCTAGGAGTGATGGAAGGCTGAAATCAAATTCATCAGGATTCATCACAATTCTTATGCTTTCTTCACATTCCTTCATCAACTCCCGTACTTTCTGTAGATCCTCTGAATCAATAACACAGTTGGCCACAGCAGCAACAATGTCAGTAGCTGCTGCTGCTATGCCTAAGCCAACACCAGTGGCTCCCAGGATTAAACTAGCACCAGCAGAGAAGGGAGCCAAAGTCAGTCCCAGGATGTTTAGGAAATCGGATGTGGCTCCTGCAGGGCTGATAGCAATATTAGCGATAGTGAAATCCTCCTGGGTCTTGTCAATTTTATCTGCTATTTCATAAAGGCATCTGACGCACTCCTGAATCTTTTCTCTGTGGGCTGGATAGTCTTTTTGGAACTTGGCAAATTCTTGACTGCTCATTTTCTTCCTGATGCCTGTCTCCTCTTGTTCTATTATAAATCAAAATAATACACATTTCAAAGAGTATACAGATTAAAAGTAGAGCTGAAATACCCTAAAGGTACCAGATCCTGTCTGATCCTGGAATCTAAGCAGAATCAGCCCTGGTTAATACTTGGATAGGAGACTGCCAATGAATAGCAGGTGCTGTAAGGTGTATTTCAGAGGAAGGAACTAGCAAAATTGTCTCTGTGTATTCCTTGCCAAAGAAAACTCTGTGAAATTTGTGGGATTGCCATAAGTCGACAGGCAACTTGAAGGCACACCCACAAGCATGCAGGTTAAAGACTAGCAGTTCCAAAGCTCATTACTTTCATTCTGGACCAACCCATTCTCTTTGCAGAAGGCTGAACACTTTAAATTAAATAAACACGTGAGATGTATATAGTCCAAGCAATTCAGTACATTTCCTCAGCATATCCACAAGATAACTCCAACCATTGGAAATAGTTACAATAGCAGCAGCAACCAAGTACATAATAAATACAACTTTTCTTTCTGTTTCTTCTTTCCATAGCACACTAGCAACTGTGTATCTGTCAATACAGTTGTCCCTCCACATTCATATGTTTATTTCAGATTATTTGGCCCTGCCCTACACTATTTTTAATAGGAACTTATAAATCTCGCCTGACGTTCACAGCTCTTGCTCAGGCTTGTGAGGCTTGCAGAAAGACTATAAAAGCAAGGCAAAACTAATAAGCCCCTATTAAAATGGTGTAGGGTAACAGCAGAAGTGGCAGCAAGTCCTGCCAGCTGCCCGCTTCTGCCTTGAAAAGGGACCCCACCACCTCAAAGGCAGAACCATGTGGTTGGCATGGTCCCTGCTGCAAGTTCAAATGTATTGTGTGCTGTACATTTGAATCCGCAGCAGATTAAAATGGTGGATTGTTCTTTCTTGTATGCATTAAACATGGTTTGGGGGGGGCAGAAATATTTCTAGTTTTTCCACTTTCATGGGGGTCCTGCACTCCTAACTCCCACAGATGTGGAGGGATGACTATATATTGATTTCAGATGAAGTGTCTGAAACGGCAGCAAGATGGCAGGGGGAAAAAGTACAAAATCTTTTTTAAAAGTGGGGAGTGAACCTTGTTTTTCAAATAGAATTGCACTCAGAGAAGCCTTTCTGTTTATGTTGTTTTCAAAGGAAAATACTCGTTCTTTTTTGAGGGGCTGCCATTGCCACACCGTATCATGTTCTGGTTGGGATGAATTTGTTCCCTACAGCTGTAAATACAGCCTGGCTAATGAAGGGCATTCAGAAAATATAAATACCTGCAGGCTTTGGGGTAGACTCTGGAGAATAAAGAGATTAAAGCCTAAATCCTATTGTTAATACCAACTAGAGTTACAGGAATCATACAACTCTCTCCATCAATAGCTTCAGTGGCTGCTGGTCTGGTTCCAAACACAATTCAAATACAAAGTGCAGGCTATGATCTGTAAAGCCTCATACAGCTTAGGTCCAAGCCATATGACAGACTGTATTTCCCCATGTGAGTCTACCCGGGCCCTGAGATCCTCAAGAGAGGCTTTTCTTTCAGTCCCATTACCTTCCCAGGTATGGTTGGTGGGAAAGCAAGAAAGGGCCTTCTTGGTGGCTGCCCCTTGCTCTGGAATGCCCCTCCTAGGGTGGCTATGATGGCCCCCTCCTTGCTGTGCTTCCAGTGACAGGCAAAGACATTTCTATTGTGACAGGCGTTTAAAACTGAAGGTTTTTAAAGAAAGGCCTTTTAAAAGGATTGCTTTATTATTTTAAACTACTGTTTTAAACTGTTCAAAAATTATTTTTATGTGTATGCTTTAAAATGTGATAATATTTTAATAGCATCATTCTTTATTCAGAACTAATAATTTTAATGTTAGTATTTTGCACATTTTAAACTATATCATAATAATTTTAATTATAACTAAGCCACTTCAACTCCAACTTTTGGGAAAAAGCCATTTTTAAATAAAGGCATTAGTAGCAGCAGCAGCAGCTACAGCAATGCAGTCTATTGAATCAGACCAACTTATATAAGTATTGACTTAACCGAGTTCCTATTAGTCTAGGAGGTCTACTGTTGCTGGGACTACTTATTGAATGAAAGCCTAAACATGAGAGGCAGCATGGTGTAGTGGTTTGAGCACTGAATTAGGACTCTGGAAACCAGAGTTTGAATCTCTGCTCAGCCATTGGGTTACCTTGGGCATGTCATACTCTCTCAACCTCAGAGGAGAGTAAGTACAAACCCCCTCTGAACAAATCTTGCCAAGAAAACCTTGTAGTAGGTTCACCATGTTGTTGCTGTTAACTGATGTCAAGTCGACTTCGACTTATGGCATCCATATTGATGATAAATCTCCAAGTCACCCTATCATCAACTGCCCTGCTTAGGTCTTGCAGATTCAGGGATGTGTCTTCCTTGATTGCGTCTGTCCATCTGTAATATGGTCTTCCCCTTTTCCTACTGCCTTCCACCTTACCAAGCATTATTGTATTTTCTAGTGAATCATGTCTTCTTACGATATGACCAAAGAATAACAACCTCAGTTTAGTCATCTTGGCTTCTAGGGAGAGTTCAGGCTCGATTTTCTTTAGAGCCATTTATTTGTCTTTTTAGCAGTCCAAGGTATCTGTAGAACTCCATTTCAGCACCACATTACAAATGAGTTATTTTCTTCCTATCAGCTTGCTTCACTGTCCAGCTTTCACAACTATACATAGAAATTCAAAATACAATGTTCTTGATAACCCTAACTTTAGTGTTTAATGATATGTCTTTACACTTCAGGATCTTGTCTAGTTCCTTCATAGTTGCCATTCCAATTCCAAGTCTTCTTCTGATTTCCTGCAGTCTCCATCCTGATTAGTGACTGAATCAAGGTATGGAAAATCTTGAACTATTTCAGTGTGTTCATTGTCTACTTTAAGGTCATAAATCTTCTGTGGTCATTATTTTTGTTTTCTTAATATTCAGCTGTAAACCTGCCTTTGTACTTTGTGCCTTGACTTTCTTCAGTAATCCTTCCAAGTTTTTGCTATTTTCTCCTAGTAGTGTGGTCAGTGGTGGAGCTTGGAGTGTGGGGAGGGCGGTGGGGCTATGGTGTGAGGGGCGTGGCCACTGTGCATGGAGGTGTGGCTGCGGTGCATGGGGACATGGCCAGAGCACATAGGGGTGTGGCCAGAGCACACAGGGGCATGGCTACAGGCCAGGACACCCCACAAGCATTGCCGCTTGGGGCGAACCACCCCCTCACCCCCCATCCCTGTGCAACTGAGTGTGGTGTCATCTTCATATCTTAAATTGTCAATGTTCCTTCCTCCAATTTTCATGCCTCCTTCCTCTGAGTCTAATTGTGTTTTATGTATGACTAGCGTATTTACCCAGCGTTGCCTGGGATTTTATTTTCTCATAGGTAACACTTGTTAGAAATACCTTAGGAATTACCTTACCTTACCTTAGGAATTAGATGCAGTTGAAATACACAGATTTGATATCCTATGTCTGTAATTCCCTGAACTGCCTTGTCTAGTATCTGTAATTTTTCCCCATATTCCCCAATCCAATCTGGATTCAGAGTTGTTAACAGAGGTTTGGTTTCTGAGGGAATACACCGCCATTCTTCTTGCTGCTGGGCCTCGTCTCCATAGCAACTGACCTGAGACCTAAGAGCTCTCTGGCTGAGTATTCTAAAGGCCTCTCCCTGAACCAGGATTCCATAGAATCTTCACAGCCAGCCAATCATATGAGGTCTTCTCACCTCACACAGCCAATCGTCTGAGGTCTTCACCTGCCTGAGGCAGACAGACAGACAAACTCACAAACTTTGACTTTTATATAGTAGATATGTTCGTCATACAAGTTAAACAGAAAGGGTGATAGAATATAGTCTTGCCTGACCCCCTTGCCAATTGGAAACCATTCCATTTTTCCATATTCTGTCCTAACAATAACCTATTGTCCTGCATACAGGTTACGTATCAGGACAATGAAATGTAGTCACGCACTCATTTCTTTAAGAGTGATCCATAATTTTTCATGATCTACATAATCAAAGACTTTGCTGTAACCCAACAATGGCACTATATTTCTATGTGGTGGAATTGTGTGCTCCTGTGAGGCAAGAGGCTATGCTGGCAGACAAGCTTTTGCTGAGGAGCCAGACTAAATGTGCCAAACAGCTACAGGGCGGCAGCAGTAGTGTGTGCGTGTTGGGAAGGGGACACTGGCGGAGGATCTCTCAGAGACAACGATGGTGGCAGCGTAGCTAACGCTTGTTAGTAGTGTGCAGGGGGCGGCATGATAAACCACTTTTGAATGTCTTGTACCATTAAACCTCTATGACGAGACAATACAAAATGAAACAAGGGCCCTTTCCGCACGATGTTGCTGTCTCGTTTCTGCCACAGGATGGCAGCATTTGGCAGGTTGCGCTTCCGCATGACGTCGTCACCATCCCGCTGGCACGCTGTCACGGAGTGTCGCACTTGCACAGTTTTCGCAAAACAGAAAAAAATCTGTTTCGCGTCTGCAATCGCGCAGCTCTCCTGTCACTTCTGGCCATGTGGAGGCTACAGAAGTGCATTGGCGATGCTTCCTTATGTAGTGCAGCAATGGAAAAAGCCCAGCTGCACTGCAGAAGGAAGACACGGCACCACTGCGTTCTCTTCCGCATGGACCGAGAGGGTGAAGAGGGGAGTATTTCTGACGTGCTCCCTTCTGGACCCGGGACTGCAGCGAGACAACGTGGAAGAGCGTCATCATGCAGAAATGGCCAAGGCTCGCTTTAGGGTTGCTGTAAATTGGAAACTACTTGAAGGCACGCAACAACAACAACAAAATTCTAAAAGTATTGTTCTGCAGCCAAGTCTGAAATCACATGATTGAACAGAAGTGAGAAATCCCATTGATTTTTTTGATTTTTTTAGAAATTGCTCCCTTTGGAGAGTGGCATTTTTTGTTGTTAAATTGTAATCAATACTGAGAAAGCAAAGGAAGTCATGAGGGACAAGGGAAACTGGCTGCAGACAGTGACTTCAGGCCTCCCCACTCCCTTTCTGTCCATGGCAGTGAACTGCTCCCTTCCTACCCCTAATTGTGAATGATGCTAAGCAAGATGTGAGCAGGTTACAGTGGAAAGAGAGAATGCAGGTGGCTAGTAAAAGCAGTGGCTAGTCATGGGAATGGACTGACAGCAAGTTCTGTTAATGCTGTATAGATAGGTATACACTAGGGAGCCTTGGTGGCGCATTGGTTAAATGCTGGTACTCCAGCTACAAGGTTGTAAGTTCGATTCTGCTGGGCTCCAGGTTGACTCAGCCTTCCATCCTTCCGCAGGTCGGTAAAATGAGTACCCAGCTTATTAGGGGCAATTAGCTAACACATTGTAACCGCTTAGAGAGCATTTAGCAGATAAGCAGTATAGAAATACACATGCTATTGCTATTGCTATACACTTCATCAATCTTTTTAACTCTCAATGAATTGCTATACATTGAAAAATAAGGCTATATACTCCACAGTGCTGGCAGGATTCTATACAATGAGGAATCCTGAAAAGGTAAGTTTCCCAGTTCTTTAGAGGTGTACCACTCAGAGGCAAATGGTGGTTTTTATGGCAGTGCAGTGGTGAATCCACTCCGGGCTTTAGTCCCAACTTTAATGGAGCCATCCAAACGCTGAATCTATCCTACAAATAGATTCAGAACCCTAGATGGTTCCTTTAAAGCTCAGCCTAAAACTTGGAAAGGATTAACCACCCCACTGACCTGGAAGCCAGTGCCAGCCACCATTCGAACACATAATGTGTTAGGGGTAAAGTCTTGGAAGGCACGGTTAATGATGTGTGCGTGTTCATGTGGAGCAGGAGAGGTAGACTTAACTTCTCAGTTGTCTACCTACCTCAGTTGTCGACCTACCTCTAAGTGTTCCTTTCAAGGCAACACACACAAGATTCAAACACCTTCACAACAGGGTTCTTCACTGCTATGAGACATAAAAGAAAATACAAACTTCTGAGAAGCTCCATGGTACACATCATCAGCTCCAAGGTATATGCATATCTATGTATGTATGTAATTTATATCCCTCTTTTCTCCCTGCATGGGGTTCAAAGCAGTGTAAAATATTTTAAAAGCACAATACTACTTTAAAAAACCTGTTAGTACAAAACTCGAAACACAACTAAACCAAACCTTTTTTCTTTTTTTTTTAAAAGCACAAGTTAAACGCAGTTTTAAAAATGAATTTAAAATAACACTCTTCACTAAAAGCTGCATTTGCCCCAACATATTAAAAAAACAAACGCATCCTTAAATAAGGTAAGGTTACCAAAGTCCAGCTTTTCAAATATGGGCATCTGGTTTGGATATTATACTACACACACACACAGCACACACATATACACACAATTTGCATTCTAAAAACCGACAGCAACTGCAGTGTGAAGGAACTACAATCCAATGGTTCCCATACCTTCTAATACAAGGAAGATTTAAGAATGATATGAAAGAAGGTGAAATTGAAAGCAACTTAACAGAATTTGAAATAGAGTTAAAGAAAGGAAACCAACATTTATTATTGAGATTATATCAACTATTACTGCAGTTTGATCAGGAAAACAAAGTGATCAAGGAATATATGATCAAACGGGTGCCAGATATAGGTCATACTATTAACTTGGAGGATTTGGAGAAAGAGTGGGAAAATATCACCAAATTCACTAGATCTTATAGTTTCCAGGAAAATGCTTTGAAGGTGATGTTTAGACAATATCTTTCCCCAGCAAGAGTAGCTAGGATGTCCACAGAAGCAAAAGATAAATGTTGGACATGTGAGAAAGAGAAAGACATTTTTTTTCATCAATAGTGGGGATGTAATAGAGCTAGGAAATATTGGTTATGGCCCAAGCTGTAGAACAGAAAATTGTGGAGAGAAAAATTGATTTGACTCTTGAGTTTTTTCTATTGGGAATATTTGACGTGGACATGTCCCTGGGGTGGGGTAAGAAAAGGTTAACGTGGCACATGACAACAACTGCCAGAATTGTATACACTGGACATTGGAGGAAAGTTACAATACCATCAAAAGAGGAATGGATGAAAAAATTAATAGAGGTGGTAGAGCTGGATAAACTTACCTATCTCTTGGATAACTGCACAAATCATAAATTTCTCCAAACATGGCAACCCTTCTTTAATTATCTGCAAAGGGTAATTTAAACTGATAAAGAAAGGGCAATCTGTCCTACTGTTGGGTAAGGAACATTTTTTCTGAACTGACCAAGTAACTTTGCTCGGCCAAACAAAATAGAGGATATGTCGATATGTATGTTCTGAGATAATGATATAGATTTATTTATGGGAGGGTTTCTTGTTGTTGTTGTAACTGATCTTTGGATGTTTTGTCAAGATCTGGGACTTCATAATTAATCTCTATTTAATAAGGGGATAATATAGTAACCATTGCGTAAATAAGACTAATTCGTCATATTAATAATGGGAGGAAACTTTGACAAAAGGTTGAGAGCTGTAATTAATACGAAAAATGGTGAAATAACAAAAGAGGTAACATGTTCAATCTGTGGTCCCATCAGAGGGGAAAGTCTATTGTAATTTATGATAACTATAATGTAATTTATGTAGATAGGAATATGGTCTTTGTCCTCTGCCTTTTTTTTTTTTGTATGTTTTGTTGCTTTATGCTTGTTGTACTTCACTATTGCATCTATTTGTCAATGTGAGTTTTTGTGTGTGTTTATTTTGGAAACCAATACAGAAATTCTAAAAAAAACAAAAACAAAAAACAATTTGCATTCTGATTATGCAAATTCTACATATTAATAATTGCATTTTTCTACCACTGTGTTTCAGACTTGGTACCCTTATTTTACAGTAACCAGTATTTTGAGAGAAGCAATAAAGAATAATGTTTAATGTGACTCAGATGAGACCAAAGTTGAAATCCCTGCTTGGTCATGCCATTTACCATGAGACCTTGAGCTATTACAAGCTCTGCACAAATTTGTGTTATCAGCTTGTGGTAGAGAACAAGATGAAACACAAACTATGAAAAGTGGTTGTGTATTTTCCTGGTGCAGTTTTAACTACTTTGACAGACAGGAAAGCTGTTTTGGTGGTAAACTAGTGTCCCGTGTAGGTAATATTGTAGAAGGTTTAGGATGAACACATTGACACTAAGTGAGATGTAAATGTTCTTGGACAGTCCAAAAAACAGATCAGGGAACAGGGATTCAGCCTATACTGGATGAGATTAGACTCCATGAAATGTCAGGTTTCCAGTTTGGTTTGTACTCATGGACTCAACACTGAGCCCTAGTTTCAGGAGTGGCCAGGAACGCATTTAAGGAATTAAAACTAGTGTGCCAGCTGGCCCATTCCTGGAGATCAAGTTATACTGAGGCTCTTTCCGCATGAGGTGAGTGAATTGCTCCGTGCCATTACTTATCGGTTCTTCTCTCTTCGAAGCAACACGGACTTTCCCTTAAGCCCTTCTGCAGGGCTCCTCTGTATGTTGCAGGGCGAATTGGAGCAGTGCGAAGTCTGTAGATCCGCACCGCTCAGGCTGAAAATGGCAGCTTCCTGTTCTTCGTGGGTCCAGACCAACCGCTGACGCTGACCATGCCCACAGCCTGCCCTCTGCTGATTGCAGGCTCACATTGGTGCGAGCCTGCGCATCTGCACAAGTGAGCAGGAACACAATGGCGCGCTCCAGAAGATTGAAATACTGGATTTTTCTGGTCTTCACTTAGCGCGCTGGAGGACCACTTGGGGGCATTTTGGATTGGTCTAAGGTGCAGAACTAAGGTAAATAGTCCAAACCTAGTCCGAGCCAAGGTGTGGATGACCTCTGTGACAGGACACTTTGGCCCGTTTTAACTTCCTCGTGCGGAAAGGGCCTGACTCTTGGCTTGATTACATTCCATTTCAATTACTGTAACACATTCTACATGAAGCTTTTTTTTGGAAACTGTTAGAAAACTTCAGTGGATTCAAAATGCCATGGCCACAATGCTGAATGCTTGTTGCAATAGCTCTGCTGGCTGCCAGTCCATTTCTGGGCATAATTCAAAGTATTGGTTATGTCCCATAAAGCCCTATATGGTTTAGGTCCAGATCATCTGCAGACTGTATTTCACTTTATGAGCCCACCTAGACTCTACAGTTTTCAGGGGAAGACCTTCTCTCACTCACACCACCTTCCCCTAGGCTTCCTAGGGGAACACCTTGGCTGGTCTCAGGCTCTGGATTTCTCTTCCGCAGGAGGCTAGGCTGCCTCCTCTTTGCTCTCCTTCCACCGGCAGGTGGAGACCTCTTCACTGAAACAGCCATTGGGTGATTAAACTGGCTGTATAGCACGGGCCATTTCCGCACGTGGTGAGGGAACCGCTCCCTGCCGCTACTCACCGGATCTTCTGTGGGTCCCGGCTGAGGAGGAGCAGTGCGTGCTCGTCGCTCCGCACTGCTCCGGCATCCAAAATGGCGGCTTCCGGTCGGTGGAGGCTCTCCACCAACCCCTGAAGCTCGCCACCTAAAGCCCGCCCCCAGCAGATCTGCAGGCTTGCACTGGTATGAGCCTGCAAATCTGCACTGGAGCGCGGGAACGGAGTGGCACGGAGTGGCGTGCTCCGTGCTTTTGAAAAACCTGAAGAAACAGGTTTTTAAAAAGCACGCTGCATGACCACTTCAGGTTGTTCCGGAGCGGACTGAGGTGCGGAACTATGTAAAGTAGTCCAACCCAGTCCGCTCCAAGGTGCAGATGACCTCCATGAGAGGACACACTGCACCATTTTAATTCCCCCGTGAGGAAGAGGCCATAGTCTTTTAAGTACTCTCCTTAAAATTAGTCAGGTTTTAATATAATAAATTTATTTCACTGTTTTTTTAAAAAAAACTTTTGTAACCATTAGGTTTTTAGCTATGTCTTGCTTTAATCCTGTAAGCTGCCATGGATCCCCTATTGAGGGACGTGTGGGATGTAAATTGATAATTAAATAAATAGTTTTCAAAGGTAACTAGAAATGTTCACAAATTCTGAAAGTAAGATCAGAGTTAGAAATAGGATCTGTCTTTGCTGCCAGTTTTTTCTCTCTGCTAAATCTCAACTACATTAAAATAAAAGATGTTTAAAGCACTTTTTACAAGGCAACAATTATTTTCCACCAAGGAAATTAAAAGGGGGCTATAAAGTGAAACATGGAGATATTTCTCTTGATATGGGATTTGTCAATCATTGCTACAGACTCCATTCATTGGCTAAAAGCACTGAATAGTGTGAGCAGGGTAATTATTTACAAAAAGAATGGGCAGAACTAGAAACTTACTCTCTCTTTTTTTTAATTGAATACTGACATTTTCCTTTATCTGGCAGGAAGAACTGCTTTATCACACACAAACACACACACACACACACACACACACACATTCATCTCTGTGGTACTGCCATAAGTAAGATACCTTCTCCCTCTGCCTGTCTCACTAATCTCTCCGTTTTGGTGCTAGAAGTGGGAGAAAACAAATAGCAGCAGTGTGGAGATGGAGGAGAAGAGAGAGACAGAGAAAGCTGCTCTGTCAAAAAGTAGTCCTTTCTCACAGCCTCAGAGACATGGGCCATTTCTGCACCACACTGTAATAGTGCTATTATTCCACTTTCGACATTCTGTGGAATTCTGGGATTTGTAGTTTACTGAGGCTAAAGACTCTCTGGCTGAGAATCCTAAATGCCCTTTCCTAAACTTCAAACCCCAGGATTCCATAGAATGTTGAAAGTGGAATAATAGTACTGTAACAGTGTGGTGCAAAATGTCCATGGTGGGCAAGGAGAAGATTGTGCTTGCTTAGTCAGTGTGTTTCCTTCTACATTCTCATATGCTTTCTCTCCCTCTCTCCTTGTTTGCCTTGCTCATTGTGGCTGTGTTAAAGTCAGGATGACCAAGGTGCTTGCTCCCTAGCGTAAGGTTTCTTTTCAGCCCCTGCCCCTGAGAAGTGTGCCTTGTGGGGCACAGGAAAAATGGCGTATTGGAGGAAAGAAGTTCAGCAGCACATCCTCTGCAACAAGAGACCACCATGCTCAGACCTCTTTCAAAAGCAGTAATCTGGAAGTGGAGTAACTCTTCCAACCTACCTTCTCAGCCCTAAACTCTTGCAGTGGAAAGGTATGTTACGTGAACTTTGATAAGACACTGCTATTGGGAATGAAAGTATTATGCTGAATTATCTAACATCTAAGCAGATGCAGCTGTGTTACTTCCCTTCCGCCTTCTCCCTGCTCCATCATTGGCAGTGGGTGGCAGGTCCTTCAGGGAATGTGGAAGTGATACAGGTAGATCTATCTAACGGAGAGCTTGTGTGGTGTAGTGATTTGAGCTAGGACTCCGGAGACCAGAATTCAAATCCCCACTCAGCCATGGAAATCTACCAAATTTTTTAAAATAATTTTTATTAACAATTACAATAATAAGAAATAGAAAAAAGAGGAAAACAATATCCCAAATGTATCTTCATGTAAAAGATGAGAAATTTATACAATTGTACAGTACAATTAAGATATCTTCAAAGTTACTTCCTTTCCTTCCCTTTGTTGGATACATATTAAATATTTAAGATAATATGAACTTCTTTACTTTCTCCTCTTGACTTTTCCTAACACCATGAAATCTCAAATTCAGTTTCTAGTTAATCGCCAATAAACCCATGTGGTTTACCTTCAGTAATTCTGTAACTTTCAATTAAACTTTAAAAAACATTTTCTGTTATCTGACTATTCCTTTACCAACCTGCAGTCATTCTTAGTAATAGTTAAAATTCTGAAATTTGCTTTTCTCCTTTCTTGTCCAAAAAAATTAGTAAAGGAGCCCATTCTCCTTTAACTCTGTCTTCAGATTTCCCTTCGATTTTATTTGTTAACATGTCCAGGATTTTCATTTCTAAAGTTTCATGTAACGAATTATCTATACCAGTGATTTCTTTACTTCTCCATGCTTTTGTGAATTCTGAACGCTGTGATCATCTATAGAGGAATTCTCCATTACTTTCTTGAAAAATTAGATTCTAGCTCATGAGTCATGTTTAACATGTAAAGTTTAGGTGACATTTGAGATCTGAGTTGGAAAATTTCTGCTATCTTATTATGAATTTCTATCCAATACTTTTTTGTTTTCTGACAAGACCCCCACATATGATACAGTGCTCCTGTTTCTTACTGACATTTCCAACATTTTCCAGTCCCTGTCTTGTTGAGCTTCTCCAGTGTCAAGCACCATCCATGAAACATCTTTAGAACTTTAGAAACATCTCTTAAAAGCCATGGAAATCTACTGAATAAGCTTGGCCAAGTCACATACTCCACTTTAGAGAAGGTCAATCAAGAAAGGATTGCTGATTTTGGCACTAGGTCCATATCTAGCACCACATTATTCTCATTCCACCCTTGACTAGCTGAACTGATGTTCTCATCCCTTTAAGCTACCTTCCTCTTCACCATTTCCCAATTTACAATAACAAGCTAAACCCAATATTTGTCTACTAGATACTGGAGAGTGAGATCACAACTCCCAATAAAATAAATAAATAAATAAATAAATAAATAAATAAGGTTCACCTTTCTGACCCGTCAGCTACCTGAATGGTGTCTACCACACTTCAGTTCCAGTTGTTTCTGACCAGGGAGAACAGGATTTCAGTTGCCTATATACGTTCAGAAATAAGGAAAACAAAAGTATCTCATGATTGATTGGCAGTTACTGTTTCATAAAGATTAATGTCTGTGATAAAAATAATGTTTATTCAAAGTGCAAGTCAATTTTTGACATTAAGTTTGTCTCAGAGACCTTCTGGCCAAGGTCCTTCGCTAACACAGCTCCTGCTTCCTTCTGCCGGTTTGTTTTCTTCACCCCGCTATGTTAACTTCCCAGAATGCTTCCCTCTAAAATGTAACAGTCACTAGCTGCTGGACCATTTGTGGGGATGATTCAAAGTGCTGGTTTTGATCTATGAAGCCCTATGCAGCCCAGATCCAGGTTATAACAGTTATTTCCAGTGCTTTAAGACCTGTTGGGAAGGTCCTTCTCTCTCTCTCTCTCTCTCTCTCTCTCTCTCTCTCTCTCTCTTTCCCTCTCCCTCCCTCTCTCCCCACCCTACGTCTGGTGGGAATGAAGGAGAAGGCTTCACAGACGCTGTCTCCTTGATCTGGAACTCGCTTCCCAGAAAAATCAGTCAGATTTTTACCTTTCCTACTTTCTTATCACAGACAAGGAAAGACTTTTCTGTCTTGATAGGCATTTGATGTGTGATTATATGGGGCCCATCTCACCTAAACAATGTGCTGGATCTTGCTAATCGTTGTGTTGGGGGGGATGTTTAATCATGTATATTCTAATCTGGTTTTATTTTATTTTTTTGACAATAAAAAAATAAAATAAAACCAGATTAAAATATATATTAATACACACATACACATATGCACCAACACAACACTTAGCAAGATCCAGCACATTGTTTAGGTCAGTGGTTCCCAACCTTTTTTCACTTGCATACCCTTTGGCAGCCCATTTCCATGAATTACACCCTCCTATAAGCCCTTTGTATAATTCAGTTGTTTGGACACCATAGAACTGAATTATGCAAAATGCTCCAACACCTTTTAAACCCAAGTGGGGAATCATCCCTGCCATTTTGCAGATCCTCCACTCTTTTTCCTCTACAACTGCCATCTCACTACCCCTGGAGTTCCTATCTGTGCTGAGGGCTTTGCATTTGCATTTACAAAATCCAAAAACAATTGGTCCTGTGCTACAGTTGTCCTCTGCTCATCCAGTTGGGGTCTGGAGGGAGGTAGAGATTGCAGAACAAAACCTCCTTTGGAAGAAAAATGGCAAAAAATGACATCTTATGATGACAGTTCCTAAAGTCTCTCAGGCAGAATGGGCACTGGCCAACTGGCTGGAGAATTCTGGGAGTTATTGTCCTAAATAAAAGCAGTTTTCCCAAGCTGTGGTCTGGAAGTACCCAGAAAAAGCAAAGAGAGCTTGCAAATATGTGTGGGGAAACTCTCCGTGAGAGTAGAAGGTGAAAAGCTGGGAACACATTCATGAAGCAAAAATTTTGTGTGGGGAGTGGAGATCGTGGGAGCTTGTGGGAAGTGGAGATTGGGTTGCAGGACTCCAACCTAGAAACAAATCATAGCAGTGGTGCATGGTGCAGCCTAGCTTAGGTCCACATGAAGAACTACTATGCTTTGCTGAGCCACGCATGAATGCAGCCAGTATTTGGCCTTGTCTTGACAGCAGGTTCCTATTTCACAACTCTCCTTGGAATAATTAACCAACCATATTCTAGAATCATAGAGTTGTTTTTCTTATATAATAAAAAATTAAATAATCATAGAGGAAACTGGCCTTGGGAAGAAAGGGAAAGTAAAGATTTCAGCCATTTTCAGAAAGAATTCCCAGCCCATAGAGAAGTTCTTGGGAAATGCATGAACTGCCTTTAGGAAATGGAAGACAATATTGACAAGATCAATAAGAATTCTAATATTGCCAGCATTACTGCCAATACTGCAGGTACCACCTCCAGCATTTTGAACATCGTGCGACTGACTTCGGCTCTTTTCACAGCAGTTGGGAATTTAATCCTGTGAGCTATAAGAACTGTTAAAGGGGCAGTGGAAGCAGCTACTGGCATTTCTGCTTTTGGGACTATTATATTCATTCTGTTGAATTTTTTTAAGAAAACTGGAGGCAGTCACAAATGAACCTGAAAAGTGCCTAAGTAAATTAATGTATCTTGAATGAAGTAGATTTCAGCTTTGAATCACCTTCAAATCCTCTTCATTTGTTAGATGTTTATGATATTTATAGCTCCACAGAAATCAAAGGAAATATAAATGCATTCGTTGCTCAGCTGAATGCCAAACCAGTGGCTGTAGCAAAGCATACTACTTTTGCTAGACAAATAGCCCAAGTTTTAATGGAGGGTGTCACAGAAATCAAAGTAGCATTTAAAATAACTGCTTTAGCAACAATCAGAGAAGCATGAATGGAAGGTACTGCATTATCTGGGATATTTCTTCTAGTTTCTTCTGTGGCATTTTTGAAGATGTTATGCATTTGAAAGAGGGAGCCAAGGAAAAAATAGCAACCCAGATCAGAGACAAGGCTAGCAAACTAGAAAAGGTACTGCAGGGACCCAATGAACTCTGCAAGGAGCTGAATAAATGAGATTAAAACCACACTGGAGTCACATTTGTAGGTGATTGCCTGGGTATCTAAGGACTAACCTTGTGTGTGTATGTGTGTGCACAACTGCTGCCCCCAACATCCCAGCATGTGTCAGTTCCCTTTCAAACTTTTGTGGGTTGAAGATGAAATCCTGAAGAATAATTGTAAGTGCGATCCCCTTTCTACTTCCCCGCTGCTAGAAACCATGATTCAGCTAAAGGTATGCTGAAATCCTGCACTGGGAGACATAGCTATGAACATGTAGCTGTGTCTCTCTATGCTACTTCTCCAAACGTATCATTTAAGCGGTGCAGCCGCACCACCACCAGCATAGGCATTTTGATGTTGCCAGGAAGTAGGGGAAGGAGTGGGGATGAATCCAGTTCTCTGGCAACACTGAAATGGCCATGGGGTGGCTTACAGTTCTGAAAAGGTAGATTGTGGGAGACATTTGACCCCTGACTTCCAGCCTGCACAATGACTATAAAAATGAATTTCAATGGCATGAGTCAAGACTTATGCTCAACAGGATGCCAGCCATACTCTTCAAACCTTTGCATTCACTGTACAAAGGTCTGAAAAGATATTGTGCATGCAGAGACATTAGGTGCAGAGGCTAAATCTACATGCTTCTTGCTCTATGCCCTTTATCTTCTATCCTCCCTAGGGGACAATGGGAGAGGATTGTGGAGCAAGTGAAGAGACACGGGAGGCAAAGGGAGGAGAATTGAAAGGGAGAGCAAGAGGCAAGGGGGAGATGGATTGGGGGAAAGCCTGGGGGACAACATGCAACTCCTAGAAGTGTCTTTGATGGAGTGGCAAAATAATGCCTCTCCATAGGCACTTCACTCCATGAATCTGATTAATAGACTTAGTCTACCTAAGTGTATGCAACCAACTTCTTCTTCTTAGTCTCAAAGGTGCTGCAAGATCCCTTTCCATACTAGTATGCAAAAGCTTTCTTTGTTTCTTCTATAGTTAAATCAACTTACTCAGCAGTTCCTTTTGATTTTTTGTTGCCATTGTCCTTTGCCCTGCCCTGCTTTTACTCAGTAATCCCCAAACCTGTTCTCCACTTCTATAGACGTTAGATATATCCCCAAAAATCAAATGCTAAAACATACCGTCTTTTAAATCCTAATTTTCTCACCCCATAGATAGATAGCTAGATAGATAGATAACAAAGCTGAATTCTTCAGAAACTCTCATATGCTCTACAAAAGCAGCCAGTAGGCAAGTTTTAAGTCTCTGGGGAATTCTAAGTAAGCCCAGTTAAGTTCTGCAACAAAGATGGTGCTTAATATATACCAAGATGGTTTGGAACCTAAGTGATACCAGTTTTTCAGTCACTATTTACAACATCGTGGGGTTGAACCTGCAAATAATCACAACTGATGGATAACTGAAAACAGTAGTTACTGCTGCACCAAGAATCTCCTCTGAAAATAATATATTGGCAAATGCACAGCTGCAAGTGCCAGAGAGGGAAATAGAAAGATGGCAGCAGCTGTTCATATGTATACCATTCACACTGAAACAACCATTTCCAGTAGTTGCCACTTCCCACAAAAGATACTTGAAGTTGTGTATTAAATCGCATCTGCTTCTGTCAGTAATATTCATCCCACAAATTTATTTCATTTAAATTATGACAGGCTTCTTCAGGGATGTGGCTTTTCAGTCTTTGTGGAGGATGCAGCAGCGAATGGCTGGGAAATGGCTGCCTTTTAGCCTACAAGCCTTTCAAGTACAGTATGTCTTGCTTTGGTTTGCAACAGAACCAGAGGAGAGAGGACCAAGGAAGAAACAGCGGGTACAAACTTTGCCCATTTTCAGAATGAGTTTCCAGCCCACAAAGAAGTGATTGAAGAGTGCATCATATGCCTTCTGGAAACAACAGACAAGACTGACAAGACACATAAGAGTGCTTTCATTGCCAACATTACTTCTAATACTGTATCTGCCACCTCCAACATTTGAACACCCTGGGACTGACCTTGGCCCCTGTCACAGCAGGTGAAAGTTAAATCCAGTCAGCTGCTGGATGCTTAAGGGCAGCAGCAACAATTACTAGCATTTCTCCTTCTGTGTCTGAACGTATCATTGACCCAGCTGAATTAATAAAACTACAGACAGAAATGCAACAATATGAAGCAAGCCCAAGAACAGTGATGGATCCAATGAATTCAATTGCAATTCCAAATCTTCTTCCTCCAGGCCTTGTTCCCATGTGCAATGAACTAACTGATTTCATATATAAGATTCCGGGGTTAAAAAAAATCAAAATGCATGTAAATGCATTGAAGATTGCCCAATTGGCAGGTTTAGCCCAGCAAGCAATTGCTGCAGGAAGTGCAGCTCAAACTTCAGTGAAGAGAGTTAAAGCAGTAGGAAAAGCATTTAAAGGAACACACACACACACATGGATGGACCAGAGGGGCCAGGATGCTGGGGAATTTCTCAGATGGGTTGTCAACAGGATCCAGTATCTACGGCAATTTCAAAGAATCTGAACATTTAAAAGCTGGAGCCAAGAATGGAATGGCACTCAAGATCAGAGAAATGGCCAGTGCATTGGAAAAGCAACTCTAAGAACTCCAGAACCTCCATGAAGTGTTGGATAATACAGATGAAGTCCATAACCCTCTCAAACAGGCATACTGGGGTAACCAGGAATTACACCAGCACAAATACTTTTCTAAGCATCACACGAGGAGGTTGGGGTGCTGCCTGGCTTAAGAGGTAGAGTTTGGGGATCATGTTTGGTTGTTAACTACCATAAACAAGAATCTCAAAAGTTACAAGATTGTAAATCCAGTTTAAGATCTTGTAAATACTGGGCAGGATGCCAGCCATGGTTGCTATCCTCTCTCTCTCTCTCTCGCTCTCTCTTTCTATATATATATAAATATATATAAATAAATGTGTGTGTGTGTGTGTGTGTGTGTGTGTTGCTCTTCTCCAATTTGTTTTATTGCAATTTTATCACTCTATTGTAGTGTTTTGATTTGATTTCCAAGCCATTAGTGGTAATTCTGACTGAAAATTAATTAATAAATAAATAAAATAAAATAAAAATTGGAAGTAAATAAATAGATTATGCTACATTTATGTTCCTTGAATATGATAGGTTTTTATTCCCAGTAGGGTTGTGAAATAGGAACCTGTTGTCAAGAAGAGGCTACATACTGGCAGCGGTCATGTACGGCTTAGCATAGCATAGCATAGCAGGTCTTCATGTGGACCTATTGCTAGGCTGCTCCATGCACCACTCCTCACACAAAGCTTTTTCTTCATGAATGTTTTCCCAGCTTTCACCCGTCTACTCTTATGGAAAGTTTCCCCATGTATGCTTGCAAGTTTGCTTGGCTTTTTCTGACTACAACTCCCAGAATCCTCCAGCCAGTGTGGTCAGTGCCCATTCTTCCTGAGGAACATTAGAAACTGTCATCATAAGATGTCATTTTTGCCATTTCCGTTCCAGAGAAGGCTTTGCCCAATAATCTCTATCTCTCTCCAGACCCCAACTGGATGATACCTTGTAGCACTGGATGATTTGGTTTGGGTTTTTGTAAATGCAGTGATAGGTTTGTTTGTTTGTTTGTTTCTCTCCCACCTTGCAACAAATTATTTAAAATAGTTAAAAATATACAAAATACAAAAGTTAAAAAGAGATTTTGTTTGTTGTTTGTTGTGTGCCCTCAAATCATTTCCAAGTTATGAAAACCTTAAGCCAACCTATCACTGGGTTTTCATGGCAAAATTTGTTCAAAGGGGGTGTGGCTTTGCCTTCCTTTGGGGCTGAGAGAATCCGACTTGCTAAAGATCATCCAGTGGGTTTCAAAGGCTGAGCAGTGATCTGAACCCTGGTCTCCAGAGTCATAATTCAATACTCAAAACACTACACCACACTGGCCGCCTCTGTTTCACCTAAACTCCTCGTGTAGTGGGGATGGTGGAGGCAGAGGGGAAAGAGGGGATGATCTGTGAAATGGCAAGAAAGTTCCCTCTTGGGGTTCTATTATTATTATTATTATTATTATTATTATTATTATTATTATTATTAAAATCATTCAATATTCCCAAGTACACCATCTAACAAAATCATATTTGATTTTCAATTGCATAAAATACAAATCATTCTTTAAATTACTTTTTCCATGTTATTATGATAAGGATCTTCTATTTATCTTTACAGAGATTTATTAATTTAACCTTACACAAAATTCTTAGTTAATCCTTAATTACATTTCAAGGTGCATATTTCCCACTTCCCACACACTCTTGTTTGGATGATTTGCTTTATATCGGTAAGTTTCCTCTATAATTGTCCTATTCCTAATGACTCGCCCATGTCTTGTGAAGTATTTTTAGTTCATCAATTTTTTACGCCTTTTGCTTAAATTTCCATCATTTAATTCTCTTACAGTAACATTTTTTTTCTTAATTTGTTTTAACTTTGTAATGCCCCACTTTGCTTCATGTAATTTTTAATTGGTGCCATTTCTCTTTCATTCTTCCCTTGCATCTCACCCCTCATTGCAAGGGTTAAATCATCTAATGATACAAATTCCATCATTTTGAACAACCATTCCTCTATTTCAGGTGTGTCATTATTTTTCCAGTATTTAGCGTATATTATTCTTGCCGCTGTTACCATATAGAGTATTGCTCTCCAATAGCTCACTGAATCTTTGTCTATTTGGTGCAGCATATTTAATAAGAAAATCTCAGGGGATAATGAAATATTTATTTGTAGAATTTCTATTATTCTTTTATGAACATTTTTCCAGTATTTTTTTGCTTTAGGGCATAACCACCACATATGAAAAAAGGTGCCTTCTTCTTTATTACGTTTCCAAATTTTTGTGTGTGTGTGTGTTTTATGCATTTTACTCATATTCACCAGATCCAAGTGACATCTGTACATTATCTTAAGATAATTTTCTTTCAAATTTTGTGCTAATGTAAATTTTTGGGTATTTTTCCAACTCTTTTCCCAATATTCTAATTTAATTTCATGACCTATATTGCATGCCCATATGATCATGGGATCTTTAGTCACTTCAGTTTCTAATTCATGATCTAATAGGATTCTGTAGATTTGAAATGTTAAATGTTCGGATTTTTCAAAGATAATCTTCTTGAATTCATTCAACTGTTCATTTATTTCAAAGCCTTCCAGTTTTAGGTCCATTTTAAATCTTTCTTTCAATTGGAGATGGTGAATCCATTCACAATGCACTCCCTCCTTTTCTAATTCTTCCCTTGATTTTATTCTTAAGTCATCTTTCCTTTCTTCAATTATTATGTCTTTATATCTAAGCCATTTTTCTTTGGGGTCTTTCCACCTTCCAAATAGGGCCTCATGCGATGATACCCGTAATGGAATTCTACTGTACATCTTATGTTTAAATTTCTTCCAAACTTCTAACAAAGAGCGTCTTAAATAATGATTCAGGAAGTCTTTATCAACTTTAGCTTTATTGTACCACAAGTACCCATGCCATCCAAATCGCAGATCAGGACCCTCTAACTTCAGTACTCTTTCATTTTTTAGTGTAATCCACTCTTTTATCCATGTTAGTCCATTTGCAAAGTAATATAATTTCAGATCTGGGAGTCCACAACCACCTCTTTCCTTTCTATCCATTAAAGTCTTCCATTTTATTCTTGGTTTCTTTCCTCCCCCGCCCCTTGGGTTTAAAAGGTAATGGAACTTTTTGCACAATTCACTTCTATGGGGCCTATAGAACTGAATTATACAAAGGGTTAATAGGAGGGGTAGAATTTATGGAAATAGCTTCCAAGGGGCATGCAAGTGAAAAAGGTTGGGGACCGCTGACCTAAACAACATGCTGGATCTTGCTGAGTGTTGTATTGGTGTATATGTGTGTATATGTGTATGTTTAACGATATAAATTTCAATCTAGTTTAATTTTTGTATCGTCAAAAAAATTAACCAGATTAGAACATACATGATTAAACACTAACACATACACATCAGCACAGCAATTAACAAGATCCAGCACATTGTTTAGGTGAGATGGGTCTTACATAATCACACATCAAATGCCTATCAGGACAGAAGAGTCTTTTACTTGTCTGCAATAAGAAAGTAGGGAAGGTAAAAATCTAACTTCTCTGGGAAAGGAGTTCCAGAGCCTGGGGGCAGTCTCTGAGAAGGCCTTCGCTTGCATTCCCAAGAATGTAGTTGTGACGGTGGCACGTACTTGTGACGGTGGCACGCGGGGAGGGGAGGCGGGCCTCACCAGCAGATTCCAAAGCACAGACAGGAAATAAGCTCGTAGGGTTTTCAACATCAAAACCAGCACTATGAATAGCGGCTGGAAATAGGCTACCAGAGATGTTGCAACAAGCTGTTATAAGAATTTAAAGGAATGTTACTTTTTAGAGGGAAACATTCTGGGAAGTTTGGGAAGGATGGTGAAGGCAACAAACAGGCAGGTGGAAGCAGGAGCTGTGCAAGTGAAGGACTGTGGACTGAAGGCCTCTGAGACAAAATTAATGTCAAAAACTAACTTTCACTTTAAATACATAATATTTTGTCGGGGAGCAGCCAAACTCTTATGAAACAGTAACTGCCAATCTACCATCAGACTTCTTACAGTTTCCTTATCTCTGCAAGTATATAAGCAGCTGAAATCCCCTTCTCCCTGCTCAGAGACAACTGGAATTGATGTGTGGCAGGAGGCGCTCCGGTGGTGAAAGACCAGAAAGGTAAGCCCTTTGATTGATTTTATGGGGCCTTTTGATCTCACCCTCCAACCTCCAACACAGATGTTGGACTTGGCTTGCTATTGAAAATTGGGAAATGGTGCAGAGGATGGCAGCTTAAAAGTAAGAGGACATCAGTTTAGCTAGTCAAGGGTGGAATGAGAATGATGTGGTGCTAGAGAAGGAGCCAGTGTCAAAACAACCTATCCTGTCTTGATTGCCTTCCTCTAAAGTTCAGAATGCGTGACTTGGCCAGACGCATTCAGTAGGTTTCTATGGCTGAGTGGGGATTTGAATTCTGAACACCAGAGTCCTAATCCAATCCTCAAATTGCGATACCACACTACGTCTCTGTTAGGTAGGTCTACCTGTATCACTTCCATATTCACAGGAGGAAGTGCCCCCACTGCCAATGATGTAGAAAGGAGAAGGCAGAAGGGAAGTCACATGGCTGCATCTGCCTAAATGTTAAGACAATTCAGCATGGTGCTTTAATTCCCAGCAGCAGCTCCTTGTCAAGATCCATGTAACATGCCTTTCCACTGCAAGGTTTTAGGGCTGAGAAGGAGGGCTGGAAGAGTTGCTCTGCTTCCAGATTACTGCTAGGTTTTGAAAGAGGCCTGAGCATGGTACTCTCTTGTTGCAGAGGATGTGCTGCTGAGCTTCTTTCTTCCAATACACCATTTTTCCCGTGCCCCACAAGGCACATTTCTCAGGGGCAGGGGCTGAAAAGAAGCCTTACTCTACGGAGCAAGCACCTCCTTCATCCTGATTTTAATGCAGCCACAATAAGCAAGGCGTAACAAGGAGAGAGAGAGAAAGCATACAAGAAGGCAAAAGGATATACACTGACTGAGCAAGCAAAATCTTCTACTTGCCCACCATGTTTCTGAGGCTGTCAAAAAAGACTAGTTTTTGGCACAGCTGCTTTCTCTTTGTCCCTCTTCTCCATCTCAACATTGCTGGTTTTTGTTTTTGTTTTCTCCCACTTCTAGCACCAAAAGTGAGAGCTTAGTAAGACAGGTAGAGGGCAAAGATATCTTAGGCCATTTCCGCAAAGGGTATTTGAAATGGCGCAGTCCGACCTCCAGGGAGGACGTCTGCACCGGGGAGCGGACTGGGTCTGGACTATTTAACATAGATCCGCACCTCAGTCAGCTCCGGAATGACCCCAAGCGGTCATCCAGTGTGCTTTTGAAAAACCTGTTTCTTTCGGTTTTTCAAAAGCACGGAGCGTGCCAGTGCAAGCCTGCTCCCTTGTGCAGATTTGCAGGCTTGCACCAATGCGAGCAATCTGCCGGGGATGGGGTTTAGGCTGGTGAGCTTCAGTCGAGACCCTCAACCACCTGGAAGCCACCATTTTTGATGCCGGAGCAGTACGGAGCGACGAGCACGCACTGCTCCGGAGCAGCCTGGACTGGACCTGGGAGCCATAAGACCCGGTAAGTAGTGGCACAGGGTGATTCCCTCGCCCTGTGCGGAAATGGCCTTACTTATGGCAGTGCCACAGAGATGAATGGGTGTTGGGGGGGTGTGAGGGTGACAAAGCAGTTCCTCCTGCCAGATAAAGGAAAATATCAGTATTCAATTGTTTAAAAAAAGAAGGTTTCTAGTTCTGCCTATTCTTTTTGTAAATAACTACCCTGTCCACACTATTCAGTGCTTTTAGCCAATGAATGGAGTCTGTAGCAATGACTGACAAATCCACTATCAAGAGAAATATCTCCCTGTTTCACTTTATAGCCCCCTTTTAATCCCCTTGATGGAAATAATTGTTGCCTTGTAAAAAGCATTTCAACAATCTATTATGTTAATACAGTTGAAATCTGGCAGAAAAAAATAACTGCCAGCAAAGAGAGATCCTATTTGTAACTCTGATCTTACTGATAATTTTTCTCTGAATTTGTAAAAATTATTGGTTATCTTTTAAAATTATTTATTTAATTATCAATTTACATCCTGCTCTTCTCTCAACAGGGGACCCATGGCAGCTTACAGGGTTAAAGTGAGACACAGCTAAAAACCTAATGCTTACAAAAGTTTTTTAAAAAACAGTGAAATAAATTTATTATATTCAAACCTCACTAATTTCAAAGACTATAAAATCATTTAAAACAATCAGAATAAAAATACAGTATTCATACTTAATCAAAAGACTATTCTACACAGCCAATTTAATCACCCAATGGCTGTTTCAGTGAAGAGGTCTCCCACTTGCCAGTGGAAGGAAAGCTAATAGGAGGCAGCCTAGCCTCCTGTGGAAGAGAAATCCACAGCCTGAGACCAGCCAAGGTCTTCTGCTAGGAAGCCTAGGGGAAGGTGGTGTGAGTGAGAGAAGGTCTTCCCCTGAAGACTGCAGAGTCTAGGTGGGCTTATAAAGTGAAATACAGTCTGCAGATGATCTGGATCTAAACCATATAGGGCTTTATGGGACATAACCAGTACTTTGAATTATGCCCAGAAATGGACTGGCAGCCGGCTCAACTGTTGCAACAAGCAACCTGTACGCCCCCTTCAGCCAGCACCATATAGCATTGTGGCCATGGCATTTTGAATCCACTGAAGTTTTCTAACAGTTTCCAAAGAAAGCTTCATGTAGAATGTGTTACAATAATTGAAATGGAATGTAATCAAGCCAAGAGTCAGCATAGCTTGATCTGACATCTCCAGGAATGGGCCAGCTGGCACACTAGTTTTAATTCCTTAAATGCATTCCTGGCCACTCCTGAAACCTGGGCTCAGTGTTGAGTCCATACCAAGCTGCAAACCTGACATTTCAAAGAGTCTAATCTCATTCAGCACAGACTGAATCCCTGTTCCCTGATCTGTTTTTTGGACTGTCCAAGAACATTTACATCTCACTTGGATTAAGTTTCAGTGTGTTCATCCTAAACCTTTTATTACCTACAAGGGACACCAGTTTACTACCAAACAGTTTTTCTGTTGTAAAGTCGAAGGCTTCATGGCCGGAATCCATAGGTTGTTGTGGGTTTTCTGGGCTTTAAGTCCATGTTCTATTAGTATTTTCTCCTGATGTTTCACCTGCATCTGTGGCTGGCATCTTCAAAGGATCCTCTGAAGGTGCCAGCCACAGATGCAGGTGAAATGTCAGGAGAAAATACTAATAGAACATGGCCTCAAAATCCAGAAAACCCACAACAACCTACAGTTTTTCTGTTTGTCAGAGGAATTAAAATTGTACCAGGCACATACCTGGCCAATCTTCAGTTTCTGTTTCACCTTGCTCTCCACCACAACCCTGTAACACAGATTTGTGGAGGGGCTATGATAGCCCAAGGTCTCATGGTAAATGGCATGACCAAGCAGGGATTTCAGCTTGGGTCTCACTTCAGTCACTTCAAACATTATTCTTCATTGCTTCTCTCAAAATACTCATTACTAAAAAATGAGGGTACCAAGTCTGAAACACTGTGGTAGAAAAATGCAATTATACATGTGTAGAATTTTCATGATTAGAATGCAAATTGTGTGTACGTGCACACACGCATGTGTATGTAGTATAATATCCAAATCAGATGCCCATATTCGAAGAGCTTGAATATGATAATTTTACCTAATTTAAGGATGCTTTTAATTTTTAATAATGTTGTGGCAAATGCAGCTTTTATTGGAGGATGTTATTTTAAATGTGTTTTTAAAACTGCTTTTAATGTGTGTGTGTGTGTTTAAAGAAAAAAAGGTTTGGTTTAGTTGTATTTTGAGTTTTGTAATACAGGCTTTTTTTTTAAAGTTGTATTCTGTTTTTAAAAGGTTGCACACCGCTTTGAACTCCATGCAGGGAAAAAGGTGGGATATAAATTAAATACGTACATAGATGCATATAGATCTTGGAGTTGATGATGTGTACCATGGAGCTTCTCAGAAGCTTGTATTTTCTCTTATGTCTTATAGCAGTAAAGAACCCTGTTGTGAAAGTGTTTGAATCTTGTGTGTATTGCCTTGAAATGAACACTTAGAGGTAAGTAGATAACTGAGGTAGGTAGACAACTGAGAAGGTAAGTCTACCTCTGCTGCTCCACATGAACACACACACACAAATCATTAGCTATACCTTTCAAGACTCTATCCTTAATACACATGTGTTGGAATGGTGGCCGGCAGTGGCTTCCAGGTCAGTGGGGTAGTTAATCACTTCCAAGTTTTAGACTGAACTTTAAAGAAACCATGTAGAGTTTTGAATCTATTTGTGGTATAGGCTTCAGCATTTTGGATAACTCCATTAAAGTTGGGACTAGAGCCTGGAAGGGATTCACCACTGCACTGACATGAAAACCACCATTTGCCACTGGGTGGCACAGCTCCAAAGAATGGAGAAACTTGCTTTTTCAGGATTCCTGACTGTATAGATTCCTGCCAGCAATGCGGAGTATGTAGCCTTATGCTTCAACATACAGCAATTCACTAAGGGTTAAAATGGTTGATGAAGCGTATGCATATCTATATAGCATTAACAGAACCTGCTCCCAGTCCATTCCCATGACTAGCCACTGCTTTTACTAGCCATCTGCACGCTCTCCTCCATCTGTAACCTGCTCATTCTTGGTTTGGCACCATTCACATTTAAGGGTAGGAAGGGAGGAGTTCACTGCTATGGACAAAATGGGAGGAGGGAGGCTGAAGTCACTGTCTGCAGCCAGTCTCCCTTGTTCCTCATGACTTTCTTCACTTTCTCAGTATTGATTACAATTCCACAACAAGAAATGCTATTCTCCAAAGAACATGTAATTTCTAAAGAAAATCAATGAGATTTCTCTCTTCTGTCCAGCCATGTGATTTCAGAATTAGTTGCAGAGAAATACTTTTAGAATTTAGTTGTTGTTCTTGTTGTTGTTGTGTGCCTTCAAGTAGTTTCTGACTTATAGCAGCCCTAAGGTTGAACCTTGTTTCATTTGGTATTGTCCCAGCATAGAGTTTTCATGGTATAAGACATTCAAAAGTGGTTTATCATGCCTCCTTCTGCACACTACTACTAAGCGCCAGCTATGCTGCCACTATCGTTGTCTCTGAGAGATCCTCCACCAGTGTCATCCCCCACTACTGCTGTTGTTCAGTAGTTGTTTGGCACATTAAGGCCATTTCCACACGGGGTTTTAACACGGAGCAGAGCGTCCTCCAGGGAGGACGTCTGCACCTGGGTGTGGACTGGGTCGGACCTACTTAACGTAGATCCGCAGCCAAGCCCTCTCCAGAACAACTCCAAGTGGTCGTCCAACGTGCTTTTGAAAGACCGCTAAAACAGGTCTTTCAAAAGCACGGAGCACGCCACTGCAAGCCTGCTCCCATATGCAAATTCGCAGGCTCGTATTGGTGCGAGCCTGCGATCTGCCGGGGGTGGGCTTTAGGCTGGCGGGCTTCAGCGGTTGATCGAGACCCTCGACCAACCAGAAGCTGCCATTTTAGTCCCCAGAGGAGTGTGGAGCAGCCGCCATGCACTGCTCCGGAGCAGCGTGGATTGGACCAGGAAGCCCAAAAGTCCGGTGAGTAGCGTCATTAGTAGTGCCTATTGTAACCATTTCCATTGGCTGGAGTTAGCTTGGCAATATGCTGAAGCAACATACTGAACTGCTTGGATTATATGCATTTGATATGTTTATTTAAAGTGTTCTGCAAAGAGAATGGGTTGGTCCAGGATAAAAGTAATGGGCTTTGGAACTGCCAGCTTTTAACCTGCATGTGTGCGTATGTGTGTGCCTTCAAGTTTCCTTATGGCAACCCCACAAATTTCATATGGGTTTCTTTGGCAAGGAATACTCAGAGGCAGTTTTGGCAGTTCCTTCCTTTGAAATACAGCTTATAGCACCTGGTATTCACTGGCAGTCTCCCATCCAAGTACTAACCTGGGTCGATTCTGCTTAGCTTCCAAGTTCAGACAGGGTCTAGTACTTCTGGGGTATTGCAGCTCTACTTTCAACCTGCATACCTTTTGAAATATGTATTATTTTGATTTATAACAGAACAAAAGGAAATAGGCATCAGGAAGAAATGAGCGGTGAAGAGTCTGCCAATTTCCAAAAAGAATATCCAGCCTACAGAGAAGAGATTCAGAAGTGCATCAGACGCCTTTATAAAATAGCAGATAAAATTGACCAGACCCATAAGGATTTCACCATTGCTAACATTGCTGCCACCTCTGCAGGAGCCATCTCTGAAGTCCTGAACATCCTGGGACTGACTTTGGCCCCTTTCTCCGCTGGTGTTAGTTTAATCCTAACAGCCACTGGATTTGGCTTAGGGATAGCAAGAGAAGTTACTGACATTGCTGCTACTGCAGCCAACTATTGATTAATTCAAGGGATCTGGAAAAAGTACAGGTATTAATGAAAGAATGTAAAGAAAGCATAAGAAATGTGATGAATCCTGATGAATTTGATTTCAGCCCTGTGTTGCACTTAGATGTTGTTAAGCTTGAACGCAAAGGTTACTCTATATACAATAAGATCAAAGAAATCAAACTTCATGTAAAAGCATTGAAGGTTGCTCAAGCTAAACCTGAATTGGCAGCTTTAGCACAGCAAGCTACTGCTGCAGGAACAGCAGCCCAGGCTGAGATGGAGGGCCTTGAAGTGGTAGAAAGAGCATTTGGAGGTACTGCCCTTGCAATGACCAAACGAACAAGAATGCTGAAGGCTGCAGCAGCAGTGCTTTCCCTCCTCAGTGATGTCCACAGCATTGTCCGAGGTGCTATACATTTGACAGAGGGAGCCAAGGCAGCCAAGGCAGCTGAGATCAGAGAGGCGGCTAGTAAGCTGGAAAAAGCACTGAAGAAATCTGACAAGCTCTATGCAGAGCTGAAAAAGTGATACTAAAGCTGCAATGCTAGAAACATATTCAGGCATCCACCTTCACATATGAGGGGTAGAACTGCGAAGGCAATGTGTGTGCAAACCCCATTCCAAACATTCCCACGTATGCCAGCAACTTTCCTGATTTTTGCAGATCAGACATTAAGGTCTGAAGACGGTATCTACTCATGCTTAGCCTTGAAGCCTTCTTGGGATCAGGAATGCACAAGATCTTGAGGAAGCATCTTTAGATCACAAACCCCTTTTCAGACCTTTGTGATGACTTTATGCAGATCTAAAGAAAAGGTTGCATGTAGGAATGATCATCAGAGAGCCTGCATGTGTGTGTCTTACGCTCCTTATCTGTCTCAGTGTGAAGGAAGAGGAAAGGAGGAGAGGCATGATGGGAGGAAGTGGGTAAGGCAGAGAGGAGCAAACATAAAGTAACATTCTGCTGGGGAAAATACAAATAGAAAGGAATGCTGCGAAGTGCAAATCAGACACACCTGGAGGGCATTTGATTTCTTTTCTTACCTTTTAGGATGCTCACCACTACATTGTGCTAGGTTGTAGCATAGAACCAAACCTAGAATTATGCCTTTAATTAATTCTGAAAAAAAGAGCTATGTAGTTCTTCTGTTGCCTTAGAATAACTGCGGGGGGGGGGGGGTTAAAAGTGAAAGCTTTGTGTTTTCAATTAACCCAATGCCTATTGTTCCATTTCCTTTCACTCATTTTTTTTCTTTTACGTTTTAAAAAACTGTTGGCTATATTTAAAAAATGAAAATAAACATGAATTAACTGCTGAATCCCAGTTTGTTATAAAATAAAATACACTGAAATTGTAATAGTATTATTTTGTCTAACCTCTGCATGAAGTGGCTGGGGCTAATTAATCAGTGAATCTGTAAAGCAAATTTCTTCAAAGATGAACTTCAAAAGACTGCGCAGAGAAGATGGCGAATTACTAACAGGGGGAAGAGAAAAGGCAGCACTACTTAACACCTTCTTTGCCTCAGTTTTTTCCTAGAAGGATACAAGCACTCAACCTGGCGGTTGGGGAGCAGGTGAGGAAGCAGGGGAAATGAGGCACATAATAGGTAGAGAGGTGGTACAGGAATACCTGGCCACACTGGATGAATTCAAGTCTCCAGGGCCAGATGAATTGCATCCTAGGATATTAAAAGAACTGGCAGAGGTCATTTCGGAACCGCTTGCTATAATCTTTGAGAAATCTTGGAGGACAGGAGAAGTTCCAGCAGACTGGAAGAGGGCAAATGTTGTCCCCATCTTCAAGAAGGAAAAAAAAGAGGACCCAAATAATTATCGCCCAGTCAGCCTGACATCAGTACCCGGAAAGATTCTGGGACAGATCATTAAGCAGTCAGTTTCTAATCACTTAGAAAGCAACGCGGTAATCATGAGAAGTCAACATGGATTTCTCAAAAATAAGTCATGCCAGACTAATCTTATCTCTTTTTATGATAGAGTTACTAGCTTGATAGATGAAGGGAACGCTGTGGATGTAGCATTTCTCGATTTCAGTAAGGCCTTTGACAAAGTTCCACATGACATTCTTGCAAAGAAGCTAGTAAAATGCGGGCTGGACAGGGCTACTGTTAGTTGGATTTGTAATTGGTTGACCGACCGAACCCAAAGGGTGATCACGAATGGCTGCTTTTCATCCTGGAGAAAAGTGACTAGCGGGGTGCCACAGGGTTCTGTCCTGGGCCCAGTGCTGTTCAATATCTTCATCGACTTGGATGAAGGAATAGAGGGCATGTTCATCAAATGTGCAGATGACACCAAATTGGGAGGGGTTGCTAATACGCCAGAGGACAGGATCAAAATTCAAAATGACCTGGATAGATTGGAGAGCTGGGCCAAAGCTAACAAAATGAAATTCAACAGAGAGAAGTGTAAGCTCCTACACTTAGGTAGGAAAAATGGAATACAGAAATATAGGATGGGGGACACGTGGCTGGATAGCAGTACGTGTGAAAGGGATCTAGGAGTTTTAATAGACCACAAGCTGAACATGAGTCAGCAGTGTGATGCGGCAGCCAAGAAAGCCAATGCAATTCTCGGCTGCATCAATAGGAGTACGGTGTCTAGATCGAGGGAGGTACTGGTACCACTCTACTCTGCTTTGGTTAGACCGCATCTTGAATACTGTGTCCAGTTCCGGGCACCCCAATTCAAGAAGGACATGGTCAGGCTAGAGCAGGTCCAGAGGAGGGCAACCAAAATGGTGAGAGGCCTGGAAGCCATGCCCTATGAGGATAGACTTAGAGAGCTGGGTATGTTTAGTCTGCAGAAGAGAAGGTTAAGAGGGGACATGATAGCCATGTTTAAATATTTGAAGGGATGCCATGTAGAGGAAGGAGAGGGCTTGTTTTCTGCTGCTCCAGAGACCAGAACAAGGAGCAATGGATTCAAGCTGCAGGAAAGGAGATTCCACCTGAACCTCAGGAAGAACTTCCTAACAGTCAGAGCTGTCCGGCAGTGGAATATGCTGCCTCGGAGTGTGGTGGAGTCTCCTTCTTTGGAGGTTTTTAAGCAGAGGCTGGATGGCCATCTGTCGGGAGTGCTTTGAGGGTGTTCCTGCATGGCAGGGGGTTGGACTGGATGGCCCGTGTGGTCTCTTCCAACTCCACATTTCTATGATTCTACTTTCATTTAAAGACTGGATTTTAGAGTAGTTGGTTAGTATCCTAACTTCTTTGTCCCAGTCTGAGTAGACTCACTGGATCAGTTTTTGAATGTTAACTCTTGTTAACTCTTGAGTAAATCCAACTGAATCAGTGAGTCTACTTTAGTTGGGACTAACAATAGGATTCAGGCCTTTTCACATGAAAGAGAAAGATTGATGGATAGAGAGAAGGACAAATCTATCTACCTACTTACCCCCACCACACACAGGAAGATTCTCCCTGTGGGGAACACTTGCACAATGTGCTGAAAACTCCATAAATAATAGAGACTGGTGAAAGAGAGAGATGTCATTCCCCTGTCCCAGGTGCAGACACAGACAGGACCCTCCCAATAGCCACAACACAAAGACACAAACAGGATGATACTTACTGCAGCCATTGTAGATGAAAAAAGGAGAGCCCACAACACTGACAGAGTTTATATAGAGAAGAGGCAGTAATTAGGCAAACAGCTGGGGGAGGCTGTCAGCCTACAAATACAGGGGAAGGGATGGGGGAAAATCTGTTGCAGACAAATGGTGTCACTTGTAGAAGCAATGTGTCCTATGTTCAGATCACTTACTCATGTTCCTGGAAAATTTGACCCTTTTGTGTGCTGACTCTGCTACTGGATACTGGATTGTTGCTCTGAATTTATTACTGACTCAGACTACTGAAACAACAAACAGTAACTGGCTGACAAACTATTATAAATTTTGTCCATGGCTGCTGCTGAAGACTCCAGTTGAAAAGCTGCGAACCTTGGCTGGCTGCCAGCATAGGACAACACAGGGGAAAACTAGATCTGACATTAAATATAGAAGGTTCAGCCTCCCTTTCATCTGTTCAAATGTGAAGGTCTGAAAGTCTATTTAAGGTTAGCCTGCCCCAGCAGCAATGGCACATCCATATACCAACTGTGCTTTTGGCCAATGTGTTAAGTAGCTGTACATGTGTGCTAATGTGTACATAAAGAACTCCTTCAGGCAAGAGGGAAGAACCTCATTGGGCTGGAGTCCTCGCTCATATGATGCAGTTCTGCCTGCACGTACAGGGTAGCCAGGTTGGACATAAGATAAATTCCAAGGTCCATATTCTTGTTGAAGGTTTCAAAGCCTCAGGTTTCTTCAACAGGCAAAAATGGTTTTAAAAGCATACAGGGAAAGGGATGGGTGCATAAATGTGTTAGTCACATAGTCTACATGTGTCTTGAGACAGTGTGATAGATGACAGCTCTGAGGCTGATCAGCAACTGATTGTGCCAAACCAGTTTGCAAACATTCCCATCAGTTGAAAGACAAGTGGAGGCAGAGTTGCCCCAGCCAGCTCCAGAGGGAGAGGGAACCAGCAGTGATTTGGAGGAATTACAGTCACTTGGGCCCCTCAGCTCCCAATCATGGAGGTGGTTGAAACGGGCAGCTCAGAGGGAAGCTGCATTGGCTAGATTAAGGAAACAATGACAAGTAACACCTGTTCTCAGTGACTATTTAAGTCTGTCAGCGTGGCTTGCTGTTTGCTTGTAGCAAATTACTACGCAAGCCTCTCGACCCCTGTGATCTGGCTCCCTCAATCCCTCTGGACGGGCTTTAGGCTCCCTGGACTTTTTGGATAAGATTTTTATCTCTCCTGTCTCTTTCTTCACATCCACCAGCAACCATCATCGGTCAGGTGGAACTGGGGCGCGTGGCAGATAAGGAACATGGAAAAATCTGCCTAAATATTGCAGGAAGATTGTTTGAGGGGCTGCTTTCATTTTCAACGGCACAAAAAAGCAGTGCCAGAAGTGGTGGCGGCAGTGACGGAAGAGAAGCAGGAGGAAGCAGCCCGGGAGGTAGGGGTGCAAATTCCACACTTGCCCTAGGCACTGTTTAGGCTAGATATGCCTCCGAGCTCCAGTTCCAAGCCTGTATATGTAATTACATCCTAATCTTAGGATGAACAAATCAGACAGTTGAGTTGGCCCACCTTCATTTTCTTACCGGGATGCCCCTGGGCAGTAGCCAGGAGCTGCTATTAGCCTGTACTGTCTTGATTGTTAGGGGCTGTATCAAAAGATGGAGGAGAGAACATTTATGTCCACACTTTGTAACAAAGATAAGTTCAACATGCTGTTGGGTTGTTGTTGTTTTTCCTAATCCTCATCTTTCTTTCTCTGTGGGCCAGATAAATGCATGTCAGTTTGCTTTCACTCGCAGAAGTTGGAAAATTTTGGACTACAACTCCCAGAATCCCTCAACCAGTATGTCTAGTGGCCATGTTGGTTGGGAGATGTTACAAAGTATGCTCTCCACACACATATGAATTCATATATGTTTGGAGTTAATAGGCACCTCTAACAGATCTTTGAAATTTGTCAGGGCTGCATTTAGGCAGATTGATCCCAGTGACCATGTTCAGAAGAGGAATTTTAGTGAACACCCCAAAATCAAATATGTATAATGATTATATTGGGAAACAGCAGATATTGTGGTGGAACCTCATAAAATAGAAACGATAGATGATAGAAAGGTAGACAGATCTACTCTCAAAGACTGGAAAACCATCCAGAACAGGTTCTGTAAGACAGTCCTGATGACTGAAAATGTCTTTCATTTTACAGATAGATCTTGACTCCAACAAACATGAAAAGGCAAACTTCTGCATTTATACCATCACTTCCTTTCATCAGTATTTTCTGAACTTTTTCCCACTGAACACTTCAACTGAACAGATAACTCTTTGTTAGCCTTCAGTAGATACAAGACACCTGCCCAGGTTACCTGTGCAGAATGTCACAGTTCCAAAGGTTGATCTTCTTCTGCTGCTAATGCCCCAATCCTAATACTTTCCTTTACCCTCATATCCTTTTCCCCCAGGGAAACTGGGGAGTGTCTTTGGAAATCACCTACGCAGATTTTAACAGTTTCACATTTTCTGGACAAGAAGAATAGAATGAAGTTGAATGTTCATCTCAGGATCCTGTTTGACTTCTGCCAAAGGCAACTAAGTCTTACCTATTTGTTTTTGCTATCATTGCTAGAGAAATCATTAGAGCTGTGGCCCTCCAGAAATTGTTGGGTAGCAGCTCCCAGCATTCCTCACCATTGGCTATTCTGGATAGGAGCGATGGGAGTTGGAGTCCATTAACATCTGGAGGGCTACAATTACGCATTGTGATGTTATCAGCACCATGGTGATCACATTTCTAGCCATTATCTGTGGTAACCCTCACTTCAAATCCACACATGCTTTCTAAGGGCATCATCACCAGAGGCAGATAAATTGCAATTACAGCAGGATAATACAGTCATCTCTCCACATTTGCTAAGGTGAGGGGCACAGGCCATGCAAGTGAAAAAACCATGAATAACTAGGCCATCCCAAATCACATTTAACACACATACTAAAAAGTATGATCATCATATTCAACCCATCCTAGATTCCTTTGAGGCATCAGGGTTCATTCCCAAGGCAGAAGTGGGTGGCTGGTGGTGCTTACTGCCACCTCCACTGCTCCCCCAACACCATTTTTAACAGGGACTTACTAGCCTCAGTTGCAGTTTCTCAGCCTCATGAGGCTTGCAGTCCCAATTTAAAATGGCATAGGGCAGCAGCAGAGCTGACAGCAAATAATCCGTGAATGATCAAATCCGCAAAAGTGAAACCTGCAAATGTAGAGGGCTGACTGTAGTGTCTTTGGTTGGAACTTATCACATGAAGTTCTTCCTGTTCTGTTGTTCTCCTAGTGGGAGACCATTTGGAAAGTGCTTCTTTTACGAAGGAAGTCATTAATGGATTTGTGTTTGTGTGTGTGTTAATAAAAGAAATGCTTTTTAAACAGTCTACCTCTGGAAGAACAACAGAAGAGGAACATCATAAGTTCTAGCCAAAGGTGTTATTGTTCTACTGTAATTGTAATTTACCTGTCTCATGTGATAAAGCCCTAATCATGCTGCTATGAGGATCCTTACTGGAGGCACATCCTCTACATTTCTACATATAACTGCTCTGTAGGTCTTTTAGCTTTTAGGGTCTGTCACTAGGTATAGCACTGATACAATGACCAGGCAATAGGTATAGCTATGTTGAATAATAATTTAACATTATTAAATTTATGGTGTTAACGTGGATCTTATTTCTCTCTTGATTCTCATTGCAGTTTCTTTTCATTTAAACCACTGCTAAAAACCTAGTGGGTAACACAATATACAGTCTTCCCCCATAAGTCTCTGTCTCCTCAAAAATAAGACCCTTATTCTTTCTAAGAGTGCATCTTCAGAGCCTTAGCCAACTCCCCAAAATTATATCCCTATAGCTATCTAATATAGAATTCTAAGTGTCTCACCAAACTACAAATCCCAGAACTCTACAGGATACAGCCATGGCAGCTAAAGTGGCATCAAACTGCTAGAACAGTATAGTGCACATATTCTGTATCTTCAACCAAACGCTAATTCCATTTGACACATATCCTTGCTCTTGCCATCAATGCATTCCACTCTCGGGCTCTCAACCAATCAGTCATCTATATGCAAATTCACTCCACCCACCATTCCATAGTTGTCAGTCTTCATACACACCCATTCCCACATAATATTGCATTACACTACAATATACAACTTATGGAGCACCCACCCTGCACTACTGACTTAAGGCCAACCCCAGCCCTGGTATGCTGTCCTTCCTCTAAAACAGTGGTTCTCAATTTTTGGTCCAACAGATATTTTGGATTTCAGTTCCCAAAAGCCCTGACCACTGGGCATGTTGGTTGGGACTTATGAAAATTGAAGTCCATCTGGAGCATCAAAGATTGAGAACCATTGCTTTAAATTCTGTTGTCATTCTGTTGCATGCCAAAGGAAAAGATTTGTATAACTCTTGGAGGAACCGCTCCTATAAAAGCTTCCAAGCTCCATGGAAGTCCTTTTCTACCTGCAGGTCCTGAGTGGGTATGGGACCTGATGACATCAGACGGTGAAATGGGTTCTCTAGCAGCACCCTGCCCCTATGCATCATCTGGCCTTTATCCCCACTCAATTCTTAGTTTGGTTAGCACTTAGAGGAGCTTGGATAAGGTTGAAACAAGTATTGGTCATGTGAAGGGGTCTGATGAGTCAAGTGAGATGGTGAGTCACTAAATGCTGTGGTCACTAAATGTGGGGGTTTAACAACCCTTGTCCCCACAATTGTGGGGGTTACACTTGGGTAATCCCAGCAATGCCATTTTTTTTATAATAATCTTTATTTAAACCTTCATTACACATTAAAACCACTCTCAAAAACATATCATCTGAAATTCCATTAATACATTTTCTTCCTGAAATAATTTATGCTTACTCACATATATTCTTCCATTCCATTCATACTAATATCATTCTTACGCACAACTATAAAACCCTCTCTTCAATTCTTTCATCCTAACTTTTCTTCCCATTCATTTCCTTACATTCTTTACAGTCTTCTTAAAATTTATTTCCTAAACGTCACCTAGTCCCATTATTCTAGTATCTTTCTAAGTTTCTCTTCTTTGTTTCCCCCTCCGGGGTATACCCTTTATTTATATTTTATTTTCCTCTTTTTCTATCAAACATTGTCTTATTTCTCTTGACTTCTTGTCGGCCTCTTCTTATTAACTCACTCTCATTCATCGTTGGTTTTGAGAATCTCTGTCTCTTATTCATCATTCTTGTATCCCTCCTTTACTATATATTCATCTACTAATTTCCAATCCTCTTCGTGTTGTCTTTGCATTCTGCCTTGAATCATCCCTGTTAGTCTGTCCATTTCTTTGAATTCTGCCACTTTTACCGTCCATTCATCTATTTGTGGTATATGTGTGTTTTTCCATTTCTTTGCGTAGATTAATCTTGCCGCTGTTATCATATATAAAATCACTTTCCAATGTTTCTTCTTTACTTCTTTGTCTATTCTGGTGTTAACGGCAGAGTTATTTGTAAAATTATCGATATTTTTTCGTGAATTTTTTTCCAAAATGTTTTCGCCTTTTCACACGTCCACCATATGTGAAAATAAGTACTGTTATCTTTGCTGCATTTCCAACATTTATTTTCTTTTATTTTGTATATCTTATTCAACTTTGCCGGATCCAAATGCCATCTATAAAACATTTTAAGATAATTTTCTTTCAGTTTCTGGGCGGCAGTGAATTTGTGAGTATCTTTCCAACTGCTCTCCCACTGATCTAATTGTATTTCATGACCTATATTCTGAGACCATCTAATCATTGTCTCTTTTATTTGTTCCGATTCTAATTCTCTTTCCAGCAGTAGTTTATACAATTTAGATATCGTTTGTTTCTGTGTTTCTAATATTATTTTTTCAAATGTGTCATCCTTTGTTGCTGATTAAATTCCTTCTAACTTTTTATCCATAAGAAATCTTTCCTTTAATTGTCTAAATAGAAACCAATGGCATTTGAATCCAGCCTTTTCCATTTCTTCTCTTGATTTTAGTATACATTCTTGATTCTGTGTTTCGATTATTAAGTTGCTGTTTCTTATCCATTTATCCTGTGGGTCCTTCCATCTGCCGTATAACGCTTCATGTGGAGAGACCCATTGGGGTATTTTTTTGTAATATTTTTTCTTAAATTTCAGCCAAATTATTAACAGTGCTTTCCTTAAGTAATGATTCCGAAAATCTTTATCTATTTTGAATTTCTCGTACCACATGTACGCATGCCATCCCATACGCTTTCCTGCTCCTTCTAAATTTGGCAATTTCTCATCCTGAAGCGTTATCCATTCCTTAATCCAGGTGAGTCCACTAGCATAGTAATATATTTTCAGATCTGGTAGATCAAAGCCACCTTTTTCCTTTTTTTCCATAAGCAGCTTCCATTTTATTCTAGGTCTTTTCTTTTCCCAAATAAATTTCGTCAGATCTTTCTCCCATTCCTTAAAAGGTTTCTCGTTAACAATAATGGGTAAATTTTGAAAAAGAAAATTTAATTTAGGCAACACGTTCATTTTAATAGCAGCAATTCTCCCCAACAGTGATAAATTTAGGGAACTCCAATTTTCTAGCGATTTTTTAACTTTCTTCCATACTAATTTATAATTATTTTCATATAATTCATTATTTCTCTTTGAAATCCAAATTCCCACGTACTTTATTTTTTGCTCAACTTTAAATCCTGTTTTCTGAGCCAATTCTCTTTCCTCCTCCTTTCTTATATTCTTCGTTATGATTTTAGTTTTTTCTTTATTGACCTTTAGCCCAGCCACTTCTCCAAATTGGTTCAACTTCTGTAGTACAGATTCTATGCTTGTTTTTGGCTCTTCTAGGATGATCAGTAAGTCATCCGCGTATGCTCTCACTTTATGTTCATGATTTTTTTATTTTACATCCTTTTATTTCTGGGTCACTTCTTATCGTATTTATCAGTACTTCTAATGCTATTATGAATAATAGCAGTGACAACGGGCACCCCTGCCTCGTTCCTTTCTCTATTTCAAATTGCTTTGTTCTTTCTCTATTGATTATTATTCCTGCTCTTTGGTCTCTGTAAATTTCCCTTATCCAGCCCAGAAATATGTTGCCAAAGTCCATTCTTTTCAACACCTCTGTCATAAAATCCCACCTTAAATTATCGAACGCTTTTTCCGCAACTATAAGAATCAAAGCTAATTTCTCTTCGTTGTTCTTTTTGTAATATTCAATTATATTCAATATTGTTCTAATATTATTTTTGATCTGTCTTTTTGGGAGAAAACCATTTTGATCATTCTGGATCACTGCTTGTAATACCTTCTTTAGTCGTTCTGCCAATATGTTTGTAAACATTTTATAGTCAATATTTAGAAGTGAGATTGGGCAATAACTTCCTGAGTCTTTTAAATCTTTCCCTTCTTTTGGGATTAATGTAATATTGGCTTCATTCCACGAATTTGGTTTTCCATCCTTTATGATTTCATTGAACAGTCTTACCATGGGTGCTATTAGAAGCTCCTGCAGCTTCTTGTAATATGTTGTGGAGAATCCATCAGGACCTGGTGTTTTTGATATGTTCAGTTTTTTGATTGCATCGATGATTTCCCTTGCTGTAATCTTTGCGTCCATCATTTGCTTTTGTTCTTCAGTAATTTGTGGTTTTTCATGTTTTGCTAAATATTCTTCTAACTTTTTTTGTGTCTTTCCTTGCGTTTTCAAGCTAAAAAGATCTTTATAGTAATTATAAAAGGCCTTCTTTATTTCTTCTTGATTTGCCGTTATTTTTCTCCCAGTGTTTATTTCCAAAATTAGTCTCTTTTCTCTCTCTTTTCTTAATTTATAGGCCAGCCATTTTCCCGCTTATCTGCTTGTTCAAAATGTCTTTGTTTCATCCATGTTAACTTTCTGCTCATTTCTAGCTGGTGTTCCACTTTGATCTGTTCTTGTAGAATTTTCAATTCCAGCCGCACTTTCTTGTCTGTTGGTCTTTCCCTTAATTTTTCTTGTAGTTTTATTTTTTCCAGTATTTCTTTGTATTTTTCTTGTCTCTTTTTCTTGAATTCCGAGCCCAATTTAATGAAATGTCCACGTAGCACTACTTTGCTAGCGTCCCAGACTGTTTTCATTTTTAATTCGTCTGACATATTTTCTTCAAAGTAATATTTAGTCCCCTCCTTTATCTTTTCAAAGTACTGTTCATTTTGAAAAAGATAGTCATTAAGCCTCCATCTTGTTCCTTTCTTTACGGTTCTTAATTCCAATTGACCAGGATTATGGTCCAATAGCATCCTCGGGAGAACCTCCATGTCTTTTATCTTCTGTTGCAGTCCTTTTGAGATCATAAACATATCAATCCGTGACATTGATTTATGGGCATCCAAATAAAAAATGTAGCCTTTAGAATCTTTGTGTATCCCTCTCCAAACATCTTGTAATGCCATCAGTTCTGCTAGTTTAAAAAAATGATTGTGGTAGCTTCCCTTGTTGTTTTCCATGTAGTCCAGATGCTGATCTGTCTAATTTGGAGTCTATTGCCCCATTCATGTCCCCCAACAGTAAGAAGTTTTCTTGATTTGTCTCCTCAGTATATTTCAATATCTCTAGCTGTAGTTTCCTGTGAAATTTACTTTTCTCTTCCGTTGGGGCATATATTCCTATTAACAGGAGCTTAGTTTCTGGAAGTTGAATCTCTACACCCAAATAATGACCTTTTTTGTTGTGAAATTTCATTTCTGATGGGTATTTCTGATTTACATACAATGCTACTCCTTTTTTCTTCTTAAGTGATGCAGAAAAGTGGCTTTTCCCTAATTTAGGGTTTCTCATGTATTGATTATCCTTTTCTCTAATTTTGGTCTCCTGCAAACAGACTACGTCAGTTTTAATTTTCTCTATGTAGTGGAACACTTGTCTTCTTTTGTAATTCGAGCTTAAACCTTTTACATTCCAGGAGAGTATCTTAATGACCATCTTTTCCTATTTCCAATTATCACTTATATGTCTTCTTCCTCCACATATAAATCTTCAATTTCCAATTCAAGCTTCTGTGGATCTTCTTCTTCTTGTTGTTCTGTCTCTGATTCTAAATAGCTATCTTTTTCCTGTCCGTTCTCTTCTCTTTTTGGGTTCTTTTCTGTATTTCCTGCTTCTTGACTGCCACAATCTTCCCTCTTTTCTTTCCCATTGTTCCGGTTAGCTGGTCTTTCTAACTCTCTTTTCAATTTTTCATAAGTTTCCTTTGCTCTCGTGGTATTTGAAATTTTGTATCTCCTCTGTTCATAGGTGTACGATATTTCTTCCATTTGTTCCCACTTATATGTTATTTTGTGTTTTTGAAGAAGTTGTGTCAGGAATTTGTATTCTTGTCTCTTTTCAAAATTTCAAATGGAATGTCTTTGAATATTTTTATTGTTCTGTCTTCAATCACTAACTGTTTTTTCATAATTTACTTGCAGTACTTTTTCTCTAATCCTTGTCCTGGTGAAACACATCACCACATCTCTCGGCCAGTTCTTCTCTTTCGCAATTCTGGAATTTGCTCTGAAGATACAGTCTATTTCTCTCTCCATATCTTCTTCTCTCATACCGATGTAATTCGCAAGTGATGTAATGACTTTTCCTTCTAAATTTTCTCCCGGTGATTCCCCGATTCCTCTTCATTTAATACACTTCTCACGATACCTCAGTTCCTGTTGTCTTAATCTCAGATCTTCCTGTTTCTGATTCTCCATCATAATTTCCTTCTCCTTTTCTGTTTAGTTTTATCTTGGATCTCTTGGATGTCCATTTTCATTATTTTAATGTCTTTGCTCATATTTTCCATTTTCTTCATGATAAAGTCCACTTCCTTCCATATTTCTGCTTTAATTTCGGCTCTTGTATCCTTCATCTCCTGTCTCATCTCCGTTTTGAGACTTCTTATCGCATTTATAATTTCAGTCATTTGTTGTTCCATTTCCGTCGATGCTCTTCTAATTGGATCTATAAGTTGTGTTTGGGTCTGTGTTCTAGCTCCTTTCCTTACTCCAGATGCCATTGTGTGTGTGTGTGTGTGTGTGTGTGTGTATTAACTCTCAATCAACACTAGATGGTACTGATAGGCCTCTTCTTTTCTTTCCTTCTGTCTCTTCAAGGGTTAATTTGAAATGTTTTCTCTTCTTAAATGTTTTCTTCTGGGTACGCTATCTTTGTTCACTTTCGTGTTATTAATTCAAGGTCACTTCTCTCTCCAGTTGTCTTTGTTTTGGCTTACTGCTCTATCCTTTATGCCCACAATGTATCCCCTTTAAACCAGGATAATATTCACATTAATTTGCTATTTCTCTAAGATAGAAAGAATACTCTATACTTGTAAGCAAACTTTTCTGTACCAGTTAATTCACTTATAAATCAATTGTACATCAATTATGACTCAGTTGTATCAATTATAAATCAATTAGCTCTATAGTATATTTTGCTTTTATACTTACATCTATTTACACTCACTTATATGTATATATACTTCTAGATATGTATATTTCTATAAAGTTCTATTTTTCTACGTATTTCAAGATCCTATTAATGAATTATTTAATCTATTAAACGTACTTTAAATTTAATTAAATATAATTTATAACTTCAGGAGATATTTATAATCTAATATGCAAATTCATCCACCCATATTAATTACTGATTCAACTCAGTTCATTCACATATCAGAGAACTGGATACACGGCAACAGTTTTAGTGCCCCTATCTTGTTCCTCCCCAGCGTTCCAGCTGTTATTTTTTATCTTTGGTCCTGTTAACCCCAATAGTATATTTCTCTTCACGCGTCGTTCTTTCTCAGTCAAACAGATTTTCCAATAAGCTCCTGTGGTCTCCTCACGAGCTCAAACTGAATTCGAACACTGTCTCTTTCTGACTCTTTCTGTCTCTTTTCCTCAGATCTCAGTCCTGTTTTAAACTTCGTTCCTCTTATTTAACTTTCTGTCTCTGATTTCAAATATGTCTTTTCCCCACTTTGTTCTTGCGATCTTTGTTCCCTATTTCTCCCTCTGTTCTTACAGTCCTTTCCAGCGAGCTCCAGCAACTTCAACAGCTTCTTTTCCAGCTGGTCTCCCTTCCCCGTCCCGGTTCTTCACGCTAGCTCAAGCTAGTACGATATGCTTTTCCGTCGTTTCTCAACTATTTATTACTCCCTCCGTACAGGTTCTTTTCCCAATTAAATGTCCATTCCTCTTTTTCCTCTCAACTTTTAATTGTAGGCTTCGGGTTTCATAATCTCTATTGTCCAGCGAGCTCAAGCGTTACCGCGAGCTCCAGCTGCACTCCATCGTTGTCTCTCCATCTGTCCCCTCTCATCCACTCCAACTCCTGTCTTTCTTTTCTGTCGTCCTTAACTTTACTTCTTTGTCTTAAATTCTGCCAATTCTCTCTCCCGCTTCTCATTAATGGATTTTGGCGACACTTTTTCTGTCTTTTACAGTCTGTTCTGTTACTATCTTACTTTCCTTAAGATTTCTTACCTCCCCTTCTCTCTCTGTCCACGTGGATTCTCCTTTTCGTCTCTTCTTCCCCACTCTATTTTTGCTTAACGACTGGCACGATCTTTCCAATTGTTGAGAAAGTTTGTTTGGGATTTAGGTGATGCCCCAATTTTAAGTTTTGAATTGTTATCACAGTCTGTATAAATTAAAAAGTCTCCGGCGGCACTTGGCTGCTAAAGCAGTTACTGCCCATGCAGACGTGGAACTCTGCGACCTCCTCACTCTTACCCGGCATTCGAGCCCGTCTAATGATCGTTCTCTAGCCTGAAGAGTGAAAATAAGGTCACTGTCAAGCCCCTCTGGACCCCCTTTACCAGGGGGGCACTTTGCCGAATGTGTTTCTTCAGCCAGTCCGCTTGGGATGACAGAGACAGTGAGAGCTAATTCACTGTCCTGCCGATCGCGACACCATTGAGATCCGGAAGTCCCAGCAATGCCATTAAATGTGGGGCTTCCTCTTTTATCCCATCAGTGCCACCCATTGTGAGGATTCCTCTCCAGGCAATCCTAACACATGGGCAAATATGGGGTTTCTACCCCTTAACCCACCAACTATGAAGACTTCCATGGTGCTCATTTTAATTATCAAAAATAAGGGCTTTCCCTGATCTCCACATTTACTATCAAAGGATTTCTTCTTGTATCACCTGTGTGACATCAGTTCTGGGGACCATCTAAACTGTCCTCGAGGTAATTGTGAGGATTTATGTAACTTCTATCCTCAATAGGTACCATTCCTCTATATTCAATGCTGCCACCGCAGACATCTTGTCTGCATGCAAGCTTTCAGATAGACAGCATTTCTGGAGGCCAAAAGTGTATAAAAACTTAAATCTTTATTTACAGAAGTGAAACATAACTCAGCTGATTATTTATTTATTACACCACAGTAGAACACCACACTGTCTCTCACACATTCCTCTTAAGCTAACTCAGCCCCTTACTCAGTCTCCTTTCTCTTAATGTAACATGAGTCTAACACAAACTTTTTTCCAACTATATTTTATTCAGAGCCTAGGTTAACTAACTCCCAACTCAAACTGAACTCTCATCTATCGTTCACCAACTGCCATACACCAGCCTTGTGCAAATCTCCTCAAACATTCAACCCATCAGTATTCACTTCAACATTCCATTCTCTCACCAACAACAGCTCCTTACTTTATCTAATATATAAAAGTCAAAGTTTGTGAGTTTGTCTGTGTCAGGCGAAGACCTGACCTCATATGATTGGCTACCTGTGAAGATTCTATGGAATCTTGGGGTTTGTCATTTAGGGAGGGGCCTTTAGACTTCTCAGCCAGAAAACTCTTGGGCCTCAGTCAACTGTGTCGATCTTGAATAGACCGGTTGCTATGGAAACAAGGCCTAACAGCAAGGAGGAGGGCAGCGTATTCCTTCAGGAACCCAACTCTGAATACAGATTGGATTGGGGAATATGGGGGGAAATTACAGTGCTGGACAAGACAATTTGAGGAATTAGAGACACAGAATCTCAAATCTTTCTAATATCACCTATGAGAAAATAAAATCCCAGACAACACCGGGTATATATGCTAGTACCTTATATTCTAATACACAATTAATAAATCAGATGACAGGCAAGCCTAGTTACTGGAGATGGGGTGATTAACAGTAGCAGCATCCCACTAGATCTTTAGCATAATAGCAGAGCATCCATTTTGCACGCAGACTGGCCCAGGATCTCCAGCCCAGGTCATGCTCCAAAAGATTCCTCCCTGAAACCATGAAAAGTCACTTCTAGTTGGTGTAGGGAAATATATTGAGCTAGATGAGTCAATGATCTGAGAGGAAGGCAACTTCATGTGTTTCAATGGGGTAGATCTGCTTGTCTTCTTTCCTCACTTCTACCAGCAGCTTATGATATGGGTTGGGTGGGTCATTACACTCTGATCTTAGAATGAATGAATCAGGCAGTTGAGTTGGTCCACCTCCAGATTTCTTACTGGAAAGCACCTAGGTAGCAGCCAGAACCTACTGTTAGTCTGCACCGTCTTGGCTGTTAGTGGCTGCATCAGAAGACTGTGGTGAAGGGGAGTGATTTTGTACATTCACCTTGAAGGTAAGATTAACTGTGCTGTGTTTTTTTTCCACCCAACACTTAATTTCTTTCTGGAACATCCCCACCCAGCCAAGATGTGCTTGGCACCTCCTTTGTCATTTTAGCATCAAGGAAAGGCCTTCTGTCTTATCAGCAGTTTTTCGCAGTGGGAGCTGGCAGCTTCCAGTGTCAATGGGGTTGTGAATACACCTTTTAGTCCAAACATCAAAGGAGCTATCCAAGGATTCTGAACATATTTTGGTTTAGTATCCTAGGTATTTTTTGAATGTTCAGATTGAAACACAGAATGGCATCTCCACTCCCTGACATTGGAGAACTGAGATACCACTGCCTTTTAGATATAATTTTAGCCCTGTTCATTGTTTTAATCTGGGTTTCAAGACATTGCTAAATTGAATGATCCCACTTGTTTGGGTCTGTCTTATTTTCTATTTTAATTGTTTTCTTTTTATTAAGCTACCTGGGACTTACTGTTGAAGAACAAAGTATGCAGAATAGAAAGAGTTACCAACATCTAAAAAGGGTTTTAGTCTCACCTCTTATTAAATAATTTTAAAAAAAAACTTTCCCAAATGAAGGTTTCACACTTCCCAGACCTAGAGAAATGTGAGAAGCTAAGTGTTCCCTCTCACTTCCTACCTACTCCCTCTCCTTTATCTCATCTCACACTCATAGTGCATCTCTTCCTTGCCTCTTGCAATCCCCTGCTTGCACACTCGTTCACGCATCCCTCTTACTCCCTCCCACAGCTGTCACAATCTATCCCCTCCCTTGATTCTTGCACTCAAGACGTGTATCACTCATTCACTTTTCTTTCCTACCTGAAAGGCAAGTAAGGACTTGTTTCCTGCGAGATACCTTCAGAAGAGTGCCCATACATTGTGCCCCATATCTTGGCTTCTATAAGGGCTAGAGACATAAGCTGGCATTCTCTTAGGTAGTTACAGTGTTGTAAGTTAGCTGTATCATCTCATAACTGTTTGGTGTTTCACTTTTGCAATCATAGAACCATTGCCATGAGCGCAAATGTCCCTCAAACCAAGCTTAAGATTCAAGCAGCTGTATTGAGGGATGGAACAGAAGCATTGAACTTTGATGTGTCCAGCCCCCTCCTGCCACCAAGTGGCAGTGTGAAGAGGAGTTGCTGCGGGGGTCCCTGCTTCTGCTCATCACACTGCCACTCATTGGTGGGAAGAGGCTGGAGGGATCATCCTTCAGTGCTTCACTTGCTAGCACTGCTTTCCCTTGGTAGAGTTGCCTGGATTTTAAGGTAGATTTGGGGGGAATCCCATCAGGAGATGGAGTGTAATCACAGCATCATGCCTACATGTCTCATGTAAGATCTCAGTCTAATTTTTAAAAAATGAAAGCTTGGAATCCAGACCAGATAATGGACAAACAAGCACAGGAACAACACACTTGGAATATGAGCAAAACCCAGCCAAACTAGGGGGTATGGTAGCCCTACATAAGCCCTAGCTAGCAAGGCTAATAGTCAGGGAGACTGGGAGCAGTACCATAACAATCTGGATGGTCCCCCATGCTTGCATTAAAAGCTAGTTTATAATTTATAGAAATACAGTTCATTCAGACTTCTAAAAAAATGCATCGGATTTTTTTCCCTAGTACATCCTTAATTTCCCTACAAACAGAACCAAATCTTAATAAGCACTTAATAATTTATTAGCCACTACTTTCAAATCCAGCTGAGAGCTACCTTGCTTAACTGAGTGCTTTTCTACATGTATAAAGAGGCAGGGAACTTGAAATGTTTGACAATTAAAAGCTCACCATTTATTTATTTGGTTAGCCAATGGGCCCTAAAAACATCTGGTCAGAAGGTGGAGCTTGAAACAGAGTTCGTACACAGCATCACCCACCATTTCACCTGAATAATACAAAAATAACTCTTTGCAACATTTGTTTTCAGAACATCCGTTTGACCACCAGAGAAATACAGACATCACTGAGGCCCACTGATGGGCCCAAATTTGGGGGGGAGGGGGGGCATCTACCTATTTTGTCCTTTTAGCCCCCAGCATATTTAGAAAAAATGCAGGGGGATCAACAGTAAGTCAACACCCAACTGGATCAATTAATAATGAATGAATGAAGCAGATACAAAGTAAATTACAGTAATGTGTTCTACATGAGTCTCTCTTTGAAAAATGTTTGGAAACTTCAGCTGGTCCAAAATGCTGCAGCTAGATCATTAACCAGCCTTGGCTATAGGGAGCACACAACTTTCTTGTCACAACGGGCTGCCACTCTGTTTCCGTACACAATTCCAAGTACTGGTTATGGCCTATAAAGTTTTATATGATATGGGTCCAGGTTATCTGACAGACCATATTCTACCATATGAGCCTGCCTGGGTTTTGATATCTTCTGCAAAGGGTCTTCTCTCTGTCCCACCCTCTTTCACAGGAACTTGGGGAAGGCAGGGCCACCTTATCCATTAGGCAATTTCTGTCAGGGCATTCAGAGTGTGAGTGGGGTGTGACCAGGAAAGGTTTTTCTAAGTGGACAGAGAGATGAGGTGATGTGACCTTGGAGCAGAGCTGTAAGGGAATGTTTCAGTTAGCCTGCTTCAAAAGATCTTCCCTCATCAGAGAGCACCCAACTTGAGGAGGTTGCATGCTGTGAGTGCATTGGGTCATCCCATATGGACCAAGGTGTGGTTAAGCCCTTAAAAAGGCTTAGGTGTGACAAGGTAATTTGCCTTAGGTTATTCTGCCTTTGGTCATGCTGCTATAGGCTATTTTTGTACTGCCTATGGCCATGCTACACGTCTTCCATTCTGCTACTTTTTGTGCCTGAATGTTTTTGCTTCTTGGCTTGCTGTCAGAAGCCCTAGTGCTTATCTTATGTGCTCCATTGAATAAACAGCACTAAGCCTTATCGCTTCGAGTCTGCGAGGCCTTTTTTCCCCCTGGCTAGAGCAACTGGTTGCAGTTGGGCACCGCTTCCTTATCAACACTTTGCACATGCTCTGGGGTGTATACCTCACATTACCTGACACTTTAGGCACAGTGCCTAGAGTCTATGAAAATTTCAGGACCTACAAAAATAGAATTAACAAAAAAAATTTACACGAATTGGGAAGGAGAGCAGAATTTCAAGATATTTCATATTTTCATCCCTAGTGGTATGTTGAGGTAAGGCATGGAGTTGAATCCAAGAATGCCTAGAGTCTACGAAAACCTTACTGAGGCCCTGTTGCCATCATTTCATAGGCATGTGATGAAGACTTCTGTTTTCACCCTTGATTGTTCAGGTGGCAAAGGGCCCTTCAGACTGTGCTGTTCTGTTTTTCTGCCATTTTCTTTTTAATGGTCTTGCTTCTAACTGCTTTAATTCTATTGTTAGTTTAATTACATTTTTAATTAAGTTGTATGATTTGAATTTTTAAAGCTGTATCTGTTTTTTCAGAGGAAAGAACTGGCAAAACCACCTTCGAGTATTCTACCCCCTAAGAAAACCCTGTGAAAATTCCTTGGGTCGATGTGACAGGTAGCTTGAGGGCGCACACATACATGGCATATTATTATTCTTTGCAAAATGTATGGTGTTTAAAATCCACCTGATGGCTTCAACCAAATTTCTTCTAGGGATAAAACCAAATTGATCAGAATGTGTAAACTGATGTACAAAAACATTGAGTCTATTTGTAATTATAACCATAAAAAATGTATGATCTTTGTTTAACAGTGTAATCAGTTTGTAGACCATTATAACTCTAAATTATCCTTAGACGTAGGTATAGCTACAACTAGAGGAAACTTCCAAGATTCTAGGATTATATCTCCCTTAATTATATCATTATGTAATTTATTTAAATGTGGAAACATCTCCAAGCTGAATTTCTTACAAACGTTGGTAGCAAAGCCATCATACCTAGTGCTTTGTAATTTTTAACTTCTGGATGGCTAAAAATATAAGGTCACAAGGTTGGGGGAGACTGAATAGAAGCACACCAAGGAAAGGAATGTTTTTACCTTCCCTGGTTACCTCCATCTTTCTCCAAACTGTCCTGTGCAAGACTTGGGATGGATTCAAGCACTTCTATATCTTTTGTTTCGTTCATAGTACATTGTAAAATAGATCAACAGTGCAATCCTATACATGCCTATTGAGAAATAAGCTCCACAAAATTCCATGGGACTTACTTGCAGGTAAACAAAGACAAGATTGCAGCTTAAGAACATCTTGCATAAGAGATGCCTAAATAACACAATTCCTTGTCTCTGTGATATGAATCATAAAAATTTATTTAAAAACAAAAGCTGGTCCTCTCCAGGGAGTATGAGAATGGCTCAATACTTGATACCCATTGGCCCATACAAACCTTTGAATTGTGTTTTCCTTTGATTTATAAGACAAACGGAGGGAAGGGGCCTTTAGAGAAACATGACAAGGAAATCATTGAGAACTTTCTGTGGACAGAGGAGAGATTGAGAAGTGCATCCATTCCCTTCAGGATGGGATTGAGAGATCCATTCAACATCTTCAGAGAAAAAGCAGAAAGTACTGACACTACCAATAAACCTTAATCACTGCCAACGCTGTGGCCAGCATGACAGATGCCACTTTCTGGACTGTGGGCACTGTGGGAGTTGCCTTGGCCCCTTTCACACAGGCACAAGTTTAACCTCTGGCGGTCACTGGGATTGGCTTAGTGACAGTAGCAGCAACAATTCACAACTTTGTCAGAGCATATGCAGAGTTTAATTCAAAGAAAAATTAAAAAGCAGGTGAGCTGATAAGCATTTGTGAGAAGAGAAAAAAACAGCAAGGAGAAGCTGAAATGTTTAGAATCCAGTTTTATCCAAGAAACACAAGACAGGATGGAGAAAATAATTGTTATTGCTAATCACGCTTCCTATTTGAGCAACACTGTGAAGGATATAACTACAATGAAGATCTCAGTGCATGTGAGAGAAATAAAAGAACCAAAAGAAATTCCCTTTGCAAAGAGCACAGGAGGCAGAGTGATGAATGCCATTCTGTCTTTGATAGAAGAGATCTTTAGCACTGTTGAGAATATCAAACATTTGGCTAATGGAGCGAAGAAAAAAAGATCAGCTACTGAGGTCACAGAAATGGCTAGAAGTATTGCTAAAACTCAACAAACCCAGTGAGAAACTGAAAGACATTGTGTGAACAGCAGAGGCCCTAACCCACACTAATAGACATACAGCCATACTGTCATTTTGGGTTCTTTTTTTCTAACAAAGAATATGCTATCTCTGTGTGTTTGTGTTTCACTTGAAATAATCTATGGCCTAAACTAGGTATCTCTACAGGGAATAGCTAAACCTGCAGGATGAATTGATTATTGGACACTTGTGTGTTCTCTCACTATGTTTAGTTGTTCAGGGAAGATGCTATTGGCTGAAGCTTCTCAGTATGTGCACATCCTCTGAACATATCATGAAACAGAAGTGTGATGGGCACAAGTTAATCTGCAGACAAGTTTCATGCTGTTCAGGGTTGACATGCTTCCTTATCCAAGATAAACAAGGTAGGAAAAGGACCTAACAGGCTCACTGGAAGGTAGAGAGACACACACAATTGAGAACTTAACAACTCCCATATTCTTTCTGGAACTCTGTCTCTGATTATTTCCAAGCCGGGACCCCATTCACACTACATGTTTATGGCATCATTACATAATCGCCAACATTTCATAGATGAAAACTAGCACACATGTGGCCATACAACACTAGGATGTTGTCTAGAAGTTATTAATGAGAAAGAACAGATAAGTTAGAAGAGGCTGCAGCAGTTGGCTTCTGCCTGAAACTACTGGGATATTTGAAAAGCAGCTGAAAGAGTGGGATGACAGAGAATAACAGATGCCTATTACATCATATTTGCAGCACCATCTGCAGAGCCAGTTGTTCACTTTCACTATTCTTCTCTCCTTTCCTGGGCTGTGGCCTTCAACTGGGAGGAGAGATAAATAACAACCTGGGCATCAAATTCCTTCAGCTTTCTGCCCAGAGCCTCTTAATTCTTTGCGATATCCTGAAGGCTATGCCTTGCAGTGTCATTGGTTCCCACATGAACCAAAAGAAAGGGGTAACAGTCAGTGGGCTTGACAAGTCAGTTACATCATGGATTTTTGCCCCAGGGAGAGAGCATAGCTCTCAAGACATCCTGTCAGGTCTGCAAGTCACTATTTCCTCTCAGCAGGCAGTCCTCTAACACCATCCCTAAGACTACCACATGTCTCCTCTGAAGATTTGCAGCAGCTATTCCATGTGCTGAATCTTCGAAGATCACCCGCACATTCTCTGAGGACTGACATTGTTCCTCATCATCATCGATAAGAGGGCGAGCTTCAAATTGATTCTGTAGCTCCAAACTCACAGAATGAGCCCTGGTCTTTCTATTTCTATGGGTCACATTCCTCTAAATGTCTATCTCCTGTATTTGAGAACTAACCTCCTCCTCAGAGACATTCCATGTGTGTTCCTCATCCAGGACAGTCTGCTGTGTTCTGTCCAAGAAACCCCATGGTCCTTAATATGCTGAAGAATGGATACACAGACCTCAAGTTGCTGGTCCTTCTCTTCTAACAGGGCAACCAATTTGCATTTCCTATAGGTGTAGCTACCCACATCCTCTGGCAAGAACACAAACATATCACAGCTGTTGCAGATGACTGCAGCAGCTCCCACACTATCCACATTCAATAGTCTTAAATAGGCGCTGAAACAACTCCAGGCCTACACAGTATGCTCTTTTGAAATATTAAACATAAACTTACTCAAAACAGGACATGACATCTTTCTTAGAATACTAGTGGTTAATTGTTGGTGATGGTTTTGTGAAATAACAGCCTCTTGTCAAGAAAAGAATGAAGACATGGAATACAACAGGCAGAAATTTGTATTGGACGCAGTGTGATAGAAAGATGTGAAGAAAGTCAGAAATAACCACCAGAAGGTCACAATTTTCACCAGCAAAGAGTACTTCTGCAAGATTCAGTCAGCTGTCATTTTCTTTGTACATTAACTCAGTAAATTGATTTGATCGCTTTAGTACAAACCAAGCTGGTGATCAGAGTTCTCTCTTACCTGAAAACATATCTGCATTGCCTACATGTAAGAACAACAAATTAAATCCCTAATTTTCAGTTCTATCACAAACTTGAAAGAAAATTTCCCTTTCCTATGACAGATGAGCCTAAGAATCCAAGCTACATGATGATCTTGTATTCTAAAAACCTAAAAATATGTCTCTCAGTCCACATTCCTCAGGGCAGTTGTCTATTCTCATAGAATCACAGAAATGTAGAGTTGGAAGAGACCACACGGGCCATCCAGTCCAACCCCCCGCCATGCAGGAACACCCTCAAAGCACTCCCGACAGATGGCCATCCAGCCTCTGCTTAAAAACCTCCAAAGAAGGAGACTCCACTACACTCTGAGGCAGCATATTCCACTGCCAGACAGCCCTGACCGTCAGGAAGTTCTTCCTGAGGTTCAGGTGGAATCTCCTTTCCTGCAGCTTGAATCCATTGCTCCTTGTTCTGGTCTCTGGAGCAGCAGAAAACAAGCCCTCTCCTTCCTCTACATGGCATCCCTTCAAATATTTAAACATGGCTATCATGTCCCCTCTTAACCTTCTCTTCTGTAGACTAAACATACACAGCTCTCTAAGTCTATCCTCATAGGGCATGGCTTCCAGGCCTCTCACCATTTTGGTTGCCCTCCTCTGGACCTGCTCCAGCCTGACCACGTCCTTCTTGAATTGGGGTGCCCAGAACTGGACACAGGATTCAAGATGAGGTCTAACCAAAGCAGAGTAGAATGGTACCAGTACCTCCCTCGATCTAGACACCGTACTCCTATTGATGCAGCCGAGAATTGCGTTGGCTTTCTTGGCTGCCGCATTACACTGCTGACTCATGTTCAGCTTGTGGTCTATTAAAACTCCTAGATCCCTTTCACACGTACTGCTATCCAGCCACGTGTCCCCCATCCTATATTTCTGTATTCCATTTTTTCTACCTAAGTGTAGGAGCTTACACTTCTCTCTGTTGAATTTCATTTTGTTAGCTTTGGCCCAGCTCTCCAATCTATGCAATCTTCTCAATGCAAGTCTGCCCCCCTGTGGATTTAGCACAATCAAGGAGGCCAATACAAGTCCTTTATTGTTTTTGTAAATGCCAAGCTCTCTAACCACTGGATAATATATTAGATCTCCCATCATCCCTCACCATTGACTATGCTGCCTAGGGCTGATGGGGGTTGTAGTCTAAATAACATTTGAAGGGCCACAAATTCCCCCCTTGTATAGATGTAAGTTTTAGGATCAGTGCAAAATCCCATAATACAAATGTGTTTGACATGTTTGCACAATCACGGTGAGATGACCCTTAAATTGTGAAGACTTCTGCAAAAGAACATCCTCGCTACTGTATTTGCTAAACATCATCCTCCAGAGAATTTTGACAATTGTTGAGCTCTTCTCCACCTCATTTTCCCAGTATTATATGCAGGAATTTTCAAAAGCACTCAGTGCTATGAAGGCATTGAGACAGGACTCAACATAGGCAAGAAAACTGGAGGTAGCAACTTTTGAAGGCAGGCAAAGATTCATGAATCAGTGGAGAATACTGCTGCTGCCATTGCCACGACCTCCATGCTTTTTCTATCTGGGAACTATTAAGAACAGGAAACTTGCTAAGATTTTCTGCTCAAAAGATTCTGGGCCTCTCAAGGAGCTGGCAGTTACTTACTGTGCACTGCTTGGCCTCAATCAATTCCTTCAGATGTTTATGGAGTCCACATTCCTTCCATGTAAATGCAGATGAACCAGAAGATGTGAACGCAGAAGCATGCAGATGTTTTTAGCATTCCATCCAGCTCCGTAAAATTCCTTGAGCTTAAATAGTGTGTATTGTGCCATATCTAAGTCAAAGGCATTAATTACTCTGGAAGTAGGTGGGATGTGCTTGTGGAAACAAGATTGAATGTTAGAGGTGGGGTGCGGTAAGGAATAAAAATAAACACAAATTTTTCCACAATCATTTCTCCACAATTTGGCTGCATTTCTATAGAAAGCAAAGGGGTGAATACCTTCTTTCAGGGCAACACGTGGGGGAGCTGGTACAAGGTTACACTGAGTTCTCCATCTTTCAAGAGTTGGTGAGGTTTGGAATTTTGCAAAAATGTCGTAAGTGCTACCAAAAAATGATTGCTGTTGGGGGGGGGGGGAGATTCATGTTCCAAAAGTGGCTTCCATGCCAAACAAGGCCAGTCACAAAACATTTTCACAGAAGATCTAAGGCTAAAGGGGAAGTAATTTCCCCAATATATTAAACACATGACAGAGTTCAGTCTAGAGCCCCTAGTGCACATTCACTCACTTCAACCTGCCATTTTTTCAGGATCACCCAAACTCTATCATCAGGCACCTCATTTCAAGAAGGACATTGACAAAATGGAATGTGTCCAGAGGAAGGTGACCAAAATGGTGAAGGGTCTAGAAGCCATGCCCTATAAAGAGCATCTCAGGGAACTGGGTATGTTTAGTCTGCAAAAAAGAAGGTTAAGAGGGGATATGATAGCCATGTTCAAATATCTGAAAGGCTGTCAAATCGAAGAGGGAACAGGCTTGTTTTCCATGGTTCCAGAAACTAGGACAAGGAGCAATGGATTCAAACTATAGGAAAAGAACCTCTTGAACCTCAGGAAGAACTTCCTGATGGTCAGAGCTGTCCGGCAGTGGAATATGCTGCCTTAGAGTGTGGTGGAGTCTCCTTCTTTGGAGGTTTTTAAACAGAGGTTGGATGGCCACTTGTTGGGAGTGCTTTGATGTGTGTTCCTGCATGGCAGGGGATTGGACTGGATGGTCCCTGTGGTCTCTTCCAACTCTATTATTCTATGATAAAACTTACAAGGCACTACAAGGACCACTGAGTCCAACATCCTCCCATGAAAGAGTCCATAACTAAAGCATTCCTTTCTGCTCACTCCACTTCACTCATCACTCATTTCATTTTTGGGATCAAACCGTCCTAATCCTATTCTCTCCAGTTTCTCCTCCAATTCCACTGAGTTTCCCTAGCTCAAACCCAGCCTCTCTGCTTCCTCCCACTACTAAGTCCCCAACCCTTCAACAGTTGCTCTATGCCTGTCCCCCTAATTCCCCTTACTAGCCAATGGGGACTGAATCTGTCCCTTCTTATCTTAGGGGTGGAAGAGGGGCAAAGCCATGATCATTTCATAAGAGACAGCAGATAGCAAAAGGCCAGTGTTTTACTTCATCACACTCTGACCCACCTGGAAAGAATGATACAATAAAATTAGCTGGACACCTTCAAGACACATGGGAAATTTCCATGGGCATCACGTTGCCTCCTCTTGTATAGCAGTTAAAACCATGAACTAGCAAACTGTAGTTCACTTCACTTTTCAGCCACATATGTATAGGCTGAACCATCATCTTAGCGACTGAACAATAGCTCTTCTTTCACATGAGCATAACTATTAAATAAGATTTTCCACCCAGCACTCACTCTGGTGATGAGATACAGGATTGGTTGGGGAGTGGCAACAGGGTTCCTGCCATAGCAGTGCTTGGTGTATGGTTCTGCTTTCAGAGTATGTAAAAGTTAGTTAATTCATTCATACACTGGGTAATAGCTCCCTGAATCTCCCAGGCTACATGGCCACTGAATTCTGAGGATGCATTTTTTTAAAAAAAAAAATCTACCAAAAAACCCCCAATGCAATTCTGGGGTGTATCAATAGGAGAATAGTGTCCAGATCAAGAGAAGTAGTAGCACCATACTACTCTACTCTGATTTGGTCAGATCTCACCTGGAGTAACTGTGTCCAGTTCTGGGCAGAAGGATATTGACAAGCTGGAAGGTGTCCAGAGAAAAGCAAGCAAGCAAGATGTTCAAAGGTCTAGAAACCAAGCCTTATGAGGAACAACTCAGGGAGCTGTGTATGTTTAGCTTGTACAAGTCTATTGATGACAGGATAGCTATCCTTAAATATCTGAAGGGATGTCAGGTAGAAGACAGAGCAAGCTTGTTTTCTGCTGCTCTAGAGATCAGAACACAAACCAAAGGATTCTATTTATAAGAAAAGAGATTCTGCCTAAACATCAGGAAGAAATTCTTTACCATAAGAACTATTCAACAGGTGACAATGGGATACCTCAGATGTTTGCAGATTCTCCATCACTGGAGATTGAACGGGCATATTTCAGGAGGGCTTTAGCTATGTATTACTACAGGGTTGAGGGTTGGACTAGATGGCCATTGCGGTCCCTCTTGACTGCTAAGATTCTATGGTTTTGTTTTCCAAGCCCTGCCAGGTTTATCAATCCTTAGGCACCAAAGAATATTGTATTTTGGGTTTGTTTTTTAAAGTCTTTAGCAAACCTCATGCTGGTCTTGTTTTATGGCTGATACTGCTCCTGTCGGTCTCACTCCACTGTTATTTCACTTAGTTTCATTGTTGTATGCTTTTAAAATTGTTGTTGCTCTTATGATTAGCTATATAAATTGCAGCAGAGTCAACACAGAAATGTATTTTTAAAAATAAACCAAGTCACCACTTGCAAGTTTCATATAAGCACTGCTGCTAACAGGGTGCTTTTAAACATTATTGAGTTCATGTAATATAAAACAGTGCTTAGGGAAGCATGACATAAATATATTAAAAACCAATTCATTTTAAGTGGTTGTTTCTAGACAAAAGAACCAAAATGGTTTTGATGGACTTATTCATAAAACAAGTTGATTCAATTTTACATCAGAGTGCTGAAGTTAAGAGTATAGCCCTGAGCACGTCCTTAAGCAAGCAAAGTGAAGGGGGTGGGATGAGAGTAGAGGAAAAAGCTGCTAAAAGTGAGACAGCTGGTCTTGGCTGACAGTGGAGAAAAGATGCATTGTGCCCAGCCTGCAGATGATTCTTAGCAAGATTTGCTTGTAATACCAAGGGAGCCAACTGTCATTTGATCTCAGAGGGAAAAAAGTTGGATTCTGCCTTCTGGTACGTACATATTGAGGAACTGGCAGGATACTTGGGGTGGAAAAGCCAGGTTCTGTATCAATTGTGACAACAGAAGGCTAGTTTTAGGAATAAAGCAGCTCCTCCAATCTTTGCACTTTGCTGTGTTTAATACAGCCACATAAGGCAGTTGCTGCATCTTGACTAAAGCCCTCCTGAGACAATACAGAAGATAAGCAAGCATTACCATAATGGTAATGGCTAATTGTAACCAAGATAAGAGTGATGGGGCATCTGGCCCACCAGATTTTGGGACTTCAAATCTCAGAATCTCTAATTTCCCAGAATCCCTAATTTCAAGCTAGCTGGGGCTTCTAGGGGTTGAAATACACACCATATGAGGACCAAAGATTGAAAACCACCTCTGTAGAGCAGCAGTAGCTGGTAGCTTTCAGGTCAGTGAGATATTAAATCCATTCTGGGGCTTAGACTAAACTTCACACGAACCATCCAAGGTGCTGAACTCTATCCCCAAAATACATTCCTACAACTTGGATCACTTCTTTATATCCCAGACTAAAATTAAGAGTGACATGACCACTCTGCCATCTGCCACTGTTGTAGAGGATGCACTAACTGGAAGAAATCTAAATGAAAATATCAAGGCTACTTTAACAAGAAAGGGCCACCTTTCCCCATCTACATAAGTCATCTATTCCAAAGGCCTCAAAACAAGGTTTAAGTAATATCACACAGTGAATGCAACAGGATCTATTTCAGATGTGCATGCTAAAATCTCTATTATTCTATCGAATTTGGTTCTTGGACTGAGCCCAGGGAAATCACAATTCAAATCACCATTCACAGAACTAAGGATAAGCCACTCTCAGAGTAAGATATCTCAGAGTTGTTGTGAAGATTAAAGTATGAAGAGAGGGAAATCATGTGCACCTAACATCCTGAGCTCCTGGAGAAAGGGCAGAATAAACACATAAATGGGTATTTTGAAGATGGGCTTCCTCCGTGCATTCCACTGCACTGTCTCATCTTCCTAAATTGGAGGGGGGGGGGTCAAACTGCTGTCTTTAAATCTATGTCCCCATACCTCTTAAAAACGCAAGTGCAGTGAAAAAAAATTGGCTCAAGGAACCAAAAACTCGCAAATATTGCAGAGTACAGCTCCCAGAATTCCACATGGAGGCCAGTGGCCATCAACTTCTCAAAGCTCAGCTTCTTCTAAACCTTCCCCAAATACACAATAACCTGAAGGTGCAAAGTCTAGCTACTATCTGTAGATCAACCACCAGATGGTACTGTTACAAAGCTCAGGCCACTGATTGGCTGATGACATCCCTAGTAAATGCAAGAATAATTCTGCTTTAAAAGCAGCTTCCAGTAGAGTAATTTCCTGTTGCTCTCTGGTCATTAAGCTTATCTGCTTGGAAAAAAACACTAATGTTTCAGTGATTAACACTCCGTAACTGAAAGCACCTTCTACCTGCTTGTCTCAAAGCACTTTTGAGAATATAAAAGTGTTAACCTTCAACATCTGCTTACCAGAAGTTAATTTCCTCATTTTTAAAGGTGAAGGCATGGGAAAACATGGAATTACTCCTGAAGCCTTTTCAGGCCATTCGCATGCTACAAAAATCTCGAGCATTTCTGATTCCCCCAGGGCCTCTATAGCCTTGGCTAGCAGAACTGGATTCAATATGATTGTCTGAGATATGATGGCCACTTACCGATTTGTCCAAGGTAAATCTTTAAAAAAATGTTAAGAGCCAGATGTTTGTATCCTATGCCCATGCAACTAGATTAGCATTAACAGACCTCTACTACCCCTTTGTTTCAATTCTCATAGGCAGTGAAAGGTGGACGTGAACTTACCAAATTGCATTATACAGAGACAGAGTTTGCCTGGCCCAGTCATGTCTCCCATTTCCCAAGGACTCAGGCAGACCTGTCTTCCAAAATCAATTCTGCAACCTGAATCCATTTAACATCTGGATAGGCAACTGCGGCCCTCCAGATGTTAGCATACAACTCCCATCAGCCCTAGCCAGCACAGCCAATAGTAAATGATGTGAAACATCCAGAGGGCCACAACTACCTGACCTTCTTTCAGCAAAAGATACTGGGCATTGACCCTAAGGATCTTCTATATTGAAAGCATGCATTTTCCCACTTGAAATTCAGGACATCTCCACTTATTTCCAACCACAGCACCACAGGCCATCTCTTTACTGACTGCGGGATGGGATTTGAGAATGTTCCTGAAAATTGATCTGGCCTTTCTGATCGACAGTTACATTACATTCCAAATGTGAGGTCAGAAGGAGTCAAGTTAAAAGTGACTAATCTGCTCAGCAGCATAGGGAGTAGGATTCAAGTTATCCCTTTACCTGTTTTATTGTGTTTTTAAACAGTTTTAGTTGAACTATTTTTAATAGAAGGCTTTATTTATGGCTTTAGCTGCACTTTGGTTGTAAGCCACTTTGAGTTCGGTACCAACAGAAAGGCAGGACATAAATTAATGAACAAACAATTGCTATATACCAATTCAAGGGCTGATGAGATATCCCACAAAAGGGGGGTGGGGTTGAGCCCATCAAAACAGTGATAATCTAGTAAAATGTTTAACCCAGTTCAATCTACAACTCTGTATCACGACAGTTCTCAGAAACTTGCTCAAATCCCAATGCACATAGGAGGAAGGAGGAGGAGGAGCAGAAGCATCGTTCACCTTAATCATGTGAAGTGAGCTAGTTTCCACCAAATCTTAGGAGCACCACTTATATTTTAATATTTAGACTTCAGCTTTGAATAGTTTACATGACTGCTGTCTGAAGACTCAGAAACAAAAAAAGAGTAGGATATGATTTTCAGTAGCTGTACCAAGAGCCAAGCTTCTCTAGCCCACAAGTATGATCTCCTGTGCCCATGTACTTGCCTCCTCTTAAAACCATTCTTCTTGCAAACTGGAGGAACACCAAATGGTTGCCTGTTAGGTTCTGAGCCCAATTCAAAAGACAGGTGTGAAAGCTCTGAGTAGTTTGTCATCAGGAACCTGATGGACCAAGTGTTGCCCATATTAGCAGCCTGGGTTTTGAGCAGGGCCACAGAGACCCTGCTTTCAGATCCACCAGTGAGCATAATCAAGTTGATGGGTACATGAGATATGGCCTTTGCAGTGTTGCCCTGATGCCCTCTCCTGAGAGAGATGGTCAGACCCCTTCCTACCTTCTCATCAAGGGCCCCAAAAATATTCTTATTTCAATCAACAGGGAACAATGTTGCTCACTTCAACTATTTTAGACTGCTTTGTGACACAGTGATGACTATTGTTTCATGCCTCTCTCTTTTTATTTTCAGACATGTTCTTCTAGTGATGGGGTATTGAAGATGGTGCCTTACTAGATAGGTATATCCTATTATAAGCCTCTTCAGAAAGATGATGATGAAAATATTTATTTGTATCCCGCCTTTCTCTCAAAATGAGGACTCAAGGCAGCTTACAATTTAAAAACATAATATACTCAAAACCATACAAAAAGTGAACATTAAAATAGAATTAAACTTTCTACAATATTAAAATGGTTTAAAATATGTAAAAAGATAAAATATCATTAAAAGATAAAAAAAGCTATTAGAACAATTCAGTCCTTCTTAGAACATCTTCAGCCCTTTCTTTAAAAATGCTAAGTTTGAAAAGTACTACACAAGTCTCTTGACTGAAAATAGTTACCAACAACCCTCCAATTTATTCTGATTGAATACTCAAGCTTTTTCCCCACCTAGAATTCCTTATTCCCATTCCCTCAAGTCCATTTTACTGTGTTTCAGAACTATTTCTTAAGGGATCAGATTGGTTCTCCACATCAAAGCAAGAAAAAGCTGTTTATAATGAGAAACACAGAGTTGGGACTCATAGAGCATTTTCATACAAGAGGCTTGGAATACAAACAACTGAGCCTGGGAGTGGTGTTTCTCTCTCTTTTATTTAAAAACAGTGCTTCATTACCATTTTGCAAAGGGTGAGGAAGGGCTCCTCCCTTGCTTTAGAGTTTATAAAAGCCAGCAACATGATCAATAATTTATACACATGGATAGTAATACAAAAAAAAAAAAAGGAATAAAAGCTAAAATTCTAACTACTCCGACCTTCACAATTCCAGCTACTTGATAATAATAAGAGTAACCCAATGAATACTGTATGGTTTGAAAGCTACTGTACAATATGATACTTAAATGGGAGTGGGGTGGGGGGTTGAGGGTGTTAGAGACTGCCACAACATCCTGGAATCCAGATACTCCTTTTCCAGAGTGCACAGGGAAACAGGACCCTGGTCAAACAGCCCAGACATCCTGGGAAATGATCCAGAGGAAAAGAGACTACAACACACCCTACATCCCATAGGTACCTGGCAAGGGAGAAATGCAGGACACACTGCATGAAGAGTCTGGGACATTTTAGGCTTTGCAGTGACCAACTCTGAGTGTTATCAACTCAATCTGGATGGGTCGATATATGTATAGTCATCTTGGTATTGTCCTACCATCCTGCCTAAAGCCTGTCATTGGACTAGCTTTGCCCCAACTATTTTATTTATTTATTTAAAAAAAAAAAGTCTGGAAGGATCACTCAAGCTCCAGGCAAAGTAAGATGCCAAAACTGCAATGCATTGCTATGCTGAATATATAGACTAAATTCCTTGACAATTCTTCCTCAAAAAGCAGCAAAGGCCTTTTAGTGTTCCATCCAAACAAAAGGGAGGAAGCCCAACGAAAGGCTTACAATCTTCCTTAAAAGAAAAAAAAGAGAAAAAAATCAACCGTTAACTAAGTGACATGATGCAGACTTCTAGCCAAGTGAATACTCCAGCGGACGGCTTTGGGAGAAGAAAAAAAAAGTTGTTGTTGGCAGGAAAGATTACAACCGCTAATGAGCAGGATTTTTAAAAAAACAACACTCAGTTCCCAGTCTTTATGAACTGGCAGTGTTTAGATTCAACTTGTCTAAAAGCACTCCCAAATAATCTCTAACTGGTGGTGGCCTAGAAATACGGACAAAATTACTGCAGAAGGATTACCAACGTTTTTGTAGTGTCTGGTTACTTACGGCTGCCAGCTCTGAATGTGAACATCTTTCTGCAGTTTTCTGCCCTTCCCTTGTGAAGCAATGATGGCCTCCCCATCTTAAAATTAAGATGAGAAGGTCAGGGAAGGTAGGGAGGGGAAAGAACACTAGCAAAATACACTAGAAAGACCAGTTTAACTCTGACTACGAGAAAACAGCTTGCCTCAGTAACTGGAGGTTTAGTTTTGTTACACTGTAAATAAAAGCAATTTTCAAACAAGACAGGCAAAGAGGGGAGTGGGAAGAGAGCTGGGCTCTTCAGACAATAAGGTCACCAAAATAGTGTTTTATGCAACAAAGAATCTAGTATACTGGTGTATACTGCAAACATATTTGACATTCTCAAGAGCGTAATAAAAACAAAAACACACAAAACCTCTACACCAGCCCTCCATCTTGTCTCCTAGGATTTTGGTTTTTTCCAATTTTAAAACCAGTGCAAACAGGTAACACACCCCTAAAACTTCTCTTCAGCCTCCACCCCCCACCCTAATCCCGCATTCTAGCATGCTGGAGTTGGTAAGCAGCATTATATTCCCCTAGCTGTTGCAAACTCTCTTTTTGTTTAGGCGTGGGACACCGTAGCAAAGATGTCACCCAAACTTGGTTCCTATTCTTGAAATCTAAGGTGTGCCCACACTGACTAAAAATAAACACGGGAAAGGGGTCACAGGAAAACCTGCAAAGCCTTAACTTTGCATCCACTCTATTAAGATGTCCAGGGTGTTTTAAGACCCAAAGGGTAAATAAGAGCTTGCTAAAGAGCTGCTGTACTACAGAATCAGTTTGCTGGCTATTTCAAGAGAAACGGAGGCATGAATGTACTGTTACTAATAGTGTTCTTTGCCACGGACCTCACCGTGTTTCGCTAAAGAGGGTTTGTTTTGCCCTTCCATTTTACAGATACAAAAATAGACAAGGGAAACGCCCTGGCTATGGTCATCCCACAGCTGACCTTAGTGCAGATGCAACTAAAATGAGCAGCTGATTCTCAAACTAGGATCTATTTGTAACCGGATGGGCTATTGATTCCATTCAGCCTTTTATGACTACAACTGAGTGGCGCTTGGCTTCCTTAACAAAGGAGCTGCACAGCCTGTAACATCCACTGGTATCCAAAGTGTTCAGCATTTTGTATGTAAGACAAGCAAGCTCACTCAATTACTGTGGGAAGAGCTATGCAACCTGCATCTTTTTCTGTAATGAAGGGTCTTCCTATCATACAGTTGGTAGTGCATTTCAGAGATCTTTGCTGCGTCTCATTCCCTGGGCAAGGATCAAGTCCAATCCCACCCTCAATTGCTTTGTGCTGAAAATAGGCTTCCGGTGAACATGACACTAGATATTTAAGTAAGTCAGAAAAGTAAGTCCTTGATTTTGTGAAAGCCCAGGCAACCCTCCATTCCCCCTCTCCATTTTTTTAAGCTAACTAAAATATTTATATACAAAAAAAAACACAACAGAAATTGTCATAACAGCAACAAACCAAACTTTGGCTTGAAAAATAAGACAACAAAAAAGAGAAGTGGCCAACAGGCTGGCAGTTTGGTGTCACCTTGTTCCAGAGAATGAACACTGTTAGAGTCTCTAGCTTAATTAAGACCTCCCTTGCCCTTCTCTCTTCAGGCATCCTCCCCAGCATCCTCGGCGCAAGCACTGAGAGGGCACAACGGGAGCAGGAGCGAAGACAGGAGTCATGTGCGCCTGGGTCAGTGCATTTCCTTGATAGTCCTGCTCACTGAAGTGTTTCAGGATGTCTCTGTTCCTATGTTGACATTGGTGGGCAGATGATGACATGAACTGAGCAGGCTTCAGCTACAAGTCCACCCCCTAGCTGCCCTTTCAAAGGTGAAATAATCACCCAGTACCACTTTAGGCAGGCCACGGAGCCAAAGGGAATTGTGCTTCTCTAACAGGTAGGGTTTTATTAAAGGTAAAAGCTGCAGAGAATCTGCACGAGGTGCGAAGAGAATTGTGAAAGCTGAGAGGGCAAGGCAGGGTCTCCTCTGCTAGTTTGACTTCCAAAATAAGCGGCAAGATACTTGAAAGCAGTGGCTTGCTTGTTGTCACACGCATGCTTCTATAGTAACTTACAAGACACCCACTGCATAAAATAAAGGGCATTCCATGTACAATTTTTTTTAAAAAAGAAAATCAAGGGTGGGGCAAATCGATGGGCTCTGAGTCTTCCTGATGCCCATCTCAGCTAAAAACTTGCAATACATCCCCAAGCTGAGCAATATGGACGCAGATTTCTTCTTGGGGGGGTTATCCACTAAGGGTTCTGAGCTGCGAACCAAGGCAAAAGTTTTTCCTTTTTTAAAATTGTTTTGAAATATGTTTGGTTGTCCCCAGATGCTGAAGCTATACAAGGATGACTTCTAGGGTAGTGTTATGACAATAGCAGGTCCTCCCCATCTCTGCCACTTTTCTGGGAACAGGATACATTTTTCTCTTTTCATGCAATTTTTCGGTAGCATACTCGCAGCCAAGCTAACCAGCTCAGGGTGAAAAGAAGAGGGTCTTGGACCTTTAGTGATCTAAGTAGCTGAGTGCAGCATCGGTGCAAGCTTTCCCCATCATTGTCGAGTTCTAACTTCAGGATGTGTTGCAGGTCTGCCACCAGACTTCCGGTTATCTCAGACAGAACTCTCTTCGCCATGGCTTCAAGTGTCATAATCAGTGTTCCCCATCTGCTGCTGCTCCTCCAGCACAGGAAAGAGGGAGAGGGCAGATAGACAGGAAGACCATAGCAAGTGAAAAAAAACAAAGAAGGAGAGCCTTGGTAGTGGACAACAATCACTAAAGTAAAGTGTATGGAGAGAAGCAATAAGATCAAATACTCATTTCAAGTCTTGACCCCTAAAACCATTAACAGACAAAGTCTTTGGGCAGCTTTGAGGAGCACTGTCTTGAAAATTGGAAAATCTTGATGCTTCCGGAACTATCCTGAGCCCAGGTGTGCCAGATGGCAATAAAACTGGGCAACATTTGGGTCAGCATGCAGGTTCCAGCTGCAGACAATGAGCATGGCCCTTTGGAGGGAGAGGGGCTCTTCCTTATGTCACTGCAGGCCTCAGGCACCAGACCCATGTAAAATATAAACGCCTGCATGTTCCTGATTTAATTCCATGATGCTGGTTCCTAAGGGTGCTCCTTAGCTCTATTAATCTCTTTTGTGATTGGTAGGATAAGCTACGCATATACAGACATGGAAATGCATTATGTTTACCACAGTTAAAAAAAAAACAACCCAAAAAAACCAACAACCCAAAAATGCACAATCTTTGGAACAAAAGAATTAAAGGCAGAAATTTAAAGGAAAAATACATATTCAAAGAACATAGTGAGGTATAAAAAAGTATTTCTCTTGTTTTTTTTTTTTGTTTTCCTCCTCTTCTTGCTATAGAGTTCCTCTACTAGTAAATATTGCAATAGCCAGGCCTCATGAACTGGGGGGGCTGTCCCACTTGCAGGGGGGCTCACGTCACTTCAGTAAGGGGCGAATCGGCTGTAGCCACCTCGGTATAAACTTGCCTGTAGAAGTTAATGGACAGAAGAAAGCAGCTATTAGAAGCCTCGAGGGAAAAACATGTCACCTGCAAGGCCGCTTTCACTTCAAAATCCAAGGAGAAATTTTCCAAAAGTTTAGAGTCAAACTAAACAGGGTAGATATCCTAGCATTAACAGAAACTAATGAATTAAAAGCCAACCTAAACGAAAAGTCAGGGGATGGAAGAGCATCTGCAGACAGATTGCTCCTTGCAGAAAATCTGGAAATGCTTGAAAGTAAAGAGGAAGGTAAGCTGGGTGATACAGCTTAGGTTTCCAAAGGAACCTGTTGGAAGTTAAGATTTGCAGTCCCCTCATCTCAATAATGCACTGCCAAATTTACAATTAAGACCTGGGCCCATCAATTTAATTTGTATCGTTCATAAAAACAAAGTTACAGAAATGACTATGAACAAGACAATAAAACAGCAGCTTTGACTCAGGAATGCTAAGGGATCTCGTATGTCTATACATTATACGCATATACAGACATGATGCATTAGGCCTTGACTGTTTCTGAGACCTTATCTGGGAATCTTCAGGAAACAGCTGTATTCTGACATCAACTATCATGTGGGGATTCTGGTACTGCAGCCCCTTTGGTGGGACTAGGAGTGGCTATAATTTTATCTTTCTATTTTTACCATTTCTCAACATGCACAAGACGCAATGCCACCCTTCTTTCCCTGCAACAGGTATGTCTGATGTTTTCCCCTACTATACAAGAAGTGAGATTTATCAACCAATAATACTCATGCAAAGGTCTGTTGGCAAACATATGAATGCATGGAGAAAGAGAGAAAAGAAGAGCATACTCACCACAGCGCCAACTCCATAGCTAGCGGCAGGGGCAAGGGCGTGGTAAGGGTCTGCTGTGTACACCCTGCCATAACTGAAGAAAGGGGGAGGGGGGAGAAAAAGAAGTTACTTCACAGAAAACCTCAGAAGGTGTCTTTGTCCAAGAAGAACAGTTAAAAGGAGTGAATCCTCCCTTTCTCTGTATCAAACTTATTTCAAGAGGACACCATTAGACTTGACACATGGAGATGCCAATCCCATACTGAAAAATAATGAGACCCCCAAAATAATGAGACTTTTGATGAAGTCAAAAAGAACCATTATTTTAAAGAATGCTCCCTTCCCACTGCAGGTGTGTTTTGAGCAGTGCTGAAATGTTCCCTTGGTTCCATAAAAGATTTCCCAGAAGAGGCGGATGGTTTTAGACTTGCAAGGAAGAAAGCAGAGACCATGCTCAGACTCTGCTTGAACAGAAGTGAGCTCTCCCACCATCCAGAGCTTACAGTGATGCAGGAGAGGGAGAAGACCTATTGATGCCAGGGGAGGTGCTAAGTGCTGCCAAACAGTTGGTGTAAGTGGTGCTAGAATATAAATGCAGAACAGGAAGGAAAAACTACATAAATCATGCCTTCATGCAAATGCTCTGTTATTTTGCAAGTCAGCCTCAACTGTGACAATTATCTGCCTTGGCACATACTGTTTATTGTCAAAGGATGTGGGATGATTGGGCAACTGTAGCCATATTCCTCATGGAGAAATGGGGGCACACCAAGAATACACTTCAGCAGACTTTAAACCCTGTAGTAGTATTCATGGGCTTGGTAATTGTGAATAAAGTCATAATGACAGCAATAAACCTTGCTCCCTACTCAGTGATTGAAAGAAAGAAGTCTGCTTTGAGAAGTTTGCTTCAGCTGGGCCTTCTGGTGGAATCAGACTAAAAAATGTTTTAAGAGGCAACAATTTCTGGACTTATAGCTACTGAATGAAAGGCAGGGAGAATTCTTGTTCCTTGCCAGTGACCAGTTAAAAGGGCTGGGCCATACCACTGCCTTTATGGTGACTTCTCACCAACAGCACAGACCAGAGACAACATCTGCATCAGTGCCGACCCTTGAACGAAAACTAGCACATCAGGTGTTGCAGGTTGATCCCTCTCAGTTACCGTGGTGACCAAACCAGTACAGAAAGGGTTATCTTCTACCACAGAGCAAGAGCTCAGAGTAGAGTTATGGTGTGCTGCTGCCTACAGTTGTGTAATGACCTCCAGTGATCTGTATGGGTATGAATCAAGGATGCACCACCTTTGTGGTCACAGGAAGATATTGCACAATCACAGTAGCACAGCACCACTTATCTCTAACATACTCCCTAAGGAGCTTCATACATGATCTCTCATCAGGTCCAGGTCAGGGGGCAGTGGGAGGAGTCAGAAAGGCCAGCCAATCATGTCACTAAGGCTGGATCTGTTGAGTGAGCACAGATGCCACCGCTTTCTAAAATGGAAGGAATGCTAATTAATTATGGTGGGAAGCTTGTGACACAGAATGGATAGTTCTAATGTATACAAACTAACACATACTTTCTGCAAATTGTCACTACCCTCTTTTTCTCCCCAAAGGTAGCACTGCCTTGTGAAGAGACAAAGAATGGAGCTGGCAACTTTGCTCCCAAGAAACAGTCACAGATCTGGGCTCATCATTTTGAAAGAGGTATGTGCTTATGGCTACCTCAAGTCACCTAAAGTCTGCTAGTGACAAAATCCATTTGGAAGCAATACTTCCAAGCTTTGCATCCATGGTGTGTCAGGAACAGGGCGCAATGAAATGTCAAAAGACAACTGTGCTCTTTTGACCCCCAGATACAACAGAACCTCCCCCTCCCCACTTCCTTACATACCCATCGCTGTAAGCCGCTGCAGCGGCTGCAGCAGCAGTGGCTGCTGTGGCAGTGGCAGGCTGTGCATATCTGTAGGCTGCATATCCACCCTGCAGGAAAGAAGAGAACTGACTTTATAGATACCTGATCCCTCTCACAAAATAGAATCATACACACAACACAGAGAGAGGAATTGTTTCAAACTGCATCAACTCCCATGTCACATTAAATCATGAAAACCCTCACTAACCCGTGTACCATGGGCATTTTTTAAAAAAAAATCCTTCTGCTGCCCAGGGCCGGGGGAATCTTGTAACTTACAGCAATCCTCTAAGAGGCAATTCAGGTGGATTAGACTGTGCTATGGTAATTTCTATAGAAGAATCAATCAACAAGAAACAGAAAGAAATAGAAAAACAAAGATGTCATCCTCCCAACTGTCTCTGACCATGAACATTGTAAGAAGGCGTTTTGTGGTGGAGTGGGGACAAGTGCCACACAGTTTAATTATTATTTTAACTAGAACAATGCTATTGAGAAAATATTTCTCCCTGAGATTCTTATCCTTCACTTCTGAAATTTGAGAAAAAGGGGAAAATTCCAGTGTTTAAGTCCAAATCCTCAGCAGAGTCACTGAAATGCACGTGATTTGAGATCACTGGGCTGCTTCTCAGCTCTTACATTGTGGCTTGGCCAGAACCAAAACAAGAGATGACCCAAGGGAAAATCAACCAATGCCATCATGCCTAAGGGAAGTCAATGCATAATATGATCTGCATGGACAGACAGACACATGAAAAGAGCAGCCTGCAGCAGGCTTTCTAAAATTGGATGGAGTCTTCCAAGACCTGAAACCCATCATTACTGACCCTTCTGCAAGCTGAGGGCAATCTTTGAGAGGAATATTCCAAAGATGGAAAGCAGGCTGTCAAGATAAAGCTGTGTAGATTGTCAATGAACTAAAATCCAATCTTGTTGATGAGCTTCCCTCCTGACATGTTTTCCCCTCTCACTCTTTCTGTCAATTCTGAATGACTTAAGGACTAAAAAAAAATATTTTGGATTCTTATCACTATGCCCAAGTCTTCTTCTTCCTGAGCTTTTGTTGTGACTCCCTCTTGGTTTTGTCAACAACAGCCTCAAAATCTTGGCCTTTGATACTCTCTTCTTGGTTATGCCCTGTTGTTTCACTCCTTTCATTTACTCCCATACTTAAAACATCTTCATCCTCTTACGGTGAAAGCTGTCCTCTTTCCTCTTTAGAGCCCCCCATAAAATCTTCTACAAGGCCTTTCTTGGACTATCATACCTATCACATCTGTATGCATCTGCTTTTACCTCATTTAACCTCCAATGTTGCTATTTAGCAGATTTCGACTCTCCATTTTATTCTCTTGCACACAACCAGCTTTGACTTGCCTATCTTAAGCAGAAGCCTTTTGAACAGGAACTGCATTTGCTCCTTTATCTTATACAATAACCAACATTCTGTTGGCCCCACTAAAGATAAAGCAGTTATAAGCAGAACAATATCACATCCCTCTTTTAATGCCTGCCTCTGGTGTATGGTGAGGAGTGGATTTTGTTGAACAATCTTACTTTGTTGCTAGGGCTATTAAGTGATTGCTTTGGGAATACCAAAATGATGTTTAAATACCCAAAAATGCTGCAAGCTGCCATTCAAACAACAAAATGGCAGAAGACAGCACTTTCTTGCTGTAATTATAATGGATCAAGGACATGCTTAAGACAAAGGATGTAAAAATGATACAGCTTTGGAATTAAAGGTATTGCATGGAATGAAAAACTTGTCTTTTCAGAAACTCCAGACTCACAATTTGTATAGATTTGAAGCACTGACAGCAAATCCAAAGAAGCTTGATGCTTCATTAAGACAGCTGTATGTGAAAAACAGGAAAACAATTCAACCTCTGAGAACCTCTACATTTTGCCAACCCTACAAAGACACAAAACTGGTTCAAAAAAATCATTCTAGTGATGTTTGGTGAAGTTTTCTGTGAATTTGTGGATCATTTGTATCAGAGGTAGACCAAAGCAATGAGCCAGGAGCCAATTTTTTTCCCCCAGGGTCTTTCCAGAGAATGGAGTGCTAAAACATACAAAATACAAAGAAAGAGAGAGAGGGGAGTAGCAGGGAGTTCACTGCTGGTTTTGAAAAATGTGATTGATTGATTGATTGATTGATTGATTCATTGATTGACTGATTCATTGATTCATTCATTATGTTAAAGAGTGCACTGAGGCCCTGCAACCTATTCAAAGGGTAAACTGCCCCTCCTGTCCAGAAAAATGATAGTTAGGATATCTGGAAGGATCAAGGATTTCAAAAACGGCCTTGGGGAGTCACATGAGCATTTGGCCCACTACTGATCTATATTCCTGCTAGTAGTCCCAAGATCCTCAAGTGAGAGTGCTGTTCTTCAGTCCCACTCTTGCCATAGGTTATCTGATAAGGACACTCAAGAGGGCCTTCTTGGTGGCTGCTTCCAGAATGTGGAATTTGCTTCTATAAGAGACAAGGCTGGCCATCTCTCTGCTCTCCTTCTACTGGTAGGTAAATACCATTTTATCTAAATAGTCATCTGATGATTAACAGCGATGTGGTTTTCTGGAAAAAGGAGAATTTTCTGGGAAAAAATTCCAGTGCTCTAAATAATTTCTAATTTAGCGTCTTTGGTTTAAATGTTATTTTTATATACATTCACAACTTTATGTGGAAATTATTTTCTTGGAATATTTGTGATGATGCAAATGCTGTACCTTGATATGTATCCACAATTTAATTTTCTTGTGCTAAGGTATAACTATGGTACCTTCAGCTTCACTTACTCACTCCCTGTACTACTTATCCATTCCACTTCAAGCTGAGAAAAATCTGATTCAGTATAACTAGTTGCACGTTCTACTTCACTGAAAGATGGGTGTGAGTCTATGGGCGTAGGCAATGTATTAGATTTTGTCTTGACTACCTGCACTTGTGATTGATGGAGCAGCAAGAGATTTTGCAAAACAGAAACAAGCTTAGCAGTGCATGCATTTGTTAGTCTGTTCCTCTGAGCACTCGTTTATCACTGCTTACCTGCTTAGAAGAATAACTAGATGTTTATATTCTATATTTGGCTAACATGACTGGCTGCAGAACAACAGCCCAAACGACTATAGATATAAGTGTGTGTGTGTGCGCACGCACACATGTATAGTGTGAAAAATTTTCCACAGAAGAATATAGCACTGGAAAATTTTCCAGAATTTTCCACTTTACATCACTGATGGTTAATTGGTTGTGCAGAAGGGTTTTTTTAAAAAAGGTGTGTATGTGATGTATTTTTATTATTGTTGTTTTTAAAATGCTTTTAAACTTGTTTTAAATTACTTGTGTTTAATTGTCTAGATAACTTATAGCTCATTTAACTGTTTTTTATCTTTTTAGTATTAGATTTTTAGCTGTCCTTCGTTTGAATCAATGTTTTAAGTCACCTTGGGTCACATGTTGGGAGAAAGACAAGACATAAAAAAGTAAAACTCAGTCAGTCAACCCATCAATCAGTATAAAGTTACTCTGATAAAATAAATCGTTTTGAGCCAGCTAGCAACTACTACCCTAAGGAACATACTATCAAAGGCTATAAAAAAACCGAGTGTTAATTCTTTTCCTGCTTAGTCTCTATAAATGTGTGGAACAATTACTATTTTAAAGTTATGTCTCTGGATTCTATTAAAGGTATTGTATTTTGAAGAGGACAATGGAAGAAGAGGGGAGAACCTGGGGCAAAAGAATCCAGACACATACAAAGTAAAGATGATTCACTCTAAATGGAAATGCATAATGATATTTTGTCTCCGCCCAGGTATACCATGGCAACAAAGCCCTGATAATAGTTGTAGAATTTAGACTTGTTTCCCTTCTATAGTAAAATAAACCCTTAGAGGGCAAAGCCTTAAAATGACTGACCTTGGGAGCAGGAGAGGGAGCCCTTCTCCTTGATTTAAAGTTGATTTCACTATCAGCTACAAATCAACACAATTCTGAAACAGGTATTGCTTTATGCCCTCTGCTACAGCAGAATGGAGAATGTCTCTACTGCTTCTCCCCCTGAACAGTGAAAGGTCAGAACTCTAAGCCTCCCTGGAGCTTTGTTTCGAGTTTTCTGTTAATCCCACTGAGTTAGCTCCAATAGCTGAAAGAAAATTTTGCAGCTAGAGATCTGCAGGAACCATCCTTTCCTTGTAATTTTTTTTTAAAGATCAGGCTGTAGAAGTATCAACACATATGATACTCAGACATGTTCAGATGTCACCATCACTGTCCTTGGCAACAATGACTACTGAGCAGCTTGCCTCAAAATGTGCCCAATGTGCTCCCTTCCCAAGATATTTTTCTACTGACATTTGAAATAATAGGTTGTGTTAAACATAATGTGGAAACATGAGGATGAGATGCAGTTTCAAACTTAAGAAAGATTTTTTTTTCCATCTCAGTCTCTTGAACTTGCATTTCTTATAAAGGAAAGAAAGACTAAATAAGGGTAGGGAAAGGCAATGGTATAGCATTTATTAAATTAAAAAGAAATCAAAACAAAACTAAGCATGCTGACATTTGGAACTAAAAACAACCAGCAAAATCACCACGTTCAGACTCATATTGGCTAGTTCTATCTATCCCAGCATTCTCTTGGGACAGCAGTTTGCCCTAGGCTCTACCACAAGCTCGGTGAAGTACACAGCCTCAATTACTATAGCGTGCAGCCACAACGACCTGCTATTACGGAAACAGTCAGTCACCACTGAAGTTAACATTCCAAACCTTAAACAATTCCCATATAGCACCCCCCTCAATTTTTTTAAAAAATCTCCCACCCTAACCCTGTCTCACACCACAAAATGTTAATAATTATAACAAGCAATAACCCATCTGTTATATCAGAGAAGGGAACAGAGACTCCACTGAGAGATTTAGAGCGAGATGTTAACATTTCTTCAGCTGACTGCACAACAAACGGGAGGGGAGGGAGGAAAAAAAATTCATTGGAAAAACAGAGTTAAAAATAGCTGATGTGTATCTTCTGGTAAGCATGCACTGATGCAGATGTGAAATTGTTAATATAAAATAAATGATGCCCATGTATGAATGATCACATCTGTGTGATATGAAAATCTTCACATTCTCATTATGTATGCATTAAATAAAACCAAGAACTGGGACTAAAACATATTTCTTGACACACTCCTCATATAAGAGGAAGGAACACAGATAAAAAACTGTTGGGATGAATGAAGCCTGCCTGAAATTTAGCAGGTCACAATGCAAAGAGAATAAGGGAAAAAATGCATTTCTTATTTCTTTCCTACCTTAGGTGAACTTTGAATGTGCATGAAATAGATACATAACCCCCAGTGCAAGACTCTTTACTCAGCAAGAGTTTCTTGTGTTTAGGGCATTCCTGCACTGAAGTACCAAGTTCCTCATAACTGCACAGAAAACGCTCAAGGCACTTGTAGCAGTTCACTTCTTGCAGCTTTGGTTGAAGGGACTGCCTGTTAACTAACTTAACGAGGACAACTTTTTCTCTGCCCAGAAACTTTCAGGTCTTGGCCCAATGTACATTTTATACTTCTCTGCAGTCACTCATATTATGTAGAATATTTAATCCTAACTGCTGCAAGACATTCTTTAAACAATGTAGTGTTCCTGTCAACCAGTGAAAGGGACAGAGCATAACCAGCTGCTCCATATTTCTTTGCAGCTGGACAGTTATGAATGTATGCTTCAGAGGGCCCGATTTCAATCTCTAGGCGATTTGTGCCAATTCCTCCAATTTCAGTTTGGCAACAGATATTGATCACTTTGTTTTCACCTTTAAAACCAAATGGGCAACTGTGAGCATGTGATGGCGACACCTTTCTCCTAGGAGGAGGAAAGCCCCCAAAGTGTAATCACAAGGGGTCAACAGGAGTAGGTGGTAGTGGGAGGGGGATGTGGATGTCAATATTTACCAGGAAACAGATAGTTAACATCAAAGGCTTTTCACAAAAGAGATGTCTGTTTCAGCATGGGGCAATATATAAGAATAACAAGGATTGCCCAAGTGCTACTTTAGCAAGGTAGGAAGGTGGAGATTAGTTTCATTTAGTCTGCAGTTCACTGAAAGGCTTGGTATGTCTCAAGTGCTGTGAAGAGCTGTCTTTAATTATCTTTTCCCATCATATGTATGCATGAAGAGCCCTACAGACTTGCTGCAAGGGTCTCATTTGTCAGTCACATTGGCTACCTGAAGTAAAGTGGCAGAAATACATTAAGCTCGATCTTACAGCTTTCTGTTGGGAAATAGAAGTGGCAGGAGTCGAGGTAACCTACGGCTCAATAACCAAAGCTACAGAAAAACGTCCCTTTGGCTTTTTAGGCAAGCCACCTGCCTCCAAAAATAACCTGTGGTTTCAGTATCTCTCCCAGTAACTTAAGCTTAACAACAATCAAAAACTGCCTTGTTGAGTAAAAACATGTTTTCTATTGTACTGAAACTATCAAGGAAGACTTTTGAACATGGTTATAATTTGGTCTTGGTAATTTTTCATCCCTCTTGATTTTAGAAGTGTAGGACCCAGCACTCCTATGCAAATCTCTGCAAATTATGCATGCACAAACATAAGCATATACATGCACCACTTTTTTTAAAAAAAAATTATAGTGTCAGGTCTGCTATAACTGCCTATCTCTACAACTGGTACGTGTATGTATGTATGTATGTATGTCTGTGTGTACATACACACACACACACACACACACATATACACATACTTGTGTGTGTGTGTGTGTGTGTTTATCTATATCCCTGACACAGTAGGAAAACACATACGCTCAGCTCGCTGTGTCTACAGTCTTTCATCCAATCCACTTTGAAAACAGTTAAGATCTTAGCTCTTCTTCTCATATTCTGTCTTACTATCTCTCAAGACACTGATGCTCTAAGAATTTTACATACTTGAGCACCATCTGCTGGAAAGTTCCATTTTGCTTGCTAAGTTACACATAGAACATTTTCTTCTCTGTGTAAACAGTCATGACCTTTCCAGACCATGTGTTCATGTAATGCATATGTAATGCCATGAAGGACAAACCAGTCTTTTCCAGTCAATGCTGGTTTTGCATGTTCTCACTCACAAGCCCATTGCAGCATCTTTCTGAATCAGTCTGAAATTCTTTCAAATACTGTACAAAAATTCAAAATACTTTGAAAGCATTCTTCTTGCATGTTTTGGAATGTTTCTGGAACCACAAACTGCACTGCAAAAATCAGAGTACAAAAAAACAAAGAATAACGGTTCAAACTAGAGTTTGGTCCAGAAAGAGCAGATCAGGTTGGCTTTCTTAAAAATGTGGCGTAAATGAAATCCTCAAGCAACCCTGGTAACACATGAACTGATGATTATCCCTTTTTATCAGCATCCTCTAATCTGATGCTGTTCTGATTTTTTTGGACTACAACTCCCTGAATTCCTCATCACTGGACATACTAACTGTGGCTAATGAGAGCTGAAGTCAGAAATAACTGGAGGCCAATTGGCTGGAGGGCTTCCTATCTTTGTATGACAGGACAGAGCAAGTCCTGAGGCTTAAATCAAATGTCACAGTAGTGCCCAGTCAGTGGTGCAATAAAACTTTCTCTCCTCATCTGACACGCAAAAACCTTCTTTAGATGACTTCCCAGTACTGACAAAGAAGATTTTTGTGGATGAGTATGAGCTGCAAGGGGGAGATCCCTCCTTTTTCCTGGTTCTCTTGTATAGAGAAAGTGGTTCCATCTGTGGAAGAACCCCACTGGATCATAATCTGTGATGGCAATCACAGAAACTGCTGGTGCTTGCATCTGTGATCTGCCAGGAAGTGACCATCTTAAATGGAGAAAAATGGTTAGCTACAACTAGCTTAAGCCACACTCAGACATAGTAGTTTAACTCTCCTGGGAGTCATGATCTGATCTATTAGCCTCCATAGAGTTTCAGAAATTTATTCCTTTATTGGCAGCTTTCCTGATGAAATCAGAACTCTAAATTCAATTCCTTAAGCTGACAAAAATGTTTTGTAACACAGTGTAAATGTGTGAAATTAAGTGAACTAGAGGCAACTGCAAGGACACTGCTGGAACTCTGTGCTTGAATAGGACTCTTGGCTCATAAGTGCTTTGAGGATACTGCTTATATACTGTTAACCATCACTCAGTTACAGTAGATAGGTGAAATCTGTGATTTTTGGTAAATCTTTCGGCCTAGAATTCAACAGGAGATTGTCAAACTTCTGTGACAGATCATTTTTTAAAATGGGGAAATGGGCACGCATCAGTTACTAAGTTTCTTTCCAAAATGTCCAGCAACAATGCTTTGTTGAAAGCATGAATAATAAACAGGAGAAAAGAAAATATGCTTTTTATATTATACAGTAGTTACATATAACTATATATTACATATATATATATATATACATACATATACAAGAAGCTTGGCTGGTTTACTATTCTTTAGGAAGCTCTTCTATTTGTTAAGAAAGTGGAATTTGTGCAGCACTGGGAGATAGAGGAGTTTTGATCACATGCTCACAAACACATGCTGGCCTTTTTAAATAAAAAAAAAAGACTCTGTTCCCATCTCTAATTTGGCGCTGGAACGGTTAGTATTAATTCAAGGGTTCGGTTTTTTTCACTGCAATCCACAATCTGATTGGTTGGCAGGTCACACTGGCACTCCTACCTGAGGTATTTTAGCGCTAATGATTGGTTCCTGTAAGACTATTCTATAACAGAACACAGGAAGAGCAATTCAAAAACACAGCTGTGGAAGGAAACAATCACACAAAAAGCCCACCAATGGGTTTACCAGCCTTTTCTTTCCAGAGGATGCAAGCACGCTTTTCATAGTTAGGGTTGGTCTTTTAAGACAGCTGCTCTTGCAAAGCAAGTCCACACTTAAAGGAAGCTGCCCTAGAAGTTGTTCCATCCCCTATCTTCCCCCTTCTGCACCCTGGGGCTGATAACCTACATTTTTAATGCCGAAGACCAATAAATCCTGTGGGACACCCATTGTCATGAAAATATAGCGAGGTAGGATGACTGCCTCAGAGAAGAAAAGGAGATGAAGAAACAAAAAAAAAGGGGGGGGGTGAACAGGTCTTAAGAACACTGTTTTCTCTCCTGTATTTTCTCTTTCCTAGTTTATTTACTGTAGTTCTGTTCTCTTCCACACCTCACAAACCTTAAGAATGGGATCTAAATTATTATCCCTTTCTCTTTTTACTGCAGTCTGTTGTCAGCACCTGAGCTTAATGTGGTAGATACTGTCTCCCTCACTTCAACATGTGCTCCTTTCGTACTCCCTATAAGTACACCAGGCTGATGCTCTCTTCATTCCCCCCTCCATAATGGCTACTTTCCCACAAAGGCAGGAAAAGAAACAGCTAAAAGGTCATTACATAGGAACATCACCCATCTGACTCATGCCAACTAAGACAGCAGAAAGCTTAGAAGTTATGACTGAGATGTAGCCGTACATTTCAGTTCAGCTGAGAATGAAAAGCAATGGGGAAAGCTCAATTAATCTACCTTGAGAGAGTTCATTTACTGTAGCTTTCTTTTCTTTCCCACCTAACAATATTTAGGAATGAGATCTTGATCACTGATAGCAAAATGACCAATCCATACCATTCTAGACCTTGTTGTAGTGGCGGTATGCCTTCAAGTTGACCCTAAGGCAAAGGTTTTCTTGGCAAGATTTATTCAGAGGGGGTTTGCCTTTGCCTGCCTCTGAGGCTGAGAGACTGTGACCTGCTCAAGGTCACCCACTGGGTTTCCATGGTTGAGCAGGGATTCAAACCCTCATCTCCAGAGTCATAGTCCAACACTCAAGCCACTACACTGCAGTGGCTCTCATTTTATATCTGAGACCTATTTAATTGCCAAGGATATTGTGCAGCATAAAGTTGCAGTGTGAAGATTTTATATACTATGAATATTGCAGCCTATCATAAACAACTCCTTTTGCCTCAGGAAGGAGAGAATCCCTTCCAATACAAGTAGGGAATTCATTATACCTGACAGCCTTTCTTGCCATTCACAGTCATGGGAAAATGTCATACATTTGCCTGTCTCCTCACTACCTGACTGGCATTCAGCTGTCTCCTCTGCATGAAGCAACAATTTAGGTATGGGGTGGGGAGACCCAGCACCATTCTTTTGAATTTCTCCACAAATTACATACAGCAGAGAATCTGGCCAAGCTAGGATGACTGATTTATATAAAATCCACAAATCAGTAATTCTGGAAAATAGTTGAAATATAAGCACTATGGTGGGACTTTTTATGTTTGGCTAGAATGCCACCTACTTGCTGTAGCTAGCTTGTTTTGAGGAAGATGTCCCTTTCCAAAGTGCTGGCTAACACAGACCAGAAGCAACTGAAGTTGGCCCATCTACTACCTATTCATAAATTTTACTCCTTTATTTTTTCAAAAGGAAGAATACAAATTTCACTTGTCCTAATGATTTAATTATGATGTATTTTTAAATATGACTTTAATTATAGTATTTGAATGCTTTTATGCTTTCAGTGTATTTTAATCATAATGTGTTTTTAATTAGTATGCTGGTTTTAATTGTATTTTAAACCTTTGTTGTACCCTGCCTCGAGCTTTGAGGAGAGGTAGGTAACAAATAAAATTTTTTATTACTATTACTGTTGTGGTTGTTGTTGTTGTAACTCTGCTGGCACAGTGTCCAACACTGGGGTGTTATGAGGGTCAAAATGTTGAAAGCTTCTCTCTAAAACAGATATAGATAGCTCACTCTTACAGGCTTTGCTACTATGAGGCAGTGATGGTGTCTGAAAAGCATGACTTACGGGTATGTGTGCCTCAGACTGCAAAGCAAACTGCACCAACTCGATGCCTTCCACATTCTGTGCTTTCTAAGCACCTGGTATTGATTGGCAGTCTCTCATTCAAGTACTAACCAGGTCTAACCTTGTTTAGCATCCAAGGTCACACAGGATCTGGTGCTTTTAGGGTATTTACAAGACTCCATATGATGAATGATAAGTTTGAAAAGGATGATGACTTCAACTTCATGCTTTCACTCAGGGAGACTAAGGAGAACAAACTAAGGGACAAAAAAATTAAAAAAAAAATTAAAATCCCATGGTCCTATTTAGGGAACGAAGTTGAAAGATGTTACCCTAAAGATGATTGATATGGACACTATATAAAGGCAGAGTCATATATTTTCCAGGATGGCTAACATTCACATTTCTATGGTGCACAAGGTTTGGTGACTCTGGAGTTCACTTACGATATTGCTCCTACCTAAATCAAACCTTCAAAAGATTCAAAGAGGGAGACAGGAAGGTGTGAGGGAAAGGAAAGATCTGAGGCTAAAGCAATCCTGATATTTTGGGTAGATCCAAATTATGCCAATCAGAGATGGAAACTTTAATATGCTAATCGTCTCTCAGGTTGATTAGTAGTAGATCATACTTGCATGAAAATAATACCCGGTAAACTGATCTTGGCAATGGTCAAGAAACCCAGGGGGCTCAGGCCTTGCACCCAGGGGCAAGTGCAGTGACAGAGAAACATGCTTGCATTCTAAATATATGATGTATATATCCACAAGGAAGAAGAAAATGAAAGTAAATTATATCTGAAAACACAAAACAAAACCAAAAACATCAACCCGAAAAAGAAAAAGGCTGGCTTGTCAGGGACTGGGGATGAGAAGGCTCCGGTGTGTGTACTTACATAGAGGTCAGCACCGTAAAATCCGTCCTGGTAAACCACACTGCAGAAAATCCACACAAAAACAAAACAAAAAAAAACAAAACAAAAACAAAAAAGAACAGAAAACACATTCCGGTTATTGAGGACGGCAGCATGCACATGCATTTTACACAGGCAGGTGATGTATGAATCCATAACCTGGGCTTTCGGGCGGGAGCAAATCAGCAAGAGATCGTGTGTGCGCACGCACGCTAGACAGCTCCATATCATCCTCCATGGCATGCAGGCGGGCAGGGCAGGAGGGGAGACAGTATGCAAAGGGGGAATGGGGAGAGATCAACCCTTATACTGTACAATAAAGTATTGCTGTTGTTGCTTTTTAAAAGGACTAGATGCTCTTAAGAGGAGAAACCAAACTTTAACTCTAGTTGTTAACCTGGAAAAGCTTTAGATAACCCTCTAAACACATGGACAAACTGATCTGATGAAATGGGCTTCAAGGAGAAGCAGCAAGTCCTTGGGGAGAAGTTCATGAAGTGCTGGAGTCCACCTAGATCAGAAACACACCAAGATTTGTGTATAATTCTGCATCTTGCAGCCTTGTGTGATCATTTCCTAATATCCATACATCACCTGTTTTATACCCTGTACATTAGACATGCGGTAAGATTGGGCTGATCACACAAGCATGCAAAGTATTATTATTCAGCACCTTAAAAATATTGATGCAACACCTTAGAAAGAGGGAGGGGACCCAAACCAATCAATTCTGATCAAGGTAAGCACAGATAAATGTAACCAAAAAAGAAATACCCACAATGCATTGCTTTCACAAGCAGAGATAATGAGCTAAAAGGGTTAGGTGATTTGATCCAAGGTCCAAAAACTGAAAATTAAGGGCAGGGGGGATTTCTGACGGTAATGACACATTCCACAGCAGAGAGCAGCACCTGGGGGGTTTAGCTGCACTGGAGCTCTCTCGAGTTTGACAGCCACTAATTAACATGTCTTCCAGAACTTCCAGAGGCAAAACTTTGGGAATGTGGAAGCCCCAAGACTTACTGGAACATTTCACAGCACAAACCACTTTGCTCTGGTAGGGCAGAGGACCAGGGAAGGACAAGGAAGGAAGAGAGGGATTTGCCACAGCCCTGGTTATGAATGCATGCTTTAGCACTGCACAGCTTTCCCCTGCTTTATTCCCCTGGACAGCTGAATGCTAAATCACTCACATTAAACAGCATTAGTTCTCCATATATGAGATTCTTGTGTGCATGTATCTGGCTTACCAGGTAATGTTATCACAGGCTAGGAGGTAGGAGGCAGTATTACGTGTAATTTTTTTCCATATGCCAACTGGAGTGCAAAATGATGCCAAGTTTCTCCCACTCTGCCCAGAACACACTCACCTATAGGAAGTTACAAACAACAAGGCCAGGATATCTTGGCTATAAGTCTGCCTTTTAATCATCTGGGTTCTACAGTAATGCAAGCTACTCTTAAGTTTGTGGATAAGTGGATATCAAGTAGTATCCAAGTTCATAATGGTCACAATCCACTCCCTATGGAGAAAACGGCATTCAAATGTTGATCTAATAAAACACAACAGATAAGGACAAATAGACTTATGACACTTTCTTACACAGAAAGTAAATCAATTGAGGGAGACCAAGGCAACTTTAAAGATGTATTACAGGTTGGGGGAAATTTTGGCTCTACCTTTAATTTCTGGTGTTGGTTTATCAGCTTCATCTTGTTACTAAAATCATGTTAGATTTTTCCACTGACATTCTGAAACAGTGAATTCCAGAAACTCTCACAAATGTGGTAAAGCACCTCTTATCACATTTCAGCTGACTTGGATGTCTCCCTTTTCAGCAAATTTATTTCTTGAAGAAGATCATCCAGCTCTTATGATTTACTCTAAAATGCTAAGGGGGAGAAAAGTGATGTACTGCATAGTAACAAAGTAACAAAGCCCTCTCACTGCCCCCCGCATATATTTTCTTCATTTGTTAAATTTTCCCTCTACTATATATTGAGAAAAACTGTACAATCAAAATATTCTGACTAAAACTCCCTCTTCGTAAAAGGCTTCCTGCTGTTCAGCATCTTTGGATTTACTAGTCAATTTTATAAAATTAACTTGCACAATTTAGAACAGCAGCTTGTTTTCTGTTGTCTGTCTTCAACCAGTAAGCAATTCACTGTCAGCTGAATATAGAAGATTGTCTCAAGAACAAACTCTAGGGGGAAACCACAGGCTACATTGAATTTAAATTGCCTGAATCTCACGGTAGTCACAAAGAAAGTTCTCCCAGGAGCACTGCTGGGGGCAACTATTTTTCTAAGAATATTCTACCTGTTACTATCAGGGATAACAACATCAACATGACCTTCCTATTAACATTTTTATATTTCTGTGTATTAACTCCTAGATACCAGTCACTGAAAGGGGGACACTATGTGATCATCCCGTAGAAGCAATTTCACTAAGTTATCCCAGTAATTCTTCCCGCGTGAATCAGGAAGAAAGCTCCACACAGGTACATGCTACTTTATTGGGCAGAACAATAAAATATACTACTTTCTTCTGTAAAGAAAATAGCAATCTGGCAACTGCACATTGCTCCCAGCTTTAAATTCTGGACACAACAATTCAGTCCTAAAAAGTTATTAAAATGTTTTATCTGAAATATTTTCACTTCAAACATTTGTTTCTGTAACATCATTGTGGCCATGGATAACTGCGCAGGTTGTTGGGATCACTGTTTTGAAGCATCTCCCTGAAAAACTGGCCACAGCACAGCCACAAAATCTCTTCTGGTTTCTGGTTTTCAGCCATTCATAGCCAATTTTTATAGTGGAGTGAGAGGAGGCAGAATCTTTACGTTTTTCCACTTCTGGAAGCATCCAGGAGTGTTACCAGAGAAATGCGGGGAGGGGGCGAATTCAGGGGTCTTGTAGGAGCCCAGAGGGTCCAAAAACGCCCTGGGATCCACATGTGGCCCACAGACTGCAGCGTCCCCACCTCTAGTTCAAAGAAAGGAGAGTATTAGTTGGATCATGCTCCTAGAACAAAGAAAAAAGAAGCTTGATCCAAATAATGCTCTCTTGCTGGTTTCTTCCTGCTCAGGTTACCTCAGAGAAAGATCTGAGAATGGCAGCCAGGGAACACCCAGGTGCAGCAGCATCTTCACATGCCAAGTGAAACCTCAGAAGAAAACCTTGAGGGCTTTTGGCATCCTGTCAAGCTTCAAAAACCTTCTTCAAAAAGTGAAGTTACGCACACCTTCAAAATAACAATAGAGCAGCTTGTTGTTGTAGATTTATTTCTCTGCCATGGAAATCATTCAAAAGCAAAAGGAGCAAGACCAGATATTAATATATTTGATTTATATCAATGTGCTGTTGCTGCTGCTGGTTTTTTATTTTTTTACAAACTGTACTTCATTTTCCTGCCCGTCATGTATCCTGTTTCTAAACTGATTTGATAGATTTTTTGTTTGTTTGTTTTAACCCTTCTCAAAATTTCTCCAAGAAAGCAAATCCATTGTGGGTAACTATCTTTCCTTTGTCCTATTCCCAGACAGTGTGCAATGCAGCTAAGAAGCAACATGTGCCACTCCTGGGTCACTTAATTGAATTGGACTTCAGAGAGCAGAAGCTGCCTCACTCCATGGACTCTACACCCTTTCTGTATCTTTCTTTCATAGGAACACTACTTTCCCAAAGCCAGATTATTTCCATGCTGCCAACTGCTGACATATGCTAGAGAAACTGGCAAATTAATTGAAACTGCTACCCTTCAATAATTAGCTTCTTCAGATAAAGTTATTTTTTTTCCCATTCACTAAGTAAGATTTTAGACTGCCTTACCCTGTGTAATTGGGTGCAGAGTGTTCTGGGATTGGCATATCCTGACTCTCACCAGCCATCACGTCTCTACTTTTTGTTTTTCAGCTAACTTTCAGCGCACTGTCGGTTGGCTTTCAACTCTTACCCTGGGTAGGCTGGGATGGCTGCTGGAGGTACCGCCCGCACTGCACCATACACTGTCCGTCCTCGGCCCCTCAGATGGGCTCCCCTGAATGCAGCTGCTGTGGTGGCTGCCGTTGGATAAGGAAAGCCAGGAACTGTGAAGAGACACAGACAGACAGACAAGAAAAACCGTGAGGAGGGTCACTCTATCTGCCTAGTTCATAATAACCATCTCTGACTAGAATGATATGCAACTCCAGAGCTGAGCACAAGTCCTGCAAAGGAGCAGCATGCTTAGAGCACTGATAATATCGCGTATCTCTTGCTATACCTCAGCCCTGAAAGGAAGGCACGGTTGTAAAGAGGCCTGGCATGCAAGGGATTAATGCTGTGTCATGCCTTATTCATCACAAACTGCAAACTGTTTCCCCTCTTTCTCCATAATGCCATGCAGTATGGTTAGAAAGAGTCCAAGAAGCACAGAGAGTTGCTGTTAATATAGATAGGTGACTCTTCCATATATTTGGGAACAGGAAGCACTTAAAATGCTTCCTCATTTTGAACTGGTGAGCTCACAACAAGGTGAGATGCTTTTGCATCTGTATTCTGGCTCCACCCAGTCCGCCCAAGTTTAATTTAAAGAAAGGTCAAAAAAACCAACAGAAGGTAACCAAAATTAATCATAAAGTGCCAGTTTACCAAGAGCCCACCTTCTGGCAAAGGTGACCATTAAGTGGTTTTTTATTTTTTACACTTCATGCTGGAGTAAACTGGCCTAGGGCAAAACGGTGTCAAAATCCTGAATCCTGAAAAGGCAGCAGGGAACACAATGCAATAAACAGATAACCCAGAAGGCACTCATGAGTCACAAGGCACAAATGCAACCCAAGGTGCTTCCAGACACATGCCACAAGGGGGCCTCCAGTGGACTTGCCATTTAGTAGCTTGAATAATATGTACTTTGGAGTGTGGCCTCTTTCATCTTCTTCAGATCTAATGCCAGGGGACTTGGGCCTTCCACATGTATATCCTCCCTTATGGATTCATAGCATCCTTATCATGCGGGGAGGCCCCAGCCACAAGTGGGCATGCAAATACAACTCAAGCTGAAAAGGGTTATGGCCACGGTTCAGAGAAATGATGCCTCTTAGTGAGAAGGCCCACCTGTTCGTGTACATATTATACAGACTGAAAAGAAAAAGGCTAACAGATCACTGTTTACTCAAGCACAGTAACAATACAGGGGCCAATAGGGGCTACTTACTGATTAAAGGAATGTAAGTGTTAATACCCCCCCTTCCTGACAGGGGCACTGCAGCGTCATTGCCCAGCGAGACATCTGCTTGAAAACTGGATGCTAATTTAGTTTTAAAAAGAATAAAAAATGTAAAAAAGGTTATAAAGAAACAGCAGATTGAGAACACAAACAAACACCACTGCAGTCAAATGGCAAAAATAGAATCAGCATTTAAGTTCTACCTGCATATAATTCAGGGCCATACACTGCTCCAACCACAGGGCTCAGCTTCCAACCTAAAAGAATAAAGACAGAAGTGAGCACCAAGACCTACTGGAGGAGATGAGCAAATAATTCAGCAAGTGGCTTCTTTTGCTTATCCCCTTGACTTGCTTCCATGCAGATTGATCCTCTGTATAAAGACAGACTATGTTTTCCTGACTTCTCGTGTTCTGGACATAGATAGAGGAAGAAGCAAATACCATCTGATTCTTTTTTTGGCAGCGAACTCTGCCAATTACTTCCTACAGTCCGAGTACAAAGCTTACAGTGCGCCATTCCTTTTCCATTATCGTTCTTTTTTAAAAGGCCACGGCTGGAGTGAAGGAACAAATGAAAAATATGAAGCCAAGTCTAACACTAATACAAGATACATTAGAGTAAGAATGAACAAATTATTTTTGAAAGTAAGAGCCCAAAACCTCTGAAAACCTGATCAGGCAAGGTCACCCACTGTTACTGTGGTAGCGAACACCATCTTCATCACCACCACCATTGCTATATCATCAGCCTCATAATCTTCACCATCACCTTTATTTATACTCCACCTTTCTTCTCTGGACTGGAATTCAAGGTAGCTTACTCTTGAACGGTGACAGCAAGTTTCACCTGATGTTGTGGCAGCCAGGTACACTTGGAAGTGTCTACTTCTTAGCATGGGGGAAAGGGCTTTCCCCAGGTTGCTCAAATGCTAGGTCACATTCTTTCTGGAACTGCAAATGATCCACACTCTCTCTGTATTCAGGGAAGGGGTTGAGGTACATCTATTCAACTTTGCTTTGAAAGCTATTCTTATATACTTTTAATATTTTATTGTTTTTTTAATTGCACGCAGTTTTATTTTTGATTTTTTTTGTACCCCATCTGCTGAGTTCCAGAAAGGAGTTACATAAATCTGCTGTTATTATGGACCCCAAAGCTGGCTCTGACTTATGGTGACCCTGTCCTAGGTTTTCTTGGCACGTTTTCTTCAGAGTAGATTTGCCCCTGCCTTCTTTTATGTGCCTTGCCCAAAGTCACCCAGTGGGTTTCTATGGCTCAGCAAGGATTCGAACCCTGGTCTCTTGGAGTCCTAGTACAACACCCAAACCAGTATAACACTCTGGCTCTCATATTACAGAAATATCTCAAATGAAACACATTATCTGGAAATACTATGATTTTATTGTAATAATCAGAAAATAAAATAGATCATTTGGAAAGAGTCAAGGGCCTGTCTTAACACAACTCATTTAATACACAAGCAGCGGTGGAACAACAGGTAGTTCACACGGATTCTACAGGGCTACCACTGAACAGCCAGGCATACACACTCAGAACTTTGTGTTACTCCTGCAATGGATTATAATAGGACTGGCCAGGTTTTTGAACATGCACACTACAACTCCTTCTGCTAATCTAGGGAAACTCTACTTCATATCAACTCCTCTTCAAAGAAAATGGGATCTGCACAAAAATCACATACAGATCATGTTTAAAAGGCTGATCCCAACTGCCTCTGCTTTAATCTGTCAGAGTGGTTTCCTCAACATGATAACCATGTTAGAAATGTACAGTAATGCACAAATGCACTTTAATTATTATGCATTGTTTTCTTTATTTTCAGTAACTTCTCCTACATTTCTGGGTTGTCTGAAAAATATATCTGCAGTAGTATTTTTAAATACTTGTCCATATGAAACATAAAAGTCATTAATAAGCATCCCAGAAGACAAGGTTCAACAGGAATAAGTTAATAGCTTGATATAGCTATGGTCTTTTAAAAGGAATATAAACTTCTGGGTCACAGCTATATGCGTTTTGTACAGTGCACAGAAAAAAGAAAGAAAAAAGTAACCCTGTAGATTTGGCTAGCTATTAAACAGTATTCTGGATCAGATGGACCCTGTAGGTTTATCAGAGGCCATTAGGGTAACATTTCAGTACCTCATGTACGCCTTTTCTGCTACATCTGAAGAGCCATTGTTCAATGTTGAAGCATATGAATGTTCCAGATTTAACCTCCTGTGTTTCTGGTAGCTAGCACTGCCAAGGAAGTTCTTAGTCAAAGACCCTGAAGAGCAGCTATTCAGAATGGATGGTGTTGGGTTAGATGCACCAATGACCTGACAAGTGCAAGTCTGTCCTTGTGGGATGAAGGCAAAGGTCATGACGTATGTGAATCTTCTCTGCTTACTGCCAATTCACAAATCTTTACAGATAACAAGGCTGGGGAAACCCTATGAGATTTCAGACTGCCAATCTGAGTAGACAGTATGCAGCTAGATGGACTGAAGTTTTAATTTGATATAAGGCAACTCCATATAGCAATCTTAACATAAGATTAACAAACCATTAAGAAGATCATGTTGATTTATTTTCCTTTTACAGCAGAGTCAACACAGGTCTCTTTGTGGTTCATAAAGGGTCCTGTTTGGACACCACAAGAAGAATTCTTGAGAATTCTGCCTTTTTGTGGATGAGCAACCATGGTACATCCAGAAACAGCTAAAAAACCTGTGGACCTACAATCCATAGAGTGTTTAGCATAATGCTCAAACTCAAGAACACAACGGATTCTGGCTTTTCTTTCCCTCATGTTTTGTTCTAACATTAAATCTTAGGTTTTGTCAAAGGAGAGACAAGCTGGACCCTGCTGGCACAGTCTGTGCATCATGCTGAACAAATTATGGTCAGAAAGTCTTTGCAGCAGGACTCACTGGCACTCTTATGCCAATATCTTGCTCTGTCCTCAAGGATTCTGGCTCATTGTTCCACGTGAACATAGGGAGAATGTGAGGGAGCCTTCCTACGAAGTGAAAGTAATTGCAGTGAATACTCTTCCAAGCTCATGTATGGAGTATCCCTTACCCTTTGGAAAACTGGTCAGACATTTCATGTCAATGTTTATAGACACAAAGCACATAAGGTTTTGAAACCTTTTTTTCACCAAGCTACACTAAAATCCAAGAGGAAGGAACTTAACCCCATGCTTATTACCTCTTTCCTCCATACCTCTCTTGTTCATTATTAGCATCAACATGTCCTCTTACCATTTGCATATGGTGTGACCATCTTCTTATTAGTCATCACTCGCGCGGTAGCATTATTAACCTAAAAGTAAAAAGGGGGAAAGGGAGGAGAGGGAGGGAAGCATAGGACTTTAGCAAAAATGGTGGAAAGCTCTTTATTTTTTTTAAATCTTTTTTTTAAAATTGAATACATTTAAATTTACTTTTACAGAGTATCTTTAAATTAGATATTAAAACTGTTTAAAAAGTTTTAATTCTGAAATTTTAATTATGCATTAAAGAAAAGGCCAAAAAGAGTAGATCTTCACAGGCATCCCTGAACTGGTTATTTGATGCTCTTCTGATTCAATGGGGAAAAACTCCCTTCTTGATATTTTCTTCATGCTCAGCTTGCTGAAATGAAGCTGTGAACAAAAAAACATCTTGTCTTATCATTTAGTAGCCTTTCACTGAACTGCAGTGGCCTACTAATATTACAGCAAGACTGCTATTCAGGCAGAAAGGCAGCCTAGATCCCAGGTGCCTTGGATTAATTCTCTCTGCCCCTAAAAGGCTTTGGATTCCCAAGCAAAACACCAGGAATGGACGACATCCATCTCCAAATGCTAACTTTTGAGAAGGATAAAAATGCACACCACTGAGAAATTTGAAAGGTGTCTCCTGATTTCCTAGTGCCCTCCACCATCATTACAGAGCTCTTTATAGTCTGAAGCATTCAAAGCACTGCAGCAAGTGAATGTTACAGCAGAGATGGTGCTAGTAAAACATGGGAAGGGTAGGCAAAGCCAAATTGCTGCAGCCCTGGGTCAGGCACAGCCTCAGAGCTCTTGCACAGAGGGTGAAGGCTGAGCTAGAATCAGTGACTTTTCAAAATCCTAGATGACAACAGAACAAACTACCACAGCAACTGCAAGACCAAGTAAACAAAGGGAAACATTTAGATGCCCTCTGCTGTTTAATTAAAAAGGAGAGCTCAAGCAGGGAAAAAGGGAGCCTGGAATCTCATTACTCTAATTTTAGCCCCCAAACAATATAAACATTACACATTTAAAAAGAAAGAATGGGAAACAACAATGATGAGACTGAGAGCATGCTGTTAAAACACACATATAAAAGAAAAACAACAACAACAGTCGATTAATAGGGCTCAGGAGGGGAAGGGGGGGAGAGGTCTCACAGACAATCATTAAGATGGAGCAAGTGCCTGAAATCAGCTGCTACAGCAGAGTGCAATACAACCACTTAAAGGAAAAATGGCCAAAACCAATCAGAAACCACCAGTCAGCAAAGAGAGACCAACAGCTGCATTTAACCGAGTGGAGAAAAAAAAACGGCAAGGGAGAAAGAGAGAACAATCACAGGTCTGGAAAGAAGGAGAGCAAGAGAGAAAGGAAGGAGGAGGAGAGAAAGAGGAAAGGTATGGGTGCATTAATAAAACCAGCCAAACTGGAGTTCAGTAACTCTGAGTAAGATGTGCGGGGGAAATCACCAGGAAATCAGTAATCAAACAGCTCAGACTATACATAACGGTGTATACATCCAAAGTCCAGGCGGCATTACTCAACAGCATTGAAAATAAAAGTGGGGTGGGAAAGGAAAAAGGAAAGCGGAGGGGACAACAAGTCAAATCACATTTTGTAGTGTTAATGTGAAATGGCAGATGGATTTTTTTTCTTTCTTAATTTTGTTTTGCATTAAAAAAAGAAAATAAATAAGCTTCTCCTCTAGCACTTTTGGTTTCACTTACCGCCAACTCGTACCATCGCCAGCATTGTGTATAGTTACCATGGAAAGAGTGAGTCAAGTGAAGGGCCCTAAACACTAAACCATTGAAAAGGGAAATAAAACAACAAAAACAAAACAAAAAACAAAACAAAAAAAGCAAAATATGCAGACATCTTACTCAAAACGGCGGCTTTTAAGTTTTTCCCCCTTATATTTAGTACTTTTTTTTCTTAAAAAGGATGGGAGCAAGAAAAGGGGCCAGTTAGCCTTCAATATGAGGGAACAGAAAATAAATCCCTAAGCAATTATGCCCCCATGTAGGTAACACCAGCTATACATGATTGCTAAACTCCATGCCCAGTGCTAGAGATAATTTTGAGTGCATATTTCTTTACTGCAACTGTATCGAGCAACACACTCTACTACATTTCTCCCTGGTCTATCCGTTCCTTCCCATTATTAATATAATTTCACACTCATATAGAGGAAAACTGGCCTCTACAAAAAGGCAGATACTGACTGGCCCCCTTTGTTGTTAAACACCAAGTTACCAGATGGACAGTGTTCTTTTCGTTAGTTTTGATCAGGTGTGGCAAGAGAAATTCAGAGCCTCATAAACTGAAGCAAAGGAAAATCAAGACAGCAGAAGGGCAAAATTTGGAGTGGGCTGGAAACCAACTTAAAGAAAAGAAAGAAAAGAAAGAGAAAAAAAGGAAAAAATGCCTAAAATAAGAAAACATACAGATATATATTTGGGTGGAGGGCGTTATTTTTATATACCTCAGTGCAAAGGGTAGGGAGTGAAAAAACACAGAGATACAAACACACACACGCACACATACACACACAAGACAGGAATCCAAATGTGAAATAAGTGAGGCAAGACACAAAAAAAGAAACAAAAGGAATAAATATAAAGAAGAAATTGAATTACTGAAGACATGCACCTCGATTTTACGGCCCTCTACCACGGTGCCGTGTAATTTCTCCCTGGCCCTGTCTGCATCAGCACTATTCTCGAAAGTTACGAACCCGAATCCCTGCATGCAGCGGGAGAAGGGGGGAAAACATGCACATCGTTATATATTGAAATACTGATATCTAGATAAATAGAGAAAAAAAATATCACAGTATGAAATTGACATCAGCACAACTTAGCAATACTCTCCTAGAGTCACATTTTGGTTCATGCATGTTTCATGAAAGAAATTTAATTCTTTTTTAAAAAAGGAAGAAATAATTAGATTAAAAATAATAATAAAACATAAAGCAATTGAGGCCAGACCAAAAATAAGTACAGTTACTCGAGACAAATTTTGAAAAGTAAACTAGTTCCTAGCCTGATGGAACACAATTTGTTAAAGCTGAGATGAAAATCTTGCCATTCAGGACCACTCAAATACATATTTTTGCAACACTCAGTTATCTTTATGGCAAGGATATACACAGGCAGGTGTTTTGAACAAGCCACAGTAAGAAAGGGGGTGCAACATTAGAAATTACTCCATATTAACACTGGGACAGAAATCCAAGTCCTTTGCAGCAACTCTGGGGATATCTGGCTTCATTTTTTATTGGCTTTCATCTACCTATGTAAGATTACCCATATTAAAAAGAAATGTCATGTAACTTTTATGTATAGAAGCCACTGTATATTCCTTCTAGTGCAAATCAAATGCATCACTGGGCATGACCAATGCACTATGTCATTATTTCAGATATTGGACTCTGTTTCTATACAAACCTGCAACATAGGGCTCCCTGTTAATTTTGAACAGTATTTGCCCTTCTTTCTCCATCTTTTTTTCCACTTCCTTCCTTCCATAACTTGTTTTAGTTTTAAAATTCCCTAAACAACAACAAAATTGTGCTGGTGCACAGCTTGAAAATGCTACTTTTTTCGACTATAATTATTGGAATCCCACAGTCATCATGACCTGCTGTCATCTTAAAAAGTACCTTTACAAGCTCCCTGCTGGTGTGACTCACCTTAGATTGGCCTGCATGACTCACCAGTTCAAGACTGATACAACTGTCCTACCATTCCATCAAGGTTTCTGGATGTTACTAATACATATATTTTAAGCAACGGACAAACACGTGGGGAAATAGTAAACTTTTTTTAAAAAGCATTTAAAAGAGAGGGTTTATAGTATCTTTACCACAGAGGACATTTTCCGCTGGTGTACACTGTATAAGATATATTGAAAGAACTGGATCTGTCAGATATGAAGGATTATTTAGACATGTTGTTTTAGAGTTAAATCAACAACACAAGGTAGGGAATACATAGCCCTGGCTCACTCCCATTGTAATTCTCCATAAATACTGGAACCTCTATCCTTCAGATTCACTGTTTGGCATGTGTACGGGGGCTGGCATGCTCTCCTTTTCATGTGTTCATTTACTTGAACAAGTTATATTGTTTCCTGATCCCGTGGTGTCTGCTTCACAACTATTACTTGGTTAGCTATACAAGGAAAATTATTGAAGAAATAGTACAAGGTATGTATATGTCACTATAAAGCAACAGCTTATTTTGTAGAGAAATACAAAGCTCTAAGGGAGGCATTAGCTGGGAATAAACATCCCAAAACAGGACCTGTTTAGGAAGCCACTGATTTACAAGAACTGAAGAACTTTCACAGGAACCAAATTAAAAGAACTAAATTGTTGAATCATGGAACTATATGAAAATCACACAGACTGAACAAATGCTTGTCAGCATATATGTATGGATTTACTTGTAGTTCACTTTTCCTTTAAAAAGGTCCGACTCTAGCTAAACCTGCCAGCAGTCTCCTATCCAACCATTGATCAGATCTACTTCTATTCAGTTTCCAACAATGCTTGAGCAGTAGTTGCCCTAATCAAAAGAACAGACAAAATGCTAAATAAAACATCATCTGTTTTAAATATAACAATATTTTATTCTAATACTGTCACTACAAAACTGGAAAGAAGGAAGTTGTACAAATTACTGGCACTAAAAATAAAACCTCAGGCAACTAAACACTACAATCATATCCACAGTGCTCTCAGTGTTAAGTCTAGCTGAATTCAGCCAGATTTACCTATGGGCAGACAAGCGCAGGAATGTGTTGCAGCTGACATAAATCTGTACTTCTTTTCAAGGAATATCATTTTTTGTTACGAAGCAGCTAGAGAAGCATTTTCATTTTTCCGCAAGGAAAAATAATTTAAATGGGTCATGATTTTAAAGTGCTCTTGAAGGTGCTATAATGAGAACCTGCTAGGGCTCAAGTCTTTCGCTGTCCCAGTGGTGTTGAGTGTGCTGGATTTTGTGCTTCACAGTTGGGTTTCCTATCATAAGCTGCCCTATATTTGTAGAGTTCACTGGAAAGCATATTCAAGGGACAGCATAAAGGTTTCTTTAGAAATGTACTTGATAATTAAACTGGGTTGCTGGATTCTCTTGCAAAAATCATCTGTACCAAAAGCTGAAGCATCTTTTCCATGAAAGGACTTATCCAAACAAGCAAGAGCAAAAGCTCTCTGCTAGTCCCCTATTCCTCTTCCCTCTAGGAACTCTAAGACCTTGACAGGTCTACAATCATTTTCAAAAGTGTGCAGCTGGTGGCAACTGCAGCCTTTTCAGATGGCCCTTTCCCCTGGAGGCTACACTCAGGGAAAAAGGAAAGCCACCCTTCTGCTCCACTACTCCCACAGCCAGACTCTGTTCTACTGGAGTGAGCGGATGGAAGAGCCGGCTGCTGGGAAAATTGCTTCTGGTACTAAAATACCAGAAAAATAGCTACCGTCAGTGATGCAGTAAAGAAAGAGAGGCTATTTGACCTCCCTGTTTGTGCTCTGCTAATGGACAGATAACAGCTACTTTATGAGAGCACGTTTCTGATTGCTGGGAGGTAGGTAACATGGTTCCCAGAGGCACTCCTGTACCCAAGCGCAACTGAAGGACTTTGCCGATACCTTCACAGATTTTTACTTGCATTTCTTCTTTATATTTATCATACAAGCTGTCTTGAGTCCCAGGTTGCTAGGAGTGCTTCAAAGAGAAATGCTTGCCCTTCCCCATTGCTTGCTATCCATAGTTTTAAGAAGGAAAAAGTTAGAGGCATGGACACGAAGACAGCTGGTGGTAGCAGGAAGTGGGAAGACATGGGGAAAAGGCTGAGGGTAATCTGACAGAGAAGTGAAGGAAGCAAGAAGACTGGGGTTAAGGTGAGGAGGACTGCAAACAGTAACATAAAGAATCAGGAAGCCTGTATAGCAACCTCACAGAGCAATCATGACAGTCCTTTTGTGAGTGAGCAACCTCAGTGGGGCAACTGTTTTGTGATCATACCAATACTTCTTCAAAATCCCAAAGCATGCTCACTCCAAAAAATGTGGTGACCCCTTGCCAGAAAAAGCTCAAGCTCAATTTCACATGGATTATGAGATATAACTGCGAAGCCCAGGTGCCCCATGAAGGGAGTTACATCTTTTGGCTACTGTCATTTGTGATGTTCTGAACAGCTTCTTTTCTTTAAACTCATGATATCTTGTATCATGTATAGTGGTAACAAAAGATCTGGGAGGGGCACAGATCACTATTCCAATACTGTAACAGCAAAAACTAAAACGAAAAACAAGAATAAAAAGAGGATGAAACCAATGAATTGTAAATCTCTCTCTCTCTCTCAATCTCTCTCTGCCTAATGTATCTCACAGTGTGGATATGAAGACATAAGGAAAGTATGGTTTCCTGGGCAATTTGGAGTAAGATCAGGGTACAAATATGGTAAATAAGATTTAGATTTAGATTTAGCAAATACTCCTATTGCAGCTTAATTTTTCAACTTTGCCCTGAAAAAAAATAAAATAAAAACGAATATCCACAAAATCAAAGTTCTTTTTGATTTTTTTAAAAACTGTTCAGATATAGCAAATAGTAAAAGAGAAGATAATGGCAGAGATCCTCTCTCATCTCTGGCAAACTGCATAGCTCTGTTATCATTCTTCCACTGTGGTTCCATTTCCAACCACATGCAGCCTCATCTGATGGTGCCAGAGTGCACACTCCACCACCATCTCACTTCTAGGCACTACCTGGGTGCAGTTTTGCACTCATGAAAAAGGAGGAGTCAGTGCTCTACAAGACCGCAAGTGTATTCAATGGCTTGGCCATGAAGGTGTGTCTCAGTGGTATCAGTTGAAGTTATGGAGTGGGGACAAACTAGTTCCTGGATGCTTTCTTCCACAATGACCTTCAAACTGCATGTGCCAGCATAATGGGAGTTTACACAAGTAAATGTCACCAACGGGATTCTGGATAATATAGGCATAACTCAGTTAGCAAAACCTTTGAAAAAGAAGTGTCTTTTTACAAAGTCTTTTTATACCCAACCAGCTCCCTTTTCTTTCTTGCCACCTGTTTTTTTCAGCAGCACAGACATAGAGAGGATGGCAAAAAAACGGAATGGAGAAATACAGGCTTCCACTGTAAGGTAGCAGTGGTATCTCTGCAGCAAGCAATGCAGTACACTAAGTCTGAGCTGGGAAAGAAAGCTGTGTGCACCAACCTAAAACAAGAAAGGTAAATTGCAGCTGTCTCCATAATTTCTTACTGAGCATATATGAGAGCAAAACAGTGAAAAAGGGTGAAAGCAAATAAACCTGCCACACCAGCTATTTCCCACACATTAAAAAAGCATATATCTTATGACTAGACACCAAAATAAAATCATAAGAAAAGAGGAGGCTGGTAAAAGAAAACAATCATCCCTGGATGCAGTTTTGAAGACTTCTAGTAATCTCTAAAAGGTTCAAAATGCTTTTGTTAAATTATGTTAGGCTTACTTGATTGTTTTATTTCATGCATTCATATTGTTAGTTTTCATAAAAAGCTTCCTGAAACATGATGAACTGCTCTTCTTCTTCTTTTTTTTATGGCATCAGAAGTGATCCCTATTCCTTCCATGATATTCCTGCCTCTGGCACTCAATTTTCTGCTCAAGAAATGCTCAAGAACTCATCTACTCCATTAACTGGGGTATACCTGTATATGCATTCTTTTAAAGCAAAATCACACTGCATCCTCCTTAAAGCATACCCTTATTATACCGATGTAACAATATAATGAAGTACCTAAAGTGGATTATATACTGGGTGAAATTATACAAGCAGATCAACAGCTCTGGATTCAGAAACTCATAAATATTTATAAATAATGTGTTTCAATAGGAACCGGTGATAATTTTGAGGCTAAATTTTTTGATGATTAGCCTTTGCTCCCCACTAAATTAAAGATTTCATCCTGTTTGAGTGACCGTTGCTTGAACTAAATCCTCATAAATAAACCTCTCTTGTAACCTGGAACAATCTGCAGCCCGAGACACCCCATTTTCTTTAAGGAGCGGTTCAAGGACCCTGTAGATACCAAGTAACTGTTACCCTTTTAGTCTGGCCTCAGATTCTGCAATAAATAACAAGCAACAGGATGAGCAGTGTAAAAATAATAATTGTACAGAGTTTTTAAAAATGTTTCCATCTCTGAAGAATGAAAAAGAAAATTTACCATGTAACCGTAAAGGGAGAAATCAAAAGCAGAAGATTCTCCTGGGTGTGGCCAGAACACAGAAATTAAGGAAAAAATAATAAAAACAAAAACAAACAAACAAAAAAATAAATAAAACCCAAAGGAAACTAAACAGAGCCCCTTGAAATCCATGCATTGTTAACCCTTGTTGTTGTTTTTTCATTGTGTTTAGAATATTCACCTCAGAAGCAGAATCTTTATCTTATCACATTGGAATAGAATCCCATAATTTCAACTGCTGAGCTATCCAGATACATATGTAGATTAATCCGTTTGAGCTTCTTGCTTTTAAAATTTATAAAGTTATATACTGGCCATCCTTGATAATCCATCTGAGATGAGTGACTGGAATCAGGAAAAAAACCCTATTCTGTTTAAAGTTAGCATCTTGTTTTCCAAGCTCTGCAAGGAAAAGACTGTGGAACTGCTATCTAACACTACATTTCTCTGATTGAACTTAAATGTGCTATGTTAAATGTGAGCAGAAGTTGGCTGCACCTATTTTAGCAGTTTTACTGATCAAGTAAAAATGGCACTTGAGAGTTATAAATAGAGAAAATTCTTCTACCAGGCTGTTCAATAAAAATCCCATGAACAGCAGAGTGCAATCCCACTTGTTTGTTTAGTACCACCATCACTATCATAAGTAAAAAGAGAGGGCACATCTACTGCATTTTAAATTTTTGAAAATACCCTTTTGTGAAAGCATGACTATGCCCTAAATTACAGACATGGAACTTCACTCCCATGCCTTACTTTGTGGGGTCTACACACTAGCAGTTGGCAGGATCAATCACATGCATATTCCTACAGAAATTCACAACACACATCCATACCAATTCATTCATACATTTACAGACAAACTGCTGACTTCAGAAAGCCTGTCTGTATTACATGAGCTGTTCATGAAGTAAGAGATTCTACACTGAGCGCTGAGAAAGTGGCCTCTCCTTTTTACTCTCTAGCAGAGAAACACAATGAACAGTCCACACAAAAACAGGACACCTCTGTGGTGAGACTCTGCAGCCACAGTAATCTTCCTAATTCTCAGCTGTGACCTGAAGATCAGCTGGGTAATAGGGAACAAACTGAAACCTAACTCTCTGAGATCTCCCCTTCCCTTGCTAGCCCACTCAGGAACAATCTGGGGGAGGGAAGCTGTGGAACTGGTCAGGAAAGGAGAATGGCCAGGGCTTGAGAAGAGAGGCTTGGCATCAGATGTGGAAGCCCAGCAGGTCACTTCTTGTCTGCAGACCACCAATTCTCCATCATGCTGATATATAAATTAATAATAATAAAGATAAAGTGATTTGATGTAGTTTCATTTGATATGCATAACTGACTAACCAAGATGACAAGGAAACAACCAACATGGCACACCCACCAATAATGGCTGGATAATCCATAAGCACACATAATGTGCTCCTCCTAGTCATCCATCTAAACAATCTGAATGTACAGAACAGTTGACCAAATGGAATTGGGATTAGATTTCACATATGCTTTGTGTATTCAGAGTTTCAGTTTGGTCCAAAACACACACAGAAGAGCTCTGTCACAACTCATGCATACATATCTTCACATAGATCAGAAAAGCAGAATACAGAATTCTCTAACTGCTCTCTGAAGCCCATTCAGGAACAACCTGGGAGATGGGGAAGACTTTTGTTAATCTTCCATGTACTCAATCACGCAACATAAGGAATGCTTTCCTAAAGTTAGATAGACTGGAGGAGAGCTGCATGTCTTCCTTGTCACCTCCCTCCCTCCCTCTCAGCTATAGCAGGGAGCAGAATATCAGTGTATCCTCCTCCATTTAAATATAAAGGGGTATATAGTGAGTGCTTGGCTCAGTAACTGCCTCTTTTACTTAGGCTCATTTTGACAAAGTGTGTGTGCCCCACTCCAAAACAACAGAGATTAATCAAAGTTATCAAAGGAGTTTCCTTGGAAAGCAAGATATTCCATTTCTGGAAGAAATTAAGTAATTTCACAAGCAAACTAGAAGAAACCAGCATTAAAGTCCCATTTCGTTAAGCTTTCCAGTACACATATTACAAAAAAATAACATGCCCAATTAAAATTAGAAACTAGGAGGCTTATCTGGCTAGATAAAAATTAGACTCATTATCTCAGTGGTGAAAAATTGTTTTTTCTCAACATTCTTTCAATAGTCTATAAATCTTCCACGTTCTATGCTTACTATATAATACAAAGGTGCTGTGCTCTTTGAAGAATCAGTATTTAGACCCTGTTGTTAATTACTGTCAAGTTGACTTAGACTTACAGCAATCCCACGAATGAGACATTTCCAAGTCATCATATTGCTGAAGCCCTCTGGCTATAACTGTCTTCGCTTGCACAACAAAATCCCAACAAAAAACAGATTTTTCACAAAATCTAACATGGGCCTGCTCACACACACATACCTAAATAATCCACTCTGAACATGTGAACTAACTAGGGAAAGAAAAACTGTCATCTCATCTCAGATGGACCAAATGGTAAAATGCAGAATTTTTGGAAATTTCCAAAATTTGAAACATTGTAACAAATCTGGCAGCAATCCTCTGCCACAGTTATAAAGGGATAAAGATCTGCTGATCATAGAGGAGCTTCCCAAATACTGGGTGGGGGCACACCCAGGGCAGTATGCATTTGAACATTTTCATTATTTTGACATTCATTTATCAAACACATTTTCAAGAATATACCCTTTAAAAACCCAGGGAGGGAAGGGGTAATATTGAGAACACAGCACAAGGCAGGCAGCAGGAGCATCTGCTTTCCAATTCCCAAGAGAGAGGAGAAGAGAAGTTCCATATCATTAGGTTAGAACAGAAACCAAAGGGTAGGAGAAAGGCATTCAAGTTGTGGCATACTTTTTGCAGAAAAGGGAGGGAGGCGTGACAAATAAGAGGTCCCTAGAAAGACTTGGTTGTTTCATCACTGGGATTCTACACTACACTTTAAAAAAAAAAAGATGGAGATCTTCCAGATGTCCCAACTCAATATTCAGTTATCTACTTAACAGACATTCTTCAGGATTTTTTTGAGTTTCAATTATATTATTCATCATATCTAAACAGCAAACCTTAGTTCTGAAGTCACTTGATAAGACTGCCATAAATCTGGCAGGACAGTGATAGAAACTGTACCACCAAATACAGAAGAACCTGATCAATGTCTTTCAGGGCTAAGTACTGAATGAAAAAAGTGGGGAAAATACTTGTAAGGTAATTAGTAACTAACTTGTTTTAACTGAAAACCAGAAGGCTTGGATTTACTGAGCCACAAAGTTATAATACATCAATTTATGTGATTTGTGGAAGATTCTGAACATAGGACAGACAACATCATCATCTGAGTGTGCATTAACATGAGAAAAAGCACACATGAAGGCACCAATGCACATAACATTAAAGCATGGATTCATGTGAAGAAAGGTGTAATTACATTATTGTTACTGACAGATCTGTTATTTTTGCATGCTTTTCACAAAATTATGTACAATAATGTGTTTCCCTTAGGCTGACAATAAGTAAAGCAAATATAATTCACAAGCAGTTTAGGTATATGAATATCTAAGCTGTGCAGAAGAGAGAAAAATATTTTAAGATTCATCCATGGCTTGCATTCGAAAAGAGTGTAAATTGTTTAATTTGTGGATAGTTGCATAACTGAAATGGCAAGTCTGTAGGTCTCTATCCAGTCTGCAGCTCTTCCAAAAAAACCTCCACATGCCCTGCTGACTGCCTTCAACTGGCCACTGTCAGTAGTCTCTGGCTAAGGAAGAGCAGTAGTCAAGCACGTTGTTTCTTTCATCTTAAGACGATCATCCAAACATATGCAAGAGATATATGAATAAAGGCCTACATGCAGCCCACTGCAGTTTGCTGCTTTCCACAAGTTCAACAACTGCCGTGTTGCCAAAAAATCAAATAAAATCAAGACAAAACAAAAATACCCATCTTAAAACCTCATTAAGCTAAGGGATTCATTTGCCTCTCAAGCTTAAAGAAAACCTCTCAGAATTTATTGGAGGAATGGAGTGGGCAGAATATTGTAGTTGTTGTACCAAAGATCATCCCTTTTCTGGTTTTCAGATAATACATAGACAGAAATTTCAATGTGCTAATAAATTCATGGATGAACTTAAACCTGAACATAAAAACCCAAGTGGGACTATACTATACAGGTTCATGAACTTCAGCATCACAGAAATTGAATTTAAAAACGTAGTACTATTTACATCATGGAACAGTTGTGTGTGATTGAGTGGGGGATGGGATAGATGTTCATTTTTAATTAAAGGTGGAAAACTTAGCATTGATTAAGTCAAGCATAGTATAGACATGCACTGTGCAAGCTTCCCCCACAGAGCTCTGCCAATGCACCTTGCTCCTGACCTGCAACACTCCCTGCTATTCCCGTGCTGGACCTACTGGGCAGAGAGAGAATCACATCAATTCTTCAGTGAGGGGACATTGGTTTCATGATGAGAACCAGTTAGGACAAACATCACTTAAAATTGCTGCACCTGTCGCTAGAACATTTGAAATTCTGTATCTAGGGCCTTTAATTAGAATTAACTCTGAAAAATGCTAATACTAATGCATCTTGAATAGCTACACCATAGCCATTCCAGAAAATTAGAAATGTTTATATACATTGTAAGTTATTATAGGCCATGTTTTTTGCAATGTGAAAAGGCCCATTAAACTGTAAAAAAGGTCTTACTCCATACAATCATTGTTTATTTTTTAAGGGACAGAAGCCACCTTTGCCAAACACCATTCACTTGAGAGACATCAGAAGAGATCTCTCTCTGATAGATTCAGCAGTTCTCTTTATTCTTGGCAGTTCTGATAATCTGATCTTTCAAAAGGAAAATAATAAAAGCATTAGGGCAGACACATACTGGTGACACTCAGAACCTGCAATTATACAGAGCAGGGGTTTGGGGAAAACCATGATGCCCTATTCCTGTTCTGTCTGCAGAGTGTATTCTTCAAGCAGGAAGCTGCCTTATCTTGTCAACTGAAGGAGCGGTATGGCTCAAGAGTGGGGAGAGAAAAAGAAAGAAACTGGATATAAAAAGAAAACTTACCTTGGAGCCACGTTCATTGAAGATGATCTCTACATCAAGGATTTTGCCAAATTGCTGCAAAGAAGGAACAGAAGATTTACCCATGGTTAGCTAGTTCATTTAATTTGCCAAATTTTCACAGGCTAGCTGAATAAGACCTCTCATAATAAACTAAAGGTGACTAATCTCTATTCAGCTGTTGAATTTCTTCTGGTTGTCTATTTTATTTAGTTGAAGCAGTTTGCTATATCACACACCCTAGCTAAATGAAGGCACATAGCCTATAAAAATTACTGCAGACAAATCAGAAGTAAAACACAAGCCTGTAGGTAATTACAAACAATCGTTTTAATTAATTACTTTCCAGTAATGAAAGCACAACTAATTATTATTGTAACTTAACAAAATAATGAAACTTATTTTGTGGTATAACTACAGTTAAAGTTACTTTTATAATTTTAGAGTCTGGCCTCACTAAACAGTGGAGGAGTAATATTGCATGGCTAAAGGCAAACTAATACTTCATCTCCTGCTCTTCCATGTGTGCTAAGACAGTAATAAGGGTATGAGAGGAAAGTATGTTTTGTACCACGGATCAGTAGTCTCTGGCATCTAGTTTTTAAAAAGTAACTATTTCAGTTAGTTTTCAGGAATGAGTGTTAGTTGTTTATACTTTTAAAAACTACTTTGGGGGTCACTGGTACTACAATTGTAATCAGTTACCACTTACAACTTTCTAAGCTCTACCCAGAGGGGTAGATGTACTGCTCTGACATAAGAAAAATGACAAAGAATCTTGTGTTGCATTACAGACTAAGAGATCTATTATGGCATATGTTTTTATGGACTAAAGACAATTGTATCAGATGCATGAAGTGTTACTCATCCGCCTTTATTACAATTTATAAATCATCAGGTTATTAAAAACATTAGACACATACAATATTGTACCTACAAGGTTATATGAACAATGTTTCACATACATAAGAGTATAGAGTTGTATATGCATAAATTATATTAAAACAATTTTTAAAAATTATAAAATATAATTAAGTACGATTAATCCAGTAGCTACTCTACCCAACAATATGTTCTTTCCATGATATATGGAACACCATAAAGTGTTACTCTCAACTGGCTACATGTTATGTACAGGGACATAGACTGGAGGTGGGTGATATGCATGTCACTGTTGTTGCGTCGTTATAGCAACCATATCACAGGGTTTTCATGCCAAGATTTGTTCAGAGGGGGTTTGCCATTGCCTTCCTCTAAGGCTGAGAGAGTCTGACCTGTCCAAAGTCACCCAATGGGTGTCCATGGCCAACCAGGAATTCGAACCCTCCAAAATGATAGCCCAGCACTCAAACCACTACACCAATCTAGCTGCATAGTACCGTCTGGAGCAATAATATGTAACACTTACAGAACTATAGTAAGGGGTGAGAGGTTGGTTTTAGCAGACTTGCATGCACAGTTCCTCCGCTGTCATGGAGATCAAGAAAAACAAAACAAGAACGAAACAAGTGGGACCTGTAATAAATTGTTCAGTGTGGATGTTCACTGTTCCACTCAGCCATGACTTCCAGAATCAGTCAGCATTCTGAAAACTTAATCCTCAGTGAGCTGTTCTGGAGGTTCCTCTAAAAAAGTTCTTTTTCTACAAAAGTCTAACACTACTGAAAACTGAGGATTTAGGTTCCTCTTAATCTGTGGATGCTTCCCTCTTCTACATGGACAATGGCTACATTAGCAATAACGCAGCTCAGCATCAAAATCAGAGAGAACACGGGAGGCATGCTAATACCATGTTTCAAAGCTCTCTCTTTTCAGACAGAAGGCTGCCCACAGCGAGTGGGGACAAGGGCAAATTGACAAAGATCTTGGATTTCTGTCCTCCTTTCCAGACAATCTGCTATATTCCCTTCATTCCCTCCCCCCATCATCATTTGGTGCCTGAGCACACCCCAATTTTATTGGGCTGTTCTGTGATTCCCCTTAGGATTTTAATTTTCTAAGGTATTTTCTGTACTCCTTCAAGCCTCAAGTCTCTCTTGTGGATGGCTACTGTCATTTGGACACTTATGAAAACACCGCTTAGAGAAGAAAACTAAATTGCTTTGAATGTTTCTGGACTAACAACTTACCTCAGCAAAAGAAATGTACATGAACATTGCAATCATATCAATTCAACCAACAAAAGGCCAAACCAAGGTGCCTGGTATCAGCCCCTAAAAGCTCCCAACAGCATGGATCAGGTTACCTAGATGATTGTCTCCTCCCACATACAGACCTTAAGATCATTTCTTGGACCATTTTCTGCCTACTTTTGCCAAATGGGATCAGGAAGGTGGCTACTAAAAATGAGGCTTTTTTCCAGTGGGAGAGGCTTGATAGAAGAAAGGCACAGCCTGGTACTTACACTGTTACCAGTTCTGCACCAGGTGATTTTTTCCCCCAGACCTTACCATAAAAAAATATTTTCACTAATACAATGGCCTATAATTGAGTTTTTATTCAGTCACTGGTTTGTATTTTACTTCTTAATTTTGCTGTATGACCAAAGAACCTTGATTATTTAGCAAGAAAAAAAATCACAGCTACTTGCCACTTGATGTATTGCCATATAGACCACTACTGAACAAATTATGCAATGGTAGCCTTCCCACTAGTCAGAGACCCGCACATGACTTCCACCAGAATTTTTGCTTGGCTGCACCATTTTTAGACTTCTGTCTTATTAAGAAGAAACTTTACACAGTGGTCCTTTCATCAAATCAGCCACACCTTCTACATTCAGTTTCAAACAACCATCACATATTAAAAAGAGTCACTATAACAAAAAGATGTCTTAAGCTGATTTCCCTGAAGATATTGCCTCAGATACGATTTCATTCTACAGTACATTTCTACGCCTGCCTTTTCACAGGAAGAAGTAACCCTTCCCCATCCCCCCACATGTTCAATAGGAGTTATATCCAGGTAATTGTATACAGAACTGCAGTCTAAATCTCATCTTCTTTCCAGAGGGGAATATGACGTTTCATTAAGCATACAAATTTCAAAACTGACTCCATCAAAAAATGTGATTCACATCCATGAAAAAATATTAAATAAAAAGAGGTCACAGTTGCCTGCTTTTGCAGCTATGTAACCTCCACCCCTGCACTTCCATCTTAATGTAACTATTGAAGGTTTGTTGCCAACTCTTTTAAATTTTACTGTGAGCAACATGGCTTTCCCCAGAAGCACTGATCTAACTAGGCCAGCAGTACTTGCTGTGTGGACCGAGCTGAATTAAACACTGTGGACACATGCTAAAAAACCAATAGTTAAAGAGATTTTAGTCCTTGACATAAAGGAATCTGTATAACTTAGTAGCTACATAGCAAGATGCCCACCAAGTGCTGGTTCTTTGTTTCCTTAAAGCAGGAGTCAAATGCATCTCTTTTTTGGTGGCTATTAAAACACAAGAAGAGCTTGGAAAAACTACCTTTTTGTATTGGCTATGCTGGCTGGAGGATTCTGGGAATTGTAGTGTATAAAGTTTACCTGCCCAGGCTCTGACGAAGCTACCCAAACCAGTTTCCTGCTGCATTAGGAGCTAGGACCCAAATGCAAGAAGAGACTCTTTAGCTTTTATTTGAAAATAGCAAGACAAGTTTGGATCCCTGTTCCTCACTATAGTAACTCTATAGAAATTATACAAATGCATTTTTGAATTACTCTCTTTTTCAGTTCCAAATTGAACCACAACAGTTTTGGGGTTTAGAACAACACTCTTCATTCATTTGAAACAGGGGGGTTGTTCTCTATGGACTAGTCTGCACCTGAAGGCAATGGCATGACTGGACAGTATTAGATACAACTAGAGAAATAACTGAGACATTCCAGCCTGCATATAACAAAGAAGTTTTACACGTGTTAGCTCTTAAATAGTTCACTATTACTACTATCTTAAAGTCAAATAGCTCAACACATTTCCAGAAGTCAGGATTTTAAAACAGAGAGAGAGAGAGAGATGTCACTCTGATCAATTCCATTAGATAGTGGGTTGTATTTTCACAGAACTTCCCCCAAAGCACATTTATTATATATCTTTTAACAAGGATCTGGGATCAGAACTTTTATACCTCTGAATGATGACATCTAATTGTATCTCAGGGTGAACGTGAATCAGACCAGGACAAAAATATCAGTTTTAAATTATTGTCCTAAACCCAATCACTAGGAAAAAGTTATTACATTCTTACCTAACAACTAGTTAATATAGTGATTATATTATATCAGTTTTAATATATATAGACTTTCCACTATCCAGCAGCATAATCCCAAACCTGTGATCAAACAACCCACATACCTTTGGGTTATAGAATCTTTATCTGCTTCCGTACAGGAAAACACTCATGAAATGAAATTATTTGTTTAGCTCTCTCTGTCTGCATACTTGACAAGAATCAAATAATAGCTTATACTTTCATACAAATTTATTTTTAAAAATATATGACTCTCCTCCACCACCACTGCCCCTCTAATTCTCTCTCTTCAGTTCCCTAACTTTGGCTCTCTCTTGCACTCAACTATCTAATGGCACACTACTCTTCACTGATCCTCCCCTGCTCCTCTTCTCAGGCAACTCCCTGTCATATTCAAATATTTTCTCTCTGCCAGTTTCTCCACTTTGTCATGCAACCCCTGGAAAACATCTGCTTGATACATTAACATACATTACTGCTTCACAAAACCCACATTAAATCACAGTTCTGTATGCGCATTACAACCATTTTTTTCCTGAAAGCTGATGCAGACATTTTCTACCTATTGTCCCCACCTGCCAGGGAAGAAATATCAAGAAGATTTCTGCCTAAGACATGGATAATCAGAATACTTTACCTGTAATCATTTACAACAGAAGACTCAGCATACACCATATGGGCCAAAACACCCCAGATTTTGACTGGACCAGACCTGGGCAGAACGTTGCTTCACTGATCAAGAGATGTGAAGACATGAAGGCTTGAGGATCTTGGGGGGCATCAGGAATAGTAGTCTAATATATCTGAAAACTGCCAGTTTGGACAACTTCTCAACCTATACTACTTAACGATCCTTTACATTTAACTTTCATGAAGCTCAAGATATTATGACATTTTCTCACATCTAACACTAACAGGAATAATAACTGACCACACTATTAAATCGTTGTTTGTTCTCTTTTTTTCTGACTTGCATAATAAAAAAAAGTAGTTGCTTTATGCCCCAGGCTAGAGCTGCCCTCTAGGTTGGTGCTCTATCCTTCAGTGCCTTCTTCACTCCTCTCACAGTATAAGATTCTCTCCTGGGCCATTTTCATGCTAGCTACACAGTTTCTCAGTGGTCATGTTATTTTTGGAAAACCACTCCAGGCAAAGCCCTTAAGTCTTTCACAAATGTCACTGAAACAATGGAGCCTGCATTGGAAAAGGGGTGGTGGGTGCATTAAACTACACATGGCAAACGACTATGGGTTCCCTACCGAAGAAAATACTGGTTTCAGTAATGACTCACCCAAGGGCAAAGCACTTGTACTGCAAAATAACAGTATTAAGGAATAAAAAGAAGAAGAAGAACGTGGTAAATATTTCTGTCCCATTTTATAGTTCCAGGCTGTGTTTATGCTGTACCAAAATGCTGCACTGGCAGGAAATAAGGACTGAATTATCGATTGTTTCTCTGCCCCAACTGCAGAGCTATCCCAAGCTTCAAAATGGCACATGTTCCTGCATGTGTGCCCAAAAAGTAAAAGCAGTTCTGGCAGGCTCTAGCACTGGGACTGATGACAGACCCAAGAAAGCCAAAGCTCCTCATTAAGTCAAAGGAAAGACTAAACCCACAGGCACCAACAGTTCCCATGTACTTCCCACTTTACACTCAGTCACTGGAAGAACCTTCCAGACACAACATTTACTCAAAGTACAATGATTGTAAAGTAACCAGCAATTTGTTGGAGCCTGGAAATTACAAAACATTTTTCTGTCTTAATGTAATCTTCCATGTCTTGGGCATTGCTCTAGGACCGGTTCCTTACTGACGACTCCCCTTCCCCAAGTGCTGAAGAGGTAAACTCCAAGGCACATTTACGTTGATATCAGAAGAATTTCAATATATTATTTAGATATTCAGACAATACTAGTTCAGTTTTTTTTCCAAATGGTGTATCATGACAAGCACTGTTGTATGGCTAGAAAAAAAAACGACCCATTGTGTTGGAAATGTCTTTAATTCTATGTCCATTGCAACCTCACACAGCATGTAATCTCCCCATCTTCCAGTGGTCTGCCTCTATCAATAGCCAAAAGGGGAAAATAGGTATGTACAGTGGGTCCTCAGTATCAACTGGGATTTGGTTTCAAGACATGCTGTCGATGTCAAAATTTGCAGATGCTCAAGTCCCATTATACACTATACTATACTATACGAAAATGGCATCCCTTGTACTATACTAAAATGGCATCCCTTGTACAAACTGGCAAAAATCAGTGCTTGTTTTTTGGATTTTTCTAAAATATATGTTCAAAAATAGCAGTGGTTGGTTCAATCTGTAGATATGCAGGGCCAACTGTACTTGGATTCCCAGTTACAGTTCAAGCTAAAGCTGAGGAACATAACAGCAACCCCAGAAGCACCACCCAGCCCTGGTAGAAAGTGTGGCCCCTATCCCTAACCAATGAGGTGAACAGGAGAGCAAGATACCAGAAGACAATATAAACATACTTCTAACAATGATGCTAGCTTCCCACTTTCTCAAATAGTTGAGTATCTTAATGTTAGCATACCCCCAAAAAAAATTCACCCCAAAACTTGTGCCATATATTTGAAAAGTTAGAATAACTTCGTGCTACATAATAATTTGACTGGCAAGGGAGACATGCAAAACAGCAATAATTGATCCCTAAGTTCTGGGCACTTTATAAAACAGAGCAAACAAGTATTCTTGCTCTGAGGATGGTTTCTGTTTTGGTTTGGTTTGGTTTTTTTGGGGGGGGGGGGTTGGGGTTTTTTTTTCTTTTTTTTTTGAGTCCACAGGAATATACATTTGATCATGTCACGACTGCTAATTTTCACCAGAAACCCTGGAAGAAAAACTTACTGAGAAGTATTTTGAAAATCCACATTTACTGTATACCCAATACAATAAGAATTCTTTGAGGGTGTTATCAATGCCAGGGTGTTCACAGTGGGATCGCTCTCTCAGCCCACTGTGAGCACTCTCTGGTACTAATAACATCCTCAAAGAATTCTTCACCGTGACATGTTCCTTTACACACTTAAAAATTCTGTATTCAACAATGCTTGCTACTTATTTTCTTTGGACAATAATCACCTATTTCTAACGGCAGTTTAAAACAGACATGGTTGAAAGGCACTTACAGTCCAAACCCCATCCAAGCTGGGTAATGGGAAAAGGGCAAGATAGATCCTAGGAACCTAACTTTTTAATTAATTAATTAATTAATATGGGGGAGTTGTTCAATATTAATGAATGTTAATGAATGAAATATTAATTAACTATTAACTCCCAGTGACTGTTAGTATCTACAGTCATGATTGAAGATAGGAAAAATAATCCACAACCCTATAGGAAAGAGAATAGAGTGTGCACTCAGGAAACTGCAACTTGCCAAATGAATGCATCTGAAGAACACATGCATTGTTCTATTCTCCATTTGACTGCAGAGACTGAAAAAGGTCTGTAGCTCCCAAGAAGGATGACCCTCAGACATAAGCCACAGAAAAGAGCCTTAGGGCTCTTCTTTGTCTGGGTCCTAGGGACACATACAATGCTTTGCGTTTCCATATGAAGTAGACTATAAAAATAAATAATAAAAACATAAAACAGTCATGCTGCTCCTCAGAAAAAATATTATTATCATACCCCAAACATCTGCCGGAGGTCAGGATCCCGAAAGCGGAAGGGAATGTTGGAGACATGCAGCCGCTTTGGAGTAGACTTGCTCTCAGTATTCTCACTGCTTTGTGTCTGTGACTGCTGGCCGTCTGTCTGTGCCCCTCCTTCTGTCTGCTGCAATTAGAGAAAAAAGTAAAGAACAAATCACAAAAAATCCACCCAAGATTTATCTGTTTATCAGCCCATAGCTCAGGTATTCAAAACACCCTTACTGACTTGGCATCTAAGCATCTTAAAGTAAGTACGGACAAAAACAGGAAAGTAAAACAAGAAGAAATCCTTTCTTTCTGGAAAATCTAGAGAAGAAACAGTAAACAGATTTTGACAGAACTGGTTACTGAGAAATCAACTGCAACAATGCAATTTGGGTGGGGATTCAAATGGACATAAATACAGCAGTGCAAAGGACTGTGCCAACATATTTACTGCAGAAGAAAGAGTTATACTTTAAAACTGAATTTTCTAGAGGTACCACATTTCACTTGAACCTGTTAAGACTTACTGCTTTAATGTCATACCAAGTTAAACATGTCCTGGTTTATCAGATTTGAAGCCTGCTGATACATTTCTATTATCTTTTTGGCATTTTATGTGCCAACATTAAACATTAAGAATGCCAAAAGCAGCAACCCACTACACTCAGTGTTTTATACCTTAATAGTTTCTTCTGTGACAATATATGGGAACAATATAAGCCTCTGGTATCCATTCACCTTTTGATCTCAAAACCCAACAGCACCTGGCACTACTCCATCTCCTTGCTGCTGACAGTTCCTGACAGTTTATATTTATTTATACTTATTTATTATTATTTGGGACAGTGATTTTCATACTATATAATGTGTTGGACCTGCAATTTTTCCCCTCCAATATGCCATACCATTTATTTTATTTTATTTTATTTTATTTTATTTTATTTTATTTTATTTTATTTTATGTATTGCATTTGTATTGTATTGTATTTTATATCCCACCTCTCTTCCAACATGGGATGCAAGGAGCCTAATAACAAGTTTGTGCCATATTATTATTGTACTCACACAGTTGCCTAGAAACTCACTGTGGATCAGCAGCAGATAGCTCACAGACTAACATCACTCCACAGGCAACTGTTTTGAGTAGCACTGAATGAGGAGACTGTGACACCTACTTACCTTTTTCACTCGCTGTGCCAGTCTGATCCCACCGCTGTCTCTGTGTACAGTAAGAGGTTTTACTCAAGAACTGCAGGTTTACAGCCTGCCAAGCAAATCTGTGACACGCTCTACTTCTAAAACTTATACCAATATATGCTTGTCAACAATTAATTCCAATGTAGCACTCCCTGATCAATTCTAGTGGCATCCTCTCAGCATTTATAACAATCCCTCCAAGGAGATTTTAGCTCTTATTAATTTCAAATTTTAATTTCTTTAATGGAAATGAAGGAAAGTGAAGAGAAGATGGAAATGAAACTACGCTTATACAGAGCCCTGTCACATTTGGATGGAGGACACAACTGTATTCAAGCATAAAGGAACACACAACCAGACTCAACTCTGTGCCAAATGAGCTGGAAACTTATCTTTCAGTAAACAGCAGCATTGCACTATGCACTGCAGAGGATTCTCTGGTTTTGTTAGTTTTCCACCATCCTTTCCTTTCTTTGTTCCCTAGAGGAAGAGGATGCCTGCAAGATGCACTACCATAATTAATTTCTTCTGCTACTGTTGCTTCACTAAGCTAGGAATGGACATTCTTCCCCTCACAGAAGCCACCAGAATCAACCGCCCTGTGAGCCAGAGAGGAAGAAGCAGCAAACTCGCATGTCACCTCTTTATACAGCCTCCTGTTTCCATGGCTTCATTCTGTTCTTCCTTACCTGATGTAAGCTGCTCAAGAGTCATACTGGCTGAAGAGTGGGACAAAAATACTCAAAAGAACTATTAGATAACAACACTGAGTCTCACATTCCCAAGTGTAAGCTGTCTCTCAACATAGTGTGCACTACAGATGAAAATGGGTCCTAAAAGTCTAAACAATGACAGGGACAACAATCCTTATTTAATCTTCATTTGAATCTTCCCACTCGGAGATTTGTGTAAACCTTGTTATGACACAGTTAACCCCATGTATTAGGGAACCCATTTTTTGAGAGATCTGGAAGACGTGTTCACTGACTGATGAGTGCCGGCAGGAGCAAAGTGAAATCAATAATAATCGAATCACATTTTACCTCAATTACAACAAACGAAAGCACAACGAAATATTTGCTGGCATACCCATCTTCTGTTATTTTTCTTGAAGACTGGTAAAATTAGTGATTTAGTCAGGTGATCTAATGTTTCAAGACCCAATTATTCTTGTTTACTCTATCGGTTAATTCTTCTTCCTCTTAAAAAGCTGAAAGGTTATTACTTAGGACTGTAAAGGGCATTATCCAGTTGAACTGCTTCCAACAGTTTTCAGAGTCTGGAAAAGCTATTTATTTATTTAGAATAACAATTTCCAAAACCTCTCAGTCCACATAGACTGTAGACATACTGATTGGGGGTTCTGGGAACTGTAATAAAAAGAGTATGCTTCTAAACCCTGGATTTAAGTATTTCTCAGCTGAACCTACCTCACAGAAATTATTTAAAGAAAAAAATAGATAGATAAATGTGTTACTTGAGGAAGGCTGGGATAGCAATGTAATATGAGTATGAAAATTCAACATTTACCACCATTTGTCATTCTTGAGAGCCAACATCTAATTTAAGAACCTAATTATGAAAGGCTACAGGTCAGACTCAGATCATTTGATACACCAATATATTTTTATCCATTCCAGGAATCTAGAAAGTGTTCACTGAAACAGCCATGGCATGACTTAAGCTAAGTGTACTACTGTCTTGATAGTAAGGACTATGGAATCTCCAAAAGAGATAACAAGAGAATCTCACAGTCACTCTTAGAAAGCAGCACTGTTAGGTTCCTGTCAGCTACTCTCTTCTAGACGTGACCTTGGACTTGCATATAAGATTTTCAGGACAAACAAAAGCAAATTAGCAGCAAACATTCACAAGGCAAGATGCTGAGCCAAGCAAGAACATCTTTCAACTTTGCTTCAATCAGGCAATGAATGCAACCCAAACTCAGTCTGAGCATCTGCAGCCACACAATGCAAAACAAGACACCAAACAGCTGGGATAAACTAATTCCATTCAGTCTGGAATCAATTTCAACCAGCTCCAACTATCAGACATACGTGAGTTTCCTGACAAAGGTACACCTGATCACATCACAAAGATACTGTTTATAGCTGCTTCCACTCCCCTTCTTGCTGCACTGACAAAATAATCTCCAAACAAATGCATGGTGCACCCTAAGGGGAGAATCAATGTGGCTGGCTTGTGATTAAATCACGCAACACTGTTTGGCAGTTTTATTTTTATGACTTCGTCAGAGCCCTCTACTCCCCAGGGTAAAAATGTCCAAGTAGGACAGAACCCATGATATCCATCACCTCTATAGACAATGACTAGGAAACAGTCTCCCCAAACAAGCCACAGATACCATTTTAATTCCCTGGGTCCAAGGAGTCTTTCTCTTCAAACTGTTTCTATTCACTCTGGAGCACAGCTCATGTAAATTTCCAAATTCTGAGCTTCTTACAACAGATGGTATAATTGGCAAGATGACACAGCTTTCCAGATGGCCTTGGACATGCTGCCCGTCATTCTCACTCTTGATCACAAATGGTACAGAGAGAGGGAGAAACTGGGAACATGTCTAAACTAGTGGTTCTTAATGCAACAGGCTCCCCAGGGTGCTGTGAATAGTTGCCAGTAGTGTGCCTGCTCCTCCACTACTTCTCCCAGTGGACACCTTTTTGGATTAGTCAGTAGCTCTTCCTCACAATAACGGTAACATAAGACCCAATGTTTGCCACTTGTTCCAAGAAGTAAACAGAGAAATCAATGTTTAATCCTTTCACTTAAGATTGCTTCAAGAACCTTTCATAGATTTCTTCAAGTATCTTAAGAAACTTGTAGGACATGTGGCAATACTCATTCCTAATATGTATATGCTGAAGTAAAGAATGCTTTCCCCCATGGTTGTACTCAGATTCTAAAACTCCTGCCCTAGAAAATCTATCTAGAAAATCTATCCCCCCTCAAATCTCTTTTTGTACCTTCTTAGAAGCGTCAAATTGGCCTAATATGTCCTTTTTATCTCCTACCCTATTTCTACGGTATATGTATACAGGATTATTTCTTTCAAATTTTGTGATCTGGGTTATCTGCTATGGCATTTTCCAAAGCAAGAAGGAATAACATGTTTTTGTTCCACAACATCTAATAAATGAATGTTTCAAGGTTATTCCTATTTCCCCTGCTCAATGAGCTGTCCTCAGGACAGCTTATTAGAAAAAGATTTGAAAATCTTTGTTTCCAACAGTCTGATACAAACGTTATGAACATTCTTTATCTATTTTTATACCACTTTACCAGGTAAAGGCTCTCCAAGTTCACAGAATTTTTTAAAAAAAGGTTAATCAAAACAATATTTAAAATAGCCACAACAGTCTAACAATAAACCTTTTTAAAATGCCAAACGAGTAAAACAATTTTTTTTAAAAAAAATTTTACGGTTACTAAGGTTGCAATATTTTTGACTGATTAGTCCCCAGGTGAGTTTACAGATGATAGAAAATGATGCTTTGATAAATATAAGCTTTTATTGCAGAACAGGCTCCTCTCTGAAGTCCCATTTATTGAAACAGACCAACATTAAAAATATGGAGAAACAGAGGTATGTCTCTCTCCCATACTTCCTATGTATATTTCACTCCTCTTGTTGATTTTGTTCTTGCTGTGTGCCTTCAAGTTGTTTCTGACTTGTGGTGATCCTAAGGTGAACCAATCACAGGTTTTCTAGGGCTGAAAGTACGTGATGTACCCAAGATCACTCACTGGGTTTCCATGACTAAGCGGTGAATCAAACCCTGGTCTCCAGGGTCATAGTCCAATGCTCAAACCACTATATCACGCTGTCTCCTATAGTCTGACAGAAATTCTCAAAAAATAGTCAAGTCTGCAAGTACAGCAGGAGAGAACTGTGACTGTGATAGGTTCTTGTCATTTCAGTTTTTTTAAGAACTTATGGTGACTTTAATGTCTTACTGTCTCAAATACCATGTTACCATGACAGAATGCCCCTTACTCTTAGAAGTCACAACATTTAATACAAAACACTAACATCACCAAGTCACCTTACTATAAAGACTGAGTTCTGTTTGTAAGTCTTATTTAACTACTAGTGTATTTACCCGGAGTTGTCCAGGATTTTCCATAGGTAACACTTGTTAGAAATACCTTAGGAACTACTTTACCTTACTTTAGGAATTAGATGCAGTTGAAATACACAGATTGGATATCCTGTGTCTGTAATTCCCCAAACTGCGTTGTCCAGTACCTGTAACTCTTCCCCATAGTCCCCAATCCAATCTGTATTCAGAGTTGTTAACGTACAGAAGTTTGGTTTCTGAGGGAATACGCTGGCCTTCTCCTTCTTGCTGGTAGGCCTCGTCTCCACAGCAACTGACCTGAGCTCTCTGGCTGAGAATTCTAAAGATCCCTCCCTGAACTGTCAACTCCAGGATTCCACAGAATCTTCACAGCCAGGCAATCATATGAGGTCTTCTCGCCTCACACAGCCAATCATATGAGGTCTTCACCCGCCTGACGCAGACAAACTCACAAACTTTGACTTTTATATAGTAGATAGTGATTATTCACTAGGAAATTGATTAATATAATATAATATAATAGTGTAACCCATCCTTTTGATTTGTTTTGAATACCACTTATTCAACGTAACAGGAGAAATGAACCTCAACTGTGACTGATAAATGTCTACACAAAGCAATGTATCTTCCCTTACTAAATTTTAGTTTCTCTAGGCTAGTTTTCTATCAGTGCTTCATTGTAAACTGCTGGTCTTTTTTTCAAGCTTGTATAATAATAATCAGCTTTCACAATGAGACACTCTTCAGAATATATCCACTGCAAAAATGCTTACTCAAATACATTACTATGTCCTTACAATATTTAGGTCAAAATCCAAGAATGGTAGTTTAGTTGTGCAGGCCTCAAGTTGTGTGAGCAGTCATACTTTTTTTCAAAGCTTGGTTCAGGAGGCATCAGAGCCTGTGAAACACAAAGGCCTGTGCCCAAAGTGCCATTGCCCTTCTCTTATCTTCTGAACACTGTGTGCCCCATTTCCTGGGGAGACATCTCAGGACTGGATTTTGGGGGAGAAAGGGGCTCTTTCTATATAGAGGAGGCTGTTTCCTCCCAGACTCTAGTTGCAGGACAACTCCCCTCCACAGAAGCAACTAGGCTCTTGTAGAGGCTGCCTGATAAGGAAAAGCGGAAGCAAAAGCCAGCCTAGTCAGGAACTTTGTTCTAGTTGCTATTAGATGCCTCTATCATCCTCCTTACGCCATCGCTGAGTGTAGCTACACTGGAGGGGCTTTGGGCTCTGCCAGCTATTTTGCATCGCAGCCTCAGATCTCCTCAGAATTTAGAATACTTTGCCAAGAGTTGGATGCCAAAAGAAACGGGAAGATGTGGGTGGAAAGAGAAGGATAGAAGAAGTAGCAGACTTCTGAGACAGGAAGCAAGATACAATAACCAGAAGACTGCATTAGTGTGTAATACTTAAAGCGCACATATGAATTCAACACAGTGAATACATTCATATGCAAAAGATAACACATCTAGAGAACCTTGGCTTACTGTCCAAGATCTGATGATCACAGCCTGTTTGCTCCTAACTGGCTCCTTCCATAGCAGGAGCACCTAACAAGAACTAAACATTTACTCTGTATTCAAACCGGAATCCCTGGCTCACTGCTCCATAACCAGCCAGAAACTACAAGTCAAGAACAAACGTTCAAGCAGTACAAAAAGCCCAAAGTCCATCTTCAGATAGACTTCTGATTCCTTGTTAGTTTAGCCACTCACAATGATCTGAAGAGAGAAGTTGGAGGAAACAGGCTGCAAGCACCACCACAGCAGTTGCTTGTGATAAGCCCAACCATTCCATGCAAATATAGCCTATTTTGGAAACAGTTACCAACAAAATGATTAGAATAAACTCAAACCTGAGACAGAAACCATATGTTGCCATTTGACACAGCAGCTTCTAAGCAGAGAACTTCATGGCAACAGGCACATCTCAGTTAACAAAGCATCTGCTAAAGAAGCTCCTTTTCACAAAGTCTTTTCACAGGAACCCAGCCCAGCTTCCTCCTTTTCTCATCTTCTGTCTAGCTGGAAAGTTGTTTTGTTTAGTTTTGCAGCACGGGCATTGGGAAGACAATGAAGGAGCACTGGAGAAAGACAGATTTTCAGTGCTTGGCTGCACCAGCAAGCCTGCAGTAAACACTACAATAAAGCTTGATCTGAAAAGAATGGGATTCTTCTTAAGGTGATCCTACTGTATGTCGTGCATGCTGACATACAACAGGCAAGGTAAACAGCTGCCTTCCGAATCACTTACTGAGCATGTGTGAACAGCAAAACAGAAAGAAAGGGGGTAGGCAGATTACCTGCCTCACCAGCTACCCTGGCATGTTGAAAAAGCATAGATCTAAAACTTTTGCCACCAAAATAGAAACAATTTTAAAAAGGAAGCCATTGGGGAAAAAAAAGTCCCAAGATACATTTTAGAAGATGCTTTCAAATGTCTCTAGAAGATTCAAAATGCTGTTGCTCACTTATATGAGGCTTCCTTGACCCAGTTGTTTCACTTCACATATGCATATGGTTAGATTTGAATGACGAGTTTGCTTTAAAATGATGAACTGTTCTTCTTTTCTATGTTGTAGGAACCTCTCTCTATTCTTTCCAAATTATTTCTGCCTCTGGTACCAAAGTTTCTGTTAAAGAAGTAAAGGCCAAGAACATATCTACTTTGTTAATTCAGGTATACCTGTATTTGCTATTGATAAGACTATCCTACATGACACTGTCACCCTTTCTTCATGGACACCTCGGAAGCAGCAACTTTTGCTTACAGAGGGAAAACTTCATGGCTATATTGCCAATGGCAACCTAAACAGTTCACCCTGTATTTCCAAATAATATACATACATGTTCCCTCCAAGATCCATAGATAAACAGTGCCAGCACCCCTAACCTATAAGCAGACACCTGTAGTGACTAACAACTATACAGATGAAACAACGCACTCTGAGAAACAAGAGTAGCAACTGTACAATCCTAGAACTTGTTCTAGACCTTTAGGCCTTGCCATCCCCTCAGGGGGAAAAATGGCAGTAAGACAAAAAGAGAATAGCAGCTCCTGAAAGTCTTCAGGAGTGGCAGTTCTCCTTTTAAGCAAGGTGCAGAGGCCCCCTGTACACCTTTTAAAAGTTTAAAAATAGCATTTTTACAAATCTGGAAGTGAACATTTGGACAATTCTGGTTTCACTGTTGGGTGGTTGTTTCATTCTTTTTGTCTGGAGGGTCACAATGCGACCACTGCAGATCCTTTGACAGGAAATAACCTACCAGACCAAAGGAGCTTACCCACCCACGCTCAAGAGACTGGTTTGTCATTTTACTACTGTGGATAGTTGTAAGCTGAAGAATGCACCTGCAGAGAAATTCCATTCACACAGAAGCACAGCAAACCAGAAAGCCTGATGCTTCCATTATTTCAAGCAAATCAGTGTCTTCAACAGGAGCAGCAAATCTCAACCACAATTGCATCTGCACCATTCTTCAGACATGCATCACAGTGAGCACAATCTGAAACTGCAATAATGAACTGAAGGTGATGACACAGTTTCCCTGAAGCAATACAGCATCCAAGCAAGATGACTGCAACACAACCCCCTTCCCCCAAGACCATCTTGGGATGTATGCCTAGTAGCAGTCAATTCTCCATATAGGGGAATAGAACAATGTTGCAATTATGAAGTTAGGCTACCGCTACTGCCACTGCCACCACCCTGTATTTGATGAAAACTCTGTGGCCAGCAGAAAATTTCAAACAGGAGAATCTGGTAGTGAAAAGCACGAGACATCAACGGCAAACCAGGAATTCCAGATATCGACATGGAAGTCTGAGGTTGTGATTTATAGTTCTAAAAAGCACACATCTTGACCTTTCTGTTTGATGAAGCAATTTTATGCCTTGAAGATCTAGGATGGACAAGAAAGATGCACACTCAGGTATCTTCAAAGCATTGTCAGATAACAGGTATACTTGTTGAAAGTAGGAAATCTCCAATGGCACTTTTAAAATATATCTACCATACCACAGGTACATAAAGAGAAATAAGTAAAAAAAAAAGTACATTTTGAGCAAACAAGAGACAAGACCCTGCTAGGTTGAAACTTGAAAAACAACAATTTCCTCCTTTAAAACAGAAGAGTTGTTAAAGCTCTCTAAAGAGGAAACACATGAAAAGAGTAATCTAAGCACCTGCTTTGTTACTGGCCAGAGGACATCTCCAAATAGCAATGCATTTGCTCCATGCCTTGTAGAATGCACAAGAAAATAAAAAATTATTTTACACATTTGGCACATACAAAGATCATAAAGAATAAGAAGAGTGGTTGTGAACATATGCTGAGTGTTTCTTCTTCGCCATCAGCCATCACTCATTGCAGTAAGAGCTTCAAAGTCGAAGGCAATGACTTCCACCTAAGCTTATGCCCTGGAACCGCTCAATTAAGCAATGGCTGAAAGAACAAGAATAGACTAGAAACACTTAGGTGGGGAAAAAAATAGAATTTCTTCTCTCACTGATGTACTCAAGCTGTGCAGCTCGTAGGAATCCTGCCTAGTGGCATTGACTAATGATATACTAAGCGACGGCGCTGGAAATGCAGACATAAGTATTTGCATCTGTCACAAATTGCCTCACCTTTACTACTACCCCTTGATGCTTGACATAATTTATAAATACTTCCAACAGAAAGTGTGGGTGAAAGAGTTTTTTACTTTTTTTTTAATGGGCGTACTCATGTCTAAATGTATATACAAAGAAGAACGGATGGTATTTGTCCTAAGTAAGAGGTTTCCTACTACAATCCCATTCCAGTTTGTGATGCTGGCATGGGGGCTTCTTCATGCTTTACACTACTCTTACCCTGACTTTTTTGTTGCTCTCACTTTTACTGCAGATACAACATTAACACACAAACTAGAAAGGACAGAGGGAGATGGCTGAGGGAAGCAAAGCAAGTTAAGTTCACTGTAGCCTAGAGGCCATTTGAAATGTCACTGCAGATCACCAATTAAATTTGGTATAGCAAGCCTACTTCCTGTTGTATTATACCTCTTATACATCATAAATTCCTTCACACATTTTGACATAACCAAGTATTTATTAGTCAGAACATCTAGAGCTAAAATATTTTACAGACTGCCGATCAAGACTATGAGGGACAATCTGAAGAGTGGACAAAATACATCCACCACAAATACGCATTCACACTTTGGTTTTTGTTTTTTGAACTGCTAGCCTTTGCTTTCAGACTGATGCTTTCTTGAAAACAAGTGACTCAGACACAGATGAAGTGGATCAGGTGTTTCCAAGACATCCGTACAATTCATAGTCCTAACAAACCTGCAGGAGTCTGTTTCAAATACTGCCATCTCCTATCTCAGCCCCTGCCAGTTCTTGCACTCCTGAGATCGTATCTGTCAAATTACAGGGACATACATAAATCAGCTTAATTGACGAATTTCAGTAATACACAGCTGAAGGTAGGGAGATTATTAAAAAGGAAATTATCACATAATAGACTTAAAACAGTCAAGAAAAGAAAGACTTCTATGGCAAGCCAGTGAATTTCTACCCATCAAGACAACAGTTCAAGTCAGTCAAAACACAATGTTCAAATTATACCAAAGGTTGTGATGCCCTCTGTACAATCTGGCCTGCCAGAAAAACAGCACGCTGCTATATCTGAACTGAGTTAAATATGGTCAAAGAAAACTAAGATTACAACCTAATTTGAAACCATAGTTTGAGGTGGATTAAGAAAACAAAGTTTGGGACAATCCTATTATTGTTTTTATGAACCAAATGTAGCTTTGATATAGAAGCTATGGTAAGCTATGACTGTAATAAAAATAAAATAAAATCTTTGTACAAGCCAGTACTATGTTCCAATCTGCGAACTTACTGACTGAATATTTCAGATGTGTTTGCTGAAAATCAGTGAGAACTTACAAAAGATAACTTTGCAGTAAATTAAACATGCATGCATGCACACATACATACACATTACCAGATTGCATTCTCCTGTTAAGATGCCATGCTATTTGATTTAAGTGCTATTATTCTGAGGGCAAATTTAAATCAAGACATCATATTGGAGAGAGACATAAAAGCTTCTCAATCATGGTGGCCTAGACCAGAAATTAGTGACATTTTTAACAAATATGGGGGTAACATAAGGACATAAAAGAGGGACACAAACACAACAGGGACCTCAGTTGCTATGATATAACCAACCAAATGTCACAAACAGATCTGTGATGGATACTACTGTATCAAGGGGGACTCCTGAAACCTGGAACAGACGATGCAAAAAGAATCTTATTGTTTCAGGTTTCCTAAACCTGAGCAGGATTTTTAACAGCCACTAAAAATGTCTTATGATATACAAATTAATTCTGTATGGCAAGAAAATACAGATATAACACATTAGAAGGAGCTGAAGAACATCTGTTTTGTCTGCATAAAGCATGGTGGCAAGAAAGGAAGGATGGATATCTCTCTTCAGGCTGTACGACTAATTGATTGATTGATTATTTATTCATTCATTCATTCATTCATTCGCACCCACACCACTTTTCTCCTAAATGGGACACAAAGTGGTTTACAATATAAATTAAAACAAAACATCTAAACAATATGGAATACAAAAGTTTTTAAAAATGGACCATATGTTCAATTAAACACTAATTTTAAGATATTAACAATTTAAACACTTAGAAATATGTATTACATACTAATAATAGGACACTTAATTGCATATTACTCTACCCTGATTAGTTAAGGCTGAAAGCCAGTTTTACAATGGTCAGAAAGAGACAGCAGAGAGAAGGCAGACCAAATCTTTCTCAAGAGGGAGTTCCAAAGCCTAGAAGCAGCCATCTGACAAGGCTCTTTCCTGTGTCTCCCCTCTTTCATTCCCTTCACTTAGAATATATCTAACCAGCAGGCTGGTGATGCAGACATGGAAAATGCAAAGGTGCGGGGAGTTTGTTGTTTGGCTGGGAAACCAAAACCTACTTCAGTGATTGCATACTCAATATAACAGGTGCGTCTAAGAAGAGGGTACTGTGGGAAATAAACACCAATGTGATGAAGGAAGTGATAAACAGTTACTGGTTATTAAATACCAAGATGAAACTAATAGCTAATTTTAAAATAGAAGCTTTACAGATGATGGTACTAAAGCTGGTACTGCATGTTCAACAGATACCTGAATTACCAGATTCAGCTCTCTCTGTCAAACGTACCGTTTTGTAACAAGAAAACAACTGCTGGCAAAAAAAAAGAAGCTAAGGCTGGGCAGAAGGACTAAGGAACAGACTTCAGATACCCCTCCTCTTCAGTCCCTTCCATTCAGAAGCAAAGGGCTTGATGGCATAGGCATAGGTTGGTATCATGGTGGTCATGGGTGCCAATACACCTATAAGGCTCCCTAGTCCATCCTCCATCTTGTTTGAAGCTTTTAAATGAGGAAAATGGCAGGCTTGACTTCTGCTTCCTATATAGAAGGTCAGAAAGAGTGGTAGCAGCTATAATGCACCAATGCAAAAGATTTATTTCATAATGTACTTGGTTTGAATCTGATGGTAGCTGAAAGCTATTCGAATTACCTACCCACCTATCATGAACTGAAATGGCCAAGATGCTGCTACTGGCTCCCTCCTCCTTTTTCTTGCCACTTTTCCAACACAGCTGCCACCTTCCAATTCAGTTACTGTGGTTAAAGATCCAATGATCCAAGTGCTAATTTCTCTTCATTTTTATAAGGAACACCCCCCCCACACACACACACACAGAAAATAATCAAATTATAGGTCACCCACAGATATGTGTTGTGATTAGACGGTCACTTTAATGTCAACCAATGTAGAAAATGTCATGAGTATTCATGAGGACAGTGTGGTGGCCTGAGAGTTGAACTATGACTCTGGAGACCAGGGTTCAAATCCCCACTTGGCCATGGAAACCCACGGTATGCCCTTGGGCATATCAAATTCTGTCAGCCTCAGAGGAATGCAAAGAGCAAACCCCCTCTGAACAAATCTTGCCAAGGAAACTCCACAATGGGTTCACCAGAAGGGTCACCATAAATAAGAAATGAGTTGAAGGCACACAACAACAACAATTCATGAGGATCTGTGCCTTATATCCATATTTCTGTACCATCGTTGTATTGGCCAGCACCAGTTCTGTGAATTTTTACTTTTTTTCAAACTATGTAATCTATGAGTTCTAATTTTAATTGCAGTTTAAGGTAAAGTCATGAAAAGAAACCATACGAATTCATAGTGGGTCATCTTTTGCTTTACTAGATATTGCTTCTACCTTCTTCTTCATTTTGAACCAGCCATGCCTCCTGCAACTTTCTTTTAGTGGTAATGTCCACACTGTTTTCTCAAACTTCTAAATGTGCCATGGGCCTGAAATGGTTAGAAAACCCTGTCCTAGATTTCGTATAAATAATCCCAGAAATTGCTGGACTATCCATCAATCTCACTAAATCTATGTTGAACCATCCAGTCCCTTGAAGACTCTTTTACATGACATGGATATGTAATCCAAACGCTTTGAGGCAAAAATGCGCTGTTCTTTATAAGGCAGATGGGCAGATGTTAGGCTTATGGAATCTATTTTGCTTACACTTCTGGGTTGGAACGATGTTGTGCAACCTGGTCCTTTAGTTAGCTTTAGTAAGGGAAGAGGCACTGGACATGGTAGAAGCCAGTTTGTACTTGGAAACTGATTTTCACCTTCCTGGAGAGTGCGTACTGAAGTGCAGCTAGAGAGAATTCCATGGACAAATGTACTGACCTCTAGAGGTCGAGTGGAATAACTGCAACAGAAAATGTTTCTTTAAAGTAAAGAGTTTGATAGCTGTCAGAATGGCTTCACGACTGAGATCTAAGCAGATACAAGCAGCAAATATGCAAAGTTCAAGAAGAGGATCAACTGGTACAACCAAAGGATACTGGGTTCAAATCAAATTATTTTGACAAAAATTAAACAAATTAGTGCAAATGTGAATAGAGGAGAGCAGATATGAATCAAATGGGAAAAGATTTTAAACAACTTTTGAACACTGAACTCAAGGTTGAACTTAAAGATGTAAGTCAATCTTTGACTCAGACAACAACAGAGATCAAACAGACAAATGGCAAAATGGAATTACTATAAGAAAGGACACTGAGATTGGAAGAAGGGACTGAGAAATAATCTATGGACCCAGAGCAGAACCTACATGTAATGTCTTTACTTTAAGGAAAAGGAGAGATGCCTTCGATTTAGAGTAATAGTGGAGATGCAAAATAAAGATGCCTATACTAGAATGATTCAGGCACTGGCTGATCTCCAGGAAAGAAAGAGAGAAGGCCTTTGTTGGAGACTGGATAGATTAGATTCCTGGGTGGTGTGAATTGCTTAGAGATGTGATTGTCTGCCTTGTGAGAAGACAGATGAGAGATCAAGTCCTCTAAGAGCATTATTTGAATAAAATGCAATGATGAAATTGCATAACCTGGCAAAAATGGACAAACTGACCATTTGGTTGAAGAAGAATCACTGAGTAATTTTAAGAAGGATTGGGTTATAATTACTATATATTTGAGAGACTATTGGAGAGAACTTTAGTGTTAGGCTTTGAAGGACTTAATTTTTAATTGTTAAATAGGTTTTTAATTGTGTTTTAACTTTTGTATTCCATGGTCTTTAACTATATCTTTTTAATTGTTGTAAGCTGGAAGCCATGTGTCTATCCTGCTGCTTTTTAGCTTAGTCTTAAGTCTTCTTGTTTGTTTGTTTTTTAAGTTAGGTAGGGGGTTTTTTTGTGTGTTGTTTAGTTTAGGTAACTGTCCTTTCTTCATGCCCTTATGTTTTACACATCTAAATTTTGTGTTTCATAAAAAAAAATTCTAAAAAGATATCTACTTTGCTTTTCCATTACATTGTACGTTATACTGACTAGAACCAAGTGCAAAACAGCAACTGAGGAAGGCAGACCTAGAATTGGTGATGAGGAATTTGTCTTCACTACTGGAACTAGAGCTTGCACATTTGCACATAAATCCCTTCAAACACAAATATACTCCTGTTTTCACCCAAGTGTTCTTGGTTTAAGCAACCTACATCCAGAGGAAAATAATGTTTTTTGTTTATTCTTCAGGAGTCAGAAATCCTTGCCGATCTACTACAAACCAGCCTGAGATCTACCAGTAAATGCTGCTTGACTTTCTGTTCCTGAAAAGATATTTTAGATGCTTAAAACTCATTTCCAAGGTTCTAAACTCACTCATATGTGGAAAGCAAGGGATCTTTTTTTTAAAAAAAAATAAGCTGGAGAGCTCTACGACAGTTCTCACGATACATCTGAAAACAGAGGACACAAACAATTTCAGCATCACAAAAAAAAAAATCAGAAATTCAAAGAAACTCACAACTTATTGTACCAATGAGAATTAACTGCTCCACATTCACAAAACAATTTAAAACTGAGTATTAATATGGCACTTGCAGAACAACTCTAAATGAAAGGAATGTTAAGGAAACATTATACTCTAAGTCTTAACCCTGCACCAAGGAGCAGAGGAATGAACTGAGGGAAGCGATGTTAAATCCTTCATTACTTCTGGTGAAGCCCAAGTTTACATACAAAGGATTTTTCTATACAGATTAATGAACTTAAACTCAAAACAAAGCAGCAGTGCAAACAGTTATGAGGCTCCAGATTTGGGAAAGCCATCGTATATCTCACCTACTACTTTTGTTTTTTCAGCAAATAAAATCTGCCAAACAACTAACACTTGCCAGGCAGTTTAACTGTTACCTTGCCACACAGGAGCAGTTATGGATTTTCCAGAAGGATTTTCCTCTGTGCCAGATATAACAAGTCAAAAGACATACAGAGACTATGTCATTTTCCACACTATTGGCCACAACAGTACCAATGAACCTGAACTAATGCTTTTTGAAAGTATTGCTCCCTTTCTATCCCACCTTTTCCCCAAATCTGGGACTCAAGGCAGTTTGTAAAATAAAAGGAAATGCAAGTAGAAACACACATAGATAAACACACATACACAAAGTTGTATTGAAAACACAATTAAACTTTTTATATAATGAAAAATCATTTAGAATATATTCATTAAACAGCAAAAGATACAAATAGTACAACATACTAAAAGAAGCCCTTTTGTTGAGTAACAATCAGATCCTCAAAGCTTGTTGGAATAAAAAGGTCTTCAGCCAAGGCAGGGAAGCATAGCATCCCCAGGAAGAGAGTTTCAGAGCCTGGAAACAGCCACCAAGAATGACTTGTACAAAATCTGCTTCCTAGTTTGTAGCTCTTACTTCATTACTTTTTCTCCACTCCTCATTTAAAATACTGGATTTAAATCAGACACAGAGAGCACTGTCATCTTGGCAAGCTGTCAGGTGACAAACAATGCAACTATCTCTAGAGGGCATATTGTAAGCAACCTCTCTCCATGCACACTTCTTTCAACTGTCCCAGCCAGTCAGTTTATACATGCAACATTACATAATTTTACAAATGATAAACAACTGAAGCAATAAAATCTGTCAAAAGTTTTTGAAAACTGCAGTATGTAATTTCTAGCAGTCCTCTTCAGAGTGTGTGAGATCTCCTTTCTCTTCCCTTCACCAAAATGTGTGCACACTGAAAATCACTTAATCCACTGCAAATATGCATATCATATCTTAAATACTTTTTCATACAAACAGTAAGAATAGGTGATAAAATAGTAGGTTTTCCCCACACTTTCACAGCATATGTAAAGATGCACTGAGGAATGTAACACATGACTGTATGAAACCAGAGCATAGTCTTTTATTATGATTAAAGTAAACTGGGATATTATCTGTTATGTGTATAAAAACTATTAAGTTTGTGGGCAGGACAGAAGACAGATGAAGAGGAGAATGAGAGAGAAGAGGCTGCAGAAAGTGAAAAGAGAAAAAGAGGAAGAAACAATTTTTCAAAAAGCAAAGTGAATGGAAAGGAGTTCAGAAATTCCGACTGGCCACCATAGATAATGCAAACGTGTGCCACTTTGAGGAGTGTTGGGTTGTCTTCACTATCAAATTGTACCTTCTACAGCATAGCTTGAGGGCAGAAATGAACCCGTATCTACCAATTCCAAATTGATCAGGAGGGAAGATCATCTCCATAGTGGCACTGGACTTTGGTGGCGCTCTGTGTGTTCCAAGCTGCAACACAACCATGATTCCCCCAGCCTCCCTTTGGGAGATGGGAGGCCTCCCACACTCACCAGAAGGAGAAGAGACACTCACTTTGTTAAGAGATTCCCCTAACCCTGAGAATGTAACTGTAAGAAGCAGGAGATGGGTAACACAGTAAGAATGGATGTAGAATTGTAGCAGTCAGCTGAAGAAAAACACAGAAAAGGTATATTCCAATGGCAGAGGAAAGAAGTTCATCCTAAAGGAATCAAATGTTTGATTACTGAAAAACTGAGCAGTTTTTTAAAATCACATTCCAGAATGGTGGAAGACTGGGTTCCAAAACTGCATAAGACTATGCCCATTTCTGCACTACACTGTTATAATGCAGTAGAATTCTGGGGTTTGCAGTTTACCAAGGCCAAAGAGCTCTCTGGCCGAGAATTCTAAATGCCCCTCCCTAAACTTCAAATCCCAGGATTCTGCAGGATGTTGAAAGTGGAATCATAGCACTATAACAATGTACTGCAGAAATGGCCTATATTCTTGAATGCGTGTATGAAAAAGATGATTTTTCATTCTGCGTCATCATTGCTATCATTTTAAGTTTTGAAAAATGAAGAGGAAGACCCCATTCAATAGGCTTACCATCCCCAGTGTTGCTCAAGAGACCAAAATCTGGAGATAGCAGAAAGGAAAGAATGCCTCCTTTCTTCTTTAAATATAAGGACATGCAAGACGCCCTAGATCTCTAAACAGCAACTGAAGTAATGTAGAGTTCTGTGGATGGGGCTGTGCTTCACTGGTGGCACTGCTCCTACTTTGGGAAAAGACTTATTTTACCCCATTCCATTATCATTATAATTCTCCCAGTAATTCCATCTGTTTTTCCATGTCCTTGGAAGCTCTGAGCAAGTTCACTCCCACCATGCCACCAAAATACAAGTGGGACTATCACCCCTTCTTTTAGGTGGCTATTCTGGCCACCTCCGTTCACTAAGTGACAGAAGCAAACTACAATTCCTACTCTCACCAGAATTCTTCCCAGTTGTGTTAGCTAATGACATGCAGCACACTGAGGATGGCTCCTAATATGGAAGAAGAGCAAGAGGCTTGGCAGCAGCTGGTGGCTAATGTCAGGGCTCACATTATTCATCCCTGCCCGTTTTATTAAATAAAACAACTTTGGGCAAAGCTAAGACCAGCACAAACACATACAAGCAAGTCAGCACAGAAGAGATCCAGTTTCATTCCCCACACTTTTTCATCTCTTTCATTGTCAGACTGTAGACACCATACCTCCCCACGCAAAAGATCTTAGCTTCTGTGACACTTCCTAACTTAGAAACAGATAGTACAGTTCTCCCTTCACATTTATGGGTTTGAACTCTGTGAATCTGATTATTCATGAGACGTGCATGCCTTCCCCATCCCTGTTCTCCTCCTGTCATTCCCTTGTGTTTTGAAGGTACAGAGAAGCAATGAAAGCACCTGGACAAAAGGCAAGGGAACGGTAGTGGGGGAGGAATTATTTGTGTAAGCCTTGTTATTACTTCCAGAGCCCCCCTCTCCCATTCCCTTGCCTCCGGCCCCAGCACACAAAAGACAAGGGAATGGGAGGGGGAGGGGGGTTACTTGTGGTTCTTCCATTTTATGCAAGGGTTCTGAACCCCAATCCCTAAAATTGGGGGGGGGGCACTGTACTGCTTTTCAACTTATTATGCAAGCTTTCTTACAGCTGCCAAGAATGCTTTGTCATGTTTTCAATGTATCTGGATTTGGCTTCTAATTCTGGATTCAAGCCTTACAGTTCAGTGCCTTATGAGCAGTTTGTAGTCAAGTTGTCTTCATTTTTCTCAAAACTAAAATGCTTCACCTTATTTTGTGGCCAAAGCAATATTATCCTTATTTTAAGGTCCTGACTCATGCTATCAGGTCACCACAGACTTCTGAGGTAAAGGCTATCACTTGTCCTGTTTGCACTGCACATCACAGACAAATACTATCCCACCCTAAGCACCTCTTACACCTGAAATGGTGTTTCAATCTACTTTATCCATTCAAGCCCATGCACTCATGCAGGATTTATCAGGATGAAAAAGACTGCTGTTAGCTAACTGTTAGCTAGCCAGACTACAAGAAAACCAAAAGCATTAAAAGATTAAATCCATCATGTGCACCCAAGGTTACCACCATAACACACTTTATTAGGAAGTTAAGTCTTAACAAGTAGCTTAATGGGTGGATAAAGCCTCTGTTTTAATAATCTGCAGGCATGTTGCCCAGTCTGAATGATGCCAATAAGGAAGAAGATAACTGACTGGCAGAAAAAGAATCTTATCTGCCACTATTTCTCAACTCCATTATAGCCCTTAACAGCAGTATGGTCCTTACTCATCAATGCAATACTTATCTAAGAGTGGCTAGAGTCTCAGACTATGGCCAGGAAGATCTAGGTTCAAATCTCCACTCAACTGCAAACCTCTCTGGGTGATCTTGGGCCAGTCATTGTTTCCAACCTACCTTATGGGGATGTTTTCAAGATAAATGCATGCAGTCGTGAGCACTTATAAGAAAGGTGGGATATAAAAGTATTTAAAATAAAAATTAAAAAGATACAAACCCAACTTTTCCAGAATCTACATACTTCTTGTTGTTGTTGTGTGCTTTCAAGTTGTCTCTGACTTATGACAACTCCAGGGTGAACCTATCACAGAGTTTTCTGGGGCTGAGAGTGTGTGGCAAACCCAGTGTCACCCAGTGGGTATCCATGAATGAAAAGGGAATTGAACCCTGCTCTCCAGGGTCATAGGCCAATGCTCAGACCACTACACCATGCTGGCTTTCCACCACACTGCCTCCTACTTATTTAGAAAAAAAAACAGGTCTCCATGTCTGGCTGGTTGAGGCACTAAATTCTTTCAGTTCCAGCCTAGCACCAGGTAATACTGATGCTTCTAGGCTCCTTCTGCATATTTAATGGCACCTTTCAGTATGCGAAGGCACCAGCTGGCCTCCCTGTGCCACCGATGTCAACTGGATTCTTCCCCTCAAACCTCCATTTCTCCTCCTTATTGGAAGTAAGCAAGGATGACATAATCAGACGAAGAACAGTCAGGGTTTGCACACAACCATGTGCACCTCAGATGACCGGGCATCAGGACCCTATGGTGCCAAACTAACTCAGGTAAACAGGTGCTTTGTCTGGTTCAGGTTCTTCTCATTTCTACTCATTCCTTTCTCAGTGAGCTGTACATGGGAGGGAAAAAAGTTTTGAGGAGAGTCTGATTCATTCAGGGATGGGAAAGCCCCTGAGGTGCATTAGAGAAACAAAAGAAACTAGAGGACAAGAGAATTAGTGGCAGATAAAATACTGTAGTATAAATTAATTTTCCAACATCTAGTGAATATCATCTTCATAAATCCAGCCTTTTGCATTCATAACAAGCCAGGCTCAACTACCTCTTCAGTTTTCTTTGTAGTCACTGGGAAAACTCTCTCCTTCAGGCACAACTTTTGTCAAGGAAATGAGGAGAAAATAAAAATGCAGTTGGGATGCAAAATATACGCCCACCCAGATTTCGTGCTTAACTCCTACCATAGGAGTTTCTACCTAAGTCACTCAAAATATACACAAATGTCAAATATCAGGCAATCAAATCCAAATAACTATCACTGCCCTCCTCTGCTTTACAATTAGCTGCACATACCGTAAGAGATCCATTCTGCGTGGTGGCTGTATTTGTGTTCTGTTCTCCATGTGCCTGTGTACTTCCATAGATTGTCAGATTGTGCTCGCTGGTCTGGCCTGCATAGTCCTGAGAGTGGGGTACCCCATACTCTGTGGGGATCCCATTCTGTGGGGGAGGTGGGAATGGGATTGTGGTGAATGGCTGGACCATTGTTTCAGGAGTGGCTGTTGGCTCCTGGTTACCCTGGAGAGCGAAGAAAGAAAACACTTAATACATCAATAAAAAAGAAACAGTGTATAAAACAAACTTTCAAGAAGAAAAATATTTTCTCTAGCCCAGATAAGTTGTCTCATCCATTGTTCACCATCCCCCAGAAGACGCAAACAATCTTGTCTCCTGGAAACCACCCATACACATTACTTTAGCATGTTTAATGTGCAGAATAAGTGATCAGATCAAGGTTTCAAGATCAAAGGCATCCACAGCCCTATTTATTTCACTGCAGAAAAGCAGTCTATTAAAAGTTGAGATACTAGGGCTTTTCTAGAAGGCATCAGAGAAAGCCTTTTCTTAAAAAGACAGCAATAAGCAACGAAAGTGGAGAATATCATGAACAGGCCTACAAACAAGCGTGCAATTAACTCAAGAATGCATGTTCAGTTAATGTTGTCTCTATTTAGTAGATAAACTACGTCTTCTTACTTGTATTGTAAAGAGAAACAGTAAAGACATAAATGGTATGGTCTGGTTCCAAGCTATTTCAGCAAGAGCTCCTCCTAATCATTCATGCACAATATTCCAGAGTGTCCCCAGCACCTCAACAACCTATTCGTTTGGATGCCACAATGCCAAGTGGCAGCCTGCTTCTTCCTACTTCATTACCAAAAAGAGCAGGTGTGATGGCTGCTTGCCCCCAACCCTAAAGCAGTCAGGAGCAAACTGAACAGAACAGCTTCTGCTACTGGCTACCACCTGCTGTAACTGCTGGCAGTACCCATGTTATCTAGTTAGGTATGTGTTTAATTTTATAATTTTTATGTTGACCCATTTTATCTTTTTAAAAACATCGAGTGCTGCTTCAGAAGACCTCAGCAACAGAGAAATCTGCCTTAGGCCATTCAGCCAAGTATTGTCCTTACTGACTGACACTAGCTCTCAAGAATTTCAGACAGTTGTCTTTCCAAGCCTACTTAGAGATTGCAAGGATTCAACCTGGCCCCTTTAGCGTTCGCATCTGTATGCCATCACTGAGTTATAGCCCTTGGGACTGATAGATGCCATAGGTTTTAGAACAAAAAACAACAACAACAACATTAGGACCAGATTCAGAAATAAAGCATTAGATGCCATGAAATGGAAACTATACACACAATCAGAATTCTGCTGGGATTAAATTCTTTATCTGCTTTCCAAAAGAGGAAATCAGGAGGAACAGAGCTGGGAACATGGTGCAGGCTCCCCCCCTCCCCAATCATAAGCATCATTACATTCAAACAACGCATTAATTATATTCATCCTGCAATCTGTGGCATCCCACAGAGATTGCTATGCCACTACAATGGGCTTTTAGCATCACTTTCACACAAATGTTATTTTAGATCTATCAGATGCCTGACAGCTATTAAAGAGAAAGGGCAAAAGATACCCAAAGACCCTCAGCAAAGTGCTAGGAATTTAAGACTTCACGGTCATTCTGAACATTAGCTATCCATTGCCCAGACTGACCGTCTGTACAAACAAACATTTTTTTGTATCCTCATCCCCAAATTAGTAGTATACACAACATGTTCTTGTAAACTTGTGGTTATGCTTCTCAGAAATCAGTCATAAAAAAACTGCCACCTCAGTATAAATCAATGCACAGTAAAAACCTTGCAAACATCACTTTAACAACACAAGTGCCTCCTCAGGACAGGAGCAAGTGATACTGCATGAAAGTCTGTGAAAAGGAATACCACTAAAACATGCACACTGGAAAAGAGAACGAATCTCTTTCAATTCCTGCTGCACAGAACAGCTACGAAGGAATCCTGGCTCCTAAAAGCTGAATCCGGAATTGAAGTTCCGACTACAAAGTTGGCTAAGATCCTTGTGCATTAGTTCTGAACCAGACAGGAATTCAAAATCTCCTCTTGCAAATTACATCTATTTATTTTAGCCTAAGAATTAGAAGACTGCAGTCAACAAGCTCAATTACCAGTTAAAGACTTGAATAGTCATCTACTTACCCAAGGGAAATAAAAACAAAGGTCCTCCAAGCAAGTAAAATGATTTCTTGCCCTTTGAAGCAGGCTTGATCTCTACCTTTCCTTGCTAATCATCATTGGGCATGGGGGAAGTCTCTCCCGCATCCTGCCATTCCTATCTCTATTCTCAGTAAGCAGAAGAAAGATATATTGCAGAATAAGAGGAAAACAAGTTACATTTTAGTTTTCCTCTCAGTTATGACCAACTATAAGAAGACAAGACTGCTTATGAATGTGCACTAAATGCCTAAAAGAGAATATTTAATGGACAGAATAACAGCTCCCACACAAGGGATAACACAAAAAAGTCTGGTCTCAACTATCCTGTCAAACTGCTCTTACCATCCGCAAGTTCTTCCTAATGCTTAACTGGAATCTCTTTTCCTTAAGTTTGAAGCTACTGCTCCATGTCCTAGTCTCTGGAACAGCAGAAGAATGGAGCAAGCTTGTTTTCTGCTGCTCCAGAGACTAAGACAAGAAGCAATGGCTTCAAACCTCAGGAAGAGAGATTCCACCGACACATTAAGAAAAACTTCCTGATGGTAACCACAGTTCGACAATGGAATTCACTGCACCCTGGGAGTGTGGTGGAATCTCCTTTTTTGGAGAATTTTGAACAGTGGGTTGGATGACTATCTGCCAGGAATACTTTGATAGTGTATTCCTGCATGGTAGGGTTGGACTCAATGGCTCTTGGTCTCTTCCAGTTCTATGATTCCATGAACCTATGCACATGTTAACTATTACCAATAATACATGGAGGAAACAGAAACATGATAATAAAAATCATGGGACAGGGCCATTCTGGGACTGTATCACATACAGAAGAGCCAATGTTGTATAGAGGTTTGAGCACTGAATTAGAACCTTGGAGATAAGAGTTCGATTTCTCACTTGGCCATGGAAACCCACAGGGTGACCTTGGGTACGGCATATACTCTCAGCCCCCAGAAAACCTCATGATGGTTTAGCCTTAGGATTGCTGAAAGTCACAAACAACTTGAAGACACACAACATCATCACCATACAACCTTGGCAAAGACTTTAAGTCTCAATGGTTTTCCACATGAAAGAAATCAAACTGCAGCTTTATTTTTCCTGACATGCTAGTTTCCCACGGGCAGCAAATCTGGAGGACCATTCAAACATATGATCTAGCCTTCATAAGAAAACCATATCATTACAGTCAGCCCTTCACATTTGTGGGTTTCACTTTTGAGGATTTGATTATTCACGGATTATTTGCTGTCACCTCTGCTGCCTCCCTATGCCATTTTTAATAGGAACTGCAAGCCTCATGAGACTGAGAAACTGCAAACAAGGCTTGTAAATCCCTATTAAAAATGGTTGGGGCAGCAGTGGAGGTGGCAGTAAGCCCCACCAGCCACCCACTTCTGCCTTGGGAAGGAACCCTGATGCCTCAAAGGAATCTATGGCAGGTTGAATATGGTGATCATACTTTTTTGTGTGCTAAATATGGTTTGGGAGGGCCAAGAGTTATTCACGTTTTTTCCACTTTCACAGGGGTGCTGTGCTCATAACTCTAGCAAACGTGGAGAGATGACTGTATTTTTAAATGTATACCTTAAGCTTTAGATATATGTCCTTCCAGTTAATACAAACAGTTTTAACAGCCCTCCTCCTAGCAGTTTAAGGAACTTAAGTCATTTGCAGGATGGCTTCATTCATTTTCTTTCAATAAAAAGATAACTCTTAGAGATGGGTGAAAATATGCAACTTGTACCATACAGAAAGCAATGAGATTGTTTCCTACATTGCAATGAAACACACCATCAGGGAACTGACATAACAGCTCTTTTACTATGCACCTGTGTGTGCAGTGCCTTACAGATGCTATATAGAACACATATTTATGTACACATATGCATGCTCACACACAAACCCTTGAAGAACTCAACCCTGCTTTTTGAATAGCAGTTCATTCTCAGTGCGAATGCAAAGCAAATGCCTACTCACAGAACTGAAACAGCACAGCATGTTGCAACACTGAGAAACTTAAAGCACGGAAAAATAACATTTTAAGATAAGGCAGAGGATCACCACTGTGTTTCTCTAAACGAAATCACTGTAGAAAGTGGTCTTGCAGCAGGAAACACAGAGAAACTGAAGCACGCTTGGAAGAAATTAAAGAACCCTTTCCTAACCTTTCTCAAGTGGCCTGCAACTCTTGTTTTGGGCAAGAAGAAATGATGTTAAATTCAGAACACTTCTAGTTAATGCCAGCCCATTCAAATGCTGGCTGAATCCCAAATTTGTTCTGACACTAGTATATCTGGCCGGTGTCCCCTGGGAGTCATGTGATCATGCATGCCTGTAGCAGGGAGAAGGAAGGGCATTCAATGATAGCAGTGCATAGATGAACACAGAGAGACAGAGAATGACAACCAGCTTTATTTACTAAATTCCAATCCCTAAAGTGCAGCACACAATGTTTACTGCATAAGATGCTGTTTTCTCTATTTCTAAGCTACAAATATGATCAATTATTTTCCAGTTGCTAGTCCCAGGGTATACAGCTGTTGTTCTATGTGTATGGGGAGAAGGGAGAACAGGCTTCCCTCCTCCCCCTTTCTTTGTTCTATTGCTCGAGGTTAAAAGAAAGTTGACCTAAAGCTGATGGATGAACTAGATTTCTCTCTCATATGCACTGAATGTATGTGTAAAGTACATTCCTCCAACCCTGCCCTCATGAATAACATTTTCATACTCTTCCCCCAGGTATAAAGAAAGAAAATCTGTTATACAGAAATAGAATAATTATCCCAAAATACTGGACTCTTTAGAGAGATGCACTGGTCCAGTGATTTCTTCTGGTCCTAGGAGCAAATACTGGAAATAGAGGTGGGTGATCTTCTGCAAAATTACTAAAGTATCTGTCAGTAGATCTACTCCTACATACCTTTGATAGGTAAGGATATTACATGAAATTGCCAAGTCATAGAAAAACATATGATGTCATTAATTTGTAACCACACTTATAAACTGCTTTCCTCCATATCCCTTCTGTGAAATTTTACGTCATATTTTTCTCCCAGGTATTATGTGCCACATGTAAACATTTTACAAAACTAGAAAGCATCACAAAGAAAAACAGTTCTAGTTGTGAAAAATAATTCTGCTATTTAAATGTTACACAGCAATGAAGTACGTCCTGCTCCTCAACTATCTTTAATAGTATAAATATATAAGAAAGTTGCACACTGCTTATACTGTCTACAGTTATGTTCTAGTAATGTCAGGCAGGAATGTATAATTTTTATTTAGTGCATTCACATTTACTATTCAATTCATAATTTCCACCTCCTTTTGATAACTGAGTCATAACCTAAACATTCAAATCAAAATCTCCCTTCTGTGCCGGTTCCTGTGTGCAAAACACATTTCCCCACATATTTTCTCCTTCTTTTCATTCCTTCTGTCACTCTACTATTTTAATTTTCTCTTCTTCAGTTTCTTCCAGTTCATTCTTAATTTTCTACATCCTCTTCTTCTTACACTTGTTTGCAACCATAGTCTTATATATAAATAGTTCACATCCCCCCCCAAAAAAATCCTCCTACACAAATGAAAAATGCCTTCAGTATAATTCTTTTCATTTAGAACGCCAGCAGCAATGAAAACATATTCCCAAATAATTTGTGATCCTAAGTCACTGGGGTTTATTCCAGGATTCTTATTTTGAATGAAGACCTTCCTCTGCTTAATTCCATCCCTGATACATCGTAGGTGTATGTTTTGATTCTGATTAACTAAGCTAGCAGATTCTGATATACATTTACAATTGCAGAAATTATGAACTGATTCAAAGACAATACAAATCTCTGCTGTTTAACACAGTATTCCTTTGGGTTGTTGCATTACTTTCTCTAGGAAGTTCTAAAGAGGTTCCATTTCTTTTTATATAATCAAGTTCAGTCCTTGGTCCTATGACAGTAACAACAGCAGAATCTTCAAGCCTAACAAGTTCTTCAAGCACAACTAGTTACAAAGCTTATGTCCAGTTCTACTGGACTACACACCATTGCATCTACTCAGACAAAGGCTGTATTCATTCTACTGTATGAGCATGAGTTACCAAGAAATCAAAATTTATTTGGAAACAACATATCTAAATGTTCTGAAGCAATCCACTTTGCACTTCCTATGGCTTTTCTGGTATCTGAATTCACAGGCCACTGACAAAACCACAATGACAGCATGCTCTGCCTTATGTAGCTACTACACCATGGAGTATCACAGCAGCAGAACACATGCTATGCATACAAAAGGTGTAAGATTCAACTCCTGGCTATTCCAGATAGGAACGGAAACCATGGAAAACTGCTGTCTGTCACTGTAGATGAAGGATGGAGAATCCCTTGCTCTGCAGGTTTTTGACAACAACTCCCAACATCTCCATGTACCATGTTAATTTTTGTTTGTTTTTCCTCCCAATTTCTGAGGGAGGTCATGTCCCGTGTGTGTGTGTGTGTGTGTACCTTTAAGGCACCCTGTCAACTTACACCAATATAAACTAATGATTTGTCTTGGAAGGAAAATATCAATCTTCTCAAACTGTACTTTTCAACATAATGCTCATGGTAAGTCAACAGTACAGCAATGTACTTCAAGTAAGCCAGAATTCTGTCAGTCATTCATTCTTCTGACTTCTTCTTCAACATTAATTGCAGATGAAGTTTATCTATGAATACCTGAAATACCGGAGTACAATAACAGAAATATATGCAAGGAACAAGTAGGATCTATCCAAACAAACACACTTTGCTTGTAGCTACAAAACTTAAATCATTTAAAAATGGTCAAATGAAGAAAATATGTATAAATGTACTGGCATCACTGTACACTTTGGTTCTCTTTTGCTTATTTACATTTATGATTTTTTTTCACCCCTTGGTGAACAAAGGGATGAACTCTGTCCCATGTCAAGAAATACATGAATTTCTGGAATAGTTATAAGGCTTTAGCATTTAATTACTGCATGAGAAATCTGAATCAAAAGAGAGAATGCAATGACCTTCTCTACCATTCCAATATCTCCAATGTTCAGAATTCCAAGGAACCCCTTAAACTAATTCTGCAGCTGCAAGTCATACTTTGCCTCTTACTTTTGAATGTTTTAGAGACTGCTATATTTTTAGAAAAGTAGGCAGTTACAGAGTTAAGGAAATTCACCCAGTTTTTTTTTTTTTTTTTTTGAGACAGAAGACACAAATCTGACTAAAGGCAAATATATAATGCAGTGGATTTCAAACAAAAACCATTTCTTCATCATCAACACATGGCACATCTGTGGAGGTTTTCCAACAATTATTCCACCAATCATGGGGTTTTCCACTCAGGCTATCCTAGCAGTGCCACCAACTGTGACTGTTCCTCTCAGGCAATCCTTCCACTATGGCCAAATGCGGGATTCCTATCCTTTAACCAACCAAATGTGAAGATTTCCATGGTACTCACTGCAATTACCAAGAGTGAGGGCTTTCCCTGACCCCCACCTTTGCCACAATGTAAGAACCTCCTCTTGTCCTACCTGTGTGACACCAACTGTGGGGACCATCTAAGTGCCCTCAAGGTACATATGAGGATTTATCCAACTTCTGTCCTCAATGGACACCACCTGTCTTCATTCAACGCTGCCACCACAGACCCCTTACCTGAATCCAATCCCTTAGACAGAGATTGTTTCCGGAGACCAAGCATATAAAAACAAAAACAAATCTTTATTTACAACAGTTAGACGTAACACAGCAGATTATTTAGTAAACTACAACACCACACGCCTACGCGCACACTCCTTTCAGGCTGACTCAGAGCAGTCATACCAAACTCCCAACCAAAACTCTCTTCCCTCACTCCAACCTTAGCCTAACTCAAACCTTTTGCCAACTGAAACCCTTGTCTGATTGAACTCCCAACTATTATTCACCAGGCTTATTCAATTCTTCTCAAACATTCCATCAATAAGCATTCACTCCAACATTCCATTCTCTCCCTGGTCCCAACAGCTCCTTACTTTATACTCTACTGCACAATTAATAAATCGAACAACATTTTGCAATACATACATCACAACATCTATTTTCCACTTGTTTTCTTTCATTCTGCAAATAATCCATTTGAGATTAGTAATCCAAATAAAAGGCACATATAGGAAAATCCAGGAGCAATGTGGTCTTGTGAGATGAAGTGCACCATTTTCCTGAGTGTGTTCCCAAAAATCCTGGAAACAAAACAAAGCGCCTCCCAAAAGAGGGTGTTATCACGGATGTTCGGAAATGCAATTTCTGCTTCTGTGCAACTGTTGCTTTCCCCACAACCATACTGATCCTAACAGAATGAACACAGGAATCAACATACTTAACATGCAATATCGGCATGCCTGGATTCTGATTTATTAATAAGCCTTATGCAATTCAGCAAAAAGCAAAAGTCCCATAGAATCAACATAAGGCAGTACTGGAGAAACAGAACTCAAAAATAATAATATGAATAATCTAGAATCTGCAAAATAGGAGTCTGTAACATATAAAAATCACATAAGGCCCTCCAGTGCAAAATGTAATAGTATTCAGGGTCTCCCAAGAAGATTTAGATATACAAAGGTTATGTCTAATTAGCAGATATCACAGGACAGATCATTACTCTTACAGGGCAAATGGGTGACTCATAATTCAGTCCCTAAGACACATGACTGTCAAGCCAATTAGGCTGCATTCTTTCCAAACAGAACAGTCTAGAAAAGAAGTGTTTTCTTTAGATATAAAGAGCAATCATATTAGAAACCGTTACTATTGTGCAAAGCTGTTAAATGAGAAAAAGAGAACTTTGTATCCATTCATGATGCATGCACCAGCCTATGTTACCTCTTGCCTGCCCCACCCTTAGCCAGCAATTCCAAAAGAAAATCAAGGAGAGAGCAGAAACCTGCAGCATCAGCAGCCAGCTAAAACAGGAGGTGGAGAGGAAAAAAGGAATGCTGGGAAAGGGTGGGGGGGAGAGCATATGGAATCAATTGGTGAGAGTATTGAATGTCTTGGAAGTGACTGCAGAGCTTGAAAGAACAGGGAGCCAGGGCTCTACAGACAGACATTACTCGTTTTTCCTTTGTGGGGGAAGGGCATGCAGCATAGCATATTTTTACATTAAAGCCTCGCTCCTCCTCAAGTCTTCATTTTGTCTTCTAAATCCTTCACCCCTATGTTACTGTTGCTATAGGCTACATATATAGAAGTATGTATATTGGTCCTGACACAGCAAGAACACAGTACAAAGCAGACTGGATCATATGAACTAAGCGAAGCCAAGGCAATCACTCTATTTCCTCACATGCCCATAGCCGCAAACAATACCACATAAATTTGTCATGGAGTAGCAGCGCACCAGAGGACAGATGGCAGAGATTGTGAGTGCTCTCCTTTCATAACATAACTACATGCAGCATACAATATGTACCTACTTACGACAAACTTCTAAGCCTGCCTCATATCCAACTCATTTAGTCAGCCTTTCTTATCCACAGATTCTGTACCCACAGATTCAACCATCCATGGCTTGAAAATATTTTTTAAAAAAAATCCAAAAAGCAAACCTTAATTTTGCCATTTTATATAAGCGATGCCATTTTATCATGCCACTGTAGATAATGGGACTTGAGTATCCATGGATTTTGGCATCCATGGGTGCGGTGGGGTATACTGGAACCAAATCCTAGTGAATACCAAGCGCCCACTGTACTTCATTATCACTCAACTTCACCTTATCTTCCCCTGCCATCTCCTCCTCAGAAAGCAGTTTTGTGGACATACTCTTTTTAATCGCCTGATGGGATATTAATAAAAGCATATTGTCTTCTAAATCTGTTTTCTAATTTTATAATCCTGTTTCCAGGGAAAAGAGGATCCCCACATACATTTTTCTAGGCCTCTGTCTGCAGTCCATCTCTAAGAGAGGAGGATGACTTCAACTGCATTAGTAACAACTCATCCTGTTAAACTGACACAAACACTTAATACAGATGCATTTTTAAAGTGGATTAATGCCTGCTTGCAAGGGTCACCAAGTTTATACAGTATCTCTGCAATTCACAGCTTCTGCTTCAACGATACTGTAGCTTCCTCCATGAGCAACTTCTATAGGAAGTCCCAGCAAATTCTGCAGCCATCCTTAATAGCCTTTTTTTTAAAAAGCAAAAAAAACAAAACCCGTAAGGATATAAATTGCTTTTTCCAGGTAAAGAGCATCACAAACAAACCTCAGCAGTACAAATACCTTGGAAACTAATGTTACTGCAATCAAAATCTATATTGTGAAAGATCTCACATAAGCATTTGTCTACCAAGAAGAGAATCCGGGCACAAGTTTGTCTCCCTCTTTAGGCACTGCCATAAGCTCCAGATTAATCTGATTAAATCAATCATTTTATCTCCAAATAACCCTGTAAAATAAGCTGGAAAAAGAGACACTTGCCCAAGGCATCTCAGTGAGTTTCATGGCTAAGCCAGGACGCAAAGCTAAATTCTCTATGCTAAATATTACTTTAGTCAGTCACTGTTCTGCTAACAGACCACTATTTAGTACAGCTGCTATGGCAAGGTGTTTGATTCCAAAAGCACTGTTGTCCAAGAGGATTTTTCCACTATTGGATTCAAATGTTCTTTATATGTAGATGATCCTGTATGCAGGAAAGCGGTGGGAATTCCAGTGGGGATGTCAGGCAAAGCCTGAACTCTGGACATATCACACAATGACACAACTCATGGGAAATGATAATGCTAGTAAAGTGAAAGGCAGTAGGAAAAGTTGAAGACGACATTATACATAGTTTGACTCAATAAAGTAAGTCACAGCCCTGAGTATATAAGCCCTAAGCAGTACTGTTGATGAGTGGAGCTCATGGAGGTCTCCTCTCGACTGAGCTGCCCTAAGTCAAAGTCAAGTTGACAGCAAACAATAGCAGTATCAGGCAAGGACTCAGTGTGTGTGCTACTACAGTATTTTGGCTAGACCTAAAAGAACCACCCCAAATACTTAACAGGGCAGACAAAGCCATATGACAGAGCCTGAAATCCTGCAGGAGATTTTTGCCTGAACAACAAGAGGAGGTTTGAGCCGTTCTGGCCAATGCCTCATTTTCTTCAACCTTCACCAATGGTTCCTCTGCAGAACTTGCCACAGCACTGCTGTTGACTCCACAAGAGACAGGGATCATGGCTTAGCTAAGTCAGTTGGCATGCTCCAAAACAGGGTCAGTAGCAGGATTATCAGGTGTGACTGATGTTAAGATGGGGTCTCAGGAGCCTTGGAATGGAACAAAATATGCAAGATACTACTTGGGCATTAAAAGAAAAGAGGAGAAGAGCAGCAAAGTGCATTTATTATTACTGGGCAAAAGTGCCAACATACAGACCATCCATTCCCTGAGGCATCAGAATTACCATCATGCTTACTGCCTTCATGGCATTTAATATTTAAACAGGTCAATAAATATTTCAGAACACAGTCATCCCAATAAGAAAGCTATTAGGATAAAAGCAAAGACAAATACTGGAGGGCCATGACCGCTTCTTGTTCCATGCCCCCCTCCTTCCTGAAAACTCCACCAGGCATCTAAGCAATCTAGTCATCTTTCAAAGAGAGTAACAAATACACAGAAGGAAAAGTGGGACAACACAGTATTCCCACATTAAAGGGCAAGGACAATCAACCAAACTGTACAAACTGCCACAGCCACCCTTATGGAAGCATCAAATTAGCTTTTTTATTATTATTTTATCCTTCACTCTTTAAAGTCAGATACAAAATAGTAGTGATAGAATGGGCTTAGTAGCATTGAATCAGCTTTTACCATCTTTATGTTACTGGGTCTCCACACCTTCCCCCACAGACACATTTCTTTTTTACAGAGTGAAATCTTGAATGCAATTTTGTTAAAATCAGTCCCTGCAGCCAATCAATGTCAGAGGCAGGACCCTGTACCAATCTTTAACCCTCTTCTTGCTACAGTGCATTCTTTGGTGTGCAGCTACTGATACCAACTCATTCTCTCTTCAGGTTAACAGACAACACGAAGCTTCCACCCAATGTGCTATATGTTTTCTTTTAATCAGGAAGAATCTGCCTTCTATATAATTGGTTTTATTTTATGTTTCCTAGCACTGGAAAACTCACCTTTCATAAGGCTCATTCTAGTACCTTGCCTATACTTCCTGCCTACACTTTCTCTCAGGCCAATCTCTATAATAAACAAGTTTTCCACGTCTTGGAGAAGGGGGAACAGAGCGTAATTGTAAAATCCTCATGCCCACTTAAGTCTGATATAGCCACAAGAATCTCAGCATCTCTTGCTTGTGCCTACTGAAGGGGGGGGGGTGTATATGCTTTCAAGTTGCCTGTTAACTTATGGTGACTCCATGAATTTCACAGGGTTTTCGTAGGCAAAAAATACAGAGGTTGTTTTACCACTTCCTTCTTCTATATATAGAATCTATATATTCTATATATATAGCCAACAGCACCCAGTATTCACTGGAGGTCTCCCATCCAGGGTTGACCCTGCTTAGCTTCCAAGATCAGATAGAATCTGGTGCCTTGAGAGTATTTTGACACCTACTTAGCCACTTTTAAAATGTTGTTGAGTGGCTTTTAAAATGAAGTAAACAGGGTAGCTATGAGAATGCCAGGAATGCAGGTGCAGCACAAGAAGAGTCTGGAAGAAGAAAATGCCTGCACATATATCAGCCATTCTCAACCTTTTTCACTTGGAGGAACACTTGAAATAATTTTCAGGTTTCAAGTAATTTCTCTATAATCTTTTTATATCAACGGATCAAAAGAAAGGTGTTTTTTATTTCAATTATAATCTTGCATGGAACCCCAATGACCTCTTGTAGAACTTTAGGGTTCCATGGAACCCTAGTTGAGAAACTCTGATGTAGATTATCACTAATCTTTATATAGCGAGTTACTTTTTCCTATAATCACAACTTCATCACACAAGTAGCATTGATAGAAACTGAAAGGTCTATAGTTCCTCAAGCAAACCATATATCAGGGGCAACATTCTGATGAAAGAGACAGCTTACAATACAAGAAAAATCTTGGCACATATCAAAATAGCTAAATATTGTTCAGGCTGTCCTGGGAAGCCAGTTACATATTTTCTCATGCAGGAACCAACTTCTGATTAAATGTTTAAAATTCTCAAGACTAAGGTTTCAGAAAAGATGACAGAATTTGGGTGATGGTGAGACATAAGGCCGCAGATATACAAGGTGTCCAAAAATCATCTTTTCAATTTCAATTCTACATACAATTGAAATGGTAAAGATAATTTTCAGACATCCTTTATTTTTCACATTTGTACTGCAGCCTTACTCAAGAAAGGTTAGAACTGTGGTTTAGCCTAACAATAACCCTATGGAGTAGTTATAACTCTCAGATGTCACATTCCATGGGGCTGACAGTGAAAGTGGTAGTCCCCTACCAAATTCTCCCTCTTCACTCCATAAAATTATCTCTATTGTTTCCCTTACAATGAAGAAAATGCAGATGCGATGCCACAGCCAGAGTTCAAAAATACTTGAGATCTAGGTTGCTAACTACATTTGCCTCTGCCCTGAATGCACTGGTGGCCCATCATCTGAGATCAGGTTATATCCCTGATCCTACCCTGCTCACACCCAATGCCACTTGTGCCTGGATGGTCAGCACAATGCTTCCTTCATGCAAGTTCTCTCTGAAATATAGAGAAGTGGGTAGGGGCAGATTGATATCATTCTATATTTGCCTTTTTCAGACAGGAGATGCAATGAGAGCGATTTGCATTTCTTTTGCAGTTTTATGATTTTTACCCTTCATTCACAGAGATGGGACTGTCATTCTACAGAACATAAACAGCAGCTGAGTCTTTCTCATTGTTCTTCCTTTTCCCAATGCCTGCTGCCTATCTCCCATTCCATACAGGATGGGAAGCATACAAAGGAAATCTTGTTTCTTTCCTTCTCTGACAATTCAGCACAAACTGGTCGACTCTAACACCATGACATGGGTAATTCTGAAGCACCAAACGTTACGGGAAAAATGTGGAAGAACAAATCAGCATAAGGTTGCTGGATTCACTATCAGCCTCGTGCAAGACATTGTGTCTAGTTCCATCCCATGATGCAGTATTATGTTTAGGGCTATCTGGTAAAACCCATAGGCAGCAAGTGGTTTGAACATGACTCTTCTGCATCCTAACCCAGCATTCACACAGGCTACTTCCTACATGTAGGTTCATCTTAAAAGGTAAACAGTACTATATAGGAGACCGAGTGTGGTGTAGTGGTCTGAGCACTGGACTATGACCCGGGAGACCAGGGTTCAATTCCCCACTTGGCCATGGAAACCCACTGGGTGACCTTGGGCAGGTCACATACACTCAGGCCCTCGAAAACCCTGTGACAGGTTGCCTCAGGGTGCACATGAGTTGGAAATGACTTTGAAGGCACACAGCAACAGCAACAACAACAACAGAACTAAATAGGCTAAGTAGACGTAGGCAATGCCTGCAAGCACACTATTTTGAACTCCCTGCAGGAAGAGCAAAATGCAAGAGCAAATTTTTTAAAAATGAAGTGTAATGAAAGAAATAACAGCAAAATTACCTCAAAATGGTCACAAGGAAATCACGGTTTTGTTACATTACCAGTACTGAAGACCTGAAACGTGTCCTTTTTAATTACTTTCTCTCTTTTTTAAACCTAGGTGAAACTAAACATAACTAAATGACCTTTGCAAGTATATGGACCGTGAACTTACTTTAAATGAATGGCAACAACTATCTTTTCCAGGTATGATTGAGTATCCAAACCCCATATACATAAAAAATACAAAATCACAAGGCAGTCTGACTGAAGTTAAGGTCAAACAAATCAGAAGCTTGGGAAATCGTAGGAGAATATTAACATAGCTGCTATTCTTACATAAAAGAATTTCAGAATAGCAGGATCTTTCCTGAAAAACAAACCCAAGCAAGTGTCCACACATAAACAAAACAAATAGGAACTGACAACTGCTTACACCTTCATGACCCCCAAGTGGACACATACACACACATAGCACATAGCCTACATATTATTCTCAGAAGCAGAGCTTCCCAGCCCTGTATAAAACTAGAATTGCACTTTATCTCAAATTTAAGAAAACTTTTACATTGCCTTGGACAACATACTTTAACTTATTTTTAATCTCCTATAAAGAGATGTTGACAGGTGTGTTCACTACATGGTTCCTTGTGGTAAATACTTTAGTTCTGCAACACAGAACAAAGAAGGCACCAGGGAATTTTATACTGGAAGAGGTAATGTATAAAATGCAGTAGACAGTCTGGAGCTCAGAAACAAGTTTTGGAATATAATTTCCATAAGCCACAACTAGCATGATCAAGAGTTACTGGAGCTGGAGTCCAACACATTTGAAAGAAACCTCAAAGACTGAGGTTCTAGGCTGAAGGGTTTGGAAGCTAATAGACCAAGAACCGGCAACTTATGCCCCCTCCCCAGACTGCAACTCCCATCTCACAGCCATTGGTGAGAAATGCAACCTGCCTACCACTGTAATAGCCAACAGTGCAAAAGTAACACGGAAAGTAGCATTGCTAGGAGACAAGCAGCAGCATTTGGTAGCAGCTGTGATTTCTGAGACATCTTTAAGGGCATGTGATATAAACTGCATTGCACTAATATCATCCAAAGAGAGCACTACAACATTACACCTGGATATTACTACCAGAAGGCTTTCTTTGGACAATAATGCACAACTCAACAAGCACTCTCTCAGCCTATCCAGCAATAGCTCGCAAAAAACTGGAACACAAGTGGAAAGATGAAAGTGATCTAAGTATCCAGAACAAAGTAGATACTAGACAGAAGCTACAAGGGGGCAGATTAAAACACATGGGATGGAATGGGAAGAAACAGAAGCAACTAATATGAATGCTGAAGGCAAGGCTCCAGAAGGCAGAATAGAAACTGAACGTGTGCGCAGTTGCTGAGGAGACAAAAAATGTTGTGAATTTGATACTACATCGCAGCCAGAAATAAGCACATCAGAGAGCAGGGAAAGTGAACATTTACTGAATTATTTGAGTTTATTTCTCCACAAGATGCTGCCATTAAGAATTAAGTAATAGTCACATATTGGGCAGGCAGGTGAATGTGAAGATCCCCATTCAGATGAAGCATTAGCTACTAAGAGTGATTTGATCACATCTTCAAATAAATTATTCAGATGTGGGATATGTCACACATATATATCACAAAAGGTAATCATCTAATGCCATTTTTCTTTCTTTCCTAGGAAGAAGCATCCCAAATATTTTAACACAATTACGAGAAATCACATTCCTCTTCACCTAGTTCATGAATGCAGTCTAATATTTATCTGAAACAGTTTCCACCATAACAATGAAAGTGAAATTATTCATTTAACTATGTTAATTATATGCCTATCACCAATTCTTTCCTTCTAAAGGCTTTTGCCTGACAGTACGCTAGTACGTGAAAATGCATGACACCTTAAGCTAACCTTGAAGAGTAAGTCACTGAAGTCATCTGTGGATTATTCAAAGGAATTAAAATTCATATGTAAATACTAAAGGGATTTTCTGTAAAATCACTAACTGTTCCTTTGCTTTCTAAAACTCTTTACTGCTTACTATTAATCACTAAGCATTTTTTTAGCACCCTGGTATATCTAACTTTTCAGACAAGGAATCTGTCCAGGGGTCTCACTCCACTCCCTCCCCCATCCTGAAAGCCTCCCATATACATCTTTAGGAGCAGGTGAATATATGGTTCATACTCAAGTAAAATATTCTACCATCCCAAACAGAGCTGCACAGATGTACTGGGCTTCAGTTTCTAAAAGCCTCAACAGACTTCCTTACCTAAACAAATTAAAAACAGCTGTTGTATTGTCTCTACCTATCATCTAATTACATTTTATCAAAATACCTCACATCACTACCAGTTAAGAATTCTAATGTTATCATAGAAAGGCATGCACACACTACTCGTATTTCAGATCGTTCCCATACTGCAAGCAATGAAAGAAGTTTAAAGATGCTGTCCTCAAACAAATCAATCTCCTCATACCCTCATATTCATATCCAGCCATTTTAGAAGCATTTAGGGCATGATATCAACCTTCCTTGACTAACTCTTCTAATGTTTGTTCTATTTCCCTTGCTTACTTGTGGCCCAAATAAGGTAACTAACGCTATATGTTGTGAATGGAATTCCTGTAGCCGCACCCTCTAATCTATGGGTTTGGACCAAGACCAAACAAAAAGGATAAACCAGAGTAGTCCAGTATTCTCCTCCCACTGCATCCTTCAACAAATCACTCCTTACCCACTCGCTAATTATTATATTATGATATCAGCCTTATAAGCATGCCCACAAGAAGTTACTACTCTTCAGTGAAAGAAAACAATTACAGAAGGTAAAGAACTGCATTTCTATATGAGCACAGCGAAGTGATGTTCCTCACAATGGCAGCCTACTAGGGTTTCTATATACTGGAAGCAGAAGATGGATGCCAGCCAGCTCCTTCTTTCACATGAAACACCTAGTCACTTACAGCTACCAAACTAGTGCTTATATGTAAGGCCAATAGATACAGATATGCATACAGAAGACCAAGAGAGATACACAAAAGAACAAAGAGACAGTGCTAAAAGCAGGCACAGAGAAGTACAAATATGCAAAATAAATTTAGAAGTTTGTAATTAGTACAAACCAAATAAGAAATTTACATGTTCATTCAATTTCAAATCAAATCACTAAATTAATTTCTGAGAAGCCAGGGCTCTTTCAAACAATATAACCTATATGCATTCAAGCTCCTTGCAGACTATTTCATGTGATGATCCACCATGTATTTTTTAGCTCCCTGTACAAAAGTGTACGGATTCTGGAAAGCCACAACTGAATGTGGAATCACACAGTTCAATTTTTATTCAGTTGCAGGCAATTCCCAACATGTGAATTCTATCCACAAGAAACAGCTCTAATCCTTGGGAACAATCCTAAACAGAGTCACTTCACAAAGTGAGTTGTGCAAGTATGTAACTGTGCCAGTATGTAGCTGATACTATTATCTGATCTGTGCTTCATCATGCCATATTTCCCAAAAAAGAAATATTGACAGCATGTATGCCTATACAGTCAAATGTCTCTATGGGAAATATATCCTTGTTGTTATTGTTGTGTGCCTTCACATTGGCCATTTCCACACGGGCTTAAAGAAACGGTGCAGAGTGTCCTCCAGGGAGGACGTCTGCACCTGGGAGCGGACCGGGTCAGACCTACTTACTGTAGTTCCGCACCTCAGCCCGCTCCCGAACAACCCGAAGTGGTCGTCCAGCATGCTTTTGAAAGACCGCTTGAAACAGGTCTTTCAAAAGCACGGAGCACGCCACCCCGTTCCCGCGCTCCGGTGCAGATTTGCAGGATCGCACCAGTGCGAGGCTGCGATCTGCCGGGGGCGGGCTTTAGGCTGCTTCAGCGGTTGGTGGAGAGCCTCGACCAACCGGAAACCGCCATTTTTGTCCCCGGAGCAGTGTGGAGCGGCACCCACACACTGCTCCGGACCAGCCTGGACCCAAGCGTGGAGCCAAGTAAGTACCGGCACGGGGCGATTCCCTCGCCCCGTGTGGAAATGGCCATTGTTTTCGACCTACGTGGGTCCTAGGGTGAAACTATCACAGGGATTTCTCGGTAAGTTTTGTTCAGAGGGAGTTTTGCCTTGGCTCTGAGACTGAGAGAGTGTGATTTGCCCAAGGTCACCCAGTGGGCTTCCACATCCAAACAGGGATTCAAACCTTGGTCTCTAGAGTCCTAGTCTGACATCCAAACCACTATACCACACTGGATCTCAAACACATCCTATCTTCCCATTACTGACAATAGATTTGATTAAATACTTATATGGTGTAAACATGTGGTTTCTCATTCTGGCAAGAGTGATATTCATTAGGAAATTACCAAGGACCACTAATACAGAAAACACTTAATAGTGCTATAAGTCCAATAAAATATGCATCTGTGTGATCTAATTATTTAGATGCCTCATAGGCATACAACACACCTGGCTGGGTTTCGACAAACATCCACTGGAGTAGTCACACGGCCGCAAGCCAAACGAATGCTCCTCTAGCCACTTAACTGTGAGGGCATAATCTGAAGATGGTACAATAAAGAGGTAGTCTTGGGGCCTATTTAGATAACGGAATTTACTAATGCAGTGGGCATACCAGCATCAGATCTACATGATTGGTCCAACCAGTCTAGTTCTCACAACAGGGAAGTGGTTAGCACACTACTAATGGTGTATTAAGAGGTGCTCACTCAATTTCAGATGACAACAAAAGAAAGTTGAGTGTCCTTATTTGGTGGATCTGCTGAAGTCACCTCTCCCTTCATGCTGATGTCCTTCTCAAAGTTTTTTAGTTTTATCCCGTCCCATCTCCCTCACCTTCCCATTACAGCAACACTGATTTGTTTGCCCTCTTCCTCACATCATCATCTTGCTCTCAAGTACCTGTGGTTTTTAATTCATTTACTGCTTTCCCCCACTCTCATCTTAGTTGCATGTAAGAATCACCGCTACAGATTGGCGAGGATTGAATTTGCATGCCAGTTCCCTAAAATGAGTTAGCAAGAGGAAATTCAGTGTTCAGAGTACAGCAGATGACCTGGTGCACTCCAGATGTTTTTGGACTACAATACTACCTACCCACAGAGTAACTAAATGGGAACTAAGAACTTAGTTGGTAGAGTTGCAGATCTGACACCAGCAAAATCACCTGGGGGAAGCATTATATACTTCAGGAAACAGACCTCAAAGAAAGCAAGAAAAAAATCAAACAATCAATTAATTGCAGGATTAGATACCCCATTTGTTCATACACCACCAAATGTTTGGCTGTGCAGCTACTCATAATATGCAACTAGCGCATACTGACTGGGTAGGAAATCTGCATTTCCAATTGTACCTCCTGTCATCCTGTGTGAATCTAATGTCTTGTGAACACAGAGCTTAGTGAGAATGCCACAATATCCCTCAGGGTACCAACACCAATGCGGAAGGGTCTCCGGTAGCAAAAGATGCCAAAGATATGAGACAATGATCACTCAAGGAGGGCTTTGTTACACAAGGGGAAGTGCTGTTGCTTGACAAATCAGGAAGGGGGTTCATTCCAGCAAATAATATTTGGTCCTGGCACAGAATACAGCATCTCGAAAAGGTCTAAATTCATTTTACAATACAGTTTTGGCAATGTGGATGTCAAGATCATGCTTCACAAGGTATACATGCTGTCCAATAAAGGGCATGATTGTCTGTGCTAGGCAATGGGTCTTCAGTAACTTAAGTTTCCTTAATTTGCATAGTATATTAAGGTTACAAAATTCAGCTTTATGTGTACATTGTTGATACATCATTATTTCACTTTATAATATCCAAATACATACCAAAAACCTGATACATTGAAAATAATGGCAAAAAATACAAAAGCTGGAGAGGAGATGGGAAACAAAAGCTCTTAGTTCATTGGAAATGCCTACAGAGACATCTTGTCCTCTGATTGCTTTTCTCACAAGCAAGCCAGGCTTTCAAATTAGAAGATGCACAGTATTAATTCACTGTAATCTCAGCCATCACGAAGAACTCATGCTTTTATCAGTAAAGCCAGAAGATGCATTTCCACAGGGAGCCATCAACTGCCCTTATCTGTAAATGACTCGGGCCAACCCACCACAGTCCATTAAGCTAATAAATCATGTTGGGACCTCTTCTTCAAGTAATATTGAACCAATACTTTACATGTTTGCAATAATGTTAATCTAATGATCACAATATACTTTCCAGCAAGAGTCTGAAACAGAACATGTCTCTGCCCAGTCCTAGGCACTATCTTCTCAGCCACCTTATCGCTCCAACTAGAAATATATTAAATTGCTATGGTATATTCTTGGGACATGGATCTGAGCAAATGGCACTGCTGTATCAGATTCCCTTTCCCTGCTTAGAATCTTTAAAAGCAGCTTCTGGCTTCTAACTTCCAACAGTACTGAGCAAGAGTGCCTGGAACAATCTGCCCAACTCCAAAGCAGTTTAAACCCTCAATGAAAGGGATTCCAAGAATATTCTGACAAGTATATTTCATATTTATATCATTGTAACATTCTCAATGCAGAAGACTGCCGTTTTTTTGCAGTTAAAGCAGTTAGTTTAAGGGGGAAAAGGAAAAATGCTTGGTGAAAACAGTAATATAATAGGTTCCCTTTTCTTTCAGATTTACTATATTTCACATGTATTTGCTATTTTTATTGTCTGTTTCTAGTATTGCCTTTGACTTATTCAACAAACATTTTACTTACTTACATGCTCTTTCCTCCTACTGCAAACTAGAGTTAAATACATTAAATATATTCCAGTACTTTGGAAAGAAATCAGAGGCCTACACTCAAGAGGAGCACATGCCAAGAATTATGACAAGGAAGTCACCTTAATTTCATAATAGAGAAATTACCTGCAGGCTACAGGTTTTCCCAGTGGCAGAATGCTTCTTTCTACACCTCCTTTCTGATTTAATGAAGTTCAAGTAATGAATCGGTTCCTACACTGATTCAGAGTCCACTACACATGAATATATGCAGTCACAGAAGTAATAATAATCAAGATAATCTAATGTCGTCTTCTCCAATCAACTATTGTAACCCAACATGCGACAGCTGTAATCCATTGCAAAGGAGTCTGGGATATTGTGTGGAGGGTAACATATGGAAGGTAGCAAGTTGGGAAAATTCTAGTGCAACATAAGAAGAGATGCAGAAAAGTCAAATGTATCTCAGACCAGAGAGCCCTTTAGGGCATGGAATAGACATAAACCCAGAAGGTTCAAAACAACGCATGCCAAATGCTACAGCAGTAATTAACTTATGGAAGAAGCCGTATGCAAAGCCAGAGAGTACTAGTAAAGACAACTGAAGGTCAAACTCAAACAATGGATAATTTCACAGCAATAATCCCTTCACAGAAGACACCAGCTAATTGTGAAATTTAATAACAAAACGAGAGCAAGTTTAAAATCCACCAAGGAGGCGCTTATTTCAAGTACAGGTCACAACCCACAAACAGTAAAAAACAGTAAAAACAGGGAAGTGCTTGAGAAATTTAGGGTATCACTCTTAGAGAATAAGAGGAATCTATAATACACTGCTTTCGGGAGGGGGTGGACAAGCAGAAAATGTGAATGATTCTACAGCATATTACAAAGGGGGAGAGGAGCAGCTGTCCTGGATGTGCATCTGCTGAGCATAAACAAATAAGACAATTTCATATAATAAACTGTGTTATTCCTTTTTCAATGGCGCAAGATAACAATCACCTCTACAACTGCCTCTATCTATATACTACACAGTATGCAGAAAAATCCCATTGTATTATACATTAGTGATCACAAGGTTAACAAAGACGAATTAATCTGGTCTGGTCACTACTGTACAATGAGCAAAGAAAGATCAGAAAATAGATATGGGCAAGATAGGGGGATGGTAAGCACACAGAGTCTCTAATGAGTCAGAACACTGTCAAGGAGAATGCTGCTCAGAGTTAAATCAAATCTCCATTTAAGGAACTCCTGCATTCATGCTTTTATAAAAAGCAGGCTGAGATTGCCATGTCTGGTTACAGTTGTTTGTCACAGGCTGGCGTGAGGCCTGGCAAGGAATGGGTTATAACTGAGGGGGAAGAGAAGGGGGGGATTGTTGGAAAATATGAAACAGCTGTTGGTTCATTTTCAGAAAAACCCCAGCAAGTCTCAGATCCATAAAGGCAACACCTCTCTGGGTTCTGGGCACAGCAGAGAGAGTCGAGAAAATGCCAACATAAACGGTGTTCGCTGGAGCCCCTGAGAGAATGGGGGTGGAGAGCAGGGGGGAGGCGTGCTGACAGAACAGAGTCAAATTGAAGGGCTTACAAAATGGAGACGAATAATCCTTCAAGGAGATTCTGAAATTCCACAAAAGAGAATACCAGCTGCCTCGCCCTCCCACACTGCTCCTACCTATACCCCACCGGGAAGGGCAGAAGTGCCACTCCCCAACCTGAGGCACATTTAACACAGAAGAGCTTTGAAAGGATCAGCTCTCCGCGGTGTGTTTTTAATTACCGGGTACATCCCCTCCCCCTGCCTAAGAGTAGGAACTGTAAGCAGGCAGTAGCTCAGGTGAAAGGCTCCCTTCCTCCAAGCAAGAGGGGAGGGGGAGCAGACAATGGAATGGGTGATTCATTGCAAGAGAACACACGTCAAGACTGGGCTCCTGCCACATGGGCTTGCTGAACAGCTTAAAGGGACAGCGCAGCCTTCTCTCTTTGCTGGGAAGCTTAGCACTCCTTCCCGCCCCCCGCACAACCCTTAGCTCTGATTGGAAACAGATACTGAAGAAAATGCCAGCAAGGCACTATGCTGTCCAAAATAAAGCAAGGCAGGGGTGACTTTTTTCTTCTTTTCCAGAAGCTAGTAATTTTACTGTATAGCCAAAAAAGGGGGGGCAAAAGAGAAAGCACCATATATAATTTCTCCTGTTTCTCTACCCTTCTGCTCCTCTGCCAGTGTGCGCAGGCGCACACACAGACACAGAGAGAATTTCCATTTCATCTGCTGCTCACTTTCCCTGCATTAGGCCTAAGGGGATCCAATTAGGGCACTTTTGTCTTATACAAGACAGGCTTAATATGCAAATAGAAATGGGGAGGATGAGTACATCAACAAGCAAATGTTGTTTTGCTGCCCATTTCACTTTCCCCCATTCCTTTCAACTGCAGCTTTTCTGATGAAGTACCTTTGAGCATTAAAATACACTTCTCTAACACACACACTGCAAAAGTAGTAACTGAAATTAAATTGTGTATTTGAAATGTATGTGCCAGATCCCATAACACTTTTTTATTTCCTCTTAATCTGGTCTTATTGTTGTCTCTGTTGTGTGCCTTCAAGTAATCTCCAACTTATGGCAACCCTAAAGCGAACCTATCACAGGGTTTTCTGGGGCTGAGAGTGTGTGATGCACCTAAGCTGACCCAGTGGGTTTCCATGGCCACACAGGGAATCAAATGCTAATCTCTAGAATTGTAGTCCAGGATCATAGTCCAATGTTCAAACCACTGCACCATGCTGGCTTTCATCCCGTCTCATACAGATAATCAATGTCCACTGGACCAATCTGAAAGGTACCAGGAAAGGGTAGCCCCCCTTTCTTTCCACTGGCACCTAGACTCCCAGTAGAAATGAGAGGTTACACCTTCATCTAAGGGATAATGACAAGTTTGTTGTCATTAATGCATTCATTTCTAACTGAAGACACCAACTGCAGACATATTCCTTTGTATAAGTTTACATTATTTGCAGTACAGCACTATTACAGTATAGCAAGTTCTCGTTACAAACTGACAGCTTTGGATCTAGTAACATTCTCCCATCTACCACAGTAATCACAGCTACTGTGGTGGCTGTTTATGTATGCATGCTTTGAGAAACATCAACCCTACTGGTAACCAAAACTGTTGTACTTGTAAGGCATCACCGACTTACACATTTCAGACCCTCCAAAATCACTTACTCTTCCTTAATTCAAGACAAAATCTTGTTGATACCAGCATTCCAATCACCACTTTTGATAAGTATTCAGTACAAAGAGTAAGAACTCTAAAAACTCCCTAAAACGTAGGTGCATTAACTCATTCTCCTGATGTGGGATTTCCAATAACTGTTAAACCAAATCAGTGTCTCATATACAGTAGAACAAAAAGATGCCACTGACATTCAAAATAAATACTCTTAAATTATATACATTTAGATCATAAGCCAAGGTCAGCTAAGATTAGTGTTGCTTGAGTAATATCAGCTATTTCTTTGCCCTCAGAGATGAGCAGACAACAGACTCTTTTAATCTAATGAACGAAGGATCTTCTAACCTTCCTTGATAAGCTTATTGCGTCTCCCACTTTCCCACCTTCTTTGTACACTCCAAGTATCTTATCTCAAACCATGACATATGCCTATCTTTTTATCAGGATTTCCTAGAAACTTCTGTATGTTCACCATGATCTCATATCTAGGAAAACAGCCACTCATATGTCCACTGTAACATGGGTGGAAATGTACAAAATCTTGCATACAAATTAAATAAAGCACAGACAACTTTCAGGTATGTTAATATAGTTTGTATGTTGGTATTGTAAACATATTTAACATTTTAAAAAAAGAGCTGAGTACAGCTTTACTATTCAAACTCATTAGATTTAGATGGTGACCTAGAGAATCCTCTGCAAATGTTTTCTACCACAGAACATGTATCTTAGATAAAAAGAATTATTATAACTGAGAACATGTAGTAAAGGAAGAAGACCTGCCAGCAGCCCGTCAATGGACAGAGACTTTCCTGTCTTTAAACCACTGAAATCAAGCAAGTCTGCTGGCTGAAATAAGTCAAAAGTGTGACTACTTTTTAGCAATCTTCTTAGTCCATCATCTAGAATATAGTGTCCTTTGAAATCACATACACAGGATTTCACCAAAATGTAATAAAAAGCAATCCAATAAACAATAAGAGCGATACATACATGTGATCTTTCCAAAGTTACATGTCAAGTAGCAAAGAGCTCCAAATTATGTTCCAAACTGGGATGATGACTTTGCCTTGGGAATATCCCCTCAAAGGTATCCTTCTCTGCATGGCACTGCAGGGCATTATATAACTACCAACAGTAAAGAAGTCCAGCTCTAATGATGCTGCCTCCTGACCTCCTCTGTTTACAGCCTCCCCCTCTTCTTGAACGTTCTCCTCTCTCTTACCGTCTTGCTATGCCAACTAGGAGGTTTCCATGCTTTATTTTTTTTAAAAAAAAATACCCATAACCCAAGGACAGAACCTTGAGCAGATCAGAGCAGCAAAAAGGACTTCTCAACACTGAACGAATCCCCCCCCCCAAAAAAGCATCACTTGCATTCAGCGAAAGCACTATTTCCTTGAGAAAAGACAAGCATCTTCTTTCCTCTGTGTATAGATGAAGACCTCAGTTTGGAGGACATTCAGCAGAGACAGGGTACCTAAAAAAAAGATTGATCGGAAGGAGGGTGTTTACCTTTGTTTGTCCGAGAGAAGTCATTAAAATGGAGATTCAGGTGAGCCCGCAAGGTCTGTGATATGCGTAGGCAAGAGGGGGCTTTGAGAGAAAACGTGGAAAACAGAGGGATCCTAAGGACTGTACCACCATTGCCACACCAACACGTCACCGAATGCCACCTCATTAGCAACTTCCCTAAGAAACCGTGGCCGCCAAGAACCAGCAGGAATAATTAAATAAATAAAATCTCCCCCAACGTAGTGTGATGGATTCGGGAAAGAAACGGCACGCCAGGGATTCGATCTCCTAAGAAACTCGGGAGCCAGTCCTCCGGCAGCTTCGCCCCAACCGTCCCCTCCCCCCGGGACCCCGGAGGAGAAGGCATCTCCCCTCGTGCCACCGCAAGTGGGTGGCAGGCCCTCCGTGCCACCTCCGCAGTCCCCTCTCTCCCCCTCCCCCCTCCACGCCAAGACAAAGAGGTAGACGAATCCCCCACAGGGTCCTTCCTGAGCGGCAGCTGCACACAGCACAGGAAACAGGAATCGGCCGTGGACGGGAGCGAGGAGGGATCGCCGCGCGGGCTTCCCGCAGCCCGGAGGGAGCATCAAAAAGCCAGCTCCGATTAGGACCGTAGTCGTTCAGTTATGCCTCATCCTTACGCCTTTTGCCCCCCTCCCCTGGTGACAGCCAAAGGCGCCTCGCCGCGCTCCCGATCTCCCCCTTTTCGGAGTTGCGCTGGGAGCGGAGAGGGAAAGGACGGCGGCAGCGGCAGCACCACCACCGCCACCGCCACCACCGACCCGCCTTACCTGAGTGACCATTTTCTTTTTCTCCATAAACCCAACCGGGCGGGTGTGGAGGAAGGGGGAAGAAAAATGCCCCGGCCGCCAGGTGGGGCTGTGGCAGACCCCTCCGGCCTCGGCGCTTGCCGCCCCGTCTCCGAATGGCGACCCAGAGGGCGCGGGGGGCTCCCCTTGGTCCCGCTGCTCCTGCCTCCCTTTCTTCTCCCCGGCGCCTTCCTTTCTTCGCTCTTCCTCCCTGGCCGCCTCTTCCCCCGCCCGCCCTCTCTGCAGCTCCCTCCCATCTCGCAGCCAGATGGCGGGTGGAGGCCCCGCCCCCGAATGCCGAAGGTAATTAATCAGCGCCGGCCCCGCCTCCCTCCTTGCCTCCCTCCCGGACGGTTGCGGAGCCAGTTCGGAGTCGAGCCGAGGGGCCGCTGGGAGACCGCTGGCATCCTCTGGCTCCGGCCTGGGCGCGCAGGGTGGATGGGCCGGGTGGCACGCCAAGGGCACGGGCGGGCTCGTCGGGAGGCGGGCCGAGGCGCATCGCGCTGGGGAACAAAGGGACCCGCAGCCCTCCGAGCTCCGCGGGCACATGGCAGCGGCTCTCCGGCTCCGGCCGACACAAAAGGAATACCTGCAGTGTCGCCGCCGCCGCTCCCACTTCCGAGTGCCAGCGGGGCGGGTCGGCCTGCGCGCCTCGTGGCCACGGACGCTCGAGCTAAACCCTTCCTCTACCTGCGGGAGGTTACGGGGAAGAACTGCGCCTCGCTGGCTTTTTGCCCCCCCCCCCCGCTCCGCCCCAAGGACTGAGCCCGGCCAGTGAGACGAAAAAAGGAGCCAGAAGGATGGGACACTTGGGCCATTTCCGCACGAGACTGTTATAGTGCTATTATTCCACTTTGAACATCCCATGGAATCCTGGGGTTTGCAGTTTAGGGAGGGGCCTTTGATAATAGCACTAGACTGTTATAATAGCACTAAAAGCACTAGCCTGTTATAGTGCTATTATTCCACTTTCTATTCCACTATTCCTCAAAGGCCCCTCCCTAAACTGCAAACCCCAGGATTCTATAGGATCTTGAAATTGGAATAATAGAGCTATAACCGTCTCGTGCGAAATGGCCTTGGAAAGGGAAGCCAGGCCTCAAGACAGTTTGCTCCTGTTGGGTGTGGTTGGGGCTCCTCTCATTTAGTATGTTGCTGAAATGAATCCCCGTTGCAGGCTGCTCCGAAAAAAAGGAATCGCCTCCCGTGTACAGCATTTGGAGGCCAGCTCGGTACCTCCCTTCTAACCTACTTCTCACTACGCCTCCCCTGTTCGATCCATTAAAAAAAAAAGCTTGGAGAGAAAAAACACGATTGGTAGACTCTGTTCGTCTCTTTCATTTATCTGACCTATGAAAAACCTCGGGGGAAAAAAACAGCCACATGGTAAAAATGCTGATAGAGTATTAGATATAGATTTACAACAGCTACCCAAGGAACTTGATAACTGCATATAAATGCAAAGGAAACTGTGATACATTTGTATTTTTTACAATGGAGGACAGGAACTGAATCTGAGCTAAATTCATGCAAACCTTAGTATTTAGCTATATGGGATCCATCAGAGCCCTATCCCTCCTCGCTTTTCAGCAAGAGGTGAAGTGATGTATTATTTCTATCTCCCTCACACACCCCTAGTACATGACTGAATCTGAAGCTACACCATCCTACCACTATTTCCTGTAATGATCGCTCATAGTAACAAGGACATGCAGAGCAACCACATATTGTACTATCAGTAGATCAAAACTGGAAAAAGTATTATGGATGTCTGAGATCATCTTTGCCAGAGGTAAATTCAACCTATCAAAATGCTATATATAGCTGTATTTATGTATCTCTATTCCCACCACATTTCACCTAACTATACCATATCATCAGATAGCTGTTTACAGCATACTCCCGTTCATTAAAAAAAAGACTAAAGCTCTGGAAGAAGAGATGAATTTTTTAAGCATCACCAGGCAATATTCACAAGGAAGAACAGTTTTCTTCCAAACTGAGTTCATTTTTTTCTTGTTCATGTGGTACTCTTGGTAACTCAATAATATCCTGTATAATGGCACAGCTTCATGACCAAACAGCTCACTTTTACCCTTACACTGGAGTACACATTATCCATTCAAATTTATAGGTAATTCACAGAACCTGCAACAAGATGTTGCAGTATGGAGAATTCCTTTTCAGCATTCCAACTAGCCAGGCATGCCCAGTCTATAACATTCCACTCCATCTTCAACTCAGTTTGTTGTTCTCCACAACAGTCAGTCAGCAAACTATGACTGCTGAGCACACTTGGTCTTCACTGGGCTATTGATTCTCTTCTTATAAACATCAGAACTCCATGAAAAAGAATGACCCTTTTGATACCCTCCTTTTGTGAATGGATCTTGCTGTTCTGGTTACACAGAGCTGCACATTTATCTCTGATATCAAGGTAATGATACGCACAAATCCAAATTCATTCCTCTCCCTCTCTACATGTGTGTATGTGCCTTCAAGTTGTCGACCTACAGCAACCTCATAAATTTCACAGCACAGAGTTGGTTTTGCCAGTTCCTTCCTCCGAAATACAGTGCACACAACACTTGGTATTCATTGGCAGTCTCCCATCCAACTACTAACCAGGGTTGACCCTGCTTAGGCTCCAAGATCAGACAGGATCTGGTGCCTTTAGGGTATATAGGCCTCCTTCCGCTCTAATTAATAGGCATAATTATATCTTTTTAAAAGTCTGCTATCTTGGCAAATCCATAAATATTTTATTACAGTATGCTGTGGTATTTTTGTGTTCAGTAGTATATAAATCTGTACAAGTATGAACAAAATAGCTAGACATTAAAGTAGTATGCTTTCTTGCTTAGAAGCAAGTCCCAGTGAACTCAATGAGGTTTACTTATGAGTAGAAATCCGTAGGAATGCACCATCCATCTACTGCAAAAAGGATCTTGCTGCAAAACTGTCACCTTCCATGGTAAGATGCAAAGCTGATTCACACACATATGAACTTTGCTCCATATCTTACACCACCTGTTCATTCTCTTATCAAGTGATGATTCATAGCTGCGTATGTGAACTGCCTTCACTACACAGCATAGTTCTGAGGGGATCTCCACCTAGGTATGCATATTTTCAAGGCATTATCTGACGGTGTAACAAAATTTTCATGTGTACAGTCTATGTCCCACTCCAATCAGCTCAGTATTTAATATACTAAATAGAACTGCTTTTGCTTTGCAGGGGTGAAGATGAGGAGGTCAGATACCAAGAGAAATTAGTAGTAATGCATTAAAGTAATGCCTCTCAAGTTGTGGTCCATCACCTATTGGTGCTGGTGGGAGCACTATGTTAAATGAGTGAGCCTCCATTTTCAGAAGAGCAAATGAAAGGATGAACCAAATGCGGGGGGAGCAAAAACAAATAAAAGACCTGCTGATAAGGCTTAGCACCTTCACTTTGTTTCTTTAAAAATAATCTGGTCTTGAATGTCAAACTCAATCTGTATCATGAAAATGATACAAATAGTAGAAAAGCTCCACACAATGCAGTTTGGCTTCCATGAGCTATAGATTTTACATAGCCCACAAGTTGCAACTTTCTATGTGGCCGGGGGGAGGGGGGAGAGGAGGATAAAAACATTTCTTGCATGATAATGAAGTACTCCATATAAAGGAAAAGGTTGGAAACCAGTGCATGGAATAATTATATTTTGTTTATTTTTTTATCCCAGTGAATTTGAAATTATACACGGACCACTAAGTTTTTTAGTTACTTATTTAGGAAGACACATTTCTGTCCTTCTCTCTATTCAAGACACGCCCAACATGGTGATCCATACAAATGAAGAGAACAATTTAAAAATGGTCAAGAGAACGTATTTAAAAAATAAAACAAAAACTCATGTTAAATGCAGAGAGGCTGCCCAGCAAGAGAACAAAACAAACTGATCAGATAAATGCTTTTCAGAATAAATTTCAACTGCAAATTTCTTGGGCAGGATCTGTCTTTATAGTTTGTTATTTTGTAAAGTACACTGATGATGGTAATGAAAGTCATAATTGTTTTGATCTCTAATTCTCCTTTCAGCTTTGTATAACATGAATGATTAGTCAGATTCAGCACCAATTTGGTGGCAATATTAAAAGGTAATCCCTTGGATTTTAATCCAATCTAGAAATTATGAAGTCATGGGTAATGGGGAAGGGGAGAGGCTGTTAAATAACGTAGTGTACCAAGTGCAAAATAATAAAAGACAACAATTTGAAGAAAAAAATGAAACACAAAACATAAGGATGATGAGATGTACATATCATGCAACGGGATATAAAAAATAAGGTCACCTCAATGAATGCTTCTGTCTTGCAGAAAAACCTATATGTCTTTCCAAACATGAACTGCATTTACCCTGAAGAAAAGCCTAAATCTGAACATTCTGTCACAGTACACACCTCTATTTTACCTTTTAGCGCTTTGTTAGATAATCATAGAATCACAGAGTCACAGAGTTGGAAGAGACCACAGGGGCCATCCAGTCAAACCCCTTGCCATGAAGGAACACCCATCAAAGCATTCCGAACAAATCGCCATCCACCCTCTGCTTAAAAACCTCCAAAGAAGGAGATTCTTCCACACTCTGAGGTAGCATATTCCACTGCTGGACAGCTCTGGCCATCAGGAAGTTCTTCCTGAGGTTCAGGTGGAATCTCCTTTCCTGCAGCTTGAATCCATTGCTCCTTGTCCTACTCTCTGGAGCAGCTGAAAACAAGCCCACTCCCTCCTCAACATGACATCCCTTCAAATATTTAAACACGGCTATCATGTCCCCTCTTAACTTTCTCTTCTGCAGACTAAACGTACCCAGCTCCCTAAGCCGCTCCTCATAGGGCATGGCTTCAAGACCCTTCACCATTCTGGTCACCCACCTCTGAACACGTTCCAGCTTGTCGATATCCTTCTTGAATTGAGGTACCCAGAATTGGACACAGTATTCCAAATGAGGCCTAACCAATGCAGAATAGAGTGGTACCATTACCTCCCTTGATCTAGACACCATACTCCTATTGATGCAACCAAGAATCGCGTTGGCTTTCTTGGCTGCTGCATCGCACTGCTGACTCATGTTCAGCTTGTGATCTACCAAGATTCCTAGATCCCTTTCACACGTACTGCTATCCAGCCATGTGTCCCCCATCCTGTATTTGTGCATTCCATTTTTTCTGCCTATGTGCCCTTACATTTCTCTCTGTTGAAATTCATTTTGTTAGCTTTGACCCAGTTCTTCAATCTGTCAAGGTCATTTTGAAATTTGATCCTGTCCTCTGGCATATTAGCAACCTCTCCCAATTTGGTGTCATCTGCCAATTTGATCAGCGTGCCCTCCACTCCTTCATCCAAGTCATTGATGAAGATGTTGAATAGCACTGGGCACAGGACAGAACCCTGTGGCACCCCACTATTCACTTCTCTCCAGGATGAAAAGCAGCCATTGGTGATTGGGTTTGGGTTTGATTGGTCAACCAATTACACAAGTATAATACAAACAAGATAGAAGCAAATTTTATATTCAAGTAAGAGACACACTGAGAAAATATGGGCGGTGGGGCGGAGAGTTGGAACAACTTTCTATCAAAAAATTTTAAGGAAGGGCATTACACACACCACCTTAGAAATAACACACCAAGATGCTGGACCAAGTCAAACCAACTTTGTCATCAGTCTTGTGATATTTGCATTTCAAGGTCATTTTCTTTTCCAATTGATTCTGTAATAAGATATACAACAACAAAAACAAAATATACATAATAAACAAAACAACAAAATATACATATTTAGCCTACCCATTTAACTTCTTGCCTGCCCCCAGCTTCTATATGCATCCACTGGACACTTCTTATGACATGTCTAGAGCAGTTTTTTCTCAAGTTTGGGAGTTGCTGGATTACCACTCTCATGCTTCCTGACCAGTGGTCATGCTGGCTATATACAGGGCATTTTATTGTACCTTTGGGTCTTTCCAACCCAAAGTTGGAAACTTTCCAGCCCAAAGATGGAAAGACTGCTGAGATGATGCATTTGCTAACACAAAATGAAACAGAAACAAAGAGAAAAAGAGCAGGGACAAGGCATCTGCCGTCTTTGTGTGTGTGCGCACGTGTATATGCCTTCAAGCATATGACCAATCATAATTTACAACACCAATCCTTGGGCTTTGGAAGCAAGACTCATATTATCTGTTCACCTATGAAACAAAGTGATAACATTTATATAATATATTCTCAAATTTTCCAAACGTTCCACATACATTATTTTGCAGGCTTAATACATCAAGACGGTAAAGTAGGTTTGTGAGCTGTCCCAAGACTGACTCTGCACTGGAGCAGGGGCAGCAAGGAGCTTTCTGATGCTCATCCGTACGTCAGCATGCTGTCCTTCACTGTCTGATTTTTTACTAAACAGACGAAAGGAGAGGTGAGCAGGTTTACGCAAGTGGTGGCAATAGTGTTACATTTTCCAATGAGTGCTGGGAAACAGTCATTGTAATTGATCACAATGCCCACGACTAGAGTAAAACAACCTAACACTGAGACATCGTGTGTAATAATGACAACCTCCTAATGTTCATCCAAAGTGCTACAAAATACAGCCCAGGGTGGGGGTATGGCAGCAAAGCCAATAGCAGCAGGGAATCCCCCAGCATCTGCCATAGATGCCACCTGCTGACACCAGGGGAGTTATAAGAGACATAAAATGCCTGAGTGGAATGGCAGGGGGTGAAATTTTTTCCCCAAAACAAGGGGAAATCCTGGATTATTAGATATGAACCAGTCAATGAATAAAATGTTTAAAGCAAGGGGCTTATGCACTGCTGTCTGGCCTTCACTCCCTCCCCCCCACCAAAAAAATAATTTCTAAGCACACTTAGGAATTAGATATTTCAATCCAGGCACACTGTCTGATTATGCCAGACACATCTTTTCTTCAAGATGGTGGCAAGGATTTTAAACGACACAGTGTTTTACTCCTGTTTCTCATCAGCTTCAGATTCCTCCTTCCTACTACAGCATGTGAAAGAAATGGGGTAATATTTGAAAATATCCCAGGTCAAGATACAAAAAGCTCTGCATACTTAAAACTAAAGCCAATTATTAAGTTTTTAATTATTATTTGAATAAACTATATTTTTAAGTTTAATATACATAAACATTATTTTCATGAGCAAACCAAATTATATCTAACATATTTTATTTTTCTAAAGTAATTCAAAAACTTTAGATCTATAGCAAGCAAGGACGGGGAGGGATAGTGTTTGCCCGAAATCTACATATTAATTCAGAAAAAGATGAAAGGAAAAAAGGTTTCTAAATTTCTAGACATTTCACATCTCATGTTTTATATTCTCATTGCAGATGGGAGCCTTAGGTTGAGAGTGACCTTCCAAAAGCTAATTACTTCTATGATAGAAGTGAGGATGACCCAAGAACTATTTTATTCGAAGTTCACGGGACATGTTAGCCACTAAGTTGCACTAGAAGGTACTGTTCTAATACATTTCCAGAATAAATATTAAGCCAGATAAGAGCTCTGGAATTCCCTAAAATCTCTTTTTACTTACTGATTGATTTGATACTTATACCACTTTTCAAGATGAACTGTCCACCCAAGATGGTTTACAGTAATATTAAAATAATTTGGGAAGACTGTGGTCTTGAAAGGCATTTAAGAAATGCATAAAATCATCATTGCCACCACTACACATAAACGTTAAAATATTAAAACAGAAGATCACAGAAAAGTACCTCTTTAAAATATTAAAACAGCAGAATATAAATCAATAAATCCATTTAAGGAATCAAATAAAAGCAAGAGCAGCAAAAGTAACTGCTTTGGTACAACAACAGAATATGGGGTTAATATAATGAACCTTCAAGCAAGGTTCTTTTTCCCCCCATTTCATTATGATTAACTATGCCTTACAAAAGTTACAATCTGTCATCTTCACCACCTCCATCCCCATATTAAAAAACACTGCCCACCCACAACAGGGAAAGGGAGAGGAGGAAGACAGAGTATTCCTACTTACCGTAATGGTGTTTCTTCATTAAAAAAAGGGGGGGGCAGAAACACCTAACAGCAATTGTACTAAGGGCAAATCCTTTAGTTATGGAGAATAATTGTTGCCAATATATAATGAATGTTTCATTTCAAATCTTTTGATGTCCTTAAGTAATCAGGTTATTGGAATGTAACATATTTATAAGGTAAACTAAAAGACATATTAATCCATATTTTCGGTGTCAATAGAATACTGGTGTTGTTATTTTGTCCCATCAAGTTATTTCCAACATACAGCAACTCTAAAGCAACATTTGTTCAGAAGGGATTTATCTTTGATTTCCTTTGAAGCTAAGAGAGTATGACTTGCTCAAGTCACCCAGTGGGTTTCTATAGTTGGGCGGAGATTTGAATCCTGCTTTAAAGAGTCATACACCAACATTCAAATCACTATACCATGTTGGCTCTTCAGAGTAAAGATACAGAATAGAAGATAGATGGGGGGGGAGGGAGGGAGAGGGAGAGGGAGAGGGAGAGGGAGAGAGAGAGAGAGAGAGAGAGAGAGAGACAGAAATAAAAAGATATAGAAAGTTTCTTCATCTGGTGCTCTATTCATCTCTATTAGATAGATTTTGGCAGTTTCTTAAATCCTGTCCATTTTTTATATCCCAACCAACAGCGACATGCAGATCCAGAAGCTCCAAAAAAGGTGTGAATACATCCATCACTCTGAGTTTAGTTTCAAGCTAAGAACCATAAAATGTACAGTTCTCCCTCCATATTATCAGGTTTGACCTTCATGAATTTGATTATTCACGAGGTGTGCACATGCCTCCCTGCCCCATTCTCCTCCATTCCATTGTGTTTTGCTTGGTGCAGAGAAGGCAAACACGCAAAGAAAAGGCAAAGGAATGAGGGAGGCATGTGCACACCTTCCTTCTCCCCTCCAGAGTTCCCCCTCCCGTTAACTTTCCTCTGGTCCCAGTGCTGAGAACTCCTGCCAAGGCAAAAGGCAAAGGAATGGGGAAGGAAGGCACATGCAAATCTTCCTCTGGAGCTCCCCCTCCCATTCCCTTGCCTCTGGCCCTGGCCCTGAGAACTCACACCAAGGCAAAAGGCAAAGGAGTAGAGAGGGGAAGGCACTTGTGTGTGCCTTTCTTCTCCCCTCTAGAGCTCCCCACCCTATTCCTTTGCCTCTGGCCCTGGCATGCAAAAGGCAAGGGAATGGGGAAGGGGCTCACTAGGTTTTTGCATGGTTTTCCTACTTCTGTGAGGGTTATGCTCTCCAAACTCGCACGAGAATAGAGGGGCCACTGTAATCATAATCCACATATAATAAGCTTAAACTTCTTTCTCCTGACTGCCAAACACTTTTAAGCCTGACCACTGGCAAACAACACAAACTATAACCAAACAGGAGGAGAAGCAAAAGAAAGTACTCTAAAATTTGTTCTCCACAAGAAGTAAAAGATAGCCAATCCCACAGTTAGCTATTACATCTGAACACAGTTCTTTCATTTTACGCCAAACTACTGAGAAAATGCAAAAGAGCCCATTATATCCTACCTTGTCATCTAAAAGCTTGGAAAGGGTCCCACATGTCTTCCTAAAAAAACTGAAGATAGGTGGGTTAAGAGAAAATATTGGAATATGGAATGACACATAGCAGAAAAAGTCATATAAAACTAAATCCATGACCTGAGAGCTGGCATGGCAGCTTTCTCTGGTAATAGAGATAGTTTGTTATGCCATTCCCCTATCATTATTGCAAACTGCTCCAAAAAGTGCCTTATGCTGGGATAACAGAGCATTATGGGGATGATTGCATAAAGAGGAGGGCGACCAAAATGGTGAAGGGTCTGGAAGCCATGCCCTATGAGGAGTGGCTTAGGGAGCTGGGTACATTTACTTTGCAGAAGAGAAGGTTAGGGAGGAGACATGATAGCCATGTTTAAATATTTGAAGGGATGTCATGTTGAGGAGGGAGTGGGCTTGTTTTCAGCTGCTCCAGAGACTAGGACAAGGAGCAATGGATTCAAGCTGCAGGAAAGGAGATTCCACCTGGACCTCTTCCAACTCTAGGATTCTAGGATTCCGGCCTAAATTTTCTTAGGCTCCTGGAATGAGAGGGCCTTTTTGGGGCTGGCCCCTGAAATTTAAAAAAAAAAATGCTCCCAAAGCACAAATATGTGTCGTTTTCTTTATTATCTTTTCTGGTTTCCTGTGCTTTTATTGGCTTTTAATAATGAATGAGATTCTATTGACTTTCACTGGGTCTTTTTTTTTTTAAACTGGATTTTTACTGACTGGTTTTACTGTTTCATCTTCTGGTTTATTTCTTAATTGTTCTTATTATTCATGCCATTTCCCTATTGTAAGGAGGTCATAGGTGATACAGATGGAAAAAGTGTTATTAATCAAAAATAAATATTTTTGTAACAAGATAACCTGGTCATCTTGTACACCCAAAGGGCTCATGCTGCTTTGTTTTTGAAGGACACTAGCCGATCCTGCTATAGTCCACAATGAAACCCACCTATGGTTTCATTCTTACCCAGCACCATCATGCCACATGGACCAGCTCTAGCTCTGGAGTGGCAACAGAAAAACAGGTGCTTCACAGCTAGGTCAGGGAGCAATGCTAATATCCACTGCTACAACTCAGATGATGCCCAAATATTGCTAGTCCTGAAGAAAAAAAAATCCTACCTGAGCACTATGTCAAATGCATAGCAAACCCCCCATTGCAACCTAGCAGCTAGAATGATAAAGAATATTTTTATGTCCTCTTTAAGGGGAAGCATAGGCCTGCAGATGGTCCATTCAAATGACCCTTATGTTTGCCTCTCAGAGTGGGCAATAACAAGAATAAGAATAACAAGAATAGCAGCAGCAATAACTACAATCATAATTACAATAATAATGTTGCTATTGTTGTTGACAGATTTATTTATATAGGCTGAGAATTTGTTCAGGTCCAAGGCTTTCCCATCTAACATTCTGATATAGCACAAAGCATTTCCTCCTGAGCAGAGACAGGAAAAGAGAATGGGATTAATATATTTAGTTAATCATTAATAAGGTAAGATATCTAACTGAATTGCATTTATGTTAGAAATGGGGAGAAGACTACCTATGTTAAATTGGTATTATGTTTTTAAAAAATTATACTTTAAAAATTTAATTGTTTTAATGTGATGTTTAACTTTGTTTTCATTATTTTATTCTGTTTTTAACTTTCATTTTTAACTTTCAGTAATCTTGCTTTAGCCTTTTTGTAAGCCAGCTTGGGTCCCATGCCAGGAGAAAGATGGCATACAAATAAAATAAATAATGCTATTTAAGTTATAAGCCTGTATTAAAATCATTACAGAGTGAAGCTGCAAAGTGCCTTACGTGATTTAAGTCCCCACCTCTCTTTGTTCATGTCTTGAGTTTGAGAAAGAAGGAAATGGCTGCAAGAATCTTTCGAAAACTCCATTTCCCAACCACCCCTCCAAAGCCCCTGTTCTCTTCTTGTTTCCTTTTCCTTATCACTTACAATGTCATCTTTTTGACCCCTACTTTTTAGCTTATTTATTCCCATGTGGATCCCAGCAGAAGTCTGACAGTAAAAAGTAGGGATGAGCCAACCAAATCTTCGAATCCTTGAACCCTGGGTAAAGATTCAAGATTCCCGAATCCAAATCCCTGTGCCAAAATAGGCAAACCGAATCTTTTGAATCCACCAACTAAATAGATTGTTGGAGACCGGGACGCCTGAAAACCTGGGAGACCGGAATGTATCAAAATCTGGGCGACCATACATACAAGGGAAGATAGTAAGTAGATGAGGTTTTCCTTGAAGTAATAATGGTCTTTGCTAACAATTTCACCAATTACATCTGGGCTTGTATTCTAAGATATTTAAATTGAACATTTCATATTTAAGCTCAGTACTTGACTGAAGTTACAGGCTTGAGATTTCAAGGACAGCTGAAATATTCCTTTGCATAGCTCCCTTGCAAACTTCCTTCAGACACAATTCTGGGGTTTGGCGTTTTACAAGGTGTCACAGCCTTCTCTAGCAAAGTGTGCTAGTGCATCATCAAACTACAAACCCCACGATGCCAGAAGGAGCTATGCAAAGAAAAGCCAGTTTTGATCTGGATTATCTCTCTACTGTAGTATGTGGCCCTGTTTATACAGGCAGGAAAATGTGGGATTCATCTACATTCTCCTGTCTGTGTAGAAAGGGCCTTCATGTCATTTTCAATCCGGGGAGATCCTGAGGCAAAACTATGATAACTGTCTTGGTCAGATTTCTTCAGAAGGAGATTTGCCTTTGCCTAGGCTTTTGCTAAGGCTGAGAGAGTGTGTAATTGCCCAAGATTATCCTTCTTTCCCTTGCTTTTTAAACTCTTTTTGAAAGAACAATTCGAAAGATTCGAGATTCGTGAGATTCGTGGATTCCCAGAACCTTCCAGGGATTTGGATCCGGATTTGGAAAATTCTGGATTCATCCCATCCCTAGTAAAGAGTTTCAAACTTCAGTTTCCTGGGCCAGGCGACAAACCAGAGGGCCACCTAGATGCAAAAAAAGACAACTACTCCTTTCTAAGATAACCTTACTACTTGGATTAAAATACTTTAACTTCAAAATTAGCTGATCTATCACACTCAAACTATGAACAAAATAAACAGACTCCTTATAGATATTGGATTTGCAGTGGTTTGAATGATGTGATCTAAATATCATAATTCCCCATAATAGAAACCACTGAAATTGAGGGACTAACAAAAAGCAGGAAGCAGTCTTAAAAAATCCAGGAGAACTGGAACCAGTTGGAAAATGTGAAACATGGTGGCTATTAGTATGGTTCCTCGTTTAACTAAACAATAACATCAATAGTAATTTAAGTAATAACTGATTCTGGAATTAAGTTAATGATGGAAGTCTAATTGTGACTCAATTAAGTTTGAAAATTCCTACCAATTGATTTTGGTCAGTTCCTATCACTGCTCTTGAGCACCGAACACCACTGCTCTTGGCTGGCCTGTGTATTGTTTGGGAAGCTGACAGTCAGTTATACCTGGACATCTCTAACATAGACAATGTTATTCCTATTTTTAAAAGATAGAGAGCCCCTCCTTCCAGCTTTCCATTGCTACTGTCCTGGCCAAAAAGGGAGAAGAGTAGGCAGTCACACTTCTACCGCACCTGGGCCTGGTGGTAGTCCCCTCCTCCAGCCATCTAATGGCTACTGCTATGGCCACTGGGGGAGTAGAAAAGAAGCCTGAAAAACTTCCATTGTGCCAGAATTAGGTGTTGCTGACCTTAATTTGCCCCATCTTTCCTGTCCCATCTCTTTTTCTCTGTGTGTAGTGTCTTATTTAGCCTGCAGCCTGAGGGCAGGGACTATCAAATTAACTCTCTGCAAGGTGCACACACATACACAAGCCACTCTTCTTGGCTAAAAGGCCAAGTCTAATGCTTCCAATAAATGCATGTATTTCCTTTTGTTAGTAAGGCAGGAATCAAACTACTTTCTCCCCAAATTCACGAAGATTTTTGTGGAAGAAGTGAAAAGCTAGATTTTGCCTTGTGGAATAAGATAAGGTCTAAATTTTAACTTATCTACATTTTTGTACCGGCTCAAACAGGTGAGGATCAAATCTGCAGTGTGAGTCTGCACCCAGGAATAAGTTGTTGTTGTGTGCCTTCAATTTTTTTCTGACTTATGGTAGCCCTAAGGCCAGCCTATCACAGGGTTTTCTTGGCAAGATATATTCAGAGGAGATTTTGCCTTTTCCTTCTTGTGAGCTGAGAGAGTGTTACTTGTCCAAGGTCATCCAGTGGGGTTTCCATGGCTGAGTGGGGATTCGAACCCTGTTCTCCAGAGTGGTAGTCCAATGCTCAAACCACTATACCATACTGGCTCTCATTCTTCGTCACAAATAAGTCACAAGTATAAATAACCTTATTTGTGAAAATATTAACAAGCAATGTTGTTAGAGCAATTCTAAGGTGAACTTGTCATGGGGTTTTCAGAGAGGTTGAGAATGTATGACGTGCCCAAGGTCACCCAGTTGGCTTCCATGGCAGAGTGGGGAAGCCAAGCCTGGTCTCCAGGGTCATAGTCCGAGACTTACTACACTGTGCTGGCTCTTTAACAACCAATAGACATATTTTTAGACATAGAATTACATTATCCAAAGTACAAAACGTGTTAATATACAACATACACACACAAACAATATGTGCATGTGCGTGTGCGTGTGTGTGTGTGTGTGTGCATGTGTATAGTTTCACTTTAAAAGTATGCAAAAAGTATCAAATTTCTAGAACTGCTTCAGGATATCTGATCCTTCAGTTCTCCAAGCAATGGCTTCAGATGGATATTCATTTCTCCTAATGTCAGTAATGAACAATTCCTGCCAGCCTCAACAGCAGTAGATGAAAGAACTGAAACATGGGAAACCCAAAGAAAGCTTACCCTAAATGTCTTAAGATTGTAAATGTGGGTGTAACTTCATCAGTGAAGTGATGTTAAACACAAAATATTTTATCAACTTTACCACAGCATGTAATTGGTACCACTAAGTATCTATTCAATACTGTGTGAGCGACACCAATAACAAAAACTATAAACAAAAAGCACAAGAAATACATAGATGAAGCAGAAGCAGAAGGACATATAGTGGCTGGTTACCAGCCTTACCTGATATCTTCCTAGACAAAATGAGGTTGCTAAAATAAGTCACTACCAGTTCACAATGAAGTACAGTACCAACTGGTCGCTTTGGAATCTCTCAGTTACTACAAATACATTCCTTCTGACCTAGTTCTTCAGTATGATTGCATCTCACATTGGAGCAAATGCGCTATTACAGAAAATGATACATTAGAATGGACCAGGGATAATTTGGGTGAATAAAATAATTGCAGCATGTCCCTATGCCTATCCACATTTACTTCCAAGTGATAGCATATAGAATACACCTGTAAAGAGAGCTACTATAATGCAATAGATCTGACAAACATCACATTGAGAAGAAATAAAAATGAAAAAACAAATACCATAACATTTCTGGAAACTGAAGACAGCTCATACAGTAGCCCTTCTCATGCTAACTACTAAAGTAGCAGTTACAAATGCCTCAAAGGAACATGTGCCATTCTATTAAACACAATGGCCTAAATCCAACTGTCAGTCTCAACTAGAGCGGATCAATTTAATCAAAGGGATATACATAGGTGTTGACTTGCCATTCAGCAGTTGATTTAAATGTCTACTCTAGTCGGGACCAACAATTGAATTTAGGCCAAAACAAAAGCTCTTATACTCAAGTCTAACTCAAAATTTCCAAAAATTATGGCTACTTCTTGTGACACTTAGAATACCAGATCCCTGTACTGGGACTTTAAAAAAAAAGTGAATACATATAATCAAGCACCACCCATCATTTTGACTGTGGTTTTAGAACAAGTCTGAAGAACCATTCAGTTGATTTCATTTACTCTGACATTAACAGCAGAAAGATAGAACAGATCACAATACACGTGATGCATCATGTTGAGCGAGTTCTAGATGGGAATGCTACTCTTCTGGTTGCTGGAACTATACAGGGGATATATCGTCAAGTCACATGTACCTTAGTGATGCAGTACTCATAAACCAATAAGAAATTTTCACAGCATACCAGATGATGGATTAACAAACCTACATTTTACTCCTTGAGAATGCAAAGAAATCCTGTATCAGAAACAATCATTTCAAATAAGACCCTCACCCCCCACCAACTTTAACTTCAACTCCAACAAAAGGTAAACAAAAGTACCTCTGAGAATTTGTAGTTGGATTTATACTGCACCAAAATAGCTGAGCTTGGAAAAATAACACTCTCCTCTCAAAGCAGCAAAGACAACTAATAATGTTCAATGGGAATCATGCACAACATGAAGAGGTAATGAGCTGTGATGTTTTCTACTTACCTGCACAACTGGGTATTGGTAATCCATACAGTATACACCATACATAGCCAAAGGGTTCTCCAGCTGCACAGCAGGCAGACAAAGAAGCAGGAACTCTGAGTCTGCGTCTCCCCCTTTTGCAGTCTTATACACAGGTCCCTGGCAGTGTTGTGCAATGCTTGGCTCAGGCCTCTGGGTCTATACACAGGTTGATACTAGCTCAGCTGAAAATATACATAAACTGTCTGACTGGCTTCAGACCTTCTGCCTTTCCCAGTATATCCAGGACTGCTAAACCTAAATGCACATGGAACGGTAGAAGATCCTAAACCAGGATTCCTAAACTGAAAACAAGCAACTGTCCTGCAATTCCCAGAAGCGAGCGGAATGACAGCCAGGAAGAAGGGAATGCAGTAATGGGCAAAGAGGGAGGAAACAAACGAGCAAGCACATAAGAGCCAAAAGGATATACGTTTTGGGCACTAGGTGCGTCAGAGGGAACACACTCAATCTAGGACAGCAAAAGCATATGGAACTGTTTCACCCTCCACCCCCAGACCTCCTTTTTTTTTTTTTAACTGTCCCAGGGAGAGACAGGTGCTGGGATTAGCATAGCAATCTTTTAGACGATGCAGAGGGGGGAAAAGAGAGAAGCTACATTGATATCTGCAATGGAGGAATTTTTTTTACATAACCAAATATATGATCGTATCATTTAACACCTCTCTCTCTCTGCATTTAACCCAGACAGAGACAGCTGCTTGAATCAGAACTGAAGTGGGAAAGGGAGAGAGAAGGAAAGAAAGCAAACTGAATCCACTGAGAGGCCTTAAGTTATGCAGGATGCATGCTCTCAGCTGTTCCAGTCAAACTTAGGAGGATTAATTCTGGCCGTCAGTAAAAGAGATGGGAGAGGGTAAGGAAGGGGGCTAGGTTTGGAAAAGCCAGCTGCTCTTCCCATTTTAGAAAACTTCCTTGTACCATTCCAAATGCACACATTCCTACCAGAGGATGTTGGAGCTCTAACAGACATGGACAGATGCTAAGTTAATCTGACAAAGACCAGCAGGTTCAGAAGTTGCTTTTGGAGTCATGGATGTCATGTGCGCTATTTGAAATTTGAGATCAGACCAGTAATTCTTAGAAGGCTGAAAGCAGCTTGAAGTGAGCAGTGAGGTGTGGGTAGTACACTTTCGGCAGGAGTAACATGCATTAAAATATATTTTGTTCTTTAAAAGAAGCTTGGACTGTCTTGAGTAACATTAAAATTTCATGGTTTGTCATATTTTGTGCACTGCAAGGCTTAAGTAGTCTGGGTGCCCAATCTCCTGAAAGTTATAGGCCCAGTGAAATCTTTAAAACCCAATGGGGAAGCCAGCTAGAAGTGACAGCAATTTCCATTATCACTTCCTATCCTTTCCTACAGCTAGCAAAATCCATGAAGTCAAGTTACCTACATTTAGGAGGGGTAACAGCATTAGCTGGTAAAAAGGTAGTGTGCGCAACTAAGGCCACTTAGATTCAAAATAATCATGGATCCAGAAGTACCCCCAATGCTTCTTTGAGGTGAATGGAACCCTCTTGGGAACAGGCTTACAACCACCTAAAGCAGTACTTCTTAATCTATCTGATAGAGGGAGTCCACAATTTTTTCCCCAGCATGCCAGAGTCAACAACCATAGTTGTGCCAATTGGCTACAACTATTCTTTCTTTCCTAGCTAAACAAGATCATAATCACTTATAGCACTGAGCTGAAACTACTCTACCGTCTCATCAATTATCTACACTTCTTCCTGAGCAATGATATCTCCTCTTCCAAAAGGATCAGGGCAAGTAGATACAGATGGATTGACTCAATAAAGGAAGCTATGACGCTGAGTTTGTAAGACCTTAGCAGGGCTGTTGGTAACAGGGTCTCTTGGAGACATCTCATTGATATGGACACCGTAAGTCCCAAGCTAACTTAATTGCACTTAACAACAAATAATATCTTACAGGGAGTCCTTCAACCGAAATCAATAACAGGCAATAACAGACCAAATAACAGAGACCCATGGGCTGGGTCCCACAACAAACCTAGATATCAACTCTATCCACATATATAATCAAGTAACTCTGCTTGGAAATGGAAACCTTGGGCACATCACACATCCACCACTCCAGAAAACCCCAGTAAGTTTGCTTTAGGGCCACCATAAGTTGCAAATGACTTAAAAGCACATGACTACGACAATAACAACAACATTGCTATGGAACCTAATCATAACATCAGATGCTTATTCGTCAGCTCATCTTTCAATGGGATATATACTGTCATCTATCCGCAATGTCATTCTGCATTTTATATGTAATGAAGAGGACAGTCTCTATGGCAGAAGTGTAAGTAATCACAAATCCAATTTCAGAAAGAGAAATATTTAGGAACAGAGAAAAAATAATGCTCCAGGACACTCTATCATTAAGCTTAATGTGACCATTCCTGAGCAAAGCAACTTCACATGGAACTTATATTTCACAAGTCCTACCTCCTGTTTGTATACATGTGTGGCCATTTCCAAACTGCAGTGCTATAGTGCTATTATTCCACTTTCAACATTCTATGAGGGAAGAGAGTCTTGGGCTTCAGTAAACTACAAACCCTAGAATTCCACAAGATGTTGAAAGTGGAACAACAGCACTATAACAGTGTAGTGTGGAAATGGTCTGTGTCCATATGTCAGATCACTCCATGACCTGATCAAGTAGACGGAGGTCCACAAAAGCTTATGCTAGAACAGTTGATTCAAAGGTACTACTGTATTCCTTTACGCTTATGTATAAAGCAACCTCAAAGTGAGACTCTTGTGTGAAACTGCTAAATCAAGACATTCAGTTCTATTATCTTTGGCTTGAATGAAAATTACAAGGTTTTATCCCAGTACAGGTGCTAAGAAGCTTAATGATGATCATGTTTGCATGATCATCAGTACTACTTTCTGAATGGCCACTATCCTCTTTTTATATACCTTTAAGCTTAACATAGTGCAATTATTTCTGCATTTTAGTTTTCCTTACTACTTCGTGCATATAGAATCATAGAATCATAGAAATGTAGAGTTCGAAGAGACCACACGGGCCATCCAGTCCAACCCGCTACCATGCAGGAATACCCTCAAAGCACTCCCGATAGATGGCCATCCAGCCTCTGCTTAAAAACCTCCCAGGAAGGAGACTCCACTACACTCCAAGGCAGCATATTCCACTGCCGGACAGCCCTGACTGTCAGGAAGTTCTTCCTGAGGTTCAGGTGGAATCTCCTTTCCTGTAGCTTGAATCCATTGCTCCTTGTCCCAGTCTCTGGAGCAGCAGAAAACAAGCCCTCTCCCTCCTCTACATGGTATCCCTTCAAATATTTAAACATAGCTATCATGTCCCCTCTTAACCTTCTCTTCTGCAGACTGAACATACCCAGCTCTCTAAGTCTATCCTCACAGGGCTTGGCTTCCAGGCCCCTCACCATTTTCGTTGCCCTCCTCTGGACCTGCTCCAGCCTGACCATGTCCTTCTTGAATTGGGGTGCCCAGAACTGGACACAGGATTCAAGATGAGGTCTAACCAAAGCAGAGTAGAGTGGTACCAGTACCTCCCTCGATCTAGACACCATACTCCTATTGATGCAGCCGAGAATTGCATTGGCTTTCTTGGCATATGTGTATGTTTATCTGCCAACTCAGGATAACACTTGAAGCACTTGACAAAATACATTCTTTTTCACAGAAGCTTGTGCCATAATTTAGGGGGCCTGCTGTAGCAAGTTGGCAAGGCACTTTCAGGATAAATTCTCTCATATTTACTCTGAGTTCAGAGTAAACATGAGAGAATTTATCCTGAAAGTGCCTTGCCAACTTGCTACAGCAGGCCCCCTAAATCAGAAGTGATTAGGTAACTACTGCAATTTAGAGTATTTTATAGGTGGGCAAACCAGGGGCTGCTACTGAAAAATACATCTAGCCACTGAGGCCACCTGGATCAAAGAGTGCCCCCAAGTTACATACCTATTCTTTAAAGGTGAGTACAAAATTCCATTCCCAGACACATTAACTACTTATCCATAGGGCCTTTGGGTGAAGGAGTCTGGATCACTGTCCAGTCCAGGTGGTGTCGCCTCTAGAGGAGGGACAGAAAAGTTGGAAATATAAAGCCATCGACCTGTATTTTTTATCTTTGCTCATCTTGTTTACTGACACCTAGAAGGAACTGGAGGGAACTGGCTGAGTGGATTCAAGAGATGTTCTGTGCCATTTTACAAGGATTGGTACTAGCTGCCTTAAAAAAATGGAAACCGTGCATTGGCTTCTTAGGAGAGTCTCTATAAAACCATGCCCTCGGGGGATTCTTAGCTTTATTTCTCCTTGTCATCTGAGTCATCATGAGACTGTACCGATGCTGAACCAGTATCTTGATTTTATAATAGGCTAAACAAAGAACAGAAGATTAAGGCTGAATCATGGCAAAATGGAGGCCCTATGGATAAGTAGTTAATGTGTTTGGGAATGGAATTTTTGTACTCACCTTTAAAGAACAGGTATGTAACTTGGGGGCACTCTTTGACCCAGGTGGCCTCAGTGGCTAGATGTATTTTTCAGTAGCAGCCCCTGGTTTACCCACCTATAAAATACTCTAAAACAATTGCAGGAGCTACCTAATCACTTCTGAGCCCACTTCATGGTGCTAGTGCTAAATTCTGAACATGTGCTTCTCCCTGTATTAGCATGCCTGCGTCTTAAAAGTTTCAGAAGAATCTCTTCTCTGTGTATCCTTTGTAAATTATGTGTGTATATGTACAAATAGTGTAAGAACAAGAGAAAGAGATTCTTCCCTGTCCCAATTACTGAATATTCTCCTCAGTACCTGTTGCCAACATTATATTTTTTTTGATGTCAAGTCAAAACTGACTTATTTTCCAGCATATTTTATGATGCTGAGTGGTGGCATTGCCTATTTTATATACCGTATTTGTTGGCATATAAGACACATCCTATTATACGCTGGCAAATACTATTTGCCAGCATATAAGACACACCCCATTTTCAAACAGTATTTTTTGGGGGGAAAAGTTAGTCTAATATGCCAGCAAATGCAGTATCATTTGTCTATGTTGGATGCTGTTTGTTGTTATATAAGTGTTTTAAATAAATACAGCTGTCAGGTGCTAAAATGTCACAAATTCTGTTACACAGCTGCCACTCTAGAACTTCATGGGTACCAAATAATTTGAGATGATGAAGACTTCAATGAGCGGCAAAAGAGTTCCAAAATGGCTATCTCCCAACTAAGTGAATGAAAAATTAGGCAAGAGTAAAAAGTAGGCAAGAGTAAAGGAATGTACATCTGGGCAGAAAATCCTGTTTTCACACATTAACCATTGAGGTCTTTATCGGATGAGACTAAAAGGAAAAGAGACCTTGAGGTCACAGTAGACAGCCTAATTGAAATGTCACTTCAATATAATGCAGCTGTGAAAAAGGTGAATTTTATATTCAAGATTACTTAAAAGGGGACTGCAAATAAAATGCCATTATCATGATACCCTTTAACCCTTACAATACTATACACAGTACAGCACTGTAAGGTCTAAGCTAATCACTTCATCTTGAAAAGGAAAAGGAAAGAAAAGGGCAATCAAATCATGAGAGAGCTAGAGTACTTTCCCCACAAAGGCTACAAAATTGGGAGGATTTTAATTGAGAAAAGAAATCAAATACCGGAGAGGAGTATGATGGAGATTTATAACAGCATGCCTAGTATGGAGAAAGTAAAGACTGAAGTTTTCCCCCCTTTCTTCTAAAACCATAATTTTGAGTCATTCAGCAAAAGTGATCATGTCAAGATTCAGGTCAGACAAAAGAAAGTGCCTCATGATACAGAGCATACAAATATGTTGCCATAAGATATGGGGATGGATACTAGCCTAAGTAGTTTTAAAGAGGAATTTAACAAATTCATGAAGCATAAGTCTTTCAGCAGTGACTAGTCATGATGGCTGCATGGAGCCTCTAGCTCACAATGGATACATATGGGAACCTGCAGGCAGTTTGCTATCTTTACCCACAACAGGTAAGGTTGTTGCCTTCATGCCTTACTTGCGAGTTTCCCAAAACTTTTAGTGGTCCACTACTGTGAAATGCAGAATTCTAGATTAGATGTATCAGTGACTTTCTGGGAATTATAGCCCAATAAATTAAATTTTTCAAGCTTTAGATCCAGCAGGACTCTTGCATTAACTGCGGCATGGCCAGCAAGCAGACAGCTAAGTTGAAGAAATGGGAGAGAACAAAATATACATTTGAACAATTTTATAATCTACATCAAAGGTCTCTTGGAAGATGGCACTTGCAGTAACACCTGAAGTCATTAAAAGAAAAGAAGAATTAAAAAAAAAAACACCCCTCCACATATATAGTTGGCCTCTCTCAGGAACAGGAACTGAACCACACAGGCTCAGTCACAGTGATCCATATTAGCCTTCAAGTACAGAAGCAATTTACTAGGGAGAAGCAACAGGGAATGATGGCAATCACACCATTTATCCATCCTTCCATGTAAATATTAGAGGTACTTTATTTTAGTGTTGAGAAGGCTGTAGCAACACATGATTACTTGATTTAAAAAAACCAACATTTTTTCATAAGAAATGTTTAATATTTCTTTCATATAAAATTTTTGCAAATATAAATGACCAAATTGCCCAGAGCTCTGAAAATTATCTGAGTAGGAGTCTCTCTCCCTCTCTCTCTCTCTCTCTCTCTCTGTATTTCTTTGTGCATGTTTATAAGAGAAAGACAGAGAAAATGCAAAAGAAAGTAAACACTCAGGGTCACTAATATATCTGTCACTATGCTAGAAGCCTAAAATCTAGCTGACAGGCAGACATCCCAGTTACAACAGAAAATATGAAAACAGGACTCTGGACATATATTTTTTTAAACCATAGATTCAAATTAGAGATTCCAAATGCTTCAGATATTTCCCAAATATACAGAATGCTAACTTTTAAGATATGAATCAAGATATATTGAATACTACAAAAGTTTGAAAACAGGTCATTTGGCTAGTAGTAGTATAAAATGTGGGGCATGAAATTTACATCATAATACAGCTCAGAATACTACCATAAAGCCAGCACACAGACCTATTAGGAATACAGCGCTGCTGCATGATACCTTCCTTGCTTCTTCATATTTCAGTTTAAGGAGAGGGCCCTTATAGCTAAAAGGAACCTGTGCTTGCTAATTACTACCAGTTATTTTTATTTCTGAAATTCACTCCACTAAGTAAAAGTAATCCAAAGTGGCCTACAGTAGAAGCTAAATACAAACAGCAATATAACATGAAATAAATGACCAAATTACAAAGGCAGCTGGTTATAAACATCATCTATGTAAGTAGCAAACACACAGATCAAAATTTTGCAAAAGTAAAAAGTGGCCACTGAATAAGAGGCACTCTGAGACCTATACTAAGCTAGGCAGAAGAAATGTCAAAAATGGAAGAGAAACTTTTGAGGTCCTATTTGAATATTCTAACAGTTGCATTTAAAATTTGACACTTATTCAGGTATTTCTACAAAATGTTCAAAGCACTTATCAACAAATCCCTCTAATTACTCTGTATGAAAAGCTCTCAAGGTATACATAGTGGTCATTCTCAGATCAAATAGCCTAAATCTTATCTTAGTCTTAACTAAAGTAGATCTACTGAATTCATTAGATTTATCTTAGGCATTGACTCATCATTCAACAATTGATTGGGTCTACTGTAGCTGGGATTAACCAACAGGAAGCCAGTGAAAGTTTAACTATTTTTCTAACACTAAGGATTGGGAGGAAAAGATATTAATGAGCAGGATTTGGCAGAATAGATTAAGGAGCATGTTCCCTGGTCTATGAGAAGGGCAAAAGCAGAGAACACAGATGGCAGGAAACACATAATAATGTTTTTAAAAGAGGAATACACAACTAATTAGGTTTAACTGTAATTCTTTGTGACATTCTAATTCCAAAAACAACCACAGCAGAAGGCAACTCTCTTGAACCCAGGATGTGATTTTAATAGACAACTTGAGCTACCGAGTCTCTATCCATGTGAAAGTAAAACAGGTCCAGCCAAAAACAAGCCAGTGATTTCTGCATACCTAGGGATCTCCATAGGAAACAGAGGAGGATGAGTTTATAAACTAAAAGAAAGAAAAATAGAAACACACAAAAAACTTGACAAGGGCTTGTGAATTTTCAGAGCTTATGCAAAAAGTAACAGATCCTGTCTGACTATGGAAGCTATGCAGATTCAGCCCTGGTTAGCACATGGATGGGAGACCACCAAAAATACCAGGTGTTGTAGCCTATGTTTCTGAGGAAAGAACTGATAAAAACATCTCTGAGTATTCCTTCCCCAAGAAAACCTTATGGAATTCATGGGGCCACCATAAGTTAACAGGCAATTTGTAGGCACATTGTTGTTGTTAACTGCGAACTTTGACTTATGGTGACCATATCGATGAGAGACCTCCAGGTCACCCTATCCTCAACCGCCCAGCTCAGGTCTTGCAGATTCAGGGATGTATCTTCCTTGATGAGTCTATCTATCTGCAACGTGGTCTTCCTCTTTTCCTACTGCCTTCTACCTTACCAAGCATTATTGTTTTTCCTAGTGAGTTAGGTCTTCTCATGATTTGGCCAAAGTACGACAGTTTAGTTTAGTTTAGTTTAGTGCTTCCAGGGAGCGTTCAGGCTTGATTTGCTCTACGACTTATTTACTGGTCTTTTTAGCAGTCCAGGATATTCAAAGAATTCTTCTCCAGCACCATATACACACATACATTAAATGTTGATAGCAGCTGAACCAATAGACTGGGGTGCACAAAGTGCAGCCCTTCAGATTTTGACGGACTGGAACTCCTATCCCTCCTAATTAGCATAGTTAGTAGTAAGGAATGCTGAGGGCTGCAGTAATATCTAGAGGACCACAATTTCCGTACCCCTTCTATAGGGATCAAAATACTAACTCTACCCATTTTCTAGAGATGAAACTCCTTGTTCAAATTTACCCCCTTCCTTTCCACCTCTTTCCTGTGGCAGAAATAAGGCTTTCCACAGAACAGTGCACAGAAATCTGCCATTTTAGTGTGCCGGAGACTGCACAGTGGTGTATTCATGCAAGCCAACAGAGCAGCCTGCTTCTATATGCAACTGAGCACTGGGCTTGAGCTGAGAGGGGGTCTGGAAGAACAATTTAAGTAGACTGACCTTTGCTGTAACCTAAGCAGTGTTCTGAATAGGAAATGTCTAGCTTGAAATCCAAACCAGCATCAGGCACACCTCTAACCTCCAATATTAACACTGCAGGGGCACTATAAGCCTCTCTGTATCACAGTTCCCTCCCTCACTGCAAACTATCAATAAGAGGATGGGGCAAGAACATTAGCAAGACCATTTTTAAAATAGCTAAAGTTTGCAGAGGTTTGCAGAGGAAGAGCTGAGACAAAGATAATGGAGAATAGAGAATGAAGTTGCCTACTCAAACCCCAAACATGTTTAGAATAAGTATCCTGGATGTGGATATAAGAGTAAAAGGATGTATGCCATTAAGAAATTCTCTTTCCTACATTATACAATGAAGTTTCAGAACAGAAGAAAGAAAATGTGATCTCTTTCTTAATTCAAATCGTCCTAGAATCTCTTCAGCCTAATACATAACAATAAAATGCTCAAGTTCAGGGCTGGCAGCTCCAAAGAAAGGCTTCCTGTTCCAAGTTCACTGAAAAAGAAAAAAAATGCTCTGTACTGTATTGTAAACACAATGCAGCATTTCACTGCAAGATCCACTTTTATTCTCAAGAATAATGACATGGGTGACCAATACCAAAACATATAACTCTGTAACGGAGATAATGTATTTAGAGAATATTTCCCTGCTCTTGTGTTCAATAGCACTGCTCAGCTTTGTGGCTGAAGAAGCCACCCCACACACACACCTACAGTTACAGAGCACAAACTGGGAGCACAAGAGAGGTATAAACGAACATTCTGGAGAAACTGGGGTTTGTGCCTTATGCCCCCCTAATTCTACCCTTCTGGGCTTTTTTTTAAAATCACTGTAGTATTCCTAGGTGAACAGCATTAATTTGAACTGGAAGAATTTCTCATCTATTCTTACTTGACAGCCTCAAAAGGGCCATATATACTATGGAAGAAACATTTTGCTCAGTGCCAGGTTTTCACTTCTATTAGGCTTTGAGGCAAATAGAAGCAAATGACTAGACTGTTCCTTTGTTCTTCCCTCACACTCCTGGGTCCTGGACAACTTCAGCTCGGCACAGATCTGTCTTCCCAATTTGACAGGTGCTTTCCTATACACTTGATTCTCCCTTCCCCACCTCCCATATGCCGAAACCACACATTTTCTGACCTCACTCATATGAATTCTCTATAGGTTCCCAATTTACATACGTTATATTGAACTGAGGTCAGAAGGTGGAAGCAGCTTCTCAGAAAAGTGAAGAGGAAAGTACCAGTGTAAAGGACCAGGCATTTGGGACGTTTCAGACATGTAACTACAGCCTGCCACAGTTTCTTGATGATGACCCAATGTCCCATCTTACAAATGAGAATTAGGTTCACCTGAAGGCTACAGCAGTTGTTCTTCATCTCCACTCTAGAGGAGGAGACCCCATATCAGCAACTCAGCAGTATGGAGCTCCCTAGTCTGGTACCAGCTGTCTGCCCAATTCAGACCTCTAATCTCTCTGACTTTGATTTAATGTAGCAATTATTGGTAATGTGGTTTGAAGGAGATAAATGCCCAGCACGGGGCGGGCTGGCACTGACGTTCATTCCGCTCATGATGCAAGAACAGTTTTAATTAAAATCCCCTTTATGATAAAGGAGCTGCTTGACTGGATGTTTCTGTGCAGCCCTGATATGGAGCTTCCTCTAAAGCGGATTAGAAATCAAAGTTTCCCCCCACTCTTGCTCCTGGCAATACAAAAAGCACAGGAACATAGCCACCATGTTGCCCAAAATGAAATTCCCCAAACCCAAGAATTGCTGGGATCACACAAGGCTGATGCAGATAACAATCTTTCCTCCAATCAAAGAACCAAACCCTGATTCTTAAAGGTCAGGCACAAAGGAAATACTGATGCAACAAGAAGTGGGGGGGGGGAGAGTCCGCTGCAATCTCCCCAAAAGGTTTTCCTCTTTAAATCAAATACACACAATATTGCTCTGTTCACTGACATTGCAGGCAGCATTGCTCAGAAGGGGATTACAAGTCACAGCAACACAGAAGACAGCCTTATTCTATGTTAAACCAAATAAAGCAGGTCCCTAGATGGATGAAGGAATTTAATTTGGCAGAACTGTAGGAGTCCCAATATAGACTGGTTTTAGAAAATATTTATCATTTCTTACCAAATTACAAAAACACTAGGTAAGTGATGTTCCCCCTCCCTGCATGAAAACACTCATAAATTCTGCCATCACTGTTTTTACAGTATATACTAAAATGATATGTTAAGTCCTGCCTGGTTCCTTTTATTTCTTTTGCCAGGAGCCATCTGTCAGAGTGAAAAATTAGCCCCATGTATTAATACATAAAAGGTAGTATAAAGCTTTTGTGACTAGCAGACAGTGCAAAATAGAAAATGAAGAACCCCAAGTTTGAATGCATGCATGCTTTTATTCTCAGTTACCTTAAGTTGCTAAATGCATGTTAAGATGGGGATGGTGATTAAAGGAAATGAAATTCTGCCCAAGCTACATAATTCTGGGATCTCTGAGCTCTGGCAATACCTTTGTAGGAAACTCTTCACTAGACACTGAAGTGATTATCTCCTCTTGAGCTTGTCTTACACCAGAAGTACCTTCTTTCAAGACACTGTTTTATGAGAGAGTGCCAATATTACAGGGTCACTGCCTTCTCCAGCTAGAGAATAATGCAAGTGACAGATCAACTTGTCTCTTCAAGATGTTGATTGGACTGAAGTAACCTTCTAGTAAAGTAATTAATTATGATGACCCAAATACTTGAAATAAAAACTAAGGAACACAGGTCACTAGTGTACAAAACAGAGTCAACCACTGGAAAACTGAAATTCCTTACTCCAATGCAAACAAAGAGAAAAGCGAATCAGAGACAACAGGGCAAAGGCATAACACAGTTAGGCTAGTGAACAGGAAAACAGCTTGGTGCAATTAACAAGATTAAAGAGGGATTTAAAATCAGGATAGAAAGAGCAACGGGCAAGATTGATCTTTACAGGATTAAAACCAGAATCCTACTAAGAGTCCAGTGGTCCTGAGATCAACGTCACATAATGGGATTAAATCGAGAGCAGCTTTGTTTTCTATCTGAATCCACAGCAGCTGTACTACCACTACAGTAGTTAAATAGCAAAACGGCAGCACAATAACATGATGGGATTTGCAGTGTAACATGGCCAACTACATGCATGCTCTTGCAAAACAAAAAAAACCTAAAAAATAAATTCACAAACAAAACTGGAGGAACTTGGAAGAAAATGGACTAGCCAAACATTTTAAAATATGCAGGCATGACATAATTATGACAAATTTGATTGGACTTCTTCAAAATAAACAGCAGAGAGTATAGCATCCACAACAATAGCAGGGTTTTATAAATGCTGGATACTGATAGCTTCAATTGTTTATTGAGATTCAAAGAAGCGATATATGTAAAGTTCTGTATCTCATAACAACATTTTCAACACATTCTCACAGATTCCAGTTGTACAGTTAACAAACTTGAAAATAATAGATAATTTCCTTACTGTCCCTAGCAACAAATACTCTTAAAATATCACTTTTAAGTGCCACTCTTCTAGAGTGGCAGTAATCTGAACTCAAATTTGGAAGAAGTAATGAAAGTAAAGTGAACGGGATATTTATTAATCTGATTAATTATATGTATATTTTGCTTTTCTTTGAATGAAGTCAAGTCAAGATATATTGTTTCCCTCCTCTCTCACTTTGTCTTCCCCATTCTCCGCTGAGGTGAGGCTGAAAGAGGTACATTCCTGAGTTTCATATTAACATTCTTCTAATATTTATGTGTGCCAAAATGGTGTAGTTGTTTGAGCGGTGGACTGTGACTTGGGAGACTAGGGTTGAAATCTCCACTTGCTGATAGAAACCCACTGGGTAACCTTGGGCAAGTCACATCCTCTCAACCTCAAAGGCAAACTCCTCTGAACAAATCTTGCCAAGTAAATCCAACGATAGCTTTACCTTAGGGCCACCATAAGTAAGAAATCATTTAAGGCACACAGCAACCAATACTAGCGTGCAAATAAATTACTACTGAATGCTACTATTGTTACATTCACATCAGCAAAGCAGGGCTACCAATTTGTATTCCCCCAAGTTTAGTATCTCTCCATTCAGGACAGGTTTGAACATTTACTTAGTTCTTCCTTACTCTCAGAAATTTGTTTCTTACTAAAACATTAAATAAACACCACTGCAGTGGCCTCTACTGCCTCTAACAGGATGGGCAGGAAGGGAAGTCTGATCCAAGTAATTGTCTTATACTACATTTCTATGACCAAGTTCCAGGCTCCATGTCTTGTAAAGGGATCATTTGCAAGATGCTATAAGGCAAAACATTACCACAGAGCAAACTAGGAAAAAGGAGTTGAACGAAGAGAAAGAAGCAGGTATTTGCAGTAGGTGATGGCTAAATAAATCTGGTATCATGGGTTGTATGCACTGCAAAACTAAAATGGTAAATGAAGGATGTAAAAGAACATGCCTTACTTGCAAACTAACATTTGATTCCATATAGGACATTCAAATTACTATACTCATAGGCTGTCCTTAAAGTCATCAAAAGACCTAATAAACTGAACTCTCTTCATTACCTTGAAACTTTCTCTTTACAAAGATGCTTCCCTTTGTTTTATATATAGTAAATTATCCATTCTTACTCTGAAATATTACAAATATACACTTTCAAAACATTTTTTAAAACATTTGTTGAGTTTGAGAATCAATTATTTGCATCCTTGCTTGATCAACTAGGAAACATTTACAGTAGCCCCTTGATTTTTGCAAGGGGTCAGGGCACAGACCCCTTGCGAAAATAAAAAAATTGCAAATAACTCCCCCTGTCACCCGAGTGCTCTCCCTCCCATTTCCCCTGGGGGCTCTCCCCTCCACTGTCCTGCCTGTCACTCACATGACCTGCCTTTTTTCTGCTTATGCAGCTGAGAGGCAAGCCAGTGGAAGGGAAAATACTTCCCCCTGCTCCGTTCACCTCCTGTTACTCATGCGCACTGCCTTCTTCCTGCCCACACAGGCAAGAGGCAAGTGAGTGGAAGGGAAAACACTTCCCCCACTCCGTTCTCTTGCCTGTTGCTCATGTGCACTGCCTAGGTGCATGAGCAACAGGCCTCCATGGGCGAGAGGCAGGAGAATGGAGGGGGAAAGGCTTGCATACATAAGTGAACCTTTCCCTCTCCAATTCCCTTGCCTTTTGCTGGGGCACAGAGAAGGAAGGCAGCATGTCTGGCCAAAAGGGGACGGGAGAATGGGGGGGGGGGTGAGGCAAGCAAGCACCTCACGAATAATCAAATTCAGGAAGGTCAAAATCGCAAATGTGGAAGGAGCACTGTACTCTAGTATTCAAGCAAAGTCTGTGCAAACATGAGAAACTCAGAGGGTTATCTATCTCCATAAAGCTCGCTATAATAACTATTAAATTTTATGAATGGTTCATAGATTGGAAATGCTCAGTATACTTTTCAATCCCCTCCATAAGGGGACAAGAGAGATTACAATAAGATTGGACTACTGATCTCCCATGCAAGTAAAATAATCCTTAATATTTTATAGCAAAGATTTTCACAATATGAGGAGCAAGAAATGCCAGGCATTCCAATGGGGTTCAGAAAAGGAAGAGGCACTAAAGATCCTGTTGCAAACATTCACTACACAATGGAAAGCAGCAAAGAATTTCAGAATAAAATGAACCTGTGCTTTCTGAACTATAGGAAAGTTCATGATAAATTATTGTTCACTGTAAAGAGATGAGTGTAAACCAATATCTGATTGTCCTGATGAGTAACGTATAGTCTGGACATGAGGCCACTGTCAGGACACTATATGGAGAAACAGAACAGTTTCCAATTGGCAAAGGTCTCAGGAAAGGCTGCATTTTATCACCCTTTCTGTTTAATTTATACACAGAAGATATCATATGGAAAGTGAGATTAGACTCAGAACAAGAAGACCTGAAAATCAGGGGAAGAAAATCAATAATTTAAGATAGGAAGACGGTATCAAATTACCAGCAGAAAATACCAAAGACTTGGAATGATTGTTTATGAAAGTTAATGAAGAAAGAAAACAATATTGCAGCTGAATACTGAGAAAAAAACAACCACAGAGGATTCACATAATTTTAAAATGGATGATGAAGATATCAAAATAGCTAAAAGATTTTCTGCACCTTGGCTCAGTCATTAATCAAAAGGAAGACTGTAGTCAAGATATCAGAAGAAGTCTAAGACTTGGAAAGGTTGCAGTGAGAGAACCAGATAAAATACTGAAGTATAAAGATGTATCACTAAACACAAAAGTCAAAATGATCCATGCTATAATTTCTCTTATTTCCATGTACACTTTTGAAAGCTGAACAATGAAGAAGGCTGACAGAAGGTATTATTGATACCATGGATTGTCAGAAAGCCAAATAAATAGGTCTTAGAACAAACCAAGCTTCAACTCTCACTAGAAGCCAAAATGACTAAACTGAGGTTATCATACTTTAGACATATTAGGAAACAATACAACTCATTGGAAAAGATGGTAATTCTCAGAAAAACGAAAGACTGTAGAATAAGAGGAAGACCACATTACCGGTGGATTGATTAAATCAAGGAAACCACAGCCCTGAATTTGCTGTGAAACCTGTGCAGGACTGTTAATGACCAGGATTCATGGAGCTCCCTCATTTACAGGGCTGCCATGAGTTGAACCCAACCCAGACTGACAGCAACTAACAACAAGAATGGCATCTTTTGCAAAACAGCAAGCAATATTCCAATGTGAGTGACAGCAAGTTGCTAATGCCCAGGTGTGACAGCAGACTTGGCTTTCCAATCTCTAGGGTGGCAATGCTGATGAGCTCAGAGACTAAAGAGAGTGAAACAGAAAACATTACAGTCCTAAGAAATTCAATACTGAGCTTGCCTTGCATACAAGAGAATTTAAGTAAAAAAAACTACAGTGCAGCAAAGTAGGCATTTTGGAATACTTTGCCACAATCTTTGTTTAAAGACCAAATTAAGCAGGTCTATGCAAAGGTTGCATTTTTACAGATAACTGAGGAAAGAAGTCATTTCAACTGAGGCTCTGCAAGTTCCTTTAGAAGCACTGAAGATGCATCACATACAGACGAAAGAAAAAGCTGAAGATGCACAAACAGTATTTACCTCTTATTTAAAAACTGAGCCTCTTTCAAAAAAAGTATCAGTTGTGAAACTGCAAAGAATGTATTTGGATTTTGTTTTTGTCACCTCCACCTGCAAAGAGTAGATCAGAGTCTTTACAAAGAGCTGCTACTAACACAATTTATGATACTTATTTACTTTTGATAACTTCTCCATTGTGCAAGGTGCACCAACTCTACATTTGCAGGACATTATCTTTCCTGCATGGAAAAAGCACTGACATTTCAATGATGTAATCCATCTATAATATGATGGCATCTTATTTTAGGGGCCTGTAAGTCCCTATTAAAAATGGTGTGGGGCAGCAGCTAGCCCCACCAGCTACCCACTTCTGCCTTGTGAAGGAACCCTGATGCCTCAAAGGAATCCACAGTGGATGAATATGGTGATCATACTTTTTTGTGTGTGTTAAAATATGGTTTGGGAAGCCCTAGAGTTATTCACTTTTTTTTTTCACTTTAATGGGGGTCCTGTGCCCGTAATCCTAGCCAATGCAGAGGGATGACTGTACTGAAAGCCCTGGTGGTGCAGTAGTTAAATGCCAGTACTGCAGCCACAATGTTGTGAGTTCAATCCTGCAGGGCTCCAGGTTGACTCAGCCTTCCATCCTTCCGTAGTTGGTAAAATGAGTATCCGGCTTGTTGGGGGCAATTAGCTAAGCACATTGTAAACCACTTAGGGAGTGCTTCGCACTGGTAAGCTGTATAAAAATGTAACTGCTATTGCTATACATGTTTCCTATTTATTCTAACAAAAACCCTGTGAGGTATGTTGTATACAAAAAGTAAACAATATCATTCACCAAGCTTCAAGGATGAGTGGTGATGTGGGCCCAAAACTCTCTCTTTCTAGCCCAGCATTAGATGGGGTATACATTCTGTAGTAAGTTTTTAATGTTAGATGTGACAGAAATTATTTTTTAAAAAATCATACATGGTTTGGTTCTAAATGAGAATGTTAAGAGCCTCTCACATACTTTACAGTAACAGAATCACCCCAGGAGTATGCAGATAACACATGTGTAACTAAGTAATTGCTTTCCAGCAATGAGTTGGACATGATGTCTAAAAGCATCCTTACATTTTAGAAACCAAGGTTACAAGAGAGTTGGGGAACACTAAAAGGCTAAACTGACAGCCACTGAATTATTTCTCAGAATAGTGCTGCACTGTCCCACTTATAAAATACAAGCAAGAGTAAAGTTCAGGAGCAGTCAGGCTAAAAGAAGTGTAGAATATTTTCAACTCCTATCTTAATAGCTGTTCCTTTTCCTCAAGATGAGTTGTGTGCGATTTCAGAGTTTTCTCCACCTGTGCACTGTTAAAAAGGTGATCTAAATGGAACCTGCAAGAAAATGATGCCATGTGGAGTGTTTCTGCTCATTGTTGCCGTCAGTCTCCTCCGTAACACTACAATCTACTCTCTCTCTTAACTAGTTTTCCATTCCTCCACCTTCTCCAAAGAATATCTATGACAAGGAAGCATATTCAATCTTCACGATTTTTGGGTCCTCACAACAAGGACGATTCTGTACTTCTGCAAACCTTGTAATTTCATTGGGTATGCTCATGTCTGCTGGCCTGAACACAGACAGTGCCATTTTGGTTACATAAGTAACAGCAACTGCATCTAAACAGTGGAATCAGAAGGCACAATGAAAGTCTTAAGACTCATTGAAGAGGTTACACGTAAGAATGAAGCCAATCAAGAAGGGTATCCACTAGTAATATATTCTCAAGATGGCCTGAGGTTTTTAACATACAGATTCCTAGAAAGATCGCTTATGTAGTCAGATCCCAAACAATTTAGGACTTCAAAGATTAAAGCAAACACCTTTAAACAGACCTGGAAAGTAACTGGTAATAAATGCAGGTCCTGCAATATTAGAGAACTATCATATCAACACCAAATACCAATTAGTTGCTTAATTGCCACATTTTGACCAACTGGAACTTGCAGACATTCTACAAGCATAGTTCTATGTAGACTGTACCGCTGTAGCCATGTTGCGAGGTAATTAAGACACCAGTGAAAGATGCCGAGTCAGGTTGGCTCAAGAAAGGCCACAGGAGGTACAAAAGCACCCCTCGACACCACTGTGAGCGGTAAGTCTTGGAAGATCACAGAGTCATGGAGTACTCTCAAACTATACACCTTCTCTTTCCAAGGGGAGAGGAATCCCATGCAGAACAAGCAAGATTGAATCCTGAATCCCAGCCCCCAAACCCAACTTCCTACTGCCCAGTAGTGCTCCCATCTTGACAGGATCTACTTTGATTACCACAGATCTCTGATCTAGAAACTTTCCTTCCATATATGCTTCTTTGTTTGTTATATACTATTTCCTAAATTATGTGTCCATCTTCCATTTTACAAAACTGTTCAATAACATAATTTTAATGCATCAGGCCACAATGTCCTGACTTCCATGGTTGCTCCAGAAATTATCCATTGACCTGTTGTGGCCAGGTTTGTTTTTCAATACTTTTGCTAATCACTTTGGGAAACCATATTTGAAAAAGAAAGACAGGATGTATAACAAAACCAGTAAAGGCAAAAAAAAAAAAATTTCAGTGGAAATGCAGATGGGCAAAGAAGCACTACAAAAAGAAAATTGGTTGCCAGTGGCATATGAGTTCCACTGCCAACCTAGAAAGGTTACTGGGGCCTAGTTTGGACCATTCGTGGTTATTTGGCACACTGCAACAGAACAACAGTCAAGAAATTTCTTCCTGTAGAACATAGTGGGTTCCAAAGCTTTCCACATGAGGTGTGGGACTGATACATGCATAATAAACAATCAAAGTAGTCAGAGATCCTCAATGTTTTGTCAACTCAGAGTTCAGACAATAGTCCAGAGATTATTGCCCCTCCGAAGTTCAGAGATTATTGCCAAATTCGGAGACTACTGCCTGTCTGAAAAAGTCAGAGGAAGTAACTATGAATATTCTTCACTAACTTACAAAAGAGGCTGCCCTGCTAACTCATAATATACTACAACAATAGAAACTGTCCAACAGGAAGAAATATCCAGCTAGAAGAAATGCGATGGTCAGGGAGGGTTTATGTAGAAAACAGATTGGTATATTTGCAGAAAATAGCTGTTCTGTCCGAAGCGAAAGCAAAGGAACTATATAGAAGGCCTATTAAGCAAATCTCTACCAGGCTTATGGGATTGGAAACATCATCTTCTAGTTTAAGTGAAAATGATAAATAATAACCTTACGAGGGAATGATGTATTCAGGCTGAAAACCACACTGTCCCAGCAGCTCTGGAGGCAGGATGAATCAGAGCGTAACGTACACATCACCAGCCACCTGTGGGCTATGGTTGCAGGTAGTCATTGTCTCAGAGGGCTTCTGCATCAATTGGGAAAGGATTAAAGACAAACTGCATGCAGAGATGGAACTGATACAAAGTGTTGGAGGATAACTGAGACCTTTAAAGACACATTTGGTGTCTACTCGTCCATTAATTAAAAGATTTCTTCAGACACCAAATACCCATTCTTCAAAGTGTTGAATCCCTAGATTGCTGCTAAAAACACTCAAAGATTTTAGTGTGTAACATAAGAAAAGAGTCTAGATGAAATGCATGCAAGTAGCAAGGGAATCAAAATAACAGGACCTGACAAGCACACAAAAAGGACCAATTTACTCATTGTAGGTTTCCTGGAGAACTTCCTATGGCTTTTCAATGGATGGATCCTTCACGTTGTCAGTTTCAATGTTTCTTCAACAGGAGGCATAATCTGGTCCCTTATTCTACCCCTCTCTACACAGAAAAGGCCCCAGAAGGTGCAAGAAAACCCTGTATTAGGAATGTTCTGAACCATGACTTGCATGGACACCATGGTTCAACAGAAGTAACCCTGGTCTTGTAAAATATCATCATCATTGTCGTCATCTTTGATTTATACCCCCACTCATCTTCATGAACGTTCAATCACAAATAAAATCACACAGTTAATTAAAATGGTCTAAAAGAACCAGCATGGTATAGTGGTTTGAGCATTGAACTGTGGCTCTGGAGATCAGAGTCTGAATCCTTGCTCAGGCACAGAAACCCACTGGGTGATCTTGAGCAAGTCATACTCTCTCAGCCTCAAAAGAAGGCAAAGATAAATCTCCTCTGAGGAATGCGCTGTAATAGGTTTGCCATAGGGCCACTGTAAGTCAGAAATGACTTGAATGACAACAAACAAAATTGTATAAAAACACAAATTACAGTCTAAAATCACAATTACTTTAAATCATAAATTACCAGTATCTGTCCCAAATGTGGAAAGCAATACAAGCAAGGCATATTAAACTCTTGCTTATTCCTGAAAGCTTTTACAAATAAATGTCTTTAAATGACACTTGAATAATACAAGCATGGAGAACAACTAGAACCCGGACAAAAGGGAGTTCTGACAACTAGGGTGCCATTACTAACAAAGCTGGGTTATTTATGGCCATCCTATGGGCCACACTTTAACATCATCAGAGTTCACGGCATAGGAGGAAACAAGGGGAGGGAGTGCAATGGAATTTCTTATGTAATAATGAAGGAATCCCCCAAAAGCAAGGTTCAAAAGCCTACCTACCTAGAGAATAACAAGCTGTTGTGAGAACCCAAAAAACAGATCCAGTCAAAGATAACTACAAAGCTCAAAAATAGATTCCAACACCCAAGAGACATGAAGCACTTATGAGCAACTCCATTTCTACACTTAGTGTGTCTGCATGAGCATCTTCCATCCCACATACTAAGTTAAACTTTGTGTACAGTGCTACAGCAGTCAGAGTTACCAGTAAGGGAAACCTCTAGAGAAAAAAATTAGCATTTAATGAGCTGATATCAACAGCTACTTTGGGAAGAGGGATGCTATTTTTTTCCTGGTGATAGATTTGATAGCAAGGGCACCACCACATGTTGTCTTCTAAAGGAGAGAGTCTGTCTTGGTTGGTTGGTTGGTTGGTTGGTTGGTTGGTTGGTTGGTTGGTTGGTCAGTCGAGGCTCAAAATGCCCTGGTACTGAGATGGAGTGGAAAGACTGCCACAGCAAGAGGTGCAAGGGGTTAACTTGGACATGAGGCAAATTTGCTGAACTAGACAGTCTTGTTCACTGTGCTCATTGAACATCTGCAGAATTGCAGTATCTGTTCTCAAAGTTCTGATTGATCTAAACTTGTATTTTACCATATTGATACGCATGCACTATGTGACATTCCTATCCATACAATGACCCAACCAAACCCTACTTAACTTCAGCATGGTGGCTGCATCAAATACCCTGAAAATGTATTGCAATCCAATATGAGAATCCGCAATTTAAAGAAAATAATCAGAAGTCTGACTGGACTAGACAAGTAGCTCTTAGCATTCTTTACTAGTCACAAAAGCCAATAGCTTTGCCATCAAGTTCAGTGTGACAACTTATGCTAACCAAACACAAAGAACTAACAATAGAGCTTTAACATCAAAACAGAGCAGCCAATCCTTCCACAAGTGCACACATGATCCCCTCTCTCATCTTTGGGAATGGGTAGATAACTCAGAAATGACTTGAAGACACAAACAACAAAAGATAACCGACCTTCGTGCAATGAATGAATTCAAGGCACTGGTGCAGTTGCACAAACATCTGTGCAACTATGAGATCCAGTATAATTAAGCTGTCATATATTTATGTTCTGCTAAAAGTGTACAGAAACTTGGCCAGAATCCTGAGATAGATGGACCATTGGTCCAATTCAACATTACTCTGTTATTCAGACTGCACCATCGAGATGGACTTTTTATGTTCTCAGTACCAGAGAAATGCTTCTGCACTGCACCCACCCCTTTGCTGAACAAAACTGCTCTATTCCATTCTCTCTGGATGGTAGAAATGGTGGTCAAAATCAGACATCTTGATCAGGGCTGATAATTATCTGTACTGTTTCCCATGTGAATTTCACACTTTCTGACAATTGCTGCTGCAAAATATGATGAATCTCAATTTTCATTTTTAATAATAGCAAGTTTCCAGTCTTCACAGTCTAACAGCATGAAGACACTACAAATGCAGATAAAGAAGAGGAAAGTCTGGCCTTATCTTACTGTTAACAGCTAGAGAAACCAACAGGTGGAAGTTTTTACAACAGAGGAAAACATTACCACCTGATCAGCTATGCAGATCAAGTTGCTCTTAAAGGCAAAAGAGAAATGGCTAGCTGAAATCTGGCAACCCCAGCAGGCAGTATCTGAATCATCTTCAGTGGGAAAGTTTCACTTCCTTCCAGCATACAACCCATACCTGTGCCTTGGGTCCTTTCCTACAAAACTCCAATATCAGATTCAGAATAAATCATATAAGAGTATTTATACTCACATGCCTTCTATGATGCAAATAATTCCCCATCCCTACTCCAACGTTCTGTTTTGACTTTTAATTCAGAAAACAGTCTTGTTGTCCCTGATTCACTCTCTGCTCAAGTGACCAAGAGCATGAAGATAGGTAATGTTTTTATATAAGGACCTAAACTCCCTAAAGGCACCAGATCCTCTCTGATCTTGGAAGCTAAGCAGAGCCAGCCTCACTCAGTAGTTGGATGAGAGACCATCAACTAATACCAGGTGCTGTAGGCTATATTTCAGAGGAAGAAACTGGCAAAACCACCTCTGAGTATTCCTTGCCTAAGAACAACCCTATGAAATTGATGGGGTTAACATAAGCCAATGGGTGACTTTGAAGGCACATACACACATAGACAGTGTTTCATATCAATATGCCCGCATGATGTACGAATTCTGAGACTGCTTTTAACACTTGTACACCAGGGAGGGGATCACGTGGCCATCTAGATGTTGGTGGAAATGCCTAGAATTCCTCGACATTGGCTATACTGGCTAGGGCACCTATGCGTTGTACTCCAACATTGGGAGGGTTCTATGATTCTAAACAAAGCTTAACAAATTCACAGAGGGAGAACTGTATACAGTCTGCATACATCATTCTTGAATGACATGTCACATACAAGTACCACTTCCATGACACCAAATTTCAGCTATCCCACTGAAATAATTTTGCAGCTTGCAGAACAGACTATTACCATCCTGCTTAAATCAGAAAAAAGGGACAATAATTTAATCAACTATTTATTTAAAAATGATCAGCCTATTCTAATAAAATAAATCTGATTATGCAATTTGATTGCAGTGTCTATGTCAACTGGAGAAAATTCACACATTTGTATGTACTGTGACCCAACTCCAGCACCTTCCTCCTTGTACGCAAAGTCTGACCACATACACCACAATTACAAATTACCTTTGATTACTTCCCCTTGGATGGATTTCAACTACTGTAGCAAATCCTCCAAGAGGGTCTAAATACCTAAAGGCAGCAGATCCCATCAGATCTTTGAAGCTAAGACTGATCAGTCCTGGTTAGTACTTGGACAGGAGATGGGAGAATGACATGTGCTATAGGCTTTACTTCAGACGAAGTAACTGGCAAAACCACCTCTGAGTATTACCTCCCTAAGAAAACCCTATGAAATTCATTGAGTCGCCATTAAGTCGACATGCAACGCGAAGGCATACATAAACATACAACAAGTCCACCCTTTCTTTACCAGCAAAGACCTCTAGTTACACCAGAATAGCCATCCAAGTTTCTATATTATAATTTCCTGACACCATTGAGGAAAACTTTTTAAAATTATTCAACTTACAGGTGTCAGGAAATGACAGTTCCTAAACTAATTTCTCCCCCACCCCACCACAGAGAGCACTTTCCAAGAAGTGCACAAGATCAAAAGGACTCAATAGTAAGAGGCGTTCAATTTCAGTAAGATATCTCCACTTTTTTCCCCTATAGGGTCAAATAATATCTAACATATGAACGGGAAGAAAAGAGTGCAGTCCAAATGTGGAGAGGGTGCACACGACACAGAATCCTCGCTTTCCACTCCTTATATGTGCAAACCGTGTAAGCTCTCACACAGATCTCTACTTACCCAGAGATACATCGTGTACGTCTGGGCAATTCCAACCCAGCCGCTGATTGAGGTGATCCCAGAATGCAAGACAGACTTCAGCAAAACCTGGCCACCAAGATTCAGGGGAAGGGGGGTTGCACAGGGGAAGATAAATTTATCAGTTCAAAGATGAAAGTTCTCTCCCTCCTCCAATCTCTGGCTTTGCTTGCTCTCCTGCTTACACTTCCCTCTCCTTTCACTCTCTCCTTCATTCTGTCTCTATGGGAGTTCCCAACCCCCGTGTGCCTGCCTGTATTGGTGTGTACAGAGCTCACACTCTGCATTTGCCTCTGGGGAATTTCTCGTCATTCTACTTCTAAAAACACAATTGCTTCTTCTGATTCTTGCAACAGGCAAGGCAGGGTGGGGTCAGCGGTAAACAAAAGTGAGCTCACAAAGCTGGAGTACGGTTACTTTAAAGGAACTTTGCTTTCAATGTTAATGAAAATCTGGCTCTCTTGAGGTCAGAAAAGCAAAATCTTTGCTTCAGCACTTCACTAACCTACTTCGCTTTATAGAAATCACAAAAGAAAGCATATCATATTGCTTAGTCTGCCAATCTTGCTATAGCCTACCAGAACCTAAATCAGTCAACAGCATTAGTCACCATCCAAATGCTCTTTAATTCAATACTTATATGTATTTGTAACTGTGACACTCACAGAACAAACCGCCAGAGTCCCAAAGCTAATTTGCCCAGTGAGCTGCAGAGGAAAACAGAATGATATGAGAAGACAATCTCTAAAAATGCACAAAACACTTGCATTTTTCTTTTACAAATTACTTTACTCTGCCTCTTGCTGGTTTTTTTTTTTTTTTTTGTCACACACTAAAAGAAAGTAGTAGGGGTGCCTCTTAAGTCTTCACAAATTGTCTCCTATCAGAAGTACCTGGAGCAAGCCACTTCTTGCAGTCTCCCTTCACATCCCTAATCCACAGCTCCAACAGCAGGACTATCAGAGGCAAACTCTAAAAAGAGACACTCATTCCTGAGATGTTCAGCAGTAATGGAAAGACAAGATGCAACAAGCCCTTTGCTAACATATTTCAACCCCCATCCTCAATGCCTACAGGATAAGTGTCATCTCACCTCAGTAATTCCATTTCAAACGACTCCTCCAGCAAACTGGGAAAACAGGTTTGCTTGCCTCTACTCAATGAGAACCACAAGGCCCCAACTGGTAAACACACACAATCTATTTAGTCTCACCCAGGCCTTGCTCTTCTACCTGCTAATTTAACAAGAAATCATTTGAATGAACAAGAATGTAAACTAATTTCCTCTGGATTTTAATGAACAAGAATGTAAATTAATCAGCTGCGGATTTTAGTAATACAGGAATATATTCCACTACATATTAAGTGGAAAAGCAAATTTATATCAGGAAGGTCTTTTAGAAAAAATATCAAACTGATCTCTTTTCATATCCACATTACATTCATTCCATAGTAAATACATAAACGTCGCAAAGCATTCAAAAGCTTTTGCCACCCTCACCACCAGCAATGTTTGACCATATGTAAGCAACCTCTGTAAATCTTACAGAATTGAGAACACTCCTTTACGTTCTTGACTTTTACTCAGGGCCTAACCATGGGATGGGGGCAAAACTTTATTAGGGCCCACCATTCCAGGGGCATCTACCCCAGACTGAAAGCAGAAAGCTAAATGACCTTTTAAGATATTTATGAAAAATTTCTTTTCTTGTAGCTCTGCACATATTATTTAAACCTTGTGAGATCTGCTGGTACATGGGTCTTGGTGGGTATCCGAGGACACGGTAGAAACTAGTATGGTGGATATTTTGGAACATGGTAGAAAGCAATGGTGATGATTTCAGAATTAATGTGATTTCAGAATTAAAGAAACTTTATTCCGGGCTCATAAAATTATATGTATGGGTAGATGGGACAGGATTGTGGATTGTGTGTAGGATGCTAGGTTTGTCTTGCCACCACCCTATCATGCTTGGGTGTTGACTTCATCTGCCTTCAAAGCAAAGCTGGCAACTAGAAATTTGAATATTATTCTCAGATACAGGTATTTTTGATGGGAGAAAGGGCTGGTGTTTTCTTCGGGTAAGAGAGAGCAGCGTGCACACACGGTCTGGAAACTTTTGTAAATGGCTCAGTGTGGGGTATGCAGCTCAAGAATGCTTATTTCTAGGAATCTTGAACATACAGTCAGCCCTCCACATCCACCGCATTAACATTTCACAGATGTGTTTCTTGATGGATTATTTGCTGCCACTCGCACTGATGCTATATGCCATTTTTAATAGGAAGTTTTAAGTCTTGCCTTGTGTTCATAGGCTCTCTCTGCAAGTCTTGTAAGACGAGAGAGACTGTGAACACGATGCGGGTCTTGTAAGTCTCTACTAAAATTGGCATAGGACAGCAGCAGAGGCAGCGACAAGCCCTGCAAAGGAACCCCACCTCCTTAAAGGCAGAACTGAGTGCCTGGCGTGCGCCTCACCACAGATTCAAATAGATATTTGATGTTTTTCCACTTCTGCAGGGATCCTGCACCACTAAGCCCATGAATGTGGAGAGACAACTACAACTCCAGTATCCTATCTGCTAAACTAATGTACAAAGGGCAATAGAATTGAACTATATATCACTAGCCTGCCACTAGTTATGGACCTCTCTGTAGTTCCAGCTCTCCCACATTCCAGATCTAGTGAACATCATCTTCATCTTCCATGTTTTATTGCTGAGTATTTCCCTAGCTTTCTCAGCCAATGTTCAAGGACACTGCACAGTGATGCCAAGGATACAATGTACCTGTACATTATGGAGGCAAACAGAGACCTCCACAAGGCTGTGATCTGGGGGTGTTTCCTATACAACATATAGTCTGGAGGTTGAGTCTGGAAGAAGAAAACACCAAGGGAGGCGCTTGTGAAATCTGTAGGAAAGACAAAAGTCACTTGTGGCAACAACTGTTGCAGAGTAGTGTCACCTGAAGAGGATTTCCTCTTAAGAAATTCAACATCGCTATCAGGTAATTTTACAGTCCAAGTTTAAAAGAACAGTTTACACCCTATCAAACATGCTTTACGGTAATACATGTGCACACCATACACACATTTTCATGTTAACTAAACAGATTTCCCTACTAGAAGTCCACACTCTTTCTTGTATTTTTGATTGGTGATGTGTTCACAGTCAGCATTTCCATTAACACCTTAATGTGGAAATAAACGAAGGTTTCGCTTATTCCCAGAGGCTTTAAATTATTAATTATTTATATTGAAATGTCTTCCATATCAATAGGAACCCAAGAACATTGTTCCTTTATCAAGCTTAATATGCAACTTTCACTGTCCATATTAATCTACACTTCACAGCTTTAAATGTCAGTTTAAAAAAAATGTGGGTATAAATAAAGTGAAAGGAGGAGGAGGAGGAGAAAGATATTAGTAATAATGTTGGTAGTAGCAGCTGAAGTGTGTAGAATTCCTTGGTAGCCACTTTGAGAGTGATGGCTTATCAAACTTTTTTTCATGATTAAAAATAATTCAGTCTATAGATACAGCTATTCATACCAAGCTTATCTAGCAGAGCACGCATTTTATACTTTTTGAAATTACTATACCAAACTTTACTTGTTTCACATTTTTGACAGTGGAGGTAAATCATGGGGAAACATACAGATTTCAGTAGAAAATGAAGGGGGGAACTGAGAGATATTACAAGACCCATATTCATTTGTGACTAAGCTCAAAGATTAAACCCTCATTTGGAATTCATCCACTATACTACCATTAAACTGAGTTCTCCCAGTAATTTATATTTAATTCAGGCCTACAAAATGTTCCTTGTTTATTCCAAGATTCACAGAGAGGCTACAAATTATCTTTTCTACTGCCAGATGAAATTTTAAGAAAAACTAAACAAAAGGACTCTATCCAATGTAGCCCAAACATTACCAAATCAATGGAATTCAAGTCTTCTACCTTAAATCTCACCTATATATGAGGAGAATGAAGTGATAAATTGGGACTGAAGAAATTCTGGGTTCCATGTTACAGATCCACATTAGATTCAATAGGGAATATACTCCATTTTTTAATACCTTTTCTTGTCAACAAAAGCCGTATCAGGGACTGATTATGCAAAACCTATCTCCCTGATAGGAAACCACTACTCTTCCTAGGAAGACTTCTATACAGAAAACCAACAGAAAAGCAACACTCACTGACTTATAGTCATCCTACAACAAACCTATAACAGGTTTTTCTCAACAGAATTTGCTCATAGGGGGTTTGCCTTTCCCTTCCTCTGACCCTGAGTGTGTGTGATTTGTCCAAGGTTACCGAGTAGGCTTCCACGGCCAAGCAGGGATTTGCTCCCCCAGTGTCCTGAACACTCCACCACTACAGCATACTGGATTTCAAAGACTTAGCCAACACACACGCATAGACATGCTTATAATCTAATATCAGTCTTCTGGACATTCTGTTAGTGTAGAACTCTACCACCCCATCCATTCAACTGTATGTTTATAACGGTCTTAAGAGTTAAGTTTATCACATGCCTAACAAGTGACAAAGTCCTGCACCATCTATAAAACTCACAAAAAGGCCACGGATACAATAATGTTCATATGCTTTAAAGTGTCAGCTTTGAAAACTAATGCAACCTATGAGGGAAATATTTACTACCAACTTTCAGCACTATAACTTAAAGGGAAAAAAAATCCCTCTGATAAAATACGGCAACACAACAGCAAACACTCCAGAAGATCCTGCTGAACAATTTGTTGCATATTACAGAGAATTGTGCTCGTCTGGTAAACCAAATCAGATTTCACAAGTGTTGAGAAGGAAGTAAAGTGGTCTCCCTTTCAAACTGTACTAGTAATCATAATATTTTGTACTATAAGTGTAACAAATTTCAAATTTTCATCTGCTGGCAGGAGTACTCTAATAATTTTGATATCACTATGAATAAGTCAATGAAGTCAAGGGTTATATATATATGCAAAAACTTGACGTTTCTACAAAACATCTTTTTTGTTGTTGTTGTTAATTGACATTGAGCTGATTTTGACTTATTATATTACAAACCCTATGAATTAGAGACCCCCCAAATCACCCTATCACCAACAGCCCTGTTTAGCTCTTGAAGACTCACGGTGGTTGTTTCTTTCATTGAGTCTATGCATCTATAGGGCAGTCTTCCTCTTTTCTCACTGACTTCTACCTTACCTTACCAAGCATTCTTATCTTTTCTAGTGAGTCATGTTTCCTCATGATATGTACAAAGTATGGCAGTCTCAGTTTAGTCACCTTGGCTTCTAGGGACGATTCAGGCTTGACTTGCTCCAATTTCCATTTATTTCTCTTTTTAGTAGTCATGATATTCACACTTTTCTCCTGCACCACGTTTCAAATAAATTGATTTTCTACCTATCAGCTTTCTTCACTGTCCAGCTTTCATGACTATACATAGAAATTGGAAATACAATGGCATGAATAATGCTAACTTCAGCAGTCAATGATATACCTTTACACTTCAGGTTCTTGTCTAGTTTCTTCAAAATTGTCCTTCCAAGTCCTAGTCTTCTTCTGATTTCTTGACTGCAGTCACCCTTCTAATTAATGACTGAGCCATGGTAAGGAAAATATTGAAGTATTTCAATGTCTTCATTGTCTACTTTAAAGTTAGGTAAATCATCTGCAGCCATGATTTTTGTCTTAATATTCAACTGAAAATCTGCCTGTGCATTTTCTGCCTTATCTTTCTTCAATGGTCATTCCAAATCTTTAGTAGTATGGTGTCATCTGTATATCTTAAATTGCTGATGTTGCTTCCTCCAATTTTGATGCCTCTGAGTCTAATCCTGCTTTATATATGAAATGTTCAGCATATAAGTTAAACAGATAAGGTGATAAAATGCAGCCTCCCTAAAGCCCTTGCCAACTGGAAACCATTTCACTTCTTTGTATTTTGTCCTGCATACAGATTATGAATCAGGATAATCAAATGTGGTGGCACACCCATTTTTTAAGAGCAATCCACAGTATTTCAGGATCTACACAATCAAAGGCTTTGCTATAAACTATAAAGCAGAAATTGATCTTCTTCAGAAATTCTTTGGTGGGCTCCATTATCCAATGCATGTTTTCAGTATGATCTCCAGTGCCTCTCCCTTTCTTGAACCTAGCTTGGATATCTGTCATTTCTCAAACCATATATGATAAACATCTTTGTTGTAGTATTTTGAGCATCATTTTGCTTGATGGAAGATTAATGCAAGCATCCTGTGGTTACTGCAATCCCTGGTGTCCCCTTTCCTAAGGATTATAGTGCATGTTGATTGTTTCCAGTATGTGGGCCTTTGGGTTTTTTCCCCATATTTGTTGACACATTTTAGTTAGAACATAAGCAGATTCTTTCTAGAGCTTGAAGAAGTTCTATCATCAATATGCCATCTGGTCTTATCTGTACTTGACCACGGGGACAACTAATTTCTGATTAACTTTGACTATTAGGATACTTTACTAAAGTTGCATAATACCATATTAATGTCTCATATAGACTTCTTCTGTTCACAGAGTTTACAGAGTCACAGGGCTGTTAGCAATAAATCAGCATCACTGTGTATCTGTTCCCTTTATTAGACGATTTGTGAAACTGGGAAATGAAACAAAGTTGGATATCACGTTTCAGTAGCTGACAGAATTCTGATTTTTTTTTCTCTTTTCTCTTTTTTTGGATAGGTTCTTGCAATCACCGTTGAATGTTAATCTAACTATAGTTCAGTTGAAAGACTCGGGATTTACTAGGCTTAGAGCTACAGAGTTGGTATAGAAGCTTCTTAATATAAAGATGGTCAATATGACAGACCAGTCGACCCATAAATGATGAGGCGGAAGATTGACAAGATATCGCTTATTCATTGGTTTTTTGTTCTGTCAGCTGTTAACAGAATTTTCATAAAACACAGAACTAGACAATATCTATTTTTAGTTTAGTCTTATTTTATGATAGCAAAAAATATACAGCTTAGGAACACAACATGTATAATATGTTCTAATATTACATTGATTAAATCTTCGATATATAATAGCGGAGATGGGATTCATGGATGTATCTGGTTTCAACTAGATTCAATATAATGATTTTGATGTAATGATAATGATATCTCTTTACGATGACAACGATATCTCTTTACGTAATCGTTATGTTATCTTATTTACTTTCTTACTCATGTAACGCTACTCACGTAAGTCTGCTCATTTCTTATTGTGTATATGATGTTGCTGTACATTGGGAGATTCATGTCCTATAGGTTCTGACAATGCAGTATAAGTGTATGTATGTATCTGTGTGTGTGTATGTATTTTCAATAAAGATTATCAAAAAAAATGTCTTGAAGACACAAGACAACAACAAGAACAAATAAATATGAGGATAATGCTAAGAACTTATTTCAAAGGTAAATTGCAGTATATGCATATTTATATGAAAATTTACCCAACATACACATTTTTGCAAGCAATTTTCCTAATAAAATGCATTTCAATGTTATTTTCAGCAAGAAAAAAAAATGCCATCTGGTCCTGGTGATTTACTTCTTCCAAATTCTCCAAATGCAGCTTCCCCTTCACTTTCTAAAGTTGTAGGTTCATCTTCAAATGGTTCTTCCTTGAATGTATCAGTCATCTTTTCATCTCTTATATAAATATTCAATGTACTTTGTTCAAGCAATGTGTTCCCCTGCTGGTCATATAACCATCATCATTCTTGGTTTAAATTTCGCTTTGATTTCTCATATCTGCTCTTGTTCTTCCTTTTTTGTTGCACTTTTGCATTCCTCCCTGATAATGTCTCTGGCTTCAGTCCAGAGTTTTTCTGGCTCCCAGTCAATTAGGCTTAATGGTACAAATCTATTTTTCACATTATTTTTAAATGCAACAGGCATGTCCTTCAGGTTGTATTTCGGCACAGTGGTTGGTCTGGTGTTCTGCTTTACTCTGTTATATTAGCAGTTCATGGTCTCTGCCACAATCTGCTCCTCATCTTGTTTTTGCAGAAAGAATGGAGCTTCTCCACATTCTGCTTCCAGTTATGTAGCCTATTTCCTTTCTATCTGGGCCATCAGATGATGTCCATGTATACAGCTGCTTCTTTCGTTGCTTGAAGAATGTGTTTGTGATGAACAAACAGTTAGTCTCACAAAAAAAGTCAGTCACTCTTCTGCTTCATTTCTTCAGTGTAGCCCAAATTCACCTACAGTCTTTGATTCTACTCTGTTCCCTACTTCTGCATTCCAATTTCCTGTGATTACCAATGTGTCTTGTTTTAGGAGATGATCAATCTTCTCCCAGATTCCAGCACAGAATCTTTCAGTTTCTTCTTCTCCTGCCTTGAGTACTTAGATAATGCTTATTTTATTGGTTTTTCCCTTAAGTTTTATTGATATTATTTAGTCAAATTTTGCTACATCACTCCTCACTATTAATGCCACTCCATTTCTTCTTAGATCTTCATTTCCTAAGTAAAATAATATGTGATTATCTGATTCAAAATATGCCATTTCTGTTCACTTTAGCTTGCTCACTTCAAGGACTGTAATGTTTATATGGTCCATTTCTTGTTTTACTATGCTAGCTTCCCCTGACTGATGCTTCTCACATTCCACATTCCTATGTGTTGTGCACCTTTGGACTTTCTTTTGGCCTCTGAGCATGTCAACAGCTGAATGTCTTTTCAGCTTGAGTCCAGTTGTGTCATTAGCATTACTCACACTAGTTCTTTGCTGTTCCCCAGTAACTCTCTGAGTGTCTTCTGACCTGGGAGTGTCATCTTCTTGTACTATTATTTCATATTGGTTTGTCTCATCATACGGTTTTCCTGATAAAAGACATTCAAAAGCAGTTTACTGGTGTCTCCTTCTGTGCAGTACTAACAAGTGTTAGCTATGGTACCACTACCATAGTCTCTGAGAGATCCTCTGCCAGGTAACACACACACACACAACTGCTGCTGTCCAGTAGCTGTTTGGCACATCTAGTCTGGCGCCTCAGCAAAAGTCTGTCTGACAAGGTAGGCCCTATTAACAGCAGCATAGCCTCTAGCCTCACAGGAGCATCCAGTCCCAGGACCACGGCAAGGAAGTATTGTTCCAAATATCGAATATGATATGATCTCCAACATGCTATAACATAAAATACTACCTATGAATCTAACCTACCTCATTTGTTGTTGCAAGGATGAACAGAGGAAGTACTATACAAACAGTCATGATCTTCTTGGAAGAAGAGCAAATACCAAAGTGATAAATAATTGAAAAATCAGATTCACCATCCTTATTAGTAGTGAGCATTAAAAGCCTATTCCATAATTTGGGTTCACTGAAATTATACATTATAAATTAGGAACAGTGTTGTTCTTTAGGCGAAAGTATTTCAATACTTCCTTATTCAGTCTATAAAAAGGAACCTAAATCCGTCTAATTCCTTTTCAATAGAATAGCTTTTACATCTTCAGTCAAAGAAAAATGAGTTTGTGTCATTTGTTTTTATGAAATATAACTAGGCTTTGACAATCTAAGAACAAAGTACACTGTAAATCGGCTTATGAGACCTAAATATGAAGATGATGAGAAAGGAACTACATATCATTCACTTATTGAGCATACTTAGTGGACTCCTGATGAGGTAGAGAAATTAATGCACAAAGACCATCTTTTGTTGACACATTTTTGTTACCAAGCTCCCATCACTTTTAAGCATCATCTCTATAATACCAATAATTTTTATGACAAAAAAAGATTGGTCCTCAACTGTAAGAATCTATATTTGAACATAATATAGATCTTGAAAATAAATTTTAAATTAGTCATATTTCTCACATTTGCAAACAAATGCAAAAGCTAATAGAATATTAATTAAGCAAATACGTAATATATAAAAACAAAAAGGCATATTTTACAAAGAATGTTAAGACAGTCCTATAATAAAGCAAAAGGGGAACTTCCATTCCACAGGGGGGAAAAAACACAGATTTTAAAGAATTGACTATTTTAAGGTACAGTGGGCCCTTGGTATCTGCTGGGGTTTGGTTCCTGGACCACTCCACTCTGCGGATATCAAAATCCTTGGATCCTCAAGTTCCATTATATATAATGGTGTAATAAAATGCTGTCCCTGATATAAAATGCCAAACAGCTCAAATGAGTGTCAGAGAGAGCCTGAGGATCTATGAACTAGTGGGAGGCTACAACAGAGTAGCATAGTGCTTGTTGCATGGCAAGATCAAGATTTGCTTTTTCGATTTTTTTCCCAATATTTTCAATCCATGGTTGCTTGAATCCATGAATATAGAACCTGTGGCTATGGAGGGCCAACTGTATGTCTGAAAAAGCAACACAATGCAGCATGCAATTGCTATGGATAATAAAGTACAATTCCAGGTTTGCTACTGAAAAAGAAAAAGAAGAAATTATCTGCTTTTAAAGTTTTAAACATTACATCAGCAGTATATTTAGCTTCTAAAGAACTGCATAAATATGACATGTTATGAAGGAGAAGTGATGTTACTTTTAACAAATGGTGACATAAGGAGGTACACACAACACTTGTACAACCACAACCCACATAGCTTGAGTAAACAGAAGCACTGCTAAGGTGAGGGTGGAAATGACACATCCCCCTATCATCAAATATTGCTATTCCGGAAGAAGGGAAATGAGTTCTCATAACTTCGAGGAAAGATATCTGAATGACCCACTGCAAGAAGTAATGAACAACCATTTACTGTTTACAACAATAACAACAACAGGCCCTTAGACAGCAGACACAGGACTACTTAAATACAGAAATTATAAATGGGTTATTCTAAGACTCTACAGACCAGAGGTAGGCAGAACGTAATTCGGGGTTTGTTGAAAGATCTCTGGGTCTCATTGCAGTAGATTAGCAAGGATTTCTGAGATTCCCACACCTCTAAATGAAGAAAACTTGGGGTATTCAGGAATAGACTGTTGCTCAGCTCAGTTGTCATACTCAAAAGAACATACTGTGCCCAGCAACAGCTTGGAAGCACTATATTGTTTAGTTGTTGGGGTTCGGTTTTTTGGTTGGTTTTTTTTTTTTGGTTGTTTTGTTTTGTTTTGCATCTGGCTCCAACTGGTGGATTTGGAAGATCTAAAAACACATAAAGTATATCCCACAAGCCTGAGGTTCACTCCCTGTTGCTGCAGACAGGTAAAGAAGTGTTTTCCAAGCTTCCATGCTGTCAAAGCAGAAGCCATGAAAGACAAATGTCTAGAAAATGTAACCTGGCAGTCACATTTAAGTTCCTTATTATTATAAGCCTCCTGAGAGCCACAACGATTCTTCTAAGCAAGCCTTTCAAAAAGCTACACTGCAAGCTGTTGCAAGTGCCACACAGCCATTCTCAGGCAACAAAAAGCAGCCCATCCCTGTACAGTTGCCAAAGAGTTAAAAATGAATAAAATGAGCCAAGAACAAAACAGCTATCTTCTGTATGGGTGGTGGCAGCAACTAAAGCCACTTACTTATGATTGGCTGTACTGCTAAAGAGGGAGGTGGAGGAAGACACAGGTCACAAGACCCTCTTTAGGAAATAGCAATGTGGCATCTGCTCAGGTTTTCATTTAAATTGTCAGATGACTCTGTTCCTTTTACCAGAGGCCCTGGGAGAAGACAGCCTTTGACCTCGGTTAGAAAGAAAGCCATTATCCCCTAATTATATCTTTCTTGCAGCACACAATCCAGCAGGCAATTAATATTTGCCACAAAGAAATAACTTTTCCAGTGCCATAGACTGTAGTCCACTCTCTATAAAATGTAGACCCACCTGTCTCAGCTTAAGGCAGTATAACATGATACTTAATCTGTGAAATCAAAAATGGTTTCCAATTAAAAAGGAACAGCTGATACGCTGAACAAATACAAGTCTTCAGCAGAGATCTACTCTGTAGGCAAGAACAAGTTCCGCCTGCAGCAGAGAAAAATTCTAGCTTCTGTTCCAGTCAGCAGCTCAAGCCATTATTAGTGCTCTACAGGTAGCTGCCAAAACACATGGACCAACTGAAGAGTTTGTACTGATTATTCCTCTCATCTTTCTGGATTCACCCTGGTTTTGCCAGAAAGTCTGGGCTGCTCCCCCTTACAGACAAGAGAGAGACTCCCACTGCATCCAATGCTTGTGAAAACAAGATAAAGCACAGATGATAAAGAAACTCCTTGTTTCTGTATCCAAAAAGCTATACTAGTACAAGAAGCAAAGGCTGGTGGGTCATAACCAGAACATTCTTACAGGCTAGAACAATTTGGATTATTCATTAATGAGGACTAGCTGGGCTAGTATTCAGTTTGAGCATTCTCATTTCCAAATCCAGACAACCAGCTTTCTTTCAGAGCTAGGAGGAAAGCTGAAACACTAATATTAGGATGGTGTTCTATCCCTGAACAAAGCAACACCTAGCCAAAAAAAAAAAAAATTCCCAAAGAGAAAACTCATTTTAAAAGGTAAATTAGGGAGGATGTGCTGCAGAATATGGGAAATGAATATAAAGAGTTTTATCCATTAAAAAAGGTCCTTGGTTTCTCATTCTCAAGCATAAAACGACATCTTCTTTATCAAATTTTAACCGTTCAGATTCTCAGGTCAAGGACTATCCTCTTGTACTTGGTATAAAGCATCATACACATCAACAAGACTATATCATTCTCAATTTGTTTTTCAGACAGATCTCTTCAGCAGGTCTGCATTATAATTTTATAGCCTAACACTAGCACTTTAAACTGGGCTCAGAAACAGATGGGAAATGAGTTGAAGCTGGCAGAGTATTGGGACAGTAAGTTCAAGATGTACAGCTCTATTTTAACAATGCTGCTTTATTATGGACTAACTGCAGTTTCCAGAGTATTCTGAAAGGCAGCCCCATGTACAGTACATTACAGCAATCTAAATGGGACATTACCACAGAATGAGTAACTCTAGTATCTAGGTTCTTTCTGTCCCTAGACAGAAGGGTCAAGGCTATTTATCATCTGAAGCTGATAAAAGGACCATGAGCCACTGAGGACACTTCTTCCTCCAGTGACAATTATAAATGAATCCCCCCTCACTCAACCCCCTTTCAGAACAGGACGAATATCACTAAAATAGTACAGACAAGCCTCCCACTAACTGTTCCTCTATCTTGCATAGATTAAGACTCAGTTTACTGGCCCTCATCCAGGCCACTGCTGTAGCCAAGTGCTGATTCAGAACACCCACTGACTTTGCCAAGTTTTGATGAAAATGAGAGATAAAGCGGAGTGTCATCAGCATACTGATAGCACCTCACTCCATATTTCCAGATGACCTTGTCCACCGGTTTCATCTAGGTGTTAAATAGGATGGAGGGAAAGATGAAGCTCTGCATGAACTTTTTTCAAGAGGCCAAAGCAAAATCCCACAGGATCACCTCCTTCAAACTGACAATTCAAGCAAGGGCACTACTCTCTCATCTCCTTCTCAACAAAGGTCACCTGACAAGGCAACAAAGAGAGTGTCAGTTCTAAACCATGACTGAATTCAGACTGAAATCAATGTAGAGAGCTGGTTTCATCCTTCCAAGACTGAAGTCCCAGAGTTGCTTAGTATTAAGCTCCTTGACAAGAAAGAGAATACTAGCTAGCACTTGTTTCCAATACAAAACACACATAAAATAAAGAGACCTTGCTCTTTCTTTCGAACATCCTATCACACAAGGATCAAACAGGAAGCTACCAGGCAGTTGTCATGAAAACATTCCTCTGCCTTCTCAGCTGCCAAGCACCTGGACAAACACATATGTCAGCTACGAGATCTTTCCAGTATTATAAGTACAGCATTTGCAGTGAAGGACTGTAGAATGTAGACTTACCTCCAAGAGTATTACCACCACAACACTTTTCAGACTACTGAAAGTTGGGGCTTGGGACCAATTTCTGCTCACTCCCCCACAACCTTGTTCATCCGAACACACTGTCCATATGTTGATTGTATGAAGAACTAAACTCCCCAGCACTGTGCAGTTATTTTGGAAGAACAGGAAGGGCAAAGTACAGTCCTGGAGCCATAGGCAGACTATCTAGGCTGCTTTTGCTGTCCTCAGCCTCTCTAGAATCCTGGGACCATCTATCTTCTGGTCCAAAAGTGTCCAGGAGGTGACTGCCTTTCCTAGAAACTTCAAGAGTAACAATTCTATTTTTGGTAGGTTGCATGGACTTCTTACAATATCTAACATTGTGCATCCGTTTTATGTTAACATTGTGCAAGTATCGGGGGGGGTGCTCAGCCACTTCTGGGTTGCCTTTTTTTTCTATTGCTTTGAGGTTTGGGGTTTGTTTTGTTTTTTTGACATTTTTGATAGTCAATGCAGTCCCTGGGCTTTCATGGACAGACAAACGCCCCCCAGATTTGCTGTAGTAACTCACCCCTCCTGAAGAGCAAGAGCATATGCTGGGGTATGCTGGTTTGAGTACTGGACTACAATTCTGTACACCAGGGTTCAAATTCCTGCTCAGCCATGGAAACCCACTGAGTGACCCTGGGCAAATCACATCCTCTCAGCCCTAGAGAACAGCAAGGCAAACACCCTTTGAACAAGTCTTGCCAAGAAAACCATGTGATAGGTTCATCTTAGGGTCACCATAAGTCAGAAATGAATTGAAGGCACACAACAACAAGAACTGAAGAGCAGTCGTAGTGATTTTTCCCTAGTATTATCTAACAATGGGAGCTTGTAGGACTCTGTGTACACACACACATACACATGCTTTTGTGGTAGACAGAACGTCAATTCCTTTTGCTCAGCCACAAAACTCACGTCACTTTGGACCAGAGGTACAGCCTATCTTTGGCTTTCTAATGCCTGAGATGCCTTCCAAATGAAATTCATTGGAGGAGGAGGACTTGCCGATTCCACCCCAAACCAGCCATTTTGAGAGAATGCAGCCTATATTTTCTTATGTGAAAATAAAGAGAGACAGAAGGGTAGGGAAATGGTAAAGGCTTTAATGGCTTGTATAACAAGGCTGTCAAAGGCCTGTTGTGAGCCTTCAGAGTAATCCTTGCTGGCAGTGGTAGTGTGAGAATGTGGTACCGAAAGGCAAACACTAGGCCTGTGACACCTTTTTTTTTTTTACACTCTAGAAACCCTGAACCTTTGAACACAGGATTTGCTTCACTTCAGCCTTCTTTCAGAAGGATGTGCTTCACTTCAGAAGTCTGAATACCTCTGAATCAGTCCACTTTGCTTTGGTATTCCTACTTTGCCAAAAAGCAGGGGCATACCTCCAGTAAGCTGGTAACTGTAAAAAATATAATGCAATGGGATAGAAATTTGCTGCATATAGTAAGTCTTTCACTCCAACTGCAATTAATTCCACATAGGTCATTTTCATGTAAGACACAAGAACAGTGCAGCAGATTACTGATACGCTGAATCACATACTCAACTTCAAATATAGTCAGCTGCATTTCTCAGGGATTTTTTTTTTTTTTTAATAATGTAATCTCCAGTGAAGCAGTTTAATTGTCCGGTAAAACAGAGCTAAAAACTTCATCTACATTTTCACCATTTTTTTTTAACAAAAAGAAAGAATACTCTATTGATACAGTAGGCTACTGCTAGGTTGAATACATAGCTTTGCCTTATTTTTTTTCTCTTTGTGAAAGATTACGTGGATACAATTAGCTACTACCTACTAAAATGTCTCCAATAACGGTTCCAGACATAGGGGAGCAGAGCAAAGCAGAAGCATGTTCTATATGGTTGCTATGGATATGCACACATCCAGCAAAACAAATTCACATCTTTAAGGAAGCAATTCTAAGCTCCTGGAGAGCAGCTATTGGGTGCTGCACAGCTCCCTTTCTAAAACAGAGAGCCCTCTGTCCTTTCATATGCACCTAGAGATCATTTGGTTTTTTAAACCCATTCTCAAACTCATTTGCTACCTTGATTAAGTAAAGAGCCACCCAAATTCATTAGCATATTCCAGGTCTTTGCCAACGGCCACAAAATAGAAAATTATACTTTGGAAACATGATCCAGAAGGAAGAATGTTGTCTCTGCCACTGTGGCACAAACCCTGTCTCTAAACCCCACCCCACCCCATCCACGCAGACAATGATTCTTGAGCTGAATCTGTTTCAGACAGTATTTAGTAGTTTCTATGCAATGAGTGCCCTCTTATGGCAAAGAATAGCCACAGCAACTGTATCTGAAATGTGGCCCATCATTTACTACAGAATACAGCCATAGTTTTGTTTCTGGTGTTAAAGAGGCACAGGATTAACTTTTCAAAAAGTTGATTTCTTTTTACTTTGCAGGAAGGAGCCAAGAGATTTTAGAACTTAAAAAAAAACAAACAGCCTGCTGTTTGATCCTCGGTCAGTCACACATTTCATCCAAAAGCTAGCTACTGTCATTTGTGCTTAGAAATGCATTGTTGCACAGAGCATTTTAAGCGTTTTAGCTACTTGGTACAAGTGAAATGTTTTCCAGCCTAAGAGCAGGACCAGATGGGAGATATAGACAGATACAGACATAAAGAATGATTACAGGCATAGGCCGCCTTGTCCGAGATTAGAGATTTACCACTACTGAAAAACAAAGAGTGGACAATTAAAAACAATTTCCAAGAAGATAGAAACAATGATTGTCTGTTAAGATCAGCAATCAGAAGCCTGCTAGTCCCTAACAAGACTGCTACGGTTTCAGCCTCTTCCATTCTAAAGAAAAGTATGCATTACATTATTCTTGTGCTTACAACCAGCCCCCATTTTCTTTATTAAAGCTACTGTAAGGGATTCCAAATCCATATCATGAGTGTAGTTGGGATGGATGTTTAACCCTTCTCCCCATGCTGACTTCCCACCAATAATCCCCCTGCCCTACAATCAGCTGCAGATCACAGATGTCTTCATGAAATATATTTTCTTTACAGTAGACACATACTCAACTGACACTGAAAGACAAGACTCATTGCTTATTTTGTTGCATTTAAAATGGACCAGAGTTTACTTTTCAGATAGGACATTAATCAGAGCAGATTTATGATGCAAAGCTTTTTCTATTTTGTCTCTGCTAGATGATTATCCTATCTGTAAACCTATGTTTTTCCACCAGCATTGAACTCAGAAACCAATACGTGGCAAGTTTACAAGTTGATAAGGCTGAATGACTACCAAAACTGTAAAAGATACGGAAGTTCACTAACTTTTTGAGACAAAAGTCTGAGAAACAAATGGAGAAAAATCACAGCTGAGAATGCTGTTGTCACGAATCCTGAGGGGGGTGCTTAGCAACAGAGCCACCTTAGCAACCCAGAGGGTTCAAACTGATTGGCTGGTGCAAATGGAACCCCAGGCTACCCAGAGGGAGGGCTAGATGGGGGAGAGAGCAATGGAAATCCAACTGAAAACAGAGAGTTGAGATTCAGAACAGAGAGAGCGGAAGTTGAAAGGAGAGATGAGAGTTGATGAGAGCTGAGAGTTGATGAGAGCTGAGTGTGGGTGTTGAGAGGAGGGTGTGCTTGGATTTTAGAAAGAGAGAAGTGTTGTGCTGGTTTATGAATTCTTACTTACCAAGTATCTATTACCCTGACAGCGTGTTAAATAAAGCTTTGTTTATATTTTTATAAAGAACAGTCTCGAAAGAGTGTCATTGCTCTGTACTGGGTTACAAACACTACCATCAGTACCACAATCATTGGTGAGATAAACCACTGCTTGTCCCTATCTCTGAAAGAGTGCGGATGTAGGGAAAGCAGTAGAGGGAGATAACCTGTGAAGAGGAAGCCAGTGTGGGGGACAAAGAGTGAGAAGGGGCTGAATTCTCTAGGAAGGGAGAATAGGAGCAGACCTTAGTGTCATAGCTCTGGCTTGATCCAGAGATCTCCCTGGCTGTTCAGTCCTGGTCATAAAGAGGTGTCAGACTGGGCAAGCCTCTGGGTTTTCACAGTTGTTATCCAAAGTAAAGTTTCTAAGAGAATTAACAGGAGCCACTGAAGTACTGTAAGACAAATGTATATTCAGAAAACTTTAAAATGATGGGAACAGATACACGCTGTAGGTGGCAGGTAATTGCAGCTCTCACCTTTTGCCTGAAAGGATTTCTTAAAATGCCTGATGAAAAGTTCTGAATGATTCAAAGGCTTGCTTTTCTCAAAAATGACATTTCAGTATGCTAATAAAATATTATCCAACTCTACTTTATTGGATTTCTCATGAAATGACTCAAATTTTACAGTTTACAGCAGGGGCAGTTAAAGAAGACATGCTCTTTATTTTATGATATATGCAGTTTCTCCACTAGAGGGTGTCCAGTTTACAACAAAAAGTAAAGATATGTCACCTAGCAGAACCTACAGCTCATTGGAGCATGCACAGCATACAAACAAGCAGCACTGGTAAGACACTGCAGACAATCTTTAAATAAAAGAAATCTCAAGACAGCCTCTGCCAAATTCTATTCTTGCTATCTGCTCAAAGAATGAAAATATCCTCTTTCGTTTATGCAGAGTTTTCTTAAAAGAAAAAATAGAAGTAGAAATACAGCTACTCATACCATAGCATGTTATAAGCCTTTAAACTATACTCCTCTGTCATCCTCCCTTTTTAAAATCCAGAATGCTCTTTAACTAACAAAACCACTGAAAAGCTCAAGGGAAATATTACTTCCTTTCAAGTTAGGTTTAGTTTAGGTTAGTTATTAGGCAAACATTTTGATAATCAAGTAGCATGTATCATTTTTAATTCATATGAACCAGCGGGAAATACATGCTGACCTTTGCTTTGTTCATGCATGCCTAAGAGAGACTCAAACTGCCATTTCATTCATTGGAATCTATTTTCAAAAACACTTAAGGTCCAGTATATAAAATTTGGCTATTTTTATTTACTTATTTAAATAAATTTGGCTATTTTATTTATTTATTTAAAATTTTTCTCCTTTAGGTCATGCCTGTTATAACGATCTTACAATTTTATAATAGTCTATACTGCTATGGATGCCATCACATGAGTGATTCTCAACCTGGTCATCATTTAAAAAATGGGAACAACATTTTGTTGAGTCCCAGTTTTGAGGAAAATGTGAGATTTAATCAAGGTAACAGTAACAACAACAACAACAACAACAACAACAACAGGCCAAAATAAATATAAATATAATAGAATCATAGAGTTGGAAGGGACTGCAAAAGTCATTCAGTTCAAACTCTTAACATGACGGAATACACAACATCTGCTTAAAAACCTCCAAAGACAGAGAATCCTCCAGGGCAGTCCGTTCTACCGTCAAACAGCTCTTACAATCCAGAAGTTCTTCCTAACATTTAGATAGCATCTTTTTTTCTTGTAATTTGAATCCATTTGTTCATGTCTGAATCTCTCAAACAACAAAAACAAGCTTGCTTCCTATTCAGATATTTAAAGATGGCTATCATAGCAACTCTCAATCTTGTGTTCTCCAAGCATAATATATCCAGCTCTCTAAACTACTCCTCTAAACGATTCCAGTTTACCAACATTCTTCTTGAACTGAGTACCCAGAATCATGTCACAATACTCTGGCTAAGGTCTGACAAAAGAAGAGTAAAGTGGTACTATTACTTCCCTTGATCTTGACACTATACTCCTTTTGGTGCAGCCTAGAATTGCACTGACTTTTTTGGCTGCCACATCACACTGTAGACTGTAGATAATTATCACAGATATTTTAAGTACTGATGTAGCTGCATCTTGAAACTATACAGAGCATGTGAATCAGAGGAGAAGCTGAGTTTGTAAAAATGGTGGGAGTCGATTTTCATTGAGCAGGAGAGATTGGAGTAAATGAGATTGGAATAAGTGAGAAGGCCATTCTGAAAATTTGCCACATTATTTGAAAAGGGTTAAAAACTAAGTAAACAGTATGTATTAATTATACATTCATACTGTACATTCAGAACAACCAATAAAATATGAGGAAATCACAAAGCTCTTTTTATCGTTAACAATGTTCTACTTAACTGGAAGTGGCAAGTGTGGATTATCAATAGCTCACAGTCACTAACACAGAGAGAAACTATGTAACTACTCTTTAAAAGGCTGGTACTGTTAACCCTCATGAATGTGCAAACAGGAAGGGGTTTAAAATATATTGAGAGAAAATTATTCCATACTAAACACCTTTCCAAATACAGTCAGCCCTCCACATTTGTGGGTTTCACTTTTGCAGATTTGATTATTCACGGATTATTTGCTGTCACCTCTGCTGCCTCCCTATGCCATTTTTAATAGGGACTGCAAGCCTCGTGAGACTGGGAAACTACAAACAAGGCTTGTTAGTCCCTATTAAAAATGGTGTGGGGCAGCAGTGGAGGTGGCAGTAAGCCCCACCAGCCACCCACTTCAGCCTTGTGAAGGAACCCTGATTCTTCAAAGGAATCCACAGTGGGTTGAATATGGTGATCATACTTTTTTGTGTGTTAAATATGGGGAGGGGGCTAGAGTTATTCACGGTTTTTTTACTTTCACAGAGGTCCTGTGCCTCTAACCCTAAGAGAATATGGAAGAATTACTGTACTGATTAATTATGTCAATATGGTTGGAGGGGCTCAAACCAAGTTTACTTTGAAACAGATACGGGTATATGTCTGTATCAAATGCTACTCTTCACTTATAAAGCAGAGAGAGGTCTAGTATGATGGATGAAACTTCTGTTAAACTGTCTTTGTCTTGTCTACAGTAAAGAGACGGGAACGTTTAAAAACACAGTTATCTTAAATCATATTTCTGTTTAATACACAGCTAATTTAACTGTGGCATATCACCCAGATGACATCAGAACAAGTGATAGACTATATATGGTTATCTCTATCCCATCAGATCTTTACTGCAGCTACTGAGGACTTACTATAATGTTAGGAGCTCCCAATGAGATTAGTTAAAAGCTTTGAAACCTTATTAGTGAAAGTTAAGCCTGAAACATATCCACATAAGAGCCCAGGAAGACTAAAAGCTTCTCAAGGCCAGTTAAAAATCAGACTCAGAAAAAGACAAGACAAATATTTCTATACAAAATAGATCAAATTTAAATGCTCATATGCTAGGTATTCATTGTCATTCTTTTGAACTCAAGTATACCCCATTATAGTGAAAGAAGCACAAGGTTTACATCAGAGTTGGAGAGAATGTAATTCTCAGTCTATGGGCAGATCTCTGGTTAATTTGTCTTCTGCTGGGGATCTCAGGATTCTAGTAAAATTCCTACCAATCTGAAGTTTGCCCACCTCTTTCTGACAAAACTTCAGTAGTACTTACAGATTCCAATAATAGCTGGATGAATTTAATACCATATATAAGTTAAGTAAAATTATGCATTTCACATGGAAGTATAAGTGTCAAAGTACTCATCACTGAGGAAAATCATCATGATACCATGGGTCTGCTGGATGTGTATTGAAATAAAGTAATTTAACCATTGCAGAAGCAGACGCTATAGCTCCAAAAAGCTCACTGGAAACTGCTACAAAGTATCCAGTGTTAATTAATGATTGCAATAATGTATCTGTACTGGAGCCTGCCTGGACTGTTACAAGGTATCAATGGATACTTGCTTTATTGCCTATTACTACAATGTATTTGGTGTTGGGGGGGAAGAATAGAGACTGGCAAAAATGAAAGTGTAGTCAGAAGAAGCTTGTGCTTTGGGAACCTGGTGCCTGTAGGATAAGGGGCAGAAAATATGTGCTTGGGGTCAGATCAGTAAAGGATGGAGAGAAGTGGGAAACAGGCATGGGTCTGGGAACCGTCTGGGAAGTGGTATGCCTGGATTTATGGCCCTACTCAATCACATCTTTGAATGCCAAAATTTTGGATTTGTTACATATAAAAAGATGTAAGCCCCATGTATACTTAAACAACTTCTGAGGAAGTGTGCTGTTTTGCTCATATTTCTACAAATAAAACTACTCTCTACCTCAGAATGAAGTTTGTGGAGTGTGGGTTATCCAATATGTGACAAAAAATGCATTGACACCACGCTATAAAAGGGCTTTTTAGCATGTTTTTCACTTCTGTGGTCTTCCTCTAGATGACTTTGCATGAAAATTAACACAATCACTCTAAAAACAAAAGCAGTTATAGTGGGTGCAAGAAAAAAAAATCCAGACCAGGACCATACCTTTATTAGCCTGATGCAAAGGCCTCCATAAAGGCGCAGACTTTTTAAGTTTCCAGAAGTCCTCAAGAGACAAAATATAACACAGAATAAGGAGAAAAAGAAGGCCAACCTTGGTGATCCAAGAATGACATCTGTACAGTAAGCATTTTTAGCATGAAATAGAGAAGAAGTTTGAGGACTTCCTATATAATGTGAAGTGGGAATTTAATTTCTGAGAGTTCATCTTGTGTGTTTATTAACAGAACATATTCTGTGTTTATTTAAAGCATTTATGTATCGCCTCTCAGTCCACTAGGGCTTCTTAGACCAAATTAATTGGGAGAAGCTCAACCGGAACACCTATGCCATGGTAATGGTGGTAGCAATGAAATCATACTTCTCTGCCACCATTTCATCTGTAAGTGTCATCCAGCAGGGCTGTCTTAAGCGGTCAGGGGCATTTACACTCTGCTCCACAAGAAAAGAACATAAACCACTCAACAGTTAAGAACTAGCAAGACACTTTGCAGACAAAATTGCTTGGACCCACTCCAACTTGAATGCTGCAGTTGATACAGATCAAGTAGATTTAATCATGGCTCCTGCTTTTTGTGTGTTATTGGATATGTTCCTATTTGTGCAACCTGAGGATCCTGACTGGATCCTTCAACAGGTGAGAGTCATCACATGTGTATGGGACCATTGCCCTTCCTGGATCTTAAAAACAGCCAGAGGAGGACTGGCCAAGTGGCTAAGGGGAACTGTGAATACTAGAGAATAACAGGGCAGTCTCCAATACTTCTTTCTTGAGCAAGGTTTTAGAGTATACGGTAGTCTCCCAGCTCCAGGGGTTCCCATATGAAATAGATTATTTAGATCCATTTCAACCTTCCTTGATTATGGGACAGAGCCAGCTTTGGTTGACGTAGCGGGTGACACACACTGGGAACTGTACAGGAGGAGTATTAGTTCTGCTGGAACTCTCAGCTCCATTCAATAGTACTGACCATGGTATCCTTCTGCCCCGCTTCTCTGGGGTGGGACTTGGAGACACTATTTCACCATGGTCCTGGCCCTCCTTGGAGGGGCAAACTCAGAAAGTGGTGCTAAGGAATTCCTGTTCAACACCATGACAACTGGCCTGGTCTCTCAGGGCTCAGTTCTGCTTCCTCATGCTGTCCAACATACACATGACACCACTGGGAGATGATATCAGGAGTTTTGAGGCTCAGTATCACTAATATGCTGATGACACCCAACCCTACTTCTGCTATCCAAGGAAGTTGTTTCATTATTGAACCAGTGTCTGCTGTCAGTAACAGACTGTAACAGTAACATACTGGATGAGGGTGAACAAAGTGAAGGCTAACTCAAAGCAGAGATGCTCCTGGTCAGTCAAAAGGTAGATCAGGGAAGAGGGATTCAGCATGTGGGTTACAAATCCCCTGAAATCTTAGGCTTGCAGTGAGGGTGTACTCTTTGATTCAACCCTGAGCATGGATATCAGATTTCAGCAGTGATCAGGAGTGCATCTGCAGTTAAGACTAGCGTACCAGCTGCACCCATTCCTAGAGAAGTCAGATTTGGCTAGAATGACACATGTTTTGATTCTATCCCATTTGGATTAGTGTAACACACTCTAAGTAAATCTACCTTTAGAAATTGTTTGAAAACTATAGCAGATCCAAACTGCTGCAGTCAGAATGCTGACTGGGGCCAGCTACAGGGAACATATAACGCCAATGCTAAACCAGCTTCACTGGCTGCTGGTTTGTTTCCAGGTCTAATTTACAGTGCTGGGTATGACTTACAAACTTAGATCCACACTACCTGAAAAATCATAATCCCCTATATGTACCTGTCAAGAGTCTTAAGATCCTTGGGGAAGGGCTGTCTCTCAGTTCCATCATCATCACAGGTCCATCTACCAATGTACATGGGAGATAGCCTTCCAGACGTCAGCTCCCAGGCTGCCAAATTCTCTTCCATAGAAGTTTAAGCTGCCCCCTGTCTGCTCTCTTTTTGCTGGCAGGCAAATACCTTTTTATTCAAACAGGTATTTAATGATTAATTGGCTGCAAGAAGTCATTTTTATGGAGGTTATACTGTAGTTTTAACTTTATTGCTATGTATTTAAATTGGTTTTACACTTTTTTTAAAATTTAAAGTCATTTTAGGCTTGTCCAGCCTTTTCTTGTTTTAGTATTTGTGTAAGCCATCACCTTGGGTTCCATGCTGAAAGAAAGACAGAGCATTTATCAAAGAAAGAAAGACAGACAGATCAAAGCAACTGCTAGGATCAATAGCCAGTGTCCTAGCTACCCAACAGAAATGCAAAAAGCATGGAGCCAGTCTGATTCTCCTTGGGAGGGAGTTTCAAAGGTGAAACAATTAGCTAGTGAGTAAAGATATCAGCATGGCTGTTGATAATTTTTTTAACTTATACATCATCAAAAGTTATTTCCTTGTTAATATAAAATCTTTGATTTTTCTTTTTTTTTTTCCTTCTACCTTCAAAGGTGCCTCTGTGTTTTGTCTGGAAATGGAGAGTGTCTGGATTTTATGTATTTTTAATTGGCTAGTGTTTCTTTCTGTATCCCAACAGCCCCAGGGTCAGTCTTAGATGCAACCTGAAACCCCACCAGCATCTCACAGAGCCTAATGTGAACATCTGTAACTTCCTGCCTTATTTCATCTAAACATGCAGATTTTAAGACTTCAACATCCACACAGTCTTTTCCTCTCTCGTCTTCATCCCCTCCACCTGCTTTTTGTAACATCTTTTTCGATGAAGGTATTTGGAGACACAAAATTTAAACATTTTTGTGACCAATGAATTACTGGTCTAGTAAAGCCACTTCTCTAGCACAGATTTTATAACAGACACTTGCCTAAATACTGTCATCCCTAAATATACAGATTTTCTGCAGGACAGAGACAATATCTTAGACCAGAACTTTTCAAAGAGAAGTCTATGTTTGCAGCTTTCCAGCTGCAACCTGATGGTGAAGAATGCTGAGAGCTCCAGTCCAAAATCTGCATAGTTTCCACCCCGATTCTAACCAATCTCAAAAACCACTCTACCCTCAAAATACTAAACCCACAACTCTACTGCCAGACTAAAATTTCAGCTTACAATTTCCCACGACATTCATACCCATAAAAAAGAGATAATGGTCAGAGAAAGCGGGTATCCTTGATCTGTGACAGCTCTGCAGTTTAAACTAACCAGGGCCCTAGCTGGGAGGTAATGGGGTTTATTCCACCCCAGCATGCTTCTTCCACCTCAGGTTCCCCTGCTGGATTCTCACTGGTTAACTGACCACTGGTAACTTTACCCTTCATCCTCCTGTCCCCCTCTGCTTTGTCCTGCCTTAGAGAAAAGATGTCTGCTTCTGAGCCTTGATCATGGTAAGTCTGGGCTGATGTTGTTTTGGCAATGTTAACAGGAGGTGCTAAGAATTTTCTGCTTATGGTCTTCACCATTCTTTTCCTCCTGGTGACTGAAAATCATATTTGTTTTGTCAAGGAGTAGTGACCAAGTCAAATAAGACCATGACTTTGTGTTAAAGGTCTCAACGGTGCCTAGTAAAGATATCCTGATACCCCAAATTCATGTTGTTTTTCTAGGGAATAATCTGTAATCCCATGTTTCATTATTTTTGTAGGCCACAGTACATTCATGATCCCAGCTTAAGAATTAGTCAGTCAGTCACTGCTACACCTGAAGGGCATCACAGCAGGACCAGGGCAAGAGTTTTTGCTGCCTGAGAGGGAGCAGTGAATGGTATCCCCGCTCCTCGTCAAGATGCATAGCATCCAAGAGAAAATCCTATAAATGCCTCACTACTTCTCTGACAGTGAAAGACAACATAATAAATTCAGTATATAAGAATTTGCTGTCCTTTCATGATATTCAAAAAACACCTGCCTAATGCAGCCACCAAACTCCACCAAGACTGGGGTAATCAAGACGGTCTACTGACAATCCTCAAGTGTCAAGGAGATTTATTGATCCCCTTTTCATAAATACAGAGGATATCAGAAGCTGAATTTCCTTTTAGTTATGTGCAGCTTCTAATTCAGGCATGGAAACCTAGAGGTCAGCGCACTGTCCCAAATCAACACGGAATTGCTTACTGCTATCCAATTCAGGTACCACCAAAACCCACTGACTGATTCATCTGAAACACTTGCTGGTGGTATAGCAAACTACACTCTATTCTGTGGGATGGCAGTAAAAGGCACTATATTATTGTGATTCTGCTCCTAGCTACATGACTGGTTTCCAAGAGTGACACTGGGGAATTAGTTTTTGGGCCCATGGCTACTAAGCTGGAGATGCTTCAGATGCCCATCTTATCCACCATGTTGTTTAATATCTATACGAAGCAGCTGGGTGAAGCCATTTGTGGAGGCTAGATGCCATCTATATGCTAATGACACTCAGCTCTACTTCTCCTTGTCACTGGAGTCAGTGGAGGCTAGGAAGGTGCTAGACTAATATCTGGATGGTGGAATGGGCTGGATAAGGGCCAGTAAACAAAGGCTCAATCCCTATAAGATGGAGACTCTGTGCATTTATTTTTGTATCTGGGAACTGGGCAAACTGAATAGGATTTTACTCCTCCAATGGAGAAAGTATGTAGCTCAGGAATGCTCCTGGATCCATCTTTGTTACTGGAGGTAACAAAGGCGAAGGGTGCTTGGGGTCAGTCATAGCCTTCATCCAGTACCGTGTTTCATGCAGCTGTAACCTTTTGACTAGAGCATTTTATATCCTTGAGGATGACTCATAAGTTGCAGCTGGTAAAAAGTACAGCAGCTAGATGTCTGACTGGAGTACCATTTAGACATCATATAACAGTGATATTTAAGGAATTACACTGACCTGCCAGGATGTTTCTAGTCTGAATTCAAGATGCCTGTAGTGACACCTAAGTCCTAAATGGCCCGGAACCTTGACACGTGAGGGACTACCTCTCCCTATGTTCCCCTACATGAGGACTGATGTCTGTGAGGTACCTCCCTTGTGTCCCACCTGTGGCGCAATACGCTTTGGGAGGATCTGAGAGAGGGCCTTCCCCACTCTAGCATAATTGTGGAATGCCTTATCATTCATTTATTCATTCATTCAGCATCATCCCCATACAAGCAAAAGAACAATAAAATAGTTCCCTGCCCTCAGTTCCCCCTTGGAGGCCTGAAGGGCACCAACATGCTAAGTTAAAACACAGCAATTTGCTAAAGGCTTTGGGGCCTAATTAATTTATTAATTTATTCCAAATGCACATCGTTTTAGACTGTTTTAATTTTTCTGAGCCCATTTTAAACTGTCTAATGGTTTAATCTGCTTTTGGTCTTGTATTGTTTCCAATTTTAAATTGTTTTAAACTGTTTAATTGATTTTACTGACAAACTGCCTTGAGATTACAGGATATAAGATAGGATATAAATATCTAAATAAACAAATAAGATTTATACCGATGTTCAACTGGCCATTGGTCAATTTGCAATATTCCATAAACGTCAAAGTTGCCATTCAGCTACCAGCAATTCCTCAAATGAATACAGGAAGAAGGACTACCACAGTCTGCAAAAGCTCTGCACAGATGGCTAAGCAAGGCCACAGCTAAAGGACAGAGAATGATACACTATTCCCTGGCTCTTTTTTGTATTGCTGCCACATAAGCACGAGGGATTTTCTTCTTTTGCCCTCTGCCTACTGTTTTCTTCAGAATGGTCTTGCACCTCTTTTAAGTTCCACTTTCTTGCAACAACATCTCAACTCACGTCTAAGCAAGAAGAAATTCTTTTTGCCATAAGGACAAGATCCTTATTCATTTTCACATTTGTCACCTGGTTTTACTCAGAGCATGACACCACTGTTCCATAAATATGTCAACATGTCCTTACCCCTTCTGTTTAAGAATAAGCAAACACCACTGCATACCTCTGACAGCTATGAGGTGAGGGGAATTCCAAAACTGGTTCAGCCAGCCCCTTCTTCTTATTCACAGAATGGAGCTGCTGTCAGCCCCTTGCAATGATGAAGACAGACAACTTGATGAAATGTTATTAATACAATGGTAGCAACCGCTGTACAACAATGTCTTGAAGGCTTACAAAAAGTATTCTTACCTGACTATCTCTTGTTGGGTACCCATGATAACTGGAAGCCAGAGGTTCATTCTGAAAGAAAGAAGGTTATCAGTTTTGACAAAAGGAAGGAAAAGACAGAATAGCCATGTGAGATAGCTGAGACGTAACAGCCTGTCATAACAGAGAAGAAGCAAACTTACTCAAACAACCTATTTATGTATACAACATAAGGACAAATGAACAAAACACTAGCTTTGGACTTGTCAATTCACACTTAATGGCCTTGAATAAGAAATTTTCTCCCTAATGCATATAAAACAGTGTTATATAGATTTGTGGAAATATAAATGGTAAAACACATTAAATGTGTGTGTATATAAATTATTTCATCTGTATTATTCAGAAAGGAATAATATTTCCACAAATAACATTTTATATTGTTAAATAATATTTTCCATAGAGTACACACATGGAGAATTACTTTTACCTATAGTTTTCAGGGCTTCTCTACCACAATCAATGCTTTAATAAAACAGAACGTTCAAATAGTTATACTGATCAGATTTTGGAGGGGGGGGGCTTGAAATGAAAAAAAAGAGTTAAACCACTGACATAAGATGTATCATGTTCAGCTGCCTTCATGTATGCATCATAAAAACATGATGCATCATAAAAACATCAGGTGTAGTCATTATTGTTAAATATAAGGGAAGTATATGTTATTCTTTTTATATTACTATAAACTTTATAACAAATTACTTTCCACAGAAAATCTTGAATGTTTTTGAATATAACATTTAAGTTAACCATGTTCAATTGGACAACACTATTTAGATCAAATTTTATGGAAAATGTTCCAGCTCTACTTTTTCTAGAAAACCCATATCAATGGTATTACTATACAATTTAGATAGGAAGCAACCAAATTACTATTTCTCTTCATCTCATTCACCTCTGAAATGTTAAGATTTGGTTCTTTGTACAGAAAACATTCTTTGGAAGAGATAACCTGCCCAGAAAATTGAAACGTCCTGCTAATCTAATACAAGAAAGTTCATTTTCAGTTAACATGCACCCTAACAACAAAAGAAGTGTTTAATTATACTTCTTCCAAAGCTCTTCTCCGTAATTTTGTACTCTATCTCTAGTGTATCATTTTTATACGTAAATATCACTATAAATGAAATTCAACTATGCAAAAAAAGGCATATAAGGAAAACTGACTTTAACTATTTGCTTTTTCCCACCAATCTAGTTCCCACCTCTACCCTGTTTTAAGAAAGTGGCCACATTACACATTCACTCAACCAGAGGTTTTGGAAAGAAACTTCCCATACCCTGAACAAGCTCAAGCTACAGATTGGAGCACATGAGACACAGAGAGTGAGGGAGGGAGACCACAAAATCAAAATTGTAACCTAGATGTCTCCAGCTTATTCATTTCTTTTTTTTTTTCCGGTAATTAACAATTTTATTTTAGAAATCTCACCATGAGTACAACAAACCACGTCTACAGAAGTCAGTATCATAACAAACAAAATTCATCTGCAGTAAATACACTTTCAAAGCAATGTATCTATAAATTCCCACCTCACCCTCACACAAAAAAGATAATAAAGGGACACCAGTTAATTTAAACCAAACTGCTTTTATATCTAAATTTGTAGTATGAAGGGATAACTCTGGCTGCCAAACAGTTTGACTGTCACAGTTCTGTGACACCTAAATTGAGCTTCAGTATCATTATCAAGTAATGTCTAGATGTTGCATCAGCTCCTGCCACAGAACTAACTTCTTCATGATTCATTTTAGAACACTGAGAAGGTGAAGAAATATGCTTGAACAAGAAATGGCTTGGGGGGAAAACACATGCATATATATGTATGAGAAAAGTGAGTATTCAAATACTATCAGTTAAAATGTGGCAGACACATAAAGGCCAAGAGATAAGTCCCCCTCTGCCAGTCCCCATCAAAAGATGTGTTTCACATTGCTTCAAATCTTCTTGCTGCTCATTCTGTAACCTTGACTGAATCTTTCTCTCTACAGGGAAGGGGGAAGTTAAAGACTACAGGGGCATTTCCCTAGAAAGGTTCTGGTGCTGCCAGTTTTAAGTCAGCAATTTCCTGGTGTCTCACTGAATAATTATTCTTTGTGGGATTTCCTATTGTGTGGAACTGGAGAAAGCAGGTTGTGAAACTGGTACAAAGATTTAAACTCCTAGGATGGCAGCAGAACAATCCTTTTATACCATGTACAGAGAAAATCCCTGTTAATCAGTAGGGGATCCCAAGAGGAGAAAGGAAGCAGAAGGGCAATACAAAGAAAAACTCATTTCACTGCATACACACGAGGAAAGTTTCACAGAGGGAAAGAGGCAACACTAACTGCTTGCGCATATAATCCTCCTTACTTTCCAGAAACAAAGCTTCCTCCTTCCCTGCAGCTTAGCAAAAAGCAAAAAAACAGACTGTCTTCCAATAACAGTCCACAACTTGATGAGACAACATCGTAGTTAACTCGAGTTCCCTTCTGGTTTATTCCTGTCAAAGCTGAACTGGAATTCTTTTGCTTTTGCTAGGATACAACCTGTCATTCACACAAGAGGTTCAGTCAGAATACCCACGCTGTTAAACTGTCATGGGATAATTCCCTGTTTTGTTTACTGCTAAAGAACATCTGTTATGTGTATGTATATATGTATTTAACATCCTTTTTTTGAGACCCAATGTGGCTTATTCAATGGATTCAAGCTCAACTGCATAGAAGCGGAAAGTGAAGAGATAAGGCCAAGTGGATTTCAAATTTGTCATACATGTAGGTTCTCTCCTCAGCATGGTATTGTTCAACATCTTTATAAATGACTTATATGATGGAATGCTTATCAAATCTGAGGGGCGGGGTAGCTAATACCCCAGAGGACAGGATCAAAATTAAAAATGACATGGATAAATTGAAGAGCTGGACCAAAACAAAGAAAATAAATTTCAAGAGGGAAAAATGTTAAGGTACTATATCCAGGCAGGAAAAATAAATGTACAAATATAGGATTGGTGACACCTGGCTTGAAGGCAGTACATATAAAAATGGTCTATGGGTCTCAATAAACTATACAATAAACATGAATTTACAGTGTGACACAGCAGCCAAAAATGCCAATGCAATTCCGATCAAGGGAAGTAATAACACCATTCTATTCTGCTTTGGTCAGACCTCACTTGGAGTACTGTGTCCAGTTCTAGGCACCAGAGTTTAAGAAGGATATTTACAAGCTGGAACATGTCCAGAGAAGGTGGGAAAAGATGATCAAAAGTCATCTAAGAGTCTATTACTCTATTTCACATTGTCTGTATAAATCATTCACACCATTTTTCATTTAAGCATTTGTATATGAGACTACCGTATGTGGAGATACCTTCCCACCTACAAAAATATTGTGATATATATTGTACCTTTTCATTACATCTGTTTAGCATTCATCTTTGTTTGCCAACCTAAGAAGATCCAGAGCACTCTTCTGCAATTGCATGACTTGGCAGATCAGGAACCAAATTTTCAGCTGAACTTAAACGTTATGTTAATCTACCCTACTCTGTTTTCAGTGGAATGCACACTTAGACAGGCATCTCAGTATAGACATGTTAAATATGCAGTTTTGATGAACAAATGAATGTACTACATACTGAAAGAAAAACAGCATGAACAGAGTGTTTCCAATTTACTCCACAGGCACCATTATGAATTCAGTTTACCACCTAAGTGTCCCTCATTTTGGCACACAGCAGGTAACATGTAAAGGACAGCTACTTTACAAAGGAGAAGAGATAGGACAGTTAATAGTGACTCACTGGTCTTCTGAGATTCTTCAGAAGCTTATGGAGAGCGTCCTTGGTGAAAAGATCTGTACTCATTAGTAAATCTCAAAGGCAGCTTGTCTAATGCTACTAATCTTCCCCCATAACCAGTTGGTGAGAAGCTTCAAATGTATTTTAGACCTTACCAGTTTTTGCAGCAGAACACCAGAATAAGACTCAATGGTCCTGCTCAACATTATGCTTGAACTGGATATGGATCTCAGAATGTTCCCCCAAAATCTTCCATAATGCACAGAAGTTACTCAGCTGCCATAATTAAGATAAGAAGGTATGTATGAAGACAGAAAATTTGAAAACCACAACAACCATACCAGCAAATTCATTCCAAGCAAGGCCATACATTAGTCTTTTGAAAAAGACTAATGTATGGCCTTGCTTGGACTGTTGAATATAGTATCACCACCTTGCTTAGTGCTTATATACCTGTAACTAACAAGACATTAAGCTTATTGAGTACAGATATGCCACCAGTGCAGGTTATGCTTTTGGCAGAATGATTTTTTTTTCTGCTGAAACATTAATACAGTGATGAAAATGGCACCAGCAAATGGTCAACTGTCTTCACTTGGGCTCTTTTAACACAGTAGAGAAAATCTTATGATAAGGAACAATGAAAGAAAACAGTTCCAGGATATCAGTACAAATTACTTTTTGAAAATCACCTAACATTTTAAAGTAATCACTGCCTAAGTTTCCAAAGGTTACACCAAGACAGGAAGAAAAAAACAAATGCTATTGTACAGAGGAAGCTATCACGAAAAACCAGTTAACTCAAAACAAATTTGAATTTATTTTATCCTTGGAGTTGGTCCAATAAAGGTATCACTGCTTATGAATTTCAAATTTCCCTGGGTCCATTTTACACTATACAATGATTCCATTTTAACTGCCATAGTTCCTCTGTGAAATTGAGAGATTTGCATTTTAGAAAAGGGTATTTAGAATTCTCAGTCAGAGAACTCTAGTGGTTCACCAAACTACAAACCACTAGATTTCATAAGATGCTGCCATGACATTTAAAGTGGAATCATAACACTGTAACTGTGTAGTGTGAAAGGGCCCCTTTCAGATAGCTCAGTGCTACGGACACCTGGAAAGGCCTCTTGTTAAACTACTGTTGTTAATCAATAGGGAATTGGCCTAGGCATAATTTTAAACCAAGGGTGTGAATTGTTCTAATTACCAATCCAATTTGTAGCCTATGTTCTTCCATGAACCTCCTTCCTTCAACTCTAGAAAATGAAATAAAACTGAACATACAACCAGGCTCATCAGAAATGCATGATAGGTTGGGGCAAGAATAGTTCTGGAGATCTAGCCAGAAAAGTGATAAAAATTTACATTATACAAGGAAAAAAGGTGAAACAAGAAAGAAGAATTTTTGAGGTTTAATCATAAAGAGGTTCAAATTTGCTACCTGGAAGCATTCTAGAAAAAAAATAATCTAGTTACACATCTTAACAAGATATTAGTATCCCTGCATCCTCTTCTGTTGAGAAAACAGTTTATACACAAAACAGAGTGATTTAAACACTACTGTTCCTAGGTTAAACATCTTGATGCTACTAATTCATGGTCAGAACTATGGGAACTACATCTGTCATTAGCTCGTTGCTCAGATGTACTGAGCTACCTGAATTGCCAAGAAATCATCAGATCTGGGCCAAGATCCAGTGGTGTCCCATCTGCTTCCATCAGAATGATATATCTCCTCCTTCCTCCTGCACCCCCCCCCCCACACCATCCTATGCTTTCGAGGCCTGGGACCCTTAGTGAAGCAACGTTTTAGTACCAGGGATGTAGAAGTGGAAAGTGAACAAAATGGGATTGGATATAAAAATACACCATTGGACATGGAAGTACCTCACTGGATCTTGGCCCTAATAAAAGATTTTTGCAAGGTTAAAGGCTTTCACTGCTCCATCCTATGAACTAAGCCATTCTAAGTAACCATCTGGTCCCTGAACCCCATTTTAACCTATGCAAATGAAGACTTACATCAATGACACATTTTTTTAAAAAAATGTACAGATATAAAAGACCTCTTTTTTATTTGCTCATATGTATTTTCTCTTACACCAAAAGCCTCAGAAAGCAACAACATGTTACACTCTATTATACAGTCAAGACCATGTGAACACAAGTCAACTAGTGAGACATTCTCAGTCAGTAAGTTAGGCACACTCACTTTCTCTCTCACTTTCTCTCTCTCACTCTCTCTCACACATACATACACACACTCACAAACACATACACCAGGATAGCAAAACCCTTTTACACATGCTTATCTGGCAAATCGCAAGGATTTCCTGAAATATTAGAGAGATTTCCAGCATAATGAAAGCTACCCTCTACTAACATATGGTATTTTTATTACATATATTACACTTAGTTTCATTACCTTCACCAGGTTGTGGCATTCTTTAAGTTGCACCCTATCCTTTGTTCTATTTGTTCAACAGGGGTTTTGTGTGCATGTACAAAGACATTCTAAAATGCACCAATAATTGCACTGTATCTCAACTGGGAAATCCACAGACAGTACATTTTCCCATCTCTTGAATTCTTTAGAGAGATTAACCATATACACCTTACTCCATTGATTTTAGCAGGGAAAGTTGTTCTTCCTCTTAGTGAGCTCTGCAGAGACCGTAGATGTGCAGGAGGAGTGGGGACATGAGAAAATACCTTCTAAAGTGTATGCTTCTGGGGAGTTGCTGAGTTAAGGCGGGGAGGACAACCACAGCTGGAATCCAGAAAAGATTCTTCTTCTGTTGGCTGCCTCTTACACTTCTTTAGCTGCCAGAAGTTACACGTTTAGCGGACACTGCAGGGGTTGTAAGAGTGCTGTGGAAAGGAGAAGCTGAAAAAGTCCAAGGGTACTTGCAGCATTTTAGTTCCCATCCATCATCTCCAGAACAGGGGTCTGAGTTGTGAAACCCACCAGATGTTGTCAAACTGATTCCATAATGGTCCTAACCAGCATCACCAATCGTAAGGGATCATGGGAGTTGAAGTTCAACATCTGGAGGGCTGCACAGTGCCCAGCTCTGCTCTAGATGAAAAAAACAAGATAACTGTCACTTCAAAATGTTCACACATTATTGTACTAACACATTATTCATACTACAATCTGAGATTTCGGAAATAATGCAAGTAACAGAACCGGCTCTATTTCTGACTAATATCCTAGTATGATACAAGGATCTGATGACATCATTCCCTCTTCCTTCCTGGAATTCTAAACTATACTGTTCTCATATTGCATACAGTCCTGATATCCATAGCAACCTTGGCTCCTCTTGTTTTTTGGGAGGTGGAGGAGAGGGAACAGGGCAGGATAGCCTCAAAGAGGACAGTACAAGACTTCTCTGTTTCCTTGAAAGTTATTCTTCTGGCCAGTAACTACAGCTAAATTTAGACCCTTCTGAGTATGGACTCTTGTAGCAATGAAATATGTCTGTCTGCTTTCTCCAGTTAAATAAATCAACGGTGTCAAGTCCACTTTTCTGGGATCAGCTAAACAACACACAAAAGAACTGAGTCACAGTGACCACCACTTAACTCTTGCACACACCCATTTCAAAGTTTACACAAAAGAAGTACACAGGGTTTTTTTTTCTTTAAAAGACTAAATCTGCCACTTAAGGGTTTTTTTTTTCACACTACTATGACAATAAAAGATTCCGTTTTTTATTGCAAGCAAACATTGTACTGTAAACCTCACCACTCTTATTTGTAGAAATTATATCAACACTGTTTGGACTGAATTTTATTTCTGTTTAGAACTCAGGAACTGCCTTTCTAGAAATAACCAAACAAACATACAAATACAAAGCACACTAATATAAATTCCTATTCAGTATCAAAGTAGAGAAACTGATGTGAATTTTCTGCATGTAACAGAGATACGGTCACATGTTGTCTTGGAATTCCAGTTCAGCCATATAGTTACTACTACCAGAGCTGGACAGACATGCTGTAACTCAGTTGAATGGTTGCATCCCAAGGTTTCCACTAATGGACAAAGCATTAACTGTAAGCAAAAGAGGTCAAAGGTACACAAGAGAGGAAAAGTGGATTAAAACAATAAGAGACAACCAGATGAATTTTCAATTTAAAAGATAAGAACACTCCCAGAGCTGGTATTCTATCTGACGAGATAGCAAAGGACCCAAGAGAAACTGATGAACAAAAATAGCCTTCTGTTCACATCAGAATTACAGTAACTTGGAACACTTTAAGAAGCAAAGCATGTTAGACATGCAGAGCTCCTAAAGGATGTCTGTAAGATAAAGAAAACAGAAAAACCAGATGGTTTTTTAAATCATCAGGCAGAACGCCACCAAGTGTGGGGAGGCACTAGTTCATAGAGTTTAGCATAGATTTCTGGCTTGAAAATTGAAAACTTCATCTTAGACATTTTGTCATTTCTTTGTACTGTCAGACTGTCTGGTTACTGGGAGGAAAAAAGAGAAGGAAACATGCATCCACAACAAAATAAAATGTACATTGCTCTCTTAATCTAAAGTCAAAAGAAATCTGGAAAGCCACCACCTCAGTGCAGTTGCTGAATATAATTTACCCTCAGTCTCAAGGTATCCCAGTTTCGTCTACTTACCAGAACATGACACTTGTTTACTTAAGCATGCAAGCAAATAAACATTTGGCAGATTGCTAATACTAGTACTAGAAAGATAGTTGTTTGTTTTTAAGACTGAGTGGAATAAAAAGAACAGAAGCAAATTACTAATGATACACTTTACTAGGAATATAGCAGGAATAACTGCAGATACTTTATTTAGAAGAGAAGAAATCCTTTCTACATAAATAACAGCTGTTATCATCCTCTCAGAGGAGCAGACAAAGTAATCCTTTAAAAAAGATGGGTAGAGAGAAGACATTTTTGGAGTACTGTGCAGTAGAGAGCAGAACAAAGTTTAAAAGGTAGAAAAAACAAACAAACAAGAGAGTAATCGTTACAGACTTCCAAACAAGTTAAATAAATATAGCTTACGGCCTATTTTACCACTACCATAGTGCAATGCTACACATGATTATTCTGAAAAAAGTCCCACTGAGTTCAATGGAACTTACTCTCACTTTAGAGGGAATAGGACTGTAGGTTCAATATATTATCTTTGTGTTTGCCTGTTTGCTCCACTTCTCAAGGCTCCACTTCTACACAAATGAGGAAAGAAGAGATCAACATTATTTTAGCTTATTTAAAATACTTAATCCACCTGTGTGCCCTTTAGATTTTAAGCTACCTACAAGAACCCACTTATCAATGAATAGGTGCCACACAGCTAGGAAAATGTTTAAATACTCCATCCACATGGGTTCTTTGCCATGACCTGTTTCCTATCCAGTACAATCTGAATTCTGTAGCAAAGAGCCATATGATCAGCTCCTGTTTATCATTTAAACCAGGGGTTGAGAATATGTAACTGTCCAAATGTCCCTGGACTGCAATTTTCATAATTCCTCACCACTGAATATGCTGGCTGAGACTGATGGCACATGCAATTTAACATCCTCTAGAAGACCACACATTCCTCATCTCGGATTGAAACTTTCTTACAAATCATTTAAAGGGTATCTCAGTTTCACGTTGAAGAATAATCCCTCTCCAAAAATAATCTATAGAAACTGCACTTTACTTTAAAGATCACAAGCACCTAAAGTTAATCCTTTTTCGAATAAATAATGGTGCTAATAAATGGCTCAAGCTAAGAGGGACCACCACCAACAGCCAGAAAACAAAATATGTTGAAGAACTGGAGTAAAATACTGAAGAGAAATGAATCCCGAGCACAGGAAAAAGGAGGGAGGCTTCATGAGACTTCCAGCAGCAACGGCTGGCTTTGATTAGGCTTCTTTGATTGTGGCCTGCACAGGAAACTCTCAGGAGGCCCACTCAGTCAGCACCACTCGACACACACTGGCAGGCTTTGTGTTTCAGCAGCAACACCTGGAATCAGTTAAAACCGAACAGCTTTCAGTCCCTTCCTCAAAACCACTGATTCTTTTAAGACCGCTAGGCCTAGCCCTCTCCATTCCATCCTGGAAAGCTACTTCCCTTGCAGCTCCAAACAAAGGGGCCTATGAAAAGAGAAACCACACCCTACTCTGCTTGAATAATTCGATGGCCAAAGGCTCTCAAGGAATATCACGAGGTTTAAAAATAAGACAAAGATAACTAACAGAGTATGCTTTACTTTTGGTATATGAACTACACAATATTCTCACGTCTACCTTCTTCTCTAGCAAAAAGGCCACACACACGGGAACATTTATTTCATCTAGTACAGCATCCCTCCACGCACCAAAAGGTGAGCAGTGCAGCTTTTACAAGCCTTCCACAATCACACGCTTGGAAAGGGGACACTCAAGTCTTTCACCTACTGAGAGATGTTGTACCTGTCAACTTAGTAAATCTGTCTCCATTAAATCAGGTTTAGAGAAGTGTACAGAAGAACCTATCTCAAGTGAAACAAACTGGAAAGCGACATAGCAACAAGATCCAACACCTCAGCTTTACATTTTTTACAAAAACAATTGGTAGTTAAGATTATCTTTGTAAGTATATCCAAGAGTCTGATTCAAGGCTCCTCAGCAGGAGTGGGAATTCTGCAGCCTACCAAATATTATTGCACTGTAACTGCCAGCAGCCACAGGCAATATAACCAATGGTGAGAAATGCTGGGAGATACAATTCAACAATATCTAGGAACCACACAGTTCTCACCCCTGTTTTAAGAGAGCACAATGTTAAGCATTTTTTTTTCTGCTGCACACAGACAGCACAAATTTTTGGTCTTGAATACAACAACTAAAGATGATGGATGAGGCAATGGGGCACACTACCCATTACCTGGAGTGTGCCTTATTTGTGGACTTCCATACTATTACAGAATCATAGAACTGTAATACTGGAAGAGATCCCACGGATCATCTAGTCCAGCACTCTTCTTCAATCCTGTATATACCATTTTATATAATTGATGGCACAAAGCTCTGCCAAACATTTAGATATTTACTTATTTGTATTCCTTACATCTGGGCTTTATGGTGATGATTTATATATAATCAAGACAATAGTCGCCATATTTATGTAAACCATTCTTAAGAAATTTTATTATAAACTTCATATGCAGAGAACCACAAGTGTTCTCACCAGCTTGCCTCAACCAGTGTGTTTCTCATTCGGTAAGACTCTCTGTCCTTTCTCTAAAATCTAGAAAAGAGAAAAAAATCTCTATAACTTTGCTCCTGTTCTCAAAGAGGCTTGATGGAGAAGGGATCAGTCCCTTTGTACAATGCAGGAAAACAGAATAATCAAAACCCCACTCCATCTTTTCTGGAGAGCAATCAACAAGAAGACATCACTGCACTAGAGTGTATATTTGTGGAGCAACACACAAGGAGACATTTTTTGTACTTTAATTTCTTTGTTTAATAAATGTATATTACTTTCCGCTTCCCCTGAAGAAAAATAGAGAAAAACTATCTAGGAAATTAGAAACACAATCTGCCAACCAGTCTTCTCATGCCTATTAACTCTTCCTTTTCTTTATCCTTACACTATCACATATCTCTAATTTCCACCATAACTATATGTATCAAAACATTTTCTGTATGGTCTTTAATACCTAGCTCATCTCAACTGTCAGAGTATCTGAACTTTCTAAGAGAAGAAGTCCCAAATAGCTGGGTATCAGTGTGATCTATTAGCTCAGGAGAGATAGCAACATCCTACGGAATCCTGGGGTTTGCAGTTTAGGGAGAGGCTTGAAAGTGGAATAATAGCACTATAACAGTCCAGTGCAGAAATGGCCTTAGAAATTGTAGGAGCTGGCTAGGAGAAGAAGACTGAAGTGATGATTCTTCAAGATAGCTTCTAGTCAGAATGAAAGAAGAAAGCTGGCCTCAAAGAACAGGCAGGCTTCAGAGGAGGGAACTATGACATCTTCCTGGCTTGTTAAGTCAAGGAACAGACCACATGAAAGATTACAGAAAAAGCTGAAGTAAGAAGAACATCCACCTCAAGTACCATAGGGTCCATTTTGAGTAACGGCCAAGAACCAACATGCAACCTCTTATTCTTTCAGTAACTCCAGAATCTGAAGGAGGACTTCAAGTTTTTTCTACTATATAAAGCTACGAGGGCTAATCAAGATGGAGCTAAGAAAATGCACTCGACACTCAGTTTCAATTAAGGAACTTGGCTGAAGACACAGCAGCTTCTTTAATGTAACAAAGCATATTAATAAAAGCTAATCTTATAACTATATATTACATGTAAATAATGTTATACATAAATGTATACATAATTTTCTGTATCATGCATCCCATGCCAAACACAACATTGATGGGGAATATCTTTGTCTGAGAAAACCCTATCAAATTCACAGGGTCACCATAAACCAATGAATGACTTGAAGCTACACATATAGAGAGATACTGGGGGAAGGTTTTAACAAAGAATTAGGTGGCAGTAGAATTTAAGCAGCAAGGAATTAAAAGAAATTCACAACACAGTCTGGGAAAGCATTAGTATTCAAACCATTACAAATTTTGGAAAATCTGATATGGTGCACTAATATATGGCATTTTTTAACAACATGTGATGTCTTACTAGTGGGATTTGAAAAATCCAATGAAACTAATTTTTTCCAACTGGTAGTAATGATGTTTACAAATCATTAATCTTCCATATCCCCGTTACATTATTTGTTGCTTTTCCTTATGTTTCACATCACCTCCATCTTATACTTATAGACAAGAAACCAACTAGACACACCATATTCTTTTTTCTGACAACATTATGAAGGCAAAGGGGTAAAAGAAACAGCACAGAATTCTTACAAATGCAGGGGGGTACCAAGACTAACCACGACTTCAGATCTTGCCAAACTCACCCTCATTTGTAATCCCACAGTTAATTAGTGATAGAAGCAGGTGTACATAAGAGGAAAAAAAAGACCATTTTCATCAATTAAAGCTGTTGACATCTGGGATTTTGTTGCCAAGACACCAACCAAGGAAATTCAGAAGAAATTAATGTTGCCAATTGGCCAGGGGTGTTCAGAGACAAACTGGTATTTTTCTGACACTTCCACATGTGTCCATGGAAAGTATCTGAAAAACACTTCACAGCCAAATATAGCTGTTAACATTATAAAAATCAGAATTAATAACTCTAGCTGAGCCTGGATATGAGATACAGAGGAATCTAGAAACATTCTCCCATAGAGAAGGAATCTGTTTTGATGACAACAGAGGCTTAAAATACTACTTTTAAATTATCAGGGGGAGGTAACGAGGCAGTTTTACTGCCTCATCCACAACCCTGCCAGCATGCACCTGCCAAGCAAAAGTATGTGGATGTCTCCTTTTTCTCTACCAGAGGAAGTTTCAAAATCTCCCTTCCCATCTATCATAACAGAACATTATTCTATAATTAGAGTCCTCAGACTGGGCTCCTCTTGAGGTAACAGAGTAGCTTTGAATCCAGTATATCCAAACATTATTCTGATCCATTCCTGAAAAACCCATTCTAGAGCTTTCCACTGGTGAAGCCAGGATCTCAGATATGATGGAGTCCCTATTACCAATGATACTCCTCTCCACTAGTGGAGGGAGGCTTCCCTAAAAGCCTAAAATTCTCTAGCGGGGCCTGGGATTTCTCTCTAATCAACTCCAGCAATGGTACGTTTATGACTTCCTTTACTAGTATAAATTTAAAAATAAACCTCCCACACAGTGCTGATTCTCTCATATACACAGAGGAAGACACATCTGCAATACAGATCATGATTCCAGAAAGTTTCACGAGCACTACAAGCACTACTCCCTCTCTCTCCGAGCTTATTATTTTAAGCTGCTCCACAAAGTGCCTATTCTACTCAAGCTCGAGAAAAACCTGAGTGTGGAGGACATTCTGGCTATTAAGAATGTTTTAGAGCACACTGACACTACTAATACGATAGTTATATTCTTGTTCAGCAATATCAAAAAAATAATTTTAATAAGCTTTATATGAACCACTGGGAATCTTGTTTTAACACTCCGTGTTTCTTCAGTGCTTCTATCTACAAGCATGACATATTTTCCCTTTCCTAACATTTTAAGAAATAAAATCATAAAATGATTCAATTTAGTTGTAATTTGAGTCAAGGTACACCTAAAGTAGTTTGAGTCTAGTAGATCCAACAGGATCACATCAGAAAACTGATTTGCAGAATCACAGGGAGCAATACAACTCCAATCCTAATGCCATTTATTTAGAAACAACTTTGAGTGCTGGGTTAGGAAAACTGTAGACCAGAGTTCAAACCCCTGCTCAACCATGGAAACCCACTGGGTGACCTTGGGGAAGTCACACTCTCTCAGTCTAAGAAGACGTCAATGGCAAACCTGAATACACCCATCTTGCACATTTAAAAAAAAATCTTACTCAATATTCTGTTCATTGAGTAAGACTGGCAAGAATTAGGATTTCAAAGGGAAAGTTGGCGCTTATACCCCATCCAAGCCTTATTTAGTTAGTTTGAAATGCAGTTTAATTTCAGCACAAATTCAACAAAAGACTTAAAGAAAAGGCACTGATTGGCTCTAGCTTCATTTTTTTTTAAAAAAAAAAAGGGTAGAACAAAAGTTGAGAACATGACATTTTGGGAAGGTTTCGTTCCATTCCACTCCACATCAGATAAGACACAAAAAAGGGTTAGTCCAACTTCTACAAAAACAATTCCACTTCTTCTATAGACCCAAAATAACTTTCACCCATGTTTCATGCATTTCTATATGTGTTTCAAACTGAAAAGTAGGAAGCATAATTTTCCACTAAAGATCAAGTAAGTATAATCCTGGAGATCTAATTCATTTTCATAAGCACAGAAATATTTTAGCCCTCCAGGTGACCTTTAAAAAAGTTACTTCCAACATAGCCAGACACCACTGTTAGAAAAAAGCAGCCAATTGAATCCACTGTATGAATGGGGAATTTTTGTCCTTTTGGTCAATCCACAAGACCACATAAGATCTTACTTTTGGTGTGTTATACACTCTTAACCAATCTAAATATTGCTGCTATGTTTATTCATATTATTATTATCACATTTATTATATTATAGATTATTATATATTATTATAAATAATAATATTAATTAATATTAATAATTACTATTATTATTAAATATTATATAATAATATAATATAATATAATAATATGTTTATTCAGGACAAGTTGCACATGAAGAAGTGTTAAGTCTCAACACATATTATCTATCTAATGTTGTGTTGTTGTGTGCTTTCAAGTCATTTGTAACTTATCGCAACTCTAAGGCAAACCTGGCACGGGATTTTTCTTGGCAGAATTTGTTCAGGGGGTGGTGTCCTTGCCTTCATGTGAGACTAAGACAATGTGACTTGCCCAAGGGTTTCCATGGCTGAGTGAGAATTCAATGCTTAGTCTCCCAGTGTTCTAGTACAACACTCAAACTACTATATCACACTGGCTCTCACCTACCTAATACAGACATTCTTAAACCTCCTTGTAGCACAAATTGCCATTCAAAATCGTGTTCTGCTTTTTGTTAACCAGAATACATATTTGTAAAATATGTGAACTGAGAACAATTAAGGAAAAGGAAAGAAGCTCATATACCTGTCATACCTAAACTGACCAACAGCCTTCTGCCTTCCACTATTCTCACCAAACTCTGCCCAAAGAAACAAATGAAATCAGTCATGCCATGGTCTGGCAAAATGCCCCAAAGCCACAGCTGAAACTTTATATGAAAAGCAAGCCGATTAGTGAATAATTCAGATGCCCTAGTTCTTGTACAGCTATTGTTAAGGCAAGCCGAATACCAACATTTGCTGCCTTCATTTACCCTATCCTGATGTATAGACAGGGACTGAAACCCTGTGATGGTCACTGTTTTTGTTTTGATAGACAGAATATAAAACCTTCTCAGACAATATTTTGTTACACCTAAGAGAACTTCAGCTTTTCTTACCACAGAAAAAAGACTGCTTGCTTCTAATTTTTGTCTTCTAAGCATCCAGTTAGGGAAAAAAATATTTTATTCAGTCAAATTATATCCCATTTATTTTATTTTGCATGACATCTTGAAGCAGTATACAGGATAAGAGACGGCATCTGTAGTGCTTGGCCTAATATCACACAGTCTTTACTAAATTTCAAAAGCCCTCCACAAGGATCTCTTCATCTCCCCTACCACTGGAAAACACAACTAACACCAAAAAATTAGTAACAACATAGAAAGCGTAAAACAGAAGATTAAAAGAGGGCAGCAATTTTTTAAAAAATCACAGCTTAGCAGTTAAAGCTTGTGAAAATAAAGCCCACCAAAAAGATAGCAAAGAAGACATCAGACAAGCCTCCTACACAGTATGATAGTGCCTATCACACACATACATACATATCTATATAAGGAGAAGTATTCAACAATGTGATTCCACTCCATGCAGTGTGACGTGACAGAGGTTTACCATTTCATCACCTGTTCTGGTCAAAATTTATGGTTGGTTCTTAGTGCTTAGAATGGATAAGTAATTATTGTTAAACATACAGAACATTAAAGTTTCCTAAAACAAACTGTATAGAGCTTTGATATCTCTTTCACATCAACCCGACTTTTTAATACATGGCGAACTCTGTCTAGTCTATAACAAAATGTGAAGTTCAGGTTTTTACCTTCAGCTTCCTCATTCAGTCATCTGAACGCAGATCTATGGTATGAAACCTGCCCTCTGGACTGCTTTAATGACTCATCCAAATCTACATTAGTATTCTAAAGATACTATTTTTCAAATCCAGTGATGATGAAATAAGAATATGTGAACGCAAACTTATGTATAATCTTTTCCCCTCCTTCACCTATTAATAACAAAAATAGCCAAAGGATTTCATATTACTTCTTCAGTTCTGTGATCAAATTTAGTGCACCCAAAACACTGCCTCAAAATTTCAAAACCATGTCCTTTCAGCTAGAGCAGGCATATATACAGACAACATTTCCAACAGAATGGAAAATGTGATGCTTGTTCGCTGTTGAGCCAATGCTGGCAGCCTATATCCTCTGGGCTTGAATTCTTCACACACATTACACCCACAGTGACAATTCAACTTAATGATTCATTGATGAGTTTATAAAACCAGCATGTACTAAGGCTACACCAGTGATCTACACTTACCTATTTTGGACCCTGTTGAAGCACAAGCCACTCTTTTATATTTTCCTATGCACACAAAACACAGACACATATACAGAGAGAGAGAGAGAGAGAGAGAGAGAGAGAGAGAGACTTTTTCTCCAATTTCTGTAAGATGGCAGAACTGCTGCAGTAGATAGATATACAAGATATAATTCAAATGTTCCCTTCTATATTCTCATAGCCTTCACTAAATAATATGCTGAAAAGGCAATGCAGCTAGGACACAGGTGTTCATCAGAAAGAAAGATTCCTGCAAGGGCTGAGAGGAATCAGGTTACAGTTCAATGGAACAGGACTCAAAATTTCATCTTCCAGCCACATACATGTCTTTCTAAAACACAACCTTTGAAAATAAGTCTCCATTCAGACTTTTCCTCTGTTTCTGTTTTGACAAATACATCCTGATAAAGATCATAAATTAATTTTGGGATAGGAGTATGATGGTTATTTTAGAGGGGACAACTGTGGTGGTTATTTTAGATGGGAAAACTGAAACACAGTTTTAAAAACTTAAAAGAAAACGGATAATTTCTAAGCTTAGATTGAATCTATACTCAACCTTCAATGAAGACATTTTCAGGGCAACCCACAAAATTAACAGGCTAAAAATAATTTTAAAAGCAATAAAAGAAAAACATAATAAAACAATAGATAAAAAAATATAGGAGACAGAACAAAACAACCCCCAAATTTTGGAATAATCAAAAGTCTGTGCTTGATGCCAGAACGATAAAGTAAGCACCAGAGAATGTGTTTACACAAATGGGGCACCACGGCTGAAATGGCTCTCTCTCCAGCCTTATCTCAGAGGACCTCCAATGAAGACTTCATTGCCCAGGCAGGCTGATGTGATTTCTATAAGAAAAAGTTGTCAAGCAAAGAAAGAGACTTGCTCTTCCACGGAGACTTGCTCTTCCAGTCCCTAGATAACGAAAGAATACAAAAACCTAAGGTGCTTTCTTTTGTTAGGTAATATTACCTGAATTACTAGGCTCAGCAGCTACGTTATGGGAGGCAAAAAATGTATATGGAATTACCATCACATCCAAAAGAATGATAAACAGTTTTATCAAGTACATTTTTGTTTAAGTCATCAGGATAAATAAAGACTGGAAAACCATGCTATGAGTATGCTTGCAAAAAAGACTAGCTTCCTCTAGACTCTACAGCATACTCCCACAACGTCCATGAATCTGTTACATTGGTGTTTATCTGCATATTGAACTTGAATTCAAAATGTTCACCTCTCTGAAGATACAAAGGACATTCTACTAGACTGGCATAATTACTTGTATATTTTTACAGCATCAGAAACTAAACTACAAAATCTCATTTAGCAGACAGTCAAATACTTTAGATTGGATTCAAAGAGCCTCCTCCATTATCCACCGATTTATATCACCTCATCAAACATATTGTACACATATACAAATAAGAGATGACTGCTATTAGTGACCTGTTCAACTGCTCAAAATGAATTTTTTTTGTCTAACTTTAGTCTATTATTTCCTCAGTAAGATAATGGGGAAGCGTGTTCGTCAACATCCACATTGTGCTCTGAAATGATCAGCAGCTGGGAGAGGCAGTTAGAAGCAGCACAAACTGGATGAGGGCCAAATTAATTAATCTGATACCAAGTTTCTGTTTTCAAAAATGAGTTTCCAAGGACAATCTAGGAGCAAGTCAGATGAACAAATTCAGAATAGGACAAAAGACAGTTTGAGTGCACAATGAGTGACACCTCATCTTAAAAGAGATGGATGTGAATCTTCTAATTTAGATGTACCCAGGGAGTGGAAAATGCAACACTATGGACCAAAACTTATTGGAAGATGACATGCCCAACTTCTTCTACACACACAGACCCAGACAGACAGACAGACAGACAGACAGACACACACACACACACACACACACACACACACAGAGGCAGGGAGGGAGGCTCACTCTCCACGACAGCCAGTCAGTCACATAGCTAATCAGTACAGGATACTCCATCTCTCCCTTCTCAGAAAGCTCCTCTGATGTGTAGCAGTAATTGCCTTTTCCCATTAGCCCACTGTGACAACAGCTGCCATGGCAACTAGCAATGATTTTAATAAATCCAATCTGCTTTTTCAAGGACAGCACATGCATGCCGGCAGTGACAGCACTACAGATAGGCTCTGTAAGTTTTTTGCAGCAGGGAGGAGGAGGACTGCCATCGAATGCAAGGTCAAAGGTTTAACATTCAAAGACAAACAAGACAGCTATGGAAAGAGCAAATATTTTCTTTTCTATACAGGAAGCAGAGAGCCTCAAATTATACGAACTAAGACTGTAGGAAAACTCTCTATATAAAGAGAGAGAGAAAGACAAAAGATGAGAGCAAGCAAGGAGCCTTTTTTTTTTCATAGAACTCAGGCCCTTTGAAAAAGATATTGGGCTGCATTAGCCAACATTATGATCCACCAATAACAGCTCACAAAACATTTGCTTGATTTAGTCACAGGAAGTCAGAGCAGATAATACATAAGCAGTAACTACAGGATGGAATTCCAAAAAATTCTTTCACTGCTCATGACCACAAAGAAGAAGTGAAATATTTTAAAACGCTTTTTCAATAAAAACCATCTGCAACTACTCCACTGTTATGCTAAGCAGACTAGTCTACATATAACTAATGAGCTAGATTCCCATCTAAGCAGTAAAGAATCTTTCCAAACAAGAATCGCTCAGTAACAACTACAGCAATTATTTTTGCTGTCATAACCCAAACGTTAGGATCAAACTATTATTCAACGTATCTAAAACAATATTATGAATTGAAAGAAAAAATGGAACTAAAAATGCAAACTTAACTCTATGGTATGAGCGTCCCACCCCCACTTGCTTTACAGTTTCCCCCAACATTAAATTCCCCATAGTCATCTGCCCAACAACACAAATCCCTTAGGGATTTGATACAGCATCAGCTCTGGCACTTCTTGTAGGACTAGATCCAGATTAAAATGCATGAAATAAGGCTACTGGAAACTGACTGTCTTCAGCAATACCCTCATTGTTTAGTTGTTGTTGTTGTTGCTGCTGCTGCTGTGCCTTACAGTCACTTCTTTAGGGGAACCTATCATGGGGTTTTCTTGGTAAGATTTGTTCAGAGGAGGTTTGATATTGCCTTCCCCTGAGGCTGAGAAAGCATGACTTGCTCAAGGTCACCCAGTGAGTTTCCATGGCTGAGTGGTGTTGGAACAGATCTCCCAGAGTCCTAGTCCAACATTCAAACCACTACATCATGTTAGTTCTATTGGTAGCCCCCTAAACCCCCTTCCCCAAAAAAAGGATTCTGTGCAGGTCAGAATACACTGCTGTATGTGTGTGTCATGACCCTGGTGGTTGAGGGAATCTTCAAAATTCCAGCAAAAGCTCCTTGTATAACCTATGCATCTCAATTTTTGAATTTTACTCCTTCATCCCTGCATCATTTCCCTATATCATTCACTAAGCTTCAGATGAGCCGAAGAGTGTTAAGGCAGCAATTTCTATCAGTCTCACTATGCACATCTTAATCTGGATCCAGTCCTATGAGAATTGCCAAAGTTGATATCACCGACACCCTAAATGTGCATTAATCTTGATCCAACCCATACTTTATTGGCCCTAGCTAGGCGGTTTTGAACAGAACAGTTAGAGGCCATCACTACGTCCCATTTGGAAGGACCAAAACTTATATTCCAGATAATGATATGTGCCATCAAACTAGACAGCAAAGAAGGCCAATTTAAACTCTATTAAGGTCCCTTTCTTGTGGCTGAAATGTAGCTCAGTTAACCATAGAAACAAGAGGGTCTAATTCATGCTGCCTGAGAGTATTACCATCCAAAGCAGGTACAGGCAAAGTGTGACTGCAGTGCCGGGCTACATGCAGTCTATAAGTCTGCATTATGGCCCTTCTCTTCAGCCTCACCTTTCACTGGACGAGAGAGAGAGAGAGAGAGAGAGAGAGAGGGAGAGAGAGAGAGAACTGCCTTTCCTTTGAATAGGTTGCAAGCATCCCCTGCACTGCTTAGCAAAACAAAGCAAAACAAAATAAAATTACTGGGTCCATATGAGAAATTGTTTAGGCAGCCATTCAAGAGGCTTGCACCTGTCTATATCTCTTTTTTCTCCTTTTGAAGCTGTAGGCACTGAGAGTTTTTTTCTGTCCCCACCTGTTTGCTAATATGAGGCAATATAACCAAACTGGCAACAGTACACATCTTTAATGTTTTGTTATCCATGGGAAGTCAAGAACAACACCTTCAGTTTCAGAAACTCACTGAACAGATTGACAACCTTCAAAGACTGAAAACTCCTTTAGCAGCAAACTGCAAGAAGGTTTACACTGACTTATCTGGTTAAAAGAAAAGAATGTGTATATTAGCAAAATTTCTGAAAACTCCCTATAGACCACTGGCACACCACTGTCATTTGCATTAACAGGACCAAATTTTCTGGCTTACAACTGCACTTTAAGCACCAAATGAGTCTAGGAATTTCCCTCAAAGTGAACTGACACGAAGTTCAAAATGCCACCAATAATCACCAGTCACACAGACCTCTTAAAACCGACAAGCACCAGGCATGCTGATTAACTTCAGGAAGGTAGCAGAGAAAGAAGCTGTTTTGGAAACCGGGTCTGAATGGAAGTGCTGAATGAGCTTTGTATGAAACCAACTATAAGGTTTAACAGATAGTGCAACTTGATTTCTGCTAATATTTAAAGTCTAGAAGAAAAGTTAAAAGAGAGGAAGTGAAGCAATACATAACACAATGATATAAAAAAATACATGCCATCTTTTTCCTTTGAAATGAGAAGAATGAACAAAACAATAGCTGTGCACACAAGAAACAGGCCTATAGAACTGCCACCTGCCTGCTCACACATCACAAGTAAGCATAGCCACTGGAGAAAAAGTTCCGTTCAAAATTAGTGGCTCTTCTCTTTCTAGCCTCTTTGTTCTCTATGTTCCTGCAAGATATGGTATAACTATAACTCTCAAAAGGCTAAATGTAATTCAGTCCCTATTTGCACAGGCAGAGGACAAAGTGCACAGGTCTGTGTGTGCACAAAGTTACCTTTAGAGTCAGATACAACTGGTGCCTGTGCAGGCACAAAGCTGCCATCACAAGATTATCTTCCCAAGATTATTGTTAAAAGGTAGCAAGGCAAACACAGAACCCACTCATGCTGATCAGAAGTAGACAGGCGCGTGCGTGTGTGCGCGCGCGCGCGTGCGCGCCATCTGGTCATGTCAACTTGTGGTGACCCCATGAATTTCATAGGGTTTTGCTAGCTCCTTCCTCTGAAATATAGCCAACAGCACCTTGTATTGGTTGGCAATCTCCCATCCAAATACCAACCAGGGCTGAAGCTGCTTAGCTTCCAAGATCAGACAGGATCTGGTGTCTTTAGAATATTTTGGTTGTTAGACAGGCATCGTGCAACAGTCTTCATTTCAGTGAGAAACAAGAGGGGCATGCCTGTATCTTTTCCTTTTGACTATACGGTATCTTGCTGAGCCAGAAACAAACTCAGTGAATAAAAATGTAAAAGGTGAGCCCTTGGTTTACAACAAAAACTGAGATAAGTTCAGTGTGTCCATCCCTCCCAGAAGCAAGGAGAGTTAACTGTAGAAACCTCATACATCCCTAGAAGAAAAAAACTGCAACCACAGAGAGCAAATGATATGCCTGCCATCATAGTTACAGCCTTGTACCAACCCACATGATACTAAATAAAGTTTAAATAAGACCTTGTTGGGTCAGCAGTTTTGGGCATATCCCCTGATGTTAGTAATTACTCTATTTATCTGCAAAGGTCTCTCAAAATAAGTGGACCAAAAAAGCCATTGCATCTGTAGATTTAAGGAAGAGCACGAATGGTGTCCAGATCTCAGGACCTCAAGAGTCCCTAGGGAAAGAGCATTTGTTGGTATTACAGAAAAGCACTACGTAAGAGTGCTTATTTAGCTCACTTCTGTTAGAAAGCAGAAAGGAATTCTGAGCATATACTGAAAGATGGAAATGGGTCTCAACTGGGTTTTTTCCCTGCTTTTTACAGTACAGCACTAAACACTAAAATTTTTCTTTGCTACAACAAAATCAACTGGAAGAAAGTGTAACACAACCAGAATGGTATAGAGGGCAGATATGCTTTTAACCACCAACCCCGGAAGAAATGCCCCAGTTTTGCATGATTAAACTGCCCACTAACCAGAGCACTGCAACAAAGCAATCAAGTAAAAATCCAACTGCTGGAACATGTTCAAGCCAATCCAGATAGTAACATTCTTATTATCCTCCACATAACCAAATACAGGTTGAGTATCCCTTATCCAAAAATCCAAAAACTTCTAATAACAGAACAAAATTTTTTGCCACCAGCAGCCCACTTCCATCTTTGAGGCAGCAGCTTTCCTGCTCATTCGCCTCTCAGATTCTCAGTCTCTCTCCAGCTTCAAGTCTCATACACGACACAAGTTGCAAACAAACAAAATGCAAGCCTGACGAGAGATGGAGGATATGAGAAACTGAGGATACAGGGGACCAGACATCTGTGTTCAGTACACACACATACACAGGGTACTGTACAGAAGATCTCCAGAGAGCCTGCCAGCTGCACAACTCCACTTTCGAAGTAGTACTGCAGCACTCTTCCTCATTCATTCATGGGCTCCCCCAGAGATCTCCTGTACAGTACTGTACTTTATATATACACTAATAGGTATTCCAAAATCCCCCCCCCCCAAAAATCCTGAATATGAAACACTTGGTCCCAAGTATCTCAAATAAGGGATACTCAACCCACATAATCACAATTTTATGGTCTCAGTCAGCCTGAATAATGAAAAGGGCTTCTATCAGCCAAACTATCTCAAGAAATCAACGACCAAACCTCTTTCCACCAAAGTTGTAAGAATTGTGTTCAGCACTGTAAACACCTCAATATTACTGCTATTGCAAAGCAAACATAAGCAAGGCAGGGATCTATTCAAATATCTCTCTCCAGGACCTCATTATTTAAGTTAAAGAGGCATCCTGTCACAATTCCCATTACTTCATCACATGGTTTGATCATAAGAATAACACATGACATACTATTACCATCCCAATCCTCTCATTAATTTGGAATCCCCAAGTGTGGGTGGTCTTGAAAGAGCTAAAAAGAAATCAAAATGAGAGTAAGCATCGTAAAATGTAGCCAACAGTCAGGTAAAGGCTAGCACAAAAACTTCCCAAAGATCATATTTAGCTGTATAATAAACTTTTGAACATATAACTCTCTACTTTTAAAATGAGAAAGCAAGAAAAACTTGGGACTGCCACATACTTTATCAGACTTGCATCCTAAACCTACTAGTGTGCTCACCGTCAAAACAGAATTTGGACTCAGAACACTTTGATATATGTACTTTTTAGTTTGTTCAACTACAGCAGTGCATTTACCTTAAATTCAGAACCGATTTTATTAAAACCAGAACTGAATTAACACATAGAGAAGGAGGGGATGGTAGAGAGAATTAAATCTAAGAACTCAGCAAAGTGATTCTAATCCTTGAGTAGCAGAACTGGCATTGTCTCATGACAGCTGCATTTTAGAGTCACTTCAATGCAACTATAAAATGCTGCTCAACATAATGCTCCAGCAAACTGGAACTAGTTACCTCTAATTGGCCCACTCATTTCACTGCTGGATGCTCTTGCTCCACAGGCACAATTGCTCAGACAACACCATTATACATATACCCTAGCACTTCAACAAATTAAAGTTGTTTTTTTTTAATGGCCTGGTTCACCCAAATACTTACTAAATTCTGTCCAATATGTGAAGGCAGACATCCCTCCCAATTTTGTCAGGTCTGCTAGGCAAAGGCACACTAACTTTAATAAACAGATGAACGAATAACACACATAATGATATTCACCTACTTGGCCAGCACATTACTCTAATTCATTGAAGATAATGCTTTATATGTAAAAAAAATCATAACGGTTGTATACTATTTCCAGTATCAGAAGCAGAAGCAGTATGCTTCTGAGTATCAGCTGGTAGGAGGCATGAGCAGGAGGGTGCTACTGAACTCATGGCATGGTTTGTCTTCCCATGCACATCTGACTAGCCATTTTGGGAAGAGAATGCTGGACTAGATCTTTTAAATTAATCCAAAGCAATTATTATTATTACTGTTTGTACAATGATGATTTTTCTAGTCATCCCTATGACTACTAATCTTTCTTCCACCATCATCATTCAACTGTATCATGGTTGAGAACGGTAGAGGTGCATGGTTTAGAAAAAAGTCCTGATAGGGCTCACAAATGAAGTGGGAATGAATTGCATAGGAGTTCAGAATTCAAAAGCAGGTCTGATGTTCTCTAAGCACCACATGAAGAAAATGAAGCACTTTGAGGGTGAAAGAAATAGTGTATGAACCCAGAACATAACTAAATTAAGAATACACAGCGTACAACAGAATACTACATAAGTAGATACCTTAATGCATGCTCATGAACTTGGAAAATATATTGTTAAATTTCTTTTAACTTGAAAATGTTTTTTATTAGGACTGTGAAATTTAAATAAGCAATTTAATCAACCAAAGTTTAGCAGACCCACAAAAATTACTGTGATCAAATGATAACAAGCAGACCTATAACAAGTTATAGTTTTAACAAAAGTATAACAAGTGGGGGTTTTTCTGTTCTTTTATTAAGGACAGCCTTGAAGACAGGTCTCAGTAACAGCCAGTTTTTCATTTTCTAAAAGCGGGATCAACTTGCTAGCTTACTGGCTTCTTCTCAATTGTCTTTTCCAGAGTTCCAAGCACATTCTAAACCCATCAGTATCTGGTAGAACTTAGCATGAATGTCTGCAACCACCTCCCATTTCCCATCAAAAGATTGTAACCAGCCTGAGACTCTTTGGCTTGAACATTCAACATTTTCCTCCCTACACTCCTTTTCAGTGGAGCTGTTTGCCCTCTTGTCTAATTAAAGGTTCTAGAGAACTTGAAAGCTTGATCTGTATTTTGTAACTTTTAAATCAGTGTAATAAGAGGTATCACTCCTGAACAGTGGGTGTGTGTCTACTCTGAAGCAAACTCCTTTGAGCTTTGTGAGGTAAGTGTGTGTACTGTCACAACTTCTATATTTCCAAAGGCACTGATATTGCAGTTTTGCTAACATATAAATGTATGTATAATTTATTAGTCGTACAGTTAATTTTTCATTAATTAAGGTTTTCATTCAGTCTCCAGTCAACTATTTAGAATGTTTTGCAAGTCACATAAATGTGTAAGTTGCTTTTATAACCCCAAGTAATTAGGTAGGGCTTCTTTTCTCAAAACATTCTCACAAATGGAAACAAATTTGTGAGTTTTCTACTTAAATAATTCCTTCATATTTTGGAATATCCGTCAAATGCATCCCCCATTTAATTATCAAGAACAAATATATTCCAAGGAATCAATATGCAGGGAGCACTGATGCTGAGCCAGAATATAGCTTACTACACATGTTCATATTAGCACAAAGGAGCCCATTCTCAAAAATTCTGTCAAACTATGAGACTACATATAAGTAATAAATAGATGCACACAACAACAATACAATCTTGAAAAAATTTTCACCTTGCATCTCTCTCAACCAAGGTGACCAATGAACAAACAAATAGATCACGAAAGGGCAGGCATAGGCATTCTATATAGAAAGCTACTGTCCTAAACACTTAGGCCCTTATCCATATGCTGCAAAGATCCTGCTATCTGGTTTTTGAAAGGCTCATCTACTGACTATATAGGCCTATACTGCATAAAGCTGCTTTAGGCAGAAGTGGACCCAAATACCCAGCATCATTGCTACATCACTTTGACAATGTTAACATATTCTGAATATCTATTTTCATTTCAAAAAGCATTGATCCAGCCTGAGAATTGAGATGGGCTGAACAGGTCCTCCTCTGCGTCTCATCAGTGCATCCAATATCTTGTGTGAGAATATAGTGAAGGTTTTCTCAGCTATTGTACTCTGGATGTGCAATGCCCTCCCCTTCAAGACCTGATTGGTGACAATGCAGTATCATTCTAGCATCAAGTTAAAACTTGACTTTTTATAAAAGACTTTGTGGCCTAACAACTTAACACAATGCATACATGTATATAGTTTTCTAGTGCTTTAATTTCAATTTTTTTTAACCATGCAATTGTTTTTAGAAGGTTTAAATTGTTTTCAAATTTTATTGCCCTCAAATAAAATATACTCTACAGGGATGTCCCTGTAGAATTTAAAAACCATATAAAGAAAAGATTTGCATGACTAACCCTAATTCACCAGGAACCAGAAGAACTCAGGATCTAAACCAGGGACAGCATCAGAAAAGAATGCAAAAAGATACTATTGGTAGCCGAAGAGAAAGGAAGTCTCACTGGATGACTGATGAAGCTCTTCAAATGAGTACAGACAGGTGAGAAGCAAAAGCAAAAGCTGACAGAAGAACAGTCAGAATCCTGAATGCAACAGTTCAGCAACTTGTGGGAGAAAGAAAACTATTCTACTAATCAGTTCACACAAACAAGAGACCTCCTATAGCACAAAATCAAAGAAATCAAATTAAAATTTAAACCAAGAGTAAGAGGAACACATTTTATGATCAAGACCAAATAAATAAATAAATGCCCACGGAAGCAGTATACTGCAAAATTATATAAACGAAATGAAAGGATTAGAGATTCCTTCAGGGAAACGACTTCCGACAATAAACCCACAATTTTAGAAAGTGAAGTTGAAGCTGGTTTCAATGTACTTGGGAGTCATGAAGCACCAGGAACAGAAAGCATACCAACAGAACTGTTTCTACAGGGAGAGGAACTATCCAAATTCTAACAAAAATCTGTCAATATGACGAACAAAACAGTGTCTCACTGACTGGAAATGCTCAATATGCATTCCAATCTGCAAGAAAGGGGGTGCTGAAGATCATAATAACCATCAAACCATTACATTAATCTCCCATGAAAAAAAAGTGATGCCCAAGTTTTCATAACAGAGATTTTTACCATATATGGCATAAGACATGCCAGATGTCCAAGCTGGGTCCAGAAACGGAAGAGATCCTGGAGATCATATTGCAAACATTAGCTGGATAATGGAGTATACCAAAAGATTTTAGAAGAAAATCAACTTGTGCTTTGTAGCTTATAACTAAGCCTCATATTGTGCAGACTATGAAAAACTATGGATCACTGTAAAACAAATGAATGAACATTTGATTGTCCCGGTATGTAACTTACACTCTAGACAAGACACCACTGTCATGATACAATATGGAGAAATACAATGGTTTCCAATTGGTAAGGGAATCTCATTTTACCATTCTATTTAATTTATGCACATAACATATGGAAAGTGAAATTAGACTCAGAAAGAGGAGGCATGAAAACTGGGGTGGGGCGAACACTTATAATTTAATATGTGTAGATGGTGTCATATTACTGACAATGCAAACACCTGGAAGGACTTCTGATGAAAGTTAAGAAAGAAAGTGCAAAAGTAGAATCACAGAATTGGAAGGGACCCAACAGACTACTGAATCCAACTCCCTACTCAATGGAGAAAATCCAGATAGAGCATCCCCCGCAGGTAGCTGTCTAGCCTCTTTTTGAAGACTTCCAAAGAGAGAGAGAGACCTCACCATGTCTTTAGTAATTGGTTTCACTGTCTCTTCTTATCAAGATATTCCTTCTAATATTCAATCAAAATCTACCCTTCCATAACTTAGAACCATTAGATTTTGTCCTTCCCTCTGGGACAGCAGGGAACAAACTCTCTGTGACATCCATTTAAATATTTGAAGAAGGCACTCGTGTCACTCCTCAGTCTTCTTGCCACCAGGCTGTATATGCCCAACTCCCTCAATCTTTCCTCATATGCTTTGTTCACCCTACCTTTTATCATCCTTAATGCCCTTCTCTGAACCTGCTCCAACTTGTCTATATCCTTCCTCAGAACTGAATACAGTACAGTCTGCCTTCCACATTTGCGGGTTTGACTTTCACCGATTAGTTATGAGTTTCTCCAACCCCTGCCCTCTCACCTAAGGCACTTCTTTTCTGGGGGAACATTCCCTTTCAGTAGGCCATGTGCCCCTTTAAAAACCTGCCTCTGTTCCTCCTCCTCCACCAGCCACTGCCTAGTCAAGTAAGGATGGTTCTCAATCCTATTTCTCAGCACCACAAATTTTCTCCTGATGCCACCAAACACACCCAAGGAAGGAAATGGATGAGAGAAGAAGTATATGGCCACCATGCCAACTCACCCCCTCTCCCAGGTTTGGACCCTGGGTGCTCATTCTCCCCACCATGCCTCAACTGACTTCTCACACACACACACACACACTCATCTTTGCAGTTTTTTTCCACTTTTGCGGGAGTCTTGTACCCCTAACCCTAGCAAATGTGGAGGGCTGACCTTACTCCAGATGAGGCCTAACCAGTGCAGAATACAGTGGGACTATTATTTCCCCTGTCTTGGAAACCGCATTTCTATTAATGCAGGCTGATATTTTATTTGCCTTCTTTGCTGCAACACACTGCTGGGTCATGTTCAACTTATGATCCACAATAATCCCAAAGTCCTTTGGACATGTTTTGTTCTTAAGTCAAATATCTCCCATCCTGTAAAGTGTGCACTTGATTTTTGTAGTCTAAATGTAGCACTACAATTGAATATTAAGAAAACAACAATGACTACAGATCATTTATATAGCTTAAAAGCAGATAATGAAGACATCAAAACAGTTAAGCATAGTGAGGCACAGCTTGGCTTCCCATGCATCTCTCAGCTAAGGAAGGAGTCTCTCTCCATCCCTGACTGAGAGAGATGTACTGCGAGATGCAGATGGGCTTCCTTTGCCTCTCTCAGCCTAGGAAGGAGTCTCCTTCCATCCCTGATTGAGAGAAGTGCATGGCTCCTCTTGCAACTCTATTGGATGAGAAAAGAGACAGACATTCCTTCTTTGACCAAGAGAGGCATGGCAAGCCCACACCTACAAAGCTGTGTGCCTTTCTTGGCCAAGGAAGAAGACAGATGTTCCTTCTTTAGTCAAGAGAGTCACAAGGCTCCAAGCAGCCAAGCCTCTCACCAGATTTGGCTCCCAGGGAGGGGTCTGCTCACCAAGCCCTGCTGCGAAGGAAGGTAAGAAGGAAGGAAGAGCCAGGCAGTGGAGATGCCTCCCTCCCTCCCTGTCTTGCACGGTCTGGGGATCAAAATATAGTGTTTAGTATCATCTATGTTTTTCGTCTTCCGCATTAAGTCTGTGAACCATATCTTCCACAGATATGGGGGACCAGCTGTATTGTAAACACAATAATAAATAAACACTGATAATGTGTGCTCATTAACTTGTATTATTGCAAAAACCAAGATGTGTTCCGTCAAGTTAAGGGGAAAAAAACCCTCCTGCCTTCTAGCCTAATCTGCCCTGTTAACAGCGATAACCCAGTCTGCAGGGGATAAAGAGGAGACCTCTTCCCCTTCAGAAATATCCCACTTGCTCATCCTCTTTGTGTTCTCTCTGATCACTCATCCAACGGGGAGAAGAAGCAGTATGAAGAGAAACCCCATCTAATCATAATCCTCATCCCACCCTGTTTATCCAATGGGCAGTATTACTACTCTTAGGAACTTTTAGGGAACCAGCTGAGCTTAGATTGTTCCCATTCACCAAAGACATGGAATCAACTTCTGAGTCCTGAGCATCTCCTCGCCACTTCCTCTTAGCGACTCCTCCTGGGTCTTCACCCTAACAGCCACTTGTCTTTTGTATCACATCCTTCCAGGCTCCATTTTCTTCTGTTACCCCTGGATTTGATAAAAATCCCAAGTATTCTCAAATACTAATACTGAAGGCTGGGATTAGGTTGTGAAATCTGCAGGTCTTCTTATGACCACAAAATCTGACTTTCCTTGACACAGGTTTTCTCCCCTCACCACCACTTCAGTAGAGTAAATGCCAGTGGAACATCTTTGGAAGAGCCCATTCATCTTTTGTATAGAAAACAGCTGTACAGCTTTGAATAAAATGAAAATGTCTTTGTGAAAAATCTAAATGGCTTGCTCAGCAAACATTTTATTCAAAATGTGAATATTTACTACAGAAAACAATGCTTATCATCATATATTTCAAACAAAGAATGAATGAATATGGCATGTGGGTCACTTCTCTGGGAGAGAAACACAGTGGTGCATAATAATAAAGATTTTAGGCTGATGCTACATACAGATTAGCTCTCTTACTAATGCAAGGCATCACTCCCACAAAGACAAAATCATCCAGTTCTTTCCGTATTGAGAGCTGGTATAGTGCAGTGCTCTTGAGAGCCAGTATAGCGCGGTGCTTTTCTTATGACTTGGAAATTTGGGATTACATCCCTTCTCAGCCATATTAGATTCATTGGGTGACACTGGGCCAGCTGCTTTCTCTTAGTTTCACCTACTTCGAAAGGTTCTCATGAGGATAAAGAGATGGTGTTGTGCACAGTCTTAAGGTATTTGAAGTAAAAACAGGACATAAATGCAATAAATAAAAAAATAAAATATGCTGGAACCATCCAAGGCACACACAGCTAAACCTAGGATACCAAATCTATTCTTGCAAAAAGCATCAGATACTACTATGGCCTACTTACTAGCATTCAAGCAGTACCATCTAACAACAAGTGAACAAGTTTCTGGGTCCAAAGCTTCTAGGCAATGCATCTTCTATGATTAGAATGGAATACACTATATTATGTTGCTCACCAGTAATTACAACCAAGGTTGTGCTAGAAAATGCCTCTTGCACTTTGTTTCAAGCCTTAACAAACTGTCCTTCAGAAATTGTGTTTAAACTGATTTATGAATGTGTGTGTGTAGTTTTTTTTTAAGCTCTAAAGTTTAAGGTGCCACAAAACTCTTTTTGTTATTGCCCAAACTTTAGATCCCAATACTGTGACCAACACTGACACATGAGTTTAGGCAAAGCACAGGTGGTAAAGAAATAGAATGAAGAAGGAAGATCCTAAAATTCTGTGCACAGAGATAAGGTACGGGCCCAGAGATTAAGTTTAGTGGACCACTCATTGCACAAGAAGTTTTGCGGCTCATGGTATTCCTCTTTGCAAAGGGTGTCAGTTAAATGGTTAACTGAAAGTCACTTAACTTTCATTCAAATACCTTTCTCTTTTTAATTTGGAGCATGTTTTCTTCAGACAAGCAATTATTTGAAAAGATGATAAACTTATTACACAGTCAGTCAAAGGAACTACGAGACACAGATGATACTCTTTAGCACAAAGCTGATCCATTTCTGAGTGGCAGATAGGCAGGCACAGAAGCAACAATGCAGTAAGAAAGTGGCAAAAAAACCAAAGGTAAACTTCAGGAGGGGATGCAAGCAAATCCAACTGCAGACACATTCTGATATGAACAAGGGATACAATGGACCAACAGATCTGCTGTAAAACTCTAAGTATGTTAGGCAAAACTGCTTCCTTTCCGTAATTGGCATGTGTTTTTGCACCATTAGCAATATCATTTCCAATAACATTGTAACATAGTAAGAATCCTACAGGTTTGTTTACAAGTATTTCTGCTTTTCCCTATCTCCATCTGGCATGCAAGAATTCTACCTTGTGCGTAGCAATTCACACACGCACATTTTCTCACCCAAACTATTTTGCAAGCTATGACTTACCTGTGTGTGTGTGCCATATAAAACAACAAATCAACTTGCAACTCTGCTTAAAAACTGTTCAACATGATAACCAAAAACTAGATTACACACTGACAAGATACCAGAGCAGCACTGCTAAATCACATGGGCAGAAAAACAGCATGAAAACTTACTGGAACTCTTTTATGAAAGTGCCCAACCTTACCAACCTAAATGCAGTACATCTGCCATTTAATACAGCTTTAAAGAAACCATTTAGGTCAGACATTATGCTGCACCCATTTCTCTCCCTCTTCCTTCCTTGCTACAGGAAAATAAATCCCGGATTCATATAGCAGCCATGATCCGATTTGTCCCAATCCCAGCTCAAGCAGCTTTATGCCACCCCACTAACAAGATCAGTACTGGCCAAACAGGGTTTATCCAGGCTGATCAGAGATGGATTAGATAATGAAACCCTAACTGCATAAAGCTGTCTGCTGTTGCAAGGGATAAAGAACAACACAAATGAAATGTATGGCACACTGCCTGCCCTCCCCCCAAAACAAGGCTGTTTTACTAAGCTAGTGCCTTCACACCACCTGCATACACTACAATGTAGAATATATCGTATACGCAAACACATTTAGGAACACTAGATATTTAAGAGTATTACCTACTGAATTATTGCAAGTTTACATGCTGTTTGAGTGCTGGCAACTACAGTCTAACATGATTGTACATAGCGCAGTTGCACGAAACGTAGCAAGAATAACAGCCCACTGTAATCTTTAAAGTATAGACTTAAAGTTAAAAAGCTAATTCAGCAGCTGCAGCTTACGAACTTTTTTTATTGTAACAATACCTAAACATATTACTGATTTATATACAGATGTGTATCCCTCCCTTATGTTTCAGAAATTGCATTTTCAGGGCTTCTAACAATCAATTTGATTGTGAAGCCAATTAAACAAACTACACAACACATTAGAGTGCATTATGAGCAACAAAATCCCCTGAAAGAGACCAAAATAGTGAGCTGCTGCTCAAGGAGACATCCTTTGTGCAGTGTTCTCCATGTTCCCACAAGAACATGCACAAGGTGGGGTTAACCAAATATCAAGAGGGCAGGGTTTCTGAGAACACAAGTTCAATTACTAAAATTCTTTCTGACTCACCTCACTTCTTCAGATGGCAAAACAGGAATCAGAGCTTTCCCTCATGAATGCAGCATATAAGTAAGCTCATGTGGAAAGAAACGTTCTTTTGGCTATCCTAGTAAAAGGTTTGAGGACAGCACACTATAGGTGTTAATGCAGTCAGTACTTCTGGCTCCTCACAGAAGCCTAACTGCTACATTCTCCATCAGTGTCTTGACATACTTTAAAACTAGCCCTGCATGCAATGAACCACAGTAATACAATATGGTTAACCAAGCCATTATAACTACAAGTCTGTATTGTCCATCAAAGTTTCTGACTTCTGAGCTGTTTCGGCTAGTATGCACTTAACAGGAATCAAGTAACTTGGTTAGGTCTGTACTGTGTCTCGGTTCTCAAAAATGCATCACTTTTTGAGAGCATTTATGCCATTGCTGTTGATTAATCCTACAACATAAGATTACCAATTTCGTCATATCTGCTGTGATGCATGGAAGATCCCATTCATGACCAAAGCGATTCTTGTATTATATATGGGAAAGCGATATTGTTTTTACAACAATTCTGATAATGACTTACATGAGAGAACCTGATTATCCTGTAGAAGTTTTCAAAGGGGAGTCATATTGGTCTCTTGCAGTTGAGCAACAAAGAATTTTGTGACATTTCGAAGACCAAAAGATTTATTATAGCATGAACTTTATTACAGCATGAGCTTTACTGTTCACACTTACAATTCACTACCTCAGATACACTTCCTCAAGAATATATAGAATACAAAAGTATATACAAAATATATACAAAATGGAAATGGTTGATGAAGGGATGCTATCAATGACATCAAGGTGAAGTTAGATGCAAAAACTACTAACAGAGAGAATTATATTATTAGTATTGGCCCATTAAACAAAACTGTTAGTAATAACACAAACACAACTCATACTTTGCAATCTGTCACCAATGATAATTTCATTAATTTGCATGAGGGAAATTTCATTCCCTTCCTTATTCCCATGGTAACATAGAGAAAAAGAACAAATATCAATATGTTTGAGATTATTAAAAAATAAAAGTTCTCAAGGCAAGGAGGAAAGAAAAGCTAATTTTCAATATGCTTTCAAACCCATAAAATGCAGTTTATAAGATTAGAGGATTATCACTACATTACTTATAGCTTACTATTTCCAATTTGATACATTTTTGCACACACGTCTCACCATATATGCGGCATACTCTTTGTTTCACGCAAGCTATAGTTTTATGCATTTCAGCATAAAGTTATGGCTTTAATAATCCTACAAAAATCACAGATCATTTTTCTTCCTAAGGCATGCAATTTAGCTCTTTCTGCATTACAAGCCAAACTAGTTAATAAAATGAAAATCCAAACCCAAAATACGATCTGAAGATAGCAGACAGGAGCTTAGAAAAGATTAACATGGCAAATTCATTGCAAATTCAAGTCTTCTGGCCCAATTTTCATTCAGCCTTACTTCAAATAAAAAAAAAAAACCTATGTCTTATGCGCAGGAAACAAAATTCTCAAGCCACGAATCATTTTTTTTCTCAAAGCCCAAAGAGGAGAACAATGTACTATTTAGTATCCAATGCAGACAAAGATTTCTACAGTATAAACAGATCTGAAAAGACCATAGGAAATTAACTTTATGGCTAACTGCATATGAGAGGGAGACAAAGACCATTTCCGCCCTACACTGTTATAGTGCTAATATTCCACTTTCAACATCCTGTGAAATTCTGAGGTTTATAGTTTACTAAAGCCAAAAAGCTCTCTGGCTGAGAGTTCTAAATGCCCCTCCCTAATCTGCACATCCCAGGAATCCACAGAATATTGAAAGTAGAATAATAGAACTATAACAGTGTAGTGCTGTAGTGTAGTAACTGCAGTGAGCTCCTGCTTCAGTGTGCCTCAGTAAGGCACTGTCCTATCTGCTTGGGATCACCAACCACTGCTACATGGCCAATCAGGAGCCGAACCAGAAAACTGCAAACCAAATCAAAAGGAATAAATCAAACTGTTTTCCAAGAGTGACAGGGTCAGCAACAAGGACTGAGGGCACCAAATTACCTGCCAAGCAAAGCTCAGCAGCCTGAAATTTCTGTTAAATACACGCCAAGGTCCTGCATCACATAGCTACATCTTTGCAGCTGCACTTTCTGATGATAACGATCCCAATCCCACCCTGTAAGCGGGGGGGGGGGGGGGGAACCAGACATGTATGTGTTGCTGAAGGAGGGAGAAGCAACCTTTTTAGCTGGATGCACTGTGGTAGGCATCCAAAAGGATACCAACAGATCCTCAGGATGCTCCTGCAAATAACATCCTTACCAGGTATCCAGCTATACAAAAACATTTCTAATCCCCCTGCTCTCCAACAACATGGAAATGGCTGTGTTGGGAAGCTGTCCTGTCTACAAGGTAGATTGTGGTGGGATTTTGGTCTCTGTGTGATCAGAACAGAATTCCAATCTCTGCAATGACCAGAAAAAGTGAGTTGCAGTGGTATACCTCAAACTTACGCTACAGTAATTAACTAACAGGATGTCAGCCAATGTTTCAATTTAGTGTAATTCCCTGACTCTAGATCATAACCCAACTCTGCAGCTCAGAAGGAAACATACGCAACAATTATTTTTTAAACAACTTACCTCATAGTTTCTAAACAGCTTTAGCACAGAAACTGTTGGTCAGAAAACATATGGTCAGAAAATAAAATCCAAGTGCTTCAAAAAAAAACATCCACAAAGTCTTTGTAAACAAAAGGCACCAGCAAGAGACAAAACTCTTTTTATCCTGCTGCAGAAGGAACTCCAGCATAATTTTCAACATTCCTCTCTTCTCCTTCGTTTACCAGGCCTCTATGCTCTCAGTTTCAAAACAAATAACTGCAAGAATAGCAAGAATACGCTATCGCCAGCAATTAGAAACACTTATAAACAGTGACTAAAAGTCATATTCACTTCTTCCGTTCTAGAACCTGCTCCACTGCATAATGAAATCCAGCATTTAATGCAATCCAGTATGAGGCCATCCAGTGTTGTAGGAAAAAAGACCACAAATGACACATCTGCATCCACATAAATCATCCCCTCAGTTTAATAAACTGTCCATCTATATTTCAACTCGAACTATGTTATTCTTACAGCCAAGCAAACTAAGAAAATTTGAGACTTGCCTGTATGGCCTTCTGCCAGTCACTTTCTTCCAGACTTTGGGAGTTTATTTATTTATCCCACCTTTTCCCTAAATCTGGAAGTTGGAATACAACCTGCCTCACAGACTATTTTAGAAAACAGAGAAGGTAAAGATTATATTTTTTTTCAAAGATATTAAACAAGTATAAATACAAGTACACTCTGTGTCCCTCATTCTCCCAGCAGCTGGCTATTTTGCCAATTCTTAAAACCTCCATCTCCAGTTTATCACACTTTTCCACATCATATATGAAATAACTGTATCAGCGTTTTTTTTCACGCATTGCACCAGCAACAGTAGTACAAGTGACGTGAGCAATGTCACTGATGAAGAGATTGTATTCAAGTTCTGTTTTTCAGAATTATATGCCTCATTTAAGAGGTAGTTAGCTACCCCTCCTCTCAAATTCATAGCTCAAGATTCATAGCCCAAGTTTACTCTTCCCCACTAGAGAATCCTGTTCTGTTCCTGGCTTATGATCCTTCCTGGCTTATTTGGGATAACCTTGTAAACCAGGGATGGAAAATGTGTTGTCTGACTACAACTCCCATCACCCCTACCATGGGTTATGCCGGTTGGAGCTGATGGGAGTTACAGTCCAACAGCATCTGGAGAGCCAAACAATCTCTTCCCCTGACCTAACCAAGCCGTTTCTGCTTTATTTACTAGTTGCATTAACAAGGGGAAACCACAGTTTGGAAAAGTCCAGAGTCCCTCTGCCAATATGACCACTGTACTGACTGCCTTTCTCTGGAACGACTAGTGTAATGTTGTCACTGGGCAATGTTACTGATTAGAAAATCATATCCTAGTTTTGTGGGCTAACTGGAAGATTCGGTAAAATGTAGTGCGAAGGGATAACTTTGCCAAGCTTATGATAAACCAGGCCATAATTCTTCAGACCTCTAGCTCACCTTTACATATGAACCCCACCATAAAGTTTGGGCAACAATGATGAGAACTCAAAGCACTTTTCCAGAAGTGAGGAGGGCTCTTACCTAACTCGCTTCTTTAAACAGCAGGCTGCAACCATTCCCTGCTTGCACTGGCGCTTGTAAGTAAGCATTCTGAACACTTGACACATTTGGTTCTTCCTAGCAAGTTGTTCCTTTGCTAGCATTTACCCATGTCCACTGTGCAAACAGTGGTTAAAAACTGTTTCAAAAGAAAGAGGAACAAATAAGGACAGACTGTAATTCATTCTTTAGGAAATGAGGTACACACAAACTAAGCTAACATGGGTCTATATTCTAGCAATAATAAGTAAAAAATGAATATTCCCTTGAAAAGTTAAACCCATATGAAATAGCTGTTGTTTATGTAGACCATTTAAGATACCTATGGAATCTGGCTGCTTAAACCAAGCTGACCGGCAATAGAAATTATTCATTTATTTATCATATTTATATCCTGCCTTTCTCCCACGGCTCAGAGACAGGGCTCCTTCCAATATAATTTTTAAAAGAGCTACCAATAAAAACCAGTAAACCATACCACATTAAAATGAAACTTAAACTAGCCATACCATTAAAGTACAAGTTAAAACTGGAACTCTTCAATAATACCTAAAATTAAAACATGAAAAAGCCAGATCATCCATTTAAAACGCCTGTCCAGTTAATCTGTTCATGAAGGCCTGTCTGAACAGAAAAGTCTCTGCCAGTCAGTGGAAGGACATCACAGAGAAGCCGGCAGGTAGGCTACCTCTCACATTCTCACCAAAAACGTGCCTCTGAAGGTGGCAGGACTGAGGAAAGTGTTCTCCTGAAGACCTCAAAGCCTGGACATGCTTTTACGGTAAAACAGAGTTTTCAGACAGCCTGGACCAGAGACACATAGGACTCATAATTCAGAAAGCACAATTACAAACTGATCCTAGCCTTGCCAAAAGATATTCTATAATCTTTATGCATACCTACTGTTCTTTGTTGTTGTAGGTCTTCAAGTCATTTCCAACTTATGGTGACCCTAGGATGAACCTATCATAGGTTTCTGGGGCTGTGCATGTGTGACATGCCCAAGGTCACACTTTGGGTTTACATGGCCAAGCGGAGAATCGAACCCTGGTCTCCAGAGTTGTAGTTCAATGCTCAAATCACTACACCATGCTGGCTCTCTCATACCTACTGTACATTTTCAATATTGTTCATTTTCTAACAAAGAAAACAAGCCAAATCCTTAACAGATGAAAAGAATAAGCACGGTTCTAAGTTTGTTAAATACTATTTTTAAACATTCTGCGTTGAATGGAATTACGTCTGAGGCAATCTCTATTTGTATATTATCTAGTATTATAAGTTACGTCAAAGTTTCTCTTCTGCCACCTGGTTATGTATCTGATTCATTCTGTGTCACCTTTATTGTTCTGCATCAACAGTGACTGTTGATCCACAGCCTCATTCATCCCTTTGACAACACCCACCAGCAGTAAAAAGAATTCTATGAACACATAAGACTCTTTCCCCTTCCCCTGAAAGCTATAAATAAGCTTTACTTCTAAGACCACCAAACCACCCTCATCCAAAGAGCTTCCCTTTTCCACTGACCATGTCTTATCTGCCTTCAAGTTATTTGTCAATTTATGGCAGCCCCATAAATTTCACAGGGTTTTCTCAGGCAAGGAATACACAAGAAACGGTTCTGCCAGTTCCTTCTTCTGAAACAGCCTATGGCACCTGGTATTCGTTGGTGGTCTCCCATCCAAATACTCACCAGGGCTGACCATGCTTAGCTTCCAAGACAGGCTCTAGTGTCTTTCGTACATTTAGGCCAGTGACCCCTTGTATACTGAATAGTTATTAAAAGCAGCAGTGGAACTAAATCTTGAGGCCTGTACACCATGATATTTTATATTACAAAATTATTATGTGTATTAAGACTCCTGCAGGACTTTCATCCTAGCAGTAAACCTTTCTTCTGACTGCAGTTGCCACTCTCACAACAAGTATCCCCACCAGATAGGAATTAACAGCCAACTGTCCTTGATCTGAGTCGATCTGGGCAGGTTACAAGGTGAATGAACCCTGTGTGCCATCTTTCTGAGCAAGTATCCTTTTGCTGCAAAGAGCTGAAACCTTCAAATGGTACTAATTCCAACTGCCCCAGGTTTAAAAAAAAATAAAATCAGTCACCTCATATTCAGGGCAATGCTAGGCAAGTCCACCGAATACCTCTCCAGCTCAGCTGGGGTAACTCTCAGATAAGTAACTGTGCAAGGGCTGAAGCCTTAGATATAGAACTATAACAGTTTCATAAAACACAGGCTAGGTTTTTTTTCCCCCCCACACAGGATATAAAGAATGGCTGGCCTAGGAAACTTTGTCATGGAGAAGGCTTTCTGAATTGAGAAGGTAACTGCCTCCAACACCCATGCTGTGTTGTAGAGGCAGTCCAAAGAAACCTGAGGTTTTTGCAGGATCTTCCCTCCCCACCTAGCATCAGCATGCTCTCTCTCTCTCTTTCGAAAAAAAAGGAAAACAAAAACAGGGCCAATGGCGGCTTCCCAGCACGTGTACACAAGCAACGACATCCGTGCTCGTGTGCAAGGCTCACACGTGACGGTCTACACGTAGGTTACACGCCATTTTCTACAAAGAAAGGTTTCGCGGGTAGGGGTGGGCAGCTGCTGTCGCCGTTTAACACCTGGAGCAGGCCACACAAGGGACTTCCAGGAGCCCTCGGCCAGAAACCTAGGCCATTTCCGCACTGGACTGTTGTAGTGCTATTATTCCACTTTCAACATCCTATGGAGGTCCCTCCCGAAACTGCAAACCCCAGGATTCCACAGGATGTTGAAAGTGGAATAACAGCACTATAACAGTCTAGTGTAGAAATGGCCCGAGTCTTGCCCGCCTCGGGGCCCTCTGTGTTTGCGTGTGCCAACTCGCTTCCCACTCACGTACACAACAGACCACACACACACACACACACACACACACACACGGCCATGCCATGCCCAGAGCAGGGCCTGGCTGGCCCCGAGCCTCGACCCGACGGGGGCGAGGGCTGCGCAAGGGGCTGACCAGCACCTCCTTCCGCACGGGAGAGACGGAGTCCCCCCACCCACCCACCCCGAGCACTGGAGCGTCCCGGTCCCCCGCGGCCCGCCTGCCCGCCGAAGGGCCTCCCTGGCAGCGGGCGGAAGCGAGCGCGCCCCTCAAGGCCGCCGGAGAGCATCCAAGGGGGCGCCGCTGCCCAGGGAAGCCCTCCTCCTCCTTTTCCTCCGCCCGGCCGCCACTCCTACCTGCATGCCTCCGCCGTCCGCCTCCGCCTCCGTCCGCAGCCGCTTGCTCTGGCCGCTCTCGGCTCCCCCGTCCCCTCCAGGCATGGGCTGGTCCAGCTCGGGCTCCCGCTTGACCCCTCGAGGGGCTGGGACGCCGCCGAGCACAAGCTGCTGGTGCTGAATGCCTTCCGCCATCCGAGCTGGAGCCCCGGCCGCCCCGCTTCCCCTAAGGGGAGCCGCCGCCGCCGCCGCCGCCGCCGCCGCCTCACCCAATCCCCACGCAGCCGACCACCACCAGGCGCGGTAGCTCCGCCGCGGCGCTCCCAGGCCCAGGCAGCGAGGCGTGAGGGTCGGCCCGGAGAGCGGGGAAGCCTGGCGAGGGAAGTCGCCCGCTCCCTCTTCCTCTCTCCCTCTCCCTCTCCCCTGTGTGGAAAAGGGGAGCCGGCCGCGGGGAGAGCCGCCAAGGCAGGTCGGCACCGACGCGGGCCCGCCGGGCAGCGCCGAAAAGTACCGAGGACAGTGGCGGGCGCAGCAGCCGGAGACGTGGGCTGGAAGGAAGGAGAGCGAGAGACACGAAGAGATTGGGGGAAAGGAGCCGAAGACCCTCGGCAATCTTCGGAAAACGGGAGGCTCGCGACTCGGCGCCGTGACCCACCCTCGCTCGGCGAGCTTCGGGGATCGGGAGGGGGGAGTGGAAGGTGGGTGGGGCCAAGGCTCGTAGAAAGGGCGGAGCCACGGAGGGGCTGCTGGGCAGTCGGGCGTTGGGAGGCGGGAGGAGCGGATGCCTGGAGGGAGGGGTGGCAGCTCTGTGGTCGGCCGGAGGAGAGGGAGGAGCAAGAGGGAAGGCTGGGGCCGCTGCCGCACGAGACTGTTATAGTGCTATCATTCCGCTTTCAACATCCTATGGAACCCTGGGGTTTGCAGTTTAGGGAGGGGCAAGGCCCCTCCCTAAACTGCAAACCCCAGGGTTCCATAGGATGTTGAAAGCGGAATGATAGCACTATAACAGTCTAGTGTGAAAATGGCCTCGGAGGCTGGGTACAGCCAGCGCTTTTCCTTTCCACGACAGCCGTTCCTGGATTCTTTCAGCGGCAGGAAGGAATCTCACTAGACAGGTGGATTTTAAAACCAGCGGGCTTCCTTCCCTTTTGGTGCCTGCTGCATAGAGTGAAAATTGCAAAAGCGACGACGAAGCCGGTGACTTCCTTAAAGACTAAGACGTTGCATCTGGAAGTGCGTTTCATCTGGCTTTGGGGAATACGGATCGCAGATGGGCTGGAGTCTTCCGTAGCTTATGCCTAGTGCAGCCTGTTGTTAGTCTTTAAGGCGCTACAAGAGTTTTTGGCTATTTCCGCGCCTATTCTTCCATTTTCAGCATCCTGTGGAATCCTGGGGTTTGTAGTTTAGGGAGGGGGATTTAGAATGCTCAACCGGAGAGCTCTTTGGCCCCAGTAAACTACAAACTCCAGAATTGCACAGGATGTTGAAAGTGGAATAATAGCACTATAATAGTGTAGTGCGGGAATTGCCTTTATCATTGTGGTTTGGGCTGTAACAGAATTGCAGGAATACACCCCTGCTTAGAAATCGGAAACCTTGTTGATAGGAATAATGATAGCCGTTCCTTTCTCCTTTCCTGAAGTGGGCGGTTTCCTGGGTTTAGACTGGTTAAGAACTCTTCCTTCTAAACCTGTGGCCTAAATTCGATTGCAAATCCCAACTAGAGTAGATCCATTCGATCAGTGAGAGTTATGTAAGTGTTGATTTATTATTTAGTAATTGATTGCAATTAATAATGTACTTGAAAGCCAGTGTGGTATAGTGGAGATCAGAGTTTGAATCCCAGCTTGGCCATGGAAACCCACTGAATGACCATGGGCAAGTCATAGTCTCTCAGCCTCAGAGGAAGGCAAAGGCAAACCCCTCTGAAAACCCTGTGATGAATTTGCCCTTAAGATCACCATAAATTGGAAACAATGGCACACAACAACAAAGTACTTGGGACTGTAACTGGATTTAACCCTAAAGTTGCAATCTTACTATGTGCCAGGTGTTGCTGCCTTTCAAGCAGACCTGAGAAGCGTTGCATTCTGCACATGCTCAGTGACCATCCCCTATTATTTCTAAACACACAGTCTGCACTCTGATATTTTGGGCTAAGTCCCAGGGAAAGCAGCTTCATATAAAATATGGAGTGAAGTAGGGGACAGAAGGGAAACATCTTCCTGAAGGCCTTAGCTCACCATGGTTCTTGGGTATCTTACCTTGTTTCACTACAGGCCGATTTCCTTGACTGTTTCTCAACATGCTGCAGAGTTCTCTCTAACTGGGACCCATGGTCATCCGGAGCCCTTAATATCTTACTGTATTGGCTGCAGCGATGTATGGTAGCCGCACACTGAATGTCATAGCATCTCTTAGTTGAGGCCATACTTGCTCCATAAAATGGTTATCTACTAAAGAATAAGAGCAAAACCCAAAACACATCAGATGAGGGTGCTGATTATATTTGCTGGTCACATTCACCACGGATATTTAATGTTTGGCACCAATACAGTATCAAAACTGACCTCTATGTGGTAGTCATTTCATAGAATCATAGAGCTGGAAGAGACCCCAGGGGCCATCCAGTCCAACCTGCCATGCACGAACACACACCAAAGCACTCCCAACAGATGACCATCCAACCTCTGCTTAAAAACCTCCAAAGAAGTTTTTTCTTGGTACTATTTCAGACAGCAGGTGGAATACTACAGCCTGAATCAAATTTTTAGTCCCAACTAGAACAGTCCCACTGAACTGATGAAACAACATCATTGTTGACTTGCTAAGTCACTATTTAGTCAATGGGTCTACTCTCCTTGGATCAGCAATAGGATTAGACCTGTATGGCCAAATTTGAAGGCAAGCAGTTGGCCCATGATAATTTCTAAGCTGCCTGTAGCTCTCTTCCTCAACTACAGCTTGCTTGACCTGCTTCATTCTAGCTATGCTGAGCCGCCTTCTCATCCTGACAAGAAGAAGAACTGGCTGAGAAGAACCTCCTTTGCCATGAGTCTTCTGCTGGACATTGCCATTCTAGTAAATGAGAAAGACACTAGTTTTAATAACGGCATTGTAACATTTTTCCAGTATCTGTCAGAGGGGTAAGGATAAAAGTCCAAATTATACACAAAGGAACTGACAAACCCCACCATAACATCATTTGTTTCCATGGTAGTTGAAGTCTATTTGTAGCACATGAAATATTTGAGAAAGGAAACACCATAGCTTTGCTTGAATGTACACATCGTGGCAATCCTACAAAAAGTATGTTGTTTTGCTTATTTGCTTCCTTTTTATTTTTAATGGAACTGTTTTAAGGATTTTTATGCTATGGATTGTTTACAGACTCATGCATTTTTAGAAATGCTCTTAATTATATTTGCTTTAATTTTTGTATGCCGTTTTCAATCCCATTATTGGGGAAAATATAGGATATAAAAGAATAAATTAAATGAATAAATCGGATAGTATTTTCTGTGTTCCTAATGAAGCGAACAGATTTTGGTTCTTACACTTCATAAGACAAGAATTGTGCTAGCTGTGTTGTCTTCTGTTTTTAATCCCTCAGGCTGTCTGTTTCACAGCTTTAATTGCCAGTGATAGGCTTGACATAAAAGTGTTGGGCAGCTCCTTTTTTAATACTTTCCAGTGAGCATTTTTGGAGATGGTGAAGTGCCACCGGATTTGGTGTCCTTTTTTTTTTTAACAGTTCAGAATAAATTGCAGCAGTTGTAGACCTTAGTCTTTCAAGAAAATAAATCTTGCTGTAAAACTGAAATTGGATTTTTTTTAACTTCAAATGGGAAGAAAAACTCACAATACTGTGCTTTTGTTTTCATGTGTGTGTGTGTGTGTGTGCGCGCGCGCGCCTTCAAATTGCCTGTTGAGTTATATTGACCCTGTGAATTTCACAGGAGTCTCTTAGGCAAGGAATACTCAGAGGAAGTTTTGCCAGTTTCTTCTTCTGAAATATAGCCTACAGCACCTGTTATTCATTGGTGGTCTCCCATCCAAGTACTAACCAGGGCTGACCTCGCTTAGCTCCCAAGATCAGACAGGAGTTTTCATAGAAATGTCTGGTTGCTGACAACTCATGGGCCTCCATCTTTTGGCAGCAAGTAATCCTCCTTTTCCTGTCTCTAAGTGGACGCTAGAAGTTGAGCAGTGCAACACCCGGAAGGATCACCCCCACCCCAAAAGGAAAACAAACACAGATTCAGACTGGCACAATTTGCAGCCTCCCTCATCCCATCCAACTCTCTCTCCCTGGTGCTAATTTGATTGGACGCTCCATGGCTGCTAATTGAACATCAGCCACTTAAACTCCGTCAGCTAGACTGCCCCAACACTGATGGGTGTAGGGTCCAGCACCGTCATGGGCAGGGGGGATCAGGAACAGAACTTGGATCATGTTTAGTTTGCCCCTTCACCTTTGGTGGTGTTTATTTATTTAATAAATTAATTTATATCCTGTTTTTCTGCCATATAGGACACGAAACAGTATTCCAGTAGCAAGAAGGAGGCTACGGGTTCTCAGCCCTGGTATGGTATAGTATGTATGCATGTATGTGCATGTTTAATATCCTGAGAACCAGAGTGGTAGAGCAGGTTGAGTGTTGGACTACAACTCTAGAGACTGGGGTTTGACTCGCCACTTAGCCATGGAGACCCACTGCATAACCTTGGGCAAGTCACCCTCTCTCAGCCTCAGAGGAAGGTAAAAGCAAACCTTCTCTGAACAAACCTTGCCAAGAAAACCCTGTTAGGGTCACCATGAGTCAGAAATGACTTGAAGGTACACAACACCGAGCAGTTCCGCACTAGCCTGTTATAGTGCTGTTATTCCACTTTCAACATCCTGTGGAATCCTGGGGTTTGCCTAGGCCCTTCCCTACACTGCAAATCCCAGGATTCCGTAGGATGTTGAAAGTGGAATAATAGCGCTATAATAGGCTAGTGCGAAAATGGCCTCCAACACCAACACCAGTTTAAAATCCCATCCTTCTTCCAACATGAGACTCAAGATGGTCCATAATATAAGTTAAAACCAAATATAGCTTTAAAATATCTAATACAACAGTTTTGAACTATTAATCAGAGGATCAAATTAAAATATTTAAAACAGTAAAAAAACATATTCAAACATTAAAATGCAGTACACCCCTTTAAAAGGTCCTTCTGGCACTGCAAATGAAATGCTGGATGGCTTTTCAAATGGAAAGGTATTTGCCTGCCAGAAGAAGAGAGCTGAGATGGGGCCATGCTAGCTTCCCATCGGAGGGAATTCCACAGCCTGGGAGGAGCCATAAAAAAGGTTCCACATTAGTAAAGCAGCTCTCAGAGATCTTGCTTGAAAGAAGCAGTGGTACAGCTGAACCGCTGTACAAGCCCTCCCTGGGCCCCCTGGATTTGAACAACTATACACCAGTATTCCACCTGCCTTTTCTGGGCATGCTGATCAAGAGGGTAGTTGCCCACTAACTCCAGGGAATCTTGGGCCATTTCCACCCTACATTGTTATAGTGCTGTTATTCCACTTTCAACATCCTAAGGAACCCTGGGGTTAGGGAGGGGCATTTAGAATTCTCAGCCAGAGAGCAATTTGGCCTCTATAAACTACAAACCCCAGAATTCCACAGGATGATGAAAGTGGAATAATAACAGTGTAGGGCAGAAATGGCCTGGGATGATTCAGGTTTTCTAAACCACTTCAGAAAAGGATACAGAGTGGAGACTGCCATGGTCACCTTTGTGAATGATCTTCACCTGAGCATTGACAGGGGGAGTATGTCTCTGCTGGTGGTTTTGGACCTCTCAGCGGCATTTGGTACCATCGACCATGATATCCATCTGCAATGTCTGGGAGATCTGGGAATCAGAGGCACTATGGTTCAGTAGTTCTGGTCCTATCTCTCAGGTAGGTTTCATATGGTAGTGCTTGGGGATAGCTGCGCCTCAAGAAAGAAGTTCTTATGTGGCATAGGTGCCATTATGTCCTCAATATGTTTAACATCTGCTTGAAACCTTTGGAAGAGATCATCCAGGAGCATGGGGCGGGGTGACATCTTAGCTGATGACACCTAAATGTGCCTCTCTATGCCTTCAAAAATAGCCTCAGCTAAAGACAGTGTATCTCTTCTGAACAAATGCCTGGAAAATGTAATAGGCTGGATGAGGAAAAACAAACAGAAGTTGAATAGGGGTGCTTACTGCCAGGGACCCTAACCTGTGTTCAGATGTGTTGTCAACCAGTCCTCGATGGGGTTGCACTGCCCTGAAAGGCTGAGTTCACAGGTTAGAGGTGCTTCTACATCAGTCACTTCAAATAACAGCTCAGATAGTGTGATGGCCAGGAGTGCCTACTGTGAACTTTGGCTGTTATATCAGCTGCACCCCTTCCTCAAACTGGAGGATCTAAAGATGGTAGTGCACTTGCTGGTAACCTCAAGGCTGGCCTTCTCCAATGTGTTTTACATTAGGCTACTTCTGAACCCAATTCAGAAACTTCAGTTAGTTCAAAACATGGCAGCCAGATTGGTCACTGGCACGTCTAGGAGAGAACATATTACACCAATGTAATATAATGTAAAATGACTCCACTGGCTGCCAATTTGTTTCTGGACAATGTACAAAATGTTGGGTGTTACCTTTAAAGCCCTACATGGTTTGGGTCCAGGACACCTACAGGATTACCTTCTACTGTATAATCCTCTTCGTATGCTCGGCTTCTGTCGTGGGACATGTACTTCTGTCAGGAATAAATTGGCAACTGCCACCCAGAGGACTTTTTCTTCAGCCACCCCCAGACTGTGGAATGACCTGCCGGAAAAGATTTGACAGTTGGATAGGTTGTTTGAATTTTGAAAAGCATTAAAGACCAATCTCTTCTACTAGATGATCTTTTAATTCTGATTTTTAAAAATGTTTATTAATTTTGACACAAAATAACATAAACACAAACTGACATTTTTAAAATGAGCATGCCAGACTAATCTTATCTCTTTTTATGATAGAGTTACAAGCTTGATAGATGAAAAGAATGCTGTGGACATAGCATATCTTGATTTCAGCAAGGCCTTTGACAAAGTTCCCCATTACATTCTTGCAAAGAAGCTAGTAAAATGCAGGCTAGGCAGCACTACTGTTAGGTGGATTTGTAATTGGTTAACTGACCGAACTCAAAGGGTGCTCACCAATGGCTGCTTTTCATCCTGGAGAGAATGACTAGTGGGGTGCCACAGGGTTCTGTCCTGTGCCCAGTGCTATTCAACATCTTAATCAATGACTTGGATGAAGGAGTAGAGGGCACGCTGATCAAATTTGGAGATGACACCAAACTGGGAGTGGTTGCTAATATGCCAGAGGACAGGATCAAAATTCAAAATGACCTGGACAGATTGGAGAGTTTGGCCAAAGCTAACAAAATGAATTTCAACAGAGAGCAATATAAGGTCCTACACCTAGGCAAAAAAAAAAGGAATGCACAAATATAGGATGGGGGACACGTGGCGACAGCAAAGAAAGCCAATGCGATTCTTGGTTGCATCAATAGGAGTATAGTGTCTAGATCAAGGGAGGAAATGGTACCACTCTATTCTGCTTTAGTTAGACCTCATCTGGAATACTGTATCCAGTTCTGGGCACCTCATTTCAAGAAGGATATTGACAAGCTGGAGTGTGTCCAGAGGAGGGCAACCAAAATGGTGAAGGGTCTGGAAGCCATGCCCTATGCGGAGCAGCTTAGGGAGCTGGGGATGTTTAGTCTGCACCAAATTGGGAGTGGTTAGCCATGCTTAAATATTGGAAAAGATGTGGTGTTGAGGAGGGAGCGGACTTGTTTTCTGCCGCTCCAGAGACTAGAACAAGGAGCAATGGATTCAAGCTGCAGGAAAAGATTCCATTTAAACCTCAGGAAGAACTTCCTGATGATCAGAGCTGTTCGGCAGTGGAATATGCTGCCTCGCAGTGTGGTGGAGTCTCTTTCTTTGGAAATTTTTAAGCAGAGGCTGGATGGCCACCTGTTGGGAGTGCTTTGATATGTGTTCCTGCATAGCAGGGGGTTGGACTGGATGTCCCCTGTGGTCTCTTCCAACTCTATGATTCTACAACTCTATGAACTAAAATTAAAAAATACTAAATGCTAGCTCATCAAAATACTATGAATTTTGAAGTAAGGATTCATTGTATTTACTATGTATTATATGTTCTTTTTAATGATAATGATGTGGTCCTTCGTGTGTTATGTGTTTATGGGGTTTTAACTGCTGTTATACATGTTTTTAACTGATGTGTTTTGTTTTTAACTGATGTCATGTGCTATATTTTCATCTGTTTTGTTCATTGGCTCAGTCCATAGGAAGAGATGGGTAGGAAATTGTTGTTGTTATCTCTCATCCTGAAGTTATGTGTGATGAGTAAAAATTTAGAGGTCTGATAGATACTAATTCCAAAAAGAAAAAAGATGCATCCAAAGGAATTACCATTATTATCTAATAGTTTCAATAGTGGACAATGTTCAGGGCTGGCAAAAGACATTTTGCTGCCTGAGGCAGTGGAGTAGCAAATGATGCTCTGCTCAGGTCAAGGTGCATTGTGCCCAAAGCTAGTCAAGTTATTTTGGCACATAAGAGGGAAAAAATCACAAGTGCTCTTCCTCTGCTTTTTAGTAAAAAATCTGTAAAACTAATAATTAATAATGAAGTGGCAATTTGCTTCCTTTTCATAACAGCCAACTCTATTACCTGAGGGTAGGGCTGGCCTTGTTGATGGCCTAAAAGCATCATGAGAGGAACATAGAGTTGCCAATCTTTTGCTCATACCAGGCCCCTGGACCTCTAAAAGCTGCGTAACAGCTGTAGCAGTCCCCTCACTGCGGAGTCTTGCTGGGTTATGCTCTGCCAACTACGTTCTTGCCTGTCAGGCATTTCTGAAAGGCAACAGAAACCAGAGGAGGAAAAGCTGGCGATCCTTTGACTGGCTGCAGGCCTCATTTGCGATGTGCAGTGTGACTGGCACCAGTAAGCAGGGAATCCTTGCAAACTCTGAATGTTTAAATGGCTGCCTGTTATGAAATAGGAGGACCATAAAAAATAATGACCATTTAGAATAAGTAGCAGCTGCAAGAAGGTCCTGTGACGCGGATGTTCATCTGGGGCTAGTGAATGCAAAGTTCAGAATGATCCTGCCTCCTCTGTGCCATTCCGTACTCCATGCCTCAGACTCACTCTCTCCTCACGCCAGCATCTGGAAAGTCATTCGTTGTGGAAATAACAGCACCATTAGGCATCAGCTTTCACATCAAAGCACTCATGACGAGGAACAAGACAAGGCCATGTCTACTAGCCCCGCCAATCCTTTGCCGCTCTGTCACATACCCTCCAACATTTCACAGATGAAAATCAGGATGTGTGTGACTAGGCAATATCAGGGTGTGGTCTCAATGAAAAAAGTTATTAATGCAGAAGAACACATAATCTAGGAGAGACTGTGGGAGTTTGCTTTTGCCTCAGTCCACTGGGAAGGGCCAGATTCCACCATCTTCTCCCCACTGCTGAGCTAATTGAATGCAAATTACTTCTGCACTTTGAACTCAAGTTTGCAGCAATTGAAGGAAGCTGGGGACAAAGGGGGAAGTGAAAAAAGATTAGGAGAGAAGAGAAGAGGAGAAACTGCGACACTTTCAAAGCAACTGAAAATTGGGGAACAGAGGATTGAGTGGGACTATATTTGTCAAATTAGGACAAGTAGAGGTTATGTCATCACCTCTTTTCTACTCTCCTCTCCGTACACTGAGCTAGGGGATCTGAAGAGGAGAACTTCCTCAAGGCAAGTATTATTATTTAGTATTAGGGTATTTACCCGACGTTGCCTGGAATTTTATTTTCCGCTGAAGAACTCGCCAAATTGTCTTGTCCAGCACCTGTCACTTTTACCCATATTTCCCAATGCAATATGTATTCAGAGTTATTTATATCCCCATTTGGATTCCTGAGGGAATACACTGTCCTCCTCCTTGCTGCTAGGCCTCATCTCCATAGCAACCAGCCTATTCCAGTACCTGTAATTTATCTCCATATTCCCCAATCTAATCAGTATTCAGAGATGTTAACATAACAGAGTTTGGTTTCTGAGGGAATATGCTGGTCTCCTCCTTCTTGCTGGTAGGCCTCGTCTCCATAGCAACTGGCCTGAGCTTTCTGGCTGAGTATTCTAAAGACCCCTCCTTAAACTGACAACCCCAGGATTCCATAGAATCTTCACAGCCAGACAATCGTATGAGGTCTTTGCCTGCCTGACGCAGACAAACAGACAAACTCACAAACTTTGACTTTTATGTAGTAGATTTCTTTTATATCCTGTTTTCCTTCCAGTGAGCTCAGGTGTCTTACAACAACTCCGCAAAGTAAGTCAGGGTGAGACTGAGTGACTGGCCCAAGACCATCCAGTGAGTTCCATAGTTCAGTGCGGTCTTGAACATGGATCTTCCAAGCCCCTGTGCGGAAATCTAGCCACTGGTTCTAGACATATTAACATCACTCCACAACCATTTAGAACCCCGTGCAGAGTGGCTCTTCTTCCCCTTGCCACATGCTGTAGAAAGTGTGGTGGCAACCTTGAGCCTGATTGGTTGTGTAATTGTGAACAACACTGGAAAAATAAGTTGTTGGTCTGCCACTCCCATCTTTTCTTATCATTGCCTGTGCCTGCTAGGGCAGTTGCAAGTTGCTGTATTACAACATCTGGAGGGCCACAGTTGCCCTCTCTGTCTTATACAGATAGGAATATAGAGGTGCTTTGTATGGCTCTGTGCACATTCTATGGATAATATGTGAGATTTTTGTGGGATTTAAGCCCTTTTTCCTGAGAAGTGTTGAATGCTATCACCTGTAGAACTGCACAGATTCAAAGGAACCATACCTACAGTTTTTGCCTGCTGGAATTACCGGGGGCAAATCCTCTTTCTTGATCGCTTCATTAGATTACGCATCCTAAGACAGACTGCTTAGCACAGTTCAGTGGAAATGGTTCCCCACGCTTGAGCACATTTGGGTTTTTGTCCCAGGGTGTGTATCATAGAAATGTAGAGTTGGAAGAGACCACACGGGCCATCCAGTCCAACCCTCTGCCATGCAGGAATACCCTCAAAGCACTCCCGACAGATGGCCATCCAGCCTCTGCTTAAAAACCTCCAAAGGAGACTCCACTACACTCCGAGGCAGCATATTCCACTGCCGGACAGCCCTGACTGTCAGGAAGTTCTTCCTGAGGTTCAGGTGGAATCTCCTTTCCTGCAGCTTGAATCCATTGCTCCTTGTTCTGGTCTCTGGAGCAGCAGAAAACAAGCCCTCTCCCTCCTCTACATGGCATCCCTTCAAATATTTAAACATAGCTATCATGTCCCCACTTAACCTTCTCTTCTGCAGACTGAACATACCCAGCTCTCTAAGTCTATCCTCACAGGGCATGGCTTCCAGGCCCTTCACCATTTTGGTCGCCCTCCTCTGGACCTGCTCCAGCCTGACCATGTCCTTCTTGAATTGGGGTGCCCGGAACTGGACACAGTATTCAAGATGCGGTCTAACCAAAGCAGAGTAGAGTGGTACCAGTACCTCCCTCGATCTAGACACCATACTCCTATTGATGCAGCCGAGAATTGCATTGGCTTTCTTGGCTGCCGCATCACACCGCTGACTCATGTTCAGCTTGTGGTCTATTAAGACTCCTAGATCCCTTTCACACGTACTGCCATCCAGCCACATGTCCCCCATCCTATATTTCTGTATTCCATTTTTTCTACCTAAGTGTAGGACCTTACACTTCTCTCTGTTGAATTTCATTTTGTTAGCCTTGGCCCAGCTCTCCAATCTGTCCAGGTCATTTTGAATTTTGATCCTGTCCTCTGGCGTATTAGCAACCCTTCCCAATTTGGTGTCATCTGCAAATTTGATGAGCATGCCCTCTATTCCTTCATCCAAGTCGTTGATGAAAATATTGAACAACACTGGGCCCAGGGCAGAACCCTGTGGCACCCCGCTAGTCACTTCTCTCCAGGGTGAAAAGCAGCCATTGGTGAGCACCCTTTGGGAACGGTCAGTCAACTGTTCTGTAGTTCCTCAACAGAAGGAAATTCACATTTACTTTCAATAAGTACAACTATGGTTTTACCTGTTGTGTTGTTGTGTGCCTTCAAATCATTTCTAACTTATGGCAACCCTAAGTCAAACCTGTCATGGGATTTTCAGGGATAGAGAGTGTATGATGCACCCAAGGTCCCCCACTGGGTTTCCATGACTGAGCAGGGAATCAAACATTGGTCTCCAGGGTTGTAGTTCAGACCACCACCTCACACTGGCTCTGTACAGCACCTGAAAGTTTTTCCATCTGTAACAGTACAGAGACTCCTTGAAAAATTCAGTGTTCTCTGCCTAAGAAGGAGCAGTTAGGTTTGCACAGGACAGGGTCAGCTGGATCTCAAGGGAAGTTATGTTTCTGTTGTTAATGTAAATTTTATTACCTGTCTTTTAGTGTCCTTTGTTCCTGATCCTCACATGGCCAAGAAAGAATGGGCTCTGCCTGCACTGAAATCCCTCAGTACCATTTAAAGTGACAAAAGAGTAACATCTAAGACAGAATATAGGCTTCTGACTCTAACATCTTCACCTTTTTTCTCTCCTGTATGATTTTTATCATCTTTCCCTGATGAAGAAGCCAGTGAAGCTTTGAAAGCTTGCGTGGTGTGCATTTTTCTGCATTTTGGTTGTTCAATAAAGATATCACTCTTTTGTGGGTTTTGGATTTTGTTATAGTAAGAGATGGGAAATTGCCTCATACAAAATGAGACCATGGAACTCTCTGAGTCAGTGATGTCCTCGCTGGTGGCAACAGCTCTTTGGGGACTTTGGAAGAAGCCCAGAGTTAATGGGGGATCCACCCTGGAAGCCCTTCCACACTATATAGTATTAACACTATGATTCCACTTTGACTCTCATGGCAGCACGCTCTAACCTCTTAGAGTCAGCCGTTTAGGGAGGGACATTTCGAATTCACAGCCAAATTGCTGCAGTGCCTCACCATGCTACAAAACTCTAGGATTCCATAGGATGCAGCCAAGGCAGTTAAATCAGAATCATAGAGCTTTAATTCTGTATTGTGTAAGGGCTCTGGGTTTTATCATCACTCTTCTTGCTGTTGCTCCAAGTTGGATGGGAGATCTTCCAGTCCTGACCTCCTTCTAGCACTGGCAGCTGCGAGAGGAACAGCAGTAAAATCCAGTGTGTATTCTGCTGGCAGCCATTAGAGGAGACTTTTTCTTCCAACCTGGGGCCTTCTGAATGTGAAATAAGTATTCTGCCACTAAATTGCAGCCCTTATTATTTTAGTGTCATTATGTGTCAGAAGAGTATTTCCATGAGTATAGCTATGAGGTGGAGGAGCTAAAGGAGGGCATTACCCCAAAATAAGAATTCTGCTACCCGCCCCCTGTTATATTCCTCCAGTCCCCAAATTTCAAGAAACTGAGATGTTGAAAACTGTTGACATCATAGGAGTAATAGAATCACAACGGTCACAAAAGCAAGCTCACAAACCTATTGACTATTTCATCTATATACTTACAGTATCTTTCATTGGAGCCTAGAAATGGGATAAATTCTGCTTTACTCAAGAGGAGTGTTGACATTGTAAGTAATCTGAGTGATAATCAAAAGGTTTTTACTGTGGAATATATATTCATTATATGGTTTATATCCAGTAGCATAGATACTAGCTGCCATGAAAAGTACTGTATTTGATGGCGTACAAGACTTTTTTCCCTGAAAAATACTGTTTGAAAATGGGGAGGCATCTTATACACTGGTGTGTCTTATATGCCAGCAAATAGTATTTGCCAATGTATAAATGGGGTGCATCTAATATGCCAGCAAATACGGTAGCCTTTGGGACTGAATAAGAAAGGAGAATCCATACCACATACATTCAAGGAAGAACACAGACTGAGGAAGACCAATTTGGTCAAAACGCCTCGTTTAAAGATTCCAAGAACAGGCATACCATCCATCAACTTTCATTATCATTATACGTAAATAATATATCTTAATATCTATGTTTGTATTTATCACTGTATCTTGTTTTTTTGTATTACATTGCCCATTGTTTTCTTCATTACCCGTAATAATTTCTTGTGTAATATTATGATCTCGGAGCCTTATATGTGATTTTTTTCTGTACATGTACATGTATGTTATGTTTGATATGCAGTTGTTATGAATATACTGTAAGATTTTTGTGAGTATAAATAGTAATAATCATTACTTATGTTCTTTTGCTCCCTTCTGCTGGTAGTAATTTCCTTTATTTTATTTTAACATAAGGATGAATGAAACCTTCTCTTTTTTGCCAAAGAGGACATTTCCTTCTAGATAACCTGTTGGGCACCACATATTGCCAGTGGGCAAGACTGTAGCCAGAAGTGGAAAAGATACCCTGTGTGCCACCCTGCTCTCTGCCAATACCTTCTTTCTTCAACCTCTATTTTTGCTAGAGGTCTGAGATCATCATTTGCAAAGTACTTTTCCTCCATTGCTGCATCTGGGTTCTCTTTCCCTGCCCATCTCCTTTATTTGATGCATAAAATTAGATTGAGGGCTGAATTTGACCCTTGGGTAGCATCTCAATACACTGCCAAATTAAGGATTTGACACCTGGAACATTTTCTTCCTGTGGACAGTTTTCCTCACAGCAGAAGAGAATAGTCCTCACCTAGTTAGCCATAAATTGTCCAAAGAAACAGTAAGTTAATGTAAAAATTGTCTCCAAATTTTACAGTCTCTTAGATTCCTCACGTTTTCCCAGTTAGTATACCACCTTTTCCAACAGCAATAATTAAGAAATGTATGAGATATCAGTGCAGCTCAATAGCTCCTTTTCTTCTCAACTATGAAACCCTTCTAGAATCAACAGGGGCAGAAGTGCATACATTTACAGGAGGAGATATTCTCCAATTCAAAATCACCAGAGAGAAATATGAAGAGAAATTGATTTCTGACATAGGTATGTCAAAGAACCTACCAAGATTCAAAATTCTCTATCATAAGAGCTAAATGTAGACCTTAAAGCAGATCAAAATATCTTGATATTTTAAAATGAAGTACATTCAAGGGAAGTGTGGAAAGTGACAAGTCAGAAAATGAGGGGCCATGCAAGTTTTTCCTAATTGGGCTATTTTTCTGCTCCGTGCATTCCGCCCGCCCCCCGGAGCAGCATATGCGTACACTGCTTTCACTTCAAGGGAAGAGGGAATATGGATTATCATGGATAGAAAAAACAATTTTTTACAGAAAGGGCTAGCACTTAAAAAACCATCACCACTGTGGTGTATGTCTAGTTAGCTTCCAACAGGAGGAGGAGGATTGGTTCATAGCCCTCCCTTCAGTTTGCTTACTCCCTCCCTATGCTATATTTTATGTTCTTGATAAAGATATGTCTCGAGAGGACTGTGGAAAAGAGAATGAGAAAGTCTGGGAACTCCGTGTGTCACTATTTAGGGCTGCCTCCTTGCAGCCAAATGCCTTGTAAATGTATTGGACAGCATCCCCCATAATCCCCCAGACAGCCATGGAGTAATGGAAGCTATACTAAATGTAAAGTGTTCTCTCTGGTCTCTTAAGCCCAACGGTCATGCTATAATTCCATTTCAAATAATGCCGTGGCCCATTTTAAGTGCTCTGCTCTACCAATATGGCCCCCATTCGTTCTCAGACCCTACCTCTTCATTGCTTTTGAAGGTATACTCAAGTAGTTACAGCTTTTTATTTGCCAGGGTGAATAGACTCTCACAGCAAAGATTAGACCTGTGGTACACGAACAGACTTGTGGCCTACGTACTACTCAGGAACCTCTTCTAGAATTTATTTTACCTGTACAGTTCTCACAACATTAACAGATTAATTTTTGAAGAGCTTCTTCAAAGAGTTGTCTTGGGACAGGATTTTTTTAAACTGATGGGAAACGTGCAGAAGATTCTGGGTTTAAATGAAGTCATTTATTCAAGAAGACTTGGCAAATCTGTTCTTGTGCATTTCTGTGGTGTAGTGGTTTGAGCTTTGGATTATGACCCTGGAGACCAGGGTTCAATTCCCTCCTCGGCAATGGAAACCCACTGGGTCACCTCAGGTGTGTTACATACTCTCAGCCCCAGAAAATCCAGTGGTAGGTTCACTTTAGGGTCATAAGTCAGGATAGACTTGAAGGCACACAACATTTTCTGCATATTGCACACTGCATTTCAACCACTGCCTCAGGATTACCTCCAGCTAATTATTCTAACTGCATTAGATGGACAACTTTCACTGGCTTCCTTGCTCAAATCAGGGCAGAGGGAAGTTCTGCCATAATCTTTTGGAAACCATAAATCCCCCAGCATTATCAAAGACAGGATGACAAAATGACGAAATGAAGTTGAGACAAAGATCACAGAAGACATCCAAAAGAAGCTGAAAAAGAAGAAAATCAAAAAGGACATAAGAAATGCTCAAACATGACAGTTGCTGATTTTGCTGCTGCTATCATGGTAGATGAAAATGAACTGAGAGGCAAGAGCCCTGCTTAGTTATGTGCAGAAGACTGAAATATTTCACACAGCTCTAGGCTCCAGGTGGTTCTGCACAGGCTCACAACTAACCCATGTGTGTGAGTCACCAGAAAGAAGAGACCATAAAGAAGGATCTCTGATTGTAATAGTTTCAGGGAAGCAGTACTTTATTGGTAGGTGCACTTCAAAATGGTACGCTGCCACACTGTGTTGGATTAGTGGTACTGCACCTTGTGTGTAGCTAAGCATCAAGTTTGGATCCTTTCAGAATGCAAGCTGATAACCAGAAGTACAGTACACCACTGGAATGTCAACCTCCTTTTTGACCATCTGCTGGGAGAAATGTCAAGAGAAACTCATTTACTAAAACCTTAACATGTTTATGCCTCAGAGCAGAGGTAAATGTTCAAATTAATACCATCCTCCTGAGACCATATCATTTTATAAGGGCACATTCAACCACGCAGTTCTCTATATGCTTCTAGACTCACTGAACACAGAAAACAAGCATATAATGGGGCAAAAAAGAGGACACTTCCCCATGACAAGCTAACTCTCCATAGACAAGGTACAAAATTGCAGGGGTCATGCAGGAACTTTTGAGATTTTTGCAGCTTTGTAAGAACAAGAGTTAGAGAAGTGCAATGCAACCTTGCAGTTACAATCAGCGCTCCACATTTGCTAGGGTTTAGGGGTGCAGGACACCCCCCCCCCAGAAGTGGGAAAATCACAAACATCAAAATGTGTGTGTCTGTGGGAAGAGGGCTGAGCCATGGTGAGGAGAATGGGTGCCCAGAGTCCAAACTAGGTCAGGGAAAGGAGAGAGAAAGCGGGTGGGTCTGCATGGTGGCCCTATACTTTTTCTCTCTCACTCATCTCCTTGGCTGTGTGTGGGTGCATTGAGAGAGGCTTTGTAGTGCAGAGAAACTGGGCTGTGAGCCATCTTTAGCTGGCCAGGCAGTAGCTAGTAGAGGATGAGGAGGACCAGAGGCAGGTTTTTAAAGGGCCGTGCAGTCTGATTGGAGTCACTGAGATGGAAGGTTCCCCTGGAAAGGAAGTGGTAGGAGGAAAAGGTTGGAGAAACTCGTAAATAATAAAATCTGTGAAAGTTAAACACTTACATATGGAGGGCCAACTGTATTTTAAAGCATGAATGGACCAACTGTGACCTTCAAGATGTCGCTGAACTGCAACTCCCATTAGACATCATATCCAGTGGGGGGACTGATGGCAGATGAAGTCCAATAGCATCTAAAGGACCATGAATTGCCTGCCCACTTTCAAGAGGACACACCTTTCCTATTTTGTTTTACAGCTTTATTCCTCCTATAAGGAGGAAACTCTTAAAGTGATCTGTAGCTAGGAAGGAATGGCTAGGCACTGCAAGAAGGTTCTTGTGGAACACAACGCCTGTCTCATTTCCAGATGCTGTAAGCAAAGCCACCCAGTTCTCTGCTGTTAGACATTAAGCAATCTGCTCTTCTGAAGCAGCTCCCCTATCTCTTCTCTTCCATTACATTTGGGCACATGGCACACAAGCACACACAGAAGACTGAAGCACATGGATAATCTTTATTGTTAGAGGAGCACCGGTAATCCATTACTGACTGTAGTGGAGACACAGCTGAGGCACATGCTAAGGCACTTATTATATAAAAAAAAGTCTGCAAATTTGTTTGTGACAGCAACTGGGACAGGTGATTCTCAGAGAGTGAGGGCAATAACCATATGGTATAAGAGATTCTTATTTTAATTCGTCATTCGCTCAGAAATCTAAATGCAGCATATACAATGTGGTTAAGTATACAGGTAAATCCAGCAACCAGTGTACAGTGTAGAAAAGTAAAGACTATCTATATAACCGCAGTCCCCATAGAAAGGCAGTGATAAAGACCTTTATTTTTCTTAATTACTTATAAACAAGAGATACAAAGGCCTTCAACATATAATCTGTGCAGATTAAGTTTTTTCTTCTTCTTTAATATACTCTTAGTCACTGTGCAGAATAACTAAACCCGTCCCCCAATTATAGAGCTAAAGGCTTGGACGTTACAATAAAGAAGCACTTCCTTGCCCACACTCCATTCTAACCCACTAGGATTCCATCTGTTACCATTAAATATATTTGGTCCCAAAGATTCTCCAACAAGCACAAAGAAAAGCTTCCCGGTTTCCTTTGCCTGTCACTAACTACTGGTTCACACAGTCTTAGACACAAAGCTGAAGACACTTAAAACAAACACCATTGCACTTCAGGTCTGTCCAGATATTAGCCATAAGGAAGGACTGATTTTACAAAGTCTCTCCTAGGAGAAAGCTTCTTTCCCCTTCATCCGTCCATCCTTAAGACTACACTGTCTTCAACATTTGAGCGTCATGTTGAGAATCCTTATTTTTCCTGTTCAACATGACCCCCAAACTGGCTAGGCGGGCAGACTGAAGAGGCCAAAAGTGTGAGGTCACTGAACATGATTGCCAAAAGCAAACAAGAGGAAGAGGAAAAGGTGAAGGGTGATCCCTGCGTCTATCACAAACTCGTTATTGGAAGAAAATAGTTGATTTACAGCAACAAAAAGTAGTCTCTCCCCCCCCACCCCCCACCCTTTTGCCAAACTATGTAAATTCATCGGCAGCCATGGCAAGGATAATAAACGCTACAGGCATCTGTAGCTCCCAGACTCAGATCAGACTGCAGACTCTTTGGCATTGAACATGAAAGAGTTTAGAAGCTGAGAGGGGTGATATTAATGTCTGATGGCTCCAGATATTCCAGGGAAGATTGAGAGATGTGGTCCGCTTTCCCTGGCAGAAGAATTTGCAGAAGTCCACCGGACAAAGGGAGGGTGGGTCACTCCATCATGTGTAGCCTGGATCCAGTAAGCAGCTCTATTCAGTAGCTTTGGCATCACCAGCATCTGACTTGCCGTCCACTTCCTCATCAGATACTTCGCCTGCACCCTTCCGGGCAATCCGGCGTGTGACAACAAATGGCATGTCCCCTCGCCTGTTGGAGAGAGAAAAAAAAAACATTTATGCGTTTCGGAAACTGGCATTTCATTTTCAGGTTGCATGCAGATTCAAGTACTGGGGTGTTCACTATACAGAGTGGTAAAGCAAGACTAGGCAAACATCCATCTTACCTGAGTTTGCTCTTCAGGGAGCTGACCTCTCGGTTCATGGCATCAGCAGTTTCAGTGACATCCTCCAGCTCTCGCTGCAGCTTTCTACGAGCTGCATTGGCTCGCTGTGCCTCTTCCTCTGCCTCCTCCAGCTGGCGTTTAAGCTGCTTCAAGCGCACATTCACCTTGTCTGCCTGCAGAACAGAAAAGGGGAGCCATCAAAGATCTTGTTCATTCACACTTGAGTATGGTGAATGACTTAGAACCCTTAATTTTCAGTACACAGATTAGACCTTTCCTGTGCTCTTTAAAGGGTGGTTTCTGGAAAACAGGTTTAACTGTGTTTATGCCATGTAGCAGCTGTTTCTTTCATGTTACATATAATCAGAGTTTCTAAGCTCTCTTTGTAACAGTCAGAGCCAGCCTTTAGAAGTTAAGCAATAGGAACAATTTGGATATTTCAATGCCAGGCTCAAGCTTTTCCATTACTAGACATCCTGACTTGTGACATTTATTACCAGATGGCTGGAAATTTACTGATGTGAAGACTGTTGTCGCCCCCACGGAAAAGGGTGGGGAAGTCTATAAAGGACAACACTGCTAACACCCTAACAGCTTCAACAGATTATATTTGAGTGGGACTGGTTTCCTACTACACATCTCACATTACCAAACACAATTCCTCAACACTGCATCTACCTGATCCTTGTACTGCTCAGCATTACGCCTCTCATCCTCCACTTGCAAGACAACATCCTTCAGCTTCTTCTCAGTACGTCGCACCTGCTTGCTGGCAGCCTGGCGCTCCCTGTAAAGAACATTACATGGTCAGAAGGATGAAAAAATTCCTAAGCAGCCAACAATTACATATCTTGAGACATTCCTTGTAAAAAGAGAAAAACTATGAGAAGTTTAGTGGTAAAAACAAAATCTCGTATCTTTGATAGTAATCTCCAAAAGCCAAACTGATGTATTACTGCCCCCCAAACTTTCAAGGCCAAGATGTAGCATCTGAGTGTGCCTGCAATTAGGTCTGAAGCAAGAAGAAAATAGGTCACTACACAGATTCCCTATGGGCACTGTCTGGAGTTTAAACTGAATGCCTGCCAAGGTCTGCATCACAGGGAACTAATTTGTGCTCATCTAGTTTAGCAGTTTTACATTAGAATCAATTAACATGACTGATGCACAACCCTCCACAAGTGGCTATTTTAGAGATTTATTTGATTGCCCTGTCCTTCATTCAGATCCTTCCTCAGAGGTGTCACATATGGGTCCAAGTGAGGGATATGTTAGGCACTCTAGAAAAATGTCTGTGTAAGGGGGGAACAGTCATAGCACCCCTGAACCCCACTGGAGCATATGTTTGTATTACTTGGAATAGCCACTGGTCAAGTGGTTACCTTCTGACCATGTGAGCCAGCTTTAGTGGCCTTACCAGTAGAGCAGCAGATGTCAAACAGTATTCTAGTTCCCTCTGCCCCCACCACTTCCCAAAGTTAGAGGCAATTATTAAATAGAATCCATTTTTAAAACATGTGCCTGTACATCAAAATGTAAAAAACATGAACACCTACTTTGTTTCGGCATCCAGCTGTTCTTCCAGTTGTGCTATCTTTGCCTCCAGAGCAGTGATGGAAGACTTGTATTTAGACTTCACAGCTGCCTCCATTTCTTGAAGTTTGGCTTTAAGTTCCTTGTTCTGACGCTCAGCTTGCTGGCGAGCATTTTCATTCTTCTGGGCATTGCTACGCTCTGCATTCAGGTCTGCATTTATCTGATCAATCTAGAGAAAAGCATATGGAGTAGGTTAGTCACATAACGTTTCTGAAAACTTCCTCCTCTCATCTCTGACCTGCCCCCAGCCTACACCTCTGGTTGTATCCTTTCCTCCAAGATCTTACTCTTCTGCTGTATTTCTGCAGGTAGGGTTTGTTCTTGATTATTTTACAGAGTCAAGTTTTCAAAATGCTTTCTAAAGTATATTACACACCTAAAATGTTTTGCCTTAAGAAGCAGGCATAATTTGCTCTTGTAAGCAGTGTTCAGCACCAGTACTAGGCCAAGCTCGCAAGAGATGACCCTTCTGGTATAATAAGGTAGATGGTGATTTTCTAACTATTGAGAATTTTTCAGGGTACTGATACAAAGCCACACCTACTCAAAGACCATTCAAGATAACAAAAAAGGGTCAAGCAATAGTAAAGATAATATTTCTATAGAGGAATGTCACCAGCCTACTATATTAACCTTGACTAACTACTACGATGTTTATACCAAAGGGCAAGCTATGATTCACATACCCGTGCACCCACATCATAAGAGAAAATTTTTTGCATTAATTCAGTGGCCAATACTACAGCAAGAGGTTTATCTACACTACACTGCCCAAGGTCCATACCTGAAAGATGCCAAAGATTTAACACAGGGCTTTGCATTTAAAAATGCGGAGTGGACTGATCAAATGGGCCTCTCTGGGATTTGAAGCCAACATGTCCTGAGCCCCAAGTGAAAACTGTGGTCTTTCAGTAACAAGGCTATTTAAGCAATATGGTACAGAACAAAGCCTTTGGTGAAGCTATACAGACACACAGTTTGGAGGGATTATACATCAAGAAGTTTCTCAATGGTTTCTCTCTGCCTCACCCCCACTGATCCCCAAAACACAAGAGGTACCTGAAGATTTGCTTTCTTGAGACGGTCATTCACCAATTCTGTATTGCTTTGCTCTTCTTCCAGTTCCTCCTCCAGTTGAGCTATTCGGGCCTCCAGGCGTCGCTTCTCCTCCAAGGCTAGAGCTCTGAGAAGTGAGAAAATATGATTTCATAACAATGGTCACTACAGGAATATGCAACTTTTTGAAAGGGGTTCTCAGCACACCACTTAACATGCCAGCATCATGGAGAATCCTTGCCATGGCACAACAACACTTTTTCCCCCTGAAGGAATGGACTGCCATTCCTACTCACCCTTTGCCACTACTGTTGGCAATCTCATCAGCTAGCTCATCCCTTTCTTGCTGAGCCTGGCGCTTGGCACGTTCAGCAGCTGCGAGTTCCTGAAATCAGAACAAGATATTCACAGACTACTGGTCAAATTCAAGCTTATTAACAGACAGGAAACATACAGGATGGAATATCTTGGGGCAAATTATAACCAGCAAAGAAAATCTCAAAAACAGGAAGCTTCCCCACCTCCCTGGTCAAAGTGACAAATATATTGTGGAACTGGGCACAGTACTCTTGAATATCACAGTAATCACCAGAAACGTCATCAAAATAGTCTGGAATACTATGAAGTCACTAGACAGTGGGCTAACCTCTAGATAAAGGCATTTTTTGAACCAAAACATCACATGATTCTGATACATAACATGCAGAATCTGACTGGGAAGAATAAGAGAGAAGTCTGTGTTAGAGTAAGGTAGCAGAGATGCTCACAAAGGGGCTGCCAAGAAAGACTTGGTTTAAACTGAGTAGTTCATCTGATTTCCCTGCTCTCATAATTAACATGCAAAGAACCAGACTAATTCCAAAGGATTATCTGCTGCCACAAGTCCTCACTGAATACTGACTCAGATGTTCCCTGAAGCTTTTTGGATGCAAGTTACCTCCTGCATCTGAATCATCTCCGCTTCCATGCTCTTCAACTTCTTTTCGTTCTCTTTGGCCTGTACCAAAATTTCTTCTCTAGAGGCACGTGTGTCATCCAGCTCCCGCATGCAATCCTTCATTTGGGCCTAAAATAACAAAGACAGTCTCAGGAACCTATGAAGTTCCCTTAAAACATATCAGACTAATTAGTCCATTCAGCCTCACACAGTCTACTCCAACCAGCAGTGGCTTTCCAAGGTCTTGGATAAATGGACTCTCAGCAATACTACTAGATAATTTTTAACCAGAGATACCCGGGATTCAGTCTGAGAACTCCTGTACATAAAGTGTTGTGTCTATCAGTGCCGTTGATGATGCTGTTGTTTCAGTGTTTCTTCGAGTTGTTTCTGCCTTATAGAAACCCTAAGGCAACCCTATTATGTGGTCTTCTTGGCAAGATTTATTCAGAGGAAGTTTGCCATTACTTTACTTTGAGGCCGAGAAGGTGGGTGACTTGCCCAAGGTCACCCAGTAGTTTCCATGACTGAGCAGGGATTCAAACTCTGGTTCCCTGGACTCCCAGTCTAATTGCTATAACATGCTGGCTTCCTATACTGGTGACACAGTCTAAAAAGGAACATCATATTTATGAAAAATCAAATAACAAAAAGTAAAAAAATAAAATAAATCGACTTCAGATTAACCAACATCCTTTGTGAAAACAGCATCTGAACAATATTTTCTGCTGTACTATATCGGCTGATTTATACAGATACTGTGTGGTACAGTTTAGGTTATTTTCCACTTGTGAAGTGTTGCCAGTGTTGACAGCAAAGAAATGCAGAACCTCACCTGCAACTTCCGGAGCTGTTTGATGGCTTCCTCACGATTCTTGTTAGCAGAGTCTATGTGGGCCTCTAGATCCTTTAGGTCCATTTCCAGCTTCTTTCTGGCTGCCACAGCAATGGAACGCTGCTTCCTCTCATCTTCCAGCTCCACTTCCATTTCTCTCACCTGTAGGGAAACAAAGTACAGACTTCTCAGTCACAAATACAATTCTCTATCTCTGAAGCAAAAGTGGAAGGAAGAAGGGAACGAGGTATTGTAAGCTTGCCATATTACCACAGAGGTGTCAAGAACCCCCTCTCTGGTTTATGGCCTTCCTGAAGGGATGCCTGGAGCAGTACAAGAGCTTCTAGATTTCTGAAATGTTACCTGTCTCATCAGCTGCTTTCTCTTTTCTTCATTCTGCTCATCACGGGCCAGTAGATCCCTTTCAAACTGAGCTTTCATGGCTTGCTGGTTCACTTCCAGACGCAGCTTGGCATCCTCTGTGGCCTGGAGCTCATCCTCCAACTCTTCCAGCTGAGTCTTCATCTCCTCCACCTGTTGCTCAAGAGCACGTTTGGACTTCTCCAACTCATGGACCTACAGCAGAGACAACCCCATTAGGAAAGCAATAGAACATCACTTATTGCCAACTCACCAACCACTTTCTATAATTCTAACCTTTTACTGGATGAATCTTTTATTGAGAGAGCTATTAATACAAAAATCACCTGCACTGATATCTAAATGTTCATCTCATCCCATCTGAACACTCACAAATATAAGCGTTATACATTTCCTCACACCACAAGGTAGGATTTTACAGTATAGTTATACATAGGCCATAGTGCAGCATATACCAGTACAGTTCCACTGAAGAAAGATGCCTTAGAAATTCCAAGCCCCAATATATTTCAAAGATGTATGATCTCCCTGTGGCACACCAGTTTGTGTGACTTCACTATGGGCTAAATGAAGCATATTATAGTTGGTGGCAGTGTTGAACGTTCAAACAATTGATATGGGTCTTACTGGAAGTCATTACAGAAGCTACATGCAGCTAACACCAAACTCACAAGCATCTATGTCTTATTTCAAGAGCACAATAAACCACTTTTAGAAAGCACTCGTCTTTCCATGGTCACTTCCCAGCTTCTTTGCCAATATTCTTCTTTTGCCAGCCCCACTGGATGATGTGAGCAACTGTAGTACTTAAGTCATCAACTGCTATGCCTGTGTTAATTGGAAGTTATCAACTTACTCCTGCAGTACCAGAAGTCATCAACTTACACTCTTGCCAACATCATCCTTGGAGCTCATCAGATCTTCCATCTCTGTCCGGAACTGCTTATTGAGACGCTCCAGCTCAACCTTCTGTTCTGTTGCTTCTTCAAGTGCTCTGGCCAAGGAGAGGGCTTTTGTTTCCTTCTCACGGGCTTCTGCTTCAGCACGGTCCCGTTCTTCAGCATATTTTGCAGAGATTGTTTTCTCCTCTGCCAGCAGCTAGAAAAGAAAAGTTACAGGTGAGCTAAACTATCCATCGTTCTGCCATTCGGTATCAGCATTAGAACAGGTTTGAAAACCAAGAATGGCACCTGAGAACCAAACATAAGACACCAAAGCAAGGTAAATGGTGAGTATTAAGAAAGAAACACCAAAACAAGAAATCATGGTAAAGGAATTGTGACATTTCTTTGCAACAGGTCTCCACTGTCCCTCATTTATGGGATAAGAAACAGAAACCCTTCTGCTCCTTCACTGAGTAATGTCCAGTGAGGAAGAAGGAGATAAAATCTTGTCGCAGGTTAAAATAAAGCGTACCTGATCAAACTTCTTCTGTTTTTTCTCCAGGTTGGAGACAATCTGCCGCTGATGATCCAAATCCACAGCAAGATCATCTAGCTCTTGCTGGAGCCTGGTCTTTGTCTTTTCCAACTTGTCATAAGCAGCTGCTTTTTCCTCGTAACGTTGGCTCATGGCTTCCAGGTCTTTCTGAAGCTTCTTCTTTGCTTCTTCCACTGACTCCAGAGAACCCACGCTATCATCCATTTTCTTCTTCATTTCTGCAATCTATGGGGATGGGAAGAAGGAGGTGGGGAAGAGCAAAGGAACAAAAAGGTAGTTGTTTTGTTGTTGTTTTAAGGAGAGTAGAGAGATACAGCAATTTTACAACTAAAAAGAACACCGGAGGACCAAATGCAACCTTGAAAAATGAACAAAAGGGGCAGAAATTTCATATTGTGGGATTAGCCACAATAGGCACATGATTGCTTGCTAACACAAGATGTAGTGGCAGGATCCAGAAAATAGCAAATTTCCAAAGGGCAGGTTTACCAATCAGAAAAAAAAAATCTTATTTCGTTAAACAAAGCAAAGTCCATTAAAAAAATTTTCATGGGCTACCACACTGGCTTATCCTATGAATTCTGGGACACAACAGAGCCACACAAAAAATAAATATGGAAAGATTGGATCTGGACACAATGGATTGCTCTTCATGTAATATTAAACATTATGTGGCGGAGCTACAGCAAGCCTTGGGTTCATGTGCTTTCTGCTTCCCCTTTAAAGGACCAACTCCAAAAAGATGTGAAAGGTCTGCTTCAGAAGAAACACACTTAAACAATACATCGTTGCTGTGCCTTCAAGTCATTTCCAACTTATGGCAACTTTAAGGAGTTTTCTTGACAAGCTTTGTTCAGAAAAAGTTTGCCACTGCCTTTTTCTGAGGCTGAGAAAGTGTGACTTGCCCAAGGTCACCCAGTGGGCTTCCATGGCTGAGTGAGGATTCAAACTCTTCATCTCCCAGTCCAGCACGCTGTATCACACTGGCTCTTTAACTATACCTTCAGATCTTTAATTGTGATTAATTAATCAACTTCTTAAACTGTAGTTTGAAACTGGGATTTTTGAACAAATTATAGATGAATATTAACCATTGTTTGTTGGACACAAAAAAAAAACCTGTCAAACTGTGGTAATACACAACAAAAACAAAAACTTCCCTCAGTCCCCCACAACCATGTTGGAAGAAAAAGAGGAGCAAGTGAACCCAAGACATATTCTTGTTAAGCTAACCTACCTGAACCTGAAGTGCAGAAATCTGTTTCCCCAAATTCCTTTTTGCTTCCTCTTCTTCTTCTAGCTGTTCTTTGAAGCTGTTCTTCTCATCTTCCATCTGCTTCAGCTTGGTGCTGAGGCTCAGTTTCTGACGGGTTTCCTCCTGAAGCAACTCCTGTAACATTCACAACATTGAACATTGAACATCTTATGCTGAAAAACTGATTAAACTTCCCAAATATAGGCCCAAAGCAAAGAGAACCTTAAGCAGTAGCAGCTTGTCAGTGAAGAGGTTCACAAATAGAACGGACCTGCCAAATGTACTTTTGTAAATGAAGCAGCAGACCAAACCAGTAGGGTGTACAAAATTTCTTTACAGCACATGCTTGTCACTGAGCACAAGTTATCAATGGAAGCCAGCATGAGCCAGATCTTCCAGTAGCAATATGAGGCATTTCTATTTGGGGTTGTTGTTGGGAGATGAGTCCTAGAAATATCATAGTTACCTTCTTTTACTACCCTGTTTGATTCATCACTCTGTGTGTGTGTGTGTGTGTGTGTGTGTGTGTGTGTGTGTGAGTGAGTGAGAAGTATGGGTACATTACTACTTCTGATAACTGCTGATCAGAAGAGAATAATCCTTCAGCATGTTGTGCTCCCAATGGTCCTAGTCTTCACATGCACCCTAAGTGTAAAGCTAAGCTGCATATTTGTGTGGAAAGAAAAAAAAATCCTCTGAAACTCTGAAGGATGTTTGAATACTGGGAGCAAATGGCATGAAAATCTCTCTGCAATAGTATTCTTCCTAACGGAGTTTCCCAAATGTCAGGAAACCCATTTTCAACCAAGAAACAGATAACAGAGAATATTATTTCTATCCCTAGAAAGACCATCTCCAGTTTCTTTCTCCCCACTTCCAAGCTGGAGAAGATAGTTGGGACTCATTCATGCTGTGCTATTGTGACACAAAAGTCTCACTCCTCCTGCCAAGGCTAGAGCTAGGAAAGTGGCCTGTCCACAAAATAGTGCTCTTCTTTGGAAATGTCTAAATCTACCCAAAACTTAAACTGATTTGTCCCCATAAAGGAAAGAAGAGGGGTTTGCTGGTTCCATTTGTAGATCTCTAGTTCTATTGTCCTTGCTCTTCTATCAGTCTACAAATCTTTCACTACTAAGCTGGAGGAAATATAGAAGTGTTTTAAAATGTTAACAGAAAGTCAGTGAGTAGCAGGAAATAATAGATAGTTATGTCAATGTCCTACCTGTGTGTCCTGCAGCTGTGACTCCAGCGTGGAGAAATCTTTGGCTAGTTTAATTGACTTGCTATCAGACTGATTCAGGAGACCAGTGACATTGTCCAATTCAACCTGAAAGAGTACAAGAGAAAACCATGAATCCAGGTTTGTTATCTACTATTGAACCTCATCATCTTAGAGCAGAAAAGGATCACCAGCAAGCAGGTGTATACACTCTCTCTTTTCAGTTAAGTCTACCTTAAATTATTGCAAGAGTCGCAGACTCATCTTAGTACCCATTAGTTTAAGCAATCATCACTTCAACTCCTGGAAAGCTACTTGCTTAATATTTACTTTATAGGTAGTTTTTGGTATTTCAGAAAGAACCACTGTTTTGTACACTTACACAATTCCTTTCTTCTTAGGGTTACAGAATAACCAGAAAGAGAAGGAGAAATCACTCAGAATCCTTACCTGCAGTTTGTTAACCTTCTCAGCCAACTCAGTTCGTACTCTTTCTCCTTCCGTGAATTTCACTTGCAGCTCTTGGAGCTGAGTTTCAACCCTCTTTCTCTTGTGTTCAGAGTCTCCTTTGCTCTGCAGAAGAGCCTTCACCTCATTGGACAGTTCAGCACGCTCACCTTCCAGGGCCTGCTTGGCCTTTTCAAGGTTCACTTTCACCTGACGGAGGCACGAAGAGAAATCTTTAAGTGGATAAAGGTTAGACCTTTATGCAGTCCCTCTAAGCTTTTACCGGCTTGCTCTCTCTGACAGATGGTGATGGAAAGACATGCCATTTGATAAAGCCAATATCAATTGGCCATTTTGCTGGGAGAGGAGGTCCCAGTCCTAAGCCTGTTCAGGAAATGTTTCCAATCAGGAAGTAACTGCCTGATCACTTCCAATTTTGAAAAAAGGTCCTAAATCATGTGAGGTTATGCAAAAATAGGATGAAATGGTGCAATGGGATCTCTAGAGGCTTCTGGGAGGTGCTGCTTACAATTTTGGCATTCCTTTTTCTTTCTGGTGAAATTACTTCAGGGGAGACAAAAGTGGGTGAATGCTCCCCTACTGAGTCCTACTGGAATGCCATTCAGTCCTTAAACTCCTTGATGCTGCCTACTCCTACTTTACAATGAAGTGTGATGAATCAAAAAATTTAGACTCATAGCATAGCATTGTATAAATGACATATGCAAGTATTAAGTACAGCGCACACCTACATATACCTTCTCTGTTGCAGTTAAGAATGCTGGCATTCTCTTCCACCCTCAATGACCAAACCAACTACCCCCTCCAAATCATCTCTCCAGAGGATCCCAGCAGATTGTGATGGAAGATGACATCACTCTGCCTCTGGCTATGCTTCTCTGATTTCTCCCTGCCCTCCACCAGTCAGTGAAAGACTGTGAAGAGTGGATTATTGCAGCAAACAGTAACTCCTAGAGGTGGTGAGATGGGAGCCACAGCTCAGTTCTGCCTGCAGAACTTTTATGCTACGCTCAGCAATGTAGCTTAGTTTGTTATTCCAATGCAAGATCCTGATCTCGAACATGGGCTCAGTATCCAAGCGAAAGAACAACAATAAATCTGCAGCTTTTTGAGTCTGTATTAAGCAACACTTGTGACACTATGAAGTAAAGCTGCAAAGACAAGGTATCTGTTGCAATAATGAGAACAGAAAGAAGACCATATGGTTGTGTTGTTGCTGTGTGCTTTCAAGTCATTTCTCACTTATAGTAATTCCTAAGGGAAGCCTATCATGGAATTTTCTTGGCAAGATTTGTTCACAGGGGTTTTGGCACTGCCTTCCTTTGAGACTGAGGGAGCGTGATTTGCCCAAGGTAATTGAGCGGGTTTCCACAGCCAAACGGGGATTTAAAGTCTGGTCTCCAGGAGTTCTAGTCCAACACTCAAATGAGTACACCACGCTGGCTCTTACCATGTTGTTACCAGTTATTATAAGAAAAGATTATCAATATTAATAGCCAGTACTCTTGCAGGTAAAAGGAGGCTACTTAGATTAATGGGCAGTCTAATCAATGAGCAAAACTCATTTAAAGCCAAGGTACCCCTCCCTGATGAGTTATTGAAGCATGTGTCAGCTTTCGTAAGTCATGTTAGAACATCACTTTTAGCCACCAAATATATCATTTTTGAAAGAATTTCATGGAAGGTAAGGTCATTTCAAAATGTGCAATATAGCAATGTTGCTCTTATACTACACATAAAAGAAACAGGGAAGTGATTCCTGGCACCATGCTTCTCAATGAAGCTCTTAGCACTGGCATCACACTTTTTCGACATCTCATGTACCCGTTTAGTCTGCTCCAACTGTTCTGCAAGCTCCTCCACAGCCTGAGCATGTTTCTGTCTCATCTCTTGTATTTGTGCCTCATGGGTCTTTGCCTCTTCATCCAGAGTCTTCTTTAGAAGAGTCACTTCTTGCTCACGTTTTGACCTATCAAAAAGTCCAGACATTTCTATTTAGCTGGTTCCTTGTAAGACTAAATATATGCATTCCAAGACTACCACAGATTTGGGGCTTGACACAATCATAAAGTTATTGCAGTGTGCCTTTAAGTCATTTCTGACTTAAGGCAACCCTAAGGCGAACCTTGCACAGGGTTTTTTTGCAAGATTTGTTCAGAGAAGGTTTGCCTTTTGCCACTCTTTGAGGCTGAGTGAGTGTGATTTGCTCAGCGGGTTTCTGTGGCCAAGTGAGTATTCAAACCCTAGTCTCCCAAATCCCAGTCCAAAGCTCCACCACTAAACTACGCTGGCCCTCTACCCAGGTACAAAGCTGACGAAGTGACACAGCACAGCATAAGAAGATAAGAATAGTGCTCCATTAGAATGATGTCCACCATAAAACCAGCAAGTCCTCTTGGGTTTTCATCTTTTCAAGAGGCAAAACTGGTCTCAGTGGACTGTAGGAGGCAAGTGCCACAGTTACCTGAGTTCCTGCTGTGCTGCAGTTGAGTCAAGGGTGTCCTCTAGCTCTGTCTTAAGAGCCTCAAGCTCTTCACCAAGATCTCGCTTCTGTTTCTCAGCTTTGTTCCTGGCAGCCCGCTCTGACTCCAGGTCTTCCTGAAGCTCTGTTATCTGAGACTCCAGCTCACGGATCTTCTTCAGAGCCATGTTCTTCTGAGCAGCTTCTTCTTCCACCCTGCACAAAACAGAAACATGTCAGGTTTCACGGACCATTTAGCGGACATTCATCCATAGGAAAGTTACAAAAGGTGTCGAAGGCACACACACTGATGGGAATTAAGTCCCACTGAATTTTACAGGGGTTACCTCTGAAAAAGACATATATAGGATGCTTTGGGAATACAGAGGAAGAATCTACACAACAGGGATTAGATGGGCTTTTCACTACCCTAGACACAGGCAGGGAATCACATCATCAACCAGAAAACGTTACAACTCATTCCTCACCCTTTCCCTTAGTTCTTTCATGTTGATACTATTCAAAGGAGACACCAATGCCCTTTGGTAGGCCATCTTACAGTTTGAATTGGATTCTATTGGGAATGTCTAATTTCAGCCTTCTACTCCAAAAAGAAGATCAAAATTAGCAAGTAAAGTTCAAATGAGAGACAATAGCTTAAGATATGGCATTAGAGAATGTTATGGTTTATGTTGCTATTGCTGTGTGCCTTCAAGTCGTTTCTGACTTATGCAACCCTATGGTGAATCTATCACAGGGTTTTCTAGGGCTGAGAGTGTGTGATGTGCCCAAGGGCCTTCACTGGGATTCCATGGCCAAGTGGAAAACAGAACCCTGGTCTCCAGGGTTGTAGTTTAACACTCAAACCACTACACCACACTAACTCTTCTTTTTACTGGTATTTCCTGATCTTATCAAACCATGAAGACCTGTTGTTTTTGAAGCAGAGTACATTTAGAAAGTAATTATCTGACAGTAAATTATGTGTCCAACCCTTGAATCAGGGCTTGGCAACTACTAGGATATGGGGGCTATACTTGCCTCTCCGGGGGACCTTGCAGAAATACCCTTTTTTTATTACTTTACACACACAAACCCCTAAAAATGGTCCATCGTGCTCCCAGAAGGCACAAGGGGCAGATTTGCCATGTTTTAGGCAGAGGAAAGGACTTCTTCTCACTAGGAAGTACTTCCTAGTAAGAAAAAAAGGCCAACCCCCTGATTCCCCACGGCCTAGGCCTCACCTAGCCAAAGCAGCTTGCAACTCCTCCTCTTTTTTTGCCAGCTGCATTTTGAGCTCTGCTATTTGAGCCTGCAGTTCAGCTATTTGATCATGCAGATCTGTAGAGTCCCCTTCTAGCTTCCTGCGAGTCTTCTCCAACTCCTGCCGCTGCTTTTCTTCTCGGCGCAATCGCTCTGGAGGAGAAAACAGACTAGGTTAACGGTGCACTTCATTTCTAATGAACACATTTCATTTAAGAAAGTCAGAATTGCAGAACCTGGATTCCAGTGCAGCCACTGCAGTGGGCAGAACTGAGACTTCCTAATTCAGGTATTCACATCAAAGATCAGTGTTGGAGGTGCTGCCATTTAAACTTCTCAATATTCATTCATTCCTCTCCATGTTCCTTCCATACTATCCACAAAACAGCCCAACTAAAGCAAACTATGACATTTCCTCAAAGATATGGAAAATCTTTACAGGCATTCTAAGCAAAAGATTGAAATTGCTCCCAATCTTCAAAACAGCAAGTCAAATTAAGCAACAGTCTTTATAGTATTATTAGCCATGCCAAAAAAGTATCTTTTAGAACCAGTAGTAGTAACACAAACCCCAGTATTCAGGCACTGCTGAATACACAAGAGCAGAAATATTCCCACAGCAGGAGGAGAAATGGAACCAGCTGCTCTTCTCCATTGGTCTGCTTTAGAGATTGTTTTTATTCAGACCAAAGCTCAGCTGACAAAGTATATAACCTTCAAACATCCATCCACTGAATGGTTCTATCGGACTGATCAATATCTCCCATACAAACCCTCTACAGCTTTAGTGATATTAACTCATTGGTATCCAAAATCCAATGAAGTGAGAGAGACTTAACAGATCCTGTGCATAAAGTGAGAAATGGATAGATGGGAGTTGGGGGAGGCTGAACATGCTAAGCCCTCAGAGGTTCTTTCCCTACCTTCCAGCTCTGTTATCATTGCCTCGTGCTTGTTCTTGAGTTTAGCTAAACTCTTTGACTTCTCTTCTTCCTCAGTTAAGTTAGTGGTGAATTCAGCAACCCTGTCTTCCAGCAGTTTCTTCTCCTACACAAGCCATAAAAAAATATGTGTTGATGAATTATAAAAATTGAGGTGTCTTAGCTTCCCTTTTGAGACCAGGGAAAAGAGCTGCAAATGAAATGAATTAATTTCACTCCAGATTGTTCTTAAACAGCAAATGCTCCTCTAATATCATGAGCACTGAACTCCCCCCATTATCCAGCAATACCCCACAATCTGCACCATTGCCTACGTAAAAGTATCTTTTAGCATTAGGATGCTTGCATCTGAACAAGTGCTTCCATTCTCTTCTCAGAAGCAGGTCAGCATCTGAAAATCCAATTCTGGCTTAGCGTTTCAGTGCTGCAATGTGGTTTGTGTTCAGGTTCAGGAGAAATTGTACTTATTGCAATTATTTGGTTCAGGACAGTGGTCCTCTTGTAACCACATTTCCACAGGAAATTAACAGACAGTGCTCAAGCACTTAATATCTCTCTTTGCATATTCCCCAGGAAGATTTACTGAACAGGTATTGAGTAATGACAATTCACAAGACATAGACCCACCATATATTGTCCAAGAAGGCTCACAAAAAAAGATTACATGCAAATTAACACACTCCACCTATTAGATATAAAATAACCAACAAGCAACTGAATGACAACAGAGCAACAATCCAATTAAAACAACCTTAATTTTGGAGATTTGACATTGTATTCTTGTTTCACCTGCTGTTTCCTTAGTTCTGTAGCTATTTCATCAAGTCTTAAAAATTATCAAGGTATGATCAAACAGAAAAGGCAGAGTATATTGATCTTTAATCTCCTCTGGGAAGGAAGGTATCAACTAAGCTGCCATCTTCTTGATGTTCATATTAGAATATGTTATTTGCTCTTTTAAAATTCTGAGAAAAATAAAATTGGAACACAAAGGTTTGACAGAACCCACTGGGACACCACTGCCAAAATCCAGCAGCACAACAGCAAATCCCCCATTTCTGGACTTAAGTATGCCATGCAGACAACATGGACCTGGTTCTAGAGGAGAACTGCACTCCTGGAAGCCTCTGGTAAGCATGATTCTCTTGTAAAACAAGGCACATGTCCCTCAAACATGTTGTTTTAGAATGAAAATACAATTTAGACAAAAAGGAAGCCGAATTCATCCAATTCTGATTGCTGCTCTGTGACCAAATTTTGGTAGCTCATAGTGGAATGGAGGTGGGGGCTGAACTTAGTGCGAAGTTGCTACCAAGCTGCACCAAAGCTGCCCTCCTCTGCATTAGAGAAGGAAAAAGAAGCCAGTAGTAATAATAGTCTTTCTACCCACAATGGATATTCTGGGAGTTATGTTTCATCAACCCATCATACAGGAGTTTGGCTTCTACCTTACCTTAGCCAGTTTGCAGTTTTGATCTTCTAATACTATCAGGTCTTCCTCCAGCTTCTTTAGTTTTGCTTCAGTGGTCACTTTCTCCAGCTGTAGCTTTTGCCTGGCACTTTCCTCTTCCTCCAACTGTTCTTCAAGTTCCTGCATCACAATCATGGAAAGGCATGGCATTCACTAGCCTGATAAGAGTCTAAGAGGGGCCTAACTTTTAACAGCATCATAAGACTTTCAATCTGACAACTAGCAATGCTTACAAGCTGGAGGAGTAAACACACTTGGGTCCAGGTTTTTCCACAGCCATATTCATTGATCAACCAAACTCAGCTACTACTTCTGCACTTCTTCACTCCAGACCTACCCCATTTGTCCTTTCACTGGGTGTCATGTTACGGCACCACCCTCAATCTTGCCATTACCTGAATATTCTGCTGCATTTTCTTTTTCTCAGTTTGCAGATGCTGGCACCGTTCTTCCTCTTCCTCCACTCTGGCCTCCAAGTCATGGCATATCTCTTCCAGCTCCTGTTTTTTTGCTGTCAAGCGGGCTCTGATCTCCTCAGCCTCAGCACACAGCTCTATCTCTGCTTGTAACTGCTCTTGCAACTGCATCTTCTCTGCCAGGAGCTGTACAACACACACACACACACAAAGTAAAGTCAGCTTGAGACTTGAAGGTTCTGCAGACATTAAAAACACTGGATTTAGTTTACACATTGGTTGCCTTTAGCAAGATATAGACCAACCATATTTGTAATCAAAAGCTTCCTATGATCCCTTCTGCACTTGTTACGAAGTTTTGTAGTCTCATCCTCAGACGTAGGCTTCATTCCTAAACATACTTGCCTGGAAACTCCAGTAATTGAGATTTGCACTTGAAAAGGCAAGTAAGGGTTTGTGCTTAAAAGCACTTAGCTCTCACACTCTCTCCCCCCTCGCCCAGATATGTACACAGCAAGGAGAACACATTTGATAATCAAACAATCTGTAAAGCAGGACTGCACAATTTGCAGCCCTGGGGTTGCATGCAGCACTCAGCTGCTCCTTGTGTAGTTACCAAAGCCAGCAGGTTCCCCTGAGCTCAGTGAAGATTACTGAGGAAGGAAGTGGGCTCAGGTAGGTAAAGTAGGCAGGGGGATAAGGCATATGTCTCTTTGTGGAGGAGGAGAGACTGTGTGTGCGCACACACACATTAGGTGCGCGACTGTGTGCATATGCAGCCCTCAACTACCAAGCAAATACAAGACTCACAGGCAAAACTCTTCAGTCCCAAACAGCTGCGCACACTTACTGTGAAGTATTTAGCTCAGGAAGATTTAATGAGAACTCCATGCCACGAAGAGCAGGTTCTACTGCATCACTTTATACTAACACAATACTATTCAAAGTCAATTAAAACGGCAAAACTTTCCAAGAATGTACAAGCCAAGGAGGAAATGATCATCCAGTCCTTGGGAGAACAACCATCCGTTCACCTGTGTCTGAAGAGTTTCCATTTCTGTCAGTCTGTTTTCTGCAGCCACCTGTTTTTCTTTCACCTTCATCAGTTCTTCCTCCTTGGCCAGCATCTCCTCCTCTTGCCGGCTCACTTGCAGCAATGGCTTCACCTGTGATGAGTCAATATAAATAAATAAGTTATTTTATGTCTTCCAATCTGTGTGCTAGGGAAACATTTGGTCATTCCTGCACAGAGTTTCCAAGTTCAAAGCCCTGGCAGCATTTGGGGCTAACTTCTATCTTAGAGCCAATGAGCAATTTTTGAACGAATGTCCTAAGCATGGAGCACAACACATGAGATTGGTAAAGAGATGCAGATCAGAAACAGACCATGTTTCAGACTACAACTTCCAGAATTTCCTATTGCTGATAACACTGGCGGGAACATCTGGGAGTTGAAGACCAAAACATGTGAAGGGCCGAAGGTTCCTCCATTCACGCTGTAGGGAGTGGGCTACAGGATCTTTAACATCAAAGCTCAAATGTCCTATCACTTTTCTGCTTCCACAATCACTACCTTTGTAAACAATCTCCACCACTGCCAGTTGCGAAGCTTCAAGTAGGCAGCACAATTCCTCTGGAGCACCTTCATTGCTGTTAGCTGCTGTTGACGTTTGGCAAAAGCCCTGTGATGGGAAAAGTGAAATAGGAAGAAGACGAGAAAAGGTCAGAGAAAAAAAACTACAGACCTTGAAGCAAAAAGCAAAGCCCTAATTTGATTTTTCCTACTGTATCATTCCTTTCACTCTCAAAATTCTGTTATCAATTCCTGCCCCTGTCCTCTATCACTTTATGTATCTAGGTGGGCAACTGTGGGTGGCTAGGACTCATTAGCCCACATGAAACTTTGGAGGGTTGTACTCCTCACAAAAATACTCAAAAATGTATTGCCCCCAAAGGTCTCCTAGGGGGCATGATGAGCATTTTCATCATGTTTCACCCCCCCCCCAATCCATTTTAGATGCAAGAGAGCTGCTTTTTTAAAAAACAAGAAATGAGTGGATATCACTTCCTGTTAACCTCCTATTTTCAAAAGAGGTCTCTTCTGGGCCCGAAAGGTCTAAAGGAGGCCCAGAAACATGGCAAAAATGCCCCATGCTATCTATGGGAAATATGGGGGCAACTGGGAGCAATCTTTTTTGCAAAAAAAATCTTGAGCCCAGGGGGACCTGCAGTCTGCATGCTGCCTGCAGGCCAAAGACAGACCACCCATCATATATAGAATTACCAGAGAGAAAACTGGAGAGGGTTCTTGTACCTTTTAAATTGTACAAAAGGGGAAATTTCAATAAGTGTTGCTTGTTACTTGTTTGTATAACAAGTATCACCTGCTGAAATTCCCTCTTATATACAATCCTGACAGGGACAGGAGCAGGAGCCTTCTCCAGTTTCCACTCTGACAACTCCAGTTATATATGAACAGTATCCCCACTAACAGTTTTGGAAGACCCCATCACTATTTGCTCCTTATCCCTTATCTCAACCTGGTTCTCTTCTGTGGGGTTCATAGCTCTTCCATGCTACAAACACCACCTGCATTCCTTCATAATACAACCACGATGCTTTATTCCTTGAATCTGAACTAACTGTGGCAAGACATCTGGTGACTACAAAACTGTAAATGTGTGTTGGCATTTCACTTTGATTTAAAGCAGCAGGTATGCAGGAAGACACTGGGACTTTAGAAAACTCAGTATCCCACACTTAAATATTCTACTCAGCTTGTACTCTGTATTTCATTTATCTAGCTTTTCTGCATTGTAAGAAAATCAGAGCAAGAGCCAAATGGAGCTTTCAAAGTTTAGAATGCCAACAACTTCTTGCCAGCTGGCCAAAGACATTAGTTAACAAGCAAGGATTACACATTGCTTTGTACTTACTTTCTAGCCAAGTAGCCTCTACAGCATGCCTGGAACCCAATAATAACATCTGTGATTTTCAAATCTCTTTCTTCTTCAAGGTGGGCAAGGACACCTGCTCGGAAAAATACTTTGCTCTGTCCAATCCGGTAAAGATTTGGGTCCAGCTCTAAGGCTTTGATCTGAAAGAGAAAAGAATACACCTAATTATTAATACTGAAAAATAAATCAGAGGAAAAAGCTCTGCATAGACAAATCCCTCCATGTTCAATTAAATAACAGGAGACAATGGTATTCTATCAGACACTGAGGTTTTCCACAGGTATGAACAAACATTCAGGAGTCTTCATTTAACTACTGCAGAATTTTCTCATTGAGACACACATTTACAAAGAATACTCCATGTTCATCTTTAAATGATGAGTGTGTTCTGGGATGTTCTGTCACCACAGATTAATAGAAGAATCAGCCTTGACACATGATATTAACTCAGGAAAAGGGAGCAATAGGAGGCAATGGGAATTCAGATACCAACTATTTCCATCATGAAAGAGCACCATGCTTAAAACACTCTTCCATACCCACAGTGCTTATCCCTCAATGATAAACCGAGGTAGCTGTCACTAACAGAGCCTGACTTTCCACAAGTCATTAGAATCTTCACTAATTCAAGTTTACTGTGTCTTCCTCATCAATGAAGGAATGTATTTAGTCTCCTCACTTTTCCTGATCTCAAAAATTGGAGCAAGAAACTCACCATCAGCACACAGGCTTGCTTTCCATCCATAAACCCTTTTGGAATGGCATTTGGAGTCAGGATCTCATATCTAGAAGGAAAGATGTTATAACTCCATTACTAACTCATATCCTTTGTATGATAGAAGAACTATGGGAAGAGATTATCCTACTATAGAACTTTTACTATGCAGTTATATTAATTAGAGCTTTGGGAGAATAGTGTCTTCCAAACAAATTGGTAGCACTCTGATGCAAAGGAGGAGGGTGGTATAGTGGTTTGAGTACTGAACTAAGACTCCAGGGTCATTTCCACACTAGACTGTTATAGCACTATTATTCCACTTTCAAAATCCTATGGAATCCTGGGGTTTGCAGTTTACGGAGAGGCTGGCCGGCCCCTCCCTAAACTGCAAACCCCAGGATTCCATAAGACGTTGAAAGTGGAATAATAGCGCTATTACAGTCTAGTGCGGAAATGGCCCTGGAAACCAGAGACTGAATCCCTGCTCAGATACAGAAATCTACAGGGTAGTCTTGGGCAAGTCACGCTCTCTCAGCAATAGAGGACGGAAATGGGAAACTCCCTCCGAACAAATCTTGCCAAGAAAACCCCATGATAGGTTTTGCCTTAGGGGTGCCATAAGTCAGAAATGGCTTAAAGGCACACAACAACAACAAAGTGTCCTTTTTGCCAAGCACATGTCATAACTACTATTGTCAAGAAAATTATCCAATCCAGTCTTAGCACTTGGGGAGTGAAGTAGGCAACTGTCCTCCACTGATGTACTACCTGCCAAAAGAGATGAAGGATACGTTGAAGATCTGTTAGAAGGCCATTCTAGTCCGAAGTCCCTCAGTCAGGTGACCTGCTGGCACAGCCAAGTTCTCTACCCAGGGATTTTATGCCACCCACTAATTAAGAGTAGATGACTGACTGTAAGGACAGAGTTCCTTTCAAGAACTGTGTGCAGATCCAGGCTGAAGCCATAGGTCAATTTTACCTTTGTCTGAACTCCTGGAAGACAACTCTGTTGGGGAAGCCTTGTCTGCAGATACGGATTCCCTCTAGTACTCCATTGCAACGAAGCTGATCTAAGACCAGGTGTGGGTCCAGCTTCCCAGCCTGTGGAGGAAGGGCAAGTTATTTACAAGGATGTCCGTGTAGTACATAATCATGGATTCTCCGCTTAAATTGGCATAAGAGTTGCACCTTTCCCCAGAGAAGACAGACCTACTACTGTTATTCATACTTAAATATCCAGACTGAATTATTGCAAGGCATGCTACATGTGGTTTACATTTGATGAAGATCACTGACTAAAAGTGATAAATGAATTAAGTGTTCACACTGATGGCAGTTTCCAAAGTAACAGCTAAACAATGGAGAACTGCAAAGCTCCTAATGCTGAATTACTTGTATTGCAGAACAATGGCAAATAGCTGTGGCAGAAAACTGATGCATCACATTAGCTAAAACTAAAGCTAAAATATCCTATTTTTAAAGAACAACTACATGGCATTTCATCTTATATCCAGATCAGGGACATATAAAACAATATCAAAGCTTCTCCTCAGATTAAAGAAATTAAACATCAATTGTTATTATGAAGGACTATGAAGAAAATCTCCAAACTTACATTTTTTACCTGCAAAGTAAAGGAAGAAAAACATTTTAAAGATACTATCTTCTGTGAACAATCAGACATAGCCATGATAGAACTGTCTTCTTTTTGTCTCTTGAGGTTTTTTTAATTTTGACACTACTTTTGAATTTTATAACTTTTATAATGCTTAAATAAAAAATATTTTTAAATGGAGATGCGCATTCAGAAGTCATGTTAAAAAAACACCTGCAAAAGTGCTGACTAGGACTAGCAGATTGAAGGAGAGCATTATAATATTGCTTCATTCATGCTGGCTATCAAATTGTTTTCAATACCAATCCTGTATTATGCGTCTTACCTGTAAATCCCTAAATGGCTTGGGATCAGTGTACACAAATGTACCCCCCCACCATTATTTGTTTGCCAATACATTTGAGGGGGGAAAAAATCTCAAGTCACCCACCACCATCTGGACTTCAACAAATAGCCAGAGGAGATAAACCTTTTTTGGTGGTGACAATTCTCTGTGGAATGCCCTCACCAAGAAGAACTACCTGAAAACACTGCCTTCTCCTTAATGCTGAAACCATGTAGGCCTTTTGAAAGTAAATCTATCCCTGTTATCTGGCGAGTTATCATACCGTTATTTTCTGCTCCTTTTCCTTGCTGCTGAAAGGTAATATTCCTGTTCTTATGTTTTTTTTCCTTGTTTTGTTTATTTATTTATTGCTAGCCACTATGGTTATCCTTTACATAGACAAGGTATGATTATCTTAGTAAATAAATACTATAACTTCCTATTAGAAAAATCTGTGCAAGCCTCTCTCCTAATGGTCAGGAGACATTGTCCAAACTCCCCAACAAAAAGTGCTTTTGAACATAATTGAAAAGATTGTTGCATGGGAGAACCCAAGATATATGGGATCTTCCAAGAACACAAAGAACTCCAAAGCCAAATCAGATTCAAGGCAACCATGTATAAGGGCAGAGAGACAGTGAACAAAACAGCTATCCCCTACCAAACACTCTTCAAAAACACAGGCATGAGTGGCAGTCTTTAGAATCACTTTTGGACTCCAGCTAGATTATAATGCTACTGTTTATTTGAAAGAATTTGAACTTTACCTTCTTTTCATGGTTGGGGATGATGCAACGGACAAAGTTGGGATTGGTGTTCCTCAGAGTGGCCATCAGCTTGGCCAGTTGCTCTTTGTATAGCTGTCCGACTGTTCGAAACATGCCCTTCCTGGTCTTAAAGGCCCCAGGCAGTGCTGAATCAGACATGCCAGCAACTTGATCCAGCCCAACTATGCGATCAACTGGAGAAAACATTCAAAATGGTTAGGTTATTTCCCCACAGCTCTGGCGGCAATTGTATGTAATTTATCTGGACAGAGCAAGGACAGAAGAGGAAGTTGCAGGAATCATTTTGCTTCATCTCTCTACAGATGTAGAAGTCCTGTTCATCATTTGTATTAGGGCAACAACAAGAAGGGAAGAAAGCAGCCACTGACGACTAAAGCTAGGATCCATCACATGCCTGACAGATCCAGCTGATAGCTGAAACAGCAATTTTAGGCCAAGGATTACAGTAGAATTGGCACAACAAACTTGATTCAGTCAACTCATTCCCTATAGCTCTTTCATGTCTGTTTTAACAAGAATATAACGATGCCTTCTTGTAAAGATAGCTGTGGCAGAGTTAACTCAAGATTTTTTCTTGCCTCCACTAAGGAATTCTGTCATGTAAGTCAGAACTATGGGAGACAGCAGTCAAGCTGAGAGGACATGCTGTGAAGATGCTCTTGAGAAATATGTCTTTTAAGATTTGTATGTTCAAGCACAGTGCAAAATAAGAGTGCAGAACGTGGTATCATTCTGAAATACATTTTGTAGTAGAAACAGGCTTAGCATCTCTAAGATAATTAATCAGTGAGTTTCCCATTCTACATTCACTAAAAAAATGCACATTGTATGTCTTGTGAGTAATACTATATAGCATTTATTAAGTGATAGTCATAGGCCCTTTAACTAATATAAGCTGTCTGGCAAGATACACAGGTAGACCAGAATTGAATGTTCATATATTACAGCAGTTTACTAGTACTTAAAGCAACTGACTTGTTTGCTCACTATTTTTCCCTGTGGTGGCCACACATAAGATTAACAGAACCCACTTCTTACAGACTATTATAATGGGCAAAAGTTCTAACAAAGTTCATTATTATGACCATGGTATCAGACAGAAGTCTTCAAAACAGAACATGTTAAAAAGAATGTGATCAGCCAAGTCACTTACATTTGCCTGGGGGCAATGCATCTACCCACTATCTGATCTCAACTATGTAGTTTTGTTTTGTTTTGTTTTTTTAAAATCAGAAATGAGTCTCAAAAGAAGCCCTTTAATTTCCCAAAAGCAGGATTGCATTATGTATTGATAGACAAGATGCATGGCTAGAGTAGAGTATCTTTGTGTTATACAGCTGAGAACCAGGATGCTTCTTTTCTCTCAAGTATAAATGCTCATTTTATTTAAAGATAAAATGTTACTCGAAGAGTCTATAACAAAAGGAATTCACAGGATGACTAAGTTCTTCTAATCTACATAGATGCAAGCAAATATGTTATTTCTCACAACAGAAACTTCAACATTCATCAGTTGTAACATTTTGACCAAGGAAAATAACATTAGCCACTGGAGAGCTTAATTGCTGTTCCTTATGTGCAAAATCATCAGACTAGAGCCACAAATAGTCATCTTGCAAGCCAATTCTACTGGGTTTATATGTAGAGGAAGATTTTAAGATGGTCATTCCTATAAACTCTTAAGCCAGTACCATCCATGTATACCCTGCTGCCATACCAGTGTGATCACATCTTGCTTTAAAAAACTGATATTTTTCCCCAACTCCAAGAGGATCTACTAGCAAAAAGCAGAAGGACTGGATGAGACAGACAAGCAGGAACAATAATAGAGGGAAAAGAAGAATTAATGGAAGCATTTCTTGCATGGCTCTAGAAGGAATCACATGACACGACACAACAGCCGGGTTCTCAGTCACCTGGTTCTAGATGAAGAATAGGAAAATGTTGATAGAAATAGGCTCTCTGAATGTTCTGCATCTCTGCAACAGAGACGTCAAAGGAAAACCCAAGAAAAGAGACAGCAAAAGTAAGACTTAAAGCAACAAATAATCCAGAGTGCAAGACACCTAATGGCACTGGAACAAGCAAAGAAAGTCCTTTAGCGGCAAGGTTTGGCTTTATTTAATTAATCCCTACATTTGGATGTGGGAAACGATAAGAACCATATGTCTGAAAGTTATTCTAAGATACTACCCTGGCAGCCTGACCTTTTAGCAGCAGCAACAACAAAAAGAGCTTTTAAAATAGAGATTACATATACACAAGTTTTGGATTATGCTGATGGCTGTGTATCAAGTGCTTGCAGATAACGGATAATGACTCTTAAAAGGAAAATAGAGAAGAATTCTGGTTCCATACCATCTTTCCACAGTTCGGACACAAATTTATCAGAGGACTGGTGTAGCAGAGTAGCAACATTATCATTCAGAGGGTCCATGTTCTTCATCAACCATTCATCAGCTTTATAATCAACCTAGAGAACGAATTTGTTATCAACATTAGCCACAGGTGATTAACTTCGCCTCAGTACTGAGGACCATAGAGAGATTAGCATCTGTTGGGTTTTACATAACTATTCCGAGAACTTACCCTTCCAGCATAGTGTATAATGCAGAAGTCAGCTTTATCTTTCAGCTGCTTTGGCTTCTGGAATTTAGGGTGACTGCCTTGTTCTTGCACCACCTTTTCCACAAAACTTTTATCAGTAGCTTTTGGGAACCAGCATTCTTCATCCAGGAGGGCCAATATGCCTGGGGGGCCAGCCTGTGGGAAGAGACAGAAATCAGCACTAGTACCAAGATATAAGACCATGGGCAGTTTGAGCACAAGAGAAAACATCTATTTCTAGCAAATAAGGCATAAGCAGCTGTTTGGAAGACCAGAAGCAGTCTTTTAGCACATGTATTTTCTTGCTCTTTGCCATTCATATAATTTATACTTGAAATGCTTCATAATTAGATTAAATTTTGCCAGCATCACCCCTCTTGTTTGCTGTCCTCCTGCAAGCCGAAGTAAGCTCCTAACACATACCAAACTGATTATGCCTGATTTGTACAGCTCAACACCATAACTCAATATTCCTTAATACTCAGAGCAGGATACATTACTCACCGGTTTTTCTATAAGATCAATGCAGGGCTGTAGATCGAGACCAAAGTCAATGAAATTCCACTCTATGCCCTCGCGCTGGTATTCTTCTTGCTCCAAGATGAACATGGTGTGATTGAAGAGCTGCTGCAGCTTTTCATTTGTGTAGTTAATGCACAACTGTTCAAATGAGTTCAGCTGTTCCAAGGAAAGAAATCATATGGAAGATATGTACCATAATACATATTTAAATGTACCCTTATATGTGTATAATTCCAGACTCCTAGAACAGCGTACCAAGTACCAACAGGAAACCCGACAGGATACACTGGCAGACAAACAAGTGGCCTTCCGTATTTTTAACCCCTCACTTTTTAGCAAACTACCTAATTATTATTTTATTTACTAGGAAGACACATGATAGCAAAACTGTACAGGTTATAAATATTTTTCTTTAAAGTAAAGTTTAAAAAACAGTTATTTTGTAACACTTGAATGTTACAATCATACCAAGAATTAGGATATTAAGCCTAACAGGACAAATACAATCTTTCCAAAAGTGTACTTCCAACTTTAACCAAAATTCATCCCATTCCTCTTTCCTCAAATCTCCAAATGAGGGGAGAGACAGAGAGAGACAGAGAGAGAGAGAAAGAGAGAGAGATAGAGAGAGTCAGAGATGCATAACAATTCTCAACAGCTCTGAAGCTGTGCTTCTATGCACATGCAAAAAGGAGTCCTAACTAGAGTAAAAGAATCTAGTTATTTCAGGATTTCCTTCTCCTAGCTGAGCACAGGGAGATGACTGAAGCATCACAAATCAAATTGAGGTCATCAGTTAGCACTCTTCTAATTATGACCTTCTGTTTTACCCCAGGATATTCAGCTCAATTACAAGACATTTTGGCCTTGGTATTGTCATTCCCACTCAACTTGAAGATGACACACCCAGCCTGCCAAATTAGCTCCTGAACTGCAGTAGCACTAGCCATTTCTTTCCCTTAGGCACTGAAAGCACTGCTTCTCCGCCCTGATTCACTACTTTTTACCTTATCCTTTCTCTGCAAAACTTTTGAATTTATTTCAGCTGAGCTCTTACAAAATCTATTTTGACCCACAATATATCAACCCTGTTTCCTCCAAGCTATAGATAAGTTTATGCTCGAATAAAAGAAGCGCTCCTACTTACTTCAAAGATTTCAAATCCAGCAATATCAAGGATCCCTATGAAAGATGCTCCTTGCCTCTTTGTCTTATCCAGTGCTTTGTTGATGCGCATCACTAGCCACCTGAACATGCGCTCATAAGTGGCTTTAGCCAGAGCCTCAATGGCAAAGTCAGCCTGAAAAAATGGATTCAAGTCACATGTAATGTCCAAATTAAATAGCACAGAAAGCATTATCACAGCTCATAGATTCCTAGTTGAAGTGCTGAGTTACTGCCAGGCCCTCTATCTTGTAAAAATTATGAGCCATTTCAAATATTATAATCCTCAAAGTAACATAGGAGTCATTTAGTAGTGTTGGGGTGGATTAACTTATTATGTCCAGACAAAAGGAGAAAGATAGGAAAACTACCTCAAAGTGAAACTTAATCTGACCTGGTGGACAGCAAAAATAACACATGGAGATTTCTTTTAGAACATCTCTTTCTCATATCATCTAATTTTCAAGGAATCTATTTTATTTTTCCAATTCTGCCTCATTTGAACCATGAGAAAATAGCAGGCTTCTAGAACTCAACTTTCATCTCCAAAAGTTAACAGGATACAAAATTGGCAGCAATAAAAACACAATGTTGTTATGGGGAACACATGAAGGTGGCTGCTTGTAAGTTTTTTTGCAGATAGAAAGCATTCCTAACTGCTATCATCCACACTATGTCTCTATGTAACTACACAACTAAGAACGGTGAACAATTCACACGTTCAAGATTTAAATACAATCCTACATATAATTATTTAAACGTTAAATCCCACTAAGTTCCGCCTGATTTTCTTCCTCCATCACCCAGTTTTTATTTGTTTTTATTTTTTGAACTTCCATTTGTTGCAATACTGCATAATACATACTTGCTCTTTAGTCTGAGCTTTCTGGACATAGTCTCGGCCCACTTTGATGCGAGGTGTAAGAATTCCTCTGGTGAAGTCTGTCACGTTGATACCCAGAAGATGAGAAACTTTCTGAGCAGCTAGAAGAATGAAAGAGCAGGAGGAGATATTTAGTACTTTTTCCTCCTCAATTTTATTGTGAAATGGAAAATATTTGCAAATAGCTGTTTCTGAGAGAATCACGTAATGAGACCTAATAGCTCTCCAAAAGTACATTCAAATTACAATGAGAGATTGAAGCGTTTGGCTTGTTTCAATTTCCAGAGAAACACACAGATGACCACTGTTTTGTGTATGCCACTGAAAAGGTCCCAGGGCATAGATTGCAGACACAGGATACAGCAAGGTTGCTAAAACCAAGCAGGTTTGAATCTGGTCAGCACCTGGTTAGGAGACTGCTCATGTACCCATGCATATGGCAAAAAGTTGTTCTATCATGAGAGAAAGATGGGATGTACAGTGGGCTCTTCTTACCTGCGACCGCCATGTTTGTGATTTCCAGCACAAGCAAAGCATTGTGTCCTTGTACCTAAAATGGTGGTAACATGTGCATGGACATGCTGAAGCATCTGCATGCACATCGCCATCACTGAATATAATGGGACACACACATTTGTGAATTCCATTATTCATGGGGGGGGTGTTCCTGGAACAGAACTCCTACATACATAGAGGGCCCACTGTACATGTAATTAATAAAAATTTTTGAGAACAATAACCACTACTTCTTTTCAGACTGCCAAATTAGATGACTGAAGAACCTTCTTGATTATAAACCAAGCATCTAAGTATGAGAAAGTTTAAGCCCTAAATTCTCTGCTCCTTTAATAGATGCCTCTTAATTTCTGGAACACTTCCAAGAGATTACTTTCAATTTGTCACAGTTTCATGCATGTGGATTCACACGCATGGTGCTACCAATTTCATAAATATTTATAGCTGGAAGGCACACCGATTCAACAGTAAAAGGATGCAAACACCCTTTATGCACCCTGGTTTCTTCTTTGTTCTCTACACCCAAATATTATCAAATATCAAGCCGATTTAAATTTAGCCAGCTCTGAATTAAAAACAGTAATCTGAAATTTCTAGAATTTGAGCAGCAGATGTCAGAAACCATGGTCTCAGTAATCTAAGCACACAAAAGCCTGTATCCAAATCGAAATCCCAATCAGGAGTCTCATATCTGACTTTAAAGCTGAAGACTTATATTTAAACCACTCCCACCTAAATATGTTTCATCTCTAAATTGAAAAAAAGGCATTCCGCAGCAATAAGCTTCAGGTTCTAAAAACATTTTAACTCTCATGACAATACTGAAGTTCCATTTCTAACTGTTCACTTTTTCTTCTTTCTGGTACAGGAAATGTGTAAGGTACCGATTTCAGAGCTATAAACAAGGAGAGGCAGAGCAAATTCAACCTCAGAGGTTACAAGGCAACCAAATAATTCAAAGGAGCCAATCCAACCCCTCCCAAGCGGTTGTTCATTGCACTGCAGCAGTGTCAAGTGCATGTCCCTTCTGAAGAGCAGCAAGTCCATCACAAGATGCTCTTTCAGTTTATTAGTCTTCTCTTGCCTGTCTTCTGTCTTCCTCTATTCTCTGATGTATTGTCTATTTGTTTCCTTCTCTTTTCCTTAAGTCTTTTCAGTATTTTTTTCTTCTGGATCTCAACATTCTCTGGCCCTTCTCCCAACATTTTCCCAATACAGTACGCCCCTCCTCTTCCTTGCTCTCCATTCTATGTCACAGCAATGGGCATTACATCTGCCTATTCACAGGTGGTAGCAATTAGACAGCAGATGAACCAATATTTACACGTACACAATGTTTCTGCCACCAGGAGGCAACACCACTGACTGTTCATAACCTCAACAGGTACAGCACGCTGCTAGGAATCTTTTTAAATTTTAAATAAAAAATCATGAAGTATGTAACCATTTATATAATGCCACCTGAATCTATTAGTTCATATTTCAGTTTGGGTTTCTTAGATAAATGTTCACAGCATTTTTTAAGATTTGAACTATTCTCAGAATGAAAAGCATAACTTAAAGTCCTCAGTACCCAGGGAACTTCTTTACCTGTATTGTCAGGCATGGAAGCCTGATCTGTGTTGCGTTCCTTCTTGAAAACGATATTCCCAAGCTGAAGAACACCAGAGATGACTCTTAGGAGACCTAGAAGGGAAACAAAGACACCACATTTTACTCAGGAAGCATCAGCCACAAACTGATCTGCACAGATTAGCCTTTTGGTAATAGCTGTACAAATTAGACCTACAACAAAATATGGCAGTGAAGCATACTCACATTCACTTTTATAGTCAGCCATGCCCACCTCCAAGACATTTTGTGGATTTCACCCTCATGCTCACTGTAATTCATTCATGGATGACCAAGAAAAACATTTTTAGTTGTTGTGATTGATGCTATAGGACTGAGTTTTATAACATGTTGCTCCTTAGGTTGCTCACTGTTGTTTCATGACAGGGGAGTTTTGCCACTCATTTTCTACAAGGTGGTCCTGGGGAATGCTTCCTCTAATTTAAAACAAGGGTCCTGCTCAAAGAAGTGGCCAGACACATTCTAGTGTGGCTTCAGAGTGAGGAGACAGAAATCACATTCTGTCTTGCTGCTCTTACTTCTTTCTAGGAAATACAGGAGTTGGGGCAGCAGACAGGATCCACTTACGCTCCTGTGAATGGGCTCTTGTTTTCAAGCAAAGATTAGAAAGGGGGACCGTAGCCATTTTTCAGAAGGTGAGTAGCAACACCCTACCCCCTCAAATAATGAGTAGTGAAGAATGAACCTTCTGTTACAGACACATACACAAGTAATGGCTTTGACAACTGCTATATTACATCAGAACCAAAATGGTTATACACGTTATCCATAAGGTTACTCATTTCAGGTAATATCAGTAGTTGTAACACATTACTCCAAAATACTCTAGGCCTGTTGATACATCCCTGTTTGTAAGTGGATGGTGCTATTCTGGCTGAACAAGCAAGAGTACACACCACTAAGCATCAGAAACAGAGGGAACAACAACTGTGATTTCCAGATAAAGGAAGAAGAGGGCACAACAAAGGAAGCATTTGAGCCTAGACTGCAAGCAATTTGTCTCATCCATCTCCTTTTCCTTCCAGCAAAGACAGGGGCTCTGAGACATTTCAGAAGCAATGCTGACATCAATATTCACCTGAACAGAAATAGTTTAGAAAGATATTGCCACATCTCATCTTTAAGATTAATTCACAGCCTGAGGTTGAATGTATGTCACCACAGATTTGTTCATTTACCCCATTTAGATTCAATACAATCCTGCTTATGCTCAAACACACACACACACACACACACACACACACACACAGTGTCCTGTTGATTCACTCCTGTTGATTTTTCCACATTTTGTTGTGTTACAACACGGAACTGGAATGGATTTAACTGACACTGATACTATTTGACGTACATAAGATACTCATGACTGTGAAAACTTCTGTGGGACAATAACAGTATTTTGTATCTTCACACTGATCAGTTATCTTGTGCACATTAAATATTAACAATGTCTATTAAATCCATTTCAATGACAGGTTGTAATACAACAAACTATGGAAAAGCTGAATGAGAAGAGAGAGAATTCTTTTGTTGGGCACTAAATATTATTTAGACATGATGGCTTTCCTTTAATAGAAAGTTAAGTCCAGAATTATGCTGCTGCCTCGCTCATAGAGATGGTCAATTGTTACCCTGGATACCAGGAATTCATGCGCTGCCTACCTAAATGGAAGGAAGGGCAGATGGTCTCCCTCCCTGTTTCCAACAACATCAGATTGACAGTCAAGTGTGACTTGTAGGCAGGGACCTTACTTCAGTAAGAAAAGATCCTAGTTCATCCAAGGTATCTTACACAAGGTACAATTTTAGTATGCAGTGTTATTGTTTTCAGTTAATAAGAGCTCCCTACTTGCTTTTTTTAATGAGACAAAAACCTACGATAGGTTCAGAAACTCAACAGGTATCACACTGGATGACGAATTATATAATTAGCAGTGTAGTTACTGGTCACAAGGTGAACTCCCTCAGATGATATGACATAACTCCAAATTAAATAATTTGATATGAAGTGTCAGTGCTCCTCTACAATCTACTATCCCTGCATCAGTATCTCAAGCTCAGACTTGTACACTGCCCAAAGAACAGATTACTGGGCAGTCTAAAATGGCTATCAATAAATCTATCAATTCATGCTCAGATCAAGAGACTGCAGTTATGCATTTCACCACATGAGGCAGTGGTCATCAGCTACTGCCACTTTCTAAAATATAAAGCTCTCAAAAGAACAACCCCCACTATCTATTTGTTGCACTGGGTGAATCACCTTTTCAGCCAACAGAATTCATTCAGAATTCAGCAAACATGGTTTAGGGTGTTTAGAACCTTCAGTCTGAAGCAGACTTTCAGACTTTTTTTCCTGATATAGCATGTTTAGAAGTTTAATGAACAGAGTACGTAATATATTCAGCAGATAAAACAAGGCAAAAGATGGAGTACTTCCCTTTCCTCTGCTGCATAATAATACTATCGAGCAACCCAAAATCTTTGGATGCTCACTCACAGCACAGATACTGACAAGTCAAGTTCAACGACAAGAAAATCCACTGTTGCTACTCATTTGTATCAGCACAGCCATATACAATTTGTCTGGTGTCACACAGCACAGTTTGCAAATTATCTGCTCTTCAGCCTCTCACCTAGTAAGAACAGTAATCATAAGACCACTAGATAAGTATTATACCACATCCCTATGAAGAAATTTCTCTGTAACATTTCAGTGGCTGATTTCACCAACAGTTCTTAAAGGACAGATGTAAAAAGGAACCAGAGTCCTCAAAGTAGGTAACTATGACTTATTCTTTGTTCAACAACAGAAATCCAGAAATACCTTCCAGAATGTTGCCTAGCATATAGTTTGGCTGGACATTCCCAGACAGATATGTGCTTCTGATCACTCATTTAACACCTTACTGCATCCAGGTGGTTCAGGATTTCAACTCAAGTCCTGACAAAGCTTCCTGCACCTCAAAGAGTGTGCATGATGAAAAGAGGCTGTGTTGCATCAAAACTGAATATACACAGGGCTTGTAGAAAGAGTGATAAACCTTATCTCCACACATGAAAGCTCAAACAAAGGATACTATTCCAAAGAAGGGATGTCAACTAGTGTTTAGACCCCATGTTGCCTTCCTGGAATGGAGATCTTTTATGCCATGAGTGCAGTGTATTTTTATTTCTGTCTTACACTTTATTTCTTCTCTAAAATCAGTTTACTGTTTTCTGCAAAGCTGAACGGAGTAATATTTTTATCATAGCTGTTGCAGTATAATTATTTGTTTTCTGCTAAACTTTCCGCATTGTTATACGTATTAGTGTAGAGACACTTTGGGCACAATTTTGTGAAAGAGTTGCATACAAATAAATATGCCCATTATGGTTCCTAACACAACCCTCTTGCATGCTTTAAGTCCTTTTTATTAGTTCCATACCCATCTGTTCATCATCTGGAATGCCCATGATTCGCATTGCCTCCATGGTCTCCTGAAACATATCCTTGTCTTGTTGACCCGGGATTGTAACATGTCCATTGGAAAGGAAGCGATACTTGTTGTAGGGCTCCAACAGCAAGTCATCTAAAAAGATAAGAAATATTAAATACACCATCATTTTAGCATTTCTTGGTTGAGATAGTCAAAATAAGTCACAGGACTAAAATGTACGTACTTGATATCAAGTTTGACAGCTCAGATATTACTACTTGTGATTAAGGCTGCCTAGATGAAACCCTAGGCTACATTCCTGTAGCTGAGTATTCCTGCATCTTGCAAAAGGCAGATTTAGAAAGCTAAAATTTCTATAGGAAACTAGATTTTATCTTAAGTAGGACTGAATGAGTTTTGTCTTTATTCCTTATATTAAGATCTGAACACTGATATAACCAAAGTTATATCAAGGAATTATGTCTCCACCACTTAAGCAGACAGCTGGATTAATTCTTTAGAACTGTCCTCATTCAATATCCCATTTGGTCCAACAGTAACAAAAAGCAGGAAATGGGCTCTAGTATTAGTTTATTTTGTAGGTAAGCTGCTTCTCCAGAAATAACTAGTCATCCTTTCTTGCCTACAATCTCATCTCTAAATTGTAACTGGAGGACAATTAATAGACTGCTTGCTAGTTCGTATTTTTAAAGTGTTGTCCTTGTAATTAACTCATATCTGGGATCCCAAGCGTTTTGTTACATTCTTGACCTAATACCTTACAGTCTCTAATTTTACACAGGACAGCCACTTACACAGTAAAATGGAGTCACGGTTTGAAACAACGAAGCTATGCTTCCTAAGACAGATTTCAAAGAACACAGAATTTGCCAAAGGAAAGGATGGTTGAAGGGAACAAAAAACGTAGACCAACCAGAGAAACCATGCAACCATGCAAAATATTTGCAAAGGATTGGTATCAGGCTTTAGTATACACCTAAAAGAGAGAGAGCGAGAGCCTACCATTTCAGCACAAAGTACTCACTCTTCAAGTGCTCCCCTGCACCACTCAGCAAGTAGTAGAATATGTGGAATGTTCGTTCTTCTTTGGCCTGACGTATTGCTCGTGATTTCTCCAACAGATCTTTACATAAGTTAAGGGAAGGAAGCAAGACTGCCAATTTTAAAAATTCTACACATGAAGGATCTCAAGAAGTTTGGTCTCCTCTTCAAACATGAGACATTTCCAAGAAGTCCCAGTAGCCCTACCTCACATGTTTGAAGTCAGCTCGTATAGTCTTACCTTCTGTCACCAAGCTACTATGAAGGGAAAAAAACCCAAAAAAACCCAAAGGTTTTTCTGAACAAAAATGCAATCCTATGAATTCTTCTTCAGAAGTAGGTGCAGGATTTCAGCCTAAGTAAAATAAACCCAATTCAAATATGCATAATTCTGGAGGAACAGAATACCATTTGTTTGGCATTACCCCCCCACCTCAAAACAGAAAGAAAAGAAAAAAGAAAGAAAGAAAAACACCTTTGTTATTTCAGGCTCAAGGCTGCTAGCTTAAGAAGAAGGTCAGATATTATTCTGCCATATTTTGGCATTCTGCCATAGCTTGGCTCTCAGGAATCCCACCCACAGAGCTCTTAAACATGATTTCCATAAACATACAGGAATACTAAAATGGATATCAAGCATTTCTCATTATCGCCTGAACTCTGAAAGAGCTCTCATATTTATGTAATAAAATTACTATACAGATCAGGGTCCTACACAAACACATTTCAGCCTGAGGCTGCTGAACTATTTACACTAAAAGGATTGTCACTTCACAAAGGCACAGTGCTTCTTCAGCCCTTAAAATGCTGGCTACCCACAACTTTTCTAAGGTAGGATTATTATATGCTGTCTTTTCTTCCTGTGGAGGTTGACTGGACTTCCCTAACCACAAGAAAGGATACAGGTCTCAATATTAGCTCCAACGATGTAGCCATTTACATCAAAATTGATTCTGATGAATTTTCCCTGAAAGAACAAAGAACTCAGAAGTGTTAGCCAACTGCACACATGAACAATACAATATGCATATCTTCATACACATCTGTTTTTCCAGGTTCCTGCAAAAACCCCTGCTCACTCTCAGCTTCTGCAGGAGTGAGCAGAATAAAGGAAGTAGATATCAATATGACTTTTACCAGCAGTAATTGACTTTTATGATAAACTGACTTCATAGTAATAAAGAACAATAAATTAGGGCATTTTAAACCATTTTGATTGGCTTCTGTTAGCCAACTGACAGAAGCAAGACAATACTGTTTTAAATAGTTTATTTTTTACATCATTCTAAAGGTACATCTCTCAAAGTCAATAGCTAAATTCTAACTATACCACAATTAATCAAACTTCAGACAGGCATGTGAACTTTTGTGGATAATCTGCTTAAACCAATATCAAACGTTACAAAGGCCAACAAAGGGAAACCATATGCAAAGAGAACAACACATAAGACAAAACAACCAAGATAGCCCTCAACCCTATCCTTTTTTCTTGTTTTCAAAAAGAGAAGGCATCCTTCAACTGTGATGCAGAAGATACTCACAAATCTTGAAGAATTGTCATTCTTAACTGTTTTGGCATTCCCAAAGGCCTCCAATATAGGGTTGGCCTGAAGCAGCTGTCTCTCGAGTTCCCCCTAGAAATAAAAACAGATAAGAACTTTCTCAGTCATTTAATCTAGAAGCAACTAACTGGGTATTTTGGCAGAGCCTTGTTTCAAATTCTCATTTCCACCAACACACTGGGTATACCATCTGAAGGTATATACTTTAAGAACAGCATTTATTTCTATGCTGAGACAGAGTTAACAATATTACAAAACACTCCTTCATTTAGCTCAGAGCAGCAAACTTGTACTTGTCACATTCAATGAATATATGAACAGATTATTGGATGGATTCCACTTTTTTTGCTAAGTTGGCAACTTATGAACCTATACCAGAAGTTTCTGCCTTTCGTACTCTGGAAACCGCCTACGTTTTTAGATCTGAGGTCTGCAGAGAGAGACAAAGTCACCTTAATTCTTCCACTGGCACTAAAACAGGTGCCCAGTAAGCTTCATAGCTGCATTCACAGAACTGACTGTTGAGAAAGGGGCTTCACTCAAGTAATAACTGTACTATTTAATATAGACATTATGCAATCCAACTTCTTCATATACATTAGCCCTAATATTTAGAATGTGGCTTAGACAGTCAGGGTCCATGGGCTCAAGGCATCCACTTCTCTCCCCAGCATGCTTCTTCTTGCTTCTGCATAGCATGCCTCTTTGCTTCATATGGTCTCAAAGCACTTTTCAGAAAGCAAAGGACAAGTGGGGAATTGTTGTTTTCCAACTACCACCCAAACTTTTTTAAAAATGGTAGTCATTCTGTAAATGGGCAGCCTCCCCTGTGGCAGCCATTTTGTGGCAGAACCTGTAACACCCTCCAAATTCCAAATGTATCACTAGCCAAAAAGGTTGGTGACCTCTGCTTTAGAGCAGCCTTACAAAGGAAGCCTCTACTCGCCCCAAACAACAGTTAGTGAGCTAGGTTACTAGTGGCTTGTCAAAAGTCAACTCACTGAGCCAACAGCCTAGATCTAAAAGATTTCTATCTTATTCTACCCACCATATTATACTTGTTCCTAAGAAGCTCTCAATTATCTCTAGTTGCAAGCTCAGTCACAGAATGGCTATCACTACTCCAGCAAGGTATGCCACCCTGAGAATAAAGTGCCCAAATACTCAACAGCACTGTGCTGAGTTTTCATGTTCAAACTACAAGGCTACATTAATGGACACACAGAGTCACACCTACAAAGGGAAATCTTTTGCATCAAGTTCATTCTGAACAAGAGACAGGTAGCAACTACCGCTTAAAGGAAACAGATGTTTTGACCTTTCTGGTATGCCTGCTCCCAACCAAAGACATGAAGAGCCATCTAAAGCTTCTGAAGATCACAATATTCTTGCCTTGGTCTGGGTGATATAGGGAATGATCCATATTATTATGGATTTCTCTGCTGCATCTACGAGCAGATGCAAACAATTTTACAAGAGTCCTTCATCCCAAACTTTCAGTTCATTCACTCAACCCAAACTTTCAGTTCATTCAAGAAACGTGTTCACTGTTTGGAGTAGGTCTCTTTGTTAAAATAAAATGTTCTTGCCTACCCCCTCCCCCTCCAATCAACCCCCCCTTGTCAAACACACGCATGCTGCTTTAGCAGTTTTCTGTAGGTCACTGAACAAATACTGTGTCACCCACTTCATTTCCTAGTTCTTCAAACGGGAGTGGCAAGAAACGATATCAGCAGGATAATGCTGCTACTGTGTTCCGTGTGCAACACAGGGGACTAGTATAAGGACTCCTCCATGCCTGTTCAGGTTAGACTTTTAAGTCTGACACACAGCACTGAACTCTAAGCTGCCCAAGGAGCAACAGCCGAGTAACATTCATTTGCGGTGTCACAGAGGACGGCTGAGCCTTGGGAACGGATACAGCAAGGACAGCTGCTCTCTATCAAGGACCACCCCATCAGTTGTGCCGAAGGAAGTGAAGCCTCAGATGTGCTCGGCAAAGTTTATTTTGTCGGCGGGGCTGAACTCCCTCTGGTGTCACACATGGATGGGTGTGTGAGAGTGGCCTGTGCTCCCCTCCCCCCAATTCTCCCATTTGATCCTGCAGAGGAGCCCTAATCCTTTGTTTGCGACTGCAATCTGTTGCTATGGAAATGGGTGATGTCACAAACTGAAACACTACAACTTCAATGCAGGGTCAAGATCTGAAGAAAAGCTACACTGGGAGGCAACAGCCGCCGCAGAAATATTTCAGTGCCCGGAGTCCACCGTCTGGCTAGAACCCTGGCTACAAAAAACACTGGTTGCCTTGAGTATCCCGTGCAGTCAACGTTAACTCATTGTACCTTTTCCACTTTAAGGACAAGAGAACGGGCAAAAGATACGAACTGGCTGGGACCAGGCAGCAGAGTGTGGAGGAAAACAGAGGGGAGGAGGCTGCTTCTAAGACCCAAAGTATCACAATATAGCTCCCCTGAGGAAGCCTGGCAAGTGTGCGAGGAATCTGAAGAAGGAATTGGCTGCCTCCTAGTTGACAGACACATTTTGAGAGTACAGAGTTTCTCAGTACAGCAGAAAGAAGTAGGACCTGCAACAAGAAGTAGCAGCATGTTCTTGTTTCCTAGCAGGAGTGTTGCTGTTCAGTGTTCCAAACAGATACAGTCTCCCCTCGAACAAGCCAATCTCTCACCTTAGTTTTCTGCTTCTCTTTTCCAAGTATCATTCAGCTTTTTGTCTAACAGGCATACTCAGTCCTCCTTTGGCTTTTTTGGGGGAGGAGAGGGGAGAGTATTCCCTTAGGGTTTCTGCAAACTTTGGGACTTATTGCTTTTTAAAATTAAATACAGATTACTTTTTATCATCAAGATAACCAAATGATTTACAAGATAAAACGAGTAAAAACAGAGAACGACAAACCCCGGTTTCAGTTAAACCCATACTGAAGATTAGCATCTGGGTGTGTCTCCATAAATATATTTCTTTTGAGGAACTGGTGCAACATCTGTAGTAAAGGTGCCTGTTCTTGTCAACAGTGGTATACACCTTTTCTGATATCAGATGCAAATTTCCCCATCCAAAAACTGGTAGAGGCTGTATCCTCCTACTACCTGTTGCCTTATGATACCAATATTCAGTGGTAGAAGAAAAATTCCATTTCTAAGCAAGGGGAAAAAAAACAAGATTTTGCTTAAAACAAGGTATCCAGGGAACACAAACCTTGCTTCAAAGGAGAATGTTTTCTGAAGGCTTCTGGAGCTTTGTTCTTCTGTAAAACCATGCGTGAACCATGAAGTTCCCACATGCCTCATTTTAAGGAAAAACAGTTTTCCACCACTGTCAGTATTCATCATCCAAATCTGACATTAGATGGAGTGATTATATATGGTTACAACAGTCAAGTATTTGGTCAAGTAGTATAATAGCTCTTCTTATATTATTCCTCAGATACGCAGGGTCAGATGTTATTTCTTGCCCTATCAATGAAGCAATTTGGAGCAGAACTTAGATTTCTTTAAAAACAGTTATATATCACAGGACCAAGGATAGATCATGTTTACACCGCTGGATTTCCTATGCAAATGTTTGTTTCTCCTTATCTTGAGAAAAGAAGCAGCCAAGGATATTTTCAAAGAAAATTGAACCTTTCTTCCCCTACAGTTAAAACTTGAACTTTACACAAGATCTGTTTTTTTTTATCTCAAAGAAATAACATACTGCTTTAATATCAATACTTAATTAACCAATCTAACCTCACACATGATGATGGTATCACAGCTCTATTTCATTAGGCTGCAATGTTGGGGTGTGCAAACTTCTTGATCTCTTGTGATTCAGAAGCTCAATTTTCCCACACAGCAACTCTGCCGACTTCCTTCAGGAAAGCATCCAGGAACACTATCGTTCTTGGGAGTCTTCAAATACTTGACATCTACTCCAAAAAGGCTTTGAGAAGTTTCACGAGCTATTTATGACTCAAGCCAGCTGAAGGGAAGCTCAGACGGGATACAGGATGCCTTGAGACAATTTTCAGGCTGTCATAGCACTGAACCAAATCCATTTATCTACTGTGAAGCAGTACATAAATGCCAAACTTTTTAAAATTCCAAATGTTGGGTGTAATGCTACTTGAAAGTACTATCAACTGCAGCATAAACAGTTATCTCAGATAGTTAGAGAACACATGAAGCCTTGATGCAGGTTTCATCCAGTTACTCTGTAACACAGAACCTGTGGTATGCAGCCTCTGAAACCAACAATGATTTAACCCAAATATAGATTTTAGGCATGTACAGAGTGAAAAGCAAAGTCAACTGATCTAAATACCTGGGCAGAGAAAAGGTTCTGGGAAAATTACATGCAACAATTACTCTCATATGACAACAGGATTTCTCGTTAGATGTGAGAAGCACGGCTCAGAAGTTGGGTACCCACCAACCCTCCCCTCAAATATACTGGTTGGTAACCTTATAACCTAGGTGCACAGCATTAGAAAAGAATATAAATTCATTCAGTCTACTGGACCCTAAGAATATGCAGAAATATGTATTTCTAAGTACATCAGTGGATAGCCCATGGAAAAAGCTGTTGTCTCTCAAGGTTTGGCATACAGAAGACTGAATCTTGGTTTGCTTCCAAAAGCCACTCATTAGAATGTGCGCACACGCACACACACCATGCAGAGATATTTTGAGAACTAACCTACCGACACACAGCATGCCAGTATATTTAAGTATCAAAATCAAGGTTTTATGTAGCAATAGGGATTACACTTGGCATCTGGGTTTCATTACCATGTTTACAAGATAACTAGCATTTCCCCTTGTGTTTAATGCTGGCAACGACACTACAGGCTGGAACATCCAGTCTGTGCAGGGGCCATTTCTTCCTGACCTTTCCCAGAGTCCTGCACCCACAGCTAGTATGCTGGATGGATTGGGAGGCTGGAGAAAGTCAGCAAGCAATCATGAATACCAGATAGTCTGTACTGTTCCAAAAAGGACATCTGTGTCCTGTGCCACTGTGCAAAATGTCTCACTCAGTGCACATGAGAAATTTCTATAAGAAAGACCTAAAGTGAAAACCGCTAATAAGCTTAGTTTATAAGCAAGTGCGCTATAGGATAAACTATACTCTTCCATCCAGGATCTGAAAAGAAGCCTGTGTGAAATCAAACTGTGAACTGGCTTACACAATAGTTCTAGCGGCAAAAAGTGAGATTGGTGGGAGTGAAAAGCTGCTACAAGTCACACAATGGGGCAACACACGCATTCCTGGTGCAGATCGTGCAGTAAACGTGCAGCTCACCTATGAAGTCCCAACTGATGAGTTTGGACATAATCCATCAAAGGGAGAAGGGGGGAAAAACATGTGAGACAGTATTTCATAGATACCTTCATATCACAATAGGCATACATCATTAGAGAGTTCTTACAGTTACTACTTGTAATGCTAAAAGTTGAAGACTTTAGCAATGTAGTTTCCTCATGGCAAATGACAAAAGCTGTAACTCCAGGAAGAGAGTTGGTCTAAAAGAGGTAGGTGACACCTCCCCCCACCCATACAAAACTGCCTTGTCAAAACCATCCATGAAAGGCGGACATTTTGATAGAATTCTGTCTAACTGCAGTTTCTCCAAAGTCAGTGGCAATACAGTAGCAAAGTCACGAGCACCAGTATTTTGTGGACACAAAAGAATTTAGTTAACATTCAGACCAGCAACTAAGCATCAACCTGAGCTGGAGTGTATCAATCAAGAAGTCAATTTGCATTTTTCAGCTGGAACACTAGAATAAAGTCTAAATTCCAACACAGAAACATACCTGATCTTTCTTGCTCTTGTGTGATGAAGCAACATGAGCCAGATACTGAATGACCTTCTTGGTGTTTTCTGTCTTTCCAGCTCCTGATTCACCACTGCAAGAAACAAAATCTATTCAGAATATATCTGACTACATGCACCCTTCTCACTGGTCTTCTTGGCAATATTTGTTCAGAGAGGGTTTGCCCTTGCCGTCCTCTGAGGCTGAGACAGAATGACTTGTCCAAGGTCACTCAGTGGGTTTCCGTGGCTGAGTGGGGATTGAACTCTGGTCTCCAGAGTCCTAGCCCAACACTCAAACCACTAAGCCATGCTGCCTGTCCTCCTGGCTTTTACCTGCCCTCAATCTGTTTCTAGTGAGACTAGGCAAACACATGAAAAACTATGTACATATACATTTCTATAAGCATTAGTTAAGCCCTAAAATATCAGGCGTCACAATAAAAGCACTTCTGCTGTTCAGCTGTACTTTAGCATTTTTTTAAACTGTCAGTAGCTTTATAAGCAATGGGCAAGTTATGCAAATACTTACGTGCAGAGAATGGACTGATCTTCTCGGTCTGGGGGGGGGGAAAAGCAAATAAAAGAGAATCAGATTCAAGTTGCAATCTGGTTTTCTCCCTTCTGACTACATTTTTAGCACAGGCCCAGTCTCAGCCCCTAGAGAAAGTACATTTATGACCCCATACAATCTGAATGTTAACTGTTGTTGTTGTTCTCCCGGTGCAGTGGCAACAGACTTGTGTTAAAAGAACAGTTTTCAAATCACACAAGGGTCATGCACAAGCAAAACGAAACTCCTGCCCATATTTAATACCATAATTGCGTAATTATGGTATAAGTCTTGTATGGTGCAAATAAGTTCTGAGGCTGCAGAAAAGTTTTCCTCAGATTCTTTTAGGCAGCAGGATCTCTAAGCTTAGAGGCAAGACAACTCAACCTAGCTTCCAAAACTAATGTCTCAGCTAACCTACAGATGTCTCTCTGTAGAAAAATGCTAAAGGGATGAAAGCAGTTGCAGTCCTGAGAAAAATGCCTTCTATTTCACCCTTTCATTCATATAGTGCATTTATGTATACTATACAAGTGTATAATGACAACTAACTTGCCAGATAAGCGACAGGTGTATAAATTTTTGGACCCCTGGCCCATTCAGAAGACCACAACAGTTAAAAGTTTCTCATTGGTCAATGGATCACACAGACACATGCCGGAAGGCTTCTGCGTGACTGGGCATTTAGAGAAAGGATCAGGGGACTAACTAATGAGTCATTTGCACATTGCCCCAGGAGATATATTCAGCAGTACAGACAACAGGGTGGTTCTGCATCATGCAGGCAATTCCAGGGAGATTACTGTTTCTCTGAATAATTATGACACTTTTTAAAATACAGTTACAGGTGTTTTCAGAATGACTGTTCCTTTGCACCAAACCTTATTCATGCCTCATCACAAGCCGTCAAGCATATTTATTCAAAGATATAGCCATGGCTATAGGTTATTTTAATTATTGTTGCTGTTATTTCTTACCTACCTCTCCCTAGGGAGGGAGACAGGGAACAAGCGATTAAAATACAACAACTAACTGGCACATATCACCTATTAAAAATGCAAAGCCAATAATCAGTTAAGAGAGCATAATATGCATACATACTAAAAATCAATTCATAATTTAAAAACTCATAATTTAAAAATCATCTAGATAGGCGTACCAGAAGAGATTGGCCTTAGTGCTGCTCAAACAGTGTGCCCAGCTGTCAAATCTCTCCTGGCAGATCATATCCACAATCTAAGGGCAACTGAAGAAAACATCCTCTAGGCAGCAGTTGCCAGACTCATCCTGACTGACTGAAGTAAACGTCCACCCAGACAACTGGAGTGTACAGGACAGATTGTAAGGGAAAAGTCGATCCTGTAGGCAACCTGGACCCAAATCACGTAGGGCTTCAGAGGTAATAACCAACACTTTGTACTTCACCTGGACTAACTTGGGGGGGAAAAAAGCTTTGAGACAAACTGAAAAAAGAAATTTCTAGCATAAGTTTTTGTGGACTCAAGTCCATTTCATGTGATATACAGAATGAAGCCTTTTTGAACACATACATACCAGTGTGTGTGTGTGTGTGTGTGTGTGTGTAAAATAGAGAGAGAGAGAGAGAGACAGACAGACAAACAATGAGCTGTAACAGAAATGAAAACTCCCTTCCACCCACCCACTGGCATATACGTCCGTCTACAAAGGCTTCACTTCATGTTTGCAAAGAAGTGGAATGGAGACCACAAAAGTTTATGCTAGAAATGTCTTTTTTGTTGTTTGTTTCAAAGGCGGTAAAGGCTTCTCATATATCTTTTAAAGCATATTTATGGAATATTGTAAGAAGAGCTTCTTTCTCATAGTGATTTCTCCGGCAAATGTTCAATGGAGAAAGGTCTGCAATGGCCCCATACACCCAGAGCCTGAGCATGTGGTCCTCTGACCGAAAGGAGGAGTTCTCCCTCAAAGGGCAAAAGAGGCTTTCCTTTCAACATGCAGGAATACCATGACGCAGCAGCTGACTAATCTGTCTGAAATTCCTGAGATGGGAAGAGGAAAGTAGCCTATTCATTATCTACTACAGTCTACCCAACCACATGTGTACACATATTAGAAGGCAACTAATCAGAGAAACCCCTAAATGCGACAAATCCTTTCAGTAATTCATTCTCCCTCCCCCCACCCTCTATTTACTGCAGGTTTCTTAATCACCTCCTCCTTAAGCTCCAAGGAATGTACCTGCAAGTATAGGCAAATCACACGGCAGTATGCAGACACTGCCATAAAAGGAAATAGTCCCTTTTGGAATCCAAGGGAAAAAGAATTTTCCCAGCTTTGTAAAGCACTCATCATTGGGATAGCTGGAATTCTTCTGCTTACTGAGAACTGAGAAGTGCTGCATGGAATCCTGTTTCCTGTTGTTCAACTATCAGAATTGCCTCTTCATTTTCCTCCCCCAGCCACACAGCAAGAAGTCAATGTATATACCAAAAAGACTGTGGCATGCTGTAGTCCAGCAGCCTAAATATGCTAAAGGCACCACACCCCTTCTGATCTTGGATGCTAAGTAAAGTCAGCTCTGATTAGTATTTGGGTGGGAGACTTCCAACAAATGCCAGGTGCTGTGGGCTATATACCAGAGGAAGGAAGTTACAAAACCACATCTGAGCATTCCTTAGCTAAGAAAACCCTATGGGATCACTACAAGTCAAAAGACAACTTGAAGGCACATATGATAAGACAAAAAGGCAATCACTAGCAACTCCAGAGAACTCTCTCTTCCTTTCTAACCTATTCTTTGTGTTTTTCCTGATGCAAAATCCAAAGCACTCACTTGAAGAATCCAACCATCTGGTAGACCTACGGATTCTTCCCTCAATTCCACACCTGAGTAGCATTAGCACCAAGGAAGTGGTTGAAAAGTAAGACTCCAACAACTGGAATTTGATTTGGTTACAGGTCTCAGGTGGGAAAAACAAATATTAACTGGCTGTTCATCAAAAGAAGACAGACAGACAACTGAAAGGAATCTGTTATATGCTTTATAGGTCCAGAGCAACACCCCAACTGCATTGGTAGAACTAAGTTGTTGATGCTGTTGCTGCTACTGTCGTTGTGTGCCTTCAAATGGTTTCTGACTTATGACAACCCTATCATGAGATTTTCTTGGCAAGATTTGTTCAGAGGGGGTTTTGCCTTTGCCCTCCTCTGAGGCTGTGTGTGTGACCTGCCCAAGGTCACTCAGTGGGTTTCCATAGCCCTAGTGGGGATGAGAACCCTGACGTCCAAAATCACAGTCCAACACTCAAACCACTACCCCACACAGGCTCTCAAACTACAGTAAGTAGCCCATGCAATTACGCCTTTCAGAGTAGCTACCAAACAATTGTCTATGAGCCACCAACTCCCTTTAGATTATTTATTAACAGAGCTGGTCTCCAATAGGCAGAAACTTGAGAAGCCACTTTCAAAGATTTCATTCCAAGCGTGCAGGGTGCAGGGCATCGTTTGTTATATCAAGATATACATGGTCATGCAGAGTTACAGGTTTAATCACGTTCTAAGTTCTCCTTTACTGGAGCTCATCTCAGGAGATGCACAATACAGGAGCATCCAATGTAAGCTACTTTATCAAGCAATATGAACTACAGTTTTTAACATGGAGTCCCCTAGTAAGTGTCAAAAACCTAGTAAATTCACAATACTCTTTGATATATATGACTGAGGTGTTCTGGTATCAGATGAATATTGGGAATTAGCACAAGGAGACTTGATTCTTATCTAGGAGAAGAGAAGAAGAAAAAGACAATGCAACATGCAGCTCAAGGTAGTTACAGAACACCCTAACAGGCCTTTATCGCCCACTTCCTCTGCATGAGCAACTCTGAGTTGAGTCTGCTTAGCTCCATAAAAGGAGAATATAACATTCACACAATGGTGACATCATCTCTCCAGCCAAGAGGAAGTGGAGCAAAAGAGGCAAAGGTTTCAGCCTTGCTTATAGCTGATTCATCAACACAGACATTTGGCTACAGCTAGATGTTAAAAGGCTGCCTTCTAATCACAGAAAAGATAATTCTCCTCCTCACTGCACCCCAGTTGAAAAATCCTCTACATTTCTTCACAGAAATATTTATGCAATAAGGCATTGGCAAAACAGGATAAAACCAAAAGAGTGAGACTCAGGAACACAAATTGCTATATTCTCTTAAGCTGTCTTTGTCCTCAAACTTTCACAGTGCTCTTTTGATAACAATTTCTTGTATTAAAACTATACTGGAAAAAGCCCCAGGAGATACCTTGCCTGTACATGCTTTTCGAAAAACTTTAAAGCAGGCCGGGAAAAGAAACCTAGCAATTTGACTTTGTATCCCTGGCACTGCCTCTACCTGGGTGAAGTAAGACGGTTAGAACACTGTCAGGTTAACAACCTGATCAATAAGAACATCCTGAGTATTGGTTTAACTGAACTGCCTAATATACACAACACTGTTGAGACTTAACAAAGGGGTCTGGGAACATCAAATAGTCCCAAGGAGTAAGAGGTGCTTAAAGAAGACTGCTCAATCAGTTGCAAACAATTTCAAGAAGTACGATTTTTGAGTGGTACAGAAGTCATGCACCGGATAGTAAAATGTATGCCTGTGTCTGTTCTTGCCAGATCAACCTCACCACTAACATATGAGATCTCTTTTTCGCATCTCCCTGTATGCCAACTAGAGACAGACTATTTAGAAGAGGACCAAACCAAAAGAAATTTTAACAGAAGAAATCGTTCCATTTCCCACTAAAATTATTTAGACTGAAAGGCAATTCTACTTACAATAAAGTCATTTAAAAACCACTATATCATTCCTTCCTATGTACATCATAGCAAAATTACTCTGTTATATTCTGTGGGTTTCATTTAGTCTGAGAACACAGCTGTTGATCATGAGACATGTCAACTCAGAACACTAGAACTCCATTTGTATCAAAAGGCTTGACTATACCACTTCAGTTTGGATCAGCGTCTCAACTGCTACATCTGAACAAATGTAAAACTGACTGGTGTATCACCTAGGCACTAGAATGCCTCTTGCCTTTTTTTTTTTTTTGAAAAAAATATAGATCCCATTGTCATCAGTTACAACAAACTAAAATATATGTTGAATGCAATCTCCACACTAAAGTGCCACACCAGTTACAATCGACTGACAGGCATTACCTAAGTCAGTTCATTGTCATACTTTCCCTTGCAAAACTTCAGCCAAAACACTAAATAACATAGATCCATTTTCTCACATCCAGCTGATTTATGGTACTGGAGGCTCCTTTCGCAACTGCACACATCTTCCCAGCAAAAACTTGCTGGGCTCTTACCATCCCTGTATGGTTAAGGTGGCAAAAACTGGGACGTTTGTGGGTCAGTGCTTCAATCTCCTTGAAAAAAAATGAAAGTGTAGGAAATACTGAAGCCAAATAATTACATACATGTGCACACAAAGTAAGCACAGTTCTCGGATCTGAAAAATGGGACACATGTTGACAATCTACATAAAAGACAACATGAGGCAATCAAAAAAACAAAGGTTTCAATGATCAATGCATACATACTATGAATAATGACAGTCAAAATCATGCCACAACTGAGACCTACCAACTTGTGTTGTAGAGGCACACACAGTTCAACTTGAAATAGGAAGTTTGCATAACAAATGTTTTTCTCCAACTCAAGTAGTTAAACGAATTGGTAAAAAGCTAGGGTTTCCTGTAGTCAGCCCCAGTGATATTTATCAAGTTTTTAATGATCCACTCTGCACTGCTACACGGTAAATCAGATTTATTTATGCTTATTAGAAAGGATTCATATTTTATAAAAAAAGCAGCACAAAATAAGGGTAAAAGGAGGGGAAAAAAACTGAATAATGGTTTCCAGTATGCAGGCAACCTGGCCTGATTATCAAACAGTGAATCATTTCACTTCTTTATGAACTATGAGGAGAAATGCTGGTGAGCTTATGTAGAAGTCATGGGTCCTGGCAGGCCTGTTATAAAATGAAGACCCATGAAGAAAAACTCTCTTTGTGAGAAAGAGTTCAGAACAAAAGATTAGCACAAACAAGTCTGATTCAAATAGATACTGCTACTCCAAGCAGGCTAGGCTAGACTTGACTAACAAATAGTACATTCCTGGCCCCAGCCTCTGAAATATGTAAACATCATACTTCTGTCTCTTCCCCCTTCCCTCCTCCCATGCAGATTAACACTTAACTATTATGGGCAGGACAAATTTCAATCTTCCTAATCCCAGAGTCATGGGGCTCCAAAGAGATCTGAACCATATGAGACTCAATCATATGTGGAACCCTCCATGCAAAACTACAATACAACACCCTATTGGGCACTACAAAGAAGTAACCAGTCCTGGTTGTAGGGGTCAAGAAATACTATAGCATACATTCTGGTTACACATTATTCAAGGTTATTCAAAATCATGTATAAGATATTGTAGCTTTACTATCATGTATTACGTACACAATGGAGGAGGAATGCAAGCTCTTAAACCACTAGTGACTATTTCCTCTTCCTTGTACCAACATGCAAGCATATGGAGTAGGCCTTGATGCCTATGTAAGTACTTGGTCCTAAGAAAAAAGGATAATAACTTGCCATGTGTGGTGCATCAACAGCAAAGGTCCTAGTAAAGCCAGAGTTTAGACACAATCAGGCAAAGAATGCAGCCACATTACCAAGATATTTATGCCTCACCACCCTACTACTAGTAAATTTGGCTTGTGGCAGGGAATTTCTTCATTACTGTGGAATTATACAGAGTGCCAAGAGAGATGCCAGCTCTAAAATGAGGTAGTAACACATCCGTCAGACTGCACTGGAAAATAGTTAAGCAATTTTCATCTGAGTGAAAATCATCCAGTCCCTGCCCCTGCTACCGCAAAAACCACCATTTAAGATGTCCTCTACCAAATGTTAGAATCTAACCAATTAATGTGTAAGCCTTTCTGTTCTGTCAGCCCAGAGAAATATGTGCACCCCACACAGAGCCAATCGCTTGCCATAGTGCATCATGTGTTTTGTCCAAAAAAAAAAAAAAAGTGCTCAAAACCATGAAAGATTTCCCGCCTCTTAGGCTCTGAATGGAGTCTGGAGTACAACAGCTAATCCTGAACACCTCTGGTTCTTGCAGAGTCTGTGGCTTTTCATCTTCTGTGCTCAATACAGATTCCTCCCATACCACTGGCTACAGCAGCAAGCCTCCCCCACGGATTAAGCAGAATTCAGAGCAAAGAAAGAATGCTGCTTTTCAAAGACCAGAAGACTGACTGGAATCATATGTTACATTACAGCAAAACCCCACCCCAATGTGAAGCCTTCATGTGTTCTTTCTGTGAACCTCTGCTGACCTTTTAAAAGCAGTAGTAATAGCTTTCCAAGATTAATCTACTTAACTGGAGCACAGCAATTATCACAGCCGGAAATGATTTTTTAAAAGTGTACCTACCTTGCATCATACTCCTGTAGGCTGTGTCTGTAATAGCATAGATATGAGGGGGCATCTCGTGTCTTTTTTTGCCCTTATACATCTCCACAATCTCTTCTGAGTAGATGGGCAAGTTCTTGTAGGGATTTATGACGACACAGAAGAGGCCTGAGTAGGTCTGTAAAATGGATTTCATGAAGAATTCATAAGCATACATCTTCTTTATTGTTTGACCTGAAGGTCCAGGGCATCTAACAGATCAATAAAAACAAAACAGTCCCTACCCCTGGCTTACATCCAAGAAGAGGGGGAAAGAAATCTCTCCATAACCTTTACTTTACCTCACAACATACAAAGTGCTAATCAGTGGAAACTTCAGAAGAATTATCTTGGAGAAACATTCACTTAGACTACCATAACTGCCTTTCATTATCAGGTATTTAACTGGTAATCAAATCTGCCATTTGCTATATGAATATGGCTATTCACCTTTGACCACTGAAACATGCATTTGATTTTGCATTAATCTTCTGTGTTAACTGCTGATAAACAACTATGATTTGGCATTTTAGGAAGCACAGCATTTTTTAGACAACAAGGAAAATTTAACATGTTTTACACTAGCATGGATTCATGCACAAGGAAACCACACATGCTGACAAAGTAGCACTAACCAGGAGTTGTTTCTGACACATGAAACCTATGCCAAGATTTTAAAAATCTGTTCTGTGGCATGTAAGTTCGCACACAAGTTTACACATGCTTATTTAGCATAATTTATTCACTTGCCAGAAGGTAAGCATGAGACACAAAATGAGCCCTTGCTAGGGTATACCAGGTTAAGACATGCTGCTAGCCAGCACACTTTTAGACTTCTGTCTGATTGGAAAGCAGCACACACCCCCAGATGTATATGTTTCCTTTTTTGCCCCAGCAAGGTGAAGCAATACAGTATCAGGTTCCACTGCCAATCCTCCTCAACTCAGATCCCTCCTAATGTTCTTGAATACATTCCTACCATCCACGACCAAGCTGGCTGGGGTTGATGGCAACCATAACGCAAAGGCAACGCGGCTCTGAGCTGACCCTTCTAATTGCAACTGGTGGCAGATTCCCTCTACATCCTGTACATACAGGAAATCCCCAGCTTTTGATGCCCTACCATCTGACAACTCACTCTTTTGATGCTTCCAAATTAAGGACAAATTCCATTAATTCGATGGGGGTTCTGCTCTTTCATCAGTTCTTCTTTCCTATGGAAGCTCACTTGGAATCACTCACATGCACATTGCTTGCAAAGCAAGCGGTGAGGGGGGAAGAAAAACCCTAAGCTGTCTGAGAGATTCTGAAAGCAGCATACATGTGTAAAGTGAGCCTACATAAATTCTTCATGCTCCCTAGTGCAGTACATGGGTTCTGCTTTTCGATCAATTCTGTTTTCTGACAGCGTTCCAGTCCCTAACCTGTAAGATAAGTGGGAGAAGCCTGTAGCTGTGCAGAGAGACCACTGCATTTCAGTTTATGTGGCACTCCTTGGTCAGTATCCTGTTAGTGACTGATGTTAAGCCTAAGTGGACACCTTATGCTTGTGGATGCATTTGGGAAGTCACTGCATAAATACCATGAAACAAAGTTTTAAAAATCTTGGGACACGTTTCACATGTCAGAAACAACCCTTGTATAGGACTACATTTTTATTTTCTTCCTCCCTCTGCAATGTCCAAAATCCCACTTCCCCTGGACTCACCATTATTTTTCAGCAGTCCCTCCCCTCATGACCATTCAGTTATTGGTAGAGAGCAGAGAGGACCAGAGAAGCATCTGGCTATGTTCCCATAGTTAGACACAGACCAATGATATTATAAGCTAATACTTCATGAGGACTCCAGAAGATCCTATCAGCAGATCCCTCAGTCTGCATTGGGCTATGGGAATACAGCAAGACACTTCCCCAATCCCATCCTCTATTAACCAGCAATAGAGGAGCCAGGGACTAGCACAGAAAAACTGTAGTCATTTCTGCACTACACAGTTACAGTGCTATTATTCTACTTTCAACATCCTGTGGAATTCTGGAGTTTGTTGTTTACTGAGGCCCAAGATATCTCTGGCTCTAAACTGCAAACCCTAGAATTCCACAGGATGTCAAAAGTGGAATAACAACACTGTTAACAGTATAGCGCAGAAATGGCCTGTGACTCCAAAGGTTGCTGACTGGGGAGCCATTGCGTAGTTCTGCATGCAGGACTCTTAATGCTACTCAGCAAAGTAACACTTCAGCCCCTGTTAAGTCTGCCAACAGACCACAGGATGTCAGCTTCCAGTCACAACTTTTTTGACATAGGTACTCCTCAAATTTGGTGAATACCCAGCTGTCAATGGGACAAATTTTACTCTTCCCAGGCAAGGAACAAATATAAATCTAGAGTCAGCAGTTGTCACCCTACTATACTATATGTGAAATTGGTTACAGATCAGAGTACAGAACACACTGTTGAATGGAGAGCATATTCAATGTGGCTTCCTAACCAAGCCTTCTGTTACAAAAATAGCAAGACTTATGCAGTTTTTCCAACTTTTAGTTTGACATGTGATCTTTAAAGATTTCCAAGAGTTTCAAAAATCATGCTCTCTGCTAGAATTGGTGCCTCAAGGGTATTAAGAAAATACACAACAGTGGTACAAGCAAAAAATGTAGAAAATAATCCAGAGGAAGAGCAATAGTTTTGAAAACAATGAGCAGACTCCCTTGGAAACCTCTCCTAAACTACTTCAACATTCCCAATCAAGTACAAAGAAAAACTGTCACTTACTTCAATGGCCTTGCGCCTCTTGAGTCACCTAGGAGTCTAGGCCTAGGCACTGTACAAGGAGCTATTCTATAAAAATTGCTCAAAGATGAGTCTCTGTGTACTGAGAATCCTGAAGAGATTTTCTATAGTTGATAATCCACAGGGTGGAACAATCAAAGATTCATAACAGGGCAGAAACCAAACAAAATGCCCAAACAGTAAGCAAGCTTCTGAGTTCTTTAGAAACTTTGAGCAGACTCCATGTACAGCCCCCTCTCCACACTTGTGGGGTTTCACCTTTGCAAACTTGATTATTTCTGAGGTGTCCGCTTGCCTCTGCCCATTCTACCCCTCTCACCCCCTGCCTTTTGCCTGGGCATGCATGTCCTCCTTCCTCAGACCTAGGCAAAAGGTAAGCGAATGGCAGGGAGCAGCCCTGCATGCGTGCCTTCTCTAGTCATGTCACTGCCCCCTCCTATTCACTTGCCCATCTATCACCTGGGTACCTGGAAGGCAATGTGCCTGAACAAAATGCAAGCAAACGGGATGGGAAGGCACATATGCACATCTTCTCCGGGCACATGGCTGCTCCCCCACTACCTTTGCTTGTATATTGCTCAGGCAACAGGAAAGAAGGCAGTGCACCCAGGCAAAATGTAAGCAAATGGGGGGACCACTGGAAGGGAATAGGAGGGGGAGCACTCACTTGGGCCGAGGGGAGTTGCTTTTTCCCCCCCATTTTCATGAGAGTTCTGTGCCCAGAACCCTCACAAAAGTTGAGGGTCCTCTGTAATGGAAAAACACAAACGGAGAGATGAAAAAAAGGAAAGTGGCATGATATTAAGGCCACAAAGTCTGCATTTGTAAGAGTATAAAGATGGGGTACTGGAGGAGGCTGGTAGACACATAATGGGATTAGGCTTTGTTAGGTGCTAACACATTTCAGGTTGCATCAAGGCTGCCCAAAGGAAGTTACAATCTCAGCAAATCCCCCTAATTTTAAAAAGTATGAACTGAAACAAGGTAGAAGCACTAGACAGAAAATACTCAAAAATAGGAAAAATTCCACATATACCTCTTTCAGTTGGAGTGAAACTCCATACCTTCTCACTTAAAAGATCATACTGAATGGAAAACACAAGTCAAGACTAATGTATAAGGGGAAAAAAACTGTACCAGAATATTTATATTAGATGCCATATAAAGAGAAAAATATTCCTTGTTAAAATATTTAACAAATAATGAGATACTGCAGAAAAAGCAACTTGAATGTGGTGTCAACTTGACAAGATATAGCACCTGGATTAGTGGGGAAGCAGTCCATTAAAATTCCTGTTTAATTAAGCATCAGGAGATCCAGGGGAAGAGAGGGGTTTTGAGAAGCTTCTTAATTGAAGACATGTTAAAAAAAACATGTTGCATTGAAGGTGTGTTGGACAGGGAATCTTGTAGCATATTGAGCCAAACTACTCATACAGTAGAGTGTATCATGACTATTTTGACATTTTTACACTCACACATGAGGCATCCAGCATGTTGCTGCAAAAGCAGAAGTTGCTTTGCCTAAGTCACTGCATATGCAATGGCAAGCCAAAACAAAATCCTAGCAAGGCTTTTATTTTCACTAAGATGTCAGCTAGTGCATGAGCTCAGGAAAGAGAAGGAGAAGAACACAGAAAAATAACTAGGCACCTTATGGTACTAAAACAGCAAAAGCTCAAAAACAGGCATCTAGCCCAGACAGTATCAAAATCTAATATTCAACTGCAACTGAAAAAATCAAGAATAGTTCAATAAGAAACCAAGCAAGAAAAGGCCAGATTGGCCATCAGGTTTTTACTTAAAGTTTCGAATGATGGGCCAGATGGACTCCAGATGGCAAGCAACTCTAGAAGAGTGGAAAAACAGTTCTCTCTTTTTTGTTCTTACCACCTTAACTGCTCTAAATGGCAGGTGGAATTTGTTCATCTCAAAAGTGTGGACAGACTCAATATGGATAAAGCAAGACCTCCAAGTAACTTATCCTCAAACTGTTCAAAGCTTTAAAGGTTAAAGCTAACACTCAACATTCTCCAAAAGATTATTTTAAAAAAATAAAAATAAACACTTTCCTAGTGGCCTTCAAACCTGAAGTCTAGCTATGATTAGGGCTATGCCTACAAGTCTTTCAAGAAACAAGTCATGTACATCTCATAATAAAATCCTCCTAACTTGGAGTATTTTCTATGACAATTTCTGAACAATTTATTTGAAACAATCCTAGACTGAGTAATATTGTGGGTAAGAAACGTAAGGTGAATTATTAAGGTCATGGATGTGTGTGTCATTAGCAGAAGTACTGTTATATGGAGAACTACTCTGTGCAAATATAAGGGTAATAACTCAAGTATAAATTGATCCTTAGTCATCATCCATGAAGATCAGCACACGATGTAGTGAAATGAACAGTGGAGGGTGGCTCATTTCAGCCAACACTATTAAAGCCAATTATGAATAGTGCATTAATAATAATAATAATAATAATAATAATAATAAAAAAATTTATTTCTATCCCGCCTCTCCACATGGATCAAGGCCGCGAACAACATGAATACATTAAATACATTAAAAACATTAAAACATACCCCAATCTTCCCCACCCACCAACCCAGCTAAAACAACCCCTTAAAACACATAACAATTAACAGTCATCAATTAACTATTAACAAAACAGCAATGCAATTGATGGGAGGCGATGGAAATGCTAGTCTTGGAAGGCCTGTCAGAAGAGATCAGTCTTGACTGCTTTTTTAAAGCAGTCAAGACTGGTAATATGCCTGGTCTCCCCCGGCAGGCCATTCCATAACCTGAGAGCGATAGAAGAAAAGGTCTTCTGGGTAACCGCAGCCAACCTAGTTCTGACTGACTGCAGTAAATTCCTCCCAGAGGACCTTAATGTGCAGGGCGGATTATATGGGAGAAGGCGATCCCGCAGGTAGGCTGGCCCCAAGCCATGAAGGGCTTTAAAGGTAATAACCAACACCTTGTACTGTGCCCGGAAACTAATAGGCAGCTAATGAAGAGATTTTAAAATTGGTGTTATATGGTCAGTTTTAGGTCTACCGGTGACCAACCTGGCTGCCATATTCTGAACTAATTGAAGTTTCCGGACTAAGCACAGGGGTAGCCCTGTGTAGAGCACATTGCAGAAGTCAAGCCGTGAAGTAACCAGCGCATGCACCACTGTTTTTAGGTGTTCCAGCTCCAGAAAGGGGCGCAGCTGGCGTATCAGCCGAAGCTGATAACAGGCACTCCTGGCCGCCGCATCTATCTGAGCTGTCATCTGAAGTGGTAAGTCCACGAGCACCCCCAAGCTGAGAACACAGTCTTTCAGGGGAAGTGTGACCCCGTCTAGGACTGGTTGACAGACCTCCATGTCTGGGCTAGGGCCCCTAACAGCGAGTACCTCCATCTTATCTGGATTCAGCTTCAGTCTGTTTTTCCTCATCCAGTCCATTACTACTCCAAGACATTCATTCAGAGGCGAGATGCCACTCTTAGTTGATGCTATTATCCGAGGCATGGAGAGATATATCTGGGTGTCATCAGCGTACTGATAACACCTTGCTCCATGCCTCCTGATGATCTCTCCCAGCGGTTTCACGTAGATGTTAAATAGCACTGGGGACAAGACAGCGCCCTGAGGGACGCCAGATTTAAGCTTCTTTTTCGAGGAGCAGCTGTCCCCAAGCATCACCATCTGGTATCTACCTGACAGACAGGACTGGAACCACTTAAGTGCAGTGCCCCCAATCCCTAACCTTCTCAGGTGTTCCAGAAGGATACCATGGTCTATGGTATCGAAAGCCACTGAGAGGTCCAAGAGTACCAGCAGGGTCACACTTCCCCTGTCGATACCTAGGCAAAGATCATCCACTAAGGCGACCATGGCAGTCTCGACTCCATATCCTGTCCTGAAGCCAGCGTGAAATGGGTCTAGATAATCTGTTTCATCCAAGACAGCTTGGAGCTGAAGACCAACAGCCCTCTCGATCACCTTGTTTAAGAATGGAAGATGAGAGACTGGTCTATAGTTATTCATATCCAGGGGGTCTATGGAAGGCTTTTTTTAGAAGCGGCCATATAATCACTTCTTTTAGACAAGCTGGAAAATTGCCCTCCCTAAGGCATGTATTAATGATGTATCTTAAATGGGTCTTAATTGCAACTGCAATTGCAAAATGGACGACCAGCCATGAAGGGCAGGGATCAAGAGGGCAAGTTGTCTTTCTTATATTTCCAAGGAGCTTGTCTACGTCCTCGGTACTCACTGACTGAAACTGATCCAGTATAATCCTGTTCACGGAATCGCTGGACACTCCACTCATAACCCCTGCAATAACACCAGCATCCAAATCGACTCTTATCTGAGAGATTTTATCTGTGAAACGATTATTCAAAGCATCACAGTAAGCTACGCTAGACTATAACACCGAGTTTGGGGGAGTGGGTATCTGAGTCAGATCCTTTACCTCCCTAAACAGCTCTGTTGGACGGGAAGTCGCAGATGCAATACGTGCAGAGAGGAAAGTCTTCTTCGCCACATCCATTGCCACTCCATAGGAATAAAGGAATTCTCTATAGCGTGTCCTGTCAGATAAGAGTTCAGTTTTCCGCCAGTTGCGCTCTAGTCATTGTCCAACCTGCTTCATATTCCTGAGTTCTACTGTATACCAAGGTTTACTAGTGTGTACTAGTGTGTAGATTAGCACTACTTAAGTACTTTTTAACATTTCAAACTTCAAATGATCACACCAGTAGCTAGATGGAGCCAGGAATATCCACTATACATTGCCAGAGATAGAGACACTGTTATGTACAGTCTCAGAGTGAACTATTACTGCATATATATACAGTGTTAATTTCATCTTACATGACTTAGAGCCATCACAACACATGACCTGTGCTGATAATTAAAGTTTACGACTGTACACATCTGTTTTATTTCATGTACATGTTTGACAAACTAGAAGCATTTTACATGCCATAAAAACAAATGCATTTTCCATCAAATGACAGAATACAGTGCTTTCCCCCTCCATCTGTGTAAGCAGAGGCTCGCTCCTATGTGAGATGAGCCTTCGCTAGTTAAACCTTACAGAAGCTTACACGAGGGTAGATCCACCTAATAATGGGAAAAGTCTTCAAAATGTTGGAATGCTGAAGAGAAGATCAAACAGAAATCAATGCGGAGACCATAAAATGATCCCCTTTAAGTAGAAAGAACTGAAACGAGCTGCACAGAAGACAACTCTCATTCTAGGCAACAACGGCATCTGTCCCTTAATAATTATGGAGAGACTGGGTTATGTGAAGTTCTCCTAATGGGAGAAAAGTTCTTTTTCTTGTTCTGCAAGTAGTTAATGTTTATAAGCATTGTTTTTCTAAGGCACCAAGGTAGCATATAACATTACAAAAATCAAACATACTATCCACTAAAGTCATAATGAAATCACATGGATAACAATAAAATATAATTGAAGCTGAACATATAAAGCCAAATATAAAGTCAAGCACTGAAGGACTGTTGAAAGAGAAAGAAGAGTCTTACTTAAAGACACAAGGGCTCTCTTGTGGGTTTTAGGAGAATTCCCAAACGGAAGGTATTATGTAACTTCGGTACCGCCACCAAGAAGACCCTAACTTGCACCCACTCATCTAACCTCACACAGATGGAATGGTGAACCAGGCCTTCCAAGTCTATAGTGGTGAAAAAGATTATTGTATTAAGGCAGTATTACATCATTCTCTAGCACAGATGCTACAGGCCACCTTCTTCCAGTGTCTCAGCTGAGCAGGATCTCTACCATCTTTCATTCAGAAGAAAACTTAAGAGTGGTAAAACAAGAGGGCATCGCCTTAGCAAAGAACACACCTACATATTATTCCATTTTGTTCTGCAAAGGCTCTTGCATAGGCTTAGTCATATATAAACAATTACAAGTCCTTGTTTCCATGGCAATAAGTTCTCAAGAACTATGCTGCCACTTTGAGTGATGACAGTAGCACTAGAAGCCAAATCACCTGCTCAGGGTCTATGCTACAGCACAACATGTCGAAGGTCTGAAGTGCAAGAAGTGTTGTTTTAGTTCTCAGTGTTCTCTGTTCAGTACGCTGACTGGATCAGAGCAGTGCTACCACATATTCCCAACGGCCTTCTCTGCAGTTAAGGGTGACTATAAAAGAATGATTTTTTGGTATGAGTGTTCCCTTTTAAGTGAGATTGCAGCTGAAGAGGCAAGCCAAACAGAGTATGATCCATGTGGATCAAACTTAATCTATCATTTCTAGAGTTTCTTAAGAGTCTGGAAAAAGGACAGAACACACAAGAGACCAAGCAGGAGCCCAATCACCCCAACACAATACCCCTCAGAGACTCTGTTTAGGAAAAGTCTAGTGTAGTGAAAAACATATTGAAAAATGTTAGGCCCCAAAGCCAATAGAGAAAATAATTACTTACATAGATAAGCCCCGAGTAGTATCGTTCCTTTAAGTTATGTAACACAGAGGCCTCATTCAAACAGGTCAATTCAGCCATGTCTTCCACTTTAGAGAACTTAGGCGGGTTCATCTTTTGGATATCATCTTTGTTTACTCTTACTTTCTTCCCATTCTCTGCAAGCTCCACAATGGCTTCATCTCCCACTTCCTCCTTCAAGCTAGCAGGCTCAAAACCATTCTTCTCTGATGGGACCCACACCAGTTTCTTGGCTGCCCAATCAGCCTGAGCAAGGGGGTTGTTGATGACATTTCTATCCACATAGAGGTATTTATCAGCATCTCTCTGAGCCATGATGATTTATAAGCAGGGACCTGTTAAAAGATGAGAATACATTTTATTATTAGCATCAACGTGTCATTACTGCTGCAAATACCTTTGATCCCATGACCTTCTATCCACCTATAACAGATATCTGTAGAATTTTCAACACCATTCTTTGATCTATTATCATTTAAATACCAGGCATCCATCTGAGATATCTCAGCATGTATACAGAGTCAGTATCATTTATGATAAACAAACTGAACACACCAAGTGCCTGAGTGCCTTATATAAGACTGAGCATTTCAGATCATCCAGCCCAAGCCCACTGTTTGAGAGATTAGACGGACCTGTCACTTCCCCATAACAATTACAAACCACAAGTAGATACGTGTACAGTACAAAGGTACACAACAAATGTTAGCTGTGCTGGTGACAACCCAAATAATGTAGTAAAGCTAAAAGAAGCACACATATGTCCTGGATTCTGACAGCGGGAGTCCAGTCTCAGTGTAGCTCAATGAGTTTTAAAAGGGTTTTTAAAATAGATCCTTCTACTGAAGACAAGTTCTATCATGAGGGAATTGTAAGGTGTTTGTTTTCCCCAAACCATAGCCAATACTGAGGTCAAGCACTTACTGAAAGCAATTATTCCTCTACAGCAAAGCAGGGCAGACTTCAGGTCTCTAAGATTTACTTTGTGTTTTAAAAGATCTCTGAGGTCCTTCAACTAGGAACAGGCATACACCCTGAATCAAGGAACAGTGCAGGCCTGAGTACACATGTCCAGAGCAGGAATCATTTTTAGTACCAAAAGTGTGCCTGCATAAGAATCCAATCCTCATTTTTTCCCTTTGAATTCCTTAATTAGGCGGCCTAATTTAGGAAGAAAAGAATGTCTTTCAATAGTTGCTGCTATTAAACAATTACAAGTCTGAAACTTTTGCAGATCAGAACCAATGCAGATCACTCAGAAGTAAATCAAGATCCACCACTTGTTCATTTCCATGCTTCACAATTACTGACCACTGTGTTAGATAAGGATATAGTATGGGTCTCTGCTAACTAGGAAAGAATCATGTTGTTTAGGGATTTAAAAGTGTTGACATACAGGAGGCAAAACAGAAGGGAGGACTGAGAGAACTCTTTTCATAGTGTTCACAATAGTATCAAAGCTGGCAAGGGAACAGCTGTATTCTAAACCTCGGCTACACAGCTTCCTGCAAATGCAACTTCCAAGAATCTAAGTAGTTGCCTTTTTTGGCCATAATTGAGCAGGACACACCAGAGAATGAGGGTTTCCAGATGAATTAGGTTTTTCAGGAAATGATGAAACTAAGAGTAACCAGAAAGCTCTATAACCAGCTTGAAAATACTCTTCTATTCCCTTCGGCCCTTTCTGCTTAGAGGACATCTGACATGCTTTTATCATTCTTCCTGCCATTCAGAAAAGAACACGAGTGTCCACTCTTTTGTTTAAAAATCTCAGAGGAGATTATTTCTGAGAAAGTGTCCTTCCTTAGTCCTTCCACGCCCACATTAACAAATACCCTGCAGCACCAAGGAACCCTTGACATAGACACAAGATCGCTCCAGCCACATGGTGATCTAGTCTAACAGGTACAACTTGGCATTGCGGGGAGAGTGACTGTCATCCCACTACCTGCCATCACCTCCATGGACATAACAGCATGAAACAAACTTTGCCTTGCTCTGAAACAGAACTGGTTTCTATGCTGATAGCACTAGTCTGAGCTTAAATATTTCATAAAAAAAGACAAAAAAGCAACAGCCTCAAATTTATGAAGTATCCACATGACACAGCCCTGCACCCCCAAAGAAAAGTTGTACCAGGAATTAAGCATGGAAAACCTGAAACGTGAAAGGATGAAACCTTCCTCCATTTATAAAATTAATATTCCTATAGCCTTGCCACTTTCGGATATATTCTGCAGAACAAAAAGCTTTTGAGAGGAGCTGGCCAAGTTCAGGATAACTGAATTGTGATTTGTGTGTGTCTGTGTACGCGTGGACACACACACACACACACACACACAAATAGTACTTGGACCTCAACATTTGCTCTGCCCTTTATAAGACTTTTGAAAGAGATTATAGTCTTTGTTTTATCACAACTCTCATTTAAACACAGGTGGAGGTTTTATTGAAAAGGATTTTAAGGTAAAGGGTTAAGACAGAAGTACAATTAAGTCATTCCTAGGCACACTGTCTGTCTTAAGCTGTGACAAAATCATTTCTTGTATTGATACAAGAGGCCAGGAAGGCAAGTCATCAGGGGCCTATTCCTTTATTCCATTTGTTTTTCACTGTCTGGTAATTGTGACACTTATCATCATATAAAATTTCTCTTCTTTCAGACCTGTTATTTCAAGGGAATATATTTATTTCAGATTTTTTCCCCTCTTACAATACTGACATTGATATTTTATTTCCCAGAAGGATACAATACACCAAATCTTGTCCCTACGGGCAAGCAGAACCTTGACACAAGAATGCAAGGAAGTTATGGTACGTATTTTACAAGAAGAGGAGTTTATGGGCAGATCTAAGGAACTTCAGGAGTTTGCTGAAGAAATTCCTCAAGGAGACAACCGGTAGTGATAGAAGAGTTTCCATAAAAAACAACTCACTCACCATTACTGATTGTCTCCACCACGTGCAGCCAAAGAGAAATATTCAGAGTACATACAAATTTGATACAGGTAAATAAGAGCCCAAAGCTCTCATCCAGAAGGAGTCGACTAGGCACTCCGGAGCACTTTTCATAACCCTCTTTACTTCAAAGAGCTCTTTGTGGAAAACAAACTAGTCTGTTCCTTGATTTCAGGAAGTTTGAAAACCCATGAGGAACGTAAAAAGAAATGACTGTGACAATCAAGGAGGAACCAAGCAGAAACCACATCTGAAAGAAAAGCACTTGAATAGTGCACGAAGAGCAGAACAATACATGGTAGAGGAACAGCAAACAACTCCAACCAGGAACAGGAAAAGACGTAATGCTTCTCTAATGACATACACAATAATCTGAAATCTCTCTGCTTGAACAGGAACTCATAACAAGATGCAAAGCTGACACCACTTCATCTCACAGTTAGCAACAGCAGACCAACTGGTACACACTAGCCATCAAAGCATATCCTTGGTGCTCTTAATACTACAAAGCCTAGTTTAGTACTTTAGACACGTGGAGAAAATCAAGGCTACCTAACTCATTATTTAGTACTAGAAAAAAAGCACTGAATATGTTAAGAAAATAAGGAGACAGCAATCTGTGTCATTAATGATACACATTTTTCCAAGTCCAGTTTCAGCTCCTTAGCTGTCATTTGCCATCTTGTTTTATCAATATTCTATCATGTCTTCAGTTTCTCTTCAAGCATTCAAAGCTACTTGCTTACATTTATAACCTGTTTTTATGTAAATCATTCAATCAACTTACAAGAACCTGAGGACAAATATAAAATAACAAACATAACCATAATACTTTGAGGAGACAGAAGAAGAGATTTGGTCCATATGAGTCTTTGTTAAGATCATTTTCCAGATTTATTTTTATTGCCCTACATTTGAAGATTAAAAGCCAAGCTTCTTAGGAAGATGTTCAAGACTACACAGAATCTCTCTAGAAGGAGCCTGTAGATCCCCCTTGTACAAGAAACTGCCATACCCAATAATGCAACTATCTGAATACTTCCTGAGGTACAGAAAGATGATGTGGGGGAGCAGAAAAGGATAAACATTGAACTGAATGGTTTAGCAACGCTGAGAAAGCAAATCTGTTCCCCCAGTTTTTTCCTAGAGCTGAGCTAGTAATTACAGACACACCATCAGTATACACAGTCATGGCTGAAATCTAAACAGCATGATGCTGGGCAGGTAGCCACTTCTTTGATGTGAGAGGTGAGGAATGAGCTTTGCTGGAGCACTTGCAACAGCAAGTTGGTGAGAAAGTCTTCCCTGGGCACACTCATGCTAATGTTTTATCATTGCATTCTACAAATGGGCTCATCTTGTTTGTGTGGCTCCTACAGCATTTGCTCTACTCGTCATAACCAGGATGGCCAAAAACAGCTCTGTGCACCTAAAAGTTCAATGTACCACATTTGCTGGCATACAAGATGTACTGGCGTATAAGACACGCCTCATTTTCAAACAGCATTTCTTGGGGAGAAAAGTACGTCTTATATGCCAGCAAATAGGGTATGTATTCTCTTCTCATGGAAACAGTAAGCATACCATGAGTGGTATAGCAAAGCCACAGTATTTTCAGTATAAGTTATGCAATGGAGAGAAGACAAGTGGCTATGTCTTAAGGAGCTATGTCTTAGTCAAGACACACACCTGGCATCAGAAATTTTGACTAACATAATTTGCCATAATTAGGGTGAAGGTAGCTGTGTTAAGACTGCTGCAGCAACCAAGAGGGTCTTGCAGCACCTTAAATCCTGCAAGTTTTAAGCTTTTGTGGACTTCAGTCCACTTCACTAACCATATAGCATGTAGCTACAGTCTGAGAGTTTTAATAATAAAATGTCAACTGGACAAGGTCTTAACATTAGAGGTAAATACCCTGCATTTGACAAAGAGGGCTGGAGTCCACCAAAATTATGTGAAATAAAACCTGTTCATCTATAAGATGCCACAAGGTCCTTTGTTGAGTTTACTGTGGAAGAGTACACATGCAGCCCTTAGAGTTTATATGCTGGACAGAGACATGATCATGTATGATCTATCTATACCTCCCCACTATGCATTGGTTTTATTATTGCCAAAAATACCCAAGTTCTGGGAAGGGTATGCAGTTACAGTGTTAGGATTATTCTTTTCACATGCTTTTTAGATTTGCTGCCATTACAATCCCAGGAAGTATTACTATACAAAGTACCGCCATAGTGCAAAATGTGGCACCTTAAGATATTGTCATCTTACATCTTATGCACATGTTCTCCATTTATTTTTGTGCAAAATTTTCCATCCAGTAGAAGCGAGCTACAAATGTATCATATATCAAACGTATCTGTGCTACAGCAAGTTCCTCCATGAAAGAGCTGGTTGGCATTTAAAAGATCTTCTACAACTAAACTGTACAGGAAGCAAAACTCCATCAATTAGTAAAGGATGCTACTCAGCTTCCAGCTTCCTTTCTCCAATCCAGGTATGGTGGGTTTCACTGATTCTTTTCCACTTATACACTGCTCAGACTTTGAAAAGAAGAGACCGCTACACCAAGAGCGACAGAAAAGCATTTCTGCTGTTTCAAACTTCCTACCTTTGCTCTATGAACAGTAGTATATTACATTAAAAGCTCTTTTTAAGAGTTTCTACATATTACAAGGTACAATACTCGACTGTCACACTGACCACTAAGATATCCACGGCCAGGTTACCAAACAATTCTATTTATAGTAGATTTACCTGGCAACTATCTACAAACTAGGATAGAATGTGAGATCATGAAGTTTTCAAGTGTGCTGTAAGCATAATCAGTGATCCATTTTTATACAAACTGCTTCCTGATCCAAGTCCTATACCAAGTCGGTCATGGGTTATATGCCACTTATATCCCAACTTTCTTTTGCAAAGAAACCATTTTGTTTTAGTCACACTGGGCTGCTTCAGCAATAACTCTCTGCACCTTTGAAATAAAAGGACCAAGCAGATACTTGTCAAGGTAGCTAATGGCTGTTTTTTAAAATAAAAATTATATGAGCTAAAAGATACATGATTCTTTAAAACTGAGGGTCTGGTTCATAGTTAAACTTTTTGACTGACTGATTATTTATTTGGTTTATATCCCACTTTTCTCCCCCAGGATGGGACCCAAGGCAGCTGATTTAGTGGGTACAGACAAAGGAATTCTGCCTTAAAATGAAGCTGGAATAGAAAAGATTAAGAACTCAGTTTACATGATTATGATGATCATGTTTGTACCTAACAATCCTACCTGTATTTTAAAACTTTCAGTAGGATTTTTTTTTTTAAAAAAAAAAACCAAAACCAAAACAGGTTTTATTTCCTATGTAGTTTAGCTGTGGAAGATCTTATAAGTGCCAACCAATCAGTAATGAGACTGGATGAGGGTGACCAAATTGAAACTTAATCCTGCCAAGACAGAGGTATTCCTGGCCAGTCAAAGGGCAGATCAGGGAACAAGTTTCCTGTTTGGGTGTACTCCTGGACTCAGCTTTGAACTTGGAGGCCCAGGTTTCTGTAGTGCCCAGAGTAGTGCTTTTGCTCATTTAGAGCTTGTGCATCAACTGCACCCATGCCTTGAGACACTAGATCTGGCCATGGTGGTATATAACTTAATTACATCCCCTCTGGACTACTGTAATGCACCTGGGGCTACCTTTAAAGAGTGCTTGGAAACTTCAGCTAGTTCAAAGAGCTGCAGCCAGAGTGCTAACTGGCGTAGGTTACGGAGACTGTACTTCCTTGTTAAAACAGCTTCACTGGCTCTTGGTTTCTGGGCATAATTCAAAGTGTGGGTTATGACCTGTAAGGACCTATATGGCTTGGGTCCAGGCCAACTGGCAGACTGTATCTTTCTGTATGTCCCTGCTTGGGCTCTGAGATCATCAGGAGAGGCTCTCCTCTCAGTTCCACCACTTTCACAAGCATGACTGGTTGGGATACAAGAAAGTATCTTCTCATTGGCTGCCTCTAGACTCTGGAACTCTCTCTGAAGGGAGGCCAGAATGGTCACCTCCCTTCTGTCCTTCCACCGGTATGCAAAACCTTTTTTCGTTCTGACAGGTTTTTAAAGTACAGGCTAGGGAGGGCTGTAGTGTTTTAAACTGAACTGTTTTTAATAGCTTTTTAATCTTTTTAATTGCATTTTATTTTTTTAACTAGGGATTTGAAGTGTTTCAACACTGTGACTAGTTTAATTCTATTTTAATGTGTACTTTTTGTATGTTTTTAACTGTACTATTCTTTTAAACTGTAAGCCACCCTGAGTCCCAATTTGGAGCGGAAGGTGGGATACAAATAAATATAACAACAGTAATTAAGATAAAAATAAAAAAATACTATTCAAAACTTTAAAATGCAGAAGAGTCTAGGGCAGTGCTGTTGCCCCTGAGCTTGCCCCTGAACCAGCACCAGTCCCTGGAGAGTTCTAAGAAACAAACAAATGCATCCTACGGGAACAAGCATGGGTGGCTGGATATTTTGGGGAGAGGGGAAACTGCCAGTCTCGCACAACAGAAAGCTTCAAAAGCATTGGCCTAAGTGATCTGCTTCACAGAGTCTACAGTTGCACCAGGTTCTAAGCAGCTTTCCATACTTTCCTCACTAAACCTGTGAACAAATAAAATGAGATGGGGCACAAGAGTCCCTTAAGTGACTCCAGCAAGCTGTGAAAGAAAAGGACAGATGAGGTGGCGCTACTCTACAGTAAACACATGCTGGACTAGTGAAGTTTAGTGAAACAGTTCAAACACATGAGAAGGAGAATTCTTCAAAATCTGAACTTGCAATTTAAAAAAAAAATACATGAGCTTGATACAAAGGGCAACTGAGCTCTGTCCCTCACCTGGAAGTAACCCACCCTTTATTTCACTTCATATAGCACTTCGAACATGCTGAGGAACCTGTCACATACATTCTCAATCCTTACAGTTGTTCTGTAGATCAGTTTCCTTCCAGCCTCCAAGATGGGAAGCCACAGAATGTGAAATTCCTACACAGAGGGGTGGTTGGTTTCATTAGCAGCACACAAGCAGTGCTGATCCCTTTTTTCACCAGTACTTCTACCAGCAACATCCAAACTCTGATACTGTTTTTGTCACAGGAGGCTTAGCAGTAACCAGTATCACCACACATTCACACACACAGAGGACAAAGCAGCTTGGGAACAAAAAGCACAGGGAAGATTTGGTACACACCTGGTCCACACATAATATGCTTCAGAACTGCACATGACACCCCTCTTCTATACGAATTCAATATAATTTAAGCTGTACTGTACAATCTAGCAATCTAGCATGAATGGTGAGATTTGAACCAGAATTTTCCTAGCTTATCAGCCCATCCTCATACACACATGCCTATCAGTTATACCAAGATCCCCTGCATAGTGACACTCACATTACATATTAGGGAACTTTGGAAGAAGGTATCCACTGATTATTCACTGAATATGGGTGAAAGCTGTTTTCCATAAGTCTGGATTTATCTCTCTACAAGTTCCAAACGTTTCAGAGAGAATGTGATAAGTGAATATAGCGCATCTGAACTATAGGTTTATGGAGAAGAAGATTATATTCTGTATTTCAAGATTTTAGGACTCTCATTTTCTGAAGTTTTTATGCATGCTGTTATGATAAATTCCGAGAAATAAAATCACTTGGCTGCTCGTCCCCTGCACCTTTACCATCAAACAGAAAATACTGGCTATCAAGAATAAAAGTCCCAAACATGGACCATTTGAAAAGGATGCTTCATCTAGTTCTTAGATTTTGTTCTTCCAGATGTTTGGATCTCAGCTCTCAAAAGCCCCAATCAGTAGGGCCAATGTTCAGGGATTCTGGGAGCTAAAGTCCAAAATATCTTGAAGGCCAATAGTTGAGAAACCCAGGTCTAAGATTTAGAAGAATCGGGAAACCAGCACCCCCTGCCTTAAATATATTTTTCCAGAGCTATTTGTACCCTACTTGGCCTAATTTTTATCACTGGTTACAAAATTGCTTTTGAGATCCTGCCACTGCTCAACATGGTCAGCATATTAATTTAAAAGTATAAAGGGCAGGACTGCTTAACAGGAAAATGTGCTCCAGAATAACTAGAACACAGTACAGTACCTGAATGTGTTCAAGGAATACTCAACTTAAGCAATTTTTCCTGTTATGAATTTCACAGGTTCTTGCAAATAGGTAACTGCATAATATGCCCCAGGCAAGTTCCTAGAGAACACAAAGACAATAATCTTTTCTGTTGTGGTTAAAACCTCCTCTTCAGGGAAATATGCCCATTTTTAAAAAAATCTAGTTCAGAATCTTTAAAGAATCCTTCCAGCTCCTTTGAAAATGAAAGCTATTGAGCCTCAACAAGGGCCTACACAAGGGAAAACAGGGCCCAAGCAGCTTATATTCTGCTACCAAATCAAACATGAACTCTTACTGCAGAGTAGTCCTACAAAATGTCTTTACTGTAATTTTTAGAATAAAGCAGTTTCCTTAGTTATATTTAGTTCTGCTGACAGAACTAAGCTTCCTTTTCCCAAGTCACCCAAGCCTGCCTTTCACAAATTTACAGAAGAACGTCCATGAGATTTAATTATACAGCAGATGTTGCCTAAGGTCAGGACAACACATAACATTAGGCAAACGGTAAGATGGTTAAATTGTGTGATCATGAACAGAAACGTTACTGCTTAGAAGGCTACAATAAATCCAGTTCAGCTGGTGTTACCCTGGTAAGCTGGGCCCCCTGGAAGTAACACCCGAGACAGTTGCTCTCTCCACCTCAAGAATGCAAATTGTTTGAAGAAAGAGACTAGTGTAGAAGTTTCTATAGCTTTTAAATCCGTTGGAGACAGAGTACGTCAACAGTGATAAAAGCGCAGTGTACCTCACATGTACCTATAACAGCTATGTTGTCACCAATCTGGAGGTACCTGTTTCTAGCTTTTAGGTGTATAATTCACTTAAGCACTAGGGTAGGTTTACTGGTGGTCCCTGTACATGGATATTCTGTGACAAAGAGCACTGGAAACAGAAAGATTTGCTGCAGGTACTAAGGTGAGGAGGTGATTAACCGAAATGACAAGTACAGCGTCACACTCCTCGACTTCTGAAATTACAAAATGAGTGGCACTCAGATTAGCAATATCCTGTTGGCAATGATGCAAAGCTAAAATGAGCTCAAGGCAACTGAAGACAGTTGTGAGGGTAAAATGGAACAAGCTGTGGAGGCCATTTTCTAATTAAAGTCAGAATATTCTCTGGGAAAAGTCTAAGTTTCTCCCTCTAACGTAGGCAAAGGCTGCCCATTTTAACTATTATTTTTAATATATTTTTCCTCACCCTTAAAGACAGCAAAACTCCAATCATTTAGACCTTTTTCCTGCTGGAAGAGAGCACAACTCAGTAGCAGAGCAGCTATTTGTCCTCAAAGGTTCCAGAAGCAAGGCCTGCCATTTTCAGGTAGGGCTAGGGAAGCCCTAGAGACCTGCTCCCATCGGTTTAATCAATACTGAACTAGCCAGAATGAAGTACAGATTTGAACTGTTCGAACCTTGCAAAAAACTAAAAAAGAAAAAAAAAGACTATCCATATTTTATATGCAGTGCAATCCTAGACATGTCTAATCATTGGTAAGCCCCTGAATCGAGTGGGATTTTCTTCCATGTTAAGTGAGGACTGGCTATCTTCTGTAAGCAACTTCTGTCTTACAGCCTTTTTCTACACTACAGAAACATTTTGAAGTTAGAGAACACCTTAACACTATGGGACTTGAGCAGATTGCCTTAGAATATACAACGAACTTCCACAGTGAGGCTACAAAGGTCAAGGCGCTTCACATGAACTATACATTGTTTGAGACATAAAAAACAAGTTCTAAAGAAAAGAAGCCCAAATGGTATACACCAAAACAGTTACTTGTCTGTAAAAGGGCCAATTTGTATACCTCATTTCAAACCCAATAATTTTTTTTCAATCTGTGCAGTTATACAACAGTCTCCACAAATTTTCTGTATTAGCAAGTACAGAACTAGCTTGGTCATTTTAGGTCAATACGAACAAAAGATCCAGCCTACGCCTTTTGTGGATACTGCCTACCTTTGAATTTAGTGAGGGACCAGAATCTGGAAATGATGTTTAGACTTTGTTCGATTAATGCCACAGTCTCCAAGAACACATAACCTGCACAGAGTTAACCAATTCTTCTTGTACTTAGAATTCCCCTTTACTCTAAAAGAAGTGAAGAATATGGACTTCTCCCCTTCATTTGTGTTTGTTTATTCTCTACTTTTCTCCCACTATGGGACCCAAATTTGCACTTCCCATCCCATTACTTTAAATATTTCCTGTCACAGTGAATTACAAGGTAAAGATTTAAGTGTTCATTGTAATTTTTTCAGTCCAGTTTAATTTGCACGAAGAAAATCAGTTTCCAATGCAATATAATAAATAGCATGTAATAGCTTGTGTGTATATCTTTATGTGTATTTTCCTGGGAAGGAAATTTCATAGCTTTCCTCAAAAATTTTTAAGATGGCTGTCACACACACCCCAAAAAAAACTCTTTAAAAAACTTTAAAACCCCTTTGATTTTGCTTTTTGTGTCTGATGTACTATTTGGGATTTGCTTTCTTCTTTTCTATTCTCAGGATAAGCTACTGTATTCTATTTCCTCCTTTTTCTTTGGCATTTAATGCAATTTCATTCCTTCACCAACCCATGGATTTTGTTTTATTTTTGAAATTTGGAGATCTAAAAACAAGCCCCCCCCCCCCACTTTTTAATAGCACCTAGTATATATCAGGGATGTTACAAAGAAAAAAAAAGCAGTGGATAGAAGTGTAGGAGCTGGATGGTGCTACAGACAAAATTGTACCAATTAAAGTCAGTAGACCATTTTTTTTTATGAAAAGAGGGCAGTATAGAGTTGGAAAAATATTAGTCTGCAGATCAACAAGTCATTACTAGCCTTTGTATGCCATTTGCAGAGAAAACTCCCTAAACAAGGGGAGAAGAACGCATGACAAGAATTTTCCTCCCAAATCTTGATACTGGCTAAGCTTATTGCTGAAGCATCAGGACATGTTGTTGTGCTATATCCTAGGTCCTTTATAACTAAAAGGTCTCTGCAAATTGCTTTGGATACCTGGCCTAGACCAACGGAAGGGGGAAAGCACCTCTTGACAAGAAGTACTTTGTATTAGAAGGTAACAAAGTTAGTTGCATGGCTTTACTTTATTGCAAACAATTTTTCCCATAAAAATGTACAATGCTCTGCTTATCACTACAGAAAAATAGAAGTGTTGCACACCAATGCTACTCAAAGTGGTGATCCCTGGACCATTGCCAAGCCATGAGTGATCAGCTGCTGCCCTACAGTTTCTAGGAAAGAAACAATTGTAGCCAATGGGCACAAGTATGATACCAGTATCTGGCATATTGAAAAAAAAAATGGTGGTCCCACCACATCAGATAGCCTAAGAAGCACTGCTGTACACCATTCCTTGAAACAGCTTGTAATAATACAGAGGCTCCACCACAAACATATACTTGGCAGGGACAGAAGAGGGCAAGAGAATGTGAAAGCAGTGGGCCACACCTCCTATTATGTACTAATTGTAGAGTTAGACCCAAGACACGTTTCACTTGAGAGAGGCTGATATTAATTAGCCCAGCTTACTGACTACAGGAACTGCTGCATGGAAATAGCATCTTGTGTTTGGAGGGAGAGGAGGGGAAGTTATTAGTTTCAAACTCCATCTTTAGCATACTTAAACTCAACTGGCAGCAACCCAATAACTGAACGTTTAGAATATATCTTATTCCAAGCTAAATGTAGCACAGCACACTCTCTGCGACTGTTGTTTCCTATCACCATGTGTGCAGTATATGCCTGCTCAGCAAAGGAAAAGACAGCATGCCCACAAGAACAACATTCCAGAGGGAAAACACATTCTTCGTGACCACTCAGTAGAGTAATCCCACTTTAAGACGACGGCAGTGGCTTTGGAAACTCTAACCCATCCATGCTGCTCAAGGGGTTTGGTTTGGAGTTCACCATGTCTCCCCAGGCAACAGGATCTTTAACACAAGCACAGGATACTGCCCATGATGACTGAAGAAAGAGTGTGCTCCCTCTCCTGCCTTTCAGCATAAGAGCTCAAAGTACGGTCAACAACAGCTCCTCAGCATGCTACAGACTAGACCAGCAACAAAACCCTCTCTATCATCACCACCTTCCTCTCCTCCTTCTACAGGCTTCACAATCTGCATAAGCCTGACAGTTCTCAGGTTTATCAGACCTCATCTTCACTAAAATCCCTCCTGAACTCCTCTTTCTTGTCCGGACATAAGAACGGATATTGCTACATGGTTGCTGGACTTAGGGTGGAAAGCCACAATGGTGGCAGCCACTTTGAAACAGAGACCATCTGCTCAACAATAAACAGCAAGACGGGATAAGTGATTTCTAGCAAAGAAGGAATGGGAGAACAGGGCATGCCCCCTCCCCTGATAGGCAATTTTCTCTTTCAGCTAGTCCCCTTTTCTTTTGAACTCAGGCCTTGGATAGAAGAAAAGCAGATGGAAATAAATATTAATCACAGATAGTTTACTGTGGCAGATAGAACAACTAGAACACTTGTGCTACCTTTAAAGTCAACAAATTTTCATTTATCATCACTTCTCGTGGATTACAATCCACTTCACTAAATGTAAAAGTGCCATGTAAAGCATTCAGTGTAAATAAAAGTATAGCACTGTCTGTAACCTCAAAACAGCCTTGCAGCAAATTACTCGGGGATGTTAGCTATCCCATTCCCACCATGCTTCCTCACTTTCCACGCAGGTGGTACCTAGGTTCAAACAGTTTTGAACTGCAGCTTTGCAGTCACATATCTAAGCAATATAGGAAAAGAGAAAGCACTACGTATCAACCAAGGAGCAAATCAATGTACGTAAGTCAGCGAAAGAGACACCCACAGTCTGTATTGTATTCTTAACAGTTTCATGATCCACAGAGTTCATGCAGATAGAATGTCTAGACTGTAAAGCCCACAACCCTGCCTCTTCAGCAATCACATAAAACTAAAATACCTTATCTATGCAACTATCCTTAAGTCCTGACATCAAACATGCATACTCCACCATACTGGGAATAAGCGCTATAGCACAGGGCAGAAATTGCAGCTTCATTCTCATCAAAGGAATTCCCCCACAAGAACAAACAGGAAGAAGCATGGCTCACTGATAAGCCACTTGGGATGACTACATTCCCAAGCTGACTAAAACTTCAAGATATACTTTCAAACTTATTAATTTCTAAAGCTATGTCTACTGTTGAGATGAGTCACAATTCCTCCAGGCCCCTTTGGAGATGATGGCAGCTGTTCTAGGGATTTAAGCAAGGAGTTGTACATCACCTATAGAAAATGGGGAATATTTTAGCAGAAGAAAGTACACACACACAAAGATATCAAACCCTTTGTTGATCTTGTTTCCCTGCAGACCCACTCCCCAAATATTTCTTCCCCAACCAAAACCACCTGGAATCCTCTTCAGAGCAATACTGCCCAAACTCTGCCTCTGTCTCTACATGGTTAAGTATACTGAGCAGCTACTGTCATACAGAACTTGAACCTTAACCAAGAAACAAACAGGAAACTGCTGTCACATCTGAGAAAGGAACATTCTGATTTCAGCCCATCAGCCAAGGAAACAGTTCATTTGTCTAGAACCAACATTTCCTATTAAGCTATTTCACCTATTTACATATGGTGAAAACATAATACTAGCACGCTTAAGTACCACTTGTATCTCAAGATGCCCTATATTTTCCAATCATAACCTAAACTTTTTTCCGTTTTTTTCTTGGCTAAAGGTTTATATTCATCACTGTGACTTCTTTCTTTTATCTTTGTCTGAATTCAAACTTTGAAGATTAAATGCCTCTAGAAAAGTACATTTCATTCATTCAGTTTATTGTAACAGATTAGAGGAAACATACTGTTTTAGGTTTATTTCGCATTCAGCTAAATTCAGTTATTATCAATTCATCTAAACATATCTAGAACCAGTTTCCATGAATTTCAAGGGTACCTGCTTTCAACTGTTTTTATTTGAAACATTTATATATCACCCTTACATGCTAAAACTGAGTGAGGAATTCTCAGGTCGGAATCTCCTAAGAAGCTCAAGCCCTGCCAGGCTTACACCAGCAAGACAGAAGATAGGGAGAGCAGTTTCCCCACATCCTTCCACAAACATACTCCTCTTTCCATAAAGTGTTCCTCTCAATGATGTGAATGGAAGGGAAATAAACTACACCAGCTCCCTGATGCACAAAATAGTGTAAATAGTCCCCTGTTCTGGGGCATGTTAAGCCTGTTCCAAGCCACTGAATGTCCCAAATGCCCCCTTTTTGCATATATCTACAGGGCACCCTATCAAATAAGGGCTGAAGCAGTTTCTGCAGACCTAGAAGGGCACCTGAGGTTACACTTCTCTGCCTGCCTTCAGAGCAGAAGATCTGGGGGGAAAAATCCTATCATCCCTGGGATGCCCTTCCAAGGAGCAAAGGACCGCAGCCATAGTTAGAGTGCCATTAGTGTACTATGCTATTGGCAGTACTTTTTCCAGAGCCACACAGCACTGGCAAGGAAAGGTAGGCAAAGCTTGCTGGCTCCAGGTGGACTACTTCTCTAATGTCTTCCTCCATGGCTGCTGTGCCCATTGCCACTGTGCCTGTGACCTTTTTGCTCCTGTCATCACTGCCTAAGCTGGCATAGTTACCTTGGCACACTGCACCAAAAGGATTCCCATTTTATTCTAATAGTCTGCAGGGCAATGAACAATTATAAATGATTGTACCACAAAACATTATGATGTACAATAAAACCACAGCATAACTGTATGAAGTAGCAGCTATAAAACAAACAACAGTCCTTAGTCATTACACAACTTAAAATATCTGGCAAATAAGGGACTATAAAGGGATTGCAATTTGGGTATAGGAACAACTCCAGATGGGAGGCTTTCATAAATGAGGCACCACCAGAGAAAAATCTGCTTTGTTACAACACAGCACACTGCACCAAGGACGGCACTTGCAGACAAACTATATAAGATGTTACCTTCAAACATTAGCAAGTTTAGTAGGCTTTTAGCCATTTGAATTCCCCCAACTTACCTAATTCAGAACACACACCCAAGAGGTATACACTAACAGCCCATTCAAGTGGCTTTCCTTATAGCTCAGTTATTGTGTGTCCTGGTCAACCTCAGAAAGCAAACAAGATGCAACTTCTGCCATTTCCTTAAAATGCATAGAGAATCAACATTTGTGAGATGCTAAGCTCAAAGGAATGAGGAGATTTAGCCATATATTATGGAGCAAATACAGCTCTCTCAGGATCCCACAACTATGTTACCATTTCTGGTACACAGATCAATAGCAATAAAGTCACATGAAAGGAGCGGTCTATAATTAAATTTCAGCAATAGTAATGAAGTCTTTCAACATGTAACTTCCAGAGATGTTGGTCTCTTATTGGGCTCCATGTACTCTTGCCATAACAGAGAGCCTGCCACTCTGCAGTTGTTGCCGGATTCCATATCCCATCAGCTCCAGCCAGCAAGACCAACGACCAGAGAAAAGAATTCAACAACACTGGCAATCATACTGCCTTCTTGCCATATTGAGCTACTCCTTTCTACGCAGCTTTGCAGTCGAAAAGCCATATACTATATTTGCTGGTATATAAGACTCACTCCCCCCCCCGAAAAATACCGTTTGAAAATGGGCTGAGTCTTATACGCTGGTGTGTCTTACAGGCCAGCAAATAGTATTTGCCAGTGTATAAATGGGGTGTGTCTTATATGCCAACAAATACAGTATATCTTGTGGAGAAGGGTACATTAAATCAAGGTAAGAGGAAGGTCACCTTAGAGTCATTCTCTCAAGCAATGCTACTGCAGAAAATCTGAGACTACTACCAGTTCTAGATCTAGGCACAAGAACTACTGACACCAAACATATCACAGAAGACATATTCCTAGAAGCTGGTCACACAAAAGTAGTGATCTGCATAAAAACAACAGCACAACTACATCTTCTCCAACCTTGGTGCCATCCAGATATTTTGGGCTACAACTGCCAGCACAGCCAGTGGTTGAAAGTCCTTCTCATGCCATGAACAGGAAAAATCATCCTGTTATGAGTTGTATCTATGAAAATAGGCATCCTCTTAAAGTAGATCTAAGCCACTTTCTATGCAGGTTACAAAGCTATGTAAGGACTTACTACACCTTCTGAACCACTCCTTCATAAGAAAGATAATGCTTTTCATAATGGGGCCCAGGTAATTCAGCATTCTCTAAAGAACACTTTACTCATGTTTGCACTGGAAGTTTTCACTTTACTTAAGACCTCTCAGGAAACAAATAACTGCAATCCAGCAAAGGGAAGACTCAAACTTCTACATACACCTATTCAAACATTAAAAGACAATTTTGACAAATGATCAAGAATTACAAGGCATACATGTTCTTCACATATTAGAATTAAGCCACATTCAATGCATGCCACCAATGACCTGCAATCATTTCTAACTGGCAGAAACCGATAAGAATAAAATTCTCCTGAAGCATGCTCCCAGTTTCTAGCGCATTTCCTACAAAGATGGCATCCTGGCAGGTGCTGCAGCAAAACAAACACTCCAAAGAGAAATATTTGCATTACCCTGCTCTGGCCTACCTGAACACTGGCAACCTCCAAGTACTCCAAGCCAATCAATCATACACAGCTCTGGGCAAGCACTACCTCACTATAACCGGAAGCCAAGACACTCCCCTTCAGTGTCAGCTTCTAGTCAAATATGTTTTTCAGCTCATAAAGATTACTGTAATTTGCAAAGGGAGAGAAAGATGTAATGGCTGGAATACAAATCAGTATGAGTAGAGCATCCACCCATGCTGGGGGCTTAAAGTAACCTCTCCAAACAGAAGCATGCCCATGCACCCCAAGGCACCTAGTGCCAGGTCAAGGTCTCTCTCATGTAGCACCACATAAGGCACACTAGACTGCTTCCAAAAAGAAAGTCTTGCCTCTCTATCACAAAGCATAAGCAGAACAATGTTTCATTTGTTCACTGAGGGCTTCTGGGAGAGCTGAACTGTAGCCTCTACTTTCTACCAGATAATGCATCAATGAAGCAAAAAAGTTCATCAAGCTATATTCCAATTAGGAGTATCCTTACAAACCACAGCAGTGGAAGAAAGTACGTGAGAGGTGGTTCCCTACAACAAAAATAAAAACAGGGTAAAGTTCAAGTAATTCAAGTACTGTACGTTGTGGGAGGCAGAGGAGATCCAGCATGCATTCAAAGGCTGTATCTTCAAGAATACTTACAACAGTATTAGACTATGCAACATTAGAAGTCTCCAAGCATTGCTCTTAACTGAAGAATCTTGTGACTCTCAAGGCAGACACATTTGAAAGAGAAACGAACTCCTTACTTGGCAGGCAAGTGGAAAGAAAGGAGATTACATGCTCAGGGAAAAACTCTGAAAAATTAGAGAAGTCAGCACCAAAACTGAACTTTCATAACTATGTTGTGAGTTAACTTTGCTACTGTCCCTTCACAGCCATCCCTAAATTGAAGTCAAAAATACCAGGACTAACACTGGTTCATGAGAAAAATTACTTTTGGGGGTCACATGCTTCATGGCTGTTTAACAGCTATCAGCTATTAGTATGCTTAAACAAGGTTTGCACACTGTACAAAATGTCTTCCTACAGAGACACAGAGGAGATGGCATATACACTCACTAAGTGCTTCTTAAAAGTGATGATGTTCCATGGGTGAGGCACAAGTCTAAATGTGTTTTCTGTGAACCCAAATGTTTTAGCAAGAATGATTTACACAACTATTTCAATACTCTCAACCACAAATCTGGGCATGCATAACTTGTATTTTGACTGCTTCAGAACCAATTTCAGACTTTCAGAAAGTGGGCTGAAAACAAGATACTAACTGCATTAATCTGGGCACATAGTGAAGTATTAAGCCACTTTGAGTCCCCTTGGGGAGAAAAGCGGGATAAAAATAAAGATAACAACAACAACAACACCTGCCTAGTATTATTTGGTATTTAGCTATCATTAGCAAGAAAGATGTCTCACTAACATCCGAGTAACAAAGCAGCATCACAGTTTAACAGTCATCAGAGTATAGCCCTGTAAGTCAACAGGCAACTTGAAGCATATATACACAAAAGGAGAGTGGAAGCACAGGTTTTGCAGTGCCCTCATCATCTGAAAAGTAGGTTAAGGAAAGTCTAAGATCTTGTATATCTGTACCATTGCCTTGAGCTAGAAAGGGAAATAGCAAGGAGGCAGCACGTGACTAAAAACAAGCCAGCTCATATCAACCTTCAGTGTGTAAAAGTAACATTCATTAGACCTGAAACAACTCAAACCACAGGCTGTGTTGGCTTTCCAAGCTGTTTACTCAAAAAGTTGGTAAAACTTTTCCAAATTATTTCATTTTAGTTGAATATACATGCATTGTGCCATAGCTCCAGACAGAAAAAACAAGTACACTGGTCAGACAGTATTACTCTGTGCAAAGGTCTGCAGTTTTCACTGGAGTGGCAAAGATAAGTAACTACAGCCATTTTTCACCTGGTGACTAAGTCAGAACATATCTTTGTGCAAGCAGTAACTGATTACGCAGTTGTTACTTTGGAGTCAGTTGTGTCACACCTATCCTTAAGGGAAGAAACTGCATTTTTATAAAGAAGAGTTACAGAAGTAAGTTAATCCAAGAAGCAAGATTTACAAAGTAGCTTCTCTTGCAAAAAGAAGGGCAGATGCCTCTGTCTCTTTAACCACAATATCCTTTCCCTCACATAATTCGAAGAACAGTTTCAGCTTTCAGGTGCTACCATCCGTTTATAGAGGCCATGTGCAAGAGAATTATTTGAGACAGCAACAATTATATACATACAAGATCTTTCTGCGGTCAACTCAGATGTTACATTTTACAGATGCAAGACACTCCTATGTTTTATTAGCTACCAGCACACAACTCTGACAAAAAAAAAAATCCTAGAATTCCTAAATACATGTTGGATGCATTGTCAGAGCTTCTGGTAAGTTAGTCCTCTCTGCTGCTAAACACAATCATGCCTACAGGAATGATGCCACTATCTACAGGCTTGTAAAGGAACTCCTGAGAAGGTTCTTTTCCTGTAAAGCGCAGTCCCTAGGAGTACTTTAATACTTCCCTAAGTGGAGCTGGCACAAACACCACACTTGTGTTCAGACAAGTCAAAGCACAGAACAAAAGAAGTAGACCATGACAAATTTTTTTACAAAAGCCATCTGTGGTCTCTGGTATCTCCGTGTCATGAAAAAAGTCTTGAAAGGAATAAGTGGTTCCACTGAACAGAAAGGGGATGGTGACTGTGGAGACATGGATTTCACAGGCTATTATAAGTTGTGCGGTTCAAGTTGTTTCTGACTTATGGTGACCCTCAAGTAAAGCTATCATGGGATTCTCTGGGCAACAGTTGTTAAGAGGGAGTTTACCACCGCTTTCCTGAGGCTGAGACAGTGCAACTTGACCAAAGTTATCCAGTGGATTTCCATGGCTGAGTGGGGATTCAAACCTGGGTCTCCTAGAGTTCTAGTCTAACACCCAAACCACAACCCCATAACCAGCTCTCTAGATAATATAAGAATAAGAAGGAAATTAATACTGCTGGGCCAGTCTTCAAACAAAACAAGGCATCCACACTCACTTCAATCTATCAAAAGCAATGGCCAAAGAAGAATATTCTAGAAGTACAAGGCCCCAAATGTTTTCCTTTTCTATATTCAGAACATATTTTATCTTAGGAGCACATAACTAAGGCCATTTCCACACTAGACTGTTATAGTGCTCTTATCCCACTTTCAACATCCTATGGAATCCTGGGGTTTGCAGTTAAACAGTCCCTAAACAGCAAACCCCAGGATTCCATAGGATGTTGAAAGTGGAATAAGAGCACTGTAACAGTCTAGTGTGGAAATGGCTTAACAAAACTGCATTCCTCTGTGGCACTTCCATTCTTTTCCACCAGCTGGAACAAGGTGCCCCTGCCCAACACAGGCTCTGGAACTCCTTGGCTAAACTTGCACCACCCTGCCTGATGAGAAGAGAACCTGATTAAGCAAGGGCAGTGCTGTTTCAGCCTTTGCAATAAGAGTGAAAGCTGTCTGAGGAAGGAGAGGGAAAGAGAGAACCGATTTGATGATGGGGTGAGCCCCAGGATTCATCCTGCAAGTTTCGTCTTGCCCCGTCGCTCCCTCCCTGCTCCTCTCCCGGCTGTGTGACTCAGGCAGAGCCAACCGAATGAGGAAGTGGAGCTCCGCGGGCGGAAGCCAAGCCCACTGCAATGTCTGCAACCAGACTGTCAGCCCGTGACTCAGGCGGGAGCCCTGACAGCTGCCAAGCGGCCCGTTACTTCCGAGGAAGAAGCACCTATTTTGAAAAAATTAAGGGACAGGGAACAGCCCTCATCATGGTGGGGGGGGGGCAATTGCAACTGAAAACAGGCACAACCAGTTGCAACAAGAGGGGGACAGTAACCCACAGCATCACAGAGGAAGAAAGAGGCATGGGATCACTTGCTTTTGCTCCCAGGGAAGCGGGACGCTACGGTTTGAGACCCTCTCTGAAGGGTTGTTGTTACTTTACGACGGGAACGAGGTATGGAAAAGCTAGGCTGAGTTAGCTGCAATCCGGTGCTCCAAAGGGGGATCGGGGAAAAAGAAAAAAAGGAACGTTTGCTTGCAAATTGCAGGACGCTCCCCCGCCCCAGGCGGAGATGAAATTAAAAATTTAACAGGCGGCACCTTCCCCCAAAAGCCGATGCCCCGAATGGTGGCACTCCCGGACTACAGCTTGGCAGGAGAAAGAGATTCTAGAAGTTAAGCCACACCCGACCGCCTCCTGATGAACCTCAACCCGCCGGCGCCAAACTGAAAACCAAGCGTCATCTTATACGTTTCCCGTCCCGTCCCGCACCAACCCCGGCCTGGGACTTTACCTGAGTCTGGCCAAAGCCTGGGGGGGGAAGCCGCTGTCGCGGCTCGCGTTCTTCACGGCGAGAGGACTAGACTCGGTAACCGACACCTTCACCTAGAGTACCAGCGCCCCACCCGCCGCGCTGTCCCAGCTCCAACGTCTGTAACTCACCGGCAACAGCGCGGTTTCAAGCCGGGAGGGAGCGGCCGCGGCTAAGGATCGTAACACCCACTTGCTGCGCTGTCAGCCTATAGGAGCAAGACTTGTCTCTGACTGAAGTCCACTTTCTGCCAATAGCGACTCAAGTGGAGGGCGGTGCTTGTAAGAAGGAGGCATAAGACTTTTTTTAATCTCCTCAACGGACGCCCCAGCCCCCGCGCCCATATTAGCCCGCCTCCTCCTCTTAGAAATGGGCGCAGCCAATGGGCACTCATTCAGGGGAGGAGTAAAGATTGACTTGTCCGGCCACCAATACGAGCCCGCGACATGATAGGGTTCGGTGTGGGCCTATCTTGACCATTTCACTCGCTGCCCGAGGTGTGGCCGCGAGCAGCTTTGTGGTGCGAAATAAGTGGGGAGAAGGGATGCTGTAGTATCAACCATTTTCAGCCCCATTTCACCTTCAGTGGACGGGAAACGAGCAGCTTGGCTGCCCAATTCTATGCATGTTTAGTCGGCAAGAAGCTCCATTGTTTGAGACACAGTCTCGAATGAATGTGCACAGGAATGCACCCTTAAATCTCTAAAAGAAATGTTGAAAGTTGGTTTTATTATTGTCCAGTCTCTAGGGTTTTTTTAAAATATATCAGCTTTGAAGTCCATTAATAGAATTACAATCTTTTGGGGGTCATACATCACTATGCACCCTATTTATGTGGTGATGAAGCCTCCCTTTTACGTTTGACCTTTTCATGTCCAGCCTCTTCCCCGTTGAAAATTTATGCCACGCCTTCCTTTACAACCTTTCTCTGAAGCTCCTCAACGAACAAGTTGTCTTGGGCCTTTCCACACTAGCCTGTTGTAGTGCCATTAGTCCACTTTCAACATCCCGTGGAATCCTGGAGTTTGCAGTTTAGGGATCGGCCTTTGAGGGTTAGGACCTCAAAGCCCCCCCCCCCAAACTGCAAACCCCAGGATTCCATAGGATGTTGAAAGTGGACTAATGGCACTATAACAGGCTAGTGCAGAAATGGCCTCGGTTCACCTTAGGGTCACCATAGGTTTGAAATTATTTGATGGCAAACAGCAGCAATAACGACAGCTTGCCCATCCTTGCTTATTTATCTTCTCTTATATTCTTTCCTTCATTTTTCATTGTCTCACCTTGATCCAGCCAAGTTTAGTCTGCTGTTTATTCACGTTCAGGTTATTCACATTCAAGTTTATTCACCTCCCCACTCTGACCATATGGCAAACCTCCTTAAACCCCTACACTAAGTTTCCTGCAGCTGCAGGATCCTCCACACAGATTTCTCATCTGTTAAAACCCTTTACTTCTCATTGTGGCGCTACAGCCCAGAATACCAGTGTTACCCTTATCTTTACTTCCTTCAAATTGCTCAATTCCGCCCCCCCCCCAAGGAATAATACCCAGTCCCAGCTCTCTATTAGAATAAAGCCAATATTGTTGTTGTCTGACTTCAAGTCATTTCCGAACCTATCACAGGCTTTTCTAGGGCTGAGAGTGTGAGACACACTCAAGATCACCCAGTGGGTTTCCATGGCCAAGCAAGGAATAGAACCCTGGACGCCAGGGTTGCAATCTAGTGCTCAAACAACCACATCATGCTGGCTCTAAAGCCAATATACATGTAATTAAAATAGTTGACATATTCTTCCTCGGTTTAATATTTACTACAGCACTATTTCTCTCCCTGTTCCTTTGTTCTCCAGTATTTCTTTTAAATTATAATTTCCTGAAGGTAGATTTCTGTCAGACTCATTCTTTGCAAAGCATCAGGTGCACTGATGATGTAAAAACCACCCTGCTAGATGGGAACAAGGTACATTCAGATTGCCCTCCTAAATATTGTTTGTTACTTGGGACTAAGCCACCTTGAATACAGCATAATTTACTTCCGAGTGTACATGTGGATTACTTTTAGTCAAACATTCTGTTTACAGCAGTGGCCAACAAAATTCCCCTATCAAATTAATGTCAAGAAATGATGAAAATAGTCATCACCTATTGTTTTGTCCACAGAATTTTGGTAATCAGAGGTTACTGTCTTGGAACACAGAAGTCCCATTCTTGGCTCTTATGATTAACATAACCATAAACTTGGTTATAGATTACATGCTCTGAATAGATTACATGCTCTGAATCTAAAAATTCTCAAAATTCAGTCCTTGGCATCTTGGTTAAGACTGAAAAAGACTCCTGTTTGAATGCCTACCAAACCACTGCCATTTAGTGTACATAGTGTAAACCAGTATTTGCTAAACTGGAGGTATATTCTTGACAAGAGCAAGTTAGTTTGAGGTATTGCTAGTAGCTACTTTAAAACTAGCAGTTTTAAAAAATCATGGCCCAATCAAATATTTTCAAGTCCCATTGATTTCAGTGGGGATGATAGAAGAATGGATATAACTTTTACATCTTAAATCAATGTGACTTAAAAATCCTAGCTCTGCCCAAGGCAGTTTTCCAAGTATGTGGAGAATGCCTATTCCTAAGCATAAATGATATGAGATAAGACTTTAAGTTAGCCCAGGGTCAAGGATAGTGGGGGGGTGGGACAGATGAGAGACTTCAGCTGGAAACAGCAGTCAGACTGGCTAAAAGTATTAGGAGAAGCAAATTGTCCTAAAGACATTCACCTGAAGACATTTTTTACAAAAAGATTACTTAGTTAAGATAGACATTAAGGGTGGAAAGGGAGATGTCACTAAAGATTTTGTTGAAAAAGTGTGTTCCTGAATATCGGAGATGAAAATTCTGTTGTTGAACATTAGTGAGAAGCAATGCAGAATGAAAGAAAAACCACAGCTCTGCTAGTAGTGGAAATTGATTACATTACCCAAGATGGCGGGGGGGTCAAACTCAATGTCATCTTGGGCCATATAAGCATTATGGTTGCCTTCAAAGGGCCAGTTGTATCTGTAAGACTATATAAATGTATCTACTCTTTTATCATATTAAATAATTGCCTCTGCATTCTATTATTACTGGTTTTTAAATTGCCTTCCCTCTGCATCAACTTTTTTTCTTGGACATTTTGGGCCTATTTGATCATAGTCTATGGTCTCTATACTTCTGTAAAATGACATAGAATTGGTCAGTATATCCAAAATGTGCAACTTTCTGCTCCCCAGACCCTCTCTGTGCCTCTTTCTGCTGCTCCCTTCCCTGTGGCTCTTTCTGCCCCCTGCCCCTCTCTGCACCTGGTGAGCCTGATCCCTACATTGCAGGCCCCCAGCTGCCAGTATTCTGAAGAGGGGCCCATCAGCCAGCTCTTGTGATCTACTTCTGACTGCTCCTCTGTCCAACTTTTTGTGAGCCATGTGGAGCATTGCCATGGTAACCCACAGCAACACTCTGATGGCGAGTCTTGGACAGAGGAGCAGTCTGAAGTAGAAGTAAATCATGAGTGCTGGCTGCTGGGCCCCTTTTCAGAATACTGGCAGCCGGGGCCCACAATTTGGAGACTGGGTTCGCCAGGCAGGGAGCGTGCCACAGCTGCAGGAGAGGTGGGAGGGCCACATGAAATGGCCTGGCAGGACGGATGCAGCCTGTGGGCCTTGTGTTTGACACATGTGACCTAAGAGGACATTTCTAAAGCAGGCTACTGGTTTCTAATTACAGATAAGGTCTACCCCTTCCAGATGAACTAACTCCATTATTTTTGTTCTGCATATATTAATATGTGATATTAAATAGAAAATAGGAAATATAAGTGTCACAATAAATGCCAGACCAGTGGTGGTATCTGTACCACCGACAGGACACACAACTTGGCTAAATAGGATGCAGGGTTTTCAGAATGGTTACTAAGAAATTGTCTAAGAATTTATTCCCAGTAATACCATTGTATTTTTATATGTATATCCTTGTTTTACAATTAGTGTAACAATAAAATTCATACCCAACGGTATTCCATTTTTCATCTATGAATAAAATTATCTCAATAATATGGCCATTTCTGTCATCAAAAATATATGTATTTTAAACATATAGAAGTCCTCCTCAAAAGAAGTGGGCTTTTTGTTAATAGCATGGCCTGATTCAGGTTCTTTGACAGAGTGATTGGTAAAATATGAAAGGTTAAGAATCACTAGTTTAGTCCACCCCCCAAAATACACCCACACCTCTAAGAGAGTATAGTGATACGCTGTCAGTGAGGAACCAGACCAACATCACAAGGGGTCAGAAGTAGGCAAAATATGTTGGACTGCAACTCCCAACATGCATCATTGTTTAATCCAGTTGAGGCTCATGAGGATGTAGTCCAAAACCTTTTGGAAGGTTGCTCTTTGCCATCTCTGCTGACCTTAGAAAATGCAACTGGGGTCTATGATGGACTTTGGGGAAGTGGCTATCATGACTGGCAGAGCAATCCCAGCAACAGCTTGCCAGGCAACCAGAGCAGCCTTGCAAGAGAGAAACCCAGCCCATTAGTGAGAGGGAGAGGTTGCTGGCCTGAGAGGTAAAGGGACCACTGAATTAGTTTTGTGAAACTTTGGTGAGGAAGGGCTAAGAGTCAGTCCTTCAGCCAGACAAAACTCTGGACTAAAGCTTCTGTCAACCAGGGGGTTGAGTGGGGAGGGGTTGTTTTTTCAGGGAAGCTAGAGAGAATTGGAAAAGAGAAATCAACTCATTTTTGAATCTGGTCAGAAATGGTGACATAGATTTGGGAATTGAGCCTTTGGGTGAAAGGGTAGCCAAAGGGCTGGTTGTGATGTCAGTGCTTATATGCTGGTGTAAAGCTATCAGGAAACGGTCTAAATGATTTCCGAAGAATTGTTCGAGCTCTGGCATAATATGAAATCTCATTCTTTGTTCTGGTTGTTATTTTAATAAACATTATAGCATATTTTTATACATTTTGACTCAACTGAATGATATACAATAGTTATAACCAAACAGAACCACATAACCATATAACTGTAAAAGGGTTCTAAATAACTATTGAAAGGCCTCACCCTTTTTACACAAAGATGGTGTTTAAAGGGGAAAGCAGATCTGAGGGAACTGACAAGGTGCTTTAGCAAACTGAGGGAAGTTGCCATACCAGTGCATGAAGAGAAAAGCAGGTCTGATCACAGGTCTGTTCTGGGTCCAGTATGTTTCAGCATCTTTATAAATGACTTAGATAATGGGATAAGAGATGTGCTTATCACATCTACAAATGGCACCAAATTAGGAGGGGTAGCTAACACTCCAGAGGTCAAGATCAGAATTCAAAATTACCTTGAGAGATTGGAGAGCTGGGTCAAAACTAACAAAATGAATTTCAACAGGAATTAATGTAAGGTACCACTTCTAGGCAGGACAAATGTCATATAGAAATACAGGAGAGGCAACACCTGGCTTGACAGCACTACAAGTGGAAAGGTCCTACGGGTTCTAGTAGAATGCAAGCTGAACGTGGATCGATAGTGTGATGCAGGAGCCAAAAAAGCTAATGCAATTCTAGGCTGCATCAACAGGAGTATAATGTCCAGATCAAGGGAAGTAGTAGTACCATTCTATTCTGCTTTGGTCAGACTTCAGCTGGAATACTGTGTCCAGTTCTGGGCTCCACAACTCAAGAAGATATTGACAATGTCCACAGAAAGGCAGTCAAGATGAGTAGAGGTCTACAAACCAAGCCCTATGAGGAATGATGTAGGGAGCCATGAAGGAGGGGAGACGGAGGTGACATGATAGAAGGTGGTGCAAGCTTGTTTCCTGCTGCTCCAGAGATTAGAACATGAACCAATGGATTAAAATGACAAGAAAAGATATTCGGCCTAAACATTAGGAAGAACTTCTTTACTATAAGCAGAAGAGACTCTTTAGAGGGTCATGCAGTCTCCTTCTTCGGAGGTCTTTAAACAGAAGCTGTGTGTCCATCTCAGGAGTGCTTTAGTTGTATATTCTTACATGACTGGGGGTTGGTCCCTTTTTATCTGTTCCAGCTCTGTAATTCTATGGGTTGTATGTGGGAAGGGGCTTTCTGTAAAACTAGAAGGTGTGGAGAAGGTTTGAACAGAACAGGAATAGCTAAAATAGAGTAGTTGCACACTTCCAACTAGAGTTAGGAGAAGGGTCTGAACAAATAATGGAGTTCTGGACAGAAAGATTGAAGGTGAAGTGTTCACTTTAGAAGAAGGGTGGGTGGAACACAAAGAACGAACATGTAAAAATAATGCCACCATTGAAAGCCTTCTCTTTTTTTACTTGTATATGATGCTCTGCATTTATTCTGTACTAATGTTGAGTGTTATAAATACACTATATTTCAGTGAAATGTAATTAGGTAAGACAAACAAAAGTGAAGAAAGAGAAGAGGCCTTAGCATGTTGCTGAATACTAACCACAGTGACTTAAAAAAACCACAGAAGCAAAGCAGCTAGTAAATATTACAACACTGGATTAGTAAAAGACCTTGTATGGGATTCTGTTCTGAAACACACTCCTCAAGTAAATGGAATCTGAGACAAAGATGTCACCAGAAGGTGAAAATGAGGTTTAGGGCTCTTTTCATCAGCAACTCTGTTTGTAAAGCTGAAGCAAATAATTGTGGTTGTTAGGCATGCATTAACAGCTTAAGTTCAACAACTATAGTAAGAGAAGAAAAAAATTAAAGAGTTGAGGTGCCTTCTGGAAAACAAACATCACAAATAATGTACTTCTGAGTTCTAGCATTTCCCACAATAGCATTCTGAACGCACAAATCAGCTCGTAGACAACTATCAACTCACCTTATTGTCTATACTTTGCTCCCATCATTTTGCATGAAAAGTCATTAGAAAGAAGGACAATAAACAATTTCATTTGAGAGAGAAGCTGCTTTTAACCCATCCCCTCATTGCACTCATGGCAGCATCTTACTCACAGCTGTTGTGTATAGGCAAATAGCCTATCTGCAGTGTTGGCCTTAGGTGGCTATTCAGACTAGGGGCAGCTGTGTGCTGCAGCAGGTGGAAGCCACTTCCTTCTCGTTGTTGTTGCAGTCATACATTTGTAGTGCTGAGGAGAAGAGGTAAAAAAAGGTCAACAGTCATGATGCAAGGAAGTGTAAAAGGGTGGGCAAAGGAGCCATTCCAGTGGATGCATATAGCAGGCAAGGTTTCACCTGGAGGATCAGGCCAAGCCATTTCGTTACCTGAAGCTTGGCCTGCTGCCTTTCCATACCACCTACAACCTCATTTTAATGCAAATATGATGCAAAAGCTGCCATGATTACCACGAGACTTCATTAACATGGTGGCAAAGTGCTGAGAAGCTTGACAAAGTTTCCAAGGCTTCCAATAAGTTTTGCAAGACTTGATCAGGTTAGCCTCAGGAAGGAACTATATAAGGCACTTCCTCATATAGCCCAACTCCAGTTGAGAGCACAGGGGACTTATCTGGTACTTAGTTACCAATTTAGCCATTATGTTAATGCCTATAGAAAGCCTGGCTGAGAAGCAGTCTTGCAGTATTTTCTTTTTGAAATTTGTTGGCTCTAGCACTCCAGTCAAAACAGAAACCAGTTCACCATAGTGCTCCACAGCCTAGTTATCAAGAAGTCAGTCAGGTTGAGTGGCTCCTAGGAAAGCAGTTGCAAGTAATAAGAGTTCGAGCAGCACAGTGGCCACTGGTAGGAGCAGGGTACTCAATCTGGCAGCATAGTCAAGTCAGGATGACATAGCAAATGCTCCCACAGGTGTGGGGGACATATTTGGTCCTGGGGTAATCTCCATGTGAGACAACTGACTCATGATAGGGCTGGACCTGAAGATCTGGGACTAAAGAGGAAGGTTGAAAAAGTAGCAGAAGATCACTGTAGTTCTAACCAGAATTTAAAAATGTGATTTCATGGACTAGAATTCTCCAAGTCCTTTGGCCCCTATAATTAGTGGCTGTGGTATTTGTGGACTTTGGACATTATAGACCATTTTCCAATCTCTGTTTGGAATGCAGTGGATCACTCAGGAAGTGTAAAGGGTGGGAATATTCTGCAATGTAACAGGGAGACCTAGGGCATGTCCATACAGAGCTTTTCATAGAGGCAGTTGGCAATTGTATGTTTGTCTTTTAATTATGTTTTAAATGGTTTTAATTTTATAATTCTTTAACATATACTGATGATTTTGTAAATTATTAACCTGTAGTGGTTTTAATAATTTGCAAGCTGTCTTGGATCCCATTATTGGCAAAAGGATGGGATATATATGAAGATGATAATGATGTACACCACACAGCTGTTCTGCCTTTTCCACCCTTAATATATTCTCCTGGTTATAAAAAGGACAGGGGAAAAGGTGGAGAGGCAGGTGGGAAAAGAAGGGAAGCAATGTGGAATGACAGTGAGGATAATGTGTAGATGTGAAGCCCCCGTAAAATTTGCTGAATGAAGAAGTTTTCACAGAAGTAGCTGTGTTATTCCCTTGCAGCATGGGAAGGATGGGAAGAAGGAGAAAACACTCATTGCTCTGTACTGCATCTGAAGAACTGTGCTTATATCTAAAAAAGCTTATGCTACAATAAAAACCAGTCATCCTTAAAGGTGCTGCTGCATTCCTTTTTCCACCTCCCCCTCCTTTTTATAAACGAGGAAGAGTGATGGCGTAACCTTGCGTGGAATTGCTCATCATCTGATTGTTTTTGGGAACATGAGGTGAAAGAGGTTATGCTAAGGCCCAGCTACCAGAGGGACATAAGAGTCAGCTGGTAACCCCAGAAATGCCTGAAAGGATCCATTGTCATGGGAAATAAAACAATTTAAATTTTCTGAATAAATCTGTACAAGATCCACCATACTTTTTGGTAGCACAGCTACAGAATGGAAAATGCCTGGATGGCTTTAAATTAACCTTTCATCTGCTTGCTTCTGATTTGGATTCTTGTAAGATATTCTGTTTCTCCATTGAAGAAGAAGCAAGTTTTGGCACAATCCTCTGCATAGCCTTAAAAACTATATACCAATCTCTGCTTCAAAAAAAAAAATCTTATTCCACATACCTGTAATGCATACATGAATCAGACATTTCCACTGAACTATTCACACTCTTACCGTTCTATCAGTTATACTTCTGCTTCTTCAAATTATGTATAGTTTTTTGTTCCTGAACCTGTGTCTTTCGATTTGAGTACAGAGTGAAGTTCAAAAGGATGCAAGTCTACTCCTCATTTCAGTTTTTTCTTTTTAACCAAGGAAGACTCAGCTTCTCTAATTTACAACACAAATGTAGGTGTTTAACATAAAAACAACCCAAACCAATAAAATTCCCCCCTTTATCCAAATATTTGAGTCTCTGAGGCTTAGAATCAAAACAGTGTGCTTAGGCTATAAAAAGAATAATTGATGAGCTCCCAAAGTGTGACACTTGAGATGTGCCACCTCAACCAACCTAACTTTCAACTGATTGATTTCAAAGAAGTTGTGGGAAATTTTACAAATCAGCCGCCTTTTCACACTACACAGTTATAGTGATATGATGCCACTTTAAATGCTGTAGTTCCATACTATGGGATCTTCAGATTTGGAGTTTAGGCAGGGATGTTTAAAAATTTCAGCCAGAGAGCTCTAATGCTTTATCAAATGGCAAACCCAAGAATACCATAGGATGTTCCCATGGCAGTTAAAGTGGAATTATAGCACTACAACTGAGGTCAACTCCTGAGGGCCTTTTCACACCACAGTTATAGGACTATGATTCCACTTTAATTGCCAAAGCTCCATCCTATGAAATTCTAGGATTTGTAGTTTCATGAGGTATTTAGAATTCACATCCAGAGAATTGTAATGAATCACCAACCTCCAAATCCCAGGATTCCATAGGATGTTGCCATTGGAGTTAAAGTGGAATCATAGTGCTATAACTGTGTAGTGTGAAAGGTTCCTGAGTGAGTGATTTTGTCACTGTTTTGTCAGGAACATGTTTCAAAAGTTCTGACATAAACAGTGAAGGAGACAATATCTAAAGAGGAGGGAGAGTGGAGGCAAATCTAATAAGGTCTGTTTAAGCATAAGAACAGAAGTAAATTGACTTCAGGGCTAGCCCCAACATTTTGTTGAGTGACACAGTACATCACATTGCACACACAGAGAGATCTATTAAAAGTCAAGGTAAAAAGTAGTCTAGGTTAGTCATGTTGTTTTGTGACCTGAGACAGAAACTCTCACAAATCCCTTTTCTCCCATCTAGCATTAAAACTAACAACATGCTACCTTTTCATGTTGTTACCCAAACTCTGCTACCTGAAACTTCTGCTGCCTTGTTGTGTTTAATAGTAGGAATGGCCCCACCACACATAAAATGCTCCCATCTTTGTCTGATTTTTCTGTTCTCATCTGCAGTAATGTACTTGTAAAGTTATACCTTTCTTGTTTTCACTGCACCCAGATAGCCCATTTTGTGGCTTTTCTTTTCTTTTTTTCTTTTTTGGTCCAGCAGAAGGGCACAGACACTTTATAGTGTGAGCTGCTATGCCACAGGCAACAATTGACAGTACATTTGTCTCTTAATTAAGATGCATTTTCCTCCCACGCTTCTTCAAAAATATCTAAACCATGTCTGTTCCATCATCTAATTTTTGTGATCAGTGAAGTGGGCATTATGGTCTCCTCAGAACTCTGTAGCTAAATGAGAGACACAGTGAAAGACACCACATTCCTAATTTAACACACTGTCAGAAATATTTTAAAGCACTTCTATCATCTCATCTACTGAATAGATTTTGAACAAGTTGATCACCATAGAAACTAACTTATGCTTGGTGGGGTGGGAGTGGGTGTGGAAATGCTTGTGGTTTTTCCTCTGCTTGTACTTCCTGTTCCTCTCAAGCTTGCCATGTTGTGCTGACATTTTCTAACTGGTTTCTACATTACTGAAACACTTGTAGCAAACAGAATTGCTCACAGCATTTTCACAAAAGATATTGGTATAATACATTTTGGCCTGAATCTTATTGCTAGTTCCAACTCAAGAAGACTCATTGTAATTGCTATCCATGTTGACTCACCATTCAGTAACTGATTCAGTGGGTGTACCTCAGTTGGGACTAACCATCTCGCTTCCAGTCTGTATCTTCTGAAAGTGGTACTCCTAGCCATCTTCAGTTTTCAATTACAAACAGCTATCCGGAATAAATATGTGTATAGTGAGGCAAGTGTCCCTATCTCAAGAGAGTGTTACTGAATTTGACAACTCAGGTTGGATCACCTTATGCCTTTTTGGACTACAACTCCTAGAATCTGCAAACTAGCATGGCCAATGGCTATTTTAGCTGGAAGATTCTGGGAACATTATTCAAAAAATTAACTTATCCAAATTCTGCTCTTGATTTGTAGTCATACAGATCCAAAGTGAAAATTGCTTGTTCTTCCTCAATACTGAAATTTGCATTGTAAGCTTTTAGGGGGAGGGACCCCTCTTCTTGCTTATGAAACTCTGCATACACTTGATGCACTTCAAATAGTGGTTACTATTTAGTCATCATAGTAATTATATTACCTTTATAATCATCTTATGATTAATTATTGGTATTTTTTACCAATGTGACCAGGCGTGCTAGGGAATGTTAGCTTGTCAGTTACTGTGTAATCGGTCTTCATTAGTGTGTGATATTGTTATATTGATATTGACATGATATGGCCATGTTGATGCTTTGTCATCTTAGTGTTATTGGTTTGCTAATGTATGCTAATGTCTGTGTACAGTAATGTACTGTGTTACTGCCCTGGCTAGCCCGACCTTTGGGGGATATAAAAAGATATCTATTGATATCGATAATTCGGCTTCACATACCCATTCCCTTCCACGTGCTTGTGAGGCCCCCGGACAAGCATGCACACAGGCTTGGCCGATAATCGCCGTAATATTCCAACACAATACAGGCAGGCCAGAAATAGCCGACTCGCAGCTTCAGCAGACCTCAAGGCAAGTACCTTCATTAAGTATGCACGCAGCTCTCAAAAGATCCTCTGCCCCGCGCTGGCAGCTTGATGATCTGACTATACAACGCTCAAGTACTCCTCGTTTGCATACCGGCTATCCTATTGACAATTTGGCTCTAACTCAATCATTCAAATTCTGACCTTTCGGAGGCTTTGTCTCCAGCCCCAAATCTATTGTTTTCCCCAAGTCCGACCTAGCCTGCGGTCACAATTCTCCTTATAAAAACCCCTGACTTTGAGCGCTTCCTTGGATCGCTCTTGGCTTCCATCCCGCCTTGCTGTTGCTTTGTCCAGCGAGCCTTCCCCTCAGCTCCACGTGCTGAGATCCACGCTCCCCAGCTTCTCTGCTTCCAACCGGGCTTCAGGACAGGTGAAGTATCACCCAAACCAACAGCTCCTCTAAAAACCCCTCTATCCCACTCCAAGCTTTATTTCTTTAGTTATCTGGTGTGAGTGTGCCGCATACACTGTTTGATTGTGTTTTTAATAAAACCACATTTATTATTTCAACTTCTGTGTGCTCCTTGACTCGGACTGACCCCGTAGACATAGGGTTCAAGATCCTGCTAAGTTACCCTGCCTCTCGTAACGCTAAAGCAGTGCTCATAGCTAATCTTCCCCACCTTTAGTTGAGCACATTTTGGTGTCCCTCAGGGGACCCCCAGTAAACAGAGTAACAGCTGTATGTTTCACGTGTAATTAAAAAAAAGAAAAAAAATTATTAGTGACTGGTATTTTTTAAAAGTTTCCATTTGGAAAGCCCTGCTTTAGAGTATGGCAAGTCAAGGGAAGAAATAAAGGTGAAAGGGAAATTGTGTAGGGATAAATAGAGGAAATTATGCATGTTTAGGTTTACTTTCAGTGGAATAAGGGACTGGAGGCACTATGCCAAAGGAGAAAGTGCTGTTCATTCACTTCTGCTCTTATATTTAAATAGCCCATATTAGATTTGCCTCTGCCTTCCCTCATGTTTAGATGTTCTCTTCTTCACTGTTTATATCCAAACTTTTGACATGTGTTCCTCACAAAACAGTGACAAAATCAGCAATCTTGTACTCACTCAAGGGCTTTTCACACCACACTGTTGTAGCACTATAGTTCCACTAACTCCAATGGAAGCATCCAGTGGAATCCTGGGATTTGTAGATTGGTGATGCACAACAACTGTCTGGCTGAGAATTCTAAATACCTCATGAAACTGCAAATCTCAGAATCATATAGGATGGAACCATGGCAGTTAAAGTAGAATTATAGCACTATAACTGTGTAGGCCCTCAGTCAGGAACTAGTCTCATTTAACTCATTAGGACTTACTTCTAATTAGGGCCATTTCATGCTACGCAATTAATAGTGCTATGATTCCACTTTAACTGCCATGATTCCTTCTTTTGGAATCCTGGATTTATAGTTTGGGGAATGCACTAGAGTCTCTGGCATAGAATCCTAAATAGCCCTCTTTAAATTGCTAATGCCACAGCAGTTAAAGTAGAATCATAGTGTGACAGTTTTATAGTGAAGTAGACAAGGATGAATGTAGTCCCAATCCTTTTTAAAAAAAATACCAGTCCCTCCCCCCCCCTTTTTTGTTGTTGTTGTTGTTGTTAAAAAGGATGAATGCCCTCTTCTGGAAACTTCCATGAATGCTGCATCACCCACCTGTAAAAATACCTGTTTGCTAAAGTGGGAAGGGGATTTTGTTTGAATCTTTGGCAGTCCATGTGGCCCCTGGAGAGTCCCAGAACAACCCCCCTCCCAAGTAAGTAAACATGCTTTTTAGGACTGTGTTGAAAGCCTGGAAGATGTCTATCAAAAAAATTAAATAGGCAGGTTGATGACATCATACTGCATCAGAGTGCAACTACAGCTATACTATTAGCTGCACAGTCTAAAGATCAAGGATTTAAAATTAAGCTTTTGTCTATATTTTAAAAATCTATGAGTTAGCAGTAGTTTCTTTCAGCTTTATGTATTTTAAAAATCCTGTCCTTCCTCCAAGGATCTCACATACATCGTCCTGCCCTGCATCGTCCTGCCCTGCTTTCATCTTTATAACAATTCTGTAAGGCTGGATAGGGCAAGAAATACTTGGCAGGCTCATGGTCATCTAAGAAACAAATTTTGCTTTCTTTTATTCCTTCCTTCTGACATTTATATGGGCTCCCCAGCACCCAGTAACATTGTTTTCTGGGTGGGTGACACCATAGTAAAATACAGAATCAAAATATAAACAGCAAGATATCTGCATAAAAAATTGCCAGGAGAAAGAGAGAGGGAAACCTATTGTCACAGCTTTGCTAAGAAAAAACTGACATGTAAACAGTTGCAATTAAAAAAACGGAAGGCTCAGATTTTAAGAGGGATGACAGAATGTTTTTTTAAAACATCACCTGGTACTGAAATGGTCGTAAAAGTACCAGGTAAGCCTTTTAGCCAGGACATTTTACAATTAGGATGCTCTATCAAAAAGACCTTACATTTGATTGTAGGCTTGCCAGTTGTTCAGAAAGAAATGGGCTTGGCCTACTCTTAGTCCTATAATAGTCCTATTAAGACACTGGCAATTAAAAGCTTTTCATAGCATAGAGCTTAGAAGTATCACCTGCTAATATCTATAGATCAAAGCACCTGTTAAAGAGACAACTACAAAGACAGGTCACCAATTTAAGTCCAACATTGTAATGACTATATCATAATGGTTGTCTGATCTGATGCTGCAGCATGATACTGGTAGGTTTCAATTCCTGTACGTGTTTACTTGGAAGTTAGCCCTCTACATTTGCTAGGATTAGGGGTGCAGCACTCCCAGAAAAGTGGAAAAATCACAAATATCAAAATGTGTGTGTGTGGGAAGTGGACTGAGGCATGATGGGGAGAACAGGGACCCAGGGTCCAAACCAGGTCAAGTAAAGGAGAAGGAAAGGAGGTAGGTCAGCATGGTAGCCCTGTACTTTCTTTGTCTCTTCCATCTCCTTCCTTAGGTGTGGAGGGCAATCAGGAAAGCATTTGTGGTGCTGAAAAATCAAGTGCAAACTGTTCTTTATAGGCCAGGCAGTGGCTGGTGGAGGAGAACCCGGGTGGATTTTTAAAGGGCTACGTGGCCTGATTGCAACCTCTGAGAGAGGGAGGTACCTGCTGGAAAAGAAGCACTTGAGGTGAGGAAGCAGGGGTTAGAGAAACTCACAAATAATCAAATCCATGAAAAGTCAAACCCACAAATGCAAATGGCTGACCATAGTTTTCAATAAACCTGCACAGGATTGAACTATATATTTGCCAAGTGTTTTACAATGTTTCTCTTTGCTCTGCCAACAATCCTACAAAATAAGTCACACTTGCTTTCATTTTACTTACAGACAGGAAGGTGAGGCTCAGACATGATGACCTGTCCAAGGCCACATAGTTTGTCCACTCCACATTATGGGGATGAACTATGAATCAAGGTCTCCCACATTTAAAATCTGGCACATCCTCCCTAGCCATTGACCCCTAACATCTGCTAATCTGAGTTCACAGCTAAAGGATTATAGCCAAATTCACCCAGTGCTAAAGTGGCAGTTAGAATCTACTTACCTAATTCTAGCTTCAGTCTCCCTCTCTTTCCTTCGCCTGTATCCCCACTCTATTATGACCCTGGCCTATTTGCTAAGATTTGCTTTCCTGTCCCTGTTCTCATACTGCATAGCACTTTAAAAAGAAAAGGCTGAGTAGAATTTAACCTAACTAGAACCACTTTCCAGTGTTCAGCAAATGAAATAAGTACATGGTGAGATTCCCACAGAAGGAGGGGGGAAAGGGGCAGTCATTCATTGCAACCCCTCCCTTTTCTTAGTCTGACATCAACCATTTAGTCCTTTGTTTTCCTCCCAGTTTCCATTGTGTGATGTTTACCTTGGGCCTAGCCTGCTGTAGTAATTAAAGCCAAATATTTGCTTAAATTTAGATTGTATTTTACATTCCATTCTCCTGGCTGAGGACAAAAATAAGATGCAGCCTGGAATGTTCCAGTATGTTCCAGAGATGTAAGCAGCAATGAGTTTGCCAAAGCTTTATGGCAGCTTCCAAAACCACATAGTGGCTTTGCAGTATGAGCCATCAAAGAGTATAATCCAAATCCAAGAAAGCAACAAAGATGAGCCCAGTCGGTGTCATTTTTTCTCTCTTTTGGTTCAGAACTAAAGATGGGGCTACTTGTTTGGCAGATAGATCACATGCACTGGGGCAAAGTTCTGAAAAAAAAAATCCATGATTTGCTTCAAAATTTACTGCATCAATGGCTTTTTATATCTGTGGTTAGGGAAGCATGCAGAGTGTTGTACAATGCTGGAAGACTGATAAGCATCCAACCATAGTTCCATAGTAATTGAGAGTGTGGGACTCGGCAACCATAAAAAAGCTCACTTGTCATAGTGCTTGGCCACACCAGTATGGCTAAACCTGATACCTTTCACATTAGGTAGTGTCCTTCTCCTTATCTCTTGAAAATGATTATTCAGTTATGAAGCCTTCTCTGAAATATGATTTTTACTGTCCCCTCTAATGGGTATGTGGATGAATTAATTTGCTATGAATGATATGCATCCTTTTCTAGTTTGGATTTCCCCCCTTCTTTGCAGATGTAATTACCACTGACTCTACAATTAACCTAATGGTACCAGATCCTGTCCAATCATGGAAACTAAGCATGGTCAGCTTTGGCTAGTACTTGGATGGGAGACTGCCAACAAACACCAGGTGCTGTGGGCTATATTTTGGAGGAAGGAACTGGCAAAACTACCTTTGAGTATTCCTTGCCTAAGAAAACCCTATGAAGTTCATGGAGTCATCAGAAGTCAACAGATGACTTGAAGGCAGACACACACACACACATACACGTAAATGTTCTTAAAAACAAATCTGAGTTCTATCTGGGGTAAGATGGCTGCTCACACATCGCCAAAAAAGAAGGCATTTGGCATCAAAAGAGAGAAGACCATATTGTATCACACTGTACATGCTAATTTATACATATAGATGCAAAATCAGAAATGAATTTAAATAGACTGATAGTACATATCACTCCCCCAGGGATGGTCAGTGGGATCTGTTGCTGAGGGAACAGAAAATCCATGCTCAGTTTTATGGCTACTCTTCTCACAGCTTTTCCAGGTTGTACAGTAGCTCTCTTGGTGCCAAATGGGGTCCAGCACCTTGCTAGCTCTTCTACAATATGAAGTGGCTATAAAATGAGAAATGAATTCAACATGCCCTGTTAAGCAGGGTGTAGATTCACCACGTCCATTTACTAGCCACCCCTACACTTGACTGGGAATATTATGACCAGGCTACCTGTGGGCCTGCTGAACCTGCTAATGCGTCTAGGGAACTTTAAGGTCTCTGATCTTTCTTCTTCAAAACAGACTTGAATAAAAGTCACTTTCAAATGGAGGCCTGTCTTTTGACTGCTTTTCAAGTAGAAGACTGTCCTCTGTAGAAAGAGATACATACCCCTCCCAATCAGTGGTATCTGTAGGCCATTCTACCCCAGTATTCAAACTGTCTGCTTATATTTCTTGACATCCATTTGCCACTATCTGCTCAGTCCATATAGTTTCAGACAGGTTAGTAATACTACAAAAAAGATGGCACAGAAGTTGTTTCCCCAGACAGTCTCAACTGTGCTTGTTCCTACAAGTCCAAACTTTAAGAGGCCTGCAAGGTAGAGAACCCAGACCTTGAGTTCACATTGCAATATTTTCCCCTCATAGTTAATTAAGAATGCTTTGAATATGCATACTTAAGCTTAAGCCAAATACTGTTAACATATGAATTGTTAACGGCCATGGCTTCTCCCAGGAAAACATGGCAATTGTAAATTAATAGGAGTGCCAAGCATAAAACATTCCTTGTTAGAAATCTCTAACCCTCCCTTCTCAAACTACAATTCCCAGGAGGAAATTACTATAATACCAGCTGGAGTCTGCAGTATAGATATGACTTTGTCTTTGGTTCTCAGTGTTGTACATTTCTGTCCAAGGTCACTTGCATACTTTGCTCTTAATATCATCCTATCAAGCCTGCCAAAAGTCCATTGTTAGTTTAAATAGATATGCTAAATTACTATCTAGAACTTCTGGATTTCTTTCTATTTGCTCTTCTAAAATTAAGGAGACGATTATCCAGGCAATAAATAGTTTTTTTTTAATTGAAAACATAAAAGAAATGCATGAATTATCTTCCAAGGATAATCCTCTATTTATTATATTATTAAATTGGATTCCCCCTCCCCAAATTATACAAAGATGTGTCCAAGATATACTCAACTTACAGACGGCTGCCATTTAAATAAAATCAAACTATTAAAATAAAATGAAAAACCATTTCTTGTTGGTTGACCAAACTGGGGGTAGTTTCAGACAAGGCTTTTATTATGCTAGCAGTTAATAGACACCAGGCAGTCTGTCTTTTCTACTAAACAGATTTTCCAAGGTAAAAACAAAATGGCGTATTAGCAACCCCTCCCAATTTGGTGTCATCTGCAAATTTGATGAGCATGCCCTCTATTCCTTCATCAACGACTTGGATGAAGGAATAGAGGGCATGTTCATCAAATTTGCAGATGACACCAAATTGGGAGGGGTTGCTAATACGCCAGAGGACAGGATCAAAATTCAAAATGATCTGGATAGATTGAAGAGCTGGGCCAAAGCTAACAAAATGAAATTCAACAGAGAGAAGTGCAAGGTCCTACACTTAGGTAGAAAAAATGGAATGCAGAAATATAGGATGGGGGACACGTGGCTGGATGGCAGTACGTGTGAAAGGGACCTAGGAGTTTTAATAGACCACAAGCTGAACATGAGTCAGCAGTGTGACGCGGTAGCCAAGAAAGCCAATGCAATTCTCGGCTGCATCAATAGGAGCATGGTGTCTAGATCGAGGGAAGTACTGGTACCACTCTACTCTGCTTTGGTTAGACCTCATCTTGAATCCTGTGTCCAGTTCTGGGCACCCCAATTCAAGAAGGACATGGTCAGGCTGGAGCAGGTCCAGAGGAGGGCGACCAAAATGGTGAGAGGCCTGGAAGCCATGCCCTATGAGGATAGACTTAGAGAGCTGGGTATGTTTAGTCTGCAGAAGAGAAGGTTAAGAGGGGACAGGATAGCCATGTTTAAATATTTGAAGGGATGCCATGTAGAGGAAGGAGAGGGCTTGTTTTCTGCTGTTCCAGAGACCAGAACAAGGAGCAATGGATTCAAGCTGCAGGAAAGGAGATTCCACCTGAACCTCAGGAAGAACTTCCTGACAGTCAGGGCTGTCCGGCAGTGGAATATGCTGCCTCGGAGTGTGGTGGAGTCTCCTTCCTTGGAGGTTTTTAAGCAGAGGCTGGATGGCCATCTGTCGGGAGTGCTTTGAGGGTGTTCCTGCATGGCAGGGGGTTGGACTGGATGGCCCGTGTGGTCTCTTCCAACTCTACATTTCTATGATTCTATGATGGAAAAAGTGGTGGGAAAAACCTTGGAGACCATAGTCATAGTCTATGATTCTTGGTAAACTCTCTTCAAAATTCAGCAAACGAAGCAAGGTAATGTATGATAAAAGTCTGAAAAAGGAAGCAAATATCACCAATGAGTGATAAGGGCAATTCATATCTTATTAGGACTCGATATAATCATCTTCAACCTCTGTATTAAATGATGCCTATCTAAAAACATAGAATCTGAAAGGTCACCACAACTTCAAGCCAATCTTTCGCCTTAATGAATGCTCTGGGTAGGATTCTACTTCTCCTGGAGAAAGCCTTGAAGTGCCTAGGCCTCCATGGTCCTGTAATGCTTGGCAGAGAACAAAGAACCCCCAAAGTCTTAATGGCATTTTTGCAAGGCATAACTGATTACTCACCAAGTTAGTAACTGCTGTGCTGTTGCTAGGCAAGTCTCCTCCTCAGCAAAATTAAGAGGAGGGAAGTTTCAATAGACAAACTACTTTCCTGAGAGGAAAGGCACTGTCACTGTCATACTGTAAGAAGTAAAAGAATAGCTTTGGGGAATGGATGATTGTTTCATTTACTGGATGTACAAAAGGAGCAACACTGATAGACTGTGCTGTGTTACCAATCAGAAATGTAACTGCCAGAACAGAAAACTACAAATGTAGAACTACCTCTTATGCTACATCAGTTTTCAGACTATGATGATGACCTAAAGTAAAGGGAACAGGATTTTATGGCTGCTTTCTCACATCGGTATTTATTGGCTCAGAGTATTATCATCTTTTTCTGTAATTTTAGTTTGTCCTAAGAGCCATGGTGCACATTTGTAGGACATTTCTGCACTTGCATGTTCTAGCACTATTATTCCACTTTCAACCCCCTATGGAATCCTGGGGTTTGCAGTTTAGGGGGGGTTGAGGTCCCTGCCTAAACTGCAAACGCCAAGATTCCATAGGAGGTTGAAAGTGGAATAATAGCACTATAACAGGCTAGTGCGGAAACAGACATAGGCTGCATCAGTTTCTGGTAGCACACAGCAACAGCAGGTGGAACATTTGCTTGTGTATCCTTTACTTTGCCAACTCCAGTTGAATAAGCAAACCATAGTGCAACACACTTCTGTTACCACTGCTTGTAACGTTGTTGTAAATTGTTTTTTATTGCTTCAGTGGTTATTTTAGTATCAATTGCAGTTTGTTGTCATCAGAACACCTCAACTGTATTTTTAATATACAAAGGTAGGGGAGAAGAATCAGAAAGAAACACAGTGAAATACAAATCTGAGAGAACATGTTCACAGCCATTATATGAGGCAGTGGAGCCAGTGTGGTGTATTGTTTTGAGTGTCAGGCTACCACACAGGGAGGCCAGGGCCCTTTCCGCATGTGGAGGGGGAAACGGGGGAAAACGCGCTGAAACAGAGCTTACCGGCAGCCGGGTAAGTCCGTCCCCATGCAGAGCAGCGCGAGCTCGCTATTCCGCAGTCCTCCGGCGTCCAAAATGGCGGCTTCTGGCTGGTGGAGGCTCTCCACCAACCGGAGAAGTTCGCCAGCCGGAAGCCCGCCCTCAGCAGATCTGCAGGCACGCACTGGTGTGCGCCTGCAAATCTGCACTGGAGTGCGGGAACAGAGTGGCACGGAGTGGCGCACTCCGTGCTTTTGAAAAACCTGTAAAAACAGGTTTTTAAAAAGCATGCTGCGCGACCACTTTGGGTCGCTCCGGAGCGGACTGAGGTGCTGAACTGCGACAAGTAGTCCAACCCAGCCTGCTCCCAACGTGCGGACAACCTCCGTCAGAGGTCGCACCGCGCCGTACTACTTACCCCGTGCGGAAAGGGCCCAGGTTTCAAATTCCTGCTCAGCCATGGAAACCTATTGGGTAACCTTGGGCAAGTCAAACTTTCTGAGCCTCAGAGGAAGGCAGTGGCAAATCCCCTCTGAATAAATATTGCCAAGAAAACCCCATGGTAGGTTTCCCTTAGTCAGAAACGACTTGAAGGTACACCACAATACATATGAGGTGCCATATAGTGATCCCCTTGCTTTGTTATAATGTGACATCTACAAACAGTGTTTGTATGCTAGATGTATTTCTAACGACATAATAGTTTTATTGTGGCATCAAAGCGCTATAACTGTGCAATATTAATACATCATGAATTTCAGGGACCCGCCATATTGCAGTTAAACCATGTTGTAAGCATGGCAAGTGGAATATATAAATCAGTGAAACTCTTTAAGGCTGGGTTCTATACATATCTGTGTGGGAATCCTCCCACAGTAATTGTGTCTTGTTTATAGCTCTCAGACCATGGAACTATGATCTCTTTGAACTATAACTCCCGTGCTGACTGGGGATTCCTGGAAATTGCACTCCAATATTGCACTTTTCCAAGCTCTGACCACTGAACATTCATCAGATTGGGCTGCTATCACACTAACAACTGGGTATAGAGTTTGTCAAGATTCACAGACAATCTGAAAGACCCAGCACCTCATGTCAGCGGCTGTGCTCAGTAGTAGCAGTCCAAGTGTTGCACTATGACTCTGGAGATGAGGGTTCGAATCCCCATTCAGTCATGGAAAACCACTAGGTCACCTCGAGTAAATTACACGCTCTCAATCTCAGACGAAGACAAAGGCAAACCCCCTCTGAACTCCATGATAGGTTCATCATAGATCACTGTAAATGAAAAATGACTTAAATGCACACAACAAATAGAGAGCACACACTTTGCATGCACAGAGTGCCAGCATCAGTCTTTGACATGTCAATTTAAAAAAAAAAACAGATAGGACTGTGACTAGTGCTTTATAGTACTTTGTCTGAAGGCTTTTCACAGGAAAGGTGTCGTCCTTTGCTGGAAAAGATGTTCAGTCCAAGTCTATTTTAAAAATAAAGGACCACAAGAAAGGAGATCAGTGGCTTTGAAAGTGACCATCAACAGTTCCTAGCAGCTGGACAACAGACCAAGGAACATGCAGGTCACCTGGTTAAAGTCTTTCCCACTGTGGTGAGATACGGGATACACTGGACTTTCTATATATGCAGACATTTGATTTACTAATTACAGTATCATGTCCCATATTATTAGATGGTGGCAACTTGCGTGCAGATGCTTCTGCACATTTGCATTCATGTCACCATCATTTTATGTATAGAATGCAATGCTTTGTGGTCACTCAAACTAGTAGATCTGGGGGTCACATACATGGAAAGTCCATTCTATTTCTGTTTAAATTATGGTAGCTATTTTTAAATTTGCATCTATCTCTGTAAAGCAGCAGATAGAAATTTTATGAAGAGATGCATCCTCCCTTTTTTGGTGGTGGATTTCCTCCATTTTGGTGCTGCTAAGCAGCCCCATTATCTTCTGGATTACTTTCAGCTTGGTGGATTGCAAGTCATACAGGCCACAAGTACCATGAATCCTAATACACTCCATCCCACTCCCACAACTGTATAAATATGCTTTATATCTGAGGCTTTGATACTACTGGTACTGCTTCCAAAGAAGTGGGTTTATATCCATGAAAGCTCATGCAAAAATAAAAACCAGTTGATCTTAATGGTGCTGCTGCATCCCCCCCCCCCCGCCTTTCCTTCCTCCTTTTCAAGTACAATGGAAGCCTCTCTGAGCTTCCTCTGGGAAAGCAAATAGTAGGAAAAGAATGGCAAATGTTTGTATTATAATTAGGAAAGTCCCTTTTAGGATGTTGAAGACAAGCAGGCATCCCTCACCTCTTGTGCTGCAGAATCTTTAACAAAGCCTTCCTTTCAGAGTGCTAATTAGCCAGTATAATTAAACTGGTGATAACAAAAATAAATAAACTCTAAAGAATTCCAGTGGAGCAGTATAGCTACGCATCCTTTTTCTCATGTTAAAACTAGCTGTTCTGCTGTACCACCTCTCTCTTGATTATTTAACTGTTCTCTAGTTGTCACGGAAGTCTTCTAGAGCAGAACAATTTCCATCTTTCTAACATGGAAAAAATTACCTTCATCAACTTTTAAAATAATATAAAAACATGCAGCACTTAAGAACAACAGCAATATTTTAAAACTACATAAACAATGTACATTTGTTGTTATTGTTGCATGCCTTCAAATAATTTCTGGCTTGTAGCAACTCCAAGGTGAACCAGTGCGTTTCCATGGCTGAGTGGGGATTCAAAACCTGCTCTCCCAGTATTCTAGCGCAACACTCAAACCACGATACCACACTGGCTCTCAAATTCTATACATATCATTTATGAAAGAAAAGATTATGTATGCTCTTTCCTGAGACTGTCTGGATATAGGGAGATTTAGGTTCAAAAGATTATTCAATTGCAAAGTTGTAAATCAGGTGAGAATTATGTGGCCTTCCAGCTTGCATTGCCAGCATGCTGTGTGATGCAGTCAACATTATCTGGAAGACCACAAATTCCTACTCCTGATTTAATAGGATGACCCTAGGCCATTTTTTTTTTATCTTGGTCCACTTCACTGGGTTGCTGTGAAACTAAAAAGGGCACTACTTATATTACCCTGATCTCCTCTAAGGAATGTTATGGTTTTAAAATAAAGTTATGCAGTTAGGAGGAGAATCAAGATAAAATCTGATTATTTCAAGCCATATGAAAAGTACTCTGGATTTGGTGCCTGTGTGTTGGAAAGAAGAATCCCAGCTGAATTTCTGCCTTCTTTGCAATCTACTCAGCATGCTGCCTATAGGAGTTGGGTTGAAAAATGAAAAGCAGGTATAACTCAAGCAATTACCACCTCCTTTACTTTTTGCTTCCCTGATGTGTAGGCTGACTTAAGAGCTTGCTTCACTAGAGCTCTTTAAAAAAAAAAAGCTTCCCACTTCCTTGCATGGTTACTCAGCATGCCTTCAGGTGCAGCCAGCTTCAAGGAGATCATGCAGCGAGGGAGTGGCATCTGTGCTTTGCCCAAGCAAAGGGAACCAACAGTTGATCCTGATAACAACAATGACTTCATTGCTTGGCACCATCCTACAGGAGGTGGGAAGTCAAGAACAATCATATTAACATCAATCCCTCCAAGTGAGTGCAGAAAATCCCTGTTGGAGAGTGAAGATGCTTGTGTGGGCAGAGAATCTGAACAGAACTGCTTCCCCTCCCCCTGCATTTTTCCTCCTTTCCTGTTCTCTGCCTCCTAAGAGCTTTGTGTCTTTTGAAGCATATTGTAGATAGCAGACCTGCTTTCTTCCTAGTTGTTTACAACAGTGCAAGCATTTGTGGATTATCAGCAGGGATGGTCTTGTTCTTAGGCAGCATGAAGCAACTGCCAGAGGCAGCACATGCAGTCGGGTGGCAACAGCAGTTCCTTAGCTGTTCTTTCTGAACCTCCTAGTTATTCTTCTCCATTGGAGGGTAGAGCTGTGCCTGCCACATGGACTGTTTTAGCTGGCCTGCTGCCCTCAGATGTGGTGAAATTAGCTGTTGTGTTCCTTCAAGATGTTTCTGATTTATGACAACCCTATCATGGGGTTTTCTTGGCAAGATTTGTTCAGAGGGTGTTTGCTGCAAAATAAGTTTGTGCTCAGGATAGTAGAGAGAAGAGGGGCCAGAATCTTGCGCTTTCACATAGATTCGGGCAAAAGCAAACCGTTTTGGCCTCTCCTAACTTGTCTGTTCTTCCTCGGTAGTAACATTTACCATCTTGACCACACTGTGATGTTGCTTGGCCACACATATCCTAGTTTTCATCTGGGAAATACTGGAGGGCATGCTTTCTTATACATCTCAGGCAGTAAAAACAATTGGGTTGGGCCTCCTGCCTATAGTTATTTAGAATTTCAGGACATCTTAGTGAATGGGGTGAGGGACTGTAAATTGGAGGTCAGAAGGGGATTAAAAACCCGGACTCTAGAGCTGTAGTACAATGTTCAAACCACTACACTACCCTGCTCTAAGTCAAAATTCACCTGACCAACAGGGCAGGGACATTAGTTTGCATGAAAACATATACTTTTGTTTAATCTTTCTAAGTATCCTAACTGAAAGTTTGCTTCTGGGATTATAACCTTTTCAAATAGAAATGTTTTTTTGTTTGTTTGTATATTTCTTGCTGGGATGAACAATGATGTATACTGTTGCAGTTCCACCACTAGGAAACTCTGCATGCAGAAGTTAACCTACTGCATCAGATAATGCGTGGTTTGTTTGCTTTTTAAATGTTACTACAACCTAAATTTATTCAAGATGTTCTTTGATCCACAGTAAAGGAAAGCAATTGTGTAATTCATTTTTAGAGATGTGGAACAAGAAGTTGTCCTCCAGGCCCAGTACCTGATGTGACCTTAATATTTGGATGCCTTTAGTCATGTCACAACATGGCAGATGTAGTACTTGCATGCTGGAGTACTTCAGACTTTTCCTTACTGGAGATGACCATATATAGGAAAATCCATGCTTTGCTGTACTTACTGAAGTGCCACATGAGCCCCCCCCCCCCCCCATAAATACAGTTTTGGCAGTCTCAAAGCATACAAAAATTGTGGGCTACACCCACACTCACCTTCACACATGAGAGTAAGTATGTACTCGATATACAAAGATTGCAATGTACAAATGATCTTACAATGATCCTAAAAGAGTGTTTTATTTATATATTTTATTCCATTCCATCATCCCTGCAATATCTCACAAAATAAGTATAAGTGATGGAGAAATAGGAATAATTTTATCTGTGTCCGTGTTCGAATATAATGGAATTTTGAGCATCTCAATGCTAATGTAGAGACAGAGACTGAACAAAAGCAATGCTAATAGCACAAAACAAATATTAGAAAGGCTGCTTCTTTGAAACATACTCCAGATATGAAATATCATAGACAAAATTTCAAGTCCAGATAAATATGCAGAATATACAAGAACACACGACTGAATATGACTTGCATTCTGCAAAATGGGTATGTTGAAGAATATGTGGGAGAAATCTTCTTAATGCCACATTAAGATAAGTCCATTTCTTTGTCTCCTTGTCAGACAGCTGTTTCAGGTTGCCACTGAAAAATCCAGTGTTCCTCCAAACAAATGCTTTGGTGAGTTGTCTTGTGCACTTACATCCTGCTTTTTTTGTGTTTTGGTATGCTTCCTGGAGTTGCACCTTGTAACTATGAGGTAATTTTTGAATCCCCATTTCAAATATTTCTAGCAATCAATAGTTTTAGAACTTTGTGGATGCCACCTTTCAGCTCTCTGTTGGCCGTAATGATTTTAGCATTCTGAGATTTTTTTTTATATAGTTTTATATATCTTGAACTAAAAAAGAGAGAGAGGGGATGCTGGAGTATTCTGGAGGGTTTCAACATGGTCTTGGAGGCCTTGTTCTGTGTGTGGGCCACACTTTTCCCTGTTCTAATCTAAATACTATATTGTACACAAAGTTGTCAAAAGACAAAAAAAAAAAAAGACACAATATGTGAATTCTCCTGTCAAAGAAATTGGAGTTAAGACAATTTGATTTGATGGGAGTTCTCTTTAAATTGATTCTACATGTTTTTACAACTATCTCACCTTTCTGTGAAACAACTGGAGATCAAATACAATTTCCCTGCTTCATCTTATGCTCACAACAACTCTATGAGGTATGTGAGATGAGATTTTCGGGTGGTAGCGAAAACAGGAAATGTTTCTTGATGTTTTTAAAGCAAGCCTGGTGGAAATTTTGCAGCATCTTAACAATCAGCATATTCATTACTGCTTAAGTGTTTGGAGGATTTGAATCCACTTCAGTGGCAAACCCCAAGGAAGGCTGTTTGTGACATTCAGGGCTTTAGGCATGTGAGACTACTTCCTCAGACAACAGGAAGGAAACTGGGATTGAGTTCATTGTTTCATTTTTTAATGCCAGGAAAGATGGATGGTATTTGTGAGATTTTCTGTGTCATGGGCAGGGTTGCAGGTGTCCTGTTTTGGAAGCAGTGTCCCATATTTGAGGGCTGGAAAGTTTGTATCTTATGGGACTGTTAATTATCCCTTATTTAGGATGTCCCCTATTTGACAGCTATAGACCTTTCCTTTCATATAGCCTGGGTAAGATGCCAAAAAATCCTAAATTTGGAGTTGTGGACCCCTCATAAAGACAGAAACATGTGCATTGTGTAATTTATGAATCTGCACAATACGTTTGTTTTACAGAGGAACATGGGGCTGCTTGAAATCATTACTTTCCTTTGGTATTTAGGTAGGATATAGACTTAACAACTACTTCCTGTCAACCCTGTGTGTTATGAATTTTGTCTGTCCCTTGTTACTATTTTGAAAACCTGGCAACAGTACTCCATACTCTCTCACAGTCCCAATTTGGCAGGGACAATCCAAATTAATCCTCTGCCATTCCATTTTTCCAGCTGCTTTTAAAATGCCCCCGTTTCGCTCTTCCCCTCCTCTTTGTCCTCAGCTTACTTCAGTGGCTGCAAACTGAGTTCCAAGTACAAAATTAGTTTGTACTAAATTAACTCAGCAGAGGAGAGACCAGGGCCATTTCCGCACTAGACTGTTATAGTGCTCTTGGTCCGCTTTCAACTTCCTATGGAATCCTGGGATTTGAGGCCCCTCCCTAAACTGCAAACCCCAGGATTCCATAGGATGTTGAAAATGGAATAAAAGCACTATATAACAGTCTAGTGTGGAAATGGCCTAGAGCAAATCATGCTCTTCCCAGTCAGTCAGTCAGTCAGCCAGTCAGTCAAAAACAAACTATTGCAGCCTCTCCTAGCTCGCCATTTTCACCACACTCTGATGTTGTTTGGCCAGATGTGTCCTGGTTTTCACTTGTGAAAGGTTGGAGGGCATGCTACTCCTCGGCTAAAGTAAATTTAGCAAATTTGGGCCATTTCCACACTAGACTGTTAGGGTGCTATCATTCCAATTTCAACATCCTATGGAATCCAGGGGTTTTCAGTTTAGGGGAGGCGGCTCCCTAAACTGCAAACCCAAGGATTCCATAGGATGTTGAAAGTGGGATGGTAGCACCCTAACAGTCCAGTGTGGAAACAGCCTCGGAGTACCAACTTGAATAGATAGGGGTATATACCGTACGGGCGGGGTGTCCTTTGTTGCTTCTCCTCGGGCAGGAACATGCGCTTCGGCCAGAAACTGTTTCCCTCTCACGGGTCTTGTTAAGCATTGTGTAACGACACATATCACTTCCCCCTCAAGGGTGCGGTCAGGTGCGTGGGGGCATCTTTTGTGGGGGGAAAGGTTACCAGCAGAGGCGGGAAGGGGGAGCGCGAGCGTGTGTACGTGTGGAATCGCCAACAGCAGGCAGGCTGGCCACGGCTGGGCCGCTTGGCTGCTGGAAGGGCGCCCCAGCCGCGGCCAGGCAGGTGATGACAACATCAGGACTATTTATGGTGCTTTGTGACAACCGCGGCCTTATATGGGCAAGACGAGAGACCTCGGAGGAAAGCGGACTCTCCCTCGGGAAAGGAAGGGAAGGGGCGGAGCGAGCGCCGAGAGAAAGCCGCGGCGAGGGGGGAGCGCGGGGTGTGCCCTCTCGCCCGGCGAAACCCACTGACCTCCTTTCTTGGGAAAATCCCTCAGAAAATGCAGCTGCGAGACCGAGACTGCAAAACGCACGCCCAGACATCCCCTCCCCCCCCGCCCCGCCGCCACCTCCCGCACATTTTCCGCCTCTGGCCCGCGCGCGGGCTTTGGGAGGCGGCTCCGGGCTCGGGTGCCGCGCTCTCCGCGGGAGGAGAGCCTTCGGAAGGCCAAGCCCCGTCAGCCCGAGATCCGGTGGCCGTCGGAGATTACGACACCCGCAGGAAAGCTGTACTTTGCTTGCCCTAATGACGGCCTGGAGGAAGGGCAGGAAGGGGGTGCTGCGGCCGCCGGGCCGAGGAAGCGAGAAAGGCGCAGCGGGGAGCGGATGCGCGTGCTGACTACGCGCCTCTGCGTGCAAGTCACAGCTTAGAAAAGTTACATTTTTAGTACCGCTCCCAGATTTCCCCAGAGAGTGGTGACCATGCTGGGTTTGGAGAACTGCATTAAAAAAAAAAAAGAAGAAAAAGTAACATTTCCAAGCCATAAAAGAATTATTTTGGTGGTCCTTTTCGCCTCAAACCGAAAATCCCAGTTCAGAAAACAAGATTTGCAGCAGTGTGCTTCCTTGCTCTCTCTTCTCTCTGGTTCCTGTGTGCTGGTGTCAGCAGACTGGATTTACCCAGTGGTGAGGGGAAAAAAATAGTTAGCACATGCTCAGAGGTAACGTCCACTTTAGAGCAAGTGTGCATGGTGAAAAAAAAAAATCCATTCTCTAATTCAAAAGTTGCTAGTTTTCAACACAGTCCAGTGTGTGTTGATGCAAAAGTCCTGCCAAGTTCAATACAGTTTACTGCCTGAAAAGTTAGTGTAGAATTGGTGCCTTAACTGTTGTGTGTATGTATACAGGTGTATGTGCCTTCAGGTCTCCTGCTGACGTATGGTGTCCCCATGAATTTAATAGAGTTTTCTTAGGCAAAGAAGAATCAGAGGATTTTTGCTAGTTGCTTCTTCTGAAACACAGTCTATAGCACCTGAGATTCTTTGGTGGTCTCCCATCCAAGTACTCAAGATGGCTGACCATACTTAGCTTCCAAGATCAGACAGCATCTGGTGCCTTCAGGATATTTAGGCACTCATAATTACTATTGTTGTTGTTGTTTGTGTATGTGTGTGTCTAAGTCATTTCTGACATGGCAACCCATGGGTTTTCTGGGGCTGAGAGTGTGTGACTGTAGTTACTGTAGCTACTTTTATATCGCAACTGTTCACTAGGGATTTGAAGGTGACATGTGTATTCCTCACTCTTTTATTCTCACAATAATGCTACATGGTAGGTTTATAGATAACAGCTGGACTTTGTGAACATCGTAGCTGAGTAGGGATTTGAACCCAGGTTTCTCTAGTCCTGGTCATGCACTTTTAATATTATACAGTACCTTAATCCAAGATGGCAGAAACTGTTCTGCTGCACATGATACTTCTCACTCAGATCAAGGTGGTGGGGCATAGTAACCGAAGCCAGCCATATTATTTTGACATATGAAGCAGAAATTCCAGAGCACCTCGTTTTCCCTGGTAGTAAGAACACAGTGGTAAAAAATGAAATAAGTACCAATTTACTGCCATTTTATGACATGCAAAATCTGTCTTGAGTCAGCTGCCTTACTCAGCCCTGACTATACTGGGGTCCCATGTAATTTCTCCTCAACAGGCAACTGACCTGACCCATTGGGTGTGTTAAGGAAAGCCATTACCTTCAGCACGCCGTCTGTAACAGAAGGATGGTAGCAATAGGCTGTTATACAGGATTAGTTATACTTAGAACAATTGGTGGGGGGAGCTAGATATTAAGTATGATATTTAATATCTTCCAGGTTTGAGCTCTGAAAACTAATTCAAAGGCAATTCCTAAATCAATAAAATGTTGCATCCCATTGAACTCCGTAGGACATTGCTGGAAGAAAAGTGTGTGTTAAGAAACCAACTGGCAAGCCCTGTATTTAGTATATAATGTCTATCCTTTATTTCAAAACACTGTCACCCCCTTCAGAGTGTCCTTCATTTTTTTCAAGATTACTGGTAGATTCATAGTACTGGAAGAGGGTAGAAGGTTAGCAAATCCAACTGGTCTTCCAGGAGGCAAGATCCTTGGGACATCAGCTCTCTTTCCAACAACTAAATAATACAATCCAAAAGATTATCCATGTCAGCCTGTTGCAGAAAAACAGCCTTAATGACTAACACATTTATAGTAGTTTGAGCTTTTGTAGAAAATCAGATACAGTCCCTTGCAGTTCATTGAGTTCATTGCATTCATCAGATGTAGTTGTCGAAGCTGGAACTTGCCTGCAAACTCTACAAGAAAGTTGAACTATAAATTTCAGCGCCTACAGGTTTCATGAAAAGTAAAATCTACTTTATGTACTTATCAATAAACATATTTAGGATCTTAAAAGTACAGCCTGCATCTGTTTCTGTCTTTTGAAATAAACTCTCACTACATTTAATAAGATTTGTTCCCTACTAAGTACTTTTAGAGACAGCTGGACTTTGTTGTTGTGTGCCTTCAAGTCATTTCTGAATTATGGTGACCATGAGATTAACCTATCATGGGAGTTTCTGAGGGCTGAGAGTGTGTTATGCACCCAAAGTCACCCAGGGGGTTTCTCTGGCTGAGTGGGGAGTCGAACCTTGGTCTCCAGGGTTGTAGTCCAGTGCTCAAACCAGTGTGACACATTGGCTGGACTAAGACCCTTAACCACCGTGCAGATCCCTACTGAGCAATGGAAGCCCAACCTTTGGCATATAACACTCTCTCAGCCTTAGAGGAAGGCAATGGCAAGCCACCTCTAAATAATTCTTGACATGAAAACCCTGTGATGGGGTCATCATTAGTCAGAGTTAACTTGAAGGCACCTAACAATAGCGAGTGCATTTTGGATTCCAGCCCTTTATTTTTACAGAATCAAGATCACGCTGTAGAATGAAAGGTTACCCCAAGATGTCCGAAGCAAGATTTTTGGATAATTCAAGTAGTACAAACAAGGCACATGTGGAGGGGGCACCACAAAAAAAGGGTAATTTGTCAGACCAGATAGAAATGTGTCTAGAGCAGGAATGGGAAAGGTGTGGTCCTTGATGTGTTGTTAGACTCCAACTCCCATCCATCACCATTGGCTATGCTTGTCATTGGGAGTTGCAGTCTAATAATATGCAGAGATGCGTACATTTTCCCCTTCCTTGTTCTAAAAACTAATGAGAATTAACTTTATAGAAAGCTTGGTTAATTGCCAATAAACTGGGAGGCAGAAAAATAAAGTGGGGTGGGAGGGAATTCAGGACAGCCATGAGTAGATTAGATAAATAGTTGAAAACTGATTTGGAAGATAGAAAACAGATCAGACAATGCTTTACTTGAAAGAAAGACCACCTCTGGAGACTGTTAAAGGAGCAATATAGAAATATTTCAATCTGAATAATCTAAAATGTTGTTTATAAGTGTAGTAGTTTTCATCTAGTGTAAAAATGCTGCCATTTTTATGTATGGGTAGAGGCTATGTCACTTAGTAGGAAGTTTCCTGTTCACAGCAAAAGCTGAGTAAGAGTATCACAAGTATATATTTCTTTTATAACTTCAGTAAAATGCAAAATAAAGAAACAACACCAAGGTAACAAGCTAATTTTACTAGTTAGAAACTCCCTTACTGATCAAACATATAGCAAACAATTAAAATGATGGTGTGGGCTTTGACCATCCAAATGCTGTTGGAATACAACTCCCATCATCTCTCCCCAATGGAAATACTACCTAGGACTGAGGGGAACTGGATTTCAGGAACATCTAGAAGGCCAAAAGTTCTCTAACTCGGAACATAAAAACAAAGCCTATCCCTCAGTTCTTCCCCTCTTCCCACCAAAACGTTATTAGGGTACAAGTTCAGAGTTGCCAACTGACCAGTAAAACCCATCCTGAACTGCTCTTGTTCTGTTTAATAAGTTCAGTTTTCAAAAATCAGAAGAGTAAATATTTTTTTGTGGGCCTAGTCCCCTGCTGCCAATCGAACTGCTATTAATGGGAAGATACAGAGAGCAGTTCAAAAGCTGGCAACTCTACAAATCCATCCCATTTCAGTGTTTTGTCTCTAGCCGCAGCTTGTGAATAAAAGGTAAAGCTCCTCCGAGATTTTAAAGGACAGGCCTGTTTCAAGCTGCATGAATGCGCTCTGGTTATGCGAGGCTGAAAGCCTGTGTGACTTTGTGTATGTTATCTCAACACAGGCAGCTCTGCAGCTGGGCCACTGCAGATCCAATTTCCCCTTGTTTCCCTATGGAGATGTTTACACTGAAGCTTGGATCTGGCCAGGTAGCTTTTGCATTACTCATCTGCCAGTTATGATTATGCTCTGGCAACCTTGAAATCAGGCTATCAGGTTTACAGTATACATACCTTCCTTCCAGTTAGTGGGGAGAAATGACAGACATCACAGCCTTTGTTTACCCAGAGAGTACAAGTCTTTGCTGCTGGGATCTCACAGCTGTGAGGTTTTAAAAGCATGAAGAAAAATAATTTGACTAAGAGACAAATCCAAAACACATTAAAATGATATTACCATGAAAGAGGGAATCTCGACCTTTGACAGTTTTCACATTGGTGGTAATACCTATGTCTGGTCTCTGACTGGTATTCCAAAAGCTACAGTACCCATAGTTAAACAAAACAGAAATCTTTAAAAGATTTCCTTTGATTTTTCCATTGGGATGGCTTCTGCCTCTGAACAATATATATAAGAAGCCTACCAATCTGGAGATCAAAGAAAAAGGCAGGTGATATCATAGCATGGAAACATAATTTTTTTGGATTACAGCTCAGAAAATCTCCAAACCACTGGCAATGATCATTCAGGGAATCTGGGAGCTGTAGTCCCCTAATAGGAACATTTCTCAGTTCTGGGTTAAATAATTGTTGGCATGTTTTGTTTTAATATGCAGGTTGTATCAGCGCCGAGGGGGCTGATAACGGGCAGGATCAATGCATGTTGGGGGAAACTTACCAATTCCCCCTTTCTGCAGTGTTGAGAAGAATTTTTCCATTGAAACTAGTGTTTGCATTGCAAAGAAGCATCACACTGGCATTTTGGCAGGCACCAGTGCAGCATCAGTCCCCCACCCCGATTTTAGAAAGCAATGTTTCTCAGAACTCTACCAGGAAAGGAAAGGATTACATTTCTCCCTCAGTCAGATGACTTCAAGGTGCATGTGTGCTTATATGTGTACACACACACACACACACACACACACACACACACCTATTCTGAGCTCATTGATTATCATGTTTTTCCCCATACATAATTTGCATTTTTTTAAAAAAATTGATTGTCAACATGCTTCGACATCTTATTAATTTCTCCTTTGGCAACTACAGACTTTTTTTCACACCTGAAATGAAACCTAAAAATTATCCTTTCCCCATGTCCTGTACTGACAGCCAGCCAAGGTTCACAGCTCTTCAACAGAGTCTTTAGCAGCAGCCACAGACAAAGTTTACAACAGTTTGTCAGACAGTTACCATTTGTTGTTTCAGCAGTCAGAATCAGTAATAAATTCCAAGTGTCAGTCCAAAGGAGTACCCAGCAGCATAGTCAGCACACAGGGTGAGGGTCAAGGTGTGCAGGAACATGAGTCAGGGATCGAACAAAGGATGGATTGCTTCTACTGATAACACTAGCTGTCTGCAACAATTTTCTCCCCATCCCCTCACCTGTATTTATGAGCCGACAACCTCCCCCAACTGTCTGCCTAATTAATGCATCTTCTCTATATAAACACTGTCAGTGCCGAGGGCTTTCCCTTTTTTCGTCTATGCTGGCCGGAGTAAGAATTGACCTGTCCGTGTCTCTGTATTGTGGCTGTTGGGGAGGGTCTTTTCTGTGTTTGCACCTGAGTCCTGGGACTGGGGCATGACACCCATTCATTTATTTTCCTGAACACTGCTGAAAGAAAAAGGAGGTAGGAAGTGGTTTGTTGGTGTTACTTGCTGTCAACTTGATTTTGACTTATGGCGGCACTATGAATCAGAGACTTCCAAGAGCCCGACTGCCCTGCTCAGGCCTCACAAACTCAGGGCATTAAGGAAGGCCATGCCTTCCTTAATTGAATCAATCCACAATAACGTGGTCTTCCTCTTTTCCTACTGCCTTCCAGTTTGCTTGAGCGTTATGGTCTTTCTCAATGAGTCACGTCATCTCAGGATGTGTCCAAAGCATGACAGCCTCAGTTTAGTCATCTAGCTTCTAATGAGAGTTCAGGCCTGATTTCCTGTCAGACCCACTCATTCATTTGTCTTTTTGGCAGTCCAGGGTATCCACAGAACTCTCCTTCAGCACTGCATTTCAAATTAGTTGGTTTTTTTCTGTCGGCTTTCTTCAGTGTCTAGCTTTCACAGCCATACACAGAAATCAGAATTAGCATGGCCTAGATGATTCTGACTCTGATATCTAATGATACGTCTTTACTCTTGGGGAAGTCTTCACTTCCTTTTTACACTTGAGATCTTTATACTTGAGGTGAGGAAGACGTTTGCCCTATGATAAAGCTAGTACTTCATACATCACAGTAAGACTAACTCCAAGCCCTATTCCTCCCAGAGCAAGATGCCAGAGTTGCTTCTTGTTGCTTTGTCAAAGTGCTTCAGCTTACAATTCCAACATATGACAACACAGATGGTCGGCAGTTTGCTTCCCACTGTTGCTTAGCAGAGATTCGGTCCCTAATACAATTTAACAAGGGTTGGCACCTCTGAAAGAGATTATCTGATCCCCTTCCCCAATTCCTTAGTCAATGCCAGTGTGCAAGGGCCAAAGAGAGAAGTGGCAGAGCCAGCTCTACCATTAGACAGACTATGGGTACTGAACTACACAGGTGATGCTGGTAGGCAGCTACAGCTGTCCCCTGACTTTCTCTCCTGAGTCTCTTTTTCCCAAGTGTTCTCTCTGATGGAGGACAGAACTGGGTACTGCCCTGGGATGTAGAAAGTGCTACCCCCTTGAAAGTGAAATTCAGCAAGCAGTCCAATCAGTTTCTGCTATGTGGCATGGGATAGGAGGTACCATTTGCCCACAATGGGCAGAAAAATATCTTGGGCCCGCCCTCAGTGCCTATATTCCCTTCACCCAGATGAAATGTTTCCACTTCTCCCCTGTGCCTCTGATTATTTTAAGAACAAGCAGCATTGCTGCTGTGTTCCTTCTTGCAGCCAGAGGTTAGGGAGATGTCAGCATCAACATCTGCAAGGGAGATAGCATTCCTGCCTAATTAGTGGGCTGTGAGCAACAAGGACTTCCTGTCCTCCTCTTCCCCCAACTCCTTAGCCTAAAGGGCAGGGTAAACAGCTCAGCCTTCCCTCAGGCTTGCTGATGTGTGCCTCAGTACACTGGAGTGGAACTCCCTGTAGTCGTTGCAGGGTCTTTTCTTTCCCACAGTCTGAGTTCATCCTCTTACCACAAAGCTTGCAATTGCTACTAAGAAACATATTTGAAGAGTGAAGCATTTTTAGAGTGTCCTGGAATATCAGGCAACCCTGTTCCAGTGCTGGCTTTGTTACAGATAAGCCTGGCAAGGATTTTTATTATCTTTAAGGCATTCATTAGGGTGGGAAAACCCAGGTCCTGGGGCCAAATCCAGCTGTCTTGGTATCCCAATCTGGCTCTCCTCAGGTGTCTATAACTCCTTATCACTATCTGGCACTACAAACCTTTATAAAATTCCCCCCCCACCGTCCCCATTCTAAATGGTTGAGATGTCTTTCATAAGGCTTAATTACTGGCTTTTAGCTAAAATATGTTGGGGAGGTTGATCCCATCTTTTTATCTTTGACCCCACACATCACTGGAATGTAGCCGCTGAAAACTTGGACTGAAAAAGGTTTCCTACCTGTGACATATATGCATGTATGCCAGCTGGAAACTGAAATCAGGCATGCCTGAAAGTGCTGGAGAAGCTGTTCAGCAGTAACATAATTCCTTCCAAAGAAACCTAAGAATTTGATCTTTACCTGCTTAAATTGACTACAGAATGGCTTAGAGCAGATCTTCATTTGCCTATAGATCTTTGAATTTATCTTCAAAAGTCTCCTGAGTAAAATTCAAGAGGTAGTGAGAATCATTGGTTAGATGGGGAGCCTTTGTCTCTCCAGATGTTTTTGCCTTCAGCTCCCATCAGACTCTGCCAGCACAGTCAACCATAAAGGATTAGAAGAGCTAACCAAAAGGGCTCCCATACCTGTCGGAGTGTGGGCTAACACAAGAACAATGGGATTTACTTCCTTCTATCTACTTTTTAACAAAAGTTATTTAAGATTAAGTACTTTGGTAGGCATCTGAAGGAAGATGAGTTGCAAACAAAATGGCATCAGAGCACAATGTGTATGTGCTTTCAAGTTGCCTGTTGACCTATGGTGACCTCATGTATTTCATTAGGATTTTCTTAGGCAAGGAATACTCAGAGGTTGTTTTGCCAGTTCCTTCCTCTGAAATATAGCCTACAGCACCTGGCAATCTCCCATCCAAGTACTAACTAGAGCTGACCTTGCCTAGTTTCTGAGATCGTGGGATCTGATGCCTTTTACTTGAGGTTTATTTTATATTTGTGGGGCAACCACCAAAGAAACAAACAGTGCTAGTCTCAAAATGCACGTCCAAAGTCCTAACCCAGTTCCCCAGGCAAAGTGTCTCCTGCTTTTCAGTTCTCCAGGCACATGGTTTTCATAATCAGACAGGACAAACTGGTTTCACTTGTCTCCCACCCTGTACATAGGTGCGATTCAAAATATGTTAGGATATACCTCTTTCTCCAAAGACCCCTTTTCTGTCCATATAGAAATTGAAAGACGCATCCTGCTTTTGGGTACACTGAAAGGGCAAACCTGTACCCAAACCTCCAAGTTATATGTTGCACCGGCAGAGCAGCAATGTTATACTAGCATTTCTTTAAAACAGAATTAGGTGCTACCCCATTGTAACTATACAGAGGTTGGGAAATACAGTAGGAGAGGAACTGAGCCATTTTGATGTTTTGCACTCTCTTTCACAGCTTGCTCCCACCCCTGACACCACCATGAAATTGCATCTGTGAAACAAATAGCATAAGCTGAAGCTCTTCCTTTGAGTTCAGTCAAAAGCACCACTCAAAATACCACTGTGGAGTCTAGGGCCATTTCCGCACTAGACTATCATAGTGCTATTATTCTGCTTTCAACATCCTGTGGAATCCTGGGGTTTGCAGTTTAGGGAGGAGCCTAAAAGGCCCCTCCCTAAACTGCAAACTCCAGGATTCCACAGGATGTTGAAAGCGGAATAATAGCACTATGACAGTCTAGTGCGGAAATGGCCTAGGATAACCTGAGCAGAGCACAGCATTAAACTTCAGCAGGGGTGACATGAGACTAGATCTTTTTGTCCCCATGGTTGTAGGATAAAAAGGAGGAAGAGTGAGGGAAGGAATGTAGCAGCACCTTTAAGATTAACTGGCTTTTATTTTTCTATGAGCTTTCATGGATGTAAACCCACTTCTTTGGATGCAGTACAGAGTGATAGTAAGCGCTCAGGTATAAAGCTTATCTACACAGTTGTGGGAGTGAGATGGAATGTAACAGGATCCAGAGGGGTGCAAATCATGACCCTTGCCCTAAATTTTCAAAGGGCTGCATAAGGTTATACAAGTGTTTCAGATCTTTACAGTATTGATACATGAAAACAATACATCTGCTTTCAAAAAGTCAGTTTCCTTGGGTTCAAAACCTTCACTGAGAAGATTCCTGCTTTTACAGTAATGAGGACTGTCATATCTAAAAAGGCACCCTCCTTTTTTTTCTGCACCAAACTTTGGAAGTTCCAGTCCTAATGGTAGCCTCAACTATCCAACTCACTTCTGTGGTTTTGTCGCTGATGGTCTCCCCACTTCTAGCAACTGTTCTGTACTTTCTTGCACTCACCCTTGCCTTGGAGGCATTTAGACTACCTCAAAAGCAACAGAACAAGCTCATGTCTATGATCCAAGCTCGATGTTAAATTATGTCATGTGTATACCATGTTTTGATAAGGCTTGACACTCAGCAACTCAGATCCCAGGGAAAGAAGGGATGGGGAAAACGTAGAGAACTGGAGAATGTGTTGGTAGGGCGTTCCTGTCCGTTGACAAAACTGTACAATTTTACACACTGAACAATCTCCCTCTCCCCCCTGCCCAACTTGGAACTACTACACCAGACACCTGAAGAACTTTCTACAACCAGGAGACTGAAGTATGACAAAGACTTTCCTATACAGAATACATACTTCTCATTTTTGTTTTTAATCTGCAGACTAGTTCACATTCTGGTTAATCTCCTTTGTTCCCCGCAGAGTTAACACTAAAGTGGAATATTTCAGCCTCAGAAAGGAGGATGTGGTTACTTGCCCTGCCTCTTTCAAGATGTAGTCTCATCTTTCAAACATGTTTCTCTAACCAGCGGCGGAGCAGGGTGGGTGGGTGATTTTTTGCATTAACCCTGAATGAGCTCTTAGCCTCCTGCAGAGAATAGTTTCTTCAGTGTTAGTCACTCATGGTCTTCTAGGGAGGGGGTAAGATCCTCCCTAGAGATTCTGATTTTACTGCATAAAATTGCCACAGGACAAACTCACTAACCAGAAAACCTGTTTTAAGGCACGGTTTATTTCTATAGCATCCTCCTGTTTCAAAGTATTTCACAAACATCTGCCAGTTGGCACTGGTCTCTGCAACAGTTGAGGTTGCAAAATCATTTGTTCTATACTCCCATCCCCAAACCCCACACGCTGTTTCAGATGAGAGCAGCATAGCAACATTCACTGTTTTTATTATTTTTGATTTATCCCTGCAGTCTCTCTTGCCAACTCAAGGTGAATATTTCTGAAAAAAATCCAACCCCCCCCCCCAAAAAACTTTAAGACAGTTTAAATTTAGAAAAACATTGTGTTTTCAAAACCTTCTTTTTCTCCAACAGTTTATAATAAGTTGCAATCCTTTCCTAGCCAGCATGTTTTTAAAGCAGGAACTTGGCCTATGAAGAAGGATCCCCAGTGAGCCAAGCTTGCTTTGCCAATGGCTAAAAATTCAGATAAAGAATAACACAGTTATATAAACATTTTGAATACATCCCTCAGCATATGTTTGTCCTGTTATTAACAATGAATCTTATTATTGCTTAAAAAAATAATAAAAAGGACACAAGGTCTATCCCTGTTCAGGGCCCCATCGTGCAATGCAGTGTGCAGGTTTCACAATAAGTCCAAACATTTATGCACCTAACAGCAACGTTAAGGTCATTAGATACCTTGGATAACAGGTTAATGTACCTGTACAAATAATAATGATTGACATAAAGACAATACAACCATTCTTTTATGAGGATCACTGAATACCATCTTAGAGGGGGGGTTGTGTGCAAAGGTGACAGAAAACAGGGAGAAAGTTAGTTTATTCATGTCTTCTTTGTGAATAGTGCCAGCCCAACACATTTTACTGCCTGAAGTCAGGGGCAAAATGTTAGTTTTTCATTTATTTAAAAATAAAAATGGCACCCTGCCCAAATTCCACTTATAGAAGTTGATCAGATTAGCAGTTGAATTCCCACAACTAGTGGCATAGTAAAATATTTTTGTCCCACTGTATATAGAGAGATTTCAAGGTGTAGTCACATATAGTGGAACATTTCAAAAACAGTAAAACAACTGAATGTGACAAAATCATGTAAAGGAAATCCACAACCCAACAAGTTGGAAGCAAGTCATGGTCACTGGATCACAAAAGCTTAGATGAAAGTCCAGGTTTCACTTTGGACAAAAACAAGGCCAGCGTCAGCATCCAATTCCACAATAGGAAACAATTGCAGAGAAGGCTCTTTCCCATGTCTCCACATAACATATGGCTCCCACTGGTGGGACACAGAGCTGGGCCTCCTCAACAGTCCTCAGTGGTTGGGCTGGTGTATATACATGATGCGACTGCATCCTCATGCTCAGAGTTTGGGGAAAATGCTATTCTGGACAACAACTCACAGAATTCTACAGCTAGCATGGCCACTTTTCAAAGTTCTAACCACATTGGAGATGGCTGGTGGCTTCAGGATAGTGAATCTACTCTGAATTTTCAGGGAGTTATTCTGGGTTTAATTGACACTAGCTAAGATGTTGGACACATGATTATAAAGTCCTAGATGTGGGTTCAGGTGATCTAAAGAACTGTATTCTCCCATATAAGCTAGCCTGGGCTGTGAGATATTTGGGGAGGCCCATGTCTTGCTTTGAACAGGTTGCTTACCTGTAACTGCGGTTCTTCGAGTGGTCATCTGTGCCCTCACATACTAGGAGCTTTCGCGCATGCGCGGTAGCGTTCGGAAGATTCTAGAGCTTAGTAGCTTGGCGGGAACCCCTCCCCCATGCCCGTACTGAGCATGCTCAGCCCGCCAAGCCAACGGTCTCTCCTCAGTTCTGGAGTCCGCCAATAAGGGACCTGAAAGAGGGGACGGCTGGGCGGGTGTGTGTGAGGGCACAGATGACCACTCGAAGAACCACAGTTACAGGTAAGCAACCTATTCTTCTTCTTCATGATCTCTGTGCCTCACACACTAGGAGATTTTGTAGCTTACCAGTTGGACGGTGGGTCAGGTCGTAGAGAACGGAAGACAGCACCGCACGTCCAAAACGGGCATCTTTCCGGGACCGGCAGTCCAGTCTGTAGTGGCGCACGAAGGTCGAGGGTTGAGACCAGGTCGCCACACAGCATAGTTCTTGCAGATCCACTCCTCGAAGGAGAGCTGCTGAAGAAGCCACTGCTCTGGTGGAATGAGCTCGCAACAAAGCTGGCGGAGGCTGCTTGGCCAGTTTGTACGCCAGCAGAATGGTCTGGGCCACCCATTTGCAGCACCTCTCGGTGGATACCTTGTGGCCTTTTCGACGCCCACCGTAGCACACGAACAGGTGGGGCGTCTGACGGAAGGACGCAGTGTGGTGAGTGTAAAAGGCCAAGGCCCGACGAACATCAAGGGAGTGCGGGGAGCGCTCTAGAGGCATAGTCGGGTCCGAGTAAAAAGCAGGTAAGATGATGTCCTGGCTAAGGTGGAAGCGTGATACCACCTTGGGCAGGAAGGAAATGTCAGGTCGGAGAACTACCTTTTCTCGGTGGAAGACGAGGAAGGGCTCATCGGATCGCAGCACTGTCAGCTCACTCACTCATCTGGCTGAGGTGACAGCTACCAGGAGAGCAGTCTTGATGGTCAGGAGCCTGTCATCCGCAGTCGCCATGGGCTCGAAGGGCGGTCGCATCAACTGCGATAGTACCAAGGACAGCGACCAAGGCGGTAGTGGCGGCGACACCGGCGGGTAAAGGTGTTGCAGACCCTTCATGAACTGCTTGAGGGTAGCGTCCCTGAAGAGGGCTGCCGAAGAGGAGCCTCGTGGCTGATAGGCCACGATCGCAGCGAGGTAGACCTTGAGGGATGGGAATGCGAGTCCTTGCTGTTGAAGGTGGAGAACGAAGTGGGCAGGTTAACAGGTGATACCGCCTCTCGACATGCTTCCGCGAAGGCAACGAATTTCTGCCACTTATAGTGGTAGTTGCGGTGAGTCGACTCCTTCCTGGATGCGGTAAGGACATCCTGGATGGCCGGGTCCTCTAAGGCGTTATCCGCGAGGCGTGAAGGGCCAGGAGTGGCAGGTCCGGGTGGAGAACAAGACTGTCGGAATGTGACAGGAGATCGGATGCTGTTGGAAACCTGAGGAGTCGACTGCGAGCAGCCTCGAGCAGGGGCCCGAACCAGTGCTGCCTAGGCCAATATCGGGCAAAGAGGACAGTGTCGGCTTGGTCCGCCAGAATCTTGGCAACCACTCGACCCAGGAGAGGGAACGGCGGGAACGCGTAGACAAGCCCGTCGGTCCATTTGAACTGGAAGGCATCGCCGAGGGAGCCCCGACTGAGGCTGGCTCTTGAACAATACCGGCGACACTTCCTGTTCTGGCTGCTGGGAAAGAGGTCGATCGTCGGCTCGCCCCACTGGTCTCGTATCATCTGGAACACCGCGGTCGAGAGGGACTACTCGTGGTAGCGCGAGGTGTCCCTGCTGAGAGTGTCTGCCGTGGTGTTTTCCTGGCCCGCCAGGTGCATCGCCACTGGGTGGACTCGGAGGGCCACGCACCAGTCCCAAAGTTGCAGAGCTATGGTGAGGAGGGTGGTCGAATGAGTCTCTCCTTGCCTGTTGATGTAGCAGATGGCCGTTGTGTTGTCCGACAGGATCTGCACCGTGTGGCCGACGACCACGTTGCGGAATGCCCTCAGAGCTTTCCAGATGGTGAGCAGCTCGAGGGCGTTGATGTGAAGATGTGTCTCCCCTTCGATCCAGCGTCCCTGGACTCTGAGATCACCGCAGTGTGCTCCCCATCCGAAGAGGGAAGCGTCTGTCGTTACCGTGAGCCGAGGGGTCAGTTCTCGGAACGGCATCCCTGACAGCAGATGATGGTAGGACAGCCACCATAGCAGGGAGCGGCGCACTTGTCGAGGGATCTGCAGAAGGCGCCTCTGGTCGTCCAGGAGTGGGTCGAAAACCCTGACGAACCAGTGTTGGAGCGGACGGGCGCGGAGACAAGACAGGTAGGTGACCGACGTGGTCGAGGCCATGTATGCGAGGAGTTGTTGAATCCTCCTTGCCGATATCACCGGGGCATTGAGAGCGGCTGATGCAGCTCGACGGAGGGTGCGTGCCCGCTCTATAGGCAGGTAAGCTCTGGCAGATACCAAGTCCAAGGTCGCCCCGATGAAGTCGAGGGTCCTTGCCGGCTCAAGGTGCGACTTCTTCGGGTTGACCTGGAGGCCAAGGCGAGACAGAAGAGACAGAGTCCGATGAATATTGCTGTACAGATCTTGCCTGCAGGACGCCACCAACAGCCAGTCGTCCAACTAAGGGTAGATCATGACGCCCTTCGTCCGCAGGTACGATACCACAGGGGCCATGCATTTGGTGAAGACCCTGGGGACGGTGGAGAGTCCGAACGGTAGCACCCTGTACTGGTAGCAGGTACCGTCGACCGCGAACCGTAGGTATCGTCTGTGCTGCGGGTGAATGGCAATGTGAAAATAAGCATCCCGAAGATCGATGGAGGCGAACCAATCCCATCGCCGAAGGAAGGGCAGAATCGAAGACAGAATGACCATCTTGAACCTCTTGGGGCGGATATACCAGACATAGAAGGGAGACGAAGATTAAAGGAAAAGGGTCCAAGAGGGGGAACTCACAGAAGCGGCGGGAAGGAGACGAGGGTCGAAGAAGAAGAAAGTCGAAGGAGGGGTTGAAAAAATACAAGACACCAAAATACCAAAAGCCAAAATCCGAATACCAGAAAGCCAAGTCAAAATACCGAAGTCCGAGTCAAAAAACCAGTCCGAAGTAAGCCAAACAATGCTACTAAGGTAGAACCTTCCATTCGCTGTGGCGGACGAGAAAAGAACTGAGGAGAGACCGTTGGCTTGGCGGGCTGAGCATGCTCAGTACGGGCATGGGGGAGGGGTTCCCGCCAAGCTACTAAGCTCTAGAATCTTCCGAACGCTACCGCGCATGCGCGAAAGCTCCTAGTGTGTGAGGCACAGAGACCACGAAGAAGAACACTACACTTTCAAGCACATTTGATGGGGATCCAATTGGGCCTTCTTGTGGCTGCTCTTCGGCTCTGGGACTCCCTTCTTAGGAAGATTAGCCTGGCCCCTTCTTACTGTCTTTCTGTTGATTTTTGAAAAAAATTCTGATAGGATTTTAATTTTGTTGATAAAGGAAGATCTTTTCATTGTGTGTTTTATTGTTTTATAACTATCTTTTTTATCATTTTATTTTTCTAATGGCTGTTTTGAATTGTAGCTTAATTACATCTCAGTAACAATCTCTTGCATAGTTTAATGTTTTCTGTACTTGTCTAATGTTGTAAGTGGGTTTGAATGGAGGTTCTGAGGAAAAGGGATATATATAAATAAAGGTGATGATGATGATGACTATTATAATGATGATGATGGTAAATTAGAAGTATCTCTATTGGGAAGAAGCAGTTGCTCCCGGCTTCCTAGGACATACATAAAAATAAAGCATAACAGATATATTTGCATCAATTAGTGAGAAAATCTATGTGTGGGTGACACCACTGTTTCTTATGTATAAGTAACTGCTGTTGTTACCGCTGTTTCTAGCCCGAACTTGTGGGATATTAAGATATCATTTGATATCAATAATTTGGCCTTCTGTACCCATTCCTCTCCACGTGCTTGCGAGGCCCCCGGACAAGCACGCACACAGGTGCGGCCGACAATAGCCAAACCATTCATAACCCAATCCAGGCAGGCCAGTCATTGCCGAATGCAGCTTTAGGAGACTTCCAGGCAAGTATTACATTATGTATGCACGCCACTTACAAAAAGATCCCCTGCCCTGCGCAGGCAGCTTGATGAGCGGACTATACAACTCTCAAGCACTCCGCGTTTGCATACTGGCTACTCTATTGACAATCTGGTCATAATTCAGTCATCTAAAGTACTGGCCTTTCGGAGGCTTTGTCTCCAGCCCGAAACTCATTGTTATCCCCAAGTACGGACTAGCCTGCGGCCACAATTTTCCCTATAGGAACCCCTGACTTTGAGCGTCTCGTTGGATCGCTTGTGACTTGCCTCCCGACTTGCTGCCTCTCCGTTTGACGAGCCTCCCTCAGCCCCACATGCTGAGAACCTACGCTCCCCAGCTTCTTCGCTATTATTGGGCTTCAGGACAGGTGTAGTATTTCTCATACCAAACCTCCTCTCATAATCCCTCTATCCAACTCCTACCTTTTATTTCTATAGTTCTTCGTGTGAGTGTGTTGCATACACGTGTTTGACTGTATCTCAATAAAACAATTATTATTATTAACTTCTGCTTTATCATTGACTCGGCCTGACCTTGTAGATATAGGGTTCAAGATCTCGCTACGTTGCCCTGCCTCTCGCATTGCTAACTAGTGCTCTTTGCTAATTCCCTCCCCATTGTTTTTGAGCACATTTAGGTGTCCCTCCCGGGACCCCCAGAAATCAGGATAACATTGTGCAAGGAATTTCATTATGTGTCAATGGCATGCTGTCATCACTCTGCATGGAGAAATAATACAACTAATTGTTCATTTACATATATGAATTCATTTTATCATATGCAAGTTTAATACAATGCCTATTGCTAGAGATTTGACAAAACCAAAAACCCAGACAGTACACATTTGCAGATGAGCATCCTACAGACAGGAGGTGTTCCACCCACGGAGGCATGCCTATGGCTGTATTGCACTGGAGCTAATGTACATTTCTGTGGGATCCTCTCTCAAAATATTTTGGATATGCTTATCCAAGCAAAGAAGGTTGCCAAAAGGCATAGTGATCTGGTCCATCAGGGAATTGAGACATACTGAATTAATTGGTTCTGCAGACCTGACATAATCACAAATCAGACACTTCATTTCCATAGGTAAGTCAGGAATGCTTCCAGACGTGGCTTTTTTTAAACCATGCAATCACACTTTCTCATTTATTGAATTGTATGGGAGTCCAGACAATATGGTTTTCACTTATAACCAGAGGTGGACAAAGTATGTCCCATATGTGACCTCAAAGCTCTCCCCTCCATTAAAAAAAAATGGCTTCATTTTACAGAAAATTTTGCCCCACTGGTATGAAGAAAGCCCCAGGGAAGCATAAAAATGCAAACAAACAAACTTACAAACAGTCCAGAACCCTATACTACCCTCAGACACTTCCATTTTCCTCTGCAATCCCTCTCAAAATGGTGACAGGAAGTGATGTGATGCAACATCTGTTCCAGCTGCCATTCTAAGAGGGACTGCAGAGACAGACAAAGGTATTTGGGCTTCTTAGGGAGTCCAGCCCATGGGAAGGAATTGGTGGAAATTAGCCCCTGGCTCCATGCAATTGCCTACTCCTGCTCTACATTGTAGGTCCCACAACTTCTTCCATTTACTTCTTTAGAAAAGGGAAGGAGGAAAAGATGGAATAGCTGCACAATCTCTTTTGTTATGCTGAAGTAGCATCTGTACTGCGATATAGAAGTTTTGATTCCTATATTAAATTTGTATAAATAGTGAGATGTTGCCCATAACAAGCTGACAGCAAGCTGGGCCCCTATTTTGTGCAACAGCCAGCTGTGGAGATGGCTTGCACCTGGACAATAATTAATCAAAGCCTGGACAAGGACGAATGGGGCACTAGAGAAAGCCTGGCAAAAGAGTCTTGCTCACAGCAATCTGGACTAGAACAATCTCTGCTGGAAAGATGGCATACTCCTATACAAACCTTTCTTTGTTTTTGAGATCTTTGGGAGAGGCTCTTCCCTTGGTCCTAATGCCATCAGAGGCAGGCCTTCTATGTATCTGCTCTCAGACTCTGGAACTCCCTGATGAGGAAGACTAGGTCGCCTCCCTCATTGTGATCCTCCTGCTGTCAAGTAAAGACATTTTTGTTCTGGCAAGGCTTTTGGCATGTAAGATGCTCAGCTGCTGTGGGAAATCCAACTAGTTTGGGGCTGGGTATTGTCTTCTTGTTGTGTTTTTAACTCGTCTGCTTTAAATATTAAGTTTTAATTACATGTTGTTTTTAATTAATATTTTGCTATTTACACACACACACAAACACACTTCTTACATACAAATAGCAAGCAGAGTTCCAAATGCTCCTTCCACTTCTTTGCTATTTTCAGTGTACAGTTGGCCCTCTATATTCACTAGGATTAGGGGTGCAAGACCCCCACAAAAGTGGAAAAATCACAAATATCAAAATGTGTGTATGCTTATGGGAAGGGGGCCAAGGCATGGTGGGGAGAGAGGGCACCCAGGGTCCAAACCAGGTCAGGGAAAGGAAAAGGAAAAGGGGGTGGGTTGGCATGGTGGCCCTATACTTCTCCTCTCTTGCACATCTCCTCCCTTGGTTGTGTTGAGGGGCATTGGGGGAGGGGTTGTGGTGGTGAGAAATTGGGCCACAAGCCATCCTTAGCTGATCAGGCTGAGGCTGGTGGAGGAGGAGGAGGAGGAGGACCAGAGGTGGATTTTTAAATGGCTGTGTAGCCTGATTGAAGCCACTGAGAGGAAAGGTTCCCTTGGAAAAGAAGCACTTGAGATGGATAAGCAGGGACTGGAGAAACTCACAAATAATAAAATCCATGAAAGTGAAACTTGCAGATCTGGAGGGCCAACTGTACAACTCAAATAAGGTCCAACCTATCAAGAGACTGGAGGCTACTGTAAAAGTTATTAGTGATTTGGGAGTTTAAAGGTACCCTCCCACAAGAGGCACGTATCAGCAGGCTTGTGGGAACCCCATGCTCTGCAGAAGTTTACAGTTTTCTCAAGGAACAAACAAACAGCTTAAGGGAGAGGAGAATCCCCAAACTGTACAACATTGCCTAGGGTTGCCAGGCCTGAGGCTACCCTCTGATGTCTCAGGGAACTGCTGTGTTTTGCTAGACTTCCAGGCAGGGAGAAAGATTTCAGACTTGAGAATAGGAGAAGGAAGAAGCTTGAGTTTTGTATATAAAGCGGCTTTCAAGAAGGAGTGGTGAAACATAGGCAACCCTCAGAGCCCCAATTTGTGCCCCTTAAGACTTCAGAACCTCCAAATGTAAAGATTTTTGTAGTGATTTTCAACACCAAAACATCAAAAATGGTCCCAAATCACTGCAAAATGTATCAGTTTTGTTCCGCAGTCCCCAAGCTTTCCACATATCTTTCAAGAAAATGCTGGAAAAATTTTGTCCCTGTAGTCTCCAGAAATGGGTTCAGTGGACTCAGTGACTCTAGAGACGGGCTATGCTCAGTGGAAACAGCACGGTAAATTGCTGACTGCTGAAAGGGGAGAAAATAGAAAGCTGAAGAGAGAAATAGAATGGAGAGTCCTGAAAGAGGGTGCGGCTGGCTGCACACCGAACAGGACCTCGTGACCCTGCAACAATTAATTGCAGGTCCACTTGGACTATGAGCTTTCGCAGGCTGCCAGCCTCAACACTGGAGTGCACACCATCTCAAGTATACTCAGTTCAGTGTGTGACTCGTTTAAAACACCATGGGTGAGCGACACCCAAGGTTATAAGAGGGACAGGGACATTTTACATAAGCTATTTTGGGAACAGTGAGGTTTCAAAGTCAGTGGTGCATTGATACATGAATTCTGATCTCTGAAGCAGAATAATGCAGTGCAACATTGTAATGGAGTACCAGCCAGCAAGGGTTTCTTTCTTTTTCTTTCCCCAGTTAAAGAGGAATGGGACGATACAAGCGGTACCTGCAAAAAATTGTTGCCGCGACCTCCAGCTTCAAAGAAGAATGTTCGTGCTGAAAAGTGTTCCAAACAAGCTAGGATAAGAACCTTACAGTGCTGCTCAGGCCTCTTGAAGGAATGTATTTGTGTGTGTGTATTTTTGTGGATGAGTTGCAAGACAGAAGAAACCTTCCAACCATCGTCAAATGTACACGGGCTGTTAGAATGCTGCCACTTCTAGATTAGAATATTTAATAAGTATACAAATGGGATCTTCAACCAAATGATGCAGTATGGAAGATGTCTGGTCAGAGTTCCTCTAAACCTTCCAAGACTTCATAAATGTCTTCCATTCTCCTTGTGCTCTGGCCTCAATCTTTAGACTGGAGATGGGTGCATCCTCCAGATGCTTTTGGGCTATAGCTCTCATCAGTCTGGCCAGCATAGCCAACACTGACCCCAACAGTCAATCTCTCCCACAACAACTTTTCCCACTGACACAATTTTCTGTGGCTACTAACCATGTTGAAATTCTGTATGGGGAGCAGAGGGTATTTTGGCCTTCAAAGCTTTTAAAATCCTTTTTTAAAAAGAGTATTTCTGCAAACCTCAAGGTTCCCTTAAGCCTGTTGGTACTTGCCCCTATGTTTCTCAGAGGTCCTGTTTTGGCTTCGGTTCTACTGACAACATACCACTGTTCGCTGTTATCAGGACTGACGATACAAAGTTTATGCTAGAAGAGGGGCAGGTACTGTATGGCCTCCCAGATGTTGGGGGGACTATAGTTCTCATCATTCCTCTCCTCCAGCTAGGGTTGCTGGGAGTTGTGGTTAAACTAGAGGGTCACACATTAGTTGCTGCAGCACTAAGATATGCAAAGGGAAAGTATTGCAATGTAAAGAGAGAAAAACAGAAATAACTTTCTATATCCAGCCCTAGGAAAAAGTCCACTTTAGTAATGCAAAGAACTGAACCTACTCTTATCTCAGGAACAGAGCTTGGAAAAGTTAGTTTTTTTGAATGATAATGCCCAGAGTACTCCCCTGGAGCATTCTGAGAACTGTTGTCCAAAAAGCATAGCTTTTCCAAACTCTGGTCAAGGAACAAGAGTGTATACCTTCCCTCCAGCAGCAATCAGCTGCATCCACTAAAATTCCACTTTGCTGAAACAAGAGGCAAGAAATTATAAGGTAAGGCTTGCTGTGTAATAGCATTTTTGCCCTTGCACTTATCTGCCAACTTAAATGTATAAGATATCCAATCCATCAAAAGACTGTAACAATTTGACGAGTTATTAGTGACCTGAGAGAGAGAAAAAATGGGAGGAGGTGCACATTGTCTATTTCTTCCCCCAGAATAATCAGATGCCCCAACTTCCATATTAAAAAGAATAAGCAACTGTGCCTTGTCATAAAAGGTGCATGTAGGAAGGTTTGCCAGTAAATCTCCAGCTTGCCCTGACAGTGTGCAATACCACCCAAGCCCCAGAGCCTTGGAAGGAAATGATAAAACAGCCAATTGATGCAAGCTGTTAAATACACAATGCAAAGTCACAGTGCCTACAGATGTTTTTTCCTGTTCTGTATTTATGGGAGGGCATGAACATTAACCACCGTAGAAACATACCAGCGTTGTTCCCCCTCTCAGACTTTTCCTGCAGCCTCTGACAATGCCTTTTTTGCTCTATAAGCAGGAAATGTGCCTGTTCCAAATGCACACAAAACAAGCATGGAATGTGCAGTCCAATGCTCAAGTTAAAAATCTTAATACTTCATGCCTTTGGCTCTCATTGTTCTGCAGGACAGTTTCAAAATCCAGGCATACCTCAGTTAACAACACCTCTGATGAAAACAAAGCTCTTTTTCACAAAGGCTTTTTATGCCTGTCATATCCTTTTTTCTCCTCATCCTCTATCAAGCTGGAAATTTGCACAGCAACAGCCTCAGGACGAAGGTGAAGGAGGAATGGATAAATATGTGTATTAGTTTTAGATGAAAGTTGGGTTAAATATGCTGAAGTGCTCTTCTTTTTTGCAGAGTAGAAACCTAACCTGTGCCTATTCTTTCTGTGCAACTTCTGTCTTCGGCACCACATTTTCTGTTAAAAAAGAAATGTAAACAAACTACACCCAGAATTCCATAAGATGCAAGCATGGCAGATAAACTGGAATCATAGCGCTATGCTTGAGTATAGATATACCTCAGTTAACAAAGTAGGTGTGTCCCTGGACATTACTTCTTTAATAGGACATTTGGCACAAGCGGCAGAAATAACATAGAAAGAACAGGGACATATTCCTCTGCCACCAGGAAAAAAAAAAGCCCATTAAAAAATCCTACCAGGTCAGGTAAGCAGACAAAACCATTTTAAGCCTTCCACAGACCACTTGAAAGCTTCTTCCAAAATGCAGCCAGAGATTATTTTTCCTTCACTGGTCTCTGGTTTGGTTATGATTTCCATTTTAGTTGCCAAACTTACAGCATTATGCTTTTTTAAACATGTGGGTAGCTGATGAGGCAGGCTAATTTTTCCTCACCCTTTCTCTGTTTTGCTATTCTTGCATGCTCAGTAAGGGATTGTAGAGGCAGTTGCTCTCACTCTGCCCATTGTAGGCAGGCATACACAAATTTCAACTCCATTAGCAACAGAAAAGTAAGTTCTCTTGCAATCCAGATGTACTTATCCTGTGGGAAGCTAACTGCTCCTTTCTTATGAGCCTAAGAAGTTGAAACTGTATTACCTGTCTTTTACTGCTCTTTATTCTCTAGTCTTCACACAGCCAACAAAGGGAGTGGCTTCTGCCTGCACTGAAATCCCTCAATACGGCCTTAACTGACAACATTTCAGACAGAATGTAGGCCTATGACTCTAACATCATCACAGTTTTTTCTCTTGTATGAGTTTTAACCTCTTTGCCTCATGAAGAAGCCAGTGAAGCTTTGAAAGTTTGCATAATATATGTTATGCTTTGCAATTTGCCCCATAAATGTATCATTGCATATGGATTTTGAATTTATTTGTATTCCTTTAGGTGTAATCTTTTTTTTTTTCCGAAGGGAGAGGGAACGGCTGGCAGCAAGTAGGCCTGAAGCAAATGGTAAGTGGAGATACCCTTTCCCCCTCTTCTTTTCTCTGCCACCCTCTTCCTGCCCAGCAGGCTTCCTGATGACAAGAGTCACTCTGGCTAAAGGTCTGAATTGATCACTTGCAAAAGGACTTTTAAAACTAGGCTGAGGGCTATAGGTTGTCAACACCTGCGTGAAAGAAACAGAGGCCAAGAATTAAGTTAATATTCTGGTTGGGCTTTCCATGTCCGTAAAGTAAGCCCACACTGCATTTAGCTTTCACATTAAGTGGGAAACCTAAGGAGACAAGACACTGGAATTCAAAAGCCTCACCCCTTCAAACTATTCAGAGGAAACTTTCATAATACCTAAGTGATCCTTTTGTTTAAAGTCTCATCTTTTCATTTTTGAAAGCCTGCTTCCCATCAGGAAAAGGGTCAGGCCCTTTATCGGGTCCAAGGATAGAGTTAAGAGTCCAACCTCCTCCTCCCTTTTCCTGGAACCATTTCCTGAAGCTGGCCAGGCCCAACTGCACCCTGCATGAGAAAGCTGGCAGGAGCACTGCTGCCCGGGTAGTTATGGACTGCAGGAAAAAAACTGAAAAGGCTATCAAATACAGCTCCCTCCTTTAACTACAAGGGTCGTACTGAAAGTAATGCCTGTGTGCCATTTTCTTCAAAATGATTACTCCAAATGCAATGCTATTAAACCACCAATTAGAGCAACTCTTACTGCACAACTGACACACAAGTATTTGCTGCTTGTTCTCCAGTGTTAACAAGGTGGGTACAACAAATCCTTAATTTTTAGATGCTGTATGCTGACAGAAGGGAAGCATGTCACACGCCAGCAGCAAAAAGAGACATTGAAAAATATGGTGTTCCTAAAAACAAACAGGTGACAGTAAACAGAAGGCTCAAAGAATCAGAGTTGGAAGAGGCCACAAGTGCCAGTAAGACTGGTAGCAGAATAGGACTGAGCAGTCACAAGCCTTTCCGTTCGGTTTTTCAAAGCCATTTCCACATCCCTCCCAGACCAAAACGGGTGTGGTAGGCTGACCACATTAAGCAACACATTAAGAGCAGGCACAGCCTCTGAAGGGAGGTTATTCCTAAGAAAAAGCCAGAGAGGAGAGCTGGGAGGTGTCACTTTAAATTACAGGTGAGAACAAATAAACCTAACAGTCATAAGTCTAAAGGTTGCATGATTTACAGCCCGAAGGTATGGATTAAAAGCACTCAGCAGTGTAACACCCTCACAATATGATTATGGCTTGAAATAGTATTCCTTTCTGAAGACCAGACAAGATTTCAAATAGTTCCAAAAAGAAAATACCATACTAAACTATAAGGTGGAAAAACAAAACAAAATCCAGCAACCCAAAACAGGCTGTGGTTCATTTTGGCTTGTGTTGAAAATAGCTATGCTAAACTGAGTTCCAAAAAGTCATAGCAAAAATGAGTGGCTGGGTTGAAAACAAGTAGGCAACCTGTGGTCTTCCAGATGTCAATAGCTCCAGTCCTTCTTCATCACTGGTTACTCTTGTTGGTACTGATGGAAGTTGCAGTTGAACAGTAACTGGAGGGACACAATTTGCCCAATTCCTGCCATCTGTGTAAAACTACATCCATTGCCAACTCTATGAATGTTCTGACCAGATGGATTCGTAATCTATAAACTATGCTCCTATGGGTCAAATGCAGCAATGGCCCAGTTCTGCTCTTGGTCCCTCAGTGGCCCAAAGTATGTTCTTAGACCTGTGCAACAAAGATTTTGCACAGCTTCATTAGGTCAGATTGATTATCAGTTAGCACAGCTTCTTCTCTCTCCAACAGAAGCCATTTTAGAAAACAAGTATTCATTGTACCACCTGCCCTAGGGAAAAATTACTATTGTTTCTCTATGTTGTAGTTTAAGTAGAGAGCTCAGAATCCTCCCTCCATGTTTGGGTTGTCTTAATCCTTAGGGCCATTCTCATCAAAAAAGAGAATGCTTGGATCTCTTGTGGGTCTAAAGTGCCTTGGCTTTAATCAACAATGTTTTTAGTTTGTGTAAACTTGACTAGTATGTTTGCAGTTGTGGCTATGCTCACGAAAGAGTTCCAAAAGGAATGTTCATTCAACAAACAAACTTTTAATTTCACTTGGTACCTCCAGGTCTGGCCCTACTTGTAATGTTAGGGCAAATCAGTCTGCCTCCAACAGGAAAGCTTAGGTACTGCTGAATGGCAGGAAATTGTCCACTTTTGTTGTTGTGTGCCTTCATGTCATTTCTGACCTATGGTGACCCCCTCATGGGGTTGTCTTGGCAAGATTTGTCCAGAGGGAATATTGCCTTTGACTTGCCCAAGGTCACCCAGTGGGTTTCCATGGCCTAGTGGGGAATTCAAACCCTGTTCTCCAGAATCATAGTCTGATGCTCAAACCACTAGACCAGAGCTTTCCAAACTTTTCACGTTGGTGACACACTTTTTGGACATGCATATTTTCACGACACAGTAATTCAGTTTTACTAGCAGACTGGAGGCTAAATTAACCTCTTAAAAGAGATACAAACCCATACATGAATTGTAATAACAAAATCTATGGGGACATAATATATCTCATGAAAACCTTTCATATATTTTTAAAAATATATGAATTATAAATAATAACATACATTTCTAAGATTGTAGGTGACACACCCACACACTTCAGGAGACACACTAATGCATCACAGCACACCATTTGGAAAGCCCTGCACTAGACCATGCTGGCTGTCAATTCTTGCATATTTATTATGATGCAAACCATTGTTTCAGTAGCCCAGGCAGATACCTTGTACCTTGGCTAAAATTTTCAATGTCTTTACAGGGATGGGCAACTGTGACCTTCTGGAGGCTGCCAGAATACCATCAATCCTTGCCAGCACAGCCAATAGTGAGGAATCATGGGAACTGGACTCCCAACAACATCTGGGTGTAGCCACACTACACAATTATAGTACATCAATACCACATTAACTTGTAACTGTTCCAGCCTGTGGAATACTGGAGACTTGAAACTCTCAGCCACAGAGTTCTAATGTTATTGTCTGGGATGTGTGCTAAAGAATTACAAGTTTCACTGCACTGCAAATCCTAGGATTCCTTAAGACAGAACCATGACAACTACTGTTGCATTAAACTGCTGTAACTAAGCAATCTGGATACCTCCCTGGATGGCCAGAGTGGCCCACCCTGGCCCTATTCAAACACCCACCTTCAAAGTCAAATTGAAGAACTTTGGCTGTGCTACTGAAGACATATACTCTATTGCTCAAGCCAGAAACAATTCCATACCAAAGGGGAATGAAGTAATTACTAAAGTGGAATTTATTACAGACAAACCACAAGAAGAATAAAGGAAGACTCCAGACAATGTTTCTCTTCACTCAGTTTATAAACAGCAGCAAGAAGGTTTGGGGCAGCAGCCAAAGAACTGCATATGATACAAAACTATCACTGGACAAAGAAGGAAGACAACAGTGACTGGAGAAATGAGGATGATTTTAAAACTGAGTTGGCCACCATCTCATGGGCAGCAGTCATTTACTACCCTGCATCTAGAATGGACCAGATGGCAGAGGGAAGCTTCTCCACTCAGTTGTGCATAGTCCTGCATTTCTTGCCACTAATTTTCAGCCAGTAGTCAGTGGACTCTTTCTTCTGTCTTCATTACAGAGTGACTAGTTTCCTCACCAAGCTTAGATCTACTGTTATCCCCAAGGAGAAGGAAGGGAAAGAATGGCACTGTCCAGTCCCTCCAAAATCACACACTACTCCCTCTCTTACAAGATAGTTCACAATTTCCCCTTATTTCCCTCCAAGGAAAGATTTTTTTTTTAAAGGGAGAAATGCAAGAGGCCTTGGTGCATGTCACTCAGTTGTCCTTGGTTGTTCAGGGCCCAATGAGCTTCTTGAGGAAGGCTTCCAGCTGGTCCTCATCTTTTATCCCCACAAACTTGTCCACCACATCGCCATTCTTCATAGCTAGGACTGTGGGCACTGCAGAAACCTAGGAACAAGGACACAAAAAGACAGATGCAAGGAGAATAATAGCTGCGCTCCACTGACCTATGAACATCATTTCAAGAAGCAAAGCAAACATTAAAACAAAAGGTAGGCTCTTTAGAGAAGTCAATGATTAATGCTTCCTCATATTGGAGCAGTCCCAGAAAACTTATCAGGTACACTTAAATCCCTTCATTGTGTTTTTATCTTATCTGTTTGGGAGACCAGACAAGTTACTTTTTCGGACTACAAGCTCCAGAGTCTCCCAGTCAGTCTGGCCATGCTAGCTTGGGACTACTGGGAACTGCAGTACAAAAATGTAATGTTTCCAAGCTCTGATGTCACAGTCATTGAGCCTCAGTGTGGAGTTGATATTTTGGGAAAAGGAAATTTGCATCAAAGGATCCAAACATTCTTATATAGCCAAGAATGTTAAAAACTCTACATCCTCCAGGACTGACATACTGATCTGGCTCTTTCACACTACAGACATACCTCAGTGAATAAAGCTCCTTTTCATGAAGACTTTTGCTGCCCACCCAGTCCCTCCTCTTGTCCTCCTTCTAGCTGGAAGTTTTTTGTTTTTTTTTAACAGCATCAGAAGTGGGAGGAAGGTAAAGAACTGGGGAAACACAGACTTTCAGTTGCCAAGCTGCAGCACCATGTCTGCAGTAAACAGTGCAATTAAGCTTGAGGACCACAAGAATGGGATACTTCTCAATCAGTCCCACTCTACTTGTGTGTGCCTGCTTACAACAAGCAGAGTAAGAGCAATGCCTCTAGAATCCCTTACTGAGCATGCATGAATAGCAAAACAGAGAGATAGAGGGAAAGCAAATTAGCCTGCCTCATCAGCTATCCATAGCATGTTAAAAAGAAAAAAAAGCACAGAACTGTAAGTTTGCCCACCAAAATAGCAACCATAACAAAAACAGAGTCTGGTGAAAGAAAAATAATCTCTGGCTGCATTTTAGAAGCTTTCAAGTGGTCTGTAGAAGACTCAAAATGGTTTTATCTACTTACCTGACCTGGTAGTTTCATCGCCCATGTGTATGCTGTTAGTCTGAATAACTAACTTTAGTGAAACATGTTGAACTGCTCTTCTCTTTTTGTGGCAAAATAACTTACCCTTATTCTTTCCATGTTACTTCTGCCTCTGGTTCCAAATGTTCTATTGAAGTAGTGCCCAGGGACACATCTACTTTGCTAACTGAGGTATATCTATACTCAAGCATAGCGCTATGATTCCACTTTATCTGCAGTGGTTGCAATCTATGGAATCTTGGGGTTTGTTGTTGCTGTGTGGCTTCAAGTGGTTTCTGCTTATGGTGACTCCAAGACCACTCTATCACAGGGTTTTCTTGGCAAGATTTATTCAGAGAGAGTTTTGCCTTTGCCTTCTTGAGTTTGTGTGACTTGCTCATGGGCACTCAGTGGGTTTCCATGGCTGAGTGGTGGTTTGAACAGTGTTCTCCCAGTGTCTTAGTCTAACACTCAAATCACTACACCTACTGGCTCTCTGTTGCTTGTTGTTTAGGGTGGCACATTTAGAGAATTCTCAGCCAGAGAGCTTTAGTGGCAAACCAAACGACAAACCCCAAGTTTCCACAGGATGCAACCATGGCAGTTAAAATGATATCATATGCTATAATTGGGTAGTGTGAAAGAGTCCTAGTTCTGTTAAACCCACTAAAGGCAATTCCTACTACCGTTTCTCATGTTTTGAAGGACTAGTTTTCATTTCAAGCTTATCAGATCAGCTTGAGGATCAGGTTCCTTAAACCAATAGTACTTGTTGAATACTAAAAAAAGTCTGAAGACAGGGATGATAAAACGTCTTTCACAACAGAGCACATCTGTTTCCTGGCCACTTTCTAAAAGGATTTTTTTCCCCTCCAGCACTGTAATTAATGGAATTCCTAACTGGAGAGAAGGAGGGAACTTTGCTAAGATATGAGACTACTATACCACCACACTCTGAAAACAGGGGTGGGGATCATTTTGCCCATACCATAAGCCAAGCTGGCCACAGCTTCTGAGAGTTGAATTCTCCAGCATATGGAGGGCCAGATGTTCACTGCGCTGCCCTGAAAAGGAAATTCTTGCACTGAGATGGCAGGCAGGACTGTGGAACTGCATAAAAGCTGACCATATGCTGTGTGTAGCAGTGAGGTGATATGGTTGTCTATCACCTCTGACCATGTGGCAAAGAAACATTAACCACACACACCAAGACATACTGGAGTTGATAATATGACTGGAGGCTACAGAAAAATCACCCTTCTATAAGGTTATAGGAAGCAAAAGGAAGCTTTTAATCAGCTCTTTGTTGGTTTTGGAAATTATCTATTTCCAGCCCATATCTGCCATCAAGCTCTCACAGGCAAGAACCCCCCAGTTCTGCAAAGGCTGCATTAGTTTCCCACCCAAAGAAGTCAGGTGGGGGGGAAAAATGAATGAAAACATATGTCTTTGCGTATATGACACACACACACAAAACATACAGAACAGGAGGTAGGCGTGTGCTGTGTGAGAGAAAGTGTGCAAATGAGTGCAAGTGTAAAAACACTGCAAAAGATAAAGACATTGCCTTACTTTGCACAAAACAATCCAATGAACATGAACCGACGGATTCAAATTAACAAGAAAAGAGATTGCAGCTAAGTGTTAGGAAGAATGTATTTACTGTAAGTATTGTGCGACAGTAGAATAGACTGCCACACAGAGTGGCAGATTCTTTTTTCTTGGAGGTCTTTAAATAGAAGCTGGATGGGCATTTTTCAGAAGTGCTTAAATTGTGAATTCCTGCATGGTAGGTGGTTGAATTAGATGGCCCTCTTGGACCCTTCTAAGATTCTATGGTTCTAATTCTACTCGTGCCCAAAGGTCATGTTCTACATGCACATTTCAGGTTCAGCCCCATAGCATCTCCTGGGAAGGCTGGGAAACTCCTGTATGAAACCCTGCACAGCTGCTGTCAGCCAGTGTCCGCAATACTGAATCACATGAACTAATTATCTGACACAGGACAAGGCAGCCTCGTATGTGCTGTGTTTATTAATGACTGAGGAAAGTCATTGGAATCTGATCTTCTGATATTCCTGCTCATTTTTTTTAAGCTTCAGAAACTTAGATGAGAGTTTTGCTACATATTTTCAGATCTCTGAAGGCATGTGCGCGCGCACACACACAGCCCCTTAACCTTCTACACTTGGGTGAAGTAACTGCTAAAAACACACCATCTGACAGCAACAATGAAGAAGAACTTTGAAAAGGAAAATCCAAATATCTGCCCTCTGCAGCCTTCTCCTGAGTTCTTCCAAATCTTCTTTTCCTCACCCCAAATTTATTTTACTGATTTATTCAAAGTAATTCAAAATTACTTGTTTCTGCACCAAAAGAAAATGGCAGAATTCCTCACCCAATGGCATGCTGGCTGGAGAATTCTGAGAGATATACTCCAAGGAAGCCCCTTTTCCAAATGCAGGATCTATCAAATTTTTACTGCTTGTTTTTTAAAAAAACAAGAACATACAGCTAGGATCAGGCAAAGGCAGGAAGGAGGGAATGGGGAAGGGGAGAGCTAGCCTGGCTTTGACCAAATTCCCACATATATGTTGCAGGTTTCTAACCCTGCAAGGCCAGGAAACCACAGGCCACAGCCTGTATTATGAGCAATCCCATTAAGAGGCCAGAAAATGGCTGGGGAGGCATCTGCAAATATTTCAGAAGGGACTGACACATTCCACAGCAACTCTGGCGCCCTTATCTGCAGACAGCTCAGCCACTGGGTCATGTCCCATCCTTATCTTGCATGCTGTCCATCCCTGGAATGCACTCTCTCATCAAACAACGCTCCCATCTTGCTGCCATCAGCAATTTGCCACACGCAAATATCCTCGGCTCAAAGACAGCACTTGGGAGAGTTACTTTTTGGGAACTGTAAGTGACAGTTTGGCCCCTGAGGGATGCTGGGAATTCTTAAAAAAGATGCTTCCAAGCTCTGCTCAAAGGCCTCTTTCAATAAGCACTACCCTTTCCTTTCCGTTGGCCAATGCAAAACAGTTGCTTAAGAGTGTTACATCCAATGATTAACCCAGGAGGGTTTAATTAAGCAACAACAGCAACCCTCGCTTGCCCCCCCCCCCAAAGTGAAGACTCAGCAGGCAAATGGGTTTTGTTTAGTATTCTTTAGTGACCCCTAGGGGTAGGCTATAAAACTTTGTAATGGGTTTTTAAAATGCTCTCAGACAGTTCCTTTATTTCCAAGAGCTCTGGTGTTATAAGAAAAATAGTAGCCCACTTTCCTTACACTCTGACGGAGAGATGTGGGATAAAAGCCACCAGTATTTGTGCCCTACAGATCAAGAGTCCGATTCCCTTTCCTCATACCCAAATTGTGGTTCCAGAACATTAAGCAGTATAGAAGATCTGCCCAACGTCACATGTAGGATGTCAATGACGGACAAGGGATTTTTAAGTAGAATATGGACAGCATAATCATTCTTTCCCTTCTGTAGTTTAATTTTACAAGGCTTTCAATGCTACACAGAGACTGAAAGGGGTGCCATACATTTAATTGTTTTCTAACCATACTCAGCCACTCTCAAACACCCTATTTAAAATTACTAATACTCTGAAGAAAATCTGCAGAAGACGAATACCACATGATGCCCTTTGTTGTTTGGATGTCACATCAGCCTGCTCTCTGATAACTGGCAAAGATGGTGGGAAGATTTTGATTAGGTTCCAGAAATGAATGCAGCTATGTGGAAATCTTTTACTGGATGATTTGTTATAATTTTACAGGACAAATTTAATGTTTATAATTACGCCTCTGTGACAGTACAAGAAGCAGTATACATGCGTAAAATTTTTTTATACACATACACTGACTGGATTGGGGTGGGGAGATATGATGCATAATTTATCAGTAGCGAAGGAACAGAGGATAATGCTGTTCTGGGTGTACATCTAGTTGACTCTCCACATTTATATTCTAGTTGACTCTCCACATTTGTTCACTTTCATGGATTTGATTATTTGCGAGGTTCTCCAACCCTTGTCCTCTCTTCTCGGTGCCTCTGATCAGGCTGCACAGCACTTTAAAAAGCTTGCTTCTGGTCCTCTTTGTCCTCCTCCACGGCCACCACCACCTGCAGCCTGGCCAGCTAAGGACATCTCACAGCCCAATTTCTCGGCACCGCAGACCCTCACCTCACCTCATCATACCCTCAAGAAAGGAGATGGGCAAGAGAGAGGAAGTATAGGGCTGTCATGCTTTTTCTCTCTTTTTCCTGATCTGGTTTAGATCTGGGTGCTCATCCTCCTCCTCATATCTTGGCCCCCTTCCCCCCCACGTACGCATTTTGACATTTGCACTTTTTGTACTTTTGCAGGAATTCTGTGCCCCTAACCCTAGTGAATGTGGAGGACCAACTGTATCTTGCTTTTTGCCAGGGCAAGGACATCATTATCAGCCAGAGGTCTAGGAGAATTAACAGAAGTTCCTTGCAAATGTGAGGATAACAAAACTCTTATGTCATGCTATTGTTTATGATGGATTAGCACAGATGAAGTCAGAAAATGAGCAAACCAATCAGAGGCTGGATTTCTTTTTCTTTTTTGACGAGAATTCTATTACATGCTAGCAGTTAAATAAGAAGTATTGCTTTGCAAGATACATTGCATTTTAAATTAAAAGCTCAGGTTTGAATTTCAGCTGGCTAAATATCTTTTGTTAAAGTACAATGGGCTTTCCAAATTGAACATGTGTAGTCAAAAGCAAGTTACCCTAAATTTAATAGAGCTTACTCTGACATAACTATGCACAAAATTACATTCTTGCTCTGAAAACTTAATACATTTTTGTTACTGACTTCTTTATTTTAGAAATCTGAGTTTTATGACTATATACGGTGAATGATAGAGTTTTCAACCAGCTCCTCTGAATACAAATTCTAAAATGAAGGAAATGAAGGACCCTTCCCACCCATCCCATTTGGAGGTGTTACCTATCGATTTTCCTTCAGGATATGGCTATCGGGGCAACCACAGCAAGCTTCCACATGTCAAAACTTATCCCTACAATACTGCTTAGTGTGCCTGGATCACCATTTGTTTCCTAAGATCTTCTGTTTATGTATGTATGCCTGACAGCCAATGTGGTGCAGTAGTTTAAGCATCTGACTAGGACTCTGGGAGTCCAGGGTTCAAATCCTCGCTGAGCGATGGACCCCAGGGGATGACTTAGGCAAGTCACAAGCATTCAGCCTCAGAAGAAGGCAATGGCAACCTCCCTCTGAATGAATCTTGCCAAGAAAAGCACATGATAGCTTCACTATAAGACTGCCACAAGTCAGAATTGACTTGAAGGCCCACAATAATGAACACACACCTGCATGTATGCAGTACCTGAGAAGGAAAAGCCCTATTCACCACACCAGCTCATGACACTCCCACAAGCAGTGCTCAAGAAAAGTTACTTTTTTGGGAGAGGAGATTGCTGATGGTAAATAGGACTATGCTGGCTGTGGTTTGTGAGAGTTGCAGTCCCCAACAGTAACCTCTTTTGAGTGTTGCCAATGAGAAGCAGGGTTGCTCTAGTTACATTTGCTATAGGTCATGCTGCTGAAATAGATAAATTCAGGGTCTGGAGAAAAGAAAGGAGCCCCTCCCTTCTTCTGTTCTAGACTGCACAGTACTCAGGGACAGCAGGATAAGAAAGGGTCATCACTAGACCAGTGTTGATTCAACAGGAACACAATAGGAATGGTGAAAGCAAGCTAACAGATGGGTAGGTAAATAGGCAGGAGTATATATATATATGTATGTATGTGTGTGTCGGGGGACAACTGCAACGGAAATGCAAAACTCTCCTCCACTCATCAGCTGGTATATTATGTCTGTCCACAGAGGCTTCACTCCGTGTATGTAAGGAAGTGGACTGGGGTCTACAAAACTGATGATAGGAATTTCTCATTCTCATAATTAGCCTCAAAGTATATTATACAGGAATCCCATGTATAAATGAATGAGTTCAAGGTATGATGACTACAGGCTGAGGCAAGCCTCTTTTCCTGTCTTTTCAGCAATCCCAGGAGGAGCTACGTAGCCAGGACAGGCCCTTAGCCTCCAAGGACAGAAGAACAGACTAAGCAAAAGGAAGAAACAAGGATGGGGCTGGCCCAGCTCTGTAACAAATGAGGTATTTGTCCCAGGCAGAAAAGTAGGCCTAGAGGACATGTCAAGTAAGGGGTGACACAAGGCCTTTCCTCTACCAAGGCAGCAGCAGCACCAGCAAACACACCAAGGTTTGGGACCAGGGCATCCAAGTGCCTTCCCTCCTAAGAAATGAGAGAACAAAGCTCTGGCTTGTACAATTTGGACTGAGTCCCCCTCCCGCTTCATTTCACAGCAGGAAACACTTCACGGATGGATGCTCCACTGGGACAGCTTGGAGCCAGGGGCAGGCCAGGACCCATGTGAAGGAATGCAAAGGCATTCCAAGGCTCACAGAGGGGGTCTCCCTCCCTCCCTCCTTCCTTCCCTTTGAAAGAATCTGCTGCAGCCTAGGCTGTTGTGAAATTTGCAGGCTGCGATCTTGCCCGCTGTTTTGTAAACAGAGGTGGGTGAGGGAGACAGAGAAGAGTGGAAGGTTTACTGGCAATCTGGAGAGAATCCACAGGAATAGAAAGAGGCAAGCCTTGAAAAACCCCACGGGCAAATCAGAAAAAGCAAAGCAAAGTAGTTTAGGATCCCAAGACCAAAAGCAGAAGGGCTTTTAAAAACTTCCTTTGGCCACAAGAAGCTGGCTTATATCTAGAGAACATTACTGGTCTACTTAACCCAATTTCACTGTTTCTGACTGGAAGCAGTTCTAACATCTTAGGCAGCTGAATTTCTCAAGTCCTTTTAAGTAAAGATGCTAGGCATATCATCTGGCTCCTAGTGGATGTAACCTGTCAATAGAGATGTAGTCCAAAAAAGTAACTTTTTCAAGCTCTAGTTATGACCTCTTACTTAATGAGGAATGAGGGCTTAGGAGGACTGAGATTTTTTTTCCAAAGAGATCCTAGTTCTTATTTGCACTACTCTCGAAATATGAATATAAAAGAGTGAAATCTGTGATTCTTCTTCAGTTTAAAGGTGGCAAGATCTTCAACCTGAAGAAGACAGAGGGGAGCTGGCCTTAAAAAATGGATGGGCAGTCTTGGCCCTCCTGATGTTTCTGCACTGCAACTCCCAACATCCCCCACACTGGTGGTAGTGGATACAAATGATGAAGTTGCAGTCCAATTGTATCTGGAAGGGAACATTCTACACTTTTGGAATTCTGGTAGTTTTTGCAGTTTTTATTTTTTTCAGTTTTTGCAGAAAGGATTCCTGAACAAAGAAAATGTATTTGCTTTTTTTTTTCTTTTTGAAAATATTTTTAAGCTGTTTTAGCTATCTAAAGAGAGGGTTTGCAAAGACAAGTTGCTTTCTGGAGAACACAAATACCGAATTTATGATCTCTGTGGCTACAAAGACTATTTGAATCTCTACAGTCTTTGAAAGCTTGCATCGTGTATTTTGTGCACTTTGGCTGGCCAATAAAAATATCACTGTTTTGTGGATATTGTTGTATTTTGCTTGTTGGCCAAGATGGACACCCCTGAATATGTTTTCTGGATTTGACGATACCTAATTTAGCCACAACAGGGGAATCTTTAATAAGAGGGAGCTAATGGGACTGGGACTTAATCCTTTGAGGTTTTTACCTCCAACAAAAGTAAAACTCTTTCATTTGGACTACAATTGGCAAATTTTATTATTGTTGTGTGTCTTCATTTCTGACTTATGGCAACCCTAACACAAATGTGTCACAGGGTTATCTGGGGCTGAGAGTGTGTGACACACCCAAGGTCACCCAGTGGACTTCCATGGCCAACTGGGGAATCAAACTCTGGTTTCCAGGTTCATAGTTCAACATTCAAACCATTACACCATGCTGGCTCTCAAGTTCTGCTATATAGCACCTAAAAGTTCTTACAGATGTAACAGTACAGGGACTTCTTGAGAAATTTATTGTTCTCTACCTAAGAAAGGGCCAGTTAGCTTTGCGCAGGACAGGGACAGCCTAGATCTCAAGGGAAGTTAGCTTTCTGGTGCTAATGGAGTTAAAATTGTATTACTTGTCTTTTACTGCCCTTTGTCCCTAGTCCTCTCATGGCCAAGAAGTGGAGCGGCCTCTGGATGCATTGAATTCCCTCCAGATCATCTTAACTGACAACAGATGTAACATCTGAAACGAGTGACTCTAATATCGCTTTTTTCCTCCTATATGATTTTTTTTAAAGCATCTTGTGCCAGTGAAACTTCAAATGCTTGCATTTTTTTTGGTGCATTTTGTTTGGTCAATAAAAATATCACTTTTTTGTAGATTTTGTAGTCTTGTTTGCTAAACCAGGGACAGGGAATGCGTGGTTCTCTGGATGTTGCTGGACTGCAACTCCTTTCACTCCTCCTACTGGTTCTACTGATGGGATTAGTAGTTGCCCAGCCTCTAGACGACCACTGGTTCCCAATCTGCTTTCTAAGCTATCCAAAGCATGCAGGCAGGCAGGCCTGCCTGCCTTTGCACTACCCTTCACTGTCAGTTCAGTTCCCCACATGATGAAAAGTGAGTTGGCCAGCTGATGAAAAAAAAAGACTCTTGTATTATCTTTCAGGGGATTATCTCTTCCTCTCTCCCCTCTAAGCCTTTCCTGGCCCCCGCAGAACAGCATTCCTTCTGCAACATCTCTCTTGCTAATTTATTGAATTACATTCTGTCCCATCACCTTTCTCCTCTCTATCTCTTCTGGATAGTAAACACTCTAGACAAGGATTTGTCAACTAGCGTCTTTTGTACGGTGCCTCACACCCTAGGGCTCTTCATTAAGTGTTAAATCTTCAGTGCCAGGAAACTGCTCAGAAAGTGTAGATGGGGTCATGGTCAGCTAAAAGATTAGGAGATTAGGAACCAAAGATGGGTAGGGATGGGCAAATATGCTAAGCCTGAGCTTCTTGACATTCCTTGACTTCTCCCTCAAAAAAACTTTCTTACTTGGGTCCCTACTGGATTGAGAAGGTTCCCCCCCACCCCGGACAAAATCTGTACCATTTTCCATGCACATCTTTCAAAATGACAGAGGATTTATTGGGATAATCTCTGCCAGACTGAGATAGTTGGAGGGCAAGCAATTGCCTGAGACAGTACACTTATGTATCTCATACAGTGCTCTACTCAGTACCCAGGATGTTCATTTCTATCTTCCTATTCATATACTCATATACTCATTCATATGTTCCAATAGCTCTGATTCTTTTCCCAATCCAGCCATAATAAAAAAGAGAATTGTAAGTTTCTGGCAAAAAGGAACTACAGGGAAAAAAAAACACCTTTCCATTAAATGGCATTATAGAGATCAGAACAAATGAACACGTACCAGATCGACTTTGTAGAACATATAATATACACATAACAAAGGGTGTGCACGTGTTTCTAAGGAGCACATACCTCATATTCAAGGGCTAGATCTGTGTGATCATCAATGTCCACTTTTGCCATAAGCACTTTCCCCTGGTGCTTGGCCACCATCTTTTCTAGTCTAGGACCCAGGATCTTGCAGGGGCCACACCACCTCCAAGCAAAGAAAAAAAAAATTAGGATTTAATTAGGAAGAAGCAGTGGCAACTTTAAAAAAGATGGCGCTTTTTCAAAATACATGGACCCCCTGCTCCCCTACCTTTCTGGATTCAGCTAGCCTTTATATTTAATAGCAGAAACCTCTGAATTTTAAAATATTGGCTTCAGTTTGGTATCTGGATGGTTGAGTAAAGATCACCAAGCCTATACTTGCCAGGCTTGGAACTGGTGGACAAGGAACATATGGTGAGTTACAAAGTGTCATTTAACACTGCTAAGCATGTGACATGTAAGGGTTCCCTTGAGCCTCTTGCACAGTAAAGGAAGGATGAGAGCCCAATTTCACAAACAGCTTCTTTAAATTGTACTGTACAGTTTAGGCCAGAAAAGTTGAGGGGCACTGGACAACTACTCACAGAATCCCTTTGAGATTATCATTCTGAGGCTAGAGATTCTCTCCCATAGGAAACTCACTTGGCCCCCTCTCTGCTCTCTTTTTGCCAGCAGGCAAAGAGATTTTTTTTTTATTTTGTCAGGCCTTTGACTTTTAATCAGCAATGTAGAAAGGTTTCTTTCTAAACGGGACACTGGTTCTAATCTTAATTTTTAATACTTGTTTTTAAATACTTTTAAATTAACATTGAACTTTAATAGCAATCTATTTAAACATTTTTAAACTTTTGTATTAAACATCTATCTTAGATTTTAGTTTTTTAGTTTTGTTTTTAACTTATATTATAAGTTGTTTTCAGTGCCATATTGGGAGAAAGGTAGGGTATAGATGAAATAAATAAATAAAATTGTTGTTGGCCTTCACACAGGGATTGTGGGAATATAAAAATGTAAACTCGATAAATTTTCCAAGCACTACTAAAGATGAGACAAGGTTCTGTGCTCAACACTTAGGAATTTCTTGGGGTGCTAGACAGAGCTCTTGTGCCTTTAACAGATCCAACAGGTATGTATTTAGCAGGTGGAGTTTTTCCAAATACTGTACCAGAAGGCCTGCTCATCAAAACATTGACATCACTGTTCTAGAAATCCTTTATCCCCATACTGAGATTTCTGTGCCTTATCCATTTACAGGATCACTCTGCTATCTTGCCTCAGGCACAGCTTACGCCAGGGATGGACATTTTGTTCTCCCAATAATTCCCATCAGGCCTCCTCAGCACAGCTAACAGTGAATGACTATGGGAGCTGTAGCCCCAAAACAAAGCAAGCACTATAGAGGCCCACCCCAACCTAAGCTGATACTGAAATAACCACTGAGAAAGCCTATAGTTTATGGCTCAAAACTGCTTTCATACCTTTACAACTGCATCAGAAGTGACAGAGCTAAAGCTACCAGGCACAATTCAGTGGAAGGCCTGTTAGTCCATTGTTAATTACATTTATAGGCTAACTTTCTTCCAACAAGCCAATCGTGGTATACAGGCATACCATCTGTGACAGAGAACCTGATTTTTAGAAAGACTTTTTTTGCTTTTCAATACCTCCTTTCCCCCTTTTTAGCAGTATTGACCTTGGGAAGATTGTGAGGGTGGACTGGAGAAACACTGTCTTCTGGTGCTGGGTTGCAGCAGCATGTCTGCAGTTTTGCTGCTGTGTGTCTTCAAGTCATTTTGACTTATGGCAACCCTACCACAGGGATTTCTTGGCAAGATTTGTTCAGAGGTGCTTTGCCATTATTTTCGTCTGAGACAAAGTGAGATTTGTCCAAGGCCACTCATTGGCTTCCCTGGCTGAGTGAGATTCAAACTCTGGTCTCCCAGAGTCCTAGTCTAACATTCAGATCCACGATACCACACATGCTATTGCACCTGGGGTAAACAATGCAATAAAGCTTGAGCTGGGAAAGAGGGATATTCCACACTAGCTGATCCTACTGTAGCTGTGCGTCCCTCCTACAACAGACAAGGTAAACAGCAGCTTCATCCAGGATCCCTGAGCATGTGTGAACAGTGAAACAGAGAGAAAGCAGGTTTGCCTGTGTCACCAGCTAGCCCCAGCACGTTAAAAAAGCATAGATCTGTAAGTCTGGCCACCAAAATGGAAATCATAAGAAGAAAAGTGGAGGCTGGTGAAAGAAAAAAAAAATCATCCCATGAAGAATCCTTCAAGTGGTCTCTAGAAGGTCCAGAACCTTATTGTTTGCACATGCCTAGCTTTGAACAACAAGCTTGCTGAAATATGTTGAACTATTCTTTTTTTATAGTGCAGAAACCTACCTCTACTATTTCCATTTCTGCCGCTGGTACCAATTTTTTTGATAAAGTAGTAGTGCCCACATCTACTTTGTTCACTGAGGTATGCCCGTCACTGATTCTCCTCCTCTGCACTATCTTTACAACAATCTTGGGAGGTAGGTTAGGAACAAGGGAAGGTGAGTGACTGGAAGGTCACCCAGTGAATTTCCTGGCTCAATAGAGACCAGAATGTGGATCTCCCAAGTCCCAGTCCAGCAGGTTAACTACTATGTCACACTGTTTCTCTGTTCACTGTGCTAAGCCATCTCCTTTCTCCACAAAGCATCTATATAGGCCATAATACTTAGCTATACTCTTACAATGAAGCACAGGAAATTTCCCTAAATGGCACCAGAATAATACTTGGGCTAGCTACAGAGTAGCCACAACCTACAGCTTTCAGACCCTTATCATTTTCACCCCCTCCTCCACTCCTGACTGGTACTAATGACTTCAGGCTGGAATAAAAACCATTTGGAACGAAGATACTGAGATGGAGCACGCCCACTGGTTCCTTGGCTGCTAAGCAACAGCCTTTCTCACTTCCTTCCTTTCCCCCAGACTTTTAGGCAAACAAAAAATTTGAGTGGCATTTGTAATGACACCATCCAGCCAAGTTACACTTTGATTTTATATTGTTTTTGATCCAAAGGTCAAGCAGTTTCATTGAACTTTTACAGAGTTTGTTTACTGCTAGGAAATAACTCTAGCTATAATGTAATCAGCATCTGGGTCCTCTAACAGCTAGCACAAACACAAACTATACATAAAATAGAAGGAAAATGTCAGGTATATGCCATTTAAGACACTACTCAGCAACGAAGAAGAGGAAAGGAGGCAGATATCCACATCTAATGGTACATTTTGTCTGGCTCTTGCAAGGAGAATATGAAAACATTCATAGTCGAAACTTGGAAAAATAGTGAACTTGAGTCTTTTCCTTTATGTATACCCTGCCTCCATGTTTAACACATTCTTCCTCAACTTGGTACCCTCCAAATGTGTTGAACTATAGCTCCTAACCTCCCCATCAGTATGGCCATTAAAAAAATGAATTGTTAACAATGGGACAGTGACTTACCATAACCCCTTTTTTTAACAGAATAAACAAGAAAGGCACTAGGCCTTGCTTAAGATATTTTTCACCTACGTGAAGTCCTTCACGGCATGAGAAAACAGTAAATGAACACAGAAGTAGCTGTTCACCATTCAAATAGCATCTCTGTGTGGTCATTTTTAAAAATGACAAAGATGAGGAACCTGTGGTAGTACAGATGCTGGGTTGAAGCTCCCATCATCCTATCTAAGCTGGCTAGGTGCTAGGGGGAGCTGGAATCCAACAACATCCACAGAACCACAAGTTGCTTACTTCTATTTTGCCCACAAAGGCCTCTTTGACCAATAAAAGAGCTAGAAACAACAACAAAATGTATACACACATTTATTTAATATCATGCCTTTATTCCAGAACTGGGACTCAATGACAGTATGCTAGTTGGGAATGATGGGAACTACAGCCAACACATCTGGAGGACACCAGGTTTGGGAAGGCTTGCCTAGAGTAATCAGGATTGGACTTTTGTGTGTTTAACGGGCGTGAACTCTATTCAGTGAGAACATGCCAGGAAATAAAAAATCCTGGGCTTAGAATCCTTTTACTCTAAGCACTTTTTGCACCAGGTTTCAACTGACAGATCTTTGAGTTCTTGTAAGAAAAGAAACACAACCCAAACCCTGCAAAACCTAAGCAGACCCCTTAAGCTTAAAACACTCTCTGTGTTTTACTCTAGTGTTTACACTCTAGGTATACAAGGGCAAGAGAAAAGAAGACACCGAAAGATGAAGACCAGTGTTCGAATCCCCCCTTGAACATGGAAATCCACTGGGAGACCTTGGGCAAGTCAGTCTCTCAGTCTCAGAGTGAAGCAAAATCTGAACAAAACTTGCTAAGGAAAACTCGTGATAGGTCCTCCTTATGTTCGCCATAAGTCAGAAATGACTTGAAGGCACACAAGAAGAATATACTTTATAGCACCCATTTGCTATTATCGCTGCTATTACTCATCTCTTCTCATACAATTTAGGTCCAGGTCATCTGACTGATTGTATCTCCTGTATGAGCCTGCCTGGACCTGAGATCTTTCGGACAGGGCCTTCTTAGTATGGCTGGTGGGCACACAAGACAAGGCCTTCTCAGGGGCTGGCCAGACACTTATTCTAAGTTTTTTTTTTTACAATAGAAGGTTGTTGAGGAAAAAAAACCTTTAAAGTGGCACTGTACTGCTTTAAGTTATACTGTTTTTAACAGCTTTTTATCAGTTAAGTGTATATTTTAAATTATTTTAATATCGTTAAGTCTAATTCTATTTTAATGTTGATATTTTGCATGTCTCTGGCTATACTGTAATCATTTAAATTTGTAAGCCACCAAGAGTCCTAATCTGGGAGAAAGGCAGCTGTATTGTTGTTGTTGTTAATCTACTTGTTACCATCTACTGATGGAAGAGGGGAGGAGATGGGGTGAAGGAGGTTAGCATTGTCTTGTGGGATAAGAGCTCCACTCTAGCAAACCAATCGAGTCCAAAGACCATGTTAGTTTCCGGCCAAGTCGTTTCAGCAACATAGGAGAATCTGGGGAAAGCTGGAGATTCCAACAGAATTACAAATGAGGCAGACACACGTAATCCTTGCAAGAGGAACCACGCAGCAAACAAAGACCCCTTACTCAGCCTAGCGCTGACTTTTTGATGCTCCACTAGAGCTGGAAAAAAAAAAACCCAAGCACCAGGCTAACATAGGAAATGTTATCTGCTTTTTGTGTTCAGTTACATATCCACTTTTGGGGAGGGGAGAGAAGTGGGGTGCAGCTGCGGCCAACTTTTCCCATCGGGGAACCCATATAGCCAAGCCACTTGGAGAACAAAGCCTCTGTTCCCAAGGTTGTGCCTATGATACAATGTAAGCTGTTTGTCCAGGGATGCGCACAAGCACAGGACAGGAACTGAAACTAGGTCACAACCCAGCTTTTCAGAACTTTTAAGGAAAGTTTAGGAAAATTACTTTTTTGGACTGGCATTCGCTAGAATCCCCAGCCAGCACTGCCACTGTCCACACTGGCTGGTCATTCTGGAAGCAGCAATCCCAAAAGGTAATTTTCCCAAGCTCTGATTTTAAGTCAAGAAGAAAAACACCCTCTTTACTCACTGGGCATGGAAATCAATCACCACTGGCTTCTGACTTTTCAGAACTCTGTCTTGGAAGTCATCCCCATCTTGGACGTTAAAGGTGTGCCTGAAGACCTGAGTGGTAGAAAAAGTCCTTCTGGCTGTAGACGTGGTAGTGAAGGAAAGGGGCCCACCTGAGGTGATGTTGCATGGCACAGCTGAAACCCGACAGAGAAGCAGTGAGGGCTGGGGATGATATGGCACTGAGAGGCGCTTGACACGAAGGGACATGAAAGTTCTAAGAAGTTTTTGGGCCATCTGGAAAACAAAGAACATAAGCATCACAATGGAGAAACAGTAACAAACAGGGACACCTACTACCCCTGGCTTTATCAGGTTTTTTCACAGCTACTTTTTCTTTCCACTTAGTTTCAGCTGGAACCAGCTCACATTATTCAAACTGTTGTTGGTAATTTAGGTTGACTAACCCAGTTCTAAACATGTTTTATCATGGCTGATGCTACCTTATTAATGCCCTTTGACTTGCAATGTCCCTTATGAATGGCATGTGCTATTACTAATACACGAACTGTATTTTTTTTAGATACATGGCTGCATACATTTAAGCCTTGTGCAAGTATTCTGCCTGCTGGATTCCCAACTAAACTAAGAGCATGAAAAAAAATTACTTTTTGAACTACAGCTCCCAAAATCCCTTAGTTGGCACGGCCAGGAAGAAAATAATTAAAAGAGAGAATCTTTAGAGTTAGAAGATGTTGGGTAGCTACTCCAATGTCTTTGGCTATTCTTAACCCACCTACTGCATTGCTCCCCATTTCTCCTGTCCTATCAGCGAAGCTTGGAAACGTCCATCTTTTTACGGGACACTTCTTACTTGAAAGTGGTTCTACGTTTTTCAGGGAATAAAACAGGTTTTACACTTCATTTCTCATTCAAGGAAATTATGGCAAATTATGTCAGTTGATGTTCGTTTCTGCTAAAAAGAAAGGCATTCAAAGTCGCTAACGACAGTAAAACTGAAATAAAACATACATAATTGAAATTCAAAAATGATAAAAACTAGAAAGGCAAGAAAGGGCCAGAAAGTTTCTTTTATTTTTACCTCCACCAAATATACTTGCAAGGGTTAAAGGGCCAAAATAAGAATTTTCCCCAAATATTTTAAAGTCAAGTTAAACTCCACTGTTCCTCTGTGGTTGGCTCATCTGGGAACTGCAATACAAAAGGTAGTGTTTGCAAGCAGCATTTACTGCAGTCTTGAAACCAATATCCCTTACTCTTACTTTCAGGTTCACTGCTCCAGCTGTGGGTTTCAATGTGGCAAAACAACTAACAGTTCTTGTCTGTTATCATAACAACTTGCAAAGCACAATAGCTTTTAGTGATAATAAACAACTTGTCCTAGGATTTCCAGACAGCCTCATGGTGGAGCTCAAGTATCCCATAGTGTATTTCCCTTTGGTGGGGAGAGGGGAGATAGGCTTTACAGTTCATCTTTCATTTACATTATTACGGTAGCCATAATAGAGATGTTCTGCGAGTGCTACAAGTCCAAACTGAAAAACTAGGTAACAAGCAAAGGATAGAACAGCCATCATAGTCAGCAGTCATATGACAGCACTTTGCATTGACTGCCTCAGTTACCCTTATAGCAAACCCACAAGGTTACTATTCCTACAGATGGGATCCCATAGATAGCGTAATATATCAGAGAGCCAATTCCATGAAGCCTAGAAGCATACAGAAGAGGAAGAGAGCCTTCTAAATGGATACAGCTTTATTTTTACAGTTCCTGAGTTTTGCCTCCATGGGTGTTGCTTAAAAAAAAAAAAAACTGCTTCAAAATTCAGGAAAAAAAACAGCTATCCACATTTTTGTCTAAAATTGTGCTTTCAAAACACTAAGGGTTTTCAAAATGTAGTAAATGTTAGCAAAAAGCAGACAACACATTCTTCTAAGGAAACCAAGCAACCCTGTACTGTCAAACTACAATTCTGAACTCCAGTATTAAATCAGTGTTCTTAACACCCCCTCCAGCTCCCACAGTTTTTTTCTAGACCTGCCAACTTTTTCACTGGTAGGGCTCCTCTGGCACCTACAGGACAAAGTGACATACGTACATTTGTGTCATAACTGATATAAAAATTTTTCCTGGAGGCAAAAGTGATGAGGCAAGTTTCACCTGCCACACTCAAAGCGGCCAGGTCTGGCCAAAAATAAGTTGACATCGCTACTTTGACCCTGGAACTCTTAGGCCATTTCTGCACTAGAATGTTATACTGCTATTATTCCACTTTCAACATCCTATGGGCTCCTGGGGTTTGCAGTTTAGGGAGGGGCCTTGAAAGTGGAATAATAGCACTATAACAGTCTAGTGCAGAAATGGCCTTATTTTTAAAAGGAATGTCTAAAATCAGAAGGCCAGAGGCTAACAATCCATCCCAAAGCCTCCCCCAGTAATCCGAGACACCTGGCTGAGGCTATATAGTGGAAAAAGCAATGGCGCTCTGTACATGTACAGAGGTACTCCTCTGCTCAGTGCCAACCATCCAATTCTAGTGGGCCCCGGTTGAAACTAAACCCATCCTGTCTTCTCCCAAGCCTGCCAACTCCCCTTAACTCCCAGCTTCTACCCTGATTTTTTCCTACCAGGGCTCTTCCACATTCATCCAGTCCTGAATTCGTTTTTGAAGAGTAAACCGGACTACCAGTCCATTTACTGCCTTCGGCGCCGCCCCCCGACTAATTAACGACTAACCCCAATCTTGCCTCTGAGGAGAAACAGGGCTGCAAACGAGGACACCCCAACCCCCCTTCTCACCTTTCACACTCCCCTGAAACGTCTCCCACAGAAACCCCACGGAACCAAAAGCTGAACTTATCTCAGCAGTTTATTGGCTGGAGAAGACGTATCCTTTTGACAAAAAAATGGATGCGTAATTGCTGATTGGTTATCGAAAAGGCGGCTTTGAGAATCCTGGAAGACGATTGGCTAAGGCGGGCACAATGACCGCATCCTATGTGTTTATTGGCTAAAACAGCTACAGTTCCGAAGGACAGTAACTTTTTTCCCAGTCTGGGTGCTGATTGGCTGCCCGAGACGCCTGACCTTTCTACAAATTCTTATTGCACCAATAGAAAGGCTCTGGCGTTGCACTTCCCTCCTGGAGCGAGGTCAGAACGCGTGGGTTACGTCTTCGAAGACGGGCATTTCGGAGATTTATGGGCAGGGCTCTTTTGGCGCAGTGGTTTTGCCCACAGTTAGGTTCAGTCGAACGTTATGAAATTGTTTAGCGGCATCTAGGTGCTGCTCTTACACCATCACAGCCAAATCATGATTTAAAATGGGATCTGGTACAATCAAGTTGCAAAATCGACAGTTAAATCAAAGACCGTTAGGGGAAAAAAAAAGGCACAATAACGTCAAAGCTCCAAAACGGTAAAATTGAAAAGCAAACAGCAAAGCTAGAGGTAGCAATCAAAGCAGTCCACTAGGATTTTATCCTCCCAAGCCCTGCACGCTCGTTTTTAGAGTGCAGAGGATCCCGGTCAACATTGCTGAATACAGAACCCAGGTTAATTATCTCAGACGAGCAGGAGCTGCAACAAAATGTTGCAGGCAGAATATTCTCACCAGGGTGTTCAAAATTGCTAGCAGCTGGCCGGACAGCTTTCTTATATTACTAGATAACCAACAATATAAGAAACAGGACATCCACTGGTGGTTGTCGGTTTTTCGGGCTTTGAGGCCATGTTCTCTTAGTATTTTCTCCTGATGTTTTGCCTGCATCTGTGGCTGGCATCTTTCATTTTATTGTTAGGCTGGTTGTGGTTGTGGCATATAGAGGAACAACCTAAAATAATTACGATTTTAGGGACAATTTCAAATCCAAAAATATGAGGTGCCAAAGTGAGGGTTTTCCCATTAATCACGCAACACACTTACTGTATAGCACTATGATTCTCCTTAAACTGCCATGGCTACCTCCCATGGAATCTTGAGGTTTGTAGTTTGGTGAGGCACTACATCTCTCTCTGAATATTCTAAAACTGCAACAACAAAACCCACAGCTCCCTAAACTGAAAATCTCTGGATTCCATAGAATGGAAGCATGGCAGTTAAGGTGAAAACATAGTGCTACAATTGTGTAGTGAAAGTGCTCTGGGTCAACATTTTCTGTTAATTGTGAAAAATATGAAGTGTCCCTCTGGTTCATTTTGTTATTTTCCTGTGTGATCCTCAGGGTTGAACAAAGGTTGCCTGGCACTATACTCCTTTATAGGCTCAAGAAATAGCCTTCCAAAATATAGGGAAAGGCTCCCCTGGATAAGGTACAGTCAGCCCTCCATATTTGTGGGTTTCATTTTTGCAGATTTGGTTATTCACAGATTATTTGCTGTCACCTGTGCTGCCTCCCTAGGCCATTTTTAATAGGGACCACAAGCCTCATGAGGCTGAGAAACTGTGAATGAAGCTTGTAAGTCCTTGTTAAAAATGGTGTGGGGCAACAGTGGAGGTGGCAGTAAACCCCACCAACCAGCCACTTCTGCCTTGTGAAGGAACCCTGATGCCTCAAAGGAATCTATGGCAGATTAAATATGGTGATCATACTTTTTGTGTGCGTTAAACATGCTTTGCGGGGGGGGGGGCTAGAGTTATTCATGATTTTTCCACCTTCACAAGGGTCCTGTGCCCCTAACCCTAGTGAATGTGGAGCAATGACTGTATTTGAATCAAAAATTTCTCATTCTAGAGCTGAGCAAAAGTAGACACCACTCCAGCTACAGGGAATTGAAAACATTTTTAAAAGTTCAGCCAAATAATACAATGGTACAAAACATATTTGTAATACAACATCAGTACAACAATTACTCATTAGATCAAAACAAGTTAAAATTGTTCTAAAAAAGTCAAACAAAAAAACAAAACCCTCTTCCAACTGAAACCACAAAGCTCTGTAAATATCACACTGTGATACAGAGAACAACAGAACACTTGAGCCCAAACTAGCCTGAAAACCAGAGCCTAGAAAAATTACCTTTTTGGATTACAGCTCCCAGAAACCTCTAGCCAGCATGGCTGCTGGTATAGGATTCCTGGCTCTACAGCGCAAAAAGTATCTTTTCTGAGCTCTGTAAATACATCACAATTGCTGATCTCTGTCTGTGGAGCAGCAAAACATAACCTTCTGAAGACAGCCTTGTGTAGCCATACATTTGGAAACTCTGACCTTACTCAGTAAACCAAGGATTTTGCAATCTCCAGTCTTGACACTCAAAGACAGGAAAAAATCTGAATAAATTGAAGCATTAGCCATGATGAAACGGTAGCTTCCCTAGCTATTCTTGAATCAGAACAGAAGCAATTTCATTCATTCTGTATGTCAGGTATGCTGATCATGTTCATTTAGGAGACAGCAGCAAAGTCTGAACAATGAAGACAGAGCATCTGGGCAATGATGAAGGCAAGTGCATTGTGACAAGAGTACTGGATGCAGTGTAATGGTCCTTGCTATGCTAAAAATATGAGGGCAACCTATAGAAGAACTCTTGAGTTTCTAGCATAGTTCAACCTGCAAGTGGACAAGCATAATCCCTTCTTCAGTGCTAACTGGGTAGGTTTTTTCATTTATTGTTGATTGTGTGAGTTAAGATGAGGGATTGATGCAAGTTTGATGAAGATTTAAGATGAGGGTCTGAGCGTTGGATTCAACGACAGAAACCCACTGGATCACCTTGGGCAAGTCACACTTCCTCAATCTAATGGGAAGGTAATGGGAAATCTCTGGATAAATCTGGCCAAGAAAACAAGATGAAAGTTCGGCATCTATATGTGGCTTGCCAGAAAATAAATGAAGCTATTGATACAATGCGCAGTGGTAAAGACTGGGAACTGATCTGTTGTTGTTGAGGCCAACTTTGGATTTGTTGCTTTCTTAATATTACTGTGGCTGTGAAAGCTAAAACTAAACATATAAGATATGTATCATCCTTAGACACACATGGAAAATCACCAGCTGAAAGGTAAAGCAAAAATTCTCCTATAACAACATTTTTTTAAAAAGCCAACAGTGAGAGGTATATACTCAATACATTCTTTGGAGTAATTATAGGGGCAGAAGGGTGGTAACAGAAGGAGAGATTGAGAGACAGAGAGAGTATATGAAGTGCTTCTGGCACTGGAACTGAGAAATTAGAGGCTTACTTATTTTGTGACAGATCTGTGAACTTCACAAGTTCTAGATTGAGTACAGAGGACCCAAAGCACTAAAGAGATGGCAGTGAGAAGTAAACATGACAATAAGGAGAGCCTCTTTTGAGGGTCACTTTTTCTGGATGACAGTTCTTGGCTCACATAAACATCTCTGGCTTCATTAATATGAATACAGGGAGGTTTCTTACTGGTTCAGACCCTTATTCCACCCAACCTAGTAATGCCTCCCCCTAGTCTTTCCCACCCTAGTGCTTTCCATATGTATTAGACTACAAGTCATGTCATCCTTACCAGTACAGCCATGAAGTAGAGATGGATTATCTACTCTAACCAGCACTGTCTTTTCAAGTTCTCAACGTCTCTTGCTGTTTAACAGCTTCTGGTGTGGTGATGCCAGGGGAAGTGAAGTAGACTGGGATGGCAATCATGCAGTCTTTCAGATAATGCTGGACTGCAATTCTCAACATTCCTCACCACTGACTACTGAAGTTGCACTCTGACCACATCTGGATAGTTGCATCATTCCTAATGCTGTGCTACATACAAAATGTGTGCTTTACCACTGTGTTCTAAGTCTTTTCTTCACCATGCCTAAACCAGGAATGTGGAAGGTATGTCCCTCAAAGCACTGGATTATAACTCCCTCTTGCCCTGGCCAGGTCAGCCAATGGTAGAAGATGATAGGAGTTGAAGTTCTATAATGGTGGGATAGTGAAAGATCCCTGTGCTGGTCTAAACGTCTGTGCTGTGAAGGAAAGTTCTAACTTGCAGCAGCATTTCTGCTAGTCCAGAAACCCTTTCCAGGTCCACTTTCAGGAGTACACAGTAGGTGAAATAAAAGATATAACTATTTACAGATGAACAAAAGAGCTGAAGTGGATCCTTGCCACTGGATACTAACTGCTGGAAAGGTGTCACCTGAAAGCCAAAGTGCAGGGCTTGATGAGAGAGAAAAGGGAACGGGTATCAAGGCCATCCTTTCCATCTCCTAAAAACGATGGCAAATTAAGTAAGAGACTAATTTGGACTCTTTCCATTTATTTTCATCTTGACTCACTGGAAGTGAGAGAAGCCCATGGACTGGAGGGAGGGGGCAATAAAGTGCAGATTGTTTTCCTACCTAGTCTTACCTAAAAATTAAAATAAAAGGATATTAAAAATACAATTACAATAGGAAATACAACTTCATTTTGACTGAATGGAATCAAGGAACTTTTCTAGCAAGACATAGTGCAAACTATAGAGATAATTTGTTAAGAGATACAAGAACTCTCCCTCTCGAGTGGAGAAGGTGGCACAAAAGAATACCATTTCCACAGAACGATCTCATGACTATGGCAGTAACGTATCTTGACAAACCTGGTACAAAGGGATCCAGGCTTTGCTGCTCATCATTATATAAAGCCATGAGACCTGTCGTGTGGACAATGGATAAGATTTCCATGCTTTGGATGTTAACCCCAGCCCTTGAATTGCTTGCCCAGCCAATGCCAATCCACTGGTTGTAGATTCATGCACATACAAATCTGTCAGTATATGCAGCAACACAGTACACATAGCACCTATGACTGACAACTTCTCTTGTGGATCACCACAAAGCATGCAACTGAACATTCACGACAGGTCACCTGCATATCTTTTCTGACCTCTCTCGGGATAAACCAGAGATACACCATGTAAACACAAATGCAAGACTATTAGCAGGCAACGAGAGTGGGAAGGAGCAAAAGAACGCCACAACGTTATCGAGTTGCAGCCTTTCCTTATCCTGTAAAGCTCCTCCCCTTTCATAAATAACAAAAGATCTACAGAAGTCTTTGGCAAGTCATGGTCCCCAGAAAGAAGCAGTTAGGAAAGCCAAGTGCACATAAAAGAAGTTGGAGGCCTTCTTGCAGATCTTGGTATCATGATGGTAATACCTGTGGATTTTGTTATCTTTGAAGGAAGGTTAAAGTTCATCTCTGGTACTCATGAGATGCTGTAGTTGGCGATTTGGTGTCATGTGATTGTCCAACAACTGGTCATGTAATTGTGCACCGCCACTCTCCTGCTCGCTGGGGGAGTCCATAGCAGCATAGTCCTCAAGGAGTCCAGCTTCTACTCCATAACGCCTAAGTCTCTCATTACCCACGAGCCCCTGCATTTTCATATATCCCTGCTGACAAAATGGAGGCAACTTCTGGCGGGTGAAGGCAAAGAGGAAGCAGGATTCTAGACAAAAGAAGAAAGTGCTCTGAATTACAACCCACATGAACTTTTAAAATTAAAAACTTTCCAGCTCTCTGGCAGTGAGAACCAAAACAAATTAGTAATATTAACATTTCCCCCAACTGGCCTAATGAAATAACCAGATCTATTTAGCTGATGAGGGGGAAAAAAAACTTTGGAGACTGTTGATATCATTCAGTTCCAAGGCACAAAACACTAGAGGGCTAAGAACTCCAACTGCAGCCCCAGTCAGAACTGCACATGGTCCAGGGTGGTGGGAGTTGTAGTCCAACATCATTCTCCACTGAGTGCTTAAGACAGGGCTTTCCAAGCGGTGTGCTGTGACACGTAAGTGTGTCGCCTGAAGTGTGTAGATGTGTAGCCTACAATCTTGGAAATGCATGTTATTATTTATAAATCATATATTTTTAAAAATATATGAAAGGTTTTCATGAGATATGTTGTGTCCCCGTACATTTTGTTATTACAATTCATGTATGGCCATTTCTGCACTAGCCTGTTATAGCGCTATTATTCCACTTTCAACATCCTATGGAATCCTGAGGTTTGCAGTTTAGGGAGCAGTTAAACTGCAAACCCCAGGATTCCATAGGATGTTGAAAGTGGAATGATAGCGCTATAACAGGCTAGTACGGAAATGGGATCTGTGTCTGTATCTCTTATAAGGGGTTAGTTTAACCTCCAGTTTGCTAGTTAAACTGAATTACTGTGTCACGAAATGATGCATATCTAAAAAAGTGTGTCACCAACATGAAAAGTTTGGAAAGCCCTGGCTTAAGAGAAAGGCTTTAGCTCAGTGCTAGAGTACGTGTTTTGCATGCACAGACTATACAGAGCCCTTGCCATATACTGCCAAAGCTCTAGTACTGTGAAACTCTCTTGTCCAATTCAGTAACAACCCTCTCCATGGTATTACCATTCCTCTCTGGAGCCAAAGTGGTTTCTTGTTAACCAAAGGATTGCAACTTATGCAGTGCTATCATGCATCAAGCCAAGAGACCATTTTGAAGGGTGTGTGTAAATGTGATTTTGGCCGCAGTTCATTTCATGTTCCCAAGCCAAAGGGACCTTAATTATTAATTGGCCTGCTTGTTTCCTTCTGTTCTCTACTCACTGGTTTCTTGCCAGTCCCCAGATTACCTGCATAGAATCTGCGCAGATCAGTTCCCAGGCAATTCTCCAAAAACCGTCTGAGTGGCAGGATGTGGGCGTTCGGTGCAGTCCAGTCTGTCAAGAAGTCCTCCACAATGTGATGGATAGCGTCTGGGTGGGGCAGCTGCCAGTCTGGTGGACAAAGCCTCATCTCACGCTCTGTTGGAAGAAAAGTGAACGACCTATTCTTCAGTGCCAGCAAAGCTAACCCTGCATGCATTATACGGAGACACACCATTAGCAGTGGATTAGCAGTACCAAATAAAACAAAACAAAACCCTCCAAAAATAGAGGCAGTTTTATTTCATCACCTTAAAAGGCCCCAGATTTTGCCATAAGATCCAGTATCAATGGTTTAATTACTCAGGAGCACTGAACAATGTTTTACTTCCAACAGGTTTTATTTTATGCTTTTCTTCCCCTGGAGACTTCAAAAAAATCAGAGCTTACCAATTTTCTGGAAACAATGCAAACTGTTTTTATTCATTTGCCTTTCAGCAGCCAGGGATAGGAAGGAATATGCACGAATGATTAATATTTTGCTACTGAGACCTATTCTAAGGGCAGAGCTCAGGAAAGGTGTTTTGTTTTTTTTGTCTTTTGTCTTTAACTTCCAGAATCTCCCTATCCATACTAGCTGGGATATTTTGGGATTTAGAATCTAAACGAGTAAACTTCCTAAGCTCTGTTCTTAGGACTGAAAGAAGCATCAACAGAAATAGTTACAAAGACACACATATACTTTTATATTGGCCATCCTGGCTAGGGGATGCTGGGAGCTGTAATCTGAAAAAAATAACCTTCCCTGGCTATGCCCTTGGGTTAAGGACAACCATGGCTATCAATGTGCACACAAACACATTTATACTTTTGCTAACACCTGTTTCAGCTGACCCTTTCCTCTGTTCTAACACTAGCACAAAACTTCAATCAAATCTTTTAGTATACACATGCCTTCTGACATGTCCAATAACAATAAATCTCATAGAGAATTGCATGTCTTCCTCCCCTCCCACTGGGCTTCTGGGAGTAGAACACACTGGTCTTGCCAGAGGTTTAAACTGTTTGTTGGCATCTTGGCAGAAGGTTTTTGACTGAGAGCCACCTAAAGGCTCCCTCCTTGTGGTCCTGCTGCCAGCAAGTCAAAAACACTGTATTCCAGCAGGCTTTTAAGAACTGACTGCAATGGGGTTTAACTGTATGTGGTCATGTTGATTTTTATCTTATTTTAATGGATTTAAATGATTTTTAATTTTATAAGTTGTTTAATTATATTTTAAGTAACTTTTATATATTCTTAACTGATGTTCTCATGTGTATTTTAATCTGTATTTGTTTTAATACCTTCGAAGTTGTTTTGAAGAGCCAGCAGAAGTGTGTGTGTGTGTGTGTGGAGAGGGGGAGAGATGTCCTTTGTTAGGGTGTGACTCTTCAGACTGACAGTGATCCTCTCAGAACCAATGGTCCTCATCTACCAGGACTGACTCACTTCTAATTAATGCTGGTTGCACTGAAGTTAGAGGCTAAGCCACCACTGGCGTCAGTCAACTAAAGATGGCACAATTGGCCTTTCTATCATTGGACAATGACCCCTCCAAGGAACCAAAGTTTCCTGAACTGAACATGTATAAATTCCACAGCGGAAAAAACTGTGAAAAGCAGTTATAGAATGCCACTGGGAAACATGACCAAAGTAAGCCTCCTCAGTAGCAGCCCCCACCCTCTGCAACTCTCTCCCCCATGCAGCCTGTAAAACAGAATCAACATCAAGCTTTAAATGCCCATTGAAAAAATGTTTAGGTTAAGCAGGCCTTCTTTGACCAGTAACTGTTACAACCACTTGCTTTTGTATGGGTTGCTGGGATTGTTTTCAAATTGTTTATTATTTTTCAAATTGTTCTGAATGCCTTTGTATTGTTTTGTATTTCGTTGCAGGTGCATTTCAATGTGAACTGTTCAGAGACCTTGGCCACTTCTGCACTAGACTGTTAAAGTGCTATTATTCTACTTGCAACATCCTATGGAATCCTGGGGTTTGCAGTCTAGGGAAGGGCCGGCCGGCCAGCCCCTCCTGAAACTGCAAACCCCAGGATTCCATAGGATGTTGCAAGTAGAATAATAGCACTTTAACAGTCTAGTGCAGAAATGGCCCTTATTATACCAAGGGGTATATAAGTACTACAAATTAATATATAATGGATGTAGGCAGGAACTTCACTTACCAGTGGGGAGGCGTTTGTAGTAATAAATGACAGGATGCAAGAAATTGGATTGCCATGCGTGCTGTGCTTCCCCCACTGCTCGATTGTAATAGAAGACATCCTTGTCTGGCCCAGAGAAGTTCTTCCCATATTCCATCATAATGACAAAAAGTCCATTCTGAACTTTTCTTCCTGTGCGCCACTCCAGATCTTGCAGGACTCCAATTGGATATTCCTCTAGGTATTCAAATTCAGTGGCATTCCTAAACACAACCAGAAGAAATAAAACTTAAAACTAAATCAAGACAGAACAGAAGGCTGCGGGGGTAGGGGTGGCTGGTGTCTCAGTAGGCCGGTCTGAAGGGGAAAACCTCATTTCAGATGCAGTTGCATTCCTCGCATTAAGCTGACTGCTCAAGGGTGGTGCTGGACCTTGTCTAGGACTGCCCACTGACAGTTGTGGACTGGGATATTTTTTATCTCCTCTAGGTGATATACTGACTATATCTTTGTTTGAGGAGGGGGCACAACTGCTTCCTGTGCCTACAGATCATTGCCTACCAAGTTTCCATGACTTCAAGACCTTTTCTAATGCATATTATGTAGGGCTTTTCATGGGAAAGGGCTATTGCTCAGTGGTAGAGTATACACCTGTGACGAAGTTCTGGGGATGTGGTTATCTGAAGTGCCAGAGCAGCCTAAAAGCAGGTTACTAGGCAACCAGAATAGCCCCTCGGGAAAGAAACCCAACCAAGTAGTGTGTGGGAGGGGCTGGTGGCTGAGAGGAAAAGATATATAAAGGCAAACACTTTTGTCTTTTGTTGGTCTTTCAGTAAGAGTTCTTGCCAGAGAAAGGTGTGGAGTAACGCCTCTCAGTCAGCCAGGGAGAATGAACGTGTGGAAAGGATTTAATTCTCAGTGGAAGCCTACAGAGAGGCAGAAGGGTAATTAAACTGTTATAGAATCTGGTCAGAAAGTGTGACCCAGATTGTGGGTTGAGCCTTTGGTGAAAGTGTAACCAAAGGGGTGTTCATGATACTTGTGCTTACGGATGTAAGTTTAAAGATATAAAGGAATTGTCTAAAGTACTCTGAAGAACTGTATTAATTTTGACCTGCATATGAACTCCAATACTTTATTCTGTATGTTATCTTGATAAATATTACAATTTATTTTTATAAATACTGACTTGGCTAAGCGGTATACAGTATTTAAAGTAACACAGAAAACACACTACCATAGAAGTATTAAGGGGTTCTAAAGGACAATTAAAAGGCCTCATCCTTTTACACAAAGGTGGTGTTATAAGGAGGAAAGCAGAGCTATGTGGAAAAGACAGGGTGCCTTATCAGACTGGGGAACTGCCATTCCAATCTGACAGAGAAAGAAGCAAACCGCTGGCATAATACCATTCATACAAAATGTCCCAGCTTCAGTCTTCAGCACCATCGGGTTACTGCAAACTCAAACTTGGGTGAACTCCTACCAGTCAGCATAGACAATACTGAGATAAATGTAATAATAATGTAATAATCACTTGGTACAAGGCAGGATTCTGTGCTGCTATGAAGATGGCTCTAAATTACAACTGATGTAGAATGCCACTTCCTGAGTTTGTTGCTGTTAACTACTGTCAAGTCAACTTAAATTTAAGGCAAGAGACCTCCAAGTAACTCTGTTAGCAGCAGTCTGCTCAGGCACAGCAAAATCAGGGCTATGGTTTCCTTAACTGTGTCTATCCACCTGTAGTAAGGTCTTCCTCTTTTCCTACGGCCTTCTGTTTTACCAAGCAATACTGTCTTTCCTAATAAGGCCATTTCTGCACTATACTGTTATAGTGCAATTACTCCACTTTCAACATCTTATGGGACCCTAGGGTTTGCAGTTTAGGGAGGGGCCTTTAGAATTCTCAGCCAGAGAGCTCTTGGGCCTCAGTAAACTACAAACTCCAGAATTCCACAGGTTGTTGAAAGTGTAATAACAGCACTAGAATAGGGTAGTGTGGAAAGGGCCTGAATCACGTCATTCTCATGATATGTCCAAAGTACAATAACTTCAAGATAGTCATCTTGGCTTCCGGGGAGAGTTCAGGCTTGATTTGCCCTCAAGCCCATTTATTTGTCTTTTCGGCAGACCATATCCACAGAACTCTCTTCTAGCACTATAGCCTGAGTAGCATAAGGTATAAGATGACATGATTCTATTTCACCAATGCTAGAACCACTATTTTAGTTCTCAGTGGGCGCCTGGCCACTATTCAAGGTATTGGCTTAATCTCAGTTTTGTGAAAAATGGGAGATGTAGTTTAAATAAATAACACCATGCTAGCTTTTCATAATCTGAAATGTTAGGCAACAACTCTCAGAATTCTTAGTTGGGGAGTCGCCAACAACACATCTGGAGGGCACCAGGTTGGGGATGGCTGCCTTGTATAATCAGGATCCCTATAATTAAAGATCAGCCGAAGGAGCCCTGCTTCAGGTTGTTGTATTCAAAGGCCAGACTGGCATCTGCACAAAGCAGGCCCTTTCTAACCACTGTTTTGGACCCTAGGAAATCCTTTCCCAGATGTATGTTTTGTTTGATGCCTTCTGTTTTGTTTTGTTTTCCTGTGGAAACCCTTCTGTTTCAGTGTGCCTTTGATTAATGGTTCCTGTGTTTGGTTAACTATTGCTGCTCTTTTTGCCTTGTTGGCTGATTTCAGTTTTTGTTGAAACTTTTAAAATAATTTATATTGTATTTTGCCGTAAATTGCTTGAAATCTCATCTGAGATTAGGTAGTATATAAATGTAATATATAAATAGTCACATTGATCATATATTTCTCAAAAGAGTAGCTTGTAAACAATGAAACTACTGTGTTATCTTCCTCACCACTATTATATTGTCTAGCCTCTCCAATGGTATAGCTTGCTAGGAGACAGCAATCTGGGCTTAAAGCAGGAGCTGGTAAATGTGGGGGCCCTAGGCAGGTGCATTAACCTCCCTGAGACCTAGGAGAGCTGTACCCCTGTGAAAAAATCAAGTTTTTTTGGCCCCAGATACCCTCTAGGGGTATGTGGCAACTATTGTCACTATCTTTTTAGGCCCAAGAGAGGCCTTTTTTGACAACAAATCACAGGAAGTGAATGGAAGTAATTTCTTGTTTTAAAAAGAGGCCTCTTAATGATCCAAAGGATATAAAAACATGGGAAAACTCCCCCGTTTCATGCCATTTGGGGCATTTTAGAACAATTTCTAAAAATTCCCGTAGGGCCCTGAGCACCACAAAAACAATTCCTGGGTGCTGCATGCAGCCTGTAGGTCATACTTTGGCCACCCATGGTCTAAGGAATTAGGAGTTCTCACAATATAGGTCCTTGGGTTTTGCCAGGTTCTGCTAGTTGTTGTTGCATCTGGATCTAATCATTCCGTTTGGAGCGGGGAGAGGAGTCTACTTGTAGCCATTTCATGGATCTGCATTAAGGCTCTTCCAAAGATTTTTAACTCAGTGGTTTGCTGAGTTGGTCCAATGGTGTGAAGGGAAAATCTTCTCCTTTCTGGACTTTTATCTTTCTTATAGTTATAGTGCAATTTCAGTGATACACTGATAGACTTTAAGATTTTTTTCTTTGTTTTTTTTAACCAAGAAATGAGATGAGAAAGAGACATTTTTGTTCCAACTTGTGTCAAAATTAAAAGGAAATCCACTCAAGCGTGGGAATAAAGTGTTGGAGGTGGTACTGGGAATTTCCAGAAAACAGTAATGTTTGGGTATTTTTAAAAAGCTGCAGCAAGAACTGCAGCAACAAATACTCCAGCCTCCCAACACATTTCCACCATCTAGAGGAGTCCACTATCTTGAACGGGCAAGAGACTGGAGTATCAATGACTCACTCTTTTAGCAGGATGACATCTGCCAGCACACTGAACATCTGATAAATTCCAGATGCCTCGTTCACTCGCTTCACAATAGCATTTGTTAGCTGCATAATGGGGTAGACAGTGGAAGGCCAGGGCACTCCATGGTGACGGACCTCTAATAAGCGATGAACTGTGCGAACTGCATGGAGTGGGAAGGAAAGAGAGAGGCAGACTGTTTTAATAGGTGAGAACAGTTAAGAGATCAAAATTTCACAGCAAGGCTAATGAAAAGCCACAACGGCAGAGTTCAGAAACTACAGCCAAACAGCACACAAGCATCTAGTACAGTTCTTCCTCTACATTTGTTAGTCTGATCTTCGCAAAGTTGATTATTTGTGGATTATTTGCTGCCGCCTCTGCTTCCCTTGCGCCCTCTATCACATGCTTGGGCAGGTGGAGGAGTGAGAGGAGGGAAGACACATGCGTGCTTTCCGTTGTGCTTGGGCAGGTGGGCAAAAGACAAGGGGATGGGATGGGGAGAGTGGGAGGAGAGAAGGCATGTACATGCATCCCCTTGTTCACTCATTCAATCAGGCAGGGCGAAGACATCCACATTTTTCCACTTTCATGAGGGTCTTGTGCCCCTAACCCTTGCAAAAGTGGAGGGCAAACAGTAATTGTTTCACCCTAGAACAGGCAGAAGACAAGCCGGAGCTTGGGAAACTGACTAGCATTGTACTGGCTGGCGGATTCTGTCCCAGAATCCTCCAGCTAGCAAAGTCAAAAGCAAACTCCTTTTCCAAGTTCTGAGAAAAACATTAGTCTTGGTGTTTCTAATACATACTGCGCTGCTGTCTCAGAGCTCTTTAAGTCCAGAGACCAGGACAAGGAGCAATGGATTCAAGCTGCAGGAAAGGAGATTCCACCTGAACCTCAGGAAGAACTTCCTGACGGTCAGGGCTGTCCGGCAGTGGAATATGCTGCCTCGGAGTGTGGTGGAGTCTCCTTCCTTGGAGGTTTTTAAGCAGAGGCTGGATGGCCATCTGTTGGGAGTGCTTTGAGGGTGTTCCTGCATGGCAGGGGGTTGGACTGGATGGCCCATGTGGTCTCTTCCAACTCTACATTTCTATGATTCTATGATTCTAAGTGATAGGCATAGTTTCTATGTCTGTTCATATCAATACTAATTAGACAGAAATAACAGTACAAGATATACAACCATCTTTACAGTGAATGCCAGAAAGACAAGGGAGAATCTGGTGAGGGTGAACGCTATTTGTCGTTAAAGAAGTTCTTTCATCTAAAACTGGGAAACCATATTGGCTGAATTTACCTAAACCGTTTGTTTTCCTCTCTTTCACATAGTCTGAAAACAATGCTAATGACATTTTTAGCCTTTACCTTTAAGGTGAAAAACACCTCAAGGAGGTGCACAAGATATAATCCAATACAAAATATAATATAAATAAAACAATAAAAATAAAATATTTACAATAAAACCTAGGCTTCCAGAGCTTTCTTGAAGATCTGCAAAGAAGTGGCCTAACGGAAACTGATTCTCTTAATACTCCTTTTATACCATGTCTGTCAGCCTCTGTGCATGGACCCAGAGATTTTTAAATCTTCATATAGCACTTAGAAGGCCTTAGGTGTTATAGCAACAAGATTTCAATATTATGTGACAACTCTGTCAGCTGCCTTTTCAATTTTGCTTTTTTAAGCTCTGTTGTAGAGCTGGGTTTAGTTCTGTTCAATCTATCTACTACTTGAACTCAGGATTTACAAAGAAATAAGGACCATATACATATAATATAGAATTAGAAAGATAACATGAGATCCAAGGTAGCGTATAATATTTTTAAAACTGTTAATACAAAAATTAAAGCACAATTAAACTGAATTTATATTTAAAAACCACAAGTTAAAGACAGTTAAAAACAGCATTAAAAGACACTTAAAAACATTATAAAAACACCTCATCCTGTAGGGAGAGCCAATGTGATGTAGTGGTTTGAACATTGGATTATGACTCTGGAGAGCAAGGTTTGAATGCCTGCTTGGCCACGGACACTCACTGGGTGACCTTGGGCAAGTAACACACTGTCACCCTCAGAGGAAGGCAACGGCAAAACCTCTCTGAACAAATCTTGCAGAGAAACCCCAGTGACAGGTTTGTCTTAGGGTTGCCATAGGTCAAAAATGACTTGAAGGTACACAACAAGAACAACAACTCTCATTAAAAGCTTTGTCTGTCGCATATACTAAAAACCAAAAGTTTCCTTAAGTCAAAAGGTCTTTATCTGCTGGCAGAAAGATAACAGGAAGGGGGCTAACCACACCTCCAAAAAAATCGAGCTCCATAATTTAGGGCCAGCCACTGAGAAGGCTCTCCTCTTATGCCCCCACCAGAATGCCTGGGATGGTGGGGGAAATGAGAGACAGCCTTCCCTTTCAGATCTTAGAGCACAGGCCAGCTTGTATGATATGTTATAACAGCCAAAGCCATACAGGAAAAACAGTGAAGAAGCGGGGGGGGGGGGAGTGTTATTTGTAATTAACACTGACATGTTTGTGTAATCAATGCAATGATTCACTGCAAGATTCTTTTTAATCCTACGAATATTTTGTAGGAACCAAATCTTTATTATGATTTTAAAAAATAGCAGAAAATTTAAACTCTGCTTACTCCCACAATTAAGGAATGCTTGGATATGATGTCAACAATTATAAAGGTGGCAAAATCGACAAGACATTGTACAAACATCAAGGAGGCAGAAATAAAATGAAATGTGGTACATGTAGGTTTGTATAACAATTGTAAATAACATAAACTTGATGGTTTACACAGTTACAAATTCATAATATAGAGTTATAGATCTGTAACTGCTCTGTCTTCAGTAAAACTATGTCTCACAGTGCCCAGAATAAAAAGACCCCATGTGGCTTTAAGTGCCCGCCTTTAGAGTCAGCAACCAGTTCAGGTGAAGGAGGTGTGTTCAGCTTCTGATCGGGGCACAAGAAGGTTCACATTTTAAACCCTCTCCCATCAGTTAGTGAGTCTGTGATAACCAGAAGCAGGGCCCCTGTTGCAAGTCCTTTTCACAGCCTTGTATGTGGGTGGGAAGGGGGAGAAATGTCATCCCCCATGTACCTCAGCTGGAAGCTGAATGGGCCCTCTTTTCCTGATTTGGCTGCTGATACTTCAGGTAGGCTAGGGAAGGAGTCAGGCCAGATGTGACTCAGTTACACATAACCAGTTGATGTCAAAGACTGACAGATATATACAAATATTGGCACAGTGTGCTGTATTGATGTTCATGAAATATTATGTCCACTGAGTTCCACTTCTGTGATTAGTACACATTGTAAACAACATGTGTTTCATGGTTAAATTGACACACAGAAACTAGTTAGAAATATTGTAAATAAATGGTAAATGGTAAATAAATGGTTTTAAATTGCAGGAAGGTAGATTTTGACTGAAATACCACAGGAGCTTCATTTTCTACATCCTCTATTCATCACATTCTCAAACTCACCTGTATATCGGAATCCATGAATAAAGCCTCCAGCAGATTTCCTGAAGTCAACTGAATGGCTTGCAGTGCCCAGAACAAAGAGACCCCGAGTGGCTTTGGCTTCATAGCTAGGCTTGATCAAGGGATATTTCTTTTTGCTGCCTTTGCCTCGCATGAGTCCAACAGACCTAGACGGGTGAAGGTGGCAAACAAAGCAAGTCAGAGCTGAGAATGGAGGCTGGCTTGATATCTAGAGTGGAAGAGTGGTGAAGAGTTGGCCCTAGGAATGGGACTTTTGATCAGTAACAAAGGATGGGCTTTGTATTCAGATAGTCCTTGGACTGATCCTCAGTATCTGGCAGGCAAAGATACCAAGGGAATGGGACAAAACCAAATGTTAGACTTCTAGGTGTGAAAAAAGTTCAGTGTCTCACATCTGAGGAATGTAGGATTATGTGATTCACACACCTGTGTACATTGAGATGGAGTAGAGAAGAGCAAGTCCAAAAGCCTCTCTCACTACCCAGCAATCCTGCTTGCAAGATAGTTATTTTCCTGCTGCTAGTAGCAATACAGATCAGGGACAGGGGAGGCTTGAGGAGATTTAAATCTCTCCATCTTTGTGCACTAAAAATGATATGTTCATTTGCTAAGAGTGCATACATACATACGCAATCCTAAGCAACATCAGATGCAACCCTTAGGATCTAAGTTGTTATAACTAAAATCCTGAATTAAACAAATGTCTACTGTTTATATAGATCTTGTCAGAGATAGATCAAAGGAAAGAGTTTGGGTTAACACTCTGAGACAAGGTTCAAACTATTCTAATAAAGACAAGTCCACATACAATGCTGAATACACCATCAGAAATTACACTTATAAAAAATATATATAATACAAATGGAGACATCCAGTGCTACATGTAGTTTGTTCTTTCGGCTAAGAGGTTTTCAGTCATGCTGCATACAAGCAATCTTGTGCTCGCTCTCTCTCTCTCCCTCTCCAACACACACACACTCATCCAGTCTTTCTGTAGCTTGGGGAGAGGTCTTGTCTTACTTGTTGTATATGGAGAAGTCAAACTTCCAACCCAGGCAGCGAATAGCACGATCATAAGGTGCTCGAGTAGCAAAATTGTCCAGCTCGTCCTGTGGGAGAGGGATGGATTCGACTTCACTGCTATTGCTGTTCTCCAGATAGAAACGGAGAGTGATGTGCAGCTTCCCTTTTTTATCCTTGATGAGGACCAGGTCTTCCAAGTCACCCTCCAGAAGCCCATCTAGAGACTTCAGCTGATATGTATCTAGGAGCCCATTGTTAATTGCTCTATGGAAGGAAGAGGTGGGAATGCAAGAGACACATACACAGAAGGCAGAGGGAAATTAGTAGAAATATCACTGCCAGAGTACACAACACTAGAGTAGGTTGGCAATGTTATTGATAACATGTTCTATGTTAGCTTTACGTTCAGCTCTTGGAAAATATATTTGTTTTGATTGCCAGTTTCTGAAGCTCCCATTTTGGAAACTCTGAAAGTTGTAGTCCAAAAAAACAACTTTCCCAAGCTCTGATTTCTATGATATTGGACAAAGAGGTGGTCTTTTTTTTTTTTTGGCTGCTTTGCACTGCTACAGGTCCCCTTTGGGAACACAATGGAAAAATTATTGATGATGAAACAAAAATGGCCACTGAAGGACATAAGAAAGCATCAGAAACTTATCTCCAGATTTGGAAAGGGGGATAAGATAGCTACAACAACAACAACAATAATAACCTGACTAAAAATGATAACCCAACCAAAAATTGCAGGAAAATAGCAGTAAAGGCTTGTGTGTTTATCAATAAAACAATACAACAAAAATCAACAGAAATCCAGTCAGACATACGGTATGTAAGAAAACAACCTTTTCAACAATGGACAATTTCACGTGGTTTCTTGCAAATCCATACATCAATATTTGACAAAAGAAGAATACAGATATTTATAACTGAAAGGCAGTGAGACATAAATGAAGAAGTAGCAGAAGCCAAATATCAAAACCTTTCAGTAAGCCAGATGTCTTTCAGTATTTTCCATCTTCTTCAGAGGCCAATAAGAAAAAGCCCTTTCCCGCATAAAATATTTCCAACCCCATCAAAAAACTGAAGTCTAGAATTAAAACTATGTAACTCCATGAGATCATGCTCATATTACTTTTTTTTTTTGGCTTGCTAGTTGAAAAGGGGACTTAACATTCCTAGACGAGGCTTCACACTCAAAAGCCTGTCACTGCAGTCACAGTGAAATCTGACAAAATCTCCACCCACCCCCTGCCATCTTGTTTTTGCTGCCTACCTAGAACCACAAAACAGTGGGTGTTAGGCACCTTGCAAGCCACACTCCACGTCTAACAGGGTTCGTTTGGCTTGGTGGATCACAAATTGTGCAGCCCTGAATTGGCAGTTAATTTCCATGTTAAGAAAGCCTATCCTAAAGTATTTTGTTGCCTGAGGAAAAGGTACCCAAATTTCCATCTAAAGAACATTGATTGGATGGGAAGTTGAATCTTACAACAGTGGCAATAGGATAGCATACTTCACCACACTGAGATAGCAGGCTGCTTTAAGAAACTTAGGAAGGTTTTAAGGAATATACTGCTCTGTCCTTCAATACAAGAGAACAGCTGGAGAGTACAAGATGAATAGACAGGAGTTGTCAGAGTCACCTCATTCTGCCCAATGGTAGGGATGGCCCTGCAAAGTCATATGTGAAGGACAGCTTAGAGGAAATAGAAGATGTTTAACTCAGAATTTTTCTAACAGCCCTGAGTATCTTTAATACTCAGCTCACATTGGCTCAGGCTCTTACCTCAGATCTCCAACGTAATGAGTAGCCCAAGAAAGGCGAACCCGGGAGCGGCTCACCATGTGTACAAAATTGGTGACACCCAAAATGTTTTCTGCTGTCTCAAAGGCAGAGTTCCCCCGGCCCAAAATCAAAACAGACTGGCCAATAAAATCTTCTGGGTCAATGGACACAGACTCATAGCCCTCAACGTATTCCGAACCAGAGAAGTTCACTTCGTGAGGAATCCATGTTCCAGTGGCTACCAGAAGAACGCTGAAACACAGAGTAAAACTTTTAGACTTGATAACCACACAGGAAATCAAAACATCTACAGGTATTTCCAAAACTATTCAGGATTATGAAAGGCTAATCTAAGGTTTGCCTCATATGCAGTTATGGAATTGCAAGTTAGCCACGGTATGGATATAGACAAAAGGAAGACTAAAGTTTCAAAACCAGCATTCACAGAGTTCGAAGTACTTTTACTGTAACTATTTACTACTTCAGTATTTGAATAAAAAATAGCTGTCTCCTTTGTCACAAGTGCCCATAGGCTTTTTTCCCCTCGTCAATTCATTTTTTTATTGAATAAGATAAACAATAATTTTTATCTGATACAAACTTAAAACCCTCTCCCCACCACAGTACTGATGTACGTAATATTAATCAAGAGCAGAGACTAATTTGCTAATAGGTGACCAAATGATTCAGTATTGGAGCCACAAGGATACAGACATGCAGTTACTCTGGATAGGCTATCTCAGAGTGCAGAGGCAGTTAGACAAAGTTGCACGGAATAACAGTAGAGACTCATTCTGCACATAAGAATGGTGTCTTCAAGCTAAAAATATTTATTCTGTTCCTTGGCTGTACCGTTTCACACTGAAGATGAGGCAGGAAAACTATCTGAATCTACCCTATGCTTAAAAAAAAAAGTTCTTTATATACACAACACTAATAAAGCAAGCAGAAATCTGGCCCAGAACCTTTTCTTTGACATGTTACATTTTCAGATGTTAGGGAATTTTAATTCTAAGGAAAATTCAAAAATTTGATCACTTAGATTTAGACAAAAATGGTACTCCCCAGGAACACTGACATCACATGGAGCTTCTATTTGGCTCAGAGCCTCACCTTGAAGTCAAGTAGTGACTCAAATTCATTTTATTCTTGTCATGGGGATCTCATTATAAGTCCATCAGAGAAACCAGCACACTATAACCAGAGCCAAGAAAGTCTGTATTTGTTGGAAATTACTGTTTCACAATGTTGGCCAATGGGAACTGTGATATTTGAACCTTCTTTTAGCAAGTTAGGTGTTTTTTTATTATTATTACTTACCTGCATTTATATAGCTGAGCTTTCTGATCAGTGAGGCTGAAGTAATGGCCATTCCATGCCTTGCTGTCTTTTTCCAGCATCACATGAGTGATAGATGTGTTATATTGTACATGGAGGTCTAGCATGGAAGCAAAATCAGTGAGGTAATGCACCATAGCATCAGCATTAGGGAAAAAGTCATGAGAGTAGTGTCGGAAGAGCAGTCGGCTATCATGGCTGAGCAGCGAGTTCCAGTCATGGCGAAGGTTGAATTCACTGTTGGATTTGCCAGTGTAACGCTTATTGACACTAATCAGCTTGCGATGGCGTGGATACAAAGTAAAGAAACACCCTGGTGCATGTCCACGTTCAAAGACCACATAGTCCCGCCCTGCGCGTTGGAGGAAATAGGCCATCTGCAGTCCTGAGGGGCCAGCACCGATAATACAATAGTCATGGTACAGAAAGTTGTGAGAGCAGGAAGAAGCCACAGACAAGGCAAAGGTTAGCAGAAGTTCTTGAACATACTTGGATGGAGATGGCAACATACTGATAGCAATGAGGTTAAGACTGTGGAAGGCACTTTGAAGAAGCAGGAAGGAAAAAATAAAAAATTCATCCAGAACTCCTAAGGCTGCTTAACTGTATCAGACAATGCAATTTCACCATGTTGTATACTTGGTGTCTTCCCTCTTCCCTGGGGTCTTGCTGGAGATGATTTCTGGAAAACACTAATGGGGAAGAGGATAAGCAAACATTTCCTTTGGAAATTACTTTTGCTCCACACTCCATGTACAAAGAACCATTGCCTAACTGCACTTATGTGAGGCAAAATTTTTCTGCTCTGGACCTTTTTTGCCTGTTTTTCACTCCTCAGATATTTTATGTATACTTGTTGCTGCTCAAGTTCCTGTTAATGCATACTTTCTGTAGGAATATACTGCAATGGGACTAATGGTGTCATATACAATTGACAGATCTCAGGTCCTGGTCCTGAGCCTCCAGTTTTCACAGGTCCTCTCAAAGTGGGAGACAAGGATACAAATTCTCATTTTGGTAGGTTCAGCTTTGGGCAAGAGGAAATCTCCAGCTCAGCTAGGAGAGCAGCAGCTTACTATAGTTTGCAAGGCTTAACTGACTGGCTGTTGCAACCAGCAAAGATTCTGCACAGGCTCTATCTATTTGCTTACTTAGTTTCCTCCTTCCCTCTCAATTGGTGCAGTGCCACAATTCATCCTCTATTCTACTCTGTACCCACCTTTCAGCTAGAAGAAAGTAGGCTAGATCAAAGGTTCCTTATCCTGTCTCCCCAAGAAAGCAAGCATAACACTTAAAAGACATGATTTGAGGATGTATCTGGATTGCAGATTATGGCTCTGAAAACTCAGGACCAGGGATGATCTTGAACTGGCAATCCTAGTTTAGTACAGCCAGGGCTCAAAGGGTTGAGGACCCAGGATTATTGGATAAACAGGGACTACAACATCATCTGCCACTAGGGTTGCCAGAGTGAAAACTGGTGACAGCTCCTGGTCCAGTAAAGGTTGTGTAGAAGAGGGAATTTCAGTAGGTGTTGATTTTTATGCATGCAGGTAATAAATAACACCTGCTGAAATTTCCTCCTCTACACAACCATTAAAGGTACAGGAGCCGTTTCCAGTTTTCACTCTGGCAACCCTAGTTGCCTATCTAATCTAATCTAATCCTGTCTGCCACCCTACTACAGCTCCTTTGTTCAATCTAGGTTCAGCTGCAGTCCTCACAGTAACTAGAAGAGAAAATGGATTTTCCTAGCAACCTTGTATTGTTATGATCTATCCACGCTGAAATCCTCTTGAAATCTAAAGTACTGGCAGCTTTACAAAAGGCCTGTTCCTGGTAGAGAGGAAAACTGCTAGACAGTGTTTTAGATTAAGATAATCACCATTTCTTAAATGGTTGAAGACCCTCCTCTTTGATTCTCCACCTTAAATCACTGATATGTGTTTAAGGTGCTGAGATGGGTAGCAACTGATGAGGTCTTGGGGATTTCATGCCATGTATTGTTGTGGTTTTCTGTTTTTAATGTCTTTGTCCTTGATTGTATATGTCGTTGTTCTGCCCTTTGCTCTAAAGGGCATTATAAATAAACATTGCTGTTGTTGTTGTTGTTGTTGTTATTACACGTATGGACTCTGGGGGGTTGTAGAGACAGTCCTGCTAATTTAAACAGCCTCCATCTGATGTACTAGGGCTCTTTTTCAGAGCCTGGAGACTGGAATTTTCCATACTTTTTTGAGAAAACAGAATACACCACTGGCAACTCTACAAGGTAGCCACTCTCTAGCTACCTGAGAGCAGGGGACACGACTGTCTGACATATTCAAGCCACTGTATTCTTTTCACAAATTAAATGTTGCCATTCCCCATTAAGTCCCTGGTTCCCACAATAAGGAGTTCTTTTTTCCTTCTTTCTTTCCCCTTGGTCTAGTTTCAAGAACACCCTTAGACAAGTATGACTAAGCCTGTGCATACCTCACTAAGATATGGGATGTTATTCTACATGATTCTAGATAAACAGAGATGACTGTTACAAAAGGTACTGTAGAATAAATTAGGCCTGTGATGGTGAGAATTTTCTACACGTTGTTGTGTGCCTTCAGGTCACTTCCGACTTACGATGACCAAAGGCAAACCATTTATGGGTTTTTCTGGGGCTGAGAGTGTGTGAAGTGCCCAAGGTCACCCAGTGGGTTTCCATGGCCAAGCAGGGAGCTGAACCCTGGTCTTCAGGGTTGCAGTCCAATGCTCAAACCACACCACACTGCTTCTTTTTTCTACAATACAACATGACAAAGATATCAAGTAGCTCATGTGAACACACAAAGATGCTTTGTATTGAGCCACACTATTGTTTCACCTGGCTTAGCTTTGGGCACGTGAACAGGTAGCAGCTTTCCAAATTCTCTGCTAAAAGGTGCCCATCCAGTTGAAGAGAATGGGAAAGACCACCACACCCACCAGGCAACAGGAGAGGAAAAGGCAACATTCCACTCATGAATTGGGGCAAGAAGACAGCGAGTGAACACTGTCTACCCAGCAAAGCAGGGACTTGCTATCTTCCTGCCCCTATCCAAACCTGCTAGGACCGGTCCTCATTTAATTTCTTCATGGAAAACCATTTCTAAACCTCATATAAAACTTGCTCCCGTGCTTGCATAAACATCAACACAAGGCACAAAGACACGAGGAAACATTTTAACCAAATTTGTAGCCATTGTATGCCCGCAGTAGCAACGGAGGAAAAGCAAAAGGTGGTTTTCATTATCTTCTGAAAGGAATAGGCAAGGAAAAAGAAGAACATGATCCTTCTAAGTAACGTAACATCCTTCTTCCTCGCTGAATCACCAGTGTGTGACAGAGGGAGGGATCTAGGCCAGTTCCGCACTAGATTGTTACAGCGCTATTATTCCACTTTCAACATCCTATGGAATCCTGGGGTTTGCAGTTTAGGGGGGGGGCTCAAACCCCAGGATTCCATAGGATGTTGAAAGTGGAATAATAGCGCTGTAACAGTCTAGTGTGGAAACGGCCCCAGCTAGGGAGGTTTGGGTACTCCCTTAAAGCCTATGGCTCATCAGGCGTCTGACAGACGCTGACTCCACCCAAGAGAGGTGCAAATCCCACGCCCCATGAAAACCGGCTCCCGTCTCCCCCGCTAACCAAAGAGCCGTGACGCCTTATTGATCCCTTTTTCTGCCTCTGCCCAATGGGAAAAAAGGGCGCGACTCGCAGCAGCCGGCGTGACGCGCTGACGTACCTGGGGCGTCCGGCGCTGGCGAAACTATCAGGTAGGTCTCGGTCCCGCGCGGCTGCCCTACGGCAGCGCTGGCAGCCTCGCAAGCCGGACCATCACCATCATAGAGACGCGGCACTTCGGGTCCTCCGACAAGAAACCGGCCCGAAAAAGGAACGCAACGAGACGCTGTGCTAGAGCGGCGCTGCTTCCCTTAAAGGCGCTCGCTCGGCTTTAGCGCGGGCGAAATGCTTCGTTTGACTCCAGCGCCGTCGAGGTAAGGGAGGGAGCTGCGTGCCCTTCGCTTATGTGCGACCCTCACCTCTCTCGGTCGCTTCCTTGGCCGCTCGGTGGAGGAGTGAAGACCGGTTGTTATTTTTATGCAGACGTGTACACCTTACCTGTGTGCCTACGCTTGCCTACCGCCGTCTTACATACATACTGTATGTATTGTTGCGTGCCCTCAGGTGATTGCTGACTTCGGGAGACCCCGTCGAGGGGTTTGCTTGGCAGGATGTTTCAGAGGGAGTTTGCCGTTGCCTCCCGTCTGAGGCTGGGTGTGACTCGTCCGTGGCTTTCGTGGGTTTCCATGGCTTAGCGGGGATTCGAAGCCTGGTCTGTAGACCCATAGTCCAGGGCTCAAACCACTACCCCACGGTGGCTCTCCTTATTAGGGTAGGGACTGAACTACCTCCACGTGACAAAAAGGGCCAGGGAAAGCCGAATGACTGTTTGAGGAGGTTTGGAACTTTTGAGCCTCCGCTTATTTTTGGACTCCGCCTCTCAGAGACCCCAACTAATACAGGCGATGGTAGTCGCCATTTCTGCACTACACTGTTATAGTGCTATTATTCCACTTCCAACATCCTGTGTAATTCTGGGGTTTGCAGTTTACTGGGGTCAAAGAGCTCTCTGAGAATTCTAAATACCCCCCCCCCAAACTTGGAAACTCCAGGATTCCATAGGATGTTGAAAGTGGAAGAATAGCACTATTAACTGTGTAGTGCAGAAATGGCCACTGTGTGAGTTATCCAACATTTGGAGAGCCAAACTCCGGAGAGAGTTATTTGTTTATTGGCTTTAGGTTACTAGATTGGCTGAACTATCTGGTGGACTCATGTTATCTGTGCTCAAATGTGACAGATGTAGCTGTACAGCTGACAGAATCAGCTGTATTTATTTTTTTTATACATATTTTTATTAAAATTTAAATGAAAAATAAAAAAAAACCCTTCCCCACTTCCAAGCATCTTTCTTCCCAATTGAGTCTGTGTTTACATTCATACATTGTTTCTGTTTAACAAATAGTCTTATATTATTAGGTTTTGAGAATCAGCTGTATTTAGAAGTGAAACTTCCAAGGGGGAATTTTAGCTGATGAAGTTAGGGGATGCTTGTGAGTAGGACCACTCTTTAAAAAATAGGCAGGGGCAGAACTTTGACTGTAATTCAGCTGCTAAAGTAGCAGCTATTTCATAAGCCACAATGAAACTGGTTTTTACTCTTAATTTTTTTGTAAACTAGCACCTCAAGGGTTTTACTTACAATGGTAATCTTGAACAGCAATTTCTTGAATTTCTGGTGTCAGAATTGACTGGAGGCCAGTCTTTCCATGAAAGATATAATGTGGGGTAAAATAATGTTCCTGTTGTTGAACTGTACACCAGCAATTTACTGGGCATCATCAATCTTCTGCAAATCATCCAGAAAGCTACTAGAACAATCAAATCTTCCTTGGGCCACCCCTTTACTAAGGTTCACTATTTAGTGGGTAAATCTGGTGTAAATTGAATGTAGGCTAACAACCACCTTGAGAAATAGAGCAATAAAATAGCTCCTCTTAAACAGAGCTGGTTAAGTTGCTATGAAGGAATACAGTCATCCCTCCACATTTACTAGGGTTAGGGGCACAGGACCCCCGTAAAAGTGGAAAAACTGTGAATAACTCTAGGCCCTCCCAAACCATATTTAACACACAAAAGGGTATGATCACCATATTCAACCCACCGTGGATTCCTTTGAGGCATCAGGGTTCCTTCACAAGGCAGAAGTGGGTGCCATCTCCCCTGCTGCCCCACACCATTTAAAATGGGGACTTACAAACCTCATTTGCAGTTTCTCAGTCTCAGGAGGCTTGCAGTCCCTATTAAAACTGGCATAAGGAGGCAACAGAGGTGACAGCAAATAATCTGTGAATGATCAAATCCACAAAAGTGAAAGCCACAAATGTGGAGGGCTGACTGTGTACATTTAAGAATGAAGCTGTAGCTAAGCTGTACTAACACATAATTCTGTTGCTCCTCAGTTGGCTTCAGAATGTGTTCATTCTCAAAAGTAGTCCACTCCTGTGTATTCATTTTGACATCCCACTGAGTTTGATGGGGTTTTCTACAAAACAAGTGCCACAATGGGGCAGGAAAAGTGTGCCTGTTTTTTTTTAAAGCACATTAGCTTGAAAAGCCTCCCTGGCGCCCTCTGGGGTCATGGAAGTAATTTCACCATATTTCCCCCCCACTGGTCTAAGCTGGTGTGTGTGTGTGTGCACGCACGTGCACGCAGGGGATACCTTTCCCTAAACCAAAAATGAGTTCTGGTTGCTTGCTAGTTGAGGAAAAGGATTCTGCTGGACCTAAGGCAGGCCAGGGACCACTAAACATCACCCCAAAATTAGAATTAATCCAAGAATTGCTCTAAAACACGGATAAAAACTGCGGGAGGGAAGAGAAGGTATCTAGGAACATCCTTAATACTAACATATTTCAGGGATAACCTTTTGCTTCAGAGGCAAATAGATCAGAGTCTACAAAAGAATATGTTGAAATTTATCAAAGGTTCTGCCCCCTTACCCCATTTTCCTTCTTAGGCTGAAAAGGATGCAACACAGCTGTCTTCTTGAAAACATCTGAAACACTGAGCAACTGCTCCCAGAGGATACAGTGTGGGTTTCAGCCTTTTTTCTGCAAGATTTGGTGTAGGGAAGATGTGTTGCTCATGCAGCTTTTTGGGAGGGACAAAATAATTGCCCAGCTGTATAGGATTTTAGCCCTTCACTTACAAATAACTAAAGCTTTGCTTGAAGCTAAAAGCAGTAAGGAAGTGTAACACCAACCAGTGGTGCATTGCCTCATTGCTATGCATTGCTAAAATGGCAGTGGTGGCAGAGCAGTTACTCAAGTGGAAGGTGGAATGGCTGTTTATTATTTTGTGAATAACTTTAGGGATCTAAAATGATAAAGAACTAGATCTGCTGCAGCAGATAGCTAACCTCCTGATAATAAAAGAACTCCCTGTTCTTTTTATGGAACTCCAGCTTTTACACGTTCTCCTCACAGCAGCAGCAGAGGTAAATCCACACGGGAGTTGTTGGAATATGATTAGAGAAAACCCCGCAGTACCCTCATCTGGCCAGTTCTGTTTGCCAAAGCCATTAATGAGCATCACACAGAGGTTCAAGCAATCACCCTCTGGCACTGAAGCACAAACATTAATTTAATTGACAGAGAGCTAATTTCTGTGTGTGGCTTCAATCCAAAGAATGCTTGTGGTTGTGGAAGGTTACGAATGGCATCAACTGCTGCCATTTGAGTTAATAAGTTTTAATTTTCCCTTATAATGGAGAAAGCCTAGTATTTTTTTTTCTATTTGAATACTTCTGCATGTGGAAAAGACAGGTAGCAGCCACTAGTCTGGAAAACTGCTAATTCTGATTAAATGACATTAGCTTTAATGCCATCTTTTTAATAGATAGCCTATTATTCAAGATCTCAGAAAAGCTGGTTTTGGAAGAATCATTTTCATTGTATTATTCCAGAGCATGGTATTTAAGCCTGTGCCAAACTTCCTACAACAGCTGTATACAATCCCAGCTCTTCTTAATATCTGAATGGAATATTTAAAAAGGTACTTTGAAACACTCCAACAAGTTAGATAGGAGAAGCACAACCAGTCAAAATAACTGTTGTTGTGATTGCCCATTATAGGAGAAAATTAAAAGTTATTAACTCAAATGGCAGCAGTTGATGCCATTTGTAACCTTCCACAACCACAAGCATTTTTGTTAGAGTATCTTATAGTTTTTCTTAGACTGTACCCTGTCAAGTTACTGGTTAGTTCGTTTGTTTGTTTCCCCAGACAGGAAGGGGTGAGTGAGTGAGATACATGCATACACAAAACAAATACAGCAAAAAGCAAATGATTCTAGTATACCTCCCTCAGCATCATGGCTGCTTTCTATTCTCTTTTCTTCCCACAGGAAGCATTTAATCAGGTTATTCCCTACCTTCTGAAAGAGTTGTTCAGTGCTTGCAAAGCTGTTAATCAGATTAGTCTGCTGCCCTTCAACCCTAAAATGGACAGGGTTGATTGAATAATAGATATTGAATAATCATAAGATATTTTTCTATGGCAAATTTAACCTGGTTACCTTTGTTCTATGTTGCCCACCACTACATTTGTCACTCATTACAAATATTTAGCAATGGAGGAAAGAAAAAAAAACTATTTAAGCTTTTATTTGTTTTTTTCTTGGCGCCAATGGAATGAAGTGCAGATTCAGCTTTGATCCATCAACAAGCAAGACGAAAGCAGAACATGTCTTCAGGCTGGTGTCACTGCTGCCTATCTGTCTGCAACATTTAGCTCTCTTCCTCTGCAGCACAAAGGGAAAAATGAAATGGAGCACGTTATATTATCCCGAGAGGCTACCACCAAGAACAAACACGGTCACAATTCTCACTGTCACACTACACCACATGCTGATCTCTGTACAGATTACCAGTTTCTGCATAATAAAGTCTGTTTTAGCAAGTTGCAGCTGGACATACAAATTTAAATTTTAGCTGCAACAGTACAAGTCTTGATCTCCAAACAGTGTTTGTGAAGAAACTGTTTCAGAAATTGCTAAGCTGTAACTAGGTGTATGTACATCTACAGAAACTGTAACTGTCAAACAGATTCCAAGAAAACCCCTTCTACACAGTACTTTCAGCACTGATCAATGTTAACTAGATATTGTGCTGGTATAGTGTAGTGGTTTAAGTGTTGGGCTATAACCTGAGACCAGGATCTGAATACCTGTTCAGTGATGGGAACCCACTGAGTGACCTTGGGCAAGTCACTCTCTCTCAACTTCAGAGGAAGGCCATGGCAAACCTTCTCTGAACAATTCTTGCCAAGAAAACCCCATGATAGGTTTCCCTTAGGGTCACCCTAAGTGGAATGCCCATAACAATGATGAAGTTCTGTTCAGTTCACTGTCAACTATATATACCATTGGACAAGCATTACTTTGCTATTTGACATCCTGATCAACAGCATAACCACCTTTTTCTATTTTGGGGTCCTGACAGCTCTCTAAGCCAGATGCAGGCAAACTGATGACCTCCAGATATTTTGGGCTCCAACTTTCATAAGCTTTTGTCAGCATGGCCGTTATTATGGTTGCGATAGTTTAAAATACCTGGAAGGCACTCACCAACCTAACTCCTTCTCTATACTGTATCAGTACACTATCCTGATGGACCAGCCTAAGAATATTACCTTCTTCCTCTTCTTCCTCCTCTTCATCATCATCTTCTTCATCAGAGCTGAAGGTGCCATCTGGCAAGCTGTAGACACGAATGACCTGCTTATTGGGGTCTTTCAAGATGAGGTATTTGCCCTCATCTAATTTCATGCAGATATCAATGACACAGCGCAGGATGCCCCAGGCATTCTCCATGCTTAAATTAATCTGGCTGGCAAATTCATTGGGTTTGAACTGCTGTGTGCCTAGGATCACATGCCGTGAAGAGTCTTTCACATGGTACCGGGATACATACCTGCCAAGGAAAGAGAAACAAGAGAGTCAGGAAATGCCCAATTATACGTTAACTGGAATGTATCTCCTGTTTTACAGGATTCGCTCTAATTTATTCCTATTTATACAGTGTGCTGTATTTTACAAAAGCTGCCAGATCAGCAATTCATTGGTTGAGGACAAGTTCCAAGATTCTCATTCTGTATGACTACTTGGATAGTTTCCATTATTTCATTGGGTAGTACAAGGGTCCAAACAGACTCCTAGGCATCTTTTAGATCATTGTTATTGCAATTTGTTGTTGTGTCCCTTCAAGTCATTTGGTGACCCTAACACAAACCTATCATGGGATTTTCTTGGCAAGATTTGTTCAGAGAGTGTTTTCCTTTGCTTTTCTCTGAGGTTCAGAGTGTGACTTCTCCAAGGCTACCCAGTGGGTTTCCATGGTTGAGCGGTGATTTGAACCCTGGTCTCCAGAGTCATAGACCAGTGCTCAAATCACCACACCATACTAGCTGAGTATTATTGTAATAATAATTACTTAAAACAACTGAATGAACTGCAGCAACCACTGAAGTGCTTTTTCATTTCACAGAAGTACACTGGGCCCTCCAGAGAATAGTGAAAACTGAATACTTGCATCCTATTATATTCAATGGTGGAGATGTTCACATGGATGCTTCAGCATGTCCATGCACACTTGGCTGCCATTTTAGTTATAGGATGTGGCATTCCATGGTTGCTTGAAATCATGGATCTGGAGGTCACAGACAAGGAGGGCCCACTGTAGTCATTTCATAGCATTAGCAAGACAACATTAAAAAAACAAATTCTGCAATGTGGCATGTCAAGCATTCCATAATGCATTTCTTTCTCAAAGTCTGTCTTTCACCAATAAAATAAATCCAGATTTTAGAATTTTGCCATTTCCTTGGCAAAGTGTTTTAGATGTTTTGCTACAATTTGAGAACTAACCATAAAGATCTGGTTTACTTCATGAAATCTTTTTTCCCCTCTTCTTGCATACCCAAACATTGGCCAAAACCAAAAGAACTATAGCCCTCTCTGTATTTGACAGCCCATTACTTGGTCTCACCCCAGTTTAAGATATTCTGATCCAGCCAGCAATGCACAACACGTCCAACGGGCAAGTTTGTAGCTGTTGTTTTTCAATTCCGTGGCAATCACAGCTCCTCTCTGAGAGTCTAGTTTCTGACGCCAGTCTACACCATTACAATGCTGGAAAAGGAGACACGTCAATTAGACCTTTATATAGCACTGGTTGTGTCCTAGTATGCCAATTAATATCTGTATACAAAGCTGAAAATTAGTACAATTTCAAAGTGGCTAATAATCCTTGAAAAAAAGGAGCAAGAATCATAACTAATACAACAAGAGGTCAATTAGTGAAGATCTACAAATCTTCTTTGATCACTAACAAGAAAAAGAGAACTCAGCACTTCAGTTGATTCCCTTGTATTGAATGCGACTAGATAAGAGAAGTTCATGAACTATTACAGGTAATCAGAATAAGCTACACTCAAGTCTGTCCAGCACTATCAATGGAAACCCAGAAAACGCTAGATCATGCTCTTCTGATCAAGTCAGTGCATAACAAGCATGTGAACTAGTTCTGTATTTTATCTGCTAGGCCATCCAACAAGATATAAAGACTTACAACTTAATTATCTGGTCCTTCTTACCCTTGAATCCCATTCATTCAGTGTTTTAATGTTGATAAATGACACTTCTCCATTGGCTCCAGTCATCACTCCATCATGTTCACAGCGTACTATGAGGTCAATATCATCTCCCAGCTTCCATCTTCGGTACCTACAACCAAGAACACAACCATAATGTTACTATTTTGTATCACATTATGACAATATATACAGGTGATGACAATGAGCTTTCATGAAAGTAAATCTGAAAGTCGTACCATGAGATAACATGGATGTCCTCTCCCCCCAACTCTGATTATACCCTAGAAACAACACCTACCGATAGGCAACAGAAGCCACTTCATTCTTATCCATATCATCTTCTACAAATGGGTTTGGATTGGGAAATGTATACTTTTCTTTCCCCTGTAAAACAGCCCACATCAACATTTTACCAATGGTATCAGGTCACACACTCAAGATAGTCATGAATGCCTCACAGAACAAGCCGTGGAGAAACTTTGGAATGAAAAGCTCCAGCTGCTCTCTCTGCATCCAGTCATTCCCCACCCATTTTTTCAACAGCTCTCCAAGGTGTCAGGCTGACTAGCAACAGATTTTGCCCACCATTACCGATTCAAGAGTACTTCCTCTGGAACTGCCCACAAGCATACTATGACCTCTGAGGAAATTTAGGGTCTATATAAAAGCAGAAAGAATAGATATGGTTCTCTTTGCGTTTGCTGAGCTGGAGCACTCTTTTGCCAGCAGCAAATTCTACATACTGTAACTACAATTAAGATTCCTTCTCAGAATTCTCTGTATACTAAGTCAACTGGATCTTTATCCTTACCATTCTCAAGCACTGCTGGGAAAAGTTGTGGTTGATGTAGGTAGCTTCCATTGCAAGGTTGCGTGGTGAATTGAAGGAGTTGCCCTCATCCTGAGGTGGTTCATTGGCAGTCTCACTCACTGTCAGGAGATCTAAGGATACAGCCAAACATGAATGGTGATCAGACACTTCCATACTGCTCTATAAGGACACAGAAACTGATCGCTGCTAAGATAATTTGCCTCAAACAGTGAAACAATATTAATGCACAGGTACAGCTTGCTCAAACATTAAATTTTCTTTCAGGTAGGCAGGAATTATTAACAGAACAATTCTCAGCCATTGCTTGTCCTCCTCCTCTTCTCTAATGCATGTACTAATAGACTCACCAAAGTCAGAATTGTCCCTTTTGTCAAAGAATAGCTTGGATCCAACTCTTTGCACAATGATGTCCCAGGAATACACAGAACGGGTGCAAGCCATAAGGGTAGCTAGGATGGCATCTGTAGCAAATACATTTCCTTGAGTCTTGGCCAGCTGTGGAGAGAGAAGTGACATAGATGACAGCAGGAATTGTTGCCCACACAAGCCAACAAGGTATAATCCAATTTGTATCTATAGAATTCCTGGCAATCCATAGATCTTGCTGGAACAATATCAAAGTGTACCTCTCCTAGATTAATAATCTATGCACACCATTGCCCAGCAATTAAAATCCAAGGGAAGGAAGACAGAGGAGTGTACTTGAATGCCAATAAGTTTATCTAATACAAAGATACGACCAGTATCCCAAGCTTCAATTCTAGTTCAGATATGACTGTTCTACCACAATTCTGCAGGGGTTTTTGATGCAAACCTTAGTGAGCCTCTAGTGAAGGGAATTCTACTGTGAATCCAGGCTGGAAATATCACTTTGTGTCTACTGCATAGTCCATTGCACCCATACTATTTCCTGGTTGAAAACATTTGCTGAAATTATGAATTTCAGGCTTGCTGTAGTATGTCTTCAAGTCGTTTCCAATTTACGGTGACCCTAATGCAAACCTATCTTGGGGTTCTCTTGGCAAGATTTGTTCAGAGGGGTTTTGCCATTGCCTTCATCTGAGCACTGAGAAAATGCGACTTGCCCAAGGTCAGCCAGTGTGTTTCCATAACTGAGCAAAGAGTCTAACCTTGGTCTCCAGAGTTACAATCCAATACTCAAACCACTACTGCACCATGCTGGCTCGGTAATTTCAGGCTTATCAAATGACAATTTATGAAGACATTCTTGCCTTTACCATGACAACTTCTGTTATCAACAAAATGTTCTTGCTTTCTGGAGTACAACACTCCCTTTTAAATTAAAACATCAAGCACACTATAGGGTAAGACACCATACCTTGCGGATGACTGGATCATCAGTGGTAGTTACGGTATGGAAGATGCGTTTGATGCTACGAAGAGTCTTTTCATTCCTTGTGGTGATACGGTCAAAGGCTTTGTCATAGTATTCTAGGGCACCACAGCACTCTCTGCAAGTACAAAAAAGGATGATAAACACATTCCGTCTAGGAATTATCAACAGAACAACAGTAAAAAGCAGTGTAATTAATCCAGACACACACATGAATCATTCTCACTAGTCTACAATACCCTTAAGTTCAGATGTCTCTTTGCCTCTTCAACAGTCTATACCAGTTAAGCTAAAGTTTAGGGACAAGCTTCAACCTTTAAGAAGCAAAATATTTTATATAAAAAGAAGCGTTTGTACGCCCATCATACAATTTGCACTTAGACTAGATCAAACTTGATAAAACTCAAGTTTCTGACATCTTGGTTTGGCTGCCTGCTTACCGCACAAGACAATTTCAGGTTTAAATCCACTACCAACTATAACAGCCCAGTAAATCAACTGCTAAATAAGAAATCAACACTAATGGAAACTGTACTGGTTCAATCTATTTTAGTTGGGACTACAACACGGATTTAAGCTTCTATATCCACGTGTCTGGGCTCAGAACACATGGCAAAGTTACACAGTCTAATGACAGAAGAGACATTTTGTTCATGCCCTGTTCATTTTGGTTAACGCTGCCTAAACACAGTGCAGGATCTGGGACATTAGTAAAGTTGTTGCAGAACAAAAAGGAAAGGACAAAGGTCACATGTAGTGGATCTCAACACTTCTGTTGTCTCCAAGGCTTACATGTCCTGAGGCTCTGAGACTTCCAAGTATCTCATCTTCATTAGTCTAGGGAAATCCATCTCCTCTTTTACCTCCCAGTCACTGCGAACTTCCACAGAGGAGTCACGAGGCTTCTGTTAAGCAGACAGGTAGATGGAAAAAAGGGAAGGGACAACACATTAGTGTTTAATATAGGAGGAGCAACAGCTGAAAGCAGAACAAGTTAGATCTAACAAGAGCTAGAGAAAACAATGTGGTTAGAAAACAATTTGCTTTACCTGAGATTTTTGGTCCCATTTTTGTCTCACTCCAAACTGCTTCTGAAACTTCTTTTGTAAACGTAGCCTGTCTCTGTTATGATTAAAAAATAAACAAATAAATCCCATGAAGAAAAAAAGTTCTATTGATCCCAAATTTTTTACACAGTAGATAAATCCAAATCTAAGCACTAACTATTAAGGATATTTGCAGATCTTTTGGATTCCAAAGTTGCTCAAAACAAAAGTCTAAATTCACTCAGAAGTCAACAATTTTAGTACAGCTATTTAGAAACTATGCTATGGTTTCTGTAAGAAGAGCCCTATTTGATGGAAAGTAGAATTAAATTTAAGGAATACAAACAAAATAAATAGCATTCCTAGGTTTTGGAGTCAAACTGTAATTCATTCAGCGCTCACATGGATTCTGAATATTTCCTAACAGAGCCTAGTTACTGGATTTATACCCTGTTTTTCTCCCAAATGGAACTTACAGTAGCTTATAACTTGAATTAAATTAAATTAAGGTATATGAATTAAATACTAGTAATAAAAAGTTATAAAACCAATGAAATAAATTTTTGTACTAAAGCGTCAATACTTTAAAACAGTATGAAATCTTTAAAACCAAAAGAAGCAATAAACAAGTAAAACACTGCTCCCATTAAAAAGACCCTCCTGCATAGCCACCTAATTATCAAATGCTTGTTCAAATAAAAAGGTCTGTAGTGGCTCATGAAAGTACAGCTGGGAAGAGGCCAACTCAGTCTCCTGTGACAGAGAATTCCAAGTCTGGGAGAAGCTACTGAGAAGGCTCTCTCCTGTGTCCTCACGAAATGTATCCATAGAAGGTAGTGGGACCAAGAAGGCCTTCCCCAAACATCTTAAAATTAGGCAGGCTATTATAGGGAAATATGGTCTCTTCAGCCCAGCAAGTTGTTTACTGGTTTGCTCTTTCAGAACAATCAGTCAGTTTGTTCAATCAGCTCTGCTGGAGAGTTCTCAAACTCTATGTTTGCGCATGGACACAGCAAACTCACCTCTCTTTTTGCTTGGCACTTTTAGGCAGCGTCTGCAGGTTGAACTGAAGTATATTCCGGCGATCTTTGTCTCTCCGAAGATTCCTCTGAAAAAAAAAGACACTAACGTAACTAAAATAGTGTTACATACTGAGGAATTACTCTATGGAACATACGGGGATTGACAGGCAAAGTTATCAGGGATTTTGCTTAATATTCTTTGCAAATAGAGTCAATGTGTTAATGTTTGATTATAACTCCAAGAGACCAGGATTTGAAACCCTACTCAGCCACAGAAACCCTGTGGGTGACGTTTAGCAATGGCAAAATTGTTCTTAATAATCTTGCAAAGAAAAACCTGTGATAGGTCACTTTAAGCTGGAGTCAGCCTGAAGACTGAGGCAGCAACAATGACCACACTTTGCAAAGTACTGGATATACTGTAATAAGCATCAGTACTGTATTATTAAGCATAATAGTCTGGCAATTCATAAAAAACCTAAACGGAAAAAATCAGCACTCAGTAGCTATGCACTAAAAATCATTACATCCAATGTGACAGGAAGCACTGGTCTCACAATGGCTTATCTGAAACGATGTTTTTCAATTCTAGAGGACAAAAAAAAAAAGAAACCCTCTTTCACAAATTCTAGTGAAACCATCCATTAATGTATTTTCAAATTCATATATACAGACAGATAGACCACTAGCTATTGGCTTTATATCTAAGTTGAACAAGATCATACCATACCTGTGCAAACCTCATGCGATTCCTCTGGTATGCTGTTTTCTGTGTCCGTGCTGTGTCCACCAGCTGGAAACTGGCCTCATCTTCCTCATGGAAGTAGGCATATTGGCTTCCACCACCAAACTGGGATGAATATTTATCTGAAAACATAGTTATTTATATTACTTCAGTGCTCAAGTCTGGCATTTCCTATAAATTTTAACACTGGAATGGTTTCCCTATACTTACAGAAAGAACTGTGGGAGAATAATCTTTCTGTTATGCCCCTATTTCAGCAACCACATTACCAAGCTCTTTTGCTAAACAGCCATATAAACACATTACTGATCCCAAAATGAAAATGGTAGCTCTTTCTTTTTTAAAAGGAAAAGAAACTTCACTTCTGCTGTGAATCAGTGGAGACAGTATGTGCCATGGCTTCCTCCTTATCTGAATCATGGTACTGCAACTACATCAGTGTTTGAGTGACTAAATCACAGTATAGTGTCCCCTCCATCACCAAGACCTCTACACACATGAACGTTAAGGTTGCGTGAAGCACTGCATCCCACTGTAGTCAATGGATGCCGTGGGTGCACAAATGTTGTGCCCACTGACTATGATGGGATGTGATGCTTTGCATTTTTTTGTTTTGTTTTACACAGGGGTTCTTGGAATGGAACCCCTGTATACATGGAGGACACACTGTATTACTATTTGAGTACGGCAGCAGAAACATGCATAGGTAGATTAGGCATAAATGTTTGAACATTCAAGGAAAAGGGCAGTTAAATTAAAGCCCTTTCATCCTACAATTAAAGCCCTTTCATCCTACAATGAAGAACCTACAGAAACTGCATCTTTCCGAGAAATCTCAACAGGACAGTAAGATTCTACCTATTAATGATGATCAAAAGTCAATAATGTGTCCAAAGTCCACTTTAGCCCAATGCAGACTCAGCGTCTATTCCACATGCTACACCCATACCCACACTACACACAATGATCTTTGCTATGAAGTATCTCACAAGAACAATACAAGAACACCCATTTTGTACTTACTTGTGTATCGCTTATCCTGATAGGTAGCTCCTGTCCAGTCTGCAACCTAGTCCAATAAATAAATAAATATCAGATTAAGCTAATGCACTACAAAAGAGACGCACTACAAAAACTTTCAGCAGATTCTCTAAATTCCCTTCGAGTTTCTGTGAGTTCAGGAGCTCTCTCAGTCAAAATGTTAAGATCAAACTCTTCCTCTGGTGACACTGGGGACCAAACGTGCACGTTATCCTGGCTAGGGTGAAACAGCTTAAGATGCCTTTGAATCTCTACAAGTAATCTTGTAGTTGTAATCTTGTAATGTTTTAATATGTTGTTGGAAGCCACCCTGGGTCCCATACCGGCAGAAAGGTGGCATACAAATATAATAAATAAATAAAATAATCTCTGTGTGTGTGTGTGTGTGTGTGTGTCATTATGAAGGCAAGAGCTGGACAAAACTAGTTAGTGCCAACCAATCACATCTCAGGAAATAGTGTGAAAGACAGCCTATGGGTGAGAAAGGATACAGCACTGAGGCTTTTCTCTGAAAGAGGGCAAATAGGGAAAAAGATGGCCTAAAGAGACAGGGGAAAGACTGCACAGAGACTAGGAAAAGTTGTAATAGCGATGCGACAGTTAGTTGGGGGAAAGAACTGAATTGGTTTTTGGGGAATTGTGAATGATTAAACAGTTTGGGGTTAATGTATTATGTAAATATGTCTTAATAAAATTCTGCTTGTTTATTTTTTTTTAAAACAACCGTGTCTGGTTGTTCCTATTAAGTGTGATAGTCTGGTCATGCTTACCATAGTGAACCCACAGAACAATACAGCCGCTGGTCCAGGTAGGGATCACCTTGAGACCCAAGTATCCAATCCAGGAAGGGATTAAGAAGGGAAAGGGGGCAAAGTGAGTGACAGGAACCCAAGGGTTGGAACTGCAGAGCCAGCCTGGAGACGGGATTCATCTCAGTCACCTGTCAAATTACTGTGACCCCATAAATTTCACAGGTTTTTCTTAGGCAACTAATACTCGGAAGTGGTTTGCCATTGCCTTTCTCTGAAATATAGCAAATGGTACCTAGTATTCTTGGGGACCCTCTGTCTGTTCTTAAGTCAGACAGGATCTGGTGCCTTCAGGGTATCTAGGCTCATTCAGATGTAAAATGTTGTAGTATTATTTACTGAGCACACTGCAGGAACTCTGTTTCACATGAAACAACCTTGGGGGACTGGGACCTTAAGGAATCCCAGAAACTTTATATACAACAAATGATAGTGGGGGAACTTGAGGAAAGGATACTATCTTCAGTTATCCCCTCCCAAATGAGAGGAACATTGCCATGATCCCCTAAAGGGATAGGGGTCTAGAAGTGTATTAAGCCAGTATTAGCCAATGTGTTCTTGAAATCCTTCCCCATAATGTAGGTTGAACACATCACTCTATGTCATTAAAACATGGTCTCAGAGCTAACCCCAGGTTCATGGTTCCAACTGCTGGTTCAACAAGGACACGCAACATTTTAGCCACTGCTTCAATCAAAGCGGATATAAGTTGTACATCTCTGGTGTAATTTCTGCAGACTCTGTTATCAATACAAACCAATTAAATGGGACGTTTCATTTTCCCCAGTATACTCCCCCAAATGCTATCACATAGCATGTGTAAAATTCACTCAATTTTTGCCCCAGGAGGAGTGTTGCAGGAACTGCAGCACGAACTCCTAAAGTAGGTGAGAAACAGACCTCAAATGGAAAGCCAAGATGTCATAAAAACTCCTGTAAAAGCCTACAACCAGAAGTACCTTTCCCAGACGATCTCCTTTGCTAAAGGGTTGATAAGGCATATCTTTGAACTGTTCAGGGACAGCACATGGACCCCATCCTGATGGATTGTCTTGGATCACAGGTATCATGAACTTAGCCATCTTCTACACTTCTAGTGAAAAAGGTGAAAAGAGGAGAGAGAAGAAGAGGATAATTATAAAGCAAAAATGCATATTGGTAATGAAGAAAAAGGAATAGGTTATTCCATTATTTCCCTGTACAGTTGTATACCTTCCCTTGGGGACACAGAGAATAAACACTTTGAGAGACGACAGTACAGTCTGCTGACATCGGTTCGATCTTACAGAATTAAAGACTTCGTTCAATGCAAGAAGTTTCCAGTCCTTTTGACTCTGAAGATTATCTTGGAAACAGTTGTGCTGCATCATTCAGCGGTCAAATCACTTTCAATGAAAATATGGGAAGAAAGGTACATTCCCATTGCACCTTTTGCCACCAATCTCACCCTGAACTTTGAGCCATATGTCTTTCCTACTAGTACTTACTGGTTATAAGCCAGTATCTAAAGCACCTGTAGTCTACCAACTTATGAACCAAGGAAACTTGCAAGGAAGGATTTATAGCAGAATGCTTAAACAACATTCTGAATGTGTATTAGAAACAACACATCCAGTTATCATGCACCATAAAACTCTACATTCCCACATATGATTACAAGATCTTTCCTTTCTACAATTTTACCCAAGTCTATTAGGCATAGTTCTTTTACGAGATTTAACCAACGATCAGTTGGACACAAGATCTAAGAACGCTGAATTAAGTGAAATTGTTTTTGAAAAACAACAACAACTCCTGGTCACTTACTAATAAGCATTTGCCTTGAGGCTGTACAGCTGCACTGAGTTCCACAGAGTCAGCATTCTTGAGTACATGCTTTTTTTTTTGCCTACCATGTAACACCAAGCCTGCCTCAAATCTCCTTGTTTAAGATGTCAATTATAGTCCTGTATACAAAATTACTTTAATCATCGTCCTGGAATTCTATGCAGGAGAGTAAGTAGGCTGGTACAATAGGAATGGTGTGTAAGGACTGTCAGGTAGTAAATTTTTTGGGCTTCCTGAAAAGGTTGTCTGACTGAGACCTGAAGATCATCAAGCCCCTTCTGCTGCTTTAACACAAAAAATATCCTACATACTAGTAAGCATCTGTCTAACCTCTTAATTTGCTAGTCCAGTCAGTGACTCCGAATGTGAAAGATTCGTTTTAAAAATCAGCACTATCACGTATTTAAAAAGTCCCTCCCTTAATTTTTTTTTAAGTTAGTGATTACGTGTTCATCCCCTTTGAGAGAGTGTGTGAAAGACTCAGGGCTTTCCACACTACGCTGTTATAGCGCTATTATTCCACTTTTACCATCCTGTGGGATTCTGGGGTTTGTAGTTTACTGAGGCCAAAGAACCCTCTGGCTGAGAATTCTAAATGCCCCTCCCTAAACTGCAAATCCCAGGATTCCAGATGTTGAACGTGGAATAATAGCACTACAACAGTGTAGGCGGAAAGGCCCCCGATGTCCACTGGCAGTACGACTCCCTAGCCACACTTGGGAGCCATCTTAGGAAACACCAGCGGCGATAAACAGCGTTTTAGGCGATCGGACGTTACCGAGGAGATCGCGACGCTGGCAAAGGCAGCCGTTCGCAGACAGGCCCCGTTCGTAGGCCTCCCCGTGTTCATATGAGCCAAGTCACCCACCAACAGAGGGGCGACGGAGGCCAAAGCTCCCGGAGCGGGGCTGAAAGGGCTCCGTTCCGAAAGCCCCGGCCTCTCCCCCTCTACCGAAAGGCAAGCCAGTCCATTCCGCCCCGCCCTTCCAAGCGGGGCCCGGCAGGCCTCCGCGACACGAGCCGAGGGAGCGAAAGACGCCGGGGGCTCCTGCCGCGGGGGCCCCTGGCCCGCCCCTAAACGTCCCTCTCACCTGTACGACCCAAGCGGGCCTCGATGTCGCTGGATTCGGCCCAGGGACGGCGAAGAAGGAAAGGCGGCCGCCACACGGGCAGCGCTTTCCCGTTTCCCCTTACTTCCGGCACGGCTTCACCCTGATGGCGTCATTATAGCTAGACGCCGGAACTGTCGCAAAAGCCGTCTTCACCGCACAGCGTTTGAGAAAAAGGGCGAGAAGCCCTCAGAGAGAGCGGGGAGGGTTGGGTTATTGCAGTGTGAACGGAGTTATGGCGCTTTAAAAGTTGGGGGCAGTTCCGTTTATAGTGCAAATGTGTGCACGGTGTAGATCCCCAGGAGATCTCTGGGACTTATTGGAGCTTCTTTATGTGTGTATGTGCCTCCAAGTCTCGTGTCGACTTTGGGCTGCCTGGGGGTAAATCCCTGAACGAAACACAGTTTATTCTTGCTAGCCATTTCTATAATTGCACTCTGAGGCCATTTCCGCACTAGACTGTTATCGTGCTGTTATTCCACTTTCAACATCCTATGGAATCCCGGGGTTTGCAGTTTAGGGAGGGGTCTTTGAGGATTCCATAGGATGTTGAAAGTGGAATAATCGCAGTATAACAGCCTAGAGCGGAAATGGCTTTGAGTCACTGTTCACACTGTCTCCACTGTTCAGCAGAAATTATAACGCCGGTATTGGAGAATTTATGATTTGAAGGCAGCCTTTTTATTTTCTTATTGCCTCTTTGGGTTGGATAGGAAGGAAGAAGTCATTCAAGGTCAGTGAAACGTGACGATTCTACTTACATCGGCGAGGAAGTGTTTCTGCTTCAGCATGATGCCCCAAATTTGTGCGCTTGTGGAACAGTCCGTGGAGGCAGCCCCTCCTGGACTATGGGGATGGCGTACTCTGCACGGATTATTGTAGGACAGCAGTAGATATTCAAAGGAAAAAAAATAGGTATTTTAAAATCACACAAGGGAAGCCCTAAATTAGGGGACTGTTTGAAAAGGACGTTTGAATATCACATCCAAGTTTTTTTTTTATTGGTGCCAGTTCAGAAGTTGCCATGTCAAAATGGGAGAGTTTGAGTTGAGTGGTTTGGGGGGGGGGGAGATACGGTGAATGCAACAGAAACCTGCAACAGAAGAGAACTCTATTAACAAGAGGAGGAAGTTCTAGACTTTGTTGACAAATTACAAACTGTCAGATTAATGGGTCCAGATGGTGTCCACCAAAAAGGTCTTGAGGAACTCAAATGTGAAATTCCTGATCGTCTGAACTGAGGGCGAGGGAATTGCATGGGCCTCTGCATGTTTGAACTGCAGCTCTAGCATTTCTCATCATTACTGTGTTGACTAGGGCTGCTGGGAGTTGCAGTTCAGACAACTTCTGGAGGACCACATAATTTTCACCCCTGTTCTAATTAAAATCTATAATATATTTAAGATTAGCCTTTGGATCAAAGGATTGGAGAGTGTCCAAGGTAATGCTAATTTTTGTAAAAGAGATCCAGAAATTTACAAATCAGTTAGCTCAACATTGTTGTACATGACTGAAAGATAAAATTAAAGATAAAATTGTCAATTACAGAGAGAGCATTTCTCAATGACAACAAATATATATCTATTTTGCAAAGTTAAGTCATCTCTCAACAACGTTTTAAGGTTCTCTGAAGTGTCAGAAAAGATGTGGACAGAAATGATCTGGCAGATGTTTACTTTGATTTCATAATGGTTTTTCATATAACTCCAAGTTGCTCTGAGCAAACATATAAACAATCATGGAGGAAAAAACTGGTTGAGGAACAAGAAGCAAGATCAGGAATAAATCCTTACTGTTCACAGTGGAGGGACCTGATCTCTCAGGGATTGTGACTGGCACTTTTTAACTTGTTCAGAAATGTCCTGGAATGAAGGAGTGAGTAGTGAGGAGGCCATATTTGCTGACAACATGAAATTATTTCTGGTTGATGGAACAAAAACAGATTGTAAATAGTTGTAAATGGATCTCTCCAGACCAGAAGGAATGGGCATTAAAATTGCAAATGAGATTCAATGTAATTCTGCTGGAAGGCAGATGTTCCTTACAAGTCAAACAAGACAATGAGTATACCAGCATATCCTTTTCAGCATATTTTTTTTTTCAAAAGGGAAGATGATACACAAAAGAAATGGGGAGGGAAATAGACCCTTTCAGGCCTCATCCAGATTAGCCAAAAGCCTTGGGATTTGGCAGGAATTGTAGTTGTACTTAGTGGTCTTTTTAAAAAGAATATCAATATGATGTTCCTCCTTTTGTGGTTTTTTTTTCTTATTTCAGGTACTAGCTGCAACTTTTTAAACCCATGGAAGGGTAGCATAGTTGTTTGTTTGTCCTGAGGATTTTGACTACAGATAGGGTAAAAGTTACTCATCTGCATCAGTTGTCCCTCCTGCTGTATTTTTGGGTGCCACCACAGATGTCTTAAATTATGGAATTGATCTTTGCCATAGACATTTTCTGCTGGCCTTCATTCCCTCAATGAAGAGTGATGTAATAGACCAGTTCTTGTTCGCATTCCTTTTTACAGTTTTAGTGCTAAAGTGGTAGAGCATTCTAGCACTTTAGCACTGTGACTGTAGCGAAAAGAAATAAATGTGTGAGGGCATTAATGTGGATAGCATGGAGGAAACTTGGGGGAGGTGTTGAGTTCATGGAGGGAATGGCAGGGATGGGGGCCTCAAAGCACCAGAGCTTGTCTGATCTTGGAAGCTAAGCAGAATCAAGGTGGTTTACTTGGAATGTCTGCAGCTGATTTACAGGAATGTCAGATGCTGTAGGCAATATTTCAAAGGAGGGAACCGGCAAAACCACCTCTGAGTATTCCTTGCCCAGGTAAACTCAATGAAATTCATGGGGTCTCCTTCAGCTGACAGGCAATTTGAAAACACATTTATACACACGGCAGGGATAGAGGGAAAGCATGCCCACATCACAACTTAACCTCAAGTGGGGAAAATGCAGTTGAAAAGAAATGTGCAAATTGGGAGTAGCACTAAAATCTGCTACAACTAGCAACAAACCAGGGCCAGCAATCTCCTACTTTTTAGGGCATGACTGGAGGTGGGAGCGGAAACAACCAAGACAAGGCATTTCAAGGTATATTATCCTGAAACAGTATACCCCTGCCTTTACTAAAGGTGTTGAGCATTCAGGAGAAACCCTCAATTGCTAGTAAACTTAAAACCCTTCAGTTGTTAGGGAACACCTTACAGCAGTGTTTAAACCCCTAGGCAAAGGCCCAGGTATCCTACAGATTTGTGACACATCACTAAAATTCAGCTTGGGAATGGTTTCTGGGAGTTTCATATACCCTTGTGCTATCATAGGCTGCAGTGTAATTTGCTGGCTCATGCTAGCACAGCTAATGATGTAACAACTGTGCTGTGCTTTTCATATTTGGCAGTGCCCTTCATTGATGCCCAGCACTGTCATTAACGTGCTCTAGAGAGCTGTTGTAACATTCCACACTGAGTACTAATTAGTTCATTCCTTCTAGCATTAGAGAAAGCACTGACCACTCTCTTATTCTCCAGTCTTCTTCATGACAGCCAAAACCCATTAAAGGACTCATCAGAGATAGATTCAAGCACAGAGGTTTTAGGTGTAGTGTGGGACAACAGTGTACAACACCTTGCATTTACAGATGCCTTCTGACAGTTTCCACTCGAGTAATAAAGTGGCACCAAAATAATCACAACTTCAGATTTTTGGGAAATAGCTATTCTAAAGTATTTCAGATATAAAGTGTATATTTGAATTTTATATTGCACTTTAGAGTTAATATATAAGATGTTCTCAATTTCTAATATTTTAAATTAGTAAATACACAGCTCTGTTGCTATTTTGTACTCATTAATCTCTCTCAGTAATTCTGGCAGACCTTTTTGAGTGTAGCTACATTATCAGCTAGTATGCTAATCCTGTATATTTAGGCACCTGCTTCTAGCCTTCTAACTTCGTTATTTTTCTTTAAGGGAAATTGCCAAATGTACTAAAGAAAGAGCAAAAAAACAAAAAACAGGAGTGAAAAATGACAGTCCTGCTTAGTTCCTCTATTCGAAGAAATTATCTTCAATCAAAACAGTTTACTCTCATTATTTCTCACTGCTCTGAAAAGTGGACAGCAATACTAGTTAGGTTATTGAAACACAAACATGCAAAACAGTTTAAAACTCTACATGATTAACAACTTACATTAATAATTTGGCCCCTTATATCAAATATATAGCGTTCTTTATAACGTGATAGACATTGAACAGGAAAAACATCACAGCCAACATTTCACCTTTTACTCTGGCTCATTGCAAAGGATGTTCCTTTAAATCTTTTAGTTCAGCCCCCTTCATTAAAGTCCTGGATGTACTTTCTGCAGAACAAGCAACTTGCTTTGCTAAAGTCTTCAAGACAGGATTACCTTCAGCATAATACATTGCTTTGGCATTTGTGATTTCCCTTCACTCAGTCTCCATTTTGGAATATGCTGTTCATGGTGCTGGAAGATCTTTAAAATGCTTTTTAATTGTTTGGTGCCAAGCTGGAATTAAAATAAATTTCTTTCATTTTAGCTTTTCTTTTTTTTTTTTGTATTTGTTCATTCCCCCCTTTCTTTTCCTATGAATTAATAAAAAGTTGACACATAAGAACAGAGGTACTGATCGCTGCTGCTCCCAAACCAATCAGAGTCTCTCAGCATTAAATCCTCATCTGCTGCCACAGGGGCCAAGGCTAGGCCCAAGGTGGTACCTGCAGACTCAGTAATGATACAATCCTTACAGGTCTTGTTGATCTTGTTTGTTGTTTCTTAAATGCAGCATCTCAGACTCTTCTCTCTCTTCTTCAGAGAATAGGGAAAATATCAGTGATTTTCACTTTGGCTCTCTATTTTTTTTTTTTTTGCATCTTTATATTTGAGACTGTTCTGGGTGAGCCTACATGGACCATAAGATGAGTCCCTGTACTGCCAAATTTACCACTACATTACTAGAGGGTTCTTGTGCTGCTAGAGAAGCCCTTAGTACACTCACAGAAAACTCTCAGTATCCTGTACCAGTGGGCATAGATGCAGTCCTGGTGGGTTGCTGCTGGCAGTTGGCTGGAAGACTTAAAACCCAATTGTTTCCCCAATTTGTTTCTCAAAAGGAGGAGAAATAGTGCAAGCCCTGGAAGTGGTGTAGGTAGCACTTTCCATGTTGGATTCAATCCCAGTTGAGTCTCTTTTCCTTTCCTCAGCCAGAATTGCCAGAATCTATTTGGGATGGCACTCCTGTAACTTTATGGAGCAGAGCAAGTATATAAAGCTCCTTCAGCCATAACAAGTTCCTGTTATTGCCTTCTAAAATCCAGCTACGTTCTTGTACGCTATGCCTCCACTGGTGAGGCAATACTGAATGGGTGGGTGGGAATGGCTACAGCTGAAAGCTGGGGTTTGGGAAGTGAGGAAGAATGGGTATCTTCATCCCACTGGATTGAGTTTTACCATGCCTTGCCCTGCTCCAATATCTATTAAGTTTTAAAGTTACAAGGACCTCATCCAGCCTCCAATTTGGCAACCCTATCCTCAGCCCCTTTCTGTGGATTTCTGATAGTTTGCAAGCCTGCTGTCTCTTAACTAGATTTTTTCCTCCCCATTCTTTCATGATAGCCTGAGAGGGTTCCTTAGAAATAAAAACCTAAATGTGTGTTTAGAAAGCAGTGTCTGACTCTTTGACGTGTAATCTGACAAGCTTGAAACACATCAGCTGTGGTGACTGAGTTCTTAGCGGAAGAACAATCGCAAACGGTAAGTTGGAGGGTTGGGAGAGAATTTGAAAATGAAGGGTCTGAAACCATCAAATTACTAAACATGCAAGTTCAGAATTTAACCCTGGCATGGAAAATCTGGAAAGAGGAGTTTAATCTCTATGTGAATGCTGCAGTGGCAGAGGAAGCAGTGAAAATGAAACTGTTTTGGGGGAAGGGAGAAGAGAGATAAGTCAGACTTTTTGTGCAAACATTTCTCAGGCCATTTCTGCACTAGACTGTTATAGCGCTATTATTCCACTTGCAACATCCTATGGAATCCTGGGGTTTGCAGTTTTGGCCCCTCCCGAAACTGCAAACCCTAGGATTCCATAGGATGTTGCAAGTGGAATAATAGCGCTATAACAGTCTAGTGCAGAAACGGCCTCAGGCACAGCATGTATTGGCTGTAATAAAGGTCTGGTTTTTTGATGACTGATTACAACCTAGAAAGAACAAACAGTGGAAAGATAAGGGTTTTTTTTCCACTCAGGATCAAAGGGGAAGACGTTGAGTATTACATCAATTTAAATATACTGGCAACCAGTTTCAGCTTTGGAGATCACAGAGTCATTGATAAGGCATGGATAATGTGTGGAATCTGGGATGTATGAGTAAAAGAGATAGAAGATGGATGCTAAATTGACTTTAGAGAAAATCAAGGCAGCTGAATTGTCCAAAGACTAGAGTAGAACTCTGGATGTAAGGGAAAATGGAGCCAGCACAGAAGCAAGAGGGGAAGAAATCAGAAATAAAGAAAATAACCATTTTGTGATGTTATTTGCCATCAAGTCAGTTTTGACTTCTAAAAGACTTCCAGGAGCCCTGTTGTCAACAGCCTTGCTCATGTCTTACAAACTCAGGGCTGTTGTTTACCTGATTGAATCTATCCATCTGTAGTGCAGTCTTCCTGTCTGCTTTCATTTTCTGTCTGGCTTCAACAACGGAATATACACAGAAATGGGAAATGCATGCATGTGTTATGTGCCTTCAAGTAATTTCTGACTTACCGTGACCCTAACGCAACATTATCACAGGGTTTCTCTGGCAAGATTTGTTCAAGGGAGTTTGCCTTTGCCTTTCTCTGAGGCTGAGAGTGTGTGACTTGCCCAAGGTCACCTAGTGGGTTTGCATGGCTGAGCAAGGATTTGAACCCTGGTCTTCAGAGTCATAGCCCAATGCTCAAACTGCAGCGCGGGTACTGGGGTGGGGAAACAGATTTAACATCTCCAGGACCTTCAACATAAAGTCAAAGGTAGAGATGCCTAGTTCTTGGGGGAAAAAATGCCACAATTCCCTTAAGTTTAAGCATTTTGTGCCCAAGTAAAACAAACAATAAAGACACAAATTGGAGTGCATACTATAAATATGGAAAGAGAATGTGAATGTCAAGACATTGTTTGGGTAAGGGATGAAGTAATACATTCATTACAGGATAAGCCAGGACAGCCCCAGGAGCACTGTATGCAGCCATGTGTTTTGAGGTGGACAAAAAAAGTACCTTTCCAATTGTGGTGCCAGTTGCAACCTGATTGTTGTGTTCCTACATGTAGAAACTGAAATGCATAACATTGCTTATGTGATATTTTGGCTTTGCTTAATGGGAACATAAGAACATAATGAATACCAATGCTGGATAAGAGTGAAGGGTTAGTCCCATATTCCACTTGCAAAGTGGTGAACCAGTTGTCTATGGGAAGCTCATCCAAAGGACAGGACTGTGACTGCATTCTCCATGTTCTAAACTACTGTGAAGAAGAGCCAAGGCTACTTCCAGTAAGCAAAAAGCTTTGCTTCAGTGAATGTCATGATGGATTTATTTACCCTACTACCAAAGGTCAGAGTCTGCTTTTGGGAATAAAATACAGAAATATAGTTGATGTGCATTCTGAACACTTTATGTTATGCATTTTAGGTAGGGGTACTTCTTTACCACCTTATTTCCCCAGAGGTTTTTAGAAAACAAGATAAGGCTTTCCAGTTTAGGAAGGTTTGGGGCAGTTCCGTTGAAGGATCATGCCTTTATTTTTTGTGTGGGAAGAGTTCATTTTGTGTTTTGGTCACACATCTTTAGTACAGTCTTCCCTCCAGATACATGGGTTTGACCTTCATGAATTTGATTATTTGCAAGGCATGCATATGCCTTCCCTCCATTCTCCTCCTCCCATTCCCCTGTGTTTAGCTGGACATGGAGAAGAAAGGCAAGAAAATGGAGGGAGGAGGCACACACGTGCCTTCCTTCTCCCCTCCAGAGCTCTCCCCCATTCCCTTGCCTCTGGCTCCAGTACTGAGAACTTGCACAGAGGCAATAGGCGAGGGAATGGGGGTAGGGGAAGGCTCTTGCACGCCTTTCTTCTCCCCTCCAGAGGGCCCCCCCCCATTCCCTTGTCTCTGGCCACAAAAGGCAAGGGAATGGGAGGAGGATTATGGGGGGGGGGGAGTTATTTGTGGTTTTTCCATTTTCACAAAGGTTCTGTATCCTAAATCCTCACAAAAGTGGAGGGGCCACTGTATTTTGAAGCATTTTGTTTGTTACAATGGTGTAAATTTTTTTTAAAAAATACCCCTCACTATTTTGCTTATTGAGGAGGTTCCCCCACAAAACCCACCTTTATAACAAATGCTCAGATCCTGGATTAGGAGATGCATCACACATGCATAACTATGCACAACTATGACTCTATGCTCCTGGACCTCCAAAGGATCCCCGGAAGTTTCTGAAGGATGCTAGTCATTGCGCAGCCAGCTATAGAAGAATAACTGAATGCTTCTCTGCCACTCCTTTGCTCTTCACTGGCCAGGAAATCTCTTGGGGGGGGGGCAGGCTGCCGCTGAGAAAACATGGGTGTTTGTGGTGGTGGTGGTGGTGGTGGTGGAGGAGGGGAGACATAGTTATGCATGTATTCTAAGTTTCCTAATCTCAGGTCTTGAGCATTGTTTTTAATGAGAGAGGGTTATAGCTCAGTGGTAGAATACATGAGCACAATGCCAGCCTTTCAGCTTCAGTCTCCAGTGTCTTCAGGTAGGGCTGGGACAGACTTCTGTGCAGAAGAGCTGCTGCCAGGCCCTGTCAACAATACTGAGCTAGATGTACTGATGATTGACCTGGTATAAAGCGACTTCCTTATATTCTGAAGTTCTATAACTGTGTACCCTGATAGTTGCACCTATTAGTTCCATTACATAAGCTGCTTTGATTTACCTTCTTTTAAGGAAGGGCATAGCACTGCAGCCCTAATCAGAGCCTTATGTACGCTGCTCACATAATCGTGGGGCTTTTTCAAATCCCCTTTATCTTGAATCTGCATTGCCTCTATATAGATTTTTGCAAGTTTGAGGATTTTGCAGAAAGATTCAATATCTGTTTTGCTTTCAACTTGTGCCAAGATCCCAAGCCATCTAGAGGGTTGGGGATGCCCAGAGTTAAGAAAAGTGACCTTTTTGGGCTACTCCTCTCAAGGATGATGGTTACTGGCTGCATTGGATAGGGACTCTTTGTGCTGTAGTATGAAAAAGGTAACACTTCCAAACTCTGGGTAGGTGGGGAAATATAACCACGGTGGGAAACATTTGGTCTCATCTTTGTGCTGTTCCATTGCTGATGCTCTGAAAGACTGCTTTAAAATCTCTCATTATGGTGCTTTTATTTAGAAAGATGCCATAGGCGTTTGTACATGATTAGAACGCAGTGTGCCATGATGTTTTTGCCAGAACACAGCTTGTAAATTATCAGAAAGACCCACACTGCACCACTCTGGCACCAGCCCCATTGAAATAAAGGATGCTGAGAGGAGGGTTTGAAGATGAAAGATTGTCCTTTGTTGTCCTGCATATGTGTGCTGGGAGGCTGGGAGATGGGCAGGCTGGAACTGCAGGACTGACCTGCTTCCGCTGGAGAGCACTGCTTCCCAAGAAATGCAATGATGTGCATGGGGGTGGGGGAGGATTGCTAGAGATCAGCATCTTGACAGAAATTAATAGGAGGCAAATTGTTTTGATTGACAGGCCCCTGAAGAGCTCGTTCCGATCTTTTATTTATAGCTTCTCACATGCCTCACCCCTGCCCATTTCCTACTTAAGTCATTAAGGTCCTAGCTGGAGAGAGGGGACTCCATTTTCTCCACCCTTTCAACTTCACTCCTTTGCCTGAGATGCCTCTCAGACATTTTGATTTTATCCTCTCCTTGCTCTGCCTTGCAGCAGAAGCAGACAAAATGTGGCCCAAAAGTTTTACACAACCACTGGGCACCCTAGCCATGTTGCCTCCCATGCCTTAATTTTTAAAGAAGGTTTCCTCACTCCTAGACATTTCTGGGACTGAGAGTGGTGAAAGTGGTATAGAACAGGGCACAGAGTTGCCCAAAACAGGAAAAGAAAAGGGTAGAATTGGATTTCCAGTTTTGTTTCCCCACCTCCACATACAGCTAAGCCCCCACCTTTTGACATCCCATGATCTGAACGCTTGTTTTTACATTGCTTCAAAATTAAGGATAGGTTCCCTTAATTCGACATGGGTTCTTCTCTTTTGTCAGTTCTTGCTTATTCAGGCTTGCCTGGGACCACACGTGCGTTGCTTGCAAAGCAAGCTCAGAGGGGGACAAAAGGGTGCCAAGCCAACTGAGAGACTTTACAAGTAGTGTGCGTATGTGGTTGGTCTTAAGCAAGCCTCCATAAGTCTGACATGTTCCTATAGTAGATAGGTTCCACTTTTCGACCATTTCTGCTTTCTGACAGTGCTCTGGTGCCTAACCTGTCAGATAAGTGGGGGAAGCCTGTATTTCCTGACTTAATGCAATTCACCATGGGTGCTAGGGGTGAAAATTTAGCCCTTTGAGGCCTGCCAAAGCTGCCCAGGTTGTATGTCAGCTGGAGGATTTTGGGAGCTGTTGTCCATGAAGCAATGTTTCCAGGCTCAAACCTTACCTTCTGTTTCATGCCAGTGACCAATCAAACACTAGCCACATGTGCTGAGTAGGATTGCTGGAGTCAAAACTGGAGATGGCTCCTGTACCTTGGATGGCTGTGTAAAACAAGAAATTCCAGCAGGTCTGTCTTCTTACCTGCAGAGTGACAAAGAATACCTACTGAGAATCACTCTTCTATGCACCCATTGAAACTACAGGAGAGCTCTCCAGTTTTCGAATTGCCAACCTCAGTTTTGAGTGACCTTATGATGAGCCTCATGTGGTTGTGTATCACATTTTGTGGCTTGGAGGTAAAGGGACATCAAGGCCACACTCTTCTCGCTCATCACTTCAGTACTTTATCCCAACATTGAATATACCCTATAAGTTTAGTCTGAGAAGGAGTGAAGGGGGAGAAACAGGCCTCATGAGGGACAAAACCAACAAACCAAGCAACCAACACATACACACACACACACACCCTATAGGTTTAGCCATGCTAATTCTTCCCTCTGCAGGAAAACAGGAGCATAGAAGTGGTGGTTATAGGAAGGGTTTAGAAATATTTAATCCTTCCTCATCTGCCAGTTCTCCTCTCTAAATTGCACTTTCTTGGGATACCTTCTTTTTAAGATCTTACTTGTTTCTCTTTCAGTGTGAGAGATGCATGGCTATACTGGGTCAATTCCTTAGGCTTCAATCCTGCACCTACCTTTTCTTAGGATGTCAGTGGGACTTCATTCTGAGCTGACAAGCACGGGATTGTGCTCTTTGTATCAATGACACAGACTTTAAAACCCAGATCTATACATCTAAGACTATAAACATTGCACTAGGAGGCAATGTGGTGCATGTCATGAACAAGGTCATGGACAAGGACTGTAGGGCGTGTGTGTCTCAAATTAAAGGCCCTTGTTAGGCCAGTCGCACTCTTTCTGTCCAACCCGTTTTGTAGGTCTATGGTGGGGACCATCTAAACAACCTTGACATTCTTGGAAAGAAAATGTAGTATTCCTTGAACACTGGCGTGGGTAGTCCTTTACCCCAATGCAGAACATAACCAATTCATGGCATCCTAGCTGCTGTGGCCAATTTGCCACTGGTAGGTGAGGTTCTGGGGATGTGTTTTACCAGTGGTGGCTGGTAGCTCCTATGTAAGTGAATGCGTTTTGAGTTTTAGTCTGAACTAAATGTGGAATTTTTGGAGGGATAGGATTGAGCAGTGCTTCAGTTCAGACTAAACCCAGAGCAGATCCACATGCTGGCAGGCATCCATCACTACTGTTTAGATTAAGGCCATTTCTGCACTGGACTGTTATAGTGCTATTATTCCACTTTTGACATCCTATGGAATCCTGGGGTTTGCAGTTTAGGAAGGGGCCCAAATACAGTCCACTACCAGGGCTGTGCTTGAAATCTTGGTAGCTTGATAGAACATGCCAATGTGTGTGTTCCACTGACACAGCCTTAGAGATCCCGGGCTCACCTCTGTGCCAAGATGAACGGAGTTAAGACTTTGAGGAGGAGAAGTGTGATAAGCCAAACATATCAGAAAGAGTCAATATAGAATCATAGGGCTATGTAATTCAACCCTCTGCCATGCAGAAATACATACTCCAGAGAGATGGTCATCCAAGCTCTGCTTAAAAGGAGAGTCCACCGTTCTGCAAGGCAGTCTATTCCACCCTCGAACAGCTTTTGCAGGCAATGTTTAGATGGAATCTCTTTCTTGTAATTTGAACCCATTGGTTTGTGTGCTAGTCTTCAAAGCAGCAGAAAACAAGCTTGGTCCACCATCTACATGACCCCCCTTCAGATATTAAAAGATAGCTATTATGTCCGCAGGACAGCCAGTGTGGTGTAGTGGTTTGAGCATTGTACTATGACCCCAGAGATCAGGGTTTGAATCTCCATTTGGCCATGGAAACCTACTTGGTTGATCTTGGGCAAGTTGTACTTTCTCAGCAGAAGAAGAAGGCAAAGGTAAACCCCCTCTGGACAAATCTAGCCAAGAAAAGCCCGTGATAGGTTTCCCTTAGGGTCACTATAAGTTGGAAATGACTTGAAGGCATCCAACAGCAACAGCAATCATGTCATCTCTTGGTCTCCTTTTCTTCAAGCTAAATATACCCAACTCTCTAAGCATTTCTCATAGGGCTTGGTTTCCTGAAATCTGCCTTTACGTGATGGTGGGATTGTGTGCTTCTGTGAGGCAAGAGGCTGTATGGATGGTAGCATTACTACTGATAGGGATACCCAAGTTAGAGAGGCTTTTGCTGAGGAACCAGCTTAATGTGCTAAACATCTGCTGGGCAGCTGCAGCAGGGTGACACCAGTGGAGGATCTCTCAAAGCCAACAGCAGTAGCACTTTAGTACTTGCTAGTACTGCTAAGAAGGAGGAAGTGTATGAATGCCTTTTACTTTGAAAATTCTGATGATGATGATGATGAGATAATCCACAATGGAGGAAGAGACAGGGCTGAAAGATGACACTCCCAGGTTGGAAGACACCAACTGCTGCTGCTGCTATCCTCCTCCTCCTCCTCCTCATCCCAGCTTTCCCCCAAAGTTAGGACTCAAAGCTACTGGGGACAACTGTAGCTCATGGACGTCTCCGCCTTGTAGGGTCTCTCTAGTCCAAAGCCAACACAATAGCAAATAGCATAATAAAAATAGAGGCTGTTCTTACTGATCAGGCACAGTCCCCAAATTCTGAAAGTAGACCATTGTTGAGAGCATGATTGTGGTTTGAAAATCAGGCACTTGGCCACTCAATCAACCTCACAGCAGGGCCTGGGAGCTATGGAGGCAGCTACTACAGGGTTCATTCTTCCTTGCTCACCAGTTTCATGAGGTCCACTTCTCTTTCTTTTATGCTGTGATTTCAGCACAGAGACTCAGGCACACTTTTGCCTGGCACCCTGGGGATATTTCACTGTCTTCATAGTAAACTGAAGTCTCTGACAAAGAGCTTTGAGCATTTAACATCAAGGAAGCAAATGGTGCTTTGGAGTTAAAAGGCCATAGAGTAAACAAAGGGAGGAGGGTGTGCAATTCTTCCTTTTTGCTATGCAAAATGCTTTCTACTTTTTTGACTCACTTTTGCTTAGCCCACAGCACTGTGACAAGGATCACTGTTTATTGTCTTTTGAAAGGAGGCAACTGAGGTTAATCCAAACCAGGGCTCATCAAGAACCAGCTCTAGAGCATGTTTTTAGTAACTGCGCTCAGTCACAGAAATATATGGACTAATGAACAAAAGAGTGCACTTGAGTGTGTCCAGAGTGCCTTTGGGTAACCACATGGGAAAGGAACAGAGGGATTTGCCATATATGAGCTCAGATAATTTGTCCACATAGCACAGTATTTTCCTCTGACCTGCAGTGGTCCTCCAGAGCAGGGGTGTTAAAACCTCAGGTTGGAGGGTATGACAGACAATATGCTTTGTTACTGGGCCAAGTTATGATTCATCCATGAAGGATTTGCACACATGGAAGCTTATGAAGTAGAACTTCCAGGGCAGGTTCTGTGCAGACCTGAGCCTTATCATATTCTTTGAAAGCTGTAATTTGAGAATTAAAATGAGCCACCCATTAAGAGCCAAGGATCTCATTTGAAAAGAAACCAGAATATGGCTCCTAACTGAGTTTTCATGACTGAGGAGAGATTTGAACTCATCTTGCATTCAACCTCAAAATGCTAAAACTGACATATGAGATAAGCTAGGACAAAGTGAGCTTGGGCTGGCCCTTGCATTAGGAAGAGTGAAGCAAATGCCTTAGCGTGGAGAGGCTGGAGAGCAGCTGTGGCAGCTTTCCTCAGCTATTCCTCATAAACCTCTTCTCTGTTTTCCTAAGCTGAAAGACAGAATTCTGTGTGCTATGAGGCACACCCTGCACCCTTACACTGGCCTGCCATTTCGTGGTGTAGTGTTGGAAGACATCATAATCCTGTCATCACAAGCATTGAAATAAGATTCAACTGACCTTCCAGTTTACTTCTGTAGATGAAAAAGGTGTGTGTGTGTGTGTGTGTGTGTGTGTCCTTTCCATTGGACTGGGTGGGAATTGTGTGACCCTCTACATGTGGTTTGACAGCAACTCCCAGCAATCCTATCAAGGAGCAATGCTGGGAACTATAGTCAAATAAACATCTGGAATGCTGTGTAATTACCACCCCTGTAATTAAGCAGAAAAATGTCTTGGGCAAGGTTGACCTTACCATTAGGAAGAGTAAGGCAGATAACTCTTAGGGGGAAAAAAGGCAAATGGTTAGTTATTTACTTTGCTATTATTGCATTTTTACTGCCAAGAAGGGGGAAAGGATTCTTGTGGGATTTTCTGAATCATCTGCAAAAACTGCTTGGCTAGCTTTGGGTACTGTGCACCAAGATTCTTGTAGATGTGGGGCCCATTTGTTTTCTTTTTCCTTCAGGCAGCAAAGTGTCTTTGGCCGTCTCTGATCTTGGGTCAATCTTGGAGAAGTCTTTATGAAGAAAGAGATAACCTAAGGGATTTACAATGAGGTAATAAATAGCAATGCCTTAGCCAGGGCCCTGAGTTTTCAAGACATGAGCAGGACAATTGATGGCAGGGTGGTCTCGGAGACTGCTCATTCATAGGGCCACCACACTTTTTAGTTAGTTGTGCCCACTTTACCTTGTGGTTAAGAAGGGAGAGGGGGACATGATTCTTCATCTTAGCATTTAGACACCTCCTGTCTCTGAAAATGTATACCCAGAAGTACGTACATACATATGTACAGAGAGTACAACCAGGAACATACAGAAATGGTTTTCTGCTGCATCTGATGATCTGTCCACCTAGCTCAGTTACTGTATTGCTCAGACCAGCATAGTTCTCCAGGGTCTCCCATAAAGGTCTCCCGTATGATGTGCCACTTAATTCTTATATTAAAAATGGCAGGGACTGAACCTGGCTGGGACAATCTGTTTGCAAAACGTATGCTCAGCACTGAGCTTTGATCCTTCTCTACCAATCCAGGGCTCCATCGACCCAGGCCTAAGCATATTCTAACCCATGATTCCTACTATCTGCCAATATTTCTATACAGAACAATATGAACATGAACAAGAAGTGAATGGAAGAATGGTGATGCAGCAGTCTATGTGACTTGAGCATCTTTGCTCATCGCTTCCAAAATTAATGGGGGAATATGAATTTATTAAAAATGTTTGGCATGACTGCTGGCACTAGCCCTCTATATTTGGAGCTGATACAAAACCTGAAATAAGCATGTTCTATAGCTCCTGCCCTGTGATCTGACAGATAGAGATACTGTTACCCTGATTTCTGGGGGTCCCATGAGGGACACCTCAATGTGCTCAAAATAATGAGGAATGCGAATTAGCTAGAGCACTAGTTAGCAATGCGAGAGGCAGGGCAACGTAGCGAGATCTTTTACCCAGTGTCTACGGGGTCAGGCCGAGTCAATAATCAAACAGAAGTAAATAATAATTGTTTTCCTTTATTTATAAAGTCACAGCAAATGTACGCACTCACTCACTAGAAATTAAGAAATACTGCACAATTGCGCAGTCACGCACACAGTCCTAAGGAAATAAAGAGAGGAAAATAGATAGGGGATTTCCAGGAGGATTTTTGGGGAAATACTACACCTGATCCTGTAGCCCGGTAAAAGGAAAGAAGCTTGGGAGTGTAGTTTCTCAGCATGTGGAGGCTGAGGGGAGGCTCGTCAAATGGAGTGGCAGCAAGTTGGGAGGCAAGTCACCAGCGATCCGATGAGACGCTCAAAATCAGGGGTTCTTATAGGGGAAAATGTGCCTGTAGGCTAGTCCGTTCCCGGGGGAAACAATGGGTTTCGGGCTGGAGACAGCGCCTCCAAAAGGTCAGTACTTTAGATGATTGCATTATGACAGCGTTGTCAATAGCGTAGACAGTATGCAAATGTGGAGTGCTTGAGAGGTGGATAGTCCGCTCGTCAAGCTGCCTGCTCGGGGCAGGGGATCTTTTGTAAACAGCGTGCATACATAATATGATCTTAAGAAGATACTTGCCTGGAGGTCTCCTAAAGCTGCAGTCTGGCAGTAACTGGCCTGCCTGGATTTTGTTTTGAATAGTTCAGCTATTTTTGGCCGTGCCTGTGTGCGTGCTTGTCCGGGGGCCTTGCAAGCACATGGAGAGGAATGGGTAGTGAAGGCCAAATTCTTGATATCAAACGATATCTAATATATTTCAAGTTCAGACTAGAAACTACAGTAACATACTGGTTGGTGGAGGCCATAGAAAGATACTCTCTTTTCAAAGTTCAGCCGCCTGATCGTTCAACTGATTTAAGTTTTCATGAGGAGGCCAACCTTGCTTGTTACATCGTCATGTGGGGATCTTTGACTACAATACTTCAATGGGCTTTAGAACGAAATAGGGAGTGTGTAAGAGAGGAAGAACCATATATCACATTCATTTTCTCAGGGTGAAGGTTATATGAGTATAATGATCTTCAGAGTGATGATGGGAAGATATCTGACCTACATCTTCAGCACTCTGCATTGTACTGTTGGCCAGCAAAGTTCTGCTAGAGACTTGGCTACAATGGTTCTTGAGAATTACTCCTGTTCCTCTGGGTCTTTCATTACTTCCAAAGGGAACACCATTCACAGCATGCATATGAAAGCAATGGGTAGAAGAAGATAGTGAACACTGAGGAAGAGGTAACTCTCACAGGGAGAGAAAGCAAGTGCTGCTAGAAGAAATAAATCAGAGAGCTGATTGTGGCCTGTAGCGGCCATTAAATGTGGTATTTTCCGACCCTTATGCCACCAAATGTGGGGATTCCTTTCAGGAAATTTCACCACAGTGCCCAAATGTGGGGTTTCTACTCCTTAAGTCACCAAATGTGATGACTTCCATGTGCATACTACAATTACCAAGAATGAGAGCTTTCCCTGATCCTCGCCTCTGCCACCAGTCTGAGGACTTACTCTTGTTCCCTTCATGTGACACCAACAGTGGGGACAGTTTAGCTGCCCTTAAGGTTCATATGAAGACTTCTATAACTTCCATTCCCAATGGACACCACTCCTCTTTGTTCAGTGCTGCCACCACAGACATCTTGTCTGAATTCAAGATTTTATTTAGATAGTGTTCCTGGAGGCCAAAAGTGTATAAGATAATTCTTTATTTACAGAAGTTACACATAACAAGGCAGAATGATTATTTATGACATTTTAAACACCACACAGTCTCTCTCATACTCCTCTCTAGCCAGCTCAGACCCTGAAAAACCATTCGTTTATTCCTAAACCTGACTGACTTTTAATCATAAATCTACACCTTCTCATACAGACTATCCATACCACTCTCTGATCCCAGCTGACTAAACAGGTTGTCTAATAGAACTCCTCCTACTGTCATTCACCAGCCTTCTCAAAAGATTTTACCAATTAGCATTCATTCAAACATTCCATCTCTCCCTGCTCCCAACAATTCCTTAACTTATGGTCCATTATACAACCAAAAAAATCAAACAAAATTTCCTAAAACAAGTCCATGACATCATATTGATCTTGTGACCTTGAGGACGAGCTGTGTTCTAAAGTTACATAGGTTAATAATCACGTAGTTATTAACTGGTACATGTTGGCTACTCAGAACTGGTTTTAGGAAGTACAGGGGTCTTAGAGTCTACTGTGAGTCAGTGAAATGAATGAAGGAATGAATGAATGAATGAATGAATGAATGAATGAATGAATGAATATTTCATTCATTTAAACATTGTATATCATGGGATCTCAGGGCCCTTTAAAAGCTACATGAATAAGAAACAATGTACGCCAAAATTTTGAAATAAATTAGTTCCCCGAAGGCATTAATTAAAAACTGTATTTTGGCTTGGCGTGCCAGAAAGCAATTATTGTTGGTGCCAGTTGGACTTTCAAGGGGAGAGCATTCCACAATGGGGGCACTGCAGCTGAGAAAGTCCTTTCCCATCTCTTCCCACTTTGTATTCTCCCCCGAGTGGTGGCAGCCCTCAGTTCTTGGGCAGTAATATATAGGGAGATATATGGGGAATTAGTGTATAGGACAATTGATTATGGACAGAAAACCACCACTGTGGTCTGGTCTGAAATGGATGTATTTGCCCCTGAATTTGGATGCTTGTAAGGCCTCAGATGGTGACCAATTGCTCATACGTTTTAAGTATGTTCACATCTTCTGCCACCCAAGCTTGCCTGCACATAGTGGTTGTGGCGGCGCCCCTGTTATGTATTTCTTCACCAGGCAAGGGGATGGCATGCTTGGGTGGGAAGCCTTCATCCCTCCAGATATTGATGAATTCTATCATATGTTGCCAATGGTCAGGCTAGCTAAGGCTGCTGGGAACTGAAGTTGAGCATCATCTGTAGGGCCACAGTTACCCCACCCTGACCACCAGATGTGGATTATAGGAGTTGTAGTCCAACCTGGTACCAGCCCGATGTGGATGAAAGGAGGATATCAGGTTGAGTAGTGCTGAAGTAATACACTTTACAGGTTAGCTTAAAGTTGTTACTTTTAAAGGCATCTTTTAAGAAGAGGTGCTCCAGGTCCATTTAATCTAAAACTTGACTTGGGCTGTTTAATCCCTGTGCACTGCTGTAGGCAGGGCACAGTGACAGCATTTAAAACTTATTATTTTCTTTTATTGATGATATGATGTTCTTGATTTTGAGCCACCCTGAAGGTCCACCATGAGTGAAGAGTCACAGAGCTGAAACTCTTTTAGAAATAAATATATATAGGAATACTAAACAACTAAACTCTTGTTCATTTTGGCTGCCCTTATCTGGATGTTTTTCAGCTCTTTTGACATTGTTTTTCAAAGGGGGTGACTAACACTGAGCACAGTATTGCAAAATGTAGTTGCATTACAAGTTTCCATAAAAAGCATTAATTTCCAGTCCCTTTTTAAAAAAATTGTTCAGCAAGAATTCTGGATTCTTGGGCGTGAGCCAAATGCTAGTGGATACTAGCCAATTCCTTCTGCTGCAAGTGGGAGTAGTTACACGCAGCCCAGAATGTCCAACTGTGGTTTGTTTATTGTGACATCTAGACCTGGCACTCTGGCCTGCCTCTTTCACAACAACCTAGAGAAATAATTTTAGGATACCATGGGTTATTTCTGTGGCTTCTTCGGGGAAGGACAAGCAAGATTACAAGGTCCTGTTAGATTCAGATACCAGAATAAACAAGCTATGTTTGGAAGGTCTGTGGTTTCTCTAGCTACTCCTGCTTATTTAGCCACTCCTCTGAAACCCTGGCTTATGATATTCCCAACCTCGAAAGGTACTGCTAGCTCAGATCCCATCATGTTGTGTTTTTTTGCCCCAGAGCTCATGACTTTAAGACTGAGCCTGTGGTATTTTATTGTCCATTTATCAGAGATCCTTTTGCCCTACAGAAAATTTGCCAGAACTAAGGAATGAACATCTACATATTGAGCCGATGTGAATGCCCATCTTGACTGTGGCAGTCGATGGTTGGTGGGATGACGCATTCCACTCTGAACATTAAAAGAACCATCCAAGATGCTGAACATTGTCTGAAAAATAGATTTAGCATATTGCATAGCTTCTTTAAAGTTTTCATTTAAACCCAGCCCGCATTCACTACTCGTGTGATTATGAAGTTCGCCAGCTGCCACCGTCTCTTGATGTTCATTTCCTCCTCTGAGGGAACTAAATCTGATGAATGTGTTATATGCTGATGAAAGGATCTGTCACCTTATCTCAGGTGACCACTAATGTGCTGCTGGATGATTAGCGCTGGATGGGGGGCATTGGTTTTAACTGGAACTTTCTTGTTATGACTAAAAAAAATAAAAAGATCATTAATGCGTTCTTATGATTTTGTGTTTTGGTCTCTGGCTGGAAACTTGAAAAGCCAACATTTATGTATTACTAACATAGCGCTCTCTGTTACACATCAGTGGGTAGCACTATATCATATGCTGTCCAGAATGGTGAGTATGGGAAGCTTGTGGACTTCTGGATGTTGGGGGAATGGAATTCCCATCTTCCCTTACCCTTGGCTGTGCTGACTAGAGCTGATAGGACTTGAAGTTCCATAACATGTGGAGGGCCACAGTTTGCCTACCCCTGCAATACTGGGGAAAATATTTGGAAATCATATAATACAAGTAAGACCTGCAACAAAATGTTGCAATTTAGTGTTCCTCTTCAGGCTTCTGGCCAGCCACACCCTTTCCCAGGATACTCTATTCCATTCTTTCAAATTCCACCCTCCCTCCTTATTTCCCACCAGATAAACAGTATTCTACAGCCAGAGCCTGTTTAATTGCCAATGGGCTATTTTTTTTTCTCCTTTAGATTCCCACCCCCCCAGCCCACCAGTAATCTTTACCTGTGCTATCTGTGAACTCCTCTGAGACTGCTGATTTCTCTCTCTGGCATAAAGTATTTTGGCTAGGCAGGAATCCACACTTGGAAAAATGAGTTTGCTCTTGGTGTATGGGATTTTGATTGATTGAAGAATCAGGGAGCTAGCACAGAGAGAGATCAACTCCCAGGAAAATCTGACTGTACCTTTGAATATGAGCTCAGCCCACCCAGGAGACCTCGCTTTGATCAACAGCCTGTTAAAAGCAGCATTTAATATGACAGATTAATTAGTGAATGTTTGTAAAGAGCTTTGAACATGAAAAGTGCTCTATAAATGCTGAATATTGTTATTAATCACTATAACATGGAGTCTGGGCCCCCACCCTTGGGCCTCCTGGGAGGGAGGGTGCCCTGGAGGCTTGTACGGCACAACTCCTGGCCCCAGGGCCTCTTTGCTTTCCTGTCTCTCAGCTCTGATTACCTCATTGCTTTGCAAGAATCCTTCTGGGCTTAGCGTACGCACAGCAGGCACATGCTCCATATTCATGGCACAAAGATCAAGCTGTTCCTCTTTCTCTGGAGGAAGGAATTGCTGATCCATCCCAACCTGGGGCCAGGCAACTGCCTGCTGACAGGGAATAGCTGGCTGATTTGTGGAGCTCTTTTGGGGATACCCTGTTCCAAAGGCAAGCCATGCGTTTAAGGCTGTGAGTGCTTTGGTTGTTATGCATGGGGAAGAACAGACTTCCACTGTCAGGTCGAAGTGCAACAAGCCAATGTATGCAAGCAAATTGAACGTTAAATGCTTACATCACAGCCAGTGTGATTTGCAGGGCCAGCCCTACCATTAGGCAGAGTGAGGCAGTTGCTTTATAGAACAGATCTGGGGACTGGGGGTGGGGTGGGGACAGGAATAGAAGTGGCTGGAGGACAGAGCTGCAAATACACTCCACTGCTCTGTGCCCTCTAAGGTAGTCTTCTGTCCTCAGGTGAAGAAAAGATAGGATTAAAGTAAGATTCAACTACTAGTCTGGGTGGATTCCCTAAATGGAATGAGGAGTGAGCTGGGAGATACCATTTTGTCCATTGCTTCAACAGAACTGGGAAATGTTATTGCTTGGTACTTTGACTCTCAGAATCCACAATCATTGCGGCCATTGGATTCTGGGACTTGTAATCTAAAACAGCAGTTTTTCTAAACTGTGCACTTCAGGCAGCAAAACATCTTGGATCAACCTTGAGAATGTAGTGGCTGGAATGTTTGGATATAGAGTTAATAAGTACCGGCCACACATGGAATAGGTTGGCTAGCTCAGCTATGGATCCTGAGAGGAGACCTTGGGACATTCACTCTCTGTCTAACCTACAATGTTGTTGCTGTTGTTGTTGTTGTTGTTGTTGTTGTTGTTGCATGCCTTCAAGTCATTTCCGACTTATGGCAAACCTATCATGACCCCATGATTCTGGGATGGAGAGTGAGTGATGAGCCTTTTTATTATGACCGTAAAAGGAATGCAACTACAGATGCCATCTGAAGGGGACAAAAGCATAATGCATGAGAACAACAGTGTGCATCAAAGCACATCACTTCCTATGGCCTTATCTGCAATATCCTAAAGGTGCCAAATCCCATCTGATCTTGGAAGCTAAGCAGGATCAGCCCTGCTTAGTTGTTGGATAGGAAAGCATCAATGAATACCAGTTGCTGTGGGCTATATTTCAGAGGAAGGAACTGGCAAAGCCACCTCTGACTATTCCTTGCCCAAGAAGACCTTATGCAAAAGTCAATAGTTGACTTGAAAGGTACATAACACACACAAAATTCTTCTCCCAGTGATGGCAGGTGGCTCCCATGTCAGTGTAGTGGTGAGTCTGTTATGGGATTTAGTCTGAATTTTAAAGGAGCTAACCATCATACTGAACTTATTTTGGGATCAGAGTACAGCACCTTGGACAGCTCTTTTGAAGTGTATGCTGATAAAACTCAGAGCAGATTCACTTGCTGGATTGACTTGGAAGCCGTCAGCTGCTAGTTCTGTCCTGACCTATTGCAAGAGATCGTTGAGATACCCCCATGTCCTACTCCCTTGTTTCACATTTTGACAGGTGAATAGATATGAATCATGCAAACGCTTGCACACTTATGTGTATGGATCCTGCAATTTTTCTCATGGCCATCATGGGTAACCCTTTTTTTTTTTTTTGAACAACTGTGTTTCTGATTTGACATAGAAGAATAAGTGATATTGGTGGGAATAACACTTGCATGACTATGGTATGAGGTAGGGTGGAGTTTCTGCCTTCCACATCAAGTGTACTGCAGAAGCAATCTAGGATATTTTTCAAGAAAAGAAAGATTTAAATGCATTTCTCAATTCATGTCCAGAACCTGATTTTAGCTGAGTATGATCATGATTTTCCCTCTGGGAAGGGAAAGGGGTCAAATGCTGTTCAAGTTGTAATGTAAAAAGAATGTGAAAAGTACCGTTTAGTTCAGCTTCGAAGGCTATGTCTGAAGAGAGAAAAGAGAAAATGAGATCAGTCCTAGGTTTCTAATGCATGCTACCATATATATCGTATTTCTCTTCTATTATAATGGACCCACATAACTTGGAAGTGAATAAGAGCTGGAAAAATTACTTTTCAAAAATAATTACTTACAGCTATGGTTCAAAGGCCCAAAAAAGTAGTGATTTAGCAGTGGTTGTCAACAGCACACTCACATTTTTTAGGAAGTAGACCTTTTCTTCCCTATATTTCACAAGTAACTGCAACAGTTACTTTTAGCTAGGTTAAAACATCTGAATGTAGTAGTGGAAGGTACAGCATGAACCAGCACTTGGATCGTGTGCTGTTTAACTTCTACTATTTCTTCTCGTACTTTCATTACTGCAAAAAGGACTAAATAGCTACCAGTTCTTTATAACCAGTTAATTTCAAGCTCCAGAGTCACTGAGAAGTTTTGTTGCTTTTGATGAACAATTTCTTCTGTTGTGTCTGTCCCTGGGCTCTTTCTTGCTTTGCTTTATCCTTTCAGCCACGGTGGTAATGATTTCCAGAGTGTTTGGCAGAATCTAGCAATGGTTATGGCTGCAGGATGCTGTAAAGACATAATGATCATGCCTGCCATTGGATGGTCACCTCCATTTGGACCGTTTAGAGCTTAGGCTGAAAGTGCAGAATGGGTCTTCCAATATTATGATGTCATGGGTGTTCCTGCTGATTTGGATCGTTGCTTTCTGTCTGGAGCCAGCATCTCTGGTTGTTCCTAGAATGGAGCCTGGTTGGAATATTGATCTGCAGAGACTGAGTGGAAATGGGGAACTGAAAGCCTGTAATTATTAGCTCTGTGATAAGGCTTCCCACTGGCTTCCTGTGGCAGCTCACCAATGTGCAGCTCAAAGGATCGGTAGGGAGCTTTGTTTATGCTTTGATACCACTTGCCAGAGTGGAGAGGGCTTGCTATGTACCAGCAAGCATAAAATAAGATAAAAACAATGATTGGAAGAGAAGGGGCATCATGCTATCTTGGAATGGGCAGAACTTCTTGGCAAAGCAGTCAATCTGGATCTTCAGAACCAGTGTACAGCCTTAAAAGTTCTGTTTGTGGTTGCATGACTTGAATACAGAGAACATACTCAGAGGCAGCCATGTTGCAAAATACAACAAAATCCCAAATCCACAAAACAGTGATACCTTTATCGGGCCAATTTAAAATGCACAAAATACATTGTGCAAGCTTTCAAAACTTTATTAGTTCCTTTGCCAGGCAAAGACATGAAAAAAAAAATACAAGAGTTAAGATGGTTTGGAGGGACTGGGACTTAACTCTTTGAGGTTTCTACCTCCAACAAAAATAAAACTCTTTCATCTGGACTGCAGTTCACAAGTCTTATCTATATAGTACCTAAAAGTTTTTCCAGATGTAACAGTTCAGAAACATCTTAAGATTCAATGTTCTCTGCCTAAGAAAGCGGCAGTTAGCTTCACACAGGATGGAGTCTGCCTGGATCTCAATGGAAGTTACTTTGCTGCTGCTGCTAATGGATCTGAAATTTTATTGCCTGTCTTTTACTGCCCATTGTCCCCATCCCCCCATGGCTAAAGATAGGGAGTGGCCTCTGCTTGCATTGATATCCCTCCAGACTTTCCTAATGGATGTCAAAAGTAACATCTCAAAAGCCCTGAAGACTTTAACATCTTGAAGGCGAGGAAACCATTGCCCTATGAGGAGCGGCTTAGGGAACTGGTTATGTTTAGCCCAGAGAAGTGAAGGTTAAGAGACAACATGATAACTATGTTTAAATATTTGAAAGAATGTCATATAGAGGATGGAGAAAGCCTGTTTTCTGCTGGTCCAAAGACTAGGACACAGAGCAATGGCTTCAAACTTCAGGAAAAGAGATTCCATCTAAACATTAGGAAGAACATCGTGACAGTAACAGCAGTTTGACAATGGAATACGCTGCTCTGGAGTGTGTTGGAATCTCCTTTGGAGTTTTTTAAACAGAGGTTGGATGGCCATCTGTCAGGAATGTATTCGTGCATAAGCAGGAGGTTGGACTCAATGGCTCTTGTGGTCTCTACCAACTCTATGATTCTATGACCTGAGACAAAATTTAGCCCTGTGATTCTAACATTGTCACTTTTCTTGCCCCATATTGATTTTTAACACCTTTGCCTCATAAGTAAGAATCTCTGAAAGCTAGCATGATGTATTTTGTACATTATATTTGGCCCATTAAAGGTATCACTGTTTTGTGCACTTTGGTTTTTGTTATATTTGGAATACAGAAAGAGATCTTACAGATTCTTTATAAATATACCTAGCATTAATGCCCTAATTTAAGGGTGAGCAAAGTGTAAACCTCCAGATATTTTGGGGCTGCAACTTCCATCAGCTGTTGTCAGCAGAGGTCATGGTGAAGAATGCTGTTGTCCAATAAGAACTAGAAATAGGGATTTCTCCCACCTTGGCTTTAAATGCACCCAGCAGCTCCTTTGGGAATTGGTGTCCCACAAGGTAATTTTGATGTTGAATTTTGAGGGGCTGGGTCAGAATGATGGGCACGGCCTGGACAAGAGGGCAACATTCGATAGAAACCCTTTCTCAGAATTGGCAAGTGAGGATGATTCTTTTGTGACTTAGGATGTGAGAGATCCTGTTTGAAAGCACACATCCTTTCTCACCTGAAGACAGGCTGATGCTACCATCCTCAAAACTTGGTTACTGAAATTCTCAGGACAGTGGATCCCACACCTGAGATCCCGTTCTGTTCCTGCACCGCATAAGCACAAATTGCACATGGCCCTGAACTGGGAAGACCAGTGATAAATCTCACATGGGCACCTGTGTTCCTCTATGACTTGTACAGATGAAGGAGTATGCGCCAGATGGGTCAGACAGGGAAGGCGCTTTCTTGCATAGGTCAGCACATGGGGCATTTCCGCACTAGACTGTTATAGTGCTATTATTGCACTTTCGACATCCTATGGAATCCTGGGTTTGCAGTTAGGGAGGGGCCTTTGAACAGCAAACTCCAGGATTCCATAGGATGTTGAAAGTGGAACAATGGCACTATAACAGTCTAATGCAGAAATGGCCATGCTCTGCATACCTCACAATCCAGGAATGAATGGGAATTATTCAGAGTCAGCAACTGAGCCCTTGAGAGGCTGGATTTAGAGCACACGTCTTTGAAACACAGAGAGAGACAGGAGTATATGGAGAAAAGGGGACAGTGAGGAAGGAAGGTGAAAGATGGATGAATGATAGGGAGGTAGAAGATGGGAGATGGGGATGGTGTTTACAAGTGACTAAGTGAGTTAGTTGTGGGATTTTAATCCGAGGTCCCAGTATTGATCTGTGTGAGATGCAGCAGGCAAGAGCGAGGGATGGCAGAAGGAGAGAACTGCAGTGCTATTAATACAGAGGACACACTGTAATCTATCAGTGTCAGGCACGGGAGCCAACCTGCTGCTTTAACCCTCTCCTTCTCTGGGACTCTTAACATTTTTGTCATTTTGTAGGAGGGGCGCTATTTGCAGCTGATGCTGGAGCCAATTATGTAAATGTGCCTTCGGCAGCCAGAATGACAAGACTAATTTTGCAACCCTTAACAGCGGCCCTACTTCACTAAGAAGATTTTAAATGCTATTCCTATTGCTCACCAGTTAAAGTAATTTTGGTTTGTGATTACACTGATGATGAGCAGGGCGTGCTTGAAAATGTTGCTGTGTATCTCCTCTCCTACCAGCAGAGCTTGCAAGTTGACTTTTGAGAGGAATGACTTTATTTATTGAATTTTATCAAATTGGCGTGCAGAAGCCGTTTTGGCATGCAAAAAGCCATCTTCCATAAGAAAATGGACAGGATCCCAAAGCATCATGGTCTCAATTATGGGGTGGGGGAGTGCTTCAGCATGGCATTATATTCATTTTTTTAAAAAGGTGATGTTCAAAGCTCTGCCTGAAAAGAGTGTTCCTGTTCAAAGTTCCAGTTGGCTATTTCTTCCATGCTGGGCATTCTGTTCCTCCCTTCTACATGTTCCATTTTTATTTTAGTCATAGAATCATAGAGCTGGAAGGGATCTGATGGGCCATCAAGCTCAACCCCTTGCTCAGTGCAGGATCTTCTGCTAAAACATCCCCAACAGGTTCAACTTCTTTTTGAAAATATCCAGAGAAGGACACCTCACCACCTCTCTAGGCAGTTGGCTCCATTGCTTAAGCATGCTTACTGTTAAGAAGTTCCTTTGAATATTCAGTTGAAATCTACTCTCCAATAACTTCAAACATTAGATCTGGCCCTACCCTCTGGGACAGCAGAAAACAGGCTTGCCAGTTCCCATGCTCCATTCTGTGGGTACAGAGCATGCATGAGCAATCATTTCCTTGTTTGCCATGAATTTACCTCCTTAGGGTTATTATATACATACATATACATACATATATATATATTTAGAGAGAGAGAGAGAGAGAGAGTTGTTGTTGTTGTTGTTGTTGTTGTTGTTGTTGTTGTTGTTGTGTGTCTTCAAGTCATTTCCAACTTGTGGTGACCCTAAGGCAAACCTATCACCGGGTTTTCTGAGGCTGAGAGTGTGTGACACACTTGAGGTCACCCAGTGGGTTTCCATGGCTGAGTGGGGAATCGAACTCTGGTCTCCAGGGTCATAGTCCAATGCTCAGACCATGCTGGCACTCTCTCTCTCATTCTCTCTCTCTCACACACACACACTTCTGAAGATTTGGGGTTCCACAAGCCTGCTGATTCTTCTCTTTTGTTTCTCAATGGCCCTTTTTTGCCTACAGTCCTGGTTGTACTCACTAACTGTATTTGCTATTAGAAGTATAACTGTTTTTCCTTCAGTGGGTATCTATGGATCTTGCTTATTTGATTTGTTGCTGTTGATATTTGCTTTCAGGTCAACCTTCACTTCTGGTGACCTTCTCATAACGTTTTCTTGGCAAAGTTTATTCAGAGGCAGTTTGCCACCCTCTGAAGCTGAGACAGCATGACTTGCCCAAGGTCACTCAGTAGGTTTCCATGGCTAAGTGAGGAGTTGAACTCTGGTCTCTCCCAGCCTAGTCCAACACTCAGACCAATGCACCAGTACATAAACTAGTTGTTCACTATCAGAGAGACCCATTCTTTTGGGAGCAGGATCCATTCTGGAGCCTTTATCTAGATTCGCTTTTTAAGAAGAACATGCCTCATCATCCTGCTTATGTGAAAGAAGGAAAAAACTTGTTTGAGAATTTAATATTATAGTGAATACACTGTTAGGGACCTTATGGGTAGCACCATTTTAAACTGAAACTTTGTGTGAACTACTGGATAGCTTTTATAACATACCTTAGTTTAAATGGTATTTCATATTTTTGTCTGTGAATTTCTTATTGAATCTGACAAAGACTTGTCTAGTAAAAAAAGATCCCAGGAATTACTCTTGTTGTAATGATTCGGTCCCTACCTGGATTGTCAGTTCTAGAAGCTGCTCCTGGAGATCAACACTTTGTCCTTTGGTTGTTGCACTACTGGATTCCAAACAGAGGTCAGCAAAGTTACTTTTCTGACAACAGTCCTCAGAATTCCCAGCCAGCATGGGTAATAGCCATTCTTGTTAGACAGTTCTGGGGGACACAGCCCCAAAAGTAACTTTCTCAGATATTTGTTCAAAAGCATTCTACTTTGTCTGCCATGGTGATTAACCTACACAAACCATTCAAAGAGGTTATCTGATAGGACTGCCTTACCTCCAGTTTGGCTGGATTTTACCCAGATTCTGGGCACGTCACCTAATCCATGTTTGGACTAAATCTGGCTTGGATTCCAAACGTCCATTTTTTAAAAAAACGTAACTTGATAGACCATATAGAAGCCCAGATATAAGGCAAAATGTGTGGCCACTCTTTTGTCAATTTTTTTCTTCAAGAAAGTAATCTGCCCCTGCCTTTCAGGTGTGAGGGAAGGGAAAGGAAGTGGAGCAGATGGCAGAGAAGAAGAAGCAAGGGAGGGACATCTTGTGAGTTCAAGGGGTGAGACAGGGGAAGGAGAAAGACAGAAGTAAAGTGAGGAGTGGGAGCAGTGGAGTACAAGAAGCAAGAGGGGCATGCATTGTGAAGTTGCAAGATAAGATGAGGTAGAAGGAGGGGAGGGAGACTGAGTGTTGCAAGGGGCTATGTGTGAAGAATAAGGGCATGGAGATGGTGTGAGCAGAGGCAAGTAGGAAGGATCTGAAAAGAACACCACTGGAAGTGACTGACAAAATTTTAAACCTGTTCTATTATTTATACTGCATCTGAGAATGAACATGTATGCTTTACATGGTTCCTCTCTCCTTATTAATCTCCACGACAACTTCAGAAGGTGGGCTTGCTGAAAGGTAGTGATGTCCCCAAATTATAAAGTGAAATTCCTTAACTAAGCTGAGATTTACTATAGTATCCCTATTCCAAGTCCAGCAGTTTAGGCATTAGCCTGTGCTAATTCTCTCAGTTCAGTTGTTACTATAAAAATGGTGTGAAGGTCGCAACATAGTGGATGAAAAAAGGCAACCATAATTGTACCTGATTTGCACAATTCTGATTAGAATCATTCTAATGAATATTTGAACAGCTGCGTAGGGATGGAAGCGGTTTGCCCCAGGTGGCAATGTTTTTGGGGCTCATAGCCACACCCTCGCATGCCCTGGCCATGCCCCACGTTCCGCGGCCATGCCCCCCCCACTGCGGCCACACCCCTATGCACAGTGGTCACACCCCATGGGCCGTAGTCCCACCCCTCCGGCCCCCCCTCCACATACTCCAAGCTTCACCATTGTATTTGAATTAGAATAATTGGTATGATATGCAAAATAGATGCACAGATTTGAGGAACTAGAATAAGGCAGTCCTACACTATTGCTCATCTGCTCCCCAAAAGCAGACATCTACTCTTCCCTAATGGAAGGCCTAACCCTTGTCGTCCTAATTCTTCTTTTTCCTATTAGCAGACAAGTGCTTTCATTCACTCTGGTGAGAGTTTTTTTTTGCTATGACAAGGTATGAAATTACTTTTAATGATGGTGGCTTTGTTATTTACATCAGCTCATGTCTTCTTGTTATTCTTTTAAAATTTGTAACCTGCATAGTGTATCCCTGGGCAGAAAAGCAGGGTACAAAGAAGACAATTCATCAAAATGGCTGTCTGAAAGGCATGAGAACAGAATAATCCAGGCCACAAAGAGAGTACTGAGTTGAAAGAAAAAGGCTGGGCAATCAGATCAATAGGACCTGTGGCTGAACAGGCTTCTGGAAGTATATCTGCCATATATGCCTCCATAAGCCTTTCTAGGCACTGAGTCTATATTGCTGTCAGTTGAGACTATATGCAGCTGGTATGAATGTGGAATGAATTGTGATGAGAGAATGCCTCAGTGAACATTAATTTACTGATCTATTAATGCTGGCAGCATATATAGAGATGTATGGCGTAGAATTCCATTCTTTTGTAGAAGTAGTCGTGTGTAAAAAGTAGAATCACACAACTGTGGAGGGTCCATAATTCACTTCAAGACATTTTAGTCATGTGACTTTTACTCAATAAACTGTTGCAGATTAAACTTGCATACATTTGAATGTGCAGAACGCCATTTGTTTTAACGGAAAAAAAAAGGTTTTTTTAGATCAGGTTACTCTGTAAGCACCATTTAATTTCAGTAGGGTTTACTCCTGTGGAAACTTTGCAAAACTGGAGTCTTACTATTGGTTGAATATCAGTTGTCATCTAATTGGTCTTTTTCTTTGCTTAGATGAATCCTCCAGGAGGTACAACGAAGACTAACAATAATGCAGGAATGTGGGAGAACCTTGAATTAATTCCTTCCTGTCATTAACTGCTTTTCAATATTAGGATTTCTTTAATTGAGTTTTAATAATTGTAACTTTTAAAATTTTTAATCTGTACCTTTTTAATATCTTATTGTGAATTGCCTTGAATCCCAGGTTTAGAAGAGAGGTAATAAATAAACAACTCATCATTCTCCCTATCTTGTCATCCCAGCGGATTCAGGATGAAGGGGCGGTGAAATGGTAAGTGTCAACTTAAAAAGTGAGGGTGGGAAGGAAGATTGTGCATGTGAAAGTTGTAAGGGACCTGTTTTAAAACTGGTAAGAGCTAACACCTGAAATTGCCTTCTGTTCCTTGGCCCTTCTCACCTTTTTTGACTCATCAAAAGATTATATGCTGCTGTTTAAACTGTGGATATCGGAATTTGCCCTCTACTGAATCAGATCATGCATCTATGCAGCTCATTATTTTGTTTACTATGGTGTCTTACAGCAGTCTTTCTGTGTCCCCTGTGGATATGCCAGAGACTGAATGTGGGACGAAGGAGGTCCTAGTGGTATAAGCTGTTTGACAGTAGGATGGACAATCTCAGAAACTAGTGGGTTTCCCTTTGATGAAGGTTTTTAAACAGATGTTTCATGTTCATCTCTAAGGAACACTTTCACTGTAGGTTCCTGCATGGGCAAGAAGTTGGGTTGCATGGCCCTTGGAGTCCTTTCTGTCTCTCCAGTTCTATGATTTTGTGCCTCTCTGTATGCAAAGCATGCACTCTACTGCTGAGCCTCAGCTCTTGAGTTTATTGGCAAAAAAGCAATGTATGCAGGCAGTGAAACAAACCTAGACAACTGCTTCCAAAAACACATTTTAAAGAAGTTTATAGTGTAATACTATGTATACCTACTCAGAAATAAACTCTTTGGTTTCTGTGGGATTTATATAAAATTGAGTAATATGAAAGTTTTACATATTTAGTTTAGTGTTTGAGTGGTGGTGGCCATTTTTGCCTAGTTTTAGTAATTGTAAGGAATTTTTAAATGTGAAGTTAACACATTAATAACATGTCAGTTAACAAGGAACGCAATATATTAATGTTGTGTTTGTTCTCCTCACAGTTTAATGCAAATGAATCAGATTTCTGTGATGATAATGCTAATGGTTACAACTTCTACCCTTCTTTATATGACTGGAAGAGACCCATTTTTGAAGACTTAGAGCAGGTGATGGTTTATGGGCTGGCACTGATCTGTGGACCACCACTCTAAGTGCCATGTTTGGTTTTTAAAATTTTCCTGGGTGGCAATTTGAATCAAGGTGTTATTCCCAGAATAATACATCACACATACCTTCTTGTCTCTTCAGCCTTTGGGGATGATATTAAAGGGCCTCTACTGAAGAATTCGTTTGCTTGTGGGGGTCAAAGAAGGTGGAGTTCCGCTGACATCTGGAAGCAAGCAGTCAAAACCTGCAAAGGTATTTATTGCATTTTGTAACACAATGGAGATGGTAGGATTGACTAAAAGGAGGTCTGATTCTGAATTTAGTGATATTATTCCTTCCCCACAATACAGACATAGAAGGTGGGTGCCACAGCTTGCAGCGAGTTGCAGCAACGGGGAACATGGAACCTGCTACCACTTTCTGCTTACTACCCAGCCATTAAAGGCATGGGAGCCCCTTTCAGATAAGGTTCTGGCAAGGCCTAACTGTAGGCCTGCATTAGCATTTTACAGTGTCTCTTTACAACCATCAATAACAGCTGGTGGTCATCAGTATATACATGGCCAAGAGGCCTTTGATGGAAAGTTTGGGCACAGGGAAGACAATACTTCCCCTGATCTTTTTTGTGCAATTTCAGCATACGTTGCAGGTGCGGGCATTAATTCTGTTAGGCCCATGTGGCTCTGTCTGTTGAAATGGTCTCTTAAAATAGCTGTTCTTAAATTTTCACATCTTATATCAAAGAATATCAGTCCCAACATGACAGAAAGGAAAATCCATCTTCCAGGATAGACAACTGTAAGTTTACAGCATCCTCTTATGATGTTCAGAAGTTTAGCTATGTAACTGGGGGAGGTAAAATGAGGCGTTGCTCCCAAATAAGAATTCTGCCCCCCACATGAAATTTTCCACACTCTTCAGATTTCTAGTGTTGCTGTAACTTAACATTTCAGTTGAGCATTTAGAAATAGAGTTTAGGCAGTCAAAAAAAAGGGAGGGGGCAGGGAAGGTTACTGAGGGTCGGGGAACACAGCAAATGTAAGTGTTCTAGGTGTGAATGATTTTCAGTGTCTCACTCTGGAGTGCTAGAAATTTGATGACTGAGGGAAAATTTCTTCATTGGGAGAGAATCCCTTCCTGGGACAAAGCCTTCATTCCTCTCCCCATAGGTACATCCCTGATTTATATTTAACATTTAGTTTGAAGATCATAAATAATGGCAGTAGCATAGTTGGGATCAAATACAAACAAACAAATATAACAATTCCTTTAAGAGTAGGAAATTATTCTGAAAAACCTGTGTCCCACCTAGACCACTTCTGTATTCCACTAGTGGTATGGGTACCACCAATTGAGAACCATGGCTTTTTAGAAAACTATTGTGCATGCACTTTAAATAGTTTTCCCTTTTTAAACGTGTTACACCATGGCATATCAGTGTGAAAGCATAGATCCCCTAGCCTGTAACTCTCTGATATAGAGGACCACCAATTTTTCTCCTAATGCATCAGGGATTGGTGTCATATTTATGGCATATCATTATCATATTTGCTGTCTTTCTTGGAAACTTGCTGCAGACTGTCAGCCTATGGCTTGAGGACTGATACTGATCTGTACTTGCACTTAAAACAGCACTGCCCTAGATCTTGACTTCTTGCAAACCATCTGATGATCACTTCCTTCAAATATGCCTATGAAAGTCAATACATTATTTTAGATTTGGGGGGGGGGATGAAATATTGCTTCTATTCATAAGAACCTGAAAGTCAGTTAAGACTTATATTAAAGGCATATCCTTGATTTCTCCGACTGCTGCTGAGATGAGTAATTACTGGATATAAGAGGCCTTTCTGCACTATATTATTATAGTGCTATTATTCCACTTCTAGCATCCTGTGAAATTCTGCGATTTGTGGTTTATGGTATTGAGGCCAAGGAACCCTCTGGCAGAGAATTCTAAATGCCCCTCCCCAAATCGCAAACCCCAGGATTCCAAAGGATGTTGAAAGTGGAATAATAGCACTATAATAGTGTAGTGCGGAAAGACCCAAGGCTTCACCTCCCTCCTGTGGCTGATTGTCAATTGATATCAGAACAGGAAGCGATTCCAGGTAAAACCAAGGCTACCTGGAACACAGGGGGTGGGAGGAGAAAGAAGAGAAAGTTGTCTCTGTTTCTACTGCAATTGTCCACCAGTCTGAACCTTTGGATAGCATTTTAAATTTTAAATTGGTTTTCGGATGGTGATTTGTATCTGCTTCTCCTGTTTTAGATATGATGTTCTTATTTTGTGTATGCATGTGCCATTGAGGTGCCTGTCCACTTATGGTGACTCTTTGAATGTCTTAAGGTTTGCTTAGGGCAGGACTACTCAGAGGTAGTTTGTTATTGCCTGCCTTTGAAATTTAGCCTACAGCACTTGGGGCCCATTGACACTAGACAATTATGATGATGTTATAACACTTAACTGCTAAGGAATCCTGGGATTTGTAGTTTGGTGAGGCACTAGGCACTCTGGCTGGGAATTCTGAATGCTTCTCCCTGCACTACAAATTCCAGGATTTCATATGATGTTGCCATGGTAGTTAAAATAGAGTATAACACTATAATGGTAATGCGCATAGTGTGAATGGCCCCTTGATATTCCTTGCTAGCCTCCCATCTAAGTCTTAATCAGGCCTGACTCTGCTCAGCTTGCAAGTTCAATCTGGTGCCTTCAGGCTCATTTCTTTTCTTAGTACTGTCAGCATTTCTTAACTCTTCCTTATCTGAACCATGCAGGAAGTGTTTATAAATAAGGCATAAACTTTGAAGTTAGGAGATCTGGTTCAAGTCCCATTGGTATTCTCTTTCTTAGTCTTAGTTCCCTCCGAGTCTAGTGGAGTTACTTTTTTTGGATTACACTCCCAGCATCTTTAGGCAGTATAACCAGTGGCTTCGGGGAGGTTGTAATCAAAAAAATAAATTTTCCAAGCTCTTGTTTCCATTCTGTAGATTGGAAATTAAAATGACCAATCACCCAGGATTACTGTAAGGGGAAACACAAGAAGAAAGGCTGTAGAACAATTACATCTATTAAAAATATGAATAATGTAAGAGAAAAAGGGCCTGAGGCCTTAGTAGTGAAATAAGTACTTAAACAATACTGTCTACCTCAGAGGACCTCTTTCTGCCTCTATCCATTTAGAATGAATGCTTTAACAATAATATTCATCTAAGCAAGCAAACGGTATATTGTGACAACTGGATGTTTTAGTGGAAATCTAAAGATACACATAATAAATCCACCTGTCAGAGAAGACCAAACAATTTAAATTAACTGTATTTACTTGAGACAGAAAATGGAAATATACATCCCTACCCTCTTACATTCTCTCTGTTTGCTATTTCCAGATCTTTCAACTATATACTAAGAGCAAAACTGGACCTGTTGTGGATCATGCTATAAAGGATGAGAAGATGGCCTCTATTCACTTCCATGTGGACTGTTTTTTCTCAGGGGTTTATCTGTGAAGGAAAATCATTGCTTCAAGTACCCAGACAAACCCACATAAACAAGGAGCAAGTTATATTAAAAAAAAATCTTTATTTCATGTACCAGGATTTTTTGTGTGTAATTTTCTTCTTTTTAAAATTTTTCTTTTTAACAGTCTGAAAAAAACACAAAATAAAGAAAATGGAGGTTTGTTTCTTGAACTGGTTTGAGCTGAACATAAGCAGTATCCTTGGAAAAAAAATTATCCACCAATCCGAGTCCTCCCTCTTCTTCTGCCCCATCACCCTCGCTCTCTCTTGCACACACACATGCATATGCACGTACACACACGCACCCCACACACATTCATCTTTATTCAGTCAGAAATGCTCAAGAACTCTACAGTTATCAAGTTCTCAAAAGCAGCTTTGGAATTTAAACCAACAATTCTATCCTTTGCCTATGCTGAAGTATAGGAAACTGGTTTAAACTCATCTCTGGGACTTTGGATAGTGGTTTTATTTAACCCTTTCTGCTCTTTGCATTGTTAATAGGTTTGCAGGCTGAGGTCTGGGATTTAGCAGGAATTCTAGACATTCACTATAAAATGGAGTGTTCCATATTGATTACTAATGTCACCCAAGCTGTCTTGCGGCTCTTCAGCCATGACGGACCTCTCCTGCAGATTCCTGAGGAGAATTCATTCTGCCACTGGCTCAGCATTCCCACATACTGCTCACTCACCCTGCCCTGGGAAGGACTCCATTCTCCTCTGTAAGAGAAGAAAAGTGGGAGAAAGCAGCATTAAACTGAGCAGCTAGTGCTCAGTATGTCTTTTCTTTTTCCTGATCCCATTTAGATTTCTGCAGGAGCTGAGTAGCTGTGGGAATTGAAGGCTCTTTAAACTTGTGGGACACCAGTTTGAGTGGGAAGAGTCTATAAGAGCTGAGAGGAACTATTAGATTCCTCTCAGCAAACCAGCCGTAGCCCAGAATCTTGCTCCTTCAAGGCAACACAAAAGGCCTTGGGTCTCCTTTCTGGTCCACCCAGATTTGCACTTGGAAGCTAATTCAATTGCCACATGCTGGGAGTCTCTGCTTGTCCCACCCATCTCTGCCTTGTCAGACCTGGCTTGTCTTTATCTCCCAGCAGCAATGTTTAGAGAGGCAATGGATCCTCACACACTATTGGCATTCAGCAAAAATAATTGTAACTAAGAAGCAGCGGGACCAAGTTCCCTTACACAGATTATGGTGGTTTGAATGTCTATTGTGAGTCTATTGTGGTTGCTGCATGTGACAATTGAGATGAGGAGAGGAAGAAAGCTATGTGTTATGTGAGAGGACACCTGTTGCACAGATGCAAACCAGAAGGAACTGCTGTAGAATCAGTGATGATGAGTGATAGGCAAAGAAGATCAAGCATATGACCAGTGAGGCTGATCTTTCTACTGCTTAAAAGCATTTACACCCTTGGTCCAGAATGAGTGTGGACAGCTCAGCAAGTGAAAATTTTGGAATGAGCAGCCCAGGCCTATCACCAAAGTAAAAATGGGAGGTTTAGTCTCTTAGACTGTAAATTTTATTCCTTCCCCACAAGACAGACATATAGGATGGGTGCCACAGTCTGCCATGAATTGTAGTAAAGGGAAAGATGGAACCTGCTACCACCCTCTGCTGTTTATTCAGCCAGTGAAGGTATGGGAGCCCCTTTCAGGTAAGGGCCTGGCAAGGCCTAATTGTAGGCTTGCGGTAGCATTTTACAGTGGCTCTTTACAACCATCAATAACAGCTGGTGGTCATCGCTACGTAGAAGGCCAAGAGGCCTTTGATGGAAAGTTTGGGCCGAGGGAAGACAATACTTATGGGACTCTCTTCCCCGAGCCTTTATGTTGCCATCTTCTTCTTTCCCAGGGGCTTGCATCTCAACTCACTCAGGCAAGACTTCCTATGGCAGAGGCACTATATGTTACGCCCTCCTTTCTGTTTGCCATGGATGTCTTTAGTGGGAGAAGGAGGATGAAATGGTCCAGAGACTGAGCTCCAGGGATCATCCTCCCTCTCCTTCTGTTATGAGGTGTAGAGCTGCCAGATTCCATTAGGGATAACCTAGCTCCCTAGACTTTAAACACATTTTAGAAGAACATGAGCAGTTGCAGTTTCTCCCATCATATGCTGTGGTGATGAGAAAAACTGCACCTTGTAAAATTCTTCCTTCTGCAGTCTTAGAAAGACATGGTTAGAAGGGTCTCATGCTAACCATTTCAACCTTGCAGATGGCTCTCTTATGTAAGGCAGGGTGAGCCAACAAGTCATGGTGATGACTTGCAACAGAATGAAATCAGGGAATAACTTTGTAGTTAGGTACTTGTCACTTGGCTGGTTTATATAGGAGGGATGCTATAGTTAAATCTGGCAAGAAGCCTATCATTGAAACATGTAAGCTAGCAACATAAACAAAATGGAAGCCAGGAGCAAGTAGGAGCCAGTTTGCCTGTCTGCTTCTTTTTCAGCCTTGAAGGGAAGGGGTGTGTGTGTGTGTGTGTGTGTGTGTGTGTGTGTTTACATTTGCCTACCCCGAGAGGGAATGTTAGCAGAGGTCTCCAGTGCCACATTTAGTCCTTGTTCAGTGTTCCGAACCCAGCAATAGCAGCATCTGTCTCTCCTTGGCAGGAGATCTCTTTGCCCCAGCCCAAAGTTCTCATGGCCTGTGAGGGAAATGCAACCTACTCCAATCAGCTGACCAAGTTCTAGGAGTCTTTTTAAAGTTTCTATTGTTTCTTGTTGAATGGATTCGATTTCCATTTTCTCCTTAGAAGCCTCTCAACCCCTAAGAATTTAGTTTTCACAGTTTTCAAGCTGGAAAAAAGAAAAGATGAAAAGAAAAAGAAAATACTATCTGGCTTTCTTGCAAGTAAATCCACTTATTATATTTACATTTATTTATAGTTAGTTTTCTTTTATTAAAAAATTGCCACTTTTTTTATTAAGCTTTTTTTTTTTTTTTTGCAAGGTCACTGTTTAACCCCAGGATAGCTACACAGTTATGAGGCTAAGTTGATCAGCCTGAACTTTCTGAGACCTAGAGATCAGTGAATCAGGTGTTAACCCTTCAAATCCTCAAGGACAGAAAGGTTATCGTTAAGCCCTGTGGACCTGACAAGAACGTGTTGAATCACCAGTCACCCCAAGGGCTTCAGGAAGTTACTTCAGACAGGCCCCAACACATGTGAAGAAAGGCATCTACAGAGACACCAAAGTCACTGCATTTCTACCACTGCCTGGAGATCCTCAGGAACCCGCAAGTCCACAGTGGGTTAAAAGTGGAAAGAAAACAAACTAAAAAACCAAACCAAACTTAAAGAGTACCCCCACCCACAAATCCAAAAAGCTGCCTCCTCTTCATCCCACTTGGTTTTTTTTTTAAAATTATTAATTTTTTTTATTTCATGGTTCCCTTTTTAAATCTGTTTTTATTAAATGTTAAAATAATGGTACATGGGAAATCATGCATTTTCTTTTAAATTTATTTTCTATTTTTAATATTTTAAATTTATTTCTCTTGATTTTTTTAAAGGTTTTTTTTCTCTTTTTTCAGTTTTTTTTCAACGTTTTGTTTCTTTTGGATGTTTCGCTTGACGTGTTAGTTTCTTTTCTTTTTCTTTTTCTTTTTGCTTTTTTTTTTTTTTTGCTTTTGGAAGGTTACCCCGTGGTTGCTTTCTCCTCTCCCCACCCCATCACCCTCCCCCACTGCCCCCTCCCCTCCTGCACCCAAATCCCATGCCCACCTTCCCTGTCCCCCCCATTTTCAGCCCCCTCTCGACGGCTTCATACAGGGGTGGTCCGGCGGTTGGCTGTGTTAGTGTGGATAGAGTCCTTGTTTTCTTTTTGGATACAGTTGTGAACTTGGAGGAAGCTGTTATCCCTGTCTGAATTGTAGGTTGCGGTGGGGGTAGTGGCAGCCTTCATGGGGTCCCTGGTCAGGGTATACATCGAGATCTCCGTGGATGGGAGGGTGTTGAACCCTTTGATCCCGACAGGAGAGGCATCCCTGGAGTGTGAAGGCTCAGTGGAACGGGAACTAGAGCGACTGCGTCTCTGATAGCGGTAGCGGTAGCTGGGTATGCGGGTGATGGCAGAGGACTGGAGGTAGTCCGTGGCATGAGCGCTGGCACGCAGCTGTTTGTGCCGGTCAATAAACATGTGTACGGCCAGCACTCCCACCATCTCGGCTATAATGAAGGACAGGGCTCCAAAGTAGAAGGACCAGCCATAAGAATAACTGTTCTTCTTGGAGTCACTTTTCGAGGGGTCTCCAGCATTGGCTGATATGTACACAATGATGCCAATTATATTACTTAGACCTGAGGACAAAGGGCAAGAGAGAAGAAACCATTAGAAGGAGAATGAAATAGATCACACCTCATTTCCAGACCAACAGCTGTTTGAGAAGGGAATCAACTGCCTCATAGAGCAGTGGAGTCCCTTTCTTTGGGGGTCTTTAAACAGAGCTTGGATGACCATTTTACGGGAGTTCTTTAATTGTGAATTCCTGCACAGCAAGAGGTTGAACTAGATGGACCTTACAGTTGCTTCCCACTTGATGGATCTGTGATTCTATGAATGATGATTAGTGTGTCTCCTTGGTGCCATAAGTATTAACTGAGGAAGTCTTGTTGTCATTGATGACTACTGTGTGTTACTCTCCAGTTATTTTAGGGAAAACCTACTCTCCCCGTGAGACCCCAATTTACATGACTGTGGTTAAAAAACATAGCACCTGAACATCACAAATGTCGCTTTTGTGTAATTCATATGGATTGTGGGTACAGTTTTTTTGTCACTTTTTGTAGTGCAAATTGATCTCCTTGTGATTAATGGGAAGGAAGCCCTCCTACCCATGCTGGCCCAGTTCCTGATATTGCACAAATACACCCTTGTGTTACGCATCTGCAAAGGGGGACCTGTGCCTGGAAAAAAGCGTGTGTGTACCCAGTCTGCATATTTGGGGCCTGATTGCATAAGTTGATACACTCTGTTTACGTTCCTCTTTATGCGCAACCTTGCCCAGCAGGTTCTTGCTGTAGGGCTGGGGCTGGTACACATAATGTGGGCCCTCTTTATGCACTCAGATCTTGGGAAAGTTACTTTTGGGGATTTCCATTCCCAGGATCCTCCATCCAGCATGGCTGCTAGTTACTGGGCATTGTAGTCCAAAAGGTAACTTTCTCAAGTTCTGGTCTATATTGTACATGCAAGGGGCTACAGTTTCAATGTGTATCAGTCAGGTTGGTCACTAGTCCCTTCCAGAAAGGTGGGGGAAACAAAGGATAAAGTGTGTTCTTCACCTTTTAAAAATGATGGTGCCAATTGACTGTATATTAATTAAAATTTCAATTAAATAAAAAATGATGGTCCCAATTGACTATGTACAGAGAGCTTATCAATCACTGAGCAGCTTCCTAGAGAATATGGGGAAAAACCCTGCATTTTCCCTCTTTTAGAGTTAGCCAGGGCCAACACAGTAAAATTCTCTATTTCTGTATGAAACAAGTCCCATTAGCTCTATCTAGCCCAGCCAGTGATGAAGACTGCTTGGAGCTGCAGTTCAATACCTGCAGGGCTTCACGATTCCCACTCAAGTATAATGAAAGAAAGGTTTCTTGTGCATAGTGGGGAGGAGGAAGAGCATAAGAAGCACTACTTTTTACAATAAGCTAAACATCTACAATGCCATAGGGCCATGCTACAGAGAGCAAGATAGTTGAATTGTTGGTGCTTCCTATTTTCTTTTGAAAAAAAGATCCCACAAACACATTCCACACAGAACTCACAAATACGATTGGCATGCTTGCTGGTGAGGAATCCTATCCTTCCAAATGAGCTGCATGTCTACGACATACACACATACACAAAATGACTGCACAAAATCCATTTAAAGCACAAAAATAACAGAAAAGTCCTGTGTCACCTTGAATTGTCACAGTTTTTTTCACTTGAGCTTTTGTGTACGATTGCTCGTTTTCTCAGATGCCAGATTTTAAAAGACACTATTTTATTGATTCTTTTATTCTGACCCCTGTCCTTTCTGTCCATTAGATTTTTATTCCATGCTGCCTCCAAAGAAGTCAAGGCAGCATACATGCCCTCTGTTTATTCTGACAACAATCTCTGAAGCAGAGCAGATTCAATAGAGTGGGAAGTTCCTACATCAGTGAGATGGTAAATCTGCTTTGGATGTTAGCCTGCATTTTAAAGAGCTGTCCAAGGTGCTGAAACCTACCCCCAAATAGGACCAGCACCTGGAATAACTCCTTTAAAGTTTGGACTGAAAGCCAGAGGAGACTCATTGTCTCACTGACATGGGAGCCATTAGCTATTACTACTACTTAGAGCCTAAGCCTTAGACTGAAACAGGGGCCTGCTTAGAGTAACCCAGTTCACTTGATGCCTAAGTAGGGATTTGAAGCTAAACTTGTCTACTCTAAGTTGGCCACTCTAACCACTTCACCATACTAGTTCTCTTTTACATCCCAGCTTATTAATCTGGTTTTGTTTTGGTTTTAATTTACATAGGCACTAGGATAATACTAGGCCTATCAACTAACCAGTTTATATTGCAGAACTCTGCTGGAGCAAACTTCTCCAGTAACACACTGTACATATATTTTAGACACAACTTCTTTCATCTTCAGCTAGTAATCGCTTGCTGGAAGGAGATGATAGGAACTGTAGTTCAGCACATCTACAGAAAGGTTTTTTTAAAAAACTGTGCTGGCATATTCACTACTTGGACAGAAGCACAGAAGTAGGAAAAAAGACTGGATATGTGATTTCAGCTAATGCACAAATCTGGCTCCTCTCCAATCCAAATCAGTAAATTTGCTTCAAAACCAGATTTTGACAAATAACTCCCATCCCATGCCCTCTGGATTTCAGAGGTCCTAATGCTTCAGCATTCTTCTCTCACTATTTAGGAAGTAGTAGTATCCAAGTGTAAGTTCTGCAGAACCTAAATGTAAAAATCCGTTTTCTTTGTTGGAAAGAAGTGGAAATTGAAGACCTATGGATGTTTGGCATCATACAGATACCCTCCTCCTTGATTCAATGCAGCAGGTTTAAATGCTGACAAATATTTCAGAGTATACAAGTTGTTGTCAATCACAAGGCATGCCAAAGCTCTGGTACTAATTCCATGAATTGGCATGAATCTGACTTTAATGTAATTGTGCACAACTTTAAATAGCATGAAAATATTTAAAATAAATAAATAGAAGTGATTCTAGAAGTCTCCCTTTTCAAGACTTGGAAAAGTTATAGTTCTCTGAATTCTATAGATCAGTTCATTGCCATGTATAGGTTTCCTCCCTGAGTGGATTGGCATTGTCACCGCATAATAGATAACCATAGTGCTGCAATGAGCATGTGTGAGAAGCCAGTGAAACAGCAGTAGTGGTGTGATGATGTGAATGCTGGTTGTGTTGGGGGTAGTGGACATATAAGCATAGCCATTGGTTCAAGCTTCTTACTGATGGACACACAGCAACAGCCACAAGCATTCCTAGATGATACATTTTTGATATTAATATTTCTGAGAGAATACAGAAAGGTACACAAGCTGGAAGACAGTGCCCTTTCCCCTTCTATTTCTGCCTGAGATATAACTGCCAGCTAAGCCAAAATGGTGTGTTACAGTGTGTCTTCAATAGCTGTTTTCCTCAGGATACATTCTGGAAACAGATTTGATGAAGGTGCCACTTTCTGGGCTTTGTTCTAGGAAACTGCGTGTGCCATTAATGAGGTTATAACATATCCACAATGTGCTCTGACCTGGTGCCCTTCCACATGCCACAGTTATAGCACTATGTTTCTACTTTAGCTGTGATGACCACATCCTATGGAATCCTGGGATTTGCAGTTTAGGAACGGACATTTAGAATTCTCAACCAGAGAGTTCTAGTGGCTTACCAAACTAAAAATTACAGATTTCATGAGGTGCAGCCATGGAAGTTAAAGTACAATCATAGCGCTATAACTGTGTAGTGTGAAAAGGCTGCTAAGCTGGTGAGTTACCATGGACTGTATTAGACGTGGGCCATGGAAGTAATGTGTTACAATTAATGATGGTACCTCTAATTTGTTGTTATGGTGATGGCTCTTATTGTTATAATTATTGGTAAGCAGGGGATAACATTTTTTAGAAAAGTTAACAACTAGCAATGTACAGTTTAGGGTAATAAGTAACATTCACAGTTACCCCTAAAATGTTGCATTTGGGGAGTTGTTTTGAGATACTTTTGGTCTATTTTTTGAACTTTTAAAATGCACTAACATTTAAAAAGTAAATGAAAAAGTTATTATTACTAATGCTATATGTTAAGAAGTTGCTGTAAAATGCTCTAACAATGAGAAATTGAATAATGAATAATTATTGAATAATTGAATTTTGAAATGTTGAATATTGAATAATGAATAGTTTCTTTAAAATAATGTCTCAAGCTTTGGCCAGTATTGGCTGCCCATGTTCACTTCTGCATTTGAAGAAGACTCTAAGGTTTTAACAGGCAACATTAGCTTTTGCAGTCTCTGGATAGCATGAGGCTCTGAAAGTCACCAAAGGTGGCATAAATACTGGGAACTTGACCTTCCAGCAAAGCAGAAGGGGAAATGGGCAGATCTACCTTCAGTGGGTCAGGGAATCCATGCCAGGTTTTGTTCCAATATTTCAATGAGGCTATTCAAGGTGCTAATGGAGCCAGAGTGGTATAGTGGACTAGGACTCCTGGAGATGAAGGTTCAGACCCCCATGCAGCCATGGAAATGCACTGGATGATCTTAGGCAAATGACCGTTTCTCAATCTCAGAGGAAGGCAAAGGGCAAATCTCTTCTGAAAAAAGGTTGCCAAGAAAACCCTATGATAGGGTCACCTTGCCATAAGTCGGAAATGACTTGTAGCCCTACCCCTGTGATGAGTTCAAGGTGCTGAACCTATTTTTTGAGTTTAGGCTCTTGGATAACTCTTTAGCAGCCTAGGGTAGAGTCAGTGCCCTGCCAACATTAGAACTTATCACCTTCCGCGTAAGGCAATAGCTTTGACTCTATGCTTTGAAAAGTTACTAACTGGGGAGTTCTGGGGGTTGAAGTCCTTCAACTACTTCTCTGTGCTCTTTTTTTAGTTCAGACCCACCGTTAGCCATGACAACTCTCACCTGATCCTGGCATTGTGATCATCACTACCTCTCGCATGGGCCCAATCTCATGGAGGCACCCATGTGGGTTTGAATGGACATACAGAAACCCAAATGATGCTGCCTGAAGATGATGAGAATGTAGTCAAAACAACTTGAGGACCAACCATTTGGGAAAATCTAGGATAGCTTACAGTGAAATGTACAGCTATACAGTTACCCTTATTAATCACTGATCTTAGAACATAAGGTCAGGGATTGATGGGACCAGGCACTCTTTTTTGAGCAATGGTCAGCTAGATGCCTTTAGGAAGCCCACAGGTTGGCCCTAAAAGCCAACACTTTCCTATGCTGTATAGAATGTACACCTAACGTTTAGGGAAGGAATTCAATGACAGTAATCCACATTCATCATGGGATGCAATCACAGACAACACATAATCACAATAATTAGAAAGTAGTGATACAATCCACAAATTATGGGACAGGTTATTATAAATAAACAAAGTCTATATGGATGTTAGAGCATTTTTAGAGGGGAGTTGAAAGGTTCCTACCCAACTTTGCTTAAATTCTAGGCTTGCCTTTCACAACCTAGATCCCTCTAAATGTATTAGATGACAGCTCTTACCATCCCTAGTGTGGCCAATAGATGTGTTAGCTGAGGTGATGGTATTTGTAGTCCACAGAAACCTGTACAAACTAGATTGGAGAAAGATGCCATCTATCCTATATTTTCCCAATAACTAGTGGAAAAGCAGTGCTCAGGCTATAACACTTCTAACAGGAGTTGTAGACTCACACGATCAAATATTTCTCCATGAAAACAGGCAAGCAATAATGACTGAACCTAGAGAGGTAGCATATCAAGGTAAAAGCTGGGTTGGAACTTGTCTTCTTTTTATTAGGTGTTCTACACAGAGGGATGTTTAGGAGCATTCAGTCATGTCAGCCTCTACTTTCAAGTGGAAGTGGCAACTTGAGATACTGAACAAGTCTTGTTCACTCTTCTGAACTCATTCTTTTTATTCTTCAGCCTTGCAGCAATGCATAAATAATGAAAAGCTGTTGGATTTTTGAACTCTTTTTTAAAAAATTCTACTGGTGATTAATTCAAGCAAATCTGTGGCTAAATAATGGTGATAAGAAAGAACACCATTTCTCTGCTATGCTTAAGATGAAGCACCATTACTTTTGCACCTGCCTATATGACCCACTGCAGAGTTTGGAGGTTATTCTTTTGGACAGCTCCTAAAATGCCCCATGTTGCATATGGTCACCACCCCTCCCAGAATCTCCCAGTGGCTACACCAGCTGGGGCATTCTGGGAGTAGTGATACGGAAAAGTAACCATTCCAAGTTCTTGCCAATATCCTCCTAATACCCGGTCTAGAAAGGAGATGATAATAGGAGAGGTGGCTCTTTGCCATCCATTCTATGCAGCCAACCAAGCAGTGAGTTCTGGTTTTCTCTACTAATCAAACAGGCAGTTAAGGCAGTGGGAGGACCAAGCTAGGAGCTTATTGGTCTCTTTCAATATTTGGAAAGTCCCCTTGGAAAGTATCATTCTTGAGGTAATCCTTCTCGTTTCATATCTGAACAGGAGGTTTTGCAAAACAGATGAACTTACTTTGCGACATCTGAGGTTTTGAACTACCAGAGCCAAAACTGTTCCTGGCATAAGAAGATCCATTGCTTAAGCCTGAATGCAGAGCTTGGAATTAATCCCCCCCCCCCGCAACAAAAGTGTAACTACTGTACCTTACAACTATAATGTAGCAAGAGATAGTGTCACTCCCTTAGCAATGTAAGTATTTTTAGTTGCTTTCCCAGTTATGGCAGGTGGTCTCAGTAAATGTTGGAGGGAGAATATCAAATGGTTCAAGTGCTGACTTGCACTGTATCTCATAAGACTGTGTCATGCTTCCTTGTGCGTGTTGAGGTGATAATGTTCACAGGAAGAGATACATCATATACCATACACCAGTGGGTTACAGAGCTCAAATTTTTTTTTTTAAAAAAAGAGGTTTAAAGAGTAACTATATTTTTTAGTGTTTTTGAGAAACGGAAAAATAAAGACACACTTTTAAAAGTATCAGACTGGAACAGTAGCTATTTGGAGTGGGCTGGGAAGGGTGGGAAATGTAGTAGTTTATTTTAAAAAGTAACTTCTTAAGTTCTGCCTTTGTGAATCCCTATCCTGTCTAAAGTGAGGGCACAATTGGGATATGATGATGACAGTGATGATGATGACAATTATGATTCTGTTTTTTTTTCCCTCACATTTTCCCCAGCCTTGAGGCTCAAATTGTCAGAGCAAAGGAAACATGCTTATGGGCATGCTGTGTCCTTTCGTGGCTGGTGGTGTATGTATTTATTTTAAAGTATTTAGGTACCTTCCTTCATCCTATTAGATATCATGGCAGTGCACAGAATACCTCCCAATAGTCTGTCCCAACATAACCTTTCTTGGGGGTGTGTGTGTCTGGGTTAAAGGACCAGATGGCACTTTTCCCCTCCTCTCATTCTATATGCAGAAGCCAACCAGACTGGCAAGTGAATTTTACCTCAGCACTGGTAAGGGAACAACAACTTTCGCTGCAGCTGAAGGCAGCTAAGCTAGCAAAGGGGGCAAAAGGAAGGCCATGTGTGGCACACACAGTTCTGTTTTCCACTTTGCCACCATTCTCATTCACCCCAGCATCTGCTGCCTGAGGCAACTGTCTTGCTCTGCCTAATAGTAGAGCAGGCTCTGCCCCTTTCCCAAAAGGCTTATGATCCTTAGCTGAACTCCAGTGCTGCAAGTGAGCTCAGATGGGAGAAAAGTAAGGCTATAGGGAGGTAAACTATGGGCACAGACTAAGCTGGTCCTGTTTTTGCTTTCAAAATTGGGTTTCCTACCCCCAGCTCTGTATACAATTGGAGCAGAATTGAGTTGAAATAGGATTCTTCCACTGTTGTATCTGGTGTCTTTTCACACTGTTCAGTGATAGCACTTTAACTGTCATGGCGGGATCCTATTGAATCTTGAGGTTTGTAGTGTGTAGAAGCACTGGGGCTTTCTTTCTAAGAATTCTAAATACCTCTCCCTAAGTTGCAATTCCCTGGATTCCATAAGAAGTTGCCATGACAGCTACAGTGGAATGATAGTGCTACAATTGTGTAGTGTGAAAGGGCTTGTGGTCTGACCCTCACCTAAAACAGTTTATAACCTCCCAATGTGAAAGGTAGCTATGCATCTTCTCTTTTCCTGTGGTTTAGTGGACATCTAAACTAAATTAATTTAAATGCAGAAATAGGTAGCTGCCACTGTAACTGCACAAATGTTTATTACCTCTCCTTTAACCTTTTGACCTCTCTGATTGCTTCCAACATATGGGGTCCCTCCCTCTGTCACTTGTGATTTCCCTCCCATTCTTTTGCTCCACAGATGGGCAGCCCGCTTGTCCCTCCTTTACCTGCAGACACGAAGAAGATGCCGGCACTAAGGATGATGTTATGTCGGGTTTTGTAGAACTCGCTGGCTGCAATGCAGAGTCCACCCATGAAAAGCAGAATCACACTCAGGATCGGAAAAATACTAGAGGCCCTTACAGCCCCTGTAAGCAAAGAAGAGGTGGGGTAGGGTTGGAGGGGGCATTGGGATGGGAGGAGAGGAAGCATGATGGTGTGGGTATGAGCCAAAGGGAAGGGAAAAGAAACAGATGGGAGAAAAGTGGAGCAGGAAGAGACAGGAGGGAGGGTGAGGGTTGCAGTGAACATGAACCAAAAAAAAAAAAAAAAAAAAAAGACAAAGCAAAGAAGCACAGGAATTGGAAGGCCGGTGATGAGGAGACAGAAGGAAGAAAGAAAGAGAAAGAGAGCGTCAACAGAAGAAGAGAGCTATTACAAATGAACTGTCAACATCTTGTTTATTAGAAACCAGCAGTGCACTTAGGGAGAGGAAGAGCGGTCGAATGGCAACTGGTTGTGGGCAGAAGTTTACTAGAGTCCTTTATGCAACCAGGAACCCCAAAGGCATATTTCTCTGATCAAACAGACAGTGAAATCCAAAGACCAGAACACTACTGTCAGTGCAGTGGGATATTCAGCATACAGCCGACAACTACAATCAGTGGAGACATTGCAAGAAAAAAGAAGAAGAAAAAAAAGAAACCACACAGACATTCTGCAGAAGAGGATGTGGAGGACTTTCCTAAGGAAGTCATAAGAACAATCCTTGCATGCATGCAGACATACACTTGAAGAAAACATATATGCATTGCACATAAATGAAGGCAGAGTCCCATGTGCTCAGTCTCATCCATCCTATCCTCATCTATTCCAGCCAGCAGATGGCAGTAGCATGCAGATATTTAACAAACGTACACACAAGTGCACATCCCAGCCTCCCAACAGTGTATTTCAGGTTGAGGCATGTAGAGAGTATGGGCAGCCCCACTCATTGCACTTGCTGTTGGAAAGCTGCAGGAAGTTCTAGGAGAGCAATTCGCTTTTTTTTAAACCAAAGAATGGCCACTCTGGGGAGTCTGAGAAGGGCTGTTGAGGCAAAAGAATAGTCTGGGTGTGTGTGCATATGGGTCTCTGAACTGTATTTTGCCCACCCTTCTTTATAATTTTTGTTTCCTTCAGGAAGTGGATAACATGCAATTGTTCTTAGAAAGTGCAAAGAACATTGTAAAATAAGCCATTGATCCCTTAGTGAAGAAGAGATGTCACTCAAAATGGGTTGACAATTTTGTATCAGTACTATTTCCTACAACCTTTGAATCGAATTTTGCCACTTTGAAAGTGTGGAGGTGTGCATTTTGTTGTTGTGTGCCTTCAAGTCACTTATGGCAACTCCAAGATGAACCATTCACAGGATTTCTTGGTAAGATTAGTCCAGAGGAGGTCTGCCTTTGCCTTCCTCTGAGGCTGAGACAGTATAATTTGCCCAAGATTATCCAGTGGGTTTCCATGGCTGGATTTGAACCCTGGTCTCTCAATGTCCTGGTCAAACACTCAAACCACTACACCACACTGGCTTTTGTGTGTGCATGTGCCTTTAAGTCACCTGTCGCTTATGGTTACCCTGTAAATTTCATAAGGTTTTCTTAGGCAAGGAATAGTCAGAGGTGGTTTTGTCTTTCCCTTCTTCTAAAAAAGTGGTTCTTAACCTTTTCTTTATCATGAAACCCCTTTAAATATCTTTCTTTTGCTGTGGATCCCCAAAACTGAACTCAAGATTTCAAACCCTGAAGTGCATCAAATATTTATTTAAAGTTGTTCATTAATGGTCTTCAGATTTGGAAAGAAGGGAGAAATAAGGAAATGCACACATTCTTATTGTAATATTTTATTGGAATGATTCTGTACAAATTTGTCTTTCTTTTTCTTTCTATCTCAACTGTAAAAGCTCATAACATATCTTCAAACCTTCGCAGACCCCCTGTGAGGACATCACGCCTCCCTGGGGGTCCATGGACTCCAGGTTCAGAACTGCTGCTCTAAAATATATAGCCTACAGCACATGGTTTTCATTGGTGGTCTCCCATCCAAGTATTAACCAGGACTGACACTGAGACTTCTTAGCTTCCAAGATCATATAGGATCTGGTGACTTTAGGCCCTCTGTGTGTACTTAGGCAGTGCTAAATGTCACACTGAACAGAGTACAGAGCATTCATGAAAACGAACACCCAGGTTAACCAGTATCACTGTCATCATCCCTATTGTGTATTGAGTAAGCTTTAGCTCTTTTGCTCTTGTTTGCCTTTCCTTTGGCTCTTTCTGTTTTCTTTGTCAAATACAGAAAATGATCACATATCAAGCAATTCTGATTTCTACCTGATTTGGCCAGATATTATGTTGTTTTGCTCAAGAAGGCATGGATTTTGTGTAAATCCACAAAACTGCAAACAAAACATGGGAAGGCTGTTTATGTGCTATTGATATTTCCATACATGAACAGAATGCTGCTGACACACAGCAAGTTGCTGTGGAAAAGATAGAAGCGATCATGTGCAAGTCCAAAGCAGATCTTGAAAAAGTAAGTTCCCCAAGCTCTGGTCTACAGGATTTCTAAGCTGTATTAGACAGACAAGACAAATATCTCTTGCCTTTCCCAGATTTCTGGCCATGTTTCAGAGATGGTGCTATGCTACGCTAATGACTTCTGGAAAGCGCTAATGAGATTTAACAGTAGGGGATGTCAGCAAATGCCAAGAGATATTCACCATCGGAGGACGATGCCCTACATACTGAGGGATATTTTTTTGAGACCATGGGTGTGCATATCACAGCATGTTTCCCCCCACCTCCATACATCATTTATTAAAACAAATTAAAAAACAACAGAGTTTTGTGGCAGTAATGCAGGGCTTTTTCTGGCCAGTTTTGACTGGCTGGGAAAGGACTTTGAACACATCATGCAAAAGCAAATCTATCCATGCAAACTAAGCTAATCCTGTAGGATTCATTGCTATTAGCAGTGGGAGTGTAGTGGTAATTTTTGGAGTGCACGAACTCAGCCTGTCAGCTCCCATAAACAGTCCTGCATGGAGAATCCAAAACACAAGCAATTGTGTCAACTGTTTCAAGGAATCAAATTCTAGAAGTTTTAAATACCACTGGGAGCATGTCTTCTGTAAAGCCAGTAGGTCCTGTCCATTTGACACCAAGTCATCCCAAAATATTCTACACTGCAACAAGGGAAACTCAGAAGAATATGGCCAACATCCTGTTTGGCAGTTATGGCATTGTAAGCTGGACCTAATATCTTGTAACTGCTTCTTAATGGAAGCTGTATTCATTAGCATTGGACCCACTTCTTTTAAATGCTGTTGGTGGAAATGGAACAGTGGGAAGCAGGGCGCAAGCCCTTAAGCAGAAAAGGAACACACTGATCTCCTTTTCTCTGGTCCCTAAAAGAGAGTGGATGCCAAAGGGCTTCCAAGGTAGATGTATAGCGACCCCAAGCTCTGAAGGGTAAAAGCATGCCAAAGGAGATTCTATGCCACATGATGTATCAGTTGCCCCACTTTTCAATGAATCTTCCTCAGAGACATGAATGAGGCCTTTCCATCCATTTCTACCTCCATGGAAGATCTTTCTAAATCCACCCTGCCTGTTCAGTCCTGAAGAAAATATGCAAAATATGCAAAGAAGCATGGGGCCTCTAAGGCTTTAGCTAGTAATTTGCAGATGTGGAACTTCTGAAGGTTCTAAGCTGAGACCTACTTAATCTCTCAGTTGGGAATAACAAGCTCCTTTTGAGGAATTTGTCCATCCAGTCTCTGGAGAACTCTGTCCAAGGTGCTGAACAGTTCCTCTGCTGGATGTAAAGTCAAAGCTTTCACGGCTGGAATCCATAGGTTGTTGTGGGTTTTCTGGACTCTGAGGCTGTGTTCTATTAGTATTTTCTCCTGAGGTTTCACCTGCATCTGTGGCTGGCATCTTCAGAGGATCTGGTGGCATGGAAGTGAGACAGAGTATATATGCTTGTGTAGTCCCCAGGTGGGGGGAAGCAATTAGCATATGTTACAGTCGGTCTGTGTGATGGCCTATTGTTAAATAGGATATCCCCCAGGATTGTATTGTTAGTCAGGGGATATGCATAACAGTGCGTTAATTACATTAGCAATCCATTGTATTGTTTCTTGTAGAGGGACCTCCAGAGTCTGGGTGGTATTCATTGGCATATTTTTGAGTCTTGATTTTAGTGTTCTTCAGTACTGGTAGCCAAATTTTGTTTACTTTCTGAGTTTCTTCTTTCCTGTTGAAATTACCCATGTATTTATGGATTCCAATGGCCTCTCTGTGTAGTCTGACATAGTAGTTGTCAGAATGGTCCAGAATTTCTGTGCTTTCAAAAAGCATTCTGTGTCCAGGTTGGTTTATAACATGTTCTACTACTGCTGATTTTTCTGGCTGGATCAGTCTGCAGTGTCTTTCATGTTCTTTAATTCATGTTTGGATGTTGCATTTTGTAGTCCCTATGTAGACCTGCCCATAGCTGCAAGGTATGCGGTAAACTCCAGCAGAAGTTAGAGGATCCTCTGTTCTCTCTCCTCAGACTTGTGAGAAACTTGCTACCTTAGACAAGGCCTTGTGATACTGACCATGTCTGACCTCCTTGAACCTGACCTAGTACACTCCCAAGAGATGACACAATCCTATCAGAGAAATGGTAAATAACCAAGGAAACTTGAATAGATGTTTTGCATAATACGAGAGCAGTAAGGTCTTCTCAGAAAAAGGTATTATGCAAGACATCTGTACAATACCAGAAATACAGACGTGCATCCAAACTACAGGTTTCTTATGAGTTCTAGCAAGTTGCTTTTGGATTTCCTCTTTCTTTTTGTCTTCTCTGCAATGGTACCCTATTTGTGCAACACCCTTTCTAGGGAAGCAAGACTAAAACCAACTTGGCTGGTGTTTTGGTGTCAACTGAGGATGTCTGTCTGCCCAGGCATTTTAAAGGGTTCATCTGCCCCCTTTATAGTCTGCTACATTTTAATTTGTTTTGTGATTGTAATTTGTATTATATGCCCTGATATCTTATGATGATGCTTGAAAACCAATACATACATAAATAAGCAAAGAAATGAATTCAAACGATCAAAAGTTGGCTTCAAAAGGAATCACCATTCACACTACTTTGAATATGCAGTTGCATATACGGTATTGCACAATCAACACCATAAACACGTATATTTATCATATCTGGATTTCCTTCTTCCTCTCAGTGGCTCAGACTACCATTTCCTGCATTATATTCTTACAAAGCAGAAATAAAGGTGTGCTGGGGCCACCCCAAAGCTTTGTAGCTGAATAAATCCATAGCTTCCTGGTCCAAACCTAGCACTAGATCTTATTGGTTCCCAATCAACACACAAACATTTTAAAGGGATTTGCAAAACTTTCTCCTTTCTGTAAGAAGAGTCTAAAGGCACATCTAGTCCAGAATTTTGTTCTCACAGTGGCTAATCCAATCCCTATAGGAAGCTCATGAGAACATATGGTACTGATGATATACATATGCTCCTCAGCAACTGCTATACAGAAGCATGTTGTCTGTGAATCCAAGAGTCATCAGTAGCCATCATGACTAGTAACTACTGTTAGCGTTATCTGACATTCATTGTCCAATCCAAAGCCATGACAATTCTTACAACACTATTTTCTCACCAAAAGGAAGGCTTTTGAAAGCAAGCTTGCTTTTATTGTACTTTGAGATGCTTTGAAGGGGGGGGGCTAGTCCAGCAAATAACAGCATATAAATATTTATCTGAATAAAATAAAAAGTAACTTCAGCACCATGATGGTGTGAGCTAAATGGATCCACCAGTACAGAGTAGTAGTGTATAGAACTTAGTAAATTAGAGTGCTATCCTACATATATCTACTCAGAAGTAAGTCTCACTAAGTTCAGTGAGGATTACCATTAGGTAAGTGAGGATCACATTATAGCCTAGGGTAGTTGCTTGTCTACAACTTCCCCAGGATGCCTACTGGTCCTTTTTTGAAATCCAGACAGAGAACATTGAAACTCCTCCCTCTAATGCCCCTAATGGTGAAGTCCTCGACCTCTGTCTTGTGACTTAATCCACAACTAAAGTGAACCCAGAGGGACAAAGGTAGATATATTAATATTTAACATTAGATTGAACTACTTAGTATATTATTTAAAAATTTATGTCCTTTATATGGTCATGTTTTAAGGCTGGGTAGTAGATTTAAAGCTTTAGTAAAGGCTTTAATGATCTTGCCTGAGTTCTGAGATCTTTGGGAAAAAGCTTTCTCTTGATCTCACAGACATGTTTGTGAGGATAAGAGTGAGAAAAAGTGTGGTAGATCTTCCCAAGCTACTTCTCTGTTTTCTTTCTGCCTTCAAACAAATACCTTTCTATTCAGATAAGCTTTGGCCACTAACTAGCTACCACGGTCTCATAATGGGAAGTGTTGTTACTTTCTTCCCCTTCTTGTTATGTTTTCAAAATCTTTAAAATCTCTTTTGATCCAATGCTTTGGTTTAATATCATTGCTATTTAGCTGTTTTTAAAATTCTCTTTCAGATTATAACTTTTTGTTTGTTTGTTTGTTTGTTCGTTCGTTTTGGTCCATTCTGTTTCATTTCAGGTTGTAAGCCACATTGGCTCCTGCACGAGAGAAAGACAGAACATAAATGGATTGGATAGTATTCCACACTTTAAAATGTGAGGCAAGGCCTATTTTCAAGATCTTGGACTGGAGATAAACCAGCAGTCCACATACAACAAAATTCTATAGAATTTTAGCTTAGTATATGAGATACTGCTTACTGAGGCCTAAGTTCTAAACTTTTCTAGATTGAACTAAGGCACTTTCTAGTACAGATCAGTCACTTTGGCTGAGTTAAGGGCCACATGCTTGATCCAGTTACTGGATTTTGGCAGGCCTTGGAGAACTCTTGCTTAAGATGTTCTCAGTGGTCCCTGTCTTCATTGAGTGGGCCCATTTCTGTTTGCTCCTGCCACTGCTGACCATTCATTGATCCTGGCCATCTGAATCTGTACCAGACTTCTGGCTTGCTGGATCTAAATTTTTTTCCATTTTGTTTTTCTTCAGAGTTCCACCTCATTTAGAGTAAGGTGAAGCTTTGTAGTAGTTACCAGTGCCAGACATGGTAATGCTTGGTGATCTAGCACAGATCAGTCAGCAGATCATAATCTACCTTTTGCCTATTTCTGATCTAATCCACACCACCAGCTAGACAAGAGGCTGTTTCAAATTCCTATTGTTGGAGAAGAGGTTTTATTGAGCTGCTGCAACCCATTTTCCAATCACAGGGCTTGACTGGAAAAGAAATCTACCTTCTCCAATATGTTTATGCAGATATGTAATGGTTTGCTGCAGCATTACATATGTGTGTGTCGTGTGCATTTTGCAGTTTAAATTCTTCTCCTCTTCTCCTCTTTTTTGGTGCCTTAGTTTTTACAAAAGTAACCTATAATTTGCCTTTGAGATTCTTCTTCATCAGTATGAATTGCACTTTTCTCTACTGATCATCAGAACTGCTGGTGTCCCAAACATGGTGCGTCCCCGCAGTTGGGACACTGGCTGCCTCCACAAGCAGAAAAAATACTGGACAGGTGAAGTACCTGAGGTGACACAGTAGAAGACTAGTTCAGTTCACAAATTAGTTGAATGTCACTAACATTTTGCAGTCAGAAAGTCTCCTTTTGCTCTGAAATACACTTCATCACAAGTATGTTTATTCCTGTTTTAATTATCTGAGAAACAATATGGAGGAAATGTGTTCAAGATAACCAGGAAAGGCGTGAGATGGAACCTGTGACCCCAGAATCTTTCGCAGCACGCACAGAGACAGGCTAAGAGGTATTGTTGCACTTGGTTTCAACCCCTCCCATCATTTGCCATCCCCAGCTTGCCCATCCTCAAGGGAATGAGCATTGTATAATGTCATCAGCCAGAGAACGAAGGGCATCCAGCAGCACTCAGCACACATGATAGTTCAAAGGAAAAAAAGCTGCAGACTTACGGAGGAAATATTCTGCTGTGTCGGCTTCATACTCCGTGTCCTCGAGGAAGTGATCGATTTGCTTACACAGACCTTTAAAATTCCCTACAATACAAGAGGAGAAACAACAAATGAGAACATCAGAAACTGAAGCAACCCAGGTCTCTTTCTTTCCTACCCTTTGGCTTTCTTTCCATTGGGCCTTTCCTAGGGAAGATCATTTCTGGCAGGCAACAAAAACGTCCTTCTGAAATCAGGAGACTTTTACCCCTGCTAGTGTTTGTCTCCAGCAGTTCAAGTGCAATATTTTGGGATAGAGGAAAATACAATTTTCACCTCCTGCCCCTCTAAGCAAGCGTTTCTATATCATGCAACAGTGCAGTATGTGATTACAGGACTGTCACAGTCACCTAGTGGACAATGCCCTTGCCGTTGCTGTGCTGAGCGTGTGCCATTTTGTGCATTTGATTAACCCTCTGTCTTTATTAAAAAGAGACTTTAAAGGCTGAGTACTCCCTTGTGGGCTATTCAAATGTGGAGCATTCTGGCACCCATTTTAAAAACACAGCACAAAAATATCAAGTTACCTGCAGATATGTGTCACATTAAAAAACAACCAAACTTCCTCAACTGTTCTTTACTCCTGATTCATTTTTTTATGTCCCTAAAGCTGGTGTCCCCTATCTGACAGGCAGTTTGGTGCAGTAGTTAGAGTGCAGGACTGGTTTTAGTCCCCAGACTCCCCACTAAATCATAAAACTCACTCGATGACCTTGGACTAGTCACATACTCTCTCTTAGCCTGGCTTATCTCAAAGGGTTGCTGTGAGAATGAAGTGGGGAGGAAGGAAAACTATGCATGTTGCTTTGAGTTCTTTTGAGGAAAGGTAAGATATAAACGTAGCTAACAAAAGAAAGATTTCCAGTGCTGAAACTCTCATCTTCCCAGGTGGTAAAAGGTCAGCAAACAATCTCCTTACAGGAAATTTTGTGCTTCTCTGGTGTCTTAATTACCCTTTCCTCCATGCATTATGATGGGAGTGAGATATTGCCCCACTGAAAGTAGATTTGATTTAGGGTCTAACTTTCATGCTAAAAATAAAATCCTTTCTATGGGGTCACCTTGGGATCCTCAAGAGAAATTCTCAGGATTTTGTACCATAGCTACACAAACATATGTCACACGTACTTATATTTGTATAAGCCAAGTGACCTATGAGACACCTTCATCCAAATCGCTTAAATATGTTTGCTGATATGTCATGACAGTTTATATACAAAACTTTTACATATATACAAAAAGTTTATATACAAACAAAATAAAACAAAACAAAACATCAGGCTTGCTTAGTGCAAATCTCCACCAGCTGTCAGGTGATGTGATCCTTGTATTGACTGGCAACATTGAGCAACTAAATGCAAATCAAATGTGCAACTGAATTCTCAACAAGATGCATAACCAAATACACAACTGAATGCGTGTCTGTAGTGGCACCACATATGCAACTCTGCTTCTGCAACTTTGAACTAAACATGGATAGTATGTAGCAGACAAACATGTCTAACTACTTCCATAGGGCAACTTATGCATGTTACTACTAACAACATTCTGGTCTTTGTATTCATATGTCTACTAGTAACAGGTATAGCCTACATTCAGACATCATTACAGTGAAGTTAGCTGTATATGCCACCACAAAGAGCTTTTTTTTCTTTAAGAGAACAACTATAGAGTAACACCACGGGATTTCAAAACCTATACTGTTTTCTCCCCCTGTCATTTACTTTTATAGACTACTGCTCCCAGAACCTTCCAGTCAGCATGGATACGGTCTGAAATAGTAATGTTTCCAAACAAAATGTTTCCAAATGTTTCCAAAATTTATATTCTTACTGATAGAGACAACGTTTTAAAAATCTCTGTATTATTTTAAGTGCTTTTATTTGTTGTGCACTGCTGTGGGACCCCTTGTGAACTGATACATAAACACCAAAACAAACAAAAAGTATTAAATGCATGCAGAACTGATCTTGTTGTTGCTGTTGTGTGCTTTGAAGTTGTTCCTGGCTCAGGGTGACCCTAAGGTAACCCTATCAAGGAGTTTTCTGGGGCTGAGAGTGTGTGATGCTCCCAAGGTCACTCAGTGGGTTTTCATGGTCGAGTGGGGAACTGGGTCCAGGCCTCTGGGGTTGTAGTCCAATGCTCAAATCACTACATCATGCTAGCTCTCTACATCTAGAGCTACATCCCTGTAAATATGTCTCCATATTTATAATTTTAAATTTGGTGTGGGTACATTAGGGGTTGACAGCCAGCATGGTATAGTGATTTCAGTATTGAGCTAGACACTGGGAAATCACGATTCAAATCCCCGCTCAGCCATGAAAACCTACTAGGTGACCTTGGGCAAGTCACACTCTCTCAGCCTCAGAGGAAGGCAAGGGCAATCCCCCCCCAAACAAATTCTGCCAGGACCTACCCATAGATTTGCCTTAGGGTCACCATAAATCAGAAATAACTTGAAGGCACACAACAACAACATGTTAGGGTTTGGGTTTAGGAAAGTGCTTACATCTCTGTGATCGGTACCCACAACTATTGTCCCCACCATTAACACTCAATCAGTTGTTTAATTTATACTTTGCCCTTCCCTGACAAGAATGAGGCTTAAAGTGGCTTACAGAGTAAATCACTTATAGATAAAAACACATCAAAAGTTCAGATTAAAATCATACTGAATTGCCTATAGAATTAAAAACATATAAAGCATTCATTTTAACAGCATAGATTAGAAACAGTAGAGCACTAAAGCAGAAAAGCAATTATATAAAACAATCAGTTCCCAAATGCCTGCTGGAATAGAAAAGCCTTCACTTGACAGTGAAGGGACAGCAAAGAAGTAGCCAGCCCAGCTGCCCTGAGAAGGGAATTCCAGAGTCTTGGAGCAGCCATGGAGACAGCCCTCTCCCACTTTCCCACCAGATGTGCCCGTGAAGGGGGTGGGACTGAGAAAAGTGTAATCAGATATGAGTGTCTCACACCTGATGGCCATTTTATTTGTGCGAAGAATTTACACGCGCAATGGGACTGAGCACAGCAGGGAATGGCCATGGATATGGCAATCACAGCAGTGATAGAGCCTAAGCCATGTTGTGGAAGCAAAAGGGAGTGAAGTGGTTGAACTTTTTAAAACTGCAGCATCTCATATCTGAACACAGAACTAATACAAATCTGGTCTCAGCTGGTGTAGCTAAGTACACTGTGCATTGGAGTGGCACTGTAATAGTAAGTGTTTCTATGAAGGACAACAGGAATGTAGATCTCTGAGGCACGTGAATAGAAGTGCAAAGCAGCAGCACCATATACTGTGTAGTCTCTCTCAAACCACTTTCAACTCTTTTATAAACAACTAGTGTATTTATCTACTGTTGCCCAAGATTTTATTTTCCTCCTAAGAACTCAGCAAACTGTCTTTTCCAGTATCTGTAACTTTTCCCCATCTTTCCCAATGCAATCTGTATTCAGAGTTATGTACATACACAGTTTGGGGTCCTAAGGGAGCATGCAGTCCTCTTCTTTGCTGCTAGGCCTTGAACCCCTGGCAACCAGCCTATTCTAGTACCTGTAACTTTTCCTCATTTTTCCCAATCCAATCTGTATTCAGAGTTGTTAACATACAGAGGTTGGGTTCCTGAGGGAGTACACTGTCCTCCTCCTTGCTGCTAGGCCTCATCTCCATAGCAACCAGCCTATTTCAGTACCTGTAACTTATCCCCATATTCCCCAATCCAATCTGTATTCAGAGTTGTTAACATACAGAGGTTAGGTTCCTGAGGGAATACACTGTCCTCTTCCTTGCTGCTAGGCTTACCTCCATAGCAACCGGCCTATTCCAGTATCTGTAACTTTTCTCCATAGTCCCCAATCCAATCTGTGTTCTCTGGTGACTTTGATGTACTGGCTTTTGATTTTTTTTTGCTTTCTGTTCAATTTGTGGAATGGATTTACATTTTTCTGGAAGCATTTTTTGTTCTGAATTTCAACTTTAAGATTCTTCATATATGGAACCCATACAATCTACTGTGTGAAGCGAGAAGACCTTGTAACTGTGTTGTGTATGTCACTTTAATTTTTCTCACATATGCCTCCCAAAAGTTTTCTGGCATCCTTACTGATGGTAGGCCTCATCTCCATAGCAACTGGCCTGAGGCCCAAGAGCTCTCAGCTGAGAATTCTAAAGGCCTCTCCCTAACTGCCAACCCCAGGATTCCATAGAATCTTCACAGCCAGCCAATCCTATGAGGTCTTCCCGCCTCAGACAGCCAATCGTATGAGCCCTTCACTTGCCTGACACAGACAAACAGACAAACGCGCAGACAGACATTGACTTTTGTATAGTAGCTAATTTGTTTCTAACCTTGCACTGGTTTTGCATCATGTTACCTGTCATGAATTCCACAAAGGCCTTGAGCATTCTTTACTTTCTTAAAAGAATTACTGTGCTCAAGCTTCTGTGAGGAGAGAATTAATTTCCTAGTGGTAAAGTAACTTAGTTCTGCCACCAGAGATTGCTCATTCAAATCTTTGAGAGAGGCAGGGCATGATGTAGTGATTAGAGCATTGGACTGGGACTTGAGAAATCCAGTTTGAAGTCTCCATTCAGCCTTGAAACCCTCTGGGTGACTTTGGGGCTCTGAAACTGTCCCACTTTACAAGGTTATTGTGACAATATGGCCCTTTCCGCATGTGTGTGGGGGGGAAACGGCCGAAAACAGAGCTTATCGACTTTGTCTTCCGGCCGGCCGAGTCCGTCACCACGAGGAGCAGCGCGAGCTCGTCGCTCCGCACTCCTCCGGCGTCCTAAATGGCGGCTTCCGTTTGGTGGAGGCTCTCCACCAACCGGAGAAGCTCGCCAGCCGGAAGCCCGCCCCCGGCAGATCTGCGGGCACGCACTTGCGCGCGCCTGCAAATCTGCTCTGGAGCCGGGCGACGGAGCGGCACGGGGTTGCGCGCTCCGTGGTTTTTAAAAATCTCTAAAAAGAGGTTTTTAAAAAACACGCCAAGCGACCGGTTCTGGTCGCTCCGGAGTGGACTGAGGTATGGAACTACAAAAAGTAGTCCGCCCTAGTCCACTCTACGGTCTAGAAGACCTCCGCTGGAGGTTGCTCTACACCGTTTAAATAGCCCGGTGCAGAAAAGGCCTACAGTAGGGAGGGAGAAGACCATGTACACCACCTTGAACACTTTGAGAGAAAGGTGAGAAAATAATGTTAAGTAATAAAATAAATAATTAAGCCTGGCATGCAGATAGGAAGGGCCAGATTAGACTTGACTATGTTTGCATTTTAAGTTCTAGTATTCATGATTTACTTTTTAGAGCCATGGCATGGGTAATTTTTAAAAAAACGGCTGCTGCAGAGGGTGGGATTGAGCTGGAGGGGAGAGGCTGACTTTTCCCCCTGCCATGGGTCCTCCTGTTCAATTTTACATGAGCCAGGTGGGTGTATGCAGTGGCTATCTGCAATGGGAGGAAAGCACCCCTCTTTCTTTTCATTGCAAATAACCACCTATGTATTCAGATCCCTAATTTGGACTGGGACTGCAGTAGAGGCACTTCTTCCATACAATGGATCCAATCCAGCTTATTCTCTACTACTATTTAATTTTGTAAAAATGCACTCTAGATTTTAGAGGCAGATAATATCAGTATTATATAACCCACACACAGTTTGTTATTGTTGTTGTGTGCCTTCAGGTCATTCCCAACTTGTGGTGGCCCTAAGGTGAATCTGTCACAAGGTTGTCTCAGCAAAATGTTTCAGAGAAGGCTTGCCATTGCCTTCCTCTGAGGCTGAGAGAGTGTGACTTGCTCAAGGTCACCTTGTAGTTTTTCATGGTTGAGCAGGGATTCAAAACCTGGTCTTCTGAAGTCTTAGTCCAACAGTTAAAATCATTACACTGCACTGGCTGTTCCCACACAGGCTTACTCTCCCGAAAATCAACTTAAAATGTAAATTATTTAGCAATCAAGGCACTTGTTGGAAAAGAGCACCTTTTGGAACTCTGAACGGGACTGTTATCTATAATGTTAGCTGAATATAAAAGAAACCTAGCTCAACCAAAATGCCAAGCATCCTTTGAGAGGTCAGCCCAAGGGCAACAAGGACAAAGGCAAGACAAACTTAATTGTCAGCCTCGATAAAAGAGTTTGCTGGGAGCCTCAGCAGAGCTAACACATTTAAGCTGTTTATGTGCAATGGCTTGCTGCAAGGATCATTTTCTTTGATTTGTGATCAAGTCTGGCATTCTTCAAAGCATAGCTGAGGCATAACTGAAATGTTTCACTTCCCATAAAACCATGATGCTTATAAAGTCCTATGGACTATAAACCGAGTGCACGATGATGGTCACCATCATTTGGGAGTGCTCTTCGTATGCACATCCAGGATTCAGAAGAGTTATTCTATAAGATGCCAACTCTCAGAATCCTCCAACCACCAGGGCCATTGGGAACTATAGTCCAAAACAGCATTTTTTTCCAAGCACCGCCTACATATAGGCTATTCATTTTCTTTGTGCTACCACAAACTTTGAAAAAAAATGCAGAAAAAGGGTCACAATGGATGGGCTGCCTCTGCAAAATAAATGGCTTGTTGTGTGTAGCCATTTAAAATGTCCTCCAGGTGGCAGCTGTTTTATGTGCGCCCACCCATCCTCAAGCGCTCCAAAGAGGCTGGTGGCCATTTTGTAGAGCTGACAGTTGAGTACAGCTGTGACTGAAGTGTTCAGCTTATGCCTCACTGGCCAAACAATAAATGAGTTTTTAAATGGTATGTGACATCAACACTGAATCATGGTTACTGAAACCTGACTTAACCTCTCTCTGCCCTGACTCAGCTCCGTGACCACATTTTCCAGAGCTAGAAGAAGCAAAAGTTGGCAAGCCACATGTAGGCTTCACTCCCACAGCATTTTTTCTGCTCTTGACTTTTCCTTCACCTTTCCTCTGCGTCACCCTTATCCAGAATTTTGCCTTGTTTCACTTTGGCCAGTGTGGCAATCATAGCATGGGAGTAAACTATTTCAAACAAATAGTAAATTATTTGTAATAAATTACCTTTCCAGTCATGAAGATATAACTGAAATATCTTCCATCTCATCTTATTATGAAGTACAATTACTTCATAATTAGAACTTAATCTCATCCCTATTAGAATGTAACTATAACTTTTCACTGCTTTCCCAGCTATGGGGTGCAGCTTTCCCAAATGGTGGCGTAGGAAGAATAATACACGGTTTAGGTGTTGCCTTTTGCTGCTGCCTCCGCTGCTTTTGTTGAGGTCATGGTGACATGGAGGGGAGCATATGTTTTATATTATAAGCCAGAAGCTTGTAATTTTCAATTTATTTAAAAAGTAGCTAAATATAACTGCAATTGGCCCTCCACGTTATGGGTTTGACTTTCACAGATTGTTTTTGTGACTTTCTTGAATCCTTACCCCCACCTCCCATGGGAGATACTTCTTTTCTGGGGGAAACTTCCCTCTCAGTGGCTCTAATCAGGCTGTGCAGCCCTTTAAAAACCCACCTCTGGTCCTTCTCCTCTCCATCACCCACTGCCTGCCTAGCTAAGGATGGCTTGAAGCCTGGCTTTTTCAGCACCACAAGCCCTCTCCCAAGCTTGCCCCTCCACACCTAAGGAAGGAGATGGGTAAGAAAGAGGTACAGGGCTACCATGACAACCCACCACCCTTCCCTCTCCTTGGGTGCCCACTCTCCCCACCATCTTTCATCCCTCAAACACACACACATTTTTTGATATTTGCAATGGCCATTTCTGCACTACTCTCTTATAGTGCGATTATTCCACTTTCAACATCCTATGGAGTCCTGGGGTTTGCAGTTTCGGGAGGGGCCAACCGGCCCCTCCCAAAACTGCAAACCCCAGGATTCCATAGGATGTGGAAAGTAGAACAATCACACTATAAGAGTGTAGTGTGGAAATGGCCAATGTTTCCACATTTTGGAGAGTTCTGCACCTCTAACCCTAGCGAATGTGGAGGGCAGACTGTATTTTAGTTACATGAGGTGTGTGTGTGTGTGTGTGCGCCTTCAAGCTGCCAGTCAACTTATGCTGACCCCATGAACTTTTGATAGGGGTTACAAGGAAATAAATTTATTATTATTATTGTTTTTAATGCAACGACAAAGGTAATGAAGGTTGCAGGAGGGGCTTGGAGCTATAAGAACAACTGATTACACATTAGAAATAGCTTTCCATGTTGGAGTTGTTGCATTTCATCTGACAGCTACTTTGCATACAAAAAAACCTACAGAGGTCATCCAAAGTCACATGGCTATTTTTTGTTATGGTTAATCCTGGGCTAGTATGCTAATTTAGGGGCAGATTAACAACAAGGCCAGGTTCCTGACTGGACAGAAAGTCAGTCTAGATCATGGTTAGGTAGATTTCAGACTTACCACTTCCATTTTGGTTTTTTGCTACTAGAACCTCAACAGTCAGCAACCATAATTCACTAAGAATTGAAACATAGGTTGCATATTCATAGAATCATAGAAATGTAGAGTTGGAAGAGACCACACAGGCCATCCAGTCCATCCCCCTGCCATGCAGGAACACCCTCAAAGCACTCCCGACAGATGGCCATCCAGCCTCTGCTTAAAAACCTCCAAAGAAGGAGACTCCACCACACTCCAAGGCAGCATATTCCACTGCCGGACAGCCCTGACTGTCAGGAAGTTCTTCCTGAGATTCAGGTGGAATCTCCTTTCCTGCAGCTTGAATCCATTGCTCCTTGTTCTGGTCTCTGGAGCAGCAGAAAACAAGCCCTCTCCTTCCTCTACATGGCATCCCTTCAAATATTTAAACATGGCTATCATGTCCCCTCATATTCAGAGTGCAGAAACTTGTTTTCAGTATCAGAATACTATCCATCAAAACAGCCTTTCACAAAAAAGTCCCTTCTCAGAAGTCTAATTTTGATAGGGAAAAAAAAATCCTATGGTTAAGCAACCGGAAGTCCTAAGCCCTTGCCAGCTGATGGCAGGTCATCTTGACCAATTGTACCCAGTCCATCTTTGGCCTACCTTGATCTTGACCTCAATGTGCCAGTATCCCTAGGATACGAAGTCTCATATTGGTCTAGCAGCAACAATACTAGCCATACGCCCAGCACAGTAGTACCAGCATTGGGGTCCAAAATGTTTTGCAAAAGATTAGAGCAAATTTTCATGATGAGATTGAGGAAGGCAATCTTCAGTGAGAGGCTCCAGTGAGAGAAGTGATCCTATAATTTTTTTATGGTTTCTCTCTATCTTCCGTGGCTTAGAGATGCCACAGTGTAGCTTACCTCATACCCTCCAAATGTCCTGGCTTAATATTATGAAACATAACATGTAAGCAATTTTGATTGTCAGGGACATCTGTCTCTGTAGGTGCGTATGGGCATGCAGAGTTTGGACCTTTGGGATTCTATTTTCCCAAAATGCTATAATTTGTATTCATTGGGCCCATATCCTCTTTCAGAGCTTAAGGAGCTTAAGGATATCTGTATATCCTCTAGTGTTCTGCAATGAAAATAGAGATGGAGTTGTGCAATTATATCACAACCATTCTCATACCATAGTTTACTGAAAGTAAAATATATACACATACTTATGTGTTAACTACCACTCACTAATTGATTCAGTGAATCTACTCCACTGGGACTAGCAACAGGTTGTAAGCCAAAGTCTTTAGAGCAGTGGTTCTCAACCTTTGGTGCTTCAGATGTTTGAAACATCAACAGCAACATCCAGAACAATGACCATACTGGCTGGGGCTTCCGGGACTGAAGTCCAAAACATCTGGAAGACCAAAGGTTGAGAACTACTGCTTTGGAGCAGCACATGCAGGCACATTAACAAGGGTCTCTTTTACATGAGACAACTGTAGTGCTACCTTCCACTTTAACTGCTATGGTAACGACCTATGGAATCCTGGGGTTCGTAGCTTTACAGCAGGGGTCTTCAACCTCATTCTTCATGGCCAAGGATCCTGGATTCTGGCTGGCGAAGGCCAAAAAATTTGGAGGACTAAAAGTTTACAACCACTCTCTGTGTGAGCATTCTAAATGTCCCTCCCTAAACTGCAAACTCCAGGATTCCATAGGATGTTACTGTGGAAGTTAAAGTGTAATCATTGTGCTACAATTGTGTAGTGTGAGTGGGCCCAAGATATTTCAAAGGCATCCCAAATTCTTCCTGAAAGACAAGATGTTTAGAGTGTACATATCGCCAGGAAGAAAAACACAGAATGATCCTTGAGATGAACTTTTTTTTTTTTACTGCAATCACATAGCCTCTTCCCTTCTTTCCAGAAAGAGTGCGGGCAATTGAACAGGTGTCCTAGATGGAAACAATCAGGTTAGCCAGAGCTCCAGTCCTGTTATTAGCTTAAAGAGTGAGAGACAGCTACCCATTGTCAAGATGAGCCCTTATTACATAACTAGCTACAAACAGGCTCTTGAGTCATGGGGTCAACAAGGAAGGCTTCAATAATAATTGTATTGAAACAACTCTTTGGGACGAACCATATGTCATACAACTGAGAGGGAAGGAAGAATGCCTTGAGAGGGTTGTCTCCTGATTATTAGACAGGACATTAGGAGTCAAGAGAAAAGTCAATTGACAAAAAATTTGTCTTGGTTTTCATAATGACTCAACCTTAAATTTGGACTTTCCTTGTTTCTGGTTTTTACTATCACTAGCTCTGGTTTTCCAGAAGTGGCACTATGTTAGCACAGCTCTGCTGGAATACTATAGGCTAGAATATTGAAAATATTTGAAAAATAGTAGATTTTTTTTTCTTCCCAGTGTCAAGAAACACTGACAGGAAGAATCCTGGACTGATGAAAAGTCACCTGTGCAGAGATTTCAATGCATTCTCTGCACAGAAAACTGCTTTTTTTTGTTTTGTTTATGCTGAGAAACATTATTTTCTGCAAAGAAAATGCTATTTCCTATGCAGAAAATGCTGTTTTCTGGGCAAAAGAACCAGATGCATATCTTGTACAGAATAAGGCCCAAGTTGTGCATAGGCTTCAAAAGCTGCATGGATTTTCTCTGAGCAGGAAGAAAATGGCTAAAAGTACTCATTGCTTGCTTTGAGAAGAAACTTAGGCCATTTCCTCACTAGATTGTTATAGTGCTATTATTCCACTGTCAACATCCTATGGAATCCTGTATGGAGGGGCCTCAAAGGCCTTAATGAATTACATCTCTGCTACAGACAGTGCTGCATCAGATCTTGTGAAAGTTACTGTTCTGGAGTACGGGTTCCAGAATTCCCCAGCCAGTATGGCCGTGTTGACTTGGTGGAACAGAGAATATCCTGGATGCTACAGTTTTAAAAAGTAACATTTCTAATCTCTGGATCATATGTGTGCATCCATCACTTGAATATGATGCATCTTATGAAATTCTGCCCAGTGGTGTCCTTTTGAAATATGCTGTACTTGAAGTAATCTAAGGTGACATAAACATTCTGTTTGGAGTGTTAGATATGAAGGAGATGATCCAAAGTGAACCAAGACAGAGACAAAGTAAACTATTAAGGAGAATAGTTTGATAATGAAAATCTGAAATAGGCAAATAAGGGAAACACAACACAACAGCTATTTGACAGTACTGAAAGAGTCAAGAAATAGCAGTGACAGTGAAAATACTACAAGAATTTCAAAGGATTAGGTTACCAACTATATCCATAAGAACAGTAGGCCTTGTCAACCTTCTCAAGTCTTTACTTACCATATGCTCAAGGGAGCTGATGAGACACAGTTCATAAAAGTGGGACCTGCAACAAAATTTTGCAGCGCAGAATGCTTCGCTGTAGGATTTGGACCTTTCCATTCTGTCCACTGTTATCTCTCTACTATGAGGGGGTGCTTACAATTCAGTAAAATATTCTGTGGCCACTGAGCACACATGAGTTCCCATTGGGCTATTTTTGAAGTCGTCTCCTCTTTTATGGTTTCTCAACAAAAAGAATACTTTGCAACTTTCCTAACCTTGCTGACACCTCTCCCTTGAGCATTAATGGGGCCATTTTGGCTACATAAGGAATGAACAAAGCCAGAACATCAAAAAGGGAGGAAATATTTCCATACGCACTGTGGTTCTGAAGACTGCTTGTAGAACTGAGTTGGGGACTATGTGGCCCTGCAGCTGTTGTTGGACTACAAGTCCCATCATCCCTCCCAAGTAGCCATTCTGGCTAGGTCTGCTTGGAATTGCAAACATCTGGAGGGTCATGTGGACTTTCTCTGAGAAATTTTCGGGACTTCAGCCCTAACCTGTAGTAACTATAGAAATCTGAGCTGTCCATAGCTTTGAAATTTTGACTCACATTGCTGGGAAAGGGTATGCAGACTGACAATAAAAGAAGCATTCTTCCTGAAAAGCTAGCCACAGCTAATCATGTATACGAGCCAGTTACAACACCTACTGTTAAGATGACAAACACATTTTATGACAAATACACCCACACACCAACACCCACACTTGGTAGGCCACAGTCTTCTGAAATAAATTAACCAGCATTTGTTTGCTCTGGTGCCCTGGAAAGCCCCTTTGAAAGAGTCTTATGGTAATACTCTGGCTGCAAATTTCCTTTTGGTCTGAATTCAAGGTGCTGGGAATGACTTGGAATGGCTTGGGACCTTGATGCTTGAAGGAGTGTCTCTCCCTATAAATATCTGCATGAAAACTGAAGTCTGAGGTGCTATGTCTCCCACTGGTGCACTCCCAACTGCACCACCAATCTACATATCCCAAGATTCCACAGGATGTATCCATGGCAGTTAAAGTCGAATCATTGTGCTTATTTAGTTAGTTAGTTATTTGTGCAATGTAAAAGATACTGTAGAACTGTGAAATCAGTTCTGTGTACATTGTGGGATTCTACAACAACATGTCTATGTATTTATATGCCACCATCTGCTTCTTTATTGGCCACTAGGTTCTTAATGTGAACTCCTTATTTACACAGAAGTGGTACTGGCACGTTCAGTGGTAAAACAACTACCTTCTGGTTTTTGAGATGGTGGTGTTCTTTAAATGCAATTTCCAGGGCAGAAATTTTGATCATCTTATACCCTCCATGATTGCCTTTTTTTGGTCTGAGCAAACTGAAAGCACCATAGTTCGTACCCTCCCTGCAGATAAGCCATTCAGAGCTATTTCAAAGCCACAGGGAGTCTGTAAGGACCCCAATGAAACACCAATAATTTTCAATGGCTCAGCTGTCAAATATATGAATGCAAAACCCGAATAAATGAGGGATCCGCCAAGCTTCTCTTATTCAGACACCTGAAAAATCTGAAGATCAGCATATGAGAAACTTTTTGTTGCCCTTGCAGCAAAGGGATAATTTCTATCAACTTTTTCTTTCTTTTTAACCGGTTTTGCCTTTGCTTTGCCCTGTTTTTCTTTTTCTTTCCTTCTAACCAGTTTCCTCTTCCACTTGCTCCATTTTTGCTTTCAGTTTTCACATCCACATATTTTGCTTTGTTGTACTTGGGCTTTGATAGTATGATGGGTTGGGTCCAGGTTTAGTCATATTTTTAAAAGCACCATTAAATTCAGGGGCATTTAAGTTAGTCAGTGGGTCTGTTCTAAGTCTGGGTCTGGCCCAGTGTTTTCAACAAATGTATGGAAGAAAAAATGCAAGTTCCCTGGTACAAATTGAAAACAGAGAAAGCAGTATTCTCTGAGTATCCGATTCCAAAACCTGAACTACAGGGTTATAGTATCTTTTATTCATCCCACTTGCTATCCTAGAAGATACCATATCTAAGGCTTGGTCCAAACATGGAGGCAAACTCTACTGTTATAAAGAGTACCAGATTCCAGGGGTACCTACCCACTCTGGAATGAAGTAAGTATCAACTTTTGTGAAACAGTGAAAGTGAAGAGGTAAAGGAGTGACAGATATTAAACATGAAAAGGAAATGGAAAGTATACTGATTAATTCTTAACCTCTTATTTTGTGGTTTAATCTTGTTCTCTCTCTCTCTTTTTTTAAAAAAAATCAAGGCAAGTTATAGGGCAAATAGGAAAACAGTTCAGCCAAACAAACAAAGGCAACAATTTAGGCGCTGTAGCAACTGTGTCAGCTGTTTCAAGTTTGTTTGACCTAAGGGGTCTCAGAATTCCTCAGAGCTTCCAAATGTTACTTTCTTTTGGACTACAGCTCCCAGAAACCCGTGATGAACGTCGTCATTCTGGCTAGAGGAATCCTAGTCGCTATAGTCCAAAAAATGAATTTTTCGAAGCAGGTATGACAGAAGTTGAGCATAACATTCACAGAATGTTGAGCAGAACATAATATTGACATAACATTCAAAACACCTCTAGAAAATATTAATTCTCAGCATCCTCTGAAGGAAGATTGAATCAGTTTCAACCACTGTAAATATGTACTCTTAAGGCCACATAGTATTTTAGAACTTTTAGCAAAATTCATACATTTACCAAACTGTAACTAAATGTAACATTAGTTCTAGAAAAAGTAGACCTATTGACACTTTGGTGTGACTACCATGTGTTCATTTCAGTGGGCCTACTCAAGGAAGGACTAACATTGCATTTAGTCCTGTGTAGATGCTAGAATTAAAGAAGGCAGGTCTGTCGTAAGAGGCAGGTGAGATTTAAAAATGAGGAAATGGTCCTTCATGATTTGGCATATACAGTTGGAAAGGACCTCGGTGAGTCATCGTGTCCAATCCTCCATCCTAGGACAAGACACCCTATACCTAATGGACTTCTGAAAGATGTCTGTCTACCCTTTTCTGGAAAACTTCCAAAGAACAAGCTTCTATAAACTTTTTTCATTGCTGAAACAGAATCAGAGTATCTTCCCAAAGTAAAATCATAGAATCATAGAGCTGGAAGAGACCATAAGGTCCATTGAGTCCAGTCCCCTGTCAGACAGGTATACACCATCAAAGCACTTGCAACAGATGGCCATTCAGCCTTTGTTTAAAAACCTCCAATGAAACAGACTCTACCACATTGCAAGGCAGCATATTCCACTGTCAAACTGCTCTTACCATCAGGAAGTTCTTCCTAAAGTTTAGGTGGAATCTCTTTTCTTGAGGTTTGAAGCCATTGCTCTATATCCTAGTCTCTGAAGCAGCAGAAAACAGGCTTGCTCCATCTTCAATATGATATCCCTTCAAGTGTATAAACATAGCCATCATGTCACCTCTTAAGCCTCTCTTCTCCAGGCCAAATATACACAGCTCCTAAGCTGCTTCTCAAAAGGCGTGGTTTCCATGCCTTTTACCATTTTGGTTCCCTTCCTCTGGACAAATTCCAGCTTGTCAATATCCTTCTTGAATTGTGGTGCCCAGAACTGGACACAGTGTTCCAGGTGAAGTTTGACCCAAAGCAGAATAGAGTGGTAGTGTCGCTTCTCTTGACCTAGACACAGTCCTTCTATTGATGCAGCTTAGAATCTCAATGGCTTTTTAAGCTGCTGCATCACACTGCTGACTCATGTTCAGCTTGTGGTCTGCTAAGACTCTTAGATCCGTTTAACACGTACTGTTATCAAGCCAGGTTTCACCCGTCCTATATCTGTGAATTTCATTTTTTCTGCCCAAGTATAGTAGCTTACATTTTTCCCATTGAAATTCATTTTGTTACTTTTGGCCCGGCTTTCTAATCTGTCAAGGTCATTTTGAATTCTGATCCTGTCTTCTGGGGTGTTATCTACCCTTCCTAATTTTGTGTCATCTGCACTATATTCTCTCATCCAGGTCATTGATAAAGATGATAGAGATGTAAGATAATAGTTGTTTTAAAACAAATGCCATCATAAATTTAATTTTCATCAAGGTATAACAAGAATGCTGTTACAAGCTGTTAACAATGTGTCAATGGACATGGCCCTGTTAAATCACTAAACCCATTGGTTACTCTCAGTTGTAGCAACTTCACACTTAATATTAAAGAGAAACAGCCTGACACTGGAGATTGGAAAAACTGTTTTTGGATTACAAATCTCAGAATCACCAATAGTCCTGCTGGCTGGAGGATTCTGGAAGTTGTAGTTCAAAAAAGTAACTTTGAAAGGCTCTGCCTGCACACAATATGTCATGAGCCATGGCTAGGAACCTCCATTGGACCAAGATGTCCAATAATGAGGCAGAGCCTACTTTCTTACAGCCTTTTAGCATTATTTCTGCATTCACGGCCATCAGAGGATGTGGCCAGCAGCCATGTTATATTTGTATCAATATAGGCAATTTGAAACACTTCCAGATGAAAACCACAAATAATTGAAACATGGTAAGAACATATTAGAGAGCCGGTGTAGTATGTGTGTGTCACACTCTCTGCCCTGGAAACCGCTATGATAGATTTGCCTTAGAGTTGCTGTAAGTTGGAAATGACTTGAAGGCAAAGAACAACCACAAATTAATGTTTCCAGATCAGATACATGGGGAGAGTTGGCATCCAGGATTGTTACAGAGTCTTGCCCTGGTGTTTATATCTTTGTTAAGTAGCCTGTTCTTGATGGTGAGTATATACCATATTCTTTAAGGCAGGGATGTAGAAAATATGGCCTATGGGTTATGTGTGCCCTCAACCCATTTTGTGCCACCCCAAGCCTACCCAAAGCTCCCAGGCCTTACCATTTTTTTTTTAAAAAAACCCCAATCTGGACGGAAAAGCACCTCCAAAGAGGTCAAAACCATTGCTTGGGGTGGTGGTGACATTCAGAACACATCTATGCACACTTCCTGAACTCCAGGCTTAAAAACCAACCAATATTGGCTGAAAATCTCAGAAATATACATCAGGAGTAAACTTCTGCTCACGTCTGGGAACCAGTCTGCAGTTCAAACGCCCCTCCCTAAACTGCAAACTCCAGGATTCCATAGGATGTTGAAAGTGGAATAATAGCACTATAACAGTCTAGTATGGAAATGGCTGGGGAGAGGGTTGCCAGAGTGAAAAATGGAGAAGGCTCCTATTCCTTTAATAGTTGTGTAGAAGAGGGAATGTCAGCAGGTGTTTCTTGCTATACAGCCAAGTGACAAGCAATATCTGCTGAAACTTTTGCCTCTGCATAGCCATTGAAGGTACAGTAGCTGTCTCCAGTTTTCTCTCTGACGACCCTATCTAAGAGTGATTTTCAGTTGAAAACCATGAAGTGCAATCTGTCACAGAGTATAAATGCTTCCTGTCTCCTCTATAGTTGCTTCAAGGTATCACAATATTTTGGGACTTTTCACACTAAACAATTACAGTGCTATGATTCCTCTTTTAACTGCTTTGGTTTGATCCTGGTATATGCTGTTTTAGGGGAGGATATTTTGAATTCCTAACTAGAGAGCTGTAGTTCTTCACCAAACTGCAAACCCCAGGATTCCATAGGATGCTGCCATGGCAGTAAAAGTGGAATCATACTAGTATAATTGTGTCATGTGAAACGGCCTTCTGTCTTGGTTTTACTGCAACAGATGTAATATGGACTATGCCACTGAAAAACTGATAGTAAGAATATGAGACTGTTTACCCTCACTTAATCCATGAAGTTGCCTTGTATCTTTTTCATCTCAGTGATAATATTAGCCACAGCCACTTTGTTTTGTAGCAGCCAGTTTTATGTGCTGCAAGATCAAACATTGTGTATTTTTTTTGTGGTAAATCAGCCACACACTGATTTCATCTGGTGCCTACTGGTTTTTCTATTACACATGGCATGGTAAGTCAGCTGGTTCTGGTTCATCCCGTGCCCCTTCAAACCCATGGATTATTTTATGTACCTCTGTCACACATTTTTCAGAGACAGGTTGGAGGAATAAAAAAAAAAGGTGACATCTCATAGAAAGGTGGAGAGAGCCAAGTTATCTACGAAGACTTCCTGCTGTTATTTTCCCCCATACAGGTCTATAATTGTGTCACATTTTAGCTAAGCAACTGTGGGAGGACACAGAGAAGCAGGGAAGGAGAGAGAATTGTTCTTCTAGCATCACTGATGTGTTGGCACTCACTACGTATAGCAGACAGACAGGTGCTTGAGTGGCTTATGGCAGCTTTGGACAAAGACACCATCCAAATGTGCCAAGTTGTCAATGCAGAAGGTACACAGATGAACAAAACAGGCAGCATAACAATGCAAGTAAGAAAAAAAACAACAGATGAAACCTGGAGGTGTTTCCTTCAGTAGCTACGGTTACTTGCATTTCACATCTCTGAGTTGCAAGAAGGGATGGGGCCAGCAGTACTTGGGGCTGCTTTCTTTTGAAGGAAAAATGATTGGAAACTGAACAGCATTCTTGCACTTTGTGCAAAATATAAATAAGGATCCAGGAAACTGCCTTAGGCCAAAGTAGGACTGTTGAACCTCCTAGCTCAGCATCATATACAACAGACATGGACATGTTTCACATCTTCAAGGGATACACTACCTGATTTATGGATGCTCTGGAGGACCAGAATGCAGCACTGTGGCTGCCATTTTGGAGGGAGGACCAGAAGGTGTGTCACACAATCCTAGTGAATTTTGAGGGCTGTTTGGGGGTTGTTTTTGCTGTTTCCATGCAAAGCCACCCCCGTTTCAGATCTTTTATGTGTCTGTGAGCTGCTGGGACTGGTTTTCTGGCTGATTTTGGGGTGTGTGTGTGCATATGTGTGTGGGGCCTTAGGGGTACACACTTGATTCTCCAAAGCTTGCATGCAGCATGCAGGCTGCAAGATTCTCATCTTTGAGTCTACAATGCCTGACAGCAGCAGAATTGCAGGTAGGAGCATTTCCCAGCCCTACCTGGAGATGCTGGGGATTGCACCTGGAACTATTTGCAAGAAAAAAAACATGCTATAACCCCAAGCTCCAGCACCAAAGTGTACTTGACACAAGTAAAGTAAAGGTGGAATCAGACAGCACACATATTTCTCTCATGCAGCATATCTGCTGTCCCATATCAGATCCTTAGAGAGAGAGAGAGAGAAAACACCACTTTGTTCACTGAGATTTTTCTAATCCTTTTCTTTTTTTAATGTTCTGCTTTGTGTTTCTCTGTATCCATGGTTTGGAAAGGAAGATTCACACACTACGTGCAGCCCCTGGATTCCATTTTTGTGGCCCCCAAAGGCAACCAATACCCCCAAATTAAGAAAAAAGTTTGATATTATTTTGGGGTGAAAATTGCCTGAAAATCATGCTCAAACCCCACCCAAATGCTGCCTCACCAACCTATCCACTCGCAGAACATCCTGTCTCAGTTCCACCCCCCCATGCATTTCCATTCCAGATTGGTTACTGGAAGTGATGCAATACCTCTTCTTCTTGTCATTTCGGAGGGGAAACTGAGAGAAAACTGGGTATTTTGGCCTGTTGGTGTGGGGCGCTGCTCACCGTGGGCTGGGAACAGAAAATAGGCCTCTATCCCCATGCAGATGCCTTCCTCTTCTCTATGTACACTGTGCTTTTCCTATTTTTTTCTATATAAAGACCCTACATGTCTCCTCTTAATGGTGAAAAGGGAGAGGGATGTCTATGTCCTCAAGCTTTAATGGAAGGCCGGACTACATGCGGTTATCCAGATGTTGTTGGACCATAATTCCTAACCCATGGTGAGGAACAAGAGGAGCTGCAGTAGTTTGCATTCAAATAACTTTGGGGTGAGGGAGAGGAGAGAAAGGGCTGAATCTGGCCTTTACTAGTAGACTCAGACAAAAGCAAACTGCCCTAGCTTCTCCTAGCTTGTATGTTCTTCCCCATTAATAACTTTTGCCATCTTGATCATACTCTGATGCTGCTTGGCCACATGTGTCCTGGTTTTCATCTGTGAAATATTGGACGGTGTGTGCATGTTGGCTCCTTGCATTGTGAAGAATTCTTGTGGCAACAGATTTATAAACTATGTATACAACTCTGTGGTGTCCTTTTCGGGGATTGTTACTCATCAAATGCCCTAGTATGACTACAGCGCTAGAGTTCCCTAGCAGAAAATTTTAAGTACGCTATGGAATTACAACTCCCAGGATTCCACAGGACAGATCTGCAGTTCTTAAAATGGTATCAAATTGCCATAATAGTATATTGGAAATATATCACAGAAAATAACTTTTCCAAGCTCTAATTCTGGCAGAACCAATGGAGAAGGAAATCCTAGGGATAAGGTTTAATATGCATTCTTCTTCTTTCTTTTTTAAATTAAAAGGTTTTTAGAAAGTACAATAAAAAATACAGGTAATTTGAAAAAAGAAAAAAGGAAAAGAAAGAAAAAGAAAAAAAGTTAGAAAAAATAATATATAAAAATACAGACAAAAGAAAGTGTTTGTAAAACTACATTGTTCACGTCCTCCAAGAAACCAAATCTCACTAATGGTCAAAACCAAAAGTTGCCAGATCATTTCTTTTTTTCTGTAAAAAGTCTATAAGGGGTTTCCAATCTTTTAGAAATGTCTCCAATGACTTTTCTCTAATCAAGCCAGATAATTTGTCCATTTCTGCTAGATCCATCAACAACCATTCCTTGCTAGTAGGTAATACTGATTTCTTCCATCTTTGTTCCAACACCAGTCCTGCTGCCATTATCATATACTGAAGTAATCTCCAATGGCCCTTTTCCAGCTGTTCATCCATAAGTCCTGAACGGGAAACTTCTGAAGTGACCAAATATGGAAGCAGACAGTTACATCACTGGGTTCCAAACAGAGTTTGAGAAAGTTACCTTTTTGAATTACAACCCCCTGTATCTCCCAGTCAGTATGGCAATATCTTCCAGCTATTAGCTCTAATTAAGGAAGCCTCTACCCGTCATTCTCACAAGAGAAAATTGTCCAGTCACTGTGATGCTGCTGTATCTGCCTTTATTGTTGACAGCTCCTGGATTTCTGAGTCTGGAGACAGGCAACTTTTTTGTTTTAAAATGAAAGTTGGAAGTGGTTTGACAGACATACGCTGACAAAAAGTGGGGAAGAATATAAAAGCTTGCATTGACATTTTGGCTCATCCTAATTAGAGTGAAGAAAAGTTCATTTTCTGACTGCAACTCCCAGAATCTTCCTGCCAGTGTGGCTCCTAGGGATTCTTTTGAGATGACGGGATCACTGACAAACTGAGAGAGGTGTAGTCCAAAAAGGTAACTATTCCAGTTTCTGGTCCTACATGCCTAAAGGTGTATTTCAGTTGTGGATGAGGGAGATTATTCCTTACTTCTTCCCTACTGTTGGCACTAGGCTGAAAGAATAACACATCCCTTCAGGTTCCAAGTGAACAAAAGTGACAGTGAAATGAATAAATGGCAATCCCTCATGCCCACCACCTTCATCTCCTTAGACTGTAGCCCCTTGAAGAATGAAAAGAAAAAAGAAAAGGGCCAGAACAGATTCTGGCCATTTCTGCACTAGACTGTTATAGTGTTATTATTCCACTTTCAACATCTTATGGAATCCTGGGGTTTGCAGTTTAAGGAGGGGCCTCAAAGGCCTTTGAGGATATTGAAAGTAGAATAATAACCTTATAACAGTCTAGTGCAGAAATGGCCTCTGTTTCAGTTCAATGCATGTAATTCTGGAGCAATTTGCTCACCTCCTGAGGCCTGTTGTTATGTTGTTGTTGCTACTGCTGTTGTTATGATCTGAATATGCACTGTAAGTGAGATAGAAGCTGTCTAATTAGTTTATAAAGTACGTAAAGTGCTCTAGGGTTCTTCAGGAATGGAATGAGCTATATAAAAGTTATTATTAATAATAAAATATATCCCAAGGCTCTTGGGAAATAATCTAGAGAATGTAACAAGCTAATTATACAGACATCTTTCAATCCAGCTCCCCCTACATTTAGTTACTAGTTCCATCTTCCTTCTACCCTTCCCATAATTATACAGTCGTTTGGAGAACGTGATTGCAGGTGCAAGTGTCTGGTGATCTTAGTAGGTGTGCTCTGAAATTCTGCAGCTTTTCTAGGTTGTAAGTACTTCAGAGAGAAAGAGAGAGAGAAAGAGAGAGAAAGAAATTGGAAACAAAAGGTAGAATTTGTTTGCCACTACTTTCACCTTGAACACACATACACACAAATATACACACACAGACCATGCTCCCATGAAGCCTCTCTCCCTATTGTTCCAAGTTCTGAGTGCAGATACTTCAAAGAGGGCATCTGGATTGTATTATGCACATTAATGATGCATAGGCCATTTCCACACTACCTCGTTATAGCGCTATTATTTCACTTTCACCATCCTGTGGAATTCTGGGGTTTGTAATTTACTGAGGCCCAAGAGCTCTCTGGCTGAGAATTCTAAATGCCCCTCCCTACACTGCAAACCCCAGGATTTCATAGGATGTTGAAAGTAGAATAATAGTGCTAGAACAGTACAGTGTAGAAATGGCCATATGTGCTTGTATTGAAAGCTAGCATGGTGTAGTGGTGTGAGCACTGGCTTGTGACCCTAGGAACCAGGGTTCGATTCCCTACTCTGCCATGGAAACCCATGGGGTAACCTTGGGCATGTCACATACTTTCAACCCCCAGAAACCCCTGTCATAGGTTCACTATAGGGTTGCCATAAGTCAGTAGTGACTTGAAGCACACAACAACAATGCTTGTATTATGTACAACTTGGGCAGAGCAAGCTTCAATGGATGAACCTGCTCTTGGATTTTTTCAGAAGCTCTTCTTTTGGTGTCCATTCCTGTTTGATATAGGTATGATTCTTTTATACTAGCATGCCAGGATTTGGAAAAGTTTTTTGGGAGGACAGCAGCTCCCTGAATCTCATAGGCAGCAAGGATGGAAATCAGTGGTCATCCTGGATGTGGGATGCTGAAAGCCGTTATCCAAAAAAGTAACTTTTCTTAGCTCTGGAACACTCTGTCTTCATAATGCCCTTCCTAGCAAGCCTTACCTAATGCCAGCTTGTGATACTTTCAGCAACAGGTGAAGATCTTTTTATTTGTCCAGGTTTTGAAACTGCTGTCATATTTTTTTTCCAGTTTCAAAGAGTGTTGACATCTGTCACAGGTTTTAATATTTTGTGGTTTAATATTTCTCATGTGGATAATTGCTATTTTAACTGAAGCCTGGGCAGAGATAATGAAAGAACTTGCAAATTATAAGTTGGGAGGCCCAAGAGGAAAGTTCTGTGAATACCATGGCCTGCCAAAAAGACAAATGCTTTGCTCCAAGAGCAAATTAAGTCTGAATTCTCATTAGAACCCAAAATGACTAAACTGAGGCTTATTGTGCTTTGGACATATCGTGAGATAACATGACTCATTAGAAAAGACAATAACGCTGGGGAAAATGGCAGGCAGTAGGAAAAAAGGAAGATCCCATTGCACATGGATTGATTAGCCACAGGCTTGCAAGACCTGAGCAGGACTGTGGATGATGGGGTTCTTGGAAGTCTCTTTTTTAAAGGATTCCCATAAGTTGAAGCCAACTTAGAAGCAAAGAACAACAAAGAGAACGTCTCCAAATGTATCCAGTAGTCTTCACTTCTGTGAATATAATTTCTTCGACAATGAAGAAATAAGCCTGTTTTTCAAATTCAGCAAATATTTTTGAGGTGAAATTGATGTGGGATTCTCCAGCATCCTTCCCACCATAGAAAATGCTTTCCTTCCTCTTTGCTGGTGAGCCAAAGAGAAAGGCAACTTGATGTCATTTCATATTTTCCTGGTCAGATTAGAGCTCAGGTGGAAATCATGCAGCTTAAAGGTCATGTGTGTGTGCAAGTATGTCTTTGCATCAGCTGGCATGCTCCAAGGGGAAAAATAATCTATCCTCAAAAATGTTTTACTTCCCCTCAAAAATGGGGGAATCACAACTCTAGAAGGTATGCTTCTTTTCTAAAACAAGGTGTCACCCTCAACTTTATTTTAGGAAAATATACATGCTGATATATAGCATGTATATAGGCTAATAAGTAATCACCAGAACTTTGAGAGACAAAATCATTTTGCAGATCCCTGGCAGGTTCTGGTATCAAAAGAACCAGCTTCCAGACTTTTTGAGTTTGCTCACCCCTGAGTTAGTGAAAAAGGCAATGAGAGACAAAACCATGGGGTTTTTTTACCCCCTACTAAAGGTTTCCTGAGGTGGTAGATAAGGCACGATTCCATTGCTTGTTATCAAACAGTTTTGCAGTGTCTCCCAAACCTGTCTAGTCAGAAATGAAAGCAGAACAAAAGAAGGCAGTGCACATACTATATAGAATAATGACTTTATGATACCACTTTCAGCTTAAGCATAAAAGCTTTGCTGGTCTCTTTTGAAGGGCTTTTCTGCCCTAGTGTTATAGTGCTACTATTCCACTTTCAACATTCTATGGAATCCTGGGGTTTGCAGTTTAGGGAGAGGCATCTAGAATTCTCAGCCAGAGAGCTCTTTGGCCTCAGTAAACTACAAACCCCAGAATTCCATAGGATTCTGAAAGTGGAATAATAGCACTATAACAGGGTAGTGCAGAAAGGCCCAAAGTTTGCAGTGCTGGCCCTATTATTAGACCAAGGCCCTTTCCGCACCTTACCTTTTCATGGTGCTGGGGTACGGGGATTGTGTGAGCAGCCTCTTGTAAGAGGCTCTTGCGTCTCCACTGCTTTGCCTCCACAGCCGCTGCCTGCTGGCGAGCAGGCAGCGTGAGGGCTCCTCCTCTTCCTTCCGCAGTGCCGGCTGCACTGCAGCAGGAAGCATGAGCGCCGCGGCTCTGGAGGCTCCGCACACATGGTAAGTGTGTGCGGGGCCCTGGAACACACACCATTTTCGGCTATAAGCTGAAATTGAAATAGTGCGCGATCAGCGCCTGCCGGACCTGGCAGCGTCGCGCAATTGCGAGGACATCGTGTGGACCACTCCTCACAATTGCACGACCCTCCAGAATCTCCAGAGGCCCTTTCGCATGACGACTGCCATGCGAATGCCATGAGAAAAGGGCCCAAGGTTAGAACTGTGATTCTTCACATGCTATTTGCCTTCAATTCCCATTGGCCATGGCCAGCACAGCCAGTAGTGAGGGATTGTGGGACCTGGAAGCCAAAAACATATCAAAGCACATATATGCATTACGCAGAATCAAGCAATTACTTCAGGAGGCAACAACAAGGAGTTTGAAGTGAGAGTTGTGTCCTGTACCTGTCCTTGCTACCCTGTACAGCAAGGCAGTGGAGGACATGTTTATTTGCTGATATGAAAGCAAGTTTCAACTGCTAAACCAGTCAGGTTTTGTACATGGAGTGGGAAAGGAGAGCTATCTTATATTTCCTCTCAAGCAGCAAAATGTTTGGGTCGCCCTTATAAGCAGTTAGGAAACAACATCTCAGGATTATGGCCAGAGCCAAAACAAGCTGCTCTCCTGTAGCAGGATTTATTTTGGGCAGCAAAAGAATAGGGCAAGTTGGAGATTCTTGTATGCTGAGAAACCCATAAAACCCTCCATGGAAAATGGAGAGAAGAGCCCATAGCACAGCAATTTTACAGACAAACATGGCAGATATTATGTGCTCAGTGTGCTATCTTCCACATGCCCTTAGGAAGCAGAACCAATTTGACTAAGTAAGTTAGATCATCTCAGCTATTATGATCTACTATGAAACAGCTATGGGACCTTCCATACTCTACTGTAAGCTGCCTATGAGCAGGTGAAACCAAGATGGATGGTGGTAATAATTAGATAAGAGCAATACCGAGTATTGAAGAACAGAGTTTGGGAAATTACTTTAAGAAAGTAATTTGTTATGTAAATCCCCCAATGTAATTTTGTCACTGTCAGAGAATTTTAATAACTCATTAAATTATTTTTAAAGTAGCTCATTATGTTACCTGTTGCTTTCCTATAAATTTTCATTACTATTTTAGGGAACTGGAGGCACAGAACCCCTTAGGCTTGATAAGAGAATGGCATGGAGGCCATGGCATGGAGTTAGAAAACAAATTCTGCTTAATATGCCTAAAATGTCCTTAAAATTAACTACAAAACATATTTCTTGAACAATGATGCAGGATAGATTTAGCTGCTCCTTCCCCATTCCTGTTCTCAGAATAAAAATAAAAATAGATATGTGTGTATGTCTGATGAATTTAGCAGAGAACTGTTCAGATCCTTGCATTAGTTTGAAAAAACTGTCTGACATTAATATCTGATTGTATGCTTGTCCCAAAGAATGTGCACCATTAATTCTCAGGTGGACAAGGTGGCCATCTGTTGTACTTTACAGAAGATGGTCCTTTGTTTTAAAGGCTGCTCAGTCCAGTTCCACTTTAAAGATACAGAAAAACAAGAAGGGACAACAGCATCCTTGAACTTGCCCCTCAACACCTGGGCAGCAAATGAAACATATGCAGAGGTCGCCTAGGACATTTCTGCACTACACTGTTATAGTGCTATTATTCCAGTTTCAACATCTTGTGGAATCCTGGCATTTGCAGTTTACTGGGACCCAAGAGCTCTCTGTCTGGGAATTCTAACAGCCCCTCCCTAAGCTGCAAACCCCAGGATTCCATAGGATGTTGAAAGTAGAATAATAGCACTGTAACAGTATAGTGCGGAAGTGGCCCTAGTCACAATCTTCCTCACTATGGTGAGATGTGTTGTATTTCTGAATGTGCATGTCTACATATACATTCACTTATGCACATTTTATGCAGATCTGTGTCCTTTATTATCCTCTTTTTTGGCAGTTTATTTTATTTTATTTACTAAAATATTCATATCCCATTCTATATGCAAAGATTTCTGAGCAAGGTGCAATAAAAACATTCAAACAGTTTACAGCAATTTAAAGAAGAATATATCATACAGATTAAAAGCATATTAAACAATTTGACAAGTTAAAACAAGACTGTTTAAAGCAATTTAAGACAACATAAAACCATACACATGTGCCACATATTACTGGCTTTAAAACAGAGATTTCTCTGTGTATGTATGCCTTTAAGTTGCATGTTGACTTATCACAGTCCCATGAATTTCATAGGGGTTTCTTAAGTAACAGCTCCTCAGAGGTGGTTTTCCCAGTTGCTTCCTCTGAAATGTAGGCTACAGTACCTGGTTTCATTGATGGTTTCCCATTCAAGTACTAACCAGAGCTGACCTTGCTTAGCTTCCAAGATCAGACAGGCCCTGGTGGCTTTAGGGTATTTGTACCCCTTTACCTGTTCCTCTGGTCCCTTGATTTCACAGTCTAATTGGATTTTTAAAAGACCTTTTGTACAATTGCTAGGACTGATAATTTGCATATTTGATATCTGAAAGTAGATGCAAAATTATATGTTCTTATAGGGCAGGAGTGGGGTCCGTTATCTACATGTGGCCCACTAAATCCCACTTTTGTGGGCCCAATCCCCCATCCTGTAATATTTTTTAAAAAAAAAGTTTCAGCACAATTTTGTTTTTGTTTTTTTCACCCATAAAGAGTACAGAAAGCCCCAAATGTCCTAAACACTTCACCCAACCCACATCACTCTCTAATATCTTTATTTGCTTTGCAGCCCCTCTGAAAATGGTTATAGGAAGTGACATGATGTAACTTATGGTAGGCATTTTGAGCGGGGCTCTCAAGAAAACTGGAGGTACTGGTGCAGTGGAGAGAGGATGAGTTACCCATCTCTGTTATGGAACAGTAATACCTTCCTTACAGCTCACAGTTACCGCTTTGTAAATAAAAACATTCATCTTAGGCAGCATTAAGGAAGGCAAGCATTACTCGTACCTTTTCAGGGGCCAGTACTTACCACTGCTGATTGAGATTTTAAGTAATGAGTTACAAGCAACGTGTGGGGTTTGTTTTTTTTTGGCAATATGCGTATGAAGATTTTGCATTAAGTAGCAAAACAAACAGGACCTAATTTTGTTTGATGTGATGAACAATGTTTTCTGTTGATTTACAAGGACATTTTGAGTGGAATTTGTCAAATTTGTGCCATTCTCTTACCAACTCCAAGATATATATATATTTATATATATATGAGCAAGTGCATGTAATAAAAAGCAACAATTCAAACCACAAATAATGTGAGTTGTTTTCTAGAGATGGTAATGAGTAAGAACAACAATTAACTTTTTTCAACATGATAACTAAGAATAGGAATGCATGACTTTCAGAAAGTGACATCCCAAGCTTTGGTGAAGCTCAGAACAGAGAAATGACCACCAAGTGCTGCAAACATGGCTGCTTCTGTTGTTTTTGATTTCTGTTGTGCACTCTAGATTGGTGGTATTGTACTTTAAAGTTGCTTAATAACTTATTGCCATTCTGGTTCCTCCAGGTATGAAAATGTTTACACTATACTACTACAGGTGGGCAAAATTTGTTCCTGGGACTGCATGTAGTCCCCACATTTTGTGGGCCTCAACCACTCCAGATTACCTGGATTGTCCCCTTTTCTGCCCACCAAAGGAGAAAACTGCATCTCCTACAAGTTACCAGAGGCCTTTCATGCAACACAACTATAGCAGTATGATTCCACTTAAACTACAATGGCTGCATCCTATGGGATCCTGGGATTCCACAGCTGAGTCACCAGAGCTCTCTGAATGAGAATTTTAAATTGTTACTGTTGTTATTTGCCTTCAAGTTGTTTCTAACTTACAGAGACCGTAAGGCAATCCTACCACAGGGTTTTCTGGGGTTGAGAGTATGTGATATTCCCAAGGTCTATACCATCCTAAACTACAAATTGCAGGATTGCAAAGGATGATGCCACAATGATTAATGTGGAATTGTACTTCTATACTTCTATAATTTTGTAGGGTGAAGGAGTACCTGAAGAAGCAATTCACATTTCAAAAAGGCTGCAGGACTCTCCGTACTTTTTAACATCAAGATTACCTCTTTTTCAAAGCCAGACCTCTAGCCTCTTCTTATTTTTCTTTCTTTTCAATTTTTTTTTTTTTTGGCGTTTTTGCAGTGGAAAAGAAAATTAGAACCTGCCACACTTGCCTAATACACGTGAACTTTATTAACTAGGGGCCCAAACCAAGCTGTCTGCTTTCAAGGACTGAGACTGGTGAATCATACAACGTTTCGAGTTTGGGAAAAACCCATCATTTCTCATACTAAGCTGTGGCAAAGTGTCCCACAACCCCTTAACACCCCCCCCCCCAAAAAAGAGTTTTTCAAAGCTCCCAGAATCTCTCCCCATTAACATGGCCATGCTGACTGAGGAGTTCTGAGGGTTACAGTCCAAAACAAAATAAAACCCTCTGCTCTGCTTTTATTGGACTGCAACACTCAGAACTCCCTAGCCAGCATAGCCATGCTAATGAGGGGGGGATTCTCAGATATGTAGTCCAAAAAGCTGTACTAACAGCTAAACAGATAAGATCAAAAGCAAGGACCTCCTATGTGGAGTTGAATATTTGAAGATGGTGGAAAGTTATATTTCAGCATTGCTTCATGCCCCTACTGCCTTCCATGGGTGGTGGGAATATCATGGCCAGGTAAGTTTGTCTTGGAGAGCCAGCATAGTGTATTGGACTGAACATTGGACTACAACCCTGGACAGCAGAGTTTGATTCCCTGCTTGCCCATGGAAATCCACTAGGTGACCTTGGGTGCGTTACACATTGTCAGCCCCAGAAAACCCTGTGATAGGTTCACCTTAGGGTTGCCATAAGTCAGAAATGACTTGAAGACACAACAGCAACAACAACACAAGGTTGTCTTGCTGAGGAGTAAAGCATAGGGTCTTTGCAATAATCTGTATTGCAGGAGGTACAGGCCAGGCCATGTCCACAGCAACTTCTGCTGAGTGCCCCCTAAAATTTGAGGAAGTTCTTAGTGACATGAAAATCTGAATTTCTGAACATACACACATGCAAAACATGGGAGTTCCGTGTCAATGGGACGTCCATTCTGGGGAAGTAGTGTGTTTGCTCTGGGTTTTAGTCCAGGTAGTTAAAGGAGGAATACGTTAATCCCTTTGGATAGCTCTTTATGCAGTTAGGCATGACTCAAGGTATGTTCCAAGTTAGCTTTACAACTGAAAGCAGCCAAAATGAAGGCTGGGGTCCATTGTTCCCCACGAATGACCAAGCGACATCACGGAGAAAAGCCATCTCTGCTCTTTGCTTAGCACAACAGCATGACTCATGACAGCACACTCGATAAGCAAACTTATCTTCAAGGACAGAAGTCTAAAGCATTAGGACAGAAGCCATGTTTTGTATTTCCCCCCCCTCCCAGTTCCTTAAAATGCTTTTTGCATCTCTCTAATCTCACCTCATCCTGTACTATCCTATTACTTTCCTAAATAAATTTCATGCTTGGTTTACTGTAAATTGGACTAGAAGTGTTGTGAGTGTCAAGGGGTGCTGAACTGAGCTGAAATAGCAACAGAAGTAGCCTGCTCTGCAAGGATATAGCGGAAAAGGTGATGCGAACAGAGGAAACATTCCCAAAAGCAGAGAGTCTGGGGGATTTGGCATGTGCCAACTGCTAGATTTGGGGATGGTAGGGGAGAGGACAATGTGAGCAACTGATAAAGAGGACTTTGTTGCTCCTACATAGAATCATAGAATCATAGAATCATAGAGCTGGAAGAGACCACAGGGGCCATCCAGTCCAACCCCCTGCCATGCAGGAACACACATCAAAGCACTTCCAATAGATGGCCATCCAGACTCTGCTTAAAAACCTCCAAAGAACGATACTCCACCACACTCCGAGGCAGCATAGTCCACTGCTGAACAGCTCTGACTGTCAGGAAGTTCTTCCTGAGGTTTAGGTGGAATCTTTTTCCTGTAGTTTGAATCCATTGCTCCTTGTCCTAGTCTCTGGAGCAGTGGAAAACAAGCCTACTTTGTCCTCAACATGACATCCCTTCAGATATTTAAACATGGCTATCATGTCCCCCCTTAACTTTCTCTTCTGCAGACTAAACATATCTAGACCCTTTGTCGTCTTGGTCACCTTCCTCTGGACACAGTCCAGCTTGTCAATATCCTTCTTGAATTGAGGTGCCCAGAACTGGACACAGCATTCCAGATGAGGTCTAACCAAAGCAGAATAGAGTGCTACCATTACCTCCCCTGATCTAGACACCATACTCCTATTGATGCAACCAAGAATTGCGTTGGCTTTCTTGGCTGCCACATCTTGGCTGTGGATGTAGCATTTCTCGATTTCAGTAAGGCCTTTGACAAAGTTCCCCATGACATTCTTGCAAAGAAGCTAGTAAAATGCAGGCTGGACAGGGCTACTGTTAGTTGGATTTGTAATTGGTTGATTGACCGAACCCAAAGGGTAATCACGAATGGCTGCTTTTCATCCTGGAGAGAAGTGACTAGCGGGGTGCCACAGGGTTCTGTCCTGGGCCCAGTGCTGTTCAATATCTTCATCAACGACTTGGATGAAGGAATAGAGGGCATGCTCATCAAATGTGCAGATGACACCAAATTGGGAGGGGTTGCTAATACGCCAGAGGGCAGGATCAAAATTCAAAATGACCTGGATAGACTGGAGAGCTGGGCCAAAGCTAACAAAATGAAATTCAACAGAGAGAAGTGTAAGGTCCTACACTTAGGTAGAAAAAATGGAATACAGAAATATAGGATGGGGGACACGTGGCTGGATAGCAGTACGTGTGAAAGGGATCTAGGAGTTTTAATAGACCACAAGCTGAACATGAGTCAGCAGTGTGATGCGGCAGCCAAGAAAGCCAACGCAATTCTCGGCTGCATCAATAGGAGTATGGTGTCTAGATCGAGGGAGCTACTGGTACGACTCTACTCTGCTTTGGTTAGACCTCATCTTGAATACTGTGTCCAGTTCTGGGCACCCCAATTCAAGAAGGACATGGTCAGGCTGGAGCAGATCCAGAGGAGGGCAACCAAAATGGTGAGAGGCCTGGAAGACATGCCCTATGAGGATAGACTTAGAGAGCTGGGTATGTTTAGTCTGCAGAAGAGAAGGTTAAGAGGGGACATGATAGCCATGTTTAAATATTTGAAGGGATGTCATGTAGAGGAAGGAGAGGGCTTGTTTTCTGCTGCTCCAGAGACCAGGACAAGGAGCAATGGATTCAAGCTGCAGGAAAGGAGATTCCACCTGAACCTCAGGAAGAACTTCCTGACGGTCAGGGCTGTCCGGCAGTGGAATATGCTGCCTCGGAGTGTGGTGGAGTCTCCTTCTTTGGAGGTTTTTAAGCAGAGGCTGGATGGCCATCTGTCGGGAGTGCTTTGAGGGTGTTCCTGCATGGCGGGGGGTTGGACTGGATGGCCTGTGTGGTCTCTTCCAACTCTACATTTCTATGATTCTATGATTCTATGATCACACTGCTCACTCATGTTCAGCTTGTGATCTACCAAGACTCCTAGATCCCTTTCGCACATACTGCTATCCAGCCATGCATCCCCCATCCTATATTTGTGCATTCCATTGTTTCTGCCTAAGTATGGGACCTTACATTTCTCTCTGTTGAAATTCATTTTGTTAGCTATGGCCCAGCTCTCCAACCTGTCAAGGTCACTTTGAAATTTGATCCTGTCCCCTGGCATATTAGCAACCCCTCCCAATTTGGTGTCAACTGAAAATTTGATCACTGAGCTACAACCCTTTCCCATTGGATCACTAACAAGGTTTTATTTTTTTGCTAATTTTTTTTCAAGGCCACATTGGAGAATTTTGATCTGGGGACAAAAGAGGGGCCTCTTTCTTTTTGCTGTCTGCAGCACAAGGCCAAGCAGGAGGTCTGTTGTGATCTGGAGATGTTCTGCTGGCCCAGAACATTCTGCTACTAAAGGCAGAAAATCAAAGGGTTCCCTCCATTTGCACAGGTTGAGGAGAGTATTAGCCAAAGCCAACAGAGCTTTTGCATAACTGAGGCTAAAAATGCAACAAATACTTCACCCTCTGTCCGATGGGGAAAAACAACAACAACACAATAAGAACAAACTGAATAACAAGCTTTTTGCTGTCCATTTCATGATGCCCCAAAGCTGATGCCTGAGATAACTGTGTAAAAAAGGGACAGACAGACAACCAGTATCTTGCTGAATAGTGAGAAGGGTTTAGCCCTTTGCCCTGGTGTTTTGGTCCTAATAAAAACCCACACTCCCACTGAGATCATTTCCCCTGTACCCTGCTATTATTCCACTTTCAATATCCTATAGAATCCTGGGGTTTGCAGTTTAAGGAGAGGAATTTAGAATTCTCAGCCAGAGAACTCTTTGGCTTCAGTAAACTACAAACCCCAGAATTCCACAAGATGTTGAAAGTGGAATAATAGCACTATAACAGTGTAGTGCAGAAATGGCCACAAAGTTGGTTTTAGACATGGATGGATTGCTTCCTCTGATGATACGTAAATCTGGAAAGCCTTTAGCAACAGAGCAATAAATAAACTTCTTGCTAATAGCCATAGCCATAAGCAGTTTAGATTGGATACAACCAATATAAATTTGCTGTATGGATATGCCCTTAAAAGAATTCAAATGAAAGCGAATACATTTTTCAGGGTGCACTGATTAAGGTAGTGCCAGCTGGGCCATTTGCTGTTAGGTTGAAGGATTTGGTTTGCATCTTTCTTTCTTTCTTTCTTTCTTTCTTTCTTTCTTTCTTTCTTTCTTTCTTTCTTTCTTTCTTTCAAAGAGCCTTTCATCAATGCTAATCAGAGGGGATATTTTAAATTCGGGTAAATTCAAATGAATATGCAGTAGCTGTTTTTATTTTGCCAGAGAGGTGTCAACATCTGTGTATATCATGGCTTAGCCTTCAATCTTGCAGAAAATTTCTCACCTGAAAAGATTCCATCTGCTGAATCTCATTATGTCTTTCTCTGTAAGAACAGAGAGCTGCTTTTCCCTCCTCAGAAATCAACACCACGTATAGAAATCTGCGCCACCATCACTGCAGATTTTATCTTTATCTGTATAGAAAACAACCTTCCTTAACTTGGAACCTTGGAGAAATCTTGGACTAAATCCTCATCCTCTCCAGAGATGGTGGACATTGTAGTGCAACACATCTCAGGGGTGCCAGTTTGGAAAAGGCTTATATGAAAAATTCTGAGCCAAGGGTGGGGAATGTGAGGCTCTACAGATGTTAATAAGATGGCAGCTCTCATCAGCCCTAGCCAGTATAGTCATTGGTAAGGAATGATGGGAACTGAAATATAGCAGCCTCCAAAGGGCTACACATTGCCCATCCCTGTCTCAGTTTCCTCCATTTTTTTTTGGATGTGGGGAGGTAACTTTCTCCCTCTCTATGTGTGTGGGCCTTCAAGCTGCCTGTTGACTAATGAATTTCATAGAGTTTTCTTAGGCAAGGAATACTCAGAAGTGGTTTGCCATTGCCTTCCTCTGAAATATAGCTTATAGCACCTGGTATTTCTTGTTGGTCCCCCTTCCAAGTACTAACCAGGCCTGATCCTGCTTAGCTTCCAAGGATTTGATACTTCCAGGATATTTAGATCTTTTACTCTCTCTGACTAAAATATTTGGTAACAAGATAAGCATAAGATTAATGGATTGTTAAAAGATTTTCTATACCTTGACTCAGTCATAAATAAAAAACTCTAATAAAAAAATCAAAACAAGATTAAGACTCAGAAACGCAGCTATGAAGGAACAAAATAAGTCTCAGATGTAACAATATACAATTAAATACCAGAGCCAGAATAATCAAGGTCAAAGTATTTCTGATTTCTATGGATGGTTGTGAAAGCCGTACAGTGAAGAAAGTTGACAGGAAGAAGATCAGCTTATTTGAAATGTGCTGCTGGAGAAGAGTTCTGTGGATACCATGGACTGCTAAAAAAGACAAATAAATGGGTCCCACAGAAAATAAAACCTGAATTCTCACTGGAAGCAAAATGACGAAATGAAGATTCTTGTACTTTGGACATATCATTTGGAAAAGATGATAGTATTTGTTGAAGTGGAAGGCAGTAGGAAAAGAGGAAGACTATGTTACAGATGGATTGATTTTTTAAAACAATCTCATTATTTAATCCCTTTAAACTGAACAATTGGTAAGGAGATTATTGGGCCAGCAGCCAACTGATGAGCGATTGTGCAGCCCAGTGAATGATGTCCAGGATGTGGACTTGTGAGGATCTAGTGTGATAGTCCTGTTTCTCATTAGTGTGACTTTATCTATGACTCCAATTTCTTCCTTTTGTCAACCCATTGAGGTGACTGCTGAGGAACCTTTACCTCAACACTTTTCAAACTACCTGATGTGAGGCTTCGGCAATTATTTTTGCTCCAGTGTGCCACGGACTGGTCACTATACTTGCTTCCATTGGGTACAATTGTTTCTTTCTTTCCTGAAAACTTGCCAGGGACTGGCAGCCCATGACTCAAGGACCAGCAGTAGTCCAGGGGCCACTACTTCGAGAAGTACTGCTTTACATATGCCTAAACCTACTAGACAGGAAAGAGGAATATTAGCACTACAGGGGAACAAAAATCAGTGCTATAAGGGAGCAATCATGGAGAAATCAAAGGAGCATATGGCTTCCATGGAACCTGGTATGTATCATGCTCTGCAAACCAAAATAATTGTTTTGGTCCAAAACCCAAAATAATAACCTCTCTATAGTCCAAAGGCACATGTGTAAACTTAGGTGTCATAGTCTCTTCTTTTCCTCCTCCTCCTCCTTCTTCTCCTCACACATTTCACACTCTTAAGCTATTCAGAATGTCAAAACTGAACACATGCCACCAACTTGTGAGATCCAGGTCCCAAGTAGGATAGATAGAATACGTTGGCAGACAAATTAAGTTTGCCACTTTCCGCCCTTGACAGACACTTTCCCTAACAGACTGTGCTTTTAACAGCTAAGTGACAATCATAAACTCAGTAGGTGAAGTTCACCCTCCCCCCAATCCTTGCATTCCTATGCTTGCTAAGAAAAACTTTACTCACAAAATGTCTGCTTGTCATGTGGTTTTCTGAGAGACAGCCTGGTGTCATGGTTTGAATGTTGTACCAGGACCCTGGGAAACCAGGGTTGGAATCCCTGCTCAGCCATGGAAATGCACTCTGCCACATGCTGCTTTAAAAACAGATGTTGTAGTTTTGTGCCTTCAAGATGTTTCTGACTTAATGGTGACCCCAAGGTAAACCTATCATGGGGTTTTCTTGGCATGATTTGTTCAGAAAGAGTTTGTTGTTGTCTTCCTCTGAGGCTAAGAGAGTATGACTTACACAAGATAGTGATAATACATCAGATTAGCACCCCAATAGTGATAATATATCAGATTAGGGCAGTTTCCATTTGGACTAGGTTTAGAAATATGTAGCAGACGCTCAGGCCCTTTCCGCAGCTTACTATATCCCTGTGGTGTTCCACAGAGATCTTAGTAGAGCCTCTTCGGGGAGGGGAGTGTGACAGGAGTGCTCCCCTCTCTACCAGCTGCCTCCGTGAATGGAGGAAGTGCAATGGCGCTGCCTCTTCCTTCGGCAGCACAGCCCGGTACTGTCCCAGGCTGTGCTAGGGCAGGAAGTGCAGCCATTGTGCTTCCAGGACCTCTGCACCTAAGGTAAGTGTGGGTAGGCGGTGGAAGAGCTGCGCGATTGAAGGTCATTATAACAGGTAAAGCACATCAATGATTTGTGGCATGTTTGTGCCGCCTGTGCATGGGAGAAGGAGGGGACTGCAACGATGCCATGCATAAGTGTCATCTGGGTCCTGTTCTTCTCCCAACCCCAAAGCAGGACGATAACGTTCTGTGGAAAGGGCCTCAGGTCTAGTGTCCACATGATAGAGGTTTAGCCCCTCATTTCAGTTGTGGGTTGGGAAAAGTGATAGACCACATGACTACTTCCTAAATACTGGGAAGGCTGCCACTCTGGGTGGCAGCTGATGCCTCACTCTGTGGTCTAAATCCTTTTGTTAGTCCTGACTAGAGTAGAACCACTGAATCAATTGGATTTTACCTGTGTGTTGACTTACCATTCAACAATAGATGATACCAGCGTGAGACGTCTCAGAGACAAGCATCTGGCTGGGTGAACTCTGCTGGCCATTGTTGGGGAAATACTTTCCCAAATGGTCACTTGCCCAATGTGTCAATCTGAGGACTCCTCAGAGAGAGGCATTGGGTGACTAGACTCTTTGGGGAGAACCACTGCTGGCATTTTGCTGCTGAGACAGCCATTGCAACCTCCAGATAGACTGCCAGGATGAAATGGCTCACTCCTCAGAGCAAAGCATTATGGGTAAAGTGGCCCTGAGACTGCCTGTACCACAATCCTCACAGAGTAAGGCATTGAAAGGAGAGGCAAAGAGGCAACAGTAGGGTAAGGAAGAAGAGCTACTGGGATGTGTCATCCTCTTTCAAGTGGCACATCATTTTGAACTGGACCAGAAATTGATAATGCCACATGAGAAAACAAATGCTGCGTTGAGGATGTTAAGTACAGTTGGAGGGTAATGCAGCATTCTTAAGCTTGGAATACACTTCGCAGAATTTCCCAGCCTAATGGGAAATTGCTCAATGGCAATGGCCATGCTAGCTGGGAGATTCTGGGACTCAAAGTCCCAAAGTAATTTTTCTTAACTCTCAGCTTTCTCCAGCCTGGAAACCTCTAGAAGCTATTGTGTATCTTCAAGTCATTTCTGAATTATGGCAACCCTAAGGTGCTGGGGGTTTCACAGGGTTTTCTAGGGCTGAGAGTGTGAGAGCCCAAGGTCACCTAGTGGGTTTCCATAGCTGAATGGGGAATCAAACCCTGGTTTCCAGGGTTGTAGTCCAATGCTCAAACCACTGCATTATGCTGGGTCTCCAGAAGTATCAGACTATAATTCTAAGTATATGGGTGAGGATGGTAGGAATTGTAATCTGATGTATTGGCAGGGGGCTGAGGTTGGGGGATTAGACAGTAATACTCCTACCGGTACCACGCTACCTCTTTTTGCTCTCTTCATAAGGTAACCAATCTATGCTTTGTCAACAATGTGACTGAAATCCAAAAATCTCCCTCTCCCTCTAGCTGTTCCTTTTTGTATTCATTCTGTATCAGCTGGTATTTCAGTTTTCCATAATGCTCAAAACAGCGTCTCCTGTTCTGGACCTGCTTGAATGTCTATGAATTCTATACCCACAGCTGGGCAGCTGCTGACTGACGAAAGGCCTTTGTTCTGTTACATCCCACTGCTGATGTTGCTGGCTTGTCTGCATCTGAAATGTCCACAGCAGATCCTGCAAAAACCCTGAATTGGCCTAAGGCCTAGTGACAACACAAATTCACAATTTCCACACCAAGTGTCTGTTGTATAATCTCAACCATTGCTGCATTTTGGGTCTCCCCCACAACAATTTTAGTAGGAAATGTTTCAAGCCTAAATCTCCAGATGTAGATTGGTTCTGCTGGACTTATTTTTTTTAAAGAAAGATCCTGAAAATAGTTGAGCTTCTTTGTAATGCTCGTCTCTCAAAAAGTGTAACAATTCTGCTTACCTTTTTAATTTGACTTTCAAAAAGCATGGCTAGTTTACTGTGTCTGTTTGTCTGAATAGCCTTCCCACTCTGGCACCCCTCTTTTCACTCCAGTTTTTTGTAGAACGATTCCCAGTATTCCCAGGCAGTGTTGATCCAAGCTAGATGGGAATTATGAAGGTTGTAGCACAGAGTAGGGAAGACTGACCTAAAATATGTGCATCTCTCCTCTTTAAAAGAAAGAAAATAATAGAATGTCCAAAGCTGACTATGTAATGTAATTCTAAAATTCTTGCTGGCCTTTTGAAATATGAGAGATTACAAGACATTCTATGAAGTTCTGCTATAGTGAATATATTTTCTGGGCTAATTTTGAGGAGGAGTTATTTAATCCTGGACTCAAATTGCTTTTACTGAGATCTTTTCTTATTTTTATGCCCAGTTGAAACTTTGCAGCCCCCGCTCCCAAAATACAAAATAACAATCAGAACCTTCAAATTTGTCTTGATTTACTCCCCCTTTCCAAATGCTGCCTCAGGTCAGTTCAGTGGTACAAAGGTACCTTCAGGGCCACTGCCCCTTTCCCCATTGATCAGTTGTCTTTCCCCAATGGTTGGCAAGAGCAGAGATGCCATTAATTGCCTTGAAAAAGAAATGAACAGTTTTGCTCAACAACAAGATTTCTATATGAATCTCAATGTTAGGAGATTTCCAGCAGGGGTAGAGGGAATGAAACAAGGTCTCTTACTTAGCTGAAAGCGTTGTGTAGAGAAGACCTGCTGGGATGGACACAGAGCCAGTGCTGGCGCTGTTCCAAAAAAATGGCAAGGCAAAGCTGAGACACACAGTGGACGGCTATGAAATGATGACAATGGGAGAAGAACAGCCAGACAAAGGGAAGGTGGGAGAGGAGGAAGATGGGTGGGACCAAATTCTCTGTCTGAGCCCTCATAAAAGGGAACAGTATCTTTTCCTGTTTGGGGCTGGCTGCAGTCCTGTTCTCACTTTCTAGACCAAGCCTGATTGAAACAAGTATTGAATTGAGTCAGTCAATCGGTCAGTCAATTATCCTATCTTTTCCCCAAAACTGCAACTTGGTGCAGGTTGCAACTTAAAACAAATGGAACACAATTAAAAATACAAAAGATCAACATTAAAACAGAGTTAAACATACAGTCAGAATGTGAAAAAGCAGCTAAAAACAATACTGCTAAAACAAGGTTGTTCCTGAGTGCCGTCAAGTCATTTCTGACTTATGGCAACCCTATTGTGGAGTTTTCTTGGCAGGATTTGTTCAGAGGGAGTTTGCCTTTAGTTTTCTCTGAGGCTGAGAGAGTGTGACTTACCCATGCTTACCCAGTGGGTTTCAGTGGCTGAGTGGGGATTTGAACCTTGGTTCCTGGAGTCGTAGTCCAATGCTCCAACCATTATACTATGCTGTTATTGTTGCTATGTGCCTTCAAATTGTTTCTGACTTATGGTGACCCTAAGGTGAACTTATCATGGGGTTTTCTGGATCTGAGAGTATGCAACATGCCCAAGGTCACCCAGTGGGTTTTCATGGTCAAGCAGGGAATCAAACCCTGGTCTCCATGCTTGGTCTTCAGGGTTATAGTTCAACACTCAAACCATTACACCACACTGGCTCTTAATTAAAAAGCTTTTTTTTAAAAAAAACTTTCTCAAAATCCTATTGGGATCATCATCATCATCGATATCATCATAAAAAAAATCAGTGGGACTTACTTTTGAGTAACCATACATAGGGCTGTCCTAGTTGTGTGATCTTTGACAATGAATTCTTAGGTGATTAGCGTACGCGCAGTGTTTTAACAGCAATTTGATCTAGTTTTCCTAATGCTGAAAGTCAATGTGTCTGATCCAGACTAAGCTGAACATGCTTTACGCCCACTGAAACTAATCAGACAAGTTAGGCATGCCTGGAGTCCCAGCTGACTCTGTACTGGTGATGGGATAGCATCCTCCACAATGCCTCAAGGTGGAACAGGAGGAAGATTGTGTGGGACAGAGAGGAAAAGCCAGGTGACAGTGGTTGCTGCCTAAGGCAGTTGCATAACCTTGCCTCAGGACAGAGCCCACCCTGGCATAACCTCCTCAGTTTGCATAAGAGTTACAGTATTGCTCCCTTTCTTAGCTAGTAGAAATATGGAGTGTCTATAAATGAAAAAAGCAATTTGATGGGTTTGCACATACACTTGGGATTCACTCCCACTGAGCTTACGCTGGAGGAATAAAACCTCCCTGCTGCCCTCCTGGGGCTTGTTTAGTCAGCAGGGACATATATGCAGTATGCATATTCATTCTATTTATTTTATTTTAATTAATTAATTAATTAATTAATTAATTAATTAATTGAACTCATGAGTACCCTATTTGCTATAGAAGTATACAGTTGGCACTCCACATTTGCAGGCTTCATTTTCACAGATTTGATTATTTGCAAGTTTCTCCAACCCCTGCCTCCTCTGCCTCAAGTGCTTCTTTTCCAGGGGAATCTACCCTCTCTGCAGCTCTGATCAGGCCATGCAGCCCCTTAAAAACCTGCCTCTGGTCCTCTTCCTCCACCACCAACCACTGCTTGGCCAGCTAAGGACAGCTCACATCTCAATTCTCAGCACCATGAATTCTCTCCTGATGTCCTCCCTATACCCAAGGAAGGAGATGAGCAAAAGAGAAGAAATATAGGGTCACCATGCGAACCCGCCCCCTTTCCCTCTCTTTTCCCTGATCTGGTTTGGACCCTGGGTGCATGCTCTGTCCACCATTCCACGGTCCCTTCCCACAGACACATTTTGATATTTCCAGTTTTTCCACTTTTGCAGGGGTCCTATACCCCTAATCCTAGTGAATGTGGAAGACTGACTATACTGTAAAGCTTTTCCAACAACTGCTGACCTGATTCTTCTGGTGGAAGTGGAATGTGTCCAGCCATAAACAGAAATAGTTTTCTTGCTCCAGCCCTATTGTCTAAGCAAGACCAGTCTTTCCCTCTGATCTACATACACTGCATGAAGAAGGATTCACATTTTCTGGAAATCAAAACGGCCTCCACAGACAGAGCTTCTCTGTGTAAGAAAGTCACTCTCTCTGCATAGAGGTGGGGGAACAAAGGTATACATGAGGGACTGGCACTCCTGCTCCTATTTACTAAATAGGCATAGATCTATAGACAGAGATATAGAGAAGCCACGATTTACAGGGTCAAAGTCCAGCCCAGGACTTTTTAAATAGCAGGGACTCTGATAACATCTACCACAACCCACCTCCCAGACTTCCCTGATTCCTCTGAATTAAGCTGCAATCCCTACAGAAGCTGGAAATAGATTTTTTCCCAGCAACAATGCATTATTATAAGCCATCCCTGTTGTAATTCAAAGCATATTTGGAATGGCTATGTCTTATGTAGGCACGACCCATTAGCTTTACAAAAGATTTGTTCCTGATGGAGATGAGAAGTGATAAAAATAGAATAGATAGGTCAGTTGATAGATCAATACGGATACCTACATTTTTTGCACTTTCCATGGGAGTGGTAGTATAGGAAATACTATGATAGGGACCTGAACTTCAAAATTTACCACTACATCACTGTCTGTAAGCCCTTAAAAGAGCTAAATTCTCAGAATGCTCTGGATGAGCATATATAGGTGCAAACTGATATAATGAATGAACATCTTAAGCCATATGCAGATACGGTTACTTCTGAGGGCATTTCCACCTTACATTGTTATAGTGCTATTATTCCACGTTCAACATCCTGTGGAATTCTGGGATTTGTAGTCTATTGAGACCAAAGAGCTCTCTCGCTGAGAATTCAAAATGTCCCTCCCTAAACTGCAAACCACAGGATTCCATAGGATGATGAAAGTGGAATAATGGCACTAGAACAGTGTAGTGCAGAAATGCCCTGATATTTAAGCAGAAGTCTTTATCTAAACCAAGTAGATAAGCCCAACAGACAGGCAACCATAAACATGGGTCACATTAATTCATCCTGAGGAGGCATGGGCTCCACATCCCACTAAATGAAATCAAGTCATTATGAAAAATGGTGGGAAAATGAACGTGTATATGTGTATGTGCTTTCAGTTCACCTGTTGACTTAATGGTGACCCCATGAATTCTATATGGTTTTCTTAGGCAAGAAATAATCAGAAGTGGTTTGCCAGTTCCTTCCTCTGAAATATAGCCCACAGTGCCTCGTATTTACTTCCATCCACATACTAACCAGAGCTGACCCTGCTTAGCTTCCAAGGTCACATGGGAACTCATGCCTGTAGTTACTACACAGCAAATATACCCTAAGGCATGGTCATAAGGCCCTAGGTGTGTCTTTGACCTGGTCCTGATTCTTCTCAGCTTGAGACAGTTTGGTCAGCTATACAGAACTGAGTGAATAGGAGAACAGAGGCAAATGGAGGAGGAGTCACATCCCTGGTTACACATGAAGGTCATTGGATGATCTTGGACAAGAGCTGTTCAACAGTGAAATAGACTGGCCATGGAAAATGGTGCATTTTCATTGGAGATCTTTGAACAGAGGTTGGATGGGCATCTTTCAGGAGTACCTTAGTTGTGTATTCTTACATGGCAGGGACCTCTTTCCAATTCTAACAGCCATGACATGGGAAAGTCACAAGGTTGTGTGATAAGGAAAGGTCAAAGATGGAACTAAGCTAGTACAATGGTAAAACAAACCTATTGTTTGATAAAGTCCTTTGATCCTACTATTTATTAGCCTGCCTTGCAAGGGTGTTGTGGGATTAATATTGTGGTAGTGGTAGTAAAATGTTGCATGCATGCTACTGTGAACTCCTTGGAAGGTAGAGAGGAGGATAAAATATATTAATCGAAGATCAAGATTGTGTCTGCCTAAGACATTTGGCCGAATATATTTATCAAAGATCAAAATTGTGTCTGCCTAAAATGTTTGGCTGCCTGAAGCAAACCATATGATAGCATCCTGCATCCTTTTCCATTCCATGTATAAATCTAGCTGGACAGGCAGCTGAATCTTTCTTCAATAATGGTGGTGATTCAGGGCCCTCCACCACGCCATGGGGCTGTGGCTGGTTTAGGAGTACAAGGCACTTCATCTGGCACATAGGTCACCGCTGCTACCTCTCAGAATCTTTCACCTGAGCTGACTGCCTCAGTTTGCCCAGTGGCAGGGTGCCTCTATCTGCAACAAATTCTGAGATTCTGTTTAACCATATTTTTTTTTATATTTCTGTATTAAGTTGTGTGTGTGTGTTGGTGTATGTGTGATATATATATATATATATATATATATATATATATATATATATATAGGGGGTGGTATTGTTACTTTATTTAAAATGTATTATATTAAATTCAGTGAAGTGTAATAGTGTGGAGGAGGAAAATCCATTAAGAGTGTGCCTGAATGATGCAGCGGAATCAGCCCTGGGAGGCAAAATGGAAATGAAAGCAGCAAGTCAGGATTTGAAAGGAGAGAGAGATTGAGAAAGAGAGAGGCTGCTCAGTGTTGCAGAATTGTGGGAGCATGGTGGCAGGGGGAGGGCGGGGAGGTAAGGTTTCAAAAAGAGAGAGAGAAAGAGAAAGCAAGTAGCTGGAGGAGGGAGGAAACAGACTAGGGAAGTGTGGAGGCTGAGGCATGCTGAGTTTAGTGCAACATGGGACATGATGAGGGACAGTCAGTGCAGGCATGATGAAAGAGCACTGCAGGGTTCTGACAGTGAGGGAAGGAAATCTGAATTTGATAGAGAAGGAGATCAGAAGCCAGTTGCATGGATTCAGGGAGAGATGATGACTCAAACTAGGACACCACGCCAGCAAGATGGCTGCAGCATATTCCAGAGTGCCTCCAGGCCTCTGTGTCCCAGAAGAACAGGGCGGGGGGTTTGCTTATGTGAGCTGATCTGCATGGCTTGATAAAAAACTGGCCTTTGGAAGCCAGACTTTGGTGGACAGACATAAGGTTTATGCGGTCTGCTTTTTGTTTGTTTTGTTTACTAGAGCCCAGAGATCCACATACTGGAGCCCAGTGCAAAAAATGTATAGCTAGAATGCTGATTTTCCATTTGTTTTCCATTTGTTTTGTTTTGAAGAGCACAACTGAAAGGAGGTCATAATTCCAGGCAAAAATTCATTCTTGTTACCCTAAGATTTCTATCTATTGGAGGTATAATTTAGGGCAAGAGGGTAATTTCAGTGTTGCTATTGTTAAAGAATTAGCAGTCAGAAATGCTTGTTGATCTGTTACAAGTCATTCAGAGATCATCTAGCAGATTCAGCTCAGAGCCTGGAAAAGTTACTTTGGGGGGACTGTAGTTCCCAAAATCCTCGGTGATGCTGTCACCACAGAATCCACAGTGGCTATGTTGGATAGTGAAATGTGGGAGTTAAGAGTCCAAAAAAAGTAACCTTTTGAGGCTATGGTATAGAGGTGTTTCTTATTAATGTTTAATGTGCTAAATGTGTGTGTGTGTGTGTGTGTGTGTGTGTGTGTATTCGTGTGTATCTAGCCACACAGTGGTATGTGAGGGAGCATGGCCCTTGCATACATTCCAGTTATCTTTCATCAGAAAAAAATGAATCTATAAGGGGATTTGTTTGAAAAATAACAATTTAATTCTTGGACTGAAGAGAGATACACACAAACATGGGTTAGAATCAAAGCTTGGCAACATTAATTTCTCAGATTGCAGCTCCCAGAATCCCCTAGCTAACATAGCATATCCTAGCTGGGAGTTCTAGAAGTCGTCCAGAAAGCTTTGCAAACTCTGGTTCAGTATCTCCCTTCTGCTCCACTCCCACCTGCTGGCATCTATTGCAGTCAGGGGGTCTGCAGCTATTGCTTGCCCTCCCGTTATCAGCCAGGAGAAGTGGTGGTCACAGGAAGTGGCCTTCATCAGAAAAGATAATTCTGGACTGGTGGCAAAATACTCAGAGGCTCCAAAGGGACACAGGAAATGGCTGGTCTTTTCTTAAGCTAGCACTGTATATACCAGCAACCATTAGCCCACCAAGTGTGGTGCCTTTCCTTCTGTAACCCAGTACCCGTTTTTATAGGGGAGCCATGTCACACATCTGATTAGCAGGGATATTGACATCATCAGCCATGCTTCTAAGGCTTGGCTGCTCCCTAAGAACTTAACTTTAAGCCTCACAGCTGTTCAAGGGAGAATGGATTTTCCTAGCAACAGTGCAGCATATTGTTGTGAGCTATCCCTATTTTAATGCAAAATTTTGGTGCTGGCTTCCCCTTGAATGAGCAATTAAGATCTATTAGCTTTGCAAAAGACCTGCCCCTGGTATAGCTGAAAAACTGCTCAAACTGGTTTGTTGGTATGGATCAACATGGCAGCCTGCAATTTTGGCTTCACCTTGGGGGAGAGGCTAGACGTAGGTGTTGTATTGAAAGCCCACACTTGAAACTTCGTCACTATCTCTGTATCTGACACTCTCCAGACGTGTCAGTCTCTATCACCTCCTAGTCAGCATGCCTGTTTGCCTCAATATGATGGGAGTTACAGACCAACAAATCTGATAGGCACCATGTTGTAGAAGACTGCAGTTCATCATGCCAATAGGTTTCTAAATTGGCATAGCAAAACAGGCAGGTTATGTTCTTATCTGTTACTGTGGCTGTGAATGGTCATTATTCTTAACGTATATTGGCCTAAATTCTGAATCAATGAGATTTACTTATGTATTTACTTATCCTTTAACAATTGATTGAATGGGTCTACTCTAGTTGGGGCCAATCAACAAGACATCAGACATAATTTGTGCTTTGCACAGAAATGCCACAGGCCTTCTGGACGTCTTGCATTTTGTGGCCACTATTAACATTTCCTTTTCCACTGCTGTCTATCTGTCTGATCTGACTGTCACTGAATGTATCTCAAGAAGTAAACTCTAGCTTACGAAAGGTTATGCCATTCAAAGACTCTGATCTCTGATGCTTTAAAACGTCCCTTCCATCCATGTGTTGTGACAATGTGCCTTTAAGTTGTTTCTGACTAATGGAGATCCTAAGGCAAACCTATCAGGGGGTTTTCTTGGCAAGATTTGTTCAGAGGGGGCTTGCCTTTGCCTTTCTCTGAGGCTGAGAGAAGGTGACTTGCAAAAGGTCAACCAGTGGGTTTCCATGGCTGATCAGGGATTCAAACCTTGATCTCCAGAGTTGTAGTCAATACTCAAACCACTATACCATGCAGGCTCTCCCATACGTGTATGGAGACTGATAAAATGAAATGAGGCCCTCTATAATTCCCTAATCATCCTGGCTGAATAGTTCAGGCATAGATACCTCTGGTCTTTTTGGATGCTTGGGTAACTTTTGAATCCTCTCTTGAAAAAGGCTGCCTGTGATGGGCAAGGCCATTCACAAAATGGCTGCTGTGAGAAGTGAGATCATTCATATTTGCTAGTGCAAATGCATACATACATACATACACTCCCATTTCAGAAACAGGAAAGTTAGAAATAGGGAGTAAGGACTACTCCAAGAAACTGAATTCAAAGTACCAAGTGACTCTGACCCCAACATATCAAGAAAACACTTGCTTCACAGAAAGAAAAGTGGAGAGGATAAAAGATGTGTAACTCAGATATTGGAAATTTGTTAAAAAACTAATTCATTTACACTATATGCCAGAGTATTTGAAAATCAATACATCGTGGCCACCCATTGCAGTGCTGGAAAAGTAATTTGTTGGGTTATTTGTTTCATTACTCATTTCTGCTCCATTACTTTCTTGTTACTTAAAAAGAAACCCACCCCAAACTGTGGCACTGATAACAGAATTCATGAAAGCATGAAACAGAGGCCCTTTCTGCAGGATGCTGTTGTCCTGGCATGGGGACAGGAGAGGAGCAGGACTGCAACGACGCTTCTGCATGACATTCTCACGGTCCTGTCCTTCTCTCATTGCTAGGCAGTGCGATCATGGATTAAATTGTTGATGGGTTTTCTCCATCAATGACACATGAGCGTGCCACCATCCCACACTTACGGAAGCCCTGGAAACGCAATGGGGGCGCTTCCTCTCCCATTGCAGCCTGGGAAAGTGCCCGGCTGCACTGTGGAAGGAAGAGACATGTCCATCACGCTTCCTTCGGCAGAGAGCTGGTCCAGTCCGGTGCGGGGAGGGAAGAGCACTCCCGTCGCACTCCCTTCCTGGCAGAAGCACTGCTGGGATTGCCACCGGACAAAGATAGATCCAGGTAGAGTGTGGAAAGGGCTAGAATCAAACTTTAAGAACTGGATCAGAATGCTTCTAAAAAATGTATGCAAACACCCTCAAGATCATGTAATAAGTAAGTACAAAATAACTATTTTTTATATCAGTTAAATCATTTTGTTACTACATAATATGCTACCATGAAATGTACCTTTATTATTGCTTCATTACCAAGAAAAACAACTTATCACAGATAACCTGTTACTTCCAAACTCTGGAATAACTTGCCCCAGGCAGAGGTAGGAAACATCCAAAAATCTATTTATTTATTGAATGTATATCTTGTCTTTCTCCTGGGATGTAAGCTTCTGGAAATTTAAAACAAGATTAAATTAAAACCTTATATTACAAAAGTTAAACCAACATTAAATAACAATGCATTAAAAATATGGTTAAACCAGTTAAAACAAATGTAAAACCTAATTGCTAACAACATATTAAAAAAATAAAATACAGTAAATTTCATACACACCACTGCAACTTAAAATTACTTCTTTGAACACAGTTTTCAGTTCCAGCATTTTGCCCATCTTGTAAACATCAGTTCCTCCCAAAAGCACTGTGGTGTTATGAAGTGGAACCAGAATGGATGTCAGTGCTTCACTTTATAGCCATATTGGTCTGTGTCTTCCATGTCAACGGGGTGGTGAATCCAATGCAGGGTTTAGTCTGAATTTTAAGAGTTACTGTGTCCAATGTGCTGAACTCTACAGCCCCAAAATAAGCTCAGAACCTTGGAGAACACCTTCAAAAATTGGACAATCCCAGGCACTGATTCACCATCCCATCAACAGAGAAGTCACAGGCCCTCATTGCTTTATAGAGCACCCAGAACATCCAAACTGGAACAAATGGTGGGACGCTAAGCAGCATCTTTTTAGCCCTGTTTCTCTAAAAGTAAATCTCACTGAAGCCAATAGGACTTCTTCCGAAGTAAGTAGGCATAGCATTGCATTCTTAAGACTTGGGGAAGGAGTGCTGAAGTCTTTGCATAGATCTTTTTACTGCTGCCATAAGTTGTAGGGGTGAAATCATGGACAAGCAGATGGTAGCAGATTTATTTAACTGGCCTAAGTTTACAAATCACAGAATGTAGCTTGGTGTGAGTACATGCTTACAGAGCAAAACACATTCACCCTCTAGGGATGGAAGTTGCTAGTATGGACCTCCCTACTTCCAGGTGCAGGTGTTTTTAACTACCATAGAAAGCAAAGAGATCTGTATTTGTTTGTGTTTTGAAGTGTATATTGTACAGTTGTCTAGGAATGGGACCCTAAATTGGAAGAAGACAAATTTCTTCTATCAGCTGAAGATGACACTTTGTTTGAGACCTTCAGCTGCTTGGTAGCACTGGATAATTTGGTTTGTAGTAACTTTTAAACACCTAACAAACCACCTATAATTAATTTCTAGATTTGTTAATATACAAACTTTGTAGTTACTCCTTTTTCCTACCTACCTAAAAACAGGCATGCTTCCTTAAGAATGTAACAAATGGTAACAGCTGGATTTTACACTTTCAAAAAAGACAAATAAACTATTGTATGTGTGTTTCCCACCTAAGTCCTTTGGAACGTTCTTTGGTGCCATCTGAAAATACCATGGCACCTAGCCTTCTCTAATCTGGTGCCCTTTAAATATTTGGGGCCACTACACCCTGTAGTTCCAGTCCAAATGGGCAATGGCAAGGATGAAGGGAGTGGTACCCAAAACATCAGGACAGTACTAGGTTAAGACAGCTGTCTCCTCCCAAAACTCTGTCATCAGGTGGTAAGTAATTGAAAACTGCAAGGCCATGGCATAGTGCCAGCTTGTGCCCTCTCTGCAACTCATGTATTTTGTTTAACATCCAGTGTGACAAAGAATTCTGGAATACAACAGAAACTGATGGGTCCATTCTCCACTGTTGGAGATCTAGTACGCTTTGATACTATAGACTGACATTTAGGCTGATATTCATACAGGTCTTGCCTCACTGGATTAGACAGAAAGCTGGATTAGACTTGGGGGAAAGAGGCATGAAAACTGGAGGAGGGAACCTCAACCATTTAAGCTCTGCAGATGATACCATACCGCTAATAGAAAACAGCAAAGACTTGGATTGACTCAAGGAAGAAAGTGCAAAAACAGGGTTAGAGGTGAATATTAAGAAAACAAAAATAATGACCAAAACTTTAACATGGATGATGAGGACATCAAAGTAGTCGAAGACTTTCTATACTTTGACTGAGTCATAAATCAAAATGAGGACTGTAGATGTAAGGGTATCTATGAAGAAACCAAATAAGATTCTCAAGTATAAAGATGCAATATTAAATATCCAAGTCAGGATCACCTGTGTAATCATATTTCTGATTACTATGGATGGTTTTAAAAGGTGAATAGTGAAGAAAGCTGACAGGAGGGGAATAAACACATGTGAAACGTGTTACTGGAGGAGAGTTCTATAGGTATGGCGGACTGCCAAAAAAACAAATAAATGGATATGAAAGCAACTTAAGTCTGAATTCCGAAATGACCAAATGACCTAAGTGGTTTAAATGACCAATCTGAGGCTCTTGTGAAGGAGATTTGTTCCAAATAGTTTTTTTTTTCAAATGAAGATAAACATACAAGTGATTTTAGACTGTTTTTAGGTTCAGAGATAGAATAAATTATATATTCAGTGTTTGAATTAACAGCTGCTGGTGAGTCTCTCACTTAGGTGCAGAGAAGGTGACAGTCAAGTTGTAGGACGTTACAGAACATGGGAGGTAGTAAGAGTTGCTGTGTAAATAAGAACACAGACAAGAAGTCTGGTTTATACAAATGCATGTGAAATTCTTTTCCATGTTCTTGATGCCCTTCAACAGAGGCAGGGCTGGCCTATGACATTTGGCTACCTGAGGCAAAGGACAAGATGGCACACCTCCTAGTGAGAGGACTTGACTAGTTTTGGTGATCAGGGACAGGCTGTGTAGAACAACCAGCTTGGTTTTCCAACATAGAGGACTGAATTAGGGGGAACATCCAGTGGAAATGCTGTTGCTGCCTCCTAACATCTGTCATCTAAAGTGTTTGCTTCACTTTGTCTAATGGTTGTGCCAGGTCTCAACTCTTCATTGGAACCACTGAAATAAAGGTCAAGGTGGGATGAGTGATCTGAAATTGGGATGACTGGACACTCATTTTCTAACTTACTCCATTTCAGAGGACGTCTCCACAATGCATCATTTTAAACATACAAGCTTCTCCAAAAGAGCCTAGAGAACTGTAGCTTGACAAAGATGTTACAAGATGTTTCCATAGTTAGCCTCACAGACATAGGTGGTTCTGTGTGTGTGTGTGTGTGTGTGCTTGTGTGTATGTGTGTGCAGCTCCCCCCCATTTTGGAGTGAGCACTACCCCCACTCAATCCAGATCTGCCACTTTAACCAGTGAAGCTATCATAGTCTTCCCCAGATGCCTTCCAGATGTATTGGACTAGAACTCCCATCGTCCCCACCCATCACATTCTGGTATTGTAGTCCGTTGACAGATCTGGAAGGCCCCAGGCTAGGCAGACTGCAGTATCATATACCGGGTCCCTCACTTCCTCATTTGTTCTATTGAAATGTTCTTTGTGTATGAACTGCCTTTCTTTTTTATTCATTTTTTCTTCAATTGGTGTGTGCAATTTCTTTATTTCCATTTTTAACATCTGATTATCCTCACACATAATTATATTCTTTACCTGCTTCTGATGTCTTTTACATGGAAGTAACCCAACTCCCCCTCTTTCTGTTCCTCCCCACCCCCTCCTCTGCTTTTAGTACAACTTCAAGTGTGAGTTCTTGCAATATAACTCTGTGGGTTTTGCTGTGTCTTGCTGTTTCCATGGCTATTTCTGCAGTAGTGCTATCATTCCACTTTCAACATCCTACAGAATCCTGGGGTTTGCAGTTTAGGGAGGGGCCCAAAAACTGCAAATCCCAGGATTCCATAGGATGTTAAAGTGGAATAATAGCACTATAATAGTCTACTGTGGAAATGGCCCATGTCTGTGTATCTCACTGTTTTAGGAGATGTTCGAAGCAATTTCTTGGAGCTGGACTAGAACTCTTCCAAAGTTTGTGTGTTTCCTTCCTTCCTTCCTTCTTGCTTTCTTAAAGCAGTGGTGTAGTTTGCTGTGATCTGAAGGTTTAAAGGTCAACTTTTCTCCTCTGTTTTTTTTTTTAAACCTTACATTTGTGGTGTTATAGTGCAAAAAATGTCTCTTCGCTGATATACACTGATAGCACGGTAACTTGAAGGAAAAAAAAAAGAAGGAGAAAATATGTTTCTTTCAATAGATCTCAGAATTAAAAAGAAACCCACCTGAGAATGAGCATAAAATGTTGTAGCCGATGCTACAACAGTCTGGGACAAGAGAAATGTCATTTGGATTTTTTTAAAAAAATCATAGAATCATAGAGTTGGAAGTGACCACAGGGGTCATCCAGTCCAACCCCCTGCCAAGCAGGAACCAAGGACTACAGAAAAAAAAAGCTCTTTAGGGCTTACCACTATGGCAAGCTGCTGTACACCTTACACAGTATGTTTGGAAGACCTGTGTAATCTTTTGTTGCCAAGCTGTGAATGGAACTGGCTCCAAGCTTGCACAGTGGTAGGTGCTGCTTCTTTCAGAAATGTTGTCCCCCACCAACTTGGTGGTTGCCATTTTCTCCACTAAATCAACTGGTGACGGTTTGACTCCTCCAAATGTCTATTCCCAGAGCTGGCCTCCCTGTTAGACAAAATGAGGTACATCAGTGCCAGAACTTGGAGTGTGTGGAGGAGGGGCAGGAGAGAGTGTGGCTACAGCTTGAGGATCGTGGCTGTGGTGCGTGAGGGCATGGCCAGGGTGTGGGTGGGTGTGGCCAGGGCACATGGGGGTGTGGTTACAGACTAGGACACCCCAAAAGCATTGCCGCCTGGAGCAAATTGCCCCCCCCATGTCCCTACGCAACTAAGGTACATGCCTGAGGCAGCAGAGCAATAGGGTGGCAAATCCTCCCATCCACTAGGAGTACCTTGATACTGCTTTGGAGAATCCCCAAATGATTGTCTCCTCTCTGTGTTGTGAAAGAGAAGATGGATAGGAACTGAAGAGAACAGAGCTGAATGCACAAGGCGATTCTCTCTATCTCAGATTCATTTCTCTCTCACTGCATCATCATCATCATCATCATCATCATCATCAACAACAACAACAACAACAACAACAATAATAATTATTTTCACTTAATTTATATCCCAACTCACTCCCAACACAGGATGCAAGACAGCATAATTAGAGCACGATGATTTTAACTGCTATGGAATGCTGGGATTTGTAATTTGTTGAGGCAATAGATTTCTCTGGCTGAGAATTCCAAATGCTCTATCCATAAACTTGAGATCCCAGGATTTCACAGGATGTCACCAGAGCAGTTAAAGTGGAATCATAGATCTATAGTTGTGTTTTGTGAAAGAGCTCTCCTTCTCAAAGGGTGTGTGTGTGTAATGGGAATGGTGGAACATACAGTCTTTCTTTCTGCCTCAGTGACACAAGAGCTCAGGTTGCTGTGGTCTACTCCTGAAGTGGCTTAGATTTGCATATCTGGTCAGAGCAACAAAAGGATTCCAGCTAAGACTTCCATCTGCTATATGGCTGGCCCACTGTCCTTTTCTAATGCCTTGTTTCACCCAGCCTCACTGCAAATCATTCTTTCCATGTAGCTGTCCTGTTTTACCCTTTAAGTGTTGTTCAGCATACCTGTGTGTGTCCGTCCTTGGGGGTACTGTCTGTTGACTTCTAACAGACCCCTGTTATCTATTGAATTTGCAATTGTAGCATTGCTGTTAATTGCCATCAAGTCAACTTTGACTTATGTCACAACCCTATGAACTAGAGCCCTCCCAAGTCACCTTATTATCAACAGCCCTGCTCAGGTTTTCTAAACTCAGGGCTGCAGCTTCCTTCTGTCCACCTATAATGTGGCCTTCCTCTGTTCCTTCTGCCCTCAAGCATTATTGTCTTCTCTAATGAGTCTTGTCTTTTCATGGTATATCTGAAATATGAGAGTCTCAGTTTAGTCATTTTGATTTCTAGGAAGAGTTCAGGCTGGATTTGCTCTAAGATCTATTCATTTGTCTTTTTTCAGCAGTCTTTGGTATCTCTAGAGCTTTCCTCCAACACTACATTTCAAATGAGTTTAATATCTACCTCTCAGCTTTCTTCACTTTTCACAGCCATACATAGATATTAGAACTATTACGGCATGTACAATCTTGACCTTGGTATTCAATGATCTTTACACTTGAGGATCTTGTCTAGTTCTTTTATAGTTGCCCTTCCAAGGCCTAGTCTTCTTCTGATTTCTCAACTATAGTTTCCATTTTGATTTATGACTCAACCAAGAAATAGAAAATCTTTAACTAATTCAGTCTCTTCCTTGTTTACTTTAAAATCATGTAAATAATCTGTAGTCATTTTTTCTCTTCATATTAGTTTCCTTTAAATAATTTCTACCACACACACCAAATTCTGTCCATCACATCTGCTTCTGTGCTTGTTCTACTTCTGACCTTAGAAAAATTAAGAGAACCATTAAGAACCAAGTAAACAGTGGTAATAGATAGTATGCTGAAAAGCAGCAAAGACAAGAAAGATCAAGATGGGTTTTTCCTGGCACTTAAAATCATACAAAGGAAGACCTCAGCTCTACAGGTCTAGGAAGAGAATTCCAGAATATGGGTGCCACCACTGAGAAGGTCCTTTCTGGTCAGCTACCTACCTAACCTCAGAAGATAGAAACCTTGAGAACCAGTAGATGAACCAGTGTGAAATGTAATCTGCAGTTGGCCCCAGTGAACAGTGTGCCAGTGTCACACTGTGTACCAGTCAGTGGCACAATGAGGTAACTTTGTGTGCTTCTCCAGATGTTGTGGACTACAAATCACATCAGTTTGAGCCAGCATAACCAATGGTGAGAGATGATGGGGATTGCTGTTCCATAACACTTGTTCAAAAATATATGTTCCCCATCCCTGCTTTTAGGCTTTAAACTTCTGTCCTAACATCATGCCCCCTAAGCACCATTGGTTTCAAAAGTATCCTGAAACTAGACTCCCAATACACTACAGGAATTTTGCCTGATGTCCTAGAGAATAGGTGGTAGTGTGCACCATTTTGCTCCAAGAAACAATGCAGCTGGTACATAGAGTAGAGACCATCTGCGTACTGAACAATTAATTAAGGTATAAGACAATCCCACCTATGAGAACAAGATAAGTCTTTATATTATGATCCTATAATGAACTGGTTGAACACCTTTGCCCAATGGCAGATGATGGCTTTGATGTCAGTAGAGTGGCCAATCTGCTCCAGGTTTTAAGATGTAACTGATAGGAGCTGTCCAAGGTACCAAATTTTAATCCATAAAATAGGTTCAGTACTTTGGCTAGCTCCTTTAAAACAGAGAGCAAACTTGGAGCTGATTCCTCACCCCTCTGACATGGGAGTTGCCACTGTATCTGCCTTAGAACAAGAAATCATTGGCTAACGGCATCTCTGTCTTCCACAGATCGGTCTTCAATGTATTCGTTCTCAAACAGCCCAAGCCTAACTCCCAGCCTTTTTAGGACAACTATGTGATATAGACAAGAAGGATATAAACAACCTGGAGCAAATTCAGAGGCAGGCAAGAAGAAGAATAAGATGTATGGAGAAGAAAACATATGAGGAGAGGTTGAGGGAGGTGGCCATAGTCAACCTGGCGAAGAGAGGTGACTTAAGTGCACTCTTTATATATCTACAGAGCTATTACAGAAAGGAGCTTGCAGGTTTATTCCAGAGAGTAGGATCAGGCCTAATGATTTTAAGTTCCTGAAGGTAGATTTTGACTAAACATTAGAAGGATATTCTTTAGGGTAAGAGTGGTTTGGAAATGGAACCAATTATCTAGAGAGGTGGTGGGGTCTCCTTCTCTGGGTATCTTCAAAAAGAGGCTGGACAGGTCTCTTCTGGGGATGCTGTATTCCTGCACTGAGCAGGGAGTTGGACTCAATAGTCTGTGGGGCTCCTTCCATGATTTTATGATTCAATTATTGTAGATTTCTTTGTTGTTGCTGTGTGCCTTCAAATTGAATCCAACTTATGGTGGCTTAAGGTGAAGCTATCATGGGGTTTTCTTGGCAAGATTTGTTTGGGGGCCATTGCGTTTGCTTTCCTCTGAGGCTGAGAGAGTTTCTGTAAGTCACCCACTCTATTGTAATCCAGTGCTCAAACCACTGCACCATATATTATTTTAGGAATGCAGAAACAGAGGGAATGCCAACTTCTCTGGAGTTTCTAGTTCTAGGACTTCATTCAATACATCTGTAGCCTTGTGTTGTTTTGTGATGCAACAAATTTCATAACACAAAAGCAGTTAACTAGATTGCCAGCATTTTGGACTAGAAGGAGTAAGAACAGCATCATTTACCTTTACTTTAGCTGTTATAAAACTCAAATCAGGTCAGAAACAGCAGCCTTAGTATGCTCAAATGTAGACATGTGGGTAGGTACTCCCCCCTGCATTTATTATGCAAGTTAACATTAAATTTGAAAGCAGATAGTGAAAACAGATGGAGCACTTTTGAAGAGCAAATGTCCGTTATTCCCCTGCCCAGTAAGTCTGCATTGTATCTTGGATCATTTACATATGCCCCCAAGGACAGCCCAAGGCAGTTTGCTGCCTGAGATAGCACTTCTCTCCTTTGTATATACAAAAGCCTTTAGATTTGATAGTTGACCCTTTCTTCAGCACTGGAACTTTGGAACAGCATCCTGAACTGCACGTAAGTCAGTAGGATAGCTAGAGTATGTGTGATAAACTGTGTGGCACCAAGCCTTTATCCCAACATATTGCTTGCTGCCTCCCAGCATCTCCTACCTAAGGGAACCACCTCACTTTAATATTAGAGCTGGCCATGAAGGTCCTTTCTGGACATCAGATAGATACTGTTTTTTGCAGTGGATAAATCCCTCTACATATTGAAAAGACAGCAGAATAAATATTGTATTCACTGTTCCAACCAGTGGATGCCACAATAAACAGACATTAAATTAACAGGAATTTTGTCCTTTAAAACTGGGACAAATTGCTTCCTTCCCTAGCAGCTGCATTCCCCAGCAGATAGATAGAGAGATAGAGAGATAGAGATAGAGATAGAGATAGAGATAGATATAATACATGTCTTCAAGAATGATTGTTATCCTGCCTGAAAAAAGAGTGAGCAAATAGAGAGAATTAGAGAGTGATCCAACTTGTCTCAACTTGGCGCTCTCCAGCTGTATTGGACTGAAATCTTCATCATCTCCACCCTGTTTTCACTATCTGCCAATATCAGTGCTGGCTGAGGATAGTGTGAGCTGTTGTCCAAAATGTCTGGAGAGCACCAGGTTTAGCAAGGCTGCTCCCATTGCTTTAGAGTCTTGTTTATTAGACTCTGGGAAACTGGAGATCTTAGAAGATGGCTGAAGAATCTGTGAAATAATGATAAAATGAGGGTGGAGTCCCACAACAATAGCAGGCCCACAGGTTCTATGCGCGTGACCTAGAATGTCAGCCCAAGGTTTCTCCTCTAGAGTAGGGCCAACTCTAGTGCAATTAAACGTTGTTATTTATGGGTTTGCAGACATGCCTCCTTCATTGCAGTTTCCTTCTTACATCTTACTGACAGTGCGGTCACCCTTCACTACTTTACATTTTGTCAGCTATCTCCAAATTCAAAATGAAGCAGGAAAAATACTTATCTTAACATTTATATCCTTTTATCCTCATGCAGGTCTATCAACACTATCTGTTTACAGGCATAAATTAGGAAATCAGACAATTGCAGATGGAAAAATCACAGTTGACAGCAACAACAAAAAGGAGGTTCAAACTGTTACATTGGTTTGCTTTTATCTTGTTACAACAGGTAAGAATTATCATAATAAAAAGGAGCAAAATGCAAAGAAAGATAATGACTTCAGTGGGCAAAATCTGTCTCCTAGTCCCAACAAATCAATAGAGTTGACATAGGCCTTGTTTTAGCATTTGGCAATTGATTTAATGCTTCTACTGTAGGTGGAGCTAGCAATTAGATTTAAGCTACAACTTCCCCAAATATGCATAAATACACATTATTTAAAGTACATACACAGTATCTCTTATTCATTTTCCAGACCAGTTAGAGAAAGTGAGAAGCCATTTTAGCCTTGTGCTTTCAGACCACAAGTAATTATTTTTTTTGGAGGTTGCTCTATATCTAGTTACTATGGGGTGTAGCACATTTAACCACAACAAAGGTATCTAACATTTCACAGACTTTTGAGATCCCTTTTTTTTTAAAAGGAACAATGGTACAAAAATAATTTTAAATAGCAGGCAGAGAAATCTATGAAGGTAATGGAGGGGGAAGAAAATGGGTGTTGGGGAAGCACCAGTTCCTATTGGACTCACTCTAACCAAGGGGGAAGATGTATGTACATTTGCTTACAAAGAGCTGGTGTACATTTTCCCCTGTTCTGGGGTTATATGCAGGGAATTAAGGGTCTTTAGATCCATTAGATTTAAAGTTTCTTCTGATCTTATGATGATTCTCCTCCACCCACACCAAATGCTCCCTTATGTTTATGTTGTCAAAGCTTTACATGCTGTAGTAGATCTGCAGGGGTAGCTGGTGGATCTGCAGGCACCGGAGTGGCAGATCTTTGTTGTTGTGTGCCTTCCGGGTATTTCTGGCTTACGGTGACCTGAAGGTGAACATATCACAGGGTTTTCTGGAGCTGAGAGTATGTGATAAGCCCAAGGTCACACAGTGGGTTTCCATAGACAAGTGGGAAATTGAACCCTGGTCTCCAGGGTCATAGTTCAATGCTCAAACCACCATACCAGGCTGGCTGTCATGGCAGATCTACCCTACATTTTATTTCTGCTCTTTCTGCAGCTGCTTTGAGTTAAGTGGGAGCTCTACCAGTGCTGCATCTTAGTTCAGCATTGGTGGAGCTTCTATTCACCTTGGAGCACCTGGAGGAGGAGTGATTTTAAAGTTAAGGGTGGATTCATGACCCTGGCAGTGGCATATTCAACAGAAGCCCTGTTTCTCCCAGAAAGACTGCAGTATCCTTTGGATCCTGCGACTCTTTCCTGGGAATTATGGGATTTAGGGATGTAGGTACTGGGGGAGGGGGAAGCAAAATGGAAGCATCACTCTCCAATGAGAATTCACACCTCATTGACATTTTCCTTCATTCCCAAATTTCTAGCACTGCAGCAGCTTAAAACTTCAGTTCAGCTTTCTATTTAGGCATCCAAAGAAAAGGGACAGGCAGAGTTTTCAAGGGAACACAAACACAGCAAATATTAGAATTCTAGAGGTCAATGGCTTTCAATATTTCACTCTGTGGAAAGAGAGAGATTTTGGATTTGGGAGGGGTTCTAATATGCCAGAGGACAGGATCAAAATTCAAAATGACCTGAATGGATTGGAGAGCTGGGCCAAAGCTAACAAAATGAAATTCAACAGAGAGAAGTGTAAGGTCCTATACTTAGGTAGAAAAAATGGAATATAGAAATATAGGATGGGGGACACGTGGCTGGATAGCAGTACGTGTGAAAGGGATCTAGGAGTGTTAATAGACCACAAGCTGAACATGAGTCAGCAGTGTGATGCGGCAGCCAAGAAAGCCAACGCAATTCTCGGCTGCATCAATAGGAGCCTGGTGTCTAGATCGAGGGAGGTACTGGTACCACTCTACTCCGCTTTGGTTAGACCTCATCTTGAATCCTGTGTCCAGTTCTGGGCACCCCATTTCAAGAAGGACATGGTCAGGCTGGAGCAGGTCCAGAGGAGGGCAACCAAAATGGTGAGAGGCCTGGAAGACATGCCCTATGAGGATAGACTTAGAGAGCCGGGTATGTTTAGTCTGCAGAAGAGAAGGTTAAGAGGGGACATGATAGCCATGTTTAAATATTTGAAGGGATGCCATGTAGAGGAAGGAGAGGGCTTGTTTTCTGCTGCTCCAGAGACCAGGACAAGGAGCAATGGATTCCAGCTGCAGGAAAGGAGATTCCACCTGAACCTCAGGAAGAACTTCCTGACGGTCAGGGCTGTCCGGCAGTGGAATATGCTGCCTCGGAGTGTGGTGGAGTCTCCTTCTTTGGAGGTTTTTAAGCAGAGGCTGGATGGCCATCTGTCGGGAGTGCTTTGAGGGTGTTCCTGCATGGCAGGGGGTTGGACTGGATGGCCCGTGTGGTCTCTTCCAACTCTACATTTCTATGATTCTATGGAATTGAAGGAAAATTTCATTTGTGTGTGTGTGTAATTCTTCTTTGGGGAGCAATGCCCTCATATTGTCCTCCTATAATTACCTTCCTGATAAAACTGCATGTTAAACTAGTTAAATTATATTTTTCACTTAATTCTGAATATATCCAGAAGTAGGCTTTTTGACCCTTGCTTTCAATTTTGTTCTGCTTCTGAAATTTCTTCGAGTGTATCCACAGTACACAGCACTTTGATCCCATTTGGTCTTTCATGGTTCCATCCTATGGAATCCTGGGACTTGGAGTTTGGTTGGGTGTCAGAGTACTCTAATGGAGCACCCAAACTACAGCATAAAATTCCATGTTCCTCACCAAACTACAAATCCCAGGGTTCTGTAGTCTGGATCTACAGCAGTTGAAGTGGTATCATTTTACAACAACCATGTAGTGCAAATACACTTGTCGCTCAGGGCTTTATCACATGATGCAGGTGAATCACAATTACAGGAGGATTATAGTATCTTTGGCTGGGACTTACCACATTGCCTTGTTCCTCATTTGTTTTTCTTCTGGTGGGAGATCATTTGGAAAGTATTTGTTTTACAAAGGAGGTCATTAAAAGATTTTTTTGTGTATGTGTTTGTAAAACACTTTTCAAATAGCCTCCCAAAGGAAAGAGGAATGACATCATCTGATAAATCTCAGATAAAGATGTTGTTATCCTGCTGTAGATGCAATTTACCTGTCTTGTTTGATAATGCCCTCAGTTTCACCAATGATGTGTGAAAGAGGATTCCCTACTCCAGGTCTGAGATTTAGTTGCAGATCTTCTCTGTCAATACTTAGAAGCAAAGAGGCCCCAGTTAGTCATGATTCAAAGGCCATTTCTGCACTATACTGTTATAGTGCTGTTATTTCACTTTCAACATCCTATGGAATCCTGGGGTTTGCAGTTTAGGGAAGGGCATTTAGAATTCTCAGCCAAAGAGTTCTTTGGCCTCGGCTAACTACAAACCCTCAAATTCCACAGGATGTTGAAAGTGGAATAATAGCACTATAACAGTGTAGTGTGGAAATGGCCAAAGTTATAAGGCAAATTTGATCTGCTGTTTTCAGTGGGATTTAGTGGTGACTAATTTCTGTTGGACTAGGGTGAGAAATGTTGGCGATCATAAACACATTTGACATAATTTGTCCTTCTCCCACTGTCTTTCACAGCTAAGTTTTTTTTTTTAAAAAAAGTGTTATTATGCAGGTCTGCAAAAGGAAACATGCAAGTATTCAGAACTGCTAGATTTACAATTGCTCATCAAAGCTTTATTCTGTGCATCCGGCAAAACTTAATGATGCAGGAAGCCTGTCAAGTGTATGTGATGGTTTTAGATTGTACCATAATGAATATGCACCGCTGGGCAGAATTAAGGTTGCAGCTACGAAGCTAGCAATTGCTAATTCTCATCACCTTGCTTTTGCAATGCAAACAATGAACTTTCAATAAGCCCCTGTTGTCCTTATGTTCATAAAACTGTGTTCTTCATAGATCTCCAATGTGCAAATAATGTATTTTTCCCCCTTTCTCCTGTATATGTATATTTTTAAGCAGCAAGTTCTTTCTGTCTTTTATATACAGCTTTCAAATTCTGATAATTTTTTTGAAAATGAATAGGAAAAAAAAACCTGCCTCACCTGCACCAGCCAGATTAAAAAAGTACAGTTATTCCTAGCATGGAGAAGATCACTTTCCCCTTCACATAGATGTTAAAGTCTCTAAGGGACAAGAGAAGGTTTTTTAATTTGGTGCTAAATTCATTGACTATGTTGTTGTTGTTGGACCCTCAAGTCGTTTCCAATTTATTGTAATCCTAAACTGAACCTATCATGGGTTTTCTGGGGCTAGGTGTATGTGTGAGATGTGCCCAAGGTCACCCAGTGGGTTTTTACAGTCTCCAGGGTCATAATCCAAGGCACAAACCAGTACACTATACTGGCTTTCTATACAGGGACTATACCGGGGTTCAAATATAGACTTTGTATACTGAGCCCAAGATCACATATGGCACAGAATAGTATAATAGTCCTGCAGATAGATGTGCATTACGTCTCTCCTCTCAATTCTCTTTGCACTCAGTGTTTGGTTGCTGCAGCCGCTTCTCGTAATTGGTGGAGAGTAGGGGTGGGTGGGTAGGGGATCCGAGAAATTCACACCCTCCAACTGTCCTGATTTAGCAGTGATAGTCCTGATTGATCCTTGTCACTCTGCTTTAAAAATGTCCCAATTTCTCTCTGCTCCTCTCACTTTCCCCTTTGTCCTCAGCTTACTTCAATCGTTGAAAACGGAATTCAAACAGCAAGGATAGTTTGCATTCCTCTCAGCAGGAGCGAGATGGGAGGTATGGGAGGAATCTTGCTCTTCTGGTTGCAAAGGCAAACAGCTGCAACCTGTCTCAGTCTGTCTGGTCAAGAAACATTTGCCGTCTTGACCACAATCTGATGTTGCTTCGTCACATGTGTCCTGGTTTTCATCTGGGAAATGCTGGAGGATATGAAAGTATTTGGCTATATCCCTATAGCTAAACACAAACCAATGACATTATCCACAGAGGTCCACTGGTGAACTCTAGAGGTCTCAGCAGAAGATGCAATCTTTCTGCATCTGGCTGGAGGATGCAATCATTCCCCACTTTCTCTGAACCCCATCTCATGACCCAATGGAAGGGCCATGGGGAGGGGATACGTCAGCTAAATGGCAACTCCAATGTGTCTGTGCTGGTTGTTGTGAAGGGTGGAAGAGAATAACACCCTCCACAACAATAACTAAAAGGACATACGGAGGCATAAGGTGGACTTAACACCTGCGTATTTCATTACCAGGATGCCTGCTTTAGTATTATGAAGCTCTAGTCTTGGATGAACACAGCTGTAAGTTTCAGGTTCTTTCCTATTTGATTGTTTAAATGATCAGGTTCTTTCCATCCAGAATGTGAAGAAATGGCTGAGTTTTGGTAAATTCATATCACAAAAATCCTCATCTGCCTTCACTTTCAAGGTATCTATGACAGGAAGCTCACTGCCAGGAGCATATCCACCTTGACTCATTCAGACTAGAAAGCATGAACCGATTCAGAGCGTGTGGCACTGTGTGAAGTGTGGAACTATGATCAGGAGGATCACACCCAAAGTTCAACCTGTCCCAGGTGAGGAAGGAAACTCACTGACCGAGAAGTCTCTCAGATTGTCTGCTTTGGCGGTGCTCCATGAACCAGGAGTAACAGGTCAGCTTGAACTGAGAGGCCTCCATCTGCATGAAATATTTATTGTATATCATTACACCCTTGAATTCCTCAACAGTCTCATAGTTTGACTAGCCCATACAACCTCAAATAATTTGCACGTTGGGCCTTGTTCTCCTCAAAGCAGCCAATCTGTCAAGCTATTGACCAGCTTTGGTTTGGAGAGTTGGATTTGCTAGGAATGGTCACCATGAAAGGTGCAGCCTGCAAACATCCTGATGCGGTGCCACGAGGAGGTCAAAAGGAACTCTTATCTCAAGCGGCTAAAGAAATGTAGTGTGTAAACCTTCACTCTCACCAAAGAGGAGCTCTGAAGCATTTTAAAGAGACACTTTCTCCGCTGTGCTTTTTCCCCCTGACTGCACTGCTTGAGTACAGCTGTCGTTCTGTGTCCAATACTCTGCTAGGGAAATTGGATGCAGCTATGCATTGCATGATGGGACTATTGTCTAATGCGGTGCAAAGAGCCAAACAGATCTGATTGCATAAAGATCTTTCCCTTGGTAACTGTCGGGACCTACATTGTGAGGCAGGAATCTAACATCTTTTGCTTGCCTGAGGAGACCCTGTGTGTCCCCCCCCCCAAAGCAATCCTCAGTAATAGAGGATCAACTCTTCCCCACAACCTGATATTGGAATATCTTTGCTTGCTGCTGGAATGGAGATGGGGAAAAGCATTGTACTGGCTGACATTTATGCAGAACTCCTGAAAACAGCACATATGTAATGGTTTTGCCCTATCCTAAACTGAAAAGTGTTGTCGTTACTTCAGAATGATCACAGAAGAAGAGGCAGGCCTGGTAGACATACGGTTTGGAAAAGTTATTTTTTTCAGACCAGACTTTCCATTATCCCCTAGCTAGCTGACTGGAGGATTCTAAGGCTTATAGGGGGAAAAAAGGCAATTTTTGCAAAGTCTGTGGTTAACTGTTATATTTGATACATTAAACTCCATTGTACAAACACACTTGTTTCCATAGATGTGTGCAAAAATGATAGCAAAAGCAATGTTGGATGTTTAGGAAAACAAATAAAAATAAAATAAAACTGGCTTCTGATTCATTGCTGGTTAAACCTAGTTCAAGATGTTCATGGTTATTCCTAGAGGCCTAAAAGGCAGTGGGCCCAAATACTCAGTGGTGTAGCTACCAGGGTAGTGGTGGCCAACTGAGGGCATTGCCCCCCCCCCCCGAATAAGAATTTTGATCTTCCAGTGAAATTTATCCTTTATTCCCCAAATTTCCAGCATTGTGGAGAGTGAGACCTGAAAACTGTTCATGTCTGGAACTGTCATATTTCCTGCGTACAGCTTCCCTTGATATCTTTGCCTGCCCCTTTTCTTTGGATGTCAATACTGAATTTCTAAAGGCTCAACTGAAGTTTTAAGTTACTTCAATGCTAGAAATTTAGAGGCTGAAAAAAATTATATTTGAGATGGCAGAATTCTTACGGGAGGGCAATACCCTCATCTCCACTCCCCACGATAGCCATACACTTGCAAATATCCAATTTACTCCTCTAACAATCAGTTTATATTTCATTGGATGAATCCCTTCTTTAAGTGCCTTCCTCAAAGCTCATTATGAAGGTCCTCTCCTTTGCAGAACTTGAGACTACACTTCCCAATTATTATATCTAAATAGTAAGAATTGCAAGCTATGCAAAAGGTGGTGTTACTAAAACTCTGGAATGACTTAAAGAGGGACATTTACTTGGCAAATACTTATCTGTCTGTCTATCTGTCTATCTGGCACCAACTTAAAATGATTTTATTTACTTAGGATTTTAAGGTGATTAAAAATTGTTATTTTTTTTGGCTGATTAAGGAATTGTTGTTTTCTCCTTCTTACTATTGTAAATGGATGGTTCATGCACTATTCCAAGAAGGTAGGTACCAGTAGCAAGATCTAGTAACAGTCCAAGTCAAGAACCGGTAAGGTCATATATCACAAATAGGCCAACCAATCAAGATGAATCTGGAGTCAGAGGTCACTGCCAAGGTCAAAACCAAACGCAGTCTTATAGATAGTCAAGTAAACAAAGGGGGAAGTATCTGAAGTTAGTCAAATAACAGTCCAGCTTCTAACTAGTGTAGTTCAGGAAAGCCAGCAGGCAGACATATTCAGAAAGATAAAGCCAAAGACAGTCCAAGGTTGGGCACTGGGACATCAGGACAACTGAAAGACATCCACATACAGACATTGTTCTCAGTAGTTTGGCTTAGCCAGTTCTGAGGTTTTAGGGATGTCTTACATGAGCTGTACCTAGAGTTAAGGAGCAGACAATCCTACATTCTTCAGACACTCCTACACTCCTACAGACACTCCTCCTCTCTTCAGGAGGAGGGACCTTCACTTGAAAAGACCTCTTGGTCTCAAATTTCCCCTACTCCTAAGGAGATGTCCCATCATTCCAAGTGTTCCTCCTGGCATTCTCAAGCTGAGACCGTGCCTTTTTGTGACCTTCCTCTTGAAGACTAGGAGCAGGTCTAGCCCCCCTCCTTCTGATTATGAGACTATGCCACTTCCATCCTGAAGGTACAGCCTCCTGCACCACTCAATGTCCTGGGTTTGCAAAGACAGGAGGTCTCACAGACTCTGGGTATTCACATTTCTCCAACGCAGATGTGGCCATTTATTTCATTTGAGTGCTATTGTAGTCTTTTGTTTTTGTACACCCTGCTGGAACCCACTTTTGTGGAGCAAGTTTTTAAATAAGGAAATAAATAGGAAAATAAGAAATAGCACACCAAAGAAGCAATGAGACTAGGAAAAAAAAAGCACTGGGCAATAAGAAAGGTATTTACTTGGTGCCAAAAGCAGTGCAAGGAAGGTGAATCTTTCAAAGACAGCCGCAAATAAGCCCTCATTCCAAGTACTATCTGAAAACTGCTACAGTGTTTTGGTTAGATTGCTGGAGTGGTATATGGGAGTCCAAGTTTTAGATCCTGCTGAGCTGTGAAACTCACAGCATTTCCGCACTACACCGTTATAGTGTTGTTATTCCACTTTCAATAGCCTATGGAATCCTGGGGCTTGCAGTTTAGGGAGGGGCATTTAGAATTCTCAGCCAGAGAGCTCTTGGGCCTCAGTAAACTACAAAGCCCAGAATTCCACAGGATATTGAAAGTGGAATAATAGCACTATAACAGTGTAGTGTGGAAATAGCCACTGAGTGACTTCAGGCCAACCACTCTCATTCTCAGCCTGGTCTGTTATGTTCCAGTGGTGTTGTATGGGTACAGTAATGAAGGGACACAGCCTTGTACAATATCTTGAGGCAATCAGAGGAAAAGTAGATATCTATGTAACTAATAAATACAAAAGTAAATTATTCTGTGTCATCTCAGCGGGTGGAGACTCTCCAGAGATGTTCTCAGCTTAGTAAACATTTCTTCAGGCCCTTAGGTGCACAGCCATGTACAGATGTTCCATATGCTACTGAATCTGCAGTCCTGAACCTGTTTGCTTTGGGGTAAATTGGATTGTGTGGATTGATTTGATCAAGGAAGACAGAGCCCTAAGTGAGCAGAGCTGTTAATAAGAGGACCCCTGGGAGGTCTGCCTTTTATAGGGTTGCCGTAAGTCAAAGGTCATTTCTGCACTAGACTGTTATAGCACTATTATTCCACTTTCAACATCCTATGGAATCCTGGGGTTTGCAGTTTAGGGAAGAGCTGTGCGGAATGGCCAAACCCAATTTGAAGGCACGTAACAATAGCAGTCTGAACCTAGTGAGGTTTATTTCTAAGTAGACATGCATAAAGCTGCAAATAAAATGGAATTTGTTTATTCAATTATTGCATTTATATCATTTCAAGGTCCTTTTCCCCAGTTTTATCCTCCCAATAACCTTGTGAGGTGTGTTAGGATGAAACAGAACATGATGAACCCAAGATCATCCAGTGAGTTTCATGGCCAAGTGGGGATTTGAACCCAGATCTGCCTAGTCCAAGTGCAACATCCTGAGTACTACACCACATTCTATAACAGCCTGTGGCTCTCCTGTACCAGCCACATGTCTCTGCACTCCAACCCTTCAGCTGTTTCTCACTGAACATTATTCCTCTGCAGACCTAGCTCCTTGTTTTAAAATGTCCCAGCATGAAAGGCAGAGAAATCAGGACTCTGCTGTCCTGATTGCTTCTTACAGAATCCATTACAATGGTCATAGGGTAACTTTGGAAAAATATGCTCTCCCTCTACCAAAGTGTGGAGGGGGTTAGTATGCATGGCGAAAGCCTATGGACATTGGCATGGTAAGCGCATGTCTTGAGGCTGTGATTCAGCATATTCTTTCATTGCGGCAGTATGCTAATCTCAACAAAATTCAAATGAGGTGCTTACTGTGGTTGGCTTGCTACATATGCACGGCAATATGCAGGGTTTAGTTGAGGACTTGCAAACTCCCAGCATGGATCAGTACATAAAAGCATGTTTTGGCTGAGAAATCAGGGTGACTTTCAAGGTCTGATAACTCACGGATCACCAGGATTTAAAAACTGAACTGCTTATGCTGTGTGCCACTGGAAATTTCAGGATCCCTGCCTTCCAGTAATATATAGTCTGTGCAGCTCTTTTAAACAGACACATTATGTGGCCCTGCAACATTTTGATCACTGACTTCTTTCCCTTCCATTTGCAGCTTCTCTGTGATCACAGGCATCACAGTTCTGAAAAAATGCGGTCTATCATTGATAGACCTGCAGCAACACCAAAATGTACATCATGATGCTAATAACAATTCAGGATAAAGGTGAAATAGGACTCCCCTCCACCAAAAAAAAAAAAAAAAAGAGAGAGAGAGAGAGAGTAGCATTCAAGATATACTAGGAGATAAAAGAGTGGATTTGAGTAAAATAAGGTCTCCAAAATGCTACTTTTTCTAACTGTATTTCCAAGTTAGACCGTATTTTCTAGATGTATTTCCTAGCCAGCATGGCCAGTTGGGGGAATTCCTGGGTATGTAGTTTAAAATGTAAATATAGGACTCAGAAAAATTAGTTGTTTGGACTACAATTTCCAGAATCACACAAGTAGCATTGGCCATGCTAAGTGGGGGATTCTGGAAAATGTAATCCAAAAGCCTAATGTTTCTAAGTTGTTGTTTTTTTTAAAAAAGAGAGAAATTGCTCACAAAAAGGGATTCTTTATAATTACCAGCCATAGACTATCAGAATTGCTGTAGTCCTCCTCTATAGAATATTAGCAGGTGTCTGGGTGTGGAACTTCATGTTCCTTCCCCTTGTTGTTGAATCTGCAATTCAGAACAAAAAGCTAGTAGGGAAGGAGAGGAACTTATCCAGGGTTAAGGAAAACCTGGCTTGTGGTCAGTGCCTTCCTATGTGGCTAGCAAACATCTTCTGCTCCTTGATTATTGAGTGGAGATAACAAATTGTTTTAAAAAGTATTTCAGAAGTTTTTAAGGGTTTTTAACCAACTAGGAGCTATGCTATGGCTTGCAGTCAGGAAAGACTGTTGAATGAAACTGAGCTCTGCTTTGTGAATAGGAAATCTCCATTTTGGAACTGGACAAGCAGGAAAATACTGCATGGGCCCTTATTCCTGTGTAGACATGGCTAGAATTTACCCGTGCTTCATCTGCTTGGTGGTAAAATATTCACTAATTGCTATAGTATACATTGATCCCTTCCACTTTGCTTTGGCCCCACCCAATCTGTCCTTAGCCTCACCCAGAGCTGCAACACAACAAATATTATGGAATGAGACAAAAATCCAACCAGCACCCCTTCTTCTCCCTGCCTATAAAAATCCAATAACAATGGATTAATTTGCTGCCATTTTATGGTAGCCAAAAATCTACTGTTTGAGGTGAGCATTTCACTCTTACTAGTTAGGAGTAGGTGACAATGTACACAAGAACCAGTGTGGTGTAGTGGTTTGAGTGCTGGAGTACAACTCTGGAGACCAAGGTTTGAATCCCTGCTCAGCCATGGAAATCCAGTGGCTGATCTTAAGCAAGTCACACCCTCTCAGCATCAGAGGAAGGCAAAGGCAAATCCCTTTCTGAACAAATCTTGCCACAAAAAATGTGTGATAGATTCACCTTAAGATTGCCATAAGCTGGAAATGACTTGAAAGAACACAACCACAGCAACAACAATGTTCACAGAAGATGAGTTTACAAAAGAAAGGAAAGATGTCTGCATGGACACTCCCATCACACATGTGCACACATGCATAAATGGTTGTGTGAGTTAGCCCATAGAAACAGTAGTACAAGATCTTTCAGGAATCTGGGTCTGAATCACTGTATAGAAAATAGATATTATGTCTTTTAACAACGTTGTTGTATGTAGAGCAGAATCTGATCATGAGACCGCAGGGCAGAGAGATGGCAAATTATCTGGTTGTAGTCATCATGTAGAGAAGGTATTTGGTATATATTAGCTAAGATCCTGCATGCAACCAGTGGAGAGTAATGATCTCCCTGTCTTCTTCCTCCACTTCACCAGCTGTAAAGCTGTGGGAGGAACCGCTGGAGGGGAAGAAGAAGGGAGGTTGTTCAGATGAGGAAGAATCAGGTGGTCTCAGCTTGAAAGGTAGAGAAATGAAGACACAGTCAGCCCTCCACATTTGCAGGTTTCACTTTTGCGGATTGATTATTCATGGATTATTTGCTGTCAGCTTTGCTGCCTTCCTAGGCCATTTTTAATAGGGACTGCAAGTCTTGTGAGAATGAGAAACTGCGAACAAGACTTGTAAGTCCATATTAAAAATGGTGTGAGACAGCAGTGGAGGTGGCAGTAAGCCCCACCAGCCAGCCACCTCTGCCTTGTGAAGGAACCCTGATGCCTCAAAGGAATCCATGGTGGGTTGCATATGGTGATCATACTTTTGTGTGTGTGTGTGTTAAATATGGTTTGGGAGGCCTAGAATTATTTATAGTTTTTCCACTTTCACGGGAGTCCTGTGCCCCTAACCCTAGTGAATGTGGAGGGATGATTGTATATTCACAGATGGATTTTTACTTGCCCTGTGAGCCCAGAGCAGCCATATCTTCATCATCTGAATTGCCTTTCTTTCTCTCCCCTCCACATTGGTGAGTAGCAGTAGTCCTTCCTGGGGTCTGACAACTGCTGGTGGTGGTGGGCACTTAGAATTAAGTGCAAAGGGCTAGAAAATAGCCCCCTGTGCCCCATCCAAAAAGAAACACACTTCCATGGAAGCTATACTTCCATGTGTGTATGTGGCTAACAGGATATAACTCATTGTATCCTAATGTGATTAGTGCCTTAAATCAGGCACAAGGAACATGTGGCAATCTAAATAATGTTGGACCCCAACCTCCAACATCCTTCACCTTGATTACAGTGGCTAGAGGTAATGGCATTTGTTGTTCAACAATATCTAACAGGTCACACCTTCCCCAGCCCTGCTGGAGATCCAATGTACATGTATGATGGGAAGAAAGTCCACAATGAGCCTGAAAAGAGTATTGGCTTCCCTGGTGGCCTTTCTTCCTTCCCCATACCACATTTTCAAGCACAAAGATCACTGGCTAAGCAACTTACAATTTTATGCTGATCCAGGACTTCTCCAAGATGCTTTTGTAGTCTGAGGGAAAGAATAAGATAGTACTTTATGTAAAAAAGCCAACTGAACTGGCAGTGTCCCTTCAGCATTAGTGGATGGGATCTTATAACTAGCCCTGCCTGCTAGTTTAGGGGGTGGTGGGCTCTTCTAGTGCCTCATTGCCAACTCCTAGCATCCGCTGCTTGAGGTGGCCATCTCAGCCAGCCTAATGGTAGGGCTGGCTCTAGCACACTGAAGAGAAACAGTGATAGAACATTTACAATCATCACCTTCATATTACACATGGAGGATAAGTGCATGAAGTTAAATGAAGTGTATGATCAAAGACAGAAGGAGAAAAAAGAAAGACAGACAGGCAAACAGAAAGCAAGGTCTTACTCACTGACAGCGTAGAGCTAGAAGCTTGGAATAGGATCTTTTCTACCCCAAAAGAAGATGCCATTCTTGATGACATCATGAGTGAGATCTTGGACAAATGGATTGTAAACTTGCTGGGGTGGTGGAATACTTATTGATGGTACTGAGGATCTTAGCCCTTCTCAAACTTCATTATAGAACCTAGGGCTGGCCTAAAGCATTTTGCTGCCCGAAGCAAAGGACTCTATTTCAATCTATGTACAGAAACCAAATCAACTGGAATATGAAAGTTTAGCACTGGAAGTGGGAAAGGTAATCTTGTTACATATCAAGGAAATGCAATACAGTTGGACCTCCACGTTCACTAGGGTCAAGGGTGCAGGACCCCCACAAAAGTGGAAAAACCAGAAATATCAAATTACATGTGTTTGTATGTGTGGAGGGGGAAGGGGGACAAGACATAATGGGGACAGTGGTCACCCAGGGTCCAAGCCAGGTCAGGGGAAGGAGTGGGAAAGGGGACGGGTCGGGATGGTAGTCCTATATTTCCTCTTTCTTGCCCATCTCCTTCCTTGAGTGTGTGGGGAGCACTGAGAGACAGTTTGAGGTACTGAGAAATCAGACCGTGAGCCATCCTTAACTGACCAAGTGGTGGCTGGTGGAGGAGAAAGAGGACCAGAAGCAAGTTTTTAAAAGGCTGTGTTGCTGTAGAGAGGGAAGATTTCTCTGGAAAAGATGCAATTGAGGGAGGAGGCGGGATTGGAGAAACTAGCAAATAATCGGATCCTTAAAGGTGAAATTGCACATGTGGAGAGCTGATTGTACATTATGCAAGGCAGACTGTGTGAAACACAAAGTTTTGTCCTCCAAGAGAGAGAGGAACAGGCAGAACACTTAGGAAAAAAAATGCCTAGAGAATTACTACCACACCCCATCCCAAAGCTACCATCTGATCTGGTCACCTTGGTTTGTCTGATGGAGGACTGGTTTTTAAAATCTGGGGAACAGAATCCATCTGTGAGCAGCCCAAGAATAAGGCTTATTATTTCATGATTCCTGCAGTATGGTAGCTGGAGTAGCCTTGGGCATAAATGAAATCCTTTGCATTTGGGCCATTTCTGAATTAGACTGTTATAGTGCAATTATTCCACTTTCAACATCTTATGGAATCTTGGGGATTGCAGTTTAGGGAGGGGCCTTTGAGGCAAATACCAGGATTCCATAGGATGTTGAAAGTGGAATAATTGCACTATAGCAGTCTAGTGTGGAAATGGCCTTGGTTTAGCCAGAAAAAGCCTCAAACACTTCCAGGATTAGCTTCTGCAAATTATGAGCCTCCACACAGTTATGTAACTTAGAGGGAAGTTTGTACCCTGCCAGGCAAACAGCCTGTTGTTACTACAGATTACGATGAGACAAGGGCTAGAGCTGGTCCGTAGCGTTCTATGCTAGGAGACAGGATATTCACTGTAAAGAGGCTCCTCAATCCTTGTATTCACTTTAGCAGCTGCTAATGTGTGTTTTGCCCCAAGTGAAGCAAAATGCATGTTAAAATATGTTCATATGAATTCAGCCTCAGAGAGCTATTAATCTGCTTGAGCAGCCTCAGCCAGCAATAAATCTCAGATCAGCCAAGTCTACCTATTTAGGCAGCAAACTGTATACTATTATACTTTATAATACATACTCTGAACTATATATTTTGAATTTCAACTGTTGCCCTTTGCTTCCTGTTATGCTGCAAAGCATGCATTTCTTCAAGAGAATGTCTTGCCCCATGGTGGATAAAAGCTCTTTTTCAAGGCCTGAACAGCTAGATGAAGCCAGGACTCCTTGCAAACCCTCTGCTCCTCCACCAGGCTAGTTATGTTAAGCCAAGCAGCTGTTTCAGGAGCTAGCCTATTAATTCAGAGAATCTTTTCAAGAGCTTTTGTGTTGCTTAAAGCAAGTGTTACAAGAGGATGCATCAATCTGATTTTATTCCACTGGTGATCAGTGGCTTGGTGGGGTGGTGAATGCACTCTGGATTTTAGTCTGAACTTGAAAGAACCCATCTAAGCTGCTGAACCTATCGAGGGCATAGAATTTAGTGCTTTGGATAGCTTCTTTAAAGCTTAAACAAAACCTCAGAGACAGTGGACCACCATGCTAATATAGGAGTCGGCAGATGCCACTCCTTCATACTTCCTTCAGTCTTGATTTTGAGAGGGCGGAAAAGAGAAAATCAGCATATAAATTTTGTTTGTAGAACTGTGACCCTTCTTGCATAAGACAAGAAGATCCTTGAGCATCTGCAAGTGAAATGAATACAGAGAGAGAGAGAGAGAGAGAGAGAGAGAGAGAGAGAGAGAGATGTAGATGACTCAGCTATCATAGTTCATGCTTGCTACAAGGCAGGAAAGTGAAAACAGATGCTTAGCAGTATTTAAGGTTGCACAAGAAGGGAAAGCCAAGGAAATTATGGTATGGGGAAAAACAAAGGACTACCATTACTTTAAGCCAGCACCTGACTTCTACTCTGGAATGAAAAGTACTCATCAACACAGAAGGAACAATTACTTTAACATGTTTTTTTTTAGAGTGTTTGTGGGAAACTAGAGAGTAAAGAAGCCGCATTTCAAAAGCAATGGGAATGATGTCAACATAAACTTCTGGTGTAATGGAGCTACTTTCCTTATTTAGTTTAAAAGATATTTGTAGGCAACAGCATGTATAGGAATGATAACCATGCATCATTTTCAGGAAGAAAATACTTCTAACCAGTTTCAACTGCATATGAAAACTAATTTGATTTTTTTTTTCCTAAATGGACTACTGACTAAGAGTGTAGTTAAAATAAACAAGAACCAGCAATCTGGCTGGAAGCCAAAACCCACCCCTAAAGTATCCCTGGCTCACTTGGCTGATACTTGCCGGAAGGTAACCCTGTCATAAGTAGGGATGTGAAAATCTGTCAGTCTCCTTCCTGTTGCATTTCTCAGTATCCCACCGGCATTCTTGTTCTGTCTTGGTTCTGTACGGGGTTGGGAAATGTTTTCTCTCATGCACATCTTTCTGCACAGTTATTCAAAAGGTATGCACTGTCTGCATGGATTTTTACATACAAGTTCCATTGGCTAATGCTTTGTATGTGCTCCCCCCCCCCCAATCTATTCAGATTTAGAAATGCAAATTCTTCCCCCAACCCAGTAGGCACAGAATGGATTGGAGCGCATTTTTCCCTTTGAAATACATTGAGACCCTTCCAAAGGTCTGGATTTCTGAGAAATGAAGTGTTCCATACCATTGACAGTCTCAGGATGTAAGAAATGGACATGTGTGTAGGAAAATGGAAATCCAATGACATTTCTTTCCCCCCCTTAGTGGTGGCTCCCTTTTTAAAGAAATGATTTAGTAAGCACAATAATTAAGATAACTGCCATGATTCACTGCTTATTTGATTATGTCAGTCTACTGGCTAGAATTAACATTAGTAGTATGTAAACAAGCATACTACTAATGACCACTGTTATAACCCCCCCACCCCCACACAGATGGGAAATAAATATTTGAAGGTAGTAATGATCACAAGCATTTTAGCACCAGAACCACAGCTTAATGGTAGGGCATACACTTTGTGTGAACCATGTTCAATTTCAGCATCTCCAGGTGTGTGTGTGTGTGTGTGTGTGTGTATGTGCCTTCAACTCCGCAGTTGACTTATGATGACTCCATGAATTTCCCAGGGTTTTCTTAGTCAAAGAGTACTCAGATGTGCTTTTGCCAGTTCTTTCCTCAGAAATGTATGTAACCTACAGCACCTGGTTTTCTTTGGCGGTCTCTCATCTAATACTAACCAGGCCTGACCCTGCTTAACTTCCAAGATCAGCTAGGATCTGGTGCCTTTAGGGTATTTATACAAGTAGAGCTTGGAAAGTCTCTGGAAAACTGCTGCTTCCACTGAATTGTTAGGATAATATGTAGGAGTTTGAGTATAATGAGGATGGTCAGACAGTTTAATGAAAAGTAGGTGACAGTAGGTGACTCTATGATTCTATGACTTGTGAGACTTGCAATTGCAGAATCAAACAAGCTTCACATCCTCTGCAAAGCAATAAAGGCAGGCAGGGCAGTGAGATCAACACTCAGTCTATGGGCAGGGAGCAGAGGCATATTTGGGGGGAATCAAGTTTCCTCCTGTGCTATGAGCCTGGACAGGGAGAGAAATAAGATTTGTAATTATTCAAAAAACAGGTTTTCCAACGGCTAAGGAATGCTAGGGGAAAGAATAACAGACCAACAACTTGTGCAATTTTCTCTAGTTTGTCAAATATCCTAAAGAGTTGTGGAAGAATTACACTGTGAAGAAAAACATGAAGGGTGGGTCTTTTGGGGGTGCAAACCTCCTGTTTTCTGTGCAGAACATGCAGGCAACAGGTTTTTATAGCAGACCCCCCCCCATGGTTTTTTCCTCAGATTTCCTTCACAGCACTTTGACTTGTTTAACTATGGGAAGAATACTATGAATATTCATTTCCTTCTGTGGAAGCGGGGGGGGGGGACCTACCATAACAATTTGTCCTCACATAAGAGGATGAAATAGTTGAGGATTTACATCCCTACATCTGAAGAAGGGGGACATGCTCCCAGTCCTCCTAACTGAAGAGTAAAGGTGGGTAGGGCCATGAAATATTTCTTTCATTGAGTCATGAAATATTTATCTATTTATTGATTACATTTATATCCTGCCCTTCTCCAGCGAGCTTAAGGCAAATGTACATAGGCCTCTTCTCCCTGCTTTACTCTCACAACAGCTCCCTGCAGTCGGTCAGGCAGATAGTAGGAGAAGAGAGATTGGCCCAAGGTCACCTAGTAAGCACCATCACAGAATGAGGGTTAGAACCTGGAACTCTCAAGTTCCAGTCCGATACTCTAAAGGCTACACCACACTGACTGTCTCAATGCAAGCAACGGGAATTCAAAGCCCCTGTACAAGAAGTTCTTCTTAAGTTGGCATGTCCTCTGTCTTGCCGGACTGTTTCTCCTAGGACTTGATAGCAGGAAAACAGCCTCACATTCAGGCTTCATTAGATGTCTCACCCTCTCCTCCCACTCCTTCTCTCTTCCCTTGCCAGTTCACTGGTTCTTCTTATAACATCAGGTCCTCCATTTTGCAACAGATGGAAGGGGTTTTCCCTCCCCACCACAATCAAGAGAGTGCTGCTTCCCAGAGGAAGAATAGAGCCCCTTCTGCTTGCTTACTGTTGCAAAACTTCTTCTTTCCCTGATCCCAGCAGGATTTCTCTAATAGCCCAGTCTGTAGTGGCGGCTGGGGGCAGTCGTGTCAGTGCGGTGGTCTCAAGGAGTACGAATGTACGAATCCTGGCTTTCAGTCTGAATTTTAAAGGAGCAATCCAAAGGAGTGAACCTTATCCCCCAAAGAGGTTCAGCGCCTTCAATAGCTCCCTTACAGTTCAGACTAAAATCCAGTGTGGATTCACCATCCCACTGACATGGAAGGCTGCAACTGCCATTGCCGGTTTGATTGATTCATATCCCCAATCTAGTCTTGTAAATTAAGATGTTTCATGGGTAGATGTCACAACATTGTTAACAAGTGGGTTTTTTTTCCCTCCATTAACTTGCTCTTTGTTAATTCACAGTTTGTTCACAGTTCCCTGTCAGCAACTGTCATTCCTACACCCCCATCCTGCTTCTAAGAAAGGTTACACAAAAGTCAGCGGGGAAAGAAAGTATCAGCTTTAATGTACTTGTTTAACAACAGAAAAATACTCTAACAATTACAGTCATTTAACATTCTTCTCCTTCCTTGCCTTCCGTTCCTTTTCTGTTCCTTCTTTTTTCTCTCTGTCTCTCCTCACCCCCACAAAACTGCACAGATTATCAAGCACAGTCTCTGGGAAAGGAAGAAAATATCTTGCAGAAACAATGATTCCCCTACTCATTTTTTTCCTATAGAAGAAGATTTGGAGTGCAGTGGCTTGAGAGTTGGATTAGGACTCTAGGAGGCCACAGTTTGAAACCTCACTCAGCCATGGAAACTCACTGGGTGATCTTGGACAAGTCACTTTGTCCATTTCCACACTACACTGTGATAGTGCTATTATTCCACTTTCAACATCCTGTGGAATTCTGGGGTTTGTAGTTCACTGAGGCCAAATAGCTCTCTGGCTGAGAATTCTAAATGCCCTTCACTAAACTGCAAACCCCAGATTCCATACGATGTTGAAAGTGGAATAAAGCACTACAACAGTGTAGTGCGGAAATGGCCTTACTCTGAACCTTAGAGGCAGGCAATAACAAACCTCCTATGAACAAACCTTGCTAAAAAACCCCCAAAATAGTGTCATCATAATTCAGAATCGACTTGATGGGACATAACACAACCATCACTACCGCTGCCCCTACTACCACACAGGTGTACATTCCTTACTCATGAAAAATATAGTTCTGCCAGAATCAGGATGACTGACCTGGTTTGCAGTAGAATTGTCAACAGTGTCCCTTTGGTGAGCAGAGCAGTGGCAGCTGATGCCCATTCTGCTTGGTGGGAGAGATGGAAGGATCCCCAGAGGCAAAGTCAAGGGGTTACCATAGTTGGAGCCAATGACATCAGCTTGTGACCCAGTATCCTCCCCTACAAAGTCTAAGTACACTTGGTACTCCACTGATGGCTGGGAGCTGTGTGGGTGTTAGGGGGCAGTGCCCCACCTGCCCAATCGGTAGGACTATCCTTTGCTCCAGGAGTGGGCAAAATGACTCCTAGGGTCCCCAGGGATCATTTCTTTGCTCCAAAAATGCACCAAAATGACCTATTGGGAGTATGGAAGATATTCCCACCAAGTCTGGAGGCCTCCTGCCCCTACGAGATCAAACAGAAATTTAGCTCAAAATAACAACAACAATTATTATTACTATTTTTATTTCTAATCTGCCTCTCCATAAGACTTGAGGTAGAACACAACATAAATTAAAATACAATTAAAATGCTTCATAAGTTAAAATACACTAAAAACACATAAAACCATTTAAAATACAAATACATCATCATTAAAATGCCCCCCAAAGGCCCTCTTGGGGCCCAGGAAGACACAAATACATGATGAAAATGTCCCCATGTCTCCCAATGGGTGTTTGGGGACAAAGATATGTGTTGTTTTGTAAGATTGGATGCAGTGGAGGGATATTTAGCCTTCCTAGGTGTCCAGGGGGAGCTAATGCAGTCCCCTAGCTTTCCTCCGTTGCCCACCTCTGTCTTAGGCAGACCCCTGCCATGAGCAATGCAGACCTGTGGCTCAGTTAATACTGCAGAAGGGTTCCCTGGTCACGTGTATTTCAAAGGCACAGGAGACTGTTTTAGACTGGTGGCAACCCTAGAGTGGGAGCTTAGAGGAACTGTATTCCACTAGGCCCCAGTACATGCTCACTGAAAGGACAAAGGTTTGTCGTGAGTCTCGGCAAGAAAACCACACATAGCACATTTCAGTGTTTGTTCTTGGCACCAACACCCTCCCTGAGTGATGGGAATTTTATGGGGCAGGTGAATTTGCCTCAATAAGGGAGTAGAGCAGCTAATACTGGTTTATACAGGAAACAGGAAGGAGTTTCAGGTTTATGAAATGGCCCAGTTTTCTTTAAGTTATTGATCAGAGCTTGGAGATTACCTTTTTTTTCTGGACTAGAAATCTGTCAGAATGCTACAGCCAGCAAGGAGGACAGTCAGCTATGGAAGGTTGTCACTGGTTTACTCCAGGCAGTGCAGCAGGTTCCAGTTTTGGAAATAAAAGAGGTAGCCAGGTGGGTTTTGTAGAGGGAGAACAAAGAAATGCATAAAGTCCTAGAAATGCAGGGAGATTCAAGCTTATGAGGTTTTTGAGCTACCACTGAGTGAAAATCCAAAGTAGGATGTGAATGGAGAGACTAGCACATATCATCTAGGGAAGTGTCTCATTCAGTTACTCATCTGAAAGTGGTCAAGCTAAATGAGATGAGTTAAAAATGAGGATGGAATATAATTGCTAAATTGAGCACCTGTAGCAGTTCCAAGACCATCCTCCCTCAATCACACTCACAGCACAGAAAGGAAAAGCTGGTGCCCTACATAATCAGCAGGAAATGGTGCTAATGGGGCTGCGGCAGAGACCTCAAAGGAGCCAGGGAGTCCTTTTATCCCCAGCAAAGCTAATTCTGAGGCAGAGTGACAGCTTCGGAATAAGCAAGAGAGAAATTGGGAGAGACTGCCTAACTGGTATCAGCAGCTGGCAGGAAGAGGTAGACCTGCTGAAGATTAAAAGTGCAGAGCCTGGGAAAATGACCTTTTCACCCTGCACTCTCCAGAATTCCACATCCAGAATCCCCACTCACTATGCTAGCTGGGGGATTCTGTGAGCTGTAGCGCAAAAAAAAAAAAAAAAAAGTCCCTTTTTGAAGGTCTGAGGCTAAGACCTGAGGAGTCTCTCTATTCCCACCAAACAGGACTGGCCCAAGGTATCTTGCTGCCTGAGACAGGCAAGAGTGCTCCTTGCTCCCAAAGTCCAGATGCAGACTATCATGGTATAGTGATCGTATTACAGCAGTTGAGACAGATCCTTTCATAGGAGCCTTTCCCACTTCCTAGCAGTAAAACCTCAAAATATGACAAATTAAATAACAATTCACTGACCTTTCATTGACAAACAAAGGCCAAGAGCTTACATGTATGTGTAGCTCTGCACACATAGTTCTTCATCCTCCCACAGTCTGGCAGTTGTCAATCCCTGGGAGGGGCCCCTGCTGTTGTCACTTATAAATGGGGGAAGGAGGGAGGGGTGAGACTATTCAGACCACAGAGAAGCAGCTGGTCTCAGCATTGTGAGGGAAAAGAAATGAAAGTGCACCCATCCTTTCCTTCCCCCAGGAGTTAGAGCAGCTGGATCTTCAAGGTCTGAATTGTTTCCTGCTCCCTCCCTGTCCTAGGTGTGGGAGATTTGGGGGCAGAGCACAGGGACAAGGGAATTGCTCTCTGTGGCTTATCAAAAAAGGGACTTAATAGGATGGTTGAGGTGGCCACCTCCTCTGCTCAATAATAAGTCAGGCCCCTGAGGTCAACATTCTCAAAGGAGAAGTGAGAAGGACATCTGAGTCTTACCAAGTCACACAATTTCAAAACAGAGTTGCCCTTTGTAAGGAAATGCCAGTCCACTGGAACTGTGGGGACAAGTGTGGCTTGGGCTCTTGTACTTGTTCCCATAACTGTGGGGTTGTGAGTTCACTCCACATCTTAACCCAAGCTTTATGGGATCTGTCCAAAGTACTGAATGTATTTGGAAAGTGCAGTTCAGCAGTTGGATATATCCTTTTAAGTCTGGGCAAAAATCTAAAGCAGATTCATTGTCCCGCCGATATGGAAACCACTAGCTGCTCACATCTCACATCTACCCATATCTCCTCCTTCACTTAGTCCTTAGTGTTAGCAGACCCATCCTCACATAGCTGGAGGGAGTATGGGAGGATTTAAAATTGGTTTTGGGTTTGACCAATCTTAATAATATAATTGTCAATGTCAATAAATATTGCATTTAATTTCCCTTTGACCTTACTGCTACAATGCCATCTCCATACACAACTGGAGCATGGAAATGTTTTTGGGAAATTCTGGGAGTTGTGGTCCAAAAAAGTAATGGCCTGCATCCTGTTCAATATTTACAAGATTGTAAGCCAGACTTAATGATCTAGTAACTTTTGGTATTCATATTTATGCTAATCAACTGAACCTGACCCTAGAAAACTACCCCAAACAAAAGGTTTCAAAGACAATGCAGTTTGGGGTGCTGGGAGACAATGACTTCAGCATTCCCCCAGTTGCAGGGTGCTTTGGGCAAGCAGCTGCAGCAGGACCCCAAGGGGTCTCTCCAGTTCATTGTCTCAACATGCCCCATGACCAGGAGAGCACTGCAGTCATCATTTCCCATTGCCCTGATCTTCAGTGCTTTGGAAACTATTTGGCTGGGGCACTGCCTGGCATAAGAGATACCTTTTGCAGGGTAGTATTGGCAGAAGTAGCTATAGTGAGAGAACTTCATCGTCATAGCTCGTTCTGCCAATGCAAAATTTCAGCCAATGCTTCTAAGTTACGCAGGCAGCCATGCTTTCTCTCCTTCTCTCTTTCTGTGTCTCTCTGAATGTGTGTGTGTGTGTGTGTGTGTGTGTGTGTGTGAGAGAGAGAGAGAGAGAGAGAGAGAGAGAGAGAGAGAGAGAGAGAGAGAGAGTGAGGGAGAGTGAGGGAGAGAGAAAGGAGAAAAAACCGTGTGTATACCTAAGACTGAAATTCTTAGCACTTCAAGCATCTGATGTGCTATAGTATGTATAAGTTCATGTTAGAATAAATGTTTTAGGCTTTCAGGTACCACAGGGCTCTCTTGTTTTTGCTTCAACAGACTAACCATTTGAAAATTCAAAATAAGTGTTGCTGTTTTTTTTTCTTTTTCTGCACAGGCAGCAAAATGCAAGTTGTAAAGCCCAACTCAGCATGAAGATATGACACAGAATAGGACACTGGGCTGCTGTGAGATTAGTTTTGGTCTCTGTAGGCACTCACAAAGAAAACATGTGCTATAAAGGTGAGAAGAGTCATTCTGAGTTTCTTTATCACTTATCCTCACACGGTCACCGCCTTTATCATATGCTGGCAGTAGTAGCTCTATTAGGGCATTCATGACCTTCCTCTCAAAAAATATCAGGAGAGGGGGTGTATGACATCTGTCCCCTTCTCATACATTTTCACCACTCTGTTCCTGTGGAAGATGACAGTCAAAATGGAGAGCAGTGGAAAAGGGTTGCTTTCAAGTCAATCCACTTTGGGCTTTAAAGGAGATATCCAGGGTGCCAAACTCTAGTGCCTGAATAGGATAAGCACCTTGGACAGCTCTCATAAAAACCAAACTCATAGCAGTTAAAGTGATGTCAAACTGCTGTGACTGTGTATTGCATATTCCCTCATTCACAGAAGATAGGTGCATTGAAGTCTAGATGATCTTCTACAGGAATAATGTACTCTTGGAGAGTGAGGGAAGAAAAACGTGGTGGGGGGGAAGGTCACAATAAGACATTGTCACTGGGAAAATCAATTTCACACCCCTTCTTGATTACTGTGAGGATTGTAGCTAAGCTTGGAGTGAAAAAGGAAGCTTGCAATGGGTTTGGGGGCAGGCAGGCTGATGTCAACATGTAATCAAAAAGTCCTAGTACTTAAACCTTGAGATCCTTGGCTCCACTATAGCACTGACAGAGGGTAGTGGAAATGATAATGGAGTGGGACAAGCCTGACATTTTCCCAGTCCTCAAACCCATTCCTGGAGATGTCTGATCTGACCATGGTAACACATGCCTTGATTACATCATAGTTAGATTACTGTACCACACTCTATGTGGGGTTGCCTTTGGAAACTGTTAGGAAACTTTGGCAGGTCCAAAATTATGAGGTCAGGTCATGCTGGTCTAAGACCATAATAAAATTATCGATTGATTGATTGATTGAGGCCAGGCTACTGAATGGGATTGGTTACAGGAAATATATAACCTGACAGGTTGAAACAGCTTTATTGGCTACTGGCCTGTTTCTGGGCTGAATTCAAAGTGCTAGTTATGACCTTTAAAGCTTTATATGCTATCTGAAAGACCATATCTCTCTGTATGAGCATGCCCAAGTTTTAAGATCTTTGGGGAAAGGTTTTCTCTCAGTTCAACCACCATCAAAGATAGATTTGGTGAGGATGCAGGAGAGAGCCATCTTGGTGGATTACACTGCATGTGTTATGCTAGTGGTCTTGGAAGGTAGCACTTGTGCCTTTCCCTTAGCTACCCACCTATAACCAGATGGTTTCTGGATGCCTCGCTGCCTCCTCAGACAGAACGTGTCAACAGAGGGGTGTCCTGTTACTGACTGATACCTCCTTGCACAACATCCATTATTGCCAATAGGATCCTGACTTTTGGAGTGGTAAGGCTTGGAATGTTGGAATTCAGAAAAATAAGTCAGTTGTACTTTAATGGATATTAGGATTTAAGTCACACACACACACACACGTGTATCTCCTTCAAGATTCAACTATCACTGAGTCTTGACAATGTATTACAGACAATGCTTCCTTGTGGCATGTGACGTTGGCATACTCAGTGGCTACTCCTTTTTGGCTGGCTGTACTATAACACATGAATTTTGTATTAGCAAAATCTTTGACATTTGTAGATGCCCATGTACTTTTAAATTATTTCCCTGCAACATGGCTGGATTCTGCATGCTTTTTCTGTTGTTAAAAGACATATACTTTAAGGATGGGAAGATAAATACTCACCATCTATTATTCAATAGTCAGAAGATCTCACTGCTCTAGCTACACATGTATCCTACAGAAAATGCCAAGACAACAGCCAAGATCCAAGATTGGTCAACAGAGCATAAAGCTCTACCAGGTGTAACTCCACTCCTTTCTTCTCCATGTGCTCATCATATACGATATCTGCATCTGAGTCACCACCACATGGCCCTTATAGTGGTGTGGGAGGATGGGGTCGGTGGTAGTGGTGTCCGTGCAGTGTGCTGCTGTGTTCCTGCTGCCAGATGTGTGAGAAGAACATCCTCCTCCTGCACCTTCCAGGTGGCTTCCAAGGACACTTGGAAGGTCCAGGAGGATGCCTGACACTGCAGAGACACCTCCCACTCCCTTCATCACTATTGAGGGGGTCTGGCACCAGGAGACTCAAGTAAGGGTTCAGAGGGTCAGTGCAGACGGTGAATTCCACCATCTGCATTGATCATAAAAATACATACATAGGAGTACATTGGACTTATACTTGCATATTTCACTAACAGGATACCAGCCAACAGATTTTTGGACACATGAGCTGAAATCTCGTATTAGACACATAACCACAAAGACATGGCTACAATATGTTTCCCAATCTGACCCCTGAAACCCACCTTAAAATCCTGCCAGCTACACTGAGGGATAGAGTTCTACAGTGCTGCTGAGCAGGGCACTAAAGAATGACACATCCAACCCCCTCCCATCAGGGCGTGGCAGTGTACCAAGGAGTTATGATAGGACTTCATAGATAGGACTCCTGCTTCTGACATTCCACTGCTACTCACTGGTGGGAAGAGGCTGAATGCATCGTTCTTTGGCAGCCCACTCACCAGTGCTACAAAACTCCATCCTTCAATGTAACTGTCAAGATTTTTAAGGTGGGGGTGCAATTCTGGCAATGGTAGTGCAATAATAAATGTCAAAAGTTATGAAGTTGTAAGTCTAACTTACAATGTTGTAACTGAAAAAATATTGGGCATCATTAACTTAAATGAATATGCATACATAGTCTAACTTGCTATCCTATGTACTCTTCCCTTTTCTTTTTCTTATTTGTTCCATCTCCCTGGTTTTTTTTTGTATTTATATTATAAAAAAGCAATGTACATTTTAAAAAGAATGCAGCTCGATTCTTCAGTGTGAATGTACAGCTCATTAGGCAGGACAAGGACATCTATGCACAACATGAAGGAGTCGGGGTAGCAGAAGGGAAATCCAGGTCACTAGTTCCATTTGTGTGTAGTTATTTCTTTTCTAGTAGCAAACGTGTGAGAGAAAAGACAGAAAAAAATGCAGAGCTCTTCAAGCAGTACTGTTTGCTGCCAGTGGTTCTAAGAAGGCTTACATCTTAATCCCCAGCACACAAACATAGGTATCTGTCCCCTTGATTTTGATGGAGTTTGCTTTCAAGCAAGCGTGTTTAGGACAAGCAGGCCAAAGCTGCAGTCTTAAACTGGTGAAACTATCACTCCACAGCACAGAACAAGCATTCCATTGAGTTCCCACACTCTACTGTGCGTGGGTGGCAGTAGTAAGCATGCAGCTGCAGCTCCCATCATCCCTCACCGTTGCCTATTCTGGCTAAGGCTGATGGGAGTTGCAGTCCAACAACACTTGGCTCGCTCTACCTTTCCACCCATCCCTGACTTACTGTAAGTAATTGCAATAACTCATATTCCCTGCTTCATTTTCCATGCCTTCAGTTCCCACTTTTTCCTCTGCTGTCTTCTTTCTGTCAGTTCCTAGATTGGAAGCTCCTTGAGGCAGGATCCTGGCCTCTCACAGTTTATAAAGAATACATACAAGGATAGCACTGCACAAAAAAATAACAAGGTGGAATAAATGCTCTATAGAGAGCCAGCTTGATGTGGTGCTTTGAGCATTGGACTATGATTCTAGTGAACAGGGTTCGAATCCATGCTCAGCCATGGAAACCCATTGGGTGACCTTGGACAAGTAACACTCTCTCAGTCTCAGAAGAAGGCAAAGACAATCTCCCTCTGAACAAATCTTGACAAGAAAACCCCATGATAGGTTTGCCTTAAGGTTGCCATAAGTCGTAAATGACTTGAAGGCACACAGCAAAAATAACCTAGAGTTTGAACCATTACTTGGGAGACTCAGGTTGAAGAAATTGGCCCTCTGTGCCCTAGAACAGCTTTCCTCAATATGGCACTGCTCAGATGTGGTGGAGTACAACTCCCATCATCGTCAGCCAGTATAGCCCTAGAAGATATTTTGATGGAACGGAGTTGCCCTTCATTTATGTTGCCTTTTAAGAGGAGGTAAAAGACAGATTTGTTTCCTTGGAGTTATTGCTGAAGCTGTACCATGTTCTGCCACAAGAGTTCTTGGCACTGCATGCATCTGATGAGTGGTGAAGAAAACTACAAAGAAGATTTGGCCCAGAAAGGTAATCAAAGTGAGCACAGATCTCTCAAACACTTTGAGATTGAGTTCGGCCTTTATTCTTAAGGTTGTCCACAGTTCCTCAGCAGAACATCAGCCTCCCTCTTCCACCCTCCCCTGGCCTTGTCTGTGTCCTAGATAAAACTCCAGAAGCTGAGCCAAGCTTTTCCAGTTTCCTGTATATCCGCATAATATTAATGCAGGGTAAATAATAAATAACATAAATGGATAACTGATATGTTACATCTTCCTTACCCTTTGTCCCTGTCTCTGTTTGAAACTGAGTCAAGATCCCCTCTGAGACTTATTTCTGGTTACAGACTGTATGGAAACAATTTTTTTTTCTTAGCCAGCATGCGCATGTGTATGAGGCCTCTCTGAGGTATGACTAACTCTTTGAGGCTCCAGAAGTGAGAGGAGGAGACAGAAGAAAGAAAGAAGGAAAAGCCACTGGTGCTGATGAGGCAATGGAAGCTGAAGAAACACTTGAGAGAAGAAGAAAGAAGAGGAGGAGGAAAATATATCTGAAAGTTGTTGATTAAGAACAAGAGAATTAATAGCCTGAAATGACCTATGACATGAGATGGATCATAGAATCATAGAGTTGGATGAGACTACAAGGGCCATCAAGTCCAACTCCCTGCCATGCAGGAACATATACTCAAAGTACTCCCAGCAAATGGCCATCCAGCCTCTGTTTAAAAACCTCCAAAGAAGGAGACTCCACCACCCTCTGAGGCAGCATATTCCATTGTTGAAAAGCTCTTACCGTCAGGAAGATCTTCCTGATGTTTAGGTGAAATCTCCTTTCCTGTAGTTTGAATCCATTGCTGCATGTTCTAGTCTCTGGAGCTGCAGAAAATAAACTTGCTCCACCTTTAACATGACATCCCTTCAAATATTTAAACATGGCTATCATGTCACCTCTTAACCTTCTTCTTGTCAGACTAGACATTCCTAGCTCTCTAAGCCGCTCTTCCTAGGTCATAGTTTCCAGACCCTTCACCATGTTGGCCACTCTTCTCTGGACACGTTCCAGCTTGTCAATATCCTTCTTGAACTGTAGTGCCCAGAACTGGATACAGTATTCCAGGTGAACTCTAACTAAAGTAGAATAGAGTGGTATTACTACTTCCCTACTCTTATTGATGCAACTCAGAATCACATTGGCTTTTTAAGCTGCCCTGTCACACTGCTGACTCATGTTCAGCTTGTGGTTCACGAAGGCTCCTAGATCCCTTTCATATGTACTGTTTTCAAGCCAGGTATCACCTGTCCTGTATCTGTGCATTTCATTCTTTCTTCCTAAGTGTAGTACTATACACTCCTCCCTGTTAAAACTCATTTTGTTAGTTTTAGCTCAGCTCTTCAACGGATAACCAATGCACCGTGATGCAGGCAACAGTTGTTGGGATTCATCTCAACAGCAGCAAATTAAGGTACATGCCTAGCCCACATTGATATCAGAGCATTGGGAAACATCCCATATTGAAGAATAGGATTTAATTGTTATTCTTCCAATGTGTTTGTGCAAAAACCCTTGTATCGTTGACAAAATACGCTATTTTCTGCATAAAATTTTGTTTTGTGTGAATAGAAATTTTTTGGAAAAGAAATGATTTTTTTTGCAAAAAAATCCCAAATATCAAAAATTATAAAACATATAGAAAAACTATCATACTCTTGCCCAGAGTTTATTTATTCATGCAATTGTTTGTTCATGTACCTGACAATGAAAGAAATAAAGATTTACATCACTCCCATGCTCCAAGTCACAGATCTTTTTCTATGAATATGCACTCTCTACACATAATGCTACTCTTCATCTCTTCCTGTTTGCTGTATTATTCTGAACTGCTTATATTCCTCAATTAATATATCCCAGTCATGATTCTCATCCTACCAAGTTTCCATATTGCCAATTAAATCATATGTGTCTTGATCATTAAGAGTACATGTTCATCTTGTTTATTTTGCATGCTCTGTTTCTGTTGGAATAGAAATGTCTGAAGCAATAGCTTATTTTCTACAGTTTCCTCCCTCCCTTCCTTCCTTCCCTCCCTCCCTCCTTCTTTCTTTTTTAATGTATTGATGATTGCCTGTACTACCACTCCTGTTTCCCATGCATTGTTGAAATTAACGTCCCTAGTACTTGATGTCTCTTTGTCTCTGGCCATTTCTGCACTAGACTGTTATAGTACTAAGATTCCACTTTCAACATCCTATGGAATCCTGGGGTTTGCAGTTTAGGAAGGCCCCTCTCTAAATTGGAAACCCCAGGATTCCGTAAGGTGTTGAAAGTGGAATCATAGCACTATAACAGTCTAATGCGGAAGCGGGCTCTGTCTCCTGTAAAGTTCTCAGGGTCTGGTTCTTTCCCTCTGGTTTTCAAGACAAAGGGAGGAAACTCAGAGTGAAAGTGTGGCTTTGAAGTGTTTGTTTCTTATTTGTTAGATTTGGTGCTTTTTATTTATTTTTTGTTTTCATTCCCCCCCCCCCTTTTAGTATAGTGAACATTTACAATAGTGTATAGCATAGTATAAAACAAATATTCTGTATTTTAACAAAATCTTGATCAATCAATGAATAAACAATCTCATAATCTATAATCTCAAAGCTATCCTTTTTTAAAAATTTAAATGGCACAGAGTATGACAGTTAAATAAAAAGCACATAAATGATTAGGGTTTTTTAATTTATATGGATACTCTGTGCCATTTAAATTAAAAAATATTAAATGACATACTCTGTATAAACAACCAGCATGGTGAGTGGTTTGAGCATGGCACTATGGCTCTGAAGACCAGGGTTCAAATCCCCATTCATTCATGGAAACCCACTGGGTGACCTTGGGCAGGTTACACTCTCTGAGTCTGAGAGGAAAGCAAAGGCAAAACTCCTTTGAACAAATCTTACCAAGAAAACCCCGTGATAGTTTTGCCTTAGGATTGCCATAAATTTGAAATGACTTGAAGGCACACAACAACAAACTCTGTGCAACTGTGTTTACTGCTTTAATGCTAGATGATATCAGCAGTGCCTGCTTCCATGACTTCACAATGGATAAACCCTCAGTCTCAGGTTTTGACCCTGAATATTCAGGGTCTGGGGTGGGACTTTCCTAGAAACCCTACAGATCTGCAGGATTCATGTTCCTGATTAGGGCTCCTAGAGAACACATTCTTCCAAACTGGCATAAAGCATATCTCCTCTCTTACCAGAATTCCATTTCCATAGGATTACAGACCGCAGTCCGGGAAGCCAAGTCTTTCTCAGCAACACCATCTGTGTAGCCAGTTTGTTCACTTGTGGCAAACTGTGTGTTTTGGCAGCAGGAGACTAGCCCTAATGAGTTCAGGGAGGAGCAATGTGTCCCCTCACAGCTGGTAATTGCCTACCCCTGTCCTATGCCTACACAGGTTTGATTATTTTAGATTGCCCTCTTTGAAAACTTGGACAGGATTTGCTTGTACCCCCCCCTCTCTCTCTCTCCCTCTCACACTCACACTTCAGTCTTTTCTGAGTAACAATTATGCTAATTCACACCCAGCAGACATAACAAGAGCATGACTGTGCAATGAGCAAGCCATTAAAGCTATGAACTAAGCAAAGGAGAACATATCGCCATGCCACCTTTTACAGTAATGACTGCAGAAAGCAGGGTTAAAACATGCAATCCAAAAACGTTTCGTGACACAGAAATCAACTTAATCCTTTGCTGGTGATTTTTAAGTATCATCAACAGCTCAGCTGTTACACTGGTTTACAGCTGCAAGATATACAGAAACAGCCTCAGAGCCAGCCCTACTATGAGGCAGGGTGAGATGGCTGCCTCAGGCGGTAGATTTTCATTGCTCTTACAAGACAACAAATGGTTAGTTATTACTTCATCCCTAGTGTATTTTTAATGCACAGGGGACCCTTTTACAGTACGCAAGTACAGTGTGATGATTCCACTTTAACAGCCATGGCAACACACTATGGAATCCTAGGATTTGCAGTGTTGTTGTTGTTTTGTGCCTTCAAGTCAACTCTATGGCCATTTCTGCACTACACTATCATAGTACTATTATTCCACTTTCAATATCCTATGGAATCCTGGGGTTTGCAATTTAAGGAAAGGAATGTAGAATTCTCAGCCAGAGAACTCTTTGGCCTCAGTAAACTGCAAACTCCAGAATTCCATTGTAGTTAACAAAAGAACAGGCTTTTATTTCCTTTGCCAAATATTGGAATGTCAAATTCTGCACTCCTTCCCCAAAGGTCCTAGGAGTGATTTGAGGAAAAACCTTCAGCTGCTGTAAAACACACAATGTCTCTGTGTTCTGACTCACTAGCAAAATGACTGATCTAGGCCCAAGTTTTCTGCTAGGCAAGGCAACCTCATATTCCCAGACTTCTATGGAAGGATGTCTTCGTTTTGTTTTGTAATAATATTGCCATGGGCTATGCTCTTCTCCTCACTCAAAGCCTCCTTTCTGCTTTGCCAGGCCTTGCCTACTGAGAATGGATAGTACTTAATGGACAACAGATATGAGCTTAGAAATCTTAGTAGGATACCTGCTGTCCTTCCTAGTTGTTACGGTTAGAACTGAAACAGGCTGGCTTTTCAACAGAGGGAGAGAGTGGAAAAATCAAAGACACTTTCACATAGCACAATTATAGCAGTTTGGTACTACTTTTTAACTGCCATAGCTCAATCCTATGGAATCCTGGGATTTGTAGTTTAGTGAGGCAGATGATTCTGCAGAAGCATGAAACTATAAATCCAAGCATTTTATTTTCTGGAGCTATGGCAGTTCAATGAGAGCCCGCATGGTGTAGTGGATTGAGCATCAGACTATGACCCTGGAGACCAGGGTTTGATTCCCCTGCTGAACCCACTGGGTGTTCTTGGTTATATCACATACTCTCAGCCCCAGAAAACCCCATGATAGGTTCACTTTAGGGTCACCATAAGTTGAAAATGACTTGAAGGCGCATGATAACAATATGGCAGTTCAAGTGCTATCAAAGTGACAAATTGTGTAGCATGAAAGAGGTGTATTCAGTTTGATAGGGGAGAGAAGTGAGAGATATCATGAAAGAGTAGATAGAAGGAAAAATTTGGACTCTGTCAGCTATTTGGAAGAATACAAGGTGAAAGTCAAACTCCAAAAGAAAGTTGGCCTCCACACATGGCTCAGACCAAGATCTTGCTCAGCACTGGCAGAGTGTGAAGCTTTGCCATGTACTTACAGAGATTGGGAAGCAACTTTCTAACCATTCTGGGGACACTTGAATGATCATTTTAGTCATGGGCCTATGCAGCACTGTACTGTAGATGCATAAGGAGGTATTGGATACCTCATTATGCAAATGTCTAAATAGTAAAACCAGGAATTACGCTGATATAACTCCACAACTGGATTCAAATCGTAATGTAACATTCCTCTTGTGCTGTTAAAGCACGTGGTTGCCTCCTCTTCATGACAGCGAACAGACTGCCAATAGTCTGCCAACAGAAATATAACTGAACACATTATGTTGGGTTAATATGTCTCTTTGAAGGACAGCATTCAGCAATAAGCTTTCAGGACAAACCAAAACATGAAACCAAAAGAATAGATTTCTCCTTAATTTTCTAACAATCTTCTGTTAATCTAGAATAAATAAAAGATTAAATACTGAAACTGTAAAATGGTAATCAGTAGGCAGATGGGTTCAGCTAACTAGGTACATCCCCAATCTCCATGCTTGAAAAAACACCTTCTTGCACATGAAACCAACTAAAGCTACCACTGTTCATCTGAGGTCCCTTCACTGATCATTTCCCATTTGTACCATTTTAGCTAAGGTTGGTAGTAATCTGAGAGGTAGAGCCTTTTCAAATGAGATCTCCTATAAATAAGGTGTCCCCCTCAGAGAAGCTGCCCTGCTATGAATTCTGTTATCCTTTTGCACACCCTCTGACTGTCCTAATTTGGCAGGGACAGTCCTGTAGTCCCACTTTTCCTACTGTTTTAAAATGTTCTAATTTCTCTTTCCTCCTCCCACTTTTCCACTTTGCCTTCAGCTTACTTCAGTTGCTGCAAACTGAGTCCAATGTGTAAAAATAGTTTGTAGTCAACTCAGTAGCAGAGAGGAGAGGAGGGAGCAGAATCTTGACCTTTCCTGTGAACTCATGCAAAATCTAACTGCTGCAGCCTCTCCTAGCTTGTGTATTCTTCCTCACTGACCACTTTTGCCATCTTGACCACACTTTGATATTGCTTGGCCACATGTGCATCCTGGTTTTCATCTATTAAATATTGGAGAGAATGGAAGTATCTGGCTATATCCCTGTAGCCAAATGTAGATGGGCAAAAATAGTTTGTACTCAGTTCAAGAGCAGGAAGAGGACAAGAGGGGGCAGCATCTTGTCTTTCCCAGTATACTTGGGCAAAAGCAAACTACTTTCACTTCTTCTAGGTTGTGTCTTCTTCATAATTAATTACTTTGCCATATTAACCACACTCAGAGGTTACCTCCCAGCTGAATGTGTCCAAAATTCTGAAGGGTCTAGAAACCATGCCCTATGAGGAGCAGCTTAAGGAGCTAGGTATGTTTAGCCTGATAAAAAGAAGTTTGATAGGTGATATGATAGGCATGTTCAAATATTTGAAGCAATATCATAAGGAAGATGGAGCAAGCTTGTTTTCTGCTGTTCCAAAGCCTAGAACACAGAGCAATGGATTCAAATTACAGGAAAAGGGATTTCACCTAAACATCAGGAAGAATGTCCTGATGGCAAGAGCCATTTGACAGTGGAATATGCTGCCTCAGAGTGTGGTGGAGTCACCTTCTTTGGAGTTTTTTAAACAGAGGTTGGATGGCCATTTGCTGGAGGTGCTTTGAGTCTGGGTTGCTGCATGGCAGGGGGTTGGACTCAATGGCCACTGTGGTCTCTTCCAACTCTATGCTTCTATGTGTCCTGGTTTTCATCTGTGAAATATTGGAGGGTATGCTTTTGGCACCAGGCAATTTGGGCCTGTCCCCAACTCTCAGCCCCAGAAAAACCCGTGACAGGCTTGCCTTAGCGTCATCATAAGTTGGAAAGGAAGGCACATGACAACAAATGCTTTTTTTTTTAATGCCCAGGTATTTCAGCATGTTTTCTAACTCATTTTAGTTTTATGCTATAGCTCTGGTGGATGTTATGGCTGACATTTTGTCTTTGTTGGGCCTGTTTTTTGGATCTTACTGCAATTTTACTCTCAGTCATATATATTGTCCTGGGAAGTTTAGTACTGAAAATTGGCATGGAAATATTGTAACAAAATGAATAATACATCAGACTAACAAAGGCTATTGTCCATGCTGGCTGGTGGATTCCAGGTGTTTTATTCCCAAATGTCACTTCTCTGAGCATTGACAAGAAATGTACTGGTATAAAGAGTGGTCATGTATGTTAATTTCATAGAAGAGGATCTTCTATTTCAAGGATATCAGAATAGAGGCCTCGGTTTGGAGGCAGCCTCAATTTCAAGGTTTGTCCAGCATAAGTCTTGTTTAAAGAGGAGAACCATGAAATGAAGTCCTGCAGGGACCTTGAAGAGTCTTATACAAAATAATTAGCACCTTGAGAGTGACTGAGTGGTTGTTTGCATTCTTACCCACTATGGTGAGATGTCTTGAATTTAGAGTTGCCATGTTAGGAGCATTTCAGGTCCTGAGATTTCAGAACCAAAACCTGAGACCAAGGGATACCCCATACACTCCAATATTTCACATATGAAAACTGGGACCTGTATAGCCAAGCAACATCAGACTGTGGTTGAGATGGCAAAAGTTACTAAAGAGGAAGAATAAACAAGCCAGGAAAGAACGCAGCAGTTTGCTTTTGTCTGAGTCTACTGGTAAGGGCAAGATTCCAACTCCTCTCCTCCTCTCCTATCACCTCTCTTCAGTTAACTGAGCACAAACTACTTTTGCAATTTGAACTCAGTTTGCATTCATGGAAGTGAGCTGAGGGCAGAGGGGGAAAGTGGGAGGAGGTTGGAGAAACTGAGACATTTTGAAAGCAGCTGAAAAAGTGGTCTGAGAGAGGATTTATTGGGATTGTCCATGCCAAATTGGGACAGTTGGAGGGTATGAACATAGTGACATGAGAATGAGGAGAAACAGGGCTCAAAGGAGACCAAACAGCTGGCTTGCATGCTGTCTGTTGATCCTGCCTAGAGATATGTAATTGGATAGGTATTATCAAACAACAGAGCCTCCTACAACCTCTTCTCTCTTCTCACAAGGAAGCTGCCTCTGTAAAGCTGTCCAGGGACTTCCTACCACTCAGGGAAGTGGGTCGGGTGAAACAATAGCTTTTTCTTCTCATCACAACATACATCTGAAGTTATAGCAGCAAGAGCAATACCCTGGTGTCTTCTCTTTACCACTTTTGTTCCAGCAACCACAGAGAATCAAACAGTTTTTAGAGATGAAATAATCAGCCTTCTGCGGGGAAAAGAAAGATTGGGTGGTGGAGGAATTGATATGAATGGTGGTGATGGGAACCATTTCTCTCTGTTTTACTCATTCTTTCTTGTGGGATATTCTGACAGAGACCAGTACGGAGCCTGTGATGGCCTTGGCAGGTTTCACTCAAAGAAGCGACAAGTTGGCGCTACACACTGTAACACCCAAAGATGTTGTGTCACTGCAGTAGCAATCTGTGTCATTTCCATAACACGTCCTGAACTGTTTGTACATGGATGTATGTCGGGGCTTGCTAGAAGGTAGATTTATTACTTCTATTGTTGTGGCTGCTACTGTTATTAACATTGGCTAGAACCTGCTGTGCACTACATTGCTGCATAGCCACAGTAGTTATACAGCTACATAGAGAATCCCAGCTGACCTACCCCAATCCCCACTTAGTAGTTAGCAGCCACTGTGATGGATGGTGGTCTCTTTCCCTGTCACTGGGGAAGTGGCTGACTAAGATTCTTACCCCCTTGCACAAGCAATCTCTGTTGTGACAGGGAGAAACAGGGCCCCTGTTGCAATCCTCCCTTGCAGCGGAGATTGCTCATATGTATGTGTGTGTGTGTGTGTGAGCGTGTGACTGTCTGTGTGTGTGTGTGAGAGAGAGAGAGAGAGAGAGAGAGAATATCAGTCAGCCACTTCCTGAGTAACAGGAGAACAGACCTACTTGTTAATCACAGCAGCTGTTGCCCTGTAAGTGGTGACTGGCGAACCTTGACAGTCCCTACGTAATCCCTAAATGAAGGGATACACAGGGATCGTGAATACGAAGCACTCACAAATGCATAACTCTTGATTATGCATTTGTAACCATCCAAAGGATTCTCGTCTTTATTAATAACCTGCCTCTTCCTCAAGGTTACAGCTGAATACATACAAAAAGCCAACATTAAAACAAAATTAAACTATTAACAACATTTTTTTAAAAAATGACACTAAAAATATTTTAAAAAGTTACACTATTTTTGGTTATTATTGCTATTATTAGTTTGGTTGATGTGCTGTTAATATGGTTTTTAATTCAGTTCTATTACAGTATTTTTAATAATTTAATATTACAATGCATTCATCTGCGCTCATTTTTTTCTTTTATGTTCTCAGCTGTCTGGGGTCCCACTTTTGAAAGAAAAAGAAGAGATGAATCAAATATGTACATCGTACAGATAAACTGAAGGCCAGTTTAAAAGTATGTTACTGATTTTTGTTTTGTTTTGAAAGTTTTTTTAAATGGTTCTATTTGTCCTGCTTCAATCGCTTGGTTGAACATTTTCATATTCAGAAAACAAAAATAAAACCAAGGGAAAACGTGGGTGCCCAGATAAGATATTTGGAGACTCACATCTTCTGCAGGTCTGTGTGGCCTTGAACTGTGTCCCTGAGCCTTTAAAAGCCTTTCTCGTAGGCAAGACCCACTCAGTCATTCCAGAGGAAAGCGTCAATGCCCTCTGGATGTTATAGGATTCTATCTCCTGTCTGTCACAACTTGCACTCCTGATGTTCAGGGTTGATGGGAGATGTAGCTCGCAAGAGGAGTATCACATGGTTCAAATATGCTTTGTGCTGTTTCCTTATGCTCTCTTGTGAGCATTGAGGTGACAATGAAGTGGATGAGAAGAGAATGCATTCTTTGTACTCTAGGCCAGCCACTGGTAGCTTTCAAATGTGTTTTCAAAGTGACTGGATTATGACTATTTAGTATGCAAAGGGATCTTTGTAGCACCTTTGAGAATAAGAAAGAAGATGGTAGCATAAACTTTCATAGACTTAAGTCCACTTCATCAGATGAAGGACAGATACTTTTTTACAATTCTAACTGAAATTGGAACTGGTTACTTCTGGAACCTGGCAACTACACCAATTATAGTTCTGCAACTGTAATTCAATAGCATAGTGCTATAGTCGGTGAATTATTCACTGTTTGGATTGTCAACACCTTTCTTCAGTTTGCATTTTTATGCCATTAATGGTGACATGGAAGGCAGGAAATCAGCAAATTAATTTTGTTCCTGACTGAAAAGCATGGCAACACTAATCACTCTTTGGTTATTATGTTATAATGCTAGGTAAATGCTGAAGAAGAAAGGTTTAGAAGCAGCCATTGGGTTAAAGGAAAACAATCACAGAGTCCACTCTGCTAAGCTTCTACTCACTGAACCTTAGAAGGAATTTTCTTCTACAAGCTCTGCTAGTAAAACTCCTTCAGGGCCTCCCACTTAAGGCCCTCCATTCTTCTGTGTTTGTCTCAAAACACCCCTAGCTGATCTGCTCTGCTGTCACAGTGTTACTTTTGCCAAGCGAGTCAGCTGTATGGTGGTAGGCTCGGAAAGCCTCCTGTGACATCAGAGGCCATGATTTGCCATCATATTGGCTACTGTTTGCTGTCAGACTCATAACTTCAGGGAAGCAGACATTACAGAGGAACTAGCTGTCCAGGGGGCAGCCAGCCAATTATTCAGGGGCAAAGACGAAACCTCTGCTATTGGATTCTCAAGACTAAAGGGCCAAATAAAGCAATCTAATAGTTAACGTATTTGTTATAAATAAACCTACAGCTGATATCTGCTAGGTAGAAATTTGCTATCTGGCGAGGGAATTCCATGTCACTGGAGCAGTGAATCTGGTCCAAGTTTTTTAAAAAGTGCTTCAACCTATTTTACAGATAAAGTTCAGCAACCTCAGACAGCTCTTTTAAAAGTTAGACTAAAACCAAGAGTGGATTCACTGCTCCTCTGACACAGAAGCCACTAGCAACCTGGAAATACACAATATTTCTTGCTTTTCAGGTAGAATTTATGCGCAGTGGCTTCCATGCCTTATGTGATCTAGACTGCAAAACTGGAAGCATGACCTTGTCTTTTCCTCTTATCTGTAAACCATCTGGCCTTCCAATAGGTGTTACTAAGAGTAGTAGTAGCTGCTACTTTGAACTCCACTGATGAAGAGGGAGAAAAATGTAGTAAACCAAATGGTTTTTTAGTACATCTGCCAAGTAAAAAATACAGGCATGTAAATGGTAACAAACCAAATAACTCATTATAGACAAATTATGAGGAGACTTTAATATGATGGATAACAAATAAGGATAGAAGTCTACCTGTTCCTCATGATATGCAACATTTGGGTAATGAAAAAAACAAAATACGTGCCCATCTTTGCTTCTGTGGTTTTACTGAAGCCATCTTGAATATCAGTGGCAGAAATCTGAATGCTGTCTGTACCATTTCACAATCTCCTCCCCTCGCGTATGTCAGTTCTGTTATTACGTTAGAGAGAGATAATTTTAATAAGAGTTCCCAAAATGTTATTAGTTCCAGTTTCATATCTTTCTACCTGTAAAAGTGGGTGTCTTATTTGTCATGAATCTCATTGTACAGGCCTCATAGAAATTCATAAGATATACTAAAAATAAATGACCTCTAAGATCTTTTCAGGGCATAGAAACCGTTTTTGATTCTCTCCACCAAAAGAATGCTTGCTTTTCTCAGGGTTGTGATGGCTTAGACCTGACAATTTTAGTATGTTTTAAAGCCTCCAACTGAAGGCTGGATACAACCCACAAGATCTCTTCTGCTCCTGCATCTTCCTAGGCCCATCTCCTTCTCTCTAGGTCCCCTTGCTGCTGGCTGCAATCTCTGTTCAGCCAAGCAATCTGGGAGGAAACTGGACAAGGAAAAGCTAAACATCCTTTTCCTGTGACCCCCCCCCCACCATCTTCTCAGCTGATCGATTACAGCTTTCACACCATGTGGAACAGTGTGAAAGAGAGAGTGAAAGGGGACTGCACAGTCAGTCCCCTTTCAGACCCTGCAGTACAGAAAAATGCAAAAGAGTTTCCCTTTCATACTACGTACTATGAAAATGCAGTGAACTGCCCCACAGGGAAGAGATCACAGTCTCCCTCTATGACAAATCATGAGGCCCCGAAAGGGGGTCCAAGGTGGCTCTTGGACTCTTCTTGGTTCCTCAGGCCACCTGTGCTGCCCCAAATTCCAACCAACCCCTCATAAAACATATTAAAATTTATAATATTCTGTTTTGGGTTTTTCTCTCTCACTGTGAAATAGCAAGATACACTCCCCAATAGCGAAAAAGGTCACAGAGAGTGCTGAGATGTCATTTCTAGTTGCCAAAATGGCAGCCATCACAGCACTGCTGCAGCCCTCCAGAGAAGCCAAACAGAATAGTCCTCTGGGTTCTGGAGCAGGTTATACCTGCTGTCAGTGTTGTTTCCTAAATTTCTCTGTTGTCTGTGAATGCGGTATGAGTGTGTATACCCTTTGGCCCTTCCCACTTTGGCCTTGAGACCCTCTCAACATGGAGGTTTGGTTTTGCCCACTGCTGACATGCAGGTCCTGACTACTTTTCCATGAAGGAATGTGGTAGGGTGGACAATGTTTCCTGCTCCTGTTTTAAAGTTTCCAGCCATAAGTTACAGATCTTTTAAACCAATACCTTGTCCATGGGTGGCATGATAGAACCTTTGTGGTGTCTTTTAGGAACAGTTCTCCTGATGATGATCTTTTAGGAACAGTTCTCCTGATAGGAACCAGGCAGATATTAGTGACAGAGTATATCATATTTAACTTCCCACCTTTATATAGTGAAATTTGGTATACTTTGATTGCCTTACACCTTTCACCCTAAGGAGCAAAAATGGCAAAACTTGTGTAGCAATATACATTTGCTTTAGAACAACAGTGGGGAATCTTTGATACCTAAGACGTTGATGAACTACCATTGCTAGAATCTCTTACCATGGGCCAGTCTGGCTGAAGCTGGTGGAACTGGAGTATGACAGCTCCTGGAGTGGCTCAAGTTGTTCCTCCATTACAGAATGAATGGAGAATTGAACTAGCTTCAAGTTGTTCTTCTATTACAGAATGAATGGGGAATTGAACTATGTGGCTGTTGAAGAGGAGTCTCATTCATATCCATTTAGTTGTACCTTTTAGGATGTTTGTGGAAGTTGAGAAATTCCTGTTTCTAGCAGTGCAGTGACTTGCCATTCTCCCTGACTCCCCCTAAGTGCCCTTTGAGTGTTTAAGGGAATTTTGGCAACTACTGGGAAAATTGATCAAACTCTGCTTTGTTAGAGAGAGTGAGGCAGCTATCTCAGGCAGTTGGTTTTGGATACTGGAAAGGACATTGTTAGATAATGGATGATGATGATGATGGTGATGGTGATGATAGATGATAAATTCTTTTACTAACACAAAGAGGAGTGTGAGGTTTTGTTGGATTGTTGTTATTTTTCTTTCTGTGGTACTAAAATGGCTTTGCTTGCCATGGGTTTTATACAACTTAATCTGGAGATTGAAGTTGAATTTGCTTCTTATTTTCCCAAACAGAAGCCTAAATCCAATTATTAAGCTCTCCTAAAAAACCCATCGTGGTGAAGTGGTTTGAATATTGGATTACAATCCTCGAGACCAGGGTTTGATTTCCTATTTGGCCATGGAAACTCACTGGGTGACTTTGGGTGCATCACACACTCTGAGTCCCAGAAAACCTTGTGATGGTTTCACCTTAGGGTCAACATAAGTTGAAAATGACTTGAAGACACACAACAGTAACGACAAGGCAGATCCATCGTATGAACTGGAAAGTGCTAAACTGACACTTATATAGGTTTCATTGACTGAGTGGGTCTCCTCTAATAGGGACTAACAAGTAGATTTAGTCTAGAATATTCATTTAATCATAGAGAGTGTTATTTTTTTTCATGATAACTCTGTTGGTACAGGAGAGTGCTTTTGCAGCAGCAACAAGGGTATGAGTCTACCCTTCCTCGAATTATCACAGTACTGGCACAGGATGCATGTGCTGTTCATATGCAAAATAGAGGAAACTATGTCTCATTTTGTTTTTTTCTTTTTCACTTACAATGCCGATGTCAAATCAACAGTAAGGGTTTACAATTTTTGCTGGGCAAATGAAAAACTGAAAAGAAGAATGAAAGCAAGAGGAAGGGCAAATTATTACATGAGGCAAAGCAAGGAAGAGGAATGCAGCAATGGACTACAGCTGTAAGAATGTGTTAGAAATGCCTATATGATGGAATTAACTGTTTGTCTTCTTTCCTAGCCTACTGCTGATTGCTATCCACCCTTTCAGAAATCCACAACATAAGCATTTTCTGCACTACACTGTTATAGCGCTGTTTTCCACTTTCAACATCCTGTGGAATTCTGGGGTTTGTAGTTTACTGAGGTCAAAGAGCTCTCTGGCTCAGAATTCTAAAGGCCCATCCCTAAACTATAAATCTCAGGATTCCGTAGGATGTTGAAACTGGAATAATAGCACTATAACAGTGCAGTGCAGAAATGGCCATAGTAATGATTTGGGAGGGGTTTTTTTTGGTTCCAAGGGGACCATAAATGCCATAATCCCCCACCAGCACAGCCCTTAACCATACGCTACCATACATTAAGGGGTTCTAACTAAACATTGAAAACCGTTACCCTTTTACACAAAGATGGTATAATAAGGCCGAAGGCAGAACTATGTGGAAAAGGCAGGGTGCCTTCTTAAACTGGAGAACTGCCATACCAATCAGGGAGAGAAAGAAATTAGGCTCTGTTACAGAAGTGAACCGTATTTCGTTTGTTTTAATACAGAGGCCAATCAGTTATGCAACCCTCCAACCACATTTTCAAGTAGGGAGGAGCAGAAGTCTAATTATTGCTGTGATTTGAGCTGAGACTCGCTTTCTATGCATGATGGGCACCTCAAGGTTTCTCTAACATTCCCAAGAGATCTCAGCTTTGACAGCAAGAGACAGAGTTGGTGGTGTTTTCAATTTGGCCAGAATTTGGAATTTGTGTACAACTCCCATCTCTGCACAAAATGACTGTCTTTTCTATCTTGTGCAGCTGAAGGAGTGCATAGAGAAAGTACACAAGTCAGGCTGATGGATCACAAACAACTCATCAAATGCTCCTGTTTTTACTAGCTCATGCAAGAAAGCAACACATTATGACACTTTCCAATTAAGAAATCACCAAAGAAAAGGATTTCCTCCAAACTCACCACCAATAGAAACCCTGCTATTTCATGGTGGCTCATATCAAAGAGGAAAAAAAGGTTGTTTCATTTATGAGAAAAGAATGTCAGATTCACATCCCAATGGTGTGACTCAATACAGCTTTATCATATGAACTCCTGCCTGCTGCTTGTACAGGTGATGCTTTGGGCAGAGGGTAGCCTTCTGGACATTGTGCACATGTCCAGTGCTTTAAATGTTCTCTCTGTCCTCAGTGTCATTTAGGCTAATAAGTTCCCAGTACCATTATAGGATGCAGAGTTCTGAGAAGTGAATTTTTGGGGGCTCCAACTCTTGGAATCTCCCAGATAGCATGGCTTATGCCGGTTTGGGGATTCTAGCATTGTAGCCCAAGCTCAGCATGGAATTCAGGTTTCCTGTAGCTATAACCCATGGCTCTACTAGCTCTAGAAATCAAGGAAATTTTTGTAATTAAGACTACCCACACTCTGTGGCTCCAGCAGTGCTGATGCAGTGGCCACATCTGGGGTAGGATAGCAGCAGATGGTTTCTGATGGAAGCTTTATGCAACATGTTGTAGCCATCACACCTTTCAGGCAGCCTCGTGGGATTCTAACAAATCCGGTAGAAAAGAATCCTATAGTATTGGGCCTCTTGCTAGAAATGAACAGGCAGCCATAAGCTAATGTAACCCTCATATGAATCGGTGACTCAGATGAAAATCTATGTAGCACCACAGAAACCTGGAATATAAAGGCAGCATTCTAGCACAGCATTACCCATTGCATCGATCCTGTGGTTATCTGATTATTGCAAATGATATAATCGTTCTCAGGAGACTGTGCTGGATGATGCAGCAGTGTTTCTTGCCGGGGCTTTATTGAACTGCCGCACTCTGATTGGCTTAAGGAGCATCCCCACTGGGTGATTCAGCCAATTAAAGAGGCTGCTAACCCACAAAGCGTTATTAAATACATCCCTTTTTATTATGGCATTTCCTATCAAGGAAATAGAACAGCTCTGCTGTACTCCTTGCGGTGGTGTACAACCACATTGCTTGTTGCAGTCAAGTTGAGGTTTAAATGGCTAATATTGAAGGGAACTAAATTTAAACAGCACCACGTTGAACCAAACAACCTTCCTTCTCTCCTTCCTTCCCAATTCTGATCATTGCATTTAACTGAGGTAGCCAATCTGTTGCTTAGATAGCCTGCCAGGAGGCTCAAGCGACATCCCTTGGTACTTCCCTTCTTTCCCCGCCAAGCCAGGTACAAGTATGAAATTCATAAATGCATGCATCCTTGCTTGGAAAGGTTTCATAGCACATTCAATCTGACCTGGATGCAGTCTATTACATTGTTTTCTGCTATCTTAGACTACTGGTTAAACAGATTTTGTTGTACACCACCCTGAACTAGTTGATATACGGCAAGATATAAGTGTTTTAACAAACAAAGTAATGTGAGTTATATGTAATTAATTGTTTTTTTTCCAGTTAAAAAGGTATAACTGCATTATGATTGCAGTTCAAATAAGTATAATGTCACTTGTTTTGCACTATAATAGTAAAGATTCTTCATTACTTCTATATGGTGTCAACAAACAATGGAGGAGGAATATCACATAGTTCAAGTGCTGGCCCGTGCGGCTGACATGCAATAGCTGAATAGCCTGCAGAATAGTGCTATTATTCCACTTTCAACATCCTGTGGAATCCTGGAGTTTGCAGTTTAGGGAAGAGCATTTAAAATTCTCAGCCAGAGAGCCCAGAATTCCACAGGATGTTGAAAGTGGAATAATAGTATTATAACAGCATAGCGTGAGAAGGCCCTTAAGCTAATGACACCATGGCATAAACAACTGACAACTGGCAAAACTTTAGTGCATCTTCTCACATTTATATTTGAGGAAACAAAGACATAAAGAATAATATGCTGTACCAATCTCATAGTTTTCCGAGCAGCTATGTAAATATGTCCATAAACACAAATAGCAGGCAACGGTTTTAAGAGCCTGGCTGCCCACATTCACTTATGCTGGTTGTTCGTCAATGCCCTAGAAGGAAAACCAAACCACACCAAACCAAACTCTCTTCTAGAGTAGTAAAATTTGCCATCCTGGCACCTTGCTTGTCCTTTTTACTCACCAGAGGTGACAAGGTTATTTATAAATCAGTTTTAGTGACAACAACAGTAGGCTAAATGGTCAGGAAGATACGAGAGCCCCAAAATACAGGTGCTGGTCTATACATTATCATGGCACCACTGAGAATTCCACCTTATTCCACTTGGCTGTGTCATAGGCTAGGAAAGCAGCTTCATTTCTGGAAGCTAACATGCCTTTTTTTCATTTTCCAAGTGCTGTGATAGTTATAGAGCCCTTTTCCTCTACTCACCTTGCTATCTAATATACTATAGGTCATGTCATACCTATAGAGGTAAAATGACATGTTATTGTGTGCTTATGTGCATATAAATCAAGACTATTAATCTGATCCTAATCTAACGTCTAGGGTACATTTAGTGGTTCCTGTGTAAACATTTTGCATTGGATCTATGCAGGGCGGGGGGCCTATATGTTCTGAAACAGAGATGCTCTTATGAAACCACAGGCAAAGCAACTATATGGTCATAAATGAATCCTGGTGGGTGGAATCACACGTAATTTGGTCTGGAAGCCAACCCTTATGAGAAACAGTTGAAGGATCCAGGAAAGTTAATCTTGAATAACAGAAGGCTGAGAGTTAGTATGAAAGCCATTTTCAAATATCGAAATGGCTGCCATGCAGAAAAGAGAGTGAGCTTCTGAGGTTCCCAAATATATGACCCTAACCAGTGGATTTAAATTACAAGAAAGTAGATTTCAACTAAATTTTAGGAAGAACTTCCTGATGCTAACTGATGTTTGACAGTTCAAGAAACTATCCTGCAGGTTGGAGACTCTCATGTGTTGGAGATTTTTTATCAGAGGCTGGATGGATACCTCTCAGAGATTCTTCAGTTGTGACTTCTTGGGCTGGTAAGGGGCTGGGCTAGGTGGCCTCTGGGATTGCTTCCAACTTTATGATTTTATGATTATAATACACAGATTTGGTCATCTTGTCCATCCAAGAACAGAGTACAGCCATATTAGCTTTGTTTATTGTTGACACACCTATAATGATCATACCTTAACATCCATAAATAAAAAACTATACAGAGATCCGGTGTGGTGTGTTGGTTTGAGCATTAGACTACGGTCATCTCCATACTACACTGTTATAGTGTTATATTATTCCACTTTCAACATCCTATGGAATCCTGGAGTTTGCAGTTTAGGGAGGAGCATTTAGAATTCTCATCCAGAAAGCTCTTTGGCCTCAGTAAACTATAAATCCCAGAATTCCACAGGATGTTGAAAGTGGAATAATAGCACTATAACAGTGTAGTGTGGAAAGACCCTATGACTCTGGACACCAAAGTCTAAATCCCTGCTTGGCTGTGGAAACCCACTAGGTAACCTTGAGAAAGTTATATTCTCTCAGCTTCAGAGGCTGACAAAGGCACACCCCCAAACAAATCTTGCCAAGAGAACCCTGTGATACGTTCTCCTTAGGCTTGCAGTAAGTTGGAAATGACTTTAAGGTACACGGCAACAAGAAGAATAAATTTTTTGCCTTTCTGAAGAAGTGCATGATCAACTGAATAGCTGCTTAATTAAGTCTGGTCAGCTGTTATGGCTAATAATGATTATTAATTATCAAGCTTAAATAGCCAATTAATTTTTGGTTCATATCTAGATTATAATTTTAAGTGTTTGTTGTGCGATATAAATTCATATATGTGATCACAGTGTCCTCAGACTTAGTGTGTTAGTCAGGAGGAATAAAACACTTTTGGACCTGATCTATCAGATGCTCCAGGTACCTGCCAAACAAACACTTTGGATTTGTGTGCATTTTTAACTCTGGAATGCACAATTATAAACTTACTGTGACCAAATATGATATTGTTTCTTAGGGTGACATCCCAAACACATTTGTACAAGTTTTGGACTGATCAGTGAATTTGACCTTTTTTTTTCTTGGAAATTCTGAGATTGATCCAATTTGTGTGGAACTTGGTATGAAACAAATTTTAAGGATGGTAAATGCTACCAGTCAGACTTATTTTTTTCATTCAGTTCATAAGCAAAATCACCAACATCAGACAATGTTGGGTTAATTTCCCGATTACATGCATATAAAAGAAAGATTTTTATGTGAATTTGAACTATGAATTATATATTTTTTAAAAACAGAAAAATATGTGGCACAAAATTTTTAGGTTAAACCTTTACTTGGTGTATTTATTTATTTATTTAATTTATTTATTTATTCACCCTCTTTCTCCTTGTACAGGACTCAAAGTGTTGTAAGCTGAAAGCACTCTGGAAGTGAGACTAGGCTAACTAATTTGTACTCACAAAAACTGATATTTTAACTTACAATTTTACTTCATTGATTTGACCGCACTGCTCATCTTGTGTACGTGTGTGAATAAAAGAGAATTGTTCTGTCCTGAGTAATTTTGGACCTTGTGACTGTCCAAATACTTCAAAATGAAAGGGTTTATTAGCTGCCAGAATTATTTTTTTCAGTTCTCTTGCCCTACTAGCGCCGCTGAGTTTAAAGATCAACTTACTTCTAGGTCTAGAAACCATGTCAGGATGGGAGACCTGATTTTTATTGGGACCGTAGCATGTGAGAGGGCAGGGTTAAAGCTTTCCACAATCCAATGGCAGGAGGAACTAATCCCAACCCTAAGTCCAACCCTCCTAAAAGTATTTAATCAAGGAGCAGTGTGGAACAAAACACTCCATTTAAGATGTCTGGAAGGAAGATAACTTGCGTTGACAGATTGGTCTCAATCATTTTTGTATTCCTTCAGCAAAATATTAAGATAGCGTATCTCCCTCTCTTTAAGGCATCTACCTACTCCCAGTAAATTAAGTGTGCCTTTGCCTGTTGACAGGCCCTTTCTTAAAACACATTCTTTTTTTGGCCTCTTCTTGGCCCTAAGCAAGAGAAACACATGCACCAAGATGTCATGAATTTGTTTTTGCTATCTGAGACTTCAGGGGAGAAAAATGCTGTCCATGCCAGTTGCTATCTTAGAGGACCATTTGAAGTTGAAATTCTAAAGGCAAGGATCACATCATCAAGTTCCCCACCCCCAGTCTATTGCCTGGAAGTATTTATAAGGTCACCAAGGTCAGCAGCAACCAATGAGTGTAAAAGGGGGGTGGAGCTCCATAGAAAGTTCTTTTGATCTGCATTTCTGTTGCCACAATGAAGGAAATGCTCTCTTTCTCACAGCCTCTGTTTAAAAACCTCCGTCACCCTCTGAGGGTATCTATTCCACTGTTGAACAGCTCTTACTGTCAGGAGGTTCTTTCTCATGTTTGAGTGGAATTTCTTTTCTTGTAATTTGTTTTCGAGCCTCTGGAGGAGCAGAAAACAAACCTGCTCAAACTTCTACATGATGTCTCTTTAGATATTTAAATACCACTATCCCATCACCTCTTGATCTCCTTTTCTTTATAACAAATATACCTAGCTCCCTAAGCTATTCCGCATAGGGCTTGGTTTCCAGACCTTTTACCATCTTGGTCATCCTCATTTAGACATATTCTAGAAAACTATGGAATTAACCTCCTTGGGATGTAGTGAGGGTTGTCAGCTTGGAAAGCTTCAAAATGGAATCAGGCAATTTTCAGGAAGATAAGGCTATCAATGTCTACTACTATAGTTACAAAGGTTATATAATAGATCCATTATCTGTATTGCCTCTGTATACCAGTTGCTAGAATGTGCAAAGAGGAAGATGGTGCTGTGCTAATACCACGGTTGATGGCTTCCCATAGGCATCAGTTGGCTATTGTGAGAACAGAATGCTGTCCTAAACAAGATTTTGGTGTGATCCAGCATGGTGGTGGTGATGTTCTTACATGTAGACACACACAGACATGCATACATGTATATACCCACACTCAGACTGATGATGCTTGGCACTCTGATTTCAAGCTTAGCACATAGTCTGCTGGCTTCCAAAGATTCATTTGTGCAATTTTGAGTCTTCATCCCTTTACCACCTCAGTTTTACATGAGGAGGTTCTGTTTGAACCTGATCTAATACTGAAATCACAAATCTTGTCATCTTAGACAAGCCAACGTTTAAGCCTTCCACTCATATGCAAATCACTTTATTGGCCTTTAGGGACTGAGGCCATTTCTGCACAATACTGTTATAGTGCTATTATTCTACTTTCATTATTCATTATTCTACTTTCAATCTCCTGTGGAATTCTGAGGTTTGTATAATTTACTGAGGCCAAAGAGCTCTCTGGCTGAGAATTCTAAATGCCCCTCCCTAAACTGCAAACCATAGGATTCCACAGGATGTTGAAAGTGGAATAATAGCATTATCAGCAGTATAATGCAGAAATGGCCTTTCTCATGTGTAACAGTGGGTGAAATTTTGACCAGATTTCTTCAGGGCTCCTTATTACCATCGTGTGAATCAGTATTAACTCTTTGCTAAAGAACCAGAATATCTGTGATTGACTAATTTGCCTGCAGCACAGCCATAAGATATATTCTGTACTTGCAGCAGTCTTTTGGAGAGGGGCAAATTCCTCCAGGATTACATCAGGCATTCATGTAGGCCATCTTCAAGGATGGAGAGAGAACAGGTATTCATCTGTTTCTCCAGATGTTGTAGTGCTCCAGCTCTCATCAGCCTCAGGTAATATGGCTGGTGGGCAGTGGCCATGGGGATAGTAGTTCAACAGTACCGGAAGGCCTGCATGTTCTCTACAGTGTCAGAAAGCTCATGCTGGGAGAAGATTTGTTACCTCACCTATATACTATGTCCTGAGGATCAAAATTATTTTATATGAAACATAGTGAGCCACAGAGATCTACTGGAAGGACATGTAGGCAGTGGAGCTATGGATACATATCAAAGGGTAGCCTTGTTTCCTGTCACACAACCTAGGTGAATCTCAAAATAGTTCTCACAGACCATTTGAATGGATTTTTAGCAATAATAGCGCCAACAGGAGACAAGAGGTCTCTGGGATCAAATTAACATTTCAAACAGCCAGGAATGTTACACTTTGGAGGCATGCATCCCTTGGATGAGAAAGTCATCTTGCAGGAAACTAGAAGGATGCCTGGCTGTATTTTCTTTGAACTACAAAGCTGAGATCCATCTTCATAAAAATGCAGCCATCTGGTCCCCAGGACCTCAGCACTATAACTAGAACCCCTTTTTCTCCTCCGAGTTCTCCCAGACTCGCAAACAATGTCTCTGCCAGTGGAAAGCTCCCCTCAGCCCCACCCCCTGACGCTGAGTTGGGCTTTTCACTTGTCTTTTCCCAGCTGAAGACTTCTGGATTGGTACAGTATTACCCCAAAACCCTTATGTCTCTCTCTCTCTTAATTTTCACCTCTTTCTAAATTTCTGTAACCTTGTATGCTTGTGGGATTTTATGGATTGTATGAGTGATTGTTGGATTACAGCTGATCACACACAGCTGAGTGATTGTATGGATTTTAACATCTATTTCAATAAAATACTTAAATTTAAACAGTTAGCCTGATTTTCTGTGATCCAACTCCGTAAACGCTGGGCTCAAGATCCTTAATCACCCTGCCTTCTTTGCATTGCTACAGCGGTGTTCATAGCTAATTTTCCCCACGAGTGATAATTTTGACAAGCGTTGGGAATCCCCCTAAGGAACCCCCAGCAAGCAGGGTAACAGATTCACTTAGGGTTACCAGTGAAGGACTGTAGTCCAGGGACCCAACTGAAGACCTTTGGATGACTCTTTGTAATGCCACAGGGGGTGGGTCCTGAGGATGTTATAAGGGTGATGTTACAAGGGGCAGATTCTGGTGATGTCATTAAGCATGACAGGTTAAGCATAAACTACAGGTGCATGGAGTATGTTATTCAAGTCAAAGTCACAGTTTAATAAATGAGGAATATACATGCACACACATTTTTTAAAGCAGGACTCTCAACCTGATATCTTGTTCCCTCCCCTGAGGACCAGAAAAAGGGTCCAGGCCCTGAATTCTGGAAACCATATCTCTCATAGGTCTTAAATGGAAGCCCCATCCTTGCTTACAGGTAGCTCTTCAAACTGAGCTAACTGCTCTGTTGAAGAAAGGGTCCAGTCACAGAGATGCAGTCCTTAGAATGACCACTCATATTTTGCTCTTAATGCTACAAACAGGGCTAGCCCTCTGGAATTCAACCATTTTGTACCAGTCCAGACACACAAACACCCAGGAAAGCCTCTGGAATGGTCCCAAAGAATTCTATTTCAGACAGTTGTTGTTTTTGTTGTTATTGCATGTATATCCTTCCTTTTCCCCAAGACTCAAGGTGACTTTACAACTGTTAAAACGAACATAGCTAAACATAGCATTACCTCATAGAAAAGCTGAAAATGTAATTAAACTACCAATAAAATTAAAACCAGTTAGACATAGCCATTAAAAGAAAACAACAAATAGGCAATACAATGCATTATGCAAGGCCAGTTTCTCTTGCGCATCCATTCTTTGAAGACTTGCAAAAACAAAAACAAAAAAAATCCTCACTTGCCTGTTGAAAGGCAGTAACGGCGTCGAAGGTCTAACCTCGCTAGGAAGGAAGTTCCAGAGCCTGGGGGCAGCCGCTGAGGAGGCCCTCTCCCATATTCCTACTAGATGTACTTTAGAGGGTGGTGGGACAGAGAGAAGGGCCTCTCCAAAGGATCTCAAAACACAGGAAGGTTCATATGGAAAGATATGGTCCTTTAAATAACCTGGACCTGAGCTGTATAAGGCTTTATAAGTCATAGCCGGCGCTTTGAATTGTACTTGGAAACACAGCAATAGCCAGTGGAACTGTTATAACAGTGGAATTGTGTGTTCCCTTTAGCCAGCCCCCGTTAATTTTTGGACCAGTTGAAATTGTCCAGCACTCTCCAAAGACAGCCTTATGTAGAGCATGTTACAGCAATTCAGAATGGGCATAACTAAGGTATGCACAACTATAGATGTAAACTCCTAGCCTAAGGACTCCAAGTTATATCACATGATGGCAAAGGTAGATTTGGTACCAATAATGGTCCTTGACAGGGAGCTGGAGTCATTGTATCAAACTTTCCCTGCCTTAATCCTTCTGGGTCTAGTTTTCTTAAATTAAACAATCCCACAAATGGGGAGTGGGAAACCACATCTCTTTATTATCACAACACCTAGTCACAATCAAGTAGTGCTCCTGGGTCATAGCCCCAAGGAAGAGTACTGAGGATTTGGGTCTTTGTGGTGCATTTAGACTTTGATCTCTCAGCTGTGTCAGCAAAACAAGGACAATGAGCTGCCAGTGAGGGGTTGTGGCTTAAAAGCACTCAGCTTGCTGCTTAGCCAGTAATAGAAAGATATTTTGGCATGGAACTTTTATGGCATGAAACTTTTAGGTATCTGACCTAGAGAACATAATTGGTTCAGGGCTGACCCAAGATATTTTGCTGCCCGAGGCAAATGACAAAATGCCCTCCCCCTGCCATTCAGTGTAGAGGAGTGAACTGGGTGGACAACTGAATGTTATAGCACACTTTAACACTTGGTAACAAGACAATATCCCATATTCTTTGATATTTCAGAGATGAAAATTGAGACGTGTGTGGCCGTGTGACATAAGAGTGTGGTCAAAATGGTAGACGTTATTAATGAGGAAGAACACAAGAGCAAGGAGGGGCTGGAGCAGTTTGCTTTTGCTGGAACCTATTGGGAAGATGGGGATTCTACCCTCTTCTCCTCTCCCCGCTCCTGAGTTAACTGAGTGCAAACTAATTTTGCATTTTGAACCCAGCTTACAGCCATTGAAGTACAATATGGATCAAAGGGGAAAGTGGGAGGAGGTGAGAGTAACTGGGACATTTTAAGAGCAGCTGAAAAAGTGGGATGACGGAGGATTAATCAGAACTGTCTCTCCCAAATTGGGACAGTTGGAGGATATGCCATCCTCCATTGCTATTGAAGATAATAGGCTAGTTTAGGGCCTGTAGGACAGGCCATGAGGCAAACATGGCTCTATAAACAGGGGGGAGTGAGGTGGCTCAGGAGGAATGGCTGGAGGATGGATAGAGTAGCCTCCCTACCATTAGAGGCAATTGCCTTTCTCTGTCTAATGCTGAGGTGGACAAAGTGTGGCCCATGGGGAGGTCATTTTTTCCCTGTTTTCTTTTGTCCCTGAATACCCTCTGAGAGTTGTGGCAGCCATTTTGCAATGTTTTGGGCCCTCAGCTGGGCGTTTTTAGGCCCAGGAGAGGTCTTTAGGAAATGAAATAGACTGGGTCACACTCTGTTGCTTAAAAAAGGAAGAAAAAAAAATAGAGTGGACCCTATAAAGGCCCAAGGGAGAAAAAAAAAGAGTGAATTGCCTCTTCTAAAAGCCTCTGGGACTAGTAATTCATGTTTTAAGCAGCTTGCATTTCTCCCTTTCCCATTCATTGCTTAATATTCTATCCTTACAGGTATGTCTGATGAGAGCACAGGAGAGGGCCTTCTTGGTAGCTGCTTCCAGGTGCTGAAACTCCCTTTCTGGAAGGTCCCAGGGTCAGAAAACTAGTTCTCAGACCCTCCTTGCCCACAACTGCCTAACCTGCTCTATAGCAATGGTGGGAAACTTATGGCCCTGCAAATGTTTTGCACGTCAGTCTTCTCACTCAGGATTCATAATGGTAAAGGACTCTGAGCCAGCATGGTTGTAGTGGTTTGAATGCTGGACTAGGATTCTGGGAGATCAGGATTCAAATTCTACTCAGGAACAGAAAGCCAGTGGGTGACTTTGGGCAATTCTCACTCTTGCAGCTTCAGAGGAAGGCAATGTCAAGCTCCATCTGAACAAATCTTGCCATAAAAATTCTGTGATAGGTTCACCTTCAGGTCACCATAAGTTGGAAGTCATTTGCAGTCACACAACAGTAACAACAACAATTCCAAAACATCTGGAGTGCTAAAGGTTTCCCATTCCTCTTTTACAGAAAAGTTGTTGATGTTCCGTTATTTTGCGTTGGGATTACAAAAAAAGTTATCCAGCTAATTAGGAATTGGTTCTAAAGTAAGGGTACCAGAATCAAGATTTATAAATTGCAAATGTTTGGGCACTGCCACTCATTATCATTCTCCATGTAGTTTGTCGTCTTAAATTATGAACAGTGATGGGGGACAAGTTTGGCACTAAGGGCCGTACTTGAAATTTATGAGCTGGAGATCTGTAACTAAATCTGCATATTTTATTAACGTGGCTGGGAATTGTGATAAGTCTTTTTCAGTCATTGAATCTTCCACTCAACTGCACCGCCAGCTGCTCACAATCTGTAACCCTCAAAATATATCATTTTCCCACTACCATTCTTACTTTTCCAGGGAGGGGGATATAGGATTCTGATCTGACTCCCAAGTCTATGTTTCATCATGTTTCAAAATCCACCCCCCCTCCCCATCCTTGACGGCAAGGAACTACTCTGAAAATGCACTCTCCAACAGTCCAGGTTTGGAAGGAACAGTCCCAATCAAGCCTTGTTTATCTTTCCTTGTCAGCTGCTTTTAAAATATCTCATAGAATCATAGAAATGTAGAGTTGGAAGAGACCACATGGGCCATCCAGTCCAACCCCCTACCATGCAGGAATACCCTCAAAGCACTCCCGACAGATGGCCATCCAGCCTCTGCTTCTCTCTTCAGTTTCTCTTTTCTCCACTCTCTTTCCACTTTTGTCCTCAGCTTACTTCAATTGCTGCAAACTGAGTTCAAAATGAAAAAGTAGTTTACACTCAGTTATCTGGGGAGAGAGGAGAGATGGGGGGTAGAATCTCACCTTCTCAGTAGGATGAGGGCAAAGCAAACTGTTGCAGCCTCTTAGATTGTGTGTTCTTCCTCAGGCCTAACTTTTGCCATCTTGACCACACTCCGATGTTGAGTGGCCACACGTGTTCTAGTTTTCATCTGTGTAATGTTGGAGGGTCTGCTGATAGCAAGGATTTTCAAGGTTCCGGTAATAATTTGGGCTTCTAGCCACCCTTAAAGCAAGACTTTACTACTCGGCTTAAGACAGAGGAGCTGCAAGAGCAACTGTAACAGCTCTGACACCAACTCCTCAGTGAAAGACATTGTGGCAAAGAGCTGCTGTTTAAACAGGAATTGTGAAGCACTTAACAGCCTGCTGTCAACACCAATCCTAGGCAACTTCCTCACAGGCTAGAAATGGATTGTTTTACTTTTAAAACAATTTGATTCCCGTGGCTTACATCAAGGGACTTTGGAAACCATCACTGATAGCATGAAGAAAGGAACAGCTAGAAATCAGCAGGGGGTTGCTTCGTTCCTCTCCCTGCCTCCCCCAAGAAGAATTTCTCTCTAAATTATTACATGCATCCCATTTCCAGGTAGAACAGTTCTTGGGACAGGGGAAATGCGGCCTGGGTTTAGTCACCATTTGGAAGAGAGATGATGGGAGATTTTTGGTAATTTTGTTACATTTGATTTATTTACAGATATACACAGCATAGGTGGAGGCAAGCAACATGAGTATGCCAAGCCACAAGTAGTCCCTCTGTCCTGCATCAGGTCCCCAGATGCTTAGACTGCCTCATCTCAAGCACAGTCCTACTGTGAAGCAGAGTGAGGGGGCCACCCCAGGCTGTGATTTTCTGCCTCATATTAATGAGATAACTTGGCCAGCTTTGGGTGCTTAGGAAAGAGAAAGACCATATCACATGTGGATAGATTCAATCAAGGAAGCCACAGCATTTGCAAGACCTGAGCAGGCTATTGGTAACAGGATGACTTGGAGGTCTCTCACAGTGTTGCCATAAGTCAAAGTTGACTTGTTGGAGGAGGATAACAACAACCACAACCACAACCACAACAATAACCTTGAGTGTTCACCACTTTGTCTTATGATATGTGTGGGAGGGGAGGGAATGCTGTTCAGCCTCAGTCAGTAAAATGTGTAAGGTAATCCTTGTCCAGCTCAGAATTCTGGCTCTGTTCAAGCTGCTTCTACTGTTACTCCAAGTAGAGAGAGAGAGTGGGAGGACGGTGTCACTCCATACTTCCTGTAGAAAATCTGCATCAAATATGGCAGTTAAGTCTTCTGGATAATATTCTACAGAAAATTTGTAGAAAATAGGGCATTTAGATAATATTGCATTAGATGATCCTGAAGAACCATCAGCCCTGCATTGTCTCCCAGCAACAGCAATAGCAATAGCAACAGCATTTAGGTTTCTATACCGCTTATCGGTGTGAAGCACTCCCTAAGCGGTTTACAATGTGTTTAGCCAATTGCCCTAACAAGCTGGGTACTCATTTTACAGACCTACAGAAGGCTGAATCAACCTGGAGCCCAGCAGGATTGAACTCACAATGTTGTGACTGCTGTACCGGCATTTAACCACTGCGCCACCAGGGCACTACCATCCTGAACCATTACCACAAGAACTTGGAAAAGTGACTTTTTGGGGCCATTACTACCCAAAGGCTACAGCCAACATGGCAACTGGGGATTCTGGAAGATGTAATCCAAAAAGTAATTTTTATAAGCTTTATGTTATTATTCTTTTATGCAGTCCCAACTACATAATCCAGAACAGAGTTGATGTCAACTGCCACAGAATAAGACCAGCAGCAATCTCTTTGCCTCTTTCCCCTCCCTCTTTGTCTTTTGTGTATTCCTTACGTGTTTTCATTTCTGCTGCCCCGTCCTCCTCCCATTTCTTTCACCTTGCTTGCTCTGCAGTTGGATAGCTAAAAGTGCCTGCTTTCTCCCAGACTATCATTAATTTTGCTCACTTCCACCTTTTGCTTTCACTTTAATCATTCATAGCCTTAGCTATGAACTCTTCCTGACCTTTACTTATTGTAAGTCCTTTTCTTTGTTGAAAGGTAGAAAATGCTTTCGTTACCAAAGGTGCTTGGTGAATGGGGAGTTAGATGTCTGGTCCTTAACTCTCATGAAGAGTAGAAAGAAGACTAACAAGACCCTCTTGTCATCTGAGAGTCGCATCAGTAGTTGGATACAGCAGCTTCTTGTAGAAGAGGAAGACCACTCCACCTTTTAAAAATCCCATCCTTCAGATGTGCTGTGTATAAGCCAGGAGTGGCAGAGGGTAGATCAGAATCTACTAATAGAATCAGCACAGAAATGATGTAATGCATATATTCCAAGCCAAACGAGTATGACCATCAATTTACACAGCAGGTTTAAGAGATTTTATAAAATACTAGCGTATATATCCAACATTGCCGGGGATTTTATTTTCTCATTGGTGATACTTGTTAGAAAGATTTGAAATCCTCTGTCTCTAATTCCCCAAACTGTCCAGTACCTGTAACTTTCCCCCATATTCCGCAATCCAATCTGTATTCAGAGTTATTAACATATAGAGATTGGGTTCCTGAGGGAATACACTGCCTCCCTCCTTGCTGCTAGGCCTCATCTCCATAGCAACTGACCTATTCAAGAGCTCTCTGGCTGAGAATTCTAAAGGCCCCCTCCCTAAACTGCAAACCCCAGGATTCCATAGAATCTTCTTAGGCAGCCAATCATATGAGGTCTTCGTCTGACACAGCCAATCATATGAAGTCTTCACCTGACGCAGACAAACAGACAAACTTTGACTTTTATATATTAGATTTCTGGTAGATTTCTGGGCTATTTCCAGTTGATCAACATGAAGAGACTGGAAAGCACTGTCTCCACCCTCTTTAAATTATACTGCTGAAACAAACAAAGTTAGGATAACCAGAATATGTGTACAGTAGGACCATGAGACCTTTCCAGTTCCCACAATCAAAACAAATTCTTAGCCCATTCAATTCTAGATGTGTTTATTCTGTATCAGATTCATTCTTCTTGGTGGATCTCAGGATTCTAGTAGAAAGAGAGAATGTAAATCCCATAAACCTGAAGTCTTCCCTCTTCTGGGTGTCTTACTGTATTCTTATCCAGTACCTCTTTCCCCCTTTTTCCTCTGGATGTCCCCCTTATTTGTTCCCTATAGTAACCAACAGAGAGCCAAAGTGGTATAGTAGTTTGAGCACTGGACTATGACCCTGGAGACCAGGGTTTCGATTCCCTGTTTGGCCATGGAAACCCACTGGTGACCTTGAGCTTGTAGTTTGGAGAGGTACTTAGAATTTTTTGTGAGATATCTCTGGTACTGTAGCACTATAGTATTGCAGTTCTGGAGAATAGATTTTGGAATTAATGTTAATATTACTTCGCTGACTGCGCTGTAACTTCTCATCTTGATTGTCTTTTCTCCTGTTTTTGTTTTGGAAAACATTTTTTTTTAAAAAAAGGAGAGTGGGACTAGAACTCCCAGGATTCTATAGGATGGAATTATGACCTTTAAAGTGGTATTAAACTGCTGTGACTCTGTACTGTAAACGCACTCATATTCTAAGGGTAAAAGCCTATTTAACACTGCAGGAGTATAAGTATTCCTGCCATAGTTACACAGAAGGTCCAAGAGTGAGGGTGAGAGTATCCTAGATCTCTTCTGGAGCCCCAAATGGCTATTTGGGCAGAGGAGTGACCATGGTATGCCCAGTACCATCCAGCTGCTGTTTTACACTGTGGGGAAAATCACTGTGCAAGTACATTGTGCCATACACCAGTGCAAGTCATCAAGAGGATTCCAGCCCCCAAATGTAATTTTCCCATGCTTTGGTCTCCACCATCCATGTCCTTCACTTTGATTCTTCTAGAGCTCCAGCTGCAGCTCTGTGGCTCAGAAAGCGTTTGAGAACTGTCAAACCATCAGAGTGAGAGGAGAAGCAGAAATAGGTCACTTAGAGCAGGGATTGTTGGGACAGACATTCAATAAGGCAGCAAAGCTGGATGGATCTGAGCGCTTAGCATTTCTGTCCATCTCTCAGCAGAAGTAGCCAACAGTTGCCCATATGCAACATATTCATGACAAAATAAATTAAAGAAATAAAAAGAGTGGGCAGATCTGAAGTTGTAGCTCACAAAACTTAAAGAAGAAGAAGAGGAAGAAGAAGGAGAAGGAGAAGGCAGCACAGTTCTGTTTGAGCATTGGGACTCAGAGGGACCAGAGACTGAATTTCTACTTGGCCATGGAAATCCATTGGGTGTCCTTGGGCAAGTCACACTTTCTCAACCTCAGAGGAAGGCAATGGCAAACCTCTTCCAAACAAATCTTGCCAAAAAAGGCTTGTGATAGATAGGTTCACCTTGGGGTTGCTGTAAATCAGAAATGATTTGAAAGTATACAGCAGCAGCAACAAAAACAACCTATGTGTGTGAACTGGGAATGGACTTCCAAACCTCCTGTCTAAGGAAGGCTTTTGGTTCAGTGGACAAATCCCACTGGAGGAAGAGTAAATCCTTCCCATTATAGTGCCCACCCATTCCATAGGGTTCTCTAACCTGTCAGAGAAGATTTTTGGAGGTGAAATGTCTGTAGTAGGAAGGGAAAACTGGAAAAATCATCTTCTACTTCTACTGTTTCACTGATAAGAACTCTTGAGTGCTATTCTTGTAAGCAGGAACAAACTCTGCATCCAAGCCAGTAATTATGTGATGGAGTGGTGGTGACCCCAAATAACGGGACCTGACCTTCTCTGCATCTGTCTTAATTCAGGCAGATCACTGAAATGACCCATTTACTTTGATCACTTTGTTCTAGTGGGATAGTGGCAAGGGCCATGTGATGTAGTGATTTTCAAATTTGGGTCCCTAGATCTTTCACTACAACTTCTAGAAATCCTGAGCATTGACTATGCTGGCTAAGGCTTCTGGGAGTTGTAGTCCAACAACAGACAGAGATTGGAACCATACTGCTCTAATGCAATGGTGGGTGAACTGAGGGCCCATCAGCATTTCATCACTGACTTCACATATTCTGTAAGATCTTAATGAAAGCAATTGAGAAATGACCTGAAAAAAAAAAAGGTCAGCCAGAAGATAGTTTTGACTGTATAGATACAATAGGCAAACAGTTTTCATGGGAAAAGTATATTGCATTGAAAAGTAATTTGCTTCTTCAGCCATACAATGCAGAGCACCTGCAATGGTTCTGTATATTATTTTTTCCCATCTGAATGATTAGATTGGTTGTACTATGCTCTCTAAAGGACAAATGCAGCCATCTGAGTATTAATGTTGCTGTTTGCCTTAAAGTCAACTCCAACTTATGGTGACTCCATGGTGATCCTATCACAGAGCTTTTCTTGACAAGATTTGTTTGGAGGGGTTTTTGCCTTTTCTTTCCTCTGAAGCTGAGAGAATGTGACTTGTCCAAAGTCACCCAGTGAGTTTCCATGGCTGAATGGGGATTCAAACCCTGGTCTCCAAAGTCATAGTCCAATGCTCAAACCACTACACCACGTTAGTTCTCTGAGTTTTAATACAAAAATATTTAAGCCTCCTCCTTTGTGGTGACAGAGAAATAAGAACGCATTATGACTTGCACAAAAACAAAGAAACAATGGATCCTAATCACAAGACTAGTTTTTAAAGCACATTGAACTGATGTAGCCATCTTGCAAGTTGAAGTCTGTCCAATATCTGGAAAGGAGAGTGCCTGAGAAACCCCACATCTGACTGACTTCTGTAATGAACGAAAAGTGTGTTATAAAACTACAAATAAGGTCTCCTGTGGCAGAGAAATCTGGGAACTGAGCTATGGTGCATATTTAGCATAGAGTTGCTAGAGGCATGCTAGACTTCACCAGAGCCCAACCATTATTTTTTCGGCCCACAAACTTCCAGCACGTGTTTAACAAATAACCTCATGGATGACCTCTAGCGTCTGTTTTCCACTCCTTCTCATTGTAATGGAGTCACAACCTGATCTGACTCCTGCCCTAGTCTGGCCTGGGTAAAGCATACCCATTCATGCTCAGATCATGGGCTTCACCATTCCTTCCTGTTAACTGATGCATAGCAAACAGTCTCCTGTGGCTGCACATTTTCAAGGTTAATTTAATACTGGTGGGAAAACAGCCATTCAGAGAAGCTTGTTTAGCAGTTGTACTGCTATTCTCTTAAGAACCCCTTAAGAACATAGCAGGCCAACATCCTATTGAACCTAGCATTCTGCTTCCCACAGTGGCCAATCAGATCCCTATGGGATGCCCACAAGCAGGACATGGAAATAACTCCATCCAGCCCCTTGCTTTCTCCAACCATTGATATTCATAGGAATTCTGCCTCTGATACTGGAAAAGATATATACAAATCATAGTAGCCATTGGTACACTTATCCTCCATGAATAATCACTGTTAAGTTTCTGAAGGACTCCATTTCCACACTAGATTGTTATAGTGCTATTATTCCACTTTCAACATCCTATGGAATCCTGGGGTTTGCAGTTTAGGGAGGGGCCTTTAGAATTCTCATCCAGAGACCTCTTTGGCCTCAGTAAACTACAAACTCCAGAATTCCATAGGATGTTGAAAGTGGAATAATAGCACTATAACAGTCTAGTATGGAAATGGCCCTGGTTTTGTTGGAAATACTCTGGAGGGGAAAGCCATCCTTTTCCTTTTCCAGCCCCCACCAAGCCCATTCTTTATACAAGATTTCTTCCAACCATTAGATGTCCTAGATTTCAACTCCTATCAACCTTAGACTTTTTAGTGCTTTGATATTTTATCTCTAAATTCCCAGTTATGACAGTCTTTTTACCATTTCACTCTTCCTTGGGTTTGGCTGAAAAGAATGGTTCGCTTATTTCCCATTCTATGCAAGGGAACATTTTTCTTTCTCTCGATCAGCCTTTTCTCAGCTTTGAAAATATTAGAAATGTGCAATGTTTGGACCAATTTGGCCGGCAGTCAAAGCTGCAGGACAGGAAAATGGAAACTTGTGCCACATAGAGAAATAAGCAAAATCCATGTCTGTAGAGCCTTTTTAAAAACAATCTCAAGATCTGCCAACCAGAGTGTGGTATAGGGGAATGCATATTGTTAGGCCAAAAGCCTGTCTGTGTACTACATAGACATAAATAATGCCAGCAAAGAGTGCGATGGTAGGCAGAAAATGGCCATGGGTGTCACAGTGATGAAGGAAGTAAGGCATCCAAGAGACAGGCTGCTTGGAACTAGCAGATTTTTATCTGCCTTCTACTAGTGTATTTATTTTATTTAGTATTTATTCTGTCAATTTATACCCTGCCTTTTTCCTGCCAAAGGACCCAAGGTGGCTTACAAAATTTAAAATTAAAGTCAAGCTAAAAATGTATTATTAGAAAAGTTTTTTAAAAGACAAAACCAGTGCTATGAAAAGCACATCGTTAAAATATATTTTAGAACACATTTAAAACATAAAGAGAACCATACAAAATAAAAACAAAGCACACCACTTCGAATACAGTTCTGCCATATGATTAAGACCGGTCAAAGGCCTGCCTAAATAAAAAGGTCTTAAACTGCTGGTGGAAAGAGAGCAGGCAGGGGGCTAACTGGACCCCCTTGGGAGGAAGTTCTACAGTCTGTGAGTAGCCACTGAGAAAGCTCTCTCCTTGCCAACCATACCTGTGAAAGTGGTGGGACTGACAGAAAGCCTTATAACTTGGGCCTGCTTGTGTGGAGAGAGAGTCTTTTGGATAGTCTAGACTTCAGCCATGTAGTGCTTTAAAGGTCCTAACCATCACTTTGAATTCTGCCTGGTAGATCCAGATCTACATTTTGCCCACCCTTTGATTGAGTTTATATGCACAACTTAGGGTTTAACAAGGTGAGACAAAAATTCTCAGGATTTTGTTGCCTGAAAAATGTCTGAATTTGTTCCTTTTCAGTATTCCTTCTCCACTAGAGAAAAATAAAGAAGGCAATTTCACAGAACTTGCATTGAAGACTTTCCACCATTCCTATTCCAATGCCTGCCATTTTCTCTCATGCCCTAGAATGACACCAGGCCTAAAGCATTGTGGAGAATGCAGAATGGTGGCCAAGTTATCAATCCAGTCGCTGCTGTATTACCAGCACTTGCTGTAGCAGAAAAACTTAAACCAAACATCTTTGCAGGTAAGGTGTGGAAAGGTTAGGAGTAAGACATTGTGCTACCATCATTGCTAATAATGAGGTCCAACCTAAAAACCTGGTAAAGAATTTCTCTTTTCCCCTGGAGACGTTTGGTGAAATGTCCTCCCAATTTCTCTGCCCACACACAGGATGATTTTGAGACAATTTATTATAGTGGAGTTATTACATGACTCAGAATGCTGATGTACTCCATCAATTCATTTGAAAGCTCATGCTAAAATAAATCCATTAAGCTCATGCTAAAATAAATCAATCAAAGATGCCAGTGGATTTCAGCAGCGTGGTGTGGTGCTTTGAGTGCTGGACGGGGACTCTGCAGCATTGGAGACAAGGGTTTGAGTTTCTGCTCAGACATGGAAGCTAAGCAGATTCAGCCCTGGTTAGTATTTAGATGGGAGGCTGCCAATGAATACCAGATGCTGTCAGCTGTATTTCAGAGGGAGAAACTGGCAAAATCACCCCTGAGTATTCCTTGCTTAAGAAAACCTATGAAATCATGAGGTCACCATAAGTCAGTGGGTAACTTGGAGGTACACACATGGAAAACCATTGGGTGACTTTGGGCAAGCCGCACTTTTTCAGCCATGAAGGAAGGCAATGGGAAACCCCTTCTAAGCAAATCTTGCCAAGAAAACTCTGTGAGAGCATCATCACAAGTCAAGAGTCATCTTGTAATAGAAACAAGATTTCGATCCCTTTCTTTGCTTTTATAAATCTAAAAGGCTTGTGCCTTGTAGGAAGTGTGTTGACAATTAACTCTTGCACATGCTGATTCCCTTTGTTCAGGTCAAACTAGATATGATATTATTTGAGATAATGCAATTGAATGAGCAAGCCAGGGTTTGAATGCTGGACAAGGAGTCTAGGAGTTTGAATCCCTGGTTGGCTATGGAAATCTATTGAATGTTTTTGGGCACGTCACACTCTCTCAACCTTAAGAGGAAGGTAAAAACAACAAGAAATCTTGCCAAAAACACAAAAACAAACGAAACAGGATCAGATTACCATGAGCTTGAGTTGACGGCACTTAACAACAACAATTGAGGACCTTACTGCCCCACGCTGTTATTGTCGGGATGCCCTCCATATTATAGTAATGGGATATGTAGTCTAATGTAAGGTAGCAGCTTGCTTGAAATGAAAGTCTAGGAACTAGAGACCGTTAGATAAACAAAAGCTAGAAATGCACTCATAAGCACTGCCAGGTTCTCACTGCCTCAAGGTCTCTTGCATGAGGCAGGGGGAAGGATGGAAATGTTATGCACTAGCTTTTGCTTTTGAACTTTAGTTCTCTCACTGAAGTCTTGTAGATGTATTGCACTCCAAATAAATAGTGTTTATGCACTGTATGTGTGTGAATTCAGTTCCTGACACTTATAGTGATATTATTCCACTTTCAACATCCTGTGGAATTCTGGGCTTTGTAGTTTACTGAAGCCAAAGAGCTCTCTGGTTGAGAATTCTAAATGCCCCTCCCTAAACTGCAAACCCCAGCATTCCATAGGATGTTGAAAGTGGAATAATAGCACAATAACAGTGTAGTGCAGAAAGACCTTAAGTACCAGTGTGATAAAGGTTCTTAAAATACGGGGCTGGGGCATAGGAAATCCAGGTTTTTACCCCCACTGAGGCATGAAATTCACTGAGGTACTATGGATCAGTCATTCTTTTTTGGCTTGACCTACCTCACAGGATTGCTGTGAAGATAAAATAGGGTGCATCAGAGCTATATATACCACACTGAGTTCATTGGAGAAAAGGTGGGAAAGAAATATAACTAATGACTCAATGAATAAATGTGCATGTTAAAAAACCAAACAGGATCCAGACAAGTGAGTGAGGAATGGAAAGGCCCAGGGAATGTAACGCTTTCCTCACCTCACCATGGTCCAGACTAATCTGTTTTAGAAACAAAAGACCTCTCTATGGCCATTTTCATTTCTTAGAGGAAGGAAGATAACCTGTCACTTCTTTTTGAGGTGCCCAGTAGTTCTTATTTTAAAACTCCTCCCTCCTCCAACTCTGGACAGCTTAATATCTGACCAATTAAATGCTTCCCCTTGATGTTTCAGCACATGTCTAGGAGTAACAGTGGAGAGAGAAGCCCTTCTGTCATTCAGAACAATATCTAACCTGGATCTTTGTAGTAAAGGACATGGGAAAACAGCAGAAAAGATTGGAAACACCAGCTCCTAACATACTGCTACTCCTTTCTTTCTAAACCCTCAGAGCTATTCAATATCTCAGAGCCAGTATGATCTTGTGGTTTGAGTGTTGCACTTGAATATGACTCTGGAGACCAGGGTTCTAATCCTTGTTTGGCCATGGAAGCCCACTGGGTGACCTTGGGCAAGTCACACTTTCTCAGCTCAGAGGAAGGTAAAAACAAAACCCCTGTGAATAAAGCTGACTAAGAAAACCCTGTGATATGATTTCCCCTTAGGGTCATGGTTTCTCCTTCGGGTCATCATAAATGGGAAACGATTTTAAAGCACACAACAACAGTTCAATACCTCTGAGTAATGATGATGCACAAAGAAGAACTTCAGTTCAGTTGCAGGGGACGTGGAAATAGAAGGATCCTTGTGAACCCCTCGGCATCCTCTGTACAGAGTCGTGCAGCAATGCTGAGAAAAATCCCTGTTCTTATAGCTACTGCCAGCTGGGATACACAATCCATGGAACATTAGTCTGACTCAGTATAAGCCAACATCTTATATAAGTGCCCAGTGCTCTTCTTGCTGAATATACCAAATATAAAGTCCTCCTCCCTTCTCCCCCACATCCATGGAGTGACTCACGAGTTACACAGTGTGTGAGAGAAAAAGTCAGGCAGTCTAGCATGTATTTTAAAACAGCAAAACAAATCGTATAGCAACCAATGACATTGATTTCCAGGTTCAGCATCGATTTCACCAATGCTGTCATGAACATAAAAAATGAGACATAGATGGTTTGGCCATAATGCTACACTGTGAGCTGTGGATGTAGATCTTTTTGTTGTTACATTGGACAACATAAAATTTTTGAAGTTTTCTCTCATCGGGTGAGAGTAAGAGATTTTTGTGCATGTCTTTTTTCCTGATTTTTTTTTTTGAGAGGTGTATATTGAAAACCACATGAACATTTTTGCACAAGCATTAAAAAAGCAGCATTTTTAAACAAAAAAGCAACATCCCCCCATTTTTGCAGAAATGTGGTATTTTGTACAAAATGTAATGTTTTGTACAAAAAAAAATATGAAAAAATGGGAGAAAACACACTGAAGTTTTTGGCTTTTGTGCAAAGATGAAAAAAGTGTAACATTCTGGTTTACATTTCAGGTGTCTTGAATTGTTGAGACATTCCTTCCCGCTGAAGACAAGAAAAGTTGCACATTTGCTTTACTTCCCCACTAGAAACCTCAGTTTGCTTATCTTAGTTTAACCACAAATACAGTGGAGCACTACTCCTTCTGTGAAATGGACATATGCTCTATATGTATTGTATATATGTATATATATCTACATATAGATGTATGTATATGTATATGTACATGAATTCTCATCAACATCATCATCGTCATCATCATCATCATCATCCATCCATCTGTCTCCAAGTGAATCCACATGGTATTAGCCTCAAAATGTAGATATGTGCATATATATTGATTACAAGTTCATTTATGTGCGTTGTCCTGATAGTCTGTTTCTGGCACTAGGGCTGGGGCCTATGAGCTAGTATAAAAGAAATGTATGTCTCACAAGGTACAAAACACTTTTCTCTCCTACACTGAGTTACCACTGCAGCATATTTCCATGTGCTAGAGATGAAGGAGCCCAGTACCCCTTACAAAGGCTCTTTCCGCAAGTTACCTGCATCCGGCACGGTTGCGCGGGGATCACGCTAGCAGCCTCTTCTGTGAGGCTCTCGCATCCCCACTGCTTCTGCTCTGCAGGAGTTGCCTGCTGGCCGGCAGGCAACATGAGGACTCCACCTTTTCCTTCTGCAGCACAGCCGGGTATTTTCCCAGGCTGCGCTGGGGGAGGAAGTGTGAGGGCCGTGGCTCCGGAGTTCCTCACACGTGGGGAAGTGCACGTGGGGCCCTGGAGCAATGCACGATCGTGCACCATTTTTGGCTAAAAGCTGAAAATGATATAGTGTGCGACTGGCGCCTGCCAGCCCCGGAGTGTTATGCGATTGCGAGGATGTCATCTGAAATGCTCCTTGCAATCGCACGAGGCTCCAGAGGCCCTTTTGCATGACAAACGCCATGCAAAAAGGGCCAAACTGTTAGGCATGGCTTCCTAACAGTTCTGGGCCCCAGTGCGTATCTTCTTGGAAATCAGTCAAGTGTTCCAAATCAGTCAAGTGTCCCATAGTGTCTGGGAAAGTTACTTGTTTGGACTGCAGTTTCCATAATACTCTGTGGTGACAGCCAAATCAGGTACTTTTCTTTCTACTGTGAACTAAAGAAGAAGACACAAAGAATGGCGCAGCTAACTTCTTAGAATTTACAAATCTCAGAATTCCATTAGTCATGCTGGCTGGACGATTATGAGAAATGCAGTTAAAAAACTTTATTGAGCTTCAAAACTTCCTTCATCCATGTCATGACCTCTCTGTACATACCACATATGGTTGGGGGGGGGGGGGAATCTTTCTATTTGTATATGCTCTTTTGCTTTTTTAAGCCCTCTCTTTTAGAGCTCAGGAAGGTTGTTTTTTGGACTACAACCCTCAGGGCCCAGGGTGGCTGCGGGATTCAGGCAGCTGGATTAAAAAAAAGGCCATTTTCCCATTCTATGTGTCCTAACCCAGTTCCTAGTACAACAGAAAAGCCCTGGCTTGGACATCACCACTGTCAATCTAGAACAGCTGCTGACACCTTCAGAATCACAAAGCCCTCAACATTTTCCAACATGGAGACTTTATTTGTAACATCCAGACAGTCTTTGCTAGAAAAGATCATTGTCTGTGCTCCTCCTTATATATCAGTGAGCATTGTTTACTGGCTCTTCTCCTTTGTATGTTCCATGTACCCTATTTGCTGGTGTATAAGACCCACTTTTTTCCCTGAAAAATACTGTTTCAAAATGGAGTGCGTCTTATATGCCAGTGCATCTTAAATGTCTGGAAAATAGCATTTGCTAGCATATAAATAGGGTGCGTCTTATATGCTGGTGTGTCTTATACACTGGCAAGTACGGTATTTTCTGTTCTGCAATGGCATCTCCTTCACAGAAGGGATTCTTTCAATTTGGTTTCAACAGATAACATGAGAAAACACATAACTATAGTATGTGATGCATGATGTTATGCAGATGTACCACCCTCACAGGTGGGAAAGGTCACAGGTGGGAAAGGTGGCTGCTCCCAGGCTCTGGAACTCCCTTCTCTGAGAAGTTGGGACCCTCCCTACTTTCTTTTCACAGACTAATAAAGACTTCTCTGTTTTGAAAGGCATTTGATGAGTGACTGTGTAAGGCCAGTGTCACCTACACAAGGTGCTGGGTCTTGTTAATAGTTGTGCGAAGGTGTGTCTGTGTGTCTAATGATATATGTTTTCATCTGGTTTAATTTTTTTTCTGATTGTTTAATCTTGTTTTAACTTTGGTATTCTGTGAATTTTAATGATGAGGGTTTTTTTTTAACTTGTTGTAAACTGCTTTGAGTCCTAAACTGGGAAACAGGCAGGATAGAAATAACAGTAGTAGTAGTAGTAATAAGTTATCCCACTGGACAGGTGACAGTGAACCATACTGGCTGCATCAGGGTGAATGGCTGTCTATGCATGACGGGTTGCATTAGTGTCCATGCATTTATGGTTCCATGCAGCTGTGCAACAAAGACAAGATATACCCAGTTCCTGCTCCCATGAAAAAGGTTAACTTCTAGAGACCAGACAGAAGGGGCCTGAAACCTAGAGACTGATAACTTTAGTAACTTTATGTTAAAAGCTTAAAAAAGCGTCCTGGCCAGAGCCAGCCTTACTCTTCAGTAGGAATTAGAAAAGTTACTTTCTTGACATAACGCCCAGGATGCCTTTACCAGTATGGCCCTTCTGCCTTGGGGATTCTGGGAGCTGTAATCCCCCCCAAAAAAGTAATTTTCTAAGTTCTGTCTTTTGGAACTGTGAAGCAGCCACATCAGGAGGCAGAATTTTGGTGTCATGAAAAGGCTCAAATAATTAGCTACGTATGTATAATTGTTTGTTGTTGTTGTGTGTTTTCCAGAATTCTGACTTACAGTGGCCTTAAGGTGACCTTATCATGGAGTTTTCTTGGTAGAATTTGTTCAGAGAAGGTTTGCCCTTGCCTTCCTTTGTGGCTGAGAGAATGTGACTTGCCCAAGGTCACCCAGTGAGTTTTCAAGGTCAAGTGGGGCTTTGAACCCTGGTCTCCACGTGTTCTTGTCCAACACTCAGACCACTATACCATGCTGGCTCCCTGTATGTATGTGTAATTACTAACTTCTTATTGCCAAGGCATGGAGACAGGAAAAGACAGCTTATGGAACTGTCTCCACATAACATAGTTGCCTTTGGATATTTTGCACCATGGTTTGCCAGGGGATTTTTGATTTGTCTCAGGCAGCAAAAAAGAGTTTGGGGCTCAAAGTCTCCTCAAAGGGAAAATAAGAACAAATAGGACCAGCAAGTAATTGACCAGGTAAAGGTAGCAGAAAATGGAGACTACACCTGGGAAATGGAATCAGTGAGAATGCATGAAACGACATGAAAGTGCAAATGAATAATTCGGATCCAACATGTCTGGCAATCAGCAATTCAGATTCAACATGTCTGAAAAACAGTAACCATCCCTCGGTGAATCTCTGTCATGTCAATATGAAGGTTCATGGTCATTTCCTTTGTGAAGAAGAAAAAAAAAACCCAGTTCTTTCTAAAGTAAATAAATTATCCAGAGCAAGTGTTTGTACATCTAGTTCACTCTTCACAGTTACACATTTTTTACAGTCCAGTGCAACACCCTGTCTGCCAAGGTCAAGCTTCAAGGCCCACATGACCTCAAAGCCCCAAGCCTTGCAGTAAGATGTTGGGCTGATCCTACATTAGTTGGTTCAGCCTCATTATCAGTGCCAAATGTAGGATGTGGATCTCTCATATCTTCCGATTTAGGTTAGAAACCCCAGACATCTTGTCCCATGATTCAGGATTATGGGAGCAGTAGTCCTGCACAATGGGAGGGCCAAAGGTTCTCCATCCCTTTTACCATCTCTGAGGGACTCAAACCAGGCCATTTGATTCTCTCCTTCTCAGTATTTAATTATTGTTTCCCAGTGTATGTTCAAGAGTTATTGGGTGTTGAACACACTTGATCCTCATTGGGCTTTTTTAAAAAAAATATTTATTTTTGCCCTCAGAGTTTTTTTCAAAAATATATATTTCTTGTACTGTTATAAACCTAAAGATTTCACCAAGCATTATGATGTCGTCAGTCTTATTTCTCAGTGGCCATCTTTTCAGCTCGAGTATACTGCTGATGAGGGTCACCATGGGCCATTTCCGCACGAGACTGTTATAGCGCGATGATTCCACTTTCAACCTCCTGTGGAATCCTGGGGTTTGCAGTTTCAGAAGGGGCCGGTGGGCCCTCCCGAAACTGCAAACCCCAGGATTCCATAGGAGGTTGAAAGTGGAATCATTGTGCTATACCAGACTCATGTGGAAATGGCCATGGTGTAGTGCTTTGAGCGTTGGACTACGACCTTGGTGACCAGAGTTCAGTTCCCCACTCGGCCATGGAAACCCACTGGGTGACCTTGAGTGTGTCACACACACTCAGCTCCAGAAACCCCCATGACAGGTTTGCCTTAGGCTCACCATAAGTCAGAAACAACTCGTAGGAACACAGAAACAACAATAGTGCTGACACTGATTACTTTAGTCTGCTGTTATAAGGAATAATGACCAAGGAAAAGCCTGAAAGCCAGCTTTTGTGAGCACATGGTAAGACCAAAAACAAATTTACTAAACGACAACACTCTGACCAGGTGGATCTGCCTATAAGAAAAGTGAAAACAATACGCATAGAAAAAGGGCAAGGGCAAACAGAAATGCCACACAAATGTACAAATTTCCTCTTTCAGGACTTGTTGAGCACTTGGGACCTTCTCCTGCTCCTGCATTCCAAAGTTATAACTGTCACATGTAAACTAGATAGCTACACATTACAGAAGTGAGTTTGAAATACCAGTGGATTCAAGTGTCTCAGCATCTAACTACTAGCATGAGGAAGCTTCTACTAGGATTGCAATTCATGCTTTGCATCATGGTGCTACAGTTGTGAGGATATGGCTGTGGACACCAATGTGATTGCTATTCTGCTCAGCAAAAGCTATGGCCTGACAAACAGCCAGGTGGCCTTATTCACCCTGATTTTGTTTCTCTTTATACCAGCATCAGGAATTCTTACTCGGTTCCTACTCAATGCATCCAGAGGGCCAAGTATTATAGTATCCTGGGGAAGGCGGAGGCTACTGGCTGGAACTGAGAACAGGAGCATTTTTATTAAGGGCTAGATTTGGACCAGGTAGGAATTCCTGATGTTACTTTTCGGTGGCATATCTGACAGTGAGGAATGAAGATCAAGGGCCTTCTCAGAGTTGTGTACAACTCTGGCTTTGAACCAGTGTCTTTTTTTAAGGGCAATGGGTCAGCCCAGCAGAGTTGGCAGTCCTACGAAAATGTCACAAAGACATTTGCACACCAAGACACCTCTTACAAAAGAGGTTGACTGTTGTTGTCCATGACAAAACAAGTCTTTCAACTCTGGGTACAAGATCAGAATGGATCCCCTGCTACCTTCTGTAGGCAAAGCTTCCACAGCTTTAGGAAGCTTTGCTTTAACAAACTCAACCTGATTTCACACCAGCACATGTCACAACAATGACTGGTTCTTTCTCAGGAGAGGATCTTTGCAGAGCTGCAATGGATGTGTCATCAGTACCAGCATGGAGAACAGTTTTGGAATCCTTCAAAGCTTGTTGCAAACTGATCAAGCTGTTCTTGTTCTTGCCAGGGAAACTATTTCAATTGCAAGTCAAAGAAAGGCATTGTGAAATACAAACCACTGTACAAGTGTGAATGGAAGGTGCATATTCTTGCATATTCAAGTAAATATTAAAAGGAGATGACAATGATGGGTAGAAGACTGATATCCAACAAGTGAAAGCTACTGAACTATTTCAGAAAGACTTTTCTTGTACTGTTGTCCATGTTGGGTTTTTCTGAAACACATGAATACTATTGGCTATTCAGACGGGGTTTTAGGCTGTATTCTAAGGACCTCCTTAAACAAAATCTTACGCCTTTACTCACCAAATTACAGTGATGTGCAAAGGTTAAGCTACACAACCATGTGGCTTGTGACTGTGAGGATGCTTCCTTCAAGCCCCACCATTGCCTACCAGCCACAAAAGACAGGAAGCAACTCAAGAAGGGGTGTCTTGCAGGCCAGGCAAGTGAGACAATCAGAGAAGAGAACGAGGCTGCATTTCTCCTTAGAAGTGACAGAATAGGAAGCCATGATGAGTGGAGAAAGAGACGTGCACATGGAGGAGGTACAGAAACACAGAACATTGTTTTTCCTTACCCTTATGAGCAACACAGCAGCTGTCCTATTCCTCAGCTGCAAGAAAGAAAGAGGACTGAAGCTGAGGAGATAGGAATCAAAGAGGCATTTTTAAAAGAGGTATGAGGGGAAAAAACATGAGATAGTTACTCTAATAAAAGAGAAACAGAATTATGGAACTCGAGGTGAAACAGCAGAAGCAGAAAAGGAGGAGGAGAAACGGTGGTGAGAAACAGTGGAATGGAGAAGACTACAGGGTCTGTAATAAAATCAGGAGACAAAGGAAGAGTGGCAGAACATGTAAAGTCAAGCTCATTGGAAAAGAGGAAGGAATAAGGAAAACAAGGAGGTGATAATACAGATGAGGGACACAGATCATTGGACACATGGAAGAAAAAAGGGAGAAGAAAAAGGAGAAAGAATGTGGACAGAGCAGTCAAAGGAGACCTGAAGAGAAGTTTGGTAGACCTGATTGTTAATGTTTCCTAAGGCCCAAGCTTCAAAACCCTTGACTATATGCCAATAATTATAAACATATGGGTTAGCTGGATGGCAATTATATGATTATAGATATTATTATTACAAAGGGGTCTTGTAGTACCTTAGAGACTAACTGAGCATATCTGATGGAAAAGACCCAGTCTACAAAAGTTATGCTACAAACATCTTCCTCTCGGTCTCAAAGGGGCTACAAGATCTGTTTGCATGCTGATAAAGTCCACTGTAGCTATGTCTTTGAATATTATCAGTATTACAGTTACAATTACTACTGCTGTTATTACTCTTACTATCATCATATCATCTAAGTCATTTCCAACCTATGGCAACCCTAAAGCAATCCTATCACAGGGTTTTCTGAGGCTGAGAGTGAGCGATGCACCCAAGGTCACCCAGTGGGTTTCTATGGCTGAGTATGGAAATGAGCACTAGTCTCCAGGGTCATAGTCCAATATTCAAGCCACTACACCATGCTGGCAATCTTAAAATACAATAAAATAGAGTAAAATAAAATAAAATAAAATATTTTAAGGGAAAGAAATTACCTGGCATGGGAATCTGGTGCAACTGTCCTCCTTTTTCCTTTCCTTCTTGTCCAATCTGGCTGAGGATTGTTTTTTTTTTAATAGCACTAATTCCTAGATATTTCTGGTCAGCATTATTGGATACGTGTTTTTTAAATGTTCCATGAGCTTTCATAACTCTTTGTTTTGGAGTGGGAAGGCACAGTGTAATGGTGTGGCAAAGTTTGTATTTTTCTTTTTTCCACTGAAATGGGATTTTGTCTTTTGTCCACTTGCTTCCTTTCCCAAACAAATTTGGGCTCGCAAGGAGGCAGTAAACAGCACAAGAATGATACAGGCCTGGACAGACCCTCTTTGGAAAAAAAAAATCAATACAATGCCAGCCAGTGCAATCATTATTCAACAGGTAGAGGCAAACAACTCTTTACTCTGAGGTTCAGAAAGAATTGTTTTTCCTTGTTCTGCTTTCTCTCCAAATTTAAAATTATATCAAAATGCATGCCTACAGAGGAGAGGTCTACTTAAGAATACACAAATCTGGAATGTTTATGAGATTGCATTGAGGGAGAGGGAGAAGAAAGATTTAATCTTCAAAGGGGAGTTCGAGGCCTCCCTGGCAAAGTCAGCGTGTTTCCTGTTCTTCCCGTGTATTTGCTGCATGTGGTGGTGATGTTCCTGCTGCTGCTACACTGCAGCTTCACATCCCTCTCGCTATGTTTCCTTCCCAATCTCTTGAAGGCAGCCATTTGTGGTGCATTTCAGGACAACGTTAACCTATCCATCACCGCATGCACAGCAGCACCACGCCGGTCATGGCTCACAGTTTTTGTGCCGTCTTTCATTCTTCACCTCTGAGGGCTGCATGTCTCATGATAGCCTCATCTGAGCCTAGTCAATTGCCGCTGGATGCCAACCTAACTCTGCAGAGTTAAAGGCTTGCGTTAAAAACCAGGGCAAGGAGGAACCCAAATTGTGACTCTGGATCTTCACAAGCACCTGAGGTTCCCCCTTTTCAGACATTCCTGAACCTTTTCTCTCAAGAATGACAGAAATCACACTGTACCAAACCTCCTGTATGTATCAGACTAAAGGGCTGACATGTGTCCTGGGCTGTCTACCTTAGCAGGTAGTAGCTCACCAGGTTCTCAGGGAGGGAGGGAGGGAGGGAGAGAGAAGACTTTCCTATCCCTGCTGTTTGAAACCTTTATTGAAACTAAAGTTGCCAAGAGTTGGATTTTGTATATGCACCGCATGATCTTGCCTGCTGAGACATGGCCCTTTTCCAACCCCTACTGCATACAAACAACCAGCCACTCTTATGTGTTCAGTGTCCCCGGCAACCACTTGCTGCTCTGCGGGAGACACCACCCTGTATCTGGGCTTTTTGCAAGGATACAGTCACCCAACCTTAAGGCACAGCGATTAACGGTGTGTTGTGCTCAGAGGAAATCTTCACCTGGAACAGCAAGTGGTGTTATGAACTAGTCTGAGTGTGCATGAGCAAAGGCGTGTGAGTCCTAGTAGGCATTCGGGGTGGCAAAAGTGAGGCCATAAAAAGAGACTGCAGAATCCTAAACTTAGAATGATGACTTGTGCTGCCAATCAAGGTGAGGGGGTGGTCTCATGACAAAATGGTTCTGAGGACTGATTTGTATGAAAGGAATTCTAAAGTTGAGAAGAGGCTGAGACCAAGGTGCATTGGCAGCATCAGCAAGGGCCCTGGGAAACTCTGGTGATGGAGTCAGAAGATGAGCCATGACTACAGTCATCCCTTCACATTCACTTGGGTTAGGGGCACAAGACCCCCATGAAAGGGAAAAACCATGAATAATTCTAGGCTCTCCCAAACCATATTTAACACATACACCAAAAAGTATGATCACCATATTCAACCCACCATGGATTCCTTTGAGGCATCAGAGTTCCTTCACAAGGCAGAAGTGGCTGGCTGGTGGGGCTTATTGCCACCTCCACTGCTGCCCCACACCATTTTAAATAGGGACTCAACAAGCCTCGTTTGCAGTTTCTCAGTCTCATGAGGCTTGCAGTCCCTATTAAAAATGGCCTAGGGAGGCAGCAAAGCTGACAGCAAATAATCCGTGAATAATCAAATCCACAAAAGTGAAACCTGCAAATGTAGAGGGCTGACTGTACCTAAAGCTGGCAGAAAATTATGGGAAAGTGAGAATGAATAGCATCATCAGGAAAAGGTCAGGACAAGGGGAGAGGGAAAAACCTGTCTGTTGCTTGCTTGGATTTCGAGGAGTTTCTTTTTTGGACTATAGCTCCCACAGGCTGTACTGACTGGGGATTCTGGGATCTGTAATTCCAAATAATAACATCCACAATCTCTGCAGCTTGCCTCCTCACTCAGGCTTGTGTCAATGCTTGGTTCTTCTGAGGGTTGAAATTGCCCTCAAATTGATGGGCCACTGCATCTCTCAGCTAGAACAAACAGCAAAGAGAAAGCAATGAGCTCATTAATTTCCTTCCAGAAAGGGTCTTTTTTTGGCTGACGTTCTTTGCAGCATCAGCCTCTGTTCAATTACTTGCCTTCACACCAAGCGAATCCACAATGCTGTCTAACCTTTTGTGCATCACTCATTCTTACTTTCAGTGGATTGTTCGCTCTGCCCTCCACCCCATTGACGGGCCTCCAAAACCAATCCTTCTCTAATAGTAACGACAAGACAAAGCCAATAACCATGCAGCAAAAGAAAATCAAATTCATTCCCATTTGCTTCACAAGGCCACGGTGAGCCAATCTCTTTCAGTTCCTGGGTTCCAGTAAAAGGAAGACCAAATGACTCCCTGGTTAGAGAGATTCAACCAGAGCTTGGAGATAACATTAGTCAAAATTAATAGGTAGAAGCTAAGAACGAAACAGCTATCCAAGAAAAAAGTTGTGTGGATTTCGGCTGTTTGACATACGGACAAGCAATGACAACCCTTTTTCTAACTGTCAACCCAGAGAACTAGCAGCTGCTGCAGGAAGCAGACTAATAGCATGGGCTCTTCAGAAGGAAACTTCATTGTGTTCACTGGAACTTCCTTCTAATGTTAATGACCTAGAGGGGGGTGGAGGTGCAGGTTGTTGTTGTTTTGTGCCTTCAAGTTGTTGCCATCTCATGGTGACCCTAAGACAAACCTATCAAAGGGTTTTCTGGGGTTGAGAGTATGTGAAGGTCATTGAGTGGGTTTCCATGGCTGAGTGGGGAATTGAACCCTGGTCTCCAGGGTCATAGTTCAACACTCAAACCACTACACTACTCTGGCTCTAAACTTGGCAAAGTTGTTCTCTCACATTACAGCTCCCATCATCACCCAGCCAATGGACATGCTTTTGGGGAGCTTCTAGGAGTTGTACTAAAAAAAATTCCATTGCCAAAATCTGGCTCCCCAAAATGTGGATGAAGAGGACTTGATGGAGACGTTCATGCCATGAGAGGGAGTGCTACTCTCTGGGTAGATTAGAACCAGTGATGTCCAGAGGCTCCCAGGTCAATGGGGCATTGAATCCATGCCATCTTTTAGTCCCTACTTATCCAAATGACTGAACTTTTGTGTGTGTGTGTGTGTGTGTGTGAGAGAGAGAGAGAGAGAGAGAGAGAGAGAGAGAGAGGGGCATTCAGAACCTTGGATAGCTCCTTTAAAATTCAGCCTAAAACTTTAAAAGAATAGATAAGCCTCCCCTAACTTATCCTTTAGGTATTTTAAACTGCAGCTTCCAACTGATGGGGGAGCCATTGAGTCCACTCTTTATTAAGATAAGGAAGACGGTACATGTTTGAATGTCAATGCAGAAATGAAGCTGAGGATGTAAGTCCCCACTGAGTGGAGACAAAAGGACAAAGTCCCTTGGAAAATTAACCTTAGCAGCTTCCTTGAAGCTGCTGTTCTCCAGGTGCACTGGACTGCAAACCGTTACAGCCATGGATCATGCTGGGTGGAGATGGTGGGAGCTGGAATTTAACTCATGTGGAGGGTACCAGGTTGGGGAAGGTGAAAGTGTGGTGCCCACACAGAATGTGGAAGATTAAAACCCTAATTTGTCAGGAAGCATCCTGTGTGCTACCAGATAACTGTGGTGGTGGTGGTGGTGATGTCATAACTATTTCCCTACTCCACTTTCAATTCTCCTCTTTCAGCTGTTTTTGCCTTCACATGCTTTTTGAATTTCCTGTTGGGCAAATTTTTGCAGGCAATGCTAAGTGTGAGGAGTCAGGACATAAGCACATATTGATTTGGTTTTGTTTTAATTTAAAAATTTTAAAATGCACACAGTATTGAAATCTTGATAGGATACTGTCAAGAATAATTTTGCTCCTTTAACCAAAAGATAAGATAACAATCCCTCCCATTCTATATGCAGAGTACAGATGTGGCCCCTTAAATATAGGTAATGGAATACTATGCTGTCTTTTATCATAGTTGAAGGTAGCAGGTTAGTTGAATTAATTTTGAAAGGATGCTGAACATCAAAGGTGAGAATTCTTTGATCCTCCTGATCTTTGGAACTACAACTCCCATCTCCTCATACTGTAGGCCATTTTGATTAATTAGCCCTCTGGGATCTGAAACATATTTGAAAGTCCAAATATTCCCCCATCCCTGTTCTAGGCATATATCTCTGCACCTCTTTCTCCAGCCCACCTCAACCCTGTTTACTTGCAATAAAATTATATATAGCAGTTCTATTATACATGTTAACCATTCAGAGCATTTCATATACATCAGCTCAGTAATCAGTAATCATAATTACCTCAGTAATTTTTAGGATATTTCCCTCCCGCACACACCTATTTTCATCAGGAGCCCTGATTAAACCAATCTCTTGAGGATCAAAGTAACTCTCCTTGAAATAATTCCTAGCAGAAACTCAACACATTATCAGCCACTTCCTCAACTGTCTTCTAAATCAGGGATGCCTAATTTCTGGATTCAGGTGGGTGGGTGGGTGGGGGATAATTTTATTCCCCAGTGTGTAGAGAAGTGCACTTTGCCACACAAACACAATCTCACCTATGAATGGTGAGACTTTATACCATCAGGTTACCTATATCTAGTGATGAAGGGTTCACAGTTTTCCCTGGGATTTCAGAACTGTTTTTTAGCATGGGGGTCCTTCAGCACTGGCAGGCAGGTTGGTATTAATTTTACCTACCTACAGGTACTTGTAGGGAGAAGGGTAGATTAATTTTCTGATCCACTGGCATTCAAGCACCCATAAATATGATGGTTCTTACAAGCACAGTTTGTACTTAGAAGTGCCCTCCATGTTTTCAGTGGAATTTACTCCTTAGTAACTGTGCCTGGTTCCTGGGAAGACTCAGCAACAACACCTGTCTTAATATCCCTTCGTACTTGATAATTTAGTACAATTCTAAATGAGAAGATCTGAGGAGGCTCAACTACATAGGAGTTGTGGTGGTCGTCCAATTTTGCCAGGGCATTTCAGGGGAACGTACAGCCTAGTCTGGGGAGGGGGGCTTGAGCCCTCATATTTCTGCTGTTCCAGGGTCTATGTGCACATTTATATGTGTTGAGCACACAGAAGCAAAAAAACCAAAACCTTGGGAGGTGGTGATTTGCCAAGGAGAAACGATGGGCAGGGAAAGGACTAAGTAAGCTTTCCCCAACTTATCCTTTAGGAATTTTAAACTGAAGCATCCAACCATCCAGCTGATATGGCCAATAGTGAACAGGGATGGGAAATTATGTGCAACATCTGGAGGATATGGGCTAGAGAAGTCTACAGATTCTTCACTCCAAACTGTCCCTTTCTGATGAGGCTTTTCGTGCTACAAAAGTAGCTGCTGAGTGTTATTTACATGTGTATGAGTGACATGTCTAGTTCCATCTCTGTATAGCCCTTGCATTTCAGCAGTGCATTATATGAACACAGATATGTACTTCAGACAAAGCCCCAGGGGGAGATATGCACCTTATAGGATAGAATAACTCAGTGTCTTCAAACTTGCATCCTTCTCCCCTGCCATGATGAATAAAACTGCAAGTGAACCTTTATATATATTTTGTTTCAAATTTTATAGCGGCCATGTAAAAACTGCATCGGGTACTATATCAAACCTGCAGACTTCTGGTGTACCATCCCAGCTTGGTTCAAGATGTTATTCTGAATAAACAACCAATGAGTCCAGTGGCACCTTCTAAAAAAACAAATGGTTGTGGTATAAGCTTTCTTAGATGCCTCACAAAAGCCTATGCTATAATAAATTATTTATTTTGAGGATGCTACACGACTCGTTCTTGCTGCTGCTGCCAGTTGCAATGGAAAACAAACTAACACAGATTTCCATCTGGATCTGATTTCAAAGACAAACAAAAGCCGGAACCAACACCTTAGCTTCTTCTCAATTGTCCCCAAAAGTCCCAGTTCACTGGCAACTGCAGTGTGAGTGTCATACAAGATAATATGGGTGGGGACGGTCATCCTACTGTTCCATCTCCTTTAGAAGATTACAAAAACAAACACAGGGAACAGGGAAGTTGTCAACACAGTAGCACCTTCAAGATTAATACATTTTATATGTCATATGATTTTGTGGACTGCAGCCCACTTTGTCAGATGCATTTGATAAAGTGAGCTGTAGTCCACACCACCTTAGGCCAAAGGAAGTGTGCCAGCCTTGAAGACAACACTAGGATCTTGATTGTTTTGCTACAATAGACAAACACAGGTCCCTACCACTGATCGATCCACAAAGATCATTACAAGGGAAGACGAGGCATGCATAACCTTTCAAGAAACAAATCAGAGGAGCAAGACATTTGAAAAAAGTGGGAGGTTTTCACAAAATGATCAGGGCAACGCTGATGACAATCCTCATGTTCGCCACTGTGTAAAAACCAAACCAAGCTAACTGGTTCCACATTGTAGTGGGATAGAAAAGAATTATTCAGCCTTCAAAACAATACACACTTAGCGAGCCAAATCCAATTGTTACTCTCAGTTGGAGTATACCCACTGAATCAATAGAAACTGGGTAAGTCAGCAGTTATGTAAGTCCTATTGACTCAGTATGATGACTTTAGTTGGGGAACTAACAACTGGATTTAGCTCACAATCTTATTCAGGTTTTCTTGAAGGAAGACCCATAGTGGCTAGTAGGGCTTATTTTCATGGGAGAGCAGCTGTAAAAGGTCATGAAAAATGTTGAAACAGCAGATATGGAATTGTGTCACTCCTTATCAGTCTGTCCTTTTTCTCATTACAGCTGCTAAGTCAAGTGGATGACCTGGAGGTCACCTTGGCCTATGTGACATGATCTTTGGAGCTTATGCAACTGACTGTCCTTTGCCATATTAACACCACCAACAAATTACTCTTTACTTGGCCTGTGCTAAAGACCCTTTCCTTAGACGTCAGTTGCAGAAGGATCCAATAAGAACTTGTAATTCTTGCATAGGCTTCTTCTTCTCACTAGCAATAATGATCATGCTTTCAAAGTGCAGGTGCATGGGGTAGAATCACATTTCCCTGGGATTATAGTGCTCCTATTCACATGCTAAGGAAAGATCGAATTTCCAAAACACAAACATAAGGGAAGACATGAGATATCACACTCAACAAATGAATACCGTGAGTACATTTTGTGGCAGACTGTGTGTTTATAAAAATAGGGTAGAAAGACTGGAGGGCTTTCCATACTCAGAGGGCTCTTTAGCTATAAAATGTATTCTATTCCATCATACAATCGAAGCAGCAAGACAAGAATGATGAAAACGAAGGAAGGTTTAGGGTAGAGAGACTTCTGCGTGAAACCACAAATCTTCCTGAGTCCACCCATCCAGAGCTCAGCCCAGTCACAACGCTCATAGCATTAAAAATAAATAAATAAAATGAATAGCTAAGAAGGTTATCATAAAAGGCAGGAGGTGCCACTCGTCCCACCATTAAGCATGCAGCAATATAGAAACAAACCTACTTTTGGTGACATTTTGGCACACCCTGATGGGAAATCAGATTATGCACTAAAACCCCACATTTTCAAGGGGATGCAGTATGAATTTGATCCAAGGGATGGCAAATTTCAGTCTTGGAAGATCTACTTTGTGTTTTCCTAAAACTCTGAGATTCATGAAGCAACAGGGGGTCAAAGCTCAAAAGAGTTGCTTTTTTTGGACTACAGCTATGCTGGTGAGAGGAGGATTCTGGGAGTTTTGGTTCATCAAATAATGTTTCTATTCTGTATCAAAGACATACGCTTCAAACAGAAGAGTGTGGTGTTTCTGAGCTGCTGCTCAGCTCAGGAATTTGCTTGAGGTAGCAAGATGGATCTGTGCTCGCAGTTCTTCCATGCATAATCTTTTTGCTGGTTAGCTGAAGCTTTCTTTCTTTCACAGTTCTTGTTTCCAAGGTGGTAGTGGGAATCACTGAGTTGCTGTCCTTGTTCAACAGGTGGGATGGGGGTCCTTTGACATTACATTTTATAGCACTATGATTCCACTCTTTCTCTCCTGGCTGCATTCTATGGAATGTTGGGTTTTATAGTATGGTGAGGCACTAGAGCTCCTTGTCTAGCTATTATAAATTCTCCTACCTACACTACAAATCCTAGGATTCCATAAGATGCAGCCATGGCAGTTAAAGTGGGATCATAGTACTCTAATTGTGTCCTATGAAAGGGCCCTTAAAAATGTTGCTAACTGACTGCAAATAACCCAGAAATCACTACCAAGTAGCCACACTACTTACTGATATCACAGTTTGATACTACTTTAGCTGCTGTGGTTATAGAATTCTATTAGTTTGGGAAGGCATTTAGAATTCTCTGCCAGCAAGTCCTGGTGATATAGTAGAGAGTACTAACCACCTTACCAAACTACTAATCCCAGGATTCCATGGGATGGAGTCGTGGCAGTGGAAGCAGTATCAAAGTTTTATTATTGCCTGGTGTGGATACACCAGCAGGACATCCAGAATAACCTTCTAACTACCCTTATTCTCACTGAACCCCATCTTCCCCAAGACCATGAACACTAGTAGAAAAACTTTCTTTGGGAACAAATGAAGAAGAAGATCTTCAAAAGCAAAGCTTATTCTGTGGTTTTCTTCTCAACTTTTAACCTAATGTCTTGAAAGGGTAAGAGCAGGAGAATCCCAGTCTTTACCTCCTTAGTGGGCCACTTTCAAGCTGAGTCAGGTAACCTTTCCAAGACTGGCTTTCCTCTTTAGAAAGGAAAAAGTTCCAAAAGTGAGGGAAGCAACTCTTTTTTCAAAAAACAACAACATCCTGCCAAATCACCTTTATCTACTTCACTCCAGCAAATTTCATTTTTGTGTTTTACTAGAACCCTGAAACCCATCAAATGGGAGCATGGGAGACCACAGTCCAAAAAACTTCCTTTTTAAATGACCACAACTCTCAGAATCCCACCCACCGGCCATCCTAGCTGAGGAGGGTTCTGGGATCTGTAATCTTAGAAAAGGAACTTTTCCGCACTCCCGAAGTCCAAAACAAAATCTCTCAAGAGATCAACTTCCCAATAAAAAAAAAAGAGAGAGAAAGAGAGAGAGAGAGAGAAGGGAAATGAAGAGATCAAAAACGCTACTACGATATATATACTTTTTTCATTAGGAGTCATTAATAGCAGTTCGACCTGATTTCTCTTAAACCTGCGATGTGAGGTTTTATTTATCCAGGGACGGGATGGGACGGGGTGGGGTGAAGGAAAGGAACGCTTCTCTCCCTCTCCTCCTTAGAAGTAAATGGGTCTCGGAGCAAAAGCGAGAGGGGAATTGCACCTAGGTCTGTGCTTTCAAAGGGCGATGATGGGCTCTCTTGTTTGAGCGATGAGGTATCCCAAACCCAGAAAAGAACCAAACCTGGAAGGCTATAGCCCGGGCAAGCAGCGAACACCTCGGCCCAGGCCCAGGATACTGCCGAAAAGAGGGTAAGGTCCTCCAAATAAGATTTCTGCCCCCCCCCATGACATTTTGCTTCAGTACCCAAACGTCTATGGTTGCAGAGAGCGAGATGTTGAAAATGCTTCATACTCAGATCTCTTCTGCTTGCCGTGTTCGCATCTGCTTGGGAACTCTGCCCGCCTCTTTTCTTTGAGTGACTCAACTGTATTTCTAAAGGCTCAACTGAAGCTTTAAGTTAGCGCAACACTAGAAATTTGAGGACTGAACGAAAAAAAAATATTTTGGAGGAATAGCATTCTCGTAGTGGAGGGCAACACTCCACTTTTGTCCCCCAGTCCCTGCACCTTTGCTGTAGGCCCAGACCATACTTAGAGACTCGTCCACACCAGCTCTGCTTCCAGGAACGGGAGAGCAACAGCTGAGCGTCGCTCACCCGTGGCTTCCAAAGGAGTCTCGCGTTCTTTTGCCCAGGTAGTGGTGGAGGTGACGGCGGGAGAAGAGACCTCAGCGGGGTACCTTGAGTCCCAGGCCTAGTGGCCTACACCCCCGGGGTCACGGGTGGATGGGGTACCCTTTGATCGCAGAATCTTTCCTCGGCCAAGGTAGGGAATCGGGAAGGGAAAAGAAGGAACGATAGCGGCCGCGACAGCAACCCGCAGAGCCCAGGCTAATAATGCCTTGATATCCCACACCCCTTTCCAGAGCTACAAAGAATAAAGAGCAACGCACCGACAATGGGTTGAGAACACAAATGCACGTACGCACGCCCTGCAAGCGAGTTAAAGAGGCCGATGGCGCGTCTTGGGAGGGAGACAATCAAGAGTTTTTAATTAAAAGATCCTTGCCCTTTTAATCTACCAGTGTTCACAGCCCAGGCAAGCCGGAAAGCCGAGGACGGGGGCGAGGCAGAAAGAGGCCAGAGAAGAGACTCAGGCAAAAGGAGAGAGAAAGACAGAAGACCATCCTCTCCTCCCCTCTGGCCGCTTTGCAGCTGCCAGACCCAAGGTGCTCCGAATCCTACAGAGAGAGAGATCAAAGAAAGAAGGTAGTTTCGCTCTCCGTCTCTCCTCCAGCCTCCCAGAGCCTCTCTCTCTCGCACACACGTACACACAAATGCAAGCTTCCTTTCGCTTTTTAGAGCTCCCTTTCCTCTAAGACTCTTAAGGCGGGCCGGCGAGATCAGCGACTGACAGCCATCTCTCGGGTTTCTCTCTCTGGCGCGCCTGTTTAACCCCCCCCCCCAATTAATTGCCCGAGACTGATTCCTCTTTCATCAGCTCCCATCCCTCCCTCCTCTACTCCCCTCCTCCTCCCCCCTCCCGGCTTGGAGCTGGCCTAGAGCCTCTCCAGCATGGAGGTCCTCTGCAGAATCTGTGAAAAGGCAGCGGCTTGGAGAGAGAAAGGGCACCAGATGCAGTATGCGTCAAAGAGCCCATCGCTCAATGAAGTCACTTAGCGATTCAAAACATGTTCAGCCATCACTCACCCGCTTGCACCAAGAAGAGGCGCGGGTGAGGGGGGGGGGAGGTGGAAGGGAGGAGGGAGGAGGGAAGCGTCGCTCTTCTTCCCGGCCATAGAGACCCTTTCTCAAAGTGCGCTTCGCCCTCTCCTCCGTCTTCCCGGCCTCCTTCTCCCCTCTTTTCTCTTTAAGCACTGGCGTGAGGGTATTGCCAGGGCTAACGGGGAAAGGCGCCCCTTTGGGCAGAGGGACAGAAGATCCATCTCTCCTCCTTCCTCTACAGAGTTCACCCTCCCTTTCGCCGAATCAGATTTTGCTGGATCTGCTTCTCCCTCGTCTTCTAGCCATCGCCCAGCCAGCCACCGGCGACCGCCAATCGCCTTTTGAGGCGGGGACCCAACAAGCCAGGCATGGTACATGCGTGACGGAGGTTCACCCATCCCGCAGCCATCGCCACTCTCGCCTCCAACGCTCCTCCCGCCCCCCCGCGCCGTGCGCCCAAGTTCCAGGTTCTGTTCTTAAAAACAGGCGCTCTTGGATCTCTCCGCTTTCTCTCCCTTCCCTTCCCTTCCCTCCCCCTCCCCCTCCCCTTCCCCTCCCTCCCTCTTTTTCCTGCTTTCCGTGCCGATCTGAAGAGTCCCTCTCCCCGCAATTCCTCTAGACCGAGAACAATGCTGAAGAGCACATCACAAAAACAAGGGAGAGCCAGGGATGGAGGTAGGGGGAAGCTAGAGCCGATCTCTCCTCCCTTCCCAGCTTCATCGCGGCGTTTGAGTCCAGAAAGGGGGCTGCAGCAGTGGTGCTTCACCCGCTGTCATCAGCCATGTCCATCCGGGAGGGAGAGAAGGAGCGAGTGAATGGGGCGCTTGGGGTTTCTCCTCCACTTTCTCGTTCGAGTTGGAGGAGGAGAAGAGAGCGACGGGAGGGAGGGGAGGAGGGGGTGTTTCCTCCTTGACCACCACTTGTTCGTTGGGCAATGTGGTCCTTGTAACACCCCCTTCCCAAGTTTGAAGCCAGCCACAAACAAGACCACAGATCGCCCCCACAGCCAACTGTGACAAAAATCACCCCCCTCCGGAAAGAAAAAGTCTACAATCAGTGTGTTATGTATGTTTGGGGGAAGGGTTGGCGGCATAGCGAGCTCACCCACTTAGGCAGCCTCCTAGACTCAGACCTGAACAAGCTCGGGGGCTTGGCGTTAAGAACACACATCGTGGTGATGGAGAAAAAGCAGGCACAGGGGAAGTTGTTTCGGCTCACAACCTTCCCCCCCGCCCCGCGCGCCCGCTTTCACTCTCCTAGACCGGTCGTCATCAACCCGAATCGCAAAAGGAGACCAATGATTCCCCCCCTCCCCATGACAGACACACTAGTCATGAGAAGCCAACATAGTGCACGCCAATAACATAACATCTCGCTCGCGTTCCAATGGGGACTCAACGAGAAGCCGGAAAGAGGCGGATCGAACGCGCAACGGTTGCCTTTTCAGAGAAGGCGGTTTGGGCGTTGCGACCACACAGAAGATTAGCCCGATTAGCGAGGTTTTCAGGGTACAAAAGGAAGCAAAGGCAGTCGACGGGGGTGGAGTATGGTGGAAGGAGAGGAGGCCGTGAGAAGGGAATGAAAATGCGTCTGGCTCAGATATTTCCAACTTTGCTGCGCGTCCTCAGAAACTAACCCAAGCTGTCCTGCTTCCAGGGCATTGAGGCTACAGTGAGAAAACGGTGGAATGGGGAGAGAATTTGGGGGCAGATGAGAGAGGATGTGGAGGTGGCAAAGGAGGAAGGGATAGAGTAAGATCCAGAATCAAATACCTTCCAGGCAGCAGGTTCTCCATAATCCAGAATGGGTCATGACTTCTTCGTTCTTTTTGCTGGTTTCGTTCTCACCGGTCCCTTTCATCTTGCAAACCCCTCTGGAGTAAAGCCAGTAATCGGTCCCCACAGCTATGGTCATGAGGCTGAAGGCAGCGAAAGCACCAACGGTGGTTAAAAGCATCTGAACACCTCGGTCAAACAGCCCCATAATTCTTCATTATACAAATACCCACCGCCTTCTGATTCTTGGGCCGTGTGTGTGTGTGTGTGTGGTTGTATGTTAATAATAAAAATAAAAATAATTTTCCTATAATAATATTAATAGTAATAATAATAAATAAATAATGGTATCTATTTGAGATCAATAGAGAGAAATCAATATATATATATATCTCGATATATATATATATATATGTATATATATATGTATATATATATGTATATATATATATATAATTATAAAAAGGAGGTAAGAAAGCCCACGGGATCAGTGTAAATGGGGGAAAAAAATCACACGGGAAGAGGTTGGCCTTTTAAAAGAGAAACGTTCTGGTTGTTATCTTATAAGATAAGATAAATATATATATATATATTTGTATATATATATTTATATGTATACTTTATATATATTTATAAAAAAATAAAATAAAGGGAAAAAAATAGATAACCCCCCCCTCCCAAAATGAGATGCCTTAATCCCGTTTTCTAAAATTCTGGTCTCCAGTTTCCATATGTAATGGCTAATTTGGAGATGGCTTCCACAGTGAAGAGGGGAGCAGCAGCAGCAGCAACAACAGAAACAGCATCCTCAACACACTCTCTCATTCTCTGGACCTAGACAGTTAGAGACGGTAAGAGCAGAGATGCAACCTTCAGCCTTCTTGCTTAGCTCTGCAGCCTGCGCCATGAAAAATCCTTTCCTTCCCGGTTATCTTCCTTGGATTTTTTTTTAATTTTTTTTTTTTTTTTTTTTTGGAGGGGGCTGTTTTGTTTGCTGGTCGAGTGGCTTGTCTGCTTGGCTTGTTTTTGTTTCGATCTCTTTCGGTCTTCCGTCCTCCTTCCCTTCCTTCCTTCCTTCTCTCCTCGTTTTCCTTTTTTTTCCCCTTGCTACCACCGAACCAGACTCGCCAGTATGTTGTAAGCCCTTGATGTCAGCTGAACAGGTGCTGAGGTTTTGCCTTCCATGGCTTTTCTCTCGCTCTTTTCTCCCTCCCCGCTCCTCGAGGCAGCGGCAGAGCAGCAGTTGTTATTGGTGGCGGTAATGTTTGGTGGTAGTGATGGTTTAAAAGAAAGAAAAAAAAAACGGCAGAGGAGGGGGGAGTTTCTCCCCGAGAATTAAGACGGATTTCCCCCCTTCCTCCCTCCTTCTCTGAAAAGCTTCCGAAGAGAAGGGAAACGAGCCGGGCTGTTGGCTTGCTGCAGGATAGGCGGCCCGTCCTCGGCGGCGGCGGCGGCGGCGGCGGCTCACGCTTCGCTCTTCGCCTCGCTAGTTCCGCTCCCACCTACTGCATTAAAGCGGCGGTGCTGAAATGGACAGCTCCCCTGCACCGATCACTCCGCGGTGCTGAAGAACAGCTCTTTTACCTCTTGGCCCGCGGTGCTGCTGGGAAAACCGCGAAGGGATGGGAGCGGGCGCGGGCGGCCGAGTGGGGTGGGGGGATCTTCCACTTCCTGGATCCTGTCCCCCAGCAGCTGCAAGCGATAGTAACCCTCCTCGGCTCTCCGAAGCGGGAAGGGCGGGGGCGCACCGAGGAGCCTGCCTTCTTGTCCTTTTCCGTTTTTCACCCTTCTTTTTCCAAATCCCGAAATGATGACTCCCATAGGCTTCAGAAGCTCAGAGAAAGACGTAGCTGGATCCCTCCTCCCTCCCCCTCCTCCCCCCCCCTCAACCCTGTCCAGCCTCCTAATTCCAGCTGTACGTGCCCAGAGCTCCAACTACAACCCTCAGATCACAATTAGAACAGCACAAAACTTCAATCAGGCGTTTCTCTTCCTGGGAGGCAGTGAAAATGCAACGTGGAAGGGTAATTTGAAAATATCTGTCTATCGCTGCATCTGTGTCTTGACTGTAATGGATGTTGGCAAAAAAGTCCTCATTATTTCTCTCTCTCTCTCTCTCTCTCTCTCTCTCTCTCTGTGTGCGTGTTTAAAACCCTTTGGGAAAGAGCACTGCTGGCTTACATCAATGACTTTATTTCTGTGTTGATCGCTGGTAAGGATCTATGTTGTGTCTGACTTCTTCTCCTTTGAGATACCAGATTGTTTCATATGTGTGCCCCATCAAGTTGATATATCAAAGATACAGGAATGGCAAAAATGAAGCAGATAAGGAAAGTTTATACATATTTAAAATCTTTTCTCTTAAGTGACCTTAAAAGATGTGTGTGTATCTGTAACCATATATCCAAAAGCATTAAAGACATAAGAAAGTCTCTGCTAAAGCAAAGCAAAGGAACATGTAATTGTACCCTGTTCCCTACAATGGACAATCAGATACCTACCCATGGGTAGGACAGAAAGGCAGTAGTACCCTCCTCCATGGTGCTCCTCAGGAACTTGTAGATACCAAGGTACTTCTGATCTTGGATGCAATATATAGACACCATGAATAGCCTTATTCTGCATGCGTGTGTCTAATTTCCTTTTGAATCCATTGCAATTGATGGCCACCACTGCATCTTGTGGAAATTATTCCAAACTTGAATTATGCACTGTGTGGAAACATGCATTTTTCTGGTCTTTTCATCTGGACTGAATTTCCTGTGGTTCAGCATAACTGGTGATCCTGGGTGTTATGAAGGAGAAAAAGTTTCTCTCCATTTTGTTCACACTGTGCATACTTTAGAAATGTTATACCATGGTCTAAGCCATATTGATAGTCGCAATCAGAGTAGGACCACTGAAATGATGGAATATACATATGTGTTGCCTCACCATTAAAAAAATGATTGGGTCTATTCTAATTGGAAGGAATCAATATGATTCAGGTCCATGTTGTGTTATTTACTGTCTTTCTCCCAAAGCCCTAAAACATTGCAATATTTTTTCAAAGGGAAGTTGCTTTAGAGCCCTAATCATTTTGGTTGCCTCTTTCTGCACCTTTCCCAGATTGATAATGTCCATTCTGAGATTTGGTGTATTAATCAGCAAGAGAATGGGAAACTGATCAGGACTACTGTATCAAAACTATCTGGAAAAAAAAAATCTCAATATATAAGCCTGCCTAAATGTTAAGCTCCTTTGGAGAGGGTTTTCTCCTAGTCCCATCACCACTGCAGGCATGTTTGGTGCAGACACAGAAAAGAGTCTTTTAGTGACTGCTTCCAGGTAAGGGAATTCCTTCCCATAGGGAGGTTTGTTGGTCCACTTTTTGCTCTCTTTTCACTAGTAAGCAAAGACCTTTTCATTCACACAGGTCTTTGGCTTCAAATGGTTGTGGCATAAGGGTCTTATAATGGGATGCATTGTACTTTTTAAAAAATTCTGGTTTAAATGTGTTTTAAACTGTTTAAATGAATCTTTTACACTATGGAATGATAGAATCTTAGAGCTGGGAGGGTCTGTGACAGCCATCCAGTTCGTCTCCCACCATGAAGAAATACACAACCAAAACACATCTGAAAGATACCTACCCAAGCTCTGTTTAAAGGCCTCCCAAAAAAGAGAGTCCACACCCTCTGAGACCATCTGTTCTGCTCTCAAACGGTTCTTATAGTAAAGAAGTTCTTCCTAATGTTTGGATAGAATCTCTTTTCTTGTAATTGTTTTTAAAAACTTTTGTATCATATGTTGTTTTAGTGACATTTTGTTTTAAACCATACTGTAAGCTGCCTTGCAGTCCATGTTAGGAAAAAGTCAGGCATAAATAAAATAAACAGCTCTGAGGGTAATCAGATGAAGCACAAGACAAAACCATTTGTGTAAAAGATGAATTACGGATGAATGGGCGCAACAAGTATTTCATAGAAAAGAGGGTTCTCCACTGTAATTACTGTTGTTCAGTCCACAGGCAGTGCACCCTTTCAAGGTCATGATGGCCTCACATACCTATGGTTACCCCTCCACCCTAGGGGCAAGCCAAAGGTATGGCTAAAAACAGGGGTTTATAGATGTACCTAAAATAGCTAGACAAAGGCAAAACCTCTCTTGTGAGCAGAAGCAGCCATAGCTCTTCTAGGCTAGGCTGAGAGAAGGGGACCAGTTTTCTATGCTCAAAGAAAAGCGTGTGATCCTCTTATCTTTTCTCCTGGAATATTCAGGTGTTGTTAGGAATATCTCTCAGCCTCTCTGCCTGGCATTCTTAACTGGGCAGCATTGCAAACCTAGAGTAAGCTATGTCCTTCTATTCTGTGAATTGTACAGTTACCCATGACAGTCTCCTCTGGTGACAAGTATCGTGTCCACTACATGAAATGACCAGAACTGTACACCATAGTCCAAGTGTGATTGCACCACAGAATGATATATAAGCATTACGATACTGGGAATTTTATTTTTGATCTATCTTCCAATGCCTTCAACATGAATCTGCCTTTTTTTCATTGCTGCCACACACACTAAGTTGATGCTAATAATCACAATCAGTGTCTAATGTGAAGTCAGGAATTTTATTTATTTATTTTGGCCTTGGTGTGCATCAATTTACAGTTATTTATGTTGAACTGTATCTGCCAGTTTTATTGACTGCTCACTCATTTGAAAGAGATCCTTTTGGAGCTCTTCACAATCCATTTCTGACTTTTACTACCCTGATTATTTTGTGTCTGTGAACTTAGCCACCTCCTCACTGACTTCCTCTAATTCTAGAATGTTTATGGACAAGTTAAAAAGCACTGGTCCCCATATAGACTTTAGAGATTCATTACACCCATCAATTGACATGTTGTTGCTGCTGCTGCTGCTGCTGCTGCTGCTGCTGCTGCTGCTGCTGTTGTTGTTGTGTGCCTTCAAGTCAACTCCAACTTATGATGTCCCCTTCTTGGGGTTTTCTCAGTAAGATTTATTCGGAGAGGGTTTGTCACTGGCTGGAAGAACATAACTTGTTCAAGGTCACCCTATTGGTTTTGAATGTCTGAGTGGGAATTCAACCCCCCCAGATCCTAGTTCAACAATGAGACCACTATACCATGCTGAATTTCTTATTTCATTTTACAAAGGTATAAAAGCTCACTGTATTTACTAAATTTTCTTGCCCGTTGTAACTTGTAACTTGCTTGCAGTGGATCCAAGGATCTTTAGGCAGCAGTATGTCATAATCCTTTCCTCACTCTCAGCAGTTTCATTTTATGAGGTTAATTACATCAGTCACCTCATTGTTCTTAACATGTAACTGCTCATTTATGTAACAATAGTAAAGGAAATAAGATGATTCTCATCTAATTCTTGATCCAACTGATTTCATTTACCTCTGAGCAGTTTCACAGATCAGAAAACAACAGAGACTAGCAGGGCCACTTGAGGTTACCTGTAGTTTTGCCAGAAGGGTATGTAGATGAAGCTGAATCTCTGGAAGAAAGGGACATGTGTTTCAGTTCTTCCTTTCCTTCCTTCCTGACCTGGCTAGTTTTTATTTTTAATTTTTTTAAAGCAGCCATTCAAAATCCTGATAAACTTTAAAGAATTTGCAGAAAATAAATGGCTTAGATGTCAAGCTCACAAACATAATAGAGGATTAAACAGCCATTAAGAGTTTCCTTCTACTTTTTAATGTGCCTAAATGTATTTTTTTTAATCATTTTATTCCATTTCACATTATAAAAAAACATACATAGCAATTGACAGTATACTTGACATATTTCTGATACTTCCACAGAGATCTAGTTTTACAAACTATTTTTCAGATATATAATAGTGTACTACATTTTACAGCTATTTTTTACTCATTGATTCTTGCCTTTCCCTCCCATATTCCCGCATCATGATATATACCCTGCCGCCAACTCATATCTTATCTTACATCATGAATAATCAATCTCCATCTGTATACCCAGCAATTACCCACTTCCATTTACTATTTGCCATTCTCTTTGTATCTCCTCATCTGATTTCTCTTTTAGTCTCTGAGAGACCATATCAGCATTTTTATTTTCTATAAGTGTACCCCACCATTGTTCCACTGTAGGTATTTGCTGAGTTTTCCACAACCTAGCATATTCAATCCTAGCAGTTGTTATCATATAAAGCAGTATTCTCCATTGTTTCTTAACATCAGCATCTTCTAATGTATCAGTCATATTTAACAAATACAGTTCTGGTGTCTTAACAAATTGGATTTTCAATAATGCACAAATTTTATTATGTATTACATTCCAATACTTCTTAGCTTTTGGGCATGTCCACCACATGTGGTAGATCGTACCAGCTTCTTTCTGACACTTCCAACAATGTCCATTACCTGTTTTGTAAATCTTTTTCAATTTATCTGGTGTCATGTACCATCTATAAAAAAGCTTATAATAGTTCTCTTTCAAATTTTGAGCTGTTGTAAATTTCTGTGTTTTTTGCCAGCTCCTTTCCCAAGACTCTAATTGTATTGTATGTCCAATATTCTGAGCCCATAAAATCATTGTTGTCTTCACTGTTTCTTCCTGCCTCTCTTGTTGTAATATTTCTTGATACACTTGAGCTAATAAGCGAGGAGGATTTTCAAACAGCCATTTAACTATTCCAGTTTTCTCCTTGAATGTGCCTAAATGTATTGAACAGACGCTCAGAAAGGTTGCAATGATGACCAAATACCCAAGATCAGAAAAGTGACTTTTTTGTATAACAACTCTCAGAATCCCCCAGCCAACATGATCAGCAAGCAACATACAGCGGCAATTTGCTCTCAGTCCCTCCAACTATTTTCCCACTCACTGCTGTCCTAGCCCCAAATTTGCCACAGATTGCCAAATTTAAACAGTGTGGCAAAAATGGGCAGATTTTCACTCTAAGACAATCTGCACAGGGAGAGCACATCTGGTTTTTAAGTTGAACTGCAGATCTAGAAATGTGGTTGAAGAACATATTGTGTGCTCTCTCCATGCTTTGTTTAAGGCCATTTCCGCTCTACACTGTTATAGTGCTATTATTCTACTCTCAACATCCTATGGAATCCTGGAGTTTGCAGTTTAGGGAGGCACATTTAGAATCGTCAGCCAGAGAGCTCTTTGGCCTCAGCAAACTACAAACCCCAGGATTCCACAGGATGTTGAAAAGTGGAATAACAACACTATAACAGTGTAGGGTGGAAATGGCCTAAGACTGAAGAGGCAGATTTTGTGCCCACTGCTGCCATCCTCCCAACATTTGAAACATGGGAACACATTTGGTTGTGGGACAGCAGTGAGATGGTGTGTCACAGTGAGATTAGGGTAAATATATCCCTCCAGAAGTAGTCCACTGGTGACCACTTTATAAAAATCCACTAGTGTGCTAGACATTCCTGTTAGACATGCCATTATATGGATACACTCCATCTGATTTAGCTTCCAATAATTTATGCAGCAGAAAGCTTTATACTAGTATTGAGAGTGAGACAATGAGTTGCCTTAGCCTAACTAGAGGTCGCATGAAGCTGACCAAAGATTTGCACCCAGGTTTCTAACCTAACTGAACTGGAGTCAACATAGAGGGACATTAGTGTTAAAATTCTGCTCCCATACCACTTCTGTTGCCCATCTGAAGTGGCTGTTAGCCATAGAATTAAAAACACATGGACATGTTTTTACTGTAGCCACTCCAGCTGCTACTGCCATCCTGCTCATAATCCCACCCCCGCTCATCATACCTGGATGCAATTGTAGCAAAAATTCCCCTTCCCTCCAGATAGTAAGTACTCCCATGGAGGCCACCAGAACAGCTGGAAAGAGCAACCCTTCCACTGTGTTCAGATGCAGCTCCAAAACCTCCTGAAATCCTTGCCTGCCATGCAGATATGAAGGACTTTTGAAAACACAAAGTAAAGGCGGTCTAAAAGGACTAGCAGAACGGGAATACAATTTCACATTCCAGTAGGATCAGTGCAACTGGCTTGGGAAGTTACAGAGCAGTGGGTAGAGGCTCCGTGCAGGTCAAGTGCAGAAGTAAAATACGGCAATTTAGACCTGAATCTTATTGACAGTCTCAGCTAAAGTAGAGCCGCTGAATCAATAGGATTACCTAATTGTTGAGCTACCATTCAATTGATTCAATGAGTCTGCTTTAGTTGGGACTAATAAACAGAATCCAGGCCATTATTGTCTCCTCCACCCAGATTCTCATTTAATGTCATCTTGGTATTGTTTTATTACATTTTATGAACCACATTGGGGGATACAGAAAGGTGGAATATAATTTCCTATCTATCAGTCAGCCAGCCAGCCAGCCAACTCCCAGTTCCTCTGGTCTCTGCTTTCAAAGCCTATACCTCTCTGTTCAGTGCTGGAGCATAAAACATTAACTGGGCAAAAATAGAATTGGAGAGCAGAGACGTGGGCTCCCCAGGATCTTGGTTCCTCACATTTGAGTCCCATTCTGCCTCTCTACAATGGAAAATGCAAAACCATCATGTCAGTCATTATCAGTAAACAAATGGTTTCTTTATTTTTTAAGTATGGCCATTCTAGCTACCTAGATAGGCATACAGATAGGCAATTTGCATTTGAAAAGAATTTAAACATGGTATAGAGCAGGAGTGGTGAAGTTAGTATGGTAGAAATGAGAGCCAATGAGGTAGAGAGATCTGAATATTGGACTGTCCAGGAGACAAGGGCTTTAATCCCACTCATCCATGGAAACCCACTGGGTGACCATGGACAAGTCACACTCTCAGTCTAAGAGGAAGGCAGTGGCAGGCCTTCTCAGAATAAATCTTGGCAAGAAACTCTATAATACAGTCACTGTAAGTCATGATTAACTTGAAGGTAGATGGCAAAAATAAAAGCAGTAGAGCAGGGTATAGTGGTTTGAGCATTGGACTATGACTGGAGAGACTAGGGTTTGAATCCCTGCTCAGCTATGGGAACCCACAAAGTAGCCTTGGACAAATCACACACTCTTAGCCTCAGAGGAAGGTGATGACAACCCCCCTGTGGACAATCTTGCCAAGAAATCCCTGGGATAGGTTCACTTTAGGGTTGTGGTAGGTCAGAAGCAACATGAAGGTACACAACAAGAAGAGCAGGGGTTGGAATTACACTCTGAGAACCTTGGAGAGCTGCAACCTGTTGCATCCACTTGAACAATTTTCGTTTAAAATGTTTTGAAAACAACGGAATTTTGGAGAAGGACATGGAACCCTCAAACACAGTCTTAAGGGCTGCATTGACCAAACCTCTGGTACAGAGGAAGGGAAGGAGGGAGGGAATGTCCCTTAAAAGATACCTATAATACAGATGGTATATTGTCAATTGAATGGGGGAAAACATCATAATCCAGCACAGAAAACAGAATCTTCTGTGCAGAAGATGTTAGTTTCTGTTCAAGAGATTCACATGTGAATTTGGCACAGAATAAGTCTCTCTCTACATCATTTTCTGCACTGAAAAGATCATTTTCTGAACTGAAGAGAAGATTTCTGCACATTATCATAATTTTTGTACAGAAAAATGTTGTTACCTTTCAGAAAAAGCTATTTTCTGCAGTTAAAAAAACATATACAAAATTTTGTCACATATTTCAAATAGTGTCCAAAAACTACACACTTTTTGAAAACTTGCTCACAGTTGAAGAAAATTGTGAAAATTATTCATTGCTTCCTTTGAGAACAAAATTAGTGAAGAATCACATCTCTGCCTGGGATTCTCCTGGCCCACGGTTTGAGAAATGCTGACGTAAGGATTCTGTTTGGCTTTGCTTTGTTTTCCTTTAGCAGGAAAAGTTAGTTTGGAAAAGGGTTGACTGTAAGTAGAGCAGTGTCTAGCAGGGTCTGCTGCATTCTTTCACATTTGTCATTGTTCCTTTCTCAGTAATGCCACCCAAGGCCCTTACCATGTACTTTCCAAATGTATATTTGTAAAAGGAAACACAGGTTTGAAATTCTCAAAGAAGAACAATCTTGGGTGCAGAATAGTGCAGAATAAGGAAATGGCAGGCTGGAAAAGGATTAAGGTGGGAAATTCAGGAGCCTGAGTTTCTTGGTGAAGTTATGAAACTCAAGATTCTAGTTTCTCACTTGAGGGATGTAAGTTTCTGGCTTCATAATCAGCTGTCTCTCAGCCTGGTCACAGAAAGTTCTCCATTGGTATGGGTTTGGAGGCTCTCTGAGGGTTGGACTATGGATCTATAAATGGATCCCAAGTTTGTTTGATTTAGGAGTGGAAAACTGAGGTGAACTGGTCAATGCTGGGGTGTGATTTCCATCTCTACAGGTATAGTATTCCCTATTTATATTTCTTCTTATTTAGTTCAAAGACTTCTGTGTTTGGAAAATGTGTCTTTGAGAATTTCCAAGGCATAGAGACAAACCCTGATGAGTGTAAATGTTTTTGGCACAGTGGTCATTCACTTGAACACTGGGATGTAATATCTACATGGTGAGATTTGAATTCACCTCAAATTTTAATGTGTAAGGAATCAAAACTGAGCAGGTTTATGGTTCAACTCATCTTCAGGTGGGTAGCTGGCACTCAGAGGAAGGCAACTGGAAGCCTCTTTGTGACAGTTTTGGGGGAGTCATGGTATTATGAAACTGGAGGTCATGTGCTGAAGAGAAAGATCTCACAGAGATCCTTGCCAGAGACTGGGACAATTATTTTTGGAGATAATTCCTGGTATACACCATCTGGCTGTTTTTTCTGGGATTTGTAAAGAAGTAACTTTTTCCATGATTGTCCCAATTCCAGCTACAGATCTGAGGAAACAGTAGCAAAAGACAAACCAAAATGAATCAAGATATAATTGAAATTGATTCAAACAGAGGGGTACTGGAAGAAGCATTTCCACTGGACAGGAAGTTGCAGGAATAAACTAAATGTGTATTGATATCAAGCCATCAAGCAGATGTGGGATCTGCCAAAATTCAGTATCTCTTTTGAAGCCTATTTTCATAATGGAGTTTTAATGGTTGGCTAAGGTGTTTACTGATACAAGGAATTATTGCATATTTATAAACTGAGTTTTTTGTATGGTTTTGGCTTAGTGACTCACTCCCAGAAGAGGTTTGGGGAACCTGTTAATTCTCCAGTTGTTTGGACTGCAATTCCCATTATCCATCATCATTGGCTATGCTGCCAGGACTCGTGGGAGTTGAAGTTCAACACCTGGAGGGCCAGATATCTCATCTTACCTGATATATGTGGACTGATATAGGACAGTTGCAGTTCCAGCCAGGTCAAACTCAACTCTTGCTCAGCTCCTTTGAGACGAGCTTAAACTCCAAGATGTCACATATCCTCTGAAGAAATCTTGGTTCACATTGTTGTGTAAACATTTTTGAAATCTGGGCTGAACTAGGTACAGAAACACCACCATCCCAGCTACTCCTCCTCATCTAGCTTCACTGCTTGCCAGACAGAGAGCTACCAAGAAATGGAGCCCAAATGAATAAAATGGCAGCAATGGCAATCAGAAGGATTTGTTTGTCAACGAAGGCATGCTAGTGTCTGGCACCATTGGCGACAAGAGCAGTAGCAGCATCTGCTCTCTTCCGTGGCAGACGTTCCTTTCCTTCTGTGTGGAGTGAGGCTCTGAGAAGGAGGGTGGCTGGTTTTGTAACTGCCTATTCTGTTTTAGTTCAATCTCTTCCTATTCTAATGGACCTCCGTCTTGCTCCTTCTTCTTTAACTTAGGTCCTCCTTGGGGCAAATTCCTTATAAGTGAGCATCACAAAGAGAAAGCCGGACATATCTAGCATATGTACAACAGAAGCTCCCAGGAAGAATGAGTGTTGGTGATTTCTCACATCACTATAATTCTTTTCCCTGTGGTGTTGAAAAAATAGATGGGAATGCAGAAAGAGCTTAGCTCTGTTTCTGACATTCTATAGTGCAACTTGTCACAGAAAATAAATGCATGGTGTACTTTAAATACTTTAAAATAAATTTACTTAAATTTATTGAAACTTATTTATAAAATTTTCATATATAAGTAAATAAAGAGATAAATGTTGGGATGCACTGTAAACTTTCAGTATCACAGAACCATAGACTTGGAAGAGACCACAAGGGCTATCAAGTCCAATCCTTTGACATGCAGGAATACACCATCAAAGCATTCTCAACAGATGGCCATTCAGCCTCTGTTTAAAAACCTCCAAAGAAGGAGACTCCACCACACTCCGAGGCAGCATATCCCACTTATCCCACTGTTGAATGGTTCTTACAGTCAGGAGGTTCTTCCTGATGTTTAGGTAAAATCTCTTTTTCTGTCGTTTGAATCCATTGCTCTGTGTCTTAGTTTCTGGAGCTTCTTCCTTCTTCTGTACGACACCCTTTCAAATATTTAAACATGGCTATCATGTCACCTCTTAACCTTTTGTCAGGCTAAACATACCTAGCCCCCGAGCCACTCCTCATAGGACATGGTTTCCAGACCCTCCACCATTTTGGTTGCCCTCCTCTGGACACATTCCAGCTTGTCAATATCCTTCCTGAATTGTGGGGCCCAGAACCGGACACAATATTCCAGGTGGGGTCTGACCAAAGCAGAATAGAGTGGTATTATTACTTCCCTTGCTCTCGACACTATCACCACATTATTCTGAAAGAACAATGTTTGACTCCCCAGACAGGCAGTACACTTTCCAAGAGGAGTGGGGAATTATGCGGGGTGTAGACGGTAGGAGTTACAGCCCAGTAATATCTGGAGGGCCGTATGCAACACATCCCCACTTCTCAATGGCTGTTCTTCCATTTTGTTTTGGTGTTTCAAATGTAGCCATTCCGTTCCACACTGTTTCTCTTACAAAAATGCAGGAGTAGCTGTGTTGAGCTTGAGACAAATTCCTAAGGCCATATTGTGGGAATATTTTTGTTAGGCCACTCAAAAAGGCACAAAAATCTCTGCTTTGAAAGCTCGTGCAGTTGATAGTTATGTTAGTTCTAGGATTTTTATGCAGTTTGCCAAACAGCCCTTAGATTATTTCAGAAAATGGTGGCAGTTGTGGGAAAAGCAAATCTGCCCAAATTAATTGGGTAGTGGTGGTAGAGAGGAGTATTTTAAAGGAGGAACTCTCAACATCGTTTGTGTTTGTATGTATGTGAAAAGATGCTCTTGGTTTACCTCCTTGATGAGTGTTGTGTGTGGCAGTTTCCTACCCCCTCTTTCATAATAGAAGAGGGAACAATGTGTATTTCGCTAACCAAGGATGGGCTATGTTGGTGTGTATATATCCATAGAATGCTGGCAGGCCCCATTTCCCTGCCACCTTCAGAAACTCAGGCACACTACAGAACGCTCCATAGTTTCTAGAAACGGCTGGGAATTGGAGGCTCTTTGCCAACTGGCACTGACCCTCCAGCAGAAATCTTACTGGCCTAGCTGTGTATATCATTCCCTGATGGGGCAGGGAGTAAGAAGCTGCCATTCATTACAGTGAAACCAAAAACCATACACTCATCTGCCTGGCTTGGAAAAGTTAGTTACAGCCGATACCCATTGGCCATGTTGGCTGGGGGATGCTGAAAGTTGAAGCTGAGAAACTGATTTTCCTAAAGTCTGGTCTCCTCTAACACTGACCTATGTAGTTTTCACCTCACTCCTGCTACCAACTCAGCCTGTGCAAATAGGGTGCTCAATTGGGAAAAAGTATTTCATATTAGCCCAAGGTACATAATGTCTTGTCTAGGGCCAATGAAAATCACAGAGAGCCTGAAAGACTGGGGTCTAGCCAACTGTCTGTGGTGATAGTGATAGACTGAAAAGAATAGCTCAGTATATGTGCACACAGAGAGAGAGAGACTGCAGATACAGGAATTTAGGAGAAGCCATACTTGGGCTTGCAGAACCATGGGCAGGTCAGTGGGTGACTAGAACTTATTTCCTACTCAGAATATGGAACACCAGTTATGCAACACCTTCCCTTTGGAGATCCAATTGGCAGCAACTCTGCTGCAATTTAGGCACCAAGTAAAAACATGGTTGTTTATAACAGCTTTTGGGGCCTAACTGATTTTACAAAGCCCTCCCATACAGCTGGTTTCAATTCATCTTAATCTATTTTCATGCTTTTACTATGTCTTTTAATTTGTTAATTGTTTAATATTTTTAGCCCTTTAAAATTATTTTAAACTAGCGTATATAGCCAGTGTTGTCTGGGATTTTATTTTCTCATTGGTAATACTTATTAGAAAGATTTGAGATCCTGTGTCTCTAATTCCTCAAACGGTCTTGTCCAGTACCTGTAACTTTTCCCTATATTCTTCAATGCAATCTTTATTCAGAGTTATTAACATGCAGAGGTTGGGTTTCTGAGGGAAGGCACTGTCCTTCCCCTTGCTGCTAGGCCTTGTCTCCATAGCAACCAGCCTATTCAAGACAGACACAGTTAATTGAGGCCCAAGAGCTCTCTGGCTGAGAATTCTAAAGGCCCCTCCCTAAACTGCAAACCCCAGAATTCCGTAGCATCTTCTTAGGCAGCCAATCATATGAGGTCTTCACCTGACACAGACAAACAAACTTTGACTTTTATATATTAGATTATTTGTACTATTTTAAATTTTGTTAGATTGCTTTCATTATATGCAGCCTTGAGATCTTTGGATAAAAGGTGAATATAAATATTTTAATAAAATAAAGTATATAAAAGAATCAGGAATAGAAAACAAGTGGCCTATCACATTTTGTCTAGGTCCCAGCTTTCTTCATTACTAGGTACACTGTCTAGGGCTCGAGGGAAACAACAGTCCAACAGTAGCTAGAAGGCTACTAGTTCTTCATTTCTGCTCCTTTTTTTCCCTGGTACTCACTATCTTTTTCATGCTCAACCCCCATGGACAAGTGGAGATCCTTAATGGAACAGTCTTTGGGCCTTCAATTTAGCACATAGATTCTTTTCCTTTCCATCTGGTGTAGTTCGCTATGTTAATAGAAAGAAATCAGGAAGTGGGGGGTGTCTGGGGTGGCCAGGCAAAACCACTGAGCAGTTATCTCTGAGGGTTCTGGTGTGGGGTTTGCAAGTTCCAGGCTTAAGACCAGAGACTGATGTTATATCTCCACTACATAATTACAGCACTTTAATGCCATTTTAAATTCCATGGCTCCTTTCTATAGAATCCTGGGAATATAATTTTGTGACAGTCTCTGCTAGAAAACTGATGTTCTAATCTGGGGTGGTGGTGGTGGTAGACTGGAGTTGTCTAGCAGAGAATTCTAAGTAGTCCACCAAGCTAGAAAGCCGTGTATTCTACAGAATGGAGCATGGCAGTTAAAGTGGTTTCAAATTGCTATAATTGTACAGTGTGGATGTATGCTGAGTCCTGCTTCTCTGTTGCTAATATGAGCAAGATGAGTTTGGCTGTTTCTTTACCCTCTATATCCACGTCCTGGCCGGAGCCTGGAAAAGGTTTTTTTTTTTTTTTGGTATGATAGTTCTCAGAATCCTTGAGCCAGTGGGGATTCTGGGAGTTGTCATCCAAAATAGTAACTTTCTCAAAGTCTACTCCTGGCATCTTCCCAGGACTAAAAGACTAAAGCCACAAGTTCTTGTGTGATGTTTGCTCTCAAGGGGAGAGGGAGTTGGGGGAATCTCATAGATTTTGATAAGTGAAAACGTGATGCCAGAATGGGCCATTCATTCTGAGAGCCCTGTAAGAAGGAGTAAGCAATGCCCTAGTCCTCCTGGTCCACTGTTCCTGAAAAAATCCATATGGTTGATCAGTATGTCAGCCTAATCTTTTCCGAGCGTATGACTCCGCAGGAACCATTCCAAAAGCACTCACTTGGAAGAAAGCATTCCTTTGGAACAGGCCTTCTATTTGCACACAAAACTAATGCCAAATCCGTGTTTGGGTTCCCCTCATTTCCTTCTCACTTTGCTTCCTGCTTTCCACAGCCTTTTCATTAGAAGAAAGCAAGTTATTGACTAATTGGCTCTGCAGGGTGGCTCATTGTTGAGCTCCGCACGTGCAGAAGAGAGCAGAGGGAACAAAGAGGGTGAGAGGGGGAATTACTGATCTCCCATGCCCTTGCCCTGCTTTGTCCCCACTTTTTCACTGCTTGTCAAAGCTCTGCCCAGCCCATTTCCCTTTGCTTCCAACCTATTACTCACCAAATCTCCCTACTTTAACTGTTCTGTTTGTTTTTAATTTCTCTCCCGTTCTGAAATACCTCTTTGGGGAGAGAAGAAAGCTAAGAGGGAAAGAGAAAGAGCTTGGGAGGGTGAACCCAGAGGCTATAACCCAATATTGCTACTCTGTGTGTGTCTGTGCCTTCAAGATGCCTGTTGACTTAGGGTGACCTCATGAATTTCAGAGAGTTTTCTTAGGCAAGGAATACTCAAGAGGTGGTTTTGACAGTTCTTTCCTCTAAAATAGAGCCTCCAGCACCTGGTATTCATTCACTGATATCCCATTCAAAATTAATCAGAGCTGACCTTGCTTAGTTTCCAAGATCAAATGGGAACCAGTGTTTCTAGAGTATTGAGGCCCCGGTACTAGTACTATGGTTGCATAATTAAAAAAGCAATAGCATGCTTGTACATAAATGTGTAAATGCTACTAATCAATCAGAGAGAGAGAGGCTGAATGAGAAAGAGCAGGCACAGATAAAACCATGAAACTTTAAATTTGACATGGGTACTAATGAAAGCTATGGTGTATACACCCTAGGGTTATTTCTTTTAGAATGGTTTAATTCCGTGGTTCTCAAACTCTGGGCTAGGACCCTAAGGGGAGGAACAATAGACTTCATTTGGAATATTGTGTCCAGTTCTGGGCACCTCAATTCAAGAAGGATATCGACAAGCTGGAGCGTGTCCAGAGGAGGGGGACCAAAATGGTGAAGGGTCTGGAAGCCATGCCCTATGAGGAGTGGCTTAGGGAGCTGGGTATGTTTAATCTGCAGAAGAGAAGGTTAAGAGAGGACATGTCATGTCGAGGAGGGAGTGGGCTTATTTTCCACTACTCCAGAGACTAGGACAAGGAGCAATGGATTCAAGCTGTGGGAAAGGAGATTCCACCTGAACTTCAAGAAGAACTTCCTGAGGGTCAGAGCTGTCCGGCAGTGGAATATGCTGCCTCAGAGTGTGGTGGAGTCTCCTTCTATGGAGGTTTTTAAGCAGAAGCTGGATGGCCATCTGTTGGGAGTGCTTTGATGTGTATTCCTGCATTGCAGGGGGCTGGACTGGATGGCTCCTGTCGTCTCTTCCAGCTCTATGATTCTATGATTCTAATAATTGCTTGGGCTGTATGTGGGAAAATTCAGCATGTAAGTACAGAAAATGTGGAAAAGAAGGGCAAGCCCCTGTGTTTATGTGTACTATTAAGGACTGATTGGTCTCTGCAGAGCTACCAAAAGTGTCTTCCCCTGTTACGCCTTCCTCCAACCTCAGATATAGCAAAAATCAGCTTCCCATTTTTAAGTGCTTTTCCTTCTCCACTTCTCCAAACATTCAGCCACTGGCACAGTAGGAACCTGCTCCTCAGTGACCATAAGACAGTTTCTCAAGTAGTACAGCAGGAAAGTGAAGAGAGGAGGCAGAGAGCACGGTACCTCAATGTTAGATGGAGGTGGCATGTGGCACAAGGGGTCTATGAAAGAGAGGGCGAGAGAAAGGAATAGGATAGGGCATCAAGGGGCATGACGTTGAGCAGGGGGCATAACATCTGCATGTAGATGTCAAGGGGGTAACAGGGTAAAAAGTTTGAGACCTGCTGGTTTAATTAATTTTAGCTCACTCATATCTGTCTGTAGCCTCCAGTACCATCTACAGTCAGTAGATGACTAACTTTAGAGGCCAGTTTAGACAAAACTGAAGGGATTAGAGGACCTCTAGGCAGCTTCGTTAGGACTTCCTCTGCAGTGTCCCCAGATTCCTGAAATAATTTAAGGGAAGTAAGGTAGAGAGGGAGAAGGAGGGAGGGAAAATGATGAATTGGTGGTAAAAAAATATAAAATATGGATATTGAGGGATTTTAAAAGGTCGGAGAGCGAGGGGGAAGACACAATATAGGTATATAAAAATTGTACCTATGGAAGAAAAAAAGAGCTATTTTCTAGTCACAGAATATCTTTTACAAATCTTGTATATATTTTGGAATGACATTGTTTATATGGTTGTTTAGTATGTAAATATCAATTTAAAAAAAATTAAGAGCAGAAGGCTCTCTCTGCACAGTAACATAAGGTAGGGGTGTGCAGAGAATGAGAAGTAAAGAATTTCTAGGTGGAGACTATGAGGTTTCTAACACTCGTAAAGGTAGATGTTTCTACTAGTAAATGATAAAGGAGTAGGAAGGAAGATGAACAACTGTTAGAAAGACCTGAGAATGTCAACAGAGGTCATTTGATGCCATGTTCTTGGTTGATTTAAGTTTCCCTTCACTGCTGTTCAAAGAGGAAGTGGCTAGCCCAAAAGACACACAGGAAGTAAGAGAGGGGCTCTTTCAGCAGATAAAGAGTTTGGACAGCAGAAGCACAACCCAGAAATTCAGCAATAGCTAGTGTAAAATATCTGCCTGGCTGGATGTTCCCATAGAGATGTCATCACAACTTAGAAGACAAGGGGTAATGGGACACATTTCTCTTGTCAAGAAGATATGGTACTCAGATGGAACAGGAGGATGCAAACCAGGGTATAGCTTGGAAAAGTTTCTTCCTGGATTAAAACTGCCAGGATCCCACAACCACACTTTTGGGGGAATTCTAGGAACTGTACTCCAAGAAATAGCTTCTCCAAGCTCTGGTGTGTAGGAATACCAGAAAGAACACTGGCCATAGTGATGTAATTCTCCAGCTCTATCTAACTATAAGATGGATGGGCCTCTCATCAGCCTTCAAAGGGAGGCAGCTGTTCCCTAGACAAAGTAACCACACACCAAAAGTGCTGAAGGCCTCTGTGCTGAAACTGCCATCCATTTAAAACAGCTTTGCTTGGTTTCAGGTCAGCTTCAGCAAATGTATTTTTAATCCTTCTCACAATTCCCACACAATCTCACGCTAGTAAGGCATGAGAACTTCATCATGCAAGTCTCTCAAAGCTAGATTTTCAGTCTTTGTGTGTACAATGCTGTCATTTTGCTAGTTGTGGTTAAATCAAATCATCACAGACCCAGGACAGATTCATCAGGATATATCCAGTGTAAAGATTAAACATAGAACCAAGGTGAAAGGAGTCACTTCTACAATTTTTTAAGGTCAGAGTACTAATGACTGGAGGGAATCAGATAGAACAAATGAAGGCCGTGCAGAATAATCTGATAAAATCAAGGTTCTTTATATCTTCCACCATCCATTACTTAATAACTATGCAATAAGTTTGATGCTAGGGTTTTAGTGGGACATTTTACAATTGTGTTGTCTTCTACTTCCCCCAGTGAAAGAACTGATGGGGTAAAAATCTTGCCCAAGACTTGATCTAAGATTTCCTAAGTTTTCCTTTGCAAATATTATCAAATATGCCAAACCTGGGGTTGTAAAATTAGTCTGAAACTATAAATTGAGTCTCTTTGAAGAAAAGAGATAAGAAATGTTTTTTTCATTGTTGCTTTTTCAATGACAGTTTACATAGATATAATCCCAGTAATATCAGCATGAGGAGAGCAATGTGAGGAATTCATGCAATTCCATCTAACACAGGAATCAGCAAATTGCAGCTCACAGACTTCATGCAGCACCACCTTTCTATTCTACATTGGCTGCTTAGTTACATATGCATAACTAAGTAATGTCTCCTCCCACCCTCAAACCAACCTTATCAGCAAGCAGCCAAATTGGGAGAAAGAGGTCTGTTCAGCTGCCAACTGGAGCACAAGGAAAATGATATTTCAAATCTTATCACATATTCAATTGAAGAAGATGTAACAAGGTCTTGCAATGGGGGTCCTGCTTCTGATCGCCACAGCTTCATGCAGTGGTGGGTGAATCCCTTTACTTTGTGGATTCATCTCTTGCTCAGCTCACGTAATCAGTGTTTAACATCACCAACTCCAATTTCTACTTTTGGGTATAATCCTTTACAGAAGTTCCTTTACTCTTCTTAGAGCTTTCACAAACACACAATTCATGCCATCTGTGATGGAGTTCTGGGAATGTGGCTATCCTGAGTGCCAGAGCAGCTTAGAAACAGATTGCCAGACAATCAGAATAGCTCCTCAGGAGAGAAACCCAGCCCAGTAGTGTGTGGGAGGGGCTAGTGACTGAGAGGAAAAGATATATAAAGGCAAACACTGATTGTCATTTTGAGGAGCTTCAGTGAGAAAGAACTCAAAAAGTCCCTCAGTTAGCCAGGGAGGTTGTCTGTGTGGGAAGGGTTCGGTACTCAGGGAAAGCCTAGAGGGAGGCAGAAGAGTAATTAAACCATTATAGAATCTGGTCTGAAAGTGTGACCCAGATTCGGTGTTGATCCTTTGATGAGAATGTAGACAAAGGGCTGATTATGATACTTGTGCTTGTATGAGAGTTTAAAGATATATGGAAACTACCTAAAAGAACTATATTAGCTTTGATCTACATGTGAACTATAACACTTTGTTCTGTGTGCAATTTTAATAAATATTACAGTTTATTTTTATAAATACTGACTTGGCTGAGTGGTATACAGGATTTAAAGACACCCAGAAAACACTCTACCATAGAACCATAAAGGGGTTCTAAATAACTGTTGAAAGGCTTCATCCTTTTACATAAAGATGGTGTTATAAGTGGGGAGGCAGAGAAATGTAGAAAAGACAGGACACTTTATCAGATTGGGGAGCTGCCATACCAATCCGAGAAGGAAAGAAGTAAGCCCTGTTGTACCACCTGATAGATTTTGGCTGCACTCCTGAAGACATTGTGATTCTGTCAATCGTGTTCACTACAATAGGATTTATGGGCCTACAGATTGTTTCATAGTGGCAGTCCTTGTCTGTCTGCATTCCCTGCCTTCTTCCTGTCATTTTCCTAAAATTGCTCTTCCCTCCTTCTCATTACAAATTTATAACTTCACAGATTTATTATTTAGCAGCAGCTACTATTTTATAGGGTTTTTTTTCCCTGGGTCTTTCGGATATCTCCTACTAATGTTACACATACTTCCATTCTGTTGTAAGCCAATATAAGTTAAAATATTATTTGCTCCCTGCTCTTTTCCTTTGCTTATTATACTACAGTGAAGTCTTACGCAGCAGTAAGACATACTGGTGAGAGAACCCAGTAGGGCTCACTTCCACTCTAACCCCATAAGTGTAGCCTTTGTCAGCATGGCATACATTACTGTCACACATTACAAAGGCCCTTTTGTTTTGTTTAGAACATATACATTTTAAAATAAACTATCATGATAGAATTTTACTGTTCTTAAATATTAAGGTATGCAGCTAGAAATCCAATCAACAATACTTCTATTACAGACGAAACTTACTGACATTTACAAGCTTCATCTTCAGTTTTTCCCATTTTAAACAAATATGGCCACCCCTTGGGACTTCTTTAAAAAAAAATAAGAAGGAAACATCAGAAAAGACAAGGGGCTAGATCTGGAACATGGAAAAGACTATTCTTTGGGTGAGGGGGAACAAGACCTAAATATCCTGAGGGTGCCAGATCCTGTCTTATCTTGGAAACTAAACAGGGTCAGCGTGGTTAGTACTTGGACAGGAGACAGCCAATTAATACCAAGCGGTGGAGGCTATATTTCAGAAAAAGGAACTGACAAAACCACCTCTGAGTATTCCTTGCCTAAGGAAAACCTATGAACTTCATAGGTTTGCCATAAATTGACAGGCAATTGAAGGCACATATAGACACATGGAGTAACAATATGGGTTATAGCTCCTGTTCATCCTCCCAAATTCTTTCTCTTTCTCTCTTACCTTGCTTCTCTCCCTGCAGAAGTATTTCAGAAAAGGAGAGAGATTAAAAACAAGCAGAACAGTTAAAAGAGGAAAATTTGGTGAGTAATTGATGGGAAGCAAATGGAAATAGTCTGGCCAGAGCTTTGACAAGCAGTGAAAAAGTGAGGACAAAGCAGGGCAAGGGCATGGGAGAGGACTAAAACCACATGAAATTAACGGGGTTGCCATAAGTCGACAGGCAACTTGAAGGCACGAGCACACACATGAATTTTCAGAAACACGCAGCAAGCATGTCTATTAGCGATTCTGGGAGCTAGAAGTCCAAAAAGCTTTTTTCCCAAGAACTGTTCCAGGTCCACTCTCTGAGAACTCATAATTTGAACACTTCCATCAAACATTTTGCAACTTTACAGAGAATGGAATCCCACAGTCATAGGTAGGATGACTTAAGGGATAAAATTCAGGAAATTTGGTCTTGCACAATGTTCAATCTGTTTCCAAGACTAAAGCTCCTGAAGAAATATATTTCTTGTAAAATTTTCAACATATCTCTGAAGAAAGCGCTCTCAAATTCCTTTCTTTGACTCATCCTATCTACAGTTTTAGGATTTTGGCTGTCCAGTTTTCCATTGTCCCACAGAGAAATCTTTAAAGTAGAATCACATTTATTCTGATGTATCGAAAGGATTAGGCAGAATAAGTGATGCAGATTAGGTTCTTCCACCACACCTTGAACTGTCATAAAATTATACTGGAACTCTAAGAATTGCTTCTGCAAATACATTCATGGAGCACGCTGATTGTGTGAAGGAGAGATCTGCAAATGTTTGCACTGGGAAGCCAGGCCTGGCTCCTGCCAGAGGTCTACTGCTGTGCATCTTTGAATGTCTTTCCTTCACAATTTGCACTGACTATAGCAAACAGCAGCTAAACCCCACGATACTAAAATTTCCACACAAAGACTGAAGACAGGTCTGGCCTTGCCATCAGGCCAAGTAAGACCGCTGCTTCTGGCAGCAGATTCAGGAGGTGGCAGAAGGGCTGTTCCCCCAGAAGCACCTCAGGGAGCCTCTGAAGACATAGGTCCATAACTTGAATCTGCTTTGGATTCAACCCTGAGCCTAGAAGCTCACATTTCATTGGTGGCCAAGAGTGCATTTACATGGTTAAGGCTTGTGTGCCAGCTGTGTCCGCTCCTTGAGACATTAGCTCTGGTTCCTGCTTGGATTACTGTAACATGTGGCATTGCCTTTGAATAGTGTTTGGAAGCTTTAGTGTATCCGAAGAGCTGCAGTCAGATTGCTAACTGGGGCTGGCTACAGGGAGCACACAACTGCTTTGTTTGAATAGCTCCACTGGCTGCTAGTCCATTTCTGGGCAGAATTCTAAGTGCTGTTTTTGAACTATAAAGCCCTGTGCAGCTTGGCTTGAGGTGATTTGAAGGACTTTATTCTCCCTTAGAAATCTGCCTGTGTTTTGAGATCTTCTGGGGAGGCCCTTCTCTTTGTTCCATCACCCTCACAGGTGTGTTTTGTGGGAACATGGGAGAAGGCTTTTTCAGAGGCTGCCCCTAGGCTCTGGAACTCTTTTCCCAAGCAAGTTGGATTGGCATGCTCTCTACTCTCTTTCCATCAGCAGGTGAAGGCCTTTCTGGTTCAATAGGAACTTGAGGATTTATCATTTTTATTTTGTGAAGTTCTTAACTAATCCCATGAATTTGATTATTAATGAGGTGTGCAATTGTCTTCCCTCCATTCTCCCCTTCCTGCCCCCTTGCTTTTTGCCTGGGAGTACTTGCCTTCCTTCTTTACGCCCAGGCAAAAAGCAAGGAAATGGGAGAGGGAGAATGGGGGGAAGGCATGGGTGCCCAGGCAAAAGGCACGGTAATAGGAGGGGGCAACCTTGGAAGGAAGGGGGAGGGGGAGTGCAGAGGGGGAAGGCACATGTGTGCAATCTCTTGTTCGCTTACCTGGGCGGAGGGAGTTACTCATGGTTTTTTGACTTTTGCAAGGGTTCTATGCCCCAAATCCTTGCAAAATTGGAGGCGCCATTGTGTTTGTTTCTGGTCTGGGACAGAGGGATCAACTTGTCACCTGTAATACATCAGCACATCAGGAAAAGGACTAACAGAAAAGGATCCTGACTGAGTGAGCAAGCAGAGAGGCAGCCAAGCTCAGGCCAAGCCACCTGCCATCGCAGCAAACCTGGGTGGCTCTAGTCACAAGGTTTGTATTCGTGCTGCTGTCAGACTGGAATACTGAAGGGAGCTGGCACCATTTCCCTGCACAAGGGCTGCTCAGCAGGCAAGGTTAAGGATCTCAATAATATAGACTAAAACAGATGAGGGTTTTTAAAGCTTAATACCGTTCTTTAATTGTTAGTGAACTCAAAAAAATCTATTAAAGTCAGTATTTGTGAGGTGCTTTTAATGCTTTTAACAGTCAATGCAACAAAGAAAAATCACCCTGTAAATGTTAATGTAAATGAATTAAGTTTTGACATTATTTTTTGTTACAAAGTGGAGGGGAGCACATGCAGATTGCAAGGCAGTTATTGTGGACCCCAAGATCCCCAACACCCCCACTTAATTTTTTTGCTAAAATTGCTTGCCCCCCCCCCCCCTCCTGGGGGCAATCCTGCCATGTTGTAGACTTCCACCTTGGCTGTTCTAGGCTCAGGAGAGGCATTTTTAACCCAGGAAGTAACCTGGACATCAAAATTATTTCCAAAATAAAGGAAGAACAGAAAAGAAACCTGAGCAAATGGTCAAATGGAGGCTAAATCCTGGCTTTTGTATCAATGTTATTTGAAGTTCAGATTGGTTTTTGTTTTTTTGTAGAAAACATGGGAGTACATACGTGAATAGAAACAGCCACATCTGGGCAGATGCTCCACCCTTCTTAATTTATACTTTGCTTTTTTTCCCAGCACGGAAATCAAAGTGGCTTACAATAATTTAAAGCAAAGTATAGCTAAAAGCTAAAATTTTCAAAAGTGAAAAAGCCATGAAATAAACATTCATATTAAAAAGCACATGGTGAAAAATAGTTGAAGCACACCTAAAACATAACTAAAAAGATAAACGATAAAAACACAGAGCACTGTTTCCAAAGCATCCTTCTGCCACATGATTTAAGAATCAAAGGCCATTTCTGCACTATACTGTGACAGTGCTATTATTCCACTTTCAACATCCTGTGGAATTCCGGAGTTTGTAGTTTACTGGGGCCAAAGAGCTCTCTGGCTGAGAATTCCAAATGCCCCCTCCCTAAACTGCAAACCCCAGGATTCCATAGGATGTTGAAACTGCAATAATGGCACTATAACAGTGTAGTGTGGAAATGGCCAAAGGACCATCTAAATAAAAAGGTCTTTTTCTGCTGGTAGAAAGACAGTAGAGACAGGGCCAAATGGAATTCCTGTGAAAGGGAGTTCTTAGCCTACAAGCTGCCGCTGAGAATGTGCTCTCCTATGTGCTCTCCAGGCTATCTAACCTAGGCTTTAAAAGAACAAAAAAAGTTACTCTACAAAAGGCATATGGTGAAAGACAAGAAAGTGAGCAACTGACAGAGTCAGTGAATTGTGTGGAAGGGGAAAGAGACCCACCTATCTGTAGATCTTGGGACCACCTGCTTTTAAGGGAGCACTGGCAGTAGCAGCTCATGTGGCTCCTTAACTGAGAAGCAAACTCAACACCACTGTGCCCATTTGTGCAGAATTTACACTCTCATAGCATCTGTCAGAAGAGAGAAAGAAGAAAAGGGAAAGTATACCAAAAGACAACCTAATGAAACCATCAGAGCTGAATCCCTTTTATTCCAGCCCTTGAGTGGCTAGGAACAGAAGGTTTAACTGCAAAAGAATGTTCCAAGGCTGGACTAACACATTTTGTTTTCTCTGCTGCATTATTGTATGAAGCCTGCAGCAACCAGATTCACGTACTAGGAATGTACATCCCTTGCATGTGAACACAGATCATTAAAGTCATTTTCTATCTGCTGCAGGAGAAAATGAATATTCCTATGCAGTATTCTCTCCATATTCAAATGTCCCAGATGTTGTGCAGGAATCATTCTGCGATGAAACACATTTTTTGGGTGTGTGTGCAAACTCCTCCCCCGGATTCCTGTGCAGGAAATAGTATTTTCCGTACAGGAAATTAATTTTTCTGTCCAGCAGAAAGGGTTCTTATACAAAAAAAGTGGTCCCCCCCCCCCTGCAAAATAATTCCTATACCACACCTCAGGATGCTGAATACCAGGAGAAAATTGCACAAAATCTTCACTGGTCTACTATTCTTCCCAACAGCGTTTCTGACTGTTAGGAAACCCATTTGTCAACCTGGGAGCAAATGCTTATGAAAACCAAACTCCCTCCACCTTCAGGAGAGCTCGGGCCACAGGACCCCAGCAAAAGTGAAAATATTGCAGTGACAGCAGTGGCCAATGGAGCTCCTCATCACGCTTCTTCTACTCCCCCTTCTCCTCCCTGTCCCCAGCAGCCTCCCATCATCCAGTGCCTCTCCCCCCATTTCTCTTCTGTCCCACACCTCTCTCCAGTCCCACCAAGAGCAACCAGTCACTTCTCTTTCTGCACACATTAGAAACATCACCTGCTCCTAGATTCTCAGACCAGGAAAACTCAGCTGAGTTTTATTGAAATGACCACAATGTATGCAGGAAGAGAAGTAAGGGTCTGCTGTTTTTGGGACTGGAGAGAGGCACAGGAGGTGGGGAAGACAAGTACGGGTGTGTGTGTGTCATTGAATGATGGGAAATTGAAGTTTCCAATGTGTGCAGGAAGAGAAGTGAGGAGTTGTTGTTGTTGGGACTGGGGAGAGGCATGAGGAGAGACGAAGAGAAGGTTAAAACCCATTTGAGTTTTCCTGGTCTGAGGATCTGGGAGAGGCTTGAAATTTCCAATGTGTAGAGCAATAGAAATGAGGGGTTCCTATTGTTGGGACTGGGGAGAGGTGTGAGGAGTTGGGGAACAGAAGTGGGGGGGAGGCACTGGAAGATGATAGGCTGTTCGAGATGTCTCTAAAACTGGGTGGAGTTTTCCTGGTCTGAGGATCTGGGGAGAGGAATTGTGGTGCCAGCCAAGAAGAGGCAGGGTGTAGACCTTCACACTCAAGAACAATCAAATTTGCAAAAGTTAAATTCACACATGTGAAGGGCTGACACTGATCTTTTCATCTCTCTCTCTCTCTCTCTCTCTCTCTCTCTCTCTCTCTCACACACACACACACACAGCAAAACTTTCTCACTTCTTTTAGAACTCAGTGTACTTACTGTCACATGTTCATAATATGGTTAATTCCTCCTGTATCAAAGGAACATGTGCAAAGGCCAAAGTCTGCTTTTTGAACAACATGCCAACCACTTTATTCATTTTATGTACATGTTGCAGGAAGACAGGACTGGATATAGCTTCTCTATGGCAATACACATAAACCAACCTCTGATAAGCATGTGTTCTTAGCACATGATGTGCACTTTCATAAGTAGATGCAATATCTGTGGAAAAATAATATAATGTCTGATTGATTGTTGCTCAGGGGCTCAACACTTGGCTCTGATGTTGCAGGTTCTTCCCTGGGAAAGCTCATACGACAAAAGGAAACTTTTTTTTTTAGTTGTAAGGTGATCATATTTAATATCATCAACATCATTTCTTCATTTGTAATCCACTTTTCTACAAGATTGCACCCGAAGCAGCTCACAATATATCAAGTAATAATAAACACAATTAAACTACAATGATACTAGAAATGCTAGCATTCTTACAAATAACTGCAAATAACCACACTGTCAGAATATAGCAAATAGCACTTGATCATAGGCCCTTTCCGCATGTGGCGGCGGGGGGGGGAACGGCCGAAAACAGAGGTTACCGGCTTCGTTTTCTGGCCGGTCGAGTCCGTCGCCACGAGGAGCAGCGCGAGTTCGCTGCTCCGCAGTCCTCCAGCATCCCAAATGGTGGCTTCCAGTTGGTGGAGGTTCTCTACCAACCGGAGAAGCTCACCAGCGGCACGCGGTTGCGTGCTCCGTGATTTTTAAAAACCTCTAAAAAGAGGTTTTTAAAAAACATGCCGAGCGACCAGTTCTGGTTGCTCTGGAGCGGACTGAGGTATGGAACTACAGAAAGTAGTCCACCCCCGTCCACTCTATGGTGCAGAAGACCTCCCTTAGAGGTCGCTCTGCACCATTTTACTAGCCCAGTGCAGAAATGGCCTTAGTCTAAAGGCTGAGAAGTGATAAATATGGACCACTTCTTTGATAAGTAACAACAGCAGCAAGGACATTGTTTGCTCAACCTTTGGAAAGGGACTGAATCATGGATTGTTAAGGTTGCTGGGTTAGCCCAGTGGCCAAATTAACATGAGTTCTAAAGGATAAGCCAATTGAAGATTTCTTGAAAGTTTGGAAACTATTTATGGACTTTTTGAGCAATAAGAAATCTAACAATGTAATAATCTGTGATTATGGTTATTGATAACTTTACTAGGGTAATTTGATTGGATCTGTAATGGTAGAATTTTTCGTCATTTTTGCTTTTCTTTGCATTATAGTCAAGAGTGATGGGTCATTGCCTTATTGTGTGTGTTTTTTTCTTTTTCTTCTTTCTCTTTTTTCTCACCCCCTCCTTTTCTTTTTCTGTTCCTTTTTTTTTTTTGAGTGCATACTACTTTAATTGTAAATTAGATTGGTTGTGTCAAGAATTAAAAGAAAGAAAATAACAAATAACCATATTATCAGTTGCGGGACTATGATCCTGGAGACCACCTGAACCTCAGGAAGAACTTCCTGAAGGTCAGAGCTGTTTGGCAATGGAATATGCTACCTCGGAGTGTGGTGGAGTCTTGTTCTTTGGAGGTTTTCAAACAGAGACTGGATGGCCATCTGTTGGAAGTGCTTTGATGTGGGGTTCCTCATGGAAGGGTTTGGACTGGATGGCCCCTGTGGTCTTTTCCAACTCTATGATTCTATTATTCACTTTATAAAATTGTAGGTTCATTTTCCAATGCTTTTTCCTTGAATAAATCTTTCATCTTTTTTATATAGTTCTTTAAGTATATTGTTTCTATCGGCTTTTTATTTGTACTTATTCATGTAATCTGTTCCCCTGCTGGTTGTAGGGCATCCCCACTCTTGGTTGAAATTTCTCTTTGATTTCTCAGATCTTATGAAAAAGGTCTCTTGTTCTTCCTTTTTTTGTTGTCATTTTCTATTTTTCTGCATGGATTAATGTAGTAGTTTTCTTTGTTCCAGTGCACAGGTCATTGGGTTGCATTCAGAGTTCTGACCCTATTTCTGCCACTTTTTCCTTTTGCTTCTCATCTGTCCTTAACTGCTTGAAGAGCTCCATTCATCATCCACTGAGCCTTCTCTTTCTTTTTGGCTATAGATAGTGTCTCTTTGCATTGCTCCTGGACAATGTTCCTGGCTTCAGTCCAGAGTTCTTCTGGCTCCCAGTCATTCCCTGATTCATGCTTCGCACATTCCATGTTTCTATAATATGTGTTGTACAGCTTCAGAGTTTCCTTTCACCTCTGAGAACATCAGCAGCTGAACATCCTTGCAGCTGGACTCTAGTTGCTTCATTAGCCACAATACTACTGGTACTTGTCCTCTGCTGTATCCCAGTAGCTTGTTGAGTGCCATCCAACCTGGGAGCTCATCTTCTGGCACTATCTCTTGTTTCATTTTGGATTGTCTCATCATAGAGTTTTTATGGTAAAAGATTTCCAAAAGTGGTTTGCCATGGTTCCTTCTGTGCAGCTTAAACAAGTGTTAGCTATAGTGACACTGCTGTTGTCTCTGAGAGATCCTTTGCCAGTGTCACTCCCCATTACTGCTGCTGCCCAGTAGCTGCATGGAACATTCAGTCTGTCTGACATGGGAGACTGTACCAGCTGCATTGTTACTGTCAGCATATCCTCTTGCCTCATAGGAGCACACAATCCCACCACCACAGATGGTGGATGCACTTCCAGAAGTATCACTAAGTCTAGGAAGTCCTTGAAACTGTGGAATTTTGGAAACTGGGTGTTTTATTAAGATTCTGGACCAGAGCTTTGAAAAATTACTTTTTAAACTACAATTCCCAGAATGTCCCAGCCAGCATGGTCAGGAGGAGACTCTGGGAGTCTCATCCAAAAATATAAGGCCATTTCTGCACTGGACTGTTATAGTGCTATTATTCCACTTTCAACATCCTATGGAATCCTGGGGTTTGCAGTTTAGGGAGGGGCCTCAAAGGATTCCATAGAATGTTGAAAGTGGAATAATAGGACTATAACAACCTAGTGTGGAAATGGCCTAATTTTCTCAAGCTTTCTACCTTCAAGCATTTTTTAGCTCATCAGAGCCCAGAGGTGGTTCCATTGATATATCTATCTCATATTTTCTGAGCTGAATCTCAACACATTTTCCTTGCTTCAAACACATATGATTTCTCTAGGTACGTGCATATTAGAGTCAGTGCAGTGTAGTGGTTTGGGTGCTGGATTAGGATTCCAGGAGACCACCCTTTGAATCCTCACTTGGCCATGGAAACCCACCGGGTGACTTTGAGTGAGTCACACCCTTGCCTCAGGGGAAGGCAACAGCAACCACTCTTGTGCAAATTTTGCCATGAAAACCCTGTGACAGAGGGTTTCCATAAGTCAGAAAAGACTTGAAGGCATACCACAGAGAGAGAGAGGTGCACATAGTGCCTGAATTGAGCTCGCTGTCTGATAATTTTATTCATGTTTTAAATTTCTTTTGGGAGACTGAGAGTATGCAACTGCCCTGCCTTTGCAAACAACATAGGAAGCAACATTCTGATGCCAAGGTAAAATTGCAGGAAGGGGGGATAGGACAATGATCACGGTCTCAGTAGATTGTAGAGTTCTGATGTAGAGTACATGCTTTAAATTGTATTGATGTCTATAACCTACTCTGAGATCTTTTGATTTAGTGAGAAGATAAAAATGTTAAAGCAAGCAAGCAAGCATGCATGGTCATACTTTTCCTGACACATTCTCTACATAGCACTGGGTTTTTAAGATGTGAGCTCTTTTACTTCCCTTCACTTTGCATGTTTTGGTGAGTTTTTTGTATGTCCAGCAAGCTGCCTGATCAATAGGGATAGGAAAGAATCAATGGATGCAAGCCATTAGCTCCGAACAGAGGGCAGGCTGTTAAGGCACGCCAGCTGGAATAAATATTTTTGGGAAAAATATTCTTGGGAAGGTAGGCTGACTTTGTGGAGAGGGTCAGGTCAGAGTAAAGGATGAGGTCTGTGTTGAGCTAGACACAGGGGCCCTCAGGCAGTTATATAAGAAGTGGCATATTTTTCCCTCATCTGTAGTCCCACAGAGGAGACAGAACAGCAGAGTAAAAATACCCTTCCCTTGCTGCACATCAAAATAAGTACAACAAGTCCTTGTTCTGAAGTGGAGACATTTGAACATCTCTCTTTTCCTCAAAATTGGGAGCTGAATATATGAAGATTTTTTTTCTCCCATGCTGGCTAGAAAGCTGAAGTTGGACTTATAAAGAGTGTGAAAGCTTTCTGGAGGGGAAGGCTTTCCCTCAGTCCCAACACCATCCCAGGTTAGAACACTAGAAAGACCCTTCTCAGTGGCTGTTTCCAAGTTGTGGAACTCCCTTCTTCAGTTTACTGAGGCCTAAGAGCTCTCTGGCTGAGATTTCTAAATGCCCCTCCCGAGACTGCAAACCCCAGGATTCCATAGAATGTTGAAAGTGGAATAATAGCACTATAACAGTGTAGTGCAGAAATGGCCACTGTCTTGTAACCACATGCATTTCAAGAGCATGTAATTGTACATAGTTCATTATGTGCTTCTCTTAAATAAATTATTTTGTTTCTACCTGCCCAACCTTTGGGGTTATACACTAAGATTATGTTATTGATAAGTAAGGCACAATGGTGTCTGTAGTGGAAGCCACTTAGGTAATCAGAAAAGGGTTATTACAAGTGGTAACAGCAATGGGCAACTGAAGGTCCCCACAACTCCCTCTGAGCTTTGGGCTTTCCACTCTAGGTTCACTTGTACCATTTTATCTGGGCTTTTGAATATCAGTCTATGATGCAAATACATGCTCAAATGACATATTTATTTTTAAAAGAACAAAGAGGACTATCCACAGCTGGTACAAAGGATGCTCATGGCAGCTATCCTAACTGTAAAGATTTCCGCTTGTGAAGCTGTTGCTTAAAACATGGAAAAGGGTGGGGGAAGGATACAGAATCAGGAAGGGAAAGAGTGCAGGGAGATGGGGAGAAAAGAAAACATTGTTTCTGCATTTACACATTTGAAATCTTCTTAGCAGCCTTAGGAATACGAGAAAAATCTCCAAACCATTAAGCCCCAGAGTTCAGATGATTCATTTTGATGCTTATCCATATGGAGAAGTAATGGTCTGCTTTCTATGTGAATGTGTAGAGATAGAAACAAGAAATGCCGCCCCTTTGCAGCTTCCAACTTCTCACCTCCACGGTCCCCACTAAAGTCATGTGCTCTCATTGACTCAGGTTCCCTGGTTGGCCTTCAGCATTCAGAAATGCATGCAATCCATGTGCCATGTGCTTTCTTGCATGCACACAAAGCTCCTTCCTGGAACCATTATTACCTGAATTCTGTATGGAACAGACCAGCTTGCCTAGGACAGCTGTTAGGGAGTGATCATAAAAAACACAAGAACTGCCAGAGTGGATCAGTCCATCAGTCCATGGAGCTCTGCTCAGTATCCCCATCTCTGACAGTGGCTGCTATTGGATAACATAAGGAAAGCTGCAAGGCAAAGACAGGAGTGAGCTGGATTTGTTCACTCCCAGGTTCTGATTTTTCAAGATTGAGGGACACTGTGAATCACAAGTGTTTTCCTGGATAATCTTGGATTCATAACAGTCACCAAGGGGACTGTGATATTCTTGGAATTCTAAATGCTATCACTGAGATGTAGTGTTTCTGGGTGAAATAAGGGACAGGGTTCTCATATCTTTATTAGTTGTGTAGAAAAAAGAATTCCAGCAGGTGTTGCTTGTCATGGAGGGTATAAAAGACATGTCCCTTATTTCGCCTGGTAACCCTCCTGACTTAGCCCATTTCCACACTAGTCTGTTATAGTGCTGTTATTCCACTTTCAACAGCCTATGGAATCCCAGGGTTTGCAGTTTGGGGGGGGGTGCTCAAAGTTCCTAAACCGCAAACCCCAGGATTCCATAGGCTGTTGGAAGTGGAACAATAGCACTGTAACAGGCTAGTGTAGAAATGGCCCTAGTAATCTTTCCTTTGGGCCACCCCTTCTCTCCCTTTTGTGAAACACGTTCTTTTGAGTATCAAGGATGAGTGGCTGCAGATTTTTCCCTTTCTGTAACATCTAGCTATGCACAGTGGAAGAGGTGGCACAGCCTAAGAAAGAAATTTCTTTTTTAAAAAGTAAAACCAGAAACAAAACAAAGATAAAGCCTGGAAGAGAGTCTAATTGAACACAACATCCCAAGAGAAAACTGACACTGGACATACATTATTATTATTGTTGTTGTGAGCCTTCAAGTCATTCCCAACTTACCGTGACACTAAGGCCATTTCCGTACTACTCTGTTATAGTGCTATTATTCCACTTTCAATATCCTATGGAATCCTAGAGTTTGTAGTTCAGGGAGGGGCATTTAGAATTCTCAGCCAGAGAGCTCTTCAGCCTCATTAAACTACAAACCCCAGAATTCCACAGGATGTTGAAAGTGGAACAATAGCACTATAAGAGTGTAGTGTGGAAATGGCCTAAAGCGCTAAGGTTCCACAATGTTCCTTTTCTTTCTTTCTCTTTCTTTTTCCTCTTCCTTTTATTCTGAAAGCAGTAAAGATCAGGGGAAAAGATCAAGCAAGTCACAAGGCAAGCAAATGTTCCCAGAGACACAGAGAAGAAAGAAAAGAAGCTCAGTGGGGGCAGGGGGATAAGCAAATCAAAACCCTAGGAATTCAATGAGAACAGTAGCCTAGGGGGGTAAAAATTATATGACTGGGGGCAACGAGTGGGAGTGACAATTTTCACTCCTGCTGTCCCCTACAGGTTGCTGCCACACACATCCTGGGTGCAACAAAAGTGATCTGATGTCATTTCCAGCCATCATTTTCTGCATTTTTGGCCACTTTTACAGGGCTAGCCTCTGGAGAGATAAGCAACTCTGCTGTTCTTGTGGGCTAGTTTTGGTATGTTTTGAACTATTATTTGAGGTTTAAGAATAAGTCAGAAATCAGCCTGGGAATTTTTTATGCTGAGAGTTTTGAGGGCTACGAAAAAATCTCAAAAAAAGGCTTCAGGGGCTGCAAAAATCTGGCTCAGGCCCCAAGGCTGTACTTTCCTCACTTCTGTTATAGGATCTCAGAAGGCAGAGTCCCATCCTTGCAGATAGGAGGACGTTTAAATACTGCCATAGCTTATAGAGATAAAGCACCAAAGGAAATCAGTCACCATGACAGTAAACAGACAGCTGCCACAGGAAGCCCTGAAGTCTTTTACTATTCAATATATCACAAATTATGCGAAATGGGTACAAAACTATTACGACTACCCCCCTCATGCATTCACAAAATAATTTTTTTCCTATATATGTCAATATTTTCAAGTGCCTAATTCGGCTAATACTATTTCAAATAAGCATTCCTAAAATGTCAATATTTTCACTCTGTGGGCATCATGGACACAGGGGCCACTGCTGCATTCTTGCTTTGGCACTGGATCACATCACTCAAAGCAAGGAAAGCCGCAACTCTGCTAACCTGAGCTGGAGCTTGGAAAAGTTCTTTTCTGGCACTACAGCCCTCCAAATTCCTTGGTCCTCATTGGGATCTTCTGGAAATCATAGTCCCCCTCCCCCAGCCCCAAAGAACTTGCCTAAATCCTGCCTTGTGACAATCAGCCTGGAAGTCACATTTCAATCAGCCCACTAGCCTCCATCCAAGGTTTGGCTACTTGGATAAGGTTCTAAGATGTCAGGGCCTAGCTCCGAATCTCTCGTTTTCATGGTTCATCTCCAGGCCAGGAAGCCAGGATGGCTCCCTCCTTGCTGTCCTTCTGTCGGCAAATCAAAATATTTTCATGCCATCAGGTTTCTAAATACTGACTGGGGTGGGCTTTTAATCCTGTGTGGTGCTGTATCTAAGGTTTTATATGGTCTTTTAATGAATTTTAATGTTTTAAACTTTATAAATTGTTCAATTGCCTTTTAAAATAACTCATATATTTATATTTTATTAATAACTGTATAGTTTTTAATCCCTATTGTTTTAAAATATGTTGCTAGCCAATTTCAGTCTCATTATTGGGAAGAAGGCAGGATATACATGAATAAAAATAAAAAATAAATAAATGAAAATAAATAAAACTAAGTTAAAAAATTAAAAAATTAAATCAATCAGTATTTCTGTTTTAATTTTCAAACAGGAAGCAAAAATGTTCTCTTTCTCTCTCTCTGTGTGTTTGAATGACATGTTGGGAGCAACTGCAGTTGGTCCTTAATGCATAACACTCAATGACACCATCGGGGACCACCCCTAGGTTTCAGGATTTGGCCCGGAAACCTCAGAGTCTGGGACAATCCTAAACTGGGAACCCTATTGGTGGATATAGTGGAGGTTAAGCACTCCACACTTACCCAGAGAAATATTTCTTGATCCTCCCTCCCCTTGGGGCTGGAGCTTGTCGTTCAAATTTAGTTCACAGTCGAATTCCAGTTCAAACCTTGAGTACTGGACAGAGTGCCTTGTCCCTGCTGTTCTCACAGTTGTTGTTATTAGTGGTCTTTGTGAGAAACCAGAGCAAGGTGAAAATGTAGGCAATGGAAATTAGATATATCAAGTAGTGATATCCTGTTTCTACCTCCCTTCCAATTGTCCCAATTTGACAGGGAGAGTCCCAACTAATTCTCTGTTCTCCCACTTTTTCTCCTGCCTTTAAAATGTTCCAGTTTTTTCTTTCCTCCTTCCACTTCCCTCCTTTCGTTCTCAGCTTGTTTCATTTACTGCAGACAGTGTTCAAAGTGCAAAAGTAAGTTGCACAAAGTTAACTCAGAAGAGGAGAGGGGAGAGGAGGGGTGGAATCTTGCCCTTCCCAGCAGGGTCAGGCAAAAGCAAACTGCTGCAACCTCTTGTAAGTTTTGTATTCTTCCTCATTTATATCTTTTGCCATCTTGACCACACTCTGATGTTGCTTGGCCATGCATGTCCCAGTTTTCATTTGTGAAATGTTGGAGGGTATGTTGGAACAGATTACTTTAGTTCTCTTTAATCTGCATTGGCTTCCAGTTTAGTTTCTGGGCCTGTTCCAGGGCACAGCTGATTACATATAAAGCCCTAAATAGTTGGGGGACAGGGTATTTGAAGGACTACAACTCCCATCATCCCCATCCACCAGTGTTTCTGTGTGACCTTCTAACACTCCTCCAGTGGAATTTTGTTTGGGGTTCTTCTATTGCAGAAGTGGGGCTCAAGTTCGGCCTGTGTGCACACGTGGCCCAAACCACACTTTTGTTGCTTCTGAAGCTCTGGTTTTAGGCTATTTCTGTGCTAGACTGTTAATAGTGCTATGATTCCACTTTCAACATCCTATGGAATCCTGGGGTTTGCAGTTTTGGGAGGGGCCAAAACATTCCATAGGATGTTGAAAGTGGAATCATAGCGCTATTAACAGTTTAGTGCGGAAATGGGCAGTGTCATAATTTCTAAAAGCAGTGTTTTTACCTTCCTCTTCCAGAAGTAGCTAGTTACTTTTTTACTGACAAACCCTCTGAATGCTACCAGCTGATGGCCTGTAGCGCCTCTTGATTGCCTTAATGCTCTTCTCAAAGCAATGCCCAGTGCCTGAACCACGCCATAATTGTGCTGCCTCATTTCTTAAGGTCACGCTTCTCTAACTAGAAAAGTAACTGAAAACTTTTTATACCAGAGCCAGTGTGGTATAGTGGTTTGAGCACAAGACTATGACCCTGGAGACCAAGGTTTGATTCCTCACTTGGCCATGGAAACCCATTGGGTGCCCTTGGGCTCATCACAGACTCTGAGCCCATGAAAACCCCATGATAGGATCACCTTAGGGTCACTGTAAATTGGAAACGACTTGAAGGCACACAACAATAACAAAGGAGTGAACCTTTTCCTCATACATGACAACCTTAATGTAACTTAGTTGTATCTATTTTCAACTGGAAAAAGAAATTAAGTTAGTATAGTCATCCCTCCACATCTGCTACGGTTAGGGGCACAGGACTGCCGTGACAGTGGAAAAACCATGAATAACTCTAGGCCCTCCCAAACCATATTTAACACACAAAAAAGTATGATCACCATATTCAATCCATCATGGATTCCTTTGAGGCATCAGGGTTCCTTCACAAGGCAGAAGCGAGTGGCTGGTAGAACTTACTGCCACCTCCACTGTTGCCCCACACCGCCTTTAGCAAGGACTTACAAGCCTTGTTCTCAGTTTCTCACCCTCATGAGGGTTGCAGTCCCTATTAAAAATGGCATAGGGAGGCAGCAGAGGTGACAGCAAATAATCTATGAATAATCAAATCTGCAAAAGTGAAACCTGCAAATATGGAGGGTTGACGGTAGCTGTTTATAACTAGTTACTTCCAAGTTGGACCAATAGCAAATCCTCATAAGATGGACAAGACATTCATTTTATTATATGTGTGCTGTTCTACATATGTTTTCCTGTGTTTCTAATACCTTGCCAAAAACAGGAAGACACTGCTGTTTTCAAGAGACTGCATAGGGTCGTATCTGTAATTGACCTATATTCATCTCAAGCTCCATTTATTCAGGCCTACACTCCCCCTTCACACTCAAGTATACAAACCTCCCCCCCCCCCGGGTCAATAAACACCTCTTCACATCCAGGGACAAAGTAAAAATGAAATGATCACAACTTGTTCCTCTGGGAATTACAGTTTTACAGTTTGTCCCTTTATGATGCTGATAGAGCTCACTGTCTAGTTTGAGAGAGAGTGAGGGAGAGAATGAATGAGCAGAAAGACAGATGAAGAAAGGGGGCAAAGCAGAATAGAGTTGAGCTTAAAGGTGAGCTTAACGAGGGGGAAAGAACCCCATATAATGCCTTGGGAAGGAGGGGGGCAAAACTATTATAGGGAAGAAAGGAAACTGAAACATTGGGCAGGAGAACAAACAGGGAAGATATTATTGATATCCAAACCAAGAAAGTCGGTGGTGAAATGAGCATGTCTCCCAAGAACATTGCTTTAAATGAGGCATTACAAGCCATTTTCTGAGAGTAATTGTTACCCAGTGCTTGGACAAGTTTCCTGTTGAGCCAGCAGCCCTGTTCCTGTAGATTTGGGGAACCGTAGTCCAAAAAGTAACTTTTCCAAGCATGGGAATGTATATCCCAAGCACCACAGGTGTTTCCAAGCAATTCTAAGTATAGTGAGATATACTAAGGAACTACATCCACAATCAAAGATAGAGCCAGTAGCAGCGTGAAGTGATCTTCACCAGGTGGGAATATGGGAGCTAAGATACGTGAACCTGGTATATGAATGGTGCATGAGACTTTTCAATGTGTTAGTCATAAGTGCCTGGGGAGCAGGGTATAGGGGGGAAGCTCCATTCTATGAGGCAAAGTGAGCAGTGAACAAAGTGAACAAAGGTGCTGAGCTGGCATTTATAACACCAGAATAACACTATCTGCCAACTCATTGCTACTGCTGTGAAACCACCTGCTAGAGACCCTACTGTGAGCAGAGTGCCCAAACAGAGTCAGTCTTTCCTAAATATACATAAACACACACACACAGAGGTGGAGGCAGAAAGGCAGACAGATAATCTTTAAAGCACTTCAGACAGGTCTGCTCTGGATTCCTGAAGGACGCGGTTAATCACTTGAGTATATATTTATTACAATGATTGACAAAAGAGAAATACTTGAATATCATAGCAACACATTGTCGTTTTAGCCTACTTCAGCTACTCTGAAAACAACACAGATTTTTTCAGAGCATCTGAAGAAGGCAGAAGCTGGAACATCTTGCCATAGCAGTCCAATATGTTGCTTGTCAGTCATCCTTATAAATAAACATATATATATATATGTGCGTGTGAGAGAGAGAGAGACTGAATGAAATGCACAAACATAGAACAGAGGACAGACAATTCAGATTTGATCGAGACATTTATTCCTGAACTCATCCTAGCCCGCTAATTATTTGTGTGCACAAATTAGTATGTGCTTGTAAAACTATGGCTGTTTTGGAAGAAGCCTGACTGTGATCATCCATTTCTTGCTATGTTAGAATTAGGTCCATGTACCTTATTTTGAGAGCTTTGAAAAGTCACTACAACTCCTGGAAATCCCAACCACTGGCCACACTGGCTAGGGAATTCTAGAAATTGTTGACTAAAAGGTAATTTTCTCAAGCTCTGCTTCTCTCTACACTTGACTGTCCTATTGAGATACGCTAGCTATGAAAGCAAATTTCAGCAAACAAGGCCAGAACATTTGGATTTCCAAAGGCAAACAGAATTGCTTTGTCAAAAGATATTTAATAGTTCACTACACACATATACTATGTTTGGAAAAAATAAACAAAATGCTCCATGCACTTATGAAACATAATCCTAGCTAGATGCTAGCCACTAAGGGAGTCAACAGAGGCTTGCTTAGCTGCATTACAAACAGCATTGGTTAAAACATGCTCCCTGAGTCAGAGATCAGTGTTTTTTCCCAAGAAACCTAGAAGAGAACCGAATGCTGCATTTTTAAAGGCAACACAAACTAGTTTTACATTACTTGCTGCTACTGGATGGATATGAAAAGTAATTATCATGAGATCTAAGCCTGGTTAACAAATACACTCTACCTAAGTGTATCTTACTTTCCACATGGAATGTACTTAACCTCCTGAGTCTTAGAGGCTAAAGGCCAAATTAGATGCTATGAAGCATGCATATTCCCTGCTGTTAGCACGAATCTACTTTAGGGATAGGGTTCAGCATTTTGTATAGTTCCCTTAAAATTTGAAGAGTATGTGGAATGGATTCCTCACCCATCAACAGGGGAGCTACCAAACAGAATGGATAGTTTCCCCACCTGGAGCCTAAACTGGTCTCATGTCTCCATCCCCTTAACTTTTTCCTACAGGTCTATTTGAAATTGCCACCCTGAAGACTGATTTTTACTGGTGTCCTATTTATCTACCAGACAGATTTCAGAGCTGGAGTCTCTTTCACCTGATCCTCAGCTGTACTCTTTTTCATCAAGACAAAGACAAGTTAAAAAAAGATGAAAGGAAAATGGAAAGACTAGGGATGATAATAGATTAACAAGGAATTCCTCGATCTCAAAATCAAGGAAGGGGCAGCCAAAAGAGCATATCTCCAAAGAATGCTGTTTCAGGGGACTCGGAGGTCACCACAACCTATTGAAACCTCTCTGCTAGCAGCACAGCTCCCCCTCAAAATATGCACGCATATGGCAGACCACAAATTCTTTTCCCTTCCACTCCAAGATGCGGTTCAACGCTGCCACCTTACACTGAAGGATACATTGAAAGGTGCTGGATTCGTTGAATAGCTGAGCCTGCAGGAATTCAAGGATGGATGGATGGATGGATGGATGGATGGATGGATGGATGGATGGGTGGGTGGGTGGGTGGATCCATCCATCCATCCATCCATCCATCCATCCATCCAGCCAGCCAGCCAGCCAGCCAGCCAGCTAGCCAGCCAAAATCTCTTGCATGATCTACTTCTCCAGGCCTTGGCACCAAACACAGTAGGCCCTTCAGATGTTGCAACAGATTCCATTACATGAACACTACCTGGGTATTATTTAAAATTTCATTTGAGAAGCTTATTTGGCTTGAACACTACTACTTAGAAGCCAGCTCGTCAACCAGAAAAGCCCAAGCCTTGGATGAGATATGGGCCCCAGACTGCAGTTTCCTGGCATCCTGACATGATCTGAGTGCAGCATAATAAGTGATAGGAAGCACCTCTTGGCCTAAGACAGAATTTCAACAGTCTTTCTTTGAGGCTTACTTGACATTGTGCCCTGGTAATTGTAGATGTTTGCTTTGACAGACATGTTTGCTTTTATGGGGGCATGGCAACTGGTTATCTGGTCCTGGAATGATTCCAGCAACAGTTTCATCCATCTCAGTTTTACCAATTTGATCTTCTGTTGGGTTTCTGGTTGACCAGAGTGCTTGCACCAAATGATTGGGTGGGCAACCCAACCCAGTCGGCTGGTGACCATTACAATGGCAATCCTGAATACAGCTGCCAGGCTGAGTTCTTGGAATGTCTTGGTGGAGTTAGACACTGTACCCAGAACAACCATGGTCCCTGTTGAATTATACATGAAGGCTTGGGATAAGGGTAAATGGACAATGCTGACAGTCTGTTGAAGCTAAAATATAACATTTGTGGCACCTTGAAACTGACAAATTTTGTTTGGCTCAAGCTTATTCTAGTTACAGCCTACTTTAGTTTATTCCATACGAAATGTGTTAATCTTTATGGCATCCCAAGAATCTTTGTTAATGTATCTGCTGACTGACCTTACTGCTAGTCTCAACCTAGAACAGGAACTGCAACATCTGGAGGTCCCTTCTGTGAGGTCATGACTAAGCCATGAAGACCTTGGTCAGCACACTCTTGAAGTGAGAGCAGGCTGAAGTGAGAGTAGGCCCATCTACCTACTGCATGCTATGCTTTCATCAGAAAGATTCCAAATCAGTGTGTATCTGAAACAGCTCACAGATTTTCCAAGTTACAAGTTCTGCAGTGCCTACCGCACCTTTTATAAAACTCAGGGGACTGCTCAATAAAATGTTTGGGAAGCCCCTGGGGAATAATGGCCTCGGTATTCCTGGGAATCAACTGTTCTGTCTTGAAGCTCAGGAGAAGAGGACTGCAGTAGAAGCAACTAAGGGTTGGTCTTTGTCACGCTTGTACACCAAGACAAAGAAAGACCAGGGGTATTTCTGCACTAGACTGTTATAGCGCTATTATTCCACTTGCAACATCCTATTGAATCCTAGGATTTGCAAACCCCAAGATTCCATAGGATATTGCAAGTGGAATAATAGCACTATAACAGTCTAGTGGGGAAATGGCCCCGATCACAACAGGCAAGAATGGGGCTATCAGGACCTTGGACAGTGCACTCCAGAAGGTCCTAAACAGTGATGAAAACTATTCTATCAGCAGTATTTAAATACCTTCTGGGGCTTTATGAAAGCAGGCCAATCTGCTTCTGCATTAGTGCCATCCCCTTCTGAGAGCTGCCAGAGCCTTTAAAGGGCCATTGTTTTATTATAAAGCTCCTATTTGGGCAATTGGGGCTACAGCGAGAGTAAATCTTCTATATCTGTGAGATCCGGCAGGGTAACAGCTTCTCACCTGCAAGATCCTCAAGTAGTAGTTCCTCATCTAAGTTCTCCAGCCAGGTGTGTCTGTATGTGCCAGGGCTGGAGAACATGACACCATCTCAAAAACAGGTGATCTTGGCTTGTGGGGCCATCTCCAATGCCTCATCTGGCCTGACTTTTGAGTCCACTGAGATCTCAGTACTATATGGGGAAGTCCTAGGTAGGCATAATTTATTCTAGTGATGATGTGCTTTCCTCCCACAAGACTCCAAAAACAGTGTCTAGAGCAGCCTTTCTCAACCTTTTTATCCAGGAGGGCCTATTGAAATATCCCTGCCTAGAAATTATTATATCTGCAAGCCCCTCACCAATATTGATTGATTGATTTCAATCACGATCTTTCACAGAACCCTCAGTTATCTCTCATGGAACCCTAGTTGAGAAACCCTGGCCTAGAGGTTCTGGGGAATGACAAGAAAGACTTATGTTTCTGGTTCCTTTTCCTCCTTCCTCTACATTCCCTACAACACTCATTCTCCACCTGAGAGAGTGGGATACTATGAGCCTCTGAGCAGACATGTGAAAGTTCTGGGAAAAATCTGTCAGTGGGAGAAGAAGTGATAGAGGAAGGAAACCTATGTTCTGTTCTTGTAGGCCAATCTATCCCTTGAATGGTGGAGCCATTTCTGCTCCTTGTGGGATGTGGAGGTTAGATCCCAAACATAAGGAACTCTATTCCTCCTCCTTCATCACTTAAGACACAGATAACCTGAGCATAAGTAATTTAGCTTCAAGAGAGGAATGTGGACTGGGCTAAGCATTAAGATCTGGGAGCAACTGCAAAGCTGCTGCAGCTACCACACTGACTCATCCCCTTGTCACCATAAACTGCTCAGCATGCTTATGGGATCCTATTATGACTGATTTATGATTGTAACAAAGTTGGCTGATGATGCTTACGGGATCAATGAGCAGAAGCTTCTTCATTTGCTGGTGCTACTTCTGCTGATTTCTCTGGTCAGTTCAAAGTCTGGTGCATCTAGAACAGGGGTAGGAATCATGTGGCCTGCCAGATGTTGTTGGGACTGCAAATCCCAGCAGCTCTAGGCAACACAACCAATGATAAGAAATGCTAGGAGTTGTGGTCAATATTATCTCCACCTCTGCTGAAAAATGTCAGACCTGGCAGTAGCTTTACTTATATATTGGAACCTACAGGAGGCAGGGCAGAACAGTGCCTCTGTGGCATTCTTCATGCTTTGGATGGAATGGTCTGACTCAGCTGAAGGGGGGAAGCCTAGCTACCTCTTCCTCACTGAACACTGGCTGGTGTTTGTTCCATTAACTGGGTGACTCTCTTGACTGCAGGCTACCACATGTATATTGACAGAATGGCAGGGGGAAGGGTTACTTCTCTCCTACAGCATAATAAATTAAAAATGAAAGTACTGATCATTCTCTGTGAGCCACAATCCTGGCCTTCTCACTTGCTTTCCAGAACATTTTCCCTGTTACAAACATTTAGGAGGGGCCAGTCTCCAGAGGCATGGACAGCCCCTTCCAGGGGAGAAGATGGACCCCTGCTTTGTATCATGTGGATGGGGCTAACTCCAAGGTATTAGAATACCCTGCAGAAGATACAGGAAAATCATGATAGTTCAAGATTTCTAACAACTAGGAAACCCTCTCTTTCATCTTTAGTATATTTTAGGAATGAAATGAAAAATTGTTTGTTCTTGACAACCTACCCAAATATGTATTAGTATATCCTGCACATTCTAAGGAATCCTATTGAACACCTCAGTCCCCATTTAGTTGGTTTTAGTTCAGATCTTCTTCTTACCATTCATCTTCTTTCTTTACCTTGTTTTTCTCTCTTCTTCATCTTCTTTCTGATTATATGTATTCTACCCTTTTTCTGCACCTTTGTTCATTTCTCATTCTTTTCTCCTCCAGAGTTTGAAAAAAATTCCTTTTTGGGTAATAGCTCCCACAATCTCCCAACCAGCATGGCTATGCATGGTGGTGGTGGTGGGGAGGGCGGTCTGGGAACTGTAGTCTAAGAAGTAACTGAGCTCTTCTCTCCTGTTGTGGAAATACTGTCTGGCCACCATAACTGATGCATACTATTTTGTAGCTATGTCTATGCTGTTGCAGAACGGCTTAAGGGATACCGCCCCATCTGTCTTCCTTTCATGGTATCTATGTCTACTAACTCTGGCTTTCTTTCCTTTGCTCCCCCTTCATTTCAGCTGTTCCATCACTTATATCTGCTGGGTTGGTCTCTTTTCTTCTGCCAAATACCCCGCCTTTCTTCTTCCCCACCCTCCCCAAATCTCAAATGATTTCATCTCCCTCTCACAGTCCATCCTTCTGCATCTCTAACACTTCCAGGCCCTCACTCAGTCCCTCCAATACAGAGAAGAGGCAGCAGCAAAGAATTTGCTGCTGACCGCTGCATTGCTAGGAGGCAAACACATGCCCGGCCTTGTGCAGGCCAGTTTCCGCCTGAGTGCCCCAAGTCACATATCCCCAGCATCATCTCCAGCGCTGAGGAAACAGATGGTATAATAAATAAGCGCAGTCTGATAGGGGGATGAAGGGGGCGCCTGCTTAGGATAAACTCCCCCCCCAAAAATAATAAACATACACATATAAATTTGAGTAATATTCAGATGAGCCTGTTTCAGACCAGCTCCCTTCTGGTACTGTGGAGTGAAAGAATGGCTTTACTTTGGCTTAAGCATCAAGTGGAATATACAGGAGACCATACGAGAAGAAAGGCAGGGGGGAGGGAGAATAGATTCAGGATGGGGTTTAAAACCTGACCTTAAAATGTGCTTGATAAGCTAGAGACAGGAAGGTGCTGAGAGATCTGTGACTGGTTTTGCAGAAGAGAGAGGAGGAGACATGTAAAGGAGCACACATCTGTTCTCCTTTCCAGGCTTTAGTAACAGAAAGTCATAGTCAGTGCCTATGGATGTGTAGAAATCTTTGGCAGGGCACAAGACAACCCTTTACAGCTTAGGAAGAAGAAGTACATGTACTTAGTCGCCTGCCACTCAGCAGCCTCTTCTTTGGCTATGCACTTTCTCTACCCTGTCTCTTCCTGCAAGCCCCTGTCACTTCCGTTTAGTTGTGTCTCCAATCTGTGAGAACAAGTGAAAGCCACACCACTGGGATGACTTCGGCAACAGGGCTATCGGCAGCAGAAGTAGCAGCAGCTGTGACTCAATCCTTGCCCAAGAGAAACATCCCCAGGCTTTCCAACATGAGAACATAGAGGATGGAAAGAGCTTTTGTTTGGAGGCTCAGCTTTTGACACAGACATACAACACTCTTTCCTACTAAACTTAAGTCTAATCTAGGATGCTGACTACAGGCACAAAATTAGCTACAAAACATTTTCTAAGAATTCCCTGCTCAGCTTTATCCTCCATTTTGTTTTTCTGTTTTCCTTCTTTTTTTTCTTAACACTGAGAAATCACACAAATCAGGTCCTTTGTGTGGATCCTGGGCGCAAGACCAAACAAGGCCAGAGCTGCACAGTCTGGCTTCGGTTAATCTACATTTCACTGCTCATCTTAGCTTTGGGGTCCATTGCACAGTCAACGATCTATGATTCCATTAACTGCCCTGCTTCCATCCTAAGGAATTCTGGGATTTGAAGATTAGGGAGGGGCATTTAGAATTCTCAGATGGAAAGCTGTTGTGCCTCACCACACTACAAACCCCAGGATTCCTTAAGGGGCTATCATGACAATTAAAGTGGAATCATAGTGCTATAAACGTCTTGTGCAAAAGAGCTCTTAGTGAAACAATGACAGGGATTATTCTGGTTTTGCCCTTTCCTCCTGCAGAGATTTCTAAACATGCTAATTATCCCAGTCTGCATCATCCTTGCATGTGTTGTGTGCTTTCAAGTCATTTCCGACTAATGGTGACCCTAAGGTGGACCTAACACAGGGTTTTCTTGGCGATAATTGTTCAGAAGGGGTTGACCTTTGTCTTCTTCTGAGGATGAGAGCATGTGACTTGCCCAAGGTCACCCAGTGGGTTTTCATAACCAAGCAGGGACTTAAACCCTTGTCTTCACTCTCCAGAGTCATAGTCCAATTTGCAAACCACACCACACTGGCTATCTGCATCATCCTTGCACCCACATAATTATTTTGGCTTGAACTTTTCTCCCTTGGACGAATCTCTTCAGGTATCCAGTTCTCTCATACAAGCATATGCATGAGAGGTATTTATTCTGAATTTCTGGCACAGACAACAGATGCACACTTTGCACAGGCCACACCCAACAGAAGCACAGTATGTTCAAGAGATCCACAAAGAACTGAATCATATGTACACTTTACTCTGGCTCCATTTGGAGTTTTCTAATTTTGCCAGAAATACAAAGTGAAACTTGATACAATACACATGTGGTCCTGCACTGCAGTGGTCTTCTTAGAATCTTTTAGTGCCTTTATTTCCAGTACAATACAAAAGTTTTCTGCTTAGTTTTTAGCAGCAAAAGTATCTTATGTCTCTCCCCATACGTATTACAGACTAGGACAGAACTGAACGCTGACTTTTTGATACCTATGATACCCAGATTTTGTGAGTCTAAGATGACTAATGTAGTAGATGGCATAGCCAGTCTACTATATGAAAGATGTATTCTGAAAACAGGATGGGAGACACCAGATCTGAGGAAGCGGCCATTACAGTTGTACAGGGCAGGAAGAGATATGGAAAGGGAAAGCAGTTACATTTTATACAACAGGACAGGACTAAGGTGCTATTTGTCCCTAAAATGTCCCCCAGCTCTAATAACCTGGGTGGTCCAAGCAACATGACCTTTGAGTTGAAAATGTTGCTGGTGAATGTCAGGTTGGTAAAAAGGAAGACAGCTGCTATTGAGGACTTGATTCTGAATGAGCATGCTGATTCAGCATGCACCACAGAAACCTGGCTGGATGAGGCAGGAAGTGGGTTAATATCTCTCAGTTTTGTTCAGCAGCAGGCAAGACCTAGGGGCTGGGAAGGCAGAGTTGCAGTAGTCTATCAAAATTCCATCTCCTTGTATAGGTTCCTCATCCCACAGTTTTGTTGAGTGTGTTTACCTGAAGCTGGAGGGCCAGGACAGATTAGGGATTCTGTTGGTGTACTGCCTACCCTGCTGCTCAACAGTCTCCCTTCCTGAGATAACCAGAATGCTCTCAGGGTTGGTGTTGGAATCTTCCCGGCTTGTCATACTGGGGGATTTCAACATCCATGCTGAGACCACCCTGTTGGGAGCAGCTCAGCTTCAAGTCTGCCATGATAACCATTGCTCTGTCCTAAGTAGTATCTGACCCTATTCATGCTGCTGGGCATACCCTGGACCTTGCTTTCTGTAGTGAGTGGGGTGAATGTGGTCTGGGACTACAGGAACTATCTCTAGTTCTGTTCTCATGGGCACATCATCACCTGGTGGGGTTTAGATTTGCAGAGACTCAGAACTTCTGCAGGGGGGAACCATTAAGATGGTCCGCCCCAGGAGGCTTATGGATCTGGATGGACTCCGGATGGCTCTTGGAGGGTTTCCTGCTGCCTTGACAGGCGGTCCTGTCAAAATCCTGGCTGATCTCTGGAATACAGAAATGGCCAGGGCAGTGGACAAGATTGCCCCTGAGCATCCCTGCTCATGGAGTGGAGCCAAACCTGTCTCCTGCTATTCCAGGGAGCTGATGGTGATGAAACACGTGAAAAGGTGACTAGAGCGACATCAGTGGAAAACTTGGGATGCATCTGATCAAACACAGGGTAAAACTTATCTGAGAGCCTACTCTGAGGCAGCAAAGTCAAAATTCTTTTCTGCTTCTATTACATCTGCAGGGAGCTTGGCAGTAGAGCTGTTTCAAGTAGTCAGAGATCTTTACACACAGGCCCAAGAGAGGAAAATCCAAACCACTCAACAGTCTGCTGTGAACAATTTGCCTGGTACTTTGCAGATAAAATTGCTCGGATCAGCTCTGACTGGAATGCTACGATTGATACAGATCTTGTGGATGTAACTCTGGCCTCTGCTTGTCCAGTGGTAATGGATACTTTTCAATTTGCACAGTCCAAGGATGTGAACAGAATTCTTAGAGATATGAAAGCCACCACATGTGCTCTAGAACCTTGCCCTTCCTGACTTATTAAAAAAACTAGAGGGGGACTGACGAAGTGGTCACAGTGTGGTTAGTGCCTCCTTAAAACACGGTAAAGTTCCAGCTTGTCTCAAGGAGGCTGTTAGAAAACCAGTACTAAAAAAGCCATCCCTTAATCCCACCATTTCGTATAATTACTGGCCAGTCTCTAACATTCCATTTCTGGGCAAGGTACCAGAGCATGTGGTGGCATCTCAGCTCCAGGGGTTTCTGAATGAAACAGATTATCTAGATCCATTTCAATCTGGTTTCAGGCCTGGCTATGGGACTGAGACTGCTTTGGTCACCTTGGTGCATGACCTACACCTGGTGTCCTTGTTGGTTCTGCTGGACCTTTTGGCGGCTTTCAATATCATCAACCATGGTATCCTTCTGGGTCACCTTGCAGGGATGGGACTTGGGGACACTGTTTTACAGTGGCTTCATTCCTTCCTGGAGGGTCTAACCCAGAAGGTGGTGCTGGGGGACTCCTGTTCGACCTCTTCTCCTTTGGCCTGTGGAGTCCCTCAGGATTTGGTTTTGCTACCCATTCTATTTAATATCTACATGAAATTGCTGGGAGAGGTTGCCTGGAGTTGGGATGTAGTGCCATCAGTATGCAGATGACAGCCAATTTTATTACTCTTTCCCACTTCAAGCCAAGAAAACTGTTTTGGTCCTTAACCAGTGTCTGTCATCAGTAATCAATGGGGCAAGAATGAAGGTGAAAAAAATTGGATGAGAGCAACAAACTGAAACTTAATCCAGAGGTGCTCCTGGTCAGCTGAAAGGCAAATCAGAGAATGCAGTTTCAGCCTGTGTTAGATGGGGTTACACTCCTCCTGAATCACAGTTCACAGCCTGGGGGTGCTCCTGGATTCAACTTTGAGCCTGGAAGCCCATATTTCAGCATTTGTGCATTTGCACAGCTAGGCTTATGGACCAGCTGCACCCATTCCTCGAGACACCAGTTCTGGCCACAGTGACACAAGCCTTGGTTACATCCTGGTTGGATTACTGTAATGTACTCTACATAGGGCTGCCTTTGAAGAGGGTTTGGAAACATCAACTGGTCCAAAGAGCCGCAGTCAGATTGTTAACTGGGGCTGACTACAGGGACCATATAACACCCCTGTTGCAACAGCTCCACTGTCTGCTGCTGTGCTTCCAGGCACAATTCAAAGTGCCAGTGATGACCTTCAAAGCCCTACACAGCTCAAGTCCAGGTTATCTGAAGGACTGTATTCTCTCTTATGAACCAGCCTGGACTATGAGATCTGTTGAGGAGACCCAATTCTCTGACCCACCACCCTCACGGGTACATCTGGTGGGAACACAAGAAAGGGCCTTCTCAGTGGCTGCCCCCAGGCTCTGGAACTCTCTCCCAGAGAAGTCAGACTGGCATCCTCTCTATTATCTTTCCATAATCAATTAAAAACATTTTTATTCCAACAGGTGTTCAGTGTGTGAGTATATGTGGCCTGTCTTATAGATGTGCTGGATATTATTAATTGTGTTGCTGATGGGTGGGTTTTTAATTATTTATTTTAACATTGTTTTAATTCTTTTTGACTGTTTAATTATGTAAAGTCGAAGGCTTTCACGGTTGTAATCCATAGGTTGTTGTGGGTTTTCCGGGCTTTGAGGCCGTGTTCTATCAGGAGCAAATACTAATAGAACATGGCCTCAAAGCCTGGAAAACCCACAACCACCTATGTTTAATTATGTTTTCCCTTTTGTATTCTGTGGGTTTTAACTATGTCTTTTTAATTGTTGTAAGTGGCTTTGAGTTCTAACCTGGGAAAAAAGCAGGGTATAAATAAAGATGATGACGATGATATAATCTAAGATGCCTAACTCCTTTGTGGAGTTGGCTTCTTGATTTCTTTGCCACTGGCTTCCATCTACCACACATATGGGCAATCATAGATACCCTATAATTCTAAAGATGCCCCCATGATGTGATGTTTCGAAGAGAAGGCATAATGTGATTTATGTGTCTTTTGAAATGTCTTGAAAGCTTCTACTTTCCTGAATAGCTGCCTTTGTGGATATTTATGTATGTATGTATGCATGTACGTATGTATTCCTGCATTGTTGCAAACAGGCAGGTGTATGTGTGCCTATATGTGTGTCTGCAAGTTGCTTGTCAACCTATGGCAAACCCATGCGTTTCATAGGTTTTTCTTAGGAATACTCAGAAGCAGTTTTGCCAGTTCTTTCCTTTGAAATGTAGCCTACAGCACCGATATTCATTGGCGGTTTCCCATCCAAGTACTAACCCAAGGCTGACCCTGCTTAGTTGATGAGATCTGATATCTTTAGGGCACTTAGCCCCTGCTTGCAAACTGGTAACTAACAAGTTGGCCCCATTTTCTTTCCTGTTTGACGCATTACCCTTGATTTAATGCAGATGATGGGCTAGAGAGCCAAGTGTGCATATCAAAGTAGTGATGTATCCCTATCATTTATAGTCTGACATTTTAAATATATCAACAAACACCTATGCATTTTTTACACAAACAGGGGGGTAAGCATGAGAGTAAAACTCAGTTTTATTAAAATCTTAACTCATACAGAACAAAAACAAAACAAAATAAAAACCACCCAGTATTGTCTGTGGTTTGGTATACTACTGCTTAATCCAAATCAATTAATTTTGAGTTGGGTTTGCAAAACTGCAGATTCTGCTCAGAGTTAATAAGTCAGATGACCTTTTGCCAAGAGCAAGGAGCAGCTTAACAAGCTGCAAGAACAAAAAAGCAGTCTCTGGAAGAGTGTCCATTCTAGAAATCTACTCTACACCTTAGCACAATTATAGACAAATTAGCTGAACTATCCACTCTTTGCAATACTAAAGAGAATCTTCAGGTTACTTCTTAACTAGTGTACTTGGACTTAAGCCCCATTTGCTACCATCAGTAGCAAATTTGGTGAGACAAAATTACATTAGATCCAAGTACCCAATTAGTTTGTAGTGTGTTTCAAAGAGCCATCATGAGTTATTGAAAGTTTTAGTGGTTCAGTGGAGAGCACTAAATGATCTCAGGGTATCTGAATTCAAATCCCATTGAAACCACACCATTTCAATGTCATTGTCAACTTCTGTTCCTCTTACAGGAATAAGAGTGACAAATAAGCTAGCTGGAAGCATGAAATAAAAAATTACATAGCACTTTGTACATTCAGAATGTTACCTGTCAGCAACGAAATTCATTATCCTGTACCTGGGCAACTATTTGGGCCCAAAGCACTACATAGTCAGAATGTTGCTATTTGCATTTACTTTACACAGCAGAAAATAAATGCACAAAATGCTGGGTACAGAAGAATGGAACCTTTGATGTTTTGAGAGTAAAGCAGATGAGGAACACTGGGATTTTAAAAAATTATATATGAGTATGCAAGACACAAATGAGGAAGTCAGGAAATCATCACAAGGATCTGTCTTTCGTGTGTTTATGTAAAACCTTAACAGCATTCTTTTCAATGCATTAACTTTTAATTATTACTTCTCCTGGTTGCTTTGTAGTTTTTGCATGCCTTAGGGTTTGTTGTATCTTTTTTTGGTATCTGAAAACCTAGTCCTATGCATTCTCTGGAAGCAATTAACAAGAAGTGTGTGGAGAGATTCTGCATGGTGTAGCAATTTGAATGCTGGACCAGAACTCTGGGAGACAGTAGAGCAGTGATGGCAATCCACTGTGTGACCTTGGGCAAATCACACTCTCAGCCTTAGAGAAGGTGGCAATGGCAAACCACTGCTGAATAACTCTTGCCAAGAAAACCCTATGAGAAGGTTGCCACAAGTCACAGGCAACTTTAAGGCATAGAACAACAAATACAGTGGATTTGAGGACTGGCTTAGGGAAATCTAAACTAGCCTAAATCAAATGCTGCAGTTACATGGGGCAAACTGCTCACAGGTTTGGGACACAGAAATTACCCTTGTTTATTTACAGCACACTGTTCTCCACCTGTGGCGTTGGCAAATGAAATTCAGTGGAACAAGGGGTGGATCCCCCACATTCCAGTCTCCCATCAACCTCTTCAAACTGGCTCAAGAAGGCTAGGAAAATCTCTGGAAATAGTCTTCCAGTGGTGCAGAGAGTTGCAGGGAAATAGAGATGCTCCTCTGCTAATGCTAGCAGAATGTTCATTTTCACCTCCGCCAGCCATTTCTTTTGTAGTGATCACTTTCTGGGAAAACCAGCAATATTTAATTTTCTTGCATATCCATTGTGCATCCAGACTGATTAAAAAGACCAGAAAGCCTCAGACCTTGTTCTGTTCTTTCTGATTTTGGAGAGCCATATACATTTTGTTTATTCCATGTTTTCTGTTAACTCCTGGCACAATTAGAGACTTTCCATTCCAGCAACTTTGGTTAGCTTTTTTTAACTCAGTATAAAATCACAAAGAACAGGAACAAAATTTGGGACTTTTTGATCAGTCTGGAAGCCACCTTCCTAAGAGACCTTGTCACAAATTCCATGTTGTTTGTGTTCATACTTCATGTCTTGAGGGAGACTCATGAAATTGACCCCTTTCCCAACATTCACATATCAACACTGGGTAACTTTGATTCATTCTCAGAGACCAAGGCTAAAAGGCCATCCCAGGTTTCACTTTGAACAAAGGAAAAACACAAATCCAAGGGAAGAGATACATGATGCTGTGACACAACAATGAAGCTGCCCCCGCTCCAATGTGGAAGGGAAAGAAGAACACTCTTACATCAGAAAAAGAACAGCCAGTGCTGTGAAAGTTAAATAGCAGTCACCACAAGCTAGAAATCTGGAACTAGCTTGTCAACACTCAACTGGACGCCAGAATGTGAGGAAAGCACTTTAGCCTCACATGTACCAGCAGCATTTTCAGGACACATTAAATAACAGAAGAGGCAAGATTCCATAATTTCCCACAGCAACCCCTGCTGCTGCAAAGGACTAGAAAACCAGAATCCACAAAAAGTTTTTCAGAGATCCTCAAATGCTGTTTTGGGTCACAAGAACTATACGCAAGATGACAAGAGGAAACTGACTTTGATTTCTCCTGCACTGCTGTTGCAGTACCTTAATGAGATTTTTCTTTTACTGTGGATTTTTAGTATTTCTGTTTTAACTGTTATTTAATGAGCTCAGCCTTGAAATCCTGTTAATAAAGGGCAGTATATAAATATTTAAGAACACATGAAGGTGCTTATACTGAGATATAAGTGATTATATCTTATACAGGCAAGCAGATGCTACATCAAAGGTACCACTTACTTCTGGAAGAGAGGCAAGCCATACCTGGGATGAAAGCAAGAAACCTACATCTCTATGTATGCAGGTGCAAGCACCCAAAGGTAGCAAGAGCTGCATAAAAAAAAGGAAGTGAGAGGTTGACACTGAATGTTTATTTTAGGAGGGCTGAAGGAGCAATCTACAACTAGTGGGTTACACCCTCATGCCAGCAGATCCGAGGCAGGAGACCCAAAGTTCTAAATTCATGAAATTTATTACTTTTATTTCTCCTTCAGTTTAATTATGTAGCCTTGCTTGCCTTTAGAAAATAGTTCAGAAAATAGCTTTCAAGGAAAGTGCAGAGAGCCTTTTTTTCTTCTTCTGCAGCCTCCGGGGGAAGGAGGACTGCTCCTTCAGTCCTCCAAGAATGGTCACTCATGGTAAGTGTCAACCCCTCATTCTCAGGCTGACTGAAGCAGCAATCCACAACTAGTGGGTTATATGTAAGTTCCAACTCAAGGGTGGGAATGGCTCCTTCCCTTTTGCACTATTGCCTGCAGAACAGACCTTCCAAATGCCGCTTGCTCTGACTTAAATTTGTCTATCTTATAATACTTAATTAAAGTTGCTGGCTTTTTCCATCCTACGGCTTTGCACACCTCTTCCAATGATGATAATACTTTGAACACTGCAACTTTTGCAATAGATCTTGTTGAATGTGCTTAGACCTGCTGAGATCTTGGCAGTTTTGGATAATCATAACACAAGTATATGCAGCTTTTAATCCATCTACACAACATTTGTTTTGATGCCCTATAACCCAAAGTTTCTGGGTGAAAGGAAATAAACAGTGCCTCAGTCCAATGAATGGCTTTTAATATCTGCAAATAAACCTTTACCACTTTTCTCACATTTAGTGAATGCCATCTCTTTTCCAGAGGATGAACTGGATTCAGGCAAAATATTGGTAATTCTAACGACTGATATACTTTGCCACCAAAAGACTTGGGAATAAAAGAGGGATCAATTGTCAGGGTCAGTTTATCCTTCTCAAACTTGCAAAAAACTGGATTAACTGATAAAGATGCTAATTCTGAAACCCTTCTAGCTGAAGTTATAGCAACCAAAAATACAACTTTAAAAGACAGCAGTCTCAAAGAAGCCTCCTTAAGAAGTTCAAATAATACTTTCAGCAACACATTTAACACCAAATTCAGATCCCAAGTTGGAAATCTGTGAACAGTAGGGGGAGTTTGAGAAATTGTGCCTTTTAGGAACATTTTAACATGTGGATGTACTCAAAGTGTCTTTTCTTTTATTGTTAATGCTGATGACAAGGCTGTCACTTGCCTTTTCAGTGTACTGGGTCTCAGACCTTTAGATATGCCATCTTGAAGAAATGCTAAAATCTCTCTTATTCTTGCATTATCAGGTATAACTGAATTGTGTGACCACCACTTTTCGAATGTCTTTCAGCTGGTCTCATACATGCACTAAGTGTTGGGGATGATAGGAGTTTCAGCCCCACGGAAATGTAGTGGTGCCCCATCTGCAAGGGAAATTGCTGTTATATTTGCATTTGTAACATCATTCAACAGCTTTAAATTGTTCAGCATGTGGTGAGTTGCACCACTGTCTAGCAACCACACACCACTCTCAGACTGTTCTTTTGCCACAAACACATGGCCTTCAGCCTGTGATGACACGCCCCTCTGCTTCTGGGCTGTCTTCTTCCCTCTGCTCGGCGCTGGCATTCTGCAGTCCTTCTGGAGATGCCCAACTCTCTTACATCTGTAGCAGCATCTGGCAAAGCTGCACACTGCTCCTTCTTCCAGGTCAGATGCCTCCTTGGGAGCTGCCTCTCCCTCCTGGGACTGGCTGCTCTCCCCTCCGACTGCAGTCTGGAATCGAACTGCTTACGTTGGACTTCCTCCGAAATCCTCCCGGCTACCAAGTCTACAGTCAGCTCTTCCTCATGCACACTCTGGAGGCTGTACATCAAAAAGTCCCACTCCTTAGTGAGGCTTCCCAGCAGAATAAAACTTTTCTGCATTTCTGGTATATTTACCCCTCTGTTGGCTGCCTCTTGAAATAACTGTTTCATCAGCATGAAGTGCTCTCTTACACAGCTTCCGGGACATAATTTTGTGTTATACAGTCTTTTTGTCCATAGCATATTGGACAAACACGAGGAAGATTGATGCACACGCTTCAGAGCCTCCCAGAGCTGATATGCTGTGTCCGCAGCAGCAGCGTGAATCAACTGGGAAGGACTTAAAGTAAGCAAAATAACTGCTTTGGCTTTTTTGTCATCAACCCTGAACGCTGCTATTTGAGCAGCAGTTGCTCCTTCTGGGGGCTGTCCCTCATTTTCCGAAACGTACCACAAGTTTTCCTTCGTCAAAGCGGCTCTCACATAAATTTGCCAGCTTTGATAATTAGCGTCAGTCAACTTTTCAAAACGCAGATAACCTCCCTCGGCCATGCTGCTGCCTTTGTAAGGAAAATTCAACAAACAAAGCAGCTGGCCGCAGTGACCTTGATGAGCTCCGGACTGAAGATTAACTGTCTCTCTGCCAAAACACAGACTCCCGAAGCACCGGAGAGCCAGGCAAACAGTCAAAAACAGTCCCAGTATCCAGAGGAAAAACAACTACAGGTGCGCTGTGGATGCTGTGCACTCTGGGCCTGTTGGGGATAATAGGAGTTTCAGCCCCACAGAAACGCAGCGGAAATACCAGAGTTCAGCGAGCCAACAGCAGCAGCCTTATTCCCCAGTAAGGATACTCACACACAGAGGAGTTTCTTCCAAAACAGGAGGCACTTTATCTTGCAGCAAAGTTCCGTTATATACAAAACATAGGACAGATGGACAAAAGCTTGCGCCAGGCACCAGGTTTGGTCAACAGACAAATACATACTGGCGTTGCTTTGTTATATACATATCTACAACCAATCAGGTAGAGGTTTGCACACCTCCCTCTACCATCTGCACACGACCCCAGTTTCTTATGTGACCTTGCAATTACCCACAGCTGGGGCACGATGCAACATCTTTGCAGTGGGCTGATCATTTTCCCAGGGTTCCCTGCCTGGAATCCCTGACAATAAGGTGATTGCCTCCCAAATGCCTAACTTGTTTTATACACTAACTCAGAATATCCTTACTGCAGCAAGTCTCTGTGCTCAACCTCTAAATGGTCAGCTGTCACCACTTAAGACTGGGATGGCAAATTGGTCCCTCTAGGAGGAAGTCTGATGTTGGAGGAAGACAATGCTGCTCTTCCACCAATATACTTTTCAGAAAAGAAAACCATTGTCTGCAAGGCCAAGGAAGAGCTAATAACACAGCCTAAGCCCCACAAAGCCTTATTTTCATGAGGACTTTTTGTATTATTGGTAAAGGGGGAAAAGCATGTAGTAGACCTTCTGACAACATCACTGCTAGGGAATCATGACTCTCTGCTCCTACACTGCAATCTATTGAATTTTTTTTTTTAAATTTGAAACTGTCTCCAGAGGCAAACCACTCTACTAAAAATCTCCCATACTGACTCTGTAACCAATCAAAAACCTGATGTTAAGACTCCACCCTCTAGGAAAGATTTTGTGCCTGCTTAGGAAATGCATCTTCTGATTAGAGGTTCTTTTTAAATAAGCATCTGTAAATGAATTAAAACATTTCTCATCCCAATTCAAAATCTCTGTCAGTTCTTTTATCAGTTGCCACAATTGGGATCCTTCATGGTTTGAAGGATATGCCTTTACTGTCATGTTGTCCCTGCAAATTTGCACACTGTAATGCTCTGTCATTGACAAAAAGTATATTAGAACTAGTCTCAATACTCTCATTTCTGAAAGATTGATGTTGAGCTCCTCTATCCTTTTATCCTCTCCTTCTACTACTATTTGATCCTTTTCCTTCTACTGATGTTTCCTCTAAAGACTCTTCTCCAAACAGAAGTTTTACTTTAAAAGGAGTTTATCAAATTGGCCCTAGACTTCAAATCAACCTCCCAATGCTTTAACTATAATTACTTTCTGTTTATTGTTGTTGCCATTATTTATCTGGCTGCAAATGCTATAGCATCATATCCTGTCCAGTTTGCTTGATGTGTGCTGAAGAACACATGCAGAAATATCTTCTACCTCTAATTCCTCCTGCACCAGCAGCATTCGTGCCCTTGCAAACACTGATGCAGCAACTCATGCCCTAATGGATAATGCTGCTACCTCATGTGCTTTCCCAGTTGCAGCATCAATAGTTTTTCATTCATATCCTTCAATGCTGTGTCTCCTTCGTGGGGAAGAGCAGCATGAGAAATTAAAGCACAGACAGGACCATCAACCAGTGGAACTGATAACTGGCCCATCAAGTCCTATATCCAATTAATCTTTTAGAGTTTAGAGATGTTCCCCATTCAGGTTGAGTTAAATCCGTAAACATCTCTGGCACTGGTTTGAGATGGCATATTCTGTAATATTGTTGCTACTTGACTATTTCTTTGTGACTTTTTATTTTCCTCCTTAAAATTCAATCTGCATCCTATACCTAAGGCCAACAGTACTTTTTAAAGCAGATCTTTACATTTTGCTTTAAGTAACGTGTTTTTTCCATTCTCTTTTACAGTTTCTGATTCTCAGCAATCAGCATTATCCCTGCCTGAGACTACTGAGTCCCTTCATACTCAGAACCTGAATCTGACAATATTCTCTGTTATCTAAATTCATTTCATTTCTCATATTTATTGAATTAATTTTATGTTTAGGGTTTTTTTCATGTGTGTACATTGCCTAGACTTCTCTGGTTTTGATGAAACCATCATTTCCCTGTTTTTTCTGATAATTAATTATTTGACCGTGAACTGTTTCTTGCATCCACTCTGAATTTTAACTGGCTCTGCATTATATAATTGAGACAAATTCATTTCGACTTTTCTCATTTAAATTTGAATTCATTGCCAAATACTGGATCAATTTATTGGATCAATCAAGTTACTCAAATTCATTGGATTAAAATTGCTTCGAATGATAAATGACGGCTGCATTTGTGCTTGAAGTTCCATATTTTCTATACATTTTCTATGTACTTTATTGCAAAAAGATTAGACTGTGACTCTCATGTTAATGGACTAGCCATATCATGACTGAGTCTGGCCTCCTGTACCTGCATTTGACTTTTAGTAAACAATGAAGTAAGAAAATGCATAAATTACTTATTGGTAGTCATTCTGTGACTTAAATTTAAAACGTTCCTTTGTTTTTCCTTCAAAGGAACACACTAAAAGAAGCCAAACAATATGTGTGACTGCACATTTGATTGACTGGACTTCTCTGATTGGGCCATAGGCTGTCTTGGCTCAGTCCTGCCTCTGACCTTAGAAACAGCCAAATCAAAACGGCACTCTGAAGTCACAACCGGACTAAAAACCTTTGTGCATTCCTCTACTGTCTTTAAATTCTTTCCAGGCAAGAGTTTTGACTTAATCTTTTCTTTTAATTTCACTTTTTTTTAGGTTTACTGTCCTTAACTGTATCACTTTCTTGGGTCTTACCACACCCTGTAGGTGGACTGCAGCACACCCCTCTGACTCACTGTCACTGAACAAATTAAAAATTTTCCTCAGTGCCATTTCTGCCATGAATTCAGAGGCTCACCTCTCAATGGCCAACTGAACTTTTCCTGATCTTTGGACATTTTCCTTACTCTCATTGACCAGCATACCTGTGCTTTTGGGGGAGATTTTTAAACCTGTTTCCTCCTTTGTTTGCCTTTTCTTTTTCTCTGAAGGCAAACAGGACTCACCTCTCTTGATATTAATATCCTGCGTTTTTTTTTCTCTTTAATAAATTCATGACCATAGTAAATATTATTTTTAGAGGGCGACTTTGTAAGATTTTAGACAGAGTTTAGAAAAACGAAGAGAGCGAGAAATTAAAAGTTGATCAGCTGGCAAGGCAGGAAATTTAAAACTGGAACAGTGAGAGTAAATGGATCAAATGGATTTAGAACTTTGGGTTTCCTGTGACAATCTGCTGGCATGATGGAATAACCCAATAGCTGTGGATTGCTCCTTCAGCCAGCCTGAGAATGCAGCATTTTCCCTTCTGTCAGCATCAGAATTCTGTTTTTTCTTAAGATGGCTCCTGACTGGGATTTATGACAAGTTTCTAGCAGAAGTCTTACTAATTCTTCCTTTAATGGATGCCTTTTGGGTAGAATTCAGATCTGACCAAATACTGTGCTATCTTCACATCTTCCTCATTCTTTCAGTATGAAATGAGTTTACTTTGTAAATTTTCTTCTGTTTTATAGGGCAGGTTCTACCCAAGGTACTGAATAAATGAAAATTCCTTTTTAAAGTAAATATATGTCAATGTTAAGCAGAAGTTTAATCAATAAACCTGTCTTCATCAATAGCAAGTTGCACACCATTTGTGATGAATATCTGTTGCATACGTTTTACTGAAAACAATGGGCCCTTGCAAGAACATCATTCACTGGGCACATGCAGAAAATCCTGGTAGCCTGCTGCTCCTATCATCAGTAAATGAGATTGCTCACCTATTACTTTTATTACGTTCACCATACCTACATTTTTTGGTATCTGCAGATGGTATAGTGAAATTTCAACTGGCTTCCAGTAAGTGCATTAAACTTACATATGTTGGGATATGTTAATATTGTTGGAGTTAATAATGTGTTATGTGTAGGTTTAATAATGTGTTATTTTTAGACTTTATTTTATGAGCTGCATGTTATGTCCTTCCTTGAGCCCTTGAGATAAGAATAAAAAGCAGAATAAATTTATTATGACAAGTCTTTCCAGTATATTCTCTCTTTCAGAAGGAGCAAGGGGTATTTTTTATCATTCCCACAAAAAATTCTTTATATCTCATAGTCAAATGATCAGAAGCCTGTAAGTTTGTACAATGTGACAATCACTAGTAAAATGGAAGACATTATTTGACGAAAGCAACTTTCTAACTTACACATTTTGTAAAGCAAAATGGTATCCAAGAGGATGTTATGCAAACCATTGAAGAAATTTTTTCTACCCCATATCACTTCCTTAAATGATATCCGCACCAGAAGAGGGCAATACCTTCCCAACTAATAAAAAGTAGAAAGAAAAGATCTTGATAGATAAATAGCTTCCAGAAACCATAGAAGAAAGAACTAAATCAAAACACAATGATCTGTGAAGTCAGGAACAGAGAGACACTACAGAGCTCCAAACAGTGGTAAATACCCAACAGAGCAGAGGTGGGAATTGCATGGTTCTTAAGACGTTGTTGGATGGTTAAGATTGCTGGGAGCTGTAGTCCAACAACATCTGGCATGCTGTGTGATTCCTATCCCTTCACAGACTTCACTCATGAAAAGCTTTATCTGTGATCAGAATATAATGATTCTATTTTTGACTCTCATCTCTGGTTTCTTCTAAAAGAATATTTAATGTTATCTGTTCCTTGTAGTTTAGTTGCACCAGGATGGCCAAGTTATTATTTGGCTTGTACATGTTGCCTGTCAATTTTCTCGAGTAGGTTTTGTTTCTGGAAATTTCTCACAGTAGCTATACGATACTTACTTTCACAATATTTAAACAGTGAAATTATTAAAAACTCACAACCACCACTCCATTTAAAATCTCATGACACAAGATAGGCAATAACAAAATAAGACATGGAAGACAGTTGCAGACAAACACCTTCTTTAGATTGTTTCCCTTAGAATTACCAGAAGGAAAATTAACATAAGACAACCAAGGTCTAATTTCCACTTTCTTGCATCATTATCTATGATAATGAAACATTTGCTTATTCCTAGGCTTAAGACAAAAAGCAAAGTATGCACATTATACTCAAACCAGCGAATGAAAGGTTTCCACCTTCTCCTTGTACAGTTGGTAGAAGGAATTTGCTAAAATGTGAAAAGGAGCTTCATAGTTTTCCACTTCTTTCTGTAAAGAAAATAACAACATGAAGGGAGTGAGAAGGAAAAGGTTTTGTTTAGTTATTTCATCAACAAACTATTTCCGGAAACAAACCAAGAAGTTCAAGCCAACAGGATCAAACACTGAGGAAACAGTAAGTTTTATTTTGCTCTCTTGAATTTCTTGGGTTGTGAATGCAGTTCTTTACATACACACAATTACATGAAGACACTCACAACTGAAATCTCACAGTACTCCAGGCCATTGGTTTCTGCCCATTGTTGCGCATGATTTCGCTCCACAACTCGCCTATCAGTCAAATCAGTCTTATTGCCCACTAATACACCTAAAAAAACAAAAGGAAGAGGAATAAAAACAACAAACTATTAACAACAAGCACCATGACACATGGCAAGTTAACATGCCACAAAACAAGACAAGAAAACGGACTGTTTCACAAGTTAACAGATAACAACACTCAGGGATATGTACTTCCTGTGTTTGTTTTAGATTCTAACTGAATAAACTGAGGAAAGCCAGTTCAGCCACTTGGAATTAAGATGCAACGGTCTGTCATAATTTATGAATAAGAAATACAGCTCAAAATACATAGACTTGCAGAATTTCTTACCTGGTATGTGCATTCCAGACATCTGGGACCTCACCTTTTCTAGCCACTTAGTGCAATTACTGAAAGATTGTTCACTGGTGACATCATACACAATACACAGAACGTTTGGCTGTTCCCACTGTGAAGCAAAAGGAAAACACTATAAACCATATGTGAATGGATCCGGTCAACAGCAACTACATCCCCAGGAACTTCATAAAGACAGAGAGTAAGTAATTTTGGCAGATACAAAGAACACCACAAAACCCAAGCTAAGAATAAGGAAACCAATAAAAAGGATCCTGTAATCCATTCCCTGTAGAAATAACCTTGGTATTCAGAGGGAAAGTGACATTTCTGTGTTTCAGACACACTCCTACTCCAAAATTCATCAAAGATCAAAAACATTTTAAAAAACTGTCAATAGATAGACTGGGAATTCATGGCACAGTGGTAACTTGTCCATACTGCAGCAAAATATATATTTTTTAACATTTACACACTAGGACAGTGATCCTGCATATACTTACCTGGCAGGAAGCCCCACTGAGCTCAGTGGGACTTCCTACTGAATAGATATGCAGAAATCTGTCCTGTAACATCAAAGTAGAGGAAATCTAAAACTGCACCAAATAAAGGTATAACATGTTTTCCCACACATGCTTATTTATTTTGCAGCGAACTAGCAAATGCTTTAGATGGGTGCAGGCTAACTTAAGGCTCTGAATAGTCTACTTAAAAAACAAACAAAATTAAAATACTTATGGGTCACCTATGTACTTGAAATTTACAATGTGAAGATGCACAAGCAGGTTCTCTGAATTAATAAGACACAATCCAACTGTATAAAATAATCCCAAATACACATTCTTGCTGGATCAGACCAAGGTCTACAAAATCCAATGGATTTCTGTCAGCAACCAGCAGCTATTAAATGGTCCAGCCAAAATGGTCCACTTCTTGGCTGCAGTCCAACTCCACCCCCCAAAAAATATATTTGTTGGGGATTCTGCACCCCCCTTCCATGATTCAGATACTATCAAGGAGAAAAGAAGGTAAATAAATTACTCTTTCTTTTTATGTGTGTTTTAATTAGGATGTGAGCATCCATTTTTCTGTTTTGTTTTGTTTTTTACAGCACATCTCTTAGAAGAAGACTTCTGTAGTATACTTGCCAGTTTCTCAAGCATCTCAGCAAAGAGTTCCTTGCCCCCTGAGTCAAAAAGGAAGAGTTCCTGAAATTAGAAGCAAAAATAAGGTGGAGCCATGGAATCTTCCATAGTAAGCACATATATTTGAATACCAGATTCATTCAGAACTGGCAGTAGTCACAAGAAAACAAGTGACCACCCTACTCAGAGGCTACTTGCCTTGCAGAATAGTGTGTCCTTCTCTGTGTGTATCCATATATAATCTAGCAGACTACATACAAGTTTACTATTTTGTTTTTAAAAACTGCACAGTCCTTAACTCCATAACCTAAAATGTTTCTGGAGGTTATATTTCAACTGTAAAACTATTCCTACTTGTCCCCCAAAACAAATTGCCCATGGCTGAATCACTCAATAGTGGTACAGCAAAGCTATATCAGGCGGTGTGTCAGTATACTTAAGTTGGTGCATGGATTTTGAAGTGCTTTCTCATAGCCATTAAGTCTCCAGGCCCAGCTTCTGCTCTCAATATTAGCTTACTGTAGACACAAAGGGACACTTGGGATTTTAAAACAACCATACATTTGTTAATCAAATAGACAGGAGACTCAATCACTATAACATTCTTTAAATAAATCCAGTAACTGGGCTTTCTGCACTGCCAATATTAAGGTTCCACATTATATTAATACAAACACAGAAGATCCATTGAACAAAATTAAACTAATCCAGATAAAGTCACTAAAAAAGACAGAGAACCCTAAGTAGTATTTGTTTCAAAGTGCGCGCGCACACACACACACATATCCAGTTAAATGTTAACTGGGCTCACCACACTATCACTTGTCTCTGGAATAGGTACTGTCTTCACCAGCAGTTCTACTCCTGTTGTCTGTCAATCAGAATGAGGAAAACATGTCAGAAAGATTCAGAGAAAGCCAGTCTATTTTCACACTAAGCTTGCCTGGAGTTAACAGAACCCTTTGGGTCTTTCAAATCATCTTCACAGTATGTCTCAACGACAGCTTTTCTTCAGTCAGAGAAACACTCAAAAATCTAAAAGGTGAACGTTTGGGACTAGGATAAGAAACAAAACTACACTGAGAATTTACTTGTTCACCATAATGCAAAGTTTATTTTTAACACAGGCTGAAGACTCGCTCTAGATTATCTCAATTCTGGTTCATACATATATTGAGCAATGATTCTTGGGGAGAAGTAGTGTACCCTCCCTCCTCCTCATATAGGCTGATGCAACAGATCGACGTCAACATGGAGACTGTACATCCGGGTGCCTGACATACTCAATTCTCTTTCAAACTGGGCTTCTACATGTACAGGTTTCTGCACAGGGTACATCGTTCATATTTCTTTAAGTAAGCAGTGCAAAATGAGATAGCTGACATTCCTGCATCTGAAGAGGACTGGCTGCACAAGTCTATGAACTGGCTAGAGATAAAGATATTCCTGGCACTTTTCTTATAGGTTATGTTTACGATGCTTGGCACTGTTAGTAACCCTAACAGAAATTTAACATCTACATTTGAAAAGATCACATTGCCTTGTCCCTTCCACATTTCTTATCATTCAGCTATATGGCTTACCAGTGTATAGTTTTTTTGGAAATGTGCTCCATCATTGCAGAACATATGGATCAAGGCACTCTTCCCCACTGCTGAATCACCTGTATAACAAAGAGAGGGAAAAGAGCTCAAAAGAGTTTCCATGCTAAGAACTTACTGGTTTTCTTCCAATATAATACTACTTGCAAAAAAAATTTGATAAAACAATGTAAACAAGGAATAGCTTAATCCTATGCTTTCTATCCTTGCTGGAATCTAAATACATAAGTACTCTGGCTTTGCTCTTTTTCAGAATTCAGAGTAGACTTAAGTTTGTGTGAACCTAACAAAGTGTACATTTTTGTTATACAAAATGACAGCCATGGAAACTTGAGCATGGGACTACAAGAGGTTGGGAGTAAAAGGTGACTTATTTCTCTCTTTGCTGTAATAAGAAACTAACTATGACAACAAACTCTAGTACTCTATTACAAAAAATTCCAAAGCAGCCCATTTTTTATGATATCATATAGGCAGAAAAGAATTAATGTTTCTACTATATCCTCCTTTCTCTGGTAAATGGTCAGACAGACAATGGGAAATGTATTCAAATTCTGCTTAACTCCCCTTTTTGCCTTTCTAAGAACTGAGACCTGAATCAAACTAGATCCAACTAAAATAAATCCATTAAATCAAGTTTTGCATGGCGCATCAACATACGTAGATCCCCTTGATTCAACTAGATTATTCTTATTGGGACCATCTGCTGGATTTAGACCTGAGTTTTTAAATAACTTAATGTTCTACAACACTAATTTTTCTAATAAGTAGTCCACGATTTAGTATGATAAACAAAAGGGATGTGATAGAGATGTTCTTGATACCAAAAGAGTTCCTTCCTTGTCCCAATTTTATAAGATTGGTAAGTTTCCTTGAGCTTAATATCTGGAATTGAAATCTCCTGAAGAAAGAAATTGCATCTTTCTGTGCACACGTCTAGTACTCAAATGGTAAGTCAGCCAATCTTTTATGAATGAATAACTCAGAATTTTCATATTTCACAAGTTTTGGAAACAAATTGGCTGTAGCTATAACAATGTGTATGCAGTGCTGATTCATCAGCAGCTCTGCTGGACTCCATATATTCTTGGGGAGGGAGTGTTGTGTGTGTGTGTGTGTGTGTGTGTGTGTGTGTAACAATGCAACAGGAGGAGACTGTGCTGCTTTGAAGAATTTGAAAGCAATGTCAGAGGACTGTGACCTGTTATTTGTCCTCATAATGGAGAGTACAGTAATCACTCTTTCTACATTTATGCTCTATAGTTCTGCTGTCTCCAAGTACTAGGAATAGCACTCTATGACAACAAGCTTGTGCTTGAAATTTAGTGTGCTGGTAAAATTGGTGAACCAGCTGTAATGCTGGCAGATCATTACTCTGTCTTGAAGCATGAGTAAATTCCTGACCACAGAAAAAGTAAGCTTCTCATGAGGATACTGAGCTGTTCAAAATCTGTTGCAGTTATGTACCTAAGCAGAGGGCTTTTTTTTTGTCTTTTTGGTCATACAAACCATCAGCCTCCCATACTTCATGTCTACAATGAAATCCACATAAATAGCAAGTTCTTGTTCCTCACATAATTTGCCTGGACATGATGGCATATGCATTCTGCCCATGAAAGAGTATCAACTGTTATTAATACTTTCCCAAGGATGCAAGTTAATTTTCTTATCTAGAGATGATATCTTTAGCCAATTAGAGAAAGTTCACCAAGGGGTTTATACCAAAAAGAGATACAAGTGGTTTAGAATCTGCACAGTAAACATTATATCAAGAAGGTATATCCTCAACCTGGTGTCATCTAGAAACTCTGGAGTTGAAATACAGCATTCTAGTGATGCTTGCGGATGGGCTGGCTACTGGATGGCTACGATGTTGTGCGGAACTGCAGCCGTAAAATGACTACAACCCACAGGCACCACATTTTAGTGACGGCATGCAGAAATGGCCTAAGTATAACCAGTATGGTACCATGCCACTCTGGACACACCTGAGCTAATTTTGGAAGAGGGGTCTGGCCAGATTAGTACTTGTACAGATTAGTATACAGGTGATTCACTAGAGCAACTGTTGTTAACAGGAAGCATATGGCCCCCAAGGGGTCCTGGCATATTTAAAGGGGATCACAGACTGAAAACTGCAAGAAGGGGAACTCTGAGGGTTTATGAAATATTCAAGCAGCAACCTTAATTGAAGTCAATAGTTCCCCTCCTATCTATACTATCTTTTTAACACACCACTTGAATTTGGCGCACCCAGTAAATCCTCTCACATCTCCATTTAAGAGCTAAAATCCATAAAAGAGGAGGCTTTTGTGATACATTTCATAGCCAATAAGAGCCCTGTGGGGTCTCTTGCACAGCCTGTTTCATGAGCCTGATATCATGAAACCTGCAGAAAAGCAGCAAGCTCAAGAGTTGCATTAGGCTTGATATATGCTTAATTTCATATAGTCTTTTTTTTTTTTTAAAAAAAGTTTTGTTCAGTATGTCAAAATGTTCAAGTTTTCTTGTTTAACAATAAATGATTTTCTGTGTTGTATCCCTGCTTGCCAGGTGGGCTCTGCAACCTGACAAGAGCTCTCAAGGGGACTGTGGCCAAAAAACAGTTAAAAAGGGCTGCACTGAGAACATCAGAGATCTTTGGGTAGTGCTAGGAAACCACTGAGACAGAACTTGTGATACTAGGCTAAATAGTAGCAGCATCCTACTGGCAACATCACTCATGCCATCTAGTATCTACAGCTAGAATGGGGTCAGGTGTTCCCAAGAAACAATATCTTAAAATAATCTTGAAAATGGAAAAATGACTGTTATTAATTTGGATGTTACTCCAGCTAAGAGCATCTGCCAGAAGCCTGTCAGCATTGAATATCGTGAAAAACGTGGTTAGAGCTAATTGTGCCAAAGTGCATTTAAAAAAAAAAATTGTTCAAATATATTTTCGTAGTTTTGTCAAAGCAACCAAATTTTAAATATTGCTGTTTGGTTTTGGCATAACCATAAACCCAGCACACTGTAGGCTCTTTGGTCCTTGTGATCTTGCTACATTCTTGTTTTTGCCCTTCTTCATGAGCATGTGATCTTGCTTGCATTCTTGCTATATTCTTGTTTTTGTCCTTCTTCATGAGAATCTAAAGAGTCTCCTCTCTGTAGAATACTGTAGTTAATAGCAGGATTTAGCTACTCCTGATCTCACATATTTAGAGAGCTGAGACTGGCCTGACTTGTTCAAGTGTTTTGTTATAGCTAAGTCCATACAAAGCTCTGCCATCTTGACAAAATCCTCTAGCTGGGTAGAAATTCATTCTTTCTACTATATTTTCCACAGCCCAACAACAATAAACTTTCCAAAGCTGCTACACATCTATGTTCCACTCAACGTCTATATAAAACTGAGAACTCCTGCTTAAATAGCTCCCCTGTATTCCCCCCCCCCCCCGTCCCCGGTTTACTAATTTACGGTGAGATCTTTGCCTTTGAAAGCAGTTTGTTATTGGTCACTGGAGTCAATAGCTTAATTTATCTCACCTTCTAATTTAGGAGAGTTTGCAGCAGCAACAGCAAACCTAGAAGTCATGCTGCAAAAAGAATCTGAGGACAGGAATAAGAATCAGAGATACTTAGTTCTCCTGGGGAGTTTATATCTGGCACTGCAAGATTACATTTGCCTCTGACTGCAGCTTTCCTGATCTGTTTCTATGTTTGTTTTTACAGTTCACAAAAATTAACCTTAAGTGTCTTGCTTTACTGCACAGCTCAATCCTAACCATGTTGACCTAGAGGCAGTTCTCACAGATTTCAGTGATTTCCAAGTAAGTACTGCATATAGTTCCAGTTTTTAAGACACTGTTATCTTCTTTACCTTTAACTTCCTTTAAGAGCCTGTTAGAACTCTAACTTCTATGGAGAGGTCCTTTTCTGTAATCCACCACCTTCTCAGGCTCATTTGGTGGGAACCAGCAAGAGGACCTTTTTTGTGGTTGCTCCCACACTTTGGAACTCCCTTCTTAGGGAGGCCAGAATGGCCTTGTCCTTGTTCTTCCATCAGCAAGTTAAGACATTTTTATACCATTACATTTTTGGAAGCCGACTGGGGTGGGCTTTTAATTCTCTGCAGTGCTGTTTTAAGGTTAGCATGTTATCTTTTAATGAATTTTAATGTTTTGAATGTTTTAGATTTGTTTCATTGTTTTTAAAGTTTTTGTATTTTTACTGAAGCTTTTGTATAGTTTTAATCCATATATGTTATTTGCTTCCTCGAGTATCATTATTGAGAGAAAGGCAGTATATCTAAGTCAAAGTTTGTTTGGCTGTGTCGGGCAAAGACCTCATATGATTGGCTGCCTAAGAAGATTCTATGGAACCCTGGGGTTTGCAGTTTAGGGAGGGGCCTTTAAATTCTCAGCCACAGAGCTCTTGGGCTCCAACTGTGTCTGTCTTGAGTAGGCCAGCTGCAATGGAGACAAGCCCTAGCAGCAAGGAGGAGGACAGCATATTCCCTCAGGAACCCAACCTCTGTATGTCAATAACTCCGAATACAGATTGGATTGGAGAATATGGGGAAAAGTTACAGGTACTGGACAAGACAGTTTGTGAAATTAGAAATGCAAGATCTCAAATCTTTCTAACAAGTATTATCTGTGAGAAAATAAAACCCCGAGCAATACCGGCTCTATATGCTAGTAATTGAATAAAATAATATCCCATAATTAATAATAATATCTATCATAATAAATGATCTTGGTATGGCATACTCAGAACCCGAGTTTGGAAGCACGGGGAGGGTGATTTGAATAATTCCCAGAATCCCTCATCTGTGGCTGTGGGACTCTGGGAATTGTAGTTCACAAAGTACCGCAGACTGCTTGCAGAGAAACGATGAAAATCCACGTTACTAAGATGGCTAGTTGTAGAAACTCACCTGCCACGATGCATTTGGCAGCCAGCTTCACCATGGCCTGCAGGACCCTTCACCAAGAAAGAGGACTTTGTGGAGAACAAACCGAAGGGTGTGTGTTTTGTGAGGAGGTCTACACTAACTGGGGGAGGTGTTGTGTAGGGGAGAGAGACCGTAGGACCTGGTCGCGAGGACTTGGACCGAGGACTGTGGCGAGAGTACTGAAGCCCTTCTTGGTAGTAGGCTGGATAAGGGGCTACTATACATTCCACAAAGATACAGCGGACTATAGTGAGGAAAAGGCACCTTAACGCTCTCCTAGCAACAGTACACTACGCGCACGACTTCCTTCTTTCTCCACTAACGTCCGTATTGGTGGAGGCTCCGTAAATCGCAAGCTCCGATTGGTTCCACCTTGTGCCCGCCTATATTCCCATTGGCTCTCGCTTTTAGTTTTTCTGCCGCTCTAATCGAGTGCTTATAAATATCCAACACTGATTGGTTGCTCCAGATGCCAATCAAAAGAAAGAAGGCAGTGATTTCTACGCTTAAGCCGTCAATCTCGACCAAAAGCGTTCTGGCTTTCTGCTGTTATAAGATGGTCTCCCCGCCTACCCCGGCAAGCGATGAGGTCATTCGAAGCTACAATTAGGCATGCGCACCCCGGAGCGTCTCCTTCTACCCAGTAATTTATGATACGTCACAAACCTTATTTTATGATTGGTTATGTTGAGGAGGACGGTACCATTGGGACGGAGGTACCCCTTGGAAGATTCTCTGGGAAAAAAGCTTTCAGTTATACAACAAAATGTTGGAATAATGTCCAAATTCAGTAGTACTTTCTATGAATCTGCAACGATTCACAGGACGAAATAAGTTTAGCTGTCTAATACCCGTCCCTTGCCCCTAATAATGGATCGTCCCACGCCCTTAAGCATTTCCTATCCCTTTTCTTTTGGCTCTCCCCGCTCCAGGCGCGGTTAACTGAGCCTTTTGCGCATGCGCAGATTAAGTCTGGCTGTCCACCCTCCTTCAGGAGGGGTGGTCGGTTCTCCACTAGGGTGTTACAGTGCTATTATTTCACTTTATTCCTCAAAGGTTCCTCTCTAAACTGCAAATCCCAGGATTTCATAGGACGTTGAAAGTGGAATAATAGCAGTATAACAGTCTAGTGGGGAAATGGCTGATAGGAAACGGGTGTATTGCCTAAACTGTTATTTTTCAACGTTTGCCTTTCCTTTACGTGGTTGACAGACGCCACCTTTAACGTTTGTTTAACTCTGGAACCATTACTGGAGGAAATCAAGGAAGAAAGTGCAAAGGCAGATTTAGAACTGAACATTGAGAAAAGGACAATTATGACCATAGGTCGTTTGCATAACTTTAAAATAGATGACGAAGACAGTGAAATAGTTCAAGATTTTTCCATGCCAGGGGTCAGTCCTTAGAACTGCAGTTAAGAAATCAAGACTTGGAAGGGCAGCTATGAAGAAACTAGGACCGTTTCTGCAGTAGACTGTTGTAGTGCTGTTATTCCACATTCAACATCCTAGGGAATTCTGGGGTTTGCAGTTTAGGATTCCATAGGATGTTGAAAGTGGAATAATAGCACTGTAACAGTCCAGTGTTGAAATGGCCTGGATAAGACCCTGAAGTGTCAAGATACATAATTGAATACTGAAGTTAGGATTGTTTGTGCCATTGTATTTCCAATTTCTATGTATGGTTGTAAAAGCTGGACAGTAAAGCTGATAGGAAAAAATTAACTCCTTTTTGCTGAGTAAGAGTTCTACAGATACTGTGATCTGCTGAAAAGACAAGTGAATGGGTCTTATTGCAAATCAATCCTGAACTTTCCCTAGAAGCCAAGATGACTAAAGTGAGGCTACTCTACTTTGGATGAACCATGAGAAGACATGATTCACTAGAAAAGGCAATAATGCTTGGAAGGGTAGAAGGCAGTAGGAGAAGAGGAAGACCGTAGTACAGGTGGATAGGCACAGTCAACTAGCCACCTCCCTGAATCTGCAAGACCTGAGCAGGGCTGTTGAGAACAGGGTGACTTAGGCCCTTTTTGCACGGCATTCGCCATGCGAAAGGGCCTCAGGAGCATCATGCAATCGCGAGGAGCCGTCCACATGACGTCCTTGCAATTTCGCGACACTGCCGGGGCTGGCAGGCGCCGATTGTGCACTATTTCATTTTTGGCTTCTAGCTGAAAATGGTGCACAATTGCGCATCGCTGCAGGGCCCGGTGCGCACTTACCGTGCGTGTGGAGCCTCCGGAGCTGCAGCACTTGCGCTTCCTGCCCCAGCGCAGCCTGGGAAAATCCCAGGCTGCGCTGCGGAAGGAAGAGGAGGAGCCCTCACGCTGCCTGCTTGCTAGCAGGCAGCGGCTGCGAAGCTGAAGCAGCGGGGACGCGAAAGCCTCTTGCAAGAGGCTGCTTGCGTGATCCCCGCACCCAGGGCCGAGAAAATGCAAGTTGCGGAAAGGGCCTTAGAAGTCTCTCATTCATAGAGTTGCCATTAGTTGAAGTCTGGTTGATGGCGGTTAACAACAACAAGGGTTGCAGTCCATGCACCTTTCTGTATTATATATGTTAAATCCTAGAATCATAGAATCTTAGAGTTGGAAGAGACCACATGGGCCATCCAGTCCAATCCCCTGCCATGCAGGAACACACACCAAAGCATTCCCAACAGATGGCCATCCAGCCCCTGCTTAAAAACCTCCAAAGAAGGAGACTCCACCACACTCCGAGGCAGCATATTTCACTGCCGGACAGTTCTGACTGTCAGGAAGTTCTTCCTGAGGTTCAGGTAGAATTTTCCTGTAAAGTCGAAGGCTTTCATGGCTGGAATCTGTAGGTCGTTGTGGGTTTTCCGGGCTCTGAGGCTGTGTTCTATTAGTATTTTCTCCTGACGTTTCGCCTGGATCTATGGCTGGCATCTTCAGAAATCCTATGAAGATGCCAGCCACAGATGCAGGCAAAATGTCAGAAGAAAATACTAATAGAACATGGCCTCAAAGCCCAGAAAACCCACAACAGCCTATCTTTTCCTGTAGTTTGAATCCATTGCTCTATGTCCTAGCCTCCAGAGCAGCAGAAAACAAGCTTGCTCCCTCCTCAACATGACATCCCTTCAAATATTTAAACATGGCTATCATGTCCCCTCTTCTCTTCTGCAAACTAAACATACTCAGCTCCCTAAGCCGCTCTTCATAGGGCATAGCTTCCAGACCCTTCACCATTTTGGTCACCCTCCTCTGGACGTGCTACGTCTTGTCAATATCCTCCTTGAACTGAGGTGCCCAGAGCTGGACACAGTATTCCAGATGAGATCTAACCAAAGCAGAGTAGAGTGGTACCATTACCTCCCTTGATCTAGACACCATACTCCTATTGATGCAACCAAGAATTGTGTTTTTATTTTTTAAACATTTTAGATATTTAAATATTTTTTAAAAGTGGAATTCCACACCCTCCCACTGTCCTGATTTGGCAGAGACTTTCCCAATTAATCCTCTGTTGTTCCACTTTTCAGCTCCTTTTAAATTGTCCTAGCCCTGTCTCTCTTCCTTCCACTTTCCTCTTTTGTGTTCAGCTTACTTCAGTTGCTGAAAACTGAGCTCAAAGTGCTAAAGTAGTTTGTATACAATTAACTCAATGGGGAGAGAGGAGGGGGCAGAATCTTGTTCTTCTCAATAGCCTAAGGCAAAAGCAATTTGCTGCATCCTCATCTAGCTTGTGCATTCTTCCTCGTTAATAATTTTTACCATCTTGACCACACTCTGGCCATTTCCGCACTACACTCTTATAGCACGATTATTCCACTTTCAACATCCTATGGAATTCTAGGGTTTGCAGTTTAGAGAGGGGCCCTTGAGGCCCCTCCCTAAACTGCAAGCCCCAGGATTCCATAGAATGTTGAAAGTGGAATAATCGCGATATAACAGTGTAGTGCAGAAATGGCCTCTGACATGCCTCGGCCACATGTGTTCTAGTTTTCATCTGTGATGTTGAAGGAAATGGGATTCTCGGTTGATTTATTTGGTTTTTTTAGCTGAAAAACTGATTCTCTAAACTAAACTAACTAAATCTCTGTGTTACCAAACACTCCAGATAAGTGACTTTTAATGGCATTGAAGAAAGCGAAAGTAACTAAAAACTACTGTGTCTTAGCAAAGGTTTCCTTATTCCACAGGCAGTAATACACCAGGCACAAAATAAAAACCAAGCGTATGTACCCATAACTTGCATCTTTGACAGTGAAAATTGGCCCTCGCTCAGTGGAAACCCATCTTCACTGCTTAATCAACTAATATTTTCTTAATGCTAATGTTAGGGTCGAACTATGCAGAGAAACATGCCAAAGCTGTGGGGCACTTGCAGAAGAGAAATAGTGATTGAAAGGAAGATGCTATTCTACTACTTACAGATTCTCTCCTGCACATATCCTCCCTGAATCTCTTGAACAAGATTTACCTCTACTGCCTAGTAGGTATCTGAAATCAGAAGAAGGGAGGCCATTTCTTGGGAGAGAATTAGGAGACTCAGGAGTACCAGTTAAGAACTCTGGTGCCAACTGTGGTCAAATGTAAAAGAGACAGAATTCTTTCATTCTGAACAGTCATTTAGAAGACAGAACTTCAGTAGGTATTAGTTGTCAGACAAGCTTTGTTGTTGCTGCATGTCTTTGCATCATTTCTGGCTTATGGAAATCCTAAGGTTAACCTATCATAGAGTTTTGGGGGTTTTTTGGCGACATTTGTTCAGTGCAGATTTGTCATTCTCTTCCTCTGAGGAGACACATGGTGATTTGCCCAAGGTCATCCACTGGGTTTCCATGGCTAAGCGGGGATTCAGGTCTCGGTCTCCCAGCATCACTGCATCATACTTGCTTGTCATGCAAGCCTCCTCTTCTTTACATCGTTTTCATTCGCCATCCTTCTGATAGTTCATGGTTGATTAGACTGGTGTAATTTATAAGCTCACATACTTTATCTGCCTGTGACCAATAACATCCAAGCAGTCACCAATAATACCCAAACTAGGAAACTGTGGTTTAAGGCTCTCAGGAAACGAGATATATGGTTGTATGGCAGACAATAGCATCAAGGTGCAAATAAATAAACAAAATAAAAAACAACATAAGTAAAAACAGCAGGGATAAATCTAGCTGATAAAATGAGTTTGATACTCTGACAAGTAAAATTAATAAAAGGGTTCGCAAATGGTAAAATTGGTAAAACCACAAATTCTGGCTCTTGCATCAGAAGTGAAGAATCTCTCTTTTGTAAACAGTTTGTAAACTGCTGTACTAGAGAGAACTTAAAAAATGTGTCTGTTTTTTATGGTGACCTGAGGGACTCAGTGTATGGCAATTTCTAAATAAGAAAGCAGTGAAGGCAAGGGGCTTACTCTTGACATAAGTGTGAGGAAGGTTGCTTATGATATTCACTTGAGACTTACAAGTTGTGAGTTCAGTTCCCTCTTGTATTCATTTTCTTAAGATTCAATTCACACTGTACTTGAGGTTTCTAGCTGCAAAGGTTATCCCTCTCACACACATGCACAGATAGATACATATGAGATGCAGCAAGCAGACACTGTGGGAGACAAATCTAGGAAGAAACTTAAAATAGTCACAGTGCCAATGTAGTTATTGTCCGGTCTGGATAAACTGTAAACCACAGTTCTCAAAGTGTGAGTTTGCCCATGCTGTGACAGACAATGTGTGGGCACAGATGCAGAATAAAAGTAGAGAGCAAGAAGAAAATGAAAGAAATTCTGGCAAAAAGAAATTAAAATAAAGGAGGAAGAACAGAAACTGATGGAGAAAGTTTCTGTGACTGATCACACAATACCAAATACCAAAGAAATTTTTTGGTTCATCAAATTTGGTTGTAAGAGTCTTACCTACAACATTATATGTTTCTAAAAAGATGAAGCATGAAAAGCATGACGTATTAGAGAAGACGGAACAAACTGGGTATGTTTAAGTTACAGAAAAAATAGGGGAGACATGCTGTACACAATAGGATCAACAACCGTATACGGTTAGTAAACAGAAGGTGAAAGCAAAGTTTTTGGAGAGCAGGTACAGTTTATACAGTCTGAGAAAACATTGCAACAGTTGTGTAGGGACAGCAGGTGGAAGACGAGGTTTGCCACGGGTGGCAATGTTTTTTGAGTGTCCTGGCCTGTAGCCACGCACCCGCATGTCCTGACCACACACCCATGCACCACAACCACTCCCCCATGCACAGTGGCCACACCCCTTGTGCTGTAGCTCCTCCCCCTCCTGCCACCCCCCCACTGGCGCTCTCGCCGCCCCTCCCCACACTCCAAGCTCTGCTACTGCATTGCAAACTATTGCTAGATATTACAATCCTAGGGCAAAGGTGGAATCTCCTTGTTGGCCCATAGATTTTAACAGATTTTAAGACCATTTGTTGCAGAATTGTATGGAGGCTGGCTCTGCACTTATTTACTTGGAGGTTAGCTTGATATTGTGGCATAAGATCTAGTCATTGTTTCTAAGGAGATGCGGATGGTTAAAGTTCAACTGAATTCTCAGTACATTAAATAAATTTTTAGTATGCTTTACAAAGGGGAGGGGCATGCAGTTTTCTCACAATTTCTCCCTTAATAAAAAAATAGGGCTCTGAGCTCCTCATATATCCAAGCAGCGAGAGATTTCAGGGGCAGTGCTAGCCAAGGTTTGTTTCCTTAAAATGAGAGAGCACTGGAAAATGTTATATTCTTCTAATATTAGCTGTATATACAACAAATACACACACAGAACAAGCCAGAGGCAAAGAACACATGCTTGTCCCTAACTCCCTAGAGATAATGGGTAGGTATCTTCTTCCCTGATAAATATCTCATTTAGAAAAAGCTATCTCCCAACTATTTCTTAATCATTAGTTCCCAGCCTTCTACTTAACAAAAGAATAGTCTTATCAGTAGCCATTATACCATTATACCATCAGTAGCCATTATACCATTATACTTGGAACAAAGGTCAGCCAACAAGACAGTCATGTAGGCAGGTTAAAATGAACTCCTTGTATGAGGCAAATTAGTTTGTTGAGGAGACCGTTGGGTGGAGCAGACCTGGTAGGTCAAGGAAAGAGGTTCCTTCTCTTTTAATTTTAAATAAATCTGAGTGCCTATTGTTCAGTGGGGTTCCTTTTGTCTGATGGAAATGAAACTAGTTTGTCCTTGAGAATGAATGGGCTACTTGGCTTCGCTGTGTCATGTGCTGCAAAATTTGATGCAAATTTATTTGTACGTAAGTCCTTTTACGTTCAAAAACCCTCTCAGGTAAGCCTACATGACATAGAATTGCACTATCAAAGATTATATCACTAGATCTTTTTAACAGAAATGTTCTATGGACAATTTTTGCTAAAATAACAACATACTCCAACATATTGAAATCACAGTACAGAACCAGTGTGATAAAACTGTGATCAGATGAACTACTTGTAGAGATAAGGTCCTTGTTCTGTGACTTTACAAGCAAACGCTAGTGCAAGGGTGGGCAAAATGCAGTCTTGGGGCTGCTTGTGGCTTCCAAATCTCCTTTTAACCCTATGACTCATCTAGACTACATAGACTGCCCTTGACAGAAGTGGAAGGGGAAGAGAGCATTCATTCATTCATTCATTCATTCATTCATTCATTCATTCATCCATTCATCCATCCATTCATTCATTCATTGCTTCTCCTGCAAGATCCCATGAGTAGCAATTCACTTTTTAAATAGGTTTTGGGTTGTTGTGTTGTTGTTCTTATGTGCCTTCAAGTTATTTCTGACTTCCACCTTAAGGTGAATCTATCCCAAGGTTTTCTGGGGCTGAGAGTGTGTGATGTGCCCAAGGTCACCCAGTGGGTTTTCTCGCCCAAGCGGGGAATTCAAATCAGGTCTCCAGGGTTGTAGTCTGACACCCAAACCACCACAATATGCTGGCTCTCTAGGGCCATTTCTGCACTAGAGTGTTAGAGTGCTATTATTCCACTTTCAACATGTTGAAAGTGGAATAATAACACTATAACAGTCTAGTGCAGAAATGGCCTATGTTGCAGGTGCCCCCTGTTAATATCCTTTTGTCAACATCAGAAGTGGACTTGTGTCATGAATATAATAAATGCTAGAATTATCTTAGCACTTGTTATACTGTATTTGTATCCCATCCTTCCCCCCCAAGTATTTGGGGCAGTGCATGCTCAAGGCAGTGTACAATTGTCCTTACAACACCCTGTGGGGCAGGTTATGCTGAGTGACAGAGTGATAGGAAATATAGCTTCTTCCTCCAGCAACACAGTATCTGTCTGAAGCTGTATAATCCTGTCTCTAAGTCATGGGAATCATGCAAGTTAAGCATGCTTACCTACATTTTCTTACTTAGCATAATTTGTGTTGCTTTCACCAGTCACAAATAAGGGCTTAAGAAGAACAATTAAGGAGTGCCAAAACCTTGCTTCAGAGACACTATGAACTCTGCTCAGTCTTCCATCTTCTTTCTGAGATTTTACCTGACAGCATCGTCCATAAACTTTCAAACTTGCTTCCACTGATGTGAGGACTAGAAGCTTTTATCAAAAGCTGAGATTCTCCATATCACGAATACTGTGCTTTGTTCTCTCACTTCTCTCCTTCCACCTTCATTTCACGTTTGTCTGTCGTGACTGGAGAAAATACACTTAGCTTTGGTTGTGTTTGTTAGAAATCAGAAAGCTAAGAGCGGCTTTGGCTATCTGAAATGGGGGTGGGGAGAATTGTAAGAAGCCTGAACTGTCTATTCTTTGTAGTACTTTATAATGTCTGCGGTCGTATGTTTGCAGACATGCCCCAGTACACATCTGAGCAAATTGTTCCCGCATAGGGAGTTTCATGTCTGTATGTCTGACATGAGGCCTGGGGTGAGATATTTGAAATTGTAAATAAGCCCTGAGAACAAAAATCAGATGTCAACAGGAACTTGTGTTTCTAAAACTACATTCAGACTGGGGTTTTTGAATAAGGTGGAAGCTGCTTGGAAGAATGGTAATATTTTGCTAATTATTTCTTTTTGAAATAAAGATTTGTGGGCAAGGTCATAAGGGCACTTCCGACACTGCAAAAATATTCTCTGTTTCTTCTAGGCCTTTACATGCTCAGAATTTTTGATACCTACTGGCGTTGTGGGCCAAAGGAATGGAAACCCTATGTAAATTCTGGTCACATTTCTATCCAGAAATGCTCTCCCTCTAATAGGAAAGCTGTCCAACATGAACTCTGAAGTTAGTGAGCGTTCAGGGCTTTAGTAAATGGTGAATGTTAGGGAAAGCAACCAAGTGTAAAAGGCAGCAAAGCAGAAAGAGACTTGGATAACAATGACACAAAATCTTTCTTTCTCTTCATTTCTGATTCATGTTCTGCAACTTAGGACAGGTATAAGAAGATAGGTCAGTTGAAACACACCTTAGCAGCTGTACAAGTAGTCACGCTGCATCCTGCAAAATTCATGGTTAATTTAAAGGTCAAAAGTGAGCCTATATTGCTTGAGATATGGATTGTTTTTTTCAGTTGTAGGAGAAATTTCTTCAGTGGTGCAGAAATCCAAACGGGCATCATTATACTAGTAGGGACAACAGCTTTATCATTAGGCAGAGTGAGGAAGCTTCCTCACCCATCAGACTTTGGAGATCATAAAACACCAACAAATGATTTGTCATTTGGTCATATTTATTAGTGCTAGAAATGGAGAAAAGTGCTTTGAGGGATCTTCTGTTTTCTGTATCAAAATAACTTGGCTGGCTTTGAGACCTGTGCATTTTAACTAGGGTGTGTTGTTGGCGGAAGGATGTCATTTGCTACTATGTTTCATTTAGCAAAATGTCTTAGCTGTCAGTTATAGTTCCAGCCACCACATTATCCTCTTCCTGAAGCTTCTGTGTTGTCTTCAAGGGCAGCCCTGCATACTGTGCATTACAGTAGTCTAATTAGGAGGTTATCGCAAAAGCGTGAACTGGTGTACCCAGTATGTCCCACTGTTTACTGAGCACAGTACTCCAATTCTGTAGTATTTTTTTTTTTAATACCCCAAGTCACACACCTATCTGTATATACCTGTGATTTAAGGTTTGAGAGTGGCACATGCTGGGATTAAGCAGTGTGAGGGGGCTGCTTAACCCATTGAATGTTGAAGCTCAGAAAGCTGTAAGCAGAAGCCCTGTGAGCAGGGCTATTTGTGCCACATAGTCTGTCCTGTGCTACTTAAATTAGCCTGGTGACCTCCGGTGTGATCAGTGGTGTACCCAGCATAAACAGGGCCTAGGGCAAGTGTGGAAGTTGTGCCTCTGCCTTCTTACCCCTACGCCCACCCTCCACCCCTACATGGATGGCTTGTTTGTGCCTCCCTGGCATTGGTGCCTGAGGCACATACCCTACTTGCCCCATCCTAGATACACCTCTGGGTATGATCCCTTCACTTGTACAGAAGCAGAATTCGACTGTTCATCTGGGCATTCTGTTTGTAAAATGGGGAAGAAGGCCCCTCTTGCTCTTCATCTTAACAAAATATCTCAGGATGACCAGGGCTCTTGCATCTGAGGGAAGAAGAGAAGTGCTGCCATTGCTATCCCACATTGCTGCCCCCATTACTGCGGCTATTTCCCCACTGTCTTGTTCAGTGTTGCTGCACAGGCAGTCTCCCAGTGCACCCCACTCACATTGTCTGATTCTGAGGTAGGACCCCTTAAAGTCAAGCACTTGGGGACTGGCTAGCTGTGAACAGCTATGTGCCACCCATTTTGTAGAGCAGGCAGCAAGATTCTCTGGGACAGACAGAGCGAGAGAGAGAGAGAGAGAGACTCTGTGGGTGTGGGGAAGGTGCATGGGTCACACCCCTTGTTTTCTGCCACCAGAGACAGCCATCTTGCTCAGCTTAATAGGAGCACCATCCATGACTATAACCTTAATTCTGGACTGGGGCTTCAGGATGATGTGATTGTACCTGAGATAGAACAACTTAATCTTGTTCACATATTGTGTTGTGAAAATACGTTTTGAAGGGAAGGATTTTTTTTTTCAATTAAGAGTTTCAGCCTTGAGAGTGAACCTACGAGCCTCCCTATACAGATTCTCCATGCTTAAAAACGTCTTGAAATGCTCTTAGCGTACACACGAGGCGTTCCCGATCTTTAATTACTGGCGTCAGGAAAACCAAGAGAGAAGCAAAACAAATTGCCGTGTTTTGTAATGGCTGTGCATCTGTGTTACCAGAAGCAAATGTGGTTGCAGCAGCCACCTATCTGAGTGAGCTCATAAAGTATTTGGTTGACTGGGCAGGGTGTATTTTCTGAATCTTCTCCCTCTTTGGTTCTGCTGTATTAAATTCCGTTTGTCACAGCTGGAAGACTATTGAAAACAGTATTCAGGAAAAAGCTCCAGATTCTACACACCCAGCAATTTGCAATTTTAGTAAAGTTCTCAAGCCAAGCTTAACTCATGCTCTTTGCATAAGCACACAGCAGTAGGTTCTTTCAATAATCACACAACATCAAATCGTGTGCCTAATTTATGTGTATAACAGTCATCATATAATTGAGGCCATGAGTAAGTGACTGTAAGATCGACCTAAATTCTTATGGAAACTTGCTGCATTCTGCAAGACAGTTGATTAGAGATTCTGCTATTGCCTTAGATGCATTTAAAAAATTGAAGATTGTCATGAATTAAATATAATGCCAAATAGTAGAATTGTGACATCACCTTCCATTATTTAATCAGAAATATGATTTTAGATTACAGTGTTCCCAAATGTAAATTTCTCCTGTGTTGCAGGTATTTTATGGGAAATGCACAACATGGGATACAACGTCAAGAGGCAGGCAATAGCTTTGCCAGATGAAGAGAAAAAATATTAATATCTTGAAAAGTGTGGGTAGAACTTGGATATGTCATTATAATGCAGGCTATGAGGATGCTGTATGTTGCAGCTGGCAGCGTTTTTGCACAATCTGCTATTTACATTTCATATACAATCCTGGAATCAGTCACTGTTTGTGCTTTATTTTTATGCACATATGTTTTTCCACATAAAGTCTTATTTGTTATTAAAGAAAAATGTATGCTTCTTTTAGTCATCTGGGCTGAAGCCTTTCTTCCTTCTGCTTCTGGATGATTGGTGGATTACCCCATTCCTCCTCTCTCATTATCAGACTATTTGGTTTTCTGTCTTCCCTCCCTCCCTCCCTCCCTCCCTCCTTTTATTATGCAATAAACTTTCACACCCTTCTGCTCCATCATACAGACACTTTGTTAATTTGGGCTGCTCTTTTCTTTGGTTGACCAACCAAACAAGATCAAACACAGAAAACTGGGTTAAATAAGAGCCACTTTATTTAACGTAGCCTATTTTAAGTTGTGTTGGCCTGGAAATGAATCGAGAAGGGGGAGCAATTTGATGTGGTTCCATCTGAGTCCAGGTGTTGCTCCATGACTACCTCCTCAGCCTTCCCTTGGGCAACGCACTGGAGCCCCAAGGGCAATCCAGAAATCGTGTTGCTCCCCTGGTGACTGTAATTGGAAGGTAACCCAAGGACTTCCACCCAAGCCTCAGAACCCTAGAAATGAGAGCCTGAATTCCTGGTTAATCTCAAGGTTAGCCTTCTTCCCCACCCACTAGACCTCAGAACTCTAAAGAGGAAGCTCCAGAGCATTACCCTACACAAAAAAGGTGACAAAGGTGTACACCAAAGTCTTATCTTCTTCTCTTACTACCTCTATAATGGCAACTCATTTAAAGACACTACCCAGGGCCAATTGTCCAAGTCCCCCAAACACAGTATGGGGATGGAACAAAAGATAAAAGCAGGAAAAAAATCCTACTGGGTCCAGATATGACCAGCAAAGCTCACACTATAATGGAGGTGAGTGGGTGGGTTGAGCAAATGAGATCAAAGAGGTATGTGAAAGGGCATGCTGGCAATTTACAACCTAGCACCCTTGCTCCTCTCACATGTTGTGCTCTAGACCCAAGCACCAGCTGCAAAAAAACTTGTTCTCTGCCATGGAGGGCATCAAAGCATACCCTGCCTTGCAGTGTCTAATCCCTCGTGACTCCAGGTATGTACTACCAGAAGATAAGAATGACTACTACCTAATTTTGTCTCTAGGTCTTCTGTTGCTGTTACTTTTCAGTATGCTGGATTAAGTTTATCAGTGCTGGACAGGTGTCATGGATACGAGAGGTTGAGCATGGTCTCTGTTGACAGTAACTGTGCAGCATTGGTATAGAATTATACTATCCGAAGAACATCTCAAAGCATGGAAAGGTCTTTTTGGTGGGAGGATCACACTGACTCTGCTGGCTCAAAGATTATGGGAATTATAGCGTAAAAGGTAACCTCATCACACCAGCTGCATTCATTGTGTTCATTCACTACCATTTCTGCACTAGACTGTTATAGCGCAATGATTCCACTTTCAACATCCTATGGAATCCTGGGGTTTGCAGTTTAGGGAGGGGCCAGCCAGCTCCTCCTTAAACTGCAAACCCCAGGATTCCATAGGCTGTTGAAAGTGGAATAATAGCGCTATAACAGTCTAGTGCAGAAATGGCCCTAGCTAGCACCAGTTGGGATGGGAATCCATCAGTTTCCCAACTGGGATGAAATACAGAGTTGCTGATCTCTCAAGAAACTTGTGCAGGAAGAAAAATAGCATAAGATGTTAATCAATATATTTTTATATATATTTATTCCCAACTCAACAGGAGTTTGAGAAACTGTGGCCATTTCTGCACTACACTGTTGTAGTGCTATTATTCCACTTTCAACATCCTTTGGAATCCTGGGTTTGCAGTTTAAGGAGGGGCATTTAGAATTCTCAGCCAGAGAGCTCTTTGGCCTCAGTAAACTACAAACTCCCGAATTCCACAAGATGTTGAAAGTGGAATAATCGCGCTATAACAGTGTAATGTAGAAATGGCCTATGAGACTTTGCTGTAAAATCCTATGAGCATAGTCTTTTCACTATGCGAAGAACTGTAGCTTACATCACTTTTGCTATGAACTTGGGAAACGTGCAAACAACTTAGTGAAGGATTCAGTGTTATGGCTGACGCCTTTGCCAGCACAAATATTGTAACATTATGATAACAGCACAAACATTGTGGCAGGAAAAGAAACTCAGGCTACTGAAGATGCAACCTTTGCCAGTTTGAATGTTGTACAATTTCTTTTTCTGTGAGGAAAGCTGTGCATTTTTCAGTTTCCATGTCAAAAGCTGCACAATTTCTGGAAACTATGCAGTTTTTTGGGTGAACTACACAACTTTTATAGAAAAGCAGCACAGTTTTCCATCAGTGTGTGTGTGTGTGTGTGTGTGCACGCGTGCATGTGTGCATACATACATACGTGGAGGGGGGATTTCAAGAATGCCTTGATGGTATGGATGAAAAATTATTTCATTGTCAGGAATCAGAAAAATCTGGATTTATCATCCCTAAGGACCAGGGCATTTTTAAATAGATGGGTAGATGGATAAATAGATAGTTTAAGATACATGTCCAGCTTCTCTTATCATTACTGCATAATAACTTCATCACATCAAGACACTATTCCATATACCCCCCTGGATGATCAGCATGGATTAAGTGCTGCTGTGCGTGCAATTCATTTCCCAGCCCACCTCTCAAGGTTGTCTGAAACAAAGGGCAAAATTTGGGAGCGAGGTATAGATTTAAGGCTCCCTTTCCTCCCTTTCAAACAGCTGATGGGCAGGATTGCCCATTTACATTTATTGATTTCTTTTTCTTTTTTTCGCAACAGGAACTAATGCCAATAATAGAAGAGACGGAATGCTCTCAGCATGGATTCTAGTAACCATAAGGATGCAGCAGATTTTATTCTAGTCTCCACCTCCAGATTAAGAGATCATGAGGGGCACCATGTTCCTTTTTGACATGAAAAACAACATAGCAGACCCCTCCTGCTCTTCATACAGAAGCCAGTTGATCTAGCAATTACAGTCATCCCTCCACATTCACTAGGGTTAGGGGCACTGGATCCCAATGAAAGTGGAAAAACCATGAATAACTCTAAGCCCTCCCAAACCATATTTAACACACAAAAAAGTATGATCATCGTAGTCAACCCACCATGGATCCCTTTGAGGCATCAGGGTTCCTTCACAAGGCAGGAATGGGTGGGCTGGTGGGGCTTACTACCACCTCCACTGCTGCCCCACACCATTTTTAATAGGGACTTACAAGCCTCGTTTGCAGTTTCTCAGTCTCATGCGGCTTGCATAGGAAGGCAGGAGAGGTGACAGCAAATAATCCGTGAATAATCAAATCCACAAAAATGAAACCCACAAATGTGGAGGGCTGACTATGAATCTTAATTGTGGTGATGGAATCAGAATTGTGTCCTCTGCCATGCTGGAGGCCAAAGGACAGTTTTGAGGGCTCATGGCAGGTTGTGCAGGATATGGAGCTCTGTTCTCCAAGAGAGAGGAATAACTAGGGGACCAACCAGGAGTCTACTGCCATGTCCTCTAGCAATTGCTACCTGAGCCAGTAGGGCAGGACAAAGTGGGAAGGTTCTCAAGAAAATATTCCTCACTTCCATTTTTTTAAAACAAGCATGCAAATTGACATTATTCTTACTAATGTTGTTGGTGGGCTAAAAGATTCTCTTGATTTTATTGAGGGGAGCAGATAAGTGCAAGCAATGCTGGGGTTGGCAGGTCAGTACCCAAGATAAGTAGTGCTTTCAGGATTAATTAGTTATTAAATTAATTTCATGTGTATCCCACCTTTTCCCCCAGATATGGGACCCAAGGCAGCTTACAAAACAGTGAAAACAAGAGAAAGCTGAAGACCTGATGATAAGAAAGTTAAAACACAGTTAAACAAGTTATGATATTTAATTGCCATTAATTTTAAAAAGTGTAAAATCATTGAAAAACAACAATAAAGAAAAAAGCACAGCACACAAAGACTATGAGAAAGACTCTCTGAAACCAGTTTAAAGGTCTCTGTACTGCCTTGTAATCCCAATGAACCTGAAACAAGGAGGTGAGTGAGTGAGGAGCAGAGAGACATAGTCAGTCCAAATAATAAGATGCATCATCAAGAAAGATTTCTTTTGGGGTTTTGCTTTTTTAAAAGTTGGAGTGGGAATTGTGCGGCTCTTCAGATTGCATTGGATGATAGGTCCCAGCATCCTTCATAGTTGGCTATTCTGCCTAGTTCTGATGGGAGTTGCAGCCCAATACCATGTGGAGGATGATACAATTCCCATCCCGTTTTAAAATATGTCTCAGTGCCCCATTTGTCGCATGCAGCTACATGTAGCATGGTGTAGTGGTTTGAACATTGGACCATGACTTTGGAAACCAGGGTTTGAATCCCCGCTCAGCCATGGAAATCCATTGTTTGACCTTGGGCAAGTCACAGTCTCTCAGCCTCAGAGGAAGGCCATAGCAAACCCCCTTTGAACAAATTCCTCCAAGAAAGCCCCGTGATAGGTTTGCCTTAGGGTTGGTAGAGGTCAGAGATGACCTGAAGGCACACAACAACAACAATGCCTTTGTGCTCTGGTTGAAGATAGCAAAACAGGGAAAGTATCTTTCTCCCTCCCACCCCTGTTTGAAGCTCACTGCTTGCCGTGATTGATGATACTGGGCTTAGAACAAACACTGATATGATGACTCAGTAGAAGTCAGCTCTTTTCAATACCTTCAGGGCAGAATAAGAAAGATGAAGGTAAGTGGTGTGTTGTTGTGGAGCTGGAAGCGATCTGCTCAGCTGGACTTCACTCAGAAAGAACCTCTTTATTCTTGTGAAGGAGGGGGAAGATGGCTGTCTACCGAACTGTCTGTTGGAGGTTGGTTAAATTAAAAAGAAACAGCCATAATACCTCGTCTACAAAGGTAGCAGTTGTCCATCTTGCTGTAGATCTGGTTATAGAAACTGTAATTGTGTCTTGTTGCCACAGGAGGTCAGTGGCTGCTGAGAAAAAAACATTGCTGGGGAAATGCTATCTGAGGCTGCAATCCTATTTGCACTTACCTGGGAAGGAGGTCCATTAAAATCCATGAGACTTGTTTCCATACAGGCATACGAAGGGTAGGCTACCACTGTATTTCTTCTCTGACACTTATTCATGCACGGTGAGCATATGTTACACTGTATATACATTACATATTTCAGGAGAGCCATTGTGGTGTAGTGGTTTGAGTGTTGAACTAGGACCAGTCTTTAACTCTTTTTTATTCCAAGTCTCAAGTCAAGTCTCAAGTCCTTGCAAGATAATTCAGGTTGAGTCTCAAGTTTGGGAACCAGCTTTAGCAGGAAAAAAAGAGGAAGAAGAAGAAGAAGAAGAAGAAGAAGAAGAAGAAGTGCTGGTGGGGTGGGGTGGGTTAAGTTTCAACAACTAGAAAATCAAAGCCCGATCCTGTCCTGGAGCTTTAGGCAGGCAGGAGAGGATGAGGAAGAAGAGGGAGTGAGGAAGACACACCAGTAAAACAGCAGGTACAAACTCCCCAAGAAAGAGAAATGAAGGAGTGTGGAGGGTGGACTGTACTACTTGCTCTTGAGGAAACCACTGGGATAGGTACCCTGACTCTGCCAGCCATGAGAGAGCGGGCTGCAGCTTCCTCTGGGAGGTGACCTTCCCCAAGCTCCCCTCATCAAAACCATTCCATGCCCACACTCACCAAAAGAAAGCTGCAAAACCCTGCCCCCCGCCCGCATCTTCAGTCTTCTCCCACTTTTGCTTTCCAGAGAAACAAGAGAAAGGCACAGAGGCAGGGATAAGGAGCATGCACAGCTCTCATTGGCTCATCAACATAACATTCCCTCACTCTGATTTGGAAAAGGCTGGAGGTAGTTGGAATGACCAAGGGCAGCAAGTAAAAAAAGCCAGACAAGTCACAAGTCGAGTCGATTCTGTCCATCATTTATTGCCAAATCAAGTCCAAGAAGTCAGTGAAATGACTTGAGTCCAAGTCAATAGACTTGAGTCTACATCACTGACTAGGACTCTGAGAAACTATGGTTTAATCCCCTGCTTATCCATGGAAACTCACTGGGTGACTTTGGGCAAGTCATGTTCTCTCGGTCTCAAAAGAAAGCAAAAGCAACCCATCTCTGAACAAATCTTGTAAAGAAAACCCTATGTCAGTGTACTTCTTTCTGGGATCTGTGGGGCCAATTGTAACTGAATATTGCCAACTTGATCACAATTTAAGTCCAGAGAGAGAGAGAGAGAGAGAGAGAGAGAGAGAGGGAGAGGAAAGGACAATACAACTTGTATAATAAATTTGACCCATATGCACTGTCCTCAAAGTTCCATGCATCCAGTGAAGTACCAGTGCAAACTTGCTTCTGCTGTTCAGCAGTATTGCAATATTTGGGTATAATTTTAAAGCCCTAAATAAACCATACAACTTAGGCCATTTTTGCACTAAACACCATTAGCGTGTTGTAGCTTTACAGTCCCAGCATCACTGTAATGCAGCAATGTGTTAACAGCATGACATGCCAGTACACTATTGCACTTTTGCCCTATAATGTTTAAAAATATGTTTAAAAAGAACTTCAACTCAAAGGAGAAATTTAAAATAAACACTGAGAGGTGATAGAAAGTTACCATGCCATGAGAGTAGCTGAGGGAGGGACAAGCTGAGCATGCCCACAGCCCGCCGACTGCTGGATCCATGATAACAGGAAGTGCTTTCAAGCACTATACTGGTACTGCAATGAGCAGGCTGGTGGGATTGAAGCACTACAGGAGGCTCTTCCAGATTTTTTCTGGAAATAGGATATGGTGGTTTGGTGATGCTTGGGGGCGGGATAGCAGCTGGATAACGACGACATCATGTGGTAGCCGGACTGGAAACAACCTGCTGCTGTTGCGCTATAACGACCTTGTGTGGAAATGGCCATAGGTGCAATATAGAACAGAAATTCCGCTATAAAGGACATAACCATTTTGCTCCCTCCTGAATATACGATTAAAATCTTGCTGCCTTATTCAAAGTGAAAAGGGCCTAATGCTTATCACTGGCCGCTTTAGCTGTAATAATTTCAAGGTCTTCCTCTCTTTCTGAACTCACTTAATAAGAACAGCTCCTTCTTTAGGATTTTTCCACCCAATGGACAAAACTGATAATCCACAGAAGTTATGGCAGGTTCACCTAAAGGTTGCCATATGTTAGAAATGACTTGAAAGCACACAACAACAAAAAAACAACAAATGAATTTCAGGTAGCAATCAATGGGTTTGATTCACCTTGATCTTCTGTTTGTACTGCTCAAGTCAAGAACAGTCTGAGCCAAAAACCGAGATGGCATTGCTTTCCCTACTCCGCATACAGAAGCTGACCTCACTTTCAGTTGAATTTTGTTTTAATTCTGGTAAGTGAGATAGCATCCTCCACCACACTTGAGGCCAGTAGGCCAGTTTTGGAGATCAGAACTGACCGTGAGAACATAGCTCTGTCTTCCATCAAATGCAGATGGTTGAGGATCTCACGAAGAACAGCTGCTGTTCCAGAGGATCTCCTGCCTGAAGCAGTTGCCTCACTCTACCAAATGCAGGATGATCCTTGCAGGACCAGAGGTTTCAACCTCATTCATAGGAAGAGGAAGAGTGCTGTTGGTGTGAGGCAGCTGAATTTTTTAAAAAATGAAGAATGCTTGCAATAATCTTCCCAAGAGGCAACAGTGACAGGAAGGGAGTGGATCCAAAATGGGGCTGACTAGCCGTGTTATGGTTGTACAAAAGTTTCCCAGACCAATTACTTTACAGTAGTGGTGACAGCTTGGAAGATGGGTTGGTTTGGGTTGTCAGAGGATGTTAATAGGGTACAGCAGCTGAATGCAAAACAGGAGAGACAGTGCTCCTGTGCCTTTAATGATCTTTCTTTGTAGCTTTTACAATGCCTTCTTCCATGCAGCACTCAAATGGTGCAGTAATCCTGTCCTCCTTTTCATATTTCTACCCTCTTATGGGGTAGGAAAGCCGTGGGCACAGTTGGCTCTTTTGGATGCTGATAAGTTCAACCAGTTTTCTACATATGCGTTCAGTTGTGTAGTGGAGCTACCAGGGTGTAGAGGGTTGAAAGTGTGGGACTTTTTGATTAACAGGGAAAGTGCCATTATCTTCCATCCCTCTTGGGCTTCACTAAGCATAGCTGCAATCCCCAGAGTAGTGGGGATCAGGATGAATTTTCCCAGCAGCAGTAAATTTTCTATTGTTACAGAAAATATTTTTGAGTGGCTTGGTCAGGAATGGGCAATTGACACCCATAAGTTTTACAAAAGACCTGCTTCTTATGGTGATGGGAACTACTTGGATTTGTTTGTTCAATACATTTACATGTAATTTCATTTTTGGACTCGCCTTGTAGGCATGGAAAGGATATTTATGATTATTTGTTCCTAGCAGACTGGAAGCCTCCTTGCACAAAAATCACATTTTTTTTCCTCCACAAGATTTCTCTCCAACACTTCAGGATATTCAAATACAAGGAGAATACTATGGGGTAATATTCATTTTCTCCTGTGCCAGGGAGAAAACTATCCTATTTGTTTGTTCTTGCATAAGAGAATGAAAAACTCAAGGATTACCATGCCTGTTTTCTTTTGGGTAGGATTATAAAGACTGTCAGGACAAGTACTTGCACTCAGAAATTTATCACAACATCACTGTGTGTGTTCAGATTTGTGCATAAAGTAGTAGTAAAGGGAGGCATCCCATGCAAATGTTCTTTCAGGATGAGTCTGCACTAGCATGAATCTGAAAGTCATTTCTGCATTGCATGCATGACTACTGCACATAATCAGTATTGCAAAGGCATTCTGCTTGTGTTTGCAACAGGATCTGGATTAGCACTGCAATGCCTTGGGTTAGTTCCATGATGACAAGTTTTTATAAAATGAGAACGTGATGACTTGCAATGATTTCTGTTGAAACAGAAATTAAAAATGCACCAGGACCAGGTCTTTTATGAAACTAGTAGGACAAGACCAAGCCACCTTCATATACTATTAATCACAACAGCAATAGCTCATAATAATACATTATTTTTTATTATTATTGTTATTGTTATTGTTATTGTCATTGTCATTGCCATCAAAATCTATAGCTCTTAACAATACATTGTTTCTGGCAAAATCCATTACTCCTTCAGCCGATGCAGTTAAACCCAGAAGGAACAAATGAGTTCAAATGGGGATAATAGTTGATGTCATAATATGTACCCCTCCTACATAGTTATAAAACTTGATCCACTTTAACTTGTAGTGGTTCTATTTTATGGAATCCTGGGATCTGCAGCTTAGAATAGTACTTAGAATTCTTTACCTTTGAGTTCTAATGGTTCAAGGGAGTACACAAGAGCTCTCTGATTATAAGTGCCTCACCCAAATTACAAATTCCAGGATCCATAGGAAAGATCCACAATGTTTGAAGTGATATCAGATTGCTCTAACGAAGCAGCATGGATATACCTATAATCCTATTTAATAATAATTTCCTTTAAAAATTCTGGGACATGGATTCAGTGAGTCCTTGCTGCACAATACCATTGGTCCTGTGCATTTGAGATCTTCATAGGGACCAGTCAAGGCCAGGGCTTCTCAAAAGTGGATGGGAGTCTTTCTTCATGGAGTCTTGCTTGGCACCCCTATCAGTCTCCCACTGCCACACAAGAGAGAATTGAAATGTTCCTTTGAGGTAGTCAACGGTAACTATTTAAAATTCTGAGAAATGAATTTTTGGCTAAGATAAGTATTGATATATGCAAACCCAGAAAATGAAGTAGGATGGAAATAAACCATCAGGAAAGGAAACATGATCTATGGTGATCAAACAAACAAACACACAGAATGCCAAGACTTGCACTGCACAGATGTCACCTCATGTCCTTGGATGCACCTGCATGTATTCCAAGGCTGATAGATACAAATGCACCCTTCTGCACAGGAGGCAACACCATCCTGTGTTGTCCTTGAAATCTTCTGCAGAATATGCAATGACCTGCTTTTTCCACTGGCCAAACTGCCAGTAATCCAAACTACTCTGAAGCTATACATATGCCTTTTATTCCAGTGTCATCTTATGATGGAAAAGGAACCGCCACATTTTGAGTTGCCAGCATTACCACAGGAGAAAAGTTAAATGCAAAAGAGAATACCCTGTCTGTGATAAACTTTAAAACATTCAGGTTGAGACATGGCTTTCCTTTTGATGAATGCACAGCACTGTTAACTTATTTAACTTGAAGGTAGCAAAGTGTTCTCAAAAGGTTTATCCATTTGTTGTTGGGTGCCTTCAAGTTGTTTCTGACTTGTAGAGACCCAAAGGCAACACTATCACAGGGTTTCCTTTGCAAGATTTATTCAGAGGGGGTTTACCATGGCCCTCCCCTGAGGTTGAGATAATGTGACTTGCCCAAGGTCACTCAGTGGATCCATGGCTGAGTGAGGATTTGAACTCTGGTCTCCGAAGTCCTAATCCAGCACCCAAACCACTATACCACAGTGGCTCTCATAAGCCATTTCCACATTACACTGTAATAGTGCTGTTGTTTCACTTTCAATACCTTGTGGAATTCTGGGGTTTATAGTTTAGGGAGGGGCATTTAGAATTCTTAGCCAGAAAGCATCAGTAAACTATACATCCCAGAATTCCACAGGATATGGAAAGTGGAATAATAGCACTATAACAGTGTAGTGTGGAAATGGCCATAGTTAAACAGAAATGAAAGGTCTTGGAGCCAACTTATATCTCTTTCTTTTAAATGAGGTGGGTACCCTGATCCTACTGAATGGTTTAGTCTCATCCTGTTATCACTTGGAGACTTTTGGGATAACATCTTACAGAATCTCCCAGCCAGCATGCCCACAGTGATTCCAGGAGGATTCCAGGAACTGAAGTTAATCAAGCACTTTCTGTGAGGTGCACAGAGGGAATGTTATAGCAGAGGGAGCAGATACTACACCCAGGATATAGCAGACTAATATAGTCCTGTTTTGCTGGACTTCATGAAGCCTCTCAACATTCCCATACTTTCCGACTGTCCTAATTTGGCAGGGACGCTCCTGATTAATCCTCTCCATTTCAGCTGCTTTTAAAATGTCCCAGTTTCTCTCTTCCCACTTTCCCCATTTGTTCTCAGCTTACTTCAGTTGCTACAAACTGAATTCAAAGTGCAACAGTAGTTTTTACTCAATTAACTCAGGGGAGAAGAGGTTGGCGGGGCAGAATCTTACCCTTTGCTATAGACTCAGGCAGAAGCAAGCTGCTGCTGCCTCTCCTAGCTTTTGTTTTCTTCCTCATTAATAACTGTTGTCATTTTGACCACATAAGAGACTCTAATTAGAGAGCTGTAAGCCTTGGCTGGCTGGCTGCTAACACAAGACAATAGCTGGTCACCTGGCAGTTAGCAGGGGAGGATATAAGTTGTGGTGGACACCTTGGGCACTGCTTTTGGGTGTAGAGTAAGGCTCTGAATCAGCCTCTTTAAGGTGCTAAGATCCAGAGGTCAAAAAGGAGCCTCCCGTGAGGCTAGCCTGAGATTAGGAATCTTGCTTGCAGGGTTCTGAGACTTCAGTGGGAGACCCCTGGATTTACCTTCCCCTTCAGGCTGCTGGGGAGCTACCCAAATAATGGATTGCACTTGGGGCTCAGGTGGTTCACCCAAGGGAGGGTTAAGAAGTGGTCACAAGGGTGTCACCTGGCCTCAGCTGGATGCACAGCAGGTTGCTCCCCCTGCCCTTCTTGCTTCATCTCCAGGACAATATGATATAAATTGTTGTTAAGTCAAATAAAGTGGCCCTTATTCATTCCAGTGTCGTGTGTTTGGTCTTGTCATTCCACAGTTGTGGATCAATAAGAAACAGATAGCAAGGTTCAAGAGGCAGGGATAGAGATGGATGAGAAATTTGTTGTATTTGAGGCAGGACAAATTTGATTAAAAAATGACGAACATGAGGAAACATGATACAGATTCAACTCTAGGTCCAAGACCTTGAGTGCATAGTGTTTAAACTTTTAAGCTCAAAACCCTGTATTACACAGTCATGTTAGTGCTGAATTAGGGTTTCTTCTTTTTTTTCCTGGTCAGCTTATGAAAAGATACATTACAAATATATGTCATGCTCTTTTCCATTTGTGGAATAGCTGTTGAATGTAGATGATGGAAATGAGGGGAAATTTCATTTGCATTTATTTGGAAGATTTTATCCAAATTGGCAAATTTCTTCATATTCAGGATGGAAAGGATTGTGGGAATACTATTTTAAAAAATGAAATTCTGGAGAATATAGAGTGCCAGATTATGTTTTTCTATCTCTAGGCAAAGGATGGGTTTGTAGAATGCAAACTTCCTTCCTAGGGCAAAAGACTTTTGCTTTTACAATGACTGAAGCCCTGCTGAATCACTCATGCTAGCTTGGTGAGAGTTCAAATCTTGTCTCTTGTAGGAAATTTAAAGAAGCAGTGCCTTGTCTAGAAGCTGTGGTGCCTGGCATCACTGGAGAGCCTCTTTTTGTGCCCTTGTCTTCTGATGATCAGCTTTGAATAGTTGGTGAGTCAGTGGAGTTGTAGAGACACGTGTATCTCTCCAGGAGCCCTGAGCCTTCGTTCCGAAGGATGGATATGGAGAAAGTAACACTTCTTTCTAGGTTTTTGGCAATAGGACTTACGTTTTTGGCAGTTTTTAAGGCATGGAACAGACCACAAAAAATGTAGTAGGGAAAAATACATGCAGTTGGAAAGCTGATAGATGTGTAGTTGGGGAAAAGCAGGGGGATAATTAGACACCTATTCTGTACTGGAGGCAGGACACTGGAATTTATAGCATCAACAGTATGCAAAACCCGCAACCTTTAAAAATTTACTTTCTTGGAGGACAGCTCCCAGAATCCACAGCCAGCATAGGGTCTGGGAGCTTCCTCTGAAAAAAAAAGGCTTTTCCAAGCTGCAAAAACATTTGTTGAAGTTTTAAAAGCATTCGAGGGTTATTCTGGATCTACAAATAACTCAGCGTCTAAGAGGTACCAAATCCACAGGTCTGCAGTTCCAAATGGTAGCTTCCACATCACAAAGGTGGTGAATATTCTTTGACTTTTTGTCCAGATTTTAAATGAATTACCGAAATTGCTGAAGCTCTGTGGCATACGGTTTAGTCCCATGGATGAGATCTGGAAAGGGCTCATACATAATAGTAACATAATAATAATTTTTTATTTCTCATTCACCTCTCCCCAAGGATCAAGGCAGGGTACATCATAGATTAAAATACAGCTAAAAGCACACAAAACCATTTTAAAAAACACTAATTTAAAAATTGTCTGGATAGGCCTGCCAGAAGAAGTAGATCTTTAGGACTTTTAAAAATTCACATAACATTTTTTGCTGTCAAACTCCTTCCAGCAGGCCATTCCACAATTTAGGGGTGGCTGATTGAAAATGTCATCTGGGTGACTGTTGCCAGTCTAGTCCTGGCCAGTATAAGTAAATGGCCCCAGAGGACTTGAGTATATGGGGCAGATTGTATGGTAGGAGGCAATCCTGTAGGTAGCTTGGACCCAAACCATGTAGGGCTACAAAGGTAATAACACACACTTTGTACTTTGCCCAGAACCTAATTGGCAGCCTCGGTTGAAGGAGCCACCAATCACAATTGCAGGTCTGATGAGGCAATAGTAATAGATAAACTTTGTCAGTAAAGCAGTCTAACAAATTAATTGTCGTTGTATAATAGGTAAAAACTAGCCACTCCTATGAAAAAACTGTCGCTGATACAAAATATAAGCAATGAGCAAAGCATGCTCTGTGTTTCACTTGGATGGTATGGTGTTCGACTGAGCATTTGTGCAGCTGGAAAATTTATTTGTAAAAACCCTGTTTTGTTTTTATTTTTTTTACACTGCAGAATGGTAGCAAACTTCCGCTAGGAATCTAACAGAAGCCTCTGAAATTTGAGAAGTAGCATCTGTATCAGATCAGATCTAAAATGCAAACCTAGCCTGTTATCAAGGATTAAAAGAACACAGCCATGTTTTCCACAAGGCAGGGGTATGAAAAAATTGCATCAAAGTTTCCGCGAAGCTATTTATTTTCTAATCATCTGAATTTCTTCAAGCAAGTGCAAGTCATTTTATTTCCTTTCCTAAACCACAGGCAAGCAGAGGACATGGGATATTGTCCATCCTAGATCTGCTATTTCTGCACTGATCTTTGAGTCTGATTGACATAGGCTAATGTTGTTACATAGGCAAATGACTCCCTGTATCTAGAATATGTAACACTAATTTATAGGTAAAAAGATTTTCCTAAAACATTTTGGCAGTAAAAAATGTGGGGTTAGCCGTTAAGATGTTTTGCAGTTTCAGACAACTATTACATCAAAGGGCTTGGCTGCCAAAGGAAGCTGTGCAATTGTGCACTAGAGATTTGGTGTGTGTGTGTGTGCACACATGTCTTTCTGTGTGTTTGTGCATGCATGTTTCTATTAATCCAGAAGACTTCTGGACAACAAAATCAGTCTTGCCATGAAGCAGCAAGATGAGACTAAATTATTTACCATTCACATATTCTTGCTGAAGTAACTTTGTTAACTGCTCCTGTTCTGACAATGACCTGTGCTGCAGCAGGATGGGTAGCCAAAAGACCGAAGGAATATACCCCTAACCCCACCCTGGTTTGCCCTTCCTTTCCACTCTCCCTTTCAAACCAGAATAAAATGAGGCCCATGTGAAAGGCATAAAGAGTGGAGCCCAGATTGATGTGACCTTTATTATTTTAACGGCATCTTTCAGCACAATTACAGAGTTGCAGGGCTGCAGAGAACAGAGTTGGAGTATAAAATAACATAAATAAATAGAAGAGGAACCAAGGAGGTCAGCAGAAAACAGTTGGAATCAGGCGGTGAAGGGTGAAGAAAGGGTTTGGATTGGTCGACGCCTTTATGATTCAGTCACCAAGGTTGTGAATTCTGGAAGAGAGACAGAGATGAGAATTAAAAGGAGGAAGGGAGAGGAAGAAAAAAAAAGTAATGTGGCAGCATCTTTAAGACTAACTGGTTTTTAGTTTAGCATGAACTTTTGTGAATATAAGCCCACTTCTTCAGATACAATTTGTTGTTGTTGTTGTTGTTGCTGTTGCTGTGTGCCTTCACGTCATTTCTGACTTATGGTGACCTTAAGGTGAACCTATCATGGGGTTTTCTGGGGCTGAGAGTGTGTGATGTGCCCAAGGTCACCCAGGGGGGCTGAGCATGGCGAATCGAAGCCCAGTCTCCAGGGTCTATGGTCCAATACTCATACCACTATACCACACTGGCTCTCAGATGCAGTATATGACATTAAAGCCTTAGGTGTGAAACATTTCTACAGTTGTGGAAGTGGGATGGAATGTAGTAGGATCAATAAGATGCAAATCATGACCCTTGTCTTATATTTTCAAATCACTGGTTGTCATGATACAAGTGTTTCTGATCTTTACATTGGTCAGTTAGTGTTGATGCGTGAAGCAATGAATCTACTTACCCAAAATCAGTTTCCCTTGGTTCAAAACTTGCTCTGAGAAGACTCCTTTTGTTATATGTGCTGTAGCAAGGACTCTGGTATTAACATATGTAGTGTGCCATGAAGCCTTTGCTTTTGTTCATACCCCTGCTAATGGATTGGAATTTGTGAATATAATGAGAATATAATGTAATAAGTGAATATAATCAGAAATATGAGGGCATGAAGATCAGTGGAGAGACCATGTGCACTGTGTGCAGAACTGGCTCTACTGTTAGGTAGAGTGTGGCAGCTATCAGAACATAGAATCATACAGTTGGAAGACACCACAAGGGCCATCCAGTCCAACCCCCTGCCATGCAGGAAAAAGAAATCTTACTTTTTCAACTATAGTTTCCAGAATCCCCAGCCAACATGGCCACTAGGAGTTGTAGTCCAAAGGGGGAAAAAGACTTTTCCAAGCTCTGCAGCAGTTGCTAAGGATGAGGCAAGGTGCTGGAAGACAGAACTGTGTGTGCCGTGAGGCCTTTCCTCTGTTATCCTTATTGCTTACGCTTCATGAAACCCAGGATCATCTCATTGATTCTCTGGAATCAGCAGCACACTACAAATGGACAACTGGAATCTATATCTATATCTATATCTATATCTATATCTATATCTATATCTATATCTATGCACTCAGGTTCCCAGTTGTCCATTTCCAGTGTGCTATTGATATATACATACATACATATACATACATACATACATACATACATACATACATATATATATATATATGCACGCGTGCGCGTGTGTGTGTGTTGTTCTACAATATCTATAAGCTGTAATCCGCTTTGCAACCCTAAAACATTTGCATGGCCACAGCCACCCATCCCAACACAAGGGAGGTCAATACTTTATGGCTAACTTCCCAGAGGCTATTTTTACAAATTAGTAAGGGAAAAGTTGGTATCTGAGACACTTGCAGAAGCTACACACTGGATATCACAGACCTGATTGACAGGGATTTTAGAGGATGGGATGAAGCAGAAGGCTGCTTCACTGCTTTGGGAGCTTTGCCAGCTACAAACGCTCTCTCAGTGAACATATCACTTGTGATCAGGATGGACGTTTTGTTGATGTAACATAAGAAAGCCAACAGCAGTTAGAGTGTTAGAAAACCAGCATTGTGTAGTGGTTTGAGTGTTGGATTAGGACTCTGGGGGCCAGGGTTCAAATCCTCACTTGTTCATGGAAACCCACTGGGTGACCTTGGGTGTCAGATGCTGTCGGTCACAGAGGGTTTGTAGTTTACTGAGGCCAAAGAGCTCTCTGGCTGAGAATTCTAAATGCTCCTCCTTAAACTGCAAACCCCAAGATTCCAGAGGATGTTGAAAGTGGAAGAATAGCACTATAACAGTGTAGGGTGGAAATGGTCTTTGAGCCAGCCTCTCACTCAGCCTGACCTACATCACAGGGTTGTAGTGACCATGTATAGCACCTTGTAATGTGGAGTTGGACAACTTCAGAGGGTCCATCAGCCAATTCAGAAGGTCCATCAGGGCAGGACTGGAAGGTAGTATTTGGGGGTATGAAGGTCCAAAAAATGTCCTTGAATTGTACCCGGACAATGAAGGAGTTAATTACAAATTTATTAACTGCAGCAAGGCTAATTAGATCGAGAAAATGGAAAACTCAAGAAGACTTTCAAATAAAGGATTGGTATAAAGAAGTGTGGAAAATTGTGATTGATGATAAGTAAACATGTCGAATTAAGGTTAAAAAAGGGGTAATGAAAAGGAATGACTTTGAAGCAAAATGGAAAATATTTGTGGAAAAGGCTTTAACAAAAGAGGGAAGTATCACACCTCCACAAAAAGAATTACAATTTTGGAAAGCAGAGTAAGCTGAAATATAATTGGCTCTGGGAATAGGCTCACATTTAGGGTTACAGTTTATGGTTAATAACTGGATCGTATACGGTATTAGCAATAGGTTAAATATAGTTGAAAAGAATAGATTTAAGAATGAAATTATTACAGCAATAATGAGTACAAGGAGAATGAGATTTAGATACATGAAATAAAAATAAATAATCAATATGATACATAATATGTTGAATAAGTATATGATGATAAAGGATCTGGAGAGAAATAGTAATGTAAGCTATTTGTGTTGTAATTTTTCTCTTTTTCACATTTATGTTATTCACATGGTGTTTTTGTTTTATTCTGTTATGTATTGTTCTTTTTTCTTTATAATAAAATAAAAAAAATGTCCTTGAAGCCATTTGTGATTGGCAGGATTCATTTGACTACTCTGGTATAACACACGGTGACATAGATGTGAAGCCTCTGCCTGCATCGATATCCCTCTAGAGAATCTCAACTGACAACAGAAGTAACATCTGAGACAAAACATAGGACTGTGACTCTAATATCATCACTTTTCTTCTCGTGTATGATTTTTAACATCTTTGCCTAACGAAGAAGCCAGTGAAGCTTTGAAAACTTGCATGATGTATTTTCTGCATTGTGGTTGGTCAATAGAGGTTATCAGTCTTTTGTGGATTTTGGATTTTGCTATATATGAAGCAAGATGATCTGACAACAGGCTACTTTTTAAAAAGAAACATTAAAAAGACCAGAATAGCTTTGAATACTCATACAACTGAGACTTTTGGAAAATTCAATATAATACAGATGTGCGTAGAAACAAATACTTAAAAGAACATGTCTGCATTAGCCTCATATAATACTGCATGTGTTCATAGAAATTCAACACAAATGTGGGCATGTGTTGTTAAAAGTGACGTTTGTTTCTTGTTCAGAAAACATATGTGCTCAATTTATTGGATTTAGTTGCTGGAGCAATTTTCACAAGAAAACAATGCAAGGGACTGTAGCATTTTTTCACTTGCAGAGATCTTTGGCATCCCAGTGTCAAAGCAATTTGAGAAGTGTTACAAATGTTGAATGTCAACAGAAGTATTTGATATGGATCCTCACTACTAGTTTTCAGATGAGATCACATCAGATTAAATTGTACACCTTTGGCAAGGTTATCTGTTTTATTGTTTTATTTTTGTACCTCACATACATTTGATGGTGTTATATAAATAAATAATACTGCCTCATGCTTTTCTCATTTCTTAATTGCTGTGTAAATCTAGAAGCCATCTAGCTTGACTTCTATTGACTTGCTTAATATTTCTTTTGACAGGTCATCTTGGTTGATATCTGCCCACTTATTGGACTGGTTTCAGTCTTTCTATCCACTGAAAAGATGTTAAATCAATTCATAATATGAATCCCCCTGTCCTTGTGGCCAAAAGTACAACTGAAGTATGCTGGCTCCAGGAAATATGCCAGCAACTCCTGTTTCTGGCATGCCAAGATGGCCTACATTCATGAATCATTAAATGGGGACATGCTTCATGAAAGTGGGTGGCTACTAGACAAGAATAAAACATCTGGTTGAAAGGATGAAGGCTCAAAGTGAAAGTACTGTTGCAGAAATGCAGTCTCTTCCAAAGATGGGGCATTCTTTGCTGGGAGAATACTTGACTGTGTCAGTCACATTCAATAAGATGATGGACCTGCCTCTGGTCAAAGGCCAATTGGGAGCTGATACTGAGATTTACAACAGGCAACCTCTGGGACTATATGCCTTGGTCTGACAAAACCTTTGTACACTTGTTTGTTTAATGATTTATTAAAATATTTATATTCTGCCCTTTGCCTAAAGATCTTAACTGACTTACTAAATCAGCATGAAAGCACCAGATCTCATCTGATCATAGAAGCTAAGTAGGCTCAGGCCCTGCTAATATATGGAAAGAGAACCATCATGGAATACCAGGTACTGCAGGCTAAAATTTCAGATGAAGGCAATGGCAAATCCCTACTGACTGTTCCTTGCCTAGGAAAACCCTATGAAATTCATGGGGTCACTATAAGTCAACAGGAGACTTAAAGTCGCCAGGAATATAATTCTTCACTCAATTTCTTTCCAAGGGGATTAACAAGTAATTTTAGCAATTTTTTTCCCACTGCAAGGAAGCCTTTAAAAATTACACTGTTTTTAAAGCTTATTCACAAATTGGGACTTATTCCATGAAAAATTCACACATGCTTGCTTTGGACTGAGAACGGCATTATCTGCAAAGAAAATAGTGTCCAGAATCCTGTTATCAGCAGTGATAATTAAGTATATTTAACTAAACAGCTAATACAGTATATCTGCCTAGAAATATCACTACCTGTGCAGAAAAAGCTGTCTTTTGCAGAGAAAATGCTGTTTCCTATGTAGCTAAACCATATCAGAATTTTATGCAGAACAAGTCCCTGTTACATTTTTGTGTGTGCAAGAAACAGATTTTCTGTGGAGGAAATAATATTTCTCTGTGGAAAATAATTATTTTCTGTGTAGAAAATACTGTTTTACACACAGAAGATACTGTTTCCTGTGCAAAACAACCATACACAAATTTGCACAAAATAAGCCCCAAAATGTGACACTTCCTTTCAAACCAGAATACTTCTCAGAAAGGATTTTTCACCAGTTTTTGAATATTTTTAAAATATTCTTTCCATGTCTTGAAGGCCCTCTCTCACACAGATGTTTCTTCTATAGCTGCCAATATGTGCCAGTGTGTGTTTGGGGAAGTGTCATTTTTGAATACACGGGCCATTTCCGCACTACACTCTTATAGCGCGAACTGCAAACCCCAGGATTCCATAGGATGTTGAAAGTGGAATAATCACGCTATAAGAGTGTAGTGAGGAAATGGCCATGGTCATGGTTTGTATGACTTGCTTTAGATGTAAGCTCCTTGAGCCCAGTTTGAGCTCTCCAGGACAGAGCACTTACCATCAACGCCAATTTTGCCATCTCCATCTTTATCCCCAGCAGCCAAAAATGCCTTAGTTTCTTTATCAGACAGGTCCCTGCCTTCAGGGGTAAAGCCCTTCAATACAAACCTATGAAGAGAGAGAAAGATTAGGTGGTCATATATGTATATGTGTTTATTATTTAAATTTATACAGTACTTTTATGGTTTACAAGAATATTAAAACACCATAAAACATAATGTCATTCAGCTTTTAAAAGTAAAAATTTAATGAATCACATAAAAAGCACTTGTTACTGGAGCATCATAGCATCATGGTGCTCAGAGTGTCAGATTTGGTCAATACAGGTTTTAGGCCATTTCTGCACTAGACTGTTATAGTGCTATTATTCCACTTTCAACATCCTATGGAATCCTGGGGTTTGCAATTTAGGGAGGGGCCTTTAGGGAAGGGCAGTTTAGGGAGTGGCCTTTAGGCCCCTTCCTAAATTGCAAACCCCAAGATTCCATAGGATGTTGAAAGTGGAATAATAGCACTATAACAGTCTAGTGTGGAAATGGCCTTAGTTTCCACTAGGGCATGAAATTTACTGGATGACCTTGGCTACTCATTTTTGTTAGCTTGCCCTAACTAAGGCTGAGAGCTCTGCTTGTAGTCTATTTGGAGAGAAGGAAAGATATACATGGAACTAAAAATAAATTCAGTAGAGCTCTTAAAAAAAAAAGCAGTTTTGCAATTAAGCCTTAGATGAGTGTCTGCTGGAGCAAATGAATGTTTAGCATACACTGCAAGGCCTTGGAGCCATGAGTCTAGCCGGTTTGTATATTGTTCGAGATAGTAGGAGGACTACATGTCAGAGGTAACCACAAAAATACAAACAAAAATTTCTGATGGCAGATAGCTTCACTTTGGTTGGTGCAGGCACGTGGCATCTGTACAACATCTGTACTGCAGATCTCAGCTTTTGGGAAAAGAGGAAAAGAGCTTAGAAATTTCACTTTAGGGGTGGACTATAGCTCCCAGAGAGAGCCAGTATGGTGTATTGGTTTGAGCACTGGACTACAACCCTGGAGACGAGGGTCCCTGCTCGGCTATGGAAAGCCACTGGGTCACATTGGGGGCATCATATACTCTTAGCCCCAGAAAACCCTGTGATAAAATTCACCTTAGGGTTGCCATAAGTTGGAAATGCCTTGAAGACACACAACAACAACAACAACAACAACAACAACATAACTCCCAGAAACTTACAAACAGGATTGCCGCTGGCTGTACTGGCAGAGGAGTTCTGGAGGCTATGACCCCAAAAAGTAGTATTTCCAGACCTTGGAGTAGTTTGTATCTTGGGCAATGTGTTTTCAAAGGTATTCCAGGACCAACTTGCATAGGACTCTAATCCTCTTAACAAGCCTAACAAAAAACTGGTAACGTAACGGAGCATCCAAAGGACCAGTGTCCCATGTTTCCAAAGGCTAGTGCTCAATGCAAAGAGCTTCGTTTTGGACCAGCAGAAATTTCCAGATTGTCTTCAAGGACAGGATCATGGAAAACCCATTACAGTAGCCAAGCTGAGTCATTTACATGAGCATGCACAAAAGAAGGTAGGGTCTAAGAAAGAGTGAAGATTGTGGATGAGCTACGAATGATGGGTGGCACCCTTGGTCAGAACTGCCACCGGGATCCAAAATCACCCCAAAGGGGCGATTGGATCTTTACAAAAGGGGGGTATGACCCTAGCCAAAGGCAGCAATTCTCCCTAAGTTTAGGGTGGGGAAGTAAGTTGCCACAGTTGTGTCCAGTTTGGGGTGCTTTTGGCTGGTTAGGGAGCAAAAAAAATCCCAAAAGTTATTTGAAAAAAAAATAATAATTAAAAGGTTTAGGGCTTCCAGCTTCACATTTTCAGGCTCCAAGGGCCACAGCTGCATTTGCCTACCTCTGTCCGAAATCAACAGGGCCACCACCACCCATCAGGAAAGGGACTCTGGAACTGTTTTTTAAGGTGGGCAGGCAGGTCATTATGAATTTTTGTGAACACACGTTATGAAATACTAAAAACAGGATACAGTGAATAACAATAATGAAATGATAATGATGATATCAGCTTAAGTAGCTAGCAATGTGACTGCCACTAACACAATGACAAAATAGTAAATGAAATATAAAATTGCATAAAGCTTAAGAGTAATATGTCAAGGAAAGGGGTGACTGTTAAGAGAAGACAAAGATGACTAAAAGAACCAGCATGATATAGTAGTTTGAGTGCTCATCTAGGGCCATTTCTGCACTAGACTGTTACAGCGCTATCATCCCACTTTGAACATCCTATGGAATCCTGGGGTTTGCAGCAGGGAGGGGCCAGTCGGCCCCTCCCTGAACTGCAAACCCCAGGATTCCATAGGATGTTCAAAGTGGAATGATAATGCTGTAACAGTCCAGTGCAGAAATGGCCTTTGACTCCAGAATATCACAGCTCAAATCCCTACTGAGCCATGGAAATCCACTGGGTGACCTTGGGCAAGTCACACTCTCTTAGCCTAAGGGAAAGGCAATGACAATCCCTGTAACAGTTTGCTGTAGGGTGGCCATAAGTTAGGAATGGTTTGAAGGCACACAGCAACAACAAAAATGGAAACAGAGACATTTCTCATTGGTATTTTCTCTGTGAGCTCAACCATATGGGATTCTTGGTGGTCAAGATCCTTGGTGCCTGATTATTTCATTAGGAGCTCCTCTCACCTCCCTGCATAACCTTGTGAGTTTTCACATACTTTCTCCCTGTTCTGGAGTCCATGCATCTCCATCTTGTCTCCACGGAAGTTCAGTTTATTCACTCTCATCCAGCCCATTGCTGAGCTCAGGCACAGCAGCCGAGCATGGAAAGGAACAATTGGTTCCTGTTCTTTCTGGGGAGGGTGACCTTCTTAATGTCACCAAAAGAGTGAAAATCGTCACACGAAGCTACTTCAGGTAGGAGAGAGTCTCACTAGGGAAAGCTCAATTTCAAATGCTTCAGCAGTTATTTCAAGCCATGTCACAGATTCCTTCTCTCTTTTGGGAGTTCTTCTCCTTTCTAAATGATTTTGTTCTGTGCTCAACCCATGCAAACAGGGAGGAGAATGCAAAGGAAGAGCTGCAGAGCTTGCTCCTTGAATCCAGATCCCTTCCTTGAATTTCCATATTTTTTATTTAAAAAAATGCAGGGAACATTCAATCTAATGGCTCAATAAGAGGAACACTCTGTGGTTATCTGCATTTTACTGGAATTAGAACTCAATGTCAGTCAATACATTTAGGCTACAAGCCTACTGTGCCTCAGAGAACAGGACTTATGGATCTTCTTCCCTATGGAGAAGGCGGTCCATGGATGAAAAAGGAGGTCTGCCTTCTCCTTGATGGTTTAGAAACCTGCACCATTCCTACCATGTGCTTCAGTGCTTCAAGGGTTGTTGCTATAATTATTGTGTGCCTCCAAGTTATTTTTAATTTATGGTGATCCAAAGATGACCTTGTCATGGGGTTTTCTTGGCAAGATTTGTTCAGAGGGGTTTGTCTCTCCCTTCCTCTGAGGCTGAGAGAGTGTGACTTTTCCAAAGTCACCCAGTGGGCTTCCACGGCCAAGTGGAGATTTGAACCCTGTTCTCCTGAGTTGTAGTCCAATGATCAATCCATTATACAACACTGGCTCTCATTCAAGAGTGGTACTGGCAACAAAAAAAAGGGCATTTGGATTTCCTTTCCCTGTTTGTGGAAAGGGAAAAGAAGCCTGCTTGGTGGATTTGAGGTGGCATATGTAAAACACACAAATTTCCTCCCACCTCCATACATCCTGCTAATTTAAGCCTAATACAGTTTGAGATTTGGCTGTTCCTCTATTTCTGATTCTAAAAAATGGATTTTATCCTTCAATAAAAGAGACCACATCTTATTCTAGGGGAGAATCACTGCTCTTGAAAGGCATTCTAGAGCAGCAATATTATTTCTAAGCTAAAAAGGAGGGTGGTAGAGTGTAGGAGGGACTGCAAAAATGACCCTAGGGCTGCCTGTGGCCCATGAGACATATTAATCATACCTCTTTATTACAAACTTTTGGACTACGATGCCCAGAATAACTCCAGCCAGCATGACCAATAGCTGTGAGATTCTAGTGACTGAATTCCAAAAATGTAGTATTTCCAAGTGTTATACTGTGAGGGGATGCTGATTTTTTTTTCTTACTTCAGTTCATCTTCCTCAATGAAGCCACTTCGATCCTTGTCCAGAATGTGGAAAACTTTCTTCACGTCTTCGTGGCTCTTCTTTTTCAACCCCACCAATTCAAAGAACTTCTTGTGGTTAAAAGAGTCAGCAGCTGTAAGAAGATGAAGAGTTTAGCAGGGTACTGGAATATTTTCTTTGGTATATTGGTAATTCTGCTCCTGTAGCTGGCACAGAATCCACTGGTCTTTATGACATAAGGACTGGTTTGTATGTATCTGTTCACAAGTCTGAACCATGATATTTTGCTGCCTGAGATGAAGAACAGCACACTTCCCTCCCTATCCCCAAACCTGACTGGTCTAGGGATATAAATTGTCAAAATTTTAAGAAGAAATAATTGTACTATTTTTCACTTCTTTGCAAGGAAATCATTGCAGACTGCACTGTTTTCAAAGTCTATTCACAGCTGAGGAGTTATTCTGTACAAAAATGCACTTTTGTGCAGAAAACAGAACATTTTTCTGTGTAGAAAATGCTGCTTTCTGTTTTTTTTGTTTTGTTTTTTGCACAGCAAAAGTTCTGAACTGTGAAGATTTTCATCCGTTCATCACCACATTTCCCAATACTCAGAAAGCCTATTTTTGACCTTTTTTTTTTTTTTTTAATTATCTTTCCAAGCACTAGACTGGACTGAGAGCTGAATCTTGCTTCACCATTGACAATGATACAATATTTTCCACTACACCCGAGGACAGCACTCTAACTAGATGTGTGTGTGTGTGTGTAAGCCCCATGGCAGTAGCACAGAAAACTCTGTCCTCCTGCTCTTTGCTGCTACTTCTTCACTACACAGTTCCTGCTGCCTGAATCTGCTACCTCACTCTGTCTTAAGGAAATGCTAAGGCCAGCCCTGAACCGGTCAGTAGATTCCTTCCTCTCTGTGCTCATAGTGGCAAAACTATATTTTCATAAATATAAGGATTTAATGATTTATGAAAGGATTTGATGAATATGTCAGAGATAACAAGGTCCTCCTGTAATCTTTTGGAAGAGAGATTGAGGATCATGGGAATACAAGGGGATATGTGTATATAAAATTCTACAAAGAGACAAAATTTAAGCTATAGTAAGGAAGAACAAACAAACTTGGGTACTGGGATGCAAATTATGAGTAGCTGCTTGGATGCTTCCGTGGGATCGGAATTGACCAAGAACTTATTTACTGCCATTGTGATTTGTGCAGTTCAGTGACTCGGTATGACATTTTATAAAGTAAAGGTCCCTGCCCAAAGTGATTTACAATCAATATATCACCTTTCCTCATTTATAGTCCTCAAGGCAGTGGGCTTGGGAATTCCAGTTGGTTTCCCATCAAAGCACTAATTAGAGCTAGGAAGAGCTGCTTAGTTTTATGCCAGGATGGGCCACTTATGAACTTCAAATCCCAAGAGTCCTAGTTTGTATAGTCAATGGTGAAGCATGCTGGGAGCTGCAGTCCAACAATATCTGAAGATCCACAAGTTACCCAAATCTGTTTTTGGGGAAGTTGCTATAATGTGTACTTCAGGCTGCACTATAGACCAAGTTTGGGAAATGTGGTTTTTCAGATGTTGAACTGTAAATCCCATCAAACATAGCCAACATACCAAATGGAGAGGTATAGCAGGAACTACAGTTCGGCGATCACTGGAATAGGCATGAAAATCTTTGATTATTATGTTTCACATGCAAGGACTAATGATTACAGTATTTTTCTTCCTGCTGCAGGAAAAATTAATAAAAATGAATATTCCTCCAGTGTATTCTCCTCATATTCTAGTGTCCCAAAGTGTTGCAGAGGACTTATTCTGCAGAGAAAAACATACGTGTGGAGGGGGCAGCTGAATTGTGTTTTCTGCACACAAAACCCCGCAAGTTTACTGTGCAATAAACGCGGGTTGGCATTCTGTTGATTAGGATGTCATCTGTTACATTTAAAACTTCCTAACTGCTTCATGTTCCTATTTGTGATCATGGCACTGTTGCCACAACCACAAATCATCCTGAAATCCCTCTTAATAGCCAGGCAGTCATCCCAAGTGTCAGAGGTCTATACTGCTTGCAAGCAGGACACTGCAGAATGATGCAACCAGTGAGCAATGCTGAGAGAAGCAGAAGCAGGACTCCTGTGAGGTCCTGTCACAACTTTTCATTGCCATATCACTTGCTGGCAGAAGGGAGCTGTCACCTCATTTTGCAGTGCCCTTTCACCAGCAGCACAGAGCTCCATTGCTTGGGATGGCTGACTGGCTTTTAAGGAGGATTTCAGTTGAGAGATGGAAAGATGTAGCATAGCCACAGCATTGTGGCTACATATTTGATGTAGGATCTTAACCATCATTTTCTGCCTAGGAAACCTGTTTTCTGTGCAAGAATTCCATTTTCTGCTCAGATTCCACCCCCACCACCCCCAAGATGCTAGGTGTTTTTCTCCACAAAAACAATTCCTCCACAACACTTAGGGACATTAGAATACCAGGATAAAATTGTGCAAAATTCATGTTGGTCTATTATTCTTCCCAGCTGGGTTCGTCAACTGTTTTTCAACCTGGGAATGAATAATTACAAATGCACTTTCTATCCTTAAACTTGGGCCTTTCCACACTACACTGTTATAGTGCTATTATTCCACTTTCAACATCCTGTGGAATTCTGGGGTTTATAGTTTACTGAGGCCACAGAGTTCTCTGGCTGAGGATTCTAAATGCCCCTCCCTAAACTGCAAACCCCAGGATTCCATAGGATGTTGAAAGTGGAATAATAGGATTATAACAGTGTAGTGCAGAAAGGCCCCTTGAGGTCTACATGTTTTCCAGTTCTGGTATAGCGCCTACGCAGTCAGCCAAGAAGCTGGAGGTAATAATGTCCTTTCTCCCTTTCCTTTCAAGTTGTTCATGTGCTCCAAACGGCTCATGCTGGTCTGTGTAAACCACAGTGGTGGTGAGCTAATGATTTGGGTTGGCTGATGGCCAAACGAGATGTGACACAGTGAAATTAAATGATTTATGATTATAATTTTTTTTCTCTGCTGCCATTCCCAAAGATTTGGACTGGCTGAAATTGGGTGTGTGTGGGAGGGAGAGGGATAATTTAGACACAAAGCAAGAGAATAGGACAGAACAGAAATACAGAGGTACGATGCTCATTACTCTAGTTGTCTTAACATTCCTGTTTCAAAATGCTCTGCCTTGTACAGCTAAACTAACCTTCCCCAGGCTGGTGCTTTGAGATGTATGAGACCACAGCTCCCATCCCCCAGCTCACCAGGATATGGCTGTTGGGCATGATGGGAGTTGTAGTACAACACATCTGGAGAGTGCTAGATTGCAGATGTTTCCCTGTGGCCCTCTAGATGTGTTTGCCTTCTACTTCCATCTGGCTTAGAAGCTCCCATGGCCCATGATGAGAGATTCTGTGAGCTGCAGTCCAAAAAACACCTTGGAGAGCCACAGTTGCCCATTGCTGAGGATGAGGGCTAGCTGACAACAGCTAACTGTTGACAACTCCAACAATGGAGTAAAATAGAATAGTAAACAGCCCCAGCATGAAATAGTGAGATCTCCTAGTGATAATGTTGTTAGGTTTTTAAAACAGCAATAAAGGACAGTCCAAATTCATGATATGCAGGGTTGACAATGAGGAAGTAGCTATTGACAAGTTTGTCCTCATCCTAAATGTGAAATAAAAGCTTTGATTTCACTTAACTTAGTCCTGTGTTGCTCTGTACAGTTAAATAAATTATATGGTAAATTATATTATAAATTACAGTCATCCTTCCACATTCACTAGGGTTAGGGGCACAGAACCCCTGTGAAAGTGGAAAAAACTGCGAACAACTCTAGGCCCTCCCAAACCATATTTCACACATACAAAAAGTATGATCACCATATTCAACCCACCATGGATCCCTTTGAGGCATCAGGGTTCCTTCACAAGGCAGAAGTGGGGGGCTGATGGGGTTTACTGCCACCTCCACTGGTGCCCCACACCATTTTTAGTAAGGACTTACAAGCTTCATTCACTGTTTCTGTCTCAGGAGGCTTGCAGTCTCTATTAAAAATGGCATAGGGAGGCAGCAGAGGTGACAGCAAATAATCGGTGAATAATCAAATCTGCAAAAGTAAAACCCTCAGAGGTGGAGGGCTGACTGCATAGGAGATGATGTAGAAATTTCTGTTTTTAGGAAAGCTCTACAACCCCGAATACAGGATTTTTAACCTCTTATGCATACTTTTAAGTGGGGGACATCCCTTATAATAAGGACCATCAGGGAGAAGCTTTCAAATATGGGCCACCCCTTACAATAAAGGACACCTGGCAAACCTACCTAGCAGGTGGAGGTCTCCCAACAACCCATCCGCTTCTGTGTGTAGGATGGGCTGCTTGCATCATTCTTTGGGACAAGTGCCCAGAGACCGTTATACTGCAGCCTTCCTGCTTCTCCTTTCCCAACCCAAGGACTTGAGAAGCTTAAAAGGCTTCGGAAATTAAAGAGCGTAGCGTCATTTTCGCCAGTGGCTCTTATAAAATAATCTGTTGGGAGGCGCGAGGGAAATCTAACGCAGTGACCTCTAAGAAGTGCCCTGATTAAGCAGCGCTGCTCCAGTTGGGCGCCTCCGCCGCCGCCGCCGCCGCCCTTTCTCCCTGGCGCTGCCTGCAGATCCAGAAGGAATCAATGAACGGCGGAGGGGGAGACGACGAGGAGGGAGGCGGGAGGGTGGAACCAGCCCATTCCTAGAGGATCTGCTCTGGCTTTCTTTCTTTTGCTCTCACCACTCTCCACCACCACACCCGCTCCAGCTTTGGCTCCCAGAGCGACTGCTGGCTGGTAGAACAAGCGAGGAGGGCGAGAGATCGAGAGATCGAGCTCTTCAATAAATAAAAGCCATTTAAGGCGGATTCGTCTTGCCTTTAGTTCCCAGGCGGCCCCTGCGGCTCTGGGGCGAAAGTTTCCCTTCGGAGCTCTGCTGCAAGGTCACCGCAGGAGCCGGGGAAAAGAGGGGGTTGGAGGGAATGGGTCTTGCCGTGGGGTTTTAGCGGGCGGAGGGGTGGTTCCGTCTCAGCACACCCGCTGGACGGTTGCCTACGAGGATGGGGGGGGGGAGGCATCAGGCGTTGCTTAGACGAGAGATGCCCGGCTACATATTCCCGCACTAGACTGTCGTAGCGCTATCATTCCACTTTTAACATCCTGTGGAATCCTGGAGTTTGCGGTTTAGGGAGCCTCAAAGGCCTCTTCCTAAACTGCAAACCCCGAGATTCCATAGGATGTTGAAAGTGGAATAATAACGCTATAACAGTCTAGTGTGGATATATTTGAGATACATAGGTAGAGGTTATGCTTGATAGGAGAACATATAGGGAAGGTTCAGAAGACCGTCCTCTGTACGGTTTCTCTCTTGATCTTTGCTGATCGATCGTGGGGAGACCGACGGTTCCTCGAAGCCTCTCAGCCGTGCGCATGAGGAGGTGGTGAGGAGACCTGGCTGGCTCAGGTGTCTCCGGTTTTGGGATCAAGATGTGTGCTCGAGGAAGGGAATAAATAATAGGTGTCAATACACTCTGCAGTCGGCGTTTGCCTCATTCTTTAAAACGTGACCCAACTTCCAGAGGACAAATCGTGAACTAGACTGCAATTCTGCGCGGATGCGGTTCTGGACTTTAGCAACACGAGCCATATCATAGAACCATAGAATCAGAGTTGGAAGAGACTACAGAGGCCATCCAGTCCAGCCCCCTGCCGTGCAGGAACCCACATCAAAGCACGCCCGACAGGGGGCCATCCAGCCTCTGTTTAAAAACCTCCAAAGAAGGAGACTCCGCCACCCGCCGAGGCAGCACATTCCACTGCCGGACAGCTCTGACCAGATTGAGGGAAGTAGCAGCGCCTCTCTGTTCCGCTTAGAATTCCGCTCACCTGGAATTTTGTGTCCAGTTTTGGGCACCTCCGTTCAAGGGTATTAACAAACGACGAGCTGGAGAGTAACCCAATAAAGGCGGCCAAGATTATCAAAGGTCTGGAAACGAAGCCTTATTTGGAAGGATTTAAAGAAGCAGAGATGTAGCTAGCGTGGTGTAATGGTTTAGGCGTTAGACTACGACTGTGGAGAAAAGGGTTCGAATCCCCGCTCAGCCATAGAAACCCAGGGGATGACCTTGAACAAGTCACACTTTCTCAGCCTCAGAGGAAGGCAAAGGCTCTGAACTAATCTTGCCAAGGAAACCCCCTGATTAGTTCTTCTTCTTCTTGTGCACCTTCAAGTCGTTTCCGGCTTAGGGCGACCCTAAGGTGACTCTGTCAGGGGGTTTTCTGGGGCTGAGAGCGTGTGACTTCTTCTTAGGGTCGCCAGAAACGATTTGAGGGCGCACAACAACACTACGTAAATAGCTGAAAGGATGTCATATAAGAACACGGAGCCAGCTTGTTTTCTGCTGCTCCAGAGACTAGACCACGAACTAATGGGTTCAAATTACAAGAAAAGAGATTCCATCTAAACATCAGAAAGAACTACACTGTAAGAAGAGTCTGGCCGTGTAACAGGCTGCCTCGGAGTGGTGGGGGTGGACTTTCCGTCTTTGAAGCTCTTTAAACAAAGTTTGGATGGCCTTCTCTTGGGAGTGCTTTAGTTGTCCTTGCATGGCAGAGGGTTGGAATAGATGGCCCTTGGAGTTCCTTCCAGCTCTAAGATTCGAAAGAATTCTAGAAACCCGTCGCGGAGAAGGGTGTTTTTGGGGTTAGATGTTTTCGGTCTGTCAGTTCATTCCAAAGAGGCCGCCCTCGATGTGGTACAGAAAAAAAAGTATGTATTGTCCCCCCAAACAGGCAGTTCCCTCGAAGTGAGGAAGGAAGAAGCTACTTTCCTCTAACCTGGCGTTCCTTAAAGTATGCTAAGCTATAGGTTCCAATAATCTTAGCTTTTTTGCACGGTGATGGGTGCTGTAGTCCAACACAGCTGGAGGGCATTCACCTTGGGGGAAGCTGCAAGAGGCCACTCCTGTCAGTTCCCCATCGGAGGCCCCCGGTGCAAGGGAAGGCGGATCTCGCGTTTCGTTCATGCTAGTTTTTGCAGAAGATGGGATTTCAGCTTTCAGGCTACATCGAAAAACATAGGAAACTGCCCTATAATGAACCAGGCTACTGGTCTATCTAGCTCCCAGTACTGTCTTTTCCGACTGACAGCAGTTCTCCTGGGTTTCAGTCAAGATTCTTTTCATGGAGATCCCTGGCTTTTGCTGCTGGTCGCTCATCCAAGTATGAACCAGGTCTGATCCTACTTAGCTTCCGAAATCAAATCAAGTCTTTTCCAGGGGTGTAGCTACAGGGGGACAAAATGAAAGCATTGTCTCTCCGACTTTGCAATTTTTCTTTCAGCCCCTAAATGTTTAGCATCGCAGTAACTTAAAACTTCAGGTGAACCGCTCCCAAAGAAAAGGTGCAGGCAAAATTCCCAAGAGAATGCGAACCCAGCAAATAGAAGAGGTCGAAGTGTGAACGGTTTTCAGCGTCTCCCTCTCTGCAATGCTAGAAATTTTGGGGGGACTGCAGGAAAAAAAAAAGTCATCGTGGGGCAGGATTCTCAGGGCGAGGGAACAGGGTCTTTATGTTGCTCCTTCCCAAGTATTCTGATGGTCTCTTCAAGGTAGTATAGTGACATTTCCCCTTCCTCTCAGAGATGCAAAGGGCAGGAGCCCAGTTCCCTCTCCCCACCCCACTCCCCTCAAAGCAGGGATGGACCCGAGCCACCCAAACTCTTCGGGAACCCCGCTATCCCAAATCGGTGTCAAGATACCTCTCCACCGCCTACTTGAGGCGCGGGAGGGGGGGAGCCCATAGAGAGCAAGTTTGGTCCTCCGAGGCCACCACACCTGCTCTTGCAGCCCCACGGGAGAGGGAAGGAATCTGCATCCTAAAAGGCAGTTGCACGTAAAGGGCTCAGGAAGACAGAGGCAAGTGACACGAGTTCCTGGAAACCTGGAGAAGATTTGTGGCAGGGGTTGGATATTGCTGAGATCGCGAGGAATCGTTGTGGGAAAGGTAGTGCTGCTAAAGACTTGAGGGGCGATACCAGGGATGCCTAAACTTGGGATGGAGGGGTCACCCGGGCTATGCCACCCTCGAGGCTGTTCCCCCGTTCCTGGCAGGAGGCTCGACTAGATAGCCCTTGGGAGCCCTTCCAGCTCTATGCTCCTATAATGATTCTGTTTGGAGCGCAGAATCCGACCGCAGTGGAGACTCCGGTTCTGAGTCGTAAAACTCAACGGAGCGTTGCATGCTCACGTTGCCAGCCAGTCCAAAAGAAAGTGAACCGAGGACACATCCAGAGACTTTTTTCCCCCCACCGCTCACACCCCCAGGTTTGCCCGCTTCCTTTGAGCTCCCAGTCCCCCCATCCTTTTTGATCTCTCTCTCTCTCTCTCACCCCTCCTCCCCCCCCCCCCCGATCTCCACTTTCTGAAGACCTCGCCAAGACTCCAACCCCTGCCGGTGGAAAGGGGTCCCCGCGCCGCCGCCGCCGCCGCCGCCGCCGCCGGGCTCACCTGCAAAGGCGCCCACCGCCTTCTTGATATCGTCCGCGCTGAGCAGATCGGTCATCGCCATCCTTGCAACTGTGGGGAGAAAGAAGGAAAGAAAGAGAACGGGAGGAAAAGTGCCCCAAAGACTGAAGGTGGTGGTGGTGATGGTGGTAGTGGTGGTGGTAGTGGTGGTGAAGGAGGAAGAGCAGGTGACGGCGGCGGGAGGGGAAAAAAGTGTGCCCTTCTTCTCATTTCTGCTCATATGACCAAAACTGCAGTGCCGGGAGGGGACGGGATGGCACACCGGGAGAGGGCTGGAGGGATGCCAGCCACAAGCAGCAGAAGGGCCCCGCAGGCGCTCCATGTGTGTGAGAGAGGGAGAGGGCAAGAGAGGGGAGAGAGTGAGCCTTAGTGGTTATAGAGTGTTAGGCTGGGACTTGGGAGATGTGAGTCCAATCCTCCTCATTGAGCCAGGAAACTCATTGCCTGACCTTGGATCAGTCTCTCTCTCTCTCTCTCTCTCTGGCTGACCTACCACACAGGGTTGTTGTGAAATAACGTGGCAAGGAGGAAAGCAAGTGTGCACTGCGGAGTGCATGGGAGGCAGGGTGTTATTTAAAGAGCTGGCCTCTATGTGTGAAAAGGTGTGTGTGTGTTTGTGTTTCTGTTGCCTGATGCACAGGTTTGTAGAAGTGACCCCTGCTGCTTCTGTGTTTCAGGGAAGAGTGAGAAGTTTGGGTAGTGGTGGGGATCCTGACTTGAGAGAGCAGGGAAGTAGGGGAGACAGAAAGTGGGAGAGTGGGATCATGCCAAGGTCAAACAGGCTGGGCCAGTGATGGATGAAATCCTGGAGAGAGAATTCCTGAAGGAAAAACTAGAGTGTGTAGGACAGGGTGGAACAGTTGTTGGTCAACACTGAATGACTGAGCATATTTCCAATAAAATACACACATTTTGCCCTTCCACCAAACAGTTCTGGACAATGAGACCCAAAGTTTAACCATCACAACCACACCATGAGGAAGGCTGCAAGTGTTGCTAGTAACTGGTCCAAAGTCACACAGAGAAGGGATTTGAACCCATGCCTAGATCTCCCACACTCTGAACTGAAGAGGTCTCATTTGCTCATCCTACTGTGGTGAGATTTTCTGCAGGCAAAGCTTTTCTGTCTGGGGTGTGCTGCTAAATTGCACCCTCTCACACACAACACCTCATGTCTATGCAATTATTTGAGCTATACGGTGTTCAACTTGCTAGCAAACCAATCATGGTCTTAAAAATAAAAAAAAGAAAGAAACAACCTCCTACAAGTACTATGATCAATGTGACAATTCTTTTGTTAAAGAAGCTGTAGTCTTGTGCGTGTTTACTTAGGTAGGATCTACACTCAGGACCCTTTTGATTCTGAAGCACTGCTCTGGAAATGGCCTCCCTCCCCAATATAATTGCTGCTTTATGGGCACATCTTAATATGAAGGATTAAACCTACTGGCCCTCTTCCGGCTGCTGCTGAGCCCCCAGCTTTTACCAATCTATCACGCACAGCCAATGACTGGGTATGGTGGGAATAGTAGTATAACAGCATCCAGAGCCTCTCCACTCCTGCTGTAATGAATATATCCCAGACTGCATCTACACTACACAGCTGTAGCAGTTTGATACCACTTTAACAGTCATGGTTCCATCTTAAGGAACCTGGGATTTGGACTTTCATATACTCAAAATTCTCTCTGCCAGAGAGCTCTAGGCTATTCTTCTGAATCAGAGCTCTGTATCAGAGAATTCCAAGTACCTCCCCATCCTACAGCTCCCAGCATGCCCCAGAATGGAGTCATGGCAGTTGAAATGGTGTCAAATTTCAATAGTTGTGTAAAGTAGACCCAGTGTCTACCATGTCGATAATGTAATCAAATGCCACACATCAATACATGCCATCACCATGCAATTTCACTGAGTTCTAATAGGGCAGAGGAAGAAAGATGTCCCTTTTTCTTTCTGCCCTCACTCGTAATTGCACAGTGTTTGAACACCCCCCACCCCGTATACATTTTTTCCTAAATGAAAACCTCCAGTTTAACCTTAACTTTAACCTCATCTAAATGGGGATAATTTAGAATATGGTCATCCTCCCCCCCCCCGCCCCCGCATCTTACATAGATTGGTGGTTTCAAGGCAAGGGTAGAAGGACAACCTGGTGTTGCTGTTGTGTGTCTTCAAGTTGTATCTGACCTATCATATTTTTTTCTGGGGCTGAGAGTGTGTGATGCTCCCAAAGTCACCCACTAGGTTTCCATGGCCAAGTGGGGAACTGAACCCTGGTCTCCAGAGTTATAGTCCAACACTCAAACTGGTATACCACGCTGGCTCTCCAACCCGGTGTACTTAGATGCCCTGGCCACTGATCATGCTGGCTGAAGCTGATAGGAGTTGTAGTCCAAAAGGTTGAAGGGAACCAGGTTTCCTTTCCTTGCTCTGAACTTCTCTTTTGTGATAGGTTGCCCAGAATCCCTGACTGCAAAATGTATTTTTAGAAAGGTGCTCTGTGATACTATTCATTTGATTTTTCAGTCCCTTTCTAATATTTTATTTATAGCTGTTCTGCACTGTGCTGACACTTTCATCCAAGTATCCATCACAAGTCCAGCATCGCTTCCCTGATCAGACAGAGCCAATTCAGAACCCATCTGTGTTCATATGTGCTTAAGGTTTCTGAAGGGAGGTGAGGGTGTTGCCCCATATCTTCATATCTTCATATCATGGCATATCTTCACATTTCTTGCTTCCATTCACCCAGAGAGCCCCTTTTGGAGTTCTTTGGTGCATCCCTGGTTTTTACCATCCTGTTACACGCAAACTTACCCACCTCTTTACTCAGCTTTGAGCATCTATGTTACAGATTCTATGTGTAGATCAAAAGGCACTGGTTCCTCCCCAAACAGACCATTGAAAGATTCCTTTTCTTTCCCCCCGTCTGTTAAGAACAGCTTATGTACTTCTATTGTTTGTTTCCTGACATTTAAGTTGTTAATATTCTATAACAGATATGACCTCCAAACCCACCATTACTATATTCACTTAGGAATCCCTTATGATTTTGCAAAAATTTTTTTTGTAAATATACAGTGGAAGTATCCACATTTCACAGATGGAGCAGTGTAATATGGCTTTAACTGCCGTTCTTCATTCTGCAGAATCCTGGAACTGGTAGCCTAGTGTTCAGGAGAAAAAGTGCACTAGAACTCTCTGATAGAAAATTTGAAGCACCTCACCAAATTAGACAAATCCCACAATTCTACAGGATGGAACTATGACTGTAGGGCCATATCATACTTCTAAAGGTATCTGCTGTGGATGTAATTAATGTCTGTTAAATTACTATTGTGTGCTTGTTTGCTGAAGCTTTCAAAGTATTCTAAAATGCTCATGTAGGACTTCCCTTTAACAAAGCTGTACTAAATTTCCTTCTGCAAGGTTTGTTCTTCCACGAGCTTAATAATTCTAGTACTGTATTTGTCTCACTGATTTATCTATGACAAATATAGACTAAGGTCCATTTTCTAACCATTACTGTTACACATAATTGAAAACATTTCTTTCCTTCACCTTCAGAAGGAGACTTATTTAGTGACAAGTTTCATATTTTATTAGAAGTCAAGCAGTTTCATAATGAAGCATTCAGACGGGTACCTGAATCAGTGCCTTCATTATTTTTAATTCATCCCTAGAACTTAATAGGATAGAAATTTGCCTTATATGGAGTTAGGCTATGAATCTGTCTAATGTAGTGCTGTCTACACCAGCCTTCTGTACAGGCTAACCTGTCTGGGGATAATGGGAGTTATAATCTAATATATCTGGAAGGTATCAGGTTGGGAGAATCTGGTCTACACTATTAATCAACCAATGATTTAGACGCATTACAGGGTTGTGGTCTAACCTCAGGTGAGTCACAGCTACATCACTGCTACCACCAAAATTTTTAAAACGGAGTTGGTGCCTTTGGGTTAAACTTGAATCTTGTGTTGGAAAAGGTTGAAAACTACTGGTACATATCTGGCCAACATGTTCAACAGTAAATCATTTATGCATGTCTTCCTGTATTCAATAGCAATCCTTTCACACTTTTATTCATCTGAGGCTTCAATCATTTCACTGTCTGGTTTCTTCTTGATGTATAACATAATTTTTAAAGTTTGACCTCATTTTTAGCAGCACATTAACCGAGTTCTCCTCCTCTCACTTTACGGAAAATTCACATCTCCATCTATTTTATCAGTTCCTTTTTTATTTTGTTCTCCCCATTTGACAAAAAACATTTAAAAGTATTCTTAAACTTCTTTAGTTCTCCTTGTTAACAATGTCAGTGCCCTCTGGGCCTTGTTTGTACTTCTCCTAATCTTTGGTGGGCCTTAGAAAAAGATCCCACCTAAACATCAGGATAAACTTCCTGATGGTAGCTGCTGTTCAACAACAGAATACATTGCTGCAGAGTGTGATAGAGTCACCTTCTTTGGAGGTTTTTAAACAAAGGCTGGACAACCATTTGCTGAGGGTGCTTTGAGTGTTTGTTCCTGCATGGCAGGGTTTGGATTCGACGGCTGTTGTGGTCTCTTCCAACTCTATGATTCTAACCAATTCATTTCCTGACTGACTCTCCTTTTCAGTTTGTTTTTAATGTCTATTTTTTTATTAAAAGATTACACCTTTGAAATCCGATTGGACAATGCTGGTCTTCCGGAACAACTTAGTACACAGACACTGTGTTTGGCAGCACTGTATCCACTGTCTCCAACATATGTCATGCCAGATTCTGGGGACCATTTAGAATTGAGTCCAGGGATGCTTTTTCACTCATTTCTTTCATGACAAGTAGCATAGTCCCATATTGCTCCTGTGCCTGCAAGTTGCTTGTTGATTTAGTGTGACCCTTTGAATTTCATAAGGTTTCTTAAGTGAGGAGTATTCAGAAGTGATTTGTCATTGCTTTCCTCTGAAATTTAGCCTACAGTACCCAGTATTCATTTTCAATTCCCTTTCCAAGTACTAGCCAGTGCTGGCTGTGCTTAGCTTCTAAGACCAGATGAAATCTGGTGCCTTCAGAGTATTTAGGTAATTACAGTCCTAAACATGTCTACACAAAAATAAGTCCCACTGAGTTCTATGGTACTTACTCCCAAGTAAGTGGATATAGGATTACAGACTTCTGTTCTAAGGCAGAGCTAAGAATTTCTATGTCCTCAGCCCCTAGAAATGCCCCCCATATTCGGACAGAAAACCCATTATGGAGCAGAAAACACAGTTTTCTCAGAAAAACTGCTTTAGGGACAGAAAACACTTTTAAATGTTAAAATATGCTGCCCCAAAATATCAAGACAGGCCCCTAAAATAGCTAAAAGGGAACCAGGCATGATTGCAATTCATTTCCAGACACCAAAATAGTGGCTGTGATTATTTGATTCCAGTCCTTCAGAGAAGGGAAAAATAGCCAGTGTAGCCCTCTGGGCTCTGGAATGTGTCCACCCTGTTCTAAAGCTAGATTCACTAGAGCTAGATATTCTTTGTGTTCGGCAACCATTTTAACCACTTAGGCCATTTCCACACTATACTGTTATAGTGCTATTATTCCACTTTCAAAGTCCTGTGGAATCCTGGAGTTTATAGTTTGGGAGGGGGGCATTTAGAATTTTCAGCCAGAGAGCTTTTGGCCTCAGTAGACTACAAACCCCAGAATTCCACAGGATGTGAAAGTAGAATAATAGCACTATAACAGTGTAGTGTGGAAATGGCCTTAGTGTCAGGGCAGTTTGTCAACCATTATCATAAGGCTTTCTGTTTCGGTGTTTATCGTCATCATGACCAGAAGCAGCAGCAGCATTGCTGGGCACTATAAAAGTAGAAAGAAAATACAAAGGGCCATCAAAGACATGGCTACCCATATGTGCATGGAGAAAGACGAGAGGTGAGTTAGAAAGCTTAGAACAGGACAGTCTCTATGCAAGAGGATAAATAGATACAAATCTGACATTAGAAATGGCAGTATTCCAAAATCAGTTGCAGAATATTTCAGTCTTCCTGGACATGTAATAAGGGATCTACAGGTCACAGTCCTTGAACAAGGAAGTTACAAAGGAAGACTGGAAAGAGAAACAGCTCAATTGAATTATATTCACAAATTCCAATCCATTAGCAAAGGTATGAACAAAGACATGGTGTACTACATATAGTAATACAAGAATCCTCCCTATTGCACAGATAACAAAGGAGATTCTTAAGAAACTATTTGCATATGGATCTTCCAGTGTTCTGTATAGTAGTAGTATAGTATCAGCAGGATGAAAATTCCAAAAGTGATAATGGGAAAAGGAAGAAGCAGCAGCAACAGCAGCAAAAGATGGAGGAATCTTCCAGACAGTGGCAGCTAGTCATTCCCATGTCAGTTGGGTGATGAATTTTCCCTGGGGTTTAGTCTGTACTTTAAAGGAGGCATCCAAGGTGTTGAAATTATTTTGGGGATAGTGTTCAGTTCATTGGAGAGGTCATTTACAGCTTGTGCTTAAAGCTGAGTTTGCCACCACATTGACATACTAGCCACTAGTCGCCAGTCACTTATTTCAAAAGAGTGGATTCCCCATTCCTGCTCCTATCATTATTTAACAGTGCCCCCTTAAACACAGCTGCAATCTGCAATGCCAGCTCTATTTGCGTCCCAGTGGAAGCAGAACTCCTTGTACTGATTTGTGCTAATTTAGCCTTACATCAAGGGAGTCAGATCACTCAAGGCCAAACACTCCAAATTAATTTCTGCCTTTATGATAAAATGATAATGATAATTTCTGACTTTAGCTGGTTGTCTGAAGATGGATGCATCTGTACTTCCCCATTCTTGCAAGAGGGCACAGTGTGCCCTGGTTGGACCACGTTGCCCTTGAACTTTGTGTGTATTTGTATGCACTTTGAAGTCACCTGTTGATTTACAGCAACCCAAGAATTTCATAGAGTTTTCTTAGGCCATAAGTACTCAGAGGTGTCTTTGCCAGTTCCTTCCTCTGAAATATATCTTACAGCAACTAGTATTCATTGGCAGCCTTCCATCCAATACTAACCAGGGCTGACCCTGCTTAGGTTCCATGCATATGATGCCTTTAGGATATTTAGGCAGCTGCTTTTAAGCTACATATAGTAAATATGTACATCCAAGGTGGAATTAAGAGATGGGGAGGCCCTAAGCTATGCAAAGTTTGAGAGGTCCTATAGCAATATTTCCAAAATGTGTGCTCTAATATGGAATTGGGCAAACTGCAGCTTATGGGGCACATATGGCCCTTGACCCACATGTAGCCCCCAGGGTATTTCTGTAGCTCCCTACACCCCCTCATTGGATCTCCCTGAGCTTCAGAGAAAGTGGACAGAATAAAAAGTCACTGGTAGATAACATCAATACACTCCCAACTCTAAAAACTGGCTGAAAAGAGAAACCAAACGTAACTTCCAGTTATGTTTTTGGCGGCTCATGGGCCAGGTTTTTAAATTTTATTTCACACTTTGTAAACTTATGCATCAAGTAAGTTTTTAGGATATTTGTTCTTAACTTGAGGAGACCCACTGTGGGCCCCATCCTAGAAGAAAGGCAGGAAAGTAAGTAAGAAATTAAGTAAATAACTTTACAGTATTAGGCTCTCTTAGGGGAGGAGTCCGGGGTTTGGAAATCTCTTCTGTATTCCTTGCATTTGCATTTTTCTCTTCTAGTAATTTTTTTCCCAATAAAAGTCTCCTAGCAGGAGCCAGGATGGTATAGTGGCTGGAATGTTAGACTAGGACTTTGGAGGGCAGGTTTGAAACCCCACAATACCATGGAGTCCCATTGGGTAGCCTTGGGCAAATCACAGCCTCAGAGGAAGGTAAAAGCAACCCGCTCTCTGAACAAATCTTGCCAAGAAAATTTGGCAGTAGGTTTGCCTTTGGGTCTCCACAAATTGGGAATGACTTGAAGGCATACAACAACAGCAACAAAGAATCTGAGCTCCTGAAACAGGAATGGACAATATTAGATGAGCTGCAGGTCAAACTTCCATCTTCAGGGAACTCGAAAGCCATTGTTGTTGTGGTTGTTTACCTCAAGTTGTTTCTGACTTATGGTGACCCTAAGGTAAACCTATCATGGGGTTTTCTTGGAAAGATTTGTCCAGAGGGGGCTTGCCATTGCCTTTTTCTGAGGCTGAGAGAGTGTGACTTGCACAAAGTCACCCAGTTGGTTTCCGTGGCTGAGTGCACATTCAAACTTTGATCTCCAGAGTCATAGTCCGATGTTCAAATCACTATGCCACGCTGACTCTCACACCTTTCCCATACTTGAAAAGCAGCAGCAAAAATAGAATCCCAAGCATCTGGAAAATTCTGTTTCTCTGGGTGTTTTGGGGACTGGGAAATAAAGGGTTTGAGGGATGCATCCCACTATATTGCAAAGGTATTACTTCTGGATACTTCTAGGAGTGAAAAATTGTAATTTGGCCTGATTTTTCTCTACATAGAGTGGATTGGATGGCTCAGGGGTTCTGAAAGCTGCAAAATGGCCCTGGGGTTGCATGAAGCCAGGAGCCTCACCTTGCCCATTGATACCTTAAGCTATAACTTACTTAGCTTGTGCATAAATCTATTCCTGTGTAAATCTGTTGCGTGTAGTAAGCCAAGGAACAAAAGAAGGGCATAATGGGGAAAGCTGTTAGCAGATCTTTCTCCATGCATTCAGTGTGGGGACTGAGATCTAAACAAGATGGGTTCTTGGGAAGGGTCTGATCTCAAGATTCAGAAGCACTTTTCAGTGCCCTGAAATCAATCCTTGAGAAATGTTCCACTAAAAATGCAGTAGAGGGGTTTGTAATCAATGGTATCCACAGAGGTACGCAGTCTGCAGTACTGATGAGAAGATAAGAATAGGACAGGGGCTACAACAAACTGTCAAGTAAGCCAGGGCTGAACTCTCCTGCCTGAATGGACGATTAGGCCAAGGAAAAGGTTTGCTGATCCAACAGCACAATCCTGATTTTTGCAGAATTTTTCTCTATGGAAGTCAATAGTTTGACAAAGGAGAGCACCCATCCAAAAGAGTGGAAAGCAGGAAGGATGGATTGAATCCTAGGCCATTTGCACTACACCATTATTCCACTTTCAATATCCTATGGAATTCTGGGCTTTGTAAATTTATTGAGGTAAGTTTATTGACGCTCTCTGGCTGAGAATTCTAAATATACCTCCCTAAATTGCAAAACTCAGGATCCCATAAGATGTTGAAAGTGGAATAATAGCACTATAACCGTGCAGTGCAGAAATTGCCCCATTAGGCATAACTAAAGTAGCCTCATTGATTCAATTGCTGCATGGTGAATCAACACATAAGTAAATCCAATTTATTCAATGGGTCTACTCTAGCTGAGACTAGCAATAGGATTCAAGCCCATAAATGTTTTGGATTGAGAAGTATAAGACAGGAAAAGGAGCAGAAGAAGTAATTTTATGACATTGATTACACTATATGAAATACTCTGGCTGACATTTTGTTCCCTGACATGAAGCACTTGCTGCTTCTCATTGATGTGGGCCAGGGCTGGGGAATCCATGACTCTCCCTATGTTGCTGGACTGCAGCTTCCATTAGTCCCAGTCAGCTAGGCCAATGGTGAGGCATGATAGGTTTGTCGATGAGCAACATCTGGATGGCCGTAAGGTTCCCAGACCTGATAAAATACAGGCTTAAATAACAGAATTCCCTATCCACCAGAAAAACTCCAGTGTGCATCCCAGATCTGAGGTCTGGTGTTGGTAACATAGTATTTTTAACAGAAAATACGATACAGCCTATGAGCAGGACACCAGCAGCTACAGACACAATCACTGCACAGATTTCTTCCCTGAAGCCCTTCAACCTCCTCAGCATTCCTGCACATGAAAAAATAAGTGTGGACACAGAGGAGCTGTAGAGAAGTAAATGAGAAGGGGAATAGAGGTTTTGAACCTCTTAAGAATAAACAAAGAATACTGGAGATCGCCACAGGAAGGGAAAACTCAGATGGAGACTGAGGATGGGAACAAACAAAGAGAAACAGAGGAAGGGAGGGAAAGCAAGAGAGAGCAAGGCAATTGAAAGAGAAGGCACAGACATGATGGACAGATGGAAAATGGGAGAGGGGGGAACAGAAAGAGAAAGCAAGAGCTTGAGTCTTGCCCAGGTCTGCTGTGACTTTCTTTTTGCTACTTCTACTTTACTTCTAGTGACCCTGCACTCTTCTGGGGTGGAGTTTGGGTGGGGGAGGCTGCACTAATGGTTTTTGGGGGTACATGCAGCCCGTGGGCCACAATCCCTGCTTTAATCCATGCATCCTGTGGAAATCAAGCACTGCACACTTTTTTGGTGGTGTTTTTTCCTACTCTGCTGGTGCGAACACAACTTAAACACATGGATTTTGGGGTTACATCATCTCCCTTGGCTCAGAAACTGAGATTGAGAAAGTTACTTTTTTTGGATTATAGCCCCATACCTCCTCCCTCCCCCAGCCAGCATGGTCAGTAGGCATGCTGACTCAGAGATCCTGGGGGTGTGATGCAGAAGAGTAACTTTCCCAAGATCTTCCGAAAAGCATCTCCGGCTGCTGAGATCTGCTGAGGTTCTTACTTTAAAACAGCCCTTCAGCTTAGAGAATGTGTTTGTGAGAGGCAACCAGAGGGAAGCAGCCTGGCTCTGCAGTACCACCTGTTCTTCTCTTCTACACACCCGATACTTGCTGCTCCTCCTTGCTCAGGCCTTACTCAGCAACCCCTGGACTTGAGACATCTCAGGTCACAGTGCATCAAATCTTTCCTTGACTGGCAGCCAGAAGCAAAGATGCTCTGGTTCCTTCTGCTGCTGACATCCCCCCTGCTGGCTCCTCACTTTGCTGAAGATGCAACTTAGATTATGCTTCCTTAACCCATACTGAAGTGAAGGGGCCAGAGCCTTCCCTGCCAAACTCAGCATGGCTTCCATTGGGTAGAACTTTGGGGTAGAAAGCCAGTTCTTGCCTTCAGAGAATGATAAGAAGACGTTCCCACTGAAAGCAAGGTATTTCAAAATATCATATTTTGAAATTAGCATGTATGGGGGTTTGGTGGGGTGGGAAACCATTTCAGAGAGAAGCAATCCACAATGGTATCATGAAAGCGCAGTCTGTAAAAAGCATTAAACTTGGAGGACTCTCATAAAACCATTTCGTCCAAGTGGTAAAATGACACAAGTATGAGGCTTCTATCAACTACCCAGACCAACCTGATCCTTATTCACCTAACTAAGAAGATGGTGATGACAGAAGACCAAGAAGGATAACTGGTTCTCCCACTCTCATGCAGTCTCATCTCTGAATTATCAAGGAGTTGACACAAAAAGAGGAAAATTAGAAAGAGAAACAGGAATGGAGTGGGGTGGCAGGGAGAGTGAAACAATAAGCAGGCTGAGATCACTTCTGTTTTTCATGTAGCTGATGATAAGGCTATCTTTTTTGGTGAGACTAGAACAGCAAGCTTTCAAGTTTGACATAACTCTTCTTTGGGGTGGGAACTTTTCCTCAGGCTTCCAAGAACAGATGCCACGAACAGGTGCCATATCCTGCATCTTTTGAAGAAATACGGCAACTGGTTTCATAACCAGCTGTGACATAAAAGCTATTTTGCTCTGTCCCAACATCTTTGCCCGCTCTCTCCAATTATTAGTTGAAAAAAAGGACAAGCCTCTTTCCGCTAGTAAAATAGGCAACGTTAAGTGCGGGGAAACCTAAAAGGGCTTCATCACCCTTTCTCACACCAAATGTAGACTCTAAGCATAAGGCTTGTTCAGTCTTCTTAGTTTTACAGACTGGGATGTGAGTGTGGCTGGCAGCTGATTGGGAACCTCTTGGTCTCCTGAAGGACCACATTGAGCATCACTCACAGGCAGTTCTCTCTTTTGAAATCTGAGAGCTAATTAACATTACCTACCTATGTTTTGTGAAACAAACATCAGGCTTGCAGACTACACTTGATGCCACTTCTCCACCCCCCCCCCATTCCCACCCCACCACCAGACCAAACAAATATGGCTTGCCAGAGCAGCAAGCGGGTGCGCAACAAGTCAAAAAACACACATGCAGAGATCAGCATCTCCCTCTGATTGACATTCTATGGGTTCCAGAAGCACAAACAGTCCCAGGAACTAGGAAAGCCATGCGATTAAGAACCAAGTATCACTGGGGCAGGCTTTGGGAAGGTGACTTTTTTGGACTACACTTCCCCAAATCCTCCATCCATCATGCTGGCTGAGAGATGCTGAGATGTATAGTCCAAATGCTCTTAGAGGGACAAGACTCCACATGACTCCCTGTCTTGCCCTGCATCAGAGGATGGGGGCTGTAGCAAAGTGGAAACAGCTCCATGTCTAAAAGAATTGTCCTTCATCACCTTCTTCTGATTTTTCAACACTGGAGCATCCCTGAGATCTGAGCTTTGCCTGGCACTGCCTCGCCTTCCTGCTCAGTCTCCCTCCCTCTCTCTTTTCTCCTTTGCTTCAGGAGAGATCCCTTTGAAGGCACACTGCTGGTACATGCCAGCTTTCTTTCTCACTGTTCCACCATCCATCAGTCCCCTTTCCCCCTTTCCTTTTGCTTTCCTTGGGGAGCCTGTCTCCACAAGTTCCCCATTCAACCTTCCATCACCTATCCATCACCTTCCTCATCAAGGTCCTACTTTGTAAATCCTCTGTTGGGAAATGGGGTGGATGAGCTCCTAGTTTCTTCGACGGCATGATTTTGGCATGATTTTACTTTAGTCTAGTGGGAAAAGGATAGCAGAATTTGGGAAGGTCCCTGGATGGGGGGGCTACACTTGCCACCCGCTGGCCACGCTGGCTGGGGAATACTAATAGACCTCCAAAGTAACCTTCCCAATCTTGTTATGGTGGGTTGCAAGTACGGAATGGATGCCTCATCGAGTCACAGAATCCTAGGATGGAAGGGCACTCTAGAGGACATCTAGTCCAACCCCCATTAGCAGAATTGTACCGCTTAAGCACCCCTGAAAAGTGGTCATCCATCTTCAGTTTAGCGACCTCCAAGGAAGACGAGTCCCCAGCTGGCAGCCCAAAATCCAAAGGCGAATCCATCTCGGTGCGAGTTTCTCCCGCCTCCAAACTTACCTGTGGAAGGTTTCCAAAGGCGGGCCAGGAAAGGCTGGCGGGTTGGAGGGAGGGCTCGAGCCAGAAAAATGAACCGTCGGGTGGGCATCCCACTTATATAGGTTTCTCGCCTTTTCTATTTCGGGAAGGCGAAGGCCCCCTCCCCCTCCACGCCGGTGTCAGATACTCAGCGACGGTGGCGGCGGTATCACGTTTACCTTTCCCCAACGCATCCAGCGGCACTATTAATAATCCTGGCTGCCACCTTCCCGCTTGCGCGCCCGAAACCTGTGAGCTCGGCAGTCTGGCAGGACGCGGAGAGGGAAACGGCCCTGGATCTGTGTCATCCCCCCCCCCCCGCACTCCGATCCGCAAGGCCATCCCGTCCATGCGGAGGAGGGTCTGTTTAGACCGTGGGCCGGGCAGGCGGCTGCGGTGAGGGGGGCTGGGGCCATGTCCGCACTAGACTGTTATAGCGCTATTATTCCACTTGCAACATCCTATGGAATCCTGGGGTTTGCAGTGGCCCCTCCCGAAACTGCAAACTTCAGGATTCCACAGGATGTTGCAAGTGGAATAACAGCGCTATAACAGTCTAGTGCGGACTTGGTAAGCAGATGTGTGGGTGGGAACCAGGGACCGGGGATCTCCCGGCGCACGCCCGTCTCATCGCTACTGTGCACCGGCGAAAGTAAAGATTTGTGCCCTTTGGGGGGGCGGGAAATGTAATACCCTTTACGTTTGCTTACTGTCGTTAGTCATCATGGAGGGTCAGGGAGCCTTAAAAATTTCTCCCGGAGATGAAAAAGCTACGAATCGAAAAATACGAACGCGTAATGAAGCTGATTCTCGACTTTATTGAAACCAAAATAGAGATTAATAATAATAACTATTGCAAGGCACGGAAGTATACAAATTATATTACGTTAAACATACAGACATGGACCATTTCCGCACTACACTGTTACAGTGCTATTATTCCACTTTCAACATCCGGTGGAATCTTGGGGTTTGCAGTTTAGCGAAGAGCATTGAGAATTCTCAGCCAGAGAGTGCTTTGGCTTCGGTGAACTACAAACCCCGGAAGTCCACAGGATGTTGAAAGTGGAATAATAGCACTATAACAGTGTAGTGCAGATATGGCCACACAATATCAATAACAGTAATATTTTATACACACGCACACACACACGCACACACACATGTATAATAAGTAACGATACAAATTATATAGATTATCTACTTTTAACATATAGACTTATCAGTGTGTTCATACATAACAACTTAAAATTGGTGATATCTACTCAAATCTTTTGTTTATAGGATTAATGATATTTCCTGTGTAGCTATAATTCCAAGGCAAAAAATATGATGATGGAGTATGATGAAGTATGATGAAATAAGAAGGAAAGGGGGGAGGAGGGATAAATGGGAGAATTAAGAGGGTTTTCTTTTAAATATATTTATTTTTGAATAATGTAAAAGTAATAGATACAAGTAAATGTTCATGATTTATTGTTTTTTGTTTCAACAATAAAAATGATTTTTTTAAAAAAACCTCTCCCAGAGATGATGTTCACAGCACTTTTTATTTACATCATCATCCTGCTCCTCATCATTTGACCTTCAAATGGATTAGAAACATTGTTCTTAAGGAAAGGAAAGAAGCAGAAGTTACCACTGCTGAAAAGTTCCATGCTTCTGAACAGAGTGGGAAGCTGCTTTACTCCTTGTACCTCTAGTTTGGGACTCAGGAAAAGGTCTTGGCCCTCACCTCTTCCTTCCCATTGGAGATGGCAAGGTCCAAGGGTTGAACTCGGGGCCCCCTTGCAGGAGGAAAATCTCCTCCACCTGCCTCTATCTGCTTTCTAACTTTCCTTAGAACTGCAGCAGAGTTGGGAAAAGTTATTTTTTTCATTAACTCCCCCAGAATCCTCAGTCAACTTGACTCTAGTCTATACTGGCTGGGTGACTCTGAGACTTATAGTCTGAAAAAAGTTAACTTTTCCAAGCTAAATGGAGACAGCAGAAGGGTTTTCTACCTTTTTCCTTTGTCCAGCTAAAGGAGGTGTCTTATTTTGTTTTCCAGGGCATCAAAGGCTCTGCTGCATTACTTGTTTCTTTGTTTGTTTATTAAAATATGTATATCCTGCACCTTTATCTGAATATTGCTGGGTGGCTTACAATAAAAGCAACGTAGATGAATAAATAATTTCAAAAAGTTTAGAAAGATTAAAAATATATTAAATAGTTTCTTAGTTAAAAACGGACAATTTAAAACTGGTTAAAATGATCTTAAATAATATAGCAATAAAAACACGTGGCGCCTGGATAAAATCAGTGTGGCCTGAAGGCTTGAATAAAAAGCCACGAGACATCTAGCTTCACATCTCTGACAATAGTCAGAGCACTTTGGATTCCAACCAGGCTGTCTCGAATCCAATTCAGAGAAGTTATACTTATAGTATGAGTTGGGGGCTAAGGGGGCTGCAGGAGTTTGTACAGATCATGGAGGATTGCACCTCTTGCCTGCACCCCAAAGAAAAAAAAATGAAAACATGGTATTTTGCCTCTTCCATGTATCCCCCAACACAACCAGCATGGTATAGTGGTTTGAGCATTGGTCTATGACCCTGGAGACCAGGGTTTGATTTTCCACTTGGCCATGGAAACCCACTGGGTGACCTTGAGCATGTCACACACTCTCAGCCTCAGAAAACCCTGTGATAGGTTCACCTCAGGGTCACCATAAGTTGGAAGTGATGTAAAGGCACACAATAACAACAATGAATCCGCCAATGCCCTCTGGGAGGTCTGGGGGATTTGAAACACGTTGTTTGTGTCCTCCTGGACAGTTTCTAGGCCCAGGTGAGGCTTTCTTTTGAAAATAGGAAGTGAATTCTGGGTCATTTCCTGTTTTCAAGAGAAAGGGTCACCTGGCCCTAAAACTGCTGGTGGGGATTCTGGGAGCTGTACTAAAAGAAGGAGCACCTTTCCAAGCTCTGTTCTCCGTGAGAGTGTGAAGGTTGTTGGGAGATGTGAAAGAAGGGCAAAGAACAGAGGCTGCTTTTTCTCCCTAGGTTTGCAAATCTCCCGAGCCAATGTAAAGACTTCAGAGTCCACAGTGTCACTCTAGCAATTGTTTAGCAATAGATGTGGTTGTAGCCCAGGAGAATACAATGAAAGGCAGGGAGATCAGAGTACTGGGGCATTTCTGTGCAATAATGGCAGCATTAAGAGCAGTGAACAATGCAGCTTTCCAAATATTGTTGGACTGCAGCTCCCATCATTCCCCTCCTCCCCATCTATGGTAGCTAGGATTAATGGTACTGCAGTCCAGAAGCAACCAAGGGCCACAGCTTTCCAACTCTGGCAATAGAATTTACAGGTTTGCATCAGAATTGATTTGCAGTCTTGAAGCCCACCCATTGGCATTTTCTGGGAGGTCTGTCTTGGAAGCTGAGCAGGATCAGCTCTGGTTAGCACTTGGATGAAAGACTGCGAATGAATACCACATGCTATGAGCTATATTTCAGAGGAAGGAAATGACAAAAACCGTGTCTGAGTATTCCTTGCCTAAGAAAACCTTATGAAATTCATGGGGTTGCCATAAGTCTACAGATGACTTGAAGGCACATACACACACATTGTAAGAGCAATAACTTACTAATCTAACATGTGGAAAATTTACTTCTGTTCAACATTGTCTGAACATGTAACTGATGCTCATGTCCAGACTGTGCCTTTAAACTTCATTAGCCCCAGGTTTAAAACTATAGCTGTTGGTAAACTGTGTATACAAAGTGTGAAAAATGTTGAAACATACCTTCAAATAACTGGCTGTATCTGGATTATCTGGATTATTGTGCAGATCCCTGTGAACCGGTGGAGTATTTGAGCCTTTTCTATCCAATTCTCATTCCTTCAATTTCAATTCTATCTTGGAATCACAGAATGTGAAGGAATCTTGAAAAGTCATCTAATTCAGCCCACTGCTTAATGCAGGATCTACATTGCAAGACAGGAAATAAAGCATCCCTCAGAAGTGGTTCTCCAGCCTCTGCTTAAATATCACCAGCCAGTCAGAGGCCATTTCCGCACGAGTCTGTTATTGCGCGATGATTCCACTTTCAACCTCCTATGGAATCCTGGGGTTTGCAGTTTCGGAAGGGCCGGCTAGCCCCTCCCGAAACTGCAAACCCCAGGATTCCATAGGAGGTTGAAAGTGGAATCATCGTGCTATAACAGACTCGTGCGGAAATGGCCAGAGTTGACCACCCTTGGATGAAGGTTCTGATTAATATAAGGCAGCTTGTTGCCTCCCAAGGCAGTCTGTTCTACTGGTAATCATACTAATTGTTACCATTGGGAAGTTTCATCAAACATCTAGCCAAAATCATGCTTCCCTGCAATTCCCATCTATTCTATTTTAGAATTACAGTTATAGTCTGTGGAGTCTGGTGGCTTCCACATCAAAGGGATGGTGAATTGAATTTGGGTTTTAGTCCAAACTTTAAAGGAGCTAGCTTCAAATAGATTGACCACATTAAACAGCTCCTTTAAAGTTCAGACAAAAACCCAAAGTGGTTTCCCTGCCCAAGCAACAGAGCTACCAGCTTCCACTGGCTATGGTTGCGACATCATGGTTCTAGCAACCTAGCATGTGCACAAACATCTTAAGCTTGACCTTCTTCTCTGTATGTGTGTGATTTGCTTTTCATACCTGAAACAACCTTAAACGTTTTTTCTGTGATTTGGATTTTAAATCATAGAAACAGGAAGTGATTTCCTGGTCAGGAAGAGGCCTCAGCTGCCTCTAGGGACAAGCCAAAAACATGGTGAAAATGCCCCCTAGAGGGCATGGGAGGTGATTTTATTTTATTTTTTTAGTGTGCGGGTTGGAGTTGCCAGTTCAGGGATATCCCAGGCCCTGAAGTTTCTGGCCAAAACATGAGTCCTAGAAATGGCCCCTGGTGCTGTCATTAAGCATGAAGTACCAACCACAGTTGCTCACAGACTGTCTTTCAAACACACACAGGGAATGTAATTTTCCTGTTTGGAAATTAAGACAGAAATCTTAGCTAAAGGGGTTGTTTTCAGATCAAGGGGAAAAGGGGATTATTTCTTCTCACTTTCTTAGAGAGATGAGATAAGGAACATTTAATCTAGGCTACTTGCTTCTAGTCAGAAGGTAGAAGCAAAGCAGAATGGAGGGTGAGCCCTGGCACCACAACTGGGAGAGAAGGAAGAGGATAACTATGTTAATACATAGACCTCCTGAAGAGTCTTTGCAAGTTGCATCAATTAATCTTTGGAATTTTTTGCAAATTGCTGCTTTGCTAGAGGAAATGGAGACCTTATACAAGCCCTTTCTCCTTGCCAAGAGCTGAGCCTGTAGAACAGAGCTTTCCAAACTTTTCATGTTGGTGACACACTTTTTAGACCTGCATCATTTTGTGACACAATAATTCAGTTTTACAAGCAAACTGGAGGTTAAACCCTTGTAAGAGATACAGACACAAACGTAAATCGTAACAATGAAATGTATGGAGACACAAAGCATCTCACGAAAACCTTTCATATATTTTTAAAAATGTATGATTTATAAATAAGAACATACATTTCCAAGATTGTTGTCATTTGTAAGTAAAAATATGTAAATATGTGCAGGAATTTAAAAAATTTGAATAAAACCAATAATTATCATTTCAATGAGATGTATGAGATTGATAAGATGAACACAGCTTTTCAATATTTAGTGGAAAACTAGATGAAGGCACTCATGTTTTGTCATCAAGCATTTTTAAGCTTCCACCTTTCAGTGAGGAAAGACCCCCCAGTGAGGGTGGCAGTCCCCTCGATCCTGGCCTGTTGCCATCACCCTCGCTGAAGAAAGACCCTGGCGAGAGAAGCAGCAGTGGGCCAGGCTTGGGTGTGAGGGGGTCTTTCTCAGCCTGGGGAGGCGACAAACACACACACCTCAGGTGACACACTAGTGTGCCACGACACACCGTTCGGAAAGCCCTGCTGTAGAAACTGGTGAATTTGCAACCTTGTCTCCTCCGTAGAGATGACCCACAAAAACTGGAAACTCAGGCCCAGGCTTTGAGATCTGGTGACCCTAACAAGTGCAACAGGGGCTGCATCCCTCCAAAGTCTCTTGGGTTGAGAAACATGCCCAACAGTTGCCTATCCTTGATTGTGCTGTGGAGATCCCTATATTTACAGATGATTGTCAATCACATTTATCTGCAGGACATCATCACTCACAACAGGAGTATTCCCTATAAGGTGAAACAAGGTATAACCATATTAAAGGACTGTGTTCAAGTATAGTTTCTTTGTTGCTTCAACTCATTGCTGCTCCAAAAGACCAAGCCCATTTCTGCACTAGCCTGTTCTAGTGCTATGATTCCACTTTCAACATCCTACGGAATCCTGGGGTTTGCAGCTTCGGGAGGGGCCAGCCGGCCTTAGTGTTAGCTCTATCTATACCTGCATATTGTTTATGTATAGTTCTTTTTCCCTTTTATTTTTCTTTTCTCTTTTCTTTTCTCTGAATGTTGATTATCCTGGTGTGAAATAGTTTGTTTGCATTAAAATTAATACATTTGAATTTAAAAAACTTTCAAAGTAGTCCTTCAGCAGCAGCTGATTGGGAGAGCAGCCATATGTGAAGGAAAGAAAATCTATAACTCTCTCATCAGCCAGGGAGAAAGAGGGGGAGGGCTCTGTCAAATGCTAATTTACCTGGCAATATTTCATGAGCCAGCAAGCATTTTTTCCACCTGGCAGGACTGAGAATGAGATGCAGAGTTTGACATCTCGAGGTCAACCTAATGAATCCATCTGTACTTAGGAGCCAGGCGAAATTGCCATTGACATCTGTGGACAATCAACTTAGCCGATGATATGAGGAGGACAAGAAAGGAGTCATTGTGTGGGAACTGACATCTTGGTGGTTCTCAAACTCTTCAGCTGTGAGGACCTGGGCCTCATGAACAACTTTGGGACTCTGTAACCCAGGAAACTCTTCAGCCCAAACTTGGACAATGCATTTTTTAAAAAAGAACTCCTAGAATTGCCCAGTCACTATGAGCATTTTAAACAAAAAATTAAATATAAAACAACATAGCATTAAACACAATACCAAGGCCATTTCTGCACTACACTGTTATAGTGCTATTATTCCACTTTCAACATCCTATGGCAGGGCTTTCCAAACAGTATGCCGTGACACATTAGTGTGTCGCCTGAAGTGTGTAGGTGTGTCACCCACAATCTGGCAAATGTATGTTATTATTTATAAATCATATATTTTTAAAATATATATATAATGTTTTCATGAGATATGTTGTGTCCCCATACATTTTGTTATTACAATTTATGTATGTGTCTCTATCCCTTAGAAGGGGTTAGTTTAACCTCCAGTTTTCCAGTAAAACTGAATTACTGTGTCACGAAATGATGCATGGCTAAAAAGTGTGTCATCAACATGAAAAGTTTGGAAAGCTCTGTCCTATGGAGTCCTGGGGTTTGCAGTTTAGGGAGGGGCCTTGGAAATTCTCAGCCAGAGAGCTCTTTGGCCTCAGCAAACTACAAACCCCTGAATTCCACAGGATGTTGAAAGTGAAATAATAGCACTATTAACAGTGTACTATGAAAAGACCCATAGAGTCTTAGCACCAGAAGCGATCACAAGGGCCATCTAGTCCAAACTCCTGCCATGCAAGAATACACAACTAAAATGCCAACTAAAAGATGCCCATCTAACCTTTGCCTAAAGATCTCCAAAGAAGGAGAATCCACCACTCTCCAAGACAATATATTTCACTGCTGAACCACTGTTACAGCAAAAGAAGTTCTTCCTAAAGCTTAGGCAGAATCTCTTTGCTTGTAATTTGAATCCATTGGCTTGTGCTATAGTCTCTGGAGCATCAGAAAATAAGCTGGCTCCATCTCCTACATGACATCCCTTCAGATACTTAAAGATAATTATCATATTGCCTCTCAGTACTCTTTATCTTGATGCATGACCTTTCTGCATTGTTATAAAACTGGAAAAATAACTTCTTTTAAAAGAAATATTAAAAACAAGCTGAAATACAATTATCATCCATCTGTATTTTAAATTTCCCATAATAGCCTGGTTAATTTCATTCATTTATTTAATTTATATCCCACTCTTTATCCCAGTAAAGGAGCCAAAGTGTCTTGTGAAGTGGCTCCTGTATTTTGACCTTGCTTGTACAAGGCTTTCTGTTTCTTCTTTAGTCCAAAAGAAGCATCTGAAGAATTATTCCCTGTGTACACTGCACAACGCAATCAACAAAATGCAAGTATAGCATAGATTAAACAATAAAGTGGACTATTAAAAATAATAATGATACAGTCATATAACAATTTCAAAACACAAGGAGCAAACTGTTACTTGGGTATCCTCCAGATTTTTTGGACTACAACTCCCATAGTCCTTTGCCATTAGCCATGCTGGGTGAGGGAACTGCAGATCAAAACAGGTAGGGGAGCAAAAGTTCTCCACCCCTACTATAACTAGAAATTCAGCGATGTTCAAGGTGTTCAAGCTTTTCTTAGAAAGATGAAGTCTCCGGGTCAGGTGGGGAGTTCAGCTTCAGACAATATCTTGAGATGGTTTAGGAAAGAATTCACTTGTGCAACTGTCTTCTTTCTTCTTTGTGACCTCAAATTGTGCATGCTGGAGCTGTCCTCAGATGCTGATGCATCCACTTGTGATGACCCATGTTGGATGCATTGCTGTTGTTGTGTGCCTACAAGTCATTTCTGACTTATGGGGACCCTAAGTTGAACCTATCAGGGAGGGTTTTTTCAGCAAGATTTGTTTGGGGGGGGTGCCTTTGCTTTCCTCTGATTTCCTCTGAACCCTGAATTCCTGATTCCTCTCCAGAATCACAGCCCAACATTTCCACAGTACACTATTATAGTACTATTATTCCACTTTCAACATCCAATGGAATCCTGGCGTTTGCAGTTTAGCGAAGGGCATTTAGAATTCTCAGCCAGATATCTGTTTGGCCTCAGTAAACTACAAACCTCAGAATTCCACAGGATGTTGAAAGTGGAATAATAGTACTATAACAGTGTAGTGCTTAAATGGCCTCCAACCACTATACCATGCTGACTCTCAATTGGATGCATATGTAGCACTAAGGTCTACTCACAAGAGTGCTAGGATGGTTGGCTAGAGGGATCAGACCCATTTGTCCCCCTTACCTGTTCAGCCCCTTTGTGGAAAGGGATTCCAAAACATTTGTTGCTCTAAAAGAAATGGTAGGGTCTTTTCTTGTCACCTGATATGCATTTCTAATGAACTGTTGCTACGAGATTTCTGGGTGCTGGAAGGTGTCTTTGGATGAAAGCACTCAAATATAGGAAAACAGTTTTCTCTCCTCTGAATATCTTGAATCAGGGAAAACTGCACATAAAATGATGCTGAGGAAGGCCAGGATTGAACTGCATCCAGTGTGCTTTAATATTCTGAAGCCATGCTGAGTGATTGTAGGAACACTATCAACAACCATTGATTTTACTTCAGTGACCTTGCACGCAATGTTACTGTATATGAACTGTGTTTTGATATAGATCTAACCTTCATTTGTCATGAATTATCAATCATATCCGGCCTTCACATACTGTCAGATATCAAATATTACAATCAAACAGCAAAGTCAGGTATTAAAACCGGACGTCATCAGCTGTCCAAATGCTGACACAAAAGATTTGGTGGACATGACGGGAACACCAGAAAATACTGATAATACCTTGTGAATTTTCAGCACCTGACTTAGCAAAGAAGAGGACCAACGACATTGTATTTAGGTAGATAGACAGATGTAAATGTGCATGTATGTATGTATATATATTTCTGTATGTATACAGAAGTTTTATTATTGATTCATATATAGTTTTATTCAGCCTCCCCCACCTACTTTTGTTCTCAATCTTTCTGGAAGCCAGTGTGACCTTTTACTGCCAGCTAGTAGTCTCTGCAGTTGTTGTTCGCATTTTCTTGCTACATACTAACCTAAACCCTAGTCTTAATCCCCAATAGAATAGATTCATTGAATCAACAGCATTTACACTCAAAATTATATTGTTTCAGGCGGTCTACTCTAGTTGAGATTAACAACTGACGCCATTTCTGCACTACACTGTTATAGTGCTGTTATTCCACTTTCAACATCCTGTAGAATTCTGGGGTTTGTAGCTCACTGATGCGAAAGAGCTCTCTGGCTGAGAATTCTAAATGCCCCTCCCTAAACTGCAAACCCCAGGATTCCACTGGATGTTGAAAGTGGAATAATAGCATTATAACAGTGTAGTGCAGAAATGGCCCCAGTTTACTCAGGTTATTGAAGACACATCACAAAATTAAACAGGAATTAGTCAGTCTTTTAGTCCAAGGCTTTCACAGAGCTTAGAAAAGGAACTTTTGGGACTTCAGCTTCCAGAATCCACTAGTGGCCATGCTGGTTGGAATATTCTCAGAGCTATAGTCTCCAAACTTAATCTTCCTAGTCTTGGGTTTGAGAAGTGTATGGCTTCCAGATGTTCTTGAATGGCATTTCCTGCTATCCTTTACTACTGTATGTGCTGGCTAGGGTTGATGGGAGTTACATACTAGAAAATATGGAGGGCCACATTTTTTCCACCCCTGATCTAACCATTCTCTGAAACACAGCAATCTGTCTCTAAAGACCTTTAGGGGCCTGTGTGGTGTTTGCTTAGCTTGTGTGATGTGTGAGGTGGTCCAGTATTTCACACAAAGACCAACATACTTGCATCTTCTTGTAGGCAAGGTATCAGAGGTCTTCTTGACCATCTCAAAACCAGATATAGCCCCTTTGTCATGAATTATCTACACCATTATGAATTATGAACTAACTACACCATTATGGCATGAGGCCAGCAGAGGGAGCCAATCAAATGGTACTGCAGCAGTCCTCTAGTGACACAAACACACACAAAAAGGACAAATAAGGTCCCACAAGGCCTTATAAAACCTCTGCATTTGGCCTGGATCTTGAGTGGGATATATGGGAAGATCAGATGCTTGCCTGACTACCAGATCTTTTACCTGATTGCACACAGTTTTCCTTGTCTTCAGATAATCTGCCCTGTAGTTTGAAAATGATGTGGGGTTTTTTTTGGTCATATTCTTAACAGATTCGGACAGCAATGGTGTTTGCCTTAAATCTTTATAAGCTACAGCCCTAATACTTGGTAATAATCTCCCATGAATACACTGGGACCTACTTCTGAAGAGAATCATAGAATCATAGAGTTAGAAGAGACCAAATGGACATTAAGTCCAACCCCCTCTCATGTAGGAACTCAAAGCACTCCCAGCAAATGGCTATTCAGTCTCTGTTTAAAAGCCTCCAAAGAAGGTGACTCCACCACACTCCGAGGCAGGATATTCCACTGTTCAATGGCTCTTACCATCAGAAAGTTCTTCCTGATGGTTAGCTGAAATCTCCTTTTCTGTAGTATGAATCCATTGCTCCGTGTCCTAGTCTCTGGAGCATCAGAATGCAAGCATGCTCCATCTTCAATATGACATTCCTTCAAATATTTACATATGGCTATCATGTCACCTCTTAACCTTCTTTTCATCAGGTTAAACATTCCTAACTCCCTTAGCTGCTCCTCATAGGTGATGATTTCCAGACCCTTCACCATTTTGGTTGCCCTCCTCTGGACATGTTCCAGCTTGTCAATATCCTTCTTGAATTGTGGTGCTTAGAACTGGACGCAGTATTCCAGGCGAAGTCTAACCAAAGCAGAACAGAGTGGTATTATTACTTCCCTTGATCTCGACACTACACTCCTATTGATGCAGCCTAGAATTGCACTGACCCATGTTCAGCTTGTGGTCCACTAAGACTCCTAGATCTCTTTCACATGTACAATTTTCAAGCCAGGTGTCACCCATCCTGTATCTGTGCATTTCATTCTTTCTTCCTAAGTGTAGTACCCTACATTTCTCCCTGTTAAAATTCATTTTGTTAGTTTTGCCCAGCTTTCTAATCTGTTAAGGTAATTTTGAATTTTGATCCTGTTGTCTGGGGTATTAACTATCCCTCTTAATTTGGTGTCATCCACAGATTTGACAAGCAATAAACATGCTTAGGGCTGGGGTGCATAAGTAACATCATATATCCTTGTGTATCTTCTTTGCTGTGGCTAAATTTATCCATCTTAGTTCCATCACCCTTTTGTCACCGAAATCCTACTTAAGATAATTTAGTAATCTTTCCACCACCTTCAAGATCTTTTTCAGCTGTCAACATTCTTCTTGAACTGTGACTTCCAGCAGTCAATACTCCATTCCAAATGAAACCTTTCCAATGAGAATATAGTTTTGCTACTTTTTTTATTTGTAATTTGCTATATAAGCTCTTCCTAGTCATTTATCTCCCATTTTATATTTATATTTTATATTATATTCATCTTTCTTTCTCCTACAATGGGATTTCCTCGGAAATTGCTCCCCAGTAATCAGTCTTGCAAATTGAAGATGTGTTTACTATCCAATCACCAATCATGAGAAAGCATGCTAAATACAAGATACATAGGTGAGGAAATCACATGCTATGATACCATTTCCTACTTGCAGGACACCTCTGAAAAAGGGCTAACATTCTTCATCTGAAGATGTATATGTATCACACAGCTAAGTCTTTTTTAGCTAGGTCCCCCCAAACCACTCTGTAACCAATGCAGCCACACACACCCCAGTGATTTCTGTGTCATTGGAGAGAGATAGGGGATCAGTGGAGACATGTCCATCTATTTTCCTATAGTTGAACATGCTGCAACAGGCATCCACAGGGGTTGTGAGGGCTCCTTTGGATGCTCTTGCAGATGACATTCTTTTGGCACATCCGGCTGAAAACAAAATAGCTGGACATGTCCCTACTGATCCCCTCACTCTCTGGCAACACAGAAATGGGTGTGTTAGGGGGGCTGTATTGCTTACAAGGTGGGTGTTGGGCGGATTTTGGTCACTGCATGTGGCCAAAAAAGTGAGTTGTGATGGCGTAAGTCTTGACTTGCACCATCATACTTCACCAACAGGATGTCAGATTCTGTTAAATGTATCATCTAGTTTGACTAATATTCTTCCTAGTAGGGGTGTTCCAGAATCTGGGCACAGCCACTGAAAAATCCTCTCCCACATCCTTACAAAATATACATCATAGAATCATAGAATCACAGAGTAGGAAGGGGCTGTAAGGATCATCCTGCCCAACCTCTGCCATGCAGGAATATACTACAATAGCACTTCTGAGAGATAGCTGTCCCACCTTTCTTTAAAGACTTCCAAAGAAGAAGAGTCCACCCCACTCTGAGGCAGTCTAGTCCACTGTTAAGCAACTTTTATATTCAAGAAATTCTTCCTAATATTTAAGTGGAATATCTTTTCTTGCAATTAGAATCTACTGGTTCAAGTTCTAGTCTCTGGGGCAGCAGAAAACAAGCTTACTCCATTTTCTACATAACATCTCTTCAGGTATTAAATATGGCTATCATTGCCTCTCAGGCAATTTCCGCACTAGACGGTTACAGTGCTATTATTCCACTTTCAACATCCTATGGAATCCTGGGGTTTGCAGGTTAGGAAGGGGCCTCAGTTTAGCCAAGATGACAAAATTGAGGCTGTCATACTTTGGCCATATCATGAGAAGACCTGACTCACTACAAAAGACCATAATATTTGGTAAGATAGAAAGCAGGAGGAAAAGAGGAAGACCACATTACAAATGGATAAACTCAGTCAACAAGGAGGACATATCCCTGAATCTGCAAGACCTGAGCAGGGCACTTGAGGATAGGGTGACTTGGAAGCTTCTCATCCATAGGGTGTCCGTAAGATGAAGTTGATTTGACAGCAGTTAACAACAATGTACAGCTGCTAACATATGGACATGACACTAATAAGGATTCTAAAAACCATTTGCCTAGTGGCAGAGGCCCAACTCACTGAAGCTTCAGTATCTCATCTTTAAGAAACTCCTGAGAACTCCCTTCTCTTTGAACATTTCTGACCATGGGATCTCACCCCATATTTCCCTAAGCATACTGAAGTCAGCTTTTTTAAAAAGCCAGAGTGTATGTCTGATTACATTTTGCTTTCTCTTACCTCTGTATAACAATTTCCAGGAGAATGTGATCACTCCCATCCAAGGATGCCACTATTTCCACCCTGCTGACCAGTTCATTTGCTGTTGCTTACTATCAAATCCAAAATATTCAATCTCCTTGTTGCCTCCATTACCTTCAGTACAATGAAATTGTTTGCAAGGCAAGTGAGGAACTAGTTGGCATTACATCCTCAGAAGAGTTTGACTTCCACCAGGTATTAGGCTAGCTGAAGTTGCCGTTACTTTTTTTGAATATTTTGTTCATTTGTTTTAGGAAGGCACCATCCAGTTCTTTACTCCTTAGATGTTGGTGGAATTAGAGCATGAAGATCATCGTCCAAAGATCTGAATGTACAGGTAACAGGTTGGACAATCCAGCTGATGGATTGTTATTATTGATGAACTTGTCTGTATAGTAAGGTATTTGGAAGCAGGAATGTAGTGAAATCAAGATGTTGCTCTTCATCTGTTCCCGTCTGTGCCTGAAGGAAACCAGCCACAGTGGTTGGGGTCTCCCAGGTCAGATGAAGTGGGAAGCTGCTCTTTGTCTTAGTTCAAAACATAAAGGACCTATTCAAAGTGCTGGACTTGTTTTGAGCACATGGCTCAACACCTTGGATAGCTCCTTTAAACTCTGGATTGAAACTTAGGGTGGATGTACCGTCTCAATGACATGGGAGCCCCCACCCTCCACTGGCCCCCAGCTGACTGATCCGAACCTGTAGTCACAAAGTTTCTGATAAAAAAGATGATTTTTTTTTTTTATTACCTTAGTAATTGCTATACCCAATGAAGTGAATATGTGTTTCAGTGAGGGGCAAACTTTTCTGTATCCGAGTCAGGGCTCAAATTATGAGAGAAAATCTAAAAGAAATCTCTAAGCTCTACTCCTTGATTATTCCCAATTTTAGCCAACTACGGCTCACTCACTTGGTCTAAATACCCTAAAGACACTTGATTCCATCTGATCTTGGAAAACTAAGCAGAGTCAGCCCTGGTTAGTACTTAGATGGGAGACCGTCAATGAATACCAGCTGCTGTGGGCTCTATTTCAGAGAAAGGGATTGGCAAAACCACCTCTGAGTATTCTTTGCCTAAGACAACCCTATGAAATTCACAGGGTCACCATAAGTCAACAGGAGACTTAAAGGCATATATGTATACATGGCTCACCCATAGACTTTTTTTTTTTAATAATTTTTTTAAGTTTCACAAATAAAAAAACATCATCTCAAATTGTACTTTTACATGTAATGTTTTTGTTCTTCCACTCTGATCTAGTTTTCATTTTCTAGATATCTACTCACATATAAAAAATTATGCCTCACAATTCCATGTTCATCTTACGTGTTAGATCTTGCATTTCTCTCATCAACTCCTTTAATTTACTATAATTCAGACATTTTCACTTGGCAGTTCCCAGCAATTACCCATTACAATTTGCCATTCTGCTTTTATCTGATCGTCCGATTTCCCCTTTAATCTTTGTGAAACAATATCCGCATTTCTATTCTCAATAAATGCCCCCCGCCATTGTTCAATTGTGGGTATTTGCTGAGACTTCCACAATTTGGCATATTCAGTTCGCGCTGTCGTTATCATATACAATATTAATCTCCAATGCCTCTTAATATTAGTATTCTCAAGAACATTTGTCATGTTTAACAAATAAAATTCAGGTTTTTTTACAAATTGAACCATCAATATTTCACACATCTTTTTATGTATTTCACTCCAATATTTCTTTGCCTTGGGACATGACCACCACATATGAAATATTGTTCCCACCTCTTTCTGACATTTCCAACACATTCCCGTACCTGTATTGTAAATCTTTTTTAACTTTTCTGGTGTCACGTACCATCTATGAAACATTTTAAAATAGTTCTCTTTGAGATTCTGAGCCATTGTAAATTTTTGTGTCCTTTTCCAGCCACCCATAGACTTTTAAAAGCAGTAGCAAAAGGACCATAACAAAAGGCCTCAGTTGCCCCCCCCCCCTTTGAACACAGACTTAAGTGAGAAAGTGTGTTATAGAGACATAAGCACCAGTGGCGGAGCTTGGAGTGTGGGGAGGGGCGGTGGAAGGGGGCATGGCCAGGGCATGTAGGAGCATGGCTGCAGTGAGTGGAGGTGTGGCCAGAGTGTGCAGGGGCATGGCTATGGGCTGGGATGCCCCAAAAACTTTGCTGCATGGGGTGAACCGCTCCCCTACACACACACCCGTCCTTACTTGACTGATAAGCACATTCATCTTTCTTCTACATCTGAGAGGGAGAGAGAGAGAGAGAAGGCAAAGTTCAAAGAAAGTTAATGGCCCTGAGAATTATGGGCTATAGTGTAGGGCAGCAGATATATAAAAAAAGCAGTGAACGATTGCTGAAATTACACTTGCTATATATGCCTTTGATAAAGGCTTAGTTTCATTCACTAAATGGTGTATATGTGGGAGTCATAGTATAACCAGGTGTGCCATAAATATTCCTAGTTTCTCTCACCTGGGAAAGTGTTGGTGAGAGTGAGGGAGAAAGAATGTAGAAAGAGCCATTAGACCGAAGAAAATGAGTGGGGGAGAAAAAGGAACCACTTTTCAAGCCAAAGGGAGTTCTGTGTCTATCAGACATTTGATGTAATTGCCACTGTAGTGTTACTCACACCAGGCTTGAAAAAACCCTGGTAATTAGTGCTGCAGGGGGTTATATATACCAGGATAAACTAACTCAGCAGAAGTCAGCTCCATTGCTTAACTCCCTGCCTACTCTAGAATGTGTAAGGATTAAAAGGCTTTCAGTCTGAAAGGGGGGAAAAAATTAGAGTCTCTTGGAAGCCATTCTGTAAGGGATGCTGGATTTGGGCATTATGGGAATCCGAGTAACGTATCTACATGACCAAAGTTTCTTCCCTTGCAGTCTGCCCCCTCACATTTTCCTGCGGACAACAGCTGACTGACACATATCCACAGTTTTGACCAGAGCTTGGGATAACTCCTTAAAAATCACTAGTTAAATAGTTCCTTTTCCCAACAATTAAGATAGAACAATATTTCCTTGTCACTGTAACTGAGGGATAGCTTCTCTTCTTTTGCTGTATAATTGCAAGTTTTTAAAAATTATTTTATAATTGATGGTATAAGTGGCCTCACTAAATAGTGGAGGAGAAATATCACATAGCTGATGTTCTGATTTGTGCTGTGACTTGTGTCACTGAATTAAAAACATTCAGATTTTTATTTTTTTAAAAAAAACACCTAAAATTGTTATCCTAGTTACTTGTGAGAAACAAAAAATTACAGCCCTTTTCAAAAAAGACTAAAACTTGAACTCACGATGCTATGACAGTGCTATGATAGTAACTAATTATTAAAAAAAAATAACTTCACAAACTCTAGTCTTTATTATGATAGTACAGCAAAGATCCAAGTGGGAGCCATGGACATTTCAACCAGCAAGTCTTACTTCTTCCTGCTTATTATTGAAGACTGGTTAACATATTACACAGCCATAACTCTATCTAGACATTGACAATTATATTTAATCATATGAGTAGGGCATAGCACTGCAGTGTGAACTCCCCTCCCATGTCAGTACATTACGCATTCCTTCCTGAGGTTGTATGTATGGGAATATTTAGCATTTATGCTAGCAGAGTACAGCAGAGTAATGTTGTGAGCTTGTGGCTATAGAACAGGAGGGCCTGTTCGTGGTTCATTGTTTGTAGTTTCTTGTTTTAGGGAAGCCATTCAAGGATACGTCAGAGTCCCTCAACATGGTTACAGAAGCTTCTAGAAGTGGCTCCCATGTGCACAAATCTGCTCAGGCAACCATGACAGAAAATCCCTCTGCTGCCTGCCTCAGAGAAGGCAGGAAGGCAGCAGAGGCTGAACGTACCTATCTATACATAGATCCAGGCCATCTCCACACTACACTGTTAAAATGCTATTATTCCACTTTCAACCTCCTATGGAATCCTGGGATTTGCAGTTTAGGGAGGGCATTGAGAATTCTCAGCCAGAGAGCTCTTCCACAGGATGTCGAAAGTGGAATAAAAGCACTATAACAATGTAGGGTGGAAATGGCCCTAGAGAAGACAAGAGGAAGGCAACAGCAGGGGTAATCTATCTTCCCACCTATCCTCTCAATGATAAAGGGCACTTGCTTAAGCTCTGGTGCTTTAATTTCCAATACTATGTATGTAGGCCTCCAATTCTACAGATATTGGTACCATGTGCTTGAATGCCACTGAAGAAGGGGGGCAATCTATAAAATGTGCATTGTTTGTGGATGATGGGAATTGTGGCCCAACAATTGGGAAGGCTAAAGGAAAGCTTCCCTACCCCAGCCTTCCATAATATAATCAAAATCACTTTACACAGCAACAACACGTGATATGATGCACAAATCATATCAAGGCATGGCTTGGCCAGCCTTATTATAAAGGGCTTTAATTTAATTTCATTTAAGTTTTGTATTTCAGACTGTTTTAGTTGTATTGTTTTAACTTTTGGTGTGAGCTGCTTTGGCTCCCATATGAGAGAAAAGTAGCAACCAAAAAAAAATAAAATAAACGGCTCAATCCACTACCTGAGGAAAAAATGAAATGAAACAATGAAGTGAAATGGAAAAAAAAATGAAATCATATCCCTCTTATAACTCCAGGCAGCCTCAGTTGCTGACTGGACTTTCAGGTAAAATTTACTGCAGTACTTGCATTATGACAATGTCCACTATGACATTTGAATCAGAAAACTAGTTTAGGATTCCTGGGACAGGTTGTATAGCACCTGACTGCTCTGTCCTCTATCAGAAGTAAATAGCCAAGAGAAAATCACTGTTGCCACACAATATTTGTTGGCTGAGGCAATTACTCTGTCAAACTGAAATATAAGATGAATCCCAATAAGATGAAGGTAAGAGGAAGGTCGTCTGTCCTGGAGGCCCAAATACCCATAAGGTACCAAATCCCATCTGTTCTTGGAAGCTAAGGTGGGTCAGCCCTGGTTAGTACTGGGAAGGGAAACTGCCAGTGAATACCAGGTGCTGGTGGCTATATTTCTTTTGAGTACTCCTTGCCTAAGAAAACCATAGGGTTGTGGTAAGCTGACAAGCAACTTGAAAGTTCATGTGTGAATGTGCGCACGCACACATACACACTTGCTGTTGTCTATATTTCAAAGGAAGGAACTGGCAAAAAAACACCTCTGATTATTTTTTGCCAAAGAAAACCCTGTGAAATCCATGGGATCATCATAAGTTGATAGACGACTTGAAAGTTCATACAAGTTTGAGAGTACTGCTAGATTCACCTCTATCTTCTTCTGCTGGTCCATCAGTTACAACCTTTTCTGAGTGGGAATAACCGAGCCACTGTATTTCATGTGCTGAAAACTTACTGCTCACAAGGTTGCAATGCACTCATATGGGGTTGTGGTGAATAGAAGTCAGAAGTTGTAGCTAATGCAGAATGCAATCGTTAGATTGTTAACTGGAACACTACAAAGAAACTGTGTGATGCTGGCCTTAAAGGATTTGCTGTGGCTGCCAATATGCTTTTGGTTTGAACTCCATGTGCTGGTAATGATATTCAAAGCTTTAAATGATTTGTCCATTTGAAAACCAGCAGTGGGGGCTGGTAGCTCTAATGTGAGCAGGGCAATAAATCCCCTATGGGTTTTAGTTTGGTCTTTAAAGATATTCTCCAAGGTGATGTTTCCTATCCTTAAAATTTGTTCAGCACTTTGGACAGCACTGCTAAAAGTTTGACTGCAAGCCAAAGCAGATTCCCTCCTGACATGGAAGCCACCAAACACCACTGAAACGCTGAAATACAAATGAGTACCAGATTCATACTGTCATGGTCTGACCTATTATTTGTCCTTAATCAAAGTTTATGTAAAACATTAGTATAAGAACACTGATATTTCCGGACCTTATTTGAAAACTGGAAACCATGAAGAGACTTACTGAAGTAACAAGTTGTGCACCATAAATAAGATCAAGAAAAATAAACTACATGAGAAATGTTCTGAAATGAAATAAAAATGGAGCTTTAATGATTTAAAATGGTCCATGCATTAAAGCGCAATGTGTAGAACCGCACCTTGGAAAAGTTAATTTTTTGGATTATAGTTCCTAGCACTCTGTTCCTAATGGGGTACATAATTTCCAAAATGTTAGTTTTGGTCAACCTTTGCTGTTCAGTGTTCATAACAGAAGTGGATTGATTCCAGAGGTAAATGAAGAGTTTTTGTTTTACACTGTTGTTTTAAATCTTTTACATAATTGCATTGTTTTTAAGGATTGTAAATCTATCCTGAGTCATGCAAATGCAGCTGAAGATCTGGGTATATATTTTCCATAAAAAACAAAGAAAGGGCTTTTCATTACCCAGAAACAAAACAGCGAGCATTTCATTACCCAAAGAAAAGTTCGACAATTTATAAGCTGAAAACATTTCACATGCATGGCCAATGATTTGCAGTTGTTAAAATCCAGAAGCTTGTCTTAGGGCTAGTTTGAGCTGTGTTCAGGAGAACATCCTGGCTGTCATTCTCAAATGTTGATCTGGGGGGTGGGGGGATTTCCTGCCAACATCCCAAGAAAAAAGTGCTAGCTAAGAAAGTCTATAAGTAGCACCAGGCAATGAGTGAGGATTCCGTCAGCTGGCAATTTACCTAGCAATATTTCATTTGTCAACAGTTTTTCTAAGTGGCAGGATCAAGCGTGGAATAACCAGCCAGGTCTGGTGCAGGCTTTGCAGCACAAACATGCCACTTGGGCTAAGTTCTGCAGCCTTTTAATATACCCACCCTCTCAATTCTCCAAATGACGAAAGGGCAGCAGCAGAAGGCAGCAAATGGGAGATGGTGAAGGAGTAGCAGGGATGCAAGTAGTTAGAGTTTGGAGGAAAAAGCCCCACAGCTCCCAGAATCCTTTGGTCAGCATGGCTAGTTGCCCCTCACCCATTTCTGATGGTGGTGATTCTGTTAGTAGGTCCCTCATTCACCATCTAATGGCAAGTAGAATTGCTCTACCTGGCACACTGGCATCTGCTCAGCCTTGCTACGGGCATCTTGACATTCTTTGGCCATTTATAATTTGAAGTCTTGCCTATGGCAATAGTCACTATAAACATGATATTTCAAATGTCTATAATGCTTTAGGATGTTCAGAGCTATTCACACTTTACTTACTTGATCTGAGCCTGCTGAGGAAAGAATTTTGAAAAGTTTTCCCCTTCTGGGTGAAATTACAAATATTTTAGGCATTTTTTTGTTTTGGCATGGGCTTTTATTTTTTTTGGTGAAGAGTTCATGAAGGTTTTTTTTTTTTTTGGTATGGAAACTTTTGGTGTGCAAAATACAGATTCTTTTAATCTTGTATAAGATTAAAAAGAAAACCTGTCTCAGAAGGTAATTTTTTCTGCCAAAGTTGTATCTTGAACTTGCTGAGAATGAAAAAAAAAGGCAAATATTTTTTTACATCTCTAATTCACATGCACAGTGGCTGGCATCTAGTTAGAGACATACACATACATAAATCACACTTCATAAATCACACTAAAGACCATACCAAAAAGTCACCACTGCACAGTAGATGTATACTGGCAATAGCAGCAGCAGAAGAGTTGCACAGACAGCATGTTTCTCTGTGCCTTGTCTTTGCACATTGTGATTGTATTTTGTGGTTGCTCATTATGGACTGTGTGTTGCAGTTGTGCATTGCACATTATGCAATGGTACCTAGTCATTGACATGTGTTGCACAATGCTGCTATTCTGCATTGATGACATGTGTAGTGCTTGAGTAGCGTATCTTTGTATGTAGATATTTATGCTATGCTGAGGGGATGTTGGACTGCAACCTGTATCTGTCAGTAATCCTTACAAAACTGTAACACTGCAAACTGAAGAAAAATATGTGGGCTTGTAAAGCTCCCTTCTCCTTTGAGATGGGCTTTTATGAGTTCCAAAACTCATCACAAAACCCAAGTTCAAGGAAAGTCGCTGGCATCATAACTTGATTCCATGAATGCTTTTAACATAGTAAGCACCAAGTTGGATGTCATGCTAATGTTTACCAGATACCTGGCCTTACTGGAGACAGCAGCATGGCAGTTGATGGGTTTCATGTTAGCAGGGTGGTAAATCCACTCCAGGGTTAATCTGAACTTTCAGGAGCTCTCCAAAGTAGGAATCCCCTCTCCAAAATCTGTTCAGCATCATGGATAGCTGAGCAACTTGAATGAAAACCTAGAATGGATTCATCACCTCACACACATGGATACAACCAGTCACTAGTGGCTATCAGTCTGCATCTGCTACAGAAAAGAGGTGCCTGTCCTTTTCTTAGGAAAATATATATTGGTAAACTCCAGCAAAAGAAATTCTTAGAATTTCGATTGCTAGACTGTCATACCTCCTTCACAGCTGATATGGGGAGCAACCAGCCTATAAGCCTTATCCAGACTGCTAGGGACTCCAACCTGGCATGTGGAGCTTCTAAAGTGGCCCCTACCCCAAACCCCTGCTCCTCAAAATGGAAAGGAGGCATGAGAGCAATGGACTTATATTCCTGAGGCCATGGTTAGATCACTTCCCCCCCTATTAATGGCCTGTTGATCTGAGGGGGTGACATTTCAGCATGCAGCATCCTACATGGACCCTCATCTGCAATACAAAGGAGGTGAGGGTGGAGTAAAGCTAGCTGCATTCCACTAGCACTTTGCATGCCAGCTGAGTCTCAACTTTGGGAGTAAGCCAGCTTCTAAAGTACCATTGGAGTGTGCTCAGGTTTGTTCCCTATTTACCTTTCCCATGCAGGGAAGTCAAAAGGGGAGCAATGCTGAGCCTATTCAGCCAGCAGTTTGAAAGCTGGCTAAGTCCTGATCCAAACTCCAAAATTCAGACTACCAGCAGGTCAGTGGAAACCTTATAGGGAAGGGAATGAATAATGCAAAACAACAATCTGCCCTCAGATAATGGACAGAAACTACTGCTATTACTTGTTAATTCAGAAAAGCCCTGTCAGCTTTGACTCTCACTGCTTTCAAAATTGCAATAATGATTCTTTGATGTGCGTCCAGTTCCTTGCAGATTTCTTTTTGGGGAATTACTTATGATTCCTCTGGCAAAATGTACTAGCAGGCAATTTCTGTGATACTACATCTCTATATTCTTTGAATGTTCCAGTGCAAAAATCTGATATGTGATTTTTTTTCTGCCTTATGTTTCTTCCTATGTGCCTCCTAGCCGAGATAGCACACAATTTCTATTATTATGACCATAAAGTTTTGTCTTTTTAACAAGGAATTCCTGCTTTATTACAGCTACTTGGTTTGACTACAGTTACACATTTATCTGCTTAGTTTTCTAAAGTCGCTTTCTTAGGATGTACTTCTGTTGTCACTATTGTTATTTTCACTATTGTCATTTCTCAAGAGGTGAACAGTCTTTTTGGTTTGTTAACATCCCATCTTTCTCCCTTATAGGACCCAAAGTGGCAGTAGTAGTGGATATAAATTGGAAAGCATGACAGCTCCAGTCCAGAGCCATTTAGATTGACTGAGATGCTGCTGCTTAATCTGACCCCCATGTGCCAAAACAAGACATGAGGAGGGGGTGATGCAGGGTCACAGAGCCTAGCCTCCCCTGCTAATCTACGCTGCAGCTATTCCACCTTCTACTGAGCTTGGCAGAAATTCTTCCCCTGTACTGACACACTTGGAGCTGTGCTTCAAGACAGAGGCCCTTTCTGCCCCACACTGTTATAATGCTATTATTCCACTTTTAGCATCCTGTAGAATTCTGGGGTTTGTAGTTTGCTGAGGCCAATGAGATCTCTGGCTGAGAATTCTAGATGCCCCTTCCTAAGCTGCAAACTCCAGGATTCCATAGGATGTGAAAGTGGAATAATAGCACTATAACACTGTAGTGTGGAAAGGCCTGGAGTTGAGAATTGTGAGGCTCTCCAAATGGTGTAGGACTGCAATTCCCAGAAGTCATCACTATCGGGTCTGCTGGCTAGGGCTGCTGGGAGATGCAGTCTAAGAACCTCAACAGGGTTACACAGTTCCAACCACTCCTTTAAGATCATCAGGGGAGGTTCCTCTGTAAGTATACTTGGTGCCATTCATAGACTAGAAGTATTACTGCCCCCCCTTTGCATTTGTTGTTGTTGTTGTTGTTGTTGTTGTGTACCTTCAAGTCATTTCTGACTCATGGTGACCCTAAGGCACACCTATCACAGGATTTTCGGAGGGCTGACAGTGTGTGACATGCCCAAAGTCTCCTAGTAGGTTTCCATGGCCGAGTGGAGAACTGAGCCCTGGTCTCCTGGGTCATACTACGCTGGCACTAGACTGCCACCAAACCTTCCCAGTCACCTTGACAAGTGGCCATACTAATTAGGGTACTGTAGAAGCTGTAGTCCAAAAACTAACATTGTCCAGTTCTATCCATGTTATCTTGTGTGACAACAAGGGACAAATTATTCTTGTAGCACCCTGATTGTGGGACATCTCCTCCATAGAGTACATTATATACCAGAAGAAAAAAAAAAACCTATTTGTTTACCGGGGCATATACACTTCATTTTTTCTGAAGCTTGTCAATGTGAGCTGTCCATTAAATATATTGCCTGCCTTTTATTGTTGCAATTGTTGTTTTATTGTTTTGACTATATCATAGATTTGGGTTTTTAAAGTTATACACCATACATCACCCGGTTATTATAAGATAAAGAGTGACATAAAGTTATTTTTAATAGGTAAGAAGTTATAAAGAATAAATAAAGGGTTCTGCACATAGTCCTGTACAAGCAGGCAGCAGCTTGACTGGACAATCTGGCTATGGGGCTATGTGAGTAGGCTCTTACCTCATGCCTTCCAGTGGCTGATGCCCCACATGGTTCAGATTGTGCTTGTAAACATGATGGCCATCTACACATCACCAAAAAAAAAAAAAAAAAAGACAAAAGATGGAAACAATTTGCATGAAACTGCATATGCTATTTTTATCTACAGGTGCCAACATAGCAATGATTTTTATAACTTGTAATTTAAGCAGAATTACAATGCATCTTATCAGAATGGGAAAAACCATGAGGGGCCCTAACACAATGCACAATGCTATATAGCATTGTGATTCTACTTTTAAGTGCCATAGGTCCATCCCATGGAATCCTAGGATTTGCAATTTAGGGAGGAGTACAGGATAGTGGTTTGAACATTGGCTACAACTCTAGAAACTATGGTTTAATTCCCTGCTCAGCAATGTAAACTTACTGGATGACCTTGGGCACATCACACAGTCTCAGCCCCAGAAAATCCCTTGAAAATTCACCTAAGCATTGCCGTAAGTTAGAAATGACTTGAAGGGACACACCAACAACCTTACAGTTCTCAGCCATGGCTCTTTAGTGCCTTACCACTATGAACTACAAATCCCAGGATCCCATAAAATGTTGCCATGGCAGTGAAAGTAGAATCATGGTGCTATAACTGTGTAGTGTCAAAGGGCCCCAGGTGAGCCAGTTGCCAAGTGTGGATGGGTAACTTCAAGATCCCTGATCTTCCTTCATATGATTCTTTATCTTTAAAATAGGCTCAGGCACCCTTGCAAAGATTGGACTGTCCTCTGCCAGGCTTCCAAACAGAGGAGTGTTCTCTGTAAAAGGCATATGGCCACCATAACTGAAAGGGAATTCAACCTGCATTCACTTGAATGCAGGTAGAACCATCCAGCCACTAGATTCATTGGCTGCATGGCCAGTGATTCTTTCGACACATGGAATATGAGTGTATTTCCCTACTGACTTCACCAGAATGTAGACAGTACTGTGTGCATTTTATAGCAATACTTTTGCTCATGGTCAGTACAATGCCATATCCAACTGAAAGTATAAACATTCACAGCAACATGATTAGAGAACAAGAGTTTCTAGTTGCAAATGGCAAAAAGTAACACATTTGTTGTCATTTTAAAAACAATACAACTGTTTTGTGTGTGTAAAAAACAGAGCAGAACACTGTGTCAGGCACGTGGCTGAAATTTGGGGAAATTTTATACAACAGTTCAGGTGACAATGCCACATAACAATGGTTCTTAACCTGGGTCCATGGACTCAGTGGAAGGGGGGGCTACAATGTCCTCACAGCGGGTCTGTGAAGCCTTGAAGAAATGTTATAAGCTTTTACAGTTAAAATAGAATGAATGAATAAATGGAAGGAAGGAAGACAGACAGACGGACAGTCATATGTTGATCTTAAAGAGCAGGAATTTTTTTCGCTGATAACAGACATCATTTGTACAGTTTCATTACAATTTCTCAAACCGCTCAAAAGTTATGAAAGTGTTTCATAGCAAAAATGTACTCAGCACTTACTACTTCTGTATGCACTGAGAACATGCAAGTGACTGATGCTGAGCAACTGAGAAAAAGCATTTGACATTTCTTGCTGCCACATCTGTAGCCAGAAGCTGCTTTGAATTAAGTCATGGCAGTCCTCAGCCGCAAGAGATATTTAAAGGGGGCCAGTGTTCGAAAAGATTAAGAACCACTGCCATAGAATGCTTACAATGTAAGTCTGGTTTTGTGTGGATTCTGCAAGAAAACATGGCTTAGGGTGACTGAGATGCCCCATCTTGGTACATCAGGGTTACAAATGATGTCTTTAACATCATGTATAGTTGGGTTCCTAAACTGCAGATTTCCAGATAGATCATAAAAGTGTGCTATACATCCATTCCTGCACAGATAGCATGAGCAGCCAAGTCAGATTTTCCACTGAAGCCTTGCGCAGCATGAATGTATTCCAACTTCCTGCTTATGTACACACATCTGCTGGACAGTAGGAGTTTGAGTGGCAGGTGGCATCCCTAGATCGGCTTTCTGTCACGCCAAAGGCATGAAAGCTGCAACAGGCTTGAAGAGGTGAAAAAGAAGTCTCCAATGAGAAGGATGGGTGCCTTGGCAGCTTGTAATTAGGCCACTTGGGAGCTTTCAGCTCCACCTCCCCTTAACTTGAGTGCATCTGATACACTCTGTGTGGGATTCCAAAGTTTAATTTAGCTTAACTCTTGGCTGCAATCAACAGCTGATAAATTTAGTTGTGGGGGATTAAGGAACCTATAAGTCTTAATAGCTCCATAAAAGGAGACCAAAGACCATGGAAGACAGCAAAATATCCAGGCATTCTCTCGAAAACTTGCCTTGTGAAGTAGATGAACCTTAGCGTCCTGCAGGAGAGAATCACAAAATTATAGAACCATAGAGTTGGAAGAGACCACAATGGCCATTGAGTTTGACCTCTGCCCTGCAGGAACACACACTCAAAGCACCTCCAGCAAATGGCCACCCAGCCTCTGTTTAAAGACCTCCAAAGAAGGAGATTCCACCACACTCTGAGGTAGCATATTCCACTGTCGAATGGCTCGTACCAACAGAAATTCTTCCTAATGTTTAGATGAAATCTCTTTTCCTGTCATTTGAATCCATTGCGCCTGGTCCTAGTCTCTGGAGCAGCAGAAAACAAGCTTGCTTCATCTTCTACATGGCATCCTTTCAAATATCTAAAGATGGCTATCATGTCACCTCTTAATCTTCTTTTCATCAGGCTAAACATACCTAGCTCCCTAAGCCGCTTCTCGTAGGGCATTCCAGACCCTTCGCTGTTTTGGTTGCCCTCCTCTGGACATGTTCCAGCTTGTCAATATTCTTCTTGAATTATGGTGCCCAGAACTGGATGCAGTATTCCAGGTACATGTAAAGTTTCTGGGGATGAAGGCAAGAGATACATGGCAATTGAGTTGAAGCCACGGCTTCTTTTATAAAAAATTAAATACAGATGAGGGTCCATTCTGACTCTAACAGGTGAAACAGAGAAAACCTGCTTTCTCTTAATATGGCATCCTCCGGACATATTGGACAACTCCAGACTCTCCAAGTGTTCTATTCAGCAGGAACAATTCTGATTAATCCTATTTTACTCCATTTTTAAAGCTTTCTTCTATAATATCTCTGTTTCTCTCTCCTCCTCCCACTTTCCCTCTTTGTCCTCAGCTCACTTCCACTACTGCAAAAGCTGAGTTCAATGTATAAAAGTAGTTTGAACTCAATTAACTTAGCAGGGGGGAGAGAGGAGGAGGGGGCAGAATCTTACCCTTCCCAATAGGCTCAGGCAAAAGCAAAATGCTGCAGCCTCACCTAGCTTGTGCATTCAAACCTCATTTACAAGTGTTGCCATTTGGACCACCTTGTGATATTGCTTGGCTACATATGTCCTGGTTGTCATCTGTGACATGATGGAGTGTATGCAACTCATATCATGAGGAGACCTGTAGTTAGGCCCATTTGGAGGGCCACCAGTTTAACAAAAAGGTTTGTTAAACTACTGCATCCTCTCCCACCTTACTTTCCAAAACCCAGAAGTAATGGGTATGGTGGTGAGTAAAGAAAAGCAACAAGGTTGGCATCAGGTTGTGCATCTTGGGCATCTGCCATGGCCCCAGGGCTATCGCAGGACCTGCTACTAATACTCGCATTGTTCCTCCCCCTTAATTATTTTTCCTATCTTGAAAAACTGGTTCTAACCACACTTTCCGTTTTCCACAGATTGTATTCTTGACCTCATTTTACTTTGGAACATTGTGGGAAATGCAAAAGGATTCTAGAAACAGATGCTTAGTGCTGCTTGAAGTACTGTCATCATGGCTGGGGAAGTTATTTTTTGAACTGCAACTTTCAAAATCTCTCAGCCACTACGGCCACTGGCTGCCACTACTGCCAGGTAAACCTGCCTGCCAGACCCTCTGTCTGGCATCATACAGAGACACTCTCTCAGATTTACAACTAGCAAAGGAAGAGAGTAATCTCATTTACATTTGTTGAACACTGCAAACTTAAAGCTGCATTGCAGTGCTGCTTAATCCATCACAGTGATCCGTGCTTTTCCTGGGTTTCAAGTGAGTTCATTTCAGACAGGTAAATGTATGTCAACACATCCTTGTGGCACTGAAGTATCCATAAATGGAAGGATTAGCCACCATTCCCTCAATCAAACAAAGCTGCCTTTTAATCAGGGAGGCCGTGTTTCCTACATTAGCGAGGATAGCCCTCTTCCTATCTAGCTTGACTCCTCGTTAGAGATCAAGAAACATAAAAAGGGATAGCTAGTATGGTCAGTCTTGAAATTGCCAACCACATCAACAATTAGAGCAGCTACATGGGTCACCTGGCCACAGTCTTTTCACTCTAGAGAGATGCATTTCTATTTAAATTAGAGCAATTATTTCTAAATGTGAATCTATACATGCACATTAGCATGCACTGAAAATGTTAAGCTAATTGGTGGCTGCTTTCGTCCTCATATTTGGCAGTGTATAACTGGCCACTCCAACTTTTTCTAAGTCAGAACTCTCTTATGGTTAACCCTCCCTTCCCCAACCAGGAACTCACTACATGGATGGGACTATAATTGGCTATAACTGCTTCTTTCTTTCTTGCAAACTTGCCATGGACCAGTAGCAGTCCACAGACTACCACTTTGAATACTGATAGGTCAGGTAAGGAGAGGATAGTAGGGCTGATAACTGCTCTTAAGGATGTATACTAAATCAGGAGTGAGCAACTACTGGAGACTAAGGGGCAACATTAGCCCACCAGGGGACCTTAGAGGGCTGCAGTCCTCCTGTACCCTTCCTCCACCAGCCACCACTTTTTGCTCCCAAATGCCCTCTAGGAGGCATGGGGGGATGTTGGCTTGGTTTTAGGCCTTCCTGGAGAAGACTTTTGTTTTTTTAAAAAAGGAAGTAATTGGAAAGTCACTTCCTGTTCACTTCCTCTATAGAAAAGGTCCTATACTGGAGTTGCCATAAATTGACCTGTGACTTGAAGGAATGCTCACGGGCCTAAAATGGCCTGGGGGTGCAAAATAAGGGGGACATATCCTCATGCTTCCTAGAAGGCATTTGGGGATTGCTGGGGCATAAACCCCTTTCTGAAAATCCGGGGAAAGGCAGGGGACCAAAAGAAACAGCACTGGGAGAACATATATGCTAAGTGGGCTGTGCTTTGCCCATCTTTATACTAAATAAAGGGCTACTCCAAGCAGGATAAATGTGTTGGAGAGGTTGCTGGAGGTAGTGGTATTGTTGTACTTCTCTCTCTCTCATTCTCTCATAAATATCCAAGCAGCATTTTTGTTGTCCAATCTCTTTTCTGCCCCCACCTGGAAAATTTTATTCCTGCTCTTGAGTGGATTTCTTTTTCATTCTAAGAGATATCAGAACAAAAAGGTATCATCCTCTTCTCCTTTTCCTCTTTTTATTATTTTTAAAGAGTTATAGTGCATCAGTGAATTAGTGAAATTGTAATGCTATAACTCTAAGATTAAAAAAAAAAATAGAGAAGAAAATTTGTCCATCAAACAGTAGGTCCAGCTCAGCAAACCACATTTCATTTAGAAAACAGAAACTGTTAAAGAAAGGTTCATTGTATTTATGTTGGAACATTTCAGCTGTTTTGATGGCAAAGATGATTGCCCTGGTATATCTAAATAATGAAAGAACTAAAGTGGAAAAAAGCGATACTTCTTTGTGGACCAATTTTCCCTGTGCATATATATTGGGCAGAATATCTAGTAAGGTCTCCCATACCCCGTGCCCAGTAATACTTTGATTAAATTAAGTACAATATTCACATTGTCTTGGTGCCATGACACCCAAATAACCTTTGTATAAGACAAAACGGGGAATATGCATAATCAAACATATGCACAGGTCCAGTTCCAGAGGAAGTGTACATTGACCAAATGGGGAAAGCTTGAATATATGACACACTGAATAGGGATAACATCAAGAGGGCCATGAAAAGGCCTTGAAAAACTTACTTGGAAAAAACTTACTTGGAACTCAGAGTAAAATTTCATCTGTTTTGTTTCAATCCAGCCATCACAGCTTTCCAAGATGATGTTCAGATTTGCAAAGCCCTTGCTTGTCCTGTCTTTCATTGTTGGCAGGGTTAGCGTGGGTCAAAATTATTTGGAGAACTGTATCTCCCCCTATGAGCCTGATCAGTTTGAAGAAATACAGGAGAGGTTCTTTTCTGGATCTCGCCACCTTCAGAGATACGTTTGGTGGGAAGTGTCTGCTGCTAGAGATGGAAAAATATTTGGTAGCATTTGGAAAATTATTGAAAAACTCTGATGGGAGGAATCCTTGGCTCACAACACTGATAACAGCATAGGAGTTATTCTGTGCAAATGCCATGTTGTTTTGTGCAGAAAGCAGTATTTTCTGTGCAGGAAATAACATTTCTATCCAGAAGCATTATGTTTTCTGCAGGGAAAGTTCTTTGCTGTGCAGAAAGTGCTATAACTGGGCATTTATTCTGCACAATGTTTTTACGTGAGCAATTTGCACAGAAAATACCACTTTCTGCACAGGAAATAACATTTCTTTTTTTGGAAAATGGTATTTTTATACACAGAAAATGTTGACCGCCCGCCATAGTGTTTCCTGCACAAAAAATTCTGTTTTCTGGGCAAAAAGTATGAATTTTGCACACAATAATTTTGAATTACAAATACACTATGAAAACTGCTTGTTTTATGAAGACTTTCTCACAGCAGGAAGAAAATGGTTAAACTTCAAGAAGAAGGGAAGAATTACATCTCTATAATACACTGTGGAATGCCCTTCTCAGGAGGATAAGGCTAGCCCCCTTCCTGTTGTCCTTCCACTAGCAGGCAGGCTTTCAGCCGCCAGCTGAGTCTAAATGGAAGTGCTAAACTTTGAATGTTTTAATATTTTTATTAAAGTGGTGCTTTTAAGAGTTTTAATGGATGTTTTAAATTACTGGTAGTTTAATACATAATTTGCTGCAATATTCTTTAGTATCTTATAAGACATCTTTTACCCCAACCTTGGAAATAGAGAAAGGCACACCTACATAATGTGGAGGGAGTTGCCTGCTTTAGGTGGTAGAGGCTAGTGGCTGCCACCTCCCCTGTTTCCCTTTTGAGCTGTCTGGCTTTTCTCTTCCCTTAGAGAACAGAACTATGCTTGCCTCCCAGAGTGTTCTGTGCCCTGGTGCCTTTAGGTGTGGCCGAAGGATCAACATCATCATCAGTGTTGAATTAAGATCTCACTGCCATTCCAGACTGTTCATCTGTGTGGAAGGGAAAAGAATGCTATTTTGAACTTTGCTTCAGGCAGCAAAAAGTCTTTACGTTTAAGGGGCAGTGGGACAGGCATCAGAAAGGAACCCTATTCGAACATGGTTGCTTGAAGATGCTGAATGTTGACACTGGCTTTCATAGTTCTCTCTGGAACAATTCTGGGAGCTGTATGCTGGTGAGGGTGTTGACAATGTTCATTTAGAGATCTCTGTTCCTAAGACCCCTCATTAGATTAAAGTTCCCAGGATTCCACAGAGAGGAAATAATTATGGCACAAGCTTAAGTCTGTGGTAGAGAGCAGATAAGTTCAACAAGTTGCTTCTTCTTTTCCACCACCCCTTTCCCCCCAGTGCAGAAAGCATTGTAGCAAAAGCAGGAGCCCTAAGGGATTTCTGGTGTTAAACCCTGCTGCTTATTTTACAAGAAACACTAATGCAGGCCTGACTTTCCATGGGATTACCAGGACAGTCTTTGGATTTCCTGACCAGCATTCCAGAGCTTCCTACCATGCCCTGCGTGCCATTTGATTGAATGGGAGCTGCAACGGAAAGGCGAGGTTTCAAGCCAAGTCGTTAGCTGCCTTAAGGAATTCCATTCTCCCTATTTCAAGAGCAGATACAGATAGGATAGCCTCTTACATATCGACCTCAAAGATGAAATGCATCACCAAAATTGAGATCAAAGAATTGCATAACCTTTGCATGGCCTAAGGTATATGCACAGAAATAACTTGAGAATGAATTACCAGACCTTTTTTTTAAAAAATATAAATCTCATCTTTGTGAGGACAATTCTGAACAGCTGATCTGTGTTCAGTATTGATGAGCTATTCTGAGGCCCCTGTTGGCTCTTCATTCTAAATATGCTTTTAAAAAACATATGTAAACAAATCTTGCCCTGGACAGCTCTTCAAATCAAGGAAGAAGCCATCAAACAGAGGACTGTGTTTTGCTTTGGTTGTGTATTCCTGCATGGCAGGAATGTGTGCTCTTCCAACTCTGTGATTCTATCATAGTCATTGACATAAGACCAGCCTAATGCCAGGGGTCCATGTTCTGAGGTTCATGCTTATATTCCCTAAACCAGTTTGAGGAGAAGGGGGTCAGCTTTCCTACTTAACTCTATAGCTGCCATCTTGTTTCTGGTCTTCCTTCTGTGCCTTCAGCCACAGACCTAAAAGTGTTCAACAGTAAAAAGAACTTGTGCCACTGATGGTCTGAGTTGGTACATGGGGTGTCTCATATTGCCATTTCAGGTTGAGCCCCCATAGGGCCATGGGACATGCCTGATTTAGGCAACATGGACAGGGCAATAGTAGTCCAATTTGCAGTGGCCTCAACATAACAATCTCTTGGAGACTTGAACCATATTGTGGGATAAAAGACAGGAAGGATCAGTGAACTAATGAACCAAGGAAGGGTTAGGTTTTATAGCCTGGAGAAATGAGGTGGACAGAGGGGATGAATAATCATGACTGGATGGCACTATCTGGGAAGAAAATTACCCTTACGCTTTTGTGAGGATGCTGCAGAAAAAAATGCATACTTCCAACATTCCATAGGTGAAAATTGGGATACATGTGGCCAAGCAACACCACTGTGTGATCAAGGTGGCAAAACTTATTTATGAAGAAGAAGACACAAGCTCAAGATACTTCTGTAGGTTTCTAAACCAAAAGCATGTATATATATCAGACACAAGAGGAGTGGTGGACTCTTGTTTTACTCACTCATTCTACCCCTCCCTTTTCCATTGCTTAGCCAAGAGGCCTGATTTATGGCCCAGCTGCTGACTGGTCCAACTTAGCACCTCTCATAAATTAAAAAGTAGGGCACATGTGAGTCAAGTTTTGGAGCTTTGCTGCATACCTCCAGAGAAAGGGTTGTAGTCTCACTCTCTCCTCTCTTGTGTCCACTTCTCATTCATATATACCTTGCTTCACTCAGCTGCTCTCTTCTTTCCCTTCAGAGCATAGAAATATTATGCTTTTAGACTGTGGCTTCCAGAAACCCCTGGCCAGCATAGCTCATTGCCATTATGGATGAGAGATTCTGGGAGCAGTCAGAATATTTTTAAGTTCTGCCATGGTGCTGCAGATATGCAGAGCTTTCCTAAATTTTCCAAACTCTGCTTTCCATAAAGCAGCTTTTGATCTGTGGCATGCATTTTTTTTCTTCTACTTTTTTTGGGGGGGGGGGTTTCCTAAAAAAGGGAAACCTACGGCAGGCACTTTGAAAGGAATGAAAATCTCAGGCTCACACAATTTCTTCTGGCCAGTTGACTGTTTCTTCCTGTAGTGTCATATCAGATCCCATCTGATCTTGGAAGTTACACAGAGTCAGCCCTGGTTAGTACGTGGATGGGAGACTGCCAATGAATATTGGGTGCTGTAGGCTATATTTCAGAGGAAGGAACTGGCAAAACCATCTCTGAGTATTCCTTGCCTAAGTAAACCCTGTGAAATTCATGGGGTCACCATAAGTTGACAGGTGACTTGCAGGCACAAACACACACCAGTACCAGATGCAGTATGTCACTGTATATCAGTAGCTGAGCACAGTAGAAGTTGGGGGTGGTGGCATTCCATTCAAGTCCTCCTGTAAATGCACCCTTCCATATTGTGTGAGTAGTATTCTACACTAAAGTTCTGGGCTAGTATTCTGGGCTAGACAAGCCTTTGGTCTGATCCAGCCTAGATCTTCGTTGTGTTCTTGTGGGATGTATTAGTAAACGGTTGGAGGACAGAGCTCGCCCCCTCATCCCAAGCTAACCTGCTGCCTTCAAATATAGAGGAGAATGTTGTCCAGTCTCTGGTATTGAACTAAAATTCATAGGCAAGTCCAGTCAGCTACAGAGCATGGAAGAAATGGAAAAGGGCCTTGTTTGGTTGTTTGCTCTTGGCAGCAAAATGTCTCAGCTGAGCATCATGAGGGAGGTAGTAAATAGAATGGAGTGAGGAGGAAGAAAGAAATTTGGACAGAAGTTGCTGGGGCTGGATAAGGCCAGGGGGCATACAGACATTTACCTCATGTCTGCCTTTCCTCCCATTGCTTCTCAGCAGTGCAGGGCAATGGGTGTATGTGCCCTGGCAGGCTGCTCAGAGGTGTCTCAAATTACACAGCATCAGAGCATGCTGGGCATAAAATTAGCAGCAGAGTTTTTTGGAGTGAGGCACCAGGGGAGAATGTCACATTCAGCAGAAGGAGAAAAAGAGGGAGACCTAGAACTTGAAGAATTATTTCTCACCAGCTACCTTGCTGTCCCATTCTCCCCCCTCTCCACCTCCATTTTGCCACACTCTTCTCCCTCACTACTTTCCTATACAGCCCTGTCCTTCCAGTTCCTGGGAGAACTAAGAAGCGATTAACTCCCTGACACAAGGCATTTGGAGAGAGAGAGAATAATTAGATGCAGTGGCCTCAAAAGCAGCATCACACAAAGGACTTCAGCTGGAAGTTTTTTTCCCCCTCCCTTTGTCTTCACAAAGCCTTTACAGAAATACAAAGAATCACCTCAGTGTGTCTCCTATTTGCTCACAAAGGATATCCCAAAAGTTAACTTGACAGCAGTCAATGGGAGTGCAAGGCCTCCTTCTTTCTCCATTGCTGTGCAGGGCAACCAAGTGTCCTACTTCACAGAGGCCAGGCCTCTATTTGAAAGGCTATCAGAGAGCAGTCCTTTGTTTTCAAGGCAATCCATCTCAGTTTAAAGGTAATGATCTGGAAGAATGGAGAGCAAAAGACTTGGAGTTTTCCATCATTAGTGAGTACCTGGACAACAGGCTGGGGACCAAGCAATGTCATATGTTAAATATGTGCCACTCAGCTCGTGTACCTTTCCTTCCTTTTAAAACAAACAAACAACAAATTCTAGAACAGAGGTTTTCATGACTTTTGGGAGACCATGCATTCCTTTGTGTATCTTATAAAACATACCCTCCAGCATTTCACAGATGAAAACTGGGATGCATGTGGCTGAGCAACATCAGAGTGTGGCCAAAAGTGAAGGGACGAGAAAAGGGCAAGTTTTTTAATGGGGAAGGAGAAACAGAAAAACTACTATTTAAGTAGGGAAGCCTTAAAATTTATGTACTGCATTTAGGAAAGTGATAAAAACAACAACCAAATGGAAGGGAAGTACTTTGCTCCCTCCTTGCCTCGTCCTCATGCTGAGTTCATTGAGTGCAAACTACTTTTGCAATTTGAATTCATTCTGCATCAACTGAAGTAAGGTGAGGAAAGGGGGAGGAGGAGAAAGAAATCAAGACATTTTAAAAGTAGCTGAGAAAGTGAGACAGCAGAGAACTACCGAGGACTGTCCCTGCCAAATTGGGGCGGTACAATGCTATGGATGAAAGTTATGGTCCATTTCCACACTACACTGTTATAGGGCTATTATTCCACTTTCGACCTCTTGTGGAATTCTGGGGTTTGTAGTTTACTGAGGCCAAAGAGCTCTCTGGCTGAGAATTCTAAATACTCCTTCCTAAATTGCAAACCTCAGGATTCCATAGGATGTTGAAATAGTGCTATTATATATAACAGTGTAGTGTGGAAATGGCTTTAGACTCCTTTCCTAGAAAAATATACATAAACATATATTCTCTGACTTTTTCATATAATTTATTTGACGGCATTGGGAATTTATTTCCTTCCTGTGGACTAGCTTGGAATGGGGGGGGGGGGACCTTCAAAAAGACAGTAACTTGTTAAGCTTAACCAGTAAAGGACGTGGAAGGATCAAAGTAAGAGAAAAGAAAACAAACAGGAGGAAAACATGTTTGCATTCAGCTCCAGCTTGTCAGCAATGTGTTTACAGACCAATGCATTCACCTCTCAGCAACTCAACTTTTTCAAAACCACTACTTCTCAGAGTGCTGCCACCTTACTTCAGTAAGGTCATCTGGGGTCACAACTTTAACTAGGACAGTTCCCAGGCCTGGTGCCAGTCCTGTGTTTGTCAGGGCTAATGTTGTCCCTTTCACATGTGAGGCCCATATCAATTGCTCAATCCAGGGTTCCCACCCCAAAACAACTAACAAGCTGGAACATGTCCAGAAGAGGGCAACCAAAAGGGAAACCATGCCCTATGCCTTGTGCCCCATGCCCTATGAGGAGTAGCTTAGCGAGCTAGCTATGTTTAGCCTGACAAAAAGAAGGGTAAGAGGTAACATGATAGCCATGTTTAAATATTTGAGGGATGTTGAAGGCAGAGCAAGCTTGTTTTCTGTGGCTCTAGAGACTAGGACATGGAGCAATGGATTCAAACTACAGGAAAAGAGATTTCACCTAAACGTCAGGAAGAAGTTCCTGATGGTAGGAGCTGTTCAACAGTACAATATACTGCTTCAGAGTGTGGTGGAGTCACTTTCTTTGGAGGTTTTTAAACAGAGGCTGGATGGCCATTTGCTTTGAATGTGTGTTCGTGCATGGCAGGGGGTTGGGCTTAATGGCTGTTACGGTCTCTTCAAACTCTATAAGTCTATGAAAACAGGGTCTATGTGGTGCTAACATGATGGTTGCTTCCTTCTTTAACCTGCATTAGTCACCTGTGTGCTATTTTATATTTCCTAGAGTTTCCTTGAAGAGGGACAGCATTCACTTTAGATGTCCTTGCTTGTGCTTCCATTGCTATTAGAGGCAGAACATGTTGACGGTGTCCCACAATGGAATCTCATTCTTCCACAATGTTTCTGAAAAGCAGCCAAGCAGCTAAAATGCAGCATCCATGAATCTGTTCCACTGTGGCAGCTCAATCTGGTGCACAGAGAGGCAAACCATGAAGAAAGATCTGTGAACTGTGTGAAACAAGCCATGTGGAAAACAAATTAAATCAGGGACCTATATCTCACATCTCATGTGTCCTTAATCACTACACTATACTACACCCAGGATAGACAAATCTCTCAGTTTCGCTTGCATCTACACTTAGTTTTCAGAAATCTTTGCATTCCATTAATGAAAAGAATTAGTGCAGGTTAGTTCTTCTTAAATAACAGAATTCTCACAGTCCACATTCAATGAATAGAGGGATTCATCCACAGGCAAAGAGGACCACATTATACCTGCCTGTCATGTCATTATGGAAAATAACAGGAAAAAAAATTCAGCACCACAAATACAGTTGAATATTGAGGAATTCAAACCCAAACTTTAGAGAGCTGAGCACTTAAAACTTTCTGTTTTAAGTTTTGCTTTTTCCCACATTTCATTTTTTTTAAAAAAAATCAAGTACTTTCATCGACTGTATGAAAAAAAATGGCGCATTTTAGAAAGTTCTTATTTTAAAAAAGGAAATGAAATTCTTACCTATCTTTGCTGCTTCACTGCACTGATATACAGTTGCCCGTCCACATTTGCAGGTTTCACTTTCACAGATTTGATTATTTCTGAGTTTCTCCAGCCCCTGCCCCTCCATGTTTGGCAATTCTTTTCTGGGGGAATTTTCCCTCTTGTGGGCTCCAATCATGCCATGCAGCCCTTTAAAAACTCACCTCTGGTTCTCCTTCTCCTCCACCAGCTACTACCTGGCCAGCTGAGGACAGCTCACAGCCTAATTTCCGAGCACAACAAACCCTCTTCTGATGCTCCCCCACCTAAAGGAGGAGGTGGGCAAGAGAAAAGAAGTATAGGGCTCACTATGCTGACCCACCCTCTTTCCCTCTCCTTTCCCTGGTTTGGACCCTGGGTGCCTGCTGTACCCACCATGTCTTGCCCCACTTCCAACACACCCACATCCACATTCTGATATTTGTGGGTTTTCTATTTTTGTGAGGGTCCTGCACCCCTGACCCTGGTGAATGTGGAGGGCTGACTGATTCTGTGTGTGTGTCTGTGTGGTGTGATGTGTGTGTGGAGGGGGGGGGAGAGGGAGAGGGAGACTAAGTGTGTATGGCACAGAAGAACAAGCCAGCATGGTTACAACTCAGGAACTCAGTTTTTGAAAAATTGAATGTGGATTAAGGTATAAGACCCTAGCTTCAAATCTTCAGTAGAGTTCAGTTGGTTGCCTTGGACCAGTCATTTATACGTGTCCTAACCCAACCTAATCTTAGTCTAAGACCCTTTTCACATGTGTGGGGGGGGAACGGGCGAAAATGCCCAAAAACGGAGCTTACCTGAAACCAGGTAAGTCCGTCGCCACGTGGAGCAGAGTGAGCTCGCTGCTCCAAAGTTCTCCAGCATCCCAAATGGCGGCTTCCGGTTGGTGGAGGTTCTCCACCAACCGGAGAAGCTTGCCAGCTGGAAGCCCACCCCTGGCAGATCTGCAGGCACGCACTTGTGCGCGCCCGCAAATCCACTTCGGAACCTGGCGATGGAGCAGCACGGGGCTGTGCGCTCCGTGCTTTTTAAAAACCTAGAAAAAGAGGTTTTTAAAAAACACGCAGCATGGCTAGTTCCGGCCACTCCTGAGTGGATTCTGGTGTGGAACTACAAAAAGTAGTCCATGCCAGTCCACTCTATGGTGTAGAAGACCTCCGTGAGAGGTCGCTCTGCACCATTTCAGAAGCCCGGTATGGAAATGGCCTAATTCACAGCACAAGTTTGTGATGATAAAGGGCAACCCTGTCCCCTTGGAGAAAGGATGGGATCTCAATGTGACAGATAAATCAAATAAGCTGGCAGAGGTCTGAAAGACTGAGAAAACATAATGCTAAGAGTCAGTGGGACAAATGATCTATGGGCCTTACAATAAAACCAAAGAAAGATGTTCCTAAGGCTCAAAACAATTAATATCTGTATGTACCCTTGTTAACCTCTATAGAGGCAAAACCACAGAGTTGGTTCCTTAAATAGGCTAAAATCATAGCTTAAGAAGGCAAGCAATTAACTTGTAAGAGAGGGCACAGCAAATACTGAAAACTGATTTAGTGTCTCTTTTATAGTATTCCCTAGACAAAGAGACCGGAAAAGTTGGGCTGGTATGTGTCCAAAGAGAGACAGCAGTCATGAGGGGACATGGCTGTGGATTGGGGAAAAAATTTTTTTTTTGTAATTTATTTTTTCTTTCAATAAACATGGTTTCTTTCCCAAATTGGCTGTTGCTGATTTTGTGCCTAGAATGTATAGAAGTTCAAAGAAATTTTAAGGAATAATGATTTGATTCAGAAATAACTAGTTCACAGTGAAATGATGCATAAAACCTTGACAATGGATATGTGTGATATTATTTATACTTTATGTCCATGCTGCCCCAGGAACTATGCTCTTGTTCTCTGCTGGATTCACCCCTGCTAGGAATCTCTGGGGTCCAGGGAGGAGATTTTTCCAGAAAGTAAAATGACTAGTAGTGGTAGGGGAATCATATTGCTAAGCACTGCCACCTGTGTATCCAAACTTGAAGTATAATGCAGCATTGCCCCCACTAAAGATATAAAATTTCTGGACACACTGAAGTCATGAGTGGGTGATCAGGTGAGGGCTCAGTCAGGAGAAAACTGAAAAATAAACATCACCTCTAATCAAATATAATCTTAGCTTATTACTTTATGGACCTGAAATATACTGTGGCCTTACAAGGGCCTCCTGCTTTACAGGACAACACTTATTACTTGTTTTAAGCCAGCCCTGCTACACTGAGAGTGGTGCTGCTCATTCTGCTCTGTGGGAGTGTGGATGTCTGTTCCAAACTCCTGCTTTGAGAGTACCATTAGGCTTGTGATAATTCCACCTCTAACACTGGGGCTATTTCTACACTACACTGTTATAGTGCTATTATTCCACTTTCAACCTCCTGTGGAATTCTGGGGTTTGTAGTTTCGTGAGGCCAAAGAGCTCTCTGGCTAAGAATTCTAAAGGATTCTCCCTAAACTGCCAACTCCAGGATGCCACAGGATGTTGAAAGTGGAATAATAGCACTATAACAGTGTAGTGCACAAATGGCCTGGGTTGCCACCCCTGCTACCTTCCTGAAGAAGGCAATAATTCATTGCTGGCTTCAGGTTCTGGGGGACTCTTAAGCAAAGTGCCTCTCCTGTGAGTAGGCTCAGTTTCAACTCAGTGAACTCATTCAGCTCAGAGCTTCCAAGTCGAATCAGAACGACCACCCAAAGGGGAAGTGCAAAGCAAGTGAAGAAATCAACTTTTATCTCCCCACTTTAGTCAGGGCATTGCGTACTTGGAGAGCAAGTCCACTTGCATCTGATGAAGCGGATAGGAATCTACAAAAGCTTATGCTCAAAGGTGCTGCTACCCTCCATCCCTGTTCTTCTTATGCTGAAAGATTAATGTTGCCATCTCATTGAAAATGGAGAGCAAGTGAACAGTCAGTGACACTAACAAGAAGCAAAGTGGAATAATAGCACCATAACAATGTAGTGCGGAAATGACTTAAGACTGGACAGTCACAAAAGCCCTTTAAAGAGGACCCCCAGAAAACCGTCTTCTTTAAAGTAGGGCACATGGTGACCCTAACAGTTAGTTGTTTTTAATATGTATTTTAACTTAGTTTTTATTATTACTGTTAATTTGTGTTTTAACTTTGTCACGGTTCTAACTATGTTTTCCTTTTTAAAGGATTGTAAGCTGCTTTCAGTCCCTTCGAGATTCACGGATCCAAATCTCTGGGCCAAAACAGGCAAATCGAATCTTTCGAATCCCTGCATGCATGGAGGCCTGAGCTGGTGTGAGCGCCCTGGATCAGGCCCGCACAGGCGCGCGGGAGCGGTGAGAGCTGCTTTCCTGCATGCCTGGAGGCCTGAGCCGATGTGAGAGCCCCGGATCAAGCTTGCTCCTGCTGCCTGCCCCTGTGGCTGCCTCCTTCTGCAAGGTAATTATTCTCTTCTTCCTATTCTTTTGACTTGAGACTGCAGGGTAGGGATTGGGACTGGACTAGAGGCTGGTGTTAGTTTGTTTTTGTTAAATGCCTTCCTTGTTTTAGGACTTGAGACTGGACATCAGGGTAGAGAATTGAGACTGGGCTAGAGGCTGGTGGGGTTTTGGTTTTTTTTTTTTGGTTTTTTTAAAGTGCCTTTCTTGTTGCAGGACTTGAGACTTGACTGGAAAGTCCAGTGTTCTTGAGATTTCAAGGACAGCTGAAGAAGATTCCTTTGCATAGCTCCCTTGCAAAGCTCTTTTCATACACAATTCTGGGGTTTGTAGTTGGACAAGGTGTCAGAGCCTTCTCTGCCAAAGTGTGCTAGTGCATCATCAGACTACAAACCCCAGGATGCCATAAGAAGCTATGCAAAGAAAATCCAGTTTTGACCTGGTTTATCTCTGTACTGTAGTATGTGGCCCTGTTTACACAGGCAGGAAAATGTGGGATTAATAATCCACATTTTCCTGCTTGTGTAGAAAGGACCTTCATGTCATTTTCAATCTGGTGAGATCCTGAGGCAAAACTATGACAATGTTCCTGGCCAGATTTCTTCAGAGGGAGATTTGCCTTTGCCTAGGCTTTTGCTAAGGCTGAGAGAGTGTCTCTTTCCCAAGATTATCCTTGCCTCCCCCCTTTTTTTTGTAATAGTCAACCCACGAGATGGCATCACCTTGAGCATCCTCCAACATCTGGAACTACTTCCAAATTACATGTAATTCCTAATAAGAAGTATATGGGTATGTTTTCCTGGAAGTGAAAACTATTATTTGATTTGTTTTTCATTAAACAAAGATGTCAAATTCTGCTTCAAAACACTTTTCAGTAGAAGTGCTTTGTTTCCCTTGCTTTTTAAACCCTTTTGTAAAAAAGGATTTGAAAGATTCGAGATTTGTGAGATTCGTGGATTCGCAGAACCTTCCAGGGATTTGGATCTAGATTCAGATTTGGAAAATTCTGGATTCATCCCATCTCTATTTAGAAGCCTCTGGTTCTACTTTCAACCATCTGATTCTACTTTCAATCATCTCTGAATATGGTATTTGAGGTTGCTTTTCTACAACCTGGCCTACCTCCACCTGTAATTTAGGGCCTAGGATAAGGTCTGATGACATATACTGTAGCTGTGCTGCTGATCCTGAGCAGTTCCTGCAATGTGGTCAATTCCTGGATGGTAGACTGCATGGGAACTCTACTTATGGCTTCTGTGCTTCCCAATATAAGGATAATGAGATATAAAAGTGAATAAATAACACTGGCGTACCATACAGAGTTGTACATGTCACTGAAATTATGCATGTGATCAATGCATTTTGCAATGTAAACACTTAAATATTGAAGTTTAGATCCATCCAAGTCTCACTGGATGGCTTTGGTGATGCAGCTAGCTATCTTAAGTCTCTTCCACTCCTGGTCAGGGGCACCAAACTATCCAGGTATATGTCCTAGATAAACGTATTTCCAGAGTAGGGAGACATGTTAGTCTATCAAAGTAAAAATAGGAGGTTATTGTAGCACCTGAAAGGCTAAAAGCTTTCATTATAGTGTAAGCTAGAAAATGCATGCGTACTTCTCTAGGGATTCCTTGCTTTCAAACAGGTGAAATTTTTCTTTGCAGACTTTACGGAGCCTACAACCTACATTAATCCCATGCCAGCCAAGTGTTATATAAATCTTTCTTTCAAGAACATGCTGTTCATTTTCATTGCTTTTCCCATGGAGTTCACACTAGGTATATCTGCACTGTTCAGATCTTCTGGAAGCACTCCTTCCTAAGAAATTCTGGGACATGCAGGCTTAGAATTCTCTGCCAGTAGTTAAGCAGAGAGCACTGGAGCTCTCTATTAGCTATTTCAAAGTATCTCCTCAACTACGCAAGCCTAGAATCCATAGGAGAAAGCCATGACAGTTAAAGTGAAATCACACTGCTGTGATAGTATAAATTCTGTAATTTTTCTCAGAACACCTTCAGATAGACTGGAATGCTTTCACATAAAGGACTCTTCCCTACATTTTCCAGCATAATTTCTGAAATTTTGGCAGCAGGAACTGCAGTGGCATGTCTTCTCTCCCCCTTGTGTCTGTGTGTACAAACAGCCAGGAGGGTTTGTGGCCCATGTGTTGACTAATGCTGCACCAAGAATATTCTTGTACGTTGCCCATCTGTTGGCTTAGTTTGTTTATTTGGCCTCTCGTCTTTTGATGTTCCTGCAATGCTCTTGTTTCCTATACATTCTCCTCCTGGGAGCCAGGCAGTCTTTTCTGTGATTAGGATTTTTTTAAAAAACTGATTTGCACATCACTTTCTGTGGATCCATGAAATTTGCTGAGAAATGTCAGAAATAAAAATACCCTAGTTTGAATTAATCTAGGATGGTGAAAGATATGAAACGCAAGGAAGGAAGGAAGGAAGGAAGGAAGGAAGGAAGGAAGGAAGGAAGGAAGGAAGGAGGGATGAAAGAAAGAAAGAAAGAAAGAAAGAAAGAAAGAAAGAAAGAAAGAAAAAGTCTATTGAATGCCTAATAAATGCGCACATAAACATTGCTGGTGTTAAAAGAAGCAACATTTCAGCCATAGGAATTAAGAAACAGGAGGATGTTTGAGATGGCAGTTAGAACTGTAGCAGGAAACTTGAAACTGTGCTGTAATGTGACCACAACGTTGACAAAGAGCAACTTCCTGATAACTTTGTGTTTTTTCCTGTACTGTACTTTTTTCACAGAAGCATTGTTCTGAGGTCAGGATTAGGTTATCTGAGGTTATCTGTGTATCATATTCTCGTATCTATATGTGCCAAGCATAGAAATTGTTCCTTCAGCAATTTCTAGGGATGTAAGTTTTCACTAACTTTCTCCTCAAAAGGAAACAATGAGTTATTTCAGTAATTTTTGTCTCATGATGAGGAAGACTTTAAAAGCCATGCAGTTTGCAAAGTCTATCCACAGTTCATGACTTCCTCTGTGCAAAATTCACATGTGGGGTTCTTCTTGCACAGAAAAAAAGCTTTTTCTTTGCAGAAAATGCTTTTTCGAGAGCAGAAAATGTTGTTTTCTGTACATACAAATTTGTACTTACAAATTTTGTGCAGAATAAGCCCCAAGTTGTAAAGATTCCCATCAGTCCAGGACTCTTTTTGATCATTTTTCAAATATTTTAATTTTTTTTTTCATCTCTAACAATTTCTGCTGCCAGATAGCACAGCTGGATAGACCTCTGGCATTGTGAGTGCTCCCCACTGTCTGTCATGCTACACAGCGAGAGACTCATTCTCTGTTCCTGGCTTGGTTAGAAAATGGACAGTGAATAGGGTGCCTTGGTTGGCATCATCCTCGGGCGCAAACCTGAGATTGAGGGACAACAACTTATGATGTTAGAGAGGTCATCTGCTGGTGATGACATTAAGCAGGAAGCAGAAACTATCAGCCACAGATGTGCAGAGTATGCCTTTTGAGTGTAAAACACCAAGGGCATTTCTGCACTAGACTGTTATAATGCTGTTATTCCACGTTCAACATCCTATGGAATCCTGGGGTTTGCAGTTTAGAGAGAGGCCAGCCGGCCCCTCCCTAAACTGCGAACCCCAGGATTCCATAGGATGTTGAAAGTGGAATAATAGCACTATAACAGTGTAGTGCAGAAATGGCCTAAAGCAAACTAAAATTATAACACACTAGTGTATATATCCAGTGTAGCCTGGGATTTTATTTTCTCATAGGTAATACTTGTACAAAATATCTTACGAATTACCTTACCTTACCTTAGGAGTTAGATGCATTTGAAATACACAAATTTGAGATCCTGTGCCTTTAATTCCCCAATCTGTCTTGTCTAGTATGTATGCACATCACTGTCTGTGCATCTGGGAAGTTTGCTTAGAAATGCCAGAAAGGAAAAAGCAGAACTGACACATGAACTCCGTATGGCAGAGCTTTCCAAACATTTCATGTTGGTGACATACCTTTTAGACATGAATCATTTTGCGACAGAGTAATTCAGTTTTATGTATTATAAATAAATAAATAAAGTATAAATATAAATAATATATTTTTAAAAAACAAATGAAAGGTTTTCATAAGCTATGTTGTGTCCTCATACATTTCATTCTTACAAGGTATGTATGTGTCCACGGTTACTAGCAAACCAGAGGTTAAACTAACTAACCGCCGCCCTCGCTGGGGTCTTTCCCAGCTTGGGACAGCGGTGGTGGCAGTGGGAGAGACAGCCCTTCCACCCGAGCCTGGCCCGCTGCTGCCACTCTCACCAGGGTCTTTCTCGGTCTGGGGTGGTGGTGACACACCTACACACTGCAGCTGACACACTAACATGTCGCAACACACAGTTTGAAAAGCTCTGCAGTATGGTGACAGAATTTATAATTTATAGATCCCCCCCCCTTAATATTGCAGAGATTATAATCTGAGGACTTTCCCTAAAGTACTTGTGAGCACACAATACCCAAATAAGAGTCTGGTCCTTATTTGTAAATTGGCCCTGATATTAATCATTGTCCCATTACCTTCCTCTAAGGCCAGGGTGGGTAAAGGGTGGGCCAAAGGCCCCAGGATTCTCCAAGGGTCATTTTTTTGCCCCCCAATGACCTTGAGGGGTGTGTGGAGGGTGTTTCTACCACACATTTGGTGGCCCCCTGGGACCCAAGGAGATCAAGGCAAAGTTTTGCAAAATTTTTCAGAACTTCTTTCAATTTTTCAAAAAATTTTCAAGCGCCTATGTCTCCTAGAGGGTATTTTTTGGATGCAAAAATGTTTGCTTGTTTTTGCAGCAGCACCTGTAGTGGGCAGTATGGCTCTTTGAGGTCTTCAAGGGTATTAATGCAGTCTTCTAGCCTTCCAGAGTTCTCCACCCCTATTCTAAGGTTGAGAAACCAGTCACACTACCAAAGGCCATCCAGTGAATTTCTATGGCTGAGTGGAAATTTGAACTCTGGTCTCAGAACACTCAGACTACTACACCATGCTTGCTCTCATTGACATACAGCAGGGCTGGGGGTCATGCAGCCTGTAGGTTGTATACGGCCATTGAAGCTATTTTTGTGCTTCTTAGAGCCCCCAAGAGCCAGTTTATTTAGTTACTTTTTTTGGAAATTCGACTTCCTTTTGAACTCTCTATATAGCCTTATCCTCTGAGTGCCGGTATTTACACAGGTGGAAAAATTGTTTTAGTTGCAGTTTGGCTTTGTATTTTTGTATTTTTAACACATTGCCATGGATTTTTGACACAGGCACAGGTCACACAGGCTCCAACAGCCCCGATTTACACAGCAGAGTGCTGATGAAGCCAGTTTATAAGCAAATAAAGATTTTCCTAGGGGGAGAGATGGTTCAGGAACCATCTCTCCCCCTAGGAAAATCTTTATTTGCTTATTCAAAAGCAAAAGAAGTGGCTGGAAACACTGCTGGGCAAGAAAAAGGCTGAGGCCTCTTTAAGAGGAAACTCCTGCTCACTTGCTCCTCCCATTCACCCCTCCTAGAGTGAGTTTACTCTGGAGCCAACCAACTGTGTGTGTGGGGGGGCAGGTCCCTCCTCTTAGACTTGGTTGGTTCCAGTTCACTTCTGTCTTCAAAAAGAGTCAGGAGGAGAGGATGAGATGAATGTGGGATGTGCTTGAGCTGAGGTAGATGTGAAGTCTGGTTTGTTTACACCTCCCCTTAGTGCAGTGTGAGCAGAGATTCATGGCAGTGGGGTACACGTAGATAGTTTTTGAAAGAACAGAAGAGATTCAGTTTCCCTGGTGGAGCTGTTTGTTCCTTTTCCTCTTTGCAATGTGTGGTTCTTAGAATCATAGACTCTTAGAGGGCCATCTATTCAAAGCCCTGTCCACGCAGGTTTGGTTTCCTTTTGCCCTCTTTGTGTGCTTGCAGCCCAAAGGTGCTTCCCTAATCCCACCCCCAAAAGACTTCAGGTATTTGGGACAGGTAAGGCGGAAGAGCCAGCATGCTGTAGTGCAGTGCTTTCCAAACTGTGTGTTGTGACATGTGTGTTGGCTGCAGTGCGAAGGTGTGTCGCGCAAATATAACAGGCGGAGGGGCTTCCTGTGCCACCCTGGGCTGAGGAAAACCCCAGCGAGGGTGGTGGTGGGCCAGTCCTAGATGGAGGGGCTGCCTCGCCTGCCGCCGCCACTGCCGCCCTGAGCTGAGCTGAGGAAGACCCTGGCGAGAGTAGTGGTGGCAGGCCAGGCTCAGGTGGAGGGGCTTCTTCCACTGTGTTGCAAATGATGCATGTTTAAAAAGTGTGTCATTAACATGAAAAGTTTGGAAAGCTCTGCTGTAGTGGTTTGTGTGTTGGACTTTCCTGACCAAAACCTGAGACTTAGAGGTGACTCCTGATGATGTCATTAAGTGTTGTGCATTCAGTTCCAACTACAGTCAGCCCTCCACATTTGCTAGGGTTAGGGGCGAAGGATCCCTGCAAAAGTGGAAAATCTAGAAATACATATGTGTGTATCTGTGGGAAGAGGGGTGAGGCAGGGTGGGAAAAATGGGCCCAAACCAGTTCAGGGAAAGGACAGGGAAAGGGAGTGGGTTGGCATGGCAGCCCTATACTTCCTCTCTCTTGCTCATCTTCTTGAGTGTATGTGGGGGCATCAGGAGAGAGTTTGTGGAGCTGAGAAGTTGGGCTGTGAGTCATCCTTAGCTGGTCAGGCAATGGTTGGTGGAGAAGGAGGATGACGATAATGACCAGAGGCAGATTTTTCAAGGACTGCACGGCCTGATTGGAGATGCTAGAGGGAAGGTTCCCCCAGAAAAGAAGTGCCTGAGGTGGGGGGGCAGGGGTTGGAGTAACTTACAAATAAATCCGTGAAAAGTTAAACCCACAAACTGTGGAGGGCCAACTCTACAGTTGCTCACAGCTTGTCATTCAAGCAACTCACACAGAGAGAACTTGTTATCCTGTTTGGAAATAAATACAGAAATCTTAGCTAAAGGGGCTGTTCTCAGATCAAGGTGAAACGGGATTATTAAGGAATAAACTAGATGGGATAAGGAACATTCAATCTAGCCTATTTTCACCTAGTCAGAAAGTAGATGCAGAGCAATGGGGAGGGTGAGTCCTGGTACTACAATGATGGAGAGGAAAAAAGGAAGTTAACTAAGTATATGTCCCCTCTCCCAAGAGTCTTTCCAAGTTGTAGCCACAGATCAATTAAGCCTTCCAAATTATAGCAAGCTGCTTTTCTACTAGCTGAGCTGGAAATTTGCACCTAGCCATTTCCTCTTGCCTGGAGCTGAGCCTACTAAAGTGGAGAATTTGCACCCTTGTCTGTCTCCTGAGATGACCCACAAAAATTGGAGAGTCAGAGCCAGGCCCTTAGATATGGCAACTCAGACTAGGACCGATGAAGACCTGGGTTTGAATCCCTGCACAGCCGTGGAAATCCGCTGGGTGGCTTTGGGCAAGTCACACACTTTCAGTCTTAGAATGCAGCATGAATACGTTTTTGCCAAGAAGGCCCTAGAATAGCCTCACTGTAGGGTCACCATGAGTTGGAAATTACTTCAAGGCACACAATAAACAACAACAAGGGAGCATGAGACAAAAATAGAGTCATTTCCCAGTGTACTTCTTGCTCCAAGGTTGTTCTCTTTTTTTGAAAAGGATACGAGAAACTGGTGGTCTGCTCAGCTAATGTTTTTCCCCTTCAGTTCCCCTTACTCAATGGGTGCTGATGGCTTGAAATGGTTTCTTGGAAAGACATTATCAACACCACATCAAGGATTAGGGCCTTGTTGGAGGGGGGCTTGCAGTGCTGCACAATACATCTTCATTTAATGGTTGGCTCTGTGCTGACTTCATAGATTTAAAAGCAGAGTTACTTAGCTTGGGGCTGGTAGTGGTATTTAGGCATTAGACTATAATTCTATATTTTGCTGTAAATATGCACCACTAAAGAGACTTTAATTTACCTCTGACTAGGCATAGAGAAAATGGTACCGTAGAGCTCCCAACCAGTGAACACAATGAGACTTCCTTCTGTACTAGGCTCAGGCTGTACAACATTATACAAAAAAGAGACTGCATCAGAGAGACCCAAGAAGAGTCACCCTGATGGATCAGTGATGGCTGAGAGGTCCAGATAAAGGAAGGTGTCAAATCGTAATGATTCCGCCTGAACATTAGAAAGAACATCTTGACAACAAGAGCTGTGACAGACAAGGGATAGAACAAGTCAGCAAAATAGGAAGTGGTGATCTTTCCTTCATTGGAAGTTTTTGCAGACTACACAGTCACCTCTCAGGAGTGTTCAAGCTGTGGATTTCTGTACCGGCAGTGTACCCTGAATAGCCTGCGCAGATCCATCACCAGAACCTGGAGAAAGGGGATACTTGGAACAGGGTGAGGGAGAAATTTGAGGAGCATCTGAAGCATCTATGTGTGGGGAAGAAGGAAGGAGGGTAAAAGGGAAATGCAATGGGGGGATTAACTCAAAGGGGGCTGGAATTTCACAACAGTGCACCCTCATCTAGCACAATCTTTGCATGCATAAATATGAGACCACACAAAGAGTTATGTGCCATTATAGACAATGGATGCAACAGGCACACACATGTGTCCATTGACTACAATGGGATGCATCACTTGTGTTTTGTTTTACACAGGGGCTCCTGGAACAGATCCCCCAGATATACGGCGGGCACACTGTACATGCAAACCACCACCTGCCCCTTTAGGAGTTGATCTGATAAGTGTGAAGGGCATTGAGCTGAGGAACATAACCTGGAAGAGATTCACCATCCCACTGACATGGAAGCTACCACTGCGCAGTGCCTAACCTGCCATTTCCCACACAGTCTATTTCAAATAGCAAGGAGCAATAGGACAACCACCCCTTTTAACTAAAAAGACTCACTCCTCTTTGTCTTTAAATCAGTGCAGGATGGGCTAATGCAGAATAAATCAACACCGTTTTCCCGTTGAATAATGTTCAACGTGTAATAACAGGCCTGGCCTGGGCTGATGAAGTAGTTGGAAAATTAGGGTATTATAGCATGTTTCTATTTAAAGTCACAAAATGTTGGCAGGTATGATGCTATGCACGATGCACAACCACAATCTCTGTTTCAAAAGGCCTCTTCTTTTGCTTGCACTTCCTCAATCGGTCAGGGGAGGGGTGAGCCAAGAAAAGGCATGCTATCAGAAAACAGAGAAGTATTCAGTTAAGGCAGAGATTACTGAAGTTTTGCAGCAAATTCAGAGTGCGTTAATCAAGGGAGGGAGGTGGCCTTGGAAACTATCACCATTAGCTCTGGAGAGGGGTGTTTGTTTGAACTGCACTGTAAAACACTGAAGGAATGTCTCTTCCCAGGCAGCTGCGAGGTGAGAGGTGAGTCTTTCCAATACTTTCTTCTGGATACTTCTACACTTTGTCTCTAACCCCCTTGAAGAGCCGGAAGTATGTTTGTAACCAAAATAGATCTTTTGTGCATTGAGTTAGTTCTTCAAAATAATTTTTGCTCTCCCTCCCATCAGGAGTGGTCCTACAGTTTGGGGAGATGGGGAACTGCCAGTGTTGCTGCCAGAATTTAGGGGTAACTGGGAGAGTTTTACAGACCAAGAGGGTGATAGAATGTCTTCTGATACCACAGATCCCTGTGAGAGGATGTAGACTCTCCTTCTGTAGCACAGAGCCCTGTGATGGCATACAGCCAAGTTTCTGATGGGTTGCTGTGGAGGTTAAGGGAAAATGGTAGAAACAAAAGAAAATAAGAAGGAAGCAGCATTTATTGGTTGCTTTGCTCTGCTGTGGGCAGATAGAAGTAGAGAAACCTGGCAGCCACAGGAAAGGCCTTGGTTTTGGTGCTTCTGCTGGAGTGAAGACACGAACAGTGGAAATTTGGGTGGTGGCATGCAATTTCAGTGGCATGAAGGGGAACACCTGGGGGCTACAGAAAAAGCTGTAAAGGCCAACATGGGGCCTATTTGCTATGCAAGCACTCTTCTATTCCTTTTTAAAAAGGTTTTTGTTGTTTTGGGTATTATCTTTGGCCCTTTTCACATGTGGGGGGGGAATGGGCGAAAACACGCTAAAACGGAGCTTACCCGCAGCCGGGTAAGTCCGTCGCCACACGGAGCAGCGCGAGCTCGCTGCCCCACACTCCTCCGGCGTCCCAGATGGCAGCTTCCGGTTGGTGGAGGCTCTCCACCAACCGGAGAAGCTCGCCAGCCGGAAGCCCGCCCCCGGTAGATCTGCAGGCACGCACTTGCGCACGCCTGCAGACCCACTTTAGAGCCGGGCGACGGAGCGGCAAGGGGCTGCGCGCTCCGTGCTTTTTAAAAACCTCTAAAAAGAGGTTTTTAAAAAACACGCAGCGCGGCTAGTTCCCGCCGCTCCTGAGTGGATTCTGGTGTAGAACTACGAAAAGTAGTCCACGCCAGTCCACTCTACAGTGTAGAAGACCTCAGTGAGAGGTCGCTCTACACCATTTCAGAAGCCCGGTATGGAAATGGCCTTTGTTTTAGCATTTCTTAAGTCATGTTACAAATCTAAAAATCTCCCTTACAAGTATATGAAATCAGGTCACCACCACAGTAACAGTCATTGTGTTTAGTAATGATCTTTTCCCTTGCCTTTCAGCGATTTTGACCAGCTTCCGGATGATGTAGCTGTTTCTGCTAATATTGCAGATATTGAAGAGAAAAGAGGCTTCTCTAGTTACTATGTAAGAGAAGAAGTTTTTGCATAGATATTTGTGTTACAGAAGGATAGGGGAGTAGACTTAATTTACAAGACATACTTGCTTTTTGAGCAAAGAGCATTTATCCGTTATTGCACAAGAGGGGCATTTCCCATGAGTAGTACTGATTTCACAGCAGTAGGTGTCAAAATAGACTCTAAATGTGTGTTGACTGATTCTTGAAAATAAACACCACAGTCCATTAAAGACACGCCAGCAGTCTAAGAATATTCTCTCTTTTTACTCCAAAGTTAATATATGTAGCTGGATCAGAAACAGTATGCACAGGTCAGGTAGGTCTAAACCTTCCTCTATCTGGTTTTTCATTTAAAATTCTTCCTTTTCTGGGACTCAAAAAACCAAACCAAACCAAACACCAACTTCATTTGGAGGTCATTCAACTCTTTTTTTTTTTTACTCCCTTATACCCCCTCCCCAATTTGCAAATAGATGGAGGGGATTTTAAACCACACCCAGCCATGCAGATCTTGAACTGAGCGCAAAAAAGCACTATTGTTACTCCTAACTAGAGTAGGGCCATTGAATCATTGGACTTACCTATGCATTGCCTCATCACAACAATTGATTAAATGGTTTAGTTTAGTTGGTACACACCAATAGGATACTAACATTAGTGTGTTGTCTCCCTGGGCCAAGAAAGACCCCTCCTATCTCTTACAAGGGGTTAGTTTAACCTCCAGTTTGCTAGTAAAACTGAATTACTGTGTCACGAAATGATTCATGTCTAAAAAATGTGTCACCAACATGAAACGTTTGGAAAGCTCTGCTTTAGACGGTTTAGGATATATGTGCAATACTGAAGTCAACAACTGGATGTAACACTAAACCAGAGTTTAGCACTAGGTAAACTAGCCTGGTTTTGTGAATTCCCTCCCTTACTTCAGGAGGAAGAAATGAGATGCTTTTCTTTCTATTTTCAACATTATGAGTAAATCTGGATGCAGCTGGATGCAGCATTCAAGCAGTCTATCACTATGGTATCTTAGGATTTATAGTTTTGTCAAAAGCTTACAATTATTTGATAGAGAGCTCTTGTGCACTGCCATAAACTATAGCCGACTGCCATGCTATACTGTACTGTACTGTACTATACTATACGGCAAACTACAAATAATAGGGTTCCACAGAATGGAGCCATAGCAGAAAGTGGAGGGTCCATACTCTTCTACCCAGAGACCTTTCATATCTCCCTGCCACTTTTTCTATCTTTTTTACTCCATCTACAAAAACTCCATTAAGCAGAAGTAGCCAGAAGAGTTGCAGAGTGTGGTTCATTTGCAGGGGTGGGACATTTCCAATGCATGGGCCTGAACTCTCCTTACAAGTCAAGATGACAAAGCTGAGGGTATTGTACTTTGGACATGTCATGCAATAGCATGACTCATTGGAAAAGGTGATGATGTTGTGGGAAAATGGAAGACAGTAAGGAAAGGGGAGAAATACATTACAAATGGATTAATTCAATACAGGAAGCCAAAGTCCTGAGACTGCAAGTCCTGAGCAGGGCTGTTGATGACTGGGGCTCTTGGGGGGAGGGGGGGTCTTTCATTGATAGGGATGCCCTATGACAAAGCTGACTTGAATGGCAAATAACAAGAAGAACAAGGAATTTTCCATTTTATAGCTATACAGAGGGGAAATATGTTGGGAAATATTTGCATTTTCAAATATTTGCTTCCCTGTGTTAAAATTATAAGATGCTTTTCTGAATTCTGGTTGCTGGTCTCTCTAACCCAGAGCTTTCCAAACAGTGTCACAACATGTTAGTATGTTGGCTGCAGTGTGTAGGTGTGTTGCCACCGCCCCACGCCAAGAAAGACCTCGGCGAAGGCAGCAGCAGGCCAAGCTCAGGTGGAGGTGCTGCCTCTTCCACCACCACTGCCACTGCCTCTGGCTGAGAAAGATCCCGGCTAGGATGGTGATGGGCCCACCCCATCCTAGATACACCTCTGGGTACTGTGCCTGTGTAATTGAGTTGAAACAGTGGAAGAGAATGTAAAAAGGCGTGGTTGCTTGACGAAAAGCCACCTATGTGTAGGTGTGTGATGCATAGGATTGTTCTCTCACTTTATCATTGTGGGAGTGGAGTGCTGGTGCTGTTATTTTCATTTTTAGTTACTTAAATTGCAGTTGAATTACTCCTAAAATGGATGAGTTTCTAATTAAGCCTTTCATTTCTTGTAATTGCGTTATTACAATTTATGTATGTGTCCATATCTTTTATATGGGGCTAGTTTAACCTCCAGTTTGCTAGTAAAACTGCATTACTGTGTCAAGAAATGATGCATGTCTAAAAACTGTGTCATCAACATGAAAAGTTTGGAAAGCTCTGCTCTAATCTCCTGTTGTCTCCTCAGATAACAATTCTTCAGGTGAGAAGCATAGTGTGCTCCGTAGGTTGTGGACTACAACTTCCAAAATCTTTGACAGTTGGCCGTGTTAGCAGAGGCTTATGGGAATCATAGTGTAAAACATCTGGAAGGAACCAGGTTGACTGTTCCTTCTCCAAGATGTCTGACAGAGGCCTTTCCTAGCCATATTGCCCAAAACTCTTTCAAAAAACAAAACAAAACTCAGAGACTCAAATTGTGTCATCTTTTCCAGGTATTTGTGATTGAGGTGAAGACAAAAGGTGGAGGCAGGTACATGATCTTCCGCCGTTACCGCCAGTTCCATAACTTGCATACCAAACTAGAGGAAAGATATGGTGCTGAAAGTAAGAACAGCCGCTTTACCTGCATGCTTCCTGTTCTGCCAGGTAATCTCCGAAGACCTGCTGGTCTCACCCCTAGCTTTTCTGCCCAGAATATAATTCTGCTGTTTTAACTGTTTCCAAAACTAGATTCTGGGATTCTTTTTAGACTGCTTTTAGAAAAGAGTATTTTAAAAAGAATATTTTAAAAATAGTTTTGTCTTTGTAGCGTTTTCATTGGTTTTTACTTGTTCATCACCTTGAGAGCCCTTATAGGCTGAGAAGTGATACAAAAATACTGTAAATAAATAGGTAATGAATCATTCTAAGTGGCTGAATGAACTATATGTTCAAAAGAGAACAGGACTGAAGCAATAGAGTAACTCAAAACTGTATGTTTGTCCCTAAAGAGTAGAAATGGGTCTTCTGTTCTAGCACTGAGCCACTTCTAGCATTCCATATGTTGTTGGACTGTAGCTCTCACGATCCCTCACCACTGGCTATGGTGGCTAAGGCTGAGTTTGGTTGCAGTCCACTGCCATCTGGAAGACTGAAGTTTACCCACCTTTTAAATGCCTCCTATCATAAAGTCATTGCATTGCTGAAAACAAATTGCTCTTAGCTATGGAAACTTGCTGTATCAATTTTCTCTGCTTCCTTTCCATGACAACACCTTTTTGGTTCCCTTGTTTTACTGCGGTGCTTTCCAGGAAAAGTTTATGTTGGTGCAAAGAGAGAAATTGCAGACAACCGAATCCCTGCACTCAACCTGTACATGAAGGTAAAGATTATTGCTGAAAAAGATGTTTTACATCAGATGGATAGTCACTACTGCAGAAGGCTAATATTAGGAAAAAATTCTGTGCTGATCCATTCACATAAGTGCAAGCTAAGGACCTTTTAAAACCTGTTTGTGCTTACCTTAGCCCATATCCAACAGAATGTGATTTAAAAACTTAAACAGGACATAATGGACATTTGATTTTGTATCTGATTTCTATTCCATGCTAACATTCACCTGCAGTACAACAAGACCAGGGGAGGGGTTCAAGGGTAAATTAGGTCATGCTTATACTATATGCTATTTTTACTGATATGCCAGTGTTACTGTTTCATACACACTAGTCTTACTGTTTTATACCAGTTTCAAGATCATCAAACTCCCTGGAAAGGGCAGTATGGTAAACAGGCTTAGAATTGTGTCTAGAAAAACCACCATCTTATTTCAGTTGCAAGGTTCCCTTAGGGAGAGGAAATGGCTATTAAACCAATATGAATGTAGTGTACTTATGCTCCATTTTTGATTGCTCTTATGATGTTGGCTGACACATTCTGCATACTCTTGTGCTAACACTTGAGAGCAGAGTCTGTTTGCTAAGAAGTGCCTAGCCCCCCCCATAAAACAACTTTCAAATTCTCTACCCTGTCCTAGACATAGAGTGGTGTGTGTGTGAGGACAAAATAGATTCCTAAAAAAGAGGACTTGTATACAACAACAACTGTAGTAATTTAGATGTATAGACCCATGTTTGGGAAAAAATTTTGTACATTGAATAGAAATACCCTTGATTTTATGCTGGAGAAGATAATGGCCAGGTGAATTGTATGCCTGCAGTCTTCTGTCCAGATGCTAACTGTTGGTGGGCAAATTCAAAGCTCCTAGAGGCAATCCTTTCTTAATACGGTTCTTTATCTTTCACCTGGTTGTAGTCTTAACTTCATATATTTGGGGCATTACTATGAACCAACATTTGCACAACATCCCTTTTGCATCATATTGCCCTGACTTTGGAGGGAGAGAACAACAGGCAGGCATAGCTCTGTCATGCCCAGGCCCAGAAGCAGACAAGGCCCTCCCCTCCATCCCAATTGCCATTGCTCTGACCTCTGAGAGAGAGAAGAGCAGCCAGCAACTGCTGGATTTAATCTCTTTCGTCACTGCCATCCCCTTTTTCTTTTGTGTCACATCTTAATTAGATTGTAAACCTGACTGAAAGGGAACTAGGCATTTTTTGGTTGTACTTTTACTTGTAAAATGCCATGTACAGTGATGGTGTTATATAAAACAATAATAAAACTAATGCCAACAACATCACTAGGCCTGATAATTTGAAGTCAATCATTCCGGTATCACTTGATGACTTTAGACTAGACACAACCTATATTCTGACTATCACTACATGGTAAGAAATATATATATATACCCTGCAGAAATTTGTTCATTCTCAAATATCTGCATTTTTAGTTTTGCCTTCTCACCAAGTGCATAAGGTGAGATCACAAAGATGGATTAAATAGCTATCCTCCACACACAAGCATTGAATCAAACCTATAGGCCCAAAATTTAGAGTGATGCCAATAGTTCCACAGCTCTAATAGATAGAGAAAACATGGCAGCAGAGATATTCATAAGGTTCCACTCCCAGCACACATGATTTGTGAGCATGTGAAGGCTCAGCTGGGAGGACGTCCCATGCTAACCTAACCCCTAATATTAATGGATCTGCAGTAGGGGTGGAAAGTATATTTGAAAATGTTTTAAAAACTGCCCCAAAAACATGTTTTTTTTTAGTGGTGAGAAACCTTGATGAGAAGAATCCTAGACTGATGAGATTCTTTACAATTCAGGACTTATTCTGCAGAAAATTTGCACGTAGGTGATTTGTGCAGAAAACAGTATTTTTTTTGCACACAATACAGCTTTTTTCTGTGCAGAAAATAATCTTTTGCACAGGAATATTATTTTCTGTATAGAAAATGCTGTTTCCTATGCAAAACAACCTCTTGCAAATTTTCTGCAGAATAAATCCTGAATTGTGAATACACTTCGAAAACAGTGTGTTTTTTGGAAAATGTTCTCACAACTAGAAGAAAATTGCTAAAATTGCTTATTGCTTCCATCAAGAACAGTGAAGAATTACATCCCTAACCTGTAGGTCATCAATACCTCTCTGACTACTCTTACAGTGTAATTTAACACATATGGCTCCCCCCCCCTTAATGCTGGTTGTGTGTCACTGGTTGGGGAGTATAGCTAATGTGTAGAGTTCCATGTCTTTCCCAAACATTCAGTGTATAGAGATGGGGCGTGGGGAGGGATTGTCTATAAAGTTCCAGAATAGAAGGTCATGAGGAGAAAGTTCTTCTCTTTATACCTTGCTTCCTTTTTTGCTTAAACATAGAAACTGCTTAGTTTGCCTTCTTGGGTGCTGCTAGATGAAGATGTCCGGTTATTCTTCTATCAGTCAGAGTTTGACAGTGAGCAGACACCTCAGGGGCTGCGAAGGCTTCGCCCACGTACTCGTCGAGTGTGAGTATATTTGTTCACTCAGTCTTTACCACATAGACAAAACTTGCAACTGGAGTCTACCTGCCTATAGCTAAGATTACTTCTTGACCTATTCTTATTAGAGGCAATGAAACCTTTTTTCTCTCTCTCCTTGTCTTCATTGTCACAGAAAGAGCATTTCCCCTCAAGAACCCAGCTTTGACCGCATGGCAGCCCCCCGTGCTGAGGTAAGTACTTTGTTGAGCACGTTGCATGCTGCAGATAATGTAAATCTTCATAAATGTTATTTTCATGGACAAGAATGAATCATTTAACCATTTTCCTCTTGCTGTGACAAAATCATCAAAAACTGCATGGTTTTTGGAAGCTATTTGCAATTTGAAACCTATTGTATGTAACAAAACAAAATTCACAGTATTTTCTACACAGAAAATAACATTTATACTCAGCGAATTTCCTACACAGAAAACAGCAGCTGTGCAAAAAGTGCCCTCTGTTTCTCAAATCAATGTTCTAGCCAATAAAGCAAAAACCAGCTAGACCTGTCTTGATGGTGTAATATAAGCTACATCTCAGGACAGTCCAGCCAATTTGAATCAGACGCACTATTATGCAAAGAAACAAAAATGAAACAACACTTCAGTTTGGTATGTATTGGGAAACCAAGCAATCCGGCTCAGTTCAACTTACAAGATGCTTTGGAGCAGTATTGAGATATAACAATATATAGAAATTCACTGCCCTGTTCTTTGCAGTGGTCCAAATGTCGGCCACAAACAAGTAGCACAAATGTTAAATATGGAGTGTAATCAAATTTTGGGATTGATGATTCAAGTTAACAGACAGTTCCATAACCACTGTTAAAGAATAGGACCTTGGATATTGTAATTTTTATCTTCTGGAAGCCTTGTTGTTGTTGTTGTTGTTGTTGTGTGCTTTCAAGTCATTTCTAACTTATGGTGACCCCAAGGCAGACCTATCATGGGATTTTCTAAGTATGAGAGCGTGTGATACACCCAAGGTCGCCCAGTGGGTTTCCATGGCTGAGCAGGGAATTGAAGCCTGGTCTTCAGGGTCTGTAATCTAATCCTCAAATCACTACACCATACTGGCTACACTAGGTCAAATTTTTCAGCTCTGTTATTTCATCTTTCATTGTTGGGTTATTTCTGATAGGCACTGTTTGATTTTACTGGATCTACTAAACTGGAACTGAGCTTCAAGAAGGGAGACCTGATCTATTTACTCAGCAGAATAAACAAAGACTGGTTTGAGGTAGGATATCAATGTCTTATCTGGTCATAAATCACAGGCTTGGGTTGCAATGTTTGCCTAGCTTGTATAGTACCCACTTCTAATTGGGTGCTACATTAACTTCATTGTATAATATATAGATGGGAAAAAATTAATACATAATTTTGAATGGCAATCTGGTAACAGGTTTAGGCTAGATATGCTGTTAAAGGGCACCTTCTATATAGACCAAACTGATGACCAAAATCAGATTACAGGCCCTTTTAGTTGTGCCACATTTATTTTAGATGCACTGGACATTTGTGATATGCCCCTGCGTGTATTTTTTCTAACCATCATTAATGCCAAGCTTGTTCCTGTGCTAGTCTTTGAGACAATAATGTTTCCGTATTTCTCTATCCCAGGGTCACCTATATTCTCCTCCTTTGCTTTCTTAGACATGTTCTGATGATTTTGTTCGCAATAAGGGGCGGCTGCAACACTACTTGTCCAGTGTGGAAGGACAAAACTTAATGAAAACTTTTAAGCACAACTGTGCCTTGAATTAAAATCTTCCTGCTCTTTGGTTCCACACAGATTATTGTTTCTTGTTCGGAATCATCATAGGATTACTGAATAACTGTTCTGTACTTTGTCAATTTCTGTTCTCCAGAGAAGAGGATGGCATTAATTACTTGTCTTCCTAGTGTTATTATTTACTTTATTTTATAGAAAACTAACTATACATTTCACACACACCCCAAGTATTTTTTTTTAAATGCTGCAAGATAAACATGTCTTCAGTCATAGCAAGCAATAAAAGTGGTTGGGCGCTGGGAGTTTCTTGGGGAAAAGGGCAATCAGGAGATGAACTATGTAGCCATACCCTCATGCCATTCCTCCATTGTAAATTACTCCTTCCAAACAGTGCTTTGCAATCATGATGTGTTTCTTGGTCTCATTTAACACACAATTTAATTGTCATGTATCATCCCTATCCCAGGTTTTCTGTTGACGATACCTGGCAGCAGTCCTGATCTTGGATATTTTATTTGCTGTCCTGTTCTTCTGTGGTTCATTTCCCAGGCCACTAATTTATGAGTTCTCATAGAGAACTCTTTTCCACTGCACCTGTTAGTACAAATCCTGCAATGCATCTTCAGAGAATGAAATTTGCCCCCTTGATCTCATGCAACAAAAGAGGCATCATCACCCTCCCCTTTCTTCAAGAGGTGTGTTCTGTTCATCTCATCCCAGGGAACTGTCCATGAAGCCACTGGCATTTTTCCATGTGCTTTTGTGACTGTCATTAAAGACCTCCCACAAGAAGAGGACTCTATCAACTGGCTGCGCTGCTATTACCATGATGACAATCTCAGCACCATCAGGTAATGTATAGGGTTTGCTTTATGCATCACTTCCATTTTTTTTCCTGGCCTCCAGAACTCCATGAGAGCCCTTCCATGCTCCTTATAAGCTCAACAGAACTAAAAAGGGTATGGATTATTAGTTTGGAGTCACCAGTGTGCAGAGTGCTTTGCAGAGTGCAAGAGGACCATCCCCTCTGTTGAGGAGGCTGCAATGTAAAATTTGCCACAGGGAGAACAATAGAAGAAGAACAGCAAAAGCAAGTGTGACTAAGTAAAGACTATCACTAGCCCAGAGCTCAGAAAAGTTCCACCATCCCCCAGATATCATAACCAGCATCTATGCTGGCTGGGGGATTCTGGGAGATGTAGTCTCAAAAAGTAAAATTCCCAAGCTTCGGGACAGCCTGTCTGTGAGAGTTATTGCAGTCAATATGTGCTTTAAAAAGCAAAAATGCTCCAAGAGAAATAAACAGATGGATAATGAGACACTTAATCCTTTCCTAATAAGCACACTGTCCCTGGTCCATATAGTCCTTTCCAGTGTCTTCTTCTCTATAACAATTCAGTATGTTTTAAATCTCCTAGAAGTCAAAACTGCTTGGGAGGCAATAGTGGGGAAGGGGTAGCTGTAGAAAGGGAAGCCCTGTTCAAATTCTTGGTCAGTCTAGATGCATAGAACAGCCCATACTGCTGGGACCATTTGTGTATTTCATAGTTAGATACTTACTGAACTGCTTGAGAGTGAATTCAGATAATGTGCCATGGGACCAGGGGCCCAATCCTTTGCCACTCACCACTTTTATATTGTGTGGAAATAAAGCTGTTTAAACACATGTATATCATTCTCAGTAGACAACAGCATTATGCATGTATTTTTGATTTGACAACAGGAATGTGCAATTTCCTGGTGTTGGGGGCCACACTGAACTCCTTTTCCCACCAGGGATTGCACTGCCAGTCAATGGCAGCTACCATGGAGGTTGCCTCCAGCCAGAGCACAGCTCCCTCCCCTGCATCATAGAGCTCTGCAGGCTGGCAGAGCAGAGTGGCTCCTTCCTTTCCAGAAGAGGGAAGAATAATTAGGGGTTCTGTGTGTTTGTTTTGCTTAGTTTTTGCAGCATTACCATATTTGGTGGCATGTTGCAGGGATGGTGCAGCCATTGAGCTATGTGTTGCTCAGCCCTGGTTTAAACTCTAGTACTCAGTAAAATGTTTGATACCCAACATGAAAGAGGAAAATGCAAGTCATCTCTCAGGGTCCAAATGTTCGTCATAGTGCTCTTGCAAAGCTGACATTGCTCTTTTTTCTTTTAGAGACATATCTGTGGAAGAGGACCTGAGCAGCACCCCGCTACTCCAAGATCTACTGGAATTAGTAAGGTAAAAGTCTAAAAAGGTGATGTCACAGTCAAGAGTAAGAAGGTATACACGTTCATGTGCCTTTTCTGAGATCCCAAAGACCTGTGCAATTGTTTCTGAGAAGTTCAGCTTTGCTAATAATGAAATAGGTTGCATAAAACCAGATCCAGTTTTAGACACATGCAGGTGGGCTGGCAGGAGCAGGGTCCTCTGCTATCTCCCCATGACAGCCCTTTTGGACCCCTGGAAAGGTACTGGGTCAGAGGACCCTGCTGAAAGGGGTGAGCTGGTGTGGGGGTAGAATGAGGAGGATCCTAAAATTCAAGCACAGGAACCTTCTGCAAGCAGAGTCTTTCAGGTAATTGAACCCATTGTCCTTTAAACATGAAAGATTAAAAGAGATCTTTTGCATTTTTTCATCTGAGAAGTGGCATGTTCTGTTCTCTAAATGATATCTTATGGAATTTATAACAAAGAACTGGTATCTTTAGTGTAGTACTGCAGCGGGTCTCTAGTGCTTACACTGTTATTAGCTTGTATAGTTCTTCTTACCTAATATATGCATCCTGTCCTGGTTTGCACTCTGCTTCCCCCTTTTTTTTTTTTTGGGTACCAAATTTAGCACCTCATTAAACAGATAAATTGGTAAATTTGTTCATAAGTGCTAGCTTTAGTGTAAGATCTTTCGTTCTGCTCATAGCCATTTTCCCTTGACCCTTATCAGACTGCTCAAAACTGCTATGTGTGTAAGCATGTATGTGTGTGTTGTTCATCTGATTGTGCATGTGTATGCAGATACTCACTGTGCTTTACAAAAGAAAACCTACTTGCATTTTTTACCCTTTTGATTTTAATTTTCATACACATTTCACTTCTCCAAATCATTCTTCCTTTCTTTTTAAATTGTGCACTCTAAAACAAATTTAACAATGAATGCAGCATTTTGTTGGTGGTGTGGATGCACGCATGTTGCTTTCTTTAAGTAACAACCTGTGCCCACTTGCAGTCTCTGAGAACCATTGCCAAATAGTGAAAAGGCTTTTAGGTCTGGACTGAGAAAGCTTAGGTTTGATTCTTTGTTGTTGCTGTGTGCCTTCAAGTCAATTCCAACTTATGGAAACCTCATCATGGTATTTTCTTGCCAGGATTTCTACAGAGATTTGCTATTGCTTTGCTCTTTGGCTGAGAGAATATTACTGCATGTACTTGTGTACAAGGCCACCTCAGGTATAACTTGAGGGAAGGTTTTGGGGTGAAAATTATGGATTTAGGTATGACTTGTGGATAAGTAGAGGGGAAAATGCCAGTGCCACCTCAGGTGGCCAGCCCTCTCTGGCCACTGCCACCCCCATTTTCCCACCCAGGCATTCAAAAAGGCTATTTGCCACTCCACTCAGAGAAAGGAATGGCTCCCTTTTTGATAACTATTAACTCATATCCAAAAAGGAACCATCCCCTTCCTGGAGTAGAGTGGTGAAAGGCAAGATCTTAGTCCATCCCAGGAGAGCCTAAAAGAAGCACTGGCTCCCTCTACTGTCTCAGAGCTCCTCTGAGGGGAAGTGCCACTGCCACCACCGTTTTCCCATGTAGGCATTCAAAGGAGCCAGAAGTGATGCTGAAGCAGAGAGAGTAGAGGGGGTCGGGGTTTCTTTTAGATTCTCCTGGGATGGATGAAGCTCTCTCCTTGTGCCACCTCCTTCAGAGAAGGGGATGGTTCCCTTTTTCATAAGAGTTAATACTTACTTTGACCCATTAATAAGTTGACTCAGGTTTTTGGATCAACTTTTTGACTAAAATGTCTAGACTTATACATGGGTATATACAGTACTTGTCCAAGTTCGTCCAGCAAGTTTCCATACCTCATCGGGGATTTGAACCTTGGTCTCCCAGAGTCCTATATCAACACTCAAACCTCTACACCACACTGCTTCACATGTTTAGTAAGTCATCAAGCTAACTTGATGACTCTGGGCTGGTAATTACCTTTTGGCCTGACCTCCTTCATACAGTTGTGGGGATAAAATGAAGGAGGGACAATGTACATCTTGCGGCGGGGGTGGGGTTAGCCAAATACAGTGTAAGAAATAATTAAACAAACTTACGCACAGCTCAGTAACTGGAAGGAGAAAAGTCAAGAAAAGTTTCCCATATTTGCATAACAAGAAACAATGTCAGGAGAACCAAAAGGATAACTGATGAGGAGTATGTTGATGCAGATGCAGTTTGAGAGCTCTACCAAACAAGCCACTTTTAATGCAGCAGTAATTCACATGAGCAGCCTTGTGTATGAAAGCTTAACTGCCTGGCTGACTAATTTGTGAGAAAACCCTCATGCAGAGAGCATTTGTTACTCTACCATGTCTTCTGGTCCACTTTGCCAGTTCAGGGAGGCTTTGCATTGCTGGAGTTCTCAAGAAGCTGTTGTTTGAGTAAACAATATAGTTCAGATAGAAGGCTTGCATAGAAACCACCTCAGTTCTTAACCAAGCCCTGATCCATGGAGGGTGCCATGTCACAGAGTGACATGGTTAGCTGCGCCAACTGTAGGCAACTAGTACCTGACCAGCATGTGACACCCTCTTTTTCTGCAGTCTTGTGAGTCATTGGGGGGGAGTCTGAAAGCCCTCCAGTAGGGATGGAATGAATATTCAGAAATACTTGAATGAATGAAGAAAAACAGTTTCTTGAGCATGTGTAAACCCTAATGAGGAAAATATTTGTCAGATGAGAATCTTCACAGTTTAGGACTTATTCTACTTGAATATCCTCTGTGGAGTTTTTCTGGAAAAAGTGGTATTTTCTTCACTGAAAACAAGTTTCCTGCATTCCTACATTTCTTCTAAAGTGCTGGGGTTTTGTGCAGTAAATGCCATTGTCCGTGCAAAATACTCATGTGTGCTTTTAGCCTTCAAAAACTGCAATTTTCAGGATTTTTGTTGTAGCGAGGAAAAAAAAATGTTTAAGACTAATCATTCTTGCCTGTAAGAATGAAATTTTAAGTTTTACATCCCTACCCTTTGGGAACCTGAGTGACTAGCATGGAAATCTGCAATGCTATGTTTGTCATGTTTAAGTCTGAAATCTCTTTGGGGTCCTTAGGAGTCCCTAAGGGGTTGCACTGTTCTTGCTTCCCTATGGCTTTCTGAGGAGACTCCAGGTTCTAGGTCAGGGTAGAGATAAACTCCTGACACCTCTCCAGGTCACAGCACGAAGTCTTCTGTATTCCTTTCTTACTTTGCTTTTGTAGGGAACTGTCCAAGCTAGGATCTGGAACGTCTAGTTCTGTCTGTGATCACTATGAGTGGTGAGCTGTCCGAACTAGTAATACTGGAAAGGCATAGGCTTCACCCTGTTCATTCAAGCTGGGTAGAGGAAGGTTTATAAAAGATTTCTCATGTTTCAGTTGGGCGCTTGCCTGAGTAATAAGGTCTTCTTGGCTCCAGTGTGGTCCTCGGCTCTGGTTTTTGGCTCAGTGCTTCGGCTGTGATCCCTTGGCCAAATTCTTGAGTCTTGGAGCACTGCTGACAGTTCTGCAGCCAGTGCCCTTAGGATCTCATGCCAGAACTTGGCAAATTTACTTTTTTGGACTATATCTCTCAGAATCCCAGGACAGCCAGCTAGGGAGTGCTGGGAGTTGTGGTCCAAAAAGTAACTTTGCCAAGCTTTGGCCATATCCCTGTAACCCTAAATCATGGTCAGAAAACAACTTGAGACAGTCATCCCAGATCCTAAGTTTGCTTTCCCTCTCCTTTCTGGTGATATATCCTTTGTATTTTTCAGTATGTTTTTACATTGTTTTTAACATGCATTTTAAAACTGTACTGTTTTTTTTTAAAAAAAGGTTGTATTAATAATTTTTTAACTATACTTTGTTTTAACGTGTTGTAAGTTGCTGTGAACCCTATGCTGGAGAAAGGCAATATGTACATGAAATGAAATGAAATGAAATGAAATGAAGCTATCCTGTTTTAAAATGATCTCACCCTCCAGAAATGGACTCTTTCCACTTAAGACTTCATGGCCTGAAAGACTTCAGGGCCTGACCCAATTTCAGATGTTTCATGGAACTTGATGTGTGATGACATTCTTGCGATAGGCTTTGTTCTGTATTAACAGGCCTGACCCAAGACATTTTGCCATCTGAGGCGTTGTGTCCTGGTGCAGTTGTGACCTGGTGCAGTGAGGTAGTTAGAATGCTGGACTGAGGGTCAAATCATCCAGGTCCGATTCCTCACACTCAGCCATGAAACTCATGGAGTGGTCATATTCTCTCACCCTTGTTCACACAGTTGTAATGACAAATGGAGAGGAGGAAAGCCACATGTGCCACTTTGAGCTCACAGTATGAACAATGGAGTATCAGTGTAATCCATAACCATAACAAGTAGTAAATAAATTGTCTTTCTTTCTTTTTCAGGCGAGAATTTGGGCGTGATGATATTGCCCTGAATTACAGGGATGCTGAGGGTGATCTGATCCGTCTGCTCTCTGATGAAGATGTTGTACTCATGGTGAAGCAGGGCAGGAGTTGGCCTCTTGAGAAGCACATCTTCCCGTGGAAGTTGCACGTTACCCAGCAAGATGACTATAGTTTCTACAATGTCACAGGATCTGCCATCTCAGCACAGAGAGTGATAGAACCATGATAATCTCTCCCTGAGCTGCTTCAGCAGGAAGGAATAGTAATAGGACAATTAGAAACAATGCAGAACTGATGTACTAGAAGGGAACAGTCTTTGTTCTTCCCTGCATTATAGAGTAAGTCAATATGTAGATGGTGAAATTCATATGCTTTAGAGTCTGGGAGACAAAAGATGATGACTATTAATATAAGCATTCTGTTTAAAAAATATTTTCAGTAAAAGTGTAAAAGATTATACAGAAAAATAGAGTTATTTTGTGTATGTATATGTATCTGTTTATATTTTTCTGTATAATCTCTAACTTAACTATACAAAGAAAAATGGATCACATGAATGAAAAAGGATAAAAACATGCAGACACTATTGCAGGACTAATGATACCATTCTGTCTAGTTTTTTTTGTATACTAAATTTTTGATTTTTGTATCTATTGTTTTATCTTAATTGTCTTTAATTGTTGTTGTTATTATTATTTTAATATCATATTATTACATTATGTAATGTTCCAATAATGTCCCAATCTGTCAAACCCTTTGAGCTTCTAACAAACTTAATTTTAGTATTAGCAACAACTGGAGTATCCTTCTAAGTCCCAGTATGTGTGTGTGTGTGTGTGTGTGTGTGTGTAAAAGCAACAATACAACAAATTATATATTAAATTTTACACATATGCATTGACCCAAAAGCTCCCATCATCCAGTGAGGCATCAGTTCAAGACCTGATTGCAGGAATTTTCTGCCTTTGCTGCTCAGTAGTATTGCAATTTGGATGCAATCTTAAAGCCCTAAATAAAAAAGTATACAAAGTAGATGCAAGTGCATTATAGAAAATACACTACTAAGAATTTACCCCTTTGTTCACTCCTAAATACATAATTGAAAATTGGTGCTGTTTTTGTTAACTGCCATTAGTTCAACTTTAACCTATGGCAAACCTGTGGATGAGAGACCTTCAGGTCACCCTATCAGCACTGACCCTGCTCAGGTCTTGCAGATTCAGGGATGTGCTTTCCTTGAGTGAGTCTGTCCATCTGTAGTGCAGTCTTCCTCTTTTCCTCCTGCCTTCTACCTTACTAGGCATAATGACTCTTCTAGTGAGTCTGGTCTCCTCATGATATGGCCAAAGTATGATAGCCTCAGTTAGTCATCTTGGCTTCTAGGGAGAGGTCAGGCTTGATTTGCTCTAGGAGCCATTCATTTGTCTTTTTCACAGTCCAGAGTACCAATGGAACACTTCTCTAGCACCACATTTCAAGTTAGTTGATTTTCTTTCTATATGCTTTCTTCACTTCTGGCTTTCACAGCCTAACATTGAAATTGGAAATACGATGGCATGGACAATCTCAACTTTAGTATTCAATGATATATTTTTACACTTCAGGGTCTTGTCTACTTCCTTCATAGCTGCCTTCCCAAGTCCTAGTCTTTTTTTATTTCTTGACTGGAGTCTCCATTCCGATTAATGACTGACCCAAGGTATGAAGAATCTTGAACTATTTCAGAGTCTTCATCATCTACTTTAAGATTATGTAAATCTTCTGTTGTCATTATTTTTGTTTTCTTAATGTTCAGCTAGAACCTTCTTTGTACTTTCTGCCCTGACTTTCTCAGTAATTGTTCTAAGTCTTTGCTGTTTTTTGTTACTAGCATGGTGTCATCTGCATATTCGAAATTGTTGATGTTTTTTCCTCAGATTTTCATTCCGCCTTCCTCTGAGTCTAATCCTGTAGATAGGGTGATAAATTGCAGTCTTGCCTGACCCCTTTGCCAGCTGGAAACTATTTTATTTCTCTGTATTCTGTCCTAACTGTAGCTTCTTGCCCTGTGTATTGGTTCAGTAAATGTTATGGCACATTCACTTCTCTAAAAGTGATCCGTAGTTTCTCATGATCTACACAATCAAAGTCTGTGCTATAATCCATGAATCAGAAGCTGATTTTCTTTTGAATTTTTTTGGTGTATTCCAAAATCCCTCTACCTTATTCAGTGTGAAAAGGTACTCCTCCTTAGCTCTGGCAACTTCAGCTTCTTTCCTATTGTTCCTCTCTTGCTGAACTTAACCAACAAGTACAGCCCCTTCCTTAAGGTTTCCCCACCTGCTGGGCCAAACCAATAATTCATAGGGGTTACACTGACACTGAGCCCCAGGAAGAAGCATGGTTGAGGGCTCCCCTCCCTAAATTTAGCACTAGACATTACAACCACTCCCTGGGCTGTTAGTGATACTAAAATCCATTTTTAAAATGTTTGTTCACTCTCCCAGAGTGGACCCAGAGATTTTGCCCCCTGCTCCTCCTTTTCTTCAGCTTTGACTGTTATAAATGGACAGTGCCTCTGCCAAATGCTTGTAATTTGTGGGACAAATAAGTTATCAGTTCTTTTTAGGCAGCATTCTTGACAGTTTCCTTTAAGTTAACATAGCTTCCTCTGCAATGGCACTGCAGTTACTGGAGGTCCAGCCTCTCCTCTCAGTACTCCATCCTGGCCATCATGCTTTGAGATGCAGCCTGACCTACAAGTGAGAGCAGCTGCTGCAACGCATGGCTAACCACTTTAATTTATTCCATGTATCTGCATTAAATTAAGACAGCCATTCACCTCTCATTTTCTCTTTATCAACACCACCCTGGATATTTGTTCTACAAGGTCAGTCAATAATCTCTTTGCCATTTCTCCCCATTATTGCACTTCTCCAGAGTAAAAGGAGAGGGAGGAGAAGCCAACAGCAAAAGAGAGTTGCTTAGAAATACACACTGGATATTTTGATCGGCATTGTATCTGAGGGATTTTCAGAAGCATCCTCACCACATCATTCCACCCAAGTCTGACAAATTAAAAGTTAAAATGCACATATGGTTTTAATGTCCCTGTTCTCATTGCCAGGCTCCTGTAACTTTAATCTATGAAGATTGTGGAGTAGGATGTGATATTCTAAAGCTCCATCAAGGGATCTGTCCTCAGTTTCCAAACCAAACTTACATCCACAGCCTTCCTCCCACAATAGGGCTATTGCCTCCCCAGTGGAAAGCAGGAGGAGGGGAACAGAAGAGAACCCAGCTCTGTTCTTCCAGAAAAGTGAGGGAGATACAACTACGTATGCAACATGGCAACCCTACTTCCATATCACCATTACAAACAGTTGAAGTCTCTACCCTGCCTCCTAGATGCTGTATTTATTCACATTACAGTAGATTGTTGTCCACCAGTTTAAAGCTGAGATGGCATCTGTTCTCTTGGTGAGAAATACACTAGAAAAACATAATGGTGGTTCCTACAGTGGAGAAAAGCCATATCCCAATGGAGGGGTCATGCAGTGAGGAGTTCTGACAGCATGGCTACACAGTGGGTGTGGGATGATACACTCAGTGGTGTAAATTGCTCCATTGTACAATGAATCATGCAACATGCACCACACCAATGCACACTCCCACTTTGTGACAGTTGTAAGCCACTGTGCACTAGCACATGCACATATGGAATGCATTGTGAAATACAAATGTACATAAGTTAACGGTGACAGAACTCTGCTTGCCCAAAGATAATCAGGGTATGACCCTGATGCAGTGCCCTAGAAGTGCAGCAGATGGTACTTGCAAGGTAGGTGCAAAGTCAGTATTTTGTACTTATGCCAGTGTCTGTCACCAGCACAATTCTAGCCACATTCTGCTCCTTGAAGTGAAAGGCAAAATGGTGTTCTCTCCTCCACCCAGAAACTAACGGGACTACCAGTTGAATACACGCAGCAGAAGACCATTCTCCACCACATTTCAAGCAGCAGGATCACTTACAGGATGCAGGAAAGTTTTGTAGTATACGCTCCTTGTACATCCAACTGAGAGAAGCAGCTGGAAAGTTAATAGGGACAACAGAGAGGTTCCCTTCTGCTCTTCAGTGGATGCCTCATTCTGCATGTGGATGCGTACAAACTTCCTTCCTTCCTTCCTTCCTTCCTTCCTTCCTTCCTTCCTTCCTTTTAAAAAAACTTCAAGTTTAGAATAAGCCAAAATGGAAAAATGAGAAAGTAAGGGAAAAAACTGACAGATTCAATCATCTGAACTGGTATAGTACTGTTTCGCCCATCAGAGCACTATCTAGATGAGTTGGACTATAATTCTCATGGTTTCCCAGCCTGTGGAATCTTGGGAGTAATAGTTCTGAAGTAATGCTTATTAATTTCAAGAGAAATTAGTCTTGACTCAGCTATGAGTTTTCTTCATGGAAAAACAATGTAGTTATCTGTGCTACATGCTGACATGACAAAGTTATCATTCAAAGAAAAGAGAAGTTGTTCAGAGAGAAAGAAGTGAAAATCAGCCATTAATTACAGTATGGAAAAAACTACTTTAGTATGCTTGTTAAGGACTCCTATTTACGTTAAGGAAATATGAGAGAAAAATGAACAGATGGACACTAGAGAGTGAGACTGATACACTAAAAGGTTGCATTCTTTGATTTTCAAAGTCAGAAATCTACTGTTTGCTATGCTATTGTGCCTTCTGGATGCTCAGTTGGATCCAGCTAGGGTAGAGCTGCTGAAAAGATTATGAATCTCAACAGCAAATCTGAATCTTAGCACTCTAGACCTAGAAAGGTTCTCAAGCATCATCAAGTCTGACCCCATGTCAGTACAGGAATCTGTAGCCAAAGTATCCCTGAGAGATACCCATCCAAACTGTTTAAAAGCCTTCAATGAAAGTCCATCACCTCCATTGAAGTCTGTACCTTTTGTGGTAGTCTGATCAGATTGTAGATATACTACTTAAACTGTCAAGATGGACCCCATTCCTGTTCAGTTGTGGAAATTATCAACAACAGATGGACTGACCCTATGTTAATTTTGTTATTTTTTTTCTAACATGAAGCATAATCCAGTAAAAGGAACTCTTCATCAGTGAACCTCCTACCTTGAACCCCACGTTCGTTGTTGGGTGCCCTCAAGTTGCTTCCGACTTATGGTGTCTGCAAGGTGAACCTATCATGGGGTTTTCTGGGCAAGACTTGTTCATAGGGAGTTTGCCTGTGCCTTCCTCTGAGGCTGAGAGAATGTGATTTGCCCAAGATCACCCAGTGGGTTTCCATGGCTGAGTGGGGACTTGAACTCTGATTTCCAAGGTCATAGGCCAACATTCAAACCACTACACCACATTGGCTCTCAATTCCCATGTTTAGAGCACTAGAAACATCTACAAATAATAGATATTTGGCAAAATTGCATTCTTTAGACTGTATGTATATGTGCCTTCAAGCTGCCTGTTGACTTATGGTGACCTCATGAATTTAATAGGGTTTTCTTAGGGAAGCAATACTCAGAGGTGGTTTTGTCAGTTCCTTCTGAAATATAGCCCAACAGCACCTGTTATGCATCTCTCAACCAAGTACGAAGCAGGGCTGACCTTGCTTAGCTTCCTCGATTAGATGGGATCTGGTGCCTTTGGGGAATTTAAGCCACCAGCTCCTAAAACCATATAGGCTGTAGGATTGGGGGAATTCTAGTACAAAGAAGAAGTAACTTTACCAACCTCAGAAACAGTCCATCTTTTCTGTCTGTGTGTCTACTGAAATATTTATAAACTCCTCCCCCATCATAAGATCTCAGGGCAGTGTACAGGCAACAAAGTCATTCAATCCAACTCACAACTTAAAACAGTTCAGAGCATTTTAAAATGCCACCATATCAGTTACTATCCAGAAAGTGCTTTTGTCAATGAAGAGCAAACATGTACATTTAGCAAACTCAAAAGCAGCAGAGATACTGTGGCGTGGCAATGCCCTCCCTTCCCTCCTTCTTTTTCTAAGGCATTTCACTAGCCCAACTAAAATTCATTGGGAGTTACAGAGTTGCATCCTAGAAGGCAAATGTTCTTGTAAAAAATCCTTTTGGGCACCGGTATGGACTGTCATCCTAGCAGTAAATGGTTGCTAAGTATTTGCTAGATGCTAGTAGAATTGTGGGCGCTTTTCCCATGAGTATTTTATTTGTTAATTCCACAGCGCCATCAAGTGTGTGAGGCAACCTGGAGAGAGCTCAGGTCCAGAGTGAAGATCCTTTCTCCAGCAGTTCCTATGGTATAGAAGAACAGAGCCCCCCCCCCCCCATTTACTTGCTTTTCACCTTTCTCTCTTGCTTGAATAACCTTTGGCCAGCACCACTGCCAGCTTGAATCCATTCAAAGCTTCCCTCTGCTAATTGCGAAAGCGGCAGTACTTATAATCCATGCAAATTTAATTCCACAATCAATTAGCATTTCTTTCTGGCATGGAAACGGACTATATTTTCTCTTTTCTACTTACGAATCCCAAGAGAACAGAAGTATTCTTTTATAGCTAAATGTGCAACCAAACTCACACAAGATCCCAGAAAAAGAGGAAGATGGCAAGGGCGAACAACGGAGGTCTTCAAGCTTTGGACTCACTCTTGTATAAAATGTACCAGAAAAGCAGAGTTTAGAATTGCTGGGAGATGTGCGTGTGTGTGTGTGTGTTAAACTGAAAGAATTGCCCCTCCAAATAAGAATTTTGGCTGCTCAAAAAAAAAAAAAGTGAGATTTTGAGAACTGTTTACATCTAGAACTCTTCTATTCATTCCCTTGGTAACTTTGCCTGCCCCCTTTTTGGGGGGATGCCCAAACTGTATTTCTAAACGCACAACTGAAAGTTCTAAGTTACTGCAATGCTAGAAATTTTGGGAGTGAAGGAAAATTTCATGTGGGGGAGAATTTTTATTGGGGGGTGATACCTTCATTTTGACTCCCCCTTCCACCTCTGGCTACAAGCTGTTCCCAAACTGCTGGCATGTACACTGAGTATTGAATGCCCACAAGTTACTGCAGCATGTTTCCCAGAAGAGTCACAGTTTCCGTGTTGGACCTAAAGGAGAATAACCTTTAAAATTTATAGATTATATAATTTATATTAAGCCAACCAAAGCCAACCAAATGTCCTCAAAAGTTAGTGCTGGCCAAAATAATGAAATCCTGTGTGTACCTACTCAGAAGTAATCCTTAATGGATTCAGTGGACCTTGCTCCTGGGTAACAGTGTGCATAATAACAGCAGAACAGACCACATCGGTTTGTGTGTGTGGTGGGACAACAAGCTGTGGTAACCTGGCTGCACAAATCTGGCCAAAAGGGAGAAAACAATTTTTTGTTCTTTTCACACTACTTTTTTTTTAAACCTATTGCTTTCTCCTTCCTAAATGTTTCCTTTCTCCTTGGTTTCAACTAGAGGGACAAAAAAGGGTCATTAAGATGAAAGCTGATTCAAACAATCAAACTGTTTGAGAGAGGGTTTGGTTTTAAATATGGATCCTGGAACTTCAGAAGATGAAGATATTTTGATTTATTAGGGGAAAATACTGACCTATTTCTTGGAATTTCGGCTTGAATTCAGGTACCCTACTGATTTCATTTGAAAGAAGCTTGAAACTTTTGCTGATCAGCTGTCAATATTGAAGACTCTTAAAGCAAGTGAAAAGCAGCTGTCAAATGAAGGCTCCAATGAAATGCCAGTGTCTCAAAATACGGAGGATACAGATTTTCCAGGAGAAGCCTATACTTTTGGCACAACGAGAAGATGACAAAGTGGATAATATCCTACAGGATTTGCTTTTACCAGGAATATTGGAATATAGAAGAGAAGATCTACTGTCTGAAACTAACTGTTCCCAAAATGTTAAAAAGGAGAAGATGGTTGGAGAAACTCTCGTTGTAAATCAGTTGTGTAGGGACCGGGGAGCAGGGGAGTGGTTTGCCCTGGGTGGCAATGTTTTTGGGGTGTCCTAGCCTGTAGCCATGCTCCCTGTGCCCTGGCCATGTCCCCACACACTGCAGATACGCCCCACACACAGTGGTCACGCCCCTCATGTTGTAGCCCCGCCCCTTCCTGCCCCCCCTCCACACACTCCAAGCTCTGCCGCTGTTGTAAATTCAATGTTGCAGGTAATTCGGAGGGGACGGGTTGGTTGGAGGGGGATCCAAATGATGTACGGGTCAAGGCTTGTAACTTTTCAAATTTGGGTCTTTAGATATAAAGATCCAAGGCATTATATGGCACAAATTTGACTACATTCAGATTTCTTGTCTCTATCAGTAGAAAATACTTCAGTACCAAAACGAACAGAAAAGTTAAAAACCACTGAAGATTTTGGGAAAATATGGACTTTGATGTTAACTAGTAAGACATGTTATCATGCAAGTTATGTCAGATGGAAAGGTTAAATATGATTAAATATGATTTGTTACTAAGAATCTCAATAAGGTGATTTATTTAGAATAAGAAAAAAATTATGACTAAAAGGAACAGTAACATGTGCTAAGTAAATTTAGCAAGTGATGGTATTATTAATCTTTAAAGAGATCTTTGTTTATTATATTGTTTAGGGAAAAATGACTATGGATATTAGATATGGTTTTAAAATGTTTAATGAGATCTACACTTAGAAATTATGAAAAGATTAAAGGACATAAGGACATTTTTTTTTATCTTCTACCTATGTTTAAAAGGAGATTGCTCCATACTTTAAATTTAAGATTTCAATTTTATTAGACTGTATTAAGAGCTAATTTAGAGTAGTATGGAAGATGTGTAATTTGATATCTTTGTTTAGATGGTGTAAGTACAATATTAACTAGTCTGGTTAGGAATTAAAGGTGTATTGCTACTAAATTATTGCTTTTTTAGTTTAAATTCTCAATATTAAACATTAGTTGCTAACAACATATATTAGAATACTTTGAAAAGAGTTACTGATATTTTACTAAATGCTGTATACTCCAGGGGTGGAAACTTCTCTTTTAGTTTTGTATTACCATATTTGAAAAGATGCACTTTTCCACCTAAAAAATACCCTCTGAAAATGGGGTGCGTCTTATACACCAGTAAATATGGTAATGCGAAAAACATAGGGAAGGAAAGGCAAAACAGGAAGGGAGGGAGTAGCGGAAGCCTTGATCTCTAGGAACATAGATAGATGTTTCTACAGTTTCTCCTTACCGTCCCCTCCTCTCCTGTGCGTTTTGACTCTGCTGGGAGATTCTGCCCAAGCAAAACAGGAAGAGAGGGGTAGTGGTGCAACACTCTTTTCATTCCCCTCCTCTCTTGGTGCAACACTCCTTCCCTTCCCTTCCTTTCCTGTGCATTTTGCTCACCACAGAACTAAACATTTTTTTTCCTGAAAAATACCCCTTGAAAAGTGGGGTGTGTCTTACATGCCTGTGCATCTAATATACCGGCAAATACAGTGTGTAGTTTTATTTAGTTTTTATGGTTTAGTTTTTATGGTTTAGTTATTGTATATCTAGTCCTACTATGCATTGGCCTAATTTAGGCCCTTTTTGCATAGCGTTTTCAAATTGCATTAGCCACACTTCGCTTCCCATTGAGGAGCCACCTTACCACATGATGTTCGCGCCAAACAGGTGCTATCCCAGCTGCAGGCAGCGCTAATCCCGCTTTTTTTTTCATTTTCGGGAGAAACCCCCAAATAACCAGTCTTTCTCGAAGCAATTGCGGGAGCTGAGGCCATACGGCGCCTCCATCCAGCGTCCTTACGGGAACGACTTGGGTGTGGGCAGTCCTTGCCCATCCCGCACTCAGCAACTCCCAGGGGAAGCTGTGCCCAGCAGCAGGCCGGCCGCTGCCCCTGTTGTACCAGCAAATACCACAGGACACGTCACCCAGGAAGGCCACCAATGACATCAGCCCCCAGGGTCTGGCTGACTTCTAAAAAAAAGTCAATGCCACAATTAGCACATTAGCACAGTAGCTTGCAAAAAAAACCCAAACCCAACCAATCATAGGCAGTGGGGAGGGGACAGGGTGGGACCTGGGAGTGGCCTGGAACACCGAGCTGCAGAACAGGCATCAGGTGCAATCCGGTGCTGTCTTGCAAACACCCAGGTCCCTGCGGAAGATAAGAGGCTGCATACAGAGCCTAATTCGACACTGGCAATCCCGCGATGGTGTCGGAACATCCCACAATTGAGATATGGTGCAAAAAGGCCCTTAATTATTGTATTTTTCTACTGCTTTGTTTCGTGTAGTCGTTGTTGTGTGTAATCTTGAGTTTTTGAGTTTTGATTTTGTAGAAATGTGTTTTGTGTTGTTTTATTTTAGTGAGATCATTATTAAAAAAAAGAAGAGGAAAGCTCATTCTTCATGATTAAACTGTGAGAAACCTGACAGGATTGCCTCAGAGAGACATGTCCCAGAAGACAGATGTGCAAATTAAGCCCACGTTTAATGTCCAACAGCCAGTCACAAACCGAAGTATATGAAATACAAACATAGGTAGGTGAGGAAAATCACTTGCTATGACAGATATCTTTCTGCACGTGAAGGAGAACTTCTAAATGCAATCTAGTTTCCCCCCGTTGTATGCCAGTTTTAGGGGCTGGGAAGGATTTCAGATAAATGAGACAACTCTGGATCCAGATAATCTAGTGCTTCTCCCAGTCTGTCTTAACATGCTCCCCCTTATGTCATATGAAGGGAATGGGAGTCCATAGCAAGGCATGCTGGATTTGGTAGCACCTAGAAGAATTTTAGAATAAGGCCTGGAGCTCAACTGGGGCCTTTTGCACATCTTCACCATACTATACCACACAGACTCCACTTATTCTTATAGAGGGGAATAGTTAAAGCAGGGGCTGGCAATTTCAGTGGTTCTGGGGGTTGTTACACAAATTCTTCCAGTTTTAAGGGGAAGATGGGATTTTTCTATGAGCACAAGGTGGAGAGGGCATGCCCACCTTGGTCTAGAGGAGGAAAAAACAATTCACAGTGTTTTTTTTTTTAAAAAAGAGACCTTAAAACATTAAGAAATGGGAGTCTTGGACAGTGGAGGAGCTTGGAGTGTGTGGATGGCGGTGGAGCTATGGCGCAAGGGGCATGGCCACTGTGCAGGGAGGCGTGGCCAGGGCATGTGGGGGCATGGCTATAGGCCGGGACACCCCCAGAACATTGCTGCCTGGGGTGAACTGCCCCCACGCCCCCTGTCCCTACACGACTGGTCTCGGAGGTCCATGGAACATGAGAGAGGTGTCCTAACATAATCCCCAATATCTCAGGCTTGGAATTCTCTGATTCCACAGTGGTGTTCAGCCCCAGCTGGCACCCTTGGCAGCTTCTGAACCCATGTCTGCTGGCGGACTTCATGGTCATGGCATTATAACCCTTATTACTATTAGAGTGCCAAGACTGGAGCAATGATTTTGTCAGAGCTTTCCACTGTCCGGGGAGGACATTGATAGACAGACATCTCTACAGAGCAAACAGAGATATACTGCATCCAATGCCCCTGTGTGGGCTTGCAGAGGAACATTTGATTGCTCCCTAGTTGTTTTAATAATTGAGTTCTTGTTCAAATTTGCTGTTCTTGTTGTTACTGTTATTACTGCTACCATTACAACCAAAGCTTTAGCTAACATACAACCATCAAATATGTCAAAAACAAGTATAAATTAATTTCAGTTTTATAAGAGCATATCAGATTATACCTTGCTCTGGCTTCTATTTGTAATTTGGACCCAGATTGTTTAGAAGTTCATTTCTATTTTCGAGGCATGTGTTCTGTGTGACTAAGTATTCAATTCTACCACTTTTGTGTATGCTCAGATGTTGACTGCAGCAACCTCTAGAGACTAGGACAAGGAGCAATGGATTCAAGCTGCAAGAAAGGAGATTCTACCTGAACCTCAGGAAGAACTTCCTGACAGCCAGACTTGTCCGGCAGTGGAAGATGCTGCCTCGGAGTGTGGTAGAGTCTCCTTCTTTGGAGGTTTTTAAGCAGAGGCTGGATGGCCATATGTTGGGAATATTTTGATGTGTATTCCTGCATAGCAGGGGGTTGCATTGGATGGCCCCAATGGTCTCTTCCAACTCTATGATTCTATGATTCTATAACCCTTTAATTTTGAAGGAAATGAAAATGTCTCATTTGCAATACTTGTGCATGCAGAATGGTATTTTACCTCCCTCCCCCAATTACTCCTTGAATTAAGAATGAATCCGTCTTAAAAACTCAGGGTAGGGGCAAGAATAACATATTACATTCTCTGTAGCTCCATTCAGTGGCATAGCTAGAGTTTTTGTTGTCCGGAGTGGTCCCTGAGTTTGCTGCCCCTCTCAATACACACAAAAAATACTACAGAAAGTCAACATTATGTATAGGGAAATACATTAAAACACTATGTTTATTTTTGAAGTAAAACTTTAATTTCAATATTCTAAAATGTTAGTTTTCTTGCTTTTCTGTTGGAAAATGGTAAAATACTATTTTATAAGCATATTTTCCTCAGGTTATATATGCAATATATTTGATATGTGTTTATGGAGTGATTGTATGATATTTACATTATTTCTCACATTTCATCCATGAGATATAAAAAAAAATACTTAGAATTTTATAGGATATGACTACCAACAATGCCTATTGAGCTTACCAAGGCGGAAGCAGTCCCCATAGCTGTGGAGATTCCCTCAACAATCCTGCCTCCTCTGGATAGAAGATAACCCAGATTTCATAGGCTGTGCGAGAACATGGGACATTCATGACTGCTTACTAGTTATACCCAAAAGCCACAACTGTTGCTGAAAATTCTGCACCTGCTCTCAGACTATAGATTGCCATCCTCTCATGCCACTGTTCCAATTCTCCTTTAACAGGTGAAGTTCTTCCTAGACTCTCTTCAGGTTTTTTTAAGGTTTGCCACAGGACCAAGGTTTTAATCTCCATAGATAGTCTTCAGATCCTTCAACAGGAAAACTTGTAAATTTGCAAGTATTTCAATTCACACATGCAATTTAAGCTTAAATCTGCCTTGAAAAAGTTTTTTTAAAAAAACAAAAGACCTAGCCAATCATTCATTTTTGGGTCTACATGGTAAAATAATAGCCACGAACACCACATTATAAAGATTTTGAGAGATCTAGCCATAGCCACCACACCCTGCCTCTGAACTCATACTCACGGTCACTACTACAGATTCTATTACCTATCTTAGATCTATAACTTGGTGAGCAAATTACAGATTATTATGGGCCATCTTATTCATTACTAGCTGGAATCCAGGGCTTAGAAATGTTGCTTTTTTTGGACTGCAACATCCCAAATCCCCCAGCTACCATGCCCACTGTTCATGCTAGCTGGAGGATCCTCTGAGGTGCAATCCACAGAAGTAACTTTTCTAAACTCTGGGCTGCAACCACACTTGGATTTGGAATTTTAACTTGCAGAAAAGACCGGATATGCTTACAGAAACTTCTCTTTTTCTGTTTTTTTTTCCCTCTTCTGAGCAGTAGAGGACATTTTGTAATTTCCCACCCCTCCCAAGACTAGTTTCCCTTCCTTGAACTGGAGAGGCTGAGATTTCACTCTCACTGACTCCAAAGATATCTATTGAGACTTTTGATTGAGGTGAAGAAATCTCATCATGTGGAGGAGGAAAATTAAACAATTTGGTAAGTTGGTTATTTTTTGTTTAATTCTCCAGATATTTAGGGACATTGCTTTAGGTGGACATTGTGTTTAAGAAAACAAAAGGAACCTTGGTGTCTCTTTGAAAAAGAACCTATTATGCTCATAGTATCTAAAACCCTCAGGCCAGTGAGCACTTGTCTTAAACACGAGGCGTCTCTTAGAAGTTATAAGAACAGCCATGTACCTTTGACACTGGTGATATGATGACCTCCTAGCACGTTTACTTCCAAGCTGTTTAGTTTAAGATTTAAGTAACAGACACACAAAAAAATGCCTTCAGTGGAACTGAAAGTATAGGGAACTGCCAAAGAACAGGCAGTCTGGTGTCTAGTAGTAAGAGAACGGCAGCAGTGGGTCAGGGTCTCTTGCCTTGAAAGAGGGAATGAAACTGCCACTTACTGTTGTGCCTCATCTGCTTACCATTTTGTGACCCCAAGGCAGGACCTCCATTTCACTACCATGGGCACCATGTGCCCTCTGTTTTGCTGTCAGGGCAAGATTTGAGGCTGGATGAGCTCCTTGGACAGCATCACTGTCTACAGAAAGTTGGTGGTATGGGATACAGGAGACATGACTCTCTTGTTACAACAGCTTCATTGGTTCCGAGTCTGTTTCCAAGCCCAGTTCCAAGTGTTGGTTGTGACCTATAAAGCCCCAGGTCCAGGCTATCTGAAGAACTATATCTTCCCATATCAGCCCTCCTGGGTCCTAGGAACTTTGGGGGACCCGCTTCTCTCTGTCCCATCACCCTCACAGGCATGTTTGGTGGAGGAGATGAGAAAGGGCCTTCTTGGTCTTTGTTGTTAAAAGGTTTTGATTTGGAATTCCAGCATGGATTATGTTTTAATTCTGTGATGTCCAGAATATTAATTAACACGATGCTGTTGTTCGAGGGAGATGAACTGTTGGTAAGAATATTCTAACACAAATAAAAAAAGAGAAAAGGGGGTAAAAGAAGATAGAATGAATATGAGGTGACTTACAAGTTTTTTGTGTGTTTTTAAAATATATTTTATTAAAACTTAAAAAAACTGACATAACAAAATACCACAAAAACCAAAACAACATAAAACAAGACATGACAAAGTAATAATAGAAAACAACACATAATAATACTATCAATAACTGAGAATTATTGCATATAAATAAAAACTAGTTCACACAGTTATTGCAAGCAGCTCCTACCCTAATAATTGTACTTAACATTCTTATTAAAAGTTATATATTCATCTAAGGCATCTCATGTCACTCTTATAATTTATCCTAAACATCTGAGTTATGCCATATAGTATCAACAAATCTCCTTAATTCTGTACTAAGATGCTAGTTAATTTGTTCTGTCATTAAATCTAATGTTACAAACTTATCAAGAACTTTAAAGTATTAATCACTTTAAAATATAGAATATCACTATGATAACTATTTCTTAAAAAAGTAACGATCAGAAATACTCTACTACTTCAAAGTATTATCTACTATATAAAAGTCAATATTTGTCTGTTTGTGAGTTTGTCTGTTTGTCTGTGTTAGGCAGGCAAAGAATTCATATGATTGGCTGTGTGAGGTGAGAAGACCTCATATGATTGGCTGGCTGTGAAGATTCTATGGAATCCTGGGGCTGGCAGTTCAGGAGGGGCCTTTAGAATAGTAAGCTGGAGAGCTCTTGGGCCTCAGGCCAGTTGCTATGGAGATGAGGCCCAGCAGCAAGAAGAAGGGCAGTGTATTCCCTCAGGAACCCAACCTCTGTATGTTAACAGCTCTGAATACAGATTGCATTGAGGAATATGGGGAAAAGTTACAGGTACTGGAATAGGCCAGTTAGTATGGAGATGAGGCCTAAAAACCCATTCTTGATTGTAGTTCATTCTTTTCTCCATGTTTCATATTCTTGGTTAGAAGTTTGGTCTTTTCTTTATTTTAAAACCAGCTAATTCTCCAAATTCTTTCAATTCTTTGTGCAATTTAACAACCGATTCCAATGGGTTTTAGAGCATAATCACTAAATCATCTGCAAAGGCTCTTAATTTAAATTCGTCTTTTCTGATTATAACTCCTTTTATCTCAGTATTTTGTCTAATAGCTTGATTCAAAACCTCCATTTCCAAAATAAATAAGAGAGGAGATAAAGGACAGCCTTGTCTTGTCCCTTTCTGGATAGACATAGACTGAGCCGATATTCTGTTAATTATTATTTTTGCCCATTGATTTGAATATATAGCTTTAATCCAGTTTAACATATTAATTCCAAGGTTCATCTTTTCCAGCACTTTAAATAAAAACTGCCCGTTCAAGTTGTCAAATGCCTTTTCCGTGTCCAAAAATATCAATGCTCCTTGCTTGTCATTATGCCATTCAAGATATTCAGTCACAGCTAAGACTATTCTGAGATTATTCTTTGTTTGTCTTCCAGGTAAGAGGTGATTTGTAAGTTGATAAGATAAGGAGAAATGGACTGTTTGAAGGGAAAAATTATTTTTAAAAATGTTAATGTTTTATGATATTTTAAATATTAGAGTGGAAGAGAGGTAGATTAAAGGTAGAGGTAGATTAAAGATAAGATAGGTACAAGACAGTAGTTTATTAATATAGGGAAAGTATTATGTAGTAATAGCTACTAATATAGGGGTTAAATAAACAAATATGACTGAGTGTATTGTTGGTTGGAGATCCATATACGTTTGTTTTAGTGTAATGTGTTTGGGTTTGGGGTTTTGTATGGAATTTTTTTCTATGTTTGTTTTTACATTGTTGCTTGCTGTTTGTATTTTATGTTGTTTTATAATAATAAAAAAAAAAATGATAAAGGTCTTTCTCCATGGCTTCTCTTGGGCTCAGGAACTCCCTTCTTAGGAAGTCTAGTGAACACTAGTGTTACCAGAGTGAAGGCTGGAGGGAGCTCTTATATGTTCAATGGTTGTTTAAAAGAAGGAATGTTAGCAGGTGTTGCTTGTTACCTGGTTATAGGACAAGCATCACTGACTGAAATTTCCAGCCATTTAAAGTGCAGGAGCTGTCTCCAGTTTTCACCCTGGTAGCTTTAAGACCTTTTCATGCCAGCAGACTTTGGGGAATGGATTCTTTTTTTTTTCCAAGAGCACAGCTTTTCCTAATGTGCTGTACTACTTTTATTTTTTGGTTAGAATCAGTATTTTACATGCTTTCAATTATTTAGACAGTTCAATGGTATTTTAATAATAACTTTTTGGAAGTTTTAAGCTACAGGTGTTTTTATTTGTATTCTATTATCTTGTAAGCTGCCGTAAGTGCCAGAAATAGATAGATAGATCATGGAATCTTACAGTTGGAAGGAATCCATATGGATCACCTGGTCCACTACCTTGACATGTAGGAGTAGGTAGGTAGGTAGGCAGGCAGGTAGAGAGAGAGTATCTCATCCCCAAAGTCTGCTTCACAGAACACACACACACACACACAAACACCAATCCAGACATGGTGTGAAGAGTAATGCTGGTCATTCTGTGCTGGTGTTTCTTCCCATTAGGTATGGAAAGAATATTCAAAAATATTTGAATAAGAGATGAAAAATATTTTCCCTCCCAGGCATTAGAAAATCTAGAAAAAGAGAATCCAGAACAGATGAGAATTTTCAGAGTTTGGAATTTATTTTGTGTGAAAAATGCACATCGTGGTAGTTTGTTTTGCACATGCTTCCTGCATTAAAAAAAATGATTGTTTTGTGCAAAATGCCATTTTTTGCACAAAAAGCATGTGTGGGTATGAGTGTATGTAAGAGAGAGAGATGGAGAGTGTTTTAAGAACTGAATTGCAAATCCTGAACTGCAAATAGTCCTTCAACACTGCAGTATTTCAGGACTTTCCTGCAGTGGAGAGAAAAGGAGTAAACTTATTTGTTCTTGCCTGTCAGAGTGCAACTTATGAAGATATATATTCTTACTTTTCTCCCAGATTCCCCCCTCCCCACATCCTACTCTTGGAGGGTGGGACAATAAGAAGTGATTGGTGGCTGGTTCTGAGGAGGAAGACTCTCTGTTGCAAGAGACTTTCTGGTTGGGTGGGGCTGCCATTTGCTGCTCTGCAACTTGAGGTGGACACCTCACCCTGCCATCTCTGTAAAAGGACAAGAAGATGAGATGTAGAGCAGCAAAGAAAATGACAGATGGACCAGGAGGTAAGGTGGAGGAAGCATGCAATTGTTCTGGATGGAGAGTTAAAGCATAGCTATGACATTGTGGATCTCAGCCAGTGTGTGTGTGCGTGTGTGCGTGTGTGTGTGTGTGTTTTAGCAGGTAAGTAAGTCTTGCTAATGTCATCCTTCAGATGGGCAAAGTCTATTTGTGCATGAATTTATATATTTAGGTCTTCACTCACATGAAATGTCAAACTCAGGAGTGGAGCATGTGTCCTGTACATTTATGATGTACATTCCAGATACTATTCTTGAGTTTCAAAATAAGAAATATGTTATTGGAGAACCTGATATCTTTATAAAAAATTAAAATTAAAAGCAATCTTGATTTGGATGAGGACATTGGTGCTGTGAAAGTGTTTTGATTTGTCTTCTTTCTCCCGATTGATCTTCTGGGACACATCTCACTGTATGACTAACATCATCCCTACATCATTCACTATGTCACTCATATAATCACTAATTAATTCTTGTTCATCTCCAAGGATGGAAAAAAAACCCACACACATCAGGAATGCTACCATTCCTAGACTAAAAATCCCAGAATTCCCCTATCTAATTTAACCTCTGTATATGATGGAACTATACATGCATCATGGATGCAGTCTAATTCTGCTTCTGTAATTTTATTTAGGAGACAGAAAATGACGCTAGAAGATCTAATCATGCCACCTCACATAATGTCTAGTTTGGTCCTAAGTGTTTGCTGAATTCTTTTCTGTGGGCTGTACAGAGGGAAGTTTCTTAGCAAGGAGAGATGTATTGAAACTGCATGCTCTCGATGATCTAGCATAGCAGAACAGTTTCTATCTTTTCTCACTTGTATCCATAAAAGGGGCAGTGGTATGACTAATCAGTACAGAGATGGTGATTATGGTCTTTGCTACAGTGGACCTTGCTGGAAGACATTTCTTGAGAAGTGGTTAACATTTCTTTAAGGTGGTTGTTTCTAAACAGTTTTCCTGGAAATCTGGGGCAAGGATAGGAAAAAAACATCTATCAGTTTCATTGTTTCTCTCAACAAGATTTTTTTAAAACCTTAAGTGTTAAAAAAAAAACAACTTTAGGTATAAACAAAGCCAGAATATGAAGCAATTAGCAAAAAGTTGCCAAATTCTTCTCAAGACTAACCTGAAATGAAATTCTCACTCATTTTTACAAAGTCTCCTATGAAGCTTATTAAAGAATTTTTCAAAAATAATGAGAAGTTTGGTAACAGTTGACATGCTTCCCTCAGGGACAAGTTGCCTCTTTCTCAACCAGTGAGGACAAAATAGTCCCTGTGTGCACTGCTTGTTGGAGTTCCTAGTAGTCTCAGAATCCCCTGAAATGAAATGTATTTTAGCAGCAGTTATATGGTTGTTTGGTGGTAGACACAAGGCCATTGGACAGGGATTTCCCAAAGGTTAAGAATTTTGAAACCATGAGGTTAGACAATGATAGAAAATATGATGATTCCTCTTAATCAAAACGAACGTGTTTATTTGTACATTCCATAGGCGGCACAGAAAAAAAACTGCAGAATTTGAAGAGATATCAGGAAGGTAAACATCAAGCAGCAGCATTCGATGCAAAGACTTTCATTTCTATCATAGAATAATTTTTTGGGTGAAAAATCAAGACAAGAAGAATATGAGGTCCTATGGTATTGTCCTGGCTTGGAGCCTTATCTGTTCTCTCACTGAAGCTCGGGGTACGTTTTTATTAACCACATATTTTTTCAAACGTTCTTCTTTTTGTTTTCCTTTTCCTGCTTTCATTTCCTTTATTGTTTTGTGTACCTTCTCACATCTGTCCCCCTGGATGTAACAAAAGCCTTACAATTTTGCCTAATGGATAAAAGTCCACTGTGTCACACTCTAGCGTTCCAACAAGAAATGAAAATCAAGGTCAGGCTATGCAGGTAGGAGATGGTTAGGTGGCTCTGTTTGCATTCTGTGAGACACAGTAGGCTGCCATCTTAGAAAGCCCTGAGAGGAGGTGAAAACTTAGACCAGACACTGAAGTCAACTGAGGGCAAATTAACTTTACAGTCTCTAAAGGTACCCTTCATTTTCTCTCATGTAAATGAATACTTTGAATGAGAGAAGGATAGTGTGCCCGTGTATGTAGAATAAAGACTGGGAAATCAGTCAGATTCACGTTCTCTTGGATTTGAATTTTTCTTTTTCTTTAGTGTGCAGATTGTGAATGTTGGTAAATTCTTATAAAACCAAGCTGAAGCAAATCTTCCCCTCTACACACAGAAAACCCCCAAATTGCAATGAATTTCATGGAGATCAGGATTTCCTGCAGTGATTGAACAAAGTGTTCTTCAGAGAGCTGACTAGGGCACTTTCTGCAGGATGGCAGCGCCCTGGTATGGGAATGCTAGAGGAGCGGGACCATGAATGACATTTCCACATGACATCGTTGTGGTGCTGCTCTTCTTGCATTGCCAGCTGGAGAGATCATGGAGTATATCATTGATGGAGAAACTCTGTCAATGACCCCCGATTGTGTGAGCATTCTGTCGCAGCCAGCCATGCAGGAGGGCTTGAAGCACGATCACATGCTTCATTCCCCACTGCAGCATAGGAATAAGAGGCATGTCCATTACACTCCCTTCCACAGGCAGCCGGTCGGGTGCAGAGAGGAGTACTGGGGATATGCTCCTATCCCAGCAGAGGGTCTGCCAGGATTATGACAGGATGACACATGAGAGCATCATCTTGCAGAAAGGGCCTAGGTCCCAAAGCTTTATTGTAGGGAAGGACCAGTCTGTGCCAGGTGTTTAAAGCCCTGCTGGTTGTCGCCTTTGGTAGGCTACACTGTCTATGCCCCTGTTGCAGAAATGCCTGAACAGAGAAATGGCCTTTATGGTGTTTGATTCCTGTTAAATATGCCTCATGTTTTGGCTAAGGCTGGAAAAAAGTCCTTTATGGATTATAGCTCTCAGAATCCAGTGGCCAAAATGGCTGGTGGATTCTGGGAGCTGTAGAGCAAAATGAATTTTTTCCCAAGCATTGCTTTGGGTGGTAGAGTGATGTGAACATGATGGAATGAATAGACATACATGGGCACACATGGGTAGCTGTGTTGAACATAAGAGAAATTTCAGAAATTGCTTTGACCAGTTGAGAAGACAGAAAAATCTCCATGTAGTCTTTTCAAATCCAAGTAAGGATAGGTACATATGTCAGTGGAGAAAACAACCAAGGTCACTAAGGCCTTCTGTCCAACTATCCTCAGAACTATGAACTTGAGAAGTAGGGAAATACATATATTCCATAACTCTATGAATAAAACTAAGGGATTAATTTCTCATTAGGCTTTAATTCCCTATCTCTTGTTGCTTTTCCTCTACCCTCTCCTCTTCCTCTTTTTCCTCCCAAGCAAGTGCCAGATAAATCCTTAGGAATATTCTGTTTCGTTTTCAGAAAGCTTACTGATGCAAAATCTCACCTGCTTCACTGATTATGAGTCATATACAGCCTGCACCTGGTTTGAACTCCAGGAAGCAAGGAGCCTTGTGAACATGACCCTTTTCCATAAGAACAACGATCTGTGAGTTTCTGCATTCTTATCTGTTGGAGAATAATATGAAAAAAGGGTAGAGATGAAGGACTGGCCTTGCCATCTGATAGGATGTGGCAGCCAGTGGATGTTAAGGGACAGAGAGAGTTCTTAAGGTGTTGGTGATGACCTAAGCCAGACTGCTGCCCTCAAACTTAGTAGAGGACATTGTCCCATTGCCATTGTTGAAGTAAGAATCAACTACCAGTCCAACCAACTTCTGGCAAAGAAATAGGAAAAAGTGACATCTTGTCCTTTGCCTCAAGCAGCAAAATATATTGGGGTGGCCTAAGGAAAAGGGTATTGGAGAATTCTGCATTTCATCACAAACTGAACTGATCTGTATTTCCTGGACTGATGTGCAAATTAGAACATAACTATCCATTGGCTTTCTTGCATCTCTAATGTTCCAATAAACATCTTGCCCGGAAAGAAAAAGAAAGATTAATCCATGTTTAAAATGTTCATATTTTTGAGCTGGAAAAGGACAAAAATTTACAATGTCTCAGAACTTAAAAGAGAACTACTTCAAGCTGTTTCACAGATGGTACATGACACCAGATAAATTAAAAAAGATTTACAATACAGGTACTGGTCTTTGTTGGAAATGTCAGAAAGAGGTCGGAACGATATTTCATATGTGGTGGATATGTCCTATGGCTAAGAAATATTGGAGTCAAATATATAACAAAATGTGTGCGGTATTGAAGGTGCAATACGCTAAGATACCTGAATTGTACTTGTTAAATGTGACAAATATATTTGAAGGCACTGATATAAAGAGACATTGGAGGATAATACTGTATATGATAACAACACCTTGTATAGAATACGCAAAGTTTTGGAAAACTCAGCAAATACCCACAATTGAACAATGGTGAGGAACATTTGTCGAAAATAGAAACGCTGATATAGTCTCCCAGAGACTAAAGGGGAAATCAGACGATGAGATAAAAAAAGACTGGAAAATTGTAATGGGTAATTGCTGGGTACTACCAGATGGAAATGAGTAATTCATGGCAACGGATATATATGAAGGGGCGACAGTTAATATACCATGGAACTGGAATATGAAGAGGAGAATGTAAGAACTATCATGTAAGATAAACATTGTACTGTGGTACAGAAATGTAAACTTGCAAAAGAAGTATAGAAAATGAAATCTAGATCAGTGTGGAAGGACAAAAATAATTCATGTAAAGGTACAGTTACAAATGTTTTGTTTTAGTTGTGAAATTGAATAAAATTATAAAAAAAATGTTCATATTTTTGAGAGAAAGAAAATGCATGGAAACTTCTGAAAGGGTAGTCATGTTATTTGTTGCTGCAAAAGTAACAAAACAGACCACTCTGAAGAATTTGTTCATCATTTGAGACAAAATTGCTAGGATTTGCCCTGGATTACATACCGCAATTAATCCAGTTCCAGTGGATGTAACCTTGGCCCTTGCTTGTCCAGTGTTGATGGATACTTTTCAGTTTGTGCAACCTGACGATGTGCACAGGATTCTTGGAGAAGTGAGAGCTATCTCGTGTGTACTAGACCCTTGCCCTTCCTGGCTAATTAAACAGGCCAGAGGGGGACTGGCTGAGTGGATAAGAGAGATGATTAATGCTTCTCTACAACAAGGTAGGGTCCCAACATGCCTGAAGGAGGCTGTGCTAAGACCTCTTCTGAAAAAACCTTCGCTGGATTCTATTATACTGTAGGCCAGTCTCTAACTTGCAATTTTTGGGCAAGGTACTACAGTGTGTGATGGCTTCTCATCTCCAGGGGTTTCTGAATGAGGCAGACTATCTAGATCCATTTCAGTCTGGTTTATACCTGCTCATGGAACAGAGACAGCTTTAGTTGCCTTAGTGCAGGGCTTCCCAAATGGTGTGCCATGACATGTTAGTGTGTCACCTGAAGTGTGTAAGTATGTTGCCTACAATCTTGGAAATGTATGTTATTTATAAAAATATATGAAAGGTTTTCGTGAGATATGTTGTGTCCCCATACATTTTGTTATTACAATTTATCTATGTGTCTATATCTCTCATAAGGGGTTAGTTTAACCTCCGGATTGCTAGTAAAACTAAATTACTGTGTCATGAAATGATGCATGTCTAAAAAAGTGTGTCACCAACATGAAAAAATTGGAAAGCTCTGCCTTAGTGGATGACCTATCTGGAGAACTGGACAGGGAGACTGTTTCCCTGTTGTTTCTGCTGCAGTTCTCAGTGGCTTTGGATAACATTGACCATAGTATTCTTCTGAGTTGCCTCCCTGGGATAGGGCTGGGAGGTACTGTTCTACAGTGGCTCCATTCTTTCTTGGAGGGGCACTCTCAGAGGATGATGCTGCGAGATTCCTCCTCAACTCCTTAGTCATTGGCCTGTGGAGTCTGTCAGGGTTCAATCTTGTCCGCTATGCTATTTAACATCTACAGGAAGCCACTGGGAGAGGCTGCCTGGAATACTGGGTTCAGCTGTCACTAGAATGCTGATGATACCCAGCTCTATTGTCCCATTCCACCTAAGTCAAAGGAAACTGTTCTTGTGCTAAACCAGTGTCTGGCAGCTGTAATGGACTGCATGAGGGCAAGCAAATTGAAGCTTAATCTAGACAAGACAGAGATGTTCCTGGTCACTTGAAAGACAAGTCTGAAATAGGGCTTTGGCCAGTATTAGATGAGGTTACAGTCTCCCTGAAAATGCAGGTTTGCATTTTGGAGGTACACCTGGATGGAGCTCTGAGCCTGGAGGCTAAGGTTTCAGCAGTGACTGGGAGTGCTTTTGCACAGTTAAAGCTAGTGCCCCAATTGCACCCATTCCTGGAGAAGTCAGATCTGGCCACAGTGGTATATGCCTTGGCTGCATCCCATTTGGATTACTGTAATGCACTCTGTATGGGGCTGCCTTTGGAAAGTGATCAGAAACTATAGTTTGGCTTAAATTGCTGTGACCAGGTCGTTAACTGGGGCTGGCTACAGGGCGCATTCAACCCCTTGTTGCAACAGTTCCACTAGCTGCAGGCCCATTTCTGGACACAATTCAAAGTGCTGATTTTGACCTATAATACCCTATACAGCTTGGGCCCAAGTTATCTGAAGGACTATATATCCCTTTCTGAGCCCAGTAGAACTCTAAGATCGCCTGGAAAGGCTCTTCTCTCTGTCCCACCACCCTCTTAGGAGCATTTGGTGAAACCAAGGGAGAAGGCATTAATGGTGGCTGTCCCAAACTTTGTTAATCCCTCTCTAGAGAGGCCAGGATGGCCCCATCCATGCTGTCCTTCTGACAGCAGATGAAAACATTCTTGTACTGTCAGTCTTTTATAAATTGTCCAGGTTTGGTGATTTTTAATGCTGTGCTGTTCTATTTTAAGGCTGGCATGTTTTAATGTATTTTTAATATATTTATTATTTTTAACAGGTAATGTTTTAACTTGATAAATCGTTTAACTGTTTATAATTTTATATTTATATTTTGTATTTTTCATTTATATGTTTTTAATTTTTTTATATTTATATTATTACAAATGTTTTAATTTGTATTTTTTAAAACATTGTTAGCCACCTTGAGTCCTTTGTCTGGAGAATGGCAGGATGATGATGGTGATGATGATGATGATGATGATAGTAATAATAGTAATAATAATAATAGTAATAATAAGGTTTTGCCCCTGTGCCTTATTTCCTTTTGGGTAGTCGTGTTGGGGGAAGTACCATTTGTGTGTCCTGAAGGACTAGGCAGGGGAAACACAATGACAAAAGCATCAAGAAATTGAAGGATAGTGTTCAGTGGTTATATTAGTCATCTTCATCTCCACATGTTTCAATTCTGGTTTATCCCCCTCTCCTTCCCTTGTGACACTCCAGACTTTTGCTGGTAGCTTCAGGGAAGACTAGGAGATCTTACTGTCTTGACTACCAAGATTCAGAAAGAAAGTTATTTTTGTCTGCCCTATACTAATAATAATAATAATAATAATAATAATAATAATAATAATAATAATAATAAAAATAATAAAATTTATTTCTATCCCGCCTCTCCAGATGGATCGAGGCGGCGAACAACAATAATGCATTAATTACATTAAAAACATTAAAAAACATACCCAATCCTCCCCGCCCACCAACCCAGCTAAAACCACCCCCTAAAACCCACAACAATTAACAATTAATTAACTATTGAAAGAACAACGAGACAATTGGTGGGAGGCGGTGGAAGTACTAGTCTTGGAAGGCCTGTCGGAAGAGATCAGTCTTGACTGCTTTTTTAAAGCAGGCAAGACTGGTAATATGCCGGGTCTCCTCCGGCAGGCCATTCCATAACCTGAGAGCGATAGAAGAAAAGGTCTTCTGGGTAACCGCAGCCAACCTAGTTCTGACTGGCTGCAGTAAATTCCTCCCAGAGGACCTTAAGGTGCAGGGCGGATTATATGGGAGAAGGCGATCCCGCAGGTAGGCTGGCTGCAAGCCATAAAGGGCTTTAAAGGTAATAACCAACACCTTGTACTGAGCCCGGAAACTAATAGGCAGCCAATGTAAAGACTTCAGAATTGGTGTTATGTGGTCAGTTTTAGGTCTACCAGTGACCAACCTGGCTGCCATATTCTGAACTAATTGAAGTTTCTGGACTAAACACATGGGTAGCCCTATGTAGAGCGCATTGCAGAAGTCAAGCTGTGAAGTTACCAGCGCATGCACCACTGTTTTTAGGTGTTCCAGCTCCAGAAAGGGGCGCAGCTGGCGTATCAGCCGAAGCTGATAACAGGCACTCCTGGCCGCTGCATCTATTTGAGCTGTCATCTGAAGTGGTGAGTCCAGGAGCACCCCCAAGCTGCGAACACAGTCTTTCAGGGGAAGTGTGACCCCGTCTAGAACTGGTTGACAAACCTCCGTACCTGGGCTAGGGCCCTTAACAGCAAGTACCTCCGTCTTATCTGGATTCAGCTTCAGTCTGTTTCTCCTCATCCAGTCCATTACTGCTTCAAGACATTCGTTCAGAGGCAAGATGCCACCCTTAGTTGATGCTATTATCCGAGGCATGGAGAGATATATCTGGGTGTCATCAGCATACTGATAGCACCTTGCTCCATGCCTCCTGATGATCTCTCCCGGCGGTTTCATGTAGATGTTAAATAGCATTGGGGACAGGACCGCGCCCTGAGGGACGCCAGATTTAAACTCCTTTTTCGAGGAGCAGCTGTCCCCAAGCATCACCATCTGGTATCTACCTGAGAGAGAGGACCAGAACCACTTAAGTGCAGTACCACCGATCCCCAGCCCCCTCAGGCGTTCCAGAAGGATACCATGGTTTATGGTATCGAAAGCCACTGAGAAGTCCAAGAGTACCAGCAGGGTCACACTTCCCCTGTGGATACCTAGGCGAAGATCATCCACTAAGGCGACCATGGCAGTCTCAACTCCATATCCTGCCCTGAAGCCAGTTTGAAATGGGTCTAGATAATCTGTTTCATCCAAGATAGCTTGGAGCTGAAGACCAACAGCCCTCTCGATCACCTTGCTTAAAAATGGGAGATGGGAGACTGGTCTATAATTATTCATATTCGGGGGTCTAGGGAGGGCTTTTTTAGAAGCAGCCATATAATCACTTCTTTTAAACAAGCTGGAAAATTGCCCTCCCTGAGGGATGCATTAATAATGTATCTTAAATGGGTCTTAATTGCAACTCCTCCCTGGACGACCAGCCATGAAGGGCAGGGATCAAGAGGGCAAGTCGTCTTTCTTACATTTCCAAGGAGCTTGTCTACGTCTTCGGTACTCACTGACTGAAACTGATCCAGTATAATCCTATTCACGGAGTCGCTGGACACTCCATTTGTAACCTCTGCTGTAACACCGGCATCCAAGTCGGCTCTTATCTGAGAGATTTTATCTGCGAAATGATTATTCAAAGCATCACAGCAAGCTACACTAGGTTCTAACAGCGAGTTCAGGGGAGTGGGTATCTAAGTCAGATCCCTTACCACCCTGAACAGCTCTGCTGGATGAGAAGTCGCAGATGCAATACGTGCAGAGAGGAAAGTCTTCTTCGCTGCATCTATTGCCACTCCATAGGAATGAAGGAATTCTCTGTAGCGTGTCCTGTCAGATAAGAGTCCAGATTTCCGCCAGTTGCGCTCTAGTCGCTGTCTGACCTGCTTCATATTCCTGAGTTCTACTGTATACCAAGAATTACAATTTGAAGCAGGCCGGAAAGGACGCTTGGGAGCAATCATGTCGATAGCCCTAGTAAGATCACAATTCCAGGTATTAACTAGGGCTTCAACAGGATCACCGGCGATACCAGCCATAAGACCCTCGAGGGCTTTCTGGAATCCAATAGGTTCCATTAACCTTCGAGGGCGGACCATTCTAATAGGTCCACCACCCCTGCAGGGGTGGATAGCAGCCATAAGTCTAACCCTGACCAGGAAATGATCCGTCCATGACAATGTGGTAGCATTTATTATCTCCACCCATGGCTGTGCCTGTTCCGTACTGAAGACCGCATCGAGGGTGTGACCTGCACAGTGTGTTGGCCCAGAGACTAATTGGGATAGGCCCATGTTTGTCATGGATGCCATGAACTCCCGAGCTTAGATACTTATGGGAATTGAGAAATTGGCTTGGGAGTGATGTCATTAAATAGAAGGCCACTATCAGCTAGCTTTGGGAAGGGGACTTGCTCTCAGTAAGCATTCTGGTTCACCACTGGTGTGAAAGAAACTTCTTCAATTTGCCCGTAGTGCCTTAGGTCCAGGGATAGCAAAGGGAGCAAGATTTGGACTTGGGTGCCTCTTTTTGAGTCACAAGTAGAGGGTGTTTGATTAAGGGTAGTTTTCCAAGCATTTATAGCTGATTAGTGACTTCCACCCCACCATCTCTTGAGCCTAGTCTAAAACATCTAAGTTTCCCCATACCTGTCCTTGGTTCAATTCCTTATTCAGTCCAGTTAAAAGGAACCATGTGATGGGAAAGACTGCCTATCATACTGGAGGGGTTTTACAAGTCCGTGCAGACACCATTAATCTACATCAGGATTGTTCAACCAGAGTTCCCTGGAAATCTAAAGTTCCATGAGAGGTCACTAGAGGTTCTATAAGAAATTGTGACTGAAAAAAAATACCCCCCCTTTTTTTTTGAGGTGTAGGTATAATGATTTTTTTTGCAGGGATTCCCTGAGACCTGAAAATTATTTTAAAGGTTCTTCCAGTGTAAGCGTGTTGAGAAAACTCGACCTAGATGGATGAACAATTTTATTAGGTCTGAGGCAGCTTTCTGTGGAAGGATTATTAGACCAATTTATGGTGCCGAGATGCCATCAAGATTAGACCCGTTTTACATATATATTTTACTGGGACTGTAGAAAGAGAAAGGGAGGGGGTGTTGGAGGACTCATTCCACGAAAAAGATGGATTTCTCCCATAGCATTCTTGACACAGGCCCAATGAATATAAACATATGTCATGCAACAGTTGCATGTTTAGTGAATGCTCAGTGAGGGAGAGCCAAAACACCATGGAGTCTATATGTGTACAGCTTTATGGGCATAGATCTTTATCCTCATGTTTGCAAACTTTGGAAAATCACAATTCATAATTGTGTGGAGAAAGCATTATATGCCTACAGTATCAGTAACAGCTTGTGGCCTTTGTATCGGTGGGATGCTGAATCCATTCTGGATTTTAGTCTGAGGTTCAAGGAGCTGTCCAATGTGCTGAACCCTATCCCCAGGGTAGGTTTGGCATCATGAATAGCTCTTTTACCTTTCAAAGTGAAAGCTGGAGTGCATTCACGGCTCTCCTGACATGGAAGCCAAGAAGTACCACCATGGTACATATAAATGAGATCATGACAATATGTGCTCCAGTTCCATACGATTTAATTGTCACCACAAAAAAGAACTAGGTTTTCTTTTCTAAATGAGGAAGCATAAAGAGACAGGTTTCTTAGAAGCAAGAATGTTGAGGATGGCTGTCTATTCTCCTTGGTCTTCCCCAGGATATGATGGAGTAGTGTTTGGTTGTTTCTCTTTCTCTCTCTCTCTCTGTCTTGAGCTTCTGTTTTCTTCTGAAAAAGGAACTGTACATTAGTCTGACAGGAAAAAGGAAGGAGTGGTTAGAGGGAGGGAAAGAAGAGAGAGTGAGAGAGAAGTGGAATCAACAAGAACAGAGACATTTGGATTATTCCTCAATATTTTTCAGCTGAAAACAGTCACCATCGATCCCCACATCAATGGTCTTTTCTTGTTCCTCATTGCACACTAGTATTTTCCACGGTTGCTTTCCATAAATCTGAGGGAAGGGGAGTGGCTTTTGTCCTGCTTGCAGTTTCATCGAGACTGCTGGCTCCACACTCCATTCTCGCCGCAGCTGGTGGAGGTGAGCAATGGGAGCAGGAAGGACGAAGACAATGGGTGTGGCAATGCTACTGCCATTTTCTTGCCTCCTATCAAGAAGCAAGGGGCCATTTATGACAGGGGCTACTGTAACACTGTGCTAAAGAGTCTTCTGCCCTGTTATTAAAGTCAGCACTGCAGTTTTGATTTGAAGAGGAAGTCACAGCCTTCAGACAATGGTTCTCCCACACACACACACAAAGCAACAACTGTTCCCTAAACTGTTTCTGCCAGACAGAAATCTTTTAGCACTTTCCCAACCAGACTCTTATTTGCTCTTTCTGTGACTTGATGAAAAGTGCCTTCTCAGACAGAACACAACCGTTCTCAGTTCTCTTTCATGCTGTTACCCCAAGATGTAGGTGCCACAAGGGCCACCCTACAATGCCAAATACCTCCTTGAAAAAGTAGGGAATTGATTAGCTCAAAATCAGGAGGCTGCGAGAGGGGGGCAACTTAGCGAGATCTTTTCTACCAGTGTTTACGGGCACATGCAGGAAAAGAACCAGCCAGAGATTCAGAAGTAAGCTAAAAATGTGTTTTATTCAGGGGAATTCAGTCATGCATGCACACAAGAAACACACAATCACACATTCACACAGGAGCTAACTGAAAGACAAAGAGAGGAAAAATTATAGAGAGGCTGAGGGGTTTGGGAGATTTATAATCACCAGTCCAGAAGAGTAGTGAAGAGCAGAAATGTGTTTTGGCTTAGGTAGGACCTAAGGACAGTTCTCATTCAGGAGCCAGACGGACAGAGTGACGGGTAGACCTTCAAGAGACTGCACTGGGCATCCTGAAGTCAAGGGTATTTGTACCCTGAAAATAGCCTGTAGCAGTGAAGTTTCCAGATGCAAGACAAAGGGAACCTGTTGTGGACAATGAGTCTTTTGCTTGTTGATGGGCTTAGTGCGTGATTGACAAAAGACACGATGGGTGTTGTAATAGCTGTCTGTTGTGAGTGCTGTGAGGAAAGAGGAAGGAATCCAGGTGTACAAAAGATGGATATCTGTCAATCAGTGACCTGGTGGGCTCCTCACAGTTGGATTCTCTGGAAAATTCCAGCTTCTATTTAAGCCTATTATCCACAGGAATGGTGTGTATTTGCCTGACAAATGACTCAGTCTTATCTGGAGGAAGTTTTGAGTTGACCTATCCTTCTCACATTTACAGTCAAGTTCTTTCCCTCGCTCAGTTTGACCTCTCTGTCACCTGTCAAGCTTGAATTTGATATCAGAGCCAATAAAATGTGTTGCCATTTAGGTATGGTGCCCATCCAAACCATACTGATATTGGGGACCCCCAAAGCGAGGCCTTACAATGCCCCCAAATTATAGCATGTTGATACCATTTCCACTGCCATGGCTCCATCCTATGGAATCCTGGAACTTCTAGTTACGAGATATATTCAGAATTCTCTGCCAGAGAATTCTAGTGTCTACCCCAGACTGCAAATCACCAGTGATGTAGACTTGAGTGGATTAACTTGGACTCAAGTCAGACTTAAGTCATTTCATTGACTTAACTGGGACTTGTCTTGGCAATAAATGTTGCACCAACTTGACTTGACTTGTGACTTGCATATTTTTAGTGACCAACTTGCTGCCCTTGGTTCAGTAACATAACACATTCATACAGAAGCCTTACAACTTTGAATAACGCTCCCATCTCTTTTTGCTTACTGGTCACATGACAATCTGTCTGATGCCCAAAGTATGGGCACATTTCTCAGAGAGGAATAGCAAACAGGTGAGGCAATGACCTGAGGCAGGGCTGAGGTCTGCTCAGCAGCCTGTCCCTGCTGCATATAGGAGGATCTTTCTAAACCTTTTCCTAAAAGCAGAAAGTAAGACTCACCCCAAGAGCACATGGTGTATACCTCAGAGGGAAGCAGAAAATGTGTTAGGCAATGGGCTGGGGAAGGGGAAGGATCCTTCCTTCTAAAGCTTTTGGAACTTCAGTAATGGGGGGTAAGAAGGATCCTGTTCCCCACTTCCAAAGTTGCAGTCTATCTTATGCCTATTGCCACAAAAGCCTCCAGCTTTGGGAAGGGGGGATAAGAAAAAGCCTATTCCCCACTTCCAAAGCTGCAGATGGCAAAATTGCAGATGTGGAGGGCTGTCTCTACTTAGTTTATTAAAACTGACTTTTATTTGAATCTGTTCAGAAATTCTGGAATATAGCATGGGGTATAAAGTTGGCTCTCAGATTTAAGACTTGACTTGAAAATATCTTGCAAGGACTTGACATTCAACTTGAGACTTGGCGTAAAAGACTTAAATACATCACTGAAAATCCCCATGGCAGTTAAAAGTGGAATCAGTGTGCTATCATTATGTAGTGTGAGAGGTAGCTCTGTCTTCACTCTTTCAGGAAGAGCTTAACATGTGAAATTTCTGTGTGATGGGCTGCTAGGAAAAAAGATGTCAGCACACCTCTTTTTGCAGACCCTGTACCCTTAGTGGATGAAGAGATCCTGTAAACAAAGCATGTAAGCAAATCAATGTTCCCTATTTCATCAGTGGCAGAAGATACCATGAAGAAGTTTGTGAGATCTGAGCAGGTTCCGTATAGTCTCAAGGTGGTTTCCAGGTCAGGTAGCTTACTCAGCCACCCTTATTTAGCTTCAGCAGCAGAGCTCATTCAAATATCATGCACAGTCAGGCTGCTCTCTGGGACATTGGTGCCAAAATGGCATGGACCTTCTCTACTTCCAGTGGGGTTTCTTTGGGATGGGGCTAGCTGTTAACAACTTTGTTAATTAGTAAATAAAACAAAGCTTTTCTGGTGCTTACAGGAACCTCACAAAGATGGCATGCAGTTCCCAAAAAGTCGGCTCTCAAATACGGTGGGAGTGCCATAGGAAACAGATCATTTTCAACATTGGGGTGAAGAATGTCTTCATTTTCAGACCAGAGCATTCACTGGATGTCCAACTGAATGTCAGCTTCTTCAATAATGGTATGTGTATTCAAGAGTGTGAAAGACTCCTCTACCCACAGATCGTCTTTCCTTAGTCCAGTATAGAAAAACAGGCCCAAACCATTAGGCCTAAAGCTTGGAAGAAGTTCCTTTTTGAAGCACAGCTCCCACAATTAGCCAGCCACTATGGCCAGTGGCCATGCTGACTAGAGGATTCCAGGTGTTATGATAATAATTTTAAAAAAAAAAACCCTTTTCCAAGCTCTGGGCCAGATATAATTTTAAACAGGCTGAAATAGTCACCATGACAAGGAAGTCCCAGCAAAAAAAGTTAAAGACCCTGAGACTACTGACCTTATGGTCCTCACCTCCACAGCATAATTGAAGACACTTCCATCCACTCATTCAGGGAGACTTGAGTAGGGGGAGGGATACACAAATAAGGCCCCAGTCTTGGGTTCCTAGTAGCAGACAGAGTCAGCATGTGAGGTGCCTAACCAAGGAGATGGAATACTTAAAAACCAAGGTTATTCCTTTCGTTGGTCCACAAGTCAGGCATGGTGTCCAAGTCATGTCCTGAAAGAAGGAAATTTGCCTTTCCTTGCTCTTTCAGCCAACCAGCTGTCCATCATAACTGTGGCAGTTAGAGTGGTCTCTTCATTGGCATTCACTCCTGTGATCAAGGTAGATAGAAGATCCATTCTTTTCTTTAACCTGATCCATGGAATTCTCTTAGAAGTTACTACAGAATGATTAGGGAGCAATAAATGAACACCAGACAGGACTTTTTATTTTTTTATTTTTTATTTTTTTTTTGTCAGCTAACTAAACAAGTAGGAAATGAATAATCATGAAAGGCATGGCAGATCTGAAGTGTAGCTTTCATGTCTGATTAAACCATCTCCTCATTCACTTGTTTTATGCCATGGTGTGTATATGCTCTGAAGAAGAACCAGGCTGGGCGCTAAGTATAGCATCGCATCCTAAAATCAGGACCAAGCAGATGGGTGATTTAGAATCAGAAAGAGAAGGCATGGGCCAAAGGCATCACATTCAGCAATCTTGTTGAAGTTCAGCAGAGCATGGGACTGATCCATGCCTAACATTTGGAAAAAAAGTTTTTTTTTTTAGATTACATCTCTCAGATTCAAAGTAAAATAAGTAATTCTTCCAGGCTCTATCAATGCTTTAACAGAAAATCTTTACAGGGCCTATGTCTACTTGCTTGATTTCCATCATAGAAAGAAAGACAGGATATAAACTTAATAAATGAGGTGACCAGATATAGAGTGTTGGAATGGAAGCATAATGAATTGAAGACAGCACTTCATTTAAAAACCGGTCCAGCACTGAATATGAGTAACTTGGCACCAACCCAAACATATATTTTTCCATTTATAGTATAACAGTTTTGGAAAATCTACCTAGCAACAGTATACAAGAACGTATAGCAAATCTTAGGAGAATACTGGAGATATAGAAGGCAATCATGAAATAACAGTCATTGAGCCAGGATGGAAAATTCTAAAACAAGCACTAAGTAAAAACATTCATGTTGAATCTTTTGCTTACATTTCATATTGTTATTGTTATTAGTAGAAATCACCAGTCAGTCAGTGATAGGATCAGGATATGCATTATCTGCTTTTCCTTGAGATTTAAGAACTGAATAACTCTGCAGCAACTAAATATTTCTGTTACCCTGATTTCTGGGGTCCCTTGGGGGACACCTCAATGTGCTCCACATGATGGGGAATTGAAACTAGCCGGAGCACAAGCAATAGCAATGCAAGAGGCAGGGTAACCTAGCGGGGTCTTTTTACCCAGTTTTTATGGGGTCAGGCCGAGCCAAAAACCAAGCGAAATTGTCTAATAAATTATTTCATTAAAAATAAAGGGTTGCACACTTATGCATTCACTCAAGACCTAGCGAGGAATAAAAAGAGAGAAACTTGGATGGGGGGGCTTTGGAGGGTTACAGCTGGGGAATACTGCAACTGGTCCTGAAGTCCAGAGGTCCGAGACAGCAGCAGAGAGAGAGATGAGACTCAGCACGTGGAGGGCTGAGGGGATAGCTCATTGGGCAGAATGATGGTCTGCTGGGAAGCCGGGAGCGATCCAAAGAGCCGCTCAAAAACCGGGTCTGTTTTTGGGGGAAAAGGTACCTGGAGGGCTAATCCTTTCCCGGGGAGAACAATAGGTGGAGGAGCTAGAACAAAGCTCCAATATGTCAACATCCTTTGCATGATTGGATTTGCCGGGGTTGTCAAAGCCTTGGCTGTATGCAAATTATCCTCTCTTGATGGGCTGTGTGTCAGATGCGTTAATCCCCTCAAGTCGGTTCCTTGGGGCTGAGGACCCTTTTTGTATTTTATGTTTTACATGTCTGGAGGTCTCCTGGGGCTACGTGACTATGGATTTACTGTCCTGACCGGGTTTTTCCTGTTTTCGGCCGTTCGACCATGCCTGCCTATGTGCTCGTTTGGGGGACCTCTCAAGCACGTGGAGATATTTTTAATATTAAATTGTAGACCCCAGGATAGGGTGTATCTACTGCAGTAACATTTCCCTGATTCAGAATACTTTTAGCATGGCTCTTCTTTTTGGTCAGCCTATGACCTTCTCCTTTGGTGACCACTTAATGTATCACCAAAACTGAGGAACACATATTAACAAAACAAAACATATTACCAAAACAAAGGACTATATAAAATCTACATATGTTAATTTACATGTATAAATACAAATTTAGAAAGGATTACTATAATTTCAATAAAATTATAATACCTCTTGCTGTAGTAGGGAAGGTTGTGATTTCAGTAGCCCCTCAGTCCATTTTCCAGGTGTTAATGGATAGTGTGTAACTTCAATGCCCCTATCTGGTCTCTGTCTTGGAACTTTAAAGGTTATTTTTGGACTATAAGTCCCATAATCCCCCAGGTAGCATGGACAGTGAGTATAACCAAAATGGCTAGAATCCTTCAGTAACTGTAATTCCCAGAATCTCTTAACTACCCTTGCCGGCTTGAAAATTATGGACACTGTAGTCCAAAACATAATTTTTAAAGCTCTCACTCCTCTGTTGGGTCTGTATCTTTAAACTGAACTTGGGCTGGCTAAAAGACAGTTGTATGACAAGCCTTCAGTTATAGGACAGCCAATGAGATAGAGGACAGCCCTCCCTAAAGTAGGACACATGGCCATGTCATCTAGATGGCAAGGGTTCCTGTATTGTCTTAGGAACTGGCATTTGGGCAAATCCAGATAAATCTGTATAGAATAAGAAAGGCTATACCAGATAACATTCCCTTTTTTTTACGCCTGTCAGAGTAAACAGTGCTGTCATTTTGTACCTCTGCTCCCTCAGGAAGCTCTGGGCTTTCCTGCACAACCAAAAAACCTGTGTTTTTATTTATTTATTCTCTCAGTCCAGCCTCCACCCCCACAAAAGCTAGTGGTGAATGTCACAGAAGATGGTGACTCCTTATTGATATGGGAAGCAAGTAATGGAGCAAACAAAAGTCATTGGCTGGATGGGGCCCTGGATTATGAAGTCAGCTACAAACGGTTTTGGGAATCTTGGCAGGTATCTGTGACTACTTTTCAACCTGTTTGGCAGCATTTTCTGTTTGCGTTTATGTCAAGACCCAGCATGATGTAGTGGTCTGAGCATTGGTCTATGATCCTGGAGACCAGAGTTCAATTCCCTGCTCAGCCATGGAAACCCACTGAGTGACCTTGGACAGATCACACTCTCTCAACCCCAGAAAACCCCTTGATAGGTTCACCTTAGGGTCATCAAAGTCAGAATCAACTTGAAGGCACACAGCAACAATTAATAATGATGGTCAGCATAGAGTTGCCAGGTAAACCACACAACAGGGCTTCAATACCTTTAATGGTTGTGTAGAACATGGAATTTCAGCAGATGTTGCTGACCTGACAAGCATTGCCTTCTTAAATTCCCTCTTCTACACACCTATTAGAGGCAGATGAGCCCTTTCACTTATTTCACCTGGCAATCCTCTTCTCAAGCAACAAAAATTCTTCCAAGGAAGCTTGCAGGTAACATTGTTGACTAGAAGCCCTGTTCCCTACACTTTGCAAGAAGGAAAACACTTTGTGTGACTGGTGATGATGGGTGGAAGAGCTGTTAGACGATGTAGCCTTGCAGCTCCCTCATGCACGCTCCAAATCAGCAGTGGACAGTTTTCTGTAGTCAGTGGGCCATATTGGACACTCCACCTGGCTCCTGGATTCATTGGGATGGTGCCACTACCAAAATTTGCTTATGACCACAGATTTTGTCATTGCTGTCATGAAAGTGTAGAGTGTATTGCACCACCTCTTTGTGGTATTGGAAGGTGTGCCAGAGCATCCCCCTGCAGCAAAGATCCCTGCCAGTGTTCAGGGAGGAACATCTCCTTCTCTTCTGGAACAGTAAGGAAGCAAGGAGACAGATGCCTTTTGTTGATTTTCTGCACTGCTGTCAGTTCTCTGCAAAACAGGTTTTGTCATCATCTGTGGCAAATGGGGAGGGGGGCTTAGGCAGTGAAGGTCACATGAGTGCATATTGGTTCTACGTGTTGCATATCCTCCAGAGTTTCACAGATGAAAACTGGGATATACGTGATTAACCAGCATTAGAGTATGGTGAAACTGGTAGAAGTTGTTAATAAGTATGAACACACAAGCTTGGAAATGCTGTACCAGTTTGCTTTGACCTGAGCCTACTGGGAAGAGCAAGATTCCACTCTCCCCTCTCCTCTTCCCCCCTTCTGAGTTAATTGAGTACAAACTACTTTTTTTCTCTTTGAACTCAACTTGTAGCAATTGAAGCAAGATAAAGACGCAGCTAGTTAGTTAGCTTAGAGGTTTCTAGCAGAATTCCTTATTAGCACAGCAAATATTATGCTGAAGCCTATAGCACCTTAAGCAAAAGCCAAAGAGAAGCCATGTTCTTCTTCGTGGTCTCTGTGACTCCCACAAGTGGGATTGTCTGCACCAGCACAGTACTGGCTATGGAAAGTTCTAGAGCTTTAGGCCTAGCATTTTGGCGGGAACTCTGCCTCTTCCCCAGAGTGTATATAAAGGCCTTGACACGCTCGCTGTTAGTTCCTTTTTTTCAGCCACATCTGCTGGCTACGAGAGCTTCTACTGAGTGTTCTTCTTGCGTCCTTCTTGATATCGACCTTGTTCCAACTGACTTTGTTTTCGTCTCTGCGATTCGGCTCTTGACGCATGGCATGGGCAGTGTTCTTCAAGCGCTATCTGTGCAACGCGAAGATCCCAGACTGCGACGGACACTCCAACTGTTTCGTCTGTCTCGGGGAAACTCACAACGTTGCAGCCTGTACCCATTGCCAGGCCTTCACCCCTCAGACCAGGAGAAATTGTGAGGCCAGACTTCAGGCTCTCCTGTATGAACAGGCTTTGAAGCCCCCGACCTCGCCTTCTGCATTGGCAACCTCGGCTGCCTCTGCACCTTCTACGGGCAAACCTGCTTCAAGAAAGGCCTCCATAATGGAGTCCTCAAAGGCATCTGCTAAACAACCCTCACCTAAGACTCTTCCTTCAGTCTCGACATCAAAGAAGACTCAAGGTGACGTGCAGCCTCGGCACCGTCCACCTCTTGCTCAAAGCACTCCTTGGATAGGTCAAAGTCTTCTGCTGCCAGACCATCAACCTCGGACCCACCTCCAACTCCGGGCTGTTCTTTGGATAAAGACCTTGCCACGTCTCGTAGCAGGAAGGGTGGAGGGGAACCTCCCACACAACATCAACCTGAGCCTCTCATCGTGGTGACTGTCTCGGAAATAGATGCTACCTTGCCTGAAGACTCTCCTCACAGGCATACTCCTATCCAGGCTCCTATGTTAGAGAGCTGACCTGCTCACTCTCCTTCAAACCATTCTCAACCTTCAGATGGAGAGATCATTGAACTTACCCCGATCAGGGAACTCCTTCGAGATTCAGGCGACGACACCCAAGGGACGGACATAGCTGTCAGAGAAGAAGGGGCCGAGGATCATCTGCCTGCCATCCCTCTGAGGGGAACGCCTCACAGTTCGTCGGCTCCTAGAACAACAGATCGTCAATCACGTTTGACCCTTAGGTTGACCCCTACACACTGACAAGACAAGCACCATGAATCCCATCAGTGGAGGTCAGATTCAGAGTCCCGGTTGTCCTCAGATCGACCTCGATATTCTTTTCGCTGGAGGCATACTTACCACTATCGGTCTCGATCTCACTGTCGCCGCACATATGTGTACTACTCCCCTTCCAGATCCTCAGACAGTTTCTCCTCTGAAGAGGTATATGTCCTTCGACATCACTACAGATGTTGGAGTTATTATGAAGAGACTACCTCTTGACGTCGACGTAGATCACCAACACCAGCCTACTCTGTATCGGAGCCATCACCATCTCCAAAACAACTCCGCACCAAAACAACATAGGGAATGACTGCTCAACAACCCCGCTCCCTTTGTCCTCTCCGAGACCAATAGAACGTACCACATCTGTCACCCGAACACAGGAAGTGTCGAGAGGTGGGACACCTGACATCTCGGTGCACCACTCACCATCCAGATCCCCCTCCACATCTACTGACTTGGCAGGAAATAAAGAAGACAAACCTCTGGACCCTGCTGTCTCCCAAAGTGAACCCATCTCACTTTCTAGTGATGTTAGAGCGTTCTTGGAGCTATTAACAAGGATGGCCAAGAACCTGAACTTCCCTATGGAAGCTTCCAAGGACCCATAGATGACTCAGTATACCAACAGCCTCAACAACAGGCACCAACGGTCATGGCCATCCCGCTTCTACCCTACCTCTTACATGTTTTTGAGAAGGCTTGGCCGACACTGGCCTCTGCCCCAGCTACAGCAAAGAAGGTGGAATCGTTGTATAAAGTGATAGACTCAGAGGAACCTTGGCTCCAAAATCATCCCAAGACGAACTCTATTATTGTTGATGCCACCCAGGCTAAGACTTCCCAGGCACTATACACCACCCCACCTGATAAGGAAGGGAAAAGACTGGATGCCATGGGCTGCAAGAATTACTCCAGTGCGGCCCTGATTTTCAGAATGGCGAATTACTCAGCGTGGATGTCTGCATATGGCCAGTGGCTGTGGGACAAAACAAAAGTGTTTGTCACCAGACTCCCAGAAGAAGAACGACATGTAGCAGAGGTTTTCCTTGCTGAAGCCAAGGGCCTCACCAACCAGCAAATCACTATGGCGAGACATATTGTCGATTATGCCTCCAAGGCCTCCGTATCCTCGGTATCGTTGCGATGCCATTCATGGCTTTACTCTTCAGGACTCTCACAACCTTCTCAGTCTCTGGTGGAAGATCTCCCCTTTGACTCGGCAGCCCTATTCAGTAGTGCCACTGACGAAAAACTTGAACACACCCACAAAATGTACTCTTCTATCAAAAAGTATGGAATGCAGCTGCAACACCAGCACATCCAGAGACACAAATACCACCAGTACTGAACGTCAACCCATCAGGCACATAGTCCTTATATGCCCCAGCATTCATCTCAACCTCCACCAACCCAGTCTACCAGATGCTTTCCACCACGTCCTACAAAGACCATCTTCAAGAAGAAGGTTGACCTTCCCAAACAAGTAGTTTGATGGTACCAAGGATGATTCCGCCACATCAGACACCGCTACTACAGGGTCATGTACATTCAACCTTCCTGACATTACAGACAATGAGATCGCTGCATCGTCATTCTATGGGTCTCCACTCCATTCTTTGGTCCATACTCACTGAACACCTCGATGCCTGGTCGGCCATCACAACAGACTCCTGGATCCTTGGGATCGTGGCAGAAGGCTATGCCATTGAGTTTTCCTCAGAACCTCTGGTAGGCCGAATCCGTGTGACCCCACCATCGGCCCCCCTCTTGAAGATGATCCAGGCTCTTCGGCAGAAGGGTGTGATAGAACGAATTCCACTCTCCACCCACAAAACCAGCTTCTCATCCAGATATTTCCTGGTCTCCAAAAAACAGGGAGGCAGGCATCCTATTCTGGACCTTCGAGGGGTAAACAAATACATCAGACCTCGGAAGTTCTGGATGGTGACCCTACAGTCGATCCTTCCTCTCTTTCAAAAGAAAGACTGGTTTGTCACTGTGGACCTGAAAGACGTGTACTTTCACATTACCATCCATCCAAGCTACATGAAATTTCTTGCATTTACGATCAGCAAAAAGGCATTCAGATTTCGAGTGATTCCCTTTGGCCTGAACATAGCACCGAGAGTCTTCACCAAATGTATGTCTGTAGTAGCAGCGGCTCTTCGAAAACGTGGGATCGTCCTTTTCCCTTACATAGACGACTGGCTAGTCGTCGCCCACTCCAGAACACAACTCCTCCACGATCTCAAGGTGACTCTTCGGCTCCTTCGATGTCTAGGCCTCACAATCAACTTGGACAAGTCTCACCTTCAGCCACCACAATGCATCCAATTCATAGGAGCGGTCCTTGACTCCGTCCGACAATTTACCTTCCCACCATGAGACCGTGTTCTCTGCCTTTCCAAGACGATCTCAATGCTGCAGTGGAATCATCGGGCTCCCGCTCACTTGATTCAGGTTCTTCTCAGCCTTATGGCATCAATGATGGCTGTTGTTCCCTTTTCCACGATGCACATGAGGCCTCTGCAGAGTTGGTTCCTGAGCATCTTCGATCTTTTCGTCGACAGTCGATATCGATGCCTCTCGATACCGAGGCAAGTCCTTCAATCCCTCACATGGTGGATGGATTTTCAAAACACCTTGGCAGGAATGCCGTTCCACCTCCCAGAGCCTACAGTGTCAATCACAACCGATGCCTCTCTGGAAGGATGGGGCGCACACTCCCAACATCTGACAGTCAGAGGCCACTGGTCAAATTTGGCTTGTGGTCTCCATATCAATGTGCTTGAACTTCTAGCGGTCATCAAGGCACTAAGAGCCTTTGAGGACCTAATTGCCGGACGGGCCATACAGATATTGACAGACAATACCACAGTTGTGTACCACATCAACAAACAAGGGGGCACTGCTCATTCTAACCCTTGAATTTTGGACTTGGTGCATTCAACGTCGGGTCTACCCTGTTGCCCTCCACCTACTGGGGATCCAAAATATGACAGCCGAACTCCGATAACCTCCCATGAATGGAGGCTCGATACATCAGTCGTTGAACAAATCTTCACCATTTGGCCGACTCCAGACATCGATCTGTTTGCCTTGGCGTCCAACACTCAATGTCATCTCTTCTGCTCGAGGGGAGGAGAAGGACGAGGATCTCTCAGAGATGCGTTCCTTTTCCACTGGAGGGGCCCAGTGCTCTATCTTTTTCCTCCCTTTCCTTTAATAATGAAAGTGTTGGAGAAACTTCATTGGGACGAAGCGTCAGCGATCCTCATCACCCCGTGGTGGCCACGACAACCATAGTTCACCCCACTACTTCTCCTGTCACACTCTTGGTATCGGAGGCTTCCACTCAAACCAGACATCTTGACACTGAACGATGGTACCATGCGTCACCCAGATGTTGCCACCCTCAAACTGATGGTGTGGAATTTACTCCGATAGCTTCTCTTCCTCCAGCTGTTCGACAGATTGTTGAGGTGGCTCATAAACCCTCGACAGTCTATGCCTATTCCTATAAAGTTTCAAGATTCAAGGAATTCTTATGATTACGTCAGATCGATGTCGAGCATTTCAATACTGTCCACCTTCTGGAGTTCCTCACCTTGCTGGCGGACCAGGGTCTTTCCCTCTCTTCAATAAGATGTTATCTCTCAGCGATATCGTTGTACCTCCAAAGCCAGGGGAGACCCTTGGCTTTAAGGACCCTTTGGTTCACACCTACCTCAAAGGTTACAAGCATCTACACTCCCCCAGTGATGCTTCCAGTTCCTGTTTGGAATTTGCCACTTGTTCTTTCCCAACTCTCCAAGTGACCCTTTGAGCCTATGGCCACGTGTGATCTCTGCCTATTGTCTTGGAAAATCACTTTTCTTCTTGCTGTTTCCTCTGCAAGGAGGGTGGGTGAACTGTGTGCACTTAGGGTTGACAAGCCTTACCTTCGTTTCCATCAAACCAAAGTTGTCCTTCGCCCTGACATCACCTTTCTCCCAAAAGTGGTGTCGGCTTTTCATCTTAATCAGGACATTGTTCTTCCAGTGTTCTTTCAAAACTTGAGCTCGGACCTGAAACAGTCCTTGCATGCTTTGGACGTTCGCAGTGCCCTGGCCTTCTATGTCCAGCGCACTGCAGAAATTTGCCTATCCCAGAGACAGTTTCTCTGCTACTCTTCTAAAAGAAAAAGGACTGCCAGTCTCATCCCAGAGACTTTCAAAATGGGTGGCATCCACCATCAGGCTGGCCTATGAACTAACACAGACAGACCCTCCTGCTCAGATCAGGAGTCATGCCACTAGATCCCTGTCTGCTTCTGCAGCCTTCCTCAGAGGTGTTCCATTGCATGACATTTGTAAGGCAGCCACATGGTCTCAGCCTATGATTTTTGTGTCCCATTACAGGGTGGACCAACGTTCATCCACTGACACTTTTGGGAGAGCTGTTTTGTTTTCCGCCATTTGAACCATGGTAATGCTTGTTCAATCCATGACCTGTTTATGTTAAATGTTAGGAATGTAGTCATTTGCTCTGTTTGCCTGGTGGCTCATTTTATATGGTACCTATGTCAACTCTATGTGATACCTAGCATTTGTGGTGGGCCTCCTTGAGTGGTGCCCATGGCACCGTCACATGGCACTTCCTCCTCCTAAGTTTAGCTTGCTAGTCTCCCACTTGTGGGAGTCACAGAGACCACGAAGAAGAAGGACAGGTTGCCTACATGTAACTGGAGTTCCTCGAGTGGTCATCTGAGAATCACACAATCCCGCCCTGCCTCCCCTCAGCTGATATGCCATGTTCCTGCTGCCACGCATGTTGTAGCGATTAAGGAACTAACGGCGAGCATGCCTAGCCCTTTATATACACTCTGGGGAAGGGGCGGAGTTCCCGCCAAAATGCTAGGCCTAAAGCTCTAGAACTTTCTGTAGTCAGTACTGTGCAGGCGGAGACAATCCCACTTGTGTGAGTCACAGATGACCACTTGAAGAACTCCAGTTACAGGTAGGCAACCTGTCCTTATGTTCCTCTTCAAGAGAGGATATTTTAAAAGCAGTTGAAAAAGTGGAGTGGCTGTGGATTAATTGGGGCTTTCTCTGACATATCAGGACCTTTGCAGGGTATGATGTTGCTTACTTCTGCTGTAACTTCACAGAAGGTTTCATTTGAGCTGGCCAGTACATTCAAAACTGAGTTTGACTTTGGACAGCTTCTTATTTTGCCATTTCTGCAGTAGACTGTTATAGTGCTACTATTTCACTTACAACATCCTATGGAATCCTGGGGTTTGCAGTTTAGGGAGGGGCCTCAACTTAAGGGCCTTTCTGCACTATACTATTATAGTGCTATTATTCCACTTTCAACATCCTGCGGAATTCTGAGGTTTGTAGTTTACTGAGGCCAAAGAGCTCTTTGGCTGAGAATTCTAAAGGCCCCTCCCTAAACTGCAAACCCCACGATTCCACAGGATGTTTACAGTAGAATAACAGCGTTATAACAGTGTAGTGCAGAAAGACCCAAAGCTGGACTACAGGGATGCATGTCCTGATTTGCATGATGCAGCTTCCAAAGTGTGCAGAAACTGACTGCATTACAGAGTGGAGAAATCAAATGATTACCTAAGAAGAGGGCTTTTTTCCCCCCTACCTATGGAAAATATGCTCATTCTATATTTCAGTTTTCCTGTCATAAGAATATGCTCGATCAAATGAAACACTTTTCTAGTTCAACATTCTGATGGCAAACAGAACATATTGTCTATGGGAAGCCTGCTAGCAGGACAGGTACAATTCCACTTTCCATTTCACACTTCCTGGTGTGATATGTAGCCCATCTGGCTAGTAGCGACCGATGGCCACATCATCTCTCAGTTAATCCAGTTCCCCACTGAAGGCCATCCAGGTTGACAACCATCACTACATCTTGTGGCAAAGAATTCCACAGTTTAAATACATGCTGGTGAAGAACATACTTCCTTTAATCTGTCCTGAATCTTCCACCATTTAGCTTCAGTGAGTGACTACAGCTGCCCTTTCACATTACACAATTATCATGCTATAGTTCCACTTTAACTGCCATGCCTGCATCCTTTGGAATCCCAGGGTTTGTAGTTTGGAGAGATATTATAGGTCCCTGGCTGGGATTTCTCAATACCTCTCCCTAAACTGCAATCTCCAGGATTCCGTAGGCTGTTGTCACGACATTTAAAGCAGAATCATAGTGTTACAATTGTGTAATGTGAAAGGGCCCTATATTTATGAGAGAGGAAGAAAAGCTTTTATCTCCTTTTTTCATACCATGTTTAATGCTGCTGTTTGCTGTCTCCCCTTACTTCCCTTTTTTGAAAAGCTAAATGTCAGTCTCTTCCTTTCTTTCTTCCATTATCAGGAATCTTCCTCTCTTTTGGTCTCAAATGCTTCCCACTGCCTTCTCCGACGTGGTAACCTTGTGCCTGGAAACACTTACGTTGCTCGTGTTCGAAGCAAGCCGGGTCAAGAGAGCCAGTTTGCTGGCCATTACAGTCACTGGAGCTCTGTGGTAACTTGGGATACCCCAGAAGGTAATCCTACAAAGAACTAACTGTTTGTTTGAAAACAGGCAGAGGCAAGATGAAATCTATGAACCTGTGGACACTGTTGTGTGATCTCAGCTGCTAAAAGAGCTGGGCGACAATGTGATTAAACTATAGCTAGAAGAAGTGTTGCTTTCCATGGGCTTCACACTGTTGAACAAATGCTCCTGTACATGCATGCGTAATCCCACTATTCTGCTACATACCCATGAATGAAGCAGCATGATGAGTTCATGAATAACATTCCCTTCAACATTTGGCAGATGAAAATCAGGATATGTGTGGCTAAGGAATATCAGAGCGTGGTCAAGATGGCAAAAGTTAACAGTGACAACCTAGCAGAAACTGTAGTAGTGTGCTTTTCCCTGAGTATACTGGAAGATCAGGAGTTTTCCCCCACTTCTCCACTCTCACCTCCCGATGAGTTCATGAATTACAAACTACTGTTCCCTTTGAATTCAGTTTTCAGCAACTGAAGCAAGTTGAGGACAAAGGGGGAAGAGGGAAGAAGGAAAGAGAAAAATGGACATTTTGAAAGCAGCTGAAAAATTGGGGTGACTGGGAATTAATTAGGACTAGTCCTGCCAAATCAGGACAGTTGGAAGGTATAGAATAGTGCTTGCATTGGGGGCATCTAGGACCACCATACAGCCTGTTTGGACACCACACAGATTTGGATTCTCTCCACAAATTAATATAGTTCAGTAACAAGGATTTAATAGGGCAGATGTAAAAATATGAAAATCATGTCAGAGCATAGATAATCTCAAAACAGGGCACTAGTAAAGAGAATATGGTAATACAATGGCCATTTCTGCACTACACTGTTATAGTGCTGTTATTCCACTTTCAACATGCTTTGGAATTCTGGGGTTTGTAGTTTACTGAGGCCAAAGAGCTCTCTGGCTGAGAATTCTAAAGGTGCCTCCCTAAACTGCAAACCCCAGGATTCCATGGGATGTTGAAAGTGGAATAATAGTGCTATAACAGTGTATTGTGGAAATGGCCCAAATTGACTCCATCGCTGCTGAGTTATAGACAAGCAATTAAAACCTCCATGTTTTTTTGGATCTTTTGATGATCTTTTCGTGGCGGAGGTAGGGGGGGCTGGTTTATTTAATTGTTTGTTTCTGGCTCCCCCTTTGTGCTTTGATCGCATTATTTTATCCGTTTGTTTAATTAATATCCTACCTTTCTCATGAGAAAATGTATTATTGTACAGTTCGCCCTCCGCATCGCATTGATGGATTTCTCTTTTGTGGATTTGATTATTTGTGAGTTTGTAGCTGCTGCTTGACTAGCTTGTTCTCTTTGTCCCTGCTGCTCTCTGTCTCCTGTCCTGCCAACAGCACTAGTCCATCAAATCCTTTCCTGCCTTGCCATCACTATGCCTGAGCCAGATTTAAAGCCCCTTCCCAGTCCAACTACAGTCCCCCACACTCCTCCTCTCAATCTCCTGGAGGCTTGTGGGGAAGAGGAGTGGGGCAAAGGAATTGACGGTCTTGAAGGAGTTTAAAATCTAGCTGAAGGGAAAAGAGAGTAAAAGAGTCTTGGAAAGAAGAGGAGTGGAGGGAAGGAATTCGTGGGCTTGAAGGGATTTAAAATCTGGCTGAGGCTTGGTGGTGGCAAGGTGGGAAAGGGAGTGAGGGGCTCAAGCTTTTGGCAGGACAGGAGACAGGTGAGGAGGAGGGGGAGCAGAAGGAGTGTGGTGAGAAGTTGGATCTGCTGGAAGGGGCTTGGAAATCTGGCTGGGGCATCGTGGTAGCAAAGTGGGAACTGGAGTCAGTGGAAGGAGTCTGTAGTATTCATCGTTACTGGGGGCTTACAAGATTCACGGTTTTTCCACTTTCATGAGGGCCTTGTGCCCCTAACCCCTACAAATATGGAGGGCCCACTGTACTGTTTTAAATTGTACGTTGTTTTGAAGATCTGGGTGCTCAGGAAAGCAATCTATAAACATTTCTGATAGGTAGGTATCTTGCTTTTTCATGCTTTGCTTTGCTGGCTACATTTTGTTGAAAGCAAGCAAAACATTTCCTTTTAGGCCATTTCCCCCAGTTGCTTATGGAATTAAACAGCAGCAGTGTATATGTGTATGTGACAGATACTCTAGGGACAAGAATTACCCTGGGCTTTATTTACGGTTGTCCACCCCTGTATTAAATACATGAGATTTTCTTCTTCAGCAGGTCTGATGTTGATTAGATCCTCTTCATTTTTTCTAGATTCCTAATGTCACTCATTACCACTTCTTCTTTCATTCTCCTCCCATGTTTTTATTTTTGTCGAGCACTGTGAGTTCCCCAAACCATGCAGATTTCTGCTTTTCCCCATTAGGTGAAGTTGAAGCTCAGCCCAAGAACCTTCGCTGTCGATTTAACAGCATTGACAAGCTAAACTGCAGCTGGGAGGTGAGGCAAGAGGTCACTAATTCAGTTTTGTTTGCGCTCTTCTACAAAGACAACCCAGCATCACAGTGAGTTTCTTTTCAGCATCTGGAGTTTTTGTCATGCTTGAATGTTCTCCTGATGCTGGATTTTTTGTTCTTCAGAGAGAAGGAATGCTCTCCGGTCCATGAAAAGCAACTGCCTCCCAGCCCTCTCAAGAGCCCCCATCATGTCTTGCAAAGCTGCGAGATCAGTGTCACCAACTTAAACAGACAAAGCCGATACCTTGTGATTGTACGACCAAAAGAAGAAAAGAGAGAGGTGGAGGCAACAAAGCAAAGTAAGATCCTTTTGGAAAAGGCATATTTTGTCTCACAAGGTCACACTGCAGGCTCCTGTACCTTTGGTTTTCTTCTTCTTTTGATATACTTGTGAATGCACCATCATGAAAAGGCAAATCTAGGGATGAGATAAATCATAGAGCAACACTCAGCACAGATAACAACTGAATGGCAAATTTAGGCCATTTCCACACTACACTGTTATAGTGCTATTATTCCATTTTCAACATCCTATGGAATCCTGGGGTTTGCAGTTTAGTGAGGGGCATTTTGAATTCTCAGCCAGAGAGTTCTTTGGCCTCAGTAAACTACAAACCCCAGAATTCCACAGGATGTTGAAAATGGAATAGTACCACTATAACAGTGTAGGGTGGAAATGGCCTCAGGCAAGGTACATCCAACCAGGACATGATGCTATGCCTTTGCTGAAGCTAAGCAAGTTGAGATCTAGTCAGTACCTATTTGGGAGATCATGTGGAGATCCCACTGGAGATAGAGACTAACTAGTTAAAATAAATTGGAACTTTTCTAACAAAAATGGAAAACTCATTTAGATTTTTTTTACAAATAAAATGTTTGGCTTGGGTTAGAATTTCAGCATAAATGTTTCTCCAAAATTAAATTATTGATTATTAATTCGATGACCCATACTGCTAAAAATCCAGGAGATGGTGCGTTACCCAGTTGCTTCTTTGCTCAAGCAAAGCCTTTTGAAGTATGCTAATTTGATATTAATAGAGTGTTGCACTAGGACTTCAAAGATCCAGCTCCAAACTTCCACAGAAAAATTCACAGAGAAAAAAACTTATTGAATGCAAATGGCTAAGGAATCTTTATTTTAGTTTATGATTAGAATATGATAGTTAATTTAATGGCTGAAATATTTTAAACCCAGAAGAAAGGTGGAAGAGGGATCTTCCTTGCATCCTAATGATTTTTCTGTGTTCTGTATCAGATGTCACTTACAGACTCCTTATCTGTTCCAGGACAGTAAATTTTGAAGTTTTTATCTTTGGGACTTTTCTGGGATCTCATGAGACAAGGGAATCAGTAACTGAAAGGAAAAGGGAATGTAAGGAGATGCCATTAATAAGAGGTGAAGAAAAGGGAAAAGCAAGGGAAGAATTTTTGAGAAATGGGTTTTCCAAAAATTCATGCAAAGGTTTCCTTCTCTCCCAAGCTCAACACAGGGCAAGGGGGAGATTACTGATGGCATTTTCAGCTTCATTCTACTAAGGCTGTTACTGCAGGCATTTAACTTAAATTTAAATGAAAATTAACTTGAACTTAATCGTTATTCTCCCTCCCCCCCACATCCTAATGTAAATGAAACTGAATTAGATATTAAGCATATTAACAATTAAGTAAACCCATTAGCCCTTTTCAACTTTTGTATCTTTGGATCCCACACACATTGCTGAAAGTTCATCATTGAACAAACAATGGATTTAATGTAGTAATAAAAATAAGGAAAACAACCACGTGAGCCCTTGACATGGTAGAAGAAGCAACAGGGTGGCCCAGGAAGTCAAGATCTGAAATCACAAAGTAACTGTTTTATTTTATGCGAGAGCAATGATTCTGAGAACAACTCCCTTCCCAGTGGCTGCCTGTACTAGTAAAAATGCATACAGTGATAAGAAATGCTTTTACTAGCTTCCTTAGAGAGGAGAGAGTATGTCTGAAATACTAGGCATACCAGAAAACAAACAGGTCCTCCTTGATTTCATGTCATTCATGAGGGTTGAATTGCTGCTGTTGTTTGCGTAATAGAAAATACACCTGAATCCAGATTAAAAGGGTGATTTTTGGCATGGACAAAAGCCATGTGAACTGTTGGTGCTTTCTAACCCCTGCTGTGAAATCATAGGGGTGCTGGGACACACACATAATTTGCTTGGCCTCAGTGCTTGGGAGCTTCCCAAGATGCTTGGGAAGCACCACTTCCGGTAGTGTGTGTGTCCTCCAGCATATTAAAAAATGGTTCCATTCCAGTACTAGATGGGAAGGAGATAAAGTAGGGCTGAAGAACCATGGCTCCAGTTATGCTGTTCAACTACACTTTCCATCAGCCTAAGTAGGTTGGACAGGAGATATGATGGGACTAGGCATTCATGAGCATCTGGAGGGCTCAAGATTGTTTCACAGTTTGGAAGTGGGTTTTTTTTGGACTGTGCTTCCCAGAATTCCCCAGGAAACATGGCCAGTAAGTCATGGCTGGGAGATTTAGGAGAGGTTTGCCCCCCTGCCTCAAAAAAGGTGAAGTTTTCAGGATCTGGATTCCCCACTGTGATGAACCTGAGGTGGGGGAGCTTAGCAATGGAGCCACCTTAGCAACCCAGAGAGTTCAGGTTGATTGGCTGGTGCAAATGGAACCCCAGGCTAGCCAGAGGGAGGGGCTAGATGGTGGGGAGTAAGCAGTGGAAATTTAACTGGAAACAGAGGGATTTGAGATTCAGAACAGAAAGAACAGAGAGATGAGAGATGAGAGTTGATGTGGAGAGTTGATTGTTGAGATTGAGAGAAGTGTGTGTTTGAAGCTGAGAGAGAGACAGAAGTGTTGTGCTGGTTTATGAAACCTTACTTACAAAATATCTATTACCTTGACAGTGTGTTAAATAAAGATTCATATGTATTTTTATAAAGAGCAGTCTCAAGCGAGTGTCACTGCTCTGTATTGGGTTACACACACTACCATCAGTACCATCAGTAGCACAGTCATTGGAGAGATAAATCACTGCTTGTCCTTATGTCTGGCCTTTTTCGCACGGCGTTTCTTAAGCGAAAGGGCCCCTTGAGCGTCACGTAAATGTGAGGAGTGGTCTGCATGATGCACTCACATTTACGCGACGCTCAAGAGCGTGACGTGAACCGCTAGCTTCAAGCCGAAAATGCTGCGCAGTCACGCAATGCTCAGGGGCGTGGAGCGCACTTACCTGCCATGCGCAGCCTCCTGAGCCGCGCTGGTCGCGCTTCCCTGCCTCGGCACTAGCCTTCAACTCCCAGGCTGCACTGCGGTAGGAAGGGGCGGGGCGTGGGCGGGGTGCTCGCGTGACTGGCAAGCAGCTGCGGTGCCGAAGCAGCAGGGACGCGACAGCACGAGGCTGCTCGCGCGATCCCTGTGCTCCAGCACCGAGAACAGGTAAGCTGCGGAAAGGGCCCTTATATCTGAGAGGAGTGACGATTTAGGGAAAGCAGTGGAAGGAGATAATCTGGAAGGAGAAGCCGCTGGGAGACACAGAGTGAGAAGGGGCTGCATTCTCTAGAGGGGGAAAATAGGAGCAGATCCGAGTGTCGTGGCACTGGCTTGATCCAGAGATCTCCCTTGCTGTTCAGACCTGGACATAAAGAGGTGTCAGGCTGGGCAGGCCCCGGTTCTTCACACCCACCTCAAGCTAAATTTTTTGGTTGATGCTTCAGTCCATACTCTTGATGTGTCCTCTGTTTTTCTAGTTAAGACAGCTCCACCTTATAACCTGTCTGTGAGAGTACTGAATGATCAAATGTACAGTCTACAGTGGGAGGTCAAAGTCCCTCTAAGCATTCAACAGATGTCTCAGATTTCATACTGGAAGACTGGAAATCCACTGGAGGTAAGAAGTAATAGATTTCATCCCTCTAGATGAAAGGAGCATTTCAGTGCAAAAAGCTCCTTTTTGTGATCACAGCTCCCAGAATACTCCAGTCAGCAAAGCTGGTGGGAGATGTGGCCTTAAAAAAGCAACTTTTCTAAGCTGTATCTTCTCCTTCATTTCCCTTTTTTTCTCTTTTGTCAGGCCAAATCTGTCAGTGCTGGCATTGGTCATAAACAGTTTACCTTCACTTCAGAGTTTCTGGAACCAGGTTCAAGCTACACAGCAAAAGTACAGGCAAAAGTGCATGACTCTGGCCGTGATGGCCCATGGAGTGAGTGGAGCAAGGAAATTCAGTGGACCACAAACAACAGTAAGCCGCAAATGGGAATCATTCTGAATAGCCTTCTTTCAATCTCTAGAGAGGAAAAATGTTTTGGAAAAGTAATTTTTGGGGGGATGAGAATGTCTAGAAGCCCCCAGCTCCCATGGCCAGTGTTTTTGCAGGCATGGCAATTTTGGTCCAAAAGAGTTACTTCCCCAAGTTTTGCAGGTTTCTTACTTTTCTTTGTGCTGCTCACCTTACTGCCCCTGAGCACACTGGACTGGCCAATGGTCCTCTCACAGATGATGTCATTGTTCCTGTTAAAAAGGGGGATGCATGTAGGATTTTAAAGGTTCAAATAGCCCTTTGAACTGAGTTGTTTCTCAATAGGCAAGGTGTGTTCTCTATTTTAGACTTCACATTTGTGCGACATAATATTCTAGTCTAGCCAACTAATATGGCAATGAATATGTTGCAGTTGTTGATGTTGTTGCTGTTGTTTTGTGCCTTTAAGTAATTTCTGACTTATGGCAACCCTAAGGTGAACCTGTCATGGGATTCTCATGGCAAGATTTGTTCGGAGGAGTTTTGCCTTTGCCCTCCTCTGAGGTTGATGGCATGTGACTTGCCCAAAGTCACCAAGTGAGTGTCCAAGGCTGAGCTGGGATTCAGACTTTGCTCTCCAGAGTCATAGTCCAGTGCTCAAACCACTACATCTTATGATAATGGACTAGTCTTTAGCAATCTTCTGGACTAGTATTCTGGATTGGCTCCTCAATAATTGTCAAAGGCAGCCCCAATTAAAGATATATCTCATCCCACATTTTCGCTAAGTCTCAACAGTAGCACAATGTGCAGCTCGGGCTCTCAAGGTCAAAGTGTTGGTAGTTTTTAATATTCAGGTTTGATAACACCATCTGCCACCCCATTCCCAGGGAGGGGAGGGGATAATGGCCCCTCCACTTTCATGAGGATTTGGGGAGCAAAATTGGAAAAATCATGAGTAACTCTGTGATCCTGTTCCCATACCCTTCTGGAGCTTCCCCCTCCCATTCCCTTGCCTTTTGCATGCTGAGGCCAAAGGCAAGGGAATTGGAAGGGGAGCTCCAGAGGGGAAAAGGAAGGCTTGTACAAACCTCCCCCCCCCCGCATTCCCTTGCCTGTTGCTTTGGCATAAATTATTAGTGCCAGGGCCAGAGGCAAGGAAATGGGAGGGGGTAGCTCCGGAAGGGAGAAGGAAGGTTCGCATGAGCCTTCCTCCAAACAAAACAAACTGAATATCTCCCAGCTTGTTATTTACTTCTAGGCAGTAGGCAAGCAGTCATAAATAAAGTCCAACATAAACAAAGTCCAGCAGGGTTTCATGGCAAGGGAGTATCCAAGGTCAATCCGAGCATTTGTCAAGGCATTCAGCAAGTTAGCAGGTCAAGATAAGCTCTGACAACTCCTGGAGGGGAAGGACACCAGCTAAATAGACCCAAAGCCTAGCAGAGCTGTACCTTGATTGATTATTGCTGGTTATAAATTCTGAGAGAGCAACACTGGTTCTCTCTTTGTTGCCTGTGCTGTGTGAAGCTGGGTCTAGGTAAGTGTTCTTCTGTATCTGAAGAGGCAGGACTCTCTGTTGGAGCTGGCACCACCCTCTGTTCTGTTTCTGGCACTGTAACCTCTCTCTGTACAGCAGGTCCTGACATGTCCCCTGTTTCAGTCTCTGGTATGCTCTCTGCTTCAGACTCTGAGTCAGAGTCCATGCTCTGGAAGCAGGGCATGACACTCCCTCATTCCTGTGCCTTTTGTCCAGGCTCTTGCCTTCCTTCTCCATGTCTGGCAGAACACAAGGAAATGGGAGGAGGAGAATGGGGGGGGGGAGGCACACATGCACCTCTTGAATGATCAAATTCACAAAGGTCATACCCGTGAATGTGGAGGGATCACCGTATATTATTGTAAGTTATTTGTTGTAATCCAAAGCATTTTGTGGTAGCAGTCAAAACGCAGTAGCTCTACAAAAGATACGTTCATTTTGAAAATAAAGTTGTTATGAACTTTTGTATGATCTTTCATGAATTTCTGTTTGTGATTTGCTGTTCTCTTTTAGTTTTTCCAGTCTGGGGTATTCTACTGATAGGAGTGATTTCTATCATTTTAATCATGGTGGGCCTCTTCAGTTTCTATAAATGCCTTCTGAGGTAAGCCTAAACTGCAAATAAAATGAATGTCCAGGTATGTGGATATATTGTTTGAGGGAGAGGGATGGAAGTGATGATGGATGACAATTTTGTTTCAGCCTGTGTTTGAAGAAATTTTTCAAATTTGCAAACTTCTTCACATTTAATATAGAAATTGCTCGAAATTAAACAACCCAGAAATGAGAGAAACTGAAACGGGCAGGTTCATCAATCCAGGCTTAGTGCTTTGAGCAGCTCACTCTTAGAAGTCTCAATTTGAATCCCTGCTTGCAGTGCTGAATTTGGGCAGCTGTCTCCTTTTTCTAGATATTATTGTGGACTTCTTGCAGGCATCCAAATAAGGGCTGATGAGCTAAAATGCCATGTAGAAAGCCGTCTGACAAAAGAGTTTCTGATCACTGTGTAGATCATCCATTGGCCAGCAGTGCTGTGAACGCACAGAATCAAGTGGAGAATCACTCTGTGCCAGCCTTCCCTGGCTTGCTATCTAAGGATAATGGTATTTGTGGCCTAGCACATTTAGAGAGCGGTGAATTGGAGGAAAAGCTGCTGTGCAGATTATTGATGCCGCATAGGATGGCTTTCTTTCAAAAGTTTTTTTAAATAAGGCTTTCATTTGGCATTTGTAAATATTAGCTCCGGTTTGCTCAGAAGGTGAAAAAAATGGATGAGACTCTGCTTTGTCCAATGTATTAATGCTATTTTGCTCTTGTTTTTTTTCTGCAGCAAGAAAAGAAAATGGGACACAACCATCCCAAGTCCTCCCAGGACACTTTTACTCCCAGACTTTTTTCAGGTAGGAGAGGTTCTCTTCAGATAGCATTGTTAGTATCTCTGAATCGCTCTTGCAGGTCCCTTTGGGGTTCCTTGTTTGAAGTTCTTGCTTCTGATAGATAATTCAGACCGTGAAGATCTGGTGGGTCTGAGTTCCTGGGGAAGAGAAAGGCTCCTGAGGAACAGAAAAGCTCACTCTCATTTCTTCCCCTCTGAACAAGCTGAGACCAGCTGCATCTTCATGGCCTGAATCCTCTCCCCTCCCCACTGGTATGTGAAAGTAGGAGGGACCCTTAGCTGCCAGACGGTCAGAGGATGTGGAACTGTATATGCAAACTATGCACATGTGTAGGATTTTGGCCAACAGTTATTAATCCCACAGATGGTCTTCTCTTCCTGTTAAGCTTGATAGCCTCTGACAAGATTTGGCTAGGTTATTTAAATAAGAGACTGAAGAGGAAAAGCCAACAACAGCTCCCTAAATCAACATAGTTAACACCCTGGGTCAATAAAGAAAGGAAAGACTTTACATATACTAGATGGCATCAGTTTCCTTGACTCTGTCTATAGTATCCTATGATAATCTCCATCTTCCCAGTTGCTAGCACCCTGTAAGAGCAAACAGCAGCAGAACAGTGGGCCCGATCATGCTACTTCTATCATGCATTCAGTGTCACTATTTGTCGATCCCTCTTCTGTAAATGATTTGATCCTAAACTCAGACTGCCAGGAATCAACTTGATATGGAGGATTCTGATTCTATAAATCAGGGGTGCAGAATGAGTGGCCCTTTGGGTATTTTTGGACATCTCTTTAACCCTAGTCAGTATAGCTGGTGTCAAGGGGAGTTGCAGTCTGGAGGGCTGCACATTTACCATAGCTATTCTAAATGCCTCAAGTTTTGTATGTCACATGTATACTTGACTTCTCCCCCTGTTTCACGTCATCCCATCCCAGTTCTCTAAATGGTTCTATAACATGCATGAACAAACTTGTAAAAATAACCAACATTGAGAAATATGAGATGACAGAAGTTGAAGAACTAGGTGAAACCACGTCCAGACTTGTGTAGCTAGAGATGAAACCAGAGTTCATTTTTAGTGGCTTCACTGAGAGGTGTGGAACTGTCTTCCTCCCGCCCAATGTAGCAGCCTCCAAATAGACATGTTTGTGCATGAGTTCCAAACAAGTTAGTACTGATACAAAAGAAAGGCTCTGGATGTTTGTGAGGTCAGTTGCATACAGGTGCCAAGCTAGCACATGGGCATCCAAGAACTGCCCAGAATTACTGTCATACGTAGATATTGCTTTGTGATGGATGGATGGACAGATTGACAGACAAATGTATATACATCAGTTTAACTTGTATTCAGTACCCTGACTCTTTTGTTATAGCTCTTTACTCCGCCTTCTATTGGTTTAGGTAAGGCTACCATCTCCCCTTATTTCTTTTCAGAAAGCAAAATTATCAGATGGCTCAGAAGACAGCAGTACCCAGAGTTTTTTAGAATTTCAAGGGAGTGGCTGTACCAAGATACTGGCAAGGTAGGCATATAAAGCTAAAGCATCTACTTGCATCCAAACAGCTACCAAGTAGGAATATAAACAGCATTTGTAAATGTTATCACTCTCAGTGAGAAAGGTGTTTCCACATGCTGAGATATCCAGTTGAAAAAAACCCTGTCAACTCATACAGAATTTTTCCTCCTGCATTACAATTAAAAGACCAGTGCTCTCCGCCTCAGCCACAGGAACAATGTAGCCCTTTAAAGTGTTATATTTTGTGCCAAAATGATGTATTTTGTAGAAATAAATCAAAGTGTTCACAAAGTCCCAAAATGTGAAAAATTATACAAGGATGTGCAAAAACTCTAATGATCTCACCCAACAGGGAGAAAATACTTGGAGAGTTTCATTCTCATGTGTGAGAATTAAACAGTGAAATCTTATATCCCTACTATCAAAAGATGATATGTTTCAGGAGTGTGCCTGCACTGTCGATAGAGACTGCAGTTCTACATAGACTTACTTGAGGTAGCAGGCCCACTTGAATGCCATGAGGGCTGACTGAATAGACGTGCACAGGACATTTTTATATGCATTTCTAGGAACCTGCTTTACAGCAGGTCAGATCAGTAAGGACCAGCTCTGAGGAGATAACTAATGCATGCACATGTCCAGTTTTAATGGATGAGCTCCACTTCATTCAACCTGATGTAATATGGAAAAGTGTCTTGGAGAAGTGAGTCCAATTGCTTGTTCACTACACTTATAATAATCCAGAGGAGGACTGGGCAACTGAGTGGTGGAGGTTATGAATGTGTCCTTGAAAAAGAGCCCTGTACTCCACCACCTTAGATAAGCATTGACCAAAGGAATGAGCCTGAGACCTTCTCTAGGCAAAGCACGTGATCTACCACTAAGCCGTGGGCCTCCCATTTTTTTATTTGTATGTCTTTGGACACATGCACATTTTGAAGACATTCTTCCCTTATATCTAATGCATTTATGTGCATAATCCCCCAAAATATAAGCATGTTTGTTTGCACCTTTTTAAAAAATTGCAAACAAGTTCACCCACTATTGATGAGTGTGAATTTCAACACACAAGTGTGCTACAGATCAATTATGGGTTTTGTAACTCCAAATTTGGTAAATTTGTACAAAAATTCAGGCCTGAGAGGTCTCCACAAACCACTGTCTTTGCCCACCTGGGTCTGGTGACAGACTGGGATATTTTTACCCTCTCTCAAGAAAAGATACCCACTCTTCCAGGGGTTGCCCTCTTTGGCCTCATCTCTCACTTCATTGCCTTGAAGTATTCTGTTTGGCACTCTCTATATTGACAGACACTGCTGTTCATTTATTTTCTCTGTCACAGGGAAATGCTGGTGACCCACCCAGAGTCTCTTCCAGCTGAGTCAAGGAAAACAGAACAGCATTCAGTTGCCTCTCAGACTATGGAACAGATCAAACTCTTAGCTCCCAAGATTGACAAAGCTGACCAATTTTTCACTCAAAGTGTTGTTGAAAAGACAGTAGTCAGTAGTCATCAGACTCAGGTCTTTGATTATGATGGTCCATACTTACACTTACCACCAGAATCTTCTCCACTTGATGTTTCACAGGATGGGCGAGATGCACCTTCAGAAAAAATGGAGAACTCTCTATGTTTGAAACATATGGGATTGCCCCAATGTTTGTGCCCCCAGCAGCTACTGGTAGGGAAAGAGAAAGAGGCAGTTCCATTATTTCCTTCTGTAAGTGAAGCGCAGAAGGAGGAGAAGCAGCAACTTCCAAAAAGACAAGAGAGATCTCAAAGTGATAAGTCAGAGAAAGAAGAAAACAAGGTCGGGATACAACAACATCTTCCTGATACAAACAGCCCTGGTCAAAATGGACCTTTGGATTACGTTGCCTCTGAAAATTTATCAATAAGCAAAGAAGAGGGCTCCTTGCTTTGGGTACCTATGGTGGCCTCAGAGAAAAGGGTACCCACCTGTGTAGGTATGACAACAGGTGAAGTAATCGCAAATCTCTCAAGCTCAGATATGGAACAGAAGATACCAGACATTGTGCTCTCACCTCAGGAACAAATAGCAGCTGTTCCTTCAGTACCATCCCAAGATGACTATGTTATGAGCCTTCCTGCAACTCCAGGATCTGTGTTGAAGGAAGGACTTGTTTTCTCCATAGAGGAGCCCAAGGATAACAGGGGATTTCTTATATTCAACCCCGACAACAAAAGCCCTGTCTTCTTACGCCAGGTGGGAGAATACTGCTTCTTTCCTAGCTTCAAGCTCGGCAAGGAATTCTCTAAGAATCCAGTGGGAACTGTGGAGTGTGACTTTTCACCAACTGGCTGCAAAGTCACAAAGCCTCTTGACGACAGCAAACCTGTTGGAAGCAAGCTACAGACTACTCTCTCACCTCTTCCAAAACTTGAGGTTTAAACTTCCCCTTCCAGTGTGCCATGGTGGGGATAAAAATGCCACCTCTTCCTCAGCTGACCTCTGAGACTGAAGCTCTTCTTTACAAAGTTTTTTAACGCTTGCCCATCTCTCCTTTCTTCTTTGTCCTCTGACTAGTTGGAAGTTTTTTAAGTAGCATCAGCATTAAGAAGATGGTGAAGGAGGGCTGGAGTAACACAGGCTTGATGTCAGGTTGAAGCAGCATGTCTGCAGTAAACAATGAAATAAAGCTTACACTGGGAAAGAATGGGATTCTACTTTAGCTGATCCTACTGTAGTTTTGTATGCCTGCCTACAACAGCCAAGCTAAACAGTAGCTGCCTCCAGAATCCCTTTTTAAGCGAGTTTGAAGGGCAAAACAGAGAGAAGAAGGGAGAACAGAAAAACTAGCCTAACCAACTGCCCCCAGCATGGTAAACAAGCATAGATCAGTAGAGTTGACCACCAAAATCATAAGAAAAGTAAAGTTGGTGAAAGAAAAAGTCATCCCTGGGAGAAGCCTTGCATTTTGGAGGAAGTGCTCAAATGGTCTCTAGAAGGTTCAAAATCTTTTTGTTCATTTGACTTATCTCACCTGGTTTGTTTGTTTGTTTTGTATCACAAATGCATATTGTTAGCTTTGAATCAAAAATTTGCTGAAACATCTTGAACCCCTCTTTTTCCTCCCCCTCCCCCCTTCCTTCTTATAAGAGTCTTATACATCTGTAATCTTTTTTTTTTAAATCATACTGGAAGGAGCTATTTCTCTTTAAAAGGTAATACCCAGGAACACATCTACTTCATTAACTGAGGTATACCTGTACTGAGCTCTGGATACTGGCATCTGTTTTATGGTGTTGTTTTTTGGGGGTGGGTAGGTGAGCTGCCTTGTTATTTTATGATGAAAGGTAGTCTATACATAATTTTAGAAATAAATAAGTACCCAAACAGCTGAAATTGGATTACAATTACAAGGTGCTCTGACTTAAAATGTCAGGTGGTATCTAACTCCAGTTCGAATAGCAAATATGGGTAAAAATAGCAATAACCAAAATGTTGGAAATGTCAAGAGAGAGGATCTTTTTTTCATATCTGGTGGCTATGTAAAAAAGCAAAACAAACAAACAAAAATTGGATACAAATTCATGACCATCTCACAGAAGTATTAACATTCAAATTCCCAATGTTACCTGAGATCTATTTACTGAACATTATGGACAGTTTAGGACCCACTCTAAGGAATAAGTACTCTAGGATATTATTCTATATGATTTATGCAGCTAGATTAACTTTCGCAAAAAATTGGAAGGAACCATATATTCTGTTAATTGGGTATTAAAATTGTATGATCTAGTTGAGATGGATCAACTAACGTTGTTGCTTGATAATAAATCTTAACAGCCACGTTAAACAAGAGTGGAAAGATATAACCTCTCTCTGGGAAACCAGTTGGGTAAGTTAGCAATAGCAGGCTTTGATGAATAAACCTCATATTACATGGTTCGCTTTCACCCACTCATATATATCAGAACAATGTTGTTCGCATTGTTTTAAAACTGCCAAAATATTCACTTGTTTCTTCTCCCCATAGATCCCTTCACTGGCTACCAGTTTGGGCCAGGGCCTGTTTCAAACTTTTGGTCCTGGTATTTAAAGCTTTGTGTACTGACCTCCCTCAGTACCTTACACCTTGGCTTGTTTGGTACGTTCCATCCAGGAATTTGAGATCTGTAGGCAAAGGATTATTGTCTGTTCTACCAATGCGTACGGCTCTGACAAGACTGTGAGCCTTTCAAGATCTGGCTCTGCATTTGTGGAACGGTCTTCCTTTGGACCTCCAAGTACAGGAAGATCTCAGTTGTTTTTGTAAATGGTTGAAGACCTTCCTCTTTGACTCTCCATCTTAAGTCACTGAGGTGTGTTTAAGGTGCTGAGATGGGTAGCAACAGGTAGGGTGTTGGGGATTCTATGCCGTGTATAGTTGTGCTTTTTTGTTTTAATGTCCTTGTCCCTGATTGTATATGTCGTTGTTCCGCCCTTTGGTATGAAGGTCGTTATAAACATTGTTGTTGCCATTATTTTTTATATATACATACACACACACACACACACATATATATGTATGTATGTATGTATGTATGTATGTATGTACAGTCAATCCTCCACATTTGCGGGTTCCACTTTTGCGGATTTGATTATTCTTGGATTATTTGTTGTCAGCTCTGCTGCTGCTCTATGCCATGTTCAGTAGGGATTGTGAGCCTTGTGAGACTGAGAAACTGAGGATGAGGTTAGTAAGTCCCTACTAAAAATGCTGTGGGGCAGCTGTGGAGGTGTCAGTAAGCCCCACCAGCCAGCCAACTTCTGCCTTGTGAAAGAACCCTGATGCCTCAAAGGAAGCCATGGTGGATTGAATATGATGATCATACTTTTTTGTTTGTGAAATATGGTTTGGGAGGGCCTAGAGTTATTCAGTTTTCCCACTTTTATGGGGGTTCTGTGCCCCTAACCTCAGAGAATGTGGAGTGATGACTGTATATCAGTATCTATATCTACACATATACACACACTTATATTTATGAAAAACCATTACTACAAATTATGAATTACTTTGAATTACTAACTAGAGTTTAAACTTAAGAGGTAAAGAATACATTTGAATCATATAGGTATCAGGTTTCGAAAGGTGTTAGTTAATACCCCAACAGTGATTGGATAGTTGTTTACTATCTGTATTTGTTGCTTGTATTGCTGTTTAGTAATTTTGTAAATTAGTCTAGGTAATATAATTGTAAGGTGTAGTCTTTAAAGGATTAATCTTTTTTAAATCTCCCCTTTTTTTGTATTTGCAGACTGTATTTTTACTTTTTCTCTTTTTTTCTTTTTTTTAAATCTCACTTTATTGTATGAATGCATGTGATTTTTTGTTTTGTTTTTTTACCTTTTTCAATAATATTTCAATAAATATATAATTTTTTAAAAAAACAGCTGAAATTGGCACAGGGTACAATCTAATATACCAAATACCTGGGATATGTTCAGAAAAAAATAGATGACACGTTCCTTTTTGCTCTAGTTAAGGGAAAACAAAAGAAAAAAAAGATGTATGATCTAGAATGACTCTTAGACAGTAGCTGCAATTATAAATGGAGCTTGAGAAAGTTACTTTTTGAATTAGAACTACCAGGATCCTCCAGGGTAGGAGTTCTGGGAATTGTAATCTAAACATCCTAGTTGAACGAGGAAAACTGGTATTGTCAGTGGCTTAGTGAAATGTTTTTAGGCTGTTTGCTATAGAATTTTGCTATAGAATTAAGAGACATATCTCTTAACTGTTTTTCCCTAACTGTGCAGGCACATAAACCTGATGGGCAGTGCTTAGAAAAGTGATTTTTGTCACTTCGTCCAGGGGATCACAGGAACTATAATTCAAAAAAGTAGCTTTTCCAAGCCGTCATGCTGTGAATGCTCTAGCATCTGGTCTTTATTGATTCAAGATGATTTATGATGGTGCTCCAAAGACCTCAACAACATTATGTGCTGATCGTGTACTGAAAAACAGTGGTGGTCGGTGATTTCCATGTCAGTGGCATGGTGAACCCACTCCAGGTTTTATTCTGAAGGATCAATCTAAGGTTCTGAAGCAAGAGTAGGCCATGTTCAGCATCTTGGATGGCTCCTGTGGACTAAAATCTGGAGCACATGGAGTGCCCCAGTGACATGGAAGCCACCAGATTGATATAAGGAAAATTCCATGGATTCAAGATGTTTACAAAAAATTTAGGAATGCTGCTGGCTGTGGTATCTCTTGCCTGCTAGAATCGCCAAGATATTTAAGAATGCTAAGAACCACTGTTGGAAATGCGACAGAGAGATAGGCGCCTTTTCTCATCAATGGCAGGGGTGCAACCTGGCAAAGAAGTTCTGATATATGACCTGTTCTAGAATGCAAAAGATGTTGGGAATAAGAATTGATTTAGTACCTGAGTTTTTTCTGTTGGGTATCTTTAATTTAGATAAGAATTTGGAAGGGAGTTTAGGTAGAATGATCAGGTATATGATAAAATCTGTTAGAACTGTGTTCACTAGGCATTGGAAGAGTATGTTTTATTCCAACAGAAGGTGAATGGATTGGGAAAAGGTGAATGGATTGAGAAACTGTTAGAGGTGGCAGAAATGGACAAACTAACCTATATATTAGATAACATACCAAAAAGTAAATGTCCCAAGATGTGGCAACATTCAGCAGATTATTTACAAAACAAAATTGATGGGTTTAAATATTAAAGGAGGTCAAATATTGGAAATTGCTAGGAATGGTAGAGTCTTACCAATGCCTAAAGTAGGAGCTTATGAGTAAGGGAAGCGAAGTGGGCGTAAAGTCGATGGTATCCTCTTTAATTATGAGCTGGAGAAATTTTTTATAAATAATATTTATTTAATGATTTAAAGGTAATCTAATTGTAACCATAGTAATTCAATTGAGAATGTAAAGGCAGATAGCAGATAGTTGGAAATCTGGAAAATATATAATATATTTATTTATGCACAATGTTGGAAGTTGTTGCTAACAAGCCTATTATTAGCAATTCCTCTCATATTGCTTTGAAGAGTGGTGAGAAAATAACTAAAAAGCTGTAACTTTGCCAGTGAGGGGAGTATCTCTTAGTGTTATTTGTTGTACTGTTGTTGTGGTTTTTTTGTAATTAATTTAAAAGTTGTATTTAAGTTGGCAGCTATTGTTTCAGGATGGAGAAATAGATATATAGGTAGGTTTGTAGGTATACATGAAGATTATATGTAGACTTGGCAGAAGTAGCTGTTTCAATATTGAACTGTTTTGCTGTTTGTTTTTCAATGTCGCTGTTCAATTAATGTGATTAATGCATAATTTCTTTTTCTGTTTGTGCAATTTTTTTTGTCCGATTGTATAGTTTTCTTCTTCTTTTCTTGGTATATGTTTGGATGTATTTTTTTTCTTTTTTATGTTGTATATTGTATTGATCTGGTTGGTATTTGGATTTGGATTTGAGTTTTTTTTCCTGTTTTGGGTCCCATATTATTTTCATAATAATAAAAAAACTTTTTTAAAAAAGGAATGCTGCTGGCTGTGGGTATTTTCTCTGAAAAACAGCAAACAATTTTTCCTTTTTAATTCTGTTTCCTTTCACCTTTGTTTCTCTGATATTTTCTCCACCACCATCTACACAGCATAGCCTCTGCATAGCGCTTCATATAGTTCTGTTTGATTTTCCAGTTGCAACCTTTTGAATTCTTCAACAACTATTGAAATGAACAGGTGATAAGAGTCAACTCTGTGACTTGAAAAACTGGTTTTGCTGATATCTAAGATCAAATGGTTTTGAATGCTCAAGATCAGCAATGACTGAGAGTTTCATGTCACTGTAGGTCTGATGAGAATTTACCCAAATGAATGCATTTACTCATATTTATGATGAAAAGAACATGAGGGTTTAACTGAATGTGGGAACAGCCATAACTGGCAGATTCATCCATTTGATACCGGGACTTTTAGGGTTTAACTTTTAAAATCTCTGTTTTAATCTCTGTGTTTAACCACATTAATTCTGAATTAGGACTGCACCCCCGCCCCCGTGAGGCTCTACCTAAGTTCATTCAACCCTCTGAGCACTGAATTTAGGGTTGCCAACTTTTTTTTTCTGGGAGTCCCCTCATCTTTAGCATTCGTAGGGCAAGCAAGTCATCTCCAAGTCACATGGTCATCTCCATACTAGGACCAGCAGTATCTAATCAGTTTGGCTGGTAGTGAGCATTTTGTTTAAAATTCCTTTTCCAAAGTGCATTTTTGGAAAAAAATAGAGCAGAATTCAAAAATTTCTTCACATTTAGCACAGGAAGAACCTGGAAAATTCAAATAGGCAAGCAAGTGCAACTGACATATTTTCTGCTCTCTACTCAAAAGCAGTGTGAAAAGTAGTTGAATTTTTGTTAATTGAGAAGCATGATTTTATTCATTGTTACTTTGTCACTGCCCCTTTTAGAAAACTTGAGCAAAACTCTGGGAAAAGGGAGGGGAAACAACTGAAATCAAGGCAGTTGTCTTGGGTTTCTCTGAAACTATGGCAGCTCTCTTAGGCCTTTGTGGAGTGGCTGAGTATGTTGTCCTCAATACATCTAAATTGCCTAAATATTTCTGGAGCAGATTATACCACAAGGCAGACTATGTCATTCTTCCCTGTCGTGGTGAACAAACTCTACTTATTGTGTTATCAACATGCATAACACACACACACACACACATACACACACATAACCAGAGGCTGCGAGGAAGTTTATTCCGCTGCTAGGGAGAGCACATATCTTTCACAGAGGGCTTGCATGCCTCTTTTATGCCTTCTTAGGATTTGCCGCCTTTGTTCTTCTCCCCATATTTTTGATCCAAAGCTTTCTGCAGATTAAGGTTTAGGGCATTTTTCTGGAACCATCTCCCTGTTGAGAAGCATTGGAAAAAGGCAGGATTTTTACTATGGATCTTTTAGCAAGCACTGGGGTTGAAAGGCTGCTTTTAGAGAAAAAAAAGGATACTGGCCAATAAAGACAAAGGGTCAAGGGGGATATCAAATAGCAGAGGTTTCTGTTTAGTGGTTTGAAAGCTCTGTATCTGATCATTTGGCTAGAAATGCCATAATCCTAACTAGCCATGGAGATGTAACACATGTGGCAGGATTCTTACCACTGCCTGTAATAAGAACAAGACTGCAAAAGTTTCTTTAAATATGTGTGCAAGCACGTCGTATGAACTCTGAAAGCTTTGGACTGGGTGAAATCCAAATATTTAGATTATAATAATACTAAGTATTTATATATAGCTCTCTTTCCTGAGTGATCTACTAGCATTATCTCTGTAATCCTTACAGTAATACTGTAAAGCGTTTAGGTATTATTATTATCCCTCATATTACAGATTTGAGGGAAGGAGCCTGGTTGATAGGGCACTTGCCTTCAACCTCTCCTAGCTTTGATTTGTTCTCTTCAAAATCTAGGACTCCTTACCTAGATCATCAGTTTTCCTTCCGTGCCAATGTTTGGGATCCCGAACTGCTCTTTTTATCACATCTGGGGTATAGGAATCCTTCATCAGGCTTTTGCTTTCTAATGGTCCTCCTGCAAGAAAAAAAAGTATTCAGAAAAATATTAAGCCTCTTGTGCTATAGTAAGCTATGAACTGCATCCCAGGATGTGGCTGGAGGAGAGAGAAAGAATTGGTCTATCAAAAAGGGGAAGAAGATATTTTTATGAATGGTGTAATGGATAGTGATATACCTTAAACATTGTCTTAGCTCACTATAAACGTTCTTGAGGTCATGTTTATAGCCGGGGATCTTTTACAGCAAGTGATCATTTCTGATGCTTTGAAGTGGTAACTCAACTACAGCTTATCTGACAGTGGGAGGAGAGATATAGAATCATAGAGTTGGAAGGAGATCCATAGGCCATTGAGTCCAACACCCTGCTCAGTGTAGGAAATCCAGATACAGCATCCCCAGCAGGTAGCTGTCTAGCCCCTTTTTGAAGATGTCTAGAGAAAGAGACCCCACGACTTATAGGTAGTTGGTTCCATAGTCAAACAGCTGTTACTATTAAGAAGTCCCTTCTAATATTCATTCAGAATCTACCTACAACTTAAAATAATTAGACCTAGTCCTACCCTCTGGGGCAGCAGAGAGCTAATTGGCCCCCTCTTCTCCATGACAATCCTTTAGATATTTAAAGAGTACAATCGTGCCACCACTCAGCCTACCCTTCATAAGGATGAATATGTGCAACAATTATATAGGGAGACAAATTCCAATTTGGGAAGGGTCTCAAGGACTATATTCCAGATTAAGGCATGGTGAAGGCATGGGGCAGAGAGTGGGCAGGGTGGGAGGAGATGTAGATCAGCATTTTCCTACCAAGTATACAACGTGCAATTCAGTTCTATGCCTGTCTACTCAGGAGTAAGCTCCAAGGCAACAGCTTTCCTGACTGTGAAGCGCAGCTAAAGCTGAGGCAGGGATCTTGGGCCACTACACTAGGATAAGCACCATTGCACTAGCAGTTACAATTCGTCACACAGTGGGTAAGTGCTGCCTAGTATAGGCAATCATTCCACAAACATACATTCAGCCTTTTGACAGAGGCCATTTCTGAATGACACTGTTATAGTGCTATTATTCTACTTTCAACATCCTATGGAATTCTGGGGTTTGTCGTTTATTGAGGTCCAAGAGCTCTCTGCTGAGAATTCTAAATGCCCCTCTAAACTGCAAACCCTAGGATTCCATAGGATGTTGAAAGTGGAATAATTAGCACTATAACAGTGTACTGTGGAAATGGCCATAAATTTATTCACACAATATGACAGAATCCCTCTTTAGTCCCACAGTTCCAGCCCTTGAGCTCTTGCCATTCACTTAGCCCTGTTAACCCTCAAGATCCTTCCCTAGATCTGGTTCTTGAGCCTCTAGGTGATAATGGTTGTGGACAAGTGATCAGTGGGGTCAGTGGGGTAAAGTGTGACCAGTTCTGCTAAACAAGCAAACAAACAAACAAACATTCAGACAGACCTAGAAAACACTCAAAGATTTATATAACAATTATGTTAAGCAGTAACTCCTGAAATCTTCCTACACCTCCAGCTCCCAAAACTCTATTCAGATTCACCTCTTCCTAACTGGTCTTCACCCTGTCTCTGACTGGCCGACCACCATTTCATCCTATTCCTATCTGGCTCTTGAGACCAGCCTCAAGTTTATATCCTTTTCCCCAGGTTTTCCTTCACAGTATTCTGTGAGCTGTCATTGGTTGGCTGTTCTCAGACTTGCCCAGCTTCTCATTTTGCAGTACACATAAAATTATTTAACTTTAAAGGATTTTGAAAACATTAACACTTAAATAACTTTAATTTTGTAACTATGAATGGTGTTTTATCTTCATTCGCTGATAGGCAATAACAGCAGAAACAGCTTAGTGGTAGGTGGGAATGCACACAGACTGGAAGTTCTCCACCCCTGGACTAAAAGATCATTGAAGCTGTGGAACACATTTCACAAGCAGCGAAAACAAAGATGAAAGCAGGGCCACTGGGAGAAAATCTCCACTGAACAACTAATTCCATCAACTGTCACCTGGCAACAGCCATCCCATTAGGCTGCAATAGAGGAGAGACAGGAAGCATGACCACTTCATTGGGTGTGATGAAAGACCAGCTCCCATTTGGTTCCTCTCCTTTCTGAATGTTTTCTGGCTAATCATAAAGAGATGACATGCAATTTTAAATACTGGTGCCTGAATATTATTTTTTTCCTCTTCCCTCCTCAGCCCCTTTTCTTTTTGTGTTGTTCTTTCAGATTTTAAGTCCAGCAGACAAGAAGCTGTCTTCATTGTTATTGATCTTATGTAAGCTACTGTGGAGGCCTTATTTGCTGACAAGTTGGGTAAAAATACTTTAAACAGATAAATTGATAGATAATTACATATTCAGTGTTTTCAAACAAGAAGTGTATCCCAAGGGATTTTGATCACATACCCTTGTCCATGTGGGATTTTGTAGCTTGAACTTAGGGATGGGATGTTTGTGTGTCAGCTGTTTGCTGTTGAGCCCTGTCTAGCTATGTAAACAATTGGCTTCTGTGTATCCTATCACCTATGAATTGCTGAATACCACACGGCAGCGAAAGATACACCTAAAATATCCAGTTCAAAATGTGCTAATTCTACTGGTAGATGAAGAGTGGGAACCATGTAGCCCTCCAGAAATCGTTGGACTGTAACTCCCAAAATCATCAGCTATTTTGTTTAAGATTGCTGGGATCTGCAGTTTAATGGCACCTGATTTCCACTCTGTAATAGGTCAAAGAAACTGCTGCTGCTGCTACTACTATTACTATTACTACTACTACTATTACCAATAATAATAATAGATGGTTATAGGTAACCATCTATAAGAAATAACAGCCTACAAGAAAGCCTCAAGATGCTGGAAAAGGCTGATTGGAATTGCCAAAAGAATGTGAGTAACAGTTTGGAGTTTTCCTAAACTGAAAATCTGTTGGTTCAGGAAGAACCAAACTGATGATGTTATGAGAAGAACATTCATTGCCAAGTTCTAAACATGCTAGGTTCTTTTAACTACATCTTTAACAGCCATTTGACCTGACAGAACTTAGAAAAGAGGTGTGTTTTTTTGGGCTACATCTCCCAGAATCCTTCAGGCAGCATAGTCAGAAGAACCAAGCTGTCTGGGTGATACTGGGAATAGGAATCCAAAAAAATAACATTTCCAAGCACTAGACCTGCAGCAGTTAGGACAACATTAATCTCGATGTCATGAAAAATATTGCCAGCTGTTTCCACACATGAAAGCTCTTATAGGCTGCCACCCAACCCAGCCACTTGGCCAATTTACAAAATCTTAATGCTTCTTGTTTTGTATCTTTCTCTGTTTTCCATAGGAAATTGATCCTGTTAAAAAAAATTCCACCATTCACAAAGACTATTGCACAAAAAGTGGTGTTGGTAATGGAATATTTGTAAACTCAAAACTGCAAGCCCAGTTTGAACTGTAATAGGGATCAAACCATAAGAGACACAAATGGATCTAGGAAGGTCATTACCTTGGAAAATGTTGGACCTCAGGTTGTAACCTAGCTCATAATAATCAGCATAAGGTGAAGATGCCATGGGGTTCTCTAGTGGCTTGAATGTCCAGTCACTGAGGCGTTTCTGCCCTTGAATCAGTCCAGCCTCACAGAGAGCACGGCGTGCCTGGAAAACATAAGTCAAGTCTTGTTGACCTTTGAAGGAACTCTCCACAGTGCTGACTGCATTCCACAAAAATAGGTTCAACAAGTCTGGTAGCTCCTTTAAAGTTTAGGTGGCTTGATGATTACTACTAGGAATCACCTGGTAGTATCAATGAAAACTGAGGCATCAAAAATGTGGTTCTCAATTTGGCATTTGATATTTCAAATTAAAAAGAGCTGCATGTGCTATGATTGAGGCATTCTAACCCTCTTGAAATGTAGGATAATTATTTTTCCTTACCTGTTCCTCAGAAATTAGCTTCTCTGTCATAGTTGTGCCATACTTGGCCTTGATATTGGCAGGTATTAGACTGTTTTTCTTCTCCTGCAGGATTTTTCCTTCTGCTTTAACATCCTGCCCGCTTGAGGCCAGGGACTCTTTGGCACTTGAAATGGTTCCAGGTTCTTTCACATCTTCACGACTGCCTTTTAGGATCTTTCGGGAAGATCCAAATAATGGGGTCCCAAGAGGTCGATGCTGCCTGACTGTTGGTTCACACGAATCGCTAAAGACATCTTCCTTTTCTTCTTGGTTAGAATTGGCAGGCTGCCGGGAACTTGTGAGCCTTCCACCTTGATGATTCCCTGCTCCCTTCGGAGGTGTGCTGCCTGGGCTATCCTTCTTCCCAGAAGATATTTTTGGTGAACCACTGTGAATGCACAGGGTGGAAGGAGTTTTGGGCCTGAGATTCTGTTTACTGATGCTTCTTGTTTGGAAATGCTGTGTGGAAGGGGATGCCTGTGGCATTGTTGAGGGTCTACCCATAATGTTTCTGTTCTCTGCTAGGCTGTTGGAGTTCTTCTGGGAGGTCCTACTGGAGCTCCTGGAGGGGGGTCTTTTGTTGTTGAACTGTACCCCATTCATGTTGGATGTGACCTGCTCCTTGTTTCCATATCCAGGCGTTTCTAGTAAACAGAAAGGAATGTATAGCAAGTGGGACTAGTAAAAGAATCTTTCAGTGTGTCATTACTCTTTAATAGGAGTGCTCTTGGTCAGGGTTCCAGCTAGCCCACCTCTCAAATAATGCTCCATTCTGTTTCCCTCATCTCAGTTTTCTGCTTTCTTTTCCCAACAATCTATGGCTGAGATCCTGCATTGGACAATATATAAAGTTCTGTCCAGGTGGAACTATGATACATCTTCCCTTTTCCCTCCCAAAGGACCATGGACGTGTGTGTATATGTGTGGGGGCTCAAGTACTTTCCAAGTCTAGGCTGGAGAGGGATGAACCCATTCTGAAATGATTTGGAAAAATTGGCCAACCAAGACTCCCATGTAGTTGAGCCTCCTTGGGGATTATCAATCAGAAATACATTAAATGACCAAACATTAAGAAATATTAAGGCACTGGTTGTAGCTTAGCCTTCCAAAAATGATAAAGCCTGTTTGCAACATTGCCTATGTATACTTATATGGGAGTAAGCTACACTAAACATATGGAGAGCACTTCTAAGTATAAACAATGCTTACAAGAGTCTTCATATTTAAGAAAGTTTGAATGATAATATATAAGGGAAAAAAAATGCCCTCATCCTGCAGGTATCTTCAAGCAGGCAAAATTAAGAATATTCTGACTGCCAGTGTTGAGTCCACCTCCTATTCTTAAAAGTAGTTTTAGAGTCTCTGCATTTCCCTTCATTGTGCAAGCCCCCCTTCCAATGGTAGATGGAGAGCAAGTGGCAGCAAAGAAGCTTCTGGCTATGTGCCTGTAATCAAATGCACAACAACATCATCCTCTGAGACCTCTGGAGGGTAACCCAAAAGATTCCACTAGATGCCTTTCTCATTCTGCATTTCTTCTCTGAGGCCTCCTGTTCTCCACGAGCCCCTACATGGCCATGAAATGTGCGGTGGGAGCAAGTCCTGCAGGGGTTTCAATCACCGTGCAAGAGAAATAGTGATCCCAAATGTTCAATATGTAGGCTTAACTGAAAACCACTAACAGGATGCTAGCCTACATTCCACAGCAAATGACCATCCTGAATTCTCACAGAACCAATTTTTGGGAGGAGTGGTTATGATTCTCTTATGATTTTTTTTTAAAAGAGATTTTTAAAATTTTTAAATGGTGCAATTGCCCAAACATGCTAATCCATTCTCTTGTTTTTCAGTGACAACTCAGCTTTGTTTCTGTAAGTGTTTGCAATCTGAGTACACTGTTTGATGTGGGGTGGATGGAAAAGGTTAGAAACTCAAGAGTAATTGATCCCAGGTCACCCCTCTTTTTGTGTTCATCAGAAATATAAAACAACTTGTAGCTAGATGAAGGAAAGTAGTGTAATCTTTCTGGTTTTGCTGTGGTTGAGTCCGACACCCATATATCCATATCGCTAAAAATGCATAACAGTTGCCACCAATTCTAAAATTTGTGCTGAGTTAGAGAACCCAATCTTCAGGTCTCCCAACTCTTGAGAGGCTCTGGGAACACTGCTACTACACACTGCACAAAGGATCAAACAGTCAAGCTCTAAATAGAAGTCCTTGTGACTGAGAATAAGAACATCTTCTTAACATCTTTCCGCCATCATTCTATATCAAATTCAGCAGAATCAGAGATGAGTCCTTGGTATTTGTACAGCATACATTTTATGGTACTCCTTGCTCTGACCCTGCTTCAATAAAATCCTGCAAGAGACCTGTGCATCTAAATGTGTGTCTCATCAGCTCACACACCCATGAAACACCTTCTGTACCAAGTGGCCACAAGTCCATCTGGAGCGCATGTGTATATTTCCAAACATTTCTAAGCCACTCGTCAACTAAACATTTCCAAGGTAGTTTACATTTTTAGCTGTCTTATCAATCAGAGATTTTATTCTTGGATCTATATATCTTTTTAATCTGTCCATCCATCTGTGTAACTGCCATTTATAAAAATAAACCATAGGAATGCATTTTTTTCTTCTGTAGACAAAAGTCTACTGAGATGGGGCCTAAATACCCTAAAGGTGCTAGGGCCTGTCTGATCTTGGAAGCTAAGTAGGGTCAGCCCTAGTTAGAACTTGGATGGGAGTTGGCCAATGAATACCAAGTGCTGTTAGTCTATATTTCAGAGGAAGGAACTGGCAAAACCATCTCTTACCTAAGAAAAATCTATGAAATTCATGGGGTTGCCATGTCAATAGGCGATGTGAAGGCACATACACACAGAAAGCATTTATTTATTTACATGCAAACCTGCAAACCAGTCAGAATCCAATCACATATTAGTGGGTCTTGAACTGGGAAATGTGAGGTAGTGTTATGAGGCACCGATTTGATCAGATGGTGACCATCCAGCTCTGGTAAAGGAAAGAACTTCAGAAAAATCAGCCATACCAGTGAGAAAGATGCTTTACGTTGACAGGTCAGAATGTGCCAGTGGTACTACTTGATCTTTATAAAGGCTGCTAGATCAGCGTTCTTGGTTGGTTTGAGTGGACCAAAAAGATAGATGAAAGATAGATGTCAACAGATAGATGACATTCCTGGCAGCTGGGTCTGATACTAGGGATGTAAATCATGTATTTCAATCTTTCATTCAAGAATTGCATAATTACGATAAATTTCTTCCTGGTGGAATGAGAGAATGTGCAATTTTTGTACAGCGTTCATGGCCTGGGAAGTCTTTCTCAATAAGTTATTTTTCTATGCAAAAACATGGTGGAGAGGAGGGTTGCATAGAAAACTTTCTGCACAAATGAATTGCTACCAGAAAACTTTGCATGATGGAAACTGCAAGATTTCACTGACGTTCTAATTTTCCTAACAAGATTTCCCAAATTTGGGAGTGCCCATTTTTCAACTGAGAAACAAATAGAAGCAAAAATTCTTCCCATTTCTAGCTGAACCCAACCAATAAAGTGATAACAGGCTAAATTCACAGAACATGGGGATATGTTGATCACTTTCAGAAGAGATTGTTACAGACTTCTCTCTTCTTACATCACTTACCTGCTGGACAACTGGCTGCTGTGGTTTCATGATCTGTGGCGGCAGGGGTTGAGAAGGCCATGTCCATGGGCACCTGGTATAAAGAAAAAGAAAGTATGGACTGTTTGAATTTGTAAAGGTTTGTAATAATAAACAGGAACATGCAGCTCACAGCCCATTCTCTTCATTACTATAGTATACCACCGGCTATCCTGTAGATGTCTCCAGATTTCAACTTTTTCAGATGTAATCTTCATAATTCTTTATAAAAAATAATAAATAAGTAATATATTGCTCCTATCTGTTCCAATACGACTTGATATGATATTATAACACTTCATACAACGCTGGAACTTTGAAAACAGATGAAATTTATGGCTGCTGGTTTCCTAATGCATCTTTAAGATCTTCATTTAAGGAGAGCTTGGAGAAGTTCCATCTTCATCCTCCACCTGCTCCCAGCTACTGGCCAAAAAAGAGAGTCATAGACTCATAGAGGTGGAAGGGGCCTATGGGTCCAACCCCCTGCTCAGTGTAGGAACAGTGCCAGAAATTCCCAAAGCTCTGAAAAATCTGTTTTATGTTCTGATATTAACTCTTGTATTTGTAATAATTTATTCACATTAGTATATTATTTGATCCAAGTGTCCCTGGGGCAGTTGCTCACTATCTTGTTCTCTATCTATCTATCTATCTATCTATCTATCTATCTATCTATCATCTATCTATCTATTTTAATAATTAAATGTGAGACAAAGAAGGGTCCAGCTTAAGCTGGTAAAAGAGAGACAACACAGATCTGAGAAAGGACATGGGGCTAGACAACCTGGTACCTATTAGGGAGATCCAAGTCTCACTTTTAAATATATCATTTAGCAGAGTTTGGAATTTTTTTTAATGGATCATTAGCACTGGTCATTATTTTAAAAATGTATGGCATTAGCATTAACATTACTCGTTTTACAAATGATACATTACTAATGCTTTCTTTTTTAAAAAAATAATTAAAGCCTTAAAAATATAAAATGGCATAAAATGGCCACACTTCCAGTGATCGTCTCTCCAAATCCAATGTTTGGGGAGTAAAAGTACAATTTTTGATATATGTACTCATAGGCCCTTTCCGCACGATGTTGCTGTCCTGTTTCTCCCACAGGATGGCAGTGGTTGGCAGGTTGCGCTTCTGCATGACGTTGTCGCTGTCCCGCTGCCATCCTGTCATACAGCATCATGCTTGCGCAGTTTTCACAAAATGGGAAAAATCCATTTTGCGTCTGCGATCGTGTGGTGCTGTCATCACTTCTGGCCACTTCTGAGGAAGCTCATTGGCAACACTTCCTTATGTAGCGCAGCAATGGGAAAAGCCTGGCTGCACTGCGGAAGGAAGACGTCGTGCCATTGCATTGTCTTCCGCATGGACCGAGTGGGTGCAGAGGGGAGCATTGCTGATGCAGTCCCTTCTGGACCCGGGACTGCAGCAAGATGACGTGGAAGAGTGTTGTCATGCAGAAATGGCCATAGATCAATACACGCATACACCACCGTTAATTTGTTGGGAGAAAGGGCGTTGCATTTCTTTGTTATAACAAAAAGATAAGTTTCTTACTTATGTAATTTCTATAACATGCTATTCTTTTTTTTTTAAAAAAAGTTCATCTTAGATGGCTCCACATGTCATACCACATTGCCCAACACCTTGTTATCTTCATAATTATGACAGTCAGGCTTACAAATTAGGTGTGGTCCTCCATCTTCTGTTTTTTCAAACTTCAGGCCGACATATTTTGATCCATGTTGTTGTTGTTGTTGTTGTTGTTGTGTGCCTTCAAGTTGTTTCTGATTTATGCTGACCTTAAGGTGAACCTATCAAAGGGTTGTCTGAGGGTTGACAGTGTATGATGTGTTTCCAACTTACGATGACCCTAAGGTGATCCTATTACAGGGTTTGCTTGGCAAGATTTGTTCGGAGGGGGAATGATTTTGCCTTCCCCTGAGGATGAGAGCGTATGATTTGCCCAAGGTCACCCAGTGGGTTCCCACGGTCAACAGGGGATTCAAACCCAGGTTTCCAGAGTCGTAGTCCAATGCTCAAACCACTACATCATGCTGGCTCTAATACCTTGCTATCTTCGTAATTATGAAAGCAAGATTTGAAAATTAGCTGTGGTCCTCCATCTGCTGTTTTTAATTTGGTGCTGATATATCTCTGATCCATGTGTTTGACTTACTATATGCATGACATTACAAAGGGTTCAGCTGACCTGGTTGGTTTGTTTTTAAATCAAATGCCCCATGACTTTATGGCTGCCAGGGACAAATAATTTTATCTCAGGATGTATTGAGTATCACCATGTTGTGCCAGTGTTAACAAGTATCTAGATATATAGTGCCAGGAGTCCTTTCTGGCCTGTGTTGAAACCCTCCAAATTTCCTGAAACTACTTCAAGCAATCATACATGTATGAAACTGTGAAAATTACTGCCAAATTCCCATTATTTCTGGAATCTGGTGTGGAATCTTTGTCGCTTCATATGTTGTAGACTTCAAATCTCAGAAGTCCCAGCCAATATAGCTGATTATAAGTGGTTATGAAGATAGCTAGTGTGGTGTAGCGGTTTGACCATTGAATTACAATCCTGGAGACCAGGGTTCGATTCTCCGTTCAGCCATGGAAACCTACTGGGTGACCTTGGATGCATCACACACTCTCAGCCTCAGAAAACCTAGTGATAGATTTACCTTAGGGTCACCATAAGTCAAAAACAACAACATAAAGCACACAACAACAACAACAACGAGTTGTGAAAGCTGTAGATTGAAACATCAACGATACTAAGGGGCCTAAAATATGTAGGTTCAAGTCAATGATATCTTTGGCAAACACAGGTAGTTACATTTAGGGATGGAAAAGAATTTATTTCTATTTTTTTTAAGACACAGTTATCCAGTTCAGGATTTTCAAGACCAATAATGAAAGCGCAACCCCTTTTTTCAGATTCCTAACTTTGGGAAGCAACTGTTGAGTATAGATGTTTCTTCCACCCCAGTTCTCAGTTATATGTAGATAAATCGGCACAACTCAAAGTGTGTATATTTGAAAAAATTTGCACAAACATGTAAGAAAAGTGTGTACAAAAAAATCATAAAATCCATTTATGTTACATACTATATTATGTTACATGTCATATTTGAAAAACTGTGTTTATGTAACTATCTTAAGAATTGACATCATCATCATCACCATCATGAAACAGTGTGTACCAGCAAAAGAGACAAAAAAAATTCACAACCCAATACAATATAGAGGCGTGCAATAAAAATGAGACAATATTGCGAGGGATTCCTGTGGCTGCCTGCATTTCTTCCCATTTCCCCTTCCCCAGTTCGTGACCTACAGGAACAATAGTATCGTTCTTTGCCCTGAGCATCCCAGAAAGTTGCACACATGACCTTTACCATCCCCCATGTATTTTCACCTGAATCACATTCTTCACTCTGCTGGTATTTCTTGGGCAGGAAGACATGAGACAGCTCTCTCGTTGGAGTAGGTTAATACCAATTTCCTCCAGCTGTTGTAGGTACTGGAGCACTGGGCTAAGTTCCTTTGGCTGCTGGTCTAAGGTATCAGCTGTTGCCTCAGGCTGCACTAGTTCTTGGTAAAAGTCAGTAAACTCTTCCGGGTGCTGTAAATATCTCAACACGGGGCTAATCTCCTCAGGTTGCTCTATGTATTGGAACAAGGGATTGCTCATCTTTGGCTCCTGTTGGCACTGAAAGCAAGGGCTAAGCCCCTCAAGCTCCTTCTGGTATTGAAGCAAGCCACTGGTCTTCTTAGGCTGGTGTAGATATTGGCTGGCCAGTTTCAAAAACCCCTTGGCTGGGAAGAGCACCAGTATGACAATAAATGAGCTATATACGTGCCAGGCATTTCCCAGGACTGCCAACCAGATGTGGCTCCAAATCAGTTGCCAGAAGTGGCCAAGGAGAGCCTCACATGCCTGCCACATGTGGTCTGGACTGGCAGCAAGAGAGCGGTGAGGCTCACTGCATTGACTTGTGGCTAAAAAGCAAGGTCCTTTGTGTAGGTCATATAGGCCTCAAGACCTTTGTCTGTGTGTGTGTGATTGCCTGCCCAGGGGAGGGGATTATATATATTTTTTAGTCTCTGAGGTGCCCAGAGGTTATGTTGTCTTCACAAAAGTGTGCCTCACCTCTTCCATGGTCTCAACTGAGGTGCCAAAATAGTTCTTGTGAGTCAAGCAGGTCCTTGCCAAGTGTGGAAGTAGAGACAATGAGGTGGAACTATGAGTAAGTTACCAAGGATGGTTGCTAAGGAACGACCATTCCCATCTGTGAGCTGTGGTTGTCATGGGAACCCAAGTAAACATAGGTACCAGTTGAAAATCATTTTGTCCAGCCAAGCAGTAGTTCATACACCAACACAGTATGTACTGTGGTTTTCTAGCTCTTCTCATGTAATGCTAAGATTACCATCGATGAACTGATGGTATCTTGTATACCGCCTTTCACATATAAATATACCATAGGACAGCTCAAGTGAGAAATGCCAAAATATAGTTGTATATGTGTGTGCATGCTTTCAAGTCACTGTCATCTTATGGCAACTTTGTGACTTTCCTTCTTAGGCAAATATAATTAACATGTTGCCAAGAAAACAACCCACGATGAAAGCAACACATTTTCTAAATTCACTATAGCTTCACAGTTGTTTGTGGCTCCTTTCTTCCTATGATGTCAAGGCATCATATACATCTTCACTAACTCCCCATGGCCAATGAAAGCAATGCAGGATATGTATGTGACTATGTTACTTTTTAAAAAAAAAAAAAAGAAATGCAGTCACACTGGATCAGATTGACAGGGGTGTTGGGGAAGGTTAATTCTTCTATCTCTCGTCTGTTTCCTCATTCAAAATTCCCCCAAGCTACCATTAAATTTGCAGGGTGGGGGAGAGTAATGGTGGGGAATTTTGGCCTGCTCCCCCATTAAAAGCCCCCCAGTGGCTTTTAAGGAAAGTGATTTTTGACAATGAAACCAATATGGAAATGGAAGGGTCACATCTCCCCACACTTCACAGCACTGCCTCCCATCCTCTGTTCATTCCCTTTCTTCTCTAGATTACATTAAAAACACAAGACACACAGTTAGAGGTCCAATTATTGATCTCCTAGGTCAGCGTTACTCAGCCAGGTGATGTACAGACCAGTGCTGTTGGCTACTGGTCTGCAGCAAGTTTCCAAGAAAGAAACAGTTACCAGAAAGGGGCACTAATCTAGTGAGATCTAGTAGTCACGCGAGACTTCAACTACCCTGATATTTGTTGGAAGTCACATTCTGTCAAGAGTGTAAGGTTGTACAAATTCTTCCCTAGCTCTGCAGATAATTTAATTGTACAAAAGATGGAGGAAGCAACAAAAGGATCATCTGTTTGGATTTGATCAGTGGGGTCAATGGAGTGGAAATAGTGGGATCCTTGGTTGGGAGTGACCATGTCCTCTTGGGATTTGTTATACAGAGAAAAGCAGAAGCCAAACATAGGTACTCAATCTAGACTTCAAGGAAGCTGATTTCAGTAAGTTTAAGGAAATACCGGGTGAGATCTCATTGTCAGAAATGCTCAAATGTAAGGATGTTCACAATGCCTGGAAGTTTCTTAAAGGTTTGATATTAAAGACCCAGTTGTAAAGAATTTCAGTGAGGAAGAAAAAGTGGGAAGTATCTAAAGACACTAGGGTGGATTCAGACATTGACATCTTTTGTATCGAAGATCTTCTGGTCTTTTGACATCATATATTTACATTTTCTTTCATTGATCCAAGGAACCTGGCTTAGTTTTGGACATGATCTCCCAAACAGATTTTCTTCTGTTGCTTTCTGCTTAAAGATTCATATTACAAAACTGGTGTTTTTACTGCCATGCCACATGATATCATGTAGTGCTTTGATATCTGAAAAAATTTGGAAGGGGATAGTGGAACTGAATGAGAAACAGTGTGCTGGGAATGAGGAAATGTTGTTTAATGATCTTTGATGAGACGGAACAGATGCAGCCACACTGTGCATTGTCATATACCAGAAGTAGGTTACTTGTGGTGTTCCAGATGATATTGGACTATAATTTATCTTTCACCATTGTCTATGCTGGCTAAGGCTGATGGAAGCCCCAAAATGCCTAGAGAACCACAGACTGATTTAAGCAATGGAAAGCCAGGATATGTATACCATGAATGCTAATACAGCAGGACCCTTGTATCTGCTAGGGATTGGTTCCAGCCCCCCCCCCCCAGATACTGAAATCCACAGGTAGTAGCGAACACCCTGTCAACACCCCCCCCAAAAAAAATGATTTTAAAGTACAGTTCTCCTGCAGCAGTGTGTAGGGCTGTCTATCACTGCGTCCCTGCACGCCCTGGGGCCTGAGCTCGCACAGGCACCCAGGATCAAGCCCGCAGTGGCATGTAGGGCCAGGTATTGCCACATCCCTGCACGCCCTGGGGCCTCAGCTTGCGCGGGTGCCCAGGATCAGGCCTGCAGGGGCATGTAGGGCTGGCTATTGCCACATCTCTGCATGCGCCGGGGCCTCCACTCGCACGGGCACCTAGGATCAGACCCTCAGCAACGTGTAGGGCTGGTGTTTGCCACATCCCTGCACGCCCCGGGGCCTCCGCTCACTCGCTCCAGCCGGCAGGAGCATGCAGAGTAGGCAATCTCCTGTTCTTTGCACACCCGCCACTGCCACCCATGTGGGTGCACTGGTTCCAGCTGGCAGGGGTGTGCAGAGTGGGTGATCTCCCATTCTCTGCATGCCCATCGCCAACCACGAATAACTGAATCAGCGGATAATGAATCTGCGGATACGGGGGTCCTACTGTAGAGACAATAATGGAGACTTCTCTGTTTTAATATCAACCACAGGCAATAATAAAAGGCACAGACAGAAAAGACTTCTTGACTTGATTTTTTTAAAATTTAGCTATCTGATTATGAATATGAAAAGCAATAATAATGGATTAGAAAATATAAAATTATAAAAGACTAGGAATTTCATATATTCCTCCACTTTTTGTTAGACCTTGTTAGAAATGATTAAGAAATTTCACAGCATGAAGGAAGGAGGACCACACAGTAGATGGATACTCCTTAAGTCTTCTTGCGATTCCATTCTGAAATTCTGAGCTCTGGTGAGGCACGGCGAAACCATTCCGACCAAGATCCATCATAGACAGCCACATCTGGTTTACCACAGAGATAGGCTGCCAGGGCAATGTGGCATGCTGTGACCCCCTTGCGGCATGTAGCGATCAGTGGCTTGGAGAGATCTACTTTCTTCTCCTGGAACATGCTTCGGATCTCTTCTGGGCTCTTCTCAAATCCCTCCTCAGTCAAGAAATTGAAAAAAGGCATATTCAGAGAACCTGGGATGTGGCCTGGTTCAAGCCCTAGAATAGAAAGAATACAAAGGAGACATAAGGAAAATTTTCAGAAACAGTTCATGTTGCTATAATAGTAATACAATCAACCAGTACATCTTTGATCTGAAAGAGCCAGTGACCGTTTCTGCCTGAAAAATGAAGGTGACAAAGAATTCTGCTCAATCTTTGAGGTATCCTGTCTCCTCTGATAACCTGCCTCAGTAGTGATATATCAGGAAAGCGTGGCCCAGCTCTGCGCGAACATAGGAAGACTCAGTTAGCTGAGATGAAAATCCTATTTTGGAGTGAACAACTATGCGTTTTTCATTCCATGCTCCTGGGGGACTGCTCCATCATTTTTTTTCTCTGACCAAAAGTAATGTGACATCACTTCCAGTTCAGGCTTTGGCCATTTTCGAGGTACTGGGGGGCAGGAAGGTAAGGGAAACAAAACTGCTACATTTTGGAGTAAATTAGAACAATTTGGGGTGATTTGAAGGCTAAAAATTACTTTAAAAACTTTCAGGCTTTGGGGTTGTCCTGGGGGCCTGCAAATATGGGGTTGTAGTGGCACATTTCCCACCGCTCAAAATCTTCCCGACTCTGGCCTGTGTAATCTGACATTCTGTTCTCAGAATGGACACAAAATGATTACAAGAATCCTACAAGCAACAGTGCTCTCCCTGCCATGCTTCCAAGCAACTGGTAGTGAAATTCATCTTGTTCCTCATATATGTTGGAATTGACAAGACTCACAACTCTAGTTATTATGGGGTTAATTGGTCTATTGGTGTTATAGAGGACCTTCACCTGCTATTGTTATTGGAAGCAGGTGTAAAGGCTCTATAAGAGTAGCATTGTTTTAGTGGATGCTTACTTCCACTTCCTGATTTGCTGTTGCTGCAGTTTGTATCATATTCTGCTTCATTGTGGTATTGTATTGTATTTTGATATATTTTGTATTTTAACTTGCCAAACTTGCTTATGTTCTCTTTTAACCTTTTGTATATTAAGAATCTATATACTATGCTTATTTTTAACTACAATATATAAAAGACTATTTCTCTTTCTTTATTTGTCTTCTGAATTCCCTTTTTATTTACAACAATATATAGGAAGTATGATGTTGGGCTCCAAACCCCACCAGTCCCCGCCAATAGGCAAGGAGATATGAGTTGAAGCCAAACAACATCTGGAGGGCCACAGGCCACACATATTTTATATCAATCAATGTATCAACCAACCATTTTATTTATATCCTACCTTGTCCCCCACAGTGGGATAGCTGTATCAGGGATAGGAATCACATTGGCCTCCAAATGTTGGACTGCAAGTCCCAGCTGCTCTAAATATCATAGTAAATTGTGAAGAATGCTGGGAGTTGTAGTTCGACAGCATTGGGAGGACTACACAATTTTCATCCCTGCTTAACCCAGACATGTCAAAATATTCACATAAAAAGAAGATAGGTAAATACCCCAACTCTACACTTTAGGTACAAACCAACAGTTTTATTGGCCTTTACTTCCTAGGGAAGCTGCAACAATGCCTTTTTCAGTCTTGGGCCCAAATCCAATTGCTACTCTCAAATTCCTAGAAGCAGACCCATCAAATCAATGACTAAATGATGTCAGCTTTGTTGTCAATTCCATTGATTCAATGGGTCTGTTCTAGTTGTCAAAAGTAACCTGATTTAGGTCTTGAGAGTTGGGAAATACTACTGAGGCAAGTCAACTCTCAAGGATCTGTTTACTAATGAACACAAAATGTTTCAGTCAACTGGGCAGAGCAAAGTAAACAATTATTTTCAGTTCAATATTTTGAGCCTTGTAATGTCATCCAGGGGAAGTCAGGAGCTCTTGAGCCAATTCCTGGGGAGCACAGAGGAAGCTAATCAAGAAACAAATGAGACGAAAAATGTCCATCTGGAATGATGGGAGACAACTATGGCACATTTCCCGGATATCTTTCCAAAGAGATGGCTGCTTTTCTTGCTTGTATGTGTGTACTGGAGGGGGAGCCAACTATACCACTGTTGTTTGCAGCCTCACTTTGTGATGCTATTTTTGTGAAGGGATGCCACAATGCCACGCCACAATCCATCTCTGAATCACAATGTGAAGCATTTTAAATGGGTTATCTTGGGGGGGGGGAGGTGGATTCATCTGAACAGATGGAAAAATGAACCTCCCACTGAGAGAATATTTTGACACTGTGGTTACCAGTGATATTGTGAGGGCAGGATCTGGGGGCAAATGTCCAGAGCCTACTGAATAGAAGGGGAGCAAATGTAGCAAAACTGATGGTTCCTCACTTGCCTGGTCTATGGATGCCCAGGTGTACTATCAGAGGAGACAGAACATCTGGAAGACTGAGCAAAGTTAGAGAATCAGCCATAATTTGCTTCATTTATAATAGAACATATTTCATGCTCTTATATGCCTCAACCAAAGAAAAGGTTTTGATCAGTGTCTGCATAAATACTGCAACAGAGGAGAGTAGTAGAACTGGGAGCAGTTTCAGAAGAGTAGGGCTGCCTTTGAGGAATGTTTGAAAACCTCAGCTGGTACAGAGGTATAGCCAGAATGTTGTCTGGGGCCGCTTATCGGTAAGGTTGACATATTGCAGTTCTTCAAATCAAGGCACCTAATCTATATGTTGTATAGATTATTCTAATTATGCAAATTACTCTAATTTGCATTTTATATATGCAAATTAGGTATGCTATTTCCTGCATTTTTTTTGCTTCCACTATCATACTATTCATACTTCATACTATTTTTTTCAGTTACAACTGATCTGAAAGAACCAGTATAGACTCAAGAATGATGTTCAAAATGCTGGACTAGGAACAAAGAGAGGCAAGTTCAAATGTCTGTTTTGTCATGCAATTTACCATAGTGACTTTGGGCCATGACAACCGCTCACCAAGGCTTACCTTGAAAGGGCTGTCATGTGAATTAACTGGGTGGTGGAAAGTGTGTACATACATTCCAAGTGCAGTACAAATAACAGAACAGCAACGTCAGCATTGTGTCATATACAGGCACTTCCAGTGGTATTCTAATCAGATCACTATTTTCACTGATGGCAAAAACCACAGATCCACGAAAACACCACAGGAGGCCCCTGAGAATAACTGCACATGAGCCACAGGGCAAAGTACTGACAACAGCAGTTATGAAAGGGGGAAAACATGGTAAGATTTCCTTCAGAGATACAGATTAAACATTTTATTATATTTTCTGTTTTACAAATATAACATTATCGACTATATAAAAGTCAAAGTTTGTCTGTGAGCTTGTCTGTTTGTCTGTGTCAGGCAGGCAAAGACCTCATACGATTGGCTGTGTGAGGCGAGAAGACCTCACATGATTGGCTGGCTGTGAAGATTCTATGGAATCCTGGGGCTGGCAGTTCAGGGAGGGGCCTTTAGAATTCTCAGGCAGAGTGCTCTTAGGCCTCAGGCCAGTTGCTATGGAGATGAGGCCTAGCAGTAAGAAGAAAGGCAGTGTATTCCCTCAGGAACCCAAACTGTGTATGTAATTGGGAAATATGGCAAAAAGTTACAGGTACTGGAGAAGAAAATTTGGTGAGTTCTTAAGAGAAAAATAAAACCCTGGGCAATGCCGGGTAAATATGGTAGTACAATATAAACATAACATAAAATACAATATTTTATACTTTAGCTACAAAGCAGTCTAGTTTGCCTTTCTATTTACCTATTCAGCTTTTCATCACAGTGTACATCCTACAGTGTACATCTGTAAGAATTAATATGCATCTACAGTAATCTTTCTGTATGTCAGGCCTGGGAAAACTGTGGCTCTCCAAATGTTCAAATCAGTCTTTGCCTCTTGCCCAATGGTGAGATTTAACAAGATTACTAGTTTATCAACATCTGATGGACTGAAGGGTCCCTGCTCCCGCTCTGTGTGAGTCCAAGCCTTCTTTAGGTTTTTTTTTTAATTAAATATGTATCCTACCTTACTGGCAAAATGGACACTAGATTACTACCTCTGGAACTGGGCTGGAGGCAAAGTACAACTGGCATCTATTTTGTCTCATTGTATGGAAAGCCTTCAAGAGTAAATGCAGAGTGGATCATGTGGGAAACTGTATTATAGGGGAAAGTCAGCAACAGTGTGTGGCTTGGCCAGCTGTATCACTGTAACCAAGAACGAAGGCAAGCAAATCAACACCGTGAAAGATCTCAACATCTAACAGGTATCTTAATTTTCTGTCATGCACTTAAGTTAACAGGACCATATCCCACTATCCATCCTCACATTTTCACATATGAAGAGATTAATTAAAAGGAATTTTTGGAAAAATTTCCTTTCCTGCAAGTTCAGTAGGTAAATTTAACATATGAAGCCACCTTAAGAAGCTGTTTGTAATCAGCTAATCTAGTTCTTTACAGCAAGTATACATTGTGTTCGTGAAACTTTGTTCTTCTTCCAGGTATTCAACATGAGAAGTTCCACAGGGTGTGGACTGGGAAGATTAGAAGATTAGAAGAACTCACCACACTTGCTCTGAACTATACTCATAAACAATTATAGACTCTTTTTCAGAAAAGCACTTATCCAAGCATTTGTCAAATCAAGTACAAGTTTATTATTACGGCAGAAAGCCAGCAATATTTGTCAAATCTGTTTTTCTGGTTGTTGCAGATAAATTTATCGCTTCAAATGGCTTTAGCAAATGGACAATAAACTGCAAAGATTAAAACAGGTAAACTAATCTGTAATTCATTCCAGTTAATATAACACCTGTGCAAACATAAGTCCTTTGATATTTTATGAACTTGCATGGCCTTTCAAGCAGGTTGCCTCATATGACAAAAATTGCATAAGCTACACAAGTACTATGTTGCATGTGATAAATGCATATAACATATATTATTAATATGCTATTCCTCTGCAGAAAATGTTGTTTCCTATGCAAATCATCCTCATTGAAAATTTTGTGCAGAACAATACCCAAACTGAAAGATTCTTGTCTGTCCAGGATTCTTCTTGTGAGGGTTTCTTAACACCCAAAAAACGTGCTTTTCAATCATTTTGGAAATATTTGCGAATATTCTTTCCAACCCTCATACAGTAGGATCCAGCAAAAGCTTATTCAGCAATGGCCTGATATACATTTTTCCACATGACTGTAGAACAAAATTTATCCAGATGCTGTGTGGAAACCTCTCAGGACATTCACTCAATTTTTTCCATAAAAGTTAATTCTGTGTAGCAACTGACAGCCCAGTTTCTATATATGTTTACTTAGAAATCTTACTGAGTTCAGCAGCACTTACAGGCATCTGTAATAAGTATGCCTAGAAGTGAACAATTATTACATAAATCTTTGGCAGTCTAGCTATTGAATAATTATGAAAACGATCAGTCCTTCCCAATAGTCCGAAGCCAGCCTGGACAGAGGTAATTTGAGTTCACTTACATGGCTGGTGTGTGTGTGTGTGTGCGCGCGCGCGCGCATGCGTGTATGTATGGTCGTTATGAGGTCTCTTCTTTGATGAGACTGTCTCTTGACATACTAAAACAGCTTATGGGAAGTTCATTAACCTACACAAGATTTTTCAACTCCAGCAAAAGAATGAGAAGAATCCTTTTTTTTTTTGGTGATTTCCATAATGTACACAAAACATCTCTGTGCAAAGCTAGTGTCTTTTCCTTTGGTGAAGCAAAGCATGTACACACACACAAAACTAGAAAAGAAGGACTAGCTGAGTGATCAAAAAGACACAAACAACCCATATAGTGCTTCTTATTTTTCAAAGTTTATGTAACAAGGCACACACTACAGCAGTTTAACTATGTAATGTATGCAAAAATGATTCTCATAAATGCAGAGATTCAGTATCTTGCTGTTTTACAGGTAAGAAGAAAATTGTACAGTTTCTCATTCTTACATGTGAGACAAAGAAAACTGAACTACTGAACTGAGTAACAGCAACAAGTTAATTCCAGAAATAACATTGATGAATAACAATTTAAAAAAAAAAGCTCAGGGTTCTTATTTTACTTTATCATAGATGATTGTCAGTTTCATTTTAAATCTCCAACCATCTTCTGGAATGATGCTGCACTGGCATACACACAATGCAATCCATGTAGGTGGATTGTCATGTGGGATACTTTATATTTTTGTATTTGAATCAATTTCTTTATTAAAAGTATATATAAATCACTTTTTCACCCACTGCAGTCCTAAGGATAATGAACCATATGGAATAATACATCCACTAACATTTGCAACAAATATACTTTGCAACCTTGTTATTGTTGTATGTCTTCAAGTCATTTCTGACTTATTGGTGACCCTAAGGCAAAATAGTCATGGGGTTTTCATGGCATGATTTGTTCAGAGGCTGTGACTGAAAGAGTGTGACTTGTCCAAGATCACCTGGTGGGTTTCCATGGCCAAGCAAAGATTCAAACCTCCACAGTCCTAGTCCAATGTTCAAACCACTATACCAGGCCTTTCCAAATGGTGTGCCATGACACATTAATGTGTCATCTGAAGTGGGTAGGTGTGTCGCCTATAATCTTGGAAAAGTATGTTATTATTTATAAATCATATTTTTAAAAATATAGGAAAGGTTTTCATGAGATGTTGTATCCCCATACGTTTTGTTATTATAATTTATGTATACCATCTGTATCTCTTATAAAGGGTTAGCTTAACCTCCAGTTTGCTAGGAAAACTGAAATTACTGTGTCACGAAATGATGCATGTCTAAAAAGTGTGTCATCAACATGAAAAGTCTGGAAAAGTTTGCTGGCTCTCCCTTTGCAACCTATGCAACAAATGTATTTTGCATTCTTCTCTACATAGGAAAGTGTTTTCCTTGCTGGAATAAAACATAATATTTGAAGGAGTCTTGATTCAGAATGCTGGATCATCCAGGTCTGGTGACACTAGGAAATTGTTAACCTTTTTTTTTTAAGGAAATTACTCAGGAAGCTTTTACCTAGGCCGGCTGCAATTCCTCACGGAGAGGCACAACATATATACACACCTTCTCCCCCTGCTCCATTGCTCTGCCCTTTGTCCAGAAAAATAAAAACAGACAGCTCAGCAATCCCGCATATATTATTGGAGAGTCTAAAGATCATACAAGAAGAGATAATGAACTTTGGACTTCTTGTGTAATTCTTCTGGGAGCTGGCTATTCAATAATAAAAAGACAAAGACTAGTTAAGCTACTCTTTGAATTATGGGAGAATGAGTGGAGGAAAGAGAGAGAGGAGAAAAAAAGAGCTGTGGCAGCCAAAATATCATGTTACTGGAGAACCTGTAACTGTATGCTGAGCTTCTTGGACGTTGCTACTAACGAACATGAATACCAGCAAGTGAACTGGCAGATACAGAATCTTAAAGGAGAAAAAGAATTGTTTCTTCTATTCCTCTGGTAAAAATAACTGCTTTTGCCATATAAGAATGAAAGGGAAGAGGAAAGGTTTAATAAAAAAAACTCTCCAACACCCTTCTGATTGAGGTGGGAGAAATCTTGTCTTCAAATATGCCCACTTTTTCAATAAAACTGGACTTCCATGCATGTTAATTTGGGAAGGATCCTGCTTTGTTGAGATTTACTTCTAGGTAAGCGTGTTCAGAGGACTGCAGCCTAAAGGGTCCAAAGCAGGAGTGGGCAACCTGTGGTCCTCCAGATGGTGTTGGACTGCAACTCCCATGATCGCTTACCACTGGCTGTATGCTCGCTACAGCTGCTGGGAGTTACAGTCCAGTAACATCTGGAGGGCCATAAGTTACCCTCTCCTGGTCCAAAGGAGTGAATCAATACAGTATTAGCAGAAAGTGAGAATGGGCAAAGGTTTACTTCAGAATTAAAGTAACAAGCATTCCTTTGTGGATGAAGGTGACCCCAGCTGGTTCTCCTACCTTCCTTTCCTGGCTCAGGTGCTGTTCCTTTGAATCTTCCTTCGGCTCTGGAATCCACCAGTTGGAAGCGTTTGGATTCAATGTTCTCCAAGATCTCCTCGTAGGTCTTCAAGAGGGACCTGTTCAGGGAGGCTTTAAAAACAGCGGGTTCTGGCCTGCTGATCTCGGATGTCACTGGGTGACTCTCTTTCACCCAATTCTTGAAGCCACCGTTTAACACGGAGACAGTTCGGTGTCCAAACACCCGGAACATCCACCAAGCCCGTGGAGCATAGAAGCTGCCCAGGGCGTCCCCGTCATATACAACAATGTGCGTTTGGTTGCCAATGCCTAGGTGGCCCGCGTATTCTGCAAAGTGCTTCTCACTGGGCAGCATGAGCTCGTAGGGTGAAGACTTGTCTTTGCACTCCTCGATATCAAAAAAGGAGGCACCTGGGATGTGCTTTTCATGAAATTCTTTCTTGGCATCTCTTGTACCAGGTTCATACCAGGAGGCATCCAGTACTCGTAGTTCAGGCCCAATCTTATTGGCCCGTACAGCTTCTGCCAGCCATTTGGTAGAGACCAGGGCCCTATATAATGCTTGCTGCACCATGTTAGCCAAGACTCGTGTGATGAATGAAGAACAAGCAGAAGGAATGGGGAGAAAGAGGAGGAGCTGGGATTCCCAAACTCTGGTGTCTGGTTGCGGCCCAATCAATGGACAAGGGGTGGGGAATCCAGGCTGGAGCTACTTTCATTCCTATTCAGGCCTGCACTTTGGACTGGCATAGGCCCTCCCACAATCAGCTGACAATCCCCCTCCTGACAAATGCTAGTTCAGTTTTGAAAACCTGGAACAAGCATTAGAAGAAAACAAACTGTCCTCTCTCTCTCTCTGTTCCGTCCCAGTGCTTTGTCATACTTTCCCTCCCTCTCATTATTACAGAAGGACTGTAGAGTGAAAGCAACTAAAAGTCAGCTGTTTGAGGACCTGCTGAGAATTAGACGAAATGTCCCGGGTGCCAAAGTAAGTGACGGTGCAACGGTGAGGTGATTGACTGAAACTGCTGTGGGGCAAAATGCGGCCCTGAAAGAGGAACCGGCACATAAAAGTGCCAAGAATGTGGGGTCACAAACGGTAGAGTTCCCTTGCAAATGGAAGGAGGAAAAGCTGTGAGAGCAGCCAGTATATTGGTTTTGAAACACTGGCAAATATTTAAGAATGTCACCCGATTGCTCACTGTGGTAGAGTTTGGACAAAGCTACTTTTTCAGAGCACAGCTGCCAGAATCAGTGGGAGACTTGGGATACTGTGGTCTGAAAGTAATTTTTTTCCAAACTTTGCTTCAAATTTCTTATGAGACAGCAGCCATAGGGGCTGACAGATTCTGGGAGTTGTAGTGCAAAAGTAACTTTTCCAAACATTAACATTGGTTCCAAGAACAGAGCCCCATTGGGAACTTTTATTGCACACACAGCCATTTGTGGTGTGTGTGTGTGTATGTGTGTACTTCCCAAAGCTTTTATATTTAACAGGGAACTCATAACAAGTGGCAGAACAAAATCATGAAAGCAGCAGATGCTGCTGAGCCCTAAATTCTATTCCTGAGAACATGTTGAAAGCAGCCCATTAACACCAATCCTTAACAGGCTTACTGGTGAATAAACTTTACTGAATAAGGGCTTTTCCACACTACATTTTCATACTGCTATTCTTCCACTTTCAACATCCTGTGGAATTCTGTGATTTGTAGTCTACTGAGGCCAAAGAGCTCTCTGGCTGAGCATTCTAAATGCCTCTCCCTAAACTGCAAACCCCAGGATTCCACAGGATATTGTAAGTCGAATAATAGCACTGTAACAGTGTAGTGCGGAAAAGCCCTAAGTTGCTCGTTTTTCCTTGAGTCAGCGGATGAACTCCCTGCAATAATTTGCTCAAAACTCACGGTACGTTTCGTTTCGAAAAGCGAGCTGGGAGGACAAAGCATCGTGGTTTGATCAGTAACCTTTGCGGCGCTACTGACATGACTGGACTCTCCCCACTCTCTTATCTGCCGTCTGGCATCTGCTTTGCTAGAACCACTCCCAACGGGGAACAAAGCTCTCTTTTCCCTTAAAGCAGAATACGGGAGCTCGCCGCCTCTTTCTGGGTTCAGCAGCCTTTTCTCGCAGAAAGTAGCGGCGGACCCGGGATCATTTTTCCTTCCCAAAATTGGGTCAAGAGGGACTAGCGCCTTGTCAAGTCTCACTCCTTCTGGGTGCAACAGAAGGAAGAGAGCTCCACGGGTTCTGCTATTTGGATCTGAAAAGGGGGGGGAGGACGCTCGGATCAGCCATTTTGTACTTATCCCCCCCGTTTCCTGCCGCGAGTTGGTTTGCCCCGGCAACCCTTCCCTCCTACTGGATGGCAAAGTAGGCGGTGGCCCCTTAACTCCACTCAGGAGGAGCCAAGGCGCAAAAGACGGGCCAGGCGCTTCATGGACGAGGAAGTAGCCGCGGCTGCTCGGACCCTGGCGGGGTGAAGCCTTCGGAGCACGTGTCTCACGGTCGGCCTCGGTCCGGGCTGGTGGAGGGGCGCCGAGGTCGGTCTCCGGGACTTGAGCTGGGGGAAGGTTTCGGCCGAGGCTCCGCCCCTGTGCTCGGCGATCATCTGATCTCCTAAAAATTCCGCCTACTCGGGGCAGGGACGGTCTTTCCAACGGGATCCGATACGTGTACAGGGTCTTAGGGCTTCTGAAAGGGGTATTAGTAAGGGTGAGCCCGAGCCAGATGTTTTGGGACTGCAGCCCGCATAGTCTGTGATAATTGACCAAGCTAGTTGGCGCAGATGGGAGTTGTAGTCCAAAACACCTGGAGCGCAGGGGTCGCCTGTCTCCGGGCGCCTGTAGTCAGGCCGTGCTCCTTGCACGAGTTAATCATCAGCCCTCGCCAACCTTGCGACATCCAGAGGGATTAGTTTGCAGTTCCCGTGGACTCCAGATATCTGGGAACGATGGGATTTGTAGTCTATGCCATTCTCAAGGCCCAGGAGCACGTGTCTCTTTATGTCGTCGTAGCTGTCTTCTTTGGAGAAAGAGGCAGCTCTTCAATGGTGTCAAATGTTGTTGGTGCCCTTTTTAGGCGGGGTGGGAGAAGATCGGGAAGTTTTGTGTCTGTAGAAAGAGATTTTGGGGCTCTGTCGGAAATCCGACCTCACTTCCTGGTGCAACAACCCAGTGACCTTTTCACCTATTCCAAGGAGACTTGGGCAGGGCAGTCTTCTTAGGTTGGCACTTGCTATGAATGTCATAATCAGCCCTGGAGGGTTTGAAACTACTAGCCATAACGCGGGAGTGCCTCTGAGCATGTGCAGTGTACCTCCCTAGTTATTGTGAGGCCTTAGGGCCTATTTCCACATAACTAGAAACAGGGAAAAGAATTTGCCAGTTTTCCCAGTAAGCTAGACTCCTGGGCATGCTGACTTTGGAAGACTCTGGACGCAGTAATCCAAAAAAGAAACTTTTCAAGTCCTGTAATGAGGGCCTCCAAAAAGTTTCCTCACCCTGAATGAAGTGAATGGGATGCCAGTTTCAGGGCTAAAACATTTTCAGGAGGTTCAAAACTAGCCAAAAGGGTCTAGGCAGCTGATACCACTGCTATTTACATGAGAACCAGTGTCGGGGGCGGGGAGGTGTTAAGGGTTAGGTGAAACTGAGGATTCCTGGGTTCAAAGTTCCCATTCAGATATAAAAGTTGATTGGATTTAACCTACCTCACAAGGCTGCTGTCATGGTAAAAATGCAAAGGAAGACCATATACCCCCCCCTTGAGCTCCTTGGAGCACACCTCCCTTAATTTAAAGCCCGGGTTCTGGCATTCCAAGAACCTCAAAGGGATGTTAGAACACCAGATGCTTTAACCACTGCACCCACTGGCTCTTTCCATTTAGCTATTATGAGTAGTATCTGTTTAGCTTCAACAGATGTGTCTGACCACCTTTTAAGATTAAGCAAGTTCCCATCACTACATCTTGTAGTAGCAAATTCCGTCAATCAATCAGTTATGAAACTTTGGGCCTTTCTGCACAACACTGTTATAGTGTTATTATTCCATTTTCAACTTCCTGTGGAATTCTGGGGTTTGTAGTTTACTGAGGCCAAAGAGCTCTGTGGCTGAGAATTCTAAATGCCCCTCTCTAAACTGCAAGCCCCAGGATTTCATAGGATGCCAAAAGTGGAATAATAGCACTATAACAGTGTAGTGTGGAAAGGGCATTTGTGAATTATTAAATTAACTTTAGTGTTGTACAGGAGTGCAGCAAATCCTGTTGAGTTCAGTGAGGCTTACTTTGGGAAAATGTGTATAGTAGAGGGGGACAAGTGTTGTTCTCCTTATGTTTTTTGACTCCAATTCCCAGCATTCCTGACTAGAGTGTGTGCTGGCTGGGGCTGATGAGAGTTGCAATCCATCAATCTTTGGAGGCAGGTACTTTGCTTATCCTTGATGTACAGGATTGTAACCTGGTGTGTTTTTAATCAGATGACAGCTCTACATCATTGGTTCCCAACCTTGGACCTCTAGATGTTACTTGATTACAACTTCCAGAATCCTTTAGCCATTGTTCATGTTGACTGGGGGTTCTAGGAGTTGAGGTCCAATAACCTTTTGGGACCCAGGACTAGAAACCATTCCCTATGTGAGCCTTACCACATTTCATTTTAGAAAATAATGTTTGTATGGGACCAAATGTGGTCGGTGATAGAGGAAGGCACTCTGCCCATACTCAGAATTTTTGTTTTCTTTATGTATTTACCTAATTCCTGGTGGTAAGTCCTGCTGTGAGATATTTAAACCACTGTTTGACTCTGCCGAGTAGTATGTACTTGGATTATATCCTGGTTGTTGGCAAAATGTGCCATAGAAAAACTTGAGTCTGCTAAGTAAGGACATTGGCTTTTAGCAGAGGAGACTGGAAGGATGAAATACAGTCAGCCCTCTACATTTGCAGGTTTGACTTTTATGGATTTGATTATTTGTGAGTTTCTCCAACCATTTCCCCCCCCCCACACACATACCTTAAGTGCTTCTTTTCTAGGGGAATCTTCTCAGGCTGCACTGCTGTTTAAAAACCTGCCTCTGGTCCTCCTCCTCCTCCACCAGCCACTGCCTGGCCATGAACCCTTTCCCGGTGCCCCCACCCCCAAGGAAGGAGATGGGCAAGAGAGACAAAGTATAGGGCCACCATGCTGACTCACCCCTTTTCCCTCTCCTTTTCCTAACTGGTTTTGGACCCTGAGTGCCTACCTCCTCACCATGCCTTGGCCCCCTTCCCACAGTAACACACACACATTTTGATATTTGTGATTTTTCCACTTTTGCCCTTAACCTTGTGGAGTGTCAATTGTCTCCCCACCAACACCAATCAGTCACGCCAAGCTGACCTTGACTCCAGACTGATGTAGAAAACAAAAATGTATTTATGCCAATCCATGTTTCCACGTAAACATCTGTTGAAAGCTGAACAGCCTGTGGATCTGTGAATGGCCATAGCTTGGTGTGATATATTTAGATGGAGATATAAGTTCACATATTGCTCTAAAAAAAAGAAAAAGAAAGGTAAATTAAATTGAAACAGGTTAGTGAGAACATCACAGCTAGAGGGTGTCTTGCAGCACCATCATGAGTTGTTCATGGTAGTGGCAGAAATGTGGATGCACACTCATTTGTCATGATGGAATGTCATGCTGGGTCCAAATAAAAAAGGGAAAGGCAAAAGCCTCCGTGCTTTTCCTGGGCCACATGTTCCTTTATAACCAGGAAAATTGTTGGTTTCTCCCTTAGCAATCCTCCAACTAGAATCTTATCTGAAATCTTGGAGAGACACTACCAGGCAGAGTTAACAGTACTGGATTAGATAGATCAGTGGCCTGATTCAGTATTAGGTGTCTCCTCTGTTCCTTTTGCCTCTTGTCTTTTTCCCAACAGCCAGTGTTAGAAGTTGCTCACTGGGCAAAGCAATTCTGACAGAGGAAGCTGGGATTTCATGGCAGAGACTTCTGGCTTGCTGTGGCTCTCTCTCTCTCTTTTTTCCCTTTTCTTTTCTTCAGCTTGCTCTGCAATTTTCTTCAGCTTACTCTGTAGGGTACAGTTTCAAGGCTTGTTGCAAGAGGAGAATGAAGGGGTTGATGCAAATCTTTTGCTTCCTTAGCATGATGCCTTTTCAACCCTTCCTGCTGGCGATAGGCTATCAGCAAGACAGTGGCAGTGGTGCTGTGAACTTCTTTTCTTATTGCAGTGTGTCTGCAAGTCATATCCAACTTATGGTGACCCTGAAGTGACCCTATCAGGGGGTTTTCTTGGCAAGATTTGTTCAGGAGGGGGTTCCCATTACCTTCTTCTGAGGTTGAGGGAGAATGACTTGCCCAAGTTGAGTGAATTTCCCTGGCTGAGCAAAAATTCGAACCCTGGTCTCTAGAGTTGTAATCCAATGCTCAGACCACGGCACCACACTGGCTTGTATGTGTCTGAAAAAACCATGGGTGACATGTGGCCTCCTGTCCATTTTTGCAGCTATTGTAGGTCCATCCCCCAAATGTTTTGTTTCCAATTGAAAAATCAGCTCTTCCAGGAACAGTGATTCTCTCTTAAAACAAGATCCATCTCTTTCTCCCCTGCCCCCATTGTATTGCTGAACAAATTCTTCAGACTGGAGGGTTTCCAGTCACTTCCATTTGTTTTTGGGAGACAATGCAGCCCATGATGGATCCCGGAGGCAGGAAATTTGATCCTTGGACTTCTGGAGTTTGCTCTAACCTCATGGCAAGGAAGGAGATAGCCTGTTTTGAGCTATAGTTTCTCCACAAGGTCTGATCCAGACAATTCGCTCCTGTTTTATAATCATGGTTTAATCCTGAAGGCAGGAAATTGATCCTTGGACTTCTGGAGTTTGCCCTTACCTCATGGCAAGGAAGGAGATAACTGTGCTTTGAGGTGCAGTTTCTCCACAAGGTCTGATCCAGAGAATTTGCTCCTGTTATATAATCAGCGTTTATAGGGAATACTTACCTCCCTATAACTCCCTGCCCAGACCCTGAATCATCAGGAGAGGCCCTTCTCTCAGTCCCACCACCATCACAAGCATGGTTGGTGGGGACCCAAGAGAAGGCCGCCTAGGCTCTGCAACTCTCTTCCAAGGGAGGACAGAATGGCCTCCTCTTTGTTGTCTTTCTCTTAGGAAGCAAACCCTTTTTTATTCCGGCAGACCTTTAAAACAGATAGTTTTTAAAGAACAGACTAAGAGTGCTGTATTATTTTAAACTGAACTGTTTTTAATAGCTTTTAATGGCTTTTTAATCTCTTTAATTCCATGTTATTCTTTTAGCTAGAGATTTTAAGTGCTTTGGTATTGTGACTAGTTTAATTCTATTTTAACATGCGCTTTTTGTATGTTTTTAGCTGTATTGTTCCTTTTAAATTATAAGCCGCCTTGGGTCCCAAGTTTGGGGAAAAGGTAGGATGTTGTTGCTGTAGTTGTGTGTCTTCAAATTATTTCTGTCTTTTGGTGACCCTAAGGTGAACGTATCATGGGGTTTTCTTCGCAAGATTTGTTCAGAGAGGTATTTGCCTTCTACAGAGGCTGAGAGAGTGTGACTTGCCCAAGGCTACCCAGTAGCTTTGCATAATTAAATGAGGATTCAGCTCCTGGTCTACCAGTGTCCTAGTCTAACACCCCAGCCACTATACCACATTAGCTCTCAAAGTAAAATAGTAGCAGCAACAATAACAACAACAACAACAATAATAATAATAAGGCAGCTAGTAGTAGTAGTTTCCCAGCTTGGATATCAGGCAACATAAGAGTCAAACCAGGACCCCTGCAATCAGGAATACAAGGAAGTACTTTGCAGTTCAGTAAACAGCTTTGGAATGCTTGCTATGAAAAGCAGCACAAAAAAAGCCTCAGTAAATAAAAAAGAGAAGGAAATGCTTGTTCTTCCTCTAGCACATCCTAGTTTCTTTGCTCAGGAACCATACCTTGGGAAAGTTCTAGGGATTTTTTTTGCAAGGGATGGGGGAACGGATTAAAGTTGGCTCTCCGTATCTGTGGAGTCCGTATCACAGATTCAACCAACAGTGTCTTGTAAATTTTTTTTTAAAAAAATCCAAAAACTGAATGTTTATTTTGCCATTTTATATAAGGAATGTCATTTTACTACACTATTGCACATAATGGGACTTGAACATCTGTGAATGTTGGTATATATGGGGGGCAGGGCTGGAACCAAATCCTAGTGGATGCTGAGGGCCCACTGTACACCTCCCAGAATCTCCAGCAAACTGGGCCACAAGTCCTGTTGGCTGGGAGATTCTGGGGGTTGCAAGACTCAAACAAGGAACTTTTCTAAGCTCTGCCAAGAACATTACATCTTAGCTTGGCCATAGGACAGGCTGGAGTTTACCTTTTTGTTTACGTACACTCAACCTTCTCAGGGTAATCCTGGACCAGTGCATTCTTTCCTTTGGTTGGTGGACAATAATATTTGTCTTGCTGCTTGGATGCTGTGGGAAGTGAGGGAGAAGAGGCATTTTTATTCTGTAAGAATTTATAGGATTTTTAACTTTTTTTTAATGCAAAGTCCAAAAAAATTACTTCATGATACCAGTTGTAATATTACATAATATTCTAAACAGGAAATAAGAATAAAACAAACAGGTATTAGAAAATTACATAATTTCATGGCATCTTCCATCATATGTACTGTATTCCATATTTCATAATTTCTCTCCTTGCTATTCATCTCGGTATCGCTAACTGATTTTTCTGAGTATAAATAAAATATTATATACAGGCCAATTAAAGTTAAGTTTGTTCCTACCCTTCAAGGGAATGGCAATTATCTATGTATCTTACACCTCCCTATAATGTAAAGCCTCTACTCAGTTCGTTCTGCACTCTACACATTCCTCCTTTTTACTCTACTCCTTTGGATATAGCAAAACATCAAAGAATATATAGTTTTGTGTAAGCCTTTGTGAGAAAGAAAGAACTGGAAAATGTTAGGACTTCATTGGCCACTTCAGAAGACCCCAGATCAAAATGCATCTGGCCTTTATTTGAATGAACTCAGGCTGTTTACTTTGCCTCAGTTATTGATTTGTGCCTTGTGGACCTTCACCCTTATTGCTCTAAGATTGGCCTGTGTATTTTTAAAATCTGAGTTTGTTTCCTACTGTTTTTGTGAGTTATGGCCTATATCCTTTTGTTGTTGTCTTTTACCACAGTGTGGCAAGTCCAGTGAAGTCCCAGGTAACATCTGAACCCAAACAGGACTCAGGCGCAATGTCTCAGCAACTTCTCTATCGCGCTCTGGTGTCTGCTAAGTGGGTGTCCGAAGCAATCAAGTCGTCTCAGAGTGGGTTGGCTGTCCGACTCTTGGATGCCTCCTGGTATCTCCCCAAAATGAAGCGCGACCCTCGGAGTGAGTTTGAGGAGCGACACATCCCTGGTGCTGCTTTCTTCGACATAGACCAGTGCAGTGATCGCACATCGCCTTATGATCACATGCTCCCCAGTGCAGGAGATTTTGCAGAGTACGTGGGCAAGCTGGGTGTGAGCAATGACTCTCATGTTGTGGTGTACGATGCAAGTGATCAGGGCTTGTTTTCTGCCCCTCGCGTCTGGTGGATGTTTCGGGTCTTTGGGCACGAAGCTGTTTCCCTCCTAGATGGTGGACTGAAGAACTGGCTGCGGGAAGGGTACCCTGTCGTCTCCGGAAAGAGCCGCCCCACCCTGGCTGAATTCCATGCCTCTTTGGACAAGTCGATGGTGAAAACCCACGTGGACATTAAGGAGAACATTGAGTCATGTAACTTCCAGGTTGTGGATGCACGGTCTGCCGGACGATTCATGGGGACAGAGCCTGAGCCCCGGGAAGGTAATGCTTCTCTCTAGGCCTCAGGGGTAGAAGAATCAGACTGGCTTGGCTCAGGGACTGACAAAAAAGTGGGAAAGCACTAATTCAGGGACAAGAGGAGAAGAAACCTGTGGAGCAATGGCTCCCAACATGTGAGTCTGTAAATGTTTGTTGACCACAGCTGCCATTGTCCCCAGGCAGTCTGACCAGCAGCATGGGTGATGGGAATTGTAGTCCAGTCATATCTTGCAGTCTGTGTGTTGGGAAGCATTGTTCCAGTTGCCAAGATATGTAATTTAACAGATCTTTAAACAAAAGATGTGGCAACTGCACACTCTTTTGCAAAATGTTTGCTGAATTATGTTAGGCCTAAAGCCAGAGATTGGAAAAATTACTTGGGGGATGGGAATCAGTTAAAGGAACTTAGCCAAGCTCCGATTTTACTTTTCTCCTGATGAATCAGGCATGAGTTTACAGATAGGATTTGCTGTAATAGTAAGACTTGATTTCACGAGTAAGAGGCAGTAGGTGGGCCTCTGTACTAAATTCCACCATAGATTGGCTTAAATCAAGATGATTTAAGCTGCAGTCCTATGTATGTCTACTCATAAGTAAGCCCCATTGAGTTCACTTACAGATTGGGTGTGCATTGGATTGCAGTGTTCAGCTGTTCTTTACAGAGATGAAGTAGAAAAGGGATCAGTTTCAGTCAAGTTCTTCATATTGAAATGCCTGTGTTTCCTGAAGAATCGTTTTGATATGTTGTTGTTTTATTCCCAGGAATTGAGCCTGGTCACATCCCTGGCTCAGTGAACATCCCATTCACTGACTTCCTCACTGAGGAGGGCTTGGAAAAGAGTCCTGAGAAGATCCGGAGCTTGTTTCAGGAGAGGAAAGTGGATCTCTCCAAACCCCTTGTGGCCACTTGTGGTTCAGGTGTCACTGCTTGCCATGTGGCACTGGGGGCATACCTGTGTGGAAAGCCCAATGTGGCCATTTATGATGGAGCTTGGGTGGAATGGTTCATGAGGGCACGGCCTGAACACATCATCTCAGAGGGAAAGGGGAAGTGCCACTGAGCTACAGCCAGCTGCTTCAGCTGGGGCAGAAATGTTGCCTTGACACTGGGAAGAGGACAACCTTAAAAAATCTTAAGATGTCCTGCTGTTGACTAAAGATTTTCTATAATGAATGGGAGAGTTCTGTGCTCCCTTTTCCTTGCCTACTTTTCTGGGCAGGGTTGACATCCCCCTGCCCAAAGGTACCTTGTTTAGGGTAGAGGACAGCACTGATTATAAGATGACAAAATAATAAATATTACAGTGATGAACACAAGAACTTTGGGAGTCCTGCATCACTGGACACAACACAAGTTTATTTTTAGGATTAATCTTGCACTCAGACCATGGCAAATTTTTCATTTTTCCCAGAACTTGGGAAGGTTACTTTTAGGGACTATGATTCCCAGAACCCACATGGCCATGCTGAATGGGGGCTTCTGGGACTCGTAGTCCACAAAGTGACATCTCCAAGCTCAGCATTTTCCTGACTATTTGCTACCATTTTTTCTTCTTCATGGAAATTCAGTTTCTACACATTTTTTAAAGAAAATGTTAGATTACAAAGATCCTGTTTAAAATTAAAAACATCTTAAGGTACACAAATATTCATTGTTTTGTTTTCATTAATCTGTGTGTGTTTTGATGTGCTTCTGTTTCTGAAGCTTGTTGTCTACAGCCTCTTGTGTGATTGCTAGAGATGGGCAGCCTTCTGTTGTGCCAAAGCTAGTTTTCCCATTACAACCTGGAGTCCCACTAACTAGAGCTTGATGCAAAAGACATATGCTTTAAATCAAATTAAATTTAGAAATTAAATTCTTTGCCCAGGATTTTTCCCCCATTATTAGGACAGAAAAGAACTCCAAATTCCTTCCACATAAACGCTGACATTCTACATTCATTAGATGTAACTCTACTTGCACAATTTCATGCTTGCACAATTCTGTATCCCCCCATGTGCTCCCCATGTACTTTCTGGTGGGGATAGGAGGGAAGGGATGTGATTCAGAACCTGACATAGCAGCTGGACTCAGCTGGGTGTAGGTAGAAATGAGAGTGCACTCACTCAGTGCACAGAAATGAGAGTGCACTTCCGTCTTCCCTCCAGGATCCCAGCCTTTTTTCATGGTCTGAATTGCCTTCCTGCCTCCCTCATTTTCCCACTGGTAAGAAGCAGCCATCTAGGTGCCCATCTAGCGTATGTGCTGGGATGAAACACAAAGGCACAAAAACAATCCCTTGCACTCTGTCCAAAAAGGAGCACACACACAAGCTGGACTTAAGCGCACCTGCATGTTACTCTTAGTGATGGTTCACATCAGCCCCTGCTTACTCCAGTTTCCCAAGGGTTAGCCATGTTACTAGCTTGCAGGAAAAATGGCTGAGTTCTGTGGCACTTTAAAGACTACCAAATGTATTACAATATAAACATTTGCAGACTATAGCCCATATCCTCAGAAAATTATGCCACAATAAATGTGCTAGTCTTTATGCTGTCATATGATTCATGATGTTTTTGGTTACCATAAGTTTTCTTCCTTTCAGTATAGTTTATGTAGCGGTTTTTTTTTTTTTTTGGTGCTATTAAGAAACAGGTTGGAGTGTAAAACCCTTGTTGCTATTCTACAAGTGACACAGTTCTACAAGTCAATTCTGATCCACTTTTTTTTGCTTGTGCTTTGTAGGTCATAACTTGAATTCACATAGTTCTGTGCACTCCTATGGAAAATACCAGAAAGGCATCATTAACCCCCCGTCAAATTGTGTATATTTAGTTACCTCCATTTTGCCCTCTCTTCTCCAAATAAAGATCCAAAAACATCTTACCAATTCCAGAAATGAGGTTATCGCTTTTCTCAGGATTATAGTTTAGAAGACACAGTGAAAAAAATAAAGCAGTTGAGAGAGAAAAAGTGATCTCAGGAACTAGACTGGGTTGGGAGTTTTGTCACCCTTCAGGTTATGTTAAGACTGTGATTCCCAGCATCCCTCTCCACTGGGTATGCTGGCTAGGGCTGCTGGGATTTGTTGGATTAGGTTCAAGGTTATAAAGTTTTGTAAGTAGGAAATTCCAGTCACTAGCAACCTTTCCCCAAAACACGACGACAGCACTTTGATTCCACCTTAACTGTCATAGTTCTATCCTGTGGAATCCTGGGGTTTGTATTTTAGGGTGGGATATTTAGAATTATTAGCCAGAGAGTGCTGGTGCCTTTCAGAGCTACAAATCCCAAGATTTCATAGGACAGAAGCAAGGCACTTAAGGTAGAATCAAAGCATTATAATTGTGCAACGAGAAAGTTCCCCAGGTCCTTCCGTCTAAACCACTTTCTTTCCTTCTAGTGGTTAGAGCATAGATGGGTGGAAGGAGAAAGGGTTCTTCACTAGATCTAAGTTTGGGCATGAAAGAGGGATACCCACTTCTTTCTCACCAATGACCTCAATGCTTGGAGAAGTGCACAGTCTTCTGGCCTTCATAGATTTTTGCTTATCTTGCCTAAGAGGTGGCAGAGTTTTTAAAAATTACTTTTTTACTGCAATTTCCAGAATGTTCCAGCCAGCATGAGTAACAGCTGTGGGAGCTGTAGTCTTAAAAGTGTACATTTCCCAAACTCTGGTTGTGGTTTCCTTTCAGAATCTAATGTGGGAAAGTATTTCTTAATCCTTCCTGTGAGGTGTTACAGAAATGTAACAGCACCATTTAGAAAGATGGGGGGACAGTTGCCTCCACTGTTTTTCAGATCACTTGTGATTATTTCTCTGAAGTAGATCTCAGGTTGACTTCCTGCCTCCATTGACATAGCTACATGGATATGCTTGCCAAAGCTGCAAGTTCCTTTCTTTTGAAAGGCTTAACTGTTTGGCCCTTGATGATAACTGCAGTGACTTTTGCAGTAGGTACTGTAAGTAAGTGTAGCCAGTGCTCTCAAAATGCCATTATATCTTATATACCTTTAAGTGCAGGCTGTTTAATGGAGGAGATCCAAAAAAAGAAACAGTATTAGGCATGAATTATATATCAGCACCAGATACATTCATGAGATAATGCATTAGTGCTCTTGCTAAATTGGTAGAGCATGTTGTTATATGTGACAGCCCCTCAGCTGTTACAGCAGAAAGGAATGGTTTGGGCACACAGTTGACAATCCTATCAGGATGTCACCTCTCATTTCTCTGTTTGGTTCATTTAAAGCAGAGTTTGTTTAAAAGGGTTCCTGCAAGCTAAAAATATGAGCGAGTTGCATATGGAAGATGTGAATGATCCTTGAATTTAGCTAACTCACCATACTGATGTTGAGTGGAGATCTAATTCTTTACCAATAATCTTCTCAAATGAAGGAATGAGTAATTTTAGTAATTTTCTTTTTTTTTGCTGGAAAGTCTTTAAAACGTCAGTTTTCAAAGACCATTCGCAATTCAGGACTTACTCTGTACAAAATTTGCATGTAGCTGTTTGGTATGTTCTGCACAGCAAAGAATACCTTTTTTTTTTACAGAAATATTACTTTCTGTGAAGAAAAACTGTTTTCTGTGCAAACTAACCAGGTGTGAATTTTACACAGAATAAGTTACCTGCAAAGATTTTTGTCAGTCTAAGATTTCTTTTCATCAGGGTTACTTGACACCTGAGAAACTTGCCATTTTATTATTATTTTCAAATATTCTTTCCAATGTTGAGCCATATGTTTATACTGATTCTTGGTGATATGGAAAAATAGTTCACATTTAGAACTACTTTTAGAGCTACTTAGAACTTTTTCTTTCTGAAACTTGCAGATGGTGGGCTAAATCTTGCCATATAAAGCATGGACAAACCACAGTGTTTGTCCTAGATTTTGGACTGCAACTTCCATAATTTCTCACCATTACCTCTGCTGGCCAGAGCTGGTGTCCCTTATCTCCAGTATAGGGCAGACCTAGTACCATCCAGTTGTTTTGGATTACACCCCATCATTTCCTGCTAAGTTGCTTCATGGTATAGTCCACTATACCCAGAGAGGACCAGCATAAGGAAAGCTGGCCTACGGGAGGGAAGGTAAGGAGTAGCCAACAGTGAAAATTCATTATATTATGTGGGAGGCATTCAGAGGGAGCTTTCAGCTATGCCACAAATGATTTACACTTCCAGTAAAGCTTGCTTTTTACTCTGAAAAGCAGGGTAATTTTAGAAAGACTTCACATTTGATAAAGTAATCTGCCAATACCAGCCTAAGAAAACCACTGCTCTACATTTCTGCACTATTATTCTGTGCTGCAAATGACCACACTTGCATTTGCAAAAAAGAAGTACTGAGCAGATCTTGCAGCTCTTGCAAAATGTGGCGGTGAAGTAACAACACTTCGAAAGGAGGTTTAATTATGTAGGCATCTACCCTGCTAATGGATGTATCTATCAGGGATACACCTGTCCTATCAGATACACTGAACAACCCTTCCTGCTTTTAGCATAGCTCTCACACTAATAAAAAAGAAAGAAAACCAAAATAACATGCACATAAACCCCTAAAAATTCTTGAAGCAGAGCTGAGTTTGATCTTTGAGCACATACAATCAACTTTTGAAAAAACTAGAACCCAGAGATCTGCAGATTAGATCCTCATGTGACTGGTTTAATTATAAGCCCAGGAATTTGTTTTTATTGTGTGAAAAAGTCATGAAAAAGGTAACTTTTCATCAGAAAAAATGGAGCTCACAGTCCTGCTCCTCAAAATTTCACCCTTGTTTATCACTAGCATGCTTAATTTAAGTAATATAATTTAGGGAAAGGAGTAATTTTGTTCTTGCAATTGTTAAATAATTGGGAATCAAAAAATCCTCAAAGATATACAGCCATTCACCAAAAGCCTAACAGTAAAACCTCATATCATAGGTTGGATATATCATAGATAAGACTACTAATGAGTGAAGAATGATAGATTGATAGATTGGAGAGCTGGGCCAAAGCTAACAAAATGAAATTCAACAGAGAGAAGTGTAAGGTCCTACACTTAGGTAGAAAAAATGGAATACAGAAATATAGGATGGGGGACACGTGGCTGGATAGCAGTACGTGTGAAAGGGATCTAGGAGTTTTAATAGACCACAAGCTGAACATGAGTCAGCAGTGTGATGCGGCAGCCAAGAAAGCCAATGCAATTCTTGGCTGCATCAATAGGAGTATGGTGTCCAGATTGAGGGAGGTACTGGTACCACTCTACTCTGCTTTGGTTAGACCTCATCGTGAATACTGTGTCCAGTTCTGGGCACCCCAATTCAAGAAGGACATGATCAAGCTGGAGCAGATCCAGAGGAGGGTGACCAAAATGGTGAGGGGCCTGGAAGCCATGCCCTGTGAGGATAGACTTAGAGAGCTGGGTATGTTTAGTCTGCAAAAGAGAAGGTTAAGAGGGGATATGATAGCCATGTTTAAATATATGAAGGGATGCCATGTAGAGGAGGGAGTGGGCTTGTTTTCTGCTGCTCCAGAGACCAGGACAAGGAGCAATGGATTCAAGCTGCAGGAAAGGAGATTCCACCTGAACCTCAGGAAGAACTTCCTGACGGTCAGGACTGTCCGGCAGTGGAATATGCTGCCTCAGAGTGTAGTGGAGTCTCCTTCTTTGGAGGTTTTTAAGCAGAGGCTGGACGGCCATCTGTCGGGAGTGCCTTGAGGGTGTTCCTGCACGGCAGAGGGTTGGACTGGATGGCCCCTGTGGTCTCTTCCTACTCTACATTTCTATGATTCTACGATTCTATGAATTTATATGGCATAAAAAAAGGTAAATACCATGAAGAAAGATACGACTAAATTATAACCACACTGTGATAATAAGATAATGAGAATTAATTTATTAAAATGTTACAGTCAAAAATTGTACATAATTAGTGGTAGGGTCTTGGTGAATTTACAAGTGTATATATTTATTTCAAGGTAAACTGGTTTATACTGGAACACTAATTTATTTGTGAGTAGGAATTTCACAGAAGGTTCTTTTTTATTTTTTATATATACACATATAATTACTATATATTAAGTTACATGTCATGATATAAAATGTATGTAAATGTTTGACTCCTGTAAAATCATTTTGACATTATTGTTACTATCCATTTGTAAAACACTTTTTTTTAAATAAAAAGATATGGAAACCAAAACCTCATATCACTTCTGCCTGCCCTGTCTAAAATGACCTGCAGTGGCTGCCCTTCATTAAAAGTTTTACACACATACACACACACGTGTGTGTGTGTGTAACATCATGGAACTTTCTATGTGTATTCTATTCTAAGGCAGAGGTGGCCCTCCAAATGTTGAACTATGACTTGCACAACTCTTCACTGCTGGCTTGGCTGCCTAGGGCTGATGGGAGTTGCAATCCCATACCTTGAGGACCACACTTTGGCTAGCTGTGTCTTAAGGGCTCCATCACAAGTCATAGGCTTGCGCATGTGACAAACACTTAATTCAGGGCTAGACTGTGAGCCACCAGCTGCCAGTCTGCAGCAAGTTTTCTGGAAACTATGCAAACATGGTGATGATGTGGCACGAATATGATACCAGTCCCTGTGACATTGCCAGTCCACCACATCAGAGAGCCTGGGAAGTGCTGACCAAATGTACATAAAGCCAGGTGATGCAGTCAGTTGTGATCCTAGAGCAAATCATGCCTGAACTCTCCCTTGAAGCCAAGATGGCTAAATTGAGGCTGTCATACTTTGGCCGTATCATGAGAAGACATGATTCCCCAGAAAAGGCAATAATGCTTGGTAAATTAGAGGAGAGTAGGAAAAGAGGAAGGCTGCATTACAGACGAATTGACGCAATCAAAGAAGACACATCCCTGAATCTGCAAGACCTGAGCAGGGTGGTTGAGGATAGGGTGGCATCATAGGTTTGCCATAAGTCAAGATGGACTGGACAGCAGTTAACAACAACAAACACTGGTCACACCTATAGGCTTCAGTTCTGAGCTTGGGAAAGCAAACCTGGAAAATTTAAGGGATTCTGAGAGGTGCAATCCAAAAATAACTCCCAAGATGGGCTTCATTTTTATATGTACATCTAAAAATATAATATTATGCTGTTGCTCGGAGCCACATTAAGATTTTCCTAGGTTCTAGGCAGTCTTGTATGCCACCCCCTGCCTCGCTTTGACATACCACGAGGGATGTTTTCATAGGCCCCAAAATCCTGTTTTTGTTGGCCTCAGGCACTGTGTCTAAAGTGCCTAACAGATATGGTAGCCCTGCTGTTGCACTGTTTGGATGTGGTGTGATCCCTTAGAATTGTGGCCCACTGGCATGCAATAGCCTGAGCCCTCAGTTGTGCTGGATTTAAACTCCATCTTCCCCAAGCAGTGGAGCAATTAGGAGACACACCCAGAGGACACCAATTGGGAGAAGGCTGCCCTAAACGAAGTAAATCAGAGGCAGGCAACTTGTGATTCTCCAGATGCTGCTGGACTGCAATCCCTATCAACACTAGCCTGTATAGCTGGTGGTGAGGGAGCATAGGAACTGCAATCCAAGAAAACATCTGGAGGGCCAGCGCTGCATAAACCTGCGCGATTTGCAATCTAACTCATCCGGATGGCGCTGCTTGGACTTGCCTCATCATACTGAACGCATTCCGCTTCGAAAGCTCAACATCCTTTCTGATCGCCGTCTGAAAACCCTGATAAGAAACCACCGAGATCTCCCAGCCCCTTCGCCGCGGCGCCTCCTGGGAAAACTACAACTCCCAGGATCCTCCAGCCCATCCCCACACCTGCAACGGGAGTCCCGCCTGTTCGTGGAAAGTAGGAGGGACCCCCGGCGCGAGCCAGACACGAGCGAGGGAGATGAGGATGGACCGAGGCGAGGCAGCGCCGGCTGCCCAGAAGCCGCCTTACGCTTGGGAGGGCGGCGGCGGCGGCGGCGGCGGCCGCCCCCCCCCGCAGCCCCTGCCCGCCGGCGGCCGAGGCAAATGGGTGAGGCTGAACGTCGGCGGCACCGTCTTCTTAACCACCCGGCAAACCTTGTGCCGCGAGCAGAAGTCTTTCCTTTGCCGCCTGTGCCAGGGCGAGGAGCTGCAGTCGGATCGGGTAAGCCGGCGCCGAGCCACCCGCCGAGCGCGGAGCGCGGAGCGGAGCAGCGCCTTCCTCGCGGGGACGGCCGCGCCTTCGCTCCCCCGTCGGAGAAGCAGACGAAGGGCGCGTTTACGCGGAGCGGGTGGGGAGGGGGAGGCGGGCAACAGCCGCCGGGGTGGTCTCGCTTCAACAGCCGGGGGCTCTCAGCGCCCGCGCCCCACCCTTGGATCCGGGTGGCGGTTTTCCACCCCTCTCTAAAAAAATGAAACTTTAAAGGGCGTTTCCGCACTAGGCTGTTATAACGCTATTATTCCACTTTCAACATCCTGTGGAATCCCGGGGTTTGCAGTTTAGGGAGGGGCCTTTGAGGCCCCTCCCTAAACTGCAAACCCCGGGATTCCACAGGATGTTGAAAGTGGAATAACAGCGCTATAACAGTCTAGTGCGGAAATGACTTCTCTCTCATTTTCTCCCGATCTCTCTTTCTTTCGTTACTTTCTTTGTTTCTGCAAAGTCATACACCTACACGCACACCAGTTTGGCTTCCGAAAGTGCGGACGCTCATTTTCTTTTCGGGATATGCCAGACCTCCCCCCCCCTCCCCGCAACCACCAATCCACCCCATTTCGTCTTGGATTTGGGGAGATTTGGAAAAGAGGACAGCCGAGCCGACAGCGCGCATAAGCCGCTTAAAGTGGCAAAGTTCTCTGCGGTGGGATGTTGTCGGAACGCCGGGGGTTAAAATAAAACTTTGGGTGAGAGCCAGGCTTCAGTTGTCGCTTCAGTAGAGCAGTCCCGTTGAAAAAAATAGATCAGGACTTGTCTTCGGCCCCACAGGTTTCCGAGGGTCTCTTCTGGATCTAACCCGTGGAGTGTGTTGGTTGAAAAAATTGATCCCTCAGGCAATGGGGGCATCACCTGCTCTGTGTTCCCCAGGGTTGGAGTGTGGTGAAATGTGTGGCCCCAGGGAAATGATGTTGTTTGGCTGCTGGTTCTTTCAGAGGCATGCCACTTCCTGATTTAAAAACCAGTAAAGAATCTCACAAAACCTGTGCAATCACGGTCTTTGTCTCGTCTGCCCATCTTGCTTATAACAACGTCGGATTGCTACAAATGTTTATTTCCTCATCTGCACGGCACCCCAGAATTTAATAAGGAGCGTATTAGGCTCTGCACAGAGTTTTTGGGACTTGATGCTATTGTGGTCAAATGTTAGGTGTTTGCAGTGCAACGAATATGTAGGTCTGAGACTAGTGTGGTGTAATGGTTTGAGGGTGATATTTGTAGTGGCTTTTAGTCAAATGCAATAAAAATTTACTGTACTGGTTTGAGTGTGGAACTATGGAGAACAGGGTCCAAATCTCTCCTCAGCCGTGGAAATCCACTGGGTGGCCATGGGCAAGTCAGACACTCTCAGCCTCAAAGGGAAGCAATGGCACCCCTTCTCTGAACAAATCTTGCTGAGAAGACCTCATGATACATTCAGCTTAGGGACTCCGTAAGTAGGATATGACTCAAAGGCACACAGTAACAAGAGTATATAGGTCTGCTCTGAAATAAGTCCCTTTGAGTGCAGTAGGGTTTCTCCAGGAAATGTGTATGAGACTGCTTCCTTAAAAGTGTAATTTATTGTTGAGGGAGGGAATGAAAACAAGTACTGTCTTGAAAGTTTCAGCTTTCAGGTTGTGTAATGACCAAGCAAATGTGTATGGGCAGTCCACAAGCAAGACATGGTGGCTGGTTGCTCCCATGTCAGTGGGATGGGAATCCAGGTTTTAATCCCGGCTTTGAAGGAGCTCTCCAAAGTGCCGAGCCCTATTCCTAATTAGGTGTAGCACCTTGGATAACACTTATAAAGCTAGCAAAACCTGAAGTGTATTAATTGCCCCCCTGGCATGGGAGTCACTGCTGGTTCCTGTTCATGTTTCCCAGAAATTGGTATTGAGAGCAGTTCTGCTTCTGAGACTGAAAATAATACACAGCCATTATGGCTTAGTAGCCTTTTATAATCTTAACCTCCATTAGTTTATGTAATCCTCTTTTAATGCTGTTTGCCATAGTGGCTGTAAGTAACACTTCGTGACAAGCTAGTGAATTCCTCAGTTTAACTTGGCACTCTGTGAAAAAGCACTTTCTTCCCCACATCTGCTTTCTCTACACCAGGCATAATTGTGTAAACATCTTTCATGTTCTTCCTTCCTTACTTTTTTTCTAAACTAAAATGCCCAAAGTGTTGTAATTTTTCCTCAAGAGGAACTATTCCTTGTCCTTAGTCATTTTGATTGTTGTTTTCTACACCCTTTCCCAGCTTTGCAATATGGCTTTTGCAATAAAGCGGTCAACTGTGCACAGTGTTCCAAGTATGGTTACAGAGCAGATTTGTACAAAGGCCTTATTTTGTTGTTAATAGATTTATTACAGTATGTTTTGTGATGTTATTAGCAGATTTATATAAAGGCATTATAATATATTGTTTTCAATTCTTTTCCTGGTGATTCCTAGGATGGAATCCACCTCTTTCACAGCTATCACACACTGGATAGATGTTCTCATCGCGTTGTCTACCATGATCTTTCTTAGTCAGAGTCTTTCTTAGTCAGTCACTGCTGGGTATTTTGTAAAATGGTGTGTGGAAAGTATGTGCCTGGAATTAAGGGACAATTGTATTCCTGGCTTATGGGGCGCATCCAGTTATTCCAAGGTCTGATTTCTGTTCTTTACTCAGTTGCTAATTCTTCAGAGAGTCTGTCTTCTTAATCCCATGACTGCCTAAGGAAGCTTTGGGTGAGGGTCTTGACCAACAGGGTTTATGTTTAAAGAATGGCCAGGCTGACAATATGGCTACAGAATTCCTTCATCCATATATTTGCTGCCACTGTAAAAAAAACTCTAAAAGATCTGTTGAGACAGAAGGACTGACTTTGTTCTTTGGTTTTATTTTGTTAGGATGAAACGGGTGCATACCTTATTGATAGGGATCCCACTTATTTTGGACCCATTCTGAATTTCCTCCGACATGGGAAACTAGTGTTGGATAAAGATATGGCTGAGGAAGGTAAGCCTTTAGGTTTGCTATATTCTGACACTCAGGTAAGTGGCTCTCTGGTGTTGCAGTGGCATGAACTGAGTGGCTGGAGGCAAGAGTGGAAGTGACTAGAAGAGTAGAATGCAAATGCCTAGCTTTCTGAACCCAGAGCTCCAGTTGTGTTGGCCATGGCAGCAGAGGATGATGGAAGTGGAAGTCAAGTATCATGATGGCTAAGGAAGAGGGACTTGTAGTCCAACATGCTTGGAACACACCAGGTTGGGAAAGTCTGAGCTATCTTATAGAACAAGGGTAGGGAACTTCTTTCTGTTTGAGGACTGAATTAATTTTCAGACTTCTTGGGAGTCACATTCCAGGGGTAGGTGGGCAAATGGCAAAAACTGTGGGTGTGCATTCAAATTGCCTTTCAACTTATGGGGATCTTGTATATTTCATAGGCTTTTCTTAAGCAAGGAATACCTAGCCAAGGTTTGCCTTTGGTTTCCTCTGAAATATAGTCTCCAGTACCTGGTATTCTTTGTGGTCTCCCATCCAAGTACGAACCAAGGCTGCTTAGCTTCCAAGATCAGAGGGGATCTGGTGCCTTCAGGGCATTTGGGTTCCAAGGTAAAAGGGTGCAACATAAAATGCCAGCAAATATTAGTCTTACTACTGGCAACTAATCCTTTTTGATGTTATGTGCATTGAAGTTGAAGCTGACTTACAATGACCCTGTTATAGGGTTTCCCTGGCAAGCTATATTTGGGGGAGGAGTGCTAGTGCAACCTTTTAAGGTTGAGAGAGTGTAGCTTGCCCATGGTCATTTGGTGGGTTTCCATGGCTGAGTGGAGGTTTGAACTGTGGTCTTCCAGAGTCTTGGTCCAACACTCAAACCACTGTCCCGCCTTGGTTCTCAAATAAGCCTTATAAAAAGCATTTCAGTCTTTTAAAGAATTGCATGCAAAGTCTGGGAAGACACCCAATAATGGTGTCATAAGGAAGGAGAAGGGAACTGTAGAGAGCTGCATTCAGCACTTAGAAAGGTCAGATTCATCCACAGGGCCTAAAATTCCTTAGCCCTACTCTAAATGGAGAAAAAAACAAGGAAGATTAACTTAAAACATTGCTAACATTCACTGTAAATACAACACAAATAGTGATCCTTACTCTGTTGTTTAAAAAAAATTCCTGCACCCATGTTGTGTATATGTGAAGAAAATGTCAATATTTATGGTAATTCTGTTTATAAAGCACAAAGGAACGGACCAAATTTATCATCATGTGACTGTGTGTTTTGATCCCTGGGAATGTACTTATTCTTGGATATCTTAAATGTTTAGAAAGATGTGTCCTTTTGATTAAGAAACAAGAATTTAAAAGCTGTCCAGGAATTCCAAAGCACTAATAGTTTAATAGAATCCACACTGTACAGTTAGCAGATCTTTGTGGTACACCTTGTTTTTAATGTTGCTGCTCTGAAATGTTTGATACTGGAAATTCATTGCCCACAGTTATTTTCTGACCTAGCAGTTCCTCTGTCTTTGCAGTTCTGAAGGTTCCTCACTGTTGGCTCTACTGCCTAAGAGTGATGGGAATTGCAGTCCCAGTGATAACCAGAAGACTACATTCTACTCATCCCAGTGTATGACTTACTTGGCTTATGACCTCTTGTCACAGTGTCTCTCTCTATTCCTATTCCATATATGGAAGCTGGAATACTGAGTGTGAGAGTGGAAGGAAAAGAATAGCAAGAGCATTTTAACAATGAGGACAGTAAGCATCTCAGAAGAAGGAGAGGAGGCTTGCTTTCTTGTTTTCCTCTTTGTGAGCTTCAAGCTCTTAATGGTTTTAGTTTTTTTTTTCATGTAGTTTTGTTGAGGAAGGAAAGGGAGATGTTGGAAGGGTGCAGTTCCTAATAAGATAAGCTGTCCCAATTGATTCTGGGTGATAACAGCTGGTTCCTGAAAGCAGCAGAATCTGTCTGATCTTGGAAGCTAAGCAGGGTCATGTCTGGTTAGTAGTTGGAAGGGATTCTACCAGGAAACAGCAGGTGCTGTAAGTTTTACTCAGAGTAAGGCAATGGCAAACCCCTTGCCTAAGAAAACCCCATGAAATTAATGAGGCTGCCTTAAGTTGATAGACAACCTGAAAGCACATGCTTGACTTTTGAAAGACATTGTTCTGATTCTTCCTTGGGTTCATTAAGTGCCTGCTGGTATTATGTGCTAGTGAAGAAAGACGTGTGTGCCCCAGGGTAGAGGTAGACGCAGATGCAAATAGCCACTGAAAAACCAAACCAAAGGCAAATATTTTATTTGCCTGCATTTCAACCAGTAGCCTCTCCTACTAGCATCCCAAGGGACAATCATCAAAGAAAGAGCCATAGCAGTGTTTCTATTGCAGTCATTTTATGGGGTTCGTGCCAAAGTGGATGAAGCTCCTTTAGAGATGGAGTGAGAATTATCTTATTATCAGCCTATACAATTATGAAGGAGTATCCCAATCTAGTGCTTCTTAAGCTATCTGATATGGGGAACCAATAGGTTTTTTTCTCCCCTCACGTACCAGGGACCAGTGCCATATTAACTACAACTCATTGTCCATTGATTGCATCTCTTCCTTTCCACCCCTGGAAACTCACTGTGGACCATCAGCTAATGGCTCATGTACCACTACTTTGAGTAGCACAGTCCTAAAGAATCAAACAGAAGCCTTGAAGGGAGCCATTTCTACTATCTCTGGCAATATCTGGAGCCCCAGGATTATCTCAATCCATCTGTGTGTACAGACATTTCATCTCCTTCGAGGAATTCCTCACAACAAGCCCACATGATATTATATTAGTTTAGTAATACTGAAAAATGTTGTTATTCATGTAGTAGGGTTAAACCTTTATTGATTGCATTGACTGGGGAATGGTTTTTATATTGTCATTGCTATTCTTTAATAGTAAGTCATTATTATATTTATTTAGCAATAATTATTTTTGAAAAGAGACAGTTCACCCCTAAATAATCCTGAATTTTAATAACAGGACAGATACCTTCAATTTTTGTCTGCTGAATATAAATTGACATCTTTCGTTAAGAGCACCTCATCTTTCCCCTCCACCCTCAGTTTATTCTGATTGCATAATCTCTAGTCTCTGTGTTGCTTTTGGTATGTGGCACTTCTCACATTCCTCTAAAAAGAATTCTCCATGTCCATTTATTTATTCAAGTAGCTGTTTTTTGCATCTTATTGCATATAGTGGATACAGTCGTCCAAGACTACCCTGTGCTGTTCTGTCATTATTTTCCCATCTATGCATTTCTCCCTTCAAATTAGGATAAGATCCTAAAATTGTATTTACCCTGTCCTATGGTGGTGTCACATCATTCTGTTCTTGTAGAACAGAGTCAAAGTTTCCTCACATAGCTAAAGTCCAGGCCCCCTGAACGGAGCTCTTTTCTAGAAGAGGAGTCTCTTGTATATAGGAGAGATGATTATTTTTAAACTCAAGTGACTCCTCCATAGTTTTCTAATTTAAGACCCATGAAGACATTTGCCATCAAAAAAATGTCAAAGAATAAACTGGGGAGGAGATGTGGGTATGAACAAAGCTCCAGCTAATATCTCTTCCCTATACCTGGCTGCTTTTAGCAGTCTTTGTGTAATTAGTGCAAAGAACTGCAAAGGTCTGTGGTGAGAAACACTTGTAAAACTCTCCTTTAAGGCAGGGTTACTGAAAGCCAGGAGCTTTGCAAATGCATTTGGGGTGCTGTGCCTCTGCACATTAGATTCTCTGGCTGATAATGGGTAGGAAGTTAATCTTTTTATGCCAGGGATGGGCAACCTAGGCTCCGAGGGCAGAATCTGGCCCTCCCAGGGTCCCAATCTGGGTCACTGAGGTTCCCCAAATGTCTACTATTGGTACCATCATCTGGTCTCTTTCTACTCTGCCCCACCCGCCACCATTTCTAAAAGTTTAGAATGTCCCTCTTAAGATTTAGGGCCTTTCTGCACTACACTGTTATAGTGCTATTATTGCACTTTCAACATCCTGTGGAATTCTGGGGTTTGGAGTTTACTTCGGTCAAAGAGCTCTCTGGCTGACAATTCTAAATGCCCCTCCCTAAACTGCAAACCCCAGGATTCCACAAAACGTTGAAAGTGGAATAACAGCACTATAACAGTGTAGTGTGGAAAGGCCTTTAGTTGGTGATAGTAAGAGCTTTAAGTGGCACCCTTTGGGACCACTGGGAATGTAGCCTGTGAGAATTTCTCTGAAATTGAATCAGGTCTTAAGGCTGAAAAAGGTTTCCTCATTCTTGTTCTATACCTTGTGCTTCCCAGATGCATCCACTGCTGGGCTAGGTGGACCACTGATGTGATCTAGCAGGGCTATTTCTCATTCATAAGGAGTGCATGGCTGCTGCCGTCATTTTACACGGGGCAAGGTACCTCAGAATTTCTGGGATGTAGTTAAAAATGAGAGAGGCGATGGTGCTTTATTTATTTTCCAGTGTTTACTGTTTTGCGTAATGTACCTGTGTTGCTTCTGCTATTTTGATGGAGGATCCAGGAGTTCTGTGCTCTTCTACCTTCCCTTCTAGAAATCTTATTTAGTCAGCTTTTTGGATTTTGAAATTTTAAAAGCTATTGCAAACAGCTTTGCTGCGTAGGTGAAGATCTGTGTTATTGACAAGTGTTTACAAACTGCTTAAATGCACCCCCTCCCAAAAAAACCCCTGAATGGCTTAGAAGAATAAGAAAATATCAAATACAGACAAATGAAAGCTATGATTCCTGAGACGATGAATTTTGGCTCAGGATTACATTCTGTATGTGTTTTTTGAGAGTTCTTCTGTGGAATTATGGCATGGCCTGAGCACTGAATATATTACATGAGTATAGTTGGAATCCTTTCCCACATGTAGGCTTAAGTTTTAGGGCATTTCCGCGTTACACTGTTATAGTGCTATTATTCTACTTTCAACATCCCATGGAATTCTGGGGTTTATAGTTTACTGAGGCCAAAGAGCTCTCTGGCTGAGAGTTCTAAATGCCCCTCCCTAAACTGCAAACCCCAGGATTCCATAGGAGGTTGAAAGTAGAATAATAGCATTATAGCAGTGTAGTGTGGAAAGGCTCTAAATTTACTCTCTCCCTGATAAAATCTTGTGTCAATATTTGATCAATGTAATCTTCATAGTTTTACAGCATATAATTCTGAATTACATTAGCTAAAGTTTCAGGATTTACAATCCTGCTAGTTATAGAATGACTGATGTAACAAAAGTGTACATGCTTGATTTTCCTTTTTATTACCAGGAACAATTCACAACATGGTAGCTCAGGGTTCATTCTTTGTCTCTTGTGTTCTCTGCCTTTTCTCTTAGGGGTTCTGGAGGAAGCTGAATTCTATAATATTGGATCTCTGATCAGACTGATAAAGGACAGACTAGAAGAGAAGGACTATACTGTAACCCAGGTATGATGGCATATGGCTGCAGAAGGAGAAAGAACAGGGGTCTTCATGTGTAAGAGGGAAGTTCAGAGCCATTGTGTCTCTCCTAAAGTGACAAAAATGTTGACTCCTATATTTAAACAGTAATTCTGGCAAAACTGAGGGAAGTTGGCTAGTTTTTCATCCACAGAGAAGGAAGTGAATTAGTCTTGATGTTTGGTTTCTGAGGCCACCTCCGCCCTACACTGTTATAGTGCTATTACTCTACTTTCAACAACCTGTGGAATTCTGGGGTTTGTAGTTTACTGAGGCCAAAGAGCTCTTTGGCTTAGAATTCTAAAGGCCCCTCCCTAAACTGCAAACCTCAGGATTCCATAGGATGTTGAAAGTGGAATCATAGCAGTATGACAGTGTAGTGTGGAAATGGCCTGAGTATTTGTTATTCCTTTGTCTTCGGTTCTCATTTTTTTTAACTGTAGCAAAGGATTAAATAATTGGAAAGGAAAGTAGGAAAGGATTAAATAATTGCTGTTGAGACAGTTGAAACTGGGGCCCTTTTTGCACGGCATCTGCCATGTGAAAGAGGGCCTGGAGCCTCGTGCGATTTCGAGGAGCGATCTGCATGACGCCCTCGCAATCGTGCAAGGCTCCAGGGACCAGCAGGCAACAATCGCGCACCTCTGCATTTTCGACTTTCAGTCTGGGCCTGGGCCCCGGGCGCGCTTACCTGGTGAGCGGAGCCTTAGGAGCCGGGCCGATCACGCTTCCTGTCTCAGTGCAGCCTGGGAAGGTTCCAGGCTGCACTGCGAAAGGAAGAAGCGGGGCTCTCGCGCAAGCAGGAAGCTCTTGCGGAGCTGAAGAAGCAGGGAAGCAAGAGCCTCTCACAAGAGGCTGCTCGCGTGATCACCGCACCCCAGTGCCGAGAAAAGATAGGATGCGGAAGGGGCCTGGGTGGCGGTCATTGTTGTTACTACCAGCTCCTCAGAGGAACTCTGGCAGCTAACAATCCAGATAGAAACACATGTTGGGAAAACAGGACTGCACCTACAGTAAGGCAGAGTGAGACCATTTCCGCACTACAGTGTTATAGTGCTATTATTCCACTTTCAACGTCCTATGGAATCCTGGGGTTTGCAGTGTAGGGAGGGGCCTTTAGAATTCTCAGCCAGAGAGCTCTTTGACCTCAGTAAACTACAAACCCCAGAAAGGATGGTGAAAGTGCAATAATAGCACTAACAATGTAGTGCAGAAATGGTGAATGGGCATATTGCCAGCTTTCAGTCTTCAAAACAGCTTATTGCTGTTGCAGCTTTCATAGTAATCACAAGAAGGAGAAGTCACACTGTCTGGGGAGGAATTCAGGCAGTGGCTATAAAGCAGGTAAAACTATTTGTACTAGTGTTGATTCTGACTGGCCATGACTTTCAAGTTGACTTAGGATAGACAAATCTGTCAATTTCCTTTTCTTACACATTTATTTTCAGAAACCGAACAACCTCTAGTTGTCCCCATCCTGGTTATGAACAAATTTTATTAGACAGCTCTTTCAGAAAGATGTCTGGAACAATATTCTCAGCCATCTTTACCAGCCACATTGAATAAATGCAGCTACCACCAGTGTGGAGAGAGAACAAGGTATACCTTCCTGTTATGCAGCTGTTAAAGATGAGGAGCTCCTTAAATGATTTTTTTTAAAATGTGGCAACTGTAATTCAGCACTGACGTGGTTGAATACACTGATTCAAAAGCAAAAAACTTTTTAGAGTAAAGTTTTCAAAGCTTTGGGAATTAGGGTTTTTTCCTCCCTCATTCCATTTTGACTCAGGCCATTTCCACACTACACTGTTATAGTGCTATTATTCCACTTTCAACATCCTATGGAATGCTGGGGTTTGCAGTTTAGGGAGGGGCCTTTAAAATTCTCAACCAGTGAGCTTTTTGGTCTCAGGAAACTACAAAGCCCAGAATTCCACAGGATGTTGAAAGTGAAATAATAGCACTATAATAGTGTAGTGCAGAAATGGCCTTAATTTGTTTCTGTTTGTGAAGCAACCGTTTGAGTTGGAGGCATGTTAACATCAAAAAATTAATTTAACAAAAATGTTTACTGTTTCCTTGGGTGAAGTATTTCATTTTGTTTGCACCTGGATCCTCTTTAATTCCATTTAAAGTGTGGATTCAACCAGGAACCTTCTGTATTTGAAGCAGAAGACTTCCCCTCATTTTACAGATCTCCCACTTGCTAAATGCTTCCTTGCCATGCTGCTTAACTCTGAGAAGCCAAAAAGTCTCTGGGCCAGGACCGAGAAACCATATGAACTGACCAAGGGTGGGTCCAAAAGAATGATTTGCATAGGCACAAGGGAAGCTGTTTTCTAGAGAATCAAATAGTTTGCTCATCTAGTTCAGTGTTATCTTTGCTGACTGTCAGAAGCTCTACCTGGAGATGGTGGGGGCTGAGCCTCAGACTTTGTTGCATGTGCTGTTATACACTGACCTCAAGTTTTTTAAGCAAATAAGGCTCTTTCTGTACCCTGCCCCAATCTGCAATGGCCATGGGATTGCGATGGGATTGTGATGACAATTCTGCATGATGTTGTCATGGTCCTTTGGCCACCTCTCACAATTGTGGATTCAATCATTGATGGCTTTCCCCTGTGAATGAACCACAATTGCACAGTCCTCTTGCTTCCCTCCCACACTTACTTGCAGTGCAGAATGTCAGGAAGTGCAATGGCTGTGCTTCCTCCCCCAGCACAGCCTGGGAAGCTGCCAGGCTGTGCTGTGGAAGGGAGGGGCAGAGCCATCACACTTTCTCTCATCCAGCAGGCAGCTGGAGCAGAGAGGAGCACTTTTGTCATGCTCCCCTCCTGGGAGAGGCTTTCCCCAGATCCCCATGTGGTGGCTTTGAGAACAGATAAGATGCAGACAGGGCCTAAGTATGCATATGAATTCACTGCTTCCACAGCCAGTGGGTTCCCCTCTCTCTGACTTGCAGTACCCATATAAAGCAAAGTAGGCAACCTAGTGCTCTCCAGATATTTTGGACTACAATTACCATAAATCCACATTAAGATTGGCCAGTGGTCAAGGACTGTATTCCCAATTATCTGGAGAACGCCAGGTTGCCTACCACTGATGTAGACAGTCCTCCACATGAAGATGACATGGAGATACTATTTGGCACTCTTCTCTAATAAAGGAGAATTTCCCAAGTAGAAAGCTGTGCTCTTAACATGTCACATTTTAATTTTTTTCCTGCTGTTTCAGGTGCCTCCGAAGCATGTGTACCGAGTGCTGCAGTGTCAGGAGGAAGAGCTCACACAAATGGTTTCCACAATGTCTGATGGATGGCGATTTGAACAGGTATGCAGGAAGAGGCGAGTTATGAGGATATGAATATGTTTTTTAGTGGTGACTTGTGGCTTCCATGACAATAGCATGATGAATCTGCTCGTGGTTTTAGTCAGTACATCTGTTGTGCTATCCAATGTGTTGAACCATATCCCCAAAATATCTCTGTACCTTGCATATAGCTTTCAGTGTTCAGGCTAAAATCTAGAGCAAATATCCTGCCATATCCTACTGTGGAAACCACCAGTTGGTACTGCTTTCCTAGTGTAAATAGGCTTTATGGAATCTTAAAATCTTGGGCCCTTTCCGCAGTAGCCTCCATCCTGACATGGGGATGGGGGAAGAATGGGACTGTGACAACGCTTCTTTCCTGTCCCCAGGCGGCATGATCATGGATTAAATCATTGGTGGGTTTTCCCTGTCAATTACCCATGATCTCGCCACCATACTGCACTTACCTATCTTACAAAAGGCTTGAAAATGTGATGGTGGCACTTTCTGCCTCAGTGCAGCCTGGGAAAGTACCTGGCTGTGCTGTGGAAGGAAGAGGTATGTCCATTGTGCTCCCGTCTGCAGGGAGTCAGTCCAGTGTGGGGGGGAGCGCTCCTGTCTCACTTCCTTTCCAGCAGAGCCATTGCTGTGATTGTCACTGGAGGACCATGCAAGAAGGTAGGGTTTGGAAAGGCCTCTGTTTACATTCAGATACTAATGCAAATTTCTAGGTTGTAGCAGAGGAAGAAATGCAAAACAGGGTCACACCATTGATGCAGCTGGGGAACCAGGTAGTTTCTCTGTGTAATTGTAAAGGTATTAATAGAATTACACAGTGAACTAGAAAATTCATGTTTGAGTTATGACCAGAGCTTGGAAAAGTTTTGAGATAACAACTCCCAATGGCCATGCTGGTTGGAGAATTCTAAGAGCTGTAGTCCACAAATAGTGTTTCCAAGCTCTAGTTACAAGAGGGCTGCGGGAGGCTTGCTCCCTTTTCCTTTAATACAAAGCTACCATCAGGGAAGGGAAGGTGGAGCATGAATTGGCTAAAATTTATTAGAGATGATGGTGGGACTTCTGGATTTCATTAATTGTCCTTTGTATGACCTCCCTTCATAATTTGAGCAATGCAGAGAATGCATGAGCTTTTTTTTTCCTTTTTAAGCTGTCTTTTCCAATGTGTAGTCTTCCCTTCCTAGAAATGTGTTGTGACCTGTAGTTCCCACCATCCAGAGCTTGAAAGGCCACTGGTTTTGAATGATGGAAGTTTCATCCAAGAACATCAGCGAATGCTAGGTTGAAAAAAAGCTGGGCTAAAGGCTCAGAATGATCAGGTGCATCAAAGGAACTGTAACTGTCATTTCTGGACAGACAGAGTTACTCCCTAGCCAAGAGGCTATGTGAACCAACTATCAACTATGGCCAGTGCCCAGTGGAGTGCTGAGACCCTGGATCTCTAGCCAGTACAGAGACATATTTAAAAATATATATTCAGATACATGCATATGTCTTTCTAAAATATGCAGTGAGTCACATATTTAGGGAAAACAATCTGCATTAGATGAAATTCTAGATCAGGATGGAGAACCTTCGGTTCTCCAGAGGTTCTGGATTTCAGTTTCCATGATCACTTGGGAGTGACCATATTGACTAGGGCTGATGGGAACTGAAATCCAAAACATAGTTGGAACTTACTTGGGATTACTTCTTAGTAGTGATATGGTGGTTTGAGCACTGGACTGTGACCTTGGAGACCAGGGTTCAGTTTCCTGCTCAGCCATGGAAACCCACTGGGTGATCTTGGGCATATCACACACACTCAGCCCCCAGAAAACCCCATGATAGGTTCACCTTAGGGTCACCATAAGTTGGAAGTGATTGGAAGGCACACAGCAACCACGTCAGACTTATATGAGATTGCACTGTAAGGTGTTTAAAGTAAAATCTTGTGCACGTTTACTCAAATGTAAAATCCTGCTGCTTTCAGCAGGGCTTCCTCTCTAATAGGTACAGATAGGATTGTAGCCATAAAAAGTTAATGAAGCATTCTCTGTATCTGAGGGAGGTATGCATCTTACTCTGGCATTAGTCCCAAGTTTTAACCAACTGAACATGGAGTAGAACTGTTTTTGATGTTCAGTTTTTTAATGCTACTTCACGCCTCTTCAGATCAATAGGTACAAGGTCCTTTGCAGTGCATTAGAGCCTTCCATCTTTTACTGGTTCATTGTTTGTCTGTTTGGGACTTATTCCTGATAGAGATGATGGGGCCAGAAATCGCTGCTTTGCAGAAGTTACTTCAGAGCATCTGAAGGATAGAAAACATGTGGTGGGCCTCTGGATGTTGTTTCACTTCAACTCCCATACCCCTTGCAGCATTAGTTATGCAGAGTAAGCCTAATGGGAGTTGTAGTCCAACAGCTTCTGCAGGTGACATGTTCCACAGCCCTGAATTAGTTCCAGAAGCAGCTGCATCAGCAAATCATGTGGTCCTGTTTGAGCTGTATTGTCCTTCATGTCTTTCCTACCCTACTGTAATCTTTGGCAACAAAAATTGGTTCAGACCATATGACAGGTCATCATTTTAGGGTGAAGGTGAGAGGAGACATGAAGGGTGAGAAGGGACATGGTAACCATGTTTAAATATTTTAAAGGATGTCGTATTGAAGAGGGAACAGGCTTGTTTTCCACTGCTCCAGAAACTAGGACAAGGAGCAATGGATTCAAACTACAGAAAAAGAGATTTCATCTGAACCTCAGGAAGAACTTTTTGACAGTCAGAGCTGTCTGGCAGTGAAATATGCTGCCTCGGAGTGTGGTGGAGTCTCCTTCTTTGGACGTTTTTAAACAGAGGTTGGATGGCCATTTGTTGGGAGTGCTTTGATGTGTGTTCCTGCATAGCAGGGGGTTGGACTAGATGGCCTCTGTGATCTCTTCCAAGTCTATTATTCTATGATTCTGTGATTTCTAACTGATGTGCTGTGCACATAGGTGGCCACCACAGAAAATAATACATGATGGATCTTTTTTCTCCTGCATTGACATGGATCTTCTGCACTGCCCCAGTACCTAGACTTCTGCGACCCCCCTACTGTCCCATGTCTTTTCTCTTTATGTATGTTCTGACCTAATTACTAGTACTTACTACTAACACTACTGCATAATGTCATAAAAACATACGGTACTGATGCAAGCAGAATGTGTAAGTGTAGCTGATTTCAGTAATGAGCATTTTCTCCCGTCTGCTTCCCAGCTGGTGAATATTGGATCATCCTATAATTATGGGAATGAAGATCAGTCGGAGTTCCTGTGTGTAGTCTCTAAGGAGCTCTGTAGCTCACCTGGTGGTTTGTGTTCTGAGCCCAGCCGGAAAGTCAAGGTAAGAGCAATCATTACCATCTCAAAGGTTATTTGACCCATTTTCTCAAGTGCTGCCTTTTCAGATGTCAGGTAGTACGTTGATTGAGACACACTATTTTGCTTTGGGCCTCCAGCTTGCAAAGTTATATTTTTTGGATTAAACCTCCCAGAACCCCTCCGCCCCCCAGTTATTCAGTGGCAAAGATTTGCAGATACCCTTTCATGCAAAATGAGAGCTTTAAAACCCATGTTTCTTTATGAACACATTAAATGTTGGGGCTGGAAACGTCTGATGTGGACTCCTTAACTGGTTGTTGAAGGCCACATTTGCTAGGGTTAGGGGCACATGACCCTCATGAGAATATAAAAATGTGTGTGTGAGTGTCTGTGGGAAGAGGGCTGAGGCATGGGGGGACAAATGGCTGTAGCGCACACGACCCTCGTTCGAAGTGCGAGATGCTGGGAGGCAAGAACCAAGCCAGGTTATTAAGCGATGCTGGGAGGCAAGAACCAAGCCAGTTTATTAAGCGAAGAAGCAAAAAGAAAAATGAAAGGCACACAAGCATACATACACTTGGACTCCTTCTGAAAGGCAAAGCAGATGATGGAGCAGGGTTCTCTTTGTTCCAACAGATTATATAGGCTTTTCGTACGTGAGTGGCAAAACAGGCTGCCAATCCATCAACCCACTGTGGCGAAACGGGCAGGAGGGGGGCTATCCCACCTCGGACGCCAATTACTGGGGCACCCATGGGCCGGGTGCATGATAGGCTTGCGGCCAAATCTCATTATCTGCCCGAAACAGTGGCGGACGTCTCTGATCAGGCTTTGCTCTCCCCCCACCATACCGGACGGCACGGGAAGCGAAGCACCCATAATTAACATTCCTTAGCTATTCTCACAGGACTGCAGCATACAGGGCAGCCTGACCTAGCAATGCAACAGCATGAACTAACCCCCAAAATATGTTCACTAGTGTGAAAGCAGGCTGAACTGAAATGTGTGAGTGTGTAACACAGGACCTACCCAGAGGGCCTTGGGCCCAACACTGCACCCCCAGAATGGTCAAGGAATGTGTACTGCGTGTTACAATCTCTTCTTACCTTGGAAGGGCCGGATCTTCTTTGCCCTACTTGTGACCACTCCAGTGGGGGGGGAATCAGGAGAAAAAGGGGCTAGGCCATCGAGTGGACACTCAGGTTACAACACCAGCAAATTAATACAAAACAACAAAGCAGCATTAAGACTACAGCTATCATTTGCTTCCACCACCACCGCCCGATTCCTTGAAACCACACCGCGACAGGGTCAAATATAGACTCATCCCGTAAGTGGTGAATGCCCGATGTTTGGGCATAAATGGCTTCTACGCTACGATTAAGCAAGCTCTGCTGGTCAGGTATGTAGATGCAGGATTCTGTTTTCAGCACGGCACAGACACCTCCAGTGGAGGCGGTGAGCATGTCCAAGGCTAAACGGTTTTGTAAGACTGCTGTGCGCATACTGGTCATCTCCATGCCGATGGCGGCCAAAGCCTTGGCCGTGTTATTCAGGGCAATTTCCATAGCTATTCTGAAAAGGTTTACTTTGTACATGATTGCTACCACTCCCCCACCAGGCAACAAAGCCCATCCGTAATCTGCTGGGCTGAAAACGCTACGCTGCCAACGGACTTGCCAAGTCTGGTAATTGGCCACATGTGTGCGCTGTAGGGTTGTGGCAAATTGGTGGGGTCCCCAGAGTAAACTGAGGGAACAGTGACCGATCCACCCGGGGGGCAGCCAGGGCCACGCTGTGTGCCCACAAATCCAGTAAGTGCCATTAGGTGCCACCTAATTAAGTCCTGGGTGCTCCCGCCAGTTAGTACGGACCCAGCCCTGGGTATCTTTAGCTGGACAGATGTGAACAGTCAGGCATCCTTTACTAATGCCCACCACCCTTTGGAACCGAGCAGCCAGACGGCCACAGGACCTACCCAGAGGGCCTCGAGCCCAACAATGGCCATTCAGGGTCCAAACCAGGTCAGGGAAAGGAGAGGGAAGGGGGTGGGTCAGCATGGTGGCCCTTTACTTCCTCTCTTTTGTCCATCGCCTTCCTTGGGTGTGTATAGGGGTATTGGGAGAGTGTTTGTGGTGATGAGAAATCAGGCACCAACTTGCAGCCATCCTGAGGTGTCCAGACAGCAGCCAGGAGGAGGAGGAGGAGGACAAGCAGAGGTAGGTTTTTAAAAGGCTGTGCAGTCTGATTGGAGGCACTGAGAGGGAATGTTCCTCCGAAAAAGAAGTGCCTGAGATGAGGGAGCAGGGTTTGAAGAAACTGAGAAATAATAAAATTCGTGAGAATCAGACCTGCAAATGTGGAGGGCTGACTGTATTTAACAACCACAGGCTGCTAGACTTTGGGGCTCAGTTTGTAGGGCATGAAGAAGGTCTATATTTTCTAGTGCTTATGAACAGATGGGCATCAGTGCCTTCAAAGCTGCAGACCAGCATAAGATAAATATGTAGAATTTCCAGCTTAAAAACCTGGTTTGGAACTACTCTGGATCCATATGTATGTTTGAATGAGGGTACAGGTGTGGTGGTTAGGGTATTGGCCTGAAGCCTGGCAGATCCAGGTTCTAATCCCATGGAGTCATGAACTCTTGGGCAAGGCACTCTTTCAGCCTGACCTATCTTGCAGGGTTGCTGTGAGGTTAAAGTTGAGAGGAGAAGAGCTATGTATACTAGAAAGGGAGGGTTTAAAGGGAATCATGTGATAAGCTTGAATAATAGTAGTAGTAGTAGTAGTAGTAGTAGTAATCATAATCATAATCATAATAGATGAATTTCTTACCTGCCTTTCCCCATTGATTGACTGTTGTCAGCCTTGTCACATGGCTACATTTATATATAACTTTTTAGGTTTATTTAAATTAAGAACTGTGCTTGAATACGGCTTGAGCATCTGCACTATGCTTTCTATTAGTTTATTTGTTAAACTTGTAGAAAGCATGGAGGAGACACCCAACCAAGCCTTATTCAGCCACTGTTTTCTTAATTTAAATAAATATACAAGGAAGTGAGCATAGTAGGCCCAGCCCCTTCTATCTGGAGCTCCCTGTATTCATGGAGAGCCTCTGTGCAATTGGGAACCAGGATCACACTAGACAGTTGTAGTGTTATAGTCCATTTGAACTGCCATGGCAATACCCTATGGGATCTAGGGCCCTTTTCACACCTTACCTGGTGCTGCTGGCATTGTGCGGGAATCACAGGAAAAGACTTGTCCAGGAGGTACTTGCGTCGCTTCCACTTCCCCTCCGCACCGGCTCCGTGCTGGCGAGAAGAAAGTGTGAGCGCTCTGCCCCTTCCTTCTGCAGCGCAGCCGGGTACTTTCCCAGGCTGTGCTGGGGGAGGAAGTGTGATGGCTGTGTGTTCAGAGCCTCCGCACACAAGGTAAGTGCATGTGGGGCACGGAAGCAACGTGCGATCGCGCATCATTTTCAGCAGCGAGCTGAAAATGATATAATGCACAATCACTCCCTAATGGCCTCGAGAATGTCATGCAATTGTGAGGATGTCACGTGGAACGGTCCTCGCAATCGCACAGCGCTCCTGAGGCCACTTCGCAATGGGACTGACATGCGAAAAGGGCCTCGGATTTGTAGTTCAGTGATACACTAGAGCTCTCAGAATGGCAATTCTAAATAACCCTTCCCTAAACTGCAAATGCAACCTAAATGCCCTAAAAGCACCAGATCCTGTCTGATCTTGGAAGCTAAGCCGGATGAGCCCTGGTTAGTCCTTGTATGGGAGACCACCAATGAACTCCAGGTGCTGTAGACTATATTTCAGAAGAAGGAACTGGCAAAAGCACCTGAGTATTCTTTGCATAAGAAAACCCTGTGAAATTCAGTGTAAGCTGGCAGTCAACTTGCAGTCTCACACATGTACACACAAACTGCATATCTCAGGATTCCACAGGATGCTGCCATGGCAGTTAAAGTGGAATATAATGCTATAATTGACTAGTGAGAAAGGACCCCAGGTGCGGCACTGGCTCTCCTGTTCATTCCTGTCAATCTCCACACGTAAAGAGCGACAACTGGGATGGTGTTGTGCTCTACTCCTTCAAGGTTTATTGAAAGTGGGTAACAGAATGTCTGAACAGGATTCTAACAGTATTCTGAGCTTGTCCTGAAATGTGACAAATGAGAGGTTATCAGTGACAGAAACACAACATTCACTTTCAGAAACATTATGCCTTTGTGTATTAGTTGCTGGGGAGCAGAAGATGGAGGTGCACTTGCTCTTGGTTCTTGCTGGCAGAAGATGTTTGCTTTGTGTGGGAAAGTTTGCTTGGTGGCCTCTTCCTCCATAATCTGGAACAAGGAAAATTTCCTCAAATGTTATTTTAGGCTTGACAGTCAATTATCAAAATAGATACATGGCAATAAATAATAAAATAAGTAACAGAAAGACTACCATAAATAACACCATGAACTATGTGTTTAGAAAATAAACCAGAAAATTTATTTCAGCACAAAACAACTGAACTGCATTTTATCAAGAGGTTCAGTTCTTGCCCATGGGACTTGGGACAGGGACAGCTCACCATTGCGAGGATAACTCTTCCTGCAGCTGATGAAGGGGGCTAAAGACCCTGACATCACATCACTTCTGGTTTTGGTTTTGGCCAGTTTTGGGGGTTCTTTTTATGCATACGGGAAGGTGTGGTGACAAAACTACAGCATTTTATAGCAATTTTGGGCCATTTGTGGGGGGGATTTGGAAGTGGAAAATGGCTCCAAGGTTCTTCGGACTTTGGGGGTCTTCAGGGGGTATAAATCAGGGCCCCAAGGGCCACACTTTGACCACCCTTGCTTTAAGGCCACCTTACTAAGGAGGTTTGGTAGAACTGAATTACCTGGAAATGTCGTGATATTTAGATGAGCTTCTTAGCCTTTGTGCCACATAAACTCTCTAACACAAAATTGGAGGTTCCAGTTTCTGGCCAGGTTAATGACAGTCACAATCTAGCAACAGCATGTTAGATTGCAAACCCTGAGGTGTTGTGCCAGGGGGCTCCTCCTGTCAAGCCAGTAGACTCTCTGATACATGGGGAGACTGTAGGATCCCCAGGCCGGCTGGATTGGGACCTGCAAAGCGGCTGCTCAGGAACTGAGCAGCTACTCTGGTCCTGAGGCTGAGGAGTTAATCACACGCTTCTGTGAAGCTGGGTGTGAGTACTTCTCCTACCCCACAATGAACATTACATTAACCTATCACTGGACCTCTTGTTAAAAAGAGATTTTGACATTAAACACGAAATTGGAAAGGGTTGCAGAGCCCAAATCTAATCACTTGTTAAGCTTTTATGAATGAGATAAAACCACCAAAGTGGACCTTGTAAGTTATGTCTGGTTTTCCTTGCTTTTGCATGGCGTGATGGGAAGCAGAGCACAGAAGATGATGTGGAGCGAGAAGAACAGAATGACCAGGAGCAGCTGCTGCAGGGAGTGGAGCAGGAGGCAGAGGAGACAGCTGAAGCAGAGGAGGAAAAAGGGGCAGCAAACCTCTAAGGAGAACACTGACAGAAATAAACCCAAGTCTAAAGCCATCTAGGCCATCTCCCTCCTGGAGGAGAACTGGCAGAGGAGAAGCATGAATGGAGGCCATGTGGGAATGCCAGTGGAGAGAGAGAGCAATATTTGGTGGATTGTGGAAAGCTGGGGAAGAAACAGGTTTTGGGGGACTTTTTGGGGTTTTTGTTTTTTTTTTGGCAATTGCTTAATTTAGGTGTAAACTATTTTTTAAAAAGTGTTGACTATTACAATGAGCTCATCTACCCAGGCTTTAGCAATTGTCTCCCTTTCTCCTCCTGTCTTTTGGAGCTGTTCATTTCACTTCTCTTGTTTCCACACTGCACGTCTCCCTTTCTTGGTAATACTAGTTTCCTTGCATCTCACTGTCCTTTGACTTCACATTGCTCTTGGCCTCCCTCAGCTTGTCTTCTATCTGTCTAGATTCCTTACCTTCATCTTTTTCTTCCAATTCTGCTCTACAAGCACAGCATCCATCTGTACTCCACAACCCGTCTGAGTTACTCTCCTCACTTCCTTCTGGGATACTTTTGGTGGGCTAGCAGCAGAGTTTGGAGGCGGGGGAAATACCTTTTTCTAGGCTACAGCTCTCAGAACCCCTCGACCAGCATAGCCGATGGCTATTCTTGCTGAAGAATTTTGGGAGATGTGGTCCAAAAGATAATTATCCCAAATCCTGGGTTGCAGTGTATGTGTTTGAGGTCCATCCATGATCTGAATTTGTCTTCCATGGTAGTTCTCATATTTCTGTGATAGAAACTTTTGGAGCAGAGAATTTTGCGAGCTGGGGTGCAGATGCTGAGCCGTAAAAGAATATGGAGTGAACACAGATAGCTGCCTTTTTCTGGCATAGGGTTGAGATTTGTGCTTCCCTCCAATTGACATTGGGTTGCAATTCCCAGCATTTGTTCTCCTTGGCTACACAGCAAGGACTGATGGGAGTTTCACTTGGAAGGCTGCATAATTCCCACCCCTGTCCTAGGAAGTCAGTTCATTGGTCCTTCTGGCCCAGCACTGTCTGTCTGTCTTTGGCAGCAGCTTTCTAGGATCTAAAAATTAGTGTTTTTCCTGGCTCTGTTCCTTGGGATCTTATCTATTGGGAGACGGTAGCTATTAAGCTTGGGGTCTTCTGCATGCAAAGAATATGCTCTCTGTTCAGCAGCTGTGGACCCTCCTCAAAACTGGCAGACAGTGCTGTTTCTGATGTGATCTAAGAGAAAGATCAATGTTCTGTACTGCAAATATCCATGTATGTCTGTTTGCAATAAAGTATACAGGTTTGCATTTAGCTTAATAACCCTGCTTCTGGTTGCAGTGCTTAAGAGTGATTGCCCAGGGCAGGAAGTGTGGCCTGGGGAAAAGGAACAGTGAGGCGAGGAAGCCCGAGATCACTCTAAATGATAGGAAATAGTACAGAGCATAGTAAATTGTGTCCTTCCCTGCTCCCACCTCGCTTTGGTTTTTCATCTTCAGCAGGCACTGCTTATCACCATCAGTACTTCTCCCTTCCCGGCCTTATAACCTTGAGGACTAGAAACTTGAAGTTGGAGTACTCAAGAAACCAATTCTTGTGGCAGAGTTCAGCTCTTGGCTGCAATCCAACGTAGAGTTAGGTGCTGTTAATGAGATCTCTCCCTGAAAGGGCACTGTCTGATCCTTTTGGGAAAAGAAGGCACAGCTCTTGGTGCCTTGCATGAAAATGTCAATATCTGCCTTGCTTTCTATATATAAAAAAATTATTCCATGGGAACAGACATTGTCATTCTTCATCAGAGCTTGGAAATATTGCTTTTTTAGTTTGTGACTCCCAGAATCTATGGGATGTGATTTCTGGGAGCAGTGGTCCAAAAAAGCTTTTCCAAGCTCTGTTTTTCATCCTTTGAAGCAGATTCGCCTCTTCTCTGAACCAGAACTCAGGAAGTAAAAGGGCTTTGTTTTCTGTTACAAAGTGTTTTTTGAGACACTGTTGAGGCTGTACCTGAAGATCTCTGTTGATTTCTGCAGCAAGAGATTGGAGAATTAGGTTTCAGGACTCAGGCAAGGAGAGAGGGCGGCATCTTTGCCTCTCTCAATGTGTTGAACTCCAACAATGTCGTGCCATTAGCCATACCAGTTAGGGCTTCTGGCTGCTGACACACCAAACAAGGAGAGCCAAAGATTCCCCACTCCTCTTCTAGGATGAGTGGGCAACTTGTGTCCTTCCAGACAATATTGGATTGGAAGTCTCATCAGCCCTGGCTAGCTGATGGGAGTTGTGGCCCTTCAGAGGTGGGCCTTTAGATGGACTACATGTTTCCCAGTCCTGAAAATCTCTCCTTTCTTTTACTGTGCAGGACTAGTTTTGGCCCGAATATTATGTAGCCCTGTAGCCTACCAGTGCTTTGAACTTGTATGATTTTTTTTTCTTTCTTTCTGGCTGTTGTTCCACCCACCACATTTTCTCTCTTCTTTTTGCATTCTCTTAATTTGTTTTTTTTTCTCCTTTATTTGGTCTCCCACACTCGCTTCACTCTTGCCACTTTTTAAGCTGTTGCAAACCAGATGTCTCAGGATATTATGCTGCTGATGATCAATGTCTTTTTATTTTTAATGTTAACTTTTAAATCTTTATTTTTGTACTGTACTTTGTAAGAATAAAACACAACCTGGGTGGACAGTTGAAATGAAGACTGTATTATGTTCTGCTTTCCAATTCTTTTTTTTTTTTTACATAGTACCCTCTTCTTCAGGGATAGGAATCATGCAACACACTAGATGTTTTTTAAACTACAACTCCCAGCATTCCTCACCTTTTCCTGTGCTGTCTAAGCCTCTTGGGACTTATAATCCAACAGCATCTGTAGGGCTGTGTAATTCTCAGTCCTGTTTTACTTATTGCATTTATGTCTTCAACATTATTTTGGAGTACATTTTGCAATATTTTATCATTGGTTTTGGAACTATGTATATATACTAGTGTATACGCCTGGTGTTGCCCGGGATTTTATTTTCTCATGGGTAATACTTGTTAGAAGGATTTGAGATCCTGTGTCTCTAATTCTTGTCGAATACCTGTAACTTTTCCCCATATTCCTCAATCCAGTCTCTGTTCAGAGTTATTAACATACAGAAGTTGGGTTCCTGAGGGATTAGAGTGTCCTCCTCCTTGCTGCTAGGCCTCATCTCCATAGCAACCAGCCTATTCAAGACAGACACAGTTGACTGAGGCCCAAGAGCTCTCTGGCTGAGAATTCTAAAGACCCCTCCCTAAACTGTAAACCCCAGGATTCCATAGAATCTTCTTAGGCAGCCAATCATATGAGGTCTTCACCTGACACAGACAAACAAACTTTGACTTTTATATATTAGATATTTGGCTACAACTCCCAAAATCCCTCAGCTAGCAGAAGGATTCTGAGAATTTTAGTTCAAAAATAACATTCTCACACTTGGCTCTACTAGTAACAGAAGGTATGGGCTTCACAGTGAATAAATTCTTACCCATAGGTCCTAGAGCTGACTTCCATACTGTTGCAGCTACCCCTACTTGGGAAAGTGAAGTGCAAGAGCTGTAGCCTTGCTTTTTCTATCTTCTCTTCACCTGTACCTACTTCTAAGTTTATGAGTGCAAGTAAACCACTTTTGGGTGTCTTTACAATCATGATTCCTAACCAAGCTAACCCTGGGGGAGTGTAGTTTTGGGAAGGACCTGAAGAATTTGTAATATGAGTGTCCTGCATCCTGTTGCCAGCTATGATTCCCAGCCTCTTTTGTGGGCGGCCACTACTGTTAAACCAGTTTTTCTACATTTTGTTGCAATGTATTCACTCTGCCTCATCTTCTGCTGGGAAGGAGGAGGGGTAACTTAGTTCCCAGAATGGTTTTCCTTTTTGTTACTTTAGTTTTGTGAAGGTTTTCAATTGCAAAAAAACAGCTTAAGAACCCTGTGTGCAAAAGCCCCCAACCACATGCGGAAAGAAGCAGGCTGGGACTCTTACTTGTGAACACTCTGCTAGTGGATAGTCTGCTCACATTATTATTGCTGCTGCTGCAGATCTGTGGATCTTCCCTGGATGGTATCTTTTTTGAACTAAGCCATCTGCTTTTCCATTTTCCACCTGCAGCTGAATTGTTCATTGGCTACTCTGTTGCAGGGATGGGTTTGATTCAGCTCTCAGGGGAATATTGGACTGCAAGTCCCAGAAGTCCTATCCAGCATATGTAAAGTGTTGGGCATTGTAGTAGAACCATATCTGGAGAGCTGTATCATTCCCACCCTTGCTCTACTGCACCTGGGATTTGATGTGTACTGCACTGCATTTCTCTGAGAAGCAGAGGTTGCGAGCTGAACTATAGTGCAGTGTTGTTTTTCAGTCTCTTGGTGTGAGAGAAAACAAGGGAACTACGGTCTGGCCATCTCTGCACTAGACTGTTATAGTGCTATTATTCCACTTTCAACATCCTATGGAATCCTGGGAATAATAGCCTATAACAGTCTAGTCCGGAAATGGCATCCTTACTGGCAGCTCATACTTGCACAAGCTGTAATTAATCATAGTTTCTAGGTTTACCACATGAGAAGTAGAGATGGAGGGGAGTGACACAACCACTGAGGGAATGGGGAGGAGAAGTCATGGCTCCTCTACTTCTTCCCAGGTTAAGAGGCTGAAAGGTAATATGGATGCTCTTCAGCCTGCAACCTAGGTCAACTTATAAAGGACAAAAGTGAGTGTGAATACTATTTAAATATTTTATAATCACAAGACATGAGTCCTGGTCGGATTCCCCATCCATTGTTGCAGGGCAAAACTGTTCTTTTGTATGGCTGTTGAGAATTTCCCCCCTCTTTCCTAATTACGTTCTTTTCATTTCTTCCACACATTAATGCTGGGGTGAAGAACAGCAAGCCATGGGTTGAATCAAGTCCTTCTGGGATCCCAATTTGGCCTGCACAGCTTCTCAAATGGCTCCATCCTTCACTTGTAGTTTCCCAGCTGTTGGACAGGTTTTTCCCAATTTTAAAAGGTTATGATGCTTCTCTGAAGGTTTAGCTACCATTAGTAACCTGACATACATGGGTATTTTTGTTCCTATTGATAACTACAATGGTCAGGTTTCCCTGCAGCACAATACAGCCAAAAGTTACACACCAGTGGGAGATCCAAAATAAAGAAAAAAAAATCTTTTATTCAACCCAGGTTGAATCCAAGAGATGTCCAGGAGAATCCCAAATCAGAGGTGCAGAACAAAGCAAGGTACACACATTTACACATTTCAAAAGAAAATAAAATTAGCATACTAAGTTACATCACCTCCTAATGTAAGACCTGTGGGCTTCAGGTATCAGGGTATACACTTTGGCCCTGTCATGTAGTATTGTAGTGTTGCCCTCCACAATACATCAGTCACTTAGAACCTATCTGTCATTTATCCAAAGTAGGGTCTGCTTACATTTTTGTACTCTGGGAGGCTAGCACTGCTGTTTCCTTTGTTATCCATAATATGTAATTCCATTCTCCATATCTCTATGCCACCCACGTCAAACTGTTGCCCCTGAAAGTTGATACACTAATTTCCAAGCACCATTGCTAATAACAAAGCAAGCCAGTAACTCACAGGGCACTGGGGGAAACTCTGCAGAGGCCTGGTATTGATTCCTTTATACTATTCTATGCTACTATTAAGTTCCATCGTTCTCAGGCTCTATCACTACCTTTTTTGCTTTTGGCCCTGCCCAACAGTGGAATGCAGTCACTGGGAACTTCCCTGAAATGGAATCCAGCCTTCAGGCCAAAGGAGGTTCAGCATCCTCACTGTAATATATAAGATCCCGTCCCCTGGTAGGCCTGAATACACCTGACTCATACTCTAGCTACCAATAAATGAAGGCTTTTTCATTAAATGGAGATGAGAAAAGGACATCTCCTGAAGGAGCCATGAATGAGCAAGAACAATTGACTTCTCACAGAAAGCCAAATAGTTTTAAGGAGGAGGTGGATACCAATAATTCTCTTAGAGGGAAGGTAGCTGTAAAATTGTGTCTCAGGATGCCAAGAACTGAATAAATTTCACAGAAAATTACTTGGCATGCAAACTAGATGTTCCTTGCTGGATGTGGAAGGAATGGACTGGAAAAGATGTTCATTCAATAAAAGTACTCTGTCTTCATTTTATTTGCTAAGGAGACAAACCCTGCACCTGATTGTATTACAGGATAGGAATGGCTAATGTTGTTAAGCTCAAAATACACTGACATTTTCAGGCATGCATCTGTAGTTTCTACTTGTTGTATGCTCCTTTCTGAGAAATTTCACACTTCCCTGTCTGGGGTATGGCATTGGAGAACTTTATTTCTTGAGGCCTCCCAAGGTTGGGATGGCAGATTTGTTAAATGGAAGTGCTGTGAAGAAGGAGAAGGGGATTTCCATCTTACTCTCTACACACATCAAGTTCTTTTATGTTCTTTCCTTGAACTGTTTGACCAATGTTATCTGACATGGAATCTGAGTCCACAAGGCTTTGGTGACTCAGAACTTCTCTGACTGGAAGTTGTTTTTTGATTAAAACATGCTTATGATAAAGGAGTTGCATGTTGTTTAGAGAAAGCCTCCAATATGAACACAGGCTCCCATGAATTGACATGCAACTGTGCAGTTCTTGCCTTATCAGAATACCCAGGTTCCACTTCTGTTCTCAAATAGATGTGGTCAGAGATATTTTCAACTTTTTTATACACTGTTTTGGGGGTTCTCTTTGAAGAAGCACAATGCATGGCAGTAGCCTAGAAATAATCTATTATGGGATAACCATGTGTATTGCTAAGGTATTAACAATAATCAGGCTAAATTCATTGATTTGGAATGAGAAGTGAAAAATATGCTTAAATCCAATTGTTCCATCTAAAGTGCATCCATTAAATTAGTGGGAATTTGGTAAGTCAACATGTATGTAAGCTTCATTGATTCAATGTGTTTACTCTAGTTAGTGACCACCAATTGAATGAGGGCATGTGGATGCATTTGCTACTGACTCGTGAAATTTAAATAGAACATGAGGACCATTCACTTCTACAGATGGTCGAATCTATCAGTATAATTTCTCCTAATTTCCCAGTCTTAAATTTCGTTCATCCTGAACTTTGATCATTTCCCCCCTAACATTTACATGAACATTTTGTGTGGCTTTCTCATATTGAAGCATTTAGTATGAAACTTTTCCTAATCTGCATGCATTCTGCAAACACTTTTCCTAATATAATATACTTCTGAGCGCTATTTTAATCAACATATGCATTTTTATGTGCATTTCCACCCAAATGTGATTTGATTCTATGCTCAGCCATGGGGACCCACTGTGTGGTCTCCAGTGCATCACAAACACTCAGCCTCAGAGAACCCCATGATAGAGTCGTTTTAGGATTGCCATAAGTTGGAAATGATTAGAAGACATTCAAAATAAATGCACATTTTGGTATACTTTTTAAACTGGGAAACTCCATCACAAAACTCAGAGATCTGTGAATTTTGAAGAATAACTGACTTACGGTCAGTAGGAAATTTGTTAAGTCTTTACTGGAAAGCCAAACAAATGAATTTCTACCCATCCCTTATCAGATGTCAGGAGTGCCCATAATACAAACAAGGTTTTGAGTTCATGAGACCTTAGGCTGTTTCTGTCAGTTCTGTAATATACACTTGTGGTTTTGTTTTGGTAATTCCCTTTCAGAGTAGGTCCACATAGCAAACATGTTGTGGACATATGGAGTATATATTTTGTTCCCTGTGTACCACATCCTGGGCAATTTTTACACTTGAAGGATATCTGGTTGTAACCTATTTCTAGAACAAATTCTGGATGCCATTTCCTCCAGAAACGGCAATTTTCGTCCCTCCTGTGGTCTGCCGAGCAACTTAAAACCGCCTCCACATATCTAGCCAGCCTTCAGGAGAAGGGTTTTTATTGTTTTTTGTTTTTGTCTGTTTGGTGCCATGGAAGACTTCCTATGATGAAGGAGAAAGTCCCAGTTTTGCTGGCACTGGATGTCAGAGTAGGTGGTTTGTATCTTGTTGGGATGGTATAGGGTGAAAAATACTCTTACAGTTTTTCTGAGGACTGCATACCATGCGTGTATACGTTTTTATTTTTAAACTTAACTTTATTTCTACTGTGAGCCAAACTAATCAGCCTCCCCTTGGAAGCAAGTGGCTCAGCCATAATGCTTTATGATTGTTACCATGGATAGCTGAAAATTCTTGTCACTAAAAATTCAGATAATTTTCAAATAATTTTACTGCCCCGATTTCTGTCCCAAAACCTTGCAAAGTGCAGGTTTGCAAGGGAATTGTGTAGATTCCCCATGTGAAAGACTTATTTTACAATTATCATATGCATCACAAGGGACAGCTGAAGCAGAATCAGCCATTTCTTCCCCAGATTTTCACACTGTTAATTACTTTGCCATTCTTGCCACACTTATGTAAGCTCTGTTGAACACATGGAGACTTGCGTCAGACTAAATATGTATAGGATTACATTGTTACTCATAGAAATGTATGTTCATGTTACCAGGCATGGATGATATGCTTTATGTAAAGCACTGCTCAGAGTGTGATGGTGTTAGTACTTTGATGTTTTGTTTTTCTAATCTATGACATGAAAGTGGATATTTTAGCCCAATTGTTTGGAGTTGATGCAGGTTTCTAATACACATGGAGAGATCCTAGTAACATGATGTGGCAAAAAGGCAATTAGTACTCTAAAATGATGATTTATGCAGAACCTCAAAATCGTGCCAACTTCTAATGTGTCCATTATCTTTTTCCAGATTCTATGAGATAGGAAAGTTAGGCTGGACTTTAAAGTTAAGAATTGCTCTCCCCCGCCTGCCCACACATGGTAATCAGAATGAACTACTGTGGATGTGCTGCTGTTGGGTGTGGATGCAAGGAAGTTGACTGCATCTACAGATAGGTAGAAGCACTCTGGGGATCCTTTCCAGATAATGGTTACTGAGGTCTGTTTTGGGCTAATAGAAAGCTCCATGTCATAGGACATTTTTTCTTCTGACAATGCAACACTGGGATAATGTATGTCATATAACTATATGATGTTCATTTGATACCCCAGCCCACTCCCGTTGACAGCATGTGCCCATCTTCAGTATGCCTGATAACTCTGTAAACTCTAGAAATTAATTTTAAAAATCTGTGAAGAAGGTTGGAAGGGATTCCAGTTGCAGTTCACACCTCCACTGTCTTATTGCAACTCTCTCTCTGAAACCTTTGGATTATCTGTCTTGGACTATCGTAAAATTGCACCACAGTCGCTACCTTTAGAGACAGAGAACCATACATCTCAATTGTTTCTCACTGTGCAATCCACATTTTCGGATTTCACTTGAAAAACCTGTTTCACTTCCCATTAATGGTCCTTTAAAGTTTCTTCTATTAATACAGAGGAATATCATTCAATCAATGCTTGAATATCAGGTAGGGTTTGGTACGGGATGTCCCTATAGCTTCAAACACTGCAAAAGTAGTGTGACAGCTGGAGATGGCTCCTCTGGTTAGCCTGTGGCATCTCACAAGGAAAGGAAGAGGTCAGGTACTGCTCAACTCAACATGGTTTGCTTCATCCATTCCATCACACTGGTGGTCCTGGTGTAGACTCCATAATGGTTGGGACGTCCACATCCTATTCCCCAGCTCACCACACCAGCTAGAAACCACTTGCTACTAGGTTCCTGACAAGCAAGAGGCCCTCCAGAGTCACCCTAGTAATGTGAAACAAAATAACTATCAGTTTAGGAAGAAAAACCATCTTCTAGTGAATGAGGAGGAGGTAGCAGCAGATGGAAGAAATGTGTTTTGTCACTCACATTAAGCAATGACTTGCATGTAAATAAGCCTAGAGCTGAGCCAAAATTTCTCAGAAGACATATTTTTGAGGAAAATACATGTGAGATTTCTCTTTTCACCCCTGTAGAAAACAAAAGGCCACTTGGCTGAATTTTCTGATTATTCTCCACAATATTTTTTCCCCTGTAAGCAGATGCTGTTCCCTCCCTGACCCCTGCCTCCAGAACACTCTACCCAGCGACTGTGGAGAATGAAAAATGGTGGCCAATCTGAAAGCCCTTCTATAAAGTGGAATCCAACACTCAAATTTACCTGACAGGAGTCCTTATTTCCATCACGGTAGCCAGCGCAAAGCATTCTGGGTGTAACCTGGTAGTGATAGGCCTCATTGCAGATATCTTGCTGCACTAGCTGAACATCTGCTTTTTGCAGGATCTTACTCATATGACCTGTGCAAAGGGGATGAGTGGGTGCAAGGTTAGCAAAATTGAGAAAAGAAAGAGAATATCTTTTTTCATTCATCTCAAACTCCCTTCTGTCTAGATCTTTCAATCCTAGGTCTGGTCAGCTTCCTGACAGACTGGCATTCAGATTTTGGTTCCGGGCATGTAACAATCTTTCCCTCCCTCGGTCATCAAGATTTGTACATTGTATATTTGTATATAGATATGAGGACATCATAAGTTGGTGTATCTACAAGTAGATATCTGGGTGGGTGTAATGGGTTGGTAATGACTTTTTTACTCTCAACTGTGGAACAACAGGGAAAAAAAATGAACCCCACCACTCAAAAACCTAAATTGTACTGCTGAAAGCTGGGGTAACCAGGAATGGATTTTTGTATGAAAGGACTATGAGGTTCCATTCAATTCCATCGCTCAAAATAAATTCATTACTTTAGAATTCTTAAATTCTTTATATCCTGTACAAGTATTAGGGAAACTTTCTAAATCAAACATACGAAGAAGAGGAGTGCTTCAGTCCTGCCCCCCTCCAACGTCACTTTCATCCTTGTCCTCAAATGTAGAGGAATTTTGTGAAAGAAGAGAATTCCCTCATGAAAAAGAGAATAAGGACACAAAGAAGACCCATTTTTTCTTTTCTGTGGTAAGAAATGGAGCCTTAAAACATTGAGATATTCTATCAAAAAAGGGGGACAAACTCTGCCTTTTTTTTCGTAAATCAAGACTTTTTGTAAAATAATGGTTTGTGCAAAAACTTGTGCTTGGGAAAAAAATGTTTTTTGTGCAGAAAGTCATGTATTTTGCAGGAAAAAAAAGTCACTAGGTGGCATACCATAATGCAGTTATGGATTTGTAACCTAGAGTAACAGATCTGTAACTGCTCCGTATTCAGTTATACTCTGTAATCTCTATCATTACACTATTGCCATGATCACTAATGCTATCCCAAATCCCTCCATATGCCCTGCAAAGGCAGCCCCGGCTTTCTCTCCCCACTCTGACATCTAGTCATCCTTCCCCCTCTGTCCCCGACCCTGCCTCAGCAGCTTTGTAACCCTCAGCAGGGCAGCATTCATTAGCGTATGTGGAAGGGCACTAGGGATTTGGCCTTGGAGCCATGGGAGCAGCAGCCTGAAAAAGTTTGAGAACCACTGTTATAGATGGTGCCTGGGCAATTTGAAGAACTGTACTCCAGAAAAGTAACTCTTTCAAGTAACTCTTTCATTTTATCTTGAAATATGCTCACACATTCTATATTCAAAAGATTAGTGCATGCACATGTGCATGTGTAAAACAACTCTTTCAGGCCTGTCTTAAGATATATTAACAGGGGGGAATTAACTGCTCCATTTTACTCCCTCTACTTCTAAAGGCTTCCAAATTTCACGAGCCAAAAGGCTTCACATTTGAGATGCATGCCACCTGTAAAGAATTCTGAGCACAGACCTGCTACTTGCATTCAAATATAGAGCTTCCCTGCGGAACAATCAAAGTCTTCCCACATTTCTCTGGTGCAGCCCTGAAGTGATGTCTTCAGATGATTGAGTTTTTCATTAGTTTGATAATTTAAAGCAAAAAGGAGACTGAGGTCTATTTCTGGCTGACATACAGAGGTCCAAGAAAGGTTTCTGACTCCCCACTGTTTAACTGTAAAATGACTCTTTGAACAAAACAAGGCTGGTGAAATAAAGAAGATTTGAGATGTTTGTGTGGAAGCACACTTCACTTCTGGTGTAGATGATGAATTCTTGGGCTCATTATGTACCAGAAACAGCGTGGTTGTTGATTCTGAATGTATACGGTTTATATCTGGCTCTGGATTGTGGAATGGGGTTCTAATAAACAAGTAGACTAAACAAGCGGGGGGATGGCTTTAGGGGAAAGGGCAAAATGAGGCCATTGCCCCACCCAACAAGAATTCTTCCCCACAATGAAATCTTCCTTCAGTACTCAAATCTCTAGCACTGTAGTAACTTAAAACATCAACTGATCTTTCAGAAGTACAGTTTTAGCATTAAAAAAAAGGCAAAATTAGCAGGAGAAAGTGAACACAGCAGATATCAGAGATCTAGGCATAAATAATTTTCAACATCTCACCCTCTGCAATCTAGAAATTTCAATAGAGAAGGAAAATTTAATGGGGGGGGAGACAGAATTCTTGTTTTGGCAGGCAGTGTGCTCATGTTGTACTCTTATAGCTAAAATCCTGTAAACAAGCCTGATATCTACCTGTTTTAAAGTATGACCAATACACCATCAGTTCTGCATGACATTATGCAAAAGATCCACTAAGGGGCGCTTGAGAGAGCCTTGCTGCAAAGCAGGTTATTATGATCCTCAATTTTAGCTTGTTATACCAACCTGACCCTTCTCATTAGATATTACCTAATGAACACTGGAAATCTGAGTGAGTTATCTGACCATGCTGGCTATCTTGAATGAATAAGCATTATCTACACTCTTCTGTGCCAGGCTGAGGCTGCCTCATGATCACACCCAACTGCACAGCATCAGTTAAGTGGTCTCCTAACAAAAGCGAGGCCCACACTGCTGCAAGTACCTCCCTCCTTGACTGCTCCCCAGCCACTGATCCAGCACAGAAGGCCAGGCTCAAACAGATGGGAACTGGCAGGTAGACAGATGGGTCGGATGAAGGCAGAATAGATGACTGGATGGTCAAGCTGCAGCAGTGCCACATCATAGTCATGGCTGTCTTCTTCATAGTAGGGGTGCTGCAGAATACGGCTCACTTTGAAGGAGACCTCATTGGGGCTGGTGACATTCAGAAACTGCTTGCCAAGGTAGACAGTCCAGACAGTAGGGGACGCCTGGCTGGAAGACAAAAGGGGTTTAAAAGAGTTTCAGCAAGATTTCATATGCTGCTCCTTTTCTCTGGCTTGCATCAGGGCTGGCCCTATCATTAGGCATAGTGAGGAGGTTTCTTCAAGGGGCAGATGACGTTGGAAAAGTGTTGGAGAAGATAGCTGTGTGCCATATGGCAAGCCCTTTGTCATCCAAACTAACCTGCTACCTGATACTGAGAAAGATGACACCCACTGTCTGTGCTGAACAAAATTCAAGTGCAAACTTATTTGCTTTTTGTACATGGAATAGGCAGGGGTGCCATTTTGTTCTTGGCAACAGACAAAAAGGTGTTTTGGGCTGAGCCTGGCTTAATGGGAACTAGATTCAGGAAACTGCCTTATATTAGGCCAAACTACCTTTCGATTTAGTTCATTCTTACATACTCTGACTCAGGGACTGGAAAAGTTACTTTTTGAACTATAACTACCAGAATTTCTTTGCCAGCTTGGACACTGGCCAGGTAGGATAGGGGGATTCTGGGAGCTGGTCTGACTGGTAATGGTTCTTTGGGGTTTAATGGAAAGAGAGGTCATTTTCATCAGCTGATGCCTGATCATTTTCAGTGCAATTGTTATAGGCTGCATCTAAAACCTTCAGTTCTACAGCTCAACTCTTGCCTTCTTAATGGCAAGTCTCCAGCAATTTCTGTACTACACTGTTATAGTGCTATTATTCCACTTTCAACATCCTATGGTATTCTGGGGCTTGTAGTTTACTGAGGCCAAAGATATCTTTGGCTGAGAATTCTAAATGCCCCTCTCTAAACTGCAAACCCCAGGATTCCATAAGATGCTGAAAGTGGAATAATAGCACTATAATAGTCTAGTGCAGAAATGGCCTTTGCTTCCATAAACAAATGCAGTCTGAGGACTTTTCCAGTGAGATCTGCAGGTGTCCTCCAGATATTTCAGTGGATGACATCATCTGCCTGTGCCTAGATATGGGAACATAGACATTTTACAATCCCTTCCATTCTCCACCAGCTATGCAGCAACACGGTGAGCTGCGCAAGTTCTTTGGTCATTGCAGACAGTGCAAGAGAATACCAGCCTCTACAGTGATCAACAAAAGACATGCCCAGGGTAAGTTAGACATATGCCTCTTTATGTCACTAACAGGATGCCAGGATGTATGTGAAGATGGGCTGTTTTTTCCCCTTTGGTCCCACTTTACTTACACAGAGAATATATCCACATTACACTATTGTAGCATTTTGATCTCACTTTAATTATCATGTCTCCTTCCTATGGAATCCCAGGGTTTGTAGTTTCATGAGGTACTTAGAATTGTGTGCCAGATAGTTCCAAAGCCATCATTTAAGGCTTCATAGACTATCTATTCCAAAATTCCATAGGATGAAGCCGTGGCAATTAAAGTGGTATCAAAGTGCTATAACTGTGCAGTGTGGATACATTCTGAATCTCATTAGCCAATTTATTGCCTGATCTTTTGGACATCTTTGCAAATATATTTGTCATCTCTCCATCCTAAATAATTTGGTGTCACCAGCAAATATGGACACTTTACTATATAACCCTTATTCTACCAGATTGGACAGAATTGTAGCTACCTAAAATGGAGAAAAATATTCATTGGGTTCAGATGTAGGGCTTAGCCAAGTGAACAACTCAATTTTTTTTCATTTATGATATGCTCTCAACTCCCTCTTCCATCACCTCCATTTACCTGTCTTCCTGGAAGCAGTGAGCAGCAGCAATCACCCAGCGATCTGCAATCAGCGTTCCACCACAAACATGGTGCCCACGAACCTGCAGACTAGCCTGCCATGGCCACTCCCCTTCTGCAGACTGAGTACCACCCAAAATCCGGTTTGTTGGGACCTCCTGCTCTCCACACTCTGAGGGAAAGAGACAGAGAATCTCTGGAATGCAGAAAAACTGTTGAATGTATTCTTCCCCAACCTGATACCTTCCAAATTGGACTAAAGATCTCATTGTCCTCCAGCTGCCATGATGGGGGTTGTAGCCCAAACATCTGAAAAGCATCAGGTTGAGGGAGGCTGATAGAGGAAAGTCATGGGTTTATTGACATTTTTCCTGAACATCTTTTTCTTGAGTCCTTTGTGATAGAAGTCTATCATAATTTTAAAAGTTAAGAAAAATCTAGTTTGGGCTTTCCTTTACTATTGTATCAGATGCAATTAATCTTTACCAGGCAGGGGACAATGGGAATTATCACGGTGTGGATCTAAAATCTAGGGCCAAAACTTTCCTATGTTAAACCAACCCCACAATTCTTTATCTACTCATTTGTCCTGTACAGTTTCCTCACACAAGACTGCTGCATCCCTTAACACCTGCCTGACAGCAGCCCATCATTATTACTGTCTGAGATTCTAATAGCACCTATGCTTTTCAATTTAGAAGTAAACACTGTTAAGTTCAGTGGGATGGGACTTATTGCCAGATAAGCATGCATAACAAGAACAACAAAGAGTATTATGGCACACTGAAGACTAACAAGATCTACCGGGCATAAACTTTCATGAACTGCAGCCTACTTCATTGCATCTGGCAGAGTGAACTGCAGTTGAGAAAGCTTATAGCAAGTAAAACTTACTTGTCCTTATTAAGGTGCCATAAGACTCTTTGATCTAGATCCAATTGTTAACCTCAACTAAAACAGTCCCACTGAATCAATGGGAATTTGATGAGTCAATAACCATGTAAATTCCATTGATTCAGTGAGAGTACTTTGCTACAACAAAATAACACAACCAGCATTACACAACCATTGGCTGTGCTGGCTGTGGCATCTAGGAGCTGAAGCCCCAAACACCCAGGAGGTCAAAGTTTTCCTATCCCTGAGGTATACAATGTCTAAGAATGCAGTCTCATAGCTGCCCTGTTCATGTCTTACTTAGTCTGAATCAATATATGAAGAAAGGAAAACCTAGCTGCACCTCCTCCATTGTTATTGAAGTCTATTGCATGGACGCTCCATGCAAATAGAAATTTCTTCATAGATCTGTTGCTTTTCACATGAGGAAGGTAAACATCAAGGATGTGGATCTAGGTGCTCCCCTCTTTATATGTTGATTCATATAAAATCTGGTACCTAACCTCTGAATATGAATATCAACCCATGATAGAAAGGATGAAGTTCCTAATTTAAAGCAGAACCTTGTGGATAAGCAAGGAAGCAATCTACCACCTCTTCCTCAGGTGGTAGATTCTGAGGCACAGCAGTGGCAGCCCCTCAACAGTGTATCTGCCCCCTTCTTAGGGGACAGAGTTGCATATACCATACAGTCTGGCCTGCAGCTCTGTACTAGTTTGTTGCCCTCAGGTAAGGTAAAGGTGGAGGGAGAACCATCTTGCCCTTTGCCTCAAACAGTAAATTATCTTGAGCTGGCCGTGCTATAAGAAGAATGAGCTGTTCCAGGTCAGCCGTTGTTGCTTAACTAGAATAGATCTTTTCCCATTAACATCTTGGAGTATTTCAAATAGAGGACTGGTATAAAGAAGTATGGAAAATTGTGATTAATGATAAGTTAACATGTGGAATTAAGGTTGGAAAAGGAATAATGAAAGGGAATGATTTTGAAGTAATATGGAAGATATCTCTGGAAAAGGTTTTAATAAAAGAGGAATGAGTCATACTTTCACAGGAAGAACTACAATTTTGGAAGGTGGAGTAATCTGAAATATAATTAGCTCTGAGGATGGGTTCATGTATAGGGTTAGTAATAAGAATATATTTAGTAATAGTAAGAGGTTAAGCTTAGTTGAAAAGGATAGAAATAAGAACGAAATTATTAATATATGCATATTAATATACTAATATATTTTCCTAAATATTAATTATGGGAATAAATAATAATAATGGGTATAATGTGAATGAGATTTAGATGCATGTAAAAAAATATATATAAGCAGTATGATTTATAATATTTATAATATGTAATGTTAATAGATTAGGAGAAAAATAACAATGTAAGCATTTTTCTGTTACAAATTCTCTTTTTTCACTTTTATGTTTATCAGGTTATGTTATGTTATGTTTTTCTTCCTTTGTTCTTTTTTTTCCTTTTATAATCAAATAAAATTAAAAAAAATTTAAAAAAAATAACACCTCACCGCAGTGCATTTCATCAGACCGATCTTTACAGTCAGGAACAGAGTCACACTGGGGGTTGGGTTTCTTCACACAGCTCCCATCAGCACACTTGTAAGTGAAAAGTCCACAGGGAATTCCTGGAACGACACGTGTGTTAGGGTGGAAGGAAATGAGGTGTTCCTTCTTCTTGCTGCTGCATAACGTCTGTTGTTACTGTCAGTGACTGTTTTAATGGCTTACAAATTTCTGCTAAGGAGTGATCTGTGGTTTCAGGAAAACCGTGTGGCACAGCCGTCGTTGAGCCATACCACTTCAGTTTGCCAGAGAAAAATAATATCCCTGACTAGTCCTCCTTATCAAAAATCCTTTGGCACTGATGGGTAATTTTAAAACAAAAAGTAAAAACACAAAATGATGATAGCAGAAATATTGGGGTAGATGGGGCAGGAAAGAGATATAATAGAGTTGGTAGTTCAGAATAAGGATGTATATCTTCACTTATTTCACTCTCGCATGCAAGAACAAAGAAGTTCAGAAGTTTCCTTGCCACTGAACAAGATTACTGAGTATTTGACCACTTTTTTGGGGGGGGGGGCATTTGGGGATATATGAGTACACACACACACACACACACACACACACACACACACACACACAAAGAGAGGGGGGCACCTCTGGTGCAAAATTTACCGTTAATTTTACAAAAAGGTGTTTTCAGTACAAAAAACCCTGGTAATTTTTTTGAATAAATGATTTCTTTCCACACACTCCACCCCCCGCCCCCAAATTCTGAAAAATCTCACAGTGGTTCTACAGCTTTTTTATGGGGTGTCTCAGTGTGTTAAGACACCCATTCTCATCAATGTAAAAATAAACTGTGAGTATTCTTTACATGTTTAATACAAAGCTATTATGGTTAACTTAAAGCTACATTGCAAATTATGGCCATTTCCACACGGGCTTAAAGAAATGGTGCAGGGCGTCCTCCAGGGAGCATGTCTGCACCTCGGAGCGGACTGGGTCGGACCTACTTACTGTAGTTCCGCACCTCAGCCCGCTCCCGAACGACCCGAAGTGGTCGTCCAGAGTGCTTTTGAAAGACCGCTTAAAACAGGTCTTTCAAAAGCACGGAGTGCGCCACTCCGCTCCCGCGCTCCAGTGCAGATTTGCAGGCTTGCACCAGTGCGAGCCTGCGATCTGCCGGGGGTGGGCTTTAGGCTGGCGAGCTTCAGCGGTTGGTCTTGACCAACCGGAAGCCGCCATTTTTATCCCTGGAGCAGTGCAGAGCAACGAGCATGCACTGCTCCGGAGCACCGCGGACTGGACTGGGGAGCCAAGAAGTCCGGTAAGTACCACACGGGGCGATTCCCCCACCCCATGCGGAAATGGCCTATGTGAAAGGTTTGTTTTTTTAAAAACCCAGCAACTATATGCTTAGAAGTGACTACATCTCTTCAGAAAAGAACTTGAGTGGGAGGGGACTGCACACTAATTTAGATTGGAACTGCAGTTTGGGTGAAGAAATGGCTGACTTTTCCACCCTATGCCGTTTTGCCACTGAATGTCATATCTCCAATTTGCTCTTTGATTCCCCAAAGCTGCTATTTGCTGCAAAAAGAGCATGGCTGGCAGTGAAGAGATATTAAACTAACTTCGGCGTCATTCTTTTTGCAGAGAGGGGAATATACATTTAATAAAGAAAACAAATAGCTGATTACCCCTCTCCCCCTGTCCCCAACGTAAGGCTCAAAAACACAGCCTACACTAACCGGAAACCAGTATCTTCCATGCCTGACAGTCTATTCTTGATGCCAATGTTCTGGTCCAATAATCTAACATTGGTTTGTGCTCCCATACCTTCATTGCATTGTTCCTCATCACTTCCATTGACGCAATCTAGATGTTTGTCACAGACCTTAGAGAACTCAATGCAGGTGCTGTCTTCCTGACACTGGAATTTTGCTGGGCAGACTGGCAAATTTCAAAGCACAAGAAGAAAAGAATAATCGCGAAAGGAAAGTTGTGGGGATGGGAAAAGAAGATAATTTCATTTTAATTTGTAGTTTTTACCAACATTCTAAGAGGAGATGCTCACTGCTTTGGCTTATATTTTTCTATTTTTTTTTAGAAATGGGTACCCACTTGTGCATGTAGTTAACCACTTTGGAGATGCCACTGAATAGCTGACATTGTATGCATTAATTATATTTGGTTATCCACCCAATAACATTTTTCTCTGGGCACATCACAAAGACAGTAGTAAAAATACTTGAAGGACCAATGCATTGATCCAGCAGTGCTTGTACATACGTTGGCCATATACCCTCCTACTTTACAGTCTTTCTTCTACTTGATGGGCTCTTGAAGGGCAAACTTCTGTTTGAAAGTGTTGTCTCTACAAAGAGAACACCTCTGGGAACAACATTATCTCTTAACTCCCAGAGATGAAAGTCTACAGTATCCAACAGGCCTTCAGCTAGTCTTCCCCAGGATCGCTTCCTAAATGTAATATCTGGTTGGTTCTAGAATGAAGATGAATCTGGAGGAAGTTCCTCAAATATTGACCAGCAGATGGGAATAGCCCTTCCTGGATGGAATTTATTTACTACTGGGAAGGTTTCTCTCACTAGAGTTCCCTGTTGGGGCTAGCAGACCAACACAATGATGTGAAAAGGAAGGAATGGAAATAAAGAGTAACCACTCACCACAGTTTCTCTCATCTAGTCCATTAGGACAGTCCTGGATCCCATCACAAGCTGGCACGCACAGCCCATTCACTGAGCAAAGGAACTCTCTGGGGCAGGCTAAAAAAAAGAGAAAAGAATGCTAATGGCTGAGATCATGGATGGTGTATGGATAGCACAACCACTCTGTACTCACAGCTCTGTGACTTCCCACCAGGGAGATGCTAAGCCCAATGGGGACACCGTTATGACCACTAAATGATCAGGAGGGGTAGGTGGGAAGAAGATAGGTGATCAGGCAGCAGGGGCTATCCTTCCTCCTTGCTGCTGTTTGCTATAGAGAGAGGAAGATTTAAGATCTTGTTCTTCTGCTTCTCTCTCTAGTAAAGTGCAGCTAGATGAGAGGAGCTCTTAATTTTTCAGATCTCTGTCACTCCCTCCTCCATTGTGACAGTGGCCCCATAGGGCTTGGCAGCTGCCTAGGGGTAGATTTGGATGGGGTGCTAGAGGCTAGAAATGGTCTCTTGCAGTCCATTCAAAACAGGAAATATATAAAGTGTGTGTGTGTGTGTGAGAGAGAGAGAGAATATCTTGGCCATTGCATTTAGGAAATGTGATAGGGCTTGGAGGAGCTAAAAAAAAAAATTCAAAGGTTGCATGCATGGTATTTGTACCTGAGTGTATCTCACCCATCTCAAGTTACATGGGAAAGAGAGGCAGAGTATTTTGAAATCAAATGAATTATAAAATTCTGCGACAAAAGAGTGAAAAGCAAGGTTGCCACCATTCCATGCTCTCTTATCTATCTTCCATGATTATTTCAGCAGGGTTTTCACCAAATCTAGGAAGCCATTTTCATCTGTGAAATATTGAGTGGGGAATTAGGAATCTTGGATCTAAAATACATTTCAGAAGCTGGGGAACACTGAAACGTTTATTGTGAATTATAGGAGGTCCCCAACCTTTCAAAGCTCATGGGTACATCTGGAACACTCCACACTTTCTTTCTGTGTGTGTCCATGCAAAAGTGCCCATGCATTTTGTGTATGTTTGTCTATAAACATTATCTTTCTCTATAGCTACTTGTCCTCTCTTTCTTTGGATGCTGGTTCTTTTCCTGGCTGCTCTCCTTATCTACTTTCCATCTACTTGCCTGCTTACCTGCCTTCTCCTCCTTTCCTCCCTTCTCCCTCTACCTCCAACTGCTTGCTTTCCTTCAGAATCTGGTTGCTTTCACTCCAGTCCTGTATCAGATCCCCCAAAGCAAGAGCATGTACTCTCATTCCAGGCAGTCCTCTCAAGTGCTTCCATTCCCACTAAATCCAACAGTTCTAGGCCATTTCTGCACTACCGTGTTATAGAGTTATTATTCCACTTTCAACATCCTATGGAATCCTGGAGACTGCAGTTTACAGAGGAGCATCTTTAGCCTCAGTAAACTACAAAGCCCAGAATTCCACAGGATGTTGAAAGTAGAATAATAGCACTGTAACAATGGAGTGCAGAAATGGCCCTAAACTCTTTCTCTGCAAACTTGTTGCAAACTTTTGCTTCTCCCACTATCTGTGGTCTGTTTTCCATTCCCAAGGCTGGGGAACCAGGGCTAGCATCAATGGCCAGTAGGCTGGACATCTGCCAATGAATGGCCTCAAATTCAAAATGGGTTGTAAGAAGGAGCCATGATTTGATTTATCTATATTTCAAATAACTGAGCTGCTGCTGCTGCTGCTGAAAAGTTCAATGTTGTACTTACGATCTGATTGATTATATAGGCTATAAGCAGCCTGCACACCAGGCCCAGTTAGAGTGATCTGGGAAGTGAAGTTGATGGTGACACCAGCACTGGACACTACAGGGATCCTTTCAGCATAGGCTTGCAAAGTCCGTAGGCCACACAGCCTGGTTTTTAAAAAGAAAGGAGAAAAAGAGCAGAAAGAATATCCTAAAGGTGATATTGCCTTCAGGTTAGATGGGAACACAGAAGGAACAACGTGCTTTATAGAAGCAAATGCAAAGGCAATATAGAAGCAAAAATGAGCCAGCCAGATGTGAGGCTGATTCTAGGTTTGAGCAGCCCCATGGCAAAGCATCCTCTTTTTAATCCTACTTCCCAACTAGGCATATCTGCTGGTGGTGGCAGTACCCACATTTCCCCAATTTAGGAAGAAAGGTCCCTGTCATACCTCTAAAAAAATGAATTGCTGTAACTGGAGGCTTCTAGGAGAGACAATTTACCTTTTTCTGCCAGAAGAAATGGTGGTCTGGAAGAGGCACAGGCCACAAAAATTAACTTTGGGGGCCACATGCACCCCACAACTACAGTTTGACCACCCTGATGTCAAGTTATTTAGAAAGGCCACTTTTTCTCCTCATACAGACTCAAGTGCTTTTAAAAGGTGCATTAAGGACAGGAATCCAACAACCACAGTTCTCCCTGGTCCAAAGATGTGGTGAAAGAAAAGTACTGTATCTCTTGAATTTCTGTCTGCCACACAGCCATTGAAAGTACAGAGCCAGAAGAACTGAAAGTACAGAGGATGTGAGACATTTGGAGCAGACGGGAAAAACATTTCCCAGCTGCTGCTGCCTTGGGAGGTGGGAGGTGACCGGGGGGGTGGGGGAGGAAGGGAGGAAGGGAGACAAAATAATTTTAACTTCCTGAGAAATAACTAGAGAGAGTAGAGAGCAATTGAAAGGCATTTCGTTAAAGGCTATAATTAGAGTTGGTTATAAACAATGAGGTGATTTAAAAATGTATTAAACTGACTGAGTAGTTTGAAAAGTAATGGCTGCCCTGCTTCTCTATTTAAGTAGGAGTAAGTCACACTGAACCCAATGAAACTTATTTCTGATTAACCAAGCATGAGTTGCATTGTCGGTTTCTGATTCCTCTCCTTCCCAAAATAAGAATAATATTAACTGATGGTGATGATAATGATAATGGTTGGCATCCTGTTCAGTAAATACAATGCAGTAGGCCTGACTTGAGAGGCAGTATACTAGAATGGTTTGAGCGTCGGACTACAATCCTGGAGACCAGTGTTCAATTCGTCCTTCAGACATGGAAACCCACTGGGTGATCTTGTACATGTCATACCCTCTCAGCCCCAGAAAGGGTTGCGATAAGTCAGAAATGACTTGAAGGCACACAATAACAACAACAAAGCCTGACTTACAACATCATAATTGCACTAATTCACTTTTATGGTCATTGTGCCATTGCAATGACCAACAGTGTTCCTCCAGACCCACTTTTTAAGCCATGCAGTTCCCCCAGTGGAGGAATTTCTGAGGGGCTATAGCAGGGCTTTCCAAACAGTGTGCCGCGACACACTAGTGTGTCGCCTGGCATGTGTAGGTGTGTTGCCTACCATCTTGGAAATGTATGTCATTATTTATAAATCATATATTTTAAAAAATATATGAAAAGTTTTCATGAGATATGTTGTGTCCCCATACATTTTGTTATTACAATGTGTCTGTATCTCTTATAAGGGGTTAGTTTAACCTCTGGTTTGCTAGTAAAGCTGAATTACTGTGTCGCGAAATGATGCATGTCTAAAAAGTCTGTCACCAACATGAAAAGTTTGGAAAGCTCTGGGCTATAGAGTCAGGCAGTGAACAATGCTGCTTGCAGCCTTCTCCCAGCACCTCAACAATTATTCTGTTGGGGGAAATGCATGGCTGAAAAGGTAGGGGTTTTGGGGGGATGAAGCTATGGAGACATAACCACTCATCACGTCTATGTCCACTTCCACATGGTGTAACTGTCCTGTGATGGGGACGCATTGGCCGCAGTCTGCAAGTCTTGCTTTCACATGACATTGTTGTGGTTCCGTAGCCAGCGTGTCCTCACCCATCATAATCATGGGATATCTGTTTAATGGAAAAAAACCATTAAGTGCCCACAATCGCACAACACTCCTGTTACCGCCAGCCATGCGGAAGGAGCGGAAGTGTGACATAGGTGCTTCCTTCCCCAGTGCAGCACAGGAAAGATGTTGGCTGTGCTGTGGAAGGAAGGTGTGTGTTGCTTGCGCTCTCCAGGGAGCCAGCCAGGTGTGGAGGGGAGGATTCACATCACGCCCTCACCCCAGCAAAGTTGTTGCTGGGATGACACTGGAATCACAACGGGAACTGGTAAGGTGTCGAAATGGCCTATGTCTTTCAATGGAAGATCTCATCTGAAATCAATAAAAATTATTATTGATATTGTTAATCGTTATAAAACACCTAAAACTTTTGTTTAGTTATAAAGACACCAAAAGGGGATAGGCTTACAGTCTGACAGAGGCACAACTAAATTATAAAAGGAATGAGGAGGGAAGAGGAAAGCAAGCTGCAGAGGAGTAGCATTTTCCTTGCCAATAGAGAGTCCTCCTATTGCCCAGGTATTTTTCCTGGGAGGCAAAAGGTCCCCTGGTTGATAGAAGAAACCAGAGTGTGCTGCCATTTGCCTCTGCAATCCCAGGAGAATAAATACAAAAAGGGTATGATACAGGGAGGGGAGCCTGCAAGATAAATCAAAGCAACCTATTTCAACATTTGTGAAACAGTTTTGAAATTATTGTTGTCATTCATTCTAAGCCAGCCCTGTAAATATACATTGCAAGGTGATTGCATTTCCTCACCTCCTGTTCTGGATGGTCCATTGTCCCTGAGTACATGGAAGGTCATATTTCTGTCTCCTGAGGGTGTAAGCATCAAACCAAAGGACAACGCCATATTCTAGAGATGGGACCTGCAGAGATAGGCATGTTGGTATTTTCCATGTTGACAGGCATACATGCATCGCAGGCCATTTCTGCACTACACTCTTATAGTGTGATTATTCCACTTTCAACATCCTATGGAATCCTGGGGACTGCAGTTTAGGGAGGGGTCGGCTGACACACCCATTTTCAAACAGTGTTTTTCAGAAAAAAAAGTGAGTCTTATATGCCAGCAAATATAGTAGTAAGAAAAGTTTATCAAAAACATTTAAAATAAATGTAAATGCAACATAACATGTACTTCTCACAAAATGCGGTTTGTCTTGATATTGACATTTTTCTATTTTCAGTTTGAGTTCAGAAAAGCTCAGTTTCATCTATGAAAGGAGTCAACAGGAAGATCTCACCATCATATGCCAAGTGCACTGGGTATTGGGTGCATAGTAACTGGGGTAGTACGGAGTCTTGATGTTTCCTTGCAGCTCCCAGCTTCTCCGCAGTGTTACATTCATCTGGCAGGCTGGAAAGACAAAAGTATTCCCTCACCCCAGTTCTTACGCATTTGCAAATGATCTTCATGCTTATTGCAAAGCTTAGAAAGGTTACTTTTGTGACTACAACTCCCAGAATTCCCAGCCAATTTGGCCACACTGTATGAGGGTTCTAAGAACTCTGGTTCTTAGAGCAACATTTTTTTCTCGCTCTGCTTATTCTTATGATCCAGAGTGAGAAGTTTCTCTCACACAGATACTGTCAAAGCAGGCTGCGAATCCCTTAACCAAGACTTCCCTGCCCTTTCTTGGTGAGATACCATGATGATTTTCTTACTGTTAACAGGAAGCTGCCTTATAATGAGGCAGACCACTGTCTGTCCAATCTAGTGGTTGGCATGGCGCAGACCATGGTCTGCATGTGGCTTTTGGGCTCAACTGTTGTGGTCCCTGAAGCCATCACAAGTCCTCCAAAGCCCTCCATCTCTCAAATTTCTTTTTAAAAAGTCAGCATAAGTTGGAAATGACTTGAAGGCACATGACAACAACAAATCACGCATATCCCTCTCAAATGCATGAAAACATGTGAAAGTACCTCCCACGTTATCCCATAAGCACTCCAGAACCCAATGCTATGCCCAAATACCTTTTGCCTTCCTCTTCAGTTCCTCTCAAAATGGTAACAGGAAATGAAGAAACATAACTTCCTGGTGCCATTTTGAGAGGGACTCTAAAGGAAAACCATAGGTGTTTGGGCTCTCTATAGGGGTTCAGCCTCGAAGGGGTATGTTGGGGAGAAAATTGGCCTCAGGCCCCTATACAATTGCCCACCCTGATCTATGTCAGAGGGATAGTGGATGATGGGAGCTACACAAAAACCTCAGTAGCACTTCCCTCCAGCACTGAGCTCTGGCAAGACAACTTACCAAAGTCAAGTTTCTGAAAAATCACCATATAGCAGAGTTTACTCACACAGCTTAGAAGCGTCCCAGCAGAGTATAAACATTAGCAGCAAAGCCCTAAAGCCAGGAAAAATACTCCCACGCAATGTTATTTTCCAACAGGAGGCCTTTACTCTTGAGTTACAATACATACAGTATATACAAGGCTCCAACAGAGTTTCAGCATTCAACAGCATGCGAAGATAGCCTCCGGCCGCTCCTTCAGACATCAAGAGGGCACCGTTGGCTAGAACACCCCCCCTTATATACAGACATTTCTGATGTAAATCTAGCAAACCTTGCTAAGTATATGATGCAACCTTCCTGCCCTGGTTACACAACCCAATGACTCATGCAGGTATTACATGGGATTGCATCATCCACTGTCTTTCCCAGGTGCAAACCTTAATGTACATCACGTATATTTTATTTGGACTTAGGTTTTGTCCAACCTTTCCTCACAATCTAACCCATCATTTTCAATGATGACTGCAGTAGCTCCCTTGGGTTTCAGTCAGAGTTCATTTCCAGCTCATCTGAGATCTTTGATATTCCTTGGGGGTTTCCTATCCAGACACTAACCAGCCCTGACTTTGTTTAGCTTCTGAAAACAGATATCTGAGAATGGGTGCGTTCAGGGTGGTAAGATGGTACAAGCTAGTTATTCATTATTATTTCTCCCAAATCTGCTGCTGATATATCTGTTCTACATGATGTAAACCACATGATGTAAAGCACAGAGATCAAGGAGAAAACTTACTGTTTACATGGAATTTACACAACGAAGCCTACGGCCATTTCCACCCTACACTGTTATGGTGCTATTATTCCACTTTCAACATCCTACGGAATCCTGGGGTTTCCAGTTTAGAGAGGGGCATTTAGAATTCCTAGAGAGAGAGCTCTTTGGTCTCAGTAAACTACAAAGTCCAGAATTCCACAGGATGTTGAAAGTGGAATAACAGCACTATAACAATGTAGGGCAGAAATGGTCTATGTTTGATTGGTCTCTTTTCTAAGTTAGTCTTTCCCAACTTTTTGTTGCCAGATGTGTTGGACTACAATTCACATTATCCCAGCCATCACAGGAAATGGTCAAAGATAATGAGAGCTGCAGATTTGTAATGCTGGGGACCCAAACATTAGAAAAGATTGCCTATAGGTGCCATGTCTACTTCCAAACTCTGGTGCTCCATCCAACAAACCAAAAGCAGAGGTGGTGGTGAAGGTCCATGGCTTCCTTGGGTAGGACTCAGAAAAAACTTTTCTGAAATTTGGGAGACTCTGATGCCACTCTTGCAGATCAATGGTGTGGAAACTATGGCTCACAGGACAGATGTGGCCCACCAGGTTCTTTCCTCCATTATTACCCAACAAGAAAATTACACAATTACAAGACTTATAGGAAAAGAGATTCAACCTAAACATTAGGAAGAACTTCTTTACTGTAAGAGCTGACAGTGGAATAAACTGCCTCGTAGGATGATGGTCTCTCCATCTTTGGAGGTCTTTCAATAGAGCTTGGATGGGCATTTTTAACAAGTGCTTTAGTTGTGTATTGCCTCATGGCAGGTGGTTTGTGGACTAGACGGCCCTTCTGGTACTTTCCAGTCCCAAGATTCAGGGAAGTTTCTTCTCACTAAGCAACATGGAAACCAAACTCTGTGTGTGTGTGTGTGTGTGTGTGTGTGTGTGTAAGAGAAAGAAAGAGAGAATATGTGTGCTTTGGAAGATATACATTTTCTTCCTGGACACTTTAACTTTGGTCCACCACCAGAGAGCATCTGCTCTTGACCTCTTTCTCCTGAAGGAATGTGGCTCTCCAGGAGGGAAATGTTTCTATCTCTTAGTTTAAACCATGCTAAGATAGATAGGCCAGTGGTCTAACCTGCTTGTGGGCTGCACCAGCCTTTCTGTGTACCTACCTCTGTGTCTGTGTGTCGACACATATACACACATTCCAGATCCTCAAGTCCATCCAGCCTCTTATTGGCCAGCATATTGCGAATGGCCTATACAGGTGTTAAGTCCATCTTACACTTGTATATGTTTTTTTTTTGTCATTGCAAAAGTTGATATTCTTTTCCTCCTTCCACAATGTCTAAACCGCTTTCCTGCAAGACTCAACATGTGCTATGCTAGCCCTTCCCCCAGCCTTCCATTGCTTTCCATTGCTGGTAGAAAATGGAGGGGACTGAAGAAGTGTCTGTCTATGTTTCCATAACCAGACACACATCAATGACATAATTCACTGATAAATTCAGAGCCCCATAGCAGATGTCAACAGAAGATGTCCTTGGTCTTGGGCTATGCTTTGGGACATAGCCAGAATTTTTTCCAATCCCTCCTACTTTCTTTCATCAAGAGAATAGCACGGGGAGGGATATCACAGTGCAATGGTAAGTTCTGAAAGTGATGATAGGGGAGCCATATGCTTGACTATGTAGGATTTTGCCCACTCTCTCTTCCACTTATTGGTGGTAGCAGCAGCAGCAACTCTCCATCACATCAGGCAGAATTTCATTTTTCTTGGTCCCAATACCTGAAATCATTTCACCTGGAGATGCCTGAGAGTGACCCTGTAACCTTATATTTTGCCACCAACCTGTGTTGATTCTTGTAGAAGTGCTGTAAAACCCTGATCAAGCTGCTCTGAAACTCACCTGTCTTTTCTTTTCCAAAGTCTAGCAGGGATAATTACCCTCCTCTCATCCTTTTTCCTCCCAACAATAACTTTAATGCAAAATAAACCCTGGTCTTTGGTATCCTTAGATTATGGCTGCTCTTTTTTTAGTTGCCTTCCAGGGACTGATTTCTTTTCAAACCTCTACAGAGATTTCAGGGTAGCATACAATTAAAACAATACAATTTCAGATTAAAAACAACAATTTAAATAGGATGAAAGCATATTAAACAGGCCCCCAGATTAAAACAGTAGAAGAGGCTAAAGCAGTTAAAACCATATACCTATATCAGTGAATCCCTGTGCCTGACTACTATGATGTAATATTGCTGAGACCTAATCAATAGAAGTTCTGCTACATCTCAGGAGAGCTTAATTAAGATATTATTTTGGACAACAACTCTCAGAATATCCCAGCTAGTGGGGGATTCTGAGAACTGCAGTTCAAGAAGTAATTCCCCCCCCCAGTTTTGCATCTCAGATACAGTACTGGTAAAATAAACACAATGAGGCAAATGCTTTAATAAAATCCCCCTCTCTCTATCCCTCCCTCTCTTTTTCTTCCTCCAGACATTCTGTAATCCTTGCTCACCTTCAAAGGGCACAGCCTGGGCAGACAGTATGAAAGGATCATAGTAGCTGTACATCCCCTTCTTCCACACCACAGACATGACAGGGCCTGAAGACAGGACTTCCGCCACAGGTTCCTGACGGCTGCAGCCATACAGCCTGAGACAAAGAACAAAAACAGAGGTATAAAGCTTGTTTTGACAAGGCTGGATGATGGGAAGGAAAGATGAAGGGGCAGCTTTGAAGTCAACAGAGGTAAAATGGGCACAAGCTAGTTTTAGATCTTTATTGATTTGTATGTGTTTGTGTCTGACTGAAATACTAATCACTTCTGGCACAGCAGAAGAATGTATGGGCAAGTGGTGGCTATAGCAAGCGTATCAAGAGTATATCACTTGGTGAGAGATTGCTTGGGACCCTCATGTTCTCTGTTTTGAACTTAATGGTGAAAACAACAAAATATGAATGAAACACAGATATTGTTGTTGTGTATTATTGTGTGTTTCTGACTTATGGTGACCCTAAGGTGAACCTATCACAGGGTTTTCTGAAGCTGAGAGTGTGTGACATGCCCAAGGTCACCCAGTGGGTTTCGATGTCTTAGCAGGGATTCGAACAGGGGTCTCCAGGGTTGTAGTCCAGCATTCAAACCAATACGCTATGCTGGCTTTCCACACAGATATGTATATAACATAGGTAAGCATATAAATAAATCTTTAAAAATTGTTGGGTGACTGAAGGAAGCTTATGGGCACTGGCTATGTAGTCATGGAGAACAGAGAAACCCTTTTTTCCAAACATGTTACCAATTGGTTGTTGTGGGTTTTCCAGGCTTTGAGGCCATGTTTTGTTAGTATTTTCTCCTGACGTTTCGCTTGCATCTGTGGCTGGCATCTTCAGAGGATCTGTTGTCAACCTTATCCCAGTCTTGGATGCTCATTTTTTGACTAATGCTGGTATGGAGGAATAGCAGCTCTTTCTCCATGTTTGCCAGTTCTTAGCAGGTGATGTGGATTCTCTCATGTAATAGCGCATGTTCCATTCGGTTATAGATGCGGTTAGCCTGTGGGGATTTTAAAGTCCTTTTTGCTGTGAGAAAGGATGGAATGGTTCTTGTATCTCTGCAGTGTAGCAGAAAGGTTAAAGAACAGAGTAGGTGTACTTTCCTGATCCAGAGTTTTTCCAATCTCCGGGTGTCTTGGAACAGTTTCTCCCCATAGAGATGTTCGATGTAAAGTCAAAAGCTTTCATGGCCAGAATCCATAGATCTTCTGAATATGCCAGCCACAGATGCAGGTGAAACATCAGGAGAAAATAGTAATAGAACACGGCCTCAAAGCCCGGAAAACCCACAACAACCTATGGATTCCGGCTGTGAAAGCCTTCGACTTTACATGTTTCCAATTGCTATAAGGGCTACAAACTTGTTTCTTTTTAAAAATGTAAAATTTGCTATCTACTGCATTCTTGGCAGGTTTTCTCTTACAAGCTGAATAAAGCTGGCCCCATATGTAGCACTTCAGACTTAGTTCATTTGCATGGATTATGAACAGTGACTGTTAAATCACAAATTAATTTGTTACAAATAAAAAAAAACCAGATAGAAAGTTTCTAACAATTCTGAGAGGGGATTAAAATATTTTATCAAATAGGTACTGGAATACTTTAAGCTGGTAAGTCCAAACTGGTTTTACTTTTGATTTGAAAGAAGATGTCTGTTTGATCATAACACCAGGGAAATAAACAGAGAAGACAATTGCGTCAGCAGACAAATCCAAGCTCTCAAGGTTAGCTCAAGATACTTTGCTGCCTAAGGTGTATCAGATTCACCCTATTATACATACAGAAATTGTGACTGGACCCCAGTTGAATTTCACTTCAGTACTGGGCTGATGGCATATAACGTTTTTTTTCTTGTACCTGAGGGCAAGAGGCCTTTAGGGAATGAAGAGTAACAGCCAAGGGATTGTTATTGCTGTCCCCCACATGTGTCATCTGAGGCCACTACGTTGCTGTGATGCCAGGCAAGTCCAGTTGTTCTAGTCACCTGCAAATTGTTCTGGTCATCTGCATTAAGTGAATTATAAACACAAATTGGAGCCAGTGTGATATAGTGATCTGAGTGTTAGATTAGAACTCTGGTAGACTAGGGTGTGAATCCACACTCAGTCATGAAACCCACTGGGTAATCCTGGACAAGTTGCGTTATCTCAGGCTTAGAGGAAGGCAATGGCAAACCTCCTCTAAACACATTTTGCCAAAAAAAAAGTTGGGATAGGTTGTTTGCATGACAAACAAAAATTAAGTGTGCTAGACATCCTGAACCTATGTTAGACTCTACCTTCAAGTGGGGAAAAAATAGAGGGAAGGCATTCATGCCCACTTGATGTTCATGCTGGTATGAGATCAAAGGTACCTACGATGTGATGAGCTGCTTCTCCAAAGGTCCAGCTGCATCATACATGGCCAGTCGGTCCCGGCATTCTGGGAGGGTCCATTCCAGGTGTAGCTTGATCATGTGACCTTTGGGGCCATGGAGATGCCAAAGACAGCTGGAGGCGAGGTAGTCAGGGCCCCTCAGCTTTAAAACTGCATCCTCCCTGATGTAGCTATATCGATAGCAGCCTAAGCAGACAAGATGAAGACAACTGCAGACCAGAGTTTGGACAATTAACATTTTAGGAAAGTAGTTCAGAGAATCTCTCGGCCATGGCCACTGTTTTAGACTACAACTCCCAACATCCCTGATTGTTGGCCATGCTGACTAGGGCAGTAGGGTAGGGAAGTCTGGATTGCATTGATGCATACTCCTACTTGCTTTGATATGCTCTGCTAAATGATAGCAAAATACTGGTTGCTGTAAAATAGTATGAAATATTACTGGCGGCCAACAGCAAATATTGATAAATTCAGGTCAATGCATGGTACAAGTAGCAGCGGTTTTCATATGCACATTAACCATTCAACATCAATAAGCATGTAGTCTGAAAGATACAGGAACACTGAATACATTATATCCCCAAAGCAAACTTGAAGCCTGTGCTGCATTCTGAGGTATTAGAAGCAGTGTTAGTGTTTTACGGTTACAACTATTCAGGACTTGGAAACCTTATGGGACTTTATCTTCCAGAGACCCACAGCCAGGAGTATATATCAGGAGGAGGGCAAAATAAGGGCAGTGCCCCACCAAATAAGAATTCTGACATCCCCAAAAGAAAGTTTCCCTCCCTCTCTAAGGCCATTTCTGCACTACACTGTTATAGTGCTATTATTCCACTTTCAACATCCTGTGGAATTCTGGAGCTTGTAGTTTACTGAGATCAAAGAACTCTCTGGCTGAGAATTCTAAAGGCCCCTTCCTAAACTACAAACCCCAGGATTTTCATAGGATGTTGAAGTGGAATAATAGCACTATAAAAGTGTAGTGCAGAAAAGGACCAAATGCTTAACACTGCAGTAACATCAAACTTAGTGGGGCATTTAGAAATGGCATTTAGACATCCAAAGAAAAGAAGCTGGAGAAGTCCCCGAAGGAATGCTAACATGACCAACAAAAGAGGTCTAGGTATGTACAGTTTTCAGGGTCTCGCTTTCTACAATGGTAGACATTTGGGAATGGAAGGAAAAATTCATTTGGAGGGGCAATGTCCTCATTTTGACCACCCCACCCACCATAGGTACACTCCTGTTCTTGATTATCATAGCCCATGGCCTTGATAGCTAGGAATTCAGGGAGCTGGAATCCAAAAAAGTAGCTTTTCCAAGGTCTATTCTTATTCCTATTCCTATTGTTATTATTTTCCACCTTCCTTCATCAAAGATGAATACTACTACTACTACTGTTATTATAGTATTGTTATTGTCATCGTCATTATTGTTAGTGTTATCATTATTCATTGTTATTCATCCAAATGGTCCCAATGAGGCCAGCAAGAATCAGATAAAACCTCAGCATATCAGCTATCACAACATATAGAAGCAGCAGAGAATGCTATAAATAGTTTTCACCTGGATAGCATATTAATTTTTGGGTTTGCTATGCCCGTTGCCTTCACCTCTCCCTCCCTTCATTGCAACAAACATAAAAATAATGGGGAATTAAACAGCGTACCCAATGTGGATTTCAGCACTATTATGTCTTTCACACTGGATTCTGTCAGGGAAAAAAAACATAAAGAAAAAGATGAGATGAGATTAAAGGAGATGCTACAAGGGGAAAAATAATCCATAAAAAGATGAGATGAGAGAATGTAAGGGGGAGAAAATGGAAAATTGCTAGGAAATATACATAAGTTCCTTAGCCATATTATATTAGGTTCAAACATAATGCTAAATGAGAAATGAAGAATGCACGGCTCGCCAGGTGTCAACAGATCCTATAATCCTTCATAATTGTTGAGCTGACTAGGGCTGATGGGAACTGAAGCCCAACAGCTCCTGAAAGACATGTTCTCTGTCTTTGGTTTAGAGCTGTGCAAATACGCTAGCTCGAATACTCTCCACTTCTCCTTCTTCCTCTAACATTCATAGCTTGGTTTGAACTAACTGTGGCTTGTCACTATAACTGAACCGGGAACATAATTAGTTTATAGGAACAACCCAGAATCAGAAACCATAGTTTGATCTTGACCAGTTTCAAGTAATCATTGTTGAAAAACAAATTACCATTTGTCAGTGTTCGATGTGACAACAAAGACATTTCCGCACTACACTGTTATGGTGCTATTTTCCACTTTCAACATCCTGTGGAATTCTAGGGCTGGCAGTGCCAACTATTGCAGGCCAGCCAGCAGCTTTGGCAGGAACATAGCATTGTGTGCGTGCATGATTGTGTGCCAATCCTATTCATTTGTTCTCAAAGAAGCAAAGAAGATTGGACCTCCCCCACTGCCATGTCCCTGCCAAAGCTTCTCGTGTATAATTGAAACCATGTAAAATAAACTTGTGTTAAATGTGGGCCTACTGTACCGCTAATGCTTCCTTAATGCGTATGTTTTGGAGTTGTCCTATAGTAGGTAAGTTTTGGGAGGAAGTAATTATGACAGTAAATTTGGTTTTGGAAAGTTCGTTGATATTCAGGGACATGCATGCTCTTTTGCCTCTTTCTTAGAAATTAACAAATGGGCAATGGAAGTGGATTTTTTTATGTCCTGGGTGATACAAGACTGATACTTCACTATTGGAAAGATAATTTTTGTCTATCTATGATGCAATGGATAGAAGGTCTAACGATGCTTGCAACTTTTGAAAGAATGATGTATAGACAAAATTTACAAATGGACTCATATTTGAACATTGGGTCAGCTTTTATTTAAACCTATGACTAATATTGTTATTTTTCTTCATTTTGTGTTTTTATATTCCTGCTTTCGTTAAACATGTAACTGATATCCCTTTTGAATATAAATAAATTTAAAAAATGCAGTTTACAAAAAAAATATGGATGCACAGGGGAAAATAACCATAAAAACAGCAAACACAGCAATTGTTAAAGAAAGAACACAGTGGATTAAAAGTCTAAAACCATATATTACAAAAGGATTTAAAAATAAGAGTAGTGTGAAAGGTTTCAACCAGTTCATACAGAAATCCACAAATGTTGCAATGGAGCAAGCATGTCTGTTCTAATCACCTTATTTTGATATATATTTAAAGAATTTGTTCCAGGAGTAGGCATCTACCAGGAACTGGGATGAGGTACGTTGCCCCTCATGTGACCTTGGTGGGTCACCTGCTCACTGCAGCCCCTAGCCTCCAAAATCTGCAGGTAGCTAATTAAGTAGGAAGCTAGGGCCATTTCTGCCCTACACAGTTATAGCGCTTTTATTCCACTCTCAGCATCCTATGGAATCCTGGGTTTTGTCATTTAGGGAGGGGCATTTAGAATTCTCATCCAGAGAGCTCTTTGACCTCAGTAAACTACAAACCCCAGAATTCCACAGGATGTTGAAAGTGGAATAATAGCACTATAACAGTGGCCCTTTCCGCACCTTACCTTTTTTCAGCACTGGGGTGCGGGGATTGCGTGAGCAGCCTCCAGTAAGAGGCTCTCGCGTTCCCGCTGCTTCAGCTCTGCATAAGCTGCCTGCTCCTGAGCAGGTAGCGTGAGAGCCCCACTTCTTCCTTCTGCAGCGGAGCCTGGGAGTTTCCCAGACTGCGCTGGGGCAGGAAGCGTGACTGCCACGGCTCTGGAGGCTCTGCATGCACGGCAAGTGCACGTGGGGCCCTGGAGCAATGTGCGATCGTGCACCATTTTCGGCTGAAAGCCGAAAATGAAAAAGTGCACGAGTAGTGCCTGCCAGGCCCTGGAGCGTCACGCTATTGTGAGTGCGTTGTGCAGATTGCTCCTCACACAATCATGCGCCCTTTCGCATGGCAAATGCTGTGCAAAAAGGGCCAGAGTAGTGTGGAAATGGCCTAAGTCTCAGCCCACTCCAAGAGGAAAGGCAAGAATCCCTCATCTACAGTGGGGAAGATGGAAGCATCTTTCTCTTCTCTACATCTTTCCCAGTATATGGGGAACTCTTCAGCACCACCTCCTTGTACTCTTCAGCCCCACTCAATTCCTATAGTGCCAGGCTTGCTCCCTTTCTTTTTCCTCCTCAGTCCTAGCCAGCTCCTATAGTGGTTTGTCACTGAATTTTACTGGCCAACTGCTTGGCTGGGAAGTTGTACCACCAACATTTGTGATTTGTGATTTTTAGGGGGTTTGGGGAGGCAGGGCCTAGGAAGCTGCAAAAAAGGGACCTGAGGCCACATGCAGCCCACAAGTCACACATTCCACACCCTGATTTTCCCTTGTACATCAGAAAAAGTGGCTCCCAGAGTAAATTACTGATCACAGAAAACAAGACAGGCCCTGACCCCAGGATCACAACCTAAAAATAGACAAAACAACAAAACAAAAGAAAGGAGAAATGAAAATGTTTGGGACTACAGCTGTTATAAGCTCCAGCCAGTATGATCAATGATCAAGAATTATAGGAATTGTGATCCATAATGTCTGGAAGGCTCTCTAGTATCTGGGCTGAAGCCTGCCTGGGATTAGCACGGCTTGTCTCTTGCCCCATTCCTATATTTTTTTTTTGTTCTTTTACCACAACCTCCTTTTCCCCCTTGCTCATCTATAATTGTTGAATCATTTCAGCTATGTTCTTATCTCCTGATGCTTCTGTCCTAATAAGCTGGCCCTCAATTCTCTAACATGTCCTCTTTTTTTGTTTTTGAGCTTTTCCTTCCTAATTAAACCAGCAATTAAGTGCCAGGGGAAATATATCTCATTTAGGACATGTCTCATCAGGAGCTTCCAGCCCTACTGTCCTTTGTATTGTAACATTATGTTCAGTGTGCAGAGAAGCAATGCCTGTTGAAAAGTGGAGCCGCGTTCCCCTGGGCATTCTTGTAATTTGCATATATTCCTCCGCGGGATCAGTGCCACATATGCCAACCTTACAGTTCTTGGTTGGCAGTGTGGACTGAAGAAGGTGCGAGGATCATGCAGCCCTCCAGGGCTTGTTGGACTCCCAAACCCTTGGTTGAGATACCACATTTCCCAATGTAGCTTGTTGCTTGCTTGCTTGCTTGCTTCCTTCCTTCCTATCACACCATTTTCCCAGTTCAGGACTCCAGGTGGCTTACAACAATTAAAGCAAACATAGTTAAAAATTAAAATTAACAGGAGGCAGTTCCTGAAGCATTCCTGTTCCTGCATTTCTGGCAAACAGTAAATGTAACCACAATTGTGACGGAGGGGAAATCCTGACTAGAACCTGGAAGTAACTGGTAAATAACTAGCTGCCTGCAATTAATTCCTTTTTTGCAGTAACTACAGCAAAATTAAGTCACAATGTGATGGTAACTTTATAAAAGATAATTTTGTTTTTGCTAGTATAACTGTTTGAGTTACTTTTTAAATTACAGGAATATGGCTGTACTAAATGATAGAGGAGGACTATCACATGGTTCAAATGCTGACTTGAGTTGTGCTTTGTGCAACTGCCTTTGGCTGTGCTGTGCTGACACATGTCTTAGTTACAACCTCTTTAGATTATTGCACCCTGCTTTAAACAAGGCTGTCTTTGAAAACGGTTCAGAAATTTCAGCTGGTCTAAAGAGGTATAGGCAGACTTTTGACTAAGGTAGGTTACAGAGAGCATATAGCCCCTTTGTTACAACAGCTTCACTGGGTCTCTTTCGCACGGCATTTCTGATGTGAAAGGGCCCCTTGAGTGTTGTGTAAATGTGAGGAGCAGTCCACACGACACATTCACATTTGTGCAATACTCAAGGGCCTGACGAGGACCGTGCACGCATTTTTTCATTTTCGGTTTGAAGCCGAAAATGGTGCATGGTCACGCATCGCTCCGGGGCCCCGCGTGCACTTACCTTGTGTGCAGAGCCTCGGGAGCGGGGCCAGTCGCGTTTCCTGTCCAGTGCAGCCTGGAAAGGTCCCAGGCTACTCTGCGAAGGGAAGAGGCAGGGCTCTCGCGCGAGCAGGAAGCTTGTACAGAGCCGAAGAAGCAGGGAAGTGAGAGCCTTCCTCCAGAGGCTGCTCGTGCGAGCCCCGCACCCCAGCACCGCGAAAAGGTAAGGTGCGGAAAGGGTCTGGCTATTGGTTAATTTCCAGTTACAATTCAAAGTCATGGCTATGTCCTCTAAATCCCTATATGGCTTGTGCCTTGGTTATCTGAAAGGCCATGTTTTCCTATAAGAGCCTGTTTGAGATTTGAGATCTTGAAGGGAGACCCATCATCCTCACAGGCATGTCTGGTGGAAACACAGGAGAGGGCATCTCAGTGTTTTCTTGCAGACTTTGGAACTCCCCTGTTAGAATGATAGACTGGCTTCTTCCATGATCTCCTTCTGGCAGCAGATGAAGATCTTTTTGTTTCAACAGGCTACTGGGAACTGACTGTTTATGAGGTAAGGGTTCTTAACAGTGTGCTATACTGTTCCTATTCTGCTTTGGTGAGACGTTACTTGGAATACTGTGTCCAGTTCTGGGCACCACAATTCAAAAAGGATATTGACAAGCTGGAATGTGGCCAGAGGAGGGTGACCAAAATGCTAACAGGCCTGGAAACCATACCCTATGAAGAGCAGCCTAGAATGCTAGGTATGTTTAGCCTGGAGAAGAGAAGGTTAAGAGATGACATGATAGCCATGTTTAAATATTTGAAAAGATGTCCTATGGAAGATGGAGCAAACTTGTTTTCTGTGGCTCCAGAGACTAGAACATGGAGCAATGGATTCAAACAACATGAAAAGAGATTCCACCTAAAGTTAGGAAGAACTTCCTGATAGTAAGAGCAGATTGATAATGGAATACACTGCCTTGGAGTGTGGTGGAGCCTCCTTCTTTTTTTTTTCAAGAAGAGGCTGGATGGCCATCTGTTTGGAATGCTTTGATGGGGTTTTCCTGAATGGCAGGGGTTGGATTGCATGGCCCTTGTGATCTCTTCCAATTCCAGGCTTTTATGATTCGATGATTCTGTTTTTAATGGATATTATAAATTGCTTTGAATTCTATTGATGGTTGCATTATAGTTTCATTTTTGCATGTTTTTCCCAAGGTGTTCTTTCATCTTTATCACTTTTCCATTTTGTAAGCTGACTTAAGTTCTAGGACTGGGGAAATGGCAGGATATAAATTAATATCGCTATTGGTGGTGGTGGTACCTGAGGGATTTGTTGGCCTAGGGATTCTGGGAGCTGAGATCCAAAAAGTAACTCTCCCAATCTCTGGGTAATGTCAAAGGGATGGCAGTGTGCTTTGTCCTACAGGAACCTCGTAACATTCAGTTTTTTATCTTGGGACTTAAAAAGTAAGACTGTAAATCTGTATCACCTACTTAGCTATTTAAACAGTTTAATTACCTTGCTAAGTAGTACTCGCTCACTTTCTGGGCAGCTGCTGCTGTGAGCAACAGTTTTCTCTTTCTCTTTTGATCAGGAAACACCTGAACTGATGTTTTCATTCCCTCCTGTGAGTGATCTGTGGTGCAACAGTCAGAAGCAGGGTCCCTATTACAATTCCCCTCACACTGGAGATTGGTAATGGGACAGGGATCGAAATATGAATCTGCTGCTGCTTCCCAGTCAAAAGGGGAGAAGACGTCTATTGCTTGCAGTGGCTGCTGCCTGGTAAATCAAGACTGGGGTTCTTCCAGGATCTCTACATATTTTCTAAACAAGTCAGTATGCAGGGACTGTGAATACAAACCAGTCATGAATGCATAACTCTATATTATGAGTTCATAATTCCAGCCTAGTGAATTTCAGCCTGATCATTTTAGTCATTTTTGAAAAATAGTTCAGTAAAGAGTTATTTTAAAATTTGTAATTTGTAATTGTTATATAGGCCATTTCCGCACGACAACGCTCTTCCGTGTCATCTTGCTGCAGTCCCAGCTCCAGAAGGGAGCAAGTCAGTAATGCTCCCCTCTGCACCCACTCAGTCCATGCAAAAAAGAATGCAATGGCACCATGTCTTCCTTCCGCAGCACAGCTGTGCTTTTTCCATTGCTACGCTATGGAAGGAAGTGTCGCCAATGTGCTTCCACAGCTTCGCATGGCCAGAAGTGATGGGCGCGCCGCACGATCGCAGACACAAAACGGATTTTTTCCATTTTGTGAAAACTGCACAAGCATGATGCTCTGTGACAGGATGGCAGCGGGATGGTGACAATGTCATGTGGAAGTGCGACCTGCTGACTGCTGCCATCCTGTGGCAGAAACGAGACAGCAACGTCATGTGGAAAGGGCTATACTATCTCTATAGAAGTAGTTAGTCGTGTATATCTAAATAGTTACCATTATAACTATAGCTAATTGTGGTTGAAAAGTAACTTTCTGAGTTATGATCATGAGAATTAAAAGGATGAGTCATTAAAGAGACACACCATGAAGTCTCATGCTGTATTCAAAAGTCTCTGCTGCAGGATATGAAGCATTTCCAGTGCATTTAATGAGCATGGTGATGCACTGAAGCAAGAGAGGCAGGGAGGAAGTGGGAAGAAAATAGGTCTATGTACATGATACACAATAGAAGAGACACTGAGCTGTTCTTTAATGCCAGATGATTTTGACAAGAAAAATGAAAGCAAAAGGCAATTAAGGGGAAAAATGACAGCTTGGTATGAATAGAGATGAAGGGAAAAGAAAACAGAGAGGGGAGGGAAGGGTACACTTAAGGTCTACAGCTATCCAAATAAGTGAGCTAAAAGACAATATTTGTGTGCTTCGGGGAACTTCCAGACTGGAGCCCTTTAACCCTTTAATCATTGTACTGGAGATGGAATTACGACTGTACTCTGACACTGCATAGATCCAGTGGTATCTCTTTATCCTCACTGCAGTCTCCCAAGTCTTCAGCAACTCCCATGTCTTTGAGCTGGGCCAGCAAGAAGCCTCAGGGAGAGACACTGCCTGACAGCAGCCACTTTAGGGTTCCAGAAAAGCTGGGACAGATTTGAGGGAGAGAAGCTAGATTTTGTAATTCAGAACAGCATTCTGAACAAAGGGTTTCTTCCTTTGCCAGGAATACAGTCCAGAGCATGGAATTAACATGTTAAAAGTAGCTTAGTTACCTGCTGGTAGCTACAAGGTATTATCATTATCACTGTAGTTATCTTTTTTCTAATGAGGGCACAATGAAGGCGTTTTGGCCATTTCTGCACTAGATAGTTATAGTGCTATTATTCCACTTTCAACATCCTATGGAATCCTGGGGTTTGCAATTTAGGGAGGGGCCATTGAGGCCCCTCCCTAAACTGCCAACCCCAGGATTCCGTAGAATGTTGAAAGTGGAATAAAAGCACTATAACTGTCTAGTGCAGAAATGGCCTTTAAAAGCAATGCAACACACAGGCATGATGTTACTTTATGTGTGAAATGAGTAACATCTAATTACTTTTAAAGTTTCCTTCAAACGACATTTTAAAGCTTTTTGATAAGAATTTTCCAAGTTTAGTACCACTGTTTCATCAATCTTAAGAGCCCTCACCCCCACTTCAAAAGTAACAGAATGTAGCTAACAGTGCAATAAAGCAAGAAGGTGAGTTACTTTCTCAGCACCAGTAACAGTAACAAGTTACTCTTTAAACATATCAAATAGCTTGTTACCATTCCATATAAAAAGCAGTTTTCCAAACTCTGATGCTACAGACCCCACTGAAAAGCTGATGGGAGGTGATGCCCCCTCTCACCCAGTCCTTAACTGAATGATGGAGGAGTGTTGCTGCAGAGTAGGAATTAAAATCTGGACTCTGGATTTCAAGATGAGCTGGAACTAACAGTTTGTCACTACAAACACTTCCTAGTGCCTATGTCTTCTTTTTCTTCCCCAGACTTGAGGAAAATGTTGTTGCTGTTGTCGTTATGTGTGGCTTCATGTTGCCTCCATCTTATGGTGAGCCTAAGGCAAACCTATCATGTAATTCCTGCCTCTACTCCTCCAAAGACTTGGGGCTTTCCCGCACTACACTGTCATAGTGCTATTATTCCACTTTCAACATCCTGTGGAATTCTGAGGTCTGTAGTTTACTGAGGCCAAAGAGCTCTCTGGCTGAGAATTCTAAAGGCCCCTCCCTAAACTGCAAACCCCAGGATTCCATGGGATGTTGAAAGTGGAATAATAGCACTATAGCAGTGTAGTGTGGAAAGGTCCTTAGTCAGAACAAAACTGCATTATCATACAGTATCACCCTGGAGGTTTAGATTAAATGAAATGGCACCCACATGCCATTGAGAGAGGAATTCCAGGGGCTGTGTATGTCTTTAGATTTTGTTCTCTCACTCCCCACCCCAACCCTTGAGATTTGCTGGTTTTCACATCATGCTACCATCCAAATTCAAGCTGAAAAATACTGTTTGAAAACATAAGGAGGATACAAAGTGCTTCAAGTGATGTCATCGTGGTGCAAAACTTAGTACCCTTGCAACTGCCAGCTGCTGTTCTAGTGTAGGAATGGAGGATTTTGTAACACGTGGTGTCCAATCCTGCATTTTGCATTGTTAGATACTACCAACAGACAGCAGAGGAGGCAAAAACATAGAACTTTGGCAGTTGCTGCTTATTGGACATGGCATTTAGCCTCCATCCTAGAGTCTTTTTTACACTGCAGAAACTCCATATGGTTTGTAACATGAATGTTGAAAAAACATTCTTCACAAGCAGTCTCTGTCTTGATCTGCTAAACAGGGTTGGAATTTAGTTCAGATGCTAGGCAGTCTCTCTCTCTCTTTTTTAATATATGTCTATTTCTAACTTTAAAACATTCAAACAGAGCAAAGGGAGTTAGTGCAAGACAAATCTCTCTAGCTAAGAAGCGCTTAAGGTATTAAAAGAAGTTGCTATCAAATGGCATAATACCAAAGATAATTTTTATAGAGCGGCTTCTACTCAAGGTATAAAAGGCCATGAAAGAATGGAGCAAATCTCTGTATCTGCTCAGTGAGGAAAGCATCTCACTCTTCCACTTCTTCAGCTGAAAAGTATTGTTATTATTATTAATGGTGTTACTATTTCTTTGTTTTCTTTGCCATTGTGATCATCATCATCATCTTCTTCTTCTTCTACTGCTGCTGCCACTCCTGTTCCTACTCCTACTATGCCTACTGCTGCTACTTCTGCTACTAATAATCTAACATTATCAGTATGCAAGGCACCAAATAAAGTAATGGTCTTAATTAAGGGACTGGAGGAACTAAAGTTGAAGCCAAGCTTTGCTGCTGCCCAATAAAGAGGATCATGTCAATGGATTTGGACAATCAAAGAAGGAGGCTTAGGAAGATAAGAAGTTCAACCCTGGAACACTAATAGTGTGATCCTAAGCCATCGGATAGAGATAGCTTTGGGCATCTTTGTGGATTACCTTTGCAGGGAACTGGTTCTGTTGGATCTTTCAATATCATTGACTGTGGCATCCTTCTGAATTGCCTCTCTGGGATAAGACTTGGTGGAAGGGGGAGGCATTGTTCTGCAGTGTGTTATTGCCCTGGCTAGTCCGAGCTTTGGGGATCTTAAAGATATCCCTTGATATCACAGTTCGACTGCACTTCTCTATTCCTTTCCACGTGCTTGTGAGGCCACCGGACAAGCACGTAAACAAGCTTGGCCGTTAATAGCCGTAATATTCAAACTACAATACAGGCAAGCCAGAAATAGCTGACTCACTGCTTTAGGATACCTCCAGGCAAGTACTCTAATTAAGTATGCACGCCACTTACAAAAGAGCCTCTGCTCCGCGATGGCAGCTTGATGGGTAAACTATGTAATACCCAAGTACTCCGCGTTTGCATACTGGCTACTCTATTGAGAACTGCTACGATAACTCAATCATTCAGATTCTGACCTTTCGGAGGCTTTGTCTCCAACTCCAAATCTATTGTTTTCCCCCAAGTACGGCAGAGCCTGCAGTCACAATTCTCCTTATAAAAACCCTTGATTCCAAGACCTTCCTCGGATCGCTCCCGAGTTTCATCCCACCTTGCTGCCACTTTGCTTGGCGAGCCTCCCCTCAGCTCCACGTGCTGAGCTATATCGCACCCCAGCTTCGCTCTCTATTTTTCTGGGCTTCAGGACAGATGAAGTATCACCCAGACCAGCAATCTCTCTAAAAATCCCTCTATACCACTCCAACCTTTATTTTCTTTAGTTATCTTGTATGAGTGCGTCGCAGACACTGTTTTGCTTGTGTTTAATAAACATCATTTATTATTTCAACTTCTGTGTTCTCCTTGACTCGACCCGACCCTGTAGACATAGGGTTCAAGATCTCGCTACGTTACCCTGCCTCTCGTAACGTTAAGCAGTGCTCTGAGCTAATTTTCCCCAACTTAGTTGAGCACATTTTGGTGTCCCTCCCGGGACCCCCAGTTCACAGGGTAACAAGTGGTTCCAGTCCTTCTTGGGGGAATGACATCGGAAGGTGATAGTGGGGACTCCTGTTCAACTTCATGGCCATTGGCTTATGGGTTCTTGCAGGGCTTGGTGTTGTCCCCCTTGCTATTTGGCATCTACATACGACTGCTGGAAGAGATTTTCTGGAATTTTGGGATTGGGTTTCATCAGAATACTGATGACATTGTCCCCATCTTCAAGAAGGGAAAAAAAGAGGACCCAAATAATTATCACCCAGTCAGCCTGACATAAGTACCCGGAAAGATCCTGGAGCAGATCATTAAGCAGTCAGTTTCTAATCACTTAGAAAGCAATGCATTAATCATGGGAAGTCAACATGGATTTCTCAAAAATAAGTCATGACAGACTAATCTTATCTCTTTTTATGATAGAGTTACTAGCTTGATAGATGAAGGGAATGCTGTGGATGTAGCATATCTCGATTTCAGTAAGGTTTTTGACAAAGTTCCCCATGACATTCTTGCAAAGAAGCTAGTAAAATGTGGGCTGGACAGAGCTACTATCAGGTGGATCTGTAACTGGTTGACTGACCGTTCCCAAAGGGTGCTCACCAATGGCTGCTTTTCATCCTGGAGAGAAGTGACTAGTGGGGTGCCACAGAGTTCTGTCCTGGGCCCAGTGCTGTTCAATATCTTCATCAACGACTTAGGTGAAGGAATAGAGGGCATGCTCATCAAATTTGCAGACGACACCAAATTGGGAAGGGTTGCTAATACACCAGAGGACAGGATCAAAATTCAAAATGACCTGGACAGATTGGAGAGCTGGGCCAAGGCTAACAAAATTAAATTCAACAGAGAGAAATGTAAGGTCCTACACTTATGTAGAAAAAATGGAATACAGAAATATAGGATGGGGGACACGTGGCTGGATGGCAGTACATGTGAAAGGGATCTAGGAGTCTTAATAGACCACAAGCTGAACATGAGTCAGCAGTGTGATGCGGCAGCCAAGAAAGCCAATGCAATTCTCGGCAGCATCAATAGGAGTATGGTGTCTAGATCGAGGGAGGTACTGGTACCACTCTACTCTGCCTCATCTTGAATACTGTGTCCAGTTCTTGGCACCCCAATTCAAGAAGGACATGGTCAAGCTGGAGCAGGTCCAGAGGAGGGCAACCAAAACGGTGAGGGACCTGGAAACCATGCCCTATGAGGATAGACTTAGAGAGCTGAGTATGTTTAGTCTGCAGAAGAGAAGGTTAAGAGGGGACATGATAGCCATGTTTAAATATATGAAGGGATGCCATGTAGAGGAGGGAGTGGGCTTGTTTTCTGCTGCTCCAGAGACCAGGACAAGGAGCAATGGATTCAAGCTGCAGGAAAGGAGATTCCACCTGAACCTCAGGAAGAACTTCCTGACAATCAGGGCTGTCCGGCAGTGGAATCTGCTGCCTCGGAGTGTGGTGGAGTCTCCTTCTTTGGAGCTTTTTAAGCAGAGGCTGGATGGCCATCTGTCGGGAGTGCTTTGAGGGTGTTCCTGCATGGCAGGGGGTTGGACTGGATGGCCCCTGTGGTCTCTTCCAAGTCTACATTTCTATGATTCTATGACATCTCAAATCTATGTCTCCTTTCCATCCAAGAAACCTGCCTTTATGTTAAAAACCAGTGTCTGCTATCAATACTCTACTTTTTTCATAGACAGAATGAGGGCAAACAAATTGAAACTTGGTCCAGAGAAGACAGAGGTTCTCCTGGTCAGCTGAAAAGCAGATGAGGGAATAGGGATTCAACCTATGTTAGAAGGAGTTACACTGAAAGTTCGGGTTTGCAGCATGGGCATTCTGCTGGATTCAGATCTGAGCCTGGCTGTTCAGGTTTTGACAGTGGCCCAGAGTATACCAGTTGCGCCTGTTCCCTATGATGTCAGGTGTGGCTATGGTAACACATGCACTGATTACATCCTGTTTGGATTAGCATAACACAGTCTATGTGGTGCTGCCTTTGGAAGCTGTTTGCAAATTTCAGCAGGTTCAGAATGCTGTGCTCAGGTTGCTGACTGGAGCAGGTTCTGGGGAGCATTTAATCCTCTTGCTTTAACAGCTACATTGTTTCCAGGCAGAATTCAAAGTGCTGGTTATGAGTTTTAAAGCCCTACATGGTTTAGATCCAGATTATCTGAAACACAATATCTCCATAAATGAGAGTGCGTGAGCATTGAGATCTGCAGGTGAGATTTATTTTTTCTTTGAATGTCCCCTAGATATCTGTATTGCAGCTGCACATTATTCTGAGAGACGTGGATTTGGCCAATTCTAAGATCTGCAGGGGAAGGCTTTCTCTCAGGCCCACCACTGTCTCAGGCACATCTGGTGTGGACATGAGAGACAGCCAGCTCAGTGGCTGCTCCCAAGTTATGGAACTGTCTTCCTTGAATGGTCCAGTTGGCCCTCTTCCTGCTGTCTTTCTGTTGCTAAATAAATATTTTTTTTTCTATAGGGAGGCATTTGTGGTTTTTTGATATGCTGCAGCAGATGAAGCTTTCAATGGGTGGGTATGTTGTGTTTCTATTTTACTGTGTTTTAAAGGTGTTTTTAAATTGCTTTTAACTTATATTCTTAACTTGTTATTTTAAAATAGAAATCTGGCTTAATTTTGTTTTAACTTTTGTATTAATAGTTTTTTTTTTTTTTTGGACTGTTTCTATAGCTAGATGTACAACAATGACATCATTCTCCAGGACCACTGGGAAGTTCCAAAGGATGCTTGTGGTTATATATTAATATGGTGACAAGTATCCTCTGAGACTTGCTGGAGGTCGTTTGGAGGTTTTGGAGGAAAATGTCATTGTTGTCCATTTAGCTATACAAGCATAGCTGGATGCTATGTGGCCAGTAAATGGATATGCTAAGGAGCTCCACCAGCTTAAAAGGTGAGTCTGTGGGGAGCAGTTTGATCACTGCATGGTCATTAGAGAATTCTGGCCTCTGCAATGACTGAAAGAAAAAGAAAAAAGAGTATTGCATGTGTAAGTTGGACTTTCAAGTTGTTTCCAATTTATGGCAACCCTAAGGTTTTCTGGGGTTTTCTGGCTCTGACAGTATGGGTCACGGCCAAAGTCACCCAGAGGGTTTCCATGACTGAGTGGGGAATTGAATCCTAGTCTCCGGGGTTGTTGTCTAGGGCTCAAACCATTACACCATGCTGGTTCAAGTTGGACTTACCCTTTCATATATCATTAACAGCATGCCAACCATTTTATTATTTTTTCCAAAGACAGACTTACTTTTCATTTCCAGGTTTGACTATTACGACAGGCTGTATCTAAGACAGACCCTGAAGATTGTGGAGATATATCAGCCAGCACAATCCACTGTAACCACTCTAGGACTTAAGTAGGTGACCATCCATGACAGTCCATAACTTTTGTCACTTAGATATGTAAATATGACCTTCCACTCTTGGCTGAGTTTGATTGGCAATGTTATAATACCCAAATTACTTAGAGCTGAACACCGTCATGCAGAATGTCTCAGAAATGGGTAAGGTGTGAAAAAAAAAAAGAGGTAATGATTAATGGCAGGTTATTAGTATAGAGAGATTTGGCCTAGCATATAATTTTGGTCTCATTTAGCATTTCCATCAATGACCAGCCATTGAGTGAGGAGGCAGAAAGATTTAATACCAAGATTCATTTACTGACAAATGCAAAAAGGGAGAAATATCTGATATACGAAGAGCTAATGAAGCTGGTTGTATGGGGAGGCACGTTGTGCTGCAATATTTCTCCTGGAAAAACAGGATACAGTGGACAATATTTTAGGGGAGGGTAGTGCAGAATTGTTATCATCAGGAATCCACAAAAATTGGCTTAGCTTACAAAACATTCAAGGTTTGTGGTTGCCAAAAATCTCTTCCATTCCCTTGGTTCATCCTGAATGCCCAGAAGTCTTGAGAAGCTAAGGCCATTTCCGCACTAGACTGTTATAGCGCTTTGATCCCACTTTCAACATCCTATGGGATCCTGGGGTTTTCAGTTACAGGAGGGGCCCCTCCCATAACTGCAAACCCCAGGATTCCATAGGATGTTGAAAGTGGGGTAAAAGCACTATAACAGTCTAGTGCGGAAATGGCCTAAGTTATCTCACATTTGTGCAAGGCACAAAGAAAGTAAGAAACGGATGGATTCTCCCCCCACCCCCACTGCTTATAAAGGGCTCCTTCTATTTCTTACCTGCTTGAAAATGGCAGTAGAAATGAGGCATCTGAAGTAGGAATCTATAATATGTGGTTTGGGGTGCCATGTTTGACAAATGGATAGATGAGCTTCCACTGGTAAGCTGATGAGTGGAACTGTGGATGATTCTATTAACTTTATATGACTAGTTTGGAAAGGATGCTGAGAAGCCTAGTTTGGAGGCCACAGAACTGCTGTGTCCAGGGTTCTCAGAAAAGAGGAAATGACTTCTTCCCCAGTTGAGTCTGAGACAGCTCTTAACGTCCATGTTAATATAACATTTTAAGGTTTTAGACTGAACTTTAAAGTTGCTAACCAAGGTTGCTGTAACTTATGCTGAAAATAGGTTCAGTACCTTGGATAGCTTCTTCAATGTTTGGACTAAAACACAAAGGGAATTCACTGCTCTAATGACATGGGACCTACCACTAAAATTTAACTGAGTGGCACAAATATACCATAGAAGATATTAAAAAAAAACTCTTTGCAAAACAGATTCAATATTTCAACCAGCATATCTGGGGAAGCACTTCAGGAATGCTGTGGGAAAAGGAAGGCAGTTAACAAGAGGTGGGAATCATAAGGCCTTCCAGATATTGTTGGACTGCAACTCTCAGTATTCCTGTGCTGATTAGGGCTGCTGGGATATGCAACCCAATAACATCTAGAGAGCCACATGGTTCCTATTTCTGTTGTAACACACCTTGGTTTGTCCAAAGAGCCCAGGAAACATCCAAAATGTCTAGATAATCGGGTAGCAAACAAGGACAACAGAATACACTTTCCCCACTGAAGTCAGTGAGACTTTGACATTTCTTTAGATCATACCGTGTACATACTGTTATAGTAAACACAGGTAATCTAGCACATTAGAACATTTACTTTGTTTCTGTAAAAAATTAAAATTAGATCTTTCCCAGTATGGTTACTCTACAGAAGACTCAGAATGTATGGAGTTATTTCATTATGGAGGGAAGTCATTCCATCTTTAAGGGTTTTTTGCTTCTATTGTCAGCGGTTACTCCATATTCATGTACTTTTACTTTTTCTCCATTCACAGATACAGCACACCCACTTTGTTCATTATAACTACATCTCATCCTTCTCTCTTTCTACTCTAACATCAGGAGATCTAGCTTTTCAATCACTACTAGTGAAACAGAACAACATTGTCATGCAGTGGCAACATTCTGGACAAATGTTGGCCATTCCAAACCATTCTGGCAGCTGTTCTGGGTCATGTGTGTATGGTGGAAGTGATGTGCCTTTAAGCTGGCCTATTGTGCTACAGGAAAATGAAGAACTGCTTGCGTAAGGGCGTAATGGATACATTTTTATGCAGGTGTATAATAACTATAACCACCAATATAACCTGGAGTTAATAGTGATATAATGTCCTTCCAGGATTTCAGACTGTGGAGACTCCACTGACCCCTCTGTCTTGGAAACACAAAGTGGACATACGTGGTCAGTACTTACCTAGCAGAACCAAAGATTCGGGGTCGACTTGGTATTCAGTCTGATAGGAGATGTGACCTGTTTTGTTGAAGCTGATGAGAAGCTCCCTATAGAGTGTGGCTTTTACTTTCTCTGCAGTCATCTCCTCATGTTGGTTTGTTGGGACTCGAAGGGCAAACCAGAAGAAGCAGGTGAGAGATCCTTCCCTAACAGTGAGATAATAAACATATTAATCATTCCTCCTCTCTTTTCCTTTATGTCTTATGCCACTACTATTTGAGCTAGCTAAAGTATTTCTAGCTATAAGGCATAATAACCACAAATCATAGGCAAGGACAAATATGGAGACTTCATCTACCTTTTTAGATGAATGAATAAATTGCAGCTGACTGAGTAGATTTCGGGTTTGCAGGATTTACTTCACTTTTTTTTTTTAAACTGGACTACCAAAGTCTACCAATGAGACAGACAGCTGCAAAAAAGTGATTGAGACAGCATGGAACCAACTGGTGGCCTTGAGTGTAGCCATCCTTCACTCTGTGATCTACACACTACGATAGCTTGCTATGCCAAGTGGAAATCTACAACTGAGATAATATGAATCAGGAATTTTATGCAAAATTTTAAAATCAGCCAGCAGAGCTGCACAAAGGTGAGGAGGTGGGCAATTGAGTATCTTTCCCATTTTACAGGTGAGGAACACCAAGACCAATCTAGATAAGTCATTAGCAAAAAGCCAAGCATCCCAGATTTATTCACAATTATCAAAATAGTCAGAAGTTCTTGAAGAGTCAGAAATTCTTGAAGATCTACCTCAAATTACAAAGAAATCTACCAGTAGATCCATGTCTACCTTTTGTTCATCCTTCGTCTAAGGCAGCTGTCGCTACTCTGCTGACTTTCTGATGTATTGAGCAGTCCAGGTAGTCAGACCAACATCCAACCCGTATGGCCATGTTAGCTAGAGATGAAGGGGACTATAACCTAATATGTCTGGGTGGGGCAGCTGATCTAGGAAGGCAACCTCCAAATTGGTGCACTCACCCAAAGGCATAAACAGTACTGGAATTGTAGTAAGGAGCCAGATCTGTGGCATGAATAAGGTCTTTTAGCTGTAAGGAAAAGATTTTCAAATAATAACAGGCAGTGGTATCATCACAAAGTGAGCTCTTCCCACCAATATAATTTTTCTCTCATTCAATATACAAAGATTAGTCACCAGGTATAGATAAAGACTACTGTTACCCTAATCCTTATTGCTGCTGCTTTCCAGTGTCACAGTCTGATATGCAGAAATTTACCACTGAAATTTCTTAACAATTTCTTGGTAGCAAAATTCAATGATGGGTCAGATTGTGCATGGCATTACCTATTTAAGTTCTAAAGGGCATATTTGCACATCACAAGGGGTCCTGGTTTATATTAACCATGGTTTGTTACTTAAAACCACAAATTGCATAGCAGGCAACTAAACAAACCATGTTCTTTCTGTTGTTTCTTTCCTGCCTTTTTGGCAACAGGGAAGTGTTAGCAGCTAGAAAACAAGCCAGAGAAAGCCAAGGTTGCAGTTTCAGACATCACAATGAATTATGATGTAAGCAACCCAGAGTTTAAAATGCAACAACTAACCATGGGTTTATATCAGAGCTTAAAAGTCACAAGTGATAAGAAACTGGGTTACTTGTAACTAACTATTTTTGAAGTAAAAAGGGTACAGCAAAGCCATGTTTCAAGAGCAATGTAATGATCAAAGTTACTGTAGAGGTGAAAAACATGACAATTATAGTTGCTCTGAAAAAATTAAGTTTAACAGGCATCTTAATAGTCTTTTTTCAAAGCAGATTTTCAAGTTTTATGCCATTCTCTAATCAATCCTAACTGGGTGGGGGGAAAGGTTTCCCCTTTAAAAAAGCAAAAAAATGTAATGGAAAAATAAGGCAAAATGTAACAAGTTACTTATTCTCATCACTACAATAAGTAGGGGTGGCATAGTACATTTTAATGCTCCAATGAATAATGTAACATTTTTAAAAAGTCTTATTATTATTAACTTCATTTATATCCCACCTTTCCCCAAGACTGGGACTCAAGGCAGCTTACAAATTAATATGATTACATTATAATTAAAAATATACAAAAAGTCAACATTAACATAGAATTACTATATTAATCATATTAAAACAATTTAAAACTTTCTTTAAAGAGGTTTTTAAAAAAACAACTAAACACTACTATTTAAAACAATGCAGTAACTGGTTCAGATTCCGGATTACATTTTGCACAACCCAATAAGTCTAATCTCAACAAGCCACTACATCAAGGGTTCTTGTGAAATATAAACATGATGTATGTGTATTAAGTGGGTATCTCTGATCTTGGGGCCTGGCTCCACTTTTTCAGTCTTCAGGGTAAAGGGGAACAATATCAGAGCAAAAGCTTTGCCTTGAAAATTCTCTCTCTCTCTCTCTCCCCCTCTCCCTCTTCCGCTCTCTGTGCATGCACTACATGCAGGCTGCTTTGGCACCACTGCCATAGACTGTTTTCTGTTCAAAGCACAGCCTGGAAAACTTTCTGTGGTTGGACTACAGTTCCCATGAGTCCTTAAAAGCAGAACTTGGAAAACTTGGAGTTTCCCACTTGTTCAAAGCAGAGCTTGCAAAATTTAATTTTCAACCAGAGAAATTGCATGCTCTGAGCAGCTGACTGATACTTAACGTATGATGGTGAATGACATCACCTGGGCCTGGTGCAAGTGGCATCAACAGGAACATCTCAGATTTTGGCTCAGATATTGCAGAATGTGGGATGCTCCTGACTCAGACCATTTGGATATGCACTTGAGAAGCTGGCAGCCCTAATACTTCTGCCACTAAGCTGCCTAATGCCCTCTCTTGCTCATGAAGCTGTGTCCCACCATCTTCTGTGTCTTTGTTGTCTCTGTCCAGAAGGCTCTGGATTCCATCCTCCCATGATCCTGGGAATATTGACGATTGACGATCCTCAGGCTGCCAGAATAGAAATGCAGAGGACTTGACTCCAGAAGATGCCGTGGTCTGTAGTCTGCACAAGAAGGAAGCTTGCTCAATTCCACACAATGGAACAGTAAAGGAATTACTAACTTTAGATCAGGAACCAGCTACCATTGGACTGGGACAGTCATCCAGCTGGAGCTGCCATCATCTGCTCCCTTTCTCTGAGAGCTCAGAGGGTGGTAAACAATTCCTGAAGCAGTCCATTTATATTTCTTTCTCATAAGCACTTAGGCACTAAGCTACACCTCTGATTTAGCTTATGGGCATCAAGCAATTGTAAGTCTATGGACATTATGTGCTATATTTTTATTATTCAGAGACATAGCCATGTTAGTCTGGATCAGTATATAAAGGGAAAGAAAGTTAGTAGCATACATTTTCATAGACAAAGCCATTTCCACACTACATTGTTATAGTGCTATTATTCCACTTTCAACATCCAATGGAATCCTGAGGTTTTCAGTTTAGGGAGGGGCGTTTAGAATTCTCATCCAGAGAGCTCTTTGGCCTCCCTAGACTACAAACCCCAGAATTCCACAGGATGTTGAAAGTGGAATAATAGTACTATAACAGTGTAGTGAGGAGATAGCCATAGTCTGTTTCTGATCTGATGAAGCAGACTTACTCGACAAAAAATTATGATACCAACTTCCTTCTCTAAATTTCTGTTAATGATTAATGACTGAGGTGTATTATATTTTATTGAATTTACACTACCTGGTGGTTCTAGAGACTTTGTAAACAATAAATAAGAAAACTCAATACACTCCTAGCCTCAAAGTATTTACTTGATCTGTGAAGCTTAAAGAATGAGGGGACATTACCTCAGCATTTCAGTTCAGGCTGCAAATTAGAGATGTGAATCTTCATAAATTCCACAATCATAGGCAAGAATGAATAATATTATTTTTTTCCTCATTTCAAGAAAGTCATAGAAAACTGTCTGGTTTTTGAAGACTAGTCTCAGTTCAGGGTTTATTCTGTGCTAAATGCAGGAAACAGGTTGTGCACAAGTGCTGTCTTTTGAACAGAAAATGAGTTTCCTGTGCAGAAATTGTGATTTTCTGTACAGAAAATACTGTTTTCTGTGCAAAAAAATTATAACTTTTTGTGCAGAATAAGACATGTACTGTGCAGATTCTTCCTCAACTAGGATTGTTCTTTTCAGGGTTTCAAGAAACCTGGTTTTTTAAAAACCATTTTCTCAATATTGTCAAAAGTTCTTTATATTTCTACCACAAATGAGGACTGCCATTTGCAAAAGCCACTTGCAATCCCCCCCGCCCAACAATAAACTCTTTGCAAGATGATCAAGAGGAACCACAGTTTAGCACACTAGAGAGAACATATAGATTTTCTGCTTGTAAAATGTTAGGGTTCTCTTTTTCTTTTTTAAAACATACCCTCTCTCACACTCTCTCTCTCACACACACATTGCTTGCTTGCTTGCTCTTTCTTTCTCTCTCTCTTGTTGATGTGAGCTGCTTTGGGAGACAATAGTGGTCTGAAATGTGAATCAAAGTGTATAAATGTAAATAAACTATGACCTCTACTAGAGTCTGAAGCATAACATTCCATTCTTCCAACACAAAGCTTTCCCACCTTATACCCATATCATTCAGTTGGGCAAGTAGACAAAACCTCACATTTTAACATAATTTATACTTAGGTTTGTCATCCAGTTGGGGTCAGGGTGCCCTGTTTCAAAGGATAGTCCCCTATTTGGAGGGCTATCGCAGAAGAGTTCCTTATTTGAAAATATCTTGAGTTCTGCTGAATGAGGAAGAACCATCAGAAAGGAGAACAACCTTGATGTTGTCCATTAGCAGTGAGCAAACCAGACAGCAGATTGAGCAGGTGTACAAGTCCCCAGTCTTTCTCATCAAAGTGAGATGTATTATGCTATATGGTTGTGAGTTTCATGTCCCAACTGAAGTAGACCCATTTAATCAATATGAATGTGATAAGTCAAGGCTTATATACATTTTTACGCTCTCATTGGGACTATCTATTGGATGTAAGGCTTGTTGCTATTGACACTGTAGCAACATTGGCCATTTCTGCACTAGACTGTTAAGTGCTACTATTTCACTTTCAACATCCTATGGAATCCTGGGGTTTGCAGTTTAGGGAGGGGCCTTTGAGGCCCCTCCCTAAACTGCAAACCCCAGGATTCCATAGGATGTTGAAAGTGAAATAGTAGCACTTAACAGTCTAGTGCAGAAACGGCCATTGTCTAAATTTGTATCTGCATCTTTATCAGTACATATTCTATCCCCATAACAGAACATCAGTGTCATCCAGCACTGCATTGGTGCATTGGTGTCATCTTATTTAGCAGTGCATTTCCATCCCTCCCCCATTTTTTTTTTTTTTTGGCCATTTATGAATGGCTAGCATAGCATCAGTTTCTTCTTCAAGCCATTTTCATATTAGAGATCAACTGAAAAACATTCAATTGCTCTCCATGTTGAGATCACTGTATGAAAAAAGAGCTGAAAATCATTTTGCAAATGCTCTGGGGCAGGCCATGTGTTGCTCCCTTGACTACAGATGTAAAAAGTGTATTGAGGTTCCTTGTCCTTAATGAGAAATGGTGTCTCGATAAATTGAGATACCCTGTTGGAAAAACTGAGCAAAAGCTGTGAGATTGTTCACATTTGCACATCATGAAAAATGACAATGTTTTTGTATAAAATAGTGTCTTTTGCATAGGCAAATGTGCATATATATTTTTTTCACAAAAAGTTACTTATAAAAATCCCAAAATGTAAACAAAATGTTACAAACTCACACAAAAAAAATGCACGTGCGCACGCGTACGCACGCACGCACACACAAACTCTCATATAATCTCATCCAAAGGCAGGAAAAAATTTCTGTTCTTGTATGCAGGAATGAAATCTGGGAAAAAAAGTCATATCTCCATCCTTTGGTATAGGTGCACTGAACTCGTTCTTCCACTATGTTGCATTATTCAATAGCAATTAACACAGTGCAAAAGAGTAACAAAAGAAGGCATTTATTACCTAAGAAGTACCAAGTTATGGCAGCAGCTCCACCCAACAGCACCAAGACTATCCCAAGTGGAAGGCAACGCTGGCAGTTTTGAAGTTGGTGCCTTAGTGTCTCTTGACGCAATTCCACTGCATCTTTCTCCTGTTCCTCTGCCTCCATCATGGGTATCTTACCAAACAGCAAAGCAAGGTTCAGATCCATTGTCAATTGCCAAGGCTTTATATCAGGGAAGAGGAACCTCCAATCTGTGGACCTGTTCCTACAAACTTCCACTGAATCCGTGGAAGTCTTTAAACAAGCCCCAGACCCTTAAAGTGCCTCTCCCTCAACTCCTTCCTGGAGACTGAGCCTAAACAGGAATTCTCATTATTTCCAGTAATTTCTTGCCCTTGTTCAAGGATGGGGAGTGAAATTGCCCAGACTCTGGCTATCTGTAAACACTAGAAGAAAAGGCTTTGATCCAGCTTTTCTAAATGCGGAAGAAGAAGGGGAAGGAAAGTTGGGTACCCTTTTGGGCAGTGTTCCATATCCCAGCTGAGCCTCATCTGGGACAGGATTCAGCCAGTGCCTGTAAGCTCTATCTGACCACACTTCCTGTCTCCTCCTTCACCCCAGTTGGGAAAAGACCCATCTAGCATTTTGTCCAAGGGCCTGATGATATCAGAGTATCTGACTTCATCTAACCTATGAAGGAGATCTGTCTCTTCCACCTGATTGAGGTTTCTCACTCGTATTCTGTGGTTATAGTCAGCACGATTGAGTCAGAAGGTGCACATACTCACAGCTTTGATAAGGTATTTTGGGGGGTGGGGGGTGGTCCCAAGAACATTTTGTTGCCTGATGTGAAAATAAAATTGCAGCCCTTCTCATCCCACATACAAAACCAACGAGACTGAAGGCTGAATCTGATCAAAACTAATGATAAGAGAGTGGGCCTTTCTGCCCTACACTGTTATAGTGCTATTATTCCATTTTTAATATCCTGTTGAATTCTAGGATTTCTAGTTTCCTGAGGCCAAAGAGCTCTCTGGCTGGGCATTCTAAAGGCCCCTCACTAAATTGCAAACCTCAGGATTTGATAGGATGTTGAAAGTGGAATAATAGCACTATAACAGTGTAGTGTGGAAAGGTCCAGTGCCTTGTGCTGCATCTGAGGGCAACAGGTGAGGTTGTGTGGCTCGCAGTTCTGTCCTTCAGCACTTCACTGCCCCCCAGTATCTACCATTTGAGGCACCTGCCTCACTGTCTTTAACAGTAGGCCTGGCTGTACCCCTAGAAGCCAAACCAATGTTATAATCCTGCGCATGAGTTGTGATGGAGTCAGTGACACTGAACACAGCCAAACATTTTCCACTGTAAACATATGTTTGCAAGATTTATGCAATTCTTTTGGACAGTAAGATGCCTATTATATATAACATTTCAACTGCATTTTCCAGTAGAATCAAAAATTTAACATTTCACAGCATATGATTAAGTGTTGATTTGGCCATGTGGAGACGTAGTCAAAAAAACCGCATGGGAACAAAATAACAGGAAAATTGCCTTATGTTGGAATTTTGTTAACTGAAATGATTATGTAAATTCACTCTAAAGCAAAACACAAATGAGAGGGTTCATCTGGCACGGCCTCTGCAGGCTTGACCTTGACCTGAAAGAATGCAGTGATAGGGTGGGAAAGGAAGCTAACACAGCTCAGCAGATTTCTGTCCTCCCTGTTCCAGTTCTCTTTTCTTTTTGAATAAGCAGCCAAGCTAACCAGAAATGTTCCACATCAGACCTCCATTTTGTGGCTTTCCCAGTGGAGAGTTAAGTTCTTTGTGTTATTTATGGCAATCAGAGGGTAGAAATAAGCAACAGAAGAGAAATCTATTATGCCAAGATGTATGAAACACAGCTATAGACACACTGCTGAAGAAGCAATGGCATTGCAGCCTGTAAGCTCTCCCTTACTTTCCACTCTTAAAGCTACTCACAAGGAGTATCTATTTTGCCTCTCCAGCTAGTAGCTGATGTTTCTTCATAGAATGAAGCACAATTTACTTATACTGCCATGTCCAAATGCAAAGTTTTGGGCTGTGTTCAAGGCCAGCTTTACCACTACACAGAATGACGGAACTGCCTCAGGTAGCAGATGCTGGAGTTCAGTTGTGATAATTTTCTACTCTTTCTCCTTGAACCCCTATCCATATACCCTTTTTTTGAAGAACAGATCTCTGTGTTCCACACAACTTGTCCTCTACCACTAAATTATTGACTGCCTTCAGGCACGGTGAAGGATCCTATCCCAGTTTTAGCATCAAAGTACATTTGAAGAGCAAGTCCACTCAGCTTCTGTCTAGGGGACGCAAGGGACCGCCATCTTGTACTTTACTGCAGGCCAAAAAACGTTTGAGACTAGCTTTGGCTTTACTCTAAATCCATCAGGTTCCAGAAAACTGCCCCTAAACCTTCATCGTCCCTGTAAGAGAAAGACCAATGCTTTGCAAACCCCCATCCCCTATATACAGACCTACCTTTTGAAGGCTTCTGTTGCCCTGGTAGCCTGGAGTGCTCTCATCCGAAATCTGACACACACACGTCCATATGTAAACACTAAACGAGAGGTAATATTTACTTAAGCCCAAAGTCTTCCCTGCGATCAATCATCCAATGACCTGTTCTCTTTCTTTTTTGATCTTTGCCCTGCATGGGGAACTATGCTTACCCCAGGAAAAAAAGTCCTGTCATTTGCCACCTAGCACAGTTTTGTGTTACTGGGCAGCTATGTAAGATTGATGGTGGCTTTTCAAGTACAAAGACATCCCTTTACCTATTAGGTCCCTCTCATTCCATTGAAGTTTTGTAGCAATTTTCTGTGTCAAACGTAAAAGTCACAGTAGCCTACAAAACAGAGGAATGCCAGAAACAAGGGGAGGGACTGGCCATCTAGAAGAGAACAACCTGCAGAATTGGTGATGCATTGAAGAAGTGCCAGAATAATACACTTCTTGCTCCCAACCTCCTTCTCCCTCTGGTTCCCTCCTCCAGAGTGATGTTGACTAGTTGCTCAGCAACTTTTCCCTGCCTTAGTTACACCTGTTGGTTTCAAGGGGATAATATCAAAATGAGACCAAATAAGGAAAAGAAGAAAAAAAAAATCTAATCCAGATGTAGGAACATGTTTCTCTTCATATTAAGGCAGCCTCTTCGTTTGACTTTTTAGCAGTTGCACGGCAAACTGAGAGCTTGATTCCTCAGTGATCAGCTAGAACAGGTTGCAGCCCTCTTCCCAATTTTGGAAGATTTCTGAACCACAGAAAATTGTGTCTTATCCACAATAAGGTATAAGAGCCCAGAGAGAATGCATAGGAGTCCTGCAAGAATAAAGATGCATGGAACTCTAACTAGAACGAAAAAATGTTATGCCAACATATGTCATCAACCGAATGCTGGTACTATATATCAGTTCAGCTATGTGTGTTATCAGACCTTGGTAAATTCTATCACTAGCATTGCTGTGCTAGCTGCAGGATTCTGGGAAGAGTGCCCTCCCTACCTTGAAAAACTTTCCTAAGGTCCATACTCAATCCTGAAAACTTGTTATTTTTTTCTGGAATTTCTTCTTGATAGAGAAGAAAGGAATTAAAAGTGAACACAGATGTTGCTGTAGTTTATTTTTCATCACCATGGCATCCAAGTATCTGAATAACATAAGCCACAGTAGGCCAAGACTCAGTTGCAAAGGATTGGCACCCACCCAATGGAGCTGGTTTTAGTTCTGACAGTTTTGTTTCCACAGGGATAATGATGAATCATTTCATACACCACAGGACTTTCCACCCTACACTGTTACAGTGCTATTATTCCACTTTTTTTTAAATAATTTTATTCAAATTTCAACAAATAAAACAAACAATAATTTCTGCAATGTTTACATGTAATGTTTTTCCTTCTTCCTTTCCTTTCTGGATTACAATTATTGATATTCCCTCTATTTGTTTCGTATCGCAATAAAATGTTAATAATCTATAATTTGTTAGTTCCTGCTGTATATCTCTATTTTACTTATTACATGATATTTCATTAACTGTTAACTGTATAATAATTATCATGAAAAATGTATTGCCCTCTGTCTACTCCCAACCCAAATCTGTGACAATCTTCCACTGTTTATTAATGTCTTCATCTGATTTCCCTTTCAGTCTTTGTGTAAGTATGTCCGCATTTCTGTTTTCCATGAAAGCTATCCACCACTGTTCCATTATGGGTGTAGTTTCATTTTTCCAAAGTCGTGCATATTCGATGCGGGCCATAGTCACCATGTACAATATAATTCTCCAATGTCTCTTGGCTGGTGTTCTATCTAGTGTATGTGTCATGTTTAGCAAGTAAAATTCGGGTGTCATTGCGAATTGAATCTTCAAAATTGAACTTATTTTCTTATGTGTTTCTTTCCAGTATTTTTGTGCTCTTGGACATGACCACCACATATGAAATAGTGTACCAAAGTTCTCTTGACATTTCCAACATTGACCTATACATGTCTTATAAATTGTCTTTAGTTTTTCTGGTGTCATGTACCATCTGTGGAATAGTTTGTAGTAATTTTCTTTTAAATTTTGGGCAACAGTAAATTTCTGTGTACATTACCAACTCTGTTCCCACCATTCTAACTGTATTGGGTGTCCAACTTTTTGTGCCCATTGTATCATTGCAGCTTTAACTGTCTCTGCCTCGCATTCTTGTTGTAAAATTTCTTTATACAAACGTGCTAGTAAATGTGGTGGATTTTCTCTTAACATTCTCAATAAATCAATTTGTTCCTTTTGTTGTATTCCATAGGTTTGTACATCCATCTGAAATCTTTCCTTTAACTGTCTATAGGGAAACCAGCTTAGTTTTATTCCTTCAATTTCCAATTCCTCTCTTGATTTCATCTTCACACCGGAGTCATCTGTTATGTCTAATAAGTCTTCATATCGTAGCCATTTATCTGTGTCTTTCCATCTCCCAAAATAGGCTTCTTGCGGGGAGACCCAATTAGGTAACTGCCTTATATTCTTCTTCTTATAGTCATTCCATATTCTGAGTAGCGATTTCCTTATAAAATGATGCATAAAATTTTTGTCTACTGCTGCTTTTCCATAAAACATGTAGGCATGCCATCCCATTCTTAAGTCTGTTCCCTCTAACGCCAGCATCCTCGAATTTTGAAGACTTAACCAGTCTTTTAGCCATGTGAATGCCGCAGCCTTGTAGTATGTTTGTAGGTCCCGCAGGCCTAAACCACCTCTTGCTGTTGTGTCCGTCATGATTCTCCATTTAATTCTTGGTTTCCTCCCCTGCCATATGAACTTAATTATGTCTCTTTTCCATTGAACAAAAGGTTTAATGCTTGTTATAATAGGCACATTTTGGAAAAGATAGTTCATTTTTGGTAGAACATTCATTTTTATAACTGATGTCCATCCCAGCAAAGATATTTTCAGTCGAGTCCATTTTTCCAAATCTTGAGTTACCTCCTTCCATTTTTTATCATAGTTGTTATGGAACAGTTCATTATTTCTTTGTGCAATCCAAACTCCTAGATATTTAGCTTTCTGTCCTTTATTAAATCCTGTAATTTGTTTGAATTCAGCTTCTTCCTTCTCCCTCATATTTTTTGATATATATACTGTTTTTTCCTTGTTAATTTTAAAACTGGAGTGATCTCCATACTCTTGAATAGTATCCATCAATCTTTGAGCACTCTTGAGGGGATCATCCAAAAAAAATACCAAATCATCTGCAAAACCTTTGAGTTTATATTGAAATTTCTTTATCTGGACTCCTCTTATTGCCACTTCTTCTCTTATATTATTGTTGAGTATTTCTAATGTCAAAATAAATAACAAAGGTGATAGGGGACAACCCTGTCTTGTACCTCTCAAAACTTCAACCGACGCTGTACGCTCTCCATTTATAATTAATCTTGCTGTTTGCTGAGAGTAAATTGCTTCAATTCATGAAATGAATTTTTCTCCCGCTTGTACTTGCTTAATAGTCGTCTTCAAAAATGACCAATATCAAATGCCTTCTCTGCGTCAACAAATACCATAGCCAGCTCTCTTTCATTATGTATTATTATTCCACTTTCAACATCCTGTGGAATTCTGGGGTTTGTAGTTTACTGAGACCAAAGAGGTCTCTGGCTGTGAATTCTAAATGTTCCTCCCTAAACTGCAAACCCCAGGATTCCATAGGATGTTGAAAGTAGAATAATAGCACTCTAACAGTGTAGTGTGGAAATGGTCCACAAGTGAGGGGCACCCGCTAAGGGGCCAAGATATTGCTGAATGGAAGTGCCATGCCACTCCTGCTCACTGTGCTGCCTCTGTCCTCCATATGAATGAAATTGCCCCCACCTGAGACCATGGCTCAAGTACATTTCACTAGTGTGAGAAGCAGATTGTGACCCAGAAAATGTTGCACCCTGTTCCTCCTTACTCAATGTGTAACACACGCTGCTCTTTGTTGAAGCGAATTACTGTCATTTGCCTTGATTATCAAATTACCTAGGGCAGGACCTATTCCTCATTCTTTCAAATTTAATGTGTATTATTTTACTTATTTCCAAACACTGAGCTTGGGAAAATTATCTCTTGGACTGTAACCCCCTCAAACCCCCACCAGTGTGGCTGATGGGAGATATTCACAATATATCCAGGGCAACCAGTCCTGAGGTATTTGGCTCCTTGGGCAGGGGGAGGGACTACACCTCTGCCCCAAGGTCTTGGGAGCACCAAGGTCTCATCCATCTCCAGGGTCTATCTCTAGCTCCTTCTGCCTCATCTATTTGAAAGAAAGAGACCAAAATTTGCACACTCTCCAGAGATGAAAAGAGACTGCTTCTTTTTCCACTACATATACTAACTGAGCTCTCCTGATGTTTGTAATTTTGTAGGTTTTTTAAATATAGACTGTTTGAACATCCAGTCTTGCAGTGGTGGCTGGTAAATCCATTCTGACTTTTATTTTGAAATTTATAGGAGCTATTATCAGGGTCCAAGGCATGGGTGGGAAGGGCTGACTGGAACAGGCACTGGGGCTGGGCCAAGGGATGGGCACTAAGACAAGAAGCCAAGGGTCAGGGCACAACAAGAGTCCAAGACAGCAGTCCTCCAGGTAGCAAGAGTCCAGGCAGCCAGAGGCAAGAAGCAGATCCAGGAGACATGTAAGAAGTCAGAGCATACAAGAGTCCAAGGCAACAGGATCCTTCTGGGCAACAGGCATACAAAGCGCCAGAGGCAGGTCCAAGAGACAGGCAGAAGATCAGGGTACAGCAAGGGGCCAAGACAGTAGAAGCCTACTGGGTAGTCCACAGGTCCAGAGGCAGGTCCAGAGGCAGGTCCAGAAAACAGTCCAAGGGTCAGCTGTTAGCAGGATCAGGACCACTAGCAAGTCAGGAGCAGCTACAGACAGCACTGAACACCATCTTGCTGGGGCAAAGGCTGCAGAGCAACCCCAGCCCTTATATAGCTGGCTGCTAGCTTCTCCAGCTGCCCTGCATCAGAGCAGCCAGCTGAGTCTGTAGTACTGGGCAGCATCCTGCCCATATCCTTGCAGGCAGAATCCTGCAAGGACTTAGTCACAGACCCAAACTCTTACAGCTATCCAATGAGCTGAGCCCATTTTGGGGATAGGTTTCAGCACCTTGGATAGCTTCTTTTAAGTTCAGGGTAAAACCCAGAGAGGATTCTCTGGGCTACTGTCCACGGGATCTATCGGCCTCCATTACAATCCTGACTAAAAAGTAGAGAATAAAAATTTAATGTAATATCTCTGTTGGTGTAGTGTTGAGGTTTGAGTCTTGGACTACAACTCTGGAGATCAGGGTTTGAATCCCTGCTTGGCCATGAAAACCCACTGAATGACCTTGGAAGCATCACACACTCTCAGCTTCAGACAACCCCATGATAGTTTTGTCTTAGGGTCACTATAACGTGCAAATGACTTGAAGGCACACAACAGCAGCAGCAGCAGCAGCAGCAGCAGCAGCAACGTCTCTCATAGTGCTCAATCTCTGATGGCATTTTAATCACCACTATTACCACCACCACCATCATGCTATGACTTTATGTGTATATAAAGACAAAGCACCCAAATGCCTGATGTGGCAGATGCCTGGGTCATTTGGTGAGGAACTGCCTCATTCCACACACTGCTCAGCCTGCAAAGTTCAGTGAACAATAAGAAATAGAAACACTGGAAATATTCTTCTTGATTGCAGGAGACTTTGCCACAACTTCTAGCAATGTCATTTTGAGGCTCTTAACACAGATCTCAACAAAACAGAAAGACAAGACAACCCATTCCAGCCGTAGCTACCATCTATCCCACTCTCCTGGTATAGAAGTGTGCTCTGTTGAATCAGTAGCATGCAATATGGTTCCATTTTTGAAGTGTGAGAGAGAGGAGAGAGTGATAGTTCTAAGCAGGTCGTCTGATCAAATCCTGGGACAATAGCTCCATGCATAATTTCCACAGCTTCAAACAAAACATTCAGGGAATAGAAATTTGCTGCAAGCAAATTGGTTGCTTGATATCATGTCCTTCTTGGTATGATGCCAGGAGGCCAACAATCTCTGTTGCCATTGCCAAGCAGAGGACGTATCTCTGCAGCTGTTACTCTTTGCCATTGACCATCAAATTTAATTGAGTTCCAGACCTATTTCTTCTTTCATGGCTCTCAATCAAAGAACTGGGAGAGTTATTTGTTTTATGAAGGGGATAAAAGAGTCCCAAATGGTTTCTTCTGACCAGTTTAAATGTGCAGTACAGACATATAATAAACTTCCTGAAACAGTGGTACAGAAAAGCTAAGGATGTTAATACTTGGCTGCTTCATCCTCACAAGTGAGGATGAAAGATTTCCAGTGTTGTCCTTGCTGAAAAAAAAGTCTGCTGTTCTTTCCCTGTATTCAAACATCCCAAAGAAATGTGTGAACAATAAGTGTTTTTTTAATAAAAAGCACAATTGTCCTGAAAAAAGAAATAAAAAAATAAAAATAATGCATGTGGCTATCTGGAACAGCCCATTCGTATGTTCAAAACCTTACACTTACTACACACAAAAACAAGTATATTTATGCACAGAATAGTGTCCTGAAACACTTTGGGGAGTCCAAATACCAGCTGAAAGCTGCTCAAAACTCTTGCAACTTTGTAAATAACTTTCCAAATGTAAGGAAATGAACAATGGACAATATTCTCTCCATCTCTCCTGAAGGCATGTATCTACACCATTTCTGGAGGAAGAGTAAGAAATGAAGACTGTATTCTTTGTGCACAGACATAGTATTATTTATTTGTTTCATTTGTGGCATTCCCACCATCTTTTTTATGGTGTGCTTGTGCTGTATTTTTTTTTAATGGTATGCCTTTAAATGTTTTAGACGTTTTAAGATTAATGACATTTTAATATGATGTCTTGCTTGTTTTTTTTTATTCATTTTTTTCATCTTCATGACTGGTATTCTGTTCAGTAATTACAATGTCATCAACTGGACTTAGGACATCATAAATTTTGAAATTCACATTTATAATCATTGCAATGTTGTAATGACTGAAAGCGCTCCCAGAAACCTATTTTAAAAGCCAGGCAGGTCCACCAACACAGGCATCTCCAATGTGCTGGGAAGTAGGACGTTGTGTGAAGTAGAATTTAGCCCTCCTCCATCAGTAGCTGACAAGAGAGGGCCGGACACTTCCTAACTTACTGCCCTGCCCTCCTATAGTATCAGAAACCTCTGTGTTGGTCGAGTTTCCTGGTTTCTAAGATAGGCTTTTGGGGGTCACATTGGGAGATACAACTATGACGATAAAGCTCCGTTGTTGCAGCTATGCCTATTTCAACCCTACTCTATTATAGTGCTATTATTCCCCTTTCAACATCCTGTGGAATTCTGGGGTTTGTAGTTTACCGAGGCCAAAAAACTCTCTGGTTGAGAGTTCTAAATACCCCTCCCTAAACTGCAAACCCCAGGATTCCATAGGATGTTGAAAGTGGAAGAATAGCACTCAAACAGTGTAGTGCGGAAATGGCCTATGTATCCTGGTGCAGAATCTTGGTCCAGTTTATTTAGCTTTATCTTGCCTTAGCTTTGCAGTAAGTTGGCCTGGGTTCATCTCAGGAGAAAATTGGGATACAAATAATTTATGTGAAGGAAAAAAAAAGTCAATCAAGAAGCATACAATAAAACCAAAAGTTACAAACCAGTAAAATAAAAGTTAAAAAGTAAATAAAAACAAAAGTTAAAAAAAAAAGTAATAAAACCAAAAGTAAAACCAGCAGTAAGGATAAGAGAGTACAAAGATCTAATAGCAGTAAAAGCTGTTTGCGAAAATGTCTGGGAGAATTTTTTTAAAAAGTCTTCAGATAACGTCCCCAGTAATATTCTTCTTCAATACCTTAGACATGAATTAAAATAAATTTTTAAAACATATTGTAAGGAGATTTTTTGGGGGGAAAGGTAAACAGAAAGAGTTAGGGTATGAGTATAAAATATCTGTGTAAAGTTTATAACAAATATAATAACTCACTAAAATAATCAATTATTAAAATTTACACTGTACTTCACTTACCGTGGGGGCTGGGGGGAGTGAAGGAGTGAAGGTATAAATCTGTACTCTCGTGTGTCTTTTGTCTGGAGGAAATATCTGACAAGATTTACATTGGCCACTGATGAAGACTGCTAGTTGAAATGTCTGGCTTCTGTTTATAAGAAGCATCGGATGAGATCTTGGGCTTTCTTTTTTCCTTCAAAAAATAATTTATGCCCTTCTCCCATATTGCTATTTATAGTATTGGCTGTTAATTTTAAAAACGGATTATTTTAGTGATTTATTATATTTGTTACAAACTTTACACATATATTTTGTACTCATATCCTAACTCTTTCTGTTTAGTTTTCATTACTTTAGTGAGTTGAGTCTTAGCCTTTTTTTTTTTTTTTTAAGAAATACAGGCTGCCATCTGGTTCAGTAATTAGTAAGTCATACCTCTCCTTTATGCCCTTGCTATTCACTTTTTTGGTGCCTGAACACAAAATGATCAACCTGCCCCCACCAACCTACCTTTTCATAGAAGGGAACTAGTTCTGTTGTTGAATCATTCTTACTGTAAAAAATTTCCTTCTAACATTCAATTGAAATCTACTCCTCTGTAACTTAAAACCATTAGACCTGGCCCTACTGCCCAGGGCAGCAGAGAACAGACCTGTTCCCTCTTCTCTGTGACATCCTTGAGGTACTTAAAAAGTGCAATCATGTCATCCCTCAGTCTTCTCTTCACCCAAGCTTAACATACCCAGCACTTTCAACCGTTCCTCGTATATTTTGTTCTCCATACCTCTTATGATGCTTGTCGCCCTTCTCTGCACCTGCTCCAAGTTGCCTATATCCTTCTAAAAATGAGGGACCCAGAACTGAATGCAGTACTCTAGATGAGGCCTGACCAGCTCAGAATGTAAGGGAACTATTACTTCCCTCAACTTGCAAACTATGCTTTTATTAATGCAGGTTAAAATGACATTTGCCTACTTTGCCACAGCATCGCACTGCTGGCTCATGTTCAATTTATGATCCACAATTCTGCTGGCTGTTTGCCATAATAAATGAATGAATGAATGAATGAATGATCCACAATAATCCCAGAGTCCTTTCTGCATGTTGTATTGCTGAGCCACGTATCCCCCATCGTATAAGTGTGCATTTGGATTTTGTGACCTGAATGTAGAATTTTGCAATAGTCTCTATTGAATTTCATGTTATTAATTTCTGTCCAGCCTTCTATTTTATCAAGGTCATTTTGAATTCTCTTCCTGTCTTTGAATGTTTTAGCCATCCCTCCCAGTTTTGTGTCATCTGCAAACTTGATAAAGATTCCCTCCACTTTGTCATCTAAATAATTGATTAAAATGTTGAAGAATAATGTCTCTCAGACAGAACTCTGAAGTACTCCATTTGAGACTTCCTTCCACTTTGAAGTACAGCCATTGATAACAACTCTTTGAGTATGGTTTTCCAACCAAGTTTGCTAATCAAAATATTATGGAGGACATTATCAAAACCTTTGCTGAAATCCAGATAAATGAAATCCACAACATTCCCACCATCTACTAAACTAAGTGACCTGATTTTAAAAAGATACAAGATTAATTTGGCAGGATTTGTTCTTGACAAATCCCTCCTGGCTCCTACTGATCACTGCATCTTCATTAAGATACTTGCAGATGGCCTGTTGTATAACCCATTACAATATTTTTCTTGGTATTGAGGTCAGGCTGAGCGGCTGTAGTTTCGTGGATCTTCTTTTTTCTTTTTTTTTTGAATGAGGGGCAATGTTTGCCTTTCTACAGTCCTCTGGAACCACCAAGATTCTCCAAGATTTCTCAAAAAAGTTCACCAGGATTTCTCAAAAATGATTGCAATTGGTTCAGAAAGTACATCAGCAAGCTCCTTTGGTATTCTGGGATGCAGTTCATTTGGCCAGCAAATTTGATCTCATTTAGGTTCTCTAGGTGATTCCTAGCTAATTCCCTGTCAATCTTAATTTGCAATCCAGATCCCTTGCCCAGGTATCTGCTGCTGCGTGGAAGCACACAGTTCTTTTTTGGGAGAAAACTGAAGCAAAATAGATCTTGTGTAATTCTGTCTTTTTGTTGTGGTTTCTTAGCATTTTACCATTTTTACTGAACAGCAGTGCTGCTGTCTCCTTGGTCATTCTCTCACCTCAAATGTGTTTGAAAAATACTAGACATTACTGAAATGGACAAACTTTTGCTGCAACTGAAGGGAAGAACAACAGAGCAATTACAGAAAGACTAGGAGCCTTTATCAGAATTTTTGAAAAAGGAAGAAGGGATCACAGCAATAGGCTGATTTGCAGTTTAAGACTGTAATAAAAAGCTTTATAAATGTAATGAAAAAGATCATGGGAAATATCCATGATTTTGGTTGTTTACAACTGTAAAAAGGGGAAAGTTGAGAAGGAGAATGATAACTAATTTAATAGGTATCACAAGTTTGTAAGTACTTTTGATTATTATATTTGGGTAAAGAAAATTAAATAAAAAACAAATAGTGTATTGCATTGGTGGAGGGGAAGTCATAGGTGGAGGGGAAGTCAAAGAGAAGATACAAGAAGATAGAATAAGAATTCCAGAAAGGAAGACTTTATCTATCTATCTATCTATCTATCTATCTATCATCTATCTATTAAATACTCAATTTTTAATAATAAATAACTGAACTAAAGATGTTTATCATTATGCAAGGTTAATAGCAATAAGATTAGAAAGAAATGTATAAATTAGATAACCAGGACACTGAATATCGCATTGGATATTGTATACTTTTTATTTCAAAATAATCTGCATATAAATTTCTACATAAAAGTGGAAATACATGTACAGCCAATAAAAATTATCTGGAAAACTTCTTTACACAAAATTTATTGATAATCATGCCAAGGGTGGGGGAGTGATTTTATGTATCAATAGTAAGAGAAAGGGATGTTGCTTTTTAAAGAATGAAATCAATGTTTCCAAATACTATTTATTAAGTAGCAGTGTGTGGGTTTGAGGGATATTTGTTAAAAATGCGTGGAAGAAATTTTATTATTTGTTAATAATGAAATTTTAAAAATAGAGGTGGAAAGCAATCTATTTTTTTTTAAATCTGTTTTATGTGATTTTCATTGTTTAAAAAGCCTGGTCAGGTCTTCCCTTCCCCTTAAGCACAATATCCTCCAGCACTTACTCAACCTGAAAAGTGGCCCCAGACCATACAGAAGTTGTCTGCTTTTTTTGTTATGATATTATCTTCATCATCTGGCAACAAATACAAGCAAACTAAATGCAAACAAACTAAAACCTGTACATATCACTTGTTATCTGCTTAATTCAATTAGCATTTCAACAATTTCACCCATTTCCTGTTTTTGTTAGAACAAAGAGTATAGGAAACAACTGTGGTTAGCCTCACAAGCACAAAATAAAGTGAGGTCCCACTCAAATATACAACATGGTGGAGGTGTTGGAAACACAGAATGTATTTTGTGGTATGTTACTCAGTCTTCAGGGCAAAGTCTTCTTCCTTCTGTTGTAGCATTCGCCATGGTAAAACCCAATTGACTTTATATTCCCTCATCAGACAGATTTTACATAGCTGGTGTCTCATAGTAACATGCAAATTGTTTTGGTTTTACAACGTATGCAACAGAAGGAAAAAGAAGATTGGTTATGATTCATATTCATTCTCCGTGTGGGTCCGCTAGTGTGTGTAGTGCTTTACAGTGCGTAAGTGTACGGGCTCTCTCAGAGGGTTCGCAATCTAAAATGCCTCTTGACCTTTCAGAACCTGAAGAAATGAACATTTCTTATAGATACAGATATTACAAGAAGAAAAGCAGAGGAAGATATGGACACCACAAACAGAAAAACCATTAAATCTGAAACTGTTTGCAAGAATGCTGCAAATACACTATTCAGAATGGATTTACTCATATATTTCTATGCTGCATGGAAAGTTATTTGTCCATGGTCAGTGTGAAATAAAATTATACTAAACTACTTCAAAGATACCCAACCAAAACTCTGCATTAGACACATATTCTGTCATAAATATTACTGTATGTAGCCAATATATGGAATATAACATGAAATATATGGAATGTAACATGAAAAAAAGTATTAAAAATACTGGGTAACCTTGGGCAAGTCACACTCAGAGGAACCCTGAGACAAAGACAAAGATAAACCCCCTATCAACAAATATTGCCAAGAAAACCCTGTCATAGGATTGCCTTAGGGACACCGGAAGTCGGAAACAACTTGAAGGCACACAACAAAAACAACAGACAAATAGATACATAGTTACGATGTCATGGCTGTGCTCCACTTCCCAAACATGAGCTCTAAAGCCAACCTTGAAACCCAAGCAGCCATATCAAGAGATAGAGTTCTGTGGAGCTGGTGAGTGAGGTGCTGAAGGATGTCGTATCCAGCCCCCTCCTGCCAATGAGTGGGTTGCAACAGGCAGAAGCAAGAACCCCTGTGGCTTCCTACTGCAACTCCACATTGACCAGTGCTACAGAGCTCCATAACTCAAGGTGGGTTTGGGGGGCATTTGTGGTCATGGCAATGGGATACAAGAGAATACCAAACAGTTAGAAGGTTGTAATTTTGCAACTGCTTATTAAAAGAGACAATCAAAACTGGTCATGTGTGATTGATCTTTTCTGTCCTGAGTTGATAGGTTCACTTTTCTTCTAGTATTGCATCCAAAACTCGTTTGTACTATGATTTGCTTTGTTTTGCTTTGCTTTGCTTACCCTCCTTTCTTCCTCTTCTTTTCTCCTTTCTTTCCATTTCTTTTCTTCTGTTTTTGCAATGCCAACCTAGCTACTGTTAACCTGAAAGTGCTCATTTAACCATGACTGGGATGCTGGTCAATGACTGTAATAACAAAGATTCAGATTCAGAACCATGACTGTGACTCAGTTATGAGTCACTATTAAGCATGTTCAGTAGTGCAACTCAAGAGTAAAGTTCTCCCTCCTGCATGACTGTTTCTGTTTCCCTTTGTACGTTTCTAAGAGAATTGCCTGGTTGGGGCAGGAGCATTTTATAAGAGTATAATGCACATGCTGACCTGCATGCTATTGGTTAGTCCTAACTACCATAAACTGTTGAATTAATTATTGAATCAACACACTGAAATGCCAAATGGGTTGATTCTAGTTGGTACTAATAATAGAGTTCAGGCTCAAGTGTTCATCTGTTTCATATTTTTCTGAAATTTGAGAAGCGGTTTTCTATATATATAGAAAACACAAAGTAATATTTACAGTGCCTAACATTTTTAACACAAACTAAAATTAAAACACAATAAACTAAAAAGCACTAACTTTTTAGTTCACTAACACCGAAAACTAAACAGTGAATTATTGACGAAGGGCCTTTCCAAACTACACTGTTATATTGCTATTATTCCACTTTCAACATCCTATGGAATTCTGAGGTTTGTAGTTTACCAAGGCCAAAGAGCTCTCTGGCTGAGAATTCTAAAGGCCCCTCCCTCAATGGCAAGCCCCCAGGATTCGGGAGGATGTTGAAAGTGGAATGATAGCACCATAACAGTGTAGGGTGAAAAGGCCCTCTGTCTTTAAGGTCCACATAAGGAAACCAACTGAAATTTTTGCCTTCTTTAAAAATCAACTCCCTTGTTTTGAACTCCCAATTATTTTGTTAAAAATATAAGAAATCCTCATAACATGCCACCTACGATTGTTAATCTGCTTTTTTCCCGAATAAAGCTTCCTGTGATGAAGTGGCTAATATTATCTTAGAAACAAAAAAATCTCTGTTTATAGTTATTCCACATTCACAGAAAAGCATATCTAATACAATATTTTTTAAATTCAGCATGTGCATTGACTTTGGCCATTTCCTCACTAGATTGTTATAGCGCTATTATTCCTCTTTCAACATCCTTTGAAATACTGGGGTTTGCAGTTTAGAGAGAGGCCTTTTAGGCCCCTCCCTCAACTGGAAACCTCAGTATTCCATAGGATGTTGAAAGTAGAATAATAGCACTATAACAATCTAGTGCAGAAATGGTCTTTATCATACCAAAGATCACTGTGCCACTCAGATTTTAAATCATGACTTTCATGTTCAAAAAGTCTCTGATCTCTAAGCACCATCCATTCCATCAACTATATAAAACAGGCCTCATAATAACATCTAATATTAGGCATTCCCTGACCACCTCTTTCTTTTGCATCATACCATGTTTTAAACTTTATTCTGCCACACAAATCTGGAAATTTCTGTCCGCCATTGTACAAAGGGTGTTCTGTTTCTTACGATGGAGATAATTAGAAAATACAATACGAGTGTTGGCCAGACATCTGCTTTTAGTATTGCAATTATCCCCCAAAAGGATATATTTAATTTTCTCCATTTTTTGAAACCTCATTTATGTCTTTCCAGACTTTTTCATAATTATATTGAAACAGTTAACTGTTTTTCTTCATAATTGTAATTCCCACATATTTATTCTACTTTTGAAAACTGAGATATTGTTTTCTGAGATTTTCTGGTTCTTCTCATAGATTCTTTCTTCTCATGCAGGGTGTGTGTGAGAGAGAGGGGTGGTGTGGTAGAAGATCAATTCAAGTTATTATTAGATTATTAGAAGAATGGCAATCATGGAAATCTTTCATGTGAATAATCTCTTGCCATGCGATCTTCCTTTACTATATTATTATAAAATTAGAACTTCTGCTCTGCACTGCTGTAATAGTGGTGCTTCTCTGTGCTGCGTTACTATACATGCAATACTTCTGCACGGCATTATTGTAACTGTAACGCTGTACTACATTATTATGGCACTAGCATGTTCACTTCAAAGCAGGGAGGCAGCATGACAAATGTTAACTGAATATTTATGTCTTCAGAATAAATGATTTGGCTTTGATTTTAGGAACAGATGCATATCTGTATCTATTCTTGTGAAGTGACTTCATCCATCCTTACTGTTAATTATCAGATGGTTTCCTTAAGCAAGGAAAAGAGTGGGCTTCATCTATTTGATAATTTTTCACAGGTTTATGCCACTGCTACATAACGAGCTTATCATACTCAAAGGAAAAGCAGATTGCAATTTTACCCTCCAAAGCAAGGACAGCCATCAGTACAATACTCTATTTGAAATGGTTTAAAACAAAAACAAAAGCAAAACAAACAAGCAAAAAAGCTGTGACCCTCCCCCCCCCTTTTTTTTGGACCTGTCAGTCCTATTATACATATTGGTGCATTTTGAAAAAAAGTAAAAACTTAACACTAAGGAACTCACAATCACTTTAAGTATAAAAATACGAAATGATTAAAACATTGGCTGCCATCCTGTTAGGGAGTTACATCATCATAAACAGACTTACCATTATATAATGGTGAATTGTAACCCACACATTCTTAGGAAGGGAGCAGAGATGTAGTTATACCTCTGGGACAATTGTGCAAATTGAACCCACAGCATGGCTGTGCAATGGGTCCTATTGCACAATGGTGTTCAGAGTGCTATGGGACCCATTATTCAATTGGGAAGTCCCACTGGGCAACAGGAAACTGCTTAGAATGCCCTGATTTACACTGTCACAATTCTTTAGAAAGGTTGTCTGTCCTGTCAGGGACACCTACAACATTACAAAAGTACAAATCACAGCCTCTGATGCCAGTTCTTGCTTACTATTTAAAAAGACCAACATATCAGTAAGAACAAAATGACTATAAAGTATAATTGAAAAGGCAAAAACTGGAGAGCATCCAATAGAATCAACAGGAAAAAGGTGGCGGGGGGGACACATCTCCAAGTGCTCAGTGGACAGCTGTTTTTATTTTGAAAAAAGACCAATGTGTTTCGGCCTATATATATTGCAGTGGTCTTCTTCAGCGACTTCATGAAAACATAAAAATAAATATAAGTTTAAAAGAGCAACACACATGTACGTATATAATAATACCTATATAATACATCATAATAATATCATAATGTGCTGGATTATATGCCATTTTTTTATGGAACCCTGCAAATGGTAAACCATCTGCGCGTATACCCCTTGAGCCTAGTTCATGTATTTTTTTCTGTCCAGCAAATGGAATGATATTCCCAGCTCCAGAAACTCTGCAGTTAGGTTTCATATTGGTGTTATAGGCTTTAAGCAATATACAAAGACAAGAATGATATTATTATGATCTATTATTTATGCATTATTATATAATTATGTGATGTTGTTTCAGTTTTAAACATATACTCGTGTGTGTGTGTGTGTATGTGTGTGTATTTATGTAATCCCTGAAGAAGGCCATTGAACTATCTGTACAGGCTTCCCTCTTATCTACCAGGTTAGGGGGGTCAGAGTACTGTCAGAAAACAGAACCAGTTGAAAAGTAGAACCCATGTACTGTATTGTAGGGAGCATGAAGGACTTACAGAGACTCACATGTGTGCACTGCTTGCAAAGTCTCTCAGCCAGCTTAGCACCTTTCCCCCATCCTTCAATTTCCTTTGCAAACAGCACATGCAAATGAATGGTCCAAGTGAGCCTCCACAGGCAAGAAGAACTGATGAAAGAGTGGAACCCCTTTCAAATTAATAGAACTTGTCCTGAATTAGAAACATCAAGAGTGCAAGTTGTCAGATAACGGGACGCCAGAAGGTGGGAGCTCCCTGTAGGCCAAAATGCATTTGGTTTTTTCCAAACTAAAAACAGCTATTCAGTGAATGCTTGGACATATGCCACAATTCCCCCCCCCCAATGGAATATAAAATAAACTTGTCAAGAGAATCCATCACATCTTGCATTAAAAGAAACAACAATCCCCATATGACAGTATGGCTGTTAATAATCTCTATATGGTCATACAAATTTTCTTCAGCTTGCTCTCTGAGAAGCTCAAGGCAGAAGGACTGCAGTTTGGTGGCAGATCATTTGCTCTGCAAGCAGGTGATCTCAAATTCAATTCCTGGCATCTCTATTACAAAGGAGTAGGTGGTAGAGGATAGGAAGGAATGCCGCTTCAGATCCTGGAATACTGCTGTCAGCCAAAGCAACAATATTGTTGAACGCCAGAGAAAGGCAAAGGTTGGTCCATAGGCCATATGTGGCACAGAGGCTATTTTAACATCCCCCTTGATGCCGCCTTCTTGAAAAAAAATACCTAGCAATTGCCTCTCCTCTATCCTTGAAGCTTCTAGGACTGGGAGTTTTCCACTTAAAAAGCTCACAGGATCCCAGTCAAGCCAAATTCCTCCAAACCTGATTATATCAAAACTAGATTTTGTGTCACTACCAGTTCTGTTTAATAATTTTTCAGGCCTGGTGCAGTCCATGGCGAGTCCTGGGAGTGGAAAATTGGCCCCATGTTCTATATGGGTAATCTAGACAGCCGTAAAAGACCACTTCCCATGTTCATTTATCCATTAGTTACATTTCTATCCTGATTCTTCCCCAGTGGGCTCAAGGGATGTTCATGGCTCTGCTTTTCTCCACTTTATCTTCACAACAAGCTTGGGAGAGACATCAAGAAGAATGAAGGAGGGAGGGAGAGAGAGACTGAGAAAATGGGCACTTAGCTCAAAACCATCCTGCAAATTTCATCACTCAGTGAAAGCTAGTCCAACACTTTAAAGAGTCCAACACTTTAAAATTTCAAGTCCAAGTGTCTATAACTACTCCCTTACACTTGCTCCTAATGTTCTCAAATCCAATCCTGTTCATACCTCCTTAGAGGAAAGACTTACTGAGTTCCATGGGGCTTACCCCCAAATGAGCAGGTACAGAATTTCAACCAGAGAGAGACCTGAGAGATGAAAAGTAAGCACAGAATTTGGAAAAATAATAGAAATGAAATGGCCATGGCTGAAGCTGAAAGCTGGATAACTAATCAGTAGGGATTGGTGGCTTCAACGTCCATGAGGCAATATATCTGCTCTGGGACTTAGTCTGAACTTTAAAGGAGCTGAACTCTATCCCCCAAACAGGTTCAGCACCTTGGACAGTTCCTTAGAGTTCAGACACATTTCACCATGCACTGAAGTGGGAACCACTAGTTCCACTGTAATTAATCACATTAATCATCGGTGCAGCCCAATGATGCAGGAAACAACGGGTACTAATACAGCAAAACTATATCAACAAGAGAAATAATGAATACCAAGTCAAGTGTTGTGATCTGCTTAGGAACTTCTTCTCCATGATTTTTTCAGTGTTCCTTCATTGTAGGAGCAAAGTTTGGCAGTTCTAAGTGAATGCTTAGTCTTGCATGGACTCACCTTGTATTTATTTTTAAAAGCCATACTTTCTCTTCTTGATCAACTGAGTTAAAGGAGCTTATGAAAAAAAAATTACAGGCAATAATGTATTTTGGCAGTCAATTTTTCCGTCCTCTATCATATAATGCTCTGATTCTGTACCTTGCTTCTCTGTGGACCTGTATAGACCTGAACTGTGCTTTGTACACCTGAAATTCACTGTGCCAGGGCCATAATCCTGTTGGTGCAGTAAGACAGCATAACTATACTATCATTATAGGCAGCAGCCGTAGAAGGAGGAAAAAGACGGTGGGTGCAGTGTCGGGGTGGGGAGTCAGACATTGGAGAAATAAACTGCTTAGAGCTGGCAGTCTGCCTCTTTAAAGAATTCAAACAGAGTGATGATTGTAATGGCTCTGAAGATCCTTCAAGGACAGATAGCTCTCAGAGGAACTGGGGAGCTGTCTAGGGGATGCTGCTCTGCAGAGAACATTGGTTTGGCCTTGATTCTGAATTATAGGATCAAGAAAAACAGAACTATGATCTTCAATAGAGCTAGTGGGAAGGTCCATATTTTGGCTTGCATCAGGGCCATTGATATAACTGTCAAATTTCACTGGGAGATTTGAACCGTCCATGGGAAACTGTTCTGGACTCTTGGAGAGCAAAGTAGTAGACTCACTTCCATTTTGGCTATCATCCTTTTCTCTGCTAGATTCTGTTGAGAAGGTATCCCATGATGCAAAAGCTCGAAACCTATCCCCACCTTTTTGGGTTAGGGCCTTTGATTCTTGCTGGAAAGAACTGTTCTCCTGGGTTGCCATAATATTGTAGGTAGGTGACAGCTGGCTGTCATCAACCATTTCATGAAGCACTTTGTAGGAGCAGGAGTCAACATTCTCACTGCCACTGCCCTCTAGAGCAAGGGGGTCATAGCTGAAGTACACCTTGCAGGGCTCGATTTCGAAGGAGTTGAGGTTATGGAAGAAAAAATAGCCACCATTGGTGAAACAGCTGGATAAGGAATAGCCACTGGTCTCTGGTGCATTCACATCTGTGCAGTATTCCTTGAGAAGGAGAGGAGAAGGCCCTTGGCCGACCTTTTGCATTACCTCAAGCACGGAGACCTCTGGACCTGCAGCAGCAACGTGGACGTATGACGTTGCAGAGGACAACCACTTCTGTTGGTTGCAGGGGGGCAGAACACAAAAGAAAGAGGTATTGGTATTCAAAATAACTGCAGTGCAAGCTTCAAAGCAACAGCAGCAGCAGCAGCAACAAAAACAACAACAACAACAACAACAACAACAACAACAACGGAAAAACTTAGGAACCATCTCCATTTCCAAAGTAAATGGGAACCTAACATTTCTGTATATTATTTCCAAATAGTTGAGATGGGCAAGCTTCAGATATCTAGGGCTAATTTTTTGCTCTGTCATAGTAGAAGCAAATTATATCTGTCTGTCTGTCTGTCTGTCTGTCTGTCTGTCTGTCTGTCTGTCTGTGGGTGTTCAAGGGAAAAATATATCATGAGGTTACCTGTATTTTGTTTTAAAGAATTGCTGCTGCTGGAATTTCCAGTTTCCAAATCAAGAGTAAGTGGGATCTCCAAGGTTTGGAAAGGGTCTGTAAGTCACAGTAGTGAATATGAGGGCCACTCACAGACCATGTGCTGATTTCCACCCTGCCATATTAAGAATAATCTTCTCTAAGCTATCTGTCCTAGGACTTACTCTTCTTTGAGATTCGCTAAAACTGAACCCTTAGGATCTTTCAAAAATCTAATCTTTCTCTATTGTATTTGGGTTCTTGGTCAAGCCAGAACACTGGGCAGTAGTTCTGAAAATGTGTTGTAATCCAGACCCCTGACAAATTTTGCTTATTTCTGCTAGGGCATCTCATAAACTTATGCCATGATTTCCATAAAGGCCAAGATGTTATACAGTTTTGATGGCACAGACTGTTCTGCCAGTGGTATTATTCAGGGTTGCCTGACATCTGCTTTCTGGAAAAGGTGAGCTCAGTCAAGAGCAACTGTAGTTTAATGACTGGCTCTGTTTGATCTTTGGAACAAGGGTACTATGAGAAGGATGGAATTGTAAATTGCTTGTGACTTTTTGACAGGTGATTTCCCAAGCAAACCCACCCATAGTGCCTTGTGTCCAAGGACTGTAGAGAGCCAGACATTAAAGACTGAAATTAAAAAACAAACAAACCAAAAAACCCCAGGTAGCTCTGGCCAGATTTGGCCTCTGTAGGGAGACATAGGCTGGGTGGATTCAACTCCCTTTGATAGCATGCAAGGGCAGGATGCGGCTAGTGCTATCTACTTGCCACTGTTCATCATCACCACTACAAGCTGCTACAGTTCACACAGAGGGGTCTGTAAATTCTTCTTTGTGCAAGTGTTGACCATGTCAAATTACTCACAAAACAATTTGGTTTGACCTTATACAATTCTGGCCATGGGAGGCTAGTGCATTTTGATAACAGCTGTACTGTGTACACTGACCAAAATAGTTAACATTAAAGAAGGAAGAAGAAAGATCAGGGAGCATGAAGTATGCATTTTATTGATATTGTGCATATACAACTTCGTTGACAAGATTACAGTAGGGTTAAGGCAGAGATGTGTGAGAACTTTAGTTTCACTTTATTTTTTTAAAATAAACATTTATCAAAATTTCATTATATTTGGGATGCAAATTGAAGGTACAAAAACTGAAACTCAGAAATGTGTTCAGGTAAGCTTAGGGCTTTGAGCTTAAATTTGTTGTTGTTGTATGCCTACATGTAATTTCTGACTTATAGCAACCCTATAGTGCACCTATCTTGTTTTTTGGGGGGGCTGCCAGTGTGTGATGCGCCTCATGTCACCTTGTGGGTTTCCATAACCAAAAGGGAAATTGAACCCTGGTTTCCAAGTTGTAGTTCAATACTCAAACCAGTCAGGCTCTTAAATATCTCTGTACAAATCCCTATGTATCTGGAATGTAAATTTTAGTTAATTTTGTTCCCATTGGTAGGTGGGATAAATATTCAATTTCCCCCCTACTGAAATAAGAGCTTCAAAAATTGAAGATGTTCTTATAGCATGGAGAAAACTGGTTTTCAAATTATTTTTGTCTTTTCCCCTGCCAAGACTCACTGTTTTCCTGTGCCATGCTGAATCTTGGCAAATCCTGGGCTTTGGCCAGGATTTTTCTTGTCAAAACTTCCAAACACTTGAGAAATGCCTTTTCAACTTCACCTCCACCTGCACAAGTCTTTGAATATTCTTTCTATCACTACACTATATTCAGCCTTATTAGTACTGAAGTAGGGTTATTACTATTTTCTCTGAGATACTTTTTAACTTTAAGATGGTTCTCAGCACAACACAACCTCTCAATGAGAGACAATTTTATTTTTGAGCAATTTGCACAGTGCATATTTCAGAATGGAAAGAACTTGAGCTTGTAAAAATTTGATGTTGGGGGAAATGACAAGGACAGATTTTCACATCCGTTGATCAGGACCACTTCTCATGTCAGTCAACATTTGGGGGAAACCACTCGAAGGGATGCTAAGTGACAGCTACTCCTGGCTATCATCATTTTACGCTATTGTTCTCATCATGCCACCATAGATTATTATAATATACAACCAAATGGTTTATAATGTATAGGGATGCTTGGGAATTTTGTTCTGTCTGAATATGGAAGTGAAATGACCTGATTCACATCTCCCAAACTGATGTGTGGTTCAAAACTGTAATCTTTCCAATTCAAGATTTCCAAATGTTGCAATCCAGCTTTCACCTTTAAAAAGGGTATTGAAATGTGATCTAAAATGATATTTTTAGGATAAAATGAAAATAAGTTGACATGCAGATTTTTTTGAAGTTTAAACTGCTGCCCCCCCCCAACATGGAAATGGAACGGAATGCAAAGCTAGATGCATTAGTTTTGCATGCAAAACTGACACAGACCAAACACCATCCATCCTAGTTGTAGAATAGTGCCTCTCTCTAGATTGTGCTGAACTGCAGCTTCCACAGTTCCCCATCACTGGCTAAAGCTCATGGGAATTACGGTTTAACAACATCTAAAAGGCCACACACTGCCCATCCCTGCTTTATTACACTTTAAGGTCAAAACATACATGATCTGTGCTATTTGTGGTTGTTAATATATAACCAATATACAAATCTTTAATAAGTATCTCTCATGAGTATTTTGGCACACAAATTTCCCTAATAAATATATTTTTGCACACAGTTATGAGAAGAGAACTGTACCACAAAATCTGGAGGGGAATGGAATCTGAATTAGAACTGTTGTCATATCAGTTTGGGAAGTGAAAATTAGGTTCCTTTCCTGAAAATCGTAGACCAAGCACATCCTCAAGCAATTATAATATCCATGCTTGCTTACCTGGATGTCTCCTCCATGGACAGCATTGAGAGATGGGAAGAATTCATTTGGGTTTGGCAACTGGACCATTAACACCTTCTTCAAGCTGTAGTATATATAGTGGGGGAAAGAACACATAGTGAATACAGATTTTAAGAACATTAACAGTCTGGCATAACAACAAATGGAAGATGATTAACCTGTTATATGAATGCTGTGTAGGTCTGGTGTACCCAGAACCTTTTCTTGAGTTTCCCAATTTTCGCCTTTCTCATGCTAAAGGCTTCAATTTTTCTCCCTCATTCTTGGGACACATTAAAATTTATTTAAGGTTATGTAAGGGAAAATGGAGACGAGAAAGAAAAATCTAGCAGCACCTTTAAGACTGATTTATTTTAGTATGAGCTTTCATTGATTTCAGTCTGTTTTTCTGATGCACTGATAGAGGTAATGTCAAACTGCAGGTACATGAGCAGATGCATAGTTTTAGGGATGGGAATGTGATGTTACTGAAAGAGGCAATTTGTGACACTAGGCATAAACCTTCACACAGCTATGTAAGGTGATATTGGTCTATCAGGCTGATTCTCAGACAGTTCTAAGATGAGGGAAACATAGTTACATTGCCTGGTGTTTTTGAGCTTGCTTTATTGCTGTGAGGTAATTGAGGGTTGGGTGGGTATGGTTTGTTTCCTTTTTCATAAGCATAGATTGGGATCCTTTTGGTAACATATGCCAGTGTAATGCTCTGCTGTGTTAACCTTAAGCACTTCTGGGACTGATGCACAGTAGAAGAAAGGGGACAAAAAGAAACTTGTTTCTATTACCAGAAAAAATGGTCAGCCAGCTCCCGAGCAACTGGCAGGGCAGCTCTGTCTTTTAGACAGAGATGTCTCTCTATGGCTATTTCCATACTACACTGTTATAGTGCTATTATTCTACTTTCAACATCCTATGGAATCCTGAGGTTTGCAGTTTAGGGAGGGGCATTTTGAATTCTCAGCCAGAGAGCTCTTTGGCCTGAGTAAACTACAATCCCCAGAATTCCACAAGATGTTGAAAGTGGAATAATAGCACTATAACGGTGTAGTGCGGAAATAGCCTGTGCTGTCCCCATCTCATTTTTGTGTTGTCTGTGGTCATTTTACCCCTGTTGCTGTACGACATCAGCCCCCACCCCCAAATGCTACATACATGCAGGAACACGGCCACAATGTTCTGCAGCCTTCCCAACTGTCCACATTTCTTATTCTGAGCAAGCTTCATGAGAAGAAAAACCTCATGACTTCTTTCAGTGGGTTTTAATTAAAACCTGGGGAGCATAGAAGGCTTCTTACCAAACACTCCTTCTAAGGAAAGTTCTGCCTGTCCTTGGCTCTTAAAAAAAAGTTTTGAGGGGAAAAAAACATTAAAAAGAGGGGTACCTCAGATGCTCCTTCATGGGAAAATTCACAAATGAATTTTTTTTTTCTGAAATTAAATGTCATACATGGGAGTGGGGAGAGTGGAAGGAAAATGCAGCACCGCAGTTGCTCTGTCACAAACAGACAAAGGAGCAACAAACAACAACAACAACAAAAAATCAGAATCAGTAGGGAAATAAAATGTGAGGACATTCCATTCTCACACCCCACTTGAAATGAGAGTACAGAAGGGGGTCTTGGAGGACTAGAAATCCTATGAAATTTCTATCTTAAATTTAAAAAAGACAAGGCAACAGAGTTCGTAACAAGACTTGTAATTTCTCAACCCGGGTCTACACATGCAGCACAATGAGCAGGGGAAACATGAGAGAATAAAATGGATGGTTGTAGACACCATTTCTGCATGATCATGTAACCAGTGGCCAGGGCAGGAGGAAATCCCTGCAAGTGGAAAGCTAGCTTTCAACAATGGTTAGTCAGGAGCCTTGTGCTATGAGGCAGAGCATGGTGTCATAATCATACCCTACAACAGGATTATTGGACTTCAGCTCCCAGAATCCCTTACCATTGGCCATGTTGGTACAGGCTTCTGGGAGTCACAGTCTAAAACCTTTGGAGGACCAAATATTGAGAACCAGTGGCCTAAAAGATGAATGCTTAGGAGGAGAATGGTAGCATAATTTCAGCTCTGTTTTACCGTTTTGACAGTGAAGGTTTGGCCAACAAGGTAATGGTGATGACAAAGATGGTGACTAGGCTTCCAATCAGAAGAACTGGAAGGAGAAGTCTCGGAGGTGCTGTTTCAAAAATAACCAGAAATGGAAAAGTATAGATTAGCCATTAGTGGAAAACAGATATTTCCAAATCTCATCTGACCCCATAAAGTGGATGGGTTTAAGGATGCCCAATTCCATGCCAGTTTTAAGACTTTGATCTCTTTGTTAATGATTAAGAGGGAGGGCATTTATATGTGAAGGGCTGAAACACTTTTTGAAACACTCTTCCTCTTCCTTCTTCTCCTCACTGCTGTTACAACTAACACTAGCCTTTTTAATCCTTCCCTTTTTCTCAGGCAGGAGCTCAGGACAGGGTATAACACTGTCTCTCAACCCCCTTTATCCTCACAAGAACTCTGTGAGACAGACCGATAGCAACTGGTCCAGCAGGCTTCATGGCTAAGCAGGGATTCAGATCGGGGCTCTTTCCTCTTAATCTGACACTAGAAAATGCTTGTGGCTAGGAAAAAAAGCAGTTGAATCGTCTTCTGCATTCACATTCATAGGTGATGCAAGGCTCATATGCAGTTTTTAAGTGTGTTAAGATAGTAAAGGTGCCTGCCATAACAGACATAAAGTCAGTGTAATCCAGTATTCTATTACATGTGGTGGCCAGACTGGTGAAGAAACAAGTTCCACCCCATACCAACTGGCATCTAAAGCCAAACTCACCATTGTCATCACATCAGTGCCAGTCACATCCAGACTGGACTACTGCAATATATACTTTGTGGGTCTGCCCTTGAAGAATGTTTAGAAACTCTTGCTGGTACAAAATGCAGTGGCCAGAGTGATTCTATATTCTTATTACCCAAATTGTTCACCATCACTTATTCCTGACTTCCTTTTCATTTCTGGCACAATTCAAAGTGTTATTTTAAGTCATGTGTAAGAAAGCCCTGAAAGAGTGACTCCAGTCTCACCCACTTACACTCAGACCTGAAGCTATGCTCCATATTCTGGCACCTTTGAAGGTGTGCGGGCATGGAAACAAGCCTTCTAGTAGCAACCAGACTATGAAGCTACTCCCCTAAATAAATCTCTTCTCTCCTGTATTTTAAGAGGGAGTGAAATGTTTTTAAATCACGTGGTGGCTTTAACCTGTTTTAGTCTCCTGCTGAGGCAATGCATTTTTAACTGACCTGTCTTTTTATGCCCCTCTCATGTTGCTGTCTTCATTATCTAATTGACATATGACATTTATTTTTATTACTTTACTATGTTTTTGTTTTTAATTTGGAAGCTACCTCAGAATCCCAGGAGAAGCCAGATTACGTTTTAGCTGTGGTGATTAATTGTCAATAAACCTCTTTCCTATCCACCACAAGTTTATATGTTGCTTTTTAAAAGCTGGTATCCATTACTAGATCTTACAGAAGTGAGTCTCATATGGTAATAATGGATTATGCGGAAAAAAAAGAAAGCATTTTCTTGTGTCTCTTCTGAATTCAATCAGTCAATCAAGATTGTCACACAGTCTTGAGTTCTCACACAAGCGGCTTTTGCTTTGGTCAGCTTTGTAAAGTGAATATAAAATCTATGTTTTCCAGGATGCTTACTCGTATTACAAATGCCCGTATTCCTTTTGGGCACATAGTCAGCTGTCATAGATCAGCTGTTAACATAAATAGTGCAGGAAAGACAGAAAAGTGATGAAGCCTCATTTATGTTTAAGCTCCAAGCACCTTGTGTGAAAAAAATGATAAGCTTGAATTTTTTATCAGCTATTTATGGAGGTGGGGCAGGGGAAAGCTGTAGCTTGTCTTGCTATGCCTGACCTAAGGATCTGCTGGTATGCTTAGAAACATTTCACTATTAAGAAAAATTAACCTGAAGGTTGCACTTCAGAAAGCATAATCTACATTCCAGAATAGGTAACCTAAATAACTAATCAATAAAGAGAATACAAATGTGTAGTCTAGAGTTATCCATTTGTGACTATGTATGTGAAAATCCCTCAGTCCCCACGTACCAAACAGCAGCTGCCATGATCGACAGGAGTCTGTTACCCTATTGCTCAAGAAGCAGCTGAATTTCCCACCCAGGCCCTTCTGCAAGTGATCTCCAGTGTGAGAAGGAACTGTGACAAGGACCTTGCTTTTGCCTGTTGCAATAAAGGCTGCTCACTGTTGGGGTAGAAATATCAGCTGCTTTCTGATCAATAAGGGAACAGAGCCTTGTTTTTCACAGCAGCTACTGGTTGAGAAACGGAAATTGTGGGCATCAGGCTGGAAGACACTGCTTAGTTATGTTACTTCCCAACTCAAGGTCATCTATATTCTCCATTATATTTTTGCTTTCCTTGAGTGGTCTCTGCCTTTAAGATCTAATCTATTTTCCCATTCCAATTTATATTATATTTATTATTAGCCTTATCTCACAGATTTGTTTCTAGTACAACTCCTGTACTATTTTCTCTGTATGTCTCCACTGATACCTATATGGTCTCAAACAAGCTTGATTATCTATCAGAGTCTTTAAATATCTGCTGATCCACACTTTTTATCCCATTTTTCTCTCACCCTGTCTCCTTGGAGGTTTCTGTTGAAGATACAGTTAATATGTGTTTAATTAACATTACATTTACTTTTTGGTCTTTAACCTTAATCTTTAAGCTTAATGCTTATTCAAAGTGGTTTTATATTTAACTAATTCTTTCCTTTTTTCTTGCACAGAAGCTTACTCTTTTATTCCTATTGTAGCTCAACACCCCCATTTAGTTTCAAACATTGGTAGAATTTGTTCCCAGTCTTTTTTAAATTGTTTTTCTTGATTTTCTGTTAATATAGTTGTCAGTTTGTCTATTTCAATTAGATATAATCTAATAGATATAATAGATATAATTTCAATAGCTGCTCATCCACATCAGGTATTTCTTTTTGTTTCCATCTTTTAGCATAGACCATTCTGGCTCCTGCGACCATATAGATTAACAACTTCCGTGTGATCTTTTTTTCAGTTGTTGTATTCCATCAAATATATTTAACAAATATATTTCAGGGTATATCGGAAAATTTATTTGTAGAATTTTTATTATATTACTACGGATTTGTTTCCAAAACTTTTTTGCCTCTATGCAAGTCCACCAAAGGCTGTAGAGTATTCCCCTTTGATTACACTTCCAACAGTTATTTTTGTTAGTTCTGCTTATTCTTGCTATCTGAGCTGGGGTGTAGTACCATCTAAAGAAGATTTTATAATAATTCTCCCTTAAGGTTACACTTTTAAGTAGTCTAGATGTTTCTTTCCATGAATTTTCCCAGCTCTCAAGTTGGATCGGGCACCCTATATTCTGCACCCATTTTACCGTATTCTTCTTTATAATTTCCTGTTCTAATACTAAGCTCAGTATCAATTTATATATCTTCGCAATCAAGTGGTCTATTCCTGGTTTTAATAATTCATCGAAATTGCTTTCTTTACTTTCAATTCCTTTGGTGCATCTTAAACTTCTCTGCAAGTTGTCTCTGCAATAGCCAATGCATGGAAAGTCCATATTCTATCAATTCCTCTTTCCTCTTTAATAAAATCTTATCTCCTTGGATTTTCACTAGGTTTTTGTAAACTATCCATTTATTCAGTTGGGGCTTCTCTCTCCTGTAACAGGCTTCATGAACAGATACCCATAATGGTAATTTTGTATAGAATTTCTTTTTATATAATAGCCAAATTCTCAAAAGGGATTTCCTAATGAAATGGTTATTGAAATCTCTATTTATTTTTGCTTTCTCATACCATAGGTATGAATGCCACCCAAAAAGTAAGTCTGCCCCTTCCAAGCTTAATAGCCTTTCCTTTTCTAACTTAATCCAAGCGGTCACCCATTCAGTGCAACTAGCGTGGTAATACAGTTTTAGGTCAGGTAACCCCAGTCTACCTCTTTCCCTCACATCCTTCAAATTCTTCCATTTTATTCAGGTTTTTTTGCCACTCCATATAAATTCTGCAAGGTCTTTCCTCCATAGATTAAAGGGGTTGTCATTAACTATTATAGGGAGGTTTTGGAATGAAAACATCATTCTGGGAAGAATATTCATTTTTATTACCGCAATCCTTCCCATCACTGATATATCCAACTTAGTCCATCTCTTCAGATCTTCTTTCACTGTGTGCCAAATTCTTTTATAGTTGTTATTGTATAGGTCTGTGTTATTTTTAGTTAGATAAACCCCCAAATATTTTACTTTTTTTGACATCTTAAATTAGGATTCACTTTCAATTTCTATTTCCTCTTATCTTGTTATGTTTTTGGTCATCATACTTGTTTTTTCTACATTTACTTTAAAACCTGACACCATTCCAAACTCCTGTAGAACATATTTCAGTCAGCTTATAGTTTGAATTAGGTTATCTAAAAGAATAACAAGATCATCTGCAAATGCTCTAATTTTAAACATTTGATTGTTAATCTGTGCCCTTCTTATTGCAGCATCCTTCCTTATCTGTATGTTCAATATTTCAATAATAATCAAGAAAATTAAGGGGGAAAGAGGGCATCCCTGTCTTGTCCCTTTTTTAATGTCAATTTTTGGTGTTGATTTCCCATTTATTAAGATACTTGCCAATTGATCTTTATATATTATATTTGTCCAGTTAATAAACTTTTCCCCAATATTTATCTTCTTTAATGTCTCTTCTATAAATCTCCAGTTAACATTATCAAATGCTTTCTCCGCATCTAAAAAGATCATTCCTAACTTTTTCTCATTGTGTTTCTGATAATGCTCTATTATATTTAAGATTATCCTTGTATTATCCCTTATTGATCCTCTGGGGAGAAAGCCATTTTGATCTTCAAATATCCAGTCCTTTAGTAATTTGTTCAATCTCTCTTCTAGAATAATGGCAAATATTTTATAGTCGGTGTTTAGCAGTGCAATTGGTCTATAATTTTTAACCTCCAGATGGTCTTTTCCTTCTTTGGGAATCAAGCCGACTAGGGCCTCCCCCCAGGAAGCCAGACGATTTCCATAATCAATTTTGTTCATGATCTTCTGCAAAGGTCCCACCAGTCGATCTTGAAAGATTTCATAATAACTTTATATAAAGCCATCAGGACCTGGAGCTTTGCCTACCTTAAGCTTCTGTATTGCATTTACGATTTCTGTTCTCATGATTGGTTTATTCAGCTCTGATCTGTGTTCTTTGCTAATTTGTGTCATTTATTCCAAATACTCTTTAACCCTTTTGTTTAAATCTGGATGTCCCTGATCATCAAATAATTTCTTAAAATAATTATAAAACATTGACTTTATTGTATTTTGGTTTCATTATATTTCTTTTCCTTCCTTAATTTCCAAAATTAATCTTTTCTCTCTTTCTTTTTTAAGCCCATAGGCCAGCCACTTTCCTACCTTATTAGAATGATCAAAATATCTTTGTTTTATATATTTCAATTTCTTTTCCAGTTCAATAGTATTCTGGATTGTTATCTGCTTCTGCGATGTTTTTATTTCGTTCTTAATCTTTACATTTTGTGGTTCTTTTTTTAGCTTATCTTCTTTCCTCTTCAATTCTTCTATGATTTTTTGCTGGCTTTCCTTCTTTCTCTTCTTTCTATAGATTTCTTGTTCTATAAAGATACCTCTTATCACAGCATTTCCTGAATCCCAAACTACACTCTCCAATATTCCTTTTCCTGAATTTTCCCTAAAATACTGGTTTAATTCAGTCCTCACTTTTACCACTTTTTTTTGTCTCTTAAGTAAGTATGAATTTTGCAGGATACTTGAGTTACTATTCACATATCTGTTTGAAAGCCAAAAATTAGGTAATTTCACATTAAATGGAAACCAAGCATAATTCTACTTCAGCCCTAATTTTTTTGTAAAGATGCCTGATGAATCCAGTCTTTGCAGTTTTCCCTTTGAATTGGTTAGATCTACCACTTTCAGGTTAATATGCATTTGGAATACAGATATCCAGAAGATTTTACATTTCTACATAGGTTTTAGCATAGTACTCAGCGATTTAACACAGTAAAACTAAGCAGTTTTACTAACAAGAAAGTCCCAGTGTGGGCCCTGCTCCCTCATTTTAAGATCACATCCTAAATGTATCAAATATATATGTAGAAGTGCAAAGTTGGAGAGAAAATTGGAACTGCACATATTGAACAAAATAGTTTTAGGTTTTAGGTCTGAGTATTGGATTAGCATTCTGAAGTTCAGATTCTTGCTCAACCATGGATACCCACTAGGTAACCATGGATGAGCTATACACACTCAGCTTTAGAGGAAAGCAATGTGGCAAACTTCCTCTGAACCAATCTTTCCAAGAAACCCAGGTAATAGATTTATATTAGGGTTGCTGTAAGTCAAAAGGTACATAAGAGCAATCACAGCAATGAATTCCTATGTGAATTTTGATCAGATTTTTTTAAAAAGTATTTCAGATTAATGCAGACATGGGAGGGAACACATTTATGGGTTAATGCATGCGAAAGTGACAGGAAATAGATCTAGTCCTTTGCTCCTAATACAGTACATCTTAGGGATGTACATGCCGGGGGGGATGGACGTACATTTATAGGACTCTGAACATGCAACATTTTTGTATACATGTCTGTATATCTCAGACTCTTCCTCATGTCTTAAATCCCTTCCCTCAGCATTCTCAGAGAGTATGTGGACTCGTAATCTCTTTGCCTATATAAAAATTAAAATTTTTGAAACCCTTTTCTGTCTCATTCTGTAGGAATCACAGAGGTCTTCTATATACCCTACCTTTAGGTTCAGTCCTCCATGTTGCTGATGTACTCCAGTGGCTCCAAACACTCTTGTAAATGGCATGATTCTCTCGAACCTTTGCACGGACGGCCGCCTCATACACTGTGTCAGGAGAAAGATTCTCAATGGCTACCCATTTCTGATCCTGAATGATTGAGAGGATTCTGCCATCCTGCCACATGGAGTCAAAAATAGGAAATTATTTCTGGATTGTGTGCTGTCATATTATAAAAAACATTTATGCAACTGCTGTCCATGAGGGCTCCTAGATACACTATACTTAAGCCTTCTCCAATCACGTGCCTTCTCAATGAGTTGGTTTACAAAAGGGTGGGCAAATCCAGGCTGGGGAATACATACAGCCCTAATCTCCTACCCCTACTTCAAGGCCATCCCAAGGTTTCCTCTGGTGACTGTTTTTTGTTCCCAAATTAATTTTTCTGTTCTTGGAAGCTTCCAGGAATGAATGTTCCAAAATGGGTGTAGCTCCTCGTAAATTCTCAAGTCTCCTAGAAACTTCTCCAGGAAGGAAGGAAGGAACTAGAAGTGGCTCTCCTGTCACTGGTCACTTCCAATTTGGTTATTTAATGTGTTTTTGAGGGAAATTTCTGCTCCTGGTTTGGCCCATGATGGTGAAAACTTGACATCAGTCTACTAGAAATTGTGCTTGCCTGAACTACAATTATTTTTTGAACGGATTTTGCGACCTGTGGAGACCACAACATAGGTACAGGCAAGACTTTGCCTTTTTCTTCCCTTAGACTGGAATGGTACCTTGCTGTCCACACACAGCTCTAGCTTTCACCTATCACCAGGACAAAGCTTTTAAGTTATTAATTAAAACTCCCTTTATGAGTTATAGCAGCATGGTTCTGGATGGTTGTAATCACTAAGAATCATTTAGTTGAGACCAACTTTATAAGGAAATATAGCATAATCTTTATTAAAACAACAAACAGAATAAAGTATTGATTTTATAAATGTGTCCAAGTTCAAACAGATCTTGGGAATACTTTTAAACAGTTGCTTGTCTTTTTATACCAGCATGAAGGCACAGAGCTCTCTCTCTCTCTCTCTCTCTCTCTCTCAATCACACACACACACACACACACACACAGCCTTATGACTTCTCTCATTGCCAAAGGCTACCTTCCTAAATCTATACCACACTCTCTCTGGCCAGATTTAACAATGGGGTTTTTCTTCTGCCCCTTCTCTAGGCTTTCTCTGAGAAAATACTCCTCCTACTCAACTATCCTCAATTGAATGAGAACTCCTCTGGCTGAAGGATTCACCTTTGCCTTGAACTTGACAGTCTGAGTCTTCTGGAATACTCTCTCTCTCTCTGTCTCCAGTGTATCCAATCTCTTATGTTAAGACAGAACATGGAAAGGTTGCTTTTTTGGAATACAACCCTTAAGATCTTGAGGGGATTTTAAGAGTTGTCCTCCAAAAAAAGGTAACTTTTCAAAGTTCTTTGTAAGGTTTAATTGACTGACTGAGGCACAACAGCCTCAGCTGTTGACTTTTTGATTTAACTTTTGATACACAAAGTATATGCAACTAATCAAGGAGCAGAATCATAGAGCTGAAATGGATCACAAGAGATAGCTAGTCCAAGACCATTTCCGCACTACACTGTTATAGTGCTATTATTCCACTTTCAACATCCTGTGGAATTCTGGGGTTTGTAGTTTACTGAGGCCAAAGAGCTCTCTGGCTGACAATTCTAAATGCCCCTCCCTAAACTGTAAACCCCAGGGTTCCATAGGAGGTTGAAAGTGGAATAATAGCACTATAATACTGTAGTGTGGAAATGGCCCAAGTCCCTGCCATGAAGAAATAGACAACTAAACCACTCCTCAGAGATGGCCACCCAACCTCTCTTGAGAACTCCAGAGGAGGAGAGTCTATTCCACTGTTGAACAGCTTTTGCAGTCAACAAATTTCTCCTAATGATCAGTGGGATCTCTTTTCTTCTGCTCAAGAAAATGTGGGTAATTTTGGCCTTGTTTCTGAACTGTTTTTTTTTTAATTTTAATTTGTTTGGAAATCTTGGTACACCAAGGACAGTAAAATGGGGAAAATATAATAAACCATAACAATATTTACTATTCATAAGGTTGTCTTGCTGCACACTTACCTCACCAGAATTGTTAACTTTGTACTGGACTTCATATTCCAGTTTTCCTTTTAAGTAATGAGAGAGAACAGGGACCCTCCAAGTCAAGTTATAGGAAGGCTTACTGGTGTTTTCCAGTTGGAGACTGGAGGGAGGATCAAGTCGAACTAGATACAAAAGACACCGGTAAGAGAGAGACAGACACTAGTGACTATCTTTGTCAGGACCAAGAAATATATAACAAAGGAATGTGAATATTTTTGAGCTCTTCAGAGTTCCTATTATTTAATAAAGTGATAGCTGAACTCTGGATTAACAACTAGATCCTATAGATACAAACAAACAAATAAAATAATAAATCTGTGAGAACCCTAGTTTTCCTTCCTATACAAACTAATTTTAATTTGGGGATCCACATGACATTTTCTTCATCCTGAAGTATTACTCAAAAACTCCAAGCATTACCAAGGACTTTTCATTCCTACTTCCCAGGTCAGTTTATATTAACCTGGTATAATCAGCCCTCCACATTTGTGGATTTGACTCTCACAGATGTGATTATTTGCCAGTTTCTCCAACCCCTGCCCCCCTCCATCTCAGGTCCTTGTTTTCTGGGGGAACGTTCCCTCTAAGTGGTTCTGATCAGGCCATGCAGTCCTTTAAAAAAATGTCTCTTGTTTTTCTCCTCCTCCACCAGCCACTGCCTGGGCAGCTGGCCAGGACAACTTGCAGCCCAATTTCTCAGCACTACAAACCCTCTCCCAATGCCCTCCATATACCCAAGGAAGGAGACAGGTGAGAGAGAGGAAGTATAGGGCCACCAGGCCGATTCACCCCCTTTCTTTCTCCTTTCTCTGACCTGATTTGGACCCTGAGTGCCCATTCTCCATATCTCAGCCCTCTTCCCACGGACACACATACACACACACACATATTTTGACTTTTGCAATTTCCCCACTTTTGTGGGAGTCCTGGGTCTCTAACTCTAGAGAATTTGGATGGTTGACTGTATTTGCTGAAATGAAATGTATCTCTATTTGGCTGTTGGTTTGTTTTAGGCCCTTTCCGCACCTTACCATACCCTATCACCTGCGGTTGCAATCCCAGCAGAACTTTTGGCAGGAAGGGAGTGCAATGGGAATACTCCCCTCCGCACTAGACCAGTTCCATGTGGAAAGGAGCACAAGTGACTGCACAGCCAGGCTCTTTCCCATGCCACACTGGGGCAGGAAGCATCTCCATCATGCTACCAGGCCTTCTGCAGGACAGGTAAGTACAGGAGCATCGCGTGATAGAGGGTCTTTGATGGAGAAAATCTGTCAATGATTTATCCCGCTATCATACCAGTTGGCAATGGGAGAAGGACAGGACTACAACAGCATCTTGCAGAAGTATCATCAGGGTCATCTCCCATCCCCATGCTGGGAAGCCATGTCCTTGCGGAAGAGACCTTATCCAAAAACTAGTTAAGATGGCTGCCACTAGTAAACACAGGACACAGATTCAACAGAGAGCACGCGAGGGAAAAAAGAAGATTTATACCAAAACGAAAAGGTCCTAATGTTTAGCTAGCGTAATATTGCTAAAGCACTTTAGCACTTTGACTATAAGGCCTAAATAATAATAAAGCTGGCTTGGCAGAAATTGGTGAAAAATCAGTTTCTGAAATATTACCTGAGTCTAAATGTGATGTGTGATCAATAGAGGAGGAGGAGGAGGAGGAACACACGGGAGTCGGGGAGGGAAACGCAGTGTATTTCAAGAACTAGCTTGTGTGGAAACCTGGGAATATGCAAGTGAAATCAAAACAAAAAGAACTGGAAACTCAATACATCCAGAAACTTTTTTTCGTTCTGGGTGAGCCCAACAACAGATTGGACTACCTTGCAGCATCAGAAAGTGAAGGCTTCCCAGTGGCAAGAGGCCTTTTCTTATTGTGCTTCATGTCAGGGATTCCAGGCAGGTAACCCTGGGAAAATGATCAGCCCACTGCAAAGATGTTGCATCATGCCCCAGTTGTGGGTAATTGCAAGGTTCCATAAGAAACTGGGGTCGTGTGCAGATGGTAGAGGGAGGTGTGCAAACCTCTACCTGATTGGCTGTAGATATGTATATAACAAAGCAACGCCAGTATGTATTTGTCTGTTGACCAAACCTGGTGCCTGGCACAAGCTTTTGTCCGTCTGTCCTATGTTTTGTATATAACGGAACTTTGCTGCAAGATAAAGTGCCTCCTGTTTTGGAAGAAACTCCTCTGTGTGTGAGTATCCTTACTGGGGAATAAGGCTGCTGCTGTTGGCTCGCTGAACTCTGGTTTTTCCGCTGCGTTTCCGTGGGGCTGAAACTCCTATCATCCCCAACACTTCATCCCTTCTCTCCAAAAATGGTTCAAGGAAGTAGGGGCAAAAAAAGCCAGAATATCAAAAATGAAAGAGATATCTTATAGAGATGCATGTATTAGCCACATCACTAACTTGCTGCTATCACCAGCAGAACAACAGTGAGTTGAATTAGGGCTTGGATAGAATGAATTGCAAAAAGCACATTTTTCTATAACTGGTTACTAGTTACTTTTTGGACTAACAGCAGTGCCACCTTTCAGAAATAAAATAACAATTTATGCCTTGTTCTTATCAATCCTAAGGCTCTCCCCTCACTGTAATAAGTAACAGAAAATAATGGAAAATGAGTGACCAGTGCAGCAGATAATGTAATGAATTATTTTCATGGTTTCATTCAGTAACAGCAGTAGGCTATTTTTTAAAACACTGAAAGGAGGAACAGAAAGAATTACTTGTTTTAAAAAAGTAACTTCCCAAGCCCTGCTAGGAACTGAAAGAATGGAGTGTTGCTACATAATCAGGAAATGGTGCAGCAGTTTGAATGTGCATGTGTGCACCTTTCCTTATTGCCATCAGTTGGTAGAGAAATAGCCATATCAGCTGCAGTGAGCAGGGTAGGCAGTGACATTTCCCATCCATGTTACCTTCTAACTGATAGCTGTTGGGGCTGGCAGTGTTAGGAGAGATGTACCTTGTGAGTGAAAGAGCCTCGCCCACCTAGGGAATGAAAGAACAAAGTTTGCGGCTGACCCCACAAGGAACTGGTACAGCCCATCACTTCTTGCTGGAGACGTCACTGCAACAAGAGTAGGGTTTTCTAAGTATGTTCTGAGTAACAGATATGATATCCTTTGACAGGAAAAGGAGGAACCTTCAGTGACCTAATTTGTTGTCAGTATGATGAGTCACCATAGCAGATAGGATGATGTGACAGCATTAAATGATAAGATGAGCAATGTGATTGTGCTCACTTCTTGTCATTGCCCCCTACTCATGATGATGTAGGCGCTCTATTACTCCCAGCTGACCTGGAGAACAGAAGTTTTTTCCCTGCAAACCCTGGGTGAGGGATTCTGACAGCTGTAATCCTAAAAAAGTAACTTGCTTGAAGCACAGAGGTAATGGCTTCCTCCTTTCTTTGCTGTGAGTACTATCTCTAGCCTGTCCTTATTCTGCTGTTGTCGGCTATCCTGAAACATTTAGCTCTACCTGAACTATGAGTAAGATGGTCAGATGTCTAGGAACATGATACCACTGTGCCTGAATTTTAAGATCTTAGGAGGAAGGGTTTCTCTTAGTCCCACCACCATCAAGGCATGTTTGACGGTGATACGGGAAGAAACCTCCACAATGGCCAGTCCAAGGTTGTGGAATTCCCTCCCTTAGGAAGTTTGCTTGGCCCCCTCTCTGCTTTCTTTCTGCCAACAGGCAAAGGCCATTTTGTTAAAGCAGCCCTTTGGCTCTTCACTCATGTGATAAGAGGGTTGTTTTTTTTTTAATGTAGCGCTGTTGTGATTTTATTTTTTTTAAAACTGTATAACAATTTATCAGCTAATTGTAGCTATGGTGATTATTTGAAGGCTATGTGAATGCATTTATATTGAAGAATAAATGTTATAATAATGATTTAATTAGAATTATAAATTCTGTCTTAAATCACAATGCCACGTAAGTTGTTCAAATTGCCATTGTGGCAAAGCCGCTTTTTCTCCTCACAGACTGGTATGGCAGCTTCCCCAGTCTGCCAAAGTGTCTTGCCACTTTGGCCATTTCTGCACGACAGGGCTGTGCTGCTTCTGGGAGAAGTTGTGCTTCCACATGACGTCATCACTGGCCCACTGCCATCTCACCCCTAAGTGTCGTGCTCGTCTAGTTTTCACAAAATGGAAAAAAATCCTTCTTGTGCTTGCGATCATGTGGTCTTCCTGTCCCATCCCTTCTGGCTGTGCAGAAGCCACAGAAGCACAATGGCGACACTTCCTTCCATAATGCAGCAATGGAAAGTGCCCGGCCGCACTGTGGAAGAAAGAGGTGGCGCCATTGCGCTCCCTTCCACATGGGGTGAGCAGGTGCAGAGGTGATCATTGCTGACGTGCTCCTTTCTGCACGCAGGATTGCACCATGACGATGTGGAAGAGCATCGTCGTGCAGAAATGGCCTTGCACACAGCTCTGCCTTTCCCTTTAAAACATCCACCTTCATTTAAAAAGGTTGAAGCTTTTCAGGTGTTATTTAGAATGATTTAATGATCTATGGTAGTGTGGTTCTGTTTGGTTAGAACTACTAAAAATTATTCAGTTGAATCAAAATCCATTTAAATATACTATAATCTTTGATAAAATAACCAACAGAATAAAGTACTGGATTTCATATGTACGTCCAAGCTCAATAGAACTTCAGAATGTGTTTAGACAGGTTCTTATATCTTTACATCAGCATAAAGGTACAGGTCTTTCTCACACACAGCCCTCTGGCTACCCTTTTGCCAAATGCTTTGTTCCCAAATCTAGGTCTCCTTCTCTGACCAGATTCAAAAGTGGATTGATTTCTCTTCTGCCCCTCTGTCTAGCCTCTCTCTGAGAAAACACACCTTTCTCACTTAACCCCCTTGACTGACAGAGAACTTCCCTAGCTGAAGGACTGACTTTTAGCCCTTTCTCTTGGAACTCTGACAAAAACCAATTCAATGTGCCTGCTATATATGTATTTCCCTCTCAGGATACCAACCTCTCCTTCACACTAACGGGCTGGGTTTCTCTCTGAGGTGACCAGTCTGGTTGCATGGCAACCTGTTGCTGGGTAGCTCTCTGCCACTCAGAATGGCCACTCCCCCAAACTCTATCACAGCCATCCCTCCACAGCAAGGCAAGGCTTGCATTGTGGAGGCACAGAGCTGCAAACCTCACTTAAAGTTTCTGTTGTAATGTTGTCACACTTCTCTATTATTGGAATTTTGCAACTGAAAAAAATTATATATATATATATACAGAATATATATACATTTTTGGGACACCCCGTCTCTCTTTGTGTGTCTCTCTCTTCTTCTGTGTGTGTATGTTGTATGGCACATTCGCCATTCCATACTCTAAAGCCAACTGCACAAGCAGCAGTTGAATCTTTCTTCCACACTGGCAATCAAACTGTGCCCACTACTGCCCTTGAAAGCAACAGACTAGCTTAAAGAGTGCAAAAAAGATTGCTGCTACCTCCCACCATTTGCTCTCCGAGGGAAACACTTCATTCTGCCCGATGGTAAGATCAGCATACACCGGTCAGCATGGGCTAGTGGGTGTATTGTGTTGTGGTAAACTGTTAGATTAGGGAAGCTTCCAATCAAATTTCTGATTACTTCTCATGACGTGAAGTAAAAGACAGGAACAGTATCTGCACCAAAAGTCTTGATGTGCCAAGTAATAATAAATGAAATTTTGAGATAAAAGGCAGCCGGAAGTATAATATATGGCATGCTTAGGCTCATCTTTAGAGCCAGTATGGTATAGTAGTTTCAGCACTGAAATACAACTCTGGAGACCAGAGTTTGATTCCCTGTTCAGAGAAGGAACCCCCTGGGTGACCTTGGGTGCATCACATACTCTCAGACCCAGAAAACCCCATGATAAGGGAGCCTTAGGGTCACCATAAGTCACAAGCAACTTGAAGGCACACACCAACAACATTATGCTCATCTTTACACAGTGGAGACAGAAGCTTTTTTAAACCACCTTTAGAAATCTCTCTCTCTCTCTCTCTCTCTCTCTCACACACACACACACACACACGTGTGTGTAGGTAGGTATATATGTAGCAGCAATTTATCTGACAGCCCATTGGGTAGATTTCATACTGGAGGAAAAAAATGGGTTCTGCTCAAAGACTGAATCAATGTGTACATATCTGTGTGTGTGTGTATGTTTAAAATCATCTGGACATTTTAATTTCTTTGTACGGATTTAAGCTGGTTGATGAGTAATTGTTTTCTCCTCAGTTTGACAGATTTACATCTTATTGTGCTTTATGGCAGTGGGTAAGTTATTTTAAATTATTTTGTCTTTCCACTATATCCTAGAACTTTCTTTTGTGGGTGAAGGCTGACTGGTCTAGAAAATTTTAAACAGAGCTAAAACAAATCACTCAAACATGATCTGCTTGATCTGATATTTTAATTTGTTTATAGCTACTAATTATTTTTGTGAGCCTGAGAATCAAGCTAGATGATTTGATCAGCTCCAAATTTGGACAGGTTGCTTCCTAAAGTGACAGAAGACCTCTGATTATTCTGGCACAGAGAGGAGAAAGTGTAGGCTATGGCTCATTGTGTGGCCAACTGAACACTTTCTAGTGGACCTTAATGCCCAGGTACACCCTTTTAAACCCTCAATAGGCCCTCCGGCTTTTTCCCCCCCCAAAAGGCTTTTCAGCCCCAAAATCGCTAAAATGGGTCAAAATTGCTGTGACCCCTCAAGGTGTGGGGAACTCTTTGTGTGGCTTCCAGACCTCACGTATGCCTACCTGCACTAGGTATGAACCATGTAGGTATAAATCTCAATCCTTGCAGGAATCATAGTTTCTATACCTGAGCACTATTTGGCTGCATTAAACCCAGCAGATAGAAGCTTAGGGCCTTTCTACACTATACTGTTATAGTGCTATGATTCCACTTTCAACATCCTGTGGAATTCTGGGGTTTGAGGTTTACTGAGGCCAAAGAGCTCTCTGGCTGAGAATTCTAAATGCCCCTCCCTACACTGCAAACCTGAAGATTCCTAGGATGCTGAAAGTGGAATAATAGCGCTTTAACAGGGTAGTGTGGAAAGGCCCTTAGTTGTGGAGGCTAGGCTTGTGTTAGCATAGACCATGACCAGACCTTGGAAAAGTTACTTTTTTGAGCTAGCTTTCCTAGAATTTCCCAACTAATGTGGATACTGGCAATGCTGGCTGAAGGATTCTGAGCATCATAGTTCAAAAACCAGTGTTTCCAAGTTCTGTTCATGGCATCAAGAATTGAAATCCAGAAACTTTCTACTCACTGTTCTGAAAGGGGTTCATATTCTGATTCTCAACAGTCTCCCAGTTCTTCCCACTATGGCAGGATACATTCAAGGCTAAATCGTCTCCAACGGTCAAGCTGTAATCCTGAAAAGAAGTATCATGGTATTCATTATGATCATGATCAATTATATTTGTGACTGCTTTTGTGGAAAGAACAATCAAAAAGACTACCAACTTAATTAGAATATGAGAGCAGGTGTTTCATACACTTCTGATAGCTACAGCACAAATTATTCTCTGCCCTAAATTAAAATTGGTGGCTTACTTCACACTTAGGCCATTTCCACACTACACTGTTATAGTGCTATTATTCCACTTTCAATATCCTATGGAATCCTGAGGTTTGCAATTTGAGGATGGGCATTTAGAATTCTCAGCCAGAGAGCTCTTTGGTCTCAGTAAACAATCCCCAGAATTCCACAGGATGTTGAAAGTGGAACAATAGCGGTATAACAGGGTAGCATGGAAATGGCCTTAGGTCAGAACAGAAGGTGAAATACTTAGGACAATGCATCACACTGATGTCCTACCAAGTGAATGATTACCATGGATGGTATACAATTTTAGTAGACGTTGGCACTGGGTATACTAATAGGTTTACATTTTGCACATGTTAAGGGTAGGGATTGTAGATCTGTACTTCATACCAGGATGATTACTACTACTACTACTATTACTGTTTAAGGGCTGTTCTGGCCCCAAGCAGCCCAGAGTGGAATTATCCCCATGTCCTCTTTGGGTGTTGTAGTGAATTTGGGGCTTTTTTAAAAAATAGAAGATACAGCAGGGAGCAGCCCTCTAAGGTCCTCCGAGACCCTGTAACTCTGTGGCCCACATTTCACACTGTGTTGCAGAACTAAATGTGGGAAACACCACACTGTTTCCAGCCCTTATCCTTCCATTCCTTTATTTATATCCCACATTTCTCCCAGACCGAGACTCAAGAGGGCTTGCAAAAGACATACAATTATAATAAAAACACATAATTAAAAATATACCAAAGCTGAGATTAAAACAGTATAAAACTATAAATAGAATTAAAGCCATTTAAAATCTTACTTTTTCTTTAAAAAAAATCAAAACAGTATAGCACCTCAAAAAGCCCTTCCCATCCAGGAAGCTGGGACTGGAACTCATCATTTGCAGAGGGTATTTGAAATCAGGCTGAGGGCCGCATGTGGCCCTGGGGTCAGACGTTGGCCAGCCCTGCTTTACACACTTTCAATGGAGTGTCTTGGAGCCTTTCTAAAGACTGGGAAGGTCCCCATCTGGACTTTAGTTTCTGGAACCTAGGCCATTTCCGCACTAGACTGTTATAGTGCTATTATTCCACTTGCAGCATCCTATGAAATCCTGGTGTTTGCAGTTTCGGGAGGGACCGGCTGGCCCTAGTGCGGAAATGGCCCTAGAAATGTTACATTGTATTGTATTGTATTGTATTGTATTGTATTTTGGACTGCAGCTTCCAAAATGTGTGGTGTGACCATGAAGGCTGTGGGCTGGTAATCCCAAAATTTCTAGCCTTTGAACCTTTCCTGGAACAGACAGATTGAGTGATGGTCACACTTTTTTTTTTTTTTTGGCTACTTCCAGGATGAATTATTATCAGTGTTACTCCTGGTAAAATCTGTTTCAGTGGTCATTTACGCACTAGACAGCCTCAAGGCCCCACCCTAGACTGTAAACTCCAGCACTCCATAGGAGGTTGAAATGGAATAATAGTGCTATAACAGTCTAGTGCAGAAATGGCCAATGGGTCTCTGCTCTTTATCACAGTTTTTTTGTTTTTTTAAAAAACATATTATATACAATTTGTATAAAAAAACTAAACATTATATATTAGTAACATAACAGATAGTGTTTGAAAGCTATCTTTTGGAGCACTTAGGTTGTACATAAATAATAAACCACATATTCTAAGCTCATGCATCATTTTCTGTCCGTAGTATGTACATGTTTATAGAAATAAAATTACTTTAGTGTTGTGGTGGTGGTGATAATGATGGTGGTGTGCCTCCTTTTCGTTGCTCTCTGCCAAGAAAAGGTGAATAAGCAAGAACCAAGAACAAAAATGAAAATCATAGTGCGGTAATGGCAGATATCCAATGTGATGTGGTAGTTTGAGCATTGGACTACGACTGTGGAGACCAGGGTTTGAATCTCTGTGCCGCTATAGAAACCCACTGGGTGATCTTGCTGAGTCACATTCTCTCAGCCTGAGAGGAAGGCAAAGGCAAGCCCCCTCTGAATAAATCTTGCCAAGATACGTTTGCTTTAGGGTGGCTGTAAGCTGGAAATGACTTGAACACACACAACAATAACAGGGTAATGGCAGGGCTCAGAAAAGTTACTGTTTTGGACTACAACTCGTAAATAACACAGTGAAATATATCCACCAGTTTTCTGCCTTCTACCTTCATGAGTTCCTTGTTGTAATTTGGAGCCTGATTCAAATCTGAGCTTAATTTGATCTGTATTGATGCAGACACAGTTCGTTATGATCTGGTCATTCAAGAATCCAGATTGCCAGTCCCCCACTGCATTGACTTGCAGTGGAAAACCAACAAGATTTAACATTATTTTGCTGTAACTTTTTATTTTTTTCAGATATCTGGAAAGATGAAATTATGAGACATGTTAGAATTGAAAGAGGGAATTTATCCCAGTCTAGTTTGAGAAAGGTGACTCCAGGGGGGCTTGTGCTAAGAACCTGTAAAGTTTGTTGTTTTTCAACAACATCAACAAAATAATTTTTAAAAGCTGTTGTGGAGAGTTTTGTCTTGGAAATTCACTTCGTGCTGTTTTAGTCCTAGTGCTGTCCCCTGAGAGCATTAGTCAGTTAAATCTTAATCAAAGTTTCACTAAGATAAATAATAATGAGAATGAAATGACAGTGTACTTGAAGAAAGGATAATTTTTCCTGTTCTTCTGTCAGTAAATCAAATGGTAAAATTCAGTGACACAGCAGAAGAAAATAAGGGGGTGGAAAAAGCATGCTTTATTAAATACAGTCCTCCCTCCACATTCACGGGTTTGACCTTCACAAATTTGATTATTCATGAGGCATGTTCTTCCCTCTTCTCCCTCCCATTTACTTCCTTTTATTCCATCGATTCTTCACCTCAAGCCTGTGTTAAAAATGGAGATTTTTTTTTCTTTTGGGTGAGCAAAGCTCCCCGGCCCCACTGCTGGAGGAATGTCCTCTCTACCATGTGGCTGCATATTCAACTGTGTAATAGCTGCTGATTGGTCATGTGCTCTCTTTGCTCCTACCCCTCTTTTCTCAAGATGGTTGCCAGAAGTAGCTAGAATGCCAGAACGCTGCTCTTCTTCTTCTGAGGGGAAAGTACTGGTAAGCAATTTATCTTGTCTATTTTATCCCCCTTTGTAACACCCAGGGCCAGAGGCAAAGAAATGGGAGTGGGGAGCTCAGGAGGGAAATTGTGTGTGGGGAATTTTGCAGTTTTTCCACTTTTGTGAGGAATCTGTGCCCCTAAACTTTGCAAATGTGGAGGGATACTGTATTGCCACCAATAAAACTGGTAAAATCCCTCTGACAATGTTCTTGCATCATCTGGGGCATCTGGGTTTTTGTTGGAAATTTCATTGTTAGAACCCATACTCTGCTCTCACATTTCTTCCAGGTTTGCATGCTTAAGCCTTTTTGAAAGATGACCCAGACTGATGACTATCACTGCCATCACTCTTTGTTCCTGGCTTGTTCATCTTGTCCTTGTTGCTTGATTGCTGGGACTTTTCTGCTTCTGTCTAGATCAAGATAGTGTGATGCTGCCTTTTAAGATGTTGCAGCAGGCTGCTGGTGCTGTAAAAGGGGCTTACCCTTACTCATTTGCTGTGAACAGTGAAGGCAGATAACAATCCTGGGATCCTCTTCCACCTCAGAGTGGTCCCAGATAATGCACTACCTTTTCTGTCATGACTCTGACTGCCCGTCTTACACCTAAATAACAACCATCCCCACAATAGGCATTGATGCAGGTGGGGAGAGAAGAAATTCCACTGCCTAAGTACACATAGACAACATTAACATACATTAAACAGATAAATTAACAAAAATAGGAAACCAAAGGCAAATTGAGGCTATTCCACAAAACAAAAAGACATTAAAGGATCCAGCAAGACCACTTCCAATGACAATCAAATGCTCTATCCTCCAATCTTTCATAATCTGTTACAGAATAACAGTTGTCTGGAAGAGGAAATTGATTATATCTCTTCAAATGTATTTTGTGCAATCTAGAATATTTTTGAAGAAATACAATATGTGTTAGATAAAAATGTGGTAGTTTGCATGGAATACAGTGTTTTTGCACAAAAATTTCTGAAAAGTCCTGAAATGCACAAGGCCATTGCAAACTTCTCAGAATCTTTTAAGACCTGTCTAGATGCCCTTTCTCATCACTAACAGAAAAAATGTGAATATTATTTACATCTTTATTCTAGAGTTGGAATAGGAAAAGTATGGTTCTCCAAATGTTGCACCGCAACTCCTATCAGCCTGAGCAAGCATAGCCAATGTTGAGGAATCCTAGGAGTTGAAATCCAACAACACCTGGAAGGCCATACTTTGCCTGGATTTTTTCAATTCTAGTGCCAGAGTAAAGATTTTAATCCCTCACAGCAGAATGACAGAACTCAGTGGTATCTTGAACGATGAGCAATTTAGTATTGTGAAAATGCACATTAATGCTATGCTTTCCAACTGCACTTGTAATAAGAAAATGGAAAGTAGGTTGCCCATATTTTCTAAATAGATTACTCACTTCAAGGATTAGATGACAGCTTCTGGTTCCTGTACCTTGTAACGGACATGTCTTAGGAGGTTTCCTGAAAGACACAATTCTTGTTAGCCACACAAACTCTAATGTTCATGCAGTAGAAAGCAGCACAACTAGGTTTGTCATTGAAGGTATGGTTAGGAGAGAGCTGCAGCCAAACTCTGATAAGACTGTCTGTATGATATATGTGTTTGCAAACATAGTATTTTCTGCATGCTTGCTTTGCATTTTAAGGTGAATGCTATGTATAGCAATATTGCCCTATGGCTACATAATGAAGAGCAGTCTTATTTTTTTATTTTATTTGTCATATAAAAGAAAGTCGAATAATAATTGTTGTAGCTTCATGAAACAATTACAATACTAATTATATATGTATAAAAAAAGAAATATATCGTATTGCCTAACAATATGTGTCTGGATGTCACCGTATCTCAATTAACTTCCTTTCCTCCCCTTATAGGATATAAAGCACGTGAATTTTTTACAAAAGTACTTCAATAAACTTCATGTTAAACTTAAACCATTATTCATGACTCTTTTACAATACATTATGGGATTAAGCATCCTAAATACGTACACTGAAGTTTCTCAAACTTAAATTCACAAGATCTTCATACTTCATTTACCATTTGAACATACTGAATTTATATTTGGTTCTTGTCATATCTCACTGATTGCACTTATTATGTCTGTTTTAGCTACTTGTTATTGAAAAAAGTATCTGTTGGTGCCCATTTGTCTATTATCTTTTCATCTGGAATTTCTTTAAGTCTCTGGGTTAAAATGTCTAGAGCTTTCATCTCTACAAGCTCGTTAAGCTAATCATCAGAGTTTGGAATTTCTTTATTTTTCCATGCTTTGGCAAATACGATTCTTGCTGCTGTGATCATGTAAAGCATGATCTTCCAATATTTCCATGTAAAGTTGATGCCAAAATCATGTTGAGCAAATATAGCTTCAGGGACATAGGGAAGTTCACTTGAAAAATTCTAAAATTGTATTATGAATTTCAGTCCAATATTTTCTTGTTTTTTGACATGTCCACCACACATGAAATGTTGTGCCTGATTCCTCTTGACATTTCCAGCACTTTCCAGTGCCTGTTTTATATATTTTGGAAAGCTTTTCTGGGGTGAAATACCATCTATGGCATATCTTCAAATAATTCTCCCTCAGACTCTAGGCTGCTGTGAATTTTTGAGTTAGGATCCAAATGTGTTCCCAGTTTTCTAATTGGATAATCTCACGTATGTTTTGTGAGCATTTTATCATAACGTCCTTAATTATTTCTTCTTCTCTTTCTCTCAGAAGCAGAATCTGATAAATTTTTGCCAATAACTGAGTTGGACTGTCAAAGAAAAGTTTAACTATTTTTCCCTTCTATTTCTTGAAGCTATCTAGTTTTAGATCCATTTTGAATCTTTCAGTTAATTGACAGTAAGGGAACCAGTTGCATTTTTTTGACTTTTTGTTCAAGTTCGTCTCTCTTTTTCATCCTGATCTCATCTTGTTTAGTGAGGTCTAAGATACCCTCATATCTTAACCAATTTGAAATGCAATTTTATTAATCCAGCTGCAAGTCCAACTTCAGTTCTTTGTTTTGTATTGGTGCAATAGTTTCTACTTTGAAACTTGATTCTGGGAATGTAATTCTTTGCTAATTTTTTTCTTGAAGGAAGGAATGAGTAATTTAGCAATTTTCTTCTTGCTGTGAGAAAGTATTTGAAAATGTGCTGTTTTTGACAGTTATTCTCAGTTTGAGATTTATTGTGAGCAAAATGTTTACACAATATTTCTGCATAGAAAATATAATTTTCTTGCAGAAAAAAAAATATTTTTTTGTGTATACAATATTTCAATGCAGAAATATTTTCTGTGCAAACCAGCCAGCTGTGAATTTTCCATAGACTAAGTCTCAAATTGCAAAAGTTCTCATGAGTCCAGAATTCCTTTTGTTAGAATTTCTCAGCACATAAGAAACATGTTTTTTCCCATTGTTTTCCAAATATTTCCTTCCCATCCCTACACTGATTCCTCCAGGGGCTGTTTTGAACAGGGAAACCACATTAAAGCTGGATAAATCCACTGAGTCAAACAAGGAATTGGCTCACATTTGCAAGCACACAATTTAATTTTCATGCACTTTGTAGGGTTTGTACATGAAAGCTCACCTGATACCTGGAAAATAAAGAGATAAACAGCTGGCATGTATGTATACTTGGATCAGTGTTGATATAATATTGCAAATCTCTTCTTCATTTATCTTTGAACAATGTATTTTAATGGAGTAAGATCATGAATTTTGCTTGCCAATAATTCATGCCCCTTTAACACGTTCATGCTTATTTCTTATGATTACGCCAGTACTGTCAAATGATAACTTGAATGTATGAATGGGTCATCCACCTAACATGATAAAGAGAAAGATGGTATTGCCTAATTTGTTTTTCACCAGAGTCATACTGAACTGCAAATTTTCCGTCCAACCATTACCAGCGTTTCAAATGTTTGGCATGGAGCTCTCTCCAATGAAAAGAAGTAGGACAGGTGTCACAGTAGATCAACATTGTTCTTACAGGCGATATTGAACAGAGTCATATTTGAGCTGATATGAAAATTTTACCTGTGGTTTTGTGACCATGATGGTTCATTCATATATGGCAAGCCATGACATGCTGTTACTGGGTGTATCCACGCTGCACAGTTAAAGCAATCTGATACCACTTTAACTACCATACTTTCAGCCTATGAAATACTGGAATGTGTGGTTTTATGAGGTAGTTAAAATTGCTGACTATAGAGCTCTAGTCCACTCCCCTGAACTACAGTACTAGGACTCTAACATTGAAATATAAATTAGTTACCAAAGAAAACAACACATCCTAAGATTCCATAGGCTAGAGCATTCCAAGTGATCTCAAAATGCTATAATTGTGTAGAGTAGATATACTCACTCACATTGAGCAATGAAGAATTACTTATGATGAACCAAAGGCAGAAACTGGAAAAGTTTTTCTTTGGACAACAGTTGTCAGAAGCACAAGTCAATCTGGCCACTGGCCATAATGGCCAGAGGAATTCTGGAAGTGTAAATGAGAAAAAGTAACCTTCCTGTGCATTGCTCAATGGCTAGATAAATTCTTAGAGGACTGGCACTCATTATCTCTGGGATGAGGAAACAAATGCATTCAGACTCATAATGTCACTAAAAGATGTAACTAAATGCTGACAATGAAGGATAACTGCATCAGGCACTAGTCCATTCTGCTATTTCCAGGCTGAAAAAAAAAAGGTAGAATGGCTTAGGGTACAAAGAACCATCAGACACAAACATTCCATATATCTTCTTGACAGTGAAAGCTCTGCTAGAGAAATGAGCACTCTGTCTAAGTCTTTGTTTTGACAAATGGCTCATGTAATCTGAAGGCAAAGCAGCCTATCTTCTTTTCCATTCTAAATGTATTTCACTAATTTACTCACCCATACTCGACAGAAGCTGTGATTTGGCATGGTGCTTCTGTGGCATTTTTCACAGGGGTCCAAGTACATACAAGATCCTCCAATGAGTTGAATAAGCAAACTAGATTTGAAGATCCTGTTGAAGGAGAGGTGAAGTGAATCTACCATGCTACTATACTCAGGGCTATGTGAAAAGTGCTTAGGCAAGTGATTATATTGAGGGAACAATAAAGGCCTTATACAAGCTCAGAGAAGCAAGAATTCCCTGCAATGGATGGGGCCTTCCTACAAATTATATGACAGCCAGAATTTGGCAAAGACACTTTTTTGAATACCACTTCCAGAATTCCTCAGCCAACACACTGAACCACACTGTCTGAGGGAATCTGGGAACCGTGATCCAAAATGACTGCACCTTTAAAAGTCAATCATGTTCACATTTTACAATGGAGCTGACAAATTTTGGAGGTTGATCTGAGCTATATCTATATTGTGTGACTCAGTTCTTTGTTCATTAGAGTTTACGGCCCTTTCCGCATCCTATCTTTTCTCGGCGCTGGGGTGAATGCAGCCCATCGCTTGGATGTAACATGTTACAAATAATGACACGTGATACCTTACTTGAGTTGGAGGCAGGTAACTTTTTCAAGCTCTGTCTCAGGGAGTTTGCTTTTTAATAGAGGGTTTGAACATGATGGCTTTTGTCTTTTGATAATTTAATTTACTTTATAGGGATGTCTGGAATTTTTTCCAGTCCTTGCAGTGTAATGAAATTCATGCATCATGGGAAAGTATCCACACCTCCTGCAGTGAAGAAAACCAAAAATGTAATAGCAGCGATGGTTTCCCATGTGCATAAATATAGCATGGTTAGAGCAGAATAACTGTAAATCTTGAGACCCAGCGTGGTATAGTGGTTTGAGTATTGGATTACAGCCCTGGAGAGCAGGTCCCCAGCTTGGCCTTCATCACATTACACCACATCGGGGTAAAAAATATAGACAGGGACAAGCTAGCCAGTTGCCTTTCACGATGCTTCCCACAGATTTTGCTGTTCATGGAGAAGCAAAAGGCAGCAGATTGGAATCAGACGCAAAGCCTGCAGGTCACCCACATTATATAACTATTAACCCAGCAGTGGTTTTCAAGAAAGCCTTGTTTGTTATCAACTGCTTAGTTTGCTGAAGAGCTCCTGGCAGGGAATATTGCACAATGGAGAGGACTGGGTGGGAGTTCTATGACATATTTCAGTGAGCAACAGAGCCAGCCTCATGGAGTTGGCATCACTGAGGACATTTCCACACTGCATTTTTATAGTGCTATTATTCTACTTTCAACATCCTATGGAACCCTGGGGGTTGCAGTTTAGGGAGAGGCATTTAGAATTCTCATCCAGAGAGCTCTTTGGCTTCATTAAACCGCAAACCCCAGAATTCCCCAGGATGTTGAAAGTGGAATACAGCACTATATCAGTGTAGTGCGGAAATGGCCTGAGTCTATACTCCAGCCTGCTGCCAATCCTAGGAGACCGCTGACCATGCTTCTTCTACTTCCTGCTGGGGTTCTCAGATCTCCAGGCCTGGCTTTGAATCTCATGGATTGGCCTATCTACTCAGGGTGAAAGGGAAGAATATCAGGGTGAGCATGCTGCCTTAAGAGTTTGTATTTTCTCTGGACCTGGGAAACTCCTGTCCTGGCAAATCCACTCCCTACTGTTCTCCATGTACACCTTATATTTTTAGGATGGAAATGGTCACACAAGCAATGAGAAGGAGCACCAGCTTCTGCTCAGTTAGCAGTATTCCTCTAAGTTCCTCTAAGTTCAATTCAAAGAAAGAGGGCAAATGAATGAGCAGCAGCAGAAGAGGTAGGCCCACTATAGAATAAGGTGTGCCGCCAGTGCTTCTGGGGCCATATTTTTGCCCCTTCTACGCTTCTAATGTTCTTATGCACCTGTGCACTGCATTGGGAGGCTACTAGTGGCTCTCAAACTGTGTGCTGTTGTTGCTTTTCTTGCTGAGGAGCTCTTGACAGCTTTCTGAGGAGCCCTGGGTTCCCCTGTACAAAAACTGCAAAGCAATACTTCAAATTCCCATGTAATTCCTACCCAACTACATTCCTCTGCCCACATCCATAGTGTTCATACTAGAATACAATGTGTGTGTTGACCAGGGGGTGGGGAATATAACTTACCTTGCCCAATTACTGATGCCAGCAAAAATGTCAGAACATACAGCAGTCTGGGAGCACTGGTCTTCATGACTACAGTATGAAATAGCAAAGAAGGAAAAAAGAAGAAGTCAAAACAGAGTCCCAAAAAGAAGTACATACATTTCTTGTGAAGGGCTGTCTACTATTAGGCAGAATGGAACAGCTATCTACAGCAGAAGATGTGAGGCACAGCAGCAACCCATCTGGATTCTTCCACAGGTTTTCTAAGCAATCCTATTCCCCGAGTTCACATTCAGGCAGTGATGATGGATATGGTAGCTACTTATACATCACCCAAAAGAGAGGCCAAAAAAAGTAGATTTGCATAAAACTTGCAGAGGTAAAGTGGCAGATAGAAATGTATTCTATGGAGCAGACACCCATGCCAGCTCAAAGACTCTGCCCTACTTTTTGAACCCCTAGAACTGGACACTGACTAATCTTGGATGCATCCTTCTATCTATCTTGGTTTTCCCAGCTACTGGCCAATCTCTTGGCTTCTTGACTTCTAGACTGCTCATTACCAACATGGCTTCTTTTCATGCCCAGTGAATTATGAGAAAACTAATCATTAGGTCAATGGGTGCCTGTTCCATCTGCTGCCCAGGTTCCTACTTTGGAGAGGGAAATTCAGGGCACTTTGGATGAATTTGCATTTTAAAACTAGACACAGAAGACAGAACTGTTCAAATGGAGGATTGACATCTGTAATGTATGACACAAGGGCACCCTGGTGATGTTTGCTTCTTTCTCTAAAAGCATGCTTGGCTGTCTCACTTTGTCACCTTCTCCCAAAGCATCAGAGACAGTACCAGAGGGACAACCAGCCCAGGGGGACAAAGGCCTGGATCCGTTTACATTGTTATGGCTGCACAAAGGTCTGTTGAACAAGTGTTTTAAATTTTTCAAGATTCATGTAAGGAAGCCTTGGATCACTTGCTGCCCAAGAAGTTCTTGCAAAGAGAGGTTGAGAGCTGCAGTGTGCCCGAGAGGGATAAGCAGGCATTCTCAGCATCCAGCATCACTGTGTTGGATGGCAGTAACCCAGCATGCCATCTGAGAGAATGCCACTCCCATCTGCTGCTCACATTGCTGGAGAAATATGCTCTCACCTGCCCCACAAAAGTTGAGATTGCCACTGTTGAATTCAGCACATCTATGGTAGGACTCTTTGCTCAGCCACCTAAAACTAGATTTTGGCCCTCAGGCCCTATTTTTCTTGCATGATACACCTACATGATATTCTACCCATGTCTTATCTTATATGCATGATGCACATTGTCACTGTGAAGTATTGGCATATAAATCTGAGTGGACACCAAGCAAGTACCAGGTAAGCAGTGAGTAAAAGTGGAAAAGGTATTGGAGACATGATGCCACGATGCCAGCCCCACAGGCCCTAAGTTAGCTGTCAGCCTTCAAATATGGCAGATGATATAGTCCTATTGCCAGTGCTGAAGGAAGATCATTCAGCTGGCCATTTTGGGTAGACATAACAGGAGGGAGATGCCATCTTGTTCTACGTCTGAGGCAGCAGGGGCCTCAATGTCACTGCTCTTTTCCAATATTGTGGCCATTGGGGAGGCGATTTATATAAAAGGTTCACACCAAACAGAGGAGAGAGACTAAAATATCATGAATGATTGTAAAAGATCATGGATGATCATTTCTGAAGGGTTTCTCCTGTCACAAGCATATCAAGAGTTGCTCCTTACTAGAGTGTGTGCACATGTTTTATCTCATTTCCTGGGTACATTTCTTAGTAATTATATACTCATCAACAGTTCTGATGACATTTAAACTCTCAGTGGAAGGTTTCACAGTAAATGCTGTCTGGAAATGAATGTGACAGTGCAGCACTGAGAGATACTTGTGCAGCACAGTATCATCCAGATACCAAATACCTGATCTGGATCTGTTTCTTCGGTCCCACCAGGAATAGGAACTTATGGGAAATGTGATGTCCCTTTGTGTCAGGGTAAAAATACCTAGGATTAGTACAAAAGAGGAGGAAAACTCATTGTATCATATAGATTTTGTGATACAGGTACCCACTGAACAGACGTTGAGACTGTGCCCTTCCTGCAGCACTTTTACACTAGAGATGTGTTATCATGCCCTCCCACTGTCCCAGTTTGGCAGGGACAGTCCTGATGAATCTTCTGCTGTCCTATGTTTTCAGCTGCCTCAGGCTTGCTTTTTTCCTTCCACTTTCCTCCTTTGCTTACTCCAATGGCTACAAATTGAGTTCAAAGTGCACAAGTAGTTTGCACTCAAATTAACTCAGCAGCGGGAAGAGGAGATGGCAGAATCTTGCGCTTTCCAGCAGATTCAGGAAAAAGAAACTGCTGTAGCCTTTCTTCGCTTATCTATTCTTTCTCATTAATAACTTTTGCCATCTTGACCGCACTCTGATGTTGCTTGGCCACATGTATCCTGGTTTTCATCTGTGAAATGTTGAAGGAGATGCATTATACACATGGATGGGTTTGTAGCAAATTATGAATTCTGCTAAGATGGTACAGTATATCAGTACTGCTTTTGTAAAGAAAACATTTGGAAGCTTTTAGGGCTTTTTACATGGCTGGTCAGTAGTACAGAACAGCAGCATTCCTCAATATCTTGACTACCAGGCTGGGAGAGTGCAGCTGATCTAGGGAGCTTTAGAACAAGCACAGAACAGGAGAGGGACATTCTGGGATAACTCACTTTAGCAGACCAAAAAGGCCCTTGGCTGTGGTGCTAATATCCTATGTTCAATTACTTGTAGTTTGTTCGCTTGCTTCCTTGTTTGTCTGCTTATCAGTTAAATTTATACCCCATTTTTCTAAGGTCGCTCTATTCTGGGTAGCCTAACTGGCATTTTAGTAAGATTTGCATAATATGCAAAATTAATAATGAAACTTCTCATATTTTTCAAATTAAGGCCCCCATATGTGAGAGCTTGAGATTGCCACAGTTGAAGAATTCAGCATTAACTGTGGTAGGACTTTTTGCTCTGCCATAGCATAAAACAGCATAAGGACATTATTTATCACGTTGTGTTTCTGTCATTATGTTTCATTCTTGACAGCATTTATACACTAAGCATTGATTAGAAAGACCCAACATAATTGAATAGTTAGAACACAATGAACACAAAGACCCAAGTTCAAATCCTGCTTAAGTACAAAGCTTACGTAATGACCTTGGACCAGTCATTACCAGTCAGCCAATACCTGTTAAGGCTTTTGTGAGGATAAATGGGGAGAAGAGAACCATGTAGAGTGGACTTGCACGTTGCTGATGCAATAGAGATTATACATGCTTTATCAACATTTTATCTGGCACAAGGGTTTTCAATGGTACCATTTTTAGTTCTTTGTTACCAGTTTTATTGCTATTATTTTTCTTACTGATGGCAGAAACTTATATATCTATGAGAACACCACAGGAAACCAGAGAAGTGAAAGTAAACAGCAGGAATTGCAAGGGAAGGAGAGGTTACATTTTCTTCAGTGAGAGAGATTAAATATTTTAATTCCTCTGTCTAACTGATTTTTTTTCATCATAATAAATGTGTTTACCTATGCTGGATCATCTATGCTTTTCTACCTTTTCTACTATTCTATATTTTCTACCACCCAACTGCTATTTGTTAATGACCACAGTCAAGGTCACATTTGTATGTTTAAAGTAATGTTTGCATGTTTTGTATTTCAGTTTTCTTTCACCATACAGATGTGCATGTACATAATAATGTGACATCTGAGTAAACACTCTGTGCATCTGAAGGGGGCTCACCCTATCACAGATAGCATGCGGAAACTGGGGATGTCAGGAATGCTGGATCATGCTGCTCTCCCACTCCCCCCTGAGAGGGTCCCACCATTGCTGCTCCTGTTCATTCTTTTCCTAGCCCCAGCACCTCACCTTGCTGCTCTCTCTACTTGCCACTCTTCCATCGGTTGGCCTCCATCTCCTTCTCACTCATACAGTACTTCTGGTGCTGGTGCTGTGCCTTCCTGTGCAGCTTGCTCCCCTTCTGTCATCCCTAGTCCTTCAGGTTCTGACCCCTCTATTTCCCACCCTCTTGCTTACCTGCATGGAGGGGACTTTTGATGCTTCTTGCTGCTGAGCCCATCTGCTGCTCTGTTACCCTCTACTTATTCGTCCAGCAGTAGTGACTGCCCTTCCTTGCTATTGCACCTGCTCTCCTCTACATCTTCTGCTCATTTGCAGAGCAGTGCTGGGCATCTTCTGGTCCTCCTTGCTGCTGCATCAGCCTGATACTCCTCCCCTTCATCCAAATGCCTGCCTGCTTGCTCACATGATGACCAGGACAGAAAAGCAAATGATGATGGCATACAGGTCAATACAGTGGAGAGACTTCTCCCACCTTAGGAAGCAGCTGGATTTGAGACATCACCATCCTGAAAAGTCTACACCACATCAAACTCCTTATTCTTAAAGTACAATAAGATTTTTGGGTGGCTTTGGTGAATTTGATCGACACAACTCTGTTATTGCTGTTCTGTGCTCTCCAGTTGACTTTGACTTAGGGAAACCTCTTCCACAGGATCTGAGAAATCAGAGGGAAATTCAAACCAAGAGCAAGGATGCTATATGACCAATAGGAGAACATACTGTGTGATCAAGGAAAAATAAAAAGACAATGTAAGCAACATACTGAAGAACTATATAAGACAGATGAAAGGATGATAGATCCATTCAAAGAAGAACCACTTGAAGATGAACCTGCAATATTAGAAAATTAAGTGGAAGTTGCACTCAAAGCACCTGGGAGAAATAAATCATTAGGAACAGATTGCATACCAATAGAGCTATTTCAAGTGACAGAAACAGAACCCATTCAAATACTAACAATTTTGCCAAAAAATGTGGAAATCAAAACAATGCTCCACAGATTAGAAATGCTCACATTCCAGTCCCCAAGAAAGGGGGCATCAAGGGTTATAGTAACCACTAGATGATTGCATTAATCTCACATGTAAGCAAAGTGATGTTCAAAATTTTACAACAAAGACTTTTACCATATGTGGAGTGAGAGATACCAGATGTTCCAAGTTGGGTTCAGAAAAAGAAGAGGCACTAGGCATCATATTGCAAACATATGTTAGATTATGGAATACACCAAAGAATTTAAAGATTATTTCAACCCCTTAGTTTGTGTAGATAATAAAAAACTATGGATTGTTCTTAAAGAAATGGGTGTGTTACAACACTTGATTGTTTGATATATAACCTATATTCAGGACAAGAGGTCACTGGTAGGACAGAATATGGGCAAAGAATGGTAAAGTGGTCAATTGGTAAAGTGGTCAGGAAAGGCTGCATTTTATAATTCTATTCTTTAATTTATAGGCAGAATCTGGAAAGCTGGATTAGACTCAGAAGAAGATGGAAAAACTGGAAGAAGAAATATCAACAATTTAAGATATGCTGATGATACCATACTAGTAGGGGAAAATAGCGAAGACTTGGAACAATTACTGATAAGAAGAAAGTACAAAGGCAGGTTTACAGCTGAACATTAAGAAAATAGAAATCATGATCACAGATGATTTATATAACTTTAAAGCAGATGATGACAACATTGAAATAGTTCAAGATTTTCCACACCTTGGCTTAGTCATTAATCAGAATAGAAACAGCACTCAAGAAATCAGAAGACTAGGAGTTGGAAGGGGAGCTATGAAGGAACTAGATAAAATCCTCAACTGTAGAAATGTATCACTGAATACCAAAATCAGGATTTTCCATGCCATCATATACTGATGCCTGTGTATGGCTGTGAAAGCTGGACAATGAAGAAAGGTGATAGGAACAGAATCAACTTACTTGAAATGTGACACTGGAGGAGAGTTCTGTGCATACCATGAATGTAAAATAGACAAATGAATGGGTCTTGGAGCAAATCAAGCCTGAACTCTCCCTAGAAAGCCAAAATGACTAAATTGAAGATATAGTACTTGGGCATATGAGGTAACATGACTCACTAGAAAAAACAATAAAGCTTATCAAAGTGCGTGGTAGTAGAGAAAAAGGAAAACTGTATCAAAGGTGGATAGACTCGATCAAGGAAACCACAGCTCTGACTTTGCAGGACCTGAGCATGACTGTTGATAACAGGACGATTTTGAGATCTCTCATCTGCAGGAGTGCCATAAGTCAAAGCTGCCTCAATGGCAATTAACAACCATGATAAACCTAACCCAACTGTTGGAATATATTTTTCCTCCTCAATGACACCCTTTCATATTTTACTTCCACTTATCCTCCATATAAATCTCTCCTGCATCCCCACATCTCTAAGCAAAGGATTTGATTCCCTGCTATTGATTATACTAAACAGGGAATGGAGTGGATTACTTATTAATGCATTGCAGATGCCTTAATCTCATGTACACATTTACTTAGGTGTAAGATCCATTTCACTTAATATGATAAAAGACTCAGGAAGTAATATGAAGTGCTACACCTTATACTCTGTACAAGTACTATGTCTGGATCTGACCTGACTCACTGTGTTCTACTAAGTGTGTTTAGGAGTTCCAGTCTTGATCACAGCTAACTTTTACAAGATTGGAAGCTTTGTGGTTAACAGAACCTGGTCTAGGCAAAAACTTTGAAAGATGGGTGAAGTTGCAAGGTGGGACTTTTTTTGTACTGCACTAGAATAAATACACAAGGCTCCGGCTACCTAGTGCCTATCAGATTGGACATTCATTCCAAAACCTTCTTTCTTAACTTTGAACCATCCTGACATGGAGAACAATTCAAATACATACATGTGTTACCTGATTGCATCATGATCTTCTTTGTCTTCTAGTGCCACAAGTCATGTTGGTGTTGCAATATTGATAATGGCCACTCAGGCAATGCCATGAGTAGGATCACTGGTCTCAAATCCTGCCTGTGGCCTCTGGATGTTAGCCTTGTATAACAGGCAGTTGACAGCATTGAAGTTCTGAGCTGAGTGTCTAACTTCTCATGTTCACTCACTCTTAGTGCTTACCTTAACACAGGAAGCAGCAGCTCATTTGTCTCAGAGTGAGATGAGCGCCCCTTCAAGTATTACTAGGGCTCAGAAGGCCAACAGCAAGAAAGCCCCAGACCACACTGTATCCCACTTCCTGATTTGTAAAGGTGATGTGATTGGGTGGAGGGAGAGTGCCAAAGCTGCAGAGCTCAGAGGAGTCACCAGAGACTGAAACTTAGTCCGAGAGTAAGTCTGAAGTTCAGATGAGAATATGCCTCTTCTAATAACCTTGTGCTCTAACCACATGGCCCTCCTGAGCCAGAAAGGGTCTCAAGACATCTCCTGATAATGTCCACCAAGCCATGCCAAGGCCTAGGAGCAACTTCAGTTTCATTCAATGGCAGGATGAATTGCATGGAGGGGCTGTTGAGGACCCATAACCAGAGATATCAGAACTTCTTCAAGTCTGAAATGAAACAAAGACATGCGTATCTGTCTGTCTGTGTGACTCAGTGACTCATCTTTGAGGCTGGGGCTATCCCTGTTCTGAGCAATGAGTTATGAAATCACTAGTTGTTTTACATTTTAACGGCAGACCTGGGGCACAGAATAAACCTTGTTCACAGGGCCTTCTTTCTTATAGTTGCAACAGAACATAAGAACTCAGTTGGATGAGACCAAGGGTCTAACTCAGGGATTGAGGATGTGAGGCCCTTTGAAGTTAACTTCCTGTAACACTGCAAATAGTCAGAAGCAGTGAGACACCCAGTCCATTAAATATTTTGAGGGCTACATCTTATTATTCCTGGCCCAATCTAACCCATCATTCTCTTCCTATGGTGACTAACCAGATGTGTGTGGACTGGTAGAGAATGGGGGCAGGGAGCTGAGAAGTATCCAACTATGTTCCTATAGCTGGATGCACAGCAATGACATTGTCAAAAGCTCTGGAAACCAGTGAGGAACAACTTAAGGAGCTGGGTTTAGCTTGGAAGAGAGAAGACTGAGAGGCAACATGATGATCCTCTTTAAATACCTGAAAAAAAGCCATTTAGAAGATGGAGCTAGCTTGTTTCTGCTGTTCCAGAGACTTCCAATAAGAATCGAAGGATTCAAATTACAAGAAAAGAAATTTCAACTAAACATTAGGAAGAACTTCTTTACTATAACAAGTATTTAACAACAGGATGCCTTGAAGGGTGTTTGGCTCTCTATCTTCAAAGTTCTTTAAATAGAGGTTGGATGGGCACCTTTCAGGAGTGCTTTAGCTGGGTATTCCTGCATGGCAAGGGGTTGGACTGGATGGCCCTTGTGGTGTCTTTCAACTCTAAGATGCTATGATTTCCCAGGACCTTCGAAGGAACCTCCAGAGGTCCCAAAAGATACCTTATCCATATGCATCCAGCTACAGGCACATAACTGGATGCTTCTCTGCTGTCCCCCGCTTTCCACTGGCTAGTAAATGGCTGTATTGGGGAGGCTGTAGCCTGTAAAAGATTAAGTGTGTGTGTGTGTGTGTGTGTGTGTGTGTGAGAGAGAGAGAGAGAGAGAGAGAGAGAGAGAGAGAGAGAGGATATGTGGTGTAGTTTACGATATGTTTCTTGATCAAAGATCTCAGCCATTATCAGTATTGTATATCTTAGCTGAACTTTAAGACTCAGTACACTAATACTCTAAGGTGACAGCATCAAGACAAAAGTTGTGTGAAATGAATCGCCAACATTGGGCACTCAACAACAGCCTTTAAAAACTGTTTTGGATTTTTTTCCCCCTTCAAACAGCAGATTTTACAAATGTCTATGCTGTGGGGTTCTGATCCTAGAGCTACCTTTCTGAACTTGGGCTGGATTAATGCCCTCTTTAGATTTCCAAATTTCTTCAGATTTAATGCAAATATGTAAAAAGAAAAGTCATAGGCCATTTCCACACTATACTGTTATAATGCTATTATTCTACTTTCAACATCCTGTGGAATTCTGGGGTTTGTAGTTTACTGAGGCCAAAGAGCTCTCTGGCTGAGAATTCTAAATGCTCCTCCCTAAACTGCAAACCCAGGATTCCATAGGATGTTGAAAGTGGAATAATAGCACTAGAATAGTGTAGGGTGGAAATGGTCATAGTTACTTTTGAAGTTGTGCCAGACTCGTTTCCTTTGGTTTGAGGAAGTCTCCTTCTGGAATTTTGACTTTGTACTTTGAAATTGGGCACTGTTACGTAGATGGCAACCAAAACCACTCTGTCAAATTCTGAACTATCTACCATGATTGCCTGATGAGTTACGACTTGGTCTCAGTTTTTGCTTCTGTTGAGCTCCTATATTGAATTTTAACTTGAAGTCTGGGCAGACAGACATTCTGGATGATGATGATGATGATGGTGATGATGATGATGATGATGATTGATTCTCATCTATACAATTCAAGAGTAAGGGTAATAATAGGGCTTAAATATCCCAAAGGCACCAGATCCTATCTGATCTTGGAAGCTAAATAAAGTCAGCCCTGGTTAGTACTTGGATGGAGGCCACAGATATATTTCAGGAGCTGTAGGCTATATTTCAGAGGAAAGAGCCAGCAAAACCATCTTGGAGTATTCCTTGCCTAAGAGAACCCTATGAAATTCATGGGGTCACCACAAGTCAACAGGTAACAGGCAACTTTACACGCCAGGGTAATAATGGAAATGGATTCCATAACTGAGCAAGAGTAGAATTTATTACATCCAACAAATTTTGAATCCATTAATACGATTAATATGTACCTACAAGTCACAGTTGGTTTATAGTGACTTCATTACATTTATAAGTTTTCTTAAGCAAGGTTTTCTTAAGCGAGCTAGTTTTGCCAGCTTCTTCCTCTGAAATATAGCCTACAGCACTTGATATTATGATTCACCTTCCAAGTACTAACCAGGCCTGACCCTGCTTAGTTTCCAAGGTCATATGGAATCTGGTGCCTTTTGGGTATCTAGGCCTCTGTTAATATATGTTAATATCCCTTGGCTAAGTTAGATAGGTAGAGAGTAGGGAAGAGAAGGTGTTTATGATCCATTTGATGTCCCTCCTAGATCTTTCTTCCATGATAAGTCACAGCTACTGATTCTTGATGTGTCTTGGGGTGAAATGTATGAATACCTCTTCAGCTCTCATGGTTCCATTTTATGGAATCCTGGGATCTGCAGTTCAGTGAGGTACTTAGAATTCTAAGAGAGGTCTAATGCATCAGTGGAGTAGACCAGAGCTATTTAAAAAGAATTCAGAAGCTGAAATCCTATTTTGCTGGTGGAGTTATGCAGAAGGAGGAGGAGAAGGCATAGGCCACAAAAAGAAAAGAAGAGAAAAGAGGTGGTAGAAGTAGTGGAAGGGGTCCTTGGCACCAAGACAGCGTAAGGACTGGTGGCCTCCCACATGGAGTTTTGGCTCTGAGGACCCCTTGAAGCCAGGAATTTGAGAAAAAGGTGTCTTGGAGTCTGCTGCTTCTTCCTCTCATTGCTGGTATTGCTAGTACCAGCTTCCCCATACAAGCAAAGAGATGATAAATCTGCTTGCACAGGAAAACTGTTGAGCAAGCAGTTTGCCATTGGGGGATTCTGGTATAAGTGTGAATTGGAATGAAAAATCCCAGGCTTCCACAGGAGAGCATCATGGCAGTTAAAATGATATTGAACTACTAAAGCTGAATAGTGTCGATAGTATGGAATAGTATGGAATTGTTGCTGTTGCGCACTCTAAGTTGTTTTCGACTTATGGAAACCCTAAGGAGAACCTATCATGGAGTTTTCTGGGGCTGAGTGTGTGTGATGCACCCAAGGTCACCCAGCAGTTTTCCATGGCTGAGTGGGGAATTGAAACTTGGACCTTTCCACACTACACTGTTATAGTGCTATTATTCCACTTTCAACATCCTGTGGAATTCTGGAGTTTGTAGTTTACTGAGGCCAAAGAGCTCTCTGGCTGAGAATTCTAAATGCCCCTCCCTAAACTGCAAACCCCAGGATTCCATAGGATGTTGAAAGTGGAATGATAGCACTGTTACAGTGTAGGGCAGAAAGGCCCTTTGTCTTCTGGGTCATAGTCAAACTCTCAAACCATTACACCACTCTGGTTACCTATAGCAAGGAATGCTCTCCCTTTAAAGTCCTGCTTGGTGCTAATGCCTTTGTCATTCTAGGGCCAAACAAAAACATGGCTATTTGCTAAAGCTTTGAGGTCATGATTTTCTCTAGATCTGCACAGGAGTGGTTTTAAAACATTTTAACTGTTTTAAGCAGCCCTGTTTTAAGAGCTGAATGGTTTGATGTTTTCAGCCTTTAAATTATTTGTACTGTTTTAAACTGCTGAAATTCATTTTAGTGTAGGTTTCTCTGAGATCGTCACATATGCATGTGCACGTGTGCCTTCAAGTCTCACATATCAGAGGGAAATGATGATGATGATGATGATGACGATGATGGAAAGAGGATGTGGTCTGAAACTACTCAAAATAGCTTATATATTCCTCACTCTTTCTTCAAATGTACTCTAGGGAACTGTGGTTCAGGAGAGTGGATTTCAGATCTCTACCAGAAAATTCTACATATGCTGCTAATGGAGCCATGGCAGTTAAAGCCAAATCAGCTATGACGGTCAGCAAGGTATAGTGATTTGGATGACAATTCTGTAGACCAGGGTTCAAACCCCTGTTTGCCCATTGAAACTCACCGGATGACCTTGGGAGAGTCACATTCTCTGAATAAATCTTGCCAAGAAAACCCCATGATAGGTTTGCCTTAGAGTCAACACAGTCCTGAAATGACTTGAAGGCATACAACAACAAAGCACAGATACCCCTTTAGTTTCAGTGGTAAAGTTGGAGCCATTTATGTCCATCTAATTTGGTTTGCCAAGTGATCTCATGGAGTGCCAATGGGATAAGGAGACTCCAGAGGTATTTCTCAAGAGGATCGCTGAAAAAGGGCTTTGTAAACAGCTCTGCAAGAACATTGCATTCCTGTATAGTTTCACTCCTTTCAGTGGTGAATGCCTGCAGGATCATAATCCAAATGAGATCACTATAAAATTCCACGGTTTGAAGAAGTAAAATTATATCTTTGGGAGAGGGAGTCTAAAAGAGAAGGGGGACTCTAGCCAGCCCTGAAAAGGTTGAAAATGGTCAGTGGCCATAGCCTATTGAGTGTTGGGGAAGGGGTGACAGAAGATGAGGAGGACAAAATGAAGTATTGTGGAATAGGGTATGGCTGGCATAATGAACAAGAAAATGTTGCACTCCAACATTTTGTTGCTCACTCCATATGTGGAATCTACTTTTGAAAACTAGACAGAATCAATTTTTGAGTAGTGGACAGGGTAGTCAACAGATCAAACAACTCCCCCCACCCGAATTTGTTCATCAGTTTTTGATGATAATCTTAATGATAACATGATCTGTAAAGAAGCAGCAGGTGGAACTGCACAGCACTGTTATCTGTCACTGCCTGCAGATCAATGCTAAGGGCACAGAAATAAGGCTTTTAAAACACACACACACACACCCAAACTGGCATCCCTGTGGGTCATGCACTTTGTTTCACAGCAGTCCAGATACCTTTCATCTCTTTTCTGTCATATGAGCGTCACCTGGATTATAAACCAGTCAGAGTAAGCACTACTGTGGTTGAAGCCAAAACTGAAAAATCAATAGATGTTAGACTCTGCTGAAATGATCACATCTGTTCTTAGCTTGGGAAAGTTACTCTTTGGACTGCCACTCCCTAGTTCTGGCAAAAAGGTTCATTTTGAGAGCTATAGCTTCAAAAATGGCCTTCCCATGTTCTGATCTGTCCTCAACTCTCTCAGGTTCCCAAGGCTCTTTTGGCCTAGCAGGAAGTGGCAGCTGCATGGGGGGAGGGACCGGTTTTTGACCTCACTGCTTGATAGACCACATTAGTGTGAAAATAAACATTGAAGATGCTTTCAGCTTATTTTCAGTGAGGTGTTAACATTTTTTTGTTTGGGGGTATTTTGGAGGAGAGAAGTTGGGGGAATTGTGGGACGGAAAACCATTTTCACCAAAATGTTGACGAATCAGAGTGTTTGGCATCTTGAAAGTACCCTGGGGTGCTTGGTGGCAGAAACAAAATGGGGTTGAGACCTCCAATGATTCACAAGTTGCATTCCCTCCCACTCCAGGCCTAGTGCATGGGTGGGCAACTGTGCAGGGGTTGCATACCTGCCAATATTGCAGAGATGAAAACCAGGATCCTTGGCCAAGAGACACTGGAGTGTGGCCAAGGTAGGAAAAGTGGTTAATGAATAAGAATTCATAAGCTAGGAGTGGTTGCAGAACTTTGCTTTTGCTTCAGTCTACCAGGAAGGGCAAAATTCCACCCCTCCTCTCCTCTCCCTCTGCTGAGTTAATTGAGTTCAAACTACTTTTGCACTTTGAACGCTTGTTTGCAGCAACTGAAGTAAGCTGAGGACAACGAGGGAAAGTGGTGGGGGAGAGAGAAATTGGGACATTTTTAAAGCAGCTTGTGATAAAGGGCTCTGCCATTATCTGGCAATACAACTGAGACGTATAATTTCTCCTCCAGATAAACAAAATGATCTGATAGTTTTAGGCTACCCTTATTGAGGGTCACCGTGAGACAGGAGCAACAGAGGTTGTGGTCTCTGTGGTCAACAGAGACCTTTCCACAACTTACCTTTTCTTGGCGCGGGGGAGTGGGGATCACGCAAGCAGCCTCTTGCGAGAGGCTCTCGCATCCCTGCTGCATCAGCTCCGCAGGAGTTGCCTGTCGGCCAGCAGGCAACATAAGGGCTCTGCCTCTTCCTTCTGCAGAGCAGCCATGTATTTTCCCAGGCTGTGCTGGGGGAGGAAGCATGAGGGCCACGGCTCTGGAGCTCCACACGCAAAGTAAGTGTGCGTGGGGCCCCGGAACAATGCGCTATCGTGCACCATTTTTGGCTACAAGCTGAAAATGAAATAGTGCGTGATCGGTGCCTACCGGCCCCAGCAGCATTGCGCGATTGCGAGGACGACGTCTGAGACGCTCCTCACAATCGCTCGACACTCTGCAGGCCCTTTCGCATGAGGGCCCATGAGATGCAATTGCCCAATGAGGATGACCAGTTTGGAGAGAAGTGTGGAAGCTTTGAGATGCTTCCAAGATGAGAGGTTATAATTTACCCCAACCTGTATGCCCCCTCCACAAGTTGTCCAGATATACCTTAAAAATGGCAGCCAGAAGTAATATTAGAGGCCCTTTCAAACTAGACAAATACAGTGCTATGATTCCATTTTAACGTACATGTCTGGATCTTATAAAATCCTGGGGATTTGTAGTTTGTTGAGGGAAAAGAGCATTCTGGGTGAGAATTCTAAATACGCTGACCTGCACAGCTCATCCCAGTATAGTGCTATAATAATGTAATGTGAAAGGACCCTGTGGCACATCTGGCCACCATTTTGGCTGGGAAATGGGGAAAAAAAGGTATTGGAGGGCTTCTGAGGGGCATGGGGTGGGAGATAGTTGTGTTGGTACAATTTAGGTGCAAAAATCACCTGAAAATTGCACATTGAATTTTTTTTAAAAATGGTGGAGGTAGAGGTCTTTTAGGATTGATGGGGGCTTCAGGGCCACAAAAAATGGGGCCAAGGGACACATGTGACTTATGGGCTGCAGTTTTGCCATCACCGGCCTAATAGCTGTGCACAACCATAAAGCTTCCCAGACTTGTGTTGCATGAAGCTCCTTTGAGAGTGATGTGAGTCAGATTCTGTAGCAAATCTTTTTTATATATTTGTTTATTAATTGGATTTTTATCCTGTCTTTCTCTCTAGATAGCAAATATTAACAAGTACCAACAACCAGGGAACTACTTCAGCTTTGGGTTATCCTATGTTGTGGCTGGAAACCTTCGTTGCCAGCAGCACCCAGGATGCACTGATCAAAAAGCAATGCAACCATCAGCTATTTGATCAGATATCTGCTAAAACAAATCCAGTGATGAAAGGCAGGTAAGCAAAAGGAAGCAAGAAGTGCCTGGATTGTCTGAAGCCATGGGGTGACCACTAGCTTTGCAAACTGATAGATAGGAATTGCCTCACCAATACCTGAGCTTGGGAAAGTTGCTGTTTTGGACTATGTTTCCCATCATCCACCAGCCAGCATGATCAGTGATTCTGGGAGTTGTAGTCCAAAAAGTAAGTTGGATAAGGAACCCAAGCTCATTTTACAAAGGGAGGAACGGCTCTTGTATAGCTTGTTTTGCATGATGTGACCTCCCTGAAAGCAAGAAGTCAAAATACTGAGTAAAGGAGTGAACGTAGAAGTGGTGGAGAAAGAGATATTGGAGTCCCACTCTTAAAGGTAGGCAAAAATCAGCAATGACAGTCCTGACAGGAAAGGGAAAATCTGCCAGGTTTGTTTTTTTCTTATATGCAAATTACAAGCACCACCAACAGTATCCCTCAATTACTTTCAGTCTTGATTATGAAAATATTTTTACCATTTTTTCTGTTGTTTGAAATGTACCTCAAGCAAAATTGTCATGCACCTACACTGGCCAAATTCAATAGGCGCAACCATTTCCAGCAAAGAAAGGAACATGTTCTTGCCTGCTATATTACTGTTAAAGAAGATGTCCCTCTTGGAAAAAAGAAATGGTAATCAATCCTAGTTCAGTATAAACATACTCGTACGCAGGGATTCAAACTGAACTTTTAAGAGTTTGCAAGGTCTGAGAATATTCAACCTTGGACTTGCAAGTAGTACTTCTAGAATAGAATAGAATAGAATAGAATAGAATAGAATAGAATAGAATAGAATAGCAAAACAGCTGGATTGAGATAGATCCAACATGTAACAAAAGGATTTTCCTCTTGCCTATTTTATGACATTATTTTACTGAACCTATATCCGCACTAAATCATCAGATGAACACCTTTCTCCATTATACCTGTTTATGTATGCTTGCATGCAAAATCTGTCTCCTACCTTTGTTCTTTTGACTAGTCTTTCTTACCATAATTAAGATGATAGTTATCATCACACGAATGTGTTCTGCAGGTCTGCATAACCCTTCCAATATATATATTTGTCCACAGAGGCATTACTCCATGTATCAGGTGAGGTGGACTAGAGTGCGTGAAAGTTTATGGTAATGGGCGTGGGGGGAAAACAATCTTTAATTTCAAAGGTGCTACTGGATTACTTTACGCATTTTTTATGCTAAAACAAGCTAACAAGACTATGACGATTTCTGCAGTACATTGTTATAGTGTTGTTATTCTACTTTCAACAACCTATGAAATCCTGGGTTTTGCAGTTTAGGGAGAGGCATCTAGAATTCTCAGCCAGAGAGCTCTTTAAACTACAACCCCAGAATTCCACAGGAAGTTGTTACTGCCCTGGCTAGTCTGAGCTTTGGGGATATTAAAAGATATCCCTTGATATCACAATTCGGCTGCACTTCTCTATTCCTCTCCACGTGCTTGCGAGGCCACCAGACAAGCACGTAAACAAGCTCGGCCGTTAATAACCGTAATATTCAAACTACAATACAGGCAGGCCAGAAATAGCTGACTCACTGCTTTAGGAGACCTCCAGGCACGTACTCTAATTAAGTATGCACGCCACTTACAAAAGAGCCTCTGCCCCGCGATGGCAACTTGATGGGTAAACTATACAATCCCCAAGTACTCTGTGTTTGCATACTGGCTACTCTATTGAGAACCGCTGCGATAACTCAATCATTCAGATTCTGACCTTTCGGAAGCTTTGTCTCCAACTCCAAATCTATTGTTTTCCCCCAAGTACAGCAGAGCCTGCAGTCACAATTCTCCTTATAAAAACCCTTGATTCCGAGACCTTCCTTGGATCGCTCCCGAGTTTCATTCCGCCTTGCTGCCGCTTTGCTTGGCGAGCCTCCCCTCAGCTCCACGTGCTGAGCTACATCGCACCCCAGCTTCGCTCTCTATTTTTCTGGGCTTCAGGACAGGTGAAGTATCACCCAAACCAGCAATCCCTCTAAAAATCCCTCTATACCACTCCAACCTTTATTTTCTTTAGTTATCTTGTATGAGTGTGTCGCATACACTGTTTTGCTTGTATTTAATAAACATCATTTATTATTTCAACTTCTGTGTTCTCCTTGACTCGACCCGACCCCGTAGACATAGGGTTCAAGATCTCGCTACGTTACCCTGCCTCTCGTAACGTTAAGCAGTGCTCTGAGCTAATTTTCCCCAACTTCAGTTGAGCACATTTTGGTGTCCCTCCCTGGACCCCCAGTTCACAGGGTAACAAAGTTGAAAGTGGAATAATAGGACTACAACAGTGTAGTGTGGAAATGGCCATAGACTGCTGTCTTCAGTCCCACCACCTTCACAGACATGACTGCTAGGGACATAGGGTCGGACCTTCTTGCTGGCTGCCCCAGGCTGTGGAATTCCCTTCTTAGGAAGGCTAGAATGGCTGCCTCTTTGCTGTCCTTCCAGTATCAGGCATAGACTTTTAAAAAAAATTCTAACAGTCTTTTGAGAATGTTTTTTTTAATGCACAGAAATGGAAAAGCATGGCTATTCCTTTGTATTAAGACTGACTGTTGAAGATAATGGATTTGGCAGAAATGGATAAATTAACTCTTTCAATTAAGGAAGGATCATTGTTAAATTTAAAAATGATGGGGTAAATTGATTATATGTCTAAGAGACTGTTGGGGGGGAAAAGTCAATTATTGGTTGTGAAGGTCAAGCTTATAGTTATTAAATACTAGACAGTGGTATGATAATGATAGACACATTAGAAGAAGTATATGTTATAGATTATCTTAGAACCAAAAGCTGATGAGTTAGAAGTCACTGATATGTGTTTTCAGTTTAGTTATAGTTTAGTTTAATTTAGTTTTAGATTAGCTATTAGAGTTTCGTTGTCTGTTTACTTAGTGTTTATCTTTTCAATCCCCTATATCTTGTCTTATATATTAAATACATGTTAATTTTTTTTAAAAAAAGAGAGAACTGAATGTTTTTAATGGAGACATTTTTGTTTTTTTTTTACTGTTTTAACTTTACTTTTACTTTAACTTTACTTTTAAAAACTGTTTTAATTTTTTTTAAAAAAATGTTGCTGGTACCTTAATTCGATTTTAATATGGACCTTTTGTGTTGTTTTAATTGTATTGAATTTGGGGAGAAAGACAGGTTATAAATAGAGTTAACAACAAAAATAGTAATGATGTCCAAACAATTTTTTTAAAAACATTTGGCTTAAACCCTCTGCTACTCCCTAGCAAATAGAAAAATGAGATAAGCATAAAATGTGGCCAGAATATCACTAAGAAGGAATGAGCTTTGAAAAATATGCTATTTTACATTCTGTGAAAATAACCTGTGGGTTGCCCATGCTTTTCATGCAAAACATTCCAGGTTTCTTTTCTGACATCTCCAGATATTGATGGGAGAGACTCTTGTCAAAAACCAACAATAACCACTGCTAGTTAGCATAGATGAAAGATCTTGACGTTGAAGCCCTGTCATTCTGACCTCAGAAGTCTCCCTGGACTGTATATTCTTTGCCAAGGTCATGCTCTCATTTTGTACCACTTCATACTCAGCTTTCTCCCTGCCTGGTTCAAGGTGTGTGTTTTTTAGGGATGGGATGAATCCAGAATTTTCCGAATCTGAATCCGGATCTGAATCCTTGGAGGGTTCTGGGAATCCATAAATCTCATGAATCTTGAATCTTTTGAATCCTTTTTTTAAAAAAGGGTTTAAAAACCAAGGAAAAGAAGGATAATCTTGGGCAAGACACACTCTCTCAGCCTTAGCAAAAGCCTAGAAATCTGGCCAGGACAATTGTCATAGTTTTGCCTCAGGATCTCCCTAGATTGAAAATGATATGAAGGGCCTTTGTGCACAGGCAGGAAAATGTGGATTAATCTCACATTTTCCTGCCTGTGTGAAGAGGACCACTACAGTACAGAGATAATCCAGGTGAAAACGAGATTTTGTTTGCATAGCTCCTTATGGCATCCTGGGGGTTGTAGTTTGATGGTGCACCAGCACACTTTGGCAGAGAAGGCTGTGACACCTTGTAAAACTACAAGTCACAGAATTGCATATGAAATAGCTTTGCAAGGGAGCTACGCAAAGGGATCTTTCAGCTGTCCTTGAAATCTCAAGAAGACTATACTTTCCAGTCAAGTGCTGAACTTAAATATTAAATGTTGTATTTAAATATCTTAGAATACAAGCCCAGATGTAATTTCTGAACTTGTTAGCAAAGGTCATTATTACTCCAAGGGAAAAACTCACCTCCTTGCCCTCTCCCCTTATGTGTCTGGTCTCCCAGGTTTTCAGGCATCCCAGTTTCCAACAAACAATTTGGTTGGTGGATTCAAAAGATTCAGTTTGCCTATTTTGGCACAGGGATTTGGATTTGCAAATTCGAGTATTCGGTTGGCCCATCCCTAGTGTTTTTAAATGGGCAATTGGACACAAAATTTGCAGTTGAGGGAAACTGTGAAGTTGGAAACAATATATTAGCTATAGGGCATTGGAATAGATGTTTACAACAGTGTGGGTATGTCAAAAGCCTTGCTTTAAAAGCTTTTAATGATTATAAACAACTAGGTTTTAAAAAATACTTGGAATTCACAAATGATTACTATGAATTCCTAGTATTTTTTAAAGCCTAGTTGTTTGAGAGGTATCAGTTCTGATGACATGCATTTAATGAGAAAACAGGAACAGATAGGTAACTTGGTTATTGAACTAAGGCAGATTTGTGCTGCTTGATGCTATGAAGAGGGGATATAGAGTGATTCTTTGAACGTGTATACTTTATGCAGTATGTATCTGGACCTATCTGTGTGTCTGGACATATGTGTGTGAATGCACGCAGCTCCATATGTATAAATGTGGTGCATCTGAGTATATATGATGCATGTGTATAAATGTGTTTGTATGCCTGGGAACATGCATGCTAATGGAATGTGCAGGTGTGTGTATTTATACTTGGGTCCTTCTTACTTTGGGCTGACACCAGTATGTGATCCCCAACCACTTCCTCCTGAACAAATGCAGATTTCTGGAGAAACTTCTGTTACTGTAGTGTCTAGTCCGAACTTGAGGTATATTAGATATCATTTGATATCAAGAATTTGGCCTTCACTACCCATTCCTCTCCACATGCTTGCGAGGCCCCTGGACAAGCACACACACAGGCACGGCCGAAAATAGCTGAACTATTCAAAACAAAATCCAGGCAGCCAGTAATTGCCAGACTACAGCTTTAGGAGACCTCCAGGCAAGTACCTCCTTAAGATCACATTATGTATGCACGCAGTTTACAAAAGATCCACTGCCCCGAGCAGGCAGCTTGCCAAGCAGACTATCCAACTCTCAAGCACTCCACGTTTGCATACTGTCTACGCTATTGACAACGCTGTCATAATTCAATCATCTAAAGTATTGACCTTTCAGAGGCTTTGTCTCCAGCCCGAAACCCATTGTTTTCCCCGGGAACGGACTAGCCTACAGGCACATTTTCCCCTATAAGAACCCCTGATTTTGAGTGTCTCATCGGATCGCTCTGACTTTCATCCCGCCTTGCTGTCGCTCTGTTCGACGAGCCTTCCCCTCAGCTCCCACGTGCTGAGAATCTCCGATACTGTGGACTTTTCTTCTGATAAACTGGGCTTCAGGATCAGGTGTAGTATTTCCCCTGAAAAATCCCTCTTAAACTCCTCTATCCAACTCCTACCTTTCTTTCATTAGGTCTGTGTGAGTGGTTGCATACATACGTATTGACTGTGTCTCAAAATAAAGGAAAACAATTATTATTTACTTCTGTTTGATTATTGACTCGGCCTGACCCTGTAGACATTGGGTTCAAGATCTCGCTACGCTGCCCTGCCTCTCGCCTTGCTAACTAGTGCTCTAGCTAATTCCCACTCCCCATTATTTTGAGCACATTGAGGTGTCCCTCACAGGACCCCCAGAAATCAGGGTAACACTTCCCCAGACTTCTGCAGCCCCAGCCTTGATATAGACAGTACTGATCTAGGTAGACCAATGTTCTGAATTAGTACAGATGTCCTGTGTTCTTTATACACCAGGAGAGGGTATAGCTTGCAGTTCCAGTTTCTCCATGCTCTAAATATATATACATAAAACAGAACACTGGCTCTGAGGATCAGTCATAGAGGTGCTCTTTGGGTTATCTTTTGTTCTCCATCTTATCATATCTGGAACCTCATGCAAAGATTTTGCATGTACATTAAACACCACCACAAATTTATATTTAGACAAAAGTCCTGTCCAACAGACAATTTGTTTTCCTTCCTTGTCATTTCTGGTAATTGTGATTCAACTTACAGAGATGCCATCCTTCTAAGAACTGGTTTGTTTCCTTAGGGAAGTTTCCCATGTGCTGATGCACACAAAACTGACGCATTTGGGGTGAAACTGCAGGCATTTGCAAAGGACTGCATGGATCCACAGAATGTTGTACAAGTGTTTCCATTCCTCAGTGCACTGCAGCAGTATAAATGAATGTGCCTAATGCCTGATATCATCTCTCACTTGATTCTATGGCTATCTTCCCTATGGCTGCCGTATGCAAGTTGTTCAGAATGAGTTTGATATCAGGGCCTAGAATGCAACAATGTTCTTCCAGGCCTCCTTGGCTGTTCCTTTTTGTTGGATAACAAAGTTGTTTATGTCGACAGCCTCTTCTGGGGCTCATAAATTAGCCTGCTGTCTCAGATGTGGTATAAGACACTATTCTATTACCAGTGTTGAAATGATGATTCAGTCCAGCCAGCTTTTTCTTGTTGAAATGGGCAGGGGGGCCACTTTGTCCTTTGCCTTAGGCCGTAAAATGTATGGGATGAATACACTGAAATTGAGCATGCAAAACCTTGAAATATATGGCTTCAAAGAGGAAGATGTTAACCTGTCTAGATTTAGAATGACTAGGGTGTTTGTGGTGTGTTGGTTAGTGAATGGAAGTTTGTTTTATTCTGAATATTCCTTATTTATTTTTGACCAGACAAAATGCTTGATTTTTTTTCTAGACTGGTCACTTTAATGACATTTTAACTTTCCTTATACAGTTACCCTTAATTAAATTAGCCCAAAAGAAAAAGCGGCAAGTTCACAAAGAGGGTCACTGCCTTCTAAAGAATTGACCTTTTGAATTTCTTGTGCTGCTGGTAGCCTTTCTCTCTCACACGTATTGCACAACATGCATGTGTGTATTCTCTTTCAATCACGCTCTACACCTATGCACCCACACCCACACCCACATCTACACCTCTTTGCTACAAACTCCGGGAAACAGAGGAAGCTGCGTGGGTGGTGGAGGGGCTTGTGGTCCAAGATGTGTGAACTATAGCCGAACAAAATATTTATAGTTAAAACAGGCAGTGGAAAGTAACTGAAGTGCGGTATGCAGTGCAGGCCCATTGGCTTGGCGTTTGCGTCAGTGACCGTTTCCGTTTTTCTTCTTATCTTTGTATCTGGCCACTTCACTTCCCCCACTCCACCTTCCCCTCTAATTGCTTCTAAAACTCAAAATGAAATGAGACCAATTTTTTTTAAAGCATAAATATTCTTATGTGGGGTGGAGAGGAATGCGTGTTATGTTTCCATCTTTTCCAATATTCAGAGCTGACCCAACCATTAGGTGAAATGAGGAGGCTGCCTCTGGTGGCAGATGTTGGGAGCAGACAGCCAAATGTTGGAGAGAGCTGTGTGATATATGGCCTGTCCTGCGCTCCTTCCTCTCCAAGCTAGCTTGCTGTTTCATAGCCAGTGTTGAAGAATGAGTGAACTGATAGCCCATTTAGCTGTTACACTTGGAATGGGAGCCCGTGGCATCTTGTTCTCCACCTCAACTAGCATACTGTCCTGGGTTGGAACTTCTACGGGTTGAAACCTGGTGTGGTTTAAGTCAGCCCTTCTCAAAATGGTGGTCTGCGGACTGGTGTCAGCCTGCTAACCACTGGCTCCTGGTCCACAGCAAGTTTCCAAGAACAAAAGGAAAGCAGTTTTAGCCAATGGGCACAAACATAATTCCAGTCCTTCACATGTGGCAGGAGGCAGGAGAAGCCTGTCAGTGTCCCACACCAGATTGGTTAGGAAGCATTGGTCTAAGTCAGCCTTTCTTGAGCTGATGCTCCTTATATGTATGGGATAATGACTATCATCATCCCCAGCCAGGAAGTATAGTACAGTCAAATACCTATGGAAGGAATCAGATTAGGAATGACCAGTCTAGGTTTACAGCCATGGAACTGGAAGGCATGTTCACCTGAATAACTCTGACAATCAACATTTTCTTCCAGTTTCATTCTGAGCTTAGTTCAAGGTGCTGGTTTTATCTACATAGCCTTAAATAGCTTGGGGCCAGGATGTCTGAGACTCTGTCATATCTTAGAAGTCTGCCTGAAATTCAAGATCTTCAGCAGAAGCTCTGTTGCATATACCACAACCCTGCCTGGCAAGGTTAGGAGATACAATGACAGGACTTTCTCTGTAGCATCATCTTGACTGTCAACTTCCCTTTCAAGGGATTTCAGGCTGTTCCATCCTTTCTGAGCTTCAGGAGGGAAGCTAACTCTGTATTATTTTGTATGATCTTCAGTCTTTAAAACTAGGGATAGATGTTCTGGCTGTTTTAAATGTTGATGTTTTTTCTGTTGCGTTAAACCAGTAGTTTTAATTGTTTTTGAGCCATTTTATTTATGTATTCAGCGTTTAAATGTTTGTTGTGTATTACTTCAGGGGCCCTGGTGGGTTGAGAGATGACAGATAAATACTTCAAATAAACAAACAAATAAATGACAAAAAATCACAGTGCCAAGCTAATTTTAATGAGAGTTGTAGGCAAAGCTTAGGAAAAGTTCCTTTTTTACACTACAGTTCCCGGAATCCTTCAGCCAGCATGACCACTAAGAATTTTTCTGGGGCTCTTACAAGATTGCCAGCTGTATACTGCTACTCACAAACAGGAATTAGGAGCATGTTTGCTTGTAAGGATGGATAGATAGATAGATAGATAGATGGATGGATGGATGGATGGATGGATGGATGATAGATAGATAGATATATTTTTTAAAAAACAACAACTTTCTTTGACTTTTATTTGGTGTTTGGAATTCTATATTATCTCATGTTGTTTCTGAAGTGGAACCAGTGGATGAGAAATTCTCCATCATCTTGTTGGTTTCTTTTTTCTAAAATGTTAGAATCCTGTACAACAGTGGTTCTTAAACTATTTGATGTGAGAGACTGGTATTTAATTTTTTTTCCTATTGTGCCAGGACTGGTACCATATTTCTGCCCTATAACTGTTGCTTTCTTTCCTAGACCCTCTCCAATGAATGAGAAATGATGGCTTGGAGCTGAGCCCATAGACCAGCACTTTGAATAGTACTGTTCTATAGTGCATTGCATATGCAGTTTATTGTGAATTGCTGTTTCCCTCATTCCTTCATCTCTTCCTTGCCCAAGTTTCTGCACCCTCTACATAACCAGGAAAAGAGTGAGGCTTAGGTGAAGTACCCAGAAGGGGGAGGGTAGCAAGGACTTCTAGCATTCATCTTCAGCCTTTGTTAAATGGAAAGCTCACTTGGAGCTTTCTATGGGAGATTGCCACTGAATACCAGATGCTATAGGCTATATTTCAGAGGAAGGAACTGGCAAAATCACCTCTGAGTATTCCTTGCTTTAAAAAATCCTATTAAATTCTTGGGGTCACCATCAGTTGATAAGTCACTTGCAAGTACACACAACACACACACATGAAAAACCTTATAAGGTATCTTACACAACAGGTGGGCAGGGCTGCTTTTAGGCATGTAGCTGCTGCCCAATTTTGTTGAAAGTGAAATCTGAGGAAAATTTGGAGGCCAAATATGTGAGGAATCCCATATATCTTCTTTGCTGAGAGACCGAACAAATATGGGTAAAATTTGGCTTGGTTAAATGTCTCAGGAATTTTGAAGGATGTTAAATATTTCACTAAGCTCCATGGTGCTTCTTGAAGGTTTCAGGATTTCGTCCTTCCCTACATTAAAGCCTGAAAGAGAAGATCTTTTATTCTGTGCTGAGAGAGGGATGAAAAGAAAAAGTTTATCTTCTTTATGATCTACTAGCTTATCTCTCTCTCTGGCCAATTATATAGCTTTGCAAACAGTGCTGGTCATGTAGAGTTGTATATAGTGAGGTGGGGAGCAGGGGTGTACTAGAAATACAGGGAATGAAGGCTTACAAAGAAGTAAGAATTCTGTTCCCAAATTAAAATTTCCTTTAAGCCCCCAATTTTAAGTATAGCAGACAGTGAGATACTGAAAACTGTCCAAACTGAGAATTCTTCTGTCTGTCGTGTGCATGCTCATGGTCATTTTGCTTGCCTAAGCTGTATTCTAAATGCTCAACTGAAGTTTTAAGCTACTGCAATGCCAAGAACTTGGGGACTAGAGGAAAAATGCATGGGAGGGGCGGAATTCTTACAGTGTCGGTGGGCAAATAGGCTTAAGGTCTGTTTGGTTGTTTGGTTTTTTGCATAGATGTGGTGTATAATTCCTTTAAGCAGATGAAAAGTTAGCGGCCTGCTGAGTAGTACTGAGGCTGGAGAGGAGCTGTGGAGATCCCAGGAGTCAAAGCAAACGAACACAGAAACTGAAAAACAGCCATTTGGCAATTCTGAATCGGCTGCATCGCACAGTGGGTCCAGAAACACAACACCTCACCTGATACATCCCCCTTCTGGTGTAGTGTCATTATAAAAGGACAAAATTCTGTATCTGCGTCTGTTAAAGAGGTCACTGGACCAACAAGAGGATGATTCGCATTTGTGCTTTGCTTTCCAAAGAACTAGTTTCTCTGTGCCTCAGTCCTGCACCTTCAGTTCCAACTGAATAGTCCCTGCTATTTATTTGAAATTCCAGGCCTGAGCCTCCTTCTCCCCCTCCCCACACCACACTCCCACCATGCCTGCTTGCCCTCTTCTCCCTCCTACCACATTCCCTCTCTATATTTGTGCAGCTGGGATTTTGAAGTTCTGTTTCTGTGTTTCTTCTTCTTCTTTTTCTTCTCTCTCTCTCCGGCTTTGGAATTCTTGCCCCTCCCTTCCGTCCTCCTCTTTGCATTTGCCTTATATCTCCCTTTCTTTCTTTGCAACACGTGGCAAAGTATCCGCATTACTGCAGCCTCCCCCAATTTGGTGCCCTCCAGATGTGTACAGTTCACTTCCCTCGCCAGGATTGCTGTGCAGGCTGGGGATGATAGGGCTCATAGTTCCAACAGATCCAGGTTGAGGAAGTGCTGTGTTACTGCTGCGGAAAGGCTCACAGCTTTCCGGCAGCTGGGCTGCTTCTAGCAGCGTGCGTGGCATCATTGTTCCCATTCTTCCTTCCGGCTGCAACCACAATGGGCTTGTCTGGCAAGCTGTCCTTCTTGCCACTTGAAAACTTCTATGTGGAAACTGCAAATCACTATAAAAACAACAAAAGGCATCCAGTTGAAAGGGCTGGTCCTGAAATTGAACCCTTTCAAGTTTTAAACGGCACTTGAGTTGCTCTTTATAGCAGGGTTAGTCTGGGACAGGCAATCTCTTCCAATGGCTATTCACATTTGACACCAGCTGTAAGAGCTGGGAATGAGTCCCAGGGAATGAATTTTTTTTTAAATCATTTATTCACAGCAATGGTTTGAAAGCAGGCTTTTAAATTTTGCAGGTGAATCTTGCAACTTCTGATTGAAAGGGAATACTAGCACCACATGCAGAGTGGTCTAAGGCATCACTTTTGAAAGATAGACTTCACTGTGACAAGTTCCAGAGCCAGGTCACAAAGGAGGCAGAAAAAAAAACATACATAACGCTGTCAATCTTTATCAACAAACCAAATGGTTTGTTCCCATAGCCTGGGGATTTAATTCTCTGCCAGTTTTGTTCTTGGAGCAAACATCGTCCCTTTCCACACCCTACCTTTTTCGAAAGCTGTCCAGTGGAGATCCCAGTAGCAGTTCTGCTGGGAGGAGAACATAATGGGAGTGCTCCCGTCCACACTGGCTGGCTCCCCACAGAAGGGAGCGTGATGGCCATACCTTTTCCTTCAACAGTGCAGTCAGGTACTTTCGTGGTCCTGTCCTTCTACTGTCCCCATTGTGTGATGGGAGGGTGCCGCAGAAAGGGCCAATGAGTAATTTGAGCAATTGTCTCCACGCTCTGAGAAAATCTGCAGTTTTTGAAGACTATTCACAGTTTAAGACTTGTTTTATGCAAAACTGACAAATTATATTTTTGTGCGGGAAACTATAAACAGCATTTACTGTGCAGAAAATAATATTTCTGTACAGAAATATTACTTTATGTGCAGAAAATACTGTTTCCTGTGCAGAAAATGCTGTAGTTGCGGACTTATTCTGGGCAAAATTTGACCATTTTTTTAACGCAACCCCTCTCATGTGTAAATTTTACAAAGAACAAGTCCTGAACTGCAAAGATTCTCTTCAGGTCAGGATTTTCTTAATCAAGATTTCCCAATACTCAAGAAACTTGCTTTTCAACCATATCTTTAGAATATTTTTTTGATTATTCTTTCCATTTTTACCATAACCACAGCCCCAAGGAAACTCCAAAAATGCAGGTAGCTGCATGGATCCATGTCAACACAGCAGTTCTTACAGTTCTCATCTCTAGCAGGCATAAGTCTCTTTCTAGAGCTCGTTCAAAAACAAGCCCCATCCAAAACCTGTTGCATGCTAAGAGGCCACTCTAAAACACTTGGTATTGTAACTACTCAGAATAGCATGCTTTTTCTGTGTTCTTTTTTAAAAATCCTTTAGTCCTTTCTGCTTGACGCACCCAACCCACCATGGAGACAGAAGAAAGGCAAGACTGGGATGACGTTTATACACAATGTCATCCTGATCCTGTCCTTCTGCCATCCCCAGGCAATGTGATCATGCCACAACTCATTAATGAGTTTTCACACCACCCTCCCGCCGCACACCTGCACTTGTCTGTGGAGGCCCTGGAAATGCAATGGCTGCACTTCCTGTCTCAGCACAGCCTGGGACAAGACCCACCTGTCCTGCAACAGGAAGAGGTGTGGCCATCATGCTTCCTAGATCCCGGGGGCAGCCAGTGTGGAGGGGAGTGTTCCATTGCACTCCCCTCCTGGGAGAGCTGCTGCCACCCTTGTCACCGAATGCTACCAGGACAAAGGTAGGACATGGAAAGGGCCTTTGTTTCATCCAGATTGCAGCTAGGCTCAGAGGAAAGATGACATAATGAAGGATGAATATGGTGGATGACATCAGTGTCCCTGCTAATCCAAAAGTCCTGGTGCTTTGACCCTGTGAGCCTGCCTCCACTACAACACTGACAGTAGTCAAGTCATATGTAAAGGGATCACAGGAAGCCCCCACTGGGTGTGGAATAGCTGTGCTATTGCTCCATTTTAAAACAATAGCTGACATACATGTTCTAGTGCAGGGCTTTGCAGATGGTGTGTCACGACACATTAGTGTGTCGCCTGCGGTATCTAGCTGTGTCGCCTCTCCTGACTGAGAAAGACCACCCCACCCAAGCCTGGCCCACCACTGCCACTCTTGCTAGGGTCTTTCCTTGCCAAGGGCAATGGCAGTGGGCCAGGATCGGAGGGGGGGCTGCCTCTCCCACCACCACCACCCTCACCTGTGTCTTTCCTCACTGAAACCTGGAAGCTTAAAAATGCTTGATGATGAAATACAAGTGTCTTCCTCTAATATTCAACCAAATATTGAAAGCCATGTTCATCCTATCAAGCTCATATATCTCATTAACATGGTAAGTGATTATTGGGTTTTATTCAGTTTTTTAAATTCTTGCACATATTTACATACTTTTAATCATAAATGACAAAAAATCTTAGAAATGTATGTTATAGTTTATAAATCATATATTTTTAAAAATATATGAGAAGTTTTCGTGAGATATGTTGTGTCCCCATAGATTTCATTATTCCAATTTATCTATGTGTCTGTATCTCTTACAGGGGGTTAGTTTAACTTCTGGTTTGCTAGTAAAACTGAATTACTGTGTTGTGAAATGATGCATGTCTAAAAGTGTGTCACCAACATGAAAAGTTTGGAAAGCTCTGTTCTAGTGTGAGAGACTGGGTGACATTCAATCTGCAAAGAGAGAAACACAAAGAACACAGATGTGAAAATAATTAGTTCTCTAGCCATGTTTAAAGCTAAACTGCAAGTGTGTAAGGGACCAATAATCAAAACATTTGCATTCTTTAAAAAAAAATAAACATAGAAGAGCAGCTGCCAGGGACTCAAGATTTGACTGGAGGAACAATACTGAGGAAGGAGACATCTAATCCTTTCACTTATTTAAATTGCAGATTATTGGTATAAAGTGAACAGATGGAAAATGTGGTAAGGAGATGTTGGGTGAAACTGCAGAAGGCTGCATAGGAAATAGTAGAAAGATCCAAGTGGTGATGGGGCTGTTATTATATGACAGACAGACAGACAGACAGACAGACTCCAATGGCAGATATTTTTCAAAGGTTCCAATTTGTAGAGAAAGATTACTAAGAAGTAGGAATAGAAAGCAGAACTGAATTCTTGAAGAGGAAGAGTGTGTGGGCATGCCTGCATGTGTTATGTGCCTTCAAGTCACCTTTCTATTTGTGACAACCCCATGAATTTCATGGGGTTTTCTTAAGCAAGGAATAACCAGAGGTGGTTTCCCTTTGCCTAACTCTGAAATATAACCTACAGCACTTGGTCTTCTGATTCAAGTACTAACTAGGTCTGACCTTGCTTAGCTTCCAAGATTGGATAGGTTCTGGCTTCTTTGGGGTATTTAGGCCATCCCTCTGGAAGGAGATAGGCATTTTTACTTTATAACCATAAAGAATGCAGAAAAGAAATCTAGTTACTGAAATAATATAATTCTCAGAATGTAGGCTGGAGTCCATAAAACTTTAGGCCAAATAAAAATAAATTGTTAGTCTCTAAGGTGCCATAACAATCTTATTCATCCAAAATGTGGTGATCTAACATCTTACATTGATCTGACCAGAGGATAACCTTTTCTGATTCCTGATGAACTCTGTCCCAGGATTTCATGACTCCTTTTATATCCTATTAGTCCCTTTATGGAAATTAAAATTATTTAAAATTTATAAGGCCAATTGTTATTTAGGGTAGTGAAGGGGGATATGATTTCTAAAAGGATTCCTGTGCCAATTAGGAGTTTAGTACCAGAGGATATTTGCCATTCACTTACTGACTCAATAATTATTTATTCATTTATTTAGGAAATCTGTGCACTTCTTTTTGATTTGGCTGAATGATTCTAAAGGTGGTATACAACAGATTTCAACCACACACATGCACACACAGATATATACACAAATCCTAATGCCATGCAACTCAATAGGCCTTAGTCCCTTGGGCAATGAGAGAGAATGGAATGTGCCTTCAGCTCAAAGACAACTAACAGAGATGACTGTGTTTGTGACAGACAGGGAGGAAGTGAGCTCTCTATTGGAGCAGTGTAGCTGCTTGTTTTATGGACCAATAAATGGGTCCAACTTGCTCTCCCTCTCACCATGTGATGCCTGGAAGAGAAGTGGTTCAACCTTCCCCTGTGGTACATGGTCTCTTAGCCACTGGTGGCAGCAGCCAGAATGTGCTTCCCTTCAACTCTACATTCCAAGGTACATTCCAAGGTAGGATTTATTAACAACAGTATCATCACCAGCAAAGTCAGCCAGAACACTTTCCCAGCTGTCATCCATCAACCACCAGCTTGAAGAATTTCATAAGATTAAAAACTTGCACTTGAGTTTTCTTCTGTTACTGTTCCAACAACCTCTCCTTTCCCCTTGTGTTGTATCTTTTTAAGATTGTAAGCCTGATAGCGGAGAACTATTTTTAAAAAATCACATATAAGCTCTTCTGAGAACCTTTGCAGAGACTGAGCAAAGTATAAATCAAACAAAATAAAGAAAAATGATAATAATGATACTTAGCTAGCTTTAAGAGTAAGGTGCAAGGCATCCTGGCTGCTTCTATTAGATCATTAAAACAAAGACAAGGAATATATGTGACTTGTATCTATGCTTAGTATTGATGAACAACGTCTTTAGGTCTATAGGTCCAAAGAGATAAAGTCTTAAATAAATTCTGTTTTCAGAAAAAGCTCATGCCTATTAGAAAGACATCAACCTTTACTTCATTTTAGCTATTTTTATCTCTCCCCAGAAAGTGAATGTATATCAGACCCTGTCTATTAAGTGTGACTTACGAAGAAGGGAGGGAGGGAGGAGAAAGAGAAGAAGAAATTAGCAGTAGAAAAGCATTTTGAAAACTAAATGAAAATTGCACACTTCTATTATTATTATTATTATTATTATTATTATTATTATTATTATTATTATTAGTGGTAGTGCTAGTGCTAGTGGTAGTAGTGGTAGTACTATATAATCACATTCCCATCTTTCTCCAAATAATAAAAATCAAGACTGTTTATAACATATTTAAAAACAATACCGTTTAAAAACTATACACAGACTTGAATAAAAATATAAATATGCAAGTTATTTAAAAGACAATTAAATTAAATAAAGACAATAAAGACAATTAAATTAAATAATTCATTAAAATACTACAGTGTGCCCTCCATCTATGTGGGAGTTCTGTTCCAGAAACACCCATGAAAAAAAAATGCAAGTGTTGCATTCCATTATTGTTAATGGATGTAATGTGGATGCACAATGTACTGCTGGCTTCAGTTATCAACAGTCGTGCTCAGATCTTGCAGGCTTAGGGCCATGGCTTCCTTTAGTGAGTGGATGCATTTATAATAAGTTCTTCTTCTTTTCCTACTGCCTTCCATTTTACCCAGTGTTATCATCTTTCCAAGTGAGTCCTAGCATTTCGTGATGTATCCAAAGTATGACAAGCTCAGTTTAATCATTTTGACTTTTTGTGAGAGTTCTGGCTTAATTGGTGTATTTATTTGGGTCTGGGCCTGATCTAAAACCTGTAAAGCTGTTTGGCCAGAACAAGCCACCTAGACCCTAGAAATTTCCTGTTACAGTAAAATTCGTACTACAAATCCACTGAAATTTACTGTAGCAGCAGGAGGAAGAGGGGTCATTCCTGTTACTGACTCACCTACTTTTCCTGATGCACCCAGAAACAAGCTTCTTAAGGCTGGCTTGTGTGAGATGGAAAGAAGGCATCTGATGTGAGGACTGTAATCAAGAAATCCATAGTTGCTTTCTTTTTCCCCCCTGTGACAGCAGATTTAAACGTGTTTGGATTGGGCACTGGGAATCTTACATCCTGAGCAGGCCACAGATGATAAGACTTCAAATCCTACATGTACAGTTGGCCCTCCACATTCACAGGTTGGGGCACAGGAACCCCAGCCCCTGCAAAAGTGGAAAAATTGCAAATATCAAAAAGCATGTGTGTATTTGTAGAAATGGGGCTGAGGCATGGGGGGGGGCACAACGGGCACCCAGGGTCCAAATCAGGTCAGGGAAATTAGAGAGGAAGGGGTGGGTCGGGTTGGTGGCCCTATACTTCCTCTCTCACACCCATTTCCTTCATTAGGTGTGGGGTGACATCGGGAGAGGGTTTGTGGTGCTGAGAAATTGAGCTGTGACCCATTCTTAGCTGGCCAGGCAGCAGCTGGTGGTGGAGGATGAGGACTGGGGTGAGTTTTTAAAGAGCTGTGCAGCCTGACGGGAGCTACTGAGAGGGACATTTCCCCCAGAAAAGAAGCACCTACAGTAGAGGGGCAGGGGTTGGAGAAACTCACAACTAATCAGATCTATGAAAGTGAAATCCACAAAAGCAGAGGGCTGACGGCAGTCAGAATCACATAAGTCCCATGCTGTAGTAGAGCCAAGCCTTGCAGGACTGAAGCACTGGCACTTTTTGATTAGGGGTTAGGAAGACTTCCTGTCTCCTGCAGCAGAGCTGCAGTCCTCACACTAGTTGTCGGTAGAGGGGGGGTGGATTTTGTTTCCCAGCAGGGATACTGTATATTGTCGTCAGCAATCCTTTGTTTAATATTTAATACTTCAGAGTGGCTTCCTGCATGGGTAGTTCATGCCCATTGGTTTTACAAAGCACGTGTTCAGGATTTGAGATGAAAACTATTAGAACAGGATTATTGAAATTGTTCCATGTAGCTGCCTGTATTTTTGGAATCTCCTTGGGACTGAGGCTATTTCCTCACTACACTGTTAAAGTACTGTTATTCCACTTTCAGCATCCCGTAGAATTCTGGAGTTTGTAGTTTGCTGAGGCTAGCTGTCTGGCTGAAAATTCTAAATATCCCTCCCTAAACTGAAAATTCCAGGATTCCATAGGATGTTGAAAGTGGAATAATAGCACTAGAACAGCGCTGTGTGGAAATAACCTGAGAAGCAGACATTCAGCATTGTTTGTATTTATTTGAATATAGTGTGTGGACAAATTCCAAATGAATGTCTGGACTGCAGGCTATACCTAAATTTGGAAAAAAAATGCCTCTTTGGTTCAGAAGGATGTTGAGGAAAGGTTTGCCCCCATACTAATATCTTCTGAACTCCCATCCATTTCTGGAGCTTACAAAAATCTTTCAGCTAGTGATGAATTGCTGAATATTCTGATGGGGGAAAAAAAACAGGAAGAATTATAATGACCCTTTTGTTGGAGGTGTTATTGCAAACAAGTTACTGGCTGGTGGTGTACTCCTCACAGCTAGAAACGTGAGGCAGATTGCATAGTATATTACAAATAATATATTAACTGAGAAAGATACATGGATAGCAGAAAAAAAGTAGTAAGTTTGACATATAAGAAAAATATAATGCCCTAAACTAACAGGCTTTTGTTGTTTTGTTTCAGGAAAACAGATTTATAGTGAAACATGGAGCTGTACTCAGAAACATGAAGACAATAATCATGGATGTCATGAAATATTTCATCTAACTAAAGCGGTACCTCTGCCCAGCAGAAAACATAATGCATGTTTTCAAAAGCTTTGTTTTTCTAAGTGGGAAACCTTTTGTAATACAAAAAGAGGAGGTTTAGTAGGATACTATAGAAAACATAAAACAGTATGGAATGACTCAATAAAGGAAGTCATGATCCTTTGAGGCCCCTCCCTAAAATGCAAACCCCAAGATTGCATAGGATGTTGAAAGTGGAATAATAGCACTATAACAGTCTAGTGCGGAAATGGCCCCAGCCTCACAGTCTCACAGGGACTTTATGAGATAGAAGATGGTCTAACAGTTTGTTGAAACACAGATAGCCTCTGACAACTGTGGTGGTGGCAGTGGATTTGGTGGAGGTGCCATCACTGCAGGTACTTTCCCACCCCTACTTTACCAACCCCTTGATAGAGAAAAGGTGAGTCTCTTCCTGACATGGAGGTAAATGTGGTAGGGGAAAAATTCTTGTTGTTGTATGCCTTCAAGTTGTTTTTGACATATGGCAACCCTAATCCAAACCTATCACAGGGTTTTCTTGGCAAGATCTCTTTTGCCTTTGCCTTCTTCTGAGGTTGAGAAAGTGTGACTTGTCCAAGATCACACAGTGAGTTTCTGTGGTTAAGTAGGGATTCAGACTCTGGTCTCCAGAGTTGTACTCCAGTGCTCGAACCACTACATCATTCTGGCTCTCTTAAAACACCTTACAGGATGAATTTTTTGTGAGGTCCATGCATTTGTAGCCAGAAGCCTTGCAGATGGCAGACTGCCATATCTAGGTGGAGGCATTCTGAAGTGTATTTCCAAGTAATGTGGCAACAGTGCTGCTGTTCCTGCCATGCTGTTCAGAAGGATCCTGGACACCTGTTGTTATTTGTTGTAAAGTCATCATTGACTTTTGACAACTCTATGAATGAGACATCTCCCTAAGCCTCAGTAATCAAAAGCCATGCTCAGCTCTCCCAAAGTCAGGATTGTGGCTTCCTTAATCAGTTCAATCCACCAATAATATTGTATTCCTTTTTTCCAATTCCATCCCACTTTACTGAGCATTATGATCTTTTCTAATGAGTTATGTCATCTTATGCCATGTCCAAAGTATGATAGCCTCTATTTATTTTGGTTTCAAGGGAGAGTTTGGGTTTGATTTACATCCAGATCCATTTATCTGTCTTTTTGGCAGTCCATGGGATCTGCAGAACTCTCCTTCAGCACCTCATATCAAATGAGTTGATTCTTTTTCTTTCCTTCACTGTCCAGCTTTCATACTCATGCATAGAAACTGGGAATCCTATGTCATGGATGATTCTGACTTTAGGATCTTTAGATAAGGATCTTATCTATTTCCTTCATAGCTATTTTCTGAGTTATTGACTACAGTCTTGATGAGATGACCTTAAATATAATGATGTTGAAAAGGGTTGCCTTCTGTAAAAGGAAACATAAAACCACTTGTCCATAAGCAGTGCTCTTGTATGTCACATATAGCTTACATAGAAATTGTTGGAAACCTCAGGCTGTAGGACCAAAACCATCCTTCCTATGGTTCTAATGTAGCTCTTTGGGATTCCCTACTGTACATTGTTTGGTTTTGTATGGGTTTTCCCCATTTTAGAAGATTGCAATGCCTCTGGGAAGGCGTAGTTATTGATGAAAGAAGATTTAACATAAAATAAGATGGCATTTTTGTTTCCAGCCCTACCCATTACCAGCATGTGGCTCCCTGGAACTGAATTCAGCCTTCTCTGAAACTGAATTCTGAAGCTAAATTCTGAAATAGATTCCCTAACTGCAACCTAAGAGCTGGGGCCAACATCTACTTTCCTTATTGCCAGAGCCTCAGGGCCTTGGAATGACCCACTTGTGAAAGATTCCTTGCTCCAACCCTTAAATACAGAGAATTGGCTCAGCATCCTGAACAGTGCTGGCTGCCAGTCTTTAGCCATCACTCCCTCAGGACAAAAGCTAATCAGGGAGATGCTTAGACCCATCTGCTCTGTGATGTTCAGAGCCTTGCTGCCCTCGCTATCACCATTAGATAAGACTAGCAAAACCCACTGATAAACAAGGGGGCCCTTCCAGAAACTCCTTTGCCCGGGGATCCTTCAAACCTCCAAGCACCCCTAATCATAGAATCATAGAATCATAGAAATGTAGAGTTGGAAGAGACCACACGGGCCATCCAGTCCAACCCCCTGCCATGCAGGAACACTCTCAAAGCACTCCCGACAGATGACCATCCAGCCTTTGCTTAAAAACCTCCGAAGAAGGAGACTCCACCACACTCCGAGGCAGCATATTCCACTGCCGGACAGCCCTGACTGTCAGGAAGTTCTTCCTGAGGTTCAGGTGGAATCTCCTTTCCTGCAGCTTGAATCCATTGCTCCTTGTCCTGGTCTCTGGAGCGGCAGAAAACAAGGCCTCTCCCTCCTCTACATGGCATCTCTTCAAATATTTAAACAGAGCTATCATGTCCCCTCTTAACCTTCTCTTCTGCAGACTAAACATACCCAGCTCTCTAAGTCTATCCTCATAGGGCTTGGCTTCCAGGCCCTTCACCATTTTGGTCGCCCTCCTCTGGACCTGCTCCAGCTTGACCATGTCCTTCTTGAATTGGGGTGCCCAGAACTGGACACAGTATTCAAGATGAGGTCTAACCAAAGCAGAGTAGAGTGGTACCAGTACCTCCCTTGATCTAGACACCATACTCCTATTGATGCAGCCGAGAATTGCATTGGCTTTCTTGGCTGCCGCATCACATTGCTGACTCATGTTCAGCTTGTGGTCTATTAAGACTCCTAGATCCCTTTCACACGTACTGCCATCCAGCCACGTGTCCCCCATCCTATATTTCAGCATTCCATTTTTTCTACCTAAGTGTAGGACCTTACACTTCTCTCTGTTGAACTTCATTTTGTTAGCCTTGGCCCAGCTCTCCAATCTGTCCAGGTCATTTTGAATTTTGATCCTGTCCTCTGGCGTATTAGCAACCCCTCCCAATTTGGTGTCATCTGCAAATTTGATGAGTATGCCCTCTATTCCTTCATCCAAGTCATTGATGAAAATATTGAACAGCACTGGGCCCAGGACAGAACCCTGTGGCACCCTGCTAGTCACTTTTCTCCAGGATGAAAAGCAGCCATTGGTGAGCACCCTTTGGGAATGGTCAGTCAACCAGTTACAGATCCACCTGACAGTAGCTCTGTCCAGCCCACATTTTACTAGCTTCTTTGCAAGAATGTCATGTGGAACTTTGTCAAAGGCCTTACTGAAATCAAGATATGCTACATCCCTAGTTGGCCTACTTGTAGCAACAAACAAACCACCTCTGTAAAAACATTCAAAGCTCTTATCTTCACTATCTCTTTCTGTGGTCTATAGATTTTTATCAAAACAACAGCTTGTAGAAAAGAGGAAGCCACACACCAGGGTCAGTACTCAAAGGTCCAAACTCAACACATTTTTATGACAATTCCACCTCACACTTATATCAAGTAAGATGTGCGTGTTGATACAACCACATATCTCTTTTTAATATCAAAAAGGGCTTACACGTTAAAGGAGATCAACTATCTACCATCTTACCTTCCTTACCTTTTGCATTGATCTTGTGATTCCATCCAACACTAATATTAGAGCCAGGCAAGGTGAAAAATCCTGGTATGCCACAGTTAACCAAGTCGATCTGTTCCTGGGCTTTACTTCTTTAACAGAAACTTTGCTGTAACAATCAGCAAAAACCAAGGGGCTTATAAATTATCTGTAAATTATCTTTGTATAATTATCTGTTAGCCAAAATGAATTCCATTTGGCTCCCTGTTTTTATTTTTACCAGTTGTATTCAGTTTTTTCCAGATTTCCTACAAGCCTTTCATCCATATCCTGGGCTGTTAAAAATCAGATGAATTAGAAAACAGAATCATAGAACTATAGAGCTGAATGTCACCACAAGGGCTATCTCATTCAATCCCAAGCCAATACAATCCACAGCTTAAACAACCCGAAATAGTGGCCATCTACCCTCTGTTAAAAAAATGTCCAAGGAGAGTTGACCACTTTCTATGGTAGCCTATTCCACTATCAAACAGTTCTTTCTGTTAAGAAATTATTCCCAATGGTTAGTCAGAATCTCCTTTGAACCCACTGGCTCAAATCCTTCTTTCTAGAGCAGCAGAAAACAAGCTTGCTCCAACTTTCACATGACACTCCTAAGGATTCTTGAAGATGACTATCATTATCACCTCTCCACCTTCTTCTCTCTAGGCTAAACATGCCAATTTCCTCAACTATTCTTCATAAGGCTGGATTTCCAGACCCTTAAGCATCACAGTCACGTTAAATTTCTTTTCCCAGATGCTTGTTGGTTGAATCCTATCTGCTGTCTCTTGCAATACTGAAAGTACGGGCTTGAGGAGCTGGGCCTAAGAAAAGGAATCAATTTGACATGTTTTGGGCCCAGTTTTTGGAGGAACGGAACCTTAGCTTCAAAATTCATACATTCATGACGACTGTAGGCAAAAATGCATATAAATGGAAAATACGAGCAACCATCAGTTTCATAGGGGGGATGTGAACAAAATAGTATATTAAAGAGATATACACAATCACTTACTTTTTTTAACAAAATGTGAAAAATATGCACAAATTCCCTTATGAGAGAAGAATAAACAACATCTCACAATCTGAAATGATCCAGGAATGCAGGTGGCGAGAGGGGGAGATTTTCATGTGCCTGTGTTATAATGGTTTCAGACAGCTGTGAAGGTTAACTTGAAGATGTTTTCCCCTTCCACTTTGGCGTTTGCTTCTTAATTCTAGATCAAAATGGAAGCACAACAACAAGCACCAAGAGAAATGCTACAATTGCTAGCCAACCAGAAATTGCTATGGGCTGAAGTCACATTATCCCTGTGTTTCCACTGAAGATGTTTCCTAGCTTATCTGCTGGCTTTAAAGGTGAAATAATTTTAGTCAGGGTCTTTTTAGTGCTTGCTTCTAGGTTCTGGACTTTTGTTCTAGAGAAGCTGGAAGGGAGCAGTCCTTCTGTTGGCAAGCAAAGACTTTATTCTGACAGGTTAGGGGGACTTGCTGTTTTTAAAACAAGGGCTTTTGATAGAATGCTGTACTGTTTTTTGACTGGTTCTTATCTTTTAATGTATGTTTTACAAAAATGGTTGCAAGAAATCTTAAAAACTAAGATTCAACTAATTCCTGAATTAATGTTACTAGGAATACCTAATGAAGAAACATAATCTGGCGGTTATAAATTCCTACACTACATAATAATCACTGCAAGAATTATTTATGCTCAAACATAGGAAAGTCTGGATATACCTACTAAAGAAAATTGGGTGTCTAAAGTATTAGAAATTGTAGAAATGGACGAACATTCAGTGATGCTTGAAAGGAAAATGATTGAACAACTGCAGAAAGACTGGGAACCCTTCTTAAATTTTTTGAAGAAAAATGAAGAAATCAGAGCACTGGGAGGATTCTTGATTTAAATTTAAAATAACTAGAAAACAATTTTTAAAATTGTATGTTTTTAATTTTAATTTTATTGATAGTTTAGTTATATTTTGTTAATAACGTTTTGTATGTTCTTATCATTGTATATGTTTTAATTTGCAAGCTGCCTTAAGTCCCAGTTCTGGAGGAAAGGTAAGATTGATTGATTGATTGATTGATTGATTGAACGTCCTGTCTTTCTCCTGGGATGAGACCCAAAGATATAAAGTGAACAACAACAGTATTAGTTCTTTGAGAGCCAAGGCATCAATCATTTGTATAATCTCTCCTACCTATATTTCTCTAGTGACCCCTGGAGGTATCTTTTTGGTCTTTTCTTGGGGAGAATAGTTATAATTTGTATGTTGCATTTAGATTTGAGGTAACATAACAGTGCAACCCTCTACATGTCCACTAGGAAGTGCCACTGAATTCAGAAAGTAAAAGATTAGAGCCTTAGTAACTTTCTCGAATTTATTCTGAATGGGAATAGTGGATACAGGGGTAAATGAAGGGACTGGTGAATAATGGTTTTAGAAGTACCAGAGTCACAACAAGAACAACAGCAATAATATCCAAATTCTGTGTCATGGAAACCCAAGTTCTGCTGAGATTTGAGCCAAAGGCACACAGTTACCATACCTACATAATTTGGAGGTGGCAGGGGGCATAAAGTTCAGGGAAGGTGAGAGCACAAGGAGCAGCAGGAATGAGACAGGCAACTCTAGATGATAGCCAAAAGGTTCACCCTTGTCATCTCTGCATAGAGGATTTCTGTTGTTGCTATGTGCCTTCAAGTCATTTCTGACTTACAGTGACTCTGCCATGGGGTTTTCTTGGCAAGCTTTGTTCATAGGGGGTTGCCTTTGCCGTCCTTTGAGGCTGAGAGTGTGTAACTTGCCCAAGGCCACCCAGTGGGTTTCCATGGCTGAGCAGGGATTTGAGCCTCAGTCTCCAGTCATAGTCCAAAGCTCATCCCACTAAATCATGCTAGCTGCAGAGAGGATTTTTATAGAGGTGCAAATGGCTTCTTCATGAGAGTCTCAGAAACCAAGTCTAAGGTCTACCATTAGTAGAGATTTGACAGCACTGGGTTATTTATTACTTCTTATTATTTAGTTACAAGTTATATTTACAGCCCACATTTCCCTCAGTGAGCTCAAGGCTATGTATGTGGATGTATTCTTCCCCATTTTATCTCTACCTGAGGGTGGCTGGTGGTTTCTGTATCCATGCAGAGGTTAATCCAGTCCTGGCTTTAGTCTAAAGTCAGCAGCGGAGCTTGGAGTGCGTGGGGGTGGGTGGGAGGGGGCAGGCCTGCAGCATGGGTCATGGCCACAGTGCACGGGCACATGACCATGGTGCATGGGGGCATGGCTGCTGTGTGTGGGGGCATGGCTGCAGTGTGTGGGGACATGGCTACAAGCCCGGACGCCCAAAAAACATTGCCGCTGGGGATGAACCACCCCCATCACACACACCCCATCCCTATGTGACGGTCTAAAGTTTAAAGATGCTATCTAAGATGTTGAACCTATTTTGAGGATTTGGCCTCTGGGAGAATTTCTTTAAAGCTTGGGCTTCAACCCTGTGCATTAAGACAGCCATAAAGAGAGAGAGAGAGAGAGAGAATCTCAAAGACCACTCAGTGGGCTCAGTATGGCTCATTGTGGACTAGAACGTGGATCTCTCAGATTCCAGGGGAATGCCCCAAGTGCTGTATGACCATGGCTATCTTGGCCCTCCAGATGTTGTTAAATTGTAGCTCCCAGCAGGTCTGGCCAGCAAAGCCAATGGTAAGGAATGCTGAGAGTCTCGGTTCAGTAACATCTGGGCAGCAAAAGCTTGCTCACTCCTACAGTACATCATCGTATGGGCCTATTTATCACCTTAAAGTAGACCTTAGTCTAGCTCATTTTGCAGACACATTATCTTGGAGTGTTTGACAGGGTTCAGAGGAGTACAAAATGGATTTCGAGGTCCAATAGTACATGCCAAATGAAGCTGGCGATGGTACATTCTTCCTATCTTATTCATGCCTTTGAAGATCCTTCCCACAAAAAGTGATTGTGCCCATAATGTAGTGTTTGCAGTGATGTTCTTCTATACAAAGGGAGTGGAGGTAAAGCCTTTTGTCTTTAAAGATAGTATTTACAGATGCTTCTAATTTAGGATTTAGGAATGACTCACTAAATCAAGAACACAGAAAATTGCTTTGAAAACATGACACTGGTAGTTAGCAAACATCCTCCCCTCTAGTTCCTGAACTTTGGAGCTGATTGACCTGAACTTTGTAACAAGCACCTGATTGACTTTTGAGCTTCTACAGGTTCTATTCAGAGATTTCCAAAATCTTGAAATGTACAGTCTGTGCCTAGTGACTCAGCCAGAGAGCTCTTTGGCCTCAGTAAACTACAAACTCCAGAATTCCACAGGATGTTGAAAGTGGAATAATACCGCTATAACAGTGTAGTGCAGAAATGCTCTAAAAATTCATATTATTTACTTCTATTTGATGGTGGCTAGTGGCTTCCATATTAATGAGGAGGTTAATCCATTCAGGTTTTAGTGAGAACTTCAAAGTAGGAACTAGAATTCAGCATCTTGGGAAATTTCATTTGAAGCTCGGGCTACTAAAACTAAGAATAGATACAGTATCTTCCCCTGGACATGGAAGCAACAACCCATAAATGTTTGTATCCTGCTCTTTTGCAAAAGAGTAGCTACACCTATGAATGCGTGAATTAGCTCAATTCTGATAACAATCAACTCAAATCTGCCTGTTTCTTTGCATTTGCCATAGAAAGATTTTTAAATGTTCACACACGGAGGAGAAAAACTGAATTGGTACATTTGTTCATCCAAGCTTTGAGTGCTTAACTCTTCTAAACTCTAGCTTTGAAAATCTGTGTATATTCAACCATATGAGTGCTGAATTAAGTTACTCATCTTGAATACCATGTGATTCTGTCTGTGCTTCATGCAGCTGTATCTTTTGATACTGGCTGGGAGAAATGGGAGGCAATTTCATTTTAGTTCATTTTTTAAGAATTTACCAATTTTTGAAAATTCCTTCCTATATAGAACACATGCTTTAAATATTCAGAGATAGCAGGCAACAGTACTAACAGCTTTTCCTGTTACATTGGAAAACCTGTGAGACAAGTTAGGCTGAGAAACAGAATCTCACTAGCAGAGCTAATGAGCCAAATGTAATTCAGAACCTTGATTTTCTCACTCTGTACTGATTTTATATCTTCCCAGAAATCATTTTGTTGTTTTTGCAAAAATGAAATGTGCAATCCCCAAAGGGCTTAAATATTAGCAGATTCTCCAGTACATGAACAGAAATGATTTGTGAAGGATCAAACTCATTATGACATAGTCTCATAACCATTTGGCAGACAAGAGGAAAAGAGATGAAGGAAGAGAATCCATCTCAAGGTGCAATAAAGGCATTTTAATATTTAGGATATATACACATGTATATGTACAAAGCACAGGTGTTCTTGTTGGCTGGTTTCAGTTTTCTATAAAGCACCATAAATTCCACCGTCTACTGTGTCCATATTATCCCAACATACCTCCCAGTAAACATCAGTTCTTTTCTATTATCTTGGAAGAGCACCAAAAGACTTTCTGTAGCACCAAGAACTGGAAGTTTTCTTTAGCACCAAAAAGCAAGCAGCCAGCTTAGCAAACATCTCTACTCCCACTCATCACATATATATAGTCTCTTGACTAGAAACTGGAATATTACTTTAAAAAAGTAATTAATTACAGTTCTAAGTCCAAACCAATCAAAAGTAGTTACATCGTTAACTTTGCCTTTTTTTTCTCAGAAGTAACTCGTTTTAAAAAAATGCTATTTGCCACTGGTTTGTAACAAACAAAACACTCCCCCCCCAATCTATCTCTTTGCCACTTCAATACCCACAGACCATATGACATTCCTCTTCCATCAGTTAATCAGGCCCCATTCCTATTAAAACAAAAGCTATTTTAAAAGATTAGCCTGACACACCAAAGGAACTCAAGTTATCACTTGCTAAGTTACCACCATAAAGTAACATACTTTTGCCATTGAGATAGCAAGAACAAGTAACCAGTTATTAAGCACTAGTTACGTTGAAACACTGTTCTCAAGTTTAAACGCAGTTGCTCTGAAGAAGCAACCGAGAGAGCCCTGTTGACACTGGAAAGGAGGCAAAGATTCGAGGGATTCAGAGCCCAGGTCTGGAAGTGATTCAGTGCTAGAAATTCCTGTTGTTCCCTTGAGAGACAGAGGGACGCCATGCGGTGCAAATCTACAACAGCTGGTTCCCTAATCTATTCATCGCAGGGAGGAGGAATTCATTTTCTTGTTCAAGCCACCCAGCTCTGCAAAGCTACCCACTAGGTCAAAATAAAACTGTGCACTACTGTATATCTTATCTGAATACTCTGAGAAACATGTCAGTTGCAGGGGGTGAGATTTGTAATTTTTCCACTTCAAGGAACAACAGGAATGCAATGATATGGCTAAGGAGTGGTGATGGTAAAATGAGAACATTGCCCAGTCAAATAAGAATGAAATTTTCAGAAATCATTTTGTTGCTCTTGCAAAAATGAAATATTACCGTAGCTTAAAACTTCAGTTAGAAATACAGTTGAGGCATCCAAAGGAAAAGGAGCAGGCAAAGATAACAAAGGAGTGCAGAAACAGCAAATACTGTATAGCAATTTTAGCTGTGAATGATTTTTAATGTCTCACTCTCTGCAATGCTGGAAATTTGAGGACAGAAGGAAAATTTCATTTGGGGGGCAGAATTCTTATTCAAGGGCAGTGCCCTCATTTTGCCTCCACCTGTAGTTACACTTGTGAGACAGTGTGAGCATGGAACTCTCCCTCTCTCTTCACTGTTTATGGATAAACCTTCCTGTTAACATACTGCAGCTTTTTTGAGTCTGTTGTTCTCCAGATGTGTTGGAATATAATACTCTTAAACCCCAGCCAGCACGGCTGATTACAGCCATGGGGGTAATAGGCAATGCAGTCCAATACATCTGAAAGCCACTGCTAAAGATATGTCACATTATAATATCATGACACCTCTAGAGGACTTCAGGGCAGGTCTGAGGAAGCTGTGGCCCTCCAGATGCTGCTGGGCTACAACTTGAGCCAGATTGGCCAATGGTGAAAGGTGATGGGAACAGACATTCAGCACTGTTTGAGGGAGGTATTGGTTCAACATCCAATGTTCAAAGAGGTTCGCATAAAGCATCTCAAGAATCCTCCCAACAACTCTATAAGAAGATTCCAGTTGTGAGAATCAGAAGGAAAATATTTTCTCTAGATACCTTCTTTCCTTCATTGTTCACCCATGCCAGAAGTAGCCAGAGCTTGGGAAATCTATCTTTTAAAATTACCAGGAGCCAACAGTCCTTCAATTCTACGGTGATTTGAAAGGTATCTATCCAAATAGTTGGCATTGTTTCTTTCTTTACACTTTCCTGTATCAGCCATAATTTATATAGGGACTGTTCTGCTAACAAGTTCATGGAAATGCAAGAGGAAACTCTTCCACATGTTGTACATAATTTGTGCACCGGATTCCAGGTTTTGTGTGAACAATATATGTAAGAATCCAAAATTTCAGCTTAATCAATTGCCTCAAAACTGGAAGGATGGAAGCCCTTTCTGGTTGTGGCTACAATGATGTTTTATCAAGTCCTATCTGAACTAAATCATACTGTACAAAAACTAATACCATTTTAAATTGGGGTTAGTTAATGGAGGATGCCATCACCTGGGGCCATAACAATGCATACTATACTAGACCTGAAATCCGTATGAACATATTATTCACATGTGATGGGTGCAATCAGTTGCTGTCCCCTCCCCATGTAAACAAAGAGCATTCCTCAACCCTCTTGCCTCAAGAGGAGTTGGAGTGCAGCTCCCACTGTCCTCAGTCATGGGGATGGCAGAAGTTGTAGTAAAATCAGTCTCAACAGGCAGGGGCAGGTGGTGGAAGGTAACTGTGAACATACCAGTTACAAAACACCGATCTGAGGTGGGAGGTAAAATCTGAGATTGCAGGGGCAACAGTATCTTCAAAAAACCTGGGGTTCCTAGTTCTAAACCTTACAGCCTTATCAGACAAAGAAGCAAGCTTGCAAATGAAATGTGTCATGGAGACAAATGATGCCTTCCCATTCAGAATGGCTATTTTTCTCCAGCCTGCTCTCCCTGATAAAGCAATATGTTCTTTATCAGGGAAGGGGTAAGAATTGCGTAAATACCCTAAAGGCACCAGATCTTGTCTGATCTTAGAGCTAAGCAGGGTCAGTCCTGGTTGGCACTTGAATGGGTGATCACCAAGGAATACTGGGTGCTGTAGGATGGCAATCACCAATGAGTATTCCCTGCCTAAGAATATGCTGTGAAATTCATGGGTCATAAGTTGACAGGGGATTTGAAGGTACATACACACATGAAAGAATTGTGCTGTCCATAGGCCATATTAATCATTAAAGCCATCTGTGATGTCCCCAGAGCCCCGACTCCCTATTGTTTTAAAATCTCAAACCACAAAATCATGCCTTTTGAAGCCATCATCCATCATCCTGAAGTCACAATTCTGGCTAAATCAAGGTGTCTCCTACAGCTTGTTTTAGTAACCCTCCACCTTTTTTTTTCTTTTGAAAAACAGAAATCACTCCTGGTTATCCCTTGGAAGACCAGGTATAGCCTGCAGGCATTGGGCAGGGGGATAAGGAGGTTGCAGTCCCTTGATCCTCCATGATTGCTTACCCTTGAGCCAAAACTTGGAAGAGTTCCATTTTGGACTACAGCTTACAGAACTTTAAGAGCTGCAGTCCAAAACAGAAACATTTCCAAGCTATGCTGCTTCAACCCCACCTTCGCTCCCTTTAGATATTCTGTATATGATCTGCAACAGTTCATCGGCACACCAGAAGGATGCTTGCGGGGGGGGAGTGGAAAGCCTCTATTCGAGAGTGGGCTTAATTAGGTAGCCGCTGAAGGTGATGTAGATGTCCACATCATCACTGTAGATGGCATTGTCGCGCTCACGCTTGTAGAGGCGCACCCAGACCTCATCGTTCTCCCGCAGTTCTAGCATCAGGCTCTGGCTTTGCATGATACTGCGATCGCTGGGCTGGGCATAGAGGATGACCTCCTCCCGATCATTCCGCATGACATGCATGTAGGTCTCCTTGAAGTTCCAAGTGTGGACGTTGAGGCTGAAAAAGTACAAGCCAGCCACATAGCAGTAGAACTTGCCCTTGAACATGTCAAAGTGGCTGTAAAGGTTCACAAAGACAGTATCGAAGATTAAGGCCTGGTAGCCCTCACTGCTATGGAGTGCCTTCTTGCGCCCCACTGAGAAGGCTGCATACTGGTGCTTGCAGGGGTCCCCTGGAGCCCCCATCTGTCCCTTGCTGCCCTTTGGGCCCTGGGCTCCCCGTTCCCCTGGTGGACCTTCTTTGCCCCATTTTCCAGGAATTCCAGGTTCTCCTTGATCCCCTTTGTCACCTGTGGAGCAGAGAGAAAAAGCAAAGGGAGGACTGGGTAATATCTCAAGACCACTAAGGGGCTCCAGCCAGTTGCACATGAGGAAAACCTTACAACACTGAGATTCTTTTAGCTTAGGGGGGAAAATGAATTAGAGGTTAATATGACAGAGGCATATAAAACATATGCATGGTTTGGAGAATATGCACACAGAGAGCTCTTCTTCTCTCTCAGACATATATAATACTAAAACTCAGGGTGATCCACTGAATCTGACTGCTGGGAGATACAGCAGAGATAGAAAGAAGTACTTCTCTGCATACAGCATAGGTGAGCTATGGAGTTTGCTACCACAGGATGTCATCACGGCCATCAACTCACGGTGAAACTAGATGTTTTTAGCATGTTTCTTGCAAAGATACATGCTCAAGTGATGAAAGACATCTGTTTTTCCTATCACATGATTTTTCTCATCTCTGTATCTTACATTTAGGATGCTTTATTCTGTGACTGATCATTGGAAGGTAAATACAAACTTAATTTATAAATCTGATTGCTGAGAAACTCTGGTTGCAGGAGGATTAACTGTAAAGAATGTGCACTCCCCTTTACTATCTAGTTTAAGCCTCAGATGACTTTTCAAGAGGATGGTTTGACAATTTTAAACAGGAGAAGGTTTTCAACAGCTATTAGTCATGTCAGTTGCTGGAAACAGAAGCGGGATGATACTATTGCATCAATGTCATGCTTGTGGCTTTTCATGGGCATTTCACTGGTCAATGTAGGAACAAAATACTGGACTAGATAAGCCTTTGATCTGATTCAGCAGGGCTCTTTTAAAGTTCTTCTGGCTCATGTGGGTGGCCTGGCAGCCCTGCCTTACAGCGTGTTTCCATACCTGTGCAGCATCCTTGATAGCTATGATTAAAGCCTGTCACAGCAGCCAGTAGGGGAGATGGGGCATGCTGGGGCATGCTGGAAAGCAGATGCAGCTGTACTCAACAACACAATGGGGAAAGGAAAAGCCAATTTTTGGAAAGCCTCAAAGAAAGGAGGCTTCTGAATAAAGCATACAGCAGCACTATCTACAGCTTTTCCACAGTGAATTGCGCACACCACCATCTGCCTGCATACTCTGCAAAAGTGCTTTATATCTGTCCTGAAGAACAGGAGGTCTTGGGGTCCTGGACCTATACTGGCTCTTGTTTTTTCTACCTGTAAATGGAACCAACCCTCAGATTTTAATAGCTTGGCTATGGAGACCTGGTGCCTCATGGTGCTCTCTAGATAAGTCAGATTACAACTCTCATCATCCCTATCCACCAAGACCACGGCATGGTGGGAATTGTAGTCTGACACATCTTAGGGCACCTGACTGGGGAAATCTCTGCTAAAGAGATGGGTAATTTATAATCAGCACTGAGAAATATAGGTCAAGATCCTGCAAACAAGGCATTAAGCCTGTCTCACCCCTGCAAAAAATTGCCTTTTACATGCTGTACTCCCCTCCTCCACCACAGCAATGTTTTGACTGATAAGACAGAGGGAAGGGCACTGAGGGAGAAGCATACAGCTATGTGCCTGCAGCTGATTGAAGAGCAATGAAGTGGTCCTCCAGTACTTCCAGTGGACTCTTAGGAAGTCTTGGCCTCATCACTGTGCATCCGGCTACAGGTTCACAGCTCCTCTGCTGCTGCCTCCCACTGTCTACCAGCCAGGAGATGGCCGTGGGCTGTGCAGCATGTAAAAGGTAAGTTTTGGGAGAGGTTTTGGTCATTGCATGAAGTACGAAGAAAATCCCAATCTCAGAACCATAGGCAGGCATAATGCTTTGTATGTCACTAATAGGATGCCAGTCATAGTTTATTTAGCTGTGAACAAGCTGGTCTTGGCATGGAATGTAGACAAGTGCATACTCCTCCCCCACACGATGTACAACAGTGTAGCTGGTAGTTTATAAAGGGACATAATTAAAGAACAGTTCTCTTTTCAGAGAGAGCTTCTGATCTGATCCAGTGTTGATCTGTGGGTAGAAAGAAACAGCAAAGGAAGAAGAGGGTAAGGCAAAGGCTGTGGAAGACTGCTGTGCACTTACCTTTCAGAATGGTGATGTTGATATATGGACGCACCTCTGGCATTACATATGGGGAGGAGCGGGGACCTGTGCTAGGGTGGGACTCTGATGAAGGGACATCCAGTGAATCACAGCAACGCTTGCAGCCTCTCAAGGTGGTTGCAGATTCCTCAGCGGGAGCTCCAAACACCAACAGTGGGAGTATGAGGAAGGTCAAGGGAATTTGCAGCCAAGTAGCTTCCATAGTGAACTGTTGGGAGAAAACAAGGAAAAATCAGGAGGCTTAGCATGGAGGTAAAGTGAATGGTTCTCTGTCTTGGTTCTCTGCAGGAACACCTCAGAGGCAACAATGTGCGTAGCAAGAAGAGAGGCAGAATCCACTTCACAAAGGGTCTACGTAATTATATCATCATCATCATCATCATCAGTCAGTTCTCAGGTTTTAAAACCATGTCCAGATATCTCTAACCAGGCAGGCCTCCAGATGTATTGTCGTACTACTCAAATCACATGGCTGGGGATAATAGGAGCTGTAGTTCTCTAGCTCATATGAAAGGTCTAGGTATTTTTTTCTTCCACCATAGATTGCAGATGACTACTCCGCAGTGGCAGAAGTCATTGTGCAGTGACAAATGTCTCTCATGGGCGTAGCAGTCACTAGGTGGTGCTGTCACATTTGCAGGTGACTCTGAAGAAATGAAGGGAACAACCAACCCTTTCCTCACAACTGTCAGAACAGTCTGCAATAAACTTCCTCCTCAGCCCAAGAAAGTCTGATTAGATGTAGCACGGGATATCTCTAACTGGATTTACGGAGGCCTTCTTGTTTTGCCAAAAGCATCTATGGAGGGTGGGAAAGGTGGGGGCAGTGGATAGGAACTGCAGCTTTGGTTATGAAGTTTTTCCATTTAACACACAGTATTGCTGGTCTGAAACAACACTGTTAATAACTATGAAATGGGGGATGAATACAAATACCGTCTATTGTCTTTTCTTCCCTCCGAAACGTTTGTGAGTTATGGTGGAGAAATCTTCCCCCCCTGTTCAACACTGGAGATCTAATCCAAACTCTCCCCTCCTAATGAGTCTTTAAATTCTAACACCTGAGAGGCTAAAGCTTACACCAGCGGGGGTGGAGCAGGATAAAAATCCGATTCAGCAACCCAGATAATCCATACATAGAAACCTGCCTCAGTTTTGCTATCTGTAAAATGGGAATAAAAAAAAAACCCCGTAGCCACAACGAAACGTCACTGTTCGCGTTTGGTTGTTTGAGCAAGTCATCTTTAAATATTTAAAATCTAAAGTTTTGCTCCGGGTTTGGGGTCCGGCGTGGCAAGGATAACCCCACCCCACCTCACAAACGTGGCACCGGAAGAGGAGGGGGGCTGAAAACACACTTTGTTTCCTTCAGCGGCTGCACAATACCTCGGCTGGCGTTGTAAAGGACTGCCTAAACGGGAGGGAGACTGGCTGCACCCTCGCCCCCGTGCATTCCCCCCCCCCGCCACACCTCCCTCTTGAAAGTTTGCAGAGCAGCAATAAAGGCGAGAATAGGCACGCGATGCAGAAGGGGGCGGGAGGGGTCGCGTGGCAAAGCGATGAAATGCAGAGGGGGGGAAGCAAAGAAGGCGTGCGCTTTAAGATGAGCAGTGCCTTTGCCCAAGTTTGGGAAGTTCCCACGACCAGAAAAAGCGGGTCAGGACTACAGTGGACCGCCGAAGTGGAGGAAAGAGCCCGGGCATCTCGTCTACCTTCGTCCCCCTCCCCTTGCCCCGAGACATCCTCTCGTTCCTGCCGGTGAAATCAGCCAAACTCGCTCACCCGGAGGGAGAGGCGCACCGCCACCGCTGTCCTTTGGAATCCCGGAGTTTTAGCTCCGTCCTCCGCTGCTTTGTTGGTCAGTCCCCTCTGCCCTTTGGACAGCCTCTGAGAGCGCAGCCCGCCCGGAGTCCCATGTCTTTAATAGCTTGTTGTTGGCAGGAGCGCCTCAAACCGCCGGCTATGGTGCGGCACCCGCCCGAGATGCTCCCTTCCCCTTCCCCCTTCCCCCTTCCCCCGTCCCCCTTCCCCTTCCCTCTCTCAGTTTGGGCTCTCCAGCTCGGGGAGCGAGTATTAGGTTTCTGCCACGTTAACTCTTTCCTCTGCAAAAAAAAAAAAAAAAAAAAAAAAAAAAGCCAGAGCAGATAAACAGACTTTGTTGCTTTAGCAGGGAGGGAGGTGACCTTCTGGGACTACAGCTCCCAGAATCCACCAACAGGCAAAACCAGTGTGCTGAGGTATGCCAAGTTCTGATTTCAAAACTTGGGAAATTTCCCTTGAAAAGGGAAAAAACACCCCACAGTGTTTCCTAGTTTCACTGTTTTCTCCTTTCCCCTGTTATTAGTTGCCTTTTAATCATCAAGTGCTTTGGGAATGACAATTACATGGGCAACACTAATCCCTAGTTAGGTACGTTGCCTCAGTGTCCAGCCTGTGTAAGTGTCTTTTATTTTTTACTACAAGCAATGGAGTTCTCAGCCAAAACTTCCTTTTTGTATTGCAACACCCAGCATCACCAAGTCAGCATGGCTGTTGTCTCATGACAATCTGAAGCAGAACATGAAAAAGTCACCTTTTTGGACTACAGTTCCAAGAATCCTTCAGCCAGCATGGCCACTGCCATAGCTGTGAGGCTGTACTCCTAAAAGTAATTTTCAAAGGGCTGCCTTGTCTTTAGACTGTCTAGTCTCCTCCCTCCATCTAGAAACTTAAGAAAACTTTTTTTGGGGGGAGGAGGGAGACCTATTGTGCGACTTCAAGTAGTTTCTGACTTATGGCAATCCTATCATGGGGTTTTCTTGGCAAGCTTTCTCAGAGGGGTTTGCCTTTTCCTCTGAGGCTGAGAGAGTGTGATCTGCCCAAGGTCATCTCATAAGTTTCCATGGCTGAGTGGGGATTCAAATCCTGGTATCCAGAGTTGTAGTCCAACACTCAAACCACTAGACCATGCCAGCTCTCTTAAAAACTGGCCACGCTGGCTGGAGGGATTTGGTCTTCTTGTCCAAAATATTTAATTTTCTCAAGCTCTTCCCCATCAATTTGGCCTGATCCCTGCCTGCACGGCCAGCTCCTTCTCACTTTGAGGACAAGGTAGCTCCAATGAAGGGGCAGCCCAATTAAATTCCTGTCTAGTTGGGAACGAGGTCAACTGAGTTCACTGGGACCAAGCTTTACTCCTAGGTAGAACTTGCTTAAAACATTTTGCTGCCTGGGAAATCATCTGGACTGGTAGTTGCATCTTCTTTCAGCCCTTTCAACCCTTCAGCCCCCACCCACTCACACACATGCACACACCCATGGGGAACTGACCAGTTTAGCAAATACAAATCAAAGTGCTGTCCATTTATATTAGGGGTGGGAATTATGTTGCCATCTGGATGATGTTGGAGTATAACTCCCACTTTTCCGCACTGTGGGCTTATGTTTTCTAGGACTGCTGGGAGAAGCAACCCAACAACTTCTGGAGGGTCACAAATTTCCTACTATGATTTTTGGGGTTATAAATTAACCCTAAATATACTTCAACTGACTGTAATGTAATGTTGACTATTGGCTGAAAGCAATAGGATAGAGAATTGTTGTTGGGTGCCTTTAGGTCCAACTTAGGTGACCCTAAAGTGAACCTATCATGGGGTTTTCTAGGGCTGAGGGTGTGTGTGATGTGCACAAGGTCACCCAGTGGATTTCCATGACTGGTTAACAATTGACTCCTCATCTCCAGGGTCGTAGTTCAATGCTCAAACCACTATACCCCACTGGCTCTCAGGACAGAGAATACCACAGTCAATACCATTGCTTTCCCTGCTCACTATAATGCATTTAGTGCTTTGCTGCCAAATTTCATCAGCAAGCAAACTACAGTGCTGGAGGAGGGAGAGATCCAGAAAAAAACAAAAACAAAACCTACTGTCGGAATTGGCAGGTTGCCAGAAGGTCTTATGGGGCACAGGTACCCTGTAGGCTGCATTTTACCACCTCTCAGTCAGAATCTCAGCAGTCTTAAATCCAACCCTGGTTACAATATTCTTGCTTTAGAGCATATTATGTATGCTGTGACAGCTAAAGCATGTGCCCTAAATGCTTGATGGGGAATATTGTTTTTGACTTTGCATCCAACATTAAGTTCTGAGAATTACCAAAAAGGGCGGGGGGGGGGGAATTCTGGCTGGCTGACAACCCTAACTGGAGGCTTTTCCAGCTTCTTCTCTCAACCTCTCCAAGAAGCCTTGAAGGGCCCATTTCTGGCTGAGGTTCAGAGGGAATGCAGGGCTAAGGAAAATCCATTTTGCTTCCCATCCAAAGCAGAACAGCAGCATCAGCAACTTTACTGTATTTCTCAAGTTATTTGAGGAAAAGCTGGAGAATGCCTAACACGAGGCTCCGGAGCAGGACAAATTGTTTCCATTTGTTTAGATTAGGGAGTTAGAGTTGGTCGTAGCCAAAATTCTGGTTTGCTTCCCACAGCTTGGCAGAAAAGCAGAGCAGAGAGAAACAAATGGAACGTCTGGGGAAGTTATACTGAAGATATGTAGAGGGAAGGAGAGGACGGAAGGTGCTGTGGTGATGTTGTTGATTTTTCGTGCTTTCCTAAAAGCCAACCATGATTAGGAAGGGAATGAATTTTCCTTGCATCCTTTAAAGGAAGAGGGATTCTCTCTCCTCTAAGCCAAATGTGGCTGAGATGTAAAGCCTGAGAATAAACCAAAAAGTTTGGAGTAATAATCCTAGCTCTGCTACTAGTCTTTCTGTGACTTGAGCTAAATAATTTCATCTTTGTGATGCTGTAATTGCTCCTTAGGGAATTCTTCAGTGTATCTTCAGGGCAGTCACTTTTCATCTTAACTGTATTTCCTGTTTCCTGCTCTTTGCCACTGAGCAATACACACACACATACACCACACGAACTCCATACAAAGGCATGATTTTGTTCTGAACTTGTCCATTCATCCCAGAAAGTAAAATGTTGCACTGTTGGTTATTTTGACTGAAAGCCAGGTCTTTGCCCTTACTTATATTCTTACTTATATTTATGGGAACTGGAAGAACAGTGAGGAGATAAGAGTGAGTTGTCACAGTGACCTATACAACACTCTTGGTGCTCAGAGAGCTGAATAACCCAGTACTGTGGGCAATTGTAGCAAACAAAGCAGACAGTTGTAAACTAAGTGGCTACTGGTTGGACTAAGCCAGCTCACCTCACCCTTTTGAAAGAAGGAGATTCCTTTTCTTCTATCCCACAGGAAAAAGGGAAAGACAGTCTCCTCACTAGATAGGCTGAGGCCTTCTTCTGTGGGAAGTGGAGGTGATTTATCTCCCTAGTTTATAAAGCATGGATAGAGACTTTAACAAATTCCCTTGGGGATGAGAGAGACCTCTTATGGTCTCACTGCAGGGAAGGGAGTTGTTGTGTGTTGTTAGGCTATGTCCTGTGTACGCTAGGGATCCAAACATACCATGGGTTGTGAGGAAGTTTGACTATCATCAGTGAAGGGGCAGATATAAGCTTTCTTTATTTTCATCACTTAAATTTAGCATCCATGTATCCTTGTGTATCATTTACAAATTGCATCTTTTTTGGTTGCTGTTCTTTTACAAACAGCTTGGTTTCATTTTGGTAATTCTAGAATGTGGTTGGACTGGGACTTGAGTACATGATATCCCAGCATTGAAGCACATTTTTTTAAAATCGGAAGTGGATTTCCAGCCTCTTCCAGCTTTTGGTAGGGGCTTTTTTGGGGGGACGGGGGGAGTCTTGTGGTTCTTGGAGATAACCAGGGATAGAAAATTGTCCTCCAGACTGAGTGTAGTTGCCCATCATTGTTATGTGCAATCATGTGACTTTTACCTTATAGTGACCCTGCAAATGAGAGACCTCCAAGAGTCCTCAAGTTTTGTAGACTCAGGACTGTGACATCATTGACTGAGTTGGTCCACGTTTAATTCCACTTTCTCTCTCTTTTTGTGACAGTCTTCAACTGCAGCACCATTGCTAATGCTGAAATTGTAACTTGTTGTGTTGTTAATGCCTTAACCTTACAATTCCCTGCTTTGTTCTGCTTAGAAAGCTGCATGTTGAATTGGTATTCTGATTGAGGGAGCCTATTGTTTTTGATGATGCTGTCTTTTTATTTGTTTACTTGTTTGTTTATTTATTTGCTTAGGCCCAGAAGCAGATGAAGGCCCTCCTTCTATCCCACTTCCCACTGCCCTGGCCTTAGAAGGAGAGAAGAACCAGCGATATCTGCTGGACTTAGTTGCCTCCCCTATTGCCATTCCCTTTCCTTGTGTGTGCTGCCTTCAGATAGTAAGCCTGAGGGCAGGGAAATGTTTTTTCCTTGTTCTTTTTCTTGTAAAGCACCGTGTATAGTGATGGTGCTATATAAATAAATGTTGATGATTTAGGGGTACTGGGACCCTAAATACCCTAAAGGTACCAGGTCCTGACTAATCATGGAAGCTGAGCAAGGTCAGCCTTGGTTAGTACTTGTATGGGAGACCACCAATGAATACCAGGTGCTACAAGGTATAGTTCAGAGGAAGGAATTAACAAAACCAACTCCAAGTATTCCTTGCCTAAGAGAACCTTATGTAATTCATGTGGTTGCCATAAGCTGACAGGCAACTTGAAGGTATACACATACACACACTCACACACACACATGGTGTGTGTCTCTTGGTGTTCTTGGGAAGATTTAATGGCCCTAATGGAAGCAACGATGCACTGAGATCCGAGGGCCAAACTACAAGAGATGTGACATGTGTGTTTGCATTTCACATCTATCTGTCTGTCTGTCTGTCTGTCTGTCTGTCTATCTATCTACCTACCTATCTATCTATCTATCTATCTATCTATCTATCTATCTATCTATCTATCTATCTGGTAGCAAATTAGTTACATTGATATCCTGCCTCTCCCCCACTGAGCTCAAAGCAAAGTATGTGGCTGGTGTTTCCCCACCTTAACCTCACGGTAGTAACCGATTGAGGTAGGTGAAGCAGAGAGATGGGAAGAGAGGGACAGCCTGACCCAAGGTAGCCTAGTGAGTTTTATGCTTTCTTGAGGAACAGAACATGGATCTTTAAACCAAAAACTGCTAAATGCAACTGGCATATGTGAATGGCAAAGACTGGGGCCATTTCCGCACTAGACAGTTATAGCGCTATGATTCCACTTTCAACATCCTATGGAATCCTGGGGTTTGCAGTTTTGGGAGGGGCCAGCCAGCCCCTCCTGAAACTGCAAACCCCAGGATTCCATAGGATGTTGAAAGTGGAATCCTAGCGCTATAACTGTCTAGTGCGGAAATTCTGTGTGACTGCAGTAGGTGAAAAGGGAGAGTAACTTCAAAAGGACTGATTTTCATCAGAAACCTCAGCAGAGAAGGTAAGGTTAAACTTCCTCTCTCTGTCTGCTTACAATCACAATAATTATCAGTCTTCCTGAGCGTATTTGCTACTTCAGTTTTTTAAAACAACACATGAAACGCAAAGTGGTACATCTGACTTGATGTTGATATTTGAAAGGTTGCCATCTTAACATAATGGAGAGGGGAATTATGGCTGAATTGAAAATGTGTACTGTATATAACCTGATAGCATTCACTAGGTTATCTTAAACAATGATTGACTCTGTGAACTGCCTTGGAGAGGCTTTGTCTTTAAGGCACTAAGGAAGTATTTTAAAGAAACAGACAGCTAATCAAATATTCCAGCAACCTTTTGAATGTGGAAAAAAAACCCACACAAATAAAATGGCATACGCTCTTAAGAAAGGAAAATGAATCACATTCTGGTGTATTGTAGGACTGGATCATGTTTTTTCCAGGTATACAGCTGAGTGCTAAAGGAGTGGGAGATGTGAAAAGTTAAGCATGAAACCATCACAGGGGAAAGAGATATGTATTAAATCCAGAGAACTGTGCCAATTCTAAAGTTCAGAGTTTATAAAACAGCAACAGCTCAAATTATTCCTTTTTCCAGCATCTGGATGTACTCTGGATTGATGTAGGAAATGTAATATGGGGTAGGATGCCATTACCCTGAATATACAAAAATACTAAGCAGACTTTTACATTCTGAGAACACAACCACAAAAATACCACAGCGGATAAAACAGTGCTCCACAAATAATGTATCCAACGCTGTTCAAAAGCTTTACAACATTTTTGAAGATTAACAGTAATATAAATACATATGAATACTGTGTTAGAAAACAAGCACATATATATGCTTGCTTTAAAAGAAAATAAGAAGGAACAGCAGTAGGGGCTCATGGGTAGGGGGAAGAGAAGAAACTCTTCCTAGCTAGCATACCAGTTTCAGAAAAACTCATTACATTTGAAGGTATTCCATAATACAAGAACGTTACAGGACAAAACAAATGAAAATCCAGAACCACTCCAAAGTATTTTGTACAACAAGATGGTGCTCTTGCTCCTATTCCATGTCCAAAAGCTGATTGAATTACCAGCTGATTTTTTTTCTTCTGCCGATGGAACTAAATCTTCCACTACATCGAGAGGCTGCAGATTAAGGGATGGAGGGCAAGTTGCATGGCACACGGCTCTGTCTCTCCTGCAGTAGATTTGTAATGGATCCCAAGGCAATTGTCTCACTCTTCCTAATGGTATGGCATGTATTGGTTTATGTGTGCAAATTAGAAAGCATTGATTTCATGCCAGTCTAATTGTCACTGGATGGCTCCTTTAAAATTCTGACTAAAACCTGGAGCATATTTGCCACCCACTGGCATGGAGGCCACCAGTCTAATTCTCATGGCTTCCACTAGAGTAGTAATACATTTTGACCTGCAGAAGTTGATCTCAATAGTCCCCGTAGCCAGAACCCCAACAAGAATCTATAGTTATGTCCTGAGGAGAGCGATTCATGCTTTGGCAATAGAGCTTGAAAAATTACTTTTTTTGGACAACAACTCCCAGAATCCCCTAGGCAGCATTGTCACTCTTACCCTCCATTGTATGAAGGGTCACACGGTTTTTAAAGGCCCTTTCATATTACATAATTATAGCTCTATGGTCTATGATTCCTCTTAACGGCCGTGGCAAAATCCAGTATAATCCTGGGACTTGGCAGTTTAGTGAGGGTATTTAGAAATCTCAACCAGAAAAAGTTCTAGCATTTCAGCAAACTACAAACTCTAGGATTCTATAGGATGCAGCCAGGGAAATTAAAATGGAATCAAGAGTGCTATTTTGTGTTAATGTGAAAAGGCTCTCTATCGTAAACATTGGTTCCTATTTTGCTTTTGATCGGAGTTGTTCTGAAATGGATGTTTGGGAAAGAGTCCTAGATCACAAGTTTTGGCTATGAAGCCAAGCTGCTTGTCTCTCAAAAAGACTGACATCGTAATTCTTCCTGAAAGCCAACATCACCTAGTCAAGAAACATTATTTTAACCATTTTATGGGACAGGCTGACTTCATTTCCTCTCAGAGATGAGAGATTTCCTCTGCAGAGCAATATCCAAAGCAGGTACTTGGACTGGTGACCCTGACACGGTGTCACTGTGAATCTGTCTTGAAGGCTTTAATTGTGATGACTCATGGGCTTGCCAAATGAGATGCTTGGCTACTCTCCTGCATTCTGCTGCTCAGTTCTTTTCTAATGGCCAGAAAGCCCAGTGATTTAGAGAAGTTACACTGTGGTCTACAGCTTACAGAATTCTCAGCCAGCATTACTAATGTGTTGACTGGGGGTTGTGGGAGTAATAGTCCAAAAATGTAACTTTTCCAAGCACTAGACAAGCCTAATGTAAACTGTTCCTGCTTGACAATATTAAGTTTTGGAGCTTGAATTCCTATGTCCTTACCCACAAACTTTGCATGCTTGCTCACTTATTTATTTAAAGCCTAGAAAAATCTTACTCTTGGACAAAAAAGTTCCCATCATAGTTTCCATACAGTCAATAAAAAACAGGTCCTGCCTGTAGGCTAAGGTTTATAATCTGAAAAGGCATGACACAAAAGGAGAAAGGCACTGAGAGCAAAAAGGAATACAGTCAGCCCTCCACATTTGTGGGCTTGACTTTCAGGGATTTGATTATTTGCAAGTTTCTCCTCCCCTGTTCCCCCACTTCAGATATTTCTTTTGTGGGGGAGCCTTCCCTCTTAGCAGTTCTGATCAAGTCATCCGCCCTTTAAAAACCCACCCCTGGTCCTCTTGTTCCTCTTGTTCATTAGCCTGGCCAGCTAATGATGGCTTGAAGCCCAGTTTCTCAGCACCACAAATCCTCTCTGAAGGCCCCCAACACACACTCAAGGAAGGAAATGGGCAAGAGAGATGAAGTATAGGGGCACTATGCCAACCCACCCCCTTTCCCTCTCCTTTCCCTGACTTGGTTTGGACCCTGGGTGCTCTATCCCTCCATCCCCCCATATGTCTTGCCCCCATCCCCATAAATACAAACACATTTTGACATTTGTGATTTTTCCACTTTTGTGAGGGTCCTGTGCCCTAATCCTAGCAAATATGAAGGGCCAACTGTACTTGTGGGTTTGGGATCTCATATGTCCCAAATGTACAGCTGGTGAGAAACAGTGATTCAATCAAGAATTCATGGAACTGACCGAAAAATGTGAGGGTTTTTTTCTAGCTTTGTTCTATTGATTAATCTATTCATTTCTGATCACCAACCCCCATTCCACTACCCATATACTGTGTGGGGTACCTTTGATGAGTTCACAACTTCTGGGGCAGTCCAAAGACTACACTATCAAATATTGTGGGGAGGGGAGGAGATATGCAGCTCCCACTGAATTTACTACAGTGGTGATGGTTAAAATAAAAAGCTATGATTTCTTGCTAAGGGGGAGGGAGGGGGGACAGATATGTGTTTCCTACCCATGGAATAAGACATCTTTGGATCTTTGGAAGACATTTATATTTATTTCAAACACACATGAATTGAAGTTATAGTGAAATGGGACATTTCCCCATCTTAGAGACTGCCACTGTAGCTCTTCTGTCTGGTAACATGTAATAAGAGAGAAGGATCACCAAACCCTTCATTGCAGAGAAGGATACATAAAGAATGACAACTTGGTTGCTGTTGGCCATTCATAGGTGCCAAAGGCTTCTGATGGTCATGCATCCTGACACTATTTTGTCTGTCCTCTCTTTGCCAGCTAAGGGCCCTTTCCCACTACACAATTGTAGCACTATGATTCTGCTTCAACTGCCTGTCTTCATCCTGTGGATTCCTGGGTTCTGTAATTCAGCGAGGCACTAGAAATCTCTGGCTGAGAATTTGAAATACCGCTAATCAAAGTATGAATCTCGAGATTCCATAGAATGTTGCCGTGGCAGTTAAGATGGAATTAGAGTACTATAATTTTGTAGTGTGAAAGGTCAAAAGAAGATTTTTTTCTTTCTTTCACCTAGTCCAACATTCCATAGCTATCATGTTCAAACTCAGTGGAACACAAAGGGTAATATTCACCCCTTCTTGTTTGTCCCTGTTCATCAATGTAGATATAATGGTCCTGATTATAGTGTTTTCATTCTATTATTCTAGGGATGATACTCACTTTTGCTAGCAGCTGTTGGTACCAATACATTCTGGTACCAATACAGCACAATCTCAGGCCCTGGGGATGATTTTGACCATCAGAAAGCCTCATTCTTCCCCTCTTGGGTTCCCCCATGGTTTGTTTGTTTTTTTTTGCTTGTGTTTCAGATTTTGTATATTTTCTTCCCAGTTATATAAGTCCAAATGTCTCTCCAGATCCTTCTATATTGGCAGCAAGAGTGTTAAACTGAAATTATGCTGGTATGTTTTGATCCCACCTTTTTGCCTTTGACACCACTGTCAATAGAATGTAGTCTCTAGGGATTTATCTGAAATAGAATTTGGCATTTGAGATGAAAGATGTTCCTCCACCTTGGTATACAGTCTGCTAAAGAATGATTGTTTTTTGCTTGTCATGAACTTGATACCTATTATTTTAATTGGATGACATTCAGAGCAGAGGTGAGCAGACTTCAGGCTTGATGAATGTCTGCATTTTATTAGTATCTCAAGATCCATCAACCAGAGCCAGATGCAGAATAGTCACTCAGATGGGCTTCTGTATCAGTTGGTAGCTGATGTGTTAGTGAGCCAGTCAGTCTGTCCCAGGTTTTAGTCCAAATTTTAAAGGTATTATGCAACATACTGTATGCTATCCCTCCAGTAGGTTCAATACCTAGGATAGCTCATTCAAAGTTCAGTCTATAGCTTGAAGGGGATTCACTGCCCCACTGACAAGGAAGACAAAACAGCTACCATGGTTCTTTACACTTCACAACCTACCAGCCAGAGTTAGATGCTAAATGGTGCCTCGGGTGGGTATTCTGTAGGCTTATGTTAAGATCTCCCAACCAGACACTGGCTGTAAAATGAGATGGATACAGAATGCAATCCTTCGAAGTAAGAAGGCTGTTGTTGTGTCCTTCAAGTTGTTTCTGACTTATGGCAACCCTATCATGGGGTTTTCTTGGCAAGATCTGTTCAGAAGGGATTTGTTTTTGTCTCCCTCTGAGACTAAGAGAATGTGACTTGCCCAAAGTCACCCAGTGGGTCTCCACAGCTGAGTAGAGATTCAAACCCTGGTCTCCAGAATCATAGTCCAGTGCTCAAATCACTACACTACACTGGCTGAGTACCTCTAATGATGTGACCAACCCAAGGACGTGCTTTCATCAGTGTAACTGAGCTCATAACCCTTTCATACGCTAAGACTCATGTCTAGTTTCCTTACCCCTTCAATCTTTCTTAATGAATTCAATCCATTAAATGAAGTCGAGTGCCTTAGAAGGTGGTGGACCTTCATTGGAGGTCATTAAACAGAGACTGGATGACAGTCTCTTGGGAGTGCTTTAGCTGTGCTTTCCTGCATGATGGGCTAGACTAGATGGTCATTGCATGATTCTAAACCAGCTAGTCTTATTTTCAGGAACGAGGGCTACAGTAGTATTTCAGTTGTTCTTGTTCAAACATGCTAAGTCAAAAACTTTTCTTGACCACTTCCAAATTGTCCCAAGATCTGTTAGTAATAGGTACCCATCTACTTTTTTCTCCAGACACTGTCCAGGCTTATAAGACAGCCAATAGGTTCTCTATAATTCTCTGCACATCATTGCTTACAATCTCATAAACCTTTTCCATAGCTTTCTGCTGGGCAGAATGAATGGAACTGATTAAATTCATCTGTTGTTGTGCATTGCTGCAGAGACGATACCCATGACTGCATTCATATGCTGCACATTCTTGACAAAAGGCACAGGCACCATCTTCAATATGTAAGATGGTCTGTATTAGTTTTGTATCTAACTGTCATGGCTTTTCCCAAATAATGATGGGAAATGTAGTTTGGGGAGGATGCTGAAAATTCTGTTTCAGACCACTAGCTCCTTCAAGAACTATTGCTGTTGGGGCTCCCTACAGAGATGATTATTATGTAAGTTTTATGTCTCTAGTGGTAGACACTCCCTGTGAACCAGAATTTCTTTGTCTATCCCTGTCTAATTTTTTGTTCCCTTGGCCAATGTGTTCTCCATCCCTTTTCCTTGATTTGCTGTAGATTTGGAAGGAAGGGTTTTCACTCAGTTGCATCATTAGAAAGGAGGAATGTATGCTGAGCTTTGGTTTAAAGATCTGTGTGAGCAAATAGCTCCTCCTACAGAAGAATTTGGGATTTACATATAGAAGCACATCTTTAGTATACTAACTCTCTAGTCTGAATTTCTGCTGGCCCAAAACAAATTTCCAGACACGTTACTAACAATGACCTACAAACCTGGTATGTGCCTTTGAACCAGAACCAAATCCTTCTTGACTTTTACCAATTCGTCTTCATCTACATGTTTTGCTGATGTTCAAGGTCTGCTGGGATTGTCTGGTGGAATCTAGTTGTCATGAACAGATTTACTAAAGCAACCTCCTCGATCTGGTTCATTCTGACTGGGAATTATGGGCATTTTAGTAAAATGCATCTTCATAGTAGTGGCTGATGACTTCTTTATCACTGAGGTGACAAATCCACCCCAGGTTTAATCTGAACTTTACAGGTGCCATCCAAGAAAGTGAACTTATTTTGGTGGATATGGTTCCTTTAAAGTTTGGACTAAACCTCAGAGTGGATATAGCAGCCCACTCACATGGAAGCCGCTGCATCTGTACGACATGTTTTACATGGGCCCTACTGAAGAAGGCATTCAGCTGTGTTTTTGAATATAGGTTTTTTTAAAAGGCATTTTCCCTGTCCTCAAAAGAGTTGTTCACTCGCCCATACTATGTTCCATTTCCTCCTTTCAGTCTCTTTTGATTGATTATATTGCTCTCCTTCTGGGCTGTGTTTGAGGTGTGAATTAGAAACTGAGATGGATAGAAAAGAAGTTGGTCAGATCAAGGGCTCTTAACTGACCTCTCTACTTCTCATTCTAAGATAAGTGTGTACACCCACACACACAAGAAGGATTGCCACTGTTGACACATGGATGAGTAACAGAGTGTAGATTTCCATGCAAGGAACCAATTAATTATTCAAAATAAGCTGGAGTGTGCTGATGAATACATAAACACAAGGAGAATACCCAAGGCCTAGCTAGTCTCCCATTCTGTCCTCACAGAGAGAAGAAAACAAGATGCCTCTGAAAAAGCCCACAAACAGGACACAAGAGCACTAATGCACCACTATCCCACTTGTATTGCCTCAACAACTGGTATACAAAGGCATGTTGCCTCTGATACTGGAGATAAGGACCCAAAGCTGAAACAAAGCGTGATCTAAGCTGGAAGAGAGGCACAAATAAGCTTGTTCTGCAATTGCCCTTCAAATGGGGGACCATTTCTGTGAAGTAGGATGAGGGCTTGAAACATCATGTTTAAAAATGAATTTGCCAATAGTAATAATTGGAAAGCAGAAAATTAATTCATTGTTGTTAATATTAGAAAGTTGAACATTTTACTCATTGTACTAATAGTTAATTAATTCACAAATCAGATCTTTAAAAAAAAAAACCCTGGGATTTACAGATATGGTAATGTTCGGTTGTCAATGTTGTCCCCTAGTGGCACATTTTGTTACTGCTTGCTTAAAAAATGCTATTTGTGGTGTTTTTACATTGCCTTCTCTCCAAATACCTGGGTGAACAAATCCCACAAACAGATGGATGGTTGAGGATGGTGAGATCTGTAGTACAACTTATCTTGAAACTTTCAGCTTGGAAAAGGCTTTGAACTGTGTTACTTAAGTCATAATGGGGGAAAAAAAGGGAAATAAATTGGCACGTAAGAAGTTAAATTTAATTAGCTATTTCTAAATCCTACTTCTGAGTCCTGTTTAACAAAAAAACTATTTTATCAAGTCTCATTAGACAAAGGGAGTAGCATATGACTAATAAATTAAACTTGTTATTTTCAAGTTCTGAGCAAGGTATATGGTCATTATACTTGAAATTATGTATCTAACTTTTTTTGAGATTTTGAGAAAGTTCAACAACACTTGCAATACCTGAGTGATGGAAGGGGATTCACATGAACCTGCATTAAAAAGATATGTGAGTAGATTGTTCCAGTTATCCTCTACCCACTCTACATGTATAGTTAACACATGAAGCAGCCATATGTGTGCATATCTGTGGATGTGTAGGGCTGCTGAACAAGTGGTCAGCAGTGTGTGTGTGTGTGCGCGCGCTCGCTCGCGCACACATGCACGCCTGCCTGGTAGGCTAGTCCCTGCATTAAATTGCAATACATGAGTGAATTCATATCAACTGTTACTGCCCTGGCTAGCCCGAGCTTTGGGGGATATAAAAAGATATCTCTTGATATCAATAATTCGGCCTCACATACCCATTCCCCTCCATGTGCTTGCGAGGCCACCGGACAAGCACGCACACAGGCTCGGCCGATAATCGCTGTAATATTCCAGCACAATACAGACAGGCCAGAAATAGCTGACTCGCAGCTTTAGGAGACCTCAAGGCAAATACCTTTATTAGGTATGCAAGCAGCTTTCAAAAGATCCCCTGCCCCACACTGGCAGCTTGATGATCTGACTATACAACGCTCACGTACTCCGCATTTGCATGCCGGCTATCCTATTGACAATTTGGCTGTAACTCAATCATTCAAATTCTGACCTTTCGGAGGCTTTGTCTCCAGCCCCAAATCTATTGTTTTCCCCAAGTCCGACCTAGCCTGCGGTCACAATTCTCCTTATAAAAACCCCGGACTTCGAGCGCTTCCTTGGATCGCTCTTGGCTTCCATCCCGCCTTGCTGTCGCTTTGTCCAGCGAGCCTTCCCCTCAGCTCCACGTGCTGAGATCCACGCTCCCCAGCTTCTCCGCTTCCAACCGGGCTTCAGGACAGGTGAAGTATCATCCAAACCAACAACCCCTCTAAAAACCCCTCTATCCCACTCCAACCTTTATTTCTTTAGTTACCTGGGGTGAGTGTGCTGCATACACTGTTTGATTGTGTTTTTAATAAAACCACTTTTATTATTTCAACTTCTGTGTGCTCCTTGACTCGGCCTGACCCCGTAGACATAGGGTTCAAGATCCTGCTAAGTTACCCTGCCTCTCGTATCACTAAAGCAGTGCTCAGAGCTAATCTTCCCCGCCTATTGTTGAGCACATTTTGGTGTCCCTCACGGGACCCCCAGTAAACAGGGTAACACAACCCCTCTTCAGTGAGTGATAATGGGAGGCCCTGGTTTCTTTATTTGTTAAAACAGTGGTGGCTGTAGACTTCCATGTTAGTGGAGCAGTGCATCTGCTCCAGGTTTTAGTCAGAACCTTAAAGTATGGTAACTATCCAAGTTGCTGAATCCTAATCTTTAAAAAAGGAAGTTGTCAGCACCTTGGTCATCTCCCTTAAAATTTGGGCTAAAACCCAGACTAGAGTCAGAACCCATTGATGTGGAAGCCACCAACTGCCACTGTGTGAAAGTAAATAGGTAAAGTGATAAAATAGACCCCCAAATACCACTTCTTCCTTTCCACAGATCAAAAATGTTGAAGGAGGAAAGCGGGAAGGAAGTCGTTACCCAGTAAGTATTGTTGGGCATGAAAGTTCTTAAAGCAACAGTGGCGGATTTCTTTCAGCCTAAGGGCCGAATTCAGTTCCAGAGGGGTTCTCTGGGGTTACATTCCCCTGTATGTTTGTGTACTTTTAAATTGCTTGTCAACTTATAGTGACCCCATGAATTTCATGGGGTTTTCTTAGTGAAGGAATACTCAGAAGTGGTTTTGCCAGTTCTTTCCTCTGAAACAAAGTCTAGAGCACTTGATATTTATTGGCAGTCTCCCATTCAAGTATTAGCCCTATTAAGCTGCCAAGATCAGGTGGGATCTAGTCCCTTTAGGGTATTTACTGAGCAGCGAACAGGTAGAAGCAAAGATTGTTGTTGTTGTTGTTGTTGTTGTTGTTGTTGTGTGCCTTCAAGTCATTTCTGGCTTATGGCAAATCTAAGGCAACCTTGTCAGGAGGGTTTCTGGGGACTGAGACTATGTCATGTGTTCAAGGTCACCTAGTGGGTTTCCACGGCCAAGCGGGGAATTGAACTCTTGTCTCTGGAGATAGTCCACCATTCAAACCATTATACCACACTGGTTCTCAGAAGCAAAGATACCAGTGAGTTATGTTTCATCCTAAAGCTCTTGTTGCCAGAAAGGAATTCTTAGTAGAGGTGTTGCTTTCTTTCAGACCTCAAACATATGTTGTTGGGGGGACCTCCAAATAATAGTATCATGGACGAGGAGGACATGGCTATCTGAGGAAGGCCTCGATGAGCCTGGTTAGGATGCCTGGAGAGCCTGACGATCCTAACCTCAGTCTTAAAGAAAGGGTGGGCAAAACTCTGGCCTTTGGGCGCCATTTTTGAGGCCCTGAAACCTTCTGCCATCCCTGAAGTCCCAATTTTGGCAATTTTTGACCCAAACTACACAGAAAGGCCCTCCAAGCATTTGAAAACACATGAAAATACCCCAACTTCACAAGCATTTCAGAAGCCCATACTCATTGCCCCAGTTTTCCTCTGCAGTCCTTCTCAAAATGGTGACAGGAGAAGACACATCACTTCCTGTCCCCATTATGAGAGTGACTTTTGAAGAGATTAGAGGTATTTGGGCTTACCATGAGTGGGGAATAGGGGGGGATTGGACCCTGATCCCCAGACCATTGCCCACCCCAGTATTAAAGAGACAGAGACTTTTCTCCTTTCAAAGTACAGACTTCCACCATCACCCATCTAGTCCAGCAATATCCTTGTGGACCAAACCTAAGAGTCTTTTATAGCTTCATGGCAGGTACAACAAGTGAGGATTAGAATAATAGATTATAGTGGAAAGGGACAACAAGGGCCACCTAGTCCAATCCTCAGCCATGCAGGAATATACAACTGAAGCATGACTGAAAGATGACCATTCAAGCTCTTTTCAAAGATCTCCAAAGAAGGAGAGGACACCACTCTGTGAAGCAATCTATTCCACTGTTGAACGGCTCTTACAGTAAAGAAGTTGTTCCAAAACAGAGAATGTGGCACACTTTCTTCTTTTCACACAAGTGTTGATGACTCATATCCTCTGTCTAGAAAAGGGTGGCACTCTTAGGACCCAGCTAGACAGCCAGCAGTCCCAGTAAATGTTGGGCTATTCTGGGTACCACATGTTGTAGCAGCCCCACATCCAGAGGTTGTATGCTTTCTTTTCCTGCTTGATGTGTCATATGGAGAGGGTTTCTTCCCCTCCCCAGAAATATGATGGAAGGAAAGTCAGAGAAGAACCTCGGTGGAAAAGATGACACTCCCATTCATTAGTGGGACCGCCCAGGAAGCACAGGAGGAACTGAGACAATACAGACAGACAGGGGACTTTACGCTTGTCTGTAGCAAAACGTCCTGGTAGAGGGGGGAAAAGAGGTTCCACTTCCTGTCCAGTTTTAAAAGTCACAGAAATTCATGAGAAATAGAGCAGGACAGGAGTTAAATCATTTGGTTGCTTTTTTTTTTTTAAACAGATACCTACAGGTACAACTCCTCAATCTGGGTGAGCCCTAAGTGATCAACCTAGATGTTCCTCCACCTGGCCTACCCTAGGAAAACTTGGCCATTTCTGTACTACACTGTTACAGTGCTATTATTCCACTTTCAACATCCTGTGGAATTCTAGGATTCATAGTTTACTGATGCCAAAGAGCTCTCTGGCTGAGAATTCTAAAGGCCCCTCTCTAAACTGCAAATCCAAGGATTCCACTGAATGTTGAAAGTGGAATAATAGCACTATAATAGTGTAGTGCAGAAATGGCCCTTGTGTCCATTTAAAAGTATTACAGTTGTTACAAAGCCAACAAATGAAGCTTTCGCCCTCACCAGTGATAGTGGGCAGGGAAAGCATCATGGGCCACAATTTCTGCTTGAGGGGCAATTACAACACTGACAACTCTGGTTGAAGTTCCAAGTTCACTTTCTTGAAAGAAGCCGTAGCATCCAGCCATGCAATATTAACAAGACTGTTGGAGTGATATGAATGAACACATACTCCACCACAAAACAATTGCTATATGATCCTGCACTGTTTTTGTTTAATGTGTCTCTTGTTGAAGGGCTGACAAGTCAGGACTATTTCAGGCTCAGAGGTTTCAGTACCAAAAGCTGAGACCTACGGATGATGTCACAGGGGGAGGGCCCTGGCAATGTTACGTAGCACAGCCCCTGCTGCACTCATTAAGCATCATACTGAAAGCATTTTACCCACTGTTTGACACAGTATGCCATTCAAATAAGAAACATCATGTCTAATAAGGAAAACACACCCTTACAAACACACACACAATTTTCAAGGCAGTGCTCTCATCCTGAGATACCTCCCTTCCCCTCTGAGAACCAGAGAAGAAGATCCAGTCCCTGAGACCTGGGAACCCTATGTGGGTGGCATATGAACTGGAGGCTCTGTGAGAAGCTCTTGCATAGTTCATGCTTCAGAAGGTGTACAACAGCTGGTTTTTGAGAGCAAATATTTGCATATCTTCCACTTATGTGAGCTTGTGAATGTTTTTGGTTTTCCACTGCATCTCCAGGAGAGCTGTCTGTTTGGGGTGAGGGTGAGGCCTCCTTCTGCTAAAACGTGAACCCCAGAGCATCTCCCTTCCCTTTCTCCAGACCAAACCTTGCCCTCTGGATCCTCCACACTTATTTCAGAGGGAGTCAGCATAGAACAGATCCTTTTCCACATCAGAATCACTGCTCACTGCAGGAAGCATGCTGTTGAGGCCCTGCAGAGAGCAGTGTCCAGAGACAGAAAGGGTGCAGCCTGCACCAGTGATTAAAATGCATCACCTTGTAACAGGCAATACGTGGTGCCAGCTCAATGCATACCCTGCTAGTCTTCCTCCCTTCCCCCCTTTCCTCTTTGGATCTTTTTAATCCTAACAAAGATCTTATTCAAAGATACTTCGGCACTGTGGCTGGAGGGGCTAAAAAGGCAGCATGTGCGGAAGGAGACGTGACCGATTAGTTTGGTGGGTACACTTAGCTGAATGTGTGGGATGTGGTGTGTGTGTGTGCCTGCGTATGCCTGTGCATGGGTGGACCTTGTTTGCATGGCAGGACAGTGTGCTTGTGCTCTTTGCATGGGCAAGAGGGGTGATGGGTCGGCTGAAGGCTTATCTTGGTAGTCACAAAAAGAGTGCTGCCCTCTTTGCAGCAGGCAGGAAAGCAAGCAAACATGGATTTGCTTTTGCCTTTAGAATGTGGCAGCTGGGGAATATGTTTCTAAGCAATCCAGCCCTGATCAAACAACAAGCAGGAAGAAGCAGAGACACTGCAGGGGCTGCTCCAGCTGGCTGCAGTGAGCCTTACAGTTCTAATCACGATGAAAACAGAAAACCTTTGCCTCCTGAAGGGCTTGAAAACCTTATCTCTTGCTGTCCCTGGGCCTGGGATAGGAAAAATAAATCCATTTCCACCTTGGATTAGAAGAGATATGCTAGGACATGTTCAGAATGCAACTCTAATGCTGCTGCTGTAGTTGTATGTGAGTACGTGTGTGTGTGTGATTCTCCCTTGCCATCATCCCAAACACTTTCTTCCTAGGCACTGCGCAAGCCTGAGAAGCTTCTCAAGGGCCGCTTAAGCTGCTGCAACAGAATGCGGTTACAAATTGTCTTTAGGATTGAGAAGGGCTGAGGGCATTCCAACAGGGGCAGAATTGGAGCCCAGGAAAATTTTCTCTTTTTTTTGACAACCTTTCCCATAATCCCACAGGCAGCCTGTGGGATTCTGGGAACTGTCAAACCCCAAAAGTAATGTTTCTAAGTTCTGGATCCATGTTACTTTATCACCTTCCCAGAGCAAGATAGTGTGTGGCTGAGGCCATTTCCACATGCTACTTGATCCTATCATCCTCTGGTTGTGATCCCAGCAGTGCCTTTGGTGGAAAGGGAGTGCAATAGGAATGCTCTCCTCTGCACCCAACCAGCTCCCTGTGGAAGGCAGCGTGAGGGACATGCCTCTTCTTTCCACAGCACAACCAGGCTCTTTCCCATGCTGTGCCAGGGCAAGAAGCACCTCCATTGCACTTCTAGCCCTTCCACATGGCTGGGAAGGATAGGAGCATTGCATGATAGGGGGTCATTGATGGAAAAACTTTGTCAATGATTTCCCCCGCAGTTGTGCCAGCTGGCAACAGGAGAAGGGCCAGGACTGTGATGACGTCATGCAGAAGCATCTTCGTGGTCCCGCTCCTCTCGTGTCCCATGCCAGAAAGGGCCTGAGAGTCCCAACATCACTTCCATGTTGCTGCTTAGGAGCTTCTACCTTAGGCTACATGGATATGTGTGTTTACTTAGAAATAAGAGCTTACCAGATTTGGCGGGATTTACTTTCAGATTTACTTTCAGATATTACTGACTATGTGGAAATCTCTGTCCTTTGAGCTTTTAAGGTACAGCAGTAAAAGCTTGGCACCTGAATCTTTCACAAAATTTAGGCCATGTGGAGGAATTTCTCAAACAGGAGATGATAACTTTTATGCATACTTCAGATCAGTGCTCAGTGATGGTCTGTGGACTGCTGCTGCTTTGTGAGGTATTGGCTGCCAGTCCACTGCAATTTCACAGGAAAGAAAGATACATTTGTAGCCAACGGGAACAAATGTAGTATTAATCCGTGACACATTAGGGGGGAAAAATTGCTGGTCCCTCACATCAGATAGCCCAAGCATCACTGCTTTAAGTATTCCTTTAGATGCACATTCTGTGCTGATGTTAAAGTGAAATCATGTTAGTCTACAGGAAGGTAGACTAAACATACAAAGATGCCCCAATTTGTGGTCATAGAGTGATGGAAATTGGGTAAGGAACAATATTCAGCTTCCTTGTTATTGGCTATTGTACAGCAATACAGAACTCAGAAAAGTTACTTATGTGGACCATGGCACTGAGAGTGACACCCCCTCAACGTAACTAGTTCCTAAGTTGAGGTAACATGCCGAGAGGATGAGATAACATTCTGTGCTATAGTTACGGTAGTCAGTAGACGTCTCTCAGCTGAAAATTCTAAGTAGCTCACCACACAACAAACCTGTCATGTCCCAGCCCCAGGTGCAAACACAGACGGAATCCTCCCCAACAGCCACAACACAGAGACATAAACAGGAGAATACTTACTGCAGCCCAGTATAATCAAGAAAGTGAGAGCCCACAAGACTCAGAGCATTTATATAGAGAAGACGCATTAATTAGGCAAACAGCTTGGGAAGGCTGTTGGCTAATAAATACAAGGGACTGGGTGGGGAGAAATCCGTTGCAGACAACTGGTATTACTGGTGGAAGCAACACATTCTTCATTTGGATCCTTGGCTTGTGTTCCTAGAAAACCTTGACCCTCACTTTGTGTGCTGACTACACTGCTGGATACTCCCTCAAACTGACACTCTGAATTTGTTACTGACTTGAGCTGCTGAAACAAAAAATGGTAACTGACTGACAAGCTTTTGTAAACCTTGTCTGTGGGTGCTACAATAGCCTATACTGAAGGACTGTGAACCATGGCCAGCTATCTGGACGGGACAGAACCCACTGGACTGTGCCATGGCAATTAAAGTGGTATCAAACTACTATAATCATGCTCTTTAAGGCTACTCTTTAAGGCTGCCCTACATTACTCGTTGTCAGAATCGTAGGCCATTTCCGCACTACACTCTTATAGCATGATTATTCCACTTTCAACATCCTATGGAATCCTGAGGTTTTCAGTTTAGGGAGGGGCCTCAAAGGCACCCCCTAAACTGCAAATCCCAGGATTCCATAGCATGTTGAAAGTGGAATCAAAGCGCTGTAACAATCTCATGTAGAAATGGCCATCTAGTGCAAAATTCTGCCACACAGGAATACACAACTGAAGCAGTCCTGAACTGTGGCCATCTGACCTCTGCTTGAAAACCTCCAAAAAAGGAGACTGCTCTCCAAGGGAGTCTATTTCACTGTCTTAAAGTCAAAAAGTCCTTCCTAATGTTTAGGTAGAATCTGATTTCTTGTAACCTGAACCCACTGGTTCATGTTCTAATTTCTGGAGTGGCAGAAAACAAGCTCGCTTCATCTTCTGCATAGCTGCCCTTATTTAGAGATGGCTATCAAATCATCTCCCAGTAAAAGTCCACTCTCATGATTACTTTTAATGAGAAAAAATGGCAGTCAGCTAATTCGGGCATCATAATTTTCAGATCTTGGGGGGAACTAGTTACAAACATAGGTGACTCATGGAGTGAGTGAGGTACGTGCATGTATCTCTCACAGTGATTTCAGAGTGACGTAGCTTCTACTCAGTCTTTGACCTGCGTTAGTGTCAAATAACAAGCTGCTTGTTGTTAGTTCCTTTTCACAACAATGAAAGGACAAGCAGGGTGCATTACAATTTTAACAAAAGCAGGTGTAACTCTTTAAAGTTACACAAATATCACACAGTTTAGGTACAGGCTTATGCTTTGCCTTATGTTGCAACATTCAGATTATTTTTTTAAAAAAAAACACTCTAAACAACTCTTTGAGTTACTTTGAGAAATGGGAAAGTGAAGAGTTACTTTAAAAACCTATACATATAATATTAACCAAGTACTTTGGGGGAAAGGCTTGGAACTGGAACTATAACTCATTAGCCTGAATCTTGTTTTTTAGTAGACCATATTAGACCTATTGAATCGATGGAATCAATCTGTGTATGGACTCACAATTCAAAAATTGGTTCTGTGGGTCTACTCAGAACTAAGTAAAAGGATTTTGGCCACTACTTCCTGAAAGTTATTTTCCCAAGGTCTGCTAATATGCTTTTTAGTGAATAGAAACTGGTCAAGGTTTACAGGTAAACATTCTCACAATTACCATGGTTGTTGGGAAAAGCAGCATTCAAAAGTGACCTTGAAACTGCGACAATTCTCTGTTCATGTATTCCCTTCCAATCTTGTTTCGTTGCATCAACCCCATTTCCCTGCACCTGTTCTGCACGAACCTTTTCTTCGCCTTCTTTCCTGTTTCCTAGACCCCCCTCTGGAGAATGACGCCCAGAATCACACACAGGAGGACTCTGAATTGAAACCGGTCCATGTATCTTAGCAACGGCATGTATAGAAAAGTTCAAGGTGTGGGGGGGTGAAGGAAAGGCATATGCCAGCACTTAGAGAAGCATAGTAAGACTGAAGATAACATATACGTGCATTCTCTCACTTGTCCATCCACCCACACTCTCTTAGCCTTTGCTGCAGAGTCTCCTTTATGTACCATGAAAGAAGTATACCTCATAGCTGAAGGTCCTGCTGAATGACAGGCAGAAATTCAACACATGGAGCTTTTCTTGGGGGAAGTAGGGATGGAAGAAATTGTTGCCAAACTCATAGCCAATTGGAAGGGCCTTGGCTCCACCTTTGATAAAAGAACTCCTACAATGTTAAAGAGGTTTAAAGGAATGTTGATGGCAGAAATCAAAGATCTTGGACATGCCATTCTCCACACTCAGCATTCACACTTCTCCTTTAATCTACTCAATTATTTCCTGTTGCAAAGCTTTTAAACGCATAGGTACTTTGAAAAGGAGGAATAGTGGTCATACATCTGCATTTGAAGTTCAAAAATGTATATAGATTTTATATCAGTGCAGTAGTCAAGGCTTGCCCCCTATCTCAACCTTCAATTATTGCTTGGTGGAGACTTTGGCCATTTCTGTACTCGACTGTTATAGTGCAATTATTCCACTTTCAACATTTTGTGGAATCCTGGGGTTTGCAGTTTAGGGAGGGGCATTTAAAATTCTCAGCCAGACAGCTCTTTGGCCTCAGTAAACTACAAAACCCAGGATTCCACAGGATGTTGAAAGTGGAATAACAGCACTGTAATGGTGTAGGGCAGAAATGGCTTTTGAGGGAATTAGAGAATCAGAGGGCCTTCTTAATGCTTCCAGTGGCAGCTATCTGTTTCTACGTAGGGCAGCCAGGTAGAAAACAGAGACAGAGCTCCTCTACCTTACATGCTTGTGCAGAAGATGGAATTTCAGCAAGTGTTACTCATCACACAAATCACAGCTGTTGAAACTCCCTCTTCCACACAACCATTAAACATAAAGGTAAGAAGGATGCTAGCAGCCTGCTGCAAACCCTCTATGACTATATCTGTGTGGTTTCCTGACATTTTGCAGTTCTTCATCTCAACATCAAATGTAAACATAGAGGCAAGGTGAGGTTTTAATTCTGGATTTAATTTCATTTCTGGGTGTAAAAGCTCAGTGTTACATGAATGTTCCTGGCACACTTGTTACACCTCCTTTTCTTACCAACTTCACACCCTCTGCCACTTATGTCACCCCAAAGTCACCACAGCTCCTAAAATGGAGCATGAGGTGGTTCAGAAAAAAAGCTGAAGAACAACACCCTTTAGGTTCTGCCCCTGAAACGTAAAGGTAGGAAAGACACAAATGAGTTCATGTCTTTGGTGAATATTCATTCTTTCTGTTCTCCGAAGAACTAGTCTCTCTTCTGCAATACTAGGTGCGTATGGCAGGGTGTCATAAAAACAAACTCTCTTCTTGCCTTTTTCACTACTTACCACATGGACACAACAACCATAAGCTGTTAAAAAGAAAGCGTTATTTAAAGACCCTCTCCCAAACATATCCCATATGTTCTAAAACTGCAATGAAGTTAATCACATTAGCATTGAGACAGCACTGTAGAGCAGTGTTACTCACAAGGTGTTTGGTGGATCAACTCTCCAGCCATTGATTGCCAGTCAAGGGACGGGATATCTGCCACTCATCCACATCAGATATCTTGGGATACACTGCTCTAGACCACTGCAAGTTGGCTACTAGACATCTTGGACTATGACTCCCATCATCCCCACGTAATATGGTTATGTTGGTTAAAGGTGATGGGAGACCCAGGCTGACATATTGGAAAGCCGCTGTAATGGGGAAAGCTGCCCTAGAGGACTGAAAGTACACACACATTTCTGTAGTCAGCATTCCTTACAACAAACTGATAAGGAAGGTTGGCATTATATTACCATGCAGCAGGGTGGAGTATTGAGTGGGGATGGAATGGTGCTCTTAGGCCAGCCTAAATGTTTTTAGCTTTAGTGTTCTACTCTGCTGCAGAGAGACAATACCAGAGAGGAAGTGAGAAATGAACCAAGCATTCCCTGATCTGTGACTCCAGTTGTATTCCTCCCAGAATCTCCTAACCATCATAGGAAAAGAAGTAACGTTTCCAAAGCAATGATGCCAAGTACCTTATCCTCCTTGAACTGTTTGGGATGTACTTCTCAGTAAAGAATGGTAACAGTGCATGGCAGTTCTTTTAGCTAGTTCATTAACCATTAAAGCCTAACCATTGTTTCCTAATTCAGAATTTAGACCCTGGGACATACAAATAAAAACCCAACCATCATTTCCTCCTGTGTGTGTGTTTATGTGCACGGATGTGTGTGTGCGCTCTAAGATGGGCCAGGAAGAAGGTAGGTCAAGACTTCTTGGTAGATCTCTGGGTAATTTGTTGTAAATCAGTAAGGATTTTTGACTCCCAATAGTTTAACAACAGCAAACATTTTTTTAAAAAAGCCTTCCTCTCCCTTCTCCTAAATTAGGATGTTAAAATCAAGAAAGTTTGGTGATTTCTGCATGAAAACAGTGGCAGCTGATGGCTCCCATGTCAGCACAGTGATGAACCAACCAAGATTTGAGCTAGCTTTAATACAGCTATCAAAGATACTGAATTTACTTCAGAATAGGATTCAGTATCTTCAGAGCTCATTTAAAGCCTGGGTTAAAATCTGGGTACAACACTCCACTCACAGGGGAGCCACCAGCTGCCTTTGTATGAAAAGATTTGTTCACTAGCAGGGGTTATTGTATCAATTATATATTCCCTCACTGAGCATATACTTAAAAACATACTGTTTCTGCAGTCCCTAGTAAATATCTTCCAGACTTTGACAAAGTTCCTTGTTTGAACAGTAGCTCTCAGAATCTGGGGTCTCGGATTTGTTGTCCAAAAAACCCAGCAACTTTGCCAAGCTTTGTCTGCCCACTCAAGCCATCACTTTGCATTTGGCCTGAGTTAATGAACTTCAGAGTTTTAGCTGGGAAAGAAGATCCCACAACCACCCTGCTTTAAGAAATACAATCAAAGTCATGATGTCATTAAAATTTTCTTAAGGCAGCCTTATTCAGTTTGATCTCACCAGAAATAAGAACATAAGAAGACCTTGGCTGGATTAAACTAAAGGCCTATTTAGTCCAGAATTCTTGCACACAGTGGCCAACCATACTTCTGGGGGCAGCCTGTGAGAAGGACATAAGAGCACCCCCTTTCCGCCCATATTTCTCAGTGTTAGACTCCAAACGTCATAATTTCTAACTCTATAGCTGGGGGATTGTAGGTATTGTAGTCATACTCAAGTGAAGGGCACTGGCTTGAGGAAAACTGTATTAAGATATATTGTTTTGTTTTTAAAGAAAATGATGATGATCAAGTTACTAATAAATCAAGCTTCAGAAGCCACTGTAGGATAGGGGACTGACCCTCACTGTGACAGCAAAACCATAATAAATAAATGCTTCTCCTTTTTCACTGTGAAATGCTGACAAGTATAGTGAGGAGTAACTCATGTCAAATGCAAACAAGTAGATTAAATAATAAGTCATGTCAGCTGCAGAGGGAAACTTTGTTTCCAATCAAACCCCAAAGCTTTTCCTCCTACCCAGCAGTGGTCATGATTCTGGTATCGCCAGTGGAAATGGTTAGTTATTAAAACTTTCTCTGGTGTACAAAACTGGCCATTGTTGATCCACATTGCTCTCAGACTTCTTTAAGTCTTCTAGAAACACCTTGGCCTATAGGCAGTCCCTTCATTTGCTGCTCCACGTGCTTCTCAGCCAGAGAATTTCAAAGAGAATGAAGCCCCTTCCTAGTCATTATAAGTAACTAATACTCATGATGTTGGGTTTCTCACAGTTAACAGGCTCCTCAGGAAGTTGCTTCTGTTCACCTCCTCCTCCAGACCCACTGATGGGATGACACTCCTGCCTACTATTACCATTCTGGGCAATCTTGCAGACCTCACTTGCTTCTGGCTCCATTTCTTCTTCTTTCTCCTCCTCCTCCTCTTCTTCCCCTTCTTCTCCCATCTTATCTGCTGTAGTTGCTGCTGCTGCTACATCTTGGCTCTGCACTCGACGGGAAGGTCTCAAGAGGGCCCTACGGAAACCCTGCTTGAAGCGATAGGAGAGGAAGCCATAGATGATGGGATTGGCACAGCTGTTGGCGTAGGGCAGCACTACAACAAGGAAGTAGATACCAAAAAGGGATGGTTCCTCAGGCAAAGTCCAGATAACATTGATGATATTGAGCACATAGAAAGGCAGCCAGCAGAGCACAAAGACGGCCACTACGGCTACCACCATGTGCGTGACCCTCCGTTCGGAGAGCTTGCGCTTGGCTGTCACCGCTCGTACCTTCCTACCTGAAGACCGAACCTTGACAACAATAAGGAGGTAACATAAGCAAATGACCAGCAGTGGCCCAAAGAAGCCAAGTGCAGCTGTGTAGACAATGAATCCAGTTTTCCATACTGATGCAGGCTCGGGCCACTTAATGTGGCATGTGTTCATGCCCTGAGGCACTTCTGAAAACACCACCACTGGCAGCACCACCACTGAAGAGAGCACCCACACAGTGGCACTGACAGCCTTGGCCACTCGTGCTGTCCTCCATTTTGATGATTTCCCTGGGTGCACCACAGCCAAGTAGCGGTCAACACTCATCACAGTCAGGCAGAAAATACTAGTAAACTGGTTAATGGCATCCACAGCCATGACTAGGCGGCACATGAATGAACCAAAGGGCCAATACGACAATGCATTTTGTGCAGCCAAGAAGGGAAGGCCGAGCATGAAAAGTTCATCTGCCAGTGCCAAATTAAAGATATAGACATTGGTCACTGATTCAGTGACTGAATGGCACAAAACCACATAGATGACTAAGGAGTTTCCAGCTAGGCCTACCACACAGACAATTAGATAAACCACAGGAATAAGAACACCACTGACATCCAGACCAAGGGAGGCAGCTAGAGAAAGGTTCCCAGAAACAGATATTGTTGCGTTCTCTTCCCAAGCAGCCAGTGTAGTGGTAAAGTTGAAATTGTTCATGGCAGAAATGTTCAGCCCACTGGATCAGTTGACAGGGGTCTGTATTGAGGAAGAGCAGAAAGAGATAATGTATAATTCACTTTATAGTCCACAATGGAGCAAGCTAAAGATACAATCAAAGAGGAAAAAAGAATTAGAGATAGGGTTTGGGGTTTTCAGAGCTTTGTCTGACCATCATCTTGTTTTTCCGGGGACCCATTTTAACAAATGAGTGGTGGTAGGCTGTTGAATACCATTGGAGTGCCGTATAATTTCATAATTTCATTGGCATACCTCATGGTAGGGGGATCTTTGATTTCCAATAATCTCATTCTCATAATCCTTTATTACGACTACCATAATTCCTTACCATTTTGGCTGGGGCTTCAAGGAACTGGAGTCAAAGAATTTCAGAAGGCCAAATGTTTTCCATGCTCATTATAGATTATGGTCATATTCACTTCTCTATTACGTCTAAGGTTGGCAATAATGGGAGCACAGTTACCCACGGTTTACTAATTGGTGATACCTGTTCTTCAGTTGTGGCATGGTGAAGAACTGGAAGCAGCAGTGCATCTTCCAGAGAACATTAAGGACTTGAAACAGAAGCAAGCAACATCCACAAATTTCTCAGATACATAGGTCAACCTTCTTTCCACTAGTTAAGTAGTTGTTGAGCAATGAGACTGGGCCACTGGACTGCTAAGGAACTGGGACACATCAGACCTCCAAATCGGCTATAAAATGGCAGCCGTCCGTCATTCATGGGAATCTCAGCCCACCAAAGATTCTTATTGTAAATACTGTACGGACTGGGCCCAGACACACATTCCACACATAAGAACATAAAAAGCACCATACTGGATCACATCAAAGTCACATCTAGTCCAGCATTCCGCCTGTTCATGAGAAGCTTGCCAGCAGGAATTAATAGTAATTCTTGCTTTTGTGTCCTATTGTGTTGATATATCCAACTTATAGCTGTTTTGACTAGTAGCCTTTGAAAGTGTCAACTTCTAAGACTTCACCCAATCTCCTATCAAAACCATCCACATTGACAACCATTGCTACATCCTGTTGCAATGAGTTTCACAGCTCACAATATTTCTTTACAAAAAAAGTACTTTATCTATCTCGAATCTCCCACCATTCAGCTTCAGTGAATGATGCTTATGATTATTATGTAGAAATATTGCATGTGAGAAAGAAAAGATCTCCCTCTGGTTTCTCAATAACCATGCCATGACTCTGCCCCCCTTGCTGCTGGGCTGAGGCTGGTCCTGGCTTGGGGTGCCATATCACTTTGTGCATTTCTAGGCAGTCAGATGAGAACAAGAGTCTTCTATTTGTCCTTCATACACTGTTAATAACAACAGTTTAAGGTTTCCTTCCCTCTGACAAGGGTTAGAGCATAATTACAAAATAATGTGTTTCTAAAAACAATTGGCTATGCTAAGTTCTCTGATCTTTTCTCTGAACCTTCCCATTCAGACTTTTTGCTCCCTCTGTATCCTCTACCACAAGACTGTCTAGCCATTCTTCTTTGGCCATGCCCACTTACTCTGCCCTGCTACTCTGTCTCAAACCTCCTGCCTACTTTTCTTGTCTCCACACATTGCTGTATTTCCAGCTGCCCCCACGTACATTCTTCCCCCTTATCATCCCTCCTCTTGGTTCTTCTTGTCTTCCCTCTTTTCTTTCTACCTCTCCTGCACGCCAGACACCCTCCATCAATCAAGCTTCACTCCTACGCTCCTTCCCATTCTTGTCCTCTGTCTGCTCTGGAACTAGCCACCTCTAGCTGTCTCTTCTGCTCTCCACCCTCCTCTTGAATCTATCCTTATCTTTCCCTTTCCCTCACCATGTCTGATCCTTCCTCATCACCTCCTCCTCCTTTTGTCCAACTCACTGGGTTCCCCTATCCCTATCCTGTTCTCATCTTTCCTGTCATTCATCTTGCTTCTGCCCCTGACATCCTCTCCATTCTATCCCACACCCTTTTTCCCATGCCTTTCTCTCTTGTTCTTATTACATTATACTGTTAAAGAGCTATTATTCCATTTAACTACCAGGGCAACATCCAAGGGAATCCTGGGATTTGCAGTTTAGGGAGGGGCCTTTAGAATTCTTAGCCAGAGAGCTCTTGGGCCTCACTACAGTACAAAACCCAGAATTCCACAGAATGTCTCCATGGCAGTTAAAGTGGAATATAATGCTGTAACAGGGTAGTGTGCTGAACGCCTCCCCCACTTCTGCCTTTTGAATTGTGTGCCACTCTCTATAACACTTCCCTCTGCCATTTTAAGAGTTGCTTTTCCCACTCATTCTTCCTTCTGGTTTGCCCCGTCAGACTATGCAGATGAGATCTTCTGTGGTATCACCATGGTGTCTTGCTGGGCAAGGTAAATCAGGGAAAGCAGGGCTGGTGGTGACAGGGACCCCAACATTGCTCATGGCTCACCACGCCTGCTATCTCATTTCTACCTCTATTTATCATTTTTCCTTCTGAGCTACTGTTGGTAACTTTTCACCTTTGAGGAGTTGCTCTAGCTCCACGATTTTCTGCAGTGCCCTTTTCTGCCCCTTTTCTAACTCTGCAATATTTAGCAGCCATGAAATCTTTTGTGGGGAGAGCTAGAAGGAACATCTCTCTATGCAGTGCAACCCTCTACAGCAGGTAGACAGGTATTGTTGTTACTGTATTTCTCACTGAACAAACTGTTGCTAGCTCGTTTACCCTGTAGAGTTGAGCCAGTTACTATGACACCCTCATTCAGGACTGGATTAATCATTATGCTCACTCATGCCCTAGAATAAATGTCCACATTGAACTAAGGATTTTGTCATACCATAATGTCTGAAAAACATTTATACGTACATAGAAAGAGAATATTCTGCATGCCTTCACAGGGCTTATTTAACACTTCCTGCCAGTGTGTAATATTTCTTATTTCTCATTACATCTTCTTGTTCTACAGCCTGCAAGACTGGCTGTTGGTGGTGACAGGTTGAGGAACCAGAAGCCCTTTCACACTCCACAATTACAGTACTATGATTCCACTTTAACTGCCCTGGCCTCATCCAATGGAATCCTGGATTTTGTAGTTTGGGAAGACAGCATGGTTTTCTAGCTGGGAATTCTAAATGTCCCTCTCTGATCTGCCAGTCCCAAGAATGGAATCATGGCAGGTAAAGTGGAATCATAGCACTATAAATGTGCAGTGTGAAAGCCCTCCAGGTTTTTCTACTGAATCTGTGGGTAATTTCTGTATTCTTCAAGGAAAAAGTTGAAGTAACATGGTGATTTTGAAAGACTGGTGCAGCAAAGAAAAGAAGGACAACTACTTCTCTAGCATGCAGGGTTACCTTTGAATTAGATAAAAACATAACCTTTTGAATTACAGCTCCCAGAATCCCCCAGCCAGTGGCCATGTGGGTACTAATGTATTAAAATGTTAAGTGAAATTACTTGTAAAAGATACATATAGAGTAGGCAAAATGGCATGTGTGTCTATGTGCCTTCAAGTTGCCTGTCAACTTATGATGACTCCATGAGTTTCATAGGATTTTTTAGGCAAGGAGTAATCAGAGATGGTTTGCCCTTTCCTCTAAAATATGGCCTACAGCACCTGATATGTATTGAGTTTAGGAAGGGAAAGACTATTTTCCTCCCTCCTGTTGACTTGACTGAGTGCAGACTAGGGACCTTTCCACACTACACTGTGCTATTATTCCACTTTCAACATCCTGTGGAATTCTGGGCTTTGTAGTTTACTGAGGCCAAAGAGCTCTCTGGCTGAGAATTCAAAATGTCCCTTCCTAAACTGCAAACCCCAGGATTCCACAGGATGTTGAAAGTAGAATGAGAGCAATATAACAGTGTAGTGCAGAATGGCCCTCTTTCTGCAGCTTAAACTCAAGTTCATAGCAAGCTGAGGACAAAGTGGGAAAGTGGGAGGAAGAGAGAGAAACTTGGACATTTCAAAGGCAGATGAGAAAGTAGGACAGCTTAGGATTAACTGGCGCTGTCCCTCCAAAATTGGGATAATTGGAGGGTATGTAAATGTCTTCTATCTTCTTCTTTCATCTGATCCTGTCATTTCAAATTGCATAAGCATTTTTCCTACTTTAAATATCAAAAAGTCAAAAGGAGGAGTGTTTTTGTTCTGAGTTTAGAATCACTGCTTTCTTGCACTACAGTTCCCAGAATATCACAGCTAGCCTCACTGCTGGCCATTGATGGTTAGGGCTTTTTCGATATTGTCGTTCACAACGTCCAGGCTGTCTATGACTTCCTTTAACATACAATGTGTCAGCTGCTATAGTTCAAGCTACAGTTTGCCTCAGTACAAATAAGAAAACCTTATAGATGTTGGATGCTGGTAGCAGGATGCTGTTGTCACTGGTAGGGATGGAGAAATGTTTGTTTCTCACAATTTTGTATTTTTTAAATATCTCTGGGTACTTTTTTTTTAGCCGAATTTGTGAAGAAAGGTATGACTACTTATCAAAAATGGACCACACAAAGCCTGCACTGGCAAAATTCATGAGGTCTCAGTTCATTTCTGAAGAATTTGACAACTCCCAAGACAAAGAGAACTTGAGAAAGTGAGATTGACATGTACAATGGTGGGCCCTTGTTTGTTTCAGGACTAGAGCTTAGAAAGTTACTTTTCTGGGCTATATGGCTAGAGGCCCTGTTAGCTGTGGGATCCTGCGAATACTAGTTCAAACTCTGGAAAAGATTAATCAACATCATCAAGACAAGCCTAGTCAAACAAACTTACATTTCATTCCAACCCATTGGTTTGTGCTATGATTTTAAGAGTCCCATAGCCACAGGAAATTGTTGTCCAGCATCTTGTTAAAAGCCAAAGACAGTACAATGTTCTGTACACGTGTGGACTCCTTTAACAATGGAGCAGATTAACCAACCTATCATACATTTTGTGATGAAAGCATGAAACCTGAAACTGAGACATTATTCATATTTATAAGAGATCTAGATGTTGGGCACAGCTGGAAAGCTAACTCTTACAGTATAAAACATATGGTATATTTATTAATTACAACAAATGCAAAACAGTCCCAAGATGTAGATATTGCTGAGCAAACATGATATAAAGACAACAGATATTCAGATGTATGAATGTGCAGGTTTGTTGTACATACTACGGGTAATTTATCTTTGAGCAAAGTGTTGCTACTGTATAATTCTACCCAGCATAAGATTGCAAAATAACATATAAACGGAGCAAATAGCTTCAGCCTCATTTTCTCTTATGATAAGCTTATAGAGCATGGCTGCCATTTTGAAAAATGTCTGTCCTTGTGTTCAAGAACCACACAAACATCTCATCTATAACCAAAGCTGTTGAACATTTACTAAGCAAATTTTGTGGTAAATGTCATGCTTTTATCACAAAGCATTTTTTTTCAGGTTCTCTGCACCAGTACAAAAGAATATTCCATTTGGCTTTCTCCATCATAACACATCACTGTCACATCCTTCACAGCTTTTCAGCCTCCAGTGCTCCCATTCTCTGTGAAACAAAAAGGCAGGCCTTGCTTATGAACAGTTTAATTATAAATTACTCAGGTGGAAATGCTACAGGTCCAGGAGCTAAACTGTTTTGTTTGGGAAGACAAACTGAGAGGAAATTGAATCATAGGAAACTCAAGCTGAGAATTAAAAAAGGCAATATTTCTCAGAACCAGAGACCTTTCATTATTCAAACCATGGACTTTCAAAATCTCCTTATTAGCTGAAGTAGCTGCAGATACTCCTGTCTCAGTATCATCCTTTATTAAGTGTACTCCCATTTCTTCTTGATGTCTGATTGTATTTCCCTGGTCATTTGGAGAAATGATTGTAATGCATAGTGAAATCACTAATCTTCCAATGAAGTTCTGTCATTTGGGTCTCTTGATAATAGCTGAGCAAAACTCAGAGCTCATTGTTTTGTTCTGTTTGATGAGAGGAAAGATTAAGGATCTGTGTTCTGTTTCTACTTCTTTTTAATAGTGTTGTTGTGAGGCTTGGGGCCTTTCTGCACTGCACTGTTATAGTGCTAGTATTCCACTTTCAACATCCTATAGAATCCTGGAGTTTGTAGTTTAGGGAGGAGCCTTTAGAATTCTCATCCAGAGAGCTCTTTGGCCTCAGTAAAGTACAAATCCTAGCATTCCACAGGATGTTGAAAGTGGAATAACAGCACTATAACAGTGCAGTGTGGAAGTCTTCTTATTCTTTCTTTTATTCCAGAGGCAAGAAGAGGGCTGGAAAACAGCAAAACAAACTGCCATAGTCCTGGCAGAATTTGGGAAAAACTCTATGGTTGATTACAATTCTTAGACTCTCAGAGCCTGCATGACCCCTGGCAATGGTGGTCTGGGGGATTGCAGAAACTATAGTCCAAAAAGTTTTTTCCCCCCCATATTCTAATTCAGAGCCTGACACTAGCCAACCACTACAGATCAAGGATGAGGAAATCTATCTGTCTTGCTTTCTCAAATTTCTTAAGCCTCAAAGTTTTTTCCCCTCTAAAATATGGAAAACTTTTGCCAGAACTTGTAATTTCTTCAAAAATGGAACTGAACTGAAATTTTCCATCTGTGCTAGACAAATTTTGTAGGAACAGCCCTTCCCAGAACTGAATGGGCTATACTATGTTTGCTTGTCATGTCGCTCTTAGCCTGTCAGAAAGAAACAGAGGTGACAACCTTTATTTGGCACCACAAAAAATGGTTGCATAAACACACAGATTCAAAACCAGACTTTAATGTGTGAAACTGTTAGTTTTGTTTTGTTTCACATTCACATTTATTTTAATTTCTTCTCATCAAGTATATGAATAAATTTGTCCAGTCTGGAACATTGTTATTAAAACCAAAACTAAAAGAAGTTCTCAGCATTATTTCAGATAGCAGCGTTTAAGTGCTATTAAATGGCGTGCTGCATCTGCTGTGCAGACTTTTATATCCAATATCAGATGCTTTTTCTCTTAACTGCCACAATTATTGCCAAGATATTTGTGCTTACTGTTTATGACTGGTGTCAACAATATAATTACAATTTTCTACACCCAGTAACACTTTGCCCCCACTCATGAACACGTACACAACAAATATATACCTCAAGCTTGAATATTATACTCCACACAACTGAGGAGTGTATTACAATCCACAAATCTCTTGCTAAGATGCATCTGTTGGCCTTTAAGGTTTACTGTTTTGTGGGAACAGGCTGACAGAGCTACCCCTTTGAAAACTTCTATAATGAAAGAAATTGTTAGTTATTTACTTAGCCAATATTGTATTTTTATTGCTAAGAAAGCAGAGAAGTGTTTGTGAAATTTTCTCCCTCATGTACTGAACTAAATTGACTGGAATTGGATGTTATGTACCTTGATTTCAGGGGAGCAGATTTATTTGCAGCTCTGCCTCAGGCAGCCAAATGAGTTGTGTTTCCTAGACAGAGAGAGAGAGGGAGGGAGGGAGAGGGAGAGGGAGAAGGAAGGAGATACCTCCTAATACTAATTTTTAATTTGCATTAATATATTTAAATAAATGCAAAGGTATAACTGACCCACAAGTCTCTACAATTTAAAAAGGGGAAAGTGGCAACTCATACCAGAATTTTGCTTCTTTTGATGCTGTGTCATTTTTTAAAAAAAATTCTCCCTCTGTTTATGAAACCCATTTAGCTTGTGGCTGCCACCTCTCTCTTTTGTCCTAGCTCCCAGCCAGACTGGTTTGAGGATTTGAGGCTGGGGCAGGGGATGGGGTAGCTAGGCAAAAGGTAACATGGGTGTAGGCACTTTATATAATACAGCAGTTTAACACCACTTGAACTGCCATAGCTCCATACTGCAGAAATCTGGTGTGGTACTTAGCAATTTCTGCTAGAAAGCTGTACTCCATTCCCCCGAGTCATAGCACTAGAGTGCTCTAGCAGAGAAATCTAAGTGCCTCACCAAACCCAATCCCAGGATTCCACGAAGTAGAGCTGTGGTGGTTAAAGTGACATCAATCAATCAATCAATAATTTTATTATGGTCATAGACCAGCATAAAAGTGACATCAAAATACTGTACTATAAGTGTATAGAATGGATATACTCCATCAGTGGGTCAGACAGCCCTTAGCCAGTGAAAGTCAGAGGAAAGAGATGAAGATAGACCTAAAATTCGACCTAAGCCTAGAATTTCCCCACACATTCCCTCAATTCTCAATGGCGTGAGCTAAAGTTAAAGATCCCTCATCTTCCAGTAGCAGGGTTGTCCAGTGCTCTTTTAGTAGAAAATGCAGCCCGGTACAGTGGTTTGAATACTGAGTTGGATCTCTGAACTAGGGCCATTTCTGCACTACACTGTTACAGTGCTATTATTCCACTTTCAACATCCTATGGAATCCTGGGGTTCCTAGGCCCCTCCCTAAACTGCAGACCACAGGATTCCACAGGATTTTGAAAGTGAAGTAATAGCACTATAACAGGCTAGTGTGGAAATGGCCTAGGATTTTCCTACCCCTTATCTAAAAGAATGTTTCTATCTCTCAAGATGTGGGGTGGTAATTTTTTGTTTCCAGTAACTGTGCAGATGAACCAGTATGGAATTTTATTTTTGTTCTTATTTTATTGTTGCATGAAAAAATGAAATATGTAAAAATATGTCAACTGGGTAGGGTTATAAGAATTTTTTTCAGATTTTTTAAAAAATGATTTTCACATTTCAGGACTTTTTTTGTGAAGACTTTTTAACGCAAAAATTTACACAAAATGCAATATTTTCTCACAAAGAACATTGTCCTTTTGCCCAAATAAATTTATTTTTATGCAAAATGCAAGATTTTGTACAAAATACTTTCAGTGGATCCCAAACAAAAGTAGAAGGGACTTCTGCCTCTGGTCTTTTCACTCTCACACAGAAGAGTTCATGACAGTTGACAAGTTTTTTCACTTCATTGTCTTAACCTGTTGAGATTCCAATAACTATATGTTGACCTGTTGAGACACTTTTTCTTTCTGATTACAAGAAAAATTATGAATATCCCTATAACCCAAAGTATTTCCCTGCTCTTGGAACCCGTTCATTCTACATAGAATCATAGAAACATAGAGTTGGAAGAGACCACAATGGCCATCAAGTACAACCCCCTGCCATGCAGGACCACACACTCAAACCACCCCCAGCAAATGGCCATCCAGCCTCTGCTTAACAACTTCCAAAGAAGGAGACTCCACCACACTCTGAGGCAGCATATTCTATTGTCAAACAGCTCTGACTGTCAGGAAGTTCTTCCTGATGCTTTGGTGAAATCTCTTTTCCTGTGGTTTGAATCCATTGCTCCATGTCCTAGTCTCTGGAGAAGCAGTAAACAAACTCACTCCATCTTCAATATGACATCCCTTCAAATATTTAAACATGGCTATCATGTCTCCTCTTAAACTTCTTTTTGTCAGGCTTAACATATCTAGTTCCTTAAACCTCTCTTCATAGGGCGTGGCTTCTAGACCCCTTACTGTAGAAATCTGCCATTTGTAGTTTGGTGTGGTACTATCGTATGATGATTCCAGTTTAACTGCTATGGTTCTATCCTATGGAATATTGGGATTTACAGTTTAGGGAGGTGTATTTAAAATTCTCAGCCAGAGAGTTCTTCTAATGCAGAGCTTTCTAAACTTTCCAAGTTGGTGACACACTTTTTAGACATGCATCATTTCGCGACACAGTAATTCACTAAGTAATTCGGTAAGTGGAGGCAGCCCCTCCACTCGAGCCTGGCCCACCACCACTGCCACTGCCCTCACCAGAGTCTTCTTTGGGCCAGGGCAGCAGCAGTGGCAGTGGCAGTGGGAGAGGCAGCCCCTCCACCTGGACCTGATCTGCTACTGCTACCCTCACCAGGGTCTTCCTTGGCCCAGGGTGGTGGCAGCAGTGGCAACTCCTCCACCTGAGCCTGGCCCGCCGCCACCACCCTCACTGGGCTCTCCCTCAGGCCAAGCAGTGGTGGTGGGAGAGGCAGCCCCTCCACCCAGGCCTGGCCCACCACCACTGCCCTCACTGGAGTCTTCCTTGGCCCGGGATGGCAGTGGTAGCAGAGGCAGCCCCTTCACCCAGGACTACTACACCGCAACAGCAGGAGAGGCAGCTCCTCCAACTGTTACATTCACAGGACACACCTACACACTGCAGCCGACACACTAAGGCGTCACAACACACACTTTGGAAAGCTCTGTTCTAATGCCTCACCAAATCCTAGGATTCCAAAGGATTCAACCATGGCAGTTAAAAATCATAGCACTATAATTATGGAATGTGAAAGTGGCCCTTGTGTTTTTACATAAAATCCCCAGAGAACTGCGCCTGTGTATATTTTGACTGCATTTGTCTCTGCTTCTGAGTTCACTTCTCATTATGGAATCCACAGGTAGGGGGATAAATGTACCGAGATCAATAACTCCGTGATCATAACAATGGTTATGGATTGTTGCTCTTTTAATCTGGAAGCTCCTTTAGAAAAAAAATGTACCATTTCATCTAAAGAAGAAGAGAACAAACAAATAGCCACATTTCTCAAACCTTACCAAATAATTAATTAAATAAATAAGCTAGCTAGCTAGTTAGCTCAGGCGTAGATGAAAACACTTAGATACTGTTTGATATCAATACAACCACCTGCATTTCTGGAGTTTCTTGTGGAGGGAAATGCTGTAGAAGCTGACCTGGTAAGGATTTCTGCTTCAAAATTTGGCACTACAACCACTGCTTCTAATAGCAACAGATGGTATTTAACAGAAGAAAAATTGCATTTGCCCCAGAGCAAAATTTTATTTTATTGAGTGCCAGAAAAATGCAATATCCGGCTGGAGGTGGGGTGAGGGGGAAGCACTGCTTAAGGAAAGATGTTTTGATTTTATGAAACAAGCTAGTAACACCTGTGTGTTTCTTGTGCATAAGAATTAGTACTGGAAATTGTTCCAAAATGAAACAGATCAGAGGTGTTTCACAGAACTCTCTTATGAATTGACTTGTGATCATTCCCTACCGCTGCATCATGCCTTTACTCTGCCAGCTGTTTGGGACAGTAGATTATCCAATAAGCCAATGACATCTGAATCTGATATTGGATATAGATGCTTCAGATATACACTGTAAGTGGCTGCAGGTTCCATTTTGAATACCAGATCAAAACAAGTCATGTCCCCTTTTTCAAAATAAACTCCTCTTTACCATTTTGGCAATGTAGCAATGAACAGAAGATGGGAGATTAGAATTCTGGATCTTTTTCCAGAAAGGAGAAAAAAATGGGCTTGCTTATAAGTAGACATTTGCTTATTCAACATTGTCTGGCAATGAGGCTAGAGGAAAAACCGACACTGATAGACATATACCGCACACAATTTTCCTGGCCCAATAATCCATTTGGATTAACTTTTAGGATACTTTGGCAATTGCTAGGCGGAATCAGTGACAGGACAGAATCAAAAGGATTCACATGTGTATGCATACATTCAGTACTGATCACAGCTTTGAAAAATTCACGGACTACCATTGTCACTGCCCATATTAGCTGAGAGATTTGGAAACTGTAGTCCAAAAATAATCTTTCCCAAGCTCTGATATTAATGATCAAATTTTTAACATTCTTTAGGATGAGACTTGACCTAAAATGACCTGCAATTAGGTCTTCCAAATTTCCAAGGCATCATAACCACTTCCCTGCAGTCCTTAATATCTTGTGCCATGGTTAGGAAGCTCCAGCGGTTGCTCCTTTCCATCTCTGCTATGACCAGAAGCAATGTCCAGAAATTCTAGTTTAACATCAACTTCTTATGATTATTCCACTCAGTAGTATATGTAGTCTCTGTCCCAAAGGGTTTATAGTTAAAGACCTCAATATACATCCCACCTATCCCTCCACAGTCTGAGGAAAGTTGGTAGGACTTTCCTGGAGCAAAGAGTTGCAGTTAATTGTAACGGCTACAGTGTCAAATGAAAAACAACAGGTAGTTCCTGCCACAGATAGATTGGGGAAAACACAAGGTGATGGCAAAACAGCAAAGGACTTGTAAGTAAGCCCCCCCCAGCTTAGTCTACTGTGACACCTATCTTCCTGTCCCAGCTGTACTAAAAGCAGAGTCTCTCTGGATTTTTATTTTCAAATTATGAAACTCAAAGAGAAAGGGGGGGGGCGCAATGCACCAGGGAGTTTCATTCTCACAGGCTGCCCAAGTAAACTTTTGCACGCAATAAAATTTGGAAGGATAGCTAAGAGGAAGAAGCAGATTGGGCCGATACTCACATAACAAGGATATTTGCCTTCATTCCTTGGGATGCTATTCCATCTCCTCCTTTCTTCTTCTTTAAAAGAGTAGAACTGAAATCGGGGGCTGGTTGAATACAGGATCTTTTCTGTAGGACTGGAATGCCTTCTTTCTTTCTCTCTCTCTGCTTGTGCTCTGAGATACCTGGTTATCTCGCTTTCCGTCTTCTGCTGTTACTACTCCTGAGGTTCCCTCTCTTCTCAGGGCCCCTGTGCTCCCCCATCTGCCTGCCCTCTGCTGCTGGATCCTCTCCCACCTGCTCGCCAGTGCCGCTGCAGGTAAGAAAGCAGCCTTTCGGCATTTACAGACTGAAGCCCGGCAGAGCTGACAAACTCCCCTCCTCCGTTAAAAAGCCATCCTGCTGAATGAAGCGGGGGGGGGGGGCTTGTCTCACAGGGTTAGGTAGATCAAGCTATATGTCAAATTACTCTTGGGAATGCCGCCACTAGCCAATCGGGAGAGGTTCTGAGGGGAGCAACCGGGAGTAGGAATAGGACGAGAATGAGCCAGAGAGAAAGAGAGGGGATGAATGATGAAAGGAAACAGAATGGGGGACAGGAGTGAGGGGGAGTGACAGAGTGATTATGATGGAGAGAAAGAGCAAGACAGAGAGATGGAGAGAGGGAGAGGGAGAGAATGAGGGGGTGTAAGTGGGAGAAAAGGGGGCAATGAGGGGGTGCGGGAGCACAGTTGTGACAGATGGTGATGGAGGAGAGTATGAGCTGGGAGAGGAGGATGAAAGAGGTAAGTGGAAAGGAAGGAAAGGGAGAAGGGAAAGACTGAAAGAGAAGCCCTGCCCTGCTCCCAGCATCTAGTTGAGAAAGGAAGGCGAGCTAGGCTACCGCTGATCCCTTCCCAGCAAAAGGCTGCCTTTATTTCATAGCTTCCCTTTACATTTAAACAAACGAACGTAAGGCTTCTTTGAAGTTTTGTGGACTTTGCATGCAGAGCAGGTTGTGTGCATGTCCATAGAGGAGGGGTTCCTGTCAGCTTTACCATTTGTGGCTGCCAGGAGCCATAGCTCCACGTTCGTTAGTTCGCAAATGCAGTTTGGCCTTTATTAATTTGGTGTTATATAACTTGTTTATGCATATTGGAGCCTGGGGCCATCTTTTCAAGTGACTCTTAATGCAACTGCTTTGCACGTTCAGCATCGGGGTAATTGGAATCATCATTGTTTTATGCCTTTTTTTAAAAAAAAAGTCTGGCTAAAACAAACATGATTCCGCCTTCCTCCACACTACCACAGGGCTGTGGCCAATCTTGGCTTGGCGTTCCACATCACTGTGATACTCCAAGGCTATCAGATGAGAGCAAGAGTTCCTTATTTTTCCTTTGTGCAATGTTAACAACAACAATTCAAACTTTCCTTGCCTCTGGCAGGAGTTAGAGCGTAACCACAAACTAAAGTGTTTACCCACTGGGACTCAACAAGGTAGAAAATACAACTTTGCATTAAAACAACTGGCTCTGCTAAGTTCTCTGATCTCTTCTCCAGTTACCTAAGGTTTTCTCTGACTCTTCCCATTCAAACTTTTCATTCCCTCTGTATCCTCAACCACAGGACCTTCTAACTGTTCTTCTTAGGTTATGCCTGCCTACTCTGAACCTCATTAGTCTGTTTTGGACCTCCTGTTCAGTTTCCTTGTCTCTGTTTGTTATTGTGTTTCCAACTAGTCCATGAGGATGATCATTGATGTTCGTAGAGGGTTCACCTGTAACACTGACCATATCTTTTGTCACACTCTGCTCATGAAATTGCCCCTTGATCAGTTATGACCTCTTTAGGGAAACCTACTCTAGAAAAAATGAGTAATGATGCTTGGGCTGAGCAGTTGGCATTGGTGGATCTTGAAGGAACTGCCTCAGAATAGTGGGTCTCGTAATCCACAATAACTAGAGTATAAGAATGTCCAACCAGAAATTATTCCAAAGGACAAACAGGATATAATGGTATGTGTTTGAAAGGTTCTGTCATCAATGGCATAGGAATTAAAGGTTCTCTGAAGGAGACATTTTGGTTGGATTTTTTGGCATTGGGGACAGGATGCACAGTACTGTTGTACCAGTGCATATATACCTGGCCAAAAGAACTGTTGTGTTATATGGTCTAAAGTTTTCTTTACTTCTAGGCCCTTTCCGCACGGTGTAGTCACTGCGTAGCTGCAACGGTTTGATGAGGCATGCATCTGCACAAAGTCATCACTATTAACTTGATGTTAAGTTGCTGGTGTGCCTTTGCATGTTGCTAAAGCGTCGTATTTGAGCAACGGAAAAAATGCGTTTTCACTCCCTGATACCACTTCTACTACGTTTCTACAACTACATGCAGTACCGTTCAAGTGCATTCTTGCAGGAATGGGTGGGTTCAGGGCAGGCCCGGCTCGGCACATGTGACATCATGTCTGCATAGGGATGTCCTTCCCAAGATATATATAAAAAAGGGATCCAATGAAATGAGCTGAGGCGGGCCATAGGAGGAGCAGGGAGTGGTGACGAACACTGTAGTGCGGAATGAGAAAGTGGTCTTTGCCGCCTCAAGCGGAGGATGGTGTGGAATGCTGCATCACAGAAACATCGCAGCCATAAACTCTGCTTCTACAACGCCATGAGGAATTTCCGCCATCCTGTGAGGATGGTTTGCAGTGGGAATATTGTGGAAGAGGTGTAGCACTTCCTGATGTAGAGGAATAGGCATATGGAACTGTGAGTTCTCTCTTCCCAGGAAGGATTTTGGATTAACCCAATATATTAGATCTCCTCTCAAAATACACTCCTTTGTTGTCAAGCCCTTTTGTATTTTTGGGGGTTGCTTGTTGTAAGGCAGTGTAGGATTATTTTGCTGCAACAAGGCTACTTGAGAGTTAGTAACATGTCGAAACTCAATTTTCTCAATCCACACCTAACTTTGTTTCTGGTATTAATAATGATCTTAAATGGGGCCCAGTATCTCCTTACTAGGACTGACTGCCCTAGAGAACGCACCATCCCACCTGTAAGTTCTCAGTATGTTTTTCTATGCTAATTCAAGGCTAGGCTGTACCATATGGCTTGACATCTCCATGGATGCACCAGATCAGCATAATTTATGTAGTAGGCTGTGCAGGGCCTCACACACCAAAGTGGGGTTACACCTTGTTCTACAAGAGCTGTCACTTCCTTATTGTACAACTGGCATGACCCACACTCTTGTGTCATTGTTCCTCGAATTAAGAATTCCATCCCCCATGAAATTTTCATTCAGTCAAGTTTATAGCATTCCAGAGGGTGAAACACTGAAAATGGTTCACATCTACAACTTTTATATTTGCTGTGTTCACATTCCCCCGGTACCTTTGTCTTCTGCTTTCCTTTGGATGGTTAAACTCTATTTCTAAATGATCGGGTAAAGTTTTAAATTACTGGAATGCTTGAAATGTGAGTAGCGAAGGTAAATTTCATATGGGGCAGAATTCTTGTTTGAGGGGCTGATACCCTCATGTTGTCCTTCTGGGGATACATTAATTTATTGCTCACTGTTCCTTGCATCTGTACTGTAAACAAGTGAAAAGTAAAGCAAAGCAGGGAGGGGGAGGTTGTAAGACTTGTAAGTTCAAAGTTGCATAAATTTCCCACAGCAGAAGGGAACAACAAGGAAGAAATTTGGTCTTTTTTCCTCAGAGCTGCATTTTTATGCCTCTGATATTTCTTTAAAACATGGGAAAAGTTGCTTACGGGCACAACAACTCCCAAAAGCCCTGTGGCCATTGTTGGCATCTGTTCTGTGTCCCCTTCCATTTGCTGTCTTCCTTCTTCACCCACATGCTCTTTCAGCTCCTCTTCCCCCACCTTCAGTGCTTTAGCTTAAGCCAACTACATTTAACATCTGTGAACCTGCGAAGTTGTCACTTCTTACCCCCATTAAGTGGCATGGGGGGGGGGGAATCTAAGTTGTGAGGAGGCAATTCCCCATGAATGGGCTAGATTTGCAGCTTCTTTCCACTTCTCTTTGCCCCCTACCGCTGTAGTCTTTCTGTACTTTTGCAACAGTACTTAATCAGGAAGATAAAACTGCCCTCTCTCTTCCTCTTAATAAGCTGGGGAGATGCTGTTACTCACTTAGAGATGGAAACAAAAAGTAGAGGAATGCAACATTTTAGGAGCTGTCACTATATGGAGCTGCCTTTGAAGTCTCCTTGAGTCATAAATATGTAAAATAAATAAATATTCAATTATTTTTGAATGCAGCTGCAATGTACTGCTATGTTGCTTTTCACTTAGAAACTATGGATGCAGAAAGCTGCCTGGCCCAATTCTGAAAACTGTGAGAAGCTCTGCAAGGTTTCACACAGAATTCTTTTTTGGACTCACCTAGAATATCTCATCTGGTGCTCTCTGGTGGTCTGCTTAGCCTCCAAAATCAATTGTATTTGCATGTGTTCAGGATGGTATGATGAATTCCAGGAGAAACGCATTTTGGGTTTGGCAGTGTAATGTGAATCCAAAAGATGAGAGATCACTGGAGATTTATAGTATTTTTGTGATTTTCATTTTGTTCAGAAATATACAAGGAGAAGCCAGACAGAGGCAAGCAGCATGAGCACCCCTAGCTATCAATGTCTTATACTGAGTCAGCCCATTCATCTGTATAGTTGGGAAATGTCTAACTCACACACTAGCAACCAGTGGCCTAAGGACTGGATGGAGCCCTAGGAAGCTCCTCCCACTTTTCTCTGGAGTTCAGATGATCAGGCATCACCTGAGAAGGGGCCAGGTAGCAGGGCTGAACAATTCTTCCACTACACAATTAGAGCACTATGATCCTACTTTAACCATGATGGCAACATGTTATGGAATCCTGGGATTTGCAGCATAGAGAGTAACATTTACAATTCTCTGTTAGAGAGCTCTTATGCCCTAACCAACCAACCAACCCACCAACCCAACCCTAGGATTCTATGAGATGTTGTCATGGCAGTTAGAGTGGAATCATGGTGCTGTAATTGTGTACCGTGAAAGGGCCCTGGTTCAAAGGTTTGGTAAATCTCCTCTGGGTTTTATCCGAGACAGGTGCTGAACCCAATCCAGTTCCAAATGGGTTCACAACTTTGGATAGCTCCCTTTAAAATCTCGAATGACAGCAGAGCGAAGACAGAATCTTAAACCCTCCAGCCATGCCTGTTGGGCAAGCAAAAGGCTGCTGTTCCAGCTGTGCTATCAACAGACCTAGGAAACTGATTTTGATTGTGATGTTGGGTGGGCAGGATTTATCCTTCCTGATCACTGGGAGTCTGGATGTTTTCTCATTCGTATGGTGCCATAGGTTGAAGCCAACTTGACAGAATACAAGTAAAGATGGATACACTGAAGCTGTTGTACTTTGGACATAATCACAAGGTGATGTGACTCATTGGAAAAGATGATCAAAAAGATGATCAAAAAACGGTTGGAGCAAAAGAGGGAAACTAAGCTACAGATGAATTGATTCAATCAAGAAAGCCATGGCCCTGAGGTTACAAGATTTGAGCAGGGCTATTGATGAGTGGCTGGTTGGAGGGTCACCATAAGTCAAAGTCAATTTGATAGCAAATATGAACAACAAAAATAGAAGCAGCAACAACAGATCCTTTGTAGCCAAGACTGCTGTCTTTCTGCCACTGTTAGTAGCAGGAAAACTTTATTACCATTAGGAATATTTTTGGGGGCAGGGGGACTTTAAGCTCTTCTCCTGCAGTTATTCTATCCTGTAATTTCAGCAGGTGGGGGGGGGGAGACATTCAGACCTCCCCCCATCCCTCACAGTGAGGGCCATCTGTGCACATAGGCAACCACACAATCTGCCAGCCAACACTGGTTCTCTGAGTCCAATTTTTTGCCCATTCCTGATCTGCACTGAGATCTGCACTGGGAAGAGAAAGACCTCTTCTTTCTCTTTCACTTTTCTTGTCTTTTTATCACCCAGGGGAAGGGATTTCTTGGTCATTTTGTTGCTTTGACCTTCATTATCTGTTGGAAAAATCATTGGTGTCACCCGGATAGCTCATCTTAAAAATAAACAAATGCAGTGCCTTAGGTTGGGGAAATCTTCAAGAACGTATTTTATCAGTCATTTTGCAATGTCATTCCTCTATGGCACAAGGGTGCATTTTGAAATATGGGCATTCATCATGGCAGCATACACAGGAGGTTATGCAAACATACCCAGGAGGTTATGGAAGTGGCTGTACTGATCCATATCAACATACCAGTTTTTTTCATTTCTAACAAGAAAAGGTCTTTTGTAGAGCTAATGAATCTTAATTGTCTATTCCAGGTCATGACACCCAAAAGCACTTTACATTAGAACAGGGGTATCTTATAACATATTATCATTAGAAAATCCCCTCCAGTTCCTCACCTCTGCAGCAGGTAGAGGGATTGCAGATCAGAAAGAACAAGGAAACCTGAGACAGAAGTGGATGTGGCAGATGATACCATTGTTCCTGCTAATACAAGAGGGCCAGTGCTTTGACCTCTGGGCTCTGGCTGTACTGCACCACAGCACTCCCCCACTTCTAGCTCTTAGCAATATCCAGTGTAAGCAGAGCACCTGTAATGAGTCAGTGATAAAGGTTCTAGCAGCTGTCAATTCTTCTGCATCATAGAGATGGCTCTCATCAGTTTTATTTTAGCAACCCCTAGGCTATTAGTCTTGACGGGTGACTCATTCCATCTCCCCCTTGCTCTTTCCAGCATTCATTTCTGTCTCCTGCTCCTTGTGTGTGAATTAGTGTGTGTATGAGATTGGAATATAAGCAGAGATAGTTCTTAGTGAGTATCTGGAGGATTATAGCAAGAAGTAGAAGCACAGAGAAGGTTTTCCCCTTGAGCTCAGACTGTCTCCAGTCTTCTAACAAAATTATGCAAGTATGCTAATTGCAAGCGAAGTTACTGGCTTGATTCACGATGGGCTTGTGCAGCATCCATTGACCTGTGCTCCCTGCTGGCATAATTCTTCAGGTATGGGAGATCTACGAATGTGCTGATGTAAAGCAACCTGGCATACGAGTGAATAATGATGATAATCACCATACCAAGAAGTGCTTTCCTAGCCATCCCACACCCACGGATATATATATCACACTTGGATGTGTCATAGTAGTCAAACTGCTTAGCAATAAGGAATTCTCCCTTTTCATGGGAGAATGGCTAATGGAGAATTCTTGCACTGCCATTTGGCAGCAGTTTAGTTTCTGACAATGGAAGGAGAGCTGACTGATGCACCCTCAATGATCATTTATCAGTATACTAAGTGTATTTTCCCAATATTGGAGAGAAGAAAGAAAGAAGGAAAATCAGGACTCAAGCTTGAAAAAGTTACTTTTTAAAACTACAGCTCCCATAATTCTGGTGGGGACCCAGCTTGGCCACTGGAATAACTTGTCCAGACTTTTACCGTAACTTAACTGATGGAGTTCTCTGTGATTAGCAAGGGGTTTCTTTCTGAGATTTAAGAGATGTGTAATGTTAAATATATATTTGAAGTTTAAGATTCTTTTCTGTGGCCCTGATCTGGGATCAGGATCGTCGTGCACAGTCATAGGTTATTTTAACCATTTCATTTTTTAAAAAATGAATCCAACCACCAACTTGCAGAGTCTGAAAATGAAGGAAAATACCTCCATTAGGGTCAGTAATGACATAGATCCACCAAGCCTGAAGTCTACCTTCGCTTGCCCTGAAAGATGAACAAAATAGATAACACTGAATTGATCTATTCTTATATCTTCGTTGAGTATATCCTTCTTGCAAAATAATTTGGAACTCCCCAAGCCAACTGTCATGGAGGAGCAGACCATATCAAAGGAACCTGAAGCAAGGATCCTGGTCCTCAGCAGGGAAGTCTTCTTCTTGAGATGTGAATAGTCCCCCTCTAAATCAAAGGAAGATGCTGAGCAGCCACATATATCCAGGAAGTGCCTACAGGTACAGGCTTAGTCTCCCACTCGGATGTAGACATGCCTATCAGATGAACAGGGATTCTTCAGGAGAAAAAAACTCATAAGTAGGACACCTCATGAATAGTTCAGCTCTTCAGGTTACCTTTACCACTTGTAGAGCACCTTGAGTAAGGCACTAAAGGCTTTCTGTTATAGGTACAAAGTACTGGGGCAACGTCTTTGCCTTGGTTTCTGGATCTGTAGCTCCCTTGAGTACCTAGGTCTTCCATGGACCAGCCTGTGTTTGGACTGCTTTCAGACCTTGTTTCTGTTACCTGGCATGAGTTTGGATTTTCAGACTGCATTCTGACTGTAGGTCCTGTACTTATCTTTCCTTATTTATGGCTGCTTTTCTGCTGGACTATCCAAAGAAGGATACTATGCTCAAGACCCTGTTAGTGACTTACATTGGTATAGCCCCTGATTACACCACCGTCACTACTTTTTAAATGTTGCAGAAGAAGGAATCCTGTACCTCCTAGTACAATCTGTTCATGGAATTTAAGTGTGTCTCTCTCCTTGATCCAAGTCATTGACTGGACACATGGGGTGCACCCCGTGGTACCTGACTGAAACTTTGTGACCAATCAGAGAGAAGAGGTAGAGCTGCACCCAGAGCCTTCATGGTGCTATTCAACACTTGGGAAATGAAGAATTATCATCACTCTCCAGTCCAGCAATGCAGGTGTGCCAGTGGAGATTTATGTTTTGCTAGCTCTCTAATAGCTTCTTTACCTATAATTTTTGTGAGCAAGAGGACATTTCAACTTGCACTTCCAGAAACCTTATAATGAGATATTTCATCTCCATCCCAACAACCTCTCCTGATCCCTAGAGCGATAACATAGGTGTACACAAACAGAATATAGATTGCATAACATGTCCTGGAACTTGAAGTCACAGATTAACTGACTAGTGAGCATTATGAATTCTGCCCACAAACAAGTGAATTCTGTCCAAAATGAATTCTGCCCACAAATGTCATCATGACATTATCACAAACACACACCCTATGATGAAGACAGGAACTAGAAAGGAGTTCTGGAGTAGTGTAAAGCAAAAGCTTTGGTCCTTTTTCTGCCTCCCTCCTGCTCCAAACTGCCCAGCAAATTTGTGCTGTGAAGCCATGGCAACATATTTGAAGAGAGGAATTTGACATATTCATCTAGACTCTGAAAATCCAAAATCTCAGCAGGCCTGGTGATCTGACGAAAACTGGCTGTCGAACACAGCAGGAAAAGATTTGCCAGATTTAAAAAAATGGCGCTGCAGGTGGCACTGTTAATAAGATCTACCCCACTGCATGTCAGATCCTGCTGTTAGAGGGAAGAATTTGATTGAAACAAAGCCAAACCCAAAGCCACAGTGGGGACAAGTTCCACTTTTGGACTACAATGCTCCATAATCAAGAATGGCTGAAGGATTCTGGGAGTTGCAGTCCAGAAAGGAATTTCCTAAGCTCTGGCCATAAGTACAGGCTTGTTGTAGTTATGTGCCTCCAAATCGACTCAGATTTAAATCAAATTCAAATTCAAAACAATCAAATCAAATTCAAATCAAATTCAAATTCAGACTCAAATCAACCCTCCCATAGGGCTTTCTTGGTAAGATTTGTTACCAAATCTTTGTTTAGGGATTTGTTTACAGATTTGCCATTGCCTTCCTCTGTGACTGACAGAATGTGACTTGCTTATGGTCACCCAGTGGATTTCCATGGCTGAGCAGGTGTTTGAACCCTCATCTCTCAGAATCCTAGTTCAGCACTTGAACTGCTATGCCGTGCTGGCTCTAAGTAAAGGGTGGCACAGGCAAATTGAGGACAGGAAGCAGCAGGTGCTGGTGGCTTCCATGTTAGTGAGATCATGTATCTGCTCCAGATTTTAGTGCAAATGCTGATCCCTATTCTCAAAATAGCTCCCTTAGTGTACAAAATAAAACCCAGAGGAGATTCACTTCATTGACATGGATGCCAGCAGCTGTCACTGGCAGGGAGCATGGGAGACCCCTACCCATTCATTAAACCACAGAAATGAGCCTTGATCAGGGTCTTTTCATACCACTCGGTGGGATGTTGGAGGGCCTGTTGCAGTTCTAGAAGGCTTTCTGTTGGGGATGATAGGAGTTTCAGCCCCACGGAAACGCAGTGGAAAAACCAGAGTTCAGCGAGCCAACAGCAGCAGTCTTATTCCCCAGTAAGGATACTCACACACAGAGGAGTTTCTTCCAAAACAGGAGGCACTTTATCTTGCAGCAAAGTTCCGTTATATACAAAACATAGGACAGACGGACAAAAGCTTGCGCCAGGCACCAGGTTTGGTCAACAGACAAATACATACTGGCGTTGCTTTGTTATATACATATCTACAACCAATCAGGTAGAGGTTTGCACACCTCCCTCTACCATCTGCACACAACCCCAGTTTCTTATGCAACCTTGAAATTACCCACAGCTGGGGCGTGATGCAACATCTTTGCAGTGGGCTGATCATTTTCCTAGGGTTCCGTGCCTGGAATCCCTGACACTTTCTTGCAATATGCTTTTGTTGAGAGTCTACTTTCTGCTTTGTACCTGAGCCAGCTTGGTCAAATGTTGATATGGCACAATGTTGCCAACACAGGTGTCCTGGTGAAGTCTGTGAGTCCTATAAAAAGCCACTGAAAGATGTGGCAAGAACTGGAAGATGGCAAAGAACCTCAGAAGGGCTCTAGATAATGGTGCTGTGGACAATGATGGCTAGGGCATACAATGTCAACTGGTGAATCTGCTTAGGTGTTTAGTCCATATTCTAAAGGAGCTATCCAAGGCATCGAGATGCTTTTGGGGGCTAGAGTTCAGCCCCTTCAAGAGGTTTGCAAAAATTCAGACTAAAACCAGTCACTGTTCATTTTGGAGCTGGGACTCACAAGGCCAGAGTACTGGGACTTTCTTGATTAGAAGGGATGCTATCTGCTTCCCCACAGTTCTCTTATTCTCTCCCAGCTTAGATAAAATCCTTACATTAGCTGAGAAGGAAGAAGGATTGTTGTGAATCAAATCTGTTGGCAATGTGATCTATTGGAGGGGAGTGTCATACCCTGCAACATTTCATACATCGAAATTGGGACACGTGGCCAAGCAACATTAGAGTGTGGCACAATGGCAAAAGTGATTATTGGTCACACAAGTTAGGAAAGTCTGCAGCATTTGGCTTTTTGCCTTAGCCTGCTGGAATGGGCAAGATTCTGCCCTCCGCACCCCCTTCCTGTTGATTTAACTGAGTATAAACTACTTTCACATTTTGAATTCTGTATGCAGCAACTTAAGTCAGCTAAGGACAAAGGAAGAAATTGGGAGGAGAGAGAAACTGGAATATTTTAAAAGCAGCTGGAAAAATGAGAAGCCAGAGGATTAATCGGGACTGTCCCTGCCAAATCAGGATAGTTGGAGAAGATGGAGCTGGCTTAGTCATGAATGGACATAGGATTCACATGGCTACCTAGAGCTTTGGACTGTCATGGGAAGTAACATGGCGAGCACCTATGCTACATAATTTGCTACTAAATGTCTTGAACTAGGGAGGGAACAGACAGACATGTTGGCCAGGTGGATGATGGAGGAGGAGACAAACCAGCAACTAGTCACTCTTCACTGAAGGCATACTGGTATAACAGGGTGGTGAATGTGTAAGAAGAAAGACAACATCTCCAAAGGACATTGGCCTACTCAGCTCTAACAATTTATGACTGCAATAACACTGGATGACCCATCTAATGATGAAAGAGTCCATCCCTCCCTGTCATTGGGGAAATGGCTTATACCAAGGAAGTGTGTTATGGCTAAGGTGACCATAGCACCCTCCTCCATGACATGTCACTCCTCCTTCACAGCACATGGTCTAACCTTTCTGTGAGCATCCCTCAGGCTCCCAGGTTCATGATCTGCTACACAGAAGACAACTGCATCCAGAAGCTTTGTGATCAGAGTTTAGAAAATTTACCCTTGGGCTACAACTTACAGAATACTACAGTGGGGCATTCTAGAAGTTGTTTCACAAAGCAAATAATCTCCTCTAAGGTTTGGGAGACTCAGCACATTAGACCATCCTTTCCCAACCTGAGTGTCTTTAAAGTACAGCTCCAAGCATTTCTCACCATTGACCATGCTGGCTAGAGGTTGATGGGAGTTATAGTCCAAAGTATGTTGAGAACACTGGGTTGCTATATTAGATGAGAGCTATTAAACGAATTCATCACAGTGTCAAAAATCTGTAGGAGCAGTAAAGACACAGGTGACAGGAGCAAAGAGTTTATTGAAGCTTATTTGTTATGCACTAAATGATACGGGCAGATAGGCTGGTCAGAGAAACTTCTTAGAATAAGGGTGCTTCCACACTAGGATCCATTAACACAGCCAAGGCAGTAACTTTTTACAATCAGCTAAAAGTGGAAACTTAAAAAAAAACCAGGAGATTCCAAACAGCAGTTTATATACCACTATATAATCCAGCAATTTCTTTGCCCATGAGCATGATCCTTGTATATTGAGAAGTAACGTACATCCAGCAAATGTCCTTTCTAACACTATTTGATAGCCTTCTATTTGCCAGTTTCATTGCTTTGAGTTTAGATGGGCTGGGGGATTAGTACTGAACAGAAGTTGTCCTAATATCAATTTCTGTTCCTACTGAGGGAGGTATTAATTACTTATTTCTTGAGACGGTTCTTTTTTCCCTCTGCTTTCATCCATGCTCAGATTTCACTTTTATGGCACTTCACTTTTCCAGGGTGCTATATACCACTCTGTTCTGCTTTGGCTAGAGCTCACCTGGAATACTATATCTGGGTACCACAATTCAGGAAGGATATTGACAAGCTGGAACATCCTCAGAGGAGGGCGACCAAAATGGTAAGAGGCCTGGAAACCATACCCTATGAGGAACAGCTTAGGGAGCTGGCTGTGTTTAATCTGGAGAAGAGAATGTTAAGGGGTGACATGATAGCCATGCTTAAATATTTTAAGGGATGTCAAATGGAAGATGGGGCAAGCTTGTTTGCTGCAGCTCCAGACACTAGGACATACATAATAGATTCAAACTACAGGAAAAGAGATTCCACCTAAACGTTACAGTTCGAGAATGGAATATGCTGCCTTAGAATGTGGCAGAGTCTCCTTCTTTAGAAATTTTTAAACAGAGGCTGGATGACCATCTGTCAGGGGTGCTTTGTTTGTGTATTCTTACATGGCAGGGGGTTTCACTGGATGGTCCTTGTGATCTCTTCCAACTCTATGATTCTAAGTTATCCTCTAGGGAGGTACAGACACTACTAGGTATTTCTCTTAGCTTTGGTTCCCAACCTGTCTGTCTATAAATCAATCATTTTATTTATCTGTGGCACAACATCCGTCACAAAACATTGATAATCCAGTATACAATCTGTCTGTCTTTCTGTGATCTTTCTCTTCTCAACCAGCCTCGCGCTCCTTTTTTCTCTCTGTTCTTTCTACCACTCTCCTACTGAGCTTTCTCCCATTCTCACCTTTATGATCTTTCTTTCCCATACCACCACCCTTGTTCTTCTGTACTGAAGGGGATGCTCACCCCCCCCACCAAGCAGTAGCACTAATGAGATGGAATTTATCATTAAAAATTGCACATAAACATGCGCACCAAGATCCTGGCACTGGGACAATTTAGAACTGTTCAAGAGACAAACCAAAGGATACTGTTTTTTTGGGAAAAAAAGTCTCATAGCTCAATTCAAGGAGATGCAATAAATAGACTAAGTGTAGAAAGAGGGAGCCAAAGGCACAGAAGTCCCTCAAAAAGCGTTAAGAGTCCATGCTGGAATCAGCAGTGCAATTGCATTAGTGGTCATGGTTAGAGCCATTTTTGATGTTATTATGTACTTCAAATCACCTTCAACTTATGAAGTATTTATTATAGGGTTTTCTTGGCAAGATTTATTTGGACGAGGTTTACCATTGCCTTCCTCTGTGGCTGAGAGAACACGACTTGCCCAAGACCACCTACTTTCCACAGCTGAACAGGGATTTGAACTTTGGTCTCCCTGAGTCCTAGTCTGAGACTCAAACCACTACACCATACTGGCTGTCATGGCAGAGCTATATACTGGGTTTCAAACACACACACACAAGGCAATAAGTCAGAATGTATGGGAATGCAACAGGCTAACAATGGGACCATTTGGATGCTCTGTAAGAAGTAAGCAAACACAGGATGACAATTCCAGAATAAACAGCTAGTGTGGAAGCCCTGTCAAGAACAAAACAAACAAACAAAAATACAACCCCCTTCCCCAACCCCGCCCCCAAACCCCACTGGTGTCACTCAAACCGCTGCAAGTGAAGAATCCAGTTCGTGCAAAAGTCATCTTTGTCCCATCAGCAACAGTGGAGAGCAAGGACCACTCCATGTGGTGCAGCGCCAAAGCCTGGAATCTGCAGACCAAACAAAATAAAGACTTTCAAACTCTCCTTCCTTTCATAAGCAGCTAATCTTCATAAGATCTAGCTTCCTCAAGGGAAAGAAAAAACTGTAGATTTATGGTCAGTACAGGTGCCTTTCATAATTCAGAAGGTTTGCTGAACCACTTGTGTGCTGCCAAACCACTTTTCTTTCTCATTTTAGGTATCTGTTTCTCAAATGCTGCAAGTGCTTGTCCAGAAACCAAACCCGAGCTGGCTTCCAGGAAGGAGATTGTCTGCTTATGTCAGAGATGGGCATTGTAGATGCCAGTCCTGTGGATGCTGTTCGACTGCAAGTCCCATAAGTTCTAGCCAGTGGAGCCAATAGTGGGGTGCTGGGTGTTGTAGTTCAGCAACATGTGGGTAGTGACATGGTTCCCATCCCTGGTTTATGTAATTAAGAGAAGATGTCATTCACCTTCTCTGTCAGCTATTTCAGTCTTATAGGAATATGCTGTCTTCTTTGCTCTTAGATATTAAGAGAAAGGAGAGCTGTGAACATCCTGGTCGGTAGTGCTACAAACAAATCAATTGTTAGGGGACTGAAGGGGAGAAGTAGCCACTAGTTTGGCTGCTGCTGGTTAGAGAACATTTTTTTCCTGTGTTAGATGCAGAGCTTGGAAAGATGACAGTTTTGGATAGAACTCACATGCTGACTGAGAGATTATGGCAATTATATCCAACACCATAATTCTTCTAAGATCCGGTTAGATGCCAAATCAGCAGTAGGAACTCCTACAATCAGGGGACAGCTTATTTCCCAAGATGCTGAAGAACTGGCAAATACAAGGGAAGGACAATTTGGAATAGGTGGCAGATTAAAGATGGTGCTTTCCTCTCATATCGAATTCCTTGTATTTCTGGTGTTCCGGTTGTGAGTGTTGTTAATTATATAACCAGCAGGACACTACCCCCACACACACACACACAAATGAAGAAGGGATTGCCCTGTGGAGGGAAAAGGAAGCTTAGAAAAGTTACTTCTGGGCTACAACTTGACAGAATCCCCAGGCAGCATGGTCTCAAAAGTAACTTTTCTGAGTTCTGGAGAAATTTCATGGTTTACAGAAATATATCCCCCCTCCCAACAGAAAAAGAACTGGGACAAACCACATCCCAGTGAGGACTGAGCATGCTCAGTCATCACAGAATTCTGTCTGGCTACGAAAAAAAAAAAGGAAGGAAGGAAGGAAGGAAACCAGGACCCTTTCCACACGAGGTAGTTAAAATAGGCCAAGGTGTCCTGTCACAGAGGTCGTCAGCACCGTGGATTGGACTAGGTTCAGACTATTTACCTTAGTTCGGCACCTTAGTCCTATCCAAAATGCCCCCAAGTGGTCCTCCAGCACACTAAGTGAAGACTGGAAAAATCCGGTCTTTCAATCTTCTGGAGCGCGCCATTGCGTTCCTGCTCACTTGTGCAGATGCGCAGGCTCGCACCAATGCGAGCCTGCAATCAGCGGAGGGCAGGCTGTGGGCGTGGTCAGCATCAGCGGTTGGTCTGGACCCATGAAGAACAGGAAGCCGCCATTTTGAGCCCGAGCAGTGCGGATCTACAGACCTCGCACTGCTCCAATTCACCCTGCAACAAACAGAGGAGCCCTGCAGAAGGGCTTAAGGGAAAGTCTGCGTTGCTTCAGAGAGAGAAGAACCGGTAAGTAACAGCACGGAGCGATTCACTCGCCTTGTGTGGAAAGGGCCCAGGTCAGGAGGAAGTGGAATGGCACAACTGTGATCTTGAAATCTGGAACACATCTCATGTCAAAACCTTAAATCGATGCGCATGTGTGCAGATGTATGTAAGTGGCCCTTCTGATACTTTGGCCTAAAATTTTGTAGTAGTTCTCCCCAGGATTATAAGGGCTTGTGGGAGTTGTAGCTAAAGCATGTGGTGGACCGAAGATACCTCATCCCTGTTTTAGACAAGACCGTTCAATCTAGCCTTCCAATTTGTTCATTTGAATTGGCTTAATTATATCAGGCTTTGGAGGTGCCAAGGCTCAGATCTCTAATAGTGAGTCATCAAACCATAACAATATTTCCAGGGCCAACTGAGGTCACCACATGGAGGAGACACTGTCATAGGAGAGTCTCGAAAACAGCACAGCAGTAAAAGGAAGTGAAGTAGGGAGCAATGACCAGCACTGTGAGATTGCAGAAAACTCCTCTCAGAACAGGATAGTCAAGCTTCCAAAGTTCTGAGGCACTATGCCAGAAGTGGGAAATTTTGTGACTCTCAGGTACTGTTGAGTTGCAGCTCCTAGCAACCTTAGTCAATATAGTCAATAGTAAGGAATGGGAGTTGACAGTTCAACATCATCACAAAGGCCACACAGTTCTCACCCCTGAGGAGGCCTGTTGGTATCAACTAATTCTAGGAGCAGAGGTTAACAGGGATCCCTTTGCTACTTACTCTTAAAGAATACTGCATCCCCTTTTCTTTGTCTTTGTAGGTTGCGGACAGAGAACTGCCCGGATGGCCTCGTCAAACACTGTTTTCAGGCCACGCTGGGTCAGCGCTGAGCATTCAAGGTATTTCACTGCATCTGCAAATACAGGAAGCCTGTGAGGAATTTCCTTGCAGAGGTTTCCCTTGCCAGCCATGTTACCACCTCAGTACATGCTATACATTATTGCTGCTGTTATAATTATTACTAGTATTATGCATTTCTATCCTGCCTCTTCTCCAATGAGCTCAGGGAGGTGTATATGGTTCTTCCCCTTGCCACATTTTGTTCCTAACAACCCTGTGAGACAAGGTGCACTGAGAGTGTGTGTGACTGGTCACTCAATGAATTTCAGGGCTCCAGTGAGAACTAGAACCCAGATCTCCCAAGATCATTCAAGTTCTACCAGTGTCCAACATTCAGGGACATAAGGACTTAAGAAGAGCCCTGCTGGATGAGAGAGAAGAGCAATCTAATCTAGCATCCCTTTTCCCCCTCAGTGGCAAATTATAAGAAACCTACAAAGAAGCTCTTTCCCATCACGCAATGTGGCAGTTATGCATGATGCCCAAATTCAGCTACTCCAGTGTATAAACCCCCTTGGAACACCCTAAAAGTACTACACAATTACTAAATACTATTAGTATTATTTGTTTTCTATCTCAACCTATCTATCTATCTATCTATCTATCTATCTCAACCTGGTATAATGAATAAACATCTTGCTGAAGTCTAAGCAGATACAGGATGCTTAGGATAAGTCTGTGTGCTTCCCATGGCAAAGCAGATGCTTTCCCAAGCTAAGACAATTGAAAGTGGATCCCTGTGACAGCTCCATACAGGCTTCAGATGGGCAGAAATTCTGTGCTCAAAATAAAAGGCTTCCCCAACCCCCATGGAAAAGACCAAGGGCAGAAGAGAGAGGGGAAACAAGAGTGGAGTTGAAAGATGGACATGTCCACTTTCCAGTCCAGAGGTGGGCAACTGTCAACATTGGTAGCTGCCCCCACGTCCCCGAAGGACCTTGTTGCACACTGTTCCCATCAGGCTCAGAATTTTTATGTTGGTTGGTTGGTTTGTTTTTGGTCACTCAAAACACCCGTACAGATAATTTTGCTACTTTTTCCCTTCCACAGGATGTTATAGGATATCATTTACCCATGAAGTAAACTAGCGTTCAACTTCTTGTTTAATTCATGGTTGGATAACAACTGCTCCTGAGCATAAAACAGCCTGCCCTTCCCCCACAAAATGACAAAATTGACCCCCCACACTCTGAATTTTTTTTAAAAAAAATCAAAATTTCAGAGGGCTGAGGAGGCTGGGGACAAAAAGAATTGTCCTGGGGATCCATATGGCCCATGGGTTGCACTTTTACCAGTCCTATTCTAATTCTAATCCTAGGGCATGTATTATGCTGGGCTTTAGGGGAGGGATTGTAACTTGGACAGTTGCTTCCTTCTTCCTAATGCTGCCTTATGATTTATTACTTTAAAAACTTTAAACTCTTTTCCATTTCTGTGATACATGCCATTTCCATACACATTTCAGAGCTTGGAATGTTACCTTCCAAAAGAAACTAGCTGTGGTATTCAGGCATCGTATCGCAGACCACATGAATACCATGTGTAATTCCACACAGATGCTATTGGTGGATGTGCAGAAACAGTTGCTCACTCAGTCTCTTTTCCTCGTCCATCTACCTATTCCACAAATAGTTGTTCTAAATCTATGGTTGAGCCAGCCTCAGGCATGCAGAGAAACATTCCTCGCTCGTCTAAACTCTCTCACACAACTCATGCCAATCCAGCCAGTCTGAGTGCACACTCTGTGCCGAAATTTGGAGCAGCCACACTGGCAGAGCAACCCCTCCCTCCATCTCTGTCTCCTTCTGGCAGTGGGAGTAGATTCAGGCCCCTCTGATAGTATACTGTTACAGCATTTTGATGCCATGGAACCCTGTGATTTGTAGTTTGGTGAGGCACTAGCACTCTCTTGCAGAAAATTCTAAATACCCATGCAATTATAAACCCCAAGATTCCCTAGGATCAAGCTATGTCAGTTAAACTGATATCAAAGTGCTGTAACATATAACATGTAAGGGCTTCCTTCATTTGGGTCCATTAAGGTATAAAAACCAGATCAACCTTTAAAAAACTCGCTCGCTCTCTGTCTCTCTAGATCGAGATGTACCTTCCAGTTAACTAGTCTTTAGTTCAGCTGATATTTTCAATGTGTCTCCTCCTCCATTTTCCCCCTCTCCTTGTTGCTGGCTCCTCTGCTCTTCTCTAGTTGCAGTATACCCCAGAACAATACAGAACATGGTAGCCATTCCTCTGACTTCTCCTACTCTAGTTACAACTATCAGCTGAAATGAGCCTGAGCTGGCCAATCAGAAAACCTTTTAAAGGCAAAAACAGGTTCCTGTGTATGGAAGCACACCATCTATCCTTGCACTGCCTGTGCTTTTGAAAATCCCCTTGGAACTGTAGTGGAAGTGGAAAGATAACCACATATCCATCTAAGAAAGAATGGCTGTTTGTACATACTTAGAGGGGGAAAAGTCTGAAGAAAAACTAGAGCAACACTAGCAGAACTTTGCTGGTTAGCCCCAAAATGCAGGGCAAGGCAGGAAAAGGAAGTTGTGGTTGAACAGCACTTCAGCTGATAGTTCTTGAAGGGCATGTCTACACAAGTGAGGGATTGAAGAGAGGAAAAAGGAACTTATTAATAGCAGCAGCACCAATGCTCACAGCTAAAACAGAAAGGCCCAGCTGGAAGCAGTTAGAAGACCTATTAATGATGGGATCATCATAGGGTGGTGCTGGCAAGAAGACAAGTGACAGAGATGACTAAAATTATACAAGATGTGGAGAAACTGGATAAGTAGAGGTTTTTCTCCTATGCTCATAATATTTAAAGCTGGGGCAGTGTCATTCACTAAATCTAAGGATCTTCCCGCCCTACACTGTTAGAGTGGTATTATTCCATTTTCAACAGCCTACAGAATCCTGGGGTTTGCAGTTTAGGGAGGAGCATTTAGAATTCTCAGCCAGAGAGCTCTTTGGCCTCAGTAAACTACAAACCCCAGAATTCCACAGGATGTTGAAAGTGGAGTAATAGCACTATAACAGTGTAGGGCAGAAAGGTCCTAAATGCAGATTCCAAATATATACAAGGATGTATACAAGGATTATGTTAAACTACATAATCTGCTACTGCAAAATGTAGCTCTGCTGGATGATTTTAAAGGGAGACTGTACATATTCACAGAGAACAAGGCCATCAAAAGCTACTTGCCAAGATAATGATATATAATCTCCAGTACTGGAAGCAGTATGTCTCTGTACACTGATTTATTTGGGGACATGAATGGGAGGGTGCTATCACATTCACATCCTGCTTGTGGGCTTCCTGATGACCATACTATTGACCTGTGCAAACAAAACACTGGTCTAGATAGACCCTTGGATTCTTATAGCATGTCTCTTATGATTCTCCAAATTTTTCCAGGACTACAAGGTGCTTGCTTCTATCAGAAGCCTCCTATGGTACTCTGCATTGTGGTTGATTCAATCCTTGGCTGGCAAGAACAAAAACACTGTTCTACGTCAGCATGTATATGCAGGTAGTCACTACAGGTCAAGGTAAGAAATGATGGATTAGTCTGTTTTAAGTCTATATGGGGTCAAAGTAGATATAATGGGATTTCTGCAGAGACACAGTGTTTCTACAATCAGACCTATAGATTTGATAAGTATTTACTCTTCAATGATCCAATCACAAAACAAAACATACTACGTGCAAGATATACAGTTAAGAAGAGTTACATGCCATGAGAAAGAGATGTCTTTCACTGTTTAAGGTAGCATCTCTTCAGAATTTGTGGTGAAAACATATATAGTCTCATTTGATCTGCTGTCTCATGTGCGCTTGTCTACTATCCGTAACAGTCTGTATCAGTTTCGTTTCTTTATCCACCTAAGACCCAACTGGATGGGAAAAAAATGAAACTGGTATAAATTGGTACTAACTGTAGAGTAGCACACATGAAATTCCTAGGTTCTAGGAGTCACTATTTTAAAGGAACTGCCCTCAAATTTGCTTTTGTAAATATGTATTTCTGAATGTGTTTTTCCCCACAATGCAAACTTGTATACACTTTGATCGCCAAATATGTACCTATAACTGAGGATTTGGAAAGGTTATTTCATGTGCTCCAAATGTATTCTTGTGCTCTTTCATCTAAAGGAATTCTGCAGATTCACCCTTGGATCACATAATTCTGAATGCTGATTCTAGGAGCTGTAGTTCACAAAAGCAACTTTGCTGAGTTTTTTGCCAAGATCTCTTTCTACAGTTTTCATCAATACAGGTTGAATCTGGGCAATTCTCTCTCCCACACTATCACGTACCAATCTCTTTGGCCAGTGCGAGGCCTTGTGGGTAAGTAATGGGTGCCAACTTCTTCTCTTTGAGCTTCTCGATGGTATCCTTGTCATCCCGGAGATCCAGCTTTGTGCCCACAAGAATCATGGGAGTGCTGGGACAGTGATGTCGTACCTCAGGAAACCACTATAGGAAAATCTGAGATTATTAAGGGGCACAAACCTATAATGTATAGATGTCAACTTCAATAAAATGTGTTTTTGGAACTATGGTTAGCTTATATCGGGGTGGGCAACTCTTGGGAGCTAAGGGGACTGCATTCGCCTCCCAAGAGTCCTTAAAGGGTTGTACGCACATACACACCATACTGCACGATCCCAATAAACAAAACAAAACGCCTCCAAATGTCCCTAAATAACCTTTAAGGGGTGCAGCAGGGGTATTTTCATGAGACAGTTTTACTCTCATTAACTTCCTGTTTTTTTTTAAAAAAAAGGCTTCATCTGGGCCCAAAAGAGTCCAAGGGGAACGAAGCTCACAGCCCCCAGAGAGCATTCAGAGGTAAAAAAAATGACTAAAATAGAGGGTCTTAGGGGCTAGAAAAAATGGTACTAGGGGCTGTATGTAATCTGTGGGTCACCACTGCTTATATTAACGTATATGCACAGCCCATGTTCATATCCTATGTACTTTCCCCCTTCCCTCCTCTTTTTATTTTTTCTCTTTCTTGTTAATCATACTTGTCAAAATTAATTTTTTAAAAGAAACAAAGAGAAAAATAAAAAGTGGTCTGACTTCCAGCAAACGTTACCAAAAAGAAGCATTTTGTACCTGAATCATCAAAGCAAGATTTGTCTAATTCAGAAATTTCTTTTAAGTACAATCTCTGAAATCCCTTGGCCAAGATGGTAATTACTCATGCTGGGTAGGGAATTTTGGGAACTGTAGTTCAAAAGATAAGTTTTCCAAGATCTAGCCTAATCTGGAATTCTGTCTCCAACAGTGTCCAGAGTCTAAAGAATGAGAAAAGTACATACTGAGGGTCTCTGTGTTGCAATCAAGGTCACAAATACAAGACCCCATATATATCCTATTTACACATACATACACACAATATTATATTTATATTGCACTAAGACGAGGGTGGAGAATAATCCGGGTCCTATCATTTCTAGTCTACATAGGCAATGGCAAGCTATGATGGGAGTTATAGCTCGACATCTGGAAAGCTAGATATCCCCAAGCCCTTTACTTAGGGACATAAAATTGGAGAAGTTTAAATGTTTCCAAGCAATTGATTTCAACACAGAGCAGGTGTAGGAAGAACCATTAGTGTTAAAACTGCAGTGACTCAAAAGAGTTCTGCAACCTGAGATGGAAAAACACATGTCTCCCTCCCTGCAACAGTTCCACTGGCTCTTCTCCACCACTTTTCTCCAGTCTCGGGCGGGGGGGGGGGGAGCTTCCTCAGAGAACAAGGCATTGTGGGTAGGGTGGCCATGGAGACTGCCTCTGCCCCTGTGGTGTGTGCTGTTTAGTCTTCCCATGCTGCCAGTAGCCCTGCTGGGTAGGAAAAAGAAGCACAATACAGGTGCTTCGTTTTTTTTCTCCTAGGCTGACAGCATCTTTGGTGTGCATTTGTAGGGAGAAAGTGAATTTAAATTGGGAAAATAATACAGGCAAAAAAGTTAAACACCCCTCCTCAGTGTTGATGTTCTGATCAAAATCAAAGCTCCCTATGCTTCTATAAATGCAACGCAAGAATCATAACCGCACAAAAAAACCCCAATGCAAATCAATTTCACAGGTCCAGGCACAGCTCTTTTGTGATACAATGCTTTAGACTAGAGTTGGCTCATAGTTTGCATGGGTCCCCTTACCCCATTGATGCTCATGTCCTCTTGTGGATGGAAGACCTCTCGCCTATCCTCCTCCTCCTCCATCTCATTAAAGATGGGAAGGGGGTTTAAGAGGTCCAAGGGAGCCATCAACAATCATGTACATAAATTCTCAAAGAGATCTAGCAGCACGTTTGAGATTTTCTGAAAGAAAGATGTTTGTAGTATAAGCTTCTGTAGACTGGGTCTACTGCATCTGATCAGATGGAGTAGACCCAGTCTACAAATGCTACAAACAACTTTCTTTCAGTTGGATGCTACAAGATCTCTTTAGTGGCATATCTGGTGTAAACAGCACCCAGGGCAAGTATGGAAGTTGTGCCCCTACCTTGTTACTCCTAACCCCACCTCCCACTCCTACATGCATGGCTTTTTTGTGTCCCACTGGCATTGGTGCCCGGGGCATGTACCCTACCTGCCCCACCCTAGATATGACCAAACTAACATGGCTATGCCTTTTGAATAAATTATCAAATCACCTATAACTGATCTAACTATCCTTCTTTCCTTCCTGGATTGATGTTAAGTCATGATGGCAAAAGGCTGGTCACCTTTCAAAGTCTGATCTTTGGCCACTCAAATAGGTGCCAGGCCTGAGACCTAGACCAGGAACCTATATTTTTTGTAACTTATAGCTGGGATCAAAGCACTCCAAGTCACCATATATCTTTCAGGGTGCAGCTGGTACCTAGAAGAATCATGAGCAACCTCAGTCTACGTGCTTTGTACAGCATCTTCTCCTCTGCCCAAACACAGAAGATCTTACCTTTGCACGGACATTTTCATATGATGCAGGGCTGACTAGAGAAAAGCAGATGAGGAAGACATCCTGTAGATTAAAATAAATAAGTAAATAAATAAATACATTTAAACAGTCACACATGTTGTGAAACAGAAGTGACCAAATTAGAGAGTGCTTGCTCAAGGGCTCAAAACATGTCACATGCCATCTCTGTAGTTCTCACAACAGCCCTGTAAAGTAGATAACAGTTACTATGTGGAAAAAACTGCCCCCCCATACCTGTCTACGGCTTCAGATATAGCAATGGCTTAATAGTCGATCCTCATCCCCTACCCCAGGTTGCATAGCTCTGTAAAACAGCTTATCTTTGCAGAATGAAAATCATGAAAAGCCCAATGCTGTTGATTAAAACCGTTCTCAAGGCCAATTGAATTTGACGTTATTGCTCTTCAGAGGCAGGGCCAAACCTATCATTAGGCAGAAGTGACCCGCTTCAGGCAGCCAACTTCAGAGGACTTTTGAAAGGCAGAAAATTGTCAATTATTGTATATATTATTATATTTTTACCTCCCTCAGGGTGTTGTTTGGATTTTCTGCCTCAAGCATAAAAAGACAAGCTATCAATAGCAAGTAACTTGGGACCTGAGTTTAATGGCAACTTTTTGCCCTTGTGTTTTCCCTTACATATGGTTAGCCTATTCCTATATGATACTGACACCCAGAAAGGCTATGCATTCCAGTGTCTAAATACTCAGAGGCAGAATTAGGTAATTTTAAAATTGGGAAACTCTTCCACCTCTTACATCAAGGGATGGGAAAGTATAGCCTCCAGGTTGCATGCAGTCCCCAAATCACACTCTTAAAGCCCACAAAGCCCCCATAGCTCCTCAATCTCCACCCCCTCATGGACCTTTTTTTTTTTAAAAAAAAATACTTACACCAAAAATGTTGCAAGCTGCACCCAAATGCAGCAGTTTGCCCTCTTGTGATCTCCAGAATCTCTCATACCCCTTCAACCGATTTCATTTGCTTTATATATGCCCCAAATGGCAATTGGAAGTGACCTGATGTGACTTCTTGTGCTCTGATGCACAGGTGCAGCCCCTGAAGGAGGGTCAGTTGGAGGGTATAATATAATTTCAGTGGCTCTCAATTTTTGCCCTCCACCCAGTGTTTTAGGCACCAGTTACCAAAAGCCCCTGACTATGCTAGCTAGGAATTCCAAAAGCTGAAATGGAAAACATCTGGAGGAGAAAAGCTGAGAATGACTGTGTTACTTGTGATGAGCCAGCCCTGTTTTTGTTCTGTTGAATGGCACCCCGGACTTTGGCCCAGAGTTATGCCCTGTTAGGATCTTGAACACTCACTGATATCAGAAGACTTTCTTGAAGAGCCTGGAGATGTTCCAGGCAGACATAAGATAAAATGACTATATGAAGGCAAGAGGGGGAAAAAAAAACCCTTCTCATTGTAACCTACCGTCTGAGGATAGGAGAGAGGCCTCAAGCGGTCATAATCCTCCTGGCCAGCTGTATCCCAGAGTCCCAGGTTTACAGGTTTGCTATCAACCATCACATTGGCAGAGTAGTTATCGAATCTGTAATAGATGTTTGTATCAGCTCATTAATGTTTTCAGAGTGATACCCATGTTAGTCTGTTTCAGCATAATGGGGAAAAAAGCAAAAAAGAGGGAGAATCTAGCAGCTGAAACTGATTTATTTTAGCATGAGCTTTTGTGGATTTCAATCCACTTCTTCAGAGGCACTGACGGAGTACAATATTAAGCCACAAGCATTTAAGAATGATTACATAGTTGGAGTAGGATCAGAGAGTAGTGGGAAACAGAAAGATGAAAACCATGTTGCTGTTATATGCCTTCAAGTTGATTCTGACTTATGACACCCTAAGGCAAACCTATTTCAGGGTTTTCTGTGGTCAGAGAGTATGTGAAGTACCCAAGGTCACCCAGTAGGTTTCCATGGCTGAGCGGGGAATGAAACCCAGGTCTCCAGGGTTGTAGCCCAATGCTTAAACTACTATACCATGCTGGCTCTCGAATAATGACCTTAGTAATAAACCTTCAACCTTCAAGTATTTGAAATAGGGATTTTTGTCTGAATTGTGGGCTGGATTCTAAGATAAGGTAACTGCCTATAGCCACCATGAGTCCCAGTTTTGGAGAAAGGGTGAAATATAAATAAAATTAACATTAACTTAATGGACGTTACTCCCTTCTGTTGCCATGTACACCCCCTGGGATCTTCCTAACAATATCAAATGAGGTTAGATAGGAGTGAGAATTTTGTTTGCTCTGCATTATTAAGCCAGCTGACCTAACTGGGAGTTCTTGGACAAACTGATGGATCAGAACACAAGCTTGGAAAAATAATTTTTCAAGTTCTGAACAATTATCCTTTATATTTCTCCAGATTTTGCAGCATAGGTCCAAGTTCAAGAGCTGTGCACAAAATGCCTAGTTGTTTTAAAAAGTCCTTTCAATGTCAAATTACATACTAAACTGCGTGACAAAGAGATAATAAAGGTATAGATGATCAAGGGAAGAAGGGAATCAGACCTCCAAATTAGCATATCATTCTAAACTCCAGGTTCTTCAAAGTTTCCCCCTCCCACTATACTTACACAGTTGGGATATATTCTCCAGGGAAGGCATTTGTGGTGTAGCTGATCAGGAGGCAGGTTTTACCCACAGCTCTGAAGAAAGAAAAGGAATATGAGGGATGTTATCACAATTCTTGCTAAGGAGAAGTTGCCCTTGGACATAGCAATGGCAGAGTAGAATGTATGGAGAGAATTAAAAGAGTAGGTTCTTTTTGTTGTTGTTGTTGTATGCTTTCAAGTCATTTCTGAATTATGGTAACCCAAACGTGATCATTTGATGGGGTTTTCTTGGCAAGAGGGGAGTTGCCTTTGTCTTCCTCTGAAACTGAGAGAGTGTGATTTTCTGAAGGTCACCCAGTGGGTTTCCATGACCATGTGGGGATTTGAACCCTGGTTTCATGGTCCAACACTCAAATCACTACACCATGCTGGTTCACAGCTTCTTCCACTTTGTTCTAATCCCCATTCAACCAAAGATAGAAAATCAAACATGGAAGAATGTTATGCTTATTCACTGAATCTCTTCATTCATGTCATGGATATCTCTCTCTACAGTATGACTGAACACTTTTCCATTAAAAATAATATGCAAGACAGCTTAGACATTTTTAAATGAGGTAAACATTTACAACATGAAAAGTATCATAAATCATTTAAATTATTTTAAAAGTATAATTAAAAGACAATTTAAAAGCCAAGCGAGCAGGGCAGTTTTGAGAAATACACATAAGTGGAGCAGTTAAAAAAACTTTTGGGCCGCTGTTTGCTTCATAATGTGGTTGCCAATACCAAAAACACCCCACTTTTTATATTTACTAGAGATGTGTGAAGAATTTGACTCCAATGAGTTTTTAAAAACAGATTCTCCCAAGTGAACCCAAGCACCCATTTCAGTTCAGTTGTGCATTTTAGGACTAGTGAGACATTCTGCTGAAAAAAAGAAAGAGCTTAGCAACATACACACATCTTTAAAATTTGCAAATAAAAACAATTGTTTTCCTAAAATGTGCGTAAAGATGCTGTAGTTAAAGGGTGCATCCATCCCAAAATGTGGACAATTTGAAAATTGCGCATAAAGCATGCACATTTGGAAAAATACACACAGAAATATGAAAATTCTTTAGGGCTGGGAGGGGAAAAGTCCACATGGAACCATGGTGGAAGAAATCAAGAAGTTTGATCAGATCTGGTTTGACAAATCTGCCCATCTCTAGTATTTACAGATCATTCTGCTTTAAAGGAAGGTCTACAGAACATAATGGAAGAATACAATGACATGGAAGCCATCACCCACCACTGGATATTAACAAGTGATCATATTGATCTTCATACTGTGAAAAGGTTCACCTGTGCATTATGCTGCTTTTGAAAGGACAAAAGCCAATCAGACCAGCTAATATCTGCTCAATTAGCCACCCTAGTTTTAAAGCAGCCAGCATGGTTGATGGAATGATGGGAGTTGTAAGGCAACAATAACTGGAGGTCACCAAATTGGAGAAGGTTTTTCTAAGACTTCCTTCTCATGCATTCTTAACTGCAAAACTAACCCAAGAGCTCCAGTTCACATTATATGTAGATCGACATGTTCTGTATTGGGCTGAAATGAAATAATTAAATTTCAGCCCAATACAGAACATGTTTACCTACATATAAGGTGTAGTAGTTTCTTGGCAAATAACTGAAATGTATTTAGACAGGCCATATTCCTCTTGTCCTACTTTCTCACCTATAGCTTGAAAAAGTCAGGTTCTTGTTTTGTTTTACTACAGCTCTCAGAGTCCCCAATCACTGTGGCTGGGGGACTTGCAGAGTTAGAGTTTCCAAAACTAACATTTTCTATGTCACCTACATACTGGTGGCTATGTACTACTTACACAGCTGCCTTATACTGAGTCAGACCATTAGTCTGTCCAGCCCAGAATTACTTATTTTTAACTGGCAGTTACTCTTTGGAGTCTCAAGCTGAAATCTTTCTCATTACCTGACCCTTGTAACTAGAGGCTGAAGTTCTGCCCTCAACTTCCACCTGCTCAAGAGAACAGTGCTTGTTCTCTCTTTTTCTGAAATAGAGTCTTTGTTCATGTAGACTTCCTCCTTGGGGACTTTCTAAAAGGAAGGTACTGCTTAGGTGTGCAAGCTGCAAATGTTGCTTATTTTAATCTATATCTACCCTAGTGACATCACTACAAAAACTCCCAGGATAGGAACAAGCTTAAGTTCCTCAATGGATTTAAGCCTCTCTTTGAATTTCTTTCATCTTGCTGCTTTTCCTTCTAAAGCATTAGAAGCTTTGCTCTAAGCAGGTTCCTGCCTCACCCTGGGCAGGAAATTGATGCTGTGCTCCTTTCATGTTTATTAAGAAGCAGGTCTCATATTGGCATAGCTGCACTACAAATCAGGGACCTTCCACACTTCATAATTATAGCACTATGATTCTATTGTAACTATCCTGGCAACATTCTGTGCAATCCTGGGGTTTGTAGTTTGATGAAGTACTAGAGTTCTCTGGAAGTGTATGCTAATTAGCCCTCCCTAAATTGCAAATCCCAGGACTCCATGGGGTGAAACTGGGGCAGTTAAAGTGGAGTCATAGTACTATAATGATGTAGTGTGAAAAAGCCTCTGGGCTGCAAGAGATATCCACAGGCAAGCTGAAAGCTTTCATGGAGCTGACTTCCAGCTCATGGAAAAGAACGTGGTTCTGAGTCATATCCAGAGAACATTGTCAGGAAGGAGAGGAACAGTCTGTTTGGCCTTGCAAATGTCCTCGACCCAACACAAGCTAACCCAATAAAAGGATTTCATATTTCATATGGCTTATTTACAGAGCATGGAATTGTTCTTTTTTGGGGGCAACAATTCTCCATACCCCCCAACTGGCAGGACCAATAGCTGCTTTGGCCAATGCCTGAAATCAGGATGAGTCTACTCTGGGGTGGAGCTAAGCCTTTGGCACACTTGTCCCTTTCTGAAAGTGTCTATCTCCACAAAAAATGTCCTTCTCCACTACTTGCTGACTAGAGGGAAGCTGGAAGATTTTGCAAACTATAGTTAAAAGAAAAAGGAACGTCCTCAAGGTCTGCTTATTTCTTGCAACAAACCCAGTGGCATTAGACTATGGCTTCCTCTAGTCAACAAGTAGTAGATGAGTACAGGGGAATACTCTCAGAGAGGGAGAGGTATGCAACAGGTTCAAAGCCTCACCATATGTGCAAAACAGTCTGATGACAAACCCCAAACCCACAGCCTCTAGGCCATGACCAGGTTTTGTTTATGGATTGGAAACTGGCAGTCTTGGGCAGGGTATTCCTTACAGGGCTTCACCTGCATCTTGAGCCTCAAGGTCCTGGCCTCTAGCCTATGAGTAGTGGCACTAGGAAATGATTATTCCAGATATATCACCACAGGTCACATCTGCCTTATATACTTAAGAAGCGCCTTGTGCTTTAAGACCCCCAGAGTGCACTTGTTTCACACAAATCCTTCCAGACAGATTTCTATAGAGGCACATACTTTCATAGTACCCCATGCAAACAGAACAGACACATATATTCTTCAGCATCATCATGCAGAGAAATCATGGCCCAGATGCAAGGTCACAAGGTCAGAAACACAGAAACCACATCTTTGTTCTTATTTCATTGGAGAGCTTGCTGCCCTATCCAAGGTTTGTTATCCTTTAATCCAGCAAATGCGACTATGTTGTTCCATACTCTTGAAGGATCACAGGCATATTCCAAAAGAGTGTGAAGCATCCATTTGACCAAGAGTACATCAAGTGGTCATGGACCACTCAGCAAGGAACAACAATGGTCTGAATTCTGGCTGGGACTTTACTATCAATTATAAATCTGCTGGAAAAGGCCACACAGAAATAACACATATACCAGGCTAGCATTTAGTTGAAAGTATCTCCTCTTCATGCTACATTTTGTTAAATGTTATCTTCCCGCCCTTGCTGCCCTGGGTCACAGTTTCCTCTCATGGTTACATGGCCGTTGCAAAAGAGGGAGGGACAGAGAGCGAGAGAGTATGCAACTCAGACGATAGGGTGTCAAAGGAAACAAGCAGCTCATCCAATGAAGGCTTACCCCTTCCCTCACTCTCCCCTGTGCCTCAAAGGAGTTGTACATACCCATCTCCGACCACCACACACTTGATGGCTTGCATATCTGTGGCCTGGCAGTGCTGCGGAGTTCAGTGGGTCTCTTGAACAAAGGTAACAGCTCACCAACTTCCCCGGCAGGAAGTCTTCTACAGTTATATCAAAACCAAAGCTGAATTGAACAGCAGGTTGTGGGTTAGGGAGGAAAGGGAAGAGAGAATGTTTCTCAACCCGCCCACTAGTGCCCGAGGCAGCCCTAACTGTTTGCTGGGGGAAGGGCCTGCTGCTTGAGATATATTTCTCTCTTTGCATGCTGCAGATAGCTAAGCACTTCCTTTTTCATCACACGGTGTGGCTCCAGTCTTTGGACATTAAGAAAGAGGTTGCTATGCAGCAGCATCTACACAGGAAGAAGAACCATCCAGAGGAGCAGAAGGAGAGCATGGAAAATAATAAAACATAGGAGGAGGTCCTTTCCTTCTTTCCGCTTGTGTTTCAGTTGAGGGGAAGATGGCTGGGTGAGAGAGCTGTTTGGCATCATAGCTGTCTCTGAGCCCTTGCTGAAGAAACAGAGAAGAGATGCTTTCTTCCCATGCCAAAAAATTAAAATAATTGCTATTTAAAAGATACCAAAAAGGTTACAATAGCCCACTCCTTAACATTGTCCTTTAAAAAAACAAATCTTCTACAATATTGTCCACATTTCCATGAAACCCAGGTGTGGCCAACTTCCTGTGGATGGGTGAGATGTACTGATGTACCTGGAGCCCACTGAGAGGTTGACAACAGATTGCTGCTGACACTGCTGCTAATAGATTTTCTACTGCTGCCATTTCTTTCCTCCTGTTGCTTCTGCCACTATCCAAATCCCAATAATTCTGCTAGGAAGCAGGACACACTGACAGCATCACACTCGGCTTCCCAATGGAAGTGTGCTTCTCACTGCCTAATTGCTTCTAAAAAGTAACTGTTCAAGCTCCAGCCATGACCAGACGTACAATGGGATAAGCTATCACAAGGTTGAATTTCTGTTGCATTCCTTGCACCAGTAATTTCTATATAGGTCTACTTAGAAACAAGTAAAGAAGGCTTGGGAAACAAGCCTCGTGCTTCCCATGTTTCCTCAGCAGGATTGCTAGAATTTGGGCAGCACAGGTGGTGGATCTTTTGGTGATGGACACTTTGGGTGGGGGCAGAGAAATAGCTTGGGGTGCCTTATAACTGCAGGCAACATGCTGTCCATCCCTATTCTAGTTAAGGTGAACACACTTACCTGCACCAAGATCAGCCCAAGATATTTTGTTGCCTGCAAAGGAGGACACTGGTATCCTCCCATTCTAGATGCAAAAGCTGAGAGGACTGAAAGCTGAATCTTATTTCTACTTGGATGAAGGGATAGCCTCTTTCACCTTAGTAGGAGAACAGTAAGTTAGCATAGGGCAATGGTTCCCAAACTTTGGTTTTCCAGGTATTTTGGACAGCAGCTCCCAGAATTCCTGACCGTTGGCCAAGATGATTGGGGTTTCTGGGAGTTAAAGTCCAAAACCCTTGGAGAACCACTGTCTTAAGGGATACAGGCCAATTTGTGTGACATGTACAATTCTGTCATTGAACACCTTGCTGCTGCTCTTTGCCCCAATATCTGCTGCCTATGGTGGTTTCCTCACCCTAACCAATACCAGGGCTGTATACGAACTGTTCAATACCCTCTAATAAGCACTTACCCACTTTAACTCTGCCCTGTAACATCTCAAACAGCCAACAAAGCAAATATGAAACAATTATCCTAACGAAATCAGCAAAACCAGCATGTAAGGAAGCAAAAGAAAGACGTTAAAACTGAGTCATAGAGCCATCCACAGATCCTGCTGTCAGAGTCAGTTTATGTGCATCCTTCCATTAACAAGTTCCATAATAATTAATTCTGTAATAACTGCCATAGATATCACAGCAATTCTATTTGTCATCTCCTCACACCTTTGCAGGAGCACGCTTTATAATTTTCCTGTCTAACACACTAGATAATTAATAATGATCAAATTATGATACCAAAGAAAGCAGTAGACTCCTGTAGTTGAATCAAAGCCCTCTCTTAACTGCCACTATGCACATTTATGCTTTGGGTGCTCACATGCCCTTGTTTGGAAAGAAGAGTCTTTTGTTTGAAGGTGTTATCCTCTATTTGAAGGCTCAGTCAGTCCAAATCTAGCTTCCAGACAGACCTTTACCAGAAGAAGACTTGAGTTTTCTGGACAGCAGATTGAGAAGGCACAGAGTGTCTGGCTATTTCTGCGCTAGACTGTTATAGTGCTATTACTCCACTTTCAACATCCTATGAGATCCTGGGGTTTGCAGTTTAGGGAGGAGCCTCAAAGGCCCCTCCCTAAACTGCAAACCCCAGGATTCCATAGGAAGTTGAAAGTGGAATAATAGCACTATGACACTCTAGTGCAGAAATGGCCTCAGTTTTCCTTCCACTGTAGTTGAGATTTATTTCTATTTAATTTAAACAAAATTTAAATTTTAGTGATTTTTTTGGTTCATTCTTTCTGAGTTACCCTAGAGCATGGGTGGACAACTGTGTTGCCCAAGAGACTTTCGGCTCACCATTCCCTTCAGGCTTAGCGAGCAACAGTGAGGCATTATGGGAGCTTCAGTCCCAAAATTCTGGAGGGCACAGTTGCCCATCCCTGGCCAAGAAGTTCACACACCTGTCAGACCCAGAAAACAAAGTAGTAAGGAATATGAATAAAAGAGGGAGGGGGGGCCCGCGGTGGAGATTTATTCCTTAAAAAAATGAACTCACATATTTTACCCTCAGTAACATTATTCTAGCAATTGTTTCATTGTTACAATAATGGCTTTGATTAATCATTACCATGCTCCACTTAACATAAAATTATCACATAATTAATAAATGCAGTTTCATCTTATTATAGCAAACAATACTGCAGGTTTTCTGTCCATTATTAATCAACTGTACAGCCTCAGTGAGGTAGTTCTGCTCCTGTGGAGGACCAGACAGATTATGGCCTTAGATTACTGTGGGGGTGACATAGCTTTTCACAATATTTCTGACCTCTCTGGAGAAAGTAGTGTAGCAACAATTATGGTACAGCACAAAAGGTAATTGCTATATAACCATCAATCTGTCTTCCTGTTCAATCACTAGCCAGCTCTTGTCTCTGCAGATCTTTCTTTAGTGCTCTCTGAGGATCTGTCTCCTGCAATCTTTTTCTCAGTTGGTTTGGGAGGTCTGTCTCATTAGTTCCCCACTATTTATTCCTTTATCACCCCCACTGCTCTTCAGATCCTGCTTTACTCCTACACAGGGCCAATGAGGTGAAGGGGGAGCACAAAACAAATTAACAGGGACTGACAATCCAAAAGGGGGCCTGGGGTCAATATTTGAACAATTGAACAATATTTGCAAAATGGAAAAAAAAAATCTGTTTTATGCCTGCCATTGTATGGCGCTCTCACCCTTCCTGGCCATGCAGAAGAGCTGGAAGCATGCTGTCAATGCTTCTTTCCCCAGCACAGCAATAGAAACAGCCCGACTGTGCCACGGAAGGAAGAGGTGAGGCCACTGCGCTCCCTTCCTCAAGGAACTGGTAAGGTGCAGAGGGGAGACTTCCTGGTGCACTCCCTGCACAGCAGAGGTGCTGCCAGGACTGTGACGGGACAACATGCGGGAATGTCATCGTGCAGTAATAAGGCATGTTGCTTTTTTTAAAAAAAATCTTTCTTAGTGGTTGTACCATTACTTCTCTTTCTTGATATTCACTGTAAAATGAATGAATTTCAAAGAAAATAATAATGATACACATAATTTGAAATCTAGTATAAAGATTTTTATCCAGTCTTCCAGTGTTCACAGCTGCTGTTGGGTGAACAAGAAAAGGAAGTTGGCCTCCTCAGAGGTTGCTCCCACAGTCACCAAGTGAAGTGGCCTGACAGTGGGAGCAAAGGAAGAAAGTCCTCCCACCTTCAACTAAGCCAAGCTCCAGGCTGCTCCAAGAACTGGGGGCCCTCCCTTGTTTCCCACACACCTGTTGCACCACACAGCCACTTCCCTTTCCTCTTTTGCCATCCATTCAGCTCCTTACCTTCCTTGACATTGGGAAGGCTGTGTCCACTACACTCCTGGAGGGCAATAGGGCCATTTCCGCACTAGACTGTTATAGTGCTATTATTCCACTTTCAACATCCTATGGAATCCTGGGGTTTGCACTTTAGGGAGGGGCTTCAAGGCCCCTCCCTAAAGTGCAAACCCCAGGATTCCATAAGATGTTGAAAGTGGAATAATAGCACTATAACAGTCTAGTGCGGAAATGGCCTAGGTCTCCAGAGTCTCTTCCCACCCTACAGATACTGGGAGGAAAGAAGGGGAGTGTGAAAAGAACCCTTTCTTCAGATCCCTCCTCTTCCTGCACAGGATGGAGACCCTTTTGTGCTGGGGGCAAAGCTACCAACGTACCACAAAAAAACATACCCAGATAGTGGGACAGTAAGTTTCACCTATCCGTTTCGGGGGGGGGGGGGGCGGGGAAAAAAACCAACCCTATTCACTGGGGCCTGAACCCACTGTTGATGGCCCTGCTCCTACACTCTGCTTTTTGGTAAGGGTGAGATCAGATGCCCTTGCCAGAACAAGGTGCAAAAGTGTATTCCTTTACATAGTCAATGGGATGTTACATTTTTCTGTCTCTCTAATAAACAGCCAGCCATGGGTGGGGACTCTGTGGGCCTTCAGGTGTTAATAAGCTACTCCTTCTATGATCCATCACCACTGGCAGCTTGGATGGGTTTGACAGGAATTGCCATTCAATATAGTATTGGCAGAAACTAAGAGACCAAGGCTTCTGTCCCTACAGCATTTGTCTAGAAGAGGGAGTTTCAGCAGGCGCTGCTTGCAAGATGACCAACCCATAATGAAATTTCCTCTTCTAGAAAACCATTAAAGGGACAGGAACCCTGGTCCTTTATTTCACCTGGCAACCCTAGTCCAATAACTTCTGGCAAGACAGGGGTTCTCCCACCCTGATATAAACCTGAAGCTTAGGAAAGTTACTTTCTGGGATTACAACTCCCAGAATTACTCAGTCAGTGGCCTTGCTGATTGAGATTTCTGGGAGATGTTTTTTCCCCCCCAAAAAGTAACATTTCCAACAGTAACGGAGCTTGGAGCGTGTGGAGGAGGGGTGGGAGGGAGCAGGGCTACGGCGCGCAGGACGTGGCCACTGTGCACTGGGGCATGCCTGCGGTGCGTGGGAGTGTGGCCATGGTGTGTGGGGGCATGACTATGGGCCAGGATCCTCCAGAAACATTGCCACCCAGGGTGAATTGCTCTCCCCCAACCTCATGTCCCTACGCAACTGATTTCCAAACTCTGAGAAAACCTTCATAGACCCCTAGGTCAATTAGAATTTCATTTCCAGACAACAATTCTGTTATTGTTGTTGTTGTTTTTATTTAGGGCAATGGTAGTGTTCAGGATAGGACTTTTTTTTTCAGAGGATACATTGTGATTATGAAGCAACTTGTCCAGATTGACTGACCATTAAAACTTTGTGGCTGAATGGTGTTGGGTAGTCCATAGATATTAGATATTTTAGTAGTTTGTACTTTTGGAGATAGATTGGAATTTCCTTCCTTTCATTTGTATTGTCTATTATTTTCAATTAGAAATTAATGACAAGCAAGTAAATATGCTCTTTCCTAAGCCAAGAATACCACCAATTTTGCAGAAGTGGTGGTCTTGCTTGTGGAAGAATTGTGCCAGAACAGAATGTGGACATACCAGTTTCTGTCATTTTACCCAGAATAAGGAAGGGCTTCAGTGATATATTCAGCATCACAGTTCTTTCAAAGAGTCTTTGGCAGCATGAGACAGGCATCCCAGATTTCTTGCTTCTTTTTCCAAGAGCAAAAAGACAAGAGTTTTTATAAACAACAGCATCAGCACAAAAGGGTAGTTCAAAAGGGTAGTTCAAAACTGTAGATATTTTGTGCAACACCCAGGTGTTTTGTGTGGAATAATAAAGGTCCTGAAATGTGAGATGTGATATAAGAATATTCAGTAGGTGCTGGTAGCAAATATCTGCACTGAGGTGGTAGAATAAAACCTGGCTAGGCTGTGTTAACACATTCAAAGCAATATCCAGCCTCCCAGGCTCTCTGAGGCAACATGCAGCCTCCCAGGCTCTCCCTTACCATTCTTTTTCTGCAAGTCAAGAAGGGTGAATTATCTTTCCTGGAAGCCTCCAGGAACAGTGGTTCACCTTTTGAACAGGTTGCAGATTTCCACCCTGCACTGTTTAACACACACATGTGCTTTACCAAGCTAGAAGTAGACCTCCATCCCATTCTAGTTTTTCCACCCGGTTGAGGGAATCTGGTGACACCCCCCCCCCATGCTGGTGCTGCAGTTCCAGTCCCAGGGCTCCTGTCACTCTCCTTGTCCTTTTACCCTTATGATCGCTTCCAGAAGCTGGTACTTGGACCTCAAGGGGACCACTATACTGGAAAAATGGCAGTGTTGATCTATGGGTTCAGTGTGGTAAAACATGACAATTGTCCTTGTTAATTATTAAACATTTAGACAGAGGTGTAGAAGATAACAATAATGATTTATTATATAACAGATAAAATAAATGTCTAGGCTGAAGCTGATTCCACAAGCAGTACACATTAATGTCTCAATTTCAGACAAAGGAAAACTTCTCCCTGAATTCCCCTCCACATTCTCAGCTCCCATCAAATACTGTTTGAATCTATTCCATTCACCTCTGTCTAACAGGTCCTATCTCTGTTTCTAACTGACCCTGACTCTATTTCTGACTGACTGTACCTAGCTATTTTATAGACTAGGGCCATTGCTGCACTACCCTGTTATAGTGCTATTATTCCACTTTCAACATCCTATGGAATCCTGGGATTTGCGGTTTAGGGAGGGGCATTTAGAATTCTCAGCCAGAGAGCTCTTTGACCTCAGTAAACTGCAAACCCAGGATTCCACAGGATGTTGAAAGTGAAATAATAGCGCTATAACCGTGTAGTGTAGAAACAGCCTAGGTTATAGTTCTTTCCTCCAGAAGGAGACTGTGTTTCCCTCCACCTATCAAAGTCGCTCAATCTGATTTAAAGTTTACCCAAGACTGCATCCATGGGTGAAAAGCATAGTGGTTGGCTAAACCGGCTCTCAGTTCCATGGCATTTGTCCTTGCTGGACGAATAGAAGGTGTGTCCTGTGACAAAGTAATGGTGTGGTGATGTGTTGATGTTCATGATTCAAGCCAGCCAGCAAGGCCTCTTTCAAAGATAATTCATGTCATTCCTTCTCCTTCTTCACCACTACAATTTTCAGTCTGTTGCTGTTTTGTGGTCTTTGAGTGAGGTCAATTCTCAATGAGCTCCTCCCCTTTACTCAGGTTTCTCTTTCTCTAGGTCCCCTCCAACAAACTTCCGAAAATTTGGGAGTTCCTCCAAGCCTACTGATGTGTCTTTCCTTTGTGTAAATAATATTATTTACAGCAATGTTTCTCAAAATAGACTAGTGCGAGTCTATGAGTCATCAGCTGCTGGTTCCTGGTGAGTTTCCAGGCAGCCAGGCAGGGAAGAATTGTAGCAAATGATCACAAATATGGTACCGTTCCCTGGCACACTGAGAGAGAGAAAAAGTGCTGCTGCACAACATCAAATAGCTTGAGATGCATTGATTTAGGGTACAGAAGTATCTGTGTTATCAGTATTCAAGATGTATTGTATTTTTCTATAACAACTTTTGCACTGCTATATTGTACTGTGTGTATGATTACTGTCCTCATCAACAACATAAAATAGGTTTGTTTAAGGCTTAATCCAGTTGTTAGTTTCAGCTAGAGCAGATTCACTGTATCTGTGGGGTTTATGTAAGTGGTGACTAATCGAATTCTCACTGACTTAACAGACTTACATTAACAGTTGGATTTAGGTCAAAGAATTGTAGAGCCTGGCCATTTCAATTTTTTCCTCATTTTCTTTTCTTTCCAGCTGGGGGTGCTGTTGCTTAGGTCTCTATGTTCTGTATGGAAGAACACATCAAAAGGGTGGTGCCAGCTTTGAGCATTTCCTGTTTCTCATCCTTGCTGTTTGAGGAAGACATTGAGGAAATAAGAAAAATTCTTGCTAACCTCATTCTGCTAAGCAGGTGCCTTGTGACCTATAGGAAATAAGATTGCTACAGTGTGTGATGTTGGACTGAGGGAGCGATGTGAAGTTAGAGACAATGACAAAGAGGTGTAAAATCAAATATCAAGTTTTCTGCAGCCATGGCTCCAAAGAGCAAGATAAATTTGGCTGGACTACTATGAGGCACAAAGAGCAGCAACAACAGCAACAGTGTAACAGCAACCTCCACCTGTTCATCAGAGGACCTTAGTCTTAGTCTCACATAGGTTGCCCAGCTTCTTTGCTACCTTTAGGTCTGGTGGAAGATGTTAGCCCATTTTTAGCCTTATACTAAGATTCAACTGTCATTCCAGTTAGCATCTGCAAAATGATACCTAGAAGAGCAGCACCATCTTGACTGTTGCCTCAGGCAGCAAAATATTTAGGACTGATCCTGAAACTTGAGATGACCTCTTCCAAACTCCAATAAAATTAAGGATTGGAAAAGTGCAGCTTATGGGCTACATGCAGCTCCCAGCTGCTTTTATGTGTCTCTTAAGTCCCTCCCAAACCTTACAGATTGCCCAGAATTTGGAGCGGGTGCAGGAATTTGTGGTGTTTTGCCTTGAAACATCACCCAGTCCCCCAAGCTCCTCATTTTCCCAGAAAATGGCTGAAAAACATCCACCAAAAAGAAGAAGAAGAAGAAGAAAAGAAACAAAAACTTACCACCCACTGAAAGTATAAAAGGGAAGTGACTTATGGTTGCTTCCACAATGACTTTTTGGTCAATTTTAACTGAAAGTCCAGAAAAGCAGCTCACTGAGGGATATATGTGAAAACTGGTCCCTATCATGATCACAAACACACAGCCTAGTAAAATAGTGGAGCCCGGTTAAATTTAGAGAGAGAATAAATGATCAGTTTGTTACCGCCATTGCTAGCCCGAGCTTGTGGGATATTAAGGTATCTTTTGATATCAATAATTCGGCCTTCTATACCCATTCCTCTCCACGTGCTTGCGAGGCTCCCGGACAAGCACGCACACAGGTGCGGCCGACAATAGCCGAACCATTCACATCCCAATCTAGACAGGCCAGTCATTGCCTAATGCAGCTTCAGGAGACCTCAAGGCAAGTACCACATTATGTATGCACGCTACTTACAAAAGATCCCCTGCCCCGCGCAGGCAGCTTGATGAGCGGACTATACAATGCTCAAGCACTCCGCGTTTGCATACTGGCTACTCAATTGACAATCTGACTATAACTCAATCATCTAAAGTACTGCCCTTTCAGAGGCTTTGTCTCCAGCCCCAAACTCATTGTTTTCCCCAAATACAGACTAGCCTGTAGCCACAATTAACCCCTGAATTTGAGCACTTCCTCAGATCGCTCTTGGCTTCCATCCCGCCTTGCTGTTGCTTTGTCCAGTGAGCCTTCCCCTCAGCTCCACATGCTGAGAATCCACGCTCCCCAGCTTCTTTGCTTCTAACCGGGCTTCAGGACAGGTATATTATTTCCCATACCAAACCTCCTCTAAAAATCCCTCTATCCCACTCCTACCTTTATTTCTATAGCTTCTTGTGTGAGTGCGTTGCATACACGTGTTTGATTGTGTTTCAATAAAACAATTATTATTTCAACATCTGCCTCATCCTTGACTTGGCCTGACCCCGTAGACATAGGGTTCAAGATCTCGCTACGTTACCCTGCCTCTCGCATTGCCAACTTGTGCTCTGTGCTAATTCCCTCCCCATTGTTGTGAGCACATTTAGGTGTTCCTCCCGGGACCCCCAGAAATCCGGGTAACAAGTTGAAAGGGGATTCAATCACAGTTTGCAGACAAGACACTTCAAATATAAAGGGCAGTTCTTCATCCTAAAACATGATATAAACTTTAATCTTTTACTGGGATGTGGTCAAATGAAGAACATGAGTATCCCTTTTTCTATTTCTTCATGAAGATCTTTTCCAAAATATTTGCTTCCATTTTTCCAGTTGTCACTTACAACACTTCTGGTAGATACCTATAAGCATTAGGTGGTGACATTTCTGTTTCCCCTACATTTTTGATTTAAAGAATTACTAAAAACTGTAGATGTCATCATGTTTGGGAATCAAAGAGCATGCAAGTTAAAAAGAAATTCAAATGTGTGCAGAAAATGAAATTGACATCTTCATCTTCGGAGGACTGGGTAACCTTTAAAAGCTTTGCTTTGAATCTCTGCGTATTTAAACATGTTTGTGATGCTGAAGTAGGTTTGCCATTCCTTTGTTGTCATCAGTGGTGGCTGGTGGCTCCCAGGTCAGTAGGGCATGCCAGTTTTTAGCTAGATTTAGAAGAGCTATCCAAGGTCCTTAACCTATATCGGAATAGAGGTCAGTACCTTGGAGAGGTCCTTTTAAGTATGGATTAAAGTCTGAAGTGAATTATGTGCTACACTGTCATTGAAGACACCAGCCACCACTAGTTGTTGGAGTTGCTTTTGCAGGCTTCTTATTGTGAACAGGTCCATTACAGTCAGTTAAAATGTGGTCACCTCCATGCTAGAAATAGCTGTGCCTGTGGAATTTGACCAGAACAAATGGGGAGGGGAGAATTAATCTCTGTTTGATTTTGAAGAATTTGTGAGTTTGAAAATTTCTTCACATTTGGGATGAAAAGAACTTAAAGTTTAAAAAACTCAAATGTGAGAAAAATAGAACTGTGAGGTTTTTTTCACACTTTTATGCCACTTTAACAACCATGGCTCAATTGTATGGAATCCTGGGATTTGTAGTTTCATGAGACAGTTAGAATTTTCTGCAAGAGAGGTTTAATGCCTCACCAAACTGCAAATCCAAGGACCCCATAGGATGCAGCTATGGCAGTTAAAGTGGCATAAAAGTACTATAATTGTGTAGTGCAAATTAGACTTTTCCACTAGACTGTGAGTGGATACCTGTGAATGGATATTTCTTTCAAAACATGCCAGATACTACACCACCATGCATACCAGCCACATATGCCCAGCCAATATGTTTCCAAAGGAATATTTCATTTTACAAATGAAAAAAATGGTCAGTTAGCCATCCTGTCCCTGTGGAGGGAGCCTGACACACGTACACATAAGAGGGGAAATTTATAGAGTCAAAGCATGAAAATTTGTCCATTTGGATTACAATTTCCAGAATCCCCAGAAATCTAAGGAACATGGTTGATGGGGGATTCAGGCAGTTGTAGACTAAAAGTATTTTTTCCAAGCTTTGCATATACATATACACCCCAGACTAATGGCAATCATGTGTCAACCATGAGACAAAACTCGTACCCAGTTTGAGCTTTGAAGAGCAGCACCAGTCCATGCATTCTGGATAGGTTCCTTCACTCCTGTGGTACCTACAGGTGCATAAAGTTAATATAAGATTCATCTCCTTGCTTGACTGGCTCCGTTCTTGTCCAAGAAGCACACTGAAACACAGTGGCACATGGTAAAAGGAAAGGGTACAGGCTTCTTTGGCTGGCAATGGTTTTTTGTTTTTGTTTTTTTGTGCCATGGCTCATGCACTGTATTGTCTCAGCCTCTGCTTTTAATGTGAGGGTAAATATCCCTTCTACTTGTCCCAGATTGAAGATAACTCCTCGTTGCAGCATGAGAATTATAAGAAAGCTTGTAGACCAGAAGATATTGTGTCTAGACAAGCTCTGGTATCTGGTTTTTGTTTTGTTTTTTTTTACAAATGAAGAGCTTCCAGAGGGGGAGACTGAGAGGAGATAGAGAATTTATCTAAAATGTTGTACATCTTTACTCCCCAGACTTTACCATCTGTACAGAAATCAGGGATGGCAGAATATCTGTGTTCTATTTCTCCTGTTATCAGATTGTTTAAATCTGATATTCTTTCCATTATGGTTAAGAAGGATACGCTCTTTTTTGTTTTGTTTTGTTTTGTTTTTGTAATCACTTCTGAATCATTTTTACCAGTCAAATTCATTAGACATCTGAGAGAACCAGACTGTGTACCCAACTGACCATGTAGCTATTAAAGAAGAGAAGGCTGTCAGAGAAAAGAAGTGGCAGTCCTAATTCAGCCCTGCAAATGTGGCTGAATACACAGACACTGAAAGACAAGCTTTTAGGAATCAAATACTCAAAAGTCAGTTGTCTATAAAAATGAATCTCTTTCTTTTTTGTCTTTTTAAAATGCTCAGGATCTTTCTGTCATGTTTGAGAAGAAATGTGTAAACATTAAAAAGTTCTAAACACATACACGCAAATGAAATTTTCATCCATCCAGGGACAACATGTGATTTCCCTCTAGCTGTTATGTCAGAAACAGGGTTGAATGGCCATAGCTTGACTTATATATCATCATCATCATCATCATCATCATCATCATCATCCTTTATTTATATAGCGCCATCCATGTACATGGCACTTTACAAAATTAAAATGCAACAATTGACATAGATAAATATATAATAAAATGAAGACACAAAAAATGAAAAAAAGTTGAGGGTAAATACAATTACAACCAGTGCAACATAATGTTACTATAATGTCAGTAAAACACAGTATCTAATTAACAATAAAAACTATACCGATGTTTCAAAAATTTCAGAAGACAAAAAAGTTTACAATTTAGATTTAAAAAACAGTAAGAGAAGGAGCAGTTCGCAAGGTCACTGGAAGGCAATTCCATGCATGAGAGGCAGCAAGAGACAAAGGGCGTAACCGAGCTAAAGAGAAAGAGATTCTAGGCTGGGTAAGAAGACAAAATGTGTGGAACATAGGTCTCCAGCAGGCTGGTAAGGAGAGATGAGAGCAGCAAGATAAGGAGGAGCTAAATTATGTAAGTCAAAACAAGGAATTTATAAAGGATCCTACAAGGAACAGGTAACCAATGAAGGGAGATCAGGAGAGGGGTAATGTGATCGAAATGGTGGGCTAAGAAAATAATTTTAGCAGCAGGGTGAAAAACAGAGACCAGAGGGGAAAGATGAGATTGAGGAAGACCAGTAAGTAAAAGGTTACAGTAATCAAGACAAGAACTAATGAGAGCATGGATTAAAGTCTTAGCAGAAGAGGGAGATAGGAAGGGTCGGATTTTAGAGATGTTATAAAGAAAGAAGCGGCATGACCTGGCAACAGTCTCAATCTAGGATGCAAAAGACAAAGAGGAATCAAGAATGAATCCAAGACCACGAGCTTCTTTCACCGAATAGATAAGTGTGCTATTGATGGTGATAGAAAAAGTGGAAAGTGAAGAAGGTTTTTGGGGAAAAATGAGTAAATCTGTTTTCAGCATATTAAGTTTAAGATGGTGGTGAAGCATCTATGAAGAAATACCAGAAAGACAATCTGTAATACGGTCTTCAATATCCTTTGAAAATTTAGGGAAGGAAAAGGATAGTTGAATATCATCGGCATAGAGATGATATTGAAACCCAAAAGAACTAATAAGATTACCTAGGGAGAGAGTGTAAAGAAAGTGTAAAGAGAAAATAAGAGAGGGCCCAAAACAGAACCTTGAGGGACCCCCACCAGGAGAGGAATGGACAAGGATTTATGATTACCAGCTACCATGTTAAAAGAGTCACCAGAAAGATAGGATGAAAACCAATTAATTAACTAATTAACCAACTAATTAAACCAAGAATGTTTCCATTGGGTTCATGCACCAGTCCTGCACTGAACAAAGGCATGGGGGAGTGCTACAAGAGGACAGTATGCTATAATAGTTTCTCTCTGTGTCCTCTGTGGGAGAGACAGACCACAATTCACCACAAATTCTGTCATAATTGCACTGCAGGAGATTCTGCAGAGGTCTGAGCAGTGTCACCTTGCTGTTTTCCTGCTCCATACTGTGTTTCCCATGGGTCCTCTTTTTTTACTTCCTGCTGCATAGATGAAGAAAAAGAGAGTTATGTATAGAAGCCCCAGATCTCTTTAATTTGTAGCATGAGGTGCTGATGGTGATGGAAAATAAAGAGCCAGAACACAAACAGGTGCTATTCACTGTCAAATTAAACCCACTGACGAAATGGGCATTTATGATCCAGTGGGTGCACTCTGGTGGGACCATCATTTGGTCCTAGTCCTTTACTAGTTTGCTGTGGGAAAGGAGCCTGAAAACTCCTTCCTCATATTTTGGAACAGAAAAAAAAAGCTTTAATAGAGCAATGCATGGGGGCAAGCACTGTTTACTACTTTCTCTCTCAGAACATGTTGGGTAAAACTACAGAATGACCAAGGGTGCTGCAACCCTGCTGTGACATAATGAGGACTCTTTCATACTACACAATTGTACTGCTCTGATTTCACCTTAATTGGCATGTCAACATCCTAGGGAAGCCTGGGGCTGGTAGCTTGGTGAGGCACTAGAGCTGTCTGGCTGAGAATTCTGAATACCCCTCTCTAAATTACAAATCCCCAGATTCCTTAGGATGCAATCATGGCTGTTAAAGTGGAATCAGATCACTAGAATTATGAAAGGACCCTGAGACTTCCTTATGACTTGAACCTAGTCCAGCCAAGAGGGGTGCTGCTCACTTTGCAATTCGGCAGACACTTTTTGACGAAAAATGCACTTCTGTCTCAACAACAGTCTGAGCAGCAGCAACACTGTGGGTTTTTCAGGAAACAACCCAAGATCATTTGCAGAACACACATTTCTGTTTTGAGCACAAATGGTTTCCTCTGTCAATCTGAGCTCACAAGGTGGAACCAGGAAGAAAGGGCGGAGTCATCAACTAGTACACTCCTCTAAAGTTGCTTCATTTCAAGCTGTGGTCACATTGAAAAATCACTTTAACTTTGAAGCAGCGTAGAAGGAAAGACAAAATGATGCAGCCACTGCATTAAAATCAGGAATTGGGACTGTCTTCTTGGGAAGGTGGCATGATGGATGCTTGTTCACCCAGTAAGTCTTCTCTTAAATTACTGGAGTCTAGGTCTTTTTATTATGCCCCTTAGCTATGTGCCTAAATAGCCTGAAAGCACCAGATCTTATAGGATCTTGGAAGTTAAGCAGGATCTGCCCTGCTTAGTAATTGGATGGGAGGTCACTAGGAACTATCAGGTGCTTAAGGCTATATTTCAGAGAAAGGCGATGGCAAACCACCTCTAAGTACTCCTTGCCTAAGAAAGCTCTATGAAATTTGTGGGTCACTGTAAGTCAGCAGATAACTCAAAGGCACATGCACACTAAGCTGTATGTGCTGTGTGCTCATGGGGCATCACCAGAATAAAATTGTGGGGAGAAATGAGACAACGGGAGTTAGGATCCTGGTTAAAGTTTGCTGACTGTATTTTTGCAATTTGTTTATTCATTTTGCTTCTAAACATTCTCCTTAGTGTATCTGTAATCTAGTCTTTGCCATGTCATCTTATTATTTGATTGTATTGTAAGATGTAGTTAAAACTGGGCTATTTTGAGATCATTTTCTAGTGAAAAGAGATGTTGTACAAAGATAATTAATATGGTCATCACTATTCTTTGGGTTGCACTCTTTGTGTTTATACATATGGGAGCTGCTAGGTGAAAAGAAGAATGTGGTTTTTGTAACTTTAATAGTAGTGTAGACCAGAGGCTCTTTCACACAATGCAATTATGGCACTATGATTCCACTTCAACTGCCATGGCTGCACCCCATGGAATTCTGCGTTATGTGGCCTAATAAGGCACTCAAACTGTCTGGCTGAGAATTTTAAATAGCCCTCCCTAAACTGCAATCCCAGATTCTACGTGTTGGAATCACAGCACTATAATTACATAGTGTGAAAGGGCCCCAGAAAATCTGAACAAGTAAAATATATACTTTAAACTCCACCAGTCAGAATTTTCAGTTCTACATAACTTTTAAAAGTGGGGTAGCCTTCGTCTCTCTTGTCCCTGGCTACTCTACTTGTGCCTTGCCTCAAGTATAACGTTGATTCAGCCTTTTTGGTGAGCTTTCTGTATATATCACCATATGGCAAATAATGGAAGTAGTTTCTTAGTGATGGAGGTGAATGGATGCATGCCAGAGACTTAGGCTGTTTCTGTATAGCACAATTATTCCACTTTCAACATGCTATGGAATCCTGGGGTTTGCAGTTTAGGGAGGAGCTGGCTGGCCCCTCCCTAAACTGCAAACCCCAGGATTCCATAGCATGTTGAAAGTGGAATAATCGCACTATAAGAGTGTAGTCTGGAAATGGCCTTAAAGTCTTACGAATTAGGAAAGAAGAAATGTTGGAAGTAACTGAAATGCACTGTGGAACTGTTCCTTGTTTAAGCAAAGTCCAAAGACAGACTTTTGTACTTTCAGTTTGGAATAGATTGAGGCTAAGAACTTGGGTTATTAACTATCAATTTTGAAGCATGTAAATTTTAATTTGCAGTTTTTTCTAGATTCTAAATTATAATGAGAGAAACATTGCATAGGTACGTCTTGTTCAAACTATTACTAAGATCAGTCAGTTACATTTTTCTTAAAAAAAAAACCCTGCTCTTCAATGAGATTGGAGATTAGGGTGACGTACATAATTTTTGCTCTCATTTTATCTTCAAAACAACTTTTTGAAGTAGGTGAGTCTGAGAGGCATTGTCTGGCCCAAGACCACCCAGGAACCTTAACAGTGGAGTGAAAATTTGTAACTTTAGGAAAAGAATGGCCCCCCCCAATACAAAGAAAGACAGAGAAGGGGAAATGGTTGAAGGGCTTCTAGCAGGTGTGGCTTGCCATGGAAAAAATAACCACAACTGTTGAAAATCCGTACAGTGAAAGGCCAAACATTCCCCACCCCAGCTAAGGAGAGTGGTTCCACCAACACGATATACTTTTTTACTCATATACTTTTTTACCATATACTTTTTACTTTATACTCATATGCTTTTCTTTTCTGGCACTACAGATCAGCTGCCTGGGGTGCTCTGTCCACTCTGCCTCATTTATCTGGAGTGGGGAGTTGGCCAAGACATGACAAAGCAAAGATTTCTGTCAAGAATAGAGACCCCAGGGGTTTGCCCAGAGGAGAAGGATGACTTCACTTTTCCTTTCAGGGGCAGCCAGTGGATCTGCCCACCAAGGAGGTGGCAAGTCCAGTTGGAGCTCTGCTAGTGCTGAAGTTCTGAAAGTGTAGGGTCCAGCACCAACCACGTTTCAGTTCCATTTAGAAGAAAGGGGTGATAGTAGAATCAAGAGGGGATTTATTGTCCCTATTGGGGTAAATTCACCAGCCACCCTTATCTCCTCCTCAAATACTTACTGTTGATTGAGAAACTGGGGAACTGAGTGACTATGGAGAAAATGATTTCTTTCCACATTCTTTCCTTCCCAAATCCACACAGTTTCTTCAGTTGCATATAAAACTGCCACTGTGACTCTCAAATGGTCTTGTCTTATGAGAGAAGAAGGCTATCACTAGAGCTGGAATGCTGTCCAGATTCTAGCTTGTTTTGTAAGATTCCTTCCATGCCATTCAGTGCTTGGTCACACCAGTAGCTGGTCTCATTTCCCAGATTTCCTTTAAAATAAAAAGCAACTCTTTGTCTAGCCAAGATTTTGCCCAAAGTACCACATTTGCTGGGGCATGAGATGTATAAGACACAGCCCATTTTTCAAAGGTTATTTTTTGAAAGCTTCCCCTATCCCCTTTCCCTTCCATTTCACGGCAGCAGGAGTTCTCCCCACCAAGGCAAAATGTAAAGGAAAGAGAGGGGGAGCTCTAGGGAAGCTTTAGCAAATGTTCCTTTTTCCCCTAGACATTCTTCTCCTTTTCCTTTGCATTTTGACTTGGCACAGATAACTCCCACCAAGGCAAAACAGAAGGGAAGGGGGTGGGGGAAGCCTTGCCAAAGCACTCCTTTCACCCCCTAGATCTCCCCCTCCCTTTCCTATGCATAGGCAATGCATAGGAACGGGAAGAGGGAGTCTGGCAGGTGGAATCAGCACTGGTGGAGGGCTTCCCTAGACCCTCTCCTCCCTTTCCTATGCATTTTGCCTTGGTGAGGAGTTCTCCCCACCAAGGCAAAAAGGAAAGGAAGAGGGGGTGGGGGAAGCCTCAAGGAAGTCCTCCTTTCACCTCCTCCCTTTCCTATGCATTTTGCCTTAGTGTGGTGGGAGGGTGAAAGGAGTCCTCACAATGATGCACCCAGCGTATAAGATGCACCCCATTTTCAAAGGCTATTGGGGGGGGGAGTGAATTTTATATGTTGGCAAATACAGTATGCACTCACTATCTTGCACAATTGTTTTTTATAAGAAATTAGACTGCTGCTACCCATCCAGGTGTTTAACCAATAGTTGACAAAGACTGGCATTTTCAGGGTGTTAAAAGATGTTTTACAGTGACTGTTCAGTCTCAGTACCAGGAATATGCACAGACCTCATGCTGAAATGCACATAGAGCTCTGTATTTCTCCCTGCAAGGGATTTTCTATTCTTCCCAGTAAATCCAAAAGTCCCTTTTGAGATCACTTTGCTTTTTGGGCTGCAATCCTTCCTATATTCAAGAACAAGACTTATCAATTTCAGTAGAACATGACATATATAAAACTGCACTTTCATTTTTTTGGCAGACTTTTTGAAATGAAACTCCCTCTGTGTCAAAGATTGGAAGCCTCTTGTACATTTTCAGAGAGGCATAATTGAATTCCATCCCTGCATTTATTATGTATTATCAAACATTATGACCTATCGTTGATTTTTAAAGTGTTTTTTTGAACAGATAAAGTGCTTTTCCTACATTAACTTAGTAATCCTTACAGCATCACTATTTCTGAATCAGGTCAGTATGATTGGTCTCATTTTGCAGATGAGGTGTGATCATGAGGCTGAGAAGAGGTGAGGTTAGGCAATTCTAGACGCTATATTCATGTTTTTTTGCATGGAATAGGCACTATCATTATTGAAGTGTATTACTTCACTCCAGAATGTTTCTTTCCACTGCTTTCTTGGTTGATTTGCTTTCCTCTGGAGCACACCATTTTTCTCTGAGTCTAGAATCTTGTTTGCAAGAGCTGTTATTCATTTGCCTGAACAGCATGTGCATGCCTGGGGCATGCTCAAGGTCTCTACGTTTGAAAACCTTTGCCAGTTGTGAAACTGGCCACGTGCCACCCATTTTAAAATTCACTTGCTTATACACAAATGACCCTTGGACAAACTATGTTTGTCAGGGTCTGACAACTTTCCTAGTTCAGAAATATATATTTCCTATTCTTTTCATCTGATTTTGGTGGTTTTGATGCCTCAAGAAGAATTCCTAACTTAGTGGAATCCCTGTTCTTGGGGAGGCTATATCTGTTCAAGTCTAGCAGGAGACCTATAAGGAGAGAGTGGAGTAAAGAAAAGAAATTATGAAAATGTACTAAACATCTTGGGTGTGTGGCTCTTCTGGTCTATGGCTGTAGGCTGTGCACTCTCACATTATACAAAGAATCTAAGAAAAACCCACCTTCTGTTTATTATCTCTAAGGCCATTTCCGCCCTACACTGTTATAGCGCTATCATTCCACTTTCAACATCCTGTGGAATCCTGGGGTTTGCAGTTTAGGGAGGGATCTTTAGAATTCTCAGCCAGAGAGCTCTTTGGCCTCAGTAAACTACAAACCCCAAAATTCCCCTGGGTGTTGAAAGTGGAATAATAGCACTATAACAGTGCAGTGCAGAAAGGCCCTTAGTCAAACTGCCTGAATTTAGAGAGCTAGAATATGGCAACCCTAATTATCACCCATTGTTCTTCAAACCTAAGAAGGCTCTCTGTTCCTTCATGCTGGAAAGGGAAAGCAGAGGGATCAACCTTGATATTGCTATTACCACTTAAGCAGTGCGAAGGCAGCTAAATGTAGGCCTAAACATCCTGAAGGTATCAGATCCTGCCTGATCTTGGAAGCTAATCTGGGTCAGCCCTGATAAGTATTTAGATGGGAGACCACCAAAGAATACTAGGTGCTGTAGGCTGTATTTCAGAAGGAGGAACTGACAAACCATCTCTGAGCATTCATTGCCTAAGAAAACCCTATGAAATTAATGGGATATCCATAAGTCCATAATGGGATCCCATTAATGGGATATCCATAAGATAACCTGAAGACACATACGCCCACAGGCAATTAAATATTTTTTAAAGGGAAATGCCAGATTTCTTCCCATTTAGGGAAGACAAGTAAAATAGAAGAGTCAGAAGGAGCACCAAAGACCATCTAACCCAACCCCTTGCCATTTCAAAAACCCACTACTAAGGCATGCCTGACAGGTGACCACTAAACCTCTGTTTAAAAACCTTCAGTGAAGGAGATTCCATCATTTTCTGAAGCAGTCATTGTCAAATAGCTCTTATCATCAAAAAGTTCTTCCTAATGTTTATCAGAATCTCCCTTCGTGCAAATTGAATCTTTTGTTTGAGTCTAACTTTCTGAAGCAGCAGAAAAGAAATTCAGTCCATCTTCCATATGGTAAACCTTCAGATATTTGAAGATGGCTCTCATGCCATGTCTCAGTCTTCTCTTCTCCAGATTAAAATATCTAGCTCCCTCAATCGGTCCTCATAGGCTTGTTTTCCAGACCATTTACCATCTTGGTTGCTCTCCTCTGGATATGTTCCAGTTTGATGAAGTCCTTCTAAACTATTTTGTAAACTGGACACTGTGCTCCAGGGTTGTATTCATTTCAATTTCAACACTTTTTTTCAACAAACCCCTTTCTTAAGTTTTTATAAAATATAGCACATGAATTCCAAAGAAGATGATAAAACCTAAATCCCACTCTGTGTTTCTTTCCATCTCGCACTTATTGTTATAGTGACTGAGGATTGCAACCTCTCCAACTAGCTGTTTATGTTTCTCAAGTAGCACGTCAGGTTTCTCAGTCTGAGTACTAAATGACAAGTGCACAGGATTTCTGCACCTTTAATAGTTGCATGTCAGAGGACACCTGCTGAAATCCTCTTTTCTGAACAAAACATTAAGAATACAGAAGACCTGTGTGCTCTGTCACTCAGCTATTGTATCACTTCTGCATTTCTGGTCCACTGAACTTCTTTATCTAACACACTAACAATGCAATTCTCCATATGTTTACCCAGAAGTAAATCCTACTGAGTGCAATGAGACTTCCTTTAATGTATGTGTGTGCTCTGTGTATATAAGATTTCAGCCTCTGTGTTACAACCTTCAGGTGTTATATTTAAAACCAACTTCCTGAGGAAATTTACCAGCCTAAGATATTTTTGTATTAGTCACTAAATATGGGCTTTAATTTAATTAGGGATATAAAGAATATTTGCAGATTGCTCATCTTTTATAAGAAGGGGTAAAAAAAAATTGGCTTTCTTGTTGTGAGAAAAAGAAATGGGCATAAAGGACCTTCATGAAATTATCTCCAAAAATTTCCAATATAACAACAACATTCAAAAATGAATAAAAACTGCAACCTTATCCAGCAGGGAAAATCTATTGCAGTTTGCTTGTTTTGCATAGATGAACCAAGTAACAGCCATAAATCTGATATTTCTGTTAAGTTTCAGCCTATTTTGAGTATTTTTAAAGCATCACACAATCTCTGTTTTTTTTCTTCAAAATATAGTAGACAAAAACTTTGTTGCTCTCTCTGTGTTCGAAAACATATAGCTGCCCCACTGAAATATTCTAGCACAGAATACAACTCAGAGAGAAATTTGCAAAAACAAAACAAATTTATATATATATATATATATATATATATATATATATATATATGCATGCGTGTGCATGCACATGCCAAGGAGGAAGTTGAAAGTACTAAAGTGTGCAGTTTCTGTGTCCAAGGGCACTTTTGACAAACTGTACCAGAAATTTCGAGAATGGAAAAATACTCTTCCCCGAACAGCTTCTTAAATATTTTTGGCCGCATTGTTAATGGAAAATGCCCACTTTAAGATGTTTGAGTCAAGATGCAAATGAAACAGTCAATATTTTATTTATAGAACTTTGACCCAAGAAGATTATCTTGTTCATTAGTCTGTTGATTTTTCTTTACATTTCTGCTTCACAGCTAGAGACACTTTCTTGAGCAGGAGTGAGCAAAATGTAGCCTTCTGATGTTATTGAACTGCATCTACCAGTAGCCTTACTGCAGTGCATAGGTAATGGTGAAGGATGATGGGAATTTCAGGCCAATAGCATTTGGTGGGCTGCAGATTGCCCAGCTGCAACCAGGAGTATAGTGGTAGATTCTAAAGTTCAGGGCCTCATCACATCATTCCCTATAGGGACATCTTGAAGGACAGTCTAAAAATGCAGGCAGCTGGGCTAATCCAAAGCAACAAACCAGTTCAAACCAGATCTTTTGGAAAGCTAAGGGTTTTTAAAATTGCTCATTCATTAACACATGCTCCAGTCTGAATCCTTTGAATTACAAAAGCTATAGTTCACAACAATACATGGTGCATGAGAATAACCATTTCCCCTCCAGTACCATAGGGACTGCAGCTAAAGTCAGAAAATATAGGGTGACCCAAGGAGGGTAGAGGATGACGTCATTGTCATAGCTAATCAAAAAGCCTTGGGGCTTCTCCAACACCACTATATACAACTAGGTTTTGCCAGTTTGTTGATAGTTTCTCTTATCTCCTGGGAAAAGGACTGCAATCTTATACATATTTGCTTGGGAGTAACACCCATTCAAATCGATGACGCTTCCTTCTGAGTAGGTATATATAGAACGGGCTACGCTGATAGTGAAGAGGCAAGTCTATGAAAGTTCCATCACAATAAGCACTCGGATTCTTGAGTTAGGGATTAAAAAAGCATTCAGCAATATTTAAAAAATGGTTAGAAATAAGTTTTTCAATGCTGAAAAAGCCCAGTGGGAAAAGTCCTGGACTACTTAAAATCTTTGCAATTGGGGATTTATTCTGTGCACAATTCAGATGTGGTTTTTTTGCAGAGAAAACAGTATTTTCTACTCAGGAAACAGCTTTTTCTCCATAGAAAATAATATCTATATGTAGAGAGAATGCTGTTTTCTGCACAAAACAACTGTGTGCAAATTTTGCACAGTATAGGCCCCAAATTGCAAATAGGCTTTGACAATTTTATGGCTTCCAAAGACATTTTTGCAATGGGAAGAAAATTGCTAAAACTACTTGTTGCTTTCTTTGAGAAGAAAGCAGCAAAGAATGCGATTCCTGTCTTGAATCCATTAGAACATTTCCACATATAACTTTTTCTGGCTTGTCCTTTGTCGTTAAGGTGGCCAGACAAAAAAGAAGACAAGATTCCATTGCCTTTGATAACCGTGACAAGCTACTCCTGCAGAAATTTCATCTTCTATCAATACAGAATGGCTTAAAGTGCAGGAGATATGTCCTCTTTCTTACTTGATCTCCCTGCCTACGAATATATTGTCCGTCTAAGAAGAGTAGTGTGTGACCCAGACAAACCTAAACACAGATTATTTCTGTGTATATGCATGAGATGGGATAGCTAATTTGTGGCCTTCCAGATGTCACAGGACAATGACATTCATCAGCATTAGCCAACATGGCCAATTGTGACATGAAGGATAATGGAAGATAAAGTCTGATGACATCTGGAGGGTCTATAAGTTACCCACCCCTCCACTAGAACTTTGTAATTCAGTGCCTTGAACATTATGCAGTGAATGTGGGGATGGATCAAGCTATCACTTCTGCTTTCTTTTCATTACTGCTTTTTCTAATTTTAAATTCTGTTAATCTCAATCTTTGAGAATTGATCTAGTCTTAAATTTAATTCACCTGAACTTTGAGAAGATTAAAAGAAAATGTTTTTTTTCTGCACATTTTAACTGATGCACTTTGATATACAATTTTACTTTGGGTACATATTTTGCAAGGAATTTCATATTATAATACATATCTGAATTTTATTTTCATGACTATACACATTTTTATGTGTGATCTCCCCTGATATTTACATTTTTGGACGCATTTTTGATGGGTAGACTCTGTTGCAAAATTCGGAGAAGTGTGCGTTTTTGCAGTCGGAGAGACAGGTGAGTTCTGATTTGCATAATGATTCCAAGAGAGCAATAGGGTAAGTTTGCATTAAAAGGCAAACCAAATAGATTTCTATTAGTAAACTATGCCTTGTCCCTAAATGAATGCTTAAGATTAGATCCAGTGAGATAGTCGGAGAGATAGTGATTAGTGAACTTAGTGAGCAATTCCTGCTCTGACACTCCAACCGCTATTCGGCATAACTCGTGTTATTCATCAGAGCTTGAGCTTCCAACTCTGCAGAAGTGTCATTTGCTTTCAGGTGATGGTTTAATTATGTAGAGCTGACATATCCTTTACTTGGTTTGTGGAGGAGCCTTCAGAGAAGAGTGCACCCTTCCTGTACATTCCTCTGGTGGAAAGGTCATGCGTGGTTACTTCACCACATGAGTGCACTGTGAAATTTAGCCTATGTCTGTCAGGGATGGTGAATTTTGTCTATTTTGGTTTTTTTCTCAGTGTCCCATCAAGTTCATTTAGTCCTGTTCCACATCAGTTTGTATCTTAAAGCCTGCACAAAAATACATGCTTATTTTTGGTGGATGTTTTTCCTAATGTGTGCATTCTTGTACACAAGTTTGCCCAACAGAAGTGGTAACAGTAGGAGTAGCAGTTGCTATGTGTCTTCAAGTTTACTTGATTTATGGCTACTCTGTCACAGGGTTTTCTAGGTGAAATTTATTCAAAAGAGGCTTGCCATTGCCTTCCTCTAAGTCTGAGAGAGTGTGACTTTTCCATGGATGAGCTGGGATTCAAATATTAGTTTCCCAGAGTGCCAGTAAAACCACTGTACCATGCTAATCTTCTAATGTTTTGCAGAATTTCCCCCACACACATTTTTGTGCATATGCTTCCCCTAACCAAAGCATTTTTGGATACATTTTTTAATTGGAGAACTGCATCACAAGCTTCTGAGAAGTGTGACTAATACTTAAAGGATAATTTTCTTTCTGTTTACATATCTGATTCAGGAAGTGTAAATCTCCTCAAAATGCAAATAGGATTAAATCCTTCCCCATATCTAACATTTGCTGCACTGTTACAAAGCGATAGAATATTGTGGAGCAAATAAGAAGCTGTGTTTTTGGTTGTGTGAATTATCCCAAAATGTAGATAAGTGGCACTGGTGATAATACAGTGGCTCCTCTACTTTTGCAAGGATTCAGGGCACAGAACCCTTGCAAAAGTAAAAAAACTGCAAATAACTCCCCCCTCCCAGCTCTGCCTCCCATTCCATTCCAGGGCTCCCCCCACATTCTCTTGCATTTTGTCTCAGTGCGAGTTCTCCACACTGGGAGAGGGAGCTCTGGAGGGGAAAAGCAAGGCTTGCATGAGACATCCTCCTATTCCTTTGCATTTTACCTTGGTGTGAATACACTGTGCTGAAGCAAAATGCATGGGAATGGAACAGGGGAGCACCGGAGGGGAAAAAGAAGGCTTGTGCCTCCCCAACAATTCCTTTGCATTTTGCCTTGGCATGAGTGTGCCATACCAGAGCAAAATGCATGGGTATGAGAGGGAAGAAATCTAGGAGGAAAAAGAAGGCTTGTGCAAGCCTCCCCACCCATTCTTTACATTTTGCCTTGGCGCATGTTCTCCCACCAGGGCCAAATGCATGGGAATGGGAAGGGGAGCTCCAGAGGGGAGAATGAGCACGCATGCCTCCTCCCCATTCCCTTGCCTTTTTCCTGGGTGCACTTGCCTCCCTTCTCTATGCCCGGCAAAATGCAAGGAAATGGGAGGAGGAGAATGGGAGGGGGGAAAGGTACACACACTTGCAAACAAATTCGCAAAGGTAAAACCCGCAAATGTGGAGGGAGAACTGTACTGAAAGAGTTTGAGCACATTGTCTTCCTTCAATGGGTCAAATTTATATGCAATAGATGCTCTTTCTCCACACCTAGGTGGCTGCTAGGGAAGGAAGAAGATCAAGCTTGTAGAGAACTGGTTTGCCTGCAGAGGTCTGTGACAGAATCTGGGGATGTGGCTAGTAGAGCAGCCCTAGTATCAGAGGGTGATGTTAGTAATCAGATTGCTCTCTGTCTGAAGAAAACCCAGTCCTAGCAAGAGGGAGGGGTTGTGGGTGAGACAGCAGAAAGGATATATTGGGAGCATGATTTGGAATCTACCTTCCTTCAGTGAGATTTATTGAGAGAACTCTAAGGCCATTTCCGCACTAGACTGTTATAGCGCTATCGTTCCACTTTCAACATCCTATGGAATCCTGGGGTTTGCAGTTCAGGGAGTGGCCAGCCGGCCCCTCCCTGAACTGCAAACCCCAGGATTCCATAGGATGTTGAAAGGGGAATGATAGCGCTATAACAGTCTAGTATGGAAATGGCCTTCGTCAGGGCTCCAGTCACCCAAAGGGGGTTTTCTGGAAGAGGATTATCTTCTCAGTAGCCTACTGTGGGGGCAGAGAAGAAACCAAACCACTTCTGAAAGCATCAGAAAGTGGAATCCTGAGTGGGAAAATAGACCTTTGTGTTAGGGAGACCCATAGGGCCGTGTGTGTGAAAGCTCTTTTAGTGAACACTCTCTTGGTGTTGAAGAAATTAGTTGAATTAGTTGAATTGAATTAGTTGAACTGAATTAGTTGAATGGAATTAGTTGAATATTTTTTAAAGGAATTGTTATTCTGTTTGAATATTCCTGAATTCACAATACCTTTTCTCCTTCTTGCTATTTTAATAAAGATTTCATTCTATTTTTCATAAGTTTTGCCTCAACGGAGTCCCAACTTCTGTCGGGATTGCTTTGACGGTGTTCCTGCATGGCAGGGGGTTGGACTGGATGGCCCCTGTGGTCTCTTCCAACTCTACATTTCTATGATTCTAACAGAGTATTTTCTTCAGTTTTATTTTTAATAACATGCTACCACAAGTTATCCATCCTTTTTTGAATAACCATTAATAAGCTTTGCCCTTTATCCACTAAGGTTGTGGGTTTTAGGGAAAGCAGGGTTGTGATTAAATGGAGGGGAGGGAGCCAAGGTATAATAATAAGATTAAAAGAGGCACTGTTGCTCCAGTGAGGAAAAAAAGAAAAGCAAGCCTGATTTGTCTGTGCCCTAGGCTAGCCCAAGTAAGCCTTCCTTTACTTTCCTCTCCTCCTCACATTTGATAAGGTCTTTTTAGATCAGGCAAAGGATCACACTCAGCACTAGGGCCTAGATTGTCCACACCTGCCATAGGAAAAAAGTATATGTGTGAATGGGCTCTTTGTTCCTCTCTCTAGTCTTTCCTATTTCTCTTGCCTGCTAGATCTAGATAATTGCTTCCTTTTTGCACCCCCCCCCCCAAATCACCAATTTAGCAACGGTCTTGCACATGAAATGCAAAGCAGAGAAAGAATTTCCAGGACAAATAGACTGGACTTCCCCTTTCAGTCCAGGCAGAAGAAAGAAAAATAATGGTGATGGTAATCTATTTCAACATGAGGGAGAAACTCATTTGGTTTCCATTTTAATTCAAATTTAGCTAATTTATACTTCTTAAACCAGTATATAAACTGAAACTCATTGAGTCTTCAGTATTCACACACTTACAAATTTGGCACTACAGAAAGCAGTGGTATACAAAAATGTGAGTGAACATAGAGGGCAAAATACATTACATTAGTGGAGTTTGTTTGGGAAAAATCCACATGTCCAGCAAAATGCATCTATCAGGAGAAGTCCACAGGGAAATGTGTGTAAATTTTTGTCTTGATTTTAAAAAAATACATAAAATCTTCAGAAGATAGGACAAAATGATTTTAAGTCTGCAGCAATGAAAAACTTGGTTGAAGCAAAAACTGGCAGATTTACACAACCTTAATACCAGCAGTGGCCATGCTTGCAAAGAAAGTTTCCCTGGAGGGTTTGTAGCTTAAATAATACAAGACCCTGAAGACCATCCAAAAAGAGCTCCGCACGCAAGGTAAGTGTGCGTGGGGCCCCGGAGTAATGTGTGATCGTGCACTATTTTCAGCTGCAAGCAGAAAATGAAATAGTGCACGATCGGTACCTGCCAGCTCTAGCAGCATCGCGCTATTGCAAGGACGTCGTCTAAACGCTCCTTGCGATCACGCAACACTCCAGAGGCCCTTTTGCATGGCCTGGCATGTGAAAAGGGCCTGGCAGTTGAATCTTACTGGCAATGTGGGTCAGGTGTGCTGCAAGACACCTTAGGCAGCAAGCTAGAACAGAGTCCTGCAACAGCTTGCATGACATACACAGCACTGTTCTCAAGCACAGGAAAATTAGGAGCTTAAGAGGAACAACCAAGAGGCTGCCACTGCTGCAACCACCAACATCTGTTGCTTGAGGCATGTGCCTCCCTCTACGTTATGCCAGGGCCAGTCCCCTTTCAGCCTCCAATTCAGGTTTGACAACCACTGCAGCATCATTAGACAAATCAGACTTTTGTTGCTACTGATATTTATTTTCAGTTCCAGCAGCGGCCTCCCAGTGCTTGCCAGATCTTTGCTGAGTGTTCTGAGCAGTCTTTATCTAATGATAGATTCAGAGATGTTCCACCCCCACCCTGACCGACCACTACTTCTGCTTCTTTTAGATCTATAGTGAATCATTTTGTGGTCTTCTCATCTCTGACATCATCTCAGTTTCCTAAGAAATAAAAAAGGAACTGAACACAGTGTACGTGAAGCGACCAGTTAATAGCAACACTGCCTTTGCTTGTTTTAAACCCCTTCAGAAGTTTTAGCCTGTATTAATAGAGGAGGGAAAATGGTCACCTAAGAGCTATTTTTCGCTGAAGACCTGGCTTGAAAAAGTAGGAAATAACAAAGTGTAATTTACATTCCTACAGAATAGTGCAGTTTTGCTATTAGATGTCATATTAGAACTGAGAAGACCTCAGTTCAAAGCCTTTTTTTTTTCATTGAGTGTGAACTTTGAATTGTCTATACATGATTTTTTCAATAATATGTTCACTGAATGGGGATTCATCCCACTCATGAGACTTTTTGGAAGTAAATTATTTACTAGAAAGACTACTGGCTATGTGTGCGGGGAGGATATATCTTCTTCAAAGACTCTGGCCTCTGCGCTACACTGTTATGGTGCTATTATTCCACTTTCAACATCCTGTGGAATCCTGGGGTTTGCAGTTTCGGGAGGGGCATTTATAATTCTCAGCCAGAGAGCACTTTGGCCTCAGTAAACTACAAACCCCAGAGTTCCACAGGGAATTGTTGAAAGGGGAATAATATCATTATAACAATGTAGCGTGGAAATGACCTTTCTTTTGGAGGATTTTAGCTAGATCGGCCTTCCCAAACCTAGTGTCCTCCAGATGTGTTTGACTCCAACTCCCAACACCCAAATATCATTGGTCATTCTTGCACGACTGATGGAAGTTGTCACACAACGCATCTGGAGGACACTAGTTGGGAAAATTTGACCTACAGAAAGCAGTCTCATTATATAACAAGGAAAGTTCTCAACTATTTTGCCTGTGCATTACAGTAATCTCAGAAGTTGTACTGCTTCTCTTCACGTTCTTCTGTTCAAATCTCAATGTTTGCAATCATAGAATTACTGAACCGGAAAGAAATTTGAGGCCACCCAGTTCAGCCTTCCATTTTATGGCAAAGAATTCCCCCTTTGCCCGCACAACCTCTTTCACTTGCGTGTACTCCAAATCCCTAAGTTTCATTTGACTCAGATGAGTTTAAAGGTCAATGTGGGTGTTGAGAGAGGGAGACAAAACCTGGAAGACCAATTCCAAGAGAAGGAAGATTGGTGGGCAACGGGCATGCAAAACAGTAAGGAATATTTGTCAATACCTGTCAATTTCCTCAGCAAAAGAAAAATGCTTGAGAAACCTAGTGGAAGAAAATGTAAGCAGCCACAAGATTCTTTGTGCTTCAGAGGTTCATTCAGGAAAATTCATTTTCACAAAACCACATGTGGTTTTTCTTCACAAAAGAGCATGCTTTGAGGCAGGAAACATGTTTTCTGCACAAAGAGCATTTTTTTTGCACAAGAGGCAGTGTATTTTGTGAAAAATACTACAATTCCTGTCCAAAATCATTGCTTTTTGTGCAGAAAATATATTTCCTGTCTCCCCAAAGCATGTTGTCTATGCAGGAATCAGTGTATTTGCTCAGATAATATAAATTTCTGCTTCGTGGAGCATGGAGAAATTGCTGAAATTATTCATTCTTACATGGAGGAGCTAAATGTAATTTACTTTCCTACAGAACAGTGCAGTTGAGCTATTAGAAATTGTATTATAAGTGAGAAGACCCAGGTTCAAAGCCTGATTCATTCATGTAAACTGGGCCAATTGATTCTGCTATTTTTCAGCTTAAACTAGTCATTCTGAACCTTGGGTCTTACCAAGATGATTTGGCAAACCTCCAGAAGCCCAATAAACATGGCTGGTCTGTAGTTCTGGTGAGTGTTAAAGACTGAGAAAACAACAACAACATTGGCATAGTGATTTGAGTGCTGGGTTAGGACTCCAGAGGATCAGTGTTCAAATCCCCACACAGCCATTGAAGCGCATCAGGGGACGTTCAGCTAGTCACACTCTCTCAGCCTTAGAGGAAGGCAATAGCAATGACAAACCTTCTCTGAAGAAATCTTGCCAAGAAAACCCTAGGACAGAGTCACTGTTAGTCATAGTGAACAAGAAGGCACATAACAACAATAAAGATGAAGAACTGCCAGCATAACTACAGTGCAGGACTGTTGTAACAAGAGAAGACCTTGCAGGGGGAAAGGATCTTGTATTACATTCAGAGCTTCTCAGAAGAAAGTCAGGTTGAACAAGATGATAATGCACCATTTTTGATCACTGTATCCTGTTGTTGTTGTCGTCATCTTCAAGTCACTTCCAACCTATGGTGACCCTAAGGTGAACCTGACAGCCGGCATGGTGCTGTGATTTGAATGCTGGACTACAACCCTGAAGTACAGGGTTCAATTACCTGCTCAGCCATGAAAACCCATTAAGTGACTTTGGGTGCATTACACACCCTCAGCCACCAGAAAATCCCATGATAGTGTCACCTTAGGGTCACCATAAGTTGGAAACAACTTGAAGGCACACAAGAACAACTGTCATGGGGTTTTCTTGGCAAGATTTGTTCAAAGGGGGGGGCACCTTTATCTTCCTCTGAGCTGAGAGAATGTGTCTTGCCCAAGGTCAACCAGTGGGTTTCCAAGTGGCTAAGTAGGGATTCAAACCATGGTCTGTGGAGTCCAATATTTAAACCACTGTACTACACTGGGGCCCTTTCTGCACCTAACCTTTTTCCGGCACTGGGGTGTGGGGATCACACGAGCAGCCTCCGGCAAGAGGCTCTTGCGTCCCTGCTGCTTTCACTCCGCACGAGCTGCCTGCTTGTGCGAGAGCCCCACCTCTTCCTTCCGCAATGCAGCCTGGGAGTTTCCCAGGCTGCGCTGGGGCAGGAAGCACGACTGGTGCGGTTCTGGAGGCTCCGCACACCAGGTAAGTGCTCACGGGGCCTGGGAGCAATGCGCGGTCACGCACCATTTTCACCTTCTAGCCGAAAATGAAAAGGTGCGCAATCGGTGCCTGCCGGCCCCTGGAGCATCATGCGATTGTGAGTGCGTTGTGCAGATCACTCCTCATAATTGCGCGATGCTCCAGGCGCCCTTTTGCATGGCAAATGCTATGCGGAAAGGGCCTGGCTCTCTTATCTGTTCACAAAGTTCTAAAAAGCTGCCTTTGTTTCAGGCTCATCTGATTTGAGCGTGACTGAGAAGAATGAGCTAGAGACCATTAAGAAGCATAAGAAAGAGCTACTGGAGGACATCCAGGTAAGATCCAGCCCACTACTTGTCTATAGAGAGGGAAATGCTTTGCCAGAATTAAGACTATTCATGATAATGGTCCCCGAGGCAAAATTCAATACCCACAGCACACTCAAAATATGTACAGCATCATAATGGCTGTGCTCCTGAGGGGAATGGAGAATGTATTCCCTTCCAGAGGTGGTTGGGCTTCAACTTCAATTAGCCCTAGCCACAATAGCTAGTGCTGAGTGATGACAGGAGTTGTAGTCTGGCTATCATATGTTGTCTATATACTCAGGGTCATTGAAGGAAGCCTTTCTACCATATCTTCCATAGATGTTCTTCATCTGTGAAATAAAGAAAACACCCACCTGAATCTATCCTGGCCTGATTTCTGGTATTAATGTTTCCTGTGTGCTTTGATCACTTTGCTAACATCTATCTGTCTGTCTATCTATCATCTAGCTAGCTAGCTATTGTTTCAAAGTGACTGAAAAGATGTCAGCAGCATCCATTTTCAAGGCAAATAGCATGGTATTTGCTTCTTCCTACGCATAGGACTTCTGCACTGAATGATGGGAGAGTGTCCAAGGAGAGCTTCACACTTCTCTGTCTCTCTGCTTCGTATCATGCTCTCTCTTTCTCTCACTTACAGAGGCTAAAAGATGAGATTGCTGAAGTGTTTGAAGAGATTGATCATTTCCAGCAAGCACAAACAAGGTGAGGAAAGCCAGCCATGGATGAAAAGAAGTGAGGTCTTGGAAAAGTTACTTCTTGGACTATAGGTCCCAAAATTCCCCAACCGACTGGGCATACTGACAAGAGGATTCTGGGACTTACAGCACACACACAGCTCGCAAAGGCATCTTTTCCAAGCCTTGAAAGGAAATAGAACAGCAGGGAAGTTCCACATGTAGCTCCTTTCTTTCTTTGCCACTGTGGCATAGTGATAAAATTTGGACTACCAAGTTCTTCATGACAGCCACATAGCCACACGTTCAGGCAAAAGATGCTGGGAAGTGGCAGTTGCTGTCCTCCTACCTTTTCTTTTTCTTTTTCTTTTTTTGAAAGACTAAACTATGCTGCCTCAGGTATTTCAGAAGACCTATCCCACTGTTAGCACTGAAGTAAGATACAACGGCTGACCCAGTTGGTTTCTCTATATAAAATGGAAAGAGGTCCCATCTTGTCCGTTGCCTCATGCAACAAAACGTATTGGGCCAACTCTGCATGAGTCCCACTGAGGTATAGTGGAAGTTAGATATCCAGGTTCAAACCACCATTGAAGCATGAAACCTAATGGATGACCCCTTGGGCCAAGCTCCCTCTCCCTCTTTGCCTGACCTACTTCACAAGATATTGTAAGGATAAAGTGGAGAAGTGGAATGCTATGTATGTTGGAGGAAACATTAGGACACAGATATAGCTACTAAAAGTTCTAATAATAAATTCTCCCAGGATTTTGTTGTTATGTACCTTCAAGTCGTTTCTGACTTATGGCAATACTAAGATGAACTTATCACAGGATTTCCTGAGGTTGAGAGTGTGTGAGGCATCCAAGGTCACCCAATAGATTTCCATAGCTGAGTTGGGAATCAAACTCTGGTCTCCAGGGTTGTAGTCCAACAGTCAAACCACTACACCACTCTGGATACTGTGTGCATAACAGTGTGTTTGTTTGTGCATAACAGAAGAGCAGGAGACATATCTATATTCATATTATGGGTGTAGTATGTATCTGTGTGTATCGTACACACAGATACATACTACACTCATAATATGAATATAGATATGTCTCCTGCTCTTCTGTTATGCACAAACAAACCACTAGTAGCATCTTACAATTATGTTTGCTTGTGATGACCGCAGTCCTTTGCAGAGTTACCAGGATATAAACTCAATTAAACTCAGTAGTGATTGCTTCTGACTGCAAATATTTCCACGTTACAACACATTTGCTGGAATCCTGTTGGTGACAAACTCTAAGTTAAGTCAATCTATCGCCATTTCCACCCTACACTGTTATAGCACTATTATTCCACTTTCAACCTCCTATGGAATCCTTGGGTTTGTAGTTTAGGGAGGGGCATTTAGAATTCTCAGCCAGAGAGCTCTTTGGCCTCAGTAAACTACAAACCCCAGAATTCCAAAGGATGTTCAAAGTAGAATAATAATGCTATAATAATATAGAGCAAAAAATGGCCTATGTCTTTTTTGGATATTGAGAAACCTCATTCCTCTTCTCCAGGATGCATCTGGGCAAGATCTTGTTTTTCCCCTGGTTGGTAAATGGTCATGGCAGCACTCCTGGGGCTGACAGCTCTCAAGGGAGGAGGTGTGAAGTTATGTGGGCAGAGTGTTGCATTCCATACACTTTCATGCTGGATCTCAGTAACCAAATTTCAACAATAGACCTGCATACACCATGGGCATGTCCGCACTCACTTTTATAGTGCTATTATTCCACTTTTAACATCTTATAGAATCCTGGGGTTTGTAGATTAGGGAGGGGCATTTGGAATTCTCAGCCAGAGAGCTATGGGGCCTCAGTAAACTGCAAATCCCAGAATTCCACAGGATGTTGAAAGTGGAATAGTAGCACAATAACAGTGCAGTGCGGAAATAGACGGCAACCTTTAGCTTTTTCTTACAAATGCAAACCATCTTGCAAGGCAGGGTTAGCATCTGAACTGATTACAAGAAGTAGCAGCCCCTCCAAGAAAAAGTATATAGTGTTGATTTATTTTCCTCATTCTCTTATTTCCTTTTCAATAATCCATCACAAAGATTAACAAAACTCAAAAGCTTCATTATCATCTCATTCACTAGTCAAAGCAAGATGGATCTGTCAATTATCCTTCAGTTTAGGTAGAAAATCCCATTGCTCCAAAGCTGTGTTCTCCTTCATTCTCCCTCCACTGTTTTCCTACATCGGTTAAGGAAAGGATTAAAGGTTTTCTGATTTAGACTATTCATGCTTGCCATGAATATTTTAGAAAGACCTAGGAGAGGAGATTTTCTCTGTGTGCTCTTTTTCTTAGAACCCTTGGAGCACTTACTAAGATCTGAGGGAAACTGACTGGAAGTAGGGAGCAACCAGTTCAGTCATGACTATTAAGCAGAGTAAAATGGCCACCTCCAGAAGCAGATCCTGTATCATAAGAAAGAGTGAGAAAGAATGAGGTGGCCACTTCAGGCAACTGATTTTAGGTGTCATGAAAGGAAAGCAAATAGTTGGTTATTTACTTGGTTGTTAACACTTTTTTGTGTGTGAGTGTTGGGGAAGATGCACTAGTATTTTCTGCCTCATAAAACAAAATAATCTGTCTGGCTTGGAGTTTTGTGTATCTTTACTGGAGTGGAGGTGACTTTTGCTGCTCTGCCTCAGGCAGCCAAATGTCTTGGGCTGACCCTGGGCTGGGGACAGTAGCAGCAAGATTTTGGGCAACAGAACTGGGTGCTCTAGGCAGTTTGGTCTCCATACCCTAATTAAACTCTAGCTTTTTGTCTAAACTTTAAAGGAGCTGTTCAAAGGGCTGAACCCTACTCTCCAAACAGGATTAGCCCCTGGGGCATCTCCTTTCAAGTTTGGAGTAAAATCCGGAGAAGATTCACGTCACACTGTCATGGGAGCTGCCAACTCCTTCTGGTTACAAGTAAAAAGTACTTGCCTGTAATGAGTTACTTTGGGGAAGCAGAGATAAGAGTGTAACAAAGTTACATTTCACAATTAATGCAATGAATGATCTGAAGTTATTCTACTGGTATATCAAGTAACGCCAAAATTCACACATTTGTGAAATAAATTTGAGGAAAAGCACTTGAGCTTAATAACAACAACAAAACACTGAATATGAGAGAAAGGACAAGCAGATGTATCTATCCATAATCAAAATGAGGAACATTTTGAATATCTTCCAGACAGCCCAGGAAAGAAAGATAGAGGATTATTCTTTGACAATCCCTCACGTATTCAGACCTTGTATTTATATTTTCAGCAAAATGGTCCAAAGGGACAAAGATCTATGCATTGGAAGGAAGAAATTTAACATGGATCCTACTAAGGTAAGTTCAGGTCTCTGTGTATTTTGCATTCTATGTGTGGAAATGTGTTATTAAGTTCCAGGATGCTGATCTCATCTTTAATTTAAAAAGAAGCTGCTCTTCAAGACTGCAAAACATGATCTTTCTCTCTGTTACTTTTAAAGAGTGGAGAATGTATAGGCTGGCATGAGATCCATTGTTGTAACTCCTAAACCTCATTTAGCTGTGGAAGGATATTTTGTTGCCCTTGACAGCTGCAGCAGCACTCTCTCCCCCCAAAAAGAAACCTTGTGAAAAAAAAGAATCCAGTTCTTCTAATTCTTATTCCCCATAAAATTTTAGATAAGCTTTGTTTCCTCCCCATAGGAATTACTCCCCACAGGGGAAGTTTGGTGAAATGGTCCCCAGCAATTTCTCTGCCCACTAATGGGGCGAAGAATTTCAAGAGACTATTTGCGCACCGCTCACTTATGAAAAAATACAGGCAAAACTGAGACAGACTGAATATAGCCTGATTCTGTTGTGAATCTGACCAACATTGTTCAATCACAACACACGGAAGGGGAGGGAGACAGTGGGGTCACTGAATGGTATATGTGCAGTTCTCTGCTGGAAGTTTCTGCTCTTTTTTTTTTATTTAGATTTAGTTGTTACCCTTCCTACCTCTCTGTCTGGCTGCTCATCCAGTGCCCACCAGGCTGTCAGTGCCATACTTTGTTCTTGGTTGTACAGCTGAAGAATGTGAAGATGCACATCTCTGTTTGAGTAAAGCCATTTGGTGGGGCAATGTATTAGTGGCCACCTTATACTATCCTTTGATATACGAATGGGCAACTGCCAGGGATTGGAGGGGACGTTGTCCCAAGGGCTTTGAGACTCTAGAGGACTGGGCATGCACATCTATTGTCACGTCCTTGAATTCGCCTTTCAATACAAGCCTATATAAGTCTTTCTTTAAACCTGGAAACGATTGTAGGAAGAAGTCCATTGACTTCCTGTTTTGAAGAAAGACTGAAGGAAGGCCTCTGGAGGTCTAAAAAAAGGTGAAAGGACCCAAACTGACCCAAATGTAATGTAATGGTAGATAGCATTCCCCCTCCAGCAGCTTAGGAGACCTTTTGGAGAGCACTGGGATTCTCGAAACCCTTTCAGAAACAACCATGCAGCAAACTATGGGATGCACTTTGCCTACACCTTCCTTACTGTCAATATCAACAACAATAACAACAACCACACAACAACCACAGAAATGGGAGTGAAGAGGCAAAGTAAGGCCTGCTATTTCACCCTTCTCCTGTCTCTCATTGTTGTGCTTAACAGCACCATCTTTAACAGAAAAGCACAAACAACAGCATTAAGTAATGCCCAAACGCAGAATTCATCCTGAACAGAAGAGAATTGAACTTGTCTCTACCTTTATCTCTCTTTGCTTGGTGTAATTGCAACCATACACTATACCAACTGTACCACATCTACACGGCACTTCTTGTTAAAAGGTTTTTTTTTAATACCCCCAGCTTAATTATTCCCCCAGTCCCTCTTGTTATCAACATTACAATCAAAAGCTAAAGCACAGTGATTAAAAAGTAGCTGAACTTCAGTAGTACAGCAGTTACCATAGGGAATGGTATATTCTGCAACAGTAGGGTTCAGCTCCCAGAACTTGGTAAAAAAAGGGAAGGGGCACTTTTTGGAACCTGGAATCCACAATGCTGACTGGAGGGTTCTAACAAATGTAGATGGAAAAAGTATCTTTTCCAAGCTCTGCAATTTCCTGTGGTGATTACCAATAGGAAGTGCATGTCTGCAGAGGAGCAGAGATCCTGATTAAAGAGTAAAGACACCAATGGCTTAGAGAAAAAGACTAAAGGTTTTATTATACAAACCCCATTCTAAGATAGGAAAATTGTGTTGTTCTGATTTAGTTGCATTCTAGGGAATTACTGAGAAGAGAAGAGGTAGAGAAATATCCCTAAGAGTGTCTATTTATGTCATATTGGGGTCAGGATAGGTAGAGGAAGAAGGGAGATACTGTGGGTTACTCAAACTAGCTAGCACTATAACTACTAACCACTCTTCAATGCTAAGCATTGTTGCACTTCCAACAATTATATCATGTATTTTCTACATTGGCTACTATGGCTGCACTCTCTGGAAACCCCACCGATCATACCATTTGGAGTTCTGCAGCTGGTATTTAGCTGCACACACACACACACACACACACACACACCATATTTGTGCAGGGGGAAGGGTGACCATGATGATTCTTGTAGAGCAGAGAGAGACTGTGGAGAGTGAGGTTTTTGTACATCCCGTGGGCCTCCCTCCCTCCCTCCCTCTCTCTCTCTCTCTCTCTCACACACACACACACGCCAATGAGCTCTGCATCATGCTCACTGTGTTCATACTGTGTTCTGTAAATCTCTGTCACAGACAGACAGAAACTGGCAAATACGTGTGTTTGGTGATATGGATCTCAATCAAACACAGAAGGAAGGAACATTTTCTGGGCAATCTATTCTTAATAATTACTTGTCTACCTACACAGTTAATTCTTCTGATGAGTTGAATATAATAGAAGGGAACATGGGTTGCTTAAAAAGAGATGCAAGTGACTATAAAATACCTTAGGAGGAACCTGCCTGCCAAAATCTGCTGGCCCTCACCTATCATGATTATTCACAATTGGACTAGACATTTGTGTCATCTCCACCAGTTTTGTTTTGTTAACAGACAATGTCAACACTGCATTTTCCATGTGTGGTTTCATTTTGATCTACCCTTAACTGTGTCTACTCTGCAGACACGTCTGGACCTATAAGATTATTATCTATGTGTTTGATGCCATAAAGTGCATTACATGCATTGTAATCCATGAATGGTCAAAGTATAGCAACAGGAGTGCCTTTTAAATGGGCACACTGTGTAAGTATGCCCAAACTGTCTGTTGTTCTTCCCCTTCCCATGAAATCAGTACCCTATCTCAAGATCCTTCATGATGTGACTCAGCTTTTTCCAAACAGGGTATCCAGTATTTGATTGAGCACAAAGTGTTGTCTTCAAATGTACAAGAAATTGCAAAATTCCTTTACAAAGGAGAAGGGCTCAATAAGACAGCCATTGGAGATTACCTGGGACAGAGGTAAGTAGATTGCCTTCTCTCACTCAACAAAGTAGTTCCATCTGTTTCTAGTTTTCAAACTATGGGAAAATATATGAACTGGGTTGCAAATGTTGGAGAAATTAATTTAATTTGCATTTTAATAGTAGGGATCAAAAGAATATTCAAAAATATCTGAAAAATAGTTTTAAAAATTGTATTTTGAGTGTTGAAAAACATTGACAAAAAGAATCCTGGACTGATGATAATCTTTCCAGTTTGGGACTTATTCTGTGCAAAATTTGTGTGCTTGTTTTGCACAGAAAACAGTGGCCCTTTCCGCAGCTTACCTTTTTGCGGAGCTGGGGTGCAGGGATCGCACAAGCGGCCTCTTGCGAGAGGCTCTTGTGTTCCCATTGCTTCCGCTCCACAGCTGCTGGCTGCTCACGCAAGAGCCCCGCCTCTTCCTTCCGCAGTGCAGCCTGGGAGTTTCCCAGGCTGCGCTGGGGCAGGAAGCACGAGCACCATGGCTCCAGAGCTCCGCACTCACAGCAGGTGCACGTGGGACCCCGGAGTGATGAGCAATCGTACACCATTTTCTGCTCACAGCCGAAAATGAAAAAGTGCGCGAGCAGTGCCTGCCAGACCCTGGAGCGTCGCATGATTGTGAGTGCATCGTGTGGACTGCCCCTCACATTCGTGCGATGCTCGAGGGGCCCTTTCGCAAGGCAAATGCCATGCCAAATGGGCCAGTGTTTCTCTGTGCAGAAGACAGTTTGCTCTGTGCCAAGATAGAAAAAAAAAACCTGTGCAAAAATATTTTGTGCACAGAAAAAGCTGTTTCCTGCACAGAAAATGCTATAATCAAAGACTTATTCTGTGCAAAATTTGCACATGGTTGATTTGCACAGAAAACAACATTTTCTGCACAGTCATGTTTTCTGTGCAAAACAACCACATACAAATTTTGCACAATATAAATCCTAAATAGGCTTCATGAGATATATGGTTTTTGAATGCAAAACCCTTTGCATACTGATCCAGATTAACACAGTCATGTCTTTGAATGTTTTTTGCAACAGAAGAAAATTGCTAGAATTAATTTTTGCTTCATTTGAGAAGAAAAATAGTGAAGAATTTATTCTTTATTTAACAGTAACTCACAACTTTACACTTTCAAACCAATACACAAACTAAAATTGGTTTAGCTGTCAAAACCTGCATATTTCCAAATTATCAAAATACACATGCTATCAAAGAGTTCTCCAATATACAGAAATAAGATTATAAAAGAAGGCTACGCTACAATGCTTATATTAATGAAAATAATGTTAAAATGCATTATGTTGCAAAAAAAGTGTTATCACGCAAAAATGCTTGTGTTAGAAAAATCATGCCAAAAATCAATACAGATTTTCATACTTTTTAAAAAAAAAATCTTGAAATTCAAGATCAACCAAACTGGAAAAATTCTCAGAGGTTAATACAAAACAAACTCTCAAGACTGGAAAAATGAGAATTAAAAGAAACCAAAACTGATAGATTTCTCCGGCCTTCATTTAGGGTAAGACTTGATTTTTCAGCATCCAACTCTGTCCCTTTCACCTACCAGGGATCCAGTAAACCTACAGATTCTGCAGGCCTTTGTAGAATGCCACCAATTTGCCAATCTCAACCTTGTACAAGCACTACGGTAAGTGAGTTCTAAAACATGCCACCAGAACAGTAGCCAATGCTGCAGACTGAGGTCCATGTGTTCTGGCTGCTCCTTGACCATCTTTTCAGAGAGATTCAATCTAGGTGTGGCTGAGCTAGATAGTAGGTTCCCAATAGGCAGATGCACCAATCATGGTCTCATTGCTATTTTGCTGTGTATATTTGTGAGTGTGAGAATAAATCATGTTTACTGTGCTACCTTATGCAGTTCCATCATGGAGTATATTAAGTCTTTGTTACATTGCAAATCTCGTGTCTGCAATGTGAGAAGGACTATAGCAAAAAGGTAGAACATATGCTTTTCATGAAGGTCTTGGATTCAATCTATCTCCTCTATCTGACCCCCCCCCCGAAGATCTTGGACATTTGCACCCGCAGGGTATCTACCTCTGGAAAAAATAAACAAACAAACAAACAAACAAAGGGGTTCCCCCCCCCGAAATAACTTCTAGAGAGGGCATTTTCACCATCTTTAAGCCACAGAAAGGACTTTTTAAACAACAGGAAGTGAGCAAAAATCACTTCTGTTCACTTCTTGTTCCCAAAAAGGCTTCTCTGGGGCCTGAATTTGTCTTACCCCCCCAAAATGTGGTGGAAATGCACCCTACACCCCATGAGGGTATGGGGGGGTTGAAAAATTTTGTAAAATTTCTTTTTGACTCCTGGAGAGACACCAGGGGGCCTCAAAATGTGGTGGAGACCACTACCTCACTATCATTTTGTGGGCATTTCACAGCAAAAGGAAATTTGACCCCTGAGGTGATGCTGGAGGCCACAGAAAAGAACTTGGGGGTCATATCCAGTCCACAAGCCACACTTTGCTTGCCCCTTATATACAGTTTCTTCAAGACTGGGAGAATTCGGCCTTTGGCCTGCATGGACAGTTGCTTCCCCAAAATTACACCAAAAACCCCTTAAAGTCACCCCCAAATCCAGCAAAATCCCACAAAGCATACAAAGAATTAGCCCAAACAGGAGCAGAAGAGACATGACATCATTTCTGGTTTGCCAACAACACATCAGTGTGAACCTCCAAACAATGGCATAGCTATTCAGATAAGATTCTTCTTTAAGTCATTTGTTGTGTGGTTCTTGAATAAAGCAATATAGTCACAAAATATAAGCAGCGATCATGATAGCCCCCATAGTAATATCCCCAAGAAGATTCAAAAATACAGGTAATTGTATTGCCCAATCTCCAGAAATTCTGGCAGTTTTCATCTCTAGCAGAGGTAGGTCTTCTATAAACTTCATCAGTCTTTATGATCCATTCAAGACCAAGCCACCTGAAAAGCCTTTGATTACAACAGGGATGCCCATATTTCTAGACAGTGTGAGTTTGTTAGTAGGAACAGGGAAAACTGATAATCAGAAGCTTCCATCACTTCAGGCCCACAGGTCTTGGCTGCACTACACCATGGTAAACATGTAGCATGTTGCATTAATCCATAAAAAAAAAGATGATCCCATACATATGTAATTTATGGGGTATACATCCAGTGAAAAGCTGTGGCCATGCATTTCAAAGAATGTGTATATATGAGGTTGCACACAAATTAAGTATGGACAACTAGGCTGGAAGAAAGCGACTTTGTGGTCTCCTGATTCCTACAGGAGTCCCTCTAGCTCCTCTCTAGTGGATCATGAGCCCCTGAAGAATGGAGTGAGCTGTGTAGTCAGGAGGGAGATTTTTGAAAGTCATGTCTATAGGTATCTTTAGTGAGCAGAGCTCCACTTACAGCCAGTGCCTCTGTCCCTCACTCATGGCCTATCCCATTTAAATAAGTTCCATCCCATGACTCTCTGTACGGTATTTCCAGGTGACTGAAAAGACATCTGTGGCCAGGAGAGATAAAGTGGAGAAGTCTATTTTTCTATAGCCCAGTTATGCTATGGGAAGAATATGGGAGGGGGAGTTTCTAAAAGTTGGATGGAGACACCTTATATGAGCAGATCCCTTCTGTCCACATCCTGGTTCCACTCCACTGTGGATATAATTTGTTACAGCATCTCATGTCCACATAGGGATTAATCAAATTTTATAAAGTGACTCTGTGTAGGATCCCCTTCATGTGTAAACTGGCCCTCAGAGTTTCCACTTCTTTTTAAGAAGGATGACGTTCAATTCTATTTTTCAGGAATCTAAGGATTCATGTGGCCTGTTAGTCACTAGCTGTATGTTTTCAAGCATAAAGATTTCCAGGAACAGTATCCCCCCCACCCCCCACCACTTTTTGTGAAGGCTCTCTCTTTTAAAGAGAAGGACTAACGTTATGGGGATCAGAAGAACCGGATGATGTGATTTGGCTTTATTTCACAGGCAGTTTCTGTGGAGTTTCCGGTTGCCTGGGGAAGCACAGAAGATTGATCGTATGATGGAGGCCTTTGCCAGCTGGTATTGCCAGTGCAATCCTGGTGTTTTCCAGTCAACAGGTACCTGCTGGAGAGAATGTAATGAAACATTTATTTGGGATGCTGTGCACAATACATTTTTGTTATGGATATAAACATTTTGTTGTGTACTTTTTCCTAATATACAGTATGGATTTATGATGAGAGAACCACACCACAAAATTCAGTAAAGTGTGACTACTGAAGGTTAAATGTATGTCATCTCAGGTATTGGTTTCAGAAGGGTGAATTTCTGGGCTGCTATTAGGGTCCCAACATTTCATGAGAGCACACTGCAGATGTCTGCCATGGGCCTGGATGTCTACTGCTGTTCCTCTTGCAGTTGCTCCAAGATGAACAACAGCTCTTCTATTGGAAAACTGGGGTCCAGCATTAGTAAAGCTCCCATTTTCTTGAGATGCCCTTGCCCTGGGCCCCTTTCTTACTATTTTTAAAACTCTAATCAATTCCTGGCAGCCACCATCTTTTTTTCCTACAGTGCCCTTGAAATTAGATTAACTTCCAGGTTGTCGTTAGGAGGGGAAAATCGTATCCGTAGTGACAAAGGTTCCTTTCCCTCTGCATGATATGGAACCCAGATTAACTTTCCAGGCACTGCTGAAGGTGGGGAATAGCTTCCACCTTCATCCATCAAGTTCTGAGGGTTTAATGAGGCCTCACTGGACAGAATTTTGCTGAGGTCTTCCTTAATTTTGGAACCACCCTATCTAGCAGTTCTTCCTAGAAACCAGGCACTTACCCATTTCCTTCTCTCCTGTTTAACAGACACCTGCTACATCCTCTCTTTCTCAATCATAATGCTGAATACCAGCCTGCACAATCCCAATGTCAAAGAGAAGCCCCCCTTTGAGAAGTTTGTGTCCATGAACAGAGGCATCAATAATGGAGGGGACCTTCATGAAGACCTCCTGAGGGTAGGAAGGTTTCTTGTGTTTTCTCTTAATGTTTCTGTTTAAACCAAGAAAGAGGGCTTCTACACAAACTGGTTAATCTACATTTGTTTATTCATGCCACATAGGGCTGACCATATTATATAAAACCCCTAGGAAGAGCTTCTAGAGAAGGAAGAAATGAAACTGTTGTTTTCTACAAAAACATAGAAAGAGACTTCCTGCATTAGTCCAAAGGCTGTCTGGTCCTGTGTGCTGTTCTCACAGTGGCCAATCAGATAGGCAAGGAAAGCCAGTAAATAAGACATGAGCACAGTAGTGCTCTTCTGCTTACTTTCTCCAACAACTACAGAGGCACGCTGTCTCTCAAACTGGAGGAAATATATATTGTCACCATGAGAAGTCAAAGGTTAGAAGCAATGCATTACAATTGTCAGTAGCAACAGTAATTCGTTGCTTTTTTTTTTTTTTTTTTTGGACAGCAAGGATATAGCCACAGTCCTTTTGTAAAAGAATGTTTCAAGGTCTATTTTGTGTAATAGTAATGTCCACTTGTTCCTTTTTCTTATTTCTTTTGCATGGCCAAAAATACTTCTGAGGGACATTTTGAAGCGTTTTCTCTCCATTTTTTAAGATAAATTCTTTTACTTTTCTTTCTATGGGAGGACTGAAAAGTAACAAGAATGCAGCAAGCAATGTAACAAGTTAGTTTTAAAGACTGCAAGGGTAACAGCAATGTATCATGCGGGGGGCTTGTGATAAATTATACAACATATTAATTTAAACTATAATTGTCCAGTTATAACTCTCCCAGCTGTTCAACTAATAACCAAACATTGTCCATTTTTTGTTGGCAAATTTCTAACTTAATTAATAATTTCATAGATTTTAATTTGTTTGGTTAATGTCACTGATGGGAATTATAAGTGCATGCTACCAGTGCTTGCACAGAGACCTCTTCATGTGAACGGGCTCCCTGGCCAATCACATCTGTATTAGTCTGTTCACTTCACCCTGCCAACAAGTATGTGGTTGCTGGTAGAGGGAGGACATTTGTGGCAGATTAACAGGTGCAGCAGTAGATGTTATAGCTTACAGAGGCTATCCTGCCACCCCATCACAAATTCAACTAACGCCCGAGAATGTTTTAAAAAAATCCTGTTATCATAGACTCCAAAATAATTGAGATTCTATCACATTCTTCTTTCACTCTGTGACAGGGCAATTTTGATATCACCCCTTTAAAAAGCACTGACTCTTCTGGAGACAATGAATGTACAGCAAAGGAGTAATATTTATAGTCAATATCCAATTGATTTTCAGGTGGTTCCCCCTCCCTGCCTCTCGCTTCATAGAATACTCTAGCTCATTTTTCCTTCTGCACTGGAAATATTAGCTACTCTTTCTAGCCTTAAAGAATTCAGGTTTTCTCTGAAACTGATACCACCTGGAAAGAGTTCCTGGAAGAACATTGATTATGAGTTTTTTTCCTTATTATGTGTGATTCTGTTCAGGCCCACAGAGTATATATAGTATCTCTTACAGACAATCACTATGTTTACTGCAATGACACCATTTATTGGTTTACTTTTAAAGTATAAATGATGGTCGATATAGCTTCTTCTAATAGCAAGCCCAGATGTTTGCATAGCCTATCAGTTTAGAAGTGAAACAAAACCATTCCAAAATAAAGTAATGGTGTTATCACTACAGGACTTCCTAGATATGCAGATATGTTGCCAAATGTTTTTTGCCCCATGTGCTGTGGGGTGTATGTGTGTGCTGTCCTCCAAGCTCTTCTGAGAGGCTAATGTGGGTACTACTTCTGCCTAGCCTTCCCCTAGGCCAGAGTGATGTAATGGTTTGAACACTGGCCTGCAACTCTGGAGATAAGGGTTTGAACCCCAGCTTCGCCATAGAAACCCATTGTGACTTGGAGAAGTCACACTTTCTCAGTCTTAGAGGAAGGCAAAGGCAAACCCCCTCAGAACTAATCTTGCCAAGAAAAGCCTGTGATAGGTTTGCCTTAGGGTTGCCATAAATTAGAAATGACTTGAAGACACACAACAGCACGCATTCTATAGTTGTGCACACCTGCTATATACCTTCCAAAATGGCTTCAAATGATCTGTGAGCTTCCAGGAATGCTGAGATACCAGCGTTCCTCAGCAGGTTCTGACTTTCAAAGAGGCATATCTTATTCACATAATCACACGCATTTTCTGAAGAAATTGTAAAACTCCTTTCAGATTTTATATCAGTGATCAAAAATTCTCCCACATTGTCACTTCAGATGTTACTGTAATTTTGGACAGAAGTCACTGAAGTGTTCCTTGAATTAAAAGTTGGGCTTGTGTGTGGCTGGCAATTTAAAAGAACTTGGAGGAACATTGCAAAACATGTGACATCATATTCCAGTAGCCTCAGTGTCACTACTTTACTGGACAAGAAATCAGAAAAAAGAAAGAAAGAAAGCACATTACCCATGAGTCAGATGTGCTTTTGATTTTTTCAGCATTTCAAAATGACTTTTGGCTGTTTCAGCATTAAAAAAAGCACCACAGAAAGGAAGCCCTCATGCTTGCCATAGAATGAACTATGAAAATTGAAAAGGATTTTCATATGTTTTTATTTTTATACATTTTACTTGAAAATCAAGTATCAATTTTGATGTTATCATTTAACATGATGGAGAGAAAAGGAGGAGGAAATGAATTCACAGGAGAACAAGAAACCACTGGAAAAGATACCACGGATGGTGGTATAACTATGGATGCATATACACTGGACTTTTTTTCTGTGGAAAAGTCAGCTTTTGCCCACTCACTTTCAACTGAGCGCTCAAAAATGAAATGGACAAACTATCTTCCTGTGTTTTTTTCCATTGACCCCTTGTTATTTTTCAGATCTGAATTCAGCCTAATTTTTTTTTTAAAGTAATCAGTTGCAGTTCCAGCCTGTCCAATTTTAGCTGACAAAGCACCAATTAGGGAATCCATAGTTCCTGTACCTTAAATTAAAAGCTTCCTGTTTGCAGGTTCAGCTTTTTCATTGTTTTCTGCTGAGCAAAGAATAGTTGATGAGCAGGCATTCAATTGCCTTTTGAATTTTCTCTATTAATTGTCCCTTATTATCTACTTAGGGGTGGGATATACCTATTTAATTTTCCATGTCCCCTTGTGTATTTTATTATTATTATTTATATATATATACATAGAAAATTTTGTTTTTGTTTTTTCTACCCAAAAGAAAAGCATTATGGGGAGAAACAAGCAATTACTCTGCCCCAAGACCTTGAAAGCTGGGGAGCTGTAATTGTCAGTTGGCAATGCTGAGCAAGATGGATTAGCAAAATGGATTATAGGGCAGCTTCCTATGTTTCCATGATGAGATATATGCTGGTACCCTTTAGGATTTTCCTTTTCTTGCTCCCTTTCTTTTTCCTGAGGCAGAGTCTATTTGATAGCATCAAGAATGAACCATTCTCCATCCCAGAGGATGATGGAAATGATCTCACCCACACTTTCTTCAACCCGAGTCGAGAAGGCTGGCTTCTGAAACTAGGTAATACATTTGTATTTTACTATTTTGCTAGTCTACTACTTTCCACTCCATATCAACCTTCTCTCTCTTCAGGAAATTGGCAAAGTCTCCAGATTAATATAGGACTGCAGCAACTCACCTTCTGTTTTATGATGGGGTGACAGTGACCCCTGGTGTTCAGCTCTGTGATGTATTCCCTAAAGATTCCTGTTTCTCTACACAGCCTGCCTTTGGCTAGATTGAATGCACAAGGCTGCCTTTGGCTAGGATGAAGAGAAGTGGATACTTCTCTGTCCTCAGCTGACCTAGTCCTTTGTATTTTTGGACTGGGGAAAGAGACACGTAGAGAGAACTGCTTGGGGAAATCTTTGCAAAATGATATTTTAAGGGAATGATTAGAGAGGAAAGGTGGATGTTTGTACGTAGGGATCAGATCCAGTAACACAGGGACCCTGTTCATTGAATCAGAATTCTATCCTATTTGTTCTCAAGTTCTGAGATGTGTAAATTGGTGCAATATTTTTGTCTGTTTGTTTTTGTTTTCCAAACCCTGGAATATGAGGACTGAGTAATAGTAACCCAAGACTGGTCAGTAACAATCATTCCTGAGCAGAGGATGATTGCTAACAATCAGTCTTCTGACCAGACAGTTGAAGTACAATGAAAAACAGTGATTCAGCTTAAAATGTGTGACATTGACTTGAGTTGTGCAATTGAGTCAAATAGTCAAAGAGAAAATGAAATTTTGAACTGAACTGGAACCTTGAATTGAACTTAGATTGAACTGAATTTTGTGAAATGCCCCTCCATTTGTATCACTAATTCTTTCTGCTAAGTCCATTGAACAACGGGGCTTACACAGACATGCACAGAGCTACATGGTTCCCTTCATACAGCATGTTTTGCTCTTGAAATCTTTGAAATAAATAGGAGTATCTTGCAAAAAGCTAAGGAGGAATAAAGATCCACTTTTGGAGGGGAATCTATCTTATTGTGTCAAAAAATCAACTAACTAGAACCCGACACTTTTTGAAACAGCTTTGAAATGATCGTTGGCCCTTTTCACATGTGGGGGGGGGAACGGTGTAGAGCGACCTCCCACGGAGGTCATCTACACCGTAGAGTGGACTGGCGTGGACTACTTTTAGTAGTTTCACACCAGAATCCACTCAGGAGTGGCTGGAACTAGCCGGGCTGCGTGTTTTTTAAAAACTTCTTTTTAGAGGTTTTTAAAAAGCACGGAGTGCGCAGCCCCGTGCCGCTCGGTCACCCGGCTCTAAAGTGAATCTGCAGGCGCGCACAAGTGCATGCCTGCAGATCTGCCGGGGGCGGGCTTCCGGCTGGCGAGCTTCTCCGGTTGGTGGAGAGCCTCCACCAACCGGAAGCTGCCATCTGCGACGCCGGAGGAGTGTGGAGCAGCCAGCTCGCGCTGCTCCACGCGGCGACAGGTTTACCCGGCTGGAGGTAAGCTCCGTTTCTGGGAGTTTTCGCCTGTTCCCCCCCAACATGTGAAAAGGGCCATTATCTAAATTCTATGCCCAATATCAACATGCAAGACAAACTATTTCACCCTACCAAATTCATCATGAAATTAACCACATACCATTGTGAGCTTGAGTACTAATTATCAGATACCTCTACCACCACAAGGCCATTGCTTTCCTATCTTGCTCTAGAATGTTTTTGAAATGAGTTCTAATCAGAGCTTGGAGTGCTAGGTTTAAAAACTAATTTGTTAACATGGAGAGTTAAAAAAAGGCAGACTTTAATTTGTTGTTAATATTCTGAAGACTAAAATTTACTTTGTTGTGTTGTTCATGACTGACCAACTGATTGAATTAAAGGAGCAGTTCTTCAGCTTTTAAGGGTCACAAACCCCTTTGAGTATCTGATGAAGACTTTGGAGCCGCTCCCCAGAGCAATGCACTGAAGCATCATTTTCAAAGTAACAAGAAGAAAATAGAAAAAAATGTGGTCAGATCATGAACACTATAAAGTCCATCCACAGACCTCCACAGGTCTATGATTACAGATAAAAAAAACAAGCCTGAATTAAAGTGGTAAAGCTAAATGTTATTGTTTGTCCCAGCTGGAGTACATCCATTGAATCAATGGTAACTTGGCATGATAATTCTTATGCAAGTTCCGTTGTTTTAATGGGCCTAGGCTAATTGGCACTAACAGCAGAATTCAGGCCTTAGGTTTTGAAGAAACACACAAGCCAACACTAAAACCTCCTCCTCCTCCTCCTCCTCCTTATGAGACTACTCCTTCCTATAATGAGGCAAAACCTTTTATTCCTTGCACCACAGGAATATACGTGCTGTTAGTTAAGCCTCAGAGGGTGAAGTGGGAGAGGAATTAACACATACGTAGTTAAATGTGACAAGCTGTGATAGTGAGTGCAGAAAACTTGTTAAGCCTAGTTGGGAGAAAGGGCAACTAATTAGAATATCACCTGTTAAATCTAACTAATTATGTCAAAGCTGTGGTTGTAATCACTAACTTTTAAGTTATAGAAAACATAGTTTAATGATCACACCAATATTGGGTGGGATGAGTGACTCTATCCAGGCAGAATTCATTGTAGATCTCATTCTTCCTGCTTTGACATGCTTCTACTTTTTTTTTTCCCTACTGGCATACATATTTTGTGCTCATTTTTCAAAATATGTGCATCTCATGGTTATTTTTAATCCAAATCTACACAGTTCTGCCTGCATTGATCAAGCATGTGTCAGTGTGCTTTTTGAATGTATGCATTTTCACACATTGTTGCTGTTATTTTGTTGTACACCTTTAAGTCATTTCTGACTTATGGTGATTCTAAGGTGTACCCATCATGGGGCGTTCTTGGTAGACTTTGTTCAAAGTGGGCTTGCCCATGCCTTCATCTAAGGCTGAGAGACTGTGACTTGCCTAAGGTCACCCAGTGGGTTTCCATAGCTGAGCAAGGATTTTAACCTGGTCTCCCAGTGTCTTAGTTCAATAGTCAAACCATGACTCATGCTGGCTCTCTTTTCCCACATACATTTCTCAAATATAAACATATTTTTGAACTTTGTTTTTGGTTATTTTGTAAATGGACCAGTCAATTCAGGCCATTTCTGCACTACATGGTTATAGTGCTATTTTTCTACTTTCAACATCCTATGGAATTCTGGAATTTGCAGTTTAGGGAGGGAGCATTTGCAATTCTCAGCCAGAGAGGTCTCTGGCCTCAGTAAACTACAAACCCCAGAATTCCACAGGATGTTGAAAGTAGAATAATAACACTATAACAGTATAGGGCGGAAAGGCCCTCAGAAAGCTATAGATTTCCAGCTGCTAACTGTGGCCACTTCTGCACTAGACTGTTATAGTGCTATTATTCCATTTTCAACATCCTATGGAATCCTCAAAGGCTCCTCCCTAAACTGCAAACCCCAGGATTCTATAGGATGTTGAAAGTGGAACTATAACAGTCTAGGGCTGAAATGGCCTGCATCTGGATATGCAGTGACTTACAGGAAGTGTGAATTGGTCAAGCCCATGTTAGAATGCAAATCCAGGGAATATTTCATCCGTCTCCATTATCCCTTAGGTGCACTGTATTTATTTGCTAATACACATGGCTATTTTGATTCTTTCTGTTCTAGGAGGCAGAGTGAAGACCTGGAAACGCCGGTGGTTTATCCTCACAGATAACTGCCTCTACTATTTTGAATATACCACGGTAAGGGCTGAAACAAAATCAGTCTTAAAGGTGCATTTTAAGAGAATGAATGCCAGGTTCTAATTCACAACTAGTACTAAAACCCAGGCAGATCAGACAAGCTGCTTCAGACTCACAGATGAAATTTTGGGTAGCATGCTGAACTGAACCCACTTTAGTTAGCAGGGAGCATGGCTGAGTTACTACTGCTGGGTTCCAAAATCCCCTAGAGGAAGATTAGAAATGGGGATGCTGGTAAAATGTGACATGAATTTAACCTGGTGATATCCGTGCAAGGCTTGGTGCATGGACAGTCATGGAATCTGTAGATGACCATAGGATCTGCATTCCTCAAAGTATGTAGAGGAAGATTACAGAAAAATGTTTCAAATTCTTCTGTCACTTCTGAAGATTGCATATTTTGGTTCCGTACCTTAGCAATGGAGCAGAAATAGCTGCCTGCAACCAGGGTGGTAAATCCTATTGTCTCTTGGTAATCTACCAGCATCCAGCATCCTCACTACCAGTCCTCATCCCCTCCATCTCCTTCTTTACCAGAGCAGTGCTCTTTCTTGGTCTAATGTCCCACAAGCGTCACTTATGATATGATGGAGAAGTGGTGCCCTTTAGAATCTCGAGTCTGTCTGTCTGTCTGTTGTCAAAAAAAATGAAAGAGGGAATCTTGTAGCAGCTTTAAGACTAACAGATTTGTTTTTGCATGTGCTTTCCTGGATTACAATCTGCTTCCTCAGTGCACTGATGGAATTATAATATTCAAGACTCTGGTCTATAGGCACAGTTACATACTTGTGGGGCTTTGTGAAAATTGTGTGTTGGTAGAAGGAGAGATCCAAAGAGAGGCTGCAGCCAGTTCAGATGAGAAGCAGTCACATAAGTACAGGCGAGTGGGAGAGCTTCACCCCGGACAGCAATGTTTTGGGGGCATCCCAGCTCGTAGCCATGCCCCTGCATGCTTTGGCCATGCCCCCATGCACCATGGCCATGCCCCCACTCACTGCAGCCACGCCCCCATGCACTGTAGCCCCATCTTCCTGCCTCCCCCTCCACACACTCCAAGCTATGCCACTGATGAGAAGGACTGACAGATAAGGAATGCCCATCTACCCTCCCCATTTCGCTATCTAGGGGTGGAAAGAATATTTGTAATGATTCATTCCCTGATCAAAAAACAGGTTTCCCAGCAGTTAGGAAACTCTGTCACGAAAAACAATAGACCAGAAAGAACTGTGTGCTTTTTTCTTCCATTATTTGAACATCCTGAAATGTTGTTCAAGAATTATTCTGCAGAGAAGAACATTTCTTTTTGCACAAAATATTGTTTCCTGTGTAGAAAAAGGTATTCTTTTACAGAAAATACTGTTTCTTTGTTTGTGTGTGTGTGCGTGTGTGTACAATCATATATTTTTCTTCACAGAATAATTCCTCCATAACATTTTAGGACAGTTGAATACAAAGAGAATACTGTGGAGGAATATTTGTAATTATTCATCCTCATACGTGGGGAAGAAATCACTGAGCATTTACCTTCCTAGTGACATCCACTATTCAGGGTCAGAGTCAATGGTCATCTCCACACTTGCCTGTTATTGCTGTATTATTTCACTTTCAACATCCTATGGAATCCTGGGGTTTGCAGTTTCAGGAGGGGCCAGGCGACCCCTCCCTAAACTGCAAACCCCAGGATTCCATAGGATGTTGAAAGTGGAATAATACCGCTATCACAAGCTAGTGCGGAAATGGCCATTGACTCTTTGTTTCAGAGATTTAAAGCATATCTGAAAATATTCTTGTTCTCAGCGAGGAAGGGTGCCTTGACACATAAAAAAGACAACCATCAAAATATTTTTTATGCTAACTTGCATGAAAGATTGGAGCTCTTTTTCTGTCAACAGTAGCAATAGCAAAAGCATTGGGTTTTGCGAGGGGGGGCATAGTTTTTGTAATTTCATGAAATATTCACAACAAACCCCTCCTTAAAATGTGAAAAAATTATCACAATTATTCTACTTTCAACATCCTGTGGAATTCTGGGCGTTGTAGTTTACTGAGGTCAGTGAGCTCTCTGGTTGAGAATTCTAACTATCCCTCCCTAAACTGCAAACCCCAGGATTCCATAGGATGCCAAAAGTGGAATAATAGCACTATAATAGAAAGGCCCTCAGTGGGGAGTAATCAAAGAAGTTCCTACCATAAACTGTATAGAGATTGTGTATGAATGGGGAAGTAACTGATTTGCACAATTTCTTTAGGACAAAGAGCCTTTGGGGATTATTCCACTGGAAAATCTATCTGTTCGGAAAGTAGATGACCCAAAGAAACCAGTAAGTTGCTGTCAGTAACTGTGTTATATGTGGAATCTGGGAAATTCTTAATCAAAAGCAAAATGAATTGAATTTCTCATACATGCCTATTCCTTCTTTCTCCTCTTCCTTATGTAGTCAAGTGCTGGAGGAGGCAGGGCATGGAGCAGATTGCTTTTGCAGAAGCCTGTATACTATCTTTTGCAGAGAGCTGCATGAGGACTATGAGAGCAGCAGTCCAGCTTCCTTATGCAGCCCAAGGTGGATGTATTCTCAGACTGCATACTCTATTTGTCATTTACGAAAACTAAGAATTCGTTCAAACGATGTGGAATCCCATAAGGTCACATTGCCCCTTCAATTTTCTTCATTTTCACATTCTTTGCTTCCTGCTTCTTCCTTCAAAAATGAGACAGGGGAAAGATAGCCTTATCTGGGCAAATCTTCACAATGTAACAAAATGTGCCAACAGATAATGTGAAAGTTTTCTTACAGATAGTTAACTCAGGGATCTTAAAAGCCCATTTTGGAATCTCACTGTTCGTTGAAAAGTCACCTAGAAGAAGAAGAAGAAAAAAACTCAATTACTTTTGGATGTGGGTATCTTTAGAGATGGATATCAGCTCAAGGAATACACCTGTCTTTAAAAAGACTCTTGAGAAACAACTCTTTCTTACTGGTGTCTAGTCTAATCAAGATCTTGAGTGTGCTTTAGCAGTGTCAGGCAGGACAATCTCATCTGAAAGTTACAATGGAAAGGAAACCGAGGCCAGATCCAAACAAATGATTCCTACCAACAGCCTTTTTCTGAGACTGGTGCTCCCCAATCCAGCAGACAGTCTGATAGCTTCACTAGCAATACCCATGAGGAAAGAGGAATAATTCCTCTGTCAGGATTTCACAAATGATATACAGTGCCACTTGCCGCAGTTGGAAATGTAGGAGAAGTGGAAGCAATTAGTTTGTTCAGAGAGCTTAGCACTCAGAACTCAGCAGATTGTTCAGAGCTTTTTTGGACTGTGTCTGCCACAATTTCCCAACCATCATGCTAGTTGCAGTAAACTGATGTTATAAGGAAACATAAACCTCACTCCCAAAAGGAGTTTTTTTCTGAGATCTCCAGTTATCATTCAGATTATACCTTTCTCTGAATGTTGTGATGTAGTTGTTCGCCCATGCTGACCAGAGGATTATGGGAGCTGTAGTGTATAAAAGTTTACTTTTCTTACAAAAGTTGACACGAAACCATTCAACTTGCTAAATATCATTCAGACGTATCATAATGCCAATTATGCAGCAGAGTAGGTGATTATTGAGAAGCAGCATGGTGCAGTGGTTTGAGACTTGGACTATGACTCTAGAGACGAGGGTTCAAGGCCACACTTGGCAATGGAAACCCACTGGGTGACCTTGGGCAAGTCACATACTTTCGGCCTCAGAGAAAGGCAAAGGCAAACCATATCTGAACAAATCTTGCCAAGAAACTCCTATGATAGGTTCACCATAATTTGGGGGGGGGGGGTAGCCATCAGCCAGAAATGACTTGAAGGCACATGACAACAACAGCAGCAGCAAACATGATTCTTCCCAAGGCTATATGTATGAAAATGCCCTTCATCTGGGCAGCCAGCTATAAATGCAAAGAGACTGCTGGCCAGCGTGGTATCTTTCATTAGAAAAATGATGCTAAGGCTGATAAATATAATCCCTTATCTACATAACTTGGGAGGAACTGAACTTGGTGGAACTGTCTTCCAAGTAAGCAACCATAGGATTGGGCTGCATAAGATTAGGATATTACTTTTTGTTTTTAATTTGAGCTTTATAAAATGGCATTCCAAAATTCACAAAAGCCCTATTCAAACATTAATCCTTATTCAGTCATATGATGGATCAAGGAAGACAATTTCCCTCTGACCCTTCCTCACAGATTTCACCTGTCAGTCAGCACTCTCATGGGGGTTGATGAGTGTCAGAGAGGGACACCCAGCATGATATACCTAAACTACTACTTCTTCTTCCTCTTCTTTTTCTTCTTCTCCTTCCTTCCTTCCTTCCTTCCTTCCTTCCTTCCTTCCTTCCTTCCTTCCTTCCCTCCCGCCCTCCCTCTCTACCTCCTCCTCCTCCTCTTCTGCCACAGCCATTTTTGGCACAAATGCTAGGAAACAGTCAAAAATCATGCCATAAATTGTAGGGTGGGCACTTTTTAGGCCTGGTGGGGACACTGAGAGCCATAAAAATGAGGTTTGGAGACTTTGTGCAGCTCATGGGTTGTACTTTTCCTACACCTGGATTTTACAGAACATATGTAAGAAGCTTGAGATCACACATGCTGATCTTGCCCCCAGTATCCTTGTGCCTGCTGTCCAGCAATGTAGGTCCTTGATCTCCCTATGTTCAGCATGGAGGGGCTTTTTTCCGCTCACATCTGTGTGAAGAGTCAGTATGGTATAGTAGTTAGGATACTGGACTTGGGAGAACTAGCTTCAGTTCTCCCATTCAGCAATGAAACACACTAGGTAACCCTGGACCAGTCCCACTCACTCAGACAAGGATGTTGCACACTTTCCATCTGCCTCAATTTGTCAGGGACAGTATCAATTAATCCTCCATTGTCCCACTTTTTCACCAGCTTTTAAAATATTCAAATTTCTCTTTCCTCCTCCCACTTTCCTCCTTGGTCTTCATCTTCTTCAGTTGCTGCAAACTGAGTTCAAAATGCAAAAATAGGTTTGCATTCAATTAACTCAGGAGTGGGGAGAAGAGAGGAAGAGGAAGAATCTTGTCCTTTCCAGTCAGCTCAGGCAAAAGGAAACTGCTGCAACCTCTCCTAGATGTGTGTTCTTTCTCATTAACAACGTTTGCTCTCTTGAGAACATTCTGATGTTGTTTTGCCACACATGTCCCAATTTTATTCTGTGTAATGCTGGAGGGTATGGTGTTGTGCTTATGAAGAGGGAAGGGAGAGAGTCCTGTCCACTGCCTTGAACTTATTGCAGGAGAGGCAGGATATACATGTAAATAATATATACAACCCACAGCATCACTGTATCTTCATCATGCCAAGGGGTCTACTCCAATTAAGTGCAAGTGGGAGATCAACATGAGGGGCCTCACTGATTAGAGGACAGGAATGAAGATGCCAGAAATAGGGCTGGCATCCACAGCCCTGCCCCTACTGTATATGCTTCTGTACCCTACCCAAGCATAAAAAATATTGTTGTGGAGAATAGGGATGACAGTTTTTTGCTTATTTCATTTTTGCATGCAAGAATCAAATCATTTCAGAATCTGCCCCCTGGCCAGTTGGGTGACATTATTAGAGCTTTTGTGTATTTTTCATGTTTTTCCCCCCCATTTTGGGACTTTTTTTGTGAAAAATACGTTTATGCAAAAACACTTTTTTTAATGCAATATACCAGTAAAAATATATTATGGACCCAAATCCTCTTGTTAGTTCTGACTAGAGTAGAGTCATTGACTCACTTGGCGATACCTACCTGTTGATTGATTGATTCAAGCTATCTACTCTAGCTGAGACTCACCAACAAGATTCCAGCAGTTTTATGCAAAGTTCCCATATTTTGCCAGAGTGTTTCATGTACGAATGTGTTGCTTTATACATTTTTGTGCAAAGCAAGAAGGAAACATGCTTGCTCAGTGAGGATGAGAAAATCTGACAGTATCCCATCCCAGTAAAAAGTCAGGGTGGAAACTAACTAACTCACTCATATAGTTTACATCCCAGTGGAGACACATCTCACAGGGCCAAAAGACTGGGATTTTTTGATCAACAGGAACGATCACCCAATAATGAGATTATGTGACAGTGAACTAATAAATTGGATGCGTACTGCTCCTTTTTTTATGTGGTTTTAATTGTGCCCATGCACACAGACAGATCACCCACCTATAGACTGCGAAGACAGGGAGGAGAGAAAAATGTACAAATGGCTCAATCTGGCTGCTTGCATTTTTTTTTTTTTTTTTTTTTTTTTTTTGTGCTGTTCTTAGGGGTTATGCTGATCCAGGAGATGTGGACCAAGTCAGTTTATTGTGAAATTCACAAAGAATGAATACCTTAAGTAAATAAAACAAGTCAAAATAGTGGCATTCTCTCCTGCAAAGATAGCATGCTGTAGATGAGTTGAAGAGTAAATGCACAGGCCAGGAATAATACGAGAAGCAATTTCCCCAGGATCAAGCAGTCAATCCTTGTCAGAAAAGGAAATGCATTCCAAGCCCTTCAGTCTAATATTCTTGCTGCTGGATCATCATATGTATGTGTGAAGATACAGAAAGAGGTTCCCCTACTGCTTTTTTAATCCGAAGCACAACACACACATATCTGCCAGATGCTAGAACTTGTTGCTTTGCTGATCTTCAGTCTTTGATTCTCTTCCATGTTCTCCCCTCAGAATTGTTTTGAGCTCTTCAATGCGAACTGCAAAGGACAGAAAATCAAAGCCTGCAAGACTGATGGGGATGGGAAGGTGGTTGAAGGCAAGCACCAATCCTACAAGATTTCTGCAGCCTCCCCAGAGGAACGTGACCAATGGATTGAAGCAATAAGGTGAGGGAGAAGACTATTGGGGTCACTTGGAAGCAGAAGGGAGGGGAAAAGCTAAGAGATAAAGAATATAACAGTATTCCTCAGGACAAAATCTGTTTTTCTCTGTATTTATATTCCAATTTTTTACCATCATGAGTCCAAGGCAGTGTATGTGTCTTCTTCCTCAGTGTATTCTCACTACAATCCTATCAGGCTGAGAAAGAGTGACTGGACAGTTTCATCACTCATTTTCCAACCACTATACCTAATTGGGTCTCTAGTGTTCATTTTAAGCCTCGTCCATGACTATTTCTCTCTCTCCCTCTGAAACACATAGATAGCAAACACACATCAATATTGTACTTTTCATTACCTGTTAACTCTTAGGGACCCATAACATAATGTGTGAATTGGCTACACCACTGAGCAGTATGACTGAACTGCTGTGAAAGTTCTGTCTACAGTATTTGGTCTATGATGCTGATTCAGACATGCAACACACAATGTTGTGTGCTGCAGTCACCAAGCGAGGAGCCCACATGTGTGAACCAAACCACAACATTCACATTTGGGTTCTGGGTTATTTTCAAACAGTGAGATGACAGTTAAGCAGCTTTGGACGATATAAGCTAGCAGGTACAGACAGATACAGAAGACCGGCAACACATTTTGAAGTTGCTGGCAAATAATTTTCTTCCCAGTAACCAATGAGACTCGAATATGAGAAAAGTATTATGAGTTCATTGGTAAAAACAGGTGACCCAGTTCCAATACAGATATCTGGAAAGGTATTAGCCTTCTGTTCTTCTTATTAGCTGCACCACATTCCACCTGCCCTAGTTCCTTCTCCCCTACAGTTTTGTGCTGATCACCAGGTTGTTCAGATGCTCCAGCAAAAATAAGAACAGCACAGCCAAATCTGACTGGCCCAGCATCCTCCTTGCCAGACAACCAGAGACCTTTAGGCAGGGCTATCCCAAAATGTCTTGCTGCTTGAAGCAAAGGGCAATATGGTACCCTTTCACCAATTCTCATACCGTACCAGCTTAACCAGCAGTTGAATCTTACTTTAATGTTGACCATGGGAAAGGGACCTCTGACTTATCTGAGGTCAGCAGACTAGCTTAGTGGAGAACAGAACAGTCTGGATTAAGCACAGGAAGGAAAAAAAGGTCTCCCTGAGAGAGGGGAATGGCCAAGAGACTTAGGAGGAACAGTTGGGAGGCAGCCACTGGTATGTCTCTGTACCTATCACCTAATGTGGTTGGTTCCCTCTGCCTAATGGTAGGTTGGCCACGCTTGTATGAAGTCTAACTTTGAGCAATGAAGCATTAGTTTCTCTTGTTATTAGCCCTAGCAATTGTTACTCATTCAGTGATGATTGCTCTGGAAAGTTAGATCCTTGAGAGTACACTCCCAGAATCCAAGAGATTCTGAGAGTTGTTTTTGGAAAAGCTGGCATTCCACACACTCTGTTAGTGGTATGCATTAATTCTAAGCATGGAAGTAGCTATCATATAGCCAGGTCTGTCTATCTGATTTACTGCAGCTTCAGGTTCCAAGCTTCCCTGTGCCCTGCAAAAGTGAGTGATACTTTGCTGATGCCAAAATCTTAAGTTCCTTTCATTTTTCTTCCTTCTAGAACAAGCATCACTCAAGACCCCTTTTATGACCTGGTTGCTGCACGTAAGAAAAAGATTGCAAGCAAAAAGTGAACCACTTTGGCTACTATATTTTTCAGCACTGCAAGAAAATGGCTGTTGTGGAGTCCTACCACTAAAAAGAATTCAAAGCATACACCTACTTACTGTCTGAGCAACAGGAAACAACAGTCACCTACTTCCTGTGTCTCTAGTGACTGACTTCTTTCCAATCCCAAAGCCGAAATCTGAAGAAGCTGAGGTGGTTGCAAGAATTGTGACTCATTTTCCTATACCAGTTAACAGGCAACATTTGCCAGCTATGGAGCAAACGCCATGTCTTTTGTATATTTAAAGCAGAAAAGACTTGCACACATGGACTCTTCTCCTGTCTGATCTGTTGACTCAGGGTATCTGAAATAACTATGCAGTCAGTCATGTAGTATATAATGAATTAATTCATTTGGAAGAACAGAATGAAGGATGAAGGTCACTAGGTGGGTGGCAAGGGAAACCATATAATGTGTGGGAGCCTTGCCAATGCAAGCACTTATATATAGTTGGCATTCTGAGCTTGGCACATGGTTCCTTTGAACCGCAGAACTGCTACCAAGCCTACCATAACACTGGCTTCTCAGGGCAGAATCTTCCAGCCAGGATCTGGTGCTGGAAGTATCATCCAGGGAGTAATTAGTTCTTACATTTTTCTAGGTGGCTGCCCTGTCAGTGATGGAGGAGACTGAAAACCTGAAAAGTATAAGAATGGATCGTGTACTTCATTCTTACTTTGCGAGAGTCACTGGTTCACCAGACTGAGCTCCATGTTTGAAACAATCAGAGCTTGGGTGAAGTTTTGGGCCTAGGGCTCACAGAATTTGTCAAATAGTGGCCATGCTGGCTGGGGGATTCTGGGAACTACCTTGTTTGAGCCTTTGGGGAGACATGAATTCATCATCTGTTTCAGCCACAACTGTGCTGTCACATGCATTATCCTCCCCATTGCCAAATTTCTCCTATGTAAAAATTGATATCTGAGTAACTCTTTCACTGGGTTACTGTGAAAACAAACTGGATTGTTGTTAGAGGGATAACTGCTCAATAAAGCAAGCATTGGGAGACTCCAAGCTTGCAGAATCTACTTTTTCCTTGATAGAATCAAGGAACAAGTTGTCTCTGAGTATGTGCTAAACCCAGAAATATGTGACTCATACTATTCCCAAAAGTTCACACAAGCCTTTGCATGTGAATAAACACTCCTGGTTCCCTGCACCCCAGTATTATTTTTCAGCAATGTAATTTAAGTAAATAAAGCTCTGTTTTTTAAAAAAGTTGCTATTGTTCCACGTTTGGGAATCAGAAATTCTCATAAATTTAACTGAAAATCACCCAGAGAGCCATCAGTAGATTCCAAACTACCTTCTGCCTGCCCTGTCATGTTTTATCTCAGTATAACACAATAACTAGGCTTCATGGATGAATCCAGAAAGGTTTTATTAAAGATTAGATGTAGCACAGAGACACCGCTTTTGTGTCAAGCACTTTGTTAAGCAAAAGTTCTATTTACATGACAATAAAAAAGAGTAAAAAAGTGAGGAGATGTAAAGATGCTTGTGTTGAATGTGCACAAAAAAAAAGAGAGAGAGAACAAATAAGGGTGTTTCCACCCAAAACCAGATCAAGCAAGGAAGGAATGCCAACTTTTCTTTGTAAATGAAATCATAGGAGGGGAAAACATCCTGCAGGTTTTTTTACACTTTCTGTTTTGATTTGTTTTGTTTTATCAGCACCAAACAGGAGTAGCAGGACTTGCTGTATCTCTGTAGTCCTTCCTCCTCAGCACCAGCCTTACCTCCCCACCCTTTAATATCTCAACTGCATAAACTGATGAGGCACGTGGTTTGCTTGCCAGATGTCTCAAGTTCAGTCCCTGGAATCTTCAGACAAAGCTGGCACAGACCCTTGTCTGAAGCCCTGGGAAGCTGTTACCAGGCAAAGATAATACAGTATTAGATGGACCAATGAGCGAGCTTGACGTTTTATTATACTCAGATTTATTTATTCATTTATTTATTCATCCGTGGTGCTGATATACCACATGATAAACTATCCAAACAGTTTACATTAAAATAAATGCATGGTACGGAAATAAAAAGCATTATAAAAAGCTATCTTGAAACAATAAATGAAATAATCAATAAAATAAACTGGAATGAAATAGTTTTTAAATATAGAGCAGCAGAAATCTTTACCCAAACAGAACAGTCATAGCATGCCTGGATAGCTAAAGTTCCCCGATCTCAGAGCCTTGAATCCTCTTTTCCAGTCCTCTGGCTAGCAGGAAGAATCTCAGGGAATGAGCATTGCCTTGGAAATTAAGTGTGTGTGTATTCTTCACTTCTTAGACCTCATGTTTCTATTTGAATGGCACACTTGGTATAACTGTGATTGCTGCTTACAGTATCATATTAAAGACATAACTGGGGGCTGCCCCTTGTAATGTTCATCCCTATGACATCACTGGGGTGTGTTCCCTGTCACATCAAAATGGGTTGCTTGTAGATCTCAGGATTTCCCCCTGAAATCTCAGGGCCTGTAATAGTCCTGACCTGTCAACCCTATGGAAGGCCTATATGAACAAATCTGTTTTCAAGAGGTCTCTTAAACTACTTGGGGAAGAATGTTGCTGAAAGGGTGAGCAAAGTCACTGTCAAGGTCCTCCTTAGTGATGCTACCCAATAGTATTCTGCTGGTTGCAGAACAACAAATTAGACAATGGGCCTTTCCGCACTGCACTGTTATAATACTATTATTCCACTTTCAACATCCTGTGGAATTCTGGGGTTTGCAGTTTAGGGAGGGACATTTAGAATTCTCAGCCAGAGAGCACTTTGGTCACAGTAAACTACAAACCCCAGAATTCCACAGGATGTTGAAAGTGGAATAATAACACTACAACAGTGTAGTGCAGAAATGGCCTTAGTAAAAGGGAGTTTCCTGTGTTACCACCTGATTGGTTGTAAATTAACTTGATGCCACCCAAAGATATAGAAAATGTGCTCTAAGGGGAAAAAAATTACATTTAGATCTGCATTTCAAATCTTTCCACTGCCACTGGATGAGTTTAGCCAAATCCCTTGCTCCTCTCCCTGCAGACAGAGCCCTGTGCATCCCTGATTCAGCTTGGGACAAGAGTAGGAGTGAAGGTTCAACAGCCTACCTCCACCATGCCATGGTTGCAATCCAGCTCAGGAGCCTTCCATGATTGTTTTAAAAAACCAGCCAAGCAGGAGCTGAAGATATAAATTACATTCTGCTTAATTTGTTCCTTAGATTTATTTCCCCATCATCTGCAAGCCTGGAATTTTACCAACTGATCTTTCAGGATAATTATCAAAGCACATGAGGGAATGATTAGAAAACTAACAAGAGTTTTTCTAGAAATTACAGCTCATATTGATTATAATCAAGGCTGTATACCTGCTGCAACACCACAACAGTAAGGTTAAAAACTATGCTACTTCAGTACAGTATGAAGTGGACTCAGAGCTGAATGTATTTAAAAAATCTGTTTTCACTTCAAAAAGAAGCAAGTTTGTCACCCTCGTGTTTACAAAGACTGCCTTGAAAACATGAAAATAGCACCAAGGAGTTGGAGGTATAAGCTTTAGGCTGCTGGCCTGTAGTTTCTCCTTTGGTGTGGAGTACAGACATAGTAATATGCCCGTGTTATTCTTACTGAGTTTCCCACTCTCCGCTAGCATTCTCATTCCATCTGGGTTCTGCACTAGCATATGAGACTTTTCTTCCTCCCAAAAAAATTGTTTACTTTTTTGTGTACATTGTTTCTTTGAAAATTCAAGCTTTTTATTAATCCTACACATGTTTCTGTAAGGTGTGCATTCTTGGGCAGACTAAAGAGCATTCAGCCACATTTCTCAAATGTATGCATGGGCTTCCACACCTTCCCCATCCTCCTATATGCATTAAAAGGTGTACAAATGTACAGCTTTTCTGAGACAAGATCTTATTCATTCCATAGGGAGTCTCTGGCTCTGCTAAATTGGGCTATCCATATTGAAATGGACATCCCACACATGTCTCCGAATACCTAGCAGGGAGTAACACATAGCCCTGATTACAATATCTGTTATGCAGTAGTGGTCTGATTGCAAGGGAGAATGTGAGAACTAGGGAGCAAAGGTTGTCTTGGCAATTCTATTCCCTCTTTTTTGGCTATTCGTGATTTGCCAAATAGGGTTCCCAGATCTTCTTGCCTCACCCTGGGTCTCAGAGTGATGGGGAGAAAATGCAGGGCAAGGGAACTGTCTTGAAAAGTATGCGTACCTGTATTTTCTTCATTTGTTAGACTGTGGTTTTCTTATTTGAACGGCATACTCTGTGCAGCTGTCATTGATGGTTAAAGCGTCATGCTTATCAACATCACCAGGACCCTGTCACATCATAACAGACCATCCTTAGGTGTCAGGTTTTGACCCTGAAATCTCATAACCTGCTTTTGTTTTACCATTTCCTGGCTTGCCTCACTTATTTTCCTTGCCTTTTTTTAATGCACTCTCTGCTCGGATCTCTCATCTCTCCTCCTGAAGGGGGCTCTGTCCACAAGGAAATCCATAGAGCAAATGCTTCTGAAGCCGCCTATTCAGCTGTGTCCCCCTCCCCTTTCTTTCTTTTCTTTTTTGGCCAATGCAACAGGGCAGCTGAATTAATTCCAACAGGCAGAGTGAACCGATCTTAGAGTCAAGGCACGTGCAGACCTGGGAGAAGGAACATGAAGGTTTTTCTTGAGTGACGGCATTGTGCTGCCTTCTTTCTTCTAATGACGACAATGCATTGAGAATTTTTCTCTGTGTGTGCATGCATGCGTTTGTGCTTAATTTAACTGGTTAGTGCTTGGAGTGGGTCTTATCTTAACAAGAGAATCGAGCCTACCTCATATTACCCTGCCCTGTGCGCGCGCACACACACACACAGACACACACAGAAATCCCTATAGGTTCCAAGCATGGGAACAGAGAGGTAAAACATTTTACCCAGCTGGAAATGAATCAAGAAAATGTGTTGAAAAGATTGAGTACGCCAGCAGCTTTCTTACCAGCCTGGCTCCAACCCAAAAACACTTCAGAACATTTGGACTTCCTCAATATATATATTTGCTTTTATGCTGTCTGCATAAGAGAAAAATAAGTCTATTGTGGGGGTCAGAGAAATCCAGTTGTGGCTGTTTGTTTGTTTATTCCTTCCCAGGAAAAGCTGCCTTCAGAGTTCCAGATCGAATGAAATCCAGTTCCATGTCTTTCCCTCCTCCTTGAACAGCACTTCATTTCAAATATGAGAAGGAGAAAAGAAACACCTAAATCAGATACGCCTCTTTCTAGCGTAGCCATGTTTCCTACTTTCTAGAGGATTGACCCCTGTTTGAAGAGTAGTCAATAGGTTGGCCTCCGAAGGCACCCCTCTAGACCACTAGCGATGGGGAAGATGGAGTTAGTGTCTGATTGGACACCCTGAGCCATGTTGAGCTACTAACATGTCTCAGTGAATCCAAATGTGGTTCTTCTCTAGTAAATATGCTTAAAATTGGAGCCTCAGGCAACTGAGTTTAGGACTCCCAAAGGCTGGTTTATATCTAGAAGAGAATCAAGGTGATGGAGAACAGGCTGCAGGAAGGGTGTGGGATGGAATATATTTATCAGTCCGCTTTCAGGAGCTTGAATGAACTCCAGGTATTTTATGAGAGATCACAGCCATTGCATGCAAAGTTTATATATTCTCTTGATGGAAAAGCACACAGGAGATACTGGTGCAACTCACTGTCTAGGTACAGCCTAACAGAGGGTAGCACCAATAACAGAAAGTAAATTTCTCCTAAGATTGGAGGAACTGGTTCCCCTGTTGGTGCAGATTGCAGGACTAGAACCGACTCATGGAAACTGCAGGGAAATGGATTTTGACTCTGTGTTAAAGGAAGCTTCCAACAATAAGACAGAACAGGGGTCTTTCTGCACTATGCTGTTATAGTGTTATTATTCCACGTTCAACATCCTGTGGAATCCTGGGGTTTGCAGTTTAGAGAGGGCCTTTAGAATTCTCAGCCAGAGAGCTCTTTGGCCTCAGTAAACTACAAACCCCAGAATTCCACAGGATGTTGAAAGTGGAATAATAGCAATATAACAGTCTAGTGTGGAAATACCCAGTGTCACTTGAGTTTGGGAACCATTTTTGGTGGTTTGGGAGTACATTTTGCAGTGGGATGGGGGTAATAGGAGGGATAATTTTGGAATCATTCTTTGACTAAAAAAAGGTCTTGTAAAAAAATGGGTGAATCTGTGCTGGTTCTGGGGATGTATGTGAGAGATATCAAGGCTAACAAAAAGGAGGTTAGTGTTGCAGGCAGCCCACAGACTTTATTTTCCCCATTCCCTTGATAAAAGCAGTTTGGTAGTGGAATTGACTTTCCTGCATAGCTCTTCTTTACTAGAAATATGTAAGTAGAGGTCAAATGTTCATCCTATCAGGAATATTCTAACTAGATCCCACATTGCCAATGTTGCACTGAGGAGGTAGCAGAACTACATGACATCTCTTTCATTTTAAATCTTCTGTTTTTTGGCTTTTTTTAAAATTTTGGTTAAGGATAAATAAAATAAAATAAAATAAAATAAAATAAAATAAAATAAAATAATGTCCTGATCCTATATTTCACTTATTCTGCAAATATATCTAACCTGTTCCTGTAACATACTAAGCAGAATACATATATATTAAGAGCATAGTTGTGAAACCTTCCTTCCAAGTACAATTGAACAATTGCAGTTGCTGGAGAAGGAGCAATAGCTTGAAATGCAACCATTACTCCTCACAGAAAACACATTTTCTCTTTCTCCCTACATCTAGGATGCTGGATGAGTAGGTCTTGGTATGCGTCCAGTTACATGAAGATGCAGTCAATAACATCTCCAGAAGATCTGAGCATCTAGATAGTGGTCCATCTAGTTTCAGTGCTATGTAGCATCAAAATTGAACTTGCTAACTTAGCTTCATTAGTTGAGCAACACAGATTGTATCCTGGGGGAAAGATGATTTACTGTTTTACCTCTTCATTGGTAAAAGGAAAGAACTGAAGGATTCTATTGTTACAGTGTTACACTATTCAATATGTACAGAAGCAGGGAGAAATTTCCCATTTGAAGAAGACAGGGAGCAAGCTCTGACTTAGTGCGCTGGTTTGTTAGAGAGCCAGTGTGCTGTAGTGATTCAAGTGTTGGGCTAGGACACCGGGGGACCAGGGTTTCAATTCCTGCTTAGCCAAGCAAACCCACAGGGTGACCTTGGGCACGTCACACTTTCAGGTTTAAAGGAGGTAATGGATCCTATTTGGAGCTGCCTTGCATCCCATTTGGAAGAAAGCTGGGATATAAATCCAACAAATAAGCAAACAGATAGTTGTACTGTAGAGATGCAAAAACAGAAATGATTTGTCATCATTTAAACTGATTTATAACACACCTCAGGAGCCAGAGTGGTACATTGATTTGAATTTTGGACCATGACTCTGGAAATCAGAGTTCAAATTCCTGCTCAGCCATGGAAATCCACTGGGTGACCTTGGGCAAGTCACATGCTCTCAGCCTCAGAGGAAGGCAAAGACAAACTCTCTTAGAACAAGTCTTGCCAAGAAAACCACCTTAGGGTTACCATAAGTCAGAAATGACTTGAGGGCACACAACACACACACACACACACACACACACACACACACACACACTATACCTCATATGAGTGGGAAAGATGGTAACCAAATGAACTGGCAACTTCATAGTCCCTGATATCCCTCTTTATGCTTCTTGGTGTTCACTGAGACATCCTGTCAAACAGAGGACACCTTGTGTTTACAAACTTTGATCAAGGTTAGTAACAGAGAGAGAACCAGCGTGGTATAGTGGTTTGAGCACTGGATTATAGCCCTGGGGATCAGGGTTTGATTCCCTGCTCAGCCATGGAAACCCACTGGGTGCTAGCACTAGCCCCCTCCACTTTTCCTATGCATTTTGCCATGGTGGGGAGTTACCCGAATTTGCCGGTGTATAAGACACACTGCTGTATAAGACACACCCCATTTTCAGAAGGCTTTCTTTAGGAAAAAGTGCGTCTTATATGCCAGCAAATACAGTAGCTCATTGTTTTTTGTTACAATTAGAGGTTTTGGCTGTATTCTCCTCCATTTAAGGGGAAGGATATTAATAACATCAATCTTTCCAATAGAGAACCATCTTCTGTAAAAGAGAGCACCTGACCACCCTATCCTGAGCTCAATGGTATATATAGCCTCTCTAACCACATACACGTTTCTCCATCTGTGCATATAGCAGCACATAATGCATTGTCAGGTAGTAAATTGGATGGACCGCTGGCTAGCTTGAACATGGTGCTGTCTGTGCTTTGGAGTGCAAGCACGCCTAGAGTCTCAAAAGGAAGGCTGACACTTGGAGGTTTTTTCCCCCTCTCCACATCAAGGACCTCTGAGTGCTGCTGGTAATTTATTTTCATAATAAATGTCTATATATCTTCATAAAAGGCCAGGAGGCAATGGGCATAAAGCAGAGGAATATGGCAGGTTCCGGCTTTGTCCCTCCTGCACCCTCCCCTCCCACCTCTGTTTATCAGCTCCTCGTTTGAAAGATAATACGTTTTTGAAAGAATTTGAGAAATCATTTGCCAGTGAGAGAGACTGAAGCTGGGAGGCCTGCCAAGGATTTTGTTCGGCTGAATCTATTGAGACGTGTAGGACAGGATGCAGAAAACATGCCACGAGGAAAGAGAATTGTGGATGCCTGTTCAAAAGAAAATGTTAAGCCAGGTTTGATAGGAAAGCAGGGTGGATGCACCCCCAGCTATGTTGGCTGCTGAGTTCTTGCGCAGAACCAAAGCTTGTACTGTGGCTGTGGTGCCTAGTATATTCTGGGGGTTGTCCAAAACCATTTCTGCACTACACTGTTATAGTGCTATTATTCCACTTTCAAAATCCAGTGGAATTCTGGGATTTCTAGTTTATGAAGGCCAAAGACCTTGCTGGCTGAGAATTCTAAATACCCCTCCCTAAACTGTAAACCCCCGGATTCCATAGGATGTTGAAAGTGGAATAATAGCACTGTAACAGTGTAGTGCGGAAAGGCCCATAGATTTCTTGCTGTATCTTAGCATTCTCATACTTAAAATTTTTGCTATTATTCCTGCTGATTCCTACTTTTTGTTTGTAAAATCCAAATTGTTTTTCTCATTGTTTTATACACATATTTGCATGCTGCCTCCAGGACATCTGCCAGTTAAACATCTTAAATCAACAATAAACACAATATAGAAGTATTGTAGATAAATAAACTCCAAGAAAGTTTATACGTCAGGACTAATGTGGTACAGTGTTTAGAGTGCTGGTGCTGGACTTGAGAGGTTCATGACCCCACTGGGTCATGAAACTAACTGAGTGACCTTGGATCACTTCCTATCTCTCTCAGCCTTATCCAGTCTTATAGGACTGCTATAAGAATAAAGTAGAGAGGTGAAGAGTCATGTGTGACCTATTGAGTTTATTGGAGGAAAATGAGGAACAAAATTAATTGAAAATATACTGTGCTCTAATTACATGCAGAAGACCAGATGCTACTGGTCTGGGTAGTATACAAATGTATACATTTGCCATCTTTAGTCTGGAGAAGTCCGATCTTTTCAGATCTAGGGCCTTTGTTTGTTTAGGGACTTCTTAATTTTTTAAAAAACATATATCAGCACCTTGGTAGTTCTTTGCAGCTGTACCTTAAGCAAGGCTGCACTATAGCAGTGGGTGTTAGTTGGGTGTAGTAAGAAAAGCTTGCCCAGTATGCTTTAAAACCTCATCATTGTTTGTTTTCTGTTTGCCGTCTCTTCCTTCAGAATGAAATTCCAGTATTTCTCATAAAACAGTTGATTGATCATCTTTTGTCCTGTCACAGTCTCTTTTCTCTACCTCTGTCTTGTGCTTTCTCTTCTCCTAACACTTGTAGTACAATTTTACTAGGACAAACTTTCAGGATGCTTTTAACTGGGTTTTTTTAACTATCACATATTACAAAAACTTATTATTATGCGTTTATTATTACAAAGTTCTGGTTATTTGATATATTATAATTAACTCGATTTTATTTTATAGTGTCAAAGTTTAATTTAAAGTTTATTCCAGTTAACAGGATAAAACAACAGGTTCAGTTTTAGCACAACTATCTGTCTCTATAAATCCAAAGGAGAAAAATGTTGTCCTTCTCTCTCTTCCCTTGCAACATTGCTTTGTTTTTTCCTACTGTTTTACTTGAACTAGGCAAATAAACCAATATATGGTTTAATATTTGCATGCAGTTAAATTTGATGCCCAAACACATGCTAAAGGGAAAAATCTTAAGATTACTCCTAATGCGGTACATTACAATCTATACAATAGGTTTACACTGCAGTGTTCATACATTATAATTTTGGCATCTCTTTTAGAAGAGTGAATCTAGTTAGAAACTTATTCATGATTCTTATGGTACTTGAGGTTGTTGATCAATATTTCAAATTCTGCTTGTAAGCTCTTGGTTTAGAGGTGATGGCCACTCAGGTTGAGAAAAGCTATTTCATTTGCAAAATTGCTGAGGGCTTGCAGTGGAGTTAAGCTGCCTTGACATATATTTTGATTAGATCTAGCAAGCCGTCCTCTCAGCAAGTTTCCTACAATAACCACACTTGCCTCACAGAGATGTCCATTAACTGTATAAACATTGGGGAGTGGGAATAGAAACTGGGATAGCACATTCTGGTCTCACCCTTCCTTGGCCCCAAGTACCAGTTGTATAAGACCTTGTGTGTACAGTACGTAGGATCTGTATATATTATCTGTAACTGGGGAAAAAATTTATTGGATTTGAGTTTCTGAATACAAATACCCTTTTCATACCTCCCAAAAATGATAGCAGAATGCAATGCACGGCATTTCAGAAATCCATATCTTTGCAAGGCCCGGAATGTATTTGGAAGAGGGAAATGTATTAAAAGGATACCTATGTTTCCAAAAGGTGCATGAATAAAACTGCATTTCATTAAAATACGCACAGAAGCAAGCTTTGGTCAATGCAAAACATCTGTACAAGAATGTGCCCATCTAAATGTGTACATTTTGAAACATGCACATCAAAATATGTTCAAATTTCCATGCAAGGGGGGAAAAGGAAGTCTTACAATCTGATATGTAAACAGGATGGAATAAGAGGGCAGGTTGAAAATGGAGAAACTCACCAAGAATGAGACTGACAGATATCTATCTACAGCATCAAGATCACCTGTGTAGACTTAATACTCTGTAAAAACAGGACCTTGAATTTGTGGGGGTCATGGCTGACCAGGAGATTAGATCATCCAATCTCCTACCCCCCAAAATTAATTTGTTTGCTTTGTGAATGTCTGCAAAGGGTGAATAGACAAGAATCCCCTCTTCTGCACTGAGAATTTGTTTGCTTCGTGAATGGCTTCACAGGGATTGGTTTCTAAAACTCAGCGGAGATAAAACTGAGCACAGAGCAAAGTGATGTGGGGAGATCAGATTTAAATTCTAGGAAGGCAAGAGATAGCAGCCTCTAATATAGAGATAGCTGGCAGGTCTGCCTTAGTTCAAGTGGCTTTTTGAGCATCAAAAGCTTAATTCTGTCCCAGCGAGGCTGTGGTGCACTGAGTGATTGAGCAACGCTCTCAAGTCCAACATGCCAGAAGCACTTTGTTACCATATTGCCTTGCTATACAGTGCAACCAAGGGGTACCAGATGTCTTTATGTACTTAGAGGAAAAGAAGCAAGCCAAGGCCATTCACTTTGTAAAGAAATATACAGCTGAACTTCAGAGTTAGGTCTGGCACTGTGCAGATCAACAGCACTCAGATTCTGGATTGAGCCAAATGTAATGTCAAGGGAGATGACGACAAAGAAAGACAAGCTGGCAAAGGGGTGGTGGAGAGAGGAGAATGGTATGAAGATGGAAAGAAGGATATGGGAAACAAATGTGAGGGGCCTTAATTCCAAGGTAGAGCAAGTGTTTTGCATACAGAATGTTCCATCGCCAAGTATGGCTGGCAAAACAGCTACCTGAAAATTTGGAAAATTGTTGCCAATCCAGATTGACAATAAAATGTTAGATGGGCCAATGGCCAGACTGAGGACATATCCAGACTGATAGAAAAGCCTCAAATTCTCCTCCTGTTCTTCCAGATTTTTAACTGGGTCAAATAAACCAACTTGGGGAGCTGGTATAAAAAGTCTCTGATCATACCAGGAGCTGACAGAAAATATTCTGAGATCAATAAAACTTGTATGGACTTCCAAAATAAAATTGGAATGAATAGGAACAAATCCCGGCACTTTCTGGTCTTTTCAGTGCACCCACAATTTGACGTGTCCTCAATTTAGACAACTTCTATGTTTCTAATTGAATAGCAGAGTAAAACTGGATTCAGTTTACAATATGAACAATAGTGAATAGATGCTATCACAAGGTTCAGTGTTACAATGCTGAGCAATGGCTTAATAGTAGAACTTCAGTTTGAGAATTGACCCACTTAACCCCTTGCTAATTGACTTTCCAAAAATTGATTAATACAGCAACATATTAAACAAAACCAGTGCAGGTATTTATTTTCAATATAAGAGCTTCTAAATACTGCAGATTGTAGCTACCCTCTCAATAGAGGCACTCTCTCTTTGCTATCAGCTTTTCTAAGATAGCTCTAGGGGTGAGATAGATAGATAGATAGATAGATAGATAGATAGATAGATAGATAGACAGACAGACAGACAGACAGACACACAGACACACAGACACACACATTTGCACTAACTAATAAAAAAGGATTATTTTTGTTTTCCTTCAAAACTATTGTATAAGCCCTACATGCATCTATGCAGATTTGATCAGCCAATTACATCCATAAATTAAAATGCTTTTGATTAAGCACCAAGATTTCTTTAATCAGTGATAGTTATTATTATCATCAATCTTCTCCAAAGGCTGTAAGGTAGGTATATACAACCTATCTGGCCCCAGCATGAGTCCCAGTTTTGAGGAAAAGATGAGGTATAAGTAGAGAAATGCAATACATCATGGCATCTGTCTCCAATTCTACCTCCTCCATTTATGGCTCTGGGGAACATTGGGCCCTCCAGATGATTTGGGTTGCAGTTCTTACCAGCCCAACCCAACATAGGTAATGGCAAGGGATTGTGGGAGTTGTGGTTTTATGTATTCCAGCTATGCTATTAAAGGGTCTCCAGCCCTGACCGCTTATAGGGAATTGACAAGATGGTCTTGCCTAGGGTTAGCAGATCTCATGGTCTGGCCCTGAATCTCTAGAATTTGTGGTTCATCTCTAGGAGGAAACACAAGTTATCCAGTTTTGCTGAGCTCAGCTCTGGGCAAGAGGAAAGGGCTGAGTAGAACTCTGCTGCTTAGCTATTACAGCAAGAGCTTACTACAATTTTGCAAGGCTTAATTGACTTGTTGCTACAACTAGCAAAGACTCTCCTGCATGTGTGTGTGTGTGCGCACGCGTGCGCGCTTTATTAGCTTCCTCCTTCCCTCCCAGTCATTGTGGCATCAGGGTTCACCCTCCACTTTGCTCTGTATCCAAACAGGAAAAATATGTTGACAAGCTGAGAGCAACTGTCTTGATATTTAATACACAATGCCATTTGACCCATAAACCTCAGGGCCTGAGATGACCTGAACTGACAACCCTTGTCTTTTCAGACTTCTGCCTTTGTGTACCTTGGCTGTCTGTTGTCAGGGGCCTGCAAGCCAAGCTACTTCTTCACCCAGCGCTTTTAAAGCTTTTAAAATGCAAATATTTACTGTCCCCACTTTTAATTTTCAATCATTTATTTACACTACTTGCAAACTGCCTGATATTAAAATCGCTAAGCCATTTCTATTAAAATGTAAATTTTGTCTTGAAGGAGAAGGAGCTGCAAAGCTCTGATCTAGTGCCAGGCTCCAGGTTCAGACAGAAACTAGTGGCAACGGGGGCCTCTCATGTCTCTGAGGCGGTGAATCTGTACCAGGTTTTAATTCAGATTCTAAAGGAGCTACCCAAAGTGCTTAAACTTATTGCTAAACACTTAAAGTGGACTCACTATTCCATGAACATGGAAGCCACTAGCTTCTAATAATTAGGAACCCTTGTGGATTCTCTAATGAATGTCCAGTCCTGATTGTTGTTTGCTCTGGAAGATGATGCCTGCAGTTGTACTGAGCATTACTGAGGCTTGAACCAGGTAGAAAGGAGAAGATCCTCTTTCTCTGCATCATGGTTTGAGAAGAAATAAGTCAGCAAGTAGAGTTAACAGTGCTGGCCTTTCTAGCCTTTCCACAGTTCAAAGATACAGCCCCTATTCAAAATTTAATCTGCTTCTGAAGTGCAGAAAAATCACTGACATAGAATGAATCTGTGCTGCCATGTAGAACCTGTGTGAGAATACTCCTGCACATACGGAGACTGAATCGTGTTCTGTATCCTACCCAGAGACTTGTCCTTCTAGGAGAGGCTCCTCTGGTGGGCACCCTCCACATGCATCAGACCATCTTCCAGCCCAGTGACTGGGAACAACGGGAGCTGTACTCCAACATGTCTGACGAACACTTAACTGAAGGAAGCTACTGTAGAAGCAAATGGCTGTATTGTGCTCTGATGTGATCCTAAGTCTATTGTCTTTCTTCCTTTCTCTTCTTTCTCCCCACTGCTAAGCCCCCACTTGAAGCTGAAAAGGAGCAATGTAGTCTCCCACTTCCCCTTGCTGAATCTGGATGGCCAGACTAAGAAATGTGTCTCCCTTGTGGGCATTCTTGTCACAATGGCCCCAGCCTTGAGCTCCCACTGGCCTGAGTCTAAGCTCCAGCTAAGCACCAACGCAGCTCCTCTCTAAGTGGCTGTGACAGGGATGTGCCGCAGTGTAATCTTGCTACGCCATTCCCAATTTGCCCTCTTCTCTTTGATGATGATGAATGGGACCTGTCCCACACTCGGGGAAAGGAAAAGAAATTATATATGACACACGCATGCACACGCACACCCTCCTGTATCTCTGCTAGAGAACCCTTTTTCCCTGCTACAATCACACACTGAAGTTTCGGAGGCAGGCAATGAAAGATGAGGCTGTTCTCCTGAAGAAAAAGTAAAAACTCCAGGCAAAGGTATGAAAGAAAAGGACAGGCTACCATCTGCTTAGCTTGATATCTTTCTCTATTATCTCTGCCTTATGTTTGACCCAAAGGACCAAATTCAACGTGATGACATTGCACGACCACCAATTGCATTAAGGGTGACCCCCAATAGTATGTACAGACAAAAAAGAATGATCCAGAATAGGACCCCGGTGGGATAGATATTGTTGCTGTAGTGTTATCAGATCAACCTCACTTTCCCTGCCATGGCATCCTAATGTAATCCTAATGACATGTAGTGTTTTGAGGTTTGCTTTCATATAACCCCCTGTAATTCACCATGCCCTATTATACCAGTTTATCTGCTGTTTGCTGCCATTTTTGCAGTGTTTTGCTGTTTGATGCTATGTAATACATTTAGTGCCTTTCTGTCTGGTGCCATGTAAAAGGGTCTGGAAGGGAATTGCAGAAACTGAATGAGAAATCAGTGTTTTGGAAATGAGGGTATGTTGCCATAACGAACGTTGATAAAGAGGAGAACAAACCCAAACACAAGACATTGGCTGAGAGGAAACCAGCCTGGGAAAAGGAGTTGTTTTAATTAGCAGGCAAATAAGGGCCTCACATGTGCAAATTGCTAATATTATTGCTTATATTGCTCCAATAGGGCTTTTAGTCTTGGCAATGGTCTGAATGTGTAGCTGTTACTTCACTGTTTTGCATAAAGCTTTGGAAGTTTCTAAGCCTGTTTTCTGGGACTGGAGTTATCCTGTAGATGACAACTATGCTCCTAATCTGGATTGACCCTCTCACTCTGAACCTCTTATTTGCTTTGGAAGCAGTATTTCTATTGGAAACTATGATTGCAATCCAACATATCCTCAGCATTGTTTAAAAATCCACATGTGAAGATGTGCTACTCCCTGCAGAATAGCAACATTGTGCAATACATTAGTGGGTGCGTGCTGTTGTGCAATGTGCAGTCTTGCTGTGTGGGTATCACTTTTTCCACTTCTGGCAACATAATACATATGTTGCACCACGGCAAAGAATTCATTTTGCTTGTATAGGATTACTTACACATGAGTATATTAGTAACAGGATGCCAGTCCATGTTCCATTGTTTTTTGGTTTTTTGCCTCCAATTTTCCATGGTCCCTTCTACATACAATTATAACATTATTATTCCACTTCAATGTCCATCACATCATCCAGTGCAATCCTAGGATGTGCATTTTAGAGAAAGGTATTTAGAATTCTCAGCCAGTCAGTTCTAGAGCCTCACCATTTTTCTTACATATTTGGCCCAAACAGACAATTTTAGGGTCAGTAGAGGTCTTTTTTAAAATATAGGAAGCTTTTTTAAAGCCTCTTCGGAGCTTAAAATGGCTTATGAGTCAATAATGTTGTTACCCTGATTCCTGGGGGTCCCAGGAGGGACACCTAAACGCGCTCTCAATTTTATAAGTTGGGAAAATTAGCCAAGAGCACAGCCTAGCGATACGAGAGGCAGGGTAATGTAGCGAGATCTTGAACCCTATGTTTACGGGGTCAGGCCGAGTCAAGGAGCACACAGAAGTTGAAATAATAAATGTTGTTTTATTAAAACACAATCAAACAGTGTATGCAGCACACTCACACAGATAACTAAGGAAATAAAGGTTGGAGTGGGATAGAGGGGTTTTTAGAGGAGTTGTTGGTTTGGGTAATACTTCACCTGTCCTGAAGCCCAGTTAGAAGCGGAGAAGCTGGGGAGCGTGGATCTCAGCAAGTGGGACTGAGGGGAAGGCTCACTGGACAAAGCGACAGCAAGGCGGGATGGAAGCCAAGAGCGATCCAAGGAAGCGCTCAAAGTCAGGGGTTTTTATAAGGAGAATTGTGACCGCAGGCTAGTTCGGACTTGGGGAAAACAATGAGTTTGGGGCTGGAGACAAAGCTTCCGAAAGGTCAGAATTTGAAAGATTGAATTATAGCCAAATTGTCAATAGGATAGCCAGTATGCAAACGCGGAGTGCTTGAGCATTGTATAGTCAGATCATCAAGCTGCCAGCGTGGGGCAGAGGATCTTTTGAAAGTTGCGTGCATGCCTAATTGAGGTACTTGCCTTGAGGTCTCCTAAAGCTGCAAGTCAGCTATTTCTGGCCTGCCTGTATTGTGTTGGAATATTACAGCGATTATCGGCCAAGCCTGCATGCGTGCTTGTCCGGGGGCCTCGCAAGCACGTGGAGGGGACAGAAGGCCAAATTATTGATATCAAAAGATATCTTTTAACATCCCCCAAGCTCGGGCTAGCAATGGTGGTAACAATGTGATGCAAATGTCCCCCATGCCCTAAAGGGTGTTTGAGTATGTAGGGGGACAAAAACAATTTTTAACTTTTTTTTTTTTTGGCAAGGAGGGTGTGGCAAGGGGAAGGGGCAACTTTTTAAGGTCTCCTTGTGACCCCTAGTCTCCAACAGTTGCCTTAGCCTGGTGATTTAGAGATTGTTATATTAGCCTACCATAATCCCATCTGATGATGAGATTGTGGAAATTATGTTCTACCATATCTGAAAGACATCAGATTGTGCAGTTGTTCAAAAGCAACATCATCTTTGTGGCTGGAAAGGAATGAGGAAAGGAATTTAGTCATCTGTTATTATGTGTTTCTGTGGCTATACACACATGCATGTATATTACTGCATATGCATCAGTGCATCATAACATCAGTAAATTGTGTACACGTGCATAGGATCTTTTTGACATTGAATTCTGAGAACTGAGTAACAAACATCTCACATTCTAATGGCTAAAGAAGTTAGAGACTATGGATGAAGTCTGAGAAAACAATTATTTGTTTATTAAAGCAGAATTAAAGTGAATTTAAGTCATACATCAGGGAAGTAGAATTACACATCCAGCAGACATTAAAATGGAGAAGATTAAAAGATAACGAGCATTTAAAAATCAGCCATCCATCTAGAGACCACTAGATAACACAGAAAATTGTCTCTGTGTTAGCGAGACTAAAAGGACTGGTGGTGGTCTAGCAAGAAAAATGAATTTAACACAGTCTTAATTCAAGCATTAAGCATCCTTTCAAGCAGACATGATGCTGCATCCAGCAGATAAATGAAAAACTGACTGCTAAAGGGGGAGGCAAATTCCCGCCCAAAAATATGGGGAAGAAAATATAGATCTGAAGGTTGTTTGGTTTGAAGAAATCACGTGTGGGGCCTAATTTTTTTTTAAAGTTCCAGTATAACAAAAGCAGGGAAATAAAAACACAAAGGCAGAAAAAATAACCACATTAGTCATCGGGTTCCATAAAAGTTGACCCAATGCCCAAATATAAGCCTATTTGTAAATTTTGTCTATATATCATTCTTTCAACTGGTGCAAGCATTGTTAGATCTTCTGAACTGAATCGTATAAAAAACATCTTTCTAGCAATGAGGTATCAATTCTTCAGGAGTCAAAAGGCTGTGGAAAATCCACTTCTGTTGGCCATTTGTTAGTTTCTAAGAAACAGGTAAATAATTCAAAAGAACATACACACTCCAGAACATCAAGGAACTTTCCAAAACCAAATTTACTCATGTAATTACTTCTTCACAAAATGTAGCTACGATCGGACAACTCCAAAACATATGTATTAAGGAAGCATTAGTATTATTACCATTTCCAACAATTGGCTGATTTAGAAAGACCTTTCTTGAATAGACACTGTGATGACTAATATACACAGTAGAGTAAATTCTGCTGTCTAAGGCCATTTTCACACTACATAATAGCACTGTTACAGTGCTATTATTCCACTTTCAACATCCAGGGAATTTTGGGGTTTGTAGTTTACTGAGGCCAAAGAGCTCTCTGGCTGAGAATTCTAAAGGCCGTTCCCTAAACTGCAAATGCCAGGATTCCATAGGATGTTGAAAGTGGAATAATAGCACTATAACAGTATAGTGTGGAAATCACCTAAGACACAGTGGGGGATCTATAGCCATACTAGATATAGACATTAAAACCAATGGCCATTGATTTGTCAGAACTGGATGTTTCAGTTCTTTATTCCATTCTTGCTGTAAACCTTGCATGTTATATTTATTTATAGATAACAGAGATTTATACTGTAAATATAAGTTACCATATTTGCCAGTGTATAAGACACACCAGTGTATAAGATGCACCCCATTTATATGTCAGCAAATACTATTTACCAGCATATGACACACACTGGTATATAAGACACACCTCATTTTCAAATAGTACTTTTGGGGAAAAAGTGAGTCTTATATGCCAGCAAATAGGATATTGGTTAATTATTGATTTGGATACTCTGCTGGCCTCAGTTAAACTTCTCTGATATTAAAGGAACCTCAGATACATTTAAAGCTTCAGGGCTAAAATCTGGACTATAACAAACGTTTCACTAGCAGGTATTGCCATTTAGCTGATAGAGCTGTTCAAAGGACTCTTGTAAAGATTGAAAAGGACAAAAACTCATCATCAACACCAATTATCCGGATTTAAGGTAACAATCCCATTGTTGACTCATACCTTCTATAAAAATGGTTCCTTACCAATTTTCAAATTTGTATTCGCCCATAAAGTCAATTTGGCATGAGTGTTTGGATCAAATTTAAATTGACGAGACAATATTTGCCACACAGTTCTCACTGCTGAAATTATTGGCAAAACACTGTCTTTAGAGTCCAAGAATGACTATGGCAGATTACTTACTTTAAGTGAGTATATCCAAAAATTAATACAAGATAACAGAGATGCCCTACAATATAAGATCTGGAAGGCTGAAAGCTCCCTATTTGTTAGGAATTTTTACCCTTTTCATTGAAATTCCAGGAGGAGATGAGCCCCACCTGAATCTCCTAAACAATGCATTTAATTTTTGAAAATACTTGCGAGGTACAGGTAGAGGAATTCCATGAATGAAATAAACATTTCTAGGTACAACGTTCATTTTAATGGTATTTACCCTATCCCACAGACTCATCTTTAAGCCCATTCATCTCTCTAAATCTTGTGCAATATCTTTTATGAGCTTACTTATATGAAAATGAATCATCTCAGATAAGTGCCTAAAAATAATTATACCCAAATAGGTAATAGAACTTGAGCAATGTCAAACTACCACACTTTAAATATGATTTAAATATGCTAGAGTCCATCTTGTCTCCCACTGGCAGTATTCTGACTTGGACCAGTTAATTAAATACCCAGATATTTTACTAAAATTATTAATCAATTTCAACAAAACAGGGATTGACTGCTCAGGCTTTGAAATGAACAACAAAAGACCAATTTTAAATTCGAAACCAAACATGTTCGACCATTGATCCTGGAATCTTGTCTCATAGCACATGCTAAGAGTTCCAAGCACAAACTGAATATCAATGGAGACAATGGAAATATAGATCTGAAGCCTTTTTAGTTTTGTGAAATCACATGGATATCTAATATTCAAGAATGGATGGGATAAATTAATATTCAAGGATGGGAAGAGGAGAGTGTTCAAATCAGCAGTTTTGATCCTGGGGTGATTTAGGTGGGAAGGAAGCAAGTTTTAGGAATCACATGAGAACTAGTAGAACAAATGAAGATGTTCCTGAAGATAGCAGAGAGAGGGATTTAAAAGAGTGAGAGAAATTTTCAACTCTTAGGAATCCTCAGGCCAGGGATAGCCAAGCACAGCTTTCCAGAATTCCCAGCATTCTTCACCCTTGGCTGTGCTAGCTATTGCTCCTGGGAGTTACATTCCAACAACAACTTGTAGGGTGTAGTTTGTCTGTCTTTGTTTTAGGCTTTGGAGCAAGTTGATGGGAAGTAACAGCTGCAGAGAGGAAAAAACAACCTGGCAGGATTGTAGAGAATGTTAAAGGACAGAATCGGAGAACAAGTATCAAAAATTAGGGTTCCCAGATCACTCCCACTGTCCCAGGTCCTGCGATTTCAAGGACCAAAGCTGAAACCTAGGGATAACCCCTTGTGATGTCACAAGAGGTAGGCCCTGGTTAAGCCATTAAGCATGATAACTTAGGCATCAACCACAGTTAATAAAGAGTATGCCATTCAAACAAACAAACAACTCCAAGACTAACAAATGAGGAAAATTCATACATACATTTGAAGGCAATGATTTTACTCTGAGATTTCGCCTTGTCCTGAGGGCTGAAGAAGAGCGTCCAGGCTTTGAGATCTGGGAACCCTACCAAAAATCTATAATAAAGGAGAAAATTTTGAAGTTAGAAAGACCTAGGTGAGAGAGTAGAAGTTAAACACATTACTTCTAAGTCCTAGAGAAAAGAGGAGACATCTCTTGAGGAAGAAGTAAGAGAAGCCTTCATGGAATCAAAACATTCTAGAGTCTAGAACAGCCTTTTCCAACTTGGCATGTTCCAGGTAATTTGGACTACCATGCCCACCATTCCCAGAGATCATAGCAATTAGCCAATCACTACAAAATCTAGCCACCAGTCTACTCCCCTGAACTACAGCACTCTAGTGCCCTTTAGCACAGAATCTAAATGCTTCACCAGATTTCAGATCCAGGATTCTGTAGGATGGAATCACGCCATTTACAATAGTATGAAAACAACTGTAACTGTGTAGTGTACATATATTCTAAGAATGTTAGAACATTCTATATGACATACACATGGTTCTATCCTCCTACAGAAAGGAATGGCCTAAGGGGTCAGGAAGACTGTGGTTCCCACCTCCAGCATCTGCTGCCTGAGGCTATTGCTTCACTCTGCCTGACAGGAATGTATGCAAGAGTCCAAGAAGATCTTATTGATCTTACTGAGTTCACCAAGAGAGGGAGAAGGTTCAATAAGAAGAGGATGACTTCTACACAGTCCTCCTTGCACATTCACAGGTTTAGATTTCACAGATTTGATTATTCATGAGGTGTGCACATGCCTTCCACTTCATTTTTCTCCTCCCATCCCTTTGCATTCTGCCTAGCACAGAGAAGGAAGGCAAGTATGCCCAGGCAGAAGGCAAGGGAATTGCGGGGAGGCACACTTGTGCCTTACTTTTGCCCTTCAGTGTTCCCCCTCCCATTCGTTTGCCTTTTGCCCAGTGCTGAGATTGCACACCAAGGCAAAAGACAAAGGACTGGTGGGGGGAGCCCCAGAAGGTAATGGGAGAGAAAGCATGGGGGGGGGGTATTTATTATTTTTTGCACTGTCATGAGGGTTCCGTGTCCCAAACCATTGTGAAAGTGGAGGAGCCACTGTACTCTTTCCTGCCTAGAAAAAGGCAATGGACAGTTTGGATAGATCTGTCTTGGGCCTGAAGATACTTCACCATCCCCTGCAATTTAGTTAAGCCATTATGTAAGGTCCAGCTTTGGGGGTCCCCGATATCATTATGGTTTGGATGGGCACCATAGCTAATTGGCATCATATGTAATTGGCAACACACTTTAATTGGCACTAATATCAAATTCAAGCCTGAGAGGTGACAGAGAGGTCAAACCGATCGAGGGAAAGAATTTCACTGTAAATGTGAGAAGGAAAGGTCAACTCGAAACTTCCTCCAGGTCACACTGAGTCATTTGTCAGGCAAATACACACCATTCCTTTGGATAATAGGCTTAAATAGAAGCTGGAATTTTCCAGGGAATCCAACTGTGAAAAGCCCACCAGGACACTGATTGACAGATATCCATCCCTTGTGCACCTGGACTCCTTCCTTTTTCCTCATAGCACCCACAACAGACAGCTATTACAACATCCATCATGTCTTTGTCAATCAAGCACAAAGCCCATCAACAGGCAAAAGACCCACTGTCCACAACAGGTTCCCTTTGTCTTGCATCTGGAACCTTCACTGCCACAGGCTATTTTCAGGTATAAATACCCCTGATTTTAGGATGCCCAGTGCTGTCTCTCGAAGATCTACCCATCACTCTGTCCGTCTGGCTCTTGAATGAGAAGTGTCCTTAGGTCATACTTAAGCCAAAACACATTTCTGCTCTTCACTACTCTTCTGGATTGGTAATTATAAATCCTCCCAAACCCCTCAGCCTCTCTATAATTTTTCCTCCCTTTCTCTTTCAGTTAGCTCTTGTATGAATGTGTGATTGTGTGTATTTTGTGTACATACATGAGTGAATTCCCCTCAATAAAACACTGTGATTAAACATGTTCCTTGGGTTTTTGCTTGGTCTGACCCTGTAAAAATTGGGTTGAAGGTCTCGCTGGGTTACCCTGCCCCTCGTTCTGCCAAGCTAGTGCTCCACTATTCCCCCAGTCTTTGCATTTTTTGGAGCAAATCAAGGTGTCCCCTAGGGGACCCCAGAAGTCAGGGTAACAATTAAACAAAAAAAGACTTGAGTCCAATTCTTTCTCTCAGTCTCAAAGGTGCTACAAGATCCCTTTGCATACTGATCTAGACTTACATGGATATGTCTTTGAATTTAAGTCCAATTGTTATTCCCAATTGGACTAGTCCAGCTGAATCAATGGGAAATTGCTACACCAACATACATGCAAATCAGGTTGATTCAGTGAGTCTACTTTAGTCGACACTAGCAATTGAATTTGTTTCAGATGGAGAAGCTCCTACCACTGCTATTTTCATTTCTCTGTGGGTCTTCTCCTGTCCCCAGCCTACCTGCCCACGGTAGTCCACACAGCTGCAGCATTATTGGAAACTGGAAATATTATTGTCCTGGACTACAGCTTCCAGTATTCCTCAGCTACCAGCCAGTGCCATGCTAGCTAGGAGATTCTGGGTCTTATAGCCCTACAGGGTAAGTTTTCAAATCTGTGTTTATTATTAGAATAATGCAAAAAAAGCTATGTGCATTCTGCATGTCTTCCTTTTAGCACACAGTAATGAAAAGACAATAAATCTTCTGCAGTAAAATCTGCCTCAACCAAGCCGAAATCTGTACAGCCTCTGCTGGGAAAACCATTTGACAATTTCCCTCTTGTCCCAGGTCCCTATGTGTACAGACATGAATGCCAGTTATATAGAATGCTTGAGACAGTCAAAGCAGAACTAAGTCGGGTTCCAATTTTGTTTCTAATTGGTGATATGAATATTTACTGCTTTTAAGTAGGCTTATCAGAGAAAACCATTCTCTTGATAGCCAAAAGGGCCATACCATTCTCCCTTTATATGTGTGTGTCTTTCTGTCTCTTCCTCGTCACTTTTCCCCTTGTTCATAATCATTGAAATAAGATTAGTTTTGAGAGTGAAAATTAACGATGTAAATCTTCGTTTATTTTGTTCTTGCACAGAAGAACAAATAATTTCAAATGCTTTCCCCCCAACTGGGCACGGCTGCCTTTTTTCCCCCAGTGATTATTTGCAACTTCAGTACTTTTCTGTGAACAATTCATTTGTGTGAAAACCTTCGGGTTTACAAAAAAAGGTCTAGAGAAAAACAATGTGTTTTTTTCTAAATACACTTTCTGCACATTTCATTAAAAAAATGTACAAAGGGATAGGGGGTTGTATAAGAACCAAGGTTTTGCACAAATATTTTTACAACAAAGTCCAAACAAATTTGAGGGGATGTCTCAGAGTGTCAAGTCATTGGCCTTTTCCGCACTAGCCTGTTATAGCGCGATGATTCCACTTTCAACATCCTATGGAATCCTGGGGTTTGCAGTTTCGGGAGGGGCCGGCCCTCCCGAAACTGCAAACCCCAGGATTCCATAGGATGTTGAAAGTGGAATCATCGCGCTATAACAGGTTAGTGCGGAAAAGGCCATTGTTTCATACTGAGGGCAAAATGTCTGTGAGCATCTTTCTTTACATCCCTAATAGAGATGGATAAGAACTCTGTTTCATTCATTTTTTTATACAAACTTTCCATATTTTGCTAATTTCTTCATAGGTTTGACAGAAAGAACACGAGATTTTTAAAAAGTGAATAAAAGCCAGAGTGATAGCAGAAGTTAGTTCTCCGTCCAGGTGCTCAGTGTTGACGGGCATATTTAAGGCTTCTGTTCCTCCTTCCAGTGGTTTTTTATCTTTCAGTCAGACTTGAATTTCCGAGGTTTGCACACAGAGGACACCACCAAATAAAGAACAGTACCCACTGTAAAGTGAAATAAATGACCATCTCACTATCAGGCAGAGAAAGGTCTGCCTTCTCCTACTATTGAGACCATCGTCTCCTGCCTAAGAGATCATCTGTGTCAGGGACAGCACTTGAAAACCAAGGCCCTTTCATACTATGTAATTGTAGCACTACAACTCCATTTTATCTGCCATGGCTACAGCCTATGGAATCCTGGGGTTTATAGTTTGGAGAAGCACTATTGGTTTCTGGCTGAGAATTCTAAATTGCTGTTGTGTGCCTTCAAGTAATTTCTGACTCATGTTGACTCTAATGCAAAACTATCATGGGGTTTTCCGAGGTTGAGAATGTGTGATGTACCCAAGGTCATCCAGTGGGCTTCCATGACTGATTGGGGAACCAAACCTAGGTCTCCAGGGTTGTAGTCCAATGCCCAAACCTACCCATCTTCAAATTACAAACCTCAGGATTCCATTGATTGTTGCCATGGCAATTAAAGTGGTATTACAGTGCTATAATTGTATAATATGAAAGGGTCCCTACTGCATACAAAATAGGTGTTTTATCACTGAGCCATGATGCAGCTGTCCCAAGACATTTTGCTAGCTGGGTCAAAGATTGAAGTAGCATCTTTCCCCCATTACACGCACAAAAGGCAACCAGATTAGTATTTGAACCTTACTTCAATGCTGCTAGGGACAAGCAGAGAAAAGTGGTGTAGCTTTGGGGGCACAGGTCCCCAGAGGAACTGCCACCTGAGGAAAACATCTAATGCTGCCTAATGGTAGAGCCAGCCCCAGCTATAGCTTCTCCCCAAGGCACCTAACATCCTCTTGCATTGTGCTCTAGCAGTGTGGTGCTGGCACAAAGAGATACTCATCATCCTGGCAGCTGCAGTTTTTCCAACTGTGGCAGCAGTGGCAGCTGTGAATCAAGTGCTTAAGGTACAGAAGGTCCATCTTCTTATCACAACAGCAGAGCTCAAGGGATGCTTTCATGGGTGGAAACACCCTCCTCTGCTCAACTTCCCGTTATCACTCAAAAGCACACAGCTAAACCCAAGTCAAAGCACCATGGCACCAACAGCTTACCTGCCGTTTTTATCCATGCTGGAAGCTTTCCCAACAGATGGTTATTACTTAAATGAGAAAGAAACACAGCTTTCCTTAAGCGGAAGAAATGGGAAGCAAAGATTATAGTGATTTGTCTGGAATCAGCAGGGTTTCTTCCCTACACGTGCTGAAAATCTGGTGAGGAGGGGCAGATATCCATCCCCAGATAAAGTCTTCAGGTATTCAGTACTATAATATTTGGAACACTCAATTCAAGCAGAATTTAAGGGTTTTTGCATTCACCAGCTACCTCTAAGGGACTACTTCCGAAACAAAACAGAAACAGCTTGTGAAAATATCACAGCTATCTCTGGTAAGAATGAAAAAGAATATAAAAAAATACTCCCAAAAATGATTTTTAAAAAAAGTTTCCTGAGTGTTTGGAAACCCTGATGAGGTGAATGTTAGACAAGAAGGAAATTTCACAGTTCAGGACTAATTCTGGACAAAAAATGCACATTGGGACTTTTTAGTGTATGTATGCACACATAAACAGCATTTCTGCACAGAAGTATATTTCTGCACAGAATTATCTATGTTATGTGCAAGACACTTGTTTTCTGCTCGGAAATTGCCATCTTCTGCACAAAATGAGCCAAATCCCCTTTTTTCTGCATAGAATAATCCTGAGACTTTGGCAACACCTTGTAATCTCATCACACAAAGGAAGTTACTATTGTGGAGCTTCTTTCTTGTTGCAACACCCACTGTTCTCTCCGGGAAAGGATTAACCCTCCAGGTACTTTTCCCCCTAGAAATAGTCCCAGTTTTTGAGCAGTTCTTTGGATCACTCCCAGTCATCGCAGCTGACCGTTTCTCCATCCGTTGAGTAATCCCCTCAGCCCTCTCTGTGCTGAGCTCCACTTCTTCGCTGTTTTTCCCGGACCAAGGACTTCAGGAAAAGGTGCAGTATTACCCCAGCTACAACCCCTTCAATATTCCCCTATCCAGTTTCCTCTCTTTTGCTTCTTAATAGGTCTTGAGTGAGTGTGTGCGTGATTGCCTTGATGTGTGAGACTTTTATTCAATAAAATCATTTTATTGGACATCTGCATTTGGTTTTTGGCTTGGCCTGACCCTGTAAAAACTGGGTAAAAAGACCCAGCTAAGTTACCCTGCCTCTCGCATTGCTATTGCTCATGCTCTGGCTAGTTTCCATTCCCCATCACATGGAGCACAGTGAGGTGTCCCCCAAGGGACCCCAGAACTCAGGGTAACAGGGAACCCCTTCTGCATTTGTTTGTTTTTAACCTCTCTGGTTTTATTTTGGGGACTGGTACTTCTTACAAGCAGGGGCCCTTTCACACCATGCAATTATAGCACTATAGTCCCTTTATCTTCCATTGCAGCATGCTTTGGAATCCTGGAATCTGTCAGCTGAGGAGGCAGTATTGCTTTCTGCTTGAGATTTCTAAATACCCTTCCTAAACTGTAAATCCCAAGACTGCAAAGGATGCAGCAATGGAAGTTAAAGTGGAATAAAGCACTATGCTTTTGTAGTTGGAAAGAAACCTTCACGGAATGGTCAACAGTGGGAAAATGCTGCCTGTCTGAATGTTTTTGAATCATAGAATCATAGAGTTGGAAGGGGCCTGATCAGCCATTGAGTCGAATCCTCAACTCAGTCCAGGATCTCCAGCTAGAATGTCCCCAACAGGTAACTTTCCAGCCTCTTTGAAGAGGTTCAAAGAATTGGAAAAAACCACAGCTTCTGCACTTATTCTTACTGTTCTTTTGTCCACTAGGGATAAGATGACTTAGACAGAGATGGATTAGGATCTTCTGTCTCCCTTTCCTGCTTGGTTTCCCTTTTTAATGTCATCCAACTATCCCAAAAGCACTTTGGGCAAATAACATAGTCTGGTTCAGTAAGGGTTAATTAAATGACTGCCCTCTGTCTCGCATCCTTTTTTCTTGTAGATTAGTTTAGAAAGAATCATGCTATTGCTATGCAAAAATGTATTTCCTTAATAAATATTCCTCCTATTGAGGATTCTAAACATATTTTTTCTGCCTGCAATCTGGTTCTTTCAAACTCACCATCCTAAAATGGGCACCCCCATTGTGACTGGAGTAAAGGCTTTAACAGGCCTTTCATTCCAATAATAATCCCTCATGATCAGTCCCCTCTAATACAAAGAAGGAGACTCTGCCATCTCTGTAGGCAATTAGTTCCATTGCTGAACTGCTCTTACTGTCAAGACGTTCCTTCCAATATTCAATCAAAATCTGCCTTCTTGTAAGTTTAGACCATTAGAATTGGTCTTGTTCTCTAGGGCAGCAGAGAGCAGGCCTGCCCTCTCCTCTCTGTGACAGCCCTTGGGTATTTAAAGAATGCTAACATAGCACCCTTCAGTCTTCTCTTTACAAGCAGAGCTTGCCCAGTTCCTTTAGCCCTCCCTTATATGTTTTGTTCTCCACACCTCTTATCGTCCTTGTTGCTCTTTGCTGAACCTGCTTCAACTTGTCTGTATCCCTCTTCAGATGAGGAACCCAGATCTGAATGTAGTACTCCAGATGAAGCCTGACCAGTGCAAAATATACTGGGACTATTATTCCCCTCAATTTGGAAACTGTGGTTCTGCTAACGCAAGCTAGAATAGCATTTGCCTTCTTTGCACTCTGCTGACTCATGTTCAATCAACAATAATCTGAAAGTTTTTTTGCATATAGTACTCTTGAGCCATGTATCCCCTATCCTATACATTTGCATTTGTCTCTAAGGAATTTAATTTTATTAATTTCTGCCCAATTGCGTAGTTCACCTGGGTCATTTTGAATTCTGTTCCTGTCTTCCAATGTGTCAGCCACCTCTCTCAGTTTTGTGTCATCTGCAAACCTGGTAAGGATTTGCTTCACCCCATCATCTAAGACACTGATAAAAAGTGTTCAAAAATAATGATCCTAGGATAGAACCCTGAGGCACTCCATTCAAGACCTCCTTCCAGCTTGAAGTGCAGCCATAGGTGAGAACTCTTCAGTCTTGACTGGCAGTTCAGATCCCTTGCTGAGGTCTCTGTTGATACATGGAAGCACACAGTTCTCTTTTTGAGAGAAAACTGAAGCAGAATAGACATTGAGTATTTCTGTGTTTTCATTGTGGTCTGTTAGCATTTTACTATCTTTACCGAAAACCAATCCCACCATCTCCATAGACATTCTCTTGCTTTGAATGTATCAGAAATCTTATTGTTTCTCCCTCCTTGGCTAGAAAATATGGGCTCATTCTAAGTTGTAGCTGTTCTTACACTGTTCCCTGTAAGCTTGGACTGCACATCTGTACTCTTCTTTGTTGATTTGTCCTTCCTTCCATTTTTCATACATGTTTTTTCTTTTCACTTCTTCCTTGAATTTGCTGTGCAGCCACATTGCCTTTTTGAGATGTTTCCCATTTTTCTTCTTCAGTGTGATTGTTTGTGATTGTGCTTTTTGCAGCTCCTCCTTCAAGAACTCCCACCACATGAGTGTCTTATTCTTTCAACATATCTAGCCATAGGATTCCATCCAGTTTTTCCCTGAACTTATTATTTCCCAAAATCCAAGGTCTGTGTTTGACTATATTCTTCTTTGCCCTATCCCACACTTGCACATTTCTAGTATTAAATAATTACTTCCCCTTATAGCACTGACTACTTTGATTCCAGCGAAGAACTCCTCCCCATTGGTTAGGATCAAGTCCAGAATAGCCAATCCCCTTGTTTATTCCTCCGTCTTTTGATGTCAAAAATTATCTGCAAGGCACGTCAGAAATTTTTGAGGGCACTGACGTTTAGCAGAGTTAGTCTTCCAGCAGATACCAGCATTTATAAAGTCCCCCATAGCTACTGATGATTGCATCTTGGAGATTTCTGAGATATGTTTCTGAAAAGCATCATCCACCATTGTGTCTTGGTTTGATAGCCTGTAGTAAGCTCCTACCACAAGGCTGCTTGTATTTATTTCTCTATTTATTTTTACCCAAATGCTCTCAGTTGGTCCACTGCAATCACTTTCATGGATTTCTTTATAACTGAATTTGTTTTTGACTCATAATGCTTCTCCTCCTCCTTTCATGCCACATCTGTTCTTTTGGAATAGGTTGTAACATTCCGGTCATGGGAGTCATCCCACCAGGTTGCCATTATGCATATAAAGTCATATTTACCTTCCTGCACTAGGACTTCAAGCTCATCTTGTCTGTTTCCCAAACTCTGTGCATTGGTATATAGACATCCGAAGCTTTGTTTGTTCTCACCTATTACTTTATTATTATTTTTATTTTGGATCCCATTGCTGTCCTCAGCTTCATCTGTAGAATTCTCATCCTTGTATTTAGAACTTGCCTTTGGATTGACGTTTGACATCTCCAACCCACCAAGGATTTAATTTAAAGCTCCAACCCAAATTGTGTTGGTAAAGGATGACAGGCACTGTGGTTGAAAACATCTGGAGAATTAAAGATTTCCCACCCCTTAACAAGTGATTTTTTTTCCTGCATTCACAGCAGACCAAAAATGCAAATGAACTAAATAAAGACATCTAAATGGTTATTCAGGACAGCAGTGGTTTTTGGTATAATTAATACAAAGCCAAAATGCTTCTTCTCAGCTTTCAAACATGATTTCTTCTCTTTTAATGGTAGGGAGGAGATGTCTTGCCTGGGCATCAGTTTTGTTCCCCGTGATAGCTGGATGGCTAGGAGTTTCTAGGATCTGCATTCCGGAAAGAGTAACTTATCCAGGTTCTGCTCCTTGCTTTTAGGCCCCATGTTTCTTCATTTTTTTCTTTCAACAATAGAGATCATCAGAGTACAGACATGAATTATTGGTGTCACTCTGATCTGGCTTCATGAATACACACAGCATTCAGAAATATGTGGCTACATGATTATATCTGAGGTTAAATCAGAGAGAGGGCAATAAATCCTGCCTTCACTGTGACGTCTTCTAGATAACAACAGCGGCAACACAAACTGGCATCAAGTTGTGGCATAAATTGTGGAAGCAAGTGGGCTGAACACTTCAATGAGACCAAAGTATCATTAGAAACACAGTCCAATGCTACCATTAGAAGTACAGGCAGGCAGTGAAAGGTAGAGGGAAGGTATATGAAGGGGAGGTTTTATGAAATCATTGCAGGTCCCCCACAGATGACTCCGTTTTGTAACAAAACAAAATCACTTGAGAATTTTCATTTAAGCTTTAGGTGGTACAAACTAATATTAAGGCTGCAAGCTAAATAGTGCATGCGTTGTCATCTAACAGGAGTATCCAATGATCTCTTATAATGTCACAGAAATTCCTACTGCAGAATTCTCATTTCGGAGAAAGCCATAAGCCATCCATGAAGATGGGCAAATTGCAGCTTGTCCCTCCTCCAATAAAGCACTTTCCAAATGAAAAGCACTGTATAAATGTAACTGTTTGTCCCTTACTCCTAAGATTAGACCCCAGGTTCATCCAGTGAAGCTGAATGGTAGGAGGTCTGTGAGGAGAGAAAAAAAAATAAAGTACTTCTTCATGGCATGCATTGTTAAAGTGTGGAATTTGCTGGCAGAAGGTGAAGTGATGGCTGCCAGTTAGACAGCTTTGAAAAGGGATTAGACAAAATTAAAGGAGGATAAAGTTATCAATGGTGAGTAGCCATGTAGGCTCTGCAAGACCTCTAGTATCAGAGACGATATGATTTTCTATATCCTAAATTCATTTGTTGGGCCACTGTTATAGTCCTATTATTCCACTTTCAACATCCTATGGAATCCCGAGGTTTGCAGTTTAGGGAGGGACATCTTGAATTCTCAGCCAAAGACCTCTTTGGCATCCCAGAATTCCACAGGATGATGGAAGTGGAATAATAGCACTATAAGAGTGTAGTGTGGAAATGGCCTTAGTTCCAACTATAGTAGACCAATTGAATCAGTGAAACTTATCTAAGGCTGACTTCTCAAGTTTCTATTGATTCATTGAACTTAGTCCAGCTGGGACTCAGACTGTCATTTGCTGAGAGTGGAGGAAGGATGATAGTCCAGTTGCCCTTGTGACTTTCCTGCGTGCACCTGGTTGGCCATCATGTGAACAGAATGCTAATTTAGATAGGCCTTTGGTCTGTGTTTTGCTTCTGCTTCTCTATTTGTGTTTGTATGTATATGGATGAATGTGTTCCTGTGCACATATCTGGGTTTCAGTAAGTCAAGATCAGATCTATTAGGGTACAGCTGTGCTTGGTGGATCATTAAGGTTGCTGAACTGTCCCAAATGGGCAAACTAATGTGGATTTTAAAGGATAAACCGACAAGATTTTTTTTTTTTTAGCAATAAGAAATCAAACAATGCAATAATTTGTGGATATGGTTATTAGCAGTTTGTTTTAGTTGATCTGTAACCTTAGAACAACATTTTTCTGTCTTTTCTTAATTTCTCTTTTTTACAGTTTGTTTTGGGGGGGATCAAAGTCCTTTTGCATTTTAGTATGTTAATGTTTAGTTAGTAACTTAGTGTTCTAGTGAGATAGTGTTTAAGTTATTGTTTTAGTATGGAATTTTATTTTTAGTGTATGCCTATGTAAAAAAAGTCAGTTGGAGTTTACGTTATTTTGTATGTGTGCAAGTATGTATATGTGTGTGTGTACATATATACATACATATTTATGGTTAGATTATATATATTTATGATAAGTATATATTGTGTGTATGTATGTATATATGAATTATTGTGCTTGTGAGAACTAGGCTACTTATGTCAGGCTGTTGTTTGCTAAAGCTCAGCTCTGTTCCTTTGTGGGCATACTTTTTATGAACTCCATCAAGCAGGTGCAACTTCAAGTCAAATAACATAGTCTGGATAGTCCATTTACTGTCATCATTCTCCATACTAGTTAGTTCCTCTTCTTGAGGATATACTTTCTCCAATTTTCTGCTTCTCAGCCGTAGAAGGAGGAGAGGAACTGCCTAATTTCTAGCCACATATTCTCTGAATGAAACTATCTTCCTTCTTTGTCCCTCAGGTGGCCAGTGCTTATATCTAGGCCTTTATTTGTTATAGAGGACATTAATGTTGAGAACCAAACTACTAAGCCATTCAGATGTGAATAGGTCATATTCTTGGCCAGCCCCAGGCCTCATACATGAGTTAGATCCCAATCCTCCCACTTATCTATATGCTATTTTCCTAAGCACATCACAACAGGAAAAAAAAAACATACTGAACAAATCTAATGTGATGAGGTTGCATTTATGAATTCAAAGCAATTTTGCTGTTTGGGAGGTAAGGCACAACATAAAATTCTGAAGCAAACATACACGTAAGGTATGTGTATACAAAAGAGCTACTGAACCAACCAGCCCTACCATGAGGACAGAACTTTGGAAAAAAATGAACAACAATTTTCAGAATCCCCAGCCAGCACAGTCAGGTCCCAAGGTCTATATAGGGTAGAGTGAGACACCTGCTTCAGCTGGCAGATGTTAGAAGCAGTAATAGCAGTCCCACCACCAGCCATTCCTCCTGAATTTCTTGTCCATTCCACTCTGGTGAAAGATAGGGTAGTGCCAGCAGGCATTTCCTGCCATGAAGACCTAAGGAGACTATACCATTCAACTCTCCTGATTTGGCAGGGACAAGTCCAGATTAATCTTCTGTTCTCCCACTTTTCCAGCTGCTTTTAAAATGTGCTAGTTTCTCTCTCTTCCTCATATGTTCCCCTTTGTCTTTAGCTTACTTCAGGAGCCACAAACCAAGTTCAAAGGGCAAAAGTGGTTTGCTCAGTTAACTCAGTGGGAAGCAGGAGGAGAAGAGGAGGCAGATTTTTGCTCTTCCCCATAGACTCAGACAAAAGCAAAGAGCTGTCTCTCTTACAGCATTTCTACACTATATTCTTATAGTGCTATTATTCCACTTTCAACATCCTATGGAATCTTGGGGTTTGCAGTTTTGAGAGGGGAATAATAACACTATAAGAGAGTGGAATAATAACACTATAAGGGTGTATTGTGGAAATGGCCTTAGAATGTGTGTTCTTCCTCATTAATAACTTTTGCCACCTTGAACACATTCTGATGTAGTTTGGCCACAAATGTCCCAGTTCTCATCTGTGAAATGTTGGAGTGTATGGGAGGCTAATAGTCTTTCATATAGTAGCTAAGAAGACACTATGGAAACAACTGTGCTCCATGTATGCTTCCCAGCAAGCTGGCAATGGTATAAATCAGGAGTGGAAATTGTATAGCCCTCCAGATGTTGCTGCATGGTGTTTCAGGGTCAGAGACCCAGGCGGTGAGACAGCCCAGAGAAGAGAGTGGGAGAGCCTGCCAGGAGGAGTCAAGGAAGCACTTACTCAAGGGAAGTCCATTTACCTATGCCAGAGCAACAAGCAAAAGCCATAGTCAGAGTCAGAGTTCCAAAAGCCAGGGGTCTGGAGCCAGGAGATCAATCCAAGGTATCAGGAGCCGGTTGCTGGAAGAAAGGAACAGTCAAGAAGAGGGCTGGTAGAAAGTTTGCCACAAGCAAAGGAAAGCTTCCAGGCAGGCAGTTATATAGCCCAAGACACAGGTGTGGCTAGTCACTGCTTCTTGAACTTAATCAAGGAAGCCTCCCTTTGCTCAGCTCTCTTGAGTCTCCGCCTTGTTTGTGGGCTGATTGGCACAGGCTCCAAAGCATCTTCAGAATCGGATCCCTGTTGCCCTAAAGGAGCAGGCAGAGGAACGTCCAAGCCTGCTTGGTCCATGGCAGCAGGGGGAGCTCTTGAGCTGCAGGACTCATCTCCAGCCAGAGCCACAGGGACCAACAGCTGCTGCTAGTCATCAGCAGCTCTGACAGGGGCTTCAGTTATCACAGGTGTCATGCCCTCCCTTGCAGACTGTGGCAGCAAGGAGGAGGATTCTAACTCTGAGACAGAGGCTTCCCCAGAGGTTGAAGTGTCCCCAGGAGCTGTCCAGAGGGAGATAATACACAACAACAACAAGAGGGGCCTGAGCCAGAGGTACAAATAGAGGAAGACATAGCTGACACACCTACTGCAGCAGAGATGCCGTAAAAGGGAGGGCTTCTATCTCTCAGCCCATTTAAGTAGCAAGTGAGCCGTAATGAGGCAACACCTGTGGTGACAATATCCATAGATAAAAGAGGGGTCCAGCTGGCCTTTCCTCCCAGGGTCAGAAACTGGTTTCTTTGGCCTTGAAACCCTGTGCTGTGCTCTTGGATTGGGTTGCCTTGGAACCCTGCCTGTTTGGATTTCCCCTTTGGATTTGTTTGCTGAAGGCTTCCTTTCTGTTTGGACATTCTTTGACTCTTGCCTCGTAAGTAGGAGCTGTGACGCTTGTGATTTACTGCCTGCTGTGCTGTGGACACGACACATATGATGGTGGGGACAACAAGTCTCAGAATTCCTCACCATTGTCTATAGTGGCTAGGACTGCTAGGAGTAGTAACCTAACAGCATCTGGAAGGCTGCCCAGCCTGGCATAAATCCAGTTGTTAACCTCAGTTAAAGTAAACACATTGTATCTAGCTGGTTTTCTACCTTTTGGTGCAGTGGAAGACAATGTGATATTGTTAGTACTGAAATAAAATTCAGCAGTCCAGTTCATTGGTGTATGTGGGATGGAGAAGAGTGTGTGTGTGTGATCTTCCTCTTTGCCTATGGCATCAAAAATCTTTGACTGGCTCTAGTATTGATTAAAGAGAATGGGTTCTGCATTATGCACCCAGCACACTAAGTGACTTATTCAATATCCTCACAAAATTCAAGGTCTTACACTCTTGAAAAATGTCTGGCCATTTCCTCCTTTTCCTTTAAAACAGACAGCTGCAGGGCCTCCAATCAGGCCTGGGATCATAACATGTTGCCTCAGATTGCAGTCCTAGTGAACCTCCATCCCCTTATTGATGCGAGCCAACTCATAAACCAAGGTCTTAAATTAGCCCAGATAACAGAAGATTTAAGCTAAAGAAGATTAAACAGAGGCTTATTAACCATCTTAGAATATCTGGAAGGTTGTCATGCAGAAGGTGGAGCACACTTGTTCTCTGTAACTCCTAGGTAATGAAATCTTCACTTATTTTATTCCCACATACAAATAATTTCATAAAATTTCTCCCTGCTGCGCAAAACTATAAGGGTTTTTGCACACTTTTCAGGCACTCTTTGTGCCCTAGGATTTGACTGGGAAAATTCATATCTGCAAAAATGCACACAGTTTTTCTGTACAGAAAACATGTTAGGTAAAAAAAAAAAGTGTGTTCTGGGGAAAAAAAATTCTCTGCAGGAAACAGCAGCCAAGGTGCTTCCTTTTGGCTGAAACCACAGTATGAGGAATTACAAGCGTTGCATTATACCACCATTACAATGAATGGCAACCAATCACATATCTGAAATTATGCAATGCCCATTCCCATTGCACAATAGCAATTCTGCACTGAAAAGACACTCAAAGAAATTATGGATCAATGTGTAACACTTCAGTCTATGAGGAGAAAAGCAACCACTTGAATGAGTGTTATGAATGTGGATTTCCACTGATGTGGCCATGAACCGAATATGTCTATCGCATAACAAAAAAAAATACTGGTGATAGCATATGGGAACTTATATTGCCATATACCAGCAACAAGATGCCAGTCGGTGTATTTTGCATTTACCTGTGGAAACATATTGTTTTTTGTCCAGGAAATATACTATCAGCTGAGTAAAAATACTGTCTGAAGGAAAATGCATTGCCACCAAAAGGATTCTATGCAGAAAAACCACATATATTTTTGCATAAAGGAATTTTCCTAAATGAAATCCTGAAGGAAAAAGAAATATGCAGCTCTTCTCCTTTTCCTGGATGAGGTATCTTTCCTTCACTGAGAAAACAAATGCTAACAAGTTTTCTGCACATACTTAACAGCACCACAGGGCTAAAACCAGTGGATGGGAAACTGTGGGTGCCATATAATGGCTAAATATTCAAAGCCACTTCTTGTGGTAAGTTCTGTTTGGTAGTGGAACAGACTGCCTCAGGAAAGTGTGGGCTTTCCTTTGCTGAAATATTTCAATAGAGACTGTACTTGCCATTCTGCATTGAGGAAAATGTTGGACTAGCTGACCTATCAAGGTGTTTATATTCTACACTTCAAAGAAGTTGGCTCAACCTATTGAACTTGCAATTGGCATTTAATATCAATTTGCAAGCATCACAAAAGCAAGATGCCCAAGTGAATTTGGAAGCTTTACAAAGGGCAGCTTCATCCTTGTTCCCCTCATAGCAGTATTTCAACAACTTTGTTACCCAATGTTCATGCTGACGTGGAGATTCTAAGAGTTGTAACTAAAACAAAAAGCCAAAAACAAAATACTCTGACCCATTTCCAAGATCTGTTTATATTTGAGCCACGAACACAGACCCTTTCTGTTACTCCGTTCAACACAGAAAACTACAGTTTTGTCTACTTGAATTACAAAAGCAGAGGAGCTAATAGCTGAGGATTGCTTTCAGTTCAATACAAGATAAAAACAATACTTCAAGACCTCAACCTCACCCTTTTTCTAGTTTATTATGAGCCAGCCATGGACACAACTCACTTATTCAAAAGGACCTGTGTGAATGACATTTTGCCCCAGGATCAGAATGTGCTTTCCAGTTCAATAGAGGCAGTTAGATAGTCTTGGGGGAACAATAAGGGAAACACTGGGGTGGTGAATTTCATACTGAACCTGCTCAATGGTTCAGGAAAGATGTTCTGCACATATTCAAATGTACCTTTTCTTTTTGTGGGCATATAACTTCTTGATTCTTAGGCCATTTCTGCATGGGCTTAAAGAAACAGTGCAGAGCATCCTCCAGGGAGGACATCTGCACCTGGGAGCGGACTGGGTCAGACCTACTTAGTGTAGTTCCGCACCTCAGCCCGCTCCGGAACAACTCAAAATGGTCGTCCAGTGTGCTTTTGAAAGACCGCTTGAAACAGGTCTTTCAAAAGTACGGAGTGCGCCACTCCGTGCCCGCGCTCCGGTGCAGATTTGCAGGCTCGCACCAGTGCGAGCCTGCGATCTGCCAGGGGCCGGCTTTAGGCTGGCTAGCTTCAGCGGTTGATGGAGAGCCTCGACCAACTGGAAGCCACTATTTTTGTCGCTGGAGCAGTGCAGAGCAGCAGCCATGCACTGCTCTGAACCAGCCTAGACCCAAGCGTGGACCCAAGAAGTCCGGTAAGTACTGGCACGGGGTGATTCCCTCACCCCATGCGGAAATGGCCTTAGTGATAATTAAAGCCATATGAGCTATGGTCTACTTCCTTCTGTTTAACCAAAGACCCTGCTGGTAATAGTCGCATCCTCACTACTTCACACATGAATAATGTTTGCTGCCCACCCCTCGAAATGAAGAGACCACACAACAGGACTTGAGATGAACTATGAGCAATTTTATGATTTATTGCCTATTTAGATACGAACTTGACCACACTAAATGGTAGAGGAGGAACAAGACAAGGTTTGATGCTGGCTCATGTTGCTGTCATGTACTCTGTGGTAAATTCTGAGATGATGCCAAAGAAGATGGAAGAAGAGTGTGTTTTCCATCAGCCAGTGGCTTGAACCACATTTCTCTTTTAAAATGTAATTACACTCGACTAGTCTAGCATACCCTTCAAGTGTCCTGATTTGACAGGGACAGTCCTGATTAATTCTCTGCCATCCCACTTTTTCAGCTGCTATCAAAATATCTCAGTTTCTTTATCCTTCTCCCACTTTCCCCCTTTGTCCTCAACTTACTCCAAAGCCTACAAAGTGAGCAAAAGCAGTTTGCACTCCAGAGGCATATCTAGGGTGGGGCAAGCAGGACATGTGCCCTGGGTGCCAATGCCAGGGGACACAAAAAGCCAAACACCCCCACCCTTCCACCTGGGCCTTGCCTACTGCTGCCCCCACCAGGATTTACCTTTGTTCAGAGGGTGGTGACAGCAACCCTTCCAACCAGGCCTGGCCTGCCGCCATTTCTGCCACTCCTACCAGGGTTTTCCTTTGCCCAGGGTGGTGGTGCTGATGGTGGGAAAAGCAGTGGTCCCCAGGGGCATAGGTTCCATGCTTGCCCTAGGCATTGTTAAACCTAGATACACCACTGTTGCACTCAATTAACACAGCAGGGAGGAGAGGGGAAGGGAGAGAAGGGGAGGCAGAATATTGCCCTTCCCGGTAGATTCAGTTGGAAGCAAACTTCTACAGCCTCTCCTAGCTTGTGTGTTCTTCCTCTTTAATAATTTTTGCCAGCTTGATCCTCCTCTGATGTTGGTTGACCACACATGTCTTGATTTCATCTGTGAAATGTTGGAGGGTATTCTGTAGATGACAGCCAGTGGGCTACAACCCTGGAGACCAGGCGTTGATTCCCCACTCAGCCATGGAAACTCACTGGGTCAACTTGGGTGGGTCACACACTTTCAGTCATAGGTTCACGTTAGGGTTGCCATAAATTGGAAATGACTTGAACTCACACAACAACAAATTCTCTAAATCCTCTTGGAAAATGGGCAAATAAAGATGTGATTTTTAAAAACATTGCAATTATAATGACAACTAACTACAAACTTGGAACTCTGATGCTAACTACTTTTTTAAAAAAACTTTTGATTTAAACATGATAGCCATGTGGAGGAGGGAGTGATGGATTCAAGCTGCAGGAAAGGAGATTCCACCTGAACCTCAGGAAGAACCTCCTGACAGTTAGAGCTGTTCAGCAGTGGAATATACTGCCTCAGAGTGTGGCGGAGTCTCCTTCTTTGGAGGTTTTTAAGCAGAGGCTGGATGGCCATCTATTGGGAGTGCTCTGGTGTGGGTTCCTGCATGGCAGAACAGAGTTGGACTAGACGGCCCCTGTGGTCTCTTCCAACTCTATGATTCTATGAATTCTGCTCCAAATTACTTCCTATGGCAGGTCCTTCACTTTGCTTATAAGAACTGCCCCTTCCAGCTGTCAAAAGGCTTAGACATTCCATTGTGATACCTTGAAAAAAGAATTGTGTTGTGTTGTTGTTCCCACTTCTGCTGGCCCATTCATCCATCACTTTCCCTCTGAATGTCTAGCAAAGCTGTGTGTCTCCCAGGGCTCCAGCTGCAGCCACTAAGAGCTGTCTGTATTGAAGATGGGCTCGTACATCTTTTCCTGTGGGCAAAAGAGCCTCACTGCTCTTTCTCCCAGCACCATTCTGAAGCTAGCGGCTGCCTAGCCAGCTGTTCCCACCTCCCTTCATTCCATTTTGTAGCCAGACTGCAGAATTGCTTAGAGATTGAAAACCTGTTGGGGTGAATTACAGAGGCGGCTGGCAGGGGCAGCAGGAGCAACGAAGGGTTCAGTATATTTAAACTCACCGTAGTAAAACCATAATGGGATTTTGCACGCTGCTGCGACCAGAATACCCAAACTGGCTCAGCATCTCGCCTGGCCTGACTTATGCTGCAGCAGCGCCAGCTGCTCCAAGACCCAGAGAGAAACAGCCTGAGAGGAGGAATCTGATTATGTGTGAGACCTTCTCGAAACTTCTCTCCCAGGGATGCTGGCTTCATTAAGGGGGGAAATGAAGATCTAGGACTCATTGGACGTAAGGAGACAGCAAAGGGCACGTGGCCAGGAAGGAAAAATGGAGAAGGCACCACCAAAGCAGAGGTTCAACCTGCACCAGCTGTTTTTCAGGTGATATATCCAGAACACTCCAGCAACAAGGATCTTGGGACCTGTCGTGGATTGTGCTTCATACATACATAACTCATGGCCTTCATTGCAGGAAAATCAGCACTTATTTTAAAAGAACTGTCACCGCTTATCCTATACAACATAGCAGTGTATTAAAAACCCTTGTATTTTCACAGATATCTCTTTTACATTACACAGGTATAGCACTTTGATACTACCTTAATGGCCATGGCCCCATCTTATGGAATCCTGAGATTTGTAGAGTGCAGTGGCAGGGAATTCTATATGCCTCAGTAAGCTACAAATTCCATGTTACATAGGATAGACACATGATCATTTTAAGCGGCATCAAAGTGCTATAATTGCATAGTATCAAAAAGAGCTGAGTCTCCTGCTGTTCTATTAATGCCTATATTTCATGTTATCTGTTGTGCTTCATAAAATTCTGTCCATTTTTTGGAACACTTTTTGGAAGTCTAAATACTAATAATAATACTAATAGTGAGGAGGAGGTGGGGAGGCGAGCCAAGGGGGAGGATGTGGTGATGGAAGGGGACTTGCCAGAGCTCTGTTCATGTTTCTGGCTGGGCACCTACCCACGGTCCATATGAATGGAACAGCACCACAGATTTATATTTTCTTTGGCATACTTTCATGTAAATTTGGGTGGGCAATAGTGTGCTTCTTGCACCTGCCTTTTTTGGAAGCTGTGTCTCCCCCCCCCCCCGCTGCCCCCGCAGTCCCACTTGTATTTCCTCATCAAATAAATTGCTTCCAGCATTTTTCTCCATTATTTTCTAGTCCTAGAAACAACCAGGAGCAAAGTGCTTGCGTTAAAAGATTAAAGTGCTTATGTTCAAAGCTCACCCAAACCCCACAAAAGGAAACGAGAAGTGGACACCTGGGACCCTTTCACACTACACAACTATAGTATTACGATTCTATTTTAACTACCACGGAATCCTGTGGTTTGTAATTTAATGAGACACCAGAGCAGTGGTTCTCAACTTTTTGTCTTCCAGATGTTTTGGATTTCAATCCCCAAAATCCCAGCCGATGGCAATGCTTGTAAATTCTGGAAGCTGAAGTCCCAAATATCTGGAAGTCAAAGGCTAAGAACCACTGCACTAGAGCTCTCTGGCACAAAATTGTAATTACTCTTCCTCAAACTGCAAGTCTCAGGATTCCATAAGATGGAATTATATCAAGTCTTGATTTTTCACCCCTACTTATGTTCTTCAGGTCTTGGGGACTGAAAACTAAAACCAGACCTTCTGTAGTTGCCATCCCCCAGAGCAGAGATAGAGCACAGTCACTGACAGAGTGAAAATGGTGAAGATTTTTGTTCTGCTGTAAGGACTATTTCCTTGGGCTAATCTATTGGGAGAGAGCAAATGTGGTGTAGTGGCTTAAACATTGGATTAAGACCCTGAAGAGCAGGGTTTGATTCTCTGTATGGCCATGGAATCTCACTGGGTGACCTTGACTGTATCACACACCCTTGGCCCCCAGAAAACCCTATGATAGGTTCACCTTATGGTTGTTGTATGTTGGAGATGACAATCTATTGGGGGTTGCAAGACAAGAAGCTAAAGAGGCAAGGACACTTCTTCACTCTCTGCCTTTTTCTGATACCTCTTATTTCTCTCTTTTAGCCTCTCTCCAGCTATTGCCACAGAAGGATACATTGATCTGATTTCTGAACTGAACTGGTTACTTGCAGAAAGCTTTTACAATTAGACTGAGGAGAATATGCATCCCTAGAACTGCAGGTTGTCTATTCTTGATGTACAACCTAACCCAACCTAACCTCCCTCCCTTCCTCCCTCCCTCTTTCTTTCTTTCTTTCTTTCTTTCTTTCTTTCTCTCTTTCTTTCTTTCTTTCTCTCTTTCTTTCTTTCTTTCTCTCTCTCTTTCTTTCTTTCTTTCTTTCTTTCTTTCTTTCTTTCTTTCTTTCTTTCTTTCTAATCCATACCATATTTATGTACAGCCTAATTCTAGCCAATGTCCTACTGATTTCAAAGAGATACATGAGTAAGTCTGGTTAAGAGGATTGAAGGCACCATGGAGTAGTTCACAGTTACTGCCTGCTATTTTGCAAATTGCTGAAGGTGAGATTCCTTTTTGACTGTGGCTAAGATTTCCTACAACAATGATGTTTTTCTAGCCTTAATTTTAAAATGACACAGGATATTTTTCTTTTTGATGAATCTGTGCAGGCTGTCCAACACTGTTGTATAGGAAGCACAGAAGAATATGTATTAAATGTGAAGTGTTCATATCTGTTAGGGTGTAGGTAAGGGATACTTCAAAGATTGATGATGTAAGGTTGAGACAGTGCTGGAGTGATGATGTGAAACTGAGACAAACTTAACGAGCATATGAAGCTATCATATATCATATCAAGTCCATGTAACTCAGTACCACCCACTGGCTTATAGCTGCTTTCCAACATTTCAAGCAGACATTTTCTCCCATCTAGAGATGTTGGGCATTGAACATGTGACCTTTTGCATCTATTCTACCACCGAGTTAAGCTGTTTTTCCAATAGAGAAAGGGCTGAAGGACCATATTCTCCCTTATGAATCTTCCCCTGCTTTAAAATCTGCCAGGGAGGCCCTTCTTTCTGTTTCAACATCCATGCAGGTGCATCTGATGGAAAGACAAGAGAGGACCTTCTCAGTGGCTGCCTCCAGGTTCTGGAACTCCTTTCTCAAAGAGGTTAGACTGGCACCCTCCCTACTCTCTTTCCATAAGCAGCTGAAGACTCTTCTATATTTACAGGTCTTTGATTGTTTAGGTGAGATGGGCCTTGTACAATGTGTGGGATTTTTGATCTGATCCTTTTATTGCACTGTTGTGCTTATGGTTTTTTTAAATATATTTTTATTATAAAAAAGAAAAAAACTAAAAAGAAATATCTAATATTTACATCAGCACATAGAGTAGAGATATAACCATTAATAATTATAACAGGAAAAGCAATTGTGTTGAAGGAAAAGGGTTGGTAATAAAAGTTATAAAGTATACATTTACAAAGAGTTATAGCAGTTTCTTGTAAATAGTTTTTAACAATTTAAGCTAAACTAGTATGGTTATAATAAAACCTAAGAAAACCACCTTTGCTAGCTAATTATTCATGGTGAATATTAAGAGTGAATTATCTTTACCCTATCTCTCATCAACAAATCCTGAGAAGTAAATATCTGTCATTTTTGATACCTTTAATTCTAAACTCATTTGAGTCCTCTTCAAATTTCCCAACCACCCCATAACTTCCTTTTCTAAGATTGTGGGTGATAGAATATTTAATCCTGTCTCTCCAGCTAAATATTTTATATACACATATGTATATATATGTTTGTTTATCCAAAGTTCCTATCGTAGTACAACAAAATATTACCTGTATGACATATGTCTAATATAAAATTCTTTTAACAAAAATGTTGTTATTACACTCATAAATATTCTTCAGATATTCTATTTTAAACCTTCTATAGATATAGTAGACCATAAAATATAATTGTGCTTATGTTTTTAACTGCTTTTAATTCTTTCTGATAGTTTAATTATTTTTTAACTTTTATAAATTGTGAATTTTAACTGTTTTTTTCCCCCAAACTATTGTAAGTTGTCTTGAGTCCCAAACTGGAGAGGAGGAGGAAGAGGAGGAGGAGAGGAGAGGGAATGGGAAGAGTAAACAACAGGGCATAGTCTGACCTCGGTGGGAGACTTATTTCTGTGACTAAATGACACCTCTTGAAATCAAAGCTTGGAAACCTGGATGGGTGGTAGCAGACTTCTGTGCTGCTAAGAGGCCTTGTGTGATGCTGGAGAGATGATAAGAAAGGATCCCTAAAGTACAAGACAGATGAGAAAAGAGACGGTTTATAACTCCAGAATTTTCCAGCCAGCATGGGTATTGGGGGTAAGAGATCAAAAAAGTAAAATTTCAATGCTCTGAAAGAATGAAATGCCAGGAATGTCATTAGCAGGCGAGAGCTCAATATTTTGTTTTAAGATATGAAAGAAGAGACGGATATGTCCGAAAATTTCAATTTTCTCTCATTTATTTATTTATTTATTTATTTAGACTTCAAGCTTGGTTCATTCTGTATTTTCAGAATTTTTTTCCAATTTTAAATTTGGTCTATACTAAATCTTGAGGTTTAAAAAAAAGTTTAAATGAGAATTCATGAACATTTTGATCGCTAATTTCTCCAAATGTATGCATTTGTGTGTGTACTTTTGCCTAAGATACCTGCCTTCTACAAATATAATAATTTTGGACGTTACTTTCCATAACATATGCATTTTTTGTGTTATGTGTCCTACTGTACACATTTTGGAATTCTATTTTTTTTTTTTTATAGGATAGCATGAACTCCAATATTTCACAGGTGAAAACTGAGATACATGTGGCCAAGGCACATCAGGATGTGGTCAATTGAAGTAAGATGAGGACAAAGAGGTAATGTGGGAAGAAGAGATAACGTGGGAAGAACCGTGAGGGCATCTAATAGGTCTCCACATTTAATGAGCACTTGGAGAGCACAGGTGGGGCAGGACAAGGTCCTCACGTTGGTGGCAGAAGTGGGGATAAGCAGAAGCCCATGCTGACTTCCACCTCTCCTAGGAACTGCCTAGGTTCCTAACTGAATCTTTCTTCACTACTAAGAGATAGATAACATCCTCCACACTAGTGACTCTTCACTATCAGTGCACGCTCCTGAAATATTTGGGTGCCCTGCTGTTCTGACCATGATACTCCACTAAACTACAGAGCAGCAAGCTAGTTTAGGAGGTTCTGGCAAAGGTGTGTGATGCATACATATATCTGTTCTTCAAGAGAAAGGATTAGCTGGGGAGCTCAGGAAGAACAGTGATTGGTGCCACAACTGCCCCTCAGCATCTTCCTCCTGAGGTGTTCGCCTCACTCTGCCTAACAATAGGATACCCTCTAACACTTCATAGATGAAAAGTGGGACACAGTGGCCAAACAACATCAGAGTGTGCTCAAGATGCAAAAGTTATTTGTGAGGAAAACACAAGCTAAGAGAGGCCACAGCAGTTTGCTTTTGCCTGAGCCTGCTGGGAAGGGCAAGTTTCCACCTCTGCCTCTCCTCTTCTTCTTCTTCTGAGTTAATGGAGTGGAAATGCCTTTTGTGTTTTGAACTCAGATTGCACTAAGGGAAGTAAGCTGAAGATAAAGGCCCTTTTCGCACGAGGTGAGGGAATCGCTCCGTGCCGTTACCTACCGCTTCTTCTGGGGTCTGAAGCAATGCAGACTGTCCCTGAAGCCCTTCCGCAGGGCTCCTCCTTGGTCCAGGGCAAATTGGAGCAGTGCAAGGTCTGTAGATTTGCACTGCTCCGGCTTCCAAAATGGCGGCTTCCAGCTTCCAAAATGGCAGCTTCTGGCTTCCAAATTGGCGGCTTCTGGCTTCCAAATTGGTGGCTTCCGGTTGATCGTGGGTCCCGACCAACCGCTGAAGCTCACCACGCCTAAAGCCCGCCCTCCACAGATCGCAGGCTCGCATTGGTGCGAGCCTGCGAATCTGCACAAGGGAGCAGGAAAGCAATGGTGCGTTCCAGGAAAATAAAGACCTGTTTTTTGTGGTCTTTAGAAAACACGCTGGAGGACCACTTGGGGTTGTTTTGGAGCGGACTGAGGTGTGGATCTCCGGTAAGTAGTCCGCTCCTAGTCCGCTCCAAGGTGCAGACGATCTCCGTGAGAGGACGCACTGTCCCATTCTAATTGCCTGGTGTGGAAAGGGCCAAAGAGGTAAAGTAGTAGGAGGAGAGAGAAAGTGGGACATTTTAAAAGCATGTGAAAAAGTGGCATAACAAAAGACTAATCAGGACATTCCCTGCCAAATAAGGACACTTGAAGGACATGGGATAACACTACTGCAAAGTTCAGGAGAATGTGAATTTCAAACCATTAATGGAATTTTAATTGGCATATTGATTCAAACGTGTATAATTAGATAGCTTTGCATCTTTGCTTACATGCAAACTGACCAGCTAGCCTGGGGCATTCTGATAATACAAAAAAGTAACTTTACCTAGCTCTGGCTAACATTCTAATGTAAACAGAATGAATTTCTCCTTCCTTTCTATATCAAAATACCAGAGTCCTGCCCTGCAAGTCTGCTTCACTTTTGCCCCTTGTTGACTAGACGAACAAATATACCCTTCTCCACCTGAGCAGCTAAATCCAGCTTCCCATCTGTGTGAAACTTCTCCTTTCTCCTTCTCCAGCAAAATGCAAACAGATTTTTTTTAATATACAGAGATCTTTTTCCATTTCCTTGCTTCTTTGAAAGTCTGGGTGCAAGCAGAAGGGAAGATGTGGTCTTTTTCAAAGCTCCCCATAGCCTCAGGTACTTGATATTAAATGCTAAGAACAATCATGAATTCACCACAAACTGCTGACATATGCCTATGCCTGTCTCACGATGGGACAAGGAGGCTGCAACAGCATGTATGTGTGTGTGTGTGTGAGGAGAAATACGAAAGGGAAAGGGAGGAAAGACATATAAAGAAGGGAAAAGCAAAATAGGCCAGAAGAGGCAATTACACTACATTTTATATGGCACAGTGGCACTGCTCGGCATTAAAGTCTGTTGTGCTCTTTATTGCACTGAGTCTGCAGACCTCAAAAGCACGTAGGATGGTGTAAATAATACTGAGTGTTTATATAAGGGCTTTCCAAATCCCTGAGACTCTTTAACTACAGTATGCACCCCTGTAAAGTGAAGAAAGCCAGTAAGAAGAGAATGAACTCATTTGAAACGTGGTGCTGGAGAAGTTTCCTGCCAGTCCCCCCAAAAACAAGAAAAGACAAATAAATTCGTCCTAGAACAAAACATGCCTGAACTCCTCCTACAAGCCAATGGTCAAAGCTGTGATTGTAAGACTTTGAATATATGAGAAGATATGTTGTTAGAAAAGACAATAATGCCTGGTAAGGTGGAAAACAGTAGGAAAAGAGGAAGACTGCATTACAGGTGGATAGACTCAGGCCATTTCCACACGGGGCGAGGGAATCGCCCCATGCCGCTACTTACCGGACTTCTTGGCTCCTTGGTCCAGTCCGCACTGCTCTGGAGCAGTGCATGCTCATCACTCCACACTGCTCTGGTGACGAAAATGGCGGCTTCCGGTTGGTCGAGGGTCTCGACCAACCGCTGAAGCTCACCAGCCTAAAGCCTGCCCCCGGCAGATCGCAGGCTTGAACTGGTGCAAGCCTGCAAATCTGCACTGGAGAGCGGGCACGGAATGGCATGTTCCATGCTTTTGAAAGACCTGTTTTAAGCAGTCTTTCAAAAGCACTCTTGACGACCACTTGGGGTCATTCCGGAGCGGGCTGAGGTACAGATCTATGTTAAGTAGGTCCAAACCAGTCCGCTCCCAAGTGCAGACGTCCTCCCTGGAAGACGCTCTGCACCTTTTCTATTAGCCTGTGCAGAAATGGCTGCAATCAAGGAAGCCACAGCCCTAAGTTTGTAAGGCTTGAACAGAGCTGTTAGTAACAGGGAAATTCAGAGATCTCTCATTCATAGGGTTGCCATATATTGAAGTTGACTTAATAACAGTTAACAACAATAATATAGCCTCCCCAAACTATTTTGCAACTCAGCATCACATCGTGACTGCTAAATGCACTATAGTGAGAGGAAACTAAATGAACTGTAGTCCTTGAGATAGTAAGTAGCTATCTTTTTAGTGGCATACACAGGCATTGTATCACATAATGCCTGTGTACGTCCTTGTACCATAATTGCAAAAAAGAGTTATCTATCATCACTATCTTCAAATGCCTCCTTTGGACACTATGTAGCACTTCCACACTCAGTGCCCCTGCTGCCCTTACCTGCCCCATGGCTGGGAGGTGGTAAGGACAACCAGGCATCATTCAGATGTATTAGTACAATTGGGCACATGAAGAGGATGTAGCATCCTCTCAGACCTTTGGGGAGAAGTCCCTCAGAAATTCTGGAGGATGACATCATCTTCATGTATCTTGGCCTCTCCACTCTTCCCAAGCCACTAAATGGCCACAGGAGAGGGGGGAGCTCTCCAGAAGTAGACTGTGACTATGGGGAAAGAGGGAAGGAACAGATATGTTCTACTGGGAGAGGATTTCAGCTATTTTCATACTGTGGTACCAAATGCAATATAGTCAATATCACAGTCAACGTTCAGTAGTCAATATCAGCAATATCCTATTAAGTCAATTTAAGTAAAGTCAGTTGAAGTATGTTGGATTCATTTAAATAGACAATTATTTTTCATGTGTTATTACTACCAGGCCATACACTCTTCCTCCCTGATATGGTTTGATTGGCAAGAAGTATATTTAATTGGCATAAAATATAAATTATATCCTGCTATGACTAGGAGCTGGCTGGCAAAGAGAAAACTGGCTGCAAACATGTTGCAAAACTAGGTCAGGATGAGACTTCAGGTCATGGCTAGGTGATAGCCAGGGAAACTCCCAGACAATAGACTTGCAGATGTCCCTCAATGACCCAACCACTAGAAACAAGGGCACCAAAACTGCTTCCATGGAAAAACCAATTGTCTTCAACCTTCTCCCTTTGTACAGCAAAAAGTTTCCTTCATCCCTTCTCCTGTCCAGCAATTATGGAGCTATCATGATTCCCATCAGTCCCTTTGTCACCTATGCTAAAGCCATTTGCTCATTCCAGACCTCATTGTCCATTCTCCAGATCCATTGTTTACTCTGCCAAAGAGCCATTTACACTTTCCCCCTCAGGGCAGAAAAAGAGTATTTAAACCCTGACTTTTTGCCAGATAACTCATAGTACTTTTGGCATACTTGCCATCAATCTGCAACTCCAATTCCTGATTTGTACTACCATTGGACTTCTAGTCTAAGCCACAATCACTTCTATGCTTCTGTCTGGATTGAGAAATATCACCCACTTCATCCTCAACTCTTGCTATCCAACCTTTCTTCCCTTTCCCTTCAGTTAGCCTTGGGTGAATGTGAAACTGCTTGGATATTGTGTGTGTGATTCCAGTTCCCCCAGTAAAACAAACAAACTTACTTTTGTATCTCTGGCTGGTTTTTCCCCAGGAGACATAGGCTTAAAAGGTCTCATAAGGTTACCCACCCTTGCAGATCTCCTCTTTGAGCTAATATTCCCCATGTTTCACAAAGGCACTGGCATTGTGGGTGGATCTCTCTAAGACACTGATGTTTGGGGGTAACATTATTGGGGAAATTTTGCCAGTAATGAATTAAAGAGGGAAATTAATAATTCCAAATACTGATTCATCAAGAATGAGAGGGAAGATTTTATTTGTTATTAATGACTGGGGGGATTTTATTTGTTATTTTTCAATAATTACACTTAAATATTAAAAATGAAATAAAATATGGGCAGAAATCCTACACTGTCAGATGTAGCTACAACAATGGAGCTCTGTCTTCACAGCTACGTCTCATGATTTGACTGCCCCAAATTCCCCTGTGGGAGCTCATCAGAACTATTTTTCAGCTTGCTTCACTGGTGAGAGGGGCTGGACATGTCATCATTCAGCAACCTGCTCTCCAGCACCTTGGTATTCCTTTGGTTTTAAGAGAGGCAATTGTTGTAACGATGCCATGACCATAAATGTGAATTACGGTATTTGCAATGTCACACGTCTGGCTTATGACATCATACATGCTAGAGAGGAAGTCTACCATAAATTGGAAAAGCTGTCTCCTTTTATCTATTTCTTAAATTTACAAATGTCCTCTCAGTGTTGTCCCTTCTGCTTGGGCCATGCCCCTTGGACGTGTGGCCCTCAAGCACTTACCTAATCTGAAAAGTGTCTCCTGGCCCTGTTACAGTTCCCCATCCCATCTCTAAAATAGATGAAGCACCTTGGAGAACTCCCTTTAAGTTCACACTCAGACTTAGAGTAAATTAACCACCAGCTGTCCTTGTCAACAGAAATGTCAATTTGGCTGGCTGGCTCCTTCCTTCCTTCCTTCCTTCCTTCCTTCCTTCCTTCCTTCCTTCCCTCCTTCCTTCCTGCCTTCCCTCCCTCCTCCTTTTTCTGACATGATATTCTGTTTAATTTAAGAGAACACATCCCAAACAGAACCTCTGTCAGCATTGTCACATTGTTAGCTCTGTGCTGTTCAAACTGGCTCTTGAAATGCTTCCTGGCTGAAGGATGGCGACTTTCAAGTGAGCAGAAGAATGGCACTACGGAGCTGCCACTTCAGAAACTGCCATTTGTGTAGTGCTTGTCAGAGAAAGAAAACAAGCAAGAGCAGAGCTGAAGAGAGCTCTGTGTTATGAGCTGAGAGGCAAAAAGAACCATTGCCTCATTTTTAAAAATGGGAGTTGTTAAGACACGGAAAAGAACCCCACCCAAAAACATGGAACCCAGGACCCTTTCGTATTCTACAATTGTAGCACAGTGGCTCAACTTCAGCTTCTGTGGCTGCATGCTATGGAATCTTGAGGTTTGTAGTTTGGTGAGAAACTAGATGAGTTTTCTGGCTGAAAATACAGATTCTCTCTTCTAAAACTGCAAATCTTAGGATTCTATAAGATGGAACCATGGTAGTCCAAGTACAATCATAGCACTATAATTGTGTAGCCTGAAAGCCCTCCCATTTTGTGGGGGAATGACTGTGGTAGGGATGGGGACATCTGTCATTTTCACTTTCTTCCACATCTGAACATTGTCAAATCCAAATTGTTTTTTACATCCAGAATATCAAAAGATGTGTGAATTTTGGTAACTTATCCAAAATGGACAGAAACAAAAGTAGTCCCACAGCTTCAGCAACCCATTTCAGTAACTACAGCTATTCCCAGTGAGGAAAAAACTGTGTTGTCTCTACCTATCAGACAGAAAAACAAGGAGGAAATTCTCATTTAAAAAGAAGCAATTCTGCTAATTTGTAACTACAACAAACGTGTTTGAAAATCCATGGATCCCAATCTAGATTTTTAAGAGTTAAACATTCAAACCTCTGAGCATCAGTGGGCACATATTTTAATTTCACTTTTTACCCAAATTTAGATTTTTGAAATCTGAGCTTCTCTCCATTTCAGATATGAAGAATTCTGAAAGCTTTAATAAAATCTGATCAAAACTGAACTAGCAACCCACTTTTCAGTCACTAGTGGACTACTGAGGGCTAGCATGGTGTAGTCTAGTAAAAACTTGTAAAACATGAGGACTAGTATAGTGAAGTGGCTAAGAAAGTGAGATGTCAACTTTGGATATCACTTTGGCTGTGGTTTTCAGCGAGTCACATTGGAGCAGGGTTGGTTTTTTTGTTAGGCTAAGTGAAGTGACTAGCAAAAGATGTCCACTTATATGCGTCGCTAAAAAAAAGTATATATATTCATTTATATAGATATAGTACAGATACACACACACAGTATATGGCCAAATTTAGAAAGAATTACTGAAACAGAAATGTAGTATCATGGTAGGAAAGGCTGTAACAAAATAACTTACATATCTGCTCACACTACTTATTGATGACACTAGTCAATGTCAACTGAATCTCCCTCCATCACGAATCTTGACTTCAGTTGAATAGTTCTAGAGATAGAGGACATCTTCAAACAGAGAAATATCCTCTGACAGCCCTTCATCAAAGGACCACCTTCTGTAAAATAGGACACATACCCTGGTTTGAGGGAAACGCTGCGTGTACATCTTGTTCTTTAAGGTAGCCTGCTGGTCAAAGTTGCAGTGCAGGACACTATTATGTGGCCAAAACTGAAGCCTGCACTGCTAGAGTTGCCAACTTCTGCATACAGAATAAGGTAGGGGATGGGGGGGGGTTGTAAGTGTCATTTGTCCTTTGCCTCTGACAGCAAATTGTCTTGGGCTGCCTTGATGGCCTTTGCATCTGTCTGCTCCAGTTGGCAGCAGTGGGAAATAACAAAGAATTATTTTATAGTCTGCACTGTTTTAGGAGCATTGGAAGCTGCCTTGTAAGCATTTGTCCATCGAGCTCAATCCTGCTGACTGGCAACCATTCTCTAGGGTTTCACCCAGGATTCCTTCCTGGTCTCACATGGAGGTACTGGGAACTGAAGCAGGGGCTTTTGGAATTCACAGCACTGTGCTGTACTATTGAGCTACTAGTTCATAAATGTTTCATGCTATCATTACTCAGTGTTGCCAGGAAGGCACTCCACACATGCTCAGATAAGCCTTCAGCTTTGCTGTTTCCTCATATATTCCAAAAATATTCTATAGCATGGAGAGGCAGCTCAGCCCTAGCTTAATATGTACCTCACTAAGAATGCAACAAGGTCAGCTTAGCCAACAAAGAGCAAAGCCAATCTCACTGGTCATGAGAAACATTCCAAAATCCATAGTAGTGTAATACCTTTATTAGTTCAACACAGAGGTCATGGAAATGTGCGAGCTTGTACATTTTGTGCAACCTTCAGTTGGCCTAATAAAAGTATTACACTGATACAGACATCACAATTCAGCTAAAACTCACAGCTGTTTATGGGATTTCTGTGAGTTGGAGGGTTTATTCATCTTTCTCTCTCTTTCAGGCTTTTTCTGTTTCCATTTATCTCTTTTCCTTTCACAGATTCACCAAGGATATGAAATAGCACATTAGTCAGTGGTGGTGAGCCAACATGGTGCAGTGATAAGAACACAGGACAGCAACTCTGGCAATGAGCGTTCAAATCCCCCCCGACCATGGAAACCCACTGGGTGACCTTGAGTAAGTCACATTCTCTCAGCCTCAGAGGACGGTAATGGCAAACCTCTCCGAACAAAACTTGCCAAGAAAACTGTTTAGCGTCTCCATGAGGTTCACTTTAGGGTCTCCATAAGTCAGAAACAACATGAAGGTGCACAACAACAACATTTCAGTAGGACTCTGGCCTCTTTTTAAAATAAGCTGTGTCCGCTTAGCTTCATTTAATACAATTTGAGCATGGTGTGGTAAATCAAGTTCTATGGAAACTCATCTATAAGCCCTAGTTTATACATCTGGTGTCAAGTTATTGCCAGTCTATTGGGGAATACTGAGACAACATACGATGTACAGCCCAGATCTGGACTTCACAATTTCAGCTGCTCTATACACAAAGAAGCATGCAGGTATATACTTATTCCAATCCAGAAGTCCTAAAAAGAGGGGAAAACACCTGTAATTTATGTCAGCCATCTCCAACCTGGCATCTTCTAGAAGATCTGGACAACAACGACCATGCTGTCTGGGAATGATGGGAGCTGTAGTCCATTATGTTAGCAGAGCACTGGGTTGGGAAAACCTGGTTTATACTAAGTATGGCTGCTTTCTTGGAGACCGAGCAGTTGATAGTGTTTATTAGTTCCCAGAAGGAAAGCATAACTTCAGGTAAAGAAAAAGAAACATGAATATTTTGAAAGCATTCACTGATGGATTTGCTACTTTAGGAATTCTTTCTATTTAATATGTAAAAGTTAAAGTTTGTTTCTCTGTGTCAGGTGAAGACCTCATATGATTGGCTGCCTAAGAAGATTCTATGGAATTGTGGGGTTTTCAGTTTAGGGAGGGGCCTTTAGAATTCTCAGCCAGAGAGCTCTTGGGCCTGGCCAGTTGCTATGGAGATGAGGCCTAGCAGCAAGGAGGAGATCAGTGTATTCCCTCAGGAACCCAATCTCTGTATGTTAATAACTCTGTATACAGATTGGATTGGGGAATATGGGAAAAAGTTACAGGTACTGGACAAGACAGTTTGGGGAATTAGAGACATAAGATCTAATCTTTCCAACAAGTCTCACCTATGAGAAAATAAAATCGGTATATAGGCTAGTTAGAACATAAAAAGAGCTTTCTTGCACCAGACTGAAGGCTTTCTAGACCAGTGTTCTGTTCAGACAGTGGCAACCAATTGCCTATGGGAAGCCACCAGCAAGAGATGAGTGGAACAGTGTCGCCTCCATCTTGAACTCCCCAGCAACTGATACAAAGAAGCATACTGGACAACCCAGTATTTTGTCTCCGGCAGCTTCAAAACATACATTCACATATCGATAAAATAATCTGTTGTTCATTTCAAACTTCCCATATGTTAATGGTGGAAATACACTGTGAGCATCAGTTCCGATGCCTACGCAGTCTTTGTATTAGACACTGATTTTAGCTTATGCTGTCTACTTTCTATTCGGGGTTAAAAAAAGTTGGGGAGGGGGCCTCAACTATATAGCCTGGATGCAAATAGGGAGGAAAATCTGACCGCTTTGCTTGTTCGCTCATATTTACATTGCAAGTTTTATCTGTCTTCCTGAATATGAACAAATTTGTGAATTTTGCTGAATTTTGCAAGAATGAACTGAAACAAAAAATTTTCCCACCTGCACCAGACAGATTCCATACATACAGCCTCTTTATGATGAGGATCTCCAGTTATACCTGTCTGCCATAAAAGTGTTAAAGGTGAGGATTATCTCAGGAGGAAAAAAAAAAGCTAGGAACACTGAATCTGCAGTGATGTGGTTGAATACAGAGGGATTCAAAGCCACACTATTGGCAAATAATACTTCAAAAGCCTGATCATGAAAGGCTGAAATCTACCAGCTTCAGTTGTGCCCATATTCAGTTCCTTTATTTAGAAATTGTAGCTTTTGGTGAATTCCTATCAAAAACAAAGACAGTTGTTCCCCATCCCTATATATAAAAAAAAAATCTTCATCTTTCCAGCTTCTCATTTTATGGCAGCCTTTCTCTCTCTGTGTGTGTGCTATCATTTGGTACAGGAGACATCCAGTGGCATTTGCTGGCTGTGATATATGGACATGGTTTGAAGATTGTTCACTTTCAGACAATTTAATGGAGTACATCTTTCAAATGATTCTCACTCCTCAGGTCTGTGTGCGATCAAATATAATTAGGAAAACAAAGAGCCTTGTGGCACCACTGTAAAGGCTAATAGATTTATTGGGGCATATGTTTTCATGGATTAAAGCCCACTGCATCTGACAAAGTGGGCTCTAATCCATACAAAAGGAAAAAAAACCTATGCCACAATAAATCTGCTAGTCTTTACTGTGCCACAAGACTTCTTACTGCTTTAGCTACAGCCAGGGCTGGAGACATTACCTTCCTGGACTACAATTCTCTGAGACTCTAATCAACATGGGCAATGCTCATGTTTGTTGGGGATTCTGGGAGTTGTAATCTAAAAGATAACTTCTCCAAGTTCTGTTTGCAGTAGACTAACAGAGGCTCCCCGCTCTTTGCAACACAACCAGGAGCAAGCCCTTAAGGGTATACCTTTGGTACCTGTCCCCTCTAGTCAGTACTTAAGCTTGCCACTGGATGGCACCATGGTCCTATAAAAACATCTGCTAGGGACTGGCAGGGCTCCTTGGGTATGTAGAAAACAGGCATCAAGTCAGTCCTTCTATATGGGTGCCACTTTTTAAATCTTGAAATACTTTTTCGTACCAGAAAGTGCAATCCCCATCAGGAAAAAGAGAGAGAGAGAGAAACAGATGCAGCACACAGTATCCTGCAGACATACCTGAACAAAGACAACACATATGGGGGTGGAGGCTTTCTCGGTCGTCTTGAAATATATATAATATTCATATCCAAGAATAAAACAGCATTGCAATGTTTTTGTGGTAAACTCACTATAATGAGCAGAGGAGCTATACTCATCAGCTATGTAGTTTTATCAGCAGTCTCATGACTGATAATTGACAAGTTCAGTGAATTTATGTTCAGAAGGTCCCAGGTTTGATTCCTGGTGTTTTCAGACAAGGGTGAGAAAGGCTCTAGCTGGAAACAGTGACTATCGACGACAATGCCTTCTACATGTGTAGGATTACAATCCATCATCCCTATTCAGCAGGCTGGCTGGAGATGGGAGGAGCTGAAGTTCAACACATCTTGAAAGCACCAGGCTCGGAGAAGACTGGTGTAGACAATATTAAGTTTGATGGACCAATGATCTAACTCAGAAAAGACAGCTCCTTGTGTTCCTTAAACAGTTTAAACTTCACAAGGGCCATGACAAAATGATGGGAAATATAGTTTGTCATTGTTATGTCCCATCTCTGTCAGCAAGGAACATTGCTTGAAAAACTAATAATGATTCTGGCATGAAAAAAGAATCTCAAACATGACTTACTTGTAACTTCTGGCTGGAAAGCCAACCTCAGGCTTCTGGAAAGATCAAATTTATGCTTGGAGCGATATAGGATTGGTTTTGGCTAGGGCTCAGCCACAGCATCTGCTTTCAATGCTAGGACTCAAACCCAAAAATGTGTTGCACACAAAAATAGATGAAAATCTCCCCACACAGTTATACATGAAGTTTCCATTGCTACTGAGTAACTATAGAGTCTCTCTATACAGAAGAGATTAAGGAAAGGCCTTGAGCAGATGATAATAGCTAAGATCCTCTTGTTTGATGGGCTGTTTGATGTTTATGTGGAACATAAAGCTCTGCCCTCGGACTTACACAGAGGAAGATGATAGCTGCAATTGTGGCAGTATGGCTGGTCATGTCCAGCTGTTCTGGACATCATTCTGGGGATGTGCTGATACCATTTCTGGACGTGGGTAGGGGGACAGTGCTGTGCTCCTGTGCTGTTGTGCTGTGTGCATATGATCAAATGACTTGCATAAGGGGGTGTTAAATACTTCCTTACACAACAGTCTAAAAAGAACTGTCAGGGCACAAAACACTCCAAGAGGGTTCAGATCATTGTTTTCAGACATACTTGGACTCTGGAGTCTCTTGCTCAGGTTTAACAAAGTTAGAAATACCAAGGTTGCTTGCAAGCTTCAGGCTTTTGAAAAGGTTAACACAGATGAGCATGACACAGAAAAATTAAACAATTGTTTCTGGGAAAGAGTGAATCCAGTAAGCTTAATTTTTTCCACATTCTTGTTCCTTTACACCACCTAAATTGTTTGGTCTTTATGAGCCTTTTTTTGTCCTGCACAGAAATGTGTGTGCATTTTTGTTACCATCTTTCAGTAGCACACATTTTTGTGTGCATGAACATATTGACTGAGGCCTGAATGTGCGTATATTTGAACTGCACTACCATTTTCATTGCAGATTTTTCTAATATGTGCTTGCTGTCAAACACATTTTTTTTTCTCATACAGAATACACCCCAAGCTTGGAAATGTAAAGATTACAGCCACAAACTGCAGTCAGTCCTTTGCTTAGTTCTTAGAGGTACAAATTGGATGAGTCAATTTAATAGAAAAATCAACATTTCATAACCATCCCTAGGTACTATTTTTTCCTATCACTGGGATGGAGAAAAAAGGCCTATCAAGACGTTGTGCTTTCTGTATAACATCTAAAGCAAGGATGTAATCCTTCAGATGCTGCTGCATGATCACTCCCAGCATCTCTTACCCTTGTCCATGCTACCTATAGTTGATGGGCATTGAAGTTTAACACCTGGAAAGGAAAACATTCCCTACTCTTGCATTAAAAATATGTATGTAGTATTCTCTTTAGGCCAGAAAAAGGCAGTTGAAGAAAGAAAGATAGCAAATAACTATTTACTATAAAGCTTGAAAAAGTTTGTTTTTGAACTGTGGTTTGCATAACGTTCCTATCTATCTATCCATTCATCCATCTATTATCTAGTGATAAATAGATTTGTCCTTCTAGAGCAGGGGTGGGCAACTGTGGAAATCTAGGGGACCTGCATGAACATGTGTGTGTGTGGCCATTCAAGTCATCTGTTGACTTATGGTGACCCCATGAATTTAATAAGGTGTTCTTAAGCAAGGAATACTCAGAGGTGGTTTTCATACAATCATAGAATCATATAGCTGGAAGAGACCAAAACAGTCATCAGGTTCAACCCCCACCATGCAGGAATACACCACCAAAGCATTCCTGACAGATGGTCATTCAGTTTAAAAACCTCCAAAGAAGGACACTCCACTGCTATCTGAGGCAACAGATTCCAGTGTCGAACAGCCCTGGGGGCCAGAAGAAGCCTTTGGGTTGCACTTTGCCTACCACTGTGTTAGAGTAGCTCTGTGAGCAGGGACAGAGGCAAGAACTTTTGCTGACAGAAGCAAAGTACAAAATGGCATTGTGATATTATGGCCTTTTGTGGGTGGATGGGGGTGCTCTAGCATTATTTAGATAAGGAAAGGTATGGCCATGTTTCCCAGATACAGTAAATGTAATAAGGTAACGATCTGTTGGGAAGGGGTGAGAGAATGAACTGCTGGAAGTGACTGGTGATTGGATGAATGGCTAAGGGGATTTGAAAAAGGAGGGTCATATGAAAGTTAGGATAAGGAGTGGAGACGTTAGGACAGTTAATTAAGGTCATATTTAGTTAGGATATGAGTGGGAAAGACAGTGAGAGAGATGAGTGCTGGTATTAGGAATATGAGAGAGAGATGTGAGTTGGTCAGTCAGGATTTAGATGAATTTAAAAAAAGTGATCTTTGATGTTATGTTCAACTTCTGTTTAATAAATCATGTTGGTATTATATACTTGTGCTATATTGGGGATATTGGAAAGCTTGAGTTCAGACACATGATGTCTGTGGTGGCAGCAGTTATTCAAGGGTGGTGGTATCTAGTGGGAAAATTAGGTGAATGAAGTATCACACAGGAACCACGAGAGCATCTAAAAGGTCTCCGCATTTGATGAGCACTTGGAGAGCACAGGTGGGGCAGGACAAGGGCCTCACTTTGGTGCCAGAGGTGGGGATAAGTGGAAGCCCACATAGGCACCATCTCTCCCATCCCATATTACAGGAAATGGCTAGGTTACTAAGTGAATCTTACTTCACTACTAAGAAATGGATAACATCTTCCATAGTAGTGGCTCTTCACTATGAGTGCACACTCCTGAAATATTTCAGTGCTCTCCTGCTCTGACCATGATACTCCACCAAACTACAGGGCAGCAAGCTAGTTTAGGAGGTGCTGGCAAAGGTGTGTGGTGCATACGTATATCTTTTTCTCAAGAGAGAAGTTTAGCTGGGTTTGCTCAGGAAGAACAGTGAGAGGCTGCCACAGCTGCCCCTCAGCATCTTCCTCTTGAGGTGTTTGGCTCACTCCGCCTAACAATAGCATATCCCCTAACACTTCATAGATGAAGAGTGGGACACAGTGGCCAAGCAACATCAGAGTGTGGTCAAGGTGGCAAAAGTTGTTCATAAGGAAAATACAAGCTAAGAGAGGCTGCAACAGTTTGCTTTGGCTGAGCCTGCTGGAAAGGGCAAGGTTCGTACCCTGCCTCTCCTCTCCCTTCTTTTGAGTTAATGGAGTGAAAATTATTTTTGTGTTTTGAATTCAGTTTGCACCAAGGGAGGTAAGCTGAGGATAAAAGGGTAAAGTGGAAGGAGGAGAGAGAAAGTGGGACATTTTTAAAGCATATGAAAAAGTAGGATAACAGATTATTAAATTGTTGCTGCCAAATTGGGACAGTTGGAGAGTACGTGGTAGGTCCCACTCTATTGGAGAGTTAGATTTAAGGCAGCAGTAACATATTTGAAAATTCATGGAATTTGATTTGCATAAAATGCACAAATGCTAATTTATACATATGGATGCATATTAAGAAAGAATTACTGTAAGTTAAGTAAAAATGACGTGTGACCAGGTGACCTGGATGCCTGCTCAGTGTGCTGCCTAAATGCTCACTGCTCATGCATACCTTCAAAGTTGCTGCTTTGCATTTGTATGGTATTTAATCTTTCAACCAGACTTCAGCCAAGAGTCTTTGACACAGAGGACTGCCCTTTCAAAGCCAGACATGTAGAATGGAATCCTATTGTGGCTTTACACTGGTGTAAGCAGCCAGTTGTGCTCTCTTGGAGGTGGCATAAGAGCTGCACAAGCCCTGTTACAGTGAAACAAAACATTGTACAAACAGTTGCTCTACCTAGGTGATTCCATATACACATTCCTCGGCAACAGGGTAGCGGGGGGTGAGGTCACCTTTTTCCCAACCCTTCTTACTAACACGGGGTATAGCTGGGTTAGGAATTGCTAAATCTAGAAGTGAGACAGGAAGGAGACTATGGCCCTTTCCGCACCTCACTGTCTTCCGGCGCTGGGGTGCGGGGATTGCGTGAGCAGATTGCAGCGAGCAGCTCTCGCGTCTCAGCTGCTCGCACGAGAGCCCCGCCTCTTCCTTCCACAGTGCAGCCTGGGACCTTCCCAGGCTGCTCTGGGGCAGGAAGCATGACCAGCACTGCTCCGGAGGCTCCGCACACCAGGTAAGTGTGTGCAGGGCCCAGGAGCAATGCGCGATAGTGCACCATTTTTGGCTTCTAGCTGAAAATGAAAAGGTGCACGATCGGCACCTGCCAGCCCCTGGAGCGTTGCGTGATTGTGAGTGCGCCGTGTGGATCGCTCCTCACAATCGTGTGACTCTCCAGGTCCTCTTTCACATGGCAAATGCCATGCGAAAAGGGTCTATGTTGTACATGCTATAAACATATAATACCTAAATCCATCATCAAATTGTTGCATGGATCTTATTGTTGTGCAATGGGAGAGAACATAGCTATACTTTCCATTGCACAACAGTATGATCCAGTATGAGAGTCAGTGTGGTATAGTGGTTTGCGTGTTGGATTATGGTTCTGGAGAACAGGGTTCAAATCCCCACTCAGCCATAGAAACCCACTGGATCACCTTGCACAAGCCGCACTCTCAGCCTCAAAGGAAAGCAAAGGCAAACCTCTCTGAACAAATCTTGCCAAGAAAATCCTGTGATAGGTTTGCCTTAGGGTCACCATAAGTTGAACATGACTTGAAGGCACAAAACAACAATGACCTTGTAATTCCAGCATAGCTATGGCAGTGTAATTTTGCACATTGCAACCAATAAAGAAGATTTCAGTCAGGTACAGGCTGCTTAACATAATGCGGACTTCCACAAGTCTTGTTTCTTTGGGTATCATCGTGGATGAGATGGATATGAGGAGGCACCATTTTGTTAAATTTTAAAGACGATACAGCTGGTATCCATTAGAGCTGCTGTTCTGCTGCATCCAGTTAACTGCGAAATAAACACAATCTTTTCTCCTTGATCTCCTTCCTCCTTTTCCAGACAAGATGTACCATAATGCTGTTTTGCATTTAAATTTTAGCTAATTGTATACCACTGCATGCTTAATTTTTTACTCAGAGTGGCATGTGAAGAAAGGAGTGGTCTGTAAATGATCAGAACAAATGAACATAACTTTATAACTGTTTGAACAGAACCATAAGGGAAGAGGTCGTCTTCCTGACTAAGTGCATATATAACAGGCAGCCACTTTCAAGTTGTGGGGCACTCATGTATATTGAAAGTTTCCTAAACATGTGAACAACAACAACAGCGGCCATCTGGAGTTTTTGCAGTCATACTCTCATCCAGTATGCTGCTATCAGAATTGTATAGAGGAGTGTGATATGTCCTGATATAACCCAAGGATAGATTTTTGAAGCAGACATAAACACAAGCTTCTGTATTGCTTTAAATAGTATCAGATCAAAGAAGTGGCTGTATCTAGGGTACCATCTCTCAGCCTGATCCAGATCCAAGTCCCCATTGTTTTGACAGGGTAAAGGAAGGAGCAATGGGATTCATGAAGGAAAAGGTCAGGAGGCATGGCAGCATATGGCCCAGAGTAGTCTAAGTAATTGACAAATGATTTTGGAACTGAAACAGAGGAACTGTGCAGTGTACAGCTTAGAGCCATCAAGAATTTTGAACTATGAATGCAGATTGATTCAAATTCTGTTTATTTGAATTAGGTCAAAACCAATGCATTCAAATTTGAGTTAATTTGGAAGTAATTAGAATTTAATTACACCAAAGTCAGGTTAATACAGATTTAGATTGCATCCCCTTGATTAATTGACCTTTTTTTTTAAAAAAAATGCAGCTATCATTACCTATACTTTTTACAGTAGCAGTAATACTTACCATAATAGGAGTTATAAACCCCTTAGTCCTCATCCCACCCTGATGCTCCTTACTTCCCACTCACATATGTGTTCTTTCCCACTTCTCATTTACCTACCTACCAATCTACCCAAATGGACTTTCTTTCTTCTCTCACCCATCTACCTATCAACCTAACTGGTGTTTCTCTCCCCTGGCCCTCCCACTTGTTCCTTATCTCCCCTACCACTCCAGTGCTCCTTGTCCTTATGTCTTTTGGTTCTCTCCCTTTCTCTTTCTTATTATTTTTTTTCATCCTTCCTGTGTTCATTCACCCTTCTCCTGTGCCCATTCTCCCTCTCCAATTCTAGGATAATAGGATCTTCTCTCTCTCTGTTTCGTTTCTCCTTGTTAGTGATGCACACCTAGTGTCTATGGATGGTACTACATACTAGTGAAAAAACTAAATTAATTTTAATTAATAATTATAATAATATAATGTAATACTATAGTAATAATAATTAATATTAATTAATAAATTCTTTTTTAAAAAACAGCATCAAGACGTACACCCCTGTGGTACTCTTAACATGTTCATGTGTCTCAGGCCATTTCCGCATGTTATGTTATCCTCTGGTCGTGATCCTGGCAGCACCTTTAGCAGGAAGAGAGCCCAACAGGAACACTCCCCTCTGCACCCAACCAGCTCCCTGCGGAAGAGAGTGCGAACGACACACACCTGCCTTCCACAGCACAGCTAGGCTCTTTACCAGGGTGCGCTGGGGCAGGAAGCACCTCCATCTCCAATTACTTTGTAAAAGTAACTTCCCATGCTATGCTGAGAAGTGGAATGAGTTCCTTGCATTTTACTGGGATCTCTCTGAGCCTTTGGTTAAAATCTCTAATTGCCCCAGTTTTTAAGCTGGGACTCTCAGACTGATGTGTTATCTTAACCTTGCTATCAGTCACTGGTTGATAAGACAATTGTAGGGAGACAGTGAAAACACATACTCATTCAACAGACGGCCCAGTTGGGAAATGCAAACTATCTGCACATCCTTTCATTATACCATTTCCTGAGGAAAGCCTTCCAAAAACTGGGTTGTATACAATCCAATAACCACCACTGAGCCCTCTGTGAAATCACAGCCTTGGCTGAGCCCTGGGCAGTTCGCCTTCCTGGCTCCTAAATGGTGGCTCCCTGCCTCTTACCCACTGAGCAGCCCTTGACGCAGTTTCAATCAGAGGAGCTGTCAGTCACTCCTGCTTCTGGAGCTAGATGGAGAATTGTGTGTGCTCCTGAGTCAATGCCCTTCTGAAAGGTTCTTAATAGGTTGTCAGAGCAGCGGCTTCAGCACCAGAACAGAACACAAGAGCTCAGGATATTTGATCAGGCTAGAAAGTCACACTTATTTGGGATGCCATTCCTTCAATTAGACTAAAGTTCAGTCTCATGGGGAGATGGTAGGAGGGATATTTCTTCTGCTGCTTTTTGCTTGCCTTCCTGCTTCTTAAACCTGGTTGGTGCGCTGGTGAGATGCGTCGGTCACCCAGGATAGTAAGATGGCCCCATGGCATACTTTACAGAGAACAAGTCCTTTGTTTACAGAGCTATACAGTCTAAATCCATTTTATAGCAAAACAGACATCCAAAAGCAGAGCAGGAATCTTTAAATTGTCCATTCACAGTTAGCAGTACTTGACAGCAAAATAAGCAGGCAGGCAGGTGACAGGTTATCTAGTCATAGTCTTGTCTCCTATATTGTCATTGTTGTGTTTCTGTTTAAAACAAGTCTTGGCTAAGTGAAGCCTGTGAACTGCTTTTTGCCTCCAGGACTATTTTTGTAGCCTCCAGAGCCTCCAGGACTAATTTTTTTAAAAACATATGCTCCCAAACGCAGGCCCTTTCCACAGCTTACTTTTTTCTGGAGCTGGGGTGCGGGGATCACGCGAGCAGCCTCTTGTGAGAGGCTCTCGCGTCCCCATTGCTTCAGCTCAGCAGCTGCTGCCTGCTAGCGAGCAGGCAGAGTGAGAGCCCTCCTCTTCCTTCCACAGCACACCCTGGGATTTTCCCAGGCTGTGCTGGGGCAGGAAGCAGGAGCGCTGCAGCTCCGGAGTTCCACACGCACGGTAAATGCGCGCAGAGCCCTGGAGCGATGCGCAAGGCTCAAAGCCGAAAATGAAATAGTGCGCCATCAGTGCCTGCCAGCCCCTGGAGCATCACGCGATTGCAAGTGTGGACCGCTTCTCACAATAGCGCAACGTTCCAGGGGCCCTCTCACATGGCAAATGCCATGTGAAAAGGGTCACACTTTAGGCAGCATGGGGAGTATTTTCACCACATTTTTGTCCCCTAGGGCCATTTAAAAAACAAGAAGTGGCCTTCCAATGACTTCCTGTTGATAGGAGAAGCCTAGGATGATGGGAGTTAAAGTCATCCAAAAGAAGTTAGTATCAAGCTTCTCCCTGTCTCTGTTTCTAAAAGCTGCAAGCCTGCCTGCCTGATTAACATTTGTTTAACAACATAAGCTGTATATTCTGATAGCTGGTGCCTGAGCTATCAGGCTTAATGGCCTTGTGATTTGCAACATCCCAGCCTGGCCTGGGAAGGAGGCACAACACAAAAGGGAAGGTGAAAAAGGAACATAAGGTATAAGAGAACAAAGAGCATAAACATCTCAACTTTAAAGAAGATAGCCAAGGGGTGCAAATTACCTCAACTATTATGGGATGTTGGGTACATGGCTGCTGCTGCTGCCACCCCACCCACCCACCCACCCACAGTGGGGCAGGAAGGATCCCAGCAGGGGTGGGCAGGAGGGTGGAGGAGTTTTGCACCTCCTGGCATTGGTGCCTGGGGCTCGCGCCCCAGCTATCCCACCCTAGATACTCCTCTGGTCAGACACCAGGACAGAACCTGCTTTGCCAGTATCACTGTTGGAACAAAGCCTCTCCTGGGTGTAAAAATATGTTTTAAATGCTCCCTATACCCGTGTGAGGTGTTGGGGATGATAGGAGTTTCAGCCCCACAGAAACGCAGCAGAAAAACCAGAGTTCAGCGAGCCAACAGCAGCAGCCTTGTTCCCCAGTAAGGATACTCACACACGGAGGAGTTTCTTCCAAACGGGAGGCACTTTATCTTGCAGCAAAGTTCCGTTATATACAAAACATAGGACAGATGGACAAAAGCTTGCACCAGGTTTGGTCAACAGACAAATACATACTGGCGTTGCTTTGTTATATACATATCTACAACCAATCAGGTAGAGGTTTGCACACTTCCCTCTACCATCTGCACACGACCCCAGTTTCTTATGCAACCTTGCAATTACCCACAGCTGGAGCATGATGCAACATCTTTGCAGTGGGCTGATCATTTTCCCAGGGTTCCCTGCTCTGAATCCCTGACAATCCCCTCCAAAATGGTCAGGCCACTGTGTAGGACATTTTCACAATCCATACATGTCATACAATACATGTTACATAATACATACAGTACATACATTCAAGGGTACAATTCATCTTCCACCTTATACTCTGGTGGCAAGGCCCAATTTACTTGCCAACTTCTCATGGCCTACTACTGGAAGTGCCTTTGTGAGCAAATCCGCAATATTGTTTTTCAGATACCATACCCCAATGTAGTCCTACACTCAAAATTTCTGCCTCAGTCACACGGGACAGCAAAATACCCTCCTCCTGACCTTTTAGGGATAAGCATAACTTTACGTCCTGACTCAGCAAGTTGGGTACTTCCTGATCCACTTCCACTGGAACCACTGCTGGAACTAGTACTGACCTCAGTGCGAGACTCTCTCTTGACCGCAAATGCAGGTTCAGCAGTAGGTGGCGGTGTTGAACTCTTTGGTGTGACACTGAGTGAGATTTTTGGCTTCTCCTCCTCAGTACTTTCCTCAGTACTTTCTTCTTCTTCATCAGCCACCACCGCCCCTCCATCTTCAGAGCTTTCAAGTGTATCCGGGACACTGTCCTTTTCCTCATCAGACATCACTGCCCCTCCATTCTCAGGAACACTTTTGTCACTTTTACCCAGGGAAATCAAAACCTCTTGATTATAGTGCAGTCTTTTCACACTTTTACCCAGGGAATCAAGACCTCTTGGTTACAGTGCAGTCTATCCCAACCTGAATGGACTTCAAAGTTTGCACTCCTAGAATACACTATTTTGCCAGCATGGTGTAGAAATCTATATTTGTTACCTTCATATCCCACAAAGCGTAACCATCTAGATTTCTCTTCTCCAGACTTTCTGAAACTTGGGGGAACATACACACTAGCAAACTGACCCCAAACACGTAGATGCTGCAGGTTTGGCGCTCTACCATACAATAGGTAATATGGAGTTTGCTTTACACTTGAACTCCACATCCTGTTTAAGTGGTAGTTTGCTGTCACTATTGCTTCTCCCCAAAGTCCTGCTGGGGCTTGGGCATCCTCCATCATACAGTCCTTCATTTGTTTTAACAGCCCAATTCTTCTTTCTGCAAGACCATCCTCCCTGGGAGATGCGGGGTTGGTGGTTTTATGCCTTATGCCTTTCTTACGCATCCAGGCTTGCAGGCTATTAGACAGGAATTCTCCCCCTCGATCTGACACAAGACTGGCCACTTTATAAGGAAATTCCCTCTCAACAGCATTCACCCACTCTTGGAACTTAACTGCTGGTTGGCTCTTCTCTTTCAGCAGATAGACATAGGAGTACCTGGTGTGTCTGTCTACAATTACCAGGAAAAACCTATTTTGCCCTTCAGTTGGCTTGAATGGCCCAGCCAAATCTGCATGTACAACCTCAAAAGGCCATTGGGTGACACACTTGCTTTTCTTGGCAGTCGGGTAAGACTTTACCTTAACCTTTTTGCACACAGAGCACTCTAGGAACTTAGGACAATTTCTGACCTGTAACCCAGGGCATACCTTTGCCAACTCTTGCAAACCTTTGTAGCTGGTATGACCCATCACTCTGTGGAGGTAATGTATACACTTTTCATGTAGAGGTTTGTTACACAAAGGGTTAACATTTGCCACTTTTCCTTTGGGCAACATGTGGTACAACCCCTGCTTTTTCACCCCTTTTGCACAAAAAACACAATTTGCAGTAATTATACATTTCTCCCCTTCAAACATCACTTTGTAACCCTCACTGGCCAGTTGGGAGACACTCAAAATACAGTTCTGCAAATTTGTCACGCACAATACATTATTAAACAATTTCCCAAAACACAGCACATACACAGTACCCATCTTCTGCACCTTGCTTGGTGCCCGATCTGCAAGGGAAATTGCTGTTATATTTGCATTTGTAACATCATTCAACAGCTTTAAATTGTTCACCATGTGGTGAGTTGCACCACTGTCTAGCAACCACACACCACTCTCAGACTGCTCTTTTGCCACAAACACATGGCCTTCAGCCTGTGACGACACGCCCCTCCACTTCTGGGCTGTCTTCTTCCCTCTGCTCAGCGCTGGCATTCTGCAGTCCTTCTGGAGATGGCCAACTCTCTTACATCTGTAGCAGCGTCTGGCAAAGCTGCACACTGCTCCTTCTTCCAGGTCAGATGCCTCCTTGGGAGCTGCCTCTCCCTCCTGGCAACTGGCTGTTCTCCCCTCCGACTGCAGTCTGGAATCGAACTGCTTACGTTGGACTTCCTCCAAAATCCTCCCGGCTACCAAATCTACAGTCAGCTCTTCCTCACGCACATCCTGGAGGCTGTACATCAAAAAGTCCCACTCCTTAGTGAGGCTTCCCAGCAGAATAAAACTTTTCTGCATTTCTGGGATATTTATCCCTCTGTTGGCTGCCTCTTGAAATAACTGTTTCATCAGCATGAGGTGCTCTCTTACACAGCTTCCGTGACATAACTTTGTGTTATACAGTTTTTTCGTCCATAGCATTTTGGACAAACACGAGGAAGATTGATGCACATGCTTCAGAGCCTCCCAGAGCTGATATGCTGTGTCTGCAGCAGCAGCATGAATCAACTGGGAAGGACTTAAGCAAAATAACTGCTTTGGCTTTTTCGTCAGCAACCCTGAACACTGCTATTTGAGCAGCAGTTGCTCCTTCTGGGGGCTGTCCCTCATTTTCCAAAATGTGCCACAAGTTTTCCTTCATCAAAGTGGCTCTCACATAAATTTGCCAGCTTTGATAATTAGCATCGGTCAACTGTTCAAAATGCAGATAACCTCCCTCGGCCATGCTGCTGCCTTTGTAAGGAAAATTCAACAAACAAAGCAGCTGGCCGCAGTGACCTTGGTGAGCTCCAGACTGAAGATTAGCTATCTCTCTGCCAAAACACAGACTCCCGAAGCACCGGAAAGCCAGGCAAACAGTCAAAAACAGTCCCAGTATCCAGGGGGAAAAACAACTACAGGTGCGCTGTGGATGCTGTGCACTCTGGGACTGGGCCCATAACCAATGTTGGGGATGATAGGAGTTTCAGCCCCATGGAAACACAGCGGAAAAACCAGAGTTCAGCGAGCCAGCAGCAGCAGCCTTGTTCCCTAGTAAGGATACTCACACACGGAGGAGTTTCTTCCAAAACAGGAGGCACTTCATCTTGCAGCAAAGTTCCGTTATATACAAAACATAGGACAGATGGACAAAAGCTTGCGCCAGGCACCAGGTTTGGTCAACAGACAAATACATACTGGCGTTGCTTTGTTATATACATATCTACAACCAATCAGGTAGAGGTTTGCACACCTCCCTCTACCATCTGCACACGACCCCAGTTTCTTATGCAACCTTGCAATTACCCACAGCTGGAGCATGATGCAACATCTTTGCAGTGGGCTGATCATTTTCCCAGGGTTTCCTGCTCTGAATCCCTGACAATCCCCTCCAAAATGGTCAGGTCACTGTGTAGGACATTTTCACAATCCATACATGTCCCTGCTCTGAATCCCTGACATGAGGGTCCTAATCTCCTAAACTAGTTTGCTTTGCACAGGTTTGGTAGGAAATGCTACTCCATTGCCAATGTTCTACAGGCAGTTCAGTCAGCTTTCAGTGCGGAATGAGAAAAGGCGACCCATTTTCTTTTCATATAGAGGCAGCAAAATATATTGGACCAACCCTGGTTTGATTTAGTTTCTTACTTTCTTTTTTCAAAAAAATCTTCAGGATCTTTCTACCAACATATTGGAACAGGCCCAAGTAAACCATATGTCTTACTCAGGCATTAGACAGAGAAAAGAAGAGCCTGGAGAGAAGGGGAGGGAGGGTGGAAGAAATCTCCTGGTCTTGTCTCATTTTTTTTCCAAAAAAGAAAAAATCCTCCAAAATCCCACCTAGGTAACAAGATCATACATTCATTCCACTGAAGCTCTGGGCCAGTCTGAGGCTGGTAAATCCTGGATAACATGAATAACAAAGTGAATTAACACTTAAATCTTGTCTCCTCGTAGGTCAGGAAACTCAGACAGAATCTACATTTTACAAGGCCCATATCAGGGAGAGCTGTGCGACAGACCACTCACTGTATGTGTGATAGACAGGATTCAGGCACAAAAAACAGATCCAATGTATGCAACTTAAAGTTGACAGCTTCCCTGCTGCCTAAAATAGAGCTTAGAACAGGAAAGTGGCAGTGGCCAGCTATGCCACGTACACCCAGGAACAGCTCGAGCTCTTTGCATAATTAACAAGTCTGAAATGCAAATGAGAGGCCTGGGGACTTTTGTTAGGATGGTCGCAGGGAAAGCATAAATTAATTTCCCACACCCCATGTTGGTAGAAGTTGGTAGCTTCCCCATGACAGTGGAACAGAGAATCCATTCTGGGGTTCAGTCTGAATTTTAAAGGAGATATCTAAGTGGTTGAATCCTATCTCCAACATGATTTTGGTGCCTTGTACAACTTCCTTAAAGTTCACATGAAAATCTGCAGTGGATTCACTGCTCCACTGACATGGGAGCCCCCAGCAACAGTCCTGAGGAGTAGTTGTAAATTTTGACATGCAAGCACTCATTATAACTGTCTCCATTTCCAGATCTCCAAGAAGGCAGCATTGCTGATCTATATCAACAAGCCAGTTTCTAGCAGTTCTCATCTTCATCACAAGCAAGTCTTTTGTGATGCTAATGGGTCCTGCTAATTTCTCATTCAAGACTCTTGACACCCCCAAATATTTAATTCATAATGATATATAGATCCTTCACCACCCAATAGAATAGGAAGGCCTGGGGAATAGAGGGAGGTGTCATCGCCCTTGCTATGAAAAAGCCTCTGTGTATCCATCATAGGAATGCAGCACCATGGTAACACTAATGCTAATACTGCCTTATGGCTACTATTGACATAACAAATGTGTATGTGAGGTCCAGCAGCAACTGCACCTCTGAAATTTAGCCTGAAGTTTAAAGAAGTCCTTCAAAGTGCTCACCCTATTTTACAAACAGTGTTCAACTACCTGAATAATTCCTTTAAATTTCAGACTAAAATCCAGAAAAAATTAACTTATACCACTGACATGGAAACCACTACTGGTAAGATTACACCTAGTTAGTATTGATGACGTGATTTTACCTGAGAAAGTCTTGGCCCATGGATGACATTATCAAGGAACCAGTATTCAGCTCCAATCCTATAAACTGAGATATTATTACACATAGCTGGGTATTGTTTCATGAAGGAAGATCTCCTAGCCCTTATGAGACATCCCTTAACATCACTGTTCTTTATTAATCACAGCAGTCTGTTCCTCAGAGCCTTAGCCACTTTTATGCAGATAGCAATGTTAAGACTAGATCTATGGACCACTTCTATATTTAAAAGGATGGACTAAAGACCTGATTCCCAACAGGTGGAGGAGGGTAGGCTAACCTAGTGGCTCAGTGGCCTGTGTCCAAATTAGTTATTGGAGCCTTGGCAAGTCAACTCCTGACTTTCACTGATTCAGTAGATCTAAACTAGCTGGTACTAGCAGTTGAGTTTAGGCCAACATGTGTTGTTAACATGTCCCTCCCCCCCCCGACAAGGGGGGTGGATGATATATCTTGTGTCTTGTGAGTACCAAGTGCGGGGGGGGGGGTCAAGATTGCAAGATTTGTTAGGGAACCTCTGCTCCACCCATCAATGCCTGCACAGTAAGCAGAAGTATAAATGTTACATTTTGAACTACACTTCACAGAATCACCCATTCATCATGGACATTAGTCATGCTGTCTGGCAGTTTCTAGGAGTCATAGTCTTATAAAGGTAATATTTCCAAGCTCTAACACTAAGAAAAGACCTGCAGGTGTGTGTTCAAGTGTCCTACCTTACAGGGACAATCCTCTATTTGTTGCTGTTATTTGATGTTATGGACTCATGATTTATGGCAGAGAGTGCTCCAAGAATATTGGTCATCAATTGCTATCCTCAGGTCTCACAAACTCAGGGCCATGGCTTCATTGATTGAGTCTGCTCACCTGTAACGTGGTTTTCCTCTTTTCCTACTGCCTTCCACTTGTCATCTCATGATATGTCCAAAGTATGACAGCCTTACTTTGGCCCTTTTCACACGGCATTTCCAATGCGAAAGGGCCCCTTGAGAATCACGCAAATGTGAGGAGTGGTCCACACAACGTACTCACATTTGTGTGATGCTCCAGGGCCTGACACGGACCGCACATGCATTTTTTCATGTTTGGCTTGAAGCCGAAAATACTGTGTGGTTGCGCATCGCTCCAGGGCCCTGCGCACACTTACCTTACATGCGGAGCCTCGGGAGCCAGGCTGGTCGCACTTCCTGTCTCAGTGCAGCCTGGGAAGGTCACAGGCTGCACTGCAAAAGGAAGAGGTGGGGCTCTCATGTGAGCAGGAAGCTCGTGTGGAGCCGAAGAAGCAGGGAAGCAAGAGCCTCTCTCCAGAGGCTGCTTGCGCGAGCACCGCACCCCAGCGCCAAAAATGAGTGAGTTGCGGAAAGGGTCATAGTCATCTTGACTTCTAGTTACTAGAAGACTTTATCTAGGTGACCTGTGTGCCTTTATAGTTTGTTGTTCAATGACTCACTGTTGATGGGGAACTTCAGGTTCCTGTTGGCTCTCCTTTCTTATAGCATTTTTAACACAGATTTGGTTAGGTCTTCAAACAGACAACATCTTCAAATAGAGGACTATCCTGTGAAAAACAGAATGCATAATTACGGTAATCCTATTTATTTACATTTGCAGCCACAATGTTTGCAAAGAATCGGTAAACTGAATAAGCATAAGCCAGGTTAGGTAAAATAAGTGCTTAGACAAAGCATTTCTGAGTTAGGAAAATCTACAGCCTTTCCAGCTTAGGAAAAAAAAAAAGACTAGTAATGAGATGTGGGAATGGGGGAGGGGGAGAGAGAATGGATAGAACCTCAGTGTCATCCAGTGAAGCCAAATGCTAGGGGGATTCAGGGCAGACCAAAGGAAGTTCTTCTTCACTCAATGTGCCTGAAGGTAAGAAGAGGCTTGTAGGATCAGACTGCGGGCCTTGCTAGTCCCATCTTGCATTTCTACAATGGCCAACCAGGGCCCTTTTCACACAGCATTTGCCATGTCAAAGGGCCCCTTGAGCATTGCACGAATGTGAAGAACGGTCCACACAACGCACTCACAATCGTGCAATGTTCCAGGGGCTGGGAGGCGCCAACCACGCACTTTTTCATTTTCGGCTGTGAGCTGAAAATGGTGCACGATTGCGCATTGCTCTGGGGCCCCGCATGCACTTGCCATGCATGTGGAGCTCCAGAGCCACGGCGCTCACACTTCCTGCCCCAGTGCAGCCTGGGAAACTCCCAGGCTGCACTGCGGAAAGAAGTGGCGGGGCTCTCACGTGAGCAGGCAGCAGCTGCCGAGCTGAAGGAACCGGGACGTGAGAGCCTCTTGCTAGAGGCTGCTCATGCAATTCCCCGCACTCCAGCTCCGCAAAAAGTTGCTTTGCAGAAAGGGCCCAGTTCCCTAATGGAAGCCCACCAGCAGAATATGAGTGCAGCTGCACCCAGCATCTCACACTCCTCAATAACTGATGTACAAAGGGACATTGCCTCTGCAGTTAGAGGCGATACAGTAATCATTGATGGCCTCATCCTACATGCATTTGTCCAAACTCCTGTCCAAGTTGGCAATGTCCACATCTTATGGCTGTGAATTCCACAGTTTAATTATATATTGCGTCAGGAAGGGCTTCCTTTTATCTGTCGTTATTATTTCACCATTAATTGATCATTTAAACCTTAGTTTATGGAATTTACTGCCACGAGATTTAGTTTGGAGTACCAACATAGATGGCTTTTAAAACTGGGATTAGACAAATTCTTGAAGGATAAGGCTCATGATGGCTATGTATGACATCCTCTGTTGGAAGCAGCATGACTCTCTGGACCAGTTTGGCCCTTTCCGCACTTTACCTTGATAGCGTGACAAACCAGAGTCCTCACGATATTGCTAATATCACAAGAGGCTCAGTAGAGACCCCCTTGCAGTCCGCATGCAGCAGGGCATTGGCGAGAGAGCACCAGTCCCCGCCCGGTGGCTTGTCCACATGTTGGCGTCCTGGGCCATGCACCTGGTTCGCCAGAACGTCATGCTGTACGGCGGCTCGTGAAGGGGGAAGGGAGCGTGCCTAATACGCTTTAAAAACGCCATGCGAAAAGGGCCTTTGTCAGGCGCTTGAATGGGAAGGAGCTGTTCCACTCGTGCCCTACATGTGGGCTCCTTGGAGGCATTTGTTTGGCTACCATACAAAAAGAATGTTAAGACTAGAATGCCTTTTGTCTGATCCAACAGGACTCTTCTTATGTTCTCAGGCCAGCGGCTATAGCAAGGGAGAAAATGTAATCCTGAAACCAACCAAGAAAACATTCAGATGGATCAGAATGAGGGGACTGGCAGAAATAGAAAAGAAAAGAAAAAAACGTCATTCCCTGCCTTGACAGTTTTTCTTTTCCACCTTTGCTCTGTCAAACCCAACTCCAACCCCTGATTGGCATTACCAGGTGCCAGCACAAAGCAAGTAATAAATAACAGCAACTTAGAAACATTTTCTCTCAAAGCCGGGTTTTCAAAAGCCTTAATAGTTGTGCTATTAATTTAAAAAAAAAATGGGAGGGAAATCCAGGGAAAGGAAGTTCTGAAAGAATGGATTTGTGTGGGGGGAAGAGTATGAAAATTACCTGAGCGATCAAAGCTGCCTTTATTTTAACATGCCACTGCCACAAAAGGAGGGAAATATTCCAGAGCTTTCTCCCCTCTCTCTCCCACACATGACTCTTGCTCATTTACCGCCTGGGGTTGCTGAAGAAAACAGCGGAAGGACAAAAGCCTGAGAGAACATGCATGTGGCTGGGCCCCAGCTGCACTTGGTTGCCGTGAGTCAGTCAGGCATCCGTGAAAGCTCCAGAAAGAGGCGGGCAGGTAACCGGCTCCTTGAGAGATGGCCTCTCTCGGGCTTTGTTTTGCGCTCCCAGTGTGGGATGTGATTAATATCTGTAGGCGCTCATTTATTCCACAGCAGGCCCGTTTAGCTGCTGCAGACGGCTTTTCTGGCTCACACCAAACCCTTTTCCTGAGTACAAGTGGAGGCCTGCCGGTTTCTCCTCAGGACTCAAGGCTGTGCCACCTCCTCAGACTGAACTGGGTGGGTCTCTCTCGTGGGCTCCCAGAGAGGGGTTAGGATGAAGGCCCTCCAGGTGAACAGCTCACAAAGGTCGCTATCTCCATTTGATAGCTGGGCTCAGCACAAGGGAGAAAGAAAAAATTATTAAGAGCCGAAGGGAAGTGCTTATGAAACACAAAGCTAATTGCCTTCCTTTGCATTTAATGACAAACAGCTCCTGGCAGGAACCTTTTCCATATTCTAGGTTCTTCTTTCCTCCCAATTTTCTGCCCACTCCACCCCGTCTCAGTCAAAGCCAGGCTTTAACCTTCCCAAAAGCCAGCTCAAATTAAACATTTTTAAAATGGTCTCAGGGTCAATTCAAGTGTCTTGGTTATAAAGCTTTCACAATCCGATTTCTGATACCGCCTGTCCTGAGTAGAGCCAGGGTGGTTCTTAGAAAACCTTGCTGGTTGGGGGATTCTGGGAGCTATGGTCTCAACAAGGAACTTTTTAACCAAGCGGTGGGCTGTTTGTGGTGCATTATAGGCCATTTCTGCACTACACTGTTATAATACTATTATTCTACTTTCAACATCCTATGGAATCCTGGGGTTTGCAGTTTAGGGAGGGATATTGAGAATTCTCAGCCAGAGAGCTCTTTGGCCTGAGGAAACCACAAACCCCAGAATTCCACAGGATGTTAAAAGTGGAATAATAGCATTACAACAGTGCAGTGCGGAAAGGCCCTTTGTCTCAGGAATGTCATGAGTTAAAAAGGTGTTAAGGGAGTAGAAGGTATTCAGACAACTGAAGCACTGAGATAAATCCTGAAAGAAAGAGTATGAGTAGCAGGTAACAGGACAGCCATATAATGATAATATCTGCACAGAGACATGATGGAATAAGCCCAGATTTTATGTCATGTTTGCCACTGTGATCATTTAGATCTTCCACAAAGGTGCACATTGAATAGTGCCATGCTCCTGACTTTTCCTCATTTTACTAATGTTCTGATCCCACCAACATGGTGGGCTTTGTCCTGGATTTGCAGCCACTGGTGCTGATAATACAGACCTCGGGAGGTGAGTAATGGGTATCATTGTGGGACACAATCATCCTCTTAACTGGCCTTCCTGGTCTCTTCCTGGAGCATTAAAACTCAGCCAAGAAATGAATACATTCTTTAATGACTGAAGGAAGCCAGATAAGAGGCAAGCCTTCAAATTAAGAAGCCCAGACTTGATTGCAGCTGTAATCATATTTTTTTTCTAACCCCCCGTCCTCTGAACTTCCCACCAGAAAATAAATTGCTTCAATAAATTATATCTTTAATCTGCACATGGGACTGGCAGGCTGGGCTCTCCTTTCATTGTGCTGTATGGGAAGATAATCAAGCCCTTCCTCTCGCTGCATGGAGCAAACTAATAGATTTTAAACAATTCCATTATTTGACATTTTTTTCTATTATTAATACAAATTACACGTACTTGCTTTCAATTAGAAAGTTTTATTTCCTAATAAATTCCAATCAGGTTCCCTTAAAAAACCACCTAAACACGGGGAGGAGACAGCAGGTTCCATTAAACCATGGTGCATGCAAAATGATTCTCCCTTCTTTCCTTCCATTTTTCAACTCTTTTTCCCTATTATTTCCACTTCCTGCTCCACCAAATTCTTCCTGATTCATTCCCTCTCATGCCAACTCACATCCATTTACTGGGTATATTCACCAGTCAAGCCAAGAGTGATATCTTTGGGTCTGAATGTTTTGTTTGTAAACACTGTGAATTGAGAAAGAAAGGCATTTGTAAATCAAGTGTGCAAATAGGAACTGAAGCAAAATGTTGCAGTATGTACTGATTCTGTTCAGTGTGGCTGCCATTCCATTCTTTTCTATTCTTCTACCCCCAGAAGTTTTTGCCCCCCTCCCACCAAATATTCCATGACCACTAAGCACATCCATTCTTCATTCAATTGTTTTGGGTGTCCTCCCTTTACATAGGTCATTTTCTCTATAAAACTATTGTGTATTTTTGCAAATCGTGGGGTTCTCTCAGGACTGCTGATAAATGATATGTGCATGGGCGGTGTTGTTTTGGCTCTGCAAGCAGTGACACATTGAAAACATTGGATACTAAAAACAGCAGGAATGAGATTTCAGCTACTGAAAGCTAATAATAGTGTTTAGTATTTATTTGCTGGTGTTCTTGTTGTCATGTACTTTCAAGTCCACCCTGACTTATGGTGACCCTATCCTAGGATTTTCTTGGCAAGATTTATTGAAAGGAGGTTTGCACTGCCTTCCTCTTAGGCTGAGAGAATGTCACTTGCCAAGGTCACCCAGTGGGTATCCATGGCTCAGCACGGATTTAGCCAAGGTCTCCTGGAGTCCTAGTCCAGCACTGACACTATACCATGCCAGCTCGCTTTAGCATTTATTTGTTGTTTTTGTTGTGCGTCTTCAAGTTGTTTCTGACTTATGGCAACTCTAAGGCAAATTTATCACAGGTTTTCTGGGGGCTGAGAGTGTATGATGCATACAAGGTCACCCAGTGGGTTTCCATGGCCGAACAAGGAATTGAATCAGTCCAGTCCGCTACACCATGCTGGCTCTTATACAGCACCCTTCGGTGTTCAAAACACTTCACACACATGATTTCAGTGATCCACAGAAACACCTTTTGAGATAGGCAAGCATAATTGCATTTCTGTGTTAGTAATTCTAATGTAAAAAGTTGCTAGAGAAATATAATAATGACAGCCTGGCTTTCAGGAGTATCATATGCATTTCAAAGGAATCCCATGAAGTGCTTTTGATCTATTTAGAACAGGGATAGGGTACTTTTTTGGTCCTGTGTCCAAATTCCAATTTGGGCAGAGCTTTGTGGGCACATTCCAGGGGGCGGGGAGGGCTAAGCATGTGAGTTAGGGTTAAACCGAAGTGAGCAGGGTCAGATACTTAAAACACTTCAACAGAGATTTTGTATTAAGTAAATGTGAGTGGTGTGTGTGTGGCCGGGAGTGAGGGAGTTTCATATGGCAGCAAAAAATCAAATACTTTGTGAGCAGCAAAGTAACATGATGTGGACATGTAGGGGTCAGTGGGTACAGGCGTTTGATTAGGGGAGTTATATGGGGGTGGTGAATAAGAACCACTATCTTTCTTGTTTATAGTATCTTGCAACATGAAATCTTGATATACAGATTGATAGGGAAAATATTCAGTAGGAAATATAATAAATTACACAATTCAGAATGCCTGGAAGCTAATTGATTTCTTTGCATTTCACCATTGTTTCAGGAGTGAGCATTAAATACCAGATTTCCTTCTTTTCTTGACCTTTGAACATTGGTTATAAGAATTCAATTGTATTGATAGAAGACTGCAGGGACTAGTGGAACAAAAAGGGTGTTGGCTTCATCACCTCTGATAAGGACTCCAAGCAGGAGTGAAGCTATGGAAGGGAGCAAAATGAGAGCATTGCCTCTCTGAATAATAATTCAGCTGCGCTTGAAATTTTTTTACAGTCCCCAAATTTCTGGCATAGAAATAACTTAAAACTTCAGTCAAATATTTAGAAATATAGTTTAGGCATCTTAAGAAAAGAGGTGGGCTAAGTTAGCAAGGGAATATGAAAACTGCAAATATAAGAGAGCTAGATGTGAAAAATTTTCAGTGTCTCATTCTCTGCAATGATAGAAATTAGGGGACTGAAGGAAACTTTCATTTGGGGGCACAATTTGTATTTGGGAGGGGTCAATCCCCTCATCTCTTTACCCCCACAGCTATAATCCTGGGAGCAAGTCTGAATTCCAAAGATTGTAGGAACTGAGAGGGAGAATGCCAAGCAAATTGTGTTAATTATTAGGTTAATGTTACTGTCACAAGTCTGAGATTTAAATCTCATCTCCAACATACACACTTACTTTGCCACCCCCACATGACTCGCTAACTGAACTCCCACATCCATATCCACCCACATGTACACACCACATTACCTTACTGACCAGAAAGCATTTTATCTACTGTTGACATATGAACCCTCCGTCAACCACACACATACACAAAGACACCACTTTGATATATGAGAAAACCTGATATTATGCAGCTGTTAACATCTTCACATTTAGACAAAAGTAAATCACATACAAAATGGACACATTTATTTCAAAGCTGCACACTACAATCCTGGCAAAGTCAGGCAGTTTTTGGACTTTGGTTATGCAGATCTTTTCTGTCTTCTAAGGGCTGAGAGCACAACAGCACATATGCATGGGTCTGTACAGCAGGCTCTTCCCTCTTCACGTTCTCTAACTGTAGCTTCTTTAGCTTCCCTTCCACATAGCAATCAATGTGAGAAGAAAGCTCTGCTGAATATATGGATCTCTCAGTGCACACCACCTGTCTGCCTCAAAGCCTAAGTCTTTAGCAGAAAAAAACCTGCCACAACATTTTTGCAATCACCTAACAATCGTGAGAGTTGGAGGGTGGGTGTGAATGCTGAAAAAAGATGGGAAATAAAGCTTTCTGTGATGGCAGCTGGCTTAGCCAGCCATTCCTTAGTCTGGCAGATTGTGTACTGATGGGCCAAGATGGTGGTTCGTAGATGTTTCCTTAGCAGGAATGGGCTAACCATTAAGAAATAGGCAAGAGTCTCTCTTCAGTGTTCAGAACAGGGAACTGTCATACCTTAAGTGGTGACATCCCTCCCCCACCTCTCCTACTCATTCGGACATCTACTTACCATAACCATAAAGGGAGAAAATGCATCACTCAAAAAAAAAGAGATAAAAATTTCATTAAAAATACATTTGCCGATTTGCACATTTAGAAAGAAACAGACTTAGAAAGAATTACTACAACTGAAATCAGGGGTGAGAATTGCAGAACCCTTCAGGTATTACTGGACTACAACTCCCAGCAGTCCTATTCCATATCACCAGTGGTGAGGAATGCTTGGAACAGCGGTCCAGCAACATGTGGAGGGTTGTATGATTCCTACCAGACTTAAAGAGAGAAACAGTGCATCTTTCCATAGTGTAGAAGACTTTTAACCCCTGGTACTAGCATGCTGGCTCCATCTGCTATCCAAATGTTCACTCTTAATGGAGAACATCAGGCCTCTGCTCTTAATATGATTCTTTATCTTTAAGCCAGAGTTAAATTGGACAGCTTTTCAAATACTCCTCTATGGCCAAACATGCAGACTGGCCAAACAGCAAGCTTTGATACACCCCAAGGAGATGTATCTGGCCTCTCCATAATTTTATATGCATGAAAATGATTTTAACATATGCAAATGAGAAATGTGGGAGGTGAGAGTTAGGAATTCTCAAGCCCTATTATGCCGATAATTAGACCCCCTATCAACATGGGGGGGGGAGAGTAAGTGCAATGAATGTAGCTCTTTGTTATGGAAAAAAACCAGTGCTAGATTTCTGAGTATTTCTGGCACTATAATGCTGAATAGATGTATAGTCGCTGTTATGACAAAACATCAATCTGGTTGGCATGCAGTATGCTTACATTAAATCAAGTGCCAGAACATGCTAGCTGCTTTGTGAGCACTGAGACAAATTGCCAACAGTAGCCAGTTCACTGTCTTGTATGATTTTAGGAGTAAGATCGCAATATTCTATAGCAACCATCACTTGAATTTGGCCATTGTTTGAACAAGTTACTTTTTGGATTGCAGTGCTCCACTAGCCAACATGACCACTGGAAATTAGAGTGAAAAAAGAAGCATTCCCAAGTTCTGGTGGATGGTGGGTGACAGATGAAACAAACTTGCAGATCTTTTTGCTGATGGGCCTCCAAATCTTTTGCTCTGCCATATAATATGCTTGCAGAAGCACTAGCCCTAACACCATTGTAGATCTCTCTGTGGTCAGTGGTGGAGCTTGGAGTGTATGGAGGGGGGCAGGAGGCGTCGGGATACGGTGGGAGGGGCATGGCCACTGTGCTTGGGGGTATGGCTGCAGTGCATGGGGGCATGGCCAGGGGGCATGAGCCAGGGCACATTGGGAAATGGCTATGGGCCGGGATGCCCCCAAAACATTGCTGCCTGGGGCGAACCACCCCCTGCCCCCCCCCGTCCCTACGCGACTGTCTGTGGTCTTCACAGCACTCCTGGATTTATTAGTGGCACCTTGAAAATCTTTATTCTTCCATTTATGGGTTTTGGTCCATCATTTGCAGGCTGACTCACTATAAAGCATTTTCCAGAGGAGGAGAAGGAGGAGGAGAAGGCTAGCCAAGACTTGCATTGACATGCACTGACAAGTATATCAGAGCATAAGCACATTGGAGGTGCTTATGGTCCAGTCCTGAGATCAAGAATTCAAATAAATTCATAAATAGGAAGCACACAAAACCTAGGGAGAATGAACAGTTGTGAACAACAAAAACTCCTTGCAGCTGCCGTGGGATTTACAGCTACCTGACCTTGAGATGTAGGTATTTATTTGCTCCTTACCTTACACCAGAAATGATGGGGGCATCTCTTCAGAATCTTTCAACCCCAACTGAAGTGGGGGCATACTCTGCTCAAGTTCTTCATCAGCTGCATTGACCAGCACCTTGTTCAGATTTGGCAGGAACTTGTCATCTGGAGCCAAATGACCTTATGTATCTGACTCCTCTGCAGAGATTCCTCTACAGGATGAGTTATGAGAATAGGATTCAACAGCTTGAATAGCTTCTTTAAAGTTCAAAGTAGACACTAGAGTGAATTCACCACTCTGCTGACATTGAAGACACCAGTCATCAGGGCATGTCCTCAGAAAAAGATTGCAGGCCAACAAGTCAAGCACTCATACATCTAGGACTGTACTTCAGAACCAAGAGAATCACAGCCCTGGAGGCCTCTAGAGAGCAGCAGGTGATGAGGCTAGACAAATGCATTATACTTTCTGTTGGCAAACAGGTTTGTGGGGATTGCAGTAGAAGTAATACAAGTGGCCATCTAAAGCTCTGCCTGCCCCAGGAGAACATTTATGTCCAGGAACTAAAATTACACTTAACTCAAACAACAGTTTGAGGGATTTTGTAATGAATGTCCATATGTACGTCTTGCTTCCTCTTCTGTCATGTTTCCTTTTCTTCTTTCGTGAAGAATTGGAGCATACAGAAACAAATCCATAGTCCTGAATCCTGTTGTTTGTCCCAACTAGAGAAGATGAATTGAATCAAGGAGATTTGCTCACAGTCTCATTTGATTCAATGAGTCTACCTTAGTGTGAATCAATTTATTCAATGGGTCTCATTTCATTGGGGCTAACCGGTTGGAGTCAGGCCATAGAAACATCAAAATGGAAGGTTTTTGTCAGGATGTGAAAAAAATATCTTGCAGTTGGTGAGATTTCAGGCAGGACAGACTATTTCAGCATGGTTCCCATGAATGCTCTTGCCTCCATTATCAGAGAAAGGAACTGGGGGCCCTCTGACACAGGAGTCATATTTTCTACAATTCGCTCAGAAAGACTTGAGCAGAACTATCAATATTTCCCATCTTGATGCTATGTTAACAGATAAACACAGCACAGAAGGACGGTTGCTTGATTAAAAATATACAAACAGTCCATGCAAGAAGGCAATGTTTACCACAGTTTTAAATTTTGTGTGTTACAGAAATGTGTGAAAACAGTTTAAAATGCAGAAAATCTATCCATTAATTGATAAATTGTAAGTATTTCTTGCTCAGCATTTATATGCCTAGTTGTAAACCTCATAGACCCACACCCACCTGTGCTTGTATGAATATGACTAGTTATGATAGAGGAAATAGATCAGCCTGTAAGAAACAATACCCATTTTCCTAATTGCAGTTGGGTAGCAGGATGCCATTTCTGGAGATAGGCTGGCCACTTATACATCATTAAAAGAGGATATGAATCTGCATAAAATCTGCATGTGGTGATTTACATTCATTTGTGCAATTTTGGAAATAATTACACGTGCAACTTTGGAAATAGTTACTAGAACTTAAATAAAAGTACAATATACAGCACTATACTGGAACAGAGAGTGGTCAAGTGAATGATGTGCCTTCCTGCACAGTCTGCTGTTCATGACCTGCTTGTGACAACTTCAAAGCCCTTGCACACCCTTGGAATGATAAAATCACATAGTTGAAAGGTACCACAAGGGCATCTAGTTCCCCCCTCCTTTGCCAACATGCAGGAATATATATCATTAAAGGTGAAACATGGCCATCCAACATGGCCAAATTCTGTTTAAAAACACCGTTTTCACACCTTACCTGGTTGCGGAGACATCCAGTGTGGTTCCCAGCATTGGCCCTGCCAGGAGGGGAGCACAACAAGGAGCCCTCTCCTCCACATTGGCTGCCTCTGGGATCCAGAAAGCATGATGGCCACACCTCTTCCTGCTGCAATGCAGCCAGCTACTTTCCCAGGCTGCACTGGGGCAAGAAGCACAGCCATTGCACTTCCAAGGCCTCCGCAGGGAAGGTAAGTGCAGTCGTGTGGCAAGATGGTGGTGCAATTGCTGGTCATTGACAGGGAAAACCCATCAATGGTTTGTAGCATAACCACACCACCTGGGAATGGGAGAAGGATGGGACCATGATGACTTTGTGCATAAGCATCATCAAGGTCCTGTCCTTCTCCTATCCCTATGGCGGGTTGGGAGGGTGGAGAGGAAAGGGCCATAGTCTACTGGTCTTTAGGCAGTCTGTCACACTGTTGAACATCTCTTACTGTTACAAAATTCTTCCTAATGTTTAGGTGAAATCCCTTTTCTTATAATTTGGATCCACGGGTTCAATGTCCTAGCCTCTGGAGCAGGAGACAACAAGCTTGCTCCATCTTCTATGTGACATCCCATCACCTATTTAAAGATGGCTGTTGTATCACTTCTCCAACCTAAACATATCCAGCTCCCTAAGCTGTTCCTCTGTGGGGGCTTTTTAAAATTACCTTAATTCTTTATCATTCAACTACATTTGATTTGAACAGCCTTTTAGAGAAGGAAACTTTCAATAAAGGAACTGTATACTGTAAAGTAAGATGCATGACCTTCCCATTAGGAAAGTACTTTTCAATCTCCTGCTGAGGTCAACTGCCCTGAACTGTGTTTTGTATAAACTCTGATATTTGGAACACATACACACAGTGAATTAGTCTTTATTGTCACAGGTGCAATGGCATAATGTCTTTCCCCCAGAAACCTTATGATACCCCGTTGTTGAATAAAATAAAGACAGAGGTGGCCAACTGTGTTACATAGCATGAAGGCTTACTAAATCCTTGTTGTTACTCAGATTAATCTCAACAGGTAGAACTTAGAATCAATACCAAATGACTCCAGTACAGCTGCCACTTCTATATAGGAGATTCCTAGACACAGAGAAGTGGAAGAACACAGAAAGATAATCAGGCCCACCACAAGTCATGGTCCATTACTCAACCTGAAAGGGAATGGATTGCTCAATTCATTATTCATGAGTGCATGGTTCCAAGAGAAGAACTAATTACAGAAAGGCTTAATCCTTACTTACAAATTTGTTTCTCAGGAAGACCCCAGGGAATCGTCCTCCCCCAAATCCAGAGGAGTCCACATTCACCTTTTTGGACATGAGGAGATCACCCTCCCAGAACAAGCCAGACGGTTTGAAGAAGAAAGTTAGATTCTGTAATCCTAATTTGAAAATTTACATACAAGAGATTAGGATTAGCAACAGGCCTCTTCTGCCAGCAGAAATACTGCTAGCAAAACCCTTTTCTGTTGGTTCATCTCACAGACATTACAGCAAAGCTATCTACCAAGAGAATTGTTCTGTTGGTTCAGATCTGCTGGCAGAAGACAAACAAATCAGGGAGAGGGCATGGAGTGATGATGGAAAAGAATAATACCTGATGCAAATTTCTTCCAGCCCAAGGAAACAGCCACAATGCGAGTACAAAGCTGGCTAGAGCAAGGGTGATTTCCAACAAGTTTAGGTTGAAATGGGTTTGGATTTAGCAGAGCTCGATTAGCTTAATATCAGCTCAACTGGCTATCTATCTATCTATCTATCTATCTATCTATCTATCTATCTATCTATCTTATTTAATATCCTGCCTTTCTCCCAATAGTGCAAGGCAGCTTGCACTATAGAATTAAAACAAAATACAGTTAAAATAATACATTGTACAAAGGTTAAACAGTGAATAGATAGTCATGTTGTTTATTAATATTCTTAAATATTAAATATACATAACTATTAAATAGATGATCACATTAGAAGATTAAAACAGTTTAAAACATATGTAAAACATAAGGTTAAGGTACAGCTATTACTGTGTGCCTTCAAATTATTTCTGACTTACAGTGACCCTAAGACAAACCTATTACAGGGTTTTCTTGGCAAAATTTATTCAGTGGGGTTTTGCTTTTGCCTTCCTCTGAAGCTGAGAGAATATGACTTGTTGAGGGTTACCCAGTTAGTTTTCATGGCTGACCAGGGATTTGAACACTGGTCTCCAGAATCATAGTCCTATGCTCAAACTGCTACACCACTCTGGTTCCAAGGTATGGCACATCCTATTAAAGACCCTTCTGCCACACCTAGTTAAAGACCAAAAGCCAGTTTAAATAAAAAAAGTCTTTGCCTGGAAGGGAAAAGAGATGACAGAAAGAGCCAACCTAGCTTCCTTCCTGTGGGAGAGTTCCACAGTGCAAGCAACCAAGAAGCCTGTCTCCCATGTCCTCACCAACTGTACAAGTGAAGGTGGTGGGACAGAGAGAATGCCCTCTCCCAACAATCTTAAATTTCAGACAAACCATTGGCCATCTTTACTAGTTAGGATTGCACTTTGTCTATATGGAAGTGGGGCTAATGCACCTATAAAATCTACTTAACACACCCAAAACATACTGAAGCATCAGTCACAAGTCAGTGATCTGTTGTTGGCTAAAACAACATATAGATAGGTTTCTCTGTAGCCTCAACCATACCTTGAGCTCTCCATGGTGCTGTCCTATTCCTTTCCTGCCTTTTTGAGAAACCCAGTTGTCTATATTTTATTGCCCTTAGTCCCTGATACCCATATGGCCAAGAAGGGGAGTGGAACTCTGCATGTATTAGTATCCTTCTAGACCATCTTAAATGATAACAGAAGAACCTCTGAGATAAAATGTAAGCCTTTTCTTCTCCTGTATGATTTTTAACATCTTTGCCTGATGAAGAAGCGGTGAAGCTTCAAAATCTTGGACGATGTATTCTGTGCATTTCAGTTGGCCAGTGAAGGTATCACTCTCTTGTGGATTTTGGATTTTGTTTTATTTTGATGAATGGCCAACGTGGCTACCCCTGAATATATTTCCAATTGAATCTGACATCTTGTGAACTACACCCATAGTTGAGCATGCCCTGCAAACCTCAGGCCTTACTTCCATTTAATGATGTTAAGCTCTGATCACAACAGGTAAAATAGAACATCCCTCTCCTTTGTGTAGATAATCCTACAGAAAACAAGCTATTGTGTGAGATCCAGTGTGGTATGGGACTAAGAGCAAATTTCCCTAATCCACTGGCCTCCACACACATGGAGCAATATTTAACCCTCATCACCCCAGCCAGTATGGTCACTGGTTTGGTATTGATAATGTGAGTTGTGTCAAACACATCTAGAAGGTGCCAGGATGTTGAGGGTTGAAGTCAGACTAGGGTGAAGAACTCTAGCTTCAGATACCCACTCAGTCAAAAGGCTCACTACTCTTCAGCCTAATCTACCTCACAGGGCTGGTGTGAGAATAAAATATGGGAGTAGGTCCATGTATGCTGTCTTGAACTCATTGGAGGAACTTGAGGATTTAAATGTAATTAAAAGTTAAATATTAGCAAAGTTTAACACACCAAGGCACCAGCTGATCATAGAATTTCTTTCAGCTAATTCAGACAAGTAAGCCAAGCCATATGTGGCAGGAAAAAGCACTCACAAAGCCAAGGAAGGGATAATTAGTCAATCCATCACACCAAAATGTCTTCCATACTTCAAATACAGTTATTAGTTGAGGTGCTACACTACTCATTATTTCTCAAGCCAACTGGGTGATCTGTTGCACAGGTTATACTACAGTTAAAGTTTTTGGAAGCTTAGCACATGTTTCTTTGTTTTGATTTCTTCCTGGGGGAAACTGTGATGAATCCAAGTTGGCATTGATATAGCCAACTGAGTCCTTAGTGATGAACCCTGAACAAATATGATCTGCACTAATTATGGTGACCTAGATGGTTAGGTCATGCAAAGTGGAGCAGCTGAGAGTCAAGTGGGTGTTGCAAGTCATAGAATGATAGAACTTCAGAAATATTGGTATGTTATATGTTATCTAGTATGCCCCTGCTACTTAGTGCAAGATACAACTACAGCATCTCTGCCAGTTTGCCATTTAGCTGTAGAGAAATGCCCAGGGAAACTGCTTAAATATGCCCAGGGAAACTGTGGCATCAGTGGTTTCCATTTCAGTGATGCCATGTATCTATCCACTCTAGTTTTACTCTGAACTTTACATGGGCTGTCTAAGGTGCTAGCCATATCCCCAAAAAAGGTTCAGCACCTTGAAGAGTCCATTAAAAGTTCAAACTAGACTCAGAGAATATTCACGGTGAAACTTCCTGAGACCAACTTTCCAATTATTTAATAGCTTTGTGGGGCTGCCAGAGGGAAACCTGTTAGTTCACCAATACAAACCATGATTCCATGTTCCCCTTCTTAATGTACAACTATTCCATATCAACCTCCTGAATAGATTTTCTGTAGGAAGGCAGGGAGACATGGAAGGAATGCTGTGCAAACAGGGAAGTGCTGTAAATGAAAAGCAACAATGTAGGATTCTTGGCTCCCTCCGAGAAGAAAATCTCTGAATGAGTAAGGATGATTATGTACTAAAAGCTTTGTCTGGGTATATGCATGTTCCTGTTGCCTGGAGAACAATGAGAGTTCACTTCTGGAGAATTCAGAAGACCAATATTCTTCAGATTTCACTTTATCCATGGATTCATTAAGTAGTTTTAAATATTCCATCTCCTTTCAGCCTCAGTTTTCTCATTTGTGTTGTGGGGTACTAACACTGGCCTACCTCGCAAGGTAAATGAAGGATCCTGGCTTTGGTATTCAACAATATATATTTTTACCCTTTTAAGGATCTCATTTGGTTACTTCATAATTACTCTTTCCAATCTTAGTCTTCTTCTTTTTGACTACAGTCTCCGTTTTGACTGATGACTGAGCAAAGATATAGCATTAGTAAAAATATTTTTAAATTCTTTTAAGTTAATATTTTTAACAAGATTGTTGCTTTTTTAAAAAAAAAGTATTATAAATTGGTTTTCAGATGTATTTTGTTTCAACATGTGAATCTCCTTGGGTCACATTTTGATTCCCTTCTTGGGAGAAAGGTGGAAAATAAGAAATAAACAAACAAACAAATATTACTAGGATCATGGGAGATATAAAGTGCTTTGAATGCTCAAAGCACATACCAAAAATAAATAAATAAATGAACATAAAGAAAATCAGAGCTTCTGTGTGTTTTCAACAATAGTTACCTGGGCACTTATTGTTAGAGGAGCTGGAATTTCAAAAGGCAGAGGGTGGGAGAAAGGAATTGTGAATATCACCCAAAAAATTGCTTTTGTGATTATGTTTTAGATCAGCCTTACCCAATCTAGCATCCTTCAGAAGTACTGGACTACAGTTCTCCTAATTTGTGTTAGCTGGAGGATTGTAGAAGTTGTAGTCCAGCACATCTGGATGGTCCTGGGTTGAGGAAGGCTGCTTTATGACTCTCTCCTTTGGGCCAGCTAGAAAATATTTCTTGGCTTCTGCCGAGAAAGTTGTTGCCCTCCCAAAGGAAGCAGGCCTCAGTGAGTCTGTCAGCTGCTATGGCAACCAAGCTGAAGCAAGACAGAAAGAATGGATAGAGTATCAACTAGAAGGAGCTTGACCGGGGAGAGATGGGAGAAAGGTGGCATGTTCTGGCTTGGAGAAATTGTTATGCAGAAGTCATCATCCCTCACCCTTTTTGATCATCAGAGCTGCAAGGAGGCTGCAAGGGACATGAGGCTGAATATTGGGGGAGAAGACAAGGCGCCAGAATAATCAATAACTGAGGTCAAGCAGGGGCGTTTGCCCATCATGAACATGCCAATGTCCTTTCACACCTGCACCATGTTCATACCTACACCTGCTACCAGCCATATTTTCCCTTTCCAACATCTCTAGTGTTACTGCCCTGGATAGTCTGAGCTTTGGGGATATTAAAAGATATCCCTTGATATCACAATTCGGCTGCACTTCTCTATTCCTTTCCATGTGCTTGCGAGGCCACCGGACAAGCACGTAGACCAGCTCGGCCGTTAATAGCCGTAATATTCAAACTACAATACAGGCAGGCCAGAAATAGCTGACTCACTGCTTTAGGAGACCTCCAGGCAAGTACTCTAATTAAGTATGCACACCACTTACAAAAGAGCCTCTGCCCCGCGATGGCAGCTCGAGGGGTAAACTATGCAATACCCAAGTACTCTGTGTTTGCATACTGGCTACTCTACTGAGAACTGCTACGATAACTCAATCATTCAGATTCTGACCTTTCGGAGGCTTTGTCTCCAACTCCAAATCTATTGTTTTCCCCCAAGTACAGCATAGCCTGCAGTCACAATTCTCCTTATAAAAACCCTTGATTCCAAGACCTTCCTCGGAATGCTCCTGAGTTTCATCCCGCCTTGCTGCCGCTTTGCTTGGCGAGCCTCCCCCCAGCTCCACGTGCTGAGCTACATCACACCCCAGCTTCGCTCTCTATTTTTCTGGGCTTCAGGACAGGTGAAGTATCACCCAAACCAGCAATCCCTCTAAAAATCCCTCTATACCACTCCAACCTTTATTTTCTTTAGTTATCTTGTATGAGTGTGTCGCATACACTGTTTTGCTTGTATTCAATAAACATCATTTCTTATTTCAACTTCTGTGTTCTCCTTGACTCGACCCGACCCCGTAGACATAGGGTTCAAGATCTCGCTACGTTACCCTGCCTCTCGTAATGCTAAGCAGTGCTCTGAGCTAATTTTCCCCACCTTTAGTTGAGCACATTTTGGTGTCCCTCCCGGGACCCCCAGTACACAGGGTAACACTAGCACAACTCCTCTCTTATGCCATAGGTATCATGAAAGCACAAGAGCTGACACTACATGCAGATAGGACACCTCTCAAGCACAGAGTCAGTGTAGATGTTTGTTAACAACTAAGATGTTTACAGGCATCTTGCACATATTTTGTAAGCCCCTGCCATTCATGCTGATTCATGCTTTAGTGTGTAAATGTGCACACTGCTTGCACTCTTATCAGTTTTAAATGGTGGAAATGGATGGATTTCCCCATATTAGAGCTAAACTGAAATAGTTTCTCAGACTTTTGTTATCTCTTTCTATTAAAAAGTGAAGGGCAAACTGTAGTTTCCCAGGCTCTTTTATCCACTTCCTGAACCCCCAATCTTCCATCTGTGGGGCTTACAATGGCCCATCATATGCCTAGAAACCTCCAAGGGACATGATAGCCTAGTTGAGGCCATTTTGAGTGGAGCCCAACTTGTTTTAGGCCTGTGAAGGGAGAGAGTTCTTGGCATGATTGTCCATTTTAAATCCCCAACAATTTTGGGAGTGCAAAAATGGTAGGCCTAGGGTATGTGTGGCCTTCTCAGGCTTTAGGAGTAGGAACAGCCTTCTGGGAGCCAATGTGGTGTAGTGGTTTGAGTGCTGAACTTTGTCTCTGGAGACCAGAGTTCAATTTCCTGCTCAGCCATGGAAACCTATTGGGTGATACTGGGTGCGTCATACACTCTCAGTCCCAGAAAAACCCATGATAAGTTTACCTTAGGGTTGCTCCAAGTCAGAAACCACCTGAAGGGACACAACAAACAACAACAGAACAACAACCAAATTGCTCTCTGATCCTTGAAGTTGCCTGTCTCTCTAGTAGAGAAAGGCCCCTATGAAATGTTCTTGATTTGTTTCCAACATTTTGTACTTCCATAAACCCATACATGCACCCACACAATGACACAGAACAAGAGTGGGGACACTACAGAGCCTTGAGGGCCACACCACCCTATTTCCACTACCTCTAGAGCTCTCGATGGGTGCATTGTAGCTGTCATTTTGGGATGATTGGAAGTAACATCACATCAATGTCAATCTCCTTTCAGCATAGGAAGGAGGAAGGAAGGAGAAGGAAAGAAAGAAATAGAAATGTGGCAGCATCTTTAAGACCAATGGTTTTTTATTTTCACATGAGCTTTCATGGATATAAACCCAGTTCTTCAGACACAGTGCCAGGTGGCATCCTAAGAGCTGGGTTTATTTCCATGAAAGCTCATGCAAAACTAAAGAGCCTTCTTAAAGGTGCTGCCACATTTCTTTTTTTGTTTTCCTCCTCCCAGTTGCATAGGAATGTGGAGGCAGGGGGGGCAATTTATCCTGGGCAGCAATGTTTTTGGGGCATCCTGGCCCGTAGCCATGCCCCCACGTGCCCTACCCATGCTCCCACACACTACAGCCACAGCGCCACACACAGTGGCCCCATCCCTCACACCATAGCCCCTCCCCCTCCTGCCCCCCCTCCACACACTCCAAGCTCCTCCACTACCTCCCCCTTCCTTCCTCCTTTTTATGTTGCAAGAAACCAGCATGGTGACTTCTTTGAAAAGTATTTTTCATGCCTTTTTCATGGACTCTTCCGGGATGGGAAAACCCAGTACTTTTAAGTGTTTCAGACAAGTGGGGATGGCATACGAACCTTCGAATACATTTTGAATATAAGGGTGGAACAAGATAATACAGGAAGCACACGGCTGCCATACAAAGATTAAAGAAAACCCTTTGTTTTTTGTCCCTTGGTAACATATTTCAGTGGCGGGTAGAGTATGGAATGACATCCTAGTATATTGACTGTCACCTATGAGGGTGGGGAAAGTCAAAGTGTGATTGTATTATTTCATGGTTCTAAGTCAGTTGGCTGGCATAACCAGTGGCAGAGGTGGTGATGCAGAGGCAGTAGTTAAAATGGCCATAGGCTCTCTGAAAATGGAGTATGAGAAACTAACAGAAAAAATATCTCTGCAGGAGAAGAAGGTGCACTGCCATCTTCTGAGCTGCTCAGAAGCCACAGAAGCTTTCTCTCATGATTGAGACAGCTTTCTCTGCTGTCCCCTTGCCACTGCTATGCACTACTCCCAAAAGTGCTTTAAGTCACCATCAGGTTTCCATCCCACCTGTTTCACTAAACTTAACACATGTGTGAGTAGAAAAGGATTAGAAAGAGATGTGAAGCCACATCTATAGCCTGACTGGAAATATCTCTGTTAACTTGGACTCCACTTTTCAAGTTTACTGAAGTGACTGACCTTCCGCTCATGGATTATTGTCAATGAAACACTTTTGTTAGGGACATGTGAGGAATCTCATCAAAGAGGTGTCAACAGAGCAACTGATGTGTCACTTCTCAGATCTCACAGGGGGAGGCTAGGATTTTGGGTTATGAATACAATGTGGAATTGGTGCCATATCATGTGCTCTGTGTGAGAAGGAGGTGTCAGTCAAGTGAAGATGTAATAGACTACTTTAATCTACTATGGTTCTCCTCCAAGCTGCAGCAGAATAGTATAGTGCAGTTTACCCAGTCTGATAGCCCTTCAAATGCAATGGGCCACAATTCCCACTACTTCAACTAGCATGAGAGTTGTGGTCAACATATTTAGAGAGCACCAGGTTGGAAATACTTCACATTGTACCTGCTGTTCATTAAAGACCTAATGGAGGCATGTGTTCTGTGCCCACAGAGACACAATGATTTGTATAGCTTGAATTGCTAATAGAAAGAAGGGAAATGGTCAGATTTTATTTATTTAAAGATTGTCCTTCTATTCAGTAACTACTTATTTGTGAAAATGCCTCTGTTGCCTCTTTATAAATGTCTTATCATTCTAATAGAAAAAGCAAAACCAAAACAAAACAACCCTGTGGTTCATAATAAAAAACAATAATAGAAGTTGGGTAATACCTTCATCAGGACCACAGGAATGTTATTAATGTGGTTCATATGTGGAATGGGTTTTTCAGTTCTCCAGAATTCTTCATCAGACATAATGGTACAAAAACTGGAGGGTGAGGAAGAAAAGGAAAAGACCAAAAATCTGGGCTAGTGGATTAACCATTCTTTGCTCCTGCAGTATGGATACTGCAGGCTCAGACCTTTCAAAACCAACACAAATATTTTACGTTATGACACAGATACTCTGTAACAATGCATTGCTTGGGACAATCCATTTTCCCAGCTATCACGAGAATTGCAGTAAAGCTCAGAGGGCGAAAGCGGCATTGAGGTGAAAGATGTGGGACATCATTGTCTCTGCTAATCCAGAAGTCTTAATGCTTTTAAGAGTAAAATTATCCCACTTGCTCTAAACTACCTGTGCAGAGATTTAAAATGTTTAAATGTATTTAAATATAGTTAGTTAATTAGCTGATTAATTAGTTAAAAACAGACAGCTAACATATTAAAAATTAATAGCTCTGAGCCCTAGTTCTTATCTTGGTCAATATTTCCATTTGCTGGGTGAATTTCTTATTTCAGCAGCAGAACTCATACACAGAAGTCGTATACACAGAAGAAGAGGCACAAAACAGCCTTAATGGCCCACAAAGAGCACTTTGCTGTCTCCTACTGCTTTAGAGATGGTATGGGGCTGGAAGATTTTTGAAATTTCAGGCTTTAACATGAAATTGCCTCAATAATTGAAATGGGTGTGCTTCATACTTGTCAGTCACTTGAATGCTTTTTGTCAAATATCAAAAGTTCTTATAGTTGTGAAAAATAAAGTGTCATATGTTTAATAATAGGAGTCACATCCCATGTGCTATTGCATGCATTGGATAGCAATGACTGAATCAGAAATAAAAGACAATTGCATGTCAGCTAGCAAGTACTTGCAAAGATTACCATCACTTTAATTTGTTTTTAAAGCAATTTTATTTCAAATAGATTCTGTTCTTTATCTGCCATTAAGTGAGAATTGTAGGTGTGCTGATGGATCAGAAGACCAGTTGTATAGGAAAAGAGGGGTGACGGAGGTGGATCACCCCAGGCGGCAATGTTTTTGGGGCATCCTGGCCCGCAGTCATGCCTCCATGAGCCTTGGCCAAGATCCCACACGCCACAGCCATGCCCACACACACAGTAGCCATGCCCCCATGCACAGTGGCCACGCCCCCTGTGCCATGGCCCCTTCCCACCCCCCCTCCACATACTCCAAGCTCTGCGACTGCAAAACACACACATTTACCACTCTAGGCAGAAGTCCAGTTCTGCAGATTCAAGATGATCAGCTTGCTCTCCTGGAATAGAAGACAAAGCTTCAGTGGCTAATTGTTTCTTAGAGGAATAATACCATCAGCCTTCAAGGAATAATGTGTGCAGCATTTTGGCAGCCTGCCCAACATGCTGCAGAATCTCAAAGGCAGAAGAATGCTGGGTAAGAAAAGCACCCACTTTCCCAAAATGCATTGTCTTTAAAATAAATAAATAAAATAAAAATGCTCAGAGCAGTGCTGTCATTTTGACATGAAAGTCATAGCTCTCCACCCCCCCTTCTCTCTTCCCCATACACAAAGAGAGAGAGAGAGAAATGAACAAACAACGTACAAGTCTTTAAAAAACAGAAAATAAAGCTCAAGTTCTTTGAGCAGAACAGATGGTTTAGTGACAAACAAACAAAAAAGTAAGGCAATCCGGAAGTTACTTTGTCAATGTTTTGTTTGTTTGCAGAGTGTAGTACCAAGAGTAAAAACAAAAACCCAAAGCCAGACAAAAGGGCCTGTCACCAACACCCAGACCCATCACCACCAGGCATGTTGAGATGTCTCATCTAATGATGCTATCCTTTTGACTGCTGAATAGTTGCTAGAGAATCCCTCTCTGAGCCAAATTGGATTGTCATGTTGTAGCCCAGCCGAATTTGTAACCTCTCTCAGAAAACAAACAAAATGCAAGTTAAATTCTTGACTCCTTGAAGAGGTCTGTTTGTGATTTCAATTAAGGTCAGGTTGCTAGTTGCTACCTGAAGAGTTTTCCCTTTTCTTAAACTATATCATGTCATAACCATGAGATATAGGATGTAGCTGTGGCTCCTTAGCTGACCCCATTACTTTCCTTTGGCCTGCTGGAGAAAATAGGACTCTTGATTTTACCTAGGGATGTAATTCTCAGCTAGTTTTGTTCTTTCAGCAAACAACAATTACTTTTTAACAATTTTCTTCCTGCTCTTGAGAACCGCTATTTGCAGTCTGGGACTTGTTCCACACAAAATTTGCATGGCTTTAATCTACATAAAATTCTCATGCTGTTTTTTTGTACAGGTAACAGCATCTTCTGTGTTTTCTGTGCAGAAAGTGCTGTTTCTGTGTGAGTTTTGTGCAGATAAAGTCCCGAACGGCAGCAGTTCTTGTCAGGCTAGGGTTCGCCTTGAGAAACACTTTTTTCTAACTACCTTTGAATATTTTTCAACATTCTTCTCATCTCTTATTTTTCCTTAAAAGTATTCACATGAAACAGCTGGGTGTCAAAAAGTGCCAGGGCTTGCCAAAGTCTGGTCCTAGCACGCCCAATGGTTTTAATTTCCAGAGGGGTAGCCATGTTTGTCTATTGAAGCCAGAAGAACAAAATGTCCCTAGCATGAATGTTTGTGTATTATAGACCACTTTATCAGGTACAGTTTGTCAGATGCACTTGATGAAGTGGGCTATAGTCTACAAAACCCATTGCATGATGCATTTATTAGTCTTTGACATGCCACAAGAGTGTTGATGTTCCCTATGGTGATGTAAATAAGATCTCAGTGGCCCCCTTCCCCTTGTTCACAATGGAAAAGTTGGGTATGCAAGCAGTGTTGATAAAGAGGAACAAGAAGTCCTTGTTCTGAATGGGAAAAAAATGCACACAAAATATCCACAACTAATCACTACAATTCCTACCCCTCCTCTCTGATGTTTGTGATCATTAAACAGAGATTGTCCACAGATTATTCAATTTCTCCATATCTTTGAGGTGTAGTAACTTTTTCTTAATTCATTAGTGAATCTCACATTCTTAATATTCCATTGTGGTAAGCATCTGATTTTGTCTTTGAAGATGAATACATAGTGCTGCCATTTCTGTTTGGGTTACAACTATCCTAACACAGTGGGACATCAGTGCGCTTTAACAAACTTTCTGTACATACATATGAGAGATTTCTGAGGGCTTAGAGACAGGCCATTTAGGAGAGCACCAAAGTGATGATGGGAGGAGGTTTACTTGTGTTAGCATGATGCAAATATTGGGGTGACTTGCAGTGAATTAGTTCTGAGCTTATTTCAACCTGATCACAATCTATTCCACTTTTATCACCCCTACATGTCGACTGACTTGTGCCCCTGGTAAAAAGACTCCTACAATGAAGACAGATATTCATCCTATCCTTTCAAGAGTGTCAGCCATGCTAATCTGCTGCAGCAGAAACAGCCATCCTTTTTCTACTGGCAGTTTCACTTTGAACAAACTTTTAAAAAGCTCCTTCCCTGGTGGATATTTATATTTGGAAACAAAAGAGCATTCAGGTGGAAAAGAACTAGTGGCTGAAGTGTTCACCTCTACTCCTTTGTTCACCCATTCTGTGACTTATATTATCCTTCCTCCCTTCTGCTTTATAGAGGAATTGGCAAAGTCTGGATGAAATCCTACCATAGACAGGTCTAGTTGTACTGTACAACATCTGTGTTAAATTGGTGGGTATGTGCAGAATCAGCTTTAAACATAAGGGGCATTTTTTAAGCTTGGGGGGGCTTTGTCCATTTAGCCTGGGGATAAAAAGATTAAGGAGAGACTCAATAGCAATATTTAAATATCTAAAGGACCAGTACCTAGAGAATGAAGTAGACATGTTTCCAAGTTGTCCTAGAGGAAGGGTGGAAATCATGTGGCCTGTAAACCATTTTTTTACAGAAATCCCAGGTTCTTTCCATCCTGAATAGGAAGACATTGGCAAATTTTGGTAAATTCTTATTGAAACCAAACAGAAGGAGAATTTTCCCTTCCTTTTTACCAGCCAAATCCAATAGTTAGAACTATCCCCAACATCAAAGGGATCATGGTGTACTTGCCATCCATATATCCACTAAAGAGGAGGAGCCTGTTGGAGAAAAGAGATATGGCAAACTTCATTCAGCGATTGGCTCAATGCATAGGAATTTATATCCCGAATTGAAGAGCTAAGAACTCAAAACCCTGATCCTGGAAGGATAGAATTGTCCATTTATCTCATATTCATTTCTTTCCCCTCTTATGTTCTTTTTGTCCCGAATATGAAGAATGTTGCTAGTTTTAGTAAATTCATATCAAAACCAAACTGAAAACCAAATTCTCACTCATCCCTAGCTTTAGACACAGAAGACTTAATAACAGACCTATATCTCTCCTCCACCGCTATAGCGGAACTGGCTAGAATCCATGTACATGCTAGGAAAAATTTAAAAGAGAACAATCAGAGCTTGGAAAAAAATGGATTTTTTTGGACCAAGGCACTCAGAATCTCCAAGCCAGTTTGGCTAGAGGCCATCCCGCCTGAGAGATTCTGGGAGCTATGTTCCCCAAAAAGTAACTTTTCCAAGCTGTGCCAGCAAACTGAACAACAACAAGCAGTAGCACACAGAGCAGTTCTCAGTGAGGGTTGTTCTGCTCACTTCTCCATTTAATAAACCCCCAACCCCCCTGTCAGAACACAAGCCTCGTTTCTGTAAAGGAGCTGTAAAGCTCCGTTTCATCACCAAGAAAACGGCTGATGTGCCAGAAAGCCACCAATTAAAAAGTATGCAACAGATAAACAGCCTTTGTATTTCTAGGAGGGCTGGGGGGATAACCTGCTTACCCTCCTCCTCCTCTTCTTTTCCCTCAAATTCTGCTTTCCCTTTGGTCTCCTCCCACCCACCCACCCCCACACCCATAGAAAGAAAAACCAAACATAAAAAGGGGGAGAAACAGTCTCTGAGAGGCATGAAAGAGAATTTTTTAAAAGGAGTGATGGAGAAAGAAATAATTGACAATGGAGGCAGTGTGAGGAAAATGGGGGGGGCACAGAGGGTGGCAAGGCGGGTGGGGGTGAGCAGCAAAGGTTGGTGTCAATATTTCATGAGAAGGAAGGAAGGAAGCCAGTGCTGTTATCCGGTCTATATTCAGCAGGTAATTACCAGCTGTCAGGGAAGGGAGAGTGCAGGACACAAACCTGGATCACAACAAGCCCTGGCAGAAGGGAAATCATGAAAGGACAAAGGGGTAAGTGGGTAAAAGGAGAGACAGGCCATGATAACAGACAGCAATTATGAGAGAAAGAGTGGGAGTGAGACCCACTGAATTCCACTAGAGTATCTCAAGAGGGCAGTCGCTTCCCCAGAAGACAGACATTTTTGTCCCCAGCATTGATGAGCCATAACTACTAGAGACTGTAGTCATTTCCGCACTACACTCTTATAGCGCTATTATTCCACTTTCATCCTCCTGTGGAATTCTGGGGTTTGTAGTTTACTGAGGCCAAAGAGCTCTCAGGCTGAGAATCCTAAAGGCCCCTCCCTAAACTACAAACTCCAGGATTCCACAGGATGCCAAATGTGGAAAAATAGCACTATATCAGTGTAGTGCAGAAATGGCCTCAGAAGAGAAATTTGTTTCAGTTTGTTTATCGTCAAAAACAAAACTAAAACAAAAACAAAAAAAACCCCACAGAATTCTTCTTGATCCGGATGGAAAGAATTAGAGAATAAAATCAACTGGAAGTTGGAAAGACCATAAGAGACAGATTTGTACATCCAGGACCAAGGCTTGGAGTGCCTTATTCTCAAATGTGTGGGTTTGAATCTCTATGCATTCAAACATGTTTGTGGTGCTCCATTAGGATTTGCCATGTCTGGTAGGCTCTGCGTATCTTACTGCTATATGACAAGCAGGTGCTACACAAACCTTTCCATAAAACTGGTTGTTGTGCAATTTCACATTGTTTCCAGCATATGGCAACCCTAAAGTGAATGTATCAGAGGGTTTTCTTGGAAAGATCTGTTCACAGAGGGTTTGACATTCTCTGTTCTTCTTTCTAATCAACCATTTATATCGCCCTTTTAAGGATTGTAATGTGGATAGAATGCACCTTTCACCACTCTTCTTATACTGTTTAAATTGAGATACTTGATTTTTTTTTTTTTTGGCAGACTTATATTTGTGTCAAACTAAGAGTTTGAGTTAGATCTCACAGCAACAATGACACCATCATCCTTTAAGAGGGTGTCCTGCAACCCAAGGCATTGCACTTGATACAGTTAGCTTGCTGTCTTGGGTGACTTGGCTGAAATGAGCTTACTGCAGAGTAAGAAGGCTTGGTCTGAGCTAAGAAAAGCTGATTAATTCATCTACCTTCCTAGACCACCTAATTCTTTTGTATCTGAAATCAGGTGAATGATTGAAATTGAGCCTCTTTTGGAGATGGGTTGATTTCTTACATTAAATTCCAGAAGGAATGGTAAATGATTACTGTCTTGGTGAGACTTGACTTTTAAGTATCTGACCAAGTCCAACAGCTTGTGTGAGACCAGGACAAAATAAAGTAAATTTGTTCCGTTCCCTGACCAGTACATAAACTCCCCATGAATGTCTCCTTGGACTGACCTATTAAAAATAAAAAGACCTACTTTACCAGCAAGCTGAGCCAGATAAAGCCCTTTTCAATTAAATCTGTTGTCCTTGGACTTCCAAGGAAGCAACACAATGGCTGTTTCATATACAGAGGGAACAGTAATGAAATGTGAGTACAAACATCATCAGAAAAACCAATTCTGGCATTAAAGTTGTCTGCAACCGCAACTAAAGCATTAGAAAATCAAAGAAGGAGGTTAGCTATATAGTCTTCAAGACTCTACCAAATCTTTTGGACTTTAGATCAGGCACCTTTTGGAGAGAGGAAAGCATTGACAATTAAGAAACTACAGTGAGCAGAATTAACAATACAAGCCAGGGATATACTGGTTACATGGATATAATTTAACTACTATTGCCCAGAGGTTCATAGAGATTAGAAGAATTAATCCTCCTTTAGCCCTGCCCTCCTTCTCTGCTGTAAGAGCCAGGAGATCAATTGCAGTAAATGCATCAACCATTTTCTAGGAGCAAAACAATATCAAATTTATAGGAGCAAAACAATATCAAACAAGGCTAAATAGTTCATGAAACTGGGGTCAAGTCTCTTGAATGCCCAGCCAGCAATATCCCAAGAAAGAAGTTCGATAGTGCCAGTAGGTATTAAATGTCATTCTGGTAAAATTGTGGTCATTCTCCCTCATTCAATATACCCTGAGGGACTGTCTACAATGTAAGGTATCAGGTTGTCTTCTGAGGAGGTGGAGTGAGCTATAGTTGAAAAAGAACTGAATGGGGTTTGTTGTGATCCTGGTGGAGAGATCTGCTCGGGAACAGGAGCAGTGTTCCCAATATGGCTGAGAGAACAGCACAGAGCACTGAGGGAGTTGTTTTGCTTCCCAAGATCAGATTCAGTTTTTCTTCTCAGATGAGCATCCCTCCTAGGGAAACCCCTGTCAGCCTGCTTGCATGAAGGCTCCAAAGTTTGCTGGTTCTTGTCTTCTATGTAGCTGTTTGTAGTATCAGTTATCTCACCATCTTCTACCTGCCCCTAATGAAGAGCGCCCTATTTTTCAGAGCAACAATTTGGTTGACATTGCTTTCCTCCTCTGAGGATGAGAGAGTGTAACTTGCCCAGGGCCAGCCAGAGGCTGTAGCTGTTTAACTTGGTGAGTTCAGATCAGGGAGATCATTGTTTCAGTTTGTTTTTGAAGAATCTACCCAAACTCACAGATTTCTTCATATTCAGAAGACAACAAATTTGAGATTTTAAAAAGCCACTTTTGTGAGAAAGCAAAAAAAGACAGACGTTATCATCACAGGGGAAAAAAAGGCATGTTTGTCTTTGTCAAGATTAAAGCAGAGCAGAAGGACCTCCCTCCCAAACCCCCTGACAAATTTTCAGAGATACTTTCCCCACAGTGAACATGGGTCAAATCATGCTCAGCCTAACTTACCTTAACATGGATTTTGTTACAATAAAAGGAGAACCATGTCCTTTCAACAGCAAGGAAAGATAGAACAAAAATGCCATGTAGGTATACACAGCTGCATATAAGCACACATGCATTCACACAGAGCTAGTAGCTGGATATTTGGGGGTTAGATGTCAACAGCATGGTGATGAAAACAAAATAAATATGTTTTTCTCTCCTGATTTCGATGAGGCAGAAAGATTTCCAAACTAGGAGGTTCTGATAGCCTGGAGTGTCTGAATCCAAATCAGCCACAGGCCATTTCTGCGCCAGATCGTTATAGTGCTATTATTCCACTTTCAACATCATATGGAAACCTGGGTTTTGCAGTTTAGGGAGGGGCCTCTGCTGAAATGGCCACAGACACAGCATAGTGAGCAATCAGGATAATCTGGGACTTCAAGCCCATTCACAGTGCACATTTACAGCACTATGATTCCATGGTTTCATCCCATAGTATCCTGAGATTTGAAATTCAAGGAAGGCTTTTTAGAATTCTCAGCCTGAGAGCTCTAGTACCTCACAAAATTATGAACCTCAAGATTCCATAGGCTGCAGCCCTGGCAATTAAGGCAAATCATTGTGCTTCATTTGTGTCACATGAAAGGTGATAAGCCTCTGATGGATGTGGTTGTCCCTTCACTAGGGATGGGTGGCTTCAAGAGGTCCAGCGGGCAGTTCTTTCCCCCATCACATTCCGTAAGCCCTACCTCCTGTTACCATAAAATCATCAAAATTCAGCAGCATATTGTGTGACCAAATTTTAAAGGAAACTGTAAAATCTCCTTTGAAGTAAGCATTTCACACTTGTTTTAAAGGATTTTAGTGTTTTGCCACTGGAATCTGATGGTATGATTTCTCATATTGGCCCTGCTGCATGGGAGGAATTTTGAAGTTGTAGTAACTTTTCCAGGCTCTGTGCCAAAAGTTTTCTTGTTCCTAGAGTTCTGGATAATTGTGGGCCTGCTGCATTGCACTTTGAAATGCCTCTTGATAGCAGTGTGTTTGGTGTGTTCTTTCATAAACTTTTGAACACTGATTAAAAAGCTCTAGTCTCAAGACATTTTGGCCAGTGAGAGCACATGGATCTTTACTTGTTCTAGCTTTGTTGTTAATTTGTGTCTTCTGACTTAAAAAGCTTCTTTGGAGGTTTTTAAGCAGAGGCTGGATGGCCATCTGTTGGAAGTGCTTTGATTGTGTATGTCTGCATGGCAGGGTATTGGACTGGATGGCCATTGTGGTCTCTTCCAACTCTATGATTCTATGTTTTGATTTACAATTCTATTTTTGTTCAGCAACTGCTGGCTACAAGTACCTTTCCAGGCTGAGCAAGTAGGATAAAGAAACAAAATTATGAATTAAGTAAAATGATGTTTTGAAAAAGCTAAGAAAAAATTACCACAGATGACATGCCCTGATGTCATCACGCTTTGGTATGATGGGATATAATGTGTGTAGCAGGAATGGGAAATTTCCCAGGGGCAGAGAGTCACATTGTCCATCACCAGTGGTGGCCATCAAAGTCACCCCCCCAAAAATTTTTTTGATAGCAACTACAGGGGGTACAGGAAGGTAGAGGAGGTTCCAGAGGACCTTCCTTTCACGTCGTTCTACAAGGCAGAAAATCTTCTCCCCTTCTGCAAATCTAATTTTTGGCAGAAACAACTAATGGAACTTGGACTGCAAGTGGCCCACAAGTATAATACGGCCCACCCTGGGGAACTACATATGGCTAACTAGTAAATCAGGTAACCTGGTTATTGCCAGGAAACCTAGAAGATGATGCTGGACATGAAGACATAATCAAAGATGCTACTGACATTAAACGAAGTAGATGACAACAGCTTCAGTAGTTCTGGTAGGAAACGGTGGAGTTCAGAATTGTTATTCTTTCTCTATAAATGCCTATAAAAGTCTTGGATAAATTCAGAAGGGAATTATGGGAAACTTGTACAGATGGCACCTTTTTGCACATGCTGCTAAATGACTTGTAATGGCTTATTTGTGCAGTACAGAAGATAGAGAGAGAGCCTGTGTGATATAGCAGCTTGAGAGTGTTGGACTACGACTCTGGAGACCAGGGTTCAATTCCTGCTCAGCCATGGAAACCCATTGGTTGACCTTGGTCATGTCACACATTCTTAGTCCCAGAAAATCCCATGATAGGTTCATCTTAGTGTCATTATAAGTCAGAAACAACTTGCAGACACACAACAACAACAACAATAACAAGAAGAACTAGAAGATATACACCCAAACTGTCCCAATTCATATTGTCCACCAGCCAATGGGAGAAAGAAAGGCATAAAGGTAGCAAGATTCTAGACTGCTTTAAAGCACATCATCATCATGATATTCATGATTGTTCTTCTGTCATTGTCTGTAAGAAATTGTAAAGCTCAAAGAAAGGAAAAATTAATTGATTGAATGCAAGATAAATAGATAGATAGCAAATATAACATTCTGTTAGTGAATCTGTAACTCACTTTTTTTTTTCTTGTGGAAATGAAAATTCTGTTTCAACTGTGCAAGAACGAAAATCCCTCCCTGACCACCTTTTCAGTGTGGAAGACCTGTTACCTCAAAACATGGGTGCCACAAGAACCCACCAATGTTGCCAGTATCTCTGTTCGAAAGTGAGGAATAATTAGCCTGAAAGCAAGAGGCCTGCAAAAGTGCGGTGGGGGGTGGGGAAATCTTAATGAGAACTGCCACCTATGTTTACAGGATCCTTGCAGGAAAGAACCAGCCAGAGAGTTTAAATTGCAAACTAAAAAAATATGTTTTATTGGAAGAAATTCACACAGGCACACAAAGATCCAAGCATTCACAGAAGCACACAAGGACTAGCTGAAGGTAAAGAGAGGGAAGTGGTGATAGAGGATGAAGCTATAATTACCAGTCTGGAGAAAGAAAGAAAGCAAAGAAAGCAGCGATGTGACTTAGGGAAGCACCTAAGGAAAGTTGTCGTTCAGGAATCAAACAGGCAGCATGGAGTTTAGAAAGATAAGAGACTGCGCTGGACAGCCTGAAATCAGGGGTTGTTACACCCAAAAAAATATCCTGCAATATGAGTGTGAATCGTTCTCCCAGCTGAGCAGACAATGGGAATTGCAACACAAACAATGAAGTCCAGACAGAGATAATGGTCTTAGTGTTTGGGTGACAAAAGGATAATGGCTGTTGTAATAGCTCTGTATTGTGGAGAGGTGAGGAAACAATAGGGAAATGTCCAGGGGTTTGGGGTCAGAGTTAAGACAATCACAATTTGGTGGGAATTTTCCTTTTCAACTCTGAGTTGTCTGGCTCATTATCTTTAAGCCTATTGTTTCAAGACAGTCCATGCTATTATCCTAAAAATGACTTGGTTCTTGCCTAAGAGATAGATGTGGCTGACCTGCCTTGCTATCTCACATTTACAGTCAATAATCTGCTTCTTCCAATGTGACCTCCCAATCACCTCAGGTATTATTTATGTCAACACCAATTAATAGTGCCAATTAAACAGCATTTGCCAATTAAACCATGCCAATTGTGGGGGTGCGTGGTGCTATAACAACCCCATCTCTTCTAGATGGTCATTTCCACCCTAGTGGAAAGCAAGGAGACCAGCAGAGATGCATCTGACTATTTTTTATTTAGGTGGAACCACAGCAATAACATTGCTGGGGATGCGTGTCACAGAGTATCCAGACAAATGAAAACAGTTGAATACATCTGTGCCGCTCCCTGACTATTCTCCACTAGCATGGGCTTGGCCACCTGGGGTGGGGAGGGGCTGCCACACTGAAAAGGTGGGTGAAGGGTGCACTGGAAGATATGTCACACCTACATGCTGGAGCAGCCACCATGGGAGAGCAAGAATGAGAAAGGAGAGTTTAATCCCTCCTCCTTTGTGGTAGTCCTGCCAAATATCTCCTCTCTCTGGAGATGCTGTTTGTATAAGGAGGGCAGCTTGCATATGTACCAACAGAGTCATCCCTTCAGATGAAAATAGCAGTTTTGGGAGGGTAGTGGGTTTGACAGTCTGTAGCAGAGAAGAAGGGTTAAATTCTCGTGCCCCATCTCATCTCTCCCCATGGTATTGCTTACCTTTGCCTGGCTTGCTTTTGTTTGCATAATATAAAAAAGTGCATGGTGATGGTGACTACATCAATGAAATTAACATTACATTGATTGTGTGCCTACATTTGGCCTGTTTTCTTCAAAAAGATAGTTCAGTGTCTTCACTATTTCCTATTATGCCTCAAAGTGCTGTAAATGACACATTTTTAGATGAGTTGAAAGATTTTATTTATTTAAAGCATGTTTACCTTACTCATCAGCTGAAAGAGATTCCCGTAGCACTTACAAAGATTAATAGCAAGAAAAGGTTCCTATTTGCAGGCTTAGAATTAAAAGCCACAGCACAAAGGGGGTGGGGAGATTTTGATGGAGAAGAAAAAGGAATTCAGGCAATGGTTTCTTAGTTGCAGAAGTCTCATAAATCTGCTTTCTGACCAAGAAATGTGGAAGAAGTCCCCCTTTAGCTTTTCCTTTTCTGGCTGATGGGGTCCCTTCCTCTTGCTGTCATATTCTTCCTGCAAAGTAAGGGAAGCAGATCTCCAGCAATCTTTGACAGATTGTTGAAGCCAAGGTTTGTTCCTCTTTAAGTTTAACCCTGTGATAAGATAGTGAATTGGGAAGGGTGAAGGATTGTGCTGTCCCCACTGTTGCTTCAAGGGATACCTGCCATGGCTGGTTACAAGGTAACATTTTATTCTGAAGGCCCCTCAGAGCGAGGATTGGGGTGTGCAGAAAAAGCCTCACTGGTTGCTCTCCTGCTGCAGCAAAATCTTTCAGAAGGAAAATGGCTGGGGTGGTACAGCTCTTTAGTGTGCCAACTCAGTGCCTCAGTTAGACAAATTTTCAGGCATCAGTGGTTCCTCTAACTTGTGGAAAGAAGTCATTATAGCTCTCAAGAGATACTATCAGGCCCAAACTTTTCACTTTGAGAGGACCCTTCCTCAGGGAAGATATTATGAGGGCAAGGTGACTCTAGAGACCATCTACACCATGGTGGCATAAACAGTTTCCAGGATCAACTTGCTTACAATGTCTCACTTTGATGTAGGCATGGAGAAGCAGAAATGATGGGGGTGGGGCAACAGCAGCAGGGACAAAAGGAGAGATATGGTGGTGGTGGTGTGTGTCTTTCCCATCTTATGTGGCAAGACATAATCAAGCTCAATCGAGAGGTCTGCTGTCTTCCTGGGGCCAAGATCAACCACATAACAGAGAGACTAACCAGGCTGGTCAAGCCCACTGACCATAAGCCCCTCATTTTGGTTCATGTCGGAACCAATGACACTGCGAGGCGCAGCTTTTACCACATCGCAAAGGACTACAAGCTTATGGGGACAAAGCTTAAGGACCTTGGTGCACAGGTGGTCATTTCGTCTCTCCTCCCTGTTCAAGGACATGGCGCACAAAGGAAAAGGGCAATAGCAGAGGTCAACAACTGGCTCCGCACATGGTGCCTCCAGCAACGGTTTGGGTTTTTGGAACACGGCCTGAATTTCCATGAACGTGGGCTTCTGGCAAGGGATGGGCTGCACCTCACGAAACTTGGCAGGAATGTTTTTGCAAACAGTTTCGCAAGGAGCATTAAGAGGTCTTTAAACTAAGTTCCACTGGGGAGGGAGACAATATTATTCAGGGCAAGGACTTGGCAAGTGCAGGGGGACAAGGCCCAAATGATATTGACCAAGTAGTACAAGCGTCCAATGGTGGGAGGAGTAAAAACTATAGTACAGGACTTGCAGTAAGGGCCCGGGGACTTAAGTGTCTCTACATTAATGTGCGGAGTATGGGAAACAAGCAAGATGAACTTGAACTCCTAGTACAACAAGATAAATACGATTTGATAGGCATCACTGAGACCTGGTGGGATGAGTCTCATGATTGGAATGTAGGAATAGAGGGGTATAGCCTATTTTGTAGAAATAGATCAAACAAGAAAGGAAGACGAGTAGCCTTGTATGTCAAGGATGTTTTCACTTGTGAAGAGATCCATGACTTAAACCCAGAAAGCCAGGTCGAAAGCATCTGGGTAAGAATTGAGGGAGCAAGAAACAATAGGGATATTCTGGTGGGGGTTTACCACAGACCTCCTACCCAGACTGAGGACTTTGATGATGCCTTCCTCAACCAAATGGCTGCACATTCAAAAAAGAGAGATACAGTAATAATAGGAGATTTCAATTACCCGGATATATGTTGGCAGTCAAACTCTGCCAAGACAGCAAGGTCCAGCAAGTTCCTTCTTGTCTTGCAGACAATTTCATGGTCCAAAAGGTGGAAGAGGCGACAAGGGGATCAAATATTCTAGATCTGATCCTGACCAACAAGGATGACCTTGTTAATGACGTAGAAGTGGTTGGACCTTTAGGGGGGAGTGACCATGCCCTATTGGAATTTGGCATTCAGTGGGAAGAAGAAGATAAGTGTAGCCAGACACTCATCTTAGATTTTAAAAAAGCGGACTTCTGTAAACTTAAGGAGCTGCTGGCTGAAATTCCGTGGTCAAGAATAGTGAAAGGGAAAGGAGTTCAGAAGGCATGGGAGCTCCTTAAAAGGGAGATACTGAAGGCACAGTCTAAAACTGTGCCAATAAGGAGGAAAAATGGAAGGCATCTGAAGAAACCAGAATGGTTGACTAAAGAACTCTCAGCTGAGCTAAGTGTTACGAGAAACACGTACAGGAAATGGAAGAAGGGGTAAACCACCAAAGAAGAATTTAAGCAAGTAGCCAGGAGATGTAGGGAGAAGGTCAGAAAGGCTAAAGCACAGAATGTACTTAGGCTGGCCAGAGACATTAAAAACAATAAAAAGGGCTTTTTTAAATATGTCCGCAGCAAAAGGAAAAAGAAGGAGACGATAGGGTCGCTGCGCAGAGAAGATGGCAAATTACTAACAGGGGGAAGAGAAAAGGCAGAACTACTTAACACCTTCTTTGCCTCAGTTTTTTCCCAGAAGGATACAAGCGCTCAACCTAACAGTTGGGGAGCAGGTGAGGAAGCAGGGTAAATGTGGCACATAATAGGTAGGGAGGTGGTACAGGAATACCTGGCCACTCTGGATGAATTCAAGTCTCCAGGGCCAGATGAATTGCATCCTAGGATAATGAAAGAACTGGCAGACGTCATTTCTGAACCGCTTGCTGTAATCTTTGAGAAATCTTGGAGGACAGGAGAAGTTCCAGCAGACTGGAGGAGGGCAAATATTGTCTCCATCTTCAAGAAGGGAAAAAAAGAGGACCCAAATAATTATCACCCAGTCAGCCTGACATCGGTACCTGGAAAGATCCCGGAGCAGATCATTAAGCAGTCGGTTTCTAATCACTTAGAAAGCAATGCGGTAATCACGAGAAGTCAACATGGATTTCTCAAAAATAAGTCATGCCAGACTAATCTTATCTCTTTTTATGATAGAGTTACGAGCTTGATAGATGAAGGGAATGCTGTGGGTGTAGCATATCTCGATTTCAGTAAGGCCTTTGACAAAGTTCCCCATGATATTCTTGCAAAGAAGCTAGTAAAATGTGGGCTGGACAGGGCTACTGTCAGGTGGATCTGTAACTGGTTGACTGACCGTTCCCAAAGGGTGCTCATGAATGGCTGCTTTTCATCCTGGAGAGAAGTGAGTAGCGGAGTGCCACAGGGTTCTGTCCTGGGCCCAGTGCTGTTCAATATCTTCATCAACGACTTGGATGAAGGAATAGAGGGCATGCTCATCAAATTTGCAAATGACACCAAATTGGGAGGGGTTGCTAATACGCCAGAGGACAGGATCAAAATTCAAAATGACCTGGATAGATTGGAGAGCTGGGCCAAAGCTAATAAAATGAAATTCAACAGAGAGAAGTGTAAGGTCCTAGACTTAGGTAGAAAAAATGGAATACAGAAATATAGGATGGGGGACATGTGGCTGGATAGCAGTTCGTGTGAAAGGGATCTAGGAGTCTTAATAGACCACAAGCTGAACATGAGTCAGCAGTGTGATGCGGCAGCCAAGAAAGCTAATGCAATTCTCGGCTGCATCAATAGGAGTATGGTGTCTAGATCGAGGGAGGTACTGGTACCACTCTACTCCGCTTTGGTTAGACCTCATCTTGAATACTGTGTCCAGTTCTGGGCATCCCAATTCAAGAAGGACATGGTCAAGCTGGAGCAAGTCCAGAGGAGGGCAACCAAAATGGTGAGGGGCCTGGAAGCCATGCCCTATGAGGATAGATTTAGAGAGCTGGGTATGTTTAGTCTGCAGAAGAGAAGGTTATGAGGGGACATGATAGCCATGTTTAAATATATGAAGGGATGCCATGTAGAGGAGGGAGAGGGCTTGTTTTCTGCCGCTCCAGAGACCAGGACAAAGAGCAATGGATTCAAGCTGCAGGAAAGGAGATTCCACCTGAACCTCAGGAAGAACTTCCTGACAGTCAGGGCTGTCCGGCAGTGGAATATGCTGCCTCAGAGTGTAGTGGAGTCTCCTTCTTTGGAGGTTTTTAAGCAGAAGCTGGATGGCCATCTGTCGGGAGTGCTTTGAGGGTGTTCCTGCATGGCAGGGGGTTGGACTGGATGGCCCGTGTGGTCTCTTCCAACTCTACATTTCTATGATTCTATGATTCAATGATTCTACATGTTATACCAGTCCTTCAACCCCTTGGGTCTGCAGCCCCATGGCAATTAATGGTTTTAATTATACCTTTCTCAAATTGCTTGGAAGACATATACTTTGAAGGAAGGAAGAGAAACAGTGGTCTTCCAGAAGTTGTTTGGATTACAACTGCTGTCATACTCAAGTATTGTTGGCTGGGGAAAATGGCAATTGGAAGTCCAACTGAAGGTTCAAGGTTCCCTCATTCTTGGGTTATATGCTTTACACATTCCACACACATATAGCCACACATATAACTATATCCATATCTATATATGAATATTTGGAAAAGAGGATGTGGATTCCATGCTACCTTGAACAAACTTGATCTCACCTGATTTTGGAAACTAAGACAGTCAGGCCTGGTTAATACTTGTGCACATGGGATGCCACCAGGTAATGCCAGGAATTTCCAGGTAGGTTTGGGAAAAAGTCCTGCTTGAAGCTGTGGAAAGCTGCTGTCCATCAACATTGATAAAACTGTACTAAATGGTCCAATAGTCTAACTCAGGACGAAGTAGCTTTCTGTGAAGTCCAGCCACTGCTTCTGCATAGACTTCCCATAGGAAATATCAGTTTTCTATTGACTGTTTAGCATTCTGCAGGAAGTCATATGGCTGAGAGGAAGAAGGTTATAGACAAGAATATCTCCTCACCTGTGGGCAAACATTGCTTCTGACACAACTCATTGCTCTCGAGTCCTGTTTTAAAAGGAAACCTTGTACAGTACCTTTAAAAGACGTGCCTGGGAATTAAAATGTATAACCTTGTTAAGGCAAAAGACAATGGACTGAGCAGATATCTTGGCACAGATCCTAGATAACTACAACAGTCTTTTTAAGTCCCTACTGGTTAACATAAGTTGATTGTGCCATGTACCTTGTGATTAGGTAGCTACTGTAAGTGTCTAGACAGTAGCAGAGGCCAGGAAATCCTCTACGATTATTATATTTATTGGGATGATTATCCTATCCTCATCCATTGACCACATGTCCAATGCTTCTGGGAGCCTCTTTTTATGTCATTGTCAGAAAGCAGACATAGCTGGTGGCTTCTATGTGAATGGGACAACGAATGCATTCTGGATTATAGTGTAAATTTAAAAGGAACAATTCAATACTTCAAAGCACTAAACCTATATCAGGTTGGAGTTTAGCATTTTTAAAGTAGCACCTTTAAACTTCAGAAAAAAATCCACAACAGAACAGAAGCTACCAGCCACTACTACCATATGTGTTAGTCCATCATCTCATGGCTGAATAGAAAAAGGGAAATGCACCCTGATTCCAATCACTCAACAGAGGAAGAAAGTCATTCCTCTTCTCACATGAAATCCTTCATCTTTGTAGGGAAGTTTCTTCTTTTTATCTGTTGTATGTCTTAAAAAAAAAGAAATAAGAAGATGGGAAGTTGACATATACTGTGTCAAACCAGTGATACATCTTTTTGTCTACATCAGTGATTCTCAACCTTTGATCTCCAAGATTTTGGGGGCTTCAGTTCACCAAATCCCTGACCATTGGTCATATTATCTGAGGCTTCTGTGAGCTGAAATCCAAAATTTGGAGGACTAAATTTGGAGGACTAAAGGCTGACAACCAGTGGTCTACACTGACTAAAAAGTGAAGTTATCCAGGAGTTCTGCCATGTCTTTCTAAACTCTGTGTAGAGATGCCAAGGGTTGAACCTCAGACTTGTCACATGAAAACATGTTTTCTACTCAGAATTTTAAAAAGCTAGTTTCTTTGATTACAACCTCCAGAATCTCCCTGTCGGAAAACAGGCTCCCAGAACCATTGTCTCTTTGACAAATAGATGAGGTCAGAATAATTTTTCTGATGAGAAACACAACAAGGATTAAGGGTATCATGGACTTAGTTGCTGTCTGGACACCAACAGCAGATAATTCCCTAAATATATATTAGCCAGCACTTCAGGGAAAAATCTTGAACACAGTCTTTTCCTGACTGTGATTTTTAAAACAAACAAACAAACAAAACCCTTGCTCTTCTCCAAAGGAAGAAACCACTTCAATGTAGTGGGAAGTAGTGGGATACCAACCAACCAAGAGATTGAAAGAAGATGGATTATAACTTCTTCCACCTTTGCAAGTTTTGCTTTGCTCACAGATACCAGCCTCCCAATCTGTACATTATTAGTGCATTCACATCCAGTAAACTCCCTAAATGAGTAAAAGTTAGAACATCAGATAAAAATCTAGAGCATCCTTTTCTCCTGAACGTGCTTTTAGAAAATTCTACTTGCACGGTGCTTCTGCACAGAAACATACTCAGAAATACAATCCCTCCAGCACAGAGCTTGGAAAAGTAATTTTCTCAAGCTCTGCACAAGCACCCTAATGTAGTACAGTTCTCCCCCCACATTCATGGGTTTCACTTTCATGGATTTGATTATTTGCAAAGTGCCCACTGGCCTCCCCCCCATTCTCCCTCTTCCATTGCCTAGCCTTTTGGCCAGGGGCAGGGAGGGGGAAAGATCATCCCTTCCCTGCACCCCCTCACCGCTGTCCTCACAGACTTTCAGTGGTGGCTGGCAGGAGCATGCAAGGGGGTCTATCCCCCCTTCCTTGCATGCTCTAGGGCCACCATCAGTGCAGGTGCTCTGGAGGAGGGTCGTAGGAACGTGGAGGGTGGGCAATTGCCCATCTATTATTTTATTTAATTAGTTTATTATTAGTTTATTATTCACAATTTTTTGACATTCATGAGTGTTCCCTGTCCCTATCCATCGTGAATGTGGAGGGCCTATTGTACAAGTCAGAATTCTGCCCCTTCATGTGACTGTTACATTCTAAGTGGTACAACTTCAGAAATGGCCCACCCCAATCAGCTTTCTGGAAAAACTCTGCTCTGCTGTTCTGTTTCTTCTTCCATACTACACCCCCCCAATAAAAAGTATATGCTAACCTGCATATTTCTTGTTACGTTATAGCAATAGCATGTGTATTTCTGTACTACTTATCAGCTAAGTGCTCTCTAAGCAGTTTACAATGTTGTAAGCTAATTGCCCCCAACAAGCTGGGTACTTGTTTTACCGACCTCCGGAAGGATGGAAGACTGAGTCAACCTGGAGCCTGGCAGGATTGAACTCGCAACCTTGTGGCTGCAGTACTGGCATTTAACCACTGCGCCACCAGGGCTGTATTAATATAATATTGTAGCAGAAATACAATGATGGGTTGAAGGTTGAGCAAAGTACATTCTGGATTTTATGTAGGAAAGCTGAAGGATTTCATTTTAAAGGAAACCAGTCTAGTCCACAGTTCCAGAACTAATATGAGGATAGGAACACCATGAATCTTCAGATGCCACATTGCCATGCGGCTCTCAGCTAAAAAACTGCATACAAAAAAGTGCATATATCTGGGGAAACTGTGTTCAAAAATATGCATATGAAGGAAAAATAACTACAAATTGAGGCAGTCCACAGAACAAGGAAGTTCCTTGATGGAATATTTATGTGGCATTCACACTACAAGTGGGCTTCTCATTTTTGCCTGGAAATTCATTATTGCAAAGGATCATCACAGATAACTGTTCTTGCTGTGGATCCATTTGGTAAGCAGAGGGAAAGCCCAGAGCCTCCATTCTGAGCAGCAGCAAGATCATCAGCATAGCCTCACATGGGCTTTAATTAATGTTTACTAACTATGCCCGCAGCAGGCTATGACACAGTGGGGTCTCTAATGGCTCCAGAATGCATGAAAAGAGACACAAAGGCATGCTGGAGGAGGATGAGGCCAAGGAGGAGGTGGAGGGGAAATCAAAGAGGGGAAATGGAAGAAGAAAGCTTGGAGAAAAGGTTCCAGACCGCTTCCAGTGTGTCTGTCTCATCATCCTTTCATAATTGAGCAAGACATTTGTAATGCTTTTTAGGTCAATAGCCTATAAGGGTTTTAGAAAGTGCAGTACAATATTGAACACCAGTGCTAAGGCAACTTTGTGCAGGGTTCCTGTGTGTTGAGAGGGAAAGAAAGGTTGACAAAGAGTGCCACAGCTCCGAGGCCCTTTTCGCACAGCATTTGCCATGCGAAAGGGCCCCTCGAGCATTGCGCGAATGTGAGGAGCAGTCCACACGACACACTCACAATCGTGCAACACTCCGGGGTCTGGCAGGTGCGACTCATGCACTTTTTCATTTTTGGCTTTGAGCCAAAAATGGTGCGTGATCGCGAATCGCTCCAGGGCCCTGCACACACTTGCCATGCATGTGGAGCTCCGGAGCCATGGTGCTCGTGCTTCCCGCCCCAGTGCAGCCTGGGAAACTCCCAGGCTGCACTGCAGAAGGAAGAGGCGGGGCTCTCGCGTGAGCAGTCGGCAGCTGTGGAGCTGAAGGAACCAGGACACGAGAACCTCTCACTCCGTGAAAAGGTGCGTTGTGGAAAAGGCCTGAGTCAGAGTTGGCCCTACCATTAGGCAGCAATAGTTCCTTCAAGGAGCAAATTTTGGACATCATGATATAGCAGCAAATTGTTACTGATTCAGTATATTGTAATTTAATTAGAGGGAAAGGAAGAGATATTTGTGGGATATTTTTGTTGTTTTTATCTTTACAGTCAGCCCTTCATATTCGTGGGTTTCACTTTTGCGGACTTGATTATTCACGGATTATTTGCTGTCACTCTCTGCTGCCTCCCTAGACCATTTTTAATAAGGACTGCAAGTCTCTTGAGACTGAGAAAGTGTGAATGAGGCTTGGAAGTCCTTATTAAAAATGGTGTGCGGCAGCCATGGAGGTGGCAGTAAGCCCCACGAGCCACCCACTTTGGCCTTGTGAAGGAACCTTGATGCCTCAGAGGGATCCACGGTGGGTTGAATATGGTGCTCATACTTCTTCTGTGTGTTAAATACAGTTTGGGAGGGCCTAGGGTTATTCATGTTTTTTTCACTTTCACAAGGGCCCTGTGCCCCTAACCCTAGCAAATGCGGAAGGATGACTGTATTTATTTTTGACCAACTCTGGGTACTAATCATCTTGACAATATATGATATGTATTGTGAACAACTTGGGGCACAATTCACCATGGAAAAGTAGTATTTAAATTCCAGTAAACTAAAGCAAAAGCCCGCATGGGGTAGTGGTTTGAGTGCTGGATTACTATGCTGGAGACCAATGTTAGACTCACAACTTGGCTTTGGAAACCTTGGGCACATCACACACTCTCAGGCTCAGAAAGCTCCTGTGATAGCTTCAAATTAGGGTCTCCATAAGTTGGAAATGACTTGAAGGTGCACAAAACAACAACAAACTAAAGCAGATTTGATGATAAAAGATCCTCCTGAACTGATTTGCTACCTGTTCTTTGGTTATTTGTATGGGAACTCCAGGGCAACTTGTTTGGTTTCAAACCATTTGGAGTTCAAGTGTGGAAAATTCTTTGGAGATATCTTGCCAGAATTAGAGAACATATATCTGTGTATGATCTCCTCATCCATCCCACACCAACCCATCTTTAACTTGGTTGTTTATTGTGGTTATGACAATCATAGTATACTGGCAATCAGGGTATGTTTGGACTTTTCTTTAGAAAAAACAAACATTCTGGCTCTCTGGTTTTTCTTAAGATGTTGATCAACTGACTGATTACATTTACATGTCCCAGCATTATAGCAAAACCGCTTCTGTGTAGATCCTGAATAAATGTAACTGTTTTGCTTAAAAATGCCCATTAATTAAATTTTTGAAAGCAAAAGTGAGGTACATATGTTTTATGACAGCTCCTGTCCAACAAGCCATTACATAACTTGAAATCTTAAGCATCTTGGTAATCTAATTAAGTGTATGCAGCAAATACCTCCCTTTATTTTCAGTCACAAATGGGCATGATATACTCCATTCATATCAGGAATACTCATCTCACTTGGTTAACTATTTATTTAGATAGCTACATTCCAAATGAGGTTGCCATATGTCCACATTTGAGAAGACAGTATTCTGTTTGAAGGTATTCCCATCACTTGGAAAGATGGTTCAGTCCAAGACCTTTTAAAAGCAAATAGCTCAAAGAAGAGAAACCTGGCTCCTGTCATTGCCCAATAGCTGTTACCACCTAAGATAGCATATTGATCAGGTCACAGTGGTTTCTAATGTTGCATCTATCTATATAAGGCCATGCTCTCTTGAATGTACCTTATAAAAAAATATTGGGCTTTCTCATTTTGGAAGATGGCCCATTCTAGTTCTAAATGGATTGCAATTACATTTTGCATCAGTGCTGGGCCAAGTGCAGACCTGAGCCTCATATTGCCTCCCTCCCACAACTGTCTTTGAGGCTCTCAGTACCTCCAGACTCCACAGATTTCTGTTTTGCCAGCCAAAACAAAAGGTGAATTGCCTCCTTGATGCCTCTAAAAGTGGTAATTCACTTTTTAAATGGGTTGCCATCCCTGTTTAGCATCAGAAAGTAGCCATTTTTTTTCAAAACCAGGCTTCTGGCCACCTTCTGGTTTTCTGTTTCTGTGTTTGATGACTGGAATCCTGTATCACCTACTTACTTAAGTGTACTTAACGAAATACCCTCTTTTGGCCTGACTGCTACCCAAACCTGACAGAAACAGCATTTACCCATGTTCCAATCACCAGCAGAAGGGATGTCCTCCTCCCCATGCAATAATGCCCAGTGAAGTAGGTTTTGTGGGAGGAATGACAGTTGTGGCAATAATGTCACAATCATAAGAAGCAATTGTGAATATAAAAAAGTTATAAGTAAATACAGGTAACTTTCGCATTCAGAAGCTCTACCTAGTCCCAGTTTTGACATTATTGTCACAGTCATAACTCACCCTCCAACATATTTTACCAGGCATCAGCTGCATGGGGAGAAGAGAGCCTTTTGGCTGGTGATTACAGCATGGGTGAATGATGTTTCTATCAGGTTTGAAGGGCTGGGCCAGGAGAAGTTCCTTAGTTAAGTATTAGTTGAAGATACTTAACTAAGGATACTTAAATATAAGTTAAGAATACTTAATTCAGTAGCTGACATAGGATCCCAGCCAACATTTTTATCAGTCTGTGTGGCTCCCAGATGATCCCAATGGGGAAAAAATTGCTCCTGGACTTGTCATAGTTGCCCACTCCTGCTTTAAGCAATACCATTCTGGAAGTAATAGGCTGAAAAAGCAGAGAACTTCTCTCTGATATGGAGCTGCTGTTGCCTAGGCTAAGAAGCAACAAAAAGAAGGAGTGGCTCCTCCTCATCAGGAGCCTGGCAAAGGTGAAAGGCACCCAAGTGCTTCAAGCACTCCCAAGTCTTTATTGCATGCAGGGAAAGTTGGGAAAGCAGGTGAGATGCAAGTTTGCTTCCTCTTTCAGGATCTCAGAAATCAGTCTGAGACTGGGTTCCTGTAACTTACGGATAGCCGTTGCTCATTGCAAAGTAGCCCTACATTAAAAGATATTTAAAAGCTAACTTCAGTGAAAGCACTGGAGCTCATGATGTTGGGGGTAACCTGTAAGTCTGGATTGCTCTCACATTTCCACTTTATAATTTCTTCAAATATGAAAGAGAAAGAAAAAGTGTGTCTGTGTGAGTGAGAGAGAGAGAGGGAGGGAGGGAGAGATTTAAATCTCAAATATGAAGACATCTGTAAATTTTGATAAATCTGCCAAGAAGGAACTGAAAATTCTCCCCCATTTGCACTGGCCCCATTCAAAGGATGAAGCTATTCCCAGCATGGAGAGAACCATCTTGTACTTGCATATCATAGACATGTTTAAAGATTAGGAGCCTCTTAGCAAAAGAAAAGAGATGGCAGAAGAAGAAGAAGAAGAAGAGGAAGAAGAGGAGGAAGAGGATAATTATTAGGAGCTTCTCAAAAAAAGGGGGGGAAAAGGAGATGACAACTCTTGTTGAGCATTAACATGAATCAATACACTGAGATTCAAACCCAGAGTTTTCAAGGTTAAGTACTCAAAGCGTTGCGGCTGGATAGATGAATTTCTCAGTTTCACTAAGGTGTGTGAAATCATGGAGAGAGATGATGTAGTGTTGATAGGGTGCTGGATTTGAATAAGGCAGACATAGATTTAAATGTTGGCATGTCAATTTTCCTTTCCCCTGCATTCAAATTTCTTAAAACTCAGATTCTTTCTGCTGCAGATATGAACTCTCCAAATATGAATACATTCCTCAATCATTTACACTGGCCACATTCAAGCAGTATAGCTATTCCTAGCATGGAGAGGGAGATATGGTGTATCTGCCTATCATGCAGATGTTAAAGGTGTGGACCCTCTCAGGAAAAAAAAGAAGGGGATCCTACATTAACTAACATGGCTGAAAACAGGGACTCAAGGCTGGAAATCCAAGGTTAGGCACTCAAAGTCCTGGACCTGGATGGAAAACCTATTTAGTTTTCATTTTTCACACATTCAATTTTTTAAAAAACAGGTTATTTCCATCTCACATAAGAAGAAACTTGTGAATTCCAGTAAATTATTATTACAACAAATGAACAAACTGAAATAAAATTCTCACTCATCCCTTCAGGCTGTTTTCTGTTCTGAGTGAATATGAAGGGGCGTTGATGCATGTATCATGCATGTGGAGGCATCAGCTAATCTTGTTCAAGTCAAACCATTCCATTTCTTACAGAGCTGCAGGCTGAAGACTGTCAAGATGGCAATGCTATGCTCACTAAAGCCATGAATGATACGGGGTTGCACAGCGGCAGCTCTCAGACCTCAGGAGGAGACAGTAATGCACACAGACAACTAGTTCTAGAAGTGGACCCTTCTTGCAATGTGGCTGTATGAAGGAGGTTAGTGTTTGTGGTTTATTCCCCGCATCCCTCCACTCAGATTCATTTTCATCCCAGACTGGTTAGCTAGTGGAAGGCTAAAAGGGGTATCTCCCACTCAATCAAAAACAAGGAACACATGAAAGGATTCAAAAAGCAGCAAGGGAGTTAATCTTTCTTCTGACATTTACACCTTATTCAGTTACCAGTTATGTTGGGGGCAGGGGTAAATATTGGTGAAACAGTGTTACATTGCAAAAATAACATAAAGTTACTTTATTGGTGTAAGGAATAACATTTTCTAGTTATTTTGAAAGATAGGGTAGCCAGCTGTGATGGGCCTGGAAAGGAGGCAATTTTCTTAATATGGGATCTTCTGTGTACTGCACAAGCTATGTTCTGTGTAGGAAGCCTATTTTCTGTACAGGAATTTTATTTTCTGCACTGAAAATACTGTTTTCTGTATAGGAAACTTATCTTCTGCATAGAACATACCATTTTCTGTGTATGAAATTTGTTTTCTGCACAAAACATGCCATTTTATGCGCACAAAACCCCCACACATATTTTCTTTTTTACAACATAAGTCTTGATTCACAAAGTTTCTCATCTATGTAGGATTCTCCTTGGCAAGGTTTCCTGACACTGCTTTTTTGACCACTTTTAAGAATGTTTTCATTCTTTTAAACCCCTACTCTAAAGTTAATTTCTTTGTTTGGTTTCCAGTTTAATGCCCTAGATCAGTAGTGGGAATCCAGGTATTGTTCATCTGCAGATCCAACAGATCAAGGTCAAGATCATTTTGGACCATTGGTGGAACATGTCCCTGGCTTGGCAGCCAGCCAAAGTTCCTCAGTTGCCTAATTAGCTAGATAACGGCAGCTCCATAAAACAGCCTCAGGGCTGAAGTAAACTCTCAATAAAACACAACAACAGTCCAGAAAGGGAATAGTCTAAAAGCCAAACTGATAATCCAAGCGAAGTGTAGAGGTCCAAGGTCCAAAGCACACAGGTAGAGAATACAAGAATCACCATGGCTGTCATCACCAATAGCATCAGTAGTTTCCAGCAACCTTCCGTTGCCTCTGATTATATAGCCCCAGCATCCTGGCCAGTTGTGTCCTAATTAACAAGCCCTTCCCATATAAGCACTGCCCGAGGCCTGGGGTCTCCCTTTACCTCCTGCACTGGCTGCCGTAAGTAATGTCTTTTCATGTTTCTGGGGTGTGGCTGCTGGGAAGGGACCTGTCTGGGTCCTGGGCCAAGGGCATGACAGAACATAGCACACTGCCTCAGATCATTCAGAAGGGAAAGGCTTCTTTTTTGTCTGACTGTACAACAGCAACCAGATGGTGCCTGGACATACACATGAAACTAAGCAATGCCTAAAGGGTGGAGCTGTGCTGGGGGAAAAGAAGCATGGTTTGTTCCTTGAACAAGAATGAGGACTGTTCCTCCTTTCCTGGCTGTGCCCAGGTACACCCTCCTGGCCAGCCAATAGCTGAGAAAGAGCTTTGTCTGGGAGCTGTTCAGCTGCTGTTGCACTGGAAGGGCAAAGGCACTGTACAAAGTGGGACTGGATATTTTCTTGCACAATGGCCTTTGCATGGCATACTTTCATACACTATTTGCATAGCATAATTGAGGCTATGTCAGTAACAGGATTATGTCTCTAGCCAGCATATACAATGGTGAGGAATGCTGGGAACTGCAGTCCAACAGCATCTGGAGTACCACATTATTCCCAGTCCTGTCCTAGACAAAATCCAGTCCATTGGGATTTTACTTTGAAACAACATTAGCAACTATTTCAAATACACAAATGCCATCAGGATACCTCAAGAGCACTGAAAACTCATGGTGCAAGTATAGGTCCAAAGGCATTCCTTGCTCAAAGTGCTATTTAATTTCAGGTAGACCATTGTATACCTTGTAGGAATAAAACCCAGCATTCAAATGGAGTTGGGAGTATCAGTTCTAAATTGATCAAATGTGTCCATCTGTGCATTTCAGGGCCCCTTTTTTCAATAAGCCAAATGTGTAGCCAGCATCAGATGTGTCAGCATGCTTGGGGCATAACTATTAGATGGGTCCTACTAGCCTTACACCTTCAATTAATGTGGCAGGGGGTTAATTTGAATGGCAATTAGGAATCCTCAATCACACAGCATCCTATGTACAGGCAGGCTGAATGTTATAAGTATAAAACTAGAATAGGAGAGTGGAATGAGATTTAAATCAGTGTTGATTTGTTGATTCAATGAGTCTATTCTAGTTAGGACTATCAATAGGATTCAAGCCACTGCCTCCATCTCAGTCTTCAAATGAAGGCATTCAGATAAGACGTGGGGAAAGTATCTACAATCCCAGAACATCTCCATCTATATCTACTAGCTGTAGCTTCTCAGTGGTAAAGGGAAGACAATTCTGAGAATGCTCAAACATAAAGTGAAGCTATTTTCTTCACTGTTCCCCAGGCTATCTGACTGATCCTTAGTGTTATTGTTAGAAGGAGTTTTGGAGTTGAGCCTTGGATGTCTGTGTATCTCCACCATCCCAATCCCCTAATTTTTTAAGTGAATAGGGATTATAGCTTTGAAATTACTCCAGAAGAATAAATGGAATGTTCAACATTTTCCCTTTTGATTTCTCTCTTTCTCTCTTGCTCTTTCATTTTTTTAAAAAACTTGAGTTGCAGACTAAACATTTTGCATAAACAGGAAGCAAACTCAGATGTGGCGGGCGGGGGGAGAAGGACTGAAAACATATTTTCATCTTCAAGTTTCAAAGAACATAAGACCTGGGTCCTCCACAGAAGATGAAGGATTCAATGACAAAAGGTCTGGCTGTCAGGGAGCACACAGTCTAGCAAAATGCCAGCTGTGCACCAGGGAAAGCAAAAAGCCGTCATCTGCAGATCAAGGCTTGCATGGGAATCAGCTTCTGCTGATGTGATGAGACAAATACATATAAGATAACTGCTCATAAGAGTAGCAGGGGATGCCAGCCATGAATACAAGGAGCAGGCCTTATGAAGATAAGCCACGAGAAAGTAGAACATTGCTAAATTGGCTTAAAATGTCATTTGGTATCTAAATATAATCACAGCCATGATTAGGCATGTTGCTGAACTTTTGTGGCTGGAGATGGAAAGAATATTCAAAACTATTTGAAAAATGGTAGAAAAAATGTGTTTATAAAATGTCAGGAAAACCTGACTAAGAGAATTCTAGATTGATGAGAACCTTTACCATTTGGGACTTATTCCATGCAAATTTCTGATATGAATTTTGTTTGACTGTTTTTAGCACAAAAAACAGCATTTCCTTCAAAGAAAATGCAGTTGTCAGTGCAAAAATCTCATATATGAATAAGTTGTCCAGAGTGAGTTTCAGAATTTTGTCCAGAATAAGTCCCAAACTATGACATTTTCTATACAGGAAACATTCATAGAAAGCCTATGCTGAAAATATTCTCTTCTGTGCCTAAAATGCTGCTTCCACGGTAGAAAATGTGATTTTCTTTGCAAGACAAACACATGCATACTTTGCAGTCTTGAGCTGTGTATAGCGTCTTGCAGTGGGAAGAAAACCATCCAAATTAGTTGTTGCTTCCTTCAAGAGTGAAGTTAGTGAACGATGTGAGGGCAATCTGGCTGCTACATCTGTCACCCCATTGATCGCCAGGGTTGATTCGGCTGATCTGGCTGGCTAGGCAGGTGTCCCCTTCCTCCCTCACCCCTCCATGTGCATCCCTCCTGAAGCTACGTGCTCGCTGGAAGAGGACAACCATCCCAGATAGAAGGAGTGTACCATTCTTCGGTCAAGGGTATACAATAGATGTGCTCCCCTGCTAGAACCTCCAAACTAGCTCAAGAGTGAAATTAGTGAAGAACTACATCCCTATTCTGGACTCAGGCATTAGGATTCATACTATGGAGCATTATCTGCATCACTGTATACTGCCTTTGCTGAAAATGGTAAAAGAGGCAGCTAGCAGAGAGTCACATTGAACAAAACATTATCTGAAATGTTTAGCTTCAGTTGTGTTGATTTAAGGCACATAGACATCTAGGTCTGAATCCTATTGGTTAAGGCCAACTAGAGCAGATCTGTTGAATCCATTGTAGATGTTAGAGGGCAGTCTCATGGATTCAATGGTTTACTTTAGCAGGGCCTAAAAATAAGATTCAGGCCTTTGGTTTTTCAAAAAGCACTGACAACTCAGCTGACTCCCCCATGGAATCAGGAACCAAGGAGTCCTTTCCTTTCCTTTCCTTTCCTTTCCTTTCCTTTCCTTTCCTTTCCTTTCCTTCTCTTCTCTTCTCTTCTCTTCTCTTCTCTTCTCTTCTCTTCTCTCTCTTTTTCAAAGCCTCTTCCATTATGGAACCTATCCTTGTATAGGACTACAATGTTCTGGGACTTTTTAAGAGGACAGGGAAGAAAAGAAAACTTGAAAACATTCCAATAAAAGACAGAAGTGTCAGGAAACCCTGACAAGGAGACTCTTGGATAGACAAGAATCTTCTCAATTCAGGACTTATTCTACAAGAAAAATTCTACAAGAAAAATACATAGTAAACAAGTTTCCAGGAAACAAAACAACATTTTCTGTGCAGAATATTTCTGTGCAGAATCATGTTTTCTGCAGAGAAAATGCCATTTTCTGTGCAACTCACCCCCACAGTTAATTTGCTGTTTAGTTTAGGCAGGATAAGGCCCAAACTGCCAATAGTCCTTGAAAATTGTGCAATTCGCTCAGTTGAGGTGTGTGTGGATATTACAATTATTCATTCTTCCCAATGACAATGAAATTTGCAAAGATTTTTTTTTTTAGAAAAAAAATATCAGAAGCTTAGGCCATCCTCCTCAACCAAAAGTGTCAGGACTGTGCAATAAGCCATTGTCACAATGATAATCTGTTGTGGCAAGAAGATTGTCAGTAGATTTATAATACCTGGAGCCTCATTAGCAGATTTTTCATAATGGAGCTTTGTGGGCAATTTATTATATTAGGATGTGCCACTTACACATCACTAAACAACAAAGATATGGATTTGCATATATTGTGTATATGCAGATTTATACGTACAAATGGGTGACTTCAAGGCTGCTACTCTGCCTTCTTCTGGTTCATAACCTTGAACCAGACAGCCTTTCAAATAGAGGATATGCTCAAATAGAAGATTGTCCTCTGTAAGACCCATCCATGGACACCCTAATTTGAAGTTATTCTAATGTCAAATAAAGTCACCAGGCAGAATCCATGGGCATGCATGCATACGCACACACACATGCAAAATGTAAGTGTGTGTGTGTACAGACACACACAGAAGCATACTGTACTACTCAGGAAAAAAAAAGCTTCCAGAGTGGCCTATACACAATCAATAAAAGACAACCGTTTCCAAAGACTTACTGTGACAAAGTTCTGGGGGTATGGCTATCTGAAGTGCCAGAGCAGCCTGGAAACAGGTTGCCAGACAACCAGAATAGCTCCTCAGGAGAGAAACACAGCCCAGTAGTGAGTAGTAAGGGCTGGTGGCTGAGAGAAAAAATTATAAAGCCAAGTACCAGTTGTTGGTTTTGAGTCCTTCAGTGGGATACCTAGCAAAAAGCTATGGAATAGAGATTGGGTATGACTGTGTTGGAAGGGTTAATTCTCAGTGGAAGCCTAATGAGAGGCAGAAGAGTAACTGAAACCTAGTAGAATCTGGTCAGAGATTGAAGACTGAGGATTGAGATTTTGGTGGGAGTGTAGCCAAAGGGTTGTTATATGATACCTGTGCTTTATATGAGAGTCTAAAGATACAAATGATCCGTCAAAAAGGGAACTGAAGAACTTCAACCTGCATATGAACTTTAATACTTTATTCTTATTGTTATCTAAATAAATATTAGTCTATTTTTATAAATACTAATTCAGATGAGTTGTATACAGTATTCAAGGTAACACAGAAAACAGGCTACCATAAAGTTATTAAGTAACTTTGAGTAGTGCCAAACAGAAATTAAGTAGTGCCAAACAGAAATGGAAAGCTCTCGCCCTTTTACACAAACGTAGTGTCATAAGGGGGGAAGGCAGACCTGTGGGGTAAAGACTGTTTGCCTTATCAGATTGGAAACTGCCACATCAACCTAGGAGAAAGAAGAGCCTGTCACACATATAGTCTAAAAATACATGATGAAAAACAAGCAAAAGAGATGAGGAGGGCAGAGGAAGACAGCAAACAGTCTTTCTGGTGAAGCAAACCAGTGGCTCTTTCATTCTACATGACAATAGTACTATGATTCCACTTTAAATGCCATGGCAACATTCTATGGAATTCTAGAATTTGCATTTTAAGAAAAGGTATTTATAATTCTCAGCCTCTAGTGCTTCCTTAAAGTACAAATCCCAGGATTCCATGGAGTGAAGCTATAGCAGTTAATAGGTTGTTGTGGGTTTTCCGGGTTTTGAGGCCGTGTTCTATTAGTATTTTGTCCTGACGTTTCGCCTGCATCTGTGGCTGGCTTCTTCAGAGGATATCGCAGTTAAACTGGAACTATTGTACTGTAATTATGCAGCATGAAAGAGGCCCTAGTCCTTAATCACATTTCCCTTTCCTACAGTCTGCAGGAATGGCTGGTGGAGGAGACAGACTTAGAAGTTACCATATGGAACCAAAGTACCACTAATGAAATTCAAGCTGGGCAGCAGGATTTTTTGTACAAGCAGGTTATGTAATTTTTTAAAAAAATGAGGTCCAAAAATTTGTGGACTTATTTGTAGATTGATATAAAAGATTATATCACCCGCTTTGCAAGACAAATTACAAGAAAGATGTCAGAGACATTATCTTGTACAAAATTACAATATGTATAAAAGATTACAATAAATTAGAATAATGAAAAATGAAATGTCATACTCTATAAATCTGACCTTAATGCAATTCAAAAGAAATATCCAATTTGCAATAGTGTTCTACTTAAAATCACCATTAAGACTAAATTCTTAACGAAATCCATTGTCAATATTATTTCAAATCTAGAATAGAATCTCTAATTTCAATCACAATTAACTTTCCTTTATCAAACAGAAGCTGGTTCATGCTGATAAATTCCTATTGAGGATTTTTTGTGAAATCTTCGAGCGAAAGGACTCTCTGTACATGTCATTGGTCAGAGTAACTGACAGTAAGTTGCCAGGTAGAATAACGATGCCCCAGCCTTGATCTACCAATTCATATTGATAATAAGAAGAAATCTTCATTAACCATAAGAGCTACATACTTTTAATGAAAGTGAAGGAGATACTGCAGGAATAATTTACCTTTTTTTTAAAGGGCTGTGCAACTACTTAAGCTGAGACCTGATTGATCCAGGGGTAGAATCCTGTTGGTTAGTCCCCACTAGAATGAATCCATTAAATGCTGAAATGTTGCATCACCACATAGGTGAGTCTACTGATTCAAAGAGTATACTCTACTAAGGACTAACAACAGGATTTAAACCTAAGTGAATCAGACTGATTTAAATCCATTTGTACCTGTTCCAAAGCATATTGGATTGGCCAAAATCAGTTCCAGAAGAGAACGGCACAGTCTGAAATACTTTGGACCAGTTCAGAGATCCAGATGTCAAGCACAAGCAGGGAAAAGATCTATAATGTCCAAGATCCTGTATCAGATAATAGAGCTACAGACATAGGATGGGCTTGAGAGGAGATGTAGCTACAAAAACATAGTGATGCAGCCACTCCAACATGGTTATTCTCATGTTACTATAGACCAAGGGGATGATGGGGGATGCATCCAGCTCTTTTCCAATAGCTGGCCATGCTGTGACTTTCCAGCAGCACAGAAATAGAGATGTTAGGGTAGAACACACTGCTTAAAAGATAGGTTTTGTGGGAACCTTTCATTATTATGTGGTAGAAAGAGACTTTTAACCTATGCAACCATAAAAGTGCATTATGATGGCATGAGTCAGACTTACACTGGTTTTCATGAATTAGGATGGTGTATCTCCTATTGTATAAAATGAATGTCAATGTGAAATGATGTGCACTGGGAGGAGTAGAGTTGTGCTTTGATTACTGGCAGCTTTAATATACTATCAGAGGCAGTCACTGCAGTCACAATGCTTATGGAAAGGGATTATGTAACATCATTGAAGTTTCATAGTCAATCTTCTATGATCTTCATTTGCGTTAGTAACAGATCATGATGAACTGTGGTAAGATGTTATGGTTGTTGGTCTCATTGAGGTTTTCTTTTTTAAAAAAATCCTTTTTTTCTTATTGAATAAGCTTAGCTCAATCTTCTGTTTGTCTTTGTTGTTAGTTACCTATGCAATCGGTTTTTCTGTGTGTTTTGGATACCAAAGCATTCTCTTCACCTCTTTCTGTAATCCCAGTTGCCTTTAATTGTATTTTATTTTATTTATTAAATTATCTGTTTATTATGGGAAGGAGTTCTTGCTGCTGAGAAAGTTCATTCTTCTTGTTACTTCGGTTCCACATGGAAGGCAGGCAGTCTGAGTCACCACAAAATGGCAAAGCCTTGTCTGAGACCATTTTGAGTTAGGAGATGATCCCAAAATTTGTACTTGCTTTCACTGCAGACTGGAAATAAGTGGAAGTAAACCACTTTATACCATCATCAGCCTGCTGCAATGCCTTAAGGGATAACAGTAAGCGGTCTTGCTCAGGACACAGCTGGAAGAAGACCCAGGCAACAGGGATAAGACTAAGCTGGCAGGACTTCTCACTTTTCACAAACATGCAAAAGACTTAGGCAGGTAATTTTGGAAGAGATGAGAATGCTGGGCAGGGGGAATATGGAGTCATAAGAGGGAAGTTTCCAAACCCATCCAAATCACCAAAAGCCTTAAAGAACTGTCAGAGTGATGTCACTACATGGATTGCTGATAATAATAAATAAATATATCCTGTCATTGCACCATACCACACAAAATGCACATACATCTTTATGCTGCATCATTAAATCTCAGCTGTTGATGTATTGGAAAAATAAAGCAAAAAAAGCATTTGATGTCATCATTACCATATATTTATTACTGATACACCAGCTCCAAGGAAGACAATGGCAGGGCAGAAGCAGTGTGAAATGGATTACCAAGAAGAGTGGACAAAAGCTTTAAAAAACTGTTGTAATTTGTCTAGCACAAAATTAGGTAGAATTAGCTGTTCCCTGCTTAGAATCTGTAACCTTTAACTTATATGAGGATGCATGAAAAAATTAAAACATTATTGCCATTCCTTGGTTTCCCAAAGCAAGTAAATGAGAATTACTTGATTTGGATTCAGGGTCTGACTCTGAATGGATTTAGTCCATATCAACCTGGTTCAGATCAGATCCAGATCTAAAAAACTGAATCAGGCTCAAAACTAGTGGCTCCATATACTGTCCTGTTTTGTTTGCTTGTTTGTTTTTTAATGTTGAGTAGGAGAAAGTTATCAAAACAGGAATGGGGAACCTGTGCCCCATTAGAAGTGGGATCCCATCTTCCATTAGCCACAGCCAACATGGAATGGTCAGGGACTATAGAAGCTATAGATCAATAACCTCTGGACGGCCACAGGTACAAGGTTAACTCCTGTATGAAAGGGTTAACAACATAAGATTACTGTGTATGCGATCAGCAAACACAGATAGTGCAATTTCGGCAGTTTTATTTAATATGATGCATTTTAATGTTATGCATAATATCACATTTATCCACATGTGCTTCTTTTCTTAACAGAGGTGCTTTAAATTGAAGAATGACATCACAAAATCTAGAAAAATGTGAATATCTCAATACAATTGTGTTTACATTTGTTTGTTCATTCAGGAAATGTGAATTGCATTGCAATGCAAAGTGAACAAACTTCTGTCCTATCTCTAGTATGGGTAGACTGATCAATAATACACCCACTGGTAGTTGTACGCAAATGCTAATATTTTACATCAGCTACTTAGTTACATCTGTGCAACAAAGTAACATCTCCAGACTCAGTTCAATGCCATTTTCACCCCTCTTGCCAGTGAGTGAGGCTGTGGCAATGACTTGCAATAGAAGTCCTGCTTCTTGCCTTGAGCCCTGACTGGAAACTGACCAACTTCACCTCATGCAACTGCTTGCTCTTAAGGTGGGCTGAAGTGGTATTTACATAGTTTTGTAGTAAGACTATGTAGTTTTACTGAATGCAGGGCGGTTATAGATCCATAATTCTATGCTGAGAACTTGCAATACTGAATGCCACCCATGATTTCACATTCCAGCTCAACTGAAGACTGCAACACACAATGATGTTGATAGGTCTGTTGTGATTATGAAAGGCAGCTGAAATCACACCAGAGATTAATAGAGAACTCTAAATAACATTTTAAAAAAAAGGATTGTTGAAAGCAGATTTGCCACAGTTTCTCAGAAATGTTACATATCTAAGAAACAAGTAAACAACACCAATGAGAATTCAAATATGGGCTCTTTAAAATCAAATTTAAAATTGTTCATTTTTCTTTATAGCAAGGGATCCCCCCCCTTTTAAAGCTCATGTCAGGGCTGAATGCCTTTCTTTCAGATCAGTGGTTACTGGTGCCTTACATATCTGTAGGAATTTCATTCCCTTTTATTGAAAGGAGCTATCCAAAGTTCTGAACCTTATCTTTAACTAGGACCTGAAATTTTGATACCTCCTGTAAACACTAACACTCACTAGATTCACTACCTCACTGATATGAAAGCTACCGTCACCACTGCTTCAAAGGTGAAAGATGGGTTTCAGATAACATACACATTGGGACACTTATTTATCAAGAGGGTCACACTACATGATCAATTGTTAAATGTACAGGATAACCACAGGACAAAGTCTACAGTAGCAATTACTGGGTATATGGATGTCGCTTACCTGTTCTTGGACTCATTTGAAATGGACAAATTGATGGTATCGATAAGAGAAAAATCAGTGGTGTCTTTTGTGAAAGAACGATAACTCTCAATAAGCTTTTGGCAGTTAACTGACTGTAGGATTCAGTATCTAGTATTTTGGGAAGAATAGCAGTGGAAGTATGTAACCAGAGGATTTTTTTTTTTCATGTAGTGGTATCTATTGAATTAGAAAAGCTGGAACCCATCTTTTAAAAATATGTTTATTGTTCTTTAATTTAATCTTAGTTTAGTATTTAGTGTTTTAATTTTTTTCTTGTTTATATATTTCTTCTTTTGGTTGACTTAGCTTTTATATCTTCTTGTAATTTTTTGGTGTTTCTATTTTTGGTTTCATCTTGCTTGTATGTGTTTTGGAAATTTTTAATAAACTTTTTTAAAGAAAAAACTAGCCCTTGAAACAGGACAAAGTCTAAAGTATCAGTTACTTCTTGGTTTTGGATGGCTCTTAGTGTCACATTCAGTGTTCAGACGGGAGTGTGATGATGTCCCACCACTTCTTAGGTTCAACTGAATCTAACCTAACCAACCCACTTCCTTCCTCCTCTCTTTTGAATTAATTCCACTTCCTTCTCTCTCACACACATACATTCAGGCAGCAGTTACATTCACAGAGTGTGCCAAGATCTCTTTTAACTCATATTGTCTTCACTATCAGGCAAACAGAGAGACAGAGGTTGGGGAGGGGAGAGAAAAGTAACAGGAAGCATGAGTGGCCTATTGTATCATAAATCTCATTCCTGACAGAATTTTTAATGCCAGAGTTGCTTAAAATGGCTGTGTTTTATCAGATTAAATTGATTAATTGTACAAGGAAAGGGAGAATTCAGAAACCAATGGCAAAAGGCTTCATTTGGCCTGTAGGACTGATGGAAGAGTCTACCTCAAATTTCAGCTTCTCCTTTTCTCTCTATTCTCCTGTTCTTTAATGAAAGAGGAAATGGACGACACTTTCACAAATGTAAAAAAATCCTTATAGCAAAAGGATGCTATCCTATGGGCCAAAAGAAGGGCTCACAAGTATCCTCAGAGAAAAGGTTCCTGCTTAGTTAACAACTGGCCACTTTGCTGCAAGTTTGATTTAAATCAAATTGATTGAAATCATGATTTAGATTATGATTTAAATATCTTCTCTGAAGGACTCAATTTTAATGATTTAAATGAAACTTTAAATCACTGATGAGGAAGATTCTGTTTAATCATTAGTAGAAGCAGGAGGAAGAGGAGGGGAATAACAATAGAAAATCTTTACTTATAGTTTTCCTTAAGATTGGGACTCAGTGTGGCTTACAAATTAAAATGATTTCAATATAATTAGGACCATACAAAAAGTCAACAAAAAGCAAAATAAAATCAAACTATCAACCATGTTAAAAGAATTTGAAAATTACAATATTGCATGTGAATTTTATACAACATTATGTATAATGTAAGTAATAACGTACTTTATGTGTACATTAAAGATACATTATTGCACATATTGTTTAATATAATCTGTCTTAATATTTGCAGACCTACAGTGACCATCTAGGCAAGTAATAGTTCTTAAACCTGACAAATGAATTCGGCAATATAACACAGTGGAGTTCCTGTATCACATCAGGTCAGGGGTAGGAGACTGCATTTCTGAATGAACGCAGATGTACAAACAAAAAAGAATTTTAAAAACTTCCCTCTATTTAGAGCACAAGCACATCAAGGAAAAATTTCTACCTTAAGCTTCTCTCTGATATGCTAATTTTCTACATGCAGGTGGCTTTTTTTAAAACATGAGACAGTATTGAAAAATGTTTCATCAGCTTACAATTTGCAATCTAAAGTGATACAAATGAGGAAGAGTTCTACAATGGTATACTGTGCATAAATTGGCCATGAATTTGTTATTGGTTTTATACAATATGTTCTCTATCCTGAGGTTGCATGCATTCAGTCCTACCGTTCATTCCTACAGGTTTTCTAATCCAGGATCTGTTTTGGATACATCTCCATTTAGATAGATCTCTAATTTTGGACAGATCAGATTCTGATCCATCAATTTTGAAATCTCATTTAAATTTTTAAAAATCCAATTTAAATTTTAGAGTCCAATTTGAATGCTGAAAAACAATTTAAACAAAAAGTTTTTTTTAAAATTGATTTCTATCAACCCTAGTTTGCTGCTACTCACTGTTCCATTGCCAGTAAAAATCAGTGTGTGCATCTGTACAATGTTTCTCTTGCCCACACTCTGAATGGGCAAACACTTTTTACCTATTCCAAATCCATACCTAATAGACCCCCTCTTTCTGTCTTGCACAATTCACATATTCAAATGGAGGATTAAAAGAAATCTGCAAACAGAGTGAGCAGGCTGGCTTCTATCTCTCATTGTTGCTCTCTTTACATGTACAGCCATAGTCTGAACAGCCTGATTTTTTTTTCTGGCTTCTAGATCATGTGAACAGCCTTCACATATAGCAGAGACTCACTTCCAGAACACTGCTCTTCACATGAAGAGAGAAACAATGGAGCAAGATGGAGCTATGCTGCTCCTTTTGCTCAGGCATTCACAACAACCTCTTTCAGAATATTAGAATAGAACTTCTTTCTCCCTCCACTCCCACATATTCACCCATATGCATATACACAAGCCTTCAGCTCAACACTACTCTTGACCATGTCCAAGAAAACATTATACAACTGATGTTAAATAGACTTTTGTACACTTAAGATAGCTCTGGCTGAATTGTTTTTGCATAAAGAAGCATTAGATAAATACAGATTGATGGATTGAGATACACATACATACATACATACATACATACATACATACATCTCTCTCTCTCCCTCTCTCTCTCTCTCACACACACACAGACACATATATATATGTATGTATGTATGTCTGTATGAGGGAAGGTTGAAGAAAAACGTGTGGGTTGTCTTTGCCTTTTCTGGCAATCTTAGTTAAAAGGACCCCCTCCTGGCAAGATAGCAGGCAAGATGATCTCACTCACACCAGGCAATTGCAGACTGTATTACATTAATAATAGACTATGAACACTAATGGTCCATCTCTAAAGCATTTCATGTGTCAAAACATTTCATGTGTCATATGATTAACTGGCAGTGAAGATTCTATGGAATCCTGGGGTTGGCAGTTCAAGGAGGAGCCTTTAGATTTCTCAGCCAGAGAGCATTTGGGCCTAGCCGGTTGCTGTGGAGACAAGGCCTACCAGCAAGAAGGAGGGCAGTGTATTCCCTCAGGAACCCAACCTCTGTATGTTAATAACTCTGAATACAGATTGGATTAGGGAATATGGAGGAAAACTTATAGATCCTGGACAAGACAGTTTGGGGAATTAGAGACATAGGATCACAAATCTTTCTAACAAGTATTACCAATGAGAAAATAAAATCCTGGGCAACTCCGGGTACATAGTCTAGTTGATTATATTCTGAATACAACAACAATGGGGCAAGCTGCAATGAATAATCTTATTGTTGCTCATACTGTGCTATTATTGCTAATAATGTGCTATGCAATTGGATAATTAAGTCAAAACTTTTCCTCACCTCCTCCCTGCCTTTCCTTCCCTCTTGGCTTCTCTATCTCTGCCTCCATCATTCCTATTCTGCTTTTTACTACCATCTCTTCCTTCTCTTTCTCCTCTCTGTCTCCTTTTAATTACACAATTAAGGTAGAACGATTTTCAGAAAATAGTGTAATTGTTAGATATTAGATCATTTAAACTGAAGATGCTACAAAGTCTATGGGTTTATGGTTCCTGCATGCAAAAGCTGTGCTTTACCACTGATCTTTTCAAATTCTGCTTCTTGACTGGTAAAGGGGGGGGGGGGCAGAAATGATATAGAGATTCAGTTGTGTATAAGAACATGCTCACAGTCTCTGAAAGCATATCTGATTCAGAAGTCTCTACCCCTGAATTGCTGCACTTGTGGTGGATCAGCGTCCTCTAACTGAAACACATCTTTCCTTATTAACCTTTACCAAGCAAGATATTTCTAGAGTGGATCAAGTACATAAGTTTGTGGGGGCATAAAGAACAGAAAGATGGACATCAGTAAGACTTTTAATTGAATAGGTTGAAAGATGTGATTGTACACTTTAGGGCAGCCTTTCCCAACCTGACAATTACTAGACATGTTGTACATCCACTCTTCCTGAGCAACAATCACATTATGCGCTTTGAAATCCATTTGAAAAAAAGATTCTGGCTTGGAGCAAGGTAATGTTTAAAAGGACAAAAAGAGCACTTTTGAAAGAACTACTAACAAAATGTGCCACTGCAGTCAGCAGTGATAACCTCCATTCCATTCTTTATAAATCCCATGGTAAGCCCCAAACTGTGTAAAATAACTAGTCAATTAATGGTGATGAACTAATTAAACGATTCCAATTATTGGTGTTGATTGTAATGAATTAATTTACCAAATTCTAACATTTAACATTATCAAATTAATTTTCAAGCCTGATATTCCAAGATCTGGGAAAATTACTTTGGGAGACTATAAGAGGCCATGGTATCCAGGGAAATACTGCAAGCTAAAAAATAACTTTTGCACATTATTCAGCAATAACTGAATAAGTTATTCAGTATGTCATTCAGCAATTTCCCCACTGGGAGATGTTTGTTCCTCTACCACTTACTGCCCATCTACAGTATTTGGCAAAAGTTGTGCTTCTGATAGTGGGTTACAAGAAGAAGCAAGAGGAGGGAGCATGAAAGATCATTCTGTTGGCTGTTTTCAAAAGGAGTATGAAACAACATACAGATTTACACGGATTTCAACACCATATCAATATAACCTTCAATGTATCCAATGTTTCTTGCAGAACTTTGCTCTCTCTTGAAGAAATGCCTCGTGCAATTCCAATGAAAGCATTTTTTTCCCCAGGCTGGCATTTTGCATAGCACAGGACCTCAATTTTGAAGAGTGGCAAGACTGCATATCTGAAAACTTTTGCCCTGATGCATTTTATAGCTGGGCCATTCTCTCTTCCTCTCTCTCTTTTTTTGTTTTGTTTTGTTTTGTTTTTTTGTTTTTTGGCTCTGCTCTGTACTTTTATCATTGCCCACTGCTGAAATGTGCCCTAAGACTTTCTCCAGTTGGAATTTGGCCCCTAGGAAGGATTTCCCAACCCCAATTTCAATAGACGTATAGGACACACATACCTATGTTAGAAACCACAACATCCATTTGTTGAAATCAATCCTTTGGTTGCCTGGGTGGAGACCAGAATGGGTCTGCGAGTGTATCCAGTGGGTAGAGCCTAGTAGTTTAGGGTGGGCATAAGAGTGGAGTCTAGTGGTGAAGCCCAGTGTTTGGGGCCAGTCTGAGGACAGAGCTCAGAAGAAAAGAAAATGCCTTCTCGTTTCACCTAGCTTAGTCAAAAAAGCAGTATGGGGCAGTGGTTGGAGGATTATACTAGGGGCAGATATATAGGTTCAGATTCCCATCTAGTCACAATGCTCACTGAAATTCCCAGTCTCTAGCATTCCCTCCTAAATTATCTGGTAGAGTGGTTGTGAAGAAAGAAACTGGATACGTACTACATGCCCCCTTGAGTTTTTTTGGAGAAAAATGAAATTGATAATAAAATAATAACGTACATAATTTTTTTAGTTAGATGAAAAGCTAAAGAAGAAGGAAAACAGCCTTCAGCCCTTTGCTTTTTTTTTTTTTTTGACAATAGGCTTGAAAAGAAAGACCAACAAAATGATCAGCGTATTATAAAAATTTTGAGTTGATTGGCAACCTCTCTCAGAAACAATAATATGCTTTTAATTAATACAAGTTCTTTTTGATTTGTTATGACCATGAACTCTTGCCACTGCAATGCCTTCCCTCCACCTCCTCCTTCTTTTTTGTACTGCTTCTCCATCTCTTTGCTCATACTCTTCTGTGTCATCTCTGCTCGCCAACAGTTTAATTAAAAGCATCCCAAAGGAAGCAATGCCTACCAGACCATTTTATTTCTGAAGCCTGGTCATCACAGACAGCTTTGGATCCACAGCCCAGCAGCTGAAAATTACAGCCTTCATAAACAGGCAAGAGAAAGCCATTGTTTCTAAAAGAGTTTAACTGCAACTGAATGGACTTTTTCCTTGGGGAGATTTTCCCTCTTGTTTCAGATGCATTTGGTACGCAGATTTAGTACCCATCCCTGCCTGGGTCTGTCTGAGCACAAAAACACTCTGTATTTTTTTTCATGGTCTTATTTTTCCTCTCTTTTCTGTGGAAAAGCAGTACAGTTCCACCAACAAAAGTTGATTCAATAAAAGATATCATCTTAACCTACTCTAGGTACATTTTGCTCGGCTTGAGAATATAGGAGTCTATGATATTTCTGCTTGATTAGATTCCAGTTTTTCTCTTTTCTGAACACGTAAATGCAAAACTCTGGCATATAATGCAATGATAATACAAAACTGCATTTGCTTTCCGTTTTCTTCAACCCCCTGAATCAGATAGTAGAGTTTCCAATATGTGCCAAGGAGAAAGATACTGTGGAGGGGGAGAGTCTCCATCTAGTGCTTGCCTAAAAGGAAGTTGGCGATTGTTCCCTACTAGCATAGTTTTATCTCCAAATTTTCACCCTCCCCTACCTGTATGTGCAATGTGCCTCTTTCCTAACTTCCACATAACCTTCATTTATTCAAGGGCTTTTCACTTTTTTTGAATCCCTGGGCAGGGGCTAGTGTTCTGGAAGCTGCAGTCTGTGAAAAGGAACTTTCCCAAACTCTGCCTTAATCCAGACTTGAATTCATAGCCTTCATCTCCCTTAAGTGAGCAAGTGGATGGTCATAAAGCAATAATAAAGCAGTTTCTTCCCTCTTTTTGCATTGCTTATCAAGGCCAAGCCCAAAAGTATACCTGACTTCGTATTACGCCAGAATAGGGTGGGGAAGAGACAATCTTCTGCCCTAGGACTAACTGATGCAGTATGAATAATCCAAAAAAAAAAGGGGGGGGGATCTGAATGTGGTCAGAAGTCCACTTCCAGTTTTGAAAACTAGATATGAAGCAGTACATGTAGGCCTTGTAATCTATTTCACAGCTAAAGTGCCACTAGTGGAGATTTCTGGGAGAGACCATTCACCCTTTTTTGTCAGAAAAAGGCAGTCCAGAGGAATCTGAGAAGGAGCTGGATGACAAAAACTGCCTTGAGGAATGCCCAGGTTAGAGCTGTTGTTGTTGCTGCTTTCCTCCTCCTCCTCCTCCTCCTCCTCCTCATCTTCTTTATTTAAATCCCACCTTTCCCCAAAACTTGGACACCAGGCAGCTAAAGCAGGACTCAAGGCAATAATGGGTTAAAAATTTACATGAGCAAACACTGATGGTTCAGTCTGACCTTGGGATTTGGTGGCAATCATATCTGAATGTATCAGATTTTTTTTTTCAGAGATCTGTGCGACATGCTTCCTGCCCTAGCTGATTTCAGATGAATTTCCAAGATGAGCTGCAACTTTTGAAATCAGGGCAGTAGGGAGAGGGGAAGAATTGGTTAAAAAAGGGAAAACTGATACAGGCAGGGGTTAATTCACATGTCTGACTCCATTGTCCATTGTTGGTTCTTTACTTCTGGGTGGTCTCACTGATGATGTATTGAATGGGTATATGACCTTTCCCTAGGAGTTCTCCTTTGACCTTCCTTCCTCCCAATACATCTCTGAGGAGGGAAGGAAACCCTATCTGCACCACACTGCAAGCAAAGAGGGAGGAAGGGACAAAACACCACTATATTTCTGGCATGGAGAAGCCCTGTCTGGATGTGGGAGTGGGATCCACTGCAACAAGTCATGCAACCCAATGATGTAATAGCCCAACCTTTACCAGGACTATTGGGCCATGTGAAGGAGCCCTGAGTCAGACCATTGGTTCTACCTGAGCCCAGTTTACCCTGAGCTATCTACCTTCACTGGCAGCAGTTCTTCAATGACTTTCGATTAAATTGGTCAGAGCAAAAGGTCTGGAGATCAGATACAGAAGTAACAGAGATATAGCTCTGATTTGAAGTAGTAGTACACTCTTTCACAAAGCAGTAAATTTGACAGGTCTCTTCTGAAGTCTTGGGACCCTTGTGTTCTCCTGTCACTCATTCCTAGTCCTCAAGAGAGCTTGTGAAAGTTCCTTTTGGAGGTTGCCAGGAGATTCTGGACATTGTTGTACCAAAAAATTACTTTTTGGAGCTCTAATCCTCAGCTGCCGTTCTCTCATCTCTTTCCTGTGGTGTAGTATTTTCACATTATTACAAGTATCTCCTTCCTATCTTCCTGTAATTTTTCTCCCTTGCCTAACTTCCTGGAGCCCTCATATCATTGACTTCACAGGTGCAGCTCTGAGCTGATTAGCATGCTGAGGCTGTTAATCTTACTTCTTTTTTTAGTAGCACCTGGGCACCAAATACATTTTAATGTTGCCCCCTCTGGACTCAGTGTTATCAAGATTCCTATACTGAAAGCTATGAGACAGGAGAACAAGGGTCCCTGTGATTTGCTACTCATGTGCTACAAGTAAGAGATGTTTGCACACAGAGTAAGCCACATTTTCAGTATGGCAGCCAAGATGGCCATTTCTATGTTGATGGGGAGCAGAAGACACACATCCATCTATTTCCCTTCAGCTGAATGCACTGTGACAGGCATCCACAACAAGGACCTCCTGTGGTCCTCAGGAAGTCCCTGACTGGCCTTATTGCTGTGTCTCCATATATAGGAAAGAAGTTGGGCATGTCTCAGCTGCTCCACCAGCTCTCCACCAAAATGGAAATGGCCTTCTTAGAGGCAGGGAGCTATCAAACTGGGGAAGAGAAAGGTTAGGGGAGCAGGATTTTGGTCTGTAACTGTGAAAAAAGTGGATTACCGTATTGTAAATTGGACTTAAAGCCATTGTATCTCACAGACAGTATTCTAGCCACAATCTGAAATCAAAAACAGGGGTGAGAAACATGCAGCCCAGCAGCTGTTGCTGGACTGCAAGTCCAGTCAGCCCTAGGGAGGATGGTGGGAGCTGCAGTTCAATAATAACTGGATTCCCATCTTAGCTATAAACAGAATTTATGTACAAACACAAACTACACATCATAGTACAAACAGGTCCAGCCCTACCATTAGACATAGTGAAGCAGCTACTCTGAGCAGGAGATGCTAGGGAAGAAACAGTGACAATGTCCCCCCTACAGGAATTCCTCCTGAGACTCAATTCACCCTACCCCCAGGGAGGACAGTATTGTCCCAGGTATAATGTGTACCTTGGCCTGTTAAACAAGGCCTGTGCCTTCAGGCGTGGTGGAGGAATCTAATCCACTGCCACTGATGAAAGTTCAGCTACCAGTCCAGTCAACTTTTGTCCATGAAACAGGCTGGGCGCCATGTCGTCCCTTGCCTTCAGCAGCAAATGTTGTTCAATCAGCCCTGAAAACACAAGGAGAGCTGTTACAGTTTCAAGGACTTCAAAGATGCTCCTGCAAAGTTCAGTAAAAAATACCTGAGGGACTCATTAAAGGGAATGGAAGGACATTAAATCCCAATACTTTATTTGATTTCTAATGAGTCATGTCTGCAATAAGATCTTGCAGTGCTGCAGAGTATCCTGACTTCCTACTGGTAATGCTCCTACTCAGAGTTCCAGCCACCTACACAGGGCCCTCCTGTAAGTTGTAGAGGTTTCAGGCAGCCTAATTTGATGCTTCCTTCTTCCTTCTAGTATTGTTGACCTTTTCCAACTGACATTCAACACACCATGGCACCTGAAGGCCACTATGCATTCTTCATCATCGCCTGCTCACTCAAGTGATCCCTTCAGCATTCCAGCTAGTCAACTATGCCTTCTGTCAGGGTACTATAAGGTGGGCAACCTCCAGTTTCTCCCTGGAGCAACTATAGGCCGCATCAGTTCCTCCATGTGAACCAAGAAGTGACTTGAAGATCACTGCAATTTGACAAACAGGCAGAACACTGCTGGTTGGGGATGGGGAAAAAATATATTTTCTGCTAAACCAGGATGTGAGGAATCTCACACCTTCCTCCAAAGAAGACTCCCTGCTCCTGTATGCTTCCAGGATTTCTAATTGTTATTCTCAGTTTGTTTGCAGTTGGGGGGGGGGGATTCTGGGATAGTTGACTGGGACTGAAAAGATGGCTTGGGGGGGCATGATTCTCATTCATGCTATAAGAGCTGCTGTGGGCAACTTATTGGCTGAATGGAATCCTCAACCAGTTTTCAAAAACTGGCCAGAATCCTTTATGATACAGACCATTTCCACACTAGACTGTTGTAGTGCTATTATTCCACTTTCCACATCCTATGGAATCCTGGGGTTTGCAGTTTAACGAGGGGCCTCAAAGGAAATAACCACAGTGGGATAGTAGCAATTCAGCAGTCTCCAGTAAAACTGTCAGAAGCAGGACCCCTGGTTCAATTCCGCCTCATGCCAGAGATCATTGGTGGGAAGTGACTGGAAATGTCAATCTGCTATGCCCTAAATGACAGGAAAACAGATCCTTGTCACTCACAGCGGCTGCTATTCTGTAGACCAGGACTGGGGGACTTCTACAATCCCTATGTATTCCCTACACTATTGAATACACAGGGGTTGGGAAAATGAATCAATTGTGAATGTGTAACTCTAAGTTAGTCATTCATGACCAATCACGAATTCCAGCCAACATTTAAAAATACAGAAACTGTCTTTCTTGTATCAATATTTTTTTAAAAGATGTGTTTAATGTGATGTTTTAATGACCTTTGAGTATCCTCCTATTTTGAGGTCTTTTTTTCACTGTGGGCATTAGAGTCGTCTTACACTTTACAGGGCTGCATTGTACATGATGATTTTCCTACAGACATATCACTGCTATGTAGGAGAAGGTGTCTACTATGAGATATAAGAAATACATGTGAATTTAAGCATATACAAGCTCACAACAGTCAGCTGCAGTCAACCATGCCTGCTTGTTTGTATATGCATACAACAGAACAGATACACATTTGCCTCATGTCTGTGTATATGCATTATACAGATATCTTATGCATACTCACTCCTACCCAGAAAGGATACCTATGTCAGAAACTCTCCCCGGATGAAAAGACACAAGAAATATCAGATGCCCATCCATCTAGACACACTACTGGATAGCTAGAGAAAAAGGAATCTCAATGGTATACCTGAGTAGCCTTGAGGGGACTGGAGAAGCAAGAAGCAGGCAGCATCACATGGAAGAATGAGCCAAGCAGGTGATCTTGTTGTACTGAAGGACACTTTCAGCACTGAGTCCTTAGCAGCCCACGTGATCCCCCTTGGGATGGGACCCGGTGAAAGGATGGTACTGGCTGCCTTGAGCTGTGGCATCTCTAAACACCAGCTGTGTTAATCAGAGAAGGCTGCTGTTTTGGATTTGTTCTTTGCAGAGAGCTGAGGGAAGGGCATTTTGGAATGGGGGAGGAATTTGGGAAAGTTAGTGTTGACTTTGAGCACATCCTTGCTCAGGTTAAGTCATTACTCCAAGGGGAAATTGGGTAGTAGAGGCAGCTGAATACTAAGCATGTCACCCAGACTTTTTCCTGCTTTGTTATGAATATACACTACAGCTACCAAAGGACCTATTTCAGTGCAGAGTTTCCTTCATAGTAGAGCACATCTGGAAGAACGCCTGGTGGAGACCTCTGTCAGAATAAAAACCTCATGGGCAGGTTTTAACTCAGTCATGCGTCTGTTTTCAAAAATCTGTTGTAGAGGCTGACATAATGTCTTATACACACACACGTACTTATGTACGTGCCTTTGTGTATGTACTTCTCCTCTGGAGGAGAAAAAAAAGTGATGAAATAAACCTGTCAAGTTTTATTTGAAACTACTGGATAACACTGCAGAAGAAGATTCATCAAAAGGTGAGGCTTGGAGACAAATCCTGAAATGATGGGTTCATAATTAAAGAACCTCTAAGGTGAAGTAGAGCTGAAACAGACAGAGATATATATTTGGAGTGATGAATACTATATGAATACTTCTAGAGCTCTGAGATCTCCCAGGAAAATGTGGAAACTGTGTCGAGCCAGCATGTGGTGAATCACTATTGACATATTAACAAAACAAAGCATTTGCATCCCTCAGTCCTCCTCAGAGTCAATATACTAACTTTATTATGGCTATTTTCACACAAAACTAGTTAAAACTCTTCTGTGGTCAGACTATTGGTGGGCCATGTATTCAGTGAAGAGGTTTTTCAACATGGACACAGAAATGTCACCCTCACTTACTATCAGATTTTGTCTTGTGGGGAGATCTGAGAACTTGAAGATATGGTGAGCTTACCTTTAAATATGAGGTGGGAGGGATGCCCACCAAAGCTATTTTACTACTGATGGCTAACATCTTAGTGGGGTGTTAATCAGTCCTGGATTTTAGTCCAAATTTAAAAGAAGCTATCCAAAGTGCTGAATCTATTTTGGAGATAAGGTTCAGCATCTTCAGTTCTTCCATTAAAGTTTGGAGTAAAATCTAGAGTCAAATCATTGCCTCACTGACATGGAAAACAGTTTATTTTTGAACAGAAAAGGGAGGACTGTTAGGATCCTAGCTCCATTCCTCAGCTGGCATTCTCTCAGTGGCAGATGATAGCATAATTCCTGACTACCCCAGTGTGTGTGGACGTTTATGTACATTGTAGAAGGAGGTATCTAGTAGCAGAGATGAAAAGAACATCCAAAAATATTCCAAAAATAGTCATAAAATATGTTTTTTAAAAATCAAGAAATCCTGATGAGGAGAATGCTGGCCTGCTAAGAACCTTGTCCATTTAGTTTCAATTTTATTCTGTGCAACATTCATATACAGGGTTTGTTTGTTTTGCAGAGAAAACAGCGTTTATGCACATTTTACACAGAAAACAGCACAGAGATATTATTTTATGAAAAGAAAATGCTGTTTCTTGCAAAGAAAGATATTGTCTGCTCAGAAAAGGTGTATTTTGTGCAGAATAATTCCTCAACTACACAGTTTTCAAAGACCCCCTCTCAGTGGGAAGAAAATTGCTAAAACTACTATTCCTACCTTCAAGAATGAAATTAGTGAAGGTTTCCCCTAGCCAATAGCTCTTTCCACAATACTCCCAACATGGGTACACGACAGCCAGGGCACATGCAAGTATATCTCCCCAACTACTGACCCATCTGCTCTTTCTTCTGCTCAAGAGCAGCCAACGTCCAGAGGGATGAATCCTTGCCCTGATCAGGGGCCAGAGATACAGAGCTGTGCCCATCAGTCCCCTTCATGGCTTTGTTATGCATCCAGGGTAAGCAGTAGGGGAAAGGTAGCAGGCTCTCCCCTAGCTCTAAGTATGCTGACAGCATCTTTGCCCTTAAGTAATTTGGGACATCATGATGGAGCACACCTGGTGAAAATGGCCACTCAATTGGCCATTGGGTGGTCTCCTCCATCACTTTTGTTCTCATGTGAACTATTTAGTTATTTAATATTTTTATTTAAAAAATGCATGTGGTACTAACGGTAACAATAAAACAACAATAAAATTCAGGCATGAACAAATACAATTAAAATATAACAGATTTAAAACACAGCTAACAACAGACCAGTAAAAAGAAAGAAGAGTCCCATTTAGCAACAATGGACCTTAAATACTAAGCCCAACTCAATATGAAGGCCCCTGGCTTGCAGAAGAAAGACGCAAGAGAGCTGAGCTAGCCAGGCCTTCCCTTGGCAGAGAGCCACAGAGTAGCCACCAAGAAAGCCCTGTTTCATGTCCCCAACAGCACATCTGTAGGTTTTGCAGAACTGAGAGATGGATGGATCACAAACTCAGCTGGAAGGTAACTTGGAAGCTTTCTCTCCAAGCTCCGTATCCAGTGATTTCTTATCTTCTTGCCCTATATCTTTATATGAGTAGAGGAATACAGAACACTCGCCTGAGCAAACAGCTGAGAGGAGGCTTTATGTTGGACCTCTTTCTGCTTTACCCTTTGGCTGTCTGAAGTGCTGGCACAATCATTCCCTGTGTGCTACAGCTTGTGGAATTTCCACCTCCTTCCGATTCGGTGCCTCTCATACCCCATCAGCCATGTATAATCGGCTCCGTACTCAAACAGTGTGGGCTGATTCACTCCTTTTTATCTCAAGGCTCTAGCTGCCTGTTCCATTCCTTGTTGTAATTTTGATGGGGGTGTAAAAGAGTCAGAAAGAAAGAAGAGCTAACTCATGAGAAGAGATTGTTTTGGCTTATGTTCTTTCCCTCATTTGCTGTCTCTGGTTCTTCTTTTCAGTCCTTTTATTACCTTCTCTTTCTATTTGTTCTAATGGGGTCAACACCTGCTTCTCAATTGTGTTCAAATTTATGCATATCTTTCCTAAGAACCTCAAAAGGATCGAGAGGTAAAGAGAAGCTGATATCATACTAGGTGGTATCAGGATCTCCAAATTCCTCTGCATACTTACCCAGATTTCTCTGTCACTCACTCATTCACACAGTCTTCCCCCAGAGTCTCTTAAAGGTAAGATTCATAAAAGCCCTAACAGAGAGAGAGAGAGTCACAAAAATCCAAATATTTCCAACTCTGTTTTTCTTTAGAAATGAGAGGGGGGCAAGGGTGAAGAGTGAGCCAGCAAGTAATGTACACCACAGTTGAAGAAGCCACATGCCAGTAATATCTGTGCATAGCTCCAGCAAGAAATGTTAGCCAATTGAAGAGTGATGGTAATTCCTTTGTAGATGGACTATATAGAGAAGCCTTGGGACTTAAACTTGAATTGCAGCTTACGGCTCATACGCATGTGCACACAGATGTGAAATGGAAGAGATGGTGGAGCAATCAGTAGTGCCACCTTAGTATGTTAGTTTTGAATGCTCTGCATCTTGCACACAACCTAAGAATAATAACTGACCTATCAGAAAGATCTTATCTCCCTATACAAACCTACCAGTCTCAAGAGCCTCAAAGAACAGCTTTCTCTCTGTTCTGCCACCATCACAGGCCCATCTGTTGAAAATACAAGATCCTTCCCACTGGCTGCTCCTACCTGTGGAATTTTCTTCCATGGAAAGTAAACCTGGCTCCATCTCTGCTCTCCTTTCACTGGCAGATGAAGACCTTTTCTTGTTGTTGAAACAGGATTTTATTACGTAATTAGTAGCAGGGAGCCTTTTAATTGCAGGGCAGTGGGGGGAACTGTGCTCTGTTTTTTAACATTTGTTATGTTTTTGAATGATTTTATACTTTTAAAAATTTAATAGTTTTAATTTGATGGTTTTCAAGTTGTGTTGTAATTTTCATTATCAGATTTTTAGCTGATCTTGTTTTTGCTTTGTGAGCCATTTTGGGTTCCATTGCCAGGAGAAAAGCAGCATATAAATGGAACAGACAAACAAACAAACAAACAAAGCACATTGGAATGAAAGTTTCTAGCTCAGACCAGAGCTTGAGAAAGCATATGGAGGTATACAAGATGTGTATAGCAATTGTTCCAAATTTTGACCTCTGCTACCTGTTATTCCCATGTACCATATCAAATGAAGTTTGCACTGGAAAAAGATAAGCTTTTGAAGGGCTGAAGTACTTCAGCACAAAGCCACAAAGTCCAAGGAGAAGCTGTCCTGTTCTTGGGTGGGCAAGATCCAACAGCAAAGCCAAGATTAGGTCCAAGGACAAGTCAGGATCTGCAGCACAAGACAGACAAAGAGACTATAGAAGGAGAATCAAAAGCAGTATCAAGGTCAAAGAAGCAGAGTCTTGCTGGGGTTGAATCTGGCTGCAGGATTTTGCCCAGGACCTGAGTAGCTGTCCTTGTGCACTCAGGAGAGAATCAGCAGCAGCTGTTACTCTCCTGGATGAAGCAGAAGCAAGGGGAAGAGTTGCATCCGGAAGTTTTTGGTTGTCCTTCTCCACCTGCTGCAAATTTGTTGCACAAAGAGGTACAGGATAACTCCTTCCCCAGTAGCTTAAATGCTATTGATATTCCTGGCTAGAGTAGATCTATCGGATCAATTAGATTTATCCAGGAGTTGGCTCCCTATTCAACAATTGAGTCAATGGATATACTTTAATGGGGACTAACCAATAGGATTCCAACCAATATCTTTAAAAAAGCATATGCTGACATTCTCAAAGTTATGACAACAGAAGCCAAGTGCTTTTCAATTTATTAAAAATTATATGAAAATATCAGTAAAAGCCCACACCATTCTATAACTGAATGGTAAAAACCCGCAGTACAGTAACTGATTATTTACTCTAGCTGGAACTAACCAATAGGATTCAGGCCAAGAAATATATTAAATTTAATAAATAACAGTTTCCTGCTTTTTCATGAAACCCAAAATAAGCTACTTCAGGTGACCATCTCACTTTATCTAATAGCAGGACCAGTCCTCCTTTGATTCTAATGGGAAGCCACACTGTGTAGCCTTTGAAGGCTCTGATTTTGACTCTGCTGTGGCCATTGTACAGAGGGGGCAGCTTCTTGTTAAGTTTGCCACCTTTTTACAACTCTCCCCCTGTACCTGTTAGCACCTCAGCCTTAACCAGATGAAACTTTTTCCCTGTCACTGATCTCTGAACCAGCAAAAGCTTTTATCTGCTAAATGTCTGTGTCAGGCCATCCTTAAAAGAGAAGCTTAAATTTTTTACAAAGTGGCAGCCCTTTCCATCAAGTTCAAGAGGTCTCGTTGTAGAGCCGAAGAGCCTACTTATCCAAACACCCAAATCCTAGCAATGCTATTTGCATAGTATGCAAATTAAAGATGCTAATTAAGCAAAGTAGTTGCAGTAAATCAGCACACAAGATTTGCATATTTTTTTCTGACTGCCACTTCACTCCTGCTCCTATTTTATGGAAGAGATAAGGGGGTGAGAGGGAGGAAAGTGTCAGCCGAAGGCCTTGTCTGACTGCCTAGGAACAGATGGAAGAGGGGCAATTATGGTAACTAAGGGCAAAGAGTGACATGTTATGAGAAAGAAATGGTTTGGGAATCACATTGTGCTAATATGGGATGGTAACATGAGACGATTTACAGGAAAGGCACAGGGTGGGGGCTTTAACTATGACCAGCCCTACCACTTGGCCTAGTAAGACAGCTTCTTCATTCTTCAGGCAGCAGGTTTTGGGTGTCCTTAAAGGTCAGCAAATGGCTAGTTCGCTTACTTAATTTGTTTTTATTGCATTTTGACTGCCTGGAAGGGAAGAGGCATTTGTGGGATTTTCTGTCAAATTAACTTGGCTCGTTCTGGGTACCTTGTAGGATTGTAGATTTTTGGGGAGGATGAAGGAACTGCTCCCTCTAATAAGTTATTCACCCTCCTTTACCAACTGAAGATTCTTTGAAAGACTGGAGACCATTTATGGACTTTTTTGAGCAATAAGAAATCTAACAATGTAATAATCTGTGGTTATGATTATGAGTAATTCTAATAAGTTGGATGTATTTAGATTGGTAATGATAGAATAAGGTATGGAATGTTAGCTGATTTTTTTCCTTTTCATTACAGTTGGTATGAGGCAATCAGGGTTCCTTTTTATGTTGTGTAATGGAGTGAAGATGTGTTGTAAGATCATTTCTGCACTACACTGCTATAGTGCTATTATTCCACTTTCAACATCCTGTGGAATCCTGAGGTTTGCAGTTTAGGGAGGGGCATTTAGAATTCTCAGCCAGAGAGCTCTTTGGCCTCAATAAACTACAAACCCCAGAATTCCATGGGAAGTTGAAAGTGGAATAATAGCACTATAACAGTATAGTGTGGAAATGGCCTAAGAGTATTTTAATAATGGGCTGTGTTATTATGTTTTAGTTTCAGTCTACTTTGATTTAGATTACTGTATTTGCTGGTCCGTAAGACTCACTTTTCCCCCCAAAATATACTGTTTGAAAATGGGGCGCGCCTTATACTCCGGTGTGTCTTATACACCGGCAAATAGTATTTGCCGGTGTATAAATGGGGTGTGTCTTTTACACAGGTGAGTCCTATATGCCGTAAAATATGGTTGTCTAGTTTTATTTCTAGTTATACATATGTAATATTTGTTTGTGTGTGGTTGGCTTCTTATCTCTCATTCTCTTTTTTAAAAAATCTTTTTCCTGTGGTTATGGGTTGGTTGGTTTGTCTCTTCTGTTAAAGCTGATAAACATTAAATCTAAAATGAAAAAGGGAGGGCACTTTCCTTCAGTGACCAAATTTCTAGCTTTGCAGTAACCTAAAATGTCAGTTGAAATTTAGAAATACAGTTTAGGCATTCAGAGAAAGGGGGCAGGTAACGTTACCAAGGGCATGAGAACATAGCAAATTTAAGTGCTCTAAGCATGAAATGTTTTCAGTGTCTCACTTACTTCAATGCTACACATTTGGAGGCTGAAACAAAAATTCACTTGGAGGCAGAATCCTTACTGGGGTAGCAATACCCTTATTCCTCCTGCCATACCTACACCTCTTGCATGCACCTTGAATGGGGAGGGAGGCATTTGCTATGCTGCCTTTGGCAGCAGCATGTTTGCATTAGGAAAAATGGGAGAACATAAAGCATACCTTCCTTCCACTCATTGATTTCCTCCAACAACAACACAGCAACAACAAACAAGTAGAGGATAAAGAAGTGAAAAAAATACTAGTACTGGATATACAAAAAGAATACCTAGAGACCTAAAACCAAAACTTAACAGCAGAAACATAATTCAGGACACATACTCCAGGGCCATACTACTTATTAAATACAGTGTTGAAAATGTTGATTGGACTCTTAAACAGACTGGATGCACTAGATATTAAAATCTGGGAAGTTATGATAGCATACCATACTTGACATTATCCAAATGACATTAATCAGCTGTATCTACCAGATAATATTGGTGGCCAGAAGTTAATACAAGTGAAGCAAACTGTTGAAGAAGACAAATGATCATTAAGTGAATACAGCAAAGAAAACAAAGAAGAAATGTTGATAGATGTATATGGAAAGAATATATTGAACAGTGAGAAAACTAATAATATATATAGAAAGAAAAGCTTGAAAAATTCCCTTGATGCCTGCCAGAACAAAGCACCACAAAGACAGTACATTAAAAGCACAGAAGGAAAAGCTGAGAAGGGAAACATCTGGAAATTACAGTATGAGACACTGAAAAAAAAAAAGAAAGAAACTGAAAGACTAATGTTTGTGGCTCCACAACAGGCGCCTCAGGCAAATAACATCAAGTGCAAACAGTGAAAAGTAAGTATAGATATTATTGCCTATGTAAAGAAAAGGTTAAACTCTTGTCCACCTTGTCTATTTGTGCAGTAATATGATGCAAACTGAATATAAGAAATGCCATCATAAAGTGGCTGCAATGATCCATTGGAATCTGTGCTGCAGCAGCAGCAGCAGCAACAACAACTTACTCTCTGCAAAGAACTGGTGGGAACGGAAGCCTGAAAAAGTCATTGAAGGTGGTGGTGTAAACATTCTGTGGAACTTCAAGATTCAAACTGGAAATTGGAATGTAAAATACCAAACGCAATTGTCATTGAGGGAAGGGTGGGGGGAAACTTAGATAATAGATGTGGCAATCTTAGAGAACAGCTATATCAAAGACAAAGAGAGGCAAAAGATTTGATAATATTGAGACTTTGGGGAAAATAAAACAACTGTTGTTTTTAAGGATGATAAGAGTTCTCAGAGCAATTCCAAATGAAATGATAAAGCATCTGAATGAAATAGCCATAAATAAGTTCACAACAACACAGGCACAAAAAGTGACACTACTTGAAATATGCCACATCATACTACAATTCCTCACTGATGCTTATATTCTTGAATAGAAGTGAAATAATTGACATCCAAAACTCCAATCAGTGACACCTATGAGGGAGGAGGAGGAGCTCTATTTATATCCTGCCTTTTCCCACAAGCTTTACCATAGCAAAAAAGGATTTAGGAAGATACAGTTACTAAGTAATGTGTACTTGGCCTTCCAAGTTTCTGACAAAGTGAAATAATATCTGTTCCAAACATTTATACATTAGATATAGATGGCTGTGAGGGAGTCTATGCATGCAGACCTCTAAGTCTCCGTTCTGAATCCCAGCACAATTCATTTCTCAGAATGGACGGTTCATGGACGTTGACTTTTTCTTGCCAGGGCATGGCTACTGGGCAGGGAAATGCTGAAAGAACTTTTTGGACCAGCTGACTGGAAGATTCTGGGAGTTGTAATCCAAAAAACTTTCCGCTCCAAGCTCTTGGCAAGTGGCACTACTTGTTAATCTAGGGGGTGAAGCCAGAGGTGTAATCCTTCCATCCCTTTGTACCTTCTGTTTCACCCGATGAATGTGTGAAGTTGTCCATCTTTAATAGGGCCCTAAATATTTGTGCTGCCTGAAATGAAAGACCAGATGGTGCCCCTTCCTCCATTCCACCTGGTGAAGCTGGCTGGGTTGCTAGCTGAACACAGGCAGTACAGTAATTTTCTCACACCTGAGAGCAGCAGCCCAGTTTAGGGAAACAGTTCAGGCTGTGTGGTGCACACAACTCTGTTCTCTGAGCCAGGAGGCTCAGAAAGAAAAGCCAATTGGCTGCCATTGCAGTGCCTCAGCTTCTGCCACCCGAAACAGTTGCTTTTCAATATTTGATCGTACATAGCTGGCTGTATAATAGGGTTTCCTGCTCTTATATCAATACATATGAAACCTTTAGGGTGGGTTGTGAGGATCACAGTATTCCATCCTTAGGTTATTCTCAAACTCTTCATGTTTATTTATTGAGCCAAATTAGGTATTGCTCCTTCTATCTAAAGTTGTAATAAAAGCTCATATTGCCAATGAAAGTAGATTCCAGGGAGTTACAGGCACAGAGAATCCTGACGTTGACTGTACTTCAGCGTTTCAACCTTGTATTCAGTTTTTAAATGAATAAACACATCAAAGAAACAAATCTGTCTTCTCAGCCTTACTGACAGAGCACAGGCAGGCTCCCTCTATGTATGAGAGTTACGTTGCAGTCATAACCCTTGGAGTTGTCCCGTATATTTTGATAGGATTGTTCTGAAGTAATTGTGGGGTTCATTGAAGCTTCGTCTACAGTTTTCAGAATGAAAACTAGAGAAGGGCCCTGTACCTTTAATGGCTGTGTAGACAAAGGAATCTCCACAAATGTTGTTTGTTACCTCAGCCACTCCCCACATAGTGGACTCAGCATGGATGTTGAAGTTCTCCAACATAACAATCCAGAGATGCCAACACCACTGCCAAATCCAGTAGAGTGTGAGACAGGGCATCTGATCAGGGGAAAGGAACACTGATAGACCACTGCAACTTTGTGTCACAGAGAATCCAAGTGAACAGAACTAGGCAATAGATATATGCATGCAGCTTCATCCAGCCAGGTTTCTATAATACAAACCTGGTTGACATGTTCGTACCAGATAGCTTCTGGTTGTTTGTTGATTTTCCATTTACTGACCTGGCATTGAGCAACACCTATTTTAGCCCAGGGTTTGTTGTCAAGGCTATCCAGACTATCTGATGTAAGGGACAGTTTGAGAGGCAAACAGTAATCTGCAGCTTCCACAGTGATACCACTATCTCTTCTCTCTACAACTCCTTTTACACATTATCATTTCAACAACTACTCTCTCATTTTATTCCCACCTCTGCTTTCCAATAACATATTTTAGGACTATTCCTGGCATTAGGCCATGTGTTTGATTATGCGCAAGTACTTGGTAAATGAACCTACTTATATATATTTTTATAAAGAAAACTAAGCTTTTTTTCTTTTCTCTGCTAGACTATGTATACAAGTGGTTGTGGGACTGGTTACTGTCCAGCTTCTGTCTTTCCAATTTTATTATTCTGCTTAGAGATCCATTAATATCTCTCACATTTCCCAACAATACATTCCAAACTCAATCTCTAACAGTCAAATGTCTGCCAAGATCATGTTGACAGCCAGTGTAGTGTGTAGCACTACATTGGCATAACTCACAGGATTGCAAGGGGAGTGAGGTATTCAGATTGCTGTGCAGCTGTGCCCACGTACCCGTGCCACAGACTGCTGTGCAGCTTGGACAATTACTTGTCCAAGGACATATTGGAAGCTTCCTTATGTAAGTCAGTAAATAATCCACCATTTGTATCACCAGCCACTTACAAAAGTGTAAGTCACTAATCTAATCTAACAATAAAATCGATGTCTACTTAGGAATAAGCCTGACTGAGGTCAATGGAACTTATTCCTGGAAAAGTTGATAGAGGATTGCAGCCTAAAACACACAGTGGATTGCACTCCATCTCAGAAACAGTTCCTGGTGCTATGGACCATATAACAGAGCATATCTTCCACATGTCACATGTTCATTTTTCAGGGAAAAAAAAAGCTAGCATCCTTTTGGTAAATTACAATGTCATAAATCTGCCTGATGACATCACAGCTCACTTTTTGGGTCATTGTATAGGTCAAAGTTCTGTTCTGATCAGACAACAACCAAAATCTCCCCCCCAAAAAACATCTTGTAAGCTGTGCACCCTCCTCTTAACATGTCCCATTGACCTCTGAAGGTCCTGCTGGTGGCTGTTGCAGCATGTTTAGCAACAGGAAAATAGTTAGATATATGACTGCTGATTGCTCATTCTTCAATAACCAAGTAGTGGCCATGTTGGGGTGGAGTGGTTTACAAACTGGGTTTGGGAGATAGCACTGGGAAATATAGCCACAGAGATGTAGCTATATGAGATACATACTCCTCCTGATGCAGGTTCTTAGCATTTATCTCCACTGAGATGGAGAAGGGTTATGTGTAGTCTGTTATTATGCAAACATTCCTCCTGGTTCAGTGACACAATTTTGAACTAGTACTTCTACTACTACTATTTCTTCTCTTCTCCCCTCCTTCTCTTCCTCCTTCTCCATTTTGAACTGGAAGCATGGTACCCAATGATTCCTCAGAAGTATTTGGGTGATATTTCATCTTTTGGTCAGATAGCTTTCTAGAAGGATCTACTCGGAGAGTTATTTAAAGGCAACACACAATAATAAGAAACATTAGAAATAAAATGTAAATTTTCTTATCAAATCTACATTCACTGGATCATCCAAACAGTGTCTGATGCAGGGCTTAAAAGACTGTATATAAGAAAAGAGTTGTTCTAATATTTATGACATCTCATCTATTAGTATCTATGGACTAGTGCAGGCATTTACTAAACCAGTGGGAACTTTTGCATGGTAACAGAGTATACATGGTCCGATCTCAAAGCAGGTAACGTTGCCTGTGCCATGAGTGCTCCAGTAGCAGAGACATCCAGAGGCCATGCCAGCTGGGGAATTCTGGATGTTGTAAATCTAAAACTTAACTTTTCCATACTCTAAGCCTCCTCATGAGATGTTTATTTGTGTGTGCGCTCTCGTGTGTGAAGACTGCTTACATATGGTGCCCACGCAAGCAGAGGTTCACATGTATGATTATGAGAGTGTGTATCCATGGTCTTCCACCCTATTGTTGGCCCAGCAGCAGTTGAGCATTCTCAGCCTTCTGCACATTCACTCAGAAGTAGGCCTAACACTATCCAGTGGGATTTAGCTGAAATCCTATAGGCCAAGATTGGGGATTGCATGACAAGTGGAAGCTAGTAACTTCCATGTTAGTGGAAAACCCAAAATGCTTGAACTGTAAAAGAACTCTCCACAGTGCTAAACTTATCTGCAGGATAGAGTTTAGCACCTTGGATAGTTAATGTAAAAGCCAAGCTAAAACCCAGAAGGGATACATTGCCCCATTGACATGAATGCCAAATGGACAGCATGTGTGGCCCCTCCAGGTGTTGTTGGACTGTACTTCCCAGCATTCATCACCATTGGCTATATTGGCTAGGGCTGTGCTGCAATCCAACAATATCTGGAGGGCTGTGTGATCCCCACCAATGCTTTAGGCACTTACCAAGGTCTAACGCCTACTAAACTCAACCGAATTTACTTTACGAGTAAATATGAAATTCTAGGCAAGTATGAGATATCAGCCTAAATATCCGAAGCAGCCCTGATCTTATCTGATCTTGTTGAGATGGTTACTGGGGGTGGGAGTGGGTGGAGAAATCTACAAAGCATGTCAGCATCAAACAAGAATAACTGTGTCCTACAAATAAATGCTCTTGGACCCTGAAAGTATATGATTCAAGGATAAAGGGCAAAATCCTCTGCCAAGTTCTTTGGCATGAGCCCCCTTGAAATAAACAGGATTCTCCAAGAGCACAGAATAATATGGGGAATCATTTTCAGTACCTTTAATTAATAGCATTTCCAAGTTCTAGGCAAATTCTATGGGGATCTTTCTCATTAGCAAGAGGCCAATGACCATATCTTTTTCTCTCTTACTCTTATCTCTATCTTCTCCCAGCTATTATGGAAATGAAATTCAACCTTATAGTGTGAATATGGTTTTGGAAGGGGATTGTTTAACTCAAAGACTAGAGACTACAAGATTCCTAATTACAGCTGGAGAGTACACGATTTCTAATTAGTGCATGACGTAAGACTTTCTGTAGGTGGCATAAGGGCTTTTGAAGTTTCATATTTATAGACAGTAACACCGAGTTGTCACAGCCTCCCTCTGCCAGCAATTATACACACAACAGTGCACCCTAGAAATCTGTCTTGTAGCACCTTTATCCTCAATGCTGGTTCATCTGCCACGGTGTGAAATATATATTGCATTTCTGCACAATCAGATGCTTGAATGTTGAGGGACTGAAAATAAAGCTGCAATTTAATAGTTTTGCCACTGATTTGGGAGGTAAACTGAGCCCTCATTTTGCTGTCTATTAAGTGGATTCTGAATTTCTGACATTCTGCCAGAAGCAAAACATCAGATAATAAAAAATGACAAACAAATAATCCTTTGAGATTGTTCTCAAATATTTCCACATTACTGGAAGCATTTAGTATAAAATACAGCACAGAAGACACCTCCCCTTATTTCCGCATGGTAGGGCCCATGTAAAAGGGCAGCAGCATTGTGCAGCCCTGCAGGTGCTCGTGGATTACAATTCCAGCATTCTCCATCCTGAGTAACACTGGCTAAGACTGCTGGAACTTGTAGTCCAACAACATTTGCTGGGCTGTACAACTCCCACCTCTCTAGTAGACCCTGTCTGGAAAATGTTATCAAGTTTCAGTCACTGTGCAACTATCATCTACCTGTCTCTGGAATGGGAAACTGTGACTCCCCCAATACTGTTGGGCTGCAACTCCCATCAGTCCTAGCCAGAATAGTTCAAGGTAAGTGATGAGGGGAACTGCAGTCCAGCCAAAACTGAAGGGTCACAAGTTGCTCATTTCTGATCTATTTCTTTGTGCCACTCTTGCATTGTATTTTCCCTGGGGGATCACACAGGAAACAGGGGGAGGCATCTCTGGGTGAAACGTGCAGAGATCCTCATGTCTGCCTAGAGACCCTTGCACATTTTGCCAATATAAATCTAACAATTTTGTTGCTTCTGTGTCTTGGTCATGTTCTACAACAACTATACTAGTGGGCAGGAAACTCATAGTCCAAGGACCATATTTGGCCCTCAGACATTCTCTCTCTGGCTTATGCGACAAGACCACTTTTTCTGATGGAAACATCAAAAGACCCAGAATGACAATCCTGATCAAGATCAGAACTGATCAGACCTCACTTGGAATACAGCATTCAGTTCTGGGCACCACAGTTCAATAGCAGTATTAACAAGTTGGAGCCTGTCCAGAGGAAGGCAACCAAGATGAGCAAAGGTATGAAAACCAAGCCTTATGAGGAACAACTTAGGAAGCTTGGTATGTTTAGCTTGCAGAAATGAAGACTGAGATGTGACATGACAGCCAGCTTCAAATATCTGAAGGAATGTCATGTAGAAGGTGCAGCAAGCTGGTTTTTTGCTTCTCCAGAGACTAGAACAAGAACCCAGTGCATTCAAATTATAAGAAAAAAAGATTCCATCTAAACACTAGAAAAACTTCATTAGTATAATAATGTTTGATAGTGGAATAGACTGCCCTGAAAGACCTCATTCCATGGAAGTCCTTAAACAGATATTGGATGGCCATCTCTCAGGAGTGCTTTAGTTGTGTGTTCCTGCATGGCAGGGATTGGACTGGATGGCCACTGCAACTCTAAGATTCTGTGACCCTGTGACAAGGGGGAAAAGATAAGAGTGTGGCCTTATCTCGGTATGCCTGCACATTCACCTGAAGATATCCACCCATGTTTGAGCATGTCTATACATGTGTAACCCTGAAGTGAGCACCTGGCAACAAATGTGATCCTCAGGTCCAGAAAGGTGGATCATCCCCGAGCAAGGGTGACCCCCCTTTTTTTTTCTCAAGTGTGTTTCTTTATCTGATAGCTATGAAAGCATACAATAACCTTCTATGAAAGACTCCAAAGGTCAAATGGTTAGCATTTCTGTTGCCTTCTTTGTGTCTCATTGCATCTTGCAATGTTTGCCCTTCTATACACTTTTGCTCATTTGCTTAGTGTTGGTAGGGTTACATGTCTGGATGTCTCAAACCATTGTGAGAGGGCCCTGTTAGGTGCCACTATATCATGTGTTATTGTTGGAGACAGTGGTTGCTTTCCTGAAAAACCAGAAGGAAACTATCAGGTGGCAGGTAGCAGAAAACAAGTTGTTGAAACACCTCAAGCCTCATAAAAAATACTTTCACTCCCCTGTAGCCTTTTGTGTCTGACACCAGGTCCCCAAAATGCAGGAGATACCTTCAGTGGGAGCAGTTCAAGTAAAGGAGTCCTGCTCTGTGAAAAACAAACATTTAACTGCTCTGATGGTGATTTTTAGCTTATGATTCTTCCCCACCAAACCCTAAGATTCAGAGGCAAAGAGACAGTTGGGCTCAAGATACCATATACCTACCCTGTGTGTCTGCCATGAGGAATAAAAAACCTTATCAGCTGTAACCTGAATGAAGAAGTCCTGCCCTGTGAGAAACTAACTTCTTGAGGATAGGTCAAAGCTATTTTGGTGCCTGAGGTGGAGTGCAAGATAGCCCATCAGTCCAAGTTCAGAAGCTGATTAGCCTTGAAACTTGAGTCTACAGCCATTTCCACACTACAGTGTCATAGTGCTATTATTCCACTTTCAACATCCCATGGAATTCTGGGGTTTGTAGTTTACTGAGGCCAAAGAGCTCTCTGGCTGATAATTCTAAATGACCCTCCCTAAACTGCAAACCCCAGAGTTCCATAGGATGTTGAAAGTGGAATAAGTGGAATAATAGCACTATAACAGTGTAGTGCGGAAATGGCCTACATTGGTAATATGCAAGACCTCCACTTCACCTGAATATAGCAGGGTACCTGAGAGCTCTGGCAACTTAGCTGTTCCTTGCCCTCAGCAATTGCTGCCTGAGAGACCTGCTTTGCTTTGCCTAATGATACAACTGGTCCTTCACATCTAGTTGATGCTGCAGCCATTTTCTGAGATTTGTCATGACCCAGAGGCTCAGAAGCACAGGAACAGTTAGAACACAGGGCAGGGTAGATTTATATCCACATTTGCCCCTCCATATCAACTCTTGTCTACTTGTCATATTTTAAATATATTGTAAGCTACCTCAAGAGGGTAGCTGATGGGGTATAAACATACCACATGCATGCATGCGCCCATGGATAGATACATATATACACACAAGGCTTTGCATTTCATGATACTTTTTTGTCACCTCCCAAATGAAACTCAAATCATTAGCTGGCAGGCAAGAGCTCCATCTATGTACTAACTGAGAAGCTGAGAAAGAGACAAGCTCCTAGAGATCTAGAGATGAAGTGTGTCACAGAAGAAACAGATGGAGAAGTGTTAGGAATGAAGAAAAGAATGGTGCTGAAAAGGAGAGCAAACAAACAGAAAAAAAAAACAAGATGAGAGTGAAGAGGGAGATCTAAAAGATAGCCAGTTCTGCTTTAAAACTTTATTGGCTTTATAGCAGTATAAGTTGAATGCCTTCCCACAAAAGAATCCTGGATATCATAGTCTGGTGAGGCTGCTGAGAATTCTATTGCGACCTCCAGCCTCTTGCAGCCTCATGGAGCTATGAGAAGAAGGTGATTAGGCCTATTCTATGGCACGGATAGGATTGTGAGGTAAGATGTCATGAAGAGATTCGTGAAGCTAGAAGGGATCACAAGGGCCGTTAGTTCAGTTCCCTGTTAGTGCAGAAATCTACATGTAGATGGTTATCCAACCTCTGCTTAAAAACCTCCAAAGAAGAAGGGAGTCCACCAGGCTTCAAGGCAGTCTGTTCCACTGTCAAATAGCTCTTTTCATCAAGAAGTTCTTACTAATGTTAGGTCAGAATCTCCTTGTAATCTGAATCCATTATTTCAGATCCTATCTTCTGGAGCAACAGAAAATAAGCTTGCTCCATTGTCTGAATGTGAGCCCTTCAGATATCTAAACATGTTTATCACATGACCTCTCATTCTTCTCTTCTCGGGCTAAACAATATATACCCAAATCTCTCAGCCTTTACCATCTTTATCACCCTCCTCTGGATATGTTCAGGTGTCTCAATGTCTTTTTTAGATGTAGTGCCCAGAACTGGACACATTACTTCAGGTGAGACATTATTTCCCTTAATCTAGACATTACAGTTCTGGTGATGTAACCTAGAATTGTGTTGGCTTTTCTTTTGTGTCTGCACCACACTGCTAATTCACATGATCTACTAAGTAGCTTGTATTCTACCAAGACACCATATCCATTTCTCGCATCAAGCTTGGTTTTACCCATGCTATATGTGTATATTAGATTTTTCCTACTTTAAAATTATTTCTGTTGAGGTTTCTTTGGTTAGTTTTGACCAACTTCTTCAATCTGTTGAAATCCTCTTGTATACTGATTCTGGTGAGAATTGGGTACAGGGGAGATGAAGAATAAAAAGGGAAGGGCCACGCTCAAAAGAGCAATAGATTGGTATCATAGTCAAAAAATGTAGGGTTGGAAATAGAGTCTGAGTTGGATCAATATGAGAGAGGAAGCAAGGAAGTAAAGAAGCAAATGTATCCAGGGTGGCCTGCCTCATCCTTCACCTACATAGTTTTGTCCCTTTTGATTAGTATAGCCTCTCTGTAACAAGTCAAATCCATTAGAAGCTCAAAGCATACAGGCTAATTCTATTAAGAAATGGACAAGCTCTAGCCTGTATCATTTTGTCATTTTAACAGTGGCCAGTGATGCTCTCCACATTTGTTTACAAAGTTCTACTTTGCCCATTCTTCTTCCCTTTTTTCTTTCCAGTCAACAGTCTGGAAAAACCTGGTTGCCATGGTAATCCAGATTAAACACCTTTTTTTCCCCATTCCACCCCAGTTCCTACCTCACACAGTTTCGTGATCTAATGATGTCCTGTCTAAATGAGACCCTGGGGACCCATTAAACCATATTAATGGGCCCCAGAAGCTAGTAGACATATGAATCTGAAAATAATATAATTGTTCCTCCAGCATCAAATCTCAGTGGATGAGAGGCCCTGTTGGCTCGTTGCTCATGGCATAGACAAATAATCAGTGCTTAAAGGAGCAAACAATTCCTTTCACACAAGGGCCCATAAAGAATGGGACTCATTCCATTCACAGAGTTCAAGGACGTGGGATTATATTGATTTGCAGGCTTTCTGAGCATCCTTTCTGCTAATTGTAATTTTCTACTTCATGGTTAGATTGATGTCCTCGAGCCAATGGAAGCTGAAGTGCATTTAGCTTTCAAATCACGGGAGTCCACAGTGTTTTGCCACAAGCAACACCCTTCTAGCTTCATTCAGTTTTTAATTTTGGTCAAATCAGAAACATTTAAAGAGGCACAGCCTCCTTAGTGAACAGGGCTGGCCTAAGATACTTTGCAAAGCAAAACAGTGAAAGATGGTGGCTCCTCTTTCATTCCACACACAGAAGTGGACCATATAGGAAGCTAAATTTTAGTTCAGCACTGGTGATAGCACAGTGTCTTTCACCACACCTGAGGTCAGCAGGTTAACTGATTCCTTAGACTAGTCATGTGGCACAACCAGCTCTCTCTTTAAAGAAAGGCTAATACTTAGAGATTGAGGAAGAGCTGCTGAGGGAGCTGTTGCTGGTAATGCCTCTCTCCAGCAACTTCTGCCTGAACCAGTCACCTGTCCTATCTTAGTCCCAGCAGCACAGCTGATAATTCAAACAAAAGAAACTAAATAGCTCCCAGCTCCTTACTTACTTTTATTCAGTAAGCACAAGGTCAAAATAAAGTCCAATAGAATTCAAAAGCAACAAGTCCAAAGGCAGTCAGGGTAATTTAAAATAAAGTACAATGTTCAGCAAGGCATCCAATAAACAAAGAGTTCAGATAAGCTCTGACAACTCCTGGAAGGGAAGGGCAGCAGCTATATAGGTTAGCCACCTAGTGCAGCTGTTGCCTGATTAATTGTTGCCGGTTATATATTCTCTGGGATCGTTATAGGCTCTGTCTTTGTTGTCTGTGCTCAATAAAGGTAGGTATTGTTATCTTCTATGGCTGAAGGGGTAGGAGTCTCTGCTGGGGCTGGCACCACCCCCTGTTCTGTTTTTGGCACTGTAACCTCTTCCTGGATGGCAGGTGCTGGCATGTCCTATGTTTCAGACTCTGCGTCTATATTTGGGAAGCAGGGCATGACACCACCTCACTTTGAAGTCAGGATGTGCCCTGCAAGTAAGAAGGGGATGAAATGGGAGCCTGGAGTGGTTGCTGAGCCTGAATACTAGTAATTTAAGCAGCCTTTTACAGCAGTCCCTCAATATCCACTAGGGTTTTGGCTCCAGAGCCCTCATGGATACCAAAAATTGTGGATGCTCAAAAGTCCCATTATGTGCAATGGTGTAGTAAAATGGTGTCCCTTATATAAAATGGCAAAATCAAAGTTTGCTTTTGGGGTTATTTATTTATTTAAATATTTTCATGCCGTGGTTGCTTGAATCTGTGGATTCCAATTCCACAGATATGGAAAGCCAACTGTATTCTGGCAAATTATAGTAAAGCTTGATAGTAACAAATTACAAGTAACACAGATTAGTTTTCCTGGAGAGGTCTAAGAGCTTTGCAATGGGGCAAGCTTACCCTCAAATATAGGGTGCAGGAGGAAACCATGAACAAAGTTTTTGCTGTGCTAGCTAGTGATTCCCAAGTCAGTGGGGTCTGAATTTTACTCCAAACACTAAAGGAAAAATCCAGCAAGGTAAATCTTTTTTTGGGACAGAGTTCATCCTCTTAGATGATTTCTTTAAAGGCCAGACTAAAACCCAGAGGTGATTCACTGCTGCGTTAACATGGAAGCCACCCACCTTTGCTGCGTATAGCTGGTCACTTGTCTGGCAACAAGGGCATGATGAAATTACATTTAAAAACAATGCAACAAGTAAGAGCTAAGTAACACTTTTAAGTAACTTTCAAAATTTTACTTTTAAGGGGGAATATTTTAGAGGCATCCTGACAGGAATTGTTAAAGTTCCATATCAGTCCTAAGGTTATTCCTTCTTTTAATATATATATATATTTCTTATATTTGTATGCCGCCTTTCTCCTGGCATGGGATAAAATGTAATTTAAAATGTTGTAAACTGTAAAATGTTGTAGAAGTATAGAATAGAGCAAGAAGTAACATAATGAACTAGTTCTCCCAACGTTGTAGTAAGAAATAGCAATAGGTTATGTTTAAAACATTGTAGTGAATAATGAGAACAATTTTTTCAAGTTCAAGATTATTGACACTATATTGGGAGTGGAGGAAGAGACACAGAAGACTTGTTGAAGACACAGTACAGTCATTATAGATATCTAATCAAATTATTTTAACCAAATCAGAATTGGAAAATCAGTCACTGATGCCTAATGATCATTGCAACAGGTACATTTTCTTGCTCCCTTATTATCCTGCATAGCATTTTCTAAGATCAGAAGAACAGATATGGTGAAAAAAGATCACCATGCATTATAGTTCTACAAAACAGCCTACCTCCATTCACTTACAGATTCTTTTCCTTTTGAAATTCAAGGCAGGAATGCTGAGAATTTGCTTAGGTGGCCAATTTTGCCTTCACATACAAAAAAGAAAGAAAAAGAAAAGAAGGATGGAGAAAGAGAGAGACAGGGGGCATCCAACAGTAAGATTTCTGTCACCAGCTAAACTCCCCAAATCATAAAAAGTATATTATTTAGAGAGGGTTGATCAAATAATATAAACAAATTCATATAAATCAGTGTTTTAATTAAATCAATGTTTTAATTAAAATCTGCAATCATGTATTTAATTTTTTCTTTAAAAAAAGAAAACAACCTTTTTAAATCTACAGAACTCTCCCAAATGTAGTCAAGCTTTGCAATAATTATTTTCCAGATCAGGCATTCTCAACTTCTTAGAAATCAGCAGGGTCCAACAAAAAGAACTAAATGCATTTCGATTCCTCCAGTGGCTTCATTTTTTCATCTTCAACACAAATTCATGACTAGAAATCTACATTTCCTTCAGCCACAGCACCACCTAAAAAGATTTTCTAAACTTGGGCACTTCGTGGCTCTTAAAACATAAGGGATCTTATCAGTATACTGAAAGTGAAATTTAAAACTTCAACATGACTTGATATTTATTTTATTTAGTTTTATTTTATTTGTGGGAAGTTCTTGTAAAAGTGGTGAACTGGTAGCATCTATAAGGTGACAATTTTGTTTTAACAAGATATATATACACGAACATTTGACAGCTGACAGAGGAGACTATTACTTTAACAGAGGAATAACAGATGAACAGAGGAATAACAGATGAGAAGAGTTTTGGACCACATCAAGTCTTGTAAATGCATTGCATCAAGCCTGCCTTAGGTTCTACATCAGAGTTGTCAAAGTGCAGACTGTGGGTGAAACGTGGTTGTCCTTGGGGCTCCAAAGGGTGTGTTCAGCCCCTGAACACACCCAACGCCCCAAAATATTTTTTCTGCATAATTGTTCCCCCCTCAGCAGCTCAAAACCTCTGCAAAATGCAATAGTTTTGCTTTCCCACCCCCAAACACATAACTTACACACATGGCAGAATTGCAAATACTGTCAAAAATTAGGCAACATCAAAACTGGAAGTGATGTCAGGCACTTCCTGTTTCAATTCCTGCTGATTTTTCAGTGGATTGGATGGGGGTTCTAGAATGTTTCTAAAGTACATGGGGCCTCAGGGGACAAAACCACTGTATTTTGCAGCAATTTGAACCATGGAAGTGGATTGAAGGTTAAAAATCACCTGGAAAAATATTTTTTAAAAGAATTTTTACAGGGTCTGGGAGCTTTGGTGTACTGGTGCAACCAAGTGGAGGCTGCTACCCGCCTCTCAATTGCCCATTCCTGTACTACACGGTAACTTCGTAGCATAAATTCCTACCCACAGAATTACATATTGATCACATTATTAAACCATTATGTTGAATTGCAGTATTTTTTTTAATAATTTTATTATAGTTCCGACATATAAAAGAAACATTTCTCATTGTACATTTTAGTGAATTGTTACAGCTATCTTCCACACCTCTCTGGATTCCATTAACTGTTCTATCATTGACATGTTAACTTTATGCATTGCAATAAATTGTTATTATATAGATATAGTTCCTGCTTTTCAATCCAACTTTACATGTTCCATGATATTTCCCTGATTTTCTCCTTCTAGCTACGCATACTACCATGAATAACGTATTATTTACTGTGAAAACCCAACCCATATCCAGAACAATTTGCCATTCTTTGTTAGTGTCATCGTCTGATTTTCCTTTTAGTCTCTGAGAGACTATATCTGCATTTCGATTTTCATTAAATGTTGCCCACCATTGCTCTATTGTAGGTATTTGCTCAGTTTTCCATAACCTTGCATATTCGATACGAGCTGTTGTGATCATATACAATATTATTCTCCAATATTTTTTTACAACGGTTCCATCTAACATATGTGTCATATTTAATAAGTATAATTCAGGTGTCTTATCGAATTGAACCCTCAGTATTGTACATATCATATTATGTATTTCATTCCAATACTTTTTAGCCTTAGAACATGACCACTTGAATTGCAGTATTGAGCACCTGAATGCATAGCTGAATGTGTCACTAAATACACAACCACATACATCATGGCATCGCATGCACAATTCCACTTCCACAACTTTGATCTGAATGCAGATATTCTGCATCATACAAATAATGTCCAACAAATTACATAGTGGGACTTACACATATGTAAAACACTGAGAGGACCATAGTCACTATTTGCTGTTTTGTATGTATTTTTAAACAAATCTAACCTCACCTTCCACTTCAAAAGAAGGAAATCCATGTATAAGATCAGAAAAATACAGATTCAAAATATATCCAACCAAAAGTAGCATAAGCAATGATAGCTCATGGGTCAAACTGTAAAATTAAATTTTAAAAAATCTGCTGATGAACACATGATGTTTTATATCCATGCATCCCAATGGATATAGATTTATGCTTTTTTGTTGTTCTGTTTTTCTGTGCTTTCAAGTCGTTTCCAACTTATGGTGACCCTAAGTCAAATTGATTATGTGGGGTTTTTTGCAAGAGTGTGTGGTGTGCTCAAGGCCACTCAGGGCATCTCCATGGCTGAGTGGGGACCTCCCAGAGTCTTAGTTCATCATTCAAAATACTATACCACACTGGCTCTTAAAAAAGGAGAATTGAACTCCCAATACCTGGATCAAAAAGCAAATCACTAACCCACTGGGCTATCCCAGCAGCTTCATACTTTTTCAGGTCTTGCTAAGGAAGAAATTCTGCAGTTGAGTTGCTGCTGTTGTTAACTGCTGTCAAGTCAACTTCAGCTTATGGTAACACTGTGGATGAGAGATCTCCAAGTTACCCTGTCCTCAACTGCCCTGCTCAGGTCTTCTAAGACTCGGGGCTGTGACCTCCTTGATTGAATCTTTCAATCTGTTATCTGGTCTTCCCCCTTTCCTACTGCCCTCTGCCTTACCGAACATTATTGTCTTTTCTAATGGGTTACGTATTCTCATGATATATCCAAAGGACAACAGCCTCAGTTTACTCATCTTGATTTATAGGGAGAGTTCAGGTTTGATTTGCTCCAGGACCCATTTATCAGCCTTTTTAGAAGGTCCCAGTATCCATAGAACTCTTTTCCAGCACCACATTTCAAATGAGTTGGTTTTCTTCCTATCAGCTTTCTTCACTGTCCAGCTTTCACAGTCTTACATAGAAAGTGGAAATACAATGGCATGGACAGTCCTATGTTTAGTATTCAATGATGTGTCTTTACACTTCCAGATCTTGTCTAGTTCCTTCATAGGTGCCATTCCAAGTTCTAGTCCTCTTCTGATTCCTGGACTGCAGTCTCCATTCTGATTCATGACTGAACTATTTCTCCATATTCTGTCCTGACAGTAGTTTCTTGTCCTGAGTACAAGACAATCAAATGTTGTAGCATAACCATTTCTTTAAGAGCAATCCACAGTTTCTCCTGATCTACCCAATCAAAGGTTTTGATAAAGCACAGGCTTTTTCTTCTGAAATTCTTTGGTGCGATCTATTATCCAGTGCATGAAAACTAGTGCCTCATTTTCTAACGTATGATCCCCACTGCCTCTCCCTTTCCTGAACCCAGCTTAGAAATCTGGCATTTTTTGCTCCATATATCATAAAAGTCTTTGTTTTAGAACTTCAAGCATTACCTCACTTGTATGGGAAATTAATGCAATGGTCCTATAGTCATTGCAATCCCTCGTGTCCCCTTTCTTGGGGATACAAATGTATATTGAGTGTTCCCAATCTGTGGACCATTCTTTAGTTTTCCATAGTTGTTGACAGATTTTAGCTAGGACTAGAGTAGATTCAGACTTTGTAGTTTGAAGTCACTCTGTTGGTATGCCATCTGTTCCTGGTGATTTGTTTCTCCCAAGTGCTTTGAGTGCAGCTTCCACTTCACTTTCAAAAATTGCAAGTTCATCTTCAAATGCTTCTTCCTTGACCAAAACAGTTGTCACTTCATCTATTTTATATAGTTCTTCTTTCTATTTTTTCCATCAGCTTTTTATTTCTACTTAGTCATGTATAGTGTTCCTGCTGGTCATATAGCATTCTCACTCTTGCTTTAAATTTCCTTTTGATTTCTCAGATCTTGTGGAAGAAATCTCTTATTCTTCCTTTTTTGTTGCCAGCTTCTATCTCTCTGCATTAGTTATTTTAGTGATTCTCTTAGTCTTGGATTAGTTACATTAGTGGGTATTCTCTGAAGTCTTATTATTTGGTCAGACTTTGTCATGCCCTGCCTCCAAAGCATGGACTCTGACTCAGAGTCTGAAACAGAGGGCATGCCAGAAGCTGAAACAGAAGGCATGCCAGGGCCTGCTGTACACAGAGAGGTTATAGTGCTGGAAACAGAAGAGGGGATGGTGCCAGCTCCAACAGAGAGTCCTGCCTCTTCAGATATAGAGGAACACTTACCTTGACCCAGCTTCGCAGTGCACAGGCAGCAAAGAGAGAGCTAGTGTCGCTCTTTCAGGATTTATAACCAGCAACAATCAATCAAGTCTCAGCTGCATTAGGCTCGGGAACTATTTAGCTGGCGTCCTTCCCTTCCAGGAGTTGTCAGAGCTTACCTGACCTGCTACCTTGCTTGATGCCTTGACAAATGCTCGGATTATCACTGGACATTCCCTTGCTGTGAAACCCTGCTGGACTTTGTTTACGTTGGACTTTATTTATGACTCCTTGACTACTGCCTGGAAGTAAGTAACAAGCTGGGCGATTTTCAGTTTGTTTTGTTTGATTTGTCAGCTATACCAGGACTGAGATAGGACAGACTTTGCATTATATCCTTTGACTGCTTTTGCCACCTCTGTCCTCACTATTAGTATAACTTCATTTATTCTTAGATTTTCATTTCCTAGGTAAAACCCTGTGTAATTATCTAACTCAAAATGTCCCATTCCTGTCCACTTCAGCTAACTCATCCCAAGTATTGCAATGTTTATGTTTTATTTCTTGTTACTAGCTTCCTCTGATTCATGCTTCTCACATTCTATAATATGTGTTGTGCAGCGTCAGACTTTCCTTTCACCTCTGAGCATGACCATAGCTGAACATCCTTTCAGCCTGAGTTCATCTTCATTATTAGCCAGAGTGGTACTCACAGTTGTTCTCTGCTCTTCTCCAGTAGTTCATTGAGTGCCTTCTGACCTGGGAGTGTCTTCTTCTGACACTATGTCTTGTTTCATTTTGGATTGTCTCATCAGGTTCTCATGGTAAAAGATATTCAAAAGGAGCTTCTTGTGCTTCTTTCTGTGCAGTATTAACAAGTATTAACTATGTAACACTGCCATTGTTTCTGAGAGATCCTCTGCCAGTGCCACCTCCCACTATTGCTGCTGTCTAGCAGCTGTTTGGCACATTTAGTCTGCCTTCTCAGCAAAAGCCTATATGACATGGGAGAGCTTACTAGCATAACCACTACCATCAGCACAGCCTACTGCCTCACAGAAGTTCCACCCCTATGGAAGCATAGTGACCTGGTGAGTGGCTTGCTGTACAAGTAAGCAAATCCCCACATTCTGCATCCATGTTCTAACAGATTCTTCTTCATGGGCACAGTGGTACCCAGTGAATGGATAAAGGGATTCACATGGGAGAACATATCACTCCACATCATATACTGGATTCATACCATACAGGTGAATCTTTTCCAATATATTTCAATGCTTGGGAAATCTACATCAGTTAAATCTATGCTTGCCGTGAAACTCTTGTAGACCTAAGAGCCCTGGCTTTATGTCTGGAGGGAGAGTGACATCAGTAGAGCAAACCAGTAGAACCAACTCATTGGCTGTTTGATATAGTAAGGCCTATAGTTCAAATCAATTGCAGAAGTTTGAATCAATTCCAGTTCTTGATCCTTTTACCAATTCCTCCTGGAAACTTAGCCCAATAGGTTTCCACAAGAGCAATTTCCCATTCTGTTTTACAGCTGTGCTCTGCTGAAGAGAGCACAATGTGCTGTGCCTTTGCCGTTGCATGTTTCTGTTCTGATTTTTCACGCCTGATTATTGAAGCTGGATTTTACTATTCACCCAATAAAAAAAGAAAATTGTGCTATTAGTGAGTGAAATGTTGATCAGCCTTTCAGGTAAGGGACCTGGGGAAAAGAGTACATGAAGGGGAGAGAACGAGAAAGAGAAGTGAAATGAAACTAAGAAAGAAAGAGTCTTCACACAGCAAAGAAAGGAGCTAAGAAAAGAGGAAAAGAGCCCTAGAAAGATGCCAGACAAAGTAGTCTTCTCCCCACTTGGTGTTCTTTTGGACCACAACCCCCTATCCCCAGAAAACTAGGATCATGGAAGCTTCTGATAAAGGGAACTGTAGTCAAATATACCTAGGATTTGCAGAGGTCAGAGCAAGATGGGGGCTGACATCCTACACTGCAGTTACAGATTCATAATTTAATAGATATTTAATAGATTTAAATATAAATTTAATAGATATTTAATAGATATAGATATAGATACGTAACTATTCCATATTCAGCCATGCTCCATATTCACAGTTGTGACACTGCTGCCACAAAGCTGCTTCAACAGTCAGCTGCTGCATCAAATGAAGGAGGTTTGTTCTGCTGGCAGTCAGGACACAACAATGTGACAATTCCAGCCCCCTCCCATCAGCAGTTTGTGGTGGGATGAGCAGTTTTGACCAGGACCCTGCTCCTGATTATTACACCAGAGATTGATGGGGGGGGGGACTGAAATGTCAATCTACTGCACACCAATTGGCAGCAGAATAGACCTCCATTGCTTACTGCAGTGGCAGGATGTTTTGGGCAGTCAGGTCAGGAGACCAGATGCAAATGCACATTCATAATTATATCTGTTGGATCTTGATGTTGATGTTGGATCTTGGCACACATCTATAAAGGGACAGAAAAGGGAAGCCCACATAATCAAGGGACCAGAGCAACTCCTCCTGAGAAAATGCTGTTTAGCTCAGAAAACAGGCAAATAAGGGGAGACAGGAGAAGTATGTCAGGTATAGCATGGTGTACAGACTGTCATAAGACAGAACCTGAAGTCATCCACTGAACCTGAATGGTAGGAGGATCAAGACAGGAAAAAGTACGGTAAGTACTTCTTTGCACAGTGCCTAATTAAACTGTGGACGCCACTGCCACAGAATGTAATCACGGCTATGAATTTAGAATTGGATGAATGCATGAAAATTAGGGCCATCAGGGGTTTCTAGCTAAGAATACTACACATCACCTACATTGTGAGAGTCAGTATGCCTCTATGTACCAGTTGCTGAGCACTTAAATAGGCAAGGGTATTGCAGTCATGTCTAACTTCTTGTGAGTTAACAACTGGTCATTCTGTGCACAGAATTTTGACTGAGATGAGCTTTTAATCTGACTCAGTATGATTCTTCCTATGTTCTTGTGCAAGTTCTTTTCTGTTCCTGTCATGAAAGTAACTGAACAGGTAATCTATAGGTAAAGCCTTCTCTATTAATATCACATAGACATGGTACTCAAAGTAATGGTCCATGAACCAGTGGAAATGACTTGAAGGCACACCACAACAAAAATGAAATTTTCCTTTTGTTCCCCATTCTGTTGTAGCATTGCAGAAAGAGGGGCATTGAAAATCATTCATATCTAGAATATTCGCTCTGTTTGCATTCCCTTTGTCACTTTGCCTGACCCTTTTCTTTGGATGTCTAAATGTTCTTTCTAAATGCTTGACTGAAGTTTTAAGTTTCTGCTATGCTAAGAATTTAGTAAGCAAAGAAAGATTTGGGGACAGAATTCTTAATTGGGGGAGCAATGACCTTGTTTCGTCTCCCCAGCTGCACTCCTATTAGGGAAAGAGTGAACAGAGGTATATTACAGATACACATACACTTTAGAGGAGATGCAGCTGTTAGCAGCATTCACCCACCTTTGTGAGCCTCACAGTACCAAACCGCTCTCCATCACTCTGGTTGGGCAGAAAGCATTTTGGTACCTTGAGCCTCCCAGTTTCTAAAGCCATCACAAAGCCCAACCAGTGACAAGAGTTGCCAGAGCAAAAAGAGGGTCTCCCCACAACACACACACACACACACACACACACACACACACACACAGACTTTGTTCTACTTATTTAAAAAAAAAAGCTCCCTTCTTCATTTAAGTGCAGACATGAAACAGTATCTCGGTTTCTTTGTGTTTCTCCAAATTCTGCCTGAATTCTTATCCCATTCTTTATTCCTATCAGGGTACAAGGCTTTGATTTTGATTCTAGCATGGACACTGTAAGAATATTAGATATGATTTTTCCCCCTGAGGTATGCAATTTTGTACACCTTCCCCCTTGACTGAAATGTGTTTGTACATACTTCTCACGTACATGGATTTTTAGCTGTTTGCTTTTTTAAATGTGTGATATTTTATCTTTTTCAAATGGGTTGCAAGCTTCAGAACATCTGAATTGTCAAGGCAAGGTGCTTTTTGTCTCACAAGGATAGTCTTGAGCATTTCACCTTCAACTGAATTCTTTTCCATTCCTACTTGTAAGTCCTTCGCTATTGGTTGCCATCTTCCATTGTTTCCTGTTTCTCCCTCCCTCCCTCCCTCCCTCCCTCACACACACACACACACACACACACACACACACACATTCCTTTGATAACTAACAGCAGTACATTCTATCGTGCCTCTTACTGCTCCAGATGCTTGTTTCATTGCTGGCTGGCTGGGCTTTCAGAAGCCCCAGGCAATTTGGACCTATTTTCAGCAGGTAATTATTTAGTCCTCTGAGACTGAGAGCAACCCAGTAAGTGAATCCAGATGTTGGATGCAGAAAAGAAAATATAAGAAAACAATTAAGAGAGGCCTGTTTGCTAGCTGAAAAGCACTATGCCCCATCTAGCCAGAACCAGCTTCCTTTGCACAAGTCCATGAGAAGACCTTCCTTTGTGCAGGGACAAGGAACATGAGACAAAAGCAAGAGACTCTGGTTCCAATAAGGCTGCCACCTTGCCAAAAGGACCTCTCACTCCATTTCAGATGCATGTTTGGTTTGGCCCTTGTACCTAACTGGCAAAGTTCAAGGACTGCTGTGACACACTATTGTGCTGGCACAGCAGTTTCTGGTCCCTGCAGTGGAGATCAGTTAACAAACACCAAAGGAGCAGGATGGCCATATATTTCAGATCACAGAGGACAATCCTTTCTTTGAACAAGCCTCAGTCTTTAAATATCTGAATAGCTGTTGCATAGAAAATAGAACAAGCTTGCTCTCAGTTGTTCCAGAGGCCAGGATCCAAACCAATTTATTCAAATTACAAGAAAGGAGATTCTGGCTAAACGTTAGGAAGAACTTTCTGAGGATCAGAGCTGTCTGAAAGTGGAATAGGCTATCTGAAAAGGTGGCAGCTTTTCCTTCATAGGAGGCTTTTAAAGAGTGTTTATATGGCCACTTCTTCAGAGTGCTTTAGCTGTGGATTTCTAATAACAGGGGTCAGACTAAATGGCCTTTGAGATCCTTCCCAAATGTATGATTATATGATTCCATGATATTACTGTTTTGAAGCTTTGTCCACTGCAACTCTAATAGAAAAGTAAAGAACCACACTTATATTAAGAGCAGGGAGTTTTAAATTACCCATCCACAAGTAGCCAAAGGACTAAATTAGCTTCCACCATGGATAATCTCCATTTTGGATCAGATACCAGGAGCTAGTATGGCTTAACTGGTGAAAAATGATTTAATTGGCAAAATATATTAATTGGCCTTGATATAAAACATGCCCTGCTATGGCTGCATGGCCAAGCTAGACAAGAGGAAAAGACTGGCTGAACACATGTATTGTGAATTAAGTCAGAAAACACCTCTAGGCTTAGCCAGATCATAGTCAGGAAATCACCAGGAAACTACAGAGATAATAGGCTTTAGCCTATTAACAACTCTGCCTTTTGGACAATAGCTACTGGGAGACTTCCACCAAACTGCTGATTGTCTTGACTCCTCTTCCCCTGACTACACAAATCTCTCCTTTGTCCTAAAACCTGTCTGACAAGCACCAAGCTATCAGGGTGACCATTGGCCCTTTGTAACCAAACGCTAAGGCCATTAGCCCATTCTGGACCTCATTGTCCACTCTGCAAACTTCATTGTTTACTTGGCCAGAGAGCCATTTACACCTTTGCCCTCCAGACAGAAATCTGGTATATAAACCTCTCGTTTTGGCTAGTCAACTCACAGTACACTGATTGCTGGTTGCCACTCTGAGTCCTGATTGTGTACTGTTCTTAGACATGAGTCTAAGCCATTTCGCTGCTTCTTCGCTGCTGTTCTAGATTGGTAAATATCACCAACTACACCCTGAAATCTCACTATCTAAAACCTTCCTCCCTTTTCCTGTTAACTTTGTGTGATTTTGTGACTAGAGCTTGTGTGTGCATGATTAATTCCCCCAATAAAACACAATTAAGTTCACTTTTGGATCTCTGACTGGTTCTTCCCCGCAGAAATACTGGTAAATATTGGTATAAAAGATCTCATTAAGTTACCTCTCCCTCCATAGGCCTCCTAATTTGAGCTAATACTTCCCCACCTTTGCATGGAGGTACTGGCATTAGACTCCTGAGTCACCCACGTTGTGGGGTAACAGTTTGCATTGTACATTTCTTTAAATTATAGCCATTATTTCCAGGCCTTCATCCATAAATGTAAACTACCAAATGCTACCTTTGTGCACAATTTGTGGATTCTGTTTATTCCTCTCTTGTTTGGTGATGTGGACATGGCCAGCCTAAAGGGGAGAGGGAACCCACAGTGAAAAGAGCTGCTGTGCTGTTATGCCCCCTCCACAAGCACACATTTCTGGTTTTCCCAGAATCACACTCAATAATTATTTCTGAGCCCAGCTCTCCATCTCCCCAATGTATTGTTTGCATCTGTCATATATTTGCAGATGGTTATCTCATGTCCTTTTAGTCACTGCTTAATGGAGCTAAATATACTTCTTTTATGTGTTGCTCATAAATCAGTCTCTTTCATCCCAAACTTTCTTCATATTTGTTACTCTTCCATAGATATTCTCTGATTTCAGCTCTAAATTTCTGGTGAAGCAGTGAGAAATTAAAAGCTGTATAGAAGAGGCTGCCTTAAGTGGTGTGCGGCTACCCAAATTTCCACCCTTGCTTACTAATAACTTCATGTCTGAGTTGCTGCCTGATACTACCTTCAGTAAACAAAGGCGGTTTCTGCACTATACTGTAAAAGTGCTATTCTTCCACTTTCAGCATCCTGTGGAATTCTGGCGTTTGTAGTTTACTGAGGCCCAAAAGCTTTCTGGCTGAGAATTCTAAAGGCCCCTCCCTAAACTGCAAACCCCAGGATTCCATAGGATGTTGAAAGTGGGATAATAGCAGCATAACATGTAGTGTGGAAGTGGCCATTGTCTCTGACAATGTAGCACTTTTTTATGAAGTCTTTTACAACTGCCTGACACTGCCCACCCCCACCCCCCGCACTTTCCTCATTGTCTTCTGGCTAGATGGAAGCAGGATCAGCACTGGAAGGATAGTGAAGGGGGGCTAGAGAAACACAAACCTTGGTTGTCAGATCACAGTACTCATGTCTGCAGTAAACACTGCAATAAAGCATAAGCAGAGAAGCAATGGGATTCTACTCTATCTGATTCTGCTGTACCTGTGTGTGCCTGTCTAACATAGGTAAGATAAACAACAGCTGTTTCCCGAATCTCGTACTGAGCATGCATGAGCAGAAAAAAAATGGGGGAACGCAGATAAGCTTGCCACACCAGTTATCTCTAGTGTTTTCTTTTTAAAAAATAGATCTGTAAGTTAGGTCACCAAAATGGGAATCATAAGAAAAGTGGAGTTTGGTTGGAAGGTGGGGAATCATGCCTGGATTCATTCTGGAAGAAGTTTTTAAGTGGTCTCTGAAAGATTCAAATGGTTTCGTTTACTTAAGCAAAGATCAACCTGAGCTGGTTGTTTCATTTATCATGAACACATTGTTAGTTTTGGATAAAAAGTTCACTGAAATGTGTTGATCCCCACTTTACACTCTAACCTAAGAACAATGTGTGAAAATTTTTATGTGTCAGAATAAACAATATCCACTACAGTTTAGCAGTGGGGTGCAAAGTGAGTTCAATGAGAAACAGAGAATTTAGTTTGGGGTCTACAACCTATGTGTGAATCTTTGGGTTCTGGCTGCTGCCTTTCAAAAGATGACAGCTGTTAAGTAGTAAGTTGTGATGCTCAAGTATTTAATCTTTGTGCATGTTTGTAAATAAGTTCACAGACATAGCAAAATTCCACAAGTTTTCAACAACCTTTAATCACAACACTTCATGAGAAACAACAATGCTCCTCTAACCAAAAATTGGGAAAGCCACAGGTTCTAGGAGTTGTAAAATTTCTTAGCTCTGCCTTTAACAAAGCTTGGATTTAGAAGCAGAGCTAGAAGAAATGTTGCCAGCTTCAGCACAGAACATGGTAAAGAGAGACATGAATACTTTTCAAATGACTGTTTGTATATACAATAAGCACTTGTTACTGGTAGCATTGTAGTGACAAAGCCTGATTGCTATTTTATGGAAGAATATTTTTATTTTATTTTATTTTTTACACAGCTTCAGTATATCTGCATACATAAGATAATAAGATAAGATAAAGATCATAAAGATCTGCATAAGATAAAATTTTATCTGCATTGGTTCTTGTACCCTTTCAGCGTTTTGCAGAGTTTCTAACTACATGTATGTAATCCATGCCTATTTGTTTGCAAGTAAGTCCACTGCGAATGTACAAAGAGAAATGTGTAGCATACGAGGGACAGGGCTTAGAGCTGTTATCCTATTCCATCCATGTGTGTATGTGTATGTGTGTGTGTTTGTTTTAAACAACTACTAACAGAATGGTTCAATTATCAGTCCTGCTTAGGAGTATAGTTTAATTTTTATATAACATACATATCATTCAACTGTTAGTGATTGTTTAGTATGGTGTTTTAGAGGCCTGTTGTGGTGGTTGTTCTGTATGTGTGTTTGTTTTTTTGCAAGCTTTTGAACACCAAAAAAAAACAAAAAACAAAACAGTGAAACGAGAAAAAAATTAAAATAGGGAAAGGGGACATGGAAAAGATGAGGTCAAGGTATTTTGGGCATAGACTGCCTTTTTTTTTCTGTTGTACATGTTGGTGTTGATTTGAAATGCTACAGATACAAGCAAAAGTATTCATGAATAAAATAAAAAATCTGAACATATCACCATTCTAGATCTCCAGTAAGTCTGCCTTTAGTAGAGATGTAATTTTCAGTAAGTTTCTCATCAAAAGAAGCAATAAGTAAAATTAATAATTTTCTTCCTAATCCAGGAAAGGCTTTAAAAACCACACAGTTTTCAAAGCCTATTCACAATTCAGGCTATAGTCTATGAAAAATTCACACATGGTTGTTTTGCACAGAAAACAGCATTTTCTGTGTAGACAATGATATTTCTATGCAGAAGTATTATTTCCTGCTCAGAAAAAGTGGTTTCTTGCATTGAAAAATGTCATTTCTGATGCAAATAAACCATCTGCAAATTTCCCACAGAATAAATCCCAGTTACAACATTTTCTGCACAGGAAACAGCTTTTACGCACAGGAAATAATTTTTATGCATAGAAAATGCTAAAAATGCTGTTCTGTGCACAGAATATGCTGTTCTCTAAGGAAGACAACCATATGGGAAATTTCACACAGAATAAGTCTCAAGCTACAAGGATTCTTGTCAGTCAAGAAGTCTTCTTATAAGGATTTCTCAACACTTAAAAAACATATTTTTGATTATTTTCTAATACTTTTGATTCCTGGTGTTCAGGTTTATGTGGAAGGGGAGTATTTCACAAGGAGGTGCTTAATAGCTCCTTCTACAGTGTACAAAAAGGGACATACATGCACAAAACCTCTGGTTACAAGAAGGTAAATTAACAGGATTCTAGCCAGAGCGTGTTTATCATGGCAGGATATTTTAAAGAAATATACATGTACATGCACAGTGTGTATTAAGGACAGATTAGTCTTCAGTTTCTCTTTCTCCCACACTGAATTTTGTTTTAAAAAAGCTTTTTTGTGTTTTAAGTGTATGAAAAATTTGTGAATTTTTTGAAAAAAATCTCATAAAACAAATTCAATTAAATTCTCAGTGTCAACCATCTATGCAAAGAACTACTAGATACCTCTTTGCACACCACCTTACAAAGTACTTACATTGACCTAACCAAGGGTTAGATCAACATAGGCCACCAATAGGATTCAGGCCAATATATCCCTGTATTAGTTTTCTAGCAACATGTTGCCGAAAGGATCACAGTTGCCTGGTTCTGTCAGTCTGCCATCTGACAAACAAAGATCCTTTAGCTTTCTACGATGAACCAGCCATCAGAAACTGTTGTGTTATGTCCACGATACCTATGGACTGCCAGACATTTTCTTTGCCATATGGTGTTGCCTGGAATATGTTTGCTGGGCCAAATGAAAGAATGGTATCTTTTGTTTAAGGAATATCAGTTGCTTAGCTCTATGCAAAGGTGGAGGGAAATGTGAGGAGAAAGCACATAAATTGTGGAGAAGGATGACAAGAAATTCACCTTGCATCTACGGCTGTCAGTTTTTGTCACCTATATGCTTTCTTGCTGAAGTCCATTTGACGTCAGCTTTAGGAGGAGTCAAAGTAGACCTCTCATTAGGAAAGTGGCTTGTGAGAGGAGTGACAGAACAAGACTCTGGGAACACTCAGAGCTGAGGGGGAAGACAGACTGCCAAAGGATCAGTTTCGTTAAGGTGAATATCAACAAAAAGCCCATTCTGAGCTGACACGTGTCTGTCAGAGCAACCTGTGCATCCAAGACAGAACTGACAGGGAGCCAAACAGACTCATTAGAAAGGCTAAGAAGAGAGGCCTCCTGCTGAAAAAGGAAGAGATTTCTCTTTTCTTCTACAGGCTGGAACACTTTTCTGCCTGTTCATTTATCTTCTTTTCCAAAACAAGTCACTGAAGAGGATTGGAAATAAATAGCTGGATGCCACTGCAGACTAGGGCTGCCATATCTCAGTGCCTGGCCCTGAGTCTCCAGTTTTCACAAATCATGTCCAGGCAGGAAATAAGGGTGCAAATTCTCCAGTTTTGATGGGCTCAGCTCCAGTTGAAAAGAAATTGCTATGTGCAAATCTCCAGCTCAGTTAGTGAAGCAGCAGTTTCCTACAATTTGCAAAACTCAATTCATTTGTTGTTGGAACTTACAAAGATTCTCTGGGAAGGTGGTATGTATTAATTAGCTTCCTTATTCCCTCCCAGTCATTGTGGCACCAAAGGATCACCCTTCACTCACTCTGCATCCATCTTCTGCAAGTTGGCTAGATTATATTTGACCTGCCTCCCTAAGTAGGTGAGAAGGAATAATCCCTTCATTTTGGCTTGATCTGTGAACAGACCTTTAACATTTCTCTTACAGAAAAATGTGTGCATATGTGTGTGTTTGAATGACAAGCTGTGAGCAACTGTGGTTAGTACTAAACACACATAGCTTAATGACATCACCAGGTTGATCATCATCCGAGGTCTCAGCTTTTGGCCTAAAAACCTCAAGGCCTGACACAATCTTGAATTGGCAACCCTACTGCAGGCTCCTATCTGACCAAGGGGAGGCCTCATTTAACAGTATTGGACTAAGCCCCACACCTGCCACTTGGACCACAGGCCACTGATGTCTGGGTCATATTAGATATGGCCACCTTGCACGGAAGTATTAAGCTATTGTTAAGGATGGAATGAGGGAGCAAAAACTGACTGACCAGACACAATCCAGAGCAGCCATCCAGATTCTGACTCCTTCTAGATATGTTGGATTATAGTTTCCATAATCCCCTATCCAGCATCTGTTGTAGTCTGAGACATCTGTAGGCCACCAGGCTGGGGAAACCAACCCTGCTGAAGCATCATTCACATGATGAGGATTTGAATAATAGCATGTGCCATTTTGATTTTCCACTTCCAGCACAAAATGTCTGGCAATCCATTAATGGCAAGCACTTTCTCTCTGCCATACTTCCCCAAGTTTATGAGTGGCTATACAGGAAAAGGCTAAAGACTTTGCAGCCAATAACAACTGAACCTAGTCTACAGTCTGTGCTCTTTTTCAACAACTCTTAGCCATCAGTCAATGCCAATTCAGAGTCAAAACAAAGGCAAAGGAATTACATCAGGGGCCCATTTATATGACAGAATTATAGTACTGTTATTCCCACTTTAACTGCCATAGTTCCCACCTATGGAATTCTGGGTTTTATAGTTTGGTCAGGCACTGGAGCTCTCTGGGCAGAGAATTCTAAAGGTCCCACTCTAAATTGCCAATCCTAAGTTTCCATAGGATGAGACTATGGCAATTGAAGTGGCATAATAGTCCTATAAGTCTACAGTCCAAATGGCCTACAGGTAGAAAAGTGTTACTGAGAAAGACTCCCAAGTAGGGAGTCTTTATAGCAATTCCAGCTTGAAGAACATGCAAGCCAGTCTAGAACATGGAAACTCTTGTTAACCAGAGAGCCGTTCTCAACTGCTGTATAGGGCAACCACACTCAGAGACATGGCTTCTTGGTTTTTAACTGTGGCAGATTCATGCAAATGGGAATTAACCTGGCATTAAGGTGGCTTGCACGTTGCCCCTAGCAGCTTTCTGGGAACATGCACTTTTACTGATACAATGCTGTTATTGGCAGAGGCACCTATGCACAAAATAAATGATATGGACTCCTTGTAATACTTTAGAGTCCATAAGCACCTTGTCAAACCAAGTGGTAAGCACTTTGAACTGTGGATGAGAGGAGTCAGGCAGACCTCCTATCAAAATGTGAACCTTCAGGACATCTTGTTCCCACAGCTGGTGTCCCCCATCTCTGTATAGCTCCCTTGTCTCTAGATCAGTAACCAAAGAGCCTCAAACACCTGTAGGGAACTCATGTTCTCTATGCACTAGGAGTTTACAATCTTGCAAACAGTAAATAAAAGAAAAAAGTGCAAGAAATACTAGTATTGGCACCCTATATATTCCGCTATACTTTAACACAGCTGACTAATAAATGAAAGAATAAGTAAATGAACAGATAAGCAAAACTAAGACTGACATTCTTATAGTGGCATAAGTTATGCTATGCATGTGGGGCAAAGTATTCGCCATAGCACAACAAATATATTCTGCTGACTCTGATGGAAGTGGGATTGCACATTGTGTTTGTGTATTGTGATTGTGCATTGCACATTACACAACAGCACCCAATCATTGGCATGTGTCGCACAATGTTCTTATTCTGCATGGGTGTTGTGTAGTGCTGGTGCAGTGTGTCTCCACCTATGGAGATTTATGCTACATTTGGCCTTCTATATGCACTAGGGTTAAGGGCTGCAGGACCTCCACAAAAGTGGACAAACTGCAAACATCAAAATGTTTACTTGTGTCTGTGGGAAGGAGTCAAGGTATGGTGAAGAGAGCAGCACCCAGAATCCAAACCAGGCCAGGGAAAGGAATGGGTCAGCCTGGTGGCCCTGTGCTTCCTCTCTCCTTTTTTTCAGTGTGGTGAGGCATCCGAAGAGAGTTCCTGTTGGTTAGAAATCAGCATGCAAGCTGTCCGTAGCTGGCCAGCCAGCTGTTGGTGGAGGAAGAGGAAGGCCAGAGGTGGTTTTTTTAAAGGGATCCACAGCCTGGTTTGAGTCTCTGAGAGGCAAGATTCCCCCAGAAAAGAAGCACTTGAGATGGGGAGGCAGGCACTGGAGAAACTCACAAATAATAAAATCCATGAAAGTTAAACCCATGAACATGGAAGGCCAACTGTACACAGCGATGTTGGATTGCAACCTGTAGCAGCTATACGTTTATGTGTTATGTGTATATCCCTCTGTTCCTCAAAACAGCATACATGGCTCTCCCACTTTATCCTCAAAACAACCTTGTGACGAAGGTAAGAATGAGAGGAGGAGATTGGCCCAAAGCAATTCATTAAGTTTTGTGGCTGCAGGGGGACTTGAACTTGGGTCTCCTAGACTTCAGTCCCACCCTCTATCTATTATACAACACTGACTTTCACACTAGTATCATATTTTTCAGGCCTGTTTGATGCTAGCAGGCAGTCGGAGTGGTTTTGTATAGCTATCTTGGGCTATGGCCATAAAAACGTTTGTAAGTTTTATCTCCAGTGTGTTTTTTTTAAGAAGATCAGATACTTGAACAAGATGGATGAGCCTCAGGGTGCCCTGCTTGCCTTCTTGGTCCTCTATGATCTGTCAACACTGGCAGGGTCAGAGAGGGGAAACAAACACCTTGAATGTGACCTTTGCTCATCACAGCCTGGCTCACTTTTCTAAGTCCAAAGGAACTTCCATGTCTACATCAAACAAGCCCAGGAAGTATGGGGACAAGAAGGAAACCCAGATACTGCTAATACTGCTGCAGCATTGTTTAGCTCTGCTTTCTTCTCTTTCACTCTAGACTTTCCTCACCTCTGGTGCAATAAACCTACTAAACCTAAAATACTCCAAACCTACAGGCAGTTGCTCGTATTCTTTCTTCTTCCCTAGCTCCCTAAATCCAAATTTGTTACCAAGGAAACCCAAATGCTACAGTAAGAAAAAAAAAAGCAGACATTGCCCTCAAATAAAGGAAGTGAAGAAAACAGTTTGATTTTATAGTTACTCTTTTCACCTATAACTCTTATTTTTTGTTAGCGTCAGTCATGTTCCTGCAAAATATGGATACTTTGTGCAAGAACAGAGTGGTGTCAAGAAAAGAGAGGAATATATAATTAATGCATACAGCAAAGACAGGGCATACATGGTCCTCCAAACATTGCTCTGTAATGCCCAGAATTCTTCACCATTGGCAATGCTGGCTAGGCTGATGGGAGCTGTAGCCCAACAATATCTGGAAGACCACACATTCCCCATCCCCTTCTGTACACTGTACATGAACCTAGTTTGCTTGTACCTATGGGATCTTGTATCTGTGAGAGTTTTCCCCCATGGCCAGTTCACTATCAAAGCACACAAGATGTCTTTCATGATGAGTGCATAGTCCATAGGGTAGATAAGGTTCTAGCTCCTATGAGATTCAAGAGGAAATTTCCTACAGCTCAGGAGTTACGGGCCTTTGTTTTCAAAAGCACAAAGAACAACCTTGTCCATTTAGCTCCCTTGTGTGACAATTAATAACCATCTCTGCTGTCAGCAGCTGGTGGATCCATTACAGGAGCCCCATCTGACTTAGCAAGAACATCCTTGTGCTGGTATCTAAAAGCTTTCCGTTTGCTCTCTCTCCTGAGAGACAGCAAACCTGAGTGAAAGATGCTGTAGGCAAGCTGAAGCTGGAAGGGACAGGAAAGACCCTCCCCAACACACCATACTGTGTCATGGAGTTGGCTTCTCTGTGATTATATTTGCAAAATGATAACACAAATATTCCATGTGACTGCCAGTTTGAAAAGCTGTTAGCTACAGCAAGCCTGAAACAGAGCTTGAAACCACTCCTGCTTTGGATGACATTTCCCAGAATTCCCCCAGTCAACATGACTATGCTGGCTGAGGGATTCTGGGAGTTATTTTCCCAAAAAAAAAAAAAGGGGGGGGGATCAGTTCTATGTGAATTGAAGCACAAGCCAACATGGAACAGTGGTCTGAATATTGCAATACAACTTTTGTATTACATCTTGTTTTAGCTATTTTGTTCTAAGTTATATTGTACACTGCTTTGAGTCCCATTTTGGAAGAGAGCTGGGATATAGATAAACAAATAATAAAACACTGGGAAACCAGGGTTTGAATCCTCACTGAGTCGTGGAAACCCACTTGCTGACGTTGGACAAGTCATATTCTGCCAGACTTAGAAGAAAGCAACAGCAAACTGCCTTTAACAAATCCTGCCAAGAAAACCCTAAGATAGGACTGCCATAAGTTGACATTGAGCTGAAAACACAAAACAACAACAAACCATGAACTAACATACTGGTCCTTCTGGAGGAAATAAAAATGTCTGAAAAACACATCAGCAAGTATCAGCAAATCATGCTTTCTCAGCTTTAAAGGAAGGCAATGTAAATCTCTGCTGAGTAAATCATCTGCCAAGAAATGTCTAGGATAGGGTCACTGTGTGCTGGAGTCACCTTGAATGCACGTAACAATGGCAATGGTTCCAGACTCTGACCAGAAGAAGAGTTCTTTTTTCAGTACCTGCAGTGATTCTGTGTATATTCATAAACCTTCCTCCTCCATAGGATATCTGGCTTTTTCAAAATGTGGAGCAAGGAGAAAAAGAACACCCTTTCACCTCCTCACCTCCACATGAGTGGCAGCTGTCTTACATCTCTGTAGTTGACATCTGTCTGGTACTAGAGGAATGCAACTGCCATGACAGATGATGCTTCTGCATGGAAAGCAAGAGACCAATGCCTCTTTCCTGGCTGAAAGGCACAGATTGCATCCCTGGGGTGTTCACATCATAACGACATCCCTTTTGCTTACTGCCATCCCATTCCCTGAGATGTCATTCCAGGTTAAAAAAAGAAAAAAGAAAAACAGCCAAGAAATGCTGAAGTGACTACTTCTGGAAAAGCACCTGTCCCCTTCCATCTGTCAGCCCAAAACAAACATAATGCTCTGATGTTTTTCTTAAACTCATTGGCCACTTTCCAAAAATAGCCATGCTCAAGTCAATCCCATTGATTGCAATGGGAGTTGTTCCCAAATTGATGTGTGTAGATTCTGAGCTCTAAGCATGCCAACATGTGCATCAGTCCAGTTCATTTCATTGGATTCAGGTAGATACCTGCAATGCTTGCAGATCTTGACTGTGTGTAGATACTTGCAATGCTTGCAGATCTTGACACAAAGATATTACCTCATTTATGGCCCATCTTTCATAAAATTAGATCCTAGGATCATCTATGGATCTAAAAGGTGGGATAGTCAAGCCAAATAAAAGGTGGAACTTCTCCACACAGCGAATAGTTAAAATTGTGAAATTTGCTATCACAAGATGTAGTGATAGTTGTCAACTACAATGGCTTTATAAGAGAATTAGACAAATTCATAGAGCTTGGGATCTTTCACAGGTAATAGTCACAGCAGCCATACATCACCTCTATATCAGAGGCAGCATGTGTCTCAAATCCAGTTGCCAGGGAGCAGCAGTTGATGTGGATGGGCATTATTGTATTCATGGGGCGCTTTCACACTGTGCAGTTGTAGCACTATGGTGCCACTTTAACTGCCATGGCTACATCCTATGGAATCCTTCAGTTTGTAGTTTGGGTGGGCACTAGAGCTGTCTTGTTCAGAATTCTGAATACCCCTCCCTACATTGAAATCCCATGATTCCATAGGATGCTGCCATGGTAGTTAAAGTGACATCATGAGCCATTTCGGCACTAGACTGTTATAGCACTATTATTCCACTTTCAACATCCTATGGAATCCTGGAGAGGGGGCTCTCCCTAAACTGGAAACCCCAGGATTCCATAGGATGTTGAAAGTGGAATAATAGCGCTATAACAGTCTAGTGCCGAAATGGCCATAGTGCTATAATTATATAATGTGAAAGGCCCTGCTTGTGGGCTTCCTCACTAGCTGACTTGGTTATGGACTAAATAGGCTTTGGGTGATGATATCATCTGATATCCCTCCCCCTCTTTTCCTCATTTCCTCTGAGCTTGACACTTCTAATGTTACACAGTGTCTCCTAGTAGTCCAGCAAGATCCCTGTAGACATACCCGAGCACTGCAAGAGGTCAGATTGGTAAGTTCACAAGACAGAGCTTTCTGTGTAATGGCACCTCAGTAGGGGAAACCCATTTAGAGAGAAATCATGCTGCCTTCTCCCCTTCCAATTTTCTGATAGGCAGTCAAGACTGCCCTGTTTTCTATAGCCTCTCCTCCTTAAAAGCAGGATTCACCTTTAGGTACTGTTTTAATTTTTTTTAAGGTTTTATAGACAATTGTTCTAATTTGTTTTTAAAGAATGTCATTCTCTGTTTATATGTATGGTACATTGCCCTAGGGGGCCCTGGAAGGCTGACAGATGATAAGCAAACAGACAAGAAAGCAAACAACATCTAAGATGTTTCCTGAATCACCCATTTCTTTCACCAGTCCATTCATATATTTCTTTCCATATTGCTGGAGTAAGAATGATGGGCTTTTGTTTTCAGTGGAGAAATGGGCCAGGAAAGAGGTAAGACTAGTAAGAGACTAGCCATTTACACTCTGCCAAAGAGGAGGAGGAGGAAAGAAGAGGGAAGGGGAAACGCCCTCCCCAAAAGAAGGAGTAAAAAGATGGTCAAAAAGGCAGAGATATGGCCCATATCTGTGGATGCAAATTTAGAAACAACTAGCGTATATACCTGGCATTGCCTGGAATTTTATTTTCTCATAGGTAATACTTGTTAGAAAGATTTGAGATCTTGTGTCTCTAATTCCCAAAACTGTCTTGTCCAGTATCTGTAACTTTTCCCCATATTCCCCAATCTAATCCATATTGAGAGTTATTAACATACAGAGGTTGGGTTCCTGAGAGAATACACTGCTTTCCTCTTTGCTGCTAGACCTCATCTCCATAGCAACTAGCCTATTCAAGACAGGCACATTTGACTGAGGCCCAAGAGGTCTCTGGCTGAGAATTCTAAAGGCCCCTCCCTAAACAGTAAACCCCAGCATTCCACAGAATTTTCTTAGGCAGCCAATCATATGAGGTCTTCACCTGACACAGCCAATCATATTGTGAGTGAAGGAAAAGACAATCTCCATTACAAGCCAGGAGGTAGTCACGTGCACAGGAGTCCTAGGCCCTCCCGTCTGCTGACTCATGACTCTACCTCACCTAAAACGCCTCCCTCTGGACATTACCTTATATGGGGCGGGTGGTCTGTGGTTGGTTGAAAAATGCCGCAGTGGGTGTGTATGCTGTTTACCTGAGTAAAAAGGCCTTGCCCCGCCTTGCCCCGCCTTGCCCCGCCTTGCTCCGCCTCCGGCCTTTGTCCCGAACCTCCGGCACCCTGCTGCAGCAAATTTAAATTTTTATACTTTTATACTTCTGTACTGAGTAAATCTGGCCTCTAGCCTTTGAACCAAGAAACGTCTGGTCATTTGCCTGTTTTTCAGAAGAAGCTGTCCTTCTTAAGGGTGTAGAAGGTGACAATATGAGGTCTTCACCTGACACAGACAGACAAACTTTGACTTTTATATATTAGATTACTAGTATTTAAACAGAGAGAGCCCACACGGTGTAGTGGTTTGAACATTGGGCTATGATCCTGGAGACCAGGGTTCAATTCCCCAGTCAGCCATGGAAACCCACTGGGTGAACTTGGGTGCGTCACACACTCTAAGTTCCAGGAAACCCCATGATAGGTTCATCTCAGGGTTGCCAAAAGTTGGCAATGACATGAAGTCACACAACAACAACAATTTAAATAGAAATACAATGTAGCTAAATGTAGTGGGGAAACTATGGCTAGATGACTGACATGGCTGTTCAGTCTGCTGTCTGGGTGCTGCTCACTTCTTGATCAGCAATGTCGAGGCCCCTACTAACTCTCTCTCCTTAAAATGGTTCTTTGTTTTCAAACTGAGCTAGGTTACAATGTTTTCCAAACACAGGTTGCCTTCAAATCCAGGACCGATAGCCCTTGAAAGAGAGGGCTATTCCTTGTAATTTGGATCCCTGACCACCGCAGAGGTAGGGTTGCCAATTTTTCAGTTGGCTCTTACAAGCAGGTTTCGCCAGCAGAAATTAACAGGCCAAATTTTCCATGGTTTGGAGGTGAACATTATTGGTCACCAATTCCTTCAGATCAGGATGCTCTTTAAAGACATGTTTACAGAGGCTAGTTGAAAATCTAAGCAGGATGAGAGGTGCCATGGGACAATCCTCTTTTACTATTGATGCAGAGCTGTTAGTGGAGAAGGATAAGACCTCGAGAACTGCAGCTTGGCAGACCTCTTCACAGGGTCATAGCAGGGACATGCAAAGAAGGCAAAGCACTTTGCCCATCAAATTTCAATGTAAATCATTAACACTCATCCTTTAGATAGAACAACCAGATTCCCCAGAAGTGTGAAAATGGAGAATGCATGTTTATGTATGTCAAATCACTTTAGCTCAATGCAAATTTAAAATTCTTCATTGCCTTGTAGGAAGGTTTTTCAAGAGAAAAAAAAAGAGCCAGGTCTGGAACAAGAATAAAGAGAAGAGAGGGAAAATTGCCAGATGGTAACTATCAGTGTAGCACGCTGCATTTTGGGTAAGCTTTTTGCAAAATGAAATTGTTTCCAAGTTCAGAGTGGTGCGGCAATCAAATGATTTGCTAATTACTGGTTAAATGAAGGGGTTTTTAAACCTGTGCAGCTCTATCACACTGATAGCATTGCTGTAAACTATTGTGTGCATCTCTTCATTGCAGGGCATGTGTTTTCAATTAAACTCTTCAAACAATCAATGATTTGCCAATCTGTGTGAACACACACTTTTGTATATGTGCATGTGTGTTTCAAATTAGGGGGGAAACTACAGGTTTTATTACCTCTCCCAGCCTATAAGCTCCTGGAAGGTCATGAATCAATAATCAGGGTGGTCAGGTTCTGACCCAGAAAGCATGCTTATACCTTCAATAGTAGAAGAGAAAATTCCCAACAGCTATAGCTTTGCCTGTTGATGTTTCCCTGTGTAAATTTTGAAAGCACCAAAACCCCTGGGCTGATGAGTGGCGGGGGGAAGCCAGCAAAAATTACCAGTGCACAATGGTCAAGAAAGAGGTGTGAAAGCTAACTATGTTGCACAGGTTTTCATCTTTCTCAGTAGGATCATTATTTGTTGATTGTCTTTGATGGCCATTGTTAAATTGTTGAAAGTCCAATAAAATATTAAGGATATGTACAATTCTGCATTACATGATACTGAAGTTTTGTTTTGTTTTTTTGCCAGTTCTCAGCTGTTGCAGGAGAGAGCAGAACTGTGGCCCAAATATAGGAAAGGAAGCCATAGGTGAGTAGTGGCCATGAGTGGGAGAAAGGGGTCAAGAAGAGAGGTTGGGTAGAGAGCAAGCAAAGTAGCAACAGGTAAAATGCAAGTCCTCTGAACACAATGGTGGCAACTAGAAACAGAGACAAGGCAACTATCAGTCCCCTATGGCTCCACTATGGGAACAGCAGCAGTACCACCTCTATGGCCCAGTCAGGCAGTCCTCCCAATTCTTTACCAACTCCTCCTTCTCCAAGAACAAGTCTTGAACACATCCTAACTGACCCAGATTAGCCACTGAGGAGCATCTTCATCAATGACTTGGATGAAGGAATAGAGGGCATGCTGATCAAATTTGCACATGACACCAAATTGGGCGGGGTTGCTAATATGCCAGAGGACAGGATCAAAATTCAAAATGACCTTGACAAATTGGAGAGCTGGGCCAAAGCTAACAAAATTAATTTCAACTGAAAGAAATGTAAAGTCCTAAACTTAGAGGCAGAAGAAATGGAATGCACAAATATAGGATGGGGAACATGTGGCTAGATAACTGTACATGTGAAAGGCATCTAGGAGTCTTGGTGCACCACAAGCTGAACATGAGTCAGCAGTGTGATGCAGTAGCTAAGAAAGCCAACGCGATTCTTGGTTGCATCAATAGGAGTATGGTGTCTAGATCAAGGGAGGAAATGGTACCACTCTATTCTGCTTTGGTTAGACCTCATCTGGAATACTGTGTCCAGTACTGGACACCTCATTTCAAGATGGATATTGACAAGCTGGAATGTGTCCAAAGGAGGGCAACCAAAATGGTGAAGGGTCTGGAAGCCATGCTGTATGAGGAGCATCTTAGGCAGGTGGGTATGTTTAGTCTGCAGAAGAGAAGGTTAAGAGGGGATATGATAGCCATGTTTAAATATTTAAAGTGATGTCATGTTGAGGAGAGAGCAGGCTTGTTTTCTGCTGCTCCAGAGACTAGAGAAGGAGCAATGGATTCACACTGCAGGAAAAGAGATTCCACCTGAACCTCAGGAAGAACTTCCTGATGTTCAGAGCTGTTTGGCAGTGGAATATGCTGCTTTGCAGTGTAGTGGAGTCTCCTTCTTTGGAGGTTTTTAAGCAGAGGCTGGATGGCCATCTGTTGAGAGTGCTTTGATGTGTGTTCCTGCATAGCAGGGGGTTGGACTGGATGGCCCCTGGGGTCTCTTATAACTCTATGATTCTATGACTCTATGACTCCAAATGATGCAGGAGTGCACGTCAAAGAGGGAAGTGCATTCCTAAATGCCTATGATTACCAAGAAGTCCTATTTAGTCATGTTGTGTGGTTAATTTCCTCCTGGACTCCAGCATAGAATCTTTCAATTTCTTCTACTTCTGCCTCTGTACTTGGAACATAAACTTGGATTAAGGTTATACTGATAGGCTTTCCCCGAAGTCTGACTGATATTATTAGTTAGATTTTGCATTATACCTGACTGCTTTTGCTACATTTCTCCTCACTATTAATGCAACCCATTTATTCTTAGATTTTTATTTCTTGAGTAAAACATTGTACAATTCTCTGATACAGAATATCCCATTCCTGTCCACTTTAGCTCATTCACCCCAAATATTGCAATGATTATATGTTCCATTCCTTGTTTTACAATGTCTAGCTTCCCCTGATTCATGCTTTACTGACTCTCAGACTGTAGGTGATATGTAGTATTCCTAGCTAGTAACCATTGACGGCCCTAATTTCCATGAATTCATCCAATTCCCCTTTAAACTTGCCCAAATTCACAGCCATGACTGCATTCTGTGGCAGTGAATTGCACAATTCAATTAGGCATTCAGCTTCAGTGGATGACTTCAGGTTCTTTCTTTTTGACAGAGGCCAAAAATTTTCTCCCTGTTTCTCTATGCTATGCATAATTTGATATACCTCTCTCTGTCTCACCCTTACGTGCCTGTTCTATGAGCTACACAGCTTTTCCTCCTGAATAGTTGCCCTGATCCCTTGATTGTGTGGGCTTCCCCTTTCTGTACTTTTTACAGATGTGTGCCTACATCACAGGCAGAATTATGAATGCATACGTTCATCCAGTTTCCTGACCTGACTCCCCAAACCTACTTTGATAGCCAACAGCTGCATCAAGCAACGGAGTCTGTTCTGCTGGCAATTGGGATTCTCAGCCCCCTCCTGTCACAGTTCAACTCCCAGCCCATGCCTCTCTGCCAGCAAGGGAAGGAAGGTGATAGTACTTGCCCAAGAAGAGGAGGCAGCGGGGAGTGTCCAATGCAAACGATCAGTAGAAGCAATGAGCCGAGCTGAAGTCAAGGTCAAATCCAAAAGGTCCAGAATGCTGAAGGTCCATCCAAAAGGGGTCAAGAGAGTTGGAACACAAGGGTTGTGAGGGCTTGAGTAGCAATTTGCTATAAGCAAACAGCAAGCCTCGCTGAGAGATTTATATAGCCAATGAAAATAGGTGTTAATCATAATTGTTCTGTTTTCTCAGTCTCACCAAAACTTCCCTCTGAGCTGCTCGTTTTTGTCTCTTCAGTGATTGGGAGCTGCAGGGGCAAAGGTGGATCTAATTCCTTTAAATCATTGCTGGGCCCTTCTCCCTCTGGTACTCGTTGCAGCAACTCCATTTCAACTTGTCTTTCAGCTGATGGCAGTGTTGACAAGGTAGTTTAGTCTATCACTGGCTCTGTTTCTGGCACAATCAATTGCTCATCAACCTCTGAGCCGTCATCTATCACACCTCCAACCAGCAATCTCTGGTGCAACAATCAGAAGCAGGATCCCATCACAACTCCTCATCCCACCACAAATTGTGTGTAATTATCTAACTGAAAATGTCCTATTCCTGCCCATTCACTATAAGTACAGTCATTTTTATGCTTCATTTCTTGTTTTACAGTGTCTAGCTTCCCCTGGTTCATGCTTCTTGCATTCCATGTTCCTATATGTGTCAGGTAGCTTCAGACTTTCCTTTCACCTCTGAGCACGCCAGAATCTAGCTCTGGTCATTCGAAACAGTGCTATTTATCCTCTGCTCTTCCCCAGTAGCTTGTTGAGGACCTTCTGACCCAGCAGTCTCATTTTCTGACACCATCTGTTGTTTCTTTTTAGAATTGCATTATTATAGGGTTTTCATGATAAAAAAGACATTCAGAAGCAGTTTATGAATGCCTCCTTTTGCACAGTACTAACAAGTGTTAGTGATGATGCCGTTGCCGTTGTCTCTGAGGGATTCTCCACCAATGCCGTCCCCTATTACTGTTGTTGCCTGGTAGCAGTTTGGCATATTTAGACCATTCACACACTAGACTGTTATAGTGCTATAGTGCTCAAAGGCTCTTCCTTAAACTGCAAACCCCGGGATTCCACAGGTTGTTGAAAGTGGAATAATAGCACTATAACAGTCTAGTGCGGAAATGGCCTTCTCAGCAAAAGCTTGTCTGATGTAGGAGACATTAGCAGCAGCAGCCCTATCATCAACTTAGCCTCTTACCTTATAGGATCATGGAATCTTACCAGCAGGGAAGATAGTGCCATGGTGGGAGTGTCATCAGAGCAGCAGCACTATAGCTAACTCTATGTGATATGCCATCAAGCACTTTCTTGTATAAAATGATGCATAAAGACTTGTTTTAAAAAAATGGGTAAAGAATTGGCCAACTTTTAACTATAACTAATTAATTTTTCATTAACTTCACAATATTGATTCTTCGTATACTTTTACAGTGATCCACTGGTATCCACTAGAGTTTGGTTCCAGGATCCCACCATGGATACCAAAATTCATGGATGGTCAAGACCCATTATGTACAATGGCATGATAAAATGGTGTCCCACATAAAACAATAAGAAAATCAAAGTTTGCTTTTTGGATTTTTTTTTCATATTTTCAAGGTGTGGTTTGTTGAATCCGTGGATACAGAATCCATGGAAATGGAAAGCCAACTGTTTATATTACGCACATCTCCCTCTTTAACAGTGTATCTTAGTTTTTCAGTTTCCATTCATGTGAACAATACAAGAGATACGTATGTAGAGCACCTTTCATACAGCAGAGGCCTTATGTTATTATTATTCAGCAAGTTGCTGAAGGGTAGCCACATTGGCCATGTAGAAAAATTCAGCAAAATCCCAATAAACTCATGCTAATAACTTTGTTTGGCCAACTAAATGTGTGAAACACATATAAAGCATTCAAAACTTCACAAGTTTCTTCACTGAAGAGAGATGTTAAAAATCACATAAGGGAGGAGAGCAGAGACGGTGTTTGTCTCAGAGCTGCAACTTGCTTGGGGTATTGTTTAAACTGTAGTTTAAGATGTTCTTATGGGACACTTGATGCAAATAGCAACAGCTCCACATTTTGTTTCAAAGGGACTTTATACAAAGAGAAGCAGAATTCCACTATTTTTTTTCTCCATTAGTACTTAAAAGAGTCATTTCCTTCAAAATACGGTTCTGCCTCTATCCTTTTAAGGTCCAAATCGCCTTTCTAGGCAAAGTGCAGTCTTCCTGTTAATAAGTGCTGTATTGTAAGCACCATACGCGCCCCCACTCTGCAGGATGTGCCATTTTCATAATTGGACATATTTCATGTCTAGAACACATGTTTGAAAGTGCACTGGCTGTAATCATAAGCCAGGTCAGAATGCCCTCAGACATGATCAGATCATAAGAGATGATTAGGCAGGAAAGCCCAATGCTGATGGGTTTGGGATAATCCCTTCAAAAACTGTAAGTTACAAGTACTCCCAAAAAATAGCAGGTGAAACTGCCCAGGTGACGCAATCAAGAACCTCGCTGTAAGCATTTCCTACACAGACCTTCCCCATTCACACTACCTGACCAAAATATTAAGAGTTTGTCAGGACTCCCATCAATGTTTTGTCACTAAGAGTCAAGATAATCAGCCCCTTCCAGATTCCTTTGTCAACCTCATGAGGAAGCCATTGCAGCTTTGTCCATGTTCCCTCCTTGAGGGCAGGAAATAGGGTATAAAAACTCCAGCTTCAGCCCTAGTAACTAGTAGTACCTGGACATAATACATGGTGCCCAGACCTCTGTTCATGCTACCCTCAGATGTCCTGTCTGAGCCATTCCACTTCAACTTTCTGCTTCAAGATTGGTAACTACCACCCTTTCCATCCAATTTCTCTCTATCCAACCTTTCTTGCCTCATTTTCCACTAGCCTCATATGGTTATTGAGAATGTCTGGTTTCTTCTGTGTTTGCTAATTCCCAATAAAATACCCTGTTTAACTTTTAACTGGAGTCTTCTTTACAGTCAGTAATGGTATACACAGGTGAAAAGGTCCTGCCTTTACCCTCTTCTTGCAGACCTCCTTTGAGCTGTAATTCCTGAAATCCTAAGGAGGCAGGCATTGCAGGTGGACCTCAAAGTCCCCCACCTCTTAGAGTAACATGGTTTGGAGATAATTTTAGGCATTGTGCCTAGTAAAGTCAGACCTTTCAATTTTGACACATGTGCTGACACCATATAAGTTTTCAAAGCTTCATCAGAGAATGGTAAATTTAGTAATCCTGGCTTTTGAAAATAATATCTTTGAAATAATTTCAAGTGAACAGTTTCTCCATAAGTTTGTAGAGAAATCATGATGCATTAGACTTTATTAACAGTTCTAATCATTATGGTAGGATGACTTCTACAATATTCATTTATTTCCTAGTCAATGTTATTTAGTTTATGCAATTATTTTGCATATATAAAATATTGTATTTTAAATTGGTTTGCTCTTTTTGTAAGCTTCACATCAATGTTTCTAATTAAAATGCATTATTTTGTTATCTATGAAAATATTTTTTCCACAGAAATCATTTTTATAGTAACTATTGATTCAATTCTCCTGTTCCCTCTTTTTTGCCTCTGCACACACACACCCCCAGTGAAAATTGTCTCTTTATACCCCTAGTTTGAGGGGATCAGATCAGAGGACAAAGCATAGCTACATGTGTCTCATGCAGGACCTCAGCTGCCATTTCTGTGCAGAAAAGTCTGTTTTCTGCTTACACAAAAACCCCACTTGTCTATTTTGCACAGAAGAAATCCTGAAATATGCAGACTTTCATCAGTCTACGACTATCCCCTGTCAAGGATTCCCTGTCTTGACATTCAAGAAACACATTTTTCAACCTTTTAAATTTTTGTTCAAATATTCTTTCCATCCTTATTTGACAGCTGCTCTGGGTGGTACAGGAGCATCCCAAAGTTCTGGAATCTATTCCCAACAGAGGCTCAACACTGGGAAAGCCATAAAACTGACGATGGATTTACTGCCTTCTGGGCAACAGATCTACTGGCTGTCTCTAGTTATGCTGCAATGGTTGGAAGGAGCTGCAATCCAAAAACATCTGGAGAACCACAAGTTGCTCATCTTTGATCAAAAACAATTAACATTAACCATTCCCTCAAGTGACCCCAGAATTTGGAGACAATGTTTCTTTACCATAGGACAGAAGGAGAGATGCACTGCCTAGTATCTCCTGTTAAAAAGATTAAGGAGTCCATGTGAAAGAACGCTGTCTGAGGCCTTGGAAGAGAGAGGCCAGTTCTCTGATCTGGTATGAGGCAGTGTCCTAAACCTTTGCTTCACAGCTAAGGCAAGTTTCTTCCCTGCATGATGCTCAGCGGCATCCATCGGCTGCTTGTCAAGCTCAGAGACTTCTGGATGTCATTGTAATGTTTCAGCAGGTCCCAAAGTGGCTGACAAAAGTCATGCCATTTCTCCTTACTCAAGCATTTTCTCCCTTCTCCCATATTCCCGGCTCAGCTCCCCAATAGCGGCAGAGAGGAATGGGGGTTTGCCATGAGGCCGGCCTACAACCTGCTTTACAAAGCAAGTCCCGTCCATCTCAGCTCCAATGCATGACACCAGACAGGTGGGAAGGAGAAACCTCTGCCTCTTCCACTTCCCTGTGTCCCTTGCATCTTTGTCCTTGTCTGCAAGGTATTTGCATTCTGGAAAAAGCTTCCACTCAGGCAGGAGCTACTGGCAGAAGGGTATAGGTGAAGAGATGTGGCATTTTAGGGTCTTTCAACAGAAGTAACAATAAATAGGGCCTCCTGCAGGGGTCTCCACCTTCCTGGAATGGACAATGGCATCTTGAAGGACCTGCCCCCTTTCTTTTCTATACAGCTCTTTTTAAGCATCTGGCAATCCATATGCAGGGAAAAAATCACAGCTACAGAAGGGCTGAGCAGGTCAGTGGGCTCACTGGTCAGGTCAGGTACAAATTTGCCACTTTAAAGGGGCAGGTAGCAAGTTACTTATTTAGACTACAACTCCCTGAATATCTCAGCTGAACTTTTCTTATATAAGCACTCAGGCAGGGCCTTGATTGATGAATATGTCAGATTTGGTTTCTTATATTCAATTTTTTTTCTTTTTTTTTTATTAACAGATTTTGTGTAATAAAATAAGCATATCAATACTCCAAAAAAGAAAAGAAAAAAAATAAAAATAAAAAGTATAATATGTGACATACAAAATATTGTTGTAACACAAAACAAAATATCCAAATATTTAACAGTAAGAACTATTGACAGTTTGTTCGACAGGTTTTCGTTTCACATTTATCTTATATATAAAATAGTCTGATCTTTATCATAAATAGATAACTTCCTTTGGTTTCATATGCTGCTAGAATTATATATGCCAAGAACTGGAAACAACCTGATATCCCTAATGAAGAAGATTGGTTAATTAAACTCTTAGATATGGCTGTAGCCGATATTCAATTTCTTTTTAAAGCTCATTGGCCAAGACCCTGCATGAGAGATATAGTTATAATATAGTTATAATAATGTAGCTGTGATCCATCTACTGATCTGACCCTTCCACCACCACCACCACCACCACCACCACCAAAACCCACCTTAAAAATTAGGTAGGTACACCAACCAAAGGAGTTCAGCATTGCTGATAGTGGGGTATTGATTACTGTTATCAGTATATTGAATATTGTATATTAGGCTCTTTCACGTTACATAACTATAGCACTATGATTTCACTTTAACTACAATGATTGCATCCTATGGAATTCTGGGGTTTGTATTTTGGGGAGGCACTAGACCTCTCCAGTTGAGAATTCCAAATACCCTTCCCTAAACTACAAATCCCAGAATTCCATAGAATGTTGCTGTGGTTGATGTTGTGTGCCTTTAAGTCACTTCTGACTTAAGATGACCCTAAAGTGGACTCATCATGGGCTTTTCTTGGTAAGATTTGTTCAGAGAGGGCTTGTCTTTGCCTTTCTCTAATGCTGAGAGAATGTGCCATGCCCAAGATCACCCAGTGGGTTTCCATGGCTGAGTGGAGATTTGAACCTTGGTCTCCAGAGTCATAGATCAGTGCTCAAACCACTTTACCACACTGGCTTCTGTTGCTATGGCAGTTAAAGTGGAATCATAGCATTATAACTTTGTACTGTGAAAGCACTGCTTCTCTAGAAAAGTAGCCCAGTGCTTTATGTCCCAAAACATAGAATTTGAAAATATATTGGATAAGAATACCCAGAACTTCCCAGACTGCTGGGGAATTCTGGGAGTTGTAGTCCAAAGTCATAATTTTTCTGCATTCTGAACTGACCTTATGAGTCTCCACAAAAATGAGTGGGAATGAAGAGGCATGGAAACTTGCATGCGAGGGCAAGGAGGCAGAATATGAAACTGGTGATATGGCTTAAGAATAAAGACATTTCCCTATTGGGAAAACGACAGACAGTAAAGACAGATGTCACTGTTTTTTCAGTTTTTCTCAGTTTCTCATACTTCAAACCTTAAGTTTGTTTCATTATATTTCTACATCCATTGTCAAAAATAATACAACATCTGCATGAAATATTGTAAATGTTTCTACGTGCTTGTGAAGTTAAAGGTAATTAATTACATGTATAGATCTATGTTGATACTTAGAACTAAAAACTAGTCAGTTACTATTATGCTTGGCAATTTTTAACAGGAACTAGAACAGTCTCCCTTTTAGGCCATTTCTGCACTAGACTATTATAGTGCTGTTATTCCACTTTCCTGGGGTTTACAGTTTGAGGCCCCTCCCTAAACTGCAAACCCCAGGATTCCATAGGATGTTGAAAGTGAATAATAGCACTATAACAGTCTAGTGCAGAACTTTAAAAATCTCTGAATGCTGCAAACTGTGGATCTATAGTACAAGCCACTCTGTCCTCCCATCTTTGTCACCTCAATGTCCCCAAGAGAACATTAAGTAACGCATTTGCATGTGATTTGCAGAAACATCTGCATTTTTCTGTGTACTTGTCCCTAATAGAAATATCTTTTATCAGTGAACGCCATTGTGTAATTCAGGGGAGAAAAATGTGAATAGTCAAGTACAACTTCTTTTCAGTGTGCACATTGATCTGGGAATTGCAAATCAAGCACATACACATTAAAATGTTACCATTGAGGGCCAGTACTGGTACTAACTTGTAGCATCATCATATTTAAAAATAAGCTATCTGTTATCTGGGACTGGGTATTAAAATTTTATCATATTCACATTTCATCATCTGTACTGACTCCCCATCCATTTGTCCTTAACAAGTAGTGGATGAGATTGGGTTTCCAACTGATCGGGAAGGGGAGCACAGACCCCACCTGCTCCTTCCACCTTTAACAGCAGCTTGATCTTCAGAAAGCAAGTAAGACATCACAGCAGGAAGATAAATCCTGGAATCCTGAAATCCTGAATCACAGTTACTAATGCATAACCTGGAGTTACACATTCATTACTCTTATGTATTCATGATCCCTACATAGTCCCTACTTCAAGGGCTATGTAGGGACCATGAATGTTGCCCAGTCTCCATGTAACAGGAAGCATCTGGGCAAAAATTAAGGGGTAAAGAAACAACAGTGATGTAATTGTGGGGATCAACTACAGACCTCCAAACCAGACTGAAGCCTTGGAGCCTTTCCACCCTACACTGTTATACCGCTTTCAACATCCTATGGAATTCTGGGGTTTATAGTTTACTGAGGTTTTATAGTTTATAGTTTACTGAAGCCAAAGAGCTTTCAGGCTAAGAATTCTAAACGCCCCTCCCAGGATTCCACAGGATGTTGAAAATGGAATAACAGCACTGTAAGAGTATAGTATGGAAATAGCCTTCGAAGATGCCTCACTGGAACAGATGACCAAATATTCAGAGACAGATTTAGTAGTAATGGGAGATTTCAACTATCCTGATATTTGTTGGAAGTCAAACTCTGCCAGGCATATAAGGTCCAACAAATTCCTCACCAACCTTGGAGACGATCTTATTGTCCTCAGTGGCGGAGCTTGGAGTGTGTGGAGGGGGGGCGGGAAGGGGTGGGACTATGGCATGAGGGGAGTGACCACTGCATGGAAGGTGTGGCTGCAGTACATAGGGGCGTGGCCAAGGCACACGGGGGTGTGGCTACAGGTTGGGATTCCCCAGAAACATCGCCACCTGGGGCGAATCATGCCCCCCACCCCCACATTCCTATGTGACTGATTGTCCAGAAGATAGAAGAGATAATAAGGGGAACAGCTATTTCAGATTTGATCCTAACCAGCAATGATGACATAGTTAATGAGATGTAAGTGGTGGGATTCTTAGGTGGGAGTGACCATATTCTCTTGGAGTTTGCTATACATCAGAAAGGGGAAGCCAAGTGAAGTCAGAGACACATTCTAAATTTTGAGAAACCTGATTTCAGTAAACTTAGAGGAATATTGTGTGTGATCCCATGGTCAGGAATACTAAAAGAAAAGGGAGTTGATGGTGGATGGGAATTTCTTAAAGTATGATATATTGAAGGCACATTTTCAAACAGATTCAGCAAAAAGGAAAAATGGGAGGTGAGTAAAGAACCCAGGATGGATGTCTAAAGAATTTTCAGTTGGGTTAAGGTTTTAAAGGGTCATGTACAAAAACTGGAAATAGGGGAAATCTCCAAAGAGGAATTCAAACGAATAGCCAGCATGCATAGGGAGACAGTCAGAAAAGCTAAAATACAGAACAAGCTCAGGCTTGCCAGAGAGGTTAAAACAATAAAAAGGGGGAAAACTGGGATAATACACTTCTTGAGTTGCCTACTTTGCCAAATCCTGATCCTCACCATTTTCTCTTTCTTTAAACAGAGGAAGTTCACCATTTCCTATATTGTCTAACCTAGTCCTGCAATTCCTGAAGTCAGACCTGTCCTGTAAAAACCTCTAAGCATTAGAAAGAAAGAAGCCCCTTTCAAAGCAAGAAGTTGTTAACCATCATGCCTGGAACTACCACTGATTGATTGATTGATTGATTGATCGATTGATTGATTGATTCATTGATTGTAGTTATAGCCCATCTTTCAGTTGAAAATGCTCCCAGAGTAGCTTATAAATTGTTGTTTTTGTTGCTATATTTATTTATTTCCAATATGTATTTATTTCCTATTTTTTCCAAGTGCATGATACATTTGACAAGTTTACAATCTAAATAATCCTCAATACGCAGGGAAAGATGATGGTGCAGCAGTGGTTGCAACAGCAGGTTTAAGTTCTGCAGATGCTGACTGCTCTTCTTCTCCCTCAGAGGCCAGAACAATGGCAGTTGGGATGTGGAGGTAAAGTCTGCTGGGGTTCAAGCCTGATGGAGGTATGTTTTGCTGCTTTTCCTCTCACTCAGAAGCCAGCACACTTGTGCTGTCGGTTTGCTTTTTAAGGCTGCAACCTTAAATTATCCCCCTGCTGCCTGGAGGATTCTAGGAGATACAGTCCCCCGAAAGTGAGTTTTCTAAGCTCATTCTCCTGAAATAACTCTTTCCCCCCATTGCTTTTGGCTTCTAGGGTTGGTTCCCCCTTCACTTCTTCTTTTCCTCCGTCCTTTCTTCTTCTGGTCCTGAAGAGGGGGAAGATTATCCTTACCAATCCTGTGTGGTTTACACAGCCCAGAAGCCTATAATTAGCCCTAATTACCCAAATCACAGCTTCATTCTGGCAGCTTGATGCCAGTGGAGCACTCAACAGAAGGTGTCAAAAAATACCAATTATCTCAGTGGCGGCTGCTTGCAAGCTAAAGACAAAAGGAAAGATGGGAGATTGGGCCAATGGACAAATGGACAATGAAGGAAATAATGAATGAAAGGGGGCCAAGACAAATTGGATCAGCTGAGCTCTCAGTTCCTCAATGCCTTGTTCTTTAATACACCCCTTGAGCTTCTCTGCTGCTCTGTCTAGTGCCTCCTTACCTCTTTGGAGAAAAAGAGGGGAAAAGTCAGATATGTATACGGTACATTCTCCCTCTAGTTTGAAGCACCTGCTTACAGGGTGACCAGATGTCCTGCTTTACAGAGGATAGCCCTCTTTTCAATGGGCTGTTAGAAGCGAGTCCTGTTATATGAATGCATTCTCCATTTGGTTTCATACCCACCAACTGTGGGCAGAGTTGTGAGGCACAGACCCTAGTAATCCTCAGTTCTCTTATCCTCACTTTTTCAGCGTCTTTTAAAATGTCCCAGTTTCTGTCTCCTTCTGTCACTTTTCTTCTCTCTCCTCAGCTTACTTCATCTCCTGCAAACTGAGTTCAAAGTGCAAAAGTAATTAGTAATCATTTAAAGGGGAAGGAGCAAAGGGAGCGGAATCTTGCACATCCCAGTAGGCTCAGGCAAAAGCAAACTGCCAGAGCCCTAATTACTCCTAACTTGTGGGCTCTTCCTCATTAATAACTTTTGCTGTCTTTACCACACTCTGATGTTGCTTGGCCACACATGTCCTAGTTTTAATCTGTGAAATGTTGGCAGGTATGAAATTTGAGAGAGCCAGTGAGTAGTGGACTAGGACGCTGGAGACTGGGGTTTAAATCCCTGCTCAGCCATCAAAAGCCACTGGGTGACCTTGGGCAGAGGAAGGCATGGGCAAACCCCTTCTGAACAAATCTCACCAAGAAAACCCCATGATAGGTTTGCCCTAGAGTTGTCATAAGTCAGAGATGACCTGGGGGCACACAACACGCATACACAAAGTTTGAAGCATGATTTCAAGAAGCATAAAAGGTAGATCAGAGGCTTCAAGTCCACTCTCCGTCATAGGAAAAGACATGAAGGCACACAGCAACCACAAACCATGTTAGTACCTAGAAAGTAAGCTGAACAGGCACATAGATCATCTGATCAAAACTTGTCTGTTATGGTGAGATACATTGTACTCTAAAAATTTTCTTTCCAAATGTGCAAGTTGGTGTCCTTTTGTTTTGTTCATGTAGAAACAGCCACCTATGCAGCTATCCCGGAAGATTGGCTTGAGAATATTAACCAAGCAGAACCCCTTGGCTGAGCACCTCCAAATGATTCAAGACAAAGCACTTGGAAAAGTTTCTTTTTCTGAATCTTGTATTTCAAAAAAGAGCAATGTTCAACAAGAAACTCTCTCCAAAATTAATCATTTAATCAAAGCCTTTTTTGTAAGATACAATGGGTCCTTTCACAGTACGCAATTATTGCTCGGCAATTCCACTTTAACTGGCATGTACTATGGTTGGTGAAAAATGGTTCATAAACGTCTATTATAGAGCCAACCATACAGAAATTCCAAATATTTGTTTGAAAGGTACCTGAAACAGGTGAAAGATCATGTCCAAAACCTTATTAAGGTCTTCATTTTGTTCCATTAGATAACACACAAAGTTGTATGACTTTGTCAAGCATGTAGGCTCATCCAATTTTTTGATACATGTTCTGGGCTGTAATCTTGTAGTGAGTTGGGATTCTGTCATCTGGCAGATGGGCTTTGGAGTCCTTGTCAGCATCATGGCCAAACATTAACAGCTGTCCAATGGTATAGAATCACATTGCTGGAAGAGACCACAAGGGTAAATGCAACCCCCTGCCGTTTAGGAATACATCATCAAAGCTCACCCAACAGATGGCCATCCAGCCTCTGTTTAAACACCTCCCAAGAAAGAGACTCCATCGCACTCCAAAGCAGTATATTCCATTGTCAAACTGCTCTTGATGTCAAGAAATTCTTCCAAATGTTTAGGTGTAATCTCTTTTAAATGGGTTAATTTGTATGAGTAACTTTGATACTTTTTTCCTCTGTTGCAAACCCACTTGTGCAGTTTTTGTAGCTGTTGAGGGTGAAATGGGGGGTTGACACCTACACACATTGATTTTTTTTTTTCTGATTCTCCCCTATATATTACTTGGGAGTCCAACTTCCTTCAGTCTTGTCATATGGAGTTCATGCTAGTGCAGGAGCCCCATTTACCTAGCAATGGGGAATTTGATCTACAGTCTGGGTGGAATTAGTTGTTTAGAGGTCAAATTCTACCACTGGCTGTGACATGATGCTAGGTTCCATCAGTGGGATCCAGCATCCTCTGGAATGGGCTGGAATACTTCCCTGGAAGGTCTAGAATGCTTCCCTACTGTTACCTTCTGCTGTATTGCTTACTAACAGTAAAGCTTATTTTATAACAGGAAAGTATGTCAGGTTCAGCACTGAATGAAGTCCTATGAAGGCCTGAGACAGAACAGGAAGGAAGAGATTTCCCTCACAACACGCTGCATAGTATAAGGATGGGGAATATGTGTTCTTCCACATGAGTTCTCTCATGAGCCTCAGCCAACATTGCCAATGGATGAAGATATTTTCATTTGATGACCACCAATGGCAAGGAATGATGAGATCCCTCAGTGGGGAGGGATGGTGAGATTTTCAGTTCAAGATTATCTGGAGGATTGCAACTTGCCTATCCTTAGCCTAGTAAATCCAGGCTAGGCAGAAGGCCATTTTCTGTAACAAGAGGTATATGAAGAAGGAAGGTGAAATACCTCTCCTAGAAGTCTACAGGAGTGGCAATTCACCCTTTAAATAGGTTGTACAAGGCTCTAGCAATTCCTAAAATTAAAAAACCTGACAGTTCCTCAAAATCACAAGTAGATTTGTGCCACTTCCTTCCAAATCAAGGTTTTTTTCCTTGATTTTCTGGTAGTCCATGCAGCCCCCTGGGAAATCCTGGGGCACAGGACCTGTCAAAGTTATCCGTTCCTACTCCATAGTATGAGGCTTTCCTGACCTTTTTCCTCAAGCCACTTAGACTATTTACTCAAATGTCCTTCATCTTCAGCAACCTCTATCATGGCACACCTCCTCTATTCCTGTTGTCCATTTAGGACAATCCCTCTGGATGACCACTGTGCAGAGATTTCTACCACATGGCAGCTGAAGACACTGGGCATAATATGTTTCCATCTCAGGCTCAGGACTACAAGAAAATAATTCCTTGACTTAGATTTCTCAGTTACCTCTCTGAGGAAGGTCTGTGCAAGTTGGCACCATTGATCATGGCGCAAGTTGGGACAAGCATCCATGTAGAAAAATTAGCGAAGACAGCTCTTTCCTGCTTGCCTGGCTATCTCTTTCTTCTTCTCCAGGCTTGACTGAAACATTGAGGCCTGTAGGATTAAAAATAAATAAAAAGGCTGCAGAGTCCAAAAAATATGAGTGGATGGTGATGATGACAGTGATGATGGTGATGACGATGATAATGATGACGATGATGATGGTGATAGTATTTCCTATGGCAAACTGATGCACAATAATCAGGGCTCTTTCTCCACCTCCATCCTTGAAATTCTGCACTCCCTCTTGAACTGGAATCCGTGTCTCTGAGATTAGTCAGATGCTGACCATACCTGGCATTCTGGGCAACATCCCTGTCTCTTTCCTCTTGCATTGTCAGCCAGAAGCCTGAGCTAGAGCGAGATGAGCAGGACAGAGCACTGGGCTGGAAAATTGGGTACAGAAGCAGCAATGAATTCTTAATGTCATCTTTTCTGGCTAGACATATTTTGTTGTTTGGTACAGTTTTCTTCATTTTCATTATATATATATATGTATGCTGATGCTCTTGATTCATTTCCTGAGGCAGCACGGACTACACTGCGTCATACTGCTGGCCCATGACCGCCTCCAGGCTTTTGTGCTGACAGCACTTTACAGCCACAGTGAAGAATAGCATTTGCTCTTTGAGATATGCTGTGTATATTTTCCCTCTTTGCATAAACTCTTAGAAATGTGCTCCCCCTGCCCAAAGCAAGGGATGGAGAACTTTTTTGTTTCCTGTCAATGGCCTTTGGCCAATAGAAGGTGGAAAACACAACCAAGAGCCATTAGCACATATACCCTTTCCGCAACTCACCCATTTTCTGCGCTGGGGTGCGGTGCTCGCACAACCAGCCTCCGGAGAGAGGCTTTCGCGTACGGGGTCCTTTGGCTCTGCACAAGCTTCCTGCTCACGTGAGAGCCCCACCTCTTCCTTTCGCAGTGCAGCCTGGGACCTTCCCAGGCTGCACTGAGACAGGAAGTGTGACTGGCCCGGCTCCAGAGGCTCTGCACGCAAGGTAAGTGTGCGCGGGGCCCCGGAGCGATGCGCGACCATGCAGCATTTTCAGCTTCAAGCCAAAAATGAAAAAATGTGTGCGTGGTCCATGTTAGGCCCCGGAGCATCACGCAAATGTAAGTGCATCATGTGGACCACTCCTCACATTTGCATGACGCTCAAGGGGCCCCTTCGCATTGAAAATGCCATGCGAAAAGGGCCATATTGATTAATTATCAGTATTCATCAATCAATGTAATTAATAGTACCATAAATGAAGAAATATACTGTCACTCTTAGGATGTGAGAGGACAAACTCTGGGCTGTGGAATTTTCTGATCTCCCTGTGGAAGGAAAAGCCTCTCTGGGTACTACTTCCTCTTCTGAAGTCCCACCACTGGGATTATCCTGAAGAGAATCACCACTTTCTCCAATGTCTAATTGGAGTTGATAGGGCTTCACCTTTGGCTTTGTTCCTCATACCACTTTGAACATAACTAATCTTGTCTGATTTTGGAAGCTAAGAAGGGTCAGGCATGGTTGGTACATGGATGGAGAGCCACTAAAGATTACCAGGAATCTCTTAGTGGGACTAGAAAGGAATCTTATGCCTTAAATTTCAGGGAGCTTCTACCAGTCAAAGTAGACAACACTGGCTAGATGACCCAACAGTACAAGGCAGCTTTTTGTGTTCTCTTTTCCCTAGGTGAAGAAGGAGAATGAAAAATCAGAACTAGCTGCTACATAGGAGAAAGTGAAGGAGGCATAAAGCTAGCTCCCAGCGCAAGCACTGAATGCAAAAGCCATTTTGATGTCAATGGCATGGTCAGATCTACTAATATCACCTGTATTTGGTCCCTGATCACCCCAGAAAAATCAGGTTGCATTCCTGCAGTGTGAAAGTTGTTCCTTACCCAGGACTAGGACGATATTACTTGGGTGTCATCTTCTAAAGTTGTGGCTACTTAGATGGGAATACACTGTTCAAAAGGAACAATGAAACAAATATATGTGAAGACAGAAACGGTTGTATACATACCTGTTCCTTCTATTGGGTGTGTATTTATAATTTTTATAGCATTAGTTGATGGGAAAAGCAGCACTAGTCCCCATCTTTGTGCAAGCAGATTTTATCCTTTTCTTATGACTGTTTTTCAGGTGATCTGGGTTATGACAACTCTTTAGTAGGTTTTCCCAGAGGCAGTTCTAGTATATTCAAATGGCTCTTGTTCTGAAGGATGAATGCACAGGATTTCATGCTACAATATGGCAGAAATTGAGTGCCTAGGTTTTAATTACAGATGCAGGAAGTCGCTCTTCTGGGACAGGGAAAATGGCCACCAGACCCCAGAGGTTGCCTAACCCTAACAAAGATGGTGAAGTCTCTTTCATTATTATTTTTTCCCTGTCAGTAGCACTGGTAACACTCCCCTTCTAGATACTGCATTGGGAAGAGGTGGCCTAGATGGCTTCCCAACAACCTCCAAGTGCCAAGCAGACCATCGTGCATTCTAAATGAAGAACAGACTAGAAACTTCTATCAGCACCCTCCCATGATTCCAGGCTTTCATTTCACAAAGAAGTTTTCTGGACTGGAGCATGCATATGAAACGGAGCAATAGTCTTATGGGTCACATAACAAGCCGCTACATTTCTGTGATGCCTTGAAGCTTGTAACAGTTGAGAGGGTATGTTAATATTGTGCAGACCTTCTGGAAGCAGGACGTCATAAAGGCCAGGCTTTGCATTATTTTCATCAGACCAAAGTGTTTAGTTTTTTGGGGGTTTTTTCCTGGTAGGCTTTTGATTTTCTGCCTTTGTAACAGCTGGAGAGAGGGAGGATGAAATCTTTATGCAAATATAAATAGGTCACAGAGAGAACCAGATAATTGAGGAAGGTGTCTGGTAGGTCACTTTCAAATTGGATGCTCATTTAAAAAGACTTTATACCTCAGCAGACTTCAAAGGGTGCAATGATGAGGAAAACAATTTTGATATTTAAATTTCAAAGAAACCTGAGCTATATTTGATAGCCAAACTTAAGATACGAATGAATTGACCAAGTGCCCTCTGATCCTGTGCTTTTTTCCTTCTTCAGTGTTCTTAAACATTGCAATGATCCTATCTCTCAGAAACGTGTTTACATTTTGCATGAAGCTTCATCTTTTCCTTACCACCCTGCTGTTGCTCAAGACAGTCAGGCCTCAGGATACTGGAGTTACAAACCCAGAATCCTTCAGCCAGCATGGCTGGTGGTAGTTCAAAAAACAACTTTTCCAAGCTTTGCCCTAACCTGACTAAGGATAATAAAGAAAAGTTAAGGGGAGGGGAGAAATCCAGCAGCACCGTGAAGACTAACTGATTTATATCAGTTATGAGCTTTTGTGGATATTGATCCACTTCCTCAGATACACTGATGGAGTGATATTAAAGCCAAAGTTTTTAAAGACAGTTCTCAGTTGTGGGAGTGGGATAGAATGTAACAAGACACAGAAAGATGCAAACTGTGACCCCAGCCATAAATCTTCAAAGAGTTGTATGAAGTGCTACAGTTCTTTCAGATGGCTGGTAGTATTCTTTGAAAGTGGTCTGTTAGTACTGATGTGTGAAAGCAATAAATCTGCTTACAAAAAGTCAATTCCCTTGAGGTCAAAACCTTCTGTGAGGAGATTCATGTTCTTCCATGTAGTATTGTGAGGACTCATGTATCTATGTTCCTATAGTGTGTGCCATGAAACCATTATCCAATCTCTGTTAATAGACTGGATTTTGTGACTGTAACTCAGTTCAGCTGCTTTTCCTTCTAGTCTTCATTGCAGATTTATTGTTCAAAAACTGCAACTTGTAATTCCAATATTGTATGTCCAGTAAGATTTTGAAAACTGTTATCATTAGGGAAATTAGCTCAACATTTCAAGCTTAGGTTATACAGCTTCCGCTTCCTCAAATATCTCTGATGATCTGGCTTGCCCAAATAATCATGTTTCATATGCAAAAGATGCAGATATTAGGTTATGATTTTACATCCTGGCATTTGTATGTCCATCACATATCTTTTTGGTTTATTGTTCTTAACAAACACAATATCCATATCCTCTTAGAAATGAGATGTGGGGTCAGAGCTAAGATGTTTGAAGGGGCCAGAGCTGAGATGTTTGAAGGATGGAGTTCCCATCTTCTGCTAAAATAGTTGTTTGCCACTAATCCAAATAAGCAACATTACTGTTGCTATAATACAAATGGGAGTGGAGGCAAATAAGATCCTCATTCAGTAGTTTCTGAAGCATGTATGCAACACACAAGAGGAGAACCAATTAAACTTGACCCCTTTATCACCACTTTTTCTCCCTTGATGAATGAACAGCAGTACATCTGAAGCAGAAAGCTTCCACTTTCCATGGAGGCTCTCCACTTGAGTTGGAACCCCAGAAAATCAGGATCCCAATTCACATGAAAAACCTCCAGGGCAAAACAGAAGAAGCAATTTCCCCATGATCACTCCAGGGAAAAAAAAAGGTCACTCGCTTTACTCTATGAAGCCAAGGTCTTTAAGTACAATGACTGACTGCAGCAATTTGCACCTCGGTACAGAGAGGGCAACAGACAATATAATCCTATACATGCCTATTCAGAGAAGTGAGTCACTTGGAGACCAATGGGCCTTTTTTCCCCCTGTAACGTACATGAGGCAGCAGTCTGAATTATTATCTTGATTTCATGGGTAGGCGGTGAGGTTAAGAGAATGAATAGCCTCCCAGGCAGCTATTGAAATGCCAGCACTTCTAATGGAGTCCATAGTTACAAAATCTCCACCATAAATTTTGCAGTATAAGTGGAATAGAATTAAATATGAATCTAACCTAGAACATAACTTGATTAGTCCAATTTTTAGTAAATTTGATATTTAAATGTGTGAAGAAAGAGGGATGTCCGTTGTCACCTTCTCTCTCTTAGGCCATTTCCCACTAGATTGTTATAGCGCTATTATTCCACTTTCAACATCCTATGGAATCCTGGGGTTTGCAGTTTAGGGAGGGGCCTCAAACCCCAGGATTCCATAGGATGTTGAAAGTGGAATAATAGTGCTATAACAGTCTAGTTTGGAAATGGCCTTAGAGTACTATACCACAGGGTGGAAAAGCCCCACAAAATTCTTAGAGCATTGTGACTTTGAGTCTGCTCCACTTTAAAGAACCAGGACTGCTCACAAGTTAATGTGGGGGGACAGTATAGAGGAATCATCACTACAGATTCCTGTTGTGTCACAGAGTTCCTTTTATATGATGTGCCTTATGATCAAGGCCAGTCCTTCCATTAGACAGAGAGGGGTGACCTTCATGTGCAGCATATTTTCAGTGTCATGAAAAGGTATGAGTGAGAGATTTTTTTTACATAGGTGCCAAACCAACTCTTGACTCAGATACTATGGACCATGGCTTTGTGGGGAAGACTACCATCAGCTGCTTTCCCTCAGGCAGCAAAATACTGAGGCTAGCTGTGCTGTCATCTGGTATGCTTTCCCTCTACTTGCTGCTAAAGTGGCAGGCATTGCACAAAAGACCTTGGAAATGTTACATTTTCAACTGCAACTGCCAGAATCCTCCAGCCAGCATAGCCAAGTTGGCTGATGGCTTCAGGGAACTACAGTCCATAAAATACAGATTCTAAGCAGTGGCAATAATCAAGTTTTTTGACTTGAAGACTGAGCCTTCCTCTCTTATAAACATCTTGTCTGATTCACACCTTACTGCTGCTGCTATCATTTTCATTCCCCAAAGTTAAAAAGGCCAAAATGAAAGAATTTATTGATGCTATATTTTCATATTGCGTGAGCCTCCAAGGAAATGTTTTTTGCTTCTGCTGTTTCTCTACAAATTGGAACATCTTTGTGATTCTTGCAAACACAATTTAGCAGGAGTAACTTGCAAAGAGAGGCAGCAAAATGAGAGATCTTTCTAAAATGAAACAAAACAAAACAAAGAAAAAACCCCAACAAATATTTTTACAGAAGTCAAAACTTTTCAGAAGAAAAGGATATATTTATGTATCTTTACAAAAGAAGTCCTGTTGGTGTAATTAGTTTAGCAAGTGCCTTTGGTCCTTAAATCCTTTAGCCTTGAGATGTGTCTATGTGTGTTTCTTTGGGAGTTTGCTTCATAAATTGGCCTAGCAATAAAGCTGAACCATAGGACAGATGTAACAGGATCAAGTTTTCCTCTTTTTTAAAAAAAGGGTACCACTGTACATTGGCTAGTCGTTCTTTCTCAGCGATCAGGCAGTTAAGGAAATTGCCTGTGTGCTTCATTAAGGTCCTCATGCTAAGTGGAGGGATTGCAGTCCACTGTGGTCCTCATCAGCAGTGGGGCTGGAGATACCTTGCGGCAGTGATGTGACCGGTCCTTAAGAAATGGAGCAGTGAATGATGAAGACAAGTGGGTGTGAGCATGCAATTGCCCAGGTGTAAGCATGCAACTTTTTGAGCAGGCTTCCAGGGCAACAGCAAAATTCCATGCTGCATTGACACCTATGCTGGACCAGGTGACCTGGAGCTAACAGCAACACCATCTTCATTTCTCACAATGCATACCTTCCATCTGTCCTGATTTGGCAGGAATGGTCCTAATTAATCCTTTGTCATTACATTTTCTTTAAAAGCTTTTAAAATGTCCCAGTTTCTTTCTCCTCTTCCTACTTTTTCCTTTCTCCTCAGCTTACTTCAACTTCTGCAAACCATTTCCACACAACGACACTCTCCTGTGTTGTCCCATTGCAATCTGGCAGCACATCCGCACCTGACCAGTTCTCTGCAGAAAGGAGAGTGAGGCACCCACGTCTGCCTTCCGCAGTGCAGCTTGGCTCCTTCTCATGCTGCGAAGGAAGCACCTCCATCATGCTTCCTGCCTTTCTGCATGGCAGGTAAGTACAGGAGCATCGCTTGATTGTGGGCACTTAAGGGATTTAAGTGGTTAAGCAAATATCCTGCGATCGCAACGCATGGGGACAGGATGGCAGTGGGACCTCGACCATGTTGTGCGAAGGCATGACCTGCAGACCGCTGCCATCCTGTCCTCATAGCGAGACTGCAACACCATGCAGAAATGACCCAAGTTTAAAGTGCAAAAATTAGCAGGGAGAGAGAACAGGATAGACTCCTGCCCTTCCCAATAGGCCCAGGCAAAAGCAAACTGCTATAGCCTCTTCTAACTTGAGTGTTCTTCTTTATTAATTTGAGTGTTTATTAACTTGAGTGTTCTTCTTTATTAATTTTGACATCTTGGCCACACATGTCCTGGCTTTCATCTGTGTCCTGGTGCTCATCCGTGAAATGCTGAAGGGTATGAATATGTCTCAGAGCAATAGTGCCTGGGAAACACTGTTATGGCACCAGTTGATACAGTGGGGAACAACCAAAGTTAGAGATTGAGCAAAGGTCCTTTTGGGTATACAGCTTCAAACAACAACCAACAACCCTTGCCACCATTCTGGCAGGGGGATCCTGGGAGCTGTAGCCCAAAAATAATTTTTTTAAACTCTTAACTGGGACCCTTTGCCAAGAGATCTGTCAAAACAGGAGCCAGCCTAGTAGGATAAGAAGAGGAGGGTGTTAATCTTTACAAATTGGTCCACTCTTTTCCCCCTGTATGTTCCCCATTATGTTTCTAGTCCTGGGATTCTAAGAGTATACTTTGAATACAGTCTATCCTGTTAATGCAGCCAAAATTGCTGCAGCTGCCATGTTTCCCCTTACATTGCAATTGCTAAAGGTGTGGTAGACCCCTCTGGGTCAGAAGTCAGTGTCTCTCATCTCCAGGATGAGTAGAATTCTGTCTGCTCCACTGACACAGCAAACCCCTAAACTGACAGCCTTTTTGCCTGTTACATGCCATTTCATCTTTGACCTCCTGTAAAAGGAAATGCTTAGCACTGATTGTAGTGGTTGTATAACATTTGATTCTACCATGCCAGCTAGCTCATGAGAATATGGAATAAACCCTGCCTTTCTGCAAGTCTTCATCAAGCAGAGAAATAATTGCTGAAGATGCTGAAGCAGAACCATTCAACAGCTCTCAAACAGTCAATCCACTTACCTAGTGAAGGCAGCCTAATGATAAATAGTGCTCCTTGTCTTGCAGTGTATCTACGGTATAGAATTACAGCAGCCAGATACCACTTTAACTATTGTGGCTCTGTCATCCTGTGCAGTTTGTGAATAAGTAGTTTGGTGAGGTAATTAGAATTTTACTGTGCTAGAGCTCAGTCTGCCCCCTGAAGTACAGCACTAGAGAAGAGACCTCTAAGTATCTTATCAAACTAAAGATCATAGGAATCCCTACGATGATGCTATGACAGTTAAAATGGTATCAAACTGCTATGACCGTGTGATGCAGATGCACTCTCAGACCATTTCCACACGATATCACTGTCCCATGATGGGGACACATTGCTGCCAGTTTACAAGTTATGTTTTCACATGACGTCATTACAATCTCACTGCCAACACATCCCCACTCGTTGCAATTGTGGGATATTCCATTACCGGAAAAAATACAGTAATGGCCGCCAATTGCATGGTGTGCCCATCACCAGCGGCCATGCACAAATGGCAGAAGTGCAGTCTATGCACTTCCTTCCCAGTGGAGCACAGGAAGTGGCCAGCTGCACTGCAGAAGGAAGGAGCGTGCCCTTTGCATTACCTTTCCCCAGGATGGATATGGAGGGGAGTGTTTGGGTCGCACTCCCATTCCGGCAGTGACAGAAAATGGTAAGGTGCAGAAAGGGCCTCTGTTTGAATATCAGCAGGGCAATAACAGTATATACAACCATTTATCAAACTGTGCTTCAAGCATTTGAATAGTTAGCACGTACAGTGGCCACTTATGTATTGCCAAATAAGAGGAAATGCACCTTTCCTAAAAGGTGCTGTGAAAAGCTTTGGCATCATAGGATGTGCTTATTTGGGTATCTGATTGGCAGAGGATAGGCACTATACTAAAGCGTCTCACATATCTTCCTCCACTAGCGGGGCTTTTTAATAATCTAATCTTGCATTTTAAAAAATCCAGCATTTCAAGCATTTCTTGAAACAAGCAAAGTTGTCCTTAGAAGCTCTTCTGCCATTGCTTTGAAATTCTACTTGGAATAAAAAGACACTTCACACACAGGTTGATTATCTTCAAGAGAGGATAACCTACACCAAAGACAGAGGGTTTGTTTGTTTTGCAAACTGAGTCCTACCTCACTTGGGTAAATGTAAAGCTTATACAGTTGTCCTGATCGGGTTCTCAATATTGTACAGCTTCTCCAAATGCCACCTGCATTTTGCTCCCATATTTGTTTGCTTCAGGTTGTAGGATTCATGTTCTCTTCTTGCACTGAAATGACCCCCATTTTAATGCGTTTTTCCTAATTTGCACATTAATGTGTATAACTTACCTGATTTTGAGTGCTAACTTTTCCATTTCCATTTTAAAATATGCACAATGTTTTCTGTACAGCTGCTTGGAAACATCCTGTAAACCTTGTAAATGTGCAACTGCTTGAGATGACATGCTTGTTTTCTCACAAGAAAGTATCAAGAGACATGAATATACTACTTTTCCTCAAGGCCATTGGGGCTGTTTTTTTTTCCATCCCTAGCCCAGACTGATGGTGGTCATGCCATTGTTTGTACCACTTTCCCAATGTTTCAAATTGTGGAGCCACCAACTACTCTCTAAGGCAATACAGTGAGCTGGCCAGGAGGGACCACAAAGAAGAGACTGGATATAAGTCTGACACTGCCAAGGTTAGCCCAAGGCACCTTCTTGTCTCTGGTAGAATAAAAAATCCCAGCCACCCCCCACACTTGTTGAGGTGCAGAGTACCCAAGGCTGGCTAAATTCTTCTGGATCCTGCAAAGAAAATCTCTCAAGAGCCTCCTTTTGGGAGTAAAACTAGACATACTAAATAATTAACTATTTGCCTCCCTTTCTTCAATACTCCATGGCTGGGAGGCAACCGCCACCCCACTCTACCGAACAGGAGGACTGGTCTCAGTCATGGCAATGTTTAGTGCAAGCAGGTTGAGTTGCTGGTCTCACATGCTCCTTTCTAAGATTCCTCATTCTGGTCTTTTTATGTGTATGCACTTTAGTGTGCTTCAGAAGTTCTTGTGGCATGTTGTCTCCTATACTGTAGAAGTTAAAATTTGTGCCTGTTCCCTCCCAAGTGCTTATTGTCCCATGTTTCCAAATAGGGTTGGAATGGTTGTGCCAAAGAATATGTGCTACAGGTGTGGTGGTGAGGATGCTATGTTCAGAGGCATTCTGTTATTAACCTCCACATTTCAGGGAAGAGTCTTAGGCCATTTCCGCACTATCTTGTTATAGTGCTATTATTCCACTTTTAACATCCTGTGGAATCCTGGGGTTTGCAATTTAGGGAAAGGCATTTAGAATTCTCAGCCAAAGAGCTCTTTGGCCTCAATAAACGACAAACCCCAGAATTCCACAGGAAGTTGAAAGTGGAATAATAGCATCATAACAGTGTAATGCAGAAATGGCCCTAGTATTTAACTGAAAACCTGGGCTTGAAAATCAGAATCTAGGGATTGTCCAAAAATTAATTTTCCAAACTGTAGTGAAAACATAAGCCCATGCCCAGGTAAGCTGTTTCCAATAACTCCGTCACCACATATCCAACTGAACCATGGTGAAGGAGTGTGTCTTTGTGGCACATCAAATCCAATACACAGCTCAATGCAGGAAATCCAGAGCAAGAGTATCCCAGAGAACAATGTTGCTCTTTTTGTTGCCTATTCATCTGTACCCAACCTTTCCCCCATAACTGGGACCAAAGGTGACTTAGATAAATTAAAGCAAATACAGCTGTATAGTTAGAAGCTGTACAGGCTTTAGTTCAGGAGTAGGCAACTGTGGTCCTACAGCTGTTTTTGGCCTACCAGTCCCATAATCCCTCACCACTGGGTCTAGTGGCTAGGTATGATGGGAACTGTAGATTTAAAAAAAAATCCAGATGGTCACAGTTATCTGCTTCCTACTCTACTTGAGGACTCCTACTGAAGGAGAGTCCAAGGACCTCCTATTGATAATTGATTTCATTGCTGAAGAAGTTTCTCCCAATGCTCACATGAAATCTAGCCCTTACAACAAAAGCCCATTACAGGTAATGTGTGGGTGGGTGTAACTGATTCAGTTCCTTGCTGCTTCAGGCTCCATAATGCAAGTTTTGACACAACGTTCCTCTACAACACTGAAGCTGCAACCCACAGGCATGCCTAAGTCCATCTGCTTGAATTCACTACGGGATACACAAGTCTGTGTCCAAAGCATTAGACTGTGTCCAAAGCAACTCCTGTCCCTTGTACTGCTATGTAAAAAAGCAAAGTGAGAGATTGCCTTGTCCTGGAATAGCTTCATAACCATACGATAACATTCATAACAATGCAGCCATATGTTCCCCTTTCATCTTCTCATGACAGCAGTCTTTTTGTCTCTGCCAGGATGCCAGAGAGCAGTCTTGTCCCATTAACAGAAACATAAATGCAGGAAGCTAACAAAATGAATTTCAACAGAGAGAAATGTAAGGTCCTGCACTTAGGCAGAAAAAATGGAAAGCACAAATATAGGATGGGGGACACGTGGCTGGATAGCAGCACGTGTGAAAGGGATCTAGGAGTCTTGGTAGATCACAAGCTGAACATGAGTCAGCAGTGTGATGCGGCAGCCAAGAAAGCCAGTGCGATTCTTGGTTGCATCAACAGGAGTATGGTGTCTAGATCAAGGGAGGTAATGGTACCACTCTATTCTGCATTGGTTAGGCCTCATTTGGAATACTGTGTCCAGTTCTGGGCACCTCAATTCAAGAAGGATGTTGACAAGCTGGAATGTGTCCAGAGGAGGGTGACCAAAATGGTGAAGGGTCTGGAAGCCATGCCCTATGAAGAACGGCTTAGGGAGCTGGGTATGTTTAGTCTGCAGAAGAGAAGGTTAAGAGGGGACATTTGAAATATTTGAAGGGATGTCATGTTGAGGAGGGAGCGAGCTTGTTCTCGCTGCTCCAGAGACTAGGACAAGGAGCAATGGATTCAAGCTGCAGGAAAGGAGATTCCACTTGAACCTCAGGAAGAACTTCCTGATGGTCAGAGCTGTCTGGCAGTGGAATGTGCTGCCTCAGAGTGTGCTGGAGTCTCCTTCTTTGGAGGTTTTTAAGCAGAGGCTGGATGGCCATCTGTTGGGAATGCTTTGATGGGTATTCCTGCATAGCAGAGGGTTGGACTCGATGGCCCCTGGGGTCTCTTCTAACTCTATGATTCTAAGAGCATGGCTAGATTTGACCATTAGTCCATCATTCCCTTCACAGAGTAGCCAACATGAGGCCCATAGGAAGTCTACAAGCAGGACATGAATGTACTAACATCTTCCTGCTTGTGTTCCCCAGAAATTGCTATAGAGAGGCATATTGCTTCCGATCCTGAACAACAAATAGTCAAGCTCAGAGACATGTTTAATGGTTTCTTTCTTTTTTTAATAAGAAATTTATTGCAAATATAGAAATTGATTTTCTTCATACAGGAATCTCCGATTCAAGGAAAACAATTTCGTGCCATTCAGTTTAAAACGTGGAAGGGGACAGGGGGAATAAAGAAATATCAAATAAAAATCAAACCTAAAATAAAACCAAACTTCAAAAATAAATCTCCATACACAACCAAAGTTCACAGGATCATTACAGGAGGAGGGAACCCAAGCGGCTGGTGAGGACCCAAACCGGCAGCTGCCTCCAATTGTGTATTACATTCATGGGGAGCAGAAGTGGGATCTGAGAAGGAGACCTGGAGGGGAAGGGGCACTACCCCCTACTCTTGTACCCCAATTCTGTGCTTGTGGGTGGCAGGACTGAGCTGGGATTCCACCCTTCTTACTACTGGCTCCTTCTCCTCATGTTGTCACATGGTATTGGGAGTGTAGGAGTCACCTGAAAGCAAGGCCTCATAATTGGAATGAAGGCCAAGAATGGAGGAAGTAGATGGTCGGAGAAGTAAGGATCTAAGGAAATTCATCCCTCACGAAAATGGAACAGAGGGGTGTGTGTGTGTGTGTGTGTGTGTGAATTTAGGAAGAACCTTCCATTTGCAGTCCATTTTCAGGTAGGTTTGCTGCCCTGAAGTATATGGAGTTCAATCTTCCATCTGAGTGAGATAAAGCAGATCAAGGGGGAAGAAAGGGGTGAGGTTGGTGAGGTTGACTAATGGATGTTGTCCTTTCTTCCAGTTTGCAGCAGAAAGGAATGTCCATAAAAGACTGCAAGGTGGTTGTGGTCTGCTCCAGAGAGCAAAACTTCACAAAGTACCATAAAAGCAGGTCTTTGAAGATTAAGGAACATGGTGGCATGGGATGAAAGTTTCCTCAGACCACAAAAAGCCCCCACCCACCCAGGAAAAAAAAAAGAGCTCAGTACAAAACATTTCACAGTGAGATCCATTAAAGAACAATTTCCCAGTGTTGTAGTCTGTACAGCATGACGCTAGGGAGGCTGTTGTCCCTGATCCTGGAAGGGTTGCACTTTAATCTGTGCGCAGTTGTCATGGCTGTTGTGTAATGTGGTGATGGCTGCCACATAAAAATGGACCACTTGCACACTCTGTTCACTCTTCCTTTCCATTTCAGGCCAAGAAGATAGCACAGATATTTCAGTTCTTGGCTTCCTTCCATGGCTGCCTTCTTCTCAAGGAATTTTGGCTGACCTGGACATTCTAGTGCTCAGTTGAGAGAACATTCATCTTGGCATAAGTATCTTGAATATTGTACCCTGTGCTGCATCATACTGCAACAGTTGACTCCATCTTGTACGTCAACAAATGAAATTATGCTTTAGGAAAGTATCCAGAATTGGCTGTTGCCCTCCAAAAATAACTCCATGTCTCCCGTTCCTCTGCCCTCTCAAACTCTGCCTCATCAGTTTCCTCATCCTATCTGAGTGTCCTCACAATCTCTTCCACCATCACCTCACCTCCTAACATTGTTGTCAGCTTTCTTGTGGAGCATTTATTAATGGGGACTTCCCATTTTTGACATCTTAGCAGCAGAAAGAATTCAAATGGCTAGTGTACTGTACAATATTCCCTCATATCAGGGCTGTTGAAAAGGCTGATGTGGCTCCAAATGTGAATAGGCTGATGGACTGAAAAAAGGGATTCCTCCATCATTTTGGAAGAAAGTGTCTCCCACCAATTGATTCACATGCTATCAGTAGTTGGACTGCAACTCTTATCATTCCTACCCAACATAGCTAGTGGTGAAGGACAACAGGAGCAGTCTAACAACACCTGGAGGACTCTTGTGTTCCATGCTAGCCCTGGGTAGACTCCTGTCAGTCAATCTGATTTTCCCATATATCATCTTGTAGTATTCAACAAAGGTACCAGCATTTGTGGATATCAGGTGCTCTGAGTCAGTACATCCATACCATAATAAAAACCCTGTCTGGACAGGTCATTAATCTATTCATATCTCCAGAAAATTTCTATCCTCTGTCATACCAGCTGTATTTTTCACTTTCATTCTCCCCACTACATTACACTTTCCTTTCCCTCCCTTTATAATTGACGATTTCTTTTTCTCTTATGTCCTTTCCTCTCCTGGAACTGATGTTATAACATCTAAGAGGGAAGTGTGTGTCCAATTAGATATTGGTGGAGTACTGCCTCCATCAGCATAATAGGGGATGAGGGGAGCCGCAGTTCAATAGCATCCAGAGGGACACACTCCCCATCCCTGCTCCATGGGGAAATTTTAGATGAATTTAATACTCTCTGATGGCAGGTGAGTTGTCGACTAAAACTCCTGCAATCCCTGACCATTGCCCATGCCAACTGGAGTTTATGGGATCTGCAGTCTGAAGCATCAGATGACTTTATGGTCTTATGAAATTGAATCATCCCCATTTCTATGGTTTCTGTTTTTTTATTGTACCCCCTCCCCCAAATTTCCTCTGCATTTTCCTACCACTTCCAAAATGTCATGCTACCAGGAATTCTCAGGGATCAATAGGATGTTTCTTCAAATTTCTTCTCCCATTAGCTCAGCTGTGTGTACGACAGTGTGTATGCAGGCTAGGGCAAAGCTATCTGAACTCCAACCTGTGTTTGTATTTGGTCTGGCAGAAAAAGAGTGAGAACAAAGTGGTTTGTTGAAAAGAGAGGCTGATGGAAAGATAGAGACTATGTGCATAACCTTTGGGGAAGCAGAGGATTAGAATCAAAGAATTCAGGCCAGCTCCATACTATTTCTCTGTCCAGAACAGATTCTGACTCTGGCAACTTTATATTAAAAGATGGTCTCCAACCTCCCAATAGGTCAGTGTACTGGCTAGTAACCATGACATAGTTTTAAAAGAGTGCAGTGTTAAAGCCTTTGTTCTGTCATGCAGTTGTTTCCTGGTCTCCATCCTCTCACCTGTCTCCATCCATATCTCCATCTTTTGGTTAACTATCACAGGCAACTTGGAGCTGTGCGGTAGAAGTGAGAGCAAAGATGCCCAGTAGAGGGCAATTAAAAATTTCCTTATGCTGGTTTAGAGGAGGACTAACAGCAGACTGGATTAAGGAAAGGTATAACAGCCAAATATTTATCTTTTCCTTTTCTTGTTCATTCAACAAATATACACCTCTCTGCTTTCTCTAGTCCTATCACATAATCCCCTTCTTTGCCTTAATATACTCCTCTTCCTCTTTTATGGGCACTCACTTCTTTTGCCACCACTCTTCTCCTTCTCTCCCATCATACCCTGTATTTTTGTGGGGTCCTGGCTGTATTACCTCTTTCCCACCCCACATCACTGCCTCTGAGAGCCTCCAGCAAGAAGACAGCCTGATTAGCATTGCAAACACATCGACACCACCGCAGCCAAGATTCCTTGACATAAATTTTCATTTGTCGTTCATGAATATTTCACGCCCACCTCAGGAGGAATTATCTGGCATAGGATGGAAGATAGCAGAGAATGAGGCAGTAACAGCACTGCAGTATTTGCTGTGGCTGTGCCTATGGCGATCTTGCACTGGGATGAGCACAGTGTCTTTTTCACAGGTTGTAGGTTCAGTGTGAAAGATCACTTTGTCCATGTTCTCCTGACTCTCCTGCGCTATCCATCTCCCAGTCAGTTCCAGAGGATACATGATATTCTGATCATGTTCTTCTCTAAGACAGCCCACAGCGGAGGGGGCTGTATCCAGAATCCATTCCATGGGGCACAGGTATCCATACTTCCAAAGCACTGCATTCAAAAGAGGCATTTACACTCTCAAGCTTAGGCTCTTCTCTTCAGTGTGCAGTAACCAAAGGTCTGTTCAGAATGGATCAGGAAATCAACTCTGACCTTCCCTCTTCTCAACTGGATAAGCATGATACCTCTGTTGTTCAGCAACTGCTAGGTTCAAGGGTAGCAAAGAAAGAAAACAAGAACTCCTCCAGAATAAGTATCAGATTTCTTCTTTCCTTTGCCCCAAGGAATTTTTTTTCCCCCAAAGATGTTCTGGTCTCCGTGGTAAGAACTACAGGAGCATGAAAGAGGACAGATTAAATTTGGGCAGGCTCATTTTAGGAAAGAAAGACCTCCATCAAGATCACTTTGTCAACTATTGTGACTTATGTTACCAAGTCACCTGCAAGTGGATGGGGAAGCACAGTCATCAAAATCTACAATAGAGGAAAGAGGAGTATTTTTTCCCCATAAAAACCAAATTGTTTTGGATGAGGCCTTCAAAATTTCCAACATGTCCTTCAAATGAAGCTTTTTATTATATCCCTGAACTACTTGGCATTCTACTTGATGGGCTAGCAGTAGGTGTTTTGGCCAAGAACTGGGAGTCCTCTTGGCCTGGTAGCCCTTGCTTTGCAAGCATTTCTACAAAACCAGGATTCATGATGGTGAATAACTAATACAGGATGAGCAGAGCTTAAAGGAGTGGGACTATCACTTAGGCCTCAAAGTCACCCAAGCCAAAACCAGCACACAGATGTATGCAAAGAGGTAAGGGCAGTGTGGACTGGACTGGAAGGGGGTGGTATTTTGCTGGTGGCACTGGGTTTGGGTTCTCTTTGGAGTCCGCTCCCTCCCAAAGATTTCAACTCACAATGGTGGTTAAGGGAGTATGGAGGAATTGGGGGGGAGGAGGGTTGGACAATATGGGAGGTAAAAAGCAAAACAGCATGGTTAGATTTAGTCCCAACAAACCAGCACATACACAAAAGATGTTTTTGCTCAGAAAAATACAGTAAAATCATCATGCAAATATAATGCTCAAATCTCCTCTTTTTTTTCCCAGACTGGTTGTGTGTATACTTTGTAGTTGTTCCAAGTCTCAAATGAGCTGCAAGGAAGGGGTTGATAAGGGAGTTTGGAGCAGGCCTTCTTTTCCTGTTACCTCACCTTGCCATTCCTCCCCTTGTTGGAACAGTCCCACATTATGCAATGTTCCCTCCATAGCCTAAGATTTGCACTGCAGGACACAGGAAGGGTGCGGGTCACTTGAAGCTCCTGAGTGCCCACCCCCTTCCATCACATCTAGAAGATGCTTGGCTTGCTACATTCCCCACCTACACAACCACTGCCACTTGTGTTCTGAATCCCTGTCTCTGTATTGTGCAGAGAGGTGGAGGGAGGGAGCCAGAATCAGCAGCAACACACAATCACCCATGTCTCCTTCTGTTCCTCAGCAGAAATTATGGGATGGCAAGGGGAGGCTGGGGTGAAGCAGTAGAGAGGGGAAACAAGGTTTGCTTGCTCCTTCCTTCCAACCTCACTGCTTGTTACCCTGATTCCGAGTCAAAAGGCAAGTTATCTCATTTCCCTAGTTGTGAAAATCTGAATGGGGGTGGCATTGGCACGTATTTTTAAACAGTTACATAAAATAGGACTTTTGCTGTTGATGTTGTTGCTGGGTGTGCTCCTCTCCTACCACAGCAAGACTCCCATAAAAAAAAATTGTCCAAATACCCCGCTTCTGTATCAATATTAAAGGCCCAGCTCACCTTTCTGGCTGGATCCAGGCAGTCCTCCAGCATTTGGAGGATTCCACAGCTCTACCCTTTCATAATTGTTAGAGGATCTTTATATTCAATTTCTCCATAGTTCAAGAAGTCCAGGATGCATGTCCCTCACCAAATCCAAGGAATACTAAAAGGCTTCCTCTTGCTAACAACCTCCCATTTCTTCCATTGCTTTAAGCACCATAAGGGCATGTTCCCAAAGATACCTTCTGCATCCTTGATGGCAATCCTACACTGTGCTTTGTTCTGCTGTCATAACTTTCTGGGATCATTGCATGGAGAAATAGGCCAGCATGCAAAGGGCAACAGAGCAAGACATCTGGAGTTTCATTTGGAATGTCAATGGAACTCTTGTTTCAGCACCTTTCCAACTGGGATTCAATTTTGGATTCTCTTCAACCAGATCCTGATAGTATATGTACCTCACCTTCCAGAATATGTATGCTTAAAAACTTTTCTTAGTGGGCAAGATTTTCACAGTGAATGTGCCCCCTCCCCATATTCAGTCACCATTTCTTCCTGAGGGTTTCTAGCTAGAACTCAGTAAGAATGTACTCCTAGAAGTCTTAGTAGGAAACTACCCTTTTGCTGTATCTCATTCATGGAGATTTCCAGAGCCTAAACAAATGATTGCCTCTGGTACTGATCTTTGGCACTCCTCTGTAGCTGAGCTTGGGAATGTTACTTATTTTGGTCTACAACTCCCAGTATCCCTCCAGCCAGCATCAGTCATAGGTGACAACAAATAACATTTTCAAGCTCTGGTCCCTACCCTAATCCAAGGAACACACCTTGGGAAACTTCCAATTGGGTCCCCGCAAAAAACATCTCCCTAACATTTCCATGCAGTTCCCAGCAGGAATGACTCACTGGGATCTCCATCTCTACTTATTTCCCATGCTGATAAAATCCCTGAGATCCAATGCTCCAACTGCAGGTGGGCACTACCACCTGCAAGCAGCCCCCCAAACTACTTTTGCTGTTCAAGAAAGAGAAGGATCCTTCTCTTCTAGGGTGCTGTGGGAGGCAAAGAAGTTGAAGTGGATGGAAAGTGTTCTGCTTGTGGCAATGCAACAAGCCAGGAACAGGCAAACCCTCAAGTTCCCCATGTTTTGGGCTACCTCCCAGCCAATATGGGCAAGGATTAAGGGAGTCATAGTCAAAAACAGCTAGAGGGCACTAGGTTGCCTAATCCTTCAGTAAGCACTGAACAATACACTTTTGACTTTTTACAGGAAGGATAATTCCCTAGAAGACCATGGGTTCCAACACTGCATAAATGAGCAAAACTGCTGGTTATACTACACCAAGCTTTTAAAAGTCCAGGTTCACATTGTTATTCCTCATTGTTTCTGTTCCTTCCTGCAAGGCTACAACTGGGAAGGGGGAAAATACAGCAACATGCAGACGGATCAGTCTTGATTGCAAGGCATCCTTTTCCTCCTTCCTTGTCTTGAGTGCAGATATTTGTGCTCTCTCTTGAGAAGAGAGAAAATTCTTGTCTTGCAATGGGAATGGAATCTAGTTTGGAATATTAGAACTAAGAGCACACCTAGCCCATCTCTGCTCTTGAGATAATACTGCTAAGGTTTAAAAATAATCATGGGAAGTGGAGGTTTCCTCTTGCTTGGCAAAGTTAGATCTTGAAGAGAAATCACTAGTGCATTCCATGGCTGCAATAAAGCTTGTGCTTCATGGGTGTGTTCTGGACCATAGAAACAGGGTAGGCTACTAACCATGAATTTTTGCTGTAAGGCAGGGATGTGAGGAAGTAGCATGGTGGTGAGCTAAAGGAAGATGTCTGTTGGCATGATAAAGTCTATCAAATGGCAGAGAGGGTAGGGAGGAAAGCAGCAGGAGTGCCTTTTTGCTTGGCATAAGAATTTGGGTCATATCTAGGCCAAGTTATTCATGCTTAGATTCTACTGAAATCAAAAGAACACTTTAGCTGTGTCTTCTTAAACCCCATTGCTTTCATGTCTTTCCAGCAAACTAACTATTCTGCTCCCTATCGTTGTCTCTACAAAACACAGCCATCACAGATTGGCTCTGTTACATAGATGAGCAAACAACCTATAATGTAGCACTATGCCAGGGAGCCAACCAAGTTTTTTTCCATCTTTATTACTTACCTACATTAGTTCATTCATTAAATCACATCTCCCCCCGGCATAGCCTCTGAAAGCCAGATCAGAGTAAAGTTCGGAAACATGATTGTTTTGGGCAACGGTTTCCAGAACTTGTCAGATAGCATGGCCACAGTACAAGTTGGATGAGGCTTTCTGGGAGTTGTCTTACAGAAGTATAACTTTTCCAAGATGTGCAGCTGTGCTGCCAGGTAACTCCCAGTAGCCCACCAAACCTCTGCTTCCTTTTCTCTCTTTTCCATTGCATTTCAATCATTTCCAGCTTGTTGCATTTGTGAGTGGCATCCCTTCTCCAGGTTTATATGGACTGGGACATCAGCAAAGTTGGACAAAGCATTGCCCAACTCAATGCTCATGGCTGAAGGCCTCCTTGAAAAAAAGCACTCTTTGCTTTCCTTCAAGACCATCCCACAGTATTCTATCCTAAGACTCTTCTAAATTGTATACTCTCTTTCTCCCACCTTCCCCTAAAATTAGATTGCTCCCCTTCCCTTTATCCCCACTTTGGTCAAATTCTGGCAGTGAGGTGTAAATGAAGTTGAGATTCTGATTCTGGAGACCTCAATATGTATCTCTCTAGTCTTTTTGAGTAAGGAGTCATGGACTAGAGCTTGCCTGCTAGCTTGTCACAAAACTCAACTCCACAAGGATGTGCAATGGATCCTGGTAGGGAGCTCTGTGCAGTTACTTAAGTCAGGGTGCTGAGGTCAAGACTCCCTGAGAAAACAGAGGAGTTGTAAGTACTGTCTTCTTCCCCTTTCACTCCTGGTGGTGATCTCTCATTCCCTGCGTTGGACAGCACCCATGTCCCTCTCTTCTTGGAAGACAACTGAATCTTGTACTGAAGTTTGGGGGACTCCTTGAGAGCTAGTGTACTCTGTCTTCTCTCTCTCCCTAACAAATGTTGGGGTGGGGGGGGATACAGCAAAGACAGAAGACCCTCTTATAAGGACACTGCATTTCCCAGCCCTGCCATAGCTAAGTCAGTATGTCCTACAGCCAGTCACCCACATCGATCATTGGAGTAAGTGAGGATACGCCGAGGAAACAATCCTCCACCCAATCCCATCCATACTCCCCCCCCTCTTGCTTCTGCTCGCACTTATCTCAACAAGAGATGGAGGATGTGGAAGCATGGGAACAGGGCCAGAAGACCCTGAGCATGGACAGGACATTAATATGTGTGACACTGTATCCTTGTATTGACTTTGGAGTCCTTTAAATGTCACCATTTGGTGTGTGGGAGTCAACAGCTCAGATCCAACCTTAGTCATATAGAGACTAAATGAAATCAATGAGTCTGAAATTAGCTATGATTCATTGAAGTCCCATTAATTCCAATGAATCTACCCTATGTATATCTAAGGCTGGATCTCACCCATTTGTCTATGACCAGTTTTGGTATAGCTGAGATAACATTTCAAATGACCCATCCACATCATAGTGGCTCATCATGGTCTCTCTCCTCATGGATCTAGCAACAGTGGTCCCAGGAGAATGCTAACTCTGTAATTGGCTCCTGCAGAATTGGCCTCTGGCTACAGGGTTGGGCTGCACTCTGGCCGTGTGTGGTCCACTTTGAAAAGGCATCTCCAATGTACTCCCATCTACTGTTTAAAGGTCTCCTTTAAAACATGGGAAAGGAAGGGAACAGAGGCAGTATCACTGCCTCTCACATTGGGAGAATGAGAAAAAAAACCCCTCCCCTTCTTGGAAGAAAATAATGGGAAAATAAAAGTGATGGTTAGTATCTTAAGTCTATGCCTGGTTAGCATCCTTCTCCTCTCACCTCTGCCCAGGAGCCCCTCTTACAGCCATTCCCTCTCTCTTCACCACAATATAAAAGCAAATGTCTCCTTTGAAAGAGTAACAATGGTCCCCATAACACAGTAGAGACAATTCATTTCACTTGTGGTTTTTTTCCTGCTCTTTTTGCTTGTTTTGTAAACTTTGATGGTTTTCAGTTTTTGTTGCCAGGTTGGTTGGTTGGTTTCACAGTCAGGTGGGTAACTTGTGTATGTGGGGAAGGGAGTTCTTTCTTTTCAGTGAGAGAGTCACAACTTCTGCTGAGCAGAGACACCTTTCCAGTAATCCAAGATGTCATGGAGATCTTCATCCTTGGCAAACTGGACTTTCTTCCTCAGAGCGTGGCCAGCTGCCATGTAAACCTCCTCCCGGTGGTGCTTCTTGTAAGGCCGGAAACGTTCCCAGATCTTATGGGTGCTCTCTGAGGAATACTCTGGGCTGGAAGAATAGCCCGAGAAGTAATGTCTAGGTGAGAGCTGAGAATATGTGGAGTCCCGCTTGGAACGGGAGAGTGGTTTCAGGAAGGACACCCGTTGGCTTAAGGTGTCACCACTCTCCTCATAGTAGAGAGCTGGGAAGGAATGCCGGTGTTCACTGCAGTGATAGGAAGGTTTCACCTCCAGGTGGTGGATGGCACCTGGGGACACAAGGGGAAGACGATCCAAAGGGCTATTGAGTGGGCTTCCTTTCTCAATGTACTTGGAATCTGCCTTGCTCAATGGTGGGTGGTCAGGTACATCAAGACTGAAGACCTTGGCACTCTTGATGGAGCCACTGGAGGAGACACTGCAGGTTTTCCTGGTCACAGCAGCATCTGCACTGAGTTGACGCTGCAGGGGATGGTGAGAACTCTCTTTGTAGGATGGTGAGAGAAAACTTGGACGCTCCAACCCACCAGAAGAACTGGCTGGTATGGACTGGCATTCAAAAGCCATGTCAGAGTCAACACCTCCCCCTCCCCCCAAGAAAGAGGCTGTGTCCAACTTGAGGGCATCAATGCAGTTGTTGATTATCTGGTTCACCTTGTCCACTTCCTTGGCAATTGTCGAGATCTCAGCTGCTGACCCTTGCCCATTGTCCAGTTCATGCAAGTCATCATCCCTTTGTGACCTGTCCAGCCCATCCCCACCACCTGTCCGAACTTCAATGTAATTGCCCTTGGTGGTGACCTTGGGAGTTTCCATGCCAGCCTCCATAGATTTGGATGAAGGCATCTTCTCACCAATCATGGAGGGAAGTGAAGACATTCGTGATACAGGGATAACAGGTGGTTCTCCTAACTTCTGTGATGGATGTACCATTGAACTGGTGTCAATATCTGAGCCATAACGCATCTCCAGAATGGTTTTTTTGACATTGAGAGATTTTTGCTTCTCCTCTTGTATTCTACGCTTCCGTAGACAATAATAGACAATGCCAAGGATAATAACCATCCCAAAGAGGCAGCCTAAGATGGTCATGATGTAATGGGTTGTGGTGGAGGTGTTGGGCACTGGCTCCTCTCTCCCTTTGCTGCGGGTGGCAAATGAGAGACAGGTGTGGTTGAAGCGTTTAGAGTTGCGTATAGAAGCCACACAAAAAGTATAATCTGTATGAGCCTTCAGATGGGTGAGAGTGACTACTTCCTTCTTCTTCTTCAGAGTCATTACATCAGAGATGTAGCTATTGTTGTACTGAACCAGCACATACATCTTGCTGAAGGGGGAGGGGATTGTCACCACCAAGGCAGCTGAAGTGATAGTCACATGCTGCAGCTTGATGCTGGGGTTGACAGAGGAATCAGTAGTGGAAGATGCTGGAGGTTCAACTGAGAGGAAGTCCCCTGGGCTTATGCCTGAGTTCTCAGCATTGTCATCTGGGTCTCTCTGAGGATCTGTTATGAACTGGGTCGGTTTGATTCTAGAGATGGGAGGGAAGGTGCCATCCCCACACATTGACTTGAAGATGGTGATGGCATTGCGGCTATGGTGTGGCCGAGGCATCAGAAGTGGATAGCCAGCAAACTCCCGGGGAGTCTCACACTGTAGCCGGTCATAGTTTTTTGTGACATTGTTGAAGGCCACCAACCACATCAGAAAACCATAGAGGTTGCAGTCACAGTTAAAGGGATTCCCAGCTAGTTCACACACCATTAGGTTGCTCAGGCTGGTGAAAGTGCTTCCCTCAAGCCGACTGAGGCGATTGGAGGACAGGTCAATGCTAATTAGGCTGGGACATTCCACAAAGGCATTGGGTGTGACCACCTCAATCAGGTTGTGCTGCACAAAGAGAAACTGGAGGCGGCCCATGCCACGCAGCATGCCCTCGGTCAAGTTGGTGAGCTTGTTGTAGCCGAGCTGCAGCACTTGTAAGTTAGACTGTCCCATGAAGGCTCCATCCTCAATGTAGGAGATCTCATTTTTGGTTAAGTTGAGGTCCGTCAAGTTCCCAAAGCGGCTAAGAGAGGAATATAGGACCACTTTGAGTTTGTTCTCGTTCAGCCTCAGGTCATGCACAGTGCTATTGATGTGCTGGGGGATAGTCTCATATGGAGGCTGGTTCTGGCTGCAGATCGCAAGCCAGACGTAACCTTTGTCTCCTTCAATCAGCCAGCAGTCACTGTGGACCAAACCAGGAGCAAAAAAACAGAGGAGGGTAGCCACCCAGAATCCCAGATGGTGCATGATGGGCTATGCTGCCCCCTTTAGGCCAAAAGAGGCAAAAAACACAGCCAAAGAAAGAGAAGAGGAAGAAGGGGTTAAATCTTTAGACACCCTTGGTGCTTAGCAACTGACGGCTCTGAGGACCCCAGTCCTATTTGATGCCACCATCATCACATGAGCATCCAACACAGAGGTGAGAACAAAAAATGTGTGGCTCCTATTCAGGCAATCAAGGTGAAAACTGTAATTGGAGAGAGATTATTTTATATATATATATATATATATATGTATTTGTGCTTCTTCTCAAAGCCCAACAAAAGCAAAACATTCAATGACAAAGTGTCTCTGTGTGACTCCTCTACACCCTCCCCTCAACCACACCATGATGCAGCTGGAAGAACAAGGCAGAACTGCCTTCGTGTCTTGCTAGCGCTCTGTTGGGTGCTGCTGCTTCCTCCTTCTCGTCTCGCTGGTCTCCACCAAACAACTTCAGAACTTCAGATCAAGCATGTTGAAAACAAAAACATATAGATACATAGGGAGCAGAGCAGGAAGAGGGAAGGGAAGGGAGGGAGAGAGAAAGAGAGAGGAAAAAAAAGGAGGGAGCAAGAGATCCATCTGTCGCTGAAATCTGGAAGGGAAGCACACAAGAGACAAGAAGAGGCATCAATTAGGGGGGCTTTGAAATATGAAAAAAGACAACCAGGTTTGTTAGTTTCACAAGGACAGGGAGAAACTGAGTTCAGAGCACTGGGGATGGAGGAGGGGGCGTATGCAGGATTAGTATTGCCTGTATGTTGATAAGCTTTGGCGAATGAAACCCTTGTAACATAATCTTGTGTATCGTAGATAGCCAGAAGGGTACTTGGGCTCGGTTATGTAACAAAGTCACAGCCTTGTGTGGAGGGGGGGAGAGAGAACTCAGAAAATGGGAGGGAGGAAAAGAAAGGCATACAGCTGTGGTTTGGTCGGCTTAGTGTACCCCCCCCCCCTTCAATGGGAATTTTCAGCTGTTCCTATAAAGATCTTCCCCCAGTCTCTGTTTTTTGTGCGTATGTGCATGCACACACACACACATAAACACAGAGAAGATAAATAAATCAGGCTTCTAACTGAATGCTTTTCTCTTCCTTGATGCAAAAAAGATAAATAATTCATTTGTTGTATAACCGCTCCTGTTCCGAAAATAATTCTCTCGCCTTAGCAGAGATTTGAGGGGGGGTCAATATGGTCTTGGCAAGTACAGATGGAGAGGACTTTTAATTGGTGGAGAGAACAGTACAGCTGTGATGGTCACAGCTGGCCTGGATGCATGCTGAAGCATAGAGAAGACACATCAATAACACTGCTAGTTATCCCAGGCTTGACTCTCCCATTCAGAATAGGGAATATAACCATGATAAAGGAGCGGGTGTTTTACCTGTACTTGCAATCCCGTTAGATCCAGGGAAGTGTGTATTTGTCCCATCTGATGGCAATCAGGCCATGGTAGTGTGGAATGTGATAACAGGTGCAACATTCAACATCCTGAGGACGTCAGGTTTTTTTTTTTTCCTTCCAACAAACACACACACTACAATTTACTCAGCCTCAAGAATCCAGATATAGGTTTGGAATTGCATACGCAATATCTTGTGAAACATGAAAAGCTGGAGGGAGAGGTTGCAGGGCTTTTCACAGTGATCAGGGAGTAAAATGTCAGTGACCCAACAGGAGTAAGAACGCATTACAGAAATGTGCTAACTTATATTAACTGAAACAGTATGCAGAATATCACTTTCCTTAGCAAAGAATTGAAGTTTGATTTCTTTTTCTGATGTGCAAACTATTATACACAAACCAGAGTTCTTCAAACCTGGCTATATGTTATATACCAATCTGAGAGACAGGCTATGTTATACATCACCCTGAGAGACAAAATTATAACACTTTTAAAGAGAGCCCTAGTTGATGTGACTAAAGAACCAACTAGATGTAGCATTCTGTTTCCCATCATACCCAAAAAAGATGCCTCCACAAGGCTCATAAGGAAGGCATCAAGGCAAAAGCCTCCTTCCAAATGCATGTGTATGGATATTCCATTTAACTATCACGGTTCATCATGAATTTGTCTATTCAGAAAGAATCCATTTCCAAATCTTGTGGCAGTGAATCCCATAAATTAAGATAGCTTGGAAAAGTTACATATTGGATGACAACTCCCAGAATGCTCTGGAAGGTCAGCAACTGTAGTCCAACCTTCCCAAGCTTTGTTAATTAATTGTGAATTATATGAAGATTGACTTTCTTTTCTGTCTAATGAGAACCTGCTGTCAAGTCAATTTCACTGGGTGGACACAAGTGCTAGTGTTATGAGAACTGAGAAAAGGGAAAGACTCTTCTCTATATACTTTCTTCTATAGCCTACACTTTTATTCTAAACATACTTCCATTTGAAGAATTGCGAGCTAGCAACCAGTTTCCAAATAACCATTTTTTCTTTCATATGTGAAAGAATATATATATGAGTGAATGAATAATACCAGAACCAAAAGCTGCTCCAAAGCAGATTGTGGAGTTAAAGATCTGTTCTATGATTTTTCCTTCATCCTTTTTGTCTACCAAGAAGTAAATCCAACTGAGTTCAATGGGCTTTATCACCAGCGCGTAAGAGGATTATGGCTGGGCAAATCTAACTTAAGTGGTGGTGGTAGGGAAATAGGACAGTCAATTGTTTGTCACATCCAAAAATTTGTTAGCTTTCACCAATCAGGACAGAGGGTAGATTTTGCCAGAGACTATTCCAGTGGGTCTGCCTTCACTAGCCAATTTTCTACTGGTTTCAGAGTAGAGAAAATTACCTGTGCTAGCTCCTGACTGTTATAGGTAATGAGCCCAATCCTGAGGTCTCAACAGAATGAAAAGGATAACCAAGTCCACTTTTGAGCCTGCCTACACCACAGATGTAATTCATTGCTATTTTTATTCTTGAAGAAGGCAACAAGAAAGTCTTTGAAAACTATGCAGACCATTCGCAATTTCAGGACTTATTCTGCACAAAATTCACACCAAGTGTAGTAAACAGCATTTTCTGCATAAGGAGCAGAATTTTCTGTGTAGAATGTAGTATTTCTCCACAGAAATATTATTTTCAGGCCAGGAAATGCAAATTTCACATAGTAGAAGTCCAGAACTGTAAAGATTCTTGTCAATCCAGAATTCTTCCTGTCAGGCACTCTCAACACTTTCCATTCCTAGTCCACACATATTTGAGTGTCTTTTCTCAGGGTTTACCACTAGTGGAAATACTACCAGCCCTATACTTATGCTACAGAGCTTTCTATAGGCATTCTATATCCACAACAGAACTCTTCTCTGTTGGCATAAGAGCACTTCTGCCCAAAAATGGAAGGTGGAAAGATGGTAACATTATATATATTTCAGAATATATAACGTTTGATTTTACATTAGAAAGAAGAATGAGGTATACAGGTCAGTCGAATGAAGGTGATTGGCTAAGGAAGTGGAGCAAACTAATAGAAACAATTAAGGAAATGAAGGGGTACAAAATTATAGAAGATACAATTAATACAATTCTCCACATCAAAGGAGAGGGGTTTTAAATAAACATTGACTTTGTTCCCTGGGGGACGGGAGGGAAGAAAGGGTAAAAGCAGTATTATATTTATTGGGAAAATTAATTTGTTGGTGTGGGTGGAGCATTAGTCACTTAATTTGCATTAATCGCTGGAATAATTTTTTTGTATGTATATCAGTGTTAATCTGTAATCAGTGTTAATCACTCCAAAATAATAATAATAATAAAAAAAGAGCACTTCTGTCCCATACTAATTCCTCTCAGCCATCAAATTAGAGTTGCTTTTTTTAGATCTCAGTGCTGAAGAAGAAACACTATGACCAAAGTCAAACTGGTAACACTTTCTTTCTCCAAGTTCAGCCATGTGCTATAGTCCATGTCATGCCTTCCTCTCACCCTTCCACCCATCACCTTACGAAGGGTGCCAGAATATCATGCATCATTGGGAAATCCAGCCTCAGCAACAAGAAAAGGAAGGACCTGACAGAAAGGATGTTCAAGAAGCATGTTAGCATCTATTTTGCTTTGACTGAACAGGCACTATCAATCTAGTCATCCTAGTTGTACATGTAAGACTTTTTGAGTTTTAGATTACAACCATAGTGACAAGTAAAAGTAGGCTATCCAGTTGGAAGGGGTTTGTGTTTTCAATCCTTCATTGTCTTGACATACATTTGAGTCAAGTTGTGATACCAGGCTGCGGTGTTTCCTGTTTTAAATAATCTAAGACAAGACTCAATGAATCATGTCACTGTAATGGGGTTCCTGAAGCCTACAGGGCCTTAAACTTTGCTACACACATGGCAATTCTGAGACCCCCGCCTGCATTTATTCTGTGGTTGGACTCCCTACAATATACAGATGAGGCAGGAGACTCCAAGGAGGGGGCAGATGGAGGACAGAGGCATTTGGTGGCTCCAGTGTCAATGGATGAAGAATCTTCTCTGGGCTCTAGTCTGGACTTTAAAGGAGTTACCCAAGGTGCTGAATCTATGTGGGAGAAATGGTTCATCATCTTTGATCACTCCTTTAAATTTCATAATAAAAGCCAATGTGGATTCACTGCCCACTGACACGGGAGCCACTAGCCACCACTGATGGAAGGGGAGAATTCTACTCAGCCTATCCTCATTCCACCCAAGCCTTCTGTGCCTGGAGAAGCCAAGGAACAGATGGATTAGCTGAAAATCTCAAAAATTCTCAAATAAAGATCTAGTACACCATGAGGTACATTCACCTATGGAATTCCAGAAGGGAAGTAATGGTCATGAATATATACGGGTTTGTTTTTAAGATAATATTGGTTGGGATCTTCCATAGGAGATCTTGCTATGATGACGTAGTCACAATCCATCTCTCAACAGAATTCCCATCACAACTGTTTGTCACACTGCAGTTCACTGGTGGAAGGGAGTTAGACATCTCATCCTTCAGTGCCCTGCCTGCCTGCGCTGCAAAACTTTTTCAATTGGTGTGACCACTTTTAAGTGGGTTTGGAGGCATTCGTGGCCATTGAAATGGTGCAAATGTGAACAGCTCGTATTTACAAGACTGTAAGTCTAGCTTCTGACATTGTAAATGCTGAACAGGATACCAGCCATTATTTTTAAAACATGACTAGGTGACTATAATGAAAGTGATATCATTTGAACTGCAACTCTGTTTACATGGAGCCCTTTCACAGTACACGGTTATTGCAGTATGATTCCTCTTTAATTGCCATGGCAGCATCCTAGGATTTATACTTTAGAGGGGGGGATATTTAGAACTCTCAGCCTTATTTATAATAGTAAGTAATAAAAAAAAAAAGAATTCTCAGCCTGACTGTTCTAGTGCTTCACCAGACTACAAACCCCAGGTTTCCATAGCATGCAGACACAGCTATCAAAGATGAAGTATGGTACTATAACCATATAGTGTGAAACAGTCACTGGGACCAAGGGCCTTTCTGTACTACACTGTTATAGTGCTATTATTCCACTTTCAACATCCTACGGAATCTTGAGGTTTACAGCTTAGGGAGGGAAGGGCCTTTAGAATTCTCAGCCAGAGAGCTCTTTGGCCTCAGTAAACTACAAACCCCAGAATTCCACAGGATGTTGAAAGTGGAATCATAGCACTATAACAGTATAGTGCAGAAGGCCCTAAGTCCCACTGACTTCAGCAGAACTAACTTCAGAATAGACATGCATTGGGTAGCGCTATCAATCTCTATTGCCATGATACAAATGAAAGTCTCACTTTAATTTTGCATCTGAACTCTTAAAGTAGGGATGGGCAATGATGGGAGGCTAGGGGGCCACAGGAAATGTTAGAGGGCCACTCCCACACACACAGACTACATTCCCCAAATGCCCTGTTTTTAAAAATGACACAGATGGCCAACACATGATGAAAATGGCCCCAGGTTCCATAGGAGGCATTTGGAGGCACAAAATGTTTTCAACCCTGAGGGGCTGAGAGCACAAAAAAGATCTCTCTGTGTGTGTAGCCCAGGTGCCACACTTTCCCCACCCCCTTTTTAAAGAGTTTCAAAGCATGGGCTAAGCCAAGTATTCTCTCAATATGAGCACAGGATATACATTGTTAATTGAGGCAGTGGGCAGGGATTATTTGGTTCAGAGTGGTGCAAAACAGTCAGTTGAGGTGGGAAGGGATATTTGGGAAAACCATTTTCATTCTGCCATTTTTCTGAATATTTCTTCTAAGGCTGTTCTCAGTTTTAAAATCACATGCATTTATGGACCCAATCAGATATAGACATATGGACAATAAAGTTGTTGGGCACAAGTCAAAACCCAAGAGAGTAACCTGAATAGTCCCCTGGGTTTCCATACTCTGTGGGTACCCTTTCTGTCACTGCTGACGTGAGCAGTTTTCTCTAGACAGAAAACAATGCTTGCCTCAGCAGCCATTTGTCAGCTGCAGAATCTACAAAGTAAGGATACCCATGGGAGGCTTCCAAGTTGCTCCTTAAAGTATCTCCAATAGGCTTTTATACTTGATGGGGTGAGTAGAACCAAATGATGGCAGCCAGCTTGAAGACTTTCTAGGGAGAAACTCAAACATTCCCTAGAGATCGTATTATTTAAAACATGAACCAAAAAAAATCCAGAGAGGCTGCAAAGCAAAGCAGAAAAAGGGGAAACAAGGAAATCATATTTCATTCCAAATAAAGAAGACATTTTTTAAATAAAAAGATACGAGTAGCTAGAAAATCTACTTGGCATTGCCTGGTCTGGTGTTGATAATTTCACTTATGACTTGATTCAGGCAAAACGTTGACAGAGGTACCATAGTAAGCACCTATAATCCTTAAAATTTCTCTCAAGTTACTTTATTCCATGTTCATGCAAAATGGATCAAAACCAGCTGGAAAAAGTGGCTTGCAGTTGGTCACAAATGTGCTCAAAAATATTGGAGATGTCTGCCGAAGTCTAAACATCAAGTTTGCTAAAGATTCTTTAAATATGTATTCTGGAGCAATATATGTGGAAACCTGAAGTGTTCATTCAGGAGGTACTTGAAGTAGTTGCCAGATCAGGTTTAAGACCTTATTATAGTCTTTACCTTATTCCCACTAGGTAACACATCAAGTTTAATCATTGCACGATCAAGCATGTAGATTTGTACAGCACAACACCACAAAGCATTGTAGAGCTGTGAAACATTGCAAAGTTGTGTGTGTGAATGTGCCTTCAAACACCCTCTGAAATAGCCTACAGCACCTGGAATTTGTCTGTGGTCTCCCATCCAAGTGCTAACCAGGGCTGACCCTGCTTTTCTTCCAAGATTAGATGGGATCTGGTGGCTTTAGGATATTTAGGCCTACAGTCAAGTTAAACCAGCCTTTCACAACCTTTTCACTCTGATGGAAACCTTGAAATTATTTTCAGGCCTCAGGGAATTCCTGCATAAAAGTATTGCATCTACAGTTCAAAAAAGGGGCTGGAGGAGGATTAATCACAATCTTTTGTGGCAACCCCAGCAACCTCACATGGTGCCCTAGGTTTCTAGGGAATCTTGGTTTGGAAACCCTACTTTAACCTGCAGTATTGCTTTTGTTTCTTTACTCCCAGTGCTCCACAAAAAAAAAAAAAATCATCTTCATTTTCGACATTATGCAATCTATTTGTACAAAGTTTTATTTCACTTCACTTGACTCACAAAGTCAGGTGTGATGTTCACAGAGGTCCTTGTTTAGGAACTTTGAAGATTTAAATTTTAAAAATGTTCTCAATTTTATTTTTTTAAAAAATAGGGGCCAATAGGTATAGTGTAGACAGAGAAGAAAACATAACATCTGTCAGTCAAGAAAATTAAAGGTTTCCAGAATACCCTGTAATATAGTAGGTATCCCATAGGAAAGCTCAGGTTAAACTAGAGACAGACAAGCTGTCAATGTCCGGGGGCAACCCATATGATCTGCAATGGGCAATACCAGCACTTCAAAACCCTCAAAAAATCAAAACTGGAAAATGGCAAAAAAAAAAAAAACACCTTTAGTTTTGTAAAACCACTCCATGTTACACAAAGGGGTAAGGGAGTGAATGTTCTTTGGTTTAAGACAAAAATCAGCACTTCTGGAGGCAGCGGTAGCTAAAGGTTCCCAAGTAAAGGGTACAGTAAATCCATTCCCAAGTTTTGGATAGCTTTAAAGTAGTTATCCAAGCTCCTGAAGCTGCCCCCAACAGATTCAGCACCTTGGATAACTCCTCTAAAGCTGTCCTTTTAGGTTAGGAATAAAACCAGAAGGTAATTCACCACCCGACATGGGAGCCACCAGCTGCCACTGCTTCGAAGGTTCCATGAGTAAGAAACAGTTTTTGTTTGTATTTTTTTTTCCTAGGAAGACTTTGAACAGTGGGTTGCAGATTTGGGGACTGCAAAAAGAGAGGGGCTGCAAAAATGGACCAGGAGACTCCATGCAGCCCATAGGCCTCAGATTCCAACCACTGCCTCAGATATTCTCCAGTTCCAGAATAGATCTTCCTTAAAGACAAGCCACCTACTGGTCATAAGAAGGTACTGTCAACCTAAACTTGAGCAAGTTAAAGAAATGAAAGAAAGTGAAGCATTTTTAGTTACTCTTAACGTACGTTTCATTGTGTTCTCAGGCCATAGCTTTGCTTTCTTTTGTTTTCCAAAGGATCTTTCCTAAGCTGATTGCTAAATCCTTAACTGCTAGAACAAAGACCAATTTCCAACTTAAAGATGCAAATGGCAGAAAATAAAACAAAAAAGGAAAAGGTGGGGAGAGAAAAATGCAAACCTTTAAGGAACTTAATCTGCACAGGGAAAGATCTGTACTGAAGAATTACTGGTCTGTGGAATTACTGGTGCAGCTGGATTAAAGGATCACAGATCAAGTTGGAGAAAGAGGGCACTGAATATTCAGTAATCCAAAACCAAGAGCCAAAACAAGGAGGGGGGTGGGTGGGATGCAGAATGCAGCAAAGATGAACTAGAAGGGATTGGGAGGGCGAACCAACCAACAAGGGGGATAAGAAAGTTTGTGATCCTTAAGAAAGGCAAAATCCATTCACCTGTGATGTCAAACAGTACCGTTCATAACGGCCACTTGAGCACAGATATAGAAAGGAGAAAAATGAACCTCCAAATAGAAGGTTAAAAGAAGATGCATATTTGCATGAAATCTGCTTTTGCCAGTTTTTTAAAAAAATTGCATAAATAAAAACTGAAACAGGATTAATGCAATTTGATGAGCAATACAATAATACATCTTACCATAGTGGACAAGAATGAGATCAAGTAAACGGAGTGTTTGCTCAGTCTGCTGCCAGAGTCAATGCTGTTAATGACCAATAATTTCGTTCTCTCTTCTCTCTTCTTACTGTTCTGTCTTATCAAGCCAGATCACAGACTGGACATACTCTAACCAAGTAGTGTCCTCTAAAAAACAGACACTGCACCATCCAGGGCTTGCAAAAGGCCTGACAATCAGATGACGCTGTTTAACTGCTGGAGCTGGGAGGAGAGGCAGGGAGAAGTCGGAACTACTACATGGTGCCCAAACAGCAGCCTGCCTAAGTTGATCATTCTGAGCACCTCAGAGAACAGTGACTGCTGAATCCTTGGTCTTGGGCCATTTCCACACTACACTGTTATAGTGCTATGATTCCACTTTCAACATCCTATGGAATCCTGGGGTTTGCAGTTTAGGGAGGGGCATTTAGAATTCTCAGCCAGAGAGCTCTTCAACCTCATTAAACTACAAATCCCAGAATTCTGCAAAATGTTGAAAGTGGAATAATAGCACTATAACTGTGTAGTGTGGAAATGTCCTTAGAGGGCAGTGAATCTCTTCCACATTTCAGTCCAAATACCAGAGGAACAATCACAAATGCTAAACTACTTGGGAGAATCAGATTCAGCAGTTAAAGCAGTTCCTTCAAGGTTCAAACTAAAACCTGGAGCAGATTTACAACTCTCATGACACAAAATCCTCAACCACCAATGGGGTGGGGGTCTAAATCAAAACAAACAAAGTAACAGTGTACAGTCAGCCTTCCATATCTGCAGATTCTGTATCCATGGATTCAACCAACAACGGCTTGAAAATATTTTTTAAAAATCCAAAAAACAACCTTTGATTTTTACATTTTATATAAGGGATGCCATTTTACTACACCATTGTACATAATGGGACTTGAGCATCCATGAATTTTGGTTTTGATGTGGGGTCCTGGAACCAAACCCTAGTGGATACTGAAGGCCCAATGTATTTGTCAGATAATCCCCGTTTCAAACATTATGCTGGTCCCTGTAACAGAGACTCGCTTATACTCCTCTTCTGTAGTCCCCGTTCTTTCTCCTTTCTTTCTCCCCCCCCCCGCCCCGTCACTTTCTACAATTACTGGCTCTTTCTAGTTCATCTTATCTTTTCTACAACTTATAGCCCTTTAAATCTTTGGACTCTTGAAGAAAAGAGCCCAGCGTGGACTCTCCCTCTCCCTCTCTCAATTTCTCCTATTTTTTTTCTCTCTATCCCTGTGACAGTTTTTGCATTCAGTACTTCCTTCACAGCAACCTTCTCAAACTTGGTACTTTTCAGATGTGTTGGACTACAACTCCCACAATCTCCCATCCAGCTTCCTTTATATGAGCCGTCCCCAACTGGATGTTCTCCAGATGTGATGGGTTATAACTCCCATAACCCTCACAAGCATAAATGACTAGGAGATTATAGCAGTCATAATCCAGCACATCTTCAAGGACACCAAGCAGAGCAAGGTGGCTTTAAGGAATAACCTCCTGAAGCCATTTGGGAGCATAACAAAAGCATGTAGAAGAAATATAGGGATGTAACAACCTGAATCAATGCTTGGAATGCTCCTACCATTCTCCTTTGGCAACAAAAACATTTGTTGTTTTTGTTCTTGCTGCTGCTGCTGCTGCTGCTATTCTAAGGTGCCAAAAAAGTCCCACGCAGAACTTTCACCATATCATTCATAAATTTATGCATCTCCAAGATGTTTGCTTTGATACTTTTTGTCATCTCAAACTTGATGGATTGAAAAAAGTGCAAAGGAAACCTGTGTTGAGGGAGTGCTAAACATCGACAACTTCTGTCAGTCCCTATAAGTGTGCAGAATTTATCCTTGTTCACCCCTACAGTAATCTAGTAATGCTGACAGCTTGCTAATATGCCCATTTCAAATAATGAAAACTGAGACCAAGAAACACACTCACATTGTTCCTGTGTGGTGCTCTACATCAGTTCCCAGGTCTTCATGTTTAAACCTCCCATCTTTATATACCTGCATTTAAAGCCACTGAGAAGCAGACAGTTGGGGGTGATGTGACACTGTCTCTCATACAGAGACTCCCAGAACTAGGACACATTAACTTTTTTGGATTACAGCTCCCAGAATCCTCCAGCCAACATGGCCATTGGTTTATGCTAGCTGGAAGATCTTTGAAGCTGTAGTCCAAAAAACAAATATTTGTAAGCTCCCGAAATGCCATGTCTCACCTTCTAGAGGACACCATCCACCTTCTCATGAACACCATCCAACTTCTCCAGGCTTTGGAAAGCAACAGCTTCCACCCCAGACAATAATCTTGGGAAAGTGTTTACCTATTATACAGTGACCATTCACCTGTGGCAAAGAACCCAAAGTGGGAGTCTGTGCCTAGGGATGTAGGGACAGCCATGCTTTCTTAATCTGGCACTAGCCCAAGATATTCTGCTGCCTGAGATGGACCAGCAAAGATAGGCTGTACCTCCCAAGTCAAGCTACCAAGTATCCAAGTTTGACCTAGTTACTTTGACACTTTCAAGTGAAAATCTTGCAAAGTCCTCTCTCTCAGTCTCTCTCTCTGTGTCTTCAACTCACCTGTCAATGTATGGCAGCCTCACGAATTTCACAGGGTTTTCTTAGGCAAGGAATACTCAGAGGTGGTTTTATCAGCTCCTTCCTCTGAAATATAACCTAAACATCTGGAATTCATTGGCTATTTCCCATCTAAGTACTAAGCAGGGCTGACCCTGCTTAGCTTCCAAGATCATGTGGGCTCTGGTGCCTCATTCCCTCCCTGAAAACAAAAAAAACTAAAATTACAAATTGCATTATTACCAATTTGCTGCTCTTTGACACCCCCAAACTGAGTCACAGGCTGACCAGATGTTCCCCTTTAAAGAGCTCCATCCTCTTTTTCAAGGACTGTGCAGTGGCACTCCAGTCTGAAGCTGAAGAAACATAAAGAGCTAGAAGAACAAGGACTTTGAATTTAGCCATCACCTGAGCAACAACTCAAGCATTTGGGGGCATAACAGAAGCCTTCAAGAGGCATTTTGGCATGCAACAATTCCAGTCACAGCCCCCCTCCCTGACATGGCAAGATGTATTGTACTTTCATTTAAATGACAGCAATTCTTTCTAATTTTGCACCTATATGTGTATATTAATGCACGTATCTTTTGGGCAAAAGTGTGATCAATCAAGCGCCCATCCTACTGAGGTGGCTTTCTTACTTTGCCTCTTTCAGGCACTATGTTCAGTACAGTTCTTGTAAAAGTTCCTTTTTAAAAAAAAACACTAAAGCTTACAGAAAATCCCAAGAAGCATAGCCACTAGCCATGTTCACTGGAAGATTCTAGGAGTTTTAGCTCAAGAAACTAGGGTCATTTCCGCATTAGACTGTTATAGTGCTGTTCTTCCACTTTAAACATCCTATGGAATCCTGGGATTTCCAGTTTAGGGAGAGACCTCAAAGGCCCCTCTCTAAACTGCAAAACCCAGGATTCCATAGGATGTTGAAAGTGGAATAATAGCATTATAACTGTCTAGTGCTGAAATGGCCTAATTTTTCCAGGCTCAGTGTACCCCTAACTTGATCTCACAGAGTAATCACAGTCTGGTTTGTGCTGAAAACTACTGAATATATCATTATTACACCTCAATCCTTTGGGCAAGGAAGGGAGGGGTGCCTAAAACAAAAGAATATCACTTCTCTAGTTTCCCATCTTTCACTTCCAGAGATTTCTTATCCAGGCAAACTTTTCCGAATCAGCAAATTTAGGAAGCCAAACTCATTAACTCTTCTCCTTCTCCCTGTTGACCGAGACCTTCCTCAGCCTCCATGCTTTCCTGTCACCTCAACAGTGAGGCCTAGAGGAACAACCTGCATTCATCACCCAGGCTCAGAGATCATCCATCACTTCTAGGAGTGAGAAGGAGAAAGACAGAAGGGGGAGACAGTGCCACCATTCTCTTTTGACCAAGACACCCAAGCCCTGGCTATAAATCACCAACCAGCTGAAGTTAGATCAGTAATAAGAGAAAGTAGCCCTGTGCTCCGAGTACTGGCCAAGAAAGATGCTTGTTCCTGCATTTGATTACAACCCCTCTTTCTCTCTCTTTCTCTCTCTCTCTCTCATTTCTCAGAAGCCAAGGGCTGGCAGGTACTGATAGGCAGGGTGGGAGGAGGCAAGACGGTACCTACTCCTATATGTCAGAGAATGTGAAAATTGTGAGGAACTGTAAAGAAACCATTGTCAAAGTCCAAAAGAGCTAGATAGGTGACAAAGCAGTTGCTGTCATGGACGGGGGCAGTAAATCTACTTTCGATTTCCATCCCTGCTTTCAAGGAGCTATCCAAAGTGATGAACCTATTTTGAGGACAGGGTTTGGCTCTTTGCCTAGCTCCTTTAAAGTACGGATGAAAACATGATCATGTCCCTACTGACATGGAAGTTACCAACCACCAACACTGATGGCTGGCCAAGATTCAATCTCTTTGGGTGGGTGATGGAGGAATCTGAGCTTAGCAACAATTCCCTCCCAGGTTGCTTTCCTCCCACTATGGTCCAAATATGTACTCATCTTGATCAAAGGACATGAGTGTTACAGGTAGGGGCTGAGTGGAAGGGGGTAAGAGACAGATTTCTTTCCTCTCAGCACAAGATTATAAGTGAAGCACAACTACCTGGATATTACATCATGGCCAGCCAACAGTGTTAGTCTATGTGAATTCCACTAAATAAATACTAAAAGTTGCTTAACAAAAATACCTCTGAATACTGTCAGTCACAAACCTGTTGCAGAATAGCCTCTCCTTTCTCTCCTTTGAATATTAGTCCTTGGAAATAATAAGGTGTAAGCAAAGGAGTTACCTTAATGAGTTCGTGGTAACAGTATGATAAAGTTACATTTCAAAAGCTAGGATAAGAAGAAGGAATATCATCACCTTAGGAGAATAAGTACAACAATGAACATTTTCTAATTACTTTTAGAGGCATTTTGAGCAGAATTTCCCTTTGTTTTGTTTTTTTGTTGTTTATTTTGCTAGAGGTTTCTCCCCAAAATGTAGCAGAAAACTGCTATTTAATATGACAAGTTGCTATTAAAATCTGTAATGTTTGCAATGAGTTTCAAAATGAATTACTTTTAAAAAGTCATTTTCCAAGCTGTATTCAGAAGCCGCAACAGAGCAAAAGGTAACAGCCTAAACTGGCAACTGAACTGTGTGATAGTCTTTCTCCACTATTTTAGTGAGGCAACATCCCTGCACTTACAAAAAGTTACCAAAAAGAAGTTAAAGTATATCAATTATCCCTTGTTAAATTAGAATTACAATGTAGTGTAGTTCTACCTTTGTTACTGGGGAAAAGAATTAATGACAAGTACATAGTTAGATGTAATTAGATCTTTCCTAGCACTTGTGCTAAGGTGCACAAAACCTGAACCATTGGGAAGCTTCTACTGAGAGGTGCCCTTCAGCACATTTGCATTGCAAACCCTGTGGTTCAAGTCAAAAGGAACCTAATGGAGAGTGAACTGTTTTATCAAAGACCTGCACATTTGGGAATGCATTATTTGCATGCAGTTTTCTGTGACGCACCCCCCAGGGAATGAGGGCATTAGGAAGCAGGCATTTATTCTACCGTCACATAAATGGTGCTAAGAGCCTCCCTATTAGACATTTATGCTTGACAAAGCTTGTCCAGTGCTCAAATTGAGGCTGTAGGGATGTCAGAACAAGTCTCTGCTCTTGCCTCATGTTCAAACAGCACACCTGCCTCCAGTGCTAGAGGGCACCAAAGCTTTTCTGACCACCACAAATTATGTTACCTGGCTCTTCTGTGTAACTCTTAATACGTTCAGTTTTCTCCAGCTCTCTCTGCCTTAAGCCTTCTGCCATAGGTATACCACCTGGTACTATTTCTCACAGTTTTAAGACCTTTCCCAGAACTACCAGTGGGATACTTGGTGGACCATGAATTCTGGAAACTCTAAGAATAGTGCTGCCTTAATATTTACTGTTTCAAGTACATCAGTGCTACATAAAGCGTAGTTTCTGTATGTGTGCTTAGTTTCTATTCATTAGTACGTTATGCCTTCTACACAGCTGTGGAATTTTCAGTTCATTGGAAGCCTGTTTTTCACAGATTTGCAGTAGTTTTCTTACAAGGGCATTTGAAGTTTCATTAGCCTCACTGCCCTTGAGCTTCAATTTTATGTACACTTACCTGGGATTAAGCCCTACTAAACATTTTTCTCAATAGACATGCATGACATTGTGCTTTAAGTTTCCTTGATTTCAAGGAGATTTAAGCAGGGTTGGAAACATTACTTTGTGGATTACAACTCTCAGAATCCCACAGCCAGTATTATCTCAAAATGGGAGTGTGGGTAGTGGCATGGCATATTGGCTGTGGGTAGGCTTACAGAAAAGTAGTTGTGTGTGTGATATTGGTAGCTGAATTAAAAAAACATTCAGTGCTCAGGGTATCCCAGACTATGTGTGGTTTTAACAGAGGGGTGGTAAATGGTGGCTGATGGGCTACATGTGACCTGCCATAATTCTCAGTGTGGTTGCCAAGGCCGCCTCAAACCAACCCAGTCTCCTAATTCCCCACTTCAACTTCAAAGTGGCCAGTTGCACTCACAAAGTCTTCAGAGAGTCACAACTTGCCATTTAAAGTTTAATCTTCATTGAACTACTAAAAGAGCACTGCAGGGTTTCAAGTCTCTGAGCACTAGAGGCCAGAAATACAGTGACACTGACAGTAGAGGAGGAAAAGGACGAGCTGCATCCATACCAACTTCCTATGCCTTATGACCAGTATCAGAGGTCCACCACGTTGGTCTGACATTAGAATGGTGGGCAGTAGTGGCAGGGCCTTTTGAGTGGTGGGCCCAAATTTGTGGAACTCCCTCTCAAGGAAACCATACCTAAGCTTCTGTCCACTGTAGGAGTGGGCAACTTCATCAGGGCCAATTTTCATGACTTGGCACTCTCAGCAGGCCACATCAGGGCATTGCTGGCAATTCCAAAGTGATGCCATGTCACCTGAGATTTCAGTGCTATGTTGAGAAATTTTCACCCTTTTTTCAGGAGTTGGGGCCTGTGAGGGGGGGAAATTAAACCACCATATTTTTGGTGGTTTTAATGCATTTTTGGCAACTTAGGACACACAATCTCTTGGGGAAAAAATGGAATGTTGGAGGGGGAAATCTGAGGGCCCTGAAGGTGTCCTTGGGAGAGTGGGATGCCACAAAAATGATGCTGGGAACATATATGTCCCACAGGCCCTATTTTCTGCACATCTGCATTATAGCATTTAAAGGGCTCTGGAAACTTACCTGTTTCAATAGACATTTAACTGGATGATTTTGTCCTCTGCCTTATTTTACCTTTATACTAGCTTGAACTATATTTGGTCTGGTTTTATTGGCAATCTTGTGATTCTTTTTTTTTAAAAAAATCATGATATTTGTACTGTATTTTAAAACTGCATTGTAGTGCAGAAAATAAGGTTTTATATGTGTTGTAAAACTTACAAGGGCTTGTTCCAAAAGGCAGCCTAAGAATGACCTATATGTATGCATGAAAATAAATCAAACAGTAGGAATGGAGTTGTACTGAGAAGTGAAGCAAAAGAGGAGTTGGTGCAGATGAAAAAGAAGAAGAGAAGAAGGTGCAGGACTTCAGTTCATGATCAGGACTTACTGATAGACCATTTGGTGAGTCCAAATAAGTCAATAAGAGTTCCTTGCTCACTATGGTTTTACCAGTGATGACTGGTGCTTCCAAATCAGTGGGGCAATAAATCCATTCTGGGTCTTGATTTGAATTTTATAGGAGCTGTACATGGTTTTGAATCCCATCCCTGAAATAGACTTAGCTTCTTGGATAACTTCGTCAGTGCCTAGAGTAAAACCCAAAGTGGATTGACCACTCCACTGCATGGGAGCTGATAACTACACAGGCATTCATTAGAGCTAAATGAAACTGCTGATATAAAGAAAGTGTGGGAGGGCCTAAATAGATTTCTATGTTAATAGATCTGTATTGGAGCTTCAGTTCTAGTACTGCAAACTATTGTTCCAGGGCAGAGTGGAGGAAGTGTGTTTCTCAGTTCTGCGTTTGCTATCCTAATCCACCAATTTAGATCTGGCCCCAGCCAATGGACCTCAGGATTGGGATGCAAAGAATATTCAGAATGTTCGGATCCTTAATGAGAGAGGGAAAAAAAGTCTTGATAGACTATTGAAAAAATTGCCAGCCACCACATTTTTTTCCGCATACAAAAGCAAAAAGACTAGTGTACCTCTCCCCCAAAATAACACACCATTTAGGTTGGATCTTATGCAAAGCACAACTTTTTTGCACAAAACGCCACTGTACAAAAATAGGGTTTCGTGCACGGAATGTTATGAATCCCCCTCCCAAAAAAATCACTGAAATATAAAGAAAAATATCCCCAAAAATTCACTAAAATGCTTGTAATTTCACCCAGCAAAGAGAAACCTTTTCAAATACAAGAGACAAATAAGTAAAGATGTATAGCTGCACTACAAGGGTTCTAGTGCACTCTTTTTCAGTCTTTTTTTCTCCTGAGGCTTCAGGCTTCACTTCCCAGAATCCCAGAACATATACTGTCCTGGTTGGTACCTCTGGAATTTGAAACCTAAAACTGCTGGAGACCAAAGGTTAAGAACCATTCTTCTAGGGGAAAAACAAACAGACCCTGAAAGCCTTAAACTTTAAGTCTTCCCAGTCCTAGATTAGCCAGAAGACCAGCTACATTGGCTCTGCCATCTGACTCACCCCATACAAACCAAGATATCAAAGCAATGCGCTTTTAATGCGTCTCTTCCAGTGCAAACCATAGAAGTTTGGCCCACAAGAAGTGTCTTTAGCTAACCTTTGCCCAAATCTTGCCTTACCAAAAAAAAAAAAAAAAGAGCAAGCAACGGATGAGCCCTGAGACAGAATTCTTACAAAATCTCCACTGTTAGTTTCATTAAGGGAAGAGGTGACTAAAGAAGATTTTTTATGTATCTCTATTTGGAAAATGGTGGTTGAGTTTACCTATTAATGTGCATATGTGAGAGAGGGAGAGGAGAAGAGGTCGGACTGGGGGGGGGGTCCTTGAGATCAGGGTAGTGTTTATAAAAGTTTCTTTTTGAGACTAAAGCTCCCAGAATCCCAAAGCTAGCATGGTCCTTGGCCACAGTAGTTAGGAGATTCTGGGATCTGAAATACAAAACAACAATTGTTTTCCCAAGATCTGGCATGCTAGAGATCAGATGGAATGGCTTTGGGGGTGGATTTTGTACCCAAGCCTTTAGCATATACAGGGCTGAGTATAGTTAAGGACTGTGATGGTGTGAGAGATGAAGAAGCCCCATTAAAGTCAGGGTGGTGTGACTCCTTGAAATGTGAGAAAGGCAGCCTCAGCTCTTTATATTTATTTTTAGTTTCTTTCTTTGTGCTCAGTTTAACCTGACCATTCTACAGTTCAAGGTTCTCTGCTCACAATTTGTTATTTGCCAATTCATAATATGCTATCAGGTATTCATTGTCATTCACCTTGGCATTTGTGTTTCACCCATTCTCCATTTCATACCAATGATCAGTCAATTCATTAACGTGTAATTTGCGCTCATTGTTCTTCACTGAGTATATGGCACTGGTGATGCACGATCTGTCCGTGGGCAATTTTGTCTGCCCTTCTTTGTTAATTCACTTCGCATCTTGATTCCTCTCCTCCATCTATACAAGCCAGATTTTAATAGCCCTTTTAGATACAATTTTGTTGTCAATTATTGGCCTAAATCCAATTCCTTATCCCAACTGGAATAGACTTATTGTATTTCTTAAAAAAAAATTATAAAAGGAAAAAAAATTCCAAAAAAGAAAGTAACACACACTTACTTTCACATTTTTTACAGAATTATGAGGGAAATTGATTTTCATTTCAATAACATCACAGTATTGTATTCTAGTCTTATCCCACCTTATTATTTCCATATTTTGTTGTTCTTCCAAGCCCATTGTACTTCCCACCATCCCTTAGTTAGAATTATTTTCAAAATCTTACTTACATTTCTTTAGAGTTTTATTTAAAGTTTTTCCTGCCTCTACCTGTTATATTATTTGTCTTAACATGTACCAATTTTCTACAAGTTGTTTGCTTATCTTTAAGCTTTCCAAGGTTTTTTAAGTCAGAGTAGACCAATTGTAGTATCAATTGCTGCTGTGTACTTTGAAGTCACTTCTGAGTTATAGCAACCCTAAGAGGTACCCATCACTGGGCTTTCTTGGCAAGATTTGTTCAGAGGAGGTTTGCTATTGTCTTCCTTTAAAGCTGAGAGAGTGTGATTTGCCCAAAGTCACCGAACAGGTTTTCATGGCCAAGTTGAGGATTTGAACCCTGGTCCCTAGAGTCATAATCCCATACCTAAACCACTATACCACACTGGATCCTATTGCACCAATAAAATTTATGTAAGTGTTGACTTACCATTCAGCAGTTGACTCAATGAGACTAATCTAGTTTGGACTTGCAATTGGCTATAAGCCCATCATTAGTTATTCCAGATGTTCTGAATGAAGGAAATGGTACAGAATGAGAACTATTCATGTGTGAACAGATAAATAGATACGCAAGCCTATATTGGCTGGCTGAAATGGAGGCACTTCCCTCCCAAAGCATAGGAAACATTCTCTTTGGACTTTTAACTCTAATAATTCCCCATAAAGTATGTTAACTGGCTATACTACCTGGGGAATTATGGGAGCTGCAGTCCAAAAAAAGTAATTATTATTGTTTTTCAAGGTCTGATATCCCTTAGCAGAGGAGCTCTGCTTGGAGGACTTATGTGAATATCCACAACATATTATGCTCATGAAAAACACTGCAGACATAAAACTATTTCCACCCATTGGCACCCCAAAACGGAGTTTCCCATGGGCTGGTTTGGATCTATTAAATCCGACTCCCATTCCTTCCACAAAGCCTCAGAACTGGATCCCTTATCTACCTTAGACTCAGGCATTACACCTGCCATTGGTTTCAAAGAGGGTTGCCAGACTAAAGTAATGGTTCAAGGAACGGTTGTGCAGAACATGGGATTGCCAAGTGTCCCTTATTATAAGGGATGTTACCTTTTTGGGAAGATGGAAAGCTTTTGCTTTTATATAGACTGAATGAGACACAGAAAAAAATCCTGTACTTCAGGTATGTCCCCCCATAAAGTCAGAAATGTGTATATCATGTAATTTATGAATGTGGACAATATTTTAACTTTACAGAGAAACACATGACTAAGTTAACTGAGATCAATACTTTGGTTTGGTGTTTAGGTAAGTACAATTTGTTGACAATTACGTCCTGACTCTCAACCCTGTATGCCATGACATTTCAACTGTCCCTTACTGGAATTTGAAAACCTGGCAACACCAGTAGGAAAAGAAATTTCAACAGACATTGCTTCTCATGCAATGAGGTGAGAAGCAACACCTATGGAAATCCTTTCTTCCATACAACTATGAAGGGTACAGGAGCCCTTTCCAGTTTTTATTCTGGCAACTCTAATTTCAAGAAGGAGAATAAAGCAAAACAGGGAAATGGCCAAGAGATAAACTAGCAAAAGATGAGCACCACACACAGTCATACGGAGAGTTACCAAGACTCTGCTACAGTGGCTTCATGATGTGTCTCCTCTTTCTCATGATCCTATTTGCTCTGCCCTGCCTCACTCTGTTCATTTCTACTAACAGTTTTGTCAATGGTTGTATATGTGAATTCTCCATTATACAACTTACTTGTGTAACTGGGACTACGGGACTGTTTACACTTCAGAAAACAGTTGGAACAGACTAGCTGTCTTTGAATTTGAATTGAATCACTTAAGCCAGTCTTCCAAGGCTGAGCAAAACAGAGATGACAGAAAATGAATGGCACACCCATTCCCAGGTGTCTTCTCTGGAATAATGAATCAGAAGTTGAATGTTTGGAAATAGCAGCCGAAGGCCTGCTCTTTTTGGTTTCAGCAACACTCTGCCATAATTCTGCCTGACCTTCCATCCACCTGAGTTCAGGTCATTCCAAAGAATAAACCAAGAATGCTATCTGAATATATGCAGGTTTTAACTGGATAAATATGTAAACTTGCAACATCTAAATAATTTTAAAAGATGGTGTCAAGCTTCTGGTTCTGTTGATTTATGGCGACCCTATGAATTTCATGGGGTTTGCTCAGGCAAGGAATACTCAGAGGGGGTTTTGCCAGTTCCTTCCTCTGAAATATAGCCTACAGCGCATGGTATTCATTAATTGTCTCCACCCAAATACTAACCATGATTGACCTTGCTTAGCTTCCAAGATCAGATCCTGTCTTTAAGGTATTTGGACCTCTTGTTTGAATACTGAACACAATTTTGTGCTTTCCGCTAGGAAGACATGGCAGCTTTTGTAAGCCATCTCATCTGTTTGACCAGAGCTGAGACAGAGACAGAAGTGCAAGCCCTTTAGTGCAATGGTTCTCAACTTCTGGTCCTTCAGATGTTGTTGACCTTAAACTTCTAAAATTCCTTACCATCAGCCATGCTAGCTAAGGTTTCTCAAAGCTGAAATTCATAACATCTAAAAGACCAAAGGTTAAGAACAACCATAAACAGGAGAATTTGTTCAGTATTCTAATGGAGGAGAGGGGAGAAAAGAAAAGATCAAAAGAAATTATGGCCTGAATCCTGTTTGTTAATCTCAACTAGAGTATACCCATTAATCAGCTGTTGAGTGGTGAGTAAACACAACAGTAAATCTCACTGATTTTATGAGTCTACTTTATTTTAAGCTAACAATGATATTCAATTTCATGGCTCTAGAGAACTGGATTGCCACTCTAGATTTTCCAGTCTTGATTGTAAAACTGGCATTCCCTCTTCCCATGGAACCCAGTTCCAGGTTGGAAGACAGCCCCAGTGATCGATAGTGGGTACTGGCCCATCAGCAGAAGATGGTCCAATGGCCTCACAAACCATACTTCCCATTGCCATTTCTGTTTACCCTGAAAGCAGTGCCATTCTTTAGATGGCTGGTCCACTGACTCCACAGGGCCATTTCTTTCTATCAGTGTGAAGCAAATAATAATAATAAAAAAGTCCCAAAGTAGTCTTGGCTGGTGTCGGGAGTTCTGGATTCTTGCCCAAGCATGCTATGGGCTGGTGCCTTGTCTGGTGAGAAAGTCTCCTGGTTGGATTCATAGAATCAGCATGGTTAGTGGCTCTCCAGATATTGTTAGACTGCAACTCCCATTAGCCCTAGCCACATAGACAAAAGTCAGTGATCGGAGAAGCTGCAGTTCAACAACATCTGGAGGGATACAGGGGCACACACAATTGTGAGGAAACTCATGTCATTAGAATTCACACAGCATGAGCAAGGCACTTCTGGAAAGACTCACAGCACTGTCACCTTGCTGCAAGGATAATCTTCAGAGCAGAAATGAGTTTGGGGGGAAATGAAATAAAAATAAAGCAGGATTCAAATCAGGAAATTTGCATGCTATAACGCAAACATTATAATGCAATTCAGAATTTATCCTACACCCTCTGACTTTGAATTATACCACTGGACACAAAGTTCTAACACCTCCAGCATTTGGACAGGTAACAAAACCAATCTTTTACTTTGCGGGAGGAGGAGCTTTCCTCCTGGCTTTTACATTTACACCACACCTATTCAAAAAACCTAAATTCACTGCCTTGAGAATGGAATGAGGTCAGGAAGATGTGGAGTCGGACTGTCTCTGCTGTGGGATTCCTTTTGGCCTCCAGTTGCTGATTGCTAATTAGGGAGAAAGTATTTTTAGCTCTGAAATGAACATTCACCCTAATTAAAAATGCAGCAGTTTTGCCAAACATATAAGCATCATATCTACTGAGTGTGTGTGCACACGTTTGTGTGTATGAACTGTGCAGGGTTTTGCTCATCTTCGATTGTGCTTGCCATTACATCAACATTTCTTTAAAGAGGTTGGGTGGTTTTTTTGTTATTATTTTTGCAGATGAGTTACTGAGACTCAAGTGAGCCTCCTCACTGGGGTAATGGGCATGAGAGTGGTACTCCACAGCTGCACTTAAGTCATTCTCCCTCAGTATTCTGTCTGCAAAATAGGAATAACAGTGACTTCCCCAGACTGTTGTGAGGAAAAACACAGTAACAGATGGTTAAGCCCTGTGCGAACTTAATTTCAAAACAAAACAAGACAAGACGTGTCCAGAGGAGGGCAACTAAAATAGTGAAGGGCCTATGCCCTATGAGGAGCAGCTTAGGGAGCTGGGTATGTTTAGTCTGCAGAAGAGAAGGTTAAGAGGGGACATGATAGCCACGTTTAAAAATCTGAAAGGATATCATATCAAAGAGGAAACGGGCTTGTTTTCCACTGCTCCAGAAATTAGGACAAGGAGCAATGGATTCAAACTACAGGAAAACAGATTCCACCTAAACCTCAGGAAGAACCTCCTGACAGTCAGAGCTGTCCGGCAGTGGACTCTGCTGCTTCAGAGTGTGGTGGAGTCTCCTTCTTTGGAGGTTTTTAAGCAGAGCCTGGATGGCCATCTGTTGGGAGTGTTTTGATGTGTGTTCCTGCACAGCAGGGGGTTGGACTGGATGGCCCCTGTGGTCTCTTCCAACCCTATGATTCTACAATTCTATGAAAACATGTTTTTGTTGTTTGTTGTTGTTCTTGTGTACCTTCAAGTCATTTCCACTTTATTGCAACCCTAAAGCAAACCTATCATGGGGTTTTCTGGGCCTGAGAGTGTGTGACATGTCAAAGGTCACCCACCCAGTGAGTTTCCATAGCTGAATGGAGGAATCAGACCCTGGTCTCCCGGGTCGTAGTCCAATGCACTAACCACCATTTGTAATTAGTTATTTCTGCAAGTAACAATTATCTAACCAAATTACATTACAATTGGAAGTTACTGAAGGATACCTTTGCTCCTTATGCAGTATAACTGCAAGTTTAGAGTACTGTTTCATTAAATGATCAGGTTACCAGCACGTAGCCAAACACTTCTATGGTCCTCCTCCTGGCTCTCCATCAGCCACTGAATGGCCATGGAGGAGGAATCTACCACAGCAAAACACGTGTGTGTGTGGGGGGGGCCCTTTGGTCATTTCAGAGAATCTGTAATGACCAAAAAAACCAAAAGATGAACAGGCATGTACTGGATTTAAGCTTAAGAGCCAGCATAGCATAGTGGTTTGAGTGTTGGACTATGAACCTGGAGACCAGGCTTTGATACCCTGCTTGGTCACAGAAACCCATTTGGTTACCTTGGGCATGTCACACACACTTGGTCGCAGAGAACCCTATGAAAGGGTTGCCTTATGGTCACCATAAGTCAGAAACAACTGGAAGGCACACAACAACAAAAACAACAATGTATCACCACCAGGATGCCTGCCTATTTTAGGCCATTTCCACACAAGACTGTTATAGCGCTTTGATTCCACTTTCAACATCCTATGGAATCTTGGGGTTTGCAGTTTAGGGAGGGGCATTTAGAATTCTCAGCCAGAGGGCCTCTTTGGCCTCAGTGAACTACAAACCCCAGAATTCCACAGGATGTTGAAAGTGGAATCAAAGTGCTATAACAGTCTCATGCGGAAATGGCCTTAGTTACTCATGAGAGCAGGAAAGTAGAAGTAGTAAAATGGTACCTGAGAGCCACTGTTGTGGACTAGGACTCTGGAAGATCAGAATTCACATTCCTGCTCAGCCATGGTCACCCAGTTGATAACCTCGAGCAAGTCACACACGCTCAGCCTTAGAGGAAGGCAATGGCAAACCTCTTCTGAAAAAGGCCATTTCCGCATTACACTGTTATAATGCTATTATTCCACTTTTGACATCCTATGGTATCCTGGGGTTTGCAGTTTAGGGAGGAGCATTTAGAATTCTCAGCCAGAGACCTCTTTGGCCTCAGTGAACTACAAACCCCAGAATTCCACAGGATGTTGAAAGTGCAATAATAGCACTATAACAGTGTAGTGCAGAAATAGCCTAAATCTTGCCAAGAGGACCTTAGGACTGGGTCACTCTGAGTTGGAATCAACTTGAAGGCACATAACACAGACAGAACGGTAACTAATTACTTGAGGTATCTTGTAATGGTACCTGATGATTTTAAAAGTAACTTTCCAAACTGTACTTTCCCCTCCTCCCCACAACAAAAATACACTTTGCCTGTGTAATAAGCTATATCCATCCTGCAGATGAGCTTAGAAGGGAACCTTTGCCAAAATAAACCTTTCAAAGCCTACAGTAATTGCACATCAAAAAACACAATAATGTAAATAAGCCCCCTGCAATTATTAGAACCCTAATTTGTTAGACCACAAGGAAGAGAGAAATCCAAAAGAGATCATTGGGGTCGATCGGAAGCCTTGAAATGGAGGTGAAGGCTTTAGAAGGGAAAATCTCATTTGTGGCAGATATGGGAGCGGGGAGTAATGTGGAGGAAGAACGGGAGACAGAAGTGCCTTTCATGTCCCGGGCAGGGCAAACGGAGGAACCCTTTGGTTTGACAAAGCAACAATTTTCTGCATGCATATTAATATCATTATTAAGGATTAAAAAGGATTTGCATCTTCCCTGGAAAGGCTTGCAGTCACTGACATCAGGGGAGTGGTATGGCTAGGCAAGAGAAGGGGTAGGATGGACAGATCAGCGGGGGATTACAGAATCCATCCAAACAGTTATCACTAATAAATCAGCATGCGTCATTCTCTCCTGAAGGGAGCAGAGCATCAGTAGTCAGTAAGTAGCTCTGTCCTCCAGACCAGCCCCTACCATGAAGAAAAAACCAATTGCTAGACCGAGGCCTTTTCCACACTAGATTGTTATATTCCCCTCCCTAAACTGCAAACCCCAGGATTCCATAGGATGTTGAAAGTGGAATAATAGCACTATAACAGTCTAGTGCAGAAACAGCCTAAGTGAGGCATGCTCCCTGCAGGGAAGTTAAAAGAACCTGACCAGCATGAAGGCTGTGGCCTTATGGGGAAAAACAGGCTTCTGGAAAGCAACTTTTGGGATTACAGCTCCCAAAATTCCCCAGTCTGTTCTTCCGGAAAAGGAAAGAGAATCTTAAGAGGTGACATGATAGCCATGTTTAAATATTTGAAAGGATGTCATACCAAAGATGGAGCAAGCTTGTTTTCTGTTGCTCCAGAGACTAGAACATGGAACAATGGCTTCAAAATATAGGAAAAGAGATTCCACCTAATTATTAGGAAAAACTTCCTGACAGTAAGAGCAGTTCGACAGTGGAATGCACTGACTTGGAGTGTGGTGTAATTTCCTTTTTTGGAAGTTTTTAAACAGAGGCTGGATGGTCATCTGTCAAGAGTGCCTTGATTGTGTATTCCTGCATGGTAGCCTGGAGGTGGACTCGACAGCCCTTGTGGTCTCTTCGAGCTCTAAGATTCTATGGCCCTTTTCACACCTTACTCATTCCGGTGTCGTCGCACAGGGATCACGCGAGAAGTCTCTTGCAAGAGGCACTCGTATCCCCTCCACTTCCCCTCTGCACCAGCTCCGTGCTGGATGGAAGGAAGCGTGAGGGCTCCACCCCTTCCTTCCACAGCACAGCCGGGTACTTTCCCAGGCAGCGTTGGGGGAAGAGGCACAATGGCCGTGCGTCCAGAGGCTCCGCACACAAGGTAAGTGCAGGTCGGGCATGGGAGGGACACGCGATCACACATCATTTTCGGCAATGAGCCGAAAATGAGATACTGTGCGATCGCCGCCTAATGGCCTCAAGAGCATCGTGCAATTGCAAGGACATCATGTGGAACAGTCCGCGCAATCCTGTAGCGCTCCCGAGGCCATTTCGCTACAGGACTGGTGTGTGAAAAGGGCCTATGATTCTATGAAAGCTTGGAAATGAAAATCTGTTAGATCTGTATTATATCATGTTCCCCATCTTTTTTGGACTATAAATCCCCCAGGCAGCAGGGCTTTTGTGGAGCTGTTGTCAAAAAAGTTAGTTTTCAATGCTTTGGAGGAAAAAGAGAAGGTAAGAATGGAAAATCTATTATTTTTGTGTTCTTCCTCATTCTCCCACTTTTGGGACTACAGCTCCCAGCTAGCATGCCATGCTGAGGAAGTTGTAGGTCTAGTCCAAAAAAAGTTGTTTGTTTTCTGAGGACAATTTTTTTGCCCTTCCCACATTTGAATGTTTAAAACCTTAAGTCCTCTCTGCCCTGAATATGCAGTTTGCAAATTTTGGGTTACCTTTTCAAAAACAGATTGAAATGAAGCTCTACACAGACACTCACACACTCACCCATTTGCACCAGCCCAGTCCAAATGGTACAGTTATTCCTAGCATGAAGAAGACCACATTGTGTTGGCCTGCAATACAGGTGTAAAGGATAAGGAAAATCTCAGAAAAAAGAAGTGGCAGTCCTTGTTTAGGATTTGTTGGATGCACAAAGAATTAAAACCTGACTTTGAATTAAGCACTCAAAGCTGTGGAGCTGTATGGACAAATCCGTCAGTTTGTTTCCTCCATATCTGAATTTTTAAACTCTCAATTTTTTTCCATTCCCAAACAGGAAGAAATTTGCACATTTTGGTAACTCAAACAAAATTCTCATCCATTCCCTGATGAGGAATCTGCCCATTCCCCTGATGTCCCACTATGACTTAGTAACCACAGTATGCAAAACCTTATCTGCAAGAATAAAGATTTATCTGGATCCTACAAGCCCTCGTAAGTACAGCTTCAATGTACACATGGAACCTCTCAATTTCTCAGAGCTTGAATAAAAACAGATGCATCATGCACATTGGGGGATACACACAACTCAGAGCTTGGAAAGTTGCTTTTAAGTGTTACAGACACAGTGACATGGTGAAGCAACTTCAGCTATGGCAGGATGATGCCACCTCTTGTTTTCACACAGAGGTGGGAATTGTGTAGCCCATGGCTTCAGGCAGCCCATCAAACCTTTTGGCCATCTCCAGAACCTCCCCTTCTCTGAAAAAAAGAGAATTTACAGCCTCCAGATGGACAGTTGTGCCCTCAGAAGCCTCTCAGGGTACGGGATTATCCCATTTAATACCATTTTGGAACCCCTGCAATTTGTGGGGAGGATAGCGGTTTTTAAAACACAGAAAGTGATCTGATCTTCTAGTTTGGTGGAAAGAGGGTTTGTAGGGTATACTGATTTGTCTTCTAGAACATTTGGGGATATTCAAATACTGGAAGAAAACTGTGACCTCTGCTCCGAAATGGTAATAATCACATCCATGCTTCGACAGACCTCCTTCTGGTATGATTTAATGCTACCATTGTTGCAACAGTAAGGGTAATACAGAATTCCACCTTTAAAAATCTAGATAGGGTGAGTTAGGTTGGGAAAGATGTCATAGACAGAGCAGAGCAGGAGCACAACATCTTCAATCAATCAATCAATTTAATTTATACACCACCTTTTCCCCAATACTGAGACTGCATGGAGAAGGCAGAACTTGGAAGAGTTATGCTTTTGGATTCCAGCCCCAGAATTCCCCTGCAGCATCACACCAAAGGCTGTAGCACTGTTCTGCAGCTTCAGTCCATTCTAATGTGTGGCTTGACTTGCTTGCTTGAGTCTCCTGGAACTACCTGTTCTGCATGAACCTTTCAGCATGCAAAGCACTAATGGTGCATGTTGGGTGCTGTGCTAGCAGCAGATCTGGCAGAGCAAATGTAAAATCTGCTGGAATGATTCCATTTGTCTACTCTGGTGTAAAACATTTAGAGCCTAGTGAGAATTCATGTGTTCAAGCAGGAGACGGTTAAATGATTGCATGAACAAAAAGAGGGTTGGATTGGAAAATGTTTAAGCATTGTGGAAAATCCAGATTGGCCAAGAACACATAGATCAGGACTAGGGAATGTGTAGCTTTTCATGACATCCTTGAACTTCAATTAGCTCCAAACAACACGGTTAACAGTCAGGCATGATGGAAACTGTGGTCAGAAAAACATCTGGATAGCCATCCATTCCCCAGCCCCAGCTTAGGTACAGATTTATATAAATGTAAACGTAAATCAAAGGCAGAATTTTTAGATCTGTTATCAAGACATGACAGAGAAACATTATTTTTGACCTAAATTCCTATTATAGCATATTTGGATAACTAGTCCTACCTTGCTTCTGAGTGGTGCGAATATATAGTCTTCTCATCCCACTCTTTTATGACTGGGATCCTATGTAAGCCTGAGCCTATTTTTATCTAGAAGTCCTACTGAGTTTAATAGGGCTTGTTCCTAAACATGCAAGGGATTGCAGTACATGGATGTTAATTGGAAGGATTCATAGGTGACTATGTTGATTGGCCTCATCTAGCTGATGCACATCTGCTATCTATCCAAATTCCTCTCTGTACCCCCTAACAAATGCTGTTAATGTCTGCAGAAATATCATATTTCCTGTCCCTTTCCCTCACCAACATCTGGATGTGGAGAGCTTGCACAACTTTCAAGGACTTCCTGTCATGCACACTCCCACCACCCACCAGAAAGCTAGCACCTGATACACGTTTTGACACAGTCCTGCTTCCCCCACACACACCTCAGCTTACTTTATAGCCTGTCCCCCCCTCCACTGCCATTCTTCCATTGCCAAAACACAATGACGGTTATAATTAACAGATTATCTCAGTGCGACAGCTGCAATCCTTTGAAAATTAGGTTGAATAACAGGATCCTGGCGCATGGTAATTTCTTTTCATCTCCAGAATATTTCACTCACTAGCATTCTCTCTCCCTCTGTTTTTTCCATCCTCCTTTTCTTTCTCTCTCTCTTTTTCCTTTTTTGCACCCTTCCTGTCAGTAATTTCTTTGCAGCTAGAAAAGCATTGTGGGTGCTTTCCCTCTTTGCAGGCAGCTTTCACTCTGTTCTTTTTTTTTTTTTTACAAAAAAAAATCTTGCTTTCTTTCATTATGCAAGGGAATGGTGGCTGCTAACAGGAATGTCAATGCAGCAGTTAACAAAAGCACAAATGGAGTCGGGGTGAGAACGGGTGTCTCTGAGTAAGCCCTGCTCGGGAGAGAAAGCGCTTTGTGATAGCTTGTGCAAAATGACAAGGTGACTCGGGTCCTACACTGAACTTCACTTGCCACTTGGTAACCTGATACTGTTTACCTGACAGAGAGACATCAATACCTGACCTCAGTCGCCTATAAACAGAGGCATCACTTAGTTAACAGCTGCCATTTTCGCTCGGGTTGGTATCCCACTGTATAGTCCTGTATTGGATCCAATGCCCTCCCCTTGTTAAAATAATAGATCAGCTACTTAACACTCTCCTCAGCAATTACCCACTTCTTGCTTCATCTCTCGCTCCATCAAACCTCTCTGCCCTTCTTCTGTTTTGTGTTTCTCTCTTTCCCTGAGGGATAAGCGGTCCTAGGGCAACCTTTTAAAGGACTAGTTTCGCTGTAACAGAAAAGTCCAGGAGACTTAACTTCATTTTTTTTAACATCTCTTTATTTGGAAATATACCAATTGAACAGAAGGGAGCAGGCAGGCTACATGGATAAACAGGGCCTTGGTTTATATCAGCACTCTCCCCCCCAAAAAAACCTAAGCGCATGATCCCGAGACTGCTTGCTGCCCAGCTGCAAAACTCACTCTTCTTTCACCAAGGACACTCAAGACAATTCAGCTGCTTCCTCTACCTCCATCCACTGCATGGGGATGAATCAGAATGACCAGCTATCATAGGTCATCCTCAAGCAAGCCCCTTTGATTTGGAAAGGAGGTAAAAGCTTTGAGAGAAAATAATTTTACATGTCCAAAGAGCCAGCGGGACGCCTGACATCCCCTCATGGCCCATGCCCTCTGCTTGTTAAAAGTCAGACAACCAACCAACCATCACACAGCTCTGTCATGAATACTCATCAGGGCGATTATCTCCATCTCTCAGCTCTTTCTCCATCAAATATACCCTTAATCTATTCCAACTCCACTTCTACACTAAAAAGACAACTGCATCCTGTACAGACATCCTTCTTGCCTCAAGTCTATGCAAACAGGAATTCTCAGGCATGCTTCCTGATTCACCATAACAATTTCCACTGTGATCATTTAGAGATAAGTGAGCTTTACTGAATCTCGTCCTTCAGTTAGAACAAGTCATACTCAGAAGTTATTTAACCAAGTGAGAGCCCTTTGGATGAGGACCAGTTCCATAATTCTCTGCTCAACAATTGACATTTTACATACATATAAGTGTGCACACAGACACACTGAATAGACTAATCATTCATCTTCTGAATGTTTTCTGATGGTGTTGTGCCAGGTCTATATGAACAGCAAAGCATGGACATTTATTTTTCAAAAAGTAATTAGTTGCTGTTAAAGGGCCTTTCTGCACTACACTGTTATAGTGCTATTATTTTCAACATCCTGTGGAATTCTGGGGTTTGTAGTTTACTGAGGCCAAAGAGCTCTCTGGCTGAGAATTCTCAATGCCCCCCACTAAACTGCAAACCCCTGGAATTCAAAGGATGTTAAAACTGGAATAATAGCACTATAACAGCGTAGTGCAGAAAGGCCCATAGTTCCGAGGCCCTCCAAAATGTTACCAGTTATCACTACGGTTGCATTTTTCAAAAAGTAACTTTTCTGTATTTCCTATAAGTGTTTAAGGTAGTTATTCTTTCAGATACTTTTTTTAAAAAAAAAATCTGAATGCTACAAGCCACCAGCTGTTGGTACAAAACACACATTCCTCCTACCTACCTTGCTGTTAGTCCAACACTCACAGAAGGAAGTTGCACAAGCCACAGTATGAGTCAGACTCGAGCCAGGTGAGAATCTCTCTCCACCATCATGTGAGACCACACACCCATGTATTCCCTTTTTTAAGTTTTAGGTCTCATAAATGCAGTTATTGCCTTGTTATAGCAATTACAAGTAATTAGTTACCTGTAACTAGCTGCTTACATTTTTCTCCAGGCAAAAGCTATAGGTCCAAATCTCTCTTTGCTGACTTCTTTGAACTATCTGGTGTAGTACTTTACACTGCCGCTTTAGGATAAGACAGACCATTGGTACGTCTCATAGCTTAGAAGTATTAAAAGTGTGGGAGGCTTTATTTCAAGAAAGAGAGGAAATGACTTTACGTTTTGCTTTTAACATGAGAAGGGCCATACTAATCAAATTTTTGGCATAATGAATAGTGAGTTTTGGCTCTGTATTTTCTTTTCCCTCTTATTTCAAAGCAGTGGTTCAAGACAGGAAGATATTTTAAGCATGGGAAGATCTTGCAGTGTATTTTCTGATTTGCAACCCCAGAAGGTTTTGCATGGATAGGAGCTCTGGTTTGCAGACTACCTATGATTTCTTTGATTTCAATGCAACATAACATAATCATTACCAGAATGATTGAAGATATCCACTACAGCTGTTAGAAATAACAAATTCTCTAAAACAATTTCAGTTTTTAAAGTTAATGTTCCAAGCTCCAATCCATCTAGCCCAGAACTACGTACTCTATTAGGTGACAGCTCTTTGAAATATCAAGTAGAGATACTGTCAGTAACTTATTTTAATGAAATGCCAGAGGTTTAATCCAGGACCTTATGCATTCAAACCATGGCTTCCACCACTGAGCTATGACTTCTTCCTATACAATAGATAGAAATCACTAAAATCCACAAAACATGTATTACGTATAGCACTGTCAGAGATCCTGAGGCTTGAACCAGGGATACCATATCTCCAGTAGAAATCTATGAATGTTAACAATGGTCTGGGATTGTGTGGATACAGCAGTGAGCAGGTAGTTTCTGCAGGAGATCTGCTGAAGACTTTTACATTTTTATTTTTGAGCTAGTCTTAAAAGTGGGTAGAAAAAATCTTTCAGTATTTGATGTCAGAATATTCACATTCCCCCTCCCCACATTCTGTTCACTGTCATTGTTTCTCCTCTCTGCTGTTAGTTTGCTGCTCTTCCCCACATATATTAGTGCTTTCTGAATTAACTCTACAGATGAGCCCAGGTAAACCAGAGATCATAGTGAATAAGATGATCTCATGCTACATGGAGAAGACAGACAGCAAGAGAGGGGTATTGGGGCTGATGACTGCAAACCAGGCCAACTTATTATCAATATCAGGTAGAATTTCTAGGCTGCATATTGGACTGCAACTTAAGACTAAACAATAAAAAATTATGATTTGAAGGAGCAAGCTTAAAGACAACTGTTATAGGAAACTACAAGAGTCCCTAGTGGCTAATCTCGTCACTTAGGCAGTTTCTGCCCTACACTGTTACGGTATAGTGTTATTGTTTTACTTTCAATGTCCTGTGGAATTCTGGGGATTGTAGTTTACTGAGGCCAAAGAGCTCTCTGGTTGAGAAGTCTAAATGTCCCTCCCTAAACTGCAAACCCCAGGATTCCCTAGGATGTTGAAAGTGGAATAATACCACTATAACAGTGTAGTACAGAAATGGCCATAAATTGGCTTTATGGACTAGAATTCTGGCTATGATGGCTGTGGAATTCTGCGAGAAAGTTTATCCATTTGTCACCGAAAGTGAGGTCTAAATAAAGTCAAACCATTCAATGAATTTTGAGAACATTTTGGGCAAGCCTGAAAGCAGGCACTCTGGTCTGCATATAGCAATAGCTTCACAAAATAGTATTTCATCCTTTCAGTTTCTATGATACGAGATATTAAAGTAACTGAAGTACTTACTATTATACCCCAGCTTCCATCATTCCTGCAAATCTCTTTGCTGCATTCTTTGCACTATCTGATGGATTTAAGTCTTCACTGAATTCACTTCCAAAGTAAACTACAAGTAATTTTAATAATTTTCCTCACATTGCAAGAAAGTCTTTGAAAATTTCAAGAACTCCAAAAATGCTGTTTTCTACAGTCTTGCCTGGGAAACCTCCATAAGTTGGAGTTGACTTGAAGGCACATAGCAAAAAATCATAATCTACTATACTGGTCCTGATGGAGAAAATGAAGAAATCCTAAAGATGTGTCAGCAAATATTAGCTTCAGCTGAATGAGAGTTGTCACCATCACCACCCAGTTTGAGCTGCTCCTCATCCTTAAAACTTTTATGGGTTGAAAGTGTGACACAGTCTTCTCCATGGTGGAAACAGCTACAGCAAATTCAATTTGGTCAGCACAAATGGAGAAGGACTTTGTTTCAGATCATTTTTTAAAACTTTTATCAAAATCCACAAATCTCTTCATCTTTGCGATGGAAAGAAGTTGAACTGTAACCAACGTGAATGAAGAAGAAACTGAAACTGACAGATATTTCCTTCCCTATTACACACACTTTATTAATTCAGTAATATCCTCAGCTCAGGGTTTTGTGTTACCCTGTTCACTGAGGACCTTCCAAATTAGTGATTCATACCCCTCCTCTGTTCTGCCGCATGTGAAAATCTCTTTTATTCATAGACACACACAGCTAATCATTTCTCTTCTTTACCTAGACATGAAGCCACATTCTCTTCCACCACTACTCCAAGAAATTGACTCTCCAGAACTATATACTCTACACTGGTGTGGTAACTGTGCATCCCATGGGCCTAATGTAGCCCTTTGGGAACTTCATTGTGGACCCCAGCACCCTTCAAAAATTTTAACTCCACAAAATATTTTTCAGACAACCCCCCAACTCACTGCAGATTAAAAATATCTTGATACAAAATGCTTTTTAAAAAATTCTTTTTTAAAAAAATGTATCCCAAATATTGAAAAGGTGGCAAAAATGTTTAATCCCACCATTACCACCACTTGTACCATTCTTATGCCACCCTCTATTTGTGACAGAGACTTTTTTTTTTAATTTAAAAACTAGGAAACCAAAATCCTGTATTGCTTACAAGATTTCTTTATAGGCCAACAACAAAAGACTGGAGATGAAATAATACAACAAGGGTGTACTGCCCTTGATCCGTGGTTTCAAATTCACCAGGTTTTATATTTTATATCCTATCCCCAATTAAAGCTTACAATGAATCATTCATTAACTTAATTTGAGCAACTGGTATTTCAAAACAATTCTGGATCTGTTGGATTAACAGAAAAAAATCTACTCTGTCTTAATTGGCAATGTTTATGTTAATACAATGGGTTCAAAACAGACCAGGGAAAAAGATGTAGGGTTGTGAATAGAAAATAATTTATGATCCTCATCATGGAAAGTCTCGCTGTTAAAATAAATTTCAGCTAAAATACATGAACAATGTTTCAAAATGTTTTATCGATGGTATAGTGTTCCACTAAAACTCAGTTATATAAATTAGCAAATATCTGACAACTGTTGGGAAAATTGTAAGGCTATATTATACTTTTTTTTCACATGTGGTGGCTTTGTCCAAAAGTGCAAACATTTTGGGTGGAGGTTTTCAAGGAAGTGGAAAAAATAAATAAAAATATATTTTCACCAGTATTGGGTTTACTCTCTTTGTTTACAGATGAAAACAAGTATCTCGTTAGTAAAAAAAAACTAGTAACATTTTCTGTCTATCAGCTCTTACGGTGATTGCTCAAAAATGGAAAGGCCTACACAATTTCACTTTGGACTGTTGATATGAGAAGTTGTAGTCTTTTGATCTCATGACACAACAGGTTCACAACTCCATGGTGACTCTTTTATTACAGATTGGTTTCCATGTATTTCTTTTCTTAATAGAAAGAGAAATAATCCATATTCACCGGCTATTATGTTACTCTTAACTAGAAGGCAACAAAAAGAAGTGTGTGTGTGTGTGTGCGTGCATGCATGTGTGCATTTATTATAGATTTTGTTAAGGTAAGGAATGTTAATGCTGTAAATTTCATATTATTCTTTTGAATTTGTTTAGTTATTTTTCCTTCAATTAAAAACGTATTTTTGAAAAAACAAATAAAAAGGTATTCTTTAAAAACACCTTCAAGACCTTCAAATGCTTTTTGGAGGGTACCCTAAAACAGGGTTGGGGGAGAGCTTCAAAATGGAACCAGGAGTGATGCAATGCCACCTCCAGTCAGCCAACATGGTATCCATAATGACTTTTTGTTGCTCTCCAGGACAGCTAAAATAGTATTGGGCAGTATACTTGGGTCCAGGACAGGGTCATCCTTACTCTATACAGTAATGAAAGTGAAGTAGCATGCTGACTAGGGCCATTTCCACATGGTGTCACTGTCCCGCTATGGGGATGTGTTGGCAGAGGTCCGTGAGTTGTGCTTTCACATGATATTGTCACAGTCTTGCAGCCAGCACGTCCCCACCTGTCATGATAGGGGTTAGTCACATAACAGAAAAAAATCCGTTAAGCACCTGTGATCGCACAACATTCCCATCACTGCCAGCCATGTGGAAGGGGCAGAAGCATAATGTAGGCGCTTCCTTCCCCAGCACAGCATGGGAAAGAGGCTGTCTGGGACCACGAAGGGAACCGGTAAGGTGTGGCAGAGATCTCTCAAGGTGTCGGAAAGAGGTTTTTGCCACTGCAGCTACACAAGATGGAGGAAGCCATTAAATTTCTATTGAAAGGGAGAGGCCGTGTGTTCTAGTGGTTCAGGTGTTTGGACTAGGGGACCAGGGTTCAAATCTCCGCTCGGTCATGGAAACCCATTGGGTGACCTTTGGCATATCACACTCTCTCAGCCTCAGAGAAAAGCAAAGGCAAACTCTCTCTGCACAAATCTTGCTGAGAAAACCCTATGATAGGTTTGCCTTAGAGTCGCCATAAGTTGCAAATGACTTAAAGACACACAACTATGACAACAGGAATTGAACCTGGGACTTTTGTTATGCAGAACAAGCAATCAGCCATTGATCTATTCATTCTGTTGTACTGGACCAACTGACAAGTGCATTGTCTAAACCAGGAACAGAGGAGACTGTAGTCCTGGAGCACAGCCCTCAACCAAATTTCAAGACCTTTTTTTGAAAATTATAAGTTTAGACCTCCCTATAACTGGCTCCTTCCAGATGTGCTGGACTGCTTCAAGGCCACTGGGATTCTGGTCGGTGATTTTGAGAGTTGTATTCCAAGACATACGGGTCACAGAATCATACAGCTGGAAGAGACCACAAGAGCCATTAAGTCCAACCCCCTAACATGCAGAAATACACAATCAAAGCATTCCCAACAGATGGACATCCAGACTCTGTTTGAAAACCTCCAAAGAAGGAGACTCCCCCACACTCTGAGGCAGCATATTCCACTGTCGAGCTTCTCTTACTGTCAGGATGGTCTTCCTAATGTTTGTATGGAATATCTTTTCCTTTGAAGTTTGAAGTCATTATTCTATATCCTGGTCTCTAGAGCAGCAGAAAACGGGCTTGCTTCATCCTACGTATGATATCTCTTCAAATATTTAAACATAGCTATCGTGTCCCCGCTTAACCTTCTCTTCTCCAGGTGAAACATACCCAGCTCCCTAAGCTGCTTCTCATAGAACATGGTTTCCAGGCCTTCTACCATTTTTATAAGGACCATATATACCCACAAGGTTCTTACAGTTCCAAGGGAAAATGTTAGTGTACATGGGGATGTTTGTCTCTGGTCTTAAGTTACTATACAGCTGTAAAGGCCAGAAGATACAGGATGAGCACTCTTTTTTAAAAAAAAAGTCAGAATAACTTAGACTGGTGTACAGCAGGGTGGGCAACTCTAGTCTTTTAGATGTCACCAGACTGCACTTCCCATCAGCTATAGGAAGTCTAGCCAAAGGTGAAAGATTTGGACAGTTTCAGTCCACCTACATCTGGACAGCCATGAAAGCTTTTGGTGGTCAACGAACTGCAACAGGATAGGAACTATTTTCATTTGGCTTTTTCCCATGCTGGTCTGGAAATGTGGGGTACAAAAACAACAGGTGCAGTCTCTTCTGACTTAGCATGAGGACGAAATTCACATAGGAAAAAAAATCAAATAACACATTCCTCAAATCGCCCACCCCCACTGTCTCTCTCACACATATATGCAGGACCTCTATTATACATGTCAAAGTGCCATGGGAAGAAAATACAGGAAGGAGCTCCCCTGCCACTATGGCAATGCATCAGCAGAGCTTTGAAATGTTACTTTTTTGGATTACAACTCACAGAATCCTCCAATGTTCTTACCAGATCAAGGCTTATGAAAGATGCAGTATGAAAATATTTTTTTTTCCAAGCAACGTACATTAGTCCTAAATTCTTAAAAAATCTAAAGTAGCCATCCCTAAGCCACAATTCTTCAATGGTACTGAACCACAATAAAGAAAAAGCACACTTCCAGTAGAAATCCCAGCTGGCAGTGGCAGTTGGTGGTCCCCATATCAGTGGGGCAGTAAATCCACTCCAGGAATTCATCCAGGCATTAAGGGAGGTTTCCAAGGTGCTGAGCAATTTCAACTGTCACCTGGTCAGTGAATAAAAAGGTCTTTGCTTTTCTGAAGGACAACAGGGATGGAGCCAGACCAGCCCTTCTTGACTGGGAAGTTCTAAAGCAGTCAACTCCAACCTGGTGCCCAGAAAAGCTGGAAATAGTGGGACTTGTAGTCTGCACCTGGGAGATCACCAGATTGAGGAAGGCTGTCCAAAAGTTGCTGGCTGTATGTCTCATGTTGTGAAGTCTGCAGCTGTTTTAGAACATTTGGTAAGGTGTTTTTAGGGTATTTTAAAAACTGTGAGAATAACTGCTACAACTACTGCATTCTTGCAGTGGTGCTGCAACTCTGCTGGCAATGATTTCAGCCTGGTTCTTGAGGTTATCTGTGCCAGGTTATTAATTTATAGCAGGCTGCCATTTCTCAGAGAATACAAACAAGAACCCAGAACGGAAATGGCAGCTTAAAACCATTTGTAACACAGCAATAAATGGAAGGAAATGGAGATGGATGTTAAGTGTCTCTGAGGTTAGAGAGAAAACGGAAACCCTCTGAATGTATATGAGGGTCAGACATAGGAAAAACCAAGGTAGGCTGATCTTATTCGATTTATTTCAACCAAATGTTACTAGCAAGACAGACATGACTCACATCTGGGATTGCTAAGTCAGGACCACCCAAGCCCTGGGATTTCAGAGTCAAAACCTGAATACCAAAACCCCTTGTGATGTCACAGGAAGTGGACTCTGGTGGTTTTATGTGGGTCATGTTACAAGGGACAGCCCCTTGCTCTTATGTGCATGATATACGAAGCTTCTACCATAGCCATCACAGAATATGCGATGCCAATTTTTAAAATGTTAAAAAAAACACTTTGGGCTCTGTCACTATGGTCACATAGAATTGTCAGCCAGAGACTCCAATGCCTCGCCAATTTACAAATTCAGGATTCCTTAGGATGCAGGATTCCAGTTAAGCTGGAATCATAATGTTACAACTGTGTAGTGTAAAAGGGCTGCATGTCTAAGTTATGAGGAAAATCCATGTGCATACACTTTTCAAGACAATGTACTCACCATGAGAGTCATCTGTCCTGCCCTGTGGAGCAAAAAAGAGGATTCAGGTCCTGAGACCTAACAAGCCTACATCATGTCACATCAACATTTATGTGTTGAGTGGGAAACCACCTGACTACAGGGCAAATCTGGCCCACAAACACACTTTCTTTAACAGAGTTTCCTGACACTTGGGAAACCCATTTTTCATCACTCAACCCGAGTAGCTTTGAAAATACTTTCTGTTCCTACTCACCATTTTTTATATACTTCTTTATATTTAAAGCAGAGCACAGAGCCTGTCAAGCAAATGGCGGGAGGGTGTCTTGAAACAAAAGACCATTCTTTGACAGCCCTTCAAACTGGGGGCTGTCCTCTATAAAGCCATGAACAGGGCCATCCTTTCCTCAGCTTACATGCATTGCAGAATCAGAATAACACTGATCTGGAGACTGGCTGGTAAGCTTGTACTATGTGCTATTACTACCTATGTCAGAAGTGAAGAACTCTTGGCTCTCCAGCTATTCTGGACATTCACAGAATCCCTTAACGTTGACCATGCCAAGTGAGGCTGGTGGAATTTGGGGACCAAAATGTCTTGAAGAGCCAAAGGTTTCCCACTCCTGATCTATGCAGCAGGTCCTAAAACAAGTTACATGCAATGTTACAGGTCAGGTACCTTGCAAAGGTGGTTTGATGTTTTTTTCTTTTTGGGGCCAGAGTTACATTCAAATCAGGCTACTCCTTCAGCAAATGAGAGAGTTCACAAAATGGCACATGTGAGCAGCCATAAGTGGCTCTTTTAAATGCTATTCCCGAAACTGTCTAGAAACCGTGTACTTTTTAAAATATTCCCAAAGACAAAAACAATAAGTCTGAAATTATACATGCATTATGCACCATTATATTAACTCACTCACTTTATTTGCACTATTCATTCTGGTTGCAAAAGATTTTATTTTTGAAAAGTTTGGATTTTTGCCGAGGGCTGGATGCTGACAAAAGATGACTCACTGAAAACAGAAGGACAGCAGGATGCAATGGCAGGCAGGACAAAAGGTAATGTTCAGAGAAGGGGGAAGGTACAAGTACAGTCTTAAGAAACAGTTGCCCCTCAACTGTTAGACATTCCATATGAGCAACCAGGGTCTTGTTCTGTACCACAGCTCACCTCAAGCTTCTGCATGAATGGGCCACAAAATTCACTCCCAGAAGAGAATCTTTTACATGTGTCTTCCTGGAAACATTCAACTGATATGAATGGGACCACCTTACAGGTGGCAAAGTTTTGTGTGTACATCAGATCCTTTTGTTTGCAACAGATTGTAGCACTCCAGATGTTGCCAGATACTCCAGATATTAGTACTCCTGTCAGCCCTGGCTACAGTATCCAATTGTAAGGGTTACTGGGAACCACATGTAAGGGATGCTGGAGGGTGGCAACAGCCCAGACCCAGTCGAGACTATTGCTTACAGCAATGGTTCTCATCTTCTGCTCTGCCACATGCTTTGGATTTTAGCTCTCAGTATCCCTGATTTATGGGTCTTCTGCAAGATCAGGTCCATGGCTTCAAGCAAGGGAGGCCAAAGTGCAACCCTGCAGCAGAATAACAACATCTGGAGGCCTGTACATTGCCCACCCACAGTGTATAAGAATAAGTCTTTGCTTTCCACTGTTAAGACCAGCAAGTTTAACAGTGAAATTGCAAAGCTCCCTTCCCCAGACAAAGTCTACCCACCAAGTTTTAAACCAGCCACTCTCTTTTCCTTTTGTTCGTATGGGGGGGGTGCTCTTCTCATTTCCATCTCATTTCCATTGCCACCTATTCACCCTTCTTTGCAAAATATCACAAGTGTGTTCTCTTGTACTCCTCAATGGACACCTGGTGCAAATTTCACCTTTTTGCTCTTTAGGGTCCTATGATCTATCATTGATATTTTATTAACTGTTTATCACTCATTGATCTTTTATTTCCTGAGTCACATTGAAAATGCTGAATGTTCTCTCGAGAAGGGAAGGTGGGAACAGCACCTACGGTGCCAAAATGGAGCAGCAATGATGTGAAATCTACTGGCATCCAGGTCTCCGGAGGTGTACTGTGTGTGCAGTAATGGCCAAAAACATGAATCCTCACTAAAAAAATGACAATCCTCTCCTCCACGTTTATTCCCTAGCAATCACTTCTACAATCAACCCTGTTTTATAAGTTGAAAAAGAGATTCTATTCTCCCTCCCAGCTGCCAGCACAGCACTCTGAAAACTAAAATTTACACATCACCAGCAACAATACAGATTGGGGGTGGTCCTGCTGTTCTTGAAAAAAAGGCATAACTGAGGAGGGTGTGTTTGCTCTTTTTGTGTGAGCTTGTTTAGGCAAGGCTCAGAGAAGGACTGGGAGGAAGGGGGTCTTTTAAAGAGTTTTGATCTTAAATGTAAACCAAGCAGGCGGCATTCAAAAGATCAGGAGTAGAAAAGCAACAGATGGGACAAACATTCAGTGACCTGGCTGGACAGCTTGGACTCAGCAAGAAGGGAGAACATTTTCTCTTAATCATTAACTCAGCATGGGCAAGGAGTCAAAGCACACATGCAAGAAAGAAAAATACAGTGTGAAAAGTGGGGGGAAAGCATTATCTTTTTAAAAATACATTGACTGGGCAAATGCATTTATTCTCATCTCCCTAGACAGCTATCTTAATGTTTTCCCTATTCTGTCTTGTCAGTCTCTTCTTCACACTCATCTTCCTTCCTTTGCTTCTCTCTCCCATCCAGAAGCAAAGTAAGTGGTAGGTAAACAAGTCTAGCTGTTCACTTGATGACCACTTAATTTGTTCCCTGCCTCACTGGGCTACCTGCAGTAGGGAAAATAATTGTTTGAAAACTGGCAGTGTTGTGAACACTATTAACATGCTGGAGGTCTGGAGAATTCTATGGAGCCAGGGAGAGAGAGGGCCTCTATAAAGTGAAAGAGAAGGCAGAAGAATGAGAAAGCAGAAAATATGAGAGTCTGGATTATATGTCCATGCAACATATGTAGGGGATGGAGAAAGATTGTGGGGAAGGGTCTTTGTTGGTGATATTATCTTTATTATAGTATATTTGACCTTACAAGTTTCTTTCAAAAAACAGACACCTCACTTAGTCTCAAAACAAGTCTACAAGGTTGATTTGGGCAGCAATGGGGTCGTTTTGGCCTTCCAGATGTTTTGAGCTTAAATTCCCAAAAGCGTCAGTTAACATAACCAATTGTAAGGGATTGTGGGAACTGTGATCCAAAATATTTAGAAAGCCAGAGCCCATTCCCTCTAAATGAGAGAAAGATAAAGAACTATTTGCCATGGCCATCTAGTAAACATAAGAAGTGAGGAAAAATATACAATATATGACAACTGCAGGGAGGTTACTGTATGCTCAAAAATGGAAAGATCCCAGGATACCATCTCAAGAAGCGTGGATGATGAAACTCTGAAGCTGAGATGGATAAATTGGCAATTCTAACTAAAGAAGGATCACTGCATACTTTTAAAAAGACTGGGGAAAGATTATACTGTATTTGAGAGAAAGAGTTGCCACAGTAAGATTCAAATAGTATGATCAGAAACAATAACGTAGAACTGTATTTTTATTATATCTTATGTATTTAAGCATATATTTTGCTGTTATTGTGTGCCTTCAAGTCATTTCTAACTTATGGCAATCCTAGGGTGAACCTATCATGAAATTTTCTGCAGTTGAGTGTGGCCATTTCCGCACTAGCCTGTTATAGCACTATGATTCCACTTTCAACATCCTATGGAATCCTAGGGTTTGCAGTTTCGGGAGGGGGCGGCCGATCCCTCCCGAAGCTGCAAACCCCAGGATTCCATAGGATGTTGAAAGTGGAGTCATAGCACTGTAACAGGCTAGTGTGGAAATGGTGTGTGATGCACCCAAGGTCAACCGGTGGGTTTCCATGGCTAAGCAGGAAACTGAACCCTGACTTACAGGGTTGTAATCAAGTGTTCAAACCACTATACCATGCTGTACAAGTATACTATTAGGAAAAAAATCACTTTTAGTAATTTTATTAGATGTGCATAAGTTTAAATAGTGATAATAATGTTTAACTTTGAGAAAATCTAACATGCTAAAGAAGAACCTCTCTCTGGGTAGTTGGAAGTCAAGTGTGTATCCCTTTGATCCCTTTTAATTTTGTTTTTGTCAGTCAGTTTTCAGTTTATATAGGATTTTTGCTTGTTTAGGAAGGTTATGTTGTTTGCATTTATTTCTTCTATGTTGTTTTACATCTTTATAAAATATGTTTTTGAACTTATTTCTTATATGTTGTTTTATATCCTTTTAAATTATGTTTAATACAACATACTATATATATATATACACACACACACACACACACACACACACACACACTACACACACACACACACACACACGTATGAAGAGAGTAAAAAGCTGGAAATAGCTTTCCCATTCCCAAGGCCATCATTCTGTCCTCTACAATGGGTCTTGAAAAACTACTTTTTTGGATTATAATTTCCATGAGAAGTGGCTGTGCTAGAGGAGAAGTTTGGGGAGTCCAAAAAGTAATTTTTCCAGTTCTGCATCTGATAGTTTCCAAGTATATCACAGAATAAATAATGACAGCCAAGTCAAAACTGGTGTTATGCCTGACCTTGGGATGAACAGAATTCAGTCCTCCCTCCACATTCACAGCTTTGGCCTTTGTGAGTTATTTGTGAGGTGCCTGCTTGCCTCCCCTCATGCTTCCCCCTGCCCTTGTCTTGCCTTTTCCCCACACATTCTGCCTTCTTTTACCTCAGTGGCCAAAAGGCAAGTGAATGAAGGGGAAAAGCTCTCGCACACACCTCCCCCTCCATTCTCTTGGCTTTTTCCTGGGTGCCCTGCCTTCTTTCTCCACACTTGGGCAAAAGGCAAGTGAATGGACAGGGAAAGGTTCTTGCATGTGCGTACCTCCCCCTCCATTTTCTTGCCTGTTGCTTGAGTGCCCTGCCTTCTTTCTCTGCATCTATGCAAAAGACAAGCAAACGGAGGGCGAAAGGCTCGCGCACATGGCTCACCCCTCGATTCTCCTGCCTTTTGCCCAGGCATCCTACATTCTTTCTCTGTGCCTGGGCAAAAGGCAAAGGAATGGATGGGGAAAGGCTTGCATGCCTTCCTTCTCTGCGCCTGGGCAAAGGCAAGCCAATAGATGGGGGAATACTTGTGTGTGTCTTTTCCACCCGCAGGGCTGCCCCCTCCCATTTGCTTGTCTTTGCCTGGAAAGGAAGGCACACTCACGCAGGTAAAAATCAAGGGAATGGGAGGGGGAGCCCAGAACGGAAGGGGAGCACTTACTCAGATAGGAGAGGGATTGTTCACTTTTTAAAAAAAATTTCAAGGGTTCTGCTCCCTGAAGCCTTGCAAAAGTCAAGGGGCCACTGTATTCAAAAACATTTAAGACATGTCAAGAAATCCTGAGAATAATAATCCTGAGCTGACAAGAACTTTTGCAGTTTGGGATTTATTCTGTGCAAAATTCACATGAGGTTGTTCTATGCAGAAAATAGCATTTTCTGGACACTGGTAGACTTCGTATCATTACTATTCCATTTATCATAACTGTTGTTGCCCATGTACAGCCTCCCTTCTGTTTCTTGTATCAGAAATATAGTTTTCAGTGCAGAAATTGCTGTTTCCTGCACGGAAAAAGCTTCTTTCTGTGCAAAGCAACCATTTATGATTTTTGTGCATAACAGTACCAAATTATTTCAAAACTGTGTAATTTTTCAAAGTCTACCTTGCAGCAGGTAGTCAATTGCTAAAATGTCTTGTTGTTTACTTCAAGAAAAGTATTGGTGAAGAATTACATCTCAACTCTGGCCTTGATTGGTATTTTTGTCCCTCTAGCAGTACACAGAGCAGAAATAAGTTTAAAAAAAAAAGATGACCATTTTCTCCACCTTCTACAACAACTGGCCCACACAGCAATGTAGATTGCAAAGGTTATGTGTAAGGCACCTTCTTAAGTACCAAAGCCGTTACAATCTACATGGCTCTCTGGGCCAGCTATGTGGAAGGTGGAGAAACTAGTCATGACCAGTCACACCATTGGTTTGTGTAGACCAGTATTGTCAATTCTGACTGGAAGTGGTTCTTTATGGCTTCAGGCAGGATCCTTTTTCTAGCTCTACCTAGAAGATTCTACTATTCTCTCAAGGTTGTCCACCCAAGGAGGCACAACCATGCTTAGCTTCGAAAATCAGATGAAATTAGGCTTGTTTAAGGTAGCATGATGAAATCCTTGCTTTGTTGGTAACTGAAAACTTGAATAGTCAAGGCAAACCTGAATTATCATCTATAGAAACATGACCACAATGATATCTCACCATCTTTGATCAGGATCTACTGGTATTCTAAACTTTAAAAGTCAAGAGAGCATCACATTTTATTAAACGGCATCTGGGAAGCCATTGTCTCAGATGGCTTCATGGGATCAGAAAATTATATTCTTATTGATGATGTAATAGACTGATCAGATTCAGTCCTAATTATAAAGAAGATCATGCTTCACACTGACTCAGACCAATAAGGTGACTAATTTAATATTTTCGCTAACTATAACTGTTTGTCAAGCTTAACTATGGCTCAAGCTGAATGAGTTAAAAATGCATGAATATTTTCTTAGTGGGCCTGGACACAGAGTCCCTACTATTCTTTGGGTACACCAGAGACAAAAATTATTGGTTACCTCACTTCAGCACCTCCAGATTCTGATGGATCTGTTCTGGCATACTGTGGGATCTTGTGCATCAGCAGAGAGTTAGTGTTGTAGGGAAGGGATGGCAGAGGGTGTTGATTTTTAGAGAAAATAGTTCTCAAAGATAAACTAGGGTTTGTTGGCTGTTCCTAAAGAAGAAGTCGATGAAATTCTCTGGCCAGAATTGAGCTAGGTAAGGGTTTAAGTTCCACTTCAGTAAAAGTCATCACATCAGGATGGATGCAGCAAAACCCGGAGAATAAGCTTTGAAACCAAGCACTGTTTTTAAAAAAATTTTAGAAGTAAAAAATGGGGGAGAGATCAAAGGAAAGGAAACCTTCATGAGTTCCATCTCCCTTCCTTGACTTTATTGTGAGTGACACTCCCACAGCCAGATGCCACTGTAACAAGTGCCTGGAAAAACACAAGGAGCAAAGCAAAGATCAGTACTGCTATGTGACCAGCAAATCTGTACCCAGGCATTCCCCCCGTGTAAGGTGATCTTGTTGTCTTCTTTGTCTGGATACAATCACTTGCACCCAATACTCTAATCAATGCTTCTCACACCTAGTCTAGGAGGGAGATGGGAACTACATCCACAGTGACAACTATTTTAACATCATGTTGCCATATTTTTCAATGAACGTTTCCTTGGTTATTTAGCTAGAGAGGCTTCTTCCAAAGCTGGAATGGCTGCTGGCGATTCTGATGCCAGTAAGGTGGTAAATCTGATCTAGGGTTTAGTCTGAACTTTAAAGGTCCCATCCAAAGTGCTGAACAGATTTGGAAGGTTAGGATAGTTCCTTTAAAGTTGGACATCTCCTTTAAAGTTTAGATTAAATCTCAGAACAGGCTTACTACCCCACTGACAGAGCAACCTCCACCTCCTATCTGTTCTGAGAGAACAACCAGATCCCTTCTCCAAACACTCTTGAGTCAATCAGCAATTATCCCCTACAGCACATACTTGCATGTATGCAAATCTTTCCAGCTGGATGCTTTGCAAGTGCAACAACAAGGGACTGAGTCAGTGCTATTCAAAGTGGTAGTCTGTGGACCTGTCACAAGCCATTGGCCACCTGTATTGTAGCAAGTTTTCAGGAGACTATATGACTATGATAACATGGTACAAATATGGCATTGATCCCTGGCACACCAGAAGATGTCTACCACATCAGATGGATTTAGAAGCACTGGCCTAGATGATTGTTGGAGTCCCTGTAAATTTACAATTCCAGTGATCAGATTATCTGGTGATAATCCGTATATTAGAACTGAGCAACATGTGGGTCAGTGTGTAAAGTTTTGGATTTAGGCTTGAACCACAGTGAGGTACTTGTTTCTGCTTTTCATCTGGTCATCCCAGACCTTGTCCAGAGTTCAGGGTTGTTGATTTCTGAAGAATCTTCAGAATATTTGTTTTTCTTCAAACCAAGTTTCCAGCCTTCATGCTTTTCATCATAACCCAGCCCCCACTGCTGAACAAAATGTTCTCTCTTGATCTACATGTAGCAAAGATCCTTTCTGAAGCATCTTTCCAAATGTAAATACGTGTTCATGTGAGTTTTCAGGAAAGCTTAGTTAAAAAAAAAAAAAGAATTCCCAAAATACAAAACAGTATGAGTTAAATTTCTCTGAGAGGAAATAAAGGAGAAAAAAATATACATGAAAGACCAAATGAAAATTAATTTAAGAATGAAAACACTGAAAATGCAATTACAGCTGAAAAAAGAATCATATGGCAACAGCAGAAAGAACTGCTTTTTTTACTGAGCATATTAACATTTGTGAAGTAAACCCCAAATTTATGCCATTAATTTGCATATATTAGCTTTTTCACTACCACTGGTTTATAGTCTCTGTGAAATCTTCACAAACATGTGTTTTCCTCCCTTCATTTGTGTTAATTAACACTTGTGATATATGTATATATAGTTTTACAGGGTTGCTGCATTCTGGTTCTAACTCATCAGATGGTTCCCTACCGATGCCCGGCTCCACACTCTTTGTATAAAATGCCCATATGCATGAGGATGAAGTCATGGGGTGCAATCCTGCCATCTGATCTGGCAGAACTTCAGCAGTGCTTGTGCGTGGGCAACTGGGTGCAAGGCTTCTGCCAGGCAGAGAAGACAAGATGCCTGAGTTTTAACATTGCCTCTAACAGATAAAGGGTTAACAGCTGCAAACCACTCATACTGTCACATTGCCATGTTGAGATACACTGTGTTTACACATAAGCAGTCACCAGGAAGCTTTGAATTGGATTCCTGGGGGAAAGTCAAGCAAAACTATGCTGAGCATAGCTGTACAACTGGAATGGGACAAAAAAGACCCAGCAGCAGGACTGCAGCAAGTTAACTGCAGATGGATTAATTCATTTTTCACAGCTTAGTCATTATAGGTCTTCTAGACTACCTATGGAGTCTTTAAAAAAAAAAAAAGAGGGTATGTACTTGGCTCTGGGACATTAAGATTCCTGGGTGGCTAGTGGATCCCATTCCATAGGATAATGATCCTGATTCAGGTCTCAGTCCGAACTTTAAATGAGCTATCCAAAGTGCCAAACCCTATTGTCCAAATAGGTCCAGCACTTTGGATAGCTCCCTTAAATTTTGGAGTGAAACGTGAAACCAGGGCTGAGATGGAATCAAATTCCAGTACCATAAGTAATTCACACAGTAATCTTTGGGAGGGTGTCATGTTTTTGACCCAGTGCTCCAACACTGGACAGGGCTCCATGGCACTGGGTATAAAAGTGAGCATGTGGAAAGAACCAGTACAGGTTTTAACAGTAGCACAGGCTGCTACAATCAGTTCTGAGTGTGAACAACTGTGCTAGAGAGGTGCTAGAATTCAGGATTGTATGGGAACCCTGCATAAGAAACTGAGGAGGATATCCTCAACAAATTACATTAGTCAAGAGGAACTGGATCCAGTGCCCCCTGCAAGGAGGGAAAAGCAATCTGCATATGCCCAGAGGTAAGTAGATTATTGCAGATTGGTCTTCTTATACAATCAAGAGAGACAACAAGAAGTGATGCTAAGCACATATGATTAAATGGGAGAAATAAAACGTCAAGACCCAAAGTCCCTGTCCTTTAAAAGACTTTCCCCATGTTGAATAGAACATGCTAAACAGTATTTTAAACTCACTGAGCTTTAGAAAAATATTTCTCCAACAACTCTAACTGGGGCATTAATAACAACCAGATTCCTTACAAAATAGAGATGAAAACCTTTTTTTTTAAAGGAGACCTTCCTTTTTCAAGCAGCATCAAGAATCCAGGAACTATTGTTCCAAAAAGTAACCTTCCCAAGCTCTGATCCTTAAAAGCAGCTAGATAGCAGCCTTTTGTGGCATGGAAGGCAAAAGGTATGTGGAAAGCTATAGCAGCTTAATTATAGGATCAGAGTCTACTTGTCCTGTTGTAAGCCACAAGGCTATCTGGAACAACAGTCAGTCTTGTGATGATGCTCTGAGACTGACCTGATGCATACGGCTTAACAAAACACTTTGGACAAGTAGGGCAGATTGCCCTTCTGTGTGCAGTCAAAGCAAAAAAAACAAACAAACCTAGCATTCCTGTTAATCAGCTGAAAACCCAAAGAATACTTCTCACTTAACCTAATTTTCTTCTTCCCATCAGGATGGGCCTGTCAAGCATTTTATTGCTTTTTTGGAGGGAGAGGGGTCTCAAATGCAATTGGAAGAGGGCGGACTGAGCTTGATTTCGATTCTGTCATTATTGTATTGCTGTTTGGGGTAGGGTGTTGAGTGCTGGGGAGGATATTTTCATTTATTTGCTGGCTGCTCAACTGCCTTGGCAACATAAACAATGAATTCAGATCAGAAACCCATCTCTGATGTGGTGCAAACAAGAGCTGAGAGTACTGACTTGTTGTGGGGGGCAAGGAAGGCGGCCAGCAAAAAATCCATCAAGAGACCTCTAACTCATAACTGGATCTACACGTACTTTCTTTGCAGAAACAGATAGACAGACATTTATAATACAAAATCCAAATATACATTCAGAAGTGTACTTCGTCACATCAGATACAGTGCACCTTCACCCAAAGTGATGTGCCGGGTATCCATTTTACATGGAGTAGTGAAAGTGGATCAGAAAGATTTTTCGTTCTCCACCTCTCATATTGCTGATAGCCAGGACCAATCAGTGAAGGGGAAAGTACCACTCTGCACCATTCCTCCAAACCTTATAATTGTAAGAATTAAATGCGATGTAATTGAGTGAGTCTCACACTCACAATATGTCTTCTGAGAATGCATCGAACAAGCAATCTTTCTCTCAGACACCATGTTTATACTAGACATTCAAATCTTGGACTGTTTTGTCACTCATGGAAGGATGAATAATTAAAGTTAATATCGTGAATATTCCTCCACAATATTTTCAGGACATTCAAATGTCCTAAAGTATTGTGCAAACATTATTTTGCAAATTAAAATGGAGGAATACAAAAAAGAAATCTTGTTTTCTAAACAGATCACTTCTCTGTCTGTATCAGTGAGAAAGAGAGTGTACAAAATACCCCCATGTTTTTCTCTACAGAATAATTCTTGCACAACAATTGAGGACAATGAACAAGAGGAGAAAATTGTGCAAAACTTTCATTGGTCTAATATTCTTACTGATGGCAGTTTCTGACTTTTCACAAACTAATTTTTCCACTTCAGAATGAATATATTCATTACCTCTTCAGCAACCAAGTTCCTCCCTGATCTTTTGTATCACCTGAGCACAGAAATGTTCTTATGAGCCTTCAATAGTAACTGGTTTCTTCTCCTGCCTCATCCCTTTTTCCTTTTCTGTCATGTCATGTCTTTTCAAAATGGATTGTAAACCTGAAGAGGCAAGGACTGTCCTGTGTGTTGTTGTTAAGGTACTCTGAGAGTACTTCCAGCTGGAAAATGGAGGAAGGAAGGAAGGAAGGATGGAAGGAAGGACGGAAGGAAGGAAGGACGGAAAGTAGGAAAAGAGTGGTGCAAGTGGCTTCCATTTCAATGGTGCCACGCAGTATCAAATTCCCTAAAATAAGTACTGCGCCTTGAATAGTCCCATTAAACTTTAGACTAAAATTTGGAACAGATTCACTGCCCTACTGGCATGGAAGGAACAACCTACCAAGAGAAGTACATAAAAAGGTAAGTAGGTAGGGTAGTTAGGTAGATTGCTCAATTATTTGAATGCTTACTTGTAAAATATAGGCCATTTCCGCACTAGCCTGTTATAGTGCTATTAGTTTGCAAACTGCAAACCCCAGGATACCATAGGAAGTTGAAAGTGAAATAATAGCACTGCAACAGGCTGGTGAGGAAATGGCCGTATTCCAAGGCCACTTCTGCCCTACACTGTTACAGTGCTATTATTCCACTTTCAACATCCCATGGAATTCTGGGGTTTGTAGTTTACTGAGGCCAAAGAGTTCTCTGGCTGAGAATTCTAAATGCCCTTCCCTAAACCACAAACCCCAGGATTCCATAGGATGTTGAAAGTGGAATAATAGCTCTATAGCAGTATAGTGTGGAAATGGCCTAAGTATGCAAGTATGCCTCTTCTCTCACCCTTGTGCTGTTAGTTTATGGACCTCTGTGTTTTTTGTTTTGTTTTGTACTGCGTCATTGAAAGATAATGTACCTTCTTTCTGCCTAGGAAGTCCCACTCCCAGAGTCAAGTGCCCTGGTTCCTGATTGGCCAGGCCACTGGCGACACAAGGAAAGCTTGTGTGTCTGTGCAGTTACACCAGGATAACTGCTGTGCAAACAAGAAGATGGAACCCACAAGGAAAATGGCAGCCATCAATTCTTGGCTCCCAATCCCAGCAGCAAATAGGACCCTGGGAAATCCAGAGACCTTCCAACCTGAATGTGATAAAATTTAGTAATTAAAAAATTCTCATAAAAATGAACTGAAACAAAATTCTTCTTCACTCCTGAAGCAGAGAATATTCCACATACACACACATCCATGCAGTCTGTACACCCGCACATTTATTCTCGGCAAGACTCGTATTCTTGTCTTCTATGTTACTATTTCATTTCATGAATATGTTCCATGCCAGGCTCAAACTCAAGATTCCCACCGTGTAGCTTGTCCAGAAGGGCATCCCCAATTGTCATGCCAGAAAGGTCTGTCATGCCCAAAGTATGCCAGAACAGGAATACCTCATGATATTTCACACACAAACCCTTGATATTGACTCTCGTAGGAAGAGAACATGCCAGCTCAGCCCTACTTCCTCTTCTGTTAGGCAGATGGTACCACAGCAGGTCTTTCAGGACCTGCAAATATTAAGTTGGCTTCTTTGAATGACAGGTCTTTTCCCAAGATGCCCAGCATGGATGAGTAAAAAGAAGCTTTGAGCCATCTTAGAAGTGACTTCAGAGAGACTAAACAAGAACACTAAATGTAGAAGAGTGACCTTTGATATCCCTGCTTTGTTACACAAGCAGTCTGGTTACGTACAGATTTTAAAAGTAGGATTTTTAATGACTCTTCCAAAGAGCATTTAAATGCTGGCTGATGATTCCTATCTGTCACAACATTGAATGATGCAAAAAATAAAAATTATTGTGTATAACTTCTGTATCTGTTGAGAGACAGAAAAGATTCTGTACACAGAATTTTCTGAATTCTAACTGCAATGTTTTATTTGTATCCCTACACATTTTCAGTGCTACAACTATTGGCTTTCTCATAATTAATCTTGAACTTTAATCTGCCTTATTTGCAATCGCGATTCTGAAATAAATACTCTTGAGTTAATTAACTTGCAATTAAAGGTGTTGATAAATAAAAATAGTTGTGAGAAAGCTCCCACACGCACGCAATGTAAAGGTCAAGCAGGGGAAATCATTTGTGACACCCTCACTGAGCAACAAAAGCAATGATGAAAGAGCAAACAGTCCACACTCAGTGATTCTGAGAAACCAACCCAAAACGTTGGCTAGTGTTTTAGATTTATTATGCCAGAATAAAGCAGTGTTATTAAACAAACTCTGAAATGAAATTTCACACAGTTCAAAATCTGGAATGTGAAAATTAGAATCCACATTCCAGTCATGTTAAGGGGGTGGGGGGATGTATCCTCCAGTTACTGTGTGACTGCCAGCTCCTAGCATTCTTCATGATTGGCTATTTATTCTTGCTAGAATTGCTGGGACTTTCAGTTCAACAACACGTAGAAAGCCAATGATCTAAAAAATCTCACTGACTACATTTTAGGTCTGCGACAGTACGTTTCAATTTTGTCATCATGCTTTTCTCAAAATCCACAGGTCTCTGGGGACGCACCACAACTTTGTGGTTGGAGCTTTGCACGGAGAAAGTGCAAGACGCAGTTCCTGGTGCTTCTTATTAAAAGAGTCTGTAGTAATTGATAGGAAAAATGGCCTCTGTCTCCATCGAATGTTGGAAAGTTCCTGGTCAATCAGTGTAGACCAGAGGTGGGAACCATGTGGCTCATAGACTAAGTTCAGCCCCTAATGCTACTGCCCGCTGAGCTGACATATGGAAAATCATGCACCCATAAATCCCCAAGAGGAAAAGTCTCCGTGTCTGTGGCCTTGAAATAGCCTTTTGTTTTCAAAACCAGAAGCAACCATGTAGTCACTTCTGTTTTTGAAATAATAAGCTAATAGAGTTGACTGAGGAGCTAGATATTGGGAGAGAGGCACAGCCCCCAGCCCTCAACTGCCCATCTTTGACATAGACTATACTCGACCAGACAGACAAATTGCCTGAGGTAAGACAAGGCAGCTTTCTATGTTCTAATGAGCCAGGGACACAAACCTGTCTCAGTGGCTCTTCTCGCCTTCTGAAGGTCAGTGAGTGGTGACTGGAAACAGAGCCTATGTAGTAGTGACTCCTCATAAAAAACTACCATAGCATAAGGAAAAGTTCAATTAAATTTCTCTGCCTTTCTTGCTAGTTTTCTGTTTGTATGCTGGGTTGTCGATGGAGCAAGCTTGTTTTCTGCTGCTCCAGAGACTTGGACACAGAGCAATGGATTCAAATACTGGGAAGAAGAGTTTACCTAAACATCAGGAAGAACTTCATGATGATAAGAGCTATTTGACCATGGCATATGCTGCCTCAGAATGTGGTGGAGTCACCGTCTTTGGAGGCTTTTAAACAGAGGCTGGATGGCCATTTGCTGGAGGTGCTTTGAGTGTGTTTTTCCGCATGGCAGGGGGTTGAACTTGAAGGCTGTTGTGGTCTCTTCCTACTCTATGATTCTATGATTGAGGAGAATATTCAGCTATGGGTTTCCTCACTAGCAGTCCAATGTGATACAGTCCACAATCCTTCTGCTCTTCATTCTGCTCCATGGGCAGGCACACCAGCCATAACTGAAGGGAAGCTACCCACCTTTGAGGGGAACCAGCTTATTCTTCTATATGCACGCACCACAGTGAGCCACTGCTTTCCCGAGAGCAAAGTATGATCCAAGGACTACATGCAGAGGCAGAAGAGGGCCTGCCTCCACCTTTTCTTCCTGCCCCGCAACATGCACTGAAGCGGAGGGTGGAAAAGGATTTTCCATTCCCAATTAGGTTTCTTGGCCGCCTATCATCCCGTGACTCCAAAGTCTCCATCTGCTCAATTATGAATACCAGAAGAAGGGAAAACAAACATTTAATGCCTAATCTAATCAGTCCTCCTCTCGCTAATTAACACCTCCGAGTGCACACACAGGCTTCCGGAGGTATTGGTGAAGACGGTAATGACCCCCAACCTGTGAGCACATATGCTGCAAGATGAGGAGAGGGAAACTGTCCCAAAACACTCCCTACCACAGAGAAGGCCGAAGGATGGATTTCTCTTACTTGGGTGTTTTGTTTTTTTATTTCTCTTCCCCTTTATACTTTCTCAGATTTTCTCCAGGCTTTTGTTTCCTCTCCGTCAGGGCTAAGAGAATGGGATTGGGGAGAAATGTGTCTCTGCTTGGCAGGAACCCACACACACCCACAGCCACATCTCTTCCATGAAGGGGATGGCATCTTGGCAGTGATCCCACACTGAAACACACGCTAATGTGTTGCTTCCCGATCATCCCTGTGTTGTAATGAAGGGCTCTGTTCAGGGCGCACGGGGACATTAATTAGGGGTCTTCAAAGACGGCATTCTGCAGTGCATGTTCATAAAGGAAGGTCTGTGGATGGGCAAGGGGGGGAGGAGGGAGACAAAAGGAAGGGTTCTCTGTTCAATGGAGGAGTTTTGGCTCCAATCCCCACCATAGCTGTGAAGGTTCTTTCTTTCTCTTCCTTTCCTCCTCCTCCCTTGCCACCCTGGGTCTCCCATGGCAACTCCAGCATGGTATCAAGCGAGTCGCAGGCATCTGGTGGTACTCTTGCAAGCCCTCCCCTCCCTTCAGAAGCTGAGAGAGTAAGGCAGGAATAAGTAGGAGGCATCTCATGCCAGGGAGTGAATAGATAAGGCCTGTTTGTGCTTGTAAAGGGAGGGATGGAGGACAACAGAAAACACAGAATAGGAGGTGGCAAGATTACCTCAGGAGGGAAAAGGGAGAATTGTTGAGCGGAGGAAGGAAAGTTAAATCCACAGACCCCAGAACAGGGAGTGGAATGGTGCTTCACCCCCACCACCAAAAGCTAGACTGCAGGCGCTGAGCCTCCCTTGAAATGACCAGATAACACAGAACAGAAACACCAAGACTTCAGGGCAACTGAACCCTTTGAAGAATTACCTACCAGAGGTATCCTAGGTTTATTGTCACCTTTGCATTCACTTTGCATTCACTTAATTGGGTCTTATATATTCCTCTTTCCTTGGTATATTAATTTTATGCTCTAAATATTTTTATAAAATTTCATTTATTATTTTGTCATCATCTTCATGGTAGTCACATTGTCAACTATTATTATTTATTATTATTATTATTATTCTCAATGATGGTGATGATGGTGATGATGGTGATGATGATGATGATGACTACTATTTTGTGTGTTTTGTGTTTTCACTGGTTGGTAAAAACATGTGTCATGGGCTTCCAGGACCTAGACTAAGAGTCTGAGGCAGCAGAACCTACTCTGAGCCCTGGCACAGAGACTGCTACAGCAGAACCTGCAGAGCAGACAGTACCACCACCCGCCCCAGGGACAGAAGTGTCAGCCCCAGCAAGGAGCCCTGCCCATTCTGACACAGAGAATGATCTATCCATACCTACCTTCACCCAGTGTAGACACCAAAAGGGTCTCCTGCATTGCTCCCAGTGAATTTATGCCAAGCACCAATTAATCAGGCACCAGCTGTGCTGACCTGGAGCCTATAAGAATTGACCCTTTCCCCTCTAGCTTTTGTCAGCAATCAACTGACCATTGCTCCCATGCATGCTTCTGTTTGCTTTCCCTGCCTGTTATTCTGCCATTTGACCTGTGTTTATATTGCCTGCCGTTGATTTATGGACATTGCTGGGATTGTTAGTTGCTTCTCATTTGTAAGGTTGCATTCTTACTAAAGTAAACTGACTAATTGCTTAACTGTCTGAGTTTCTTGACCTGTATTATCAGCTTCTCCTGGCTGCCAGCCCAGCCCAGCCCAGGTGTGAACAACATGCATGCAAGTCCACAAAATTCATAATGATCTGCTTGCCAGTTCTGAGCCCCCCACCAACCTTTAAAAAATAGTTCCAGGGTCCCTGGCTAAATCAGAGAAGTTTGGGGGAGAAGAGGTTTCCCACAAAGATGATTTTGGGAAAACTAGAGCTCTCAGAACCCCCCAGACAATGTGGCTGGGATTCTGGGACCTGTAGTCCAAAAATGGTCAGTTTTCCAAGCTCTGGGAGGAAAGTAGAGATCATCTAGTCCTTGTAACATGTGCTCGGTCTTGCGCCTGCGATGTAGGATGCCACTACAGCCTTGTGTTTAGTTACAAAAATAACTTGGTTATTACGGAATATTGTTCTGTTCATCCTTGAATATAATAATCCTAGGAAAGGGGTACATAAATCAACCTAGCTTGACTTGTTTAGATGTGTTTCTGTGGGCAGAGCAGTGAACCTGTATCTGAAAATTCTGCTGGCTGAGGCAAAGCAGATCTTCTCTCCCTCTCATACATTCATAATTTCACATACAGAAAATGACTGGACTAGTCTTACAGGATAGGTTAGAAGGCACAAAACAGGCTTTATGTCACATGCAGCCTTGTTCTTTGACACTTTGTCACCAGTCTGTGCCCATTCCTCATCTGTCACTTGAGGTAGCTGCCCCTAGGTGGGGAAAGTATGGCTTTTTTTTTTTTTTTTGAGGGCTCAAATCTTCCCTGCTACAACTCCAGATATAAAAATGGATGATCTTGTTTTGCTAACAGTCCCCATTTTAGGGAATGCAGGGGCATTTAAAAAATAAATGGGATAGAGAGGTGAAGCGAGGGGTGCATCCCTTTAATATCCTACAAAGGGCCAAGATGGTCCCGTGAGTCCTGGCACTTACCTTATCCACACTGCCCAATTGTAATACTGTCCATGGTTAAAAAGTTATTTTCAGCATGGATCAAAAGTATGTGTATGCAGCATTGTACAGGACACACTTTCACTGAGGATAAGAGACCAACATTGGTCCTTGGAACAGCTGATTTGGAAAATAATCAGTGGTGGATGTGGCTTAAGCCCTGAGTCCTATGACCATATCACAGGTGGGATAAACCCCAGTGGATTGAAAAAGAGCATATCAATGTGGTCTCCTGAATAGGTCTAGGAATGGAAAGAATATCCAAAAATATTCAAAAATGGTCCAAACTGAGGTTTCTGAAGTATTGGGAAACCCTCATTAAGGAGACGAGACAAGCAAGAATCTTCTCATCACAGGAAATGCTGTTTTCTACTACACAGAGAATAGTATTTCTGCATTTTTTTAAAAAAATCCTGTTTTCTATGCAGAAATCTTGGGGTTTTTGCAAAACAAAAAAAATATTTTCTGTACAGAAAATACTATTTTACACACACACACACACACACACACACAAAACAAACATTTTTGTACAAAATAGTTCCCAAATGGTAAGTAGTCTTCAAAAACTACACAGTTTTCAATGACTTTCTAGCTGCAAAGAGGGGGGGAAGGGAGATAAAATAAGCATTCTTGCCTGCAAGAACAAAATTCATATCCCTACTTATGACCAATCTTTCATTTCCACAGAGTATAAAAAACAGCAGCATAGACAGAAGGATCTTGTGGTAAAGTCCCTCAGGACCTTCCATCACTTTGCTGTTTCTCCAGGGTGCAAGTCCTTGCTTTTGGAGCACTCATTTGGAAGAAGAACACTGGGTACATAGTGTGCCGGAGTGTGATTAAGCCTTTCTCATCACCCAGCCTAAAGCCCAGTAAAACCTGGTTACAGCTTTCCATCATAATATTGCAATTACACACAAAACCTCCGACCAAAAGCCCACCTTGAGTATTTTGGCAATGAGAGCTGTTCAAGAGAGAGAAAGAACAATCTACCTGCAGTTGTTGGTGAAGACAGGAGAATGTTTAGAGGTAACTTGTTCTTGTTCTCTCTCTCTCTCTCACACACACACACACACACACACACACACAGAGGCACACTGGATATACTTGCAAGAAAATCAGATAGTCCTAAAGTAGATCTAGATTCTCGTTTAAAACTCAGCTCCTCACTCTGGCTTTCTGAAATTGACCTCTCCTCCATACCCCTTCTTCATGCATCTAGCTAGCATGTAAACTTCAGGGCACAACAGTTTGTGTGCGTGTGCACGTGTTTCAGATTTTAACTTGCAGCATGTGGTTATTGCTGGAACTTCTGATTTTTTTTCTTTCTAAATGCCACCAGAATAGGCTGAACAGTAATGTACTCCTGAGGTAAAATCTGTTAACAAGAATAAAAAGTAAACTACTGTGGAATAACCTAGTCAGGAGATTATCAAAAGCTACAAAAACAACCAGATGGACAAAACTGTAAAAGTTATTTTGATTTTTTTTAAATAAGTCTTCCTACAACAGAAGATGCGCCCTGTCTAGTGAAAAACAGCCTTGAAAAGGAGCCCAGAGGTACTTTATCATCATATTCTCTCTTCAGGCCAGGTCTAACAAATGTTGAACCATTAGTCTCACAGTCCCTCATGTTGCTTATGCTGCCTAAGATTGACAGGAGATGGAGTTTGACAACATCTGAAGGGCCAGATGTTAGTCAGGTCCAGGCTGTCTTATGGTCAAGATCTCAAGAGGAGGGAGGAGGCCTGCTCCCTTGGCTTGGCTCCTGGCTACCCACCACGTGCCCTATCAGGAGAAAACCTCTCAGGTACACTGAATGTATTTAGCCAGCCACTGGAAGGAGAAATGCTGATACTTAGGATCCTACAAAAGCTACTAGAATTCACCAATCTCTGAATGTTTCTCAGGCAGTAGATAGAGCAGGCTCTATCAGTTCTCCCTCCACATTTGGGGGTTTGATGTTCGTGAATTTGATTATTCATGAGCACGTGTGCCTCCCCCTCTATTCTTCTCCTCCCATTCTCCTGCATTTTGCCCCAGCCAAAAAACTCACATGGAGGCAAAACAGAAAGGAAAGGGGGTGGGTGGGGGAAGGCTCATATTAGCTTTCTCTTTCTGCCTCCAGAGCTCCCTCTTTCCCCTTCCTGTGCAAAACAGATGGGAAAAGGGGGGGAGCTCGTGCAATCCTTCATTTCCCCCTCTGGAGCTTCCTCCTTTCCCCTCCCATGCAAAAGGTGGGGGAAAGCTTGCAAGAGCCTTCCTTTCCCCTCCTCTGGAGCGCCCTCCTTCCCATTCTCTTGCAAAACAGAAGGGAAAGAGGGGTGGAGAAAAGCTCATGTGAGCCTTCTTTTCCTCCTTCTGGAGCTCCCCCTGCCATCCCTATGCATTTTGCCCCGGTGCAAAAAACTTGTGAAAAGGTAAAACAGAAAGGAATGGGTTGGGGGAGTTCTCTGCACAGGTGCAAAATGCACAGGAATGGCAGGGGAGCTTTGGAGGGGAAAAGGAAGTCTTGTGTGAGCCTTCCCCGACCCCACATTCCCTTCCCTTTGCATGGGAACAGGAAGCGGGGAGCCCTGGAAGGGAATGAGAGGGAGAGTAGGGGGAGAGTTATTAGCAGTTTTTCCATGTTTGCAAGGGTTCTGCACCCCAAGCCCTCGCAAAAGTAGAGGGACAACTGTACTTCACAGGGCTGGATCAGACTTCATGGATCAGAACAGCAGCTCAGTAGTACAAGAAACCTTCCAACAATAGAAACTGTTCAACATAGAGGCAAAACTGAATTCAGAAGTGGTGGGTTGTCCTTTAACTGGAGGTATCTGACCAGAGGATGGACAGCCATATGTCAGGTTTACAAGCCTATTGCATAGAACAGGGAGTAGATTAGATGACGTCCAAGATCTCTTCCAAATTTAAAACTTTATGGTTAACATTAAACACCATAGTTTATATTTTTGGAGTATAAGGCTTCTATAAATCTAGAGTTTAGAACAACTAGTTTAATGCTGCTGGAGTTCATATATTAGCTGAGACAATCTTTTTGCCACCCTGATTGATGTAGAAGGAGAGGAAAAATCAAGGAAAGGCTGTGATGGATGAAACCTTCTCTACAATTTTTATCTTCTCAAGTAACCACCTGGCCTACCCTTCATACAAACAGAGGTTTGTTTGAAGTTACGCTCTCATATGATGGCCCTTTGTACTAACGTGCCCTAAGTAGTTTGTCACAGAAGAAGCCAACAGAGATCATATGCTTCCTTTCAAGCTTTCTGGCTGGATAGTGCTGAAATACTTCAGAGCAGGCAAAAGATAGCAAATGTCAAACAACACATGCTCAAGGATGAATTTTCAGTGGTGTGAAAAGTTTGTGAATCTTCTGGGATTTACAGACGTTTTCTTTGATACTCAGTGGCTTGTACATATACCAGTAAATAATGAGAGTTTGGAAGGGCTCAGCCAAAGGATGAAAAATGGGCAGAATGGTCCAAAGGACTCCAGGAAAAGGAGGTTGCCACTTAAATAATGCATTTGTTTTGCCAGGGGAAAAGCCATGAAAGTAAAGTTGTAAAGTGATACAACCTACCATCCAAAAGTGACATATCTTTCAGGAATAAAATATATATTTTTCCCTTTCATGCGGAATGTGTCTCTGTGGAAGCAGATGAGAATCTTGCTCTGTCTCAAAGCCTGATGAAATATTTACTGAAGCCTACTATGGGTCATTCACAAGAATAAATTCGAGTGTTTGTGCCATAGTAGCTACTGAGTAGCAGTGCAATATTAAAACCCATCTGCTTTGCTTTTTAGATCATTTGCATCTTTCAAGCACAAATCTATTCCAGTGTCGCTATCACTATGCAAATATTTTTATTTGAAATCTACATTAAAATGTGTGCATGTGTACATACATGAGAATATGTACATATTTGTGCATGCATTACCTCCTACTAATGCAGGCATCTTTGCAAGCAAACTTTCGAAATACAACTCTTTTTATGCACTCTTTTACTTTAGTATACACATATTCCCACACAATTTCCCCTAAGCTCGTATTCTTGCACAGCTTGTGCTAATTTGCAGACCTATAATCCAACAAAGAAGTGCAAAAGCACATCCTCCAACGTTTCACCGATGAAACCTGGAACACTCATGGCCAAACAACATCAGAGTGTGGTGAAAGATGGCAAAGGTTATTACTGAGGAAGAACAGACAAAGCTTGGAGATGTTACAGCCATTTGCTTTTGCCTGAATCTGCTGGGAAGGGCAAGACGTTACTCCCTCCTCTTCTCTCCCTGCTACTGAGTTACCTGAGTGCAAACTACTTTTGCACTTTGAACCCAGTCTGCTGCAACTGAAGTAAGCTGAGGACAAAATGAGAAAGTGGGAGGAGGAGAGAGAAACTGGGAACTTTTAAAAGTAGCTGAAAATGCAGGACAATTGAGGATTAGGCAGGACTATCTTTGCCAAATCTGGACAGCTGGAGGGAAAGCAAAAGACAAAGAATATCTGTAGCAGTATAATGGTTCAGAAAGTACAAATTAGGATGGTTTAAGCTGAATAACCCTAAGAAAAATCCTAGGTAGACTGTGGAAAGAAGAAACAGCAGTAGAAAACAATACTGAATTAGACAAAAGAACCCAAAGGAGGTGAAATGAAAGAATGGAGCATATCTAAAGAGCACTAAGTGATGAGGAAGGAAAAATAAATCAAGAAAATAAAATAATTAGACCACAACAAAAAGTTTGATTTTATTGTCACAAAGTAGAGCTATCTGGTAGATCTTTTATAAACAAAACATACCTCTGGTTTTAATGGATGTTACATGTTTGATCTCCCAAGGTATTGTATAGCTAAGTTCAGCATGAGGCTTCCAATTTTTCATTTTATTTTGATACTGTGAACCATAGAAAGTCGATATGGAAATCATCAGGTTTTGTTGGGGATACTGATTGTCATGTATATAACCCACATGAACATTATAACCATGTTAACCAGTGCTCAAAGTATATGGGGGAAGGAAGGGAGTCAAGAAAGGCATCTACAACACCCAGTCCTTGATTCACCTCAACTAAAGGTAGCTAAACTACATCTAGACCTAGAACTGGAGCAGGACATGTTGAGGCTCTGAATCAGGGATGAGCAAAGCATATCTCAAAGCCCTTTTTTGCAATGTGTGTTTCCCTGGTGTAGGGGGAAAAAAAACTTAGTCCCCTAAAGTTGTTTTTACTGCTCCTGGAAGCTTCAAGGAACAACCATTTTGCTGAAGGTGGTATCTGCAGCCCATCCAAATCCCAAACACCACCCCAGACCCTAAAAAGTTAAACCAGAAGTGGAATCCATCCTCTTCCAGTCTGTTCTTTCACTATTTTGCAGCTCTTGAGGAGACTGGTGCACCCTCCAGCAGGTGCCAAGGTGACTAATTTGGTCCTTAGCTCATTGGAAGTTGCCCCCTTCTGCCACAAGCTATGTCTAAATTAATACAGTGGTCCTTTTACTTTTATGAGGGTTTGGGGTGCGAAGCTTTGCAAAAGTTTTTAAAAATGCATATTACTCCCTCTGCCCTAGTAAGCGTTCCCCTTCCCATTCCCTTGCTTTTTGCCTGAGTGGGTGTGCCTTCCTTCTCAGTGCCCAGGCAGAAGATAAGCAAATGGAAGGGGCAGCATCCATGAGTCTTTCTCTCTCCATTCTCTTGTCTTTTGCCCAGGTGCAGAAAAAGAAGGCACGGCACTCTGGCAAAAGGCAAGAGAATGGAGGGGGGAGGCATGTGCATGAGCCTTCCCCCTCCCATTTACCTGCCTTTTGCCCAGATGTGGAGACAAAAGGCAGGGCACATGGGCAAAGGCAAAAGAATGGAGGGGGAGGCATGTGCACGAGACTTCCCTCTCCCATTTGCTTGCCTTTTGCCCTGGCATAGAGAAAGAAGGTAGGGCACCCGGGAAAAATGCAAGAGAATGGAGGGGGGAGGTGCACGAAAGCCTTTCTTCCTCTCATTCACTTTCCTTTTGCTGGGGCACAGAGAAGGAAGGCAGCACACCTGGGCAAAAGGCAAGAGAATGGGAAGAGGGAATGAATGGGAGGAAGCAAGTAGGTACCTCACAAATAATCAAATTTGCAAAGGCCAAACCTGCGAATGTGGAGGGAGGACTGTACTAGTGGGAACATCCAGAATCTGTTGACTATGCAGATTAATGCTGATGGGAGTTGCAAGGCAACAACATCGGGGGGGGGGTGCACTTTGCCCACCCCTGCATTATCAGAAAAAAAAGTGCATTGTTCTGTTCATTTATTTAAAAAAAAAGAAAAAAAGAGGATCCTCACAGCCTGAGTTAGTCAACTACAGTTTGCTTAGTTTGTGCATCATGCCAACATTGCTGAGAGCCTTTATAAAATAAGGAGCCAAGGAGAGTAGCACAAAAAGGCAAGGAAATGGTCATGTTTCCCCTGCCCCTTTGTAACTGAAGATTTAGTGTTAAGTGTTAATTATTCAGAGGGACAAATCAGTTCAGCCAGATATCTATCTGTCTGTCTGTCTGTTTTCCCTCAGTTCTGTAACAGAATCTTCAAATTTTACCGTTACCAAATATCCACTTTTTTAAAAAAGGAACAATCAGGAAGTGTTGGGGTTAGACTCTGCTCTGGGACACAGTATATCCACACTACCCAATACATCACTTTAATACCATTTTAATTGTCATGGCATCGTAATAAGGAATCTTGGAATTTGCAGTTTAGATATGGGTGTTTGGAATTCTCTACTGCACTCTCTTGAACTATAGTTCCAGAGCTCTCTGACAAAAAATTCTAAGTGCTTCTCCAAATTACAAATCCCAGGATTACACAAGGTGAGGCCATAGCAGTTAAAGAGGTATCAAATTAACATAACTATATAGTGTAGCTACACTTACAGTTGTTCTCATGAGCCCTCCAGGGCACAAATTAAAGCAATGCCCTTTCATTGATCTTTCCTAATCTAATGCCTTCCAAATATGTCAGGTCACAACTCCCATCACTCAGTGCAGATGATGGGAGCTGGCTGCAGAAGATGTCAGTTGTGGGTGGTTCCCATGTGATTAAAGATTTCTCAAGTACTAGAGTAATCCTGTTCAGGCAAAGTGGTCACTGTTGCTCCTCAACAGAAAGGGCAGTAAAAGCTTCCCATTCGCCAAAAAATCTGGCGCCAAAAATCTGTTCCATTAATTCATGAACGGTTAGTTAAAGTGATGGAAGTAGTGAAAATAGAAAAATTATCAGGATGGTTGAAGGGGAAATCTATGCAATTATACTGGAAAATCTGGGAATCATATATACTTTATATGAAGAGTAGAATGGATGACAACTTTCAATTGGATTTTGATATTTAGATGATTTACAACTCTAGAAAATAGAGTTAAATATTTATATATAAAGGAAAATTCTTTTTCTTCAAAATGAGGAGATATGTATTGATTGGATAATTTAACCGATGTCAGGGGGGTGGGGTCAGTAGTGGGTAAGTAGATGCAAGAGTTTGTGTGTTTTTGTCTTATGACTGGTATGTGTCTTTTCTTGTTCCGCTCTCTTGTCTTCTGCTACAATCTTCTTTGTCTGTCTGGACAGTTTACTTTCCTTTATGTAATTCTTTTCTTTTTCTCTCCCTCACCCCCCCCTTTTTTTTTGCCACTTCTCATCCTTTTCTCTTTTTATTTTTCACTTTTTATATGGTAGGTATAATATTTATAGTAAGGTTTTTTTATTTATATGATGTTACTGGGGTGATTTTTCTCTGTGTGCAAGGGCTTAAAATTATGTGTTGGTCTATTTTATGTGAAATTCAAAAAAATATATTTACAAATCAAAAGCTTCTCATTCAGGCTGTGACATCACTTGGGCAACACCAGCCTTCATTGGCTCTGGTTCCCAGGTCCATTTTCTGACTTAGATTCCAGGTTTGTACTCTTGCATACCAACATCATCCAATGTCTAGACAGGGCTAAGTTTGCAACGGAAATAATATTAGGACCACAACTGTTCTACACACCAGGGGAAGGGAGTCTCCAGCTCAATCCAGGCTCAATCCAGCCCATGGAAGGTCTAGAGCAGAGTGGGCAACAGCAGAAAGTTAGGGGTTTGCATTAGTCCCTCAGCAGACCTTGAAGAGCTGCACACTCCCCACTGTACCGACTCCCACAAAAGCTTCAAGGGTCCCCGAAGCCCTCTAGGAGGCATGAGGGGATCTCGAAGGCCACAAAAATGACCCTTAGGACTGCATGCAGGCCAAACTTTACCCACCTACAAACTCTGGTATGGGAAGACTCCCACCCATTCCCACAGACTGCTCAAGTGGCATGTTAGGCAGGCTGCTGTTATCTGTGAGAGAGGCTGATCCAAGATAAGAGTGGGATTACTCCTAACCTCAGTCTCCCTTCTCTTTGGGAACAGGAAATCTGTCTTGCACAAAGACAGCAAGAATGTCACAAGGAAAGGGGCTGTCTGCCCTACTAGACTGATGCAGGCAGTCTAGTCTCTGCTACCTGTCTCCGCTATAAATCAAAGAGAAGCATTTTTCTTTGACTCTTTTAAGAACCACACACTCCTTCTAGCCAGCCAAACAATATCTAGTTTGGGGCAACCTGTCACCCTCCAACTAATCTTCTCCAAAGCCCCAAACTGCCACCACCCTGAGACCTAAGTCTTAGGACCCGCATTAAGCTGTGGGGACAACCTACTGGTAGATCTGGAAGCTGCTGGTAAGTGGAACAGACAAGTGATGGAATTAGGCCAGATCAGTGTCCTGAAGCCAATTGTCTTGCAATGTGTACTTTAGTATTACATTCAGGACATTATTACTAGAAGCATTATTCATTCAGTCATTCATTCAATTTATATCCTGGCCTTTATCATAAGAGTTCAGTGCAGCTAGCAATCAGTGTAAAAATGCAGAGTTAAAATTACATATATCTAAAACTATCAAGATTTAAAATGAAGATTTCTGCTAAAATACAGTACAAACAATATGAACAAGCAGCAGTAACAGGCACATTAAATATTTGCTTATTCTCTGAAAGCCTGTACAGATAGATATGCATTCAACCGGCACATGAAAGACAAAAATGTGAAGAACAAGTGGACCACTGAGAGAAGAGAGTTCTACAGCTTGGGTTCTGCCACAAAGAAAGCCCTGCTATGAATGCTTCTATTTTCTGAGGATTTGAGGGAAGCATATTACCCCATGAGGGGATCTCTGAAGGCCATCAGACATGCTCAGAGGTCAAACTTGAGGATTCTTCAGAGGTGCAGCAGGAAAACCCACTATACCCAACAAACCCCAACACTACTATAAATCATGCAAAGAATACCACTGGGGCCTGTGGACCCTAATATTCCAGTTAGGGAACAGGAAGATTCACAACTGATCACTTGGGTTCCCTCTGGATCCCAAAGGTGTCACTCAAACACTCCCTGGACTATAGGAGCTGAGGAGATGATAAGCCAGGTGGGAATTTCAGTGCCACCAGCACAGTATCTAGTAAAGTCACTTGAGGTTCCCTTTAATACAAGTCTATTCACGCGGAGCAGGGAGCCTGGCCTTCAGCTCCTATAGAGGTTCTCCATCTAAGCCAGGAACTGCTGAAGCAAAAGTTTCCTTGAAACGTCTAGGTTGCTGTGCCCTCCAGGGTTACATTCATGTCCTCTGACTCTTCTGGACTGTAGATAGGATGTTTCAAGGAGCAAATTTGTCCAGCTGCCAATGCCTACCTCATTTGTCTCAGTGCATTGCTTCCAGTACTTGAAGGTAGATAGAGAAGTTGCAAATAATCATTTCCTTTTGTCAATAATAAAATTATAACTACACTACATCACATCACTAACTAATAAAGGACAACTTCACTCCTTTTGTGATATAATTGTAACATTTTAATTACTTTTATAATTACAATGGTGCACCCTTATCAAATAATGGAGGAGGAATATGATTCAAGGGCAGGTGTGGCCTGGACCTCATGCTTTGTTGTGAGTGTTGAAGAACTGACAAGATGGATGGGAGTGTGCTTTATACAGGCCAGCAGTTTGTAGCATTCATAAATTTTTAAACAAATAAATAAATAGTAACTATTTCATTTTCTTTTGAGAAACTAAAAAGAGTTACTTGTCCAAATATAACCCTATAGTAGTTGTAAAATTTTTAGAGCCTTGGAACTCTGTATATGTGTGCATTACTAATTCTTTTTAGAAAAGAAAAGAAAAGAATTGAATTTGCAAGGCTGTGCTTGGTTTTAATTTTGCAAGAAACACTGGAACCATATGTGGTGAAGGGTAGTATATAAATGTAACACAAAGAGGCAGGTAGAGCAAGAGAACAATCTACAATTTCATGTAAATTCAGCCAGAACTTAGAGACATTCCCTTGGAGTCAGGGCAGGACTGGGGATTCTGGGACATATAGTCCAGAACGAGGAACATTTCCAAGCTCTCATTCTAACCTACTATACAACCTGACCATTTCTGAAGGTGTTGGTTTGTTCCAAAGCCTGGTGTACTAGGAACACAAGGCCAGGCCACTCTGGATGCAGTAGAGTAACTTGCAGGATCAGCCTGAAGCACACAATCCTTCAGTTTGGCTACAAGCTTGCAGCTGCCCCTGCAAACCTCCTCTATTTCCATTTTAATATTCCAAAATTAAATTCTTCAGCTTTATTAAACAACCAGCATATTATCTTCACACTGAATCTGTCGGCTAATGAGTCTGAGCTTGTCAGAGAGACCATGGAACAGAAATCCCTTTATATTGCCATGTCAGGAGGAAGATTATATTTGGAGCCTTGCTCTCTCTGAGGCAGTGCCCTGCCCTCCCTTTGCAATGTGGCTTCTGTAAAGGTATAGATTCTTCCTTTGGAGTAGGAAAAAAAGCAAATTGAGCAGCCTTTCTTTTACCTTTCTACCTCTTCGCCTCATATACTCTTCCAAACTTTCTCATATTCCTGTTATTTGGATTCAAAGCCTGGGGTGCTGAAAAGTAATTAACTGCAGGTACAGCAAGTGCATAGTAACTAGAACCCTGAGGTCCACTAACCCAGTGCTTTCCTGGCTATCTTATGTGGGGGACAAGCAATTTTTTTTCCTTCTAGTGTGCCGAGACAGGCATTAAATTTGTGCCCATTGGGTACAACTGTTTCTTTCTTTCCTGGAAGTTTGCCAGGAACCAGCCGCCAATGGCTCAGAGCTAGGCACCCGTCCGGGGATCATGACTTTGAGCAGCAGCTCTGTAACCAAAGCCAGGTACAAAACTGAAGGAATAAAAAATCTAGGCAGACATAGAAGCGTAAAACCAAGACCCTCTGAGTGTGTGCTCAGCTCACAAATTAATTTTCAGGACCACACCAGAATGGACATTCACACAGAAAACTACCTTTATTGGGTACAATTGTTTCTTTCTTTCTTGGAAGTTTGCCAGGAACCAGCCGCCAATGGCTCAGAGCCAGGCTACAGTCCGGGGATCATGACTTTGAGCAGCAGCTCTGTAACCAAAGCCAGGTACAAAACTGAAGGAATAAAAAATCTAGGCAGACATAGAAGCGTAAAACCAAGACCCTCTGAGTGTGTGCTCAGCTCACAAATTAATTTTCAGGACCACACCAGAATGGACATTCACACAGAAAACTACCTTTATTGGGTACAATTGTTTCTTTCTTTCTTGGAAGTTTGCCAGGAACCAGCCGCCAATGGCTCAGAGCCAGGCTACAGTCCGGGGATCATGACTTTGAGCAGCAGCTCTGTAACCAAAGCCAGGTACAAAACTGAAGGAATAAAAAATCTAGGCAGACATAGAAGTGTAAAACCAAGACCCTCTGAGTGTGTGCTCAGCTCACAAATTCATTTTCAGGACCACACCAGAATGGACATTCACACAGAAAACTACCTTTATTTTCCCCACCAGCTTTCTTGATTTCAGCAAGCTAGTTTAGGAGGTAAATAAGCCTTTTCTTTATTATAATTTTTCAGCCATTGGTAATCAGAGATGCTTGCTGATCAGCTGCAAATCACCCAGAGATGTACTGAGTCTGGAAAAGGTATTGACTTTTCCAAAACTTTGGAAAACAGACAGTGGGGATAATGATTAATGACTTCTGAGAGTTGCATCCTCTCAAGAAAAGTAACTTTTCCAAGCTCTAGATATACCAGTAGGCCCTGATCTACCTTTTGTGTACCCCTCTTCCGTAGCAACATACTTAATAGCCTACATTCAACTGTTAGCCCCAATGGGAGTAGATCCACTGAATTAATGGAATTTACATAAATGTTGATTTACCAAGTATTAGGCCCTCAGGCTACACCAGCCTGGACTCTTAGTAGTTATTCTCCCTCCCTTGGACAGCATTGGGTGCAGAAATATAGAACAAAAAGGCATATAGAAAAGGGACAGGTAAACAAGGCAGTTTCTCTCCCTTGAAATCTTTGCCACCCACTTTAGGACTGCCCTATGATTATGACCCACTGCATGTCAGTTAAACACGACTGCGTGAAAACTAACAAATACTGTCACAATGTGAAATGATAACATTTATTATTGGATGTGGAATGCTATTTGGTGACTACTTACTTTCTGGTGAATATTCAGGGACGATGATTTTGTGTGTTCCAGCTTTTAAATTACAGAGCACAAGGTGAATAGAGATTTCGGAACATACTAGAATACTGCCATGAAATTGCCTCACTCTGAGGAAAGAACATGAAGTCACAGAATCACCAAGTTGGTAGGGCTCTCATGGGCCATCGTGTCCAACCCCTTGCTGAATGCAGGGCCTCCAGCTAAAGCACCCCCAGCAGGCCGTTGTCCAGTCTCTTTTTGAAGACATCCAGAGAAGGAGACCCCATCACCTCTCTAGGGAACTGATTCCATTGCCAAACCACTCTTACAGTCAAGAAGCTCCTTCTAACATTCAATCAGAATCTATTCTCCTCTAATTTCTAACAATGGGCAGCATGAGGCAGTAAAGTATAGGCCCAACTCCTGTATCAGCATTTGAGGTATTTAAAGAGTACAATCATATCACCCCTCATCCTTCTGTTCAGCCCTGTTGGTGCAGTGGTTAAATGCTGGTACTGCAGCCACAAGGTTGTGAGTTCGATCCTGCTGGGCTCCAGGTTGACTCAGCCTTCCATCCTTCCTCAGGTCAGTAAAATGAGTACTCTGCTTGTTGAGGCCAATTAGCTAAACACATTGTAACCTGCTTAGAGAACACTTAGCTGATAAGCAGTATAGAAATATACATGCTATTGCTATTCACCAAGCTAAACAAGCCAACTCCTTCCACCTTTCCTCATGTGCTTTGTTCACCATATCCCTTATTATCCTAGTTGCCTTTCTCTGAATCTGCTCCAACTTGTCTATATCCTTCTCACAATAAGTTGCCCAGAACTGAAACCAGTACTCTACATGAGGCCTGATCAACACAGAATATAGTGGGACTATTATTTCCCTTGACTTGGAAACTATGGCCCTTTCTGCAGGAGGCTCTCATCACAGCATGGGGACAGGAGAAGAGTGGGACTGCAATGATGCTTCCACAAGATGTCATTGTCATGAGCCAGGCTGATCTCGCTCCCGATTCAGACTTGGACTCCAAGCCTGGGGTGGATCTCTTGGAGGGGCCTTCTGGAGGGGGGTCTCCTTCAGAGCCTAGGGAGGAGTCTGCCTGCGACTCCACAGCTGTCCCTGGCGCAGAGCCTGGGCCAGCACCTGCAGCAGACGTTTGCGCTTCAGAGGCAGAGGCTGGGGTTTCTGACTCCATTCCAGAGTTTGCAGCGGACTCTCCCCCCACGTTCCTCCAGAGGCGACTGGAGAAGGGGGCAGTCCAGAGGTCTCAGCGACTGCGGGAGAAGCGCTTGATGAATCAGCCCTGAACTCTTGAGAGGTTCCAGCTGTGAGCTGGGCCAACGGACATTTGATCAGCCTCAGCTGGGCTAAAACTGAGTATTTGAGTCAGACGCTGTTGGGGTTGGGCATAGGGAAACAACTGTCTACCAACCGTGAATCTGCGTCCCATATCAGGAGCTCTTGGTTCCAGTCTGACCTCGCTGCTTTGCGTTTGCCACTCCTGGAACTTTGCTGTTTGTTTATGTTGACATTTGGTGAAGTAGCCTCTTTGATTTATTACCACTAATGCTATAAAAACCCAGCTTCTGCCTCCGTGTCTGCTTAGCCGCCGCCTTGACACTGACAGACATCATGGCTCTGTCCTTCTCCTGTTGCCAGCCGGCACGAGCACAGAGCAAATCACTGACGAGTTTTCCCCATTGATCACCCCTGATCACACAACATCCCACCCTTACCTGCCCTGTGGAAGGCCCAGAAGCATGATAGAGTCGCTTCCTGCCCCAGAGCTTCATGGCAAGTGGCCAGCTGCACTGTGGAAGAAAGAGGCACATCCATCACACTTCTTCCACAGGGAGCTGGTCCAGTGCAAAGGGGAGCATTCCCCTTGTGCTCTCTTCCCAGCAGAAGCACTGCTGGGATCACAACCAGAGGACGATACTAGAGGTGTGGGAAAGGGCCTATGCTTCCATTAATGCAGGCTAAAACACTATTCACCTTTTTTTGATGCAGCATCATACTTCTGGCCGATGTTCAACTTATGATCAACAATAATCCCGAGGTTCACATGTTAACACTGCTGAATCATGTCTCTCCCATCCTATACCTGTGTATTTGGTTTTTGTGGCCTAAATGTAGAATTTTGCATTTGTTTCTATTTAATTTCTGTTTCATTTTGTTAATTTTTTGCCCCATTTTCTATTTGATCTAGGTCCTTTTGAACTCTGTTCCTGTTTTCCAGTGTGTTAGCCATCCTTCCCAGTTTTGTGTCATCTGTAAATTTGATAAGGACTCCTTCTGCCCCATCATCTAAGTCATTGATAGAAATGTTGAAGAGCAATGACCCTAGGATAGAACCCTTAGGCATTCCACTCGAAACCTCCCTCCAGTTTGAATCACAGACATTCATGAAAACTTGTTGGCCGTGGTTTTCTAACTAATTGCGGATCTACCTCATAGAGTTCCCATCTACTCCACAATTAATCAGTTTGTTAATGGGGGAACTTTATCAAACAGCACCCTCTTTCCTCGCTTCTCTCAGAAGGATTTGGAAGCAAACCTCACGCCTGGCCCATTTTAAAAGAGAAGGAAAGGGAGCCGTATTTAAGCTGGCATCTGTACTGAGTGAATGGAGTGCTCAGCACCAGAAAATCCTTCTTCTTTTTTTCCAGCCTGAATCTTTCCCTGCCTGAAGAGGGGATAAAAACTGTTGAAAAGGGATTTGAATTACTCCTCCACTTGAGGTCACCCCACTTAAAAGCAAAGCTTGAGTTTATTATGCCGAAGCATCTCTGCACAATACAAAGCAACAGCAACAGGATCCAAGGACATGCAGAGAAATGAGAGCCAAAGGCGGGGAGGGGCACAGTAATAATCCCTCCACTTGCCTGACAGGTAACAGAGCCCCCTCTCCCCCCCAGAAAAAACCTTGAAGGTCTAGCACAGGAAGTATCCATTCTTTCCCTCACAGGAAAAGGCTCCCCTCTCCTTTCCCTGCATTTCAAAAGATTCTGATAACACTGATGTCTTTACTAGATAATGCTGCTCTGACCTCCCAGCTCAATAAAGGAAATCCAAGCCAACCTGAGTGATGCCTTCAAAGCCGCCTCCAAAAACCCTTCTTGTAAATGCGCAAGCACTTTCATTCCATACTGGACAGCTAAGGGGTATTATTATAGAAAGGATGCTGACTGAGCACATACGCACAACAAACCTTTCAAAACGGAAGGCTGCTTATATGCATGATTTCTTGGACAATGGTGGTTATTTCACATTCCCCTGGCATGCAGGTAATCTCTGCTCTTCCAGGGGAGGTCAAGTGATTTGGCGCATTCAGGAGGGAATGCGCACAGGAGCAGCACATCGATGTGGCTGTGGGTGCACAAACCGGTAATAGGTGCTGTTGAGCGCAGAAGGGAAAGCTAATGCATTAATATTAGCAGAAGATACTTCATTAGCACATATGAAGGAATTGCTAGGCAAAATTTAGAACATTCATATACCGGGGCAGTGAACATGTTGAATGAATACCTGTTTGAGTGTCCATTGGTAATATATAGGGAAGTGTGTAGAAGCACGTTTTATACATATGTTTACCAGAGTTTTCTTCAAGCTTAATTTTAGCTGATTATTTTAACCAAGGGTGAGAATTCCACTCCCTGTGGCCTGCAAGCTTCCTTCATTGCCAAAAAAAAAAGTCCCCATGGACTGTACTCCAAAATCCTCTAAGATGTTAACAGTGATGTATTTAAGTCTTTTACTCCAAGTCTCAAGTCAAGTCTCAAGTCCTTGAAGATACTTTCAAGTCAAGTCTCAAGTCCTTGAAGATACTTTCAAGTCAAGTCTCAAGTCAAGTCTCAAGTCTTAGAGCCAACATTAAATCCCAACTTATATTCCAGAATGTTTGGACAAAGTCACATAAAGTCAGTTTTAACAATTTAAGCAGAGTTAGCCCTCCACATTTGCAAGTTTGCCATCTGAAGCTTTGGAAGTGAGGAATAGGATTCTTCTTACTTTCCATTTCCAAAGCTGGAGGATTTTTCAGAAGTGGGGAATAGGATCCTTCTTACTCATCACTGAAGGATGCTTACTCCTCAAGCCTGTTGCCTAACACGTTCGCTGTTTCCCTCTGAGAAATTGTGCCCTGCACTTTGGCGGCAAGACTCCTCTGCCCTTAGGAAACATTTTAGAAGGTTCCTCCAATATGCAGTGGGGACTGAGGTCAGCTTAGCAGTGGCTGCTGAGCAGACTTCAAGCCTGCCTCAAGCCCATTGCCTAATGCATTTGCTGTTCCCCTCTGAGAAATGCGCCCACACTTTGGGCTTGAGACAGATTGTCATGTGAGCATTAGGCAAAAAGAGATGGAAGCATTGTTCAAAGTTGTAAGGTTTCTGGATGAACGCGTTATGTTACTGAACCAAGGGCAGCAAGTCAGTCATTAAAAATATACAAGTCTCAAGTCAAGTCAAGTCGGTGTATCATTTATGACCGAGTCAAGTCTGAGTCGAGTCACTGAAGCGACTTAAGTCCAACTTGAGTCCGAATCTATCGACTCGAGTCTACATCACTGGGTGTTAAGCCTCCATTTTAAGGCTCAAAGAAGGGGCCTTTTGGGTCCCTGAACAGCCCTTTAAAAGATGGCTGCCTAGTCACTTCTGATTTTGAAAAACTAGGTGGTTGGAGCCTACGGGTGTCCAAGAGAGCTTTGAGATGGGACAGAGTGACCCTCCTGGATCTTCCACAGCTGCTCAGCCCAGTTTTAAACTTTAAAGACTTACACAGCTTGAGGTCTGCTTACGTACATGAGTTAGGGCCACCATACTGAAAACTAGAGAGGGTTCCTATATCTTGGATTATTGTGTAGCAGACTGAATTTTAACATGTGCTATTTGTCATGCAACCAGGTAACAAGCAACACCTGCTGAAATTCCCTCTTCTACACAACAATTAAAGGTACAGGAGCCCTTTTGGTGGTGCTAAAGAGAGTGCCTATCTCAGCATAGCAGAGGCCCTTTTGAGGGTGCTGCTGCTTACCCTAAATAACAAGCACAAGGGGGCTTTATCCTGTGTCAGCCCCAAAGCAGTTACTATCGTTCTCTCACTCTGCTTTCAGAAAAGGTGTCTAGACACATCTCTTTAATGACGTCTTTTAAATCAATATAGATGTGCTTTGAATGCTTTTAATTATAGTTTTAATGCTTTAAAGAATACCACTGTTTCTGACTCCTTGTCAAATTGTCCTGGTGGTGCAAATTGTCTTTCTGGTGATAAAAAGGCAGTATAAAATATTAAGAATATAGATAAACAAATTATTCAAACAAACTTTTATACCATTTTAAAATATTTATATCAGGGATACAAATCTTTGCTTATTTCATAATCACACATAAGAATGAAGAATTTTGAGATTATCTGAGTTTTGGGACTTTTTCCCCCTTTTTTACATTTCAGCGCTTTATTGTGAAAAAAAATTTGCAGACTCCCCCCCCCCTTGTTTTTCTGCAGAAAACAAAGTCATTTGTTTGTCAATGTCACACAACCTTTTGTGTAGGGGAAGTTAAACAAATTCTTGCCTTGCACAAACAGGTGTTTTGTTTCAAGAAGTTCCAATTCTTAAAAAAAAAAAATCTTCAGGGGTTGATCATGTGTTCAGTGGAATGTCTCGAAGTGTTCGGTTCAGTTCAGTTCTAACCACTGAATCAAGCTCCTGCCACACTGCAGGATGATTCAGCCACCAGTTTCATGTTTCAGAAACCACAGTGTGCCACAAGAAAAGCTCAGGTGCTCTTCAGAAATGTAGTTATGGTAGAAATATGTCATGAGGGTTTATGTGTGCCATCAAGCTGTGTACATAGGTATTGGCTTTGGGAAAACTCACTTGCCTCCAATGGCGGAGCTTGGAGTGTGTGGAGGGGGGCTACGGCATGAGGGACATGGCCACTGTGCGTGAGGGTGTGTCTGCGATGCGTGGAGGCATGGCCAGGGTGCGTGAGGGTGTGGCCAGAGCCGGGCCAGGATGCCCAAAAAACATTGCCGCCCGGGGCAAACCCCCACCCCCGCCATCCTGTCCCTACACAACTGCTTGCCCCAAATCAAGCACCAGAATATTCCTTTGCTCACATACAGTACAAAAGTGCACTTCTCTTTACAAGGGGAACCCCTGCAAATATATTTTTTTTTGCTGGGGACCCCCAAGACATAACTTAAGAGTTAAATATTTAAATTTACATCTAATTATTCAAATATGTATTTATATTTTCAAATATTTATTAAACGCTTCCTGAGACTAGATTTCAAATCTCTACAGAGGGTGACCTTGGGCAAGTCACATTCTCTCAGCCTCAAAGCAAGACAAAGGAAACCCCTCTGAACTAACCTTGCCAAAAAAAAACACACACACACACAATAGGTTCACTTTTAAGATTTCTCTTTCATCAAGGATGTGGCAGCGGGGGTAGATATGCATGTGCTGAATCTGTTCCCTCGTTTGCAACCAAAGGAGCCGTTTCAGCACCTGCAACCTCCCTCTGCTGCTACATCCCTATTGCTGATAATGATGTTGGTGTCCATCAGCAGGGCTTCACAAACCCCCGTGAACGCTCTGTGGACCCCCAGGGGTACCCAGACCCCAGGTTAAGAACCATTGCTATATTGCATTATGGTCACTGGTACCGTAATGAAATACTGTGTACTTTTTACAGTAAGGGCTTCAAAGCAGAACTCTTCAGTTTAGACCTCAGTTCAGCCTCAAAGAAAATGCCTTCTCTTCAGCATCAGTCCTCTATTTGTAACGTGGGAACAATACAAATAACTCGATTTATAGGTTTCTTAGAAAAATTACCAGTTACCCAAACTAGATGCCAAGGAGAATGCATACTCCCAGTTTTCCCTACTATAACAAGGTTTCCTCAGATATACATGACCCATGAATCAGACTCTCAAAATGAGTTTGCGTTTACCTTCCAATGACCAGTCACAAAGCAAAACATACTCAGTACAAACATCTAAATACACAGGTAAAGAAAACCACATGCCATGATAAAGAGACATCTTTTATCACTTGAGAGAGAACCTCTGAAAAAAAAAAAAAACATGTTAAACACATAATCTACTTTGGCCTCCAGATAAGCTGTGTAAAGTACTCTGGACTTCTAAGAAAAGCAAGCAGAAAGGATAGGCATCACCACCATCACCATAAAAATGTTTAAAACTTAAGAAGGTGAAATGACTACAAGCCCAAGTGGGAAATGGGAACAGCACAGATTTCTTGCCAAGTGAAGACGTACGTAATAAATGAGCTATAGAGGGTGACCTTGGAAAGTGAGACAAATTGAGATTTGCCCATCTCTACCCTAAGCAATTGTCTTAGATAATGGTTCTCAATCTTTGGGCCTCTAGATGTTTTGGACTTCAGCTCCCAGAATCCCTGACCACTGGCCATGCTAGCTGGGGCTTAAAGTTCAAAACATCTGAAGGGCAAAAAGTTGGGGATTTTTGGCCAAGAGGACAACTACGGCCTGGGAGTATGAAACAACTGAGATACATTGGTGTGAGAGTCTTGCATTTTTAGACTTCATGGATCCTCATAATTCCTGGTGACATCCAGAAAGCAGATTTCCCCCATGCTAGATTTAGCATCACAGCGCCGACCCAAAAGAGGGGAGTAAGTATCTCAATGAAAGGCATAAGTGAGTAGAACAATTCTGTGCCAGGATTGCCATTTTGTATTTGAATTGTGAATTGCCATCCACACCCACCCTAGGCCTCCTAGTATCCCATCTGAATTATAAATGAACAGCAACACTTTTGATCATGGTGCTTTGCCAGTCTTCCTACAAATCTTTTCCAAATTCTCAAAGACCTCCATTTGGCAGAACCACTTGATCTCTTGCATAAAACGTATGCAGCATGAAAATCTGTCTAAGCAGTGTTTGGCATCTTAGGGAATCACTAGACATGCAATTGCATGTGTTTGCAAGGAAAAGTTTATGGCAATCCAACAAGGGGAAGCTAAAAAAAAAAATCAGGAAAGCTACTTTCGTGGGTCACAACTTCAACGGATCATGATCATCACCATCACTGCTACAATAACATCTTTCTGCAACAGTACACAGGGGTAGCATACCTAAAGCCAACACAGCAGAAAATAAGAGGAAAATACAACTATAAAGAAAATGAATTAAAACAGCAGTTTTAAAGCAGCAGCTTTCACAGTCAAAAGACCAGGAGGCATGGTGGCACTGCTTCCTTTTCCTCTCCTCTTCTCTTCCTCAAATTGCTGCTGCGGGGGTATCCTCCTAAGCGTGATTCCAAGCCAAGATTCGAGATTGCTTGTGGTTAAGAAGGAATCGCTTCCATTTCATCCTGTGGTTAACATTAGTACTGATGTAACATAAAACCACAGTTATAACTGGTGGGTCTCTTCTGAGAGAGGGAAGGGGTCTAAGTCAAGGGTAGCACACAATCTGTGGCCCCCTTGAAATTTCATAACCTTGGTTAAGGTGTCATGAGGGTTACGCTTGCAGTGGATCGACATGCCTTGTCCTTTTGCTATATCCAATTCACCTGACGTACAGGTTAATTAATCAGAACAATGCGATCAAGCCTAGAAGAATCAGAGTATGGGTTATGTGTCTGAATGCAAGACATGACTAGAGAAGCCACAGGCACATTATGTAGTTGGTATGCTTTAGAATCTTCCAGAAAAACTCGATGACAGCTGCTCCCCCCTGAGTCTCCTGGACACCAATTTTTTTTCTCTCCCTATTTCTAATCTCTGTGATGTAAATCCATTTGCAGCGAGTGCCTAGGGACTTTTAATTCCATCGGCATTAAATGCACTAAACCTCTATTACCAAAAGCTTTTAGGATTTTCCCCTGAATCTACAAAGTCAGGTTTGTAACATGACAAACTCCAGTTCTTGAGAGCTTGTGAAAATTAATTTGTACATCCTAAATGCCAGGATCACAATGGGATGGCTGTGACATTTCCCCATTCCTGATTGTAAGCTGCAGCCGCTGATCTGCAAAGGGGTCTGGACGGGCACTGTTTCCCCGGGTACTACTCTGAGATTTAGCTGCCAAGCCTCAGTGACAGAAGTTTGCTGAGGCTGCAGTATAGGGCAGTGGGCACAGTGCCATCATATTTTAGGGCTGGAGATTCCCAATTGCCGTAATGGAGAGGAAATGATGCACTTACAATTTTTATGCCAGACCTTTTCTCATTGACTTGTTTCTTGCGGAAAGCAGATGGCGTGACATGATTGCATCACAACGTTCGAGTATCTCAGACATAAATTAACAGGGAGAATGATGCAGATTCATCCTGCTGTTGCAGATTTTCAGGTACTCAAACAGTGGAGAGACTGTCTGGCTATACCTCCATATTCAGGGAGATTCCTGGACAGTGTGGGATACAGCCAAGGAGAAAGAAACTAGAAGAAGAAAATGGGAGACTGATTACCGACTGGTGTACTAATACAGAAAATGATGCAGATGTATCTCGGCCCTGCAAAAGCCAAGGGCTGTAACCTATAGGAAGCAATGCAGTTGCATCTCTGCTCCAGCTGCTCCCAAGTGCTGCAATGTAAATTACCAAAGGCTGCAATCTACAAATTACGGAGGCAGTCCTGTAGCTTTTCAATGAAGCTCTTTAGCAATAAGTGATTTGTGGATCACAGCTAAGGATGTAATTATCAACAAACTGCTGGCTCCCAAGCAGCCCCGCTGAAATCAACAGAACATTCAAGAAAGTTGCCAAAAGGTTCAAGGATTCATCCAGAACACAGGAAAGGCTGGGGATAGGAAGAACCAGATTCGAAATAGCAGCACTATTATGCTTTTAATCACCAGCCCACAATACACTTCCTGTTATACCACTACAGCAGCCGCAGAAACTACAGATGACAAAATTCTCAGTCTTGCACAACCAAAGAAAGGTACAGAGGAATCTGCTGCACTGCATCAACCAACCTGAGTGCCATGACTGGAACTAACTGTTTAGCAATGTTTTCACATCCCAGTGGTGCTATGTTAGGTGTGTTAGTCTCTTGTCCCTTCATACTTTTTCTAACACTTTTTCATATCAATTTTGGACATCTAAACAAAGAGTTATTTGGCTTCCACAGCTATATGAGTTCTCATGAAGGCTGCCCTTGGATAAGTAGCCTTCCAGATGGTTTTGGACTGCAACTCCCACAATGCCTCAACATTGGCAATACTGGCAAGGGTTGATTGGGACTCACAAGCAAAAAACGTTGGGGCAGGTGGAGATGCCCACCACTGTCTTAGAGCCACATAAGGAGAAAGTTACAGAAAATGCCATTCTAAAAAGATCCAGAATCTGACAACCAGTCTCCTCAGTATTAAAATCTTCATTCAATCATTCATTTAGTCTTCCTCTAAAATGTGGCAGCACCATAATAATTACAGAACAACAAAGTTGAAAGATATCCCAAAGGCCACCTAGCCCAACCCCATGCCATTGTTATAGCACCTCTGAGAGGTGGCATCTAACCTCTCTTTAAAGGCAAAGGAGATTTGCCATCTTCCATAGAAGTATATTTCACTGTCAAGCAGGTCTTATGGTCAGGAATTGATTCCTAATATTTAGTTGGACTGCTTCTTGAACGGCATAGAGGCTGAGGGCCGGTGGCTAGATGTGGTCAACACGCTTCTACTGAATGAAACAGCAGTAAAACAAAATTGATTATTGTTCAGATCTGAATGCCTAGATTAGCAGAATTGCCAAGCTGCAGCCTAGACATCCATGATGTATATTTACAGTGCCTGGCACAGTGGGAAATGACGCAGCTTGTTACTTCACCAGTTTGTTAGCCAGTCCTGTGGTCTACTTGCCCCTACCTGCCCGCATGGACACACCAAATGTCCTAGAGCAGACAAGACAAAGCAAGCATCCAAGACAATTTCTTCCCTCATTACACATGTAGATTTACACATGTAGATTTAAAGGGACAGTGGAATGTCAAGAACAAGCAGAGGGAGGTATTCCAGGCAGATGGCTCCTGATATTAACCGTCACAAGCAGAATATAAAGTAGAAACTTTTTCAGTTTCTTGTTCTTATGTGTCTTCAAGTCATTTCTGATGTACGGCAACCCAAACGCAAGACTATCACAGGGTTTTCCTGGAAAGATGTGTTCAGAGGATGTTTCCCATTGCTTCTTCTGAAGCTGAGAGAACGTTACTTGCCTAACATTTCCTGGGTAGTTCCTGGAGCCAAGTAGAGATTCAAACCCTAGTCTCCCAGAGTCTTAGTCTAATGCTGAAACTACAGTCCTCAGAATTCCTGGTCATGTTAGCTGGGGGATTCTGGGAGCTGCCATCCAAAATTACAAAAGGCACAGTGCTATAGCCAAGGTTGAGCTTTGGAGCCAAAGTCTGGCACTATGCAGTTAATGGGAGTGCAGGAGAGAGGGTGGAACATATGGCCACTCAGAGAATAGTACGTGGGGTGGGCAGTGGAAAACAGGCCCAGTGTCATTACAGGGCTGGCATGGCCATGCCAATTACTGCTATCTCTTTCCTCCTTACTTGTAAAAGAATTTAACAGAGCTGGTTGCACATAGACATGGTTCCAGATGCCCATTTTACTATTTTTACTTTAAAAATATATTATCCTTTTCAACAACATCTTAGAAATGGTGCTTATTTCCATGCAAATGTGTTTAGCATCAGGGGAGCAGCAGTAAACCAATTCAGCACACAATGTGAAGATTGCTGCACAGATATATGCAACTTAACAGTAGTAAACCCAGCTTTAGTACTTACATATGCTTCTGAAATACCCAGTGGTTCTCCATGCTGGGATTTCAAAGGTTTGTTTTCTGAAACTTTGACTTGCTCTGTCTCCATAAATCATTAGACAAGAGTTTGTAGAACTGCTCTGTTGGACTACAGCTTCCAGAATCCCCCAGCCATGCTGTGAGATTCTGTGAGTTATAGTCCAAAAGGGTAATTTGTACAAGCTCTGTTCAAATGCCCATGATCTTCATTAAGTTACCACTCATGCTGCCCTCCGATCAATAGGAGAGGGACTGGTAGTGACAAATAAATCTCTAGTGACAAATATCATAATTTGAATATAGTATAAGAAAATTCAATTTATCCACAACAGCTATGCCAGCTGGAGGAAGCTGTTTGGATTTTCCATAATCACAGAGCACAAACCTTGGTTGACAAGAAAGTTATGGCAAAAAACAAAAAACAAAACAAAAAATTAAAGTGGCTTTTGTCAAAAAGGCGCTGCTGAAGAAGACCTGTGGTTAAAACGTGTAGGACAAATGACCTTTAAGCCTTGGGCAACATCCAGCAAAAGTTAATTGTGACTAAGTTCCATTGAAAATAATAGAATGAGACTCAGTCACGACTCATTAAGTTCCATCGATTTCCAATGACTTAGCCACTGCTAACCTTTGCTAGAGCTGGATTGTGTCTGTTGCGTTTTAACAAACAATGGCAGTACAACAGCATTTATGCTGGGGTTTTTAAAAAAAAGGCGATTCCTGCTATTTTTCTATTGTTGCTATTGTTTATGTAAATATCAGGGTTTTCTTTTCTAATTATGCTATTTATTTCAAAGGGTTAAGCTACGAAAATCGCACTGTACCCAAAACAAAATAGATGTTGTCTTTTTGAAAAGAGAGGGAAAATAGCCAAAAAATATCATTCAGAATCACTGCTCCAGGGTGGGATAAGTCTCCTATCTTTTTTTTTCTTTCTGATTTCAAATTAAAGGGCAAAGCATCACCAGAGGATGCAGGTTAGATCAGGCAATGGCATTAGATTTTAACCCTTCCCCACTTAGAAATATTCTTCATTTCTACTGTCGCAATCCCTGTTTGTCCCATAGGATATGCATGCTGTGGTATCTCTGTGCCTCTCCCATCAGGTAAGCAATAGGAGTGGGTGTGTGAATCTACCTGTGTGATTTTGATCAGAAAGGCAACATAGCAGTGAAAGGGTTAGCTTTTCCTCCAGTGCTGTGGTCCCAGAGTCAATTTTTCCCTTCCCCTTTAATTAAAAACAAGCAAACATGCACCCTGCAGACTTCATGACTTCAGTCGCAAGCCAGACTCTCTCTCCCACTTCCTTTACCCTCCTTGCTATTTCTTAACCTCTTGCCTGATGAACAAATCTGGAAATGCTGATATCTTGCATATTTTTGCAAAGTTCTAGCTGGCCTAATTAAGGTGCTGCCCTAACCTGAGCTTTGGCTTTAAAACACACACAACTACTGTGCTCACTAATGGTTACTCTTCACCCTGGAAAAAAACAACTAGTGGGGTGCCTCAGGGTTCTGTCTTGGGGTCAGTGTTGTTCAACATCTTTATAAATGAAGGTGGAATGGAAGATAGGCTTACCAAATTTACAGATAACACCAGGTATGGGGGCCAATACCCCAGAGAACAGGAATAGAATTCCAAATTATTATGAGGGTCTGGAAAGTTGGGCCAAAACTAACAAAATCAATTTCAACAGGTACAAATGTAAGGTACTACATCTAGGCTGGAAAAATGAAATGCACAAACATAGAACAGGTGACACTTGGCTTGAAATTCAATACATCTGAAAAGGATCAGGGGGGTCTTAGTAGACCACAAAGTAAACATGATTCAACAGTATGAGGAAGCACCCAAAAAAGCCAGTGCAATTCTGGTCCTCAGATCATAGTATTCAGATCAAGGGAAGTACAGTTGGCCCTCCACATTCACTGGGGTTAGGGGCTCAAGATCCCCACAAAAGTGGAAAAACCACAAATATCAAAATGTGTGTATGTGTTTCTGTGTTTCTGTGGAAAGGGGCCAAGCATGGTAGTGAGAGAGGGTACACAGTGGCCTAACCAGGTCAGGGAAAAGAGAAAGAAAAGGACTGGGTTGGCATTGTGGCCCTAAACTTCCTCTTTGTCACCAATCTCCTTCCCTGGGTGGGTGTGGGGGCATTGGGAGAGGTTCGTGGTACTGAGAAATTGGGCTGTCAGCCATACTTAGCTGGCCGGGCAACAGCTGGTGGAGGAAGAGGAAGAGGAGGAGGATCGGAGGCAGGTTTTTAAAGGGATGCACAGCCTGATCACAGCCATAGAGAGGGAAGGTTCCCCAGAAAAAAGGTACTTGAGGTGGGGGGCAGGGATTGGAGAAACTCACAAATGAATGTAAACCCATGAATGTGGAGGGCTGACTGTAGCAGCATCACTATATTCTGCTGTTGTCAAGATATCACCTGAATACTGTGTCTCATTCTGAGCACCACAGTTCAAGAAGGATATCAACACAGAAGGGCAACCAAGATGATCAAAGATCTGGAAAATCAAGCCTTTTAATAACTATAAGAAGAGAAGGTTGAGCAGTGACATGTCAGCTATCTTTAAATATCTGAGGAGATGTCACGTAGAAGATGGAACAAGCTTGTTTTTTTGCTGTTTCAGAGACTAGAACATGAACCAGTGGATCCAAGTTACAAGAAAAGAGATTCCACCTAAGTATTAAGGAAAAATATTTTTATTGTCAAGAGCTGTTTTACAGTGGAATGGACTTCCTTGAGGGGCAGTGAAGTCTCTGTCTTTGGAGGTGTTTAGAAAAAGGTTGGATTGACATCTTTCAGGAGCATCTTTCAGGAATGTTTAGTTGCATATTCCTGCATGGCAGGCAGTTGGACTAGATGGCCATTGCAATTCCTTCCAGCTCTTCAGATTCTGTAATTCTATCCTTCCACTGGATTTCTTGTTCATAGCTCTCTCAAGTCACATCTAGCCAGTGTAGCCACTCACACACTACCAACAAAGGGAACAAATTTGCAGATTTACATGATAACTTCAAGGGCCTAGCCTCACAGCAACTTCAAGATGCCACCTTCAAGGCCCTTGCTACCTGCCCGTTCATCCATTTCTTTTACACTGGACATCTCTTCAAACAGAGTGCAATGCCTTCAAAATAAAATCTAAGAAGGAAACATAGCCATTCTGATTTTGATTCTAAAGAATCTTCTCAGAAATGAGAAGTAGCCGATTACAAATAACCAATTACTCGCAACTAATTCCTTTTTATAAAACAATGGCTTAATGTATTTATTATTTTTTTTTAAGTATTTATATCCTGCCTTTTACCCAGAACTGGGACTCATAGTAACTTGCAGGAATTAAAACAGATATAAATAAAAACAGGCCTTTGGGTTGACCTACTGAAGGTATCATGACAATATGAATTTTGAATCACACTATCTAGTTCTACTAAATAATTATTTAGCATATTTAGTAATGATTATTTATATCATACAGTACTGTAACTAGAGATAATATTTTGTAGCATAAATGTTTTGTTTGTTTTTGGAGTACAGGTATAATTTTTTGTTGCTTTTATATTCATAAACGCATGACTTCACCAAATGTTGGAGGAGGAAGAGCACATGGTTCAAGTACTGGCATATGTTCTGCATTGTGCCTCCATCTTGTGTTCTGTCATGGGTTTAGAGGTGACCACAAGATGGATGAGAGGGGACTAAGTTTCGTACCATAGGCAACCAACTTGTAGACTTTTGATGTTGTCTTTCTTAAAAGTAACTTACTTAGAGGTTGCTGCAAAATTTTTCAACCACAGTGGTAATTATCTATTTGGGGATGTTGAAACTATAATTAGGAGTGGTTCCCCATGTGGTGTTGCATTGCAACTCCCACCAAGCCTAGGCAATATACCCAGTGGTTAGGAATGCTGAGTGCCCCAGTAAAACAACATCTGTGGTGGGCACATGATTCCCAGCCCTGCCCTCATAGAACACTTTTTAAAAGAAACTTTCCAGGTGCCAATGCTGCTCTTAGAGATAGTTCAAAAGTTTCTATTAGTACATAATGCAGCAGGAGAAATGCTTATCTGAACTAGACATTCTGATTACTTTCTCTCTGTTCTGCACAGATACTGGTGAACTGTTTATTTCCAAGCTCAGTTTAATCTGCTGGTATTAAAACTCTATTCAGTTAGTCCTCCACACTTGGGGGTTTGACTTTCATGGATCTGATTAGCTGTGAGTTTCTCCAATCCCTGTCCCCCCACCCACCCACCTCAGACACTTCTTTTCTCTGGGAACCCTCCCTCTGATCAGGCTGCACAGCCCTTTAAAAATCTACTTCTAGTCCTTCTCCTCCTCCTCCACCACCAGCCACTGCCTGGCAGCTAAAGATGGATTGTAGCCCAATTTCTCAGCTCCACAAACCTTCTCTTGATGTCTCCCACACACCCAAGGAAGGAGATGGGTGAAAGAGCAAAAGAATAGGACCAGGGTGCTGACCCATCTCCTCTCCCTGTCCTTTCCTTGACCTGATTTGGACTCTGGGTGCCCGTTCTCTCCACCATGCCTCAGCCCACTTCTCACAGACTTATATGCATACTTTGATATTTACAATTTTTCCACTTTTGCAGTGGTCTTGCACCCCTAATCCTAGTCAATATGGAGGGATGACTGTAAACATTTGCAGGCCAAACTGCTTAAGGGACCAGCAGCCTTCATATGTAGCTAACCTAGCCTTAAAAGTAGCATATTGAGACCCTGCTCTCTCAATCACCCATAAGAACTGTGAGGCTAGTAAGCACCACGGACAGGGCCTTTCCTGACCCACGCCTCTGGAATTCTCTTCCTGGGAAATAACTTTGGCCCCTTCCTTGCAAGCGTCTAAGCAGGCACTGGAGATTTAAGAAAATCCTGTCAGTTTTTGAACAAGATGCTGTTTTATCTGCTGCTGCTATTTTTCATCTGATTGTTGTATCTGATCTATTGATTTATGTACTATTGTTGTACATTTGTTTTGCAATCTTATTACGTTATAATATTTTGATGCTGGCTTTTCTATGATCTTATTATGTTGCTTTATTGACTACTATAAAGTGCCTTGGAAGGATAATATATCCCAAAGGATGGCTTAAAAATTTATCAGACAAGCAGGCAGACAGACAAAGATGATAGATAGATAGATAGATAGATAGATAGATAGATAGATAGATAGATAGATAGATAGATAATAGACAGGCAGACACACACACACACACACATAAACACACACACACACGCGTGTGTGTGTGTGTGTGCGTGTATACACACACACACACACACACACACACACATATATATGAACGATCTGTCCATACAGTGAAAATGGGCAGCAAATGAAATAAAGACATGTTACTAGACCACATATGGCCCTTGAGACATTGTCTGCCAGTCCATGGAGACTTTCCAGGATTGAAAGAAACAGCTGTACCCAAAGGGAACAAACATATCCCAATCCTCAGCTCATTAGGGGGAAAATGCCAGTCTCTACATCAGATAGAGAGCCAGTGTAGTGTAGTGTAGTGGTTTGAGTGCTGGAGTAGGCCTCCAGGACGCCAAGGTCTGAATCCTGCCCCAAACCCTCTGGATGACCATGAGTGAGTCATACTCTCTCAGCCATACAGAAAGCAATGGCAAACCCCCTCTGAACAAATATCACCAAGAAAACCCAGTGATAAGCTTGACATAAGTTGGAAATGTTTTGAAGACACACAATAACAACAACTCCCCATCAGATAGCCTAACAAATGCTGATCTAAAGTACTCTAAGACAACACCACCTACTATCTCTTGGTCTTGTATAAGCTTGAACCTGCTCCTCAGAAGTAGAATATTTTCTTAGTGGATAGCCATGACACAGCAGTTGCTACCACATAAATTCAGTGGCAACTATCATATTAGCTCTCTACGATACAAGAGGCACCTCTGTATCAAGAAATGTCTCTTGATGTTGCAGGATGGAGGAAGCAAAAGGCAAGTGGCAAGAACACAGCACTATACAGCAGGAACAAGGTATTGATAAAGACAAATTTGAGATCGTTCTATGTTCACCATTTCTCAATGGTGCCATTTTAATAACAGTGGAAGGGAACTGTTGGGCAAGAAAAATCGCCATTGGGAGCTGCATGCTGACTGTGGGCCCCATAATATCAAACCCTGTACTACCTTGTAGCACCTCTCTTTTGCATTCCAAACTTTTCTCAAAAACTCCTTTTTCCATGAAGTTTATGGCTTAGCATCTTTGGGCCAAAATAAGCAACAATATGAAATGCATCTCTGTGCCAGTTTTTAAAATGCAAAGTGCTACAGCAGAAGAGATGGAGATTGCTAATTAACCAGAGCAGGTATGAAAGGGTAGATTTAACCCTTTGTCTCTTCTTTTTGTTGATGAATCGCCTGCCCTTCGCCACATTCAATCTTTGCTTCCCTTCCATTGTACTGTCAGCATTTGTACATAACACCATGTGCAACCAAATCCAGATGGGCTCCTTATGATATGTCTTTCAGGTGAGAAATAAGCTTTGGAGAAAGCTGTGATTAGGGACATAGTGAAGAAATGTTCTTCAGTTTTTCCCAGTCTGCCATCTTCTTTGCTTTGAATCACCTGCTGCAAACAATTCCTTCCCACCCATCACCTTTGGGATTCCCACTGTGGAGCTTTATTAGGGAAAAGTGTGGTCACCAAAGTTTGATTATGCATATTAGATTGTAAGCTCCTTAGGAAGACACATTTCCTGTAAGGCAGCCAGGGCAGAAGGCAAGCTTACATTGCTCTGTGAAGTGCCAAGTATATTCAAAGTGGGCACAAATGGACAGGAACGCATGCACACACAGAGAGAGGAAGGAAATCTCTGTCAAGAACAAAGGATTTCAAAAGTTTTGTCTCTGCTGGATGAGATTGTAAAAGTTTTTGTCATTTTTTTTCAAATTGTCTTTTGCATGTTTGGACTTTTTTTGTCAAAAAAAAATCAGTTGTGAAAAAACTTGAGTTTTGCACAAACAACTCCCTTCACTTTTTATACAGAAAACAGTGCCATTGGCAGAAAAGACACATTTGCCTTGGCAAAATTAATTAATTAATTTCAGGAGCAATAGCATTGACTTGCATTCCTGCACAAAGTTTAGAAAAGTTACTTTTGGGGATTACAACTCCTAGAATCCCCTATCCAGCTCTGTGGCACACAAAAGTTATATAGAGTTGTAGTCTACAAAGAGAATATTTCAAGGCTCTGTTCCCACAGCCTCTTTGCTGCTGGTAACCACTATTTCAGAGGTAGGTACCATGTCCAATTTTCAGGCAGCAGGGACAATACCTTCTGGCATATCATTCAGGCTTCCTTGTTCTCTCTGAGGATGATGGAGAGAAAGGTTTGTCCAACAACAATATATTACTGCAAACAATCCCTGCTACAACAAGATTTAAAGTATTTTACAGTGAAGAAACAAGACCCATTCACTTTACAAAAGACCTGCTGCTGGTTAAGAGGTAAAACTGCTAGAATTGCTTTGCCAAGTCTGAGATAAAGTGTTTTACTCTAATACTGAGAAAGGAGAGTCCCAGAAACATATTGAATTGGTATCCTTACACTCTTTGGAGATATATCACGTCCTCTCACTCTTCCAGTCTCATGCATTCTCATGTCCAACATACTAACAATTACACAACCATTTGCTAGCTTGCTATTCTATAACTGTCAGCTGAATTCTATCAGACTGGACTTTATGCTGTGCGGTGATGCTTAGGGAAGAGGTATACACAGATACTGACAAAATGAACAAAACTCTTCTGGGCTCTTCTTGTGGGGGGGCCATGGTTGTACAGACCATCCTGGCTGTGAAAATCAGCACTTCAGAACTTACCATTGTGATTTAGATGAAAGAACCCCATGGACAGTCAGGGAACCAGGTTGCACTTCCCACCAGAAATGAGAATCATGTGGCATGGGCAACATGGGCCTCCCAGGCCCAATCCACCAAAGAAAAAAAAATTGAAGGTTTGAGTATTTCCACAGTTTTATTTTCTCTCATTTTAGTCTCCTGTCTCTATAAGTTCTTTCTCTGTTTCCTCCTCTCTCATTCTCTCTCTCCCCTTTCCAGATTCTCCTCCAGCACATGAAGTAACATTGCTGGGATATACCTCTACAACTACAGTGGCTCTTCAACGGGTACAAAGTGCAAACTTGCCTCTCTGGGAGAGCTATTAGAAGTCATTTTAAAAAATAAGTTAACAAATAACCTTTTTGACTCCCATTTCCAGCTCAGGTGGTAGTTCTTGCAGGGTAGAAAATTCACATGGAAAATCCAATTTATTTTCAATAATCATTTTAATTGAATTTGCAGGCCTTAAACCTCAGCAGGTATAAAATTAGCACTGGCCTCCACCAGCTGAGAATGTGCTCTTGGACATTTTTTCACCAGTCAGTGACCAACACTGAAAGCAGGAGGGGAGATTTCTGTACTAAAAGTGTCCAAATCTCCAAGCTGAAAATCAAAACTCTTCTACCAAATTAAGTAAAACATATATTTTATCGTGCACACCAATTTCTTTTCCTTGAAAAATTTGTGTTTTTCTAGTCTTGGGAATCTTGTGAAAGGTAGTGGAGAGGAAACAAATCAAAAAAGGGCAGAGAACATGCAAAAGCAGAAGCAGAAATGCTAAGTTTAAATGGGTTGTACCCCTGGTTAGTGGAAACCCCATATAGTCTCCACCTTACCCCACTAATTACTGAACTATACCCTAAAAACACCAGATCCCATCTGATTTTGGCAGCTAAGCAGGGTCAGCCCTGGTTAATATTTAGATGGGAGACCACCAATGGATACCAGGTGCTGTAGGGTATATTTCAGAAGAAGTAACTGGCAAAACCACCTCTGAGTATTCCTTGCCTAAGAAAACCCTGTGAAATTCATGGAGTTACCATAAGTTAACAGGCAAGTTGAAGGCACAGACACACATAGAAACCAGTAGTTTCATGTTCTCAAGTTTTTTCCTGTTTGGATATAAAGACATGAAACAAAAAACTGGTGTGAGATTATCAGGCTTTCTGCCATTATGTTTAGAAACTTGATCTTCTTAAAAATGAAAACAGCACTTCTTCTTTTTCTTCTTCTGATTGTTCCATCAGATTAAGTGCCAGATGATAAAGCACATATCAGCATTATGGCCTGTTATGTTCAAGAATATATTCCCTGGGTATTTTTCTCTTATGTAACATTTCTCAGACTTTGGAAAAGTTACTTTTTGGACTATAAGTCCTAGATTCCCTCAGCCAGAATGACAGTTTTGCAGTCCAAAAAGCAGCCTTTTTGTGTCTCTGTCTTTTACTTAAAAGCATAAAAGAAAAAAGAGAGAAGGCTGGGTAAACTCATTCCTTCTGCAGTTTAGTGCCCACCTATGATCCCTGAAAAACAGGGATAATAACAATCCACTTCAAGGATTCAAGATGAGGCAAGGTGTCAACATGAAACAGAATAGGGCTCCTTCATTTTTAATAGCTGCACAGAAGAGGAAATTTCAGCAGGTATAGTTTGTCATACAAGCTACACCTGCTGAAATTCCTTTCCCCACACAACTATTAAAGATGTAGGAGTCCTCTTCTCTTTTTCATGTGGCTACCCAAACAGAAAGCATTAAAGTATTTTCTCAAGTGCATTCTGCCTAATAATTGGGGGAAGGAGGATATTTCTATACAGAGGATCAAATATATCAAAGGAGAATTGCTTATCAATGATTATTTCTCATGTGAGAAATGTGAGCTGAAAATGGAACACTACATTTAGAAGAAAGATATCAGATGGTAGAAACAAGAAATAGATAAATACAGTGCTAGTTCTACCTAGAACAGGCTCATTGAAATCAATCAGACTTGAGTAACAGATCTCACCCATCTCCAAGGATCTATTCTAAGTAGGATTAACTGTGGATTTTACCCAGGGTCTTGCTTTCTCTCTCAGGCCCTGCCTACGAGCTGTGCAGATGTATGGCTGGGCACTGCTGGATTAAACTGGCATTTAGCCTGACCTAGCTTTGCGGTGCTTATTAGTATTCATTTGTAATGCTTCCCTGATTGTAGTTCCCATTTTTATCTTGCTCTGTCTTCCCCCTGCTTTAATCCAAAAGAGAAATGAGTCACAGTGATAAGCAGTCCAGGAGGGCCATTTACCACCACTCGACCTCTGTTCCCAAACCTGTAAAATGGGAAGAATGAGGGATCACAGTAGATGTGATGGCAGCAGCCATATCTGTACACTTATGCTCATCCCACTGACATTTAAGAAATGGGAAAGGGGTGGGAAAAGGAATCTGGTTTTTACATCAAGAATATTATATAAGGAATGGGAGTTGATCTTTCAATTCCTCTCCTAATATATTGCTTCAAGCACTTTATCATCAGCCACTTCCCAAGCAGGAATTTCTAAGAAGGGTGGGAAGTGAGGGACAGCTAAGCTTTGGAAAGTTTTCTTTTCTTTTCTTTTCTTCCCCTACTATATCTCCCAAGAGCCCATGCCAGCAGGGTGGGGAATTCCAGGAATTGCAATCTGAATAAGGTAACTTTTACCAAATTCAAAGCAAGGGGGGTGGATTGAGCTACCTTCATTCGTTCACTACATCATAAAAACTGACCTTTGCTAGCATCTACACAGATATGGTAGGACAGGGCAGGTGAACAGGGCAGATACCATCCAAAAGCAGCCTTTCCCAAACTGCTGGCACTGAAGGTCCCCAAATGGTAACTTTTCAAAACTCCCCCTTCCATCCTTCCTAGACGACGACAACATCATCATCATCATCATCATCATCATCGTTATTACCTTTCTGGACCCAAAGCTTACAAATGTAATTTAATATAAGGTGGCCAAAACAGTATGTGGCATGAAAGCTAAATAGAATAAAATAAAATAAAATCCAATTAAAACATTAGTATGAAAACAAAGATGCATGAAAAACATATTATATACAAAAACAGTCCTTCTACCCCAATCAGTTGAAAGCTAAAGGCCTGTTCGAATAAGAAGGACATTGCCTACTAGCAAGAAGAGGGCAGAGAGGGGGCCAATCAAGCTTCCCTTGGGAGGGAGTTCCATAGCCTAGGAGCCACTACTGACAAGGCTCTCTCTGTGCCTCAACAAACAAGCATGTGGCTTTCAGATAGGCCATTTCCACACTAGCTTGTTATAGTGCTATTACTCCACCTTCAACAGCCTATGGAATCCTGGGGTTTGCAGTTTAGGGAGGGGCCTTTGCAAACCCCAGGATTCCATAGGATGTTGAAAATGGAATAATAATGCAGAAATGGCCATAGTCTGGACCTAAGCCATATAGAACTTTATAGGCTGAAGCCAGCACTTTGAACTGTGCTCAGAAACAGAGCTATAGACATTGAAAATGTCTGAAGATACTTAGGATTATACCTCCAATGCTCTTACACAATGTAGTTCTTGCTGGCAGGGGATTATAGGAAATGTACTCCAATACATCTGGAGTACACTCAACTGGGGGAAAGGCTGGCCCAAAGGTGCATAATTTGAAAGGCCAAAGAAATTTGAATCTTTCACCCACAAATGAAAATGCTGAGCCTGGATGTAAAATACTCTCCATCAGTATTTTGCCAATGGTCACAGTGGAGAACTCTTCAGCATCCAACGCTGATGCTTAATGACAGAATTAGCTTGCTTTACCATTCTGCCTCAAATGAGCAAAGCCAAAGGCAAGCACAGAGATACCCTGTGGATTGGGGAAGAGAAATAATGGAAGAAAAGGGGAAGTCATTGTGGCTTTTACATGAAAGGGAGGAGAAAGACCCTGCTGCTTAGACTAGCTAGAAAGGTTCCAAGCATTTTGAGGTTCTACATACAGGCAGGCACACACTATTTTAGGTTTGACTCGATTAAGCAAGCATATTCACTATGCACAGCATTCTCCCATAGACACAGTTCAGGGGGAAACTGTTCTGGTTTTTAAGAAGATATAATTTGCCCTGTACCAATTGACTGATGTGCGTGTGTCAGTAAATCCTAGCACTGGTGGGGTAGTCCTGCTAGAAACAAACTTGGAACTACCTCATGCCTTTTCCAGAACAGGGCTGTGTCTGCTTCTGATTGTGTCTGGACATTGGGTAAATCACAAAACAACCCCTCTACCTTTCCACAACAGTTTTCAAAGTGTAAGACTTTAAAAAATATATACAATATATGATAAAATACATTTTGAAGGTGCTCAAAATGCTAACAAAAGCAACCTGTCTGAGCCATCTGGGGAGACAAAAAAAAAAAGGGCATTCCAAATTTGTTTTGATCTGAAGGCTGCACATGTACCCTTTACCGAGCTTGGAGGAAAACGTGGGGTTTTTTTTTTCTTTTTGACTAGTCAGTTCCCCAGCTGAGAGATTCTAGGATCTGTAGTCCAAAAAAAAAAAATTCTTTGCATGCTCTGAAACAGTTGCAGAGGGAAGGCAGATTTAATTTTCCCACCAAAAAAAAAAAAAAAAGCCGCAATTACTCTTTTTTCCTGACATGTACATATACACCCTACATATGACTTCACTAAGGTTTTCTGGAGATCCATACAGGACATGTGAGGCAGGCCTATATAAGGCCACCCCAAGCCTCACGGAGGATGGCCTCTCATATGATCACAGAACTCCAAAAAAAAAAAAAACCCTTTGCAAATACTTTGATGGCAGATCAGGCATCATTAGATGAAAACTCTCCTGCTGAGCATCAGCCCAGACAGATGAAGAGGAGGAAAACAGTGCTATGCCAGCCACATTCACAGCAAACAGACCCCTGGCATTTGGCATGTAAAGCCTGGTTGTTATGTACTTACTAAATACTTGCAGATCAGTCTAGCAGAAGAGTACCTGGTGCTCACTCTCAACTATGTGATTTGAGGAATCCCACATCGTCCCAATATGGGATGCCCCATACAAAATGGGACACCTGGGAACCCCTGCCTTCCCCAGCCTTGCTCCCTGGATCTGTTGGTCTATAATTTCCACCATCCCCAAGCAACATGCTGTGGTTGATAGGAACTGTAGATTAATTCATCAAAAAAAAGTTCCAGGTTTGGGAAGGGTACTCCAAGTGTTTGCCAAGTTTTAAAGTCCACAGCAAGCAAACTGCAATGCACCTTGAAGCTTATCATGTAACCCAATAATGGGCAACACATAGCCCTGAGGGCCTCAGAGGCTTTTTCTATGATCTCCAGATAGCTCTAGATTGTTCTCTTATTTGTCAATAAAAGGGTAAATTCTATCTCTTGGAACCTTCAAAAGCAGCAATTCACTATGTACTTGGGTCATCGTATATACTGTTCAACATTTAAGTAACCCAAAAATTTTCAAAACCAGAGGCAGAATTCCAACCACTTCCAGTTTTGCTTATTTAATTCTTTGGCTTTGTTCACAGTCCAGGTAGTCTACAGAGGGTCACAAAAGCTGAAAATTGGCCCTCGGGTTTGCCCAAGTTGCCTACCTCTGATGTGACCCTTCAAATCAGAACTTCCAAAAACATCAGGAAGCCAAACCAGTTCTGGAATGATCACAGTTTCCAGAAACGTGCTCTTAGATTAGATTGCTTCTCTCAGCTTCTTTGGACCAAGCTGGCCTCTGACGAACAATTATTTGACCCCAGGTCCTTGCTAGAAATGGGAGTAGCTGCATATTATTTATATATCTATATCTATATATCTATATCTATGCGCAGCTACTCCCATTTCTAGCACGGACCTGGGGGTTGTGTGTGTGTGATGCAGCCAAGGTAAGCCAACGGCTCTCCATGGCCAACTGTGGCATCAAATCCTGGTCTCCAGGGTTGTAGTCCAATGCTAAAATCATTACATCACCTGGCTCTCCTAAATTTTGCAGGCTGTTCAGCTTCAAGGAGAGATGAGAGATCCTAGGCAAGAATAAAAGGGAGTAAATCAGAGCTTTTGAGGTGAACAATGCAGAGCCATTAACTCCATTGATTGCCTTTCAGCTTTGAATCAGTGGCAGAGGTAAAGAGCAAGGAAACTGGGAAACTCAAAACAAGTAGCTGCATTAGACAAATACTCCTCCCTGTATCACCAATTACAGATGGGGCTTCCCTGCTGTTTGTGACATTACAAGACACTGCAGCAGAGTTTAGAAACATTCATTCCTGGACTACAAATCCCCAAGCAAGAATAGTCCATTTGACTTTCTTGTAGTATGGAAAAGAAACGTTTCCATATTCTGTTTTATGTGTTAACCGTGCAAAAATAAAAACCAGAACTGGCACAGGACAGTTTGCTGACTGAGCAAAAGGATAAACAGTTCCTTCTCCATTCCATGCACAGCAGCTGCCTGGACTGGCAACTGAGTCTTATGTTGAGACTAGCAGCAAGATAGCATTCACAGCCATAGTTGAAGGCAAAAGGTTAGTTCAGAGTGTTCTAGACACACTCTGTTCCTCAAGAGAAGGAATGACGAATGGCCTGGGAGAATTGTTGTTGTTGTTATTGTTAACTGCTGTCAACCTGACTTTGACATATGGAGATTCTATGAATGAGACATCCAAGTTACCCTGTCCTGCTCAGGCCTTGCCAATTCAGGGCCATGGTTGAGTCTATCCATCTGTAACGCGGTCTCCCTCTTATCCTCTTATCCTACTACCTTACCAAGCATCCTTCTCTTTTCTAATGAGTCATGTCTTTTCATGAGATGTCCAAAGTACAGCATTTTCTGTACTTTGGCACCATCAATATAGTTATCATCAGCATAGCCTCTTGCCTCAAAAGAGCACACACAATCCCACCACCACAGAAAAGTAGTGCCATGGTGGAGAGGGTCCATTACTGCTCCTCTTCTCCAGGATTGGGTTGTCAGTTGCCTCTCTCTAACGCATGATGTGAACTCTCCCTGACAAAGCTGAAAAAATGCCCCCCATAAAGTTAGGCTTGAAACAAATGAGAAAACAGAAATGTTCCAGCCACGTAACTGGAAGTAGAGATTCAGAACTAAGGTTAACCCTATCCCACTTTTTTAAAAAAGTATTTTATTACAACATTAAAATGGATGTGAATGTTTAAAACATGCTCAGTGTTCCATCAACTACCATACCACTTGGCCATTACGTAACTTTAATGTACCTGAATCTTACTTTTTTTTTTTTACTTTCCTTTGTCTCTTTGGCCCTCAGCATCATGTCTGCTAGAATGTAAGTTGTTCTGGCAGAGGCCTTTCTATTTTATATTATTGCATAATAGGGCTTAGTAGAATTTTTTTTATCTAAAAAGCAGCCTTCCTACCAAGTTTTGAGTGTGTGTCTTCTCCTCATTTGCCTTCATACCTTCTCACCACAGCACTCCTGATGTGTTGAAATTCTTCCCTTTCCTTCAAGCAGCTCCCTCACCGTCTTCAAAGGCTTAATTAAAACCCACTTCTCCTTCAATGTCTTCCCTGAACCTGTAATACTGCATCTATGTATCAAGGTGACAACTTGATGTTTAAAATAACAACAAAGTAACTTCATTAACTGAGAGCTAACACATAGCATAACTAGCAATTTGGAGTCCCATATCTAACTTGTCAGCCATCATACACAGCATCTGTCACATCACTTACCCAGATACTTCTTCTCTAAAATTAAAAAAAAAAAAAAAAAGCACACCGAGCAATATCGTCAGACACCCCACCCCTTCTGTTCCTTCTGCTGCCAGCAAACTTTCTCATCCAACAACCACCCTGTGAAGGCAAAAGTTAGGCAGTGACTAGGCTCAAGTCTCCCAGAAAGTTTCACAGCTCAGTGGGGCCCAGACTGTGGATTTCTAAAATCCCTGTTCAGCACGCTAACCACCATATCCCTCTAGCCCCCTCACTCTGCCTAAAGGAATGGCAGCTCTCTGACCAGTCTTTGTAGCATATGCTGCAGTCTTTCAGCCCATCTACCAAGCTGGTGATTTCATGCTGAGCTATACTTTTGACTCCCAGAGTTATTTCGTACCAGTTGTGTCCAAGAAGCATCCCAGGAACTCCTTGAATAGAATTTTTGTCTCATAAACTGACAAACTGGGGAGAACGAAAAATCAGGGAAGGAAAGAGGGAGAAGGAGAGAGAGAGAGAGAGAACATATCATGGCTGAGGAGCAGTTAGAATCTTGGATCCCCAATTCCCAGAGCAATGTCAACCTACTGCACACTCACTCTGTTTGCAGAGACCCTTCTGGAACACTTTCCATGTGCCCAGGATTTAATTAAGCTGGCTTTCATTTATACCAGTGCTACTTAAAAGCAATGGTCCCTCAACCAGTGCCAGCTCACAAGATTTCAGCTGTCAGTCTGGAGAGATTTTCCAGAAAAGAAAGAATAAGTTGTAGCCAGTGTAATACAAATATTACTGTTGTAGCCAATGTAACACAAATATTACAGTGGTCCCTGTCACATTTAAAGAAAAAAAAATTACCAGTTTTCCACATCAGTAGCCTAAGAAACCCCAATTTGACACCATCAACAAATGATTCTGTCTGACTGTTCACTTCTGATTCTAGACAAATTATGTTAAGTAGCACCTATCCCAACCATCCTAATACAAATCCCTGAGGGAACCCATAATTTGCTTTTCCTCCAGTATGAACATGACTGATTCTTATCCTCTGCTTTCTTTTATATCCTGACACTTAGAGGATCTTGGCCTGTGATCCATAGGACAACTATTGATTTCCACACATGTCATTCAGATGAGAGCAGGAAGCGCAGTAAGAAGCAGAAATAGCGCTTCCTACTCTTGGTGTTTAGAGTTAGAGCTGCAGTCGCTGCTGTTGCTGCTGCTTGGCTGTAAGTGAGGCTTCTGCATAGTAATTAGGACCTGTTCAAAATCTCAGGCAGCTCCGCTATCTTCCATGATGCTCTTTGTCCAAACACACACACTTAACACCAACTTTCCATTTGTCTGAATTTCAGCAATCAGTCATTATTCCACAGCCATAAAATATTCTTGATTCTCACTACATAGGGTGTGCCTCCTCTTTTTTCCCCCTCAGGTTTGTTTTTTAACTTCAGACCTTGGGGTTCCCTTGCACCTCCCACTATGTGCTTCTTGGAAAAAGCGTTAACAGTCCCTGTCTCTTGTGCTGATCTCATCTGTAATCAAAGCAAGAGTAGGAACTGTATGACGTTCCAGATTTTGTTGGACTGTAACTTCTAGCAGCCCTAGACAACACAGCCAATGGTGAAGAATGCTGGGAATTGCAATTCAGCAACACTCTCACCCTGAACTACAGTCTAATTTGTGTGGACTAGAAGATGAGCTTGAAAAAGTTACTTTTTTGACTGAGACTCCCACGTCAGCCAAGCTCTGCCTAGCAGCAACTGGAACAAGGATGTCTGCCATCAATATGTGATTGGTTAAGGACTGGCATGTGCCTCCAACATTTCTTCAAAAAAGGATGTTGTCAAAAATGTATATTCTTTGTGGAAAGCTCATATATATTTTTCATCTTTCTAGCATGGTCAGAGAAATGTGTCTTCAATGGTAACAAATACTTGGCAGATATATAGGACTACAGCTCCTATAGTCCCCCAACCAACATGGCCATGGTGTATACAGGGGTGTGATCACCTCTACACAGTGTGTGTGTGAGTGTGTGTGTGTGTGTGTGTATGAATTCTCCAAACTAAAGCAGGGTGAAGGAAAAGCAGAAGAAATACAAATCCAGCCACAGGTATAGGAAGGCAAGAGAACAAGAAGAAAGCACAGAGGTGGGCACTTCAATAAGAAACAGCTCCATGAACTCCTGACGGGTCAACAGAAACTGAGGAGTCTAACCGGGCAGGTAGGATTGCAAAGGAATGGAGAGGGAGAGAATTTCTTTTAACAAAACTTGTGGTTTTCTACATTCGATCTGGATAGCAAACTGCTGAGTACTGCCTAGAATAGAGATTGATCTTGTCTAACAAAGACATCCATGGAGATTAGCGATTTAGTGCTCACGCCATAGAGGTACAGATCCAAAAAGAGACATTTTGGGGTGGGAGGGGACAGAATCAGAAACATACCGTGGATTTCAAAGCCCATCTGGAAAATGGGAGAAGGGATACTCTCACACTGGACATACATGAAACATCACAACCCACATCACAGGTAAGATGACCTCAAATTATCTGAAATGATCAGAAATCTACTGCATTTATGAACCACAGTAACCAATGAGCACTGGAAAAGTCACTTTTCTAGTAGGAATGAAAAAAGGAAGAAAAGGAATAGATTTTGCTCCCAAAATGCCATGAGAAATAAACATTGTTGGTTGATTTGGGGCGGGGGGGGGGAGTAGAACAATGAAAGCTGCCATGTCCCAACATGTTTTGCCAGTTTGGATAAGTTCATGTCTCCAGAATACAAGACCCTGAACAACAGTACAATTTGAGATTTTTCAGGATGCATATACTGGTATATAAGTATATGAATGCACATACCAGCAGGCAACTAGGATCCATTTACAGGCCTTACAATTGCAAGTACATTCATGCATACCTGATCAAAAGGGAGATTCTGCCTGTCTGGTATTTTCCCTGCTTACCCATCTAAAACACACAGGCAACCAGCCTCTACCTTGATACATCTGGGTTCACAATTGCCTTTCTGAAAGGATATAACAAAGTTAGAATTTCGGAAGCTTGGTCCTACACGTTATCTTCAATTATCATTATTATCATTCACCCAATTTAGGCTATTATGGAGTATATTAATACAGCCCTGTGTATTAGAGGAGCTATCTTGAGGCAGAAAGGCTGGCAACATCTGTGTAGGATTATTGTGAAAAATTCATACCCACCTAAGATTTGACAGGTGCTGCCAAGCAGCAAGTCAGACTTTCACAGCAATTGTTAGGCTGCAATTTAAGCTCCGTTATACAGGTTTTATGATGCCCCCGGCCCTGAGCTTGTAAATGTTACTTTTCTGGAATGCAACTCCCATAATCTCCCAGGCAGCATGGCTTAGATTTTATTTCACCAGAAAACTTCTGACAAGTGAAGAGGAAGATGTTCTCAAAGCTAAAGACATGACAGATCTCCCCCCACTGTCCCACACCCTGTCAGATTTGAAAGTGGTAGAATAATGGCATTGTTACCAGTTACAGAAACAGACCTCTCTTTTGTTCCCTGATCATCACTGGACCAGGATTTGGTGTTTTGCTTACTTTTGAAATACTGGGGGAAAAGACCTGTAAAACCTCTTTGGCCAGAGACGGCAGTGTGACACAAAGCCTGAATGAGTACAGCCCAAGCAGTGATGCCTCTAATTCATATCACCTTCAGCCCCTAGGGTAAAGAAAAACCAATCATCTGTTTCCAACTTTCTTTCTGCTGGAGGTATTGTTGCTGTTGAGAGATTAAGGGCCAATTCACACTGCCAAAACTCTTCCTCTATGCCATGCATCCTGGGCCATTTCCATGGATGATATGACATGCAGTGACACAGGATTTCCATGGATACAACCAAAGCTTCTCAGCAGCCATTTCTGCCATCACAGCAGCACCTTTTCCAGTGGCTTAGAGAAACCACTTCAGGCTGAATCCATGGATGGGCTGTCTATATGTGATATTCTTGATGCCAGCGCATCCTCTGGGGACAGATAAGAACAACCACAGGGAGGATGATTCCAACTGTATATGTGCAAAAAGTGTATGGCTCCTTTTTCTCATTGACAGCAAGATAGTTCTCCAGTGCAAGCATATATGTGTCACACAAACACATATATGCTGTGTTAGACAGCCGTATTTTTAAAAAATTCACAATTAATTAGGAGGTAGCAAAACAGAGATAGGTTGCTCAGAATATCTAAAGGATCTGTTTTTTTAACTATACTTATTTCTATTTCTGTTTATTTAATATTATCACTGCTGCTGCTGTAAAACCATCAGTGTGCATGGCATCTTACAGAGGAACATAACCTAAAAAACAGCGTCTTTCTTGAGACACAATCTTTCCTATCTCACTCAAGTAGCTTGGTGATAACTCACCTCTCTCTTTGACCATTTCCGCACTAGACTGTTATAGTGCTATTATTCCACTTTCAACATCTTATCTTAAACTGCAAACCCCAGGATTCCATAGGATGTTGAAAGTGGAATAATAGCCCTATAACAGTCTAGTGCAGAAATGGCCTGTCTCTCTCTCCTTCTCTCTCTGTCATTACTTCATTCTCTCCTAGTCTGTCATAACCCCACATTTCTGCATCTCCTCAGTCCACATCCTCAGATAACCTGCTCTTACCCACTATTTCCTCCTCCACTCATCCTCTGGCCTCAGACTTTTTAAAAAAAATATTAGGAATAAACAAGCATAAATATAACAGAATAACATAGAGAGATGACTCCTTTCTCCCTTTACATTCTAAGTTTCGTCTCTTGTCCTTCTCATTCTTCTCAAAATAGCCTCTCACTCCTTTCTAGCCTGCTCTCCCTCCTAAAGTGGGCATCTCACTCCCCTCAGCTTTCCCATGTATCTCTTTTTTCAGCCCCTCATTTCTTATTTTGTTCATCATGTCACCCTGGCAAGGTGGGTCCATTAATATCTCCCCTGGGTGCTCTTTTCCCTCCTGCAAACAGCTCTGCTGATAGGCCAATGCCACTCTGGTCCCTTTCCTTTGCTACAAACTCAGCAAATTTCCATCAACAGGCACTTGGAGTTGGGGGGAGGGAGCTATCAGTGCCAGGCTTCCCTTTTTGCTCCTGGCATGGCTGCCGTGTTTAGCAACAGCACAGAATCCCACCCTTTCCTCCTCACTGAATCCTCACTCTGTTTCCAGAATGGAGCACTACAAGCTCCCTTTTTATTTGCAAACAAACACTGTCTTGAGAGAGGACAGTTGCCTTGGCCCTGGCACACAGCAATCTCACTGTTAGCCATTGTCCTTCCCCTCCTGCCATCTATGTTATTTACAAGCCCAGCTACATTGCCACGGCCTCATCTATAAATACAAAATCAGCTAACTCAAAACAACTCCACCTCTAGCTAAAATAAGTGACTGAATTTATAATGAAAAGCCCTGTGTATTGTCGTCTTTTTGCCGAAAAACCACAGCCTGTCACGATGTGCAAGGATACAGAAGTCAAAACCCTGAAACTCTCAGTCTTGCACTTCCCTCCTCCATCATCAAAAAAGAGATATTCAGGTCTTTGGCCCTTTCCACACCGGGGTATTAAAACAGTTCAGAGCGACCTCCGACGGAGGTCGTCCGCACTGTGGGGTGGATTGGGGTGGACTACTTTTCGTAGTTCCGCACCTCGATCCGCTCTGAAGCGACAGGAACTGGCGGCGCTGCGTGTTTTTTAAAAACCTCTTTTCAGAGGTTTTTAAGAAGCACGAAGCGCACAGCCCCATGCAGCTCTGTCGCCGCACTCTGGTGCAGATTTGCAGGTGTGCACTATTGCGTGCCTGCAGATCTGCCGGGGGCGGGTTTCTGGCTGGCAAGCTTCTCCGGTTGGTGGAGAGCCTCCGCCAGCCAGAAGCTGCCATTTTGGACGCCGGAGGAGTGCGGAGCAGTGAGTTCGCGCTGCTCCGCATGGCGACGGACTTACCCGGCTGCCGGTAAGCTCCGTTTCGGCGCATTTTCCCCCGTTTCCCCCTCCACATGTGGAAAGGGCCTTTATGTCTATGAAGATACCGTGGCTAGAAGAAATGCCCAGAAGGTGTGCTTTTTTTTTTTTACATATGTCCATAGATTTATTTTTTAAATTGCTTTATATATTTATACGATTTTTTAAAAACCATCTACCCAAAACACACTCACTCACACTCCATCCCTTCCACTGATCCTAGCAAAGCAAAAAATTGAGAGGGTACGCTGTGCCCTAGAGCAGATGTCCCAGGATGCACACTCTGAGCAGATGTCCTAAGATCCACACTCTGAACAAAAGTGGTTTATGTGGTGCCATTTCCACACAGGTTTCCCACAATATTCTACTGGTGCAAAAGTAACTGAAATAGAGGTCATTTTATGGCTTGTTAAAATGCACCTGAAAGAACAGGGATGGGTACCCACTCCATCCTAAAATAATGGTGGGGAAAGTGAAACCTCCAGGACACATGTGGCCTCCAGCTGCTGTTTTGTTATGCACCCAACCACTCTGGTCCCACTGACCTCCATTTTTTTTGTAATTTGGGAGTGGCAAAAAAGCAAATTAACACACAAATTAATTAACATATAACCACACCCAAATACAATGGTTTTGTTGATTTCTGCCATTCACATCCTCCCCCAAAATCAGCCAAATGTGAAGCTGAAAGTGACATCATTTCACTTCTGGGTCACCACAAAAGCAGTACTGTAGCACACTGGGGGGGGGGGGCCCACAGGGGTAAATATTAACCTCTCTGGCACATTTGTCCACCCATGCTCTACAGCTTTTTAGTTTCTCAATTAATTAGATGGAAGAAATCTATGCAAATCAAAGAGATTTGTGTGCACTTGTATAATATATACTCAAAATAAAATGTAGTTTTTTTCTGTTGTGGAGTTTGCTTTTTGTTTGACTTTCAGTTACAAAGAGCAAATAGTCCTGGAGGCATATGGCAATAGAGAACTGCCAACAAACTGCAGAAGCTGTTGTTCCTCTCTCTTACAGGCAGTAAATGACCATTTCCCACTTGAAGGATTTATTTCTGCAAACCTGTGACATTTTGCACATGTGAGAAAACGAGTGAGCAGGCATATAGTGCTCAAGTCTTTAATCTGTGTTTTTAAGTCTTCATCCAATTGCTTCACTGCACACCTAGACTGAGATTCAACGTCAGCACAAGACTTCCAAAAAACCAATAGAAGCAGTAGCATGGCACATTACAAGCTGAGTGCCTGGTGAAGCAATCCTCCATCCCACCATGCTGAGCACTTATCAGAAAGCCCATCTATTATTCTGGAAAGAGAAGGGACAGGAAGTGTTTAGCCCTCTCGATGTTGCCGGATGACAACTGCCCTCGTCCCTCACCACTGACTACGCTTACCAGGACTGATGGAAGTTGCAACCCAACAACGTGTAGAAATCTGTTGTTGTCTACATGCCATCAAGCTGGCTTCGATCTATGGTGACCCAGTGAATAAGAGATCTCCAAGAGATCTAGCTATTCATAGCCCTACTCACATCTTTCAAAATCATAGCCATGGCTTCTTTTCCATAGTTACTAGAAAGCTACAGCTGGAACTTGTCATTCATCACATCATACAAGCAATCCCCTTTTCCTTCTTTCTTTTAAAATATAAATCACCTTTCTTTCTGCTTCCACTTGTTTCTTTCTCACTCTGTTCATTTCTTCTTTTTCTCTCCATGCCATATTTTTCCCCTTTTTTGCTTAATTCCTTCTCTCACCAGTTCTTTAAAATAAACAGCCATTAATCATGCCAAAAAGAAAATGGAAGTGTAGGCTCCCTTATGTTGTCTTGAAATCTGGCTTTAAAGCATGTTCATCAGTTGAAGGCCAATAGGATAAATGATCTGAGCTGGGTTATCTTGGATTGAAGTCTACATTAAGCCATGAAGCTCACAGGGTGGCCTTTAGGTTCCGTGTGGATACCATGTGGTAGCCTGTTGTATAGTTGGGAGGGGGAATCACTCACTAGGACTACATCTCCCCACCCTGCATATAAATAATTAATAATAAATTTTTATTTGTTACTTGCCTCTCCTCAAAGCTCGAGGTGGGCTAAAGCAAAGGCTAAAACACAATTAAAACCAGTATACCAATTAAAAACACATTATATTTAAAATACACTAAAACATTAAGCCATTCAATACAAATGTGTCATAATTAAAACCATAATTAAAATACCTCATAATTAAAAGCAGACTGGATAGGCCTGCCAGAAGAGATAAGTCTTTAGAAGTTTCTTTTAAATCCAGACAGCATATTTTGCTGTCAGATCTCTTATGGCAGGCCATTCCACAGTCTAGGGGCAGCCAATGAGAAAGTCCTCTGGGTGACCGTTACCAGTCTTGTTTTAGGCAATTTAAGTAAATGGCCCCCAAAGGACCTGAGTGTATGGGGTGGATTATATGGGAAGAGACAATCCTGTAGGTAACTTGGACGCAAACCATGTAGGGCATGAGCAGGGGAGTTGTAGTCCAGAATACTTCCAGGACAAATGAGGTGAGTTGGACAGCTGTGGCTACATGCAAGAAGGAGCAGGGCATCATAGAATTACAGAATCTTAGAGGTGCAAGGGCCATCCTGTCCAACCCCCTGCCATGCAGAAACACCCATCTAAGCCCTCCTGAAAGATACCCATGCAACCTCTGTTTAAAGACCCACAAAAAACAGAGAATCCTCTAGCCTCCAAAGCAGCCCATTCCACTGTCGAACAGCTCTTGCCATAAAGGAGGTCTTCTAATTATTCAGATTAACAGTACAACAATGGTACTTTCAATAAGCTATTTTTGAGGGTAGGAGGAGGACACAACAATGGTTCTTTTGCAATGTAACATAATGACTCCCCCTTTTAATGTTACAAGTAATACTTACTTGTCATCACTCATTTGGAAGTTTGGGCAAGAGGAAGTGTAAACACCTACTTTAATTATAGGAGGTGGCCTGAAGGGCTTTCCTCTATTTTTTTTTAAATAATAAATCAAGGGTCCTGCACTGCTCAGAGCCATGCAGGACCCTGTCATTTGCTGTCCACATCATTCAGAAGAGATTAGAATGATGTGACACTTTAGCCACTGCAGGAATTGTGGCTGGCAGCAATACCTCCTAGCCACTGTAGGAAGGGGGACAAGAAACGTCATGTGTGTGCAGTGAGGGTATTGGAGGAACCACATGAGGCAGCCCAGGGAACTGGGGTTTGTGGGAGGAGATGCAAGAAAGGAAATCTGAGACAAAGAGTTTAAAAAGTAAGAGTAAATGAGGCTTTGAGTGGGAGGCTGGCATGAGACCAGAGAAATAAACAAGCTGCAACAGATTATAAAGAAATGAGAATACAGTCGGTCCTCCACATTCACTAGGATTAGGGGTGCAGGACCTCTGCAAAAGTGGAAAAATTGCAAATATCAAAATGTCTGTGTATGTCTGTGGGAAGCAGACTGAGGCATGATGGGGAGAATGGGCACCCAGGATCCAAATCAGGTCAAGGAAAAGAGAGGAAAATGGTTGATTGGAATGGTGGCCCTATACTTACTCTTTCACACCCATCTCTTTCCTTGGGTGTGTGTGGGGCATCAGGAGAGGGTTTGTGATACTGAAGAACTGGGCTCTGAGCTGTCAGCTGTCCAAGCAGCTGCTGGTGAAGGAAGAGGATCAGGAGTGGGGTTTTAAAGGGCTGTACAGCCTGACTGGAGCCACAGAGAGGAAAGGTTCCCCCTTGGGGGAAACAGGGGTTGGAAAAACTCACAAATAATCAAACCCATGAAAGTGAAACCTGCAAATTTTGAGGGCTGACTGTATACTTACTGTCATCTGCTAACATATTCAGCTCCTTTGATTCACTGCAAGGCAGGTGGGGGAGCAGAATTTTCCATGCCTCTGGCAGTCAATTCAAAATCAGAATCTTTAATTGGTCTTTATGCTCCACTGACTTTTCATGAGAAAAGAAAAACAGCAAAGAATGGCCTTCCCAAGCTACTGAAAAGACAGCTAATGTTGATCTGGGTTTTCTTGTGTGCACAACTGCACCCTGGCTGACCCTGGCCACCAACCATCACCACCACTCCATGCATGAATTCTTGGAGGGGTCAGTGGCAGGCTCCCCATCTGCCACAACCTTCCGAGGCCATTTCCGCACTAGACTGTTATAGCACTATTATTCCACTTTCAACATCCTTTGGAATCTTGGGGTTTGTCGTTTAGGGAGAGATAGCTTAGGGACAGGTGGAATAACAGCACTATAACAGTCTGGTACAGAAATGGCCTGAGTTACGTCAAAGAAGCATCATGTCTTGTTAACATTCTTAAGACCCTTTTCCTATCCTTCCTTTCCTTCCTCCCTTCCTTACTTCAGAAGTTGTCTGTTTTCATCCTCCATGGTGACCACTAATATTTACAACAATTAAGACAGAAGAAACTAGTTTAAGAATTTAGAAACTGGTTATTCCCTAGAAGCAAAAAATAATATCCAATACATTTATGTCTTAGCCTGCTTGGAAAGTTCAGAGTAATTCCACTGGGATTCTTGACAGTCTCTCATCTGGATGGCAGTTTGGTTTTTGAACATTTAGTTTCCTTGGTACCATACACTAAAGACATTCCCAGATGATTCACTTAATTATTGCAGCTCTTTTATTCACATATGATAGTGATATTGCATGGTATGAGCTGCATTATGTGTATGTATATGCCTTCAAGCTGTCTGTCATCTCATGATGACCCCAGGTACTTCGTACAGTTTTCTTAGGCAAAGAATACCTAGAGGTGGTTTTTGCCAGTTCCTTTCTCTGAAGTAAAACCTACATTGGTGGGCTCCCATCCAAGTACTAACCACAGCTGGCCCTTCTTAGCTTCCAAGATCAGATGGGATCTGGTACCTTGAGAATATTAGGGAACCATTAAGAGAAAGCAGTGTTATTTACACTGGAAAGGAAGACCTTCACTTAGAAAGGCTCTTATAGCCAGAAACCTATGGAAGTTCACCAAGGAAGCTATGGTCAACTTGACTTGGAAACTTCCTCTCATATACAGTGGCAGGAATCGCAAGGACGTCATTTTAGACAGTCTCTCTAGCCACCTGCTAAACTAACAATGAAAAATTGTACCCATCAACTTATTAAAGAAATACTAGAGCCAGATTAGACAAGGTATCAATCAAACAATTAGCCACTGCATGAATGGCTTTTCAACAGGTGACTCATAGGAGCAGGGAATAAGTGGTTCAGACTGGCATCCAAGGGAGGTAGAAGACTTTAGCTCTTTTCCCCTAATCCAGATCAGGGCTCACAGGCTTGCTATTTGCATAGGAGGAAGATTTATCTTTCATGCCAATGAGAGTTTTCTTTGCAATACAAATAGCAGATGTAGGATGTCTGATCCAGACAGGGACTGCAATTAGAAGCCAAGTGTTAAAGACCATTCCACTGAGAAGAGTCTGATCCAGACTGTATATGTGCATGCAGATGCACAGGCAGCCACCATTCCTGCTATTCAATTTATAAAAGCCATTTGTGCAACTGACAATTGCATAAATGGTGTCTCATGTTCTTTGGCCACTAGCTGATCAATCACACATTTTTTAGACTGCAATCTATACATATTTACACAGGATTAACAGTAAGCGGCAGAAATTATTTCTGAATATATGTATACACACATACATACATAGAACTGCACTGGAATACCTAGGATTATATACATACATACATACATACATACATACATACATACATACATATATAGAATGGCATTGTCAGTTAACCAAATGTGCTTAATTCGGTGCAAAAGGGAAAAAAAAGAAGCATACTTTCATTTGGTAAGTCAAACCATGCTTTGATTTTTAGGTAGTGAGTGGTATCAAGGGGACATCTTAGCACAAGAACTCACTCAAAGATGAGAGAGAATACAGGATGTCTTTTTTAAGATGGTGATTGTTGTGGAAAATTTTTATTAGTTAATTATATTTAAAATCATTTCTGTAATCAATAATCTTAAAGTGGTTGCATGATTAGGGGGGATTTTTGCCAATTTAGTATCTTAAATTCATGAATAACATAATTCTGTATATATCTATGTGAGAGGATGTCCCACTACATTGAGTAAAGCTTATTTTTAAATGTACATATCTGTTGCCTATATGTTATATTCCAAGATGAAAAAGACTTTAACTCTAACCAATGGACTGTGAGCATGCTAGTTACTGCTAGGAGAGACAGTGGACTGACAGAGCCAAAAATCTGATCCTTTGTCAATATCTGTGGTCAAGCATCTCTTTAAAGGATGGCTTCCATCTACCTGAGAAACATGGGAAACATACCACAGATTATTGGGGACCACTGAAATGCTAAAGCAGGGCAGGCAACAAGTTATCTTCAACAGGTTTGTGGGGAGGGGGGGTGACCCCTCCTGACTCTAAAGATAGCCCTTTTTAAACTGAAACAGAGTGAATTGCCTTTCCTGGAAACACTCTGAGACATTACAACTTAAATAAGTTGCAAGGTCCACCTATACTACTTAACTTTTAAAATTATCTCTTTTGTTTCAAAAGCCAAAGTGGATTTTCAGGAAATTCCAATTCCATCCCACTTTTTTGGCAGTCTATATGACTTCTAGAGGTTCCCAGGGGCAAAAGAAAGCCCCTGGACCTGCTTGCCCACTCCAAATAAATAAAGTATTTATTTATTTGATCGACTGATAGATATTCCAACTTCCTCCCAAAATGGGAATCAATGGTTACTCAAAATACAACTAAAAATTACAACAGTGCGGGTGCAGCAACACAGCCTAACAGTGCCATGAAACTATACAAGCTAGGTGTGATGGGAACTGTAGTCCAACCATTGGCAGGGCAGGTTCATTATGAGTTCAAGCATCGGGGCTGTGATAAATTCATATATGTGACTTTACTGAGCACAGCTCTCATGCTTCATCAGAAATTCAAGTCAATTGTTCTCTGTGGTACTAGGTCTCACTTGGTCCTCTTGCACCTGGCATCAGAGCTTGAAGAATTAACTCTAAAAAGTAATGTGTTCCCTTTACTCAGTACATTGTTGGGAGAAGTTACGCTGCTGTTGTCACCATTACAATGTTGGGCCAGTAACTCGTTACACTGTTCTTGCACACTCATTTCTTTTACCAGTGGCAGCTGGTGACTTCCATGTCATTGAGGTGGTGAATCATCCCAGGCTTTAGTTAACTTTAAAAAGGAAATCCAAGGTGCTAAACACTGTCTCCCAAACAGATTCATTACCTTGGGTAGCATCTTTAAAGTTTAGACTAAAACCTGAAACAGATTAACTAACCCAGTGACAGGAAAGACATCATCTGCCACTACTACTTTCTCTTTCTCTTTCTCTCCCTCTCCCCCTCTCTACACCTCTGTCTCTTTTTAGGGAAAGCTGCTTAGGGTATGTAAGAGAATGGGATATAACATGAAATGTCTTTTAAAAGTAACTTTGAAAGTGATTAGAAACGGGTACTTATTACATCAATAAAGTAAAACTGATCATGTTGTTTTTGAAATGAAATTGAAATTGAAATTCTTGAAACTAAATTGTATTACTTCCTTTGTTATCATTTTTGTTGTTATTGTGTGTCATTTCTGATTTATGCAACCCTAAGATGAACCTATAATGAGGTTTTCTTGGCAAGATTTTTTCAGAGGGGGTTTGTCTCATACTCTGAGGCTGAGAGAATGTGACTTGACCATGGACACATAGTGGGTTTCCATGGCTGAGCAGAGACTTGAACCCTGATCTCCAGAGTTATAGTCCAGTGCTCAAACCACTATATCATGCTGGCTCTCTAGTTACCCAAAAAAGGAACTAGCTAAAGGTAAATACATTACAGGTGAGTTATTACTTCCATGCTCTGTCTCTGACAACTGTTGCTTCCAGCATATATTTATCTCACTGGTTGGCTGATATAATGTTCCTATACGAAAAATACAATTTGTGTCTTCAAGCCCCATATGGATTTTCTGTATGTGTTTCAGTTTGCTGTGCATGTTGGTTATTATCACCCTCCCATATCTTCTTGCCCATTTTCCCCCCATAAATCACTGGCAAAGTTGCACATGCTCAGCTGCAAGAGCAGCTTTTCTTTTTGTATTCCAAGTCGTAAAGACAACAGGGCTGTAATATGAACAATCAAGCAACCTATAATCAAGAAGCAAACAACCCAACACATCACAAATTTCATCTTTAGAACAAGGAGGAACAGGCATGGGTTTTGTCAAGATTTAGGATGTAGGCCTATGAACTGATGTGAATGTATGACCCACTGAACTTAGGAGGATTTACTTGTAAACAGACATATATCAAATTGGGTTGCAAGGGATTTCTCTTCACATAGCCATTTTCCGTATGTGCATGCAGAAAGCAGACAGGTTTCTCTCATCATACAAGAACCCAGGGTCACACCATGAAGCTGACTTGTGAGAGATTCAAGATGGGCAAAAAGATGTTCCTCACACAGTGCACAACTGAACTGTGGAATCTGCTAGCCTAAGATAATGTAGTGATGACTACCAACTTCTGCAGGGAGTAGGAAAAGAGTCAATCCAAACCTTTGTAGAAGATAAGGCTAAGTGTTGTTGTTGTTGTTGTGTGCCTACAAGCCATCATGACTAATGGATACCCTTAGGCAAATCTATCTCAGGATTTTCTTGGCATGATTTGTACAGAAGGAAGTTTGCCTTTGTCTTCCTCTAAGGCTGAGAGAGTGTGATAGTTATCGAGTGAGTTTCCATGGCTCAGTAAGAATTCAAACCCTGGTCTCCTCGAGTCCCAGTCCAGCACTCAAACCACTACACCACAAGTGTCAAACACAAGGCCCACGGGCCGAATCTGGCCCACTAGGCCACTTCATATGGCCCTCACACCTCTTCTGCAGTTGCAGCACTCTCCCTGCCTGATGAGCCCGATCCCCACATTGTGGGCCCCTGGCTGCCGGTATTCTGAACAGGAGCCCAGCAGTCAGCACTCTTGATCTACTTCTACTTCTGACTGCTCCTCTGTCCAAGTCTTGCCATCACAGCATTGCTGCAAGTTACCACGGCAACACCCCATGTGGCTCATGAGAGTTGGACAGAGGAGCAGTCAGAAGTAGAACTAGATTGTGAATGCTGGCTGCTTCAGAATACTGGCAGCCAGGGGTCTGCAATTTGGGGATCAGGTTCATCAGGTACAGAGAGGGGCAGGGAAGCAGAAAGATCCACATGGGAACAGTGAGCAGAAAGAAGCACAGGAGAGGGGAAAGCAGAAATCTTAAAGATTTCTTCCAGTATCTCACAGATACAACCAGCCCTTTGAGCGCAACCATAATGCTGATGCAGTCCAAGATGAAATTGAGTTTGACACCCCTGCACTACACCATGCTTTCTCTTAGGCTAAGTATTACCTAGTTTAGTGTCTTCAACTATCAGAGGCAAAATACCTCTTAGTTCCAATTGCCAGAAAATACAAGTGGGAGGGTGCTATTGAATTCTCATGTCCTACTTGTGGGCTTCCTGGGAGCATATGATCGGCCACTGTGTGAACAGAATGTTGATCTAGGTAAGTCTTCCCAGTGTGATCCAAATCATCCTTTCTGATGACCTAATGACAGTACACTCAAAGTTTGCATTGCAGATTTTTATATCAGTGATATTTGAGGTGATATGTATTCGTACCCATGATCTTCTAATTAAAAAAAAAAACTTCTTACCCACACACACACACACACACACACACACACTTGGAAAACCTGCATTGCTGCTATTCATGGAAATTTCCAGAGAACACGATTCCTCAAAATCTTTTTATCCATTTTGTCATTTTAAGAACTCTTAGGGTATTACAGCCCTGCTTTAGGTCAAACACTTAGTCACAACAGTAGCAGACTTGCAACTATGACTGTAACTGAAATCTTGATTTAAATCATCAGCTAGAAACTCTCCATTTAAATCATCACTATTCATCTGCTCTTCTATTGTTACTGTGGTTATCTCCTTCCTGTGTTTTTTTTAAAATACTCACCCTCACAATTTACATGTATTGATTTACAACTAATCAAGGACCTTTACTAGATAGCATAACTCATTTTCTTACCTATGCAAGTCACTCTAACTGTATGCTTATCACTGAATATTTTTAGGTTCGTATTATCTCTGCATTTTTAGAATATTGTTAAAAGACAAAGAGGTGATACTGGAAACATCCAGAACTATTCAGAAGTTAGGACACAGAGAACATTGTTCAGCTGGTAGTTTCTAATGAACCAGAAAGTTAAGTTTCCATGATAATAATAAATGGTAAATACTAAATGTTCAGAAGCGAGGATCCAGAACGACATTGTATCTTTGACTTCTTTCCTTTTTGCTTTGTCTTGCCATATGAACAGCCCTTCCTCCCTGCAAAGCATCACATCCTCAATGCAATATATTATCAATTATACCACATGTTCAATTCCTCCCACACACGCACATTGTTCATGAATATAGAAAAGCAACCTCTAATTGTAGGTTTTGATACACGGTCTCTTGGACTGGCAAATGAAGAATATCAATTTATTAATACATGGCTAGCCGATTCGTAGAGAAGGGACAAGAAACGTGGCTCTCCAGGTGCTGCTAGACTACAGTTCTCATCAGCCCTGTGACTGCTTTTTAGATGCATTTTTTCAAGCAATACTCAAGACTTGTAAGCTTCTGGGTCAGCTTGCTCATGTGTTTGCACAGTTGGTCATACTGCCTGCAGCATTCGGCTACAAAAAGCAATGCCTTACTCCTCTTCCTATGCTATCTCTGATCCTTGTAGACATGTGAAGCACTTCAAAATCCCTTTTTTTTTTTTGGACTACAGTTCCCAGAATCCACCCACAAGCACAGCTAGTGGTTATTCTGGCTGGAATTACAATCCAAAAAGCAAACATTTCCAGTTCTAGTTGTGAGATGGAATATTCCATTGCCATCAACATGGAAACCAGATGATACGATTCTATGGTCCTAGAATTAGAGATGGATGAACCTCTCCATGTTACCTTCTTCCACATTTGAATCCCATGGATCCAAAATGTCTACTATGTATTGGTTAATTTGTTCAACTAACAAAATGGTTACTCAAAGAAGCAATATTTGCTAGTGCGTAACAATTACAATTATGAATTTTGATTTTAAAGGATTTGACTTTTTTATTGAGTTAAGGATAATATCTAATGAATTATTTCCAAGCCCTGACCAAAACAGTCTAGATCAAGAAGTCAACTGTGCACCAGAAGCAGAATTCAGCAAGCCCACCACAGAAAAAGGACCTCTAATGCAATCATTCAGTGAAGACTCATTTAAAAGAAAGCCAAGCAATGATAAAGGCTGCTACAGTGAAAACAATTCTGCTAAAATTTATTACTTCTCCCAGTCAGGAGTATGAAGATGGAGAAAAAAGGTTTTCTAGATATAAAGGGAGGGAAACCTATCTAACATTTTCTCCTCTGCATGATATAAACACTGAAAAATGAGAATTGCAGGCCTAGGATGTGTGTGTGTGTGTGTGTGTGTGTGTGTGTGACTAAGAAGAGAAGTGAAGGATACAACTGGGTAAGAGGAACAGAGTTATAAACAGAAAAAGCCGAGTGCGCAATGACTCAAGGCTCATTTACTAGCAACAGGGAGGCAAAATGTGTTTCTGAAGTATGAAAGAGCAGCAGCTTGAGCCAAGCCACACAACTCCTAATTCGAAGAAAAGTCCCTTCAGCAAAGAACAGTTACTGAGCCAACATTATCCACTAGACAATGTCCTGCATCTACTGTACTGGCTCTGGTAAAAGGTGAACACAGAGCTTCAGAGGCAGGAAGATCAAACCTTTTGCATACCTACAGTTAAGGATGCCAGTTCCTGCATGTTCACCTAAAGATGCAGAAAAGGAGGGGACAAACTACAAAATAAAAGGCTCGGGTGTGGGAACCTCCACTTTGCAGGTAGGCAACAGAGAACAATATATAAAACAGATTGAAAGGAAGACAACACAGTTCTACTGCTGAAGTTAAGCCAGCCTGGCCCACCAAGCAGCCTGGATAGGAGGCTTTCTCAGAAACATTCCTTCCAAGGACACTCCATGTAACCCCTTTGGGTTTTGATTTTTTCTTTAACCCCTGTTGGAAGAATCTCAAGCAGGACCGCCAGACTGCGACCCAGACTGATGCTACATTTCCTGACACAGCAGTCATGGTCCCTCAGTTTTCCTCCTCCATCTTATATCCACACGCCTATCTTCCCTTTGGAAAGGCAGGCATTGGGGTTGGCGGTGGGACAACAAATGGACAAGTCATCATTCCTAAGTCATGTGCTTCACTCGGGGCAGACAGCCATGCCTCCATCTCAATGTCACAATCATTTGCATCATCAGCATTGGGTGGCTTTTTCAGCTTTTATTCCCATTCTGAAAGGTTCAAATGCCCAGCAATAAGGATTTTAAAGATAAAATACGCTGGGATTTTTTTTGTGCTCTCCTTCTTCCATTGACTCTGCCCACCACTGGAATGTGGCCCCTGAGAATTTCTCTGAAATTAAATCTGGGCTTCAGGCTGAAAGAGGTTCCCCACCCTCCAGATACAGCATCCATCAAGCAGATAATCGTAGATAAATTCCAGTGACTGGCTACTAGAAGAGTCAGCTGACTGACAGCTAACTCAGCACTTGGCCCTACAAGCTGAGCAACCTTCCTCCTCTTCTCCTGGATCCTGCTTCCCTCTGCCATAAGGATGTTTGATACCTCTCCTTTTTTCCCCAACCTCTGTCATTCTCTACAGCAGAACATGGGTGTCTGGTCTGGCTTTTGGAACACAATCCCAATATCCTAATATCCCAATATTCCTAATAATATTGCTTGCAATTCATATTCCAAAACACGGTCCAGGACAAATTCAGCATGGAGCAACAGCAACAGTGTGAAGCAATGGCAATGTCTCACCAAAGACAGACATGGCATAAAGTGGCTGAAATCTGGTTGATGTGGGCTGAAACCCTCCCCAGAATAGGATTTTAGCTGAGGCTGTGATTCTAACTGCTTCTAGTCAGAGACACTGATTTAACCTCTAACTATTCAAAACTGCTCTGAGCAGTTTCCACTCTAAAATTCATCACAAGGGAAGTAATTGAGGATGTAAATATTTGCCTGTTTCACCCTCACATGCAAAAAATAAGTAATTTCATAAATGTTTCTCCTTGTTGGACAAGATTACAAGAGATTCTGAACATGATTTCCTGCACTTCTGGACATGTTTGTAACAATTTTTGTGTCAAAAAAAAATGACAAAAATAGTATAAAAACAATATTTGAATAAATAACAGTGTATTTTCATAATATACATTATTTTCTGCACAAAAATGCTGGGTTTTGTACCTAAAAGAGGGTTTGTGCACTTGAAAAAAGTCCCCACATGCAGAAAATCTGACAGCAACTGACCACTTTTTCAAGGGAAGTACTGATGTTCTGAGACAGCCTTTTTCACTAAGGACAAGAACTTTTGTGAGTATTCTTTATATCTCTAATAGCAAGAAGAAGGGAAAGAAGATGGAAGGGAGAAGTTTATAAGAGGAAAACTGCCCATTCAGTTTGTTTGCATTTACTTATGCTTATTTATTTGCTTATTTAAGTATTTTTTTTTATCCTGCCTTTTCATCATGAGGTCTCAGGGAGCAAACAGGTACAACAATATAAATAATTTAAATAATTCCAGATTAAGGTCTGTGAATAATTTAAATATGAAAACAACATAACAAGTAAAACAGCTTTAAAAGACTATATGAGTTTTTTAAAAAACCACACACATGCTTAAAACTAAATTAGGCTCCAAATGCTTAACTTGATGCAAAAAAACCCACAATGCTCGCAACAGTTGGGCTTCCAAGGGCAGGGCATTCCACAACTAGGGCGCCACAGCCACAAGTGGGGCCCTCTCATGTGTCCTTCCCCATCATATTGCCCTCACTGCTGATTCATAAAGGAAGGCCCCTCCAACTTAGTCCTTGGGCAGATATACGTAAGTGGAGGGACTCCTTCGAATACCAAGGTCCCAAACCATTTAGGGCTTCTGAATGCCATCACCAGCACTTTGAATTTGGACTAGAAGCAAACCGAAAGACGGTGCAGTTCCTTCAAGAGTGGCGCCATATGTTGTCTGTATGGCTCCTGAATCAACCATGTTGCTGCTGCACTTTGCACTAGTTGTAGTCTCAGAGTCATCTTCAAGGGCAGCCCTCCAGATCACAAGTAGTAGTGATGCATTTAAGTCTTTTACTCCGAGTCGCAAATCAAGTCTCAAGTCTCTACCTTCTAGTCTCAAGTCCTTGAAGATACTTTCAAGTCAAGTCTCAAGTCTGGAAGCCAACTTTATACCCCAACCAAAATTCCAGAATTATTGGATAGAGTGAAATAAATTCAGTTTTAACAATTTAAGCAGAGTCGGTTCTCCACATCTGTAATTTTGCCATCTGCAGCTTCAGAAGTGGGGAATAGGATCCTTCTTACTCCCCATTACTGAAGATTCAAAAGCTTTAGAAGGAAGGATCCTTCATCCTGCAGCCTATTGCATAACACATTCGCTGTTCCCCTCTGAGAAATGCACCCTGCACTCTGGGGGTGAGTCTTGTCTTTTGCTCTTAGGAAATGTTTTAGAAAGCACTTCTGATACGCAGTGAGGACAGGCTGCTGAGCAGACCTCAAGCCTGCCTCAAGCTCATTGCCTGTTTGCTGTTCCCCTCTGAGAAATGCACCCAAACTTTGGGCTTGAAAGAGATTGTAATGTGACTAGTAGGTAAAAAGAGATGGAAACGTTGTTCAAAGTCATAAGGTTTCTGGATGAAGGCATTATGTTACCGAATGAAAGGCATCAAGTCTGTCATTAAAAATATACAAATCTCAAGTCGAGTCAGCGCATCATTTATGGCTGAGTCGAGTCCGAATCAACTCAATGAAGCAACTTAAGTCCAACTTGAGTCCGAGTCTATCAACTCAAGTCTACATCACTGACAAGTAGCGTGGCAAAAGCATTTGTATGAAGACACACGTTGTTATGGCTCATTTGTTTAATTTGTGGGAAGGTTGATTCCAATGTTAGCCCCTGAATCATTTTAAGCCTAGTACTTTTTTTAAAAAGGTTTCTAGAATGACTGTTGTCTCCCCATAGTCCTTCCTTTTCACTGGAGGTCACAGAGAACCCAACAATACAGTCCACCTTCCTTTGTTGACAAAGATTTTGTGTTATTATTATTGTTGTTGTTGTTGCTGTTGCTGTTGCTGTTGCTGTTGTTGGCATTCTCTTCCCCCTCTTCTGTCCCACCTTGGAGCCATTTGCTTTCTCATTGTAAGAGGACAAGCAGCAAAACAACAATCCAGGTTTTTTAAGCCAAACGAGCTATTCCTTCTTCTCCTGCCATTCCCTTGAACGCCCACAGTACAGCCCGCATGGCCCACCCGTTTGTTTATCTTCATTTGCCTGTGCCCTCATCACAGTCATCAGTACTCAGTTTCTGTTTTCAGAGTCTGACAGCAGGGGCCAGCCCCAGACATTTTGCTGCCTGAGGGAAAGGACAAGATGATAAATTCCCACCCACCCACTCCACATGCAGAAGAAAAATGGACTGACAGTTAAATTTTATCTCAGCACTAGTGACAGGATAGTATCCTCCATCACACCTCAGATAACAGACTAGTTTAGGAGGTTTAGTACCTCCAGCTCATGTGGCGTATCCAGTGGGTGGACTACTGTGGCTAAGTTATCCCTGTCTTATGCTTAGTAGCCCACCTCAAGTTACACTTCATCCTAACTTGAAGGGGGAAAGTCTGAAGAACAGAAACAGCAATCCCAGCAAGACAGGGCTCAGCAAGACAGGGCTCTACACACCATAATAACAACAGTCACACCATGGACCACCTTCACTGCTTTTCTAATGCTGTTCCAGAATCAGCATATCCAGAGGAGTAAACAAATATCTGAAAGCAGAACAAAGATCCCCTGGTCACCATCTTTTCCAGTTTAGCATTCTCTAGGTGTATCAAACTACACCTACCATCATTCCTACCAGTGCCAAATGCTGCTCACCAAAGTTGTGGCCAAACACATATCAGAAATGAAGCCAAGTTAGGTTTAGAAGTGAACCATTTGGAGCTTGCTGTAGTCAATTTAAAAACACATTCTGCTTCTTTCCATAGTAATAACATTTCACAATCAAACCAATGATAGCCATGAGAATACATTCTATCAATAATCAACTATTTAAATTATTACTATTTGTGAGAATACTCAAAAAAGTGGTCCCTTAAAGGTGCATCCATTTCAAAAGAGGGGTTAGTTATCAGTTCTTTGAACCTCTATTTGGGGTATATGTTTTTACTGTTTCTTTAATACAGGAACAAGGAATTTTGGTTATCTAATGACACCATATGAAAAGCCTCACTTAAACGGGATATTACTGGGAGCCAATAACTGGTGTGTTTGGTTTTTGCTAACCATGTTTTGCTTGCTTTAGCTGCACTTTGATGTTATTGTTGCTGTTTCTATTAAGGCATTAAAGCTTTAAATAAATATATCTCACCTATGTAGACATTTAGAAATTAGCCCTTTGTGTTTCAACACTGTACGAATGCATTTCGTTTACTGGATTCTGCATGATATTAATGGCATTGTACTTTAGAATTTTATTCATGTAAGGTACATACAAATCAAATTTCACAATAAAAGATACACATGGTGTTATGCATACAGTAGAGTTCAATGATTTTGTTTTCTCAGCTCGGTGCTCTTCAGTACCTTGGAGGCTGTTTCGTTCATTTTACAGCTCTTGCCTTCATCTTGTTTCCCTTATCTACATCCAAGCATCCCCCAGCATAGGGGTAGGAATCAATACCCCTCCAGATATTTTGGACTACAACTGCTATAATCCTTTACTGTTAGCCATGCTGGCTACAGCTTCTAGGAGCTGAGTTCCAAAACATCTAGAGAGTCTGGGCTTCCCCACTCCTACCCAAGGAGCTCCCACTCCCATTATTAACTAGAGAAGTAAACCATATCCTGATAGAGGACTAGAGGACAAACTATTGTGAACACACAATCTCTAAACCATGCTAAGCTGCACACTGGAAGAAAGGAATGCAATTGAATAGCAAAGACTGGCATGTCTAAAAGCACAACCCAGCTCAAGTTCCTGGTGTGGAAATGGGACGTTTAAAAAAGCTTTCTCTGCATCAGAGATTCCCAATCACAAGTTCAGCATCAATGGCACACAATGGCAGATGCCCTGATGGGACGGCATCTCCTCCATCATCAAGGCCTGCAAAGCAAGTACTGTCTGAAGAGCAACATCTGTGGCCTACTGCACCACATGAATGCAATCCAGTGCAGGCAGGTATGTAAAGTATTAGCTGAGCGTGGAAGGAGGGGGATTGCATTGCCACCTCTTCGCTTGTCAAACAAAAACAATCAATGCTTGTTTGACAAAGGAAGAGGGAGAGAAGTGTGCACTGCAGGGGTGAGGAGTAGAGGAATGAGAGTGAAGGCAAGAAAGAGACAGGTGGGGAGAGGAAGAGATGACAAGGAAGGAAAAGAAAGACCAGGGTTGCATGCAGCAGAACTGCACCAGTCTACCTCCTACATACTGATTTCCAAAGAGCAGCTGCACGCTGAGCTGCCAAGTGAGGCTGGGCAGTTGATACCAAGCAAAAGAATGAGTTCGGCAGAGAGTGTGCAGTGAGCAAGGTTCTTCCTCTGCCTTATATACACCTCTGCACAAAGAACAAATGTGTGAAAAAGGAGTAGGGCCATGGGGGCATATCACTAGGCAAAAAGGTTCTCTTACCTCCTCCTGATGGCTGTGCTTTGAACACCAAATTTTGAAGAAGCCGGGTCAGGTAAATCCGTGTTCCCTCTGAGCTTTGGAAGAAAGGGATATTTAGTCACATTTAGGAATGGTCTGTGCCTCGTCGATCGGGCTCTTTGATGGATCGGAGCTTCAATGGATTCATTGCTAAGCTCTTCCTCTGCAAGGGAATGGGGGGAAGGGAGGGGGGAAGAAAAAGCCAGAGAGTTGGAGGGTATATTCACTTCTTTCTTAGGTTTCCAATGGCAACAGGATATGCCACAAATGAATAGTGAGCACATTTGAGTGTTATGTATGTGAGAGAATGAGAGAGAGAGTGGAGCGGGGGTGCACAGCTGCTTAGTCCACAGTCAGTGTGGGGCATAACCCAGAAGGGCATATCAGTGATCATGGAAAGAGACAAGTGAATGTAAAAAAGAAAGGAGACAGACGGGCCTAGAGAAGCTGGTGCATGAGCCAGAGTGAAGCGGGTCTTATCTGACAGCTCAACACCTGGCACAAGGCATGGTGCAAGCACAGCCTTCAAAACATGCCCAGGTATCCACCTTTGGGTGGTACAATCACTCTTTTGGACACGGAATAGTTACTTTCTGCACCCTACATGTAGTGAGGAGGGGGCTGGAGTTACCACTCTCACCCTTCAACACATTCCTGCTCAAGCTTTGCCAAACTGTTCCCAGCCACTTCACAGGCTTCAGAAGCAATACTTCAGAGGAGCAGTTGGATTCAAGCCAGATTATTAGGCCCATATGCAAACTGTGAGAAGCATTTCTAAACAACAGAGATGCACACAGCCACAATGACAATTGCTGTGTGCATCTTCTGGGCCGTCCCACCATACGGTACCATTTGTGTTAAAGCTATGCAGTGTACTTTCAATCCCGCTTGTGAGTAACAACATAGAGATCATCCAAGGACCTGTGTAAACACTGATTTGAAACATGTAGCCCAGCATCTACTTCCCATACCATTTGGTAACATCATGCTGGAAGCCAGTACTACAGCTCTTTCCCATAGTAGAACATTCCTTCTGACAACTGGAACAATGCTGGCAGAAGCTGCAGCAGGGCTGCTGCCAACATAACCACAGATGCCCAGAGTAACTATGTGGCATGGAAGAGAGCCAACCTGCAATTGCTCCCAAAATCCTAATCAGAAAGGGGAGGGGGCAAAGGCCTTTGGAAGCGGGTGTGCAACTGCATCCTGGTGAATGTAGCAGCCGCCTCTTGCTAGGCCAGTGAAGGAAACGTAGTATGGGCAAAAGAAGCTTTGTTTGTGCTGGTAACGTACACTAAAACAAGGATGACAAGAAACAAGATGGCTACAGAAACGTAAGCGCCTAGCTTCTTTTCATACTCAATCCACAAAAAGCACTCAGCCCCATTAGAACCACACACACACAAACAACCCAAAACATCCATCACACACATACCTTCAGAGAACAATTTACAGTAAATAATCCATATTCAGAACCTGCTTCATAAAGAGCCATCCACTTTTCAAGTCTGACCAAAACTGCTTCCACTTCACCATGCTTTTTGTGATGATGGGAGCTGCTTTCTGTGTGGCTCAGTTTCATTGTGTCTCTGAGGAGAGCTTGGAAAAGTTTATCTTTGGACAATAACTCCCAGAACTTCATAACTACAGGTTTTCCATAGATATAATTGAAAAAGTAACTTTTCCAAACACTGTCTCCAAGCAAGATTGTCAGACCAGATGGTAAACAGCTTTCAAACATTGACTGCCAAAATCAAAGAAGGCTGATACACAAAATCCACTGCGAGCGGCCTCCTAGTGGCTTACCACCTCATTTGAATTGGCTGGCCATTGTGCAAAATACAACTGGCTCTCCACTTTTGTGGGATTAACTTTCACAGATTTGATGGTTTGTTAGTTTCTCCAACCCGTGCCCCCCAACCTCAATCACTTTTTTCCCTAGGGGAACGTTCCCTCTCCAATCAGGCCATGCAGTCCTTTAAAAACCCAGCTCTGATATTTGAGATTTTCCACACCTAACCCTAACAAATATGGAGGGCCAACCGTATGTACAACACTTTGATGCTGAAAATTCCATGCATTTGCCTTAGATCACCCACAACAACTTAGATCACCCACAACAACTGATAAAGATTACAATAAAACTTATATACCAACTTGGGTATACTGTGGGAGGTGGTCTGGGTACTTTGTAAGATATGAAAATGAAATGCCATGGATATCATTTGAGCTGCAAAGACCTTTTGAGATCATACAAGCTACAAAGCTTTACCGTAACCTTTTTTGTTGTTTTTGTATGCCTTCAAGTCATTTCCTATTTACTGAAACCCTAAAGCAAACCAATCACGGGGTTTTCTTGGCAAGATTTGTTCAGAGGGCGTTTGCCTTTTGCCTTCATCTGAGGGTGAGAGAGTGTGGCTTGCCTCCAGGTTACTCAGTAGGTTTCCATGGCTGAACAGAGATTCAAACTCTTGTCTCCACAGTCATAGTCCAATGCTGAAACAAGTACACCATGGTATATTGAAGGTCCTTCACTTACTAGTGATGGGTAAATCTCATAGTTTTGTTTTATTCTGACATCTGAATTTTTTAAAACCTCATGTTGTTCTCTCCCAAAAAGGGAGAAATTTGCAAATTTTGGTGAATTCTTCAAAAACAATTTGAAACTAAATTCTTCTCCATTTGTACTGGCTAAATTAGATCAAACCAGGTGGAGGTGTTCAAAGCATGGAGTGGACTATACTGTACAAACCTGCCATAAAGGCGTTAATAAGAAGGAGCTTCTCAAAAACAAAACAGAATGGTAGCCACCTTAGTTCAGCATCACTAACATGGTTCTACAAGGATTCAAACCCTGGGTCCTTTCACACTGAAGCATGAAGATTCTACTTTAAATGTCCTGACTGCATCCACAGTAATCCCGGGTTTTAAAGTTTGGGCTGGCACTAGAGTTCTTTAGCTAAGAATTCTAAATACCCCTTTTGAAGCTGCAAAACCCAGATTACATAAGATAGAACCAAGGCAATTAAAGTGGAATCATATTTGTATACTGCAAAAGGGCCCCCAGACTTTTAAAATTAGACACAGAAACATGAACAAGTCTGCAAATTCTGGTAATCTCTTACTGAAAATGAACCAAAACAAAATTTGTACCCACGCCTATCAGACAGGCTGAGTGGTATCCATATTCCGCATAATGGTGAGATTTGCCTTACGGCTTCCATAAGCCAGAAATGACTTAAAAGCACCCAGCAACAATATTTCATTTCTAGTTAAATTACAGCAGATCTTTTAGATTTTGCTTTTACATATACACAGAGGGATTCAAACCCAGATTTTAAAAATTTAAACATCGAAAGCAAAGTATCGGTTTTGCTTTCTGTCAGCACATTTCAAGTTTGAAAAATCTCATTCATATTATGAGCAAATACGGGTATTTTCATACATTCTTATCCAAAACAAACTGAAGTGAAATTCTCCCTCATCACGTTCTTCCTATCATTTTCTTCACCCTTTTCACCACTGACCTAACACTTATGTCCTCTGCTCATTCACCTTTCCCCTGTAGGATAATGGATAAGTAGCTAGGTGGGGGGTTTTGACCATTCTTCCCATTACCTTTCTACGTAAGTATCAGAGCTGGGAAAAATCCCAACCCCCATAAGACGGAAGGGGTTCTGGAGCTGGAATCTAAAGGAGTAACTTTTCCAAGACCTGGATAATATTACCAAGTTACTGTAAAATAAGGACAGTTTCACATGTGTACACTCATCACTAGAAGATTAAAACTGTGAGCAATATATGGGTGAAATAAAAAGCACAGGTTGCCTGATACTACAGACGTCACCTCAATGTCACCTTAATTAAATACAATCCTGTTTAGGGAGGACAGTTCACATATTCAGCTGCCAAGATTCAAGTACTGATCAGTGGAGCAATAACTTCACTGTGGGAATGATTCTTCCGTGTGTATTTTCATGCAAGAATACATCTGCACTAACTGTAGTGGTCTGATACCACAGTACCTGTCATGATTCCATTCCACAGAATCCTGGAAACTATAGTCGGTAGTACTTAGGCCATTTCTGCACTACACTAATGCAGAAATGGCCTTAGAATTCTCTGCTAGAGATTAGTTCAGGAGAATAGACTATAGCTGCCTAGCACGGATGGAGTACAACTGCCTAGCACAGAATTCTTAAGCAGATTGGCAAACTGCAAATCTCAGTCTGTAGAGTGGAACCATGGTGGTCAAACTGCTGTACCTATATAATGTAGACATACTTTGTGTCAGGCTACCCTTATCTGAGTCCTTAGGTGTTCTGAGTTACAGCTCCCATAATCTCCAATAATTGCCTCTGTGCTGAGTGGGCAAATGGGAGTTGTAATGTCAAATATTTGGTGGGAGTGAGGTTGAGAGAGGCTGGTGTGAATGTACAAAGTATGAGTTAAGATAAATCACTGTAATAAAATAGAAATATAAATTAACCCCTCACTAAACAAATATACCATCAACACCATATATACATGATGTAAAATTTAAGGTTCTCCCTCTGACTGACACTGACATGTACACATGCAGTACTTTGTGTATCCTTCTCACACATCACCATCACAAATTTCATATGAACACATCAAAAGACTCACACCTATTACAGACCCCACTTACAAATGCAATTTTTTTTTCATTGAGTGCTATACATTAGGCTGTATAGTCCATCACAAAACGTGTAAAGCTCTACTCTGGCTACATCTCATACAAAAATAAAACCCCGCAGATGTAATCTCAAAACATTAACCATCACACTGTGGTAGAAACATACATTTATATAAACTGGTGTGTGCACAATCATCACCATCATTTATTTATTTATATAGTGCCATTGTTGTACACGGTGCTTTACAGGTAAAATAACAACAAGCACTATATGTATTATGTGTAAAGCCAAGACTGGAGTAACAGTCAGTGGGGTGCAGCAATCATGATACATAGCACAGATGTGGAAAACACAGCTCCAGACCTCAACTCAGCCCTCATAGAGTGTACCAGCTTATCTTGGAGAAGTTGCAAACCCTTCAGATGACCTATCCTATAGGATTGCTGCAAAACTTAGGACATTGCTTTGAACTCCCTAAGAAAACAGGAAGGGTGCACGTGGAAGAAAAATAAAATATAACAAAAGCAAATGTACTAATATGCTGAAGAGCAACGGACCATGACAAGTTACAGCATATCACAGATAACACCAGAAGAAAACAGTCTCTAATGTACAGAGATATGCCTCAGCAAATACTGAACGCATAGACATAAAAATACACAAACCCACCCATACATCCTTCTAGATTCTGTACTGAATCATGGCTGCCTTCAAATTGCCTGGAAATATCTCTACCTTCCCATCTTGTTTAGCCTCACAAGGAAGTATGATAGCCAATGAATCTTTACCTTTCATTCCATTTGACCCAGTCCTGCTCTGTAGTGAATCTAGACAGTTGTTACCAGTTTGCAAAAAAAAGAAGAAAAAAAAGTTCTCCTTCTATCCCAAAGCAACTAGAGCCAGTTACATTCAAATGATAACCTGTGCTCCCAGATTAAATTCAAATGGGTTACATTCAAACAGAACCTCTGGTTCTTGCCATGCAATTTTTTTTCAGGGTTCATGGGTCAGGGGGTTACTTTGCCTACTCCCTGTGTAGGTTCATGACCAAAAAGTCAGTTCTTTATCTTAGCCTCTCCCCTTCCTGCCCATCACTTCCTGTTCTCAATGTCCACCACAATTCAGGATCTGTCTGTCCAAAGAAGAAGCATTCTTCACAGATTTAAATCCTCCTCCTTCTCTCTCTTGTCCTTCTTTCCTCTGGCAACAAAAAGGCCTAATTTGCATGCAAAGAAGAGTCTTGAGGTCCCACCAGCCCAGAGTTCTGTGAAATTGGGTGATAGTGGCACATCAGGGGACATGATTGCAAATCCTAAACACAGCAAAGTAAAGCATAAACGCAAATGGCAAGCAGACAGTCGGCAGGGAGAACCAGCAGACGTGCCCAGGTCAAAGGAGGGATGGGAAAACCAAGGGATGGATGGTTGAGGGGGCCAGAGGCAAAATGAGACTGATGTCATAGGTAGGCTTATGTAAGGCTTCCTTAATAGTTTGGGAACATGAGAGATGGTTTGCATTTTTTTTCTATGTTGTATTTCTTGTGTAAGGAAGACACTCTGAAAGACATACGGTAGAAAAGTATTATGTCGTATTATGCCGCTTTGGATTTTCCTTTCACCTTTGAGCATGTCAATAGCTGACATCTTTTTGGCTTGAGTGCAGTTACATCCTCACCTATGGCACTAGTTGTAGTTGTCCTCTGCTGTACCCCAATAGCAAACTTGAGTGCCTTCCAACCTGGGAGTGTCATTTTCTGGCATGACCTCTGTTTTCACTTTGGATTGTCTCATCAAAGAGTTTTCATGGTAAAACACATTCAAAAAGGGTTTACCATGCTTCCTTCTGTGTAGCACTAAGTGTTAACTGTGTTGCCACTGCTGTTGTCTCTGAGAAATCTTCAGTGTCACCCTCCTCCCCCCACTACTAAGCTGTCCAGTAGCTGCTCGGCATAGTTAGTCTGGCTCCTAAGCAAAATACTGTCTGACATGGGAGACCTTACCAGCAGCACTGCTACCATCTGCATAGCCTCTGTCCTCACACAATACCACCACCATGGAAAGGTAGTGCCATGGTGGGTAAAGGCACAAAGACAAACATACATTCTTAAATGGAGGACCAAATGTTTTTCCAAGTGAGCTTAGGCCACTGGGGCTATGTCACGATAAGTGTAATTTGATAATTTGCACATTCTTGCTCCATGCTGTCTCCAAAAATAGACAGACAACATTGCTCTGACATCATTATTTCTTTATCCTTAAAAAAAAAGATATCTGCTTGATTAAGAAACGCATTATATTAAAAGCTTACAGATAAAATTTATGCATTTTTGGTTGGCCTAAGAAAAGCATAGCCAATATGGACTTTGGAATCTCTCTGTTTGCAGGCATCACATCCTGTTTGAAGGGGCTGTTTCAGTTCACATCTGATTTAATGACAGGTGTTGTGTGCCATCAAGTCATATCTGCTTACGGAGACCCCAAGGTAAACCTACAATGAGATTTTCTTGGCAAGATTTGTTCAGCAGGGGTTTGCCTTTGCCTTCCTGTGAGACTGAGAGAGTCTGCCTTGCTGAAGGTCACCCAGTGGGTTGCCATGGCTGAGCAGGAATTCAAACCCTGGTCTCCAGGGTTGCAGTCCAGTGCTCAACCCACTACACCATGTTAGCCCTCGGTTTAATGATAAAGAACCATATTAAGAAAGGAGGGCAGCAGAAGCCTTGAGCTCAGCCACCAACAATTAAGAGCTAGACAGCAAACTGAGCTGGTCAGAGACTTCCCCACTATGGTGTGATGTACTTACTGGATTTCTATTTAAATCAGGGGTTAGTAATATACACCACTTGTGAGCCTATGGTCTGTGTCACACACAAGAGATACTAACTACTGCTGCCAGGGCAAGCAGGGAATGGTCAATACCTAAGGAGAATCTCCACTCCTGGAAATCTCCAAGAATGGCAGTTCTCTAAAGTAAGATGCAGGCCCTTGCTTTACTGAATGGCTGCCTTTTACAGGGCTCTTTTTAACATGTGTTTTTGAAGAGGAGGAACCAAAAAGACATTTTCAGCAGGAATACAATCCACACCAAATCCTGCCTGTCAAACTTGGTTTAGTGAAGTTACTCATTCCTGATTTAAATGATCATGACCATTTCTAAATTTGCATCCAAACATATAAATCAGCACATGCAAACTCTATTCAAATTTGTGTCCTCTTTGTGAAGCTGTGTCTCCACCTGATCAAAAAGGGGAAGCGCAAAGAGAGGAGCTAAAGAAACCTGCCAAATTTCCTGCTGTGCCAACATCCAGATTGACTCCCGTTCCCTTTAATTAAGCTTGCGAGACTCTCCCCCAGTGCCACTGCATTAACTTCAAAAGAGACACTGCCTTATGTACTTTTCTGGATGAAAAATTAGGTCTGTTAAACCAGTAGCCTCCCCTCAGCCCCAAACCCTGTTTCACCTGCATTAGCTCCCCTTTCTCACATTCTTCCATAACATCTCTTTTGCATTATGTTCCTTAAATAATGCAGACTGGAGGGGGAAGGGAGAGAATGAAAGGCAGTGCATTAGAAATCTGAAATGGTACACAGACCCAGCACCACCCAGAATGCAGCCAACACACGCGGCCAACTTCATTGGCTTGTCACTCAACCCTGACATCGCTGACAGTGACAGCTACTCCAGTTGAGAGTGCTGTGTCAGGAAGAGGGCACTTTAAGAGAGCTCTGTACTTGGCACTTCCTGCAATATGGAATAGAAGTCCTCTCTCAAGTGGAGGCCACATTGATCTGTTCGCCACTCATCTTTTCTCCATGTTGCACTGAATTTTACAGACCTGGGTAGAGTCACCTGAGCCTATTATGAGCAAAGGAGGAGACAAAGGAGCCTGATTTATCACTCTCTAAATCACAGACACCTCAACATCCTAAAGGCACTAGATATCATCTGATCTTGGAAGTTAAGCAGGGCCTGTCCTGGTTAGTACTTGGATGGGAGACTGCCAATAAATACCAGGTATTGTAGGCTGTATTTTGGAGGAAGGAATTGGCAAAACCACCTCTGAGTATTCCTTGCCTAAAATAACAATATGAAATTCACGGGGTCACCATAATTCGACAGGCAACTTGAAGTCACACAAGCACATACATAAATCACAGGTAGACAATTTGCAGCCCAGGTGACCAGAGATACTGTTTGTGTCTATAAGTGGGCAAGAAAGAATGAGAGAGAATGAACTGATAAATGTAGGAAAGAAAAAGAAGGTAAGTATGCTTCTCTTCACTATGTTCCCACATTGCTATTAAGCCTAAAAAACCCCAAAGTTTGCCCAACCCCAGCCTAAATACTGTTTTGGTCCATATTTACACTGGCACATTGTCTATAGTCCATATTTACATTGGCACATTGTCTATGTATGTGGAAATGTAACATTACTATACCAGGGCTATACCATTTGCACATAGTAGGGGTACGAAGTATACAGCCCTCCAGATGCTTTTTTGGACTACAAGTTCCAGCAGCCCTAGCTAGTATAGCAAGTGGTGAGGCATGCTGAAAATTACAGTCCAATATATCTGGATGCATATCTCAATTTATTATCTTCACTTGCTATATTTGAAGCCAATGGTTCCCAGCCTTGAGTCCCCATATCTTGTTGGACTCGAGCTCCTAAAAGGCCCAGACAACATGGCCAAAGGTGAGCTACTCTTAGCTCAACAAACATCTGGGAACCCACAGAGTGGGAACCACTGGCCTAGGTCAATGACTTTCGAACTAACTGGAAGTTTTAATTATTGTAAGCTACTGCCCGTTGACTGTGTTTTTCCAGCAAAAGGGGCAGGGATACCAATCTTTAGACTAAATAAATATAGCTGTTCTTTATGCAAGTTTTTACTACATCTGTGGATATACAGCACTGGGACAGGTGAGTTGAAGGTGATGTTTTTTCTGTGAGAAATCTTGACTCCTACCATAAGAAAATTACTATATTGATACAAGGCTACCAATCATTTCTATTAGGCTAGATTGTGGAGAAAGAGTAGTTGGGGCTCGTCTCTGTAATGAACTCCCACAAAAATTTCTGTTCCAATTAGTATAACCAACAAAACTACGTAATATGAATACAAGAGAATGAAAACGAAAATGAGCAGCCATCAACGTAGTCTGGAAGAGATTTTAGAGACCACCTTTTCATATGGCTGCCACCCAATTTTGACTGCAACTATTTTGCATCCCAGAACAGCTACAGATATCATTTTTGTGTCTAAACACATACAATGAGGAATCCCAAAAGCTGTGTGAATGTTGACAGTGAGCCATGTCCTCATAAAGGACAGCATTTTGCAAGTATTCTTGACAAACATGCAGGGGTTCCCAGAAGACAAACTGATGAGGAAAAGGTTCTCCTCAAAGGCAGAAAATTTTAAAATCACTCTTCTAGGACAAGAGCAGAGAATGTATGTTCATCAGATACTGTTGGACTACAGCTCCTATCATGCTTCACTAAGCTGGCAAAGGCTGACGGGAATTACTGTCCAGCAACATCTGGGGAGCTACATATTTCCCAGACCTAGCCTGAGATATAGAAGGCTGACCCTCAGTCCTTATAAATGACTGTGGAAGTTCCCTCTTTCATAATCTAGAACCTCTTTCATAGAACTAGAACCACTGAAGCTGAATGGTAAATTTCGTAATTCACTGCTACAAGACACAGTGATGGCTTCCAACTTGGACAGCTTTCAAATGAAATTAGACAGCTCATAGACATCAAGACCATAACTAGCTACCTGCTAGCCATGATGGCTATACACTTGACTATCAGAGGCAGTATGCCTTTGTGCATTAGGCAAATGTGAGGTGAAAGGTGCAGCTGAATTTCTGTCCTGCTGCGGGTTTCCCATATGTAACTGGTTAGCCTCTATGAAAAGAGTATTGGACTAGACAGACCCTTATTCTGATCCAGCAGGGCTCTTCTCATAACCTTATGAACCATTTCCCAGCAACCAGGAAAACAGGTGTAACATTACAAAGGACTCTTGTAATGATTCATATTTCAATTGGGGGGAATCCCAAGAGGCAGTTAACAATACATGCCTTTCATAACTTGGAAGCAATAATATACAGGTGTTTATAGATGTGTCACAGATGCAAATAAACGATTGAAAAGGTATGAAAAGTAGCTTGATTACATAATGTGTGTTAATTACATGGCCGTTGCAGCAAGCTCAGCAGAGCAACAAGCTCACAAAGCCTCTTCCATGAGCTAAGCCTTCCCTACCACCATCAAAAAATAAATAAATCAGGAAAAACAAACTGCTTGCAACACAGGAAACAAACACCCTTCCCATTTTCATGAACAAACAGTGAAAATGCTATTGTTAATTGTATCCACAAAAAAATGTGATATTTGCCAGGAAAACAAGAAGGGATGTTTTCTCATTGTGTATCAGCTTTCTACTGTGATGGCTTTAATTACTTCTTCAGTTAACACTTTCAACTTAGGGATGGGAGGATCAGACTCTTTCTGATCTGTGGTAGTTCCTTTATAAATTCATCCAGTTTCAATGTTATTCTCCATGGTATTTTTTAAATGAAAAATCTACACCAAAAATGTCTATTTAAACACATACTTTTGTGATTACCATCTCACAAATATACATTTTTGGATATATTTTGCCCTGATATACACTGCTTTTGAGGTACCAATTGCACTGCAAAATCAGGAAAACTGGAAAATTCAGGCAGTAAGTGGATTCCAATCTGTCTATTATTCCACAAGGTAAGGATCAGCTTATTTCACTTCAAAACACATACTGAATGAAACATGTACCCTTTCTGCATGTGATTTTCTTTCCCCTGAGCAATCCATAAACCTCTGCCGTGAAATCAAACCACAAAATAGTGTCTGTCTTTGATACTTAAGACAATGAAGCATACCTGCTCATGATTCTTAAAGGCACTCAATGCCTTTTTCCTTATACCCACAGGCCACTGCTCTTCCACAGGCAGAGTTTGTGACATTTACTTTTTTAGTCCCAGAAACTAGAGGTCTTTCCTCACTACACTGGGGTTTCCTTTGGGGGGGGGGGCATTTAGAATTCTCAGCCAGAGATATCTTTGGCCTCAGTAAAGTACAAACCCCAGAATTCCACAGGATGTTGAAAGCAGAACAATAGCACTACAACGGTGTAGTGCGGAAAGGCCCAAGGACAAGGAGCAATAGATTCAAACTACAGGAAAAGAGATTCCACCTAAACATTAGCAAGATTTCCTGATGGTAAGAACAGTTCAACAGTGGATCCTCTTTCTTTGGTGCTTTTTAAACACAGGTTGTATAACCATCTTCAGAATCTGGAGGGGTAAGGAGGTACTATCACAGGATAGCCCTCTCTTTTAGGAGTTGGACTGGATGACCCTTGTGGTCTCTTCCAGCTCTATGATTCTATTACTCTATGCTGTGATTCCTATGACTGCTTATTGCATGAAGACAAGCAGTTCTGAGTCACCTGACCACAAGCAAACAATTACAAGCCTTTATTGGAGTGTATTTGATAAACTTCTGAAGAACCCTGGCATTGCTGAGATTATGGACTTCTTAAAATGGGTGTTTTATATCAGACTTGGGGGACCAATGGCCCTCTAGATATTTTGCACTTCAACTCCCAGAAGCCTCAAGTAACACAGTTGTAGTCTCAAATTATCCAGCAGACCAAGTGTTCTTCAGTCCTGCTCGATAGCTGTAGATTAACTCAGGGCTAACAGCTTTTCCATACAACAATATCCACCTTGCTACAAATGACTACAAAGTTACCAAAAGTTTTGCCAAACTCTTCTCTGTTGTTTTTAGTATCAGCCTGATAGTAATGTAGGTTAGCTAAATTAACATTTGACTTACCTTTGCTAATATTTCTCTCTATGCACAGCACTTGCTGCTGATTGCTGTGTATCAAACTATTACAAAAGGTACTAAACTGAGTCAACTGGTCATTTTCTGATAATGATAATGGACTGACTCTTTCACCTACTTCATATCCTCATGAAGCTTGATTCATTCACACAGATGACTTTACAATAGGGCAAGTACTCTAAGCAAACCATAAATTATTTAGAACATAAAGGAGGGATGGACAAAGTGTAGCTCTCCAGATGTTGGGCTGACAGCTCCCATCATTCCTCACCCTTGACTATACTGGCTAGATTTCATGAAACTTACAGTCCAAAATCTGCAGGACCGTACTGTGCTCACACTGGCGTAAAGAGTGCCCCATAACAAGTGTTGTTAGTCCAGCAGACAGTTGCTTGTTGATTTGCTCCCAAACTTCCCTCTGCTACTATGGCATACAGCAATGGTTCCTGGAGGGTTTCTGGAAGACATAGTACCCAAAAAGAACTTCTCCAAGCTCTGGGGCTGGCATAAGTGAATATGCAACATCATGATAAAACCATGCCAACAGATATAAACTCCAATGAGAGACTACATCATGGAGTTTATTTGTGGTACACTTCCTGTTGACTCTCCAACACTGTTCTCTTAATGTTTCAACTCAGGGCATAAAAATCAAGCAAGTGGAGCTTTTTACATCATGTTTTCTTAATCTCAACAAAACTTCAAGATTCTTAAACCTCTACATGTTGAATTGCTGGTACCCAAGGACCAGAAATAGTTGATAGTTTTGCTCTTTCTTTCTTCCTTTCTTCCTCTTTCTTTCTTTCTTTCTTTCTTTCTTTCTTTCTTTCTTTTTCTCACCCTCACATCTTGGTTTTTTGTTTTTGGAGGTTTTTTTCCAATCTCTTTTACCCTTTTGCCAGTGTAAGGTCTCCTACACTACACCACATTGCTCACCTCCTTTTAAATCCACCCTCAGTTTAAATTCCTCATTTCTTCCACAGAGCCTTTTCTGGACTTGTCTCATTGTGGGGTTTTTTTTTTTAAAAAAGAACAGTGCCAACATCTTTTAAGTCTGAAACCAATTTGCTTGTAAACGTTGTTAATGCAAGACAAAATGCAGAAGAGAACTATTTTTAGTTCTAATCATGCCAATGCAAATTTTCCATTTGATTTACAAAGGAAATATAAACAAACACATTGTCAAGCAGGATTTTGTCTAGTAAACATGTCCTTATGTTTCATCCTTAAGTTTATATCTTCCATCTTCTGTAAAATTAAATTTACGGCCACTGGAAAGATTGTATGCAATGGCCATCTTCTGCTCTATACCTGCCTAATGGCTCTTCCATTACAGATACATTGCTTTTATTCTTGTTTGTAACGTCTTTATATTTAATAATGTAAGACAATGTTTTTGTTTTTAAAAAATGGTGGCTAATAAACTGAAATAATAACCACCCCCATATCAGATCTGAAGTAGCTCAACAGTGCCCTCCAGAGCATCTGGTAATTTGGAGCCTAGGTAGCCTGAATAAGAACATATCCTGGGCTTTGTTGCTGAAGATGTTTCTAGACCTTAATCTTTTACTTAATAACCCATCTACTTGGAACCACCTGTCTCTGTTGAGATACATTTAGAACTGTTAAATAGGTAGGCTCAACCAGTAGGTAATTTTTAATTTGCTGACAAGGCTACTGACCCCAGAAATGTTAGCCAAAACCACAGTTTGTCAGTAAGGACAATCCTGATCCCAGATTAGTAACATATGCTAACCATTTACTCTTGGCACTCATGTTCAGGCCAAATCCAAACATTTCTTCAAGGTTTCGAAACATTACCTTTTGGACTGCAGTTCCCCAAATACAGTTGGCTGTGCCAACTAAAGCAGAAATGGGCAACTGCAAAAGGGGTGGAGGGATTTATCTGGGCCCCTGGGGAACATATTGGTATGTCCAGCACAACAGGAAGTGATGTCATCTCAGTTTTGGTTTAGTTTCACATTGGGGATGGGGACAAAAATCCCATGATTTATAATAGCATTAAGCCAAAATCACCAAATAAATTAAAATGGGGAACCTGGGGGCTTCTGGAATCTTCAAGGTGTTAGCAGGCCCTACAACCCCACACTTTGATATAGTTTAATTGGTGAAATACAATTTAACAGGCAAAATATATTAATTGGCATAAATATACATTATACCCTGCTATGGCTGCAAGGCCATGCTGGATAAGAGAAAAAGGCTGGTGACATGTGTGTTGTGAACTAGGTCAGAAGAGACCTCCAGGCAAAAATCATGGGATTTTTGTCCCCATGCCCAGGAAACTCCAGTGATAATGGGTTTGCAGTTAGGCTCAGATTATTCAGCCTTTTAGACAATAGTGTCTGGAAGATTCCCACAGGATGGCTGCGTGTCTTAGCTCCTCTCTCTCTGACCAAGTGAACTTGCCTTTTGTCCCCTCAGCTGTTCAACAATTACCAAACTATCAGGACTGCCATTAGCCCTTTGTAACCTAACACTAAGACCATTAGCCCATTCTGGATCTCACTGTCCATTCTGCAAACTCTACTGTTTACTTGGTCAGAGAGCCATTAACACCCTAACCCTCCAAGCAGAAATAAGAGTAGTGAAGCCCCAGTTTTGAGCTAATCAACTTGCTGTACATCAATTGCTGGTCGCCACTCTGCTGCTCTGATTTCTGATTGTGTACTGTTCTTAGACTTACATCTAAGCCACATCGCCTCTTCACTGCTCTTCTGGATAGGTAAATATCACTCACTTCATCTTGAAAATCTCACTGTCCAACACTTTCCACCCTTTTCCTTCAGTAAGCCTTGTGTCATTGCATAACTGCATGGATGGTGTGTGTGTGATTGCAACTGCCCCAATAAAACAAGCTTATTTTGGATTTCTGGCTAGTTCTTCTCTATACTAGTACTAGTAAACATAGCTGTAAAAGATCTTGTAATGTTATCCCCCTCTCGCAAGCCTACTCTTTGAGCTAATATTTCCCAACATTTCACAGAGGTACTGGCATCGCAGGTGGACCCCTGAGTCGCCACATTTTGGAGTAACAAAGGGGCCTCAGAGGGTTGCAGTTTTCCCAACTCTGATTTAAAACGTATGTGGGGGCAGGGGCTGGAAGACCATTAAGTCCAGACTTGAAAAAATTATCTGCTTCACTACTACCTTTTGTATATTAACTTGCTAAATTTTTGAAGATAAATTATTAATAATGCCCATCTCATTCCTCATAGCAGTGTTACAATTTCACATCTGCTAACCTAATATTATGAATTATGAAACTATATTTGTTGCAAACTATTTTAAAAAACAAAACAAAGGAAAAAGGGAAAACATAAATACTTGGAAGCATATCATAGTATGCTACAACACTATAAACATGCATGATTTTTATTCCACATTGATTGGAGTCTCATAAAGTATTCTTCCTTGAGTAGCCTGTGTTAGAAGACCTTGAATCCAGATTTTGATATTCAGGGTGTTCTGAGCTTTCCAATGTTACAAAACTGTTCATTTAGCCATCAGTATTATCCCACAAACCATTTATATATGACCCAATGAAACACATACAATTTCCATTGTCAATAATTTGTTAAGTACATTAAGTCTTCTTTTGACACTTGTTCAAAACTTGAAAAAATCAGAAAAGATGTGTGAGATTTGCTCCCAATAGCTCACAGCTTCAGCACTGATCTTGCAAGGCAAACTCCAATAGCTAAAAATAAAGTCGTGTCCAATATACCCTAAACATAATTTTTGGTTGTATAAGCCCCAGCTAAATATCCAGTGCAGATAATATAACTGCAAGGCAACTTTCTAATGCAGAGGCTTTAGCCTGATTCTTAGTTTAGCATTCCATCTGTCCCTAAAGGAATCTAAATTAAAGATTTTGAAATAACCTTATATAGCAATATATTTATTATTTGAAAAATAAATCGCTTTTGTAGCAATTGGATAAATTAAAGGGGATGAGTTGCACTCAGTGTATCTGGACCAGATTTTGCACCAATACTATTTCTTGTTTAAACAGAACTGAGCTAAAATTCTTTCTACATAACTATCCATTCCTGGCTGCCTCAATCTTTCTTTATTTAGTAGGTGTGAGATGCGATTCATTACATTAGTCCTATTGTCGAACAACTAGGAGATAGTCAGGAGACTTTGTCAATTTATTGCAAATCACCCAGAGATCCTGATCTATCTCGGAACAATTTCTTTTTTGGAATTATGACTCACATAAGATTATGCTGGCTGGGGGATTCTGGGAGTTTTAATCCAAAAATAATTTGTTCTAAACTTTGCTTGCAGTAAGAAAAGAAGGATTCAGTGCTTTTAAGAATCATAAGATGAGTGCTTCCATCATACTCTTTTATTTATATATGTATATATGTGGTTGTGTATGTGTATGAAATGTTTCAATTCAAACAAAAAAAAAAGAAAAGAAAAGAAAAAGAAAAAGAAAAACAAAAGAAAGAGAAAAAGAGAAAGCGAAAGAAACAACCAAAAACAGAAAAAAGAAAGAAAAAAATTTTTTAACATTGACTTTTGATTTTCCTAACAGTGGCTATTCATTTTACTATACAAGATAACTTCATTGATTATATACCATTCATACTATTCATGCACTTCTTCAACTTAACCAAAGATATTGATTTTTAAAACCTACAGTTAACATTTTATTCTCACATTTCTACCAGAAGACGATCAAAGGTTCCAAATCTTTCAAAAAGGATAGCAATGATTTTTCTGTAATCAGTGTTGATAATTTGTCCATTCAAATTAAGTCAGTCAGGTTCAGTAGCCAGTCTGTTGGAATAATGATGTTTTTCCATTTCTAGCCATACATAAATCTTGCTGCCATGGTCATATATCGTAGTAATCTTTTGTATCTCTTCTCCACTTGGTTGTCTATCAGTCCCAGTAAAAAAAATTTCAGGTTTAAACTGAATAGTAACCTTCAAAATCTTTTGAATCAAACTATATATTTGTTTCCAAAAAATTTTAGCTTTTTCACAGGTGAACCACTTATGATAAAATTTCCCTACTTGTTTCTCATATTTCCAACATACATTAGAAACCCTTTTATGCATTCTGGCCAATTCTTCTGGACTTAAATACCACCAATACATCATTTTATAAACAATGCCCTTAAGATCATAACATAAAATATATTTCACTTCCTCTGACCTCATTTTTCCCATCTGTATATTATATCCCAAGTTCTGAGTCCATCTTTAATTTGTTCCTCTTCCAACTCAATTTTTAACAAAAGTTTATACATCTTACCAATCAAATGTTCATCATCTGTATATAACTGCATCTCAAATTCTGATTTTTCCTTTTCAAAGCTACACATTTTCTTATGCTTCCATCATACTATTAACCACTAAAGGCTGCCAGTATTTTCTGCTCCCCAGCAAATCAGTGTCTCTGACCCCTGTGAATGTGGAAAAATCATGAATAACTCTAGGCCCTCCCAAACCATATTTAGCACACACACAAAAAAGTATGATCACCATATTCAACCCACTGTGGATTCCTTTGAGGCATCAGAGTTCCTTCATAAGGCAGAAGTGGGTGGCTGGTGGGGCCTACCGACACCTCCACTGCTACCCCACACCATTTTTAATAGGGACTTACTAGCCTCAACCTCAGTTTCTCAATCTCATGAGGCTTGCAGTCCCTATTAAAAATGGCATAGGGCAGCAGCAGAGCTGGCAGCAAATAATCCATGAATAATCAAATCCACAAGCGTGAAACCCGCAAATGTCGAGGGCTGACTATAATTGCTACACCTGAAGTAGAAATACAGTATATTTTACCCTTGTGGGGGGAACTATGACCAGATGTCTTGTTTATCTGCTCAGACAGCCATCCCAGGTCTAAACTGTTGATGGACAACTCTAGGTCCCAAATTCTCCCATCACAGTATATGCACAGTATGTGTGTGTATGTGTGTGTGTGTGTGTGTGTGCGTGTGTATAAATATCTTTAAACCAGACCTGGAGTAGAGTACACTTCTAATAGTATGGGACAGCTTCAAAAAGAGGATTGTCTTCAAAGTAGGATATGTGGCAACTATAACTTTTATTTTAATGCATTTGTGTTCCAGGGAAGGAATGGCACTGGTTCAGCTGAGAAATCAAGATAAAAGCTTTAGGTCCTGGCTTTTACCAACTCGGTTCTTCACCGGACATGTCAGATGGACCAAGCTGCTTTCTGTAATGCAGTAGTTCAACTCAGGCATTCTGGGACTGCAACTCCCAGTATTCCACACTATTGGTTATGCTGGCTAGGGTTGCTGTGACAGGCAGTCCTTTAGAGAGCCACATGATTCCCATCCTTGTTACAAAACGATGGCCATCATATAGGCAGCATACATTTCATTCCCCTTGGAGTCCGAAACAGGAACTTTGCCAAGCATGCGAATAGCAAAATAGCAAAAAAGTCCAAGCTGCACCTCTTCTCTCCCTCTACCTCCCATTTACATCATTTGAGTCTGCAACTAACAGAAGATGCCATTCTGGCATGAGCTCATACATTTCTGACCAGCTGGGAACGATGTTCATGGTGAGCAACAACCAAACTGTGTAACAAATTTTGACCTATCTTCCTTTCATACTATCTGCTCGTAAAGTCAGCTGGTTTGACAACGTGTCTGTTAATACCTCCATTCTGCTATACAATGGCAGCAGGGTCATTCTTTAGTCAGGGAAAGTGCACCAACATTAAAGCCCCTCCTCTAGCATGCTGCCCTTTGTCTACTTCACATGTTATCCTGGTAGATAGCAGCCATGCCTATCTGCTTCCTTGTGAAAAATCCAGCCCCAGAGGCCACTTTTCAAGCAATGAATGGGGGAGTCCAGTTGCTTGTTTCCTTGTTCTTAATTATTTTTAGCTCAGCAACAGTGGTGCTCCATTGCCAGTGTTAAATTTGGACTGCATTTAATTAACCTTTCTAAGTGGACAATGGCCTTAACTGGCACCGCCTTTGAAGAAGGTCAACTGTAGGATGTCAGAAGGACAAATCTTTCCATGCGCAACCAGTTTTACCCCTCCCCATCTCTGTGAAAGGAAGGGGTGACTCTAAGGGGCAGGGAGACGGGAGAATTAAGCAAGCCTGTGATCTCGCCAATTCCAGCACTGACGCAATCCAAGGGTTTGTAGGGGGTTTTTTTCTTCTGAGTTTAAAGCCACTGCTTAAAGTGGCAGAACAGATTGTACAAGAGGCTCAGAATAAGGCTTCTTCTGCAGACATACAGATGCTGGCAGGTTTAGGAATCCTCCTCTGACCTCAAACTCTTAATGGGATTCTACAGATTTCGTTCAACAATGATTTATTTGTGGAAATTTTGTTCACTGAGTACAGAACTAGAGTTCTGCATTCCCCTACCTTTCACAAACTGTAACTAGACAAGCCCCCCTACTTTAACTGGTTTACGTGTGGCCTTAGGGGCTTTTGGATCTCAAGAATCTGCCATCTCTCCTTCCCTTTCTAAAACAGGAGTGGGTAATGTGCATTTCGTGGGCTTCATGCAACTCTCTAGGGCCATTTTTATGGTGGCCCACACCCCCCAAAACCTTCAGTGCTCACCTTCAGCAGCAACTGGAAACACCTCATTTGAAGCAAGCATTTTCCTTGCTTTTATTAAATGGTTTGTGTGATAGTTTACAACTGAATTTCAGACACAACTACAACAAGCCATTTAAAGGAAGCCAAGTGCTTGCCTCACTAGCACTGCTGAAATCTGGCAGTGCCAGTGAGGTATACGGGCCATACAGGTCCTGGGCAGACAAAATCAGCCACGAATCCACCAAAGCTGCCCATTGATGGTCCTATGTGACCAAATGAACATTTGAAAAAGACAACACACAGTCTCGAGCTGTGGTATCTAAAATAATGTAGAGTCACCATCTCCCCTGAGAGTGTAACATCACAGGATAAGGGCCAATCCTTTACTATAGAATAAACACACTATCTAGCCAGCTGACTCCTTCGTTAAGGTAACAGGAAAGCAAGATGGGTCAAAGCCTCCTTCTCAGTTTGGCTTTTGCTTGGGATAAACAGAATTTTGAATAAGCTGGAATTTTAGTTACCCCAGCCAGAAGTTTATCTTACTGGATAGTTACAGAATAGCAGGATATAAAGCAGCAAAGGCAAAGAGGAGTGTGCATCTGAAGATTGTTGTAATTCACCTACATTACCAGCAGTACTACAGCACTCTAAACTACAGGTCCTTCTATTATGAGGACTCCAGCTAAGCTCAGAGGAAACAGGAGTAACTGAGGGAAGCAACAGAACATATTGCACCTGCTAATCAAAAAGCACTGGTGTTCTGACCTTGGCTTCACTGCATCACTAGATATGAAGGGACTGTGGATGATACACTTGTTAGTGTGGCATAAATGCATGCACGTTAAATGAATGTGAACTATTGTGAACAGAAACTAAGTTTGTGCTCCCCTGGTTCGTCTCATCCTCATACATTTATTATTTCATGCAAATGATACTAGGGGAACACTATGGGACACTATGGGAACACATAAACACACACACACACACACACACACACACACACGAGAATGGTGAACCACTTTCAAACCATGCTTTACAATCCTGGTTTAGAAGGCAAGTACAAACTACAGTTGCTAGTTCAGATGTAACACTAAACAATGATTTGCAGTACCAAAGCTAACTGAAGTGGACTGTTTAGGGGATACAGACCTTGTAAGCACAAGTCTTATTCCCACAGCACAAATATTTGGTTTGGTGTTATTTCCTAACTAGACTAGAGTATCAGGCAAAGGAACCTCTAGTTTCCCATCTTTGCTCTCTTTCAAAGAGCTGCCTACGGAATCCATTTCATCCAGCTTAGATTTCTTTTGATCCTTTTCAAAATGCTTCTTTCTCTTTTTGAGCGCAATAGTAGTATGAACATTTTATGCATTTGACAGGCCAACCACAAAAAAGCAGCCTCTTTAAGTTAATATTTAAACACATGGTTCAATTGATTTTCTCAAGGCTGACCTCCAGCACTACCAGTTGCCTTCCTTCAGGGCTGTTCAAACTACAACCCTCTCAAACTGAAACTGTGATGAAAAGGTGGCCAAACAAGGATATCCATTTATAAACAACAGCATGAAGGAGACCCTCATAGTTTTTGACTCCCTCTGGGATGTGCATCTCACAAATAGCTTTTTCTCAGCCATGGCCAATGACCACACTGTCGGTGGAGTCTGGAAGTTGTGTTCAAACAAGTGAATTTTCCAAGCTCCATAGTGAACACCATCCAACACATCTGGAGTGTTGACAATAAACGCCTTCAGGGCAGTTTAGAAGTATAAAAAACAAACAAGACGAGCAAAAGCAAAAACTATAACAGCCAAATTCAGTACTAAAATATTATTGTAGTAAAAAAACCAGTAATATAATTGATTATAAAAAGCTATGGTGCTGCAGGAATTAGAACTGTGGGTCTGAATATGAGAAACTTGTGAGTTTCAATGTGGTATTTTCATTATGGACTGATCAGTGAGCAGTAAAGACCCCCTTTTTTTAAAATTTTCCCAGGTATTTTAATCTTAAATCCATTCAGTGCTTACTGTACTTACAGTGCTGTGTTTTGCTTCTTGTGGTTTTACTGACTGTAATTTCTATTGTTCTGTTTTAACATTTCACTTGTTCTCATTATTTAATGGCTTGATGTGTTAACCAGTCAGGGAATGTCAGTTCTTGGAACGTATACAAAGACTGGTAATTACCGAATAAATATTAAATTCATATCCAGAGTCACACTTTATGTACTGATTCTAAGCAAGCCAATGTTACACAATGCAAAATTTCATCAGAAGTTTGTTGGGACAGCTAAAAAGACTACACTAAAGAACTGTACGGGGGGAAAAAAACCACATTGGAACATATAAATATATCATTATTTGGGTCTGGTTCAAATTTCACAATGATTAAAATCAGACCAATTTCGACTTCATATGCATTTGTTCTATAGTTGTTACTGCAACGTGTTTTAATTGTAATGTAGATGGTTTTTATAGATTGTAATGTGGATTGTTTTTATCTTCTGTTGGTATCTGATGGATGTACCCTGAACTGTTTATATGCTGTTGATCATTAATGTCTGCACATAGTTTGAATGTCAGACTGTTGTCTATTTACAGCAGGGGTGGGAATTGTATAGCCCTTCAGATGCTGTCAGAATGGAAGTCCCATTAGCCCTGGCAAGCTTAGCTAATGGTAAGGAATGCGGGGACAGTAGTTCAACATTATCATCACCATCACCAATTATTTTTCCCAATAATAATTCCCAAATAATAAATGGGATTCAAATGGGATTCACTGAAAGACAATGTTAAAAATCAGCAACACAGCACTTAAATTTTAAAAAGCATTTAAAAGCCTATCACAGTCAGTTCCTGAAAGCCTGATGGAATAGGAATGTTTTTCCTTGCCAATGGAATTGGTTTCCCCCCTCCAACTGCGCCACGCCGCATCTGGTGGTGGGAGACGCCTTTGCCGGCCTCCGACGAGAGGAGACCACACAGTTACTGCGCAACAAGGGTCGCGCCGTAGGTAGAGAGGGGGTGGAGCCAGCGGGTCTCATTTTAAGGCCACATTGCCCCTTCCTCAGCCTCTTTGGACTCGTGGCATATAGGCATATGATAATATAATAGGCATATAATAAATTGCCCTAGTTCAACCTAAGCTCTGTGTGTGGACTCTTCATTTCGTGGGTTGGTCGGCAAAGATAACAAGGATGGAGCCTTCCTGGCCTCTCTACAGTGGGAGTTCAAAAGTCTAGGAGGAGCTACCATGAAGACCCACCTCTTTGTTCCCACCACAGGAGCCCAAAAGGTAGTGAAACAGAGAACGGGGCCTCTCCCAAAGATCCAGAGGCACAAACAGGTTCCTACAGGGTGATACAATCCTTCAAAAACATCTTAAGAGCCACACAATTCATACCTCAGATTTACAGATACCATATTTTCTGGTTTTATGGTTTTAACAGTTTGGTGTTATTCTGTTTTGTACACTATTTTTGACAGAACAACAACATACAAATATTTGAAATACAACTCCTGTAAAATATACGGATCTATATGCCAAAAAAAGCAGGCTATAAATTAATGTATTGTTATTATTATACAATGAGACTTGCTCTAAAGGAGTTTTCAAGGTCTTTTCCAATCTTGTACTTCCATGACTGTAAGAAGAGATGGCCAATCAATCATAACAGTTAAACAAGTTTATCAATCTGCCTAGGCACTTAGATCAGGAGTACAAATTATGTGTCCCTTCAGATGTTATTAAATCACAATGTTCAGCCACCTTCACCATTGGCTACGCTGGCTAGAGCTGCTGGGAGTTGCAATTCAGCAACATATGTGGGGCTGCGCAATCCCCACCCCTGACTCTAGATCCACAAACTCACCATTCTCTGTCTGTCATCAGAAAAACAGGTTCACTGTGTTCTCACAAAGGGCAAGGACCTTCTTGGGGTGAAGCTTCAGATCTAGAATGCCTTCCCCAGCTTGGGAGGTAAGATGAATGAAAACACTGACCTACATCAGTCTCAACTAGAAAAGACACACTGAGTAAACTGCTGTGCTGAATGACAAGGCTTATGTAAACCTTGCTGATTCATTGAGCCTACTCTAGTTGAGTATAGCAACTGGATTTAAGCCATAATATTCAAGAGGGACCAGGTCAGAATGTTCTTAATTTGCCAAAGCATTTTAGGCTGGAGACATTGTTAGGTGGTTGAATAGATCTGTTTACTGTCTCTCCATTTTATTTTAATGGTATTTATTTTTGTGTTCAGTAATAGCAATTTTTATTTTCCAGTGGTAATAGAAGAGGGGAATCTGCCAGTGGGAAAAAGGTGTACCTTATACAATTAGAAAGAAAGAAAGAGAGAGAGAGAGAGAGAGAGAAGGAAGCAAGGAAGCAAGGAAGGAAGGAAGCAACGAGGAAGCAAGGAAGGAAGGAAGGAAGGAAGGAGGATAGCCTAGCCAGCAGCTGTCCTTAACAGTACCTAGTGATTCTTCTGGAAGGATTGGAGGGTCCTTTCAGTGACGGCACCCACTGTTTGGCATCCAAGAAGCAGGAACTCTGGAAAGGTGGTACACTGAAGGGCAGAAATGGTCTTCAGCTTCAAACCGTGGCTGAAACTATTACTTGTTTGGAAAGACATTCCCTGGCTGGCTAATTAGTCCCACTGCTCTCTCACTCCGTGTTGATTGTTGGCCTTTATTAATTATGGATTATTATTAAGTGATTTAAACTATTTGCTCTTAAATCATATCACAGACATATTTTTAATGCTCTCTTCTTGGAGATTACAGAATATCAAGTGGTACACAAATAGTACATATAAAACAACATAAAACAATTATAGTACATGCTTTTAAAAACTTTCCCCTCCTCTTAGGAATGTGATCATCCAGTGACTTTGGAAAGGCAAGACACAACCTGGAGCAGAGCTTGGAGACATTATTTCTTTTTCAGCTACAACCCAGGTTCTGAGAGTTGGGGTCCAAGAAAAGAACTGTTATAGGTTTTTCTTTTTAAGAATTGTTTTAGTTCATTTTTAAATGTTTTTATTTATTTTTTTTATTTAATGTTTCAGATGTTTTTTGTTGCACCATAGTTCAGAGGCCCGATGGGCTGAGAGGTGATAGACAAATGCTTTAAGTAAGGAAAGAAAGAAATAGTAAATTTTTTCAAGCTCTGTGTTCAACTGTGATTGAGATGAGGCAGAAATTGACAAAGACACCTGGATCCCTCTCAGACAAGATCTGAAGGTGCTGGCAGCTCCCTTATATATCAGATAGGGAGAGCAGAGTCTGTCAGTGAGAATTTAAGCTGTGAAGCCCCTATCTATGCTCTACTGTAAATTACATAAATATTACACCCTAAACCTACAATGACTCATTCTAAAGGAAACCCAGTCAAATCTAGGTAAGCTCTATAACCCTTGGAAACTTCAGCCGCTCACTGATTTGGGGTGTATGTAACATGAACTACAATAATAATGTGCCTAATATGGAAGCCCAGGCTAATTTTGGAATATGTATTTACCACTCATGGAAGAGAACACCTAACTAAACGGAAACAGGTACGTTTGAGATGGGGGGGAAGATGAAGAGTTTGGCAATCACACACTTTGTATTCCAGTTTTCTGTTGTTTTATCCTGCCTTTGACCAGAGCTGCAATATGTTACTTTTTGGACCACAGCTCCCCAAATCAAATCCCATATGGGGAGCTGTAGTCCACAAAAGGACAGGTCACTTACCTGTAACTGTAGTTCTTCAGGGAGTCATCTGTGATCCAATGGGTCGTCATGCATGAGTCACCAAGGCCACAAAGAAACTGTAACACTTCCATACTCTACTTCTGAACACATTTCAGCTCTCACGCCACACAGCCTGCCTTCTGTTATCTTCTCTCACAGGGAGAATGGAAATGTGTTCTAAAACATAAGCTTGAAAAAGCTTTTGAACATATTTTCACGTCTCCCAAAAAGCCCTCTCTTCTTTAATTAATCCGATCCCCAACCCAGCTCTCCCATTCATGCTTTGGGCCTCTTCTAACCCTTCCATCCACTGTTTGCATCCACACTTCTCTGCCTGTTTATTTCAAATGACCTGCACGGCTATTTCAGGCCTCTTCTTAAACAAGAGCGAGTCCCTGATTGCCATTCAAGATGGATTCTCATTACTCCGAAGTGTCCCTCTAGGAGACACATTAAATAGTCCACGAGGTTAACTTAATCCAGCTGATTCTGTGTGGTCTCGGCCCGAATTCCCGATTAAATTAACATCCTTGAATCTTAATTAGCGTGTGAGGCAGAGGTTGCCTTAATAACGGAGATAATAATGCACAATGTTAAAAATAATCAAGCTGTGCCCTTCGTACATCACACATGCAAATCCCTTTCAGAGAGAGAGAAGTTGCAAAGGGCAGCACCAACTGAGAAGAGAGGGTGTGTTGGGCTGAGGAAGCGCGAGCGGCTATGTGGCTAAATTACTAAATTATATGGGGAACCGCTTGGTTGTTTCAATGCCTATCATCATCCACAGCGGTACATGACTGGTAGGACTGCATGGAACATTCTCAGTCAAAGATTTTTGGCACATTTGATGCCCCACCAAAAAATATATATATCTGAAAACACAGAAAAGAATTCTGGAAGGTAGGGAGGAGACGTTTACTTACTAGTCACATGTATCTCCTGCTTCCCCTTTCCCATATACGGCTCAAGGCTCCCTTCCTCCCCACTTTCTTTTCACAACATCCCTGTAAAGGTGATAAATTTGAGAGGAGATGAAAGGCCTAAGAACAACCACTTTCAAAAGAACAACCATTGTAAGGTGCAATGTACACTTGAACCTGGACACCTCAAAACCAAGTCCAACATACTAACTGCTTCAGTCTCATACCCTGCAACTGTCCCAATTTGGCAGGGACAGGGCTGACTGATCCCCTGCCATCCACTTATTCAGATGCTTTAAAATATCCCAGTTTCTCTCTCCTCCTCCTGCTGAATTGAAAGTGCAAATAATTAATGTGCCATCAAAATGGAAAAGAGAAAAGAAAAGAAAGCAGAAACTTGCCTTTTGCTGTAAACTTAGGCAAAAGTGAACTGCTGCAGCCTCTCTTAGGCTATTTCCATACCAGGCTTCTAAAACGGTGTACAGCGACCTCTAACGGAGGTCTTCTACACCGTAGAGTGGACTGGTGTGGACTACTTTTCGTAGTTCTACACCAGAATCCACTCAGGAGCAGCTGGAACTAGCCGGGCTGCGTGTTTTTTAAAAACCTCTTTTTAGAGGTTTTTAAAAAGCACGGAGCACGCAGCTCCGTGCCGCTCCGTCACCTGGCTCCAAAGTGGATTTGCAGGCGTGCGCAAGTGCGTGCCTGCAGATCTGCCGGGGGCAGGCTTCCGGCTGGCGAGCTTCTCCAGTTGGTGGAGAGTGGAGAGCCTCCACCAACCGGAAGCTGCCATCTGGGATGCCAGAGGAGTGTGGAGCAGCGAGCTCGCACTGCTCCGCGTGGCGACGGACTTACCCGGCTGCGGGTAAACTCCGTTTTAGCGTGTTTTCGCCCGTTCCCCCCCCCCACATGTGAAAAGGGCCATAGCCTGTATGTTCTTCCTCATTAGTAATTTTTGCCAGAGATGTAGACTTGAGTTGATGGACTCGGACTGAAGTTGGACTTAAGTCACTTCACTGACTCGTCTCAGACTTGACTTGGCAATAAATGATGCACTGATTCCACTCAAGGCTTATATATTTTTAGTGATTGACTTGCTGCCCTTGGTTCAGTAACATAATATATTCATCCAGAAGCCTAAGAACTTGGTGGTGGGACAATCTTGTCCCAAATGTCAGGCATTTTGAAAACTTGTGGGTGAATACACCCCTCTCCTAAATAATGTTACATGAGCATGCCATGCCACTGTAAAGGGAGGGAGGAATATACCCATGGTGGAACAGGCACCTTTTAAAAAGACCCATCATCCTCTGAAAGTAAATTATATTAATGCACACATGTGCACGTGCACGTACACACACATACACACACACACGGACCAGACAAAGCTATCAAGACTTTCCCTGCACCACCTTTCCTGGAGAGAAAGAAGTCTGCAAAGCTGGAGAAGGGACTTTTAATCCAGGAATAGTAATCCAAAAAAGTAACTTCTCCAGACCCTGTCCTAAATAAATATGAAACCTCATACACTTAATGTGCAGAACAAGACTGTCTCAGAGGGATATAAATTGCTGCAAGGGGAGCCCTCATCTTCCCCCCAACCCTCTTCTGCAATCTAGTTTTCTTATGTGCAACAAACAGGTCACAAGATGAAAGCTTCTTGACTCCCTCCCCCCTCCCCATTGCACCACTTTCTTATATCTTGCTGGCCCCAGGAAGAATGACAATAAGTTTGACAAGTTGAGCTATCAGCATTTGCTTTGATTTCATTAAAGATAGGAACATTTCAAGACCTTTCCTCACCCCCTCATCCATTAGCCTACTGGGATCACAAATTTTTGATAACTAGTGCATTAAAAGTGTCCCAAAAGTCTGCAACCAAAGCATTGGACTGGTAACTCAAAAGAATGTGTAACATTCAGTGTGCAAGTCTACCCACATACTAGCACACATACAAAACTCAAGACTCTCTAAGCTAGCATGACCAGTGGCCATTCTGACTGGGAAGTTCTAGGAAGAGTCCAAAACAAAAGAAAAAAAGGAACTCTTCCAAAGAACCACACAAGCACCCCACTGCTTTTTGACTTCCCTTTCTCTTCTAGAATTGCTAATTCACAGTGTTACAGGGGCAGTAGAAGCTGCAGCTTTTCAGATCTCCTTCTCAAGATCTAAACTCTATGAAGCTGTCCCCAATTTGATGCTTTCCAGATGTGTTGGGCTACATCTCCTATACTGAAAATCATGGAACTTTAGTCCCACAGTATCTGAAGCACAGCAGGTTGGGCGAGAAGGCTTTAAACTGAGCACCCCTATTTTTCTTTAATTATGTATTTTTTTTCTCATTAGATTAACAACCAAGGCTGTCCCAGGGCATTTTGTCATGAGCCAGGCTGCGCATGCTGCCGATTCAGACTTGGACTCCGATTTAGACTTGGACTCCCAGCCGGAGGAGGAGGGGGCTCCTTCAGAGTCGAGGGAGGAGTCTGCCAGCGACCCCACAGCTGTCCCGGGCACGGATCCCGAGCTAGTACCTGTAGCAGATGTTTGTGCTCCAGAGGCGGAGGCTAGTGCTTCTGACTCAACAGAGGCTGGTGTTTCTGACTCCAGCCCGGAGTTTGCAGCAGACCCTCCCCCCACGTTCCTCCAGAGGCGGCTGGAGAAGGGGGTGGTTCGGAGGTCTCCGTGGCTGCGGGAGAAGCATCTGATGAATCGGCCCTGAAGTCTTGAGGGGCTCCAGCTGTGAGCTGGGCCAACGGACATTTGATCAGCCCCAGCTGGGCTAAAGACTGTATACTTAAGACAGATGCTGTTGGAGTTGGGCACGGGGCAACAACCGTCTACCAACCGGGAATCTGCGTCCTGTGTCATGGGCTTTCTGTTCCAGGCTAAATCTTGCTGTTTGAGTTTTCTGCCCCTGGGACTTGGATGTTTGTTTTGGTGACGTAACCTCTTAATTTATTTATTACTAAAGCCATAAACTCAGCTCCTGCTTCTGTGTCTGCTTAGCCGCCGCCTGACAGTGACATTTTGCTGCCTAAAGGCAAAGGAAAGATGACACCCTTCCTCCATTGCTGCATACTGAAGCCAACTGGACTGGCAGTTGACGCTTCAACCTACTATGCAAGGCAGTAGACTAGTTAGGACAGTCCAGCTATGTGGCACACCCAGATCTGTCCTCAAAAAGAAGGTAATGGATGGCAGCAGAGGAAGAATAGCCAGAAAGGGCTACTGATGAACCCAGCATTTGCTGCCTGAGGATGGAGATTCACTCTGCCTAACGGTAGTGCCAGCCCTTTTTTCAGCTGATTTTGACAACTCAGCCACCGAGACACATTGGCTCCTCCCTACCAAGGTTAATCTTCTTGTATTAGTAGGGATGAGACAGTTGACCCCCACTCACCTCAGATAAAATCAGAAATAATCCAAATCGTTAAAAACAATCAGAATTTCTTTTCTGAGCTATTCCCAAGGCTTATGATATTCATCCACCCTGCCTGTCTGACATTTACCTTCCCTAAAATGCACTCCTGTTTTCTAAGGCTGTAGGCTGTTCCTGGACAAAAAAAAAAAAACTTTCTCCAGTCGTTAATAGTGGGTGGACTTTTACCCCCCAAGTCCCCAGTTCTTTCAGCCATCTCTCTTCAAATGAACCATCTTACAACACAACACAGAAACATCACTGGGAAAACTAGGGCTGGAGGTCAAAAGCCCAGCCTGTACATTGAAGCAATTGAAGTTTCTGTCATGGGCCTGACTTTATAAAGAATGCAGACCCTTAAAATTATGCAATTTCCTTTAACAAAAAGTTCCTGGAAACACATTAAGAATCATGCCACCCTGCACAGCTGTCTTTTTTGGTGTGTTTTTCCCCCCACTACTTCAGATTTCACAGGCGCACCTATTCAAAGGAAGTATAAACTGGATTTTAGTCCACCTCAGACTTTAATCTAAGCTGAAACAAAAATGGCAGGCTTTTAATGTTCATCTCTCCTCTCTCAGGGAAGTTTTACTGAACCCCCAAAGTATTCCGAGGCCTAAACCTGACAAACTTTGCTTGGCATCTCTGCTAATTACCCTCTTCTTAGTTCTCCGTTACCTCAAGCCTTATTCTCCATTTGTTCTTCTTTCCAGTCTCTCTTTTCAGCCCCTTGCCCATACTGACCCTTTTTTTGGGGGGGGCATCTTGTCTTTGGCTTCCTTATCCTTCAGTTTCTCTACAACCCAGCCTCTTCCCAGTCATCAGTTTGACTGATGCTAGATAAATGGACAACTTTCCCATTCCTCACAGTAGCTGGACTCCAGTATTCTTTGTCCCCTGCGTAACTAAGCATTCCAAATCATCAGACCACCCCAGCCAATTAGGCTTCACCACCATAAATGAAACACCTCCATACCTTTGGGTATTTTAGATAACGTTAGTAATAATCAAGGGCATCTCTCACAGGGATATGGAATCTGGAACAAATATTCAGGGATGTTTTCTGTGATGTTCTATTTCTTCAGCCTCTTTCTTTCTTTAAATACAGCTGCTTCTTACAAACATATAGATTTAATTCAAGCAATAAGTCCAGGATGATGCGCAGCTCACTTTCATTAGGGATGTTTCTCATTAACATGAAGCTTTCCCTTGAGGAACAATTGGTCAGCCTTCCCAACTACCTTCTAGATGTGTTGGGCTGCTAACTGGCCATACTGGTTATGGGAGCTGTGGTCCAACACATTTAGAGAGCACCAGACTGGAGAAGACCGTAATATGTAATAAAAGGTAAATGAGCAAGTGTGAGCTTCTTTTCTCAGCATATTAAGACTCTACATTGCTTTTGTAGATTTTAACTGGAAATCCCTTGAGGGTTTTTTTGTTTGTTTGTTTAGGAAAAAAGCATTGATGATATGTTAATCATAATTCTCATCACCATCATCATCATTAACACAAAACCTTCCCTACTTACAAAGTTAATTTTGTACCTTTTCACAATATTGATGCCCTGTTCAGGCTAATATTATGCCTATTTTACAGACTGGAGATAGAAGGCAGAAGACTGTAGGTTCCTCAAGACAACAATGATGTCAGCAATTAGAAACAACAACTTATCAGGGACATGAACTTATCACATTTATCTGGACCACACTAGGTTTGAAAACTGGAGACTAGATAAAAGTAATTCAGGTTACTGTAATTCGAGCAAAGCATCAGCTTAAAGAAAGATGTTGTCCTAGTTCTTGGTGACAAGGTAGGGCAGATTTTCCTATCTAAAGCAAAAAAGAAGAGAGTTGTGGTAGCTTAGCCAACCACTGCTGCTACCCTGGGCTCCCTTTCCAGCACCTGGATCAGAACTAGGGGCCACCACTGTCATTATTCACAATGCCCTATGGCAACTTTACAATGATCATAGTAGCAGCCAGACAGCACTCAGTGGAGTATCACTACCTTCATCCATCTCTTCTGTAGCCAGTAAACCCACTGACTTCCACATCTGGCCAGAAATAAGCAGGAAAAAGAGAAGATGAAGAGGAGCTACTGCCACCATGGAAAGCTCCCTGACTAGCGCACTGTATGTCACCAGCAGCCTCAAGTTTGTTTCTAGAGCTATCTCCTAACCACAGTCCTGCCCTCTATGATTTTGCCATCTAACGCACCTCATGTGTGGGACCAAGCAGCTTTCCATCAATGCCAGTTTAACATGTAGACATTAGGACCATTAAGGAACAGAATGGACCACAGTACCTTTCTCTCCTCCTTTGGTAGGCAAATTAACCTTACGGTTTTAGGATTAAAAAAGAAAACCTGTAAATTGTTGTAAATTATGAAATATTCTCTGACCCCACCAAAAACAGCAGCAACAACAACCAGATCAAACGTACTAAGGGGAAGGGTTAAGGTCAGAATACAGTGTACACTTCTTGGGACCATCCTACTGATGATCACATCATGTCATTTATGCTTTGCTGCATAATGGCTCACAAAAAACAGTATGCAACACTTTTTCGTCCCACCATTTGCTGGATTTAAAAAAAAAAAAAACCCAACTAGCAGCAAAAAGTTGTTGGGATATTTATTTGTCCCAGCTGTTTTTACTTGTTTGTTTATTCACAAAAGAACAGAACAAAACAAACTTTGTAAATGACAGGTGGCTGAATTTTGGGGAAATAATTTACACATCTACGCTATGGGCTAGTTTTTTTGAAGACTCTGTTAATGAAACATGACACTAGGAAATCAAAATGTTCTGTCCTGGTACATTAGGGTTAAAGCACTACTATGACAGTATCCAGGTGGTGAGGCACAGACTGTCACTTAAGCTAAGGAAAAATAAGTCTTACCTCTCAATAGCAAAAAGATGCTCTAGAAAGTGAGGTGCCCAGGAGGAGAGCTGAAAGAAAGACCACTATTTTGTGCATGGATGGCATCTTGGGACTCAAAGTCCATGAGAACAGGAAGGGAGTGATGACAACAATGATGAATCAGACCAGTTTAGAAAGTGGGCTCACTATGTGAATTGCTCTGTTTTAATTTATGCTGTAAACCATCTTGAATCCCATTCAGGAGAAAAGCAAAAAAAAAAAAGAATAAGTCCCAAACCAGCCCAGGCAGGTGATTCTGACGTCATATTCACTCTGAGGCCCTTTCCGCACACAGTTATTAAGGCAGGCCAATGTGTCTTGCCACAGAGGTCTTCTGCACGTTGGAGCGGACTAGGTTTGGTTTATTTACCTTCATTCCGCACGTAATTCTGACTAAATGCACCCCCATGTGGTGGTAAAGCACACTATTTGAAAACCAGAAGAAATCAGTTTTCCAATTTTCCAGATCGATCCGATTCGTATGTTCACAGTGGTGCAGACATGTACATTCGCACCAATGCGAATTGGTGGTCAGGGAGGGGCTCATGGAAGGGGCCAGGGGGTAGTATAAACTTTCGAAAATATGCACGTATGCAATTACGTACTAAACCATGCAAAAAAGGGGGGGCCAATCACAGCCAACGGGGGGGTGAGGGGAGTAGCGGAAGTGTCCACGGCGGAGGCAGTGTGGATTCATGAACTTGCACTCCTCTGAATCAGAATAGAACATATGCAGTAGCTGTGCGGAAGGAAATGAGGGAAAGTCTGCCTTGTTTCGAGCCCAGAAAATCCGGTAAGAAACGGCACGAACCGATTCACCAGCCTCGTGCAGAATGGGCCTGAGTTTCAGGCTCAACTTTTATAGGGAATATTAAGTTTCTGTATCTCGTCCCCAAACCAAGCCCAGCACCTTGGTATGTCCCTTAAAGTTTGGACTGAATTATGGAGCCACTTCACCACCCCATTGACATCAGAACCACCAGCACAGAACAGACAAGATGCAGAGTTCCATGAACAGAACTCCCACTGTTGTTGCTCCAGCCCAAAACTTTCATCCACTCATTCATTCATTCATTCATTCACTCATTCTTTTTTGTTGATTGACACAAAGAGCTGGATTGCATCTAATGCTTCTCCTATTCCACCCATGTACAGAGATCAGTTTGACTGGCTGTCAAATTTTACTACAATACAGGTAATAGGACAAAATCCTACCACACACTTTGATGCAGCAGACCAGTGTGGGAGATGCACAATGGGCTTATTGGATTCTGGGGAGGGAGACAGCAAAAGGGAGCTGCTTGCTATGCCCCACATATAGGATTTGCCATTCTGCCACATTGCAGGGCCAGCCTGGCCATTCAATGTTACAATGGCAAAAGTTGTCATGGGGGCTGAAGCAGCAAAACACAGAGAAAGACATTATCCCAGTGTATTTTGTCTACTCCAAGAGGAATGGGGATCACAGTAGACTAAGGATGGAATGTTGGTTTAAATTAGAGAAATAAAATGAACACACACACACACACACACACTTCAAAGTAGAAGAAGAAAATTCAGAACTTGAAAAAAATACCTTTTGAACTATAACTCACAGAATGTTTCAGGCAGCATGGCCACTCGCCATGATGACTTTAGGATTTGTACTCCAAAAGGATCTATTCCAAGCTCTAGAAAAATCAGGACAGCAGATTATAGTTCTTTCTAATCTCATCTGTTTTGGTCCTTACAGTCACAAGAGAAATGAAGAGAATTGCTCAGTTATCTTTCTTATCAGCCTCACGGCCTTTTATGTTCATCTTTATCCAAGCTGAAATGGCCAAAGGTCTTGCAAAGCAGGGTGGATAGAGGAGCATCAGTGGAGCATCACATCATCACATGTGATGCCTGCACATTTTGTACCTGTTTCCAGAGCAGTGATCTCAGTGTTTTGCTTTCATGTGCCACAGACCTTTGCTCCTAATAAGAAGGAAAGGAACAAAAATAAAACTCCAAGTGCTGCACTATCTGTGCAGGATATGGAAATGAAAGTGTGTCTCTGGCACCTCTGGAGTGTTGCCTCACACCTTGGTATGCGCCAGCACAGCTTTGCTGCTTGCAGGAACACATGAGGAAGCTTGCTTATTAAGGTGCCAAGGCACATAGGGACAAAGTAGGCATGGAGATGATGCCGCTTGGCTCATCTATGATGGCCAAAGTGTTAGGGCAGGTCTGACAAACTCCACCCCAGCTTCACTATAACCATTCTGTCTGCAAGAGCAATAATCTTCCCACCCAGCCTCTTCTCCTAGCCTCTGAATGCCTAGGGCTGCTCAGTCAGCAGTAAGGAGATCGGCAACCTAAACTGAAGCTCTTTAATATAAGCACAAAAAATTCATTTGGCTTCAAGGAACCAGAATCAAGGTCCACAGTGCTACCAGCTCATTTTACAAGTTAATAGTAAGAGGGGACCCTAGAATATACAAACCCATCTCCCTATCCACCCGAACAAAAAGAAAAAGGGAAAACTCAAACTAATTCTTGACTTGTGGGGTGACAAAACTATTATTTTCTTTGCAACCTCCCTTTTATTCATAGCTGCTTCTCAAGAAAAGCTGTATTTCTCGGGGAGTGGGGCAGAAACATTTCTCTGCTTCCTCACCCTGAAGGGACAACAGCCTCTGAGGTGGGCAACAAGTGCCAATGGTTATTATTACTGCATATTAAAGGACATGCTGCTCAAACATGCAAAACTAAAAATAGAAATGAACAGAAGCACAATCCAGAGGGAGAATTCAAGCCATAATGTGTAATTATTTTCTTGCAGATTTTATGGGAGAATTTGGAGAGTGGTGGGTGTTTTTAAAAAAAGGCATTTTAAACATGATTTTTAAGAAATGATCCATAAAAACAAAAACAAAAAATACCTTAAAAAATATACAAACCTCTTATCAGAAGCTGCAGACAGCCAGACCAAACCCAATCAAGCCTTCTAATGCCTCCAAAATACTTCCAGAACGTCAAGATGCATGGGTAAAAAGGTGAGACATGGAAACATGGTTTTTAGAATGGCTTACAGCTGACTAGACAGGCTAGTGAAACTCTTAACTTTTCTTCCCAGTTCTCAGATAGTTTTCTCTAATATCACCATTAATACCCTGGTCTTTTTCTCTAGGAAGAGAGTAGCCACCAAGAAGGTCCTCTCCTATGCTCTCACCAGATGCACCAACTTTCAGCTCCTGTCTACCGTCCCTCTCTTTAAAGTGGACACATATTAAAAGAACAAAAGATGGTCCAGATCTCCATAAAATTTGTACATGTTGATTTACATGTAAATCTCCATTTTCAGAAATTATTACTATCACTTAAATAGCAACGCAATACATCTTGGGGAAGATTGTGTGCCCACTCAGTCTAACTGTCTGAGTGGTAACTACTAATGCACATCTTCAAAACCCCCAGCCTACTTTCTTACAGTGCTTTCTCTTTTAATTGGACTTAGAACGGGAAACCATTAAAGTAGAATGGAAGATCTCAGAATCATAGAGTCAAAGAGCTGGAAGAGACTACAAGGGCCATCAAGTCCAGCCCCCTAAAAGAGAAGGCGATCCTGAGATAATACGTCCTTATCGCTGGAGATTCTGAAGATGAATGATCATTCCTCACACCCAAGCAAATCTCAACATTTCCTTTAGCTTATACACAGCATGAATGAGGAATGTGTGGCCCTCTGAACATTGCTGAACAGCAACACGCATCAATCCTCATTACATGCTATGAAGACTACAAATTCTAGGGATAATGGGAGATGTAGTCACAATTGTCATCTGGAAGGCCAGACACTCCCCATTCCTGCCTTAGAAACAACAAGCTTAGCAATATTTGAAAACCACCATGAAAGTTAAAGAGACCCCTCAGGTTAATTGCCCTACTAACATCATCCTTTGCTTTACTTGCAACTTGGATGCGGTACTTTTCCAATTTTAACTAAGGCTCTTTGCTCTGCTACCATTTTAATTATCTAGCTTGTCCACCAAGAAATTTCCAGCTGTCCATAATTCTTGGGAGGAGGATTGAAAGCAACCATGCTGAGCTTGGCTCTCCTAGAGCTCCAACAAATCCATTTCTCCAATCTGCCTCTCTGTTTTTTCTTCCTCTCCCCCCTACCAACCTTTAACTAATCCTGTTGAGCCATTTTGAACTTGCTTCAGGTAAAAGAACAAAATGCGGCTGGTGCCTTGAGGGTCTTTCATGACCTTGTGTAGCTCAAGATAAAGGTCTGAGATTTCAAAAATTACAGGGGGAGCTCAACCTCACTTGTCCATAATAGGGATAAAAGCAAGACAAACAGATACAAAGGCCAGCTGGCCGCAAGGTCACATGTGGGTGTCAGGAGAGAGGCAGTAAGCATGTTTTCCCCCTTTAATGTGTGTGTGTGTGTGTGTGTGTGTGTGTAGTATACGTACATCTACATGCATGTGTATGTATTTTTTCCCCTTGGGTTTGCACTCACCTCTCTACCAAAAAATAATGACATTTAAAAAACCTTAAAAGCAAGTATAGTGAAAACAAATTAAAAACACCACAGTACAAGAGATGGCCAGTTTCCAATCAGTCAGACATCCCCCAACCGCTGGCCAACTTACAGTCCAAAGGTTGCTGATAAATAAAAAGGTCTTTCACTGCCAGGGGAAAGACAAGAAAGAGAAGACCAGTCTCTCCTTCCTTGGCAGAATGTTCCAGATCCTGGAGCCGTGTAGAGGAAAATCTCTCATGTTTCCAACAAACATACCCTCCAATTGTCCTGATTTGGTAGAGACAGAGCTAATTAATCTTCTCTCAGCCCACTTTTTCAGCTGCTTTTAACACGTCCCAGTTTCTCTCTCTTCCTTCCACTTTCCTCCTTTGCCCTCAGCTTGCTTCAATTGCTGCAAACTGAGTTCATAGTGGGAAAGCAGTTTGGACAGATTTTTTCATTATTATTATTAAAGTTTACATTAGAACTAAAAGAAGATACCCCCCTTCCCCACTTCCATCTTTTTTCCCAATTGAATCTGCTTATTTATCCTCATACATACACATTTAAACTACATATTTAAACATAACAATAGTCTTACTTTGTTTGTTACATCTGACTTTAAACCACTGCTACTTATTACTTGTCTTATACAATATTGCTTCACTTCAATTTCATTGTTACTTTCTTCTTATTTCTATATTATTTCTTTATCCAATTCAGTACTTCTTTCAATTCTCTTTCAAAATTCTGTATAGACTTATTTCTTAATAAACATGTTAATTTTTCTGTTTCTACCATATCCATTACCTTAAATTTCCATTTTTTTATATCTACATATTCTCTTCTTTTCCAATATTGCACATATGTCAATCTGGCAGCAGTTATCATATATAACAATATCTTTTGATGACATCTTATTTCTCTAGGCTGCCCTAACATATTTAACAAACAAAACTCTGGCTTCATTACAAACTTAAAACCATAAATTCTTTGGATTTCATCATGAATTTCCTTCCAAACTTTCCTTGCTATCTTACAGGTCCACCACATATGAAAAAAGGATCCCACCTTCTCGTCACATTTCCAACATTTTACATTCCCATTTTTAGTTATTTTTTGCAATCTTCCAGGTGTCATATGCCATCTATATAACATTTTATAAAAAATTTCTCTCAGTTTTAAATTTGGTGTAAATTTTATATCCGTTTTCCATGCCTTCACCCATGCAGTCTGGACAGATTTAACTGTGGGGGGAGGAGAGAGGACACCTTTGGAAAGGAAAGGAAAGGAAAGGAAAGGAAAGGAAAGGAAAGGAAAGGAAGGAGGCAGACTATTGACTTTCCTTGTAGGCTCAGGCAAAGACGAACTGTTGCAGCTTGTCTTAGCTTGTGTGTTCCTCCTCATTAATAACCTTTTTACAGCTTGCCCACACACTGATTTTGCTTGGCCACATATGTCCCAGTTTTCATTTGTGAAGTGTTCAAAGGTATGCACCAAATGTTCCTCTAAATGTGGCAAAACCAAGAAAAGGACCTCTCCCAGAAATTTCAAAATCCAGGCAGGTCTGTGTAGGAACACACAGTCCTTCAGACTGCCTCAGTGCAAGCTTTATATGCCTTCAAAGGTCATAACCACCACTTTGCAGTGGCCAGAAACAAGAGTAGGAGCCACTGAAGTTGCTGTAACAAGGGAATCATATGCTAGAATGCTACCTAGCCATAGCATTCTGGAGTTTTGGGACCAGCTGAAAAAATATCCCAAACATGGTAACAGTAGTCCAAATGAATGGGGCATAATCATCAGAACTGACATCTCAAACAAAATACAAATAGATTTCAGAGGCAAAGGAACACATCCCATCAATGTAAGAGAGATAGATCATAAAAGAAAGGTAGACACTGACCTTTATTACTACCAATATTTAATGTCACACTTTTTTAAGAATAGTCGTTAATACTACAGCTCCTCAAATCAGTTCATTCACTCTTTAGAACCAAGCACAGCTAAAAATATCAACATACAACCATCATTTCAGCAGCTTGGCAGTCATGAGGTCAAAAGGACAGTGGCCAAGAGTAAAAGCTCAAGTTTTTGTACTTCATTTTTCCTTCTTACATTCTAGCACACATCAGGCTGTGCTGGGCGTGTGCTAGAATATGTATGCCATATACTCCTCAGTCCTGCTGTAGAGAGAATAAGCTTGGTAATATTTGAAAGTCACCACTGTCATTGCAAGGGTGCAGTGTGCTAACCCACTAAAGCTATTAATTTCCCCCTTTTCTGTCCCATGAGCTCTCTCCCCAGAGCAATGTACAACAAAACAAGAAAACATTCTGATGTAACATTTCTGAAAACAATTTTAAGAACCAAATTTAAAAATCAAAATTCTTTGAAAACAATTCAAAAATACCTTTTAAAAATTCAACTTTAAAGACTGAAGGCCACATGAAATGATACAGTTTTGGCTGCCGCATAAAACTCAGCAGGGATAGAACCAGACTGACTTGCTTTGGGAGAGATTTTCAACCACTGAGGGGCTACTACAGAAAAAGTCTTGTCTGCTTTACCCACCAACTAGTCTTTTGGGCTGATGAAACATGCAGCAACAAGTGCACTAAACAATAATGTATGGTCTAAGAATCAACCTCACTTTTTTTTTTACACATATCAGAAGATGTGTTTTTTCCACCACTTAACAAAGAGTAATGAAAGAAAGGTGCTGGAAGAACCATCATAAAATGTGAAACTGAAGAAAAAAGCATATACATTTCTATTCGTGTGACCCCCCTCCCGAGTGGGGGGGTCACATGAATAGGCAGTGCAAATCATTCATAATGAAAGGGGAATTCCCCCAAACAATGTTGAAGCCTTTCAGTATCCAGATACTTAGATGGGATTAACGCTTACCTGAGACAGTCCCTGATTATGCCTTGATGTTCTTTTTCTGCCAGCTGATCACTCATTCATTAGATTGCTAGTTAATAACCCAGGGTGCTGGGTTTAAGTTTCCTCAAACAGAATAAAAGGAGATAATTGGTAATCCTTATGTGCTTTTTTGAAGGAGATAAATAATGCAGTTTGAGCAAAGCAAGGCCACTTCAGCTGATGAAAGTGGATGAAGGTGGAAAAAGTGAATTAAAAAAAAAACACACAACAGATTTTAGTTTGCAAATGTTAGGCAAACCCTAACATTTTCTGCCTCAAGCAAAAAGACAATACAGCACTCCAAATTCACTCCCTGTACAACTTGACTTAAGAGTTTAAAAGTCTTACTAGTGACCTGACAGGATCCCTCTGCTATAAAGTTAATTGATGTACTACAGAAAGTGCTGCCTGCCAAGTGCACACAAAATTCTGCCTTCCAACAGCTTAATATCCGTTGCCTGAACAACAAGCTCACTCTGGGCTTTATCACACAAGGCAGGTAAATCGCACTTATAGCTGGATAATAACATTCTTGGTGGGGACGTATCACGTGATGTCATTGTTGCACATGATGTCATTGTTGTTCTGTTGTTCTCCTGTGGGAGACTGTTTAGAAAGTGTTTCTTTTTATTAACACCCAAAATCCATGAATGATTTCTTTTCTTGCTTCTGTTGTGCTATGATATCCTTTGGAAAAAACTCAATTGCACTTTTATGCAGCTTTTGGGTGGCCAGGGGGTATTCAGTGGGCATGCTGTGGGTGGGGAAATATCAATCCACCTCCAGAGATCAGGGGATAATGAAAAGAGGTGGAAATTTCATTTGATTTCCTTTCAACTGGGAAAGTAACTTGAGAAACTTTTAAACAGGTTTTTTTCCTCTATAGAAAAAAGATGCATTGCCAAATGACTCCTCCTCCCAACTGGGACTTGTTCAGGAAGCCCAAATTTTGCCCACTGCCCCTCCACCTCCTTTTCCAGCCCCAGTCCAGAGTCTCTCTCTCTCTCCCCCTCTCCTCTCTCTCTCCCGCTCTCTTGCTCTCTCTCTCTCTCTCTCTCTCTCTCACTCACACACACACGTGCGCACGCGCACACATGCACGCACAAAATCACTATGACTATCTCTCTCTCTCTCCTGGAAGTATAAGTGGAAAATAGTCTCGCAATTTTAAAAAGGATTTATTTTATTAATCCATTAGTTCTTGCTTACTTCTAGCTTCAGATGTAACTAATCACTGGCAGACAAAAGCCACCACTGATGAGACAGATAGATCAATAGCTGCTGGGTTTCATCTGCCAGCAATTAGTTAACTCTGAAGCTAGAAATTTGGTCTCCTGATTAGGACCACCCACCCACCCAAGAAATAAAAGACTTTTTAAATGTAAGACTGTTTTCATTTATATTTCAATGGGATCTCTGCGTGTGTATGCTCGTTTGTGACAAACTGAAAAAAGGGGCAGAGATAATATCCTGGAGAAAGCAGTGGGGGGAGCAGTCCCAGATGCTGTGTGTAATAAACCTGTAGAACAAACAAACACTGTAATCCCAGAAATGGTTCCAAAAGTGTGAAACCAAACGGACCAATCCAAATTCAATAGCATTTTTGCAACAATGCTATTTTAGCAGGAGAAGAGCCTAGTAATAAAGGCTTCTGCTTAATGGTAAGGCCAGGCCTAGAAAGAATCAAGCAGAATCACAAGCTGTGAGATGGCTGAAGGCACCTAAGGATGTAACACACATTCTTTGTTGGGATGGATAAGGTGGTATCCTGTTCTAAAACTCTCCTTCTATATCTGTAAAAAAATATTGCACAAAACGTACTGGAAGTCTACCCATCACTTTTTCATGCCACGGAAATCAGACCAGATAGCATTACTATTACTATAGCATTAATTCTCACCACTTGGAAAGTGGGGAATCCACAACAATATGATAATGGAAACTTCTAAGGACTGTGTATCTGAGGATTGGGTCAAAAACCATAGTTGGAATCCAATCCAACCTAAGCCCTGACCAGTCATAACCATTAAGTTAAGTGTGTGCAAATACTGGCTTGGATAGTTCAGTGGCTTTGAATTGTTTTGTTTAATGCTTTAAAGTGGTTGCTATTTAATTTTTTTTTTAATTTTTGTATTTCAGAATGTTTTAGCTGTATTGTTTTAAGGTAGGGTATGAGCCACTTTGGGCCTCATACAGGAGAAAAGCAGAATATAAATCAAAGAAAGAAAGAAAGAAAGTATTGAAGCCTCAAATCATGAGACATACATATGCCTAATTTTTGTGGCCTCCTTGCTGTGTAATCTTTGCTTCATGCTTTCTAGCTGCCAGATTAAAACATGTGTGTATACTGTCTGTGGACTTATGGTGACCCCATGATTTTTTTTTATATAGGGTTTTCTTAGGCAATGAATATTCAGGGGTGGTTTTGCCATTTCTTTCCATACTGAGGCAATATAAAGTACATCAGTTTTGAGAAGCCCCATCTCATTAGAAGAATAATGTTTATTGTAGTCTGTTATTATCTCATATTTGTAATATTAATTCATTTTTGTAGAGGCCCTTTATAGTCTGATATATAAATGCAGCTCAGGGATGTGTTTATAAGAATTTACTAGAAGAGGCAAATGGAAGACATCTGGATAGCAGGAAAAGAAATTATAAGGCATAGAATTACATTTAGATTTTAAAAAATGTTTTTAAAGGATAGCAGTTCTCTCTTCTCCACTGAGGAACAGACCCAACACTAAATAATGTGAAGTGGACTCAAGATGACAGCTGGACAGAAGTAAAGTCCTGGTTGGCATAATGAAAAAATGTGTCTGAGTCTGTCCTACCCATCATCAGCCTTTAAGAAAAATCTCCACGCAGATGTTTTCTTTCACAGCACCCAAGGGTGGTTCCAGATAAGGTTTTTAAATGTACAATTGCCACACTTCATTTGTAAATGCCCCAGGTGACTCCACCATGCAGAGGTAACTTTCCCATATTCCCATGGAACCCCATTTGTTCTTTTTAATTATGGCTCTAGAATATGCTTTAAGGAAGAAAGGAGCGGAATAGCTACATAATCTCTTTACAGGTGTGGACAAGAAAATAATATACTGAAGCACGCTGAAAGGAGGTACCCTGGAGAAAGTAGGTGCATTGCAAGAGATTTCTCCTCCCCCTTTCCTCAGCACTTGCTGTACTCTTCTATTTTCAGTAGCAATTAGAAATCAGGGGAAATCAAGCAGAGAAGATTTCTAGCTGTGTTATGAAACTGACTGGAATGAGTTGTTAAAAGTGACTAGATCAGGTTAATTAGTTCTCTTTCAGAAACTGACTAGACTAGAGATGAGGCATTCTCAGGTAAAATACACGGCCTACTGTCAAATTTGTAAACATGGTTACTCAAAGTAAGTTCTGACACAGTTCTCTTTCCTTTCACTACAGGCACTCAAAAAAAAACCCTTCTTTACCTTTCTGCAACTGCTGTGCTTCAAAAACTATAATGTGCACATACCAGCATACATACACAGTACTAAAACTGCACTGAGAAGCAACTGCTACAAAATCCAAGGAGATATGTATGCCTGAGATGATTGATGAGAGATGGGAAAAGGAGAAGACACAACACTGCCTGCCTATCTATACTCATCAGATGTACAGAACATAGTGATATACACTGAAACACACCAATGGCAACTGATGGCTTTGACGTGAACAGACAGTGAATATACTCTGGCTTTTAGTCTGAACTTTATAAAAATACACAAGGTAGTATATCCTGCAGATGAACTAGATTCAGCACCTTGCATCATTCATTTACAGTTCTAAATAAAACCTGGAATGGATTCATATTTCACTAAGAATGAAACCATCACTTGCCACTACTCCCTATCTCACCTCCCAAAAAGCACTACCTCTGATTTGTGGACATCACCTATTGCAATTCTGCTTTAGCTCACACCAGAGGGGGAACAACAGTTAACTTTAGGAGCCTTCTATCCAGAAGCCTGTCATGAAAACCTCTTCAGAATCTTGCTCTCTAAGTAAGACCCTGATATGTTCAATTGACACTCTAAGTCACCAGGGGGATTCTTGTGTGCATACTTTCATCTTGGCTTGGCTAACAGCAGACAGTGTATTAAGAATGTGAAAAGGAAGCTTTCACATAAGTAGAACCTGGAACGGCTGGTGGTAGAAGAATGTAGGTGTTTATAGAAGCACATCTGGCCAGAAGAACTGGTACAGTCAACCAGGAGATCATGAAACTGCAGAGTGTGACAACAGTTGAGAAAGCAATGGTCTTGAGGAGATACAAGCATAAAAGACAGGGCCAGGAGAAGTCATGATGGAAAGGATGAGGTTTATGTCTTGGATGCAAAATGGAAAACGGAAGCCGGAAAATTGACAAAGATGCACTGAGGCAATGACACATGCAAGGATAGTCAGGCTCCTAATCTTTTCTAAGCTCTCGCTTGCAGCTTTCAAAGCCAGCCAGCTAACCATTCACTTCAATAGGAAATGTGTTTCTAACATCCTCTGCAAGCCTAAAGAATCCCAGCCAACAGCTACAGCTTTCACACTCATTGATAACACAGCTGTACATTACTTCAGCCACTTTTAGCAAGTCCTTCTTCACAGTTTTCTGCACTGAGCTAATAAGCATGTGATTCTGTATTAGCTTCCTTCATCTCAGGTGTTTCAAAGGCAGACATGCTTTTCTCAAACCAGAAAAGACTTCCTTTGCCATCAAATCCCCCTTACTCTACTGGACTGTCTCTAATGCTGAAGTTGTCCTTGATTAAACTTCACATGAGCTGCAAGAACAGCCCTCAGATCTTCAGTGCTCTCTACCACTGTTGTTGATGTTGCTGTTTATTCATCTGCATCCCACTTCTTTCCCAAAACTAACACATAAGGTGGTTTACAAAAATTAAAACAAATTATTGTTAAAACAATCCATAGAATTAAAGCAAATACATGTAAAGAAAAAAGATTAAAATTAGCAAAACAGCACACCAGTAAAAGCTGTTGTGATCAATTTCTAAAAGCTTTTGGGAACAGAAAGTTTCACTTTTTGGCAGGAGGACTATGAGAAGGAGACTCCCAACCTCCCTGGGGAGAGAGTTCCAAAGCCTGGAACTAGCCACCAAGAAGGTCTTCTCTGTTCTTCTTTTCTGTCGCCAATTGGATGAGATTCCACCTACACTGCACATTCTTATATTACATCACTCAAAACACTGACACTATTCTCATTCGAACTTACTTTTATGTAAGTATCGCAATCAGGAAAAACATGACAGCTGGGCTTTAACTCATGGGATTTGTAACACGGAACACTGAGTGATTTAGCTATTTCACAGCTCTTGCATTTTATTAGCACACAACTGATGGATGCCTGTCCAAAACTGATGAACTTTCTGCTGTGATTCAATAAGTATTAATATCCTCAGTGACAATTTAAGACAGAGCTTTCTCCCCCTTTCTAAAGTCCCCCAAACCAAAGCCTATTTTAGGGTGGGGGAGAGAAATCAAAGACAGAAACATCAGAGCTCTTGTGTCTAGTTTTTCAGTTTATCAAAAATACAGCGATGGAAATATACCCATATATTGTCATAAAACATGAAGGCTGGAAACATGCATGTTAAGAAAATTGAAAGCCAAAATCACCCAAGTCATCCTTCACAGCTTTAGGACTAGCTCAACTAATTGCCCGGTCTTAAATCCAATTGTTATTCCCTACTTGAGTAAACCCACTGAATCAACAGTGACTTGCCAAGTCAACACTTTTATAAATTTGATTGATTCAATAGATCTAGTTAGGACTAATAAATGGATTTAAGCCCCTTTGCTGAAAAATGATATATCGCTGCACCACAGTTGATAAAGGTCAGCTTAGCACTACCTTCAGACCTTTAATCCCACAACTCTATGGTATAAAATTTAACACAAAAAAAAAAGGAACACCAAGCTGAAATGGCCGGAACATATTGGTTTTTCAGGGTTACGCTGACATAAGACTGGAATTGTATCAGAAGAGACACAGGGGATGGGAAAATCCCATCAAAGATACAGCTATCCACCTGCTGGGGAGCAGCAGAGACAGGCGAGCTCAGCTTGCTATAGCAAGTAACGTTGTCAATCTACCCAGAAGCCTGTTTTTGTTCATATATATGCTTCTAGACTAGTGATAGCTGCAGTGGCAATTTTTCCACATGCTTTGTTGCAGGATTGTTTGCTTGCTTTCACATACAAAAGCATGGTTCACTGCAATTCAGCTGAACAGGGATGTAGCTGGACACTAAAAGTACAAGAGCTGTCAACAAACATCTCTTCCTTACCCTGATACGTGGCACCAGAAACTGAAAAGAGCAACAAGGATGCACAATGCGCTCAAAATTTAATATGACTGGAGTGAACTTTGTGAAAGAGAAGCTGTCTGACACAGTGAAGAACCTTTGGCTCCCCAAATAATCTGGACTTGAACTTCCAGAAACCCCAGCCAACTTAGCCACTGGTAACAGGTTGTTGTCCAGAACACCTGGAGATTCTGTAGTCCTGCTATACACCATGTGATGCAGCCAATTTGCATTCAGGATATGAAGAATTCAAGACAGGGATGAAAAGACAGAATGTGAGAGAAAGCAAGACTGAGCCATCCATCCAGGCTGAATATGAATCCCTATGTATTTAATCACATTAATTCTGAATTGGGGTTGCCACCTCATTTTCTGAGAGGCTTTTTGAGAGAGACAAAGTACAGCATGGTCCTCTCCAGGCTGGGAATAGCTTTTGGATTTGGCTGGTGCAAATGTCAGAATTCTTTCATTTCAGTTGGGGTTTTTTTAACCAATTATTCACCAGCTTCATATCCAGGACCAAAAGAGTCTCCAACCCTTTCTACTTGCTCAGTCTGCTGTCCACATGCTGTTGATGAGCAACTTCCATGACCTGATAGCCATCTTTTCTTGTGATTCTGCATATTTAAACCAGCCTGGAACTGGACATACTTTCCATCACAGGTCTGCCCTCTGTTGAGTACGTCACATAGCTACTCTGTTTACATTGCTTTAACCACCTTTTGGCAGAAAGAATGACCAAGAAATAAAACAAATAAATGAATTGTGGTGCCAGATAGATCAAACCATGATGGCAATGTAAAGAATGGAAGCATTGTAAGAGATATTTTCACCATCTGAACACCACACACTGAATGCTCCCATCCTTATTTCTCTTCTAAAGCATCCAAACCAACACCATAAAGTAACTACCATAGAGCAAACACTCCCCACAGAGCCAGAACTTGGGAAACATTATCTTTTGGGACTACAGCACCCAGAATCCCCAAGCTTGCATGGCCACTGGGGAGAAATGAATTTTTGAAGTAGTCCAGAAAATTAATTTCATCATAATCAACAACACTGTCACCACCACCGTCACCCACTTTATTTATATCCCTTCTTTCTCCTAGACTGAAACTTACAGTGGCTTACCAAAAGTAGAAAATCACAACAAACTTTGCCAAACTCTGTCCAGACCTTCCTTTCAGCTCTCCTGGTATAATGTCAAAAACACGAGGAATCTTGTGGGACTGTACAAACTAAGGCTGAATTATTAGCCCCAACTAGAAAAAACCCATTGAATCAATGGAATTTAGATTTACCAATCAGCCATTGATTCAGTAGGTCTGTTCTACCTGGGACTAGCAACTGGGTTTAGGCCTAGTAAGTTTTAACTGGGACTGAGTTTTTTCAGAAAGTTGATAGATTTCCACTCCATAAGGCTAAACTTGGTATTCTGCATTGTAACAGTTTCTGGAATGAGGGTAAGAGTGAAGGAGTGAAGCAAGAGTGAAGCAAAACAGCAACGGCTTTTATGTCAACTTACACTAGCTGTTTTTATTGACATTTGGTTGAATTTCTTTATAAAGTTTCTCATTATCTTTCAGTTGCCACAAGATTCTGTGATATTTTGCAGCAACAGACTAGCATGGCTCCCTTCTCCACACAAAGAAAGAAAAATACTGTAGGAGCTCAGGTCTAAGAGTTCATTTTCTTGAAATTCATACTGCTAACCACTCAACAGCATGGTGTACTGATTTGAGTGTTGGACCACGACTCTGGAGACAAGGGTTTGAATCTCCACTCAGCCACAGAAACCCTCTGAGTGACTTTGGGCAAGTCACATTCTCTCAGCCTAAGAGGAAGGCAAGGCTAAACTCCCTCTGAAGAAATTTTGTCAAGAAAACTCTGAGATAGGGTTGCACGTTTTATTCCTAGAAGAGGAAAAAGGGAAATAAGTTCTCAGGTTGCTAGATGCTAATATCAATTTCTGTTTCACAGACAGGTAGAATGCACATTACTGCTAGCGAATTCATCATTCTCCTTTACATCCAGTGTGAGTAGGAATGTCGCCAATGTATTGCAAAGCCTTAAGAGATTTGCAACACCCCAGATATTCATACCTATTCTCCTGCTCTCTGTATACTGGTAGTATCAGTGACAACTGACTTAACCATTGTGCTTTCGTTCACAGAACTGTAGGTCTGTCTGGAGGTTGGAAAAGTTACTGTTTGCACTATAACTCCAAAAATCCCCTGATCAGTTGTTTGGGGGATTCTGGGAGTCATAGCCCAAAAACAACTACAGCCAGCCCTCTACATTTGCTAGGGTTAGGGATGAAGGACCCCTGCAAAAGTGGGAAAATTGCAAATATCAAAAGAGGAGGTGTGTCTACAGGAAGGGGCTGAAGCATGGTGGGGAGAACAGACATTCAGGGTTCAAACCAGGTCAGGGAAAGGAGAGGGAAAGGAGGTGAGTTGGCATAATGGCCCTATACTTCCCTCTTCCCCATCTCCTTCCTCGGGTATGTGGGGGGACATCAGAAGAGGGTTTGTAGTGCTAGGAAATTGGGCTGCGAACCATCCTTAGCTGGCCAAGCTGGTAGAACAGGGCCAGAGGGAATTTTTTAAAGGGCTGCATGGCCTGACTGGAGCTGCTGAGAGGGAAAGTTCCGCTGCAAAAGAAGTAAGTACAAGAGGTAAGGGGGCAGGGATTGAAGAAACTCACAAATGATCAAATCTGTGAAAGTCAAAACTACAAATGTGAAAGGCTGACTGTATTCTAAGCTCTGGAATTGTATGAATCATCCTTTTAAAGGGGTCTTCAGCCCTTTCACAGATGCCAGGGTTACATGATAAATAGCTGAGCCATAAATAGTTGGTAATTTTTGAACTGGCTTAAATGTTGTACTGCAGAGCACTACTTAGATTACAGGGCAGAAGGGGGCAGAACAAGACCTCCCATCTTATCTTTCATGTTAGCTCCACAAAATCCTAGTTTTAGACGGAGGGCTGACTGAGCTAAATCTGGGACAGCTGGTTTCATTGGAAGAATTGCAACCCAAAATATGGGGATTCTAATAGAGCTTGCTGATCTTGGTAGCTTGGATCCAACAGCTCTTACCTGCCACCTTAGTTATGACAGATACCTTAGACATAGCAGTGTTACCCAAACAGTGACTCCAGTACTGTTGGACTATAATTCCCATCATCCCCAGCAACAAGAGTAAAACTCAAAAGGAGACCTCCAATATAGACCTTATCTTTTCAGGCCAGGCATAGAGAATTCAGTCAAGATTGACCCACCCCTGCACACACAGAAAATGTAGGTCACTGTGGAATTAGTGAAGTTAGTGCTAACCATGTGACTGGTTTTGAGTTATCAGTCCAGGAAAAGATATACCTAACTTTCATCAGGATGCACAAAAGCAGGGAGAAAAAACAATCCAAAGAACAGCCCTCACCCACACACCTTCAATGAGTAACAAATGTGCAATCATTTTAAACATGTCCTCTTGTTCAGAGACACTTATATATAACATACACACAGCAATACTCATGTTGGCAACAGTGATGCAAAATGTTCTCAGATTATTGTCTCTAACAGCCATCTCAAGAAAGCCTCCCAGTACTTTCTTTCATAGGTCTGCCTTGGGGTGGCCACGTGTGCAATGCAAAAAAGAGGGAATGCAATCCCTACCTCCCCTCTCCCAAAAAAGAGAGAGAACAAAGGTCAATACTGGTTTCGACCTGCTTATCCGAAGCATTGGTTTTTGGTTTGAAAGAACTGTTATAAATTAAAAGAGCAGGGAAGACTGTGACCAGGTAACTGGTGTGTCTGTTCAATCTACTGTTCAAAGTCTCACTGCTTACCGCCTAAGGCAATTTCAAGGACCTTGTTTGTTCTCCCCTTTTAATTTGGTTCTAATGTATTTATACCTCACTTGGGCTATACAACCTTCCAAGAGAGGACAGGCCTCTGAAAAGCAAGACACACGACCACCTTAACCTGTGTGCATACTGAACTGAAGCACTAGAAATATAGAGTCAGAGGCATAAGAATTTGCTGTGCAGATGGGAAAAAGCTCAGAGAATTTCAGAGCCTAGAACATTTAACGTAGGGACTACAACACTCAAAATCCACCAGGAAGCATGACCACTAAAGGGACTGTGGAAATTGTAAAAACCAAGATCTGGTTCAGAATCCATACAACTGAAAGAGTTCCTTAGGTCACACATGGTTCCTTTTTCACACTAGACCAGCACTAATTTCCTTACCTCCCCCTACTTTCCACAGCCTTGGGATTCCATGCAGTTTGGAAAGGTCATCCGCTGAATGCCCCCTGAAATCTTCCTCTGGATTTGTTTCATTCTGTTGCTCTTTTGAGTAATAAATCGTCGAGCACCCCCAGAAATAACTCTTCCTCATCTCACCTTCCTTGGTGTTCATACTTTCCAAATACCTCTAGGCCAATTGCCTGTCCTATTGCTGTTTAGTCAAGCTACACATATTTAGTTCTTTTAATCTTCCCTCATAAATCAATCTCTCCAGCCCTTTAATCATTCCTGTTTCTTCTTTCTGAGTTCCATCCAATTTGTCAACATCTCTGTGCTAGCAGGACACCCAGAATCATGGATCAGTATATAGAGGAACTATTACCTTCAGGCACCCACAGAATGTCTCTAGATATTGTCATACAGAGACACCTCATTACATGCATTTAACACTGGGGAAGAGAATTAAAGAGCTTGGGGTGGGGTCTCTTCTTTTTTTTAACATGAGAAATCATGCTGATACATCGTATCATAACACCTCCAGTTCTCTTTCAAACTATTATCAGAATCCAGCCAGAGGGTGTTCCCTGTTGCCTTGACTGTCTGTGATTAGTCACCTACATTCCATTACACCTCCCCTTCTCAAGCCAGAAAAGATCTGAACAAAATGAAGTAAAGCTTTGGAAAAATTACCTTTTTGACAACAGCTCCCAAAATCCCCCAACCAGCATGGGATAATGGGAGTTCAAGAAACAAGAGATTTTTTTCTAACCCTCCCTTGAACTCACTGCCTTGCCTCATAAAAACTCCCAGAATGTTCCTTTTGACAGATCTGAGCTTACTATTTGACAGAGCTGGCAAAATGTCTAGGACATTTCACAGCAGTAGCAAAGGTACCCAAAAGCACGACAATGCTTACAGGACCAATACCTCCATCTTTTGTGTGTGTGTGCTGTGCGTATAGAGGTACGTTCAAAAGTTCACAATGGTTAATTTGTATTTTGGATTTGTTGCTTCCACTGCATAGCTTTGTAATTCATCTTCGCAGTGTTTTGCTATTTTTCCCCAATTGTATTAATGAATGTTTATATTATCGTACATCATTTTGGGTACAAGTTTCCTACAGAAAGGGAGGGGGAATGTTCTTAAAACACTCATAATAATTAGGACTAATGCACCATTTTTGCAATGGCCAGGCTGGCCCTAGCCAATGAAACTATGTTAACATGGTACATATTATGCATTATGTAATATGTATTACAAATACAAAGGACTTGGGGGTTGATCATCAGACATTAGATACAAGCAATGTATTCTACAGTGTCATTCAAGAGAATGCACTAGAGAACTCCTTACCTAACTACAAATCCCAAGATTCTACAAGATAGAATTATGGCAATTAAAGTGGCATCAAATTGTACAGTATGATATATACCCAGGTGAAGTTTGTAATGTAACATTCCATGGTATCCATCAGCCGTCAACCATCTTCGTTCATCTATTTTCCCATTCTTGCCCATTAAAAATGACACAAAATGCACTCGTTGCTCAGTTTTTTTTCCTATACAACAGAACATATTATGTGGCTTCTTGTATTAAAGAATCTCCTAGCAGCATGTCTGTCTCAAGACATTTTGCTGCCTGAGCAAGAAACAGGAGCCCCCATTCACCCACCCAAATCAAGGTGCATAATTTTCAAAGCCAGCCAAATTATTTTCATTTGTGAGACAGAAAATCCCATAAGCATCTTTCTCTACCTCTGGAAGTAAAAAATACAACAGCCCAGCTAATGGATCTTAATTTGCCTTCCTTCTGCTACCTAAGGCTACAGAATGCTTTACAAAACTAAGTTGCTTAAGTATAGGGTCAGTCCTCCCCAGCAGTTCCCAAATTTTACTTTCTAAAGCACCATGTAAAGACATGACATTGTATAACATGACTGAGAAAGTATGCTCCCCACAAATGTGTTGTGACTACAGTTGTCATAATTCCTACCCATTAGCTGTGCTTGCTAACTCTGGGAGAAATTGTATAGCCAAACAGAGGGTGAGGGGAGACTACAGATGCCCACCACTGCTATATAGCAATAAAAAGTACTTTTAATAATAGGAGGCAGCATTAATAGATGTGGGGCACTACTGAAACAGTTGCAACACTTGATTGCCCCAACAAAATAACAGAAGCATGACGCAATTTATCTAAATATACTGACCAACAGCTTGAGCAATGTTACTTCTTAAACTACCACACCCAGAATTTGGGTCTTCTGGAAATTCTAGCCCAAAAAAATAAATTTTCCAGGCTTTAGTTCCTGAGTCTACAGAAATATATTTTGTTGTTATTTGCTGTCAAGTCAACTTCAGCATATGGCAGGCCTGTGAGTAAGAGCCTTCCAGGATCCTGAGTCAACAACCACCCTGTACAGGTCTTGCAAAACTCAGGCCCATAGCTTCCTGGATTGAGTCAATCCATCCATAATGTGGTCTCCCTCTTTTCCTAGTGCCTCCCCCTTTACTAAGCAACACTGTCTTTTCTAGTGGGTCATGTCTTCTCAAGATATGGCCAAAGTACGACAGATTCAGTTTAGTCTTCTTGGCTTACAGGGAGAGTTCAGGCTTGGTTTGCTCTAAGACCCATTAATCTGTCTTTTTAGCAGTCCAGGGTATCCGTAGAGCTCTTCTCCAGTAACAAAATATATACAGATAAAATAAGGCCCATTGTTACTTTACTTGTAGCCCAATGGCTGTCCATGTGTGTCAAGGAAGAAAGGAATTCTTATTATCCTCATTCTTTTCCTCAGATGTTTACCCAGTACATATGCGATTAGAAAATAACCCCTAGTGCCTGATAGCTCTATATTAGTGAGAAAGTGAAACCACTCTGTGCTTCAGTCTAAATTATACAGGGTCTATCCAAGGTGCTGTATCCTCTCCCCCCAAAATAAACTTAGTCTCAGCACCTTGGATAGCTACTTTAAGGTTTAGACTGCAAGCCAAACTAGACTCACTTCCCCACCAGCCACTACTGAAAATTTTCTAACATTCTGTACAGTCTAACATACATTACACAATTGTCTTAGTTGAGTATCAGTGCTGGTTTGAACATCAATGGTTTTGTTCTGAAACCAGTGACTTTCTTAATTCCTTCACCCCCATCCCATTTCCTTTTTCACTAGGAAGTCCATTTCTTCATACTATCTCCTTTGCCCATGTTATCTCATGTTCTCTGTAAAACATCAAACTTACAACACACCCACAGTGCAACAGCAAACTAGAGGCAGCATCTGATTTTTGGAGATCTGACATCTCTCACTAGAGACCATGGGTACAATTAGCCACCTGCCTCGTGACCAGATGTCTGGGTGAGTCTTAGTTCTTTATATATTTAGAAATATACATATACCATGGATTGGAATTGGGAAAGAAAGCAAAAGCTTCTACAAAGCCTGGCAAAAGAGCATCAAAGAATTCACAAGAAATATAATTTCACCCTTCCACCTGAACTGATTTTATCACAAACCAAATGGTCTTGCTTTGCTTTCAGAATATGATCAGGCTTCCTCGACTCTTTGTAGGAAACACGGCTGTGCCATGACATGAAAGCTGTAAAGTAGCTTTCCAAGCTCTGGAAATCCCTGAGGTTAGTGATCAAAGAATTTCCCTAGCATCATTTTTCCTTAAAAAAAAAAATACCATCCAATTCTTATGAAAGCATTTACCTACTGAACAGTTAAGAACAACTATGCACATTCTTGAGTTTAATATCTGGCATCTCCAAGGAAAGATTTTAGGCTTAAGACCTTGAAAAGCTGTTGTCAATCAGAGGAGACATTAGAGAAATTGATGGACTAATGGTCTGAATTATTATAAGACAGAAGAAGCTCAGCAATCCTATTCTTCTGAGCAGAAGCTATCTGTGACTCATAGTATCCAGAAACATGCAAATACCACAGTGTGCTGACATCAGCAATGGAAAATTCATTTATCTATATGCGCTACCTCAATACCTCTATATTCACTACCTCAGTCATCAAGGTAGCACTCATCTGCATAGTGCATTCTGTACAGCAAAAACATTAAGGCATCTTTGCATGGGGAAAATTCCTGTGAAGGAGAAGAATGATTATTCCTGATTTTACAGACAGACATGGTGGTTGCCCTGACAGTAAATAGCTCATTGTACTCTGGATGCACAAAGAATGCATGCAAAAGAACTAGGAATTCATAACAGGTCTCCTGAGTCTCCAACTCCAGTGTATTCATTAAAATATTTTATATTTTTAAAGAATACAGAGCAGTTTTCAAGACAAACAAACAAAACCAAATATAGCCACCACAATATCAGTCATACAAAACAGCTCCCAATAGCAATGCAGGACAGCCACAATAATGTTGCACACTGGCCTCCAAATTCCCTCGAAAGCTTGTCAGAACAGAAATGCATGACAATTGCCCTGAGGCTCAGCAAAGAGATGCTGTTAGGTCCTTCACTAGGAAACACACTCCCAGCGCCCCATGACATTTTGGCAGGGCTACACAGCAATTCTCCCTTTTTATTTAAAAAAAAAAACTAGCCCTCAAGATCTAGCTTTCATACTTCCTTCTTAGAATCAGAGAATCATAGAGTTGGAAGAGACCACAAGGGCCATCCAATCTAACCTCCTGCCAGTTCAAGATGCAAAGTAAAAGTACCCTGCTGCAGAGATTGACAGAAGGCAGAACACATCCTACAGATCTACTCACAGATTTCTGGGTAACCTGAAACAGATTAACACATTTCTTAGAGCTGCCACTACAAACTATTCCCCAGAGCCAATTCAATCCTGAAGAAAAGAAACTACCCCAGTAGTAGCTGCTGTGGCAGCAACATCAGCCCTACCTGCCCTTGATGGAGGAGATGGCTGGCTGCATGGCTGGCTGCATGGCTGGCTGGCTACACCAGACACTTGCTTATCCACACCCTCCCTGGACATAGGATAAAGAGAGAAGGGACGAGATGATGATGATGGTGATGATGATGATGATTGCTGTGGACAGTAGTGGGTGCACTAGAAGCAGTCTCAGCCAGGATGAAGAAGAGGCTGTAGCATGCTCCACATGCTTCTCTAGAGGTCAGCTCTACTTAGAGCTGTTTCTTGAATGTCTCGCTCCTCAGAGCCAAGGCACTTGGGGAGGGATGCCCTAGAAAGTTGTCTGTGCTTCTGGAGGGGCATACAGCTGCCTCCTCTTTCCTCTCCCCATCTAGCCATACGTGTGGGTGCTTCTACTGCCCACAGCAAGAACGTCCAGTGTTGGCTTTCCTTCTCCCATTCTTTATCCAATGGCAGGAGGGTGCAAAGATGCATCTACCACTGCTGACTCTTTCCCCTATGTCAGGAGGGGCTTCTTTCCTGCAAGACAATTGGCTGCCTGTGTTTCTGCCACCCCATGTGCAAGTAAATAATGGGGCAATGCTTTGCTTCCTGCCTCAGGCAGCAAGACAGCTTGGGTCATCTTTGTGCCTGAAAAAGGAAAAGGGTTTACAAGGAGAAGTTGCAGGCACTGTAATCTATGTGTATGCTTTTGATAACGCACTTTTCTGGAGCTAGAATTGCAGGGGAGGGGCCAGAATAAGCTTGTCGTACTTCTAACACCCCTTCTCCACAAAGTGTGTGCAAGTCCAAAGATTCATCTTCTGTTGTAGATCTTCATAACAGTCCCAGGGCAATGGTTTGGTAAGGACATCTGCAATCATGTCTTCTGTTGAGCAATATTACAGCTTTATAAACCCTTGTTCATGTGCATCCTTCATTTTTTTTTCAACATGTTTAAGCTGAAGACTGATCTTATCTGTCTAAGAGATCTTAATACACCCTTGGTTGTCTTTATATATCATTGTTGGCATTGATTCTTCTGTTCCAAGTCTAATAGTAACATGTGAAGCCACTTGATTTGTTTGCATGCTTCTGAGGCCGGGACATATTCAGCTTCTGTAGAGGAGGTCACAACTGTATTCTGCTTCTGTGTAGTCCAATCAATTATTCCATCTCCATAAAAGAATAGATATCCACTTGTTGTCTTGGTAACTTGAGTACAGGCATCTATCAGCCTTTCCTTGGGTAAACCCCATCTCAAGGAGACTCTTATTCAGCTTTTCATTTCATGATCTGGCAGCTTGATTTAATCCATAAATGCTCTTCTGATATTTGCATATGAGATACTTTTCTCAATTTGTCTCTTTCATTTGCTGGTATCTTCTCTAATTCAGCCCATATGTATGGTTCAGGTATTACTTCCAATTTTGCAGGATAAAGAAGACATCTGGGTGATTTTCCTTTATTAGGTATGTCTGAGCATCTGAGTTTCACCTCTGCATCCTCTTCTTGTGGGTTAGGTGCCTTGACTGTCTCATTGGTGACTTTCAGTGTCACACTACGTTCCTCTGCTTGTTCATCTGAAACTGGAGGAAAGATTTTGCCATCTAGCACTTCTTTGGGCCTGGCCACTCACTCTCATCCAAGTACAGTGCTCTGGCTATGACAATCTTTTTATTATTTGGCATAGGATTCTGTAGCCTTTACATCCTGGGGTATAACCCACAAACACACCCACTTCTGTTTTATTGTCAAGTTTGGTTCTTTTCTCCTTTTGGAATATATGCATAAGCCTGGACCCAAACACTTTCAGGTGTCCCACACTTGATCTCTGTCCATTCCATACCTCATAAAGCCTTTTGGCTTTAGTTGGTAATCATCTTGCAGGTAGGTTGCTGTTGACATGGCCTTTCCCCAAAGTCTTGTTGGCAGTCCTGCATCTGGAATCATGTGCCTTGCCATTTCCATCAGACTGCAATTTCTCCTTTCTACCACTACATTCTGTTCTGGGAAAGATGTGACAATTGTCTCATGATTAATGCCTTGCTTTCTTAGGAAGTCCTCTGGTAAGCTTCCTGTGAATTCATCGCCATTATCCAGTCTGGAAATTTGTGGCTTTCTGTTAAATTTGTTGCCCACTCCTGCCACATAATCTTGTAGCTTTTCTAGCACTTGGTTCTTTTCTTGGATCAAACAGGTAACTGCATATCTGCTGCAATCATCACTAAAGGTCTGCAAATATCTGCTTCTACCAATTATTTTTGGTTTCATGAGTCCACACACATCACTGTGAATTAACTCTAGAGAGTGCTGTGTCACTCTGTTTGAGAAGTAGGGGTTTGGCCCCTTTTGCCTTTACACAACAGACTCATCTCGTTTGATCATAGCAATCTTTCACATGTAAATTTGCTTCTACAAGCTCACTTATGATATTAATATCTCAATATCCCATCTTTCTGTGCCACAATCTAAGACAGTTCTCATGCTTGCACTATTTAGCCGTTTTTGACATTCCATTTTGCAATCAACAGCATACAGACTTCCAGTTGCCATTGCCTACATTGTACATTTCCCATCATAAGACACAATGCAGTCTTTCCCTTTAAAATTAACTTCACAGTCCCTCTGTATTGGGGTTTTAATGGATATTAGATTGGACCCTAAGTTTGGCACATATAAGACATTGTTAAGAGTTATTTATTTTATGCTGCTCAATGGGCTTTGCAGAACAGACTAACAGTTCCCAGTCCTTCAGATTTAAGCTTTGTTTTTCCTATTCCACACACATGATCCTTGATGCTTTTTGCAGTTTTGTGAAAAATGATCCATTCTGACATATATGGGACTTTTTCCCACTGATCAAATTGAAGATATTCATATTTACAAAGCCAGCTTTTCAACTACAAAAGATTCTCCATAGAAATCATCACCATCATCTGATTCTAGCATCTGTCTCACAGTGGCCTAGTTGGCTTGCCCTGGTTGCACTCCTTTTCCCCTTTTTCCTTTGAGCCTTTGTTCTCAAAGCAATTAGCTAGTAAGTTTCCTGTTTTACCACATGAAAACCATTTAGCAACCAAAAATGATTTCCTATGGTGAGACTGGAACTGCAGTTTGCCTCTCAAAGCCAAGTCTGTTGCAGGGGGAACATCTGCCTTTTTCTCAGATTTAGCACTTTCCTCTGGCATCTGTTTACACCTCACAACATCTAGGTGTAATTTTTCTGTTCAAGCTTTCAAAGCCATCACTAAATTCTCAATTTTTTAAAAGTCCCTTGAAAATTTATACAATGATCAATTCCTTGTCCTTAATATTTTTCAATTCATCAATGATATCCTTTATGCTAGATAAATATTCTCAAACTGTTTCACCAAGTTCCATTCGTATACAAATTAATTTTTCTAGCAGCGAAAGGCACTGATTGGCACCTGGTTCCTTGTGCATCTTTTCAAGATATTCTAACATTGACTTACAAGTTTGCTCAATCCAAACACCCCTGTATGTCTCTTTAGTAAGAACGCTGATGATGAGACAAGCCTCAAGGTCCTTAGTCTCCCAAGCTGGGATCTTCTCTTTTCCATCAGCCTGTGTTCCTTGCAGACAGCCAGAAGCTGGGTTCTTCTTAATTTAAGTTCTACTCTACAGATCTACGTCAAGAAGTTTTTCCCCATAACTTTGGGAATTGTCAGCCTGCCTCTTTGTTCTAACACATGGCCTAGTTCTTTGATCTCTTAAAAACAAAAGCCTGGACCCATAACCTGATAAAGAGCGTGTGCAATGATCTGAGATCCTGATTAAGGAGCAAAGACCCTAATGGTTTGGAGAAACAAACTAAAAGCTTTATTATAGGAACTCCATTTTAAAATAGGAAAGTTACTCAGAGTGCTAATCTAATCTAGCTCCATTTTAGAGAACAGCTGAGAGAAGAATGGTAGGAAGAGAAGAAGTAGAAAAACATCCCTAAGAGTATATCATGTTACATCACAGAGAGGTAAAAACAGGTAGACAAGAAGGGAAGACACTTGGGGTCACTCAAATTACCTAACCCTATTATTACTGTCTGCTCTGAGACAAATCTTGACTCTTCAGTGCTAAGCATCATTGTACTTTAACAAACAGAATCCTGAATGGGATATCCCTTCCTTTGACTGTAACAAGGGAGGCAGTTCATATTAACTCCAAGACCATCCTTCATTTCAGATGTTCATGCTGGCAAATTCATTATTTATGCTATGCTGTTGACAGCCAAATTATGGCCTTCTCACACAACCAGCTTTGCCTGTGGTATAGAGGAGGAGGAGGAGGAGGGGAATAGCTAAGCATTACAAAGATTGTAGTGAGGCAGAAGTATAGCTCTGTCAGTGCACTGTGCTCAATGAACTCAGATGAGACTTGAGTGTTGGCCCACAATTGCAAGCATTGATTGTGGAGCATTTGCTGTCATGGACCAAATAGTACAGTCACTGGTGAATCCTGAATCAGTGACTACAATGCAAGATAATGCTATTGCAAATCGCCAAAGCTTTTCCATACAGTAGAACTTTGAACACGTTACTCTTTTGGGCTACAGCTCCCAGAATCCCCCAGCCAGGATGGTTACTGGGCATGATTTTGCCAAATAATTTACCCCATGAAAGCTGAGGATTCTCAGAACTTTAGTTAAAAAATCAAATTTCATAAGCACTGCAGTTGCAATGTGGCTGAGATTGCTGTGGAAACAAACCCACAAAAAATTGTCAACGGTCTTTTTCAACACTGATTTATCAGCCTCATTTTCTTTAGAAAAGGAACAAACGTTCTCATGAAAACATTCTCCCCAGTTTAATCCTCCACTGAGAAAATAAGGACAGAAGTGTTTCTTGAAGCTTAACCTCCTACCCATTAGGATCATCATTCATTTGTGGAGGATTTTTAATGTGCCAACTGCTTCATGATCTTTACCTTGCTTAGCCTCACAATTACTATGCATGGTAGGTTGCTAGGGCATCTGAAAGTTGGTGGCTTCTCCAAGCCCATGCTTAGGGGAGAAGTCTGGAATCTGGTTTCCTGGGTCCAGATTCAGTGCTTTCTCTACAGAAGCACACCAAGTCAAGTCAGGCTTATTTATATACTGTACCGTTTTCTTGCAATTATTGTACTCAGATTCGGTTCAGACTTTTTTTATGTATTTTATTGTTTAGTTATTAAAATATTTATACCTCACCCTTTATCTGAAGATCGCAGGATGGTGTACAATAAAAGTAATCTAACAAACTTAAAGCTGCATGAAGAATTAAAATAACTTTAAAAGGCTAAACTACTCATTAAACAAGTAAACAAATTAAAAGACAGGTTAATCTAGCTCAAAGAGTTTAAAAGCATGAGCATGAGAGGGTTTTTGTAAACCAATCAGGCCTCAACAACCATGTTTTTCTTCTCATTTAACAGCAGCCACGTTCTATAACTGAGGTATCCCAGTAGAAAAGGCCCTCTCCAGTGTCCTTACATAGATAGAAATACATGGATTATGTTTCTTATTAATGTTTGTGCTCAAACCTAACACAATTGCTGAACAAAATTTTCCAATCCTTAGTATAATAATGTTTGATTCCTAGTAACAATTTATTTTTGTAGTTCTTGTTCCTCCTCCACCTTTTGGTGGGGTGCAAAAGGGTTTGAACTTTCTAACTGCATGAAATCATTCTCATTGCTATAGCCACAACCACTGGATGCAGGTGCTATGGCTACAATAACATCTCTTTCGTTCCCTCTGCATGATTTTTCTTCTTATATCTTTGCCTGATGAAGAACCTAATGAGCTTCCAAAGCTAGCATAATTTTTTTCACATTTCCTGCTTAGCCTTAAAAAAATTATCACCAATGTGTCTTTTGGATTTTGATTTTGTTTAATAGTCAGCATGGCTGCTCCTGCATTTATTGTTGCCCTAAAACTCCTGCACATAAGAGCAGTACCCTCAGACCTCTGTCACTGCTCAGGAGACCCAGGGATACTGGGATGCTGCACATGTTGCTTCCCAGGAAAAACACATGGGAAGGGAGAAACCTTCAGTAACCCAAGCCCTCCAGCTTCCTGAAGCAAGAAAGGAAGTGGTGTACCTCCTTTCCAACAGGCAGTAGAGAAGGAGAGTTGTTGTTGTTGTTATGAGCCTTCAAGATGACTCCACTTATGACAACCCTATCATAGGGTTTTTCTTGGCAAGATTTATCTGGAAGCAGTTTTCCATTGCCTTCCTTTTAGACTGAGTGTAACTTGCCCAAGGTCACCCGGTGGGTGCCTGTGGCTGAGCAAGGATTCAAACTGTGGTCTCCGAGAGTCCTAGCCCAGTGTTCAAACTGCTATACCACACTAGTTTTGGAATGCACTTCAGAAGCATTGGATAAAAATAGTAATTTGTGGTTTTAACAGCTTTCATCATTGTATTATTATTTTTAGCAAGTGGTTTCATTTTGAGATTTTTTTGAAAAAATGAAAAATCACACAAAATATTCTTAAATAAAAAAGAGCAACAATCAAAACAAGCAATAGTACCATAATGACAGCAGTAAATATCGATACGCAATTTATTTACCCAAAGTAACAAAAGTCATTCCTATCTCTTGGATTACCCCTTCCTTTTCTCAAACTATGTCAGCACCAACATTTTATGACTTGTGGCATTCAGAGACAGCCAGTTTTAAGGTTCCACCTGTAAAGGTCAACTCCAAGAAAGCGTGGTCCGTTCTTGTCCAGTGGACTATAGTCCACCACTGCTCACACTATTATAAATCTGCTAATCTCTAAGACACCACAAGACTCTGTTGTTTTCACTCCAACAGACTCTAAGACAGCTACTTCATTGAAAACTATGACTCAAAAAAGACAGCCTTTTATCTTTAACACTTCAGCTTATATTAGATACCTCCACTTGACATATAGCATATAATTTCTATCCACTCCCTGGCAACGTTCACAAGTCCCAAGACTTCTTTCTACTGGAGGTAGAGAACCATAAAAACATTGTTTTTCATCCAGATTCTCTTGCTTTTTCTCTCTGGGACATTTATCAGGGATTCTTCATCAACAACAACAACAGATCTGTTATTGTAAATAAACTTTCTTGAAAGGCATTCTTGATCCTCAGCCAAAGTGTGCAGCCACAATAGAATATTATGTGTATAAAAGTGAATTTTCTCTCTTTTGGTGTACTTCAGATGTGTCAGACTACAACTCCCATTGTCCTCAGTCACCAGGCAGACATGGTGAATGAGGATGATGGAGGTATGATCCAACAGACAAGGAGGACATCAGACTGAGGAAGATACTCTAGCTTGTGCTGTCAGCAACACGAGGGCAGCAACGAGGCCCAAAAAAAGTTTGTCCATTGCCCAACATCAGGGCCAACTTCAGGTTTAAGGTAACCCTCAGCAAAATTCCCTCTGGTGGCCCCTGTAAAGTCTATAGGGTGACAGCAGCAGTGTTTTGATGACAGCACCATTTTAATTTCCCACAATGTTCCCAATCAACATTATTCTGAGAACTGTGAGAAATCAAAATAGTGGCCTCCAGACCTTCATCTGTGTCAGCCATTTTACACAATGCCCTGGAATGTAAAATATAACAAGGTTCCTTCTAGATCCCATCCCATTAGATACAGCTATTTTAATTTAGCATGCAGCCTTGGAATGTTGCTAATTTAGGGACACTGTGGGTAATTAAAATGGTGGCTCTCAGAGGCAATCATAGAGGGACCTTGGCAGATGTCAGTGGTGGACCCTTCTAGAAACTGTAAGCCCAACAATGTACTCAATAATTGTTCTGGTGGCAAGCCTGTCCCCCCCCCCCCATGCTAAAATATTGATTTGGGAATCCTTTAACTCTACACTATTACTGTGCTATGATTCCACTTTAACTGTCATGGTTCCATCCCATGGAATCCTGGGATTTGCAGTTTAGTGAGAGGCCTTTCAAATTCTCTTGTCAGTGAGCTCTAGTGCCTCACCAGACTACAAACCTTAGGATTCCATAGGATGCAGCCAAGGCAGTTAAAGTGGAATCATAGTGCTATAATGGCCCCACAAAATGGCCCCAGAAGGTGATCCCCAGTCCTCTGCAGTGTGTTTGACATCTGTGGTGGACATGCTCATGTGGAATAAGGTCCTTTGAGGAAGAAAGTTTGAATACCACAAGCAAATACAATCCTTCAAGATTTTTAAGTCTGTAAGACAAATAAGAGGCAAGTGAAAACCCGATATTGGAAATGAAAATCCCAAATTCAAATCTTTGCTCTGCTAAGAAGCTTTCTGGGTAGCCTTGGGCAGGTCTCTTGTCTTTCAGCTAACCTACATAATGGAGATGCTGTAATGATAAAAGGATTCCCTGCTCCCAAGCATAAAGCAGGAAACAAACATAATGAACTACAAACTTTATCATACTTGACCTATATAGTTACACATATAGGTATATACCCTATATAATTATCCATATCACAATATACAGACTTCTCCCACTTATCTGACAGGTTAGAGATCAGAACCCTGTCAGAAAGTAGAAATGATTGAAAAGTGGAACCAATCTACAGTAGGGAACATGGAGGACTTATGGAAGCTCACTTGGGACTGATCCTACGTGCCCACTCCTTGTAAAGTCTCCCAGCTGTCTTGGTGCCTTTTTTCCTCCTGTGAGCTCACTCTGCAAGCAGCACATGTGTGGTCCCAAGTGAGCCTCCATAGCCAAGAAGAACTGATGGACATCCACTGTTTTGACACTTGCAATACAGACAAGATCCATTAATTTGATCACGGGATCCACTCTTTCTATTGGCGAGACTTGGGACCATGCACACTTGTGAACAGTCTCACACAAACTGACAAAAGAGTGGATCCAACATCAAATTAGTGGAACTTGTCCTTACTTTGGAAGCAATGAAAGAGTGAGTCATCAGATAACAAGGTGCTGAAAGACAGGGGCTTCCTCTATATATACAATTGGCCCTCCACATTTGCTAGGGTTAGGGGCATAGGGCCTCCACAAAAGAGGAAAAAACATAAATATCAAAGTGTGTGTGTGCGTCTATGGGAAGGAGACTGAGCCATGGTGGGAAGAACGAGCACTCAAGGTACAAAAAAGGCCAGAGGGAGGGGGTGGGTTGGCACAGTGGCCCTCTACTTCTCTTGCCCATCTCCTTCCTTGAATGGTGGCATCAGGAGAGGATTTGTGGTGCTGAGAAACTGGGCTGCAGGACATCCTTAGCTGGCCAGGCAGCAGCTGGTGGTAGAGGAGGAAGGCCAAAGGTGGGTTTTTAAACTGTGCAGCCTGATCAGAGCTACCAAGACAGAAGATTCCCCCAGAAATGAAACATCTGAGGTGGGGCACAGAAGTTGAAGAAACTCACAAATAATCAAATGCATGAAAGTCAAACCCACAAATGTGAAGGGCTAACTGTCCTTAGAGCTATCTAAATGCTTACCAGCAAGATATAAATATTTCCTGTAACAGTAAATCCATAGCACAGCCCTTTCCAATCTGACACAATCTACAGGTTTTGAACTAGAACCCCCATCAGTCCCATCTCACATAGCCAATGATCCTGGGATTATGGCATTTCTAATCTTTCATATCTGGAACATGCCAGGATGAGGAAGACTGTAGTAGTGGCACATAACTCTGGGATTTCTACTGTCATTTCTATCATCTACTGAACGAAGGAACAGAAAAGGCTGCTTACACTTTGTTGTTCTTTTGTGCCTTAACTCATTTCTGACTCATAGTGACTCTTAAGGCAAACCCATTATAGGGGTTTCTTGGCAAGATTTGCTCAGAAGGTTTTGCCTTTGCCTTCATCTGAGGCTGAGGGTGTGTGACTTGCCCAAGGTCATCCAGTGGGTTTCCATGGCCAAGTGGGAACTTGAACACAGGTCTCCAGAGTCATACGCTAATACTCAAATCACTACACTACACTGGCTCCCACTACAACATACTATTATCCTCTTAACTCAATATTTATCTACTCTGACTAGAAGCATCTCCCCCATACCTTAATCAACAGTCTTTACCAAACTGGATATACCAGGAAGTGAACCTATGACATGCAAAGTATAGATTCTACCACTAAGCTATGATCCATGCAAGTTACAGACCTTTCATCACAAGTGACCTCAAGTATGCTGCCAGTGATTCAAATGGAAATTTTGAGATATTGGAAACATTCCTAATTTAGGTTACAACTCCAAGACCACCCATAAATATATACAATTCCAACACCATGACCACTGGGGCCATGACGTCCAAGAGATGCTGGAAGTTGTAGATCAAAAAAGGATTTTTTCCAAGCTCTGCTTCAATAGATATTCCAAATCAAATCAAAACAGGACATTTGACCAGGACAAATGACACAGTGCGTTTGCTGTCTTCATGTTTGAGGTTTCTACAAGCCATCAGGTTCTTTCCCTGCTAAAAAGGCTACCATCTTGTCTGTTTGATGACCATGTATGCCTTCCATGCTTAAACAATTCCAACAATATACAAAAGCAGAAGTGGGTAAATGTAGTTCAGTAACAATTAGGAGGGCCACAAGTCCCAGCTGTGAAGTTACAGTCCAGCAATATCCAAAGGGTTGTGTATTCTCCATTCTTGCGATAATATATCTGGCTGAACATCAGACATCGTGGCAATAGGAGTGCAACTCTCTAATGCTGTCATTACCACTGCTGCCATTAAGCTCCATCTGTTTTCATTATTTGTCCATGCATATTTTAAGTGTTCCTTTTCTCATTTAATCAATAGTATAATAACAATCATTATTGGTTCCCATTTTCCCTGTAACGGATCAGAAACAGAAAAAAGATACGCTTACAGAGTCCTGAGCAGCCCATAACAGAACAGCTGGGGTCAACTTCTTCTAAACCAGTAGCTCTCCACCTTGGTTCCTCAGATGTTGTTTGGACTTTGGTACCCTGAAGTATCAGCCAACTTGGACAATATGAAGGATTCTGGGATCTGGGGACAAACATCTGGGCATCCTTCTGTTTTAGACCCCTATGTTCACTCCAGCCATCTCTGGCTGTAGTTATTAAAGATATGATTATGCAGTTGGTTCTAATGGATCTATTAGACTACAAGCCCATACCCATTTTCCTGGAAGATACTTCTAAGTGGACATGTATGGGACTGTACTCTATTCTCCCCCCCCCTTCAGTGAAAATTTCCATTAAGGCTGAAATATTTAGGATGCTTATATGAAAGCCAGTCCCAGAGGCTGGGAAGATCAGGAAGACTTACTTCCAAAAGAAAAATGGTTAGAATTGAGATGAATGGAGGAAACTGTTATAATGAATGTCAAAATTTCATCCAATAGCAGCATTCACATGTGTATACTGACTTTATCAGACCAATTCATCTTTTCTCCACTTTTCAGATAATCATCACTAGTATTCAGAATGAGATGGCTGTATTCAATAGTGCATCACTGAGGTTAGAGACCTTTTCTAAAATACCCAGAATTGTCAGCATTTACATGTCTACATTTACCAAACTTGAGAAGTTCAGTGTGAGAAAGCCATTTATCTTTCTGGTGCACTATGATATTACTGTTAACAGATCTCATATTTCAGGTAAGCATATTTATTTCACCTAGGTCAAAATAACCCTTCTCATAAAAGTAGCTAAAACAAGAAAGCACCACACAGTGTAGGAGATTTTTTTTCCCCAAAAATCTGTACCATTACAAGACCACTTCTTTTTATGCTTTCACTTCTGCTCATCTAAAAAAGAGAGTGTTCAGGTCTCTGATGCTGATGATTGCAATCCAAGGCAACAAAGTACAGCTATGATCTGATTTCCCCTTCCCACCTTCTCCTGATTCCTATTATATCTCATTCACAACCACTATCTCCTGCAGTTTCATCACCTGGCCTTCCCACTAGGTGAACTGTGGCAGGGAAAAAGCACAGAGAGAAGCAGGGAGGCTCTGTCTGAATACTAGCCTTTGCTTGGAAAATGTTAGCAACCTCATCAAGCTGCACTTTTCCTGGATCCAACAGGAGGGGGCTGTTCAACCATCACTACAACTGCCAAAATATGGTGCTATGATGGGAGAATAAAGCCCAGGGCAAATGAGGTACCCTAGTTCCCAGCTACTACTGCTGTTTTCTAAGCACACATCATACCAAACTCTTTGGCTAACATATCCCATTGCAGATAGGTTTACCATTTCCTAAGCCCATATATTCTGACCTCCACAGTTATGTTGTGGCACGGTGGGGAGATACAAACCTAAAACCCCTTTATACCCTGCTCTATGATCTTCCTGCCCAAATCCTATCTGCCTAATTTAAAATCCAGCGTGTGAAGGAATTGCATTTTTTTCTACAAAGATTCCACATAGATTTATTAATAGATTTCCTGGAGTGTAAACCTGTGCTCATGTACAAGGCAGGTACCATTCAAAACTAGTGAGATATATGGAGCATGCATTCACTTGCATCCATAGCCCATGGAAAGTAACATCAATATTGTGCCAACATTGGCACTTTTGCATACACACATGTATGCAAGCACACATGTGCAAGCAGGCACCCAGAAATGTGCACCCAGCAGCTCCTGAGCACATCGGGCTGCAACAGCAGTTAGATGTATGCCACTCTCTGACTAGACCAAGGCTCTATAATATTACCAGCAGCAGCTTTGCTCTATACACCCTGGGGTGAGGGTGTGATGCAATTGTTTGCCTTCTTCCCATGTTTTGTTTTTTGGGGGCTCCCTGCTCCAAGCCTCAGGCCCCAAAGCAGGACATTGCCATATTAGAAAACATACATACCCACCTGTTTCCACAGAAACACCACCACCCCCTCAGAAAAATGTAAAGCATATGCAAGAGCAGCCCACTCACAACTTGTACAGGCATACCAGGCAGCACCCATGCCACATCTCCTCGAGTACAAATGGCCAAATCTTATCCAGCACACACAAGTGGCGTCAGTCTTAACATCATATATAGAAGGCACACATAGATGCATGCAGAGAGAAAGAAACATTGTTCTGTATCCAGCCAGGCAGAATCTGGCAACGGCTTCCAGGACTTCTCCACATCACAGAGAGCCAGGTTTCTCCCCATCACCCAAAACACAAAGCCCACGCACAGACACTGTCCGTCTCTCTCCGCAAAGAGCTCCTGCCAAAGTTTACTGTGATGACACAGAAGCAGAGGAAGGAAGGAGGAGGATACAGGGCTGGGATTCTCCTCCTGTTGCCACCACCATCATCACCAGGGTTGCAAATGGGGAAGGGGGAGAACCTAGCTCTTCCCCCCACCACCACCATTGCTAATGTTGGCACCAAGCCTGGCAAAGAAATCCAGTCAAACACAGCTGCAGACAGCAGGCTTAAGAACTCAGTTTGGGGGGGTGAGTGGAAGCAGGAACAAGCCTGAACACATTGAAGCAAAGCCTATCTTTCTTCCTTCACATATGGTTATCCTCTCTCTCTCTCTCTCAGCCTTGGCTCTCCCTTCACCTGTATCGCGCTCCTGGGTGCTCCTTCATCCTTTTTCTCTCGCATACACACCTCATTTTCCATTTCCTAGCTTGAGCCTCGGCATGAAAGAAGGCGGCGGGGGGGGGGGGTGAAGGGGCAGTAGGGAAGGTGTAAGGAGAAGAGAAGGGAGAGCAGCTGATCTCTCTCCCCCTACAGCTTTACCAAAGGTAACACACCAAAGAGGGGGGGAGAGAGAAACGAGAAAGACATAATAGAGGGGTGAGATCTATAACGTAACACACCATCCTGCATGCTGCTCGGGAGGGATGAACCAAAGGGTCGAAGCGTTGGGGAAGCGGGGGAGAGCCATACCTGCTTCTTTGCCAGCGATGCTAACCCAAGTTCAGGTTTTGCATCCCAACGAGGGATCCAGCAGGAGGAGATGACGGCGGCGGCGGCGGCGGCGGCGGCGGACGACCACTCTTCATTCAAATTCCTAGCAATTGCTGACGGGAGGGCTGGATCTGAGAGAGGGACAGAGAGAGACAACGAGGGAGAAGGAGGCGGCGCGCGTGCGTGGACGGATGGCTCCCTCTGTGTGTGTGTGCGCGCGCGCGCCTGCCTGCCTGCCTGCCTTTCCCGGGCACCCCCTCCTTCAGGCACGGTACCCCAATTCCCCTCCCCACCCCAAACGCCCTCGGCAGTCTTCGCGTGTACGGTACTTCCACGCACACCCCCGCTCTTTCCCTCCCCCCCTCCGGGCTGCCAGAGAAGCGAAGAGAAAAATCACACCCGCACGACGCCCGGCGAGACGAGCAGCAGGGCGGCGGACGGCGGGGGGGGGGGAGCGCTAGAGCCAGCCAGGGAGGGCAGAAAAACCGGCGGAAGCAGCTGCATTTGATACCGTCGCTACTGCCGCCACCGCAGCCGCATCACCGGGGAAGGGGAAAAGGGCGGCTGGGCAGGCGAGGCGAAGGGTCGCGGAAAGCGAGCCGCGCTTACTCTCCCAGCGGCCGAGCCTTTCGTGTCGGGCAGATTTGCGGCCGCGAGGGGCGAGAGGAGGCGGGTAGCGGGTCGGTCGGTCGGTCGGGGCTTGGGAAGTAGAGCGGCAGTTTGGCAAACTGGGCCGAGTAAGCGGAGGGGGGGAGTCGCCTTCCCTGCTCTCCAGATGTGGGAGGTGGGCGGACGCTGGCAACCCGCCACTCGGCTGTGGAGGTGGGCCCCCTCCCGGGCTGACCGTCCAGTTCTCCCTCCCCCCGCTGCTGGGTGCAGCGAGGGAACCGCCACACCGTCTTGCACGCACACGCATGTGGCTGACATCCCCCCGCCCCGAGAGCCAACAGCTGCTACCTTTCCAGCCTTCCCCGCGCACGCGCACGCGCAACAGCTGGTTGTTGTAACACAGCACGGCAGAGGCGCCTCGGAGCTGCAACGGCGGGGAGGGGGACGACGGCCGACCTAAAGGCAACAGCTGCAGGGCAGGTATTTTTTTTTTCCCTCAGCGCCTTGCCCCTCCCCCACACGCGTACCCCGACCCCCTAGGCGGAGAGGCCGGCGACAGCTGTCGTGGAAGGGCTCCTCTTCGCCCCCCTCCCCGCGCCGCATGCGAGGACACAGAAGCAACAGCTGCTGGGCAGGTACCCTCCGTCCCTCACCTGAAAAGAACAGCTGCTGGGGGGCGCGCTTAAAAGTGCGCTTGATAGAGAGGCGTCCAGTTCACTCTTACTCCAGCTGTTTTCACAGCAGCTGGAAAACGACCACACACACACACACACAGGCCTCCTGTATCCTTCATGTGCAAGCGCATGAGATACACCTCCGCATCCCAGCAGCAGGAGCAGCTGGCAAAAGGATCTCCCCCCTGCTACGCATGCACGTGCAACAGCTGGCTGAGGCAGGGCCCATGTGCAACTGAGGGAAATAAAACCAGAGGTCCAAGTGCCAACAGCAGCTGGAGAATTAACCCGACATCATGCGTGCTGGAGAGCATCCACAGCTGAACAGCAGCAGCCTGGTGAGCAGGGACGCTTTGCCTCTGTGGTAGAAGGAGCAGCTAGCCACCAGACATGGCCAAAGCACTTGCAGCGCACCGCCCACACAGCTGGTTACTGGCAAGCAATAGCCCTTAACAGCAATTGCACCATCCCTGCTCTCCCTGGTCCCTCATGCACACCAGAGCATCTGGGGATGTATCTGTACTTTGTGTGCCATGGTACAACAGCACGCATACAACACTGACTGGAAAGCGTGCCTCACACACAGATAGGCAAATACTTGGGAGGGAGAGGGTGACAGACCTTGAAGATCATAGAAATCTAGAACTCAGCAAGGTGGAGTACAATTCCCAGAAACCTGCAGCCAGCAGCTGGGGATTCAGGGAAGAGCAGTCCAAAAAAATGGCTTTGCCAAGCTCAGCAGAAATCCACCATGAGCAGTATGGTTTGCAGACATACACCTCTACAACACACAAATCTCTTTCAGATACAAAATGCATGATTAAAAGAAAGGAGGCACATACGTGTACTCACAGAAGTTCACAAGCATGCACACCAGCAGGTGGAAGAGCTGCCCACAGACACTTGCATCTACGTATCTTGTACTAGAAAATGGACTAGAATTAGGCAGGGGAGAGAAAGATATGATATACAGTCTTCAAAGTTCCCAAGAGGGAATGTGCAACCCCTAGGCCTTAAGAAGGTGCTTGCCTTTGGCATAAATCTATGTATATTCATAAAAAACTTGCATGTGGAGCTATCCCAAGATACTTTGCTGCCTGATGCAAAGGACAAGATACTTTATTCCACATACAGAAGCTGACTGGGCTGCTACTGAATACTAAAAATGGAAAAGCTTTCTTCACTACACCTGCTGAACAGAATGGACTATGTGATGCACACAGTTATGTCCTCCAAATGAGGGGAATGGCCAGAGGGCTGAGTAGAAACCCTGTTTTACTGCAGCTCCCAGACTTTGGGCAGTATCAACCACATAAGGTAGTTGTTTCATTTGCCTAATGGTAGAGTTGGCCCTGTACACATACAAGCAGCCACTAGGAAACATTTGTTGGGTTCTAGCAATCATAGGTAGCCTTACACACATCTCACTTACAAAAACAAACTATACATACCACCCAAATATACTCAGATATACAGTTGTAAAACAGGTTCTAAGAAACATTCGCAATATATTCATAATCAAAAGTGGTTGGACAGGTATCTCATTAAACTTAAAGTCCACCAGCTGACTGGGAGAATTATCCGCAAATTCACCCTGATGGCTACACATACATGAAGCAACTTATATTTTATGTACACTTTCCTGAGAGATGTTTTGTGTCATTGGCCTTTTGAGGACCAGGGAAAAAAAGTATTAAAAGGTAATAAAATTTCAATTCTATATAGCAACAGAAAAGTAAGTATACTGTAAATACAGTGTTGCTGATGAAGTTGAAATGTTATTACCTATCTTTCATTGCTCTTTGTCTCTAGTGCTCACAAGGCCAATGGCAACAGAAAAGTAACTTCTCTTGAGATCTCAAGGAAAGTTACTTTTCTGTGTCTAATGGAGTTGAAATTTTATAACCTGTCTTTTACTGCTCTTTATCCCTAGGCCTCACAAAGCCAATAAGGGGAGTGGCCTCTGCCTGCACTGAAATCCTTCAGCACCGTCTTAACTTATGATAACTCAGATAGAATATAGGCCTGTAACTCTAACCTCATTGACATTTTTATTCTACATGATTTTTAACATCTTTGCCTGGTGAAGAAGGCAGTGAAGCTTCCAAAGGCTGCATGATGCATTTTCCGAATTTTAGTTGGCCAATAAAGGTATTGGGATTTTTGGATTTGGGGATTTTTTTTTATTTTATTTTTGTTGTTGTTGTTGTTGTTTTTGTATTTTGCTGCATAACCAACGCACTTACCCCGTATATGTATCTCCACACACACACTCTCACACACACACACACACACACACACACATACACACACATACGCGCGCACACCAGTGTATGTACCTGGTGTTGCCCAGGATTTTATTTTCTCATAGGTAATACTTGTTAGAAAGACGTGAGATCCTGTGTCTCTAATTCCCCAAACTGTCTTAACCAGTACCTGTAACTTTTCCCCATATTCCCCAATCCAATCTGTATACAGAGTTATTAACATACTGAGGTTGGGTTCCTGAGGGAATATACTGTCCTCCTCCTTGCTACTAGGCCTCATCTCCATAGCAGCTGCCCTATTCAAGACAGGCACAGTTGACTGAGGCCCAAGAGGTCTCTGGCTGAGAATTCTAAAGGCCCCTCTCTAAACGGCAAACCCCAGCATTCCACAGAATCTTCTTAGGCAGCCAATCATATGAGGTCTTCGCCTGACACAGACAGACAAACTTTGACTTTTATATATTAGATTACTAGTATTTAAACAGAGAGAGCCCACACGGTGTAGTGGTTTGAACATTGGGCTATGATCCTGGAAACCAGAGTTCAATTCCCCAGTCAGCCATGGGAACCCACTGGGTGAACTTGGGTGCATCACACACTCTAAGCTCCAGGAAACCCCATGATAGGTTCATCTCAGGGTTGCCAAAAGCTGGCGATGACATGAAGTCACACAACAACAACAATTTAAATAGAATATATATATTGGTGAAAAAATGTCATCGAAACACTAAATCTACTCACTCATGTATAGCAGGCCTAATTATATATAAACAACAAGAGGGATGGACCCAGTATAGATGTTTTTTGGAAGCTACATTTTTTGGTGGTTTGAGTGTTGGATTAGAACTCTGGAGACCAGGGTTCAAACCCTCTCTCAGCCATGGAAACCAACTGGGTAACCTTGGGCAAGTCATACTCTCTCAGCCTCGAAGAAAGGATATGGTAAACTCCCTCTGAAATCTTGCCAAGAAAGCTGTATGATAGGTTTGCCTTAGGGTCATCATAAGTCAAAAACAGCTTAAAGGCATGCCACATCTGCCTAGTTTTGTGGGCCTGTTGCCTCACTGTCACTCAGATTTACCAGAAATGGAACTCGTCACATGTCTTAGATAGATATATATGTTGTCTCTTGCCACAGAAAAATTCCTCCAAATGGCTATGGATAATATATATCCCCATCTCACACATATTTATACCTCCCGCAGACACAGACAGATAGGCAAGCATGAATACACACAATATGTTTGTATATATTTATTTTTAGAATATATACATTCTAAGAAAACAATGTACAGCTCTTGTGAAAATATGTGCATGTCAAATAGGCTTATTCGGAGCTTGGGAATAATCAGTTACAAATAACAAACTACTGACAATTAATTCATCTTGCCAATAATGAACGTTTAACTATACTTTATCATGATTGTAATACAAGAAGAGATGACTTGACTTCAGTAATTTGGACGTACTGTATGAGGTTTGTCCTCCATTAATGGAGGAGGAAGAATATGCTTTGCTTCAGGCATTGGCTGAAAAATGGAACTTTCCCCATGGTCCTTTTTTAAGAAAAAGAAACAGAAATTTTCAGGAAAAAATATGAAAAAGTGATATTAGCATCAATTTTTCTTACTTTACAACACAGAATGTATTACATACATAATATGATACAATTATGCCATTTTTGTTTGTCATAAAATTATTATGTTTGGTATATTAAAAATACAGTTCAGTGGTTACAATAGTTACAAACTAGATTCCCCTTGTATTTTATTCATTTATAAATGGTGCTGCAAAGTCCTTCAAGGAAAGTTTTGCCATTTTATTAGGAACAGAGAAAAACAAGAAACCATCAACAATTATTTTGTCTCCTCTAGCCTTCCACAGTGTCAAGCAGACATAAAGCATTCATTCCCATAAAAAGAACTGTGAAAATGATGCCAAGAGCAGGAGTTACAATGATCAGATATTATACTTTGCCTTACATAAAAGTCTTCCTGTTAAAATAGTCTTCAGAAACAAGTGTGGGGGAGTAAATAGGTTGACACCTTGTCTTGAATATTTTATTCATCATACTAAAAGAAAATATTCCAAAATCTGCCCTTTTTTTTCAGTTTTTCATAGAAAGGGCCTTCTATTTTTTCCAGGTTTTTTCCCAGACCTTCACATCTCTATGCCCACTTGAACTCCAACACCCTATCCAAACAGCAAAGGAATACAAGGTATACTTGTGAGGCAGGAGGCTGAGTAGCAAACTAGAGCCATTTCCACACTACATTGTTACAGTGCTATTATTCCACTTTCAACATCCTATGGAATCCTGGGAGCTCTTTGGCCTCAGTAAACTACAAACCCCAGAATTCCACAGGATGTTGAAAGTAGAATAATAGCACTATAACAGTGTAGTGCAGAAATGGCCTCGATGTAGTTGACTGTCTCTCAGGTGACCCTTTAGCTTTGCCTAAGCTGACCCTACCCTCTGCCTCATTATCTACGACTAATACAGATACCACAGTAGCAGTTCTTCACATATATACACCATGTTATCTGGTTGCTAAAAGGGCATGAGTTGCCCCCTTCCACAAAATGCCCACATTATCCCCAGAGGTTTGGCTAGACCAGTTGAGAGAGGCAGCAAATCTTCCTGGTTCCAGCCAGTTAGAGCTGGTCGATACCACCCTAAACTTCCAGTACCCTAGCAGGAAGGAAAAGGGGAAAACAAGGAACACAATGGCAGCAGCTCCTCCTCTAGCAAACAAGACATTGTGGGAAAGGATTGCAGAGCCATCAATGGGAAAGGAGAGTGTGACTGGGGTAGGTCTGTGTGCATGTGAATGCTGGTGATGGAGGGGTAGATACTGAAGAATGGCCGTAATGGTTGCTGTCTCAAAAAAGAGTGCCCCATGGCACCGAGGGAGCCATTTCCCATTTTTGCCCCTGGACCTAACCTATGCTATTGAATATCACGTGTGTAGAACTGGTAGCAATCATTCTCAACAGCTTTCCATAAATGTACACATCAACAACAGCTGGGGAGATCCACAAATACATGCAGCAGTTGGTGACAAATTACACCTGCTCTCTCTTCCTTTCTTCCTTCCCTCTTAGTCTGCACAAGTAAACAACAAATTTGGGGGTGTAATTTCACAGTATCTCTCACACAAACATGGTACTTTTAGGCCTTTATGATATGTGGTTCATGAAACCAAATGTAGGCCATCAGATTTACATTGTGACTTCATAGGAAGCTGATAACCTTTCAGGCAACCAGGCAAACTGTCTAAACCAACAAGTTTATCAACCATGCTGGACCACTCTAGATGCTCAGTTGGCTTTAATGTGTACATGGGACTGACTTATTTGTTGTTGGGATAAGTTGCACCAATTACATTTACTGTTTGGATATGTCTACCATACCTGTCAGACAGGTTTACTGTGTAGCATGGAAAAGCATGATCAAGAGTTTCATTTCAGTTTGTTTTTTTTAAATAAGAAATTACTAAAATTTAAAGATTTTTGATATTGTAAATCAAAAGAGCTTAATTTAAAAAAAACACCAAAAATTGAATGTAGCAGATAAAAAAAAAGGCAAAACCATCAGGATTGTCCATCCCAGCATTTGGCTGTAATCTTGCATAAGTCAACATAGCATAGTAGCTGTGTATGCAAGACAATGCCATGCTGAGCCATTTACTGCTCTCTTGACCCACCATAGAGTAATTCCTTTTCTGGAGGAGAACAGAGGGATTGCAGAGGCATCTGGCTATGGCCATTTCCACACCGGGCTATTAAAACGGTGCAGAGCGACCTCCGATGGAGGTCTTCTGCACCGTGGAATGGACTGGGGTGGACTACTTTTCGTAGTTCCGTACCTCAGTCCGGTTCGGAGCAACCGGAACTGGTCACACAGCGTGCTTTATAAAAACCTCTTTTAAGAGATTTTTAAAAAGCACGGAGTGCGCAACTCCATGTCGCTCCGTCGCCGCGCTCCGCTGCAGATTTGCAGGCGCGCACAAGTGCGTGCCTGCAGATCTGCTGGGGGCGGGCTGTAGGCTGGCGAGCTTCTCCGGTTGGTGGAGAGCCTCCACCAACCAGAAGCCGCCATTTTGGATGCCGGAGCAGTGCGGAGCAACGAGCTCGCACTGCTCCTTGTCCCGATGGACTCGCCCGGACGCTCAAGAAAACCAGTGAGTTCTGTTTTCGCGCTTTTCCTTTCTCGCGTGTGGAAAGGGCCTATGTCCCCTTAATCAAATGTGAAGCAATTCCATTATCTGCTGAGGTTGACCAAGGTTCTCCCAGAGGTCTCAGCAGGTGATACCACTTCACATTTAGCTACAGGGAAGCAGCTAGATGTTTCCTCAACCCCCACTCCTCTCCTGCAGGCATGGAATGGCCATGGGGAGGGGGTGTCCGTGGCTGTACATTAGGTTGCTGTGGAGGGAAGAAACACGAACCATCACCATGACCAAATGCAGGCATAAAGTTAAATTACACTGGCATATGGCATTAACAGGATGCCAACTTTTGAGTATTTAACTCAAAGATTGAGCTGAGTTTGAACCCCTTTGTATGCAATCAGGTTTATGATGCTGAATTACAATTGCCACTTCTTTTTCTAATGAGACTCATCTTTGCATTATATGGCAAGCAGATGCGACACGGTCTTTTCCATGATTTGTATAGCTATACCTGTTGAATTTGGCAGTGCAAATGAGGAGGAATTTGTTTTTGAATTTGAATTTGTTTTTCAAGAATTTGCCAAATATCTCTATATTTGGGATGGAAAGGACTTGAGGTCCTTGAGGTTAAAACATTAGAATGTGCAAGAAAGCAAAAGACAATTTGGGTTATCTGAAGGCTGAAATTGACTTTTCTGGGGATTGCTTCTGAGCATCCAATCAAGCTGCATGTCCCCAGTCTAAGGATATTTACTAGAAAATCCTGTGTTGCTCACAAAATGGGAGCCAAGGCAGCATACAGTAGAAAGAAGTTCCATTAAAGTCAGTGAGACTTCTTCAAAAAAGCATCTAGGATCAAGGAGCATTTCATTTCTGAAACACCATTTACTAGCACACAGTTTCATCATTCTTAAGCCGTTTCTGCCGTACAATGTTATAGTGCTGTTATTCCACTTTCAACGTCCTATGGAACCCTGGGGTTTGCAATTTAGGGAGAGGCATTTAGAATTCTCAGCCAGAGAACTCTTTGGCCTCAGTAAACTACAAACCCCAGAATTCCACAGGATGTTGAAAGTGGAATAATAGCACTATAACAGTGAAGTTCAGAAATGGCCTTGGTTCATCCTCACTACAACCCAGCTCAACCAATTATTCTGTGGCTAAGAAGTTGCTATTTCTATGATCAAGACCTTGTATGACTATGGATATGGTACAGCCTGAATTCACCTCTTCTGAATCTGAGTGAAGGGGTTTTCACTAAAGGTTTGAATCTTAGATGCATCACTTCTGAATAGATAGGAAATGGAATCAAGCCTATGTTCAATATCTGACTAGTTGCCACCTTTTCCCTATACAAAATGCAAGCATTAGTTTAAACGCCACTTGTGAAAAGAGACAAATTTTCCACTTTGGGTATAAAAATGTAAGTTACATCCTTCGAGTGATCAAGATCCCTAAGATCCATAAAGGCAATTCCATTCTACTGTATTAATATAAAGCAAAAATAAAGTAGGGGTTCTTGAGTACTAAATGTACCTGTCTAATCACCTTTTATTGATTGTTTTGTGTTTTTATATTTATAAATCATCTTGAGAGGATTTTCCAGCTGAGTAGTATATAAAAACCTTTTAAAAAAACACATAAATAAATAATGCAATGAGAACCAGATCTGCAAGCAGTACATATGATATCGATTCAGCATGGTCTGTATGGATTTGCTATGTCTGATTGCTGAATGTAATTTTAGACTGTGATGAGGCTATTAAGGCCAATTCAAACATGCAAATGAATATGAATTCAGCACCGTTTTACACACATGCCCATAAACAAATCTAGCAAACAGCAGGAATTGACATTAGGTGCAGAGTTCGCATCAAGGGCAGGCAGACTTTCCAATTCACTGTTGAACCTCAAAGTACAACTTTAACCAGGCACAAAAGAGACATTTAGGAGCGTAGCCATATAACTGAGTGAACAAGATGCTTTTAGCACATGATTTACTCAGTCCAGGTCCTAGGAATTTCTTTCCAATATCAGAAGAGGAACTGCCACACAAACCCTTTTACAGAAAAACCTACTCTTTTTTCCCCAAAGCTTTCTTGAGTTTATAGTCCAATTTAAGAAAGGGGGAAACATTTTATACACTATTGTTAAACTGTGGGCAGTCAAAAGTCATTGGCAATCAATGGTGAGTCACCCTGAGATCAACCATTCAAAGCTGATCTGCCTTCTGGTTGCCCCTAGTTTAGAGCAATCAGGTTCTGAGCACACACCAGCACTGGCCTGATCCAATGAATATGTCAGCCATACAGGAACAGAAGTAGGATATCCGCACAAAACCCAAATTGTTTTTAATTCTGACTCGATTTCACTCATGAGAATGTCACGGTAATTTCAAAGCGATATCATCCACAATGAAAATATGAATTATGAAGGCATTGTTTTCAAACTCTGTCAACATCACTAAACACAGCACCAACTTCACAATAGCAAGGCTGAGCCCAGAGGATTTTATCATCACCCAAACTCCAAATATCCTGTTCATCCTTCTTGGTTTCTTAGAGATAACGGGAGATTTTGCCAAAGTCCCATCATCAAGCCAGCTTTATCAACTGCATTTTTGCCCCAATACGTGTTTGTCCCAGCATATTTTAGGCCTCAAATGAGTGATCCAGATAGGTCATTGTGTGCTTAAGAGAGAGATCTGGTGTCTACAAAAAAAGAAAAAAAACCCACAAGCACTCACAAAATTGGAAAGAAACTGGCCACAACTTTATTGGTTACAGCTGTTAATGGGTTGGCATGTGCATGGGTCCAGATCCTGGCATCAGCCAACATGCCTGTTGACTGATGAGCCCAATCCTCCAGCCACTGCCAGAATCCATGTGGTGATAGATGTGAAACTACCCTATCACCCAAGGAAGGAACTCATGCCCCTCCTGTGTAATGCATGCCCACTACCACCCCTGCACTTCTTGCTATCCCAAACGAAATGCCATAACTTACTTTGCCCAAAGGCACCGGTAACCTTATCCAGATTCAAGTCCCATGCCAACACCCTCCAAGTTGTGACAAATACAGCCCAAAACAGTGAGGGTGGGTGGAAAAATGCTCCGAAAGAAATGAGTCATGCCAGAGGAGAACTGGCTTAAGTACGCCTTTTGCAGACCAGAAGGAAAACTATAACCAGCCCTTGCCTGGGAAAGGGCAGCCAATAAGTATAAACCACAGTTTGAACTCATTGGCAAACTGGTAGATGCTGCCCCAAGGCTGCACAAGCCACACAGCCTGCTCTCCCAGCAACGCAAGGGGACCGCATGTTGGACACAGTTGTCCTTTGCTGCAAAATCACCACCCGTTAAGTTGGGCAGCTGCATTTACTTTAGTGTTTGGGTATGTAGGCCCTCACTGGCACAACCAGGCAAGAAGAGGGGACTTGACCAAATATGGAACTATTATTTCATTATCATTTCATTCACTTATTTCCACTTTTCCCTCAATAATGGGATTCAAAGCAGTTTACAGAATATTAAAACCAGAACAGATTAAATGCATACAAAAACATCTGTAAAAATATATAAATGTTACTTAAGAAAGCAATTAAACAATCTAAATAATTCAAACCATTTAACTATTTGTTAAAGGAAAGAATATAAAAACAATGCAACAGTATACTGTTCAAAGCCCTCTGCAGTCAGCTCCTAAAAGCCTGTTGGAATAGGAACTAAGTCTAACCCTACCACTAACCCTAACCCCATCACAGCCTCCCTGGGGAAGGTGTTTCAAAGTCTAGGAGTAGCTACGGAGAAGGCCCACTTTCTTATGCCCACTATCTTATGTCCACAAATGTGGTGGGACTGAGAAAAAAGCCTCACCCAAATATCTTATTGCTGAGGCAAGCTTACACAGAGAAACACAGTACTTCAGATGTCCTGGGCCAAAGTCTTATAGGGTTTTATAGGTCATAACCAGAACTTCAAAATGGACCCGCACTCAGTGGAGCTGTTGCAACAAGGGAGTGGTATGTTTGGCAGTAACAATGTGGATGCAATTCTTTGGGCCTATCAAAGTTTCTGAGCACTTTTTAAAATCAGCTCCACATAGACAGCATTACAGAAACACAAACAGGATATAAACTTTAAACAATAGAAGTATCAGCTAACAAAGCTAGTGACAATCAACCAGTTACTATTCGGGTGGTTTTTTCTATATCACCAAAAAAAGTAGGAAAGGTATCAGCAAAAAGTGTGAAACAGGAACAAATCTGCTTAAAAATGTCAAATATTCATTTGTTTACTTATATGGATCACATTTAAAATATTTAAATGATAGTTTAAATGAAAATAAGTACACCTCACACAAGCAAGAAGACTGCTACCAGATAACCTGTGTGCCTCTTTAGTCTAGTGTCTAGGTTGCAAACTCTGATCAGAAACTCCAAGGATTTTGTTATCCCATCTTCTAAGATTTGGGCTGGACAGTCTTTTAAACAGAGAAAGATACCTTCAAAGAGAGCTGTGTTCTGGGTACAGCACAACAGAAGGCTATCCTGTATCCCCTTTGTGTCAAGTTTCTACCCATCATCATTGTCATGGTAGATTTAAAAAAAATTAAACAAAGAGAATTATTTAAGGATTTATTTTAAAAAAATTAATCCTGGTTTTAAAAATGTGCATTAGATGGTCTATAGTCACAGATTATTGCATCATTAGATTTCTTATTGCTCTTAAAGCCCATAAACCATTTCCAGTCTTTCAAAAAGTCTTCAATTGGCATATCTGTTAAAAACCCACATTAGTTTAGCCATTTGGGATAACTCAGCAACCTTAACAATTCAATCCATTGGTGCATCAGTCCATTTCCAGGTTTGAGCAAACAATGTTCTTGCTTTTCTTATCATATATCAAAGAAGTAATCCATATCCATTTCTTTATCCATAATACCCAGCAAAAGCATTTCTGGTGACATTACAAAATCTACCTTTAATTTTTTTTTTTTTTGATTAACATTTACATCTTAGACAAATAACTTTTTGCTTTCCTTCAAGTTCACCACATATAGAAAAAGGAGCCTCCTCATCTTGACATCCCCAGTATTGATTTGACACATTCCTAGACATTCTTGACAGCTTATTTGATCTAATCCTGGCATCTCCTGAGAGATCCCAGTGAGCTGCCACACCTCCTACACATTGTCATAGGACCTGGCTACCCCTTTCCAAAGGTTTGCTGGTTGCTGGCTACATCTCAGTTTGCGGGACTCTTTATTGGAAGGGTGTAGTTCATGGGGAGAGGCATTCACAGATGCCACAGACTGTCTCCACTGTGGCCTACAAGACAGGTAGAAAGAAAGAGGAATCTGAAGGACCAGGGGACATATGGCTCTGATTCCCCCTTCCAATCCCCACCACTACCAAATGTCTCATGTCTCAGGAAAGGCCACAAGTCAAGAACTGTGGTTTACAAACACAAAAAAACTCATTATAGGTTGTTGTGGGTTTTCCAGGCTTTGAGGCCATGTTCTATTAGTATTTTCTCCTGACGTTTCACCTGCATCTGTGGCTGGCATCTTCAGAGGATCTGGTGGCATGGAAGTGAGACAGAGTATATATACTTGTGTAGTCCCTGAGTGGGAGGGAGCAATTTGCATGTGTTACAGTTGGCCTGTGTGATGGCCTGTTGTTAAATGGGATATCCCCCAGGGTGTATTGTTAGTCAGGGGATATGCATAACAGTGCATTAAGTACATTAGCAATCCATTGTGTTGCTCCTTGTAGAGGGACCTCCAGAGTCTGGGTGGTGTGCATTGGCATATTTTTGAGTCTTGATTTTAGTGTTCTTCAGTACTGGTAGCCAAATCTTGTTTACTTTCCAAGTTTCTTCTTTCCTGTTGAAATTGTCCATGTGTTTATGGATTTCAGTGGCCTCTCTGTGTAGTCTGACATAGTAGTTGTCAGAATGCTCCAGAATTTCTGTGCTTTCAAAAAGCATTCTGACATAGTAGTTGTCAGAATGGTCCAGAATTTCTGTGCTTTCAAAAAGCATTCTGTGTCCAGGTTGGTTTATAACATGTTCTGCTACTGCTGATTTTTCTGGGTGGATCAGTCTGCAGTGTCTTTCGTGTTCTTTGATTAGTGTTTGGATGCTGCGTTTTGTAGTCCCTATGTAGACCCACCCATAGCTGCAAGGTATGCGGTAAACTCCCGCAGAAGTTAGAGGATTCCTGTTGTCCTTTGCTGAGCATAGCATTTGTTGAATTTTCTTGGTCAGTCTGTATATTGTTTGGAGGTTATGTTTATTCATCAGTTTCCCTATATGGTCAGTAACCCCTCTGATGTATGGTAAAAACCCATTCCCTTTGGTTGGCTGCTTATCTTCACTGCTGTGTTTTTTTCCGGGTCTAGAGGCTCTTCTGATGTCTGAACCAGAGTAACCATTGGCCTGTAGAGCCCAGTTTAGATGGTTCAGCTTGTCTTTCAGGAGGTGGAGTTCACAGAATCTTTTTGTGTGGTCTACCAGAGTTTTTATTGTGCTCCTTTTTTGTCCTAGGTGATGGTTGGAGTTTTTGTGTAGATATCTGTCAGTGTGTGTAGGTTTTCTGTAAACTGCGTGGCCCAATTGTTGGTTAGGTTTGCGGATGACTAGGACATCCAGAAATGGTAGTCTTCCTTCATTTTCTTTTTCCATGGTAAACTGGATGTTCAGGTGGATGTTGTAGACTAAACTTCATTAATTCATCATTCCTCCTTGCTGAGAGTTTAAAAATATAGTATGAACACTGTAATGCCTACAATTAAACTGAATCCATTACACTCTAGGAAATCCATTGAATTAAAACCTATTTTTCTATAAAAAAAAGAATGGAAGCAAGGCAAAAATGTGTGAATTTTGATAAAAGTTACAACCAGCTACCTATCAAATGATGGGTATTTGACTTTGTAAGCCAAGCAACATTAAAATTTCTGCCCCTGCAATGAGGAAGTATGTTTGCACAGCACTTGTTTCTGGAAAATTCTAGGTGCTTAGTCTTCAGGCTAGTGATCTTATTGCCCTTACAGAAAGAATCAAATAGAAGTCTTTAATTTCAAAATTGTTGTCCTAAGCAGTTTGTCACTAATGCAAAAAGCATGACCAGAGTTTCTGAATTATGTTTCTTGGTACTATATAAATGTCCTATTTAGTTTGTCACTGCAATCAATATGTATGTATCAATATGTATGCTCTGGAAATACACAGATTAAAAAAAAAGTTAGAAACTTGATTTAAACCTGCCTCTTCTCTTAGCTATTTGGACTCCCTGGATTTAAATCAATCCACCCTGATTATCACCATCGTCACATTTCTTTCTTTCCAGTCCAGATCTGGCAAGAAAGGAGAGACCCATATGGCAGCAAGATGCAGCCTCTCTCACTGCAGTCAGAATCTCTCCACTGATCTATAATGCGGTGAGCAGTGACAGATTGATTTTACAGCTCCACTTGGAGCCGGCCGCTGGCCCTGGGTTGGGGATGAATCAGCTTTCTTTGGGCTCTGGCCTTTATTTCATTATTCTCAATAAACCTCCCTCACAGGCAAATGAAGAGAAAAACAGAGTAAGAAAGCAAGAAATTTGATATAAAGATGTTTGTTGGTATATGTTTCCATTCTCACAATCTGGATCTATGTTTCTTTTTGCAAAGAAAGGGAGATGAGCAAAGTTCTAATTGATGCTACTCTTGTACCTTATTCAGCAGTCACTGCCATGCACAGATAGTCTTTGGCTACTTTCCACCGTTAACCAGGAATCCAAGATATGTTGAAAAGATGACAAGCATCCTATAAAACAGTTATATTTAGCTATCGTTGCTACACTAATAAATCAGACTGTAATCCAAAGGAGAGGAAGTCATCTTCAGTTTCATTTGTTTTCTGTATCCAAAGAAATATCTATGTTTGCTACTTTTGCAGGGAAAAAAAACCCCGAACTCTCATCTTACTGCCAACTAGAGGAGATCCATTGAATCAGCTGGATTTCCTGAAGTGTTGACTTCTCATTCAGCAATTGATTCAGTGTCATGACCCTAGCTGAAACTAAGCAATAGGCTTCAGATCAAGGTCAATGGATTCTGTAGTGCCTTAAAAACTAAGGTCTCTTTCTCTCTACACAATTACACTGCTATGACTTCACTTTAACTACCATGGTTCCATCCTATGGATTCCTGGGATTTGCAGTTTAGGGAGGCGTATTTAGAATTCCCATCCAGAGAACTCTAGTGCTTCACCAGACTACACGCCTCAAAATTCCATAGGATGTTCATATGGAAGCCGAAGTGGAATCGTAGTACCATGGCCCTAAGTGCTCTTCCAGACTGACCACTTGAGTCAGCACAAGAGGTTTCTCTTCCTATCCATCTACAACCAGTACATTTTTGAGTTAGGTTTCCACCATAATACATTTAGCTTGAGTTTTGCTGAACTATATTCCATTTCATCAGATGCATGGAATAGAGGTCACTTTTTAGCACAACAACTGCAAGGCTTCCCAGCCAACACACTCACTGTCCATACTGGCAGGAACATTCTGGGAGCTATAGTCCCCCAAAAAATGACTTTTCCAAGATCTGATTCAGTCAAGATTGGGGATATATATACACAAAACACAAGCAACTGGCAGGTAGGATGGGAGACAGTGAGGCCAAGGGGACATTAAATGCATAAAGTACTTACAGTGTGTGTGCATGTATGTGGCTTCAAGTCTTCTGTCAATTTATGGCAACCCCATGAATTTCTAAGGGTTTTCTTAGGGAAGGAATACTCAGAGGTAGCTTTGCCAGTTTCTTCCTCTGAAATATAACCTATAGCACTGGTATGCATTGGCAGTCTCTCATCCAAGTACTAACCAGGGCTGACTGCTGTGCTTCCAAGATCAGATGGGATCTGATGTCTTTAAGGTACTTAGGCCCCTGACAATTACCTTATTAACACTGGCCATTCCCAGAACTGTTGCTGTTTAATTACAGTGAGACCGCTGTCCACATATTTTGACTGTCCCCTTCCCAAAAAAGGAAGACTGCATGAAGGAATTCCCATGGAGGAAATCATTAACAACTTGTGTGTGTATCTTCATGTCTGCCACAATTGAACTAGAAACGTGGATTGCATACAACTAGGAACTCTGCAAGGTGAGATGCAACCCTGAACTTAATGCTATATTGTATTGTTGCCATCAAGAAGGACCCTTCCAACCAACCAAATTTGAACATGCAAATAAGCTGAGAGAAGGCAGGCCATGATTGGTGTAGCTGCTGCAGGTTATATTAATACAGCCATAGCCTGTGCTCTGAAAAGTGTAGCTGTTTCATACCTCCTTCATTGCAAATTGCAATGAACACCTTCATTTCAAAGCAGTAATATACCCACCTCCTCCACCTCTTAAGCACTTTAGGTTTTCTTTCAGCTAGGCACAGAATTGAAGAGGGTCAGCTGAGAGATTCTAATGGCCCATTGACAAGATCACACTCCCTGCAATTAATCTGCAATAGACACTGTGTACAAAGTTTTATCCTTGCAATCAATAAAAAAAGATGTTAGAATTCACTGTCCTCAGCCTCCAGCTTCAAGCCTGTAAGGGATCCACAAGACGAAGTGGACCCAAGGCTGGCCCTACCACAAGCAAGTGAGGCAGCTGCCTCACAAAGTAGAATTGGGGTGTGAAGGCAGTAAATTGTTAGCATTTAATTGTGTACAGTTGTATATTTGCTGTCAGAAATAGGAGGAAGTGCTTGTGGGATTTTTATTTTTATTTTTGGCTCTTATGACAAAATAATTTGGCTGGCTTTGAATACTTTTCCCCTTGACTTAGGCGGAAAAGGGTGCCATTTACTTTTCCTCCTCAGATAATAAAGCACTTTAGGTTGACCATGTATAGAAGGGACCATAGGTCTATGGTAGATTCTGTGTCTTGAATATGGAAGGTCCCAGGCAATATTGGAGAAAGTCACTTTTTAGTCTGCAGTTCCCACAATCCCCAGCCAGCATGCTGGCTGGATGATTCTGGAGGCTGTTTAAAAAAGGGAGGGGGGACTTTTCCCAACTCTGATTGTGGGTTCATTCCAAGGTGTTTCCATTTTAACGGATCAGGAAGGGGAAATATCTCCTGCCACAGACTTTAGAGAGCTACTGTTGCCAGAATAAACCACACTGGACCAGGTGGCCTGCTTAACTTCACAGAAGGCAGCTTTTTATGTTCCTGACTTTCCTAGAGCTCAGAAAGAATTCTGAATATGTCTCTTGGATTACTCTGTAAACTGTGGCCCTTTAGATCTTGTTCAATTGCAACTCCCATAATCTCTCACCACTAGCTGTGCTGGCTAGGACTGATGATGCTGTCTAGCAACATTTGGAGGACCACAGTTATCCGTCCCTGCTTTAAACGTTGTAAATCCCATCCAAACTAGCAGGCATATTTAAAACCTCTTCCCCAAGCTATTAGGAATATTTTACGTAAATTGCATATTTTATTAATAAAACAGAAATGTAGCCTCAAAATTAGAAACATATATTATGTATTATGTATACCATGTACATATATTATGAACAACAAAACAAACAACTTAAATTGGCTCAGTCAGGTCTTAATATCAGTGGAATTTCCTCAAGCCAAGGTATACTGTTTGAACTACATTAGTACAACAGCTTTAAGTTCAACAGGAGTTTCTGTATTACAGTAGTCAATCAAAGTTCCACATTTTAAGAAGAGTAATGCTTGCTTGATTTTTAGTTCCAAAATTGTGGCATGGATTCCAAAAACAACACAGAAAGGATGAACTGGTTTTGATCTTTCTTTTAACAAGAATTCTATGGTCCAGCAATGTTTTTAAAAATTTATTGAGCAAGACTACCTATTCAGGTGCCTATTCACTACACAAGTATGGTTTAGTGGTTTCAGCTCTGGAGAACGCAGCAGCACAAAATTTTGCTACCTCAAACAATATACCTGTACCAAGGTTTAATTCTGTTGACATGCCTGTATCTTATCCTGATAACAATAAAAGAGTATAGAAAGCTGCTTGCCTGACCCCTTGCCAATTGAAAACTATTCCATTTCCTCATATTTTGTCCTGATGGTAGAAATGTTGTGGCAATCCCATTTCTTTAAGAATGATCCGTATTTTTTCATGTTCTACACAATCAAAAGTTTTGCTATTAGTCTACAAAGCACCAGTGATGTTACTGCAGTGATGTTACTCCAAGTCTCAAGTCAAGTCTCAAGTCTCAACCTTCAAGTCTCAAGTCGAGTCTCAAGTGCTTGCAAGATACTTTCAAGTCAAGTCTCGAGTCAAGTCTCAAGTCTGGGAGCCAACTTTATACCCCAACCTGTATTCCAGAATTTCTAGTCAGAGTCGAATAAAGTCAGTTTTAACAATTTAAGTAGAGCCAGCCCTCTACTTTTGTGATTTTGCCATCTGCACCTTCAGAAGTGGCGAACAGGATCCTTCTTACTTCCCATTTGCAAAGCTAGAGGCTTTTCAGAAGTGAGATCCTTCTTATTCCCCATTACTGAAGCTTCAAGAGCTGTAGAAGGAAGGATCCTTCCTCCTCAAGGCCATTGCCTGACACATTTTCTGTTGCCTTGTGAGATACGCACCCTGCACTCTGGGAATGAATCTTGCCTTCTGCTTCTGGGAAAAGTTTTAGAAAGCTCCTCCTATACGTAGTGGGGACAGGCTGCTGATCAGACCTCAACTCCACCTCAAGCCCACTGCCCAACCCATTTGTTGTTCTCTCGCGGAAGTGTGTCCACACTTTTTGCTTGAGACAGATTGTCATGTGACCAGTAAGTTGTAAGGTTTCTGGATGAATGTGTTATGTTACTGAACCAAGTGCAGCAAGTCAGTCGATCAAAATATGCAAGTCTCAAATCGAGTCAGTGTGTAATTTTTGCTGAGTCAAGTCGAGTCACTGAAGTGACTTAAGTCTGACTTGAGTCTGAGTCTATTGACTTGAGTCTACGTCACTGCAAAGCACAGGCTGATTTTCTTCTGAAATTCTTTGCAGCTCTCTCCAGTATTGCATCTCATTTGTCTGCTACTTGTGTTATGTATGAGATGTGAGGCTGGAGAGAGACTGCAGATATGAGGGACCTGATACCTGTATTCAAAAAAAAAAAAAATCCACCAATTGAATACAATATTGTACAGAAGATTTCTGAGGAGCCCACCAGCTGCCTGCTTCTTCCTTTGAGGTAGCAGCTACAGAGGCTCCTGCTCATTCATTTGCATGCTCCCCAGAGATCAGCTGTGCAATACTGTACTTTATGCATGTGCAAATACAGGTGTTCCAAAAACCCCCCCCCAAAAAAACCTGAAATGTTAAAACACTTGTGATCCCAAGCATTCTTACCAGAGTGCACACCCCCTAGATTTGATATGGTTTAATTGGCAAAATATAACTTAATTGGCAATATGTATTAATTGGTATCAATATAAAATGGACCCTGATGTGGCTGTAAGCCAGGCTGGGCAGAAGAAAAATACTGACTGAACATATGTGCTGCAAAATAGGTCAGAGATCCCCTCTAGGTGTAGCCTAGGCCATTGTCAGGACAATCATCAGGCAACTCCAGAGATAATAGGCTTAAGCCAAGCTGTAACATCTCTGCCTTCAAAGAATCGCAAAGGAAAGTTTTCACCAAACCACTGATTGTTTCAGTCCTCCTTCCTAGCACCTGGACATTTCCCCACATTGTCTTCTTGTCTGACCACTATTACAGAGCTATTATGATAGCCATTAATCCCTTGTCACCTGACACTAAGATCATTAATGCAGTCCAGACCTCACCGTCTACTCTGCAGCCTCCATTGTTTGCTCAAACAGAAAACTATTTACACACATGCCTTCCAAGCAGATTTTGGGTATAAAAATATTTCATTTCAACCAGTAGCAGTACCTCAAATGCTGAACACCACTGTCACCCTGAATTCTGATTTGTACTGCCCTTAGATGCAAGTCTAAGCCACTTCACTGTTTCTTCACTGCTCTTTTAGATTGGTAATTATGTCCCAAAAACCTAAGCTTCACAATCCATAACTTTCCTCCCTTTCCTTCAGTTAGCTCTTGTGTGAGTGCATGACTATCTGAATCCTGCGTGCATGTGTGTGTGTTATTTTCCCTCAATAAACACATTTTTAGTTTACTTTTGAGTCTTTGGCTTGTTCTCCTGCAAGGATGCTGTAAACATTGGTGGAAAGATCCTGCTAGTTACCTCACTTCTTGCAGTCTTCTTAATTAGAACCATTTAATTCCCCATTTTTGCACAGAATTGTGGGTACTGCTGGAGTACCTCAAGGGGTATCCCATCTTTTGGGGTAACAGCATTTCAGATAACGGATTCTCAACCTATATTGTCTGGAACTATCAAAATTGGAGGAAGGAGTCCTCAACTCTGTGTCCACTTTGTTCTAGTTCTAGTTCAAAACTGTACCCATAGCCACTGAAATGCCTCCTTATGACCCTCAATGGTACTTGAGCCCATCAAGCTGATTGCCAGGTCTAACACTGTTCACTGAAGTCTCAAATAATTGCTATGGTTGTCCAGGTCTCCATGTGGAAAGAGACATTTCAGGGTAAACAGCATTGAAGGAAAAGAAAAGTTTGGTTTTATTGTGTCAGGTGGCTTGGGTGCCCATCTAACCCTCAGCCCCAAGGGCTCATGGCTCAACATGATGATGTTTGTTTTGTGTGTTGCACTTCTGCAAAGTCAGGACAAAGGATACACATCTTTATTCTTTTATACAAGAATTTCAAGGCAAGCAAGAATGCAAGAAGGAAAAAGTTCAACAGTTAATTCCCCACTGGTTGAGATGACAAGATTTTTTGTGAAATTTTAAATAGTTTTTTGTACTGTAGGGGAAAGTGCCTTTTTGACATAAAAAATATTGCCTTTTGTTTCCAACAGATTTTTCTTTTGCAAAAATGAAACTGGTGGGTCGGTCTTATCACTCATGCTTAAGTACAAAAGCTTCACCATTGAAAATTCACAGTTGGATTTGTTTTTCAACAAGAAAATGGGCTAATATTCTTTACAGCCCAAGTCAGGATGTCCAAAAGACAGGACTGAGGTGAAGGGAAGTTTCTCAGTTCCAGGCAGCAAGCACCTGTGTCAATTACAACAGATCTAATGGAAAGAGTACACCTGGCATGTCCACAAGCAGTTAAACAGAGCCAAGACAAGAGAGATGAAGTAGGTCACACACAAGAGCTAATAATCAAACAGATAAGCAAAGTCTAAGAAGCACAGCCAAGACAATAAAGTCCTATGCAATCATTCCTTAAGTCAAGTGAGGGAAAGTCAGAGACAAAGTAAGCTAACAAACCAAGGTCAGATGCTAGTAGAGTCCAATGTGTTTCAGGAATGCCGGGAGCAGTCTGACACCAAGCTTTGGCCTTGTTGTTTCCAACAAAGTATGCTATCACAAGCAGATCTTTTTCTAATCCCCGCTAGCTCCCCACCCAAAATGCAGCCATATCTAATCAGTGGTTATTTATCTGAAGGTTTCTCCACATGGTATCCTCACTCTCAGTGTGATGTCTGCTACAGCCCAGTTTCTTGTTGATAGAGACATTCTCATCTGCTGCTTAAAGTGTTGGTACTTCCTGATACTGTATTTGGGGACAACTTTGTTTCTGACTTTTCTATAGCAATGAATCCTCAACCACTGCCACCATCCTGTCTCCTCCTGGACCCTGCTGCCTGGTAGGTCCTGAGGTATGTCTGCTTTTTGGAGGCTCTGAGGATACTCGGTTCTCCTCCAATGAGAATTCCTTTAGTAGTGTTATAACAGGAGGGTACTGAAGAGAAAAACATTGGCGGTCGGGCCCATCATGCCCTAACATCACAACTCATGAAGCTTCTTGTTGCTTGAGCCCTGATAGTAGCAGCACAGAACTCCCCGCACCCCACAAAAAAAAAAATCCTTGCCAGTAGCTGGTAATCATTTTCTACAACCTCCAACAGCAGCATACAGCCTGGAAAAGCTCTCTATATATTGTGTATGGCTACAGATAAGGCTGCCATGGAATGCAAGGCCCAGCACAAATTGTGGCAACCACTGTGGTGGCACGCCATGATTTTCCACCAGAAGGGGGTGGAGGGGCAGAATTGCCAGGTTGAAAACTGGAGAGGACTCCGGTACCTTTAAAAGTTGTGTGGTAGTTTATAATAAACGAGGATCCACAGATAAGAGGCTTAAAAATAAGAAAAAAAGAATTGAAACTGAAAGCTTTTGCAGATGATGTAACCATATTTTTGGAGGATCCACAAGAATTAATATACATGCTGATGGAAATTCTACAAAAATATGAACTGGTCGCAGGATACAAGATAAATAAATGAAAGACAACGATGATGACATTAAATATGACTAAAAAAAGAGCAAGCTGATTTGGAGAGAAGATCTGGACATCAATTAACCAAGAAAACAAAATATCTAAGAATTAATATAATGAAAAAGAATCAAGAATTGTTTGATAATAACTATCTGAAGAAATGGAAAGAGATAAAAAATGAGATGGAGAAATGGAAAAACTTAAACTTATCACTCTTGGGAAGAATAAATGCTTTTAAAATGTCCCTTTTACCTAAGCTTATGTTCCTCTTTCAGAATTTACCAATAATAGGAAGTGAGAAGATATTTAAAGAATGAGAAAAGGATTTACAAAAATTTATTTGGCAAGGCAAAAAAACAGGAATAAGATTCAAAACCTTTAAGGATGCAAAAGAGAGAGGAGGATTTGATCTACAATCTTTGAAAACTTTTATTATGCATGTTGTTTGGATTGCATCAAGGACTGGATTCAATTAGAGTGAACAACTATCAAAGAATTGGAAAAAATAAATAACAGATTTGGATGGCACGTTTATCTATGTTATGACAGATTAACAGTAAATAAAGAGTTCAACAATCATTGTATCCAGAAAACATTGTTAAAGATTTGGATACAAATAAAGTGGAAATATTATACAAAACTTCCAATATGGACTTCACCACAAGAAGTCTATGGAATTGCTCCAACAAAACAAGGAAATCTATTAACATACCAAGAACTTTTGAAATGGGAGGAGGAGAAACCAAGAATGCATACAGCAGAAGAATTAAAAGAAAAAGGACATGAGCTAAATTGATTCCCATGGCGACAACTTAAAGAAAGATTTAAAATGGATCAAAAATTATATGGATTCAAGAGAAGAGAAAATGAACTAGATTTATTGATGAAGGGAGACCAAAAGAAGAGAATCTCCAAACTCTATAAATTATTATTGAAAAGAGAAATGGAATCAGAGGTAGTCAAAGACTCAATGGTTAAATGGGCCCAGAATGTGGGACATCCAATTGAACTAGAAGTTTGGGAAAGAACATGGAAAACAGATATAAAATTTACCCCAAATTTAAATTTAAGAGAAATAACTAAATCTGGGACTGGGAAGTGTTGGAAATGTGATGAAAAGATTGGATCTTTTCTTCATATGTGGTGGACTTGCAGAAGGGCAAGGAAATTTTGGAAGGAGATACATGATGAAATTCAAAGAATTTGTAATTTGAATTTTGAAATGATACCAGAGTTTTATTTGTTAAATATGTTAGGACAACACAGACAGAGAAGAAGTCATCAGAAGATATTGTTATATTTGATAACAGCAGCGAGGTTGTTGTATGCGCAATATTGGAAAGAAAACAGAGATATAAATTTAGAAGAGTGGAAGTTGAAAGTTCTAGAGATGGTAGAAATAGAAAAATCAGCATTTTCCTTGAAAAATAAATCTATAGAGAACTTTGAAAGGGAAAGGAGTATTAGACTGGGTAAAGATATAAATTTATAAGATGTATAAGAAATGGAAACAAGATACAAATGTAATTGCTTTTTCTTTGTCAATAGAAATGTAATCGCTCTTCTTTTGTGTAAATAGAATCATGTAGTTTCAACTGGAGAATATAAGTGGAAGTGGGGGTGGGTGGGATACATTTAATAATGATCTAACCCACTTGTTTTTCTTTTTTATTTTGAAATTAAATTTTAATAAAAATATTTTAAAAAAATAAAGGTTGTATAGTAGAGAGAAGTTCAGCAGGCATTGCTCATCACACAACCAGGTAACAAACAGCATCTGCTAGAACTCCCTTTTTTACAGGACCATTAAAGGTACTGGAGCTATCTTCATTTTTCATTCTGGAAACTGGAGAGTGGGATTTTGACTAGGGTAGCCATATTATTGGTTAACTGGACTTTACCTGAATTCTCACCCCTTCCACTAAACCTTATTTCAGTGCTGTTGGAATGGTTGGATTTACTGCTATTTAACATAATTTACGTAGATTCTGGGGTGAACAGTCAGATAGTGCCAAGGACCAATATCATTTTTTCGCTAAGGACCAGTATCATTTTTGTGCCTATCAGCTATAATTCTTTCTTTCTTTCTTTCTCTTTCTTTCTTAGGGCATTCCAAGGACCGACAGTTGATGGATGGTGGACTGGCCCTAGATCATGGATGACTCCTTTCAAGAGCACTGTTCTAAACCAAGTTGGATCACTCCTTTCTGTATTACCCTTTGTATCTGTTTCTAACTCTCCTTGAATCCTAACTTCCTCCCTCTTCTCTTCTTTCTTCCAGGTCTCTCTTCAGACTCCAACCACAGCTACCTATTAAATTGTCAACTCTTACTTGTCCCCAACCCCATTTCAAGGGCTATGTGAGGTCTATCACACACACTCTCCTCTTCCTCATTCTTCTCTCTTTCTATGTTGAACTTAACTATTTTGAGATGACAGTATATAGGAAATGACTATACACCTCATGCACAGATGTATATATTAGTATAAGTAGCATTGACATATACAGGACTGGGACCTCTGGTTATATATATTATGAAGCAGCTCAGGCTTTGAGTTCTGCTGGAGAGGCCCTTCTCTCTGTCCCACCACCTTCACAGGTGATGCATTTGGTGGAAAGACAGGAGAGGGCCTTCTCAGTGGCTGCTCCCAGGCTCTGGAAGTCTCTTCCAGAGAAGTCAGACTGGCACCATCCCTACCTTCTATCCATAAACCAGCAGGCATTCAGTATGTAATTATGGCCTGGCTGATGAAAGCTGCTGGCTATACACTATGTGGAATTTACGAATGTTAATGTTTTGTTTAAGTATTTTAACTTTGTTTTAATTCTTATTTGATTGTCTTATTTATGCTTAACTGTTGTATTCTATGATTTTTAACTACAGGCTATTTCTACACTACACTGTTATACTGCTATTATTCCACTTTCAACATCCTGTGGAATTCTGGGGTTTGTAGTTTACTGAAGCCAAAGAGCTCTCTGGCTGAGAATTCTCAATATCCCTCCCTAAACTGCAAACTCCAGAATTCCATAGGATGTTGAAAATGGAATAATAGCACTATACCTGTCAGAGTCCAACTCCCTGCCTGTGCCTCACTGCCAGCAAGGGGGAGGAGGCAAGAATTCTTGCTGCAAGGAGGAGAAGGAGGCAGCGACGAATGTCCGATACAACAACTATTAAGGAAACCGCAGAGCCGAGCCAGGTCGAAGTCCAGTCCAACAGTCCAGAAAGCAGAGGTCTGTCCAGAGGGGTCAAGGGAACCTGAACACGAGGGTCGTGAGGCTTGCAAGTAATTTGCTACAAGCAAAGAGCATGCCATGGTGACAGACCTAAACAGCCACAGAGAACAGGTGTTACTTGTCATAGCTTCCTTAATATAGCCAACACAGCTTCCCTCTGAGCTGCCCGTTTCAGCCTCCTTCGTGACTGGCGGCTTAGGGGCTCAGGTGACTGTAATTCTTCCAAATCACTGCTGGTTCCTTCTCCCTCTGGAGCTGGTTGGGGCACCTCTGCCTCCGCTTATCCTTCAACTGCTGGGAATGTTTGCAAGTTGGTTTGGTCAATCACTAGCTGTGTTCCTGGCACAATCAGTTGTTCCTCAATGTCAGAGACATCATCTATCACAATAACAGTACAGCTCAGAAAGCCCCTATTTTTAAAAAATACTGTATGCCACTTTCAGTCCTTACCAGGAAAAAACATCAGGAAATCAAGTAAGTAAGTAACTTGTACTTAATATTTATTTAGGAGTTAGTGCACTAATCTCGTACTCTCTGTCTCACTGTCTTATGTGAGTCTCACTTGCATATATCCCCCCCCCCCCGCCAACACACACACTATTTTGCAATTCTTAGACTAGGCCTATTCCTCTGACATCACAAGGGTCTATCTCTTGGTGTCATACTGAGTTTACTTCCAGCCCCCCCCCCAAGCCTCACTTCTACCCTTGAAAAGGAGCAGGAAATTCCCCAGCGTTCGCTAATTTCGCATGCTGCCACCACCCACTGAATTCTGAATATACTTGTAACTGAACAGGACAGTGGGACCCTGTCAGTGAATTGCCAATCTCTATGCTTAAGGACCTTTCCTTTCCCTCCTCTTCTGAGTGAGAAAAGTTCTATCTAAGCGTGTGCTGAAGAATGGCGTGGGAATGGAGAGGAAACAGAGGTTTTACAGAAAAGCATTTATTTTAAGGCATGCAAGTAAACAAGACAATAATACACATGAGAGGCTCCCCCCTCCCAGGTACGCTTAAGTTACAAGTAGTTATAACAACAGATACATTCTTAAGATCAGCCAACTATAAAAACAATAAAAAGCCTAACGTGACTAACTACCTTATTCTAGTTACTCACATTTGGGTTCACAGGCTTAGATGGTCTAGGAGAGGAATGAGACCAGGGGGCGAGACTAGGGCCTGCAGCCTACTACTGGCACAGATCCCATCTCCAGGAGGTTCCTTTGTTGACTCTTTGCCACATGGCCTCTCAAGGATTTTTATAACTTCTCCTTCGAAGCATCTCGAAGCATCTCGAAGATGCTCACCTCTCTTCCCTTGATTGGGCCATTCTCCCCCTGTGACCTGTGAGGCTGACCCACAGTAAAAATGTAACCTAATCCCAACACCTCATTAATCCTTGGTTTACCTGAAGAGGGAAGCATCCCCCTTCAGCCAAGTCTAGATAATGGGAAGCCCCTTATCACACTTGGTCTCAGGTTTTGCCCTGAAATCTCAAAGAATGGGAAGCTGTTGGTCTGGCAGCTCTATTTTAACTGAATGAGAATTTTCTGTGTGGACAGACAGAACTAAGGGAAAATATTTACATTAAACAAACAAACCCTGAAATCATCATATTTCTGAAGAGCAGAAAAGTTAGACTACACATTCTACGATACATGATTATATTTTAAATTATTATTATACACCTATTTTATTGTAAACATTTCAGGCAACTTACAGTCAAATTAGAAAAATGCAAACATCATGATCATACAATGCAGCAAGTCCAAATCACTCTCAGACTATTCAGTACTTCAAACAAAGAGACACAAAAATACAAAATGCAAAAATTATGCAAAACTATAATTATTGATATTTCTGTCAATGAAGAAAAACTTCACTTTGACCTTCTTGCAGGAGATCTGAATAGTCACGATACAAAGAATGGAATATTTCTTTTCCATAGTATCCATGTGTATCTCTGCTTTTAATTTCTCTAACCATGTTTTTCTGGAAGGAAGAGCTATTCTTAAAATATCAAAACAGGTGACCTAATCATTCCATGAGGTTGATGTGACAGATTATGCTTTTTCTCACTGGATCAAAATTCCAGAAAATCATTTTGTTCTGCCCCCATTCTACCTCTACCTCTGCACCAATGCTCATCTTTCATTGATTTCCCAAGATCAAAAGAACTTTTGAATCCAAGGAGTCAATGTAGGAGGCTGACCACTGGAGATTTGATAGGCTGCATTTATATAATATCTCTTTTGCATGGATGCACTCTTTAAGTTCACTCCCTTCTTTCTGTAGGAAGGAATTCTCTTTGCAATAGTCTTTGGACTCAAAGCTCCAAGCAGACAACAACATCTGCTGAATACTGGACAGTTATATGCTTCTAGGTAAATTCACCAAATGTAATTTATTGGCTGGGATTTGAAATCCTTAGAAAGGATGGGTATCCAAAAGACATTTAGCGTACATGGAACTCTGAGTAAAAAGTGTTGTCATGGGATTAAGACAGACTGGCACAAAGGAGCATAAAAAGAAGACAATGGAAGAATCAGAGTTTGAAAAGCTGCTCTCAAAATAATTTGTTTTATTATGCTGTTATTGTTACAATGATTAAAAAGTGACCCATTCCTTGACTTGCCATGTTACACATTGCTTTTCATTCCTTTTTCACCATCTTTTTTTTGATTTAAAAAAACCCTTAAAATTAATATGAAGATGGGATAAAACTTTAAAAATTCCACTCAAAGTACCTATAACAATTTCCAAAAATGCCCTTTAAAAGTAACTTGAAAGCATAAACTAGAAAATCATACTTGTGACATCCACTTCTAGAAATAACTTTGTTGCCACTCATTGTATTACTTTTTCTCCCTGTTACTTCCAAGCTCTGGGAAGAACAGAGACTGACAACAGTTTCTGGATGAAACTGTATGGATTTCATATGAAAATATATAAGGCCCTTCTGCATTACACTGGTAGTGCTATTATTGCACTTTCAACATCCAGTGGAATCCTGCGGTTTGCAGTTTAGGGAAGGGCATTTAGAAATCTCTTGGGCCTCAATAAACTACAAACCTCAGAATTCCACAGGACGTCAAAAGTGGATTAATACCATTATAACAGTGTACTTCAGAAACGCCCATAGACAGATATGGCAAGAATATACAACCTTTCACTGATGGCAGTTGGGACACATGTGGTCAGGTAACATCAGAATATGCTCAGGATGGCAGAAGGTGTAAAGAAGGAAGAACACAAGCTAGGCTGCAGCAGTTTGCTTTTGCCTGAGCCTACTGGGAAGAGCAAGATTCCGCCCTCTTCTCTCTTTTCCCCATGCTGACTTAATTGATGGCAAACTACTTTTGCACTTGTACTCAGTTTGCAGCAATTGAAGTAAGCCAAGAACAAAGTGGGAAGGAGGGAGAGAAACTGGGACACTGGAAAAGCAGCTGAAAAAGTGGGACAACAGGGCATTAATTAGAACTGTTCCTACCAAATCAAGACATTTGGAGAGAATACAAAAAAGATACCAAGGGCTAAAGGCTAGAATCCTGTTGGTACACTATGGCCCTTTTCACATGTGGTGGGGGGAACGGGCGAAAACGCCCAAAAACGGAGCTTACCTCCAGCCGGGTAAGTCCGTCACCACGTGGAGCAGCGCGAGCTCGCTGCTCCACACTCCTCCGGCGTCGCAGATGGCAGCTTCCAGTTGGTGGAGGCTCTCCACCAACTGGAGAAGCTCACCAGCCAGAAGCCCGACCCCGGCAGATCTGCAGGCACGCACTTGTGCGCGCCTGCAGATCCACTTTAGAGCCGGGTGACGGAGCGGCGCGGGGCTGCGTGCTCCGTGCTTTTTAAAAACCTCTAAAAAGAGGTTTTTAAAAAACACGCAGCCCGGCTAGTTCCGGCCGCTCCTGAGTGGATTCTGGTCTGGAACTATGAAAAGTAGTCCACGCCAGTCCATTCTTCAGTGTAGACGACCTCCGTGAGAGGTCGCTCTACAACGTTCCCCCCCCCCCACATGTGAAAAGGGCCTATGTTAGTGGTTGCATTTTTTCCCAAGGTAGTGATGAGGGAAGGCAGACAAACCTGCTGTCTCTAAGCATTCTCTTTCTCCAATAATTTACTTCTTTGATGGCTCCTTTGCTCACAATATAGTTCCATCAGTGTAGTACAGTTAGCCCTACACATTTCTGGGTTTACCTTTCACAGATGTTTTGTGAGTTTCTCCAATTCCTGGCCTCCCCACCTCAAGCACTTCTTTTCTGGGGGAACCTCCTCTCTAAGTGGCTCTGTTCAAGCCACACAGCCCTTTAAAAACCCACCCCTGGTCCTCCTCTTCTTTTACCAGCCACTGTCTGGCCAGGTTAGGATAGATCACAGCCCAAATTCTCAGCACCTCAAACCCTCTCCCAATGCCCCCATGCACCCAAGAGAGGACCTATAGGGCCACCCTGCCAACCCATCCCCTTTCCCTTACCTGATTTGGACACTAGATGCCTGCTCTCTCCCCCATGCCTCAGACCCCTTCCCACAGACACACACACACACACATTTAATATTTGTGTTTTTCCACTTCTGCAAAGGTCCTATACCCCTAACCCTAGTGAATGTGGAGAGACGACCATATACCAACAGAATTCTTCCCATTATTTAGTAGAAGCTTTGAGGATTTTGATAAGGGTGCTGGAAATTTTGGAATCTTAGAACTTCCATACATCCCTCTGTTAACATTTTTGTTTTGTTTTTTTGCAAAAAAAAAATTGTAAACTGTGTGATTCTTCTTTGTGAAAGAGATCAATGGCATCAAAAGAAAGCCATGAAAAAACTTCCCTATAGTTCACATGACATTTAAAGCATTGTTTTTCTTGTTATGATGGAGTCTCCTCATTAAGGAGAAGCCCAGGATCCCTTTCACAGTACACAATTATAGCATTATGATTCTGTTTGAACTGCCATGGCACATCCTATGCATTCCTAGGATTTGCACTTTGGTGGGACACTATAGCTCTTTGGCTGAAAATTCTAAATATCCCTCCCTAAATTGCAAATGTTGGGATTCCATAGAATGGTGCCATGGGTCTTTAAGTGGATTCATGGTGCCATAACTGTGTAGTGTGAAATGGTCACAGGACTGAAAATCTATTTTCTCCTTTCTCATGAAAGCTTTCATTGGGTCTATTGCCCCTACACTGCATGATGAAGAAAACTGGAATCAGAAGAAGTTGAAATTAGATTACAAGATTCTGAACAACTTTACTCTGTGGATACAATAGACAACATTTTCAGGACAGAAGAGAAGGATAGAAGGTAGACCCAAAATCCTGAGTTAAAATTCTGAGTTCTAGTGAATGGACCATCTTGCACCAGCTTGTTACCCTGTTTACTGGGGGTCCCACGAAGGACACCAAAATGTGCTCAACAATAGGTGGGGAAGATTAGCTTGGAGCACTGCTTTAGCGTTATGAGAGGCAGGGTAACTTAGCAGGATCTTGAGCCCTCTGTCTACGGGGTCAGGCCGAGTCAAGGAGCACACAGAAGTTGAAGTAATAAATGATATTTTATTAAAACACAATCAAAACAGTGTATGCAGCACACTCACACAAGATAACTAAAGAAATAAAGGTTGGAGTGGGAGAGAGGGGTTTTTAGAGGAGTTGTTGGTTTGGGTAATACTCTACCTGTCCTGAAGCCCGGTTGGAAGCGGAGAAGATGGAGAGCATGGATCCCAGCACGTGGAGCTGAGGGGAAGGCTCGCTGGACAAAGTGACAGCAAGGGGGATGGAAGCCAAGAGCGATCCAAGAGCGATTGAAGGAAGCACTCAAAGTCAGAGGTTTTTATAAGGAGAATTGCGACCGCAGGCTAGGTCGGACTAGGGGGAAAACAAGAGATTTGGGGCTGGAGACAAAGCCTCCGAAAGGTCAGAATTTGAATGATTGAGTTAGAGCCAAATTGTCAATAGGGTAGCCAGTATGCAAACGCGGAGTACTTGAGCGTTGTATAGTCAGATCATCAAGCTGCCAGCGCAGGGCAGAGGATCTTTTGAGAGCTGCGTGCATACCTAATGAAGGTACTTGCCTGGAGGTCTCCTAAAGCGGTGAGTCAGCTGTTTCTGGCCTGCCTGTATTGTGTTGGAATATTACGGCGATTATCGGCCGAGCTTGTATGCATGCTTGTCCGGGGGCGTCGCAAGCACATGGAGGGGAATGGGTATGTGAGGCCGAATTATTGATATCAATAGATATCTTTTTATATCCCCAAAGCTTGGGCTAGCCAGGGCAGTAACAAGCTGGTTGTGGGATTCTTGGGGGAAAAAAATGCCGGACCAGATAGAATGAGATCTGAACTGACGGTACCTTATACTACTTTCTGCTGTAGATGCTTTTTGTTACTGACTTGGTATAGTTTACTTGGGGATTGGGGGGAGGTATTTCATATCTATTAAATAGTTGGAAGATTTTGAAAATGAAAAGCGGTATAAGATACTATAAATAATATTTTAATATTTGCTGTTATGTTTTGTGTTGCAATATTAATGGATGTTTAAATAATTTTGTATAATGCCTAGAAAACTCCTTTTGGGCCAAGAAGAGTAGGTGATACTTCATTTGAGGCTGCAGTGAGAACTGTGGGTGCTGTACACCCCTGAAATGAGTAAAGAAGCACCTAACCTGCACCTCATGCTCTGGAATGCTACACTGTCAGGGGGGCCTTTCACACTATGCATTTGTAGAACTCTGATTCTACTTTAACTTTCCCGGCTGCTTCCCATGGAATGCTGGGGTTTGTAGTTTGGGGAGGCACTAGAGCTCTTCGGCTGAAAATTCTAATGCCCCTCCCTAAATTGCAAATCCCAGAATTGCATATGTTGGAACTGTGGCATTGAAAGCAGTATCGTAATGTTATAATTGTGTAGTGTGAAAGGGCCCTGAGTCATTCTGGGAAAAGAAAATAGTTGCTACCAGAAAGAGAATACCTAAATCATCTCTCTCACTATTAGCAACAGTACCAGCAACAAAAAAAAAGAAAGAAAAATGAGAGACAAATGAAATCTAAATTGACAGGTTAAAAAAATAGGCTTTTAGTAACAACAAATGGAATAATAGAATGAAAACCTGTTCATTATATTTCTGCAGTATTTTCGACTTCCAACAAACACATCTGGGGGTTAGGAGTCTTGTGTCAGATGTTCCCCTCAACCCCCATTATGAAGTCTGAAAAGTGCCCTGCTTATACGATTGTTCATTTACCATGTGAAGAACTTTCTGGAGACTGCCAGTCTCTCTTTCCTCACTAGAATGAATAAGGAAAGGCCAGCAAGCCTACAAAGCTGACAGTTACAGCAGGCAAGCAGGCAAGCAGGCAGTAGTTATTCATAGGTGGTTCATTGGTGTGGTAAATGCATACTGCTCATGCTCAGAGGCCATTTTTTCTCCAGTATTACCTCCAGCACTTTAGAACTGGACCTGGTATTAGGCAGAGTGAGTCAGCTGCCTCAAAGTCATGAATGCTTGGAAGACAGAGCTGGGTATGTGACATGTAGTGTCTGTACCCCCTAAGCTAACTGCTTCTTAGAAAAGTTAATTTTTCAGGGCCAGACCCAATGAGGTACTTCCACTTGATTCCACTTCTTTCATCCAACTGGTAATTCCCCTGTGCACATTCCCAACAGCCTAAAAAAATATTCCAGAGGCCCTGAAGACCCAATGGAGCAGGGTTTTGGCTCTACAGAGAGCTGTAGCAGGAGGAGAGGTAGAAGAAATAGATGTCAAATACGGAAGATACACCCTTGGATTACAGTTTCCAGAATGTGCCACCCAGCATAGCCATGCTAGGATTCTGGGAGCTGTAATCCAAAAAAGTAGGTTTTCCAGCCTCTTAACCTGCTGTCCCGCAATGCTGAAATCAGATCCAGCTTCTACCCCAGTTGACTATGGAAGAGAGGAGACCTGACCTTTTCCTCTTCACCTGAAGAAGCAAAATGTCTTGGGCCACTTCTGGTCCCCGTGACATTGACATTTGGGGAATGTGCCCTGGGTCCAAATAAGCTCTGGAGCAAGCCAAATGCCTCAGGAACTCAAGCCATCAAGACATCACAGTTTTATCCCCCATCCCATCCCTGTCTCCCAATTTGGAAACTGGCTCATTCTAGAGCCCTGGGCAGGATACTTCAGATCTTCTTCACATCCCCATCTATCAAATTATGTGAATAATAATACTTACCTCAGAGAGTGGTTGCAAGGCTTAATTAGCTAATGTTTGTAATGATTTATGTAAGTGTTAAAGTGTTGTTATTATTATTCATGCAAATACTTCCTACAGAGCCTTGCTTTACCTTTGCCAGTCACCATTTATAGAGGCACATCAGAGAAGGAGAATCCTCAGGAAAACATCCCTTGAGATGGAATTTCACAGGAGATAATAGATGAGGCCACCATGAGTCACGGCAGGCCAAGGCAGGATAATCTTGCAGAAGTTCTCCTGAGCCAACATTAACTGGGAAGGCAAGGTGGGAAATATGGAAAGGGGAGGGGAGGCCAAAATGAGACTCCTCTTTATTTCACACATGAGGTTAAATTTTCAATTCACAGAAGTCAAAAGCAAAATTCTTATTGATTTCAAAAGCAGCGAGAGCAAGCTTTAACTTATTTCTCTGGCACTCTTTGGAAGCTATTGAGTGGTCTGTGCTCAGTGAAAGAAAGAGAAAGCATTAAATAAGACATCTTTGATTAGAGGAAATATAGAACCCAAAGATAAATTGTATGGCACTCAGAAATCTCAGCTATACACATTTTTTTGTGAGTGAGGACTGGAGAGAATAAACAACAGAGACAGATGGAGGTTTGGGTTTTTGTTTGTTTGTTTTTGTTTTTTGGGTTTTTTTAACTCTCTCTGTCTGAAAGATGCTTACCACATGGGATGTACTAACCATATATAATAAATATAATAGTAATAATTTTAAGAAATAGATGCCCTTCTGATGGGTGTCTCATACCAGAGAGACAGTTACATCCCTGCAGTAAATAATAGCCATCATCATCCATGTATTTAGATTTATAGGATAATAAAAGGACTTCTATTGAAAACTGTAGGAATCTTTTGTTGAGAAAGAGAGAGAATTATAATCATACATCTGCATCTACTTTACTCTCTCTACACACAGAGGACTACCCTATATATGAATCCCACTGATGTTAAAGCTCTAACTAAGCTAATTAACCTAATGACCCATATTTCAAGACAGTGATACCAAGTCCTTTGGAAATAGTTGCCTCCTCTAGCTGTAGTAAACTAGCTCTGTTGCCCACCTTTTCTTTAGGTGTCCATCAGGATCATTCAAATGTGCATTTCTGAGGTTGCTTAGTCCCTGCAAAAGGTAGGCATTGTTTTTGTCTAAAATCACCCAAGAATGGCAACTGCTGCATTTGAACATAGCTCAACAGCATGATGTTCCAAAATTGTCAAGCTGTAAGTCATTCAGTTTTTACCTTGCCTGCCTCCCAGTACTGAACCCAGAAAATAAATAAATCATAGTGGTTTGATAATAGCCAAGGGACAAGTGAGAACTGTAGGAAAAAGTTGCAGTATGGAGTGCACTTATCCAACATACTTGTTACTCCAGTTTATTTATCCTCTTTACCAGGTGTTCTGTCATCCTTCTACCCAACAGTTAGTCAGTATTCCACGGGCCCATTCACACTACACAATTATAGTGCTCTTAGTCCACTTTAAATGTCGTGGTTCCATCCTATGGAATCCTGGGGTTTGTAGTTTGGTGAAACAGTGCAAACTCAGACAGAATTCCAAATGCCCCTCTCTAAACTGTCAATCCCAGAATTCCATGAGATGGAAGATGACACATAAAGTGGAATTATTGTCTAAATACCCTACAAGCACAAGATCACATCTGATCTTGCGAGCTAAGCAAAGTCAGCCCTGGTTAGTACTTGAATGGAAGACAGCCCATGAATATCAGATGCTGTAGGCTTTATTTCAGAGGAAGGAACTAGCAAAGCCACCTCTGAGCATTCCTTGCCTGAGAAAACCCTATGAAATTCATAGGGTCACCATAAGTCAACAGATAACTTAAAGGTACATAGTTTTGTGAATAGTACTATAATTCTATAGTGTGAATGGGTCTCTGGGACTCCAGACCATGATCAATCCCCACTGGGCTGTTTTGCACACACACTCTTTCAGAGTTCTCCCCAAAAAAACATTTTTCACACTTGTGCAAAGTTTAGAATTACTGCAAGCATGATGTGACCTCCTTCTACTGAGTGGATAGCAGAATTTTGGCTATATAAGCAACAGCAAGTCACAGCCTGAACTTTGCACACAGAAGGAATGATCAGCTCCTCCCTTCCCTGCCTAATGCATTTGGATGCGTGATGCTTATGAGTGAAGAAGGGAGTCTAATCTGCATTTCTAATTGCATATATAGAACCAGCAGGGGGTAGTTTTCTCCAGGTTAATAATTTATCTCAAGGCCACCCAGAGGGGCTTCCACAAGAGCATTTCCTGTAAGATTCAGGGCCAAACCTACTATGAGGCAGGGTGAGGCCACTGTCTCTGACAGAAGATTTTGAGAATCATGAAAGAAAAGCAAAATGTCAGTTTTTTTCTATTTTATTATGGATTGGTATTTTTCTCCCAGGGATAGAGAGTCGCTCTGGTGAGATTTTCTGCCTCATGTGCCAGAATAACTTCACTGGCTTTGAGTTGGGTGTATCTTGACTGGTGTGAATGGGGCTGGGATTGGAGGTTGCCATTTGTTGTTCTGCCTCAGGCAGCAAAAGCCTTTAGCTTCCCTGGAAAGATTCTATCTCGACTCTTAGGTGGACCAGTCTATGAACAAAAGAATGCCATTACTCTCCATATACAAGAAAGTATCTTGTGCCACCCAGTGATTTTGGTCCAGTTTAAATGCAGGTATCTGTTGCACCTAAACCGAAATATCTGTTCCCCTATTACTCTCAAGCCATCTGGCACAACCCTGATTGTTACAAGCAGCAGATCAGGTGACAAGACTGTTTCAAGTCTATATTACTTCTGAGAGTAGTTGGGCACAGAGGAAAACTTGGGAAAGCTACTTTTTTTTTTTGGACTGCTGTCCCCAAAATTGCCAGCAAGGCCATTGGCCATGGTAGCTGGAGCTGGGAGTGGGAAGATTCTGGGAGCTGAAGTCCAAAAATAAGTTTCTTCAGCTCTGGCAGAGCAAGGTGGGCAGTTTCAAAAGCCCTCTTCATTTCATGGGGAGTGCTATGTGATTGCTGTTCCCTCAAGCAAAATAGTTTCCTACAAAGTCAAAGTCAGAGGACAAGGCATTCTGGCCTTAACTTTCTCCACCATAGAGCCTGCATCCTATTGGTGGATCTCTTGATTCAATCGCTGAATGACAAGTCCACAAATAGGTAAATTTATTAATTCAATGGGTCTATTCTAGCTGAGACTACCAACAGGTTTATGAGTCCTGCTTCACAAAACACAATCCTACATCAGAAAGATTATTCAAAGGACAGTCTTTGGAGGATATTCTATATTTGAAGGGAAATTCCATCCATGCTTGAATTAATAGATAAAAAGCCATCAGAAATGAGAGCTTGCAGGGGATTTGAACACAGGCCATTTCTGCACTAGACTGTTCTAGTGCTATTATTCCACTTTCAACATCCTATGGAATCCTGGGGTTTGCAGTTTAGAGAGGGCTCCCTAAACTGCAAACCCCAGGATTCCATAGGATGTTGAAAGTGGAATAATAGCACTAGAACAGTCTAGTGTGGAAACGGCCATACTCTCCAACCATCCTGATTCGGTAGTAACAGTCTCAACTAATCCTCTGTTGTCCCACTTGTTCAGCTGCTTCTAAAATGTCCTTGCTTCTCTCTCATCCTCCCACTCTCTCCCTTTGTCCTCAGCTTACTTCAGCTGCTGCAAACTGAATTCAAAGTGCAAAAGCCGTTTGCACTCAATTAACTCAGCAGGGAGGAGGAGAGGAAATCTTGCCCTTTCATCAGTTGACTAAGGCAAAAGCCAACTGCTTCAGCTTCTCCCAGCTTGCCTATTCTTCCTCATCAATAATTGCTGTCATCTTGACCAGACTCTGATTTGTCTTGGCTACATGCAACCCTGTTTTCATCTGTGAAATATGGGAAGGGACACTTTAAGACTGGACAACAGACTGAGCTGACACACAACTTACTTCTTATTATAGTGAGATATACTGGATTTCTATTAAATTTATAGAGATTTTGTCAACATCTGCATTTATATGTACAAATAATTATGTACAAATTTAATGCAAATCTCTCTTGTCTTTTTTTTTTTTCTGGCGACACATTTCCTCTCTTTTGGCAGGAGTGGCTACCCTTCTCCATAACATGCCATTTTCATAAGTAGAAGGAATGGTCACTTCCTGTTTGTTTGGAGAAGTGTTCAGTTGTGTGAATTCCTCCCCTGCATTCTGAGCCCAAATACAGATTTGCAACTTCATGCACTGCTTCTGAATATCAGGCCTGATGAGAGGAGAAAATAAGAATCAGAGAGGAGGAAAGGAGGTGGGGCAAGACAACATTGACACATTAAAAGAAAGCCAGGCTAAATGAGTCAAAGCTTGCAGGGCAGGGGAGGAGGAGAAGGAGGACCACTTACCCAAAGTAAGTCTCCAACGTCTGGCAGAAGACTAGAGCAATTCACTTTCCCACATTTAGTTTCCCATGCCTGGAAAATGGCAACTGCTAGCAAAAGAATGAATGCTTAGATCCACCCGTTTCCTCCCCATTCTTTTCTGTTTAGCAATGGAGGTAAGTGGAATCTTTGGTATGCAGCATCTTCTGTGGAAAAGCTCTTTCACCTGAAAGCTTTACCTGTCCTTTCAGGACCTCCAACAACATCTCTGGCAGTAGAACCAATCCACTCTCCATCTACCAAACATAAAGCCAGATTTAACAAGGGACTGTTTGCTTTGCAGTGTGTCCCTAATATTAAAATCTATGTTGTGATAGGGTCTCTTAAATTTATTTTTCATTATTTTTATTTCCTTCTCGTTATCATATTTGTGATTTAGATGCAGTTTTCTCTCTCCTCTGCGTTTAATGAGTCGTCAGCTTTATTCACTCACACTCCCATCCTCCCGGGAGCATGCTTTGATTTTCTAGTGGGTGCGTGAAAACACAGATTAAAGCAATTAGACAGAAATAATCTTGGGGAAAGGGGAGAGTGATCCAGAGCGCCTAATTATACCGTTTTAATCAAGACACAATTATGCAGAGACTTTTATAGATTATAAATTAGCCAAGCTGCAAAAGTGAAAGAAAAAAACACCATAAATTTAAATACCATCTATCATGCCTGTTGTTACTTTTCAGTCTTTCCTGAACTGGGTTTCAAGTTTTCATCTGGAGGGATGGATCCTAAAGGCCATCCTAAGGTGGAAGGAAAACAAACAGGATATTTATTCTTGCCCACAATACTCATCCTGATCATTAATTGTTTCAAGACAGGGGGAAAATCAGCAACATATTAATACTATACAAATCCAGAAATATTGACATTGTGATTTCAAGCAGGAGAAAAAAAAATCAGGTACTTTTAAAGATTTATGCAGATGGTAAGTACCCTACGTATTTCGATAGAAGCTTTACATCAAGAGCAAAATTGACACTATCTTTCAGGGTTCAAAGTGGGGAAAATACTTTATAGCAGGTCCTTCTATAGTGTGGATGGAACAGTACGATATGAAGAAAGCCTTTTTCCTTATACAGTAAGTCTGGGGTGGGGGACACATATTTGTAGGCATTGCTGTAGGCACTGTGAGGTGCCTGCCTCAGGCAACAGACTTGGGGTGTCAGAAAAGAACAGCACATTATTATTTATTTTGCTGGCATAATTTTTTTTATTATTATTTTCACTGCCGGGGATGGGGAGAGCTGTTTCTTCAGTTTTCTGCTCTGTATGCCGAAATAACTTGGCTGACTTTGGGTATTATGTCCCTTGGGAAGGTGGTGCAACCTGCTGTTCTGCCTCAGGCAGCAAAATGTCTTATATTTTCCCTCACAGGTTCTCCCATGGAGATGGGCATGTATGAACTCCCAAGCAAGACGCATGTCAGGCAGAGAGGAAAAGCAGCAGGGCAAGACCAATACTGCTTCTGAGGGCCCCTACCTTAAGCTAGTTTTAGTATGATGGATTTATTGGGTTGGAACTGTTACCTTTTGGGACTACAATTCCCAGACACCTTCACTAACCATGCTGGCAAGGAATTCTGGGAGCTGTTGTCCCCTCAAGGTAACCTCTCCTAGCACTGCAAGTGAGCATTAGGGCATTGTGGAGAACTTTAATTGGCCACTGAGGAACCATCTTGTAAGACTTTCTAAAAACCAGCCCAATGGGAGGATTTGTATGGGATTTGTTTGTTTATGTATATTTCTTTGGGGATGGGGGTGCATACTGCTTTTCAGCTTTACTGTTCACAAAGTGGCATGCCAGAAGTCAATCAGCAAAATCAATAAAGTGATAACACCATAAAACAGTAACAAAACAAATTTTAAAAACAGCAGGAGACCGAGTAAACGTACCAAGCTAGAGTTTATGACTTTAAAAAGCTGTCTGTCACACTCCACAGTTAGAGCACGTTAATATCACTTTAAACAACTGGTTTTATCCTACAGAATCCTGGGATTTGTAGTTTGGTGAGCCATTGAGCTCTATGGTAGAGAATTCTAAATACTCCACAAAATCCCAGGAATCCATAGGATAGAGCCATGTAATAGGACCTCAGGACTACAACAATTTTTGTGAGGGCTAAAACAGGTGAAAGCATTGCCTCGGGAATTATGTACCTGTGACACAAAGGTCTTTAAAGATCAAACTAGCATACTGAATTTGGCCTGGAAGTACACAGGAAGCCAATGGAGACCTTACAAAATTGATGTACTATGTTTCCTCTGCATGCAGTCCCTGGCAACAAACAACCCCCTGCATTTCTCAACCAGTTGAAGTTTCAAAGACAGCTTCAAGGCCAGCCCCACCCTAAGTGTATTATGCTACTCTAGTACCTGTAAGGAACTGGGATCATCGTAAGTCAGCAGGTGACTTGAAGGCACGTACACATACATCAAGCAGAAACAAAATCGCTTTCTGCAGTGCAGGAATACCTGAAATTATTCAATTTGGCCAATGCAGATGAGAAACATACAGCCAGCATGGTATAGTGGTCCGAGTGTTGGTCTAGGACTTTGGGAAACCAGAGTTCAAATTCCTACTCATCCATGGAAACCCACTGAGTGACCTCAGAGGAAGACAAGGGAAACCCCCTTGGAACAAATCTTGCCACGAAAACCCCATGATAGGTCCACCTTAGAGTTGCCACAAGTCAGAAACAACTTGAAAGCACACAACAATGAAAGATGGGAGAGAATTTTGTTTCTGTTTGTTTCAAACAAAATGTATCAATATTCACAAATTTCTTCATTTTCAGGCTGGAAAGGAACTTCTTTGTTGTCACATTCCAGTACCCCAATTGATGTCAGCTTTGGATTCACTGTGTTGCCAAGTTAAAACATGCTTTTTGTTAAAGCCTGTGAAGTCTAATGGCTTTATTGAATGTCTATGTGCACACAGTTGAACTGTTTTAACATTTTTAAAATTGTTATATAGTTTCACACGCTTTTAGACTGTAAATAATCTTTTGTTGTTTCAATATCTAAACGTTTCAATTTGAATTTATTGTATTCACCCTGAGGTCATTGGATATAAAGCAGAATATAAACAGTTTAAAAAATTAAACAAGGCAAGAAAGAAAGAATTTGAGGTCCCACGTGAGGATGTAGAAGAAAGCAAAACTGACTAATTTTTCCACCAGTAGTGACGCCTTATCTTTCAACATCAGGACTGAACAATGTTTTCCACTGGCTTCACAGAAACATTAAACAGCGTAGAAGATAAAATGGAACCCCGTGAGACTCCACAATACAATTGCCAAGGAGTGAAACAGTAATCCCCCAGCACCACCTTCTGGAATCTGGCTGTGATGTAAGAGCATAACAAGAGCAAAGCAATGCCTCAGATTTCCTTATACCTTCAGATAATCCAGAAGAGTACCATGAGCTATGGCAGTGAAGCTACAGAGACAGTCAGGAGAGTCGAAAAAGATGCACTCCCTTGTTTCTCCCAAGCAAAGAATGTTCACCAGAATGACCCAAACAGTTTTGTACCCAATGTCTGGCTGGAAGTCAGATTGTTATGAACCCAGAAAATTGATTTTGGCTTATGACCCCCTGGAGCTTCCAAGGCATTGCTAGTGTTTCTACCCAGCTTAGAAAAAGGAAGGCTGGAAATCAGTATAAGTGGTCAGTCATAGGCAAATCTTGCCCTACTATGAGGCAGAGGCAGTCTTTTCGAGCAGCAGATGCTGTGTAGCATGAAGAAGGCAGCTGCAGTTTTCTGTACATTGCTCTGTTTTGGAAAAAAGAGTGAAGTATCTCAGGTAACCTGCCTTTCCACCTCTCAACTAACCTCTTGCTCACAGGAATTATCTCATCCAGCTTTAAAGTAAAGCTAACCAGCTCAGCTTCTGTAAGTAGAATCAGATCTTCTAAAGTTGTTTTTTAAAGTAACTACAGTATTTTAACTACAGGTCATTACAGTACCAAAGCCACCCAAAGGTTGTTTGCTGCTGTTATGGTTAGTGCATTTTTAAATTCTCTGTTTCTTATTTACCAAAAGTAACTTCTATACAGTCAGCCCTCCACATTCACCAGGTTTAGAGGTTCAGGACCCCCCACAAAAGTGGAAAAATTGCAAATATCAAAATGTGTGTGCATACTTATGGGAAGGGGACTGAGGCATGGTGGGGAGAATGAATACCCAGGGTCCAAAGCAGGTCAGGGAAAGGAGAGGGAAGAGATGAGTCAGCATGGTGGTCCCACGCTTCCTCTCTCTTGGTCATCTCTCTTCTTGGCAGTGCTCCAGATATTGGGCTGCAGCTCCCATCAGCCCTAGTCAGCAGAGACAGTGATAAAGAATGCTGGGCTTTGCACCCAACATCTGGAAAGCTGCATGATTCCCACTACCCACTCCAATTAAGGCCTGTACTGTGGCAGCAGGTGGCTCCCATATCAGGAAATCCATCCCAGTTTTTACTCCAGGTATTAAAGGAGCTCTCCGGGGTTCTGGGCCCTATTCTTAACTAGGTTCAGCACCCTAACTAGCTTCTTTAACACTAGTGAACACTTGGAATGGATTCAGTGCTCCACTGACTTGGGAGCCACCAGTCACTACAGAGCCGTTACGTATATGAATAGCAATAATAGTAGTGGTGGTGGTGGTGCTTTTCTTTATGTAATGTTTGTTTTTGGTGTGCAACTAGCTACAGCAAAGACTACTAGCTATTTGTTAGACAGGCAGCATAATGCGCAGATTGTTTCTTTATTTTCTCTGGAGCATATACCCAATTTGCTGCTATGAATTCTGGGTAGTGTCATCCCAGAAGCAATCTCCTGTACTAATTATACCAATTAGAGATACCACTAGAGGGCATCCAAAACTTTGCAACTTATCTTGGATGCTTGCAGTGTAGCCACCCGTTCCTAATCTTTATGGATCATCCATAGTCTGCGTGCCCTGTCCATGATAAGTAGGACATTTATTATGGATGACATTTGTCCATGTTTTCTGCAGAAGGCAAAAATTATACGTCTGAAGAAACGTCTTCAATCAGTCCTGTCTTCACTTTCAAAAATGTGTGTTCAAGAAAATAATCTGCTGGAGGCAGCAGAGGCCAAAAGCAACTATTTTTTTTTCTAATAAAGTAATTGGAGTAAATTGCTTTGAGGAAACATAATGCATAATGTTGTTATTTTGTCTGTCATACCCACTCTGAAAAGTGAAAAGGCTGTATGGGGTAATAAGGATCTATAGCAGGGCTTGGAAAATTTATTTCTGGGGCTATAATTCCCAGTCTGCTTCACTAGTGGCCATACTGCCTGGGGGATTTTGAGAATTCCCCCAATAACATCATTATCTTGTTGCTGTTTGTTGCTATGTGACTTCAAGGTGACTCTGACTTATGGGAAGTTATGGCAACCCTGTCCTAAAGTTTTCCTGGCAAGATTTATTCAGAAGAGGTTTGCCTTTGCCTTCCTCTTAGGATAAGAAAGTGTGACTTGCCCAAGGTCACCCACTGCATTTCCCCAGCCAAGTAGGGATTCAGACCCTGATCTCCTAGAGTCCTAATTCAGCACTCAGATCACTGAACCACACTGGCTCCATGATCTGGAACTGCACAAATGACCTGTCACATGGCTAAAAAAATGCTGCACTTGTATGAACACAAACCCCAATTTGAGCAATCACAAAAGATTCACAGATTCTGGTGAAATGTTTACTTCCCTTTGTTGTTGTTGTTGTGTGCCTTCAAGTCATTTATGGCTTATGCCATCCTAAGGCAAACCTAGGTCACCCACTGGGTCTTTATGGCTGAGCAGAGAATCAAATCTTGGTCTCCAGGGTCATAGTCTAATACTCAAACCACACTGGCTCCCCCAGACCAGACAGCCAACTTTGGGGACTAGTAAAGAGGACCACAAAGGAGCTTTATTGCCCACTGGAAAGTAAATTGGACCTACTTTATAGAGGTTCCTATCCATCCAATTTGCATCATTTCTGTCTGGGAAAAAGCCCTCTAAGATGAAAATAGGCAAGGGTGAGACCACTGGTTTTTGCCCTGTTCAGCTATCATACTTTACTACCTCTACTGTTCATGTCTTTTCCCACCCTTTTCTCCTCAGTGAACATAGCCACAGATCAAAGTGCAATGCTCTTAGACTCTAAACCTAAGCCTGTGTTGCTCCACTGTGCTGTCACTCCCTGCAGAACCACTTCTTTTCATTCCCTGTAGAACCACTTCTTTGCTGGTCTTGGAGGTATGACCCATATATGTATCTAGGCAAGGGATCATGTAACAAGCTAAGTCCTTAAGAGGCAAGAAGGGCCTATAGCTACAGGACAGCTTATCCTACTGCCTCTCCATTTTCATCAAAACATGGGCCATTTCTGCACTACACTATTATAGTGTTACCCTGTGTACTGGGGGTCCCAGGAGGGACACCAAAATGTGCTCAACTAAAGGTGGGGAAAATTAGCTCAGAGCACTGCTTAGCATTACGAGAGGCAGGGTAACATAGCGAAATCTTGAACCCTATGTCTACAGGGTCAGGTCGAGTCAAGGAGCACACAGAAGTTAAAGCAATAAATGATGTTTTATTACAAACACAAGCAAAACAGTGTATGCAACACACTCACACAAGATAACTAAAGGAAATAAAGGTTGGAGTGGTATAGAGGGATTTTTAGAGGGATTGCTGGTTTGGGTAATACTTCACCTGTCCTGAAGCCCGGAAAAATAGCGAGCGAGGCTGGGGTGCGATGTAGCTCAGCACGTGGAGCTGAGGGGAGGCTCGCCAAGCAAAGCGGCAGCAAGGCGGGATGAAACTCAGGAGCGTTCTGAGGAAGGTCTCGGAATCAAGGGTTTTTATAAGGAGAATTGTGACTGCAGGCTATGCCGTACTTGGGGGAAAACAATAGATTTGGAGTTGGAGACAAAGCCTCCGAAAGGTCAGAAGCTGAATGATTGAGTTATCACAGAGGTTCTCAATAGAGCAGCCAGTATGCAAACGCAGAGTACTTGGGTATTGCATAGTTTACCCATCAAGCTGCCAGCGCGGGGCAGAGGCTCTTTTGTAGGTTGCGTGCATACCTAATTAGAGTACTTGCCTGGAGGTCTCCTAAAGCGGCGAGTCGGCTATTTTCTGGCCTGCCTGTATTGTCTAGGAATATTACAGCGATAATCGGCCGAGCGTGTATGCGTGCTTGTCCGGGGGCCTCGCAAGCATGTGGAAGGGAATAGATAAGTGAAGCTGAATTATGATATCAAAAGGATATCTTTTAATATCCCCAAAGCTCGGACTAGCCAGGGCAGTAACAATAGTGCTATTCTACTTTCAACATCCTGTGGAATTCTGGGACTTGTAGTTTACTGAGGCCAAAGAGCTCTCTGGCTGAGAAGTCTAAATGTCCCTCCCTAAACTGCAAAACCCAGGATTCCATGGTGGAATGGGGATCCAAACCTGGTCTCCAGAGTCATAGTTTGGGCACATGCACATGCCTGCTGTCATATCTCTTTCATCAGGGACGTGCAGTGGGGAAGTACGGTTGCTGAAACTGTTTCCTCAGCATCTGCATTCGATCCCTACTGCCATATCGCTGTTGCTGCTGCTTTTGGTGTCCAGCAGTAGCATTTCACAGACCCCTTGTGAAGGCTCTGCAGGCCCCTCTAGAACCACTAGAGAAAAGAAGATGTGGGGGGAGTGAAGGGGGAAGGGAAATCTGCTGAATTTAAAAAGATGCTGAGAGGGATTATTCCCCCTCCCCACCAAGACTAGGCCAAGAATCCCATAACCTCACTTTAAAGAACTGGAAACATAGTTGAAAAATATGGTGAAGCAGTTCCTTGATAGTAGGAGCATTTGAGTTCTGGTGGATAAACAATCTAGTAGGAGGACACTGGAATCTCCCCTCTTAGAGATTCTTAAGAAGAAAGAAAAAACATGGACAGCTAGCTGCCAGGGAGTTTCTTGGTGGGGGAGATCCTGTCTGAGAGCAGGTGGATGGTTGACAGCTAAAGGGAGGCCTTTTCTGGTTCCCTGGGTGTTTTATTTTCACAACACCTTATGTGTTTTCAGTGATGGTTTAACACCATCAGTCATGGTTCTGTAGTCACAAATTCCTATTTTCCTCCTGGGCAACAGGCAGCACTGAAAGCAATTGGTTCAAATGCCACATGTCATATTTCTGCCCAGCTGGGAGCTGGGATTATGGCTGTCCCTCCTGTATACCCCAATAAACTGACTGCCATGAAAGAATCATTTGAACCAGCATGGGTCGCCAGGGGTAGCATGTGATCCTGCCTGCTTTACAGCGGGTGGCACTGCACTATAGACAACCTAAGCAAAGGAAGTTGTCTGCATTTCCTACCTGTTTTTGACTTCGTTTATCAGCCGTATTTATACCTTGCAAATGACATTCTCTAGGTGGTTAACAAAGAAACTGAGCACTATAAAGATTAAAAACAAGTGAAAAAATATGTTGGCAGAGCCGAGCAGCTTGATATACCATAACCTAGTTTTCTTTCTTTCTGTTTTGTGAGCCAAGTACCTCCAGGAGTTATCACACAAACATTAGTGAATTAAAATCAGTAAGTCAGAAAAGTTTTACATTTCACCAACCCTCTGATATGTACAGCTACATATCTAAACTCACCAGAGCTGACATCGTGCATCATCTCAGCACAGTGTGTAAATATTCATCAAAGTAATCATGCTACGTTAGCATCATGCAATCCCTATACTGAATACCACCATAGCACAACATATGAGAAGCAGTGAATGCACTCAGCTGCTGCCTTACTGCACAATGCTCAATGTACAGAAGCAGTACACAATGTGCAATGGTACACTACTCTTGTTTCATTATTGCACATCTGTGTGGAATTTGACTCCTACCATCAGATGGATACATCTGTTTTGCATAGCCCCCAAAAATCATTCCATATACATAGCACAAGTAATACCTGATGTTTAGGTGAAAGAGATTTCCTAATGGTAAAAACCATTCTGTAGTAGAATATGCTGCCTTGGACTGTGGTAGAATCACCTTCTTTGGAGGTGTTTAAACAGAGGCTGGATGCCCATTTGCTGGGGGTGATTTGAGTATGTGTTCCTCCATGACAGGGGGTTGGACTCGATGGCCGTTGTGGTCGCTTCCAACTCTATGATTCTATGATTACATGTCACCAACAAGATTCTAGTCAGCATGTTACTCCACATTTTTATTGGTCGAGTAGTAGATGGGATGAGATTTATTGCTGGGCCATCTTCTTTTTTTTTCTTTTTTTTTCTTTTTTTTTCCCCAGCCTGCCTTGTGCATTCTCTCCTTGTTTTTGCTCTTTCCTCCTTATTTTCTCTCTATTCCTTCTCTGACTCTACCTTTCATATGAGATACCTATCCATGTGTCATTGGCTCATCTGTTCTGATGTCAAAATGCGCCTGCGTTGGCATGGCTGCCATTGGCTCAGGTGCTCTGAGGTAACAGAAAAGCCAGCATTGGGTACCTTAGAGCTGAACCTCACACCAATGGGGGATGGAGTTTCCCATGACAGTGAGGCAATGAATATACCCTGGGTTCTAGTCTGAACTTCAAAGAAGCTATTTGAGGTCCTGAAATTTATTTTGAGAAGATGTTTCAGCATCTTGCCTGGCTTCTTTAAAATTCAGGTTAAAACTCAGAGCTGATTAACATTCCCACCAACATGGAAGCCAATGGCTTTCACTGGTCCACAGAGATTCAGATGTTTATAACTCCCCCACATCCACACACACACACACACATGTTTGTGTTTCAAACTTTGACAAACCTTGCCATTATGCATGAGCTAAAAGGGGGTTGCTCCATTATAGACCATAGAATCTGAATTCCCTAGGCTCACAGTCACCATATAAGAAATGAAACCTCTACACCTTTGGCAGCACAGTAAACCATCAAATTTTAAATTATTCTTTACTCATTCAGAATCAGATCATTCAAGCTAATTGTCATTGTTGTATATAAGTAGTTTTCTGTTGCTTCCTAGGGGTATACTCCAAAACTGCTTAAATCAGCCGTCCTGAACCTGTTACTGTCCAAACTACACCCTACAATACCTAGTTGTCTGGGATGGTGGATTTGTAGCCCAACACAAATAGAGGCCACTAAGTTGAGAAAGGCTGATTTAAGCTGTTTTAGCGTCTGTCACTAGAAAGCAAAAGACAACTGCTCACACACAGAAATATTGCTTGCTATTATTGTTCAAGATTTATTCACAGCCAAAAGTATGCTAGGTGTCATATAAAACATGACACATTCCCTGCCAAGAGGGATTTGCAGTCTATGTCAGAAAGAGAAGGATAAGAGGAAGACTGAGTGCAAGATTTGAAAATGGAGAGGTCAAGGTATTAGAGGGTTAACAAAAGTAAAAACAAGGGGAAAAGCCATTGTTTTCTCCTACAAAATAAGTGGGTTTAAAGTAGAATGCTGGGAGGAGAGGAGACATTTTTGATGGCTACTGGAGGCATAAGAATAAGCATTGTAGACAACTTATACAAGTGGAAGAAGGAAGAGAGCTGACTGAGATAAGCATATGAAGAACAGAGACAGCAGTCAAGTAGAGCCAGCCCATGACACCTTGCTGCTTTCACACACCCATTCCACACACAAAGGCCAAGGGACTGACTAGTGAATTTTCTTCAACATTGTAGTGAAACAGAGGTCCTTAGTATGACAAGCTGAGAGCAGCAGAGTAGGTTTGGACAGTAGTTCCCAAATGTTGGTCCTCCAGACATTTTGGACTTCAGCTCCCAGAATTCATGACTGTTGGCCAAGCTCGCTGGACTTGTGGGAGTTGAAGTCCAAAACATCTGGAAAACTAAAGACTGGGAACCAGTCTTTAGGGGTTGCAGAACAAGCCACTTAGCACACAGCTCTCTCCTCCAACACACCTGTACCATCTCCTACCAATTGCCACTTGAGGCAACTGCTTAATGTTGGGCTGGCCCTGTAGCCCAGTGAAGGGCAGGAATGGTACAATATATGAATGAAGAATTAATCATGCCATCTTTCTGTATTGTGTGTGTCAAATCGCCTGTCAACTTATGGCGATCCCATGAATTTCATTTTCTTAGGCAAGAAATACTCAGAGGTGATTCTGCCAGTTCCTTCCTCCAGAATATTGCCTACAGCACTAGGTATTCAGTTGCTAAAGTGAATCACACTCTCTGGAGAGGACAAAAAACACCTCCTACTGAAAGGGGAAGCTACCTTTTTTACCCTTATTTAACTATACACAAATGTACAAAGAATGGTAAAAATGAGTCAACGAGCACTTGACCCACGAAGGCTAATCTTGAGTTAAAATTCCAAATACGGTTTCCAGAAGCAAAACGAGGCTTTAGTACAGCGGCCTGGTAATGAAGGGAAATGCTGTATCACATTCCATAATCCGTCTAAACTATTCAATTCCCGAATCTGGTGTCAGATTTAATCTTGTAACTGAGAAGGGAAAGGCTGTCTATTGTGTTCCCAAGATTCATATTTGCTGTCTCTGTCATGAAAGCATGTGTAATATATTTCTGAGTATGAATGTATATGTCTGTGTGTGTGCATGTGAGTGTGTGTGTGGAAACGAGACAGCCACAGCTTGACTTCTCCTGCCTGTGAAGTGCTGGTGAATATTTACAAGAAACCTGACAACGCGTAGCTGAGTGTCTACCCCACTTCGCTTAGAGATGTCTCACAATTCTTTTCCACTTATTGTGACTCCATCATACTGGAGTTTCACACCCATTACCCTTTCTGCAGGGTCTCCAGATAGAAATTTTAAAAAATAAACTGCATCAGAACTTAGTCTTTAGCACAACTGAGCTACAGTATTCTGCAACAAAGAGATTTTGTACCAGACCTGGAGAGGAACGCTCTAAATGTAACAGCTGGTCCTAACTAGAGTAAAGCCATTAATCAATAATATTCACATAAGTGTTGATTTAACATTCAGCTATTAATTCTAGGACTTAGAACTAGGAATTGGTTTTAGGTCAATGTAAGAACATAGTGAGATCCAGCATGATATAGTGGTTTGAACCCCGGACTACGACCCTGGAGACCAGGATTCATTCCCCACTCAGCCATGGAAACCCACTGGATGACCTTGGGTGGATCACATTGCAATCAGCCCCCAGAAAACCTGGTGATAGTGTCACCTTAGGGTCACCATTAAGTCAGAAATGACTTGAAGGCACACAACAACAATAATACAAGTAATGACATTACCTGTAACATGTTAGTTTAGTGGGGTCAGAAGGGGGAATAAACCCACACTTTTTCATGTTTTAACATTAATACTCTAGCACAGCATGGTGTAAAGGTTTGAGCATTGGACTACAACCCTGGAGAACAAAGTTCGATTCCTTCCTTGTCCATGGAAGCCCACTGAGTGACCTTCGGTGCATCACACTCTCTCAGGCTCAGAAAACCTGTGATAGGTTTACCTTAGGGTCACTATAAGTCGGAAGCAAAGGCATGCAATAACAACAACACGGAAAACACAAGCAAAATACCAGCTAGGAAGCAGCTAGAGGGGGGAATTCAAACAATCAAACAAAAGGGTGAATATGATCATAAATGATGTTATCAAAAACAGAGAGAACACAGAATAACCAAAGGCAATTAAGTATGACTGATAACCATCCATGTGATACAATCCAGAGTAACACAAATGCAATCCAGAATAACATCAGACACTATGGCCATTTCCGCACTATACTGTTACAGTGCTATTATTCCACTTTCAACTTCCTATGGAATCATGGGGTTTGCAGTTTAGGGAGGGGCATTCAGAATTCTCAGCCAGAGAGCTCTTTAGCCTCACTAAACTACAAAGCCCAAAATTCCACAAGATATTGAAAGTGGAACAATAGCACAATAACAGTGTAGTGTGGAAACAGCCTACGACTAAGCACCACAAATACATATATGCAAAGAACAGCATTTAACCCATAGAACACAGACCAACTAAAGCCTATAGGCAATGAGATATAACTTATCTCATACAACACAGCAAGAATAGCTGCATAGTAAATAATAGATTAAACTTAAATGCGGAAGTCCATGATGAACAAAGGAGCCACAAACACATTACAGTCCATCTCATGCTGAAATACAGAAAGGCCAACTATACACATGCAACTACTTCTGGAAATGTGGAGCCATTTCAATGAGTCTTCATCAGTAGTTAGCAGAAAATAGTATTATCCATAATTATTCTAAGGTCATGGACGCAATGTTCCAGACTCCAGAGATGCTAACTGGTGTAGAAATTAATCATAGTAAAGTAAATATAACAAATTAATGACTATAAAATGGAGATGTAATACACTTACCACTACATAGATAAAAAAGCAGTATTTACACTTATATTCCTTTCATTCACTTATAGACAAATGGAACCTCATTCAGACAGATATAGATAAAGATATAGATATATAGATGAAGGCAATGGGAAACCACCTGTGAGTATTCCTTGCCTAAAAAAAACCCTATAAAATTCATGGGGTTGCCACAAATTGAAAGGCAAGTTGAAGGCCCATACACACACATTTTAACATTATCATGGGTAACACTAACACAACATTTTCAAATAACATTTCAACTTCTTTTTTCTAATGCTGCTGCTGTGGCTGCCACTGCTGTTATATATAATAGGGTGTCATGCTTTGATGTAACTGTCAGCCTTTTAAAATAAGGAATATCTCTTAAAATAAAACAATTGCCATTTTTCAGAAGTGAGGAAAAGTGAGGAAAAGTCCCCCAGAAGAAAGATGGGGAATGAAACCAATAAATAAATAAACCAATAAAAAAAAATAAGGATTCCTTAAAATAGGTCAGTCTTACTGTGGCTGAAGTTAAACAGGAGATTTCTTTAGATATGAGCCTCTCTCATTGGTCTGGGAGTATTTGGAGGGCAGGAATAACTTACAGATGTTCCGTTTTCATATTTGTCTAAATACACCAGAATCTTTTAGATTATGCATGTTCCAAACTTCAACTATCTCAAGTACATGGAAATGCCCCTAAACATTTTAATGTTCTCATGATGTAATTATTCAACAAGACCCCAGTATCTTTGATAGGTTTACATATCTGTCTATCGTTCTCATTCTCTTTCTCTGTCTCTGTCTCTGTCTCTATCTCTGTCATGATCATTCTGAGAATCTATCCATTAGTGCAGTGTGATATATACAGATTTTTAAAATAAAAGGGGAAGTTTACATTAAAGTTATTCCCTCCATATCTGAGGGAGTGCAGTTCCTATTATTCCTAGCCAGCCTGGCCATTAGCTATACTGTATTTTGTTGATGCATGTTGTACTCCAACACATCCAGAAGAGACCCGCTTGGGCAAGGCTGTACTATTGCATTAAAACACTGGCACTTATTCTGACACTAGGCTACATTTAGATCTTAATGCAGAGCATTTCAGACTGTGTGTCATGACATGTTAGTGTGTCGGCTGCAGTATGTAGGTGCGTCGTGCAAATGTAATAAGTGGAGGGGCTGCCTCTCCCGCTGCTGCCACCCTGGGTCAAGGAAGACCCCAGCGAGGGTGGCAGTGGCAGGCCAGACTCAGGTGGAGGGGCGACCTCTCCTGCTGCCGCTGCAGCCACCCCAGGCTGAGGAAGATCCTGGCAAGGGCAGTAGCAGTGGTGAGCCAAGCACAGGTGAGCCAATGAAGGGGCTGCCTCCACTTACTGAATTATGTGTCATGAAATAATGCATGTCTAAAAAGTGTGTCACCAACATGAAAAGTTTGAAAAGCTCTGTCTTAATGCATAGGTATATTTATATCTGGATCACGTACCTTCCAGCCATCAGCCCCAATAGTGCAAAGGGAACACACCAAGCTCCCAACAAGATGGGGGCATTTGGGGCTTGCAGGCAGTCCTGGGAGGTGAGTGGTAATGTAGTGCTGCCCCCTGCTGTCTCTCTGGCATGACTATCAGCTCCTTTGACTGCAGGTTTCCTATCCTTCTCATCATCTACAAAGAGAAACATGGGCCCTTTCTGCACGAGGCCAGGAATCGCTCCGTGCTGTTACTTACCGCTTCTTCTGGGTTCGAAACAATGTGGACTTTCCCTTAAGCCCTTCCACAGGGCTCCTCTGTTTGTTCCAGGGCAATTTGGAGCAGTGCGAGGTCTTTAGATCCGCACTGGTGAGGCTGACAAAATGGTGGCTTCCTGTTGTTTGTGGGTCTGAGCAGGAACAAACTGGTACGCTCCGGAAAATTTAAAAACTGTGTTTTTTTGGTTTTTTTTTGTTTGTTTGTTTGTTTTTTAAATTTTATTATTATACAAGTTATAACTGCTTTTTTCCAATCTTCACATAGCGCGCTGGAGGACCATTTGGGGGCGTATTGAATCGGACTTAGGTGCGGAACTAAGGTAAATAGTCTGAACCTAGTCTGATCCAAGGTGCAGACAACCTCCATGACAGGATGCATTGGCCTGTCTTAATTTCCTCATGCGGAAAGGGCCATGGGTATCACTCATCTGCAGTATCCTACAAAAGCATCCATTCTAAGCATCTCTTCACCCATCTTTTTAAGGCCGCTGCCTGATCACCTATGCAGATGAGCTAATCAGTGGCACAGAAACCAGCCAACATATCCACAGAGCAGAGAAAAGGCAAAAGGGAATCTCTGGGGAGAAAGAGATATAGTCAGTGTACATGTAGGTTTTTGCGTGTGCTTTCTCTTTCAGTGATTGCCACCTAGGGCCAATAAAGCAACCCTCAAACAGTCTATTTTGACTCCTTGCCACCTATGGCATTGGCTTTCCCACCTCCTTTGCTCCAAGAGTGCATAAACCAGAATTCCCAAGCAGTGTCTTCCAGACGGTTGAACTACAGTTCCAGTCATTTCACTGGTCACGAAGGCTCAAGGTGAGGGATGCTGTGATGCAATATTCAGGAAGCTGCTAGGTGGGACGCACTGGCATAAACCCAGAAACCAGCCAGAGCAAGACAATGGGAACATGACAGTCCACCTTAAATGTTCAGCAAAATTCAGAACAATTGCACAAAACTACTCAGGATCACAAAATTTTAGTTAGTCAATGCCTGTTTGCACATCAGAAGTCATCTATAGTAGAAATAGGAAGTTGCAGTGCTGCCCTTCATGCATGCACTCAGCAGAAGAGGCAGTAGGGTTACACTGCTGAGACTGTGCATCTCTTCATCCCAAACCATCTACACATTAGTGTGTACATCTCAGGAGAAGTATATGACCAGCCCTTCTGGTAAGTGATAAGGATTTGCTTCACACAGTGACACCACTGGAGATAATTATGTGACCCTGAAAGATGGCCTTACTCTTAAGACTGACAAGAAGGATTTTGACAAGCTGGCATCCAAAATGGCAAACAGTCTGGAAACCAAGCACTATGAGGAATGGCTTAAGAAACTGCATATATTTAGCTCTTACCACCTTGAAGTTCTTCCTAAAGTTTAGGCACACTCTCTTTTCTTGTAAGTTGAATTCATCAGTTTACGTCCTAGTCTCTGGAGCAACAAAAAACATCTTGAATATGAAATCCCTCTAAATATTTAAAGATGGTTATCCTGTTACCCCTCAGTCTTTGTCCTCCAGACTAACATATCCAGTTTCCTAAGCCTCATAGAGTTAGTTGGCAGATTTTCTACAATCTTTGTCATCCTCTTCTGGATATATTCCAGCTTGTCAATAGCCTTTTGAACAAGGATATTGACTGTCCCCCTCCCTCTCCCTCCCCCCCAAAAACCCACAGCACTAAGGAAATACATGAGGAATGAAGTCATACCTGAGAGTATTACTCTATAGGTAAGAAGTAATAGACAGCTTTAAAAAAATTAAGGAACAGAGGAATCCCTAAAAACCTGTTTTGGTCTCAACTGCCCCCTGTAGGGACATAGTTGCTTGAACACAAGTAGTTGCAATTTCTGTTCTCACACTATCTGATAGTACCACACCTTTCTGGTCTGCTGGGACACAGACAGCAGTTATTCTTCATACCATGTCGCCTTGCTGGGATTGAGGGTGTAGCCTGCCTCACAGCTCACAAACACACTCGTCAATCATGAGATGGTTTGTTGTTGCATGCTAAACAAGAAAGTGCAAGAAATACTATTATTATTATTTTTTATGGATGACAGAAAGAATTTACACATTTGTGAACCCAATTTGGGCACATTTCTGTCAACATGGGAACATTTAAAACTATGATAACTCCAGCCTTTTTTCGCATTGTTAAAATACAGAAGCACCGGATACCGGACAAGTATTGTTTGTGTCTTTCTAAGCAATCATCCTGTCTTTTTTTCTCTCCCTTGCTGCTTGTGTATGTGCTTATTTTCACAAAGAGAGAAGATGGTAGAGACACTTCTGTGCAAAACACAATGGAGAGAAAGAGACACGAATTGTGCAAAACACAATGGAGAGAGAGTGTTTGGTATCTGAGATCATTTCCACACTAGACTGTTATAGCGCTATTATTCCACTCTCAACAACCGATGGAATCCTGGGATTTGCAGTTTAGGGAACAACAGTCTGGTGCATAAATGGCCTCTCTCTGGAGGCAAGATCTTTCACCGTGGCTTGACCATCCTCAGTAGGTCATATCAAGACAGCCTATCTCAACTTTGAACAAAACATGGGCAACATTTCTTAACAGCTGTGCTTACCAGTTTTCAAAGACCTAGCCATGTTAGTCTTTTCGGTATAAAAATGAAAGAGGAAGATCAAGTGACATCTTTAAAACTAACTGATTTATTACAGCATGAGCTCTTCTAGATTTCATTCTACTTTTCCACATGCACTGATGGAATGCAATCTCAGATTGGATTGGGATAGATGTGAACCATGTTCCATCAAAACATTTCAAGAAGTAAATTGAAGTCCATGAAAGTTTATGATAAAATAAATCAGTGACTCTTAAAGATGCCACTAAGGAGACCCCTGCCTTTTCCTTTTTCCTTTTCACCAATGCCATTTAATGTGTAAATGAAGCTGCTGAATGAGATCATCCAGAGTGGTATAAGCTGGCTATCACCAATATATTGCTTCCAGTAAGCAATGTATCTATTTATGATTGATGAGGGTTACCATTTCCCTTTTAGATCCAGTAAAGATCCTAGGCTAGCTCCTGGACCTAGGCTTGTTCTTTAAGAAGCAAAGTGAAGCTGTTGCTAGGATAATATTCTATATCTTCATCCAGGACACTCAGTCCCAGGTCTCACCCACTCCCTTCTAGGAAGGTCATAACTGGCTGCCCTGAGCCATGCAGTGCCTCTTTGACTACTGTAATGTGCTACTCTTGCAATGTGCTATTGACAGAGGGAATTTCTGCCCTATGCTGTTATGGTGCTATTATTCCACTTTCAAGATCCTGTGGAATTCTGGGGTTTGTAGTTTACTGAAGCCAAAGAGCTCTCTGGATGAGAATTCTAAATGCCTCTCTCTAAATTGCAAACCCTGGGATTCCATGGGATGTTGAAAGTGGAGTAATAGCACTATAACAGTATGGTACAGAAATGGCCTGAGAGTCTGTCTCCATTGCACAATCATAGCAATTTGATACCACTTTAACTATTATAGCTCAATTCTACAGAATCCTGGGATTTGTAGTTTGAGAAGGGACTAAAATTCTCTACATAGTCCCACAAAACTACAAATTCCAAGATTCTGTGGGATGCCTTTATGACAGTTAAAGTGGTATGAATCTGATTTAACTGTAATGGAGATAGCAGCCTACCTCAAAAACCAGCTGCTGAAGAATGAAGCTGTACACCTTACCTTGTGCTGGTAGTCATGGTCATATTTGGCCTGTTCAATTGCATTTGTTGGTGTTGGTGCTGTTCTGTGCCTTCAAATTGTTTCCAACTTATGGGAACCCTAAGGTGAATCTATAAGGGATTTCTTGCAAGATTTGTTCAGAGGAAGTTTTCCTTTGACTTACTCTGAGGCTCAGAAAGTTTGGCTTGTCCAATGTCACCTAGTGGGTTTCCATGGCCAAGCAGGGATTTGAACACTGCTCTGCAGAGTCGTAGCCAGTGCTCAAACCACTATAAAGCAGTTATATAGCAATAGCAGTTACATTTCTATACTACTTATCAGTGCTAAGCACTCCCTAAGTGATTTACAATGTGTTAGCTAATTGCCCCCAAGAAGCTGGGTACTCATTTTGCCAACCTACAGAAGGGTGGAAGGCTGAATCAACCTGGAGCCCTGTAGGATGGAATTCACAACACTGTGGCTGCAATACCAATATTGTGGCTACAGTACTGGCATTTAACCACTGCACCACCATGGCTACCATTATACAACTATACCACCAGTGGTGTATCTAGCGTAAATAGCACCCAGAGCAAGCATGGAAGTTGTGCCCCCTACCTTCTTACTTCTACCACCACCTCTAACCTTCTTTGCACCACCACCCTGACATTCACACTCAGGGCAGGTGCCCTACTTGCCCCACCCTCTGCTGGCTGCCATTGCATCTGTTACATAGTTCTTTCTCAGTGTAATTCAAGATGTTCATTCTAAGGCCTTTTCCGCACTTTGTATTTGCAACAGGGCAAAGTGTCCTCCAGTGAGGACGTTTGCACTTGGGGGCGAACTGGGTCCGGACTACTTTCTGTAGTTCCGGACTCCAGCCTGCTCCGGAACAACCAGAAGTGGTCGCTCGCCATGCTATTGAAAGACCGCTTAAAACAGGTCTTTCAACAGTGCGACGCGCCCCACTCCGTGGCTGTCCTCTGGTGTAAATTTGCAGGCTCGCACCAGCGCGAGCCTGCAGATCTTCCAAGGGCGGGCTTTAGGCTGGCGAGCTTCACCGGTTGGTGGAGAGCCTCCACCAACCGGAAGCCGCCATTTTCGTCCCCGGAGCAGTGTGTAGCGCAGCCACGCACTGCTCCGGATCAGCCTGGATCCTCCGAGGGAGCACGCCAGTCCGGTAAGTAACAGAACAGGGCGTTTTCTTCGCCAAGTGCGAAAAAGCCCTAAGTTTTAAAACTCTGCATAGCTTGAAATTCACATCCCTTAAAGGCCCACCTCTCCTTTTAAGAGCCTATATAAACTGAGGCAGGAACTAAATAATATCCTGAAGTATTAAGATATATTATTGAAGAACAAGATCAAAATCAGCCACCCTACTGTATTTCTGATTTCTACGCTAGGTTGAAAAAGCTGGACCGTGAAGAAACCTGACAGGAAAAGAGTCAACTTATTTGAAATGTTGGTTTTCGAGGAGAGTTTTATGAATACCATGGACTACTCATAAGACAAACAAATGGATCCTAGAGCAAAACAAGCCCGAACTCTCCCTGGAGGTCAAAATGACTAAATTGTGGCTATCATACCTTAGACACATCATAGACCACATGAAAAGATGATAATGCTCAGTAAAGTGGAAAGCAGTAAGAAAAGAGGAAGACTACATTACAGATAGACTGATTCAATCAAGGAAGCCATGGATGCCTTGAGTTTGCAAGTAGCGAGCAGGGATACTGATGACCTGGAGCTTTCAGAGGTTTCTCATTCATACAGTCATCATAAGTAGAAGCTGACTAGATAGCAAATAACAATGTTTGAATGTTTTTGTCTGTCTTGCATCCATTTTCGTTTTTGGAGCTTGATTTGGTTTTCATTCTTATTATTTATTATTCGGAATAGTTTTTGATTACAGCTTTGCTTCTAAATGGGTACTAAAACCCTGTTTTGAGGATAATTGCTCTAAAAGTATTGTTTGCTTCAAACATTTTTATCCCGCTTTTTTGCAGTGCTCAAAGCGCCTAATAGCAGATAAGAATGATAAAGAGTAGAAACAAAGAAAGCACTAAAAAGTAGCAATTCAATATTCACAAACCACAGCAGAGAGAGCTTAAGCAACTTATCAATACAAGCATGAGGAGCATTTCTGAAACACTTCAAAAACAGAAAGAGAGAGAACAAAAACCAACAAACCAACCCAGAGCACATCAAAAGTGTTTGGAACAAGCTGTCTGCAAACATTTTGAATTAAAAAAAAAATAAACAAACAGAATTTGAGTCTACAGACAAACGGATATATGTTGCCTGTCAACCAATTTAGATTTGTGAGCAGAAGGATTCTAATTATTATTCTATTTATAACAGCGTTCTGAAGAATAGTCTTACTAGAACAGCTGGGAGAGTAAGGAACCTAATTAGTGTTAAAGCTGAGAGGCATGTTTCAATAAGTTTTTTGATCTGATTTTTCAGTTGTCACTTACCGAAGCTGCATAATTATTTCCCCTTCCCAAGGGGATTGTATAACATTGGTGCCGAGGGAAAATTGTCAGTATTTCTGTCTGTGAAATGGTGGCTATACTTTTCAAAGTTGCTATTAACGTGATGTTAGTGTAACTGTTGTGTGCCACCCTAAGGGAACCTATCGTGGGGTTTTCTGGGGCTGAGCAGGTGTAACGTATCCAAGGTCACCTAGTCGGTTTCCATGGCCAGGCCGGGAACTGAACCCTGGTCTGCAAGGCTGTAGTCCAATGCTCAAATCGCTACCCCATGCTGGCTCTTGTAAAAGCAGATTGTTGTTGTTATCGTCGTGTGCTTTCAAGTTGTTCCAAGTTATGGCAAACTTATTAGAGGGTTTTCTGGTGGCTGACAGTGTATGATGCACCTAAAGGCACCCCGTGGGTTTCCATGGCCAGATGGGGAATCAGACCCTGGTCTCCAGAGTTGTAGTCCAACATTCAAACCACTACACTATGCTGGCTCTCTAATGATACATTACAGGTCAGGTCAAATCCCAGCTTCCCATGACACTACGCTCTCAGCCTAACCTACTCCACAAAGCTGTTGTTAAGATAAAAACGGGGCAGAGAGATGGGGGGATAATATGCAATAATTTTAGCCTCAGGAGATATATTAAATGAACTCAGTTAAGAAAGAATTACGGTAGTTTTGTCAAGCCTAAATAGACAGAAGCTCTCCCAGGTCCATGCCCAGCACACTCAAGAGAACCAAAACCAGTTGAATGTCTTTCCAACAGAGGCTTTTATTGATTACTGTACAGTAAAGGTCCTAGGGCTTGAGCAAATCTAGGACCCAGACAAAGGGGTTACAATCCTTTAAATAGAGTTTGCCAGCAGCATCTGATTGGTTACAAGTTTTAGGATCCATCATTTGATCGGTTCTTTACCATTCGCTTGTCATTGGTCAAGACATTCAATATCACTCCCATTGGTCAAGATGTTCAATATGCTATTTCGTCATCTTTGGCTTACATCCCCTTCTGTAACATGTTCCCAAGTCTGGCTGGCATGTTGGCTTTCTTTCTCTAGTTATGTCAATTTTGGCTCCATCTACTAAGGAATCTTTTGATGTTTCTCATTAGAATCTTATCTTTTCCTTACTCAGCCAAAGACTTATCTATTTTCTACCTGTCCAGGTGTCCACTTGGCAGTACAAGTTCATTAGCCTCCTAGCTGGTCCCTGTCTCCAGGTCAACCTGTCCTGTTTATTGTCCTCCCTATGAGCTCATCTCTACAGTTCCCATATGGAATATTTTCAGTATTTTAGAATATTACAGCAAAGCGCTTATTAACTATTCAGCATTTAAAGCTAATAAGAGCAAGTTAACAAACTAGCTTCTTTACATTTTTATAGCAACTTTGATTTTCAACTTCCATTGCCTCAGGTTGAAAATATGTGATTGTCATAAAGAAATCCATGCCTTCCATTTGTCTTTTACACTATATTGAGCTACAGTGCTATGCACTTTTCTCTAGGAGCAAATCCCACTAAAGCTTTGAGAGCTCACCTGTGAGCAAATACGTATATGATTACACTGTTAATGTAAATGGAAACATTGCTCTGCAGAAGAAAAAAACTCTCTCAAAGACAGTAAATCTCTCCCAATTTTGAGCCTACCTACAAATTACAGTTTCTTTCTATGATAAAACCCAGACAGGCAGACACAGGATTAGCTAGTAAGGGGGATGGAGAGAAAAAGAAACTAGTAAAAGTATTCCTTAAAATATATGGTTTATTGCACATCTCAAAAACAAAAATCAGAACTGAATGGAGGAGAGAAAATATTTTAAAATCAGCAATATTGATCCTATTTTAGGGAAATTAGAGGTGGAGGAGGGATCTAAAAACCATTCAAGAAAGGGAGACCTGTGTGTTACTGAGAGAGACCCCACAGTTTTGAAGATTTAAAGAGGATCTTCTCAAAGAAAGCCTCTTTCATTTGTCAAGGCTCTTCACCTTCCCCATCTCATATCCCCCATCAACATTTCACAGAGGAGAATAAGGACGTGTGCAGCCAAAAAAAATCAGAGTGTGTTAAAATAGGAAAAGTTATTAATGGGGAAGAACACACAAGCTAGGAGAGGCTGCAGCAGTTTGCTTTCCCCTCCATCTACTGGGAAGTGCAAGATTCTAACTCCTCCTCTCTGCTCCTCTCCCACTGCTGAAAGTTGAGAACAAACTACTTTTGCACTTTGAACTTAGTTTGCAGCAGCTAAAGCAAGCTGGGGACAAAAGGAGAAAGGGGGAAATGAGAGAAAAACTGGCACATTTTAGGCCCTTTTCACATGCCTTTTCGCATGCCTTTTCTCATGCGAAAGGGCCTCCAGAGTGTTGCGCAATTGTGAGGACCAGTCCACGTGAAGTCCTCGCAATCACATGGTGCTGCCACGGGGCAGCAGGCACCAATTGCACGCTATATCATTTTCGGCCTCTTGCCAATCACGTGTCGCTCCGGGGCCCCACGTGCACTTACCGTCTATGCGGAGCCTCCAGGGACGCTCATGCTTCCTCCCCCAGTGCAGCCTGAGAAAGTACCCGGCTGCACTGCAGAAGGAAGAGGCGGAGCCCTCACGCTGCATTCCAGCCAGCAGGCACCTGCTGCGGGGCAGGAGCAGGGGGGACGTGAGTGCCTCTCAGAAGAGGCTGCTCACGCGATCCTCACATGCCATGCTGGAAGCAGATAAGCTGCAGAAAAGGCCTTAAAAGCAGCTGAACAAGTGAAATGGCAAAGGATTAATCAGGACTGCCCATGCCAAACTGTGACACAGTTGGAGGGTATGCTCTTCATTGCAGAAGTTGTTTGCCTACCACAAGAAACAATTTGGAGTCTCATAACACAGGCTCCAAAACACCTACAGCTGCAGTTTCTGCTTCCTTGTTCTGACAAGGAAGGGCAAGAGCCTGCCTCCTCCTTTGCAGAATGCAGGCTGCCCCCTGTTAAATATTTGTACTTAAGAGTTTGCAGCAATGGAAGTACTGGGAGGATGAGCATGGGACATTTGAGAAGCAGCTGAGAAAGGATGAGGGCAGAGAAATAAGAAGAGCAGTCCTGGCTGAACTAGCACAGTTGCCTGATATGTAAATAGTAAGTGGATTTAGTTGGCAAACGAAAGATTGGTGCCCAATCCAATGGAGATAGTTGTGATGACATCCTATCAGAATATATATTCACCATGACTTAATCCATTAGTCTGATTGAAACTTCCTCATAACTAACTTCTGCTAAAACTGGGCTGGGCAAAATGTGACCCAGGAACCACATAAGGTCCTCCAGGCTTTCCTAGGAGGCAACTCCAAATTACCCAGAATTTGCCATTTTCTAGCAAAGGTGGGGAGAAAAACTGCATAACCCTCAACATTTCAAAGATGAAAAATGAGAAATATGTGGCCAAGCAAGATCAGAGTATAGTCAAAATGGCAGATTTTCTTAATGGGGGAGAATGCAGAAGCTAGAAGCGACTTCAGCAGTTTACTTTTGCCCCAGCCTCCTGGGAAAGGGGGACTCTCTGCTCTCCTCTCTTGTACTGTCCCTTCTGCAAAATTAATGAAGTCTGCAGATTTGAACTCATTGTGCAACAACTCAAGTGAGCTGAGGTCAAAGGCACAAAGTGGGTGGAGGAAAGAGAAACTGGGATGTTTTAAAAGCAGCTGAATAAGTGGGATGACAGATGATTAATTAGGACAATCTGACACAGAAGGTATGGCCATCTCCTAGAACTCTGCAGGAACTACTGAATCACCTTGTAAAAATATTTTTGATCTCCTCTGCACTTTTTGCAATCAAAAAATACCAATGGAAAAATACCATTTCTGGTTTGGGTTGGGTGGGGGGGGGCATTTTTGGCATTCTGTGTTGCCCCATGGATCCCGGGTCAGAAAGCTGGCCCCTGTACCAACTACAGTTGGTTTCCCCTGCACTAGATCCTGGCTTTGAGACTCGGTCTCCATTTTTTTCAAAAAAAAAATCATTTTAAAGTATCTCAAATCTAATTTGACAATAAAGTGAGCTACTCCTTAAAGATAAGGAAAAAGACTATTTGATTGAACATTGTCTTGAAAGGCTGTATTCTAATGAGTAACAAATAAAATCCATCTTTCCACAAATTTGTTTGACATTTCCTCTTTCATTCTCTTACGTAAATATAGTTCAAAGAGCTCATGTCCATATTCATTTATACCCATATCCAACAAGAGTCTTGCTTTCTCTGATCCCTAAGATGAAATAATGTACATCTTGGCTGGTGTCAGCAAACAGGTAATTAACTGAAAGATCACGTTTCAGGACAAAGCTTCTCAGAGAACTCAGCCATCAGCATTCATAAAGAAATCACATACACAGTAACACACACACACACACTTAATTAATCCTAAGATAAACCACTGAATTTAAGGATATCTGGATATAGGATAATGTAGGTAACACCACAACAAAGTCATCACAATTTACAAAAGATACCCCACTAAGTAACTGTGGTAGAGACCCATCTTACCATTTCCATTAGGGCTGTTAAGTGGAGTTGTTTTTGTAACCCTGAATTTCTCCCCACGCAGCTTCCCCTTTTATGGTGAATTGTCTTTTCTGGAGTCCTTTCACATAATGCAGTTATATCGCTATGATTCCACTTTAACTGCAGCCTGTGGAATCTTTCGGTTTGTGGCTTAATGAGGCACTAGAGCTCTATAGCTGGGAACTCTCAGTATTTCCCCCTGAACTGCAGATCTCAAGATTCCATAGGATGGTACCTTGGCAGTTAATGTGGAACCACAGTGCTATAATTGTGTGGTGAGAAAGGGCTGAAGCATTCAGAGGAGGTGATTCACCATTCAAATAGGCTACAGTCCCTGCTCGGACACATTAAAAATAGCTATTTTTTTCAAAACCAAATGGTGACTTCCTGTCACTTCTGGGAGGATTTCTGTTTGTTTTGATTGTTTGCTTCATAGTAGTCTGTGGCCCGTGCAAGATCCCAGGGGCAGAAAAATGTCAAGTTGGCCATCTCTGTGTTACATTATTCTGATCCAGTGCAGGCTCATAACACATACTCATACTCCCTGTTACCCTGATTTCTGGGGTCCCTTGGGGAACACCTTAATGTGCTCCATGTGATGGGGAATGGAAACTAGCCAGAGCACCAGCAATAGCAATGCGAGAGGCAGGGTAACCTAGCGGGGTCTTTTTACCCAGTTTTTACAGGGTCAGGCCAAGCCAAAAACCAAACGAAGGTGTCTAATAAATGATTTTATTGAATGAAAGTCTCACACACCAACGCAATCACTCACACACTCACTCATGACCTATTAAGAAGCAAAAGAGAGGAAACTGGATAGGGGAAATATCAAAGGGATTGTAGCTGGGGTAATACTGCACCTTTTCCTGAAGTCCTTGGTCCAGGAAAAACAGCGAAGAAGTGGAGCTCAGCACGGAGAGGGCCGAGGGGATTACTCAACGGAGGGAGAAACGGTCTGCTGGGATGACCAGGCGTAATCCAAAGAAACGCTCAAAAACTGGGACTATTTGTAGGGGAAAGAGTACCTGGAGGGCTAATCCTTTCCTGGGGAGAACAATTAGTGTTGCAACGGGAAAGAAGCTCCACAATAGCAACTTCCTTTGCATGATGGGATTACGAGGTGTTGTGACGGGAGATTGTACTGGCCTGACCTGGTTTTTGATTGTTAGACCATAGCTGCCTACATGCCCATCCGGGTGACCTCTCAGGCACATTGAATCATATTTTAATATCAAAATTGTAGACCCCAGGACAAAGTTTTCCAGTGAGGTAACATCCCCACTGCATACGTTATGGGTAGGCTCACCTAATGAGATAATAATTACCCTTTCCAAAAAGAGCAGCAACAGAACATGAGCAGATGGCTGCAGTCACAGAGGATGTTCTCGGTCCTGTTTCAATTCATGGAAGCCAGAGAAGCTTCAAAATTGATTATCATGAGAAATATTAGAGCTCAAATCTAACTGTTGGTCCCCGATAGAGTAGACCCAGTGAATGATTGAAAACTTGCTAAGCTAACATTTATGTAAGCTATGATTCAATGGGTCAAGACTGTTGGATTAGATTTAGATGACCTTGGACATGCCACACACTCTCAGTGCTAGAAAACTCTGTGATAGGATCACCTGAAGGTTGCCATAAGTCAGAAACGACTTGAAGGCACACAACAATAACAGTTTAGGACTTTCCCTGGAAGCCAAGATGACTAGAGTAAGGCCATTTCCACCTTACACTGTTATAGTGCTATTATTCCACTTTCAGCATCCTGTGGATTTCTGGGGTTTGTAGTTAAGTGAAGCCAAAGAGCTCTCTGGCTGTGAATCCTAAATGCCCCTCCCAAAACTGCAAACCCCAGGATTCCATAGGATGTTGAAAGTGGAACAATAGCACTATAACAGTGTAGTGCAGAAATGGCCTTTGTCTGTCATACCTTGGCCATATCATGAGAAGACATGACTCACTAGAAAAACAATAATGCTTGGTAAGGCAGAAGGCAATAGGAAAAGAGGAAGACCACATTGCAGATAGATAGACTCAATCAAGGAAAACACATCCCTGGATCTGCAAGACCTAAATGGGGAAGCTAAGGACAGGATGACTTGGAAGTCCCAGCTGAAGTCAACTTGATGGCAGTTAACAACAATTTAGGATTGCCCATAACTCCACTAGAAAAAACTCACTAAAAGAGCAGAGGAGAAGACAGCAGTCCCCTCATGAGGAAATACATACCTACTCTCAGGCATTTATAAACAAGATTCATTGAAGCCCAGAACTTTCTAAAAAGAAAGAGAATCAGAAGGAATGGTTTCAAGGCTTTAAGTGGAATAAATAAAAACCCATTTTCAGCTAAAAGTCTTGCCAAGAGGAAGAGGGAGTGTTTCCTAGCAATGTCTGGGGCAGACTTAACAAAGCAGCTTTCTGCTACTTCAGGTGAACCAGAAAATGAAATTGACAATCCACTAACTTGAAAAGTAGGGGAACTGACCTACCTTTATTGCTTGCCCCCTGGTGCAAAGGAAGGGGAGGAAAAAAAACAGTCAGAAAGCAAAATTGGATTTATTTAATTTTTAACAAGAGATGAGCCAAACCAAAATCAAATATTGAACACCTAAGAGTCTCTGGCTACTCTTGAAGATTTGTATCTTTTCCAGTTTTATTGGCTTATGAGATGAATAAGGCAAGTTATGAAATGTTTGGTAAAAATAGATAAGTGTTAACTTTACAGCACCCAATAAAGAATAGTTCTCACCAGGAATGCTGAACTTCAGCAAAAAGATTCTTACAGTTTCTCCATCATGTTTGTATTTTTCTAGTGCTGTTTTTTTGACTTTTAAATATGCTAGCATTTTTTTTAAAATGCTTTAGCACCAGGCACAGTGTTCTTTTCCAATCTGAACTGCAACTCCCAATACTGATGACTAATTCAGGAACGATTTTTCAAGCTATCATCACAACCAACAACTCTGTGTTGTTATCGTTTATGTAATGCTCCCAGTGTGCATGTTACCTTAAAGCAAGGGTCAGCAAAGCATAGCCTGTGGGCTGCATGTAGCCCTTGGGCCCCATTTTTCTGGCTCCTGAAGCCTACCACAAGTCCCCCATAGTCCCACAACCCCAGCTGAAACAACTACCATCCATGATATTGTTGTGGACATAAAGGCTATGCATTACGGGCACATGGGTGGGTAAGATAGAATCATAGAATCATAGAGCTGGAAGAGACCACAAGGGCCATCCAGTCCAATTCCCTGCCATACACAGTCAAAGCACTCCCAACAGTTGACCATCCAGACTCTGTTTAAAAACCTCCTAAGAAGGAGACTCCAATGCACCCAAGATAACATATTCCACTGACCTTACCATCAGGTAGTGGCCAGCATGGTGTACTGGTCTTGACTACAATCCTGAGGACCAGGGACCAGGGTTCAGTTCCCTCCTCAGCCATGTAAATCCACTGGGTGACCTTGGGCACATCACACACTCTCTACCTCCAGAAAACCCTGTAATAGATTCACCTTAGCATTGCCATAAGTCAGAAATGATTTGAGGGCACACAACAACAAACAACAGTGGGGTGGGTCCATCCTAATTTTGACTACCTCAGTAGTGGGTGTAACACAGACTTTGACCGAAGGGCCAGGGGAGACTTGCCATCATCCATAAAGCTTATAGTTCCCTCATAAAGAAACCCACCCAGCCTGACATCAGTTCTGTAAGTTTGTACCTGTCATGCTCTCTCCCCTTGAGAGCTCTTCTGAAGAAGAGGAAGAAGAAGCAGATATATCGGTAGAAAAGACTCAGAAGATATATGAAGAACAGCCAAGCCCTCCTTCTGTTCAGGGTCAAGGCAGGAGTGGGGGGTGGCAGATTGGAATCTGTGGGCTAGGGAAAGCATTTGCCCTAGAATCTTCCCTCAGATACAGTGTGAGGCTGCAATTAGGATCTTTGGAAGAATACAACTGAAGGATGCTGTCATTACATACATCTGGACAGCTGTGCATGGCTGGATAAATCTACTTTTAAAAGGCAGATAAGAACACCAACTCATTGTTGAGAGAAACACCATTCCTAGCTCTTACCTTTTGGTGTGGTTCTTTTATTCATGATGGATTTATGATTTCTAGACTACTATGTGACTTATCTATGGATAACCCATAAACTTCTGGCTCTGTTCAACAGCATTCTTGACCTACTTTATCTCTTGCAACTTACAATGTCACTATACAATATGAAACATGGCTTCCTTTTGACCATAGCTCATGGACTCTGAACACTTGAACTTCATTCAAGTCGGACAGTACGTAGTACTGGACCAGACAGACAGAAGAAGTGTGCTTCTGCTAAACTGATCACTCTGATACCTAGGAGGCTACGTACCTGAGCTGGCTAAGATGGATTCGGGGTGGTGCTGGAAAACCTCCTGACTATGATTTTGGGGAACTTCACCATCTACACTGAGTCTTTCCCACAAAGCCTATTCATGACTACCATGACAACCATGAGGATGTCTCAGTATCCTTATCAGCACAACACATGTGTCAGGAGATAACCTAACTGATCTTTGCTGTTGGGCACATTGAGGAAAATGTGTGTGGTGGTGGTGGGGAGATTCAACAATCCTGTTGTAGTGGTTAGGTCATTTCTTTTTGTTTTGGTTAGACAATAGCTGACCCTTCCTACAGAAACGATGATTTAATTAAGATGTTCTACCCCCAAAGACTTAGGGAATCTGAATGATTCCTGAATGCTTCTGGCTGATAATGCTGGCTGGGGACTCACTGAAGGCCTTGGAATGACCGTGGAATAATGAGATGAAAAGAACTGACAACACAAGCAAGCCCAAATGCCTGTTTTAGCCTTGTGGAGCACTTGGTTTACTGAAACTCTATGGCTGATGAAACAAGTGGCTACCATGCAGGTGGAGTAGGGCACAGAGCAAATACAACTGGTAACTAGCAAAGTTATGTGTTATTACGCAGCAGCAAAGCTGGCCAAGAAGAGTTTTATTGTGCTTTTACTATTTCATCATCACTGAGGAGGGTTATTCTCAGTGGTAAAGAGCCTGTTAGGGTCAAACTCAGAGAGATCACAAAGGGAATCTTTAGTTATCTGATGTGATGAAATTGCTAGGCACTTTGAGAAGAGAGTTGTTCATTTGCAGGCGAAACTTGAAACCACAATTATTGCAATGTCTGGGGAGGTTTCCAGAGGTCTGTCTCTATGTCTGTCTCTCTGTCTGTGCCTGTGTCTCTGTCTCTGTGTCTGTGTCTGTGTCTGTGTCTCTGTCTCTCTGTCTCTCTCTGTCTCTCTCTCTCTCTCTCTCTCTCTCTGGGTTCTTGGGGTCAGTTTCAGTTGTTGCAGCCTGGTGACATGCAGAAGACATTCTACAACGTGTAGGCTTGACCCTTGCCCATCTTGGCTGATGAAATTTAGCACAGGTGGGTTGACTGGGTAGGTCCAAATCATGGGAAATGTTTCTCATTGTGTCATGGAAAGATGTCTTCCATTGTGAAAGAGACAATATAGTCCCTTCTCCTGAAAAGAACTTCTCTGGCTGCTGTTGTATATGAGAATCACTACCCCATCTCTTATACCCTTGGGGTCAAGGAGGTCAAGTGTGCAGTGGCTGGGAAGCTTCTGATGTTCTTGGAGGAGTGGATCCATTTCAGTCTGGTTTCATGCCAAGGTTTGCTACTGAAGTTTCCTTGGTTGCCCTCACTCGAAATCTGCCCCAGTGAAAGACAGTGATAGTGTTGCCCTGTTGATCCTTATAGACGTCTCAATGGCTTTTGATATCATTGATCTTGTTATCCTATTTGTCAGGCTCTGTAGGATGAGAGTGGGAGACACTATAGTATCATTGGTTCCACTCCTACCTCCAGGACTGGTTTAAGACATTGACACTAGAGAACTTCTGTTTAGAAACATGGCAATTAAGCTATAGGATTCTATAGACTTCCATTCTATCTCCATGCTGTTTTATGTATGTATATATGTATGTGTAGGGAGAGAGAGAGAGAGAGAGAGAGAGAGAGAGAGAGTGCATGTAGCTGATGAATCTTCATGAATCTGAGACTTAGGTGCCATCATTATGCTGGTTGTGATCAGCACTACTTCTTATAACCATAGTCATCTGGGACTGTGCAAGTGCTGGATCAGTGCCTGAATATTGTAATGGGCTATGTGGGGGCCAAGAAGATAACAGCTTGGTGGACTGGTGATTTCCAGGTCTAGGAACTGGGCAAGTGATCTTCCCTGGGAGGTTGCACTCTCCCTGGAGGAGGAGATGTGTAGCTTAGGAGTTCCCCTGCATCCATTTCTGTCACTGGAGGCCCTGGTGATGGCATGATTCAGAGTGCCTGGGACCAAGGACTGTCTGGTTATCCTAGATAGGGATAACCTGGCAACAGTAGACCATATGCTGATAAATTTCCAGTTAAACTGCTGCAATGCAATGTACATGGGCTGCTCTTGAAGACAGTACAAAGCCTTCAGTTAGTGCCATCTGCAAGAACGAGATTATTTATCAGAACACCGTACAGAAAACGTATGACCCCAATTTTAAAGGAATTGAGCTGCCTGCCAATATGCTTCCAGTCTAAATTCAAGGGGCTGGTGATGATATTTAAAGCCCTAAATAGCTTGGGATTTCAATAGTTGAAGGAGCACTTCCCCTGCCCAAATACTTTTTATCTGCTAAAGGAACCATTCTGTAAGCTCCGCTAGTGGGAACAAAGCAATACATGGAGACATGGGAAAGAGCCTTCTGTTCTATTGCTCCCCAGTTGTGGAAAACTCTCCCCTTGCAGACCTGATTGGCACCTAGTCTGATTTCCTTTTGACACCAAGTTAAAATGTGGCTCTTTCCAAAAGCCTTCAAGATCTAAGGGTCTTGGCTTCAAAGTGTACATGGTTTAAACTGTTTCATATATTTCATATAATTTGAACTGCTTTGAATTGCTCTATTTAAAAGTATTTTAAATTGCTTTTGTTTCTGTCAGCAGTTATTCTATGTCAGCCATTATTTGTTTAAATTGACTTTATTATAAGTCACCTAGAAATCTTATGTTATATAGCAGGTTGTAAATATTTTAAAAATTCAAATGAATAAATGAGACAGAAAAAGGAACACAGCAAGGAAGCCTGTCTCTACATTTGTTGGCCTTTGGAGGCAGAGAGTCACCTGTGCAAGCACTTGTAAAGGTGACTTTTGGACTACAGCTCCCATAATCTCTTCACCAATATGTGGCTGTGCTGGCTGGGGATTGTTGTGGTCCAACCTCCACACACACACACCTTTTCCCAAGCTCTATAGTTCCACATCTCCCCATGCCTGACAATTCCATGTCCAACAATATGATCAGACTGTAAAAATTTCTCAAGAAACGAGACAATAAGCCTGGTTTTAAAGATGCACCAAAGGGAGCAAAACAGACTTGATTATGACCCTGATACATCATTCTTTTTTTGAACAAAACTCTGGGGTCCAGTTATCTAGAAACATCTTAGTTGCAATAAACTTGTCCTTGCCTTTAATGGCAGTTTGGAGAAATCCAAGGGGACACAGGAAACTATCTCACATACTTAAGTAGTACTTACTGGCCGCTTGTAAAAGCAGCCAGTGGGAGGTTATGAGGAAATTTCCTTATATAGGTAAAAAAATATGTAATTTCTTAGAATCACAGAGTTGAAAGTGGCCCTATGGGCCATAAGGTCCAGCCCTCTGTAGCTGTCCAGCCTCTTCTTGAAGGTGTACATAGAAGGAGACCCCACTACCTCTCTAAGCAATTGATTCCATTGCCAAACTGCTCCCACTGTCAAATTCCTTCTAATCTTCTATGGAAATCTACCATCTGGTAACTTAAAACCATTAGACCTAGTTCTACTCTCTGAGGCAAAAAAGAACAAGTCTGCACCCTCCTCTTTGTGTCAGCTCTTGAGGTATTTAAAGAGAGCAATCAAGTCCCTCCATAATCTGTTCTTCACCAAGGTGACCATGCCCACCTCCTTCATCCTTTCTTCATATGTTTTGCTGTCCATACCTCTTATCATCCTCATTGCCCTTCTCTCCAGCTTGTCTATATCCTTTTGAAAATGAGTGCCTAGAACTGAACACAGTGCTCCAGATGAGGCCTGACCAGTGCAGAATATAGTGGGACTATTACTTCCATCAAATTATTTGTTTATTTAGAGAGAGAGAGAGAGAAAGAGGCTAAGATAGCATTTGCCTTCTTTGCTGTAGCATCACACTGCTGCCTCATGTCCAACTTATGATCAACAATAATCCCAAGGACTTTTTCACACATAGTACTGCTAAGCCAAGTATCCTCCATCCTATACCCGTGCATTTGGTTTCTGTGGCCTTAATATGGAATTTTGCATTTGCCTCTGTTGAATTTCATTTTATTACTACCAGCCCAGTTTATCAAGGTCCTTCTGAATTCTGTTCCTGTGTTCTAATATCTTAGCTACCCCTCTCAGTTTGTACCATTTGCAAATTTGATAAGAATTCCTTCTACTCCATCATCTAAATCACTCATAAAAATACTATAGAGCATTGGTCCCAGGAAATCATTGACAACAACTCTTTGAACATGATTTTCCAACCAATTATGAAACCACCTGATGGTATTCCATCTATTCCATATTTATTCGGTTTGCTAATCTAAATATTATGGGGGACCTTATCAAATGCTTAGCCAAAATCCAGATAAATTACATCCTCAGCCTTCCCACCATCTACTAAACTAGTGACCTAACCCAAAAAAAAGATATAAGACTAATTTGGCAGGATTTGTTCCTTACATAACCATGCTGGATGCCACTAATCGCTGCACTGTGATCAATGTACTTGCAGATGAACTTCTGTATAATCCATTCTAATATTTTCCTGATATTGAGTCAGGCTGACTTGCCTATAATTTCTGAATTTTGCCCTCTTTTTTGAAGAGAGGGACAAGGTTTGCTCATCTCCAGACTTCTGGCACCTCACCCATTCTCCAAGATTTCTCAAAAATGATGGCAAGTGAGCCATCCGTGAGCATGTCAGCAAATTCCTTCAATACTCTAGGGTGCTGTTCATCTGGCCCTGCAGATTTGAATTCATTGAGGTTAACTAGGTGATTCCCGACTGTCTCATTATCAGTCTTGATTTGCAACCTGGATTCCTTACCAAGGTCTCTGCTGAAGCATGGAAGTACAGAGTCCTCTTTTTGGAAATAAAACCAAAGCAAAATAAGTACTGAGCAGTTCTGCCATTTCATTGTGATCTGTTAGCATTTTATCATCCCTGCTGACCAGCAGTTCCACCATTTCCTTTGTCACTCACTTGCTTCAGTGCCCTTTTTGTTGCTCCTTGCTTCTCTAGCCAGTCTCAGCTCATTTTGAGCTTTAGCTTTGCTTACACAGTTCCTACAAGCTTGGGCTTGGGCCATTCTTCTGTGGTGATTCACCTTTCCTTCCATTATTTATACATGCATTTTTTTTTCCTTTTCACTTGCTCCTTGAATTTACTGTGCAGCCACATGGACTTTTTCAGATGTTTCCCATTGTGTCTTCTTCTGTGGAATTGTTTGTGATTGCACTTTTTACAGTGATTTCTTCAGGAAATCCCACCCATGCTGGTTTGCTTTTTCCTTCAGCATCTTTAGCCATGGGATTCTGCCCAGTATTTCCCCGAGCTTGATCAAATTAGCTTTCCTAACATGAAAGATTTATATGATCTGAAGAAAAACCAGCTTTCCTGTAATCCAAGGTTTATGTTTTACTATACTCTTTTTTGGGCTGTCCTACAATCATGAATTCTAGCACTACATGGTTGTTTCCTCAAAAGTACCAAATGCTTCAGTTCCAGTGACCAACTCCTCCTTATTGGTTAGGGTCAAAGTCAGGACTGCTGATCCTCTTGTTCCTTCCTCCACCTTATAAAAGAAGAAATTACTAGCAGTGCACATCAGGAATTCATTGGAGAACCTATGCTCAACAGAGCTAGACTCCCAGCAGATATCAGGATAATTGGAATCCCCCGTAAATACTAGTTCTTACTCCTTTAATATTTCTGACATTTTTTTGAGAAAAGCACTATCCATCACCTCATCTTAGTTTGATAGCCTATAGTAAATTCCTACCACAATGTTATTTTTATTTCTCCATCCATTTATTTTTGTGCAAATACTCTTCACTGATCCAGTTTGATCACTTGCCCAGATTTCTCTACAAGTGAATTAGGGCCCTTCTGCACTATGCTGTTATAGTGCTATTATTCCACTTTCAACATCCTGTAGAATTCTGGGGTTTGTAGTTTACTGAGGTCAAAGAGAATTCTAAATGCCCCTCCCTAAACTGCAAACCCCAGGATTCCATAGGATGTTAAAAGTGGAATATTAGCACTATAACTGTGTAGTGCAGAAAGATCTTTAGGTTTTCACAAGTAGTGCTTCTCCACCTTCTTTTCTTCCCCATCTGGTTTCTGAACAGACTATATCCCTCAATTGTTATATTCCAATTGTGGAAATCATTCCACCAAGTCTCTGTTATACCTATAAAGTTGTATCTACCTTCCTGCACTAGGACTTCAAGCTCATTTTGTTTGTTTCCAAATTTCTGACGTTTGAGATTTGGGGGATGTTTTCTGATCCAAAGTTTCTGATCCTCTTCCCTCACTGAATAGGTATCCATACAATTTATTGCTCATGACGAACGTAGGCTATTTTAAATCCTCTGTCATTCCCAAGACTATGGTGCAGATTAGCCCAACATTCAGAATTCCCTTAATTCAAAGGTCAGCTTTGTACGGATTGTCAGCTATCCGTGGCTTTTACTTGTTCCTGCTGTCTTAATGTATTTAAGCACCTCCATTTAAGAATAACGAACCAGTAGCATTCTTTTAAAGGTGACATTCAACTGATAGAGGTGCAGAACAGAAAACTGGTCTGGAAAAATGGTTAATCCTTCCGCAAACTCTTTCAAACCCTGTCAGTTGGATAAATGTCACAGCAAATGAAAGGAGTCCCCACTGAGAGTAATGCACCTGATCTCAGTGTGCATCACTCTAGGGCAAAGACTCAGTGTGCACACTCTCGCTCAAACATGCACTCACTCACTCACACCTCTTTAGAAATGATGGGCTGAGAAGGCCAAAAGAAGAAAGAAGAAATCAGAAGAAAGGGAAATTAAAAGGAGGAATGGGGAACCAGAGAGACTGTAGGAGGCATGGGTACAGACTCTACAGAGACCATAAATATAGGTTAACAAGTGACTAACACAGCAGCAAAGTGGACTCAGGGAAGAAGAAAAAAGAGAAAAATCTCAAGAGAAGGCAAACAGATGCAAGTAGAATGAAATGCCTGGGTGTATGGGTGGAGGGATTTTAGAAGCTCAAATATAGAAAAAGAAACATGTATAAGAGGAATACATACCTTCCAACATATCACATATGAAAACTGAGACATGTGTGGGCAAGCAACATCAGAGTGTGATCAAGATGGCAAAAGTTATTAATGAGGAAGAACACACAAGATAGGAGGGTCTGCAACAGTTTGCTTTTGCCTAAACCTACTGGGAAGGGCAAGATTACATCCCCTCCCTGCTCTGGGCCTTTCTGCACTACACTGTTGTAGTGCTCTTATTCCACTTTCAACATCCTGTAGAATTCTGGGGTTTGTAGTTCACTGACGCCAAAGAACTCTCTGGCTGAGAATTCTAAATGCCCCTCCCTAAAGTCCAAACCTCAGGATTCTACAGAATGTTGAAAGTGGAATAATAGCACTGTAACAGCGTAGTGCGGGAAGGGCTACTGAGTTAATTGAGTGCAAACTACTTTTGTATTTTGAACTCAGTTTGAAGCAACTGAAGGAAGGAAAGGGGGAAAGTGAGAAGAGGAGGGATAAACTGGAGCATTGTAAAAGTGAGATGACAGAGGATTAATTGGGACTATCTGTAGTACATCAGGCTTGTTGGAGGATACGGGAGTAGGGACACTGGAACAAAGGAACTGGAGGCTTGAAAAAGCCCCCAGACTAGACTGGAGTGCACCCGAGCTCTTCCCCAAATGATCTAGCAAAATGGTCTAGTTTTCTATGTTGTTGAACCTTCCCGGGATTATCAGCCAGAAGTGTACTAAATGACTAAACAATGAAAAAAATATTAAGACGGCTATTGTTGTTGAGCCTTCCCAGGAGTAACAAAGATTGTCTGCAATACTTCCTATGCCCACTTACTTAGATATAAACTACAGTGAACGTATGGCGGGCCCTTTTCCATGCACACTGTGCTCGCAGGAGTCTTTGCATTTAAGGATGTTTGAGTGGTACTGGATAGGAAAAGTCATTTGCCTTCCTCGTGCAAGTAGGAAAAATTAATAACAAACTGTCTGCCAATGTTGAGGGGCTGCACCACCTTAAAAACAGCTCTGGGGTCCTTGAAGAAGAAAGAACAGGAGTCAGAGTAGCTGTGCAATGTCAAATCTAATGGAAAAGCAGATTTATCTGCAAATGATAATCCAGTCTCAGCAGCAGCACCGGAGCTGCTGCATTTAGATTCATAAAGAGTGTGGAACATTTGTTCTTGAGACAAAAGAAGGGAAAAACCACTAAAACAAAGTCTTTGCTTTTGAGGGAAAATAAACACACTCCACATCTTTTCTCTCTGTTTATCTCTCGCTCTCTCTTGCCAAATAGATTCTCAAATGGTCTAAAGGGCTTCAGGTCAAAGCAAAGCAAAAGCAAGGACCTTTGAGATTCCTGGTCCCTCTGCTGTTAACTAAATAGTTTTTGTACCATTCTTGAAATCAATGGAGAGTCATGTGGCTCTCCAGATGTTGCTGAACTGCATATCCAAGAAGCCCCAACTAACATGGTCAATAGTAAGGAATACTGGGAGTTGCAATTCAATAACATATACTGGACTACATGATTCTCGCCCCCGCCCTAAACAATAGAATCTGGGCTGAATCTGATCTTCTTGGGGTCTCAATCCAGCACACACACACGGGGATTCCATAAAATAGCCACATCGCTTCCTCCATGACATGATCATTTGGAGGTTTCCCCCCAGTTCTAAAAGGTCAACACAATTCTCCTAAGGATCAGTTACTGCCAATAAATACTTTAAACTGAAATATGCTGGTATTGTTTCAACAATTTTGCTTTTAGCCTCATCCACTACCAAAATGCAGCCCCCAAGAACTTCTCTGAAATGAATTTCTTCCTTGAACCAAAGATGTTCCTTATTCTTGCTATAATGCCTACATGTGATTCCTCTATCTCCTCTATCCTGTTATTTAGGGAAAGGGAAATGAAGAGTCTCAATATATTAGAAGTGGTGTATAAACAGACATCTGTTTATCATAGCATGGGCTTTTCCTCCTCTCAGCAGCATACTTTGCTTTGTGACTTGTTATTGAAAGGTAAACAACAGGCTTACTTTGCACATCTAATTGCTGGACATCCGTTTCTGAAGAAATCCCATCACTGGAGGAAATATACATTAATTCCAGGAAATAAAACCTTTATTAATGTTTAGCTGGAACCAAAGGAACTGCCAATGCTATGTCTAGAATCTGGTTACTCTGTTTCAAGGAAACAAGAGCTGTAGGGATGGCTGGGGACAGTGTGGAATTGGAGCATAAAGAAAGTCCCTGCTATAGAATTCTGTTCCCTCTTCACCAAATAGAGTAGATATTTGTCCTACTTCACAGATATCACTACTCTTGTCTGAAAGACTGTGCAGTCCAAGTCAAGTTTATAGATACACAAAAAAGGCAGAGCAGGGACTTTGAAGTTATCTATCCACTGTCAGCACCTGAACAGCAGACTGGACAGCAGAACAATGCAGAAGAAAAGAAATGTAACTCAGTTTCAGTTTCTTCAGTAGGAAAACAAATGGTCATAACCTGCCTTCCATAAAAACCACCTATTTAAAGATTGTAGGTTTGCCATCTCTCAGGGTACCAAGTAAAGTCTCAGGGAATTGTTGTGCTTCTCCAGATCTCCAGGCAGGGAGACCATTCTCAAGAAAAGCGGCATCGGGGGAGAAGAAAGTTTGATTTTATTGTGTGTGATTGCATTAAAGCCTCGGCATCCATTTCCTCCCATTGCCAGATGGAGGAAATGCTACTGAAAGGAGGAAAAGCCCATTGGTTTAACATTAATGTATTTCTATGCTGACACTGACACGCCAAAAGGGCAGAAGTGAAGTAGAGAGACTGGGGAGTGAGATGGTAGGTGCATATACTCAGGTCTATCATACCATTTGGAACATGACATCAATGGGAGTGCCAGCATCACAACTCATGGGCCTTCCTGTTGCTGTAACCTTGGCAGCAGTGGCAAAGCGACTGGGTGGGGGAACCTCCCTGTGGACTGGCAGTGAGCCTTCTGTTGGCCCGGCAGCAGCGTAGGGCCCAGAAAAAACTCCTCATGTGTCATGTGTGATTTAGGGAAGGCCATATGGAAGGTACCCTTGCTTTCCTCACCCCATAGCATCACAAGACACACACCCTAGTCTCAGGTTTTGGTCCTGAAATTTCAGAGAATGGGAAGCCTACCAAGGGGCAGGGATATATATATGGGCAGGGGGCAAAAGGGGGACATTGTCCCCAAATAAGAATTCTGCCCACCCAAGTGAAATTTTCCTTGAGTTCCCAAATTCTAGCATTCTAGAGATTGAGTAACTGAAAATCATTCACACCTAGAACATATATATTTGCTATGTTTGAATTCTCTTGGGAATTTCTCCAGCACCCTTTCTTTGGATGCCAAAACTGTATTGCTAAATGCTTAACTGAAGTTTTAGGTTATTGTAATGCTAGAAATTTGGAGACTGAAGAAAAATTTGGGGGGCAGAATTACTGTTGGGGAGGCAATAACTTCTCATTCCCCCACCCCCCATACATCAGACGTCCATCAAAAAGAACTGTTTCTCTGATGTTCTCACTTCTGTGGGCATGGACCTAGAAAGATGCTGGAGAAGCTAAGATGGTGGCCACTAAGAGCAGCAATTGTAGCTATCTTCCCAGTAGTTTTCTTCTGCATATTAGGCACTTAAAAAAAAAAGACTAACCTGAGAACCAATGTTTCATTGGAGACAATTCAAGCAAAAATCTTTTCAAAGCTAAGTTTGGATTTGCACTATACTGTTATAGCAGTACGATCCCACTTTTAATTGCCAAGACTCCCTCTTATTGTTCCCTGGGACTTACATTTTGCTGACGTAGTTAGAAAACTCTGGCAGTTCCAGGGAGACTGTTGAACTCCCTAGCAAAGAGTTCCAATTGACTCAACAAACTACAAATGCCAGAATTCCATAAAGTTGAATCATGGCAGCTAAAATGGGTTCAACCTACTATAACTGTGTAGTGTAGATGCACAGAAAGAGAATGTTTCTTTTATCAAGAAGTAGAAGCAATTTCTTTGTGTTTATTTTTTGTTCCTTATCTTCAGTTCATCATCACAGAGCATCTTGGAAGCTCTTTCCATGATTTAAGATCAGAATGCCCACTTGATTGGTTCTCCAACCCTCCCAATTTTTTAAATTAACTAAATAAAATGGGAGGGTAGCCTGCTACTAAGCAGTACTCCGGTCATCAGCACTATCTGTATTTCCCAGAATGCTTTTGGTTCCAACATGGGTTTCTGAGGCACTCTTAGAAAATTAAAGTGGTAGACAGCCACAGCATATAACTTCATTTTAAAGCACACCCAGATTACCTCCAAAAACAAAACTTGGATTTGGGTAAACTCCTGCAAGATCAGGGATTAGGAGAGGCATCATGGGGGCTAGAGAGGATGACAGAGAATAAAGGAGGGTATTGTGTGTGTATCAGTCGCAACTGGCTACCAGTGGAACAGCAATTCTACTCTGAATTTCTCTAAATTTTAAAGAAGCTATACAAAGTGTTGAACCTATTTTGGGGGATCCTGAATAGCTCCTTTAAGGCTTGGACTTAAATCCATAGCAGACTCATTGCCCAAGTCTCATAGGACCCATTGGCTGCCTTTTGTGTGTATTTCTTATCTTTCTATGCTTTGCTAGGTTCTGGAGGGAGGCAGGATGTGTGTGTGGCTGCTTTATTTATTTGTGTGTGCTGTGGTGTGTATTAGGATTCTGGTGTGTTATCTGGTATGTGTTAGGATTCTATGAGTGTCTACTTTTTTGTGTATGTGTGTGTTACTGCCCTGGCTAGCCCGAGCTTTGGGGGATATAAAAAGATATCTTTTGATATCGATAATTCAGCTTCACATATCCCTTCCACGTGCTTGCGAGGCCCCCGGACAAGCACGCACACAGGCTCAGCTGATAATCCCTGTAATATTCCAAAACAATACAGGCAGGCCAGAAACAGCTGACTCGCCGCTTTAGGAGACCTCCAGGCAAGTACCTCCCTTAGGTATGCACGCAGCTCTCAAAAGATCCTCTGCCTAGCCCTGGCAGCTTGATGATCTGACTATACAACGCCCAAGTACTCCACGTTTGCATAGCGGCTATCCTATTGACAATTTGGCTCTAACTCAATCATTCAAATTCTGACCTTTCGGAGGCTTTGTCTCCAGCTCCAAATCTATTGTTTTCCCCAAGTCTGACCTAGCCTACGGTCACAATTCTCCCTATAAAAACCCCTGACTTTGAGCGCTTCCTTGGATCGCTCCTGAGTTCCAGACCACCTTGCTGCTGCATCGCTTGGCGAGCTTCCCCTCAGCTCCACGTGCTGAGATACATCGAACCCCAGCCTCGCTCTCCATCTTCTTTCGGACTTCAGGAACAGGTTTCGTATCACCCGAATCAACTATCCCTCTGAAAATCCCGCTATCTTACTCACACCTTTATTTTCCTTAGTTATCTGCGTGCGTGTGTTGCTTACATTGTGTGCCTGTCTTTAATAAAGATCATTCATTATTTTCAAACCGGTCTGCTTCTTGACTTGGCCTGACCCCGTAAACACGGGGTTGCAAGATTCCGCTGCGTTGCCCTGCCTCTCGTTTTGCCAACCGGTGCTCTTGACTAACTTCCCCAATTTGTGTAATTGCAAGGTTATTTAGGTGTCCCTCCCGGGACCCCCAGAATACAGGGTAACATGTGTTTTGCCTCTCTTTTATGTAGGGTGTGGTTTGCTTTGGCCATTTCCGCACTAGAGGCCATTAGCATGTTATACCATTATAATGGTGGCATTGCCATTCACACGATGCCATCAGGTTAGGGACACTGTTTTCCACATCGTACCCCCTTAAGCAGATGAGTAGGGGTATTCCTTCCACATTACAGCATCCTTGGCCATTCCCGTGCCCTGCCTTCACCCTGCCCCATTGCCCCGATTGTGCAGTGATTTTTGTTTTGTTTTGTTTAGAAGCTGTACTAACACAGCAATGTCGTAACAACATGACATGCCAATACACGGGCACTTTTGCCCCATACTGTTTAAAAATGTATTTAAAAAATTAAAAGTTTTGACTCAAAGGAGACATTTAAAATAATCAGGGAGAGATGATAGAAAGTTACCATGCCATGGAAGTCGCTGAGGGAGGGACAAGCTGGACATGCCCACAACCCCTCCACTGCTGGATCGCCCATAACCAGAAGCGCTAGCAAGTGCTATAATGGTACCACACTATGACGGCTGACGGGATTGAATCATAGAATCATAGAAATGTAGAGTTGGAAGAGACCACACGGGCCATCCAGTCCAACCCCCTGCCATGCAGGAACACCCTCAAAGCACTCCCGACACATGGCCATCCAGCCTCTGCTTAAAAACCTCCAAAGAAGGAGACTCCACCACTCTCCGAGGCAGCATACTCCACTGCCGGACAGCCCTGACTAGAAGACAGCCCTGAAGAGCTAATGCAAACTCTTACAGGATTTTTTTCTGGAAATAGAATATGGCGATTTGGCGATGCTTGGGACAGGATAGCAGCTGGATAGCAACAAAGTTGTGGAGAGATATGGCTCCTGGATTGGTAACAACCCGCTGCTACAGCGTTATAGTGATGTAGTGCAAAAATGGCCTTTGTCTATGAGTGATGTAAGAGTACACATGTTTTGGCCAGTATTGACTGAGAGCGGTTGGTAGGGCTAGATGGCATGTGTGAGTGAGTGTGCTTTCCTATGTATTTTTCTGAGGAATATTACTTTGTCTTCTGAGATATGGCTATTTTGTTATTTTGTTACACCTTGCAGGGCTAAATACATAAACTGATATTTAGACCTCTTGATAACCCCAGTGTTTCACTTGGTACGTTGTTTCTTGGCTAGGTTCCTTTTTGCTCTAAGCTTCATCCCTTTGCTTTTTATGAAATCAGTGCTGCAGGAGAAGTCTTTCGGTTGAAAAGAGCAGGTTTGGGTTTTGAAGCTCAGATCACACCTCTATCTTGCCTTAAGATTCTCAGGAAAGTTACTTTTCTTTTTCCCACACAGGTTTGCGCCTTCTGGAAATGGTTGTTTTGAAACTCATCACATTCACCATGGCAACCATTTTGTGAGAGCACTTACAACACTATCAAAATTCCATGTCTGCTCAATGGTCCACAAAGACTGAGGTCCCTGATCTAATAATATTTTTGGCCCAATGAAATATCCTTGGGTGGGGCGGGTGAGAATCTAAATCATGTGTACCCTCTGTAATGAGGTATAATATCAGATCAACAGCTTAGTGTTTGTGGAACTCACATGACAGGAACATTTGTCCTTATTTTGCTTCTTTACAATATATACTGAGCCCAGGAGGGCATTTGTTAAGTCATCATTGGATATTTTGGTCCAAGCAGATGAGTGAGTTAAAACAATTTTCATCAAACTGAGAGAAAATAGTTATATCCAGGGATGCAAGATTCTCTGTAGTCCTGCAGCAACTGAAAACAAAATTTATTGTACCAATGTTGTAGGTTTGCCACACTGTGCATATATCTATTTGACGATGAAGTCTTGATTCTAAACGTATGGCATGCCTGGATGAATTATGCTCACATTGGGGTTGGTGAAGCTTTATCTAATCCATTTTTTTAATTTAACTGCAACAGCGATGAAGCCTTGTTAAAACATTGTAATTAGTTCACCGTCTTCCTGACAGATTTAATGAAAAACAAGAGAGAGATTCCTCACTAGTGGTGGTGGTGATTATTATTTACTACTATTGTTAGTAATTTCTACTAGAAGTAGTACTAGCAGTAAATAACATCATCATCATCACCATCATCACCATCTCCTCTTAAGTAAAAAAATGTTACGATTGTTGTTGTTACTATTACTACTACTGTTGTTCATTTATCAAGTTACAAAAACTTTTGATGGGGTTGAACATCTCTTTAAAGATTTGAGATATATAACTGGAGAATCAGAGTAGATACAAGGGGTGGTAGAAGATATTCCACTTTCTCCAATTAAGTGTGGCATCACCCAGCCCTTCTGAACCAAGATTATAGAACCAACAATCATAGGGTTGGAAGAGACCACTGGCCATCCAGTCCAACCCTCTGCCATGCAGGAATACACAATCAAAGCAATCCCACAAATGGCCATCCAGCTTCTGTTTATAAACCTCCAAAGAAGGAATGTCAAGGGGTCACCTGAGAGAGAGTCGACTGCATCAAGGCCATTACCGCACTACACTGTTATAGTGCTATTATTCCACTTTCAACATCCTATAGAATTCTGGGGTTTGTAATTTACTGAGGCCAAAGAGCTCTCTGGCTGAGAATTCTAAATGCCCCTCCCTAAACTGCAAACACCAGGATTCCATAGGATGCCAAAAATGGAATAATAGCACTATAACAGTATAGTATGGAAATAGCCTTAATTAAGTATACTTAACAAAGTGTCTAATATAGAATGTTATTGTTTTGTTGTTATTTTTTGCCTTCAAGTCATTTCCAACTTATAGTAATCCTAAGGTGAACCTAGTATGGAGTTTCTTGGCAAGATTTGTTCAGAATGGGGGCATTGCCTTTGTCTTCCTTTGAGGCTGAGAAAATATGAATTGTCCAAGGTCATCCAGTCGGTTTCCATGGCTGTGCAGGGGATTTGAACCCTAGTCTTCAAAGTCATAGTCCAATGCTCAAACTACCACACCACATTGGCTTTCTAATATAGAATACTGTCCAACTTTTCCAAGTTCTGCAGATCAAAAACCTGACCCATTCTAAGACATCTTCAGATACACATGGGAGATGCCACTCCACAACATGGTGCTAATTGCTATAAATTTCATATTGCTTTTGCCACTTAAAAAAATTGAAATATGTGGCCATGCCAATTATATATAACATTCTTAGGACAACTGCTTCCCATCATGATGAATCTCCTACTCAGCTGCCCTGTGTACTACACACATACCTGCATACCTCATGGAAGTAGAGAGACATAATACATAATATCCATATCTCTTTCACCAGCAGAAGTTTCCCACCATTCAGTAAAATTGATGTCTTTATGTGTGTTTTATTTACAATACAAAACTTCTTTAATCAGACTTCCCCAATGCGGTGCTCTCCAAATTCATTGGACTCCAACTGCTATCATCTTGAGATAACATGAACAATGGGAATGATGATTCCCTATGCTGGCTGGGGAAGGTTGTATGTGTAGTCCTTCACATCCAGAATAGAACAGCTTGGGTAATGCTCCCTAGCACACGTGCTGGGTACACAAAATTGTCTGCTTGGAAGTGGGGATGTGAAAATCTCCAAGATCTGATTTTATTGCATTCCTCCAAATCCTATCCATACGTTCTTCCCAACTCTATTTTGTATCAGCTTATGAGACTTTGGCTGACATCCTATTACTGAGGTGTAAGTCCAACTTACGGCTGCATAAGTCACTGTTTTGGCTGTTTTGGAGCTCAGAATTCTCTGCCAAAGCACAGCACTGATATCATTCTCAGTGACCTCCAAAGAACCCTGCCAGTTGGAGAGAATACCTCCTCACTGCACCTCCAGCTATAGCAGAGGTAGGCAATTGCATGGGGGCCAGGGGCCAGTTATCCCTCAGAATTCCCCAGGCCACACCTCCTTCAACAACAAGCCCAAATATTCCACTGTCTTCTGCAGTTCTTCCCAAAATAGTGATGGGAAGTGGTGCCCTGTCACCATTTTGAGAGGGTCTGTAGATGAGAACTGAAGCATTTGGAGGTAGCACAGAGTTTGGGATGCTTGGGTGGGTGAGTGGGGATGTTTTCATGTGTTTCCATAGATCTAGGTGGCTTTCTTGTGGTTTTGGAACAAAAATTGTCTGAAAAATTACACTGATTTGTTTTTTAAAAAAATGGGAATTTGGAGCATTTCAGGGACTGATGGGGAGTGTCAGGACCACATTGAGCTATGGGCCACACTTTGCCACCCCCTGAGCTATAGGAACATAGATGGATGCTCTCCTCCACACACCCTCTCCACTGGCCAGTAAATGGCCATGTTTGTGGGGCTGCAGCAGCAAAAAGGTAGGTTGGGGGGTGACAGATGTGTTGTAGTTCCACCTGGTGCAATTTTACACTACATTTTCCCAACCCTGGATCTCAGCCTTTTGTTTTCTTCATCCTACATAGATATTCTTGTGCATTTGTGTTCATTTGTCTAAATGTGTGCATTCATTTGTGAATTTTTCTCTAATGGAGCTATTTCCCTCAATGACTAAAGCACGTTTCTCCGTATTTTCTTAATCATACACATATTTAGCCATTGTATGTATTAAAATACATGCCTCTTTGGTGCATAGGTTTGTCACTCAGAAACATCCTGTAATCCTCACAGATGTCTGTATTCTCAGAGGAAGGTACACTTCTACTCACAAACAGTCTTGGGGTGTGCAAAAAGCTGTATTTTTAATCATGACAATCAAACTTAATGTCTCTGTCCTCAACTGTATGTGTTGATGTTCTGCCCTTCGGTGAAAAGTGCATTATAAATAAATGTTACTATTATATGTTACTAAACGTTACTAAATTCCTTTCCATCTGTATCTGGAAATTCTACATGGGCAAGAAATATCTTTTGTGCATTGGCAAAGGAAAAAGAGGAAGCCTCACTCTGTTCCAATACAGTCAATGGACTTTAGAAAACTACACATCATCAAGAACCAGCTTTCTGCAAACACACTGTTGGCCTCTGGAAGCCACTCCCAAGTCATGTTCAAGATTGCTTTGGCGACAATTTTAAAATTAAATCCAGAGACAAACCCACAGCTGTGAAGAGCCCTGTGCATTGACTCTGTGACCCAGAGAAGCATTTCCATTTTGAGTTCCCTGTGATTCGCTGCTGATGGATAGCTGGCTGAAGAATGGACTCTGTTGCATTGGCAGCCGTTCTCCTCCAGTGGGTGCAAAGGAGGGGGCTGGTGGCTGTGCTGGAAAGCTGTTTCCTAGTTCTAAGAAATTGGATTAAAGGTCAGAGGATCCTGGCTGTTATTTACCTTTTGATTAAAACCAGCCTGCTTCCCTCGTGAGCCCAAAGAAGAAGACAGTGTTGCTTGTTATTTACTCGGCTGCCAAGCTTGCAGCTCAATCTCTGGCCTGCTAGTGTTCAGCATCATCTCCAGCCAAACAGAGAGAGGTGGAGGGAGGAAAACAAAGTGTTCAGAGTGGCCTTTGCATCCTGTTTTGTTCTGGAATCCGGATCTCCTGCCAACTCTTACAGTCAGGTCAAGAATGGTTGCTTTGGTGGCCATGACCCAGAAGACTTCAGCAGGGCACTGCCCCAAAACCTGGCAATAATCTCCTTCTAATGATGGCTGGCATTTGGCACTTCCCTGCATTGTGCTCTCAAAGTAAATTTGCATCAACCATTGAGGGTGGAAATGCCCTGAAGTTTAAGCTTTACATTTCCAGAAGGAAAGAACAAGCAGGGCTCAATTTATTTATTTTTTCTGGGGAATACCTGGGGAAAAGATGGGATTCATTAGCAAAAAGGCTTTGTAAAATCTCATTTACACAAGCATTTCACTTAGGCCTATTCAGATTACTCTGTGATCCAACAAACAGTACCAACCAGCAGCCACATATATGAGTCAGCTCTGGTTTGTCCACCCTTTGGACAGGGAGAGTCCTGAGTTCAGTATAGAAGGAAGCAAAAGCAGGTTGTTTTTCCCTTTCATAAGATTTCTCCTCCTCCTATGAAATATGCCTTCAGTTGCCAAATTTCTAGCTTTGCAAAGAGTGAGACACTGAAAATTGTCCACATCTAGAGTTCTTTTATTTTCTGTGTTTGCATTCCCATGGAAAACTTGCCTGCCCTTTTCTTTGGATACCTAAACTGTATTTCTAAATGCTCAACTGACGTTTTAAGTTACTGCAATGCTAGAAGCTTGGAGAGAGAATAAACATTTCACTGGAGCAGAATTCTTATCTGAGGGGCAATGCCCTCACCCCTCTCTTGGCAGCTATGTCCCTGGTTCAATTCCTGGGATTTCCAAATAAGGCTAGGAAAGACTCCTTTCTGAGACCCTGGAGAACAGCTGCTACTAGTCTGGCTTGGTACAAGGCAGCAGCTTCCTGGGCCTCCAGATAGATAAAGTTTCAGAGGATTTCCCCATCCTTACACAGAGTTGGGGACTCCATGGGTTAAGCTTTTAGGTATGGGTTAAGCTTGGTCATCTTACTCTTCTTTACCTGCCCAAACCTTGGAATGTTTATTCACAGACATTAGCCCCTTTAAGCCAGTGGTCAGGCTGCATGGGGGATTCTGAGAGTTGCACTAAGTTTGCTTGTGAGATTGATGGAGCATCCACCCTGAGATGCAGCAAGCCTAGGGTAGCCTCTTTCCCCCAACCTGGTGCCCACCAGGTGTGTTGAACTGCAGTTCCCATGAGCCAACATAAAAAATGACAGGGGCTGAAATCCAGTACATCCAGAAGGCACAAAGTTGAGGAAGGCAGGTTTAGGACTACAACTCTGCTGCCCCATTTCTCTTCTTTTCCTCTTGCAGCCTCCACGTCCTCTTATTTCTTCTGTCCTGGATTTTCAGGCTCCCATGGTTCCATACAGAATGGAAAACACACATCTGTCAGATGCCACAAAAAAAATTGAGCTCTCTGTTCATTGCTCTTTCCCTACCCCTAAAGGAGATCCCTTCACTTCCTTTTAACTCTTCCTTTCTTTCCCCTCTCTTCTCTCCATGCCCCCTTTTCACATCACTGAGCCAGCCATTCCCACAGAAAGCAATACAAACACAGAGAAATTGATGCCAGGGCTGAGTTAAGTCCAACTGATTTCCACGAGACTGGTATCCTGTTAGTGACGTAGGCAACCATAAATCCACCTTCTGCTTACAGATGTTTATTTGGGGCTTTTTAGTCATTGTGGAAGTTGGCCTTTCCCTTCCCCTTCTGCAATATCCCAGACTACCCACCCAGGATTCATTGGGTATACCCACACTACAAAACTATATCTGCTTTGTACCACTTTAATCAATATGGCTTCATCCTATGGAATCCTGGGATTTGTAGTTTTGTGAGATATTCAGAATTCTTAGCTGGAGAGTTCTAATGTTGTAGTTCCAGGGAGTACAGTAGATGAATCTAAGTCCCTCACCAGACCACAAATCCCAGGATTCCATAGCATTGAGACACAGCCTTTAAAGTGGAATCAAAGTGCTGTAATCCTGAAGTGTGGATTCACCCACTGTTGTGCCTGCAATAGCCCTACCCCTATGGCCAGTCTGGAGGATCAAAGGCCATTTTTGCAGTACCCTGTTCTAATGCTATTATTCTACTTTCAACAAACTGTGGAATTCTGAGGTTTGTAGTTTACTGAGGCCAAAGAGCTCTCTGGCTGAGAATTCTAAAGACCCCTCCCTAAACTACAAAGCCTAGAATTCCACAGGATGTTGGAAGTGGAATCATAGCACTATAATAGTGTAGTGTGGAAATGGCCAAAGAAGGAGCTAGCTATGTTTCCATAGCCAGATACAGACTCATAGCATCATCCATTGAGACCTCCAGAGAACCCAGTTGATCTCAGTAGAAGATATCCTTGATCTGCGTCTGGCTATGGTGACGCAGAATGATGTTTCTCAAATCCCTCTCCACCAGCAATGAAATGGCCATGAGGTGCTACTGCATCACAACAGAGACTTCTAGGGGTGGTGACAGGGGATCTGTAGCAAACTCCTGCATGTGAAACTCTGCGCTATGCTCAACTAAGTGGAATCTCAGTCTGAGTTTCTCACCCTCAATAGGGTTAAGTCTGGATCCAACTCATCTAATATCATTTTCTTTTTTCAGCCCCCATTCCTCGCCCTGCTTCCAAAGTTTCTCCCTTCTCCCCTCTTCTCATCTTCCCCCTCCCTTTCTCCATATGCATTCTCCCTTCCTTATTCTTCCCCTCCTGCAGCTGCTACTCCAGGACAATAGAGCAGATGGCGAGTGGTTTGCTTTATACCTCCCTTCAGAAAGTCAGCTCAGTGCTTGAATCTGCTGCTGTTTCTAAAAACAGACCCTCTCCCAAATGCTAAACTGAGCATTAAGACAAATTGGGAGGAGGCTCAGGCTCAGCATTACTACTTGGTAAAGGCACAGGCCTGGAGTTCTCCTCTACTTTCTCTTAATGTATTGTCCCGTTTCAGCCTCTCAAAAAGCTTTGCTGCTGCTACCATCCAGCCTCTGCCTAGGGTTGCCAAATGACCCAGCTCTTCCTGCCCCCTTTAACAGCCAACTTGAACTGTAAAAAGCCAGTAAGTGAAGCCCTTCATGCTGTGGCAGTATTCTCGCTTGCTAACTGCTGCAGATCAAATTGCTCGTAGAATTGATGGCAGGGATTAGATGATTACCTTAGTAGTAGAGGAGACCACCAATGAATTCAAGGTGCTGTAGGCTATATTTCAGAGGAAGAAATTGGCAAAACCATCTCTGAGTTCTCCTTGCCTATGAAAAGCCTGTGAAATTCATGGGGTCACCATAACTTGACAGGCAACTTGAAGGAACTTACATACATACACATACACCTATGCATATGCATATACATACACACTCACAAAGAACTTCTCTCTTGCTTATCATAGGTCTAAATGTTTTACCCAGGGAATTACTTTTGAGAGAGAAGAGAATGTATGCTATTCAAATCCGAATGCAGAAGTACACAATAAGTTCCCATCAAGGTTCAAGTTTCAAACTTTCAAACTGAAGGGAATCTTATCAGGTGTAAATATAACACACTAGCCTCCATCATTGATACCTAGGAGTTTCTATTTGTAGTCCAAAAAGTAACTTTTTCTAAATCTAGGTGCAGTATGACCTATGCAAGAACTATCAATAATCCAGTCAAATGAAGGAAACATATTCAGAGGTAGCCTTGGTCGCTATACAGCAAAATACCACAAAATACAAAATCCACAAAAGAGTGGATCTTGTACTTCACTGAATGGCCAGCACAGCTACCCCTGAATATGTTTCCTGGCTTTGAAGACACTGGATTTTGCCATGAAAGGGGAAACTCTAAGTAATGGGAGCTAATAGACTGGGACTTCACTCTTTGTGGTTTTTGCCTCCAACAAAGGTTAAAATAAAAAACCTCTTTCATTTGGACTACAATTGACAGGTTTTACCTATACAGCACCTTAAAGTTTCTCCAGATGTAACAGTACAGGTACTTCTTGAGAAATTGATCGTTCTCTGCCTAAGAAATGGGCAGTAAGCCTTGGACAGGACAAGGACAATCTAGGGCCACTTCCATGCTACACTGCTGTAGTGCTATTATTCCACGTTCATTATTCCACCTGGGGTTTGCAGTTCAGGGAGGGACCTTTACAATTCTCAGCCAGAGAGCTCTTTGGTCTCAGTAAACAACAAACCCAAAATTTCACAGGATATTGAAAGTGGAATAAGAGCACTATAACAGTGTATGGTGGAAATGACCTAGGTCTCAAGGGAAGTTACTTTTCAGTTGCTAGTGGAGTGGAAATTTTATTACCTGTCTTTTATTGCCTTTGTCCCTGATTCCCACGGTGGGCAAGAAGAGGAGTGGCTTTTGCCTGCGTTGAGATTCCTCCAGAACAACTGAAGTACACCGAGAAACATCTAATACAAAATGAAGGCCATCTGCTATCATCACCTTTTTTCAGTCCTGTATGATTTAACATCTCTTGCCTGATGAAGAAGACAGCTGAGCTTGCATGATGTGATGTCGTTTGTGCATTTGGGTTAGCCAACATAGGAATTGCTCTTTTAGGGATGTTGGATTTTGTTGTATAATCCAGTCAAATAACTCCCAAGGCTTCATATAAATATGCAGCACAATCCATTCAGATAAACAGAAGCCATGTTGTGGTTGTGGCTTTATTTCTTCCAATCTCCTTATTTTGGGCATCTCCAAAGTCTATAGTTGAGACTGTTTGTTGTCATGGCCTTTGTATGCCTAATTTTCATATGTCCAGATTACATTGCACTTTCTTGCGCTTTATTCATATTTTTAAAAAAGGAATTTCACACACACATTTTAATTCACATTTTAGTGTTAGAATTTATCCCGGATAATTGTGTGATGCTTTTGCAGTTTAGAAGTCATGGCGTGTGTATAATGGATCATTTCATTTTAGTGACAAAACTCATTTATAACCAAAAAGTAGTCTCCAACTTTTGAAAAATTTAATTGTAAAATTGATTCTTTTAGAATGGGAGTGGGGTATATTGTATTTTGAAGTCTGATAAAATGTTTCTTTATCTGTACCCAGTACCAGCTTTTTCACAAATTCTGTAGCTTAGTGTTAGAACACTAGATGTGTGTTTGTTTACATTATTCATTCCCAGAGAGGAGAATACATAATTTAATCATTTTTCTTCCCTACTCCAGGAACTTTTTCAAAGACTATGCAGTTTTCAAAGATGGTCTTACAAAGATGGGAGAAAGCCTTTCCCTGGCCAAGGCTCACCTTTTGGCAGCTTCCCCAACACAGCCATGTAGTGGCTGGGGAAAGGGAAGAGGACAGCAGAGCAAGGACTGTCATCACTGACTATGTTCTGACATAGCTGGTGACAATCCTCATTCAGATGCACCCTTCCCAATACAACTATGTGGCTAGCAATAGCAATGCTCACTGAGCTGCCCTCCATCCTCTGCCCAGCCACTGCATAGCCATATCAGAAGGCAGGGGATTAGTAAGCGTAGATCATCGCTGTTCTGACAGCCAGAAACCAATGATGAAAGCATTATACAGGACCTGTCAGGCCTGCTCTGGAGATCCCAGAGAATGACAAAAAGAAAATCTGAGCAACTACTGTCCAATCAGCTTGACATCAATACCAGGAAAAATTTTAGAACAGAATATTAAGCAGTCAGTCTGTGCACACTTATTGAAAGGAATGCTGTGATTGCCAGCATGGGTTTCTAAAACTAAAGTAACGCCAAAACAATCTTACTTTTTTTTTTTTTTGATACAGTTATAAGCTTGGTAGATCGGGGAGTGTTGTATATTTAGTATACCTTTATTTCAATAAGGCTCTTGAAATGGTCCCCCGTGATATTCTTGCTGGTAAGCTGAAGAACTATGGGCTAGATATTTCAGCTATGGATTTGTACTTAGTGGCTGACTGAACTCAGAAGGTGCTCAACAATGGTTCTTCTTAATCCTGGAGAGAAGTAAGTACTGCGGTGCCTCAGGGTTCTATCTGGGGCCCAGGATTGACTTAGATGTTGGAATAGATGATGTTGGAAGAGAAACCAAACTTATCAAATTTATAGATGGCACCAGATGTGGAGGATAGTAAATACCCCAGAGGACAGGATCAGAATTCAATACTTAACAGATTGAAGAGTTGGGCCAAAGCCAACAAACTGAATTTCAACAGGGATAAATGTAGGGTACTACATTTCGGCAAGAAAAATGAAATGCACAAGTATAGGATGGCTGACACCTGCTTTGAATGCAGTACATGTGAAAAGGATCTGGGGCGTTAATAGGCGACAAGCTAAACTTGAGACAGTATGATGCAGTGGACAAAAAAGCCAATGCAATTCTAGGTTGCATCAATGGGAGCGTAGTGTCCAGATCAAGGGACGTAGTACTCTGCTTTGGTCAGGCCTTACCTGGAATACTGTGTCCAGTTCTGGGCACCACAGTTCAAAAAAGATATTGACAATCTGGAATGTGTCCAGAAAAGGGTCAGCAAGATGACCAAAGCTCTGGAAACCAAGTCTTATAAGGAATAATTTAGAGAGTTGAATATGTTTAGCTTGGAAAAGAGAAAACTAAGACGTGATGTTATCGCCATCTTTAAATATCTGAAAGGATGTCACATACAAGATGGATCAAGCTTGCTTTCTGTTGCACCAGAGACAAGAATACATACAAGAAAAGAAATTATACCTCAACATTAGAAAGAACTTCCTTACTGGGAATGCTGTTCAGCAGTGGAATAGACTGCCCAGGGGAGGGTGGACTCTCCTTTTTGGAGGTCTTTTGGAGAGATTGTATGGGTACATGGCAGATGGCCTTTGCAGTCCCTTCCAGTGCTAAGATTCTATGATTCCCTGGCATCATCGTTGTACACCAGCTGTCAAAATGCAGCCAGCAATAGTCCTCAGCTGCTCCCTGCTGCCATCCAAATCTACATGTTTGTGGGAGGCAGGAAAACACAAGACTAAACTGGCAAAAGATGACTAGTCCTTGTGTCTTCGAATAGACTGATGAGAGGAAATAAAAAAGGAACTTCAAGAGAATTCTCATCAGGGCTTCTTTACAGTCAAGAAGTCCCTTTGTAAATTCCCTCCCTGAATCTTTGCATTTTCTTTCCACCTCTGTAAAGCACATATTTTGCACACAAGAGGTCTATAATTCTACCTCTGGAACTTCCAGGAAGGACTGAGTGGCAAGAGTCTTGCCCAAAAGCCGGCAGAGCCACCCCAAGTCAGTGCCAATTGTACTGTGCTAGATGGACCAATCATCTGATAGGATGAGGTAGAAAAGGGTAACCAAAATGATCAAGGAACTGAAGCCAGTGTGATATAGTAGTCACAGTGCTAGAATGGGACTTGGAAAATCCAGGTTTGACTACACACTGGGATGTGAAAATTACTGGATAATCTTGAGGCTCTTACTCTCCCTGTCACTCTGACCCTGACCTACTTCACAGGGTTATTGTAAAAAGGATGACAGCCAATGTACACCACCGTGGATTCAGGGGAGGAAAGATAAAATCGAACATCCATTTACACTACACAGTTATAGCACTATGAATCCACTTTAACAGCTATGACAAGATTCTATGGAACCCTGAGCTTTGTGGAGTATGTCAGATTCTCAGCCAGAGGTCTCTAGTGCCTCACCAAACTACAAAATCCATGGCAGTTAAAGTGGCATCATAGTGATAAAACTGTATCGTGTGAAAGTGTCCTAGATGTAATACCTAGTACAAATGTAATTCACTTAAAAAGGAAGGAAACATACCTGTTTTTGCTGAAGTCAACTGAGACAATTCATCATGGTACCTCAATTCATCTTGTGTGCATGTACCTTCAAGTTGCCTGTCAACTTACTGTGATTCCATGGATTTCATAAGGTTTTTTTAGGTAAGGAAGACTCAGATATGGTTTTACCAGTTCCTTCCTCTGAAACGTAGCCTATAGCACCTGGCATTCATTGATGGTCTGCCTTCCAAGTACTAACCAGGGCTGACCCTGTTTAGCTTTCAAGATCAAAGGACCTCTCCTAACGATGTGTGAGCATCCGCATACTTATGACCCAGAGTAACACTTTAGAGATCTGATGGCGTAGAGTTTAGTCCAAGAAAGTTTATGGCATGATGAAATTGTTTGTCCATAAGGGGTCCCATGTCTTTTGGTTGCTTTGGCTGTGATCAGCTAACAGAGATACCCCTCTGGAAATGCTGTCGCAGATGGTTTAATGGGATGCTATCCACAAATACCATCATGACCAGCTTGAAGAAAGAGTGAGGGGTCAGTGAGAGAAAGAAAGACCAAGAGAGAGAGAAAGAGAGAGAGAGATCATCAGTGGGGGAAAAAGAGCCTTTACACATTTCTACCTTGAGAGATGGAACTGATGAGCCATAAAGAGAAATCAAGCACAATGGCCCCTATCTCAGGCCTCTTCTGGGTGAACAGAACTCCCCGCCACTTCCATCCCTCCACTTGAGGAGGGAAGGGGATCTCATCCACTGAGCTTTCTCTGCTTGGTTTGCTGTGGGAAAGGAAGGAGCAATCCCTCTTACAGCGCTCTTCACAGGCGCTGCGGTAATAACCGAGCTAAGCTGATGGGTGTCGATACAGCAGCACGAGGCGTACGTGCTTTATTGAGCACAGCCATGCCTTCCCTGCTGTGTGATGTGAAGCCTTCACTGAGAAGGGGAATGTAAATAATGACTGCTCCAGCATGCGCAATTGCTCCCCAGAGCAAGAGAAACACCTCATAAATCAGGCAAAGCGCAGGCACGAGAGCCAGGAACCCAGCCCACGAGGACCAAGGGAATTTAAACTCAATGTGCCAGATGAGAGTGGAAGTATGGCAGAAGCATATACTGTCCTCCTGTCACATCTGGCAGGGTTTCTGTCTCCTTTCCACCTTTCTCCTATTTATCTTCTGTATGCCAAAGAGATTTTGAGCTAGACAAAAATGGAGCAAACACTATTATGCCCAAATTCTCCACTGATCCATCCTGAAAGAGAATGGCAGAAAGGCAGAAATCTCTGAGGAGCTTGGAAAGTTCCTATTTAAAATTAACTGCAGCTCCCTGAATCCCACACCCAGCACAGCCAGTGAAAGCTATAATCCGAAAAGTACCTTTTGCAGACTCTGAATCTGGCAAACTTGATCTCATTTGAAGTTCTCATTTTCAAGTTTACACCAGATTGCAAGCCTTTGTCTTCCCAGTGTTCAGCATGGATATTTGTGGTGTGTCGCCATGCACATTTCTCAAAGGTGCACTCTACGTGGGGCCACCCTTGAAGACAACTCCAAAAATGCAGCTGGTACAAAATATAGTAGCTAGACTGCTGACAGGAACATCATACAAAAATCATATAATACCATTTTTAGAAGAATTGCATTGCTGCCACTATACTTCTGGTCTGAGATCAAGGGGCCTAAATGGCTTGGGGCCTCAAAGGAACATCTTTCCATATGTGCATCTGCCCAAGGTTTAAGATCTGCTGGAGGGATCCTCTTCTGTGTCCCATCGGTCAGAGAAGTACAGTTAGCCCTCCACATTTGTGGAGTTTCACTTTTGCAAATTTGGTTATTCAGAGATTATTTGCTGTCACCTCTGCTACCTCCCTGTGCCATTTTTAATAGGGACTGCAAGCCTCATGAGACTGAGAAATTGTGAATAAGGCTAGTAAGTCCCTATTAAAAATGGTGTTGGGCAGCAGTGGAGGTGGCAGTAAGCCCCACCAGCCACTCACTTCTGCCTTGTGAAGGAACCCTGATGCCTCAGAGGAATCCATGGTGGGCTGAATATGGTGACCTATGAAAACATATGACTGCTTGTACAGCTCTTTTTACACTAGCTTAGTGCCCCAACGGAATTTCTTACTCTCTCTTGAATACATTCATGGCAGTTAATTCAGAAGGTTTTTTTTTTCTTTCTCAAGGTCCATAGTCATATAGAGATGTCAGAGTTGCAGCAGAAATTGAAGCAAACTAGAGGAAGTCATGAACAAGACATTCAACTTAATCTGTCCAGAGAGTTTGTTAAATAACAGGCATCTGGCTGAAGGGGCACAAAATGATGTTTTACTGCTTTCAGTCTAAATATTTGACTAACTTGCCTGACCTTGTTAAATCCTGGAAAGCAATTTAAACATCAGAGAGATCAGCAGTCAACAGATCTCAGGCCAGTAATTAATAACACACCCTTTCAAACACTGAAATAAATTAGTTCTTTCACAGGAAGTTCCTCCTCAACCCCCAATCACATAGGTTAAGGTCCTTCTGACAGATACAAGGGTAGGAGGCAGACAGATTGTAGCAAGAAGCACTTTGAAAAGGCCTTGATTCTTTATAACCACATTCTAGTTTTGAGAATATAAATTTCACTTCAAGAAGAGATAGACAACTTTTTGAGGGGTTAAGGGCTACATTGGTCCCCCAGAGGATCCTAGAGGGCCACACTCCCATCATCCATCAATTTAAAATTTTCAAAAAAAAAATATTTTTGAAAAAAATATATGCCTTCAAATGTACTCCCCAAGGGGGACAATTTTGCCATGTATGTTGCCCTTTCAGTGCTGTTTTAAAGCTAGAGGAGACCTTTTTTCAGTGGGAAATGACTTGGAAGTCAATAGCCCAGGGGCAATAAAAGTAACAAAACTATCGTCCACACTAGCTAGAGGGCATTTTGAAGCAAAAAAATTTGGAAAAAGAGAAGACTCTTGAAGACTATTAAAACGGCCCTGGATGGCTTCATGTACCCCATGAGCAACATTTTTCATACTCCTGGCTTAAAGTGAAAGTGGTGAGGGGAAAACATAAAGGTTGGCATCTTCTTGGTGACATATTCAGGTGTGGGTCAGGTGTGGGTCTAATTTACCCCTGCATTTTTTTTTCATTGTGGAGCTCAGACTTTTCTTCCTTCCTCATGCAATGACCAAAATCCCCTCAAACCACACTCCTTCTGTGTTATTTGCCCTTCATGGCCATGACATGGCCAGTGGAGAACAAAGGTCAGCTGAGAAGCATCTGGTTATATGACTATAGCCAGACACATGACAAGAAAGCACTATCTGGAACTTTCTTGGCATCCTCAAGTGGTCCTAGAAGATGACAGCATCATTGTATGTCTGGCTAATTCACAATACCACACTCTTCACAGCTGTCCCTTGATCTCCACCAACACTACATGGTCCCTACATGGTCATGGGGTGGGGGGCGCAGGAGGACGGTGAGCCCTGTGGTAGACAAGTGGGGAAACATTTCATACTTCTGCCATGGTAGAACTTTATGATACATTTCCCAAAGTAGGATCTTGGCTAAAGATAGTTTGTCTCTGGATCACAGATGAGGAATGTGTGGCCTGCCATTCATTTTTGGACTACAACTCTCATATTATATTTCCAGTGTTTACACTGGATAGTATTGATGGGAGCTGTAGTTCAACATAGACTAGAGAACCACCTAAACCAAAGCTGGAGCTGCTATCTTGGCAGGTCAGGTAAAAGTTCAGCGACATGTATAGCTCTATTCTAGCCTACCCAGTCTGGCATTTTATAGCACACCCCAGCCTTCCTGCTGATGTCCCAGTGCTAAAAAGACTAAAGGGGAGTGCAGATTATGAACTAACTTCCTCTGCAGTGTGCTGAGGAAGACTGAGAGAGAACCTGTCAAGACAGGTTCTCATGTCCTGCTAGATACCTTCAAATGTCAGAGATACAGCAAGTCTCTACTGCTGACCTCTGTAGCAACGTAAAATAATAGAGCATGTTTCTCCTATGACATTGCAACCTCTATTAAGAATTTACTTGGGAATGTAACTTTCAAATGTTTTCTTTTTTTAACCACCCTTGCTTCTTTCAACCCCATCTTCCCTCAAGTACAAAACCATTCCCTTAGCAATACAACAGAAACCTGTGATAATGAGAGCATATAAATCAGTAATGTGCCAGTACAACCTAGGTTATAGACAACTTCTGAGGACACTGGACTCCAGTGTCAGCAACTTTTATATTAACCCTCACTGTCTAAGGAATTCAGGAAGATATAGTCCAAAAGTAAAGTTTTCAGCCATATTGATAATAACAGTTCCAGAGGTGCTTTTGTTTCTCTCTTCTAATAATGATCTTCCATCTTAACTCTTTTTAAGTCCTCACTGGAGCTTCACCAGCCCTCACAAATCTATTCCCGGTCTGCAATCCACCCTCCTCTGCCCTTCTCCACCCTTTCTATCCCTGAAACTATGTGGGAGAATGTTACTTGTAAGGTCAACATCACCTGTTCCAGCAAGGTCTGCTGGGAGATATGGTTCTACCAGAAATTTCCCTTTCTCTGCCAGATGTTCCTAAGCAAAATAGCTAAGAGTGATAGCAGCTGTGTTTCCTCATGGAGGATAAGGCTATCAAGGGGTACTAAGGATACCAGGATCAGAGAAGACATATCTCTGAATGACAATTGCAGATCATTAACAGAAGGTGGTTTCATTGGCCTTACATCCTGCTTGGGAGTTGCAGAGGCTGGGCATTATGGGAAACAGAGTGCTGTGGAATATGAATGGCCAACTGTGATCCTCCCAATGCTTTGGCCTATAAACTCCCATCAGACTTAGCTAGATTGCTCTAATATTATTTGCATTTGCAAGTAAAATATTTCATACACCTGTAGAAAAATGATCCCACTGAAAGACTGTGTGTGGTTGCTTAAAGAATAGTGTGAATTACCAAATGTATATAAAGGCCATGCTGACTGGAACATTCTGGAAGTCCAACAAAGTAAATTTTGTAGTCCAAAAAAGTAACTTTACAAAGTTTTCTCATCCCCCCCCCCCCCGATCCATGGTTACAAGAATAGGAGGGTAACGAAGTTCTCCAGTCTGAGAGGGGTTGTTTTTTTTTTAAGTGAAACCAAGTGGTATACCTGGGCTTTGATCTCCTTGAATATTCTTGAAGTTCTTCTTTTGTAAGTCCATCCAATTTGCCTAGGGGTTGACTAATTTGCATGTGTTAAGCAACTGCTTCCTGTATTTAAATCCATGCCTAGCCAACGACTTTAAAATACTTCAGGGACTGATTCATAATAAACTTGTTCTGTTGTTTTTGAAAAGAGAATAAATAACAGATGGCAAGCGGAGCAAATTACTAGGAACCTCTGTAATTTATACTGCCTTGTTCTCACATTGCAAGAACCGCGTTCTTTTGTGTACTTGTATTTGGATCCTGATGATATTCATGTCACTCTTCTAATCCATGCTTTTTATTCAATAAGCATTTCTTGAATGTTAACCATATGTCCTTGAATGTAGCCACCAGAAGAACTAAAGCAGTACAGAATCCCTTGGTGCAATTAGCACATCTTGAAAAAATTACATTTGGACAACAGCTCCCAGAATCTGCCACCTAGTACAGCCATAATGACTAAGGGATTCTGGACATTGCAGTACTAAAAAGTAATTTTTCCAAGCTGTGGTAAGTAGTAGAGTACACATATGGGTCCTCTAAACCTATTGTTTATTTAAACTGAGGACAAGGAATATGTGGCCATCCACAGTTTCTTGTACTGCAGCTCTAATCAGCCCCAGGCCATATAGCCAATGGTGATGGAAGTTGTAGTCAAACAGTACCTGGAGGGCCATTTGTTTCCCATTCCTGGTTGTTATTGTTGTTGTTGTTGCTGTGTGTCTTCAAGTCATTTCTGACTTATGGTGACCCTGAGATGAAACCCATCATGGTGATTTCTGGAGCTGAGAGTATGTGATGTGCCCAAGGTCAGTCACTCAGTGCATTTCGATGGCCATGCTGGGAATCAAACCTTGGTCTCCAGAGTCATAGTCCAGTGTTCAAGCCAATACACCATGTTGACTCTCCCTATTCCTGATATAAAACTATAAATCAAGAGATTTGTAAAATAAATATAATTCTTACTTTATTATTTATAACCCTCAAAAGCTCTCTTTGTCTTTGTTTTCCTTATTTCTTCATGCATACTGTTACATTTCCCAGTCAATTATCTTTATTCACCCAGCTCCCCTACATTCACTCACACAAAGACCTCTTGCCTCCTCAGATTCCACCCTTTTTCTCTTTTGCTTCTCTGTGCCTGGCCCTGCTGCCCGTGAATCTTTTGGGAAATCCACACAGTCTCCACATCCACAGTAAGCAAACTGTGGCTATCCAGATGCTGTTGGATGGCTGTCATCCTCAAGGTCAGACTCACAGACCACAGGCTGAGACTACTGAGGAATGGGATGCTATGTTGTCTTGGTCAGTTAAAGCCTAGAGATCAAGGCAGAAACTTGTGGGGAACTAGCTGAACTTACAGACAAGGAATATGCATGCCTTCAAGTCACCTGTCAATTTATGGTGGCCCCATGAATTTTTATAGGGTTTTCTTAGACAAGGAATACTCAGAGCTAGTTTTGTAAGTTCCTTCCACTGAAATATAGCCTATAGCACCTGACAGTCTTCCATCCAAGTACTAACCAGAGCTTACCATGCTTAGTGTTCAAGATCAGACAGGAACTAATACATTACTGTAAATCTAAAGCGTATCAGAAATGGAAGGCAAGGAGCAAATCAACTCCAGCACCATAGACAGCTCCCTAGCAGAGAACATACTCTAATACACTCCAGAGCAGAAGTGGCCAGAACATAGATCTCCTCACAGCATTTTCTGCAAGATTTATACTAGCTAGACAAGGACTTCTGACTCCCAGCTTTTTAACGATAGCAGCAACAAAATAAGTCACCACTATAACCTTAGTTCACTCTGGTGAAAAGAACAACAACCTTAGGTAATCAGGATAGGATTTCTGTGTAGAAGGAGTGTAAGCCCTGTTTGCTTTTGGTACTCAAAACAAATCACTGAGCCTTAGCTTATAAAAACTTTTTAAAGTATGCCTGCTACACTAGGCTCTGGTTGATGGATTTTAGGGTTCTAGTGAAAACAAGGTAGATCTCACAAGGCCAAAGTTTATCCATCCCAGAAGAAAATGTGTAAAACTTCCTCAAGCTTTGCCATTTTACTAAGGAGTGGGTCTCTTAAGGCATCTTCCTACAAATCCCACTATCTCCAGTCTGTATGATCACGTCATCTGTGAACCATGGGAATGATAGTGAGCATATCTAGAGCGCACCAGGTTTGGTAGGCTGTGTTAAGAGAACATAGCCTAGAATCTATCTTTTCCTTAGGACACTTTCCTTGTGGAGAGCCCATGGGGGGGCTAATCAGGGTCAGGCTGAGAGAGGAGACCACCAGTAAACACAAAGCATCTCTAAGGCAAGGGCAAGAAAAGACTCCTGTCTGAAAATTTAGACAGCCTTTGCCAGACAAAATTGACAGTACAGGTCTGGATGGACCAGTGGTCTGATTCAGAATATGGTGGCCATGCTACCAGAAGGATTCTGGGAGTTACAGTCCAAAAATAACATGTGAGTGGGGTCAGTGTCTGCGACCATAACAAGTCCTTTGGGCCTCTTCTGCAACAATTCTTCTCCCCTACTCTCCTCTCATGAATTGTTGCAAAATTGTCACTAACTCTCCCCTTATCTACACAATTCCCCATGGGATGATTTGCACACATACATTAAAGGAAAGGTACTTAGGATTTTAAGCAGATGATCACATTCTGAAGTACATTCTAAGTGAACAAAAATAATTGAAGACAACCAGTGGGACTGCTACATACGACTATTTTAATTTTATCCTCTCTTTATTAGATGCTGTGTATTCTCTGTCATCTTTATTTCAACGTTTTTAAAACCTAGAAAATATTAGATTCTCCATTTCGTTTCCTTTTTTGTAGGACAAACAATTTTCTAGGCCAAGATTTTTTTTCTGTTGTATTTCCACACACTACATGCACTTCTTTAACCAATTCTCAGGTCCTTTGCTATCATCCAGTGGAACCATCTTTGTTACTTCCAGTGTTTAAAACATTCCAAAATGTCTTTGGGCTCTTTTGTTGCAACCCTACATTTCTAAATCTTATTCTGAATCTATAATATATCTCTCTGAATCCTTCTTAAGAGCACTATGCTAAGCCAGTTATCCCCATTTCAGTTTTCTGGGCAGTCTTGAATCATCTTAACTATTTGGAATGCATTGTGAAAATAGACATGTTCTATTTCTGACCTTCATTAATTGGAGGTCTTGGACTACACACGTACCCCCTTCTTCTTTACTCTTTCTTCAGATCAAATTGTTCTCTTAAAATTCTAGAGCTCAAAGCATTTGACATGTCAAAGACAAGAACATTGCTTAATGTTCTCTAATATTCTAAATTATTATCTGAAAAACTATGGCACTGTTATAACTCCACCAAAAAAATTAATAACAAATTCTTCATAATCAATGCACACATTTAAAAAAAAACCTTTCACCTACACCAAGGACTTCAAAACCCAGTGTTTCATATTTCATTGAAGTAGAGGCCTGACTTTTCAGGGCTTTGATCAACGTAATGCTATTTGATCCTCATGATTCTGTGCATAGAACGGTTCTTGGAGAAATAAATAACTGTAACTTTCAAGGCCATAATAAGCTTCAGATTTTTCAGATGACTGAAAGACTTGGGGTTATTTAGCATGTTAAAATGGGTAGCCCTTAAAATCCCAGGGCTTCAGACATTAAAAAAAAAAAAAAGGCTAGTATTGCCAATCTCCTCCCCAGACCTGAATTTTGTAAAACCAACAGACTTTCAGTAGGTAAGGAGAAATGGCTAGGCCAGGAAGAGACTGTGGGACTTGAGCTGAAAACCCCAAATTGTATTACCATGGTGTAGTGACTGCAGTGTTCGGCTAAGATTGGGAAGACCTAGGGACTGAATCCTAACTTGGACATGACACATACAGAAAGACTTCGGGTCAGTCATCATCTTTTGGTCTCACCTCCCTTCCAAGGTTTTTAAATGACCACAGTGGAAGGGGAGATCAAGGTACATCACAACTGGATGTAGATGGTATAAATAAACAATGTATAAATAAAACAAAGGTATTATCATTCATAATTAATGCATTTAGCCTCTTCCTGATACTTATAAGAGGATATAATCCACCAGGAAGTGCTTCTCAACAATTCTCACCTATCAGCATCTTTGCAAAACAAATTTTGATACCAGTCTTCCCTTGGTGGACACCTTCCAGATGTGTTGGACTGTAACTCCCATCATCCCCAGACAGCATGGTCAATGTGATTTATGGATGAGGAGGTTGTCATCCAACAAGTCTTTGAGGTTCCCCACTGAAGGAGGCAGTAGACACTAACTTACTCTCTCCTGTCTTCTGCTTCCACAGGGCTTGTAAAAGAAGCCTTCTGGTGATTTTGGTTACATAGGACAGATGTGTCTAGATTCCTAATTTTTTTCTTGCCCTGCTTCTGTTCTTTTCAATGGTGCTTGTACAAGACTTTTTATTGTTACTCCAGATTCTTCCTCACCCAAGCTCTCTGCCTCATCTTGACTCCTGAAAAGGACACAAACAAGAAGGCAAAACCCTTGAAACTTATTCAACCTCTTTTTGGAGGTACACATGGAAAATACAGCATATGAACAGTTTTATTCAAGTAACATTGACTTTCTAAGTTCATTGTATTTCATGGATCCAGGATGGGTAACAATACTGAAAATTGCAAAATGTATCTTAGACAGTATAGAGTGGCTAAAGACTGGCCACTGTCCCTATGGATCACACCAGCGAAGCACACCACAAAATGAACACTGCTGGAACAGACCAAGCGCCTGTCTAGTCCAGTATTCTGTTCCACACAGTGGCCCACATACCAATAAGACATCCCACCAATTATCACCTGGCACTCTTCCCCAAAAACATGCTGCCTGTGATCCTAGAGGTAGTGTTGTGGTTGTTGGGTGCATTCAAGCCATTTCTAAGTTACAGCAACCCTAAGGCAAACCTATTAGATTTTCTTGGCAAGAATTATTTGTAGGGGTGTGCTTATTGCCTTCTTTTGTGATTGAGAAAGTATGACTTGCCCAAAGTTACCTGGTGGGTCTCCATGGTGGACCAGGGTTCAAACCTTGAGCTCCCCGGGTCTTATTCCAGCACTAAAATCACTATACCATACTGACTCAGAAGTAGTATGTGGTCATCATAATAACTTGTGTCCATAGATAGTCTTACCCTGCAATGGTTTTTCTAATGCCCTTTTAAAGCCATCTAAGCTGGTAACCATCAACACTTGCTGAGGAAATGGATTCCATTATTCAAATGGTCTCAACTCTTTCTCTCTCAGCCTAAGTCTTCCTTTTTGGAGCCTGGGAAATAATAATATGGAGCTGCCTTCCAGCTTTGTTGTAAGGATGACTCCTAGACAATGCATGTGAGTACTTTGAACACTAGTTACAATATTGATGTTACTGTTACTACTACTACTACCACCACTACTGATATTGCTATTACTATTGCTACTTTACTACTTTAGCCTCCAACTTTGTTCCTGGTCCTTTTCGCATGGCATTTTCGATGTGAAAGGGCCCCTTGAGTGTCGCGCACATGTGAGGAGTGGTCCACACGATGCACTCATACTTGCGTGATGCTCCAGGGCCCAGCAGGGACCGCTCATGCATTTTTTCATTTTTGGCTTGAAGCTGAAAATGGTGCATGGTCGCGCATCACTCCGGGGCCCTGCGCACACTTACCTCACGTGCAGAGCCTTGGGAGCCAGGCCAGTCGCGCTTCCTGTCCAGTGCAGCCTGGGAAGGTCCCAGGCTGCACTGCGAAAGGAAGAGGCGGGGCTCTCATGCGAGCAGGAAGTTCCTGCACAGCCGAAGAAGCAGGGAAGTGAGAGCCTCTCTCCGGAGGCTGCTCGTGCGAGCACCACACCCCAGTGCCGAAAATAGGTGAGTTGAGGAAAGGGCCCCTGTCATCAAAAGACAAACCTGCAGCGCTGAAAGATACTATGTTTGGTTCATCTTTAAAGAAAGGATTATTTTTTAAAAAAAAAAGTGTTGAAGACTGGTTCAATTAAGATTCAGCTTCTTTTAGCAGAGTTCACAGGTGGAAAGTGTGGAATCCCTTGGGTCTCGCTGAGCCTAGTTTTAGCAAAGTAAGGCAAACAGGCAGTGTACAAACTTCATAGCTTAAAAAACTTTCCTAATTACATCTCAAGGTGCATTTAAACATATACATGCAATGTCTAAGCTACAGCAAAGTTTCAAGAAGAGCCTGAGCAGAGCCCGCTTGAGAGAGGAAGAGAGAGAAAAAGAGAAGGAGGAGTTTTTTTATGTGCTTGCAAACACACCTGGAAGGTTTTTAGTCTCATGGTGGGGTTGCTTAGATACATTCCCACAATGAGTGACTAAGCAAATAGGAAAAGTTTTAGAGACCTCATGTATAGGGTAGAGCCGTGCAGGAAACCTTTACCATCTAAAGCCCTGTTCCTCCAATAGCAAGTGGCTGAAAGGAGCTTGGTTGGGAAGCATTTTCCAGCACATACAGGCTAAAGAAGAAATCTCAGTGAAGAGACTGCTGCCAAAGCAGCATTCAGAAAACCCTTCTTGGGCATTTAATTTCATAAATATATTAAAACCTATACTCTTCCCCTTCAGCACAGCTTGTGTTCCCCAGATGACTCACCAAAAAAGAAAAAAAAAATTCTACCAGATACAATCAACCATAAAATGCAATAACACTGAAAGCAGATAAATATAAAGGGGAAAAATGCAGCAGATAAGAACACTCCCAGTTAAAAAGTCTTCATCTGACACTAAAATGATATTAAAAAGGCTTCTCAGCCTTTTGACTAAGATCAAGTGTAGTATGGTGTTAAAGTAAGTTGCAGGCAGACCACTGTAAGGAAAGGATTTCATAGGCGGGGGAAGGGTAATCACAACAGAAACAATTCATCCCCCCCCCCCCGCTGCATTACTGGGCACCTGGGGTGTATCCCAAAAAAGTGAGGAGGAAGACAGTTGAACAACAGTTCTGGTTTTCTGTGCATACCAAGGAAACACTCTATCAAGGTTAAACTGATAAACTGCCTTTTCTTTCCCCCTTGGATTTTTCTCTGGTTGTTACGGAAGAGAATAATTGGGTGGATTGGTAATGGGAGAAGGCTAGATAGATAAAATCATCATTATCATTGCAGCAGAAGCAGTAGCACCTTGCATTATACTAGTATCCAAGGGATGGGATGAGCAATCTAATGTTGGAATACAGATACATCTTGTCTTTTGCTTATATGAATCATGTACACCATGAATGTTAGGGTATGGTTGTGAGTGGGAGAAAAAGAGATGATAAGTATTTCTGGATAGAGGATAGTGCTAGCAGTCCCATGGCATCCTACACCTTTCCAATTGTTCCTTCTTCACAGTCTTACTTTCTGCCTGAAGAAATATGGAGGAAGCAGTAGAAAGACATGAGAAGGTGACAAAGAGAAGATAGCAGTATCTGGAAGGAAAAGTTTTTCCTCTTCACTGGTAGGCCAAACTCTTCCACCACTTTAGACCAGACAAGTGTGTCTCTCCTTATATTTCTGCCTGTTATTGCCCATACCATCACTACCATGGCTCATCCTCTATTTACAATGGCCAAAATGCAACTGTTCATCCCAATTAGGGTAGATCCACTCAAGCAGTGGACTTTAGGTAAATATTTGCTGAGCAATTTCACATTGATTCAGTGGACCTACTACTGCAGTCATGACTATCAGCTGGACGGAAGCATCTGAGAGTGGGACATAAGGCTGGTGAGCAGTCCTGCTGTCAAACTACTTCACACCTCATTCCACTTAATAGGAGGACCCCTCTTGCCTCTTCCAATCCCACTGAAAATGAAAAGCAGGAAGAGACACAAGATGAATGTGCATGTGGATCCTATAGCTGGAGATTTGGGGATAATGGATCTCAGGCTTCAATATACCAGTGCGGCCCCACCTATCCATACATTATGAACAGACCGAAATATATGTCCATAATTTTTACTTTATTTTTAAGAAAGGACAGCATAGGTAAACTGTATGACCTGAGTTACCCGTGAAATTATACCAGTGGCTAGTGGAGAGATGTGCTCTCATTAGAGAGACAATGTGAACTGCTCAGAGGACAGTCACATTTAACAGCCACAGTAATAATCTGAAAACAACTTCTCACCCATCCTCTTTGCTCAGACATCAACAGGTCCTCTTGTCTGTTGCTTCAGCTCCTTGTCTATCATCAGTAAACATAGTCCTCGGTAAGGCAGTGTGTAGCCCCCATGTTCTTTGTTGAACAGGGATTTGAGAGAGATATGGGCTTGCTCTGGCATAAGAGATTTCTTCACCCATAGGGAGGGCTTCCAAGTACTTGTCATTGAGTGACTGGTTGTGGGCACCAGGATGTATCTGGATAAAGAAGGCAATGAAGTGATCGGAACCTGGAAATGACAAGTGGGGGAGGAGACATATAAAGAGACAGCTCATGTTGTTGGAGAAGAGGGATATAAGAAGAGTGTGCTTCTTGGTGCCCAGTCTGGCACCAGATGCTCTCATATTGAACTGCAGTGAATCTCTCTAATCCTGTATAGATTTAACAGGAACTGTAGCCAGAGTATATCCTGTTCATCCTCAAGGTTCAGAAAAAAAACTTGGACGTTTGGCTTCGATTCCAGCACTTGCAATGCAGGTGTGTGTGGGTGTGTTGGGGGGGGGTGGAGATAGCAAACCATGAAGAGCAGGAATGAAGCCAACACAGCTCTGGCTGTACATTTTTCTGGAGCTGCAGGCCTTCATTCTTCCTCTGCACAATCTCTACCTGAAGCTCCATTGGTATCCCCATATGGCCCTACTTTTGTTTCTTATCCTTATCCATCTGCCTTCATAATATTGCTAGCACACTATAAAGACACATAATCTTAAAACATACCTGGAAGGGTCTTCTTGTTGGGAAAAAGGACCAGCCAGTTTGATAGTATTGAGCTTCTTCTCAAAAATGCCATAGCTGAGAGTCACCTAGAAGGGAACAGCAAAATAAAGATGGCTGAGGAATACACATGCCCTTATGTTGCTTCTGAGGAACACCTGTGTCATGCCCACTTAAGATTACATGCCATGCATGCACATGTGCATTGATGGGAACTATTCTGTAAAGTTTGCTATATATTATCCCACCTCTGTTCTTGATCCTTGCCCACAACTAATAGATCTGACTTGGGAACTTGGAACCAAGAAGTTATCAACACTTATCCAAGGGATGGCTGATTGCTAATCAATTTAAAAAGAGGTAAATTACCTTTTTCTTGATATATTGATTATTTCAAACATTTTGATCCCATTTTTCAAGACAGAAACCCCACAAGGAGGTCAACAAGGTAAAACTCTAAAACAATAAAATAACTCTCAAACTGAGACCCAGATCCAGAGGACAGTACTTTGGCTGTTTCTATCCTCTGTGCTTTCAAATGCTTTAATCCAGAGGTTGGGAACCCCAAATTCTGGTACTCTGAGCCCCCCCCCCAGCTCTTCATAGCTCCTCTCCTTCCTTAAACAACTGCCACACAAGGGAAGGGTGAGACTGAGATGTCAGCTAGATAATCAGCACAATCAAATGAGGTGGTAGATGCTGGGATGTACCAATTCAGACTGAAGGCGAGTACTGCTTTCACATTTTTGGAAATATGCAGACACACATACTACACAGATAGAAAGACAAATAGCTCACGCAGCATAGAAATCTAATATGACATCTGTCAAATGGTAGAATACAAGAAAAGTTTGCATCATGTGATATCACTGACTGTGTGGCTCTCCTCTCAGGAGAAGGATGGGCAATTTATTGGCACTTCTACTCCAGAATGGAAAGAGGTGCCTTTCCCTGCATGTTGACTGGCAGAAGTTTTATTGGCTACTTAATTGCCTTTTCATTCCCTAGCCTATTATTGACAAGAAGTGTCTGGGGAAGCATTTGTCAGGAAGCCTCATCTAAATAATGCATGATTGATTCAATCAGTGTCACAATTACGGAGGAGATGATGTGAATGACTGTCTTCCTGCCAGCTCCCCTCTCCCTCTCTCTCCCTCTCCCTCTCCTTCTCCTGACCCTCTTGTCTCTCCCTACTCTAGAGAATCCCAGCTGCATTTTGATAGTATGGTAAATCCCTGTTCAAAGTCAATACCAAGCTATCTGGTCACACATAACAATAGATGAGGAGTTATCATGCCATTGGCAGTAGCAACAGGAATGAGGCTGGCCTTGCAATCTTTGCAGTGAAGAATGAGCTCATCAGGGAAAAGAATTGCATTACCCCCAGGTACAAAATATAACACATCCCAACTGAACTAGGAAAATGCTACATCACTGCAACAGATGTGCACCTTCAAGGAGAGATGATTGGATTCTGGACAACCCAATATGTAATGATGGGGCCATTTCAGGCACTACACAAACTCTTCATTTGCAATGTCTGATTCACTCAAGCACTGTCACAACCATCCTCTGTTATCTCCTCCCTTCCTGCATTGTCTCACCTGCTTGGTTAGCTGGGGATTCTGAATGAGCTGCAGGTTTTCCAGGTGAGAGTGAAACAGGGTGCTAGGAACCAGGTGACCTGCTAATTTGCACTCAATGATGTAACCCACGGTGCAGTCATCTGGAAGATGGATGAGCTCTGATGTGATCAGGAAGTTGTCGCCACTTTAAAAAAAGACAGAACCAGATACATTGTATAAGAGACTTGGCAATATGGAAGTAAAAACCAGGAACTGAAATTGGGGGATGAATTTTCAAGGGGGAAGAGTAGGACTGAGAGTGACATAAGCACATAAAAAGATCCTGATTGTATGAGACAAAAGACCTATTTAGTCAGCCATTATGTTCCCACTATAGCCACCCAGATGCCTCAATGTTGTCCCACTTGGGTTCCCTATCAATTGGTATCCTGAAGCACATTGTACAAATATGGTCAGGATATACAGTGCCATAGTGTAAAGAAAAGAATCGCAATCATGATCATTTTATTAGATTTAAATGGTGCCTGAATTACCAACATTACATGAATTAAGTTTAGGTAAATTTCCATCATTCTTGGCTTTGGTTATTGCTGTTTTTGTTGCTCTTCCAGTTTTGTGCACGTTGAAGTGATTGAATGCACTGAGTCCAAATTTCAGACGCTCACCATACACCTGCTAGTTTAGGTCTTTTAATATGTATATTTTAATGCTGGCTGTGAATTTTATTTCTATGTGGTTTTGATAAGTATTTAACAAAACTCACAGCTTTTTTCATATCCTTGATGGAAAGAACTTGAGTTTCTAAAAATGTGGGAGCAACAGAAACTGACAGATTTGTCCCTCCAAGTGCGGGACTTTGAGCACTCTTAAAAGTGTAGATTTGGGCCCATGTGTTCCAAGTGTGTTACTTGTGAATTCAACCACGTTGTGGGAGCCTGTGTAATATAGTGGTTTGAGTGTTAGAGTAAGACTCTGGAAGACCAAGGTTCAAATCCTCATTCAGCCATGGAAACCCACCAGGTCTGGGAGAGAATTCCAGTTAGGGGTTCTGAATGGTTGTTTTTGCCAATACACAGAAGTATAACTTAGTTGTACAAAGCTGAAGAAGCAGACTTAGTATTTTAGTCATGTGTCTACCTTTAAGGCCCCCTTGTAGTTTAGTTTTCTATTTCTTAAGTCAGGTAGTTTTTTGTATTGTTTAGTTTAGGTATTTGTCATCTGTTTTGTCCTTTTTTAATGTTGTTTAGTTGTTGTTCTTTTTAGTATGTGTGTGTATGTATGTTTCTTCATTTCTTTATGTGCTGTTTTGTGTGTCTAGATTCTGTGTGTGTGTGTGTGTGTGTGTGTGTGTGTGTGTGTGTGTTTAGAAAGGAAAGCCACTAGGTGACGTTGGGCAAGACACACTCTCACAAACTCAGAAGATGACAATGGCAAACCACTTTTGAATAAATATTTTCAAGAAAATTCGACGATAGCACCACTATATATTTATCATCTCTACCCCCTGCATGGCAAGCAGGTACAATATGGTCCTCTCCATGCTGGAAAAAAACCTTTATTCATTGAATGTGATTAGTGGACATGGAACAGGATTTTATTTTTGTTTCTTTGTGAAGAACTGGTGAACATTCATCAACTACATATTCAGAATGGAAAGAACCTGAAGTGTAACTATTTGAATGGAAGAAGATGCAACCTGAGGTATAATTATTTGAATGAAGGAGAAAGCAGTTTTTCTATTCCTAGAGTATTTAAAAGTTTATTGATGAAAAAAAATGAAGGAAAGACTTATGGATCAACTGATCATCTGGGGCAAAAAAATAAAATCTCTGCTCCCCTGTAGGTATCAGGGAGCCACACATAGGACCTAAGGTAGGAGTGGGAATTGTGTAGCCCTGGAGATGCCAGAGTGAAATTTGGAGAGGGCTCTTGTACCTTTAATAGTGGTAGAGAAGAAGGGATTTTAGCAGACTTCATTCTTATGCAACCAGGTAACAAGCAACACCTGCTGTAATTCCTGCTCCTGCACCATCATTAAAGATACAGGAGCCATCTCCAGTTTTCAATCTGGCAATCCTATGCAAACCTCCACGGGTTCCTGGACTGCAGTTCCCAGCAGCCATAGCCAGCATATGATATGGTAAGAAGTACTGGCATTTCCAGTCCAACAGGGTCTGGAAGGGCCACATGATTCCCATCTTCTCCCTAAAGTTTATCTGAGGATTTAATATTTATGGTCTCAGTATCTTCTTGAAGTTGGAGTTATTCCTTACACATTGCTCTTTTGTGTGTGTTTGGCTGAAGTGACCACCCAGCACTACATTTTAGCTGTAGTTTCTTTTAGAAAGATTTCCACTCTCAGTAGGGTTCCATATTGCAACCCAGAGTACATAGGTGAAGTCTTACTTCATACAGTCTGTCTTGTTACAGCAGGCGGACATCAGGACTGTGGAGGAAGGAAAAAGAAGGGGAAACCATGTCTGCCTCTTCCCCCACTGCCCAGAGGAATTTAAAATTGCATAAAGATGCGTATTCATGTAGCATACACTTAGTTGTTGTTCTGAATGCAAAGAATTGCATTCAGCCAATGGCTCAGCCTCTCTGGACTCAAATATCCTTTGCACCTCAAATATAAATTGAAAGAATTCATTCCGTTCTCTTTGAACTCCTGTTCGCACATCAGACAATTTCTGAATCAATACTCTCTAAAAAGGAGACAAATGTGCTAATAAGTTCCTCAATAGGCAGCTTCCTCTTCCTGGCCTACTTCCTGTGTAGTGTGAAAATTAATGACTTCATTATTCAGTTAAACGTTTCAAAAAGAGAAGGGAAGTTTCTGGAGTATTTTAGTTCTTCTTTCTACAAGAAAACCCATATTGAAATGGGGAAGAGCAGCATCTGGGTGCCTTTAAAAGAGATATGTAGCCATGTTAGACCATGGGATAAGCGCAATCTTATACTATATGCCTATTCAAAAGTAAAATCCATTGAATTCTATTAGGCTTACTGCCAAAAAAGCGTTACATTAAGATTTTAAGCTTAAAGTAATATCTTCTGCACACTTACAGTGTGAAAGTATGGCCATTTCCACACAACACTGTTATAGTGCTATTATCCCACTTTCAACATCCTATGGAATTCTGGGATTTGCAGTTTAGGGAGGGGCATTTAGAATTCTCAGCCAGAGAGCTCTTTGGACCCAGTAAACTGCAAACCCCAGAATTCCACAGGATGTTGAAAGTGGAATAATAGCCCTATAACAATGTAGGGCAGAAATGGCCTAAGCCACAATGAATACACTCCTGAGGAAACACATAGCATTTTGCTATTAAAATGGAATCAAAGAGGTGTTAGGTGGACTACACAATCCTATATGTGTTCATTCAGAAGTAAATGCCATCGATTTCAGTAGAACATACTCCAGGTTAAATGGAATCTAAATTAGGTTATATTCTACTAGATGCAAAATGGATTTCAGATTTGATTTTGTATACTGAATTTATATTCAGTGCTTCCTGGTAGGAGCTCATAAGCTGTACCAAGGACCGATATACAAAGAAAAAAATATATAGCTGATCTCTCATATTTGGAGAAATATTTGGAAACTGGACCTGTCCCTGACATTGATTGGTGCACATGGGTGCATTAAAATTAGGAGCGTGTTTTGCTGATTGCTTAATATGATTAAACAGAAAGTTGCAACAGTTATAAAAACTATACTTGCTAAATATTTGTGTTTTTTAAGATTCTCTTACAGACGTGAATGAGCAGTTTGGAAAAAGAACAAATGTAGATTTGTTTTATTGTTACATTTTGACCTTATCTTTCCTCCAAAATGTTAAAAAGTGACATATGTTTTGTTTTCCCCATATTCATCCTGTGAGGCAGGTTAGGCTTAAACAGAGTAACAGGCCTGAGGTCATTCAATAAGTTTCATGTCTAGTTGGGATTTAAACCCAGGATTAAACTGAATTGCTATTCCCAACTGGAATAGTTCCAGTGAATCAATAGGATTAGCATTTAGTACGTCTACTCTAGTTGGGACTAGTGATTGGATTCAGGCCCAGGTCTCCCCAGTCCTAATCTAACACTCTATCATTGCTTTAGGGTCTAGGTATGTTCCTAATCATGGCCACACATACACACACAAATACACAGGTATACTCATATCTGTTGGGACAAAATTTTCTGGGGTGCAAGATGATGTCAAGTGGGGATTTTAATGGGGTTAAAGTAGTCTAGGTCGGATGGCCTCCCTCTGGCTGGTATGTTTCCAGAAGCATTTATAAAGAATCTAGAGCTTTTAAAACTTATTTTTAATATTCATGAGACATTATTATCCATCGACTTCAGACTATACTTTTTCTTCCTCTCTGCATGATTCATATTCACGTATTGACTTTTCCCCCCTGTGCCAGGTATTTTAGCAGAAATAACAGATGCTGAGATACTGCCTTAGGTTTATGTAGATTTGTGTTTCAGTGGCGGTATAATGGAATGCCGTGAGTTGGCCAAGTTACCACTCATTTTCAGCCTCAGAGATTGACAGAGCAATCCTGTGTATGTCATCTCAAAAGAATGTCCTGCTGACTTGCTCTGAGGTAAATCTGTATAGGATTGTCTCTTAAATGTACTGCTGCTGTATTGTTGGAGAGTATTACCAAAGAAGAAATTCAGCAGTACCTCAGACTCAAATACATACAGGAGATAAATCAAATTGTTATATTGGATGCAGTGGTGACAGGAGTTTATTCAATTTATGTATTAAATCTTAAATATATTAAATATTTGTACTAAATATATTAAATGTAAACATCTTTCCATATAGTCCTCCCTCCACATGCACAGATTTGACCTTCATAAATTTGATTATTCATGAGGCTTGTTCCTCATTCTCCCTGTCCCATTTCCTTGCCTTTTGCCCTGAATGAGCTGTGCCTTCCGTCCACGCACCTGGGCAAAAGGCAAGGGAAAAGAAGGGGGGAGCCCCGCTCATGGAGAAGGAAGGTGCAAGTGAGGTTCTGTGTCCTCAACCCTTGCAAAAGTTGAGCGGCCACTGTACAAATATATTAAACATTACTGGAGTGAAAATAGAACAAATGCTGAAATAGTTTTTTAGGGGGATGGGAAGAAACTGTTAAATCATCATCAGTTTCACAGTCTACAAGGTGATATAGACTGGAGTTTTGGATCATCAGTGATTCAAATGCTATCCAAGGATCTAGTAATCAGTGAGGTATTGTCAGTAATGTGCCATATCCCAAGGCATGTCACTTCCTGTAATTGTGCTGTTGTGATCCTGTATGTGGTGATTTCAGTCAGATGTTTTGTCAGTCCATTTGGAACACCTATTACCATTGGAGCTACCATTCATTTCTTTTTCCAGAGGCACTGAATCTCAGTTTGGTAAATCTCAGTTTAAATAAAAATAATAATTGGTCTTATCACTCACTTTTTAAAAATTAAGATCCGGACAAGAAGTTTGTCTTCAAGAATGAGGTTGTCATCCTAATCATTCATACCAAACTGTGGTCTCAGCTGAGCACATTGGGATTCACTTCCAAGGTTAATAGGCACCTGATTCTATATTCAGTAAATTAACCGGTGTAGTTACATTAATCTAGACCAAACAAGACTCACAAATAGACATCTTATTATTGTTACAAGAAAGGTAGTAAATATTATACTATTTTAAAAAATAAATTTGTTTTCTGTTTGGATTCAGGAACGGTGACCGAGTTCTTGCAATAGCCATGAGTGTTCAGATTTTTTTTTCATGCGTGTGCACACGTCTTCAAGTTGCCTGTCAACTTATGGCAACCCCATGAATTTCATACAGTTTTCTTAAACAAGGAATACTCAGAGATGGAATTTGGGGTCCACTTTATGCAGCAGGAGTATATCTCATACACTTTTACTTGTGAGTAGACATTTATAGGCATGCCTTTGTTAATCTAGCAGAAATACTTGCAATTTATGTTTCGGTAAGTTACAATAAACCTCATTATAATATTCAAGTAAATTGAAATACATTGTTAACATTGTTAATAAAGGCAAGCTAGGTAGAGAATGATCTTGTCTTTTCTGTTCTTTGTGACAGGTTTAGAGTCAAAGTGACACGGGAAAGCTTCTGTATTAGAGGCTCTATATTTAAGAATCAAATATATCAAAATAAGTTTCTATCCCGGTCCATTGTTTGAACATGAAATTATAAGGTTTTTTAAAAAAACAAAAGTCAAAATCCTAGCAGAAAATGTGAAGAAAGAGACAATGTGTCTGAAAAGCCTATGGCATTAAATGCCTGAAAATATATTACTGGAGTGGTTCTTTGAATAGGGTGAAGCCAATTCTGTTCAAGTGGTTAAGGAAATTCAGAGCAAATTCCTGTTATAAGGTAATGTAAAGATTTCTTACTTTGAAAGAATCGGTAAAGAACAGTTGTACTGCCACATATATTTTTTCTCATTTACGGTTTTTCCTATGTCCTTTGGAGTTTTTTCCCCCATTTATGGTTTCTACAATTTAGTGATAATTGTAAACCAAAGACCTGGCAACAATATATTATTAAATTAAGTTGCACGGTAAGGAAGAAAAAAATACAAGTTAAAATTGGCATCTTTACAGCATACAGTAAGGAGCAGGTGATTAGCTATATCAAATCATTTATTTTACTACCTTTCACCACACTTAGTAGCAGCAAGGGACCAGTGGGGACTGATGAAAGCACAAAACTGGGACACTAGGTTATTTCTTTAAAAAAAATCCACTGAACTATTTATTATGGTTCCATAAGACTCAGTGTGAAAGAAAACAGAATCCTTTAATACTAACCTGACAGAAGACTTAGAAGATGTATAAACAAAGCCCAAATATATCTTCATTAGCATCTCTTAAATATTTATAAAGAATAAGACATATGTGTTAGGACTACTAGGAAATTTAATATTAATGGGGTGATATAATTTAATTGTGTGGAAAAATCTTATGCGTAAAGGCTATACATTGTCACAGTAACATATCTTTCCACATATAAGATCTCTGGTGGGCAGCTTTTCCCCACTATTTTCAAATATATTTGTAAATAAACAGCATTTTCGAAGGATAAAGATAACCTATTTTAAAAAGCTGACCATGCAAAGGGACAGAGCTCAAGAAGTTCCTTTTTTTGTAGCCTTGCTGGGAGCTTTCTTATGAGGTGGTGGGTGGGTACTCTAATTTTAACTCTTGAATGTTTTTGATGATTTTATGATGTTTAATTTATGGTTTTCAAAATGGCAATCTTTTAATTGTATTTTAATCTTATTGCTACATTTTTAGCTGATTTTGTTTTAGTGTTTAAGAGCGACCTTGGGTCCTACACTTGGGCAAAGCCAGTGTGAGTGAGTGAGTGTGTGTGTGTGTGTGTGTGTGTGTGTGTGTGTCCCTTTAAGTCACCTTAAGTGACCCCATGAATTCCATGGGGTTTTCTTATACAAGGAATACTCAGAGGTAGTTTTGCCAATTCCTTCTTCTGAAATATAGCCTACGGCATCTGGCATTTGTTGACAGTTTCCCACCCAAGTAGTAATCAAGGCCGACCCTGCTTAACTTCCAAGATCAGATGGGATCTGGTACCTTTAAAGTATTTAGAACATGAAAGGTAGCACAAGTCACACCCCCCCGCTCTAAACTCATTATAATCTTTTCCGATTATTTATTTATTTATTTCATTTATGTATATGAAAGACATCATATAAATGCAATAAATAAAGAAATATCATCAGAAAAGATAATAATTGATTTCTTCAGAATTGTGGGTCAATGTTTGCTAAAAGGGGTATGGCCTAAAGGGAAGTAGGTGGAGTTTTGTAGAATTTGGGAAAGATATGGATAAAATTGACAAAAATATATCTATTTTTCCTGATATATTTATATCAGGTAAAATATATAAAGCAAAAAATGTATGTTTCTAATGAAACATAACAAGTGTTAATAATCTACTCAGTACATTTTATTGGATACTTGCTGAGGCAAGATTCACTAGGTACAGACTGGATCCTTGGCCTTCTTACCTTATGCACGTGGCCCATGGAAATGGCCAAGAGAGTAAGTGCAATTGCAAACATCTCTTTGTAGCAAGGCAGGATTCCAGCCTGTCTGAAAGAAGTCGTGGCAAACCAGTAGCTGAAAAAGTTTACCCTGAACTCCGCTACTCTAAACAATTTCCAGTCAGTCTCTAAAGCACTTTTTTTCTTCTGGTAAGGCACCGGAGTGCATATGGACTCTTAGTTCCAGGGACTCCTTGGTAAGATGGACTATCTAGATGCATTTCAGTCTGAATTCAGGACTGGTTATGAAACATAACCGGCTTGTGTGGCCCTGGTCAACAACCTACGTTCAGAGCTGAACAAAAGAAGTATACGCCTTGTTCTTTCTGTTGGACCACTTATTTTCTTTTGATTCTATCAGTCATGGTATCCTTCTGGGCTTCCTCTCTGCAGTGGGATTTGGAAATCATTTTACTATAGTTTCAGTCTTTCTGAGAGGGATCAGCACAGAAAATCATGCTGGGGGATTTCTGTTTACCACCTTGGCCACTTGGCCTGTGGGGCTCCTTAGGATTCAGTTCTGTCTCCTTTGCTATTTAACATAATACAGTTGGCCCTCAACTTTTGCTGGTTTTACTTCTGCAGATTTGATTATTTGCAACATTGTAGCTGCTGCTTAAATAGGCGTACATGGGGATAGCACTGTAATGACAAGGAGTGGCTCCTAGGGGTTGTGAGCTCTACCTTCTTCCCTCCTCATCCGCCTGCTGCCGTTGTCCCCCTACTCCACCAGACTCTGGTGCTTCCGCTGATCTCCAAGCCTCCCCCCACCTTCTTCCTCCTCCCTGATGACACTGAAGGAGATTTTTCCAGTAGTAGCAGTCACAGCACCCAGTTCTCTGATGTCTGGGTGGCAGGGAAGAGGCGGAGCGGGGAAGACGTGGGGACCGGCAGAGGTGACAGTGCCTGGAGGAGACAGCCTCAGAATGAGACAGGCGCATTGTGGTGCCAAGGCAGCAAAGGGAGGTACAAGCTGGGGCTGCTTGTGGGAAAGGAACTGGAGAGGAAGAGGAGGGCAAAGAGCACAAGATGCTGCTGCCAACAGCCCAGCCCTGTTGCAGCTGCCGCAAAAATCTCCTTCAGGGTCATCAGAGAGGAGGTGGAGAGTAGAAGGCTCGAAGCCTGGTGGAGGTGACAGAGGTCTGGCAGAGATGGCCGTGGAGTGGGGTGGAGGCACCATGGTCCTAAGGCGGGAAAGGGAGGCACAGGCCAGGGTTGTTGGTAGGAAAGAAGAGGAGGGGGAGCGGGAGGGGGAATGGCAGGGCAAGACGAGACAAGCTGCCACTACCACTGGCCCGGCCCTGCTATGTCTGTTGCAAAAATCTCCCTCAATGTCATCATCCTTCCCTCCTCTTCGAGAAGGACAATGACAGTGAAGGAGACCTTTGCAGCAGCAGAGTCTGTTAACATGTATACTCTTAGTCTCCATAAAAATTGAGGGCCAACTGTGCATGAAACTGCTGGAAGAGGCTGTCCAACATTTTGGGGTTCATTAATGCTAGTATAGTTATGACACCCAATTCTATGTTGTTTTTCAATGTAACTCCAAGAAAGCCATTTTGTGTCTTTCAGCTGTGCCCATTCATGACAATATCTGACCTGACCATGAGGACATGTGCCTTGGTTACATCCTATGTATTACTATAATGTATTTGATATGAGGCTACCTTTGGAATATGTTCAGAAATTTCAGTGGGTCTAATGTATTGTGACTAGACTGCTGACCTGACCTAATTACTGGGAAAACTGAAACTCTTTGTTAACAGCAATTTCACTGACTGCCATTCTGTTTCTGGGCACAATTCAAAGCGTTGTGATGACCGATAAGCCCTATGTTGCTTGAGTTAGCTGAAAGACCATTATCTCTCAGTATGAGCCTGCTCTAACTTTGAAATCTCTGAGGGAAAGCCTTCTCTCAGTCCCATCACCCTCAGAGGCAGGTTTGGTGAGGACATGAGAGAAGGTCTTCTCAGAGTCTGCATCCAGGTTATGGAATTACCCTTTCTGGGAGACGTAGGCCCTTTCCAGACGTGGGGAAGGAGCCGCGTGAAAACGAGACTCCCCAGACTTCTTCTCCGTCTGGGTGAGTCCGTCAGGACAAGGAGCAGTGCGAGTTCATCGCTCCGCACTGCTCCGGTGTCCAAAATGGCGGCTTCCGGTTGGTGGAGGCTCTCCACCAACCGGAGAAGCTCGCCAGCCGGAAGCCCGCCCCCGGCAGATCTGCAGGCATGCACTTGCGCGCGCCTGCAAATCTGCTCCAGAGCGCAGGGACAGAGAGACACGGAGTCGCGCACTCTGTGCGCTCAAAAAAGAGGTTTTTAAAAAGCACGCTGCGCGACCAGTTCCGGTCGCTCCAAACTGGACTGAGGTGCGGAACTACAAAAAGCAGTCCACCCCAGTCCACTCCACAGTGCAGAAGACCTCCGTTGGAGGTTGCTCTGCACCGTTTTACTAGCCCGGTACGGAAATGGGCATAGCTGGTCTCTTCCCTATTCTGCTTCTACTGGCAGATCTACTTATTTAGACATAGGCTTTTGAGACCCCTCCCTAAACTGCAAACCTCAGGATTCCACAGGATGTTGAAAGTAGAATAATAACACTATAACAGTCTAGATGGCCATACTTTTAGCAACTAATTGATTACTGCAGAAGAATCTTTAATGGGAGGATATTGTTCTTTTCCCTTCCCTTTCTTATAATATTTTAAAATGTTTTAATTCTACTTTAATTCCTCCAGGTGTTTGGAATTTTGAGAATCATCATGATAGCTTACTTAAGTGTTTTTAAATTATTCTTCACTGTTATAGTTGATTAGTTTTAGCTGAGTTTTGTTTGCATTCATGGTGTAACTCATCTTGGGTCCTGCACAGAGAGAAAGATAGTGAAATAAAGAAAGAAAGAAATATAAACATATAAAACCTATTCATTTTACCTTCAAGTTTTTTTAGTCACAAGGTAGAAAATCCCCCAAATGCTCCAAGGTTTAATTAACTGTTGTTTGAAAAGATTAATTCTAATGAATTAAATGATATTCAATTTTTACAATTAACTTAGGGTTAAAATTAATTCATTATAGAAAAAGTTAGATTCATTATAGAGTAATTTTAGTTCATTACAGGGGTTTTTTTTAATTTTAAACCAATTCAGTAAACCACGCTTTTTCAATTAACATGCTATGGTAGAGTTAAATGGTAGCAGTAGGAGCAGAAGTAACACTTATAAAGGCTTCCTGTTCCAGCAGACTGAGGAAATGCTTTGACATGCTTGCAAAACCAAGATTTCCACTTGACTGGTAACTGACAAGGTAATTGAATATATTAGTCAATTGCGCTATGTTAGTGCATTTAGCTATTTGCCAGATTTCAGCGGTAGATGACACTGCTCAATGTCAGCTACTTTTTTTTATTTAATTTTTCAGGGGATGCCTGTGGGAACTTCAAAAGGTGGCTACATGTCAGGTTGCATGTAGACCTCAAGTGGTACTTTGTCTACACTTACCTAGGGAACACATTAGACACATCTCAATGAGTTCATTACTGTGCCTCAAGGTGTCTTCACCTCTTTAGTTTATTGCTGGTGATGCATACTAGCAATGGGCAATACCAGAAGCATACCCTCTGACTGTCCTGATTTAGAAGGGACAGTCCCAATCAATCTTCTGTCATCATGCTTTCCCAACTGCTTTTAAAATGCCCCAGTTTCATTCTCCTCCTGCCACCTTCAGTTGCTGCAAACTTAGATCAAAGTGCAAAAGCAGTTTGCACTTTATTAACTCAGTGGCGAGGGAGGAGAGGAGGAGATGGAATCTTGACTTTCCCAGCAAGCTCGGGCAAAAGCAAATTGCTACAGCTTCTCCTACTTTGTGTTTTCCTCCTCATTAATAACTTTTCCATCTTTACCATAGTCTGATGTTGCTTGGCCACATATGTCCTGGTTTTGCTCTTGAAATGTTGGGACTGTATGCAGAACAATTTTGGCCCACCTACACGGCCCTCTGTTAGTTTGCTATGGCAGGGGCAATTTCCGCACTACACTGTTATAGTGCTATTATTCCACTTTCAAAATCCTATGGCATCCCAGGGTTTGCAATTTAGGGAGGGGCATTTAGAATTCTCAGCCAGAGAGCTCTTGGGCCTCAGTTAACTACAAACCCCAGAATTCCACAGGATGTTGAAAATTATTGGAATAACAGCACTATAACAGTGTAGGGCGGAAATGGCCAGGGTCAGTCCTATCATAAGGCAGAAAGCAGTGTTTGTCTCAGGTGTCAAATGCCAGGGGTTGCAAACCAGCAATAAAGTGTTATAGAACAAAGCTGTGCATTTCATGTAGCCTGCCCTGCACTTCCTAAGCTATCCTGCTGCTCTCAGGTGTTGTGATATTGTTCTGTTACTAGTGCCGAGACAAGATTTAGCTGCCAATCTGGTCATGTTCTGCATACAGGATGCGTGGAGTGGGCTCACTTCTTCTCCAGCACAGGCAGCAGAATGCCCTCAGATGGTTCTGTGTGCTCATATAGGATATCTATATATAGCAGCCTGTCTTCTCCTGAAGCTGAAAAATAGTTTTAGTTATACATGTTTATTAACCAGCTTGAAGACCTAAACATTGGGAAAGTGGAATATAAATCTATAATAGATTTATACCCCACTTTTCAGATTTTAAAATATTATTGGTTCAGGGCTATACACACAACATTTCCCTTCTGCTTTCAGAATCAGAATGGTTTCAGGGACTAGCAAAGAAACTGGGGAGAAAGTTTAAATTTAATTACAGAAAATGTATTTAAATTGATGTAAACCAGTGTATACCTAACATCACCAAGTGGACATGAAAGAAAATGTCTATGAAAAAGGAATATCTACAGTGCATGGCATATTTTAAGCTATTATTATTCTGTTTTGCTTTTTAACCAATTTTTGTTAATTGCTAGAGACATAGTTCTTGCATGGCTGACTTTATTTATACTTGGTAGCATTGTCTCAAAACATAAACACAGCAGCAGGCCAGGAGTTATTTAGCTCCCAGACATTACAGTTAAGGATGGAAAAGAAATGTGTTGAGTTTGCATTTTCCTGCAAAAATTTCCATTTGGCACCTTACAAGGCTAGCAACAGGACAAAGAACATAATGCTTTAGAAATCCATATGTTTCCAAGGGTTGCAATGCATTTTGGCAACTGAAAAAAGGTCAGAAGACTATGCAAACACACCTGAAAAATGTGTCGCCTAAAAAGGTGTGTGCATGGACATATAAAGCAGAAAAATACACTTCAGTCAATGGGGAGGAGTGCGTGAAAAATCCATACGTTAAGAAAAATGTGTACCAAAACATGTACAAATTCCTTTGCAGGAATTTTAAAAAGGGGTTCCACAAGCCATTGTGGAACTTGGATGGGCTGCCAGGAGGATTCTGAGAAGCGCAACGAAGACAAAAATGACAGATTTTTCACGGCCAGATTACCAGTTATCACTGAATCCACAAATGTCTCTCCATCTCTATAATATACAGGGAACAGCTTGAACATATGATCTCAAATTTATTATTAACCTTTTATGTGCCACCAGGATTAATTTAACAATAGTTCCCAAATCCCAAGATTAATAGCTGTGTAGAAAAGATTTGGCAAATAGCCAGAATGACTGAACTGACAAGATTATATAAGTGTTTGGGCAAGGTGCCAGTTAGATAAGTCTGTTGAATACTGGGCATTGTTTGTTCATTACTGGAGTGAACATTTTAATGATAACGTAAAAACATATGTTTCGGTTTTGTTATTGTAGCGGTCTTTTGGTTGGTTGGAATGACTTTAAAAACTTATCTTTGAACTGGATCTAAAAATGAAAAATGTCTTGTTTTAATCTCTTTTTTTTCCCCTTTGCTTGATCTCATGTATTATAAAGCAAGATATATCAAAAGATACGACTTTAAAAAGAGGCAATATATCAAAGAAATTAAAGACTTTGACCACAGTCTTATGCATTTGTACCTGGGAATAACCCCCACCAAACTCAGTGGGGTATCTACAGGCATGTACACACTAGCATTCTGCCAGAACCAAAAATTCAAAATGCTGTCCTTCTGCATTAAGAAGATCACTCTATGTTGCTATCACCAGCAAGGCTTCAAAAGGCTTGGGGTGGGGGAACTAACCTCCAGCCAGCATGGCCAGCAGTGACCATAATGGCTGGAGAAGTCTGAGGTCCCAAAAAATTTTTCCAAGTTCTGTCACCTTGGGAAACTAACTTTATACATACTCATTTGCCTCTGAGAGACTTTAACCTCACTTATAATACAACTGAATTAGTTCCACCTCTTTCCAAATGCTCAAAACATGGTGCTCCTGTTTTAATACTCCAGTGGTCAGAAAGCAAAATGAAAATGAGGCAATTAGAATTTCACCATCATCACAATAAAGTGGCTTGCTTGTGCTGACCTTTAAACTTAGGCCATTTCCGCATGGGGCGAGGGAATCGCCCCGTGAAGCTACTCACCGGACTTTTGGGCTCCCTGGTCCGGTCCACGCTGCTCCGGAGCAGTGCATGCCCGTCACTCCGCACTGCTCCAAGGACAAAAATGGCGGCTTCCGGTTGGTCAAGCCTCTCGACCAACCGCTGAAGCTCGCCAACCTAAAGCCCTCCCCCAGCAGATTGCAGGCTTGCACCAATGCAAGCCTGCGAATCTGCAAATCTGTGCGCTTGAAAGACCTGTTTTTAGCGGTCTTTCAAAAGCACGTTGGATGACCACTTGGGGTCGTTCCAGAGCGGGCTGGGGTGCTGATCTACGTTAGGTAGGTCTGACCCAGTCCGCTCCCAGGTGCAGACGTCCTCCCTGGAGGACGCTCTGCACTGTTTAAAAAACCCAACGTGGAAATAGCCTTAGTTGTGAATACTAAAAGCTATCTAAAAGATGTTCTGGGTGTGAATAGTATGTTTAAAGCTGAAATCTCATTATTATATCTAGGAATATACCATGTTGAACTAAGTGGAACTTACTTTTAAGTAAACAAGCACAGGATCAGATTGTAAAATACCCATCAATATCTGGAACAAGACAAAGTGAGAGGAAAGGCCTAGCCCCACATTACTCAAGAATACTGGATCAGCAATGGAAGGAAGAGTTAGTTTATGTAGTTAAAGTTTTGTATTTGTTGGCTTGCTGGAAAAATAACCATTTAATGCAACTGACAATCAAATAAAAATCAAAGAGTAAAACAGACTACAGAGAAGAAAAGCTAGATAAAAGCTAAAACTAGGAACAGGGAAGTGTTACCTCACTGGTAAACCCTATCCCAGGGTCTACAATTGTTGATATTAAATATGATTTAACATGCCAGAAAGGTCACCCAGATAAGCATGAAGGCAGCAACAGTCGAACAATCAAAACCAGGTCAGGCCAGTACAATCCTCCATCACATAGCCCCAGGAGACCTCAAGCTGTGCAAACCCACAGCAGACAAAGGGTCGTCAGCCTCTGAGAAGCCAACCTGAGGGGATTAGGATGTGTCAAGGTCAGAGACCTGGGCAGCGAGCCAGCCCAGAGAAGGGAGTGTGAGAGCCAGCAAAGTCCAGCCGGGAGAAGACAAGCAAGCACTTTACACAAGGGAGTTCATTTACCAGACCGTCAAGCAAAAGCCGTAGTCAGAGTTCCAAAAGCCAAGGGTCAAGAGTCCAGAGATCAATTCAAGGTAGCAGGAACCAGGTGCTGGAAGCAAGGAACAGACAAGAAGAGGGCTTGAAAGAAGTTTGCCACAAGCAAAGAAAAGCTTCCAGGCAGGCAGTTATATAGCCCAAGACACAGGTGTGGCTAGTCACTGCTTCTTGAACTTAATCAAGGAAGCCTCTCTTTGCTCAGCTCTCTTGAGTCTCCGCCTTGTTTGTGGGCTGATTGGCACAGGCTCCAAAGGATCTTCAGAATCGGATCCCTGTTGCCCTAAAGGAGCAGGCAGAGGAACGTGCAAGCCTGCTTGGTCCATGGCAGCAGGGGGAGCTCTTGAGCTGCAGGACTCATCTCCAGCCAGAGCCACAGGGACCAACAGCTGCTGCTTGTCATCTCCACCCTGAGCAACAGGGACCAACAGCTGCTGCTCATCATCAGCAGCTTTGACAGGGGCTTCAGTTATCACAGCATGTTTTCCCCAAGTTGAGCACCGATAGCAGTAAAATCATATCAGGCAAGGACCATCTACATAAATTCACACCACAACCCAACGCAACTGAAGATCCTGAAATGTTGGCAACACCTCGTAATCCCATTATGCAAAAGAAGTTGCCATTGTGGAGCTTCTTTTCCGTTGCAACACCCATTCTTCTCCCCCGGAGAGGATTTACACTCAAGGTACGTTTTCCCCTACAAATAGTCTAGTTTTTGAGTTTCTTTGGATCACTCCCGGTCATACCAGCAGACCATTTCTCCATCAGTCGAGTAATCTCCTCAGCCCTCTCTGTGCTGAGCTCTATTTCATTCACTGTTTTTCCCAGACCAAGGACTTCAGGAAAAGCTGCAGTATCACCCCGGCTACAATTCCTTCAATATTTCCCCTATCCAGTTTCCACTCTTTGCTTCTTAATAGGTCTTGAGTGAGTGTGTGAGTGATTGCGTTGATGCGTGAGACTTTCACTCAATAAAATCATTTATTGGACATCTTTGTTTGGTTTTTGGCTTGGCCTGACCCCGTAAAAACTGGGTAAAAAGACCTCACTAGGTTATCCTGCCTCTTGCATTGCTATTGCTTGTGCTCTGTCGAGTTTCCATTCCCTATCACGTGGAGCACATTGAGGCATCCCCTACAGGACCCCAGAAATCAGAGTAACAGAAGAGCTAGATAAAAACTAAAACTATTTAGAAAGCAGGAAAGAATAAATAATTTTATCTTTGTGACTGAAAGATGGTATTAACAAAATGGCCTGACCAGTAGTTTTTCCCAGTAGACTAGTTCCAAAATGTGGGTACTACTAGAATGCCTTGCTCTAGCTTCTTTTGTATTTTACTACATTCATTGAAGGTACACAGAGCCAATATTGTTTAATGTTGGACTAGGGACCTGGAAGACCAAGGTTTGAATCCCTGCTACGCCATAGAAACTCACTAGGTGGCTTTGGGCAAGACACTCTCAGCTTCAGGAGAAGGCAGTGACAAACCACCTCTGGACAAATCTTGCCAAGAAAATCCTGTGATAGGTTCGCCTTAGGGTTGTATAACTCAGGAATGACTAATATGCACTCAGCACAACAGCAACTTGGAGCAAGCTATCTCCAGAAGATCTCAAAGAACACAGAAGTCTGCAGGCAATTTGTCTCTCAGTTTAACTACCTTTGCAGTTACATACTAGTTCTTATTTATGCATACTTTCACACTCACGCATGCATGCACACTTTCTTAAATGGATACACCCTATCTTCCCCAAAGTGGTGCCTTCCAGATCTACTGGAGTACAGTTTCCATTATCTCCAGTTACCATGCTAAGCTGAAGATGATGAGAATTATAAGCCCTGTAGAAGCCAAGTTAAGGAAACCTGCCTTATGCATACATTCTCACTTCTACAATGTACACATACAGATGCTCTTCCCAAGATGCTGTGGGGCCACGAATATGCTTGTTTAGCACTGGATCTTTCTCCTGTCATATCTATTAACTTCAGAATTGATTGACAGGTTCTTATAGTAACATGACCATTGTTTCTTCTTTTGCCTGGAATAATGTAGCCACAATAATCTTTAAACTGGTCTCCAGACTGAGGTACTGCTGAAAATGTATCGCACTGGAGAACAGACTGAGTTAGACTTATCTGTTTGGAAATTCACCCCCCAGGTGCACAGACATTCAACAATATGGACAGGATTTAGGAAAGCAGTTTGTTGTTGGAGCAAAGTATGGAATCATCCATCAGAGACACTCATATACAATCTGCTGGTGATCAGATAAGCTTTCATATATAATAGCTCTATTGCTCACCTTGCCCAGGGAGCCATCTTCATGGCCAACTTCCTGCTGATACAGAATCCAGCTCCTCCAGTAGCAAACCAAAAGTACACTGACTTCTGAAGGAAGTGGAAAAAACAATTGAATTACAATAACAAAGACTGATTTGGAGGTACTGGACCCACAGGGTTTTGCAGTAGGTCAGGAAGGTGGTCAAACCAATTCCTAATGGCTGAACAACAGATATAATCAAAATGCTCCTTTCTCCACTCCTTAATAAAGAAAGCTTGGAGCACAACAGAAGTAGATGTGTGTGTGTGGCCATATTTTTGTCCAAGATATAGTTCTGATCATGAAAATGATTGGGCTCACTGTGTTTTCAGAAACCTCTTTGTTTCACAGTTCTATGCTCCCTTTCTTGAAACACTATTCTGCACAGGGCTGTAACAGATGTCCCTTGGAGATCTACTGAAAAGTTGACCATACCATACCCTCCAATATTTCATAGATGAAAACTGGCACATATGTTGCCAGGAAACATCAGAGTATGATCAAGATGGCAAAAGTTATTGAGGAAGAACAAAGAAACTAGGAAAGGCTGATGCAGTTTGCTTTTGCCAGAGCCTACTAGGAAAAGCAAGATTCCACACCCTCCTCTCTCTCCCCTCACTGAATTATGGAGTCCAAACTACTTTTGCACTTTGAACTTAGTTTGTAGCAGTTGAAGTAAGCTGAGAACAAAGATGGAAAGCAGCAAGAGGAGAAGGAAACTGGAACATTTTAAAAGCAGCAGAAAAAGTTGGGTGGGAGAAGATTAATCGGGAGTATCCCTGCCAAATCAGAACAGTTGGAGAAGAAGATATACTTGCCCCTGCAATAAGAAAACCACATGTGAAGAGAAGGGGGAAAAATGTCTGTACTTGGTGGATTACAGATGAAACCACCATTTCTAAAGGATATGGTGGGTTTTAGACTGAAATTTAAAGGCACTGTCCAAACAAAATGTTTCCAAATAGGTTCAGCACCTTGCATAACTGATTTAAGTTCATACTAAAACCCAAGGTAGATTCATCACCGCAGTGACATAAGATCCACCAGCCACCATGGAAAAGAGCATTTGTCATCAGATATGTATGTGAGTGATGGAGTGCAAGGGGGAAACGCAGCTCTCACATCATATCATTTACTTCTAAGTGCTTCCAGATTTCTCAAATACTTACTGCTTCTTACCCAACAATCAAGTTGCCTATCATTTACCCAAATGAGGTTGCCTTGGGAGAATTCCTTCACTTTTTAAGAGTTCCATAGAGGCTGCAGCACTGCTATGTAGCTTTAGTTCCCATACTTAATGGTATAACCATTACCTTTCCTTTTAGTGATCAATTGCAATATCACAGAACTGTTAAGTGTAAATTACTATAATAAATTTAGATATCCATTTATTTGTTTCTTTGTTTGGGGGGACCGGTACTTCTCGGTTTCCTCTTTTCTACCTTTTACCAGCTTCCACTGTACTGGAGGAAGCTGCCCTATACGTGATCAAGACTTCTTGCCTATCTTATGCAATATTGTAACAGGGCAGAGTGAGATGACTGCCTCAGGAGGTAGATACTGAAGTGTAACAAGGTGTTGGAGTTTGAGCTGAGTGTGCCACGTAGTCCTCTCTGTGCACCCATGCTAACCTATCACCCTCAGGCACAGTGGAAGATGGCTGTCAATGGTGTTGAGATAAGATTTACTTGTCAGTATAGTTGTTCTTTGTGTTTAGTGGTGGGGGAATGTCCCTCAAACAATAAAACATCTTGGGCCAGTCATGTATTGTAAACCCTGGAAGTGGCTGCATCAGGAAACCACTGTCAGAATGTTTTCATCTTCTTAGGTACCGCCTGTAGACCTCAGTTTATTTATCAGTGCTAGGATGTTTATGTTTCTTCTGGAAAACCATATTATGTTATTTATCATTGTGTTTCAAATATTTTAGTAAAGTAGGATTGGGCAAAATGCAGCTTTCTAGATCAGTGTTTCTCAAGCTTTTTCTGACCATTTTGTTTTCTCGGTCAGTTCTCTGTTTTTTCACTTCTCATTTCCCTCTGTAGTCTCATGCCGTGGTCCCCCATTTTACTGATTTTCACCTGTGCCCCCTCTGGAATATCCTGGGGGCTCCCAGAAGGCCATATGGCCCCTGGTTGAAAAATATTGCTCTAGATGATGTCAGACTGCATCTCCCATCAGCCCTGGCAAGCATAGCCAATGGTGAAAAATGCCAGGAGGTAAAATCTAACATCTGAAGGGTCATACTTTGCCCACATCTGGATTAAAATCTTCCACATTTGAACTACTTTCAGGTCTGTCTCCTTTTCTGCTCCTTTAAATATGGCAGCCATTTTATGACTAGCCACTGCCTTATGGCAGTCATTTTGTAAAGAGATCTGCCTTTGTGATAGCCACTTTGCAGTGAAACCTGTGACATTTCTTCATAAGTCCAGATACTGGCATGGATCCACAAGAGATGGAAGCCCCTGACCTGTTCTGAACATCAGCAGCTCTCCAAAGACTCAAAGATCTTCTACATTATTTCTTACTTAGTCCTTTATACAGGTGCCATGGAGGGACCAAAAGAGGGACTTTCTGAAAGCATACAAAGGTAGTCTACCATTGGACTATAGTCTTCCTTCCAGTAGGCCAGAAGAAGAATGCCAAGTAAAGTTAACATTTTTGTTTTAGATTTTAGGAATCTATCATTTGCTGCTGAGATCAGCCTGGTACGCAATCTTCTTTATTTTCAGCAAAACTGAAAATATAATAAACCAGATGTTCTTTGTTTGGAGGGAAATAAGCTTTCCTTATTCTCTATAGAACTACCAGTCAATCAATCTGCTGCTTAGTCGTGACCACTGGGTCAAGCATTGAACTTACTGTTTGGTTGTTAGGCAAGGTTTCTGAGGCATGAATTGGTCTATTCAAGCTTGGTTTCCCAATATAAACATCTTTGTCTGAAGAATATAAAGACAAGAGCTTCAGCAGAGCTTTTGGGTTCAGGTAGTTATCATCATCAAGGTGACAAAACCAACTGCAGAAGAATAAGGGAAGATACGATTAGTACATTCAAGTGGAGGATACAATTTCAACTTAATTCTATACTACTGTTGCTCAGGATTGAACAAGTTTTCAACCATCTTCCATCCCACCAGATGAATCTATGCTCACATGTCACCTGTTTGCTACTCAACTTCTGTTCTCATTGAGGGCCAAGCACACTATTGTGTGAATGCACAGTATACAGCCAATGACAGCTGATAGTTCCAATGTCAGTGGGGCAGCAAATCTTCTTTGGGTTTTACTACCAAGAAGCTATCCAAGATACCAAAGTTTGTCCCCCTCAAGCAGATTGAGCACCCTGGATAGCCTCTTCTACATTCTTCCTAAAATCTAGAGCAGATTCACTATCCCACTGACACTGGAGTCATTGGTCACCACTGCATTGAGACATATATCCATTTTTCTTAATTGCAAATGCTGAGGAACAGATTAAATCCATTTTGGAAATAGCATTTGTAGAGAGGGGAGAGGGGATTATGTAATCACATAAGCCTACCCAAGATGAGTGAAACCTAAATCATTCCCCATAACTGTACATAAGTAAAATGCACAGAGGACTAGGCTACTAATTTTACAGGAAACTAACCTTTCCATTCACAATGTTAATGCACATCCTGAAGCAAACTAAAAATTGCTCTGAAATCCACTTTTTCAGAGGGTCAGAGATTGTAGAAATTTCTTTTTTATCCTTCCAGCACCCTCAAATCCCTCATCTAGCATGGCTAGCAGTAACTTTTCCAAGCTCTGATCAGGGAAAGTTCACTTTCCAAACCACCTGTGTACATGCTGGTTGCATTATGCTGGTGACTTCAGATAGCTCCAATTATTGGCTGCCTCCAAAGACATTTAGCAAGGACAAAAAACAGATTGAATAATAAGTGCTGGATAATCAATCTGTGAGAAGCAAACTATGGAACAAGTATCTATATTTATTGACAACATTGATACATCAATAAACTGCTCTTCAAACTCCCACTAAATTTGTCTGGAAGCTGGATGTACTGCCCAAATTCCCTGGATGTACTGCCCATCTCAAGTAAGTTTGCTTACCTCAGACCACTAGCTAAAAATGCATCAAACTCTGCTGCCATTTTGCAAGAAAGTGCTGGATGGTTGTGCTCTTCAGAGCAGTTTGTAAATATCACATGGTCACCTAGTGAGAAAAGAAGAAAGGTAAGGGCTGAGGGCTATCATAGTTTGTAGGTCTAGCAGCAGGAGGCTAATAGCCAGAGAGAGCCAGCCAGACACACACATGATTTTGAGAGCAAAAGACCACAGATTTGTTGTTCAGAGTTGTATATTATTGACTTGACATGAGGCACAGACCAGGAATCACATAACCTACCTGTCATCCAATAAGCACCAGCCACTCAGCCTATCTCCTGAGGGTCAACCACAAGGTGCCCAGTGAGGTGTCCATTTAGGCACATACCTACTATATGGTGTCCTTGCCAGCCGAGAGTAAGGCAGGGCCATCTGCCCTTGAACCAGGTCTAAACCTGGTCTCCTGAACCCTGAAGACCTTTAACAGAGCCCCAAAGAAGGGAACATAGTCCCTCTTTCCCCCAAAACTAATCCATCCCCATGTCACACCATTAAAGCTGTGACAAGAAAAGGATTACATGAACGAAAACCACAAATCCATAAAAAAAAGGGGGGGTCAGAGGGTGCCTGGATGGTGGAGGCAAACCTGAGAGAATACATTATCCCTAGGCAGACTGGAGTAAAGCCAATGACTTCAATATCCACCCCAGGAAATCTCAGTCACTGGCAAGCTCAGGTCTGTACAGTTACTGATTGGCTCAGCTTCAAGAGTCTTGGTGGTGTAGTGGTTAAATGCCAGTACTGCAGCCACAAGGTTGTGAGTTCAATCCTGCTGGGCTCCAGGTTGACTCAGCCTTCCAGCCTTCCGCAGGTTGGTAAAATGAGTACCCAGCTTGTTGGGAGCAATTAGCTAAACACATTGTAAACCGCTTAGAGAGCACTTAGCTGATAAGTGGTATAGAAATACACATGCTATTGCTACCCCAGAAGCCCTTAAAATATCCATGAGCTTCTACAGAAGAGATCAGAGCACTGTGGAAGAAGATGGCAGCTCCCTACAATGCTGTGCTGCACCATAGCCCATCAATGGATCCTCCAGGGGCCCATTCACACTACAGAATGATAGCGCTATCATTCCATTTTAACTGCCATAGCAACATCCTACAGAATCCTGAGATTAATAGTTTTATGAGGTGCTAGAGCTCTCTGGCTGCGAACTAAAGGCCCCTCCCTAAACTGCCAATTCCAAGATTCTATAGGATGAGACCATACCAGTTAAAGTAGAATAATAGTGCTATAACTATGTAACGTATATGGGTCACAGGTGAGTCTGGGGTCCAGACTGTTCTCTCTCTCTCTGTAAAATCAGAGTACACACAGCTCCTAATGAAAACAAAAGGCTACATAGCCACAATGGTGCCTCAGTTGGAGTACTGCTCTTCCATTTCCAAAGAGTCACCATATTGAAAAGAGGCAGCTGTTGACTCAGAGAGCTGCTGGCACATCAGGTCCCAGATGGTCATATGTCCTACTTTAAAGAGGCCAGTCCTCTATTTGAAGGGCTGTCTGTACAACTCCACTGAAAACATAATGAACCATATCTGGAAAGGAGGAGCAGGGACTGAAGTTGCCCATCAGCCATGACCACCTGCTTAGCAAACTGCAGGTAGTAGATCGGGCTGCACAAGTCACCTAGTCACAATCTTTCCCACTATAGCACAATGCATTTCCACTGTAATAATTCTTTTCAGATTTGCAGCAGTTCACATAAACTAGCATGTGTAACTTTTATGTAAATCTCTATCCCGCTTTGCCCTCTTTTTTTGACGAAGCATATGTACCATCCTAAATGGCAGCGGCTCATGGGCACTGGGATAATTCCCTCTCCCTTGCCTTCTCTTTTTGTTGCACAACAAACTAGGAAGCACAGAGGAAGTGGAACAAACACTTCAGAACTGCAGTTCAATCTCTATGCAATGTGCAAAGTTTCCATTAAATTTTGGTTTTGAAAAGTTGTTGTTATTGGATGCTCAGAAAAAAAAACTATTAATTGCCAAAACAGGTGGGAGTGTGTTCCACCAGCCAAGATTTATCTGTTTTAAGAGGCCCAATAATGTCATTTAGGTGGAAGGGAGTTGTGTGATCCTGGTCATCATTCTCCTCCCAGGCACCGACATATGGGGTACTGATGATGACATTTGCCCAATTACTTTATGCACAGTAATTACATTAGCAATGATAGTAGGAGCCAGGAAAAGAATCTCATTTTCTCAGAACAAGCTACTGAAGTTCTGAGCACTGGGGAAATGAGATATGTCCTCTGCAGAAGCATTGTCTAGAAGGCAAATGGATATATCTGCGGCAACAAATGAGTAAAAGCTAAGCATTTATGACACACAATTTTTAAAAAATTGTTCTCAAGATATTAGCTGACCATTTAAAAAAAAAACTCAGTGTGCTACTTAACAGCCCACAGATGGGACCTGTATTTTTCAAAACCAAGTTCATTCTTTAATTCATACACATTTCCTTCTTACTGAGGGGAAGGGTTTCCATTAATTCAAAGCATCTGGAGAACTGTACAAGCTGTGATAAATGACATTAGTGAGTATTTGACACCTGAAGATCTAAAAATAGTTTTGTTATGTTACCTTAAGGGCCTTGTCAGTGAAACAAATTTGGACTGAGACTCACGATAAACCATTTTGCAGCCAAGCTAATTGGGGGAAAAATGAAACTTCTTTCCATTTTCAAATGGCATCATAAGATCTGGACCATTGCACTTACATCCAGATAAACTTATCACAAAAGAGATCAGGAAGGTTTTCAGGGGATACATTTATTAAAACAAATATTGTTTGCTAAGTATTGGAATGCTAAGTTTCAGGACATAGCTAAACCTTTTATTTTATTCCTTATGACATAATGAAAATACATAGTGTCTGTTTCTCTACTTTATTACACCTTTTCTTCTTCTTCTTCTTCCTCTTCTTCTTCTTCTTCTTATTATTACTATTATTGTTATTGTTATTATCATCATCTTAATTTCTCAGTCTATCAGGCACCTCTTTGAAGTACACAGTTATAGTTCATTGATTCCACTTAAATGGTATGACTGCATCCTATGAAGTATAGCATCATAGAATCATAGAGTTGGAAGAGACCACAGAGGCCATCCAGTCCAACCTCCTGCCATGCAGGAACACACATCAAAGCATTCCCAACAGATGGCCATCCAACCTCTGCTTGAAAACCTCCAAAGAAGGAGACTCCACCACACTCCAAGACAGCATATTCCACTCCTGAACAGCTCTGACCGTCAGGAAGTTCTTCCTGAGGTTCAGGTAGAATCTCCTTTCCTGCAGCTTGAATCCATTGCTCCTTGTCCTGGTTTCTGGAGCAGCGGAAAACAAGCCCGCTCCCTCCTCGACATGACATCGAGTACTGGAGGTTGTAGTTTGATGAGTCACACTTCCCTAACTGCAGCTCCCAGAATTCCTTAGATGGAGCCATGGCAGTTAAAGTTGAACAATAGTGCCCTGGTGTTACTGAGTGAAGGTTTGGACCATCAGTGATTTGGATTTTCTCCAAGAATCTAGGAATCAGTGAGGTATCGTCAGAGAATGTGGTATGTTTTAAGAGGTATGATTTTTTGATATTGTGCTCTTATGATTCTTCCTATGGCAATTTCATTTAGGTGTTTTGTCCACCTATATCACCTCAGCCTTTTGGTTACAATTAAGTGCAGCAACAGCAGCAGCATTTGAGAATCAGCATAAATTATAATAATATTCTTCCCCTTGATTGTATCAAAATCAGACCCATCTGTTAGAAACCACTCACCTTCAAATGAAGTAAATTTGCATAACTTATTCATTGTATAATTTAATCTGCTTCTGTTCAGATTTATTTATCTATATTATTATTAGTATTAGTATTAGTATTTACTATTTTTCCTCTCTCCCAACATGGAACACAAGGCAGAAAACTGCTTTCCATAGGAAATGGAAAATGCTGTGCAAAGAACTCATGCTGTCTCCTTCAATACTTCAATGTTGCTAAAGACCTCTATCCCCATAGCTCAGATTTCACCAGACATTGTTCATATAACTTCATCAAGCCTTATCTTTAGAACCTCGAGGGCTAGAAACTTGCTTCTCTATTTAAAGTAATAGGTGTCATTTTCAGGAGGCTGTTTTCTTTGCCCAGTATCACATTTCACTCTTTTGCAGAACAGTTCTCTCTCACTGGTGAGATGTATCATGGATTCAACATTTAGCCAGGTTTGGTTTATTCTGGAGGGAGGCAAATCAGTATTTTTCTTTATACACAAACATATACTTTGGGTATAGCTGTAAGCTAGAATGGTCATTTATATGCCACCAAAGAAGGGGAAATGCATTAGCAAAAAGAGGGGAAAACAAAGAGTTATGATTCTTGTGGCACCTTAAAGACTCATGAGTTTTATTGGACATAAACTTTTGTGCACCCTAGCCCACTTCAGTCGACAAAAACATAAGTTTGTCAAGCCACTTCTGCACTACACTGTTACAGTGCTATTATTCCACTTCAGCTTCCTGTGGAATTCTCGGGTTTGTAGTTTACTGAGGCCAAAGAGCTCTCTGGCTGAGAGTTCTAAATGCCCCTCCCTAAACTGCAAACTCCAGGATTCCATAGGATAACAGTGTAGTATGGAAACAGCCTTAGTCTTTAAGCTGCCTGAGACAATTGTTCTTGCTGCAACAGACAAATACAGCTACTCCTCTTTGAGAGAGGGTGCAGGTCTGCATTAAATGTGCTTGTGCTAATCCATATGTATATAGATGCAAATGAGGCAATAATTATTGAAATGGCAATGGAAATCCATTGCATCTCACCATAAAGGGGAACACTGTGTCCAGATGACTTGTGTGCCTGTTCAATTTGTTTCTCAGATGATCCCTATGAAGGGCAACTTCAAGGACTCATCAGGCCCCCCTTTCTTGTGGTTATCTTTAAAATGGATTTGCAATAGGCAGCCCGTCAAATACAGAAGGACATGTTGAAACAGACAGATTCACGAGGCTAAGACCATCAGTGGCCGCTAGCAATAGCAATGATGGAAACAAGTCCTCTCTAGCAGTTGGAGTTCTAAATGCCCCTCCCCAAACTGAAAACCCCACGATTCCATAGGGTGTTGAAAATGGAATAATAGCACTGTAACAGTGTAGTGTAGAAAGGCCCTAAGACCCAGATCAGGACTTGCCTTAAGACAAACCCATGAGATGGTCCTGTTCACAGAAACCTGATAGCACAGCCCTCAAGAATGCACACAGGACTCACCTTTCAAATGGAAAAGGATCCTCCATTAGGAACGGTGACTGCTCCAGTTTTGGGGCAATGCAATCCCAGTGCCGCCCCTCTCTCTGTCACTCCCAGTTCTGTTACTAGCTACTGCTGCTGATTTTCTTCTGCATCATTTCTGTTTGTTTGCAGAGAAAAAGTGAACAGCAAGCAGTGGGACCTACCACAAACCTTTCTAACCAATATTGCTTGCTTGCTCATCTGCAAGCTGCTCTACAAGAGGTGAGTGGACAGGGAGATTGCAATAGTGAAGAGGGAAAGCAGTTTCAGGGGGCCTCTCATCATGGTGTGCCTGATGAGGCATGGGCTATAACCAGATGTTTAGCCATACTGCCTCTTGAAGCTATTTTGGGCACAAAATGTAGGAAGCTGCCAGTAGTCCATCAAGCTTAGTATTATCTACTCATTCTGGCAGTATCTCCTCAGGATATCAGGGTTTCAGATACGAAGCTTTAACACTTCCACTTCCAGATGCCAGGGTCTGAACCTTGGCTTTTCTGCATGCAACACATGAAGTCTGTCACTTAGCGATAGCCCTTCCCCAGTGTCGGCTGTGTCAGGATGCCATTAGCCAAGGAGGCTTCCCAATACACAACCGAAAGAGACTCAATTAGCAGATGTTATGCAATGCCAAGGGCTGGATTACCTAGTTTTTCCTGCAGCTCATCATCTTCTTTATCTGTGAAGACATGTGTCTGAGAAACAGAAGAAAGAGGGGTTATTCCACTGTCAAGCATTTGCTGAATTCCATACCTGCCATCCTACGACAAACCACATAACTTGCTCAGCCCTTGGTAAGCATCATCTGAAATGAATTATTACTGAGGTAATGTACATGAAGAGCTGTGAAGGCTCAGAAAGTGTTTTCCCCTATACAAATGGAAAAATAATGCCTCCCCCCAATATCTCAAGAATGCTGTGAAATAAGTGTTGCAACAAGTTTGGATATTTTTAAAGTGCTATATGATTATTGGTAATAAGCATCTGGCCTGTCATCTTGGCAGAGAGAGAGCGAAGACAGAGAAAGGAAAGAGGCAGAGGGAGGGGTGGAGGGAAAGTCATCCTTACAGATTAATAGATAAGCATTTCTCCATTTTAAAAAAAATCTGGCTCTCTGGTGTCTTGTTTATTCTGTGGTGCTAATCTAAACCTATTTGGTACTATTTTTTTTAAACTGTCATGGCTCCTCCTAAATAAATCTCTCTTCTATAATTTTGTAGGGGTACTGATCATAGTCTGAAACAGATCTCTAAAGTTTTCACAGAATGATAAATGCAATTTCTTCTCCCTCTGCCCCAACCCTAGCAGAGTTTTTTGTTTGAGTGGTTGCCTTGCCAATTCAGTAAGTCTGAAACTGGTTTGATAACATTGTATTCACCAGGACCAACAACTGGGATGAAAGGGATCTTCAACAGAGTGCCCTTATTCCATGCCTTCTCCTTAATAGGTTTATCTGGTAGCCAGGGAAGGCAACCATTTTAAATTTCCCATAGTGCCCTAAAGTGATACTACACTTAGAATGGAAAGTGGGGGAGCAAGATAGGCCTCGGTACCAGCAATGGGCTTTGTGAGGGCATTGATGTCCCAGTAACTGGCCAAGAATGCCTCAGGATGGCTGGCACCAGCCCTGGTGTAGATAACTGGTCGTGTAAATGCTTCTGGACACCAGCCTGATTGGCTTGAGGATCTGATCTCACATAGCTCTCTCATCTTGTGTGCCTTCAAGTTGTTTCTGACTTATGGTGGCCCTAAGGTGAACCAGTGAAGGGTTTTTCTGGAGCTGACAGTACATGATGTAGTAAGAAATACAAGGAGCAGTGAGAATGGATAAGACTGACTTCCCTCTAGAGTATCTTCTTCCTGTTTGTAGAGGTTAAGTAGTTTGCAGCTGGGTAGAATGCCTAGTGACCATGCTCCACTATTCATTTTAAGTTTTAAAACCACATTTAGTTATCTGGAAGCACTTCAAAACATATCCAGTAAAAAACAGCTGATGTTTACACTTGAACATGCATCAGCCTGTTTTCGTTTGTTTTGGTATGGAAGTTTGCATTGCATGAACCCCAATGAAGTGCACATCAGGGAGCCTTCTAAGACAGTGGTTCTCAGCCTTTTGTATCTTATTGTTGTTGTGTGCTTTCAAGTCATTTCAAGTCATATGGTGACCCTAAGGCGAACCTATCACAGGGCTTTCTGAGGCTGAGAGTACATGATGCACGCAAGGTAACCCAGTAGATTTCCATGGCTGAGTAGGAAATTGTGCCCTCATCTCCAGGGTTGAAGTCCAATGCTCAAACCACTACATCACACTGGCTCTCTCTGAACCAGCACCGCTAAATAAATCATGATTCTGCCATGTGGCCATCAAAGTGAAAGTCATAAGTGATTGTCATGAGACAATCTTGGTCTGCTGTCCATAAGACATCCAACAGCAACGTAAAAAGAAGCTTTGTTGTGAAAGGAAATTCACATTTAGAAAAGAGCAGCTGTTTGTGTGCAAAAGACCTATAAGCTCTCTGCTTTCTCCTAACCCACCTCCTCTTCCCCCAGTCCCTCCCTCAGCCCTTCTTGACAACATTATGTGGCATGTTCTGCCATCCCAAGGGCAGAATGGGGATCCCGTCCAGCAAAGAATAGCTCCTCTCAAGCGGAAAATGGGCTTTCAAAAAGCCGAGGGGACTGAAAGAGAGAAACACAAGCCTTAAACAATCTCCCCACCAGCTTCCTGAAGGCAGGTTAAACACTGTACTTGCATTATACGTTGAAAGAAGGACAAAGTCATTCAGACAGTCACCAAGGCATGTGGGCCTCCCCCGGGTCTGGCTGTGGCGAGGCCTTTTTACATACCCAGCCAAGAAACTGTTGTGGATCTCTCATTTCCGGAAGAATAAAAGGAGTTAAGGGACAACTCTAAGGGAGAAGCAGCTCAGGAAAAAGCAACACAGACGAAAACACAAGTGCTGGGAATAAAAGAAGGCTGGGAGAACATGGAGGACAATAGTTCCTTAAATCAGTGATTGGTGATGAGAATTTCTAAATCACACGATAGTCAGAACTGTTCACCTCTGAAAAAGATTCAGTGCTGATATCTGTGTACATCCCACAAGTGTTTAAGACATTTTTTCTCAACTTTCTGGTAGCGGATAAATGCAGGTAGATCAATGTACAGATTCATAAGCTTGTTTCACACATTAACTAAAATAATTCTTCATCAATCACGTGCCACCACCTCACAAGTGTATCTCTATGAAACATGTATTACTAAATATCTTGTTTTGTCCACACTTTAACTTCATAGATATATACCTAAAATGTATGAAGAGCCCCAGAAAGCACAAGGTTTTGTAAAATCATTGTTCCACTCTTTTCTGCTTCCAACAATCGTCTGAAGTCAGTAAATCCCCCCTTTGTACCATTTTGGAGTCCTGTCTCTTTTTCTGCTTCTTTCAATATGGCAGCCATTGCGAATGGCCACAGCTGTGTGGCAGCTATTATGTAATGCATATATTTTCAGCATGGTTTGCTCAAACAAGCTAGATAACTTTTTTTTTCCTCCTGGCTGATCTGGTTCCCTATACCTAACATCCTGGACTGATCACTTTTCACCCCATTCTGGGAGAAGTATACCAATGTGTGAAAATCTTTGATGAAGCATTCATGACAGATCATTCTCTGTAGCAAAAAATCCAGCTTGTACACCTAGTTGCTTCATATAGACTTAAGGTATAGTGAAATGAAGAGAACCCCAAGTGACACGTATAGAAAAACTAATGCAGAAGACAGTTTGCTCATAGCATACGCTTAAAACTGGCCATGTCTTCATCAGAGATACCCAGCAGAGATGAGGGTGAGATACTACCTTCATCAGGATCAGCCCTACCATTAGGCTAGGTGGGGCTGCCACCTCAGGAAGCAGATGTTGGGTGTCATGAAAAGGCAGGAAAATTGTTAGCTATTATTTTTTGTCAATTATTTTTCTGCCAGGAAGGAAAAGTACTTATTTGAATTTCTGCTTTAGGTACCAGAATAACTTGATTAATTTGTGCACATCTCACAAGTGGAGTGAGTGTCATTTGCTGCTCCGCTTCAGGCAGCAAAAGGCTTGGGGTTGGCCTTCAGTCATCACATTTGATTCTGAATTCCTCCTTCCCCTTTATTCATCTGTTTTAGATCTTTGTGGCTTGCTTCCTCTACATGTGAGAGGCACTGACGTTACTTTCTTGGGTTAAATAAAATGATGGATGCAATAGATCAGCAGACGCATAATGAACAGTGGAAGGGCTGGAATATTCAAGGAGCTGCTTGTATGTGAATTTGTCACAGCAGGCATTCAGTTCGCATCTTCTTTGTGCCAGGATAATAACCAGTTGAGCTTGGAAAGTTACTTTTAAAGGTAATTCATTCCCATTACAGGTTATGGTGTCCAAGAGGCTGTTCATTGTTGTTACACATTATAATAATTGTAAAAGTGACTCATTCTATTGCTTGCAATTTTTTCATCGCTCATTGTTACTTTGGGAGGAACAACTTTAGAACTGATAAGAAATTAGCCTCACCTCTGAAAAATTCCTGTCACCATGCCCCTGAAACTTACTTTTCTGCCAAAAACAATGCTTTAAAAATCCAAAAATGCCCTGAAATGGCCATATATCTCCCAAAATAACTCCTGAAAACTGATGTACCCCATGAAACTGCTTTAATGTGTCTGTAAAGGGGGGTCTTTTAAAAATAACTATAAATAACATTTCTCTGTACACCAATAAGGTAACTAGATATTACCTTTTGTTAGGGCTGTCAGAGGGAAAACTGGAAAGGGCTCCTTTTTTTTTTCCTTTTTTTTTAAGGTTGTGCAGAACAGAAAATTTCAGTAGGTGTTGTTTATCATCTGGTTGCGTGACAGGTAACATCTGCTGAAATTCCCCCTTCTACCCAGCCATTAAAGATACAGGAATCCTCTCCAATTTTCAATATGGCAACCCTAAAATTTCATTATGCTCCAAAAGGTAATTTGCTGGATCGAATTAAAGGCCCTATCACACTACATTGTTATAGCACTATTATTCTGCCTTAACTGCCATGGCATAATTCTGTAGAATTCTGGGGTTTGTAGTTTAGTGAGACTCAAGAGTGCTGTGGTTGAGAATACTAAATGTCCCTCCTTAAACTGCAAATCCCAGGATTTCATATGATGTTGCCATGGCAGTTAAAGTAAAATAATAGCATTTTAACTATGTAGTGTGATAGGGATCTAAAAGTCCTACGTAGTCCTGTCTTCTGTTTCCACAGTATCCAACTGGATGTCTCAATGAGTAGCTCACAAACAGGACGTGAAAAGTTATAGTGATGTTCTCCAGCAAGCAGAAGCACCCTCAAACCACTTCAAACAAATGAATGAGGATACATCTGTGGTAGATCATATTATTTACATGCAGAAGATCCCAAATTCAGCTTCTGGGAGTTCCAGTAAAAAGGGAGACTCAGGTAGCAGGTATTATGAAAGAGCTCTGTGTGACACCCTTGAAAGCCAGTCATAGGCATCTACTCTGTACTATGTTAGATGGACAAATCATTGGATGTGAAATAAGGATGCTTCCTATGAAAAACTTGTTCCTTTTCCTTTAAGTGAAAAGGATAAGTTTTTCTTTTAATACACTTTGATTAAAAGAAGACTGATTGAAGGTGCTTCTAGTTCCTTGTTTCGGAAATTTTCAGAACAAAGTTCAATCAGTAAAATGACTAAGACCCTAAACTATCCCATGAATCCCCAAATAAGGTTTTAACTACTACCTATTACATATATATCTGAGACTGGCGGACTGCCTCCCTCAAAATAAAAAGTAATTCTTTTCCACTAAAAACAGAACTATTGCATGCTGTATGAATTAATGCTGGTGGTAAGCTTTTAAAAAATAAGCTACTAGTAACTAACTTGAACAACATGATTAAAGGCAGGTTAGATCAGAGCCTGAGGACAAACAATTTTCTTTTGGAAATGATTCCATCCTTGTGGCTGCCAATTTACCATTCCTAGTTAAAAGCAAAATCTTCTGGTTCAGTGATGAGTGTAGGTGCATGAATCACACACATATACATTTGCTGGCCCCTTGGTGGTTCCTTTCTTGGCTTTCATCCACAAAATTTCACAAGTTCACACTTCCTCATAGATGAGCTGGTTTCAGGGGCCTTGCTCTCTCAAAGACCTCAAACAATTTCAACTCTGAATTGTCAGCAGCTTCCTCCCTGCAGTGTAGGACGATCAAGAGTTGGCATATAACAGAAAGAGTCAGATCAGACTTGCAGAGTTTTCTTATCTTTTTGACCTTCTCCAAAGCCTCTGCCCAAGGTGTCTCTGCATGAAAGCTATTTATGGTTCCCAATCTTCCTTTTGCTCACAGTACTACAGGTACATGAAGAGACATCATTTGGAATGACATCATTTGGAACAGCTACCACTTTGCAGTTTCCCATCTGTGGACTGTATCACCTCTGATTACTATCTGTCTTTCAGTTTTCCTCTACCTAGTGAATAAGAAGAGGATCCAAATGGAATGGACATTAGTGGCAGTGCCATACAGTTTGCAGGTCTACAATGAGAAGAATCAAATTCGTGCAGTTGTTAAAAGTATCAGATTCTAATCCTGGAAGACCCAAGTTCTTCAGATCCCCATGCAGCCCAGAAACTTGTTACACAACCTTGGGCTAGCTACACTCTATCTTCACCTTCCTTATATGGTTGTTATAGAGTAGGAATTCATACATGCCAGTAGAAATTGCCAATGGTTTGCATTTCAGTTGGATGGTGAATCCATTCTGCTTTTTTAGTCCAAATTTTAGAGAAACTATCATACTGCTGGAACCTCATCCTCCTAAAATGATTCAGCATCTTTGATACTTCCTTTAAAGTTCAGACTAAAACTGAGAGCAGGACTCAGTCCTAGTGGCTTGGAAAACATCAGCCACCCCTGTATGTCACTCTGAGTTTCTTGAGAAAAGTATTATATAAATGTAACAAATACATAAAATATGAAGTGACAGTATCCAAAACCTTTTTACAAACTTGACACAGAATTGTACTTACTGAGAGACATTTCTCAAACTTACTCCTTTTCATAGCAATAATTCAGTTCCTCTAGACACACTTTGGCTTCTCATTTCAACAGTTCACAATTTTCCAACCTGATCCTTCAATATGTGTTAGAGGGCTACCCATCACCCCAAACCAGTTCCTCCATTTGTCTCTTGGTTTGGGATTATGGCAGTTGGGCCTCAACATATCTGGAGGGCACCAGTTTGGAGAAAACTGCAAATAGTTCATTCAGTTCTCTTCCTCAACTTCATACGAACCTGTTCTTTGAACCGAGATATCCAGGTATCCAGCAGCAATCCCATCCTGGACTGGTGAAACTTCTGGGTTGTCTTTACAGCAATGAAAAGATCTTCAAAGAACAGACCTTTCCCAACAGTAGAATGATCTACATGGGCGGTGAGGGTTTTGTTTTCTGGCTCCATGTGACTATCATGGTCCATCACATCCATTAGGGCCATCTCCTGTTGTGTCCATCTACTGTGTGTTCCTCCTGCACGCCTTTGGAAAACAGCTGTTTCCTCCTGGATGCCATAATGCCTTGAGGTAAGCAGCACCACACATACAAGTAGGATAACTCCAGAGAAGGCCCGGACAAGACACCAGCGTATTGCTCTCATATTTGGATCCCACAAAGAGGAGACCAGAAGAGTGGTAGATCTTCTTTCCTACTTGTATAGTATAGATCTTCCACATGTAAAGAGGCAGTGGAAACTGGCAGAGTAACCTGGGAAAAAAAGTTCTCCCAGAATGTAAGAACAGGGGTCTTTGAGGTTCTTAAGCAAACAAAACACTCCCCCCGCCACACCGCCACAGTACATACACACTGCACCTCTCACACCTAAGGGTATGGGAAAGCCTCCAGGGTAAAGACACAGGAGCTAGGGAGACCTGATTTTCCAGATAGCAGAGGACAGGTGACAGACACCTTCCTAGTAACAAGTAAAGGGATCAGGCAGTCAGAACCCAAATGTCCAAAACACCACAATTGCGGGGTCCATTTGAAGTCAGCCCAAATAAGCAGACATTAGTCGAGGACCCATAGTCCATCCCAAGTAGTCAAAAAGCAGCGCTTCAGTTTCTAAGGAACTTGCAGAATGCAGAGCACTTGAAACTTAAGGCAGTTGATCTTCCAGGCTGTATAGCACTGATAAGAGAGAGAGCTGGTGCTGAAAAGGGTTTTCTCTGCTTTTCTCCAGTCTCCAGCCCCCTCCCTTTTCTTCTTCTTCACTGGGTAAAGGCTCCGCCCCGTCCCTTTTATGAGTACACAACAGAGCGAGGCAGGTCTTTCTTCTCTCTGGGGAAATCTCTCATCTACCAGTCATCTGCCTGCTTGCACTCCCAGCTGCTGCCCTCTGGCCAGCTTTGTCAAGCAGAGCAAAGTACCCTCGTTCTCCATTTAAAAGAGAAAAAAAAAACACTTCTCACTAATAAAAATCTCAGGGAGACTGTAAACAATGATTTCTCAGGTGGGCTTGCTCCTGTTCATGGGATCCTAACCAAGTGGTGCTGAATGAGGGGACCTGTGGCTTTGCCAGTGTTACTTGTGTGCAACTACCAGCAATCACAGAAAGCCTGGCAGTGGTTAGGAATGATGGACATTCTTGTAGCCCACCAGTATGGAGAAGACCACAATTTGGAATTTGTTTTGCTTAATCTGAAAAACTACAGTTGTGAGCAGACATGGTTAAAGGGGTAGAGTGGAATTTTTCTTTCTCCCCTCTTGCATTATAGAGCTTATCTGAAGCCATTTCCACCTTATACTGTTATAGTGCTATTCTTCCACTTTCAACATCCTGTGGAATTCTGGGCTTTGTAGTTTACTGAGGCCAAAAAGCTCTCTGGCTGAGAATTCTAAATGCCCCAGGACTCCCATATGATGTTGAAAATGGAATAATAGCCTTATAACAGCATAGTGTGGAAATGGCCCCAGTCTTTGAAAACAGAACCAAGATAGAATAGCTGATGAGGAATGAAGAACAGAAATGAGGCCTGTTCCATACACTGCTTTCCAGGTAACTTCACGTATTTTCACTAAGACAAAGAAAGAGCTTTGTGAAATTGGCTGTTTCATTCATCTTTAGGTGTGTATTGAAATCGAGCTTACCCAACCCAGTGCCTTCCAGATGCATTTGATCACAGTTTCCAACATTCCCTAACAAGGCACCCAAAACAGCTCTGTGGGTGCAAAAATATAATAAAGTACTGTAGTCCCATAGTTAGGTGTAGTGGTTTGACTATGTGACTACAGACACTGGAGACCAGAGTTTGATTCCCCACTTGGCCATGGAAACCCACTAGATGGCCTTGGATGTGTCACACACTCTCAGCCCCGAGAAAACCTTGTGATAGGTTCCCCTTAGGGTTGCCATAAGTTGGAAAGTACTTGAAAGCACACAATAACAACAAACTGTAGCCCTATGGCCCTGAAGGATGCATGGGACATTTTAATTTTAAACATATTTTAAAAAATAGAAACTGCTCCAGCAGAAGGCAGCAGATAACACAAATGACGGAAGGTAAATTAGGTGGTTCATAGCTCTGTCTTCCCCAGCACCTTCCTCTCATCACCCAGCATCTGCCACCTAGAGTGACTGCCTCACTCTGCCTAATGGTAGACCCCTCTCTCAGCCAGATGGCCTGTGCCCTGTTGAGTTGTTGCAGTGCTTTCAAATAGAAGAGCACTGCAATGACTGTGTTTTTATTGTTCAGCAATAGAAACAATCCTCTGGAATAAGGTTGAGGCTGGCAAGGGTAGAGAATGCTCGTAGCTAGGGATGACTGTTCCGTCAATGCAAATCCTGAGTGTTTTGTCCTTGCAAGGAAAAATAATTACAGCAGCTTTCTCCCCACTGTGGAAGAAAATGAACGTCCCTCTGCAGTATTCTTCCCAAATTTGAATGCCCCAAATTTTTTAGAGGAATTATTCTGGGGAGGAAAACATGAGATTTGGGACAAAGAAAAACTTGTCTTCTGTACGGGAAATGGGTTTCCTGCACACATACAAAAACGGGGGGGGGGTGCAGAAAATAGGTTTCATGTTCAGGAACATGTTTTCTGTGCAAGACATCCATCTTCCATGCATGAAATAGGGTTGTGTGTGTTTTATTTTTTACACAAAAAGTCTTCCATGTTTTTCTCCACAGAATAATTCCTATGCAGTGCTTTCAAGAAACCTGAATACCACCCAAAAAAAACAAAAACACCACAGAATTCTCATTGGTCTACTGTTCTTTCAGATAAGATTTCCTGACAGTTGGTCCTGGTTTTGAAATAGTAATCAATAATTAGGAATATTCTTTACATCCAACTCATGCCAGCTAAACCCACATATGCATATATATGCAAGTACATGATATTCTTCCACTTTTTGCATGTGGGCTTTACAGTTTTGTTGCTGCAAACAGAGAAACCCCCATGTTTGAGCAGTGAAAGCAATCACGTTCACTCCCTCCCTCATCCGCTTGTTCTTGAAGAACTTCCCATAAGGGACAATCTTTCATTCCAAGTAGATCACACTGCTCTGCATTTTTATGCACATCCCTCTCTTTGTTATATGCTTTGATGAGCAGTGACCTAATTAAAAAACGTTGCCTTTTAGAATATTATCAATGGCATCTCAAAGGGAAGATACATGCAGTTTGTCATTTGACCTAGATTCTTAGATTCCCATTCAGCTTTCAAATCCCTTTTGGCTTTCCCAGCTGCTTTAGGGCCAAACTGTGCAATTGTATCCATCCATCAACTTGGGATGATATCTGCCTGCTACTTCTGCCTCCCCCCACCACCATATTGCCTATTGGTGAGATACATTTTCTCCAATCCTGCAAGAATTTTGCTTTAACCTCGCCAAGTGTATGTAACAGAGCTTACCCAAAAGACATACAGTGAAAAAGTTACTCATTAAATCAAACAACTGTTGCCTATCCTTCGATGGTGGCTATTGCTAGTCCAGTGTAGAAACACCAAGACCAGTCATATGCAGATAGGTTGGACAGGGCTTTTTTATTTCATTATTTAATTAATAAACTGTTTAACGACTGTGAACTGTGAGCCACTTAATGTGGGATCCACTGAGCAAAGGGTCACACCTTGATCTTCTCAGCCACCCTGGCAAATCATCTGAGCCTAGGGAGAATTCATAATGTGGGTTAGAGTCATAGAATCATACGCCATTTCCATACCGGGCTTCTGAAATGGTGCAGAGCGACCTCTCACGGAGGTCTTCTACACCATAGAGTGGACTGGCATGGACTACTTTTTGTAGTTGCACACCAGAATCCACTCAGGAGCGGCCAGAACTAGAAACGCTGCGTGTTTTTCAAAAACCTCTTTTTCGAGGTTTTTAAAAAGCACGGAGTGTGCAGCCCCGCACCGCTCCGTCGCCCGGATCCAAAGTGGATTTGCAGGCGTGCGCAAGTGCGTGCCTGCAGATCTGCCGGGGGCGGGCTTCCGGCTGGCGAGCTTCTCCGGTTGGTGGAGAGCCTCCACCAACCGGAAGCCGCCATTTGGGACGCCGGAGGACTGCGGAGCAGCGAGCTCGCGCTGCTCCACGTGGCGACGGACTTACCCGGTCTGAGGTAAGCTCCGTTTTTGGGTGTTTTCCCCCGTTCCCCCCCCCGACATGTGAAAAGGGCCACAGAATCATAGAAATGGTAGAAAACCCAAGGGCCATCCTGTCCAACCCCCTGCCACATAAGAACACACAGTTAAAGCATTCCCCCCAGGTGGTTGTCTAGCCTCTGTTTAAAAACCTCCAAAGGAGACTCCACTGCACTCCAAGTCTCCTTTGTCGATCTGCTCCTGCCATCAGGAAGTTCTTCCTAATGTGTAGGTGGAATCTCTTTTTCTGTAGTTTGAAGCCATTGCTCTGGGTCCTTACTGCTGGAGCAACAGAAAACAAGTTTGCTCCATCCTCCATATGATATCCCTTCAAATATTTAAACATAGTGATCATGTCACCTCTTAACCTTCTCTTCATCAGGCTAAACATAACCAGCTAACTAAGCAGTACCTCATACGGCATGGTGTCCAGGCCTTTCACCATTTTGGTCACCCTCTTCTGGACATGTTCCAGCTTGTCAGTATCCTTCTTGAATTGTGGTGCCAGAACTGGAGACAGTATTCTAGGTGAGGTCTGACCAAAGCAGAACAGAGTGGTACTATTACTTCCTTTGACCTAGACATTATACTCCTATTGATGCAGTACACTGGCTTTTTTTGGCTCCCTCATCACACCTGGCCAACCAACTCGTGGAAGACTAATCCAACAAGCTCCTTTGCAGTCCTATGACTTATAATGAGGTTGCCCCCTCAGGCCAGGCCCAAAGATAGTCTCTTCCCCCACCCTCCTGGGCCTGAGACTTAAAGGGGCAAATCCAGAGACCTCCCCTTCAACTATTCAATGGCAACAAGTGTTCCACAAAATTCCTCTCCTCCCCTAGTACCTGTTAAGTGACCACCTATCTAAACAGATCACTCAATCTCCAAATCTCCAAATTTGGAATAGGCAAAAAAAAAAAAAGTCTGGGATAGACAAAAAAAAATGGAAAGAGGAGGGGATTCCTACCTGGCCCAAGGCAACCAGCTGAAGCTCACACATTCTGAGGTGGGCAAGGGGGCCAAGCATCAGCAGCAAAAGAGGAAGTAGAAAGGGATGCAGAGGTTTATAAGCCCTCTGCTCCTGTCCCCCACCCCACAAAGCCCTATGCCATCTATGAGATCTAGCCTCTTGTCCACAGAGCCAGCAAAGGTAGTCCCTACCCGCAATGTACATGCTGTGAGGAGCTGGACCAGAGCAGTTCCATGTCAGCCAGGCAATAAATCCACTCTGGGTTTTAGTTTGATATTTAAAAGAGGTATCCATTCCTGGGGAACACAGTTCAGCACCATAGAGCTTTCCTTTACAGTTCATGTCAGGGATTCCAGGCAGGGAACCCTGGAAAAATGATCAGCCCACTGCAAAGATGTTGCATCATTCCCCAGCTGTGGGTAATTGCAAGGCTGCATAAGAAACGGGTCGTGTGCAGATGGTAGAGGAAGGTGTGCAAACCTCTATCTGATTGGTTGTAGATATGTATATAACAAGGCAACGCCAGTATGTATTTGTCTGTTGACCAAACCTGGTGCCTGGCGCAAGCTTTTTGTCCGTCTGTCCTATGTTTTGTATATAACGGAACTTTGCTGCAAGATAAAGTGCCTCCTGTTTTGGAAGAAACTCCTCCGTGTGTGAGTATCCTTACTGGGGAACAAGGCTGCTGCTGTTGGCTTGCTGAACTCTGGTTTTTCCGCTGCGTTTCCGTGGGGCTGAAACTCCTATCATCCCCAACATTGGTTATGGGCCCAGGCCCAGAGTGCACAGCATCCACAGCGCACCTGTAGTTGTTTTTCCCCCTGGATACTGGGACTGTTTTTGACTGTTTGCCTGGCTCTCCGGTGCTTCGGGAGTCTGTGTTTTGGCAGAGAGATAGCTAATCTTCAGTCCGGAGCTCACCAAGGTCACTGCGGCCAGCTGCTTTGTTTGTTGAATTTTCCTTACAAAGGCGGCAGCATGGCTGAGGGAGGTTATCTGTGTTTTGAACAGTTGACCGATGCTAATTATCAAAGCTGGCAAATTTATGTGAGAGCCGCTTTGACGAAGGAAAACTTGTGGCACGTTTTGGAAAATGAGGGACAGCCCCCAGAAGGAGCAACTGCTGCTCAAATAGCAGTGTTCAGGGTTGCTGACGAAAAAGCCAAAGCAGTTATTTTGCTTACTTTAAGTCCTTCCCAGTTGGTTCACGCTGCTGCTGTGGATACAGCATATCAGCTCTGGGAGGCTCTGAAGCGTGTGCATCAATCTTCCTCGTGTTTGTCCAAAATGCTATGGACGAAAAAACTGTATAACACAAAGTTATGTCACGGAAGCTGTGTAAGAGAGCACCTCATGCTGATGAAACAGTTATTTCAAGAGGCAGCCAACAGAGGGATAAATATCCCAGACATGCAGAAAAGTTTTATTCTGCTGGGAAGCCTCACTAAGGAGTGGGACTTTTTGATGTACAGCCTGCAGGGTGTGCGTGAGGAAGAGCTGACTGTAGACTTGGTAGACGGGAGGATTTTGGAGGAAGTCCAACGTAAGCAGTTCGATTCCAGACTGCAGTCGGAGGGGAGAATAGCCAGTCGCCAGTAGGGAGAGGCAGCTCCCAAGGAGGCATCTGACCTGGAAGAAGGAGCAGTGTGTAGCTTTGCCAGACGCTGCTACAGATGTAAGAGAGTCGGCCATCTCCAGAAGGACAGCAGAATGCCAGCGCCAAGCAGAGGGAAGAAGACAGCCCAGAAGCGGAGGGGCGTGTTGTCACAGGCTGAAGGCCATGTGTTTGTGGCAAAAGAACAGTCTGAGAGTGCAACTCACCACATGGTGAACAATTTAAAGCTGTTGAATGATGTTACAAATGCAAATATAACAGCAATTTCCCTTGCAGATGGGGCACCAAGCAAGGTGCAGAAGATGGGTACTGCGTATGTGCCATGTTTTGGGAAATCGTTCAATAATGTATTGTGCATGACAAATTTGCAGAACTGTATTTTGAGTGTCTCCCAACTGGCCAGTGAGGGTTACAAAGTGGTGTTTGAAGGGGAGAAATGTATAATTACTGCAAATGGTGTTTTTTGTGCAAAAGGGGTGAAAAAGCAGGGGTTGTACCACATGTTGCCCAAAGGAAAAGTGGCAAACGTTAACCCTTTGTGTAACAAACCTCTACATGATAAGTGTGTACATTATCTCCACAGAGTGATGGGGCATGTCAGTTACAAAAGTTTGCAGGAGTTGGCAAAGGAATGCCCTGGGTTACAAGTCAGAAATTGCCCTAAGTTTCTAGATTGCTCTGTATGCAAAAAGGTTAAGGTAAAGGCTTATCCCATTGCCAAGAAAAGCAAGTGTGTCACCCAACATCCTTTTGAGGTTGTACATGCAGATTTGGCTGGGCCATTCAAGCCAACTGAAGGGCAAAATAGGTATGTCCTGGTAATTGTAGACAGACACACCAGGTACTCCTATGTCTATCTGCTGAAAGAGAAAAGCCAAGCAGCTGAAAAGTTCCAAGAGTGGGTGAATGCTGTTGAGAGGGAATTTCCTTACAAAGTGACCAGTCTTGTATCAGACAGAGGGGGAGAATTCCTGTCTAATAGCCTGCAAGCCTGGATGCGTAAGAAAGGCATAAAGCATAAAACCACCAACCCCGCATCTCCCAGGGAGGATGGTCTTGCAGAAAGAAGAATTGGGCTGTTAAAACAAATGAAGGACTGTATGATGGAGGATGCCCAAGCCCCAGCAGGACTTTGGGGAGAAGCAATAGTGACAGCAAACTACCACTTAAACAGGATGTAGAGTTCAAGTGTGAAGCAAACTCTATATTACCTATTGTATGGTAGAGCGCCAAACCTGCAGCATCTACGTGTTTGGGGTCAGTTTGCTAGTGTGTATGTTCCCCCAAGTTTCAGAAAGGCTGGAGAGGAGAAATCTGGACAATTACGCTTTGTGGGATATGAAGGTAACAAATATAGATTTCTACATCATGCTGGCAAAATAGTGTATTCTAGGAGTGCAAACTTCGAAATCCATTCAGGATGGGACAGACTGCACTGTAACCAAGAGGTCTTGATTCCCCTGGGTAAAAGTGTGAAGAGACTGCACTGTAATCAAGAGGTTTTGATTCCCCTGGGTAAAAGTGACAAGAGTGTTCCTGAGAATGGAGGGGCAGTGATGTCTGATGAGGAAAAGGACAGTGTCCTGGATACACTTGAAAGCTCTGAAGATGGAGGGGCGGTGATGGCTGATGATGAAGAAGAAAGTACTGAGGAGGAGAAACCAAAAGTCTCACTCGACGTCACACCAAAGAGTTCAACACTGCCACTTAGTGCTGAACCTGCATTTACGGTCAAGAAAGAGCCTCGCACTGAGGTCAGCACTAGTTCCAGCAGTGGTTCCAGTGAAACTGGGTCAGGAAGTACCCAACTTGCTGAGTCAGGACGTAAAGTTATGCTTATCCCTAAAAGGTCAGGAGGAGGGTATTTTGCTGTCCCGTGTGACTGAGGCAGAAATTTTGAGTGTAGGACTACATTGGGGTATGGTATTTGAAAAACAATATCGTGGATTTGCTTACAAAGGCCCTTCCAGTAGTAGGCCATGAGAAGTTGGCAGGTAAACTGGGCCTTGCCACCAGGGTGTAAGGTGGAAGACGAGTTGTACCCTTGAATGTATGTACTGTATGTATTATGTAACATGTATTGTATGACATGTATGGATTATGAAAATGTCCTACACAGTGGCCTGACCATTTTGGAGGGGATTGTCAGGGATTCAGAGCAGGGAACCCTGGGAAAATGATCAGCCCACTGCAAAGATGTTGCACCATGCCCCAGCTGTGGGTAAGTGCAAGGCTGCATAAGAAACTGGGGTCGTGTGCAGATGGTAGAGGAAGGTGTGCAAACCTCTACCTGATTGGTTGTAGATATGTATATAACAAGGCAATGCCAGTATGTATTTGTCTGTTGACCAAACCTGGTGCCTGGCGCAAGCTTTTGTCCGTCTGTCTTATGTTTTGTATATAACGGAACTTTGCTGCAAGATAAAGTGCCTCCTGTTTTGGAAGAAACTCCTCTGTGTGTGAGTATCCTTACTGGGGAATAAGGCTGCTGCTGTTGGCTTGCTGAACTCTGGTTTTTCCGCTGCGTTTCCGTGGGGCTGAAACTCCTATCATCCCCAACAGTTCAGACTAAAACCCAGAGCAGGTTTATAGCCTTTTTTGTCATTCTTAGATTTTTTTTTTCTCACAGTCAGAACCAATTTGGAAGACAATTGCTGGGGAACTTCCTACGTTCAACCTTTTCTGAAGCTCACTTCTGTCACTTTTCATAAATCTGCTGGGATGCTCTTCATTTACATATTATTTGCCAGTCAGCAGGCATTTCTATATACCTGTTTTCCTCTCATTCCTCCAGGGATCAGTGGCAGCTCCTCCCTCCTGCTCATTCTGGCTGAGTAGATGAATGGCCCAGCTGGATGGAGGAGGGATGCTGGTGTCCACTGTGTGGAAAACTATTTCACAGGTGCATTCACACAAATGCTACACAGTCTCCAAAATTAGTTCTAACAGTGACAAGTGGCGGCTCCCATTTCAATATAGTGAACATGTTCTGGGTTTTAGTTCAGACTTTACATGGGTCGTTGTTGTTGTTCTTGTTCTTGTTGCTGTTGTGTGCCTTCAAGTCACTTCTGACTGACGACAATCCTAAGGTGAACCTATCAAAGGGTTTTCTGGAGCTGAGAGTGTGTGACTCACCCAAGGTCACCCAGTGGGTTTCCATGGCTGAGCAGAAAATCAAACACTGGTCCCAACCCTATTTCCCCAATAGTTACTTAAAACTTCAGATCTAAACTCAGAGTAGATTCATCACCCCACAGACATGGAAACTACCAGCTGCCCATGAGATGTATTATATATTCCAGGGGTGAACAAAGTCCAACCCGCAGTCCACATATGGCTCTTCAAGGTGTTTTTGTGGCCCTTGGGGTTCAAAATGCCCCCTGAATGGTCCTAGTTGCCTTCTGGGAGGCACTGGATCTTTGAATCTTCCTTGGGGCATTTAAAGCTTAAGAGAGGCCTTTGTGAAAGCAGGAAGTAAACACTAAGCTCTTCTTTAAAAGGGCCTCTCCTGGGCCTAAAAATGGGGGATGAGGACCCTAACACATGGCAAAAATGCCTCCCACACTGCCAATTTGGGGGCAAAAATTGATTCTTCTTGTAGAGGAGGTACAGTAGGAGGGCTACAGCCCTCCAAGATCTCCGAAGGGGGTGCTAGTGTGGCCTCCTAGATTCCCACATTTGCCACCCCAATATTGTCTACACTGTGTGCTAAATTAACCATGATATAGGAGATCTGCAACCATCTAGTTCAGTGGTGGGCAACCTGTTGACCCCATGAGTCACACTGGCTGCCTATCAGCTACCAAACCTCCAGACCAGAATAGATAGCAAAATGTCTTCACCTATCCTTCCCTTGAAGAGCCAGCATGGTGTGGAGGTTTGAATATTGGACTCAGTCTGAGCCTTTGAAATGCTCTTCTTCTCACAGTCTGAGAAGCAAAGACTGTATTTACTCTTCAATATCTATTGAAAACAATACAGATTGGTGGCTCTGGGGTCAGCGGTTTGGTGAATCTGCTCTGGCTATTATTCTGACTTTTAAGGGAGCTATTCAAAGTGCTGAACCTGTTTTAAGGATAGGGTTTGGCACTTTGGATAGCTCTTTTAACGTTCAGACTAAAACTATGGCAGATTCGTCACCCAACCAACATTGGAGCCAGCACCCTACCAGCACCCAATCTGAGAATATACCTGCTTGCTCACAGCTTCCTAAGATGGTAATAATTGCTCTGTTTTTGTATTATAACTGACATGCTTTAAATCAGTGGTTCTTAACTTGGGGTCTGTGGACACCTGGGGCTCAGCAGAGCCCTCATAGGAGGTCTGTGAAGCCCTGCTGCTGGACACCATCAGCAGTGGCAGCAACAGGGAGGTGGCAGTTGTGGGTGCGGATGCTGAAACCACTCCCTCATTTGCAAATGAGGGAGCAGTTTGGGCATGCACACATGCCTGTCACTAGGTCTCTCTGTGTCCACACCCCCTGCTCTCGCATCTCTGACAAAAGGGACATAGCAGCAGGCATGTATGCATGCCCAAATTATGACTCTGGAGACCACGGTTTGAATCCCCACTCAGCCATGGAAACTCACTGGATGACCTCAGACAAGTCATATTCTCTCAGCCTCAGAGCAACACAAAGGCAACAAATCTTGCCAAGAAAACCCCCATGATAGGTTTGCCTTAGGGCTGCCATAAGTCAGTTTTCAAAGGTGAGAGACTTGATGACTAGAAAGAACCTCCCCCTGTCAGCCGCACTTCGTTGTTGTGTGCCTTCGTATCTCTTCTGACTTATGGCAACCCTAAGGTGAACCTAACACAGGGTTTTCTTGGTAAGATTTTTTCAGAGGGGATTTGCCTTTGCCTTCCCCTGAGGCTGAGACAGTGTGACTTGCCCAGGTGTTTGAAGAGGAATTTGAATCCTCATCTCCAAAAGCTATACATAAATAAATAAATAAATAAATAAATATTTGATATTTAGTTATACTAAACATTCATACACATATACACACCTCTGGTACTCAAAGTAATGTAAATGGGGAGGACAGTGCACAGGGACTACAAACTACCAGATGGGAATTAGAAACTCTCCAGATGGATTGCAGACTTGTTAGTTGTTTGGGAACCTGGGAACTGGGTGGCCAGTGGATCTCTTGTTAAGGAGGGGAGGCAGCACACTCACTCTGTTCTACTGCTGCTCCTCCTGCATCTACTTTGGGTTCTGTGGGAGCTGTCCTGGTGCTGAATCTCTTTCCTGAAGGCTCTTGTACAACCTGGAGCTGTTGTGGGAGAAGCAGGAAGAGTTGCTGCCTCCATAACAATGAATCAGGTCTCTCCTAGCTGGCAGGAGTATAATTTTGGTTTGGAAAGGAGGTTTGTAGGGGCACTTACCCCAGCCCCCATCAGTCCATCAAATAGCTGTTGTTGTTGTTGTTGTTGTGTGTCTTCAAGCCATTTCCAATTTGCAGTGACCCTAAGGTGAACCTATCACAGGGTTTTCTGGGGCTGTGTGTGTGTCACACCCAAGGTCACCCAGTGGGTTTCCATGGCAGAATGCAGAATAGAACCCTGGACTCCAGGGTTATCATCCAGTACACCAAACTGCATTTCACCAAAATTGAGGAAACTGGGAGCATGAGCCTATGAGTGGCGGCGGCGGCGGCTGCCCACTGTCCACGTTTGCAGCAAACAAACATTTGACTTTTGTGTCACAAGTGGCAGCATGTCTATTTTTGCTCCTGTATGGAGGTCTTTAAGACAACCAAGACATTATAGTGGTTTGGGTGTTCGACTAGGCCTCTGGGAGACCAGGATTCAAATCTCTGTTCAGCCATTGAAACCCACTGGATGACCCTGGGCAAGTTATATTCTCTGAGACTAAGAAGAAGGTAATAGCACACTTCCTCTGAATAAATCTGGCCAGAAAAAAAAATCTATGATAGGGTTACCATAAGTCAGAGTCAAGTTAAAGGCACTTGGGAAAAAAAAAACACACACATGGAAATCTTTATGAGCAGTGAGCATTCTGTCTTGTAGATTGTGTGAGATCATGTTCAAACATGTAATCTTCCAAACTTGGTGGAGGCTAATATCATATGTGAAGTGGACCACAGATGCAAACACACACCTTTGGGGGTAGAACAAGGGAGAACAGGCTCCCTTTTCTTTCCTATCTTCTGCATCCCCAACTCTTAAAAATGATTGCTGTAAAATCTACCGAGTGTAGCTGCTCAACTTCTCATGATGGACAAGCTCCCAGTATTAAGACAGAGAAAGACATGAAAAAGTACACCAGGAATGTGGCTGCTCATATTTTTCCGTGGTGAGGTTAACTACTATCATTTTCTGAGCAACAGGGAACAATATAGGCTTGTCTGTAATGGCCACAGTCAAAATTTCCAGCTACTGTGAAAGGCATAATTTGGCCCAACATGGACTGTTGAATAGCTTATGTGGCCTAATTATTAAGTCAGTTCTTCTTCTGCCTACAACCAGCCCAATGTTTTGATTCCTGAGGTGAAATAGTAAATAGCACCCCATCCCTTCCCTATCAAGGTGCATATAATCCAAGGCTGATCAAATTATTTTGACATCTGAAGGAGAAAATCCCATAAGTACCTCTTTCTAGGGTGGTAGTGATGGTGGTGAAGGTTATGATGATTTAAAAGTAATTTTGTGCTTCTTCTTTTAGGATGTCCAAAACCAGCTGCCTGAAACTGTCACCTCATCCTGCCCAATGGTGGGGACAGACTTACAGCTTATGAAACGAATTTTTCTAAAGTTGCCAAAACTCATAATGTAGTAGTGTGCCCTTCAATGACTTCTAAGATTCACTCAACTACTGGAACTTAGCAATCAACTTCTAGTTAAGTTAATACAAGTGTATCTAAGCCAGCAAAGCTTCTGATAAAAAAGCTCCTTTTTACAAAGTCTTTTTATGGAATCCAGTCCAGCCCCCCTCCCTTTCCTTGTCTTCTGTCTAGCTGGCAGTTTTCTTACACCATTGGTATAAGGGAGGATGGTGAAGGAGGGATGGAGAAAGACAGACTTCAGTGTTGGGTTGCAGTAGCATGTCCGCAGTAAACAATACAATAAAGTTTGATCTGATCTACTGTAGCTCTGTGTGCTTATGTGCAATGGGCAACATAAACAGTTGCCTCCAGAACATGCACTGAGCATGTGCAATAAGAAAAACTGAAAGAAAAGGGGAAAGCCAATTAGCCTGCCTCATCAGCTCCTGTTCCATGTTGAAAAAGCATATAAGTTTTCCACCAAAATGGAAATCATAAGAAAAGTGAAGGCTTTTGAACGGAAAAAAAAGTCACCCCAGGATGCATTTTGGAGAAATTTCAAGTGATTGCTACAAGATTCAAAATGTTTTTGTTTACTTATGCAAGGATTAACCTGGCTTGGCCATTTCATTTCACATGTGCATAGCACTAGTTTTGAATAACAATTTTTGCTGAAAGATGTCGAACTGCTCTTCTTTTTGTGGTGTAGGAAACTGTTCCCTATATATTTTTACCTCTGGTACCAAAGTTTCTGCTGAAGAAGTAAAGCTTAGGAACGCATCTTCTTTGTTAACTGAGGTATACCTATATACCAAGTCTACCATGAGCTTCCACATAAAAGGGAATTGTATTTCAGAGCTGAAAGCACACTGTGATTCATAGGAGCACATGCGAAGCCCAAAATTTGATAGTGGGTGCCTCACAGAATTTCCTGAATTTCTTAGCTTCCCATTTGTCAAGTTTTCAACTCAAGTTTTCAGCCCTCGTTGCAGCAAAGTATACTTGGAAAAAATGTGTGGACAATATCTGTTGACCTTTCATAAATCAGAATGGTGGCTAAATATAATTTCTGTGAGCTGCAGGCAGCAGACATTCCTGCCTCACTGTTTGCTTCCCTTCATAATAAGTGAGAACAACAACAGAATAAATTATGCAAAAGCGTAAATGCTGTAAATCATGCAGAAACAAGAGACATTATGCAAATTTATTCAATTTGCATAATTCATATAGGTTGCAGAATTTATCATTTCTTGGTACAGAGTTAAGATCACCTAGACCCAGATCCATTTGTGTGGGGAGCACGGTGAGTGGGAGAACTATGCATAAGCCTCAGAGTTTCAAAAACAAGTCTTTTAGACTACAGCACCCAGTATCTCCAGCCAGCATCTACCTTGTGCTAGCTGGGAAATTGTGGAATTCGTAGTCTGAAAAGAAATTTTCAGGCTTTGATAACCTTCCTCACACTTCTGCCTTTCTCTCAAATCAAGAGGCTATAATTGTTCCAGTAAAATACTCATATTTTAGATACATCTGAGCCTTTGCCTCTTCCAAAAACACTGCATTCTATCCCCCTGAGATGTCTACAAGAACTCCAAGCAGCTTCCTGTCTTTTTGGTGCTCCCCAGATATTTTGAGATATATAGAGAGAGATTTCCTTTGAACATATGCACATTCTGACTTATTGAAAACACAGTGCCTGAGGCTCTGAGATGCTAAGGTGTTTGGTGTGTTAGAACCTTCCTGGGCTAATTAACTTCATGTTTACAAACAAATGACCAAGTTGGGAGCCCAAAAGGATTCATCCTTGGGGCATGCTCTATCAGCACAAACCAACTCCCCCAGGCTTCACTTAATGGCAAAGGAAGCCCCCGAGTGATGTAGAAAGAACACCCAAATGTGATTAAATGACAACCCTCAGCTTTGCTGTAGGAAATTCTTCCTCAATTTGGACAGCAGGGCAGGGTGTCCCTTCCCTGCCTCCTCCTGTGGCATTTGTAGATGTTGTTTGCTTCAGAATGGGCTCACAGCCAGTAGTCCATCCAAGTCTGGTCTCAGTAGAGATAATGTAGTACATCTGCTCAAAGTTTGATTTACAAAGAATGAGTCTCCTGGCAGGGCCATTTGTTGCACTGTTCTTTATTGATTGTACAGTGCTTGGCTATTTAGGAGCTTAATAAATTATTATTCTATTACTCTCCCTGCATACAATCTTTGGACTCTTCATACTCACTGCTGCAGTTCATATACTCCTGGCCTGACCACACCAGGTATAGGCACACTATGGTTCTCCAGATATTGTTGAATTATAGCTCCCACTGGCTATGCTGACTGGGACTACTAGGAGCAGCAATTTAACAACATCTGGAGGGCACCATGCTTCCCAACCCTGACCCAGACTTTCATATCCACAAGTGCCATGAAGCACTTTTATGTAGAACTTGGAGCAGGGATGGAGAAACGTTGGCACTTCTCATCCTTTTATGGACTTCAACTCCCATAATCCCTTACCATAGGTTATATTGGGTGTGGCTGATAGAAATTGAAATCTGAAATTCCCGGCGAGTGACAGATTCCCCACCTTGTATCTTGGTGATCGTTTGGCTTTGGTAACCTACAGAAATTGGAACTTCCAATCTCCTTACAGGAGTGGTGGGACATAGTCTTGTAGTCAGACTGACCCAGAATTGCACCATTTACTGACTGACATGCAGACAGAGCAGAGGCTGGTGCAGTGACTCTGCTCTGTGTTTTATTCTAGATTTTAAAGTGTGTTCGAAGTGGATGTCATTCCAAATTTGAAAAGAGTTATCCAGCCTATAGAACCTATCTGGTGGAAGGAGGTCAGCACCTTGGATAGCTCTTTGAAGACTGGCATAACACCCAGCGTGAATTCAACAGACCCTGACATGAAAGCTGCTAGCAAACTCTGGCACATGATGCCTGCTTTTGAATTGTAGAGGGCTTACGTGGCCTGGGGCCTCTGCATCTCTGCACTCAAATCTCACTCCATTTTACACACTTCTGAAGAGGACCTTTTAGCAGCAGTAGAGCTCAATCAGTTGAAACTCATGGATCTTATATCCCTCACACACACCCTTTAGGAATGGGCAACATCTGACTCACAGGTCACATGCCAGCTATTTTGCAAGTGGGAAGAAGCATCCCCCAAAACCATCCTGCCCAAATTCAGCAGCAAATGGCACTACCAAATGTTCACAGCAAAGTGAGACAAAGCCAGCAAAGCAAATAGAAGATCTTGATTCTAAATAGTTTTTACCTTACCTGTTAAAAAAAGGCAGTACTAAAATGTGTGGTTATGTGGTTATGACATGTCCTGAGAAGGTATGAGTGGGAAATTGACTCCAAACCTACAAAATTCACCCATTCTTGATTTAGACACTATCATGTGTTGCTTCAAACAGCATATTGCCAGCCCTGCTGCATTAAGGGGTTCCGCTCATCCATTTTGTTGAGTAGGCCCTCGACATCTGCCCTCAAGTCTTGCTCTGACAGCACCACTGTTGCCTAATAGTCCCCTTGCCATAATCCATGAGCTGAGTTTCGCTGAAAGTGGAAGGAGCAGGACCTTTTTTGCTATAATTCTAACATTCTGGGATTCATCTGTCAGAGTGCAAACCTGGTGAATTTGAAAAGATCTGTTTAGCTGCCATTCCTTTCTCATGAGGCTTTTAAGGGTCTTGTTTTACGAATCAACAGGCTGCTTTGGTGTTTACACAGAATGCATTCTGAGTCAGTGCAGAGATTTTATTAAACTCATTCTTACTTGTACTCCTACCACTGAGTTCCCTTTAACAGGAAAAAGAAAAGGGATATGCATTTTTAAATAAATGAGAAAATAAAATTTAAGTGCTGCTTTCAATCAGTCTATGAAGGCACCAAGGATGAGAAATCTGGGCTGGCCAAGTTCACTCCTCTCCCAGAATGCTGTATCCCAATATAGCATGGCATCCTGGGCCTATTAAACAGCCTGGTCATATCCCTAGAATGCCAATGCAAGAAAGAAGAGTGAAGTGTTACAGCTCACTGTGCAAATGTCAGTCCCTTGATCTTCTATGCAGATTGCCCATATCACTTAGTCCAGTTCTAAATCCTGAACTAAATTTCAACTAGAGTCATAGCAGAGAAGAATGACAGTTAGCTGCCCTTATACTAACTCAGGCTGTTCATCTGTTTAGCCCTGTACTATCTGCTCTGACCAGCCTTTTCTAAAAACTAGTGATGCCAAAGATTATATGGGGGAAACTTTTGTATTCAAAGCATGTGCATGATCACTGAGCTATGGCCTCTCTCCATTAATAAGCTTTCCTCCTGGGTAAAATTTTGCTGTCCCAGCACCAAAATTCAACACTGTTGGGCTATTGACAGAATTTGAAGATGCAAACCCAGGAAGGAAGGAAGGAAGGAAGGAAGGAAGGAAGGAAGGAAGGAAGGAAGGAAGGAAGGAAGGAAGGAAGGACGGAAGGACGGACGGAAGGACGGAGGGAGGGAGGGAGGGAGGGAGGGAGGGAGGGAGGGAGGGAGGGACTGCCTTGGCCTTCTACTCTCTTCCCTTCAGTCACTTTGCAGGAAAAACATCAGAAACAATAGGCATTTAAGCTAAATACAGAACGGGGTCTCTCTAATTTTTACAGTTCATAAGGGGACCTTCTTACACCTGGAAACTTTGACTATCCTAACTTAGTATTTCTTCTGAATATTTAACTATAGTGTTTCAGCTCTGGGGGCTGAAACTACCTCATCAGAAACTACCTCATACCAAGATAGACTATTCTTCCATCTAGTCCAGTATTATAAGGACCGGGTAGTATGCCCTGTCACTCTGGGTCTTCAAGCAAGGTTCTCTCCTACCTGAAGGTGCCAGGGCTGAATCTGAGATCTTTTGTGAGCAAAGTACGTGCTCTTACCAAACAGCCCTTCTCCTGCTTTAAACAGCTCATTATATGAAGTCTACAAGGTATTTACAACCATTAATAAGTGCCTGCAGACTCAAATGGCATTCCTCTGCTAAACAACCCATGACTATCCTTGCTTTTTGGCAGATCAAATTAACCCATGAGGTTAATATTTATCCAAAACGCCTCTGTCCAGTCCTCATCCACACAGAGAACTAAGCTACTGAACCTAGAGGAACGGGGTAAGTAGCAGAAAACTAGAAGCTTCCTCTGTGTGTGAGTCCTGGAAGAAACTAGGAATCAGAAACAGGTACTGAAACCAACTTAGGAAAGAGAAGCAAGCTGGTGTGACTCTTACTCAAGTGAATGCCAGCATTACACTTCCTCGATTCCCTTAGGTTCAGCTGAGACAGGTTTTTGTAAAGTGATCTCTTACTAGCACATCACTGCTATCTGCTTCAGCCATCCATTTCATCTACAAAACAGACTTCAGCTATTCATACTAGTGAGCCAAGCCTTTGCAGCAGGACATTTTAAAGGTTGTCCACTCAGACTCATTTATCCCCACTTCAATGTGGGGCAGTTCTATTATCACCATACTTGGCCATAACAATGTTAAAAGTACCAATACAAATTAAAAACTCTCTCTCTCTCTCTCTCTCTCTCTCTCATACACACACACTCAAGCTAAAAAGGTAATACAACCTGCATATCAAAAAACTCAGTCTTTAAAACATTGTATCATGCAGGAAGACAGGACAGTCCCAGCATACATACCCTCTTTCAGTGGCAAACAAAACAAGTAGATGATTTTCAGTCATACTCCACCCACCAAACGCTGTCCCCATGAAGACAGCCTCCTGCCCAGTGTTGAATGTGATATTGCTGCGGCATTGGCTGGACAGTTTTTATTTGCCAAGGCCTTCTGCTGTGTCCTCTAAGTCGGTTTTAATGTTGTTGAACAACTCCGCTACTTTTAAACTTTGTTCTCATGACTCTTGAGTATGTATGTTGAGTACAGGAAGACCAGAAAACCTGCCCACCATTCTGCCAAAAGTTGGAGAGAAGAACAGAGCAGCAGTAGTCATATGATCTTTCATTCTGGCTCATGCTCTCACTTCTTCCAAACCAAGTTGTGACCTGGGCAATGGAAAGAAGCAGCCAAAGATTGTTGGTAGGAGTCATGCCAGAACATACATTTGTCATTTGCATAATGTTCAAAGCACAGAAACTCTGCTTGAAGTAATTTGGAGATACTGGATCAGCAATGATCCAGTAGGGGCAGCAATGTCTTGTCTCTCCACCACCATAGCAGATAGGAAGATCTGGATGGATGACTTCTAGAAGGGGATCTGTATTAGTTTGTTGTAGCAAAAACAATGGAGAGTATTGTTCCACCCAAAGACAACAAACCTATTGTGAAATAAGAAACATGGAACTGCCCAGGGCATTCCACACCAGTTGGAACAGCAGGACCAGCCTGATACACTTTTCCGCCTAAGGCAAAGGGCAAGACAGTGCTTCTATTTCATAGGCAGAGACCAACCAGACCAGTAGGTGGATCTCATTTTGGTACTGGTGGCGGAGTCCAACATCCTCCATGCAGAGCTTGGTAAAGGTACTGTTATGGAATATAAGTCTCAAAAGCACTCAGGCAACATGGCTGTTTGAGGATGCTGGGAGATGCAGTCAAAAAGTAACTTTTCCAAGCTCTGTCTAGCTCTTAACTCAGCACCTAAGGACAGCAATTCAGGGTCAAGCCATAAGACCCACAAAGCCCTCTCCTCCAAAATCATGCTGTTGGTCCCACTTCTCCCTCCTACAGCATTAGCCACTTGTGGTAGCTGCCTCACTGTCCCTAGCGACATGGCCAGCCCTACAAAAGTGTTGGTCACATAGTCTCAGTTCTTTCCCTAGAAAAGACTACTTCACTGGCAGTTTGCCCCTCTGATAGCAGTAAAAACCAGGAAGGGAATGGGAGACACAATGCCAACAGGAAAACTTGAAAACAAACAGGAGTTGAGCTGGGATCAAGCCAGAAGAGGGCCTGAAGCCTATGTTGCATATACATCCGTCTTTGGGGAAGAGCAGTCCCAAATCCAGTACTTTGTTGAACTAGTGAGAGTAGGAAGAGTGAGCACCAGAGTGGCATGAAGCAAAATGGCCTCAAGGTATGTACCAAATGCTGAGGAGACCCATCTGTTAGTAAGCACAGCTGGCACCCGCTCTTCCTACTCTTGGCTCTACAGGCCCAGGCAACTGAAGTGACTAGCACATGAGGCAGGCCAATGTAAAACTCACCTCACGACTTGCAAGCGGAGGACCTCTCACAAGTTCTGGGTTCCCATGAGGGTGCTAATCTCATGGTAACCTTAAACTCTTGCAAGAGGCCCTGTTCTCACAAGAGTTCAGGTGCGTTTGAGCTGATCTGGTAACAGAAACGGCTGTCCACAATTACTGTTTGAAAAAATTTGTAACCCTATTGCAGGGGAGGGAGTGAATAATTTTTTTCAGCAGGGCCAGAATCTGCTCCTGATAGCCCTGCCTAGAATCAAGATGAGAGAGAAGCCTTTACCCAATTTCTGTTCCACTAACACTGGAAGAAGCAATCAGTCATTCATTTCATTTGGAAGCCCAGTTTAATTCCTATTTAATAGGCAGGACTTTTAATTGAAAAAATATATCCCTTGATAACTCACACACAACGGAACCTTCACAACAGTAGGGATGTCTCCCAAGCCCACTTACACTTGCTAAGGCCTAGGGACAGACAATTTATGTCCACACGTGCACATGTACGCAAACACATCTTCCTCTAACCCCTTCCCCTCCCAACCATATCCACACAATCCTGGGAGAATCTCAATTGATGAAGAAACAAGAATCAAATCAAATGACTTGAAAGAGTGAGAGTGTTGAATTAAACACCGGCTGATCTGAAAAGGCTCAGGAGACAATGAAATGGAGACGCACTTTTCACTGGGAGATTTCTCCAATTTTCAGGCTAAGCAAAGAAATGACTAGACCACAACAACATCCAAATGTGCAAGATGTGTGGAATGAATCTAAGGTCCAAGAGAACCCTTGGTGGATCACGGAGTCCAAGCCACTGTCCTGTAGAGGTTGCTCCTCTATAAATGTCCCGGAAACATATCAAGGTATACCAAGATCATACATCGTTTTCCTCAGCCCACACTATCCTGGTCTGCTCCTGGAACACCTGAGCCCGCACCACCTTCACCAGCTCCTCTACACTACCCCAGGCCTGGGGATCCACCCAGGCCCAGGAGCAGGGCAACGTGTAGAGTGCAATCTCAGCTCTCCTGCATTTCTTCAACAACTCAGAATCATGCCGGCCTGGTTTCCCAAGTAAATTCCTAGGAGAAAAACACAGAAGAGGAGAAATGCACCATCAGTATATTCTTCTGGATGCTATGAATAATGCAGTAGGAGAGATGGGCTAAGTCAAGCATGTTAGTTTAAGCATGCTGAAGTCTAATGGTCTGATCCCAAGAACTGATGGGCTGCCAAGGAAATGCTTCGGCTGGTGTCTCCATCGCCCATTGCACTACTGCAACATTACAAATTACATTATACCTGCATCGCTAGCAGATGCAAACATTTTGGATTTCTGGCTGAACGATCTTCATTTTTTTGACAGCTGAGGACAGTCATTGGAATAGCCCAAAACTAGGCAGTCAACCTTTAGCCCAAGGTGAAACCTGGTGATCTGTGCATATTTGAATAAAGGCTATAGATCAACCTTCCATATCTCCAGAAAAGGCTAGGAAAGAACACCTGCCTGAAACCATGGAGTATCATAGTGAACTAAATGGACCCTTCAGGCAGCTTTCTACATTCCTATATATCATGTGAGTACAGTATATACCTTCTAACTTGGTGGATTTCCACAACTTTCTGCATGCCTTTTTGCCTGCAAAGGAACTGCTGAGAATTCAAGACACAATCTAAAGGTCCAGAATCCATTCCAGAGCTTAGAAAAGTTACTTTTTTGGATAACAACTCCTCCTTCCCTGGAGAATTCTGGGAGCTGCAGCCTCCAACAATGTAAACCTTCCAAGCTGTGGCCAAGTCATACTGAATGCTGACTAGGTCTTCTGGGTCTTAATATCTTTCTGCATGAAATGAAAATATATCCCCCCCAAAAAACAAACACCATTCCCCCCTGAAATTGTGTATTTAAGGAAAAGATAGGTAAGAACGGGCTGAGTGTCTTCAAGGGATGCTTGGTTGCAGTTATTTGTATTCTAAGAAAACCTGGGGTCTGATAACCTCTCTTTGCACATCTGACAGCTTTGACTTATAAATAAATCTTGTATTTAATAATCCACCTGATCACCACTCATGAAAGGGACTTTTATGGAGGCAAGTGCATGGCATTCCCTTCAGGTGAGTGAGCAAGCTAAAGAAGGGAGGAAAAGTGTCCCGTCTCTCCTTTATCAGTCCACTTAGCTTCTCTATTAGCCACAAAGGAAACCACTGCTTTCTCCATGAGAGTGTGGAAGCCAAGTGGGCTGAAAAAGGCAAAATGGTGCCCTCTTTCTCTTTTGCCAACTCGCAAGGTTTCCACACTGGCTGTGGAGGAAGCAAAACCCTTTCTCCACAGCTACCACAAGGAAGAAGATTCTGGAGAAGAAGAAATAGAGTGTGCTACTTCTCCTTCACTCCCCATTGTGCTTCCCAGCCTACAAAATGTTTCATTTCCTTGCTTTTCACTCAGAAGGGGAGCTTCTCTTATGTGTATAAAAGGCAGAAAAGTGTGTAAAAAATTTTTTTAACCACTTTGTAACCTCTGAGGTGCCAGAAACAGGACTGTTATAAACAACAGGTGCCTAATGTCTGCTTGGCTAGCATGACCTTGCATTACCAACCAATCACTTCTGGTTTTTTTTTTTTCCTTCTTCTTTTTCAAGGCCTTTTAAGGCCTAAAACCAGAAAAAGAAGAGGGAAAGTAGAGGGGAAATTAGGTTTAAATGGCACATTACACTCCCAGAAGCTTCTTGGAACACTATTTGCCTTTAGAGACAACAAAATTAAAGATGAGGGTGGGTGTATCTTGGGTGTTCTGTAAAGCTGAGTGCAATTCAAGTGCTGCACTTTGCTCACCCCTCCTTTCTCTAATGGGCAGCTTGTGCCATAAGGAGTGAAAAAGAGAGGTTTCCTAGTAGATGTTGTGTATGCAGCACACGAGAGCCCACAAAAGACCAGATTTCTAGATCCGGTGTGTGTATGTGTGTGCGTGTATCTTGAATGCCCGGCCAGTATGCTGCCAACAGGGCCTTGAACTTTCAGTATTCATTGGCACAGAAGAAGAGACAGAATGTAGAGATCATAGTGGACAGTGGAGTGTAGAAGCCATTTTCTCAGACAAAAGAGAGGCAGTGTTCTGATTTCTGTGGAAAAGTCCAATTAACATAAGAAAGATGGCTGCTTATTTTTGAGCAAGTGTGCGCAAAGTGTGGCCTGTTTTTGTGGCCCACAGGAGTTAAAGATGCCTCAAAATGACCTCTGGGATTGTGGAAGGCATTTATTGCCATGGCTGGAGATTTCTTGGGCCTCCAGGGGTCAAAAAAGTTGCAAAATTTCTCAAAACAATTTTTTGTCCCAAATGCCTTCTAAAGGGTATAGGAACATTTTCACCACATTTTGGATGCCCCTGGGTCAATTTATGCCCAGGAAAAGCATTTTTTTAAAAACAGGAAGTGACTTCAGCTCACTTCCTGTTGCTCAGAAAGGCTTCTCCTGGGCTTAAAACATCTCAGGAAGGTTTTATAATATGGTGGGAATGCCCTATAGGACATCTCGGATATTTGGATGTAATATTTTTTCAGGAGCAGGTACAACAGGGGGGTACAGCCTTCCAAGGTCTCCTGGGGGCCAATGTGCCCTCCCTATTATTCCACAGCTGTCTACCCCTTTTCTTGGAAGGACAAATGCCTTCTATATCCAGAATGGCACGGAGAAATTTCACTACCAACCACGATGTACTTAGAGAGCTGCTAACCACCACAGTTTGTTCCCACTTCCTTCCATTCCCCCCGCCGCCCCAGTGACAGAAATGGCTCCCAAAAGCAAGCAGTTTTATGCATGTACAGCCAAGCTCACAGGAGTTTCCCTGAACAGTCTTCAAGAGGGGAGGCCCTATCATTACACAGAGTGAGGTGGCTGCATCAGACAGCAGGTTTGTAGTGCTCACCAATAGGCAACAAATTGTTATTATTTTATCTGTTGATTTATTTGCACTGCCAGGATTGGAGAGAGGTGCCTGAGGAATTCTCTGTCTCATGTGCCAAAATAACTTGGCTAGGTTTGGGTACTGTATACTCTACCATTAAGGAAAGTGACGCAGCTGCCTTGAGCAGCAGATTTGGGATGACACAAAAGAGCAGCAAATAGTTGTTATTTAATTTGTTATTGTAGCTTTATTGCCAAAGCTGGAGAGTGCTGCTTGTGAGTGCTCCTGCCTCAGGTGCCAAAATAATTTGGCTGGCTTTAAGCAATATTCAGCCTCGTTTGGGTGAAGGGGTTGGGGAATGCATTTGTAGCTCAGACTCTGTTCAGGGAAGCCCAATGCCATTACTCCAAGTTCAGTAGCATCTACAGAAATTCAGCTGTAATCCTACCTGGGAGTAAAGCCCAACGAACACAGGGAGTCTTACAAACATAAAAACATGGATAGGACCGCACCATAAGAGACCCTACAATCATAACCCTTCACATTCACAGTTTTCCCTATCCTGCAACCAATGCCATCAGAAGTCATCAAGAGAGACAAACAGATCTTTACACAAACCCTGCAAACAAACATGTACCATTCTGTTTAGGCAGCCACTCCTCCTCCAGCCCATGCTACTGCTGTGTTCTCTGGACGTAATTAGTTTTGTCCATCCACCTCATAATTTTTGTAAGTCTGGAAAAAGCCTCCTCATACCTGACTCCCCTGATGTTCTTCTCAGTGACCTCGACATGGATAACAATGGGGTGTATTTCACTTTTAATTAGATCCCTCACCACCTGGACCTCCAGATCTAGTAGGCAGTGTTTATTCTGCAAGGAAATCCAACAGATTTACTGATTTAAATGGAAAAGAAATAACCCAGACCTGACAAGTTACATTAAATCAAACCCCACACACTGTGAAATATCATTGCTTTTCCAATAGTAATTCCATTAAAAGATGGGATTTACAACCAACCCTATGAGGAAAAAAGAGACAATCAAAAGGCAGGGTCATCTGATATATAACAGGTTGGGTGTCCAAAATGTCTGGGTGGTTGGGATGAGAAGCCTGAATCCACCTTCAGGGACACTCAGTCTTCAGGGCTTGACAAGGACAGTAATCCAGCTCACAGACCCACACAACACACCGTCTTGCAGCTCCTTCTTCAGAGAAGGCAACAAAGACTCTCTAAGATGGAATGATGACTGAGCACAGTTGTTTGTAAGACATTAATCTCAATGCAACACTCTACCACAAATTAATAGATAGTTATATTCATAGGGTAATTCTTTGGACTAAACTTACCCATATGCCCAAGCCAATGTGGTGTAGTGATTTGAGTGCTGGACTACCACCCTGGAGACCAGTGTTCAATTCCCCACTCAGCCATGGAAACCCACTGGGTGACCTTGGGCATGTCACACACTCTCAGTGTTCAGAAAACCTATGATAGGTTTACCTTGGGGTCAACACAAGTTGGAAACAATCTGAAGGCACATAGCAACAATATATCCCAGCCAGCATACTGTGGGTTCCAGGAGTAGTAATTTTAAAAAGCAACATTTCCAATCTCTGCTAATGCTGCCTTATCCCAGTCTGGCACCTTCCATATATGAGACTGAAGCTCCCATGCTGACTGAGGATGATGAGATTAGAGTCACACATATCAAGAGAACACTGAGGTGGGAGAAGGCTGCGCTAACAGAACAACCAACCTATGGGTGCCAAACAACCACTTGACTTCCACCCATTCAGACCCCATTCACTGGTTGCCAAAATTTCTACCGTTCTTGCTTTTTATCCTGTGGAAGAGCCAGAGGGACAGGAGCAAAGTGAATAGATGAAACCACCCTGTCATAGCATCTACAGACAGGAAAGCTTCACCCAATACATTTCTGGCTTCCTCAGCAGCACAGCAGTGTTTGCGTACATGCATCTTCAAGTTGCTTGTTGAATTATGGAGGCCCCATTAATTTCATAGGGTTTCTTAGGCAAGGAATACTCAGAGGTGGTTTTGTGAGTTCCTTTCTCTGAAATAGAGCCTACAGCAGCTGGTATTCCTTGGCAGTGTCTCATCCAAGTACTAACCAGGGCTGACCTTGATTAGTTTCCAAATAGTGCTTGGTCCTCCTTATTTCATTCCCCCACTCCTCCAGCTCAGCTTGACCAAAATAGGTAAGGACATTCAGGAGCAGAGAGCATTCTGCGTTTCCACCCTCTTCAGTTTATACCAAAGACTGCTGACACAAGACCTTTGTTTTCTCTCAGCAGACCAGCCTACACAGAACTTCTACGAGCTGATTTCTTCCAGCTGGATTCACTGCAACTCCCATCATCCTACAGCTAGTAGATAATTCACTGTGCTGTTCAGAGATGACGAAGGTTGTAGTCAGACAGATCAGGAAGGTGCTGGGCTGAGGTTGGCTCTGCTTTGCTGATCTCAAATTTGAAGTGGACCAAGGAATAGAGACATTGTGGCCATTCAGCTCCTGATTACATTTCTCAATTCTGAGAAGAGTTTGGAAAAAGTCTGCATTGTTTGTTTACTATGACTCCTAAAATCCTCCCACTTACATAGCCACGAGGGGAAGGATGCTGGAGACTACAGGTAAAACGATTCTGGGGGTTGTAGTCCCCAAAAGTAACTTTGCCAAGATCTGCTTCTGCAAACATAGCCTCTGTAACAGAATTTAGTATAGGGAATCATCTTAGATAATTTCTCCTGAATGTGGATTTTAACTTGGGGTCCTTCCCTACAGCATACCTATAATGCTTTATCCAACAGTTCCTCCCAGCAATGAAGCTGCTGGGCTCTACTCCTCACCTTTCCAATAGCTTCCTGGATAGCACGGATCCTCCTGCAATCATTCTGGCTTTGAGAGATCCTATCAGCATTAACACTGTTCTTGGAGGAGGCAAAGGAGAGTCTTTGTTCCTCAAGGACATCTGTGAAAAGAGGCAACAATGGTAACCACAAAAGACAAGACTCTTGGAGGGAAAATGCCAGTAGATATGAAGTGCAAAAAAATGATCCTGAATGCTAGGGTCAGATACAAAGCCTGGATCCTACTGTGCATGTCTTATCAGAAGTGAATCTCAGAGAGTTCAATGACATTTGCTTCCATTTATGTGAGCAGGGAAATGCAGCATAAGGCTCTAGCCCTCTGAACACTTACCGCAGATAAGGTCTACTGAACAAACTAGGGCTTATTACTGAGTACAACATATTTTTCCTCTTGAATCTTTTTCGAGTTCTGACCAGCTCCCTTTTCCTTTCTCTTCTGCAAGGAAAGGGACAAAGATGCATATGCGTGTGCAGAGAGGAACGGTAGAGTGACAAGAACATTGGGACAAGGCCCTCAGGACATACTGATGGAAGCCCTTTGTGAGCATCTCCCAACTTGGGGCTATATAGGTATACTGAACTCCCATCACTCCTAGATACTGGGCATGCTCGCTGAGGAGTAGCTGCAGTCCAACACATGCAGGAGGCACAAGGTTGAGGAAAGCTGGTTGTCTATTTTCTTTCAAGGACCTGCATTTGGAGTTGGCCCTAGATACTATAATGACTTAGATAAAGGACAAGATGGAATCACCCCTCCACCTCCATGGACAGAATCTGAATGGAATAACACTTACTAAAAGCAACAGAACAATATTGTCCACCACAACTGAGGGCAGCAGGCAAGTTTACAGAAATGGGGCAGACTATGCAGCATATATGGTTCTACCTTCCAAGAGAGCTAAATCGTCAAGAGGTCCAAGTGAAACAGCCACAGGTCTCACAGCACCTGGGGAAGTCATCTCAACTCTGTCTCACATTAGGACTGGCTCTGTCTTTCATTCCCAATCTTTTTGCTAAGGGGATCCAACACAAAGTAGTCACCTTTCTTCAAGGCTCATTGCATTGCCTTCACCATTTGACTCAGCAAAAGCCACTTGAAGCTCCAGTGTCCACGGTACACAATTACAAGCACCAGGCCAACACAATCCCAAGGTACCCTGCAGTTCACAGATCAGTTGATAATTGTGGAATCACCATATTGGTAAGCAACGTTCTTCAGGAATAAACTTTTTTTGCTGTGACACTTCAGTCCGTTAGCATGAGATGATGCAGGGTTTGATTATCTCTAAATGAATGTAGATTTGGGAAATTTTGTTCTCCTGGACCAGCCTGTGGACCCTCCTCTGGGGATCAGATAGGAAGGGAGGATGTACAGCACACTACCAAAAAGTCTTATTTTTCCCATGCATTTCAAGAAGATACTTGATCTGTAGGGTTGCCAAGGGTCCTTTATTATAAGGGATGCCCCTTATTTGAGGATCAGAAAGCTTATCTCTTAAAGGATTGGCAAGTGTTTTTTATTATAAAAAATACCTCTTATTTGAGAAAGCTTGTCCCTTATAGGACTGGTAGGCAACCTTTATTATAAGCATATGTGCACCTTCAAGTTGCCTGTCAACTTATGATAACTCCATGAATTTTTCATAGGGTTTCCTTGGGCATACTCAGAGGTGGTTTTGCCAGTTCTCTCTTCTGAAACATAGCCGACAGCACCCGATTCACAGGCAGTCTCCCATCTAAGTACTTACAGCTTCCAAGATCACACAGGATCTGGTGCTTTTAGGCTATTTAAACTCCTTTAATATATGGGATGTCCCCTATTTGAGGGTTAGAAGTCTTGTTCCTTATAGGACTGGCAGGTGTCCCTTATTTAAGATTTGGAAAGATTTTCCTTTTATACAGACTGAACAAGGGATCCTGTCAATTTGGGTTTGGCCCCTTAATAAAAACAGAAACATGTGCAATGTATAAGTTATGAATGTGAACAATATGGTTAATCTTACAGCCAATTAGCACATGGCTAAGTTAACTGAAGTCATTAGGTATTTAGACAGAACACAACACTGGCTAATAACTGTTTCCTATCAGCCCCACGTCATGAATTTTGACTGTTCCTGATTACTATTTTGAAAATCTGGCAACACTATGGTTCAAAGAAAAAGAGAATGCCAGATGTTTCCCACTGACGGGTAATCAAAAATCAGAAGTTCACTTCCAGGAGTGGTTACATGCTGGACATGCTGGCTGGGGGATTCTAGTTAAGCTCCATAACTAGGAAGGACACCTGTTTTTCTTTTCCTGATACTTCCATCCCAGGGCCTTTTTCAGTCACTCAGTCTCTCAGCTTACCAGCTGGGCACAAGCAAAAGTCCTGATGTGAAGGAGGGAGGTCCAATAGATTCCTGATGATCCAGGGTGCTAAGCAGCTTGGCGAGATCATAACGGGGCGACGGTTCTGCACCACCAGAGGGCGTACCAGACTGTAAGGTTTTACAACTCCATCTGTACACAGAAGGCAGAGAACAGTAGCTGCTAAGGATCCAGGCAGATGAAAGCAGAATTGTTTGATTTAGTCAAGGGGAAAGATCTCTATGCTTTTCATAGCTGCTCCCCCTGCCATTGGCTTAGCCAGTAAAGAGCTTGATGGGCCACCAAAACCCCCACTCCTGGATTCACTGGCAGCTTTCTTTGGCCCTGTTCTGGCTTGTAAGGTTTGGGCAGGCCGTTTCAAAGAACAAGAAGTTCTGTATCCCTATAAAGCACAGATGGGAGTGTGTCACCTTCCACATGTTGGACTGTAACTCCCATTCCTATGATACAAGCTGTTCATAAAAACAAACCACCACACGTTGAATGAGACAGCACTAATGACCATTTCATCTCAAGCATTTACATAAGCATAACATATACCAACAGATCAGTTAACAGTACCTGTAACACCAACATTTTAGTTGTGGTAAACAATTCACTAAGCACTCATGTTAAGAGACCTCCAAATACCATACTTCGCTCACATCATAACATCACGATCATTCAGCATTGGCTAGGCTGGGTAGGGCTGATAGGAACTCCAGTTCCACAGTACCTCAAGAGCCATGCATTTCTCATCCCTAACATAAGAGCTTAGTAATTTACTGAAAGATGAAGTGGATGTATAGGTGGATAAACGTAGTATTCTCAGATATGTCATTAAGGTTTTCTTTACTGAAATATGTGGGAAATGTGTATGTCAAAGATGGTGGCAGATTCCAAATTGTTTGACAGGCATGAGAAGCCAGCATAATCCAACTCTGAGAACTTCCTCAGAGGCCTTTCTCCAGTTTCCTCTACCAGCTGGGTTAGAGCACATAAGGCCTTTTCAGTGCTAGTACCTTAGCTTTTGAACTCTTTCCTCAGAAAGGCTCACCTGACATCCATCTTGAAGGTTTTCTAGCACTTTCTTATTCTTTTACCTTTTAAATCTTTTACTGTTGTGCTTTATTTTGGCTCATTTATTCTGATGTTAATTTTATGGCACAGATGTATATATACATAATGTTACATACAGTGGACATTTTATTGCCAGCCACCCTGATCAATGTAGGTTAAATATTTTAATAAATAAATGATACATAAACAGCTAAAATCTCATAAATATGCAAAAGACACACTGCTCTAGCAGATAGAATATACTACAAGGAATACAGACTTGTCAAAAAGTGTATGTGTGTGTGTGTGTGTTTTCAAGTTCCGGAATGCCTTAGCCCATTGTGACTTGTGCAAATTGTAGTTTTAGACTCAGAGGATGGATCCTATCCACAGTTTGGAAAATGTTTGGGTTTTTTGTTTTGCTTGTGTTTTGGGCTACTAGAATTCCCCAGTCAGCATGCTTTGGAAAAGCCGCAGTGCCCAAAATCCCCACCACCAGCCAGCAGGTTCACTGGCCATACTGACTGGAAGATTCTGGGAGCTATAGTTCAACAAAGTAAGACTCCCTGGCTCCACTGATATGAAACAACAGTATAAATTGAAAGAAAGTCTTTCCCTCATTAACAGCGAGGACAGAGATGGTGAAGGCAGAATTACCTAGCCAAGGATCTGGCCAAGAAGTCTCATTCTGGCCTCCTTGCTGCTTACGTTTCACCAGGCGAAGTTGGTCCAGGGCCCGTTTCTTCAGCTAACAGGAAGCAAGGGAAGGTTGGGAGAGGGAAGAGAAAGTGGGACACAAACAACGCATTACATGCTGTTCACTAAATGACAACTATATATTTATTATTGCAGGTCAAAATAGACACTGCTTTAAGATAGAAATCCTGAAGCAAGGTGAGGCATTTGAGCAATTAAAGATTTCTCCTTTGACCATTTTCATTTGCAGAACACCTCAAGATAACAATGAAAGACATCACTTTGCATCTCCAGTGAGAGAACAGAATCTTGAGTAAATGCAATAGCAGTAACAGCAATAACAATAGCCACCACATTCAGTTCCTTGATCTGTTCATCACCTCTGCCTGCAACCATGAGAGTAGGCTGCAGAGCCCCTACACTGCCTGACCTGTTCACAGAGCTGTCGTGAAGAGAAAATGGAAAGGATTGCTATATATGACAACTCAAGCTGACATGGATGGAAGGCAAGATGCAACGATAAGAAAGAAAGAAAGAAAGAAAGAAAGAAAGAAAGAAAGAAAGAAAGAAAGAAAGAAAGAAGGAAGGAAAGAAGGAAAGAAGGAAGGAAAGAAGGAAGGAAAGAAGGAAAGAAGGAAAGAAAGAAGGAAAGAAACAGACAGACAGACAGACAGACAGAGCGAGCGAGCGGCTGAGTGGCTGGCCATCCGGCCAGCCGGCCGACCGATCACAATGAATAGTTACCTTTTTCTTTCTAATCCGTGTGTCATCACCATCACCACATTTACTTGTAGGTCTCTCGTGCATAGTAAAAGCATGCTCACAGCAGTTTAACACAATATTAAAAAATTATATGCTGTATATATTCATCTATGAATCTAGAAACTTTAGTCAAAAAAATTGAGCCCAAAAACCTGGGCTGACCTGTCCACAGGTCAATGTAAGTTCTGTACCTTAACTCTTATCTAAAATGGAATCATCCCCTTCTCTGAGTAGAGCTGTTGCTTTTCCCTTTCCGTAGAATGACCCTCAACTTATCCACAGGCCATCAAAATCTATAATTTTGGCCCCAAAACCTGCCCTCAACTTATACAAGAGGTTGACATACACATGAGTATGCACAGTAATCAAAAGCAGTAATCAAAAACAACATTTTCAAAATAACTTGACAGCCATTACAACCCATGACTTAAAATCCTACATTTCACAATAATAAATATAGATTAATATCCACTAATTATTCATATTCAAGCTGAATCAAATAATAATAGATACTCCTTTTTTAAAAGAAAATCCAAATAGAAGCAAAAATAAAACTTCTTATCCAAAAGATAACGCTGTTCCACCTACAAACCCCAAACCTTGCCTGCATGGTTTCCAAATTTCTCACGCCCAGTCTCTCTCACCTCCGGCTCACCTTAGTCCTGTGGCCTTTCTGTCGGTCTGCTACCTGGATCTTCAAGAGCTGTTGAGCCCTGAAAGGAAGACAATAATTGGGCATGAGTTTACTTATAGCTGGAAGTGAGACAATAGCAATAAAGTGCAGATAACCACTCTCAAGGACTACAAAACAACATCTGAACGCAGAGCATGAGCATGGGGATTCTGGAAATTATGACCCCCCCCCCAAAATGTAATTTTTCCAAGCTCTATTCAAATAAACAGAAATGTGCCACCCACACGGTCCTTTTAGCAAGCAAAGCCTAATGAGATTTTTCTCATCCTGATCCTTATCAACTGACTACTAGCATCAGTTCCCATTTGTCACAAGGAGTCACAAAAACACTGATGCACACCACACATTTTTGTGAAGGAGAAACCCTTGGCCGTCCAGACAGTTTGAACATCAACTCCTATCAGCATCTGCCAGAATGGCCAATGGTAAGGGATTTTGGGAGTTACAGATAAAAATATCTGCATTACACATTGGGCTATTCAATATCACACACAGAGGACAGGACTGTAATAATTTTCTAAAGTATTCAGCAATCTGAGATACAGCAGATAAGCATACTCAGGAAAACTGCTGTGGTAGGTGCTCAGCCTAACTGCATGCCCTCCCCAATTTCTTGATGGAAGGTTTTTGGCTTTGCAGAATTTAATGGCAGTCCCTGAGAACCTAGCCCACTCCAAATGGTACAGCTCCACCCTTTCAGATGCGGAAACATCTGAAAATCAAATCCACTCCAATCTGCATACCTCTACCCCTTCTGATGCAGAAGCACTGCCAATGAAGCCCAGTGCAAAATTGGTCAAATCTGACTCTGCTGGGGACCAAATTTGATCCTCTGGGGTTCCCCAGTTAGCCATGCCTCTTTTCCCATGACACCATGGGCCACTGATATCCCCACTTTTGTACATGTTTTCCCTCGTTCTCAAAGGCTGAAATGTCTCTCTTAAGGCTTACTGGCAATAAGAGATTTAAAATAAAATAAGCTGGCATGGTGATACCATTCATTTGCCTCTAGTTCCACCCAGCACTGGAACTCCCCACCATCTCTCTCTCTCTCACGCGCGCGCGCACACACACACACACACACACACACACACCAGGGGGAAAAAACCCTCTGCCATGAGGCTGAAAGATGTTGTGACAGGATACATATGTGATGCTGCGGCATGGTAAACAGAGAATGTGAACTGGATTGCTACTGACTAAAGCAGGAATATGGAACCAGCAGCCTTAAAGATGTTTGGGACTCCAGCTCCTCCCAGCAGTCTGCAAGAAAAAAAAACCCATACTCCCTTTGTTTTTCAAATGGTGTGCATCTCTGTCTTTGAAGGACAGAGTAACAGGGGAATGCCTCTTCTACAACATTCTTCTACCACCTGCAGTTTTTATAAGTATTTATAATATTTTTTAAAAAAATAGTAATAATTGCTTCTTTTCTTTTCAAGTGTTGCTTGATTAAATCTCAGATGCCTTTCAGATCTACTGAAGAAGGCACTGAATTATTAATTTAAATGATTAAAGACCACAGCCTTAGCTTTTATGTACAAAATTACTGACTTTCACTCTGTTCCGAGTACTTTATATCAAGAGGTATGAAAATGGGTGGTCCTCCACATATTGTTGGACTGCAGCTTCCATCAACCCTAGATAACATAGCAAACAGTGAAGGACTTATGGGAGCTGTCTTCCAGCAGTGTCAGGAGGGCCACCCATTCTCTACCCCAGGTTTTACAAAATTCTCATGCCAGTCATCCCAAATGGGATAGTCACGCAGTTAACTTCCAAATTAGACTACTGTAATGAGAGCCAATGTGGTGTTTGAATATGACTCTGGAGATCAGAGTTTGATCCCCTGCTTGGTCATGGAAACCCAATGGGTGACCTCGGGCACTTCACACACTCTCAGCCTCAGAAAACTCTGCAATAGGGTCGCCTAAGGGCCGATATACTTGAAGGCACACAACAACAACAAGAAGGTCTAGGTAGAGTTGCCCTTGAACACAACTTGGAACCTAAAACTAATACAAAATGCAGGAGCATCACAAAGAAACCATACAGCTCTAGTCTTAAAGCAGCTACAATGGCTGCCAAGTACGCTTCCGGTCTGAACTCAAGGTGTTGTCAATAATGTTCAAGGCCGTACATAGCCTAGGGCCTTGCTACTTGAGAGAGCCCCTCTCCCTATATGTAACTGCTAAGAGACTGAGATCTGCAGGAGAGGTCCTCCTTTGCATCCCACAGTGAGGAAACACACTGTGGGAAAATGTGGGGTAAGGCTTTCTCTGCAATCGCACCCTTCCCTGCCCAAGATGTTGATGCCAATGGTGGTATCATTCCAGCACTAACTTAAAACACGTTGTTAGACTTTTAAAAAATTAAAGTCTTGATATTTCCTAAATCTGCACATGCCTTATGACTTCAAATTGTTTTAAACTGGTTCAAGTAGTTTTGACTGTCTTGATCTAATTTCTCAAATTGCTTATGCTTTTACACTGTCAGCCACTTTGAATCCCATAAGGGAAGAAAGGTAGGATATAAATCAAATATAAGTCAAATGCACAACTTTTAAAAAAAATGTGTTTGTTTATATTGTTTAAGTTGGTCAAACTCATTTTAGTATAAACTGCCCTGTATAACTGTTTTAATAATTAAAGTAAACAGCACTATAGATATGCTCAGTGCATAACGACCAAGGATGGTCCAGTGGCTACTCCCACCTAAGCAAAAATTTGAGCCTGGGACTGTGCAAACCTGCCTCAGCCTTGAGGCAGTCCTTACAGTGACTGATTCTTTACAGAGTTCAGGTTGTCTGTCCAACAGAAGCACCTTAAGTGCCCTTTCCATTATCTTATGCAGCATTGCCCAAACACTGCTTCCTTGACTACAGATCCCAGAATTCCCCATCTGGCAAGGTGGCTGGAGTAATTCTAGGACCTGTGGACCAAAAAAAAAAATTCCTGAGCTCTCAACTGTCCAAAACATACATTTATTTATTCATACATGTATATACCTAACCTCCTCTGGAATAAAGAAAAACAATCTAACAGAAATGCAGATTGAAGCACAGAACCAAATAAAACTCAATTAGCACTCTAAAACTCAAGTCTGTCTAAAACTAATCCAACAAATTACATAAATATTACAGAATAGTCTTTAAACCTTGTTTAAATGAGAATGTTTTGCAGAATCCCACAGATGCAATATTGACCTAATCCTCTATGGGCAGAACATTCCATAAGGTCTGGTGCATATTCCAACTGTTTGCATTTCTCAAATAGGGGACACTGAACAGTTCTTGATTAAATTAACTGGGGAAGGGGTTGCTTTCAAACATACAAACTGGCAAAAGAATTGTTCTCCTATAAATATTTCTTCTACAATCACCCAGATATCATAATAGCACTTTGGCCCTCCAGATGTTTTGGGACTACCTTTCCCCACCATCCCACACCTTACCACTAGTCGTGTGGTGGGGGCACTGGGGAGTTGAAAACCAAAACATCTGGATGACCAAAGATCCCTCATGCTGATTCTGTGAAATAAGAACCAACGTATATATTTTAAGAAGGATATAGATAAGTTCAAGTTGGTTCAGAGAAGGGCAACCAAGATGATAAAAGGTATGGAGAACACAACATATGAGGAAATATCAAGGGAGCTGGGTACGTTCAGCCTGGTAAAGAGAAGACCAAGAGGTGACATAATTGTACTCTTTCAGTATCTAAAGAGCTGTCACAAAGAGGAGGATGCAGATTTATTCTCTGCTGCACCAGAAGGTAAGACCAGGTCTACTGGTTTTAAGTCACAGAAAGGCAGATTTTGATTGAACATTTAAAAGAAATTCTTGACAGTAAGAGCAGTTCAGCAACGGATCCAATTACCTAGAGAGGTGGTGGGGTCTCCTTCTATGGATATCTTAAAATAAGGCTCGACAGCTATCTACTAGGGATGGTCTAGCTGGATTTCCTACATTGGGCAGGATGTTGAACATCACAGCCTATGGGCCCCTCCCAACTCTATGATTCTACATCCCATGCTATTCAGTTACTGCAATTATCCAGAAGCCAAAGAGAGAAGAGGGGTTTAAGAAGCTGGCTTACACCAAGTCAAACTCTAGCCAGGCATTGTTTACTTTGACCAGCAGACAGAGGCCTTCCCACCACCAAGTTACTTGTTTCTTTTTTAAACTGGAGATGCTAAAGGTTGAATTCTGGACCTTTTCCAAGCAAACCACAAGTACAGGCACTGAGCCTTGGTCCTTCCCTGAGGAAATGCAATGAATTACTCTTTCCTCAGCACAGAAATTAGAAACACAATTTGGGGGGGGGGGGGGTGGACTACAGTTTCCAGAATTTCCCCCAGCCAACTTGTCCAGTTCTGGGAGATGTACTGCAAATAAGCAACTTTTCCAAGCTCAGCCATTATCGAACACCAAAGACTGACTGATGTACAAGAAGAGTTCTCCCAACCAACACCCATCCCTTGGTCCATTACCTGCTATAATTAGGTACTGTGCCTTTATCCAAGTCCCGGAGTGTGAAGGGGTCCACTCGGGCACAATACCATTCCAAACATCCCTTGTGCAAGGTGTCAGTGATATGCAGGATCTCCCGGCACTTCACGCACAGTGCATAAGGGTCTGCAAGTTCCAGAAGGTTCAAGTTGGCCCGCACATAGAAGGAATCACCAGGAATCTTCTGGCCAGCTTCTACGGCTTCCTTTAGAGACTGGTATCCTAATGAGGAGAGAAGGCAAGGAAGAAAAGCACCTGATGGGTAAGAACAGACAGCTGCCTTGTCCAGCATCCTACACTCCATGGTGGCCAACAGGGAGCTCTAAGGAAGAAGGACATGACAGCAAGAGCCTTCCCCACCAAGGTCTGAGGGTATGCAGAGTATCCAATTTTCTTAAATGCCATGGGTAAAAACAGTAAGCCACCACAACATTTTTTCACTCCTGTGTGATAGTGAGACTCCTTGTGTTTTTCTTCCTCAGCAGTAGCAATAGTAAAAAAAAAAGCGGGGGGAGCAGATTTTCTACAAGAGAAATCCTGGAATTTTCACCAAAAAACTTTCACAATGTGAAACAGCATTGGAAAAAAAATGCGTAAGAATCAGCGTAATCTCACACGTCAGGGAGAAAATATTAAAATGCTCATTGCTGCATGCAAGAGTGCCTGCTATCAACATGAAAGTGCAAGAGGAGCACCCTTCAGCCCAAGAAAAGGAAGTAGAAGTAGCAAGTAGAGGCAGGATAAGCTCTTTGCCTTACTCTTTTGCTTGAGACTCAAGGTTCCATAGACAGGACATTACTGTGAAAAATCTTCCTTAAAATGGGCTTCTTCAGTAAGGACTCCTCCAGAGGTGCTAACAGTCTAATTGTCATGTCCCTGCAAAGCCATGACACATGTGGAGGACACCAGGCTGGGAAAGACCACCCTAGGGCCTGCTAGTATGGAGGGAGAGCTTTATGTGGATCATAGTATTCAAACGGAGCATAGGCAGCCTGGACCAGGAACTCAACCTGCCCCCCAGACGGTAACACTCATGATCTGACTCTGAACCTTTAGGGAAGTTTGGCTTAAGCTAGCCAGATGTGGGCAACTTCTACTTAGGAGACATCGGTTACAATCAGGGATTCCATCACTTCAAGGGTACAATACTCACAGCCACACACATAGCAGACAAAAACAGTATGAAGGCTAACAGGAAATCTTTCCAAGTATCACCAGCAACATACACAGCACCCTAAATATAAGTCTCCACAGAATGGCATGTTTTCCACAATTCATTTTGCTCTGAGTAGAATGGAGAAAAATAGTGCTACACAGAGCACTGCAGAGAAGTCTCATTAAGTCTTGACTCAGGTTTTTGAGATATTATTCTGCCACAATAGGGACTAGAAATTTCTTGTTGTTTTACAAACAAATTTGAAAGATGTAGACTTCTAAGCCAGATGTTCAGTTCACAGTTGTACAGAATACACACTGCCTTGGCTGTCTAGATGAATTAAAGATAAACAGCTGCACATAGCATAAGCTTTTAAAGCAACTTACCTCTTGTGTCAGGCAGGAAAAGGAGAGCAGATGGGTCATCCCAGTGCAACAGGCTCAAGTATGCTACCTCCTGGGTGCAATTCTGAAGGGAGAGCACCTCCCCATTTAACTGTGTCCCCCTAAGCTGTCACAGAAATACAAAGAGAAAGGAAATACATGGATCAAGCACCACAAGCTTCATAATAATATTTCTGGGTTGCAAAGCAGTGCTGCTGCTGGTGGTGATGATGCTTCTGTTCTTCTTCCTCCTCCTCCTCTCTCCTGCCCCATCATCTTAATAGTGTATTCACACTGTGCAACTATACCAGTTCAATAGCACTTTGTTATGGCTCTACCCAACAGAATTGTGGGATATATAGATTGATGGATTACTTTCAAGAGTTTGCAATCAAGCATTATTGCTCTCCAGCAGAGAATTTTAAGTCCCTAACCAAAGCTCTAGGACTCTGTAGGATGGAACCATAGCAATTAAAGTGGTATCAAGATGCTAGATCTAAATACGCTCAAGGCACCAGATCCCATCTGATCTTGGAAACTAAGCAAGGTCAGGCTTGGTTAGTACTTGTATGGAAGGCTGTCAAGAAATACCAGGTGCTGTAGGCTTTCAGAGGAAAGCAATGATGAACCACCTCTGAGTATTCCTTGCCTAAGAAAAGTCTACGAAAATCATGGCGTGACCATAAGTCAACAGGGACCTGAAGGAACAAACACACAACACACACACACACAGACACTGCAATGGTTACATAGTGTGGATATTCACATGAATAATATAAGAAAGCAAAAGAAGACTAATTGAAATTAACAGGTTTCCCGAGATAGAAGCTCTTTCAAAAACAGGCTATGGCTGAGTTCTTCAATCTTTCTCTGAAGGAGGGTTGGGGCACTTCTGAGCTTCTAAGCCAGGGAATGCCTCCAGAGCTACTAAAACAGGCTCCAGCCCTCTCTTTCACTCTACACATGGCCATCTCCATGTCAACAAAGTGACACATGACACAATACACAGACTCAGGAAGCAAGCGTGCTTGCCTGTACAAGCTACACAAATAACCACCAACAGGACAGTAATATAGAATGCTGTGAAGGCTACAACCCATAGTTTCTTCAGGATGATGGTCGCCAGTTGCTGATACACATTATATTTAAGTATCTGCAGTAGTACTGGTCAGCCTTTGAAAGAAATAAGAGAAACAACTCCTGAATAGCAGATGTATCCTTTGGGGATAAGAGACTGAACTCAGACTCAGGAAGTGCCTGATTCCTATCCAGCCTCTGCCATGAATTCACTACAGGGCCTGAGGGCAAGCCTTTTTACCAGTTTCCTCTCTCAAAAATGGAGAGGATATAATACTTGGCTGAAGGGCTGGTTCTACCATGAGACAGAGAAAAGATAAAGCTGTATATGCCACATGACCTGCTCTATATCCCTCTTAAGCTACCCACTGCCCTGAGGCACACTGGAAAATACTGTCCTGACAACAGTACTGAAGTAAGTTTCAGCTACAAGTCTACTCAGTTTTTTATAGATAGAATAGGGCAGCAGCCGTCTCGCCTTTTGCCTTGGACAGCAAAATGTTTTGGCCTAGAGCTGCATTACGTGTATCACAAAGCAATAAGAAAGATCAGAACCTGCAGCATTTTTTTAAAAAATAATTAGTTGAAAGTAATATTTTGGGAATGGCTTCCTCTCATTATAAATTGCAAGCAAGTTTTAATATGCATTGCCTCAATTTATAATATTCAATTTTACAATGTTTCTCCATAAATTAATAAATAAGTAAATAAAGTATCGCCCACAATACATAAGGGAATAAAGCAACTGCAGTTTTGGCATTGCTGGAAGGAAGGAGTTTCCTTTGCCTGCTTAGCAAGGGGAGCATGAGAGCAAGGAAGAAACTCAAATCTTCTCATCATTTGAAGGAAAGTATCTTCCCACTTATTTAGAAGGATATGTAAGAGGAGGTGAAGAAACTGGAATCTTGGAGTTTTGATGTGGCTGGAAGGAGTTTCATCTGCTTGCTTGTGTAGGGACAAGTAACTGGAGTATTATCATCTGGAAGGGTTTCTCTAGCCTAGAAAAGGTAAGCTCTGAAGTTTTAAACTTCTTTAGAATTTGTGGTGGCTTAAGTAAAAATTCAAACTTCATAGGTACTTCAACTCTGTAGGAATGCATCCCCCTAGCCTCCAATAATTTCCTACAGAACTTGCCTCCACACAATTATGTTAGTCTCAGTTTATATCATGTGTCCAGGAACACAACCCAATGTAAATCAAGATTCGCTTGTATTTCCCGGTCCTGATAAGGACTATAAATAAATGTGTGTTCAGTGATTTAATATAAGGTAAGCAAACTCTGGGAATCTGAGGGCTGATGTTCTACACAGGAGACCCAATCAGGGCCACAGTGAAGTACACTTCAGCACTTTGCAAACTGTTCAAAAAGAGAATTACTCTATCATAACAGGATACAAAAAGAATTCAAGAAATACAAAAACAGTCTTGGGGGCAGCAAGGGGCCCACTAGCCACATGATTCCCACCCTTACTTTAATCTTCATCCATACAAATTTCTAAGTGACCTAATTTAGACTATTTGCTGACCTCAATGAGATTTCCAATGTATTATGTGTGTTTACGATATCCCTTGTGCACAGAAGGCTTTGTGGGCGTGGAATGAAGGGTATTTCACAATACCCAAACACTCAGAGCCAGCAAATGAATGTTCGCATGATGTGAAACACTTGCTCTGAGTGGCTATCTGCACTCCTTGTTTGCCAAAAAGATATAACCAACACAAATCCAAAAGATTTGTTGGGATATTTATCCAAGACAGATTTTGTCTGCAAATAACACCCATCCACAGCCTCATATTGTAAAACACTCTATGTGTAACTTCCTTTACAAACTGTTCAGAAACGTCAGCCATTCAAAAATGCTGTGGCCAAACAGTTGACCATGGCTGTTTTAAAGAACATATAACCCCCTTGTTGAAATAGCTTCACTGACTACGCATCCGTTTCCAGGAACAATTCAAAGTGCTGCAGATGACTTACAATACCCTATATGGTTTAGATCCAAGCTATCTAAATGTGTGTTACATCCCCACATGAGCCTGCCTCCGTTTTATGATCTTCAGGGAAGGGCTTTTTCTCTGTCACTGCAGCTTCATGGGTCGATCTGGTGAGGATACAGTAGAAAGCCTTCTCAATTAGCCCCATTTCTGGGAGAAAAGCAGCATGTTGTTGTTGTTGCTGCTTCTGCTGTTATTATCACCATGACCTGCTCTTGGGTTATGGAATTCCCTTCCACAGGATGCTCAGTTGGCTCCCTCTTTGTTCTCTTTTCACCAGCGGACAACAACTTTTTTATTCAGACAGGCCTTCAACTTTTAATTGGCAGTAGCAGAAGGTTCTTTTAATGGGTGTGCTGTATTTTTATCTTTACTGTGCTTTGAATATGTTTTATGGTTTTAAATATTTAATTGGACTGTTCATTTAATTTTCTTTTCTATTATATATTGTTTTTGTACATTTAGTTTTAATTTACATTGTAAGCCACTTCATGTTTTATATTGGGGAAAGGCATGGTATGTAAATTAGATAAACTGCACATGACAAGTGGCTGAAATTCAGAAGCATTGTTTATAGCTTTTCAAGTGACAATATCACACAATTCCTATCTTGCAGATCACATTTTGTGTGAATTCCACAACAAAATATAACTCCGGGGTTTAAAATAGCCTTCTCCTCTGTATGAAGGTTAAGAACACAGGAATTTGGTCTTATATCAAGCTATATCGTTTGTCTTTCTAGCTCATGTTCATACAGTACAGGCTTCTCAGGGTTTCAGTCATGAATCTTTCACAGTCCTGCCTGCCAGGGATTGAACCTCAGACCTTTCGTACACAAAGTGCCTGACACATCTGTATTATTAACACAGTCTTTTCATTCAATCAAGTTATACTTTTAAGATTAGATGAAAATGCTGCTGAGAAGACTTCACAATCAAAGTTCTCCATCTCCACTCTTTTATACTCACAAAACACAAAAACAAAGATGGTCATCTTAGACCACAAAGTGAAAAAAAGCTATCAAAATCCAGTTAGGTAGTAATGTTATTAGGGTCAACCAAAATGCCACATAGACGTGCAACCTTTTGAGTTTCCCAGAATTCTTCATGAGGCTAGATGTTAACAAAAATTAGGGGAGTAAGGGGAAGGAAAGAAATATCATAGTTCAAAAATTCAGCTAGACCTCATGGCTACATCTTGCCTAATTATTGGATTTTCCTGTTTCTTCACCCATTTTTGTACAACCTAGTCAGACAAAGGGTTCTGAAGAATTTGAAAGTCTGCTCACCTTTATGACATATGAGCTGCTCCTAACAAAGACTTTGTCCAACTGTGCACATTTGCACTATATAAAATACTTACCATGTATCATCCTGCATTCCATATATTTGAACTCCAAGCAGGGTGTGCTCCCAACACCTCTAAGAGGGAACACAGAAACACCACCATTTGAATGATTATTGCAGCTTTCGCCATCTGATCAGACTCTCCCTGCTCAAAGGTTAACCATGACTCATTCATTCATACCTCTAAGAGTCGGCATCCCTCTCGAAGTCCTACATTCTCAGCTTCTGAGCCTGGCCTCACCCACTGGACATAAATCCCAGTTCTGTTTCCTCCAATGATGGAGATGTCTTCTGCAAGGCCCCTACCCTGGGGTGCTGGGATAGCCACAGGGGCTGTGCTAGACAAATGCACTACAACAGATCTGTATGGGGAAAAAAGAGAAAAACGGGATTTCAGTTCTGGTATTTCTGCGAGCAGTACCAATAAGCTGGCTTGATTAGGAGGATCCCAGGAGCCCCATAGATCATTGTGGAAATGTTTTGCAGTGGTAGGTGGTGGCTTCCATGCCAGTGGGCAGTGAATCAGCTCTGGGTTTTAGTCTGAGCTTCAGAAGAGCTATCCAAGGCACTGGCTCTAGTTTGGGTTCAGACCTTTGCCAGCTTCCTTAAAATTCAGATAAAAACCCAGAACAGATTCATTTCTTTGCTGGCATGGAGGCCACCAGTTGCCTCTGCATGGCTTTTTGCTACTAATTCCAGAATCCTCCAAACAGCAGGGACAGTGGTCATATTTAAATTATAATCCTTCTTGAGTCCCAATTCTGAGAGAAGGGTGGGACATGTAAATGAACAAATATATTCACCACCACCGTCATCACCATCATCATCCACCATCATCATCGTTGTCGTCGTCATCATCATCATCAGGAGGTTCTCAAAGTAATAATCCAAAAAAGGAACTTTCCCAAGCTCAGGTGGAAGACAGCAGTATTGCTGTTCCTATCATGGACTAGTCCAAGCCCACATGGTCCAGGATAGCATGGTAGTTAAGAGTGCTGGATTGGGACGGAAAGACCCAGGTCCAAATCTCTACTTGGGCAAGACCACTGGCTCACCTTTGGCCAGTTAACTATGTCTCAGCCAAACTTAGTATACAGAGTCATTGTGAGGATTTAAAAGTTCAGGAAGGCTTCAACCTCCTTGGAAGAAAGGAAGGATATATATTTATTAAATAAATAAGGCTGAGTCATCTGTGGCTACAGCAGATGCTGGAATCTGGAAGACAGTGGTAACGATAGGAGGTGAGTTTCAACCACCAGCTTTGTTCCTTTATTCCCAAAGCCTAACGTTTCCAAGATATTTGAGTCCTATGTTCTAACAGCAGCTAAGGAAATGGTACACACAAAGATCTCATTTGATGACCACCTGGTTTCACCAGAATGCCAAGCTCACAGCTTCCCTTGCTACTACCAACAGGCCCCGATGGCAAAAACCTCAGTTTCCAGTCTTTTAAGACCCTTTTTTGAGATTGGAAGGGTCAGGCGTTGGACCTCGAATCTTCAGCAGAATAACAAATAGGCTTCTATACCAGCCTTTCCCATCTGGGTGACTTCAGATGTGTTGGATGGCCTTGCTGTCTGTGGATTATGGGACTACAATTAACAGATCAGGAGGGCACTTTGATGGAGACACTTGCACCATGACCCTGAGCTATGAATGACAACCCCCTTCCAAAGGCAGGGCTGATATCCTGCTCTTATGATTACTTGCAGCTGTTTACTTCAATTTCAGTTGTTGTTTGCATTTCCATTTTATGTAAATGGCCCTAGGCACTTTTTATTGCAGGGGTCTGTGAAAATGGAAATAAATGAGTCATGCCCCACATAAGGACTGAAAATGAAAGAATACTGCAACTATTTTCTTCCATTACCCAAAATGAGGGGGAAAGCAGTATCTCAAAATGTCTGAAAGAGTCCTTTCAATGCAGTGTCACTTTGCTCAGTGCACTCCAGATGTATCTACATTACTCAGTTACAGCAGCTTCATACCGCTTTAACCGTAATCATTGCTCTTTCCTACAAAATCCTGGGGTGGCTCTTCTCTTGGTCTCACCAGGTACAATTGGTGGGAAAATGGGAGAGTACCTTCTTGGTGGTTCATCCCAGGCTCTGAAATTCCTTTTCTAGAGAAAGTAGGTTGGCCCCCTTCATAGTGTCTGTTTATTGGAAGGCAAAGACTTTTTTGTTTCAACAGGCCCTTGACTGCTTATGAAGAAAGAGTTTTTAATAACGCCTGTTTGTTGCTTTTTCAATGGATATCCTTATAAATGCCTCTTGACTCTATTGATTGCTTAACTATATTTTAATTTTTGTCTATTTTAGTGATATGAACTTTTCTCTGTACCCATTTCCATTTTTATAAGCTGTTTGGAGTTTCAGGGCTGAGAAAACTGCAAGATATTAATAAGATATAACAATAACAAAACATATAGTTTGGTGAAGTACTTAGCATTCTCTGCTTGAGAACTCTAGTTCACTCACCTGAACCACACTACACTTTGGGAGCTCTGTAGCAGAGAATTTTAAGTACCTCACATAAGTAACCTAAACATCCTAAGATTCCACAGGAAGGAACCATAGTAGTTACAGTAGTATCAATCTGCTATAACTGTGTAGCAAAGATGAACTCTTCGTGTCAGTAAACAAAAACCTGGAGTTCTCCCACTCAAAACATCTTGTTTGGGGTACTAGCCCAGTCAAGGTTAATATATCCATCACCACTGGCTGCTCTTTATACTCTTGCTCCAACTTTTGTGACTTGTTGCCACTGCTGAGTGGCAGAACACAGGCTTTGCATTCAGAAGGTCCTTGGTCTGATCTCTGCTATCTCTGCTTTAAAAAGCAGCAAGTCAATACAATTTGAGAGAGCCAGTACTGGTCAGTGGAGATCAGGCAGTAGAGACCAGACAATTTCAACGGTTTCAAGGCCCAGTTTCCCTCCCTGGAAACCTGAAGAGGTACACATACCAACTACTTTTATTTCTGGGACACTCTGTTGAAATTTGGTAGCATAATGGTGAGTAAGGAAAAAAACATACATGGTTTAAAACATCGGGCACAGGGCCTTGTTTCAAAGACCTTGTTTTAAAAGAGAACTGTCTTTCCAGTCAGACATAACTGTCTGTTAAAATGCACACCCAGTGTCTTGTTTTAAAGCAGGGTAGGCAACTGCAAAACAGAGGGGAGCCATCCCCCCACACTACACCTGCCTAGCAGGCAACACCACTACATTTTAGCACACCAGAAGTGATGTAACTTTACTTCTGACCACCATTTTGGTCAGATTTGTTTTTTCCTTTTTGAGTGCTGGAGGGCTAGAGATCACTGGGGCATTAAGAAAGCAAACCACCACATTTGCAGTTGGTTTTGGGATTGTTTTCTGACGAAAATCACTCAAAACCAGCTTGGAAAAAAACTGGAGGCTTGGGGGTACTTCTGGAGGGCTTCAAGGGGCCCCAAGGTATATATGCCATGCCAGACTAATCTTATCTCTTTTTATGATAGGGTTACAACCTTGATAGATGAAGGGAATGCTGTAGACATGGCATATCTTGACTTCAGTAAAGCCTTTGACGAAGTTCCCCACATGACATTCTTGCAAAGAAGCTAGTAAAATGTGGGCTAGACAGGGCTGATGTTAGGTGGATTGGTAATTGGTTGACCAACCGAACTCAAAGAGTGCTCACCAATGGCTGCTTTTCATCCTGGAGAGAAGTGACTAGTGGGGTGCCACAGAGTTCTGTCCTGGGCCCAGTGCTATTCAACATCTTCATCAATGACTTGGATGGAGGAGTAGAGGGCATGCTGATCAAATTTGCAGATGACACCAAATTGGGAGGGGTTGCTAATACACCAGAGGACAGGATCAAAATCCAAAATGGCCTTGACAGATGGCAGAGCTGGGCCAAAGCTAACAAAATGAATTTCAACAGAGAGAAATGTAAAGTCCTACATTTAGGCAGAAAAAATAGAATGCACAAATATAGGATGCGGTACTCGTGGCTGGATAGCAGTACATGTGAAAGGGATCTAGGAGTCTTGGTAGATCACAAGCTGAACATGAGTCAGCAGTGTGATGCAGCAGCCCAGAAAGCCAACGCTTCAATAGGAGTATAGTGTCTAGATCAAGGGAGGTAATGGTACCACTCTATTCTGCATTGGTTAGGCCTCATTTGGAATACTGTGTCCAGTTCTGGGCACCTCAATTCACGAAGGATATCAACAAGCTGGAACGTGTCCAGAGGAGGGCGACCAAAATGGTGAAGGGTCTGGAAGCCACGCCCTATGAAGAATGCCTTAGGGAGCTGGGCATGTTTAGTCTGCAGAAGAGAAGGTTAAGAGGGGACATGATAGCTGTGTTTAAATATTTTAAGAGATGTCATGTCGAGGAGCCAGTAGGCTTGTCTTCTGCTGCTCCAAAGACTAGGACAAGGAGCAATGGATTCAAGCTGCAGGAAAGGAGATTCCACTTGAACCTCAGGAAGAACTTCCTGATCATCAGAGCTGTCTGGCAATGGAATATGCTACCTCGGAGTGTGGTAGAGTCTCCTTCCTTGGAGGTTTTTAAGCAGAAGCCAGATGGCCATCTATTGGGTATGCTTTGATGGGTGTTCCTGCATAGCAGGGGGTTAGACTCAGTGGCCCCTGGGGTCTCTTCCAACTCTATGATTCTGTGTGGTCCACAATCTACATTTTGCAAACTCTTGTTTTAAGGGAAAGCGTTGGGTCTTTCACCGCTTCTGCACTGTCAAATCCAGTACAAACTGTGGCCATGATGGGGCTACAAAAACTCAGTGGACATTACCGGATGGAACTGGCCAAAGGTCTGATTCAGTATCAAGCAGTTTTGCATTTTCAGTACCAAGGACAAGACAGGGAACAGTGTCAACAGCAGCAGCAACAGTGTTAGTCCAAGCAGCAAGAGGAAGAGTTCTGAAAATGGATGACACGGAACAGTGGTCACAGGCCACACAAATTTACCCCAAGTGCCTGCCCCAGAGCTTGGAAAAGTTGCTTTCTGTCTATATCTCTCACAATCTCCCAATCACCATGGCAGAAGATGATATCTCTTGCAACAATACCAGAGCCAAAATCTCTCTCATTTGCCACTAGCTATGTTTGCCGGACTAACTCTTCCAATCTGAATACCCCATCTTCTAAGACACATGGATTATACAGCAGCTCCTAGAAACCATTGGGAGACGGAGAACAAAAGGCAAACAGACCTCCTGGCAAACTCCCGCTGGTCAGAAATGGTGGATAAGCAGATTTCCGACTTTGCCCTTGCTTGTGCGCTGCCTGATGATGAAGGGGATCTGACAGAGGAGACGGTAGTGGTGAAGCTTCCTGGGAAGAGAGAATCGTGGAAAGCAAGTTGCCATGCACAGCATTCAGGGTTTTACCATTTAAGCTTTTTAAAGAGAACTGAGCAGATTTAGACCACCATAACAAAGTAGATGGGGCAGGAAAGACCCAAACTGAGGAATCTTTCCATGAGCAGCTCCCATATAGCTGGGGTAACATTCAATAGTCCAGCCGTGTGACTGATGGCCATTCATGTAAGCTAGTCAGTCATCTTCAGATTGCAACCCCCATCATGTTCAGCCTCTACCCGTGCTGGTGGGTGTATGAACCCAATATACTTGAAAGGGTACCAGGTTGGGGTCACAGGTGTAGGTCTCTCTCACAGAATGAGTCCATGTGCCCTCTAACTTGGGAAGGCAGTTAATTGTATGATAAGACAATTATCTCCTACCTCCTTAGTTAGGCCATTTAGTTGTTAGGTCAGCCATGCAGGGTCTGGTCATAAGAAAGTAGCTTCTCTGCAGCAGAGCAGAGCTTGGCAATGTTACTTGTTTGGATTACAGTTCCCAGAATTCATGCTGGCTGGGGATCCTGGACTACAATCCAAAAAGGTAACTCTGAGCAAAAGTTGTTTTAAATCCTCCCGCTCCATTTATCAGTTCCTGCAAATGGGTTACTCAACACAGTCTCTTCTGCATTCCAATTATACCTGCACTGGATTCCAAGAAATACCCAACAAAGGAGGCAGCAGGCGAAATGTGAACTGGATTATACTATGTGTTGAATGGACCCTAGAAAACTCTCTCCCATCTTTAGCATCTGAATGCAGAAGCCAGACAGTCGTTTGCACATCAGCCAATCCTCTAGGGTAAATATGTTGGTAGAGAAAAATGCCACAAATCTAGCCAGGCCCAAGATATACAGTGAGACATGCTCTAGAGATTTACAGCCTGTCAAGAGGAACCGATAACGGCCTGAAGCTGAAGCATTTATCAATTGTAGTTCCTACTCCTCTGAAACTGAATCGAATTGTCAAATAAAAAAGCCACTATAAATTAAACACACCAGACCAGAATCGCCCAAGAACTGAGGCATCCATGCATGAATGCATGAGGGTTGGTGAGCCCCTGGAGGTGCTCCTAGAGCTGGTAGAAGAAGTGTGGGGCAAGGGCACCCCCTTGTGGGAACATAGTCATGCAACTTATTTGGTGGGGGGAAGTCTCTCCTTTCTCTCCCCCTCCCCCAATCCTCTCAATGCTGCTTTCAAGGAGAAATTCAATAAAATGAGCAATACCTGTTAAGTCTTCCATGCTGCCAAAGGACCCATAAGACTGACTGAAAGCACCAAGGATACACAGAAAGAGTGACATTAATTCAAAATCTTACAAGTATTAAAGCTGTTTCCCCCTAAATCCGTCTCCCTCTTACACTGTTCTCCAAAGATAATGACAAGTGCTATTAAGACCACCGCCATGCTGGTATGTTTCACATTTCTACATTTTTCACCTTAACTCAGCCTCTTTCTCCTACCTGAGAGCAGAGGAGGTATAACTTCACCCCTCTGTCCAACTCTGTCCAACTCACCCATTTGTAGCCCCTCAAATTTCCCATCACCACCAGCATCTTCTGACAGTGCCTTTGCACAATCACAGCTTGAAAAGGTTCCTTTTTTGGATGACAATTTTTAGAACTCCCAGCTAGCACAGCTGGGGGGTTCTGGGAATTATAGTTCACAAAAGAGATTTCTTGAGCTTTGTCACATACCGTGAACACAGAAGAGACAGAGCCATAACTGAGCAGCCAGGCTAGAATTAAAGCTGTTATTCCTCTCTCTTTCCCAGCTCTGAGCAGGGCCCCTTTGCTCCCCTGCCCATCTTGATTCCTGAATGTTAAGTGTGATGAAAACTTGATGAGATTTTAATTGCCCACTTGAATAACTTTCTGTCTTAGAATGGAAAGAGGGCAGGAAAAAGGCTAGAGAAGCAGCAATCAAACTGGTCCCCAGGTCCCACCCAGGCTGTTGCATTATTCTATTCCACCTTATCCCAGTGCTAGATGAGAATGGCGCTGAGACAGGAAGTGTGGAATTCAACCTTGTTAAATATATTAAATTGAAAAAGTGGTGCACATATCTACAATCTTCATCTTCTTTGGGAATTTTCATATATTGCCTTCCTCAAACCAAGAATGGGGAACAACATTTAGCTGGACATGGGATTTCTTTGCTACTTCACTCACACATACAGACACGAAAGCACACCAGCCTTTCCCTGGATGTATGAAGGGACCATGGTCCACTTGGGAAGAAAGGAAAGGGTAGTTAATCAGCTCTGGAATTAACATGGGGACAGAGAGAGGATTGGGCTGTGAACTTCAGAGTAGCTAAGGAAGGCAGTGGAGTCCACTGGACTACTGTACTAGAATTCAGCATCTTGGCTAGTTTCTTTAAAGTTCAGACAAAACAGATTCACTATCCTACTGACATGGAACCCACCAGCTGCCACTGATCTCAGCTAATGTCTGCCCTCTGAATTCCAAGGTTGAGACTCAGCTAGTGCTTGCAAATGCCAGGACAATCAATTGCTTTATTTATACCCCATCTTCTTCTCGAAAGTGCTTTCCACGCTGCTCTCTCTCTCCCAATGGAGAGGGAAAGCAGTGCACAGGGAATCTGTACCCCTTTTATCTCCAGTCAGTGATTAGAGACAACAGCTAGGGTTCTTCTCCATCATCCTCAGAGCTAAGAGGTAATAGAGTTTGGAGGCACCTCCTCAAGCCAGATTCTAACTGTCTATAGGCCACATTAAGGCCATGGGCCAGACATACCCACCATGCACGTTAAATCTTTTGTCAAATCCCTCTGGTTTCCTGGTGATGTAGCTCACATGCAACTCCACCCCCTTACTGCTGACTGCTTCAGCAATTCCCATGAACAGGTCCCATGGGGAAGATTGACTTGAACTGAAGAGTGCAAATAGTATACACATGAGTAGCTCTATGTGCACTCTTCTTCGATAAGGGAGGTAAGAAGGCCTAGGTTTGAAAAATCTGAGACTAGACTTTGAGTTGAGATGGTATGTCTATAACTAAGCAACCTAGACAAAGCCTGGAAAAATTACTTTTTTTAGACTGCAAGTGGCCATGCCGGCTGGGGGATTTTGGAAGTTACAGCCATAAGAACTTTTCGAAGCTCAGCTCCAGAGAGTCATGAGCATAATGTCAAATGCTAAAAGAAATGCAAAACGGAAACAGGAACAGAACAGGCTGCTGCAAAATGTCTTCAATCTGTAAGATTGGTGAAGCTGCTGCTTTCATAGCTACAGAGCAAAAATAATAAAAGTAAAACGGGGAGGTAACATGCTTCAAACAAAGCAGTCTTTTTTTCTAAAAAAAAAAAAAAACTAAATTCATATACCCAAATATTTTTAATTAAATGGAACTGATCAACTTCCTTAAATCATATTTAAGGTTAAAATAAATTTATCATAGTTATGCTTATTAGGTAACTATACAAATATTGATTACATAAATTATTATGTTTAAGGGTAAAATCACCTCTTCGCATAGACACAACTGACTTTTTGAGTTTGCCTCCCCTGAGATTCCTTCCAAGTGGCCTTCTTCAGGATTCCATACAGTCATCCATTCCAGACACCAATGAGTGCCATAACTGTTCAGCTTCTCCATCGACCAGGCTGTTTCTTCAGCTCATTATAATAATGTTCTTCAGTGATGTGCCCCACAAGCCAGCTTTCTTACCTCATTTTAGATTTGAAGGTCTCCAAAACCATTCTTTTATCCAGTGGCAGCTGGTGTCTCCCATGTCAGTGCGACACTGAACCCACTCCTGGTTTTGACCTTAAGTTGAAAGGAGGCATCCAAGGTGCTAAACCTGTTTAGGGGAAAGGGTTCAGCACCTTGGTCAGCTCCTTTAAAGTTCATACTTAAACACAGAGTAGATTCACTGTCCCACTGATACGGGATCTGACAGTCATTGATACTTCTACCCACAGCCACTATTTGTTCCTCACCTCTAGCCAAACAGGTGCCTTCTTGTTCTGCAGCTATTCAATTCAATGGCCTTCTCTCTTTCCATGAAGTCAAAGCTTACACCCTTTATCTCAGGAATCTGCAGTAACTGATGAAATCTCCAAATAGTTTCTACTAAAAATCCTAACTTTCCTTTCCCCCTTCCTACCATTTGCTACCATATCCTCAATTTTAGTGCCTTCCATCCAACAGCATGTGTTACGGTCATAGGGCCCTGAGTCCAACACATCCAAGGTTAGTCCTCCCCTCCCTCCCCAACACACATACACACTTTCAGGTCTATATGCAGCTCAGAGAATGTCTAGAACACCAAGAAAGCAAGTGGTTTAAGATTCAGAGGCCCAAGAAGAAGAAATCCCAACAGGGGTCTGGGGATTCCGAGCATCACCTCTTGATGGGAGCTAGTCCATCTTCACGCTGCCGCCGAAGGATGGAACCAGCACAGGGTGGGAAAGGGAAGATGGAAAGACGATTTATTTCCTTCTCTCTGTCTGGAGTCACTTCCTGAAGAGAAATGGGGAGCAAAATCCTTGAGTTAAGACAGATTCTGCTCAAATTTCTGAATCTTAGTCTTTATCAACTAGACTGTCAATTGATTAAAAAATCAAGGGTGGACACCTGCCAGTGGCTAAGGGGGAACACTGAATCCACAGGGGACCTTGGAATGTGGCACATGGCACCCTCATTTTTTAAGCATATAATTAGGGGGGCAAAAGTTCTCATGAGAGGAATTCTTGCCATGTTTTGGCTCCTTCAGGAGCAGTTTAGGCCTAGGAGAGGCCTTTTTCAAAACAGGAAGTCAACTAGAAGTAACTGCCAGTTCACTTCATGATTAAAACTGTTCCATAGACAGGGGGTATAGGGTAGTATTTAAAAAAAAAGTGCTGAGGGGCCCTTGGGTCCTCAAAAATGGCAAGAGTCTCATAGGTTGCACCTTCCCCACTCATGGATTAATCAAAGAGCTTTAACCAGTCAACCTATTATGCATATATGTGCAAACATTTGTGTATAAATAAAATCATAGCTATGAAGAAAAAAGCACAGGACTATGTTTGTTGTTTCACATTTAACTCAGGAGGAAGCAGGCTCTGGGGGGCCAGGCACCACTTTTTCTAAATCTAGTATTATTCAGAGGCTATACCAGCCCAACAAATGAAACTATACATACAGGCTCAAACACTACCTTAGAAAATCTAGCTAATTGCTTTGCTAAGGTTGTATCACAAACAGCCAGCGGCTTACAGAGGTTGGGTACAAGTCCTACTTCAACTCCTTTAAGTGCCTTGCAACAAAGGGACAACAAGACCTGTATACCTCCCCCAAGTCTGTTGGATTCCAAGTTCTATCATCCCCATACCATTCAGTTGACAATGCTGGGAGGGCACAAGATTATAGAAAGCTGCTATAAATGCCCTGTACATTCTGGATTGCAAGACCCTTTTATACTACACTGTGACAACAGTATAATCCGCTTGAACTGTCATGAATGCTTCCTATGAAATCCTGGGTTGTGTAGATGAATAAGGTCCTAGAACTCTCTAGCTGAGAATTCTAAATGCCCTTCCATAAACTACAAAGCCTGGGATTCCATATGATGGAACCATGGCAGTTAAAGTGGAATAATAGTGCTATCACTGCACAGTGTGAAAAGGCCCACAGTCATACAACCCAACTAACCCTACCTTTAAGGCCAAGATCCTACATTATGCAATCTTGGAGAATAAAATGGTACACTGAATGCACGGATGAACAGTTACACAACATCCAAGGATGTGCAAGTGCACAGCCAGAATTTTGTTTATTAGTCCCAACCAGTATAGATTCATTTGATCATTTGTTCCAGTCAACATGTAGGTAAATCTAATTGATTCAATGGTTCTACTCTAGTTGGAACTAACTATAGGATTTAGGCCTGTGCGAAATGGTTACACTTGTAGATCTTCACTTATGTAATCCTGAACTGAAAACAGCCATAAAAGCAAAAACACATTTGCCTAACTCTAACCATAAATTTCACAATTTACTGAGAAGAGAGTCAGCATGAGATACACGAAGTATTCCAGACAACTTCTGACTCACACGCACTTTAACATTCATTTGTCTCCCTGCCTCCCCACCTCTTTCTTCCTAGTTCTGTTTATGTGATACTTTTTAATTAGCTTTTTAAGGCACATGAACCCAAATCAATAAAAAAATTGCTAGTAACCAGCTTAAGCTCCTGGGATACGACAGGACTTAAATAAACAATAAACATCATATAGACAGTAAACACTGGGGTGAAATTGTTATCTTTTTCATGATCTCCCCTTTTGTTGTAAAGCAGAGAAAGACTATAGCCTTTATGTTTTGGACAAAAGCTGGATAACTATGAAGAACATTCCAGCTAAGGTGGACTGTAGCTTGATAGGATTGTTTGCATCATTTCATCAGTTCCAAACTTTCTGCTGGTAACTCCATACTCAAGCATCTTTTCCTTCTTTATTTCCCCCTCCCTAAGTTTTTTATGACCATTACATTTCATTTCCTTCAGAAAAAGCTGCAGGTACAATAGTATGCACATACAGTTCACATACAAAATTTAAATTCTATCCCCATTTGTTGGGCCAACAATCAGTGGTCTCTTGGTATGTCTCAAGAGTGGACAACTGCAACAGGGGCATGGACAATTAACATACATACACACTGCAGCCACCCCACTGCACAAAACTGAAACAGGAAGTAATGCACGTCACTTCCTGTTTGGTTTTCAGCCAATTTTCAGCCTTTTTATTTCGTTTTGGGAGGATTAATGGTTGAATATCGGGACCAAAATTACCATGTTTTGCAGAGGACTTAATACCTGAATTTTAGGTGGTCTGGTGGTTTAGGGAACGCCTTGTTGACCTCCAACTGTTGTATAATAGGAGTTGGGTTTGTATGCAGCCCATGAACCCCACATTCCCTATCTCTGGTCTACCTGGATTCTGTGACCTGCAAACCCAGAGAATAACTTAACCAATCTGTGCCATGCTCATCTGGCAACAGCTTACCACAGCTTCAGGTAGATGTCTTTTCCATATTCTCCAAATGTCCCAGTTTGTCAGGGGCATTCCCAATTAATCTTCCACTTTTTGAACGGCTCTTAAAATACTCCAGTTTCTCTCTCCTCCTCCCACTTTCCCCCTTCATCTTCAGATTACTTCAGTTAGTTCAGATTGGATTCAAACTGCAGAAATAATTTGCACTCAATTAATTCGGCAAGGGGGAGAGGAGGGGACAGAATCTTGTCCTTCCCTGTAGACTCAGGGAAAAACAAACAGCTCCAGCTTCTCCTAGTTTGTGTTTTTTCCCTAGTTAATAATTTTTGCCATCTTCGCCACACTCTGATGTTGCTTGGCCACATGTATTCCAATTTTCATCTATGAAATGTTGGAGACCATGCTTTTCGATCACCTGCTATATGATCCTTCTTAACAGAACATATAGGTGACTGATCCTGGGTCTTTCCACACATAAGGCATATGCTCTACCACACTCCAATTTATGCAATCCCCCTCTTACCTCCTCCTGACTTATACAATCCCCAGGAAATGCAATGTCCAGGATGCCTGGTGTATCTCCCATCCCATCCTCTAGAGCTGAAGGCTTCTCTATCATGCTCCAAGTGCTACTGAGGATGGAACAGAGAGAATAGGAGGAAGAACACATCTAAGAGGGAAAACAGAAGCAAACAATTCATTTCAGGACAAATATGAATTCCTTAAAAAAAGAAAAGATGTACCAAAGCTTACACCATGCCTGAAAGTCCCACTCCAAACTGAAACTGCTGTCCAAACCCACATATTGCAATAATTTTAAGGAGGAAGAAAGTAGAGGCCATGAGAAAAAGCCAAAGCCAGAATGAGATAGCCACCTAAGACAGCAGATCAAGGATGTCATGAAAGGCAGCAACTCCTTCATTAGTTAACATATTATTTTTTTACTGTCAGGAAAAGAGAAAGACTTTTCAAGATTTTTCTGCCACATGCTAGAATAACCTGGCTTAATTTAAGAATTATGAAATTAGACTTCAGGGGTGAGGGGACTTGTCGCTCTATATCAGGCAACAAAATCTCTTGACTGGTCCTGGAGAAAACTATTCCCCCTGTGACTTTAAGAGTTACCACACTGACACAGAGGAGACTCAAAGGACAAATGTACCTCAAGGTTTTACAACTCTTCTCTGGCTGGAACTCTGCATACCTCCCTGGAGATAAGTTCCACAGGACATAGTGAGTCTTACTCCTGAGGAAATATGCATGTTTGTATACAGTCAGCCCTCCACATTTGTGGGTTTCACTTTTGCGGATTTGATTATTCATTGATTATTTGCTGTCACTTCTGCTGCCTCCCCATGCCATTTCTAATAGAGACTGCAAGCCTCGTGAGACTGAGAAACTGCTAACGAGTTTGTAAGTCCCTATTAAAAATGGCGTGGGGCAGCAGTGGAGGTAGCAGTAAGCCCCATCAGCCACCCACTTCTGCTTGTGCAGGAATCCTGGTGCCTCAAAGGAATCCATGGTGGGTTGAATATGATGATCATCCTATTTGTGTGTGTTAAATATGGTTTGGGAGGGCCTAGAGTTATTCACAGTTTTTTTCACTTTCATGGGGATCCTGTGCCCCTAACCCTAGCGAATGTGGAGGGATGACTATATTTAGGACTCTGCTTTGAAAATGCTTCATAAAGTGGGAGGCAGTAGGAAAAGATGAAGAACACATTACTTGTGAATAGACTCAAACAAGGAAGTCACAGCCCTGAACTTGGAGGACTCAAGGAGGGCTACTGACAACAGGGTGTCTTGGACATCTTTTGTTCTTCAGGTTGCCACAAGCTGAAGCTAACCTAACAGCAACTAACAACAACTACAGCTCTGTTTTCTGCTCCATGTAAAGAGACAGGAAATAAGACCAGTTTTAACATGTCTTCTCTGACACTGTTTCTTGCATCCATCTTTGTAATTCTTTCTTGTTTCTTACAACTACAAATAAAATTACAGAATTACAGAGAGAAAACAATCAGCAGCGGCTACTGCTCTTAACTTCTGTCCAGAGATTGGAAAATTTACTGTTCTGGACTGCAGTTCCAGAATCCCAGGTCAATATGGCCAGTAGTCAAGTTGGCAATCAGATTACAGAAGTTGTAACTCAAAAAAAAGTTATACGTCCAAACTCTGCTTCTGTCACTGATCCCATTTAGACACAGGGAGTAAAGGAACAGCAAAGACACAGAAAAATGTGAGCCAGAAGGTCTTTCAGAGGCTGGCAGTGGGCCCTCTCCTGTAGTGCTCCTTCAGATGCCTAACCATGCCAACACTCCAGTCCACAGACTAAGAGCCTCTGCAACATTTTGCTGCTTTAGTTAATACAGCGCATGGTACTTACAAGCCAGAGTCAGTCACTTCCCAGAGCTACAGTAAGAACCTCCTAGGGCAGGAGTGGGGAAAATGTGGCCATGTAGATGCAATCTTTCCAAGACTATTTTTATGGCTATTGACCCCTCCAGACTTTCTGGACTGCTCTTTTCTCAATTTGCTTTCTCCAGGAACAGCAGATCACAGTTTAAATAGGTTAGGGCTTACTGTTTAACATCAAAAATAGTTATGCTTTTTTCCACCCTAAATTAACTCCTACTTCTGTGTTTGGTTTGTTTAGAGTCCCAGGGCAGAAAACTGGCCTCAAATCAACCATAATTGCTTACCTGTATCCTAGGAGATGTCAAGATGGTGGTTTTAAAAGAATGTTGATGTGCATCCAATGTGATCTGTGATTATCAATCTAACATGCCAGTAGCCCATCCATTATTGATCCCAATCTATCTGTACCTCATATAAGGAGAACGAGACCAGCCTGGGTCACACTTATTGAAGTGGAGAAAGACAATCCATTTTTTTTTTTAATTTTGCTTCCAAAAAGTAAAACCTGACATGCCTGAAATCATTACCCATGGTGTACACATTCATCTTATTATTGTTTCTAACCTTTCAAGTGCTCTTTTTCTGGAAAGTGCTTGTTACAAATCTCCATATTCTGTTTGGTCAGATGTGAGGACAAAAATGCACAAGAACATGAACACTGGCTTTGTTGAAGACACAGAGCTCTCTTTAACTACTGTATGTCTCCAACAACGCCAATGCAATTGTAGGGTACATCAACAATACAGGGCTCATAATAAGGGAAATAGTAGCACCACTCTATTCAGCTTTGGTCAGACCTCCCTTGGAATACTGTCTCTGGCTGTAATAACCACAGTTCAAGAAGGATATTGACAAGCTGGAATGTGTCCAGAGAAGAACAACCAAGATGGTAAAGGCCTGGAGGAGAGGAGACATGACACCTATCTTTAAATATCTGATGGGACAGCATGTGGAAGATTGAGCAAGCCTGTTTTCTGCTGCTCCAGGGACTAAAGCACAAACAAATTGACTCAAATTACAACTCAACAGATTCCAGCTAAACAATGGAAAGAACTTCCCAATGGTAAGAGCTGTTTAACCTCCAAGCTTATGGGAGTGCTTCTTTTTATATATGCCTTCCCCAGAATTGAAATCTACTGGAGAGGCCCTCCTTTGTATCCTACAAGTAGGGGACATACATTGTGGGAAGACATGGGAGAGGGACTTCTCTGCAGTGGCATCCCAGTTGTGGAATTCCCTCCTCCTGGTGGTCTGACTGGTGCCAGCACTAGAATCATTTTGCTGCTAAACTTTTTATTAAGCTAGCTATTCATTAAAGCCTTCAGACATCACTAATTTTATCTGGGCTGCATGTATCCTATGGCTACATTATTTCAAATTGCTTTAATAGGCTTAAGTTGTCTGGTTTCTTAATCAATAAGCTATTTAATAAGTTCTTGATCTTTTTTAAATTACCATATTTGCCAGTGTATAAGGCATACTTTTTTTCCTAAAAAATACACTCTGAAAATAGGATGCATCCTATATGCTGGTGTGCCTTATACACCGGCAAATACAGTAATGCTAAATGCATAGGGAAGGGAGAGGGAGCGAAAGGAGTTGTCCCCAGCCAGGCAAGAGAGGAAACGAGGGGTGGGGGAAGCCTGGTGCAGCACTCTTTTCATTCCCCCTCCTCTCTTGCGCATTTTGACTCTGCTGAGAGTTCTCCCTGCCTAAGCAAAACAGGAAGGGAAGGGATGGAGGAAGACTGGTGCAGCACTCTTTTCATTCCCCTCCTTTCCTGTGCCTTTTGCCTGGCCAGCATACTAAAAAAAATTTCCTGAAAAATACCCCTTGAAAAGTGTGGTGCATCTTATATGCCGGTGCATCTAAAACACTGGCAAATATGGTATTGATACTATTTATTGTTTTAAATTGATTTTATTCTAAGCCACCCTGAGATCTTCAGATACAGAGACGAATATAAACATTTTAATTAATAAATAAAAATAACATAAATGAGCCAGACAGACTGCCTTGGAAAATGTGGGCTCTCCTTCTTTGGAGGTTTTAACAGAAGTTGAATGGCAATCTTCCAGGAGATCTTTAGCTGTGTGCATCTGTATGGAAGGGACTCGGACTAGATAATCTTTACAGTCCCTTCCAGCTCTAAGGATTCCAGACTGAATAACCAGAATCTCCTTCCCAGTAGTGCGCAAAAAGTGCCTACTGCCCTTGTTCATTATGACACAAACTTAAGATAACAGAGTCTCGAAGCTATGAAGATATACGGTGTATGTCACCATACTGAACCTACTCAGGTTTGAGTCGGATCAGTGGCTCATTGGGTGAAACTTAACACATGACACATTGAATTCTGAGAAAGAAACGTAGGAAATAAAAACATGTGCACACTTATTGTTAATTACCTTTCTGAATTTCCAGCTCAGAGCACTCATGGAAGTTGCCACTAGAAAGGCTGTTTGTCACAGAGAATGGAAAAGTTAATTTTTTGGATTACAACTTCCAAAATCCTCCAGGCTGCTGCCTGGTAGATTGTGGGAGATGTAGTCCAGAAACGTAACATTTCCAAGCTCTGATTTACCTAGGACTGAGGGGCCAGTAAAACTATGGTCTACAGACTACTATCTTGCTACCCTCAGTGGGCCCTCATGGGAGCTTCAGCCCCCTCCAAGACCCTCACTCACACAGCTTCCAGCCTGTCACTTCCTATAGTTTTTTTTTTAAAACCCTTCTCTGATCTGAAAAAGGCTCCAAGGAGAAAAATTATGTCCAAATGGCAAATTATGCCACACAGAAACCTCTGGGGGAGAACAACTTACCATTCAGGGGAAGCAATTTTGGAGGAGGGCCAAACAAATTGGGTGGATGGTGGTATCTGGAGGTCATAAAGAACAGCCCATCAAGGTCTAAAGGAGCACAGAAATAGTCCCTAGAAACCCAGAACTGTCTCTTCAACACACAGGATATTCTCTTCTCCCTTCCCAAAATTCTAACTTTTTTCCAGGCATTTCTAGGCTGCCTTCTCTCCCTCTCCTTTCCCACAAAGATATCAACCTTTTCTCTACTTTGCAATGGAGGTTTCCTCTTTTAAACACACCTTCTTTGCCAGGCTTCGAGTGCAATGGCAATGCTTTAGCTGTGCCTCTAGAGTGCCAATCTTGCCTTCCACCTGTGTAACTTTGCCCAGCAATTCATCCCTCTCCTCCTCCAAGGCTCGGACACGCTTGCGGTACTGGTCCTTCTCAATGAGGCTTTGGGAATATTGCAACTGAATGCCATCACGGCTCTGGATTGCCTGAAAGAAAGAGAGACAGAGATATCTTGGGCAGGCAGGATTACAGACAGTACAAGGCACATGCTGTAGCCACTTCCTTCAAAAGCTAACCTCTGAATGAATTATACAAATCAAGCAACTCTGTGTATTTGCATAATTTATTCTGTTTCTAGTAACCACAAAGGAAGGTTACTGTAGCTCTTCAGATGTTATTGGAAGGCAATTCCCATTAACCCTAGCCAACATAGCCAGGGATGATGGGAGTTGAAGTCCAACTGCAGCTGGAGGGTCACAGTTCCCCCCGTCCCTGTTCTATGCAATGAACAGAGTAAAGAAACTACTGCTTTGATCATTGGCAGGGGGCAAATCTTCCCAGGGAGTCCCAGCTTTCAGCAACTCCCACAGCCCTTCATCAGCAGCAGGAGAGCTTTAGATATCTCAGAACACTGAGGTTTTGGCAGATGATCAAGAATGCCAACCTCCAGTACAAGCCTTGCCTTACACCACTGGAGTTCCTGACTGGTAGAGGGAAGTGCATACAACTTATACCAGGATACAAAATCTCAAGACCAGAATCTTCCATTCAGGAGGAATCAGGTGATCTCAGGAAGCCAATCCCACACTGCTTCTCACTATATAATTCCAAGGCCTACTGTCTTTTCCCAATCCTGGAAACTTTTGTCACTTAGAGAAACTACCTGCCAACATATTCTACACCCTGCCAGCTGCCTGTTGGTTACCTTCTACACCAGCATTCTGGTCAGGTCCCTAGTCAGTTCTTCATCAACCTAAGTATTCAGAGGGTTTGCTTAGCAACTTGATAAGCACTTCTTACCAATTCAATTCACACGTTCCTCAGAACATGCAAGTGCTTGAGTTGGAGATTTGGCCATGCCTATATTGGCAGATTCTCATGCATGTATCTGTCCCTCAATGTCAATGCAAATGCTAGGCCCTGCCTCCTCATTCTCTAAGCCTCACCTCATGAAGTCATGAGCTCTAATATGAGGCCTACTCATATCCAACAGAGTGTTTTGTCAGGAAGGATTCTATCAATCAGCTAGGAGTACTTGCCACCACCACCACCTTACAGCTGAAAGAAAGACCTGCATTTTTTAAGGAAAAAAAGGAACTCACCTGATCTCTTTCCTTTTCAATCTCCTCTAACTGAGCCAGAACAGTGTTCATTCTGTGCTTGTACAGGTCACAGTTCTTCTGTAGAGTCTGGTACTTCAGCTGCAGATCTTCCATATCTTGCAAGTACTGAGAGCAGAAAATGCAGAGAAGGTTGTATTATGCAGAAGGAGATTATTTAGAAGTCTGCACTAAGGCAAGTTTAGCCGTGTAGTCTGTGTTCAAGTGCCAGAGTTCAGACCTGGAACAGAACAACTGAAGAAGAAGGTGGAAATACAAAGCACCTTCACCTTACTTCTCCCACTAATTTACACCACCCAAACACACACTTGTCAATCAGGGAAGAGTTTCTGCAGCAGAAATCATAGGTTTATGTCCAAGTCCCTGAAAGGCCTTATGAGGAGGGGACATTAAGAATGGGATAAAGAAGTCTTTTGCTGCCTAATTGTGCTCACCTCACTTGAAACTTGCAGAGGACATAACCATAATCAAGCACAGACTATTACAAACTGTGCTGGAAACTACTTGTTTTTTTTAAAAAAGTAATTCATTATCGGAGGGGTATCATTACAATGCCACCCCAAAATAGTTTCTTACTATTACTGTTACAATATCAGTGTTGCTCTTATCATTCGTAACATGTTATGTTACATGTTACTAGTTTCCTTTTTCAAAAAATCTACCAAAAGAGTAAGAAAATTATCTAATCTCCAAAAAAGCTTCCTAGATTTCTCCTTCCAAAAGCATTTTTGTACTAAAAAAGTGATGAGAAAAACTAATGATTATTCATTACATAGAAGTAACCATGTTACTAGTTGCTAGAGGAAGTTCCCACCTTTTGACTCCCCTTTATCTCATGGCATGCTCTTTTGACACTTCCAAATTAATAACAAATTCCATTAATTCAATGAAGATTATGCTCTTTCATCAGTTCTTGCCTACGGAGATCACTTAGAACCACTTCCACATGACACTGCCTGCAAAGCAAGGTGAGGGGGGGAAGGTGCTAAACCAGCTGAGAGACTTTGCAAGCAGCATGCCTGCAGCTGGTTCCAAGTAAGGCTCCGTAAGTCCTTCATGCTCCTTACAGTACAGTATATGGGTTCTGCTTTTCAACCAATTACGTTTTCTGACACTACTCTGGTACCTAACCTGTCAGATAAGTGGGATAACCTGTATAACAATCTTTATGACCTCATCACCTCTTATAAGCAAGGAGCTATGTGAAACTTGTTACTTGCAAGCTCTGGTTCCAAATACGTGTCCTACCTTTACTTACACACTGTGGTTCAAAACAGAGCAGGACAGAGTCAAGAGGCCTAAATCATGCAACCCAGGGTGTCTCAATCCCACATGGACCCTCAATCCCCCAAAAATTGGCACAAAAAATTGTCCCGTTCCCCCCCCCCCGAAAAAAAATACTTGTTTGGACCAGACCGGGCCACTCCAAGCTGCTGGGGATGGGACAACCTAAAAAAAGTTAGTTGCTCTTTAAACAGCTGCCAAAAGTGATAAAACCATTTTTGATCCATGAAAATGACCTCCAACAGCTGCATTAAAGACCAGCTGCATTGCAACTACATTGAGGAATATTTCATCAACACATTTCAATAATGAGTACCTTACTGTGGCAGGCGGGCATTTTACCTTATCTCTCAGCTCCTCTGCCCACTGCAGTTCATTCTGCACAGAGTCAAGTTTCTGACATAATTCCTGCCGGTCAGCTTGTGCTTCCTTCCAGTCATGCTCCAGAATGTCTAAAAGGATCCTCTCAGAGCCTGGCACCTTGCATTCACCAGCTGTCTAAGCAAGAAGGGAGCAAAATCACCTGTCTGCTGGGATGAGCTGGGACAGCTGGGCAAGAGCAGTTGGCATGCTTACAAAGTGGGCCAGTTTTCAATCTCACCCAATCTCTACCCCATCCTCAACCAGTACTCTGACCACTCCACTATCTTTCAAATCAGATAATGTGTACTTACCTCAGGGTTGAGAGAGAGAGAGAGAGAGAGAGAGAGAGAGATACAGATTGGTCTTTGCCAAATTGCAAGTAACCAATAAGCGGACCCAGAGCAGTGAAAAATATTCTCTCCAGCTTGAATGGAAAGTGTCAATCTGTGTCAGATTGATGCTGTACAATCAAAATGTCATAACTAAGCAAGCCTTTATAGTTCATTTTCAACATGGAGAGATGGGCACATGTCTTCCAAGATAAGAACCTTGTAATTACATGCAGTATGGGACCAGTTCTTAAAACACTCCAAGTCAAAATTATACAACATAATGGTAATATCAATATTTTGCTGACCATGTAATAGATTTATACAACTGTATCCAGATGCTGCCTCCTCAATCTTCCTTTCGCCTAAGTAAAATTATATATTTGCCTGGTTAAACCTTGAGGTGGGAGTGGGGATTTCAAACTGAAAACATCTTGAAGCAGTTTTTCCCCAGGTTTTAAAAACCAGGGCAAGCTGTAAATTATGAGATAAAAGTGGTACAAAGAGCATTAGCAAACCACAGCCATTACAATTTTGCGATATTGGGTGGAGTGTGGCAGCTTCCTTTCCATGTGCATTTCTCTGAAGCTGCAAATATCTTTGACTCCTTGGAGTAATACATCTTTTCTGGGGCTGCCAGATCCAAAAAGGGGATGGTTTTTGCTGAAGCAAGTTTGCCAGGCAGAGCCAAAGCTTGTAATTAGCACTTTTTTACTTTCAGCTTCCAACCCAAAAGGTAATAAGGATCTTAACACTACTACACAGTTTTCTCAGTCTGAGTTCAGTTTAGGTGCCACAATTCTATTCTAGGGAATCCTGGAGTTCATAGTTTAGAGAGAAACTTGGAATTCTCTACCAAAGAGCTTTCGTCTACTCTCTGGGGTGGTTCCCAAGACACCCCTAAGAAGAGGGTCAAATCACAAAACCTTGGGAACTGTAGTACAGGGTTGTGTACAAGAGCTCACTAGCAGAGAATTCTAACATGGAAAGGCAACTGTTAGTGGTATCAAACTGACAGTGTAGCACAGACATTGTTTGTATATGTAACCCCCATGTCCTTGGGGAACCAAGGTAGACATACCCTCACTCCAAAGGATAGGGAACAGCTCACCCTTTCCAAAAGTTTCTATTCTGCCTACAATTCAACACTCCATGAAATTGGTGAGAGCCCCTCTTCCTGTGTATACTGCCCACTTTCCCAATAGGAAAACTGGACTGATGGCAGCAACCAGCATAGGGAGAATCTCACTGTAAGTCAATTTGACAACAGTTAACAAAAACAATTTTCAACGTGAGGATTGAACATGAGTACCTAACTGTCCAAAGAGATGTCCAAAGAGACACCTGCCAAGCTGGTCAGAACCATCTTTTTTGCTTATTTGTATTTAAGGAGGACTGAGAGGAAAACAGTCTAACCCACTGCAGTAGTGATGAAGATGCCAACCAGGTGTTATCCTCCCTAGGTAAATAACTAGGCAAATAACTAGCTCAGAACTTTGGAAGGTACCTCTGCAGAGTAAGAGGAAGGGAAGGGTCAACAGCGACATGTAAGAGTTTGAAAAGCTACTTTTAAAAAAATATATAATTCCAAGGCTCCAAAAAGAATTTTTGTTACCATCTTTTACATTCACTCCACTTTCACTTCTTGTTATTCAAAAGCAATTAAAACAGATACTTTTTCAGTTACTTTTTAAAAATGCATCAGAGACCACTCACACCTTATAACAACTGAAGTAACTAACACAGTTACATTTATACCACAAAAGGAATAAATTATCTCTTGTTACATTAATTTAGTTGTGACACAAATAAAATGATGACAAGTACAGAGAGTCAGCATGGCATAGTGTTTGAGTGTTAGACTAGGACTCTGAGAGAGTCCTAGTTTGAATCAGGGTTTGAATCTTCACTCCGCCATAGAAACCCATCCGGTTACTGTGAGCAAGTCACACTTTCAGCATTAGAGAAAGGCAATGGCAAACCTTGCCATAGCCTTGAATAAATCTTCCTAAGAAAAACTGAGCGTAGAATTGCCATAAATCAGAGTCTACCTGAAGGCACACAACAACTACAAACATTACTATCATACTGTAACACAGTTGTGACAAACAGAAAATGACAAGTAATCCTCTAGTTATAACAAATAACCTCCAATCTCTCCTGCAGTCTTTCACTTCAGTTGCAGTGTGCCCACCTTACAACACAGTTGTGACACAGAATTTCCTTTTTACAGGACATCTTTTCAAAACACATGACAATGAAACACTCCCAAATAACCTGTTTACAAATGATGGTGCCTAAGGTGTGGGTCATTTTGTAATCTGCATTCAAGGAAGCAGTCTCCTTAAACTAAACAGCTGAGAGCCATAGCTGTTCAAATACCTGGTGACACTTTAGCAGCATCTAGGCCACCACAAGAAGCTTTTCTTGTACACAGATTTTATTTTTAGCCTTTTACTAACCCTGGCCTTGATCTAGTCTCAGATGCACTCACTCAGTTCCATCTCCACCTCATGCAGGGACAGGAAGTCTAGATACAATGGCAGGGAATAGCCCAGAGCTTGAGAAATTACTGTATTTGCTGGCGTGTAAGACTCACCTTTTTTCCTGAAAAACACTGTTTGTAAACAGGGTGCATCTTATACACCGGTGTGTCTTATATGCCGGCAAATAGTATTTGCCAGTGTATAAATGGGGTGTGCCTTATTACAGGTGCATCTTATACACCAGCAAATACGGAATATTTGAAAAGTAATTATTGCAATGGTTTAAAAAATGGTCCGTTGCCATTACTCGCAGCAAGGAGGAAAACAAGTCATATATTTCCTTACTTATTGGGCTGTTCATTATTTGTCCATTACCTTCCGCCAATTTTTTTTTTTTTTTTTGAGGGGAAAGAAACTTCAGAAGAAGAAAAGCATAAAATTTCAAAAATTTCAATAAAATTGCTTATAATTACCTTAAAAGTAACTTTCGGAAAATAAGTAGAAACCACTACTCATTACAGCAATAAAGCAATCTGGCTCTTATTTATTATGTTGTTTTTCAAAATGTGTCTTCGTTACCCCTTCCTCCAAAGTTACCATTTACATTTAATTGTGCCACTTATAACTTGCTATTTCCAGTCTCTGGAACAGCCTTGCTGTGGGTAGTTTGTCAGTTTCCACATTTCCTCTTTTGAACACAGTGTAGAAAAATAGAGGCTACATAACCAAGGACAGGATACTGTGAATAAAGAGAGATCTTGAACCAGGCCCTCTACCAGCCAGTATCCAATAGCACCTGATCTTCTAAGCTCTTGGCTCTTAGCAAACTGAGCACATTCAGCTTTGTGGGTTGACGAAATTCTGCTGGTTACTGTTCCAAAAAAGCAGACAAACTCGTAAGCCAGTAAAGACATACCAGGCCCTATTAACTCTTGTATTCAATTCAGCTCCCTAGTTGGAGCACGTCTCATTGACCTTGTAGTGTCCCATCAATCCTGACTATCAAGTCATTTTAGCTACATCATCTCTCTCTCTCTTCCTCTTATGATCTTCACTGGCTTGGGATATTCCATGTCCAAAGAATGTGCTCTGCTATCAAGTTATAGCCCTCCAACCAAACTGAAGAAAAAACACTGCTGAAGCTGAATTGTCAAACATCTAAGACAGATCAAAGAACCACACTCTTAGGATTCATTAGTACCAGATTTAGTGAGGGCCACCAACTGGACAACTTTAAAAGGGGACTGGATAAATTCATAGAGGATGGGGCTATCAATGGCTACTACCCATGTATAGCTAGCTATACATTACCTTCTGCAACAGAGGAAATATGTTTCTGAAAGCCAACTGCAATGGAATATGAGCTGAAGGGTGTTACTGCAACTCTTTCCCTTCTCTGGGCTTCCCAGCAGCATCTGTCACCTGCTGTGGGAACAGAAACCTGGACTGCATGAGCCTTTGACCTAGGCTCTTGTTATGTCCTTAAACTGGTGAACACAGAAATCTTGTGCATGCAAATACTGGGTCTTACCATCCAACAGAGGTTGAAGGTTCAGAGAACAGAACTTAGATGAAACTAATTGCTAAAAATCAACAAGTTGCACATTCAGCTCAATAATTTTCAGCAAATACCTGCACCACTTTCTGCAGTTCCTGGAGGGAAGCAACCAGCCTTTGGTTCTCCGCTCGCAAGTCAGAAATTGTGTCAGCAAGGCCATGATCCTCCTCCTCTTTCTGGGGAGCTGTTGACACCTGTTTCCTCAGCAGGGAGCACTCTTCCTCCATGCTGTTGACCTTGCATTTCAACTGATCAATCTGAAACACACACACCAAAAAAAAAAAATCAGAAGCATGCAAGTTCAGCACCAAGGAAGTAATAAGAGCAACTTATGTAGGGCTTTATTTGTACTAGGGCTAAATCTAGAATTGCCAGACAGAGCTTAACTCTAAAACATATTAACTCCTAATAAAAAGAAAGGGAGTACAGTATGATCAAGCATGATCAAAGTGAATTTTGCTCCTTCATAGCCCAGTCTTTTTCTAGAATTTCCAAGTCAGAAGGTGGCTGTTTTAACCCGGCATTCTCCAGGTATATCAGACTATGACCCACATCAACCACCGACCATGCTAGCTGTGATGAATAGGGCTTATAGTCCAAAAGATCTAAAGTACCCTGAACTCTAAAAGCACTTCATTTTCATGGCACGCACTCAAGATCTCCTAAGAAAAAAAGATATCAGTAATTAGGGAGAAACTGGCACAGATAATCTATTCCTATTACACATTGCCACATTCATGCTGAAGCACAGCACAAGATCAGAAATTATTCTCCCTTTTGCCATGACAGAAAGAGCAGTGAGAGTGAAATATAACAGGCCAAAATTCCACCATCACACTAGCATCTGTCCAAGCAAAATAGCACTTCTCTCTCCTCTATTCTGATAAAAACCAGACCCAGGAGGTTTCCCAGACTTCCAAATCATGTACTGAGGGTGGACATGAAGTTATCAGGAAGAAGGGAGTCCTTTCCCTGATTCCACTGATGGAAGCAGTTCTATCAGTGGAACAATCATATCGGTCCTGGTCAGATTTATACAGTCCTCCCTCCACATTCCCTAGGGTTAAGGGCACAGGACCCCCATGAAAAAAAAAACGGTGAATAACTCTAGGCCCTCCCAAACCATATTTAACACAGAAAAAAAGTATGATCACCATACTCAACCCACCATGGATTCCTTTCAGGCATCAGAGTTCCTTCACAAGGCCGAAGTGGGTGGCTGGTGAGCCTTACTGCCACCTCCACTGCTGCCCCACACCATTTTTAATAGGGACTTACAAGCCTCGTTCACAGTATCTCAGTGTCACAAGGTTTGCAGTCCCTATTGAAAATGGCACAGGGAGGTAGCAGAGGTGACAGCAAATAATCTGTGAATAATTAAATCCGCAAAAGTGGAACCCATAAACGTGGAGAGCTGACTGTACAATGCAGGCAGTCTGCAAAGTTTAGAAAAAATATCTTTTTGTCACTGATAGATTCTGGGAGCTGTAGTCCAAAAGATAACTTTCCCAACCAAGGAATGAGAACTAGGTTTATACTGCAGGGCAATAGTAAGGAAGAGCACAATGACTAGAATCCCAGAAGTCAGAGACCAAAAGAGCACAAGAGGGACTCTAGAAGGACTTCCAATCTAAACACACTTGAGAGCAGACAAATTCACAGTAAAGGTGTCCTGCCTTAGAGGAAATAGATGTGCCTATTACTCATGGTGAAAGTCCGATAAGCAAGGTACGGTCTGATAAATTCCTTCTACCAGGATGTGGGTCTGTCACATGGCCAGTGTTTTCTCAATGGCTGTGCAGGTATTCAAGGTTATATGTCCCCTGGAGTACTTCCAAAGTCACTGAGAAGATATTAGCTAGAAAGTGGGCAGCACCAAAGAACAATCAGACAAACAAATCCACATCTTAGGCAGCAGAAACTATTCTATATATGCACACCAAGCACGCACAGATTCAGCACCATGCACTTAAACAACAGCACATGCATTTTGTTAACACTGAAAAAAAATAATTAAAAAATAGAAAGCATAGATACTTTTTAAGTGGACTAATATGCACAGGTGCCATATTGCACAAGCATGACCCAGAAACACTTCCACAATTTCTGGGACTTTGATTCTATGTACAAACCTGTCCTATCTCCAAACAGCCTGTTCTGTTTCCACGCAGGCGGCCATGTCTATCTATCTCAACAAAAGAAAGAAAGTATCCATGGTCTGAGTCCACATGCTGCCATAACAAATGTGTTAAACCTTTCAGAAGGCACAAGACTCTTTGTAGTAAGCCTGTTCATTTAAAAAAGACTGGGAATTGGCTTGGGCAGGGCTTGTGTATTAATGCCTTTCCAGCACAAATGGGAAAGTGACTACAGGGCTCAGAGCTAATCACCAAAGGCTACAATGGCCACTATCTATCATTTTTATGGCATCATCAATATGCATACCAAACAAAAAGTATCTCAGGCAGCTGCTTATTCTACAGTGGCTGCAGTATACAAAGAGGCAAGAGGGAGAAATCATAAAAAGGAAAAAAAGTGAAAGAGATGGGACACCCACAAGGGAAAGCACATGAGAGCAAGCAAATGCTGTTTGTACATAGATCATCCTCCCTCTGGAGAGGGATGGAGAAGAGCTTAGAGAAGAGCATAAGAGACGACAAGAGCTTTGAGGAGGGATTTGCATAGTGAGGACAACAGGTTCAGGCATACTATTGAAGATGCTCTACCAGGAAAGAGAGATCACAGCTCAGTGGTAAAACACAAACATAGAAGAGCCAGACTCAAGTCTTTAGAATCCCTGCTTTAAGAGGAGAGGGGAAAAATCCCTGCCTGAAACCTTGAAAAGGTGCTGCCAGTCAGAGTAGACAGTACTGGGTTAGAAATACAAATGGTATGACTTGGTAGAAGACTGCTTCCTGTGTTCCTGCACACAGTATTTTTTTTTTCCTTGATGAAACTTGATGAGGCTTTTTTCATGATGAGGCTTGCTATACAAGCTCAGACAAACCCTGGTTAGACTTTGAAAGAGACAGACACTATTTTGAGGAACCGGATGTACACAGGAATGTGTTTTGGCTTACTTACTAGTCATCTGGAGCTTATCTACACTGCAGGCATTTGTGTGTGTTGTTTGTTCTTTGCTGTGGTTGTGTGCCTCCAAGTCAACATACAGCCACCCCAAGGCAAACCTATCAGGGAGTTTTCTTGGCGAGATTTGTTCAAAGAAGGCTTGCCTTTGCCCTCCTCTGAGGCTGAGAGAGTGTGACTTGCCCAAAGTCATCCAGTGGGTTTCCATGGCCAAGCAGGTATTCAAACTCTAATCTCCAGTTTTAGTCCAATCCTCAAACCATTACACCAAGCCAGCACTTGATTGTTCTTATTTGGTGTATATGGATACTCTAGTTAGAACAACATGTGTAACAAGGAAGAAGAAAGGGACTGCTGTGGGGAAGGAGCCAAAGGCTGAACTGGACTCTCGCATACTCTGCAAGGAAAGGAAATACTCCATTTGAAAAGACCACTAGTATGAAAGATCAGTGGGAAGACTCTCTGACAAGAATCCAGCAAACAAAACCTACACACGCTCAGCTGAATGGGTGGACAAAATCAGCTTAGAAAGTTAAGTGATACTTCAGCTTGCCAGAGAACAATAATTCTAAACCCTTTGTTTGCACCAAGGTCTCATCCTAAAGGATGTGCATTGTCTAGGTTTCATGCAAAACCACCAACCAGAATATACTAGTTCTATGTCCTCAAGCCTCAGAAATCAACTGCATGAATAACACTCACTCACGATGATAAGAGCACCATTTAGAATATTCAGGGTGTGGCTTTTTTCTGGCACAGATCCCATCAGATCTCTTATTTGTGCCAAAGAATGAATCAGGTTGCCCTCCTCTGAAACCACTGCCTTCCTGTGTCTTCCTTCTTGGGTGACTTATTTTTCTAAACTGCTGTTTTCTCAAGAAAGAAAGAAGGAAAGAAGGAAAGAAAGAAGGAAAGAAACAAAGAGGAAGGAAGGAAGGGAGGAAGGAAGGGAGGAAGGAAGGAAGGAAGGAAGGAAGGAAGGAAGGAAGGAAGGAAGGAAGGAAGGAAGGAAGGAAGGAAGGAAGGAAGATGAAAGGAGAAAGCACTGTAATTCCAATTTAATATTTTCAGAATACAAAGAGACTGTTGCACTACTATGTCCCCTAAAGTAAAGGGACAGCTAGGGACTTTTTGGTCATCTTACTTCTAACACCAACTCTTGCGGGCAACAATCTCTACCTGACCCGTGCAACAATCATTATTGTTATTTTTCAAAGCTGAAGTGAAACTGATAGCCTTTTCCACTATTTCTGCCAGAGGAAAAAGTAAGGCATTAAATGCACAAAAGGCCAGGCCCTGTCAGAATATCAGTTCACTTCCAATTTTTTTTTTAAAAAAAGGCTTGTACTGGGCCTTAAATTTTCCAGAGGGGCATACATGGTAAATATATCCCCACATATCCTCTAGCGAACATTTGGGGTCTTTTTAAGTCTATCATGGTAAGAGATCCAGAATCTTCTGACACTGTTATTCAGCTGCTATACTCTGTTATTCTATGTATGTTTTACAGTATGATTTAAGGACAAAGAAATGGTAGTAGAATTGTTAGGAACAACTGCAAACAAACTAAGACGATCTTTCCATTAGTTACTGAGTATGGTTATGAAAATCCCATTTTCCATCTAAAGTACTGCTCCCTCCTACAAGTTGTACCCCATCAGCTGACAACCACTGCTCTGGGAAAATGAGCTGCGCAGGACCCAAGAGGGAAGACTGGATGGGACCAGAATTGTGGCAGACGGGCAAGCAGGCAGATAGGAGTAGCAAAGAAACCATGGAGCAAAAAGGCAGGCAATTTCAAGGATGTAGCAGTCAAAATGCGATAAAACCCAGAACTCAAGTCAAGAACAGTCCTTTCTCCTAATGCTTTTTCTAAGGAGTTTTGGGAATCAATGCGATCAGTGCAGCTACCTCTGGGCAGGCTGACAGTGCTCAACTGCACTGACTTCTGACATGAGAAAGTGACATGATGAGCAATATGGGGAAAAAAGTCTTTTTGGATTACAACCCCAGGATCATTCACCCATGCTGGCTGGGGGATTCTGGGAACTTTAACCCAAAAAAGAAACAGCTTCTATGGACACAACACTTTGCACTACCTTGTCAATATCTGCATGTATTCATGTAGATGTATGCATGCATGAGCACACACTCCCTGTTTACCATACCCCCAGTTGCAGGTCCCGGCTTCGTAGGACAGCAGCATTCTTCTCCTCACACAGTTGAGCATAGCGCATGGCCAGCATATAGTTTTCATCCTTCAGCCTCAACAGCTCCAAACTGTTGGAGTCCCACTCTTCCTGGAACCTGTAATAACGCTCCTGCACCTTCTGGAGATCCTGGAGCTGTTGCTTCAGCTGTCTGCACTCCTCCTCCAAGGCCTGGTTCTTCACCTGGAGCTGGTGCTCTTTGGCTAGATATCCTTTCCTCTGGGCCCTCGCCTTCTTCACTTCCATCATCAGGAATTGAGTCAGGCCTTCAGGACCTTCCTCATCTGGAAGAAAATTCCCAGCAAGTTGGGTGCTAGAGCTAGACTCAGGATTCAGCAGACACAGTTAACCAATTCACACATTACATGACCAGATTGTTGGCCACATACTCCTAGCTTAGCAAGGGTAAACACCACAACATGTGAAACAATGATGTGTTATGTGTAATCATACCACTGGCATTTACCAGGAAGATGCTGTTCAAATGCTAGCTGTTTTTTAAATAAGATTCCAGTTCCCAATTCTACTGTAGAAAGCAGTATTAAGTACACTGAAATGATGATGAAGCTAGCACAGTGCGTAACAGGTGGAGAAGTTATCAATTAGAGATCACCCAGGTTTCAATAGGCCTTGTTATCATCTCATCTACCACACTTTCCATATCTTGTCTGTCTATGTATCTCTCTATGAGTTCACACATTTATCATGCTATCAGTATGCATTGTGGTTTACAGATTGTCAACAAAAGACAGGCTCTGTTACTCTGGAGCATATAGTTTAAAATACGGTTGGGAAGCACGGAGCCTGCCAGATGTAGAACAATAATGGGAGTAATTGTTCAACAACATCTGGAGGGCCAGAGAATTCCCAATCCTGACTTCGTGAAACTGTTCCTGTGCTAGAGATGATTGATGTGTAAATTTGCTATACAAGTTTCCAGTGCTCTAACCTAAAAATGCGCCTATATCTCTAAAGCAGAGCTTCCTCAAGAGCACAGTTCTCTGATGTCCAAAATAATTCCCACATATTCTCTTTTTTCCCTTCTTTCTTTCTTTCTTTCCTTCCTTCATTCATTCCTTCCTTCCTTTTTCATCCCCCACTCTCCCAATACTGGGATCTGAGGCAACTTAGTGACTTCTAACACCAAAACTCAACTGTCATCTTAAAACAGCTGCCAAATTCAAACCATTTAAACCACATCACAAAAAAGAACAGACATTACTACCACAATTGCTACCACCATTACAAGTTTCTCCCTTATAATCTTTTCATATTAGGAATTCCCACCTATTCCCATGAATACATACAGCTGTACCACAATTATAGTCCTCTAATGATTTTAATTTAATTTACACTTCATACTAAAAATTATAAACTTTGCATTCCAAATTCTAGGATGATGAGAAATTTCGCAAACGAATAAATGCATGCAAAGAGGAGTACTTTAGGCATGAACTTGCTCAGTGCACATGTTCTGTTTCCATTCTAGGAAAGTAATTTTTTTTTTGCAGAGATAAGTGTGTGAGAGAGATTACAAGGAATAACATATGATGATCTATTCATGTCTGACAGGGAAAGGGAGATGAAGTGCAAACCAAAAGCTGTGGCCATGCTGGTTGCAGGAATTCGGGAAGTTGCAGTCCAACAAAATTAACTTTTCCATCTTCTTGGTTGCGAAAGCTAGGATTCCCCTTAGAGGAATCAAGCCTGTGTGAATTCAACAATTAGGTATATACAGAGAAGCCTTCAGTTATTTTTTACCCAGAATCATAGAGCAACGCTGAACGGGCTGTTTCCCTGTCAGTCGAGTGAAATGTTCCGGGTAATAGAACTCCAAGGACTCTAGGAAAGCTTCATATCCTCGCTTTCCTCTGCTCCGCAGGATATCCATGAGGTGTCCTGCAGACATAAACACAGTTTATATTTGGAGGAAAAAAAAGATGCATCCTACATCTCAGGATGTTGTGGTTAGGATAAAACTGGAGAAGAACAGAACCACATCCATCACTTTGAACTCATTAGAAAAAAGATGATATATAAATGGAGCAAACAAATTAGATAACTAGAAGACAGTGAAGCTTCAAAAGCATGAAATATTTTATTTTTTTTAGTTGACTCAATAAAGGTATCACTGTTTAGTGGATTTTGCATTTTGTTGGAAATTTTACTTTTTTAGACTACAAACCTCAGCCATCATACCAGAAACTAGCCATGTAAACTGGCAGGTTTGGGGAGCTGCCATCTCAAAAAGTAACTTGCCCAAGATCTGGTTAATTCTGATGTGAAAGTGTTGCATATACTCCAAAAGAATAAGAGCAACAGGAAGGGGAAACAACTACTGGTTACGAAAATGCATAATTTAGTTCTTATGGAACACGCACCATAGCAACTGAGGGATGCCCCATGTCGTCACGACAACTCTGGTCCCACAGGGTCCCCTCAACAATGATTTGGAGAAAATATATTAGAAGAGCAGAAGGGAGACCCTTGAAAGCACACTGAGCCATGCATCAAAGAATCACACTTTTCTATGCTCTAGAAGAAGGGTGAGGAAATTAGGGCCTACATGCAGATCTTAAAACACTCTTTTTTGGCCTCCAAAGCCCTCAATACTCCCTCCAAAGCTCAAAGCCCCTCTCCATTAAATTTGTGGGCCCCACACCATCAAAAACCTACCCAGACCAATGATAAATGGAGTGTTTGTCTTCTTTTCCCCAGGCCTTCAAACCCCTAAAAAAACTGAAAACCTTGGGGGAAAAAACGCAAAAATCATCCAAAAAACAAGACCTAGAACTAATGTATGCCAAGAGAAAGGTAGAATGAATCCCCATGAAACACTCCCACTGAGACAGGTGTGGGCAAGGAGCTACCCTCCAGTTGTGGCTGGACTACAAGTCTCAGAGTTTTAGCCAGCACAGCAAATGCACAGGAAAGCTGGGAGTTGCAGTTCAGCATCATCTGGAGGGTCACATTTGCAACCTCTACCCTAAGATTTGAGGCCAGAGAAAGCATTTGTTCAATTGTTACAAACATTCAACCTTTCACACTTGCTGCTCCATACTCTTGGAATTGTCTGTGTGGACATTTGTGGACTGTTCCTCCCCTTGTTATTTTCCAATCTTACTTAAAAACTTCCTTGTTTTCAAAAGCTTTTGGAGTTTTAGTTCAATATTGTTTTATAATTTTGTATAGTTTGATTACATGTCAGTTTGCTTTATATTATACTGCATTTTTAATATTTTAGCTGGATAATTTGTTTTACAATTGTATGCACAGTTTTATTATTCTTTCCTTCCTTTTGTGGGGTTTTTTTTTTGTGTATTCATATATTTTAGATGTTATGCCTTTGGAAGTACCTGTTCTTTTACTTAGAAAACACCATGTACAATGATGGTGTCATATAATTAATTAATAATCACAACAACAACAATAATAGCAACCTCCACATATGCAAAAATCAGCCTACACAGCCAAGATCACAGTATTCCAAGACTCCCAAAATGCATAAAAATCATTACACTACACTCATTGGTTTGTATGGAGCAGGCATACAGTGTCTGAGTGAGTGAATCACCTGACCTGGCTCAAACCGCCTTTGGTGGTACTGCCACTCACGGAGATCCCAAGAGAAAGTGCCCTGTGCGTGTAGCATCCTAATTAATGGCCAAGCCTGGAGAATGTATTTTTTTTAGATGAGAACTGCCAGAATTCTCCAGCCAGCATGGTCAAGTTTCTGCCACACTGGCTGCAATATTCTAAGAGTTCTCATTCTCTCTCCCCAAAAAGTAAATTCTTCCAGTTCAGGTTAATCCTAATGTGAAAGTGTCAGTGGTATATCTAAGTTCAACAGTGTCTAGGGCAAGCATGGAAGTTGCACCCCTAAGATGCCTCTGCTTCTCCCTTCACCACCACCACCCCGCCCGGAACGGGGGGAAACTCTGGTGGGCGTAGTGAAAATAGTGGCAGGCCAGGCCCGGTTTGAAGGGATGCTGATGCTGCCCCCCCCCGAACAGAGGAAAACCCCAGTGGGGGCGGTGGGGGCAGCAGTGGACCAGGCCCAGGTGTAAGGGTTGGGGGGTTCAGCTTTTTGCACCCCCCTGGCTTTGGTGTCCAGGGCATGTGTCCTGCTTGTCCCACTGTAGATATGCCTCTGGAAAGTATTTCATATATCCTGAAAGAAGAGGAGCAACAGGCAGAAAAACCATTCCTGGTGACGAAAATCCATAATTTAATTCTTGTGGAACATACACAGTGACAAGTGAGGGCTGCTCCACACTGCATGACAGCTCAGGTCCCAATCTCCCCACAGTGATCTTCAGAGAAAACATATTATGAAACTACGGGAAGAGACAGATCTCAAAGTACTCTGCGACATTCCTCAAGCAGACACACTTCACTGTGGATTCCCTCTTTCCAACTTTGGAGACACAGCTTTCAACACTGTGGCCTATATAACATCAGCAGGAGTTTTTTCCCCACTGCTACATGGCGAGGGGAATGTAGCAGTGGGGAAAAAACTCCTGCTGATGTTATTTATTTTTATACATATATATGTGTGTGTGAGAGTGTGTGTGTGTGTGTGTGTATAAAAAAAATAAAAATAAATAACATCAGCAGGAGTTTTTTCCCCACTGCTACATTCCCCTCGCCATTATTTTTATATATATATATATATATATATATATATATATATATATATATATATTTCATGCATAGCCTGCTTTTCCTACAATTAACTCAAGGCATCATCCATGCGTCTTCTCTTCCCCACTGTAAACTCACATCAACCATAACAAATAGGTCAGGTTGAGGTAAACAGTGTTTAACCCAGCAATTGCCAATTTTAGTTCTTCCAGACATTTTGACTCCAGAACATAGAATCTCTGGGCACAGCCATGCTAGCTAGCGGTTCTGAGAGTTGAACTTCAACATTTAGAGGGCCAAAGACAGAGAACTATTAAGCTAGCTTATGATCATTCACTAAGTGGGGACTGGAAGCTGAATCTTCCCAATCCCATCCCAGAACTGTAAGCACTCCACTTCACTGGTTCTCACGTGAACTCCCCGGTAAGGCCTTCATTTTCCTTACCTGTCCGGTTGCTCTTGCATGGAAACCGATAGGCACTCAGCACCTCCTCTTCATCTTGTTCATCAATCACACGACACTGGCGCAGATATGGTGTCAGTTTTGCTGGGTTTAGAGAACGCGTGAGTTGGTGGCGCACACTCTCGATCTTCTCCCACAGTGCATCTTCTTCCTCTTCTGCCTCAGAGACGCTTTGGACCTGGTCAACCGTATCCTCAGGCCCTAACAACGGACACACAGGATCACTAAACATACATTAATCCTCCTTTAACAGCTATATGCTGTAATAACAAACAAGGTGGGTAATTCACACCCTTTTGAGACATGTTCATGGGTAAATCTTAGCCCACAACGTGGAACAAGGTGTTTGCTTATTAGTCAGAATTACGGTACTTTGTATCAGATCTTAGAACTGCTACCTTCATGGCCTTCAGCTTTATCAAAAAAATAAATTTTCCTATACTTTGCCCTATGTGAAGCAGAGCAATGTGATCTTATTAAAGGTCAGAATTGCCAGTTTTTGGATGACTGCTCCCATCAATTCCCAGTCTGCAAGTTTCTATTCAAGAAAGGAAGAAAGAAAAAGCAATTTCCTGCACTTTGTTATATCTGTGCAGAGAGGGATTCTGAGCAACTGTTACCCAAAAAGTAGTGTTTCCAAGCTCTGGAATTTAACCATGCAATTAGAGATGTGAAGGCCGGGGGCAGGGGTGCTGGGAGAATTCTTGTTAAAAGCTTTTTTCTGTTCTCTTTTTTTCCAAAGCTTTGTTTTTTTCACGGAGAAATGGGGAAAATAGGATTATGGAGTATTTTCATTTAGAATGAGCACTAAAATGTTGAACACAAGGTATTCAGTCCAAAATCATTTCTAAGAACTATGTAAGAGGAAGACTTTTATGTAAGATTATGAAAAGCATCATATTTTGAATAAACTATCATTTCAATAAATCAAACATGATAGCTGTATGCCAAACCAAGTTATATTTAATGCATCTTTTATTGCTGGAGTAACACAGTGATTTTCAATCTGTAAAGGGTGCTAATACTGTATTTTTCAATTTTTTCTGAAAATTTCCATTTTGAGGGGGGGTTAAAAGACATTTTCTTCCATTTCTGGAAATTCAGTCTCCCTACATACAATACTGTAAGCATAAGTACAGGGATCATGAAAGCATTCACAGACCTGGAACAGAAAGCCAATCTGGCATTCAACTGATCCTGCCAATTTATCTTGGATATTAAAATTTGCTGCAAAGAAAGAATTAGCAACAACAAACAATGATGATGTAAACACAGAGTGCCAGATTTTTTTAAAAAATGCCTTCATTAAGTTATCTTTTTTTTATCCTCCAAGTCCATCCTCAAAAGTCAGCTCTTCAGTGAAACTTTTGGCCTGAACACTTAGCTCTCATTTGCAACTGAAACAAACCATAAGCTGGGAAGAACCTGCAGTCTGCCTGAAGGTTACAGGGAGATACATGAAGCCCTTGGTCTAGCTTGAGGCAGCCCTCAACATCACCCAGCACCCAGATGCTTCAGGCTTATTTTTGCTTTTTATACTACCTGTCTGGAAGTCACTTCCTCTTTGTTCTGTCTATAAATGTGCATATGTTAGAAAAGAGAGATGAGGAAACCCTATGAGGAATGGCTTAGGGAGCTAAGTATGTTTAGCTTGGAGAACAGAAAACTAAGAGGTGATATGACAGCCACCTTTAAATACCTGAAGGGATGCCATGTGAATAATGAAGCAAGCTTGTTTTCTGATACTACAGAGACTAGAACATAAAATGATAGATTCAAATTACAAGAAAAGTGATTCTGTCTAAATACTAGGAAGAATTTTTTGACTGTAAGAGCTATTTAAGAATAGAATAGATTGCCTTAAGAGGTAGCAGATTCTCCCTCTTTGGCCTTAGAAGGCTGTATCCCCCCCATCACACCTGTTCCTCTCTCAGAAATTAAAAAATTGCCCCCAAATGCCCTTTGGGGGACATGGGGGTATTTTCAACATGGTTTGGAATCTCCAGGGTCATTTTAGGTCCCAGAAAGACCTTTTTTTAACAACAGGAAGTAATCACTGTCCTTCTTGATGGCTGAAAGGTAACCTGCAAGTTCCTCAGCGCAGTGATATGTCATTCTTCTCTTTTTTGTTGGCATTATTGTGTAAAACCAGGGTGAGGAGCCTCCTTCAGTCCAAGGGCCAGATTCCATCTCAGAGAAGTTCTTGAAGGCTGCATTCCGGTTGTGGAAAGAAGGCAAAAGCAGAAGGGCGGTGCCAAAAATGCCAGCATATTTTAGCTTCCAATTCTTATTGGCAGTAACTAAGCTTCCAGAAAGGCACTTCAAACTTTTAAAAGGGAGGAAAAAGTCTGTACAACTGCTGGGAAACTACTGAATGATGGTGATATGGGAAAGACAGGCCATTTCCGTATGACAAAGCTCTTCCGTGTCGTCTCGCTACCGTCCCGTGTCCAGAAGGGAGCGCATCAGCAACCCTCCCCTCTGCACCCACTCGGTCCATGAGGAAGAGAACGCAATGGCGCCACATCTTCCTTCTGCAGCGCAGCTGTGCTTCTTCCATTGCTGTGCTATGGAAGGAAGCATCGCCAATGCGCTTCTGCATGGCCAGAAGTGACGAGAGTGCCGCGCAATCACAGACGCGAAATAGATTTTTTCCATTTTGCGAAAACTGTGCAAGCGCGACGCTCCACAACAGGATGGCAGCAGGACAGCGATGACATCATGTGGAAGCACGACCTGCCGACTGCTGCCATCCTGTGGCAGAAACGAGACAGCAACATCATGCTGAAAGGGCCACAGCTTGGGGCCATGTAGAAAAGCCCAGAGGGCTAGGCTGGGACTCCAGGAGGGCCAGGTTGATCCCCAGGGCCCAAGGTTCCCCACCAGTGCAATAAAGCAGCATGTGTACTGTTAGTACTCCATAAGTTAGCAATAACATGTTAATTTCTTCTTCATTATAACATGGCCATGCACACTCCAGAACACTGCAACCCTTACTGCAGCTATTATTTTGGCAACTAGAAGTGATGTCACACCAATCCCAGACACTGACTGAGGTGACTGTAAGTACTGGTTGTTGCTTTGATATTCCACAGTTTCATCAGTCAAAAACTGAGGGGAGAGTGCTATGGCCTTGGGGGTCAGTGGGCTGCAAGGGCCACACTTACCCTTCAAAGGGCTGCATGTGGCTGATGAGCTACACAATTTCCCTCTCTGTGCTACACAATTACAAGTGTTACGTCTGCATATCAGTTTCATACTGTTCTCATACAATAATTCCATACTGTCTGCGCACAGTTCAATAACACAACAGTGTTTTTCTCACCTCAAGACAAAAGTCTACAAAGTGAGGGAGTGAGACAACCTGCTGAATTACTGCCCAAAATCAGAGGAATCCTGTTGGGATGGAGGAAGCAGGGAGAAGCAGCTACCCTACCCCCCACACCCCACTAAGCATGAACCAATTCATCTCTGTTTTCTTCCAACCCTAGCTGTGACTAAGGGAGGTCCCTCAGACAGCAGTGCAGGAGAGTCCCTGGAATATGCCATGACTCATGAAACACAGACATTCAAACGCAGTGCTGAGTCATCAAATGCATCACACCTTCTGCAGGTTGCCCTGAGGGACAGGCACTTCTACAGAAGCTTGTTTGTCATCAATCCTAAATGACTTGGGAGTTATCTATTAACTAGTACTGTATTTAAGCAAAGATGAAAGAGAAGAGATACCTCTTCCAGCTACATGCACACATGCATATATGCACTTTCAAGAGTTACTACCTTCATTTTAAAATTAGCCTGCAAGATCCCTCATTCATAGCAGCTGCATTATTCCTTCTGTTGTACAGGGCAACCCAAGTTATTTAGCTGCCTGAGGCAAAGCAGTCAATGGCATTCCCCCGTCCTTGTGCAAGACAAGGTACAGAACATCTAAAGTACTCAGAGTAACTAAAGCCACCTAAACTAGGGCACAGAGTACCTAAAGCCAGGGGCTCAGTATAAAGCAAGTTATTTGAGTATATGAGAAAAAAAATTCCCCACCCCGGTGGTAAAAATATAGTAATAACAAGAAATAATTAACAGTTTGCTGCCCTTTCATAACAAAGAGTTTTATGGCACCCCAAAAACTAACATTTGGCACAAGTTTTCATGGACTCCCTTTCCAGCCCAAGTCAAAATCCAGTGTCCAAGGCAGCAACTTTGCCCGGCCTAACAGTAAGGCTGACCCAGCTTCCTTACCTGTCATTCTGAAAAATAACAGCAAGTATCAGTCTTGGAGCAAAACTCCTGCTTCCAGAGATTCTTCTTTACGTGTATCCTCCAGTTACAGCAAGCGCCCCTGGCCCATCTCACTTTCCGGGAAGTTTGGATTATCCTAAGTACAGTTGGCACAACAGCACATGAAGACTGTATTATTATTATGGCACAATCCCTCCTTTCTGTTTCATTAACTAACTGTTGATGGCAGAGATGATGCTTCTTTTCATTATTTCAGCATTTAGACTCCCTCTCTCTTCTTTTCTCTTGCTCTGACAACACATTTCTTTCCCTTGCCATTTTACATGTCCAAAGTACACACAGTGGAAAGGCTTACACTTCATTACCCAGTGTTGGAACCAATCAAAAATGCTATGAAGTGGCACAATGATAACGTATCTTTTCACCTCCATCTCAGCCTCAAATAACACCACGCTGCTCAAATATCCCCCTTGGCCAAATTCAGCTCTGTGTGGGTATGAAGGGATACAATACGGCACGGGCAACTAAGCTTGAATACAGAGGTGTGGGGGAGGGTCACAGGTCTTATGCCCAGAACAAGAGCCTGAAATTATTACTTATTTGAACTGTAACTCTCAAATGTCATACTGGCTGAAGGTCTCTGAGAGCTTTAGTCCTGAAAGTAACTTCTCCAAGCTCTACTCAGAACCTCTTGAGAGAAAAAAAAATGAAAAAGGTAAAGTTATCATGTGCAGAAGACCTTTCCTATGCTACAACCATTACAGATGGTTCCCCATAGACAAACAAAGACAGGAATCTAAGTTACAGCTTTTAAGATAGAGGCAATGTTAATTTAATTTAATGTTAATTTGGGTCTGAATACCTCTAAAGCAGTGGTTATTAACCTGGGGTCCACAGATGCTCCACAGGGGCTCTGCGAAGCCCTGCTGCTGGATACCAGCAGTAGTAACAGGGACACAGAAGCGGGGATGTGTGCGGGTGCTGAAATTGTTCCCTCATTTGCAAATGAGGGAGCAGTTTGGGCACATGCACACATCTGCCTATACCACCTGCTGCCATGTTCCTGATAAAATGGACACAGCGGCAGGTGTTTATACACACCCAAACTTTGACACTGGAGACCAGGGTTTGAATCCCCACTCAGCCATGGAAACCCACTAGGTGACCTCAGGAAAATGACACTCTCTCAACTTCAGAAAAGAGCAAAGGCAACAAATCTTGCCAAAAAAAATGATAACCCATCATGAGCCAGTTTTCAAAGGGGAGAGACATGATGGCTGGAAAGAACCTCCTCCTGTCAGTGGCACTTTGTTTTTGTGTGCCTTCAAGTCATTTCTGACTTATGGCAACCCCAAAGTGAACCTCTCACAGTGAGTTTTGGGGGGGGTAACAATTGTTCAGAGGAGGTTCGCCTCTGCCACCCTCTGAGGCTGAGAGAATGTGACTTGCCCAAGGTCACCCGGTGTCTATGCAGAGATTTGAATCCTAGCCTCCTGTAACTTTAAATAAATAAATATATATTTGAATATTGGAGTCTAAATTTAAATATTTAAATCTTGAATTAAGTCGTGAGGGTTCTCAGAAACAAATTACAATAAAGAAAAGATTAAGAACCACTGCTCTAAAGTTTTAGAAATGATGTACCACAGAGAGGGACCGAGAGAGAGAGAGAGAGAGAGAGAAGCCATTTCCGCACTAGACTAGACCCCAGGATTCCATAGGATGTTGAAAGTGCAATAATAGCAGTGTAACAGTCTAGTGCAGAAATGGAGAGAGAGAAAGAATGTGTGTTATATCTACACATGCTACCATTTCAGTAATATCATCCCACGTGCATGGCCCTTTACAAAGCCTGAAGATCCTCATCCTGAGGGCCAAACGCTCCAGAAATGAAAACACAGAAGCCCGCAAAAAAAAAAAGGGGGGGGAGAGACATGGAGGCGGTGATGAAACAGGTAAAATTACGCATTTTCTCCCACTTGTATAGGTTGAGGCCGCGGCATTTTGGAAACACCTACATCCACACGCAGTCAGAATAAGCTTTTCCTAGAGGCTTAGACAACGTTCATAGCTATCAGAAAAGTATGCAGCCCCCCCCCCCCCAGAAAGGCGCAAAGATAGACAACATTTCCCTCACACCAGCTTTTTGCTATCTTCTTTGCACCACGAGGACTGTTACCTTGAGTCTCCCAGACGGTGGGCGAATAAATTCTTCAGGGAGCGAACTCCCCGGCCTGATGGAGCAGCACCAACTTTTCCTCCTGCCTCTGTTTATTATGCTCCGCCGGGCCTTTTTTCTTTTTCTTCTTCTTCCTTTCTTTTCTCCTCCTTCCCTTTCGCCCCTGCCCCCTCTCAGGCATTCTCCCGCCTACTCATTTCTCCGACACTCATGCACCCGCTCTCCGCCTCTCTCACACACCTGGCGGGAGTTGTCTGCAGCAACCGGCTACTCCCCGGCGGAAAAGGGGACGGCCGGGGGCAGGCAGGGGCAGATCTCCGGCTGGCTGGAGAATCCGGGGTGGCCCGGCCCAAAAAACAAGTCCCAGCAGCCCCTCCGCCCGCTCAGGAATGTGGGCTGTGGAGATTCCATTCAAAGAGGAGAGAAACTCAAGTCTGGTGGGCGGGGATGGCAGCAGGATAAAAAGAAACCAGAGGCCAAAATAAGACTGGCCTGAACCTTGCAGATAAAGACCCTTTCTCTGTGCTGTGTAAGGCTGGTATACATCCAATTACTGGCTCCCAATAGATTAGACCCATTGAATAAAGAGCTGGATCAACTCAGGCTACTTCCACACGAGACTGTTATAGTGCTGTGATTCCACTTTGAACCTCCTATGGAATCCTGGGGTTTGCAGTTTAGGGAGGGGCCTTTGAGGCCCCTCCCTAAACTGCAAACCCCAGGATTCCATAGGAGGTTCAAAGTGGAATCACAGCACTATAACAGTCTGGTGCGGAAATGGCCCAGGTCTACCGTAGTTGCAACTAGCAATTGGTTTTAGCCCTCTCTTCCCTCCACTAGAGCCTCTACGTTCTATTTAGCATTTATACATCATTTTGTTTTATATCCATTATCCTGAACAACCTTCTAACAGAGATTAGTACTATTATCACTGGCGCCATGTTAACTTTTGAAGGGCAGAAGTTCATGATATTATTAGTATAAGCTTCATTTATACTGTGTGCACACACCCATTCGCCCACCTGCGGTAATGGATAGTTACTGAGAGAGAAAGGCCATTTCCGCATTAGACTGCTACAGTGCTATTATTCCACTTTCAACATCCTATGGAATCCTGAGGTTTGCAGTTTAGGGAGGAGCTTTTGAGGACCCCAGGGTTCTGTATGATGCTGAAAGTGGAATCATAGCACTGTAACAGTCTGGTGTGGAAATGGCCAGAGAGAAAGAGAGAGAGAAACCAGTCCAGAAAGAGGACAAACAATGAGATCGGTTTATGTAAAATGTGCACATGCTTCTATAGAGGTGGGAAACTGCATGCCCTGGGGCCAAGTGCAGCCTGCTGAGATTTCCCAGACAGCCACACCCCCGTCCCCCTAACACCATCATTTGATGCTTTCCCATTTTTTTTGAGAGTCCTACAAGGACAAATTACCAAAATGCTAACATGTCGAAATGGAGGTAGAGGAAGAAGATGCTTGAAATGGTTGCCATTGAACATCTCCACCCCAGCAAAAAGAAAGCCAGTGTGATATATTGGTTTCAGCACTAGACTAGAGCCATTTCCGCACAAGGCTGTTATAGCGCTATGATTCCACTTTCAACATACTGTGGAATCCTGGGGTTTGCAGTTTCGGGAGGGGCCAGCTGGCGCTATAACAGCCTCATGCGGAAACAGCCTAGGACTCTGGAGACCAGGGTTCAAATCCTGCTTAGTCATGGAAACCCACTGGGTGACCCTGGGCGAGTCACACTCTGTATGCCTCAGTAGAAGGCAAAGGCAACAGCCCTCTGAACAAATCTTGCCAAGAAAACACTGTGACAGTTTTGCCTTTGTGTTGTCCTGAGAAACCACTTGAAGGCACACAACAGCAACAAAAAACAGAGACAGCTCAAGATGAACTAGCTGGCCATTTGCTATCTAGTTAGTTAGAGCGTAATGAGAACCATGAAGAATTACAGATGTTGTTGAACTGCAGCTTACAGTATTTCTCATCCTTGTTTATGGTATCTAAGGCTGCTAGTACTTGAAGTCCAACAATATCCAGAAGGCCCTGAATCGGCATGTGGAAAATATACCTTTTTGAACAGAATTCTTAGCTGTCTGGGATTAAGGAAATTATTCCAAAAGTTAACTTTTCCAGACTTTGTTTTAATAGCATCCCTACAGAAATTTGCAACCTGAAACAGGACACCTGATCCTCCCATATGTCCTCCCAAGCAAGAAAGAGGAACAGATTTCCACCCAGATAGAATAGCTCTAGAGCTCAAATGCACAGACTCCACACACACGTATTCCTGCCTGACTGCACTCTAACAACTTGACCGACCGTCACCTAAGTCAGTACCAGCCTGATTTGAGGAGGTTCACGACTCCTTCTCAAATTAGGGGTACCAGGGTTGCCCGCGTTGCTCCACCACTCTGTTACCCTGTGAACTGGGGGTCCCGGGAGGGACACCAAAATGTGCTCAACTAAAGTTGGGGAAAATTAGCTCAGAGCACTGCTTAGCGTTACGAGAGGCAGGGTAACGTAGCGAGATCTTGAACCCTATGTCTACGGGGTCGGGTCGGGTCGAGTCAAGGAGCACACAAAAGTTGAAATAATAAATGAAGTTTATTAAATACAAGCAAAACAGTATATGCGACACACTCATACAAGATAACTAAAGAAAATAAAGGTTGGAGTGGTATAGAGGGATTTTTAGAGGGATTGCTGGTTTCGGTGATACTTCACCTGTCCTGAAGTCCAGAAAAATAGAGAGCGAAGCCGGGGTGCGGTGTAGCTCAGCACGTGGAGCTGAGGGGAGGCTCGCCAAGCAAAGTGGCAGCAAGGCGGGATGAAACTCGGGAGCGTTCTGAGGAAGGTCTCGGAATCAAGGGTTTTTATAAGGAGAATTGTGACTGCAGGCTATGCCGTACTTGGGGGAAAACAATAGATTTGGAGTTGGAGACAAAGCCTCTGAAAGGTCAGAATCTGAATGATTGAGTTATCATAGCGGTTCTCAATAGAGCAGCCAGTATGCAAACGCAGAGTACTTGGGTATTGCATAGTTTACCCATCAAGCTGCCATTGCGGGGCAGAGGCTCTTTTGCAAGTAGCATGCATACTTAATTAGAGTACTTGCCTGGAGGTCTCCTAAAGCAGTGAGTCAGCTATTTCTGGCCTGCCTGTATTGTAGTTTGAATATTACGGCTATTAACAGCCGAGCTTGTTTACGTGCTTGTCCGGTGGCCTCACAAGCACATGGAGAGGAATAGAGAAGTGAAGCCAAATTATGATATCAAGAGGATATCTTTAATATCCCCAAAGCTCGGACTAGCCAGGGCAGTAACACAGCCACTACACCACGGTACAAGTGAAAACATACACTTATTTATTCATGTATTTGTAGGCGTTATATTTCAGCATACTTCCAAGTTTCCTAAAAGCAGCTCAGCCTCTTCCAAAATAAAAGCAATTAAAATATTAAAATATTAAAAAGACAACACCAAAAAAAACACATCCAGGAGCATACCCTATTTAAAACATTAATTTAAATTGAATTTAAATATTCAAAACTTGAATGCACTAAAAACCCAGAAGCATTAACAATTTAAAGCATTCAAAAAGGTAACCTGGCACCCAAGCAAATATGAAACAAGGGCTTGACTATCCTATGTGACAAGTGAAGCGGCAAAATAGAAATAAGCATCAGCGAGCAAAGGAAGAAATTCAAAATAGTTGCATTAAAAACAGGTCCCATGTTGTAAGGCTAGGGTTAAAGTTGGATTGTGGCTGTAAAAGAATATTGCTTTAGATACAGGTATGTCTTTCTTCTGCGATAAATATGGATAGATACATAGATGTATATTAATAATAGGTATGGATATTCTTATCAGATCTACACTTGAACACTGGGGAGAAATTTACTGCATACCTTTCAACATTTCACAGATGAAGCTGGTATAAGTGTAGCCAAGCAACATCAGAATGTAGTCAAGATGGCAGAAGTTACTAGTGAGGAAAAAAACACAAGTGAGGAAAGGTTGCTGCAGCATGCTTTAGCCTGAGTCTACTGGGAAGGCCAAAATTACACATATACACACACACTATTGAATGCAAACTACTTTTGCACTTTGAACTCAATTTGTAACTAGCTACTGAAGTAAGAGGAGAACAAATGGAGAAAGTGGGAGGATGAGGAGAAACTGGGGCACTTTAAAAACAGCTAAAAAGATGGGACTACAAAAGATTAATCAGACCCTGCCAAGTCGAAACAGTTGGACAGTATGTACAGTCAGCCCCCCACATTTGCAGGTTTCACTTTTATGGATTTGATTATTCATGGATATTTTGCTATCACCTCTGCTGCCTCCCTATGCCATTTTTAATAGGGACTGCGAGCCTCATGAGACTGAGAAACTGCAAACAAGACTTGTAAGTCCCTATTAAAAATGGTGTGGGGCAGCAGTGGAGGTGGCAGTAAGGCCCACCTGTTACTGCCCTGGCTGGCCCGAGCTTTGGGGATATAAAAGATATCTTTTGATATCACTAATTCGGCTTTACATATCCCTTCCATGTGCTTGTGAGGCCCCCGGACATGCACGCACACAGGCTCGGCCGATAGTCACCGTAATATTCCAAAACAATACAGGCAGGCCAGAAACAGCCGACTCGCCACTTTAGGAGACCTCCAGGCAAGTACCTCCATTAGGTATGCAAGCAACTCTCAACAGATTCTCTGCCTTGCGCTGGCAGCTTGATGATCTGACTATACAACTCAAGTTGTACAAGTATACAGCTTGTACAAGTATACAGCTCAAGAACTCCGCGTTTGCATACCGGCTACTCTATTGATAAATTCAGCTCTAATTCAATCATTCAAATACTGAACTTTTGGAGGCTTTGTCTCCAATTCCAAATCTGTTGTTTTCCCCTAAGTCTGACCTAGCCTGCGGTCACAATTCTCCTTATAAAAAACCCTGATTTTGAGCACTTCTTTGGATCGCTCCCAAGTTCCAGACCGCCTTGCTGCCGCTTCGCTTGGCGAGCTTCCCCTCAGCTCCACGTGCTGAGATACATCGAACCCCAGCTTCGCTCTCCATTTTCTTTCGGACTTCAGGACAGGTTTCGTATCACCCGAACCAACTATCCCTCTGAAAATCCCACTATCTTACTCACACCGTTATTTTCCTTAGTTATCTGTGTGCTTGTGTTGCTTACATTGTGTGCCTGTATTTAATAAAGATTATTCATTATTTTCCAACCGGTTTGCTTCTTGACTTGGCCTGACCCCATAAACACTGAGTTGCAAGATCCTGCTAAGTTACCCTGCCTCTCCTTTTTCCAACGTGTGATCTGAACTAATTTCCCCAACTTGTATAATTTTGATAGCAATTTGGTGTCCCTCCCGGGACCCCCAGAAAACAGGGTAACATACCAGCCACCCACTTCGGCCTTGTGAAGAAACCCTGATGCCTCAAAGAGATCCATGGTGGGTTGAATATAGTGATTATACTTTTTGTGTGTGTTAAATATGGTTTGGGAGGGCCAAGAGTTGTTCACAGTTTTTTCCACTTTCACAGGGGTCCTGTGCCCCTAGCCCTAGCGAATGTGGAGGGATGACTGTATACTGCTTCTTCACAGTAGGCAGGGCCAGCTCTATTATTAGGCAGAGTGAGTAAGGCAGCTCCCGCAGACAGATTTTGGGATATTATGAAAATGCAGCAAACGGTTATATGTTTGTTACTGTTGTGAGGAGTGCTTGTGGCATTTTCTGACTCTTATAATAGAGAGAGAGAGAGAGAGAGAGAGAGACAGACACAGACACAGACACACACACACACACACACACACACACAGATATAGATATAGATATATAGTCAGCTGTTTGGGGATTCAAGGGTCTTCTGCCGGCAATCAATTTGAACTCGAACAACTGCTATCTGTCCCTCACCAGGACATCTAGGAACAAAGGAAAGCAGGAGAATTGGAGTGGAGGGGGGCAGAAAGAGTGGCAGAAATGGGAGGGGGAGGGAGAAAAGGATGTGGTACATAGGAAGGGAGAAAAAGGAACAGAGTTTTCCACCACTGCTCTGTGATACCCCAACTCCCTTTGCTTGATGAATTTTACCAGCCAGCATAGTTCAAAACTTTTTGACAGAGTGAGCAACTATGGAAGAGCAGGGTACTACATAACCCCCTCTGAGACCCTGGATGGTAGCAGTCTCCCCACACCACACACCACTGCATAAAAATCAAAACAATTGTCCTGGGGAGGGGGAGAGTTTTTGCCATGTTTTGGGTCTCTCTGGACCATTTTAGGGCCAGGAGAGGCCTTTTTTTTTTAACAACAGGAACTGAACAGACATCACTTCCAGTTCCCTTCCCTTTTAAGGGTATCTTCTGGTCTTAAATTGGCTTGAGGGAGCAAAGCCACATCAAAAATGCTCCCCAAATTCTCTACGAGGCAGTTGGGGGCCAAAAAAATGAGAAAAAAAGTGAGGCCGAGGGGCCACAAAAACAACTGGGGCCACATACAGTCAGCAGGCTTTGTCCACATCTGATCTTTATCCGCATCTGATCTAAGATATTAGAGTTTTTACTTTTTAGTTAGAATCATAGAGTTGGAAGGCACCACAAAGGCCATCTAGGTCAGCTCCTGCCAGGCAGTCACACTGTCAAAGTATTCATGAGAGATAGTTATCCAACACTGTTTAAAGATCTCCAAAGAAGGTGAATCCACCCTCTCCCCACATCTCCACAGCTGTCTGTTCCACTGTGGAACAGCTCTTACTGTCATGAAGTTCTTCTCAAAGTTTAGGCAGCATCTCCTTTCTTGCCTTTTGAATCTGTCACAATGTTGATTTCTGTGGAGCAGCTGAAAACAAGCCTGCTCCATCTTCAACATGGCACCCCCTCAAATATTTAAAATTGGCTATCGTATCACCTCTCAGTCTTCTCTTCTCCATGCTAGATAATCCCAGTTCCCTAAGCTGTTCTTCATAGGACATGATTTCCAGACCCCTTACTATCTTGGTATGAACACATTTCTGCTTACTTGACCTAAGTTCAGAAAGGTTTATTTAATGTTTCTATGTATCTGAAATCACATGAAATCACATGATCACCCAATGATCATAAAATCTAGTTTTTATACTATGTCCTGTTTAAATCCTTAAAATTTTAGTAACGTTTAGAAAGACCCTGCAAGGTAGGATAGTATTTACCATCTATTATACACAATACCTAGCAACCAGAAGACAGCAACATGTTTAAGAATACATAAGGGTGTTAATCATGGCTAAGCTGTCATGATGCATAACTCCTGTCATAGATGGATCTGCTGGCCGTACATTCCTCCCTCCACATTCACAGGTTTGACCTTCACAAATTTGATTATTCGTGAGGCACGTGCCCATTTTTCTCCTCCCATCCCTTGCATTCCTCACCCCAGGCTTGCCAGGCTTGTGCTTAAAATGGCAATTTGTTTTCTTTTTGGGTGAGCAAAGCTCCTCTTCTTCTGCTGGAGATGTGTCCTCTCTGCTATGTGGCTCTACTTTCTGCTATGTAATGGCTGCTGATTGGTCAGGTGCTCTTTGCTCCTACCCCTTCCTTTTCAAGATGGCTGCTAGAAGTAACTAGAACCCAAGAACTCTGCTGTTCTGTCTTTGAGTGGAAAGTACCAATGTGTACTTTACTGTGTCTTTTCTCTCCTCTGTCCCCAATGCTGGGGCCAGAGGAAAAGGAATGGGAGGGGAGAGTTCTGGAAGGGAATTGCGGGGGTGGGAGTTGTTATTTTTCCACTTTTATGAGGATTCTGTGTCCCTAACCCTTGTGAATGTGGAAGGGCTACTGTAAATTGAAATAGTGTATGGTAGGCAATATACAGGCAATGCCATAAACTTTCCCAGAGTAAGCTAGATGCTACAAAGTATTGTGTGTTAATTTATGGTTGCACCAATGATGGTTGCAAAGTTTGGAGTTTGCTTGTATATTAAAAATGGTTAATTGATTTATTGCCTATTGCTACACTGTATGCGGTGAGGGGGAGAAGATCAGAGAGGACAAAATGAAAGTATCAAGAAGTGTTTTGAAAAGTGGAAGGGTCTAAGAAAAAGACAGGGAATATATTCTTTCCCCAAACATGAAAAAAAGGTAAACAAATGCAGGTCCAGGAGTGTCTAAATGTGTGGGGTGATGGCAAATTTATGATCTTCTCCAATCAGAGTTTTGTGTACCTAAAATTTGCATGTGTGGGTATAAAGCCTGAGAACTCCATGTACGCTTTAGTCTCAGCAGCTCTGAAAGAAGTGTGCTGTGCTGCTTGCTTTGCTAAAAATAAACATTACTGACTACCTCAGAGTGAAGTTTGTGGATTATGAGTTAACCAGGGCATGACATAAGGTGCCATGAGAACTCCCTAGCTTGATTTTTTTTTCTTAACCACTATGCTACTTCTATGTTCAGTTAAGGGAGATGATGCAGCCTCCATCATCTCCCAACACTCAGTGATATGAGGAAAGTAATTAGGATGTGCTGAGAGCTGGAGAGTTATTTAATTACATTGTTGTAAAAAGCAGCACCTTGTTTAGTTGTTACAACAATACAATGAAGAGAGTAAGTGAGCCCGTTCTATTGTTGTGTGTTCAGAGGTGAACCAATAACTTACCACAAAGATTTTCATGGACTAACACTTAAAGATATATTTACCCATGACTTGGCCATTGATCATTCTGCTAAAAGATAAAATACAAATTACAACAGCAGCACAGAAAAGAAAAAATAAATAAATAGCAAAGATCACTGGATAAAATAATCCCATAAATAGTGTGACTCCCCCATAAAAGTCTTCATAAAACACTTAATGGAATAATAAAACATTTACAGCAAAACCAACTATATATTAAGTTAGATTTATAGTCTAATTTGCTCCACCCTCCACATTTGGTCTGCAGGTTGGTCCTTCTTGCAGCCTCCACCAAACTTGAATTTTACTGAGAAACATTAGGGGAGATAATAGCACTCACACCTTCTGAGGTTGTTGTTAACAAAATAATGTCTATTTATTTAGATCAATATGTACCATGCTATGCAATTCCTGATGTACGTCTACTCAGAATTTTCCACTATATTCAATGAGGTTTACTCACAAATAAGTGAGTGTAGGCTTGTAGACTACAGCTTTAATTTGATGTAACATTTATAGTGTTAACAGTTCACCTGTCTGCTATAAAGCAACGTCCTTTATATTTCTGGGTTTTGGTTACCATCTCTTAATGGTCACCAATTACTCTATTGATCATTCCTCAGATTTAGCATATGAATTCCAAGTTTAATGTATCCTATTCATCTGCCTCTAAAGAACCGAGGGCTACATATATAATTTCATTTATCTCCAAAAAACCCTGTGTGGTGGTTTAGCTTAGAATGGGATTTGAATCTGCATCTGTCTGCTCTAACCATTATACCACACTGGCTCAATAATAGCACTGATGACCCAGCAGGGGGTTCAAACTGTCATGTCAGTCTTTAAAACAATCCTGTATTTGGTTCTCCATTATTGTTCCCAGAATCTGGAAAAGTTACTTTTTAGACTACAGCTTTCAAAATCCCCTTGTTAACATAGCAATGTTGGCTGGGGAACTTTGGGAGCAGCATTATAAACCAGTAACTTTTCCATACTTGCAGATAAAGGTTTGAAATACAATGGCTTGCCTAAGGCATTGGCAACTTTCTGTGCAATCCTATGTGCACCCGCTCAGAAGTAAGTCCCACTCAGTACAAGGTTGCAGCCCTAGTGATAGTGCATGAAAGAGTTGAGAACTAAACTTACTAGCCAGTTGAATGATTGGTTTTCTTTACCACCTTTCCACTGTTTAAATATCTCCTTTTATTAACACAAAATAAAGTGGATGGCTACATGTTTCCCATTTGTCCTTAAAAGCAGTAAAGTGGTGGCCAAGTGTACAATCCAGTAAGTCTGTAGTCAGAGCTAATGTAGTACAGTGGCTAATCAGCCTTTTCAAAAGAAATGTTTTTGACACTGGTAGGCCGTCAACTCATTTTTAATATGAAAAAATATACTATGCTGATAATGAAGAAAGAGTTAAAAAAATAGCTGGATGAGATTCATCTCGGATTTATTTCCAAAAATAAGCACAAAAAACAGTGCTGCAGTATAGCCAGAGCTCACAGGACCAAACCCCTGATCTGCCACCCACTTTATTATCTCGGTTTCCTCTGAATTGAACTAGAATTCTCCTACTAGGAGGAGAGGCAGGTTGTTCCAGCAACAATAACTATTCCTTTGGTAAGGCAAAGTATTTGGAGAGTGGCTTGGTCATAAATGGGCAATCAAGACCCGTTAGATTTACAGAAATCCTGTTCTTGGCAGACATGAGAACTGCTAGAATTGGTTTGTTGATACTGATTAACACAGCCATCTGGATTTTTGGTCTCTGCTTATGACAGGTGACACAGTGAGCTCCTGCTTTTCTAAACTTGCCATTATACTACTCATAACAAGCACTGCAGGAAGGTTAATATCTGCTAAATGAAATCCTAATATTCATACTAAAAATATTAGAGGCAGAATGCTGATCAGACCAGACTGGGAAAAAAATTAACTGTGGGCTTCAAAAGCCATTCATAATATTTCCAGGTACAAATTGCATGGAAACCAGCTAATTTAGACATACCCTCGGGTTTGGTACTTACAAAAAAAAGCATAAAGAGGAACTTTAAGCTCTGTTTCCTGTATTCTGCTATCTATGCACCCTCCGTTTCTTTGTTGTCCCTAATTGCCTGCACTAATGTTTCCATAATTAAATCGAAGAGAAAAGGCTGTCACAGACGCCTCAGAGTTGTTCCCTTTTGTAAGAATGCATATTGGGGTCAGTCTTAGTGATGTTTCTCGGCACACATGCCCCCAGGTTTCTGAAGATTAATATTCTATATTTTTTGAAGTCTGTACATTTGAAGTGTTTAGAACACGGGGTGGGGGGGTTCTGTCACGGGGTGGGCAAGTTGTTAGGCAGTACGGCCATCACTGATTTCCATATTTGAATTGATCTCACACATTAGCAGATTTAAATAAATGTGCATAGAAGCTATAACTGGTGGACTGGGGACTTAATCCATGAAGCAATTTGTGAAATTTCCAGCATGATACTGCAAGTGGTAGTTCTTTGAAAGCCTAGCGGATGTCCATTATTTAATTAGGAACTCAATTTGCATTTACAGACAGTCAGCAAAGGATGTGTCTTCTTTCCAGGCTCAGCAAATGTACAATGTTGCCAGGAAAGGAAGCACATTGTAAGAAAGGGGCAGGGGGTGGGGAATTACTGCATATTTAGGAAACCAACAAATCCACCTTATTAGCTGTTGATCACTGAATGAGAGAAGGAGACAATGGTGGAAAGGATGCATCACCATTTGGAATGAACATCCTATGGAGTAATCATTTAACAGAATTTACTGGCCACAGGACATGACAGTAGTGATTAGTTCAGGCCACTTGTAGACATCTTTTCTACAATTCTTGACTAAGAGCTCAGAAAAAGCTACTTTTTGGACTACATCTCCCAAAATCCCTCAATCAGAAGTGACCATGGTAGTTGTAGCCCAACCCCACCCCCCCTCCCCACGTCTGCACTGACAATTGGCAGTGCTGGTCAATAGAGTCCAAAACATCTCAAAGTCATTAATTTCCCAATTCCAGTTTAGAGGGTTTTTATAGTGCATTAGACAAAATCATGGAGAATATGTCTATCAGAAACTGTTCATCAGAACAGCTAAGTGGAATCTCCATGTTCAGAGGCAGTGTAAGCTGGTGAGAGATAGTAGGAGAAGAGTTTTCATGCCCTGCATGCCAGCTTCCCCAAGGCATCTGATAAACAGACTGATGGTTGCATCAATAGGAGTATGGTGTCTAGATTGAGGGAGGTAATGGTACTACTCTATTCTGCACTGGTTAGGCCTGATTTGGAATACTGTGTTCAGTTCTGGGCACCTTAATTCAAGAAGGATATTGACAAGCTGGAATGTGTCCGGGGGAGGGTGACCAAAATGGTGAAGGGTCTGAAAGCCATGCCTTATGAGGAATGGCTTAGGGAGCTGGGTATGTTTAGTCTGCAGAAGAGAAGATTAAGAGGGGACATGATAGCCATGTTTAAATATTTGAAGGGAAGTCATATCAAGGAGGGAGCAGGCTTGTTTTCCACTGCTCCAGAGACTAAGACAAGGAGCAATGGATTCAAGCTGCAGGAAAGGAGATTCCGCCTGAACCTCAGGAAGAACTTCAGAGCTGTCCGGCAGTGGAATATGCTGCCTGGGAGTGTGGTGGAGTCTCCCTCTTTGGAGGTTTTTAAGCAGAGGCTGGATAGCCATCTGTTAGGAATGCTTTGATAGGTGTTCCTGCATAGCAGGGGGTTGGACTTGATGGCCCCTGGGGTTTCTTCCAACTCTATGATTCTATGGAATAGATCAAGGGTCTGAGGGTACACTGGACACTCCCTCTGGACTCCTGCAGGGGCTGCACCATCAACAGAGGTGCCACTAAAATTTGGTGGCCCTGTAGCACCATGCATGGTTCAGGAGAGTACAAGCACATCTTTCCAAACCAAAGGGCCCTGTGAGATTGCAGAGCAAAATATCCTGGGGGAAGAAGATGCTGGTGCCTAAATCCAAATATTAGTCTTAGCTAGAGTAGATCCATTTAAGCCATGGGGTTTACATAAGTATTGACTTACCATTCAGCAACAGATTCTACTCTAGTTACAACTAACAGTGGAGGGTGTGGACCACCTCTAGAGCAGGCTGATTTTTTTCTCTGTTCTAGTGGGTTCTCTAGTCCAGCGTTATGAAGGGTAACCCCTTCAGCCACACTGATCCTGGAACCAAATCCCAGAAAGTTAGAAGAAAAAAGAGCGACTGAAAGATTATTACCTAAAGAAGCCATCTGCCTGTGCAGGTGGCTTACAGAGATATTCTTCTGTTACCTTGGATGAATCAGGGCTGCCCCGAGGTGATCAATCAAGGAAACATGTAACTGGAGGAGAAAGGGTTAAATTCATTTTTCTTTCCAGCTACAGCTAATCAGGGTTGGTTATATCTCAGGACAAGGTTAAAAAAACTGGGTTGTGAGATAACACCTATCATGGACTTGTTTGCAAGGCTACACTGATGCTAATTGGAAAGGGCTCCTGGAAACCACAGAACATATGGACGAACTTGCTTTATAGAAGCAGATGGTAATTGTTATGTGTAGATTGTCGTAGGGTATGATGTTTGCATTCTCTCTTTTTTTTGCAGTGGTTCATGTAATTACCTTACTCTGTGCAGAAAAATCTAGCGAAGTACCAAGAGAAGTTCTGAGAGTTCATCTCTACAATAGAGGATAAGGTCATTGCAGAGATGAATCCTGACCACTGCCACCACCTTTAAATGTATTAACAATTCCCCTCAGGAGGCGGCCTTTCTGGGACAGCACAGACATCACGAACATACTAACCCATAAAAGAGTCAGTACAGTATATGCTTAAAGAACAATAAACATCTTTATCTGTATGTGTGTTGCACAACTTAACGAGGAGCAAGTCAATCAAGCTCAATGTAGTATACTCTCAAGTAAGGACTCAGATTCACAGTTAATTTACAATTAACAGTCAAAGAAATACATGTTGAAAAGAAGAATAAAAGAAAAAACTGAAACTAGAAAACAATACTAACAAACTGAACTAAAAGACTGAACACTAACTAAAACACTAAATGCTAATCTACTAAAACACAACAGCGTTCTGACTCCTCATGCCAACCGGCAATGAAAAAAAAGAAAAAATAAAATTTTCTACCATTACAGATCCAACTAAGTAATCCTAAGTAAATCATTCAGGCTTCACAGGTCTTTAGCTCACCTCAAGAGCCCTCCCTAAACTGCAAACCCCAGGATTCCATAGGATGTTGAAAATGGAATAATAGCACTATAACAGTGTAGTGCAGAAATGGCCCTTGGTCTCTCATAGAACTCAACAATCCAACCCTCAGGCTTCACTGTACTCACAACCCTTCCTTCATTCTCTCATTCCTACCAACAAATATGTTAACTCCTTCTCTTCCTAGATGTCTGTCATGCTGTTCTCTAAAACAGCTAAGCCTGACATTTCCTCCAGGGAATATGATAAGCATAATGTGTTGTCCACACATGTACCTTGTAGAGCTGCACAGATGGACAGAGCATGTTTCCTGGCCATCTCACCACAAAATGTGTGCATTGAGTTTTGTGTCGGTTGACTTTCGGAGTCCCCATGAATTTTACAGGGTTTTCTCAGGCAAGGAATAACCAGAGGTGGTTTTGCCAGTTCCCTTGCCTGAAATATAGCCTACGGCACCTTGTATTTGTTGGGAGTCTCCCATCCAAGTACTAACCAGAGCCAACTCTGCTTAGACAGGATCTGGAGCCTTCAGAGTATTTAGGCCCCGCACCACAAAACTGGTTTTGTTAACTGCCCTCAAGTTGACTTTGACTTATAGGAATCATATGAATGAGAGATCTCCCAAGTCACCCTACTTTTGTACACCATAAAATAGGCTGATTTATTCTAATTGCAGCTCAGGATTCTCTTTTGTGGAGAAAGAGAATCAGGGCAACTGTTATTTTGGTTTTTCCCAGAAAGCCGTGTTCTAAAAGTATAAATTCAAAATTGCTTTTCTCTTACTTGTTTGAATGCTAGGAAATTCAAAATGGCTGCCTCTGCTGCCACTTACCGTAAGACTCACTACACTAATCCCTCCACATTCGCTAGGGTTAGGGGCACAGGACCTCTGTGAAAGCGAAAAAATCTTGAATAACTGTAGGCCCTTCCAAACCATATTTAACACACACAAAAAGTATGATCACGATATTCAACTGTTACTGCCCTGGCTAGCCCGACCTTGGGGGATATAAAAAGATATCTCTTGATATCAATAATTCGGCCTCATATACCCATTCCCCTCCACGTGCTTGCGAGGCCACCGGACAAGCACGCACACAGGCTCAGCCAAAAATCGCCGTAATATTCCAACACAATACAGGCAGGCCAGAAATAGCTGACTCGCAGCTTTAGGAGACCTCAAGGCAAGTACCTCAATTAGGTATGCACGCAACTTTCAAAAGATCCTCTGCCCCACGCTGGCAGCTTGAAGATCTGACTATACAACGCTCAAGTACTCCGCGTTTGCATACCGGCTACCCTATTGACAATTTGGCTATAACTCAATCATTCAAATTCTGACCTTTTGGAGGCTTTGTCTCCAGCCCCATCCATTGTTTTCCCCAAGTCCGAACTAGCCTGCGGTCACAATTCTCCTTATAAAAACCCCTGACTTCGAGCGCTTCCTTGGATCGCTCTTGGCTTCCATCCCGCCTTGCTGTCGCTTTGTCCAGCGAGCCTTCCCCTCAGCCCCACGTGCTGAGATCCACGCTCCCCAGCTTCTCTGCTTCCAACCGGGCTTCAGGACAGGTGAAGTATCACCCAAACCAACAACTTCTCTAAAAATCCCTCTATCCCACTCCAACCTTTATTTCCTTAGTTATCTGTGTGAGTGTGCTGCATACACTGCTTGATTGTGTTTTAATAAAATATTTATTATTCCAACTTCTGTGTGCTCCTTGACTCGGCCTGACCCCGTAAACATAGGGTTCAAGATCTCACTACGTTACCCTGCCTCTCGTATTGCTAGGCTGTGCTCTTGGCTAATTTCCCCAACTTATATAATTGAGAGCGCATTTAGGTGTCCCTCTCGGGACCCCCAGGAATCAGGGTAACACAACCCACTGTGGATTTCTTTGAGGCATCAGGGTTCTTTCACAAGGCAGAAGTGGGTGGCTGGTGGGGCTTACTGCCACCTGTACTGCTGCCCCACACCATTTTTAATATGGACTTACAAGCCTTGTTTACAGTTTCTCAGTCTTGCAAGGCTTGCAATCCCTATTAAAAATGGCATAGGGAGGCAGCAAAGGTGACAGCAAATAATCCATGAATAATCACATCCGCAAAAGTGAAACCCACAAATGTGGAGGGCTGATTGTATTATAAGGAACACTGCAGCCGAATATCTACAGAAGAGCAGCAGCAACATTTATATTGGAAGTGCAGCATTAAATGCTTCCCTCCACCACCACCCCCCCAAAAAAGAAGTGATTAAAGCAGACTTACATATAGCTATAGCAAAGTCATGGTGTGCTATTCCTCAACTTTTAAAGGGAAATGTGGATTTTTTAAACATTATTATTTCTTTTTTTAAAAAAGACTTTTCTGGGGTGGGGGAAAAGGATTCCAGATCCTTTATTTGCCAACAGATCCAAAAGTTTAAAGAACATCTTGCCGTGGTTTCAAAGGGTCGGGGGGGCACCTGTGAATGTCTAACAGGAAGTGACATGTGCTAAGGTCAATGGGACTTCACCCCAAAGAAAAGAGGTGAAGAATCAGCACCATTATTAGAAGAAATAAAATTGGGGGGAAAGCCGTTTCACAGAACTGTTTCTCTTAAACAATCAGTTTAAGAAATATCTTGTAGAAGCACTGTTTCTCCTGGGCCTGCTGCAGGGGAATATTTGTGAGTAGTCTGTGACCTTAAAAGTTAATGGGAAATTGGAATCACAGGTCACTACCGTTTGTTCTGGTTCTGTGATCATGTTTCCCTTTGCCTCTGGTGGAAGTTTAGAGCAGCAGTGTTGCAGGAGGTCACAAATTTACAGTAGAGAACACTTGGGGATTTATTTTCAATGTCTGTTTATTTACAAATCTGATTTACAAATATACGGGTTGAGCAGGTATTATGAAGATAAAGCCACAGGCAAACATTCAATGCCATTTTCACAATTAAAATCCCACATACACTACACCAGGGAGCAATTTCACCAGAAAACTGGATTCATCTCCTCACCTCCTCATAGCTGTAATTAATTTAAAAAAAAAACCAGCAAGATATCAAGTAGAGAACCTGCAAGGAGGAACAGAGTCATTGTGGAGTTCTGCTTTCTAATGGCAGTATAAGAAAGACTGGTGAGGCACAGTCTGCTGTTGCCTTGGACTGTTTTTAACCAAGGCTTCAGCAAACTGATGTTTGTGAGGTATGTTGGATTACAACTCTACAAATACCCATCCTACACATCTGGAGGTACCAGGTTGCAGAAGGCCGAGCTAAGCAATAAGAACCAAATATCTGGAAATTGTTACCCTGATTTCTGGGGGTCCCGGGAGGGACACCTCAATGTGCTCCAAATAATGGGGAATGGGGATTAGCTAGAGCACCAGTTAGCAATGCGAGAGGCAGGGTAACGTAGCGAGATCTTGAACCCAATGTCTACGGGGTCAGGCCGAGTCAATAATCAAACAGAAGTAAATAATAATTGTTTTCTTTATTTATAAAATCACAACAAACGTACGCACTCACTCACTCAGAAAATTAAGAAATACTGCACAATTGCGCAGCCACGCACACAGTCCTAAAGAAATAAAGAGAGGAAAATAGATAGGGGATTTTCAGAAGGCGTTTTTTGGGGAAATACTACACCTCATCCTGTAGCCCAGTAAAAAGGAAAGAAGCTGGGGAGCGTAGGTTCTCAGCACGTGGAGGCTGAGGGGAGGATCGTCAAGCAGAGAGACAGCAAGTCAGGAGGCAAGTCACGAGCGATCTGATGAGACGCTCAAAGTCAGGGGTTCTTATAGGGGAAAATGTCCTCGCAGGCTAGTCCGTTCCCGGGGAAAACAATGGATTTTGGGCTGGAGACAAAGCCTCCAAAAGGTCAGTACTTTAGATGATTGAATTATAACAGCATTGTCAATACCGTAGACAGTATGCAAACGCGGAGTGCTTGAGAGTTGGATAGTCCGCTCATCAAGCTGCCTGCTCGGGGCAGGGGATCTTTTGTAAACAGTGTGCATACATAATGTGATCTTAAAAGGTACTTGCCTTAAGGTCTCCTAAAGCTGCGATCGGCAATTACTGGCCTGCCTGGATTGGGATTTGAATGGTTCAGCTATTCTCGGCCGCGCCTGTGTGCGTGCTTGTCCGGGGGCCTCGCAAACACGTGGGAAGGAATGGGTAGTGAAGGCCAAATTCTTGATATCAAATGATATCTACTATCCCTCAAGTTCGGACTAGGAACTGCAGTAACAAAATCCATAAACTTATTTAGAACTTTGCAGCACCTGGGTAAATTCCATTTTTTAACTACAGCTTCAAGAATCCCCTAGCATGTGCGTCTAGTAGCCATGCTGACTGAGAGATAATTGGAAGCTGTAGTCCAAACACGTAACATTTCCAAACTCTATAGGAAAATGGGTACATCATCCAAGATTTCTGTCTGATTGGTGGGGGGAGGAACCTGCCAGATCTCTTCTTTGTCTTTCTTTACTTGTTCTTCTTCAACCTGCCAAAATCAGCAGGTGAAATTCAAGCATACTTGGATAGTGTCTGTCTGTCTTCTTTCAAGTCATCTGTCAACTTATGGCAACTCCATGAATTCCACAGAATTTTCTTAAGCAATATAGCCTATAGCACTTGGTATTCATTGGTGGTATCCCATCCAAGTACTAATCAGGGCTGACCTTGCTTAGTTCCCAAGATCAGATAGGATCTGGTTCCTTTAGGGAATTTAAGCCTACAGTCCATAAATATATCATATTGGAATATATATGTGTATCTAATAGATGCTCATAAAATTGGTTCCTTAGGCATTGTATAATTATTTTCAGATTAAACAACACAATAAAAGTTCAACTAAAAACCAACTGTACAAAACTAATGCAATAAAAAAAATACAGATGCAATATAGAAGACAGTATGAGGATTAAAAATAAAGTGGAAAGCCAACCTGCTACAATATAATAAAAAGGAATTTTTAAAAATGAAAAAGCCAAAGATTGTGACAAGCACAGGAGCCAGACTCAGTAAAAGTGATGGCAACTTTAGTTATCTTCTGTTTTCTTCCAGCATATTCTCCTTTTACACAGTATCTGCAAAGACACCTTGCCCAGTCTTTAGTACTGCTTGAAAGAGACAACCTTTGGAAGAAAGGGAGGGTGAAGGAGGATGGAGACTTGGAGAGTCTTCCTGAAGAGCACAATTCAGCATTTGCATTTCATCTGCCCCATTAAGCTCCAGTTAACACAGTCGGTGTTAAGTCTCGCTGCTGACTCATCTTCAGGAAAGGAAAGAGAGTGTGCAGGGTGCCAGTCAGCTCCTGTCTTCTCCCAGCCAGTCACTGTACAGCTATTGCTCTTTCAGATGCAGCTGTGAAAGAGAGAACACTCAACCCACGGCCTCTAGTCAGCGTTCAATTCCAGTCTCGCTTCTTTGCCTCCAGTCAGAGGAATCAATTCGCCAGTTTCAAATGAATGATCAGAGGCCAGGACAAACTGTACCATCTCCAGTGAACTGAGACCAAATGGAGCTTTGACAATTGTTGCTGCTAGTTATTCTGCAGCAGCCATCCCAAATTTCTTTCTCTCTACCTGTCTCAAAATCATGTTCTCTTTATTCCTCCTCTTCTTCATTTTAATGAGATGGTTTCCTGGGCCAGTATTACAAGAAACGGGGGAGCAAAGTAAGAAAAGCAAAGCAATAATAATTACAGCTTCTCCTGAAAAGTGATGGTGTAGCATTAACCCAGCAAGACGGAAGAAGACATGCACAGCTCACGCAAGAACCGTGTCTGTCTGTCAGTATTCACAGTAGAAATCATAGTTAGTCTCACATTTCATAAAAACAGAATCATATCTGGCAAGTGACAGGACAAAGAAGATGGCCTTTTTTAAAAAAAAAATCTTTAAGAGCAATCTAGCACATAAAGGAGAATTGCCTTATTTACAAATCAACACACCTCATTTACAAAAAGGTGGGTGTCCAGACATTGTCATCTTCCATTTGTAACCCTCCTGTGTTTTCCCATCATTTCTTCCATTTGTTTGTTAATACTAGGGGCAAGCAGTATTCAGGAAAGGAAAGATAGACTAGCTACACAGTGTGTTTTGACTGGTACTGCTCTACGAGCACTTTGTCCCAGACCAATTTTGTATTCTATAATCTGTCAGAATGATATCTTAGCTCTTTATTTTGTCCTCATGTAGGAGCTAAAGCTCCCCATGAGAGGCAGGGCGAGAAGGGCAAGTTATTACGGAAATGCATCAAGAGTGCCAAGTAGGGGTGGGCTTTGTGTACAAATTAAGCCGGTCATCTGAAATAAGCTTACTCGAATGCCACAAATAAGCCCCCACTGATTTCCGTTGAGACGGTGGCAAGATAACAGCTGCAACACTTCACACTTAAATCAGCTTTTTTTTACCTTTTTGGTGCTGCCTGTGTCTGTAACTCAAAATGTAAAACATAGATTAGCTAGTACAGAACAGCAGGGACCAAGCTTTATGGTAAGTGTATCTCCAGTCAAAGCCAATATATTCAGATAACACCACTCTGTTGAGCAACACAACACATGCACTGCTTCTTTCTTCTCTTCCCCATCCAGTCTACTTAGATGGCAAGCATCACAGTGCAGGAGAAGCAGCCAGAAGCAGACCTTTTAAAAGTTACTTTTGAGGTACAACTCTCAGAATCCTCAGCCACTGTGACCCATTGTGAGTCTGGTTGGAGGATTTGGGAAGCTGCTGTCTCAAAAAGGTAACTTTTCCAGCTGCACCCTTCCCATGGTTGTAGGTAAGTAATGACATGTAACAAATCAATAGACTTTCTCACATGATGATGCACATCTTATAGGAAGATCATCCAGGTAGCTCAGACGTTTCTTACAAGGGGGGGGGGGCGTTCATTCTCAGTAACAACAGAACTAATGTTCTAGATCACTTATTTATCCAACCCAAATTTTGGAAGTAAATGAGATTGGAAAAATTACTCTTTTGCCTACAGTCACCAGAATCTGCTAGTGGCCACGCTGGCTGGGGAATGCTGGGTGTTATAACCCAAAAATAACTGTTTAAATGGTTTGGCCAAACCTTTGCCTTCCTTTTACTGTTCAGCAAAGTAGCTGCTTATACCTAATCTAAAAAAGAGAAGATAACATCTCCAAAATTGCTTATGCTACATACAGATGCAAATCATTACTATAATTAAAAGGCAAATGTAATACATCTCAGTATAAGTAGACTGTGCTAGGCAACCTGTGTGCCTGCTCACGTATGCTCACTGCATGGGGCCTTGGATCTCCCTTCTGATTTTCTTTATTTTAAAAGCAGATGTGGACTGAACAGTCTGTCACAACAAGAAGTGGTGCGAAACCTTTGGAGCTCTAGATGTCTTAGACAACAGCTTCCTTACCATTGACCAAGCTGGCCAGGGCTGAAGCCTGAACTTTCTGGAGACCCAAAGAATCCTTGCCACTAGGATAGATGACACTTTTTAAAACAGGTGAAAACCCTTCAAATAGTGTACAGTCCTCCACCTAGAGCCAAACTGTCCTAAAGTCCTACAAAACTCTGCTGACAGAGCTTTCTGTAAGATCCATACCATAAGATGTCCACCTATGAATTACAATGTGTAGATTATTTCAAAATATTTGTCTTTTGGCTTTTTATTTGGTGCTAACATGAAGAAGCAGCACCTCTTATTTTAAATAGTGTTCTTAGCATCCTTTGTAGAAAATGCCTAAAGCTCTCAAAATGAGCAAACATGGATTTATCCTATTCAGGTTATGTAAACAAAACCCAGGGGACTTTCCCCAGCTATGGCAGGGTAAGCAATAGAAGTTGTCCATTTAAAGTATTACAAACAAATTGTGTTAATCATGAAATCAACCTCTTGGGTCACTCCTTTTTAGGCAGGCTTCTCCTGGAGCTAGTAGTTCTTTTAATTCTTTCTTTGAAAAGTTCAAAATCACAGAGATTTCCACCCCCCTCCAAAATAACCTGGAGTTGGGTCTGCAGTTGTTCTTGAAACTACATTCAATAGTCAAACATTACAAAATATTGTGTAAACTCGCACATTCCCTAGATTCTTCATCTGGAAAAAATAACAGTGAAAAAAAAAGATGTGTATATGCATGTGTTTTCAAGTTGCCTATAAACTTATGGTGACCCTATGAGTTTCATAGGGTTTTCTTTGGCAAGGAATACTCAGAGGTGGTTTTGCCAGTTCCTTCCTCTGAAATATAGCCTATAGCACCTGGTATTCATTGGCAGTCTCCCATCCAAGTACTCAACAGGTCTGGTCTGACATAGTAGTTTCTGAGATCAGACAGGAGTGTTGCCTTTAGAGTATTTATGCTCCATGCAGAGAAGGTGAGGGAGGAGCAAACTGGCTGATGTTCAAGACAACGACTTCAGATGGGAAGTGGGAGGACACTCTAGACATTCAAATGAGACTCCATCAGATACTGCGGTGATTTTAAGTTCAATCTGGAAATTTCATAAGGGTGACTGATAAGAAGATCCAGGCAAGCAATCTTTGAACCCCCATTTTTGAAAGTCTGCCACCAGCAGACCTTGGAAAGGTTACTTTCTTTGATCATAATTTCCTCACTCTGGCTGGTAGATTCTGGGAGTTGTAGTCCAAAAATTGTTTTCCCAAATTCTTGTTGTCACATAGAATGGCCTTCATCCTTGCAGATGATTCTGCAAAACTGCTCTATGACACAGACTCTTTCCATTTCATTTGTGACTTGTCTAATATGTATTACCTGATAAGAGTTTTGTCATTTTTCTTTTGGTCAGCTTGGCAACCTTTGCTTTTTTGTTAACATCTCTAAGCTTCTCTCTCTAGCTGCTGTTAACCAAGGCAGTGAACAAAACAGTCAAGCTAAAAATGATTATCAATACCGAAAGAATGAAAACACCTGGGAAAGCTAATTTCCTCACTACTACCTCGCTACAGGTGTTAATTAGCTGAGCAATGCTAGGATAGTTGTATTATTGTCAATTATTACTGTTGTGAATGGTCCTTGCACTTCATTTGCATGCATTAAAGCTTTAATTGAATTGTCGAGGGCTGTACTTTTTACATTTCATTGACCTCCACTGCTGTTTTTTGTCTCCCTACCACCACATGTCTAGAGAACGTGCAAACTGAATGGAAGACATCATGCATAGAGTCAGAGAGTGGAAAGTTGACTTTAACACTCCCAGAAGCCCCCAATAATTACTGTATGGGAGATGCTTTGCAGCTACATACTCCTTACTGCTGATAAGATGGGAGGGGCAGTCCAATGATATTATAGGAGGGTCTGTGATATAGCATTTTGTTGAAAGTTCCCACCCATCCTAGGTGAGCTGCTATATCTTGCCTGTAAGAGTGAGCAGGTCCTTTCTGAGGAAAAAAAAATGTTACTCCACATAGAGCTGGCTCTACCATTAGGCAGAAAGGTGGCTGATCCAACAGTAGCTCTTGTGTGTCATGAGAGGGCAGCAAGCAAATGTCTATTTATTTACATCATTGTTAATTCAGTGGGAAGAGGTACTTGTGGGATGTTCTGCCGTAAGAACCAAAGTAATTTTATTCACTTTGGCTGCTCAGCACTTTTACTAGGACGAGACAGAGGTATCACTTGCTGCTCTGCCTCTAGCAGCAAAAGCTCTTGGGTTGTCCCTTTAGCTATGTAAAGTTTCAGACGGGCTGTTCGATTTAATGCCTTTCCTTGCCCTTCAGTAATATCAGGATTCTTAACTAGCATAGTGCTGTATGTATCTTACCGTATTTCCGGAATACTTCTCACCTGCTTCCATTTGGAAAGTAGAATTAGATAACCTCTGGGTCTTTTACAGGCTTACAGCTTTAGGATTTTCTAGTCTCCAAGGAGAAAAGAATAGGTAAAGGGCCCTTGCTAGAATATAGTTGGTATCACCCTGCGTTCATTAGAACTGCAGGCCATGTGCTGGGGCAAAGAAAAAGCAGGGCTTGAGCGCCTGCAGCAAAATCAAATCTCAGATACGGTCTTTTAAATGGAATCCATTTTTCATAACTGAATCATTTCTCAGCACAAAGCTGGGCCCATCCCTCAAGCCAGTGATGAATAAGCCTGAATCAGAATTAAACCATAAATCTCCATCTTCAGATAGGTATACCCTTGGCTCTGCTTTGGAATTGTCTTCTTATTAAAATACTGTCTTCTTATTAAAATACTGTTATGCTTGCAAAAAAATAAAAAAATATAATGGCACTCAGGATTACCCTCCTTTCTCTCTCTTTCCCCACTGCCGCGCGCGCGCGTGTGTGTGTGTATGCGTGCGTGCGTGCGTGCTGGCTAGGTTTTTAAAAAAATAGTATTTCAGTTGCTGGTTCTACAGAAGAAAACAATATTACGTATATTGAAAAAGATAATAAAATTGGAAGGAGCATAACAATTGGAGAAGTATGACAGGCAGAGATTTTCTAGTTTTACATTGGGCTTTTCACTGGCCATTTCCACACTAGACTATCATAGTTCTATTGTTCCACTTTCAACATCCTATGGAATTCTGGAGTTTGCAGTTTAGGGAGGGGCATCTTTGCCTCAGTAGGCTACAAACCCCAGAATTCCACAGGATGTTGAAAGTGGAATAATATCACTAGAACAGTGTACTGCGGGAATGGTCTCAGAGGAGTATGACAGGCAGAGACTTTCTGGTTTTACATAGGGCTTTTCACTGTCTCTCTTGTCCTTTGCATTCCATATCTGCCAATGTACCTACTCACTAGTTCACATACTCTGAGTATAGATTATGCTTTACAGAGAAGAAACAAAACGACAGATCCACTGCGGGTTTCACAGTGTTAACCAGGTGTGGGATTCATACAGCTCTCCAGATATTGTTGGACTGAAAGTCCCATCAGCCCTAGCCACCATAGCCAATGTGAGGAATGCTGAGAGTTGCAATTCAACAACATTGGGAAGGCAGCAAGATTCCCAACTGTGATTTAAACAATGGAAATGAAAGTAACAACAAGAGAAGAATGACTGTTCTATGTACTCACACATAGGGCCCTACCACACTACATGGTTATAACAGTATTATTCCAGTTTAGATGCCATGGTGTGAATAAAAGAAGGACTATCTCCAATATGAGCCAGGAGGTAGTCACGTACATAGAAGTTCTAGCCCCCCCGCTCCCATCTGCTGACTCATGGCTCTACCTCACCTGAAGCGCCTCCTCTGGGCATTACCTAATATGGTACAAGGGGTCAATGGTTGGTTGAAAAATGCCGCAGTGGGTGTGTGTACTGTTTGCCTGGATAAAAAGGCCTTGCCCCGCCTCTGGCCTTTGTTCCCGGGCCTCCGGCACCCTGCTGCAGCAGACTCATTTTTTTTACTTTTATACTTTTGCACTCAATAAATCTGGCATTTAGCCTTTGAACCAAGAAACGTCTGGTCATTTGCCTGCTTCTCAGAAAAAGCTGTCCTTCTTTAGGGCGGAGTAGGTGACAGTTTTATGGCGCCCAACGTGGGGCCCTGCAGAGAAGCGGGCAGGAGTTGAGAATCCCGCCCTGATCAGTCCTCCTGCCCAGGCGGCTAGACGGGAAAGGCAAACCTTTGAAAACCGTCTGATCTTGGTGGTGAGCAGCGGTTTGTTTATCCGGCGCCGGCGTCCATTTGAGACGTGATAAAAAAATCGTGCTACATTTTGATCAGAGGGAAGGAGAAGGACATGCTTCCTGATTCAAGAGCTCTGAAATTCTAGGGTTGAGGCCTGGGAAACTACGGTGATGTAACCAGCCTTTAACTCTCCCTGGTAAGTCTCATAAGTACAGAGACTGCCCTTAGGTAGCCGCCTTTGGGCCTGAGTTCAGTTTGGAATTCCCTGATACAGCTTTGTGGTATGCTTGTGTGTGTGCTTGGGAGGGGGGTGTTTTGAGACGGCCAAGAAAGAGTGAGGCAGACGCTGTTTCTTCTGTCTGCCAATTGACGTGTTAATTGTCTGTTAATCGCCTGTGAATTTGCATTCCCTGTGTGTTTTGTTTTCAATTTGTAGTAGTAGAGATGGGTTTAAAGAATTCTAAGAGACAGCATGTTAGGGAGAAAAACATGGGGCCAGGTTCCCCTCTTACTCCCTTGAGGTGTGTGTTGCCAAATAGGAAAGATGTGGGGGAGGGATTGTCTAAAAAGCAAATGGTCCAGTATTGCATGGAAATCTGGCCTCAATATAGAGTTCCTGGAATGCCTAAGTGGGACACAAATGGAACATTTGATAAGCTAGCATTGCAAGCTTGGATTAATTGGTTAGATTCATCTGGGAAAACTGTTGAGGAACAATACATGAGAGTTTTTAAAAAAAATTCCTCTTTTGGGTTTCCTGACCCCCCCACACATCGCCTCCCGGACAGTTCAAAGGCTATGATGGCTATTGCCCAAATTCTTTCCCCAGCAACAGCCTCTGAAGCTTCTCAACTACAAAAGCTAGAGCGAGGGGGATGGGATCCTTTAGATCATCTACCCCCTCCGCCCTATCCGCAGCCAGCTGCCGAGGCAAGCCTCCTGGCTGGTGAGGTGGCTAATTACACTCCTCCTCCTCCTGTAAATTCAGATTTAGAAGAAGGCGGGGCCGGGGGGGGCTCAAGTACAGCTATTTTACAGCCAGTAGCTCAGCCATCCTCTTCCGCTGGTCTTACTGCGCCCCCTTGTGACTCAGTGATTTATAGACCGCTCCAGAAGGAATTGCTTCAGCTTTTAAAAGATCAGGAACGCCTTCCACTGGATAAAATAAGCGCCAAACCGGCAGATGTGGCCACCAATCCGAAAAATGTAGCCAGCAATGACCGCCAGATGATGCTTAGTCACCCTTTGGTGCCTGTGTACCCCTTGAGAGAAGTCCCAGATGGCAGGGGCGGAATTAGTTATGTTGATCACCCCCTGTCCAGCTTGGAGGTTAGGGAATTTAAAAAGACAATGAAGTCTCTTATTGAAGACCCTGTTGGAGTGGCAGAGCAATTTCAGCAATTTCTGGGGCCCTCCATCTATACCTGGAAGGAGTTGATGGCCATTCTCAACATTCTGTTCTCTGGGGAAGAGATGATTATGATTAGGAAAGCAGCTATGTTGGAGTGGGAGAAGGCCCATCCTCCAGGTACTGATGGATCTGTCCCTGCAGAACAGAAATACCCCAGCCAAGATCCACGTTGGGACAACAGGGCAGAGGCGGATAGGCAGAAAATGGAAGATCTGAAAGCTCTGATTATTGCTGGAATTAAATGTTCAGTTCCCCGCTCTCAGAACCCCCACAAGGCTTTTGACATTCAACAGGAAAAGGATTTGGGACTATGGAAACCTGTCTAAACCCTTGTATTCCATTATGACGGAGTCTGAGAAGGCTGGTCATAACTTACTTCCCGAGGACCCAATTATTAAGACTGCAACAGATCAACTGAAAGCCCGCCTAGCCTCTGCTCCTGCTCTGCACCTTCCTAACCCTTCGGAGCTCTTCATTCTCTTTGTAGCTGAACAGGAAGGAGTGGCAAAAGCAGTGCTCACTCAATCATCAGATCTGGCACCAAAGGTGATTGCTTATTTCAGTAAGAACCTAGATGATACTGCTCGAGGTTGGCCTGCCTGCCTGAGGGCAGTGGCAGCAGCCACTCTCATGATAAAAGAAGCATTGAAATTGACCTTTGGAGGACAACTTACGGTATATTCCCCGCATGCTCTTCGTTCCATATTGGAACTACGGGGACCAACTTGGATGACATCAGACCGCTTGGCAAAGTGCCAGGCCCTCATGCTGGAAAATGGAAGGGTTTCTGTGCTCAGAATAGAGAGAAGTAATCCGGCAGAGTACCTCCCCGAGATTCCGAAACTTGAGTTCAGCAAACCCCTCCATGATTGCGTGACCACCATAGATTTCCAGACTAAACCACGGCCAGACCTCTCTGAAACTCCCCTTCAAAATCCGGATGTCATCTGGTTCACAGATGGCTCCAGCTTTGTAGAACAAGGAATCCGACGCACTGGATGGGCCGTGGTGGACCATCTTGGGACACTCGTGAGATCTGGGGCTCTACCTGCCGCTTGCTCAGCTCAAAGAGCGGAATTAGAAGCCATGATCCAAGCAACCCGATATGCTAAAGGTCTGCGTGCAACCATCTACACGGACTCCAAGTACGTCTGGGGAGTTGTACATGCCCACGCTCAACTCTGGCAGGAGAAGGGACTGCTAGACCAATCTGACAGCCCAATTAAGCATAGAAATGGTATAAAAGAATTATTGGAATCAGTCCATTTACCACAAGAACTTGCCATTGTTCACTGTAAAGGGCATCAGAAAGAAGATTCAGAAATCGCCAGAGGAAATAGATTCGCTGATGAACAAGCAAAACTAGCAGCGCGCAAAGGATCTGCTCGAGAGTGCACTGTGAACACAGTAGCCATCCCAATGCCTCCTGAGAAGATACCATACACTCCAGAAGACTACACCACAGCCAAGAACGCAGGCTACCGCCAAGTCCAGAGCTGGCTCATTCATCCTGAAACCAACCGGATTTGGATCCCAGTTTCTGTTCAGCGACCACTGGTTGAGAAAATTCATCAACAGACACATCTAGGAGAAGAAGCCTTGATACATCTGTGGAGAAGATATTTCGATGGACCATCCGTAAGATCTACTCTAGCATCTATTGTTCGTACTTGTGAAATCTGTCAACAAGTGAATCCTGCTCATGGAAATCGCCCAGACAGGGCTAGGAGACATCTGCACAACCCTTCTATATATCCAGGGCAATATTGGCAAATTGACTTCACTGAATTCCCCAGAGCCCTGGGATTTCGGTATCTGTTGGTCCTTGTCTGCAAGTTCTCAGGATGGGTTGAGGCCTTTCCATGTAGGACCTGCAAGGCAAGAGAAGTTGTGAAACACCTATTGGAGTCTGTCTTACCTCGCCGGTCTCTACCTTGTGGACTTGATTCTGACCAGGGACCCCATTTTACTTCACAAATCCTGCAGAAACTGATGAAGACACTCAACGTCACCTGGAAATTCCACTCCCCCTACCATCCCCAAGCAAGCGGGATAGTGGAACGGATGAACTCTACGCTTAAGACTCACCTGACTAAGATTTCCCTAGAGACTGACTTACCCTGGGTTAAGGCGTTGCCTCTGGCCCTCACTAAGGCTAGAATCACTCCAAAAGGTCCTCTGAAACTCTCCCCTTTTGAGAGAGTATTCGGCCGTCCTTGGCCTAGCCAATTCTGTCCGGGAAGCCTGAGGGGGGAGGTTGAGATAGGAGATGCAGTGTTACAAAAGTATGTACGTTCTCTGGGTGCTGTTCTGGCTTCTGTTCGCTTTTTGTCCTTACAGGAACGTCCTTTCAGCCTTGATGGTCCGGTGCATCACATTCAGCCTGGTGATTGGGTGGTCGTAAAGATTTGGGGAAGACGACCCTTGTCCCCGGCGTGGACCAAACCTGCCCAGGTGCTGCTGACTACTGATACTGCTGTCAAGGTCCAGGGCCACAAACCTTGGATTCATCATTCCAGAGTTAAGAAGGTACCGGAACCCAGAAGGTGGAGGGTGACCCAAGAGGACGCCAGCGACGGACTCAAGCTGCTGTTTCGGAGAGACGCGCCAAATTTTTGATCCTTCAGAAACTTTATTTCTCAGAGTCACTCCGGAGGCTGACCTGAGACCTCAGTATTAGATTTCGAACTGTGTCTGTTAACCACTGTAGTAGTTTAGGCCTGATTACACTGACAATAGTTTTAGAACGAATTGCACTGATTGCACCGACTTATAGTCTTTATATACACTGCGTTTTGATATCTTGCTATTATGAAGTGCCTGTTCCTTGTATTGTTGATTACCTACTTAGCAAAGAAGGAGGGTTATGTTTTTGGTTAAACACCACCTGCTGCCACTACATCAATGAGTCTGGATTCATTGAAGAAGATGTGAACAAGTTACACAAGGTGGTTGGTGACATCCGTAAAACCTATTCCCCGAGAAATGAAGAGTGGTGGTCATGGTTCACTAACTGGCTACCGAATCTTGGATGGGTGAAAGGTGTCTTTGTCATTTTTATTTTGTTTACCTGTATAGCTCTATGTTTCTGTTGTTTAATACAATGTGTACCAATTTTCTGCAATTCACTACTTAACAAAGGGTCCACTGAACTGCCTCGAAAAGTTGATGTTGTCAAAGAGACTCAACTCTTAGTTCAAGGGTACGGGATGGGCTAGTCCTTCTATGTGAGGGGGGAAAACTGTGAATAAAAGAAGGACTATCTCCAATATGAGCCAGGAGGTAGTCACGTACATAGAAGTTCTAGCCCCCCCGCTCCCATCTGCTGACTCATGGCTCTACCTCACCTGAAGCGCCTCCTCTGGGCATTACCTAATATGGTACAAGGGGTCAATGGTTGGTTGAAAAATGCCGCAGTGGGTGTGTGTACTGTTTGCCTGGATAAAAAGGCCTTGCCCCGCCTCTGGCCTTTGTTCCCGGGCCTCCGGCACCCTGCTGCAGCAGACTCATTTTTTTTACTTTTATACTTTTGCACTCAATAAATCTGGCATTTAGCCTTTGAACCAAGAAACGTCTGGTCATTTGCCTGCTTCTCAGAAAAAGCTGTCCTTCCTTAGGGCGGAGTAGGTGACAATGGTACCATTGTATGGAATCCTGGAATTGGCAGCTTAGGGAGAGGAATTTAGAATTCTCAGCCGGAGAGCTCTTGATCCTCAATAAACTACAAACCCCAGAATTCCACAGGGTAAAGCCGTAGCAGTTAAAGTGGGATAATAGTGCTGTTTCACTGTAGTGTGATAGGGCCCATAATCAGGCTTACTTTCATGAAGAGGAGGAGAACTCTGGTATTGTACCAAAGTCTTCATGGAAAATATGGGTTTGGAGGAGGGGTTTAAAGGAAGAGCAGGAAGTGGTATCATAAAGGTAGTTAGGGACAAGTAGGTTTTACTGCTACAACCAGTAAATTTTATCCTCTTTCTCACTTTCCAGAACTGGAGGGCACAACACTAAGGAGGCAGATGGTGCAGAGAGGCCATGTTGTCAAGGCACAAGCAATCCTATATACTGAGATATCACCAGGACTTGGCAGGTGCACTTGGAGCAGTGTGTTGCAAAAGCCAAGTGTGATCAGTACAAAAATATGCACACACTGTGCCATCCCATGGATTGTACATCCACCCTTGAATGAGGGAATCTTAGACCATTTCTGCACTACACTGTTACACTGCTATTATTCCACTTTCAACATCCTGTGGAATCCTGGGGCTTGCAGTTTAGGGAGGCACATTTCGAATTCTCAGCCAGAGAGCTCTTTGTCCTCAATCAACTACAAACCCCAGAATTCCACAGGATGTTGCAAGTGGAAGAACAGCACTATAACAGTATAGGGCGGAAATGGCCATAGAAGTGGTGGGTAGTTTGGAGAAAGCATTTGGGTCTCGACTGTGGCAGACACAGGAAGATTTCAGCTTCCCCTTGCTGTTCTACTACAGTCCCAAAGCCACTCAGAGGAGTAACCGTTTTGGACCACAGCTTCCAAAAATCACACAGTCAGCATGGGGATTCTCTGGGATCTATAGGCCAAAAAAGCAGTGCTCTAATTTCTGTATCTAATTGGGCCCATCATTTTCTTTGTGTTATTCTGTCAGCCAGTTTCCCATTTCGTTTCCACAGAGTTCAGTTTTTTGTGGTTTCACAGCCACCCTTGAAAGCCACACTGCAAGTGAGACACAAGACTCTAGGATCTATTCCAGGGAGGATGTCCAAGTAAGCAAGGAGGAAGAGATGTTTCCTCAACAGAAAGTATATTTCACCATTTTTGTTGTTGTGTACCTTCAAGTTATTTCTGACTTATGGCAACCCTAAGGTGACCCTGTCACAGGGTTTTCTGGGGCTGAGAGTATGTGACATGCCCAAGGTCACCCAGTGGGCTTCCATGGCTGAGTGGAGAATCAAACCCTGGTCTCCAGGATGGTAGCCCAATGTTCAAACCACTATACCACACTAGCTCTCATATATTTCACCATTACATCCTTAAAAATAAGAAAGGAGGAAATGTTGGAGTGTAGAGGAACTCTGCACATATGCAACATCTTGGATGCCAGACTTTTGGATAAGAAATAGTAGCAATCTTATGAACACTCCTCAGGATGGGCCAAAGACATTTTCCTGCCTACAGCAAAGTAGCAAGTGATGCTCTACAGCAAGCAAGGCAGACAGTATCTAAAGCCAACCAAGTTGTTTTAGCACATGAGGTTAAAAAAAAAAGTCCCATAAGTGTCTCTTCCTGTCCCTGGCAGTAAACACAGAATAATAATGGAATAAATTACTAAAAACTGGCTGTCTTTTTATGACACCTACAATCTACTACCTGAGATAGCTGCCTGATTCAGCTGACCCTGGGGCACTCCTCCCACTCTTGTGGAAATATTTCAAATCCTGCAAATGTTGCGACTTGTATTGTATGATTTGTTCCATCGCTGTGCTCTTCCTACAGTCTGGCAGCGTTTCCTGCCATCCACACCAAAGCTTACCTTGTTGCACGTTGAACCCACAGCTTCTCTGGTGCTCTGGAACAGCAGTGGGCAGACTCCAAGACTGTAGTGCCCACTTTCTTTTATTACCTAATCAGCAAGGTCCCCTAATTGAAGACTAGTACAAAAGACATACAGTCAGTAGCCTACCTGGTTGAGCGTAGTGTAAGAATTCCACAGGGAATCCATAACAGTTCATTAGTTTCCACCCCTTTTTTTGCTGCAATAGCCTCACCCCAGCCATTCCATTCCTGGTAGACGGTGGGGGTATGTTCCCATAGCCAGATTCAGGCTGAGGACATCTTCCACCAAGATCCATTGGGGTCCTCCAGAGGTCTCAGCCAATGATGTTGTTCCTCTGTGTCTGGCCATGGGATTATAGTCAGACACTTAACTGATCTCCCCAGCTCTCTACCAGCAAAGAACTGGGCAGGGGGGCCTACAGCAGCAAAAAGGTGAGTGGAGGGGAACTTCAGAGGTTGCAGAGAGAGGAAGAGAACACCAAATACTGTGACAACCAAAAAATACATTAGCAAGCATAAGGTAGACATACACTCGCTTATGTCACTAATAGGGTGCTGGCCAGTGGCAGCTGGTAGTACTGATGTCACTAGAGCAACCAATCCACTAGGTGCTGAATTCTGTCCCCAAAACAGGCCCAGCATCTTTATCTCCCTTGAAGTTCAGACTAAGTGTGAATTCACTGACACTGGAACCTTCAGCTGATGTTGGATACACTTAGAATTAAACAATTCTGAGCCCAGGTATATTTTTTGTGTATTAGAACTAAATGGATCTTGCTGAGAATCAGAAATCCTTGCTTACCTACAGTAAATCACCCAGAATACTAGCAAAATCAGGTCTACTTTATCTCCAGCCCTGCTCAGGTTAACAGTTTCTCTCCAAGCATGGTTAGCCTGAGACTTTTTCTTGTTGAGGTAGAACAACAAATGTTACTGCACCCTGACCCACCTAAGTCAAGGTACACACAAACCCAAGCGAGCCAAGTCAGAAAAGCCCACAAGGACTTCTCCCCAGCCCAGCCAGAAAAAATATAAGAATAAGGACAAGTATCCTATGGGTGTTTTATGCATGCTTCAGTTCTCCTATGAAGTGGTTGGACACGTTTGTCTGATGTGGAACGGTGGCATTCAGCTCCAGGTTCCAGAAGCAGAGCTGCACAAGCAGTGCATTGCACATGGATGTCCATTGCCCATTGATGGCACATGGATTTGGGTGTGCATTTGGTTGCACAACGGGTGTCTTGGTTCAATGGTGCAACATGGCCATTCAATGCAAGGGTGGCATAGCACAATTAATGTGTAACTCTGCACGTGTAGATTTATGCTATGCAATCCTGATATAGAATCTCAGCCATAGTAAATACATGAGAACTAGCTGCCTTTTTATGACACCTCAAATCTGCTTGTATTTGGCTTTTTGATCTTGTCCTGTGCCTTCAAGTTGGTTCTGACATATATGGTGACTCTAGGTGAACCTATCATGTGGCTTTCCTTGCAAGATTTGTTCACAGGAAACTTGCCTTTGCCTCCCTCTGAAGCTGAGAGAGTGTTAATTGCCCAAGCTGAGCCAGTGGGTTTCCATGGGTGAGTGGGAATTCAAACCTTGGTCTCTAAACTCTCACTCCGATATTCAAACCATTACACCATGCTGCATTTGGCTAATGCAACCCAAAATTGCATTTGTCTTTAATGCTGCCTTGCTGGTCCATGGCCCTACATCCTACTGCTAACCCAGTGAATCAATGGGATTTACAGCAATTGAGCCCATTCTAGTTGAGCCCAGGTTTAGGCCATGTTTAGTGCTTCTTCCCCAGTATAATTAGGTTACAGCATAGCTTTTGGGATGCGAATTTCAGTCCAAAATCTCAAAAGCTCTGAGGCAGAAAAAGCTGTGCTACCTGCTCCACTTTGTTCCCATTGCAGATGTCAGAAATTGAACCTGGGATCTTTGGCATGAGGCACACACACTTCACTCTGTTACTGTCTTTCCAAATGTTTATACTGCCGGAATTATGAGCACTAATGCCTAGGTGTGGTTTATAACGATAAAAGTTGTTTGTTATATTGTGTTTTGTTCTGTTTCTTGGGTAGAACTAAGGACACCACTTAATCCTGTGTGCCTGAAGAAGAATACACACACTAAACAAGTGATCAAAGAAATTAACAATTTAATCCAGTTTAATTTGTTCCCTCTCCCCTCTCTGATCTCCAGATCCCCTGAGCTACAGTACAGAGACCATGTATCAGCTTAATCGAAATGCTCTGCCATTTTGATTACCAAATACACAGAGCCTGATTCTTCCCTGTCTTGCTTCAGACCAGAGGAGGACTGCACCCTTCCTTGTAGACTTTAACCACGAATTGGAATTAAACATTAACTGTTGTTGATTGTAGCAGCACACACATTGTGTTACATCAAATATTTCTAACAAACAGAACATTAAAACTGGATGTGTCCTTTCTTAATGCAGACGGATGAAACGAAAGCCACAGGAGGAGGAATAAAGAGTTGCAAGAGCACCAGGGAGACTATTACAGCAGGGTTGAGGCTTGCTGAAGAGACTGATAGTATTACTCCTTAACAATGGTATATCTCATTCTGTACTGCATACAAAGAAGTGGGTTTATATCCACAAAATCTCATAAATAAAACCCAGCTAATCCTAAAGATGCTGCCGCTTTTCTTTTTCATTTTCCCTCCCCCTCCCTTCTCCTTTTTTAAACTTTGTCCATTTCCACACTACACTGTTATAGTGCTATTGTTCCACTTTCAACATCCTATGGAATAAGGCCCCTCAAAGGCCCCTCCCTAAACTGCAAACCCCAGGATTCCATAGGATGTTAAATGTGGAATAATAACATTATAACAGTTTAGTGCCGAAGTGGCCTTCTGGTCAGTGTGAAACAGGAGTTTTGAGTGATGATCAGAACAGTTCTTTTGTAAAGCTAATGGGTCTTAATTTTGCTCTTTATATGCATTGGTGATTGGTTATGCCTGTCACTGTAAAATTTCAAACAGTTAATTAAAAAAAAAGACTACGCATCCCAAAATACTTTGCATTACAACAGGGTGAGTTTAAAGAATTGTATATTTTGCTAGGAAAATCCACCCCACCAAGCACACACTCTGCACCATTACTGTGAAGATTGCAGGTAAATAAATCTGAACAAGGAAGCTTGATGAGAGAGGCAGACCATGTCATCTTTTCTGCTAATGAAAAATCCCACTGCTTCTCTGACCCTGAGAGCTCTGGCTGTTCCAGGGCATGCACAACCCACCGTTTGCACAGACTACAAGTGTCAGCAATTGTGGTACCATGTTTTAAATCTTAATGCCTGGAAAGCCTTCCCAAACACAAGGAGTTCAACTGTAATGCAAACAAAGGAAGATGATGATCTGTGGGACTCAGGGGCTAATCCTGCCCCATTTTGCTCTCCAGGAGTTTTGCTGCTGACTTTGCAGTTACTGCAGCAGAATGAGCAGCTTTGCTGAATTCATTGAAAGATTTGGTTCTGTTTGCAATCATTCTCCCACACTGCAGAGTACTACTAATGAGTGCTGAATTCAGGAGCCACATTGGCATCCTCCAAGGAATGGAATAAATATTTAACATCCTCCAGCTGGATGTGTAAATGCAGAATAATATCGTTTTCTTCCCTCTATTTCTTGAGAAGCGGGGAGTTCAGAGCTGCCTTTTCAAGGTCAGCTTTTTTCTCAAAAAAGGGTACACAGGAATCTTACCTTGCCTTTGTTCTACTAAAAAATCTACATATTACTACAGTTACAAATAAGAAGGGACTAAATCCAACTGTTAGTTCCCCTCACTAGAGTAGGCTCATTGAAAGGCTCATTGAAACAATGGAATATAACTATCATACCCTATAACTGTCCAGATTTTGCAAGGACAGTCCCAGGCCATTTCCACACTAGACTGTTAGGGTGCTATTATTCCTTTGAGGCCTCTCCCTAAACTGCAAACCCCAGGATTCCATAGGATGTTGAACGCGGAATAATAGCACTACAACAGTCTAGTGCGGAAATGGCCCCAGTTCATCTTCTGCTGTCCCTTTTTTTCAGCTGCTTTTAAAATGTCCCAGGTTCACTTTCCTCCTCCCACTCTCTGCCCTTGCCCTCAACTTACTTCAGTGCTGCAAACTGAATGATACCTGCAAAAGTAGTTTGCACTCCATTAAGTCAGCAGAGGGGAGAGAAGATGAGGGGACAAGGTCTTGCCCTTCGCAGTAATCTCAGGCAAAAGCCAACTGCTGCAGCTTCTCCTAGCTTGTGTCTTCTTCCTCATTAATATCTTTTCCCATCTTGGCCACACTTTGATGTTGTTTGGCCACACGCACCCTGGTTTTCATCTATTAACATTTTGGAGAGTATGAAGTTGGGGAGTTACCAAGTTCCCACTAAATCGAGGGTTTACCCTAGCTGAGATTAACAGTTACATTATGAGACTAACAGTTATGTTATGTCCAACAGAAACTGCAGCTAAGAAGATGAAATCTGGTGCCAGAAATCAAACAAGTGCAGCGAAGGATTGCTTTTAAGCCACCATCTGCCAGCATGGCACCCTATGGAAGTGCTGGATTACAGTCTTCATCATGCCTATTTGCCAAGTCACTAGCCTCACCGATTGGAATTGTGGGGATTTGTAGTCTAATACTTCTGGGACACTAAGTTAGGGAAGGCTGGTCTAGAAAAAGGTGCTCCAGATGGTCTCACAGCCACGAAAAGTTTCCTTTTTGGACTTCAACTCCCAGTCACCCCTAGCCAGCATGACCAATGGCTCTATCGGCCAGGCAATTCTGGAAGTCAGAAAAGTAAACTTTTATAGGCTTAGATCTCACTACCACCAATTAAGTTCCATGCTAATAATACTTGGCCAGATATTTCACTGGTTTCCCTCTGTAAGCCAACCCAAGACATTTTGCAGTCTGAGGCAAAATAGGAAATGACAATCGCCGCCACCACTCTGCATAGTACCCAAAGCTGATCAAGCCATTTTAACACTGGATGCAGAAAATCCCACAACTACTCCCTTACTCTCCTTGGAAGTAGATACAATAATAATAAAATAATAAACAACAATTTCCTATCTTTTATGACTTCAAGTTAATTCACTTGTTTCCCCTAATTCAAAAAGCACTGCTGAACAGAGCTTTTAGGGAATGAGCAAGTAATGTCCCCCCAAAAAACAATTTTGCCTCACCTTCCCTCTGATTTTTTTTTCCAGAATAAGCTAAACAGTTTCAAGGTGGCAAAACAGTGGAGAACTGGTCCATGTCAGACATGAACTGTAATATCTCCGGTATCTTCCCTTGATATAGCTCTGATATTCCTGTGATTCTGTTTGGTTACAAAAAAGGTGGCAATTGGCTGTGCTCCCTTTCACACTACTCATTTATTGCTCTATGATTCCATTTTAACTGCTATGGCAGTGTTCTATGGAATCCTAGGATCTGCAGTTTGAGGAGAGATACTTAGGATTCTCAGCCAAACAGCTCTAGTGGCTCAACAAACTACAAACACCAAGATTCCATAGAATGCTCCCATGGGACTTAATATAGAATCATAATGCTGTAACTGTGCAGTATGAAAGGGCTCTGACAATCCCCCATTACGAAACAGAATATACAGAAGAGAAAATCTCTTGTGTTGTTAGGACCAGACCACATGGTGTCTCTCTCACTCTGGTATTGACTTATATATACATTGGTTGGAAAGGAGGGAGTATTGTGAAGTCTGGGCAAAAAACAGCACTGGCCCAAATATTTGCATTTTGCCTTTTAAGGAAAGACTAGATTTTAATGAAATTCCAAGTCCTCAAAAGAAATAATTATATGCTAAGGCTGTATGCTGCCTTCAGTCCCTGGCAATGTCCCTATTTAAGGTCAACAGTGCCCTCTGCTGTTCAGACCACAGTTTTCTATCTCAGTGGGGGGTTTTTTTCAACCAGAGGTCTTCCGAGGATCCCTTCCTAAAGTTCTGCAAGCATGCTATTGCAAGTTCTAATTACTAATTAGTACAATTGTTTGCCTTGGCACATTGTGATTTGAAATAAACTGCTTATCTCCACTTTTTATTTTGTTGGCAGGAGACAGAATGGACAAGGAGTTGCCAGGCCATGACAACATGTTGCAGAGATGGGTCAACCAAAGAGGAATGAAAATCACCAAGTTGTCCTTTCAATCTCCCCAGGGAAGGTAATCTAGCCCTAATATGGGAAATCCATAAATAGGATATCCTGCAGTTGTTTTTCCAAAGGGGACAATAAGACATGGTAGATGGGAATAGATGGGGGCAGCTCCATTCCGTGTTAAATCTTCCTCCATGTTGTCGTTTGCCCAATGGCAACCAAACACCACTTTGCAAAGCTGCCAATATACCATGGGAAGCAGGAAAGACGTTACTGTCAGGGACAGCCCTACTATTAGGCAAGGTAAGGTAGCCATCTGTGGGTTTGGATTCCATGGAAGTGAAGCAAATGGTTAGTTATTTAATTTGCTGTTGTTGTGTTTTTATTGGAAAGGCAAGGGAAAGAGATATTTGGGGGATAATTCTGTTCCATGTTCCAAAATGTAGCTGGCTTTGGGTTGCACAAAGAGCTTGCACAAGTTCATTTTGGATGACATCTCCTACAATTCTCAGTGTGGCCACTGGGTGGAAGATTCTGGGAATTCCTATTTAAAAAACACTATTTTCAAACACTGGTTCTTTGTACTTCTTAAAGCACCGAAAAATTTCTAAGCACTAGACAGATACTGAAAGATAGTGCCTGCCCACAGGCTCATAATCCTGATAGACATCATACAAAAAGAAAAGAGAATGAGGAGGGAAGAGGAAACCAAGCACTGGAAGAGGAACTTTTCCTCTGGCTGATGAATGGGGCCACACAAATCTCTTCTTTAGTATGATTCTAATCCTAGCAGACAAAGAATGCAGCTTCTCAGAGGCCTTCATCTCTTCGGCTGATGAATGAAGCCCAAATGCATTTCTGTAGACACCTTGCTCTCCAAACCAGAGATACCTTTCAACATTTCATAGATGAAAACTTTGACACGTATGGCCAAGCAACACCAGAGAGTGTTCAGTATGGCAACAGTTATTCATGAGTGAGGACACACAAGTGAGCAGAGGCTGCAGCAGTTTGCTTTTGCCTGATCCTATTGGAAAGGGCAAGATTCTGCCATCTCTTCTCCTTTCGCCACCCCTGAGTTAATTGAGTGCAAACTACTGTGGCGCTTTAACTCAGTTTGCAGCAATTTGAAACAATCTGAGAACAAAGGGCGAAAGTGGGAGGAGGACAGAGAAACTGGAACATTTTAAAAGCAGCTGAAAAAGTGACAATTTGGAGAATTAACTGGGACTTTCCCTGCCAGATCTGAACAATTGAAGAGTATGGTACTTACGTTTTGCCTTTTCTGTTGCTGGTAGTAATATGGGGAGTTGAGGTGGCCTTGAAGAAAGGATGGGATGATGGCCCATGTTCAAACTCCGGTTATAAGTTCATTTGAGTGAACATGAGACTCTCAATATATGAATCAGGGAACACTTCTTTCTTATCCTAAGCTACTTCACAAGGTTATTTAGCCAACAAAACAGAGCAGGGAACCTTGGTGCAGGAAAAGGCCACTATGGCCATTTCCACACTAGCCTGTTATAGTGCTATTATTCCACTGTCAACATCCTATGGAACCCCAGGATTCCATAGGATGTTGAAAGTGGAATAATAGCACTGTAACAGACTAGTGCAGAAATGGCCTATAGCTATGCCAGTAACCACAGCTTACTGTGCAGACAATAGGAGACAATTGTAGTCAGCCCAATGCAGTGAAAAAGCCCTACTGTTGCTTTTGGCACTTTGAGGAGTAGTTAGGGGCAGAAAAAAAAAAGATCCTCCCAATACATATAGTTAGTAGCCTCCTCTCTCTAGATAGAAAGTTTCATACACCATTCTACTTGGGCCATAACTCACATTTTATAGGGCTAATATCCCAAAATCAACAAGCAACCATGTAACCCCTCTCTCTGTTCCCTAGTGTTCCTTATTCCAAAGCTGAGCTTCTAGCCCAGGCTTCTCCAGCTTGGTGTTCTCCAGATGTGTTAAACTAAAACTCCTGTTACTCTCAGCCAGTATGACTATGTAGTCGAACAAATCAAAAAAATACCAGGTCGAGGAAGCCTACTGTAGACCCATACCATGCCCATCTATCCACACTGTGTTGGTGGGGCAACTATCCCTCTTCTGGGTTCTAGCTGTTATTCAGTTTTTCTGCAATAGCTTATTCTATATGTGTCTTCAGAAGCAGAACAGGTTGGTAAGCTGACAGTAACAGTTTGCTTTCAAGATTTTCTTTCATGATGGATCTGGCTGTTCTTTACAGAACAATTGTTATTTCAAAAACATTCAGTTCACACTGACTTATCAGGAGAGTTGGTTTTTATAGAATCATAGATTTGGAAGGAACACGTGGGCCATCCAGTCCAACCTCCTGCCACGCAGGAACAGACAACTAAAACACTCCCAAGAGATGGCAGTCCAAACTTGTTTAAAAACCTCCAGAGAAAGAGAATCCACCGCCCTTTGGGGCAGGCTGTTCCACTATTGAACAGTTTTTGAAGTGGTTCCTATGAAAAGTGACCCCAAAAAATCCTACTGTTTCAGCAGTTATTTTTATACTCACTGAGGACTTTAGTTCTTGTTAGTATATTGCTTGGCCATTCAGTAATCTATTTGGAATACAGACAGTGTTCTGTGTGAAGGCATCCTCCTCTTTCTGAACCAGGGTTGAGACAACACTGCAAACACTGCCTTGTTCTTGAAAACAAGGTGGTAAAATGTGGGTTAGACAAAGCTACTGTTAGGTGGATTGTAACTGGCTGACTAGCTGAATCTAAAAGGTGCTCACCAATGGCTCCTCTCCATCCTATAAAGAAGTGACTAGTGGAGTGCCACAGGGTTTTGTCCTGGGCCCAGTGCTATTCAACTTCTTTATCAGTGACTTGGATGAGGGAATAGAACTTCATCAAACTTGCAGATGATACCAAATTAGGAGGGACAGCTAATACCCCAGAGGACAGGATCAGAACTCAAAATGACCTTGACAGATTAGAGAGCTGGGCTGAAACTAACACAATGAATTTTAACAGGGTACTACACTTAGGAAGAAAGAATAAAATGGACAGATATAGGATGGGTGATACCTGGCTTTAAAACAGTATGTGTGAAAGGGATCTAGGAGTCTTAGTGGACCACAAGTTGAACATGAGTCAACAGTATGATACAGCAGCTAAAAAAGCCAATGTGATTCTAGACTGAGTTGATAGGACTATAGTGTCTAGGTCAAGGGAAATGATGGTACCACTCTATTCTGCTTTGGTTAGACCTCATCTGGAATACTGTGTCCAGTTCTGGGCACCACAACTCAAGCAGGATATTGACAAGCTGGAACGTGTCTAGAGGAGGGCGACCAAAATGGTGAAGGGTCTGGAAACCATGCCCTATGAGGAGTGGCTGAGAGAGCTAGATATGTTTAGCCTGATGAAAAGAAGGTTAAGAGGTGACATGATACTGATGTTTAAATACTTGAAGGGATGTCATGTTGAAGATAGAGCAAGCTTGTTTTCTTTTTCTCTGGAGATTACACGGAGCAATGGATTCAAAATATAGGAAAAGAGATTTCACCTAAGCATCAGAAAGAGCTTCCTGACAGTAAGAGCCACTCGACAGGGGGATATGCTGCCTTGGAGCACCTTCTCTGGAGATTTTTAAACAGAGGCTGGATGGCCATTTGCTGGGGGTGCTTTGAGTGTGTGTTCCTGCATGACAAGAGGTTGGACTCAATGGTCATTGTGGCCTCTTCCTACTCTATGATTCTATGATTCTACAAGGTCCAGTTGCAAGATAAAGAACCATCAGAAGAGAGAGCCTACAAGGACTTCAGTCTTATCCATCAGCAAGTACTACCTGGAGAGTGGATAGAGGAGGCGACCTCATCAAAATCTTCCCCACGATCATGTGATGAATTCTTTGTCTTGTATTTCTGTATTTATAGATTTGCAGTCTGATGTATAAATTAGCGTAAGCAAATTTTATATGAAACACTGTCCTCTTCTGCCCTCCTTTTTTTGTTGATGTATAAATGGCCACCCAAGGAAGTGACGGTAAGCTCACATGTTAGAAGCAAGGAATAGTGGTTATTCAGGCGAGCTCTAAGACTTCATTGTTCACTGAGTGGTATTTATGCCTCTCCTTCTAAATCCTCCACTATATTACATTCTTGACTATTCCCAGGGCTCCCTATTTCAACGTCCCAAGCCAAAATATCCTCTCCACTCCCCCACCCTCTGCAGGCCATCCCACAGATACTAACAGCAGCCAAGGACAGAGACAAGATTGCATTTGCAAACCAAGACAAACAAAGAAAATCTAGAGCCGAAACTAGCTCCAGGCTTCTGATTGCAACACCATTTTGCGCAGAAGCCCTTGAGAGTAAACACCCAGTTTTTTTACCTCAAGAAGAGCTACATTCATCCCTTGAGATTCTGACCCAGATTTTGATTTTCAAGATGAAATAAACAGTAGTATCTGCTTGAGGAAATAAAAAACTCAGTCATACAGGGGCATCATGAATCTATGTGTCACAGCTGTCGGGACTCTAGGTGATCTGGCAACTTGCTGAAGGGTGGAATACAGATGTCTAAAATAAGTAAGTAAAGTCAAATGGTCACCGGAAAAAAAAGGATTTGCAAGAAGGCATTTGGCTTCATTCACAAAAATGGGTAGGAAATGGAGCAACCACTTCCGTGGGAATTCTAGAAAGGTACATGATTCCATTCATAGTAATGGGCAGAAACTGAAATCTAGGATGGTCGTGTGTCCTATTTTATGCCCAATATTCCTCTGATTGAAAGGTTATCATCAGTCAGTCTGAAGGCCTTCTCCTTTGTTTGAAGGGATGTCCAATCCTATATATCCTAAAGGCAGGAGATCCTGTGCAGCCTTGGAAACCAAGCAGTGTCAATCCTGGCTAGCATTTGGATGGGAGACTGCCAAGGAACATCCAGTGCTGTAGGCTATATTTCAGAGGAAGGAAGTAGCAAAACCACTTCTAAGTATTCCTTGCCTAAGAAAACTGTATGAAATTCATGAGGTACCATAAATCAACAGGCAACTTGAACGTGTGTGCGTGCATGCACACACACACGATGCACTAGATTTGCAATCTGCTTGTATAAATGAGCAGATGCAAACTTCTGGTGATTTTTTTTGGCCTTTCCCCTTGTTTTTGATGATATATTTCTTCCTTTTTAGCAATCCTTAACTGCCCCTCCTATAGACAACAGGGACCATCTTGGCTAGAAAGAAAGAAAGAGAGACCATATAGAATAAAATATGCACATTAACAAAATACATAGAAGCTCATCCAAGTTGTGTCATTGGTCCTAACAACAGCATTGTAGTGATGGCATAGATTTCCAGATCCCCTGCATTCACAAGGAAGCTGCTCTGCTCCAAGAGCCAGCCTGTCTTGCTATCAAAGCAAACGGACACTCACACACAAGGCAGCTATTATAGCTCTTGGTTAAAAACTGCAGCCGGGCAAAACCATCCCTGGCTCCCTCTCCCTCTCCATTCTTGGGGTCGGTGAGTTGCATAAACAGGAAATGCCTGGTCCTCTCCCCCCACCCCTTCAGTGTTAAACAAGTCCCTGTGTTCTGTGTGCAGGCAGGGGCCCCCCAAGGGAGGGACTGCTGGCTGGCCCCTGACCTCACTGCATTTCCTGTGGCAGTTAAAAAGGCAGCCAGAGACAGATGCTATAAGCCCCTTTACTCCAGCTAGGGAGAGGGAGCAGTGAAAAAAAAAAACCCAAAAGCATTAATAACAATATATAAAACTAAGGGACAGCCTGGGATGGTTGTGTCTGCGATAAGAGACATCCATTATGTTTCATGGCACCAGGATGTTCTGAAACAGGAGCCAATGCCTTACAATGAGGAACATCCCTTTGAATCCTATTTAAAAAGGCAGCTGAATGAAGGGAAAGGCATTGGATATACACAGTTCCAGAATGGAAGGAGTTTTGTGTGTGATGACCACTGCCAGTCCTCCCTTTTGTGTGGTTTCTTCCTTCCTTGTGGATAGACAGGGCTGGCTCTTTCATTTAGCAAAGTGCAGCAGCCATCTGAGGCAGCAGACTGGAGATGCTAGGATTCCAGCAAACTGTTAATTATGTATTATTGTTGTACTTTTTACTGTCATGGGGAGGAGAGGTACTGATGGGATTTTCTGTCACATGTCACCAAATGACCAAATTTGGGTAATATGCCACTTGGCTTGGGGAGGGTGTGCCATTGGTGCTTTGCCTTGGACAGCAATGTATCTTGGGCTGCCCTGTCTGCAAAAAAAAAAAGCGGGGGGGGAGGCTGTTTGAGGCTGTCAAACCTATAGAAGCATACATTCCAACTGTTCTGATTCAGCAGGGACAATCATGGTTAACCCTCTGGTGTCCCACTTTTTCAGCTGCTTTAAAAATGTCCAAGTTTCTCTCTCCTCCTCCAACTTCCCACTTTGTTCTCAGCTTACTTCAATTGCTGCATGCCAAGTTCAAAGCACAAAAATAGTTTGCACTCCATTCACTAAGTAGAGGGGAGAAGACAGGAGAGGGTGGAATCTTGGCTTTCTAGTAGGTTCAGGCAAAAGCAAACTGCTGCAGCCTATCCTAGCTCATCTGTTGGTCCTCATTAATGATTTTTGCCATCTTGACTGCTTGGCCACACATGTCATAGTTTTCATCTGTGAAATGCTGGGGGAGGTATGAAGATGAGATATACTGGGGTAGGCAGCTGCAGTGGGAGTAGGGGGAGCAATTTTCACTTCTTAGCTGACCATAACACTGGAGGTTCTGTGGGACTCCAGGAGCAATCCTTTGGAGCCTCAAGAGATGTATGTACCCACAGCCCACATGTGCACACCCCTGAGGTACATCTTTAATGTCTGACAGTGAAGTTCCCTTCTGAATTTTTTATTCTCCTTCCATTGCCTGCTCTGATGCATTTTTGAGGCACCTTTGGCAGGGAGCAAAGTTTACCTCTAAATTTGCTTTCTTAAAACAGATATATATATTTCCTTGTGGTGTTATGGACACAAACCAAAAGCATACCCTCTCACTGTCTAAGGAGCTGTTGCCCAGAAGGGTGTGGCTTTGCAAGGCCTCAGGGAAAAAAAAAAAAAACAAAGTGCCCACAAGGGAGGGCCCACTTCCTCCTCCCACAAGTCTGGATTGATTGCCTTTGCTCCAACCATCTGCCAAAGGCCAACATATCTTAACCCCTCACTCCTCATGGGTCCTGATACAAGGAGGAAAAAGAGGAGAGAACCTGAAGCAGAGAGTGAGTTTTCTGCAAAACAAGCAAACCAAAAGACATGCCCATGATTTTTTTAAAAAGTCCTGCTATTTCTCTCAACAGCTACCAACCACATCACTAGAGACTAAATGAGTAAAACAAAGGGATGGACTCAGGTAAGCTTTCAATAAGATGATGCAGTGACTACTAAGAAAGCAGAAAATAAGGAATGTTCATCTTTGTGTTTCTTTCCCAGAGAAAGGAGATCTGTCTGCTCATATACAGCTCCCAAAATATTCAGTTATGTTCATTTCAGTGTGTCACTGCAGCAGTGTGCTCATATATTATGAAGCACAGGGTCTTCTCATGAAAATCCTCATAGCTGTGAGACAAGCTGGGACACAAGTTTTCCAGCTAGTGCACCAACCTAAACTGGACAAAACTGTTGCTGCTCATAGCCACCATATGGCACAGTGGAGCTGAATAAGCAAAACAAGAGTCAGTATTCCAACCCCCACAGGCAAGGGTGGGTGGAGGCTGAGACAGTGTGGCTGAGAGAATGTGCCTTGAACCCAATCATTTTTCAAGTCTCTGAAGGTGGAAAATGGCATTACACAGAGATGTCATCAACTAACACAGAATAACACCTGACATTACAGAGCCCAAAGGCTTCTCCTACTTCTGCTCCATACTGAATGTCTTGCCTTCTGTTCCTGCCAGAGTGCCTGATGATCCTGAAGCTTTCTGGACTTGCCTCATAAGCAAGCAGATCATAACAGAAGCAAGATCTGAACCCAGATTTTCTGGGTCACTTTCTCTTACTTAGGACTTCCAGGATCACAGAGGAATTGGCTCACATGGCCTTAGCTGCTCACCCTTTCAAGCTACACAATTATAAAACTATGGCCATTTTTGCACTACATTGTTATAGTGCTATTATTCTACTTTCAACATCCTAGGAAATCATTGCAGTTTAGGGAGAGGGATTTAGAGGGCCTCAGTAAACTACAAACCCCAGAATTCCACAGGATGTTGAAAGTGGAATAATAGCACTATAACAGTATAGTGCAGAAATGGCCTATGATTCTATTTTAACTGTCGTGGCTTTATGCTATGGAATTCTGCAATCTGTAGTCTAGGGTGGTATACTTAGAATTATCTGCTGGAGAACTCTAGTGCCTTTTGAAGTACTGGACTCCAAAAAAAAAAAAAAACCATGTTCAGCCAGAATGTCTGTTGATTGTGCTGGCCAGGGCTTGTGGGATATGCAGTGCAACACATCTGAAGATGTGTGAGATGGCATCAGCACAGCACCAGCCATTCCTAGTTTATGAAGCCCCAGGTGTACTTCAGCTCTTCTTCTCTGCTGTCAAAACTGTCAGAAATGCACCTGTACAAGTGGCCTCATCTAGTCATGTGCTAGATTGGTGTGGTTGCTCTCTGCAGATACAGGGTCCCTAGAAGTGATATACAAAATAAGTTATTGTGTAAAGGGACTCAGAGGGAATTATCTTTGGAGCAGAGAGAAAACTTTAAAGGAAGATGTGGATCATATCTGAGGCCATTTCCATACTAGACTGTTATAGCGCTATTATTCCACTTGCAATATCATATGGAATCCTGGGGTTTGCAGTTTCGGGAGGGGCCAGCTGGCCCCTCCCGAAACTGCAAATCCCAGGATTCCATAGGATGTTGCAAGTGAAATAATAGCGCTATAACAGTCTAGTGCGGAAATGGCCTAAGAAGACTGTTTTAGCAAAGAGGAATAGATGCAATTATAGTGTAAAAAGCAGGCTGGATTCAGTTCCAAGAGCACTGTGCCAACAAGCAGGGCAAATGCAAAAGCAACAAGAAGGCCAAGGAAGAAGGGAATAGTCCAAGCTGAAATGGAAGGCTTGGCAGAAAGCAGACAATGTTTGGCCTGAAATGGAACTCAGGTTGCCAGGTTGTAACCCAGAGATTCCCCCTAGTAAGTCTATCACAGATTTGAAAGTCCAAATAATATGATGCCTTCCCTTCACAGCGGTTGGCACTTTAGGAGAAAGTGACCATGTAGTGCTAGAATTCATGACTGTGGGACAGGCCAAAGAAGAACCCTCTCTTTCAAGAAAGCTGATTTTATCAAATATTGGGTAGAATCACATGGCTAGTGGTGCTAAATGAAAAAGACATCCAGCAAGGGTGAAAGTTTGTGAAGAAGGAGTTGCTAAAAGTGCAATCACAAATAATTCCATGGAACAAGCAAAATGGGAAACATCTGAAAAAAGCCAATGTGGTTGCACAGCAAACTCAAGGAGGAAGAGAAAGGAAAGAAGGAAGAGCATGTACGAAGAAAAGAAGGAAGGACAAATCACCAAGAAAGAATACAGATGTGTAGCCCAAGCTTGGAAGAATAGTGTAAGAAGTACTAAAGCTCAAAATGAGCTGAAACTGGCTAGGGAAGCATGACCAACAAAAAGTGGTCTTCCAAATATTTTTGAAGCAAGACAATGATCAAGGAAGTGGTGGGATCGCTGCTCAGCAAGGATGGTAAAATGCTAAGAGATTACAATGAAAAGACAGAATTGCTAAACACCTTTTTTGCTTCAGTTTTTCCCTTGAAATAACTGTGTGCTTCCATGCATTAGCAGAGAACTTGGTAAGGAATCCAGATTGCAAACCATGATTTATAAGAAGATAGTCAGGAATCACCTAATTAACCTTGTTGTTGTATGCCTTTGAATCATTTCTGACTTATGGTTGCCCTAAGGCAAACATATCACAGGGTTTTCTTGGCAAGATTTGTTCAGAAGGGGTTTGCCTTTGCCTTCCTCCAAGGCTGAGAGAGTGTGACTTGCCCAAGGTCACCCAGTGGGTTTCCATGGCCAAGCAAGGATTTGAATCCTGGTCTTCAGAGTTGTAGTCCAACACTAATATCCAACACCACACTGGCTCTCAATTAATTTACCCAAGTGAGTTTAAATCTGTAGAATAAGATGAACTACATCCCAGAAGATTGAAGGAACTTGCTAATGTACTCTCTGAACTACTTGCCATTATTTTTGAGAAATCTTGCAGAACAAATGAGGCACCAAAGGAATGAAGACAAGCAAACATGCTTCCTCTTTTCAAAAAAGGCAAAAAAGAAGATCCAGAGAACTACAGACCAGTCAATAACTCAATATCAGAAAAATATTAGAACAGATTATACAAAAGTCTGTCTGCCAGTATCTTGATGACAAGGCAGTGATTAGTAGGAGTCAGCTTGGGTTTATCAAGAACAAATCCTACCAGACAAAGCTTATATGTTTTTTGGTTCCTGGTTTGGTAGATGGTGGTAATGCTGTAGATGTCATTTATCTGGATTTCAGCAAAGCATTTGATAATGTCTCCCATGATAGTTTGATTAGTAAACTGATTAAATATGGAATAGATTATGTATCCATCAGATGTATCCGCAATTGTTTGAAATCCATGCTCAGAGAATTGTCATCAGTGGCTATGCTTCAATCTGGAAGGAGGGCTCAAGTGCAATGCCGCAGGGTTCTGTTCTGGGGCCAATGCTCTTCCTTATTTTTATCAGTGATTTAGATGATGGGGTAGAGGGAATCCTTATCAAATTTGCAGATGAAACAAGACTGGGAGGGGTAGCTAACATGTTGGATGATAGGAACAGAATTCAAAGGGGCCTTAGCAAACTACAAAATTGGGCAGAAATTAATAAAATGAAATTCAACAGAGAAAAATGCAAAATTCTACATTTAGGTCACAAAAAACAATTGTACAGGTGTAGGATGGGGGATACTTGGCTCAGCAGTACTACACAGAATCAATCCCTGACACCTTGTTAGTGACATACACAGGCATGTTCTTGTCTTTGGGGCAGAGCTGTAACGTGATGACAGGAGTCATGTGAGGACAGGAGTACACACGTTGTCAGCAAAAGATCCCAGTTTCAGTCCCCAGCAACTGGAAACCTGTTGTAACCCTCAGTTACACCAGCAGCAGTCCTTGTAAATACATTGTGCAAGAAGGAATCCTGCACCTGCTTGTGCAATACCATTTCCTGGGTATACAAAGTCTATTGCAGAGCTTTACAAAGTGTGTGTCATGACACATTAGTGTGTAGGCTGCAGTGTGTAGGTGTGTCACACAAACATTATGGGTGAAGGGGCTGCCTCTCCTACTGCTACTGGCTGGCCTGAGGATGGCCCCAGCGAGGGCAGTGGCGGCGGCTGGTCAAGTCCAGGTGGAGGGGCTACCTCCATTTACTGATTTACTTACTGAGTTATTGTGTCACAAAATGATGCATGTGAAAAAAAGTGTGTCACCAACATGAAAAGTTTGGACAGCTCTGGTCTATTGAGAGCTCCTGGGCTGGTTCTCAAGTTACTGCCTGGTTGTGGTGCTGCCCTCAAGCACTGTTTAACTATACCTGCACACACTGAAAAGAAGTAGCCATTTCCAGGCTGGGGGAAACGGTTGCAGCAACTTCTTTGCCAGCGTGACAAGAGCAGTTGGACTGCACCTGGGTACAACCCTGTTGCCAATCATCAAGAAGAGTGACATCTTTCTCTGCTGGAGAACTTCAACAAGGACAAGTCTGCTCTGCTTGATCACCCTCTTTCTTTCCCCAGCCATTAAACAGCCATGGTAGCACCCCATGAGGCTTGGACAGCTGTCAGTGGTGAGCAGGGAGAGAACGGCACACGTAAAGTATTACATTCTACATCTCTGATACAAGATTTCATCCAGCAACAGATAAATCAGCATGACGAATGAGCTAGAGACTTCAGCAGTGCTGCTTATTTTTCCAATTCAATAATGTAAAATCTCCAGGCTGTGATATGGCCACTATGGAAGGAATAAAACAACACAGGTTGTGTGCTTTGCTGAACAAAGGCAACAGATAGGAAAAGAACATTGAAATGGAATATGGGCAACCTGTGGCTATGGAGAGCCAGCATGGTATAGTGGTTTGAGTGTTGAACTATACTTCTGGAGACCAGGGTTTGAATCTTGCCTTAGCTATGGAAACCCACTGGGTGACTTTGGGCAAGTCAATCCCAGAGGAAGGCAAAGGCAAATCTCCTCTGAACAAATCTTGCCAAGAACACCCTGTGATAGATTCATCTTAGGGTCACCATAAGTTGGGAACGACTTGAAGGCACACAACAGCAGGACAGCATGAGCCACTTGTCACCAGTCCCAAAGAAGACCCACACAAAGACAAGGGATAAGTTCAGTGATCAATCACATTGCTTGGCGAATTAGGAGGTCACAGTTTCAATCCCTGGCATCACCATTTGAAAGGACAAGGTAGCAGGGTCAGAGCTTGAAAAGTTAATCTGCCAGCATCACTCAGTCAGCATAGCCAGTAACCATGCTGGCCTGGAGGATTCTGAGAGCTGCAATCTAAAAAAAAAAAAAATTCCAGCTCTTCAGATGATGCACAAGACCTCTGCCAGAGACTTTAGAGAGCTGTTGCCAGTCAAAGAGGACAATATTGAGCTAGCTGGAGAAACAGTTTGATCTGACATGAAAGTCAGTGTTCCTGTAGGAAACAGGGATTTCTTAGTCCCAGAAAGCGTACACAATAGAGGATGAGTGAGTAGCTCTCTCCTACCGCAAGGCTGATTTAAGACTTCCTTCTGCTTAACACAAAGTTTTATCAGTCACCACAACTGATGGAAGCATAACAATGTGTTCAATAAACCTACCCTAACATCTTGCAAATACTTCCAGTGACTGGCTGACACACAGGTCAGTCTGACCTGTGAAAAGCACTCTTGGTGTTAAATATAAAGGCTTAACTGGACTGGATAAATAATAAGCTTCTCATCTGCAGTGCTAACTTCACTGCCGACCTCTGCGCTTATTTCTAGGGTATATGGGAGTAGCCATGTTAGGCTGTTGTGGCAAAAACATAAAAAAATCTTGTGGCCGGAAAGACTTAATACATTTATTTGGAAGACGCTTTCACAGACTACAGCCCACTCCCTTGGATGTAGAATGTAAATGATTTCAAGAAAATAAAATTGGCATTTGTGCATACATAATACTCCATAGAGAGTACATTAGACTGTTGGTATATCCACACTACACAGTTGTAGCAATTTGATAGCACTTCAACTCACATTATTCAATCATCCTTTGGAATCTTGGGATCTGTAGTTTGGTCAGTGAGGTACTTAAAATTCTCTGCTGGAGAACTCTGGAACTGTGGGAGTAGCCTAGAGCTTTCTATTAGAGAATTCTAAGGGCCCTATCACACTGCACTGCTATAGCACTATATTCCACTTTAGCTGCCATGGCAATATCATATGGAATATTGGGATTTGCAGTTTAGGGAGGGGCAGATAAATGCCTCAGCCAGAGAGCTCTTGGGCCTCATTAAAGTACAAATGCTAGAATTCCACAACATGTTGCCATGGCAATTAAAGTGGAATATAGCTCCATAAGAATGTAGTTTGATAGGGCTCTAAGTACCTTAGCAAACCACAAATCCTAGGATTCCATGAGACAGAGCAAAGTTAGTGGAAGTGCAATCAAACCACCACAATCTATTGAGTGTGGACTCACCACAATTATATGGGAGAAGATAAAATACAAAAATATAACCACTGTTTCATTGTATGTGTTGATTTACTTGAATCAATCCATGTATAAATAAATAAATGCTCATTGCCTAGTACAAAGGCTAAACTTGAGAATAGGTGGGAGGGGAAGTAAGGATTTTTAAAACTATGACAGGACTGGTTTAAAATTGGCGAAGACTGAGAGAACAAAGACCAGCCCTCCCAAGATACAACACAGAGATCACACTTGCCCAATAACAAGAATATCGCTTGTTGGCGTCATCTCAGCTACAGAACAGTTCCTCTGAATTCATCCCCCACGACACTGCTTGTGTGTCACATGCTTTCCATCTCAGCAGTCTGGTGTAGGATGGATATGGAATGCCACAGGGTGCCTTGACAGAAGCCCCCTCACATTCTTGGACTCCACTGTGTCCCCTCAGCCCAGGAATGCAGTTAACAAGCTGCGTGTGGGAAAGTGAAATCAGCAGAGACCTTGAACGTGTCGGCTCCCGGTTGAGTAAACAAGGCGCTCTCTGGCAGGAATCCAGCCTTATGTGCTGGAGACCTTGAGAGGAGGCTTAGAAAGAGGTCCCCTTGGTGCAAAGTCTAACAACCCTCTTTCTTCCCCACCCCCCCTTGCCCTTTGTGGTCAATGGCCAGCAAGTCATTCACTCTAAACCATAATAATGTTGGGCAGCCAAATTCTTTCTGCTCCATCTGACCAGTCATTGACCGCTTTGGGACGTTCCAGTTGTTGCTCTTAAAAAAAAAAAATCTCCTAAAATGGGAATGAAAAGGACTTTGTAAATAGATTTTCCCCAACAAACTGGAGTTAGGGGTTATGTATGAATTCGAATGCCAGAAAAGGAGATCATCTCACACTCTGGAGCAGAACTGGCTGCAAATGCAGTGGTTTACCTCTCCCACCCACCCATCTACCCAGATCTCCAAAGATCAACCAAAATAGCAGCCAGATATGAAGCAAGATCAATGGCATGCCAAAATATGACAGCGCAGCCCTCAAGAGGATGCAGGGCAGAAATGAACCCTGCCCACTCCACAGTTACACGCACCTCAATTGATTTATGATGTGGATTGAACCCAGGACGTTCCTCATGCAAATCCTGTGTTCTTCCAGTGAGCTGTAAAGTGTCCCACTCACCCTACTTATGTCCAGAATTTATCTCATATAATTTTACTTCTTTCTTTAAAAGCTACAAGTGATTTCTACTCCCACTCCCATCTCTGTTCCATCCTGACTTAGGCTATTTCCACACTAGACTGTTATAGCGCTATTATCCCACCGACCGGCTCCTGCCTAAACTGCAAACCCCAGGATTCCATAGGATGTTGAAAGTGGGATAATAGCGTTATAACAGTCTAGTGCGGAAATGGCCTCGGTCACCCATTCATTGTGTAGTGTCAGTCACAACTACAAGCTCCTGAAGTTGAAGTTTGAAGGCAATAAGGAAATCTTACCAGGCTTTTATCAATTGGTAATCAAAAGAAGAATCTGAAGAAAAAAGATGGCAGTGAAATCATATTCTCTTTCCCTTGATTGGATATGAAGTCCCGTTACTGCATATGGAGAGAACTGAAAAGCTTTTGTAGGCCAAATTAGACGAGACACCATCTGTGCAATTAAAAATTATGTCAATTGTTTTTAAAATGTAAATGTTATGCAAAGGGAGCCCAATCTAGATTCCAGACACTCTGATCAAGTCTTGCCGAGCTGGTTAAAATCAGAATCCTCATTAAGGCTTCTGAACTTGTTACTCATTTTTTAAAAAGTCATTCACAAAGTTTCTGATTGCACAAATGGAACCTTGGCTAGTTTGGACAGCATTATCAAGTGTCAGTAGATGTTGTGCTTTTCCAGTGGTTCTGAACCTTACTATACTCTCCACTATTTAACTGAGGAAAACCAGGACACATCCAGACAAGCAACATCAAAGTATGGTAAAAATGGCAAAAGTGATTAATGAAGAAAAGCATTTCTTCATGCAGCAATGTACTTTTGCCTCAGCCTACTGGGAACAGCACAATTCCACCTCATCCTCTGCTCTCCCCCATGCATTGTTAACTGAATATAAACTACTTTTGTACTTTGAACTCAGTTTGCAGCAACTGAAGTAAGCTGAGAGCAAAGGGGGGAAATGGGAGGAGGAGAGAGAAACTAGGACATTCCTAAAGCAGATGAAAAGGTGGGACAACAGAGGATCAACTGGGACTGCCCCACCCAAATCAGGACAGTTGGATGGTATGCCTCAGGTCAGCAGATGTTGTCAACCTACAGCTCCCCCCCTCTCTGATCATGAATCATGCTGCCTGGGGTTATGAGGGTTGTAGTTCAATAATGTCTGGGGGGGTGGGTTTCCGTGCTTGGGAACTACATGCTTCCAGTAGTTGCAGCAGGATTTTTAAACTTTAAATTGGACTCAGAGTGGATATCTCTTGAAATAGGAGACATTTTATTTCTTTTTAAAAAAAATTTCATTATTATCAGATAAAAGCAGAATGGCAAATTGTAATGGGTAATTGCTGGGAACTGCCAAGTGAAAATGTCTGAATTATGGTTGAAATTAAAGAGGAATAACTGTAACATAAAAGGAGTTGACGAGAGAAATGCAAGATCAAACATGTAAGATGAACATGGAATTGTGAGGCATAATTTTTTTATATGTGAGTAGATATCTAGAAAATGCAAACTAGATCAGAGTGGAAGAACAAAAACATTACATGTAAAAGTACAATTTGAGATGATGTTTTTTTTTATTTGTGAAACTTAATAAAATTATTTAAAAAAAATTTTTTTTCATTATTAAAAGCAAGAAATACTCCGTGATCACATAACAAGTAAAATCTAAAAGTCCATCATAATAACTTAAAATACAATTTTTAAATTGGAATTATTTTTTCGTAGATTCGTACAATATAAACAAGGATTTATTTACATTCATTTTGTAACTCATACAGTAGTTACCATTACTATTGTACAGATCTTACCATATCCTAAAACAGGAGACATTTTCAAAACAAAGCAAGATAGATGGACATGTTTGCTATGGGTGGAACCAGAATCACAATGGAAGGGGTTACCTCTCCTTACCCATCTTCTCTCTTTCTGATAGTTCCTTCCCTCTTCCTTCCTCTCTCCCTTTCTCCTTTATTCTCTCCTCGCCCCCCCACCAGGCTGCCAGGGAAGGGATAGATAGACAAGTCTTGCCAGAGGTCTGAACTGATTGCTTGCTGAGAGCTTTAGGCCAAGGATAGCATGAAATCAGAAAATTTAACCAGCTATTTTCATACAGCAAGAGGAGAAATAAGAGAGGACAGTTTTGTAGCAAGTTGGTGCCAATTTTTAATGCATTGTCAAGAAATAAACATTGAAGACAGACCTTCAGCTACTCGATTGGATTTTTGGCATGGGAGATATTAACGTACCTCAGGTACCAAATTTTTCTGTTAAAGAAGTCATGCCCAGGAACACATCTAATTCATTAACTGAGGTGAATGTGTGTGTCGTTAATTTTAGGGAATTGGGTAGTAGAGATTGATTTGTCTGTCACTGCTGAATTCTGGGGGGAAAAATTGGATGAAAATGAGCCAAGGACTGCCTGTGCCCCTTGGGTCTCAGGTTCCACACCTTCGCTTTAGAGTTTCTGACTATTTTAAAAAGTGATTTGACTCTTCTCTCTCTTTTCTACACATATCCCTACAAAACATACTGCCCAGTTGTCGAGAGAAAGGGATGCTACTGTCTGGTTTAGGTGGGGTGTGACGTACAAGCCATGAATAACTATTCTTCCCTTCACCCTTTTGTACAGCCACGGGGAAGAATGGGGGGAGTTTGAGACCCAATGCCAGCAGGCTGGCCACTTGCCCACTTCCCTATCACTGAGCACCAGGCATTGACTCTAGCAGAATAAGGCATTGTTTCTCAGCCTCCGGGTCTTTTCCTGTCCTCATAAGAGTTGGGACACAAACAAAGGCAACGCCAGACAGCTCAGGGTGGAGACCTAGCTTACTCCCCTCAGCGCCACACCCTCCCCATATCACCCCCACAAAACAGATGGATGGGCAGTCACTTTGGGGCAGGAGGGGGGTTCCTATTTTTAGCCGCCTTGCTTCACTGCTTCCGCAAGCCAAAAATACACAAGGAGCATGGACAGCCAAACCACTCAAGATAAAATAATTTGCCAGAACACACCAACCCTTATGTTTCCCCACCCCCTCATTTTTGTCACCCTCTTGTTTATTATTTCAAGGTTTCATATCTGTCTGGCAGGGTGGCTGTGCGTCTTGCTTTACAGAAGACAATCCTCCCAAGCACCATCCTGTGTTTGAGTCTCCAGTCCCAGTCTGGTTTAAAGAAAAAACAAAGAATCATATTAAGACGGGGAAACCAAGAGCAGCAACGTTGCCCATCAACAGTTATTACCAAACAACAGATATAGCAGGCACACAGGTCATCTCCTCACAGTCTTCCGTACTATGGTAATCTGTACTGTATATATCTGTGTAAATCATAGCCATACACTAACTTTGCATCTATAATTATTTATAAATGAGCATGTCAGTGCTATCCAGAGGTGTATCTAGCAAAAAACAGTGCCTAGGGCAAGCATGAAAGTTGCACCCCTGCCTCTGGGACAGCTTCCTTTTCCTCCTTCTCCTCCTCCTCCTCCACTGCCACCACTAAATCTTCCGGCATGGCTTTTTTGCACTGCCCTGGCATTGGTGCCCAGGGCCCTTACCCTGCTTGCCTCACCCTAGATATGCCTCTGGTGCTACCACTGAACTACACCTGGGACTTTCTAGCTCTTGTTTTTATCTCTTCATGCCATATAATCCGATTTCAGTTACTGTAATGTGCTCTGTGTGGAATTTCCTCTGAAGAGTGTTCAGAAAACTTTCTCTGATCTAAAGAGCTGCAGCCAGATTGTTAACTGAGGCTGGCTACAGAGAACACACAACTCCCTTGTGGCAACAGCTCTACTGGCTGCCCATCCATTTCCAGGGCCATTCAAAGTGCTGGTAATGACCTACAAAGCCCTATGCAGGTGTGGTCCATGTTATCTGAAGGACTGTGCTCTCCTATACGAGCCAGCCCATGTTTTGAGGCTTTCTGAGGAGGCCTTAGTTTTTGTTTGGCCACTCTCACAGGTACATTTTGTGAGAACACGGGAGAGGGCTTTCTCAGTGGCCGCACCCAGGCTCCCTTCCTAAAGAGGCTACACTGGCACTTCCCTTACAATACTTGTGCAGACAGCCTCTCCTTCACAACCTCTTGCTTTCACCATGCACTGGTTTGTGATCCTCTTGTTTATTTATTTTTAATTCCAGCCTATAACCTCTGGTTATGGTTAAAAAAAAAAGTTTGACCCAGCAGTCCTGCTTGTCCATGCCTTCTCCTACATAAGGGGCATAAGGCATTTCCTCCCCTTCTTTCAGTCTCTCTCTGCCACCACCTTTTCTCTCCCCTTCAGCACAGATTTTAAATGCAACTATACCATTTACATCACACGTTAAGTCACATGCACATTTGTTCAATGAACATAAGCCACGAAGAAGCGAGCATGAACAGTCCAAGGCATGCCATCCAGCAGGTATTCTATTCCTATCACCAAGATTCCTGCAAGAATGAAAACCGATACCTGAAACTCATGTTTCTCAGTATTACAGGGTCTTATAATCTTGAGAATTAAAGGGGATTTGGGAGAAGTTGGTCTCACTGTCTGGAATTCAACTCACATTTCTTTCTTCCTTCCAGCTGTTCTGATTCACACTGAGTGCCTCTACTTTACGGGAACCTCAATGCAACCCACACATAACTTTCAGTCTTTGCTTTCCTTCTATTGTATCTGAGTTCTAAAAAAATTCCAGGCTAAAAGAGTGTCAACTGGAAGAAGAGACAGAAGTAAGTCTGGGAGCGCCTTGTTTCTCATTCCTTCTTTATCACATCCGTAGCTCACTTTTCCTTTGAGAAGCTAAGAGCAGTGTTTTAGCTTCTCAACAACAACCCTGTGGGGTTGGTCAGGCTGAGAGGCAGCAGTTGGACCAAGGCTACCCTCTGAGTTTTGTAAGTGAGCTGGCATTAGAAAATGGTGAAGTGGATCTTGTTGCAACCTAGCAAATTAAATTACCAACCTAAACATTATTAGCGTTTTTAGAGTTTTACTGTAATATGATGACCTCACAGTGAATGCTTCTCTGCTCATACTTATCATCATTAGCTGGTTGTGGAAGGGATATGTGCAACGTGATAGCCTCAGACAGAGAATTATTTGAATTAGATGTCACATTTGACGATATATTTTTGTGCCACTTCTGCAAGCTGCACAAATAGGCCTAGCAATGCCAGCTCCCTTCTGCAGTAAGCATGTGAGCCAGAAACCATGCAGCCACACAGGCCTTTTGCCTTCTTCCCACTGGGCTTGATGCCCAGGAATCAGAGAACTTTTTGCCTACAGCCTCAGCTCAAAGTGGTGACGGCAACAGATAATTAAAGTGAAAGGCAACCCTCTTTTAGATCCTTGTTTCTTGGTCAAGAATGAACCCAAGAAAACTGAGTGAGGATCTGCCATCGCCTAGCCCACAAGTCCTAGCCTGTGATCATTACTCTCTGAGAGGCAGCAACAACCAAAAGGATGGAATGATTTCTGAGGAAAATCTTGGACCTGTGCTCTGGGATGAAGGTAGGTGGAGAACTAGCCCAGCCCTGAGCCAACCCATGACATCCTGCTGCCTGAGGCAAATAACAATATGGCACTAATTCTGCCTCCAAGAGTAAACTTTGGACTCAACTGGATTACCTGGAAATGACTAGCAGTGGAATATCTCTTCTATAATGATGATGGGGCAACATCTTCTCCTAGTTTATGGTTGCGAGGTCAAGACTATCCCAGACCCTGAAATTTCAGGGTCAATAACTGAGACCTGGAGATGAATTTTGTCAATAAATGTATGTAATAACAGCAATAACAATGCTTTGTGATGTGACAGAAGACAAGCCCTGATGATGTTACAAGGGTAATGCTACAAAAGGCATTGCCTGGTGATATTATCAAGTATGATAAATTAAGCACAGTTACAGAGAGTATACCATTCAAATTATTTAGAAAACACTAATTACTTAGGAAAAGAAATATATACACACTTTTCAAGGCAGTTTCCGTGCCCTAAGATTCCTCCTCCTAGTTTGAGAACTGGAGAAGACAGTCTAGGCTCTGATGTCTGGGAACCCTGTCCACCGCACTTGAAGACAGTGGGTTACTTTAAAAGCATAGGGTAGACCCCTTACCCACAGTTCTGTCCTCTAACAACTTGCTGCCACCTCCTAGCACCTACTGCCTTAAGTGACCAGCTTACTCTTCCTGATGCAGAAGTCTAATCCCTGGCATTGTGAGACTAGGAAATCTCTGTATTTTGCTCCCTCTTTCTCATGGCACAGGATTAGGCATATCCCAAAATTGTTAGAGGAATGCCTGAGGAAATATGCAACCTCACAGCTACTATGAGAAAAATTTAAACATCTGGCTGTCTCCTGCTACCAAAACAGCGGTTCCCAGTTAATGAGGTAACACGAGCCAAGAGTGGAACCTGTCCTGGCTAGGCAGCAACTGGGCCCTGGCTTCCTTCCCCTGAGCTAAACTCTACCTTCAGTGTTACTCCTTCTCCATTCTTCTCAATATGTTCTGCCCCTCACTGCCCTTATTGTATCTATAATATTATTGTATTATGTTGTATCTGTAATAGGAATACTCCAGTTAAAGGCCCTTAAGAAAGAGATTTATTCCAAAGAACCATTGCTAAAGGCAAATGCCAGCCTTACCATTAGGCAAACTGAGGCATTTGCCTCAGGTGGCAGAAGCAGTGGGCTTAACAACCCTAAATTTTCCAAATTGTGGTAGTAGAGCAGACTACTATGTGGTCATTGTTGAAATAAAATTAAACAGCTAGCCCAACCAGATTCTATATATGGAGTGGGAAGGGACATTTTGCCCTTTGTAAAATGTTTCAGGCTGACTTTGTTCAAGAGCCCTTTCGCATTATATGAGTCCATTTCAACTGTCATGGCCGCCTATGACATGGCTCCCTATGGAATCTTGGATCCCATTCAAACTATACAATTATAGCACAATGATCCACTTTAATTGCCAGCTTCAGTCCTATGGAATCCTAAGATCTGGAGTTTAGGGAGATGTATTTTTACAATTCTCAGCCAGGAAGGTCCAGTGCCTCACCAAACTACAAATCCCAGGAATACATAGTGTGCTGCCATGGCTTCTAAGCTTAATTGTATAGTGTGAATGGGCCCCTGAGGTTTGTAGCTTTGGTGAAGCACTAGGGCTTCCTGGCTGAGAATTCTAAATATCGTTGCAGAAACTGCATCCCTAAAGAGGTTGTTGGACTACTATTCCTACCAACCCTAGCCAGCACAGCAAATGGTGAGGTGTTATTGCCCTGGCTAGCCCGAGCTTGGGGGATATAAAAAGATATCTCTTGATATCAATAATTTGGCCTCACATACTCATTCCCCTCTATGTGCTTGCGAGGACCCTGGACAAGCACGCATACAGGCTCGGCCGATAATCACCATAATATTCCAACACAATACAGGCAGGCCAGAAATAGCCGACTCGCAGCTTCAGGAGACCTCAAAGGCAAGTACTCAATTATGTATGCACGCAACTTTCAAAAGATCTTCTGCCCCGCGCTGGCAGCTTGACGATCGAGCTATACAATGCTCAAGCACTCTGCGTTTGCATACCGGCTACCCTATTGACAATTTGGCTATAACTCAATCATTCAAATTCTGACCTTTCGGAGGCTTTGTCTCCAGCCCCAAATCCATTGTTTTCCCCAAGTCCGAACTAGCCTGCGCTCACAATTCTCCTTATAAAAACCCCTGACTTTGAGCGCTTCCTTGGATCGCTCTTGGCTTCCATCCCGCCTTGCTGTCGCTTTGTCCAGCGAGCCTTCCCCTCAGCCCCACGTGCTGAGATCCACGCTCCCCAGCTTCTCCGCTTCTAACCGGGCTTCAGGACAGGTGGAGTATCACCCAAACCAACAACTCCTCTAAAAATTCCTCTATCCCACTCCAATCTTTATTTCTTTAGTTATCTGTGTGAGTGTGCTGCATACACTGTTTGGTTGTGTTTTAATAAAACATCATTTATTGTTTCAACTTCTGTGTGCTGCTTGACTCGGCCTGACCCCGTAAACATAGGGTTCAAGGTCTCGCTACGTTACCATGCCTCTCGTACTGCTAGGCTGTGCTCTTGGCTAATTTCCCCAACTTATATAATTGAGAGCGCATTTAGGTGTCCTTCCCGGGACCCCCAGGAATCAGGGTAACAGAGGAATGCTGGGAACTGCAATGTTTGGAGGGCTGCGTGATTCCCACTCCTGCTCCAGAGCCACATAAGGCATGACTTGATCAGAGCTGAGAAGTGTCTTACATGTTACAAATAACAAGAGAATTTGCTACTTTTTGTGACAACAATAAACACAGTGGTATTGCTCACCCAGCTGTTATGTTAATACTAACAGATCATTATTTTTGTATAACTATCAATGTTCAGTAGTTTGGAATGCAATATATTATAAATGCAATGTGTTGTTTCATAATAATGAAATATGCGATTTCACAAAAAACATATTTTTAAAAGGACATGGGAGGCAGCCAGTTATTTGGGGAGCTTTCAAAGTTTTTTGTATGGCTTTTTTAATAAAACAGTTTTAATATTAATGTAAAAATATCACACTGCTAATACACTACTAACGTATCACTCCATCAGCAATGATGATGTAGTATGTGATAGATAATGGCCATTTTTATTTTATTTTTTTAAGTTAAGGAATGACATGCTGGTATGCTGACAAATGTTATTTTCAGTCATTTTTGCAGGCTCCAAACTTGACTGAGCTGAACACGGTCCAAAGGTTTCCTTTAAATCCAGCCTGGAACATGGGATTCACTTGGAATGTTTTACTCCTTGGAATATTTTACTCCTGGATTCACTTGGAATATTTTACCTCCTTGGAGGTTCCAGGATACTCTTCTTTCTTTCTAGAACCCTAAGGTTCACCAACTGGAGGCAGCTACAGAATACTGGCTGGGAGAAGAATGAAACCCAGTAGAAAATGGTGATTTGGAAAGCAGAGTTTAATTATCTATCTCACATATCTTATGCCATATGGAGATGGCCTCCATTTATGAGTAAAAACCTAAAGCGGAGAGTCACAATAAAATACAGATTCTAACACAAGTGTGTGGGCATCTTATGGCCCTGTAGATATTGTTTGACTGCAGCTCCCCTCAGCCATGTCAGCACACTCAACGGTAAAGGATTGTGGGAGTTGTAGTCCAACATCCAGGGGGACCACATATTGCCCACCTGTTCCAATAGCCTAGTTTAAAAGGAGAAGGGTTATCCTTTGCTGCTATTTTTAAATAATTCTGAAAACCATGATGATATATCAGTAGTTCCTGACTTATCTTCTTCATTCTGTTTGACTCTTCATATTTATCACTATCCTCCCCAGCTCACCATTGTTTTTTTGCCTTGCTTCTGTTTTCCCTTCTCTGTCCTGGCCTCTTTTCTTTCTCGTTCTCAAACAGAGACAAGAAAGAAAGAAAAAAAGCACCCTTAAATAATAGCATTTTTTTTTATTCTCAAAATGTCAAGATGGCTTACAGTAATACAAGGAAAACAAAACAGTATCCTTTAATGAAAATAACAAAAATATATTTATCCAGTAAATAGCCTGAAACAGAGGAAAAGAGTAATGATTTGCAAAAATGTGGTGAAATAAAAATGTCTGTGTTGTCTGTCTAAAAAGAAGGCAATGAAAGGAGTTTGGACATTTGGGGAGGAATTTACATTCATATTTATTTCCATCTATTTATTTTTCAGCTTCATAACTGCTCCTTATGGCTTAACTAGGGCCCATAAGGCAGTTTATAATAACCTCTTCTACTACAAACATAAAACCATCCAGAAGTATAAAAACAAGCACCTAACCATCTCTAACATTAAAGTGCTTTTAAAACTGCATATGATAGCAGCACAACAGAGGGTAAGGAATCACCTGGTGTTCCTTAAGGGGGTCTAAATCCAATTGTTAGTTAGAACCAGAGCAAACTCATTGAATCAATGCAATTCACATAAATGCAAACCATTCTGTGGTTGATTCAGTGGGTCTACTCTAACTGGAATTTGCAACTAGGTTTAGGCATTTTTGTTTCAGACAGGTGTGGGAATTAAATGGCCCTCCAAATGTTGTTTAACTCCAGCTCCTGGCATCCCTAGCCAGCACCATCAATAGTAAGGAATGCTGGGAGTTGCAGTTCAAGCACATCAGGCAGAAGGCATGATTCCTACCCTTGCTGTAAGGTGACAAAGCTTGGCCAAGCAAAACATGAGTGCAGACTGAGGACTGAGAAAATACTTAATATCTGATAACATTGTTTTCTTGAGTAGTAGTTTGTGTGTTTTTAGAAATACGTATTAGCTTGCACAAAAATACAATACAGTATGCACACACATGCATGAGCAGGAAACTTGTGAAATTCCAGAGCTGAATCATAGGGCTGAAAGAGACCCCAACGGCCATTTAGTTAAATTTCTTGCTATGCAGGAATATACAAATGAAGCACACCTGAAAGATGCCCATCCAACCTGTTTAGAAGCCACCAGAGGAGGAACGTCTATCACTACTGAGGCAGTTTATTCCACTGCTGAACAACTCTTAACATCAGGAAGTTCTAATGTTTAGGTGTAATCTTTTTTTTTCTCCTTGTAATCTGAATCTATTGCTTCACTTTGGAACAGCAGAAAACAAGCTGGTTTCATCATACACATGATATCCCTTCACATGTTGAAAGATGGTTGTCATCTCACCTCTTCGGCCCTTTCTGCACCTTACCTTTTTCTGGCACTGGGGTGCGGGGATCGTGTGAGCAGCCTCTAGCGAGAGGCTCTCGTGTCTCTGTTGCTTCAGCTACGCACGAGTTGCCTGCTCGCACAAGAGCCCCGTCTCTTCCTTCCGCAGCAGGCTGAGTTTCCCAGGCTGCGCTGGGGCAGGAAGCACGACCAGCGCAGCTCTGGAGGCTCCACACGCCAGGTAAGTGCGCGCAGGGCCCGGGAGCAATGTGCGATCGCACACCATTTTCAGCTTCCAGCTGAAAATGAAAAGGTGCACGATCGGCGCCTGCCGGCCCCTGGAACATCGCGTGATTGTGAGTGCGTCGTGCAGATCACTCCTCACAATCACACGATGCTCCAGTCGCCCTTTGGCATGGCAAATGTCGTGTGGAAAGGTTTTCTCTAGAACTTTTACCATCTTGGTTGCACTACTTTGGACAATTTCCAATTTGTCAACTTCCTTCTTGAACTGTAATGCCCTGAAATGGACACAGTATTCCAGGTGAAGTCTGACCAAAGCTGAATAGAAGGGTACTATAATTGCCCTTGATCTGGATTCTATACTCCTATTGATGCAGCCTAGAACTGCATCAACATTTCTAGCCACTGTATCATGTTTGACTCATGTTTATGCTGTAATCCAAGCCCTCTATCAGCTCTAGCTCACATCAGGGTAAATGGGAGCTGCAGTCCAGCAGGCTAAATTAACTCATCCCCAGTTTAATGTATAATTTCAGGGTATATATACACTTGAATACTGTCTTTATATCAGTTATTTTCTTATTTGTGGGAACTCCTGTCTATACATACCCCATTACGTAGGGTATATGGAGGACATGTATTCTGCTTTATAGAAGGAGTCTCCTATTTGGAAGTTCCCTCATCTATTTCATAGGAAGGCCCATTCCAAGTCCATTTGTAAGAATACTAACCATATTAAAGAAAGAGAATGTGAGAGTGAGACTTTGCTGTTTCCAATGACACTAAGGAAACTGGTGAGGTACACAGACCAATCACCAAGTTATAGTCTTCCCATTCTGGTGAGATGTACTGTGTTTCTAATTAAATTATTATTTATTTTGTTAATTATTGAATTATACCTCAGCCATACACTTCAATTGTCTCAATTTGGCCAGGACAGTCCCTATTAATCCTCTATTGTTCCACTTTTTCAGCTGCTTTAAATGCTTGTTTATCTCTCCGTCTGCCTTTTCTCCCTTCTTCTTCGGCTTGCTTCAGTTGCTGCAAACTGAGTTTAAAGTGAAATAATAGTTTGTACTCAATTAACATAGCAAGAGGGAGAGCAGAGAAGGGGCGGAATCTCACCCATCCCAGTAGGCTCAGGCAAAAGCAGACTGTTCCTGCATTTTCTAGCCTATGTGTTCTTCCTCATTAAATAACTTTTGTCATCTTGACCACACTCTGAAGTTGCTTGGCCACCTGCATCCTGGCTTTCATCTGTGAAATGCTGAAGAGTATTCTCCTCTTTCTCTGAAAGAATGGCAGTCAAGTTGACTAAATATATCTAATTTTGCAGGTATCCCTCTCCATCACCCTGTGCGAATTTAATCAAATCTATGTTTATCCCCTTTCTTGTTTTGTTTTGGCCAAGTGTAAGCAGGCAGCCTAAAGTTACCTGTAGTTAGATAGTCTTGTCTCTGAGGTAAGGAGTTTGTTGTTGCTGCGGTCCTTCAAGTTGTTTCCAACTTATGGCAAGCCTAAGGTGAAACCTATCATAGGGTTTTCTGGGGGATGAGAGTGGGTGATGCACCCAAAGTCACCCCCTGCATTTCCATGGCCGACCAGGGAATCAAACTCTGGCATTGAGTGCTGTAGTAAAGCTCTCAAACTATTATACCACGCTGACTCTTTGAGATAAGTAGCTACTACATGAATAAAATATGAGTTTAAAAATCCCTCGGTTTACTCAAAAGAAAATGTAAAGTGAAATTAGAATCCTCCTTTAGAATGGAAGGACAAGGGCATGAAAAAAATATGAGGACTACTGGCTGAGAAGAATAATCTTGCCCCTTCTTCACCTCCCAGTACCAGTGTTGACGGCACAATGGCTTAATCCTAGGTGGTCCTCCATTTAAGTAGGGAACTCAACTATGCCTTCTTAATTCTGAAGAAGATAAGGATGGAATCATGAACCCGGGTGGTCTGGCTGAGGAATTGCAAGGGAGATCTTCAGCCACTTGCCTGGAAAAATTAAAGAATGTTTGCTGCCCTGAAGTTCAGAGATGTTGCATGTGGTGGGCAGGAAAAAGGGGGAGTAAAAATGGCCTGCAGCCCCTCCCAGAGGAGAATCTGATGACTCCTCCCACACCAGACTCCAGTCTGGAAGAGATTTGTTCTGCATTCCCGAGCTGGGTTGATTACAGCTCCTTTGGAATCAGCAATCCCAACCACCCCCTCACAACAATGAGAGAGTTGTGGCAGAGGGGGAGGATAGGGAGGATGTCCCCCCCCACCCTAATCTTCCCAGGAAGAGATGGAAATATTCATCTGGTTAAAAACTTCACTTCTTTTGAGCGCTGCCAGCTCAAGCAAAAGACAGATTGAACTGATGTTCCATGACAAGGGATGAGTTACTCGGTACCCCCCTAGGTGTGAGGATAATCAGATGAGTGAGAGGGTTGGTCCTGTTTTCCTCAAGCCCAAGGGAAGGAGCAGCTGCTTTGAGCTAGGAGTAGCTCAAACATCACGCCCTGGTGCACCCAGATCCGTGGGTTTTGGCAGAAAGCCCCACCTTCTCAATAAAGGCCAAAAGAATGTAGCACTCCTGCATGTTAATAATAAATTGGTCTGGCAAGTCGAGCTTCAGAAAGCCCCGCTGTGGGGTAAGTAATTGTTAACCCTGTTTCATAGGCCTCCAGGCCCTCCAATGTCTGACAGACACCATATCGAGCAAGAGTTAAAAACGATGTGCTTTACTGAACATGGAAACTCATCTTTACAAGCTGTTGCTGTTAATGTTTTTTCCTGAAGTGGCCAGCAGTGTGCCTGGCATTATAAAAAAAAAACAGAATTTAAAGGAAAAGCTCATAATCTAAATTGGAATGCCAGTGCTGTTTAGCAGCCAGCAGGCTGGATTAAGTTCTAAAACTTTTGATATGTAAGACCCAGATAGGAATCATCCCCAAAACCATGATGCCCATTGGGTGGCTTTAAGGATGCCACTGCCTCTGACCCAGCCTTAGGGCCTTTCCGCATGTGGAGGGGGAAACGGGGGGAAACGTGCCGAAACGGAGCTTACCGGCAGCCGGGTAAGTCCGTCGCCATGCGGAGCAGCGCGAACTCGCTGCTCCGCACTCCTCCGGTGTCCAAAATGGCGGCTTCCAGCTGGCGGAGGCTCTCCACCAACCGGAGAAGCTTGCCAGCCAGAAGCCCACCCCCGGCAGATCTGCAGGCACGCGCTAGTGCGCGCCTGCAAATCTGCACTGGAGCGTGGCGACGGAGCTGCACGGGGTGCGCGCTCCGTGCTTTTTAAAAACCTCTGAAAAGAGGCTTTTAAAAAACACGCAGCGGCGCCACTTCCGGTCGCTTCGGAGCAGATTGAGGTGCAGAACTACGAAAAGTAGTCCGCCCCAATCCACTCCACGGTGCAGACGACCTCCGTCGGAGGTCGCTCTGCACCGTTTTAATACCCTGGTGCGGAAAGGGCCCTAGTCACTGGCAAGGAGTAACACATAACAAACAATGGGATCCGGATGAGAATGCATATCACACCAAAAGATGTGACCCAAACAGATCAAAAGGTGTCAGGTATTATCCTAATGTGAAAAAATAAAATGGGCAGTAGGAAATAGTTTTTTGGATAGTTGGCTGTGTGGGCTTTGATTGGGAACAAGGTTATTTCTGAGAGTTAAATAGATGAGGAAAAGATAAAGAAATCAAAAATTAAAATAACCATCATCACTTTTCATTCTTCATAACCTTAAATATTAAGACCACATTACAGGGTCAGAGCAATAATGTGGCTGCATTGTACATGGCCTTGCAAAATATCCTGTGGTACTAAGTGAATTGGAGCCAAGCACCTCCTCAGTACCAGTCCTCTGGCATCTTGTGCAATAGAGAAAAATACTTAGAATAAACCCTGGTTGCTATGATTGTGGCTCTGCTTAGTCTACCTCTGGGGTTGTTGGGAAGATTATTATTGGATGATCCCATATATCACCAGACAAACATTAAATGATTCTGTACATCATAGTCCAAGCATGGAGAGACGGAGAGTTCCCCACCGTTTTAGACTAAAGTGCTCCCCAGCTTCCTGCTTAGACCACAGGCTACATATGCCCAACACTCATTGCTCCAGGCTTCTTAATGGAAGAATATGGTACAAACAGTAAATAAAATACAAGCTAAACATGGGAAAGAATGGAGCAGGGTGGTAGTGCAGCCACAGCATAATCAAAGCTCTCAGACTATTTGATTAGCAGCTCTGATACCATCTGCCACAGCTCATCCAACACCTAGGCTTCTCCATTTCCTGTCAGGTATGCCACTCTGTGCAAATAACAGCTTGGACAGTGGGGCAGGCAGGATTGGAGTCTCCCAACAACAGTCTATCATTTGTGAACGCTCCTTGTTGTTATGCAAAATATATTGGGAGTAGCTTGATATTAAATTCAGAGAGATTAGCTTGACAAAATACCAGCTCCTAGCAGGAGCTTCTAGGATTGATGGGTCTGTGTAGATTAACTCAGCTGCCTGCATCTTGGAATCCTCATTTTGGTCCTGCTTGTCTTCAAGATTATAGGGACTACCATTATGAAGGGCTGTACTTAGAAGTTTGCTATTGCACCAGTGAGCTATACCAAGGAAGTAGGCACATGGAAATATGTTAATCATGCATCATTTTGTAAAAGATAACTGAGCTCCAGATTGTCTCAGGACAATTGGAGCTAGATAAGGCATGCTGCTTTCCAAGGAGAGACTTGTGTGATGTGTACAAATTCAACAGGCAAGGCTTTCCTCCATACATCTCTCTCTCCATCACTCACTCATATACACACACACTGACTTAGAATGGGATTCTTTCCATTCTCCGGAGTATACTGAAAGTGAGACAGAAAAAGAATGAACAAATGAACAATGCATCTAATGACAGAAAGAAGAAAGGAAATGAAGGAAGGCTATTATCTGTCATGTTTCTCATAACATCAGGGTGCTTGGTCTTAAGTCTAGAACTACCAGCTATCACTCACTGTTTACATGGCATTTATGTAAGGTGGGCAGAAGGTAGATCAGGGTCTCTGGTAAATGTTCTTTGCAGTAGTTTGGCAAGGATTTCTGATTCTTAGTTATTAAACAACAAAACACAGTCCCTCTTTCTACATTGGACTGTTCAAGTGGAATAAAACTCAAGTGTGTGGGGGACCAGCAATGAATTTCTGTATTAACAAGACTGTGAACTCAATCCTGGGACTGAAACTAAATTCCTGGATTGGATATACAGGCTCATAGGAAGCTGACTTATCCATGTGGACCAATATCATCAACTTTTGACTGCCAAGATTTGAAGGCAGGATTCTTTCCCAGACCTACCCAGAGATCCTTGATATTCCCTGATGGCCTCCCTTCCAAGTAATAAGCAAGCTCAACCCCCATTAATTTCCAAAATCAGATGAGATTGGATGAGTTCAGGATGATATGGTCATCATTCACATGCTCAGAGGATGCCATGTTCCTTCATTTTAGAACATCATCCCACTCCTATGTAACTACTCTGCATCTGACTCAGGTTGGTGGACTTGGGATACTACTAAAAACAAAGCAGACTTTGCAAACCCACAATCTGATTACCTTGACATACATAATGTTGTCTTTAAGGATTGGAAAATATGTTGGTTTGGCTTTCTCTTGCACCTGTATTTTTAAAATCTCAAGTTCTTTACACTTAGAATATGAAAGGAATTTGCAAATTTTGATAAATTCTTGACAAAATGAAAATAAATAAGGGCCCCCATCTGGACAAGTCAGATGTAACAGGTTATATTTGCTCCTAGAAGGAAGAGAGCTACCTAGTACCTCCCTGCTGTACTGAGGTGGCAACCCTAATTTAGCACTAGCAAGGTTGAATGCACCAGGATTCGAGCCCAGACTTGTAGGTGTTCAAAAGCCTGGAGTCTTGATGGTCCAACTAGGCTTCTTCCACATGTGATTTTTTGAGTATCCAGAAATTTTCAAAAGTTTTCACTACAGTACTTACCAAAAATAAACTGAAAGAAAATTCTCACTGGTTAACATTACGTTGTTGTACTCCTGTGTTCCCTCTATGTTCCAAGGCTCCTCCGTTTTCAGCTTTTAAACAGGCCCTACTTCTTTTGCTGGGGGAGGAGACCACTGAAATGGCCCGTGGGATTTGGCACTGGAACGGACTGCACGGACAGACCCTTGCACCCCATAATATCCCATGATGTCCTGTTGCTGCAGACTGGAACAAGAGGTCAGGCTATGAGCAGTTTATACAAACTTATTCCAAATGCAGAAATATGAGCTTCTTTAATGCAGTGTCTGCTTCATTGCCATGGTTATCCTTGGGATCAGGAAGTTATGTCATCACTGGCAAAGAATTGTAGGGCAACCTCATGCAGTCAAGACTCTTAAGTTCTAAACTCAAGGCTGTATGTTCCCTGTTTCTTTCCTAACTACACCAAAGATTCAGCTTGTTGTGATACAGCCAAGTCTCTCATTTCTCACTAAAACCCTACGAGCAGCCACTCCTCGTGTGTGTTTGCATAGGCACTTTATCTCAAGGCATAACAAACTTTTCAAGCACACAAAACCTTCCCGTACCATGGTAGAAGCTGCCTGTGTTCCAGATAAATGTTGGGACAAAACTATGTTTTCTGAGCCAGCCTCTGGGAGATCTAGATCAATCTGTTCCAAATGGCAGTCCATGGACAGTGCTGGTCCACAAGACACCAGCTGCTGGACCCCAGAGAGCTTCCAGAAAAAGAAGAAACAATTGTAGCCAATGGGCACAATTATGATGCCAGTCCCTGGCACCCTGGAAAAAACAAATTTTCCAGTCCACCACATCAGATGTTTAAGATCTGGATGAAAGCACCACTATAAGACTCCAAAATAAGGATTAGTACCAAAGTGGACAAGATCACAGAGCTCTGTAACTGAATTGAACTGAGACCAGAAAGAAATAACAGTAACTGGCAAAGACTTACTATAGTTTCATTTAACAGTTCCACTTCTCTTCTAGCAGGTGCATTATGAAGGGCAAGCTTCAAGAGCACTTCCATTTACAGTTCAATAGAGTAAATTATCCCGAAAGTGACTAGACTGAGCATTTATGAGTGCTATCAGTTCCAGTTTCACCAGAAAAAGGGCATTGCAGGAGAACGAGATGAAATGAGGGAAAAGGCACTCCTAGCCACCACCAGCACTGGAACATCTTAAGACAGTGCTGGATCCAAGGATATCACTAAGCTGTGATTTTCCTGCTTCAGGATAACAATGTCCCCATCCGAGGCAGGTTGTACACTTACTCCTACAGTGTGGGACCAGAATTTAGGATTATTGGCACTGGAATAGACTTTCTGTGATTCATATTGATTTTGGTCCCAGTAAAAAGATGTAAGAATGCTAGAAATGGTCCTTCCATGAGTAATGTGCCCTTACTCAATTTTATGAAACCGAATGTGTTGCAAGATAGATAATTAAATATTGGTTATGAGTTCAATAATCTGTTAAAAATACTTCATTGAATGACAGCCTGCAGGGGAGGGAGAAAGTTAGGAAACTGAGAAAAAAGAGGAGCAGGTGGGGAAACAGGGAAGGAAGTGGTCATACAAACTTAAATATATTTGTTAAATATATTCGTATTAAGGAGTCTATGAAAGAGGCAGGTAAGGAAGACATCCAATGGATTTCATACACACACACACACACACACACACACGTCTGATTATCCTGATGACTTTTTATATATTTTATCATTTGTTGTGATTTTCTCAATATATTTTATGTCATAGCTTGATAATATACTACATATTTAGTCTCTCTCTCACACACACAAGGAGTGAGGCATAAACAAGGAAGCTAAATAAATTTCAAAATGCATATACAAAGCCTAATCATAAATATGCTTGTATACACTTGCAAAAAATATTGATACCATGTTATCCCTTACCTGTTTATTATCTGTCCTATAACACCCTCACTGGGAAATAATGAGTTGATGCCAATGGGAGCTTGCCTTTCAGTGTAACGAGGGGTCCATTCTCACTACAGAATTATAGCACTGTTATTGCACTTTAATTTCTATTGTTCCATAGTACAGAACCCTGGGACTGGCAGTTTAGGGAGTGCCATTTGGAATTCTCAGCCAGTGTGCTCCAGTGCCTCAGCAAAAAAATAACAACACCAAGGATTCTGTGTCCAGTTCTGGGCATCACAGTTCAGGAAGGATATTGACAAGCTGGAACACATCCAGAGGAGGGCCACCAAAATGGTAGAAGGCCTGGAGGAGAGAACGTTAAGAGGTGACATGATAGCTATGTTTAAATATTTGAAGGGATGTCATGTGGAGGATGGAGCAAGCCTGTTTTCTGCTGCTCCAAAGACTAGGACATGGAGCAATGGCTTCAGGAAAAGAGATTCCATCTAAACATAGGAAGAACTTCTTGATGGTAAGAGCAGCTCAACAGTGGGATACGCTGCTTCCAAGTGTGGTGGAATCTCCTTCTTTAGAGGTTTTTAGATGGAGGTTGGATGGCCATGGAGGTCGGATGGCCATTGATGGTATATGCCTGCATGGCAGGAGTTGGACTTGATGGCCTTTGTTATCTCTTCCAACTCTGATTCTATGATTCCATAGGATGGACCCATGCTAGTTAAAGCCAGCATAGTGTAGTGTTTGAGAGCTGGACTACAACGCTGGAAACCAGAGTTCGATTCCCTTCTCAGCCATGGAAACCCACTGGGCGACCTTGGGCACATTACACACTTTCAGCCCCAGAACACCCCATGGCAGGTTCTCCTTAAGGTCACCAAAAGTCAGAACAGACTTGATTGTACACAGCAACAACAACAACAATAGCACCATGATTGTGTGAATGGGTCCCAGTAGGTCTCAGTTGGAAAGAGGCGAGGATAAAACACACAAAACACACACACACACAAAAAAAAAAACCTTTGAGGCCCCTCCCTAAACTGCAAACCCCAGGATTCCATAGGATGTTGAAAGTGGAATAATAGCACTATAACAGTCTAGTGCAGAAATGGCCTAAGAGTAACAAAATCTATTGAATTGAATAGTGGTGCGTCTTCCCAGTAGTCAAGTAGGACTACACGATTTAAAAAGAAATCCAAACAATTGCTAATTGTGCAAATGCCGTAAAGCTAGCCTGACCCTCACGTTTCTTGATGGTAAGAGCAGCTCAACAGTGGGATACACTGCCTCCAAGTGTGGTGGAATCTCCTTTTTTAAAGGTTTTAGATGCGGGTTGGATGGCCCTCTGTCCTTTGGTTGTGTGGTACTTGGCAGAGCTTGGACGTTACTTTTGGGACGACAACTCCCACAATCCTCCAGCCACCATGACCACTACCTGCGAAGTTCTGGGGGCAGCTGTCCAAAACAGAAATGTTTCCAAAACTCTCTCCAACACCCCCGAAAGCCAATGAATTTTTTACTAGGGGAAAGAGTGTGGCAAACGCTGATCATGCTAAGTTTTTCTTTCCACATGAGAAAGGAGGGGGGGGGTGACCAGAATTCCAGACTTTGCAAAAACGGGCGGCGGCAGGCGCTCATTCGAAAAGAGCCGGGTGAGGGGTCAGTCTTGAGATCCAGATTCTCAGAATTTCCCTCTGCAGGACTTTGGAAATCGCTTCCCTCTTCTGCGGACTGCATTCCCTGCCGACTCCGGATTGGTCAATGGGTGTGGAAACCCCGCCCCCTTTCTCTCCACTTCTCTCTTCTGCCCTGCTTTATGCCCGCGGCGAAGGGACGGCCAGCAAAAAAAGGAATTGAGTTGCGGCTCTATAATAACGTCATTGGCTGTCCCACCGCGCAGACGGGGGGGGGGGTTAAAAAGGGGAAAAAAGGAGCCTTTAAAAAAAAAAAAATCCCTCTTGCCTTCTCTCGATGTAGCTGTGACCAGGCGAGGAATTCTTCTCGGAGGGAAAACCGAATGCAAACTTCTAAGAAAATCTAAGGAAGGCGGGGGAACGTTCCTTCGCTCCCCCAAAAGGTAAAAGTCTAAAAGTTTTTATTTTTTGAAAGCTGGTCAAGTTCCAGTTGTTAGTCCCGATTGGAGTAGACCCACCGGATCAGTGGAAGTTTCATAAGGGCTGACTTGCCAAGGATCTCTTGATCCAGCGCCTGGACTTTAGTTGGGACCAACAGATGGATTTTGTAGCCTGGGTTTAAGGAGATCGGGAGAAGTGTGGGACTTAGGTGGCGGGACGGGAGGTGGGGGATGTGTCGGAAAAGGGCTGGAGGGGATCGTGGTGGAGGGAATGAAAGCTTGACATAAAGCATTAAGAAGTATAATTAGTATCAGAGAATGGAGACGACGCTGTTGGGGAGAAGAAGCAATGAAAATAAAAGAAGTGGTGGAAAGAACTAGCATTCCTGGATTTGGAAGAGGGCGCGTAAGCACTTCTTGGAAAAAGAAATGTGAAAAGAGAAGTCACGGGGGAGACTAATCAATGGAGCTGTGGGGAGTTAAGGCTGGAAGGGATGAGTGGAGGGGAAGAAGTGATGGTAGGATGGGTTACTGGTGACTCAAGTAGGCGTCTTGTGCAGCAAGAGAAGAGCCTACTGGAAGTGAAGAGGGAGAACAAAGTTTGTTGGGATCTTCCACTGTGACTTCAAGAGCCAGAATGGCTTTGAGGTTGTTGTTTTTTTCCCTGATAGGAGAGAATTACTTTTAGGAAAGGAAAAAGTGTTATATGGAGGAAAATAAAAAAAGTATTTTGACATTCAAAATTCAGTTGGAGGGAAAAACGCCCAATCTGCTGCATGTATCTGTATGTATGACTCATTTTTTCTTCTGAGGCTGATCTTCTTACCATGACAGAAGACAGAGACGGGCGGGGGGCATATGAAGAGGTCCCATCTAGGATATTTTCCCACTCTGGACAAGAGGACTGTCCTGAGCACAGTGGCGGGGGGAGCAGGAATGACACATACTGGCATGTTTCAGTTCCAGATGGCCTAACTGGCAAAGTTTTAACTGCTGGCTTGCTAGTTAAAATGGGCGTGGAAGGAACCTTTGCATTAAATCTTCAAGATTTTCACTCAGAACTGTGATTCTACAGTATTAAATTCTGTTCACAGAACCCCCAGCACCCAGAGTTATCCCTTTCTGATTTTTAGTGTCCTGTGTTATATGGAAGCCAGGCTAGGTTCTAGCCACTTCTGTCCAAGGAGACTTCTTGATCCTTTCCTTTTGTTTCCTGTTATAACTCTTCTTTAAAAAGAGAGTAAGCCATTTCTCTGTTCAGCAGCCTTTTGAATTGTATAGGTCAAAATTAAAAGCATTTTGGAGCTTAGAATAGACTAGTTTCTGGCCTGGATCACCACAAGCCACAGAAGTAGCATAGCAGCCTGGGCTACCACAAGCCAATAGTCTCCTGAAAAACAGATCGTTGCAGTTTGTGGAATGGCTGGGTGGGTGAGCTCTCCCCAAAATGGGCAGTGGAGGCATCCCCACTCCACTCAGTCCATGAGGTGCCAGTTAATAGGTGTCATCATACAATCCTAAATATGAGACATGAGAAAGTAAAGTGAGGTAGTTGCCATATTCCAGTCTCCAGTGTCTTTTTTGTTTTGGCGGGGGTTGGAGTGGTTTGCTGTAACACAAACAGGAGTGTCGAGCATGAAAGGAGGTGTGTTCAAGAGATGCTAGAGAAGCAGGAGAAGTTGACCTTACAGCCTTTAACCAGCCTGGTGGCCTTCCAGATGTGTTGGATAGCAGTTCTCAGTTCCCTCCAGCTACCAAGGCCGTGCGTATTAAAGTCAAGGGGAGGTGCCGTTTAAGTACATTTGGGAGGAATTGGATTGGGGAGTGCTAGCCCAGCCAGCTAGCTGTGGTGACAGAAGGGGTGTAAAACTATGGGTTCAATCTCATGCACATGTATTTGGGAGTAGGCGCAATTGAATTAATTAGGCCTGAGTATGTAAACATGCTTAGGATTCCACTGACATGTGACAGATGAATAAAAAGCAGACTAGATGAAGGATCAGAATAAACACCATTGTTCATTTCTTGACCAGATAGTCATGGCAGCTTTGCTTAAACAAAGGAATAACTGGACTTGGCCTATGAATTCAAGCGAGTGGGCAGGATTTTGTAGTTGTTGTTCCTGAGCAGCACATTTTGGTAGAGTCTTAGGCTCAGCAGTAGCAGCTTAAGTCGGTTGGCAAGGGGATGGTGGAAAGAGGGAACAGAGCCAAAGATAGAAGATAAGGAGCCTCATGAAGCCTTGTGGGCACAGTGTGCCTTTGGCAGAGGCCTAAGGCTTTCCCATTGCAAAGGAAAGGCAGTGTTTGCTGCTAGCAATAAAAGCTGCAAATATTGAAGAAGTTAACAAAGTTGATATTGGGTGGATTGTATTATGATGATGATGATTTTAGAGATTTCAGCTGCAGGGGGAAAGAAGAGCCCTCTTCAGTGAGTGGTCCCGTAGAGTGGTTTGAAGAGGTACTTTTTCCACTACAACCTCTATAATCTCTCAGCCAGGATTCTCGCCTGGACTGCTGGGAGCTGTGCCCCCCCACACACACAAGAAAAACTTTGCTAATTCTGGTCAAATCAAGAAACAGATCCCAATTCCAGGACTCAGCCAGGTTGTCTACTAGCATCTTTTCTGTTCTGCTAACTTGCCCTTCTCCTCCTTTTCTTTATCTTCTATAGAGGCATCCATGAACCTAGGAGCTGGCCCAAACCATTTTGCTACCTAATATGAAACACAAGATGGTACTCTCCTGTCCCATACTAGTACTGGATCTTTCTTAAAGACTGGTAATGGAAGATCATCTTCTACCACACTTGAGGCAGGAGAGTGTTTAGAGGGTAAACCACAGGTTATGTTGCATACACAGCTCTCCATGAAACAGGGAAAATGGGAGAGTTTAGGAGTTAAAGATGATAGAATGTTAGTGCTGTCCCCCCCCATTTACCGCCTGAGGCAGTTGCCTCACTCTGCACAATAAAAGGACCAACATTACACTAACCACTCCAATGAGAGAAGCAACTTTGGCAGCTGAATAAGGTAGCTAAGTGGAGAAAGTGAGGAGGAAAACAGTAATTATCATCTTGCATTGTTTATAAAAGTGCCTAAAATATACTGACGATTGTATAAAAATAAGTGTAAGCAGTCCCCACCTTCAAGTTCCAAGTTGGAAACAAATGAGACTAGCATACAAAGGACTTGGAAAGAAAAGAGAGAGTAATGTTCATGCTTTTACTTTCTCTTTGACATTGCAGTTGGAGAAAATACCACACCAATGTGTGTATGTTAAGAGTGCAAGAAATGACAAGCTTTTTCTCAGCTTCCAGTGAAAACTGTCATGTTGCCAGAAAATAAAGTTATAAAATGCAGCATGTGCAAAATGAGATACTTTCTCCCCTTGAGAATGGCATAGAGACAAAGCTAAATGGGCAGCTTTAAACTAACTGGATTCAAGTGAACAGGGCTTCTATACTTAGTACAGAACAGGATTTCAACAGGTGCAGCTTTTCTCAGTCTTGCCAGACTGCAACAGGACATCCCAGAGAAAGTATAGCCTTCAGATGTTGTTGGGCTGCGACTCTTACCATCCTTCCAGGAGTAGCTATGCTGGCTCAGATTGATAGGAGCTGCAGTCCAAAAACATCTGGAATACAACGTGTTCCTCATTTCTGCTGCAAACACTACAGATTCTACACCATTATCTACCTAACAGGATTTCTGTTCTCGTAAGATAGGTACCTATCTTAACAAGATTACCTTTTCTTCTTTTTTAAATTGAGTATATGTCCATCTTAATTCCTAAGATAGCTCCTCAGCTGCAGACAGAAGGGCCCAAATGAGCATGAGCTCAACAATACATTCCCTTCCTCTCTTTTCAGGCATTGTGACCTTCTGGAAACCCCAGGTGTGGGCAACCTACAGCCTAAGACTATATGCAGCCCTTGGCCCATTTTTTAAAAACTTTCTGTAAGTGGTCAGACCTCTGGTGAAAGTGATTTTTCCTTGTCCAGCAGCCTGCTGATCAGAGATGAAATTGAAAAATTAAAATGAGGTGTCGGAGGGAGAAGAGAAAAAGTAATCCCAGCCACCTTTAGTTCTGACCAAACCCAGCACTTCCATCAGCCTCACTCACTGATAGCATGAGACTTCTACCAGATTACCTTTTTGGACTATAGTTCCCAGAATCCCCCATGCAGCAAAGCTCACTAACATTAAGATCCAAACCTTGCAAAGATTCACATCTGTGCTTATTTTATTCCCTGGTTTCCTTGCAGGTATCAAAAAGAAGGAACACATTTACAGAATTAGCTTACTTCTTGTCTAGGATCTGTGACATAGTTGGCAAGAGACACGAGTCACTCCCCCTATCTTTGCAATTTTACAATGCATCTATTTTCTTTTCCCTACAGAAGTGTTCCCCAGTTGTATCACAGAGGTCCTGCATTAGCAGGGGTTGGGCTACATGACCCTTGGGGGTACCTTCCTGCTCAGATTCTTTCAAGCAAAGAGTGGCAAAAGCAGGGGTGAGGGGACCATGAAAACCATCAGGCCCGTCTGCTCCTCATAGCTTGTGAGGGGTTCTTCAGAGGCTATGTGCTCCTTCTCCCAAATGTTGAACCACAGTGATCATCTACTAGTGTTTCTAGTTAAAGGCAAACAAGCTCTTTTCAATACAGATGCCAGGCCATAACTTAGTGGTGGTACCTGTGCTCACATAAAGATTCTGCTTCCATCCTTGATAGCAGAGCTTCTAAAGAGCCTTGCCAGTGACTCCAGAAAACAAGGCTGGCTTTATCATTAGGGAAAGTGAGGCAGTTACTTCATGTGGCAGATGCTGGGGGCACCTGTGACAGTCCCCTAGCTGTTCCTCCCAACTTGTTCCCTCCAACATTTCATTGGAATACCGAACTATGTGTTTTCCACACAGATCAACTTGATCCCTTAAACAGTTGTGCTGACCTCAAGTGTGTTGGAGGAGCAGTATAAAAGTAAGATTCAGTTGGGAGTCTGGACAACTTCTTTATGTAGAATGAGGAATCCTTTCCCTCAGGAACCTACATGTCTTTGGTTATGACAGAAGTGGGGAACATGTGGATCTCCAGATTTGTGGACTCATAGAATCACAGAGTTAGAAGAGACCACACATCAAAGCATTCCCAACAAATGGCCATCCAGACTCTGCTTAAAAACCTCCAAAGAAGGAGACTCTACCACACTGCCAAGCAGCATATTTCACTGCTGGACAGCTCTGACCATCAGGAAGTTCTTCCTGAGGTTCAGGTAGAATCTCCTTTCCTGCAGCTTGAATCCATTGCTCCTTGTCCTAGACTCTGGAACAGCAGAAAACAAGCCCGCTTCCTCCTCAACATGACATCCCTTCAAATATTTAAACATGGTTGTCATGTCCCTTCTTCTGCAGACTAAACACCCCCAGCTCCCTAAGCCATTCCTCATAGGGCATGGCTTCCAAACCCTTCACCATTTTGGTTGCCGTACTATTGACACATTCCAGCTTGTTGATATCCTTCTTGAACTGAGGTGCCTAGAACTGGACACAGTATTCCAAATGAGGTCTAACTAATGCAGAATAGAGTGGTAACTCTATTCCAACTCCAACTCCCAGCATTCCCATTCACCTGGCTGAGTTGGGCTGACGGAAGTTAATGTTGTTAGAGTCCAGTGACATTGATGAAGGGACTACAGGTTCCCTGGACTTGTTCTCTATAGACTCCTTTTTTTTCAGAAGTACAGATCCCTGTGGCTTTCATATTCTTCAGAGTACAGAGTAGGGGCACTGGTTATTCAGAGAAAGGAGGAGGACTGTTCCAACTGTCCTGCTTCACTTCTGCTGCATTCATGGAAAGAATTCAGTCAACAGCAGTCCTAAATTCCAGCTGAAGTTGTTGAAACCTTTCATTTTCTGGGGGGGAGGGGGGTATGTGCCTTCAAGTCTCTGTTGACTTATGGCAACCCCATGAATTTCCTTCGGCAAGGAATACTCAAAGATGGTTTTCCCAGTTCCTTTATCTGAAATAGAGGCTACAGCACCTGGTATTTATTGGTGATCTCCCATACAAGTGCTAACCAGTGCTGACCCTGCTTAGCTTCCCAGAATTGGGATCTGTTGCCTTTAGGGTATTTAGGTGTAACTTTCCGTAAGGAGCAAACATAGCTAGGACTGGCAGTGGGGAGGTAGGAAAGAGACATGTGGGACTGGCAGAGAACACACAGTGACTCAGGTCCAGTCCTGTGGAGTCATTCTAGTTTGCCCTGGAAGCAGCTGTTTCCAAGATGGTTTTTAAGATAGAGAATAAACTCAGAGAAGGGTTTGGAAAGTTTCCTTTTTATAATACAAAACCCCAAATCCTCCAGCCAGCATAGCCAGTGACTGTGCTGGCTGGACAAGAGATGGGTTCTGGAAACTAGTGCAAAACTAAAGCAACTTTTGAAGGCTGTGACTGAGAAGATGGGAATGAAGATCTTGAGATCCTGAACAGAGCATCAGCACAGTCTCTGGCTGGAAAAAAAAAATCTGTTCAAGAGCATTTCTCAGAGCCAGTTCGCTGAAATGACATTTTGTACTGAAATCTGACCACACTTCAGATCTGTTGCTTTTTTGTCATTTCAAATGCTGAGCAAACCAGAAGTATATTTCTAAAAACTGCATATTGTTTGTATAGAGCAGGGATGGGCAGAGTACAGCCCTCCAGATACATTTGGACTACAGCTACTCTGAACCCCACCCAGCCTAAACAATGGTGAAGAATGCTGGGAGTTGCAGTCCAACAGCATCTAAAGAGCTGTACCTTGAACAACCCAGTATAGAGCTTCCACCACAGAAACACTGTCCATGTAGGAACTTTGTCATGTTCAAAACAGGTCAGTTTAGACACATGTGTTGCCTTTTCTGAATGGTTCTCTCCAGATGCTGGGGATTACAGCTCCGATCATCCTACATCATGCTGGCTGGAGCAAGTATAGCATCAGGAGGGTACCAGGTTGGGCAAGGGCTGCTATAGATCATCCTGGAGAGATCTTATTATGGTTAAACTGTAAGGCAATGTTCATTTTTCATGGGGATGTATTTTGATTTGTATAAGAGCTGCAGGAACCACAGACAGAACTACTCCTATGAAGGCAGAAGCAAAGGCAAAAAGTTCTGTAACCCTCCTCCTCATTTTCAGCTTTGCCTCTCCTTTAGTAGAGTTCTCTCCCTTTCCCTTCTTTCAGCTGCTCCCTTCCTTGAACTTTGTCTGAGATCATGTATGGCTTGGGGCAAGAAAAAGAGGTGTAAAAAAGAGGGGAATAGAGATCAAGAGCTACACTGGAAGCTAGATTGGAAACTCTTCCAGGACGTATTGTCCTGGTTTGACTCTCATTGGTTTAACACTACTGCAGGACATATCATTGTAGAACATCAGTCTGGTATAGTGGTTAGAGTACTGGACTGAGGGTTTGGCCAATTCAGGTTCTGCTTCCCACTGAAGACTCACTGGTTGACTTTAGGCCATTCACTCTTTCTCAGCCTGACCTATCTATCTTCTTGAGCTTGTTGGAGGAAAAGCAGGATATAGGTGTAACTAATAATTAGTTGGAAGAGCCATTCTGGTGTAGTAGTTTAAGCATTGTACTATGACCCTGGAGACGAGGGTTTGATTCCCTGCTCAGCCATGGAAACCCACTGGGTGATCCTGGGTGCATCACACACTCTCAGCCCCGGAACACCCCATGCTTTAGGGTTGCCATAAGTCGGAAGATGAGTTGAAGGCACACAACAGCAACAACAATTATTTGTGCAGGTACAGAGAAATAAAATGAATAGAGTAGATTAAAATTACAAGAATTAAACATTAGGAAGAACTCCATGATGGTAAAAGCTGCTTGACGAGGAACAGGCTGTCTCAGAAATTGGTGGGCTTGCCTTCACCAGACATTTTTGAACAAAGATTGGGTGGCCATCTGTCACGGGTTCTTTAGCTGTGGATTCCTACACTGCTAGATAGTTTCTAGTTGTATGAATTTGGACAGATCTCTTTGCCATCATATTGTCTCCCCTTCCATCTGATCCCTAGCAGAGAGGGAAAGTGGGAGAAAGTAATTTCTGGCTACCACATGGAAGGGATTTTCTTTTCTCCAGAGTGCAGCTGGCAAAAGTCACTTTGGGGACTTTATGACTCTCAGACAAACACCTCCAACCAGTACAACAAAGCAGAATTGGTGGCTGGGGGATTTGGGGAGATGCAGTCCAAAAGTGCAGTCCAAGCTCTGCTCCAGAGGTGGATCACCAATAGCTTTCTATCAAATACAAATCAGATTAACATCTATAATACACCAGAAATCCTCATGCTTATCTCTGCACATGGTGGAGGGGACCCAAGATGAAGCATTCTGTGTATGTGCCCTCAAGTTGCCTGTTGACTTATGGCAACTCCATGATTTTCATAGGGTTTTCTTTGCCAGTCTACACTCAGAGGTGGTTTTACCTGTTCCTCCCTCTGAAATATAGCCTACAACACTTGACATTTGTTGGGGGTCTCCCATACAAATTCTAACCAGAGTGGAACCTACTTAACTTCCAAGAACAGACAGAATCTTGTGTCTCTAGGGTATTTAGGCTCTCTCAAGATGAAGGGTTATCTAAGGCAATTTGTAGCTTTGGCTGCACTTTAGGTAAGGCATCCATTGTGCTTTTTCCTACAGGTTGGCAACAAACAGTATGTGGTAACTATCTCACCTTTGAAGTCTCAGTAGCTTTCAGACTGCCTTAGTTTGGAAGCCTCATATTTTCTCCCCTGTCTGTCTTTTGCAGCGTGTCTTACAGCAGGAATTCAGGATCAAGGCGTTTGACCTGAGTTTCCTACTCTGGCTCTTGTGACCTGCTGCCCCATCTGTTAGCCAGCTCCCACACGTGGGAGGTAGAACAAGAGAGAGGGAAAGAAAGAGAGAGAGGGACGGGCGGAAGAAGAGTCAGTGGGATTAACATTAATCTCCAGCTTTATTCACTTCCAGCCAGACAAGAACAGCTACCGGTTTAGCAACAGACTCCTTGGTCACTCCTTTAACCTCTGCCCAGAAGGGAGACTGGAATTCTCATCTACACTCATCCTTTCTGCTTTTCTGGGAGGCCAGACAGGCAGGAAACAAATCGGCTTGGTGGCTTCATGAAAGCTGCAGAGAGGAACTACCAAGGAGCATCAGAGAGACAGATGAAAATTAGAGGCCCACTCTCTGCAGGAAACCCAGAAGTTCCTTGACAGGTCAGTCTTGATTATTTTAGTAGCCCAGAAGATCAAGGGGCTGAAGAGAAAGACCAGCAATGAGGGGATCCTGGAGCACAACCACTCACTGAGATACATACACACAGAGAGACAAATCCAGAGTGGAGTCCTCCACTTCAGAAGGACATATTGTGAAATTTCTGAGACGGGTTTCTGCAAAAGAGCCAGGAGATGAGTCTCGGAAAGCTACCAGTGATAGGTTGGGTGTCAGGCTCCCACAGCAAGCGCCGCTTCAAAACAGAGCTGACGCCTGACATGATCAGCCCACCTTTGGGGGACTTCCGCCACACCATGCATGTGGGTCGTGGTGGGGATGCCTTTGGGGACACTTCCTTCCTGAGGAACCACGGCGGTGAAGATGCCAAGCCCAACAACTTCTTTGCTCGGACACTGCGACACGTGCGGAGGAGTCCACTAAGGAACAGGGGAAGCCGAAACAAGGATGAGGCCTCTCCGATGCCTCCTGCCATCTCGCCCATCATCAAGAATGCTGTGTCATTGCCGCAGCTCAATGAGGGGAGCTACCAGAGTGATGGTCTTGGAATAAAGTTTGCCTTCAAGAGCACCCCCAACAGCTTTTCTGACTATGGTAAGTGACTCCCAGGCATGCTGATTTGGGCTGAATGGGGTTATCTTGCTTCAGGCTTTTGCTGGGATCTAGTTTTTGTGGGTTGAAACACTCACAGAGAGGCATCTACAATTACCTCTTTCTGTATATTTAAGACTGACAAGGGCTGTCAATATTTAAAGGTATCACTCTGAGCTTGACCTCCTCCAATCATTAGCTGCATTAATTTTGAGGATTAATGCACCACTAATTCCTTTTTCTTGATATTCACATATTTTACTTATATGACACAGCCCTACAGCCCATTATGCTACCAAATTGGTACTTTAAGGTAGGAGGTCACTGCAGTGTCCTGGTAAACCAAGGGTGGGGTGAAAGTAATGCTGGATCTCTAGCCTCTAGAGCTCTGGAAGATTTGCAGTAGGTCAGCAAGGATTTCTGATTCCTGGGTCATCTGACAATAACAAAGGCCAGCCGCAACAAAGTCACTCCCCTCTCAAGATCGTTTATGTTGCTGAAATGAGAAAGGGGAGGGGTAACCAGGAGTAGATTTTTGTGGGGAAGGATTGTGAGCTCAGTTCAGTCTTGACGTTCAAAACAAATCCCCAGGCTCAGAATTCTTTCATTGTCCTTTGCACCAGGCACTGGTTTGTGGGTCATGGGATTCTAGTATTTAAAAATAAAAGGCAATCCCACAAGTCTAAAATCTGCCCACACCCTTGCCATAACCCATGTCAAATGACAGGCTGGCAGTTATTCCAAATATGAGTGTGGAAGTGCTTAAGTCTAAAAGTCTTTTAAGAGATGGAAACAAAATACTGCATAGAATGGAGCTCTCCAGGAGAGCCAGTATGGTGTAGTGATTTGAGCATTGGCAGACCAGGGTTAAATCCCTGCTTAGCTAAAAAAAGTCCACTGGCTGACCTTGGGCAAGTCACACTCTCTCTGCCACAGAGGAAGGCAATTGCAAATGCCTTCTGAACAAATCTTGCATAGAAACCTTTATGTTAGGTTTGCCTTAGGTTTGTCATAAGTTGGAAATGACTTGAAAGCACACAGAAAAAGCAGTGGAACTCTCTGGGGCTCTCAGATGCACAGCCTGGGAGTTTTTTAAGACTGTAAATCCCAGAATCTTCCAGCTAGCATTGTATTGGCAATGCTAACTGGAGGATTCTGGGAGTTGTAGTCCAAGTAAAGTACCTTCTGCAGTCTCTGCTCTGATGTCCTTTCTTTGCCTCTCAGCCAAGTGGTAGTGAAACATTTAAGGACACTCTGTGGATCACATCCACTTCTTTGTGATTGCTCTTCCAATAGCCTTTCTCTGGTTTACAACCAAGTGATATTTCTGCCAAGGCATACAATTCCAAAATGCACTTGGCATTCTCCTGCCACTCTATAAAAAGAGGGAAAAAAGAGGTCAGAAATAGCTACATCCATTTTCTGGTCTACCCAGTTCTCCACAGAGACTTTGAAAGACTGGTAATGGGAATCATGGTTTTAAAAGGCAGAGAAAGGGAGAGAAAGGGGCAAGGTAAATCTTCCATTGCAAAATACATTTGCTGTTGGTGAGTACAACGGGGCTGAAGAAAGTCTTGCAGACATTCCAGAAACAACTAATAGTGCCAGAGATGTCTTCTCTTCTGCAGATTAAGCATGGGGTCAGTGTGTCATATAGGGTCTCATGTATGACACTTACAGGTTCTCTTTGATTACATGGGATATATCCAGTACCCTAGCTTGGCTAGTTGCTTATTAAGTTTTCCTCTTATCTGTTGCCTAATTGTTTGCTTTAGAACAAAGCGCTGCCATTTGTTGTTCTACACTGGAGTTTCTTAAACCATATTACTGGCAAAAAAGCAAGATAAACTTTGCAAGAGGTGGAAATGAGAGCAAAACAAAGAACATCAAGATGAGCTTTGCCAAAGTTCTGAGCAAATGAGATAAAATTAATGTTCAAAATCAGAGCCTAACAAAGAATGGGGGGAACATAATAAGCCTGCTGCTTAACTTTTCATCAGGATAGGCTGAGTGAAGTTCTCCAGGTAATGTTGGACTGCAGCTCCAAGCATTCCTTACCACTGGCTCTGCCATCTCGGGTTGTTGGGAGCTGTTGTCCAGTAGCATTTAGAGAACCATCTTTTCCCTATCCTTGCTTTACATACTGGTGGTATGCTCTGTCCCACCTAGCCCTCCTCAGCTTGAACACTGAATACAAATGAAGAGAGAGGAGGGTCATACTGCTGCTATGATGTCCCCCATCTCCCTGTTCACCATAACGTGGGGAGGAGCCTACAGGTATGCAAAGATAGGGCCCAGGAAGGGAGAAGGTTCTTTGGTTCACATACTGATATAAGCACATAGTTTTTGTCTCTCCAAAGCCTTTTCACATTATTCTGAATGCAAGTAGAGACTGGGAAGAACAGCAGTGGGTGTGATCACACTCCTTCTATCAGTGCTCATTGTTTGTGCAGAGGGCCCTCGTGTGTTTGCTTCTACAAGGCATGTTATTTGAATAAAGATCTCAGACAAGATGTCTTGTTTGTTACTAATCAATACAAGAGTGGGGAATTGGAAATCCTCCAGATGTTGTTGGACTGCAGTTCCCATTATCCCTCACTTCTGGCAGTGTTGGCTAAGGCTGCTTGGAGCTGCGGGAACATCTGGAGGACTACATGTCCCCCTATCTTGTAATCCACTCTGGGAGACTTTAGCTCTGAGAAATATAGTAATATGACTTAAATATAGACTGGACTGGATCCAGATGTACCCAGCATGCTTAGGGTAGGCCCTCCGTATTGTTGTTCTGACAGCAGGCAAAGATCCTTCCATTTACACAGCCCTTCAGCAACTACCTGTTGTCAGAAATTTTTAAACTTTTGTGTTGAACTTCTTCGCATTTTATTTCATCGTTATTATTAGTGCATTTTAAAATAAGTCAGCATTCACAAGGATTAGAAAGGCAGGACTCTCGCAAAGTGGAAAAATCACAAATATCAAAATGTATGAGTGTCTCTGTGGGAGGGGGAGCGAGCCATGGTGGAGAGAAGGGGCACCAAAGGTCCAGATCAGGTCAGGGAAAGGGGGCCGGTCAGCATGGTGTGCCTGTACTTCTTCTCTCGTTCATCTCTTTCCTTGTGTGTGGAGGGGCAACAAGAGAGTGTTTGTGGTGCTGAGAAGTTGGGTGGGAATCTGCTCTTAGCTGGCCAGGGCAGCACCTGATGGAGGAAGAGGAGGAGGCCCAGAGGCAGGTTTTTAACAGCCTGATTGGAGCTGCCAAGAGGGAAGGTTCCCCTGGAAAAGAAGCACTTGAGGTGGGGGGGAGGATTGGAGAAAGTTGCAGGTAATCAAATCTGTGAATGTTAAACCCAGAAATGTATGGTTTTGACAGTATAATTTCACTTTTATTTTACTGTGTATAATTTGCTGTGTTTTTTCTTGGAAACCTTTTGTTTACTTTTTTTAATTTATATCCTCCTTTTCTCTGTCTACAAGGGAACCAAGGTGGCTTATGAAATATGTTGGGAGCTGCCTTGCATCCCAGTTCTGGGAGAAGGGCAGAGATATAAATCTAAGAAGTAAACAAGCAGGATAACCAAATCTGGATCCAGCTCAGAATGTATGACCCAAAGCAGCCCAGATGTTATGGCCATTTCTTTCTGGATGAATTAAGTGCTGGAAAGTGCAGCAGGAAAAGAGTTATAGGACTGAACAGGAAGCCTAACGGTACAATCCTAGGCATACTGGCCACAGCCAGACTTATTTTTGAGGTTTAAAAGAATATATATATCCAGTAGGATAAGATGGTGAATCTATCTACTGGTTTGTCAGTGTTGGTAGCTATGCATGCATGTATAAAGTGAAATTTAATAATGAGGAGCAGTTTTTCCAGAAATATTAGAAATCTCTGTTTGTGCAGAGCTGAGATGTATGTTTTGGGTACCGAATGCCAAAAAAGCAGCTGTTGGGAAAGAGGATTGTTTTTACTGCTGAAGGAATGTCCAGCGTGTTTGTTAGAGTGGGAAGAAGGAGAGGGGATGTGGGTGTGACATGGGGGAAAGGGTGATAGTAATGGGGGTACTAAAGCAAAAGGATGTAAATGGGGATGTGGGAAACCAACCTACTGCAATGTATACGGCTAAACCTAGCTACCAGTTGAATATATTGCTTGATCCTCCTCAAGTGGGGAGCCAAGACTCTCCTCTGTTCATCCCATAATCAGCAGAACAGGAAAGTCCAGGCCAGGGCCAACTCAGAACAATATCTGGTCTGAGGCAGTGATGGCAACACCACTAGCTTTCGGTTCCGTGTATTAAACTTAAAGTCGAATCTTGCTTCAGTATTTCTGACAGCATAGATGTGCCCTCCAACGCACTGGAGGGCAGCAAGCTAGTTTAGTGGGTGCAGAGAAAGCCCAGACAAAGGTGGCTCAGTAGGAATGCCTAGGGGGGTTGCCACTGTTGCTCCACCCCAGTATCTGCTGAAGCAGCTGCCTCATTCTGCCTGGTTGGTGGGGTCAGCCAAAATTCTGATTCAGGCTCCAAATTCTGGGGAGCATTCTGGCTTTCATCGCACAGAGGCTGCTTTCTTTACTACCTACAGAGCCTGCATCTGCAGTGTAAAATGTCCACACTGCAGCATTTGCAGTGGGGTGGGGGACTAGGAGGGAGGTGAATAAGGGCTTCTGTTCTGAGCTCCTGTTGCTGCAAAAGTCTCCCTTCCCCAGCTGGGAAGCCTGTTTAGCCTTGCCAGCCTCTTCTCTGACTGGCTGCAAGACAGATATGTGGCAATACTGCCCTCTATTGAGCATTGTGAGTCATGCAGCTGTTGCGCTAGACACAATTCAACCCCTCCCCTGTGCTTTATAAAATTCCTTATCATCTTAGCTTGCCCCTCCTTCCTGCTACCCCCAGGTGGATTCCAGCATCATGAGTTAAGCCTAGAAGAAGATAAGGTTGACCATTCTTTTAAATATAAACCTAGTTCCTCATTCTATCAGTTTCGTTCAGTCAGTATTGCAATGTAATCGAGCCTGCAATCCCATCGCTCACTACGTATTTGCAGCGTAACCAACCCTGTTATTTCATTGTTCAGTCCGAGTGTCTCCAGTGCATAATTCATTCCATTCTTAGCATAATAACCTTGGCAAAAAAAAAAATGCAGGAATGTCAGAGGCACAGCTGGTTAAGGTTGCCTTCCCCAACATTTTACTCATAGATGGGTTGGAAGGCAATTCCCATCATTCTTGGACAGCATGACAATAGCTGTTTGGGAGGATTTTCAGAGAGACTGTTAGCTAAGGCAGCATCCCCCAAGCTGGAGCTTCAGAATGAGTTGCACTGCATCTTCTGTCATTCACGTGCTGGGTGGGAATTACGAGAGTTGGATTCCAACCCACCTAGAGGGCATCAGCCTGTGAAACACTGACCTAAAGTGATTAAGATTTGCATGAAGGTATTCTTAAATCAGTGATTTCCAAACTACAAGCAAATGATTCCCCTAAAATAATGAAATAATCCTTTTGGTTCATCCATCATTTGCTGCCTATGAAGCAAGCAAGCAGTATCAACCACCTTCCTTCTGCCAGTTTATGGATAGCGACATCATGCTATTAGATAGAATAAGGAGGGCACACAGGAATTCCCTGATTTGGTTTGTGCCACAGCTGACAGATGTGGGAGAATTTAACAAGCATTCTCATTGTTGGAGAATCATGGTGGCCCATCCTTCTTGGACAAAGCAGGAGGTAGGATGTCAGGAAAGAGGGTTTATGAACTAGGCTGTTGGACAGATCCAAGGGATGCCAGACTAATTTCATGGGAGCTGAGTGAGGAAATGTATATTGTGTGTGTGGCCCCCAATCTTGTTTATTGAGTGTTTCAGGAGCCTAGATTCAGTTTCCACAAAAGGAGATCACCAGAGACTTATGTATAGAGTTTATTTCTACAGAACGTAAGGGTTCATACCATTAGATGTTTAGGGCAGGGACAGGGAATATGTGGCCTCCATAGATTGTTGAACTATAACTCCCAATATCAACTCCCAGCAGCCTGCGTAGGGCTGCTGGGAGTTGCAGTCTAACAAGATCTTCAGGGTCGCACATTCCCCACTTCTGGTTTAGGAGTAACTGCAGTCCTATATAATTTCCTGCAGAGAGCAAAGCTAGCTCACTGGATCCTTTTCATATCCATTTCCAGCACAAGCTGTTACACATGGAGACCTCACGCATTGCTTCCATTTTTTTTATTTGCAGGAAGAAAATATGAATAAGATGAGTCATCTCTGCCCATTACAGATGCTTTCTTGGGTCAGCAAAGCTCCCATTGAAGCACATCAGCAGAACATTACAGGCCATTAGCTGGCAGGTTCTAAGAGGAATCACCTCTGTGGATAGTTCTAAATTAATACAGATAGATACAGATAGTTCTAAATTAATGAAACCTTTATCAAGAATCAGATAATTGGGAGAGGTCCTAGGATATAACCTGGACTACCCCATAGTGTTATTCTTCTGAGTCTGGAGTACAGTATGCCTCTAGTGTTAATTTGGAGGGAGGAGCACATAGGAATTACCAATGTTAAGCTTTGTTGTTAAGTGTTATTCACAAAAAGATGGGAAAGACAGGCAAAGGATGCAGTACACCATGATCACACTGAGACTGTGCACGTTTTCCCTACTGCATTTGGTACTCATACTGTTGGAGGAAGATGGATACTGGGTTAGCTCAGGGAAGAAAAATTTGCTCACAGCACTGAGAGCTGCTCATTGAAAATTGCTCATAAGCCACTGAGCTGTGGCTGATTTGCATATTTTAGTTGCATGCCATTAACATAACGTGCATGAGCATGGCAAATGTGAATCCACATTAGCTTGACATAATGCACTCAATCTAAAATAGTTTCATCAGGAAATTGCTATCCTCTGATGCAGAGAAATCTTGACCAAGCATTTGGGAAATTTTGAGATCTTGCAGGAGAAATTGGATCAGTTGTCAAGTATAACCAATTTGTTTTTCACTGTTTGCTTGTTTACCATTTTGCTATTGCATCTATAAACATCTCTCCAGTCATGAGGTTGTAAGGTTTGAAATAATTGTCCCCATGCCATGGAAGAAATTCCTCTAATGTTCGTTCTTTGAAGAAGCCGATAGCAAAACAGTATAACTAAGCAGAAAGTAATTATGAAGAAGACTTCCTTCCTTTCTTGTAATGCTAGATTTCAAGATTATCTATTCAAATACTTTTTTAAAAATATTTTTATTAAAGAATTTTCAATACAAACAGAGAAACAAAGAAAAAAACAGAAAAGAAAAAAATGAAACAAGCAACAGAGAGGGAAACAAGATAAACAAATAACACTGACTTCTGACTTTCCTGACAATGGCTATACATTCTACTATATAAGATAACTTCTCCTGTAACTTACTATTCATACACTTCTTCAGGTTAGTCAGAACTAATAATTAACAAAACCTACGGCTGACACGTTACTTTCACTATTCTGTTAAAATACAATCAAAGATTCCCAGTCTTTCAAAAATGACCCCAATGATTTTTCTCTAATCAATGTCAGTTTCAGCTAAATCAATCAGCTTCAGCAACCAATCCTCATTTGTTGGAAGTACAGTACTTCTCCATGACTGTGCATAAGATAATCTTGCTGCTGTGATCATATATCACAGTAATTTTCCATATCTCTTCTCCATGTAGTCACCTAAGAGTTCCAGTAATTACAGTTCAGGTTTCAAATTGCATACTAACCTTCAAAATCTTCTATATCAGGCTATGTATTTGTCTCCAAAATTCTTTAGCCTCCTCACAAGTGCATGACATATGATAAAATGTCCCAACTTGTTTCTCACATTTCAAACATATATTAGAAAGCCCCTTTATGTATTTTGGCCAATTTTTCTGGAATCAAATACCAATTGTACATTATTTTATAAAAATTATCCTGGAGAACATAACAAAGTAAATTTAAGTCCCTTTGACCACATTTCCCTCCATTGTTCTATCTCTATATTATATCCCAAATTCTGGGCCCACTTTTTAATACAATTTTTAACTTGTTCCTCTTCCAGCTCAATTTTTAACTAAAGTTTATAATCTTAACAATCAAATGTTCATCACCCATACATAGTTGCACCTCAAATTCAGATTTTATTCTTTTTATAACCATACCTTTTCTTATCCATTTTAAATCTTTCAAATATTTGTCTATAAAAATACCATTGAAAACTGTAACCTTCTGTCAGTAATTCTTAATTTGACTTAATTCTATATTGGTCTTGATCAAATTCCAAAAGATCCTGATAAGTTACCCGCTTATCCTTTGCTATTGCTTCCTTCATATAAGGGGCCTCTTGCATTGAGACCCACAAAGACATTTTAGGGTATAACCTTGGTTAGTATCTTCTCTATATTTTTAATAAGGCACATCTTACAAAATGATTATTAAAATCGGCATTCCCTTTACTTTATCACACCATAAATAACCATGCTACCCAAAACCTCAGTTCATGCCTCTTTAAATTCAATAATCTTTTATTTGTCAACACAATCCAATCTTTCAACCAAACTAAGATGCATGCAGAAAAATACAATTTCAAATCAGATAGTGCTAGTCCCCCTCTTTGCTTTGCATCTTATAAAACTTTATATTTAACTCCCAGTTTCTCCCCTTGTTATATGAATTTTAATAATTCTCTCTGCCATTATTTAAATATCACATCTCATCCGTCAAAACTGATATTGTCTGAAGCAGAAAGAACATTATATAGCAGTAGCTGCTAATTTGAATAGTTTGAAAGTTTATTGGGCAAATTTATGAAAGACAAAGATATTGGTATCTGCTAGTCATGATGGCTAAAGGAAATTTCTCCAGTACCAGAGGTGGTATGCTTTTGTATAGCAGTTGCTCAGAAACATTAGTGGGAGGGTAGTATTTCATTCATGTCCTCCTCATTGGTTCCATAGGTGACTGGTTGACCTCTGTGTGAACAGAATAGTGGAGTAGAAAGACCTTTGATCTCATCCAGCATGGCTCTTCTGATATTCTTAACCCCACAGGCATTCAAATATCCATTTCTCCAATGATTCCACTGTATATAGTTTGTGAAGTCAAATAGGCGATCTTTCATGTTGAAAATGTTGATGTTGAAAAATTAGGATGTGGAAAGAGAGAGAACTGTACTCCCCTGTGCAAAAGTTTTTTTTTAAATGTCAAAATCAGAAAAGTTCGTGCTTATTCTCAATTGAGCCCAGCTTAGTGTGGCTATATGAAGGCAAAGCTCAAAAGGAATAAAGTAAAGCCATGTGTTTCTATCAGATTCTTAAGACACCCAGATCTGAGGAAATTTTGTTTCTCAGGATTCTCCTACTGAGAAAGGATAAACACAGAGTAACTTTACTGATTCTTGGGACAGATAAAGGCTAACACTAATCCATTCACATGATCTCCATCATAGAAACATAGGCAGATGCTCAAGCTCTGACTGGTACAGGCAAAGTGCATCCCTCCAGGTGGCACAGTGGTTAAATGCCGGTACTGCAGCCACAATGTTGTGAGTTCGATCCTGCAGGACTCCAGGTTGACTCAGCCTTCCATCCTTCCGTAGGTCAGTAAAATGAGTACCCAGCTTGTTGGAGGCAATTAGCTAAACACATTAAAAAGCGCTTTGGGAGTGCACTAATAAGCAGTATAGAAATGTAACTGTTATTGCTATAACTGCTATTGCTCCAGCTGTTGTTTGATGAGAAATCCCAGTCTTCCTCCCTATTAGCTCTGCTTTGTTCTTGTTGTGTGCCTTCAAGTCATTTCTGACTTACAGTGGCCCTCAGGCGAATCTATCACAGGGTTTTCTAGGGCTGAGAGTGTGTGATGCATCCAACATTAGTGGGTTTCCATAGCTGAGCAGGGAACTGAACCGTGGTTTCCAGAGTCACAGTCTGACACTCAAAGCGCTATACCTTGCTGGTTCTTGTTAGTTCTGCTACCTCGGGCTAATGGAAGACACAGCCCAGAAGGGTTACACTTTCCCCACTGCCTCTCCTGTGTTCTTACGGTCACCTAGGTGGGTTGGTTCTCCCACAGTGACATGTACTTTTCACTCACTGTTGGTTTTATTGCCTTTTCAGGATTGGAATCTGGATTCTGCACCATCCCCCGTGTCCCTCGCTCAGAGAAGACTCAGGAGAGCTCCCACCTTGCTGAATCAGCGCTGACGCGTTCAGATTCCCTGCTGTCTTTCCGCCTTGACCTTGGCCCCTCCCTCATGAGTGAACTCCTCCATGTCATCAGTTCCACAGGTGACAGCAGCCAGACCAACAGGGAGGATGAGGAAAGAGAGGGAAGCCAAACATCAGCCAGCAGTGACGCTATTTCGCCTCTTCCCCTGAAGAGCACCTGGGCGGAGGACTCTGTGTCATGGCAATCAGGGTCTCTGCATGCTAACTGCGAAGAAAGCAGAGTTGGATCAAGTTTATGGGGTCAGTCTGGAGCCAGTTCACCATTGGGCCATTCTGTGTGTACCAATGGAGATTCTCAAGCCATAGAGCTTTCTCGGGAAGGATCACCCTGTTCTAGAGGAAAGATCCTGAGCTCTGAACTGGGAGCTATGCCAAAAGAGACCACTTTGCAGGAACGCCAGAATAACTGCAACATGGAAGCAAGAGAATTCAACCAGGCGGCACAGGTTCTAGCTAGCCATTATGGCATAGGCAGCACATACCAGGTTGGCCAACAAAAGCAAGAAGAATCAAGGAACCAAGCCTCATGGGAAAGCCCTGATGCCAGCACATGGCGCTTCAAGGGAGGGGTAGCAGAGTGGCCGGAGCACAAAGCTGGGTGGCACCAGAGGGAAGAGGAGGAGGAAGAGGAGGAGGAGGAGGAGGAGGAGGAGGAGGAGGAGGAGGAGTTCTACAGAGATAGGGCAACTGTTGCTAGAGAGGAGCGTAGTGGTTCCTTTGAATATGTTGATGAGGAAGAAGAAGATGAAGTTAAGGTCTGAAAAAACATATATGCTCTTGTGTAATCACCTATCAAACTCTCAGCAGATGTCAATGTTAAAGGGAACAGTGCAGCTGGCAAGCTGAAATTCTGATGGGTGTGTAAACTTGAGAGAGTTCACCTTCTTTGGAAATGGTCAAGATGGCAGTAGGCAGGTGAAGAAGGGAGTTATTTTCTCCCTTTTGCTCTCCTCCACCCCTTCCTGTGTTGGGAGTTTAAAGAACCAGCTGGAAGAAAAAGAGATCCATACAAAGCAGGCATCCAGGGCTCTGGAGGCTCTTTTAAATACAGCCAGCTCTTAACAAATTCACTTCCCCCTTCACCCCCATTGGTTGACTGATACTGCCACTGCAGGTAATGCCATGATGAACCCCCCATTCTCTAAAAAGCCAGTGAAAGTGCCCACCTCTCTGTCAAACAATTCTAGAAAGCAAAGGACTATTTTTAATTTTCTTTATTTTAAGGGTAAAGCTGTAGTATAGGGGGAAAAGGAAAAGCCATTGAACTATGGGAGGTTTATCTCACCCCTAAAGTGACATTATTCCACCAGCTGTCAGGACATAATTCTGCCTTCTGCTTGATGTTCAGATCAGTAGGGCCATTCTTTCAGTCAGATATCCTCTCTCCAAATGGTGCGAAGTGTCTTCAGTCCTGGAAATTCAATCCTGCTCAGTTCCAGGGGAGTCTGTTTGAGTCACCTGGAGACTGTTCTGGGAAGACTATTTGCAAGTAATATCCCAATGGCCTGTCTTACAAGCATTTTTTTGCCCTAACACACATATGGGTGACCTGCATGGGCTCTCAGGGGGTTTCCATGTGGTTCACACCAGTGCCCAAACCGCTGCTGATTTGACCACTGCCAGGAAATTTAAGCCCATCTGCCACTTGGGTTGTGGGCTGTATGAAATATAAGCATAAGAAGGAAAAAAGAATGTGGAGTTTACCCTCCCTGTGTGCCAACTTCTTTGTTATAAATACACTCAGCTTGCCAAAAATGATCTAAATAGGAAGACTAGCACTTGGAGAGAATCAGCAACACTTGCTTCCCCCTCCCCAGAATTTGAAAATGTTACTAGCCTCAGCCATGATGGAAATTGTAGTACAACTCTGTCCCTCCCCTTCAGGCAGCTTACTGATCCACTGCAGCTGGGGAGTGGGTATACATGTTAAGAGATCTCAGTGAAGAGACAGATGAAGTTTAAACCTATCTATGCCCCTGCACAGGGGGAGGGGAGGGCATTTGTCTGTGTAGATGTAGCACCTGACTCATTGCCCATTGCCACATGTGGTCCTTGGAGAGAAAAGTGTTGCCCATCTTCTGTTCTAAAGGATATTGGTCATTCAGACTATACAGTGAGATGCTGTAGACTTTATTTCAAAGGAAGAAACTGGCAAAACCACCTCTAAGTATTCTTTGCCTAAGAAAACCCTATGAAATTCATGGGGTCACCATAAGTCAACAGACAACTTGACGGCATAGACATACATATGCAGTCCTGACAGGAGGCCAGGTCTCCTTAGGTTTTACCCTAATGGAGGGAAAGGGAGAAACTTCATTTGAAAATGCCTCTGTGTAAAATGTGCTCCTACAACAGGAATGTTCAAACAATCTGGACAGTGAGGAGGCCCAGGTCATCCCATGTCTTTGAGATAGTCAAATGACTGTTGTCAGTTTTCACACAGAGGGTGCTTTCAAAGAAACACTGTGTGCAACATGAGGTGGATAAGGTCTGAATCACCACATTACACACATTTTGAAGAGGCCTTCAGACAGAGAAAGGATTGGTGCGGCTGGGCAATCATGTTCTCCTAGCACAGCAAAAACATGAGAATCAGGCTCCTCATCCAGCTTCCTTCCCACCACCCCCTGCCCCCGCATATTTTAGGAGATACTCATACATAGCCTTCTTCTAACCTCCTGTCTGCATTTTTCTGTGATCAAGTCATTCTGCTCTCAAGAAACTATTTATACAAGAAACAAAAGGGATGAGGTGGAAGCCAGACAGCCAACTCTTGATATTCAGAGGACATGCCAGGCATAAGGAAGAAGTCATGTCACAGCATCTAGTATGGCTGCCAGTAAGAATCAGAGTGCATCACACAGTGTGATCGATCCATAGAAATCAAGTTTAGAAGGGCCAGAAGTATGCATTTTGTCCTCCTCTGTCACACAGTTACTGCAAAATAGTTCCTTAAAGTTTATTCACTTGGGGCATTGTGTCTTGCTCAGTGTGACCAAAGCAACCTCTTTCTGCTGTGGAGTAAAGGTTATGAGTTCTTCCCAGTGTTTGCTGGAGGATGCAGGGAATATAAAACAAAGGATTCTCCTGTGTTCTAAAATGACAGATACACAGAACATAGAAAAAAATCCTTTCATTTGGACAGCAGCTTTCCCAGTTCTTATGACTAACAATCATGCTAGATGTGGATTCTGGGAGTTTTTGTCTAAAAAAAGGATTTTCCCCCAGATCTGTACATAATCTCCAGGGGCTTTTCTCCCCACTGTTCTGTCCAGCAGGGTGCAATATGTATAACTTTCAAGTTATTGCCAGCTGTGTTCACAAATGTTAATGAGTAAAGAACACAGTCTCCCACATGCATACATACATATTTATATTGACAGGCTCAGAAAGTAGCTTCCCTACTTCCCTCTCCTTCCTGGTGTCTGCTCATGTGGGCTATTGGATCACAGTGCTTCAAGTGTCCCCACATTGGATGCTTCTTGGCACTTCAGTCTTTCTGGAAAGAGCCAGTTCTCCCCAAAGCTCACACAGAGAGGTTTTTGTGACAAAGCAGAGATTGTTGGTGGGTGAGGTCACAGAGTTGTTCCTCACAGCACTCTGATTGTTCACGAGCTGGCAGCGGCTGGAGCACACTAGTTGCTACCAGTGAGATCTATGTGGCAGGAGTGGGAAGAGGAAACTAGGAAATAACAGGGGGAATATAATAAAGACGCACTATGGGGGAAGGCCTAGCCATCTGCTGTTTTCTATGTCTTGGGTTATTATAACTCACTGAACTGCAGTTACCTTTAAATGACAGATCTTGGAAAACTCAGCATCAGGATGCTCGGAAATGCTAGGTTAAGGGCCCAACTAAACATGGCATTACTTGGCATATTTGCATTTATCATCTGCACTATTTAAGAAGTTTTTTCAGAACCAAGGTAGACTGCTAGGCCATCTAAACCTGAGTGAGGATCTGAGGCCTTGTAGATTTTTTTAACTGCAATTCCAGTTATCCTTTACCCTTGGCTATGATAGCCAGGTCTGATGGAGTTACAAACACAAAACATCTGGAGCATTCCAGCTCCCCTCCCCAAACTATCCCTGGTATTGAACTAGTAGTGGTATGGCCTTCCAGATATTGTTGGTCAGCAATTCCCATCTTCCTTCACCTTCAGTGATGTTGACTAGCCCAGATGGGGGTGTGTGGCCGAACAAACATCTGGAGAGCCACAGGTCCCTTCACCTGATAGGAACTGAGAGGCAATGGCTCTCCAGGGTTTCAAATGGGAGTTTCTTCTCACCCCAGAAAAATACCTGGGTCCTATTGCATGCAGAGTAAGTGCTCTACCACTGAACTATGGCTCTTGACACCAATGGGAACTTTGTTCCCAATAAAAATATCTGTTTTGGAGGAGTAACCTTTGCCAGGAGAGCAGCACAAGGGAAAAAGAAGTGAATTACTTTCCCTGTTGCATGCTTCTATAAATGGATATTTTCATTGTATAGGTGCACTAAAGGCAAAGGCACACCTAACAGCACGTCTAGTTTGTCCCCCAAAATCCCAAGGATTGCTGACCTGAAAAACTGGACATTCACAGCTGCAGCTGCACCAACTTGTCTGCAGTTTTGCTCTAGAATTAGGAAGTAGAGGATCCTTGTTGACAAACATCTCTCCCACCTCTTTCTGGATTGCCTGATAAACTTCAAAACAATGACCCCGCCTTTCTGTGTAACCCTTGCACTTATTACTGTTCTCATTATTGCAGTTTTTATACATATCTCTATATATACTGATGGTTGATGTGGTCATTCTTTTCTGTGAATTTTAGCCTTCAAGACACGTGGTGCAACTGAGTCTAGAATGAGACCTCAGGCTTATATCTCTACCACCGGTCCATCCACCCAGTGTGCCTATATATTAGGCCATTTCCCTGTTGCCTAGCAACTCAATTTCCTCCTTATTTCCTAAGTGAGTAAAATGATGTTTGGGCTGAGGATGAAAGCGTGATTAATCACTCTACCAGACTCCCAAGGAAGAGGCCCATCTGATTGGACCGCGGTGCTTTAGTTCTGACTAATCGATGGTACGCCAGAGGTTTAGCCCTAATAATCAAATCAAAAGAAAGCAGGGGCATTTTTGTAATCTGTTGGCAACACAGGGTAAAGAATTCTGTCCTCTTTTCTAGCCAGTCTGGTTCCCAAATGTTGATATTCCCCTGAAATCCATCCTGCTCCGATTCTCAGCCTTTGTGTTTGCTACCTAGAGTTTGCAATGGTGAGTTATAAACAGGGGCACTGCATTAAAAAATAATAATGCAGAAGCTCAGAAGACTCATTACCCCCTTCTGAAGCACAACTCATTGTGTGGGCCCATCTGTATTTGTTCATTTTTTTCTGTTTTTATGGAGAGAAGTTAAAAATGGGGACTGCCAGCTTTCCAGAGGAACAAATATGATAACATGCACTAAGACATGGAGAAGCGCATTTAAATGAAAAATGACAGCCAGAAAGCACACTGTAATAAAGAGTTTGGACATGTTACTTTTTGACTACAGTTCCCAGAATTCCCACTAGCCACACTGGCTGGAGATTTCAAGGAGCTGTGCTGTTTAAAAGGTAATGTTGCCAAGCACTTTCTCGCAGTCAGAGCCATGAAAGCCAACACAGTTCTCTTGTGAACTATCATAAAGAGACTGTAGGCACAACTATACAGCAGTGTATGATATAGCCAGCATTGGGGCAAGAATTTATTTATTATACCAGAGTTTGGAGGAGTGTGTTTTGTTTTTGGACTACTGTTCCCACAATCTCAGAAGTGCCCATGCTGGCCAAGGGATTTGGGGAGCTATAATTCAAGACCGTTCCCCTCGCCCACCCAGCCATCTTAAGTCCTAAATATCCAGTATGCTTGAGGGTCAAGAAATCTTCTCAGGCTTGGTTCACCAGATGCTAATTCAGTGTCTGTTGTATAAGGATGAGCTAGGTGAGGCCCCTGCATGCGCTGTTGGATTACAGGCCCCAGCATTCTTCACCATTGCCATGGCTGGCTAGGACTGATGGGAGCTGCTATCCAAGAACCTGTGGCAGGGTGCACTTTGTCCACTTCTCTCGTGGCAGACAGATGATTACATGAAGGACACAAACTTTCAGAGGTTTCATGCTGCAGCAATTCCATTCCTTTCCCCTAAGTTTGAGTAAGATAAGATATGGCAAGGTCTAGTTAATGGCTAACCTGGCTGGAATTTCCCTGGAGATAAAGAGAAGCCAAAGAAAAACTTAAAAAGAAGAATCTTTCCCTTGATGTGTTGCAAAGCACTTAACACCTGGCTGCTTATTTCTCCAAACTGCAGGGCTTGATACCAAGGAGAGATTACTGTTGCACCAGATAAACAGCCACATTTACGTTGACTGATGGGAAATGTGGTGTGATGTCCCCTACTGGCTGTGCACTGAACTATTGCTCTTTAAAGCAGTCTTCCCTAACCTGGCTCCTTCCAGATGGGTTTCACTACAACCCCCATCATTGTCAACCACTAGGGATGATGAAGAGTGTAGTCCACATCTGAAAGGCACCAGCTTAGGGAAAGCTACTTTTAAACTTACAAAGCAGACTTCTGAGTATTTTCATTACCCACGTGTATTCAACTGTACTGTTGGGTGATATAGGTCAGGTCAAGTTTAGTTCACTTTGGAAACCACCACAGGTACCCCACCAATGCTTATTTCATGGAGTCACTTGCTCTGATGCCTTCCAGAAATATGAGAATGCCCAATCATCCCTCCACCCCTACTGACTGAGGGTGGCAGAACCTGTAGTCAAATACTTTTGAAAAGTATCAGGCTTTGAAATGGTGCACCACTACAAACAGTGTGTGTGCCACCATACCCTTGGTGTCTCATGGCATTCCTTTACGTTAACATACAGTGAGAGAATCTCTTCTCATGTCACAGGATGCAGGCCTAATCTATACTTGCAGTGGACTTACGTGAGAGAATAAATTGTTATCATTTTACCCAGCAGGTAGAGATGTTTTTTATGAATGCAGCTACCCATGGGGGGGGGGGAATCAGGGCAGGTACCTACAAACAAAAATTAGAATTTAAAACTGTTACTGTTTGGAATAAAGCTCTGAGGATCCCTCAGCCAGCACAGGCATAGCTCATGCTGGGTGGGGGATTCTGGGAATTATAATCCAAAAAGGAGATTTTCTTAACCTCTGCAAAAAATATTCCTTTTCAGAAGAAGCACACTCATTTTCCTTATGTGAGAAGGGTGGTTGGTTGGTTGGTTCATATAGGCAAGACTGTGAAAATCTGATGACTTCATCTGTAGTCTGCAGTGGTGTATTCCATTCTATCTAGAGTTGCTGAGTCAGCAACATCCTATACTCTTGAGATCCAAGGCCCAAAATCTGCAATGGGGGGCCGGAGGTGATTAGGTCCCTGTTATATCATAGAGATGGAAGTGGACAAGTTTTGGGAGACAGGGTGGAATAGCTTCAGTGTCACTTCATTGTGTAAATGAACACGAAAATAACACAGATAAATTGGCCCAGGATTTGGGAAAACGCAGCTGAACTGATAACAACACAGAAATGGGATAGGGGGCATATTTTGGCAACCAGGTAGGCAACAAAATGTGCCCAGTAGCTGCAGCTATTGCAGTCATTCCCACTGTAGCTAGCACTCTTGATAAGTGGGGAGCTCTTCAAGGCCCTAGATTTTCAAAATTTTCAACACCCTACTTTGTTGTTGGCCCTTGTAAAAGGGTCACTGCTAGTCTTTGGGGAGATCCCACCACCACCACTCTGCTTCAGCCATGCCTTATAAAACACAATGGCTCACAAATGGAAACACACCCATTTGCTCAAAATGCCTCCATTTGCCCCCAGTCCCGTCTCCCTGTGCTACTGACTTTTTGATGCACTGATGCTGTCAATACACATCCAGACATCTTTGCACAAAGCCTGAGTCCTGGTACCTGCTAGGAATAGTTGAAGAAGGGCATCCAGGCTTTAAGAGCCCCTCACATACAAAAATCAAATACTCCTCTCCTCTAGTGCTGTGCCTTGCCTGGAGACCAAGCACTGCAATTCCTTGAGACTTTGGTTGGTGCCCTGAGATCTGGCAACACTAATTTTGCCATTTTCTAATACATACAGAAAGAAGGCTGCCATGGTTTCTTCTGTCAGGTTCCATATAGGAAGACTAAGGCCCTTTCCGCACCTTACCTTCTTCCGGCACTGGGGTGCGGGGATTGCACAAGCAGCCTCCGGCAAGAGGCTCTTGTGTCCCTGCTGCTTCAGCTCTGCATGAGCTGCCTGCTTGTGCGAGAGCCCCTCCTCTTCCTTCCGCAGCGCAGCCTAGGAATTTTCCAGGCTGCGCTGGGTCAGGACGCGCAACCGGTGTGGCTCCAGAGGCTCTGCACGCCAGGTAAGTGCACGCAGGGCCTGGGAGCAATGCACGATCGCGCACCATTTTTGGCTTCTAGCCGAACATGAAAAGGTGCGCGATTGGCGCCTGCCGGGCCCTGGAGCATCGCACGATTGTGAGTGCGTTGTGCAGATCACCCCTCACAATTGCACGATGCTCCAGGCGCCCTTTCACATGGAAAATGCCATGCAGAAAGGGCCTAAGACAGTAGGAATCATGAAAGTGAAGCATTTGCTTCTTTAGAATGCTGGTTCATTACTAGATTAAGAGTGCTAGGAAGAACTGCAACAAAATGTTGCAGTGTTTTTAAATCTACAAGTGTGTTCCTGTTCAGGATTTTAGCCAGCCATTCCCTCAAAGCAGCAGATTCCATTCCTTTTGCTCATTTTTCCTCCACTACTGCCCACACACACACACACACACACACACACACACAGTGCAACTTGCTTGCTTCTGACAAAATGAGCCTGATAAATGAATGACAAAAGAAGATGACAGAGAGAAACTCTGGCCAATTATTAGCACTGACTGAGTTTGCACTATAGAAAGAAATCAGATTTCTGCATCAAAGTAATTCAAATTCCCTGCTATGAAAACCTTATCACTAGAAATCCTATTCAGTTTCTTCTTGGTCTCTTGAGATTTCATGTTACATGACCCACATGTTCAAATAATTCTTTGTAACCTTATAGTGCTTTTAATATTTGCATGTTAAAATGAAAGCTAACATCTGTGCCCAGTCACAGATCTGCATTCTGTGCACAGAATACACAAAACTTAAGAGTGTTTTCACAGCTGGCATTTGGTCTGGAATTGTGACACTTTATTTTCTCACTTTTTATAGGGCTTCTACACAGTGTCATCATTTAATGTTTCCTCTGTGGATCTTGGGTGGTTCCAGATGGAGGACTCCTACCATGACCTGTCAAAATTTTGGCATGTTAGCTCTAACACAAATGTTTCCAGGCCCTGCTGCTACTCCTACCATCTGCCACGTGAGACGACTGCCCCGCTTTTGTCTAATGGTAAATAGGGGTACCAGGCTGAAAACTGGGGAGGGCTTTAATGGTTGTGTAGATGAGGGAACTTCAGTAGGTGTTGCTTGTCATGCAAGCAGGTAACAAACAGCACCTATTGAAATTCCCTTTTCTATACTACCTTTAAAGGGATAAGAACTCTCCAGTTTTCTCTCTGGCAACTCTAAATGGGAAAGCCATCCAGGTGGGGTCTGACTAAAGCAGAGTAGCATGGTATTATCACTTCCCTTGACCTAGTAGAGAAGTTGGTCCGTAGAAGCATGGCTAAATTAGCTGAAACTTGCAGCACAATCCACTTTGCTAGTTATCATATGGCCAAGACTGAAACAGAATAACCAAACTTTATTTTGTTTGTTTACTTAAATGCAAGTAACTTTACCAATTATATCTCATCTTTCCTCCACAGAGCTCAGCAGAGGTGCAAAGGGGCTCAAAGGCAAGAACTACAGATCTATCCCCTGAGCACAAGTGCTGCCATCTTGTCTGACAGAAGAGGGCAAGGCCCCCATTGGCTGAAGTAGTCCAGTGGCTAGCTATGCATTCAGCCAATAGCGGCTTCCTCTTTGTAGGCCATTTCTGCACTAGATTGTTATAGTGCTATTATTCCACTTTTGACTTCCTATGAAGGCCTTGATGCCCCTCTCTAAACTGCAAACCCCAAGATTCCATAGGATGGAATAATAGGACAATAACAACCTAGTGCAGAAATAGCTCTGCTGTTGATAAGATTTGTCTTAGCCTAGTCCCTGCCCTGAAACATGGTGGCATGGAGGTCAGGGTCACATCCATAGCTTCCAGGTTCCTGTCGTTTTACTGTGTCCCAGTGGCACTATGAGGTAGATTAGGCAGTGAAACAGCAACTGGCTCAAGAACACTGAGTGAGCTTCACATTTGAGTATTTTTGCCCAAATTTCCCAGTATACAGCCCACACAACCCAATACAGAGAGCTGGGTTTGCCAGGTAAAATAAGAGATAGGGCTCTTTGTTGTTCAAGCAATGCTTGCTGAAATCTCCTCTTCTATACAACCATTAAAGGACAGGAGCCCTATCTCTACACTGGGCCTAACCAATCTCAATTATTTCAGAGTGAATATGAATGAAACCTAACTTTTGCTGGGTTTTGATTATGCCATCTACAGGTTGCTAAGAAGGAGCATAATAGCACTTTAGGGAAAGTGCTGAATGGCTCTATTAACTGTTGTTTCACTCCAACTGGAGTAGGTCTGGAGTGCTGTAAAAGCACTTGGCAGAGGAAAAGCACAAATAATGGGGTAATGCATTATATAAAACAAACACAGGTTATAGCCAGAACAGCTTACAATTAAAAAAGTGATAATGCAAAGGAGGGGTAGAGGACTGGACAGGGAGACATGAAAATGCACAGTAATTCAGGTACACTACTGGGCTTTGCATAAGAAGTTAACAGAAGGTGCAAGCTATTTTATGTTTCTTCTGTTTTTTTCAAAGAAGGAGGATGTAAAGTAGATTGGACTGGAAAGTAAATAAGAGGTGGGGGGAAGAGATTTTGAAGTTTATTGAAAGAGGAGTAAAGAGGCATGACAGTTTTGAAAGGAAGTGAGCTCCATGATGAAACCAGAAGCAGAAGACCTGTTGAGATATTCACACATTCATGGAATCACAGAAATGCAGAGTTGGAAGAGACCATAGGGGCCATGCAGTCCAACCCCCTGCCATGCAGGAACACTCTCAAAGCACTCCTGACAGATGGCCATCCAGCTTCTGCTTAAAAACCTGCAAAGAAGGAGACTCCACTACACTCCGAGGCAGCATATTCCACTGCCAGACAGCCCTGACTGTCAGGAAGTTCTTCCTGAGGTTCAGGTGGAATCTCCTTTCCTGCAGCTTGAATCCATTCTGCATGTAAAGAGGAGGTAAGGTTGCTCACACTGGAACCGTCTTGTCCACATGCATACTTATCTCTTACATGGAAAGGAGAAACACTGCAATTGTGTTCAGCCAAAGGCAGTTAAAAGTCCCCCTTCAGACCTTTCAGGGTAGAGAAGGTGAGGCTAGTGATTTCCTTTTCCAGTTCCCTGAAGTTTGTAGTCTTTTCGGACTAGAAACTCCATAATCCTCAGCTGCTGTCCAAAAAAAGCAACATTTCCAACCTTTGCATCTCCACGCTTCCACGCTTATACTGTTCGAACACCTGAATGGCAAATCTGAAATGTTGCTTTGTTGAAGAGAAAAGCAATGGAAGAGGGAGAGAATAATTAAAAAGATTCTTTGGTGGTAAGAGCCGTTCAAGACAAATGGGTTAGAAGAAACATATGTAGGAGAAATTTTCAAAGTGTCAGCTTTAGGTTTCTTTCTCACTAACTAATGAGCTGCATTTTATGGAATCTTGGGATTCACAGATTTGTGAAATACTGATGCTCTCTAACAGAAAACTCTATGGACTTCAAATTCCAGGTTCCATAGGACAGAGTCATGCCAGTTAAAGTGATATCCAAGTATTGTAAGTGTGTAGCTTTGAAGAGACCTTGATATCTTTCCACATTAAAAAGGGAAGGGACTTTTAAGGAGAGAGGGAACCTCTAAGATTAACAGATTTATTTTAGCACAAGCATTCATAGATTACAGTGCACTTGCTCAAATGCCTGGGGAAAATGAATAGTCTATGCAGGAACTCTGGAATGCTTTGTTCCCACTTCATCTACACTGTTACCCTGGCTCATCAGAATCCCCAAATTTGAAAAGTATCTCCTGCTGTTTGCAGTGGACAACAGCTTCTAGAACCCCCCAGGGAGCATCACTATTGCCTGGGAGCTGTAGTTAAAAAAAAAAAAACTTTTCCAGACTCACTCACCCAGCTCATTCACCATAATTTCCTCTCCAGTCTTCAGAAAGTTTTTTGACTTTGCAGCCAAGTTGAAGAAGAACAGCATCTCTTGTGGGGGGAAAAAAAGAAAATACATTTATCAGAGAATAACTGCCACAGAACATATAAAAATAGACTCCTTGAAGTTAAGTTTGGAGAATAAAATGTGAATGAATCCATTCTCCATTGAGAAGGAGTTTGGAAATCCCACAGGGGGCAAAAAGAAAACTCTTGACATTCAGAGGAACAGAAGAAAGAACTACCAGTTAGTTCACATTTTCCAGAAACAGTAGTTCATTGGCAGTATGCCAGCATTCATGTGCATAAAGTTTGCGAGGTTAGAAGGAGATGGGCAATTTTTTTGTACCTAAAAGCTACATGGAGTAATAGGTAAATGGGTCAGGTTCTGTTTGCTGCTGCTCAGCAAGACCAGAAGTAGGGGTGATAGCTGGGTCTTGGGTTGGCAATGACCGTGACAAAGTCTATCCTTCTCAACGTTGTTGGACTGCAGCTCCAAGCATCCTCCATCTTTGGCTAAGCTGGCTAAAGCTAATGGGAATTGTAGTACAACAGCTATTGGAGGGCTGTGCCTTATTTGTTCCTGGTAATGTCTTTCCATTCATTCTCTCCCTCCCTCTCTTGAACACAAAGATACTAAATAAAAAGCATATTTAAGCATATTAGAAAGTAACTTCAGAAAAAAAAATCTCATCGAAATGATTAAAACTAAAATGTGCCTTGCAACAGACATTAGAAAAGTATAAGGCTGAAAGCCGTGGTGTGTTTAAAGAGACATTTATACCTGTCCCTTTGCAAAAAAACCATGTTACCCAACTCTCTTCTTCATCAGACACCAATGAAACCACAAGGATGCCTGAGCATTAAATTCAGTTCCTCCTCCTCACTGTAAAGAAGCCCACAAGAAATCAACATAACTTTTGGGGGAAATCTTCTCCACACAACTTTGCCTGATAATGACCCATGTCTAATTCTCACTTTGCAACTGTTGGAAAGGTCCAGGCTGAACCTCAGAACTAGGAGGCTAGTATGACACAATTTACCAAAGCTTTGACGGTTACTTTTAAAAGATAACTGGTTATAGTTGCAAGATACCATTAATGTGAGATTTTTAAAAAATAATAACAGTTGTACTCACTGCTTTGGTAACTATTAGTTATTTCTTAAAAGAACATCAACATACTATAAACATTTGGTCTGTGGTGCAAAACTGCAATGAGGTGGTCACATAACACTGTAATTATAAAAGTAATTTGAAACAGTTACATCTCAGAAAGGAATAAAGTTATCTTTTTAGTCATGGCTGGGCTGAGATATTTTGCTATCGGAGGTGGATTAGCACATGGCATTGCCCCCAACTCCATCACTCAAGTCAAGGTGCAAAGCATGTAAATATATCTTTATTAAGCTTTAGCTGTTGGGTGGAAATTAATAATGACAAGTAATGCATTATTTGTGAGTAATTACTTCTAAGCTCTGGAACTCACTAGCGAGACAAAACAACATTAAAAAGTTTTGTGGCACCATGAAGACAAATACATTAATCAATGTATGCATGCTCTCATAGGTAAGTGTCCTTTTGGCTAAGTTACACATTAGAAGAGCTTGGAAGTAATGACTTACAAGCAACACTGTCACCCGTCTTGTTACTTTTGGCAGATAACAAGGGTATAACAAAGCCACATTTTAAAAATAATATAACTAGTCACAGAAAAACTATTTCATTAGCATAACAAGTAACAATTTCTACTTCCTTTCAAAAGATAATTTTTAAGAGTATTTTCATAGGCATTTCAGTGGGAATTTTCCAAATTTTATGCCATTCTTTCATCAATCTTAAGAGCTTTTTTTTCTCAAAAAAGGAACAGGAAGTAATGAACAGGTAAGGTAATGGGTTACTTGTTTTCACCATGATAATGAGTAATAGCAACAGCTTACTTTTTAAACACTACAGTAAGTTACTGAAGGAATCATCTTTTAAAAATAACTCTTCACACTCTGCACCTGACACAGTATATGTAGAAGGACGATGATGAGTGATCTCACATTGTTGTGTTGCACGTTGTTATTAATTGATGTTAAGTCAGCTTCAACTTTCGGCAACTCTGAAAGACACCTAATCATCAATGCCCCTGTTCAGGTCCTTCAAACTCAGAGCTTTGGTTGCCTTGATTTCACTGCAGGTAGATAAAAGTCAATCTTCTTCATTTCCTACATGTTGTTGTTGTTGTTGTGTGCCTTCAAGTTGTTTCTGATTTATGGAGACCCTAAAGTGAACCTTTCATAGGATTTTCTGGGGACTGAGTGTGTGTGTGATGTGCTCCAGGTCACCCAGTGGCTTTCCATGGCTGAGTGTGGAAATGAACCCTGATCTCCAGGTTTGTAGTCCAATGCTCAAACCATATGCCACCCTGGCTCTTCTTTTTCCTAATCCCTTCCATTTTATCAAGTATTATCAGCTTTTCCCGTGAGTCATGTCGTTCCATGATAGGCCCAAAGTAAAATAGCTTCAGTTTGGTCATTTTGGTTTCTAGGGAGAGTTCAGGTTTGATTTGTTCTAAGACCCATTTACTAGTCATTTTGGCCAGTCCATGGTATCCACAGAACTCTCCTCCAGCACCACATTTCAAATGAGACGATCCTTTTCTGTCAGCTGTCTTCACTGTCCAGCTTTCTCAATCATCAGTTCCTCAATTTGGAATACAATGGCGTTGTTATTATTGTTGTTGTTGTGTGCCTTCAAGTCAATTCCGATTTATCGAGACCCTGAGGCAGACCTGTCCAGAGGTTTTCTTGGCTAAGTTTGTTCAGAGGAGCTTTGCCTTAGCTTTTCCTTGAGGCTAAGGTAATGTAACTTGCCTAAGGTCACCCAGAGTTTCCATGGCTGAGTGGGGATTCAAAACAAGGTCTCCAGAGTGGTAGTCCAATGAAACCACTACACCACTGCTTGTTACTTTCCTGTTTTCCCCCTCTGATTTTTGGGGTGAGTGGAGACGAGGCAGAGCAGCACTTATGGAACAGAATTAGGAGGCATTATTAGTGTGGGCAGCAAAGGACAAAAGTCAGAAAGTATGCAAAGAAGGCTGAACTAAGCTCCGTGTCACAGTGAGAACAGTGAGGCAATGTCAGCTGGAGAAGAACTCTGAAAATAGATCTACATTTCAACAAAAACAAAAAGAGGATGTTTTCCCCATTATTAGAGAAAGGTGACTCCTCTAAAGATGAAATAGGCTGAGATGAGTTTGGATTGGAGATCTGGAGACTGGAGATTTGGAACTACTAAACCCAGTTATTACCCACTCAGAAAGTCTTGATATTGGAAATGACCAAAGAAGAGCAGGGTCTCTTCAGGAACCTTATTCTTTTCATTCCCAGGCAAATGCACATTATTCACCTCTCCCTGGGAGCATTATACCTGATCTAATGGGAGATGCTGATGTGAGTAAAACCTGTGCGTTTAGTGGTGGCAGTCAGACTGTAAAGAATGATTTAGAGCACAATACAACATCATACCAGTACCTCAGAGATCATTCTTTTCTGACTAGTCCTTTGGCTGAGAAAATCTTTGACAAGATTAACAGCTTGGAACAAATAACTTCTGGTCTACAGGCTACAGCGACCATAGTACATGCCCTGTTAAAACTCAGACTATTATTACCTCTCCTCCTAAAGTTAAAGAAAATATTATCAATGACAATGCCAGAGTCTTCAAGGCTAATCTAATTGTTAATTTTCGGAAGATAAGGAACAAATCCTCCCAGACCTTTGTCTGGCTCAACTCCCATATTTTATTTCATTTCTCAGCAATGAGACTGAGGAGGGATTGAGGTTTACAGCCAACAAAGACAATTAAAAGTCAGACGGCTCTATTACCTTCCTAAGTTCTGAAATTTCTCTGGTGACCTGGGATGAGTACAGAGGGGTTTCCACTAATGGATTGTGCTGGTAACTGTGCTATTACCAGATAGTATTATAACTGGACAAAGTAAGTTAACTTTGGAAAATAGAGACCTAAGTGAATGTAAGAAATCCAAATACCTCCTATACTAAACCAATAGATACAGCTCAAGGGGTTAGCAAAGCCAGAGAGGTATCCACTATTTCAGTTATTCACAACTGCTATATAAAAGACCTTCATGGTTCCTTTATCGGTAAACAAGTTTTGCTGCAGGAAGTACAAGACATAAGACAAGTTCCCTTGACATGGGATAAGGTTGGACTTCCCAGCATTCATACCTCAAATGGACCAAAAGGGAGTGTGGAATTAGGCTTTAAAAACATTAGAACCTATAGGGAGATCTGGAATAACATGTTACTCATGACTGCTCATGATTTGTTAATTCAAGGAGGCCCACTAGTGGCAAAACCTCTCTTACCAGCTAAACATAACAGCAGTCCAAAAGAGAGGATCTTAAATCCTAAACTTAAACTCTGGGATAACACAGACCATTTCTCTGAAGCCTGTAACAACAAATATTCTGAAATAAATCATAATTTAAGCCCAACTCCCTTTAAAACTGGATTTTAAAAAAACCACCATTCCCAATCAAATAGACTTGCATGTAGAACAAAGTCCAACCCTTACTTTATGCAAAAGTCTACTGAAAATAAGGCCATTACCATGCCAACCTCTCTCAATTCTGTCTATTGTGACAAAACAGGTAATTATAAGACATATCCACCCAGCATTTACCCTGTGGTCAGTACCTCAGACAGTTATGCCTTTGTTTTTTTTTTGATTCAGGGAACACTGCGGTTTCATTGACTTACTTCCTTCTCCCAAAATCAAACCAGTCTCACAATTTTGTCCTGGAATATTGCACACAAGGAAGACCAGGGTTCTTGTGAGACATTGTCATGTTATGCTATTATCTGTATAGAAGAGGCATGGATAATCAAAATTGAGTTGATAATCCCAGGTTACAACACTTGGTCCCCCCCTGCCTTCACCTAACACATAAAGGTAGACTAGTGGAAGGTGGATGGGGTGAGTTTGGCAATTTTGGTGCTTCTCTAAAATGGGAAGTTCAATACAAGCATATTAAATATCACAGGGAGACTTCCAGCCCTTTTTCTTAAAATTAAAGTGGACAATCAAATAATCACAACTGTGGTAAATGTGTATTTCCCCCCCAAAGCTCCAAGTATTATGAGACTTTCCTTGGGACTCCCGTTCCACTTTGGTAGAAATGCTTTAGTTGTCGTCTTTTGTCAAAGAGGATTAGAAAAACACTTCTGGGGTTGTTATCTATTAAAAATACTTGGTCAAGCTGCCAAATAATAGCATTTTGGGGTTTTTTTTCTTTTTAACTTGATCTAGTATCACTAGAAGAGCTGCAACTTTTTAAATGGTAGTAGCTCAAGCCTGTGCAAGTTATTATAAGGCACCTCCAAAAGTCTGAAGTCTTTATTGTCCCCATATGGCTTTATTTTGTATATATTTACTTTTTAAGCATACTGGCATTAGAAATGGTGTTGGAAATTCTATGTTGTATTTTAATTTTATTATTTGTCATTTGCGTAACTTCTTTGTACATTGTGTTGAGCTATGGTTATAAGCAATTAAAACTTGAACTGAACTTTTTTGGGGGAACGATGGGTAGGATGGTTAAGAGAATGAAAATAACCCCTTAGGATGGGAAAGAGAATGAAATAACACTTGAAAATTCCTGTCAAAATTACTCTTTAAATGCCATTACAAAGTAACTTTTGAAAGTAACCATACACATGATGCCTGGAGGATTCTGGGAATAGTAATTCCAAAAATTAATTTTTCTAAGTTTTGCATTGTATAATAGCCGGCTGAAGAAACTCCATTTCTTTGCCTCATTCCAGTGCCCATGAGGAAAAGGTTGGTTTAGATGTCCCATGTGCAAGCTGCAGGACAGTTATTACTTGCGGTGAGATGATACAAAGGGAAAGTAATGTTTAAAAGAGTCTAACTGTGAATGCCAAACCACAAACTGCTAGAAATAAATGAATGGCATCATAGGGTGTTTTGCAAGAATTTCCACATATAGCACTGGGTTTTTAGCTTCTGGCAGGGCAACTAGTGGTACGTAAAGCATCCAAAAAACGGATTATGAATGGCATATAAGAAAGGTTCAGGCAAATGTAAATTTTTTGACTGTGCCAGAAATTGTTTCAAATTGCCTTCAGTAATCTGAAAATTCACATACATTTTAATGTCCTGGAGCAAAGTAGGGGTGTGAAGAGTACTGGAAGTTTTCAACATGTTCAGGAAAAGTAAGATATAGAGTATGCTTACTGGCTAGTATCGATGATAACACCACCAGAAGTCTCCTCCAACCTTTTTCTCAGAGCAGAATTATTACTTTTTGGCAGTCCCTTAGCCAAGTACTAACCAGAGCTGACCCTGCTTAGCTTTCAAGTTCAGGTGGCATCTGGTGCCTTTATGGTATTTAAGCCTCTCTCCTAGCATTACCATTCAATATATACTATGCAATTTTCTGTGATAGAAAAAAAAATGGAAGAATTATAAAAACAAATGTGCACCCTGTAAAATACTGTGAATGAGGCATTGTGGTTGCACAATAAAGGCTTCTACTGGAATGTATACTAATTACGGTATAATTGAAAAGTTATGGTTGCACCCCTAAAGGAGTTTATTTGTCTCTCCTTGTTAGAGTCTTGGAGTTTTGTCTCCATTATTGCGAAAAATAGATTAATTACAAGTTATTTCTAAGTAGTTATTATGTGGGGCTTTCTTCTGTGTAGGTATGCATTAGAGTGCACTGCTAAGATCACATTAATTTAAGTAGGAGAGCAAAGGACATCTTTGTATGCCCTTTGAAATCAATGGACTTTAAAAGCATTTCTAACATTGTGGATATTGGATGGTGCCTCTTTCATTTCAAGATGCGTGTGGAATATTAACTTTTCTTCTAAGCATCTGCAAATGGTCAAACGATTATCCTATGGGACTGATCCAGTCATTTATTTTAAAATGCTGTTGAAATCAGGGCTAATTGTTAAAGCTGGCTTAAAACTTGCTTGTGTACTATCCCATTTAGTTTACTACACTAATGGATAAGCATGGCCAAAATTATGCCATCTTTTCTCCCATATGTGAGAGCATGGAGAATACATTTCCAGTGCTGAACACCTAGCATCGAAGAATTCATAAAGAAAAGGTAAGGTCCTGCTTTTTGTCCAATGAACTTTCAGTGGCATACATGGTTCTTTTCCTTCCCACTTTATTTTTCACAACTGTGCCAGGCAGGTAAGGTTGAAAGGGAACAGATGACCCAAAGTCACCCAGTGTGTTTCATGGTTCCATTAATACTTGAACCTCTTTCTTCCCAGTACAATAATCTAAGCAGTAATTCCCATTGACAGTAATCCATTTTGCTGCTGAGCAGACTTAACACAACAGTTTATTAGTCTGAGCAGCTGTATCTCTGGAAACAGTGCTAAACAGCAGTTAATGTTTTAATGTCAGTGGGACAGTGAATCCACTCTGTATTCTTGGAAAGACCTACACAAGGTGCTGAACTGTTCCCCTGCCCCCAATAGGTTCAGCGCCTTGGATAGCTTCTTTCGTGTTGGACTAAACCACAGAGTGCATTCACACACACACACTGACCTGGAAGCTACTAGTTGTCACTGCGAACTGATAAGTACAGTGTAATTCCTCTCTTCCCCACCACCACCACACCTCAACCCAAATATTGTTCTCAAGTATCCTGTATCATAAGGGTACCATGAACAACAATGAGCCTTATTGCAGCTTACTGCTTACCCCATCATAAATAGCCTTTGAGATGCTATAAGATTTCTTGCTTGTTTTTACCATCAATCTCTTTAGTTCCTCGCTTGCTGTTTACACTAGGAGAAAACTCCTTTGCTCCTGCAGGTGTTGAATACTGAAAAACCCTGTATGGAAGCAACTAAAGAAAAGAATTCTCAACATAATAAAAAAAACAAAAACAAACAGGAATCTCTACAATAAACCACTGACACCGAGCAATGCAATCCTACTGCACATCTACTCTGAAATATACCCCCTTGAATTCAATGGGGTTTACTTCCCGGTAAGTGTGCTTAGAATTGTACCTTAGATCACCTTTTAACCTGTTTAAATGTGCGACACACAACATATGTGTTATTCAAATATACTCTTCAGTTATTAGCTTGCCATCTATCATGGAGGTGTAACAATGATACAAAAGCAGTACTAGCCAATACAAGCATATCTCTGCTAACCAAGTAAATGTGTTCCTGGGCCTTATGTCTTTAACAGAAAATTTGGTACCAGAGGCAGAAATAACCTGGAAAGAAGAGAAATACAGTAGGTTCTTATACCACAGAAAGATAAAGCTTTTTATTCCAAACTAAGAATGTACACATGTAAAATGAAACAGTCAGATCAAGTAAGTCTTGCATAAGCAGTCGAAAACATGTTAAACCCTCTAAAGACCATTTGGAGGCTTCTTCCAAAAGGTATTCAGGAATGACTTCTTCTTTCACCAGTTTCCACCTTTTTATTCCTTCCATTTTAGTCACCTTTAAAAAAAAAAACATGCAGGGGCTATGTAGTGAGGGGATATCTGCTGAGTTTTTTTTCCTCTTTGTTTTGCCATTCATGCATGCTTAGGAAGGGATTCCGGACGTAGCTGCTGTTCAGGTTGGCATTTGTAAGCAGACACACGGGGCAGTAGATTCAGCTAGATCAGAATCTCATTTTTGTCCTCCAGCTCAAGCTTTTATTGCATCATTTACTCCCAGCATGCTGCTGTAACCCGAAACTGAAAGTGTGTGTTTCTCCAGTCCTCGTATTCCCTCCCTCCAGTGATGCTGCTGCTAAAAAAAACCCAGCTAGGAAGAAAAAAGGGGCAGCGCAAATGTAAACAATTTGCAAAAAGGAGCTTCTTTGTTAGAGGCTTTGTTAACTGAGGTATGCCTATAAATACATCTGTCAACACTGAATGTCACATTAAAAAGAAACTGCGCTATTTGCATATGTGTACAATAAACTCTGAGGGTATCTTATTGAATGAGAACACTGAAATGTTTCTAGTTATAAATAATACATTTAGAAGAACCAGAAGATTTTGCCCGATGGGAGAGAAAGGGAGCCAAGTGAAAGAAAAGGAGTAAGAGGTAGAGAAAACATGTTTGTTCCTTTTTCAGCCTAAACCTGCTTTCAGGGGATGGGTCTTGTGAGGGGGTGAGAATCTCTGAAAAGCACCAAGAATCTACAACCTCTAGTCACTTCAGTGGAAGTCTGTAGCATTCAGCACCACACAAGATCAGTGCCCTAAAATCATAGCGGCATCTGCAGGGTGAAACATCAAGCTGAAAACACTATGTTGCTATGAAATTAAACAGAACACGTTCTCTTTGATTGTCTTCAAAATGAAATGGCAGAGTTGGAGTTGGATGGCAAAGACCGAAATGAAAAAGCTGCTAAGAGGCAGAGGTGGAAGGAGAGAATCTACTGGAAAAAGAAAAATTGAAATTCCCAAATGAATGAGTTGCTGCAGGGAAATGGGCTTCTAAAAAGAGAACTTCATACAGCTGAGGGAGAACTAAGAAAAGCCTGAGAGAACAAAATGAAATCAGCCGGCAGGGGACACTAAAAATAAACGAAAGGATGGATTCAGATGGGGGTGACAACTGAATCTAGGTTATGCAATGGGTATAGGGGAACAGAAAAATAAAACCCGCAGTTATAAATGTGCTCTCTAATATCTGAAGTAACCACAAGCTAGCCAAGTATATTTTGCATCGAGGAAAATTAGGTTCCCCTGTAACAATTAGTTACACAATTGATGTTTGTCTTAGAAGTTAGCACCGGACAGTCTTCCAGCCAAGCATGGCTCCATAAGGAAAGCAGTCAAACCAGGGCCTTACAAATGGCAAATGCAAACTCCCAGTCTTCTTTTCCTCACCAGAAAGTAGCATAATATACAATAACATCTCCCCTCCTTAATCTCTATCTTCAGAGGTGCTCCCTCAAGAGATAAAAGATATTTGTTTGTCATAGTTTGGGATATTTCTCACCTATGTATTTTTGCATTTAATGTGCTTTGTTTTGTGATAGGTTATTGGAAGGTAAAGATAGGCTTAATTGCAAGTCTGATTGCTGAAGAATATATCTTTGAGGAAATCTCACTGTGGGAGCAGAAATGGTTTAATCATGGATTAAATGCCTAGTTTGGCATTAAGTTTCTCATGCTAATTTGACACTAAATTTCTCATGCTGGTAAGTGCCCAGTAGGGAGTGGGCTTTCTCAGTGGTGGTGCCACAGTTATGGAATAACTTCCCCAAAGACACTCACTGAATGCCTATGTTATAGACTTTTTATCATCAGGAGAAGACCTAACATTCCCAGACCTTTTAGTTACATGCTTTAGTATGTGTTTAGTTCATTGGTGCTATCATTTTCCCCTTGTCGGCTATCAAGTGCAATTATAATGATTTTATGCTGGATTTGTGCCTATTTAACATTCCATTTCATGTTATTGGATTACATGTTGTGTGTCTGTATAGTAGTCTTGTTAACTACTCAGAAAACTAGATCAATGGGCAGTATAAAAAATGTTAGAAATGATCAGTTTGAACATAGGAGGCCACCATATCCTGAGTCAGACTGTTTGTCCATGCAGTCCAGAACCAATTCATGAAATACTTTCTACAAATGGAACCAAGGGACTATGGTGAGATGTGTCATTCCATGGTCATTGTCAGCACAGAATGATGCACCAAAGGGAGATTACCTCCCACTGCTAAGCACAAGACCCTGTACCCTACCCCTCCAATTTGGACTGGTACTGTGACAACACACCTCACCCAGGTCACAATCCTGACCTGATTTGCTGCCGTCTCATGCCTTACTTATTAAAACAACAGCCACTGCATACCAGTCTAGTCTTAAATGTTGCCCACAAAGACACAGACTTTTCTACTCCCAGTCATACCCATCTGGTGTAATTAGCCAACAGTCATCCCTAGAAGCAGGCATGACACATTTCCCATGGCACACTCCCTTTTTCACCACACAGAAATACAAAAATACAGGGGGAAGTATCGTCATGCAGAGAAGTACAAATTGTGTTTCTGCAATTGGTGAAGTGACTTTTTATTATATGTTTGGTTTAAGTCAGGAGTGGGCAAAGTGTGGCCCACAGGCCATGAGCAAGAATGGTGTACCCCCCACTGGGATCCCCAGAGTGCAATCATTGCACCCACATGCTCTGCAGGGGACATGAGGGGCATTTGTCCCCTGACCATTGTAGCCACACACCCCTAGAGAAGATTTGGAGGCATTTGGGAACAATTTTTTGCCAAGGGTGCAGCCCTCCAAGGACTCTTGGAGGCTACAGTTGCCTACCCCTGGTTTAACTGGTGGGATGAAACTAGAAAGCACAGCCAGGGACAACATGATCCTGAGCCATCATAGAGCTAGAACCTGGAAAAGTTAAATTTTTGGACTACAGTGCTTCAGAATCCCTAGCCTGCATAGCCAATCAGTGTGCTGGCTGGGATTCTGGTAGTCTAAAAAGTAATTTTTTCAAAGCTTTTCCACAGAGACAGCAAATGTGATCTACTCATTGTAAATACCCACACTTTGAAGGAATATCACACTGGGTGAGTGCAGTCACTTACATCACCGACCTTAGCTGCTGGAGTAGGAATTTTGCTCAGTAGGGAGGTTTTTTTTGTCATAGGGAGGTTAAAGTAATTCAGAATCAACCCAAACATGTTTCATCACATTCCCAGCAGTCCAAAATGTATCATCATCTACTCAGACACATATAATCACAGCTAGGCAGACAGAGACCTGATAAAAACCATCAGAAAGCTGGCAAGACTAGCTACAGGACAGTTCTCATCAGAAAAAGATAGTTTTATCTCCAGCACTGTCACAATGGGGTTGTGATTAAAGACAGTACAGCTGGTGGGTGCAGACGATGATGGATTCTTCTCTATTCCAGTCTGCGCCTACAAAACTAGATGGTACCATGGCAGCACACAGTTCCAAAACTAATTTCACCCTTGTAATGTTAATGTGGGAGAACAAGAGAAAAAGATTCACCTTGCAGATAAGTTCAAAAATTGACCAACCCACGAAGTATTTTACTACATGTCCTGCTTGCACATAGTTATGAGGTGAAAAAAAATGGTAATTCTGCAGGACAAGAACTAATCAGTTCTCATAGCCATGCTACCCAGTCAAGTCCAAAAATATAGGCAGCTGTCTGGATTCGTGTCAACAAGCCTCTTCTAACCATTTAAATCCCTATCAGGAGCAATAGCACCCTACTGCTCAATTTCCCCAGCAACTGATGTAAGAAGGCATGATGCTCCTGGTATCGAAGGGAAAACATATTTACCATGAGTAGCTGACAATATAAGTCTTATCCTTCTCACAGTTCTTCAATCTCCTTTTAGAACCATCCAAACTGACAGGCATCACTGAGTCTTGCAGCAACAAAATTTATCTGGTTACCAGGGCGAATGCATTGCATACAACACTTGATGCGTATGCAACCATCCCAAAAGCTTAATTTCTAACTGTGGGATATTTGTCATGTGTATTGCAATTCAGCTTATAAAGATCTCCTATATAAACAAATCAACAATTATCTGCTAATGATTTAATACAATCAAATAATATGATTTTTTTTTTATTTAGTAAAACAAGTGAGAAAGAATTTGAGTGACAAGAGAAATATTTCTTGCATTAGGCAAGCAAAATGTGAACTAATCTGTAGTTGCAAACATACGGAGGTTACTTCAAAATTGGGGAAAGTTGCCTTTTGGGTTATGAGTACAGGAATCTCCATACCATCATGACCAACAGCCATGCTGGCTGGGGATTTGGGGAATTATAATCTAAACAATAAGTGTCCCAGTAATCCAGAACATAACTTTTCCAAACTCTAGGTTATTTGCTAGCACAGGCAGTTTAGGGCTTTTCCTCACCTTTTTGGTAGTCCTAATAAAATATACGATCTCACTCTGGATCTGAAGAAGTAGATTAGTATCCACAAATGCTCATGCTGAAATAAACCAGCTAGTCTCCAAGATCATAGATCCTTCCTCCTACCAACTGCATTTCCCTTTTCATGCGACAGACTAACAGAGGTATTTCTTCGAAAACAGCATAAGGAAGGGCAGACTGAGGCATAGACCAATTCCATTATGGCAATAGCCATTTGATTCACGCTACTTTTCCCTCTGGATTGACAACCAGGCAGCCAAGCATCACACTTGGTTCACCTACCTCTAGCTGCTAATCTCCTCCTACATTTTCAGGTTAGTAAACACGAAACTGACATGCTATATTCCTGTGTTCCGCTGCTGCACCAGAGAGGAAGCATTTTTCCAGTGTTTCTGTTATGTCTATAAATCTTCTGTCTAACATTTGTATAAAAAAAACCCTGAGCGTGTTAGATTATGTTATGACATTTATTATATTTCTATCTGGCCTTTCCCCCAGGGATCTCAAGGTCACACAAAGGGAAGCTCCTGACCAGGCACTCACCAAATGTAGATTTGTTTAACTTCAGTGAGGTTGCTACATCATGTCCATTTGGATCATGCCCAAGCCAGGGCTCATTGCCTCAGATGGATGTGAATGGATTACTGCTTTGTGACCAAAGAGGCCTTAGACATCTCTAGACATAGACATCTCTATGTCAATGCTTTGGTCTCAGATCTGCATTCTGCTCCATTGCATCTAAATAATGAGATACTGTCAGCACTCCTCTACCCATTAGAATGTGCCAGTCCTCAAGCAGAGGACTCTGCAGTTGTCAGACCGGCACTTTTTCCAAGCATTAAATTAAAAAGCAACACACAGAGTTAACTTGCAGTGTTCCTCCAAGACTGCTAGAGCAGAGAAAAAGCAAGCAATTATTATCAAGGGTAATAATTACAGCCAGAGTAGATTATTGATGCAGCAAGGAGAAAAAGGACAAATGGCATTTAAACGTTTAAAAGACTTGTTTCTCCCTACCAGGACAGCTCAGCTTATCCTAATTCCAATAAAGAGCAGCCACAATGCCATCTGAACTAGAATTTCATAGGAAATGGTGCCAGCCACGTATCGGAGCCAGAAATGGGGGGAACACCACATTTCAAGAGGTAAATGGCAGAAATACTTATTCTGTTAACAACATGGGACTCTAGAAGCTAGCTAAACGTAAGAAAACTAGTATCGACATCTGGCAAGCTGCATATAATTTTTCGTTATTCGAAAAGCCAGATAGAAAACTGTTTGCTTAGTAGTAGAACTAAAGGGTGTTAAATAAAATCAAAATGTTCAGTTAATATTGTTACCCGCAACCCAAGCGATAGGTTTTATAGGTTCATTATTTACATAGACTGAGTTTCTTTTAGAAAAAAATCACAAGAAGCTTGTGTGCTTTTGTAATATTTGTACATATTTATAAATATATAGGATGAACATATGTGGAGGAGCAGCATTAAACACTGATAAAATACCCAAAGTTCAACATTTTCCCCCATCAGATTTAAAATTTAAAAAACACAAATGTTGATGATCAAAAAGTTATCATACTGTAGGACTCTCTGGCTGTTAAGCAAAATTAGCAATTGTGTTTCAAGCATGTAGAATATTTAATTGCAGTTTGTTTCAGAATCGAATCAAATGTTTCCATGGTTCATGTATGGAATGGGGAATTGTGGTATCAGAATGGGAAAAGAACACATATTCCAATTTTGTAACAGGTCCCCCAAAATGATGCTTGAGTCTTGCTTACAGCATAGTGCAGCATGCCTAAACTACAAAATCCAGTAAGTTCCAAACCTGTTTAACAGAACCATAGTTAATTCACAGGGAGTATACTTTGCACACAGGAAGCTCCATATTCAATTCATGGTGCCTCCAGATTTTAAAAAGCAAGAAACTGAAGCAGGGAATTGGTACTGTGAAACACCTTAGCCTGGAAAATTTCTGCCAGGCAAAATAAGTAACACTTGGTTAGATAGACCAGCCATCCAGTTCAGCATCCAGCAGCTTGTTATGTTTCTATACAGTTACAGCTTTCAACAAGAAATTAGAGGTTGGAAATACCTTCAGCTTCTGTGAAGGCTTCTGGGATATGCAAGATTTCAGTTCACTGCAATGTTGTTTTGATTTATATTACCACTCCCTCTTCACTCCCCTCACCATTGCTTCACTTACAACTGACTGATCATCAGTACTTATTCCATGATTTTTCTTCATTTTAAATGTGCAATGGCACTTTCCTACCCTGAACAAGAAAGTGCCCATTTTCAAAGACAGGTAAACTACTTAAAAGCAATTTCCTGGGGAGGGGAGTCAAGCTCAGTGCTTGAAACTGTTATAGACTCATTTGGCTCAACGGATAGGGTCAGCATCCCTTTAAATCTGCACCAGCATTTGTGACGCAGTCCTCTGCACTTCTATTACAGGAGGCATCATTTTATAGCCTTGCAGCAGATAGCGTGAATGTTTTAATACACAAGCTCTGAGTAGCCAAATTGGCACAGCTGCCACCTTAACTTTCCTATTTCCACCTTCTGGTTCATTTAAGGTCTCTGCCACATCATTTTCAATTACTGCAATAAATAACGCTAGCAGCATCGCTATACTCAAAAGGAAAAGACATGCATTAAGATACAATCTTGGCTGCTTGAGCTGTTGATATAGAACAGTAAAGAAAGCTATGTAATTATAGTACAGAATCAGACCTTCAGACCTTTACAACACCTGCTTGCCTCCAACAAGGTAGCATCCAGTATTTCAGAGAGAGGTATTGAATACTAAAGTTAAAATAGCTTCCTAACCTGTTCTATCAGAAGCAAACAAAAAATGACAAAGAGTAAGAAGAAACTGGAACCATCATCATAAACAATTTATTTTTTATAACCTGCTTTTCTGTTAAATAGGCCCAGAACAGTGGTGGCACAGGGATAAAGCTGCAGTTAAGTGATTTTATTGGCATGATAAGGTATGAGAAACAACTAAAGTATGGGAGCAAATATTATTCCATCTGGGGGAATTTACCTGCAGGAGACAGAGATTTATTGCTTTGCAGTACAGTTGTCTTCTATTCTAGAAGCTTACACAGGTTCCCTGAAGGAGTGCTTCCTTGTTTTTGTGGGACAATTGCTTATTGGTCTTATTAAAAGACCAAAAGGCCAGTATTAAAAATCCAATCCTGAACTATAATTCCTTTGTATCCATATTTCCCATGTCTAATAGAAGACAAAATACCCTCTCCTTTTCTTCATTATTGACAGAAATAAATTAAAACAGATGCACATTTGATAACTATGCAGTTCTGTGCACTTACCTGGGACACAAGCATTTCACTCTTAATTTCTCTTATAGAAGATTAGGGTCCCAAATTTTTATTTGAGCAATGATAAGAAAAAGACACTTGGAAATCAAGAAAAAGAAGTGATACTTAACCTCCTTCCCCCAACATGTGTTTTGCCTGCCTTTGGGAATCTGAAAGGGAGGTCTGAAAAACCACAGCAGAGTCCTATACATGCCTGCTGAGAAGCAAGCCCAAGTGTCTTTCAGAGGATGTGCTTCCCGTCCAAGATAAATATGTGTAAGAACGCACTCTAAATTGTATCTTTATACAGGTACTATTAGTTACATTCCTCTAATGACTTCAAGGCTGCACCCACAGTTTTCCTCCCCAGCCCCTTTACCCTCACAACAAATTTGTGAAACAAGTCTGAGAGAAAGCAATTGGCCCAAGGTCTGCCAGTGAATTTCATGGTTCAGTGGAAATTTGAACCTGGGTCTTGCAAGTCCATGTCCAACACTCTTACTGCCATACTATACTGACCTATATTGCATTATTTTAGTTGAAACTCTATAAACCATCATGCCACTGTATTTCCAGTTTCTATGTATGGTTGTGAAAGCTGGACAGTGAAGAGACCTGATAGGAAGAAAATCAACTCCTGCTGGAGAAGAGTTCTATGGATACCGTGGACTGCTAAAAAGACAGATTAATGGGTTTTAGAGCAAATCAAGCCTGAACTCTCCCTAGAAACCAAGATGACTAAATTGAGGTTGTCCTACTTTGGCCATATCATGAGAAGACATGACTCACTAGAAAAGACAACGATGCTTGGTAAGGTAGTAGGAAAAGAAGAAGACCACATTATAGATGGATAGGCTCATCAAGGAAGACACATCCGTGAATCTGCAACACCTGAGCAAGGTTGTTGATGACAGGATGGCTTGGAGTTCTCTTGTCCATAGAGTCACCATAAATCAAAGTCAATTTGGTGGCAGTTAACAACAACCACCCCACATTTTACTGAAGAGGAATATCTGCATCTACAAAAAATACAGTAAGAGGAGTGCTACATAATTCAAATCATGGCTTCTAATATTTAAAAAACAATTCATTTCATCCTGACCTTGATCTTCTTCTAAGGAGTGCACAAAAGTCTAGGCTGCAAGACTGCCTTTATTTGTTTAGAAATATCTAGGTATTCTCATCCTTAATAGGTTATATAAATAGGGTGGCATAGAAATTTCAAGTAAAAAATGAAAATATGCAACAAAACATCCTAAAATATAAAATTATAAGGGAAAGCAGGGACAATAAAACCCTGTGGGGACAAAAATCAAATTGGGATCTAGAACTTCTTCACTAAAAGGGGGAGGGAAGTCTGAGGAAAAACCCTTGTGTGCCCAGTGCCCAATAATGACTGGTTCAAAGTCACGGAGGGGACTGAAGTCCAATACTCCTCTTACTGACATTACCATACCTGCTCTCATTGCGACTAAGTTCTGTGAATACCAGATGATGGTTCACAGTATTGACATGATTTTTTAGCAAAATTTTATCAGATTTCCGTTTTAAGCCATTCAGGTATCTTGATCTGCTTAAGGGTTTGAGTTCAAGGGGAAAAATTAAACCCTGCCATTTGATCAGTGGGTTAGCTAGTGAAATCAAGGGCCATTTTCACACTAGACTGTTATAGTGCTATTGTTCCACTTTCAACATGCTATGGAATCTTGGGGTTTGGAGTCTGGGGAGGGGCCTTCCATAGGATGTTTAAAGTGGAATAATAGCACTGTAACAGTCTAGCATGGAAGTGGCCTTAGAATCAGTTATCATTGCCATAAACCACTTACAGCAAACCTTTGGAGTTGTTCGCCATCAAGTCAACTTAAGACTTGCCAGGATCCTGTGAATGGGAGAACAAGGGTTCGCTAAGGTCTTGTTTTCAACTGCAACTCCTATAATCCCTTGCTATTGGCCATGACATATCTTTATACCATCTTACGTTTTACTATTGTCATGTTTTAATGAACTTTAAATTATTTTTATAGTCTATTCACTGTTTTTAATATACAGCTTCAGATAAGGAGTTACCTACACTTGTTTCAACCATTTCTAAGCCATCTTGAGCTAATGCTGGTACGAGACAGATGAATGTAATAACAATAATAATAGGCCAGATTAAGGTGAGCTGGGAGCTAACAGAGGCCATTCCCGCACTAGACAGTTATAGCGCTATTATTCCACTTTCAACATCCTATGGAATCCTGGGGTTTGTAGTTCAGGGATAAGCCTTTAAATTGCAAACCCCAGAATTCCATAGGATATTGAAAGTGGAATAACAGCACTATAACAGTCTAGTGCAGAAATGGCCAGAATAGCTGAACAGCGAAACTATTCCCCCGCCACGACGCCTCTTCCCTCCAAAGACTGAAACGGCCTTTAGGGAGCGGCCAACCGCACACCCTTTCGTACCCTTCACCAGCCAATAAGGCCGCGGTTCCCAGAATGCACCGCCCCAAGTCCCTCCTTCTATTTTCTATCGCCCATGGCAACCGGGCTCCCTTTCTCGAGCTTTCAAACAAGGACGTAGCGCCCAAAGCGGAAGTTGTTCCGTGTCCTTTTCTGCTTCAATCCAAGGCCGCCAACCGTTCTTACGTCAGCAGCGGCCGCCAATCGTGTAAGAGTACACGATTGAGACTAGCGCAATATGAAGCTATTCTCTATGATACTTCATCAACGTTAACGTTTGGTCTGCGCGATATCATAGAAATGCACGAGACTTTGCCCTCGGCGATGGGCTTCTGGATTTCACTGAGGCTGGTTGTTTCCGTCATAGACCAGGAATCCTTGTTTACGTGGCCTCGCACTACAGGATTGAAAACTAAGGCCTACAGTTCTAAGCCCCCCCCCCCTTGTCGACTATCTAGACACACTATGGCAGCCTCAGTGACCCGGAGGGGGAAGTGGCAGATAGGATTTTGTGCCGCTCCCTCGGGGCGTTCTAGCCGTAACTTCCGTAACTCTATGGTTTCAAGAACGGCCTGCTCAGACGGTTTTCGGGCGTCTTTTCTATGGCTTCGCACCGCCGGACCGGGAAGGCGGCGGGGAGGCTGGGCGCTTAAGCCGAGAGGCCGTGGCGAGGGGTAGGGGGCAGCTGAGCCGAGAGCAGATGGAGCCCGGGATGGAGACGGAGACCTTGGAGTCGAAGATCAGTGAGTGAGGGAGCGCTGTCCCGGGGGATGAGCTCCCAGTGGCAGCAGGTGCTCAAGGGCTGGCGGTGAGGGCGGCTCGCTGCCCTCTCCCTTCCCAGCCTTCCTCGCCCGTTGTCGTGAATCTAACACCTAATACTGAACGTGTTGCTGCTCCGTAGGCCAGCGAGAGGAGATCCGTTGAATCTGTGGGACTTAAATGTTGACTTACCAAGTTCCCACTGCTGCTCTAGAGCCATTTCCGCACTAGGCTGTTACAGCGCTATTATTCCACTTTCAACATCTTATGGAATCCTGCGGTTTGCAGTTTAGTGACTCACTCAGCTGCAGTTTAGGCCCCTCACTAAACTGCAAACCCCAGGATTCCATAGGATGTTGAAAGTAGAATAATAGCGCCATAACAACCTAGTGTGGAAATGGCATAGTTTTGATTACCGACTGAGTTGAAGCCATAAAGAATTATTTGTCTTGTTACATTTAGGAAGAAAAGGAGCAGGGATGAGAGAGACACCAGCCCTGTACAGGCTTCCCCCACTTATCTGACAGTTCAGGGATCCGAGAGCTGTCAGAAAACAGAGTTAGTTGAACATTGGAGCCCATGCGCTGTAGTGTAGGGAGCATGAAGGACTTACAGAGGCTCACATGGGACTGGCCGTGCTCCTGCTGCTTGCAAAGTCTCAGCTGGCCTCCCCCCCCCCAGCTCGCTTTGCAAGTAGTGTGTGCGTGTGTGTGGTTCCAAGCCAGCCTCCATAGGAAAGAAGAACTGGTGAAAAAGTGGAACCTCCATTGAATTAAAGGAACTTGTTCTTAATTTGGATGCATCAAAAGAGCAAGTCATCAGATAATGGGGGATAAAAAGATAGGGGCTTCCCATACCGCAATTTAAGAGTGTTGCTCTGTCTTAATTTTTCCATTACTGTAACCCTATTTCCACTTCTGCCCAATTCACACTGTTTTGATGTTCTTACAGTCTCTAATGCAGACTGATGTACAGGCCTGTCCTAAGACTGCTTATTCTGAAATAGGCCCCATTGGATTTGCTGTTAAGTGCACCTGGGTTGTCGCCTATGACTTCATTTTCGTATTAATCACTTCAGAAAGACAGGAAAAGATATGCCTTTTTTGCCACATTGTAGTCACTCTGGTTGTCACATACCAAAGAGTGGTTGAAACATGTGGCCTTGAAAGAAAATACACTCTATGGAGCCACAACTGTAAGCTTCTTTGGTCAGAGATATAAATCCCACCAAAATAATTCAAGGGCTATTAACTGAAAATTATTTGTGTGTATATTGCATTCAGGTGGCTTTTGTTAGGAACTAGTTGTAAGTGAGAGACAATGTGACAAAAACCTTGCATTTGTGGATTGATTCCTCTGAGTTTTAATGTCTACTTCAGATGAAAAAGTGGGCTTACATTTAGGCTCTGTGCCTTTGTTTCTTCCAGAGTATCATGCTGCTCTTCTGGTCTTTTACTCATACAGGAATGTATTTTCCTTTTCCTCTTTTTTTGTCCTGATTCAGATTTGCAGTTGATTCAGCCCACAGTTGAAAAAGTAGTGTGATACGGCATTTTCTACTTCTGCTTTGTAGGAGAGGACATTGAGTGGGAATAGCCAAGGTTAAAGTAGAAAATGAACACATTTTCTTGATGTTAGTAAGCAAAGATACTGACCTGTGTCAGCATAGTGGTGCTTGAAGGTTACTTTAGGGATTTTTCATTTCGTTTTGTTTGTATGCTCTCACTCAGTAATACAGGCTGAGAAAAATATTCATATATCATCTTCATATGAGATGAAGAACCAGACTGTCATTTTTTTTTGTCACTTGTCCATTCGCGATCTCATTCATGTCCATATGAAACTGTCCTATATTGAATCAAACCTTTGATCCAGCTGAGTGCTATTGATACTGGTTATCAGTGACATACTAGGGTCTCAGGTAGAACTGTTTCAGCCTTCTTATACAAAAGCTTTTAAATTAAGATGTGGAAGACTGAATCTGAGACAAAATGCATATTGTGCCACTGAGCTATGACTCTTCGTTGTCTTTTCTCCTCCATTGTGTGTCGTGGTATCATTGCAAAAGCAAAAACAAACAAAAACCGACCACCACGTTTCTTACTTCCTTTTCTATGGGGTACACTTGGCACAGGGCTTCTGCTATTCTTTAATTTTGTGCTTTAGTTCTGATTGCAGGGAGCATTTGTTTTAATGGAATATTTTTTTTCTCTCAATTCAGACAGAGCTACAAATCCTCTGAACAAGGACCTGGAATGGGACAGCATCAATGCTTTCTGTGACCAGCTTAATAAGGAATTAGAAGGGTTAGTGTGCCTGCCCCCTTTCCTCGCATAGTAAAACTATGTTACACTGTTTTATCTGTGAACAATTTTCAAGAATCAGACAGAGTCAGTCAACATCTGAAAGAAGCACATGAGTGCACCTGCACTGCTTTGTTCCAGTTCTGCTGATTGTGTTTTCCCCTTTCATTTATACTGTAATGTCTTATTCATGTTTTATTCATGTCAGAATATGTTTCCTCCTGTCTGGATGAGGAAGCTGTTCTTTGTATCAGTTTTAGGGATTTGATAACTATTTGCTAAGGTCCCATCTGATCCTGGAAGCTAAGCAGGGTCAGCCTAAATTAGTGCTTGGATGAGAGACTGCTAATGAATACCAAGTGCTGTAGGCTATATTTCAGAGGAAGGAACTGGCAAAACTACCCCTGAGTATTACTTACCTAAGAAAACACTGTGAAATTAATAAGGTCCCCATAAGTTGACAGGCACCTTGAAGGCACTTACACACCCAAGATTTTCTAGAAGCCATTTTAAAGAGAGGAGAGACAGGAATATGTCTGGGGAGGGAGGAGTCCTGCTCTTACAGATGCGTTGTTCTGATCTCATCTGTCTCTCCTCCCCCATCTGTAGTACTTTATTGCAGTGTCAGGGCTCAGACCTGTTCAGAAATCACAGACTCTGGCTTGAGAACCCTTCCTTTGTTGAGTGTTGGCTGGTGTGATAATGATAGGTAGGGAGGAAAAAATCCTGTTGCAGTTATTCCTCATTACTAGTGCTGATGTACATCTTCCAGAGTGAGGCTTTGGAATTAGGCTTTGGGAAACCATGGCCAGGATTCAACAGTACACTTCCATAAGTGGAATTACTGTGGTGTCAAAAGCCTACTCTGAATGTTTTTTAAGATCTTTGAAGCAGGTTTTTGGTGCGAAGGAGAAGGATGTCTCAGTGCGTTGATCAAGAGGAAGTACATTATTGTACATTATTGGGTCTTGTCTCATAATTACATGGTTTGTATTATAAACAGTTTCAAAACAGTGTCAAATTCTTTAGTTGTCTCTTAGCAGCAGTTCAATTTCAGGTAAGCAGGCTCAAGTTGCTTCATATATAGTCCTCCTTCCACATTCATGAGTTTGACCTTTGCAAATTTGATTATTCATGAGGTGCACATGTGTCCTCTCCCTCATCCTCCTCTTCCCATTCCCTTGCAGAAAAGGAAGGCAAGCGCCTGGACAAAAGGCAAGGACATGGCGGGGAGTGGGGAGGAGGCATGTGCACACTTTCCTTCTCCCCTTTGGAGCGCACCCTTGCCATTCCCTTGCCTCTGCACCTAGCGCTGGGAACGCATACCAAAGCAAAAAGCAAGGGAATGGTGGGGGGAAGGCTCACACACCTACCTTCTCCCCTCCTGAGTTCCCCCCTCCCTTGCATCCCACCCCGGCACAAAAAAGGCAAAGGAATGGGAGGAGGATCACGGGGGAGGGGTAGTATTCATGGTTTTTCCACTTTTCCAAGGGTTCTGAGCTCTGAACCCTCATAAAAGTGGAGGGGCGACTGTACTGGCATGCCTCTTCCTCTGGATGTTAACAGTCACTGCTGGTGAGGTTCAATTGGACTAGGAAGGGCAGTTGAGTTTCTATCCCAGCTTCTAGACCTGAGTGGTAAAATGTGGCCTGTTGCCCATATGTGGCCACTTTTCAAAGAAAGGCAGGTGGTTGTTTCTGAATGCCCTCTATTGACTGTGGGTGGATTTTTGCCATGTTTTTGATCCTTCATGGGCCATTTTAAGGCCAGGAGAGGCTTTTAAAAAGAAAACAAGAAGAGATCTGTGGTCTCAAGTGGCCCATGGGTGGCAAAAACATTGTAGAAATTGCCTCCCCCCCCCCCCCCGCAATCCCAAGTAGGTGTTCAGGTTTTTTTACAGGCCCTTCAAGGTCTTCTGGGAACAAGTATAGCTCCCAACCTTCTACAGTTGCTGTTCTAGACTAAGTATGAGAATCATCTGGCCCTCCAGATGTTACTAGGCTGCAACTCCTAGTAGACCAACTAGTGCAGCCAGTGTTGAGGAACATTGGGAGTAGTAATCCAACAACATCTGGAGGGCTGCATGATTCCTAGTCTTGTTCTAGACTATCTTCACTGTAGCTAGAGAGCATTGTCGGTCAAGCTCCATTGTGGCAGGTTTAAGGGATTTGTGAGATCTTAGAAGTGAACAATGAAACATAAAAGGGAAGGCAAGAGTCAGGACCTACAAATGTCAGAGATAAGACCAGTCCCTTTGTCTCCATGTATAATAATAATATGTCTGTAGTGAAATAAGAATCGCAGCAGTGGGTCCGTCAGTAACCATTCCTGTGTCTTACCGTTCAGCCCACCGCTTGCCACCCGACTCCTAGCTCACAAGATCCAGTCTCCACAAGAATGGGAAGCCATTCAGGCTCTCACGGTAAGAGGTCATGCATTGCTTTCTCTACTGATTTGACTAAAGGCTATAGTTTTTATCAGAGGGGCAAAGCTTGTAAGTGAAAATCTGAAAAGTTTTAACTTCACTTTGGATATAGCCTTGGAGTAGGCTAGAATATGGTGAAATGAGAGTGATAGCATTTTCTTCTAATATTAAAAGGAATTGCTTTAAGAAAGTTGATTGCTTCCCTCAGCTGTAGAGCAGAGATGTTTGCTGGCTATCATTGTTTCTTATAAGATGCTCAGTATTTCAGAAAAGACAACCTAGTTCCATTGTTCTTTGACAATTTTCATAGTAATATTTTTCTCTGGCAACACTTCAGGTGTGATTTGGGGACCATTGGCCCATAGCATAAGTGCGAGAAAAATCTCAAAACTCTTCCACAATTTCACTGTTGTTAACTAGAGTGAAGGTTTTTCCCTTACTCCACTACTGGCATCAGTGTAAGGACCTTTTCATGCCCCACTGCTTTGGCCACCAACTGCAGGGACCTACTAAATACCCCCAAGGTTCCTGTACAGCATATTATGCAATTTCTGTCTGCCCCGGACACCAACTCTTATGTATTCACAATTGCCATCACAGACTCTGTGTTTGAACCCAAGCTTTATATATGTAGGATTCCCAGAGGCTGAAAGCGTATGATACACAAAAACAATATTTTATTAACAGAAATTGAACAAAGCAAAGCAGATTAAAAACTTAATATATTTAAAGCAAATTAAATATAATATAATATATTTAAAGCACTTTTCTCCTAATACTACTAACTCAGACTCTTAAACCTCGCTCATTAATTCTCAAACCTGACTCTCTTAACCCTAATCCTCACTTTAAACTCCACTCACTCCACACCCATCTCTCAACTCCAAACCGGATAAACTGTCAACCACCATCCTTATTCTAATCCCCTCAAAAATTCAACCAGTCACTTCTTACTCGGAGTATTCCATTAATTCATCCCCTCCCACCAGCTCTTTTACCTGATTACCACTATTATTTAACACATACAAAACCAAATTAGCTTAATACATAAAACAATATTTAGAAACAGTCCATAATATAACATCAGCCTTCAGCTTTAAAATGTGCGTTTTAGATGTTTGTACTATTGTTTCTGCTGTTGGTTTTCCCTTGCTTTATTCTGAAATTATTTTCCTTTTTTTTTTATTTGTGTGCTTTACTCTTTTCCCATATGACATGGTCAAAGAGCTTCAGCTATTGGGCAGTATAAAAAACAGTAGGCAAACAAAGTTCCATCCCATCCTCATAAAGCAGGTGGTTAGCAACAGTGAAAACAATTGTGAACATGTATGAATGCAGAGGCTAAGATTCCAACCCTAAATAAAATGACCAGACAAAAGCAAAGGATATTTAGAAACATCATACAAAAAAAAATGTCCAAAGTCCCTCAGCACTTGCTTTGATTTTGTATCACAGATTGGGCAGACTCTGGCAAGGATTTTCCAGCTGATCTTTCTGATTCCAGGAAGAGTGAACATAATCTGTGCATAACCACCTCCATCTGTCTATAGGCCTGCTGACGTTTGGGACTTTGGATCAGGTGTTTAGTAAGGATATTAATACAGCATCCAGTGCTTCTAATGCATTCATCTCATCTGTGCAGACAGCCAAGAAAGGTTGAGGGGACTCACAGTCTCTGACAGTAGCAGGCTGATTCTGAAGCATACTGGAGCTTGTGTCACTTCTGATTTAAATGTTGTAGAGTGGCTTGTTAGTGTCCACACACTTAACACCTAAATCGCTGTCCAGCTGTGCTCTTTCTGTTGCACAAGGAGCTACAGCCCTCCTGGAGAGGTACATATGGTGGCTAATCCTGCACTGAGCCCTGGTGGAATTTCCTTTGATTAGCTCCAGCCTTGGGAAATGAGAAAGAAGGCTTGTGCAAGAAGCGTACGAGAGCCTAAAAGAAGCATGTGTGCGATCTTATTAATAGCAGTTGTGTGAGTAGATTTACTAGCTTGCTTACAAACCAAAAGCAGAAGTAGAAATGACTTATTATTAGGATAAATGAGGTGAAATTTGCTGTGGAGCTGTGAATCTGAGGACAAAGGTGACCATTGCTTTTTTCTCTATAATAATTTTTGTACTTTTCTGCAAAAGAGCAGGGAGGATTCTTTGTCCTTACCTGAAGAAACATTCTTGATCTGTATGCTTTGCAAGATATTGTGCCTGGGCTCTTCTAAATAAATTTCCCATCTTCTCTTGCACACTTTAGCAAAGAATGGAATAACATAACCTTCTGATGCTTCAACTTCTGTACTCACTCCTCTGCTCTGTTGTCCCTGTGTAGGTTTTGGAGTCCTGTATGAAAAACTGTGGCAAGCGCTTTCATGACGAAGTAGGCAAGTTCCGCTTCCTTAACGAGCTTATCAAGGTGGTATCACCCAAGGTGGGTGGCATTGCTGATGTAGCAGGATGAAAGGTGGTGGCGGTGTGACATTTGCTAATGTGGTAAAGTGGGAGTAGTTTCTGCTGTGTATGTTCAGTAGATTGGGATACACAGCAGTAAAAAGCAACTTAGGGATATGTATTGGCTTTATGATGATAGAAGTGGGCAAACTCTGTGGGTCCCATCACTAGGATCCTGCAGAGACCAAACCAACCCTTCCAGATGAAATGGGAGAAAACGGGGGGGGGGGGGTTGCTTTTGCTAAGACCATGTTGAATGGCATACCTTGTTGTAGAAGATAATCTGCCCCCTTGAGGTGTGACTCTCCTATTTTGATGGAAAATGTTTTAAAACTGTCAGAAGCTTTCCCCCTCATGAGGTCATAGAAATGACCACAGGGCCTGTGGGCCAGATTTTTCTCATACCTGCTGTAATTCACAGTGGTATGAGCAGAATTGTAATACCTCCTGTTTTAGTGCCTGTGCTTGGGTAGGAAGAATGAGTTGGATTTAAATGCGCTTTGCGTCATACTGCTGATAGTGCCAGGATTGTGTCTGAATAGTTGTCATCTTCCTTACTTTCTACCCACAATCAAGGATGTGAAGCTTCACATGGTGTTTGTTACAGAACCTACTCCCTTGGCCTGTCACCTGTTCTTTTGAATCCATTCATGTTTGATGTGGCTGTGTACTTGTCTGTCCATCAGTACCTAGGCACCAGGACTCCAGAGAAAGTAAAATCCAAGATCCTAGAGCTGATGTATAGCTGGACATTGGGGCTGCCCCATGAGGTGAAGATTACAGAGGCCTATCAAATGCTGAAAAAACAAGGTGAGCAATCCTTTCTTAACCCACAGAATCATGGCTTGGCTCCTGGCTGTGTGTGCTGAAGCTGAAGGGTGCTATTTGCCAATTCGGACTGACATTTTCACTTTTCTTGTCATTGACGGCACCACACAAACACTGGAATACTAGCCCTTGAAATAACTATGTGAGTCTTAATGGTGGAGTGGTGATCTCCTTGTAACTTACATTGTATGCCTAATTTATACCTTTCTCCATCAAAATTTGATTGGTCATTCACAGACAGATATTTTGAATTGCATTTATACTCTTTGAGAAAATTACGCCAGTGTGTAAAAGCATAATAAGAATACAGTCTAGAAAAGAAAGTTTTTTCTCTTATTCATCTTTGTCTGTCTTACGCATTTTTGATTATTGTCACTCCTAACTCACTTTACACTGGGCCAGGGAAGGAGATACCAGATGTTGTCAGACTGTAGCTCCCATCCAGACAAACCAGCATTGCCACTGGCTGAGGAATGTTGCAGTTCAGCAACATCTGGATGGTCATATGTTCCCCATTCCTGCTCTAGACTGAAATTACCACAGCTAGTTGAGGTCAGACAGAGGGGAGCAAGTGTGAGGAAACAATTTTGAACAACATGTGAAAAGCTGTGCTTTGTGGAAGAGTGTGTATGCTAAGCTGTGAGTTACACAAGAAAACAAGAAATTTCACAGCTCCAAAGATTTGCATGGCAGATCATGGGGGAAGAGTGCTTTAAAGCTCTGCCTTTGCTTGCAGGGATTGTAAAATCTGACCCAAAGTTGCCAGATGATGCACCCTTCCCATTGCCTCCTCCAAGGCCAAAGAATGTAATTTTTGATGATGAAGAAAAGTCCAAGGTAGGTTCTAATTAGATAGGATAATTGCTAGAAGCTTTGCTTATATATCCAAAATTTGGGACTTTCAGGTTTCTCAAAGAAGGTTATCACCTGGAAAAAGGGGGACACGGTGAGATGAGAGAACATGAGCATTTTGATACCTGTTGAGGGCAGTGAACACTAATTGCCTTCAGTACATTTTGGATAGGGCTAAGCTCTACTGGCTGTGCAATAATGGAAGTTATAGCCTAGCCTATCTGGAGAGCACCAGATTAGGGAAGAGTGGGGTGAAAAGATGATGCTGTCCTTCATAGATAGCTAGGCTGATGGCCTGATTAGTTTGGTATTATAATGGTGATACCAGTTAGCATAAACCTCTTTTACAGTAGTGTTAAATTATTAGTGGTCATTGATGTAGATCAGATCAGAGCCACTTAAAAAAATCTGCTAGTTAAGATAAATGTTAGTTAAGATTAGATTAGTTAAGATTAGAATATGCAGACAACAAAACTTATTACTTACTGTTATAATACAGCAATACATTCAGTAAATGCATACCTGCATAGCTGCATACAAAATATGTGCATTGTGTTGAATTTTAATGTGGCTTTTACAACGTCAGTGAGATGAAGGCAAATATTAACACGTGAACTAATTTCAATTGATTTTTCAACATAACCCTACGAGTAGCAATTTGGAAATGCCATTTGTTGGCAGAGGTACTTCCAGATGGGGGAAGGGACCCGTGTCAGTCCCTTTGAATCTCCAAATGTTTGTATGTATGTATGTATATATTTACTTTCTGTCTGTTCCGGTTTCCTTCCCAAATAGCAACAGACAAAGTTGTCTGCAAGAATGACCGGATATTCCGTTATGTTCCCTTCAAAGCATTTGTCAATCCTTCCAGGTTCCTGCAGCTGCTCGGATGCTGAAAGGTTATAGCAGACCTTTTGAGTCCAATGTAGCCAGCTTGCTGTTGTGGTGACCCATGAGGAGTTCACTAAATCTCCTGGATTTTGGTGCAGGCCTGGGATGCAAAACAGAATGATCGTCATCGTTCTGGCAGGCCCTGATATATGGTTGTTGGGTTAAATCAGTAACAAACAGCCCAGGCCTATCTCAGAAAGAAAATAGGTCAAATCAAATTTGTTCCTGTGTGTTTGTAATAAATACAATTCTTCCCAGCCTATTCCAGTCTCTGTACAGATACATGAAGCTGTTGTTTTCAAAGAACAGGTAAAAATGGAGTTCTGTTGAAGATGATACCTGTTTCCATTACACTTAAATACTTGCTCCATACAGACAAAGTCTTCCATTGTTAACTGATCCTGCTAAAGCTGCCGCTTTTCCTCTCAAGTTTGCTTTCCTTAGACCTGTGTGTCTTTCAGATGCTGGCTCGCCTGCTGAAAAGCTCCCACCCTGAGGACCTCCGGGCTGCCAACAAACTTATCAAAGAGATGGTGCAGGAGGTGAGGTTTTGTTGCAAGACGTAGTTCCATCTTCAGTTTCAGTTGTGTTTGTATCATTTGTATGTATTATACTCTTACACAAAATGGATATGTGGAACAGATTAAAAATGGTTGTGTGCTTGGATTTTTTTGCCTGTTCCACTTGGACTCTTTCCCATTATGCCTTTGAGAGCGAGGAGGGTGGAGATTCCTGAGATCAAGGAGTAAAGGTTGCTGCTAAAGTGAATGTAGGTACAATAATTTTTTTGTGATGAATTTATATGACATACCTCTGTCTCATAGTCATTGAAGAAGTGGTAGCTGCACATGACTGAAACCAACCAGTATTCACTTCCAAGATTTCTGTGTGTTCCAAAACACATCAGTCTTGGAAGTGAATACTGATGGTTTCAGTCATAACCATGTAGCATGTTGAAAGGGAGCTCCAGATACCTGTCAAAAAAGCCAGACTTTGAATCAGAGAAATTTAAGCATTCCAGCTATTGCAGTGTGCAGAGAGTATGGAGGAAATGCAGTAGCTGTCCCCACTTCCTGTTCTTTCAGGACCAAAAGCGGATGGAGAAAATTTCCAAGAGGGTAAATGCCATTGAGGAAGTCAACAACAATGTGAAGCTGCTGACAGAGATGGTGACAAACTACAGCAAGGGGGAGACGACGGAGAGCAGCGAGGACCTCATGAAAGTGAGGGAAGGGGCTGTGCTAAATGAGGGAGTTAGGTAGTAGTAGTAGGTCTTGCTGGAAAATTTCACATATATGTGTGTGAGTGTGTATGTGCATATCTTTCCCACATGGATATCTTTTTCTGCTTGGATTATCATTTGAGCTCTTTAATGCAATATGCATTCACAAGCTCATGGTGGTATGGAACTAAAGTTTCTGCCTTAACAAACCCTCCTCAGTGACCTTGGGATTTCATTTCTCTCTAATTCTATTCCACTGTTACTGATCAACTGCCTAGGCGTATCCCGCCTCCACTTCTCTAAGCCAGTGGCAGCCACGGCCTTCCTGTCTCTCAGGAATGCTGTGCCTTGAGAATCAACCAGCCATTTCCTGCCAGATACCTTTGCAGACAGTGAGGCTGTTCTATTAAAACACTGTCAAATGGTCTGTTCAGTCACTTCACTGCTGTTTAAAATGCGTAACTGCTGTATGAATGGTCTCCGCCACTACAGCTGCATTTACTGTTAAGCTGAGGAGGTTCCAGTACTCACTGTTCCTGGAACATCAACGAAGTTTGTGGGCCCTTAGTGATAGCTTATTTATTATGACATGTGTTTTAAGTACTGTAGCTCAAGTGCCAAGTAGGCTTTTGTCCACAAACTCTTAATTCGCTATAATTTGATCTCACATCAACTGACTGTCAGGGCTATCCCTGTGGTCCTTACTGCTCATGCTCCCAACCGACCTTGCATGATGGATGCAGCAGAAACTGCAAAAATTGTCATTTCCCTAACTACCACTAGGTGGAGCTAAAATACTCTTTTCCAGTAGTGTTCTGTGCTTGTATTTCAATTACAGTTGCCACCATTTAAAAAAAAATCGAAACTGGCACTGCTTCCTGTGAAATTTCAGGAAGCACCTCTTCAAAATGGGGCAGACAACTGGAATCAATGAAATAGGCTTCACATGGTTTCCCATGGAAGGACCTTGTATGAAGCTTTTGTGAAGGAAAATTCAAATACAGATTGAAGCTTAGTAGAACAGTTGATGCTCAGGGGTATAATCCAGAAACACAATCCATTCAGTTGTTATTCACACTCTGCAGATGGGGAGCTAAAGCTGAAAGACAGCAACATACCCAGATCTGCATAATAATCATGTGATTCTGACCCAAAGAATAGGAAGTCTGCTTTTGGTACTGAAAAGGAGATTATCTGTATCATTGTCGTCCATTTTGATTTCCCTTTAGTTTCCCCACTTTTTTATGATATGGACCAATCTGATAATTCCTAATAGTTTCATGTCACAAATATGATTAGGGAAAGAAACCAATATTACTATATTGAATGATGAATACACTTCTGTGCCTAGTCACACATATCAGGATATTGAATCTCGTCATCTCTCTACCACAGGAGCTGTACCAGCGCTGTGAACGCATGAGGCCCATGCTTTTCCGGCTTGCCAGTGACACAGAGGACAATGATGAGGCACTAGGTAAATACAGTCAGCTTCCTTTCGATGATGACAGCATGCTGGTAACAGGCATCCATCTATATTTTAGGAAGCAATCTAGAGAGACTGTTGGCTCCTTCACATTCCTTTATGGATCTCTCTGATTGGTAGTGTCCAGGTTCATGTGTAGATAATTTTGACTTAAGGATCGGCAGCTATACTTCACATGACTTCAGATTCCTTCCAGTTGTGACACATTTTACAATTCCCCTAAGCACCACCACCCCATCTTAAATAAGGCTATCAATGGTAACTACTTGTAATAGCTGTATACTGCTTCCAGCATCTGGAGGCACAAGGCCTCTGAATACCAGTTGCTGAAGAACATAAACAGAAGGCTGTTACTGTGCTCACATGCTGTATGTAGACTTCGCAATTATCCACTGTAGTATTGAGTACTGGACTCAATAGTGAGTATTGAGTACTGGACAAAGTAGCCTTTGGTCCGATCTGGCATGTTTGCTATGTTCTTGTGCTGAGCATCCATATCTCTCTTTTCAGAGAAAATTACTCAGATGAGTGAAGCAGGATTTCTGCTAGGGTTTTTCTTTGCAGTTGCACCGCTCCTCCCCAGCCTAGATCTTTGAAGCCATTCTAGTCACACTGAATAGTCCTTAACAAAAGATTCTAAGTCTTATCACAACAAGAACAATTTTCACTCAAAATATTTTCTGTTATTCCTTTTATCTGTATGATAAACAATAATAATAAATATCAGAGCTCACCTCTATTCATATGTGACATTTGGACATTCTGTGAAGCCTTGTTTTTTACCTCTTTGGTCTCCTTTTGCAGCAGAAATTTTGCAAGCCAATGACAACTTAACACAAGTGATTAACCTGTATAAGCAAGTTGTGAAAGGCGAGGAGATCAATGGGGAGACTCTGGCTGGTCCTCTCCGAGGTAAGAGAACTGGGCAATGGGCCTAGTTCCCCTGCAGGGAAGGTGCACTTAATTCTTTTCCATGTAGAAACGTGGGAGTGAAATACTGCAGGACAATAATCAGTTCAATATTCAAGCTTAAGATTAAAAGAAGAATCAAAGTTTGGCTTTGGTTTATATTACTGTGGAACCAGAACATCTTGGGCTGAATTAGCCAAGCACTAGTAAGGTACATGGGATTGCAGAACCAGTTATTGACTAGCATAATGGACTGCTTGTTGTGGGACACTTTCCTGCCCTGCTGTTCATCTTGGCTGTGGGCTGTGTTTGTTCCCATAGGCAGCACTTCAGCACTTCTGGATCTTTCAGGGCTGGAGATGACCACCACAAGTCCTTCCTATCCAGCTGTACCAACCTTCTCAAGTGGTGGCTCAGCAGCTTCTGTGCCAGAGCCAAGCAGTTCTGTCTCTCTGCTAGATGATGAACTCATGTCTCTAGGTGAGTCCCAGAAATACTTTGAGGTTCCTACAAGATGAAAGATGGCTAATATTAAAACAAGGCCTGGAATGCAGCAGGTCAAATGGAAATATGTTTGCTGTTGTGGAAGCTAGAAAGAATCCAGTTAGTTTTTTCCATGCCTTGCTTTGCATAAGGAAAAAGGTCCCTGTCATCTCAGAAACATGTCTTGCTGAAGTATATGTAATACTCAAGTACATGACAGGCCTTTCTGCATAACCAGTTCCTTATTCTGAACATAGACTCAGTACTGGGTGACAATCTTGGGCTATAAGTTTTATACAAGTTTCTGAGTTATATTGGCTGGCTGTTTCCTTTTTTAAGACTCCCTCCCTTATTGGAACCAAGTCAATGACAAAAGAACTCCCCTTGTAATTTGTGATGAGAAAAGTGTGCATAAATTAATATAAAGTAAAATAAAATAAGCAGCTGCTGGGCCATAAACTTAAACATATTGGTTTACCAGTCATCTCAGGGTAGTAGAATTCAGCGATGCCTTTTTTTAGAGATGTAGGGGATTTTCATACAGGGAAAAAATGTTCTGTGGCTAGTGGGGACATGTAGATTTAAGCCAGAACTCTTTTGATTACTTATATTTGCATAACAGGGGGTGACACTGGTGTAAATACTTTTTAAAGGCATTGCACAGAGATATTCAGTATCTCTCAACATACTGGCTTTTCTCCAGCTGTTTATGGCAGCCAGAAGTCATGCAGGTACATCTTACTCACACAGCCAGGGAAGGGAGCAGCTTTGGCCTACAGAAGCTCTGGTGAGTACGCTTGAGGTCCAGGAGGACAAAGGCTGCTCTTTTTCCTGGGTTCACAAAGGAAGCTAGATAGCACCCAAGTACAGCTCTGCCCACCCACCAGGACTCACCTGGCTTACTCAGCATAGCTGTGGAAAAGTTAGCCTTCACTCTCACTCTGCCAGAACTCCAGTGGAACATCTGTTTCATTCTGCAATTGTGAAGCTATTTAGAAATACTAACTCAGATTTCTGTGTTAGCAATTCACACACATGTTTTTCCTATAGTTAGAGAATAACTTCTACGTCCAATAAAATGACCCTTAAATATGCCCCTGCTGTACAAAGAACTATTATTTAAAGAAACAGTAGCAGTTTGCAAACTTAGTAGATTCTATTCTCTAGCCATGGTGTATTTCTGAAGTTTAATTATCTCATTGCTTTTAAGGTCCTGGGGTTTGGACCCTAGCCAAATGGGAAGCATTTACTTAAGATGTTGAGATACTGAGTAGAAATCTGTCTTAACAGATGTTTGTTAGTAAAGTACTGAAATGTAGTCTAAATATACACACAGTTTATAGAGTAAACCAACCTTTGGACTTCTGGCTAAAGACACACATGCAAGATTATTTAGTGTAGATAAGTATATATGAGTTAGCTTCTTGTAAACACTTTGAAAGTACTCAAATCAGATTAGAAGAATGGATTTTTTCCTCATGCTTTTAGTATAATGTATATTTTTGTGTAAACAGACACTTGCATATTAGTTCGTATCTGACTGTAGAACTAGAATAATTCAGTTCCTAGGCTCTGGAATGTGTGCTTGTGAAGGCTATAGAGTCATTCACTTGTTGTGGGTGTGAATTGCACATTAGGCTGAAGAACCAGATCCTGATATCTATATACATTGAAATTAAGATGAAGAAACCTGGGGAGGGGAGGTTTAGGGTTTTTGTTTCTCTAGTCCAGTTTCTATGGCCTTTTGGTATTTACAGGTTGCAACATCCCATTTATCCCTGGTGTGGTCACTGGCTGGCTGGATACCACCCCACACCAATATCATTTCTGACTTACGTTGGTGGACCTATTTACAGGATTTTCGTGGCAAGATTTCTTCAGAGGGGGTTTGCTACTACCTTTCTCTGAAACTGAGAGAGTGTGACTTGTCCAAGGTCACCCAGTGGGTTTCCATGGCTGATGAGGGATTTGAATCCTGGTCTCCAAGATTTTTAGTCCAGCACTCAAGCTACTACACCACACTGGCACACACCTAGAATAATGCAATATTCTTTGTCCTGCCTGCTCTTTTCATCCCCTCTAGGGCTGAATGACCCAGCAGCTCCCTCAAACCAAGGTACAGATAACAGTGGCTGGAACAGTTTCCAGGTAAGGGGCTCAGACATGAGAACGCTATGTGGTTACATTACATTGAGTGAACCTGTACGCTTTTTGGATAGTGGCAGAAGTGTTGAAGCTGAGGCTGTGCCTTCTCCAGCTTTATTTGGTGTTGTAGTTAGTAACACAAGGAATCTCAGAAAGACCATTACTTGAAGAGCCTCAGTCAAAATGTATTGATTCATTGTATGGTTTTCGTGCAGAAGTAATTTCTATGAAGGAGGTAATTCTCAGCATCAGCTTGAGTTCCAAGCTGTTGGACTTTCAGCTCTGCAGGAAGGAGAAGGCTGAAGCTCATGTCAGATTGGAGTAGGCATGAAGAACATATAGTCCTTGCCAACCCACCCAGTGATGGGGGTGGATGGGAGTAGTTCATCAATAGCTGGAGAACCACAGGTTCCCCTACCTCTAGACAACAGTAAAGCTTCATTGCAGGAGAGGAAACCAGCCTCTTGATTTCTACCAATGATCTATGTGGGAGGAAAGAAAGCCCCTGCTTCCTGGTATGGAAGACAAAAGTTTCCTGTTCCCATACAAATGTCTTTGTGGGAAAATTAAGTCTCTTCTGATTGATGCTGTTCATCTTTCTCAAAGGCTTAGAGGCAAATGCAGCTTTACTGTCAAGAATAAGTAATGGAAAGCCCTCCATTGCTTTGGAATGCACATAGATTTCTGACTGATGTGATCTTGGTACAGCCATGTGCCTGTGCTTCAGTGCCAAACCCTGTTGCCTAGGAGAAGTGGTAAAATCCATATCAACCTTTAAAAGAAAAAAGTGGCTCTTGTGCAACCCTGTTGTGTAATGCAGAGTTCTGTGTACTCTCTTCAGAAAACATCTGGGCAGACTGAAGTGGTTTGCAGGTCATATATGCGTGTGTACATATGTATGTGAAACGGCCATGATTTTTACTGTGCTCTGTGTATAGGGTGGTAGTATCCTACTGACTGGGTTGGCTTGGTTTCGGCTGGCTAGCTAGTTTAATGCCTTTTTAAAAAAATCATACTTTTTTTCTTTTTTTGGCAGTCGTCTGATGGCCCTGAACTTGATGTCCCTTCAGTGCTAGCAGCCCCAGTGGGGAAAGCTGATGCTGGACCACCTGCACCAGCACCTCCTGCTGCTACAAGTGGCATGGATGACCTGGACCTGCTGGGCAAAACTTTGTTGCAACAGTCTCTGCCCCCAGAGTCTCTGCAAGTCAGATGGTAGGAAGGAAGGTGGGGAAGGGCAAGGAGTGACTCCAAAGAGGGAGTAGCTCCTGGATGTGGTGGGGTTGAGTCTTCCTGCTCCCTTCTCTTGACACAGCATGTCTCTTTTCTGCCTTGCAGGGAGAAGCAGCCTCCAGCCCGGTTAACACTGCGTGACCTCCAAAACAAGAGCACTTCCAGCCCGCCCAACAAAAACACCTCCAGCCCTTCTGTGAGCACCAACAGCACCCCACCCCTCTTCCCAAGTCTTTCTCCAAACCCTCCTACCACTCTACCCTTGGAGCAGCCAGCACCCGTTGTCATCCCTCGAGGGTTGCCAACACCTTCTGGAGCCACCGTTCCCCCCACGGGTCTCCCTGCGTCCACACCCCCACTGGAGTTCTCTCTGACGAATGTCAGTGTGCCTCTGGAATCTATCAAACCAAGTGAGTTTGGGCAAAGCCTTGCTTCTTTGTTCCACTTGTATCTTTTCCAATGAGCTCAAGGGTCATACATTGCCCTCATCCCACTCCCATGTTATCTTTACATCTCCACTGTGAGATAAGTCAGACTGTGAGAGCGTAAGTAGCCCACTTTGACCCGAGGAAGTTTCCTGGATCAGCCAGGAATACAGCATGGTTCTCACAAATCCCAGTCCAGAATCTTGACACTGTGCCACAATGGTTCTCGCACTCTCTTCTCTGGATGATGATCATATCTTTAAACGTTGGATTTGGCTCAGAGGCCCAAGTCTTCTTGAGGCAGTGGGGGACCAACGTAAGTGCAACAGCATATGCCCCTCCCAGTCCTTTTGAGGTGGGGGGGCCAGCATAGTATATATGCCCCTCCCAGTCCTCTGAGCTAACTGTTGCCTGAACTGACATGCCATTTGGAGGTTTTTTTAAACTGATGCTTCTACCAGAGGGACAGTTTAGTCATGTGTCCCATCAGAGTTGGTGATAATAGCTAAGAGCACCCTCTCCTTAATACCACCCATGCACCAAATTCAAATAGCAAATGTATGTAGCAGTATGAGTAGCTGCTTCATCTTGTTTCCATTTCCTCTCCTTGAAAAGAAGTCAGAATCTGTATTAACAGATTACAGACACAGCAAATAGAATCTGTATTAACAGATTGCAAAACACTTTTAACATCCCCCAGCTTTGGCCACAAAGGTTAACCTCCTGTTTGGGAGAAAAGAAAGATACAAACGCAATAAATAAATACTAAGGTGGAAGGAGATTATTATTTGCTTTCAATAACACATTGTTATATCTTCTTAAAAACTATTATCACAAGCTTTGAGCGTCTCAGGTGAAGTTGTTTGCTCATTTTGGATGGCATTAAATATAGAGATGAAGTTGTAAGCAATTTTTGAACTTGCTTTACTTCTAGAGTAAAGTGGATTGAACAAACCAGTATGTTGGCTTTAGACAGTGAATGAGTGGTTGCCTCTGTGGAATGAACCAATCCTTTCCCTCTCCTGTTTTGTGTTCTTACTGGTATTCACTCCAGGTAGCATCCTTCCTGTGACTGTGTATGACCAACATGGCTTCCGTGTCCTCTTTCACTTTGCCAAGGACTCTCTGCCTGACCGACCTGATGTCCTGGTGGTGGTCATCTCCATGCTCAGCACAGCCCCCTTGCCCATCAAAAACATCACGTTTCAGTCTGCTGTACCCAAGGTAATATCTTCATACACGATGAGACAAATGAGAATAACTTTCCTCTCCTCTCTCTCCCCTCAACAGAGGGGATTGGCTCCCATTGGTTGTCATTGCTTTTCCCAGTCATGAAATACTTCCTCATAAAATATCTCTCAGGTATTTAGTTGTTCTGAGAAGCTAGCAGGCCAATTTGAGTTCTCATGCTTTCATGGACAGCCCTGAGCCATAACTTAGTGAAAAAGAAGATGGTTTGCATACAGAAGGTACTAGGTTCATTTTCTGGCATCTCCAGTTACAAGGGGAAGACCTATGCCTGAAATCCTGGAACGTCACTGCCAGTCAGAGTGTGTCCATTTAGAATGATCTCAGACAGCAAAGTGGTGGCAGAGGGGAAAAATCTCTTGGAGAACTTGGAGAACCATGGCAGTTGAAGTGAATGCCATTGGGCTAAGTGGACCAGTGATCTGACTCAGTTTTATGTATCAATCCAGTAGTCACTTGTTGCTAATCCCTAAACAGATACTTGTTATGTCTTGATAATTGTGCTGTGAAAGCCAGTTATATCCATGGCAATCTATTCCTAAAATCATTCTGATTAACTTGTCAAAGATCAGGGAAGGTATTGTTTGGCTTCACAGTTCCTACGGTCCACATTTTGAGGGATAGAAATAAAAAGGCCTCTAAGATGATGAAGAGGATGCAGTGTCCTTGGAATAGTAAACTAAAACATTCCCGACCAGATTATTATGTCAGTCAAAATCCTGACTCCAGGCAGTGCTGTTTCAGAGCAACATTGATTTTAGTAGTTCAGTAGTGCTGCTGGTTTGTCAGTTTGAGAAGAAACAAAAAGCTTGGAAGTTTTTCTAACTAGATGATTCTGCTGTCTGGCTGTTTGGAGGCAGTTTCAGGAAATTCCTAGTTTGTGATCTTAACAGTCAAGCCATCAAATCATTCTAACGTGTTCTAATTTCTGCAGGTGATGAAAGTGAAGTTGCAGCCACCCTCTGGGACAGAGCTCCCAGCATTCAACCCAATTGTGCCCCCCACAGCGATCACTCAAGTCCTCCTGCTTGCTAACCCACAAAAGGTAACAGCACCTCTCTAGAGGGTAGAGCAGGCTGTTTCTTCCGCTAATTTTGTATCTTTTTTATTTCTGCCCCACAAGTCTTCTCTGTACAGTCAGCCATTCCTTGGAATGGGATGAAGAACCTTTGGAAGCTGGAAGTTGCAGGCATCTAGAATAGCATAGGAATAATCATGCAGACTGTGTGTGGTCCCCAGCTGTTTTTGTGGCTTCTGGAGCCCCAATCATCCCTTAGTATATTTTGCCTAAACAACAGAATCATGCCTCTAGAGGATGTGATTCTCCACTAAATCAGGGCATGAGACCCCCCCCCCCGAACACACAAATGTATACGCACCTCTTATTTTAGCACAAAAACCCTCACCAGAATTTTAAAACCTAGAGGTGACCTCCCAGCTACTTTTAGTTTCACTGGGAGCTGTTGGTGCAGCTTGCAACATGCATTGTGGGGGGAAATGGCTCCTGAATTCTCCAGAGTTGACTACTAGAGATTTATTCACTTCTGCCTTAGAAGGAAGTCTCAACTACTACCACAGACATTTCTTCCTTCTTTAACTGTTGTACGTCTTCCCTCTGACCAGGAAAAAGTGAGGCTACGATACAAGCTGACTTTCACCATGGCAGACCGAACCTACAATGAAATGGGAGATGTGGACCAGTTCCCCCCTCCAGAATCATGGGGAAACCTCTAGTGCTGCAGCTGGTGTACTCTTTCAGACTTCTAAGGATTCTGCCTTCCCAGGGCTGGCTAATACTTTGGACTCTGCTCTTGGACTGGAATGCTGGCAGTCAGCAGTGTGCTGTGGGTGGAGGATAGCAGGCAGAGGGGAGAGAAGGGAGATGCCTGTCTGGGGTTGGTGGGGCAGGACTGAGTGAGTGAGGTGTGCTCTATTCTTCTAACCTAGTTTCCGGGGGCCCTGCCTTTATCTTGATCTTCCAGCTAGGCTTTCCCTTCCCTGGAGTGGCAGTCATGAACAGTTGAAACTGGCTCTGAGAAATCAAGCGCCATGGCCCCCTTCTTTCCTTTTCTGATGAAGTTATATTGGATTTTACACATTCCCACCCTTCAGCTCTCTCACACTTGAGGACAGTAGGCTGATAGTTAGATTGAGGCTCCTTGCTCTTTTTCTGTTTCTTTCAAAACAAGCCTTGGTGACAGGAGGCGAAAGGTACTCTGTTCTGCACCAGGGGGTCTAGTTGGCCCACTTGTGCTTCCATACACATACACAAAACTGCCTTGGGGCTACCCTGAGTTGGGTCTGTTTTGCTTATGAAGCTTTTATTCCTCGGGCTGCACAATGGTTGTGGGATAATTCCCATCATATTTACTGAGCCACTGTGTGCGGAGTCTGTGATTGAGCTAATGAGATGGGCAAGAAGGAGTGGTTGGTAGCGTGCCTAGTCTAATATGCCTTAGCTGAGAAGAGCTTGTGCAGCAGCTTAATACTGTGCAGTTGTATGAAGGCTGTTATACTGGATATCTGGAGATGGTTCAATCCTATGCTTCTGCTGGGAAGGGACTCTGATGGTGCAAAGAGGTTGTGTTCAGAGAAATGAATTCCACTTCCCTCAACTGTGTTCACTGCATTGTGCAAGAAGATCCACCACCTCTCTGTCCTGTGGATTCCAGTAGCTTGGCACCAGAAAGCAGCACTGAGAGGAGAGAGGTTGCTAGAAAATACTCATTTCCCCACACATTATGGCTGCCTCCCTCTCTTTTGCGCAAACTCATGTGCTCCCAAGATGCGGAGCCACCAGTACGACTGGCACCCTCGCATCATTAGCAAAGTACCCATGGGAATGCTCTGGAGTGAAGAGTCATCTAGTTGCCTGATAGCCTACTGTGCAGGAGTTGGAATTAACCTTTGTCGGCAAAAAGTGGGTGGGGTTGTGGTAGAGTATGATGTTTCACCCAAGTGGTTTCTGCACTCACATCTGACAGTGATAGACTGTTTTTGGTGGGAAGGCCTTTGACTTTTACTCTCTGGTCATCTTTGCCCTCTTTTTTTCCTCTGTCTCTAGATTTGGTTCAGTTTGGTTCTTGAAACAGACTTTGTACATATATATATATTTTGGTGCATATTCTGCACATGGAAGAGGACTTTAAAATAGACTGTGTGAAATCTGCTGTATTAATGGGAAATAAAAACTTTTCTTCCCAGAAATGCATCTTAAGTTTCAGAACCAATTGAAGTAGCGGCATGAAGGAACCAACGCTGAATTGTACTTTTGTGCCTGTCTATCTCTGACTTGTAATCTTGCATCTTTCCTCCATTTGCAAGGTTCTTTAGGAACTTGGATGGCTCAGTGATCTTTGTTTAGGGACAAGAAGATCAGTGTTCAGGTCATAACCAGCATGGGCCTGGTAGCATGATTCAAAAACAAGTATCTTGGGCACAACGCTATGTATAATCTGTGCTCTTAAAAAAAAATTCTGCTGCGATAAGCTGATTTGTTTGGTCTACAGACATTATGCAAATTTGCTTTCTGACCTTTTGTTCCCTAATAGTATATACTGTTTTTTATTGGTTGTGGTCAGAGCAATTGATTTTTGCCCCTGCTTCAGTAGCATTGTTTGCACAGTCTTAAGTACACTACCTTTAAGAAAGAGGTGGGGAAGTTTTGGCCTTCCAGAGGTCTGGAATTAGAAACTGTCATTGCCTGTTGAGTGTAAGACTGTTAGGAGCTGCAGGCTGAAACATCTGGAGGGCAAAACATTTCCTAGTCTTGCTTAAACTGGCGGTGGGGGGGGGCAAGATTCTCAAGATGCTGAAATCTATGCCTACCCATTTGTACTTTGGAATATACATAGCTCTGGCCATAGTTCTATGCTTATAAACTGCTTACTTCAAAACCCATGCAGGAGGCTGAGTGCACTTGAAATTGTGAAGCATATGGCATCCCCCCCCCGCCCCAACATAGACATTGTTCTTCATTGTTCTGGCCAGCCCACCTGCCAATACAGTGGAGGAATAAGAGCAGCAACCACCATTTCTAGTCATCTGTGCTTCTGTTCCTCTCTCAATTCCTGTTTCATTGCCAGGAACTCCCAGTGTGACATTAAGATATGCCTCTTGTCACTCAGTTGCACAGTTTAGGGGAGTAATGGTGGGATGATCTCTGCAGCAACTAGAGCCAAGTATTTCTAAATTAGTGGAGGCATGAGGTTGCTACAAGTGCTAACCAACATATCAGCCCTGGAAACTGTCGCCTCCTTCCTCTCCTGTTGCAGGCAGTCTCAGTCAGTCTGAGCTCAAGCTGCGGTCTGCTCTGTGCATGTTAATAGCCCACACTTCCTCTTCTCCCCGCTTCCCACTCCTTTTCGCAGGGGCCTCTGCAGCAGTAATTGCTGTTGTGTGCCGCAGAGCTGGATAGAGCAGTGGCTGGGGAAAATTATATAGCTGCTGTGGAGGGGATATAGCAGCAACAGGAGGCCAGATGGGGCTTTATTTGGGGGACCTGACTGTGCTGCTATCCCCAGATTAGACACTATTGTGAAAGTGATGCCTGTCTTCTAAAATCGCAATAGACCAAATTTTGCTTACTGGTGGCCATACAGTGTTAACAGTTGCCCTGAACCCAATTGCTAGTCCTAACTAAAGTAGAGCTACTGATTCAATTGCTGGATGGTAAACCAACACATATGTAAATGCCACTGATTCAGTAGGTCTACTCCAATGGGGCCTAGTTTTTGTCCTTTACAATAAGAGAGATTTTTCCCATGCTACAGACTGGGGAATGGCTGGCTGTCTAGATACTGTTGGGACTGCAACTCCCATTATCTGTCTCAGTTGTGCTGTTGGAAGTTGCAGTCAGGCAACAACTGGACATTTACACATTCCTTAGTAAATAAGGGTTGTTTGGTTACAAAAGGAAGCTGGGAATGGCCAGTATGACTCCTGTGCCTGATGATTAATTGTTCATTGGCAACACTGTGTTCTAAAAACAGTAAAGCCCATTACCAGTCTAACCACAGAATTATGGTAACCTATAGCAAGAACCTGAATCTATCTGGTAAGTTCTGGGATTGTGTGCACATTCCTTCCATACAGGTTGGAAAAAAAACATTTGGACTACAATTCACAGAGTCCTCCACCCAGCTTGGACTCCGGGATGCAAGTCTGCAAAAGCTTTTCCAATCTCTGTATTAATATGAATGGCAGTTGGAGCAAGAGGATGAATAAGTTTGTGCTCATTTCTGTGGGACAAGTAAAAAGGTGTTGGACACCAAAGAAAAGAGTAGATTGTACCTTCCTACTCTGCCACTTGGGTCTGTGTCATCTACAGAGAAGCATGCTGGAGAAGTGAGGTGCTTTTTCTCTCCTGTGAATACAAGCACAGACTGTTGCAACTACTGTTAACTTTTTATTTTAAGGCATTTATTTATCACTTCAGCCCATTAGATCCCCAAAGATGATGTATAATGGGTAAAATCATTTAAAACAGTAAATTCATGTTACAAAAAAATTCTTTTTGAAAATAGTTTTAACATTACAGACAAGTAAAACAGTTTAGAAAAAGTTCTTAGCTATAAGCAACAGCTGTGATTCATGCCCTAGGATTTGCTCCCTCTAAAAAGTCTTGCTAAAAGGTATAGAGATGAGATTAGAGACCCAGAAGGGCACCTTGGTATAAACTGGTTATAATTCCATAGAGCTGCAGGGAAGCAAATAGGCTTTAACTATTAAAGCTGGAAACCAAGGTCAACGTAATCATTGAGTAATGAATCAATAACAGCAGCCATCAGTCAACAAGACTGTTTGTCTTATGTTTGATAAATAAATCAACTCACGTTGGCTTTATGTTGTATGTGGGCTAACACTGAACCTTTAAATCTGGAACCACAATTACTAGACATGTTCTATCCCATGGATTGTGTAATGCAAGGCTGGGGAGATGGCAGATCTCCAGATGTTTTGGATTTGGGTTCCTGTAAGCCTTGATAATTGGCCATGATGCTATGAGTTCATAAGACCTGAAGTCTTAAATATCTGCAATTTATCATGTGCTCATTCTTCGTGATCAGTAAGTAATAATAATGCATTGTTGTTATGGGAGGATTGCAATAGAGCAGGATTGGGAAACACATCCTCTCCTACTACTCTTTGACAAGGTCTTCCGTGTTATTCTTGCAGGCCTGGTGGTGAACTGTGGGCTAGACAGTTAGGCGGATTTGTAACTGGTTAACCAACTGAACCAGAGAGTGCTCATCAATGGTTGCCCTTCATCCTAGAGAGAAAAGACTAGTGTAGTGCCTCAGGGTTCTGTTCTGGGCCCAGTGTTGTTTACAAATGGCTTCCACGATGGAATAGAAAGCACGCTTATCAAATTTGCCAATGACACCAACTGAGTGGGGAAGCTAATACTCCAACAGACAGAATCAGTATTTCAAAAAGACCTTGACGAATTGGAGAGCTGAGCCAAAACTAACAAAATGCATTTCAATAGGAATAAATGGGGGGTACTAAGGCACACAACAAATAAACGACAGCCAGGCAGGAAAAATGAAAGGCACAAAATAGAATGAGTACCACTTAGCTTGAATGCAGTACATGTGAAAAGGATCTAGGGGGGCTTAGTAAACCACAAGCTAAACTTGAGTCAACAGTGTGATACAGTGGCCAAAAAAGTCAGTGCACTTCTCAGCTGCATCAACTGGAGCATAATGTCCAGATTGAAGGAATAGCAGTGCCACTCTGTTTTGCTTTGGTCAGACCTCATCAGAAATACTGTGTTCTGGGCACCACAGTTCAGGAAAGATATGGACAAGCTGGAAAATGCCTAGAAAAGGGTGATGAAGATGATCAAAGTTCTGAAACCAAGCCTTAGGAGGAACAAGGAACAAGTTGGGTAAGTTTAGCTTGGAGAAGGGGTGACATGATAGCTATCCGAATAGCTGAAGGAATGTTATATATAAGATAGAGCAAGTCTGTTTTGTTCTGCTCCAGAGGCTAGAACATAAACCAATGGATTCAAATTACAAGATATTCCACCTAAACATTAAGAACTACTTTACTTAAAAGAGCTGTTTGACAGTGTATGCACTGCCTTGGAAAGTTTTTAAATAGAGGTTTGATGGGCATTTGTCAAGAGTGCTTTAACTATGCATTCCTTCATGGCAGGGGCTCGGATGAGATGACCCATATGTTCCCTTTCCACCTCTAAGAGTCTATCATTCTTGTTGGACTCCATCAGCAATAGACATCTAGGCAATGGTGAGAGATGATGGGAGTTGCAGCCCAAATACATCCTCTATCCCTGCTGCAGAATATCAAGCACTAGGAGCCAAAAGCTGCTTTTGTTCAGGCTGTCTTAGATTGGGAGGAACCACAATTTGTTGCTGCTTCCTTACACAGTTTCCAGTAACATACAAACCCTATTGCTTCCACCAAGCTGCCCTCATCTCTGTGTCAGATTAAGCAATGCCAAAAGTTTAATGCTTCTTCAGAACGGACAATACAATAGTTTTAGTTAGATTCATACAAATTAATACATCTTCAATATTGTATTAATGTGTATAATCTAGTTCAAGAACTTGGGAGTATGGAATTTGAAGGCAACCATTTGTTGAGCAAAGTGATACCCTACCCTTCTTTTGCACTCACAATGCAAAACAAACACTAAACACTGAAACTGGACTAGGAATGATTTCATTAAATTCTGATTATTTATGCAACTTGATCCTGTGCTTGCTTTCTGTACTTGATATCCTAAAAAGAAAAAGAGAAGTTTCTGAGTAGCCTAGAGTTCCTTGGCAGAGACACATTGGAAAATCTAACATTCAGACCAACATTTATATTGTAAGCACTCACATTTTAAAAACTCACATTTTGAATTGATCTTACTCAGTCCTTCTCATTTTGCATACTTGATGGTAATAAATCTAATAGCCTTTTCCTATAGAGTGGGCCCTCAGTATCCCCTAGGGTTTGGTCCCAGGACCCCACCCCCCTGGATACCAAAATCTGTGGATGCTTGAGTCCTGTTATGTACAGTGATGCAGTACAATGGTGTCACTGATACAAAATGACAAAATCAAAATTTGCTTTTTGGAGGGGATATTTTCAAGCCATAGCTGGTTGAATGCATGGATACAGAATCTGCGGATATGAAGGGTTGACTGTATAAGGCTTAAACAGGAGCCTTACTTTGCCTGAAATCAAAATCAGTTGTGAGTAAACCAGCTTGCTTATTTGCATGACAAATACTTTTCCTTTGCTTTCTCCAGGGCCTTCGAACACACAAAGATAAAAGGCAGAAAAGCATGGGAGGAGAAAGCTTTGGCCTTCCTTCCATCTCTGGAGAGTCAAAGTTTCCCCAATTTAGGTCATAATGTTAAGGTGTGCTTTCTGCATAAAGACTTGTAAGTAATCTCACAGCTTGCATAATCCCTGGGTGTCAACAGTTTAAGGACAGATAGAAAGTAGCAGAGCTTCCAATATTTCACAAATGAAGAATGTGGGCATTGGTAAGAGGTGTGTCAAAAAAGACTTGCCCGAGTTCTTCTCCACCCTCTCCTTCACCTCTTCCTTCTTCCTTATTTTTCTCCTTCTTGGACTGCTTCTACTCCTTGGCCATTACTGCTTGATAACTGAAAGTTCGAGTTGATACCTGTAGCAAACACAAGAACATTTCCATGCTTTTCCAAAAAAAAAGAAAAAAGAATGCATTTCTTGTAACATAAACTTTCATGCTCAGAGTCCACTTAGATATACAAGAAAGAAGGCAAACTTGGATGTAATGTGTCTGTTCTAGGGCTATGATCCCGTACCTACTCACCTGGGAGTAAAGAACCATGGACACAGTTGAGTTTACTCTGAGTTAAAGTGCATAGGGTTGTGTTGTCCGTGTTGAACTGTATGCTTCAAACCCAGCAGAGAAAGATCTTGCCACAATCGTTGACTCTTTGAGAGGCACAAAGCTTCACAAATCATTTCTTGCAAATATTTAGATTAGCAAAGTAGAACTGTAGATCTCCAGAAGTTTTGACAGTTTGGCCAGTTATCACAGATTGTGGGAGCTGAAGTCCAAAACATCTGGAGTTCTGCCGTCTGCCCAGGGTCGCCCTTCCATTAGGCAAAGTGGTACAGCTGAATTGGGCTACAGATTTGAGGTGCTTATTTTTCAGTTTATTTTTGTTGTATTCTTACCATCAGGAAGAAGTGTGTATGGGCTTTTCCTCCACTGTTTCTGCCAAAATAATTTGGTTGCTGTTAGGTATTGTAGGCTGGCAATGTTTGCTGCTCAAATGCCAAAGTATCATGGGCCAGCCCTGCCTTCTACCCACCCATGCAACAGATGTACACATCTTTTAGATGCTACATTTTCCGACATCAATTAACAGTGTGCCCCCAGTGTACACATTATCTATCTGTATAAGACAAAATGTGATGCTTGCAACTTAGCCCCTGGAAAGGATAGATTTAACAGATAAGAGGCTTTGCCATTTCAGTATTTTCAACATATCTAGCCTATGGCAGATATTTCCTCCCTCTTTTTTAATTTTATAACTATAGGATGTTGCTTGTCATGTGTGCTTACTCTGACCACTTCCTTGCCGTGCTTTTGCTTTAATTCTCCCACTTCTCAATACTGAGTACCATTTATCCCCATCATTCTTCTGTCTGTGTGGTTTCTCAGCAGGAAGAGAATTGCAAATGGCTTCTCGCTAAAAAACTGCCTACAGTAGGCTGAGGAAATGGGAGGGTGGGGGAGCACAGCATTTCATTTTCTCGAGGGTGCACATCTAGCACCATTTTAGAAGAATAACACAGCTGGTTGATTTCATGCACATGTGCATATTACTCCATTGCTTACCACACAATGACATTATCTGTTGACTTGCTCAGGTGAAAAACAATTTTTTTTATGTATAAATTGTGCTTGGAGAGCCAGTCTGCTATAGTGGATTGAGTGTTCGGCTAGAACACTAAGAGACCAGGGTTCAATTCCCCACTCAGTTACGGAACCCACTGGGTGACCTTGGACAAATCACACTCTCTCAGCATCAGAGGAAGGCAAAGGCAAACTCCCTCTGAAAAAATCTGCCAAGAAAACCCCCTGATGTGTTCACCTCAGGGTCACCATAGTCAGAAATTACTTAAAGCCCACAAGAATCAAGATTATGCTGAACTCCTACCTTCCCTCCAAAGAGCTCAAGTTGGCACACATGGGCCATTTCCTCATTACACTGTTATAGTGCTATTATTCCACTTTCTACAAACTATGGACTCCTGGGATTTGCTGTTTAGGGAGGGACACTTAGAATTCTCAGCCAGAGAGCTCTTTGGCCTCAGTGAACTACAAACCCCAGAATTCCACAGGGTGTTGAAAGTGGAATAACAGCACTGTAGAAGTGTAGTGTGGAAATGGCCATGGCTGTCCTCCCTGTTTTATACCTGTGAGGTATGTTGAGGAGCGGGGGAGAGTCAAGACTACCAAATGAGTTTCATGGTTCAGTGGAGACCTGAATGTGAATCCCTCAAATCCTGCCTCCATCACTCTCAATCAGAGCTGGGCAACTGTGGAGGGCACAGGGAGCCTGCTATCACTTCTGGTTTTATTTTTGGCTAATTTTTTCCCTTCCACATTGTAAGGAAGTTAAGGTATTGAGGAAGTTGTGGAGACAAAGCTGCTGCCTTTTACAGTGTTTTTGAACCTTCTTCAAGTGGGGGTGAAGAATCACCTGCATTAAAAAAAACTGGGCAGTCTAGAGGCTTTGGAGGCCACGTTTTTCTCACCTCTGCTCTAACTATTGTATCTTCAGCACTTGTCATATAACTGGATACTTCTTAAAGAGAAGATCTTCAGTGACTGTTCTCACACTTGCAAGTGCTGGTGCTGTGGTGAAGTTTAGGAGCTGCTGTCCAGGGGCAGCCTAACGTATTCTGCTGCCGGAGACAGCAGCAAAAGCTGCTACCACACCCCAGAGGTATGTTGTTCCAGAGGCCAAAAAAATGACTTTGGCACCTGAGATGGAAAAATTGATGAATAACTTTCTCTGGCAGTGAAAATAACAGCAAAATAAAGTCTTGCTCTTTCATGACACCCCAAATTGGCTGCCTGATGGAGCCGCCTCACTCTGCCCAACGGCAGAGCTGGTCCTACTACTATCATTCAAACACAAGCTGATGCTTTGCTGCATCAGCACTCTTAAGTCCAAAAACACAGGACTAGAGCAAAGAAGGTAGCCAACCACTCTTCCCAGTGCACTTCCTTTGTGCCTGAAGTTCCATTTGGCTACTCTGGTAAACTGGTTGTCCATAGACCCATTGTCAACAAATCCACTAAACCCTCTTTAAAAGTCACCTAAGCGAGTGACCATTGCCGCATGTTGCAACCGTGTACTTCCTGTAATTCAGCATTATGTGATGACGTTTATTTGCTTCTGTTCTCTGTTATGACTCTGTGGCAAAACTTTGAAAAGTTACTTTTTGTACTATAGCTCTCCAGATTCTCCAGCCAACTTGGCTACTGCTGCAGCATTCTGAAAGCTGGGCAGAAACTTTTCCAAGCTCTTTTCTATTGCTAATCAGCTTTTCTACCAGATGACCCTGAAGGGGTGAAGGTGAATTTTTCAGCACATATTTATAATTCCACACATTGAAGAGAACACTTGAGAGATGGAAAAGAGAGCTTCTGAATGCAGCATTGTTTAGCAGAGCACGCATGGAATTATGTACAGTATTCTAAGATATAGTGATATGAGTGTTGGACTAGGACACTGGGAAACCAGGGTTTGAATCTGCATTCTTTCAGCCTCAGAGGAAAGCAAGGGCAAACCTCTCTGAAGAAATTTTGCCAAGAAACCCCTGTGATAGCTTGTCTTCAGGTCATCATAAATCAGAAATGACTTGAAGGCACTAACAGCAAGAATAACGATTCTGAGTTTAGTGTTTTGTGCTCTCCATGGTATTCCAAGCTCGACAAAAGTTTTTTTTTTCCTCCAAACAATGTAAAGGAAACAAGTTTCTAGTCCTTAGGACAGGAATAAAAGTGTAACAGCATGTAAAAGTATAACATCATGAAAACTCAAAAGACACAGTGGAGGCTGAGCAAGATAAAGCAGTGGTCAGATAAGGTAGATTTCAGAATTTGGTCCTTATCACATATCTGCGTTTTCTAGATGTAGAATTTTGTTTTGATGCTTTTGAAAAAAAAAGGCAGAGGATTAACAGCCTTAGAAGCTGTGTGAGCAGGATGCAATTAGAGATCTTGGAAGACAACAGGACGTGAGTCTTTTTATAATTGCATGTTGTTGTGTTTAGTGGTCAGAACTGTAGGAGTTGTCACATGCCACAAGAAAGGGGCCCAAATATCTGAAAGCACCACATACCCTCCTTTATGAACAGTCTGTAACTGTAGATCAGAACTTGTGACAGTACAGTTACTGTTTGGACTGCAGCTCCCACAATCCTGTAGTCAGCTTGGCCACAGTCCTGCTGAAGGCCTCTGTTTTGTGACTCGCCTTACCAAGGCTGAGGAAATGGCCCTGCAACTTCTGCGGTCCTTTGCAACAGACCATACTGCATGGGGCAGAAGGGAGCTGCAAGTCAAGACATCATTTTCTCCAGCCCTGATTTGCATCCTATGTGGTGCTACCAACCACCCCTTGATCTTCCTCACCTAGGGCCTTTCTGCACTACACTGTTATAGTGCTATTATCTCCCTTTCAACATCTTGTGGAATTCTGGGATCTGTAGTTGCTCTCTGGCTGAGAATTCCAAATGCCCCTCCCTAAACTGCAAACCCCAGGATTCCATAAGGATTCTGAAAGTGGAATAATAACACTATAACAGTGTAGTGCAGAAAGGGCCCTAGATACCAAGCTGCATTTTAAGTGTCACACAACATCCCCAAATATGTCCCTTCAGCATGGCTGAGAGAGAGAGAGAGAGAGAGAGAGAGAAAGCAAAAGTAGGAAGTACTACAACCACGAACTAGCTGCCTCGCTGTTTGCTGTAATAATATTTCCCCCTTAAGACTCGGCTGAGGTTATTTATACTCTTTTTTTTTTTTTTTTTTTTTGATGGGTGGTGACAGGAACTGGAGAGAGAATTAGCTGCAGATCTTACCTGATCGGAATCAGAGAAAGGTAGTGGTGTAGAAGCAAGAGGAGGAGGGAAGTAAAGAGTGAGAAAGAGGAGGGGGGGGGAGCGTAAGAGAAGTTTGGAGTTCGGGAGGACGGGGGAGGCTGGAAACTTAGAGCAAGGGGAGCAGGCAGAAACCTGAGCGAAGGGCGACGGTGGAAGGGGAAATCGAAGAAGTGCAAGAGAAGGAAGTCGACCCAGGACGAGAGAAGGCACAGAAAGGGAGGGGAGAAAACCCGTCAGAAGGAAGAGCAGGCGAGAAAATGACAAGGAAGTCACAGGAGCAAACCTGTTGAGGAGGAAGAAGAGGACGGATGGCCGCCAGGGTAGCTGGCTGGCATTGAAGCCTGGGGCGGTGGGAGTGGGTTGGACCCACCAACTGGTTTGATCCTTGGAGTGGGACGCTTTGCACATCTTTCCCCCCAAGATGATGAAGAGACAGTTCAACCGCATGCGGCAGCAGCTCAGTCACCCGGGCATCGGGGGTGGAAGGTAAGAACGAACCACTTGGCTTTAGATGCAGCATGCTCGCCCCCCACCCGATCTACCCCGCCGATCTCTCCTCCCCACCTTCTTCTTCGGGGGAAACGGATCGAGCAGGCCAGCCTTGCAAAGCGAGCTCGTAGCGCGCGCAGTCACAGACCTCGATTTATATGCAGCGTCCAAGGAGGTGGTCGCTGCGTTAAAAGTTGGCACCGGAAAGCTGTAATTAGAGACGTGCGCTTCCGTGGCTTCCAGCCAGACAATAAGGCAATTTCTGCACTACCCTGTTATAGTGCTGCTATTCCACTTTCAGCATCCTATGGAATCCTGGGCTTTGTAGTTTAGGGTGAGATATTTAGAATTCTCAGCCAGAGAGCACTTGGACCTCAGTAAACTACAAACCCCAGAATTCCAGAGGATGTTGAAAGTGGAATAATAGGAGTATAATAGTGTAGTGCGGAAATGGACGAATTTCGTGGACTTCTGCATAGTTTGTGAAGGGCCTCCAGGCCATCAGCCAGGGTCTGGAGGCCATTCAGAAATCCTGCCAAAATCCACGCCCAATGGACTTAACTGTTTGGCCCTAAGTTTGTTGCAAACTGTCCTCAAGTCAACCTTGACTTAGGGCAACCCTGTGGATAGGAGACTTCCAAGTCACCCTGTGTTCAACCGCCCTGCTCAGGTCTTGCAGACTCAGAGAGGTGTCTTCCTTGATTGATTTTCTCCATTTGTAATGTGGGCTTCCTATTCTCCTACGGCCTTCTACCTTACCAAGCATTATTGTTTTCTCTAGTGAATCATGTCTTCTCATGATATGGCCAAAGTAGGACAGCCTCAGTTTTATCATATTGGCTTCTAAGGAGAGTTCAGGCTTTATTTGCTCTAGGACCCATTAATTTGTCATTTTAGCAGTCCGGGGTACCTGTAGAACTCTTCTCCAGCACTGCGTTTCAAAGTTGATTGTTTTCCTAACAGCTTTTTTCACTGTGTAGCTTTCAGAACCATACATAGGAATTGGAAATATGATGGTATGGGCAGTCCTAACTGTAGTATTTGTAGTACACTTGAGCATCTTGCCTATATAGTTCCTTATAACTCCCCTTCCAATTCCTAGTCTTCTTCTGATTTCTTGACTTCAGTCTCCAGTCTGATTAATGATTGAGCCAAGATATGGAAAATCTCGAGCTATTTCAGTGTCTTCATCGTCCTCTACAGCTGGCTTTTGAGCAGCTGCTGTGTAGGTAGCCTTTGGGTGGTTCTTTCTACTCTGTTGAGGTAGAGCTTGGACAGTTGTATTTTTTGAACTACAACCTCTAGAATCTCCCATTCATGCAAGTACTCCAAAAAAGTAACTTTTCCAAGCTTGGGACCAGCGGCCTCTTCTTCTATTATTGATCCTGTTTGGCCACCAGTGGAAAGAGTAATAACTGGGTAAAGAGATCACTTACCAAGCCGTGCCTGTGACTACTTGAGAAGCACTGGTCTGTCTCATCTCGCCAAATCACTTGACTACCATATCAGGATGCAGAGTTGGGAGAGGAAGAGGGAAATGTGTGGTCCAAAACTGTGGGTGGGCATCAGGGCCAAATTTCATCTCCGTAACCTTTTGGCAGGCCACAGGGACAGATCTTAACCAGCTCGGAAGTGATATGATATTCAGTTTTAGCTAGAAATTAGTGTTTATGTGTGTGGTTAAATCTTCCTTAACTGCTCTGACCAGTTTTTCAGCACCAACATTCTTAAAAAGTTAGGATTGGGCAGCTTGAGGTGGCCTTGTGGGGGTCTTGTGGACTACTTGCCACCTCTGAGCCAGAACGTAGGAATGAGAGCACGTGGGGGTAACAGGCTGCATTATCCCCAACTCTCTCCTAAGTTGTCCAAGCATTGGGAAGACTAGAGATGGCAACCAAGTGGCTTCCTGCAGTTCCCATCATATCTTGGCAGCTTAACTGATAGTAAGGGAAGATGGGAGTTGTGGTCCAGCATCATCTGGAGGGCCACATTTTCCTGAGATGAATCATAGTGTTTCAGTGCTCTAACACTACTTTGTAGCTGGAGTGAGCACAGTTCCCCTATGTTCATAAGTTTGGGTCCTCTCTGTGGTATTGTTTCTTCAAGAAATCAAAATTCTGCAATTTTACTATCATTCAGTTTATTCTACTTCTTTAAATGAAGGTAAGAAAGATATGTATGCCCCCAACTGTCCCAGTTTGGCAAAGACAGTCCTGATTAATCTTCTGTCATTCCACTTTTTCAGCTGCATTCAAAATGACTTGGTTTGTGTCGCCTTCTCCCCGTTTCCTCTTTTGTCCTCAGTGTACTTCAGTTGCTGCAAACTGAGTTCAAAGTAGAAATGTAGTTTGCATTCAGTTAATTCATCAGGAGAGAGAGGACAGGAAGGGGCAGAATCTTGTCCTCCTCGGTAGCCTCAGATAAAAACACACTGCTGCTGTTGCTCCTAGCTTGAGTTTCTTCCTCAATAATAACTTTTGCCTTTTTGACCACACTCTGATGTTGTTTGGCCACATGTCCCAGTTTTCATCTGTTGAAATGTTGGAGGGTATGAGTAGGCAGTTGCGCACTCTTAGCTGATATAGCATGGTGGCTAGGGCACTCAGTTTTAGCTGGGGAGAGCTGCCTCCATGCTTGCTCAGCTGTGATCCTGCACTGGATAACTTTGGGCCATATATTCTCAGCCTAAAGCATCTCACAGGAAGGGTGGGATCCAAATATGATTCAAATATGAATGCCAGCCCATCCTCCGTTTTGTTTTGAGACCATCCATAACTTTCAAGCCCATTTTACAATTATAAGAGACAGAAAGTTGCTCTTTTTAGTGAAAAAGTTCAATTTCTCAGACAGGTTCTGTGTTCAGCACCACATTCTGTGTCTGTGTGGAACTGCAGCTATTCAAGCCTGTGTTAAACCAGCAGTTTGTCACATAGCTTTGGTGCAGGGCTTAATAAATCCCCTGGGTCATTAAGGAACTGATTATCAGTGGAATGGGAATGCTACATGTATTTGTTGGGATGGTGGAGATCACATATATTCCTGAGATAAAATCTGGACATTCTCAAGCCTCTAAATTGGGTTCAAGATCTGGCAACAGTTAATAACCTGGATGTCTGTAGGTTAGTAAGAAATGTATTGAGAGTTGTTGTGTCTCATTTTTGCCACGCAATTCAAGTGGAGCAGGGGAAAGATCTGTGAAACAGGAAATAATCATAACTAAACCGAAGGTAGATGTTGAGTAAGGGGGGAATATATACTGTTGCATATTTCATGTTGATCATTTTAGATTGTTTGAAAGTGTTTCCTAGTAGGTTTATTTATTACCTTTTATAAAGAATAATCCTGTTAATCTGAGTATTGGCTTGGAATTTCTTTCTCTCTCCCCTTGTAGCTTTGAGTTGACTCAAAACTGCATAGCAAGTCTATAGCTCGGATGGGGCTTGAACACTGGTTTCCCCATGGTACAGAAACCTAGACTTCAGTAGATCCAGTTGTCCACAGTCCTTTCAGCTGCAAGTGCAAAGCTTAGAAATGTTATCTTTTGGACTACATCTCCCAGAATCCTACAGGCAGTTCTGGGAACTGTTGTCCAAAAAATAACTTTTTCAAGTTCTGTACAAGTCATGCTTGGTGTGAGGCATCACACACCTACCTATCCCAGCCATCTTCTTTCCTTGCTGGGGGAGACAGGAGAGCTTCCCCCCCTGCACTAGTGGTCCCTATAAAATTGTTTTAGAAATCAGCAAGGGGGGATCTGTTAGCTGGGGGAACAGGCTTCCATAGGGCACATACTTAAGGCGTTAAACCAGAGCCTTCCAAACTGTGTGTCATGACACGTTAGTGTATCACCTGCAGTGTGTAGGTGTGTTACATGAATGTTAATGGGTGGAGGGGCTGCCTCTCCTGCCATTGCAGTGAGCCAGGCCCGGGTAAAGGGGCTGCCACTGTTGCCCTCGGCCAAGGAAGACCCTGGTGAGGGCAGCAGCAGTGGGCCAGATCCAGGTGGAGGGGCTGCCTCTCCTGCTGCCACCACCATCACCGCTGCCACCACCCTGGGCCAAGAAAGACCCCAGCAAGGGCAGCAGTGGGGGCAAGCCAGGCCCGTGTGGAGGGGCTGCCTCCACTTAGCGAATTAGTTACTGAATTACTGTGTCACAAAACGATGCACGTCTAAAAAGTGTGTCACCAACATGAAAAGTTTGGAAAGCTCTGCCTTAAACCTTAGAATCATGTAGTTGGAAGAGACCACAAGGGCTATCAGTCCAACACTAAGCCATGCAGGGATACACAATCAAAGCACTCCCAACAGATGGCCATTCAGCCTCTGTTTAAAAACCTCCAAAGAAGGAAATTCCACCACACTCCAAGGCAGTGTATTCCACTGTCAAACTGCTCTTACCGTCAGTCAGTTCTTCCTAATGTGTAGGTGGAATCTCTTTTCCTATAGTTTGAAGGCATTGTGTCCTAGGCCATTTCTGCACTATACTGTTATAGTGCTATTATTCTACTTTCAACATCCTGTGGAATCCTGGAGTTTGCAGTTTAGGGAGGGGCACCTTTGGCCTCAGTAAACTACAAACCCCAGAATTCCACAGGATGTTGAAAGTGGAATAATAGCACTATAACACTGTAATGCAGAAAGGCCCCTAGTCTCTGGAGCAGCAGAAAAGAAACTTGTTCTGTCTTTGATATGACATCCTTTCAAATACAGTCAGCCCTCCACATTTGTGGATTTCACTTTCACAGGTCTGATTATTTGCAAGTTTCTTAACCCCTCCCTCCATGCACTTATTTTCCCGGGGAACCCTCCCTCTTGGCAGCTCTGATCAGGCTGTGCAGCCCTTTAATAACCTTCCTCTGATCCTCCTCCTCCTCCACCAGCAACTGCTGCCTGGCCAGCTAAGGACAGCTCACAGCCAGATTTTTCAGCACCACAAACCTTCTCCCAGTGCCCCCATGTGCCCAAGGGAGGAGATAGGTGAGAGAGAGGAAGTATAGGGCCACCATGTTCACCCATCTCCTTTCCCTGACCAGGCTTGGACCCTGGAAGCCTGTTCCCCCCACTGTGCCTCTCCCCTCTCCCCCCCACCCACATTTTGATATTTGCAGTTTTTCCACTTTTATGAAGGTCCTGAGTCCCTAACCCTAGGGAATGTGGAGGGCTGACTGTATTTAAACATGGCTATCATGTTACCCCTTAACCATCTCTTTTCTAGGCTAAACATACCCAGCTCCCTAAGCTGCTCCTCATAGGGCATGAAAAGCACTAATCTAATTGTTCCATACAACTGAATGCAGCCCCTGATCAGCCACTCCTGCCTTAAAGGCCATAGGCTGAACACTCCTGCACTAAGCAGTCCAAAGGATGTTTTAGTGGGCATAGGAAATCTTTTCTTGAGTTGGACATTTCCGTTTGGATTTTTACTCCTCAGGTCCACTGCTTTCTTCCTCGTTGAGTCTGCTCTAGGGAGAGGGAGTATTGGGCCTTCTAAATATTTTGGTTTGCTTTGAAATGATGTGGAGAAGGCACCCTGCCAGTTCCTCCACCCATCAGCTTGCCCACGCCCTCAGCCCTATCCAGTGAGGCCAAGAGGAAGGGTTTGTGGTATTCGTAGTCTAAAATACCTGGAGGACCTGTTCCCCAGCCTTGACCCAGTCTTTGCCTCTTTTCTGACTCTCTTCTGGAAACCTGGGAATGATACCAGCAGAAACCGGGCAGGGCTCTCTACTGAGATGTCCCGGGGCTGTTTTTCCTGTCTTCCCTGCCTGATGGTTGTTGTGGATGTGTCAGGAGGCTGTTAACTCATCTCACTCCAGGATGGGCAGGAAGGAACTTTCACAGAAAGTGCAGTTAACTCACCTAGGCTATTTTAAAAAAATGGTTACTGGGAGGGTGAGCGGTGTTAACTATAAGATTTGCTTTCAATGGGACACACATGGCCAGCCAATATCCAAATATGGTCAAGATGGCAAAAGTTATTAATCAGGAAAAACAGACAAACTAGGAAAGGCTGCAGCAGTTTACATTTGCTTGGGCCTAAAGGGAAGGGCAAGATCCTACCCCTTTTCCTCTTCTCTCCCTATTGATGAGTTAAGTACAAACTACTTTTATACTTTGAATTCAGTTTATATAAATTAAGGCAAACTGAAGACAAAAGGAGAAAGTGGGAGGAGGAGAGAGAAACTCGGACATTTTAAAAGCAGCTAAAAGAGTGGGGTGACAGAGAAGTAATTGGAACCATCCCTGCTAAACTGGGAAATATGGAGGATATATTTTAGTTCTGCTGAAAAGAAGTACAACAGTAGTAGTTGATGGTGTGTGCCTTCAAGTCACTTCTGACTTATGGTGACCCTAAGGCAAACACATCATAGGATTTTCTGGGGCTGAGAGTGTGTAAAGTGCTGAAGGGAATCCAGTGGGTGTCCATAACCAAGAGGGGAACTGAACCCTGGCGTCCTGGGTCATAGTCCAATGGCCAAACCATTACACCATGCTGGCTCTCTATAGTAATAATAATAACCCCAGAATGTACACAGTAGATTAGATGTAGGCTTAATAGTACTTAATTTCTAGGCAAATCATGACTATTCTTTCATACTGATTTCAATAAGGCTTAAGCGCAACTAAATCAGTCTGGATCCAGCCCAATCTGTAAAAACTTTCCCCTTGGAACTGTGACTCCCTGCCCCCAAAAACAAGATGCTCCAGTCTGTTGGCTCATTTTATTCTGTACTGAGAAATTTTCTCCACATTGCCAGTGTTGATACTGATAATTTTGGTTTGAAGGAAACGTAAGTGAAAGCATCTAAAACCCTTAAAGTTTGTTTCACGTCTAGTTCCATGCAAAATAGAGCAAACTCAGCAATTTTCCAGTTGATCCCAAATTTGCACAAAAATGTCTGGGATGTCAGGGTAGATCTAAATATCAAATTTGGTCTTGATCAATTCATAATGCATTAGATAAGTAATGGTGACCAGATAATTGACCAAGTGAATTTGTATAGCATAAGCAACAGATAGAGAAATGCTTTGTTTGAATTTCACACACACACAAAATCCTTTGGACTTGTTTAAAACCAATTTAATGTACCTGAGAAAAATGAAACATCTCACATACAAAGCACATTTGGGGTATGTGTAATGTTTATTATTATTGCAGTTTTAGACTTCCCCATAACCACGATTATCTGAGTAATATATATGAAAAACATAAAATCCAAACAATAAGCAATAATTAGACACAGTACATAGTAAAACAAGCAGAATAAAATCACTACAGCACATGACACAGAATAAAATGAGCAACAAGATGAAAGACTGCTAGATTTGAACAGCACTAAAAAAAAGTTCTTAAAATGATCCCATGGTGAAAATTAGTAGTAGTTAAAAGAATAATTCACATTTCAATGTGCATATTCAGAGTTTAGGAATAACAAGTTACAAATAACAAGTTACTTGTAATTAATTCCTTTTTGCAATAACTAAGGCATGACTAAACTACAGTACAACTACGACATAATGAAACATTACAAAGACATAGCCCTGTTAGTCTGGATCAATATGCAAAGGGATCTCGTAGTACCTTTGAGATGGAGAGAAAGAAGTTGCTGATATAAACTTTCGTAGATTAATTAGACTTAGTCTGCAAAAGCTTATGTTACCAACTTCTTTCTTTCCTTCAGTCTCAAAGGTGCTACAAGATCCCTTTGCATAACGAGAAATTAATTGCATTTTTTTGTTTTGTTTTGTCACATGGTCTCGGGTTAGTAGGTGCAGTATTGCATTTTAAAGTAACATATCTTACTCAGGAGTAGAGGTTAAAATTACAAAACATGACTTCTTAAGACTAAACTTTTTAACAGCGTGATCATGATAGATCCCAGATACCACCTCTGTATAGTTGTATCCCTTATATAAAAATTCCCAGAAAATTTCAAGGTCATCTAACCTTTCAAAAAGATATTTTGTTTTAGGATGTAGACTAGTTCATCTGCCTTTTCATATCCCTCTTCTACTTTCTAGCAAGTTGAACAACATTCACACGTAATCTGTTTCAAATGAAAGGATATTCTAAGCATCACCTGCTACAACCATCACCACAACTGTTGCCTCTGCTCCTTTCTGCCCACAACCACTACTATAGCTCAGTTCCCATTCTCCACGGATGGTTTCCTGTGCTTGAATAGGTGAGACCGCTCATATAGGCGGCTTCCTCTCATTGCATCTTCTCCTTTACAGTGATCCTTCAGTTTAGTTGGATCTGCCGTGGCTGGTCCTGCCCTAAGGTCAAGGGTAGAAGTCGTCTAGCCCTACAGATGTTGTCGGACAGCCCAGCATTCTTCACCATTGGCTGTGTTGACTAGCATCATTTCCGCCCTACAGTGTTATAGTGCCAATATTCTATTTTCAACATCTTGTGGAATTCTGGAGTTTGTAGTTTACTGAGGCCAAAGAGTTCTCTGGCTGAGAATTATAAATTCCCCTCTCTAAACTGCAAATGCCAGGATTCCATAGGAGGTTGAAAGTGGAATAATAGCACTGTAACCGTGTAGTGTGGAAAGGCCCTAGGACTGAGGGGAACTTCGGTCCATCAAAAGAGAACTGCATAATTCGCAAGGAGCTGACAGGCATCTTCTGTTATTCCTGTTCTCTTCCTGCATTCCTCTCTGTTGCCTTCAGCTCTGGATGGTGCTTATGGTTTACAGAAGGAAAGCTATGAATTGTTAGTGGTAGGAGTCCCAGTAGTTAGTGACTTCCATATATCAGTAGGGTAATGATTCTGCTCTGGGTTTCAGTGCAGACTATAAAAGAGCTATGGTAGGTACTGAACCATGTTGTCAAAATAGGGTCAGCACTCTGGAAAAATTCTTTAAACTTGAGACTAAAATCACCACACTAGTAGTGGGATCTGCTTATCTCGATGCCCTCAGGTTGAGGTGTCAGAGTCTACAGCTTGACATCTGTGAGGTTTTATGCTCATTACATCTAAGGTTCCATTGCATTATAAAAGTATATTTTCAGGTCAGGAGTTTGACCCAAACACTGCCATTTTTGTTTGGGATTATTTTCTTTTGTTGTAAGAACACAGCTAACCAAATAATGACCCACCATGTCCTTTCACCTTTTTATAGAACTGAACAGACAACATTGACAATGTTCTAGCAGGGAGCTGCTTTCTTTTTCTGAGGAAATTAGTTATATGATTATATACAGAGAGAGAGAGAGAGAGAGAGAGAGAGAGAGAGATCACGTTATGAAAGCCATTCTATATCAGAGCTTTACAAAGCTCATTTTGGACTACAGGTCCCAGAATCCCCAGCCAGTATGGCCAGCTGTAATCCAAAAATAATTTTCCCAAGTCCCCATCTATTTGTTGCTAGGTGCTGTCAAGTCAGCTTTGACTTATGGTGACCCTATGAATAAGAGAGGTTCTCCAGGAGGTTCTCTACCTAGCAGCCCTGCTCAAGTCTTGCAAACTAAGGGCCATCTGTAACATGGGCTTCTCTTTTCCTATTGCCCTCAACTTTTCCTAGCAGTAATGCCTTTACCAGTGACTCATGTCTTCCCATGATACATCCAAAATACATAACCTTGGTTCAGTAATTTTGGCTTCTAGTGGGAAATGAGGCTTGATTTGCTGTAGGATCCATTTATTTGTAGAAGTCCATGGCATTTATAAAACTCTCCTCTAGCACCACATTCACACTGATTCTCTTCCGATCAGCTCTCTTAATTGCCCAGCTTTCACAGCCATACACAGACACTGGTAATACCATGGCCTGGATGCTCCTACTTTGCTATTGAGTCATATATCTGTAACACTTGATAAGATTATCTAAATCCTTTATAGCTGCCCTTCCAAGTCTTCTTCTGATTTCTTTACCATATAGATATATCAAATAAATATCTGTGTACCAAATGTTGAATTTAGAAAGGAAAATGTTAGATCCAAATCTGCATATAAATATGAAGCTTGCTATATGAGCTTGGATCAACGATTCCCTTTTTTTTTCTTCAAGGATATGCCAAGGGTGAAATGGGAGATTCAGCTTCTCAGAAGGAAGACAGGGTACAAGTCTGATAAGTAACTTGTGCAAACAGATGACAGAAATTCTTCAAACTCTTTCATAATGATATGTTTTTAAAAATGTCAAAATATAAATATAAACTAACAGTAAAATCTAGCACATCTTTTGATGATAGTTACATCTAATGAAACAAAACAGAGGGCAGGTAAAATAAATGGGGCCGAGGATGTGGAGAATACTTGTTAATTCTCAGATTCTCAGGAAAAAGGGTGTCTTAACGCCTCAGACACTACATTGAGGAAAAAGAACAGCCATGCTATTCTTCTTACTTCAGGATTTTGCTAAGAAAAATTCATTTGTGCACATCTACAAATGGTTTCCTGTGCAGAAAATATGGTTTCAGGCAGGAAAGCCTGTTTTCTATGCAAAATAGCAATACTTTTGTACTGGAACGACTGTGCATTGTACAAAACACACCGTCAACTGAACAAAAATGTTGCCTCTTGAGCACAAAATATATTTTCTATCTCCTAAAGCATGTTTTCTATACATGGAAACTACATGTGGTTTTTCTGCAGAAGAATCAGTATGTTTGCAGAAATTAATGTGCTTTGTGCAAATTTATGCAATTTGTGCAAATATGTGCAAATATTTCCTGTGCAGAAAATACGTTTTCTGTACAAACAGCATTTTTTTTCATGAAGGAGACATGGTATTTATTTTAATAATACACAGATTCCTGTTCAAAAAAACCCAGCTCTTTTGTGCACAAAATACTACTTTTTCCCTGCTCAGGAAAACCATGTGTATTTTTGCACAGACACATTTTCCCTAAGTGAGTCTAACAGTATGAATAGGGCTCAAAACTGCAAAGAAACCCTTGTATCCTTGTGGATTTGTAAAAGAAAAAAATTGAAATTTTTTTTCTTGCATGTAGGAATGAAATAATTGAAGGTTTACCTCCCTACTATATCTTAAAGCAAGTTTGCCAGGTCCAAGCATTGTGAGGCAACCATCTTAGCATCCCCAATAAAGTTTGGGTCCAGTCAGTATCCAGATGAGAGATTGTCCTGCAGCCTCATGAATGTAACCTCAAGTCTAATGATGGAAGAAAGGTGTGAACTACTTCCAAGTAAATTCACTGGGGTTTCTTCTGCACCCTGCAGCTACAAATTACTTGCTAAAAAGTATCATGTACTTCTTTTTCATGTACCTCTTTTTCTCTACACTTTTCTTTTCTTCCGTAGAGCCCAAGAAACTGCTGAATACTTGACTGAAGACTTGCTACAGGTGAGACGTGGGTTTGGTCTGTGGGCATGTGCTTGCTTGTACCTGCAGACATGGAAAGAAAGGGTCCTTTGTCTTTGTGGAAATTTTTTTTCCTTTGCTTTATGTCTGAGTCCCAGGACAGTCTTGGACAGAATGTTGCAGTAGTAAAATGTGTCTCAAGTTTCATACAGCACAGACTTTTCTGTAGTTGGGAGGAGCAATTGTGGGAAATTTCAAGAAATAACAGAACAGCTAAGAGCTAGAGAACCATGATGGTTTCAGTGTCCACAGCCTCAGCTTCCCCGAATACTGTACCACAAAATGCACACTTTTGTTTTCTTTTTAATGTCATCTAAGGCTGAGAAATAACAAAAGCCTTTTAGAACCCATAAATGACATGGAAGAATAGTGCCTCCAAGCCAATATGTTTGCATATGTTTTATTAGCATTTACTTATGAATATTTATTGACGGCTTAAATCTGTCGACTTCAATGTGCTTTATGAAAATTAAAAACGGCAACAACAAAGATTAGCTATGAAAATACAGTCAGCCCTCCACATTTGCGGGTTTGACTTTCATGGATTTGATTATTTGTGAGTTTCCTCAACCCCACCCACCCCAGGCACGTCTTTTCCAGGGGAAACTTCCCTCTCAGCAGCTCTGATCAGGTCATGCCATCCTTTTAGGATACCACCTCTGGTCCTTCTCCTTCACCAGCTGCTGCCTGGCCAGCTAAGGACAGCTCTCAGCCTGATTTCTCAGCACCACAAATCCTCTCCCGATGCCACCCCAACACCCAAGGAAGGAGATAGGTGAGAGAAAGGAAGTATAAGGCCATTATGCTGACCCACCCACCCCCTTCCCTCTCTTTTCCATGACCTGGTTTGGACCCTGTGTGCCTACTCTCCCCATCATGCCTCGGTCCCCTTCCCACTGATACACACACACACTTTTTGAAATTTGCGATTTTCCCACTTTTGTGAAGGTCCTGAGCCCCAACTCTAGCAATATGGAATCATAGAATCATAGAAATGTAGAGTTGGAAGAGATCACACGGGCCATCCAGTCCAACCCCTCACCATGCAGGAATACCTTCAAAGCACTCCCGACAGATGGCCATCCAGCCTCTGCTTAAAAACCTGCAAGGAAGGAGACTCCACCACACTCTGAGGCAGCATATTCCACTGCCGGACAGCCCTGACTGTCAGGAAGTTCTTCCTGAGGTTCAGGTGGAATCTCCTTTCCTGCAGCTTGAATCCATTGCTCCTTGTCCTGGTCTCTGGAGCAGCAGAAAACAAGCCCTCTCCCTCCTCTACATGGCATCCCTTCAAATATTTAAACATAGCTATCATGTCCCCTCTTAACCTTCTCTTCTGCAGACTGAACATACCCAGTTCTCTAAGTCTATCCTCATAGGGCATGGCTTCCAGACCCTTCACCATTTTGGTCGCCCTCCTCTGGACCTGCTCCAGAGGGCCAACTGTAGATAGTTTTAGAAGAAGTAATCTCTTGGCAGCATAAAAAGGAGGAAAGGAAGGGGGAGAAAAAAAAGGAATGGGGCAGCACCTTTAAGACTAACTGGTTTTTATTTTAACGTGAGCTTTTGTCGATATAAACCTACCTGTCCAGATTCAGTCAGAGTGCACATGTTCATATCCATGATATATTGCATGCGAAAATTTCATGGTAAAATAAATTTCATGCTAAATTCCTTCTTATTTCATGCTAAAATAGAAAACCATCTTAAAGGTGCTGCTTCAAAGTGTGGTGGAGTCTCCTTCTCTGGAGGTTTTTAAGCAGAGGCTGGGTGGCCCATCTGTTGGGAATGCTTTGATGTGGGTTCCTGCATAGCAGGGGGTTGGACTGGACGGCCCCTGGGGTCTCTTCCAACTCTAGGATTCTATGATTCTAATCAAATCTGTAAAGTTCAAAAATGCAAATGTAGAGGGCCAACTGTAGAGTCACAAAATTCTTGTCCTAGAATGCTGGGGGTTGTGGTGCAACATCTGGAAGCCCACTGTTTTTAGCCTGGCTCATTGTCTTCATCTAAATCCAGTTGTTAGTCCCTGGTAGTGTAACTCACAGAATACCTTGGTAGATGGTAAACCAACACTTGTATAAACCTCAATAATTCAACTTTCAGTGAAACTGGCAATTGCATTAGGTCTTACTACCCCAACAGTTTTAATTCTATAAATTCTTTAATTGTATTTTAAAATGACTTTTATATAGTTTTGCTTTTCATTTTTATATTTTATTTTATATTATATTATTTTTTGGCTGTGTATGCATTTTAATCTCTATTGGTTTTACTACTGAGACAGAGTGGTGTAGCGAGTTGATTGTTGGGCTAGAACTCCAAGGTTCAAATCCCTGCTTGGCCATGGAGACCTTGGAGAAGTCACATTCTCTCAGCCAAAGAAGAAGGCAATGGCAATCTTTCTGTAAACAAATTTTGCCAAGAAAATCCTGTAACAGGTCACCGTTAAGTCAGACATGATTTGAAATCACACCTCCTCAGCAGCAATTGGTTTTAACATTTTGTAAGCCTCCTTGAGTCTCAGTATTGGGAAAAAAATCAGGACATAAATGAAGCACCAATAACACCAACCACTGCTAGTATCGCTAATAGCACTGCTTCTCCTCAGAAGTTGAACCTGCTTCTGAGACAATGTCATTCCCTTCACCAGACACCTGAGGAGAAGCACAATTTTGAAAGGTTCCTTTTTTGGACTACAGTTCCCAGAATTCCACCAGCTAGGATGACCAGCATCCATACTAGCTGGAGAATTCAGGTAGTTCCCTAAACAAGAAACTTTTCCAGATTTTGGCCCAGCTATGTCCTAGAGCCCATCCTGCCCTGTCTTTCCAGAATTGTGCTGCTTTCTGACTCTAGACTCAGCCCAGCAAACTAGAGGCAAAGCCCACATGTAAGACTTTGAGATTAAATACCGTATTTAGGGTGGCACAATCTCGCCTCTTGGAGCTGGTCTATTGTGCTTACTCCCCAATAGTTGGTCCACCACTGATTTAATCTGAAGCTCATGGTTGAGTTTTTTCCTTCTAGAATTCAATTTTTTTTAAAAAATTATGATTGTTATAAAAGGATGGGCATAGATAACTGTGGGGCAGAAAAGGTTTGTGGGCAGGAAGACAGGCTTTGTTGTTGTTTGGTGACTATGAGAGAAGAGATGTATTTCCCTTAATTAGCACAGCTCTTTGGGGCTGTTGGCACTGGCAGACGTTACACCTTGATCCATAGAACAAAGCACATGATTCTCTTCCACACTTAGGGCCCTATCACGCTGGCCATTTCCGCACCAGCCTGTTATAGCGCTATGATTTCACTTTCAACATCCTATGGAATCCTGGGGTTTGCAGTTTCGGGAGGGGCCACGTGGCTGGTGCGGAAATGGCACTATGTTCTTATAGCACTATTATTCCACTTTAACTGACATGGCAACATCATATAGCATCCTTGGATTTGCAATTTAGAATTCTCAGCCAGAGAGCTCTCGGGCGTCACTAAACGACTTAGATTCCAGAATTCCACAGGATGTTGCCACGACAGTAAAAGTGGAATACAGCCCTATAACAGCGTTGCATGATAGGGCCCTTAAGCTTCCTACTTGTGCGTTTGAAGAAGTGGGCTGCGGTCCACAAAAGCTTGTGCTAAATAAAACTTGCTAATCTCTACTTTAACACGGCAAGATATTACCCCTCAGGAAGTTTCAATTTTGTTTCTGTGGAGGAACTGGGTCTGTTCTATGCTTGCATATTCTACATACATATATTGAGTGATGTTTGCAGATAGACATTTCCTCACACTAGCAATCAAAACAGGAACAGCTCTTCATCAGAGACAGTAAGGTGGTCCCCTCAAGCAGCAGGTGTGATCCCCTTCTATAAATTATGCAATTTGCTATTCTTGTATTTTCATTCCCACTGAGGGGGGCAAGAGAGGCAATTGTGGGATTTTTTTTAACCTCAGTTGCCAAAGAACTTAACTGGCTTGGAATACTATGCTTCTTAACTCTGATAAGTTGGCACAGGGCACATTTGCTGGCAGGAAGATATCTTGTGCCAACTCTGATCAAAAGGCATTGATAAGTTATACAAAGTGTTCCTCCTTAATGGATTTTTATGGAATGAAACATGATGGAAGCAGCGTTGGGAAAACATGGGAGGGTTCCAAGTGGAAAATAATGATGTCAGTTCACACAACCTTTCCAGTAAATGAATGAGGCAGGGCAACTGCAAGAATAAAACATCATCGGAAAGCACCTGATGTCTAAGAGTGCTAGAGCAAAAACTGGAGAAGGCTCTTATACCTTCAATAGTTGTGTAAGAGAGGGAATTTCAGCAAGTGTAGCTTGTCACACAACTAGATAACAGGCAATACCAGCTGAAATTCATGCGACTAGGTAAATTAATTCTAGAAGTAGAACAAACAACATCTCTTCCATGCAACTCTGAAGAGTAGAGGAGCCCTCATTTGTTTTCAGTTTGGCGGCCTACTGGTGTCTTTTCTCCTAAATGCCTAGAACAGTGTCTATGCACAAGAGGAAAGTGTGTGAATGTAACAAAACACACCTGTGAGCAAAGTTTGGGCAAGTAACTTTTTTGGACTACAACTCCCAGAACTTCCCCAACCACTATTAGCTATGCCAGATGGGCAGATTCTGAGAGATGCCTTCCCTGTGAGCAACATAACGTACACGTTTTCAAATATTCTTACATTCTTAAGTGCCTTGTTCAGTTTTTAAAAGTGGAAAATTCTGTTCCTGTGGCCAAATTTTGCAAAGGAATCTTATGGAACATTGGAATATAGACCAAATATTTCAGTTTGCAACACTGCAGAAGTTCTTGGAAAGCAAAGAAAAATTGCAAGAGAGGATAATTGGGATCTTGCTGTGGTTTGTTTTTGTTTTCGTTTTGTTTTGTTTTGTTTTTGGTGGGAGACGCATTTTTTTCAACCAGGAAGTAAATACTACATGAATTCCAGTTTGCTTCTTAGTTGGAAAAAAGACCTCTATTGTGTATTAAACAACCCACCTAGGGCTAAAACCAAACCAAACCAAAAACAAATTCCTGTTATCTTGTACTTAACTGTTTTCTTCTTTGTCCTCTCACCTATGCTTGAATCTTCAATAGATTGAACAGAGAATTGAGCCAGCCAAGCGGGCAGCGCACAATGTGCACAAGAGACTTGTGGCTTGCCTCCAGGGTCAGTATGGGGCAGACATGGACAAACGGGTGGTAAGTAGCAAAATCTGTGCCTTTTCCTTTCATAGAGTAACACAATCAAACTACAGTCGGCCCTTCACATTTGCTAGGGTTAGGGGCACACAAAAGTGGAAAAACTGCAAATGTGGGGGGTGGGAGGAAGGGAGGAGGGACCAAGGCACGGTGGGAAGAGCAGATCACTCAGGGTCTAACCCAGTCAAAGAAAGGGGGTGATTTGCCACAGTGGCCTTCCTCTGTCACCCATCTCCTTCCTTGGGCAAATGGAGGGCATTGGGTAGAAGGTTTATGGTGCTGACAAATCAGGCTGTGAGCCATCCTTAGCTGGCCAAGCAGTGGCTGCTGGTAGAAGAGAAGGACCAAAGCTGCAGTGTGATCAGAGCCCATGAGAGGGAAGGTTCCCCTGAAAAAGAAACACTTGAGGTGTGGGCGCATGAGTTGGAGAACCTTGCAAATAATCAAATCTGTGGAAGTGAAACCTGCAAATGTGGAAAGCTGATTATATGTTATAAGTGATTTTCTTTTCTGGGATTCCCTACCAGAGATTGGGTGGGGGGAATGACATACTCTCCAACATTTCCTGGATGAAACCCAGAGCACATGTGGCCCAGAAACATCAGAGTGTGGCCAAGATGGCAAAAGTTATTAATTAGGAAGAACACACAAGCTAAGAGACACGGCAGCAGTTTGCTTTTGCTTAAGCTTAGTGGGAAGGGCAAGATGGAAGACCTCTTTCTCCTCTCACTAAGGCCATTTCCGCACCGGCCTAGTAAAATGGTGCAGAGCGACCTTCAACGGAGGTCTTCTGCACCGTGGAGTGGACTGGGGTGGACTACTTTTTGTAGTTCCACACCTCAGTCCAGTTCTGCGCGACCGGAACTGGTCGCGCAGCGTGCTTTTTAAAAACCTCTTTTTTGAGGTTTTTAAAAAGCACGGAGCGGGCAACCCCGTCCAGCTCCGTCGCCGTGCTCCGGAGCAGATTTGCAGATGCGCGCAAGTGCATGCCTGCAGATCTTCTGGGGGCAGGCTTTCAGCTAGCGAGCTTCTCCGGTTGTTGGAGAGCCTCCACCAACCGGAAGCCGCCATTTTGGATACCGGAGAACTGCGCAGCGGCGAACTCGTGCTGCTGCTCTTCGCGATGGACTCTTCCGGTCACAGGAAAAATCCGATGAGTCCCATTTCTGCCCATTTCTGCCCCATGTGCGGAAAGGGCCTAAGTTAATTGAGTGCAAACTACTTTTGCCCTTGGAGCTCAGTTTGCAGCGACTGATGTAAGCTGAGGACTAATGGACAAAGTGGGAGGAGGAAAGAGAAACTGGTACATTTTAGAAGCAGCTGAAAGAGTGGAATGACAGAAAAATAATCAGGACTGTCTCTGCCAAATCAGAACAGTTGTAGAGTATGGAATGAAGGCAGTGCCTCCAAAAACAATTCTGGGTCACCCAAATTTAATTTTTCTTCCATCTTCAACTCTCTAACATTTCAGCAACTTAAAACTTCAGCTGAGCATTTAGAAATAGAGTTTAAGCACGCCAAGAAAATGGGCAGGAAATATAGTAAGCGAATGCAAACACAGCATGTAAAGGAGTTGAAGTGTGAATGATTTTCACATGCCCTGTAACATTTCACAGATGAAAAGTGAAACACACATGGCTGAGCTACATCAAAGTATAGTCAAATGAATGTGGCCAAGCAACAAGAGGACAAATGTTTTTAATGAGATTAAATCACACATAACTTCTATTTTAAGCTCAGAAGCCCCAAAATTTATACATATAGTTTAGGAAGCTTAAAACTCTACCCCTCTTCCTGTGTTAATTGAGTGCAAACTACTTTGGAACTTTGAACTCACTTTGCAGTAATTGAAATAATCTGTAGATGAATGGGGAGGAATGGGAGGAGGAGAGAGAAACTGGGACATTTTAAAAGCACCTCAGAAAGTAGGATGGTAGAGGATTAATTGGGGTTGTCCTTGCCAAACTGAAACAGTTGGAAGGTATGTGTTTGATGTCCCGCTCTCTGCTAGAAAGTTGGAGACTGAAGGAAAATTTGATGGGGAACAGAATTTGGGGGGAGTTCCCTTATTTGGGGGGAGTTCCCATCTACATCCCTGCTCCCCCTGTTGTTCTTTTTAAAAATGCACTTTGGATAAGGGACAGAAGTTTTAATATTTTGATCTGTGCTAGTTTCCCTGTATAAATCTCATTCAACCTGTAGCTATTAAGTATGGGGCAGAGAAAACATAGGGTACAATTTGTTAATTTCAGCTCCTCCTCAGCTAATAGAAATTCAGAGATTAGGGGAACCCATCAGGATCACAGCTTTTAGCCAATTCTTATTTTTCTTTATAGTATCTCTCCCTTTGCCTGAAGGTGTGAGCATCTTTCAGTCTTGAATTTGCTATGTTCCTCTAAATGCCACCTAGATTTTCTTCCTGTGCTTGTTTTGTATTTAGTTCTGAGACTGTCTTTTGTTCCCACATTGACACGGGCACAAATGTTTTAGCATGTTTTTCTCAATTTGTGCATTTATTTCGACAACTTGTCCATCTAATTTTCACAGCTTTACCCAGCTGACTGAGACCATTTCCTCACTACACTGTTATAGTGCTATTATTCTACTTTTAACATCCTGTGGAATTCTGGAGTTTGTAGTTTACTGAGGCCAAAGAGCTCTCTGGCTGAGAATTCAAAATGCCCCTCACTAAAACTGCAAACCCCAGGATTCCATAGGATGTTGAAAGTGGAACAACAGCACTAGAACCGTGTAGTGCAGAAATGGCCTTAATCATGCTTCTGTGTGTTTTTTCCCCATTACACACATGGGTACACATGTGCTATTTCCCAAGTAGTCATTTCTGAACAGAAAACAAAAACCTCCTGCTCCCATGCAATAATGTCTCAGCATTACAAGAATTTTTGGGGTTTTTCTTAAAAGCCATTTTTTAAAATTTGTGCCTGCTCCTTATCTTCATCATATTCAGAAACAGGTTAAATATTTTTCTTAGAAATGAAACCAAGTAGGCCAGAACAAGTAATTGTGTTGTACAGCCAATTCCACAATTTTTTGATGTGTATTAGCTCTCTCTTTCACACAATATAAGCACTTCGATGCCGCTTCAGTTTTCATGGATCCACCCTATGAGATTTTGCGATTTGGAGTTTCATGAGGCATTTAGATGTTTTCCCAGAAAGGTTCAGTGCTTCACCAAGGGATAAATTCTAGGATTCCATAAAATGCAGAGATGGCAATTAAAGTGATATCAAAATGCTATCATCCAGTAGCATGAAAGAAACCTTAGAATAGATCCATCTGTCTATCTATCTACCTATCTATCCTTCCATCACTTTTCATTCACAGAAGATGTTGCAGCTACAAATTACAAAAAAAGCTAATTCCTCAGTTATGTTTATACAGTTTCAAGCTGGGACAAGACAACAATAACAGTTGGCAATTATTAATTCTTATGTACTATGGTTATTAATTTTGCCTACAACAGTTATTTGTTATGTGCATTCCAGTTGTTTCTGGCTTATGGTGACCCTAAAGTTAAGTTTTCACAGGGTTTTATGGGCAAGATTTGTTCAGAGGAGGGTTTGCACTTTGCCTTCCTCTGAACCTGATTCCTCTGAGCTCAAACCACTAGACCATACTGGCTCTCACTACTGTTATTAATGATTCTGTTGGTGCACAAAAATGAGGAGAAGTACCCACAAACCAAAAGATTCCACAATGCATTTGAAAAGTGTGTGTGTGTGTACCTTTTGCCTTATTAGCCTGTGTGCATTGGTTCATTGGTTGTAAACATATGCACTGGCAGATGTTGGTTCAGAGCAGAACATTGAAAAGTTTATTTTTGGAATTTATCTCCCTGAATCTCACAAGCTGAGGGATTTTGTACCTTATAGTCTAAAAATAGCTGCAGGAGGAATAATGCAGAATGCTGGCTGGAAGTTCTGTGAGTTGTAACCCAAAATGACTGGTGAATTCTGAGACTTGTAATCCAAAAGGCTGGCTGATGAATTTACTCAACATCACTTTTGCGAGCTCTCATTCTCAGCTGTATTTCACTCTGAGGCCATTTCCTCACTAAACTGTTATAGTGCTATTATTCCACTTTCAACATCCTATGGAATCCCGGGGTTTGCAGTTTAGGGAAAGGCCTTTGAGGCCTTTCCCTAAACTGCAAACCCCAGGGTTCCATAGGATGTTGAAAGTGGAATAATAGCACTATAACAGTCTAGTGTGGAAATGGCCTGAGTCAGGAAATGATCTTGTTTGCTCATTGTGTATTCTCATTTTCTACAGAAAAAGTTGCCCCTAATGGCATTGTCTATGACCATGGCTGAAAGCTTTAGGGAGCTAGACACCGATTCCAGTCTTGGGTAAGTATCCTCTTGTTTCACGGATTAAGATGTATATAAAGTGTTCACCTGTAGAACAAAAGCAAGCAACATGTGTTCCAGATTGCTGGTTCTTAGATTCTCGTGAAGGTAACCATTTCTGTCTTTATTCTGTCAAGATTGTTTGCAAAACCACCAATAACCAAATGCTTTTTGTTTAGTCAATAGTGGCTTGTCTGGGGTTGCAGGGCATGCTGATGGCAAGAGGAAGGGGAATGTAATCTTTTTTCCTTGCTGTAGCTTGCCCCCAGCTCCTGAGACTGAGAGGTCATTCCAGATGCATGCTCCTTCAGTGGCAGCTAGTGGCTTTCATGCCAGTGGAGTGGTGAATCTGCTCTGGGATTTAGACTCAACTTTAAAGGAACTATCCATGGTGCAGAACCCTATCCCTAAAATAGCCTCACCAGCTGAGATCACTCATTTAAAATCCAGACTAAAACCCAGAACAGATTTGCCACCGCACCAGTTGCCATTACACTCCTCGTTTCCCACAACAGCAGAGAGAAATTAGCTCTGGTTATATGCTTGACCCTAACTCTTTCTTCCTATCTTGCTCACAGGAAGGCTCTAGAAATGAGCTGCTTTATCCAGAGCATGCTAGCCAGGACTCTTGCTGAGTTTGAAATGGTCCTTGAACGAGATGTCCTTCAGCCTCTGAATAAACTGAGTGAGGTATCCTCCAGTTCTCTCCTCTCTACTTCTCTTTTAGCTTCCTCTTCTGACTCCTCCCTTTCTTCTTTTGCTTTCCTACTTTTAATGCTGCCTATAACAGGAATGTGGTCCTTCCTAACAAATGGATATGAGCTCCTGTGAGTAGGGGGTCTGTCCACACAGAAACCTGGTACTTCTGAGGCATAGCTGTATCATTACTTGTTAACAGTAAAACTGCTATTCTCTTTGCACATGGCAGTGCTTACAGAGAATTGTACAGGAAGGTTTGTCTGATGTTCTTGAATGCAACCTCTTTTCTCCTTCCTGTTTCAAACTGATACATTTGTACCTGCCCAGATTGTTCCTTGTACAGAGCACTGCATTTTATGGATATTGTTGGGACAGTAATTTTCCAAGAAAGAAATAGGGGTGGTTTATAGTAGTTGTAGACAAAAGAAGCGTATGCTATCAGAATCATCTACCTGAGATATGCAGGTGGTTTTATCCCTTTGAGAGTTGTGGTTCACAGCATGCTGATCTCTCACCCATCTACACTTGGTTTTACAGCAGGGATGGACAATCTATACCTCTGCATATTGGTAGACTGTAGCTCCCATCACTGTGACTCACTGAGGTTGACTGACCTTTCCTGAAGTTAGTGGGTGCTAGAATGCCAGGTTTATTTCTCTCAGAGTAGAATGGCACTCCACTTTTTTGATAATTTCACAGGCTGAATGCCAGGTTTATTTCTTTCAAAGTAACAGCACCTGAATGCCAGGTTTATTTCTCTCAAAGTAGAATGGCACTCCACTTTTTTGATAATTTCACAGGCTGAATGCCGGGTTTATTTCTCTCAAAGTAACAGCACCTGAATGCCAGGTTCATTTCTCTCAAAGTAAAATGGCATTCCACTTTTTTGATAATTTCACAGGCTGCGATATAGTAGGCGGAGGTGTTATGGTGAGCAACATATAGTAGTTGGTTTTTTATCTTCTTTTCCATTCAAATATCCAAAATATCAAAAATTCTTCTGGCTCCTTCATTACGCACCTTAGCTTTTTGCTAGTGGTGCTTACAGCAAATATTTATATGAAAGTATGAAACACCAATCTAAAAAGCCTAGTGCAAATCTGTGCACATATGCATAGACACACATTTGCTCAGTTGTTTACAGTTATGCTGATGTTGCTAGTTGCATGTTGTTAGTAAAGTTCTTTTTTTAAAAAAAAAAAGCTGACTTTCTAAGCTGTCAGAAAGGTCAAGATATGGAAAAAAAGCCACTTATTTTCTTCTCAGAGCCATTTACACTCAGTATCAATGGAGTGAGAGAGTGAATAAATTGTTTTTGCCTAGACTAAAGCCACTCCTACTATTCAGTAGTGAGTCTCTTACTTGTCCACAATGCAAAAAACTGTCACAGTGTCTGTACAAGAAGCAAAATAGTGATAATGATAAAGATAAAGGTAAAGATAAAAAATAGGAGGGAGAAAAGGGAATAAAAAGCAGGAATCCAAGAATCACTATGGTGACATTTCATGGACTGTGAGGAGATGGGACATTCCAATAATGGAAAAAAAATCAGCTGTTGAGGATTGGATCTAACTCTTCAATCCCCGTCTCTTCCAGGAGGAGCTGCCCATAATTCTGAAACACAAAAAGAATCTTCAGAAGCACATTTTGGATTGGAATTCCATCAAGAGCCGGTACTGAGAGAGGGCGGGGAGGGGAGAGGTAGAGGTGGGATGAATTCCCAGAAAAATCAATAGATTGAGAGCTGATAGAGAGCCAGTGTAGTATAGTGGCTTGGATGCTGAACTCTGGAGACCATGGTTCAGATCCTCTCATGGCCATAGAAACCCACAGAGTGACCTTGGGCAAGTCACCGTCTTTCAACCTGAGAGGAAGGCAGTGGCAACCCCCTCTGAACAAACCTTGCTGAGAAAATCCCATGATAGGTTCGCCTTAGGGTCTCCACAACTCAGAAAAGATTTGAAGGCACACAACAACAAAGAGTTGGTAGTTTTTGCCTGATAGAGGAAAAATGTTTTAGAGTCCTTTAAATGCAGTCATGTTCAGTGAGGGGGTCCATCATGTGTCTGGGAAGCCTTTTTCTGTTACATCATCTCTGTGAAAAATACTCTCTCCTGAAATGTATATTAAGTGTGTTTGTATGGGGGATTGTAGGCTGATGCAGATGGTCTTGCCCAGGACCAGCTGGTAAAGCTTGTGACTTTGTTTTAGTCATCATATCTCTAAAACAGGCAAAGCCAAAGAGAAAAAGGCCAGGGTAAGCAAAGCTGGGGGCTGGGAAACTCCTGCTCTTTAAGTACTCAATCAACATAGAAATTGAACTGAAATATACTTGATCAACACAGATGTCTTTCCAATGTCTTTCTCCACCAGCCTGCATGTTTACCTGCACTATCAAGTAATAATCTTGTTTACAAGCATACTGGCACCACAGCACACACTGTTCTGTCTTTTTGCGACTGGTCTGTGTAAAACTACAATCAGACAAAGGCTCTAATCAATGCCTTTGATACCTACCATTTCAGTCTGTGATCCTTGTTTCATACTAAATATAACTTCATATAACAAATCTAAAATTAATCTATATTTAGAATAATGCTGATACAGCTTAGCAAAGAACATCAAGTTTTATGTTTTTAATTGGTTTAAAAAATTTGATACTTTAATTACTTTTTAACTTTTATATGGTTTTGTATGTGTTTTAAGTGCTGTAAGCCACCTTGAGTCCCACACTGGGAAAAAGGAAGGATATAAATAAATATGATAATAATAATAATGTCAACAGTAAAATGGCTCGTTATGACATTGGCAGGGATTAAACTACCTTTGTCCTTTGCTTTCTGATAACAGACAGCATTGGTAAACCATATTATATTGTGTTGCAAAGTGACTTAATGGAGGCTGTCACTGAAAAGCACACCTTCTTACAGGTGCTTTGGGTGCAGTGGGCCCAGATACTATTAGTTACTTTATAGGAGAAATGAGAAGTAAGATAGAAATAATAGGTGATCAAATCAGATCTGAGCTGAGATCCAGTAAATTTAGGCCATTTCTGCACTACACTGTTATAGTGCTATGATTCCACTTTCAACATCCTATGGAATCCTGGGGTTTGCAGTTTAGGGAGCGGCATTGAGAATTCTCAGCCAGAGAACTCTTGGGCCTCAGTAAACTACAAACCTCAGAATTCCACAGGATGTTGAAAGTGGAATAATAGCACTATGACAGTATAGTGCGGAAATGGCCATGCTGGCAGAGACAAGTCTCTGACAGCCTATTCGTGCGGTTATACAGGGATGGAAGCTGCCCCCTCTTCCCCACCTTCTCCTCAGGTGCAAAAAGGCACCTGTGGGTCTTGTGGCCACAGCTCCACATCTCTCCCCAGCCACTAAAGGAGCATTCTCTTCCCGCATTATAAGGCTGCTCCTTTTTCCCCAGGAATGTAAAGATAGCTAGAACATAGCTGGGCACTCCTTCCCTTGTTGGTATATAGAATCAACTGCAGTCTTTAAAAGGAAGGTCTTCAAGGCCAGCCTCAAATCCAGAGATAAAGGGACAAGACATAAGTTAGTTGGGAGAGAGGTCCAAAAATCTGAGGCTATCGCTGAGGTGGTCTTGTCACTAGTGCATACTAGCCTTATTAACAAAGGACACTTGAGTAGTGCCCCCAGAGGTAGGACTTGGCATACATGCAGAATTGTATGAGAGATGCTGCACTTAACTTTAGAACAGCCCGTACTCCTTCCTTCAAAGGTCACGAGCTAAAGCAATAAAGTGACTCTGGAAGTTCAAGCAGTAAATTGCCATGCACAGGAAACAGCAGCAGGAGGAGAGAGATTGTGTATGTTTGTGTGTGTGTGTGTGTGTGTGTGTGTGTGTGAGGGGGAGAGAGAGAGAGAGAGAGAGAGAGAGAGAGAGAGAGAGGGACACTATAGGATTGTTGACAGCTTGCTTTTTCAGGTTTCAATTACATATGATTTTCACATGGAGCCATCATGCCTTTCCTATTCTGTATGATCAAGTGCTCACAATAGGCAATATGTCTTTATGTGCAGATTAAGACAGACAGATAAAGAGAGAGAACTGGATATTTTATATTTCTTTACCCTATTATTGCCTACCCAAATCTTTGGAATGGGATGAGCTGGAAATTCAGATAAATAACTTTACCCTAGACACTAATAATGGTTATAAATAAAGATAGCTAGTTAGTTTCTTCCTTCCATGAATAAGTATATCTCACATTCCAGATACCTGGAACAACCACCAACCCACTAAGTCATTTGTGCCCCACCAGCGGTCAGGTCATAGCAAAGCTTAAGGAGGAAGAGCTTTACTTTCATACTGCTTAACAGGATAGCTCCGCTACAGAACAATATGTTTTATTTGTGACTGATAAGACCACCTAACATGGCCCATTTGGGGGGAAAAAAGGTAATCTGAGACTCACCCATTCCAGTCTAGTACTTTTCCTGAGGTACTGAGGCAACCTGGTGCTCTCCAGATGCTTTGTACTCTACCTCCTATTATCCCCAGACAACATGGCTAATGGCTAGGGATTATGGGATTTGTAGTCAAACACATATGAAAGGCACCAACTTGTTGACTTTTCCCCTGACTGCTACTGTGGCTACACATCTTACTACTGGTTTACCCAAAATGCACTTTTGACCTAAAAGAAGCAGTAGCGGAGGACAGACACCATGAAAATCATGTCCTCTTGTAACTTCAGGAAGTGCGATTCTCAGGGGATTTGTCCACTATCTTTTTTTTTCCCTTTAGATTGATATTTAAGGGAACATACAGTTGGCTTTTGAGACCTTGTATGAGCCATATGATTTCCACATTTGGCTTATATGTAGTCATCCCCAGCTTTCTTGTTATCAAGAATTCAGCTGTATCAAACATATAATCAATCTTTGTGTCTCCCACACTGCTGCTTGTCATCAAATCACCACTCATCTCTGGCACTTCCTTGAAAATCTGAAGTCTGAATCAAGCTGCCAAGAACTCTGCTAATAGCACTGGTGTTGGGGCTGGTCCAGGAGCATCAGGAGCCGCCCTCAAACTGGAGAATCTGAAGGAGGAGGAAGAAGAGATGAAGAAGAGGGTTGAGCAGAGTAAGGTGAGGGTGAACTAACATTGTCCTCAGTAGATGTGTGTTAAGATTCCCCTCTCAGTTCTGGAAAGGGAAGAAGCTTTATACGGGAAACACACAATGATGGTGGAAGAAGGGGAGAAAGTAAAAATTGAAATGGAAAGAAATATGAGAAGAGCATTGGTGCAGACATGCTCATGCGAATCTCCAGATTGGTTGTGTTTCAGTGCTGCCATGAAATACAAGCAGAACTTGGAAACATTACAGTCAGCCCTCCACATTTGCAGGCTTAACTTTTGCAGATTTGATTATTCACGGATTATTTGCTGTCATTTCTGCTGCCTCCCTGTGCCATTTTTAATAGGGACTGCAAGCCTCGTGAGACTGAGAAACTGCGAACAAGACTTGTAAGTCCCTATTAAAAATGCTGTGGGGCAGCACTGGCAGTGGCAGCAAACCCCACCAGCCACCCACTTCTGCCTTGTGAAGGAACCCTGATACCTCAAAGGAATCCACAGTGAGTTGAATATGGTGATCGTACTTTTTTGGGTGTTAAGTATGGTTTGGGAGGGCCTAGGGTTATTCATGGTTTTTCCACTTTTATGATGGTCCTGTGCCCCTAATCCTAGCAAAGGTGGAGGGATGACTATACCTTTATTGTGCGGTACAATTCCCAGAGTCCCCATACTGGCTGTGGTCTCCTGGCAGGTGAAGTTAAGAAAGGAATATTTCCCAGGTCTGATTTTGGCTTCCACTGGCAAATGTATGTAACTCTTTTTTTTCCAGTCCATCTTCTCATATTTTTTTTTTGAAAAATTTCTGACATTACAGAACTAAATTGAAATGTATCAAGTCTCCTCTTACATTTCATGACATAATAGAAAAACTTCATGAGCCAAGAAGGGGAAGAAGCTTCTAATTAAAATACGAATCAGCATTGTAACAGTTGAACAAGAACAGGAATTAAAATGCTGCAATTATAAAAAATCATGAGTGGATGGGTAAAGCATTCAGAACTGAAAACTTACAAACTCTTGAGATTCCTGTTGTATTCTGTAAATAGGCCACTTAACTATATGTGTCATAGCAGGGATGCTGCAAGGGTGGGAACATTGCTAATATTTCATTTGTATCTTTATTTATATATTATATATATATTATTCTGGAATTTATTCTCTACCTGCCAGGTGCCCAGGACAATGTATGATTTAAAACGTATAATAAAACCAAGAAACATAGCAGCAAAATTTATCTATCAAAATCCAAGGGAAGAGTTAATCAGTGAAAGTACACCATACAGCATGAAAAGCCTGATATAAACAGAATTATTATTATTTAATTAATTTATATCCTGCCTTTTTCCCAATAATGGGACTCAAAGCAGCTAACAACATATTTAAAAACAATACAAATTAAAAACTATACAAAGTCATTGGTAAAAGTACAAATATAAGTGTTATTTAAAAAGCAATTAATTTGTAAAGTTAAAACCTTAAACATTAAAAACATTAAAATTCATTAAAAGACTAAATGAGAACCAAAAAGCCTTAGACCATTTCCTCACTAGACTGTTATAGCGCTATTATTCCACTTTCAACATCCTATGGAATCCTGGGGTTTGCAGTTTAGGGAGAGGCCTTTCATGTTGAAGGTGGAATAATAGCACTATAACAGTCTAGTGTGGAAATGGCCTTAAAAATGGCACCTCATGGCATTGAAACCCCACCCCAATCAGTTTCTTAAAATCTGACAGCATAAAAATGTTTTGATTTGCTGACGGAAGGAGATCAAGGATGGGCCCATTCTGGCCTCCCTAGAAAGTGAGTTCTGGACTCTGGGAGCAATCGCTGGGACGGCCCTCTGCCTTGTTCTGACCAAATGAGCCCGGTAAGGTAGTAAGACATAAAGACCTATCCATATGGTCATAGAGCTCTAAGGGGCCCATAAAGGAAGATACACTCCTTCAAATTTTTTGGACCCAAGTTGTAGAAGGCTTTATAGGTCAAAACCAGCACTTTGAATTGTTCCCAGAAAGGAACTGGCAGCCAGTGGAGCTGTTGCAACAAGGGAGTTGTATGTTCCCTATAGCCAGCCCCACTTAACAATCTGACTGCCGCTCTTTGATTAACTGAAGTTTCTGAGCACTTTTCAAAGGCAGCCCCATGTAGAGTGCATTACAGTAATCCAAAAAGGATATAACCGAAGCATATACCACTGTGGTGGGACATGTAACAGGGTCTCTGGTGAAGATGATAAATGGTGGGCAGATTTGTATAACAGACAAGAATGAACTGTTCTGTGCCTGACCCTTTATGAAGAGACCAAAGCACAATCCTCCTGACTCTTCTTCATCTAGGATGAGTACATGGCAGACCTGTATCACTTTTCAACCAAGGAAGACAGCTATGCCAAGTATTTTATCAAAGTAAGTCAACTCTCTTATCTCTATTCCTCCTTGTTTCTTCTTATTACATAAGACTGGTTTTTTTCATATACTTAATGACTTCATTGCAGAACTGAATTAGCTACTATGTAGGAGATCTACAACTGACTCTTTGAATGTAATTTTCTTTTTCTTCTTCCTTTTTGGCTGACTATGCATGCAGTTTAAATCTCCCCCATGTTCTACAGTTCCAATCCAAACCAGGACCCTCTGCAGCTACAGTTTTAGAAAAAAGAAAAATTAAGAAGAAATTAAGAAATTAATTAAGAAGAAAGTTGGGAGATCTAGTCATTCATTTCCCATTAATGGCATTTCCAGATAAAGCTTTCATTGTCCTGTCTTTACTATATGATCCATTTGTACCCCTCCCAAGGTTTCTAACAGCTTCTTCCATCTTACTGTTAAGGAGGGAAAGATGAAGTAGCAGCACAATTTTTGGTTGGTAGAAGTAGCAGTCTTCTTGCCTGTAAGCATCCATAATATCTAGCTTGCTCTTCTCCAAGGTATTTCTCTCTGCAGCTACTCCTACCTAAAGATCCATCATTATAACCACCCATCTCATCTTCTTGTGATGTCATTCCACATCTCTTGAATACAAGCCACTCTCTGGTGGACAACTGTACCAGGTCTTGGAGCCAGTTTTTGGCTCCTGGCCCACACAAACTGCCCAAAATCCCTTAAAAATGGAAGGGGCTGAAGGTCTACTCCTGGTATTGAAAAACAGGGGCTTCTTTTACTGCTGAGAAGCCCAGTAAGTTATTTTAACAGTGAATTGCTGCCCTTGTAGACTTCCAGGACAGGCAGCTCATCTTCTTTTTTTAGCCAGTAAAGGGGAAACTTTAGAGATGGAGCAGTTAAAACACACACACACACACAAGTAAAAAACCTGGCCTGCCCTTTGTGTACTCCTTGACAGAATATGCAGGATTGCTGGGGAAGAATTTCTGACCAAAATGAAGCTACATGTGTCTGTGTTTGTTTTGGGGTTTTCTTCTGTTTGGCAGTTGCTGGAAATTCAAGCAGAGTATCACCGGAAGTCTCTGGGATCACTAGATACTACGTTAGCAGAGCTGAAGGAGACACAGAGCCAACCAGGTATGAGCCAAGTTGTGTGCTTCTGGGGTGACTCCTGGCTTCTGTTGTATAAGCAAGGGCAAAGCTGGGGGATGTGTGGTCTTGCACATGTGAATAATGGCTGAATAATGGTGAAGGATGATGGGAGTCACAGTTCATCAACATCTGGAAAGACACAGCTTTCCCACACTTAAGCTTTTGGTGGCTTTTGGGTTCTGAGTGGAAGAAGCAACATACCTGGTCAATGGTGGTTGTTGCTTTATTGAGAGGTAACCTTTCTCTCCACCAGCCTATATGTCATTAGATTGGAGGGTGAGTCTTCATGTGATTCGTTGTGTACTGCACTGTAGGTACCTTGTTGTGTGACTTCAAAATATTTATGACTTATGGCAACTCCAAGGTGAAACTATCACAAGGTTTTCTTGGCAAGATTTGTTCGGAGGGGGGTTTGCCTTTGCCTTCCTCTGAGACTGAGAGAGTATGACTTGCCAAAGGTCACCAAGTGGGTTTCCATGGATGAGCAGAATTCAAACCTTGGTCTCCGGAGTCATAGACCAGTGCTCAAACCACTACAGCACACTGACTCTGTGTATACAGGATGATAAACCAGTCTGCATTGGCTGCAGTTTGCCAGTCTCCAACTTATAATATGTGCATATTACAAGTGAAGCAGCAGCTTCTGCTTACACAGAAATGCTTTTTATATAGGAAATACATCAGGAATTCACATTGCTGACAGTGTTGATTGTTTTACCTGCTAATCCATTCAGCTGACAGTGTTGATTGTTTTACCTGCTAATCCATTCAGCTTTGGTACATAGCATGGAAGACTTCCATTTTATCCTTTCCCCCAAGCAACGAAGCATCCTGGGCTGTTGGCAGTGGTACAGTAATGAATTCACTCTGAAAACCACAACTCCAGTTGGCAATATTCTTTGTCCCTTCCCCTGCTCCCTCCTCTTTTGCAGACTCCCCGTTACCTACAAACCCAGCTGTGGCAAGGGTATATGGGATGCCACTAGAAACTCACTTGAAGGCTTCTGGGAGGGAGATTGCACTCCCCATTGAAGCTTGTGTCGTGATGTTGCTGACATCAGGCATGCAGGAAGAGGTAGGTAGTGCGACTCCCTGGCTGTCCAGTGTTTCCTTTGCTCTCAATCTTCTGGCTTCACCCGTGTTTTTGTCTTTCCTGTTCTCCAGGGGCTCTTCCGATTGGCAGCTGGAGCATCAGTTTTGAGGAAACTCAAGTATAGTCTTGACAGTGGCTCAAACATTCCGGATGAATTTTATGCAGACCCTCATGCCGTGGCAGGTAGATACTTTAAAAAGTTTGGAGCAGGGGTGGACAACCTGTGCTCCAAGAGCGGTATCTGGCCTGAGCTCTCAGGCTAACTACAAAAGTTTCCCAGACAAAGAGAGAGGGAGGAAGAGAAAGAAGGGAGTGGGAGGGGTGGGCTTACCTTTTTTTTTTTGGCTCTGGCCCCTACCCACTGTTGGCTTCAGTTTCCCATGCAAGTTTCAGATTTCCTAGAGGAAGCCTATGTGGGTGTAGCTGTGTTACTCTGTGCAGCAAAAGCAAGGAAGAGGCTGGTGACGCTTTAAAGATGAACATATATGACCAATGCTTTAGGGCAGGCAGTTCTCTCTGCCTGTAATATTTGCATTTCCATTTCTTTTGGGCCTTCTGATGACAATCCCCACCCGTAAAACTTCATTTCTAAGATGAACTCTGTCCTTGTAATTTGGACTTGGATAAAGGCTTTCCAACACCATACAAGTGTTTATCTGTTCCTCTATGCTAGAATATCCTTTTCCTATGCCAAGAAGTGTTTGTTAAAAGACCACTCATAAGATTATCATCAATGTATCTAGCACCTTTTACATTTTTGTTCCCTGCTCCATGCTCTCTTCCCACCCTATCATGTGTACAAATATCTGCTAACAAAGACAGTGCTCCTTGTGTCTGATGACGTGGGCTATAGTCCACAGAAGCTTGCTTGCTTGCTTATTTATTTATTTCATTTGCAAGCCACCTTTTTGCCAAAGTGGGATCCAAGGCAGCTCCCAGAGAGAGCCCGGGGTGGGTAAATTGGGGGTGGGTAATTTGTGGTCCATGGGTTACATGTGGAACCCTGGCATACTCCCCCATAGGATTTCATTTCTAAAAATACCCTCTAGAGAGTGTAGGGGAAACTGGCTCTTTGGCTCATCAGTCTGTTTTAGGCCCAGAAAAAGCCTTTTAAAAATGAGGAAGTCATTTTCATATTTACTTCCCTTTTTAAAAAAAAAAATGTACCTCTTCTGGGTTTGAAACACCCAGAGGGAACGGAACTGTGGTCGAATTGTGCCCCGTGTTCCTTAGAGGGCATAGATGTCCTTCTTCAGCCAAAAAAAAGTGACAGATTCTTGAAAGTGGGTTGAGTGGGGACACCTGTAAGTCATTATGGTTCTAGAAGTTGCATCTGGCAGTAGCCCACCCCTAGCTTATTCCAAATAAAACTTATTAGTTCTTGAATAAGGTTAGCCACAATACAGTGCTCTTTGTTCTCCCTGTGAGAATGAAGCCCTTCATAGAAAAAAAAAATCCCACCCCTCTTTCCAAGGTACCACATAGCTAAGGGGCAGGCAGCATCCTTGCCCAATCTCTCTCAACTGAACACTAGGTCCACTGAAACTATGTCTTTTTACTTCCATCTTAGGTGCACTGAAGTGTTACCTGCGAGAACTGCCCCAGCCCTTGATGTCCTCTGAACTCTACGATGATTGGCTCAAAGCTGCCAGGTAATTAGGAATGAGAGGGCAGGTATTCTTCTTAAAGCTTTTCCATATTATTTCATTTTGGTGTTAAGATGCCATTAACTAACCTTGCAAATGACCTGTGTTGTTGTCTGTAATGGAAAACATTTGCAAGGTCCACTGGAAAATAACAATTGAACAAGGCTACATCACTTTTGTTGCCCCTGAACATCATCTGGAGCAAGCATGGGGTAGTGGTTTGAGCATTGGATTATGACTCTGAAGACCAGGATTTGAGTCCCTGCTCAGCCATGGAAACCCGCTGAGTGACTTTGGGCAACTCAGACTCTTTCAGCCTCAGAAGAAGGCAAAGGCAAACTCTCTCTGAACAAATCTTGCCAATAAAATCCCAAAAGATGACTTGAGGGCATATGCACATGCATACACATACACAAATATGAGTCTAGCACACAACTGGAATAAAGAGAATACTACCAGATGACTATCTTACAATGTGATTTTCTCAAGATAAGCTAAACAAGCTTCTGAAACTTAGGGTTTGTTGAAAAGCCATAAAGTAAACTGTGTGGCTTTTCAACAGACACTAAGTTTCGGAAGTATGGTCAGCTTATCTTGAAAAAAAAATAACATTCATTGATAAGAAAAAGCTCACCTATGTATTATGCAGAATAGGGAGGTAAATGAAGTAAAAGAAATCAGGACTGTACCACATTAGCCTGAAATGTCCTAGCCAAATGAAGTAAAACTGGTCAGTCCAAATTGATTTATCGTCCTGTATGCCCTGAGCCAGAGTTCTGTAATGGTTTTCAGTGTTGGATTATGACTCTAGAGACCAGGGTTCAAATCCCCACTCAGCCATGGAACCCCACTGGATGATCTTGGGCAAGTCAGACTTTTTCATCCTCAGAGGAAGGCAAGGCAACCCCCCCTCCTTTGAACAAATCTTACTAAGAAAACCCCATGATCAATTCACCTTGGGGTCACCATTAACATTAGCTGAAAACAGTTCCTTACTTTTGATGTATGCCATGGTGAGACACCAAATGAAATTTCTTGGCCATTATAAAATTAATAATAATGATGTTAGATAATCAGAATAAAAGCAGCCTTCCTCAACCTGAAGCCTTCTTTGGATGTGCTGTGGAAAATAATGATTGCTCAACCACACATCTAAGGAATCCTGTATTGAGGAAGGCTGTCCTAGCAGCTGAGTCATCTATTTTCATGAAACTGCAGTGTTGCCTTTCCTTCTTCTCTCTCTATTGCAGCTTCCTCCTCCTCATGTTTCACACCCTTTTTCTTTTCAGCATCAAAGAGCCAGAAACTCGACTGGAATACCTCAGGGAGGTTTGCAGCCGTCTTCCCAAACACAACTACAATAACATGAGGTATAGCACCATGGCCAGTATTTAGGATTTCAAGAATAATTTTAATGGGGAGGAAGGCACGCACACACCTTTCTTCTTCCCGTCGGAGCTCCCCACTCCCATTCCCTTACCTCTGGCCCTGGAGCTAAGAACACACGCCAAGGCAAAAGGCAAGGGAATGAGTTGGGAAGGCGCATGTGTGCCTTCCTTCTGCCCTCTGGTGGCCCCCCTCCCATTCCCTTACCTCTGGCCCTGGTGCTGAGAATACGCACCGAGGCAAAAGGCAAGGGTACGGGGGGAAGGCATGCATATGCCTTCCTTCTCTCCTCTGGTGCCCCCCTCCCATTCCCTTGCCTCTGGCCACAGCACAGAGACGGAAAGCTCACGCACAAGGGCAAAAGGCAAGGGAGTGGGAGGAGGGATCCCCAGAAGAAAAGGGGGGGATCGCGGCAGGGGAAGAGTTATTCACAGTTTTTCCATTTTCATGAGAATTCTGCTCCCAGAACACTCTCAAAAGTGGGGGGGCTACTGTATATAAAGACTGAAAGAATAGTTTATACTTAATCAGTCCATAGTGAGAGAAGCTTTGCCTTTTTATTTCCTGCTCAGCATGAACCAGATAGACCCCAGTGCCCTGTGAGAAAATCAAGACAACATTCTGCTTGGTTTTACTAATCACTTTTTCCTAACAGGTACTTGATCCGATTTTTGGCCAAGCTGGCCGAACAGCAGGAAGTGAATAAAATGACCCCAAGCAACATTGCCATTGTCCTAGGGCCCAACCTGTTGTGGCCCCAACAGACTGAAGGGTAATGTATAGAGCTGACTGAAAGAAAATCTATGTTTGCTTTGTATATGTTCAGTAACTGAACTCTCTGGAAATGTGTACATACGTCACTTACTTCACTCTAATGAGAATGGTGCAGTATATCGTTCAGAGCAGGGCTAAGGAAACTGTGGCCCTCCAGGAGGATGTTGATGGACTCCAGGCCCCATCAGGCCTAGACAGATTGGCTAATGGTGATATGTAATAGAGTGGGATATTGTTCATCAACATCTGGAGAGCCAAAGTCCTATACTAGAGATATATCACACAAAGAATGCCATATGACCTTTCCCACCTTGGTGCTCTCCAAATGTTTTTGACAACTCCCATCATCCCCAGGTGGTATGGCCATTTGCCACACTGACTGAGAATTATGGGAGGTATCATGTAACACATTTGGAGGCCACCAGATTGGGGGAAGGCTGCCATATGTTATCCAAAGCAATTTCTCTCAGAATTGGAAAATTAGAAGATTCTAGAAGATACAGCATTCCCTGTGGCTGCGGTAGGATGATGAAAGAAGTTCAACCGTTCTCCCTTCTGCAATGGACTTGGAGAAAATGAAAGCTTTTCCTAAGTAAACTGTAGCAAGTCTGGTAGAAGGTATTATTTTCAACTGTCTGTTACTAAAACAAGCAGGATCAACAGGATCCAGGATCTTCCACTTTCAGGCTTCCCAAGAAAGGACAGAAGTTGAGCAGGTTGCCACGTCCAAAAGGAAACCAACAAATAAACATCTGATTCCATCCTGCCTCAATCTTGATGAGGATCACAGTCTCAATCACAGTCCATCATAGTCATTACTAATATTAAATGTTTTTCCTGAATTTTAAAACTCTTGTAAGAACATAAGAAAAGCCATGCTGATTCAGAACAAAGGCCTTTGTTAGTCCAGCATTTTGCTCCTGATGTTTCAAGCTACATACTAAGGAAAAAAGCCTACCAGCAGGACATTAGGATAAAAGCACCTTCCAGATCATATTTCCCAAACTGATATTGAGAGGCATAATAAAGAGGCCCTTAGTGTCATCCAGCAGACACATCTTCTTATGTTCTTATCATTTAACTAACATTGTTCATGTTGGCTTTTTTCTCCTAGGTGCCCAGTGCAGCTAGACATGGCTTCTATATCTTCCATCCAAGTTGTAGGAATTGTGGAACCCTTAATACAAAATGCTGAAATCCTCTTTCCAGGAGGTACCAAATCCTCTTTTGGCCAGAATTATTTTAAGCATGTCTGGGACTGGGGATTGGGAGCAACTTATTTTACAGCTATCCTAGAATTCTAAAACATAGCTATATTAATCTGGATCAGTATGCAAAGGGATTTTGTAGCATCTTTGAGAGCGAGAGAAAGAAGTTGGTAACGTAAGCTTTTGTAGGCATTAGCTTTGCATCTGACAAAGTAGACTTAGTCTATGAAAACTTATGCTACCAACTTCTCTTAGTCTCAAAGGTGCTACAAGATCCTTTTGCATACAGCTATGCTAGTGTGACAAGCAATAGGAAGATCTTCTGTACTTATAATTATTGTGGGCAATTCATTTAGTATTGCATCCTTTCTCAAGCTGGTGCCATCCAGTTCTGTCATAGTACAATTCTAGTAAGTCTCAGTTATCATCCCTGTCTGATGAGAGTTGCAGTCCAATGCCTCTGGAGGTCCCCACGTTTGGGAAATCTGGTATCTCTGAGAACTAACAATGGGCAACAATAGGGGCATTGGGTGTATTTTGGTTTCGCTAGCAAGTTTCTTTGGCAAGGTGTGGTTGTGTGTGTGTGTGTGTGTGTTTGTAATAAGGCATATCAGAGTAGCAGAGATTACACTCTATTTGTGAAGGAAAAATAGTCAAGGCTCTTCTCCGTAGGCAAGATAAAACCATAAAAACAGAAAAGAAAGAAACTGGAAGATGGAACTTGCAGGGTGGAAATCTTTGGTTTCCAGACATTTTAAGTTAAAATTTCCATTGGCTAGGCAGGTGCTGGATAGGGCCAGTGGTAAGCAATTATGAGAGTTGTACTCTAAAAAGCATGTAGAGCCAAAGGTTCCTTGGTCCTGCTTCAATATGCGATCACGTGTGTTGATGATATTGTGTAGTACCTTAAGATCAAGTTGTTATACAAGGACATTTTAAAAATGCATCACTTTTTCAGAGTGGTAGGATTCTAAATCACAATGTTTTTGAAGAAATTTACTTGTTTGAAGAAACTTTGATTAGAGGTAATACCAAGACCTGCAACAGAATCTTACATTAATTGTGTCTGCTTTATCCCTTTGTTAAGTTTCCTTGAGCAGTTTTGGTAGACACTTCCTTCAGATATTCAATGTGTGCCCCCAAATCATTCAATCAATCCAAATGATTTTTTCTCTCTCTCTCTCTCTGGGGACTAGTCTGAGGATAGAAGGATATTTTTGCAGGTTTGTAACAGAAGCATACAATGAATGCTGCTGACTGGCAGGTATTCCTCATGTCCCTACTGCAATGTTGAATTTTAAAAAGAGTTTCTAGAGTTCTTGTTTTTAATTGTTAAGTGGATAAATAAACAAATGGACAAATTTTTGTGGCACTTTCAGGAGTCAGGCTTAAATTCTTAGTCCCTAAATAGAGATGGCTCACTGAATCATTGGATGAATAGTAAGCTAACACTTGTGAAAATCTCATTGTTTTAATGGGTGTGTTCTAGCTGGGGCCATCAATTAGATTTAGGCCTAACACACTTATGACAACATATGTTTTTGTGGACTTTTGTCGGGATGAGTATAAAAATAAAACATTACACAGCCTGTCTGGTGTACATGATGTGAGGAGACAGTGATAATTGAACTAGAATTTAGTTTACTATTAAACAGGTCCACCACTGAAAATAGCAAAAGAAGAGGACAGTGTTCTGGTCTCATGGTTGAAAAACATGCTGGGAGTTGTCATTTTATATTATATCTGTCTTCAGCTCCACAGTTTTGGAGCTACCACTGAAAAGACTCTGAGACAGACAGACAGACAGATTTCCTATTTATAAAACAATATTCACATATTCAGTATTTGCCCACTTGCGTAACCATCCCATTTGAATGGATCCTTAGCCAAGGTTGTCTTTTCTTGATGTTAGGTGAGTTGACTCCTATGGATTATAAAGTTCATCTGTCTCATGACTCATAGAGATGGATGATACTTCTGGTTGTCTCATTCAGTTTTGTTCTTTTTTGAAGATATTGACTTCAATGTTTCTGGCCTGTTTACTCCTCCGTCAGAGATCAAAGAGGGAGAGGTCCCCACAACAGAAGAACCTATATCTTCAGTCCTCCCTCCTGAACCTGCTTCACCATCACCTGGGGAAAGGTACGATTAAGTACCTAATGTTTCAGAGATAAATTTTCTGTTGTTAGTCTTAGTCATATTGATTCTTCAAGTGGTGCCATCTAGAGGCATGTCATGGTCTTTACAAGCAACACATCTGACAGAACCATACACTTACAATCTTAACTGAACCTCATTTTCTTTCTCATTACAAACTAAGTATGTGCAGACTTGATCCAGAACAACACTGCTGTGCACAAATAATGGAAGTTTAAACCTTCTCTCTACTAGTGAAGGCTTAAACCTTCCCCAATTTGTTGCACTAATGGAACTGAGTTTTGAGGTAGGGTTGTGTTTGTTTAGCTGGGAGAAGGATTTAATAATAAAAGGAGGTACAAAGTATCCATCTGCCCTTTCCCTGTTGGCATCTAATTGGCTGTTTGGGTTGAAAAGACTGAGCTGCATGGTGCCGATTTAAATTTCACCCCCCGTTTTTATAGTATGTAAGTGCCTTTAGTAAAATATTAACTGGGCAGAGGGAGTGCTTTGATTTTAAACAGTGTGAGCTCAATCTTCATATTGTTCCAGAAGAGATGTGTACACTAACATGCAAGCTACCTATGCCTGCTGACATTGACAGACTGGGGTCAGCCCTCTCAGAATATTAGATTATATGAGTATTTACCATCACAATACCAGTCACCAAGATCATTTCCTGGAAATTAAATATTTCTTCTCTTCTAGCATGCCAAAATATGTATTACCGTATTTTCAATTTAAGTGTTGGAAGCAAAAGGCCTGAGTGTAACAATCTATACGTAGATCTAAATAAAGACAAAGGATGGGGGAAACACCTAAGACCATCTGCCTGCTCCTTTCCACTGATTACGTGATACACGTATTAATTCCATTTACTTCCTACACCTCTTATCAGCAATGCATGTACAAATTCGCAAGATTAATCTGTTCATGTCCATACGTTAAAAGCTACAAAATCAAGATCTGTTTGAAAATACTTGACACCATTCTGAATATTAATATACATCAGATATTTGAAGAGCTTTTTAAAATAACATGTGCTGTTCCCATTAATTCAAGCATCTATATACGTACTACAGAAAAATATATAATAAATAAGTATTTCTAGGAGTCTGTGGAGCAGAATGTGCAAAAGCCCAGTGTTTTATATTATTGGTTGACAGTTGACAGTATGCATCTTTCTGAGGCCAACAACTGGCCATGGCAACATACAGTGCACCTTCCATATATGTGGGGGTTCCATTCCAGGAACCCCTGCGTAAAACAAAAAAAGCAAATGCTCACATCTCATTGTCTTTGTGTGTGCCACAGTCACACCACAAAAGGGCACACTGTATATCTTGATTACATCCTGGTTATATTACTGTAAATGCATTCAGCGTGGGGCTGCTTTTGAAAACTGTTTAAAAACTTCCATCAAGTTCAAAGAACTGTTGCTAGACTGGGACTGGGGCTAGTTATAGGGAGCATATACCTTTCTTGCTTGAAACAGCTCCACTGACTACTGGTCTGCTGGTTTTGACCTATAAAGCTTTATACAGCTTAGGTCCAGACTATTTGAAAGCCCTGTTTTTCCATATGACCCTGCCTGAGTCTTACAATCTTTACGGGAGGGCTTTATCTCCATCCCACCATTCCCCCAGGCTGAGTTGGTTGGGGACTATTCCTGGGCTTTGGAACTCCTTCCCAAGGAAAAGTCACTCTGCCCTCTCTTTCTTGTTTTTTTCCCAACAGGCAAAAACTTTTTTGTTTAAACAGGTTTTCAGTCTTGGCTGACCGGGGTGGAATGATGTGCTGTGTTAATTTTTTAAATGCTTTAATTGTTTAAAATCTTAAATGTTTTAACAATAGCGTTTTAATTGGATGTACTATTTAATCTCTTTTTCCTCCCATCTTTGTACTTTCTATTGTTTTAACTGCTCTGTTTTATTTAATTGTAAGCTGCTTTGAATCCCATTTGGGGGGAAAAGTGAAATAGAAATAAATCACAAACAACTCAGAATATGAATTTATGTTTCTTACAAGCCTTTCCTCCCACTGGCAGGAAAAGTCCTGATGTGAGCCCAGGTCCAACCCCAAAGGTGACCAAACTTTCCACTGAAACAGCAGTCTCTTTGTCCACCCCTGCTCCTGCTGATGAAACCTCACGGAAAAGTAAGTCTGATTCTTATGGGTGCTCCTGCATGAATCAGTTTCTCTGGAACTGATGCCTTCAGTTGTCTCACCTGTCCTAAAGAATACCGAGGATATTGTTACCAAAACTCTGCATCCTTTGGGACGGGTTCCCCCCACTGTCTTCTTCTGTCTACCCACAACCATTCCTTCTTTATGGCAGTTTGGAGCGTCGCTTTGTTCAGGATTACAGTTCAATACTTTCATGTGTATACTTGCTCTCTCAAGAAAAATGCTTTTAAAAAAAGTGACAGTATGTTGAATTTAGACTTAATTCACGGCCATCGGCCGAGCGGCTAATCGAATCCTGATCTGCATACACAATCCATATGCGCAGAGCTTCCAAAACTTCTTTTTGGACCACAGCTGTCCTGACTACTGGGGGATTCTGGGAGCTGAGTATTAGTATGTCTGTAACTCATTTTGGGCACAGTTGGGCATTAATAATTTTCAAATAAGGATTCAGGGTAAACATCTTTCTTTTCTCCTGCCCCCACCCCCGCACAGGGAGTTGCAATGTGCTGTGTGCTTTTGTGTTTGGTTTTGAATCATAGAATTGGAAGAGACCACAGGGGCCATCCAGTCCAACCCCCTGTCATGCAGGAACCACGTCAAAGCACTCCTGACAGAGGGCTATCCAGCCTCTGCTTAAAAACCTCCAAAGGTGATTCTACCACATTCTGGGGCAGCACATTCCACTGCTGAACAGCTCTGACCATCAGGAAGTTCTTCCTGTGGTCTAAGCGGAATCTCTTTTCCTGTAGTTTGAATCTACTGCTCCTTGTCCCAGCCTCTGGAGGAGACCTTTCTTGAGGGTTACAACACAAGAACACAGAGTAGCCCACGAAAGCTGAATGATGGGAGAAGTACTTCTTCACACAGCATACAGTGCAACCACAAGACGTAGTGGTGGCTTGCCAACTTGGGACAATTTTAAAAGGGATTGGAGCTACTAGTTATAATGCATAACACATTCATAGAGGATGAGACTACTAGTCATGATGGATGAATATGCCATGCAGTATGAGAATGTATATCAGTCATCTAGAAACATAAAGCAGGAAGGTGCTATTGCATTCGTGTCCTGCTTGTGGGCTTCTCAATGTGTCTGGCTTGCTTCTCTATGAGCAGAATGGTCAATTAGGTCAGTGTTTCTCAACCTTTTTCCGACCGTGGCCCTCTTCCAGCCTTGTTTCCTTCCTGTGGCCCCCTGTCCCACCAGTAGAAAGGTAGCTATTTAAATGTTTTGTTTGTAAATAGAACATATTTTGTTTATAATTTTTATAATTTATACAAAATACAATTAATAAAATTTATACTTTTAAGTATTTCTTGATCAATGTGACACTTGTGCTTGATGACCAGAAACAAGCTTTTTTATATCAGGTTCTATTGCTGTGAGGGATAACCAAAGATCGCCTCTGTCTATATGTTAAGGAGGTTCCACATTTGGCTGAGTAAATAATTCACACTACTGAAATGTGGCTCTACCAAATACAAAATAGAAATGCCATGAAAAACAATTTTGCTTTATCCCAAAGCTGTGGAAACTTTAGATACTGTACTGTTTCTCCAAAAACAGTGCTTTCTTGACTGAAAATTATTTTGGCTGCTATGTCGCTCTGTAGCTCCATGAGCACTTCTTGCAAACAGGGAGGGAGAAGGAAACAGAAGTGACATTGCCACAGCGTGCGCATGGCAGTCCACCCACTGGGAAGCACAGTCACTTCTCTGTTCACTCTTCTTCACTGTTTTCTATTTTCTTCACGTCTCTGTTTTCTTTTTTCTTTTCTGATTTCTTTTCTCAGTCACTCCTCTGTTTTCTTCACTTCTCACTTCCCTCCATGGCCCCGTAATCTTGTGCCATGGCCTCCCATTTATACAATTTTCACCTATGACCCTCTTGGAATATCCTGGGGGGCCCCAGGGGGCCATATGGCCCCCAGTTGAGAAACGCTGAATTAGGTGGCCCTTTGGTCTGATCCAGCAGGTTCTTCCTATGGTCTAAAAAGTAAGGAAAATCCCACAATATGAGATTATTGCCCACCAGTACTGCGCCAGTTATGGGCACTAGTACTGTGCTGTCTATTTATGCATTTAGAGCATGGATGTGTTTTTTCTTCGATGGGGAGAAGTTAGTGGGGAAAACACTGTGTTGAACCACAGTTATAATTCTGTTTCCAGATAACTAAAGAACCATTATTTGGTTTGCTTGTTCTATTTAGTACCCAAAGGCCCTTGCTTAGAAGCATTTTATGCCTCTAAATTTGTACAACTCCTAGAATCCCCTAGCCAGTTCTGGAAAATACAGATGGAGATAACAGTAGTATGGGATAAGTATTGGAAAGGAAGAAGCAAGCATAGAGCTAAACAGCTACATAGTGAACTATATAGATAAAGAGCAATATCCACAAAGAGCAATATTTCAAAATCTGAATTTTTAAACTGTTTTTATTTTCAGCAAAGCGTCTGGCTCCACCCAGACCCACAGCACCTCCTCCACCTGTAGTTCAGCCTCGAAATCCACCTTCCGGGCCCCTCCAAAACCAGCCGCCTGCCCCAGACTCTCCCTCCATCCCCAAGGCCCTGCCTCGGAAAACAGGAGGAGGACCCGTGCGCGTTCCCTCTGTGCCGCCCCCACTTCCACCCCAGCCAGCCAGGCGTCAAAGCCGCAGTGCTTTGCCGTCCCCAAAGCTTTCTCCAGAACCTAAAAGCAGCGAAGCAGCTGAAGCCAAAGAGCCTCCTCCAGATGGCACCAGTACAGAAACACCTGAAGATTCCACCCCTGTGGCAGTAGAGCCTGATGAGCCATCCAGTGTGGAAAGAAGCAACTCTCCGTCTCCCTCTGATACGAAGGCTGAGACTCTGGAGAACGACTGAGACCAAGAAGGAACTCTGGTAACCGTTGTTTCTGCCTGTCAGTTTTAAGAAAAGTATAAGACCTGGTGTGGTGCTGGGTGCATCACATGTGGCTGTCAGCTCTCGTTGGACGACCAATATCTTGGTATTGACTTCTGCACCTATCCTGCTTAGAAGCCAGTATGTAGGCTTACAACCTCCAAAAGCTATTTTCCCTGTCCATGTGCCTCTGCTTCTTATTACCCTTTTTTTAGAGCTTGGAAAAGTTACTTATTTGATCATGAGCCTTGTCACTGGGGGCATTCTGAAAGCTATAATCCCCAGAATTAACTTTCCCAAACTTTGCCTTTTTCTCTACTTATGAATGACTTCTTCCTTTTGTATGCTCTGTTGTTCTCTCCTCATTAGCACCTCTTCCCCCAACATTTGCCAAAGAGCATCCAGACACAGCCGAATCTACACTTTACACAAAGTGAACTGACAGAATTCTGGGCAGGTGACTGGTCTTTTCTGAATGCTCCCCCACATTAAACAAAAACAAGCAAACATGTTGCATGTAATTGACATAGCCTAGCCACTGTACCCTCCAGATGTGTTGGGCTGCAACTCTCATGCTGTCTAGGGATGATGCTGTTTAGAATATCTGGAGGGTACCAGGTTGCAGAAGCCTTTTCTTGATGCAAAAGTTTACTTGGCTGGGAATAGTACCTGCTGCCTAATGTTGTACAATCCTGATTTCTACTACTCAATTTACGATCCACCCCCAATTTTTCAAAATACACAGATGTATTTTGCCAGTGCCACTGGTTTGTTTTTTTATCTCAAGATAAACTGAACATGCTTCTGAAACTTATGGTCCATGGAAAAGCCACAGGGGAGAAAGTAAGATAATCACCTTGTAGTATTCTCTTTATTCCAGTTGTGCCCTAGAATCGTGTATGTGTGTGTGTACCCTCGAGTTGTTTCTGACTTATGGTGACCCTAAGGTGAACCTATCATGGGGTTTTCTTGGCAATGTTTATTCAGAAGGGGCTTGTCAGTATCTTCCTCTGAAGGGCTGATAGAGTTGACTTGCCTTACATTACACCTGGTCTCCCAGTGTCTTAGTCCAAACCACTACACTAGACTGGCTCTCCTTAGAATCATACATTAAGTCATTTCAGTCTTGGGGACTGTTTATCCTTTTACAAGGCAAAAAGAATTGATGGTCAGTAGAGATGGTATTCCACTTGCAAATCAGTCCTGCATATCTAGATTATATCTTTAAAGGTTTTTTTTAAGGCATAAAAAGAAGCACAATAAAAACATAGACTTGCCAGCTATTAGGCCGTGGATATGGAATAACTGAAGGGAAAAGTCTATTGGTGAAGCTTTATTCTTCATAGCACTCTGGTGACAAAAGAAGTGCATAAAGGTACCGGAGTCCTCTTTACCTCTAAACATACATTCTTGCTACAATCAGCCAATAGGCAATAGAAATATCTATATACACCACTTTGCTTCTGACCTAATTATTTCCAATCAGTTGTGTACACTGAAAATATGCTGTGTTTGAGATGATATGACAATGTTATCTGGACTGTTTGCTTACATGCAGATTATTAAGTACCCATGTACATGTGAACCTCACCTGAATTTGAACCTCAGCCTTGAAAAGCTATTTTTGGAACTACAACTTCCAGAATCCCCTAGCTACAACTGTCAGCAAGCTTCCTGATTTGCAGATTCTGGAAGCTCATAGTCCACAAGGCTCTGGTTTGAAGTCAGATGAGGGCTGTCTAGTAAGAATTTTAATTTCTGCAAATGTAAAGCAACATCCTTTACTTTCTGGATGAGTTTTTCTGTTGTGGGCAAAGACAGTCTGCAAACAACCACTCACAGTTATGACATCTCCACAAAAACATGTAATTATAGTGCTGTAGGAACATTTTGAAAGAGAGGTGTAGTAGTCTATTCAAAGAAGTACAGTTCCCAGAATTCCTGGGAAATGGATGATTGTTAAACCTCATTTACCTTTACAATGCAGATATGCATTAAAAAAATCCCTTCATATTTGGTATCCTTATGATTGGATATCATCAACTTATTTTTATACATTACTGCTAAATTATTATTTTTTTTACAGGTAGGGTCATATTTATGGCTAATGTGAAAAGGAGTATGTTTCTTCATTTTTTAAAAAAAGAATGTATATGCTTGCATCAGGGATTAGTTCTTGAGAAAACACTGCAAAATGGGCATGGAGTGTTTTGTGGCATCTTAAAGCCCAATAAAAAATATTGCCGCATGTTGTCATGAATCAGACCACTCTTCACCATATGCAGCTTTACATGCTGATTATTTTTTCTTTTAAGGGCTTGTACTATTTCTCTTTTATATGGTGGTTCAAGCTGCAGTTCCATTACCATGAGAGAAAAAAAAATTGAGGCTAACCTGTAGATCATGCTTCTGGAAATTTATGGAAATGTTCCTGTACCTCTTGCAAGATTTGTTGGAGTTGGATTAGAAGCAGTGTTAACGCAGAACAAGCAGCACTCTAAATAGTGAGTTGCTAGACCACATCCTTCTCTAGAACAGCTTCTACTTTCAGAGAGAAAGATTTGAGCTTCCTTATAAAATGTGCTTTCAGGAACGATCAGATTCAGAGTTCCTTGTCCAGAGGTAGGAACAATGGACAATTGATTGAAGGAACAAATTACCCTAACAATCAGATGCACTGGGGTAGGGTATATGATTAAAACCATGTTTTAACAGATTTAACTTCACTACCTTAGGGATGTATGTAATTCTTTGGATGAAAAGCTTACAGTATAAAGTCAACTTCAGTGGGAATTCCACACTTTCAAAAGTACAATGATCTGTAGATGTAAATCAATACTTCCCTGTCAAGTAAAATCTGATGCATCTCAGTCAGGATGGCTATATATGATCTCTAGTACCAAAGCATTATGCCCCTGTTTACCAGTGAATGTGAGGGAAAGGGTACAACTGCACTTCTATCTGGCAAGCTTGTCATAGGTACTCTGTTGAGCATTATCTGAAGACATTGCTGAGCTGGGTAAAACTTTTAGTCCGATCCTGCATTGGCTCTTCTTATGTTTCTTCAAGAGTAAGCCTTACTATATTAAATGGGGCTTACTCCCACTCTGAGGTAAATCAGCCTAAGTTTTCAACCTTCAGCTCCACATGCAGCAGAATGATGAGCAGCTAAGAAACTAAGAAAAACCCTCCTGAATCAGACCAAAGGGTATTTAGTCCAACATTCTCTTCACACAAAACAGGTACCTTTAAAACGTTAACAAGCTAAGTTTGGAAATTTTACTCTTTTAAAAAAAATTGTACTATGACTTTCTTGCTTCTAGGATTGTTGCTGTGTGCCTTCAAGTCATTTCTCATTTATGATGACCCTAAGGAATCTATCACAGAGTTTTCTTGGCAAGATTTGTTTGGGGGGGTGCTTTCCCCATCCTCTGAGGCTGAGAGAGTGTGACTTGCCCAAAGTCTCCCAGTGGGTCTCCATGGCTGAGCAGGGATTCAAACCTTGGTCTCCAGTCATAGTCTTAACGCTCAAAGCACTACATCACACTGGCTCTTTCTGCTTCTAGGAGCCGTTTACAAAAAAGAAGCAAAATTTTCTCAAGCTCTTCCCACAAGCAGAATTAGTGCAAACAGTAGTGGTCACATAGCAATTGATACACGGGCACAATGTTTTCAGTTTTCGGTACTTGGGTTCTGAAGGACGACACAAGCCACCTTCTAGGACTATCAGGTGCATCCAGAATGCCCTTCACATGTTTATAGCCACTAAAGGTAGTTGAGTGTGTGTACACCATTAACAGTAGGTTAACACTTGAACTATCATAGATCCATCCCACGGAATCTCACAGTGGAGGTACTTCGGATTTTTCTCTAGCGGGCTCTAGTGCAGTGGTTCTCAAAACCAGTATTCCAGATGTCCGGGACTCAAGCCATTTCCGCACTAAACGGTCATAGTGCTATTATTCCACTTTCAACATCCTATGGAATCCTGGGGTTTGCAGTTTAGGGAGGGGCCTCAAAGGAATTCTGGGGGTTTGTAGTTCACGGAGGCCAAAGAGCTCCTCCATAAACTGCAAACCCCAGGATTCCATAGGATGTTGAAAGTGGAATAATCGCACTATAACAGCCTAGTGCGGAAACGGCCTCAGAAACCCGTGGCATGAACGCTGTCCATCAAGGTTTCTGGGAAGGTCTCTATTCAAAACATCTGCAGGACCAAAGGTAAAGAAGTATTACTCAGTCCGTGCATTCCCTGAGGAAAGAGTCAGGGCCGTTTAAACGGCATCAAACTGCCGTAACTACCATACTGTATAACTACGGTAGTTACGCTCCAAGATCACATCAGTTTATCACTGACCCAGTCAGCCAGCGGTTGCCGACTTCTTTCCCCCTGGCGCCTTCGTCATACGTCTGCTCAACCGCTCTTTTACCACCTGCTTTTGATTAACCAGTTAGCTTTCCCCGTCAGTTCCGCCTCCACGTTTCTTTCTCGCCGGCGAGACGCTGCGGCGACGCTATCCTTCCTCTCTCACCCCCTCCTTCACTTATACAGCGGGCTGCACTTCCTTTAGGCCCGCCTCCCTATTGCTATCGTTCCGCCCGCAGGCTCGGGTGCAAGGGGTGGGATTTTCAATGGCCGGCTTCCTTCCCCTGCCCCGCTTCGTAGGAAGCCCAACGATAGGTGTTTTGAAGGCCCCGCTGAAAATACATACTTGTATTTCCTTCTCGGTCACCCATGGCTCTAACGGGTTGTCATGGCAACACCATCCTGCCTTTCGGCCACCGTGGGCGGGGAACGGCTGCGTCCCCCCCCCCGGACTGCCAATCACCGTCACTTCTGCATCTCGGTTGGGTAGCTGTGCCTTGACTCCTCCTCCTTGGGTCTAGACGCCAGGACGCATCCGTGCGCCGGGCGCCTTCCATTGGTGCTCCGCCGTCTCTCTCCTCGAGCTTCTCTTCTGCCCGTCAACGCGGCGACGTGCCCTGTGATTGGCCGCGCGGCGGAGAGAAGCGGGAGGGGGAGGTGGGGGTGGCCAGTGCCGCGGTCCCAGCATGGCGGGCTGCAGGCGGTTGAGCGGCGCCTGCCTGCGCGAGGTGCTGGGGGAGGCGCAGGGGCTGCTCTTCGACTGCGACGGGGTCCTCTGGACCGGGGAGCGAGCCGTCCCCGGCGCCCCGGAGCTGCTGGAGCGCCTCAGCCGGAACGGGAAGGCCACCCTCTTCGTCTCCAACAACAGCCGCCGCTCCGTGGCCGAGCTGGAGCGCCGGTTCTCCCGGCTGGGCTTCCGCGGCGTCCGCGGCGAGCAGGTCTTCAGCTCCGCGCTCTGCTCCGCGCTTTACCTCCGGCAGCGCCTCCTGGGCGGGGAGGCCGGCGCCGGCGACTCCTCCGCCCCGACCCCCGGCAGCGTCTTTGTGTTGGGCGGGGAGGGGCTCCGCGGGGAGCTCCGGGACGCCGGGCTCCGCCTCACCGGCGAAGGGAACGGCGTCGCCGAAGATCGGCCGCCGCCCCCCCCGCCTGCTCAGGAGGCGCTCCCGGTCCGGGCCGTCGTCGTCGGCTACGACGATCAGTTCACCTTCGCCAAGCTCTCCGAGGCCTGCGCCTACCTGCGCGACCCGCAGTGCCTGCTCGTGGCCACCGACCCCGATCCTTGGCACCCGCTGAGCAACGGGCAGCGCACTCCGGGTGAGCGAGAGAAGGCGGGCGGGCCGGCCGGTAGGAGAAACAGACCTCGAATCTGGAACTGCTCCCGGTCGTCTAATAGGAGGGAGTGTTTCTGAGCATGAGCAGAGGGCCCTTCACTTGAAGGTGGAATAGCTGTATCTGCTCCTTTTTTTTTTAACCCCATACCCTCGCCTCAGTAGTGGGATTTGAGTATGAAGTTTTTGACCTAGAGTACATTGAGCCCAGGCTTAAGTGAGATCAGATACCTCAGCTTTCAAATCTTTACTAGGGGTGGTGGGGGAAAAGGAGTGCAGAATGTGTGTAGTGTCTTGAGTTCAAGTGTATCCGCAACTGGATGTAGGTACCCAGAGAACTGTGCTTAAGAAAACTGCAATGGATTTTCGAGGTTTCTTAAGCCACTTGAGATTTAATCGTGCTGTGTTTCACCTGTTCGATCGTCTAGGCATATTGCTGAGGTTAAAGCCAAAAGATATCTCATTTTGTCAGTTTTCTGGTTTTTTTATTTATCAGAGACCCCTGAGAAGTGGAGCAAGGGTCTGGAACCAGTTTTGACACTGTGAGAGTATCAAGCTGGAGTGTGCGTAAGGAAGATTCTCTGAAAAATTATGAAATACTGTTTTTCCTAAAACATACACTGGAAGTCTTTTCCTCTTAAAAGCCTTCTGGAAATAGTGATAGTATTTTGGGAAGAACACAGCAGATTATGTCTGTGGAACTCACTGCTATTTATGAGATGCTAAAAGCATAATCCCTGGCTCATCTGGTATTTTCAAATTTTGGCTGGCTCTCGAAAAAGGGAATTGAGATTGCTACTTAGATGTTTTTTCAGCAGTGAGTTTTGGTGAGTTACTGAGGTGTGTGGTTCTGTAAAGTAATATGAATAAACAGCTAATTTTTTTCTCTGGGACACTAATTTCTGACCCTGGCCCCACTGCCAGTGCAGTCCAGGTTCTCCTGGGTATTTAAAAGGTTGATCTCCCAACTGAAACATGTCTTTCCCAAAATCTGTGGACTTTTGTGGTATGTAAGAGAACTGGAAATCCTCTATATTTTGTGAAAGAACTAGTTGAGTTCTATAATCTTGGTAGTAGGTTTCAACTCCATGTCTTTATTACCAGGCTTTTTAAGCCCATACTTCTGAGACAACTGATATGGATCTTCCATTTTTTCATGGGAAATCATCACTGTTAGTGTGTAATTGAAGTATATTGTTTGGTGTTGGGAAACAGTTAAGACTATTATCTGACAGTATTAATAAAGAAGTATAATAGAAATCATAAAGTTCTTCAGTGTAGGTGAAAAATGTGGACCACATTACATGATACAGTGAAATGAAATGAAACCATCTAGTCTTGACATGTATCTTTAGGTGTTTTAGTTCCTGGAGAACTGGGGATGGGAAAAGAGGTTCCCTATAATGAACAGAACTTCACCCCAGTGGTTGGTTTTCTGGGTGGTTTATGGCCAACTACACCCCCTCAGAACAAGGTCAATTATCCAACTTTTTCCAGTCTTTAAATACTCTTTCTCCCTTGTTCTACAAGGTGCTGACACTTTCCTTTCCTACACAAAAAGGAGAAAAATCCTCCATCCTAACTAACAAAGGAACAGTTTCTAGGCATTCCAAGGTGGAAATATTCTCACCTGTCCCTTAAGTGTAAGCTAGCATTGCTCAGGTTGCTAGAGATGCTGCAGCTACGGAATCTGGCATTATTATTATTTACTACAGGCCTGCTTATTTAACTAACATATGCCCACTAACTATGTTATGCATCACTTAAGCAGAAGAAACACGTGTATAGGGTGACTAAAACCAGACACAAATTTATCACCTCAGTGAGAATTATAGCTGCTGAAGAAGTGCATTTTTCAGTTGTCCTTTATCAGGCCAATTCGGCTTGATTGTATACTTGTAGGCTATCGCCTTGCCTGCGTGAGAATAGTACATGCTTCCAGATGTCACTAAATGGCAACTCACCATTGGCTGTGCTGGCTAAGGTTGCTGGCATTTGCAGTCCAACAATATGTGGAGTGTCCCACTGTGTGCCCCACATTTAGGTTGCTTATCCTACTGGAGTCAGTCTTTTGACTTGTGGGTGTGTGTTTTTTCTTCCTCAGGGACAGGAAGTCTCACTGCTGCAGTTGAAACAGCATCTGGGCGCAAGGCAACAGTCATTGGAAAGCCAAACACATACATGTTTGAATGCATTGTGGAGCGCTTTGGTGTGGATCCATCCCGAATGCTCATGATCGGTGACCGGCTGGAGACAGACATCCTGTTTGGCAAGAACTGTGGCCTTGATACGGTCTTGACCCTGACAGGTGTCTCGCACCTAGAGGAGGCACAGGCTTACATGGCCAGTGACAGCCCTGCTGCAAAGGACCTGGTGCCTCACTACTATGTGGACAGTATTGCAGACTTGATACCAGGCCTCGATGAGTAAGAAGGAGGTTTAGGTGGGCAGAGATCCTAGTCCATCCCAAACTGCCACCCTGCCCTACTTCTGTCTCCCTCTCTCCTTGATTCTGGGGCTCATCACATTCCAGTGTTTGGTCAGGAATGAAGAAAGGAGTATTAATCCCGTATTCATTCTTGAAGATCATATTATTATTATTGTTATTATTATTATCCTTACTTTAGGCAGCTGTAGGGAAACAGGGAATCTAATGTGAAAGTGTGAGGTATTTACAGACCAAACTGGTGTTTGTTTATTTATTTATTTAATTTATTCATTTCCTCCATCTCTTGGCATGATTTAGTGATTTATTTAAATTATTTTTGTTTTACAGTTGCCAGTAGTGGCCTTTTTACTGTTGTCCTCTGCTTTATTTTGAAGCACAGTGATGTGCTTACTGTCATGCTTGTTCCAAAGCTTAAAAGAGGCAACATTTGTCTCTCTTCTACAACCACTGCCATTCCATGCAAGCGTTAGGAATTCTTGTCCCAGAACTCCAGACAGGGAAAAGGGAACATCAGAAGTAAGTTCAGAAATAACACTTTGGCCTCCACAGAATGCCTCTTTGGGATACTTCTTTTGGGTGTGTATGCAAGCAGAAGTTTATCATCAGAGAACAGCTTGCCCAGAGCTGACAATTGCTGAGGCTAGGTTTTGATGCAAACTTCATGTATGACCTTGCTGACACTGCTTGAGATATTCATCCACTGCAGTTATTCCAAAGCGCTATGCTGGAGGGAAAGTGGTCAGCTGGCTCAGTCAAGGTACTTAGATTGGTAAACCTGGAAAACACACTATTCTAACTGTGAATGAAATATAAAGGATTTTTTTTTTGTCTGTCTTGAGTGATTTCTCAGGCAACAGAATTTTTATCAGTCTCATTTAATTTTAGTACACGTGATTGCTGCTGCTGCAACAACAAACTAAATTGCACAGGACTATTTTTGTGCCCTGATGTTCTGAATTGGCTGTCACTTCATCTTAATCCTCCAGTGCTAACAGCTTCCCTTCAAACATTCTTGTCTATATAGAGGCAGGAACATACTGTTGTTCCCTCCTCCCCTTTCCTTGGCTGAGTGAACCAATGAAATACATCAGTAATCTACTTAGTTCCTGTCTGTGCCTGATGGGATGCACTACTGTGGGAAAGATGGGGTCTGAACCTTGCCCCCCCCCCCAATTCTTGTGTGCTTGATGGATGGGATGATAATGGCATTTATAGTGTTGTCAGTGTGCCACAGCATCCCAAAATCAATCCTAGCTGCTTGTCTTTCTATGGTTTATGTATTTATTAAAGTGTTTGTATAAATTATGCTGATCAGTTGTGCCAAGGTGGGTATGTGGCCTTTAGGCCTACTCACTACATGTACTTCCATGTTGTTGTGGTTTTCTGACCTTCATTGTCATTCTGCATATAATAAAGTGCAGGTGCAAGCTGAAATCAGACTCTTTCATTTGCTTACTAGAAGGATTCCTGTAGGTGCGTTGGTTACCTAACATAAATAGTGGCATCATCCCTAAGCAATACATTTGATTTTCCTAGCACACTCAATTCTGTTGAATTTGGCCCTGTGACAGAAGAAACCCAAGTGAATAGCAGTGGAGTTGGAATGCATAGTAGTAAAGAATGACCATGAGCGAGTCACCAATGATCTTTGATTTCATAGCGTGAATTATTTGATGGACATAGTAGTAGAGAAGCTGGCTTGAGGCTACTAGGAAACATTATTGGAATATTCCTTTTATGACAAAGACTTCCAATGCATGTTGCTCTACTAAGGTTCTTAACATCAAGTTTGGGAATTGTGGCTTTCCAGATGTTGGACTGCAGTTCCCAGCATTCTGCATTCTTCCCCACCGCTTGTGGTGGATATGGCTGCTGGAACTTTGCAGATCAGCAACATCTGGAGAACTGCATGATTCCTACCTCTACTTTACATTTTAACTCTTACCTCATTGTAGTTGTTCCTTTCTATAAAGTATCTTGAAGTACAGTAGCTGGATGTTCAGAAATTAAGTCTGGTTCATGTGAATATCTAACACAACCTGAGCAGGGAAGTGAGGCCTGTGCCACTTCAAAGTGTCTTGGTTGGTGATGAACACAGAAAGGAGGGAGAATTGAATTTCTTTGAGATTCCTCACCAGTAAGGGGAACAAGGAGCTTGTTTTAGTTAATCCACATGTTAGAATTCTACAGCCTCTCCTTCCACAATCATTACTGTGACAGTGCCTCTTGTTTCTACAAACTTGTTCTGCTTCTGCTTTCTATAATGGAGGTTTTACAGAAGACCTGTTTTACCGACAGTCATGAACAGTACAGGGGCATATTTATTGAACAGTAGGTACAAGGAGCACTGAAGCGTGTAGTTACACTAATGATTTGGATGTCCTAAGAAAATTATATTTTTCTGTCTGGAATGCTGCTGTTCAAGTATTCAAGGTGTTGGGAGGGGAGGCAGAAGTACTCTCTCAATTTCAGTGCACCTAAGTATTCTGAGCAACATAGGGCCAAACATCAATGACATTAGTTCCGAAAAGGCTTCAAATGTACTCATGAAAGAGAGCGATGTATTTAGAGGTGGTCTGCAAGCTTTCAAGCTAGGCTTAATACAAATATATGCATCAATACAATTTAAAAACAAAAAACTCTGGAATGTTCATACTGTATATCAGAATGTATTGCTACAAAATTTAGAAGGCTTATTAAGCTTCCAAGGCTGGGCCAAAAATCTGAAATGTTGAACTAGACTACTGATCAGATGGCACTATAAAACATATCTCCCATGACCCATGTTACATACTACTAGGGATGGGCCAACTGAATCCTGGGCAAGGATTTGAGATTTGCGAATCCAAATTCCTGTGCAAAATAGGGAAACCAAATCTTTCGAACCTACCAACCAAATAGTTTGTTGGAGACTGGGACACCTGAAAACCTGGGAGACCAGACACATAAGGGGAGAGGGCAAGGAGGTGAGTTTTTCCCTTGGAGTAATAATGGCCTTTGCTAACATTTTCAGAAATTACATCTGGGCTTGTATTCTAAGATACTTAAATTGAACATTTAATATTTAACTTCAGCATTTGACTGGAAGGTACAGGCTTGAGATTTCAAGGACAACTGAAAGATTCCTTTGCATAGCTCCCTCGCAAACCTCTTTCGTACACAATTCTGGAGTTTGTACTTTTACAAGGTGTCACATCCTTCTCTGCCAAAGTGTCTGGTGCATCATCAAACTACAAACTCCAGGATGCCATAAGGAGCTATGCAAAGAAAATCCAGTTTTCACATGGATTATCTTTGTACTGTAGTGGTCCTGTTTACAGAGGCAGGAAAATGGATTAATCCACATTTTCCTGCCTGTGTAGAAAGAGCCTTCATGTCATTTTCAATCTGGGGAGATCCTGAGGCAAAACTATGATAATTGTCCTGGCCAGATTTCTTCAGAGGGAGGTTTGCCTTTGCTAAGGTCGAGAGAGTGTGTCTTGGCCAAGATTAAACTTTCCCTTGCTTTTTAAACCCTTTTTTAAAAAAAGATTTGAAAGATTTGAGATTTGTGGATTCCCAGAACTTCCAGGGATTTGGATCCGGATTCAGAAAATTCTGGATTTGTCCCATCACTACATATTACAGACAGATGATGAATGTACAGAAGAGTTGCACATTAGTTTGCAATCCTATCTTTCTTTCATTTATGTTACCTGCCAACAGATTCACTTTTGCATGTTAATGGTACCATCCTGTCATTGGAGGCTGTTAGTAAGGTATCTTCTATGAATAAGTCATGTGTAGATGAGGAAGTACTTGGCCAGTTGGGCAGACCAAGAAAAAACATATGTACAGAGGTAAATGCCTAGCTGTCTGTTGCCCTGCTACCAGAGCAATGGAAGAAGTGATAAGTCGCATTTGCCCAGCTAAGAATTGCAGCCAAGCATTCACTGGTCAAAAGGCATGAGATCTCATCTAATGTTGGAAGCTAGGCAGGGTTAGCTCTGATTAGTACTTAGATGTGAGACTGCCAGCAAATTGCAGGTACTGTAGGCTATATTTCAGAAGAAGTAACTGGCAAAACCATCTCAGAGTTCCTTGCTTAAGAAAAGGCTTTGAAATTCATGAGGTTGCCATGAAGTTAATAGTTAACTTGAAGACACATACACGTGCACTAGTAGCTTTGTTTCTTTGTCTTTGTCTTTAGAGATACGAAGAGTACCTACACAGCTATTCACTTTATATCCTACTTTTTCTCAAGCCTACAAAAGCAAAATATCAGAGTAGTAGAAATATTTGGAAAATCATAACAAAATGTACTCTTGGGCAAAATACAAGATCACTAAATATGATAAAAGTCTGTTTGAATAGATGGGAAGAGAAGTAGCTTGACAAAACTCACCAGGGAAGGGATTTCAAAGCTTTGGTGCCCAAAGCTTTGTAGCTACCTTTTGCATCTTTAAAGATGGTGAGGTCAGAGAGCAGAGCTGGCCGTTACCGCACTGCTTCATGTGGGACAAGGCAGTTCTTAAGATATCCCTTTATAGGTTTATGTGGAGACTTCCTTTTCCCCTCCAAAGCCTGGACCCCAAACATGACTATTCCTTTTCTCATGGTATTTCCGAACAAATTCCAATGGTACATCTTTTCAGCTCAGATCTAAATATCACCAGGCAGTTGATATGGCTCATTTCCTTGTATTAATTTAATAGGCCTTGTTGCCAGGAAGCAGATCACAGACATGGCCTTTAATTCAGGTTTTGTTTCAAAGCCTTTTGTGAAAATGATTTTGTTAGTTTTGTTTTGTTGAATTCAAATGAGTGCCTAGTGCAGGTAACTAAGCTAACTCATGTCTGGCTGATTCATGCTGGTAATGTCTCAGGTGGAGTCACAGCAGACAGACTTTTACCCACTGCAGCTTTTAAAAAATTATTATTGCATAATAACAGAATATGTTGTGGATGATTATTTTTTATCTGTGAACCCTGTGTGTGCAGCAAGAAGTGAGTTAGCCTCTACAATGGGAATAGGGAACATTTTCACCAAAAGGGCTATATATTGTAAACTTTTGAGAATTCAAGCCAACAGTGCATGGAGCCAAAGCTATGTACATGCTCTGCTTATTCTGATATGCAATCCCACTGTCACCGTGGAGGCCTTTTCAAATCCAATTGTAGTTGGAGAATGGTGGCAAGGCCTCTGGATTGGCCTTGGATGGCCCACAGTTTTCCACCTTCTCCTGTAAGAGTAATGTGGACATAATGGCCTGCAAGAAACTTCCTTATTAAAATGTCATTTTTGTGCCACCTGTAGATATTTTTAAGAGTCTCTAACCTTTTCAAAGAGTCTGTCCAACTTAATGGTTGTTTTAAAAAGGCAGGGTATTACAATGGTGCAAGAGATTAAATGTAAAGGTCCCATTATCCTGCTTCTGTGGGTAAGTGTAGGGTGTTGCTAAGAGGAATATTTGGCTTGCCATTCAGGACTGAAAAAAAAGGAAACTATTTAGAGCAGTGGTTCTTAACCTGGGGTCCATGAAGCCCTGTTGCTGGCAGCAGCAGGGACATGGCAGCAGGGGTGTGTGTGTGTGCGTGCGCGCGTGCAAGTGCCAAGACTGCTCCCTTGTTTGCAAAAGAAAGAGCAGCTTGGGGGCATGCACACACCTTCTGCTGGGTCTCTTGTTCCAGAGATGTAGCAATGGGCTGTGGGCACCGAGGGACTTGATGGCAGGCATGTGTGAGCACCCAAACAGCTCCCTCATTTGTGCATGTACGCAAACTATGACCCTGGAGACCAGCGTTTGAAATCCCCACTTGGCCATGGAAACCTTGAGCAAGTCACATTCTCTCAGCTTCAAAGAAAGACAAAGGCAACAAATGTTGCCAAGAAAACCCCCATGATGAGATCGACTTAGGGTCTCCATAAGCCAGTTTTCAAAGGGCAGAGACATGATGGCTAGAAAGAACCTCCCCCTGTCAGTAGCACTGTGTTGTTGTGTTCCTTCAATTGTTTCTGAGTTATGGCAATCCTAATGTGAACCTGTCACCTTAGAACCTATCACCCTGGCAAAATGTGTTCAGAGAAGGTTTGTCTTTGCCTTTTTCCAAGGCAGAGAGAATGTGACTTGCCCAAGGTCACCCAATGTCTGAACAGGAATTTGAATCCTAGGCACCAGAAGCCTTTAAGAAATGAATGAATGAATGCATGCATGCATGCATGAATGAATATTTAAACTTCAATTTAAATATTTAAATCTTGAGTTAAGTCTTGGAGGTCCCCAGCAACAAATTTTATTTACAGAGGGCCCTCAGCAAAGAAAAGGTTAAGAACCAGTGATTTAGAGGATGAGAAGAGATTAGAAGCTTATTTATGGGTTCAATTAAAGATATCCATCCCCACATTTTAATCTGTTCTGGGTTTAATGTGTTCTGTTATTCTGACAGAAAGACAAAAGTATGATCTATCTCCAAGGAACAGAGTGGAGGATAGTCTTGTGATTTTCTCAGGGATGTGCTATTATAGATCTGACTGTCTCTCATTCCCTATTTTAGAAGACTGGGTCTATGTTGAAGTATTCCAACTAGCATTTGGGAAGAGGAGCACCCTGCTGATTGTGAAAGAAGCTACATTTTCCCCTGGGGGACATATTAGTTTTGCATTCTTGCACTCTGTTTTTCTCAAGTATTAGCACTTCTTTGAGGAAAAATGATTAACTCCTCCAAAATAAAAAGGTGTTCACCATACTTTTAAGATTTGTGGGTTGGCTCTGAAAATTGGTGGCAAATACCAAACTTTGAAAGGAGCTTCATCCAGTAGAGGGCACCCTGATGTAGAAGCTTAAAGCAAGTGTTTGTACTCAACGAGGAACAGTAGAACATAAGTACAGTCATACGTACAACCAAGTGCTGGTCACTTAGGGGCTGATACTTGGACCCTTCTGATAGTGTCCTTCCATTCATTTTGTGTGTGTGCACACCAGTGTTAAGGTTACTCCTGAACCCTCCAAAAAAAAAAAAAAATTAGGTCTGTCATGAACTACTCTCAGTAGTCAGCGCAATTGCGGATGAGCTCTGAATTAGCCTGGAAAGATCTCCAACTTTGGCCAAAAGGACTCCTCACCTCCGGAAGAAGTCAAAATCACTTCATGATCTAATAAACCGTTCCACACATGTGCAAGAATCATTACTTTCTCATTCCAAAGTTTTGATACATGGTTGCTAATAAGGTAAATTCTGGTTAACAATCAGCAATGAACCCCGAAACAGACATGTATTCACTCAGCAGTGAAGTATAACAAACTAGCGTATATACCTGGCGTTGCCCGGGATTTTATTTTCTCATAGGTAAAACTTGTTAGAAAGATTTGAGATCCTGTGTCTCTAATTCCCCAAACTGTCTTGTCCAGTACCTGTAACTTTTCCCCATATTCCCCCATCCAATCTGTATTCAGAGTTATTAACATACAGAGGTTGGGTTCCTGAGGGATACGCTGCCCTTCTCCTTGCTGCTAGGCCTCATCTCCATAGCAACTGGCCTATTCAAGACAAACACAGTTGACTGAGGTCCAAGAGCTCTCTCTGGCTGAGAATTATAAAGGCTCCTCTCTAAACTGCAAACCCCAGGATCCCATAGAATCTTCTCAGGCAGCCAATCATATGAAGTCTTCACCTGACATAGCCAATCATATGAGGTCTTTGCCTGACACAGACAAACAGACAAACTTTGGCTTTTATATATTAGATATTGTTGCAGAGAATAACAGTGCTGAGAATCAATGCTTGGAACCCAGGCATTTACTTTGCTAATCAATGTCAGCATAATTTTAAGTAGGACAAGGGGCTGACAACCGGAACAACCTTTAAAGTTGACTAGAATTCAAAACTGAGCCGCTTTAGTTATGCAAATATAGAGTGACAGAGAGAGAGAGAGACAGAGAGAGAGTTCCTTTAGTTTGGACACTTAAGCAGGCAATACTTTCTGTGAATTGAACTGTCCACAGCACTGAATCTCTAGCAGCCCTGCAGAGTAGACCAGGGAAAAGCTGGGGAAGCACTATCTATTTTGTCTAAACTTTTTTTACTTCTTAAATCAGGACACACAAGCACACAGAGAAACAGAGAGCAACAGCTGGGATTTTCCTTCCCATTGTCGCACATTAAGCAGCCTGCTTAAGATGACTTGTCCTGTAGAATCCCAGGAAAGTAAAATGCTATCCTGAGTATTGGAATACAGGCGCAGACCTGTAGATATATAAATATTTATAAAGCTGCAAAAATGCAAAACAAGTAGAAAAAAAGGAATACTAATCAAAGAAGATGATAGAAAACTAACCACAGAAAGAACAAGAAAATTATGCCTGGCTCTAGCTCTGAACCACAAGGAAGCAAAAGGAAGAAGTGAAAGTCAAAACTGACTTGACTGACTCAGGCAGGATTACTGACTAATATTACTAACTTCTTAGGTGCCTGTTAGCTATAAATTATTTCCACTGAGTAGCTTTCTCCATGGTCAGGATATGGGCTTCTGAGTGCTTTGAACAATTTCTTAAAATTCATTCTCTACTCTTACTTGTTTAGCATATGTATGTTTTTCTCATTGACACTGTGTGCGTGCGTGCATGCATGCATGCATGCACATGCGCACGTGTACTTTCAAGTCACCTGTCGACTCATGGCAACCCCAATACATTACAGATGCAAAATGTTCATATCAGAATTGGCTCATATGCAAAGCAATAAACATTAATTTCAACGACATCTCAAGTTTGCACGTCCATACTGTTTAGAGCTGTTGCTTGCTCAATCTATGTTGTTTTCTACCACAAGCCAATAGCTTGTAGCATTCAGCTTTTAAAAAAACCCTACAAGTTAAAAGTTTAATTCCTTTGGAGATCTTGACAGGCTGGCATGCATCCAGAGGAGGGTAACCAAAATGGTAAAAGGCCTGGAAACCATTCCCTATGAGGAACGGCTTAGGGAGCTGGGTATGTTTAGCCTGGAGAAGAGCAGGTTAAAAGATGACATGGTAGCTATGTTTAAATATTTGAAGGGATGTTGTATGGAAGATGGAGCAAGCTTGTTTTCTGCTGCTCCAGAGACTGAGACATGGAGCAATGGCTTCAACATTGAGGAAAAGAGATTCCACCTAAACATTAGGAAGAACTTCCTGACGGTAAGAGCAGTTTGACAGTGGAATACCCTGCCTCGGAGTGCAATGAAGGCTGGACCCTTTGATTGTGTTTTCCTGAAGTGCAGAATGGGGTTGGCCTGGATGGTCCTTGTGGTCTCCTTCAACTCTTATGAGTCTATGTCTTGTGGCACTTAAAGCTATTAGTTAATTGTTCACCCTCTAGTAGAGAAATCAAGCAGTCTTGAACTCTCACACACTATTTGCATTGCTACCCTGGGACATCTTGACCAGGATCCAGAGCTTGGAAGTATACCTTTTTTATATAGTTAGGGTTCCAAGGCCCAAGAAAGTAGATCATTCCATAAAATCATAGAACCATTTCAAAAAAACTGATTTCAGTAAGTTGCACTTTCAGGTTGTTATGGTTATAGTTAGCTTTTTAAGCAGAGTTCTTTATAGTTTCTCCAAAGTAATTACACCTTTTACTTTTATGTTGTTGTTTTTTAAAAAAACAAACCTTAATGCTACAAGCTACTGGCTTGTGGCACAAAATATTGTCTTCCCATCTATCTTGCCATCTTGCCAAAGCCCACAATACAATACTTCTCTTGGACCCTTTGATATTCCTTCACCACCATTTAGTAACACTGCAGTCTTGTAACTATAAAGGTAACTAGAAGTTTCTGCAAAAGGAATGACGTTATCCCTTGTTAGATTACAATTGTAATAGTAGTCATACTTTCATTATTGGAAAAGAGAACTCATTACAAGTAATTTGTTACTTAACAGTTGATTTTGAACTTTTCCAGCATCTGATAGCCTATGTTCAGCAGATGTTTGTGCTCCCTTATCATTATTTTTAAATGTTAAATAAATATTGGGCGAGCAATACAAGAGAAGTTGTGAAACTTAAACCATCCTTTATCTCTGCAAAAACTAAGGAAGTGCTTGATTTTTGAAATTTCAGTTGACAGAACAGGCATCAGAGCCAGAGTGGTGTAGCATTTTGAGCATTGGACTATAACTCTGGAGACCAGGGACTGAATCCCTGCTCAGCTATGAAAACCCACTGGGTGATCTTGGAGAATTCATACTCTCTCAGCCTCAACAAAAGCAAATCCCCTCTGAGCAAATCTTGCCAAGCAACTGCACTGATATATTCACTTTAAGGTTGCCATAAGTCGGAAATGACTTGAAGGGACACAACAACAAGGAGAACAGGTATTGGCAGTTTTTGACCCTACCGGATACACGTGGTAACTGTAATGCTGTGGCTGTTTGCTACATTAGAGGTGGGGAATGTATGTTCTTCCAGATGTCATTGGACCCTTATTCCCATTATTGTTCACCATTAGTTATGCTTGTTGGAACTGGTTGGAGCTGTTTTCCAACAATAGCTGAAGAGCCCCTGAGTTCCAGTCTTTTGCTTTAAGAGGAAGTGATAGCAACTTAGAGATAAAGGCTTGCATTTGCTTCCTTTCCTCTCACCATTTTTAGTGGCACTGAGTGAGTCAGCAAGCAGAGGTTCGTACTCTTTCTCCCTCATTTGCTCTTCTGACAATGGACCAAAAAGGCAACTGTGCACCATACCCTTGCCTTGAACTGCAAGGAGATCCCATATTGTGTTGGAATATAGACAAGACTTACAACTTCAATCATTATAGGGTTAATTGTGTGTTAGTGAGATAGAGAGGACCTCCAGCTGTAAATGTTATTTGAAGCAGCTGCAAAGGCTCTATAAGAGAAGTGTGTTCTTTAGTGAGCTTATCTGCTCTGCTGTTGCCCTTTGTCCTTGTATAGTATCCTGTTTGATCCTGTTTATTGTGGAATTTTGTTTTTTGATATATTTTGTATTTTTCTATTTTTATTTGCTTGTATTGCTCATGTTCATTTTCACTTTTTGACTATGTTTTTCTTTTGTATATTGTTTTTATATAAATACCTATGTTTGCTATTTTTTCCCTTTTTAAATAGAATAGATAATAGATATTATCAATTTGTCTTCTGAATTTCTATTTTCACAACACATTGTTCCCTCCAATAAACCTGTTGATTCTTGTGAACAATCTTAAGGACCTCTCAATGGATTTCTTCCCCACTTTCTGCTGTCTGCATTTCTTTTTTTACTGAAGCCTTCCCTCGTGATTCAGGGTTCACAAGACGTTTTCATTGTGCAATCACCCTGCCTCGTTCACCTCGTTTTAATGGAGTATAGGATCCAGGAAGACACATCCCTGAAGTTGCAAGATCCAATGATAGAGTGGCTTGGAGATCTCTCATCCATAGGGTTGTCTTAAGCCAAGACTGACTTGACAACAGTTAACTACAACTATCCAGATAAGGTTGCATTTCACTTGTAAGTTCACCCAACCATCTATGTCCTTCCACTGCTACTTTCTTCTTTTTCTTGCAGTCCAAGAAACTCCATTAAAGAGAGGAGGATGGAATAGTTGGCTGCACAGTGCATTTTGCTTGGTAGCATTAACAGATGAAATTTGGAAGAGAGGAAGCATTTGGAAACACTCTTCAGTGCGAGTTTGTTTAAAAGTTCTTGCTCTCTACATCTGCAATTAAAGAGAATATAAGAGAGAAATGCCACCCACAGTTCTTTTTGTTAGTATAAATTATGGGCAGGGAACTATTTTTGGCTGACCACCTAGATCCCCACCTATTTGACCCTGACCAGGCTAGATGATGCTGCAGGGCATGATCACACCCTTTGCTCTGTCCTCACCTTCTCTCTGTGTGAGGCAAAGCAAAACGAAGGGCAAAGCCACACAGAGATTCAAGAATATTCTTGCAGACAGTGCTCAAATTAAAAAAGCTTTGCCCAATCTGTGCTTTTTCCCATCAGGTAGAATATGGGATGGATGAAATTTCTCACTGTTACGCCTGCTGAGAGTCAGATATAATGTGAACTTTTCCATTTCTGCTCTGCTCTCAGCTTTCCTGGATATAGAATTTCAAGAAGTGAGTCTTTGAGGGAGAGGCATTCCCAAACCCTTTGTTAGCCAGAGTGGGACTGTTCACCGGCTGAATTAGGCCCTTGTTTTATATACCTCAGCAGTATATAAAACAATGTAATTTTTTATGGTTACCAACAACAACAGAAAACACTGATAGTTTAAACTGCAACTTGCTACTGTAAACACTAGGGCCATTTCCGCACTAGACTGTTATAGTACTATTATTCCACTTTCAACATCCTATGGAATCCTGGGGTTTGCAGTTTAGGGAGGGGCTGGCCTCCTTAAACCCCAGGATTACATAGGATGTTGAAAGTGGAATAATAGCGCTATAACAGTCTAGTGCGAAAATGGCCTAGGAAAGCTATGTATGTTATGCAGTGTGGAGTGTCATTCTTCTAATGTGTTGAGGTTGTTTCTTTCTTTACATACCACTTTCAAAACAAACTTAAAGCAGAAGGGGCATCTGAGAACTCCCTAAAGAACTCAAATATGACATTGCTGCTTTTTAAACAAAAATATGCAACTAGATACTAAAATCAGCTTTCTGGCACAGAACTGGCATGGTGTTCACATCAATCCAATGCTTAAAAAATGGATGCCCTGAAGCCCTGACGTCTTTGGTTTGATTTAAAACCAAGTAAATTAGTAGACAGAATTATTAAAGTTTGTGAGTTTGAAATACATGGAAGAAGCCATGCTCATGAAGAATCAGTACAGCTTCAGTAATAAAAAGTTCTATTCCATCAGTCTATTAAGATCTTGTTAGAAGGTGAACAAGCATTTACATATTTCAAGCATTTCCTTTCCTACCTACAGAGCAAACACAAATGGCAAAAACTGCTAGAAAAATGTATAGCAAACAAGAAAAAGAGACTCCAACTTCCTTAAAAAATCCATTACCTGAAATCATCAAAAATTGGGTTAGCCATCCCGGATTTAACGATGGACCTAGAAGCATTCAACTTGAAACAGCATAGTCATATTAAACAGAAGAACAATTCTATACTCTGGGTAAAGAACCATCTTTCAAACATCCTTAATAATATTAATCAGTTCCTTTATAATACGATCAACCAAATCAGCTTAAACAGAAGACTCAAACCTTACTTAAAAACTGCGTTATCAGTTAGGAAATCCTAGTTTAAAAAAATACATCCTGTACTTCACCAATACAACCAATGTTATATCATCCAAATTTTATTTGCAAATTCTTAAGCATTCCAATGGTAAACATGGAATGAATAAGACATCTGTAGAATAAAGGATCGCTTACCACAAATATAAGGGGAAAAGCACTGTTCACAAGATGTACTAGTTGCAGAAATTTTATTTTTTTTAAAAAAATGCACCATTTATTGTTCCTACTCAAGACTTTGTTACCCTGTATACTGGGGGTCCCGGGAGGGACACCAAAACATGCTCAGCTAAAGGTGGGGAAAATTAGCTCAGAGCACTGCTTAGCGTTACAAGAGGCAGGGTAACGTAGCGAGATCTTGAACCCTATGTCTACGGGGTCAGGTTGAGTCAAGTAGCACACAGAAGTTGAAATAATAAATGATGTTTTATTAAATACACAGCAAAACAGTGTATGCGACACACTCATACAAGATAACTAAAGAAAATAAAGGTTGGAGTGGTATAAAGGGATTTTTAGAGGGATTGCTGGTTTGGGTGATACTTCACCTGTCCTGAAGCCCAGAAAAACAGAGAACGAGGCTGGGGTGCGATGTAGCTCAGCACGTGGATCCGAGGGGAGGCTCGCCAAGCAAAGCGGCAGCAAGGCGGGATGAAACTCGGGAGCGTTCCGAGGAAGGTCTCGGAATCAAGGGTTTTTATAAGGAGAATTGTGACTGCAGGCTATGCAGTACTTGGGGGAAGACAATAGATTTGGAGTTGGAGACAAAGCCTCCGAAAGGTCAGAATCTGAATGATTGAGTTATCGCAGCGGTTCTCAATAGAGTAGCCAGTATGCAAACACAGAGTACTTGGGGACTGTATAGTTTACCCATCAAGCTGCCACCGTGGGGCAGAGGCTCTTTTGTAAGTGGCGTGCATACTTAATTAGAGTACGTGCCTGGAGGTCTCCTAAAGCAGTGAGTCAGCTATTTCTGGCCTGCCTGTATTGTAGTTTGAATATTACGGCTATTAACGGCCGAGCTTGTTTACGTGCTTGTCCGGTGGCCTCGCAAGCACGTGCAGAGGAATAGAGAAGTGAAGCCGAATTATGATATCAAGAGGATATCTTTAATATCCCCAAAGCTCAGACTGGCCAGGGCAGTAACAACTTCCCGCAATAAATCATACAATTTGAATCATCCTCTCTCTCCTCAGATTTAAATATTAAAGAGATGCCGTTACAAATCAATACCTGGCTAATAGAAATGACCTATACTTTAAATACATTCCTAAAGCAAATGTGTGAAAATGATCTCAAATAATTTGTTTCTCATAATATGCATAATAATCTGTGGACTGCAATTCTTTTAAAAGAAGTATATCAGAAAACTAAAAGAAACTACACTGAAAACTATCTACAAATAGTAGATACAGCATACCTGTAAAACTCTCAAGAATGAACAGTAATATGTTGGAATGGATGTGCATATTAAAGGTACTATGGCTCTTATGTGGCTCAGCTGCCCCAGGGTTGAGAAATTTGGGGCATAATATACTCCTTTTAAAAAAAAAAAATCAGAGATGCTGAACCAGAAAGTATCTTTGGGGAGGAAATGATTATTATTAACAATTTGTAGTGGCAACAACAAGAATATCGTAAGCAAAGACTTAAATTTCCCATTACCTTGATGTTGCCAGAATGGAAGTAGTGTGATACTGGCATGACCTGGACAGTTTGTCTTTCCAAGGTTGATTACTAAGAATCTGGAGAGCGGACTGAACTGCAAGTTGACTTATAATTTGAAAGTGGACAAAGAGGGCAAAGAAACTGAAAAGATTTCAGCAACATGATTTCCTTGTATGGTGTTTGTGAATAAGGATTCCCCACCCTATAAACCTATCTCCCATCAAAGAAACATCATATAATCATAGAATTGGAAGAGACCACAAGAGCCATACACTCCAACTCCCTCCATGCAGAAATATACCATTAAAGTATTCCCAACAGATGGCCATCCAACTTCTGTTTAAAAATCTCCAGAGAAGAAGACTCTACTGCACTCTCAGGCAGCACTTTCCACTATTGAACTGCTTTTATTGTCATGGAGTTCTTCCTAATGTTTACATGGAATATCTTTTCCTGAAGTTTGAAACCATTGCTCCATGTCCTGTCTTTAGAGCAACAGAAAAAAGGCTTGCTCCATCCTCCATATGACTTCCCTCTAAATATTTAAACACTGCTATCATGTTGCCTCTTAACCTTCTCTTCTCCCGGCTAAACATACTCAACTCCCTAAGTTCCCAAATCCACTCCTCATAGGGCATGGCTTCTAGGCCTTCTACCATTTTGGTCACCCTCCTCTGGACATGTTCCAGCTTATCAATATCCTTCCTGAACTGTGATGCCCAGAACTGGACACAGTATTCCAGGTGGGCTCTGACCAAAGCAGAATAGAGTGGTACCATTACTTTCCTTGTCCTAGACACTATACTCCTGTTGAGGCAGCTCAGAATCACACCGGCTTTTTTAGCTGCTGCATCACATTGCTAACTCATGTTCAGCTTGTGATCTACTAAGACTCCTAGATTCTTTTCCCATGCATTGTGGTCAAGCCAGGTGTCACCCATCTTATGCTATGCATTTCATTTTTTTTCCTGCCCAGGTGTAGTACCTTACACTTCTCCCTGTTGAAATTCATTTTGTTAGTTTTGGCCCAGCTCTCTAATCTGTTAAAATGATTTTGAATTCTGATCCTTTCCTCTATGGTGTTAGCCACCCTTCCTGATTTGGTGTCATCTGCAAATTTGATAAGAATGCCTTCTATTCCCTCATCCAAATCATTGATAAAGATGTTGAATAGTACTGGGTCCAGGACCGAACACTGTGGTACCCAGTAGTCACTTCTCTCCAGGATGAAGAGTGGCTATTGGTGAGTACTGTTTGGGTTCAGCTGGTCAACCAGTTACAAATCCACCTAACAGTGGATGTCTGTCTTTTAAACCAAGCAAGCAACAAAATAAGAAGTACACAACTTCAGCCTCTTCCATGACAGAAGGTGCAATAGACTAAGAATACAAAAGCCATAATGAATACCTCCTCTGCAAATCTGAGGCAACAACCATTCATTGTTTATTGCTAGTTTTATTTTGCTATTATGAATGGTTATACCTGTATGTTTTATTCTTATTTACAATCAAATAAACCAACCCTCCCCAAAAAACCCAAGCCTCTTGTTAGCTGTTAGTTCGTTTATATTTCACAACTATTTTTTTAAGTCCTTAAGAAAAGGCTTCTGTATAAATTCAGCAGTCATGGAGTAAAAGGGTGGGCCTCTAAATGCGTTAGTAACTGGCTAAAGAATGGGAAAGAGAATGTATGAATAAATGGACAGTTTTTGCACTGAAGAGAAATTAGCAATGGAGTTCCTCAAGAATCTGTCATGGGTTCAGAGCTATTCAACTGATACACGATTTGGAACACTGGATCGACAGTAGGGGAGACATGAGCAACTTTTTGGGATTGTGCTGAAGTCAGCCGGCATCAAGCCAGCTGTCTCTGAGAAGATCCATGTACCAAGAGAGTAATTCTGATGTCCTGAGGCAGACATTATCACTGCTTTCACTTGAGTGTCAAGGGCCATGCGTTGCCCATGCCACTCTCAAGGAACAAGGCAGACCTTGTTATGGCAAGAGGGATGGTGGTGGAGAACTGTGCAAGGAGTAGGCTGGATGTGAGCTACCTGAGGTCTTGTTCCAGGAGAAAGGCAGGATACTGAATGAATGAATAAACAAGCAAATAAATCAGTGTTAACAGAGACCAGCTTTGCCACAGCCAGGCCTTTGGGATTCCAGCACTCAAGTACACATCATCAAGTTGTCATTATTTCTGAGGCATTCATGTGCAACAGGGATTCAGAAAACATGCTTCATATATTCTGGTAAACTGAGTGGACAGAGAATGGTTTTTTGAGGCTGCCCTGAAAACAAAAGAGAAAGTCTGTGCTCTCAGGTATTAGAAGTATTCACTTTTTAAAAAGTCATTACTTCACATAAAGGAGATGTTTTACTCTGCAGAACCTGAGGTGATAACATAATCGTTAGCAATCAAACTTGGCCATACACTCACTTTATTCTTAATCCATTTGAACTTGACAGAGCTTTTTTTTTCCTAGATGAGAAATACCAAATGATCCTATCTAGCCTAGGGTGTTTGCCCTATTCCCCTCAAATCTTGCCCCCCCCCCAAAAGGATGAGATCCTCGTGCATGACAAAGAAAATTAAAAAAACAGCAACAGTGAATCAAGAATATTTCCCACACTCCTCTGCTAGCATCCTGCCAGAGTCTTACACCAGGGGAAGCCACCTTTGAGAAAGAAGAAGAACTTGAGATTCCTGTTGTTTGACATTTGTAATGCGATGGCTGCTGATAAGAACTGCTTGCTAGTTTAAATGGACTAAATCCAGAAACTCCTTGACACCTACAAATGAGGGAATCACGCGCCTCCAATTCTATGGACATTGCAAAAGGAAGCAGATGAGCAACGCTTCTCCGTTATTATGATAATGCAACTTAAAAACATCATTAACTTAGGCTGCACTGATCTGTGAGCCAGTATTACAAAATGTAAAGCTGAGTTTGCCAGAGCTTAGTCTTCAAGTTCATTTTCTTGGACGGGCGGGCTGTCACACGCTCCAAAATTAAGTAACAGCAGAATAGGATCCAAAGAACTATTTCAGTTGTATTCAAGGGTCTATTGCCTAGGCATGTTTAGTGGGATTTTAATTTTTTTGCTTCGTTCAGCAGACTTTCAGTCCATATCACAAGCTACTGTGGGAAGTCCCCTTTAGTTTTGTGGGCTTGCTGCATAGAAAGAATGTGGTGCTGAAGTTTCAGAATCACACACAACCAACAACCAACATTCACTGCTGTATAACACGTAGATATTGTAATAGATCATACAATGACATGTAGACAGAAAAATAACACAAATAGTATAATATACTGCACATTATATTGTTGAAATACTCTACAATAGGAGCACAGTGCAAAGACACTATACAGTGGAACTATAGAAGCACAAGAGGCATCTTGGTAATAATCTATTTCCTATGAAATGTTCATCTTTTAGTGCCACTCTGCACATAAATCTTTTCAAATCTTGGTAATACAGGGCTCAGATTCTTACCCTGCCCTTTGTTTGGTGCCTTGGGATGAAAGCTCTTACTGCTCATGCACGTTCCTGAACTTCAACTCCCACAATTTGTAGGGAACTATGGTGCCTGAGGAGGAGGGGACACAGAGTCCAACATACCTAGAGACCCCTATGTTAGGGAAGGCTGAATTTCTGCTAGTGAGTGGGAATCCAATAATCAGGATTTCAAACAATTCTTCCACTTGATTTAGAAAGCAGAAATGGGGCATTTATGCAGTCAAAAAACCTGGATTTTTTTTTTTAAAATCCATAAATTAGAACATTTGAATGTAATATTTCCTGTCCTGTTGCTACTAGTTTTTGCTCTCTGTTTTGCTTTTTCTTTGAATCTTGATTATTTTAGGATTGGTGATGCCTTGAGCATTTCAGTTTGATGTAGAAAGGAACCATAGGCATGTTTTAACAAATCAAGCAATTTTATCCAGAATGGTAGTTATCTTTATCTGTTGCTAACAACAAAGAGCCCTGTAGCACCTTTAAATTTATTGCAATTGCAATTTATGTTTTTGTGAAATTTTTGGATGCAACCCCATACATTCTGTTTGCCGTATTCTGTACCTTTCTAGCACTACTGCATTCTCTTCGAGATGGGGAAACAGGAGTCATACTTGGTTTTCACCTACCACACAGTGATAAAGTTATGGTACTGTCCCTTTTAAAAATTTCAGTGCAATGTCTGTGAATCTCTAACATGGAGTCTGAATGCTTCAGTATTACCATGGTCGTTCTCTTAGACGGCTCACATAATCCGTTCCACCTTCCCCTCACAAGAATGGGTTATTGAAATGTTTCTCCTAGTTGATGGAAGCTGTTTGTGGATAAGTTACCACTATGTGGCTGAAAGTATTTCTAGACTAGCTGTCCTCTGTGAGGCAGGCCTCCAATTCTGTTGGTCTACAAACTCCCTTCACTGGGCATGCTGACTGGTGGGCCTGTCAAGGGGTATTTCTTTTGGGGAAAAACTGGCTAGAGGGCACCAGAATGTGATGATTGTGGTATGGCAGGTGGACACAAACTCAAAATTTGCAAGGATTGAGCTCAGTAATACATCCAGACAGTTGAGAGAAAGAGATCACTTTAGGACAAGAATGGAGAATCATTGCATACACTTCAAAATCTCACAGACGAAACCTAGGATGCATGTGACCAAGCAAAATCAGAATGTGTCAGATGGGAGACCCTCCTGGGATCCCCAAGACTGGAGTTCTGTAATCACAGAAAGATAGGTCATAAACGCATGAAAGAGCATGCCTCTTACACTTCAAGTTTCATGATTGAACAAACTTTGGCCATTTGAGAAATTTTGGACTTCAACTACCATGTTCCATCCCTACTGGCCAAGCTGGGAGTTGAAGTCTGAAACATCTAGGGCAGCCAAAGTTCTGTCAACCCAGAGCAAGAAAATGTTACTTTTTAGACTACATGTCCCAGAATTCCTCAACTGGCATGGTGATACCATGCTGGCTTAGGGGTGTTACGAGTTGTAATCCTCAAAGTAAAATTTCTGAGTTCTCCTCCTAACCTAAAAAGCAACGTTTCCGGTGATAATAACATCAGCTTGACAAGGGGAACTGGAAGCTTTTCAGAGAGGAAGTCTTACCTAGGAAAGACAGTTTGAGCCAACACTGTATTGATATTATGCCAGAACTGCTGGCCTGCCTCTGCCCATCCTGCAAGACCATTCAGACCAGCAGCCATTAGTTCCACACAAAGCATATCCAAGGCATATTCCCTGTACCAATTCCACATATCAATTTTGGTGTCAGGTCTGCCAGTTCAGCATCCAGCATTTCAAATTCTTCCATTTGTGAGCATTCCTATAATCATAGCTAAATCAACCCCAATGGTAAATCATTAAATTATGGAATATGCTGCCAAGAGAAGTGGTGACAGCCATCAATTAGGACTGTTTTAGTGAAAGATTAAGTGAATTCATGACGGATGAGACTACTGGTGGCTATTTGCCATGATTTTTGCCACACTTCTAGTATCAAAGGCAGAGTGCCTCTGAATATCAGTTGCTGGGGAACAACAGAGGAGGACTGTTAGTTTCATTTCCAGTTTGTGGCCTTGATTAGCAAATGGTTATTTTTTAATTTTTATTTTATTTTACTTTTTGTATGAGACAGTTCCATAGGCTTCCTAATGCATGACTGTGAAGAGTACTTTTGTGCCTTTAAAGACTGGGCCTACTGTGAGAGCAGAGATGGGCAACTTTGGCAGATCTAGGGCCAGTTTTCTGCCCTCAAGACCCTCTGGGCCACACAGGCTGCCAAAAATGGAGTGGGGGGACTGATAGCGCATCTGCCGTTATCTGTATTATTATGTTTTTTAAAATGATTTTAATGTTGTTTTAATTATTGGTGCAACATGATAACTAATTTCTTTTTAAACTTTTTTTATCATCAGTATATAGATATATATTGTTGTTTTAACTTTCTGGAAAGCCACTTTGAGTTTCAGGATTAAAACAGGATATAAACAAAATAAACAAAGCAAACAAGAGGTGGCCAGAAGTACCATATCTTCCAACATTTCACAAATAAATATTGGGCTATCATGCTCTCCAACTGTCCCAATTTGGAAGGGACTGTCCTGATTCATCTTTTGTCATAAAACTTTTCCAGCTGCTTTTAAAATCATCTAGTTTCTCTCTCCTCTTACTTTCCCTTTTCTCCTCAACTTACTTCAGTTGCTGCACACTGAATTCAAAATGCAAAAGAACTTTGCACTCAGTTACCTCAGCAGGACAGGAGAGGGTGAGCTTTTGGCCTTCCCAGTAGACTCAGACAAAAGCAAATTGTTCAGCCTGTCCTACTTTATCTGTTCTTCCTCATTAATAACTTTGCCGCCTTGACCACACTCTGATGCTGGTGGTGACACATGGCCCAATTTTCATCCGTGGAATGTTCAAGGATATGTGGCTGGGCCAAATCAGAGTGTGATGAGACAGTTGTGACCAGACAACACAAGGCAACAGTTATTAGTGAGAAAGAACACACAAAACTACTTTTTCAGCAGAGAAACTCTAGAATTTAAATTGTGGGTTTAGCAAGGGGAAGACTCTGTCCCTCCTTCCTCCTCCCTCCTTCTGAATTAACTGAGTGCAAACGTAGGCCACTTCCGCACTAGGCTGTTATAGCACTATGATTCCATTTTCAACCTCGTATGGAATCCTGGGGTTTGCCATTTCGGGAGGGGCCGCCCAGCCCCTCCCAAAACTGCAAACCCCAGGATTCCATAGGAGGTTGAAAGTGGAATCATAGCGCTATAACAGCCTAGTGCGGAAGTGGCCTACGTTTGGACTGTGAAAGCAGCAATTATAGTAAGCCAGGACAAAGGGAGAAATGGGAGGAAGGGAAAGAAAGTGGCACATTTTAAAGGCAGCCGAGAAACTGGGACAGCAGAAGGTTGGCCAAGGTTGTCTCTGCCAAATTGGGAGAGCCGGAGGGTTTGATTATTATTTCTGGTTTTGAAAAATTGATACTTTAAAGGGCTAATGTAGGAGCATCCTATGACCTGTTTCAAAGATAAATTGCCGCTCCCAATAGCTTCCGAAAGAAGTCGTTCACCCTCCTGTTTTTGGCCAGGAAAAGGGAGGGACTGGAGGAGTCGGGGGGGGGGCTGAAGCCCCCACAAAATAGGCTTGGAGGGCACACTTTGCCTACACTGAGGTATATACCTCAGGGAACACATTCAAGCATCATGAAAGGTTGGTAACCTGGTTAGCTGTTTAATTTGTTTGTTGTGGTATTTTTGCCACAACAGATGGGAAGAGGCACTTGTGGGATTTTTTTTTCTTGCCACATTAGCCAAAATAACTCAGCTGCCTTTAGATAGTATGTACTTTGACTTGGCTGAGTTGAAATGGTTGTGCCGTTTCCTACTCTGCCTCAAGCACTAAAAAGTCTTGGAGTGAACTGGGCTTCTTCTAATATACAGAGCAACGGGGAAAAGATTGGGCATGTGGTTGCTTCTCCTGTTATTCAGCATGTAAATCTGCTGCAAGACAAAGGAATATAGTTGGCTCTTAGGACTTGCAAAAGTTAGCTTTCTGCACAGCTGGCTGGGAGATTCAAGGAGTTGTAGTCCAAAAACTGCAACTTGCCCAGATTTCAGAGTAAAGCTCATCCCGGACACTTGGCCTGGCTTGCTATCAGGCATCTTTATAGTGCCCCTCTTAGGACATTGTATTGTTTTTCTGTGTTGATATAACTTGGCATGGCAAAGCTGCAACCTCACTATCAAATGGTCAGTTTCCATGGTCTTTGAATCATTTGCTTCCACAAAACAAAGCTGGTGTAGCAAAATCATTTTGTCCATGGTCCCCAAGTACCCGGGAACCTGAGCTGAAAACCACCCTGTAGGTGGGAGGTGAGAGAACAAAGATAAGGGTAACATTTGCAAGCACTGTTAGTCCTCTGTTAATAGACGAGAGCCCCCACTAGAAGCGCCTGGCGAGCCCTGAAACTCCAGCCATGCGATGCTGAGGGAGGTGCGCAGAGGGCGGAGGACAGCGTGTGTGGGATGTTTACATAGTTACGACTTGTCCTGTACACACAAACAGGTGGCTAGACATCAGGCTCGGCAGGGTCCTCTCTTTCACAAGCTCTGAGAGCTCATTTTAGAAGCCTGAGAACTCAGCGTTTGTGTGGGCTTGTCAAGCTGCAGGCAAGATTGGCTGTGGGCACACCAACAAGGGAGTGGCTGTGGGCTCTTTGTGCAGCTGTGCACGAACGGCACCCATCTCTTCAGCCATGATGGAGTCACAGAAGAAGTGTATCCCTGACAGAGATACTGAGAATATTTTCTGTCACTGAAGCCAAAAGAGGGAACCCTTTGATAGGCTTCAAATGTAGTTGTTTTTGAAGGATGCCAGAGCAAGAGACGTTGGTTGGACTGCCGTTACAAACACATGGAGTTACACGTTTGTAACTGATTCACAATCCCTACATATTCAGTAGTGTAAGGCAGTGATTCCCAACCTGGGGTACACGTACCCCCAGGGGTACAAACCAAGACATTTAGGGGTATGTAGGAAAAAAATTGGATAATGGCAGAAAAAGGCACACATATCAACAGTGTAAGACAAGATACAAATCAAAAGTTGTGAAATTAATTGACTGTTAATGACGGGTGGCAGAGTGGATTTCCTTCATTATTTAACCTCAAGAAAAGTCCCATTCCCTTGCTTTGTTATTTTGAAGAATGGTGGGGAGTCCCTCTCTAAACAATGTGTTGCAAACATGCAAAAATGTGCATGCTCAGTGGCGCATCTCTCACAGACTCAGTTTTCACTCTCCTCCTTCGCGAACATTCAAGTACTGTCATGTCAGTACTGAGAGAGAGAGAGAGAGAGAGAGAGAGAGAGAGAGAGAAGCTGGCACCTCAGTCAGTCCTGTGAGCAGAGTCCAATGAGTGAGTTTTTCCAGATCTTCTCTACATCTCTTCTCCTTGTCATAATTTTAAGTTTTAAATTAATTTTTCAGTTCATGTATGATCAGATCTGGACTGAACACCAGCATAGTACAAAAGGTGAAACATAATGTAATAGTGCTATTATATAGGGCTACTTATTTGCAGTTATAACATATATATCTGAAACAACAGCAACTGTATTAATTAAAAACATTTTACTAATATGAAGGGTACCATTTAGGGAAATAGGCTGCCACAAGTGTGCAGGTGAAAACAGTTTGGAACCACTGGTATAGGGAATAGTTAGGGACTGTATAAATTCCAGAATCTGGATTTACTGGGGTATATTCTTCTGCTAATTGGGACACAGCAGACTTATGTTTCCAACCCACTCCCACAAGCAATCTCCAGTTAAGGAGGATCTAGAATAGGGCTTCTGCTTTTGACTGTTACAGCAGAGGTTGCTCGCAGGAAGACGGTGGAGACCCCAGTCTGTTGTACCCCAACTGACAGGAGAACAGATCCTCATAGTATGCAGCAGCTGCTGCTCAGTAAATCAGGAGGGGAGGAAGCGTGGGTCAGGAAACGCTGCTTATTATACTTAACCAAATAGCTGCTTTAGAAACTCAGCCACTATTTTCAAAAGGAATTAGTTATAATTCCATGGCTTCCCAAAAGTAATGGCAATTTTTACCATCATAGTTGCAGTTTTAAAACTTTTTTTCTATTTCTCAGATATCGCTAGAATAGTTGGTTTTTACATTAAAAAAAAAACCTGAAGACAGAAGCAAAGTTTGGAAACCTTACTTCTTTCTACTACAATTCCCAGAATCCTCCAGCCAGCATGGCATGGCATGGTCATTAGAGACATAATGTATCATAGTTATATCTCATCAATAGAAAAAGGAATTAATTACAAATAACATATATGCAATAAGTTATGTTCAATCTCAGTTCAGCCACTCCAGCATTCTGGAGTTTGTCAAAAGTTCCTCCTGATTTTCTTTCTTTCATTTGCACCTGCTTTTATTTTAGGTCCCTTTTTGTCTAAACAAACATCACTTTTAAAGTGTGGGTGACTTATTGGGGATCAGCTTTCTGTCTTGGATTTGCTAGGCAGCAAAGCATTTCCTTTAATGAAGATGTGCCTTCAGACCTTGTGACTTTGCCATTTATGCACTGGATTTATATTCTGTATCATGTCTATTCAATCCATGAGCAGAAGACCAATGTCCAGATGTTGTTGGACTGCAATACCCATAACCTTTCACCATTGTCCATGCTTACAAGTGCTAACATACATTGAAGCACAGCGAGTCTGCATAATAAAACGATATTTGGTCAGCAGTACTGATGATGTTACAGCTTTGCAAACTGTGAGGGGAAGTCTCTAATTTAAGACATGTGGGCCTAAACCCTATTGTTAGTTCTGACTAGTATAGGAGCTGTTGAGTCATTTGAATCTACCCACATGTTGACTCACTAGTCAGCAATTAATTCAACAGATTTGCTGCAGCTGGGTTTAACCAACAGGATTCTACCTATGGTTGGGTGTGGAATCATGCTTTCATATGGCTGGCATGTGTGCTCATGCCACACCTGAATTTGGGAGATCCATGTTCAAGTCGCCATTCAGCTACAATACTCGTTGGGTGACCTATGGCCTGAACCCCCTTAAAGAGTGAGAATGAAGTAGCGAAGAGGAGACCCCAAATGTGATTTTTAGTTCACTGAAGGAAACATGAAATTTACGCAAAATTCAAAAAGACAGGGAATCTGCCTTGGAGAATTAAAATATCCCAGCCTTTTCCAAGGAGAAGTGGCACCAATATGGAGAGAAACCAGTCAAATGGGGAGACATATTAAAAAGTCTCATTTTACTATTTATTTTTAATGTTTAGAGGTTGATACCACAACAGTACTCTGTCAGAGTACTCCTCTTGAACGGCTTCAAGGAAACCAAGTTCACACTGCTTTCCAAAACTACAACGCCATAGAATTTGGGATATAACATACAGATGGAACAATGGGAAAAGATGTAGTCAAAAGGGTTGAAAGGTATATTACGCTAGGATCTTAAAAGAGAATTTTTATAAGATGATGTATCATTGGTATATGACCCCAGAGAAGATGGCTAGACTGTATAAAGATGTTTCAAATGTATGTAGGAATTGTGAACAGCATGAAGGGACATTTTCTCACATGTGGTGGACATGTGAAATAGCTAAAAAGTTCTGGGCATAAGTATGTACTTATCTTCAGAGGATTTTCAAGGTGAATATTCAGTTAAAACCAGAACTTTTGCTTGTGGGACTTATGGATAAAGAACTGGAAAAGAAACATGGAAGACTACTACAATATATGACCACAGCAGCATGGTTGTTAAATGCACAAAGATGGAAGACTTCAATATTACTGACAATGGAGGACTAGCTGTTAAAATTGAATGGCTTAGCAGAAATGGACAAAGTATCTGCTTTGGGATTAGAGAAAAATCATTAGTGACTTTTTTTTAACGGACTGGGAACCCTGATTGACTTTTCGCAAAAAAAGGGATGGAGGGAATAGCATGATAACACTGGGTTTGGGGAATTAGTAGGACTGATTTGTTAAAAGAAGTGTAATAAGTAATTTTTAAAGTTGGTGGTAAAATTACAATACTTATGCTTAGAACTACTGAGAAAAAAGTCAGAAGGCACTTTCCTATTTTCATATATTTCTCTTTATATTTCATCTGCTTTACCTATTTTTCCTTACAGTATCTGTTTTTTCTTCTTCTTTTAAATAGTTATACGTTTTAATGTATTTAGAAAAATTCTTAATAAAAATAGTATGAAAAAAGCCAAAAACAGTATGTGGTTTCAGGGTAGTTCTTTATGACGGAAACCCTCTTGCTAAACCAAGGACCGCAATTTCATGACTGCAAGATGCAGAGATGTCTGACTTGCATGTGTGAAAGGGCCATGGGAAACCAGATTACATAGGCTGAAAAGGACTGTGTATACTTGATACACTTGCTAACAATCTTTGTGTAAACTATTCCTTATAATTAACATTGATCTGAGATGCATGGCAAGAGCCTGGTTTTGCCAGATACTTTTTTAGGACCAATATTTAGGTACCATGAGTCACACAAGGGTGTGTCAACCTAGCTAGCCCTAAATACCAGTATGTAGGTCTGATGCAAGTCAGGCAAGGCAAGGAGGGTTTGGGCACTGCTGGAAAGGATGTGATTGCTGAGGGAGGACTGCATCAGAATCGCCTCTTTTGAGGGACCAGGAGTGGTTCTCAATCTGTTTTGGCTCCTTTTGTTTCTTTTCCATATTCAAAACATCAATGTCAGTACACCTTCTTTCTGCCCCATGATCTTCTCTGCTGCCAAATCCAGTTCCTGGAAAGCTGAGAACGGGGACACGCATTTATTTATTCATTTCATTCATCTGTATGCTCCCTTTCTCCCCAAATGGAACCCAAGGCAAATCCCAAAGACCAGTCGTGTAGGGACGGGGGGCGGGGAGGCAGTTCGCCCTGGGCAGCTATGTTTTTGGGGCATCCCAGCCTGTAGCTGTGCCCCTACGCGCCCTGGCCACGCCCACACACACTGCAGCCACGCCCCTCATGCTATAGCCCTGCCTTCCCCTTGCCCCCCCCCACGCTCCCCCACTGCCGAAGACAATCAATTTAAAAATCTTAACAATAAAATTTTACAAACAATTAAAAATCGCCACATTGAACAGCATAAAATCATTTAAAAGACATACAAAAGTTTAAAAAAATAAATAAAACATCCCACCAAAATAAATAAAACATCCCATCAAGAAGCCTCCCCACTTGTCCATTAAACGCCTGCTTGAATGAAAAGGTCTTTGTCGGTGAGAGGAAAGCAGGAACGGGGCCAGTCTAGCTTCCTGAAGAAGGGAGTTCCAGAGCAGCGGCTGTGAAGGCTCTCTCTCATGTCCTCACCAAGTGAGCCTGTGATGGCAGCAGGACCAAGAGAAAGCCTTCCCCTTGTAGATCTTAAAATTCTGGCAGGTTCCTAGAAGGAAATAGTTTTCCAGATAGTCTGGACCTAGGCTGTATAGAGATTTATAGATCATGACAAGCATTGTGAACTATGGCTCAAGACAAATTGTTAACCAGTGAAGCCTTTTTAATAAAGGAGCATTTTGGACCCCACTGGAGTTTCCGAAGAGTTTCCCAAGGCAGCCCCACATAGACCGCATGACGGTAGTCCAAATGGGATGTACTTAAGGCATGTATCATCAAAGCCAGACCTGACATCTGAAGGAAAGGGCACAGCTGGTCCACTAGTTTTAGCTGTGCACACACACCCTGGCTGCTGCTGAAACCTGGGCATCCAGGCTCAGAGCTAAATTGGGAGAACACCCAAGCTGTGAGCTTGAGGTTGCAGGGAAAGTGTAACCCCAGTTAGCACAGGAAGAGTCCCTTTTCCTTGATCTGCCTTTTAACTGACCAGGAGTGCCTCTCTATCTTATCTATATTAAGGCTATTTCTGTACTAAACGGTCATAGTGCTATTATTCCAGTTTCAACATCCTATGGAATCCTGGGGTTTGCGGTTTAGGGAGCGGCACTTAGAATTCTCAGCCAGAGAGCTCTTTGGCTTCAGTGAACTGCAAACCCCAGAATTCCACAGGATGTTGAAAGTGGCATAATAGCACTGTAACCGTGTAGTGTGGAAAGGTCCCAAGCTACTTCATTAAATGAAGTGTGCCTGTACTTCTGTTACAACCAAGCAAAATAACACAAACATCTACAGACTTTTGAGTGTTCCAGAACTCTTCATCAGGCTAGTTGGAACACAAGTAAGGAACAGGAGAAGGAGATATCAGCTAGTTGTAGTTTAGGTCACACTATCATTCCTCAGCCCTCACTCCAGCTACTCCAATTTACAGGGTTTCTCCCCTGAGCTTTGGGAACACTCTTTTTTATAAAGCTTCTTGAGTAATAGGTCTGAAAGTGGACTCTAAGCAAGGATAAACTGGCAATCATGCTAGATTTGTGCCTTTGGCCTGTTATAAGATGCAGTGAAAACTGTTACCAGACTCATACCACTTGGTTTGCAGGGATTCTGTACAATGCAGGCAAAAGTGATTTATAATTCCTCTGTATCTAGACTCCTAATGGTTGTTGTGGTTAACATTGTTGTTCTTGCATGCCTTCAAGTAGTTCCCAACTTATGGCGACTCTAATGTGAGCAAACAGCCCTTTGCCAGAATGTCTTCAACTAAAGTGCACCATTCAGCAGGGATGCTCTTTATTGCTAGTTTTATGCTACACTGTGATCTTTGGATTAACTTTGAGGATTAAAGAAATGTTCATGGGATAAAATTAAGGCTCACTAAACATATGGTGTCTCCGTGTTTTCTTCTGTTATCAGCAGATGATGCCATTAGAGTAGCCTAAGAAATTTGTGCTTATGTGGATGGAATGGGTTATTAAATCTGGCTACAGTCCAAGCTGTACAACTGGGGGGGGGGGGCTTGGAATGATTCTGGGAGAGGAAAGCATCCTAAAAAGTCAATTATCAACAGCAGCAGGAGTTTAAATGGAAGCCCATTTTAAAAAAAAATCAATATTTAGCCATGCTCAGCACTCAGCTGCTGTTACGTCATGAAACAATTTGAAGAAGTTTATAAATATAAAGATCACAAAGAATGAAACTGAGAAGCAAGGATCTAATTTTATATAATAGATGCACTGAAGGAAAATTAATGCATTTAAATTGATCTGGTTCTCTGTTTTCCTTCGAGGGCAGCCCTATGCAATACTATAAAGAAGTAAGCCCTGTGTGGAAATGGCCATAGTTGAATATTCAGGTTGGATCTCAGTGCCTGCCATCACAGAATCCAAAACAGTCGGTTATTACTCACATTTATAACCCATCTTTCTTCCAATCAGCTAAAGTTGCACACATGATTCTTTTCTAGCACAGAGCATCTAAGGCCATTTCCACACGGGGTAATAAAAATGGTGCAGTGCATCCTCCACAGAGGACGTCTGCACCTTGGAGCAGACTGGGTCCGGACTACTTACTGTAGATCCGCACCTCAGTCTGCTCCGGAATGACCCCAAGTGGTCCTCCAGCATGATTTTGAAAGACCTGATTTTTCCGGTCTTTCAAAAGCACGGAGCGCACCACTATGAGCCTGCTCCCTTGTGCGGATTCGCAGGCTCACACCAATGCGAGCCTGTGATCTGCCAAGGGCAGACTTTAGGCTGGCGAGCTTCAGTGGTTGGTCGAGACCCACGACCAACCGGAAACCGTCATTTTGGATGCTGGAGCAGAGCGGATCGACGATCGTGCACTGCTCCGGAGCAGCCTGGACTGGACCGGGGAGCCAGAAGATCCAGTAAGTAGCGGCGCGGGGTGATTCCCTTGCCCCGTGCAGAAATGGCCTATAAGAAAGGGGAAAAAATTCCAAGCCTAGGTATGATGCATAACAGGGTGGGGATGCTGCTGCTCACCAGGCCTTGTAGGACTGCAACTCCCAGCAGTCATAGCCAGCAATAGTCAAGGGTGATCAATGCTAGGAGTTGCAGTCCAGCAACCTCTGGAGAGCAGCATGATTTCCAGCTCTGGTAATTCTGCTTGTTTTCCGCCTGAGCTTCGTCACAAGCATCCTTTACATTTTCAGCAGATTTGCCAATAACTACTGTGGCCCTCCACGTTTGTGAGGGTTTGATGCACAGAACCATCACAAGAGTGGAAAAATTGTGAATAACTCCCTCCAGCAATCCCCCTCCCATTCCCTTCCAGGACTCCCCTCTCTCAATCCCTTACCTTTTGCACTGGCTCAGGAGCCTTCCTTCTCTGTATGAGGTCCAGAGGTAAGGGAGTGGGGGGATCTCCAGAGGGGAAAAAGAAGTAGCGTGCTGCCTCCACCCACCCCCCATTCCGTTACCTTTTATCTTGGTGTGAGTTCCCACTGCTGGGGCCAGAGATAAGGGAGTGAGAGGGGGATCTCCAGAGGGGAGAAAGAAGAAGCACACTGCCTTTCCCCTTTCCTTTCCCTTTTGCCTAAGCGCACCTCCTTCTTTCTCTGTGCCGGCAAAATGCAAGGGAACAGAAGGAGGAGAATGGTGGGGAAAAGCATGGGCACCTCACATATAATCAAATTTGCAAAGGCCAAACCTGTGAATGCAGAGGGATGACTGTAGTTTTCAGTCCAATGTATGTGATAACAAGGCTGCTTAGACACACATCTAAACCTTCAAAAGGGCTGCAGAAAACCACTCCTCGCTCTCAGCACTCCCCATCATTCAAAAGCCTTTCTTTCTCCCCTTCCCCTAGTTTTCTTTAAAAGTGGAATTGACCTGGTTAATTCTCGTGTTGAGCCAATATAGCCAATTTAAGGGGTCCCTTGACTTGGGTGAAACCTAAGATAATGACTGCAGTTCAAAAAACCTTCCTGCCCTGTTATACTATGCTACAGCACGGCCTGGGGCTATGACTGTAGGAAAGATACTCTTTTGCTGGACAAGGGCTGAGAATAGTACATACTCAAGACCTTTTCTGCCTGGCATCACCAAAGCTCTGTGATGCCTCCTCACCTTGTACTAACTACAACATCAGTGTAATGTGGTAATTTGAGCATTGGACTCGGGGTCTGGGAGACCAAGCTTTGAACACTTACTTGGCCATGGAAGCTCACTGGGTGGCCTTGGGCAAGTCACACTCTCTCAGCCTCAGAGGAAGACAATGTCAAAGCCACTCAGAATCAATCTTGCCAAGAAACCCCATGACAGGTTTACCATACAGTTGCCATAAGTTGGAAATGACTTGAAGACATGCAATAGCAAACACTATCCAGTTACAAAACACCTATGAAGATCATCAAGTCAGGCCTCTGCATGATAGTGCTATGTTTTCCTCAACAGTCTGCTAGGTGAAAAGAAAAAGAGATAGCCAAGAGATCAAACAGCGATTAGCTCACTTCCTTTTAGCTGTGGTCTAATCCATCACTGGTTTCAGCCTTGCCTACTAATGGCATGCAAGCCTAAAGACTGAAAAAATATTTGAAATATTCCAAACATGGTTGAAAATGTGTTTCTTGAGTGCTGGGAAACCCTGACAAGGAGAATCTTAGACAGTGAGCATCTTTGCCATTTTGGGCCAAAAGTCTACATGAGATATTTTGAGCAGAAAAGACCATCTCACAAATGGTGCAGTTTCGAATGGCTTTCTCCCAGCAAGGAGAAAAATTGGTCACATTATCAATTCTTGACTGTGAGAACAAAATGTACAAAGATGCAGAGATGTTAGAAAACAGAAGACTGCCCACCCCCAGAGTTAGGGAAAGTTTTTTTTTTCTTTTTGGCCATACTGATTAGAGCATTCTGGGATTTGTCATCTAAAGCAGTACTTCTTCCAACAAGCTCCGCCCTTCTTTGAACTACCCCATCATAGTATTAAAAGCACCAGCATTTCAGTTAGAAGGCTAATACAAAATGTGAGCCACTGCTGTTGTTTCCCTAATCATATAGAAGCTAACATGGCGGAGGGAGGAGAAGGGAGGGCTGAGAAAAAGAGAAAAAGCAATTTGTTCTGAAGTTCTTGGAAGGGTTTCAACTGTTCTTGTGATATATGTGTACATATAAAAAAAGAAACAAAAATGTAAAAGCCTAGCAAGCCCACAAACCACAAGAGCAGACATTTGGCCTGCAGCCTTGATTTTCTCTGCTCTGCAGATTTGATTACAGAGAATGATGCTGCTTCTGCAGAGAGTAACTTCTTCCTTTCCTCCCCCAGAAAAAAAAGAGTGCTGTTCCGCTATGATGAGTCATAATTTGGCCTAATAGACCAAACATGAGTACATTTCAAGATGCAAAGAATGTACTCAAAGAACCTTTCACAGCAAACCCTCTGTCCTTCCATTTGTAGCAAGCCTTTCTGGTGGATTTGGAAGGATTGATTTGGAAATCCGGCCAGAAGCTTAGCAAACCTGGGAAGGGAATCCCAGCCCGCCTTGTGTCACCTGCCTTCCCTTTAGGCAGTGTTGTGCCATATGTGAATCATCATCAAGTGACTTAAGTGCAGGAACAAATTAACAACAAGAATCAACAGAGACCCCAGCAACTGCAGGAACCCTTACCTACACAACAGTTCCACATTTTATGTTTCGATGCTTTGCAGAAAAAGCAACACAGTTCATTCTTTCTCTTGAATTCTTGTTTTTGGTTCTCCTTCAGATGTGAGACTTTGTTCTTCTCTCCCCACAAAAGAATGTTGGCATATAAAAAGTTGTACACATCCTTTTGTATGCATTTTTAATATACTAATTTTCCCTTTTGACTAAAGCATTTTTTTTTAATTTCCCCATGTTACCCATTTTCAGTTCCTTGCCTTTTTCAAACCCATGCAAGTTTTTTTGTGTCAGTTTGATTTCTCCAAAATGCACCAGGGGTGATTTGTCTTGTACTGTCTCAGGAGGTATAAAATGGATAGTAGTATTGAGAGTTTCAGACCTAATGAAGTTTTTTTTTCCCCCTGTCCCTATGATTTATACAACTCAGGCCATTTCCTCACTAGTCTGTTATAGTGCTATTATGCCACTTTCAACATCCTATGGAATCCTGGGGTTTGCAGTTTAGGGAGGGTCCCCTCAAAGGACCCTCCCTAAACTGCAAACCCCAGGAATCCATAGGATGTTGAAAGTGGAATGATAGCACTATAACAGGCTAGTGCAGAAATAGTCTCACAGCTACAGTTCTTGTTTTCTTCCTGTGCTGGTGATCCTTGCTTGCAAAAGGCATGGTCTCCGGTTGCAGGCAAAGCTAATGCCACCCAGACAGGTATTCTATACTCTCAGCCATTGGTCTTCAGATGGAGTGGAGTGATAAAAATACCAGAATACAATATTCAGACTGAATATTCCCTGTTGTAACATTTTCAGAAGATTCTCCATCTGTTTGTTGAGGAATACCAAATGTATATAATTCGCTGGACGCAGTCAGCACAATCCAAGTGACTATAAGCCCACTGAGATTTGTTCACTTGACATTTTCAGTGATAACTATTGGTTCTCTAAATATGAAATGAGGCAGTGCTCTTTACTTCTTCCCAGGGTGGCCAGCATCTTTTATGTGAGTGGTGCGATGATCCTCTCTAGGTTTTGTTCCAGACTTGAAAGGAGCTGCGCAAGGTGTTGATGCTCCAGTTATGTTCAGCACCTTGGACAGTTCCTCCAATAAAACCCTAAGGCCCTTTCCACGTGGGGGGGGGGGGAACGGGCGAAAACGCCCAAAAATGGAGCTTACCGGCAGCCGGGTAAGTCCATTGCTATGCGGAGCAGCGCGAGCTCACTGCTCCGCAGTCCTCCGGCATCCCAAATGGCAGCTTTCGGTTGGTGAAGGCTCTCCACCAACTGGAAAAGCTCGCCAGCTGGAAGCCCGCCCCCGGCAGATCTGCAGGCACGCACTTGCGCACGCCTGCAAATCCGCTTCGGAGCCAGGCCACGGAGCGGCGCGGGGCTGCGCGCTCCGTGCTTTTTAAAAACCTCGAAAAAGAGGTTTTTAAAAAACGCAGCGCGGCTAGTTCCGGCCGCTTCTGAGTGGATTCTGGTGTGAAACTACAAAAAGTAGTCCACGCCAGTCCACTCTACGGTGTAGAAGACCTCCGTGAGAGGTCGCTCTGCACCATTTCAGAAGCCCGGTATGGAAATGGCCTAAGTGAATTCACCCTGACTTAAAAAGCCTCCAGCCGCCTGTGCTTTTTCCATGTCTTTAAAGAATTATAGTGGAGGCTGCTGCTTACTACTAGGGCTATTTCCACATTACATTGTTATAGTGCTATTATCCCTCTTTCAACATCCTGTGGAATCCTGGGGTTTGTAATTTGATGAGGCCAAAGAGCTCTCTGGCTGAGAATTCTAAAGGTTCATCCCTAAACTGCAAACCCCAGAATTCCATAGGATGTTGACAGTGGAATAATAGCACTATAACGGTGTAGTGCAGAAATAACCTAGGTTTGCACTTAGTATTTGCCAGTTAACTGTCCCAATGTGGCTATAGGATGCTTCTCTGAGGGTAAGATTTGTCCATTTTTTGCTGGCATGTATTCAGTTTGAAATGTTCATCCTTAAAGATTCATGGTGGGATCTTGCTGCTCTTTGTGGATCTTGCTACTCTGGTTTGCTTAGTATCTGTTTGATTGAGTCTTATGGTGCTGATAGTGAGGCCCATCATCCTGCATGGTAATGAAAAATGGAACTTTGGTGTGGCATAAGGTAGCTATTCCAGATGAACAAATTTTGAGTATACATGGGTGTGACCAGTTTTCCTGCATATGTGGCAAGAGAATAAGCTCTCAGTGGTGGTTTTTCAAATAAGAACAGAAGAGGCCACGGAAAGCCTGGGACAAGTGCCATAAACAGTGAGGTACAGTAGTCATAAATTTAGAAGGCCTGGCATTCATCCACATTACTTCTCAAACAGAAAAAGTGAGGTGTATGGTGTCCTTTGCCCAAGGCAATGGACATGTCAGAGATGTCTGATTCATGCTACGTCCCTCAAAGTGTAACCTGATGCAATCAATAACAGGCCTTTTTTTGGAAGGAGGAGAGTTAAGGTGTGAAGATGGTCCCTGGAGGTGATGATAGCTTAAATGCTGTGGTTTTGAACCACTTTTAGTTATTTCTGGGAGAAAAAACAACATTTTGGATATTTCCTCAGGGCTTTAGGAAGCCAAAACTGTGGCTGGGAGTGCATGCTGTCTGCAGGCCACACGTTCACACTCCTGATTTACACTTTATTTTGCTGATTCTTCTATCTGCTTTCTCTGTCTTGGGACTTAGTCCAAGAGCAGATCCAATGGCTACACAACAGTTGACCTGATCTTTTTTTACCTGTTTTTGCTCCTATCTGTTTTTCTTTTTAATAAACATGCATACACATATATATACATACATCTTGCCTGTTGAATTTTGGAGAACCGGACCTAATAAAGGTATTAGCCAACTCTGGATTATATTTTTACTCATGCACCAACATAGCTATTCATGAATTTTCTTTTTGTACACCCCTTCACAAAACAAAAACAAAACAGTAGGTCTCATTCATACTACACAGCTATAGCATTATGTTTTCACTTTAACTGTCACAGACTCCTAGGAATTGCAGTTTAGAAAGGGATATTTAGAATTCTCAGCCAGAGGCTCCTCTAGTGTCTTACCAAACTACAAGCCCCAAGATACCATTGTATGAATCCATGGCAGTTAAAATGGAGACATGGCAGGATAATGTGAAGGGGCCCAGAGAGAGATTGCTACTCCTTCTCCTCACTGTTTCCATGGTTCATTCACTTGGAGAGGGCAAGAGAATAAGCAACCTCATTGTGGAACAAGAGCAGAAAGACCAGAAAGCTATAGGGATTGGGTGTGCTGGCTTCATAATCCAAAAAAATAACTTTTCCAAGCTCTGGCAAGTGGCCCTTCTCCCGGATGATGGGCTTTCACAGATGCCCAACAATGCCGGATCTTGAAACTGATTTTTATTAAATGCCTGTTGTTGATTTCAAGACAAGCTTGTTACATTCATTGATTTTGCTGTTTGAATAATCCTGCTGTGGCCATGACTTCAGTTAGTTACTGGAAAACAGCAGTTCTGGCTGTTTCCCCTCCCTTCCTTTTATGAAAACCATTCTCCAAGTTTCTATGGCTCTTTTTTGGCTTGGATACATCTACATTTACTGCTCTAGGCTTTTTTAACAAAGGGGCCTCGGATTACGCCTACCAACTGTCATCCACAGTTTAAATTTTTAAACAACTCTTGAACAATCAAGCCCTCTCATTGTAAAACTATTTTCCACTGGCTTCATTACTGCCACAATGAGTTGGACGTTCTCCTTCCAGCAAGGGTTTGAAGGCATACCCGAAGTCTGGCTTCAGCATCCAGGAAGCTAAGCCACACCCATCCTCTACCATCCCCTTCCCACCCATCCCTCAATGCTGCTTTCTGATTGGTTGGTGGAGCATGTGACTCCTCAGCTGGAGAACTATATAAAGACAAGGGAGTGGCTGCTTACTTCACCACATCCGTGAGCAGGACAGATCAGTGCATTAGCTGCGATAAAGAACAGGTTTGAGATCACCAGCATCACCATGTCTGTGAGTATATGGGCAAGGGCAGCAGCTTTTGATGCTTGGAAGGGGGGGGGGATTTCATTGACTGAGGCCCCTGGGGCAGACTTTCAGATGCAGAAATGACAGAAAGGGCAAGTTTTGGAAGGAGGTGGTTATGCTATTGATCTCAGTGTGAATGCATGATTTACCTTTGGATTGATAGTTCAGTAATGGAATGAGGTCTTGTTGGCTTTAAAGTTTAAAGATGTTGTATGTTCCTTTTCTAGGCTGCAGTCCAGTACTGGGTTCTGTGTTTTGGGGAGTGGGGAATTGCACAGCAACAAAGTCCCTGTGATTATCTCTTTTTCTGAGAAAAAAAAATGTATTTATGCATGTGTAGGAGAGAGTAGAGTTCTGCTTAGGTTTGTTTCAGCTATAATTACTTTTATCTAGAGCTTTGGAAATTTATGTTTGAGGGAGGGAAATTACAACTCTTAGAATCCCCAACCAACTTGCTTACTTTTTACTTAATGGGAGAGCTACAATCCCCAACCAGCTTGCTGGGGATTCTGGGAATTGTAGTACCCCCCCCCCCCAAAAAAAGTAACCCTCCCAAGTTCTGCTTCCTGCCCAGCACTCAGCCTCTAAGTCTTCTCTTACCCATGCAGCCAGGAAAGAAAGCTGCTGACACAGTTTCTGGCAGCATCCAAGATTCTCATAATTTCATGGTTTGAAACTTGCCTGAAGCCTAGAGTGATCATAAATGCCTGGATCTGAAGCAACTGAAGACATTCTTTGGGTGTGAACACTGGGGATGTTCAAAGTGGTATGGTAACTGGGTGTGGCTCAGAAACATGGCGAATGATGCTGTTGGGTTCAGCCTTTACCACCTCCTTGGATAAAGGCATGTTAATTGTGGTTTCTCTCCCCTATGGGAAAAGAGAAAGTATAGAAATGAAGCTAGTGAAACTTTAATTCTATGGCAGGAAAAAAAATCCCACTCAAAAAATGCAAGTTGAGTTACTATGTGTTTCTTTTCCCTGTGTAATACAGCTTACAAATCTTAAGCCTTTTCTTCACTACACTATTATAGTGCTATTATTCCACTTTCAACATCCTGTGGAATTCTGGGGTCTGTAGTTTACTGAAGCCAAAGAGCCCTCTGGCTGAGAATTCTAAATGCCCTTCCCTAAACTGCGAAGCCCAGGATTCCACAGGATGTTGAAAGTGGAATAATAGCACTATAACAGTGTAGTGTGGAAATGGCCTAAATCTGCAGAGCAACCCTCAAAGAAAGAGACTTTTGTAACCATTTTGCAGATTGGAGAACTGAGGTTAGGAGTAGCTTGTCCAGTAAGCCACGCTGAGGCATTCGTGATCAAAGTGGTAGGTGTCTGAACTGCTGTCTCCCATTAAGATTTTAAGTTTCATGGAGGGCTGGGGATCTGGCAACCTTCCCATTGTGGGAAGGTGTTCACAGACTTAAAGTAATTGCAAGTAACAACCTTGACTGAGGCTGAAGAGCCTGCCCTTGGGCCCATGAGCCAAGCTTCAGCTCCCTTCCTATAGCTTCACCGTCAAGCTGACGCTGGCTCTGAGCCAGAGCTTGGGAAATGTTACTTTTGGATTACAACTCCCAGAATCCCTCAGCCAGCATGGCCAGTGGAGAATTCTGGGAGTTTTGTCCAAGAAAATATAACCTTCCCCAAATTCTAGTCTGAACTAGCAGTTCTTCCAAGTGAGAGCCCAGAAACAAATGCCTTTTAACTCTGAGATCCCTTGAATCCTTGCAGGAGGTTCTAGCAAGGGAGTAGGAGAGAAGATGTACTCGGTTCCCTCTCTTCATGTGATGAAAGAGAACATTCCCTGCCTGCCCCACTGTCACCCTGTCCTCTAGTACAAAATAACTTTGAGACAGGAGGGCTAGGAACCGTGCTTTTCTGAAGGGCAGAATAGTGACTTTAGAAGCCATAAACTGATCTCAGGCATGTTGCCTCTTCACATGAGGGAAGGAATCACCCCTCAGCACCATGGTGTTCAGTAGACCATGTTCTTTCTGCTGTTTATGGGGCACTCTGGAAGACAGCAGAAGACAGTGGAAAAAGAGCAGAGGTGACAATGCATAAGCCAGAGGGAACGCAGCCAATGGCGGCTGTTGGCTGCTATGCCAGTGGGGTGGTGAATCGGCTCGGTGTTTCAGTCTGCATGTTAAATGAGCTATTTGAGGTGCTGAATCCATTTGAGGATAGGGCTCTGAATATTGGACAGCAACTTTAAAGTTCAAACTAAAATCCAGAGCAGATCCACTGCCGTCCCCAGAAACGGAAGCCACGGTTGCTAGTCAGTTCTATTCACAGCTGGAACAGGTACAGTGAGGCAATCATCAGATTCTGATGGGGGCGAGAGATAGTTTGGAAGCTGTTTCTGATGAACTCTATACTCCCTTCTCTTGTGCAACAGAGGAATGTCTGGTAGATGGTTGGTTTTGCCCTTCCCCTAATCTTCTTGCTGCCTGGGTAGAGAAATCTACCCCATCTGCAGTATTGAAACAAGATCCAACTGCCAGTTGAGCTGGCTTTTGGACATAAAATAGAGGAAGGTGACTTCTTGTGTTCTGCCTCCAGCTGCACATGATGCTACATCTGCTAGAAGGCCTGATAAAAACTATTGCCTGCTTCCTCCCCAACATCTAACACTTAAAAAAAAAAGTTTTCAAACACTGCTCGTCCCCTTGTCAGTATCAGGAATTAAGTTAAAGGCTGTCTTTTCCTTTTAGACTACAGCTCGCAGAATCCTCAAGCCAGCTCGACCACTGGCTTGAGAGAAATGGGACTTGTGGTCCAAAAAGACAGCTTTTTCGAACTCTATATTTAAGATAACACTTTGGTATTCTATGCTAGTCTAAAATAAGCTCACTCTCTGGGTCTGTACTGAACTCAACAGTACAAATCAGAACACTTCCACCCAGAAGAATCATAAGGATGCATTAGTAGGGGCAAAAAATAGTTCCTTTTACCTTTTCCTTAGAAATGCAATAAGGTTGTTAACAGCCAAGTTAGAACATTATTATGCGCTAGATATATGTGCTCCCATAATTCCTTAACTTCCCTTTCACACTCACAGTCCTGATGAAACCTGACAACAAAGTATGTGGGTAAATGGATTCATTTATTTACACCTTAAGTTTCCTCCAAGTAGCTCAAGCCTGTGTACATCATTTCCCCCTTCCCATTTTATCTTTACAACAACCCTGTTAGGTAGGAAAGACTGGCAGATGTCAATTAGCACAAGGCCACCAGTGATGTTGGGCAATGATGACTGGGGGCTCTGATGTCATTGGGGCAATGAATCTGCCTGTTGAATGTACTCAAACCTATCTTCAATCAACACCTTGGATAGCTCTTTAAAGGATCGAACTAAAACCCAAAGGTTTCCCTCACTGAGAGGGAAGTCACAGCCTGCCACTCCCTACATTCCCAGTGTTGGGATGTGAACCTGCATTTCCTTCTCTATCATTTTGGTACCCAAATATCTTTGTTCCAGGTTCATTTCTCTGGAAGGCTTCTCAAAATTGCTATAATTATTCATTATAATTATAATAATTATATTTGTTGTATATGCTTTACAGCAGAAATGGGAAACCTTTGGCCTTCCAGATATTTTCAGCTATAATTCCCTCAATCCCTTATGATTAAGTTATGCTGGGTGAGGCTGATGTGAACTGTAGTCCAAAACATCTGGAGGGCCAAAGGTTCCGCAACCCTGCTGTAGAGGAGCAGTGTTTTTAATTTTACTCCTACTTCATCCACCTTCCCATCAAAGATGCTTTTATTATATTAGGAAAAAATACATTAGTATAAAAACTTCCATTTCTCTAAACTGCATTTTGACACCATGATATGTAATCCTCTCCTGACCGATTTCATTCAGTGGTTGAAGAGGGCTTTTTCTTACTGAAACTCATACCACAGTGAACTCAGTAGACTTGAAGGTATTAACAACACTTTGTTGCTTCTGGCTAATTTTTTGGTTGTCTCCTTTTTTTATTTTCTTTAAATTGGAGTAGGAAATGAGTGGGTCCTCAGATGTTGCTGGACGACAACTCCCATTAGTCCAAATTCACATAGCCACTGGTGAAGGAGGATGGGAGTTCTGGTTTAACATCTGGTAGGCCTCATGTTCTCCATTCCTGTTTTAAATATTAACGCACTTTGAAGCTTGAGGACTCAGCATGACTCACGCACATATTTTGGCTTGCTTGTTTCCATGGATAATTAAGTGGCTTAATAAGCAGAGCAAGAGGATAGTGGTGAACTGTCCAAAGACTATCACTGATATGAAACCCTAGTTTCCTATTGCCTAGCAAAGGGTGCAAACAGTAACTTCTCTCTGGATTCCTTGTCTAGGGAATTGTTTGCACCAGCTTCCGTGTTGCACCAGGCCAGCGCTTTTCTGTGAAAGGTGATGTTCCACCAGGAGCCAAGTGGTAAGTTGGACTCAGGGGAGAAATTATATTTGACCATACCTCAAATCTTTTACAGAGTAATCTTACACTGGTTTAATCATCTTAACTTGTGTCATGACTTCCTCCAAAGCAAAGTTTTGGAACACTTGTGAGTATACTAGCATGTTAGCATTAAACAGCAGCAGCAAGAGCAGTTACAAGAGCAGCTTCAATCTCTAAAGGAGTTTAATCTGTTAGTGTTAAAACATTAAGGAAGAAAGCTGAAACTTTTAATCTGTTAATTAGTTTGAATTGTTAAATTTTAAGAACCAATTAACTAATCAGTAATGAATCATCGCTAGAAAATGATGTACAGTAGGTCCCCCATATGTGTAGGGGATACGTTCCTGGACTTACCGAAAAATGTGGATAATAATGAACACTATCTTTTGACCTCCAGGCTGGGCAGGGCAGCGAGGGAGGGAGGCAGCACCACCACCTGGCTCCTTCCTGCCTGCCTGCTTGCTTTCTTGGTGGTGCTTGGCAAGCTCCTTTGCTGCCGGACCCTCATTCCACTCTCACTAGTCCCGGCCACTCACTTAGCTCAGGAGGTGGAGGGTGTCTACCAGCTTGGGCTCTTTTGGGTGAGGAAGGAGTCTCCCTCCCTCCCTGACTGAGAGAGGCACAGGAAGCCCATCTGTGCAGAACCACGCATCAATCTTGGCTAAGGAAGGAGACGCACACTCCTTCCTTGACCGAGAGAGGTGTGTGGCTTTCCGCAGCTGGGCCTCCCACTTTGGCGGCATGGATAGGGGCTGCTTTCAGAAACTCAGCACCTTCATCCATAGAGCTTCTGGCACAGCGACTCTGTGGGAGCCAATAGCCTGGTGCAGGGAGAAGGCAAGGTAAAGATGAGGATAGAACCCAGCTAGCAATGGCAGCCATGACCCTGGAGCCATGGGCATTTTCCGTGTGGTTCTTTGCCCTCCAGCTGGCCTCGGCGCTGGAGGGGGAACAAGCTGTACCCAAACGTGTGAGTCTTCTCTTTGGCTATTTTCACTCTGTGGGGAAGCAGGGGAGAATTTTTTCAGATTGCAGGTAAGTGAAACCATGGATATTGGTCTAGGAGATATAGGGGGTCTACTGTAATTTGCTTCTAATAATTAAAATAATACATTTTAACTTTATCATGGAGGGGAAAAAAGAACAAATTAGGGAAGCAGTTTATGTTTAAAGGAATAGTTTCCAAGCTTTTCTCCAGAGAATACTGAGAACTGGTATTTGATCTAGCAAATTCCCAGGAATTTCTGGAAAGAGAGAATGTCTGTTGGAAGCCTGTAGTTATTTCCTTGGTGGCATGGGGATGGGATTTATAAGTAATACAGTCCCTATCAGACTAAAGAGAAGAGCTTCATTTTCTCCCCCTACCCCCTCTCAATTTAAAGAGGGCAGAATGACTGCCATAAAGAGCTTAATGACTGCAGCTCAGACAAGGGGCTTTTGGGGTGTCAGCATCCCAAATCCTCTAGCCAGCATGAATATTGGAGGATTCTGGGTTTTGGAGTCCAAAATAACTTTTCCAGTCTTTGTTAATGACCACCCACAAGAGCATTTTCCAGTGAGTCATGTCCAAAATGTAGACTAGCTAACAACCGCTCTCCTCCCTCCTCCCTCTGTTTCTCCTGCCAAGAGAATAAACAGAACCAGCTGTTGAAGGCAGTAGTTCTTCCCCCTTCAGTCTCCACTTGTGATGTCTTTTTAATTCTGTCTGCTGAATCCAGTAAACTGATTCCTACTTGGTACTGTACCAGAAAGAATGAGCAGAATGAGATGAGAACAGCACACTCTGGCCTTTTCTTCTGGCTGTGTTTTTTCTCTTTTCATCCTTTTCCCCAGACCTAGATTTACAGGGGTCTGGTTTGGTGTGATAAAATGGCGCACTTCTTCCAAAGTCAACTTTTCCCCCCAACTGCCAGTCTCCAGATGTCTTGGACTGCAACCATCACTCCCAGCCAGTGTGAAGCTGTTGCAAAAAGCTGTAGAAAGTTTGCATCCTTTCTTTGGCGGTGGAGCTTTTAATTCAGTTGCACCCTGAGGGTGAAACTTGTCGTTGGAATGTGCCTTCACGTTGCTTCCAAATTACAGTGACCCTGAAGCAAGCCTATCACAAGGTTTTCTTGTGTTAGCAAAGATTTAATTGTGCCAGTGCGAGATTGTTGGGGAAGTGGAGATTTTCTGCACAAGGGAAGAAAAAAAGAGAAAGCAAGCAGGTTTTATTTCGCCTCCATACACCTCACCCTCCATGGTCCTGAGATTATTCAAGCTTCTTTTGTGTGTGACTGAATGACTCAAAACTTGCATGATAATTGCACTAATGTAATTAACCTCATGTCATGTCTCTCTCAACTCTCAGTTTATATCTCTGCATGTGGAAAGTGCCAAGTTTGATCCCTGGCTGACATCACTGGATACCTGTTACAGTTAGCAATTACTTTGAAAAGTTAGCACTAGATAAGACAAATGGGCTGACTTTGTGGGTGGCATCTTTGCAGGTTCATAACCAGATCCAAACTCAGACATCTGTCTGGCCTCTATGAAAAGAGAACAGCATGCTGATGGCCTTTGAAGGCTCCTCCACGTTTTACAGAAGCAGAAAGACTGCATAAACATGTGGCTAGACTTATTCAAGAAAGAAAGTCTGCAGGGCTGTTGATGACAGGGCATCTTGGTGGTCTCTCCTTGATAGAGTCACCATACATTGAAGGGCTTGGCAGCAATTAACAACAGTAGAGTCTGCCCCAGGAAGCCATTCAGTTGTTTCTGAAAATCAGGTACCTCTGCATTTCTGAATTCACATGGATTTGAGGATGCTTGCTGTTAGAATTATTATACTTTTTGCCTTTTCTGCTCCTTCAAACCCCACCCATTTACCCAAGTATGTATACTATAATCTGCCAAATGAGGCAACAAGTCATAAAACTGAGGATGGGGACTGCAGCCCCCAAAACCTGATTCCAAAGAAAATATGTTAGGCCAGAATCCTGCAGATGACTTTGCTCTTTTTACATGCCATCACATCAGCTTTGTCTTATGACAACCTTGTGAATGAGAGATCTCCAAGACACTCTGCTATGAACAGCCCTGCTCAGCTCTTATATGCTCAGAGCTTTGGCTTCCTTTTCCTACTGCTTCCCTTTTTACAAAGCATTATCATCTTTTGTAATGAGTCACATAGTTTCATAACCTCATTTTGGCTTCTAGTGAGAGTAGATGGCTTGTTCAGGCATAGCCTCCAGTTACACCAGCATAAGTCCTTTTAAGGCTGCATTGTAGACCTCCTTGTCCAATACTTTTACCTTTGTGTACCACGTAAAGGGAGCCATAGGCTCCTATGAACAATTCCATCCCCTTCTTCTGGCCACTTTTGCCATATATACGCATCCAGTTGATGTCTGACTGCCCTTTCATGCCCTGGACCAAAGAAACAGCTTCTGTCTCTGTCCAGGCAGTGATTACTGGCTTTTTTTCTTTCTCTCTCTCTTCACAGAGTGCAAAGGCAGGTGGGTGGCTCTTGGGTACATCCTTGCAGCCAACCTGTGGGTAGGGGATGGTACTCACCCCACAGAGGCCCTAGCTTGCTTTTGCACAACTGGGGGAGATGGAGAAGACAATGCTACCTGGACCACCAGTGTAGGTACATTGGCAAAGGGTTATGCTCTGCCAGTGTAACTGTTGGATCTTAGCCTTTGTTTTTAGGCCATTCTAGGAATCTTTCTCATTTTTATAGACTAGCATAGTCAGCCCTCTGGAACGAAGACTAAACATTTAAAAGAAAAAGACTTCAGGGTAAAACGAAGCACTGGGAAATCCCGGCAGTGTAATAGAACTGTACCACCTAGTGCCGACTGCTGGGAATGCGAACTGTAGTCCAGCAGATCTGGAGGCCACTGGTTTGAGAAGTGGGAAAGAGAGGTGATCCTTTGGTTGTTGTTCTTGGATTGCAGCTCTCATCAGCATATTCAGTAGCAAGGGATGATAAGTTCTGCAGTCCTTCCACAACCAGAGGGCCCATGTTTCCCTATTGCTGCTATACTAGAAAAAGATCTGTGTTTGGGCAGGTAGGAGCCTAAACGGATTTTGGCTCCTTCACTGGGAACAGACATAAACCAAAGAATCAGCATGCCCTGACTATTCCCCTTCTGGCTGATAACATCAGTGAAGATTGCTAACCTGTCATTCTTGCAACCTCCACGGCTTACCACCTACACAGTGGCGCCTGTGGGCTGGGGGAGGGGGCTCAAAGGGACTGGATGAGCAACCCTGAGCTCCCTTGGGAAAAAAAATACTCGGAAAGGAGAGGGATTGTGTAATTGGTTTGCCTTGCCTGAAGCAGAGGAGGAGGAGGAGGCTGCTATCAATTCTCCAAAGCATGAAAGGGTTATGGAGGATCATGTTCGTATGCAGCTTGCGACTTCCAGAAGTTGCCATTTCTCTAGGGCCATTTCTGCACTAGACTGTTATAGTGCTATTATTCCATTTTCAACATCCTTTGAGGCCCCTCCCTAAACTGCAAACCCCAGGATTCCATAGGATGTTGAAAGTGGAATAATAGCACTATAACAGGCCAGTGCAGAAATGGCCTGGGAATCGGAGAATGAGAGAAATCTCCAAATCGTCTTAGAGCTGCTGCTGTTGTGATATGGCATCCATATGCAGTTGATTTCTGCTTGGTTCCAAAAAGTATTTGGCACATCTGTTCAAGATAGAGTGTGGCACTGGATCATATCACCATGTGGCAGGGGGAACAAACTTGCTTCAAGGTGCTATGTGTGATGAGTAGGGTTAACAAATCTCAGGGCCTGGACCCTCTTTTCCAAACTTTGATGCAAGTGGAAGAATCTCAGGGTGACAGCATTGCTTTGAAAAGTGTATGTATATTTTCCTCATTTGAAAAAAAAAACCTTGGTGTTTCATATTTGAATGGCATACTGTGTGCATCTGTAGTTGATGCTTACTCTATCATACTTAGTAATATCACCAGGGGCTGCCCCTTGTGCCATCTCTTGGTTTCACATTTTGGCCCTAAAATCTCAGAACTTGGGATAGTTCTGACCTCACAACTCTGTGGATGAATTATCTGCCCACTGTGGTTTTCTCTCAGTCTATAGGTAAAATTCACATCACACAATCTGTCTCTGGAGTATGCTGACAGGTCCACAGAGATTCTAGGTTGTATTGCATATAGTTTATTATGGCTGTAATAAGCTACTTGTGGGGAAAAAAAATTTTTTTTGAAGGGTGGAATATTAGTGTCTTGAACTTTAAAAAAAAAAAAAGCAGCGAGTGTTGCTTTCTGTTCATGGTACCCAAGAACCTTGCATTAATGTTATTCCCTCTTTCTTAGTTTTGTAGTTAACCTGGGCAAAGGCAAAGATGACCTGATGCTGCATTGCAGTGTACGTTTTGATGCTCACGGGGACATAAAGACCATCGTCTGCAATTCCAAGAACAAAGGGGAGTGGGGCACGGAACAGAGAGAAAGCAACTTTCCCTTCCAAGAGGGCAGCAGTACTGAGGTGAGACTTGGAAGTGATCATCCATGACCAGTGTTTGGGTGGTGGGAAGACAGAGATAGAAAGGAAGCAACAAGTGTGGAGGGTTGCATATTATGCAGAGGAAGTGAAGTTGAGATCAAGATTTCTTATCTTGGCTCCCTTCTCCAGATATGTTCACTATAGCTTAAATCACTCACAGTCTCTATGGATTGTGGAAGTTGTAGTCCAACACATCTGGAGAGCAGCAGGTTTAAGATGGTTGATGGTATCATGGAAATATCCCCTGCTAGATTTTTTTTTTATGTTGGTTTTACCTATCATGAAATTAATTACATGGAACCCCTGTCAAATGATCAGTTTAACAGGGGCATGCAGCTGTGCCCTTCCTGTTTTGAATGCTGTTTTGAACATGGCAGTTCCCATAATTCCTTGCCATTGGCTATGCTGGCTTGGAGGGAAGCTGTAGATCAAAAACATCTAGACGGCCACAGTTGCTGAACTTTACTACATAAGGACATTCACCATGAAAAGCCCTAATGTATGTCCTGTTGTATTTTATAATTAACATGAGAGAATAATGAAATAACTAAATAAATGATATCTTCTCTGCCAAACTCTCCTCCACCATCTCACACCCCTCTTTTCTTTTTCTCCAGCTGTTCTTCACTCATGATAAAAATGATGTGACCATTACACTGCCTGGCAACCATCAGATCAAGTTCCCCAATGCCTCGGCCTCAGAAGGCATTGAATATGTCTGTGTAGAAGGTGACATTGTATTCAAAGGCATCTCCATTGCTTAACTACCTCACTTCCTGGTCCTATCCTACTTAACCTCTCCTATTCAACAAGGCAGAAAAAATAAATGCAGTTGAATTCTGGTTAAAATCGGTGAAGTGTCCATATGTTTCCAGTGTAATTTCTACAGTCATTAGTACAGCTTGGGTAATCAGAACAGACATACACATAACTCCGACTGGGGCAAACAAGTGCAAGACAGACCAGGATTTGTTATACATCTTAAATTATTGTTTTATTTTCAAAATGCGTAAGAAAGCAAAAACCTCCCCATACCATTCAACTGTCCTGAATTGGTAGGAACAGTCCCCCTTAATCCTCTGGTGTCCCACTCCCTCAGCTGCTTCTCAAATATCACAGTTTCTCTCTCTTTCTCCCACATTCCCCTAAGCTTTGTCCTCAACTTACTTCAGTTGCTGTAAACTGAGTTCAAACGGCAAAAGCAGTTTGCACTCAATTAACTCAGTAGCGGGGAAGGGAACTGGAGAGGGGGATCTTACCTTTCCCAGTAGGCTCTGGCAAAAACCAACTGCTGCAGCCTCTGATGACTTGTGTGTTCTTCCGCATTAATAACGTCTGCCATCTTGATCACTCTCTGACATTGCTTGGCCACATGTGTCTTGGTTTGGAGGCTGTGCCTCTCAAAAGTGCTATTCAATTATATTTTGAAATACAGTTGGCCCTCCACATTTGCGGATTTCACTTTCATGGATCTGATTATTTGTGAGTTTCTTCCAACCCCTATCCCTACCATCACCTCAAGTGCTTCTTTTCTGGGGGCATCCTTAGTTGAAAACTTCCCTCTGTGTGGCTCCGATCAGGATGCACAGTCCTTTAATAAAACCACTTTTTGTACTCTTCCTCCTCCACCAGCAGCTGTCTGGCCAACTAAGGATGCCTCACAGCCCAGTTTCTCAGCACCACAGACCCTCTCACAATGCCCCACCACACTCAAGAAAGAAGATGGGCAAGTGAAAGGAAGTATAGGGCCACTATGCCAACCTCTTTTCTCTTCCTTTCCTTGACCTATTTTGGATCCTAGGTACCTGCCCTCCCCACCCTGCCTTAGCCCCCTTCCCATAGCTACACACACACAAACGTTTTGATATTTGTGATTTTCCCACTTTTACAGAGGTCCTGTGCCCTACTCTTAGCAAATGTGGAGAGCCAAAAGCAACAAAGCAGCAAAAACATAGTAAGCAAAGCAGCACAATAACATATCCTTTCCATGAGTTATTGTTTTCCTTTCTTTCTGCTGAAGATTATGTATTTCTCTTTCATACTACCTGTTTATAGCATTTTGATACCATTTTAACCACCATGGCTCTGCAGAATCCTCAACTTTGTTGTTGGGTGCGGTACTTAGAATTCTTTGCTGCACTCAGTTGAACTATGGGATTGAAACTCTCCGGAGTTTGAAGTATATCTCAAAACTGCAAACCCTAAAATAACATTGAAGTGCTATAACTGTATTGGGTGAAAGAGACTGTAGGCCTCAGAGTGGCTAAGCCCTGCCATGTCCTTACAAAGCAACATGGGCCTCAAACAAGCCACTGTAAATAGGTGGGGATGGCAGCCTCTTATTTCAACTGTGTTGCAGCAACACTTAGCAGTTGCCATCCCAGAAAATAATCCTCTCCTTCTGAGTCTCTGTACTTGCACTTTGTGCATGGATGCCTCTGTATGCTGCATAGGGTTGCCAGATCAGGACTATCCCAGACCCTGAGGTTTCAGGGACAAAAGTACAGATGTTGTGACATCACAGAGGGCTGGGCCCTGCTGATGTCATTAACCATGATATCTTAAACCCCAGCCACAGTTTCACAGAGTGTACCTTTTAAATCAAAATCACCAGGTCTAACAAATGAGGAAAGTAGGTACACACGCACAGACTTTCCAAGGCAGTGCTTTCACCCTGAGATTCTTCCTAGTTCCCATGTGGATTGGAGATGAGGTGTCAGGTCTTACAGCCTGGGAACCCTAGTGGTGCATGTTGCTCTAAAAGAGGGAATTGGACAAGATGATATCCTGAGTGCGTATTAGTATGAGACAGCCCCTTTCAATTCTCCAAGAACAGATGTGTTTAGGTGAGAACCAAGCAGCATGGGACCTGCAGAACCACAAGTCTTGCTGTTATTCAGAATCTCCCTTTATTTTTTGATACCACCTACTCTTACTAACTGATGTGCAAATCATTGTAGCAAATAACAAAGTCAATAGGACAATTTGCATTAAGGGAGATTCGCATTGCCAGAGTAATGGTTTACTCCTTTACCCAGCACCTTCCCGAGGTATTGGACTACACCATGGTTGGGATGATGGGAATTGCAGTCGGCACATGTGGAGGATGCTGGGTTGATGGTGGGTGCTCAAAATATAAAATCTATCTGCAATATGGCAAGCAAATCCATGTGATGCTTAGAATAACATGGAAAAGCAATCTCCCTTGTACAAATCACATGACCAGCATTTATTCTCATTGCAATAGATGAGGGAGTTTATTTTTATGGCATTTGAATGTTTCAGAAAAGATACATGCTGGCAAAGTGAAAGAAAGAAGGCAGAGTGTAGCCTGAAAGACTCAGCAAAGGAAGAAGTAATGTAGGGCACAAACACTTTGTCCAAAATTGGTAATAGCTGCTGCAAATGCTTCCCTCCAGCTTGAATAATTTTTGCAAGCTTTTCCAGGGAATGGAAGGAGCACACCCAAGAGATTATCATCATTGTTACAACACATCTGTCACTTTTATTCTTGCCTGCACTATTTTCTGCAAGCAGGAAACTTAGTTGCCCTTCTGTTTCTAGGAGCTGTTGGCACTGATAATATAATTCCTAGACACCTAGAATTGCACAGACATATTTCATGCTGATCGAGGTATGAACAAATTCCAGGATGGATCTATCTACCATGGCACCATAGCAGTTCATAACTCAGTTTTAAAACTGAGTCCATCAAAGCAGAAAGATTGTGTTTTTGTCAGGACAAATGAAGGGTGTGCTCATTCCCAATCCAGGCTGAAACTGCATCAGGGAGGAATGAGTTAAAATATCCCTTCTCTCCACTTTCTCCCCAAGTTGCAATCATAATCCAGATTGGTTCCTCTGGGCTTGCTTTAGACCACAATTGGGGAATCTCTGTCCCGTGAGCCTGTTGCAGATAAATTGAGATCGAGACCCACTGAGTGGAAATTCAAAGTTTTATTCAGCCGGCTGGGTCTTGGTGGAATCGCTTCCAAAGCCCGAGAGCCCTGTTGCTATGGAGTTACATCAATTTATACATTCATTCTTTGATACAGTGTTATCATGTACGTCTTGGCAGGCACCAGGCACCGGATGTACAACATACTACAATTGACAATAGAACATTCTGTAACTGTGCATCCTTCATGTTGCAAGTAGAAGTTCTACCTCACTTTGTTTCTTTTCCACATTCTTTCTCAAGCCTAATGTGGCCCTAAAAGACCCTTTCCCCAGGCTACACTCCTTTCTCTGGTCCCAACATGAATGTAATCCTCACCTTAGGACAATGCAGGGAAAAGTCACCATCTCCATGCTCACAGCTCCATGAAGCGAGGAAGACTGGTCCTCTTCTACTACTCAGCTAACACAGGAAGATCAGCTGGGAAAGGGAGAAGGTCTGATTTTCATCCCCATGGATGGAGAGGCTTAAAAAATGCTGTGACAAGCATGCAGAGATGGGCCTGAAAACTCACATACCTGACTCACTTGATCTCTATGGATCAGTTAAAAAGATTTGTGAGTGAGTTTGTACTTGCTCATATATGATAGGAATCTGTGGAAGTGGATAATGTGATGTATGGATGGGGTGTGGGTGCATGGAGTCAATGTTTCTTTTAGCCTAAATCCAGTGGTTTACATAGATCCATTAGATAAGTCACTAAATGGCATCAACCCTTTTGTAAATTGCATTGATTCAGTGCATCTGCTGTAGTTAAGGCTAACAACTGAATTTAGGTCAGTGACTGACATCCTGCCAGTGACAGATGCAAGCACATGTGGGGTGAGTTATTTGCCCTGGTGCAGATACATTATTCTGGCAGCAGTGGAAGTGGAGTTGAGAGTACAATGTTGTACATTACAGTTGCACATTGTGCATTGCTCAAAGGCACCCAGTCATTGGCATATGTTGTACAACATTCTGCATGAGGGTTGCATAGTGCTGGCATAGCATATCTCCACATGTGGATGTTTACCCTATGCTGTGGGGTTGTTCAGTTGCAACCAATGTTTGCTTGAATACTGTGGGGAGAGGATTAGCCCTGTCCACTGCTGGCATGTGCCATCCAGTGGTTTCCTAGATAACAACTCAACCTTTCAATGTGTTTCTGTTACTACTATTCTAGAATATGTGCAACCAGATCCATAACATCTGAAATAGCTCTGTATCCTACCACCCAAATGCCTAAATACTGTGAACGCACCAAATCACATCTGATCTCAGAAGCTAAGCAGTGTCAGGCCTGGTTAATATGTGGCTGAGGAACATCAAGAAATACCAGGTGCTGTAGGCTATATTTCAGTGGAAGGAACTAGCAAAACCACCTCTGAGTATTCCTTGCCTAAGAAAACCCTATGAAATACATGAGGTCACCATAACAGGCAGCTTGTAGACAGACAGGTGTGTGTACGCATGCACACACAGACACACACATAGATATCCCTCCATAGTTTCTACTCCTGTCACTATTTTCCTAGCCCTCTTCTATTGTCTCTCTAATAATAATATTTAGATTGTAATCCCATCAAGGCAGAGAACTGCTGCCACATATGAATGATATATCTTTCACGATAGATGGATAGATGGATAGGATCTTAACAGCAGCAAGAGGAGTGGTAATAGCAGTAATAGTAATAAGTGGAGCAAGAGCAGTAGTGCTAAGAACAGCAGCAAAAACAAACAAAGGATTCTATTACAATTTGTTTGTGTTTTTAAAGGACCTCGTTATGCTCCATTTGCTGAGACACAACTACTTCAGAAGAGAACAGGCTGTTTGCAGATGCAGAATCAATGAATATAACAGACAGAGAAGAAATTCTGGCAGAGTATAAAGTTGGGGGAGAGAGGGCTTGGGTTTTGATCCCTGGTGTAAGAGCAGATGTTAGAAATATACAAACATCTGTAGATTCATGTATGAAGCATTGGCAGAGCATGGAAAAGTAATTTTTGCACTACAGCTCCCAACAAGCAAACCCAATGGTCATGCCAGATGGGGGATTTTGAAAGCTGCATTTTAAAAAGGTAACTTTTCCATGCTATGATGTATTGGTAGTCTATAAAGTGGCCTCAACTGTTAGAGTAGGTCTTCTACATTACAGAGAGGAATGTGGTATGTAGGTATAAGCAAAAATCCAGAAAGTGAGAGGAGATAGGAAGATCACACTACTTTGTTGGAGGGGTGTAAGGTACATTTTAATTTAGGGAGCAAAGTGATAGGTGATCATCAAGCAAAATGACATATATGTAATCACTTGATAAACCTGTTTTTAATCTGTGTATATTGTATACTGGGAGAAAGTGAAATGCCAGTTATCTGAACTGTCCTGATTTGGAAAGAGCAGTCCTGATTAATTCTCTGTCATCCCATTTTTTCAGCTACTTTTAAGAGCCTCAGTTTCTCTCCCCTCCTCCCACTTTCCCCCTTTGCCCTTAATTACATAAATTGTTGCAGATTTAGTTTAATTGCAAAAGTAGTTTGTACTCAGTTAATTCATCAGGAAGGAGAGGAGGAATCCTGCCCTTCCCAGTAGGCTCAGGTATAAGCACACTGCTGCAGCCTCTCCTAGCTTATGTGTTCTTCCTCATTAATGACTTTTGCCATCTCGACCACATTCTGATGTTGCTTGCCCACACATGTCCTGGTTTTCTGGAAATGAAATTATATTCCCCCTTCCAAAAAAAACAAAACAAAACAAAAAAAACCCCAACCCACGCTCCCAAACTCTGAACTACTGTCCATACTCAAGGAGAGGTGAAAGAACAAAACAACCCTGCCAATGCCTGACGGACCACCTTTTCCCCTAGAAGCCTCTACACCCACTGTATTCTTCCTTGAGAATATTCTAAAGACAACATCAAATTCTGGCTTGTTGTGGGTGAGCCAGCATTCCAATGCTCACTGTTGAATCTCTCTCTCTCTTATATCAGGAGCAGCTTAAACAAAACAAAGACCTCCAATCCCATCTTTTGTTTATTGCAGGGTGCTGTCTAACCCTGGATCCTCTGGAGCCCTAGCTTAGGCTGACCTCCAAGCATGATCTATGAGTGTGCAGAGTTCAAAAACCTTTTCTAGAATCAAGTTCTCAACAAAATGCCTTCTGATGGGCCCCTTCGTACAACCGTGGACCCTGTGCTTACCTGATAGTTGTTGAGGGGAGGAACATGGGGAGGAACAGCAACAGCTGTGTTGCAATGAATTCTGAAAGCTGCCATTCAAATTTCCCAGAATGTTTTTCTCATGAAGCGTTATTCAGTGAGATATGGGAAATATAGGCCAGAAGCTTGTTCATGACACACAATAATGTAAGCATCCATTATAGGTGCGTAAAGCACTTTCATACCCTCACAGATAAAAACTGAGACACATGTAGCCAAGCAACATTAGAGCATGGACAAGACGGCAAATGTTATTAATGAGGAAGAACACTCAGTGGCAATTTGGTTTTGTCCGAGCCTGCAAGAAATGGCAAGATACTGCCCGCTCCTGTCTTCTCCTCCTGCTGAGTTGAGTGCAAACCCATGCACTTTTCAAGTGGTCTATAGCAGCATTTGGGGGAATGGCAGCAAAAGACTGTTTTTGATAGGAGAGAATGCTCCCTGCCATTCCCACTCCTAGGTTTGTTGCAGTGCATGCAGCCACTTCACCTCTAATCGTAGCTGCAATTCACCTACATCTCCTCTTTCTTCCCTGCTAGAATAGTTATGTTACCCAATAGGGCTGATTCAAAGCCATAAACTGCAGATACTTACAACTGCCTAGCACAGGAAGAAGAGGGCAGAAGTTGGTGTTGCATTGGGCCCTACTGGTATGCTAAGGCTCCAGCAGTTGTCCAAGGGTGCTGCACATTGGTGACACTGAGCTTGGCTCTGTCACAGGCTACATGACAACAAGCTTGGATTTCCTCTGCAACTGTACTTTCAACAGGAAGCTGCATCTAATCTAAAAGCCTTGACAAGTCAACTTTGATGTTTCATATATTTGCAGAGGCCTTTAAAAAAAAATCATTCACTATTCATGTTCGTAAACACACACCTGAAACACACTACAGTGTACATGAAATGTTCTCCAGGGTTTACAGTCAAGTTATCTGGGGTGGTGGAGTGGCAGGCTTTTTTTCCCCATTGGACTGGTACCATATTTGTGCCCATTGGTGACAATTGTTTCTTTCTTTCATGAAAACTCATCACAGACCACCAGGCTCATGGTACTGTATTGGTCCACAGATCAACATTTTGAGTAACACTGGCTGCAGCATACTACATGGTAAACCATGGCCTTTTTCGCACCATACCTCAATTGTGGGATGTTCCAACACCATCGAGGGATTGCCAATGGCAGATCGAGCTCTGTTTGCAGCCTCTTGTCTTCCGCAGGCACCTGGGCATTCACGAGACAGCACCGGATTGCACCTGATGCCTGTTCCACACCTTGGCATCATGGGCCACTCCCAGGTCCCGCCCCGGCCCCACCCCAGTGCCCCTGATTGGTCGGTGTGCACAAGTCATTCAAGAATTCACTGTAGTACAATTAGATAGAAAATATTTTGCAGGGTGCTTAAAGGATACTAATACATTTAATACACTAGAAATCAACAGAACACTTCCTGCTCTGGTTGTTGTTGCCCTCAAGTCATTCCTGGTTTATGGCAACCTTAAAGTGAACCTGAAAGCCAGCGTGGCTGTAGTGATTTGAGCATTGGAGTATGAACCTAGAGACCAGAATTCAGTTCCCTGCTCAGCCATGGAAACCCACTGGGTGACCTTGGGCATATCACACACTCTCCGCCCTGGAAACTCTGTAAGAAGTTTGCCTTAGGGTTGCCAGAAATCAGAAACAACTTGAAGGCACACAACAACAAGGCAAACCTATTAAGGGGTTTTCTTAGCTGAATTCACCCAAAGGAGGTTTGCCCTTGCCTTCCTCTGTGGCTGAGAGAATGTGACTTGCCCAAGCTCGCTCAGTGTGTTTTCATGGCCATTGGTCTCCCAGTGTCCTAGTCCAACAGTCAAATCACTATACCACACTGACTCACCTTGTTATAACTCCTCTTTATTTAAAATATGGCAGCCTCCATTTTTGTTCCTATGGCAGCTTAATGGCTTTGGACTGAATCCAGAGTCATAGAATCATAGAATTACAGAGTTGGAAGAGACCACAAGGGTCATCCAGTCCAACCCCCTGCCATGCAGGAACCCATATCAAAGCACTCCCAACAGATCGCCATCCAGCCTGTTTAAAAACCTCCAAAGAAGGAGACTCCACCACACTCTGAGGCAGCATATTCCACTGCCAGAAAGCTCTGACCGTCAAAAGTTCTTCCTGAGGTTTAAGTGGAATCTCTTTTCCTGCAGCTTGAATCCATTGCTCCTTGTCCTCATCTCTGAAGCAGCAGAAAACAAGCCCGCTCCCTCCTCAACATGACATCCTTTCAAATATTTAAACATTTAAACATGGCTATCATGTCCCCTCTTAACCTTCTCTTCTGCAGACTAAACATGCCCAGCCCCCTAAGCCATTCTCCATAGGCCATGGCTTCCAGATCCTTCACCATTTTGGTCACCTTCCTCTGGACATGTTCCAGCTTGTCAGACGATCAAATCCGGATTCACGTGCATATAAGGTTCAGCTTTAGTGACATCCTTTCAGTATATATCCAATGGCTTAGAACCAGCTTTAAGTGCCTATGCTTAGGATGGTAGAAATGGACTTCCCTGTACCTCTTCCTCATGGGAGCTTCTCTGACCCCAACCACATTACACAGAGGGTTAGGTCACCTCAGAGTAAAGACAGGGATGCTGGTGATCCCCAAAAACTGGAAGTTCTATCTTCCTCCCCTCAACCCCCAGTTTGAGAAAAATTGCCATTTCCTTAGTCACCTTATTTTCTTGACCCACTGTACAACATTTTTGGAAGACTGGAGGGATAGCTATAGGGAAGTGGTAGCCTAATTCAAGTGCTTAATTTGGATGCAGACCTACAGAAAACAATGTGACTTACTAGGCATAGCTAACTTAAGTTATTAAAAATGGCAACAGGCCACGAAGGAGCATAGCAACAATTTATCTGTTGTCTCAAATGTCCTCAAACAACAGTGCTTATTAATTTATCATCTCAATTCCATTAATGCGGAAGCCAATCAGGTAATGTTGGGAGGATAATTCTATCATTTTGGCATTGGGGGAAAAAACAGTCTCATCTCTTTGTAATCCATACTTGTTTCCTAACACTTAATAGCATAATCATCATTTGATGGAGAAAGTCCCAGAAGATTATCTAAGTGAATAGATTGGTTTGACAGCTTGGAAATATTACCATTTTGGCATAGAATTCCCAGAATCCCCAACCACCATGCCACCAACTTTGCTGGCTAGGTAAGTCTGGGAGTTATAGTCCAAAAAAAAAATACAAACCCTTGCTCAGGGGTGGGGAAAGTATGTCCCAAGGGGGCCCAGCTTGGAGTTTGTGAAGCCTTCCATAGTCCCAGGCCCTCCCAATATTTGTGGGGGGGGGGGGGGGGTTGGTTGAGCATCAATTCCTCCCCCCACGGTTAAAAAACACTGTACCACATGGTGACCCTCCCCAAGGTCTCATCCCTGAACCTCCCCCCAACACTGAGAAAAATGCATTATAAATCAGTCAAAAATGAACCTGAAGCAACATCACATTCGATTGCATTGGTGCCACTGGGGAGTTGCAGGGGTGAAAAAGACCCTCCCACCTGTGTTCTAGCTGATTCATACAGGCATTGTCAGTGGCTGTCCTCAGCAATCTTTATTCTATCACCCCTTCGTGTGCCATAGATATACATTCTGCTTGGGGCTTTTCACATCTTCTTCTCTTAAACAGCACATAGCGCCCACTTTTTCTTTCCCCATCTTGCTCTGCCATGTATTGCTGGTAATTCCTGGTCAGCAGGGTATAAAGGAATGGGTTGATACAACTGTTGCCGTAGGTCAAGCAAGTAACACCAAAGTTGAGGTATGCCTGAGCAGTTGGCCCAATCTCCAGCTCTTCGGACCAGTACAATTTGGCTAGCTGCCACGCCCAGAAAGGCACAAAGCAGGCCCAGTAGGCAACAATGATGCTGAAGATCCTAGAGAACAGCTTCTGTTTCACGACTCTGCCTATCACCTGTGGCTGTATGATTTTCATGGAAGTCCAATAGGCCCAAGCGAGATGGGAGTAGACCATACCCAGGACCAAGCCAGGACCGAGGATGCTGGTACAGAAGAGAATCGTGAGGTAAACTCGGTAAGCATCCAGTGTCCAGGTGGGAAAACAAATCTGCTTGTGGCTTCTTCCTTCCCGTTGCTGGATCATGATCATCATGGGAACTGTAAGCAACACTGAGAGGAGCCACACGGCAATACTAGCAAGTTTGCGGTAGCGATTTCGGGCCCACCTGGCCTTCAGTGGCCTAGTCACTGCCCAATAACGCTCCAAGCTCATGGCGGTCAACATGAAGATGCTAGCATGCATTGTGAGCAGATCAAGGCTAAGCAAAATCCTGCAGCCCATGTCCCCAAAAAACCAGTCCTGGGCAAAATATGTACAGACCACAAAAGGGATGGTAGAAAGGTAGAGTATGTCAGCAAAAGCCAGATTGATCACATACACGCACAAAGAACCTGTTGAACGAACAGATGTGCCACCAAATGCTACCACCAGCGTATAGATATTCCCTGCCATCCCAAGGAGATACATAAGGAGAAGAATTGCACCCAAGACCTCAGTGACAGGACTTTCCTCTCTAAATTCATCCTCCTCAGAGAAATTGCCCCATGAAGTTTCCTCTGTGAGCTGTGCCATCACAGAATATCCAAGGTGCACTTCAGTTTTAGGAAAAACAATGAGACATGTTCATTTTGTTTAGGGCAGTTGTGCTGGCTTAACAACTAAGGGGAGGGGAGGTGGAGGGAGGTGGGAAGAAACCAGAAATGGGAAAGCAGGAAGCCTATTTCTCTTCTGAAATCATGTATGCCATCAAGATGCCCCAATGCCTTTTTGCTTGCTGTGCTCAGCAACTGCTCCTTACCATTCCTGAGGGAAGAAAGATGTTCAGAAGAAGCAAGTCCATTTGAGTCCAAGATCAGATGCTAGATTCCTTCCACTGCTTTCTGCCTCCAGAAACTATGTGCATGAACTCTCCCACACAGTCACTTTCTCTCTCTGATTTCTAGCCGTCTTTCATTAACAGGAAAAAATCTTTCTGTAACAGCCATGCAGATTTTCTCCTTGCTTTCCTTTTTGTTGTGCTTCAACTGATCCTCACTCAGAAATTCCATTCCCTTCGCACTGGAGGGCTGTTACTGTGGCTTGTGACTTCACACTCAAGTGCCAGCATACTCAGCAGTTGCTATTAGACTGTTAGCTTTTACCTGAGGAATGGTACTAGATTTCTGCCCACAAGCTTCTTTTACAGAGTTTTTTCCCCTGATTCTTTCCTCTTTCTTCAGTCCTTTTTCTTTCTCTTCTCATCTGTTACCTGCTCTTAATGTTGCCAGACTGATAACTGAAGATGGCTCCTGTACTTTTAATGGTTTTGTAGAAGAAGGAATTTCAGCAAGTGTTGCTTCTCAGACAAGCAAATAATAAGCAGCACCTGTTGAAATGTTGGCTTCTACACAACAGTACAGGAGCAATCTCCAAGTTTTACTCTGGCAACCCTCTTCTTTTCCCTTTTTTGTTTATCATTTGTATAGAACTGGAATGGGAACATCTTGACCTCCAGATGTTGTTGGCCTGTAACTCTTGTAAGGCATTGCCACTAGTGCTTCTGAGAATTATAAAATCATGGATTTGGAAGGCCATCTAATCAAACCCCTTGTCAATACAGGAGCCCACTGCTGAAATACCCCTAAAATGTGGGCATCCGATCTCTCTTTAAAACCCTCTAATAAAGGAGACTCTATCACCTTCAAAGGGAATCTATTCCACTACCAAACATCTCTTACCATCAAGAAGTTCTTATTAATGTTTAGATTCTCTTTTTTGTTATGTGAATCCTTTGGCTTTGATCATATACTCTGAAGCAGTAAAAAGCAAGCTAACTCCATCTCCCAAATGACAGCCCTTTGGATATATGAAGATGGGTATCATATCACCTCTTAATCTTCTCCCCTCCTAGCTAAACATATCCAGTCCACTCATTTTTGCCCTATATTTTGGTTTCCAAACCATTTAATATCTTGCTCATCATCCTGTGTACACATTCCAACTTGTCAATATTCTCCTTAAAACCATAGTGCCTAGAACTGGGCACAGCAGTCAGGCAAGTTCTGACCTATGCAGAATTTAGTGGCACTGTTACATCCTTTGCTCTTTACACTATAGCTCGGTTGATGCAAGAACTGGAACACAAAAGCTCATGCTAAAATACACAAGAATCTTCCTCCACCCCACCCCATTCTTCCTCCTTACTTTTTATACTGAAACAGAGACGGCTGTATCTTTGAAAACTGCTGCCTTGGCTATGATATAGCTTTAATTAGCTACATTACCAGATGGGAACTGCGGTCCAAACACTATTTGAAGGGCCACATGTTTCACCTTCCTAACATAAAGAGAGGAAATATTTTTATTAATGAATGTAGAGTGGGTCCTCAGTATCCGCCAGGGTTTGGTTCCAGGACCACCACCACTCCGTGGACACCAAAATTTGTGGATGCTCAAGTCTCATTATGTACAATGGTATAGTAAAATATCTTCCCTTACATAAAATGACAAAAACAAAGTTTGCTTTTCAGATTTTTTTTTTAACATTTTCATGCCATGGTTGGTTGAACCTATGGATACAGAATCTGTGGACATGGAGGGCTGACTGAATGAAGGCACAATCTGTGCTGAGAAACAATTAAGATCAAGATGGAAAAAGGGAGGAGGTAAACTGAGATAGCTTCCTAAATTTGGGACAGCAATGAATGCATTACTTCCCATGTTACAGGACAGAGGCTGGCATTGCAATCAGTGTAAAGATCCGCTTTTACCAATGGAAAAACCATGCAGGGATATATTAGCAGAGAGGCAGGATGGTGTGCAGCTGGCTACATCTCATTTTGTGTCTGCCTTGTCTTCCTCCAGTCTGGCCAAACAACTCATGATCTGGCAGGAGTTATAGCTGTCGTTATGGGGGCAGGGTTTCTGATACTCATTAAACATTCTTTCTGTCCTGCTATTTTTCTCATGTGTGGTACAAAGTTTCTTTAATCTGCTTTAACTCCAGCTTCATAAAATTTAATGGGATGAGGCTCCTGTATTTGTCTGACCTCATCTACAGCGCTCTGCTAGAGTTGATGAAGATATAAAGCTTTGCTTTTGCTGCCTTTGGAGTCTTATCAGCTTGTGAGTTTGTCTGATATTAGCTGCATCAGAAGACATTACATAGTGATTTTCCAGTATTGGCCACAACTTTTCAAACATTCAAAACTTTTTATAGTGCAGGGGGTGTTTTTAAGGATAAAGGCCAGAGTAAACGTGCCATAGTCTAGTTCTTCCTGTTGCACTTTCACAACGCAGTCCTACTGATCGGAATGGGAATTGACATTTGCCACTGAGGTTTTCCAATGAGCTTTGTTTTTTCATTCCATTTTCAGTTAACATTTCTTCTTTTTCCTTCTTTTTTACAGTTATAAAGCTAAAGTGTGGTATTGCACTTTAGCACTGTAATAATTTTTTTTTTAAGTGTGCAAGATAGGGAATGTGGATATTGGGGGAGGAACAAAGTGCCGTGTTGAGTTGACCGAGGGGATGGAAGGTAACCAAACCCACACCACAACCTAACCACACCTCAAGAAGGGAAGAAATAAGTAATTGAAAACAAGCATGCAGAGGTAGAGCTAAAACTCTGCTGCCACCATCAAAAAAAGTGGGGAGAAAACTCTTGGAATATTTAGGGCATAACAGGTTTTAGGGGCAGAAACGACCATGACAAGATATGATATCCTGAAACAAAGATCACTAACATTTGCCAGAACTATTAGGCAGTCTAAAGGAGCCATCATGTATTTTCTTCAGCTCTTCTTCAAAACAACTCAACCTGCAAAAGGCTATTTCCTCTGCCTCCGCGTCCTCCTCACCCTCTTCCAGTGAGCTATAATGGGTAGCAATTGCATAAGATCAATTTTATTTGCTAACTGGGCTACCAACAGGAATTCTGAATCTCCCTGGTTTGAAATAATATTTATACTACATAGTACCTAATTGAGCTATAAACTTTCCAAATGCCTTAAGAAGGAACTTGTGAAAGTGACTATTTTGGATTGCAAGTGGCCACAGCAACAGAGGGATTCTGGAAGTAATATTCCAAAAAGACTTCTTCCAGGCCAGGCTAGCTGGGGATTCTGTGAGTTGTAGTCCATAAAATAACTTTTCAAAATCCAGTTTCTCCATGAGCAATTATTTTCTGGGCCTTGAAATACCCAAATATATAATCTGTAAACTGGGAAAACAATAATCACCACATAGGAGCATTACAGGAATTTATCATACTGCAAGGAGGAAAACATATATAAATAAACATTGAAAAAGTTATCTTGTTGGACAAAAATACTCGACGTGAAAGTGTATATGTGAGCTTGTGTGTGCATATGTACAAACATTCAAAATGTATTGTCCACAATTGGACCATGTTGTATAAATGTGATTGATTCAGATGTTGCAGGTGCCATAGGTTACGTTATTGTATATGGCAGATCATGAGAAATTAGCATATATATCTTTCAGTGAATGTATATTATGCTTTCTGTATATATTTTAATTATTCTAAAATAACACTAAATGTCCCAAAGTAACAGGGAAAAGTCTTGAAGAGGACCAACTAAAATATTACAGAATAGAGAAACAAGCTCTGGAATTTGTAATAACTTTTCTACAGCCAGTTGCTTTTGTGTACCTTCAAGTTGTTTCCAACTTATGGTGATCCTAAGGGGAACCTATTACTGGGTTTTCTTGGCAAGATTTACTCAGAGGGTCTTTGCCTTTGCCTTCTTCTGAAGCTGAAAGAGTGTGACTTGCCCAAGGTCATTTAGTGGCTTTTCATGGCTGATCAGGGATTCAAATTCTGGTATTCAGAGTCGTAGTCCAACACTCAAATCAGAACACAACGCCTGTTCTCCTACAGCCCAGACGTTAAGTCAAAAGCATGAAGGATCACGGTGGTGTGTTTTCAGATATCTTGAAAAGGCTTGCTTATCATTTGTATGATAGTTTGGAGAAGGGCAATTTGAGAAGATAATTTACAGATTTCAATCCAATCCTTTCTCTATCTTAAAGCACATTTAGCTTATCCCTGCTCATATTGCCTCAGAGATTCAGAGAGTTATACTATAGTCCAAAAAAATTTGTCCAGACTCTGGACGTACTTATTAGGAACTATGCATGGAATGCAACCCTGGTTAGTTTTTGATTATAATACATCTGATGGCGAACCAAAGAGTACAAGGAAAAGGGAGGGGACTGGCCAGCACCTATCCAAGACTCAATCTCTAGGACCAGCCCTACTGGCTACTTTTCTTGGATTCAGAGAAATTGCATTTGAGCAGAGTTTGGGGAAATCACCTGTTTAACACTAGAATGCTCAGATTTCTCCATAAATAAAATCAGTTGTCCTGCTAGCTGCAGGATTCTAGGAGTTATAGTCCAAAAAAAGAGTAACGTCTCTAAGCTGTGATTCTGAGTTACTCAAGAAAAATACTGGAAATAATAATTTGTGTGTTATTTCCTTGAACTTATTTCAAAAGAGCGTTAAAACTCTCAGCCAATTACAATTTGGCCCTCTATCAATCAAGCCCAATTCATGGAACAGCTCATTCAGAATAGTATTCTATTGCCAAGGCAGCTGTTTACAGATGTGGTCTACATTCTGACAGTTTAGGCACAAGAGAATTGGCAATACAGCAGCAGAGAATTCCATATCGCTTTTCTACAGGCTGGATATTACCATTACTGCTGTCCACGTAGCACAAGGAAAGAGTGTTTCGTTCCAGGATGGGAGATGCAGCCATGAAATCCATTGCAAACCATTTCGTGCACATTGCTGGTAAACAGCTTATCTGGTAAAGTTCTTTAGCATCTGTATCACAGTCTGATGAGCAAGATAGACAAGATAATTGTATACTGAATATAAATTTTTTTTCCAGGTGAGAAAATATCCAGAATGAACAAAGAAGACCAAAAGAAAACAATCCTCCCACCAAAACAAAAACAAAAACAAAAACAAAACCACCAGCAGCTGTGCTGGTCCACTATTAAAAATCTGAAAGAACAAGTAGAAAATTCCAATTGTTAGTTCCTGCTAGATGAATCCATTAATGGAAACACAGGCCATTTCTGCAAGAGACCCCTCCCTAACCTGCAGATCCCAGGATTCCATAGGATGTTGAAACTGCAGTAATAGCACTATAACAGTCTAGTGCAGAATTGGCCACAGTTAATACTTATGTAAGTTCCATTCATTTAGTGGGTCTATTCTAGCTGATGGAAGAATCGTATGCAGGACTTCAGGAAAAATTAGTGCTAGAGATTGTCCATGATGGTTGGGGGAATCTTGACAGTGGAGTCCAAGAAAGTAAACTTTCTGCGCTCTGGAGCCCCACTTGTATGATGTAGTTTTATGATATCTGCCCCCCCCCCCACGACTAAGAGTATATGTTCATTTTTTAAATGAATGGAAAACAAAACTAACAGTTTTGCTCATTTTAGTTCTGGATATAAATGGGAATTTTAGATGAATAGTTCCTAAACAAAATTATCTTTTACAATTCATTTTTCTATTATTTTCTATCACAATAAGAAACAGAGTGAAACAGATTGCACAAGTCAGAGGATGGATGGATGGAAGGAGAGCACAAACCAAGAGGAAGAGAGTGGTGAACTAACAGATATCAAATGGAATCCATAAAATGGGAACCCTAAAAAATTCACCCCGTTTAAAGCAGCAGAGTACATGGTTCCCTTCTTTCGACAATAATGTGAAGCTTATAGGATATACACCTTTCATTATCTAGAGAAACCGGAACTCAGTCTAATCTGTCTGAAATCTGACAAGCTTGATGCTCTGCAGCAGAGAGGGGTAAAAGGTCATGTTGTCTGAGTAGAAAACACAGAAGGTACAGGCAAGAGAAGACTGTCTGGGTCACTTGCTGACATTTATGGGGTAATAAAAACAAAACTGGACAAAATCAAAGGAATGCTGCTAAGACAAGCAGAAAAATTAAACTTAAAAAAACAATTGACCCACCCAACTCCAGAGAAGGGCTCCAGCACACAATATAGACATATTAACTGGTAACATTAACAAACAGCAATCTCTATACCCATGCTACTCCAAATTTTTCTGTTGGAGGCAACACTGTACTTTTAAACAAAACTGCTATGGGCTTTCAGAAACCTCAAGTTAAGGAAAATTAGCAAGGTACAGTTGGGCCTCAAATAGATAGCCATCTGGGGAAAGCTTGTAGCCACAGGATCAGAATAATTACAGAGTAACAGGCAAGGAGGTGGGCCAGTATTATGGGAATGGTACCCATGCATCTCTTAGACACCACACTGAACAGATTATGGCATCTGGGTGTTGAAGCCTTTAATTGTCAGCAACCAATCAGCCCCAAGCAGTAGTGAACAATGGAGGAGGACACCAGTGTACTGTTGCCAACAGGAAGCAAAAGGTGTCAGTCCTTTGATGGGGCAGCACACAGACCTGCAACAGCACAAAACCCCATGATTTTCCCACCTTTGCATTTAGTTTCTTCGTCAGTCCAAATGACAGAATACGCTAATATTCAGCTGCCACAGGCAGCTCTTTAACAAAAAGTGCTAAGGGTGGCTATAATTTGTTTTTAAACACATCCACCTAAAAAAGAAGATTGCTTCAGAGGACACACAGGAGACTTTGAAGGGTTGTGGTTCACAGATTTCAGAGTATGTTCCCAGCCATGGGGAAACATGGGATATAGCACTGCAACTCATTTGATAGAGAATATCTTCTTTTCCCTCCTGTGTGTCCCAAGAAGGGTAGATCAAGTAGGGTAGCAGCAGGTTCTCAGTCCTTCAGGCACGTTACGGCTTGAGCTTGAAATAAGCTTCAACTGCAATAAAAACAGAGAATCCATCAGAGCACAAAAATAGAGCACAATAATATGCTCACAGTATTCAGTATTAGGCATCAGAGCAGAGCTTTTATTTCAGAATCTAGTTTTCTGGCCTACACACACACTGGGAAGGATGTGGGGAATGCCTGGTAAAATCATAAAGGCCCAGTGGATGTCAAAGTCTTGGGCAGAAGAGGGTGGAACGATTTTAGCCTAAACTCCTCTCCACCCATGAAACTGGTGTGATATAGTGCATCAGCAGAGGGCCCTTCCAGATTGGTCTGACGAAGTGTGAGTTCTTGTGATATAACTCCTTATGTTTGGCTGGCTGTTATTGCCTCTGTGTCCACTCATTCCATTGTTTTCAAGGGGCTGTTTGTGATGATTGCTTGGATCGGCATTAGGGCTCTTCCAAAGTTTTGGTAAAAAAGAAAAAAAATAGGCCAGGGTTTGCAGAGACGTCCTATTGTTTGAAGGGCAATTTGTCTCCTTTCTTCCATTTTAATTTCTTAAAAAGCAGATTTACAGAGTTATGGTGCAAAAGGGCTGTTTGACTGATGCAATATAGCACTATAGCAAAAAGGAAGAAGAAAGAAAGGAATCTATTAGTTCCAACATTATCTCAGGATTGAGAAGGAATCTGCTCAAGCATGGGAATAAAATGTTGCAGCTGGTGCCAGAAATTGCCAGAATATAATCTAAGACAACAGAAATATCATTGGGACAATTAAAAACAAAAGAACCCCAGCAGCCAATATCACAGCATCTGACATATTCCTCTCATTTGGAGTTGCTGTAAGACACTGAACTATAAAGCAGGTGAAAGCCCTTAAAATTGTCTCTTAATCTCAGATTCAATACAGAGCTAAGAATACAGGCCTATTTTACAGCGCTGTTCGGTGGATGACAAGGATTATGTAGGTGACACATCCGGAACCCTCTAAAGCAGCAGATCTATGCAAAGGATAGATATAAATGGCCAGGTATAAGAACTAGATGGAGAGGTACACAAGACTTTCTGAGGCTTACTTGCATACTCCTGGGGTGTCATGGGTTGTTTTATAACATGTCGGAAGGCAGCCAACCACTCTTGCTGATCTCTCTCTGTCTCACAGGTGAAGAGGTAATCCCGATCAGGGGTGACGATGGTGATGCCATAATGCCAAGTGAAGTTGCCCTGTGTGCCAGCTGGCAGACCTTCCATGACGCTGTACCCCTGTTCCCCGCTGCCCACAAACACTTCACCTTTTGCAAAAGCATCCTGGGCATTGCAAGAAACAAAACAAAACAAAACAAAACAAAAAAAAGGAAAACCTGCCTTTAGGAATCCCTTTGGAATTCTGGTCCACCTTAGTGATGGACAGCACAGGATAGTCAAATCTTGATGAGGTCCTGTCATGTTATTTCCCTGCGGAGCTACTGAGAAGCATGAAATGTGCAGGACCTTATATGATATATATAAGGTTATCTCTGACCTCTTATCAGTCCCAGCCCTAAGACAAAGCAGCAAATGGCACCTCCATCTTCCTAAGTGTGATGCCTAAAGGTAGTGGGAGGGAAAATTGGCAATCCAATTGCCAGCTTACCAACGGGTCTTTGAAGTACATCAGTCTCCTATGGTCCAGAGTGAACCAGCGTTTCTTGAAAGCTTCCTTCTGCTGCAGGAGGGAACCAAGGACATTTATGAGAGGAGAGTGCCCTCATCTGGCAAAACTGAGGAATTCATATTAGAACTACATTCCAATTCTGTGGTGTGTCTGTTCTAATGACAGATGCATTTTTACACGGCACCTTAAAAGGCTAATAGGTTTATTTATTAGGGGATCATCAAGCTCTTTGATATTCTTGCAGCAACAAACACAGCCCTGCCTCTGGAATTTAGGAGTGGGATTGCCTCCTTTTTCTTTTAAAAAGTGCATCTCCCAGAATGTTGCAGCTTCTACTGGCCATGCTAACTAATGGTTTCTCTGAGCTGTAGTCCCAAAAAGTAATTTTTCCAAGCTCCGCTCTGTATGTTGTTGGATTTTGACTCGTTATCCCTGACTATTGTTTCCCAAGCAGAGCTTAGAAAAGTTACCTTTTGTACCACAGCTCCCAGAATCCCCAAGACAACATAGGCTCTTTTCCAAACTCCCATCTAGCTACTGGCTAGGTCCAATTTTATTTTGTTACAGAGATGGAACTATACTGACTGCTACCATGTAAAAATCATGTGAAATAGTCAGCCCTCCATATCCATGGATTCTGTATCAATGGATTCAACCAACCAAGGCTCCTTCCAAAAAAATCAAAAAGTAATTTTTTATTTTGCAATTTTATATGAGGGATGACACTTTACTACGCTATTGTACATAATGAGACTTGAGCATCCATGAATTTTGGTATCCACATGGGGTCCTAGAAGCAAATCCTAGCAGATACTGAGGGTCCAATATGTAGCAGTTTTTACTGTGCCTGAACTGTACTGTTGCCCACTCCTTCTTCACAAAACGGATCAAGGAATTGGCTGATAACAGTGCATTAAATGAGCTGTTGCCCTGATACAGAAATGTATTTGCTTTCAAATTGGTTCTCAGGAACAAAATAAAATGAATGGAATGAAAAGTATATTGCCTACTTGGCTGCTATACAAAGCAGCAGAAGGAAATTCAGGCATTGGACCTATGCAGTCCTATCTGGGGTAAAAATAGGACAGAAATGAAACAATCTGAAAGGCTACTGCATTGCTTCCAGTTTAAACCATCACAGATTAAAGCCTGTTTCACAACATGTATGAAATGTTATCTCCAGTTGTCAGATCTGCATGTGTACACACACACACGCACACACATATATATGAGCCTACATAAGCATATAAATTTAGAGAAAGGTGGGGAGAAGCAGTCCAAATGCCACTAAATAGAATGTAAGCCTGTATCTGCGTCTTCTCTATAGACGTAGATAAGCAGAACAACCAATTGCAAATGCAATAATTAGCAAATACACATAACTGCAGCTTAATTAGGTTCAGTTCACACCTGTAGTGTGTCAGGAAACAGCTGCAGCAGAGCAAAATTTCCACTCTGCTGTTGCTTTTCTTTTGCCTAAACCCTGGGTACATTAAGCCTTGCTATGTTTAATGAGATGGTTCCCAAATTTTGGTCCTCCAAGTGCTTTGGACTTCAACTCCCAAAAGCCTTACCTAACTTGACCAACAGACAGGAATTCAGGAAGCCAAAAATCAAAACGTCTAGAAACCAAGGTTTGGTTTCATATTGTCACAGAATCTTGACTTCTGAGATGGACAGAGATAACTCAATAAAATAAATCTAAAACTATACTATAAAGTCTCTGTTTGTCTGCTATGCTGTTCAAATGCATATGCTTGATGTTAGAAACAACAGTGTTATCTAGTGGGATCAAAGCAAAGACTGCAGTAAGATTTGGAACCTGAACTTTTGGCATCTTTGCATTTTTTTCTTCTAGAATGCATGTTTATGAACTGATGTTAACCAAGCTTGCTATTTTGAGTTATGGGTGACATATTTTCACACAAGCTTGAAACTAACTGACAAACTTTGGTTTGGTTTGGTTTTTTTGTTTGTTTGTTTGTGGGTTTTAGGGGAGGGCAATTGCTTTTTTGGACCATTTTGCATGGAACTTGATATGAAATAAATATTAAGAATTGTAGTTGCTGCCACTTAAACCTTTGTTTTATTCAAATCATAAGGTGAAATCATCAACATCAAGCGAGCAATGCTGGATAAATTTCATAGTAAATGAGAGAAACCATTACCCTTGGCCCAGTCTTTTCCATGTAGCCTTCTTTTAAGAAATTCCGTGTCAACCGGTTTCTTAGCTGAAACAAAGCAACAATTTCTGATTTGACAGCATGGCCAGAAAGTCACCCAAAACTACTTGGGATAACTAAAAATCTAGATCAGCCAGTGGAAATGCCATTTCACCCAAGTTATCAATATGCTTATTGCTAGTCCAGACAGACATAGAGAGAAACCACATTTATATATCACAGCAAGCCATGGTGTGACTTGCTGATTTTTTTTGTGTGTGTGATGTACAAGCCTCTTTCTGCTAGCAAGCCATAGCTTGTTAGCCAAACATAAATCCCAGTCTCAACCCATGAGTTGCTGCTAGCTTCTGAACTCTGACTTATTTGAACCATGGCTTATTGTGACACTCAATTCCACAATTGTGACTTGTCCGTGACTTCTTTCCTCAGCTGCCCAGCCTGAAATAGGGCCTAACAAAAAGGGAAGGAGAGAATCAAACCATTTGGTCACCTTCTGTGGAATTCATGACCTACACTAAGGACAAATCACAGTCTACCATTTCACCTTGATATAAAGATAACCAAAAGGTTGAATGCAATGAAATTTGTAATGTTACTAGGAAGCCATGAATCCATAATGTAGCCTTGCTAATATGCTATCATGTTTCATAATTTTACTACCTCTTCGTCACTGGCAACAGGAAAAGCCACCTTCAGATAGTGGAACTGTACAGCACGGACTGCATTGAACCAGTCCACTATTTCCTAGGAAAGGCAAACACAATCAAAATCAACACATAAATGACTAGTAGCTTGATCCAAAGCAAATCCTATTTAGTTCTCTGGAAGTTTTCTTCCTGGCAAGCTTGCAGTGTACATTTGAGCCACCCAGGACCCCACAGATATCCATGGCTCTTGTAATTAAATTCTAGTTAATTTCTAATAAATAGCAAACATAGTCACATACTATGCAGGAAGTATAGCATGTAGTTTGTCCCAGAAATGTGAAAAGTCACTTTTTCGGGACTCAAACTTCTCAGAGTTGCCTAGTGCTGCCTACAAGGCTGGAGTAGTTGTCATCCAAAAAACTTTCCATGTCATGTATGGTTTGGCCCTATGAACATCTCCCAAAGCCTGAATTCATAACAGCCTGAAGAACACCCTCCCCTACTATTGTTCCTGTCATGTGCATATTTTCAGGCAATGCAAAGGGCCTGAACTTTAATATTGCTACTGTGTTGCTCACACAGCAAACGCATCCATCCCAGGTGAACAATGACTGTAGGAAGCAAGTTCCTGCAACTACTCTTGTCTGTCCAGAGACTTTCAGACAATAAGCAGAAGGAATCTGGATTGCCTTCAGTGATATGCTTCAGTTAGGGCCACCCCAGAACATTTTATTGCCCAAAACAAGGCAATAAGCCTCTCCCAGTCAAAGACCCGCAATTACCTGAAGTCAGTCAAACTATTCTGCCACAGAAAGCAAAAAATCCCACAAGTAGTTCTCCCCCACTTGCAGTAAACATATGAGAACAAGAAAGTAAATGACAACATGCTGATTTAATTACGTACAAAATTTGTCTCCTGAGGCAGCCATTGCACTCTGCCTAACAGTAGGGCTGGCCTTGTATTAAGCCTTGAGGGGAGCAAACAAAATACAAAAGGAAGGCACTAAGACCAGAAAGAAGGCAGAAAGATAGGCCCATTCCCCAAAGTGCCAAGAATGAATATGTATTGCAGTCCACCATGTTTCAGAACAATAGGACCTTTCATCAGGGCAATCTTAAGCTCTTCAGTCCTCAGCACAGACTGAAACAGAAATAGCAGCTGTCTTTATTGCATCCTGTAAATATAACAGCTTTCTATAAGCTATTTCAAACCATTTTCAGATTTGAATGCTTAAAATTACCCTTGCTGAAGGACACATTGTTTTCAAATGTGCACAGATTCTGAACGTGTTCATTCTTCTTATTTTTGAGAACTAGCATTTCTTTCTGCCCTCCTTCTTAGGCATGTAGTACCATTTAAGGCAATGGTTCTATAAATTAAGGCTTTTCCCATCATATCCTACAGATGTGGATGATAGTGCTCTAGATCACTGGTAATGCAGGTTCATATACCTTCCCATCCTCGTGATAAAGGAAGATGTTGCGAGTCTTGTTATCTTTAAGGTAGGTGATCTGCAGGCCGTTGGGGTTCCCTGTCTTTTCAGGCTGGAACACGGCATTGATAGTGTCAATTTTAACAACTACTTTGGGTTCTTTTGCCTGAGGAGAAAATGCATTTTATTATTATTTATAAATAATAATATGATATATAGGCTGAGTTCCTTAATTGAGCAGGCAGAGAATGCACTCTGATCATACAGTTTTGTGTTTTCCCCTCAACTGTCAAGCCAGGGAGTGGCCACCATCACTGCTACTTAGCATGGGGAAGGGGAGGGAAGGGGGAGGCAATGAAGAAGCAGCTGGTCTCAGCTCTGAGGCGCAAAGAATGAGGATGTGCTCACGATGGACTGTACTATCTTTTTCCTTCCCCTGGGAGCCCAGAGCAGCCACATCTTCATTAAGTAAATGGCCTTTCTATCCACTTCACCAGAAAGCAGTGGCAGCAGTGGTTTCTTCCAAGGTTTGACAGCTGCCAGAGTGGATAAGATTTGGACAGAGAGCAAAGGGCTAGAGAATATCTCCTTGCACCCTATCTGAAAAGAGACATGCATAAGCCACATTTACACATATGTACATAGAGACATACATGCACATAAGTCACACTTCTACATGTATATGTCCCTAATAGGATAGTGCTCATAGAATGTTAAAGAATTTTATAACTACACACATATACACACACTGACCACAGACCACAGTGAACTTACATTTTAAATGTTGAACATACATAGGATGACTGTAAACAGATAAAGTAAGCTGAAGACAAAGCCTGGAAAGCTTATCTTTGGACTATGATTCTCAGAAATGCTCTCGTGCCACCATAAGCCAATGGCAGGACTTTTTAAAGGGGGGAGGGAATTGGACCATATGTCAATTTGTCTTGAGCTTCACACATGAAGGGAGCCTCATGGATGGGCAGGACCACATCAGCACTGGTATTGCCGCTTTGTTGGTAACTCGTTTCTTTCAGAATCCTGCAATTCTGAAAGAAACATAATGGCGGCGGGGAGGGTGGAATCACAAAGCAAACTCTACAGGTAGCAGTGTCGTTTTGTCATGACAGCATGAGTAAGATGGTTACAGCCACAGGCAGTGCTAGGAATAGCACTCTGCCACAAACGTACCCATTATATCCTTCCTTTTTTTCCTCTAAGGAACTTCAGGCAGTTTACACAATAGTCTTCTTTCTCTCCATTTCATTGTCACACCAACTCCATGAGGAAGCTTTGGCTGAAAGCCAGTGGCTGATGGAACATTGTCCAGTGAGCTTCATGGCTGAGCAAGGACCAGAATCTGGATTTCCCAAGTTCTGGTCCATCATTCTAATCACAATATCACATTGGCCCTAGAGAAGGGGCCTCAAATTCTGCCCCAGGCCTCATGGTATCTTAAAAGGACCCCAGCCAGTAGTTATACTGGCTACAGATTCTAGGAACTATAGTCCAAAAATAACTTTTCGAAGAGCCAGTATAACATTTGTCTCCAAAGCTGTTTTTGCAGCTCTCAATTCCTCCAAATGCCCAGACCAATATTTTTCTGAAACCTTCCTCCCACCACAAGGTGAATTCCCTCTCTTGGAATCAATCAATCAATCAATCAATCAATCAATCAATCAATCAATCAATCAGTTCATATCCCATCTTCTCACCAAGACTGGGAATTCAGGCAACTCTTTTAGGATGATGTTACATTTCTTTAAAAATGTTGCAGGGCCCAGCTGCAATGTTCAAAATCAAACAGTATCAGTTTTTCAAAACCAGAAGTCAACTTATGGCCATTCCTTTTTTAAAATTGCCATTTTTGCTAGTGTCTGTGTGTTCCCTGGAGGGTCCCAGCGGCTGAAAATTAGCTCTCTAAATCACCACAGTTGCCCATGCTTACTTTTAGTGTAGTACAGACAATGTTCTGAAACATCTGTCTGACTTGAGGAAGAATTGCACACTCTGGCCAGGGATGCACTCAAAAATTTTGTTGAAAGTGATTGGTTAGTCTTTTTAGTGCTACATGACTCCCTGGTGTTTTCATTGTAGACAGGTGAACATGGCTAACCCACTGGATAGTGGCCCAAGTAGATTATTACTCACATCCTGCTTGGTGAAATACTTGAGACATCCTTCCCTCTCCGACAAGAGAAACCTCCGTGGCAGATACTGCCCGTTATCTCGGCCTCGTTTCCACAGGATTCCTTCCTTCACTCCTAAGAGAAGAAATACAAGCTAGAGAGTGTATTCAGTGGCCACAGAAGGGGCATTAGATAACCAGAAGCTACCTTAAACTGAGTCAGGCTATATCGTCTATGCTAGGGATATGCAACGTGTTGCCCTCCAAAGAAATTAGCCAGGAATACCTGGATGTAGTGGTTTGAGCATTGGCCTAGGACACTGGGAGAGATGGGTTCAAATCCCTGCTCAGACATAGAAATCCCCTGGGTGACCTTGGGCAAGTCACACTGTCTCAGCCTCAGAGGATGGCAAAAAGCAAAGGCAAAGGCAAATCTCCTCTGAACAAATTCTGCCAAGAAAACCCCGTGATAGGTTCACCTTAAGTCACCTTAAATGACTTGAAGGCGCGTCACAACGAAGCTTGACTTGCATTGCTTTCTTCTGCCAGCATTCATTTGTCTCTTATAGCTGTACAACAACAGGAGGAATTCAACTGGCACTGTTGATGAAGGCATCATTTGTTGGGATTTCTGTTTCATACCTTCCAACAGTACTGGTCTGGCAGAGACAGACCCAGTTAACCCACTGCTGTTCCACTTTCTCAGCTGTTTTCAGAATGTCTCGGTTTCTCCTTCTCCCTTCCACTTTTCTCCTTTTCCCTTGCTTATTGCAGTTGCTGCAGACTGAATCCAAAGTGCAAAAGTAGTTCATATACAATTAACTCAGCAGGGAGGAGAGGAGAGCAAAGGATGGAGTCTTGCCCTTCTCAGTTGGCTCATTTGAATTTTTAATTTTTATCAGCTTTTCTAAACTTAGCATATAAATTCAAAAGTTTTCTACTTAAAATAATAATTTAGTGTATTCTTCCTCATTAATAATATTTGCTTTCTTGTTGCCCTTTCGATCACACTCTGATCTTGCTTGGCCACATATGTCCCAGTGTTCATCTGTGAAACATTGGAGTGTATGTATCTGCCACCCCTCTTTTGAAGGCGTGTGACCTTCACCAGAAGAAACACTCTTAGCACTTAGTTCCAAGGTGTGATATGAAATTTGGTCTACCTATGCCCATTGCAAACATGTTCCCCCACAAAACTGCTGTGTCTCACTCGGTTCACTCTACAACTTCACACCTTCCAATAGGCATGGACCACAAACACTGAGCTAGAGGTGTTTCTGGCACATTCTGCAAGCTCTCAGGAGCAAAGCATTTCCTCCTGTGGGCAGAAATAAAATGACATCCTATACCACTGATATCTGTGCCATAAGCCTCCCCATTTAAGAGAGAAGATGCTTCTGCAAAATGCTTCATCTGCCCTCTCAGAGTTAGGGTGTATTCACACTGTACAATTAAAGCAGTATGACAACACTTTAGCTGCCATGGCTCCATCCCAGGGAGTGCTGATGTCTGTCATTTGATGAGGTACGTGGAATTCTCTGATAGAGAGCTCTAGTCCTTTGCTCTCAATCTTTGGCCCTCCATATGTTTTGGACTTCCAGTTCTGTCCTATTGACCATGTTGGCTGAGGGTTCTGAAGTACAAAACACATACGAATGGTTGAGAGCACTGCTCTAGGCCACTCCCTTGAACTACAGCAGTAGAGCTCTTCAGCAGAGAATCCAAAGTGTCTCACCAAGACTACAACCCACAGGATTCTACTGGATGATGCAGTGCTATTCAATTTGCTATAACAGTGTCCTGTGGGTCACCCTTAACTGGTTAGCTTCTCACGGGTGCTTGCTGCCCAGGTCACCACAATAAGAATGGTCACATCAGCAGTATCCTGTGAGTTAAAAATGTACATTCTAGAACACAGGTGGATGAAGTGTGAGGTGCAAAATTTTGCTTGACTGCAGTTCCCATGTTCCCTAGCTAGCACCGCCAATGGTGAGGAATGCTAGGAGTTGCAATCCAACAACACCTGGAGGACCTCCCTTTCCTGACTCCTTCTCTAGAACCTGAAAGGGCTCCTGTACACAGCCAGCCTTAAGCAGAGAACGGCGACTGCCTTAGACAAGAAATTTTGTGTGCAGAGGAAACAGCACTTAGCTGTCTCTCCTATTCCCCTAGTAGTTCTCCTTGTCAGAGAACAGAGCCATATTTATTACTTATTTTATTTATTGTATTTATATGCCCCTTTTTCTCCCAAAGTGGAACCCAAGGTAGCTTCAAAAAAAAAATCTTAAAAACATTCAAAACAATTAAAAACATTAAAAACATATACAATTATAAAGCTTACATTTTAAAAAAATGCTTAATAAATAAATAATGCCACATATGCCACAAAGCCTGTCCAAGCTCCCTGAAATTAGCCTGTTGCCCCATGTATGATGAAAGAGACTATCCCATTGCTATCTGGAACAGAGTGTGCGCACCATCTTGTTCTTTACCTCAAAAAGCCACATATCTGGGGTGAGCCAAGCTCCCATAGCTAGCGTGGTGAACTATGAACCTTTCACATTTCAAGATTCCAAGGGCATGAGGAATAGAAAGCATATTCTTAACAGAGCTTACCTGTGTTGTCTTTGAGATATAGAACTCTCTGGATCTAAAGAAATATCTATCAGTGTTGTGTTTAGTGTTTCTGTTCAAAAGCAGCAAAGAACAGGTATATGGTTTAAATGACCTGAGACCATAGTACCTGAAGGATTGCCTTCTTTTGTATACCAAAGAGAAATGTGTGATCCTCCAGATGTTGTTGGACTGCAATGCTCATCAGTCCTGGTCAACACAGCTTACATCATGGAAAAATTATTTTTGTGCTCCAACTCTCAAATTCCCCAACCAGTAGGCTGGAGGATTCTGGTAATCTGTAGTCCAAAAATTCTGTAGTCAAAAAAAAAAAAAATGCTTGCACAGTCAGTAATGAAGGATGATGAGAAACACAGCCCAGCAACATTTGGAGTGTTATGCATTGCCCATCTGTTCTACAAGAAAGTGAACATCTTTAAGAGGCATTTCTCTCTTTCTCTTGGTCCTGCTAATACTTGAAGGGCGCTCACTGGAAACACAGCAAAGGATTTTGTGTGTGGTTGTACCTATGATTTAAAACTCATTCCTTAGAAGCTGGTCTGTTGTCCGCAAGCAAAGATTCCCCATTTTCTGCTGAGATCACTGTCTGTCAGCTTCTGCATTTTATTGATGGTTGCTTTTTTTTCTAGCTTTGCTGTTTCACCTGTTCAATTTTTATTATTGATATATGATGCTTTTTGTCTTTTTATATTATATTTTTTTGTTGTGTACCTTCATGTTGTTTCTGAGTCATGATGAACCTAAGGCAAACCTACCCCAGGGTTTTCTTTGCAAGATTTCTTTGCAAGATCTGTTGAGAGGAGTCTTGCCATTGCTTACCTCTGAGGTTAAGAATGTATGACTTGTCCAACATCATCCTTACATGGCCAAGCAAGGAATTGATCGTGGTATCCCAGAATCCTAGTCCAACACTCACATCACTACATAATGCTCTCTCTCTCTATTTTGTTAGATATTTTGAATATCAAGCACAGAAATGGGGTAGAAATTCCATAAATAAATCCATTTTTCTAAAATAAAACCAGTTAAGATTGGAACTACAACTTATGGCACCCAAGTATAGAGTTATCCTGCTGAGCAAGGGACAAAAATGTTTATCTGCACTGTAATGTTACATTCTATAGCCCTTCTCTTCTGTCAGCAGTAGGCAATAATATATAAAAATGCCATAGAAATGTCAAACAATACAATATAACATAAGAAAAGGAAAGAGTGCTTACAAGATCTGAAGGAAGAAGAACTCAAAAACTTAGTACTATTTTGGCTGTAAGTTTCTTATCTCTTGCAATCTGTAGTTCTATCCATAATAGAAGTGGTTTTATAGAAACCTAATACTGTTGTTTGCAACTCCACCTCTGAAAAACTAAAACTGTATGAGACAGGATACTATTCTAGTGTTAACAATCTGTTTGTCAATTCTAACTCTGGGTATAATGATCAAAATAATACAAAGGCCAGAATCTTATAAAGTATTTCTGTTAATAGAACTGTTTACTTCAGCAGAACTGGGTAGAAGGCAATCCTTCCCTGAAGCCTCCTTTCCCACCAAGATCCCTTAAAATCTGTTCCTGCTGGCTTGGAAACCCTCTTGATCGGGATTTCAGGTGATGCAGAGGCCTTCCGGCTACTGAAATGATAAGAGAATCTCAACCTGTTGGATTTTCTCCTCTGATACAAGTGAAGTAGTTCCAAATTCTGGACCATTGACCTAAATGACATGAAACCTTTAGGAAAAGGGGGAAAATTCGAGTAATTGTTGAGTGTTAACCTGAAACAGGATTAGGGTCAATGTTTTAAGCCCCCCCGCCTTTTTTTTTTGGTCTCAGTGATGCAGCAGATTGGTCCAGAATTTAGAACTACTTCACCTGTACCAGGAGGAGAAATCCCATGAGGTTCATATTCTCCCATCACTTCAATAGTCTGATTGGGAAAAGCTTCACCTGCTCAAATTTGTCTTTCTAATCAACTTCTGTCTGAGCTTCTGCAGCTAACAGCCACTGATGGTAATAGCCAAACTTCTATGAATTGTGCTGAAGTTGCTGTGGTACATGAACATTATGACTAAGGCCATTTCCACACTAGACTGTTATAGTGCTATTATTCCACTTTCAACATGCTATGGAATCCTGGGGTTTGCAATTTAGCGAGGGGCCTAAGTCCCGGGGCTTCTAAAAAACTGTTTGGAAGACAAGAGCAGGAAGAAAGGATAGATTCCACTACAGAATCATTACCATTAGAAGACAACGGCTGTTTTCCTGGCTTCATGAATTCTTTCCGTTCATATTTGGCTCGTATCCACTGCTCTCTCAGGACTCTGCAAGATACCACAACAACGATTTATAGTTAACAGGCCACAGAAATCCAGTATTTCCCACCCTGCTCCCCTTACTCCTAACCCAGATGGAGAGATGGCACTTACAGACAGTCAGCGTGGACTGGGTGGTAATAGTAAGATGGAACATGGGCCTCATATTTTGCTTTAGCCTTTGCGTTCCCATGCTGCACCAAAAACTGTAAAATTGGAAGATACTTGCGTTAACATTCCCTTTCATACAGGAGATCTCTCTGGGATAGGCCTACTCAAAGCTTGGAAACACTACTTTTTTGGAGTATACTTCTCAAAATCTGCCATCCAGCATAGCCATGATTATGCTGACTGAGAATTCTGGGTGTTGTGGTCCATATAAAGTAACTTCTGCTCTGGCTCTGATCCCGCCCTTATTTCCTACCTCTGACATCTATGAAATTCTTGCTACCCACAGACTCTGAACAGTCTTCATTATAAAATCACGGAACTGGAAGGGACCCCCAAGGATACTTAGTCTGATCCCCTGGTATGCAAAAATACACAGCTAAAGCACTCCTGAGAGATGGCCATTTGACTTCTGTTTAAAGACTTCCAATGAAGGAAGTCCATTACTCTTTGAATCAGTCCATTCCACTGATGAACAGCCCTCACTGTCAGGAAGTTCTCTTGAAATCTCTCTCCCTCTCTCTTTTTTCTAATTTCAAGCCATTGGTTCATGTCTTAGGCCATTTCCGCACTGCACTGCTGTAGTGCTATTATTCCTCTTTCAACATCCTGTGGAATCCTGGGATTTGCAGTTTAGGGAGGGGCATTTAGAATTCTCAGCCAGAGAGCTCTTTGGCTTCAGTAAACTACAAACTCCAGAATTCCATAACAGTGTAGGGCGGAAATGGCCTTAGTCTTGGGAGCAACAGAAAACAAGGTTCTCTATGTGAAGAATTAACTCCCGATTCAACATTAGATTAAATTGTCAATTTTTCGTTGCATCATATTCTGGAAGCCCAAAATACCATTTTGCTGAGAGCCATTTTAAATCAGGGCTATGCATCATGTGGTCCCCTCAGATGTTATTGGATTACAGATTCCATGATTCCCCTGAGCACTGGCTTTGCTGGCTCGAGCTATCAGGAGGTCACAGTCCAGCAACATCTGGTGTGCCACACACTGAGAGCCCTGCTTTACACCAAACAGAAGCCTTACTCTCTCATGCCCCTGAATGCAATTCCAATTTCACAAAGTGGGCAAGGAGAGGAATGCACTTCTTGGCTTCAGCCCAACTGGAGCATTGAAGATGTTCAGTCTAAATAGCACAAGACGCATACATGAGTGCAGCAGATGCCCTGCTGAAGAAAGTCAGTTCCATTATGCACAACAGAGCTAGTTTTTAAAAAAGTACACTGTTAAAGTACCATTCCCAGAATCTCCCCAGTCAGCATGGCCCCTGGCCTTGCTGGCTGAGGGATCTGAGAGTTGTACTCCATACGAACAACTTTTTCAAGGTCTGTTGTAGAAGGGTGTAAAGATGGGCTATCAGAATTACCATGGCATCTGTGATATCGTCCCCTCTCATACTGAAAAATGTATAAGGGGGCAAATGAGCCAATATGGTTACTGTAAAACCTGAATTTGGCCAGGAGCAACCTATCACATTTCAGTATGCAAATCTACTGTTGCAAGTGTATTCTTTTATATTTTGAATCTGTAGGTGTTTTATTGTTTATATGGCACTTTAGACAGTGCTATATAAACAATTCTGTATAAAGAGGGCAGGTACATCCCTGCCAGGGTATACTTAAAATATCCCAGGTGTATATCTAAGTTGTACCTCCCAGAGTTTCCCTGCAGCAAAACTTTACCAGGTGCTCCACAGCACAATTCACACTACATAGCATGGCAACATCCTATGAAATCTTGGGATTTATACTTTGGTGAGGCACTAGAGTTCTCTGGCTGAGAATTCTAAACACCCCTCCCTAACTGTAAATCTCACAGTTCCATAGAATGTTGGCATGGCAGTTAAAATGGAATCATAGCACTATAAATGTGTAGTACAAAAGGGCCTATGGTCCGGATTTGGCTTCCACAAAGCTCTTGGGAGTGGAGAAACTACACCTAGAATAACTCTCTCCTCCATGGAACTCTTAGCCTTCTCAGAATCCTGACACTGCAACCCTTCATTGAACATCTGGGCCCAGAAATATATATGTTTATATCTGGCTCCTCTTGCTGAAAGTTTTACCAGTATCCTCCCTTCATGACACCAATGAGTGCAGAGAATTGTGAACTATCTTGGTTAAAAGAACAAAATAAGCACACCTTTCAAGATGGCAAGCCTCCACATAACTGAACTACAGGACAGCTTCCAATCTGGCTAGAGTTTGCCTCTGTGAAGTATTTAGGAGAATGGTTAATCTAGACCTGCTCAAAATAAAAGAACATAAAAGAGAGGGAGGGCTGGCCATATTGCTAGTGAAAGCAAAAAACTATGGGTCATCAGGTTCATTTATTTATTATAGATTCTTATATCCAGCCTTCTTATTTGAAGTACCCAAGGAGGTGAACAAAAATAAATGTTAAAATACAATATAAACAAGACAAAGGACAGTTTCTGCTCCTGCTGCTGTACTACTCTTTGCTACAAAATAAAGAGTCAGAGAGCAGAGCCTGGATAAGTTGCTTTGTTGACTGTAGCTCCCAGAGTGCCCCAGGAGGTACAGCTTGGGGATTCTGGGAATTATAGACCTAGAAGTAACTTTACCAAGCTCAGACAAGGAGCATGGCAAATTGAATGACGGTAAAAAGAGATGCCCCAAATGCCCCCATAGAGCATTCTACCCATTCTTTCCTGTCCCAGAAAAGGAACAGTCGGGAGCTTACTGGTGTGGTCCTACATGGCACATTCTGAATCAAAGAAGGAGTCTGGAAATATCATGATGATCCTCACTTACTTCCACAATTCAGATATGGAGGAAGATCAGTCACTTCATACTCTGTGTTCTAGCGATGAAAAGACCCGAAGAGCTTTTGTTTTGCTTCAGGGTCTTTGCCAATGCCATTCGGTGAGACAAGATTTGCTACATTAACAGCACCAAAAAAAGTTTCCACGTTCAGATATTTTCTTTCTAGATTAATTTGGGCACCAATAGCAAATGGATCACATGGATGCAAAGCCTGCCAATGTTAGGATGCTAACTCACTGTTTGGCCTTATGATAAACATGCAGTTTCTTCCGCTACAATGCACACTACAATCCAGATTAGGGTCGGGTGGGGGAAATTATTGTGGTTGCCTGAATCATACTCTAACTTTCCCAACCCACAGTTACAATGTAACCCGTGTCACTATGCAATTGGGCTTCTGAGAGGCCTCGAACACCCACTCCTTTCCTGACTCTGCAGCATTAAGGTTATTCAGACCCCATTCCTCTGCCCAAATATCCAGCCTTAGGTCTTTCTAGCTTAGTGCTACCTCTTCTGCCACCCTCTGCACTCCTACTGTTAATGAGAGAGAGAGAAAAAAAGAAGGGGAGAGATACACATACCCCCAAAGTTGGTTCAAGAAATTTTGTTGCCTTTGGCAAAAAACAAGATGGTATCTCCTGCCTTTCTGAGCACAAAAGCTGATTAGATTGGCAGTTGAGCTTTTATTTAACACAGGCAATGAAACACTAGCCTTCATCCTATCTCAAAGCAGGTCTAGTGAGGAGATGCCAGGCAGGCTGTAAGGTACACAGCTGTCTCTTACAGTGTCTCCCGCAATATCTCCAAGTGTCTGTCATTGTGCCTAATAGTATGGCTAGCTCTGCATCTCCTGTATAAACCTCAGAGCAAGACTCACCTCTATCTGGCCTTCCTCCCAGCAGTCCATCCTTATTGACTTAACTTTGCTGATGCTAGGGATCTTGCGATGAATCCCTGCACAGTCTAAGCAGAGGAAGATACCCAGAGTATAGGAGGCCCAGTCAGGATCTGAGTGAAATAAAAGCAGCGTTGTGTCAAAACACAGAGATATGTGAATGTTTGTGAAGGGTTCCCATGTGTCTTAATGTACTTTCTGGCCAAAATGGTAATCATTAAAGATTTGGGTGCCAATTAATTCTTACCATCTTTGCTTATTACCAGAGGTTTGAAAAGTTGCTTTTTTCACTACAACTCCCTCAGCTTCCGCAGCTGTCTTTCATAAAAGTAACTTTCCAACCTCTGCTTATTATTTACATTCGATTATTGCTTTGATGTCTTGGTTGAGATTAGTGCTAGCAAGGATACAGAGAGGATTAAAACCTCAGGGACAATAGTACAATTACAGCAGCTAATGCAATTATCATCCCAAGGCATGACTCTTCACACTTGACTTTTCCTAGTTTGCAAGCAACATTCAGACTGTAAGTTGGGGTAACAAGGTGTACCATGTAAGGGGATTTCTATTCTTGCTCTTACTCTCAAAGATGCACATTGCACAAGGAATCTGTGATTCAATCATCTCTTCCATTCATCACTTCAGCAACCAACAATCCACGGAGTTTACTCCTCCGCAAACATGCAATGCCCTGAAGCTTTAGGCAGCTGCCAGGGACTCTGAATTTGACTGGAGAACCAGTACTCTAATCCTTCCTGTCTGCATTGTCCTTTTAAAAGTCTTTAAGTATATAATCTTTCTCTCCCCACCTTTCTCATTTTCCCATCAAAGGCCTGTACCCTATGATACAGGACCATAAGAAGCTGCCTTCTACTGAATCAAACTGTTGATCCACCTCTCCCAATGCTGTCAATTCTGAAAATAGTTCTCCAGCATTTCAAGGCAAGATTGTTTCCCTACCTCTACCTAAAGATCTCTGGTATACCCTGGTAGTTCCTCCTCCAAGCATTCACCAAGCCAAAACTTGCTTGACTTCCAAAATCAAATAAGAATTAATAGCAGCACTAGGAACAATAATCAGGAAAATGCCAAGGAGGAAAATAACCAGCCCTTTTCGTGATGTGTTTGCTCTAAATCACCACCACCCCTGGTGCTTACTGCACAACTGCTTTAAAGTAAAAAGATTTGAAAGAATCAAGTTCTAGATCTCTAGTGTAAGGGTCCCAAACAGCAGAAGGCATGAAGACAGACGTTATCCAGTTACATCTGCTTTAGGCTATTTCTAGCAGGAGGGCTCTTGGTGCAACAAGTCAAAAGACATTGTGCACCAATTCCATTTTTTCTTCCTTAATCTCTCTTAAAGGAAACAAACTAGGTGGAAAAAGTGCTAGGAAAAGAAAAGAAGGTTGCAAGTAGAAATGGACATTGTTTATAGACACAGATAGAATAACATTTTATGTATGAGGCAACAGGGCTGCACAATAAAAGCACCTTAGAATATTGCAGGATTTGCCTCAGGTTTTACAGGGCTTATGTGGCAGAGGTGCATCCTGACATCTTACCACAAGGGTGGAAATCATGATATTTTTGGATTGCAAGTCCCAGCCTAATCAGCATAGCCAATGATAAAAAATGCTGGGAGATGTAGCTCAACATCTGGATAGCCATATAACTAAGATCTGGAGGGCCCCACCCTGCAAGGTGAGAGCCTTTGTACCTGAATCACAAGTCTTTTTTTCAGACCTGTCTTGCGTTGAAGCAGGAAAATAAAAGGGATTTGGGGCTAGCAAAGTGGAATGTGAGCTAGTTTTGTAGGGACAGATGAAGCTTTTTTTTCTGAATGATTCTGTGCCATGACCAGGATTCTGATTGTCCACATGACCAGCAGAAACCAGTTACATTTTGCAAATAAATATATGCCACTTTGCAGACTTAATAGAAGATTACAGAACTGTTCCCAACACTCCATGGATAAGTTTTAAATCACAGAAGAAGCAGTGTTTTCACTGAAACACAGCACCAAAACAGATCTCAACATGGGGAAAATAGATCCACAAATCTCAGCCTTCTTGCTCCAGTAGCCATTGCTATTAATTCCTGTTTCCCTCCCCAAATTTCTTCGTAAGTATTAGCATTCCTTTCTCTCCTTCTGGTATCATCCTCAAAAGCTGCTGCCAATCACCCCCACCAGACCCTGACCACCCATCCCTGCCTCATTTCTCCGCATCCCTAACAGAGCTATCATTTACCAGTTTTTTCGCAGTCTGCACACAAAGTGTTTTCTTCTCTCCTCCAGACCTCCTGTAGGGCTTTCACATTCCTGTCAGTGTTCCCAGCCATTTTCTTTTCCCAGCTGCTTTGGAGCCCTCCAGGCAGAGCAAAAGTTGCTTCCTCTGTACCTGTGGACACACCTCTACGTTGCAGAGGAGATAGAAAGGATCCTTTCCTCCTTTTGAAAGAAAAAGAGATAACTGCAGGGAGAATGAAATCCCAGCCCCTCTCAAATGAAAGGTAGAAGACAGTTAGGCAAGACAAAGCGAGCTCAAGCTGAGGTGATTTTCAGCCCAAGCAGCAATAGTGGTTACAGCGAAGAAGGACACCGAGACTGTGGTGGTGACTGTAAAGGGAAGTACAGCTATTAACCACCGAACCGGTTTTTCCACTTCTCACATAGGGCAAATGGACAACCTACAGGAAAAGGAACACGCGTAGCGGCAAAGCACGAACTGATAAAATGCAACACATCCCACCTAGTTCCATTGTGAACAACATTGTGTGTTGCTAGGTCTCCCTGCCTGATAATGAATCTCAGAGAGCTCGTAATAAAACCATATGCAACGATAAACATTGCAATGAGCTGGCACTTTATGGAGGTGGCATGGTTTGTATTTTGGTATTTAAAGAGCAAAACAAGAGGGAAAGGTAGATGGAGAGCCTATTTTTTTTTAGCAAAATCTAAAGTTATGGAGGTTTAATTACTCTGGATCCCACTGTTGTATAAACGGATTGCATAATGGGCACTGAGGCCTTGAGTACACCCCTTGCACAATGGTCAGATAGCTTTGTGTCCACCAAGTCAAAGAGGACTGCATGTGTGTTTGTAGAAAGACGATTCTGCAATAGGGGCTCCACTTCTACAACCTCTAGGAAATACCACAGCTATTTTTACACTAATGTAGTATCCCAGACCAAGTTACTGTCCCTAGTATACAATTTGACCAAGAACCAAGAGAAGTTACTGGCAAAATCTAGAAATTCGTGAAGATCATTCAGCTACCACCATGGCCATTTTCGCACTGGTCTGTTATAGTGCTATTATTCCACTTTCAACATCCTCTGGAATCCCGGGCCCCTCCCAAAACTGCAAAGCTCAAGATTCCAGAGGATGTTGAAAGTGGAATAATAGCACTATAACAGTCCAGTGCAAAAATGGCCCATGAATATGGTATGGCATGGAGGCTTTGGAAGTCATAGCCTCCGATTGTCCCACTTTGATAGGGACAGATTCAATTAATCCTCTGTCATCCAGCATAGTGTAGTGGTTGGACTACAACCTGGAGACTAGGGTTCAGTTCCCTGCTTGGCCATGGAAGTCCAGTGGGTGACTTTGGGTGTGCCACACACACACACACACACACACACACAGCCCCAGAAAATCCCATAATAGGTTCGACTTTGGGTTGCCATAATTTGGAAATGACTTGAGAACACAGAACAACACCATACTTTTTAACTGCTTTTAAAAATGTCACAGTTTCTCTGTCCTCCTCCTCCTTTCTCTCAGCTTACTTCATCTGCTGCAAACTGAGTTCAAAATGCAAAAGCAGTTTGCACGTAATTAACTCAACAGGGAGGAGAGAAAGGGACAGAATCTTGCCGTTCTTGATAAGCACAGGCAAAAGCAAGATGCTACAGCTCTCCTAGGTTGTGTGTTCTTCCTCGTTAATAACTTTTGCCATTTTGGCCACACTCTGGTGTAGCTTGGCCCCACCTGTCCCTCCTTTCATCTGTGAAATGCTAGAGAGAATGAGAAGGAGGGGAAGGATGCACAATCCAATGTGTAGCCGTAGGGTCAGGCAGCAATACCATTATACCAGAGGTGGAAATTATGCCCATTGTGGGCCACATAACAGTTCACCAATGCCATTGTTGCACCCCTTGGAGTCCACCAATCTCACATCAGTTAAAACAAATCCCCTGGGGAAAATGGAGTATCAGAGATGTCTCCAAGAGGTGCAATTCTCCAATAAAAACAGCCCCTGCACTTGGTTTTAGCCCCAGACCACGTCTCCTGGAGGGTTGAAATGGGCCAAGGGCAGCACCCAGACCCTCCATACTTGGCCATCCTTGTATTAAACAGTGAAGCAGCTGCCTCAGGCAGTAGGTTTTAAAAGCTGCCACAAAAGCTGGGAAGATATAGCAGCGTACACCAGTCTACCTGTCCTACATCCTTCAGCTTTCATGTTATCCTAGAGTGCAGTGAAAAGTGCTATCGCATCAACAGGATGAAAGTAAAATTAAAGTGCTAGATTTGTAAGCATTTGTACCTAGAAAGAAGAGGGGTCAGATTCTGTCTATTACCTCAGAAAAATATCTTGATCCAGACTTGCATATCAGAGCATTGTAGGCCATGTGAATCAATGACCTGAGTCAATGACTATTTCTCACCTGTCCTTCTGGCAGAGTAGAATTATGATGGAATCAGTACTTGGGCATGAGCAGACTTCATGCTTGTAGTTTCAACTTTGCATTTGTACTAGAACCCCAAGATCCCTCAATGGGAGCCACATGTATAGCAGTGACCCGAAACTCTTTTTGCTTTGAGACAGAAAAGCAAGTACACCCCACTCTCACCCCAGATCAAGATGCGTATGTATTTAGACCCAGATGCAAAGTAGCAATTCAGAAGCTGGACCTCACTACTCTCTGTACCTCCTTTGCCTTGCAGTGGGATGATTTCACGTATACATACAGATCTACACCCAGTGAAGGGATTCTGAAGGCCTAATCCAGGGGTATATATGTGGAGGAAGACTTGTTGTTGCTTTTGTTCAATTACTGTAGATCTTTACTATCCCAAATAATTCAGCAATCCCAGTTAACCTTCCGTCTACCTTTAAACAGCTGCCTTGTTGTTATTTATACTTCCAGTTTAGTTCAACAGACTTAAACCGATTGTGTGCAAAGTTGCAGTGTAGATGTACTTTTACAGAGCTGGATCATTGAACACAGTACAAACTACATCTGAATGCCGTTAATATGGGACACAAAATCAAAGTGTAAACTTTAGAACTGAAACTGTATTTTTGCCATTCATTGTGCACCTCTGAATGACGAATGTTGAAAATGAAGGAAACAATTTTAATACTGTAGTTCAACGCATGCAACCTTGTTAAGTTCAGCAACACTTCAGAATAAACATATAAGATCAGGCTGCAAATGTGTACTTTAATGACATAAGAGCCAGTGACTGTAACCACTACATCACACAAAAGCTGGCATCCTCTTAAGGTGTGCAACACACGCAGAGTGATTTTTGTTTTTTCTTACAATCCAGTTTTATCCAGCTGACAATGGCCTAAGCAGAGTTGCACTTTTGGGACTGTTGTATGAGCAGCAGTGTATTGCCTCTGTGCACTGCAGTTTCACAATGAGTTGTCAGCCATGCACACTGGCCATTGATCCACATAAATTACACAGTCCCAGTACTGAATACCACCATGGTGCAATGTAACTCTTCCAGCAGATATTTATGATACACTGATGTAGCATCTTAGCCAATGGCTTGTTATGTAGCCATGTAACACCATCAGAGTGCTAGACTAGAACTCATAAGATCAGAGTTCAGATCTACACTGAGCCATAAAACTGGCCTTGAGCCAACCATTCACAGTTTCTCTCTCCCTGTCCTATCTAACTGGCCCGTTGGAGGGATAAAACAGGAGGAGCCTCATGCACCATGTCTAAGTACGTCAATAAAAATACAACCCGAAGACGAGTTAAATTGACATCATCCTCGATATATTACGACATCAAGGTTGGTCTTAAAGCTACTGCCTGCAGGTTTTGAAATTTGTTTCCACACTCTGCAGAGAACAGGCACAAAGCAATACTTGACACGTTGAGGTCCTGAACACTTTTAGCGACTGTATTAATTCCGGCATTTCCGCACTAGACTGTTACAGTGCTCTTATTCCACTTTCAGCATCCTGTGGAATTCTGGGGTTTGTAGTTCCCTGAGGCTAAGGAGCTCTCTGGCTGAGAATTCTAAGTGCCCCTCCCTAAACTGCAGGTCCCAGGATTCCATAGGATGTTGAAAGTGGAATAATAGCACTAGAACAGTGTAGTGTGGAAACGCTCAAAGGTGGACTTGTAATAAACTTTTTGGCCATGTCCACACTAGACTGTTCCAGTGCTATTATTGCACGCTCAACATCCTATGGAATCCTGGGGTTTGCAGGGACAGACCCCAGGATTCCATAGGATGTTGAAAGTGAATAATAGCACTATAACAGTCTAGTGCAGACATGGGCCACTTCCGCACTAGACTGTTACAGTGCTATTATTCCACTTTCAACATCCTATGGAATCCTGGGGTTTGCAGTTTAGGGAGGGGCCTGAAAGGCCCCTCCCTAAACTGCAAACCCCAGGATTCCATAGGATGTTGAAAGTGGAATAATAGCACTATAACGGTCCAATGCAGACACGGCCTTAGTGTCTCCCTTCCTGTGGAGAAATGCCACCCCCTGGGCGACAGGGGGCGGTGTTCAAGGGAGGGAGGACCCGGCCGAAGCAACGAGGCGGAAGAGGCGGCGCCAGGCGGCGGCGTCCGGCCGGCGGAGCGGCGTGTTTTCCAGGCGGGGGGAGTCCCAGCATGGGCCGCAAGAAGAAGAAGCGGGAGGGCTCCGCCGCGCTCCGGAGGACTGTGACGTTCGACGAGGAGAGCCGACGGTGAGTGAGGGGAAGCAGCGGCGGGGTCCAGGTGGCCGCATGGAGCTTCCTCTCGTGGCGCTTCCCACGGGGAGACGCACGGAGATTTTTCATTGGGAGGGGGCCGGGGGCTGGGGTGAAGGTCAGAGTCGCCAGAGGCAGCGCTCCGTGCCCCCCCCGCCTTTTACGAGGCTGTGGCTCACACGCGCGGAAGGCGATGGCGGTTCTGAAGGGGTAGATCGGATTGTACCACTACTGAGGGACGCCGGGGGGGGGGAGTGGGGTAGAGTACAGCCTTTTCGAAAAATGTTCTGTGTTCAAAACTCCCTTCCTTTCCTCAAAAATCAGTAAAGCAGGTGAACTGGAATTTCTCATCAGATGTCAGGATCAGCATGGGAGGGGGATTTTCTAGGACGCACACCTCTGTCAGGAGGCTTTCTGCCAGTTGTTGGCTAGTTCTGTCCCTGTGGGGCCCCCCCCCCCACTTATCTGCTGTTTGGGACAAGAATGAGGAGAATGAAAAGCATCCTTTCTACTCACCCTGGTGTCTTTTTCTAGCCAGTTGTACCCATAGGGTTCTGAGGAATTGCAGAGTTTGTTACTCAGCTGGTCTGAAGGATTGTGGGAGTTGTAGTTTTTTAAAAATGTAGGTTTTCTGACTGAGCGCAAGGATATGTATGGGCTCCGGTGGCCCATTCAGTTTGAGATCAAGGCCAGCTCTATTATCTTGCTCAGAGCTCCCAAAATCTGGAAGTGATGCTCCCTGGAGTGAAGGTTTCCTTGTTAGGAGTGCAGGATCTGCACTACACAAGTTATGTCAGTTTCATGCCGCTTGTATTGTCGTGGCTACATTCTAAAGAATTTGGGGATTTGTAGTTTGGTGGAATGCTTTGGCTTGGATGCCCATTGGTTAGTCCTGACTGGAGTACCCTCACTAAATCAGTTACGGGATAGTGAGGCAACACATAGGTAAATCCAGCTGATTCAATGTCTCTACTCTAGTTGGGACTGACAATAGGATTTAGACCTCCTGGAGCAAGGAAAAGAATAATATGGCCTTCCAGATGCCGCTGGCCTGTAAGTTCCAGCAAGTACAGCCATCATTGCTAATGATGGAAAACGCTGGAAGAGTTATGTGATTCCTAGCCTTGACTTAGAGAGTACCTCAGCTAGAGCACTAGCCTGCTCCCCTGAAATAAAAGTCTCAGGATTTTTTACAATGAAGCTATACCAAAATGGAATGAAAGTGATATGTGTGTAGTGCCAGTGAGCTTTAAATGGTACCTCATTCCCAGCAATCTGAAACACTACAATTCTGCCAACTTATTCTGTTTAGTACATAAATCCACACAAGTATTTAAAGGCCTTTAAATGACCTTGTTACTTAAGTGTTTTCACATGACAATATGGGATGCTTTTACAGGCAGATGTTTTACCTTTTTTACTCCTATCGCTGTGCATGGTAGCTTACTGGAAACCTGTAGATAAAGCATGTTTCAGGACAAAGGCTGCCTTTCTCCTTGTGTCTCTAACTTGCTGCAATTTGTTTACTCTTTCCAGAGAGTATTTGACTGGCTTCCACAAACGTAAGGTGGAGAGGAGGAAAATAGCTATGGAGGAGATAAAATGCAAGCTGAAAGAAGAACAAAAGAGGATGAAGGAAGAGGTATTGTTCTGTTTGGTGGTGGTCAGGTCTGTCTGGAAGAAGAGATTCTGCAGGCAGTGTGACAGGCACAAGACAGGCTAGGGATGCCTGTAAATGACATCTGGAAAGCTTTATGGTTCCCATTCCTGTGATACTGAATGCAACAGAAAAGCATTACGTGGTAAACTTGATATTTCTTTTCCAAAATTGCAAGGAGCAGTGTTTCTTTATTAACTGCTACTTCCTTGGGAGTATGGGAATTTAGATTCAAACACGTTTGCACTTTTTGTATTGCTTGCAATTCTGCTCCCAGCCTTGAACTTTCAAGGCAACATTCGGAATTCTGCAGTGCTCTCGAGGCCTTCCCTGTTCTCCAAAGACAGCATAGCTGAATTCAGAAACATATGGCCTACGAAGTGATAACAAAGGATCTGAATGATTGCTTAGGAACTAGGCACATTAGAAGCTCATTTAGTCCGTAGTTTGATTACATTAACTTGGAGAAATGCTGTCTCAGATTTCATGCAGGAATCCTTCTTAGCCCTACCTGAAGCTGCTGAGAATTGAACCTAGTACATTCTACTTGAAAAGCAGGTGCTCTACAACTTAGCTACCTTTCCTTCCTGATGTTTCCTTCCATTTTTTTTTCCTTTCCCAGAAATGTTATTTGGTAGACTGGGGTCTTTAGCCCTAGACTCCCTGTTACCTTACAGGTAGTGACAGCTGTAGCCTAGCAGCCAAGATAAGGCACAGAAGTACTTATTTTCTAAAATAAGACTAGGCATAACACAAATTTCCGAACTAATGCATAATATGTAATGATATTACCTGTACAGAATCCCCCCTTTATTTGTTGTATCGCCTTCCATGGTTGCAGTTACCCACGGTCCAAAAATATTAAATGGAAAATACAAGCGTCTGGGCAGAAACGTCCTCACACCATGTGAAGCGGCTATGGCATCACCAGAAGTGGCCCTCTAACTTTGCAGGATTCATAGAGAGGCTTCATACTACCAGATAGTATGAAGCCTCTCTATGATCTTTGCAAAGCTGAAGGGCTTCTTCCATTGACACCAGAGCCATTTCTGGCTTTGCAGGGGCCATAACAGCCCAGTCTTTGTAATCCCTACCAATATGGAATCACCTGAATTTCTTAGAAAATATGAAGTTCCTTTAAAAGAAGGGATGCAGAATATGTGGTCTTCTTGATATTATTAGACTACATTTCCCACTGGCATAGCCAGTACTGAGATACCATGGAAACCACAGTTCAGCAATATTGAGTAGGTCACACACTTCTCATACCACTTCTAGAAAAGTCAGCTTAACTCCCCTAAGTTATCTTTTCCTATACCTTGACACTTTTACCTCTTCCAAAGTCCTGTTTCAGCCTGGCCTGTCACACTGCAGAGGTCTAAACCCCAGGCTATATGTTATCACTTAATGCTAGACGTTTTCCATTAATTTTTTCTTTCTTGCCTATTAATATGGCTAAAAGGATGCAGAATTGCACTTGCTCAGTATCTTGATAACCTTTTTCCTACCCCTGTTTTGCTCCTTAGTCCCATTCTAGACTTGTGACCTAATCCTGTGCATCCTTACTCCAAAGCAAACCCCAGTGAGTTCATTTGGTCTTATTCCCAGGTATGTTTGCCTACATTGTATGCCTTGAGAGCCCAAATTGCCCATGAAGCTTAACTCTGGCAACTGGGAAGGAATCACCAGCTCTGCAGGAAAACAGTGGATGATGGGTTTATGGCTCTTGCCTCTTTTACAAGACCATAACAAACAGTTAATTATTTGAAAGTACTCTAATGTGTTGGAACTTTTGTTTCTTTTGCTTACTTTTTAGAGGCATAAAGAATACATGAGGATGTTGAAAGAAAGAGAAGATGCCTTAGGTGAGTCTCTTGTCTGGAGGTGTAACCATTAATGTTGTGGAGAGTTTGGGGGCAGTGGAGAGAGACCAGAAGGTATGGAATGAGTGGACTTGAAGTGTGGACAGCGTTTTTATCTTCTGTTCTGTGTAGGGGTTGAGAGATTTCTTCTGTTAACTGAGTGAGACTTGATCAAAAGAAAGATGCTTAGGACTGGGCAATGAATTAGAAGCAGTTGTGAGAGAGATGTGCATCCAGTGCTACTTCTAATTGAATTACTGTTGAAAAGGTTTTTGTCTTTGTCTTCAGCAATGAGTGGAGGAACCTTCTGGTAGTGAGGAGCTGGGCTCGATCCCCTCAGTTGAACACTGCTGCTGCTGAGATTTCTTCTGCTGAAATTTGGTTTTCTATATTACAAGAGGTGCCAGAACACTCTCCTATAGCATAGAGCCATGCAAACTGCCTGGCCGGAATGTCTCCTTCTGTTCTGGAAGGCAAGGGTAAAAATAACTAGAGTTTGCTCCACTTCCAAATTTTGGCAGTGTGATTCTACTGTGGTGGAGGAACCACAAAACTCTCCAAGGGGCCTGTATATAGCCTATAGGCTGTGCATTGCCTACCCTACATCAAAGGGACATTTGTGAATAATGTCATCTGTAGGCTGAACTGCAGGCAGAAGGATTGGTGTAAGTTATTAAATTCACAAGAATCTCAGTAGAAGGCATTTTAACTGCAACAACAAGCTGGTGGGTTTCTAGCCCAATTGTGTATATCAGTTTAGCATGTGAAGAAACAGTATACAAAGCAGCAAGTCTGAGAAATCCAAACTTGAGACATTTTCTGTATGTGCTATTTTCCCAACAGTTTGATTGGAGAAACTGCTTTAATACTTGTCATTTTAACATTTTCCCTCTTTAACCTTCTCAGAGGAAGCTGATGAATTGGAGCATCTGGTGACATCCCGGACAGAGTCTGTGAGCTATGATCACCCAGGCCACACAGTCACAGTAACAACAGTCAGTGACTTGGACCTCTCAGGAGCACACCTGCTCAGACTGAGTACCCAGGAGGTAATGATTTCTTCATTTACTTGTAGATAACTTGGAAAAGCTATTTACTTGGTTTACAAATCTCAGAATCCCCTTGATGGCTGGGGATTCTGGGATTATTGCCCAAAGAAGTAATTTTTCCAGGTTAACATTCAGTACACAGGAAGCAATGGCTGGATGGTGGGGAAGGAGTATAAGCATTTAGTTTTCTTTGCTTAACCTTAATTTCTGTAGAGGCTATCCAGGACACATCTACATGAAGGTCTACCCTGTGGGTTCTAATTTAAAGTGAACAGCTCTGATGTACCACTGCTTTTTAATCTGCAGTTTAATAAATTGTTTGGCAAACACATCCTTTGCAGTATGTTGGAAAGGGCTTTCTGGATTGATTTTGATATATTTATATACGTGGGAGAGTAATCTGATCGGGATGCCTAGAGAGTTGGAGCTCAGTGGTAGAGCACATGCTCAGTGTGCGGAAGGTCCCATTCCTTGTCTGGGAAGGTTCCCTGGACCAAAACTCTAGAAGTGCTAGATGAACTAGGAGTCTGATGGTGCACAAGAGGCATGGGCAAAGTGTGGCCCCCAGGGGGTTCAATTTTTTTTTTACTCCAGACTGTCCCAAATGCACTCTAGGGGTTGTGGGAGGCATTTCTGCAACATTTGGGGGCCCCCTGGGCCCTTGAAGGGTAAAAAAAAAATTTGCAAAAATTTTTCAAGAACTCTCTCTCTTTTTTTTTTTTTGCCCTGAAATGCTACAAAATGTCTACTGGGGCATGAAGAGCATTTTCACGTTATTTTATGGGCCCCCTGGGCTAATTTAGCCTCAGGGGAGCCTTTTTTGAAACCTAAAACACGATGAAAATGCTCCTATACCCCCAAGATGTGTTTGAGGTCTTTAAAAAAAATGATTGATTGCTGGAGCAGGTGTAGCTCTCCAGGCTCTCCTAGAGGCTCATTCAGCCTCCTAACCTTCCACAGGTTGTACACCCCTAGTGTAGAAGATGGCATTTTTTAGGGTATGAGTATGCAGAGAAGTAGTGTCTAGATGAAGTATGTAGAGGTTTATAATTATCTGCATGCATATCTTCATAGATCGGGGTGGCAATAATGTGGCCTTCCAGTTGTTTTGGGGTTGTGACTCCCAGGATTCCTCATCACTGGCTATACTGAGGAGGCATGATGGACTTGTAGTTCAAGACTCCAACTCTTGGTCTAGGCCTCACTTCAGCTGTTGTCTGTGGAACAATTCCCATCCAGCCCAGAAGGTGCTTCCACTGTTATTGCTAAACACTGATCAGAGGAATTAAACAGCTGGCACAGAACTGAATTGTGCTTTGCAAATAAGATAGCTGTTGTGCTAGGACTTAGGAGTTGCGCTTGGAGTAGGGATGTATAGATTTGAGGTCAGGAAAATGTCCAGATAGGTAACAATTAAATCTAGCTCCATTCAATATAATTTTCTTTAGCTCTACACGATGCATGCAGCTCTACCCACAGCTTGGATGTGACTCTCCCCCCCTTCCTTTGTCAGGGATTCCAGGCAGGGAACCCTGGGAAAATTATCAGCCCACTGCAAAGATGTTGCATCATGCCCCAGCTGTGGGTAATTGCAAGGTTGCATAAGAAACCGGGGTCGTGTGCAGATGGTAGAGGGAGGTGTGCAAACCTCTACCTGATTGGTTGTAGATATGTATATAACAAAGCAACGCCAGTATGTATTTGTCTGTTGACCAAACCTGGTGCCTGGCGCAAGCTTTCGTCCGTCTGTCCTATGTTTTGTATATAACGGAACTTTGCTGCAAGACAAAGTGCCTCCTGTTTTGGAAGAAACTCCTCTGTGTGTGAGTATCCTTACTGGGGAACAAGGCTGCTGCTGTTGGCTCGCTGAACTCTGGCTTTTCCGCTGCGTTTCTGTGGGGCTGAAACTCCTATCATCCCCTAACATCCTTGCTCTAGACTTTTGAATGGTGATGATATCTGGGTTCATGTGGTTTTTTCAGGGAGAAGAATGTGGACCAGAAAAAGAAGATGATGCCATTAAACCTACTTTGCCTAAGAAATCGAAAGATCCTTTCCTGTCCCAAAGGTATGATGGATTCTCCTTTTACCTCAAAGCCAATTCAGATTGCTTAAAAAGTTATTCCATGACTTGAGGGAGTTCCCTCTTGTTACTCTTTTTGATCCATTGACAGATTTACCTCTGAACAAGTTGTTGCTGGGTGTGTGCTATGTACAGGGAAAGAGGTGTGAAAAATGGAGGAAGGAAAATCAATTTATGATATGGAGATCAGCCATTCCCAACTATTTTTTGACCACGCCTCTCTTATGAGCTCTTCTCAGGTTCCAGGGCCCCCTGTCAAACAGGGAGAGAACACAAACTGATAGACAGAAAATAATTTATTATTTAACAGTAAGAGAAGTTGAACGTTTGCACATAGTGGACAAAACTTTTTAAAAGACTGTATGAGATTAAACATCTATCAGGCCTAATGCGATCCTCGAGCTTGATGCTTTTCTGCATGTTTTATGATATCAAACTCCAAATTAGACAATGACAGTCAGAGGTCACTTCTTGTTGCTATATCAATTCTGTTCATGCTATTTTGTGGATGCAAACCAACTTCTTCAGTTGCAGTACAAAATGATACCCAGAGCTCAAGACATCGAGTCAGACTGACTCAGTTGTAGTCTCAAAGCTTATACAGCTTTATCCAGAAGAACTTCTTGATTCCTTCCTGTGCCACAAGGTGGCAGTCTCCTTCCTAGACTCAGTCTCAGAAACATTGTCTATAGCAGTAGTTCTTAATCTTTTTTTTTTAACCAGGGATCCCCTGGAAATACAGTAGGACCCCCCCATCCACGGATTCATTATCCTCTGATTCAGTTCTCCGCAGTTGGCCACCATCAGGCCAACAGGTGGTGAGGAGCGGGCGATCGCATTCCTTGCCAACTCCTGCTACTCGCCCTGGGCTTGATCCTGGCAGGGAGCTGTGGGAAAAGAGTGAGGAGTGCAGAGGATCGCGTCCCTCGCCAACTGCCATTGTCTGCCCCGGCCCCAATCCTGGCGGTGAGCAGCAGGGAAAGAGTGAGAAGCACAGGATCGGCGGGTGGCAAGAAAAAAGTGAAGAATGCAGGATCGCACCCTTTGCCAACTCCCATCACCTGCTCTGGCCCCAGTCCCGGCGACGGGTGGTGGAAAAAGAGTGGGGAGTATGGGATTGCGCTCGTTGCCAACTCCCATCACCTGCCTCAGGCCTGATCCCAGCGGTGGGTGGCAGGGAAAAAGTGAGGAACGCGGAATTGCGCCCCTCGCCAACTGCCGCCAACCACCCTGGCCCCAATCCTGGCGGCGGCTGGCGGGAAAAGAGTGGGGAGCACAGGATCGTGCTCCTTGCCAACTCTCATCGCCCCTCCTTGCCAACTCCCATTACCTCTCCTTGCCAACTCCTATTGCCCACCTCAGTGGATCCACTCTTTTCCCACTTGCTGTGGCAGCGATTGAGCCGCGGCTGGCAGCAGGACGGGGCGTTCCCTACTGTCCGTGGATTGCAGTATCCGTGGGAGGCCCCAGAACCAATCCCCCATGAGTATGGGGGTCCTACTGTAAATTGGCTTAACCCAATTTAGATTTAAATATTCAAATGTTTGTTGATTGATTGATTGATTGAAGGCATCTGGAGACTAGGCTTGAAATCCCTGCTCAGACACTGGGTGACCTTGGGCAAGTCACATTCCCTCAGCCTCAGAGGAAGGCTAAAGCAAATCCCCTCTGAACACATTTTGGCAAAAAAAAACAACCCTGTGATAGATTCACTTTAGGTTGCCATAAATCAGAAGTGACTTGAAGGCACACAACAATGAAGTGCTGCTGATGGGGGGAGTTTCTTTCTAGCCATCATGTCTCTTCACTTTGAAAACGGACTCATCATGACCCTAAGGCAAACTTATCATGAGGGGTTTTTTGGCAAAATTGCCTTTCCCTGGGACCAAGAGAATGTGACTTACATGAGATCACCCAGTGTGTTTCCCAGAGTCATAATTTGGGTGTGCGCACATGCCTGCTGCCATGTCCCTTTCGTCGGGGACATGGCAACGGGAGAATGTGTGTGCATACTCAAACTGCTTCTTTATTTGCAAACAAGGAAGCAGTTTTAGCATCCGCAACCCCTCCCAACCTCACTGCCACATCGCTGTTGGCGTCCAGCAGCAGGGCTTCATGGACCCCCAGGGGTCCCCAGACCTCATGTTAAGAACAACTATAGTCCTTTAGGAAACAGGACGGTAATTATTTTGGTTTAAACATCTCTGTGTAACTTAACTTGGTACATACTTAAGAACATAGTTTTATTTTGACAACATAGGCTTGTTTCCCCTTATTTGTTTTAAAATGTAAATTGGTGTTTGTTGGGCCATAGACAACATTTTACAGAGCAATTCTGTAACAGTTACCTGACAGTAGGCTCCAATGAACTCAGTAGGATGAAATACAGGAACATGTTGTTGTTGTGTGCCTTCAAGTCATTTCCAACTTGTGGTGACCCTAGGGCAAACCTTTCACAGGGTTTTCTTGGGGTTGAGAGTGTGTGATGTGCCCAAGATCACCCAGTGGATTTCCACGGCCAAGCAGGAAATTGACCCTGGAGACCTGGGTTCTTAATGGTGTCTGTGGATGTTGACACATTAATGGAAACCTTGATTTTTACATCTTTTTGAAGTTTTGAAGTTTGCAATTAGACAAACATCTGTTTTAAATAAGTGTTTTTAATAATTGTCTTATGGCCGCCGTAAGGCCAACTAAGGCAAACCTGTAACAGGGTTTCCTTATTCAGAGGTGGGTTACCAGTGCTTCCCCTGAGGCCGAGAGAATGTGACATGCCCAAGGTCACCCAGTGGATTTCCATGGCTGATCGGATATTTGAACCCTGGTTTCCTGGAGTCCTAGTCCAGCACTTAAACCACTATACCACACTGGTTCTTGGTGTTTTTAAGAGGATTGTTTTTTGTTTTGTTTTTTTAATTTTTGTATTATAAATTGTTCTAACCTATGTTGCAGGCTGCCTTGGGTCCCATCTTTGAAGAAGGGCATAAAAATAATTTGGAGAAGTGTACTTATTCCAGTAAAATATGGGTCCATCACCATTTAATTACCCCACTGCTGAGTAAATTTCCTGGAAGCTGACATCAATTTTATATCAGGTTCTTGTTGGAAGACAATTCCCCAAAAGTGACCCTGGCTGTTGCTAAATTTCTCACAGAGGCAGCTAGGATTAGAGCTCACTGTGTGTTAGATAACGGTTGATCATGATTGTCTTACTGTTCTGATTTTTCCTTTTAAATATTTTGTACATGTTCTGATTTATCCTCTACTTCTTCTTTTGATGGATTTGTGAATTGTAATAAATAAATGACTGGCTGACTATTAAAATATGCTTGACAAGCCAATGAGTGCAGAAGGGCATGGCAAGGACTGATGTTAAGCAGAAAGAGGGGAGGACTGTGTGAAAGGGATGATGTAGGGTGAATGTAGACTAGAGTGAGTGGGGAAGAAATTGTTTGGGGAGTCTTCTCAGTGGTGGCTCCTCATCTAAAGAATGTTCTGCCCAAACAGGCCTACCAGTTTTACTACATTTATTCCTCCAGGCATGCTACATATTATGCAATGTTTTTATGTTGTGTTAACTCTGTGGATTTTATTCCCCTTCGTTTACCTTCAACTTGATAACCTGCAGAAGTTTAATTAAATTGATCAGCATCTAATCAATTCCTGAAAAGTCTGTTTTCCCCCCTCTGTTCTCAGTACACAGTTATTTCTGATTTTATAATGTGCTATATTTGGTTTTTGTTGAAGTTGCCTATTGAACTTTGTTCATTAAATGATCTGTCCTCTGCATGTGTGTACTAAATACAATTTTAAAAGAAGAAGAAAAGAGGATTGATGATTGGTTTCAGGTACAGAGAGAACTGTGGCAGAAGGTGCAAAAAGAATCAGCCAAGGAAATCTCTTCTTTCATTTATACTCTGTCCTAGCCCCAAGAAGACCAGAATCACTTGTGATCTTAGGAACACAATTATTTGATGAATATTCCACCTTTCTTCCAAATCTGGCAGACATCTTGTAAGCTGTTTTCTTTTTAAAGACACCAAACCACAAAAATGATACGATATTAAAATAGAAATAAATTATGATATCAGAAACACAATTGGGTTAAAAGTGATTTTGAAATATATCAGTTTTAAAACTCCAAGATTGCCCACCATCATTGAAAGCCCCTTCCTCAGAAAAGCCAGTTGCTAAAAGTCCCACCTGGAAAAAAAAAAGGCCCTTGATTGCTAGCAGAAAGAAGCTCCTCATATTAAGTCATAACAAGACTTGTATCCAAGGAGTGAGGAGCGTGTGGCCTTTCAGATCTTGTTGGTTTCTCATGAGCCACTATAACCATCAGTCAGGGATGATGGGAATGGGGATTCTTTGGAGACCCAGGTGTTCCCCATCCCTGATCTAGCTTGGTATTACCTGCTCTGTCAGTGGGCCTCAAACAAGAGACTTCGTGGTTCCCTGATGTGGCCAGGCATTAAACCCAGGACAGTCTGCCTGCAAACTATGTGTTCTTCTACTGAGCTATGCCTCCATCTAGGTGGTCTGTCATCCAAGCAGCTTAACAGAGCCAGAGCTACTTGGCTTCAGTGATAGACTGGCATCATGTGCCTTCCAAAGAAAAGGTGAAGTCAAGTGTAATTGCCTGAGTGCGTGCATGCAAGTAATGTAGTCAGGGATAAAGCGTTTTAAAAGTACAGACAAGAAAAAAAATTTTTTTTCTCCTTTCCTTTTCACAGGATCTCTTCACTCACCGCATCACTGCATTCCCGAAGCCAGAAAAAGAAGAAAGGAAAGCTGACAAGACACAATCAAGGTACAAAGAAAAGGGCCCAGAAACCAAGTACAGGCCGAACAAGCAAGGGACAGCGCCGGAAAATGACGGGCAAAGTAAGGCACTCTCAAGAGTGATTGGCTAGCAGAAGTAAAGATAGTCGGGCAGTAGAGGACTCTGAAAATAGGATCTCTAGCTTATAGGAAAAGTCTATTTTTATAGGAGTGAAGATCCAGAGCTTGGAAATTTTACTTTTTTGGACTCTTCTTCGTAGAATGCCCTACCCAGCTGTTGAGTCCCACCTGTTTGTACCTAAAGATCTGGTGCTATGGACATTTAGTGCCTAAATCCATGTTTAAGGATAGAGCAGAGATGGGAACCACACAGTCCTCAGGTGAGTACGGTGCTTGAGATCTCCATGGACCGACCTCAAGGCCTTGGCCCTACAACATCTTTGGCTCCCAAACACATTTAAAATATATTTTAAAAACCTTAATGGGGCTATTACATGCTGTGTAAGGGGTTCCCCACCACAAGACCGGCACTCAAGTCACATCCTCTCTCCCAAAATGACAACCACAATGACACTGTGTGACTGGAGCTCTGAAGGAGCTGAAGATGTAGCCTTCTGGGTTTTAAAGTACAGGCATGCCGTCTTTAAAGGATGGGGACCTCTCTGTACCATCCCCCTGTGTATCTCTTCTTTTCTGTATTTATAAATTTATTTTTTTCACTCTAAGGCCATTGTGTGTATTTTTGTTTTGCTAGTTTTGTATGTGTTTTCATCCTCAGAGAGTGGCAGGTATTAACACCAACCTCTTGTATGAAGGATTTGTGACAAAGCGCTTCACAACTTTTTATTCTGGTTGCCTTTGTAAAGAAAGCATTGGATGGTTGCTGTTCCCCTCAGGAATGGGAACTAAGGCCACTTTTGGAAGCATGGGGGTTCCTTCTTTTCCTCAGTGAGTTTTCAGTGGTAAGAAAAAAGATGGAAGAAGTACATCCTGGAAAAGTTACAAATAGAAAACAAGTCCTACCATAAAATTCTGTGGATGGGGAATAGAAGCTACCCAACAAAATCCTAATTTAGAAGTCCCCAAAGATCTAGAGTAATTTGGTTGCAAGCTCAGATAGCGAGTCCTTGGCAGAGATGGAATAGAGTTTAGGGATGTGTTTTTCTTGAATGGACAATTAAGACCCATAGGCTTTAAAAAAGACCTGCTTTTGGCAGAGATGAAAACGGCTAGAGTTCATTTGTTGATTTGTGGGTTGTCATTATGTGTTCTTCCACTTCAAAACTGAAACACTGCACTATAGCATACATGACTCCTTGTGTGTATGTATGCGCTTTCAAGTTACCCTGTCTATTTATGGAAACCCCATGTATTTCGAAGGGCTTTCTTAGACAAGAAATACTCAGAGGTGGTTTTACCTGGTAGTTGTTGGCAGTCTTGCATCCAAGTATGGAGAGTTTTTTCCCCCAAGAGCCTGCATAAGCTGACATTCATAATCTCGGAGTCTGGAGAACAAGGCCTCATTTCTGGTGCCCTTGCACCAACTTTAATATTTTTTCTCACACCAGGCAGAGAGCTTTCTTTGCCCCAGCAGTCTGTTTGTTTGATTCTGCTGCTTACTCCCAGTTGTCCTGAACTTTGGCAGAACCTCATAGTCTACTTGGACACAGCGGTGGGAGGCATGTAGGTATTGGGTTCTAAAATGAGAATATGGGTGATGGAATCTAGTGCGGATTCTGTTTACCAGACTGCAGTATCCCCTGGCCCCCCCCCCCATAATTATGTTTTGTGCCCCAGACAGACTACTTCAGACTTATTTGTAAAAGACACTAACAAAGCACAGGAATGACGTGTGCTAGTAGGGAAGTTGGGGGGGGGCGGAATATGGTGGTCAAACTCTGGGTGCATCTTGTGACTCAATCATGTGGGGATTTTGGTATGCAGCTCATAGGATTAAGCATTTAGGCTACTCTTGATAAATGGCTAAATGCCAGCAGCAGTAGCTTCAAGGCATGGATGATTTTCCACGTTTCTCTTTGAATCTTCTGGTTTCTTGGTTGGTATACAGCCTTCACTGTCTTTTCATTTTTAGGAAAAAGAAATAGGAACAATCTCTTTAAAGCACGTACGTGCACACAATTGTGCACACACACGGGCATACCTATTTGCTACAGAGTGTTCCTAAAAACAGTAATGCTTTGCATGTGTACAGTATGTCAGAAAGTGCTCTTTTTAACCTAAAGTTGTCCCTGGCATGGGAATGAGAATAGTGTGGGTGAAAGGCTTGATGAGTTAGTACAAAATACAGATATGAGATGACTTGCCCATTTTAAGTGACTTGTCTGGTACTGTCACATTCCTAGCCTGCACAGAACAAACCATAGCTCAACTGGCGCAATGCAGAACAGTGACTTCTGCAACTCAGTAACTGCTTTTATTTAACCAGTAATGCACAGTCTTTTGAAATGGGTCATATTAGCAGTCCAGAGATAGAAAGATGCCTTATTCTAAGCAGAGCAAAACTCTGAAATATCAACCAGTGACATTAATTAAATTGTAAAATGCTTAACAGGACAGTTCTAGCCTAGACTTGTAGCCGCTGGAAGAAGACAGGTTTTCTTTTCATTCAAGCTCTTATGGCAACCCAGTGAAGATACGACTGTAATGCAGGGGTGGGGAGATGGCCCCCATTTGTTGCTGGACTGCAATTCCTGTCAGTCACAGGTAAGGGATCATGGTAGTTGCATTCAAGAACATGAAAGCCCAGTATCTTTCATCCCTGGTACTGTTGTTACTTATCAAGTTGGCTTTGACTTATGGTTACCCTGTAAATGATACCTCCGAGAGCGCAGTCACCACCACCCTGCTTAGGTCTTGCAAACTCAGGGCCATAGTTTTCTTTCAGTAAAGAAAACTCTGTCAGTTCATCTGTTATGCGATCTTCCTCTTCTCTCCTATTGCCTCAGAAGATCACAAACAGGGCATGAGTAGAATAGTTTCCTAACAACTGGAACTGAGAGGCAGACTGCCAGTAATTGTGAAAGCAATATAGACCCATGGTGGCCCATAGTCTTGATAGCCAAGCATGTAACAAATTCCCTTTTAAAACTGGCCAAGTGATGCAAACAAACACTAGGGGAGATACATGCTGTTTCATTCTCTTCCAATCCAATATTAGTGTCACAGTTGAGCCAAGAAGCAGAATCAGTTATCTGTAATGGTGCCAACATGAATAAAAGAAAAGCCATGCTGAACCACTTTTCAGGACCTATTCTGTCCACTCTTGTATTCTGTCCCCACAGTAGCCAACCAGATGGCTGTGGGAAGACAGCAACCTAGAGATGAAGTGTAAATAGTCTACTACTATTATACTCCCACATGCCAATAAGAGATGTTTGGAGAGTCATGCTGCTTCAGATCCTGACCCATAATGTAAGCATCAAAGCAGAATTCCAGCACTTCTACCATACTTCCTCTGAATTTCACCACCCTCCAAAATAGAAAGAAGGTTCATTCTAGACATTCAAGCAGCCATGACTGCAGGGTCATTTTTTTTTAATGTGTAGCAGTGGTCCCCTGGCAGGGACTGAGCCTTTCTCCTTGGGGGAACCTATCACCTCCACCAGTGGTCGGTAACTTGTGAATTTCTCCAAATTTGGTGGACTTGCCTTCGTTGGAGCTTGTTTGTTTGTTTTGGAAAAAAAACAGCTCTTGGGGTGCTTGAGTGGTCAATTCATTGTTTAAAGGTTGGACTAGATGACCCTTGTGGTTCCTTCCAATTCTGTGACTCTGTTTTATTGGATTGCAACTCCCAGCATCCTTTGCTCAAAAGTCCAGGAATGTTGGAGAGGTTGCACCGTACAGGCAGACTTGCTTGGCACTAACCTGTGGAAGTGGCAGCAGTTGGAGTGGTATTCCTTCCTTCTCTGGCTGTTTTCATATAAAAAAGGCGCTTTGTAGGCTGGTTACATTCAAACTTTTCTGAAGGGAGCCTGTATGCATAGCTCAGTGGGGGATTTTGGGGACTGTATTTACAAACAGCACGTAGTAGAGCGTGTAAATGATTTGGTACTATCAGCATCTCCACTGCTACCAAATATTGATTGGCATTAGCTATGTACTGGAAAATTTTCAAATGTAGATACTTATCGTGACAGTCTCTGTAGCTAAACACCCCAAGGAGAATAAAAGAATTCAGGCAGCTGTGTCAACAAAGCAAGTTTAATCTGTCATGAGCAGGTCTTTTGTAGAGCCAAGGGATCTTAACTGTCTATTCAAAGCAAAGCCACCCCAAAGAATTTTACATTACAACAGCTTTGGCTCATAGTAGTATACTGTTACTGGGAAATCTGTTCTCCATCCCATTTACTGTGAGGTTTACAGAAGTTTCCGAGAGAAGACAATAACCTGATAGGATGGCTGATAATGTCATCATTCCTGTTGCTATGTGCAAATTTTCCATCCTGGGTGAGCCTGGCTCTACTACACCACTGGCTATGCAGTGATAATGTTGAGGCATCATCAGTAAGTTGTGATTAGTGTTGGAACTACTAGTGGTTTCTGTTAGTGTTTCTCATTGTTCCTTTCCATTGTGCTGTCACATTTGTGCTGTGCTCGGGTTGGGAAGCAGGTGACTGTCTGGATGTTGCTAGACTGCAATTCTCATCAGTCCTAGCCAGTTCAGCCCCTGGAGAAAGCTACTGGGAGCTGCAGTCCAACAGTGCAGGACCACGTGTCCCTCAGTGTTATGCTGTGGTGTACCACTGAAAGTTAGATCCCAACTAATCACACCAGTATATCTCCCATTTAATGGCAGGTATCTTAGCAGTACAAGATTGCTGCAGGAGTCATCTGCATTTGGCTTGCTACATCTGGGAATCATCCATAACTGTTGTGCATGGGCTTAAATATGCAATGGATTAGCTTTTCTTACTTATGTGCAGAAGACAAAACTGTCAGAGGTTGGGTGGTCTTATGAAAAGATGCTCAGTTTTAGCAACTGTCTGCCTTCATAGCATGAGACATGCCCAAGAAAAATCCATGTGAAATAGACATTGGCTGTACCCAATGAGCTATCATTTGAGGCAGAGTAATTGAGAGAAAAGGAAGGGATGAGTCAGTAAACGTTTAAAATGTTATATGAAAAAATGAAAAAGGCCGTGTAAACTGGGTTAACTGCAGTGGATCCTGACCCTGTCAATCAACGTACCAAAAATTGGAGAGGATGCTTTAGAACAGGGGTTAAAATTGGACAACCCTCCTGATATTGCTGGTGTGGAAGTCCCAACAGCCTTAGGCAGTGGGGGAGGATTCTGGGATTTACAGTCCAACAACATCCAGAGGGACATACATCCCTATTCTGCTTTATGATGTGGCAGCCTGGGAAAATCCTGTTTAGCTGTAGTCCAGGACCCAAATGCTATTGTCCCAGCTTAGAGTGATCGATGGAATTTATGTAAATATTGATTTACAAAGTAGCATTGGTTCAGTGAATCTACTCCAGTTAGGTCAAACAATAGGATTTGCGCTTCCAAAAGCAATTTTCCCATCTAACTCAGTGATGAACACTCCCCTCAAGAACAAAACAAAAGCCTTCAGCAAGGGAAAGATTTTAAAATTATCTAAAACTTTTTAAGAACATTAGTCTGCATTTTGAGAAAGATGGATCTAATTTCAAAGTTATCTTCTAATAGAAATTTCTGAGGAGTGGTGAGAGCACCTTTAAAATTATAGATGGGAAATCCAGTATACTAAGGTAAAATACACAAAGATAACATTGATTCTGTGCCTCTTTCTTTGTTGGAGGATCAAGCCTTAATCTTACTTAGCAGCAAATTACATTGAGTCCCAAATGGTGTGACGTGAATGAAAGTTTGTGGGAAAATGATGACTCTAAGCATGGTCAAAGTATCGTATCACTAGCCATAGCTAGATGGTGCAGGACTGAAACTTCAGAGGACAAAGATTTCAAATGCTGTGTTTCCTGGCATCTCACTTTTTATAAATTTGGCTAGCTCGTTTTTTCTGTTTTATGCATATACACACACAAACCTATCTACATTCACTGATTCTGATTTAGTGAGGAATTTTAACTGGTCAAAGGGCATATACTTATTCAAAAAGAGACTTGGTAGGAGAAGGGGCAATTTAAGCCTGATGAACACACAGGCTATGCAAACATAGTTTAGAAACCTACATTCGGATGTGACAAGGAAAAGTCAAAGGAGCTAGGGAAAAGAGTTTGATCCAGTTTGCATGCAGCTACCTGTTGGATAAGTGTAGCCGGGCTTGAAAATGTCACTTCTTATCAGACTACAACTCCCAGACCTTCCCAGCCAACATGGCTGGAGAACTCTGGCAACTGTGGCCAAAACAAAAATTAAATTCTCAAAGTTCTGGAGTCTAAGCACATCTGGACAGGGATTAGCCAGCCTGTGAACCTAGGTATGCTCAGAGCAGGATCTTAACTTCATTTCCTCTTCTCAGTGCTATGTTGAGGAACTTCCTTGCTTGGTAGAAGGGGTCAGAGGCTGTCAGACTTTGTACCTTGGGGAGCCCTGTTCCATGTTGGCCTGTCTGCAATAGCACCTTCCTCCATGATAGCTGAGAAAACAAACTTGTAGAAGGTTTCACAGTGCATCACCCACTTAGGGTTTACTGTCACGTGATCTTGAATGTCCCAAGTAGTTCAGCCTTCCTTAACTTGGTGTCCTCTAGATCTGTGGTTTGGTCCTCCAGGTTTTTTGGATTTCAGATGCCCCAGGCACCTTGACTGATAGTCAGGCATTCTTGGAGCTGAAGTCCCAAACATCTCGGGGACCAAAGAATGAAAACCACTGCTCTACATAGGTTGGATGCTAGGTTTGGGGGCTTATGGAACAGTACGGATATTCTCCTGGTGCCCTGTCAGCTCAAACCAGGTAAGACCCAAGGGCCCTGACCGGTGACTCAGAAGAAGGGTAGGAATCCTGTTTCTTCTTGGATGTCGTGGAACTACAACTCCTAGCATGCCTCCTCACTGACTGCCCTGGCTAGAGCTGCTGGAAACTACAACAGCGTATGGAGGACTACGTGAGTTTCATTTCTGAATCTGAGCAAGCCTCAAAATTCTCTACAGCATCATTTCATAGCAGACTGTTTTGCATGCATCTGCTGGTTGGATGAAAGGAACTGTAGCTTAACCCGTCTAAAGGATGCTAGGCCAAGGAAGGCTGCAGCAGTTCCTGGCAGCTGCTCTTTTTGCAGGAAAATGAAGAGGAGCAGATGGGTAACCAGCAGCCGTCTTTAAGAAAAGCTTGTCTGCCTTTCCTAATTTTCTTTAGAAATCCCCGATAAGCTGCTTCAAGGATGCTCGTTTTGAAAAGCACTGTTGCAGAAGCAAAAATCAAACCACTGTACAGGAGACCCATATTATGGGGGCAAAAGACTAAAGCTTAGTGGTGCAGTATTTGTAAAACAGTCAGTGCCCAGCACCATCAAGGAGGCAGATTGCGGTCTCAAAGCCAGGAGAGCTGCTGCCAGTCAGTGTTGGCAATACTAAGTTAAGTGGACTAGTCGTCTGATTCAGTGGAAGCATTTTCCTGTGTTCCAAATGTATTTCCTTCAGTTTTTAGAAAAGACCATGCGGAGTCTTGTGGTACCTTCAGGATTTTCAGAGTTACTTTAGAATGAACTTCGTTGGTTTTGATTCCACTTCAGCAGAGAAGCAAAATATCCACAGTGTTGCAGATTATCTGTCTAAACTGGAGATGGAGGAGGTTAAAAGTAGATTGGTATCTACTGGTGGATTTTCTCAGTGACTTCAAGCAGAGTTCCAAATCGTTTAACAACTGCGACCACATCAGAATGAGTTTCTCCACCTAAATTAGCCTACTGAAATGAAGACTGGAGTAACCAGAATCTGAGTTTTGTGAGAGGATGGTAAATTCAGCTCTGGTACTGAAAACCAGTTCGTAGATGTAGGCCCAGAATGTGGGATGGTGGATCCTGGAATTCTCATAAAATACAAAGGATGCAGTTTGCCTGCATCTCGGAAAAGTTACTTTCTTGGACTAGAACGCCCAGAATCCCCCAGCTAGTGGGACTGTACTGACAGAGGGATGCTGGGAGTTGCAGTGAAACAGTGACCCTTCTGAGCTTTAATTCTGTTCCTTTTCTGAATCTATATCAAGAGTGGGAAATGCAGTACCTCCGGAGGATGCTGGATTGCGTTTTCTTACCCAACAGTGTGGGAGGCTGGGACTTGCAATTTGGCAACGTCTGCAGCTTTATTTCCCCATCCGATTAAAACAGAGAGAGGGAAATTGAGAGAAAGATAACACGTTTTATCAGACAGTAAAGCCAAAAAGCCACGACACTCTCTTGATCCTTGCCCAAAGTTTGGTATTGCGGCTTGGGAAAAGGAAAACCCCGAGAAACGAACAAGAGAGGAAGTGGGTTGCATTGCAAGAGACAGAGGGCATTTCCGCACCAGACTGTTATAGCGCTGTTATTCCACCTTCAACGTCCTATGGAATCCTGGGGTCGTGAGGCCCCTCCCTAAACTGCAAACCCCAGGACTCCATAGGATGTTGAAAGTGGAATAATAGCGCTATAACAGTCCGGTGCGGAAATGGTGAGAGAGACTTCTGCGATGGGGAGAAGAGAAGCAACGAGCCTCCGCGGGGACTCAAAACAGATGCCGGGCCATACAGTACTTGTGCATTTCTCATTTCCCTTCTCATCATTAAAAAGACCCCAAGCATCAGGGAAACGCTGGTTTGGCACGAAGGCAAAGCGAGCCGACGCGGGGAGGGGAAAGGCGGCCCTCGGCCGGGGTGGGGGGGGATCAATCGCCCGCCCAGTGTCGCTGCAACGTGGGTTACAAAACATGAGGCGTAGGCGGCGGCGGGGGGGGGTGAAGACACGTCGGGTTAATTAAAAAACACACCACCAAAAAGTTCCGACTCCGAAAGCGCCAAGCCCGATTCCCCCCTTCCGGATGTTTCATTCGCTGCCAAATCGGTCCACCCGTCTCCGAATCAGCCACTCAAGACTCAGCATGCAAATAAAGGTGGCCCCCTCAGCCAATGAAAAGGTGGCTAGTGGGCGGGACCTTCCACCGCCCCCTTGGAGGAAAGTTTGTATTCATTGTTTTCTTTAAAAAAAAAAAAAGAGAGAAAAGGCTTGAAGGCAGCGGTGGACGCGCTCCAGCTGCGGGCGAGCCGTATGGGAGCGCAGTTCCGAAAGGTGCGTCTCTGCTGTTTTCTGTCGGCAAGGGGTATGGAAAGGTCGCGCCCTTGTGGTTTTCTAGGGCCATTTCTGCACTGGACTGTTGTAGCGCTATTATTCCACCTTCAACGTCCTCTGGAATGTTGGGGCTTGCAGTTTAGGGAGGGGCCTCAAAGGATTCCAGGATTCCGTAGGATGTTGGAAGTGGAATAATAGCACTATAACAGTCTGGTGCGGAAATGGCCCAGGTTGCAAACCAAACGGGCAGTACCTGCGGGCTTAAAAGGGTCCGGCGCTTTTGCCAGTGCCTTCCCCCAGTGGCGATGTAAATGCGAAAAGTGCTCCTTTCCCCTTAAGTTCCAGGGAGAAAGTCCAAGGTCTGTGTTTTTTTCCAGGTGTTTATCGTAAAACCCCTTCTTATTGGTGAGATCGCGGGTAGCTGCAAATGATTTTAGGACTCGGTGCTCCCTTTAAATAAGTTTCTTAAGTGCGTTGCGTGGTAATTAAAAACAGCAGCTGAAAAGAAAACGGGGTGGGCAATAAACTTTTTTGAAGTCATGCAAGGAAGAAGCTGTGAAGCGTTAGTGGATTAGGAGGACTTGTTCCCCTTCTAGCGTACGAAGCCCAGTAGGAGAATTGTTTTTCAGTGCCTCTTAACAGATGATTAGAGTTCTGTTAAAATACTAAATCAGAGTTCTGAGGAATAAAATCGGGGCTGGTGTTTCGGAGCAAAGAACCTGCATGCAAGTAATAATTTTAATTTTATTGTGGTGCAGGTTGTCCTTTCATATGACTCCTCCTTCCAGGTTACTGTTGTATATCTAGAGAAATTAATGCTGAAAAAAATAACGTGGTGGCAGTGTAGGGAAACAAAATGCTATCAGAGGTGTGCTGAAATTACTAGCTTGTGAAGGCAGCTATGTGTAATGGTTAGTTCAGGTCATAATCTTTGGAGCTGCTTTTTCTTCAGTTATGTTTCCATGAGCATAAATAAATAGATTAAATGTAGAGATAGGTACCTACCCATGGTTATTAATCCAGGCTGTATGTGTATGGAAACATACATTGATTGCTGTTAAAATTAGCCTGGTCACCAGCATGTGCTTCTTTTAATTTTTGCTCCTCCCTTCTAAATTCTTTCCTTCTGCATGATCTTGGGCCTTATCATTTCCCAATATCTGTTAAATGGCAATGAGAATTAGCCTGCCTCACAGATGTGGTCAAAGGATGCCTGCATGTGATAATTTGGGGTGAAGACCTGCATGCTGGAAAAGCAGCGTGAATTTAAAATAAAACTCTAACAGATATATGCAGAGTCTGGGGAAGATTACTGGTTGACAGGGGGATTCTGAGTGTGGTAGTTTTTTAAAAATGTAACCTCTCCATGCTCTGGATAGACTAAAGTGTTTTGGATATGTAAATCACCAATGTGTCAGGGAATATTGGGGAACAAAACACAGATATAGCAAAAAAGATGATGTTCATTTGGGATAGATACTCTGCTACAACCTAAACATACAATGGTGTATTCCATAGTAGCATAACTAATCTCCTAATGTTAGGAAAGTCTTTGTGCATTTCCAGCTAGGAAATGTAATGTTATGCATCTGCATTTCAAAGACGAAAACTAGGACATGTGGGGCCAGGCAGCATCAGACTGTAATCAAGATACTAAAAGTTATTAACGAGGAAGAACAAAGAGAGACTGCAGTAGTTTGCTTTTGCCTGAGTCTCCTGGGAAAGGGAAGATTCTACCTCCCCTTCTCTCCATTTGCTGAGTTAACTGAATGCAACCTAATATTGCACTTTGATATTTGTTTGCACCAAGTGATAAGCTGAACACAGTAGGGGAAAGTGGGAAGAAGAAAGAGAAACTGGGACATTTTTAAAAGCAGCTGAAAATGTAGGAGGGCAGAGGATTAATGAGGACTGTCTCTGCCAAACAGGGACAGTTGGAGGGCATTATGTGTTCCCTCTGTTAAGCAAGACTAGTTAAAGCATGATGCAAACTAACGGTTTCTTCTAAACAAACAACTTTGGGGTACAAATATCAGGTATCAATTGTTATTCAAAATGCCTTTGCCCTAGATTAGGCTGGGTCAATTTCTGAAGAGGCCTGCCTTATTTAAAAAAAAAAAAAACCCTAGCAAAAAGAATTTCTGTGCTCCATTGATGCAGTCTTAAAATTTCCAAATCTACAGTGCATTCTCAGAATTTATTAACTGTCAAAGTATAACGAATGTTATCTCAGGTATACAGAACAGACTTCTTGGGTCAGAATGAGATTAACTAAAAACCAGGGCATCCACCAGAAAGAAACTTGTGACTTTCTCCTTTTTCGGTCTCCCTTTTTTGTCCACCCCGTTCCAGGTCCTAATAAGCTTAGAAAAGTTACTTTTTTGAACTATAACCCCTAGCTTATGCATACTGTTGAGGGATCATGGAGCTGTAGACTAAAAAAGTAACTTTCTCATGCTCAAGTCATAACTTCAGCCTCTTGAATAACTTTTGGGGAAGTCTCAAACAGTGGGACCAAAAACCAGCTTGCTATGTTCCCGGTGATATCTTGAAGATATTTTCCCGTCCTAGAGAAAGAGCAGGCTGGCCAGGTATACTGTGGGTTGGAGGATGAAGAAATCAATTGATTTGAAGAAACTGGAGGAACTAAGCAGTGACTAAGGAGGGCAGCAATGGTGACCTTACCCTTTTATGAGGAACAGTAAAGAGGCTAAGACTTTTTATTGTGTTGTATCAGCCAGGCAACTCTGGACAAGAGTTAGTGCAGATATTTGTAGCTTTCTTTGGGAAGGGAGTTAGACTGATACTTATGGCCAAATCAGATACGGGGGAAGCTGTGAGCACTCACATGAGGATTTTATTCTTACTTCACTAGATTTAAATAGGTTTGGCATGACGATTAATCTGTTTCACTTGTTTGCAGCAGCAATAAGTAGACAGAGTTTAGCCTTCCAGATGTTTTAGAGTACAACTCCCACAACCCTTACCACTGGACATGCTGGCTTGGGGTTCTGGGACTTGAAGTCTGGAACATCTGGAAAACCAAAAGATTCCCCATCCCTGGTCTGTAGAGTTCAAGGAGGCATACAATATTCCCCTCCCGGCCTTGTCCTCATAATAGCCCTGTGAGGTAGATGAAACTGAGAGACAGTGACTGGCCAAGTCAGTTTCATGGCTGCGTAGGGACCTGAACTGTGTTTTTCTCAGGCTTCCTCTCATACAGTCTTAACCAGCTTGGTGCCTTCCAGATGTTGTGGCTATCACACAGATGTGTAGCCCAATGTGTCTGGATTACGTTCTGGCTCAAATGGACAAGCCCATGTGGTAGCAAAAATGTGAAATGCTCACACAGATGAAAGCTTTCCCATGTTGGGCTTACACTGTCTGATACTACTGTTTGAAGGTTTTGGCTCTGACGTGACTGGAGATCATTTCCTGCTGCTGTTGCCAATGAACATCAAGCTGTGTGAAACGTTTTTAATTTGATAAGGTTGGAGGAAACAGAAGGTGCTGATGTGTCTCCCCTTATGATCCTTTCACAGCTGTTCTTCTCCCTGCTCCCGCATCCATACCCTTGCTCCCCTGCATGCCTGAGGGATCTTTCCTTCCCTGCATGGACCATGTCAGAAATGGCAGAACACGTTATCTGCGAGAAGTTCGAGGCCAATATATTTGCTAAGAGCCGTTGCCAGAACTGTTTCCGAACAGTCGCTGCTCACCAGTGTGGTCACCAGGTGAGCTTACATTTGACACTTGGGGGTGGCACTATTATGAGTCTTTCATGAGGGGTGACTTGTTTAAATGGCGGTGTTTCCGCAGAAAGCATAACAAATGAATTTTTCAAAGCAGAGGTGAGTACAGCTGAGGCAGTATTCCTAATTGTTAGGGCTTAAATCAAGGGCAGGCAAGTGCTGAGAAATCCAGGAGCCAGTCTTCCAGCCTCACAACTCACCATGGCATATATTAGCCCTGAACGTGGAGGAGAAGAAAATTAAAATGAAAAGTGGTTGGACATCTTGCTTTGATTTCTTTTAGGGTTAGGCCGTAACAAAGTACCGTTGGCCCTCCAAATTCATGGGTTTAACTTTCATGGTTTTGATTATTTGCGAGTTTCTCCAACCTCTCCTCCCGCCTCAAATGCTTCTTTTCCGGGGGAACGTTTCTTCACAGCAGCTGCAATCAGGCCACACAGCCCTTTGGAAACCTGCCTCTGGTCCGCCTCCTTATCCGCCAGCCACTGCCTGGCCATCTAAGGGTGGCTCACAGCCCAATTTCTCAGCACCACAGACTTTCTCTCAATGCCCCTCCACACCCAAGGAAAGAGAGAAAGGGCCACGATGCTGACCCACTTGCTTTTCCTCTCCTTTCCCTGATCTTGTTTGGGCCTTGGGTGCCTATTGCCCCCACCAGGTCCTGGCCCTCTCCCCACAGATATATACACACATTTTGATATTTGAAGTGTTTCTGCTTTTATGGAGGTCCTGCACCCCTAACCTTAGTGAATGTGGTGGGCCAACTGTAATGTGAGGCATGTGCCTCGTTTTAATGTAATATTGCTGCTCTTGTAATAGAAACAACAATAGGGAAACTGACCTTTTTTTGCTGCCAAGAACTGTCAGGGAGGTTTTGAGGAGCCCACATAAATGGTCTTTGGGGCACACTTTAGCCACTCCTGGTTTAAGTGATAAATTGTGAATCCCTGAGGAATCTGGCAGTTTGAAGATGGGTGGTCTCACAAGGCCAGCCATCATGGGGGTGCCACATCCAGTGGCAGATGCTGAGGAATAGGGTAGCAACAACACTCCTTGGGTGTTTCTCTTCAGACCTTTACAGCTCCTTTCTGTTGGAGGACAGAGCTCTGTATGTACATCAAGTACCATGCCTTCTACACATGAGCAAGCCTGCTGCCTTCACCTATGGAAGTAAGAAGCAGCTGCCAGTCAGAAGAGCATAGAAGTGGGTTATCAGGTGCCATTGTGTCCTTTGCCTCAGGTGGCAATGTCTCTTGGGGCAGCTCTGGGGCAGAGCAGAGTAAGTGCAAGCAGTAGGAGTTTGTTATTGTTATGTGCTTTCAAGTCATTTCTAACTATGGTGACCCTAAAGTGAAATCAATCACCGGGTTTTCTTGGCAGAATTTGTTCAGAGTGGGTTTGCCATGGCCTTTGTCTGAGGCTGAGAAAGTGTGACTCGCCCAAGTGGGCTCATGTCTGATTGGGGATATGAACCCTAGTCTCTCAGTGTCCTAAGCCAGTGCTCAAACCACTACACCATGCTGGCTGTCTAGGCAAGGGGTTGGAAATCTTGCCAGGAATCATTACCAGTGCTGAGTGAATTGAACCAGCACACCTGGAAAATGTTTCTTTAGTTATAGAAATGAGATGGTTAGAACTGCACAAATCAAAATCCAACTGCCAGGCATAATCTTCAGTAAAACACTGACTATCCATTGGATGATTATTTCTACAGGAGGAATAGTGAATTTTATCAGGATGACACGACCAGGGTGATTTAAACAGAGCTCTGAAAAGAAATTCTTGGGATTGTAATGGGAAAAAGTAACATTTTCAAGCTCTGAATGTAATGGTTTGTCTCAAGTCTCTCAGAGATTTGCAGGGTGATTTGGAGTAAGCTGCTGTTTGAAGAGTCAGTGTGGTATAGTGGTTTGAGTATGAAACCAGGACTCCAGGAGATCAAGGTTCAAGTCCCTGTTCAGCCACTGAAACCTACTGGGTGACCTTGCATAAGTCACACACTCTCAGCCTGAGAGGAAAACTATGGCAAACCCCTCTGAAGCAATCTTGCCAAGAAAACACCATGATAGGTTTGCTTTAGGGTTGCCATAAGCTGGAAACATCTTGAAGGCACAAACAAACCAAGCAAGCTATTTTCAGCCTCTGCCCTCCTCATTGTTTTCCTGTCTGTATTCCCTGCCCTGCTATAATTGCTCCTAATTTTCTCATCAAAAGACAACTGGGCCTCAGCCTACACAAATTACTGCCAGTCTCACAACTGGAATTGCTGGCCGTGCTTGTATTTGGTATGTGTTCCTCCAAATTAATTACATCAGGTTCTGTTCTCATTGTAATGAATTAGACTTTTTTCTTGCACCTCATTGGCCATCCTGGCTGGAGGATGGTGGGTGTTGTAGTACCGCATGTCCAGAAGCCACTTGCTTGTGTAGGCCTCTCATATTTAAGCAGGGGTCCATACTTCTAACAACAGGGACCTTTTTAAAAACACCTGAGACTTGTTTAGAAGACGTAGAGATTGCTGTGGGTCAGCTTCTCTCACCCCTTCAGACTTGTGATGTGACAAGCTGCACCTGCTGAAGTTATTTTTTTCCTTTTCAGAAACTGCTTTAACATAATTAGGTGGTTCATTCCTGCCTTGAAGCATACCTGACACAATGGGCCTGGCCCTTTCCCAACTCTTCCATTTTCTAGTCCAGCAAACAAGGACTGATGGCAACTTTCCTATTTTAGGGCATCCTGGGGAGGGTGGAGGAGTTGTTCCTGCAATCTAAATTCTTCGTACAGCAAAACAGTGGTTTCTCTGCTGAAACTGAAAAACTAAGAAAATAGGAATGAGTGGGAAAAGGAAGAGGATGAGAAATCCCGCAAACAAGGCCCTTGAGTGCTATCTGCTAACATGGACTTTCAAAGACACCACAAGAGCCATAGATACTGTGTTAATGAGATACTCAAGGTTCTGGGAGAAGGCGTAAAATCCTCTAAATGGGGTCTTGATGACTGCTTTGTGGAGTAGTTGTCCCATTTTTGAATTCACTAGAGGTTTTGTGTCTTTAACAGCCATATGGCAGGTAGCCATTTAACTGATAGAACCTTAAACTGCATTTTTATTAATGCTTATTTAGTTGTGTTTATGTCTGACCTTTTCTCCAATAAGCTAAAAGTGGGATATATGACTCCTCCTCCTCCCCGCTACTTGAGCCTCCCAACAACCCAGGCTGAGAGAGAATGAGAGAGTTACTGGCCCATGGTCATCCAGTGAAATTCATCAATATGTAGGGACTGGAACCTAGGTCACCGTCATAATCCAGCATACTCACTGCTCCACCCTGTTGGCTTGTATCATGCTATAGCATCTCTGCTCCAAGGAGCTTGCACTTCTCAAATTCACCAGTCAGTGAGAGACACCAGATTGCTTCTGTCCATTAGTCAGTACTGTAAAGCACAGTATTCCTTTCCCTGCCACCAAATGCTAGGGATTGAATCTGGGATCTTCTGAATGCAAACCACAATAATGAAGCTCTTGCTGGCTGTGGGGCTCAGGGGGAAAAAGCAGACCACAATTCCCAGGGCCCCCCACCTACCCACATGACCAGTCATTATGTTGGTTGGAGGATTATGGATGCTAGAGTCTCGAAAGTACTTTCACAAGCCCTGGTTGGCCAAAAAATCTCAAAACATGGATTCTGTGTCAGGGAGCTAAATTTGGTCCTGCCTTTGGTTACTCCTGAAGTGACTTGTCTTTTCTATCTTGGTTTCTCCCCTCCCTGAAGTTCCTTTTCTTAAATCCTGGAACAACGATCTTACAGTGAATAAAGGACCATAAATGTTACAGTATTAACACTCTACTTCTGATGAACACTCTACTTCTGATGAACAACAACTACTTCTGATGAAAAGAACAGAGAATAAACAATTGCAAATCATGAAACCACCTGTGCTGGTTTCATTATTGGCTTTCCTGAGATGCTCAGGACTGATAATGGCTCTTCCTGGGCTAACTGAAACAGCCTATGCTTGTCTGCTCCACGTATGTCTGATCAAGTTCAGTGGACCTTACTCCTAGGTAACCTTTTGCGGGTTTGCAAACCTTGATTGCTGTGTTAGGAGTCTGACTAGAAAATGGAGTTGTGGTTGTAGTTTTAATAGTGAAGTGTTAAGCCCTGCTGCTTTGCATATAAGATCTCTGTGGATCTTTTTATAGTTCTAACAGGAAACCATAAGAAAAAATTGTGATCAGGGTTAACTCACCATATCTTAGGACAGGGCTGAGGGTCCATCCGCACCACAAACTGGGGTTTCTTGTTGAAGTGAGAGAGTAATTCTGGGAATTCATATAACAGGGAGGTTACTCAAGAGTTGTCTTTAAGAGATTCTTATTTCCCTGGCTGAACGACATTTCCCAGAGTTTGGGTCATGATGAGGGAAAAACCTTGCGGGCTAATCCCATTTATATCCTTTGTTGCAACACTGTGCACTGTTTCTGGGCACAATTCAGAAGTTATAGTTATGACCTGTGAATCTTTATACAATCAGGGGCTGGACTGTTTGAAAAACAACATTCTTCTATAGAAGCATACTTGAGTTTTAAGGAAGGCTCTTTTCTTAGTCCCACCACCATGAGATACATGAGGGCATGATAAGGATGTGAGAGAGGACCTTCTTGGTGTCTGCTCCCAGGCTCTGAAACTCCCTGCTACAGGAAGCTAGGCTATCTCTCTCTCTCTCCTCACCACTTTTACTAGCAGGCAATGACATTTTTGTTTGGGCAGCCCTTTAAGCATGTAAAAAGGGTCTAGCTCATGTGTGGGTCATTGGGATTCTCTCAGTTTTTTGTTTTGTTTTCTGAACTGCAGCTCCCTCCTCCCTTATTGTTGCCTATGCTGGCTAGGGCTGCTGGGAGTGGTAGGCCAAAAAACATCTGGAAGGCCACAGCTGTTTATTCTAGTCCAACTGGTTGGGTGCCAGCTCTGTCTTTTACCATTCTGGTTTTTTAAAACTGATCTGTTTTCATGTTGTGTTTTTTTAATGAAGAATTTGTTCCTGATCTGTGTTGCATTACTGCTAGTTTCCTTTAGTGCTCTCTGGGATGGAAAGCTAGGGGGTAGTAAATAAATAAAAACAGTTTGCAGATGCTGCTTTACACAGTGGGGAACATGCATTTAATGCTGCTATCCTGAGTTTGTATGCCCTTAGGATACAGATGCCCTGGGGGCTGCACGCACACACACACACACCGCCATGGAACCTCTCTTCTTTAGTAAGCCTTCATCTTTTATACAGAGCAGGACTGAAAAGGCCAGGGTGGAGTAAGCTACCTTTTAGCTCCCAGATCACCCACCCCCTCCCTGGCTGGGCAGGTGTAAACCCCATCCTTCCCTCTGAAGTGCCAGCTGGTGTCCTGTTCACAAAGGGTTTCGTGTTGTTCACTGCTGGGCTAGATCAGCCTAAGATTATGAAATAGTAATGAGGTTCCCTCTCCCTTCCCTGCTTTCCCCCCAGTCCTGGCCCTCTAGAATTTCCTCCTGGCTTGGCTACTGTCTGCTCAGAGTCTTTCCCCCCTCTGAGCTTGAGCAGGACAATGGAGGGGACGTGGAGGTGCTGACAGTCAAGCTAGGGACCCTCCCTTTGGTGATCATAACCTGCAAAGGTAATTGGGCGAGGGTGGGGGGAAGACGTTGATATACATGCACACTCTCCCTCTAGGAAAGTGTTGCAATGAGGAAGCTCTTAAAGGGACAGGCAGAGTTGAGATTCAGCAGGGACCTGAGGAGGAGAAACATCTACTGTAATCTGTTTCGTTTGCTTTTGATTCTAGACCCTTGCTAACTCCCCATTCTGTACAGTGGAATGCAGGCATTCTGTGATTCAGCTTTGATTGCATACTTCCAAACTGCCTTCCCCATGCCACTTGTGGGGCTGACGTGTGGAGATATTCTGACCCATAGACTTGCAGGACTGGAACAGCAATGAATGCTGTTGAACAGACACAGAGTTTGCGGGGTCAAAGCATAGAGACTTCTTGATGAGCACAGAAGATGATGTCATTTTCCATCCCTGCCCCTGGCAATCCACTGAGCAGTTGAGGTGTGGGGAGGGCCAGATGTTACCAATAATAGCATCTGGTTGTGAGAACCAGTGTGATGAGCGCTGGACTATAATCCTGGAGATCAGGGTTCAATTCCCTGCTTGGCCATGGAAACTCACTGGGTGACCTTGGGTGTGTCACATACTCTCAGCCCCAGAAAAACCTGTGATAGATTTGCCTTAGGGTCTCCATGAGTTGGAAATGACTTGAAGGCACACAGCAACAACAAATTGTGAGTGACCCCTGTTATACAAAGTATTGTGGGATGCCTTAGTCTTTAACAGCCAGTTAAGAGCCACAACCTGTACAAAAGACCTGCTCCTGATGAAGACAAAGACTGATAAGAACTAGTTCAGTGATATGGCTCTTAAATATATTCTTGAAGGCATAGTTAAGGGGATTGATAAATGCCTGTGCTTTAGACTTTACCACTGTCTCACAAATATCTGTGTCATCTTTCTGCTGAAAGGCAGGATTTTCTGTATCTCTGCCTAGTTTGCATCATCCAGAAGATCTTTTAACCGTGGAGAAATAAGTGATGCCCTATATGTTGGGAATTGCTGTAGAGTAAGACGGGGTCCCTCAAAGGGATGCAGACAGTAACCAGGTGGTGTACAGTCTCTTTTTGGTGCACACCCTAGTTATGAGGGTGAAAGTGTCAAGATATCCCCATTTGCACAGTAGAGAAGGCCATGTGCTTACTCAGTATGTGCTATTGGTTGCTAGATAGGAGATCAGTTGGGAGGATATGTTATTTCTATATTTATTTTCTAAGCATTTTGGTTCTGGACACTTCAAGTATGCTTTGGACTTTTTTGTTAATCCTGTTTTAAAACTATTGTGCACTTAATGTTACAAAATGGCTCAAAGGGGTGAAAAAAAGATGTAGGATTGCTCAAGGTACTTCACTCTGAGACCCTAGAGTTGGCAATAGCTGTGGTGTTTGAAGGGATTTTCAACAACATTCCCAAATTACATGGTTGAGGATAGAAAGAGACCCCCAGACCAATATTTGCCATATACAGGGGCCTGTAGTTTGTTTTTCATGAGACTGTGACTCTACAAAACCAGGGTTTGAATCCCTTCTTGGCTGTGACAACCCACTGGGTAACTTTGGGCAAGTCATACTGTCTCAGGCTCAGAGGGAAGCAATGGCAAGCCCCTTCTGCAGAGAAAACCCGATGATACATTCACCTTGGGATAGCATAAGTCAGAAATGACTTGAAGGCACACAACAACAACAACAAGAAGCCTGATTTTTAATGCTTGTTAATTGAAAAATACAAGTAAAAGCAAATGTAACAATGTAAGACTATCTTTTAAACAGAAACAATGTATGAATGAAATGTAAACACAGACTCAGTTGGAAAGAAAGATGCTTGGAGGTGGGGAAGGGTTTTTTTTATTTTTCAACTTAAATTTATAGATAGATAGATAGATATAGATATAGATATAGATATATAAAAAGAAAAATACAAGTAAAAACAATGGTAAAATATAAAACAACAAAATTGGAAAATTCATTCTGCTAGCATGGACAACACCATCAACCTGTGAAACATATGTAACCTTTTTGGAATTATGAAGATTATAGTCTAAAGGTTGTTTAATCAGGCAAATAAAAAGTATGTATGTCTTGAAGCCACCAGTGGAACAGATCTATAGAAATATGTTTGGAAGTAGTTCCACAGTGAAGGGGCCAGCACTAAGGAGGTGATATATTATCTGAATATATACTGATAAAAGTTTTGGAGATGGTGTGCTGGGTGATGCCCAAAAAGAAATGAATATTATTGTTGCCCCAAGGTGAAGAGCAGGGTATGAACAAAAAGGTGAGACTTCTGCTGCTTTGTAAATTAATTTGTGTTAGCTAATATCCAGGCTTTAAGCTTACACTGAATGCTTCATGAAGCAGAATGAAAAGGTAGCTAAGGAAAATGTAGCCACAGTCTGTTCTAGCCTTTTTCTCAACAGAGCAAGCCCATCTCTCGCTAAAACAAACAGTAGGGTGACACTGGACCATCCTCTACCAACTTCTCTTCTGACAGGAATTGAAGGAAGAAGCTGTGAAAACTCCTGACTTTGTTGCTGATGCTAAAGAGTCCAGTTCCTGTGACCCATGGGACCCCTTGTGCATTTTGGTGCCCCAGTGTGAGCTCTATGTCTGTGTGGGCTCCGAGGATAGAACTGAGAGGTATGTACTCTGCTGGTGTGTGTGTGTGGGGGCAGGGTATTTATTTATTTGATAAATTGCATTCCCAGGGCAGCCTGCAAAGGAATAAAAGCAGTTTAGGGACGGACAGCCCCTGCGTACATAAATGATCAGGAAGTTGGTTAGCAAAATGGCAGACCTTGAGTAGGTGAGTGTTGTACAGATGTCAGATTTAAAAAGTCACTTTTACTGAGGCATTCCCTTTAGATATGTGACCTATAACTCCCATTGACCCCAGCCAGTAAGATGTTGATGAAATCAAATTTCTGGTCTCCACTTTGCCCATTGGGTGACCTTTGGCCTCTCTTAGCTTAGTTTATCTTACAGGGTTGTTCTGAAGATAAAATAGGAAGAGGGAAAGGATGACCTGCATGCAGCTCCCTCAACAATTTGAAGGAAGGCTGCAATAAAAATGTCATGAATAAATAATCTTATTATAATACATGGGTAATACTGTTTGCTAGGGCTGCCATCTTATTAAAGAAGTCCAAAATAAGTTGTACATGATGGGTTAAAGAATTAAATCTTGCATATGCCTAAGGCAATGGTTTTCCAGACTCATTCCTCCAGAGCATAAGTTTGGTTTTAAGATGCTGCTAGTGTATGTCCCACAGCAGATCTCCACTGTGTAGTTTGAGACGAGGGCTGCTTATGCGTTGCCACAGAAAAGAGGAAACACATCACAGATCTGAATGACATTTGCATAAGCTGGTCTGTATGTCTAGACATAAATTCAGAAATTCTTACACTGTAAATAGAAATGCAATACACCTTGCCATAGTGAGGAAGATGATGACCAGGAGATATGAGTGGCTCTTTCTTAAGTTCACTGTTGCTATTATTCAGTCGTTGTTGATGAGCAGCTCAAATGTGTTACCGTTCTTTCTCTTTAAACTGAGCTTGGACTGTACAATCTTTCAAATAGAGGACTATCCTGTGTAAGCAGGATATATGACTACTCTTGAGGGAAGAGAGAAGGCCTTGTATAAGAGGATGCCAATCATAAGCGGTTTTTAGAAATACTTATATTTATATTAAAAAATCAAAGTTTTACAAATATTGTTCTTATCAAGGATAACAGTTTTGTCAAATAACAATGTTTTAAGTGGTTAAAAATTATGGCCCTTATACTGTCATTTATTTAGAAGGTTTACTGTTATTCATAAAACTTCACAGTAGTTCTCAACATACAAATATAATAAAAACATACACTGTTTATTTACAGTTACATCCACCTTGACATCCTCAGAAGAGTGATAGGCTTACTCATGGCTCTATCCATGCACTAACTAAACCCATATCTGGATCCAGGCAGTCATCTGTCTGTGTACTGGCCAAACACATGCCTGATCAATGCCAGAAAGATTTCTGCATCATTTACCTATAACCATACTGTCCTACCTTATAGGGTTGTTGGAGGGTTTATTGTAGTAGTGTCTGATATCAGCTCTCAAAGCAGCTATAGAAATGCAAATTATTGGAGGCTACCTTAGTTAACAGGACTGAACAAAGAGGGTGTTGGTTCTGTTTCTTCTAGTCATTTGTTGATATAGTTCAAGGATGGATTCACCCAATTGTTCTGTTGCTCACCTTGAGCAGTGCCTACCATCATATTAAAGTTGGCAAATTCAGTGGGGACAGGAGAAGGCAGTCCCCACCAGTACCTGCTCCAAGCTGAACCATTTGGCTGCTGCCACCTTACCACCTGAATTTTACCAGCAAACCACAACATGTTACCTGGAGCTTTTTAAAAGGTACTGCGGTAGGAGTTAGCACTGACATGGAGAGTCATGATTCCTGGAGGTTTCTGGAGGTATGATTCTCTTTCAGACCCTCTCCCATTTTTAAGAGTACAAGAGAGGTTAGGGGCCATACAGAAGGACATTGAGGGACGCATATAGCTCAAGTCTGCACAGTGCCCCCTCCCCCGGTTTAAAATTACCTACCAGATTTTATCACTAGTGTTGACTCTTATGTAGGCTCTCATGCAAGGCTGGTCCTTTGTCCTCCCATGAGCACATCACTTAGGTTATTCCTCTGTATTTGAAATTTTGGGTGGTTGGTAGTCATTTGTGTCTTACCTGTCCACAGCTGGCAGGAAAGTTTGGAGTACACTCAGCTTAGCCGCAGAGCTGAAGAAGAATTGGAAGAACCCAGTGCCTGTCCTGATGACAACACTCTCCCTGGCATTGATACAAACACCAATGACACACTCAGCAGGGTGAGATGTGTGTGTGTGTGTGTGTGTTTCTTGGCCTAAAACGTCCCCCTTCTTTATTTTTGAAAAAGCAAAGATTCCTTTGATCTGAGCTTCCTTAGACAGCTGCTGCAGGGACACCCTTGCATTGTTGGTTCCCAAATATAGAGGAGCAAAGTAGCTCTTTAACATCATTTTAAACCGCCATCTGACTCTTCTATTAGGGGTCTAGGATCATTGCTGATGAAGCATTACTTCTCAGGGAAAACTAAATATTTCCACCAACAGTGGAGCTTTCTTGCAGTGATATGCCTCAATAACAATCTTGTGAATTAAGCCTGTTGCAGTGACCACTTGCAGAGCAAAGCAATCATACCTGTAAAATGCAGAGTTGAGGAAAAGCATGCACTGGGACAAACAGATCTCTTTCACTATTTAAGAATGTCACATCTATATAGTGTTATACTATATACTGTTATATACTGTACAACACTATTGTACAGTTAGTAAGCTTTCCTGTCAGCAGATGGCGCCACCTAGGTATCCAATGCAGTAATTTGTTAGATAGCTTACTGTGACCTGTGTTAAAGAGCTCTATTGTTTGCTTTTGACCTCTCAATGGCTTTAGGTCATGGTACTCTTCCAGAAGAGCCAGCATGGTATAGTGGTTTGAGTATTGGATTATGACCCTGGAGACTAGGGTTCGATTTCCTGCTTGGCCATGGAACCCCGCTGGGTGACCTTGGGTGTGTCACACACTCTCAGCCCCAGAAAACCCCATGATAGGTTTGTCTTAGGGCCACCATAAGCTGGAAACACCTTGAAGGCACACAAGAGCAACAAGTTCTTCTAGACTGTCTTGTTGGGTTAGGTCTGAGGGGAGCAGTTCATGGATTAATATTGGAATATATTGCTCTGGGACACTTTTCTGCACTCTTTGGTATATGGGGTGATGCAAGGTTCTGAGTTCATGCTGCTTAATGTCTACATGATGTAGGGAGTCTTTAGCTCACCTACTGTTTTGTACTGCAACTCCAACAATCCTTTACCAACGGTTATTTTGGTGGGCGTTTTGCAGTTAAAGTGTATAACACTGGAAGGCCAAAGATTCCCCATCTACATAAAACCATTTGATGCAGTCGTCTAGTGGTTTCAGCTGTGGTGTCACCAATATGTGGATAGCATCCAACTCTAGGTCTCATTTTCATGTCCAAGTCTCAGGGAAGCTATAGAAAACCTGATCCAGTGTCTGGAATAGAGATGGCCTGGAGATAGATGGTGGTGAACAAACTGAAATTTAGTCCAAATAAAACAAAAGCACAATGGGTTGGAAATTGAAAAGATCTGGATAGATTTGACTAGACTTAGTGAGAGTGCATCCTCATCCAAGGAACCGTATTCATGTGGTTTTCTTGGATAAAGTTCAGTTTAACTCTGAGTGAAGTTGAGGATTGCGAGTTATCCAGGGCATGACACCATGTACATACCAACATCCAGGTAGCCACATTCTGCCTAGATCAGCAGAAGTTTTCAAGCTGTCTTCAGAAGTAGATTCATGCAAAGCATAGTACAGTAGCATGACTTTGGATGTGACTAGACAGCACAGGTTAGTGGTACATGATCTGATGCTTTTAGAAAGCCAGCATACTACTCTAAGATTTGCTGTATTCTTAAAGATACCTTATAATCACTCTTATAAGCAAATGCAATAATTAAATAAGTGTCTTTGCGACACTGTTCAATAACATGTTTCAAACTCTTTCTTTTTTTCTACCTTAGGACTGGGAAATGACCAGGCTCCTTGATAGCATTTTGGGATCTGACAAAGGAGACATGATGTATTATGCAGGTCAGAAGCAAGAGGTACAGCCTGAAAGCCTACACTCTGATAGACCTAGATGGGCAGAGACAACATCATCTGGGAGAACAGAATCCTGGAGTCGTGTGAACACAGGTACAGACACCCGCCTGTAGCACTCTCTGCTGGTGCAGATCTTTATGCAGATGTTGTAAAGTGGGGCTGGGGGCAGGATCATGTGACCTGTAAGCAATAGGCAGCTCACAAGGCTGTTTTGTGACTCCCAGAGGACCCTCGCCCAAGGAATGTAGCAATGGAGGGGGGTAAAACGAGGGTTTCATCCTTCCAAATAAGAAATCTGCCCCTCAAATGAAATTTTTCTTCAGAATTCAAATTTCTAGCATAGCGGAGAGTGAGACACTGAAAATCATTCACATGTGGAACTTCTGTATGTGCTGTGTTCTCATTCCGTTGGTAACTTTGCTCACTCCTTTTCTTTGGATGACTAAACTGTGTTTCTAAATGCTGGAATGAAGTTTTAAATTACCACAGTGTAATTTGAGGGGAAAAGAACAGTTTTGTGAGGGGGCAGAATTCTTGTGGGGGGCATGTCCTCATTTTGCTGTCCTTTGTAGCTACACCCTGCCCTCCCATTTTTCCTGCCAAAATAAGTACATTTGTGTTTCCAAAGAAAAACAAGCAAACTGTGTCTCCAGTGGGCACATAGATTATCCTCCTTTAAAAGAAAGGTATCCACATGCATCCTGTTTCAGCAGAAAATCCTTTCTTCCCCCACACAAAAATTTTGATTTTTTTTTTCCAAAACAGAAATGACCTTTCAGCTTTATGTGGAGTTGCTGGTGCAGCCCCTAGCAAATCCTGGGACCAGAAAAATGGCCCACAGAACATTCCATTCTGCAGGAATGAAGTGTCACTTGAGTACTGCACCAAGGAACTCAAATCTAGTGCCCAGATGAAAGAAGCATGCATTTGTTTGCATAATTAACTCTACTACCACCATTTAGATCACTGGTGGGGAATGTGTTCCTTTAGACTGTTGTGGACTACAACCTCCATCAGCTCTGAGCTTTGGCCATACTGGTGAAGGCTGTGGGACTTATTGTCTAGAAGCATATTCCTCACCCTGATTTGGATTAAAAAAAAACTGGATCACTTTAGCTAGAGTTAAGGTGTGGAGACAAAAGAGAATGAAATGGAAGGGTTGAGAACAGATTGGAGAAGGGGCAGATGAGGGAATCGCTGCAGGTTGGGGAATAGCATAAGGTACAGTGAAAGCCAGCTAAACCTTCCTTTTGATTTCTAAGGCTTCTCCAAGTACTGCTTATGTTTCTCAGCTTGTGTCTCTGGCCATGAAGACAAGAGACAAGTCCTTCATAAACTGAAAGCTGAGGTTCTAGAAATGAGAGAATTCCAGATCTAGAAATTAGATTTGGCTCAGAGCATGGAAAAGTTACTTGGTTGGATTCTAATGTAGAATCCCCAAGCTAGTATGGCCAGTGGCCAGCCTGGCTGAAGGATTCTGGATGGTGTAGTCCAAAGTGTAACATTTTCTACAGTCTGATTCTGCCCATGATATAAACATCTCTTGGGAGAATGGAATGCACACCCAGCCTTGGCTTGGCTTGGCAATCTTCTTATGTAAAGATTCTCTACTTTCATAGCATACCCTCTCAACTGAAGAGGTAAATTTTGTCCTGGAGGATGAACAGCAGTGGTGAAAAAGCTGCAAGCAGACACTTGGCAGCAGTGGAGCATCCTGCAAATTGCCCAAACCAACCTTCTCTCTCTCTAAGTAATCATCCCTTTGAGTTTTCCTTTTGTTCCAAGACAGAGGCAAGTCAAAGTTGTTTCCTGGTCTTTTCTTCTCTCCACGCCTAGAGACTCTCTTTCCCACAAATTGATGCCTTCCTCTTGTATTTCCCCTTCCATCAGCCGAGCCAGTATAGTTCATGCTATTTGGGACTTGCAGGAGTTGTAACTCAACACATCTGGAGTGTATTCCAGGTGGGGAGAGGTAGCTGTAGGTATTTTTAAGTGATTGGCTAAGGAGATCTGTTGCACTCATTTGTACATCAGCAAGTAGCCAATGTCAGTGATGAAATCACACCAAAATCAATGGGATACTCTGATTAATAGGCTAGCATAGTTTGTACTTCTGGGGTTTCCATGCTATCCAAAGGAGCTGAAAGAAAGTCTGCCACAAACAGGGAAGCATGCCCTCAAACAAGGACCTCCCTCCACCCACTGCTTTCTCCATTTCTATATTTCTGTCATTACTTGGGGGAACAGAACTTTTCACATTCACAAATGCATTCATATACTATAATCTGGGCAGATCAGGGATGGGCCCTGAGCCCTTGTTTTATCCTCCTGTTGATTTTTTAAGAGACTGACAGTGTAATTTGCCACCAATGTAGGATGCAGTTTACCCCTTTTATTATATCCCATGTTTTGTTTTTTTTTTGCTAGTGCTGCCATTGTGCCCAGTGCTGACATAGACACAACTATCGTCAGAGGAGTAGCTCTGGGCTGCACACCCACTTGGCATACCATCTTGGCTATTTGTTTGCTCTGCTCCCTCCCTAAACTTTCCCACCCCTTGAGCATGAGAGGAATTTTATTTCTTTCTCTTGCAGAATGCAGAGCTATGAGCCAGGACTATGGGGACAGTTGGAGGAAGCATCAAGCAGAGAGCAGCTACTTCTCCCTGGAACGTCAGAAATCTGACCCAACCTGGGCCTCATCCCCACCCCGGCCAGGCCATAGCGCCTTACCTGTCCGTGGCGAAGGCAAGGCGGCAGGTGGGTGGCCCGCTTCCTCTGTTAGCTCAGCAGACTCAGATACGAGGTGGCGGACAAGTGGCAGTAGCGAGGGTAGGCATGGACTGATGAGGGAGGAATACACCGTGTTGGCAGACTTGCCCAAACCAAAGCGGCTCAATCATCGGCAGGCATTTGAGAAGGACCGCAGCAGCCCCCGCACCCGTAGCCCTGGACGAGCAGAGGTGGAACGGATCTTTGGACTTGAGCGCAGGTGAGAAATGGGATGGCCAAGGTAAAGAAAGCATTCCTTTGCTGTTCTCTTACACACACAGTTTGCAGGGCTGGATTAACCTTTGTGATGTTATAGCAGAGTGGGAGTCTATGCTATGCTGAGGCCATGCCCACTGCCTTCTCTAGAACCAACGTTAGCAAATGCAGCCTCTGGGCCACCATGCCCCCCCAAGGCCAGTTTTATGAACCTTAGGTTCCAACCTAATCACCCTCATGTCCCCTTGTGCCAGGAAATTTTCTGAGGAGGGGTCCATTCCTGTATCAGCAGAGTGGTGGGTGTTGCTTTAAGCTAGTTGCTGTCAAAAGCCTGACCTGCCACATCCCAGAACAGATTTAAAAAAAGTCAAACTTGAAAGTGGACATCTAGATTTGGTTCCTCTCTTCCATTTTTAAAAATAACCCTGTGTTGAGTGGTTGTTGTTGTGTGCTTTCAAGTCATTTCCAACTTAAGGGGATCCTAAGGCAATTCTGTCATGGGATTTTCTTGGCAAGATTTGTTCAGCAAGGACTTGCCTTTGCCTTCTTCTGAGAGGGAAAGAGTGTGACTTGCCCAAGATCACCCAGTGGGTTTCCATAGCTGAGCAGGGATTCGAACTCCGATCTCCAGACTCATAACCCAAACCGCTACACCATGCAGGCTCTCCCTGTGTCGAGTACAGAGAGCAAACATTACTCATATTTTAAAATAGTACCAGTTACTCACAATACATAGGAAATAGTAACTGGGCAATTAAGAGCAAAAAAGGTGGAAAACAAATCATATGAGAAGAGGTTGATATAACTTGAATATATACAGAGAGACTGAGTAGGGATCTGAGAGGACTCCTCAGGTACCTGAAAGACTGTCACTTAGAAGAGAGGAATGATTTCTCTGTTGCCCCTCAGGGCAGAAATAGACCTGAGAAAAGCCCCTAGGAACAGGGGCTACACAAGGGTACATTTTAACTGATGATTAAACTGTTATAATCCAAAGGTGTCTGCATTTCAACACTGGAAATCCCAGTTCTACTACACCATGGGTCTTTGGGGTCTATGTCCAGGCTACAGACTGTATGTACATGCAGCTCAGCCTGAAAACTGGAGCATGTGGCCCAACAGTTTGCTTGTGCATTCAGCGATCCATTGAAGTTCAGTTCTAATTGCAGGTAATAATAACAGCCTTCCCTTCCCCCGCACCCTTTGTTGTTAGGAAGTCGGAGACACTGGAGGCGTTCCAAGCCCTGGAGGAAGGGCTCCTGGAGCGGCTGGACAGTAAGACCTTGAAGCTGGCCAAGGAAGGGCGGCTTGTGAGGAGGCAGTCAAGCCCTACTCTGCGCAAAGAAGTGAGTGGTTAGTCCATAAGTTGTAATAATATTAGTAGTAATAATAGCAGCAGTAGGAACTGGCTCCTTCACAATCCCATTTTAATTCTCAGTAAGCTGTGGGACTCTGCCTTGGGCAGGCTGACACTTCTAACACTCATTCTTATATTCTACTGTACCAAAGCTGGGAAACCACCAAATAGGGATGTCATGAAGAAGGAGGGGTGGCCTTTGTGGGGAGCCCAGGAAAGCTAATTCTGGCCTGAAATTTGTCATCCCTGTGCTATCTTGAGCAACAGTATACCAGAATAGTAATTAAACAAGACCTCCGTCTTTTTCCTCTGCCCTGTCCCATCAGGTGAATAAGAAACTCCCGTGGGAACCTGGCCAGCCCAGCAGAAGTGGAGGAGAATCCCTGCGCTTGGGGAGACCAGGTCAGAGACCTGACAGAACCTGTCAGAGCCAGGGTGAATCTCGGCGCTCAGGGAGTCCAGCTCAGCAGCCTGAGAGAGAGAGAAGGAACAGAGGAACAGGGACCCTGCAGCCAGCAGCTCCTCAGCGGGCAGAGAGGGAGAAGAAGAAACGAGAGGAACCTGCAGGCAATCCAAGAGCTGGTGGGGAGAGAGCTCCTCTTTGTTCGGGGAGGCAAACAGATAGTGGTAGAAAAGGCCAGCCAGAGAGTGGTCATCCCAGGGTCTCTGGAAAGAACACTGAGACCAAATGGAAGAGCTGCCTGGATGCCTTGCATGTGGCCAAACCTGCAAAGAGTATAGACAAGAGTCAAGTGAGCCACAGGAGGCCACTTGAGAGGTACAAAGAGAGTGACCGCAAGGCCAGAGGCAAACCTTTGCTGCCTGTTGATACAGCCGAGAGGCTGAGAGAGGACTCCAGAGACCGCCAAGAGGCCACCCGGGCTTTCAGCCCAGGGAGGGGAACAGCAGCCGGAGAGAAAACTGGGCGGGCACCAAGTCCTCCAAGGCACAGAGAGGTTAGATGGGGAGCTCAAGGAGAGACCCGGGGCACAGTCAATTCAGGGAGAGACGCGCGGCTCACTTTGAAAAGCCACGGAGATGCTGGGCGTGTGTTTAGTCCTGGTCTATGTAGTGGCGGAAGCCAGCGAGAGACCAGGCACTCTCTCAGCCCTGGGAGATGTAGGGAAAGCAACTGGAAGAACCCTGGGGAGGCTAGACACTCTCCCAGTCCTGGGAGGCCAATGGAGGGTATTTGTGCATGTTCAAGTCAAGAAAGGTGCTGTGCTGTTTTGGAGCAGTACGCAGAGAGCAGCTGGAAGAGCCAAAGGGAGGTGGCAGCTGCAAGGGATCAAAGTGACTGGCCAAGCAAGGGGGAGATATTGAACCCTTTCACTCCTGGCAGGAGGGAGAACGGTGAGTGGAAGGGTTGCAGCAAATGCTTCTGCCCAGCAAGTGTGCCAGTTCCTGAGCAGAAGAGGACTGGCCAAGAGCAACTGCCTGGTTCAGTGAGACCAGAAAATAGCTCCAGAAGCCAAGAAGGGTCTTTGTGCCATGTGCATCCAATGCAGCTCTTGGAAAGGCAATGGACAAACCAAGGGGAACGCCTACATTCTGCAAAACCAGGACAGCCACAATTGGAGAGTAACTGGAGAACCCACAGGAATCTGACAGGATGGTCAGAGGAGAATGACCAGATGGATCAGGGAAGGTGTTCAAGTCCCATGAGACCAGAATTGCAAGTGGGCAACAGCTGGAACAATCAGGAGAAGCTCTTCCACCAGGTACAGACGTAGAGCGGTAATCTTGATCCCACCTAAATTGTTTCCATAGACTTATGTGAGATTCGGCAATGTTACTTTTTTTGGATTACAACTACCAGAATTTCCTGCAACTATGACCATTGGTGATGCTGTCTAGGGAATTCTGAGAGTTGTCCCCCCCCCACCAATTCCAAGCTCTGTTCCCACCTTTTCCACTTGTTTCTACGGAGAGAGATGTGTGTTCTTGATGTTGTCTCCTGTCAGTGGCTTGCAATTTGCCCCAATGGCTGGGCGTGTATTGCACCAGGAAACCCACAGTCAGCTCAATAAGATGACTGCCTCAGGCAGTGAATGATGGGGAGGCATCAGTGGCAACCTTCTCACTGTTCTTTGTAAACTATCTAGCTGTTCCCTTCTGTTGGAGGGCAGAGCTATGCATGCCACACAATTGTCTGGGCCTATTTAATAAGCTTGCTGCCTCAGATATGGAACACTGTCCCACTGCTGGTGTTGAAGTAAGATTCGGCTACCAATCCAGTCAGCTTCTGCATATAAACAGGAATGGGCAGGGGTGTGTGTGGAATCTTTATCTTTCAGCGAATTGTCTTGCGTGTGCCCTGGGAAAGCTGTTTTCTGCCTTTGGGAAAAATGTGTTTAGTTTTTTTATTTTTGCATCAAGGAAGCTAATGTAGTTTATTCACAATGTGTGCTTTCTTCTTATATTTGGGCATGCAAGAGAGAAATTTATAGAAATACTGGGCCTTTCTTGGTCATCAAGATGTCCAAATTGTCAGTGGAAATTCAGTATACCTGTTGTCTGAGATGCACTGATGGTTAGTAAAATGGGACTGTTTACATCGGATATTGAAGAGCATGGGTCATGGATCTTACCCAGTAATAGATACTAGTATTCAAACAGTATTCAAAGCCTTCAGAACAATGGACTTGAAATGTACCCTGACGGAGTTACAGTGTTTCCAGACCACCCTGAAAGCTGAAATGTGCTGCACGTACAAACCACAACATGCTGATTACTAGAAAAGTCTGAAAGTAGGCAGCTAACGGTGTAGCTGAACACAGGGCTTGGATGTTTGGATTTGGAAGAGAAAATTTCACTATCAGTCAGACACATAGCTAGTTCAAGGAGAATATGAGCCTTATATCAGAGACGGGGAATCTGTCATTCCAGATGTTATTGAGCTACAGATTCCATCATAGAATCAGACCTGGAAGGGATTCAATGGAAGGCCATTGAATCCAACTCCCTGCCATGTAGGAATACACAATTAAAACACTCCCAACAGAAGGCCATCCAGTCTCTGCTTAGAATCCGCCAAAGAAGGAGACTCCACCACACTCTGGGCCAGCGTATTCCACTGTTTAACTGTTCTCATAATCAGGAAGTTTCTCCTAATGTTTAGGTAGAATCTCTTCCCTGTAGCTTGAAGCCACTGCTCTGTGTCCCCGTCTTTGGAGCAGCAGAAAACAAGCTTGCTGTATCCTCCATATGACATCCCTTCAGATATTTAAACATGGCTATCATGTTACCTGTTAACCTTGTTGTCTCCAGGCTAAACATATCCAGCCCCCTCAGCTGCTCCTTATAGGGCATGGTTTCATGCCTGATCATTGTCTGTTTTGGTTAGGACTGATGGGAATTGAAGTCAAACAACATCCAGAGGGCCACAAGTTGTCCAGATATTAATAAATATTTACACAGAGACATTTTTGGATATTGGTCCCAACATTGATACACCCTCACAGCTTCTTGTCTGCTTCCCATGTTGGCTAAGACATACAGGAGTTTACCTCAATACATCTAGAAGGCACCAGGTTGCTCACTCTGATTAATTTATGAAGCTTAGGAAGGGGTGTCTTAGCCATATGTTCTTTCCTTACCCCTCCTATCCCTTCATTTTATTGTATACATGGATTTAGTATCTGATCTTTCTTTTAATATGGCATCTAGGAGAGCTCACAATAAAGTAAAATATGGTTAAAACAGCATAATACGTGTGCTTAAAAAGCAATTAAGCTTTTTAACCATCTATTAAAAACATTTATTTAAACAGTTTTACAAGTCTGTTAAAGTGCAGTATTCGTAAAAATACAGCACACCCTGTTTAAAGGAACATCTGTAACACTCAAAGGCTTAGTTAAGCAGAAGGTCTTCACCTGTCAGCAGAAAGAGTACAGAGGGGGACCAACTAAGCTTCCAGTGGGAAGGAAGTCCACAGTATGGGAGCAGCTACCAAGAAAGTGCTCTGCTGTGTCCCCACCAAACACGCTTATGATTATGGTAGGAAAGCCTTCCTCCTGAAGATCTTAAAACGTGGACGGGTTCATGTTAGGAGATATGTTCTTTCAGATAGTCTGTGCCCAAGCCTTTGCAGTGCCCACGCCTTTGACACTGAAAACTTAGCTTGCATGAAACCAAAAGCCCCCATTATGTCCAAAACAGAGAATTCTGGTTTAATGATAGTTAAACTAACCAGGATATTAAGCCAGAATCTGATTAGTAAATAAATAAGAGTTTGATATTTATGAAAAATGGGACTGGTTTAATGTAAATCAGTATCACTGTCCCAAATCCACTACACTAGAGGAGGATTGATGGAGTTTGTTGTTCGTTGATAAACCATGGTTTATAAACATTGGATGAATGTCGAGAATGGGCCAGTGTATCCATATTCTTAATATAATCAACAGTGAGTGGAAACATGGGCATGAAGGGAACAAAGAAAATAAAGCAGAAATACTGGAAGCACAGTCGGAGGGAACTGTAGTAGGTGGTTAGGAATTATGTAGAACACAGATGATTTCAGAATCATTAATTTGGAATAACTGTCCCCATGGCATTGTACAGTCGCCCAGTAAAACCATTTAGAAGTGTTACTTTACCAGCATTACTGTTGTGTTTAGAGTATGGTATCCTTTCCTGCTGGAAAGATCCCCTTTGACTTTGGAGCAGAAATATCCTATTTTGAAACATTTCTCCATAACCATGTGAGCCGAAGACAGGCTTGTTTCTTTGAAGGAGAGATTATTGGAAGAAAGCTCCTCAAATAAAGTTTTCTTTTTGCACATTCCTTTGTAGCATCAGTTAGATGGACGACAACCAATGAAGAGTACCTGCTTCTCAAGAAGCCAAGACCCTTATCTGGACACAAGCAAGAAACATAAGGTAGGATGGGACCTTAAACCAGAAGTGACGATCATGGGGCCCTCCATATGTTATGGTGCTTCAGCATTCCTTACCATTAGCTATGCTAGCTAGGGCTGTTGAGGGGTACAGGCCAAAAACTTTTAGGAAGCCTTACAGTTATTTTTGGGTCAGCCAAAAGGTCATCTTTGTCTATGATAGTTAATTCTTGGCTGTGAAAAGGCTCCTGTTAATTAACAACTATATTATAGGAGAGGGTTTTGTTGGTATGATTTCTTCATCAGTATTCTTGGTGGTCAGTTTGTCTTCTGTTGCTTTTGGTACCTTGATGATGCCTCAGTTTCTGTCAGAAGTAAAGGCTGTAGTTTGGTGATGCATACTTGGGCCTAGGCATCTCCAAACAAGAAATACTTCCTCATGGCAGTTTGGAAAGGTTTCTTTTTTGGCCTACAACTCCCACAGTCCCCCAAACAACATGGTCAGTAGTTGGTGGCTGTATGACTGGGGAAACCCTCTAGCCAGCATAGCTGGGTGGGAAATTCTGAAACGTTGCGATTCAGAAAAAGCAGTTTTTCCAATTTCTTTCTAATGGTTATCTAAAACCAAGAGAACCTGTGATATATCTCACAGGAACCTAGCAGGTATCTTATACCAGGTCAGAGTCTGTCTGTCTAGCTCAGTATTCCCGATTTGACCAAAACTGGCTGCTGTCAGAGAACTTTCCAGTCACCTATTATCTGGCCCATTTAACTGAAGACTGCAGGGATTTGAGCCTGGGACCTTTTGAATGCAAATCATGTTTTTTGCTTCAGTGCTCTGTTCTCTGTCCTGACAAGGCTGGAATTGCTGAAGTTAAACAAGACACTGAGCTGATTATCTATATAGAGAGATGTCTTGTAAACCTGGCTTAGCATTCAGTCCTATGGACATGTACTCAAAAGTATGTCCCATTTATTTCAGTGGGGCTTTCTCTCAAGTAAATGTCTATCGAATTGGAGCTAAAATAAATTTTGTCACAGAGCAAAGAGGTGCTAGGTCATGCTTTTGAGGTAGTGCATTTCTAGTTATATCTGGTGCTTGAATGTTGAGCTGGTGTTTTTGCACCCAATTGGTCTGGATTTGTGTCAGGGGAAACTGGGCAACGTGGTGTGCTATGAAAGATGGTTGGTACACTGAGCTTGGAAATGTGACTTTTTTGGTTGTTGTTGTTGTGTGCGCCTTCAGGTTGTTTCTGACATATGGTGATCACAAGGCAAACCTATCACAAAGTTTTCTGAGGCTGTGTGATGCGCCCAAGATCACTTAGTGGATTTCCATGGCCGGGTGCGGAATTAAATCCCAGGTCTCCTGAGTCATAGTCCAAAGCTCAAATCACTATACTACTACAACATTTTGGCAGTTGTATTTAAAAAGTAATTATTTATGAGCTCTGACTGAACATGAGTGATGGGAAAATCCAAATAACACAAGGAATGTTTTGCTTTTGCTTTTTGCTGATGGTGCTGTTTTTCAGTTTGGAGATAAGTGCATTACTAAAAGTTTGAGCAGGCACTGTGCAGTATTTTTCGTAAGTGAAAGGAGAATTGACTGGCATCTCTGACCTCTTTTCCTGTGCATATGTTGACTTTTACATACTTTCTATGAGATGCCCCTCCTGGTTCTGAACAAGCCTCTGCTCGAAATGCAGCTGCAAGAGAATGATATGCATCTACCTGTATGCCTTGGGCAAACCCATCACCTGCATCTCTTCTCATCCAGACATAGTTCCCACCACTATTGAATCTGCAGCATGCCTCAGCTGCAATAGCAGTCAAGGAAATAGCCTAAGAAGTCAATTAATCTCTTATGCAGAGACAGTAAAACTGAAATGACCCAAGGTCATGGTGTCAGCAAGGAAAGGCCTTGGCTGGGTGTTGAGGATATGTTCTGTGTTCCACGATCAATGACGTTTGTAGGCATACTGAAGGCATGTTTGCAGCTGTTTGGTCTGTTTGAAACTAAACAAATCAAGTCATAACTAAATACCAAGGCACTTCATTGCGTGATGTGATCATGAAAGGAATTGGGCTCATTTAGCACTTCTGGAATTACTGTTTCTATTGAACAGTTGTGGGGTAACTTTGGCTCCCCAGATGTTTTAACTAGGACTTCCACAATCCTTCACTACAGGCCACAGTGGCTAGGGCTTCTCAGAATAGAATTCCATTGTATCTGAGGGCCAAAGGTTTCCACCCCTGCTGTAGAATTTTTGCAAGTATTTTGATATGTCTGCTTTATGGACGGATGGTGGAAGGAGGCCTATGTAGTGGATGGCTGTACCTGGATCTGTCATGGCATTGGCCTAGATATCCTTTTGATGTCTTTCCATGATTGTACAAAAAGAAAAGCTGCAATTATGGAATGCCTAATATCAAGGGCAGTATGGGAGTATTTTTTCGTAGATAACAAGATTTCTTCAGAGGAAATATTTTATGCAACTTGTGTGTAGATCATAAGATACTATTCTAAATGTGTTTTTGCGGTTTCTATGACCTAAATCCAGTTGTAAACCCAATTAGAATAGACTCATTGAATCGATGCCTGAATGGTAAACCAACATTTGTGTAACTCCCATTAATTTAATGGGTCTACTCTAGTTGGTACTAGCAATTGGATTTGGGCTTATATATGTTGTATGCCTTCAAGCCGTTTCTGACTTATAGAGACCGTAAGGTGAATCTATGACGGGGTTTTCTGGGGGCTGAAAGTGTATGATGTGCCCAAAGTCACCCAGTGAGTTTCCATGGCTGAGCGGGGAATCGAACTTTGGTCTCCACTGTTGTAGCCCAATGCTCAAATCACTTCACAGTGCTGGCTCTCTGGGTTTATATCTACACCATTAAAAGACAATGTAGTGTAGAGATTTGAGGATTGGACTAGGACTCTGGGAGACCAGGACTGAAATCCCCAGTGCATGGCCTTGAGCAAGTTACTCTCTGTCTAGGAGGAAGGAAATGGCAAACCTCCTCCAAATAAATCTTACCAAGAAAGCCTTCTGACAGGGAGGGTCAACATAAATTGGAGTTGACTTGAAGACACAGAACAACGACAAATACAAACAGTTGATCCATTTAGTCCAAGGTTTCTTTTTTGTGTGTTGTCATGGAAAACATTTGGATGGTTGGACAGGAACACTGTGTGAATATTTTTTTAATGTGGAAGACAGGCTTATAGAATTCAGAGGTCCCACTGCTAATGGCTAGGGAAGCATGAATGTTATGACAGGCAATCTGCAAATAGACAAAGGAAGAAAAATGCCCCTTTCTTGAAGCCCAAGGGTAAATTTTGAAGTGTACATGCCCAGGCTCCAAGGAGAGTTCAAAACATAGGTCGATGTGTTGATTGGTATCAGTAACACAGTTCTAGCAGTTTTCTTCTTGATAGGAGCGGGTCTTTTGTAAAGCTAAATGATATTGGTTATCCATTCAAGACTCATTGCTTTACATCAGTGGTTCTTAACCTGGGGTCTGTGGACACCAGAGGTCAGTGGAGCCCTCACATAGGCTTGGCAATCCCTGCAGCTAGACCACCAGCAGTAACAGCAACAAGGATGTGGCAGTCAGAAGGGTGGTTGCAGGTGAGAAAATGCTCCCTTGTTTGCCTTCAAGCCACTTCAGACTTAAGGTGACCCTAAGATGAACCTATCAGAGGGTCTTTTTGGCAAGATTTGTTGAGAGGGGTTTGCCTTTGCCTCCCTCTGAGGCTGAGGGAATGTGACTTGCTCAAGGTCACCCAGTGTCTGAGCAGGGATTTGAATCCTGGTTTCCAGAAGCAATAAACAAACAAACAAATAAATATTTGAATATTTAAATCTAAATTAAATATTTAAATCTTGAGTTAAGTCTTGGGGGTTACAGCAACAAATTATACGGTAAAGAATTATATGGTAAATAATATGGTAAAGAAAAGATTAAGAACCACTACTTTACATAATACACAACAAAATATTCTTTCTGGGAAAATTAATTTCTCCTAGCTTCAGTCAAGGTCAGAAGGACCAGGGATGCCTGAGGGGTGGCAGGTGGTGTCAGCAACCCTGCTAATCAAAAAGTCCTGGCACGCTTACCCTGCAAGCACTGGCTCCGATCTGCTAGACAGTTAAAGGGAGATAGGTAACTTCAGCTTAAGGTGGAGGATGGGAAATGACTTTGCTGCAACACATGCAAGCAAGTCTGACAGATGGGAGGCAGAAGTGATGCTTTACACCCTGTGTAGGTGATAGCTTGCTCCTGTTGCTTTGTTTGTCCATCTGTATTGTTGGTGTTAAATGTTCTCTTAAGTATCCACTGAATTAAGATGGACCACTACCAGGCAAGTAATTAGCCTTTTTTTTCCTGTGGGCTCCTGCAGCTTATTCAACTTGGTTTTGAAATTCAGTTTCCAGCTAGTGTTCCCTTCTCCATGACATTTTAAGGGCCAGGTTCTATGCATGTTTAACCTTGGAATAAATTATTGCTGTTGTTGTTGTGTGTCTTCAGGTTGACTCTCAATTATGGTGACCATATCATAGGCTTTTCTTGGCAAGATATATTCAGAGAATGTTTGCCATTTCCTTCCTCTTATGGTGAAAGAGTGCAACTTACCCAAGGTCACTCCATAGGTTTCCATGGCTCAGTGGGAATTTCAGCCCTGGTCTCTCAGTCTTTGTCCAGCTGTCAACCCACCACACCATGCTGGCTTTCCTCTTGTAATTAAGTTGTTGTTGTCGTTGTTGCTGCCATCCAATTGACTTTGACTAATGGAATGACAGACAGACATCAACTCTCTGGTCAGGTCTTGCAGATTCAGGGCCATGGCCTCCTTGATTGAGTCTCCATCTGTAATGCAGTCTTCCTCTTTTCCTACTGCCTTTTACCTTACCAAGCATGATTGTTTTTTTCTAGTGAGTCATGCCTTCTCATGATATGGCCAAAGTATGACAGCCTCAGTTAAGTAATCTTGGCTTCTAGGGAGGGTTCAGGCTTGAATTGCTCTAGGATCCATTCATTTTATGGCTAAATGTGCACAATATTAGCTATGTAGTCTTCTCTAGAATGGACAAACTACTTTCTCGCCCTTGCAGTACAGATCTTATGCTGGACTATTTCAGGCGTGAACTCTGCAGAGAATCATGCTGAAGGAATGATAACTGGATGAGTGTTAATGCTTAGCTGGGATGAGGGAGTTCCTCATTGGAGTATATGGTATGTGCTGACTTGATAAAATCTACAATAGGGCTGAGTATATTACAATTTACAGCTATGGTCCCAGGGTTATTTCCCAACTTCTGTGTTTAAGATAATCTTGAGTTGAGTTTTGGGTCTGAGAGTGCAGAATTTGGGAGCCCACAGCTGCTGAGGGTCTGTAAATTTGATGCATCTCCTAGGGCAGGTTTTTCAACCAAGGTTCTTTGGAACTGTAGGATTCCATGAGGACTCACTAGAGGTTCCACAAGAGATTGTGATTTAAAAATAAAAACATTTTTTCTAGCTGTAGATACAATATTTTTTTGTGCATGTATTCCCTGACACCTGAAAATTATGTCAAGGGTTCCCCCAGGGTAAAAAAGCTGAGAAAGGCTGTCTTAGGCACTAGGGGAGAGGGAATCATGCAGACTTCTAGATGTTGTTGGACAGTAGCTCCCAGCATTCCTCACCATTGACTACACTGGCTAGGATTGCTAGGAATTTGTTTGTTGGTTGGTTTTTTGCAGCTCCAGAGAGTACAACCTGAACGAGTAGATATACAATTAAAGAAAAGAGATTCCAACTACACATTAGCAGGAATATCTGATGGCAAGAACAGACAATGGAACAGGTTGCCTTAGAAAATGGTGGACTTACCTCCATTGATTGTCTTTGAGCAGAGGTTGGGTGGCCATCTCTCAGAAATGTTTTAACTGTGGATTTTGACAAAGAATTTGGCCGGATAACCTTTGGAGTTCCTTCCAGCTCTACAGTTCTGTGATGCATGCTCTCCAACTGTCCCAGTCTGGTGATGAATGCCCTCCAACTGTCCTGGTTTGGCAATGACAGTCCCAGTTAATCCTTTGCCATCTCAATTTTTCAGATGCTTTTGGAATGTCCCAGTTTTTCTTTCCTCCTCCCATCTTCCCCCTTTGTCCTCACCTTACTTCAGTTGCTGCAAACTGAATTCAAAGTGTAAAAGTAGCTTGTGCTCAATTCAGCAGGAAGGAGAAGGCAGGTAGAATCTTGCCCCTCCCAGTAGGCTCAGGCAAAAGCAAACTGCTTCTTGTGTGTTCTTCTTCATTAATAACTTTTGTCATCTTGGCACACTCCGATGTTACTTGGCCTCATGTGCCCCAGTTTTCATCTATGAAATGTTGGAGGCTATGGTGATGTTACCTAACTGTGTGACTTGTTATGTTATGCTGCTCATTTGTGTAACCAGAAAAGTGATAGCAGTCATAACAGATGGGGGAAAGTGTTGTAATTCCCTGGAGACTGCAGCTGGTAAACAGGACCTTCCTTCAAATGTAACGTAGCACAGCCAAGAAAACTGAAATTCAGCTGTAGTACTGAATTTCAATTGAACAAGATGGAAGTGGATCATTCTACTTATTGGATACAGTCCATACATGAGACGATGTTCTATTTTCTCACAGTGCTTTTGAAGAAGAGCCAGTTTGCTAACTCTGTACCATGTTCCCTTTCTCTAGGACAGGGGTGGGAATCATGTGGTCTGGGGGAGGGAGTTGCATACATGCTTTGCCCCTGAAACTTCCAACTCCTCCCTGCAAAAACTTTTGTGTAAAAAGCACCCCACCTCCGTTTTTAAATGACTTTCTAGTCCTTGCTGTGTGCAGATGTTTGCCCTTGGGCAACAGGCAAGGCATGGAAGAACAATATCCCATGCAACACTTGCTGCACAGCAATGTATGTAGGTGATATCATAGGTATATCCAGGAGATATAGTAAAGAAAAATAGTATAAATGCAACATGTAGATGTAGTAAATGGTACAATAATTTGAAGATATCTAACAACTGTGCTCTATAAAGAAAGTTAAGAGTATTTCCAAATAAGGCCAATTGCCTTGCCTCAGAACATTCCCTGATAGGATTTTAATGAGACAGATACTGTCATATTCTATTTGTCACTGTTTGATGTTTTCTGCCTGTGTGTTTGCGTATGCTTTCACATCTCCTGTTGACTTATAGTGACCACATGAATTTCTCCTTCCATTTTTTTCTGATCAGGAAAAAAGTATAAGGAAGGAAAGATGGAATAGCTGCACCATGTCCCTTTAACGGACACTGGCATGCTAACGGCTTTCTGCCTGGAAGTACCTTAAATCTTGGCCTGGCCACCAGTAGCTGGATGAGATATATAGCCTAAGACTCCCATTTGAGTTTTTTTTGGAGGAAGAAGAAAATACAGGTTGAGCCTTCCATATCCACAAATCCAAAAACCTCCAAAAACTGAAACATTTTGCCACCAGCTGCCCACTTCCATCTTCAAGCTACAGCTGTAAAGTTCCTGCTCATTCATCTCTCAGATTCAAGGAGGGCCAGAGTCACCACATCAAAGGTGGAAGCAGGCAGTTGGTGGCAAAAAGAGAGAGACTGAGGATCTGTAAAATGGCAGGAGGTGCAGATTCACACTGAGCCACCACACTTGGATTTCCACCATTTCACAGATCCTCAGTCTCTCTTCAGCCTCGCATCACATAAGTAATAAATGAATGAGACACGAGGCTGTTCCAAAAAGGTACTGTATTCCAAGATGTGAAAAAATTCAAAATTCAGAACACTGATATATCGTATCCCATCTGCACAATATATCAGCCATATATTGCTGGCATGTTACTCATATTGGCTGGGAGGGAAGAAACCAAGAAATCTTTTCCTCCCTTTTCTCTCTCTTGATAAGAATTATAGAAGAAATATTGGGAGGAATGTTGTAGTGGAAGGTATGTTGGAAGATAATGGTATTTTTACGCTTTCTAGTATTAAGGCATACCTAACATTTGCTTAGTGTTTGATACTTAGTGAGATGCACGTCTCCCTAGAAATTGAAAGGCATATGTTATGTGTCTGCAACAGATTTAGAAAGGTTGGTGTGAAATGCTTCATGAGTTTAGTTAATTGTTAATAAGCTTAAACATCTAACCAATGGCATTTACATTATAAGTGGAGATGTTTTAACTATTAGGTTGATGTTAAGATGCCATTCAAATTTAAGTTAAATGTTTGCACTGACCTTATCAGAATGAAGCTGAAAAATACCATCCGTGATTTTATTCCTACCACTCCTCCTTGGGCCTTTTTTGACTTTGAGATTGAAGGGAAACAACTCAAGTCTTCTTTTCTCTTTCTCTCTCCCTTGTAATTTCATCTTCTTATCCATGCTTTCTTTAATCTGTATGCTTGAATCTTGTGATCTATACCTAGTAGCCCCCGAGCCATGAGGGACTGACAAAAAAACAAGGAATAATTCCTATTGTTTAGTTTAAAAATAAATTATTATAACTATTAGCTTTATTTATACCCTGCATTTTCTTCAAAATTGGTACTCTAAATCTAAATCATTTTCACTTTTTACATTTGATCAGAGTTCCAAAATACTCCTTGCCCTTTTGTTGATCAGTGCAATTGAGTTAGACACAATGGAAATTGTTGGTGGACCTGTTTCTATCACTGAATATTTCTCTCTCTGTAACCATTATTTTTCAAGGACTTTGTGGGTACTATGGGTCCAAATGTGTGGGGGAAGGGGTTTTTGCAGCAAAGTAAACCCCACAAAGTCCCATGACTCTTTAAAGATGAGCAAATTTATTATAGCATGAACTTTATAGGCTATAGCCCACAACATGAGAGGCGAGAAATGTTCTGCAGAGTTTATATACAGCACACATGGTTAGAGGTGCTGACAGCAACAATTAAATTATTAACAGTAACCATTCACCAAACTGTTGATGACAGCACAAAGCATCCTGACACTTGGAAAGCCAGTTGAGGTGAAAAGAAACCATTATTCTATTTCAGGCCTCTGGTGACAACAGTGGACTTTCTTAACAAATTGTGATTTGGTAGTCTTGATTGCTACACTTAGAACTGCTTGCCTTAGCCAATTTTCTCAGCAGCTCGTGGGACATATAGATATTTTCTTATATATATATATTTATGTGTATATATACCCATATATATATAATCAATATATTAATATATATTAATATAATATATATATTAGTAGTAATATCATCACTGTCATCATAATCACCTGTTATAAGTAATAGTTTAAAACTATTAACATTTTTACTTTATAAAAATGTATTGTTTTATTCTCATACTCAAATGGGTTCAGCACCAAGGCAGTAGAACCAAGTACTACTGTATTTTGAGAGTTATGGTGTTGCCTTGAATTAAGTGCATTTAAAGTGTAAACTGCATATACCTAATCAGGGTTAACAGATATTCAGATCTGGATGTGCTTGGCTGTTAACATATAGGAAATGTAGCACTTGATATGTGTAGCATAGAGTGGTGGCAGAGAAGAGTAATATGGTGTGTTTCAACAATTCTGCATAAGCTCAGAGTCTAAAATAACATAACTGTACCACTGGCTTAGGGTCTAAAGTACATAGTTACACCACTGATGCACGGGGAGAGTCACTGTGAACTGTGTTGAGGGAAGTGAAATGTAGAAAGTACGGATAATTATGTTGTGAACAGTGGCCACTGAAAAAGCAATTGTTAGTTTTTGGTTTTGGTAAGAAGGTTTATTGAAACAAAATTCCAGTTCTAATAGGAGCTGTTCTTTTATCATTCCTACAGTTTTACAATGCACACAGTGTGTATATGCTTGTTATATCTCTGGTTTAGAGAAAGGCAAACAACATGAAATTTATGTTAACTGTCTGTTTCTGCATGCATAGCCTGATCCTGATCCTGATCGTGACTGCTCAGGAGTAAACCTTATTGCTTTCCAGGGACAATCAGCATGCTTATGTCGGGGCAATGGGATCAGAACAAATTGTCAGGCAGAGAGAGGAAGAGAGTAAGCCTTCTAAATACACCCGCCTTCAGAGCTTGGAAAAGTTAAATTTTAGACTATGTCTCTCTGAATGCTGGTTGGGAGATTTGGGGAGCTGTAGTCCAAAAAGTAACTTCTCAGCTCTTCCCCTTTCTCCCCTCCCCATTCTCATCAGTAATTCTATATAGTTGTTTTTTTTAAAAACACCTTCAACACCCAGATGTGATGAATGTAGAGATGTAAGACCTCATCATTAGCTCCCAGAGACGTTTTAAAAAAATCTTTCTATAAATTATAACCAAATTATAATCGTTCACGCTACACAGTTAGCAGTCGTGAGCTTAACTGCCATGGGAGAGATGAGGCACCACCTAAAACCTTCTAGCTGAGAATTCGCTTCAACTCCAAATCCCAGGATCCCACAAGATGTTGTGCAGGCAATTAAAGTGGGATCACAGCGCTCTAACTGGGTAGTGTGAAAGGATTCCGCAAGCCTCTTCGTCCACCTTCCCCCATAAGGAAAGTTTTGCAAGCTCTAAATAGACAGATCGCTGTCTCTTGCAGCTCTGGGCAGGTAATCGCTCGGACGTACACGTGGCGGCTTTGCACAAACGGCCGGCCACTCTTGCCTCTCTGGCCACTCCGCCTGTAGCAACAGCATCTTCTTTTTCTCCATCAACGGCTCGACGCGCTCTGGCAGCGGCGCCCGGCACGACCCCTCGCGCCCCGGGAAGGAAGAGGGACTCAAGGGCGCCTCTCGACTTTCTGGAGGCTCCGCCTGTGTAGCCTTCCCTTTTCTTTTTTTTTAATAGTGCCCTCTCATTGGTTAGGCTGCCTAGAGTCTTTTTTCACGTTCAGGCAGCGAGGCCACGCCCCCTCCCCTTTTCCTGCTTCCCCATTGGTCATTTGCAGCTTGGATTCGGCGAAAGTTCCAATTCGGTCTATTTTCATTGGCTGCGACGGGCCCTCCCAGGAAGTTTTAAAGAAAGAGAAAGAGAGAAAAAAAGTTTCTTTTTCGGTGGATAGAAGGAGTTAGAAAGAGCCGAGGAGAGGGAGGGAGAGAGAGAGAGAGAGAGAGAGAGAGGCGGGAGCTGGGAAATGGGCATCGGGGGTGGTTGCTGCTGCTGGCGGTGACTTCGGCTTCGTTCGATCTGGCTGTTTTTACGCTGTACAGGGAGCCCGGTAGCCATTCAGTTTAGCCTGCGGCATGACGGTAAATTACTACTTTTTTGCGGGGTAACTTCGTTACGTTTCAACCCGTAATTGTCCAGAAGCTTCTTTTAAGGGCTGGAGAGGGTGTGTTCGGGTACGGGTTGCAGTTAGTAGCGCTTCGAATGTAATATTCGGATTCTCTCTGGTAGTTTTTTTTTTCTTTCGGAAGGAAAATGGGGGGGTAGGATGCTAAGCGACCGCTTCCTCTTTTTCTTTTTTTAATGCCCACGGTTAAAACGTTTTCTTTACCTGTTTTCCTTGGCTGATGGTGTTGTCTCGCTTTTAGGCCTTACCTTTCCTCCGCTCGGATTATGCAAAGACTGGCAGGGTTCACCCATTTTCAGTGTGGGTGTGTTGGAATATGAGGGGGGGGTCCGTCACCTCTTTTCTTCCCCTTGGAGGGCTGGATCCACACGATATGGGTACTACGAGTGCCTTAGTAGGTCGCCTTCAGTTGTGCTGACACGCGCGGGCGTCTTTTGGGGTTCAGAAGAAACCCACCGGATTCCTCGTCGGTATCCGATGGGAAGACTCCTGTGTTCATTTGTACACTGGCGTACCTTTGTCCCCCGTAGGTTGTTAACGGGAACTAAACGGGGAGGGGGCAGGGAGGGGTCTTCCTCTCTGTTTCCCTGGAATTATCATCAACATCAGCCTTTGCTGTCTGCTAAACAGACGTGTAGGTAACCAGGAAGAGCCTCCCAGTCTGCTAGTGGGTTAGAGAAATGCTGTTTTCATGTCTAGGGAGGGATCTGCCTTCCGTCCTGCTCTGTGGAGGGGCAGGAGAAGCCAGCTTTGCAGAGCTGCAGTTCTTTCCTCCCACCTCTTTCCTCCCCCATCCTGGCCTCCTGGGGGTGGGTGTGCTCCTATAATCGTGGAATGGAGCAATTTGGAGATGAACATTATGTTGATTTGGAAAGGGTTCCTGGACTTTTTGAATTTTTGTCTGTAGTGTGTGTTCTTTCCTCCCCCTCCTTTTTAAAAACTCGGTAGAGATAACATGTTAGAGGATTTTGTTCTTTGCTTTTAAACCAGCCAAAGGAGAGATTTATTATTGGAAAGGCATGGCCCCAGGGTCTGTCTCACCTCATAACCTTCCTGTTTGCTTTCTAGTTTTGTATGCGTGTGGGTTTTTTTTCCGTTTTCTGCTCAGGTTTTAAAAACAGCAGATCGCTTGTTTGCTTTCGTCTGTTCCAGTTTTATGGGGGTGCCGAGTTCCAAGGCACAACTGTTGGAAGAATCCAAGCAGTGCTTCTCAGACTATCTGATGTGAGGGACTGGCATTTTTTTCTTCAGTGTGCCAACAACTGGCACCATGGTTGTGCCCATTGGCTACATTTTTTTCTATATTTTGTGGTAACAAATCAGAGATCTGCAGCCAATGATTTGGTAATTGGGACTAGCCCTGGTCCAGGAACCATCACTTCAAGTAACACTGAATGAAAATGTCATAGACTTTCAGCATGCCTCAGGCAGTAAGCCCAACTGCTGTTATAAATCAATATATACACACCATTATTAAGTATAATAGACTTCCACCAGTGGGAGAGGAGCAGGGACTGAAAAACTAACCACTTTGGGCTACATCTCTCAGAATCTTGCTGGCAGCATCAGGGTCTGAGAGTTGGAGTCCAGGCTCTAAGGAGCAGAATATTCTCCAAGTAGAGATGAGCATGGTGTGTGTACAACCAGAGGAACGTGTGTGGACATGAACGGTAGGACAGCTAGTGGTGAGGCAACAACAGGGTTTGATGTAGAGCCTCAGTTTGCCCCCTGGCCCTCAATCATCAGAAGTGGTGAGAGACAGTTTTCTTGTGATGTGTGACCCAAAAAATTGTATACAGCTTGTCAAATATGTGATATTTTAGCACAGTTCCTCTGAGCTGGCTTTTTGCAGATAGGTTTGTTATGAGCTACATTGAGTCCTGTACTGAGGGAAAGGCAGGATATAAATCAAATATGTAAACTATAATAAATATGCTGGTCTTTAACTGACTGGAGTGATAGGAATTGTATCTGAAGTGTGCCAATTGGGGAAGAAAGCAGGACTATCAGTTCAATTGCACACCTTGCCTTAAGGCTAGTTGGCTAGCTGCAAAAAGAGAGTTGTCAGGAAATCTTTTGGAGCTGGTAGTCAGCTTTCAGGTAGGTAGTTTATAGAAAAGCTGGGCTGTTGAACACACAGTTGAAAAAGTATCTTGCCTTCTTTTTCTTTCAGCTTTCAGATCTAGGCCAAGGGTAGACAACTCGGTGGCCTTGTAGGTCTGTTGTGCCGCAGCTTCCATGCTTTCTGATCATTGGCCATGCTGGCTGGTGTAGTCTAAACTACTTATAAAGCATCAAGATGTGCTCCCTTGTTCTCTAGGTCATGTACTGTGCAGGCTTCTATGTGTGTGTTTCAGGGGGAACAAAGGTGAAGGAAGATTTTGAGTCTGGCTAGGCTGTGAGGTTTCTGGTGAAATGAGGTTGGATGGGAGAGGGATGGCATTTAGTTGTAGCTGACTGTGTGAAGAATGGAAGTTTACAAAGATCACATATCCATATTAGGGGAAAGGAATGACCCTGAGCTCTGCCTGTGCTTCCTACTGCCTGCTAATATCCTGCAGCCCTTCCTATCCTTCCTAGAGGCATACCACTCCTTTTCCTTTTGGTTTCTTTCCCTCACCCCACCTCACTGAAGTCAAGGATAATTACTGCCAGGGATAGTCACTGATTGTGTGAGAGAGGAAAAAAATTGAAAACTCCCCACGCACACTTTTGGAGGCCTAAGGGTAGAATTGTGGAATATATCCCATCCTGTGTAACAGTAGCATGATGACTCCAAACACCCATGCCCCTCCTTTCCATGTTAATTTTATATTCCTCTTGCTTTTTAGGAAAACATGGAATGTCTTTGGTTTATAGCAAGCTTTGCCTGGGAGTGCAGAAAGGGAACTGTTTTAATCTCTAGGAGTGTTGGATTCCATCTCATCAGATACGCAAGACTGGAGTAGGCAATGAGGCAACGTGTGCGCTCCCTGTCTTGCTCTTTTCCTCTTTGCCAGCACAGTCTTGTTCCCAGTTTACTGTCTGCGGATGCCTACACAGGATTAATTTGTGGTGATTGTTTCTCCCATGAACATAGAATCATAGAAATGTAGAGTTGGAAGAGACCACACGGGCCATCCAGTCCAACCCCCTGCCATGCAGGAACACCCTCAAAGCACTCCCGACAGATGGCCATCCAGCCTCTGCTTAAAAACCTCCAAAGAAGGAGACTCCACCACACTCCGAGGCAGCATATTCCACTGCCGGACAGCCCTGACCGTCAGGAAGTTCTTCCTGAGGTTCAGGTGGAATCTCCTTTCCTGCAGCTTGAATCCATTGCTCCTTGTCCTGGTCTCTGGAGCAGCAGAAAACAAGCCCTCTCCTTCCTCTACATGGCATCCCTTCAAATATTTAAACATGGCTATCATGTCCCCTCTTAACCTTCTCTTCTGCAGACTAAACATACCCAGCTCTCTAAGTCTATCCTCATAGGGCATGGCTTACAGGCCTCTCACCATTTTGGTTGCCCTCCTCTGGACCAGCTCCAGCCTGACCATTTCCTTCTTGAATTGGGGTGCCCAGAACTGGACACAGTATTCAAGATGAGGTCTAACCAAAGCAGAGTAGAGTGGTACCAGTACCTCCCTCGATCTAGACACCATACTCCTATTGATGCAGCCGAGAATTGCGTTGGCTTTCTTGGCTGCCCCATCACACTACTGACTCATGTTCAGCTTGTGGTCTGTTAAAACTCCTAGATCCTTTTCACACGTACTGCTATCCAGCCACGTATCCCCCATCCTATATTTCTGTATTCCATTTTTTCTACCTAAGTATAGGACCTTACACTTCTCTCTGTTGAATTTCATTTTGTTAGCTTTGGCCCAGCTCTCCAATCTATCCAGGTCATTTTGAATTTTGATCCTGTCCTCTGGCATATTAGCAACCCCTCCCAATTTGGTGTCATCTGCACATTTGATGAGCATGCCCTCTATTCCTTCATCCAAGTCGTTAATGCAGATATTGAACAGCACTGGGCCCAGGACGGAACCCTGTGGCACCCCGCTAGTCACTTCTCTCCAGGATGAAAAGCAGCCATTCGTGATCACCCTTTGGGTTCGGTGGGTCAACCAATTACAAATCCAACTAACAGTAGCCCTGTCCAGACCGCATTTTACTAGCTTCTTTGCAAGAATGTCATGTGGAACTTTGTCAAAGGCCTTACTGAAATCGAGAAATGCTACATCCACAGCATTCCCTTCATCTATCAAGCTCGTAACTCTATCATAAAAAGAGATGAGATTAGTCTGGCATGACTTATTTTTGAGAAATCCATGTTGACTTCTCGTGATTACCGCGTTGCTTTCTAAGTGATTAGAAACTGACTGCTTAATGATCTGCTCCGAAATCTTTCCGGGTACTGACGTCAGGCTGACTGGGCAATAATTATTTGGGTCCTCTTTTTTTCCCTTCTTGAAGATGGGGACAACATTTGCCCTCTTCCAGTCTGCTGGAACTTCTCCTGTCCTCCAAGATTTCTCAAAGATTATAGCAAGCGGTTCAGAAATGACCTCTGCCAGTTCTTTTAATATCCTAGGATGCAATTCATCTGGCCCTGGAGACTTGAATTCATCCAGTGTGGCCAGGTATTCCTGTACCACCTCTCTACCTATTGTGTGCCTCATTTCCCCTGCTTCCTCATCTGCTTCCCAGCCGCCAGGTTGAGTGCTTGTATCCTTCTGGGAAAAAACTGAGGCAAAGAAGGTGTTAAGTAGTTCTGCCTTTTCTCTTCCCCCTGGTAGTAATTCGCCATCTTCTCTGCGCAGCAACCCTATCGTCTCTTCTTTTTCCTTTTGCTACGGACATATTTAAAAAAGCCCTTTTTATTGTTTTTGATGTCTCAAAATTTGTTTTTTTTAATATTGTTTTTGATGAACATTATTCTAATTGCCTTTTCATGCAAATAATAAGTTGCATTTCCCCCCAAGTACATAACTGGGTAGAAGGGTGCTGGTAATCCTTAGCTGTAGTGCTAGAAACGAAGGCATTAGTTTCTCCTGTAAGGATAGGGCTTGGAAAAGTTGCTTCTTGGTCTATAGCCCCCAAATCCCTTGGAGAGCATGACCAGTGGCCCTCTGATCAGTGGATGCCAAGGCAAATCTTTCTTTTAATTTCTTAAATCTCCACCAGCTATCTTTCCAAACTTGTCTCACAAGTCATGAAGACAAGAAGAAAACTTTTCTTAAAAGAGAAGATGAGGTTCTAAAAATAACAATATTTCAAAGTCAAAAAGTAGATTCTCTTCAGACCTTGGAAGTATTCCTTTTGGGGACGACACCTCTGAGAATTCCTCAGCTGGTATAACCATAAATTGTGATCATACTGGTTGTGGATTCGGGGAATTGTAAACCCCAAAGAGGAATTTTTCCTACCATTGGTTAGGAAGACATGTCTGCTATACTATAAATTCTTCTTTGTTTCAGTTCACTCCTTACTTTTTTACACAGAGGAATGGATAAATAACAGTTCAGCAAATGGTAAGCTATGACAGTATCCATAGATACAGTGCCATAGAACTACACGCCGAGTAAATAGCAATACAACCCCAAGCTGCTTGCAGTTACAAGAATAAACCCAGAAGAGCCTCAGGCATATTAATTTTCTCTCTTCACTTTACAGAGTTGGAAATATCTCATCCTTGTGGCATTTTATCTTCACAGACAAACTGTGGCTTGCCATGCCCTACAAATTAGGGTCTGTTATGACCCTGGTTTGCAGACCCTTGTGAAAAGCACACTTTGCCTGTTAAGATGATACACCAAAGTGTGCCTTTGTGCAAGCAAGAATTAGACATTTCTAATGTGCAAGAGGAAAAAGGAGTACATGTGGATAACCATGATTTAACATTCCAGTTGAACAACCTCAAAGTAATGAGCTTTTTAGCTTGTCTCAGCCTCTAAATTTACTCTTCTTTCTGTTCTTTCTGTTAAGAGTTGCACATGTGTTAATGCTGTTAATTACTTTGGTCTAAAGCAAAAGCTCATGAGGTAGCTTAAGTCCAGGGCATGTTGTTGCGTAGTTATTTTATTTTTAACATTCTTTAAATGTACTTTCACTGAAAAAAAAAACAGCGCCAATGGTAGCAACTGTTATATTAATGCTCATTTCCTGGATATGCTACCAATTTCTGTAGCAGCTGTCTTGTCTGATAATGCAATTCCTGTAGAGTAGGAGTCTTTCCTGATTGTTGTACTTCAGAGCAGAGTTGCCCTTGGCTGTTTTCAAGGCCAGGACAAAGATTCTTTATTTGCATTCAGTCACACTTCCCTGGAATCTCCACAAGCTGAGCTAGGCACCTCTTAATTTACTTTATCCCACTGAAGTTGGGAGATGTGGAAAGTAGGCGAGAAAGAATAGAGCTGATGCTTGTGGCAGCATAACATTACCATTTGCTTGTCTTGGTCTTCTCTCTAAAGTTGTAAGCCAACAGATGTCAATTCGATGCTTTCCAGTTGTTTTAGACTGAAGCTCTCAGCCTTAGCCAGCAGTGCAAATGGTAAGGAATTGCGGGAGTTGTACTCCAAAGTGGGCTCTGAAGACCAGGATTAGCCATGGAAACCCACTGGGTGATCTTGAACAAGTCACACTATCTCAGCCTCATAGGAAGGCAAAGGCAAACTCCCTCTTACTAGATCTTGCCAAGAAAAACCTGTGATACAGTCACCATAAGTTGGAAATGACTTGAAGAGCCCACAACAACAGTCAAAAGTATCTTAAGAGTCCCAGCGATATGGTTTTAGAATATCTTTTGATATATCTTCAATATATCTTCTGATCCCTTTCGGTGGCAGAGATTTACTAAATATTCAGTTTTCAGATTTTACTAGAATTCAGGGATTCTTGATCTGTGGATGCCAACTTTCATCATGCTAGATCATGAAGTACCCTAAAATTTTTAATAGTCTTAGGTATTTATTTTTGGCCCTTTGGGAGGTATTTTCAGTAAGAACTGCTAAATCCCCAGCCTCTTATTTCTGTCAGATAAAGTTACAGCTAGTCAGCGTGTGGCTTTTGTTAGTCATTTCTGGTACATGGGTGGGAGTATAAGAAGGGAGTAAACCAACACCTGGTTTACAGCGCTAATTCTTGGTCGCTCAAGGAAGATTTGTACACAACAAGGCAACCAGTTGTCTTACTGTGTTTTATTACTTTTCCAAAAAAGTTGTGATGATTTTTTAAAAGATCCTGTTATTACTTGTGTTGTGATGTTTCTCTGTGAGGCTAGGGAACATCACAGATAACAGCGGACCTGGTCAAGAAGCCTATGTTTTGAAAATTGGAAAGTGGGGCTTTACTAATTTATTTCTTAATTATATTAGTATCACGTTTCTTCATTCAAGTAATTCAAGGCAGCAAATATGGTTATCTTCCTCCTTTTAGTCTCACAACAGCCTTGCAAGGTAGGTCAGCCAGAGAGAAGAGGAAGTAGCCTGAGATAGCCCAGTGTTTTTCAGTAGAGATTAGCATTTGGGGGAGATAAGTTCCAATCCAGCACTCTAATTATAATATCACATAAAGCGTCTTTCAGAGAAAATGGGGTAAATTATTTTTCTGTCTCCCTTCCCCCAACACCTGTTTGTTCTGTCATAATTCCACCTACAATGTATTGAATGGCTCCAAAGGAAATCTAGTTAGCAGAAGAAAAAAGAAGATACGTTGATACCTACTGGCTTAACTCATACAATTGTGAAGTTGGAAGGACATTTGGAAGTAATGTGGGCAAGACAGAGGCAGAACCTATAATACAGTTGGTTCTCCACATTCACTAGGGTTAAGAGTGAAGACCCTCACAAAAGTGGTAAACCTGCAAATATCAAAATATGTGTGTTTCTCTGTGGGAAGTAGGCTTAAGGTACTGTGCGGAAAATGAGGGTGGGCCAACATAATAGCCCTCTACTTCGTCTCTCGCCTATCTCCTGCCTTGAGTGTGTGTGTAGGGGGGGGCATTGGGAGGGGGTTTGTGATACTGAGAAATTGGGCAGCAATCCATCTTAGCTGGCCAGGCAGCGTCTGGTGGAGGAAGAGAAGGAGGGACCCGAAGCAGGTTTATAAAGGCTGCAAGGTCTAATTGTAACCACTGAGAGGGAAGATTTCCCTGGAAAAGAAGAGTTTGTGGTGGAGAGGGGGCAGGGGTTGGAGAAATTAGCAAATAAGCAAATCCGTGAAAGTTAGAGGCACAAATGCGGAGGGACGACTGTACTGGATGTTCCCTCTGGAAGAAGACAGTTGTCCAGCCTCTGGGATGGGGATGGGGGTCTGAAGGTGTTTATAGTACAACTTATTCCTTGTATTTTCTGCTCCTTACTTCCTGTTGACACAACTTTGGTTTTAATTCCTTTGTACTGTAATATGTTATAAGTGCTGTTTTTCTGCTGATGTACTCAAAGTTGGATCACAATTTGGTTTTGAGGCTGATCTTGGTTTCCTCAGTTGATAGTGATTCTTGCTTCCCAATTGTCTTTCCTTCTGGGATTCCTTTGCTAGATAGACATTTACAAGTACGAGATGTGGAGAAAGTCGTTCCTTAAAAAAAAAAAAAAAAAAAAAAATCTCAATCTAGGAACTTGGAGCTCCTAGTCTTGTGGAAATTAGTCTGTGAACTCCATAAATTGATTTTCCAAAGGAGCTAGATAGGACCCTTTTTCTGCAGCAGAAGAAAGAAACTCTAAGGAGGTCCTCAAGCCCCAGGACTTTGAAAATTTGCTTTGTGAGAATGCAACTCCCAGAATTCCCCAGTGTAAGGGGTGCTGGAAATTGCAGTCCAAAGAAATCTTTTTACAAGTTTTGACTTGTAAAGCTTACAAAAATGGGAACTGTAAGGGTTAAGACTGAAACTAGGAACAGCATGTTATGTTTAGTTTTCTCTTTGTAATCAATATTCTGTCCACTTTATCTTGTCCCTATCAGTTCCATAACCTTTAAATAAAGTGTTGTTTTTCTCCTACCTTCCTAGATACAAAGTCCTGTTTGTTTTTAAGTGCATCAGGCAGGGGGCACAGTGATTGGTTGACATGAGCTGACTACTGACTTGATGGAGTTTGCAGATCCTAAGTATTTTTGCTTGCAGGCAAGACATAAACAGGGCTTTTTGGAGGTATCTGGTGTAAAGGGGGGATTCGTAGGGTTGGAAGCCCTTTGCCGGCACAAGTAACTTTTGAATGCTACTAACATGGTTTGGTTGAAAGTGGTTCTCCTTTGCAAAGGACACACATGGCACATGTGTGGCACAACCACAGTGGGGATCATGAATGTGTTTTATGAATCCATTAAAGGTGAAAAATTCAGTTGTACTAATTACCTGCCTAGTCTGATAATGAACAGCATTTTTAATATAAATCAACACAGCTAGTTAATTTTATTGTGTTAAAAAGCAAAATGGATTGTAATTGGCGCTGCCTTTCATATCCAGAATTGGTCTTAGGAGTCTTGAGAAACAGACCATTGTTTTCAGCCCTGAGAAACTTCAGGTGAAGGATGTCATGAGGAATATGTCTGCCACATAATTGACACATGGGTGGGGCAGGGGGATAAGACTCAAATTCAGGTCCTCTAGATGATCAAATCCAGCTCCCATTTTGCTAAGGCACTGCTTCCGGATGTTCTGCCAATGAACTCTTGAATGATAGTGTAGAAAATTCTTGTGTTGCTTAACTTTTGTTCACTTAAATTTATTAGCTGATGTTGAAGATATGTTTTATTCACTGAAAAAAAATGCATATTTTTCTCCAAGGTCTGCCTCTTTGTTCAGTTACTCCAGTTGAACATGAGCATGTGGCAGGAGTGGGGGTGTGTGTTAAAGATGCTGATGACATGTTGTTTTATAAAATCTGTTGGGCTTAGTATCCAAAGAGTGCTTAAGGTCTGTGTCATCTGAATTATTGAAACATCTCTTGGAAGTAGATATGAGTAAACAAATAGTAACTTTTCCAGAAAAGTCAGTATGATTCTTTGGTGAAATACTTGGTTCCCCACAGCAGAAGCCAGAATTTCTTTAATGTCTTTTGCACCAAGATGCGAAAGTAATTTGTTGAACGCCGCCCTCAATTGTTCATCAGTTTTGTTTTTAAAAGGTAAAGTTACACTTTACACTACTTGCTTTTTCCTTAAATGTTTTTTGGGAAAAAAACCCCTTCAGGCTTGTTAAGAGCATGGTATCTGGAAAAAACATGAGTTTCTGTGTTACAGCTCCCTGGGTTTTGTTGGTTATCATTATCTCCATGTCCTCTCACTCCATATTTTTATTTTAATTTATTAATTAATTATTTTGTAGCAGTGTCTTGGATCTGTCCTAGGACTCTTCCAAGGTTTTTAAAACTAGAGCACAATTTGCTGAGGTGATCTTATGTTTTGAAGGGAAAGTTTTGTCCCTATTTTTTTCCCCTTATAATTATGGTGTGTTACAAGGTAAAACTACCATTTCACTGGTTTATTGTTGCAGTATAATGTTGTAACTCCAAAAAAAGGGGGAGGAGGGGGATAAAAAGGAGTAGAAGAGAAAGATACTTTTTGTTTTGATACTTCTCAGGATTAAAAAGAAACCCAACTGAGGTTGAGAGTAACTTACTGCAGCTGATGCTGACAATTGCCAGAAAATGGTCTAGGAGAACAGAAATGTTGTTTGGTTGTTTTTAAAAACCCAGGAAGTGAAAGAGCAAATACCAGAACCTGCAGCAACCTGTTGACACATTTGCTCCACCTGGAGAAGCACATGTAATGCTTTAGAGGCCCTTTAAAAGTATAAGAAGTTTTCCATTACACCAAAAAGTAACATTGTGGCCTTACTTTTTGAAGTGTAACTTCATTACACCCTCATTTCCCTGATAACTCCTTCCGTTTGAACTGTATTGCCATGGTGACCCTAGTATCCTAATACAGGTGAGTATCCCCCTCTTTCTCCATCTATCTGGGGATTGTTCTTCCCCCAAGATCTTTTTCCATTTCTGTCTGCTGGTGGGAAATCTTCCAGTTCCAGATCAGCCTTTGGGCAGGTTGCATCTTACTGTGATTTAGCTTTCATCCTAAGCAATATAAACAAAGGAGGCCATAGTCTCCTGTTAACCTGCAGGGTATTTGTCTTCCTGTCAGTAGACTTTGGGCTGCCTTTTAATCAATTTAGTTGTAGACTTCTGCTGGAACTAACATCTCTTTCTATGTGTCTTGTGAACATTCTTTCTTGCTCTTTACCCATTAGTGCCATCTCAAGCAATTCCTTTCCTTCTTTGGTGTTCACATTCTTCGGATGCTTCCACACTAATATAATGTGTCCCCCTCCCCCGGAGATCTGATTTTTGCCAGACTAAGCATATTTAGTTCTTTTTCATCTCTTCAGGCAACACAGCCCCTTCAACCTTTCAAATAGATATTGTTTTGTTTTGTTTCCATATCTAACAGCATGATGGCTTAGGATGAAATCTAAAACTTGGAACACTTTCCAAAAGGACAACTCTGTTAGTTTGTTGCAGCAAAAACATGATAGAACTCTCTGGCAAAACAAATTAGTTTATAATCAATTGGTTAGTCTGGACAATGCCATGGAATTATTTCTGCCTTTGCCCCACAACGCTTGGGGTGTAATTAAATAGAACTTGGATGTCTATCCTTTTAAATTACTGTCATATATGGAGTTTAAAATGACCACAACTTTGAAGAGTTCTCAGTAATACAACTGCCAAAATCAGTGGCCATGCTTTTTGGGAGTTTCCAAGAGCTGAAGTCCAAAAAACATGGATTTCCAGTCTCTGAAAATAATGCTTTCTGCTGACCCATCTACTTTGGCGTGACAGCTACAATTCCTTCTTAAATACTTGTGTTGTAATGTTCTCCTATCTTTTGCACATTTCTGCTTTGTCTCTTTTTGAGCTTACTGTGCTCTTTTCAACAGGCAGGAAGGTTGTGGCTAAGCGACAAAGCACATGCATTGCATGCAGAAGGCCCAAAGTTCAATCCTTTTATAAAAGATCATACATTACAGACCTAGATTGTTTCACGTGTGGTCTTCGACACCCATGTCCACCATGGGGAACACTGGCAGGGAACGATAGGGGACTGAAGTGGTCACATATGGAAATACCTAGGTTGAGGAAAGCTGATGTGCAACTTTGGAATCATTGCTTTTTGAACTGTAGCTTCTAGAATTCCTAGCCGGTATGGCTGGCTATGGGATTTTGGCAGTTCTAGTCCAAGGTGATTATTCAATGCTACATGCTGGTGAAGACAGTGCTTTATGAGATGTGCACAAACCCTGAATTGATGCTTTTTTCTGAAGGTACTGCTGTTTAAGGCTCTTTAAGGCATCATCTGAATTCCTGGTCAGAACATAAAATGCAGAAAGTGTGGTGGTGCTGGAAGTTGGAAGGGTAGTTGGGAGGCAAGAGGCAAAGACAGAAACTGCTTGCTTGCTGTGTTTCTTGGCCTAGGTATGTGTAGCCTAAAAGACTGAAGGCTCAGGACTACCTAAACCCACGGCTGCTGTCAGGTTCCTTAGAGACTGACACAATATATGAAAGAGTTGGGCAAAAATTGAGTAGGTGTCCCATTGCCTGCACCCCTGCAGCTGGTCTCTCCTCACAGAATGATTCCTTTTGTGTGGTTGAACAGAGTAATAAGTTTTGTGGCCTCATTTAGAAAGCTCTGTTAGGGAATGATGTCTCATTCTTTCAAAAGTGGTGCCTGAATTTATTTATTCGATGTGCTTTAAGCTGCCAACTAGCCAAAGTTCTCTAGGTGATGTGCAGCCTGTTAAAAGTGTAAAATGCAACACTTTGAAAATAGTGCAATAAAAAATGGGTAAAAAGACAGCGGAGCATGAAGCTCACATAAAAATGGCAGCAGAGAACGAAAGCTTTCAGCATAAACAATCAACTTAAGTTGGGAGAAGAGTGAGAATGCACAGAATTAGACATGGTCATTCTCAATTTATCTGGGAGAATAAAAAGGCTTTCACCTGTGGCAAAAAGCCTCCCTGTCATATGAACACCAGGCAAGCCTCTCTGGGGAGGGAATTCCACAGAGAAGATACCACCAGTAGGAAGACCTTTGCTTGTAGCATCTTAGTTTGTCTTGCCCAATGATAACTTTTTCCCCTGCTAATGGGGTTTTGCTCATAGTGTTTTAGAAGAGTTATTAGTTTGCTGCTTCTATGATGCTTTTTTGTATAAAAATTCTTCTTGGAGCTGTTGCTGTTCCTCCTTTTAAAAAGCAGCTTCCAGCATATAATGTGTAGGAATCACCCCAGTACAATGCTGATAGGGAGATGCTATACATTTGAAATAGGATTTCATTGTTAGGAATCAAACACACCAGTGTAAATTCTGTGTGTGTGTCTATGTATGTGTGTGCATACACACACACACACAAAAGATTGGAAGCCATCTAGTTATGTTTCATCTTCGCCTAGTGTATCCTGCAAAAACAGCCTAATATTATGTTTAGACTTTTTCCTCTGGGGACAATACCTGACACACCATGTGCTTTCGTTAGATCAATGTGCTTCATTTTATTACTTCGATGTTTATTATGAGTAGTATTACCACTGCTTCTAATCTGCATGGCAGCCTGTTCTATTTGGGCTTTAAATGCCATGGAAACACAGTATCACATTTTGGCTGAATCATGCAAATACATTACACAGACTGCATTCCTTTAGCCCACTCTAAATTCTGGGTGTAACTGGCTGGAGTTATCTGTTATGATCATTTACTGTTTGTGTTTCTGTAGCCATCTAAATACTTAGGGATTTGCCTGCAAAACTTCTCATGTATTTCCTTTCTGGGGAATGGTAACGTGGACACTGGTGGCTAACCTGGAATGTGATGGATGATTCTAGGAAGAAGGCATGGATGAGAGCATGGTGCTCTGGGGATTTGGTCAGTGATGCCAGAGTCCTTCTGATCCGTCAGAAGTTTGACAAAACACGTCTTGTGGATAGATTCTGTGATTAAACAAGACTTTCATCTCGGTAGTTCAAATGAAAGTAAAGCTTCAAGCTGAACCAGTTTAAAAATCAGTGAACGTGTTGCGCACTTTCCATTGTATGGAGTTCTACCAGTTTTGTTGAAAACCATGGCTTTGTGATTGTGATTTTTTTTTTTTGAAAGTGGGGTACAATTTGATATTCTTAGGGGCATGCTTTAATATGTCAAGTGGGGAAACCTGTGATCTTCCAGGTCTCGATGATTTACTGGGGCCATCATCTCTTATGTCTTGATGTAGTACTAGTCCAGTCATCTCTCACAATTGGCCTGGCCAGAAGGAGTTGATGGGAACTGGCATCCAACAGTATTGGTGGGTGGGACCACAAGTTTGCTTGCCCCAGGTTGTGTCATTGTAACCATTATTCTTCGCTTGTCTTCATCCTTTTACTCGGATGACAGTGTGTGCAGTAACCTCCCACCCTTGCCCTGGTTCCTAGTTGAAGCAAAATTGGCAGTCATTTTCTAAATAAACTTGTTCTAACATCGTTTGTCAGCAGGGCTGAACCAGGACAAAATTCCTCATCCCCCAATTCAAGATTCAGAAATGAGAGTTTACAGTTAATTCTTTACTTAGGTGACAGGACAGCATCCTTCATTGTACCTGAACAGGACAACAGGAAAACTAAGGGGACATAAAACCAGTCATGTGTCTGTCTTCCAACATCCCACTGCTACTCTGTGGCCAGAGGCTGCCTCACTTGGCCGAATGCTAGAACTGGCCCTGTTCTGTAGGTTCAGACAAGGTCACTGTGGCTCTGGCATTTTTCCCTCTCCTTGCCAATATGCTGCTCAAGCAATTGTTTTGGGACTTGTGCTCCAGCAAATGTTTAGACAATGTTTGTGTTTATCAAACTTCAGTTGTTCGCATCTGTTCTTGGCTTTCTGTTTCCTTGTCTTTCTTACTTTACTGCTGATCCAGTTATGTGAGGTCCATGGGATTTAACTCAGTGTTAGCTTTTGAACAAGTTTGTGTCGTAATATTTCTGTTGAAGGTGTGAGATACTGAGAGTATGATTTTGAGTTAACAAATGAACATACATAATCTTAATTTGTTTCTTGTCCAAATTAAAGCATCACAATGACTGCGTGGGGGTGAGGGGCAAAATCAAAAGCAGATTCTTTTATTTAAAAAGGCACCCATTTCTTAAAAAAACAAAACTCAGCATTTTATAATTAGTGAGTGGCCATGTGTGTATATGGCTGTTGTTTTTGTGTGCCCTCAAGTCATTTCCAGCTTTTAATGATCCGAAGGTGAACCTATCAAGGGTTTTTTTTTGTGGTGGGGGGGGGGTCTGAGAGCATGTGGCATGCCCAAGGTCACTCATTGACTTTCCGTGGCCAAGTGGGGAATTGAACCCTGGTTTCCAGGATCCATAGGCCAATGCTGATACCACTACCCCATGCTGGCTCCAGGTTCTCACTTTACTGTGGTTATTTTTAAACTACATTATCCTTCTCTTTAACAAAGTGCTGCTTATTCCCAAATTCTAGCGTTAAGTCAGCAGGGATAAAAACTCTTTTTAGTACTTTACCCATGATTGTGCTGTGAGGTTAAAATGTGAAACTGTAAATACTTAGAGCAAGTCTTTTCTTTTTACCAGAGTAGACAGATTTTTTTTACTCTGAGATATCAGGAACGTGGAAGGTGCTGTAAAGTGTACAAAGGCAAAGGGAATAGGTGGGTAGAGGTGGATTGTGCACAGCCATCTAAAGGAGGAGCCCAGTAAGATCATGAAGTCCAGGGTCTAAAAATCAGTGCTCCACACTGTACAGAGTGTGTAGATTTTTTTTTCATGATCCTTATTGTTTATTTGCGTCTGTGCTGTCTCCTTACCCCTAGCCACCCCTCTTCTCCCAGCATTTGGCAACCCTGGAGGTGAAGAGTGAGGCCGCCTGGGTCATCGAGCTCTAGTTTCCATGTGGGTTTTCTTTTTCCCCTTTCCTGTTGACATCCAGTTTCTGCAATCGGATACCTCGGCCACGCATGTCTGCAATAGGCTGGGAGTCATGGTTGTGGAAACAGGTGGACCTCTCCCGTATCCAATCAAGTTGTACAGACTGGGCTGGGCCAGGATGTCAGCCTGCTTGTAAGTTTGGGTGTAACCCAAGAACTCAGCAGTTGGAAATGAAAGCAGGGAAAGTTTCACAGAGCTGGGTTTGCGGAGTCACCTTGCACGCAGTGGATGCTTTCTTCAAAGTCTTGGAAGCCCCAGCTAAACACCTGCTCTGGAAACGCTGAACTCCTCCCCATGCTTCCTTCCTCATTAGTGAAGTATGTGGCAACTGGGTCCTCTGTACGGCTTTCCTGTGAATGGCTTTCTTGATGCAGACAGCTCTGTGGTATGGACATGCCTTCTTCTCTCTTGTTAATCTTTCCTGATTCGTAAGTGGTAAGAAGGATTTGGCTTAGGTTGTGTTTGATGTAACCAGAGCATGGAAAGTTTCTGGGAGTATTTTTTTTTTTTTTAGTATGCCCACTCCCCCCAAAAAAACCTCTCCATCTTCTGGATGTAATTTAAAACTTGGGGTCAAGTCTATCTCTTACAGATGTTTTAGGTAAAGCTTTTCCTCTTGGATGATAGACCACTTGGAAGTATTTTAAGACTTAACCTAGTCTCTGTCTGGAACTGTGGCTGCCTTGGGCACTATCTATCTGAAAAACTTGGGGTTTGGCAGGAAGCAGATCTTCCCTGTCTTTCCCAGAAAGGGATTTGAACAGCTGGGAATAAGGGAAGGTTGGGGGGGGGTATAATAAGTCTTCACTGAAGTGGGAAACAGAGAAGGCATGATTAGCACAGCTTGGAAGTAACTAACTGCAAAAAAGTTATTTTTAATTTGTTCCCTTTCCCAGTAACTAAAGCATAACTAACTTATATTGGGGTTGTAATGAAAGGAAGGATAGCTTCACCCTTTTTGTAATGTGTCTAATTGTTTTGGTTAATCTTATAAATAATAAACTCTGTGTGGCCTCATTCCTTAGAATGTGTGTTTCTACACCACAAGCCAGCAGCATGTGACACTGTTTTTAAAAAGGAATACAGAGGTTAACGCTTCTGGTTATTTTTGCGTACGGAGAAAGCAAAGAGTTTCTTCTAAAAGTTGCAACTATACCAGTGACAAGCTACCATCTCCTTACAACTGTACCTAATTACATTTTGAAAGCAACTGTCTGTGTTCTGTTCATTAGAAGGTGCTTTCAACTCAGGATTTGATGAGGTATTTAACTGGATGAAGAGGGAGCATTTCACTTGTGAAAGGAATTTTCTAGATGAGTGGCTTTCCAGGTGATGTTGAACTCCTGCTCTCCAAATCCATGACCATTGGCTACATTGGCTGAGACTTCTAGGACCTGAAGTGTGGCAACATTTGGGGATCACCGATCTGAACATTCTCCTTCTGTCCTTGTTCCCCCCGCCCCTGTTCTTTATGTAGTCTGTAGTGCATTCAGATATTTAATTACCTTGTCCTGATGTTTTGAGGACTGGTAAGATTATGCCCTTTCCTAGTTTTGTGAGGCCCTTTTCTGGCTTTGTGTTCCTGTGTCAGCTGTTTTGTACTGAGAAGCCAAACTGGTTGGGGTGCCGCAGGAGCAAACCACCTGTTGAGAGTGAGTGTGTGGTATTGCTGCTTTGATGTAGAATGGCATCCACCCCACTGATGTTGACACAAGGTGCAGGATTTTACCAGTAGGAAAAGGCAGGGAGGGGGTGAATGCATGAGACCAGTGGGAAGGGTTTTACTCATCCAAGCCTCTCTTGCTTCTTAAGAAGATGTTTGTAGTCTTATATCTGATTTGTTCCATAGCCTTGGGCAGATTATTTTAATACATGTTTGTTTAGTCATCTCCTGTGTAGACAGGACAGAATTTAATGCTTGTTTGCTTGTTTCCTGTGATGTGTAGATAGAAGTGCACCTTTAACAAAAGTGACAGATAGTATTGGGTTATCACCTTAAAAATACGAAAAAGGACCCAGTGTTTTCATACCATAATGATCCCAGTAAATTAATGAAAGAATGCCATTTCAGGAAGGAGGAGCAATTGATGTTCCTGGCCTGTAAAAGACGGCATTGTAATTCCCAGACATATGGTCTTGAGTGACTTCAGCATTCGTAATGGCACCTCAGTGTCAGAGGGACTCAGGATGTCATGACTACCAATATAACCATAGACCTGTTCCAGGTGGCTTCCTAGTCTCACACATCCAAGTGAGCAGACTTAAAGACTCTTTTTTTTTTCTTATGAGATACTGAAGCAAGGACTTTTCATTGAATTTTTTGTTACAATTTGGCTACTGTCTGATGAGGTAATCAGCTGCTGCTATAAATGATCCAGACCTTTGCAGGTATGGATGTATCTTAAAATGTTCTGCTTCTAGTGTTTGAGAGTCCATATGGTTTTTCTGATACTTCTTAGCAGAGTTCCACACAAACCTGTGAACATTGATTTGTTCGGTTCCTCAGGGTTCTAATCTATCCTTCCATATTTTCTAATATCAGTATGAATCTGCTGGGAGTTGTTGTTTGGAAGTATGCTGGAAGTCTTCAGTATGCTGGAGATACTTGGCTCTTGCTCTCTCTCCTTCTAAAGAACGACTGTAGATTGGGGTGAAAATCATGCAGCAATCTAAAAGGCATTTGATTGCAATTACATCACCCCTCACTATTCATTACCCTAGATAGGGTAGATGGGAGCTGCAGTTCAAAAATACCAAGGGGACACAAGTTGCCCACCCTGTAGATGTCCTAGAACCAGCCTTTCACATGTGTTGGATACAACCCCCAGTCTGTTCAGTGGCTCAGGTGGAAGGTTGCAAAAAGTGATGCAACTGCTACGTCGAATGTTAATTGTGTGAATGTGTGTCTGGCTACAGCTAAAAACCTAGGTCTGGGGCCAAGTCCAAAGGTACTCCTAAATAGGAAATTTGAGTTTTCAAAGGAGGTTTGGAGTCTCTTCTAATAATGTCTCTCTGAACATCAAAACTGAAGTCCTTCATACTATTTGAAAGAATTTTTGTCAGGTTTGGATTCAGTTTTAGTTTGTAAAACCCACTTCCAGATCATTACTGACATCAAATGCTGGTTTAGGGCTGCCTTTCCTAACTGGTATTCTCCAGATATATAGAAGAACATTCTTAACATTAACATTGCTGCTATAGGACGATGACCAACGAGGCTTATGACATGACCAGCAACATATTAGAAATCTTGTTCAACCTCAGATTGCAGATTTGTTTTAGATTTCCACTCTCTGTGTCTTAATATCATGCCCTTTATTAAACGGCTGTGTGGTCTTCTCTCATTCCAGCCAGATCTTCTCAATTTCAAGAAGGGATGGATGTCCATACTGAATGAACCAGGAGAGGTAAGGTTGAGGAATTCAGAAAGTAATTTCCTTCTTCTTTCCCCTCTCGATTTCTTTAAGTTTTCTTCAGCAATCCTTTTTGAAGAAGTATGAATGAGAGCTGCTTTTGACTTTTCCTTGTGACTTATTGTACTCCTCTTAAAAAAAAGGCTACCCAGTATGGATCAAAATCTCATTGGATTAAAAAGTAAAGCACTGAAAATGGACCTCTCTAGAGCAATCTGTAGAATTCCTTTTAGAATAAAACAAAATGGATATAGAACTGAGAACATGGGAAGGGCATATTCACAGAACAGAATGTGTTCTACTCCTTTACCCAGCATGCATTGTGTATTCCACAGTCTCTCTTGAATGTTTCCTGTCTAAACACTGCCCATATCTGATTAAATAAACGGGAAGAGAGGTGTCTCTGAGGAAAAATGGAGCCTCCAGGCCTGGCTTTGACTTCTTTTTCTGTTTGGGGGTATAAGTCTGAAAGATCAGTGGCTTCGTTGTGCTTCTGTGGACTCTTTAATATACCTCTTCCCTCTTGTCTTGTCCTTTCCTTTCCCTTCCCACAATGGTTCTGTCTGCAGTGGACGAAGCACTGGTTTGTGCTAACAGATTCAAGCTTGAAATATTACAGGGACTCCAATGCTGAAGAGGTAAGGGAGTGTCCTGACCTGTATGATCTTTCTTCCGGGGGGTACTCAGGTGTCTGTTGAGTGAATAAATGTGAGGCAAGTTGAGCTCGTTGAAAGATATGGCATAATTATTGTGTATGATTACTTAGGCAGCAAATGAATAGAAGGGCTGAAAGGAGATGGTGGAGACTATCATAACATATAATTGTTGGTATTAACCAAATCTGCTTGCACTTGGCAAGAATTATCCAAGAGAAGTAGACAGATTGTACAGGGCTGGTGTTCTCATTCTTATTCTCAGTGTCTCAAGCAAGGGTGGACAACTGCAGCAGATCTAGGAGTCAGTTTCTACCCAGGGACACTCCAGAGGTTCCGTGAGCTTCATAGGCTGCCAAATATACTAAAAAAAGAAAAGAAACAGAGCAAGAAATCTACCCATAGTGTTTGAAAAATTGGATGTCTTTAAATGTTGAACAGTATAAAAGTGACCTCCAATCTACTTAAAAGATGAATAGTTGCTTCTGCAGGATATCCAGAGTTGGCTGTTTTTTCACTTTCTTTTTTCATCTCCAAAAGGGAAGCCTGAAGAGGCTGAGAGCCACAGAACCAGCTTTAGAAGCTGTATTTACAGTCTGGGTATTGTCAAGTTGCCATTTTCATCTACAGTTTCCTGAATCCAACATTCTAGGAGCTGTAGTCCATAGAAGTGATTTTTCTTAAATTTAAGAAAGGTTAAGGCAGGCACTGAAGGGTTAGCAGTTATATTAGATTAAGTCTTTAGCTTCTCCTTGTGGTCTGGAATTCATTTCAGGCAGATGACCTGGATGGGGAGATTGACCTACGAACTTGCACCGACGTGACAGAATATGCAGTGCAGCGGAACTATGGTTTCCAAATACATGTGAGTATGTAGCATGTGTAGAGGTGTGGGGCGGTCCTCAGTGTCCAGCACCAAAGCGTTGGAAATGGTGCAATAAAAAGATAGCAGTCCCATCTTCATATTGGGAAAAAAATTAAAGATGGTGGCACAGTTTCCTACTGGATATTGTTCTTAAAATCGTGATTGTTACAGTAGAGAAGTGAGAGCTCCTGTGGTGCCAAACACTGACACTTTACTGCTATTAACTGAGCTTTATTGGTAGTAAATGATGCAGTAGATAGAATACAGCAGAGAAGCATTCCAACCCTTTTGCTGATGCGATCCAGCGTCTCCTCACAGCCAGTGGTAGAACTGAGGCCATAAAGAACTAATTCTATCCAGACTATGCATTGCTTGCTAAATTGAGACCCCTGGGCTGGGGTACTCCTCTCTGATTGAGACCAGTGGAAGATGGACTGCCAAAAGTTATATAAGGCAGCAGCAAACAGAGAAAATCAAAGTTTGCAAGTATGATCTATCTTTTCCTTGCCTAGCTGTGAGAACTCTGCGGTCAGATTAGTAACAGAGGAAAGTGCACTCCCCCAATCTGTTCCCAGTCTTCATATATTTTCCCAGCCTCAAACTGCCAAGCTGATACAAAAAGTATCAGAGTCAGCAATACTAATTAACCCTGTCTGAAGCACTGGACAGCTGTTAACATTTGATCACAGTACCAAAAAGGACTCAAAAAATCCATTCTTGGGTGGCAGAAGCCAACTCACTACAAAGACAGTTTCCTTGAGGATATAATATGTAACAAGAGAGATGCCTTTAGTCTTGCAGATGCTTAGCACTACACCTCCCATAGTCGCTTGTCTTTGACCAGTCTGGCTGGGTTATCTGGCAGCTGAAGTCCAAAAAATTAGGTAGCCAAAATTTGCTCCACTTCAGGCAGGCAGTGTAATAGTTCAGCAAGATGGATGTCACATGTATGTATATTCTGTTGCTGGAGACAGGGGCAAAGTAGCCTACTGTTGTATGTTTTTTTTTTAAGTAATAAAAATATGGTTTATTTAAACATTTCTATTCCACTCACACCTGAGGATCTCTAGGATTATTTCTGATCTATTCCCAACAAAATGAATGTGAATCATTGACTCCATTGAATCCCAATTCAAAGGTCCAGGTATCTTTGAGATGAATTGATTAAGTCACTGTTGGTCACATGTTTAAGTGGGTTTAATCATCAATTGAAAATAATGAATTTGTATCAGGGTTGGGGAATCTTTGACTTTCCAGATGCCTTCACCTGTGACTTCTGTCAGCACCACCATGCATGGCCAATGATAAGGAATTGTGGGATTTATAGTCCAAAATATCTGGAAGGCCAGATCTTCTCCAGTGCTGGTTTATATGGAAGTACATTGTTTGGCTTTATCCACAGTATACTGCCAACTTTAAAAAGATTGTTCTATTTAGTCAGAACTCAGATTTTAGGACAGTCTCAACTGTGAATATTTGTAGGATTGTAGAATTCAGTGTCCCATATCATATTGGTTTTGCACCATTACCTTCAAGCCTCTTTCCTTTGGTGAAGGCAAAGTACATGGCTGTTTGGAATATGTGGTCAAACCACATATAATGTTTCTCTTCCAGACTAAAGATGGCGTCTTCACATTATCTGCAATGACATCAGGAATCAGACGGAACTGGATTGAGGCTCTGAGGAAAAGTATACGCCCTGCCAGCGTCCCAGATGTCACAAAGTATGTTCTCTGGGAATGTTTTCTCATGTTCTTCAATCTGGTCACTGAATTATGATTTTCAAGCTTCATTTGAAACCACCACACTATCCGTTCCAAATACCCTGTATTTCTGTTATCTCTTTATTTTTCTGTGGCTAAGTGTGTGTTTCCCAAAGGGAAACACCTCCCAAAGGTGAGGGCTGTGTCACCAAGAGTCTAAAACAATTTTTCTCAGGAGCATCAGTTTTAGTATTTTACATAGCTGGGCAAAGTAACTTTTTGGGTTCCTAGAATCCTCCATCCAACATGGCCAGTGGGCACTGTAACATTTCCAATCTCTACTAATTTTTTCCAAGCCAATGTGATGATTTATTTATAAGGTGGGGCATAAGTCATAAATAAATTAAGTTAAAGGCAGTTTGCCAGTTTATTGAAAGGCAATGTATTCATTTTGGCAGGAGTAAATAAATCTGCTTTTGCTTCTTAGTCTGAGACACGCTGCACCAAACCAGCCTGTGCCACGGGAGTGAGTAAGATGTGATTGGCAGACCACGCACAGCTCCCCTCAGGGCTGTTTGTGTGTCTCCTGAGGGCTCTCGGCATCCAAAAAACTTTGTTTATTTTTGTTTCTCAAAATCCCCCCAGCATAGGACATTCTGTCTAAAGGAGGGAGATAGAATATAACATTGTGATCCTTCTTGTTCTGAACCTTTTCCCTTATTTATCACTTATTTATTTAATTAGTATTTATCTCTTATTATTTAATTTGTTGTTTAATTTATGGGACACAAGGTGACTAACCATTTAAGTTAAAAACAGATATAGTTAATGGATAGTTCAAAAGTTGTTGTTTTTTTTTAAACCCAATCATATTAAAAACATGGTGTGGTGGCTTGAATGCTGGACTAGAATTCTGGGAAACTTAAGTTCAAATCCCTGCTGAGCCATGGAAACCTATTGAGTGGCCTTGAGCAAGTCACACACTCCCAGCCTTGGAAGAAGGCAGAGGCAAACCCCCTTTGAACAAATCTTGCCAAGAAAACTCCATAACAGGTTTGCCTTAGGGTTCCTACAAGTCAGAAATAACTTGAATTCACACAGCAACAAAAGCAAAAACATTAATTAAAAACAGCTTTTAAATGAGCATTTAAAATATAATAATAACAATAAATGTACAAATATAAATCTAACACCACACAGTTAAAAGATCTCTGCACCAGGCAGTTAGCACTCAAAGGCTTGGGTAAACAGCCTTTGCCTGTTGACAGCAGAAGAACAGACTTCCTACTCTTATGCCAAGTAGGACTTGTGTGTTTTGTTTTTGTTTTTTGATATGCTCCTAGCTGCTTAGACCCAGTGGCAATGCTAGATGGGCCATTGTACAAAAAAAAAAGTAACTCTTTCAAACTTGCATCTTTGTTTATGTACTTGCTTAAAAATTTGTGCTCTGTGCATCACTACATGGTACTAAGGCAGCTCCCAGGACTGGGTGTGACCACACACACTGGGATTCAAGAACATGTGTGGGCAACTTTCCCAGTCATTGCCTGTGCAATTCCCGCCTGTAAGCTTTTGCATGTGTTTCTTCCTGCTTCCAGGCTGTCTGATTGCAATAAGGAGAACTCCTTCCGCAGCTACGGGTCACCCAAGAGCTCCGTCAGGTCTGAGGAGCAGCGGCCCAGCACGGGACCAGAGGTTATAAGCAGGGGCGGCAGCAGGAAAGGGGATGCGCAGCACCATGCCTTTGACTATGTGGAGCTGTCCCCTTTGCACCAGGGATCCCCATTGAGCCAGGGGTCCCCACAACGGACAAGAGGGAGTGTAAGATCAGCAGATTCTGCAGCCAAGCGTGAGGAGCTGGAGCGGGACCTGGCCTTCCGCTCAGAGGAAAGGAGGAAATGGTTCGAGTCTCCAACCAGTGGGGTCTTGCAGACAGATGGCCCAGTGAGGGATCTCTGCCAAAAGGCAGGGGGGCAGGAATCTCCAGGACCTCCCCTCTCAGAGGCTCAGAAGAGTCGGCTGAGCGAAGAGATTGAGAAGAAGTGGCAGGAGCTGGAGCGTCTCCCACTAAAGGACTCCAAGCGGGTACCGCTGATGGCACTGCTGAACCAAGGCCAAGGGAGCCAAGGGGATAAAAACGAAGCTCTGGAGAAAGAGGTAGGGACAAGTGAAGTGTGTCACTGTGTTCAGAAAGAGAATTTTTTTTAAAAAAAATTGTCTTTAGCAATGTGTGCATTTGAATTAAGCCTGTTCTTAATAAGTTGCCTTGTTGCAAAGAAATGGAGGTGTATGGAATCAAGCACTAAAGCACTTTACCTGTTTGTCTGAGTAAGAGGAAAAGAAAGAAACTACACAAAACTTAGCTTGTGAGCAGCTGACCCTGGTTGCTTTCTCTCTCTTAATAAATTCCAAAATCCACATGAGTGTAACACCTTTATTATTTGGTTACTTATTTATTTTTTTATTTGTAGATTGTCTTTCTTCTGGGCTGAGACCCCAAGGCGGCTTACTACAAGGCTAAACAAGTTAAAACTAAAAAACTGATAAAACACAATTAAATTATTGTATTAAAATGCCATTATATTTTTAAAAGTGTGAAATCATTTAAAATATAACAATAAAGCATCTTCTTTGTGGTCTCTGTGACTCACACAATTGAGTTTTGCGCCTACGCAGAACAGCATTCGGAACCTTCTAGAAATCCAAAAGTAGGCGTTTCGACCGTTGAACCCCTCCCCCATCCTCCAGGGTATAAGAGCCCCCACCTGCTCCAATGGTCAGCTCCTTTCTTTCCACCACATTAGCGGCATTTAAGGAGCCTTTCGCTGGTGTTTGTCTTGACTAAATGGTTTTCTTTGACTTTGGTACGGTTGACGACGATTTTTTCTTGGCGTTTTGGACTTGTTAAACCGTGGATTTACTGGACTGACAATGGACTGTGTTTGACTAAGATTTTTTGGATTTGGATTTGGCACTGTTGCAGTGTATGGCAACCAAAGTGTTTGAGCGCTGTACAGCGTGTAAAGGCAAGATACCCAACTGAGATGGGCATTCAAAGTGCCTTTTGTGTCTGGGAGAAGGCCATAACGTGAATTCTTGTACATACTACCAGGAATTCACTCCGCAGACTAGACGTAATAGAGCAAGCAGGTTAAAAGCTTTGCTCTGGGAACAAGTGTTGTCTGCACCGGATCCTGCGAGTTGTGCAAAGAGATCTGGCACTAAATCCAGGATGGCCCAGACTTCCTCAACTCCGTCATCTTGTCAGTTGACTTCTTCGTTGGTGCCGAGATCGACATTGACATCTCGATCTCGGGAGTTGAGATCGGAGAAGGCTGCAAAGAAAGTGTCTGATGTTGGTGAAAGTTTAGGCTCTCCTTCTGTGTTAAGAAAGAAGGAGAAGGATAAGAAGAGGAAGCTGAAAGAGTCTTCAGACCAAGCTTCCGCGGAGAAACGTAAAAAGGGAAGATAGACATGTGGTTCCATCTTCTCTGACGTCTCCGATGCCGGTTACATCTGAGCACGATGTGGAGGCGCAGATCGAGTCATTGTCTCCTGCTAGACATCTAGAGCAGGCACTGAATCCTCCTTTGGAGATACAAGAAGTCTGAGTGGAGTCAGAGGGAGAAATTATTGATTCTTCTCCTTTGATGAATGTGGGACCACGGCCTCAGGTTCAAGATCGACCTTGAGATGCAAGGCAATCGGTGTCAGTGCAGAGAAGTTCACAGCAGGAGGTAGTGACTCCTAGATGCCGTAGGAGAACACCTCCTTTGCCTCCTGGCCCGTCTCATAAGTCAAGAAGTAGATCACCTGTGAGATATCGTTACAGATATGCAACACCTCCCAGATACCATGAATGTTGCCTCGGTGAGGTTTCTGTTGATTCAAGGGACATTTCACCTTATCCTGAGGACTATGGTGATTATAGACATTATCGGCACCATGCTGATTCTCAGACTCGGTACCGTCGTTCTGAGTACTATAGGTCGACATCGCGTTCTCTGTCACCTTGACGTCGAAGAGTTTCAGTAGTGGAGGTGGAGAAGGTAACCCCTCAACGAGACCAGGGGAGTGGACATGACGCTGCCCATAAGGAGGTTGCTGTTGAACCTCAAGAAAGATTGAAGGATAAATCTGTGTCTTCTCATTTGGAGAGATCGATTTCGGTATCAAGTTTCTCGGCATCTAACTGTAACATAGATGCCGATGAACACTATCCTACACTGGTGTCGGATGCTGAGAGGATTTCTCCAGCGGATGATGTTCGATCTTTTTCAGATCTTGTTTTGAGGATGTCTCGTTCTCTTAATCTCACAACTAATGTGGAGAAAGAGGACTTGAAAGACCCTATTTTTCAGGAGCTTCAAGCCTGCAACTTCAATGATAGCTCCTTTACCGTATTTGTTGCAGACTGTCAAGAAGTCATGGACGACTCCTTCCTCGGTACCGTCAACTTCAAAAAAACTAGAATCTCTTTATTGTGTTATTGAAGATGAACAAGACTGGTTGACTCATCACCCCATACCAAATTCTATTGTGGTTGATGCTGCATAGTCGAGGCAGTCACGGAGACTACACGTTACTCCTGCCGATAGAGAGGGGAAGAAGTTGGATACCTGGGGAAGGAAGGCATACTCTAACTCTGCATTGTTGTTTTGAATTTCCAGTTATGCAGTATGTATGGGAGCGTATCAACAATTCTTGTGGTCCAGACTTAAGACTTTCATTGACATGTTACCTGATGATGAGAGGAAAACTGCATCAGTGCTGTACGGTGAGGCTTATCGGCTTTCCTCTCAACAACTTACAATGGCTGTATAACTGATTGTAGTGGTAAAGCACTTGCAGGAGCTATAGCTTTGTGTAGACATGTGTAGCTGAGATCGTCTGAGTTGTCTCAGCAAGCTAAGAATGTGATTGAGGACTTGCCTTTTGATGCTGTTGGATTATTCAATACTGTTACAAATGACAAGCTAGAGCATGCTCAAAAGATGAGGTGCACTGCAAGAAAATATGGATTTCCGTCTTCATATTATCCATCCAGGTACCGGTATAGAAGGTATCAGCTGTTTTCAAGGAGACCGACGAGTCCAACTCAAACACAACATCAAAGACAGACTACAGCACAAGATCAAACTTTGAGGAAGTTTCCTTCAACAAGGTTCAAGCAGCCTCAATACAAGAAACATCAGCCTGAACAAGCTAAGTGTAGGGTTTGACAATCAAGGGCGCGATACTGATTTCTTTCCAGATGTAAGCACCATGTTGAAGGATACTACTCTGCAGGTTGTTCAAGGTCTAACTTGTCAAAGAGGTCGTCACAGTACCAAAGATACACATCAAAGTATGGGTGTAACACCTCCCTTTGGAGACAGATTGAAGAGGCATTACCAGGCATGGCAATCTATAACGGATCGGTGGGTTCCGGGCATAATAGACCAAGGTCATTCTATAGAATTCCGAACCCTGCCTACCATGGGGAGAGTTTGGCGTACCAAACCATCACCACAACTGCAGGCAGAGATCAATATCCTGTTGTTGAAGAGGGCCATAGAAAAAATCTCCAATCTGCAACTCAGGAGACGTCTTACATCAAGGTGCTTTCTGGTGTCAAAAAGGACGGTCTTCGCCCCATTTCGGATCTCAGAGGGGTGAATTATTTTATAACCCCAAAAAGATTTCGGATGGTGACTCTCTCTACCATAATTCCGTTGCTACATCTAAAGGACTGGTTTGCTACGCTAGACCTCAAAGATGCTTACTTCCATATCGCTATCAGGCCAGAGCACAGGAAGTACATTGCTTTTGCAATAGGTGGTCAAGGGTACCGTTTTTGAGTCCTACTCTTTGGTATCTGTACAGCTTCAAGGGTGTTTACAAAGTGTATGTCTGTCGTGGCTGCTCATTTGAGAAAGAAAGGTATCGCAGTGTTCCCGTATATAGATGACTGGTTAATAGTGGCACCAACGAAACATCGGCTGTTGGCAGATCTGAACAGGGTGGTGTGTTGTCTACAAGACTTAGGATTGATGATAAACTACCCAAAATCAGCATTGATATCGTTGAAGAAGATCAAATTCATAGGGACCATACTGGACTCTTCGCAGCAAAAAGCATTTTTACCAGAAGACAGATGGGCAAAAATGCTGAAGGTGTTCAATCTGATTTGGCAACACAGAAGAGTCAGAGCAAAGACAATTCAAGTGGCATTGGGGCTGATGGCTTCAACAATGATGGTGACGCCATTAGCAAAATTGAAGATGCGGCCCCTGCAGAGACGATTTATAAATATCTTTGATCCACTACGAGATCAGCAAAGCATGTTTCTGATGGTCCTGAGACCGATCTTATAGTCATTGCTGTGGTGGATAGATCCAAGCAACATGTTGATAGGAATGCCATTTGTACCTCCTCAACCTTGGGTGGTAGTGACAACGGATGCGTCATTGGAAGGATGGGGAGCGCATCTGCAGAATCTGACTGTGAGAGGGAGATGGCATCAGTCAGAGAAAAAGTTACACATCAATGCGTTGGAATTGAAGGCTGTGATAAAGACGTTCAAAGCTTTCCAGCATTACCTTCGGGAAAATTCTGTTCGGGTTGCTACTGACAACACGACCATGATGTATTACATAAACAAGCAGGACGGAACAAGCTCTCAGGTACTGTTAGATCTAACCCTGCATTTATGGGATTGATGTCTGTCGAAGAAGATCACTCCCTCAGCGGTGCACCTGGCAGGAGAAGAGAATGTGTTGGCAGACATGCTCAGCAGGACTCCTCTGTCATGCCACGAATGGAACATGGACAGAGAGATTCTGCTGGACATCTTTCGGGACTGGGCTTACCCTCAGATAGACCTCTTTGCTTCCAGCGAGAACAGACAATGTGAACTGTATTATTCATGGCTGAAGAGGGATGTCAAGTCCCTGGGAGACGCTTTCCTGTTCAACTGGTCTTTATGCGTTCCCACCTTTCCCTCTGATCACAAAGGTGATATCCAAAATTCATCAAGACCAGGCGATCGTGATCCTGATAACACCTTGGTGGTCAAGACAGCCTTAGTTCGCAAATCTAATGCATCTAGCCAACCGACGGTATTGAGCGTTGCTGTGCAAACCAGACTTGATTTCCATCCACAGCAGGACAGTGTTCCATCCAGATGTTCAATCCTTGAGACTGACGGCGTGGAACCTGTTAAATTCCATGACTTTCCAGATGCTGTGAGGAGGGTTTTGATGGCAGCACATAAGCCATCCATGTCTAAGTCATATACTTATAAATGGAACAAGTTTACGTGAATGACGTAAATGTTGATGTTCAAAGTTATACTGTGGTTAATGTACTTGACTTTTTGTCAAGGGTGGCGACAGAGGAACCAACACTGTCGTCAGTCAAATGTTACTTGGCAGCTCTTTCTTGGTGCCGTCAACAGGATGGTAAACCATCCCTATTCGGGGATCCTGTGGTTAAGAGGTTCTTGCAAGGGTATAAACATTTACACCCTCCAGTTAAACCTCCTGTACTGTCTTGGGATTTGAGTACTGTGTTAATGGGGTTGACTGGTAAACCTTTTGAATCTATGGCAACTTGTGATTTACATCTCTTAACATGGAAAACAGCTTACTTATTGGCGAGAACATCAGCTAGAAGGGCTAGTGAGTTATGTGCATTGAGGGTTGACTCCACCTTATTTACGTTTTGATAAGAGTAGGGTAGTTCTTAAACCAGATATCACATTTTTGCCCAAAGTTGTATCATCCTTTCACTTAAATCAGGAGATCATTTTACCTGCATATTTTCAGAATCCAGAATCTGATATGGAATGAAGGTTACATTGTTTAGATGTCAGGAGAGCGCTAACTTTTTATGTACAGCACACGGCTAGTGTCAGAAAAACTAATAAGTTATTCGTCTGTTATTCTGTACCTAAGAAAGGGATGCCTGTTTCATCCCAAAGGTTAGCAAAATGGGTTGTTGCTACTATTAAATTGGCTTTATGACCTGGTAAGGAAAAAGCTACCTGAAAGAGTTAGAAGCCATTTGACTAGAGCATTGGCTGCTTCCACTGCTTTTCTTCAGGGGTTTCCACTGGATGATATATGCAAGGTGGCTACTTGGTCACAACCGATAACCTTTATATCTCATTATAGAGTTGATAATAGAGAAAAAAGAGATGCTAACTTTGGAAGAGCAATTTTATTATCTGCTATTAATTAATATTTCTTCCTCACAAGTAACTAATTGTAATGAAATAAACATGTTCTCTTTGTTGTAGTCATCTAGTATGAGGATGATTTTTTGAACAGTTGTTAATTGACTTCAGGTGGAGTTGGTTTTAGCATGACATCCCATCATCCTTGTAATAATAGCTTGCTAGTCTCCCAATTGTGTGAGTCACAGAGACCATGAAGAAGAAGAACAGGTTGCTTACCTGTAACTGTGGTTCTTTGGTGGTCTTCTGTGAACTCACACAAACCCTCCCATCCTCCCCTTTATATGTCCTGCTAATGTGTTGGTTTCATTAATGCTGCTATAGCAGCGAAATGGAACTGACCATTGGAGCAGGTGGGGGCTCTTATACCCCGGAGGACAGGGGAGCGGTTCAACGGTCAAAATGCCTACTTTTGGATTTCTAGAAGGTTCCGAATTTTGCACAGGCACAAAACCCAATTGTGTGAATTCACAGAAGACCACTTGAAGAACCACAATTACAGGTAAGCAACCTGTTCATACAGTGCCTATCCTTTCCCATAAAAAAGACTCCCTGAAAGTGATTAATCGTTAAATGCTTGTTTGGCTAAAAAGGTCTTGGCCTGCCAGCGAAAGGAGAGCAGAGAAGGGGCTAGCAAGGCCTCCCATGGAAGGGAATTCCACAGCCTGTGAGCAGCCACTGAAAAGGCTTGGCTAATCTGAAAGCCACAAAATGTATGCAGGCTCTTGAGATACCCAGATTGCTTCATCATGCAAAGTGTTACAAAAACATCTTAGGCAGAAGCAGGTGAAAACAAACTCAGTATTGAAGTTGTGATGTCCTAAAAGGGAACGAAGAAGAAGGGGTCTGCAGACACTCAAACCAGGCTGTAGTGTGTGACGTGGTGGTGTCTAATTTTGCCAGGAATAAACCTTCAGACCCAGTATGGTGTAGTGGTTTGAAGTATTGGGCTACGACCCTGGAGACGAGAGTTCCATTTCCCACTCAGCCATGGTGACCTTAGGCATGTTACACACTCTCAGCCCCAGAAAACCGCATGATAGATTCACTTTAGTTGAAGACACACAACAACAAACCCTCAGAGTGCTGGGAGACAAAGGTCCTAGCTCCCAGACTTACCCAGAGGTTACTCTCAGTGGAACCTGAAACCTAAAGCCATCAGTTCACTTCACCTGCCAGAATAGGAATTGGCAAGTTTGAGAGGTCCAGGAGCTAATTTCCTGCACAAAAACTCACGGAGCCCCCAAAGCTAAATGAAAACTTTAAAAAAATCTGAAGTCCACTTCTAATTTGGAAAAATAAATACTTATTTAAAAGTTGCCAAGGGACGAGTTTGTTTAAAAGATGAATGCCATGCCTGGAGACTTCCGGCAATTATGGCTTTCCTCATTTTTTTCCCCCCTGGGGGTGGACCTGGGACAGGCCCAAGAGCACAAAAATCACCATGGAGGGACATGTGGACCACAGGATTCCCTCCCCATAACAGAGCCTAATAAATGTATTATACTAATCTAGATTTTTTTAATTTTTCTTATACCTGGTACAGATGTCTTTGATAATTGTGGATAAAAGAAGCCTAGGAAGGGCAAATGTGGGTAATTTCCTGTTTGTGTCATGTTCACAGAGACAAGTAGTATGAGACTTGGTGACTTTTTTTTATTTAGCATGGAATGACTTTCTTCTTTGTTTTAATCCTTTTCACAAGACCTACTTAAAAATAATTAGAAATGTTTCTGTGTTTTGAGTCATTCTGTAGATGCATTAATGATACTTGAAAGTTGTTCAATACATGTCTTGCCCAGTATACATTGCTGCTGAGTAATCTCAATGATAATTAAGTTTTGAATATTGCCACCTTTTTGTAAACCCGCCACCATATTAAGCATTTTCACTGACTTGGAGATAATGGCTAAAATGGCTAATCAGCACAATCAGTATGTACAGTGATTTACAGAGTATTGATCTGTGGTGTGAATTGTGTGAGACTTTTGGAATATTAATTTTTTTTAAAAAAGTAGACTTTTTAAATTGACATGGCATTGTATCAGCATGACCCTAACTCTTTGATTTAATATCCATTAGACAGACAGATAGACAGACAGACAGAGACACACACACACACACAGATCTCCCTCCATGCATCCCAGCCTAAATTCCCTAAAAGCACCAGATCCCATCTGATCATGGAAACTAAACAGGATCAGCCCCGTTTAGTACTTGACTGGGAGACCACCAATGAATACGAGGTGCTGTTGGCTATTTTTCAGGGAAGGGAATTGGCAAAACCATCTCTGAGTATTCCTTGCCTAAGAAAACCGTATTAAATTCATGGAGTCACCATAAGTCTACAAGCAATTCAAATGCGTGTGCACATCCGCATTTACATACATACATACATTCCTGCAGTGAGCTCAGGATGGTATATGTGGCTTTCCTCCTTACTAATTTATCCTCAGCAACAATCTTGAGTTAGGGCAGAATTATAGAGGATCACCCAGTGAGTTTCATGGCTCTGTGAGGACATGAAACTACATCTCTCACATTCTAGTCCAACACTTTAACCACTGTACTATGCTGGCTTTCCAGTGTCTGTGTAGGGGAAGGAATGATGCATGTGCATATGCTCTCTCCTGTCTAGACAGGATGCAGCAGGTTGATTGAAATCCAATGCCTTTTGTTTTCTCCTTCAGTGTGGCTAACCCCTTTTTCCTGGCACAGGTCCAGGCCCTGAGGTCACAGCTGGAGTCCTTTCGTGCCCACAGTGCTGCAAAATCTCACAGAGATGGACAGGTGCCGCGAGGCTACATCTCTCAGGTAATGGCGTAGTCCAGCATCCTCTTTCTTAATCTGTTTCTCATGTTTTCCTGTTCCCACTGCAGTACCCCCAGCCTTACATTGGGATTTGCTTGTACTGCATAGATATTGCTACCATAGCAACCATAAATCAGACACATCTGTAATCAATGTTAATTATGTTTAACGGCTGCATTCAAGGATCTCCCCACTTAACATGTGGCCAAAGCAATAAGCTTTGGGGGGGGGGGAATCAGAAGACAAAGTACTGTCACTTGGTGATGTTTACATTGCTCAGTTAATGCAGCACCACATGCCTTGAAGTGTGAACTTTACATCCAGAAAAAAGGGGGGGAAATCTAGTGCCTTTTCACACTATATAGTTATACTGTTATGATTCTACATTAATTGGTATGGCAACAGTATGGTATGGGATTTGCAGTTCGGTGCAAGTTCAAAGTGAACGTTTCAGTTTTCTCATACTGTGAAGGTTTTTGAGTTGATAGAATGTCTGTGTAGTGGTCTGAAAGTGGAACTGCAGTGCACACAGTATCAAGGTTACTGGGGTCCCTTTGGAGCCACACTACTCCTCTTTTGAGAATATTATGTAGTGGTTAGGGTGTTGGACTAGAATGTAGGAGGTCCTTGGGCCAATTATTGGGTGACCTTGGGCCAATTACTCAGCCTGGCCTACCTTGCAGGGTTGTTGTGAGGAGGCGAGTAGTCATTCTGGGAAAGGCTGGATTTAAAAGGAATCAAAAGTACATTTGACACACACAGTTCAGCTAACAGATGGAGGAATTTTAAAATACCTTTGTGCATAAACGAGAATGTCGACGCCAAGGTTGCCATGTGATTTCATTGAGAGTTGCCTTGAAGGAATTGTATGCTCAGATGCAGCACAGATAAAATCACCTTACGTCTGGTAGCAATGCTTTGGCTGGCCAGAATTAGACAGACTGAGACTATCTAGTGGTTTTAGTATAGTCTTTAGAATAAGTCAGAACTAGGCAATTGGCCCTACCCCCAGGAGACCTTGGAGAGCCCCACACACCACATACACACAAAATCAGTTTTGGCCTCAAATGCTCATTAGAGGCATTTCTGCCAGGTTTTTGGGCCCCATGCCGTTGTAGGCCCAGGAGGGATCTTTTTTACAATAGGAAGAGACTTAAAAAGGGCCTGTCCTGGGCTTCTAGTAACATATATGAACACAAAACTGGTACCTTCCCATACCCCAAGGAGATGTTGGGGGACATTATAGAACAAAAATATTTTTTGTCCCCTAGGGGGATTTGGAGCTCACAAAAGCAGCCTTGGGGCCACATCTGGCCACACTTTGCCCACTCTGGTCTAAATCAGTAGTGCAGTGTTGAGCCCCCCCCCCCCCGAACAGCTCAACAGGAAACAGCAAAAATGAGTAGAAAATAGCCCAGACGTAGGTTTCATACATACTTTAGAATAGCAGCAGAGAAGTGTTCTGGTCCCTGGAGGTGGGACTAGATGATGTCATAGGAGTCAGATCCTCACCCTAAGCTTCTCACTCTTTACCTGTCGATGTCTAGTGCCACCTCCTCCCTGAAACTATGTTCTCTTCTGTAGATCTCTCTGCCATTGCTGTCCCTGATCACAGATAAGACCTCTGTCTCACTCAAAACTAGACCAAAGATAATTCTGGGATTTTCTCCACTTCTTAGAAATGTAAGAAGGGGGAAGAATCCCACTAATATCTTTGATGTGCAGTAGGATTTACACTATTTTATTTGATGATGGAGGGGAAGCCAGCTGTAATCCCAATCCCTCACTAGTAATAGCAGCATGATTACTTCCCCCATTTGTTTTCTCCATTAAGAACTTAAGCAGCAAAGTGGGGTGGTGGTGGAATCTAAACAAATCAGAGTATGGGGAGAACAGAACTTTCAGGAGGGAGAGGAGAAACCCTAGATTCTTCATGGACCAAATATGGACCCTTTGCTGTCTGAATGAGCCTCATGAGTTGGAGGTTTCCAGCGGTAACAGCTGATTGAGAGTGGTACAAGAACTAATGGGTGCTTATTTTCTGGAGGTTTTTAAGCAGAGGCTGGGCAGTCATCACTTAGGGATTCTATAGTTGCTTCTTGCATTTTAGAGACTCCCTTAGGCAGCCAAAAGAAGTAATGTTTTTATCTAACTTAAAAATTCTATTATTCATAGAATCATAGAATCATAGAAATGTAGAGTTGGAAGAGACCACACGGGCCATCCAGTCCAACCCCCTGCCATGCAGGAACACCCTCAAAGCACTCCTGACAGATGGCCATCCAGCCTCTGCTTAAAAACCTCCAAAGAAGGAGACTCCACCACACTCCGAGGCAGCATATTCCACTGCCGGACAGCCCTGACTGTCAGGAAGTTCTTCCTGAGGTTCAGCTGGAATCTCCTTTCCTGCAGCTTGAATCCATTGCTCCTTGTCCTGGTCTCTGGAGCAGCGGAAAACAAGCCCTCTCCTTCCTCTACATGGCATCCCTTCAAATATTTAAACATGGCTATCATGTCCCCTCTTAACCTTCTCTTCTGCAGACTAAACATACCCAGCTCTCTAAGTCTATCCTCATAGGGCATAGCTTCCAGCCCTCTCACCATTTTGGTTGCCCTCCTCTGGACCGGCTCCAGCCTGACCATGTCCTTCTTGAATTGGAGTGCCCAGAACTGAACACAGTATTCAAGATGAGGTCTAACCAAAGCAGAGTAGAGTGGTACCAGTACCTCCCTCGATCTAGACACCATACTCCTATTGATGCAGCCGAGAATTGCGTTGGCTTTCTTGGCTGCCGCATCACACTACTGACTCATGTTCAGCTTGTGGTCTATTAAGACTCCTAGATCCCTTTCACACGTACTGCTATCCAGCCACGTGTCCCCCATCCTATATTTCTGTATTCCATTTTTTCTACCTAAGTGTAGGACCTTACACTTCTCTCTGTTGAATTTCATTTTGTTAGCTTTGGCCCAGCTCTTCAATCTATCCAGGTCATTTTGAATTTCGATCCTGTCCTCTGGCGTGTTAGCAACCCCTCCCAATTTGGTGTCATCTGCACATTTGATGAGCATGCCCTCTATTCCTTCATCCAAGTCGTTGATGAAGATATTGAACAGCGCTGGGCCCAGGACAGAACCCTGTGGCACCCCGCTAGTCACTTCTCTCCAGGATGAAAAGCAGCCATTCGTGATCACCCTTTGGGTTCGGTCGGTCAACCAATTACAAATCCAACTAACAGTAGCCCTGTCCAGCCTGCATTTTACTAGCTTCTTTGCAAGAACGTCATGTGGACATTCCTTTGGAACTTAATCACTTGTTATAGCTGTGAGCAAACACATGCCTCAGGAATGGAGGTAGCGAACTGTCTTGACTAGATCATGGTTTGCAGATGGAGTCCACATGTATCAATGTTTGCCAAAGAAGGAGTCACTACTATTGCTTGGACTTTAATGTGTGATGTTTAATGCAGAGTGACAAATTTTTCAAAAATGTCTCTGTTCCACAGCCTTTCTTGTTGCTGTTGAAAAACTGTTGGCTAGCTAGTTGCTGGTGAAATTCAGAAACAGATGTGCAGCCCCTCCCCAAAAACCCCCCCTGATGCTATTGAGGAGAAGAGTGGGTGGATCTCCTTCTTATCTTTTCCTGTCAACACGATTTCTGTTTTGTCCAAAGTAGTCAATGATTGTGTTCAAATAAATATCAGTGCACTATGTCACAAAACCAGCCTGAGTGCCTTCCTGTCTGCAAGTGTGTAAAGGAAATTACTTACCTGCACACACTTTTATCATTGTATTGTGTCTGTCAGAGTGCCATGATCCAAATCCAGCAAGCTGTTCTTAGCAGGATGGTGTCACTTGCCCTATGCAAGTGACTGAAAGGCAAAGAGTTGGGAGCAGGGCAAAGGATGAGGTGGAGACTGTCCATGAAAGGATGTGGTGGGTAGGGGGCCTTGATTCACATCAGAAGACAGGAAGAATCACAGCACAATTCAGGGACAGCATTTTCCCTTTGCCAGGAACTTGGTATCCAGGTAACAAATGACTTCATGTCAGCTGTTGCCCATACTGAAATCAAAGTTGCTTTCTTCTGAAATAGAAGAGTATCCTCTCAGAACTACTTGTTTCAGAGTTCTCTGCCATCTGGCCAGCACAATATTGCACTGTGTAAGGAATCTAGTTTTGTTTTGTTTTCAATGTTTATGAAACTTCCAGTGTTAAGAATGAAACCTGAGAAGGAGTGTCAGGGCCAGATCTTGGACAGTTTACTTTATTTGGATTACAACTTCCAGAACCTGTTGGCCAGTATGACCCAGGTAACTTTTCCTAGCTATGACAGGGGCCATTGCCAAACTCTAGTGTGAAGATTGCTTCTTGTAATTTGGCTCTGAAGCAGGTTGTCATGTGGTTACAGCCATGCAATTAATGGGTGAAAGCTTTTCTTTATACAAGTTGGCTTAGTCTAGAAATATACCTATTATTAGCTGCCTGATTTCTGTCTTGACACAGACGAGGATCTATTAGCTATATTTGTATGTAACACTAAACCAGGAAAGTGGAGGGTCCAAACTGAGAGTCCTTTGGTGGTCACAGCCTTCCACCACTGGTGCTGGCACTCCTGAAATTCATTGCATTGTCAAAGAATGTGATCTGTAAGACCATAGACCAGAGGTCTCACAGGGTTCAGAAATGAGGTTGGGGTGGGGGAGTAGGAATAGAAGGTAACTTCTGCTGTTACAAAGAAAGGGATTGGCAGTGTGGCATCAGCCTCAGTTTTGTTTTGAGTGAGAACCCACTGCCAGTTTTGCTGGCAGCAGGGAATCATGGCCACAAAAGCAACTTGGAGAGGTTCAAGCAACCCACAAGCCATGTATTACCTTCTTCTGCATTAAACCATGGTTTAGTGTTGTGAGTGAGGCATAGGAGCCTCAGACTCCTCAACCTACCACTCTGCAGTTGTTAGGAGGAGATCAGAAATTTGTATTTCTGTTTTTGGTTTACTTCAGACAGAGGTGTGATCGAAACCTGGAATGCCCCTGGTCAATCTTAACTGAGTAATTCTGACAAGCCAGTTGCATGAATTACAGTAAAAATTTGATGCATTTCAACAAAGAGCAGTTGAGATGAACAGTTTGTCCATTTTTGGACAACATGACAAGCTGTGATTAAATTAAAATGGAAGTGAAATCTACCAAAGAACACCCTTATGGTAGGACCCCCAGTGGACATGAGACTGGAGTTTGCTGTGGCTCATTTTTGAAATTCTGAGCTATGGTTTAGCACTGTTTCCAAACCAGAGTTTAGAAATGTTACTCTTTTGAGGACTACAGATTGTACATCGCGCATCCAGCACTGATCCAAACAAGGTAGTTGTTAAGTAGGAGGTTTGAGATATCTGTATCTGATTAGAAATTAACTGAGCGATGCCTGAATTACCACTGCTCAGAGGGACCTGAAGCCTACGGTGCAGAATGAATGAATGAATGAATGAATGAATGAATGAATGAATGAATGAAAGAATGCATTGTTACTCAGTGTAATAGCAAAAGCAGGATTGGTCTCTAGACTGGGGTGGTAACTTGCACAGACTACCGAAAGTGCCGAGAAGAGGAAGGAGAAGGAGCAACAATAATGTAGCTATGCATGTTAGCACACATTTAAGAAAAAAGAGAGGTAAAATCCTTCTAAAGAATCAGGACATCTTGCTTTGGGACATTGTTTTCTTTTTAACACAGTTTTACCCCTGTGGAGGTATGGTTCTGTCAGCTAGCCCTCATAGAATTGTTTTGTCCAGCCTTTCTTAACCCAGAGTCTTCTAGATCATTTGTACTACAGTTCCCATGAGCCCTAGCCAGAAGGGTGAGTGATGGGATTTATAGTCCAAAAATCTGGAGAGGCCATCAGGTTGAGGAAGGGCACTATAATTTTTCTTTCTGTTAATACTGTGGTGAGAATTTCCTGTTGCTTTTCTGAGATTCTTTACTCTCCATATGCCCCCACGTGGTGAGCAGAGATAGAGCAGTTGGGAAAGAAATGTTGTTAAGTCCTGTCAAGTCAACTTTGACTTAAGACTACCCTGTGAATGAGAGACTTCTATGTTTCATCAACAGTTTTGCTCACGTCTTGCAGACTCAGGGCCGTGGCTTCCTTGATTGAGTCTATCCATCTGTAATTAATATTCCTCTTTTCCTACTGCCTTCTACCTTACCAAACACTGTCTTTTTTTGTGAGTTATGTCTTATCATGATATGTCCAAAGTGCTTTTCAGTATTTCTGTGTGTCATGTAAGGGCCTGTCAGGGATGAGCTGATCACTATGAAGAAAGCTTCAGGATATTATTTTTCTCAAATATTTTTAAATGTACATTAGAACTGGGAAGTAAAGAGTGACAGGAGTTCCCTGTAATAAGCATTGAAAGGACAGCCCTGTTGGCCATAAAACAACAATAACAACATCCAAAATCCATCCTTTATGAGGCCAACCAAAATAGATCGTGATAGCCTTTGAAGCTTCACAAGCTTTATCATCAGAGATGGTAGAATAGCATACAAGGGGAATATAATGATAGTGTTGTGATCCCAGCATCTACATTCTGCTTTAGATGTTATAGGAAGCATGTGTAAACAAAAAATGAGGCCCCTTCCCCTGTCTCATAGTGAGAGAGTGGGAATGAAGGCAGTAAAACAGAATCTTACTTCTGTGTTTGAACTTACAAAGCATCCCTTTTAGAAATTACTTGAATCTGTCCAATCTGAAGCTGTAGGCCACTGTGATCTAAGAATTAGTGTCTCTCTTTTATAAAGGGAGAAGAATGTGTTGAAATTAAATTTTAAAATTAATATGAGTGGGAATGACACTGCTTTATTGGTCAATCCTTTAGTAATTAAACTTAAAGGGCATGGAGGCTTTATGATTCATGTGAGCCTGTCTGAATTTTCAGTTCTTCAAGGGAGGGCTTCCTCTCAGTCCTACCACCACCGCTGGCACATTTGGTGAGGACACTTGAGAAAGTCTTCTTGGTGGCTGTTCCCAAACTGTGGCAATCCCATCTACAGGAAGTTAGCCCACCTCTGCTCTTTTTCAAGCAGCAGACAAAGACCTTTCTCTTTACCCAAGCCTTTGATTGTTGTCTGTTGCAGAAGGTCTTTTAATTGGGGTGTGTGATATCTGTATTTGTATCACTTAAATATTTTAACAGTCTTTTTAACATATTTAAATTAATGTTTTTAATATGACTGCTTAATTGCTTTCTAATTTTTGTATAATCCATTGTTTTAACTCAAACTGTGACCATTCCTCAGGTCCCATGTTGGGAGAAAGGCAAGATACAAATTAATTAAGACAGGAATTTTTCAAGTTTTTCCTGTCATTTTCTTACCAGCACTAAGCTCCCCACAGTGGAAAATGTAATGAGTTTCCTAACAAGTCACATCCCAAGTATTATAACAAGTAACAGCAACAAATTTTCTTACAAACAATACAAAAAGTAATGGGAACAAATTACTTTTTTAGAAAGTAACTTCTCAGCTTCTAGCTTACATAGCTACCTGAAAAATCTGTATGTAAGGTGTTTGTCTTGGTTTGCCAAACCCAGCTAAAGTTCCCCAGTTCCTTTAAGTTCTTCTTTACAAAGCTAGCAAGTAGGATGCCAGCCAGCTTACTATGCCCCTTTCTTTCTCTTCTCCTGCCACCTTCTCAAATTAATCTTATAGGAGGCCTGTGAACGCAGTTTAGCTGAGATGGAAACTTCCCACCAGCAAGTCATGGCAGAGATGCAGCGGCACCACCAGCGAGAGATGGAACGGTTGCAGTTGGAGAAAGAGCGGCTTCTGGCCGAGGAGGCAGCTGCCACAGCTGCAGGTAGGAGCTACTGTGTGTGTCTTTGTGTGGGTATGGAGCGTTCTCCTTTCCTCGAACATCTCTTTTGTTTTAGAGTTATATACTATACTAAAAGCAATATCTTCTAGTAGGGAATCTTATCTGAGTTGGTGAGGTGTAGTGGTTGAATGGCAAATAAGGACATAGGGAGAACTGGATTCATTTCATTTTAATCTGGATTCAAAATGAGTGATTTGGGGTCAATGAACTTCTCTCAGCCTAACGTTACTTTACAGGGTTGCTTGAAGATGGCAAAGATGGGTCTCTCTCTTAACCAGTTTTACTATTTTTACCGTCTTTTGTCAGATAATATTTATGTATCACTGTTACATATATATAAAATGCAATATAATTATATTTAATGTTGTATGTGTATAAGAATTTTGTGCATTTTTAAGAGTATACACACTACTAGTATTACTACTGTTATAAAAATCACTGACATATATGATTTGGTAGGTATGTATAGTATAACAGGTGCAGTGAATGCCTGACCCTTCAGATATGTAGGGACTACTGCTGTCATCAACCCTTACTTAAGCATGCTGGCTAAGGATAATGAGAAATTTTGTACAGGAACATCTGGAATACTGCATGTTCCCCATCCAAGTATACATATGTGTACCTTCACAAATACCATATGACTGTAAATGCCATAATAATGTATGAAGATATATGCAACTCATGACATATGTCTTTGATATGTAGAATAGACATAATCAGATTTGATCCACTAGACCACTGAACTTAAGAAACTGCCGTATCTATACCATTGGCCTATTTAGACTTTTGTCTGTTGTGACTGGACGCAGCTGTCTAGGGCTTCACATAGAAGTTGTTTCTTGTCACCTGCTTACCTGATCCTTTGATGCTAGGAACGAAGCTGAACCCTAGTTTCTTGTGATAGGGAGGAGGAAAAGGGGCTCTGCTCTCTGAGGTAGTAAATGTCATCAACATCTCTTCCATTTCTCCCCCCACTTCTCTTCTTTTCATTTTATTTTTATTCTAGCAATTGAAGCACTGAAGAAGGCACATAGAGATGAACTGAATAAAGAGCTGGGCAGAACCCGCATTTTCCAGAAGGGAGGTTCAGATGCAGAGATACTCCAACAGCAGCATCAGTAAGCAGCTATTCTAGAATGGCCATTTGCCTTCTTCGAGGTGTTGAATGCTGCCCTCTGAATTGAGAGAGATGGGATTGTTGTGTGTTACTAAGGGTAGGCCTCAGTACCATTGGGCTGAAGCAATGAGAGATGCTGCCGTCTTGGTTGCTATATATGCCTGTCCAAGGATTGAAATCTGCTGGAGGGATCCTCCATTGTGTCCTACCAGTGGGACCATCACACTCTGTGAGGACAGGGGAGAGGACCTTCTCCATTATGGCACCCTAGTTGTGGAATGCTCTACTCTTGGAAGCCTAGCTGGACACAATGTTGGCTTCATTTTGGCATCAAGTAGGCCTGAAAATTTCATCCTAATCTGTGTTCAAACATGGTCTTAGAAAAATTCTTCAATTGTTTAATATGTTTTTAGATTGTTCAATATTATTTTTACTGTTTTAAATGGTTTATGACTAATTTTATTGTAAGCCCCATAAAGATCTTATAAGTGGGCTATAAATACAGATATACCTCAATTAACAAAGTCTCTGACAAAGAAGTTTCTTTTTACAAAGTCTTTTACAACTGTCCAGACCCTCCTTTTCTTCCTCATCCTCTATCTGCTTGGAAGTTTTCTAGTAGCATCAACATTGGGAAGATGGTGAAGGAGGGCTGGAAAAACATAGATGTTTGGTGCTAGGTTGCTCCAGTATGTCCTGAGTAAAACAAATGCAATAAAGCTTGAGCTGGGAAAAATGGGATTCTTCTCTAGCTGATTCTACTGTAATTGTATTTACCTTGCCTATAACAGGCAAGGTAAACAGCAGCAGCCCCCAGAATCCCTCAACTGAGTGTGCGTGAATAGTAAAACAGAGGAAAAAGGAGAAAGTAAATAAGCCTGCCTTATAGCAATTAGCAGTTAATAGCAGTTACATTTCTATACCGCTTATCACTGTAAAGCACTCCCTAACTGGTTTACAGTGTTGTAAGCTAATTGCCCCCAAGAAGCTGGGTACTCATTTTACTGACTACGAAAGGATGGAAGGCTGAGTTAGCCTGGAGTCCTGTAGGATCAAACTCACAACATTGTGACTGCAGTACCAGCATTTAACCACTGCGCTACCAAGGTTCTTAAAGCAGATGTATAGATTTGGCCACAAAAATGGAAATCCTAAGAAAAGTGTATTCTGGTGAAAGATTAATTCATTCCTGGGTGTATTTTGCAAGAAGTTTTCAAGTGGTCTCTATAAGGATCAAAATATTTTTGTTCACTTATGCAAAGCTTACCTAACCTAATTGAACATATGAAAGAAATACATTGATAGTTTTGGACTAAAAGTTTGCTGAAATGCATTGAACTGTTCTCAATTTTTGTGGTGCAGGAACCTATCCCTGTTCTTTCCATGTTTTTTCTCTCTCTGGTACCAAATTTTCTGTTAAAGAGTAATGTCCAGGAACACATCTATTTTACTGACTGAAGTATACCTGTATTTTAAGAAATAAATACATCTCCTATTATCTTAAGCAAAAGGGCTATAGAAAGGCTATTATCACTGGAAACCTTGCTCCTCTTCCTGACTGTTACTACTGGCCATGGGAGCCCTGGGGCCCTTTCGCACTATGACGTTGAAGCACTATGATTCTACTTTAATTACGATGGTTCCACCCTATGATATCCTGGAATTTGCAGTTTAGGAAAAACTCTAGGGCTTCACCAAATTACAAAATCCTAGATTCCATAGGATGCAGTTAATGGCAGTTAAAACAGAATTTAGTACTATAACTGAATAGCATGAAAAGGCCCTGAATACTTCCATCTCTTGTCCAGAACGTTCTGTCCTCTGGCCAAAATAGTTTCTGTAATCCACAGTGGAAAACCCTGAGATATCAGTAGAGGGGATTGTCCTGGGCATAAAAAACTTGGTGGTGAGGAATGGTGGAGGTAGATGGTGTTTGCATCAGGGACTGCAATGAATAATACTTCCCAGTGACAACATTCTGACCTGTGCTGTAGGTCTGATGTAGAGTCCCTGAAGCGGGAACTGCAGGTCCTTTCAGAGCAGTATTCCCAGAAGTGCCTGGAGATTGGGGATCTTGTGAATAAGGCAGAAGAGCAGGAGCAAATGCTACAGCACTGCCAGCAGGAGGGGAAAGAACTGCTACGGCAAAACCAGGCAAGTGGCTCATTATGACTCCAAGAGCAGGAAATAAAACAGGGGAATGAACAGTCAGTCACTTAGAGGTATCCATTGGTGCAAGTCACCTGCCAGTGATAAGAAATCGGTCCAGAACTTGCTTTTTTCTCACCCCTTTTTCCAGTTCTTATTCCTTGCAACATTTTAAAGCTATTCATTGCTATTGCTTATTGCCACACTGAACGTGGTATATCACATTGCTTAGTTTTACATTATTTTTGACCATTTAAGAAAAAAAAACTGTCAAAAGACCTTAAAATGCCCTTTTAAAGTAAAATTACTTGAAAATTTACTCGTAAAGTGGTACTATTTCCTTTTCTTAGTATAGTATCCTTTTTCAAAGTTCAGTAAATTACCTATAACTATGTAATCATTAATCTTAATCTTTGAAACTAATTATAAAAAACTTATTTAATGTAAATTTAATAAAAAACTTAACTACATTTATAGTTTTACCATAATTATGCTTTTATTTTGTTACCTGTAATAATGCTACAATATAAAAAGAATGTAATGCTCTATAATAATATATCTAGCCATATTATTCAAATTCAACTATTGATTGTCTCCCACCACAACACACACCTTGTAGAAATGTTATCATCTTCTCCCAGTGTTTCTTAAACACATTCAGTGACCCTTCTTTAATTGAGGTTGTCAACTTGTCCATCTCAGCCATGTCCAAATCGTCCCAAAGTTCATGATTCTTAGCTGGCTTGCTATCAAGAAGTTGCCAGTAGGTTATAACCCTGAATGCTTTGGCCACAAATTTTTCATGACCATCATAGAATCATAGAGTTGGAAGAGACCACAGGGGCCATCCAGTCCAATCTCCTGCCATGCAAGAACCCACATCAAAGCACTCTTGACAGATGGCCATCCAGCCTCTGCTTAAAACCTCCAAAGAAGGAGACTCCACCACACTCCGAGGCAGCATATTCCACTGCCGGACAGCCCTGACTGTCAGGAAGTTCTTCCTGAGGTTCAGGTGGAATCTCTTTTCGTGTAGTTTGAATCCATTGCTCCTTGACCTAGTCTCTGAAGCAGCGGAAAACAAGCCTGCTCCCTCCTCAGCATGACATCCCTTCATATATTTAAACATGGCTATCATGTCCCCTCTTAACATTCTCTTCTGCAGACTAAACATCCCTAGCTCCCTAAGCAGTTTCTTATAGGGCATGGCTTCCAGACCCTTCACCATTTTGATCGCCCTCCTCTGGACATGCTCCAGCTTGTCAATATCCTTCTTGAAATGAGGTGCCCAGAACTGGACACAGTATTCCAGATGAGATCTAACCAAAGCAGAATAGAGTGGCACCATTACTTCCCTTGATCTAGACACCATACTCCTATTGAAGCAACCAAGAATTGTGTTGGCTCTCTTGGCTGCCACATCACATTGCTGACTCATGTTCAGCTTGTGATCCACCAAGACTCCTAGATCTCTTTCACATGTATTGTTATCCAGCCATGTGTCCCCCGTCCTATATTTGTCATGTTTTGAAATTTTAAGATTTTGAAGTGAAAAATTGGCAGGAAAATAGTATAAGCTAAATTAAAGCTGGAGACAGGATTGAAAGGTTTGGGAAAGTGCACTTTACAAGATGGCAGTCTCTTCCCTCTTCATTTAAACAAGCCAATGTCCCCTCTTCTTGTCCTTGTCTCCAGGAGTTACAGAGGCGACTGTCAGAGGAGATTGGGCAGTTGCGGGCATTCATCACAGCCCAGGCCTCAAGTGATGGCACTTCACACAACAGTGAAAGGAACTCTTGTGAGCTGGAGGTGAGAAGTGACTGCTTTTTCCATGATTGTTTGCTGAATATGTTGGAAAGTTACTTGAGAAGCACTGAGAATCCCAAGCCTCATGACCTCTAACTATGCTGGCTAGGGGAACTGGCAGTTCTGTTTCACAAAGTAATTTCTCCAATTTTTGAGGAGGGAAGGGCAATATTCTTAGGGAGCATATAGGCATGGTGTGTGTATAACTCAGGACTGAAGGATTTCAAGAGCTATTAATGGGACAACAAGAAGATTTCATGTGAGGTATCACTATCTACCCTATTGCAACTAGACATACTGGGACACAATTTTCTTTTCTCTTATTTACTTATTAAAATATCTCTATCCCGCTCTCAGTGTAGAACAATTTAAAACACTGAGGAAACACTACATGTTTTCTTCTGTTGGTTTGTATTGAAAACTCACTTTTTTAGACAACTCCTTGTAGTTAGCCATGTGGACTAGGGGATTCTTGGAATTCCAACCCCCCAAGTGTAATTGCCCTCAAGGTCTGGTGTTAGAGATGAAATGCTGTTGACATCTGAAAGTCTGTTTTCCAAAGAGCTGTGAAAACAGTAAATTGATTGGAAAAGAGGAAGTACAAAGGCTGGAAGGGGAGATGTTTGCTAATGTCTGCTGGGACCTGCTTGGAGTAATTCTGTACCTGAGAAGACATTAGAGGAAATAAGAGAGTAATTTGATCTGAGGTGCATCAGAGTGTCTGGTTTAGACTATGGTGTATGGCTGGACAACCTTTTTGTGAACTGGATGGAACCCACTATTCTCTCTGATCAGTAAGCGGGGATAAGAATCTGTTAAAAGTGCATGAAAGTGTGTTCTCCTGTGCTTGAAGGGGAAACATCCAGTGTGATAACAGTTACATCAGGTCTTGTCAGCTGTGCTTTAGCTTTACCTTTAACCCTGGACCCTTGCAAAATTGGAACTTAGTCTCTGGTGCAAATACCCTTAGTTTTGATCTTGTTAACTGGCCTTGCTTTGCCTATAAGTGAAACTAATGGTTAGTGAATACAAAAAAGACTGCACAGCATTTATACACTAAAAGTTCTCAAGGAAAATTATAACTGAGCTGTATGTTCATAGAGCAAGGAATTGTTGTACCCGATATAGTGTGTCCCGTGGATCACATGTGGCCACTGAGTCTCACTTTTGTGCCCCCCTCCTCAGCCGAACTGGTGACTATGCCAAGTGCCAAACCTTTAATTTAAAAAAAAAAAAAAGTTTCTTTCCAATTTGGGGATGAAAAACAACCGAAAATTTTCTGCAAATGCAGCAGCTTATTTCTCCTATCTTCCACATAAACCTGATTTTTAAAAAAACAGGCAGACAGAAGTCATGTGACATCACTTCTGGTGCAATCAAAATGTGACATTATGGCCTGCTGACTCTCCTTCTTCCTGCTTCTCTTGGAAGACTCGAGGTGCAGTGATTTGTTTTTTGAGTAATTTGCAGGGTACACCTCTCTTCAGCATAAACGTTTTGTGTTTTTGAAAAGGAGGAATGGCTTTCTAACTACTTCTGCTTTGGCTTCTTTGGGTTTTTTCTCTCCTCATTTTCAAGACATTTGAGGCCAAAATACATTTTGGCGTTGCTGTCCATGTAGCGTCCAGAGGATCCCAGGATCCTTGGACCCACCAAAGTAACTCACTTCCTTTCATAGTTGGTTTACTGACTAAGGAATCCTGTGTAACCCATGATGAGGGATCAGCTATAAAAGCATGAGAAATAAAACAGCCTCAGCATTTAACTTGATTTGTCCTGGGCATGCTGAAAATAAATGAATCTAAAAATAATTGTTTGCTTTTTCAAACAGAAATGCCTTTTTCCACAAAAAGAAGTGTAAATCTGGAGTCAAGTGTACAATTTGGGAGCCCTTTGCACAACAATTTTAACATGCAATGCCCATGTAGGAATAAGCATTGAGCTTTGGCTACTGATGTAGTTTGCATTGAAAGGCTAATGACATGCTAAATTCATGTTGAATTTAAAACATAGCACAAATGCACTTACCCTGTTTGTGCCTTTGGCAAATGTGACTAGAATTTGCCAGTGGCTCCCTTTCTTCTTCCACCAGCTGTAAAATGGTTGTCTGAAGTGTCTACCAGTGCATTCAGGATGGATTATTTTCTGAATCTGGTTGAACCTGGCCACTGCAAGAGTTGTTCTTGACTTATGGTAACCCTATCTTGGTACAACTTGTTCACAGGGGGTTTGCCTTTCCCTTCCTCTGAGTCTTGAGAGAGTGTGACTTGCCCAGGGTCACACACTGGGTTTCCATGGCCGAGTGGGGATTCACACTCAGGTCTCCAGAGTCCTAGTTTAATACCCAAATCACTATACCATGCTGGTTTGTTGCAAGAATACTTACCAATACATTAAAAACCACTTGACTTGTTCATATAAAATTGCATATTCCAACCCCCACTTTCAACCAGTTGGCATTTCAACGTAACATGCTATGCAGCAGACTTAGACAGTTTAGATTTTGCTTTTGTCTGTAGCTATGTAAAATTTCTTTTACTCACTTACTGCAAACTACCCCTCTTGGCAAGTGCTCAGACATCAGACCATTCTTTTAATACCTCTTCCCCTTCTACCCTTCTCTGCAGGTGCTGCTCCGAGTGAAAGAGAATGAGCTTCAGTACCTGAAACAAGAAGTCCAGTGTCTTAGAGATGAAATCCAAATGATGCAAAAGGTAGATTCTGAGCAGCAATTAAATTTAATCATCTTGGAAAACCTGTTTCCCTCTGGATGATGATGGATTCAGACAACCATTGTTCCTGGCCATTATGGCTGAGGCTTATGGGAATAGGAGTCCAGAAACATTAACAGGGCCACAGAATTCCCACCTGTCTTAGAGGTAGACATAAAGGGCCAATTTACATAGTGTTCTGATCACTGTAGAGTGTACTTTGAATCCCTTGTCTGTGCTAACTGCATCTTAATTCCCTTCTGCGTCGTCAGTCAGTTTGTCAACTCAAAATAAGTGTCTCTCTTACATTCTTGTTTTCTGTTTTTCTGGGCTGTAGGGCTGAGTTTTCAGGAAACTTCAAAAAATAAGTTTATCAGCAAATAGTCTTGACTCAGAGTAATGCAAGGGAATATATAAGGTATCCTAACAGACCTCATATCCCATTCTGCCACATTCCGCATTGTACATGGGGAGCATGTGACTCTCCAGATGTTGTTGGACTGCAGTTCTTCTCACCATTGGCTATGCTGGCTATAAGGCAGCTGTCCAACCATATCTGGCATGGGATGGGAGGAAACTCGCATTTTCCATCCCTGCTGCAGAAGATCCTAGAGAAAGCAATTCAAGCCAGATACCTTTTGTCCAAAACATTTTTTAAAAAGGAACATCACAGCTAAGGAATCTTTCCTTATTCTCTTCAGGATAAGAGGTTTGCATCAGGAAAATACCAGGATGTCTACGCAGAGCTGAACCACATCAAGCGGCGGTCAGAGCGAGAGATTGAGCAGCTAAAAGAGCACCTGCGCCTGGCCATGGCAGCCCTCCAAGAGAAAGAGATGATGCACAACAGTATTGGCAAGTAGAGGAGTGGGACTGCCAGGCACGAGGAGGGTATAAAGCTGAACTGACCAGTTGAGGGGGAAAGGATTTGGAATGTCACCTTTCCCATCTGTGTCGGAGTAGGCACCCTTGTTCACTCCTTGCCAGGGATCAAAACCAGCCTTAGCAAAAAGCAGGATGCTTCAAGCAGAAATTTCCAAGGGGGTACAATTTCCATAAATTCAATTTTTCTTCATTAACAGAGCTATCTATGCCATTAGACAGAGTGAAGTGACCACCGTAGGTGGCAGATTTGGGGACTGAGACAAGCAGGAGCAGCTGTTTTTCAGTCTCCTTTGTTGGTGTACATAATTGTGTATACTAGATAACCTATCCCAGGTCGTTTAAAGTAGCCTGCTGCTTTAGGAATGGTGGAGGACACTATTCTATTGCCAGTGCTGAAGCAAGATTCAGCCATCAATCTGTCTGGCTTCTCTGCATGAAACAGAAGTTAGAATTGTTTCCTGGGTTTAACCTACAGGTCTCATGATCAATGGCCATACTAGTTGGAAGAATCTGGGAACCAATAGTACAAGATAGATAGATGGATAGACAGACAGACAGATAGGTGGGTAGGTAAATAAATCTTTTCTAAGCTCTGGCATAGGATGGCATGATAACTTACACTTTTCCACAGGCAGCAGATGGCCAGCCCTGTGCATATAAAACAAAAACAGAGTAACTGTGCTGTGATGAAGATGTCCTCAATGCCAATCACTATGTTTTCTTAGACACTGTGCACATACAAAAAGTGGGTGGGGCTGGGACAGCCACTGGAGAAGTGAAGAGAAGTATAGAGTAATAATAATTGGGAAGGGAAATGACACAAAGCTATAGACAAGGGTCTAGACCAGGAGTGGCAAAGTGTAGCCTGTGAGCTGCACATGGCTCTGTGGGCCACAACAGGAAGTGACTCAGTTTGTTGGAGTTTTCCTGCCTACTTGATTAGCATTCTGCTGCTGCTTATTTTGGCTTGTTGCTTAATGGCTTGATGTGTTTTTAATTATATGTGTTTGTTTGGAAGGCTAAGTGATGTATAAATGTTTCTTTCTTTCCAAAAGAATTTTTAACTATTTTTTAAAATTTTTTTAAAAGTTAGGTCTTTTTGTATTAGAGTTCCATAGCAAATGCACTGATCCCAACTCTCTCTTGTAGGCATCTAGGCTTCCTTGTAATGGACAGAACAAAAATATCTCGGCTTGGTTATTTTCAATATGCATGTTTGCACGCCATGGTAAAACCATGACTTCTTGCCGAAGTCATAGACTGAATAGTAGAGAAGCAAAAAAGCAATGACTCGTATTGCCCATTTCTGTTCTTTGTTTTTTGTTTCTTTCTTCTACCCTTTCTGTCAGTGCTGGGAACTGGGAAGAAAACCTTCAGGCAGAGACAAGCCAGGCTCATGAGTTCAAATGTCATGACAAGCCATTGTTTAAACAAGCCGGAGTTTGTAAGCCAAGTACAAATCATGGGTTCAGATTGTGTTTTGTCACTGGCTAACAAACCATGACTTTCAGCAGAAGTTGTTTGACACATCACAAGTGAAAATTCAGCAAACCACATCATGGCTCTTTCATGACATGCAGCCACGAACAATGTTTTGCAGAAAGGTACATTCCCTAGAAAATATGCGTTCCAGTCTATTTTTGAAGACAGGAGAAATAAAAGCAGTATTCCTGAGAATTTCATGGTGTCATTCTCACATGAGTGTGAGAGCATGACATGAGAGCCTAGCTCACTCCTGTATCTGGACATCTGAAAATGTTACACTTCTGCCTAAAGATCTGAATACCTTTCCTCAGTTTTGTATAGCAAGAGAACTTTTTTTTTCTATTCAGAGGTTGGGTGCCTTTGGGGGTAATTTATCTGAGGCTGCATACCAGTGGTGGATGAGAATGAGGCCAGAGCCAAAAGTGGACAGGGCCATTCCTTTCCTTTCTCTTCCTTCTCACCCAAAAAGCTAGCAGAGAAGAAATGAGTCACACTTGTTCCAGAGGTTGTGGGCAGGAGTGGGCAACATCAGTGGTTCTGGAAGTCAGTTTTTCATTCTTAGGGTCCACTACAGGCCATCCCAGACCCAGAAACGCTAAAAATAAACAAAACCAGCAGTGGGAGACCATTGGATTACTTTTTTCAACATTTGAGGGAGGTTGAGGACTGTGGACCCTGTTCCAAGCAAAAACCTGATGCTTCAGGAGGCCTTCTGAAATGGGAAAATGCATTTTTCCACTGAAAGAAGTCTGGGTTTGGGAGGAAGCAAAAACACCATTGGGCCTGTGGCCGACACTTTTCCCATTTGTGGGCTAAACTCATCGTTCACAGAAGGCCTTGTGAAATAAAACTATGGGCCATAGGTACTCATCCCTGCTTTTCAGGGTCTGCTTTGACATATTTTTCTAGACCCAAATGGTAGCATAAAGAATCACAACACAGTTCTGGGTCTAAAACCAAATTATAAGCAGAAATTGTGAAAACTGGAACTTCATGTCTTAATATGTTTCAAATGTAAATTCATTTTCTTAACTCTTGCTGCCTGTTTATTCCATAGGTTAGTTTGCTTTCTTCCATGGCTTTGGAGGGGAAAGGTGTATCTGAGTGACCAATGTCCCCCTCCAGGAAACAGGACCAAGTCTCCATCAGATCATCCACTGCGTGCACCTGCATAACTCGGCATATTTGGGGCTGGATCCTATTATTTGCACCTTCATCAGGATTTTATACATGAAAATATATTTTATATGGTGTGTGGGGGGGTTACATTATGAAATACTATGCTATGTTTTTAACCAGCAGTTGACCAGAGCAATGAATCAGATCCTTCATCCCAACCTCTCTTTAATCATAATTGATCCCTCTTCCAAATCCTATAAACACAAATGACAGGAAAAACTACCTGTTTAAACAAAAGAAGCAAAATTGCACACATCTAACTGTATTATGAGTCATCTTAGATGGAAGGTATTGCTTCACAGTGATCCATGATTTGAGATGCACTGCGCTGGGAGAATGTATTGTAACTGTTTTGTATTGTGACTATTTTGTTGGAGGGACCAGTTTTGTCCAGAGACCGTGTAGGGTTTCTGTTTTGTTTTGTTTTTTAATTAAGGATCTGGGACTAGCCATTTGTTTTCTTGTACTTGAAACAAAGGCAGATTTTTCTATGTTGATGAAAAACTCCATGCATCCTACTACAAAGTCAGCACCCACTGCATTCCAGAAGTTCATCTTCCATCTCTGTGTTCCTGGGGTGAAGAGAGACTTCACTGCTGACAGCGCCAGAGCCAAACAATGAAGGTGGCTGATTTTTCTTTCTTTCTGCACAGTTATAAACTAACTTAATAAAAATCCTCAAGATACCAAAAAGGTGGTGGCGCTTCTTGGTTTGGGCAGCTGTTATCACTGGGGTCAGAACTACGATGAGGCCCATTGAAGCAACCCAAGAAGACCCATTCTGGTGTTGACATGGTAAGCAGTAACATGTCCACACCATTGTCACTATGGGAAAGGATGATGAGGACACTTGCAGCAGCTCCAGCATCCTCTACACACTGAAAGAGGCTGGTTATTATTTTTAATGCCTGTACCTAAGGTCCTTGAGACTAAGGCACTGTGGAGAAGGGAAGAGATGGCCAGACGTATTGTCTGTGTGGTTTTGCAACAACACAGGAGCATATCTTTCCTCCTCCATTCTGTCTCTTGTTTTGCAGACCTAACCTGATCATTTCCTGGTTTTGTCAGCCCTAGCTTTGCTTTCTTCAACAACAGACAATCAGTTATTTGGTGCCATGGCCACTCGGCTGCTTGCCTGGCTGATCTTTTGCTTTGCTTTCATAGTGCCAAAGTTCTTGGCCTGTTCACGTTTGGGTTTTTGGTATTCTGTTTCTGACTTCTTCATTGCTTCAGCTGCAGTTGTGGCTAATGGAGATCCATTTGCCATGCTACAAATTTTCTAGGGCATACAGCCCTTCTTCAGTACTGAGCCACAGCTGTAGGCTGGTTGCTGCCTGGTGAAGCGCTTCACTCCCCAGCTGCCATATTCTGCTGCTTGCCATGCTTCATCAGTTGCTACTTGTGAGTAGCATCTCCACATTTTACTTGGCCACATCAAAGGTGCACCTGCTTTACAAATAAAAGTTTAAAAGTGGTGGCATGAAGTGGTGGAAAGATACAAGAGCTGCCACCACCATCTTGATTGTTCACCTCTCCTATGACAGGAAGTGTGTAGAGATTCCACTCACATCTGTCCTCTCTTCCTTTCCCTCATCCTGGCTCATCCAGGGGCAGGGATCTTGGCTGGATGATTGCACTGCTGTGCATGCCAGCGGTTGGAGGAGCAACCCTGCATGAGGTGGGGAGAGGGGAGTGGTGCTTACGTCTCACCTCAGATAGGAGAACTCAGGTTGCCCCTGCTTATGAGTGCTCTCTTTATGGTAAATTAAAAATTTGTATTTCTGCTTTAATGCAAGATGCTGCTCTCACATCATAATCAACACTTAGTGCTCATCAGCACCAGTCCTGCCATGTGGAAGAGTCAGGCAGTCACCTCAAGTTGCAGATGTTGGAAGCAGCAGAAGTGTGTTGTAGGAAGGACATGTATGCCCTGCAGCTAGCCCAGTGTCTCCTAAATAACCATGAGGTTGAACATAAGTTGCTGTGGAATTATAAGTGTTAAAGAGAGGCTTAGTACAGTCACCTTATATAGAATGGCAAAGGAATACCAACTTGTTTTTCACCTCAGGCAGCAGAATGCCTTAAGTTGCCTTGCTTATCACTGAGTGTTCAAAGAACTTCAACTGTGTTCTCTTCTAATTTTTAGAATGGTTGAAAGGCTGGAGCAGCCAGAAGCTAGATGAGGGTCTATTTGAAGACTAGTAGATGATTTGCAGTAGATGTACTCATGTTGGCAGCCCCCACCCCCCAAAAATCAAGAGCAAGATACAAATGCCCATCTCCAGATTTCATTCTCTTTCTGCCTTTATGGGTGCTTCTTTTATATTTGTCAATTGCTGTCAATGATGAGGAGCTACACCTGGCACTGAAAATCTCAGTAAGCCCACAAGCAGGACTAGAAACCTGCTTCTTGAAATGCATTGTGTTTTAAGAAAAGATGCTGAGATTGTCAGTGGGCAGTATTCTGTTTGTGTTCTAAGCTTATGCTAAGTGGATTCCTTGACTCTGGTGTACTGACTATTGCAGCCACTGAATGAGCTTTCAGAATACGTTTGTGCTCAAACACCTCTTCCTTTGTTTTGAATCATGTTGTTGGTTCTTAAGCCGCAGTGCAAGTGAGTCTCTTCTGTAGCAGTAGTTTTATTGTGGGACTTCCTCCTTCCAGATACTCATCTTGGCATAGGGTGTTTTAGTGCCTTATTCTCCAGATGTTCTGAGAGAAATCCATTCTTGATTTCTTTGTGGTGTATCTTGTTTGTAGTTGTGTGTCTTCAAGTCATTTCCAGCCTACAGCAACTCTAAGGTGAACCAATCATGGAGTTTTTCTTGGCAGGATTTGTTGTCTTTGCCTTCACCTTCCTCTGAAGTTGAGAGAGTGCGACTTGCCTAAGGTCACCCAGTGGGTTTCCATGGCCAAGTGGGGATTCAAACCCTAGCCTCTAGAGTCATAGTCTAATGCTCAAACCATTATACCACACTGGCTCTGTGTTATATCTACTCCTGCCTTTTTACAGTAAGTCTGTTACAGTCAATATATTTAGTGTGTTATGTGCAGCGTGATGTTTTTGGGAAATATACTGGGCACAAAGCAGTATGCACATAGCCTGCCCCTAAGCACTGAACAACTGAAAGACTGGACTACAAAATGGTGGACTGCTTGGCTTGAATCTCACTTTTGCCACTTGTTCAGTAGATGTCCTTGGACAATCATTCTGTTTCAGTCCTACCCCATTAGCCGTATCTTACACATTTGTTGTAAATAGTAAGAAAATATCTGTGTGAGAGTGCAAATGGAGCTCTGTCAGTGATAAGTGTTTTGACAGAGAAAATACATTATAAAGACACACCCACTCTTCAGTTTTGTCACATTAGGGAAAAGTCTGTGTGCGTTCTGCTTGTTTTCTAATTTTCCCTTCATCATGCTTCATATTTTTAATTGTAGCCTGCTTTGGATATTTTATCTGCTCTACTATGTGACTGTTAGATGATCTAAAATTCTAAATGCAAATGCTAATAGGCTGCGTCCTATATTTTAAAAAATACAGGAATAAAGGTAGGTACTGGCATGAGCTATTAGCGTATCCTGAATTGAAGGAAAGTTGGATCTAAAATGTGCATACTTTCCAACTGTTTGGGCTGTTGTCTCCATAGGGTGAAACAGCAAGCAATGGTCCTTACAAAATCTTGCCTCTACGTGTACTTTTATTTTCAAAACTGTAATTTGCCTTTACAAGTGACCTTGAAAGCATCAGGATGAGACTAAAGAAAGGTAAGGAGCACCTTAAAGGCTTTATGGAACTTAAAGCATTTAGGGTCATCTCAAGATGCTTTGCAATTCATGGCAAAGGACAAGACACTTCCATCTTATGTAGGCAACGGGTCTGTTGGATCTTTCTTCAGCATAGCAACATAATAGTATTCTTTACATCTCCTGGTAGCAAGTTTGTGGGAGAGCATGACAGGGGTGTACATAGTTCTGTCCTCCATGAGGGAAATAGGCAGCGGTCTCAGGAAGAATTGTGCCCTCATATGCTTATACTGGTTGTCTTAGTCTGCCTAATGTTAGGGTTGGTCCTGATGCTGGACTCTTGTCTAAACTGTGTTTCTGGAATCAGACTGATGCTTGTAGGAAGGGGACTACAGAGTTAGTTCTCTATGTCAGCTTGCATTAATGAGAATTGAGTACTTCTGAACAAATCTTGCCAAGAAAACTCCGATAGGTTCATCTTAGGACTGCCATGAATCAGAAATGACTTGAGAGCACACAGCAATAACCTCTCACTCTATCCATTGATGTTGTGTGCCTTCAAGTCATTCCCAACTTATGGCAACCCTAAGGTGAACGTATTAGAAGGCTTTCTGGGGGCTGAGAGTATGTGATGTGTCCAAGGCCGCCCAGTGGGTCTCCATGGCAAAGTGGGTCTCCAGGGTTGTAGTCCCAACACTCGAACCAGTACACAGCACTGGATCTCATAACCCTATCTATGCTATGCAATAATAACTGATAAACCTGTGCTCCGTGAATTGACATACACTTCTTTTCTAAAAGCAGCCATTCTGTTTCTCATCACCATATGTTGTTGTAGGAAGGGCTTGTAATAACTTACTGCATTTGGGAAATGGTTGGGCATTCAAATACTGAGTGTGCTTTTCTAATAGCCATTTCACCCTACAACAGAATGGCTCCTATTTATGCATCACCCACACCCATTTTTGTTAACTTGCATGTGCTAAGTTATATGTTCAGGTGCAAAATTAGAAATTTTTTTTAATAAACAGAATTGCAATTTATCTCACCAAAATGAGCGAGATCGTTGTAAACAGACGACCTGGGTGTCAATGCAGATGTGAATGGTCAGGTCCCATTACTCCTGCCTTAATAGTTCTCTCTAAATCAGCTTTGGACAGGACAGCGCTGCAAACTGAAGACGCGTTGAAGGTTTGGCTTATCTTCTGGCAGCCCTTCAAATGTTCTCCCTTCTCTAACAGCAATTTACTAAAGCAGTCGCCATACTTGTATGTATATACTGTTATCTCCATTTTCAGTTCCTTTTTTTTAACGGAATTTTCTTGCGGCACAGGCAACGTCGGTCTGCCAAATGACTTAAGCTAGCCTTTAAATATCTCATGTATACGTATATGTATGTATGTTTGTTTATTTTCTGTCAGCATCGTGCCTTCCTCCGGTGTTTAGTCAGACAGTGGTTAAAACTAGAGTGAAAATGACGACTCCTGTGGGAAGCCACAGACAGGAAGTCAATACAGTCGGTACTTGAAAGGACTCTGCTGAGGTAGTTTCGATCCCTAAAACAAAGGAAGTGAAACGTCGCTTGTTACTGACGAGGACGAAACCTCCAAAAATGCGTTACGCCGTGCCTGCGTAATGAGAACGACATTTTCCCCCCCTCCCCAAAACTGGTGGTGGTGCGGCGCGCAGTCCTTGCCCCAGACAAAGAAAGGAGCGCTTGAGAAACGTTCTCCATTTGCGAGCGTCGGCGGAGACGGATCAAAGTATTTGTTTAGCTTGGTAGTGGCTCCCCTTTTGAGGGGTGCTTGGGCTGAGGAGGTTGGAGAGACACGCCAATTCGCTGACTACATTTCCCACAAGACACTGCTCGAGCATGCTACGGTGGCTGGGAGCGGGGAAACGCCAGTTTGCCTCGACTGTCCCCCCTCTTTAAGAGAATACCCAACTGACGGATGAGAGCCTCTTCAAAGCAATTATGACAACTGTCAACAGATCGCTGTCAACCGAGTCTTAGGCACGGGGTTGCTTTGTCGACTGACGTACTTGCTGATCCTTCTCAGTTTTTTCTCTCAATGTTTGGTACAAACCTAAAATAACAGTCCTTTCCGACCACAAAACCAAATCCCACCTTATACTTCCAGTTATTTCACTGAAAACACCCCTCTCATAACTCTCTAGAAGAAAGAAATTACAACTGTGTGAGCGCTGCACTTCTGATGTGTAGTTTATACGGTTCCCGTTGCAGATACCTTTCTGCTCTCATCGACAGATTTCAGTCTTCTCTCCCCTCCCACTTTAAAATATTGGGGTGCCGTGGGAGCAACTCCGAAATTGCACTTAGTGTGCTCTCTCCAATGACATCTTTAGTGCGCTTTCTCGGTAGGAAAAATCAAGGAAAAAGAAGGCGGGAGGGACAGCCAGTATCACAATAGCACCTTATTATCTTCCCCGCCCACCGTCAACTTTACCAAGTTTAATTGGTTTAATAGCAGCCCAAATACAAAAACAAAATTGATCTTATAAATACACCAGGATTGTGGCGAGAGGGTGGAGAACAGTGAGAGAAATAAACAAAGCAAAACCCCAGGCCCCTTACATTTTGCAAACGAAGCAAACCAATTCCCCTTCCGCGGAGTTTTCCATGTTTTGAAGACGAATTAATTGAAACGGGACGGGGGAATAGGGGCTGATCCCCTCCACCCTACCTCCTGCGGTTATCATCTCACTTTGAAACTGAGTAACTTCTGGTGTTACTCAGTAGTGTCGTGGCTTAATAACATCGGGACTGCAGTTCTCTTTCACACGATGAGCAGAATCCCCCCAAACACACACACACTTTAAGTAGTGTCTTATTCCAAGACGACGAACACCTGTCCGATTGTTTTTGGAGAAATTAAAAACTGATGAAAGAAAATGTGTGGGCATTTCAAATACCTGGGCGTCAGCTCCTCTCCGGCCATACAACCGCACCATTAAAAAGACCTAAATACACGTTACCCACTATGGGGGGGGGGTGTCTTGGGGGTGATGGGAAGTGGGAGTGAGACAGAAGTGCCCAAGTCCCCTTATGTATATTTTTGTTGCTGGTGTTCTCCGTGTTGCTAGGATGCCAGCTTAATTGTATCATTTTTTTTTCCAGTAGGTGTTTTGAATCCCCTTCCCCAGTTAAGTCGATATTGCAGGGCTGGGGCTCCGGATCGCTAATATCGCATCCACGACGCCTTCAATTAATACATTTCTGAAGGTGTGGGGTGGTGGTGGTGGGAATGAGAAGAGAGGAGATGGGGGGGAAAAACAACCTCAGTTCTTCCAGCAAGATGGCGATGGCACGTACATTTAATCTCTTAACAGTTAAGCACTCCCCCAGGACTGAAAAATTAGTGTTAATGCATGGAGTGAAACCGCTCTTCGCCCCACTCGTTGCCAAGCCCCCCCCTCCAAGAAAGTTAGGTGAAGAAAGTGTTTTTTAAGTAACAGGATCGACTCCACCTTGAAAAAGCCAAGAAGGAATAAAGCAACCCATATAAATTTCCAAAGCACGATAGTGGGGGATAAAATAATGGAGGAGCCAGAGGGAACACGTTCACAGCGGGGGGAGGTCATGAGGGGTGTCTGAAAAAGTCCCGGGACCAGTCTGCCCAGGATCTGGGGGGAGCTGTTTTGTCCCCCCTCCCCAATTTCGTCTTCTTGTAAAGGCAGACTCATTATTTACTACTGCAGTCAGGGAATTTCTTTTTGGGGGGACAAGGAATGGGGGAGGCAAGGCTCAGACCCGGTCCTCTTCACCTCTTCCCCTTAGTCTAGGCAAGGGGGGACGCTGCCTGCCGGCCATGAGCCCCCCAACTCTCAGCAAAAGCTGCCAGGTGCTCCTTGGGGGAGGGGATGGCTGTAAACTTCTTATCGAAGAAAAAGGAAAGTTTGTGCGGCTCTGGGGCTCCCCAGGAGGGGCGGCTGGAGGAGGGGGCCCACGGGACAGGAGAGAGGGGTCCCCCCGGGGAACCCCCACCCTTGGGGGAGCCACTCCTCCCCCCTTCCCAGCCAGGTCTGAGCCGAGCCTCGCCTGGCTCGGGGCTCCCTGTGTTAGTTGGGGTCTGCTCCCGGGGCCCCTGCGCGGCTCCCGGGGCTCCGAGAGAGTCGGGAGAGGGGTCCCCGGGCGGCCCAGGGGTGCCCCTTCCTCCTCGCCAGGCCTCTTGCCCGGGCTCCCCTCCGCCGCTTCGCTATGGGGGAGCAAAGGGGAAATGTCACTGCGCCCCACTCGCACCCAGCGCCGTTTGGGGCGTCCTGAGGAAGGAAGGGACGGCGGCAGGGGGAGCCGGCCGCTGGGCCCGAGAGCTGAAGGACCGGAGCAGCGGGCGGCGGCGGTGCGGAGCCCCGAAGCCGCCGGGAGAAGCGGGAAAAAGCCGCTTTAGGCGGCGGAAGAAACACAGATGTCGGCGGCGCGGCGCCATTCGGGGCCTGAACAGGCAGCCAGCAGCCCTGTCCTCACCGCGGTCCGCGCCTGAGCGCTAAATACCCGGATGCGCCGGCTGCTGCCTAGAGAGCCAGACACAGAGCAAGAGGCAGAGATAGCAGCGCGGCGCAGCCTGTCAGAAGAAGTGGGGAATTGCGCCCCAGAGAGAAAAGGGAAGCGGGGCAGGCCGAGCCGAGCTGTTGCAAAAAAGCGGCCCGGGCGCCTGGCAGCGAGCCTCTTGCTCCAAGAGGAGGCTTGTCAGGCTGACAGGCCTTAGCCAGAGCTAAGTTTCAGGGGACATTCTTTGGGAAGACTGCCCTGGGACCACACCCTGCTTGCCACCAGCTGCCTGGTAGAGACCTTAAGGGGGCGACATCCCACTTGTGCATTAAAGGGAAAAAAAATCTGCAAAGAACATTGTGGGGAAAAGTTGGAGCCATCTCATCAACAAGAACCTCTGCAAGAAGAGGGCTGTCAGGAAGGCGTCCCACGTGCCCAGAGGAAGTCTGAGAGGAGCTTCGAAGCCAAGTGGCTTAGATCAACAGCGCTCCCTTCCTGAAGGGAAATTTGCAAGGCAGGATGACTGAGAACTCTGCCGCAGCACCTGCTGCCAAGCCCAAGCGGGCCAAGGCGGCCAAGAAATCAACAGACCACCCCAAGTACTCTGACATGATTGTGGCCGCCATACAGGCTGAAAAGAGCCGAGCCGGCTCCTCTCGTCAGTCCATCCAGAAATACATCAAGAGTCACTACAAGGTGGGGGAGAACGCTGACTCCCAAATCAAATTGTCCATCAAGAGGTTGGTGACAACAGGTGTCCTCAAGCAGACCAAAGGGGTTGGTGCCTCAGGTTCCTTCCGCCTGGCCAAGGGCGACGAGCCCAAGAAAGCTCCAGTCAAGAAGGCCAAAAAAGAAGTCAAGAAGGCTGCGACACCCAAGAAAGCAGCTAAGCCCAAGAAGGCTGCTGCCAAGTCACCAGCCAAGAAGCCCAAGCCTGCGGCAAAGAAAGCCAAAAAGAAGGCAGCGCCTGCTCCAAAGAAAGCCAAGAAGCCAAAGACTGTTAAGGCCAAGCCAGTGAAGGCATCAAAGCCTAAAAAGGCAAAGGCATCAAAACCCAAAGCAAAGTCCAGCGCAAAAAAGTCAGCCAAGAAAAAGTGAGAAGCAAGCTTGGGACCTTCTTCCTTGGACATTCTTCTTGACCTCTACTATGTAAATAAGTTTCTCCTTTATTCCCTACTTCTTTCTACTGCAGCTTTATAAAAGACAGAACTATTCTTCTCCTATAATAGTTTAAACCAATTACTGAAAAAAAAAATCCATCAATATAGAAAGCCTTTTTTTTTTTTTGGAATTTGGATTTCCCTCTCATCACTTGTAATTTTAAATGTATTTTTATGTGTTCATCTTTGTCTCCTTGCCTCATTAAAGGTATGCAATACTTGTTTGTGTTCTGAGCATGAGGGAAGGAACAATCTGATCAGGATGTTCTTGAATGTTCCTACTGCTTGGAGAGGATTGGGGGGAGTGACTAACAAAGGGACATGGTATGGGCCCACTTTAAAAGAAGCCCCTTAAATTATGTGTTTTAGAAACATAATCATAGTGGAAGCTGCAACTGAATGCTGTAAACTTTTTTTAAAAGAAAAATGCAACTTAAGCTTTTTGTAGGTGAATAAGATGCTAGTGTAACAGAATGCATAAAGAACAGTTTGTTTCTTTTCTAGCCCTACTGAGGGCTGGATCGGCAGAGGATGATAGGCTTTCCACTGATTGCGCTTTCAGAGAACTGTATTGTTATTGGGGGTGGGGGTAAAAATGGGATCAGTGAAAATTGCAAATATTTGGCTTTTTCTATTTTAATATCTGTAGGTTGACCATGGTGAAGTAGAAGTAGAGTGAAGGTTTTAATTTCCTTTCTCCTTCCAAAGAAATTTAAAATATTTTCCCCTTCTTCTGGAGTCTGATCACTGTCTCAACCATGACAACTTCAAGGAAGGTATAACAAAAACCGTCCTTTCTCTGCCGTCCAAGTATTCCCAGCCCTGCAGTGTCTGCTTCCTAATCCACAGCTTTTCTGTTCTGGTCTCTACAGTGCATCCCCTTTCTACAGCAATCTACTTTTTCAATTGTCAGTCACATAAACACGTGAAGGAGGAAGGAACAAATGTAGATGGTAATGGACATGTAGCCAATATTGAATCTTTTAAGGTAGCTTTATAAAGCTGTGTATTATTACTGCTTATGTTTGGGTTGGGGTGTGGTTTTGTTTCCCCCACAGGGGGATGGAAAAGATAACTTTGAGTACTCCAGTTTAAAAATAAAATAAGGGATGCTTGTTGTTTAAACAAAGGAAAATTCTCATAGGATTGTCCATTTTATTTTGTATGTGTAATTTTGTGCAAGAAGGATTTAGCAGTCTTTGTAATTTAGGGTTTAAAATAAAATTTAAAAGAACGTAATGTCTTGGGTTTCTTTCATTTCTATCTTTGGAAAATGTAGCTGTATAAAACAAAACACATTTTAAAATTCGGGTTGAGTTGTATAGTCTTAAAATTAGAGGTATGATTCCTATTTCAACCTAAAAAAAGTTCAGTGTGCCAAAAAGGGAGTTTCCATCCCAATAACAGACCAATGAAAGGATACACAAACTTTTATTTACACCTAAACTACCAAATCACCCTTCTGAAGGGATCTGGATATCTGACAGGTTGGAAAAAGAAAGGTTTCACCAAGGGAAAAGAGCTGATGTGACTAGCCACCAGATGGCAACATAGCAAGTCATCTCACTTTACTATGGAATAAAAACGCTGTGGTAAGCAGTTGTGTATTTTGGGGTTGGTGGAGGGACTAAGAATCAGTTTGGTACTTAATTTGTTTGCCTAAGGATACAACTTGGTATAAACAATGCTCCAAGTAACACTTCATGTTACAAGATTCAGTGTATGCACTGATGATGAACTAGCCTGACATTCTTCCAAGCTTTGGAGGCTTGTGGTTTGCACACTAAACTTTATGAGAATTGTGGGAGACTAGGTAACTTCTTGCTGCTTAGTTAACAATACGTGAGGAGCTAAGAAGATGCCTGCAATGGTCTGCGGTTAGTATTTCAATAATAGAAAGGAATGGAGGCAGCTTGAAAACCACTAGCACATATGGAACATAGGATAGATTTGTGAAACAACTATATTTGACCCCCTAAATGTATCCTTATGTAGAAACAAAATTTGTTGAAATCTGGCTGGCATGTTGTTAGTTACAGATGCCAGTGTTTGGTTGTTGTGGAGGGACGAATTCAACACCTGCTACATACCACTAAATCAAACCCCCTAAAATCCACTGGTTTCATGCTGACACCATGGCCATTTAGCAGTCAGTGGTGGAGAGGAGGAGGGTCTAGCTATGTCTCTCTAGTGGGCACAAAACATTGAAGGTACACTCCAGGACCTTGCTGAGTCCTTTGGAGGTCCCAAGGGATAACATTGTCACTGTGCATTCAGTTGTAAAACATAGCCACTGCCCACTAAATGGCCATGTCTGGGTGCACAGAGACAGATAGGTTTTATGGGAAGAGAGATGGAGTACAATGCATTGATCTCCATTTCCTTATACCCTGTCTTCCCATGCATGATCTTCATCTGTAACATGCCTACTGGTCAGAGATGAAGAACATGTATCTTTCCAAATGTTGTTGGACCACAGCACCAGTCATTTCTTCCCACTGGCTAAGGCAAATGGGAATTTTAATCCAATAATGTCTGGAGGGTCACATGTTTTCCACCTATGCTATGGGCAAAACAGCCAGGTGAAATGACGTTTTTGTGCACAGATCATCATCTTACTACACTGGGGCACACATACAACAGGGAGCCACATAGTGGCTTCCCTGCATCTAGCAATAAGGAACACATGTTTCCAAGGCAAAGTCTCATGCAATGTCCCATTTGTGGAGTATACTAGAGGCAGATGTGTTATCTGTACTGCACTGCACATCCAGGACCAGTGATCCCACATGTCATTGTACAGTGTAGATGGAAATATGCATTCCTTATCTGCATCTTTGGTATGGGCATCCCACAGCTACCCTTGGAGGCAGTACATTTAGGGGCAGCACATCACCAGTAAGTGTGAATAATTCTGAGATTAGGACCAGTACGTCCAAGTAAAAGTGAACCTATTGACAAAGCATGGAGTATGCAGAAAACAGTTTTGTGATGAGACCTGTTACTCCAATCTTTGTTGTGTATCTCTTTGGTATGTCCAATGTAGGCTGCCCAAATCTAGAGCTTTGAAACTTAATTTCAAAAAGTAATTTGTCATGTGGCTGTTAGAAAACTCCAAATAGTTCATTGCAATTAATGAGTATCTTTACAAAAAAAAAAAGTTCTGTGGTAACTCACTATATTTTGGGTCAGTTTTTCATTACTTTAAAAAAAATAGCATAAGGGAATGACTTCGAACTTCAAAAATTTTGCAAAAATGCTTCCATCTGTTTTTTACAAAGTAATAAAAGTAACTAGAAAGTTTATCATTTATCATTATACACACACATTTAGAATAGCATTGTTCCCACTTGTTGGGTAGCTTTTGAATTTGACTTCATTAGTTCTTATTATTGAGCTGCCCCTGAATGTAGTAAGTTACAGCATATTATTGGTAATGCAAACTGTAGTCCAACTTCTGCCTGGAGAGAACATGAAAATCTGTGCCATGATGAGCAGGACACATTGGGAGGAACCCTATCTACCTTACTTTACTGTAGCATTGTGTATTTAACCGAAAGTATATAGACAAAAAAGCCAGTAATACAAAAGACATAAATTCTGGTAGATGGTTTGTACCGTAGGCTAGTTGCTTAGAGCAAGTGTGGGATGTAAAAGACAGCAAGCCTTCTTATAAAAGAGGACCTTCTAGCTGTGGAAAACAGATCATAAAAGAGAAATGTGCAGTATTGTACCTTTGAGAAGTATTCAGTCCCCTCTCATCCTCCTTCCTTCTCTATCTCCCAAGCCCTATTCTCCTTTGCGGATTCTCAGTACCTTCAAGTGTATTTGCAGTTTTGCCTCGAACCTCTGGATAAGTAGCCGAGATACCTTTTTACTGTGGTTAGACGTACGTGAAGGCTATGTTCTGCTGCATCCTTTCAGAGGTTGTTAAACCTTACAGATGTTGTCTATCAAGGTCATTTTATTAGAATTCATGTCAAGTTGTATTTTTTTTTCTTATTTTTGTATGTTGATTATAGTTCTGTATTTTATTGTTGTTAGCTTGAGCACTTTTCTTTAGCAGAAAGGCTGTTTATTTATTATTTGCCCTTGGGCACCAGAACCTTTTTAAAAAGAAACTGAGTTGTAGCGTACTGAGGGTTAGCAGTAGGGTTAGCACTGTAGTTAGAGTTAAGGTTAGCCGGAGAGTTTTCCGTATACTTCTTTTATTTCTTGAACCCATAAAGAACCCCCAAGTTTCTATCAAAGGGAGGTAATCTACTGACAACTGGTGGTTTTGTTTGTTTGGTTGATTTTTGGCATCATGGTTCACTGAAAATGGCATGGAATATTTTTTGTAATGCTGCTAAACTTGTCTGGGACAAATAGATACCAATAGATTTGTTGGGCCAGTTTTTCTTATCTGTCCAAACAACCATTGCAGCCAAAATCCCCAGTCATTTCTCACTTCCACCCTTGCACATTGATCTATGGAAGGATGTTTTGCCATGGTAAGTACTTTCAGAAAATTGATGTTTTTCCCTTCAGTCATGATTTGCTTCTTTTGCATATATCTGGATTTATTGTTGATTATTGTTGATTTCTGACTATAATAAAACTCCTTAAAAATACATGGTAGATGGTGAGTAGTTGGAAGCTGGGGATATGATTTCAAATTTTTTAGGGGCAATGTTTCAGAATGCTGAAGAAATAATTATGGCATTCATGCCAGAAAATTACAGTAACACTGCTGAGTATAAATAATATTGCTACAGTAACTGCAAAATGCACATAATATAAACACACAACTGCTGTAGCAATATTGGGAATAGGTTTTATTGCTATCCCTAAAACATATGTGTTCAGCTGAAGCTACTTTTGCTGCTACTGGTGTTAGATGTGCTGTAGACTGAGAATCACCACCTTAAAATTCATGTCTTTATACTTTGTGCCACTTTTCCATATCAAATTTTCAGATACCTGCTGTTAACTTGTACTCACTGAGTTACTCCTGCTGACATGAAAAGGATTTTGATGTGGCTGCTGTGGTGAAGCTCAACCGGTTTGTTGATATGGATCAACAAAGCTATCTGCATTTTGGATTCTTCTTGCAGGTGTGGCTGTCATGAGGAGCCTCTGTACTTCCAAATGTACCACTACAATGCTGCTTGTACTTCAGCAAAACACATTTTTTCAAACCTCTCCCTCCCTCCCTCTCTCTCTCTCTCTCACACACACACACAGACACACACACAAGCATGTGAGGGTAACACTATATATGAGACCCTTACATGAATCTGGATCACAACACAAATCCTGTAAAATTTTGATATTCACAACTAAAATGGTTTGGTGATTATTGTCTGAACAATGGATTACTGAGAGAGACCAAATGTTGGCTTTCGGTTATTTTGTTTTGTTTGTGATGGAGGTTTCTACCTAACATGAGTGCTGAAGAAAGGAAAATGTCACTGTAGATTTAGGTATTGTTTAGATATCCTGCATTCCAATATCTGAAGTTTACACAAACAGAATCCTGGCACACCTGAAAGGCAAGCACATCTGTTGTGTCATCTGGTGGGGCGTCCAGGCAACTGCAGAAATGGGTTCCCTGGGATATGGGCACATGGGCAGGGCTTCTCACAAAAATGCAGAGCTCAGCTCCAGAAGTTTCTGACATACTCTGTATAGGTGCAAAACAATCTGTATGTGTGAGCTCACAGATGATCACTCAAAGAACAACAGTTACAAGTAAGCAATATGCTCTTCATCTGATTTCATAGGATGGAGCCCACTTTGTCAGTAGGCATATAGAACATGAGCAGAGGGAATGAGAGACAACAAGAGAGATGTGTTTTTATGAAGTTGGGCAACAAGGTTGAGCAGGATTACAATCCAGAATACAAATAAAAATAAGGTTCAAAAACACACTGCTTCTATATTAAGTTTTTATTATGAAATTGCAACATTTTGTTTTAACTGGTCAAACACAAAATATCATCACCAAACTGTTGTACTCCTGTGTATTTAACGGAAGTCTCCCATCTTTTTTATAGAAACATTATTACTGTATTGTACCTGAGGTATACCTTGCCTTTTCCCATAAACTGAGATTCAAATGGCTTATTATTTAAGAACAAATGCAACAAAAGATCAATATTAAAATGGAATTAAATTGTAACCAACATTAAAAGAATGTAAACAATACAATTAAAATAATAAAAAAGCAATTGAAAAGCAGTTCAGTTAAAGCAGCACAGCCCCTTTTGAAACATGCTTTTTTAAAAAACATTCATAAATTTTCTCTTTGTAGACTGTCTATACCAATGCATGACCATGGGGCTGGGTGGAGGGAATGAAGGAAACTCTTCTCCCTGTGTGATGCTCCTTCATGTAATCTTTGGTCACAGGGACTACCGCTCTCTCTTTTTCCAAAGAAGGAAACCCAGAGCTTCATAATTTAATAAATTTAGGTTCACTTGTGCAACTGGAATGGGGGATAGCTTTCAGTACCTTCCTTTCTCTCTCCTTAAAATTGGACTAATCCAAGGGAAATGTAAACTATTCAGTTGTGGTGTCATCAAATATTTAAAGTATTTTGCTAACTATAATTTCCAAATAATCTCAGTATACTTTATCACTCAGTGATAAAGTACACTCAGTGCACCTTATCATTTTTCTACTCCCCCAGTTAAATTGTTGCTGTTCTTGTGTGCTCCTTCAAGTCACTTCTGATTTGTGGCAACCCTATCATGGTGGGGTTTTCTGGGCAAGATTTCTTCAGAGTGGGTTTGCCATATCCTTCCTCTGAGGCTGAGGGAGCAACATTTACCCAAAGTCACCCTGTGGGTTTCCATGGCTAAGCTTGTCTCAAACCCTGGTCTCTAGAGTTATAGTCCAACATTCAAATGACTATACCTTGCTGGCTTTCTCCAATTAAATATTTGAGTTCAATATTTTGGCAGCAGAATTTACTATTTAAATAGCATATAAAATTAACATGATATACATTTCTAGTTTTACCTGCTAAACACAGTAAAAATAAACATGTTAAACCAGGTATCTGATGATTTAGGACAATGGAAACAATGCTGGAAATGGTTGAAATTATTTTTTTCAGAAATGCAGGTCACTAGACTACTAGAAACTTTGTTTTATTGATGTGCTTAAATCTCTATGCTGATGACAATTGTTTTGTACTATGAAGTTGCTGTTGTTGTTGTTGTGTGCCTTCAAGTCATTGCTGACTTATGGCAACCCTAGTACAGGGTTTTCTGGGGCTGAGAGTATGCCATGTGCCCAAGGTCACCAAGTGGGTTTCCATGGCTGAGCAGGAAATCGAACTCTGGTACCCAGGGTCAATGCTCAAACCACACCACCACCATGAAGACAAAAGACCTAAATCTAATTGCTACTCCTCAGATACAGTACCTCCATTGAATCAACTGCTGGATGACAAGTTAACATTTATGTAAATCTCATTGCTTCAGTGAGTCTACTCTATTATTTGCAACCAGCAACTGGATTTAGGTCAGATATACATTATTTCATTGTCTGCTTCTCAAGTATATTGTTACAGAATTCCCAAAGTGATGTTCAGTCAATCAATTAGATAAGTTGGCCCTCCACATTCAGTAGGGTTGGGGCACAGGACTGTTGCAAAGGTAGAAAAACAACAAATATTAAAGTGTGTGTGTCTGTGGGAAAGGGGCTAAAGAATGGTGGGGAGAGAAGGCACTCAGAACCCAAACCAGGTCAGGGAAAGGGGAGAGAAAGGAGGTGGTTGGCATGGTGGCCCTATACTTCCTCTCTCTCACTCATCTCCTTCCTTGGGTGTGTGGGGAGGCATTGGAAGAAGGTTTGTGGTACTGAGAAATTGGGCTGTAAGCTATCCTTAGCTGGCCAGGCAGCAGCTGATGGAGGAGAAGGAGGACCAGAGGTGGATTTTGAAAGGGCTTCATGGCTTGATTGGAACTGTGAAGGTTCCCCCCAGAGAAGAAGCACCTGAGGTGGAGGAGCATAGATTGAAAAAACTTGCAAATAATCAGATCTCTAAAAGTCAAATCCACAAACGTGAAGGGTCAACTGTACGAGCATTTTTTTGTTGAAGGAAGGAATCTTAGCCCACTGCAGCAAATACAAAAGAGGGTCCTGTAGCAACAAAAAGACTGGCAAATTTTATTTTACACAAGCTTTTATGGGCTGAAGCCCACCGCATCAGATGCACAGTGTTGCCACAGTTGGAAGATTGTTATATGCACGCTTCGATCTGTGGATGTGTTGAGGACTCCCAAACTACAGCCTGAATCCTCTGGAAAAGTTCAGCCTCGCCAATAGCTGAATAGCATCACATTCAGCAGACAATGCACCAGCAGAACCTTTCCCTTCTCACAATAAAGTTTTAACATTGTTCTCTATGCCACACTTCCCTGTGAAGTGAGAAACTTTGGGCATGCGGCATTCATTCGGATTTGGTTCCCTTTGGAAGGAGGCAAGTGGAGGGTAGGGACTGATTGAATATTTGCTATTATTCATTTACAAACTGAAAAATAGGTTTCCCAACAATCAGGAAACCCAAGTGGAAAGGATAATACAGCAGCAAGACTATTGCTCAGTTTTCTCCCAGTATTCATACATTCCAGAGTGTTGTAAAGGAACTATTCTCCAGGTGAAAGCACATCAGTTTTGTGTATGCGTGTGCATGTGCAGCAAACATGTTTTCTGTGCAGAAACTGGGTCTTTCTCAGCACAGTAATTCTTTTGCAACACTTACGTTCATTTCTTCCCAATGGCAAGGAGGCATCTACAACAATTATTCATACTTTATGCGAGGACAAAATGGTAAAGGATTTGCATCTCTATTAGAGGCTTATGGTGTTCGGTAATAATTGAGTTTTGGTAATAACTGAGTATTTATAAACATGTCTATTGAACATAAGGGATGGAACAATTTAACACTCCAATAGTTCCACTGCTCCACATCATTTCTAGGGGCTCAGGTAGGCACATGCTACTGCTGTACCACCAAGAATTACCACATGAGGGCAGTTGCCTTACTTTTCCTAATGGTAAGACCTGCCCAGACAGGTCCAGTAGCCCAAAGGTACTTTGTGGAGTTTGCTCTGTGTCTCCTTTCCCTGATTCCCCTCATCTCTTTTTCTCAGAGACCTAGAATTTATTGTTCTTTGGTGAGGGGACACTGGGATGGCACATCCCATTCAAGATATTTCTTCGCTAGCCATTTGCAACAGAGCATGGGGGAGTTACTGCGGAGAGGGAGAGCTAAAATTTCCAGATTCTCCCAGCTGGCATGGCTACTGCCATGATTCTGGGAGCTGCAGTTCAGAAAAGTGACTCCTTCCAGCTCAGTAGTTAGCCAGTTGTCTCCCTGACAGAGAGGGTGGAGGGTCATTCGTATTTTGAAAGTGGAGAATCATCCTATATTGCCTGGTTTTTTGTTTTTGTTTTGCTTTTGTTTTCCTCCTTCCCAACAAGCCAAAGGGGCTATTTGAGATGGAAAAAAAAAACCTGAATATTTTGATGAATCCAATTTGTATTTATTTATCATAGACCCTTCCTTATCATTAAATCTTAAGTCAACATACCAAATATGATAAGGATTTTACCTTTTCATCCATTTCTTCTGTTTATACCCCACTTTTCTCCCAGCGTGGGATGCAAGACAGTTTACAAGAAGGATAAAATAATATTAATTTGTATCATGAACACAACCTGCCTTTGCCTTGCCTGATGAACGGACCTGGAAGTTTTGAAAGTTTGCATAGGGGGTTTTTTTTTCTTTTTTTTCTTTTTCCATTTGGTTGGTCTCACCGCTTGGAAAGAATTATTTTTTGGACCAGCAACTCCGGGAACATCATCGTCTCCATCAGCACAGCCACTGCATCTGAAAGGCTGGAATGAAATCCACCCAAAATCATGTTAACATAAACTAACTAATAAGATAAACTAAAGGACGCCACTAGATTGCTCTCCCCACCGTTCTTTTCATAATGAAATAACAAGGCTATCCATTTGGAAAGAGTTCAAAAATGTCACTTTGCCAGGTTCTAGTATTACCATGGGCATAGTGATTTTTTTTTTTAAAGAAAACAAAGGGGCACGTACATCTCCACAGCCCTGGCCAGCAGGCTTTTGACCAACTTCCAGCAGTCCCTGCTAGCTGCCACAGCAACCGCCTCCCGTCCGTACCCCGCAGTCTTGCGACAACCTGCTGGCCCGAGGCCACCCCCAGGCTTCCCTTCAGCGCCTCTGCTTCCGCTGACTCGTAGGTAACACGCCCAGCCAAAAAGTGCTTTCGTGCGCTTTTTCGCTCTGTCCCTTTAAATACTCACCGCCGCTGATTGGTTGTTGCGGAACCCGCCTCCGCTTTCCGATTGGGCCCAGCCTGTTGCACCTCTCTCTTTCTTTCCGGGCTCTCAGGAGGGAGGAGGGTTCGTCGCTGGCATGTGGGGAAGCCGGTGCTTCTTCTTCTCCAGGGCGGCCCGGCCTTTGGGCCAGCGGGGCCACGCCGTGCGGGCCCAGTCGGCCTTGGCCCAGCTGAAGCAAGTGCTGGAGGGGGAGCTGGACGGCATCCGAGGGGCTGGGACCTGGAAGAGCGAGAGGGTCATCACCTCCAAGCAAGGGCCGCATATTCGCGTCGAAGGCAGCCGAGCAGGTAGGGAGCGCTGGCGGGGCAGGACGGGTAGAGAGCAGCCGCCCTTTAACTTCACTCCGGCAGGTGCTTTTGGGGTGGGAAGTGTCTGCCTCGATGGAAGGAAGCTTTGGACGGATGCTGCTTTGGAAATGAAATGCGGGAGGTTGTTTTGCCAGGCGTCTCTTGCCAGAAGAGAGGTGACTTGTTTGGGGGCTGGGAAGGTTGTCTCTTAAGTCGACTGAAGGAGACGCCAAAAATCCCATATTTTGGGGTGTGGGAGAGATGAGGGGAATAAATCTGGATTTGCAGTGTGGAGAGGTGGTAATTAGAATTATTTGCTAAAGAACTCTGGTCCACCCCCATGAGCCGCAGCAATGCAGCTGTCTGGTAGAGAAATCAAAATCTAGTATGCTAGGATTCTGGAGGATGTGGAAATTAACATACAGAAGACGAGTGCCATTTCTACCCTACACTGTTATACTGCTATTATTCCGCTTTCAACATTCTGTGGAATTCTGGGGTTTGTAGTTTTCTGAGGCCAAAGAGCTCTCTGGCTGGGAATTCTAAAGGCCCCTCCCTACACTGCAAACTCCAGGATTCCAGAAGATGTTTAAAATGGAATAATAGCACTAGAACAGTGAAGGGCGGGAATGGCCCAGGACTTGGAAGGACAGCTATAAAGGAACTAGACAAGATCCTGAAGTGTAAAGATACATCGTTGAAAACTAAAGTTAGGATTGTCTATGCCAGTGTACAGTCATCTCTCCACATTTGCTAGGGTTAGGAGCACAGCACCCTCGTGAAAGTGGAAAAACTGTGAATAACTCTAGGCCCTCCCAAACCATATTTAACACACACACAAAAAGTATGATCAGCATATTCAATCCGCTGTGGATTCCTTTCAGGCGTCAGGGTTCCTTCACAAGGCAGAAGTGGGTGGCTGGTGGGGCTTACTGCCACCTCCACTGCTGCCTCACACCATTTTTAGTAGGGACTTGCAAGCCTTGTTTGCAGTTTCTCAGTCTCACGAGGCTTGCAATCCCTATTAAAAATGGCACAGGGAGGCAGCAGAGGTGACAGCAAATAATCTGTGAATAATCAAATCCGCAACAGTGAAACGCGCAAATGTGGAGGGCTGACTTTACTTCCATTTTCTATATATGGTTGTGAAACCTGGATCGGGAAGAAAGCAGACAGGAAAAAAAATCTAATCCTTTGAAGTGTGGTGCTGGGGAAGAGTTCTACAGATATCCTGGACTGTTAAAAAGACAAATGAGTGGGTCCTAGAATAATTCAAGTCTGAACTCTCTCTAGAAGCTAAGATGACTAAATTGAGGCTGTCGTACTTTGGCCATATCGTGAGAAGACATGACTCACTAGAAAAGACAATAATGCTTGGGAAAGTGGAAGGCAGTAGGAAAAGAGGAAGACCGCATAACAGACGGATAGATTCAGTCAAGGAGGACACATCCCTGAATCTGCAAGACCTGGACAGGGTGGTTGGGGATAGGGTGACTTGGAGGTCTGGCATTCATATGGTTGCCATAGGTTGAAGTCGACTTGACAGCAGTTAACAACAATAGGGACAATCCTTATCTGGCTTATGTGGGCTGGAAGGACTATCTTGAGTAGGATCTATGCTGGCATTTGGATGACCCAATAAGCAGAGCAAAGCTACAAACTGGGAAAATTGGAAAATGAGGGCCAACATATGACTTGTAGGCATAAGCTAGGGTTCTCATCTCTTAGGCTGGGCTGCTGTGCATGATCAGCAGAAATTGAAAGCCATACCTGTTAACTTTCCAAGGGTCTGCTACCCTAAATAAGATCACTTACTTGAGGGTACTGTAGCTCCACTCAGTTATGCAAAAGGAAGGTAATACTCTTAAAGAATTTCTTGCATTAGAAGATCAGGGGCCCTTTCAAACTGCACAGTTCTAGCACTATGATTCCACTTTAACTGCCATATCAACATCCTGTCTGATGGGGCCTTAGAGCTCTCTGGGTGAGAATTCAAAATACTGTAAGTCCCAAGTTGCCATAGGATATTGCCACTGCAGTTCAAGTGGAATCATAGTGCTATAACTGCAGTATGAAAGGGCCCCAAATCTAATAATTATGTCTGATTGCCTGTCTGTCTACAGCTCTTAGGTGAAATCAGCTTTCTCAGAATATAGTAAGATCAATGGGCCAAAAACAAATGTCTGGGGAATAGGGACAGCTTGTGGCTTCCATGTCAGCACGGCAGTGATTCTGCTTAGGGTTTTAGTCAGAACTTTACATTTTCCACCCCAAGTGCTAAACCATATCCCTGAAATAGGTCCCTTTTAAGCTCAAACTAAAACATGGAGCATATCCATTGACTTAGGACCCCACCAGCTGCTCCTTCCATGGAGTTGTGTGTCCCTGAAATGCTGGAGCAACCAGAGGGGTTGAAAGGGAGGATATACGACCCACAGATCCAGCCAGTGAAACTGAATTGCATCCTCAATATTCTTTTGTGCCTTAAGAAAGGGTGGAAAATACAGGATATATTTCATTGACTTCAGGGCTTGGGCACCATTGGTATGCCTGATGTTCTGGACTGTGACTCCCAAGATCCTCTGGCACTGGCCACACTGTGCAGGATGATGGGAGTTGTAGACTAAAACATCTGGTGGAGAGAGCCAATATGTCCCAGTACTGAGTCAATTGATATTGCAGTTGAGCTATGCTTAATTCATTGTGCAATCAGCAATAATGATATCTTATTAATTTGCATTTATTTATTTTAAGCTTGAACTCCACTTGTCTCTTAAAAGATGGCACTTATGGTGTTGTTGTTGTTGCGTGCTTTCAGGTCATTTTTGCCTTATGGTGACTCTAAGGTGAACCTATTACAGGGTTTCTTGGCAGAATTTGTTCAGAGGGAGGTTACCCTTGCCTTACCCTGAGGTTGAGAGAGTGTGACTTGACCAAGGTCACCCAGTGGATTTCCATGGTCAAATGAGAATTTCAACCCTGGTCTCCCAGAGTCCCAGTCCACACTTAATCCACTGCGCTTTTCTGGCTCTCTTAAAGTAATATATAATAGTAAAAGTCAAATAGCAAACATAAATTCAGATATACCCTCCAACAGGAATAATAGTCTAGCCAAGGCCGAAGTTGCTGAAAGAAAGCTGCTATTGGCAGGAGATGGGGGTAGGAAGATATGTTTACATAGCCAGAAGAGTGCGAGAACAGAGATTGCTGGACACAGGGAGAAATGGAGAAAAATATAAAGTGCAGGTGCCCTTTTTAGTGGTATTTATGAAAAGAAGAATGTAAAGCAACTAATATATTCTGCATTTTGTGGATTTTTTCTGTGTTTACAGAGTTGCTTCATAATAGCAAAACTCTTACGTTTCAGCAATGTTTCTAATAAATGCTGCTAATTTTAGGCTACAAACTTCTGATTTTTTTCTTAAGGATGTAAACTCACAGAATCAGTCCTTTCTTTGAATTACACAGTCTTCAGTGATCAGTATTTCTAACTGAAAATATTTTCTGGGTCTTTTAATGTATTTAAATATACATCAGAGCTCAGAAAAGTTATTTTAAGAGTTGCAGTTCTCAAAAGTAACTTTTCTTAGTACTGATTCAAGTGCTGAAATATAATAGAACTTACATGATATTGGGTTTCCATCCTTTTATGGGGTGGTTATGTCATGGGCAAGATCAACGCTTGGATTGGTTACAACATCAAGAGTTGTCCAGCCAGTTTGTTTGTGTGAGGGGTTCTGGGAGGTACCGTCCAAAAAATAACTTTTCCAGGTTATTTTCCAGCCATTATCATTATCATTTGGACCCCCAAGGCAGTTTAACAGCAGTATAGAAACAAGCAAATACTTCCACAGCGTGCGTGCGTGTGTGTGTGTGTGTATGTATGTGTATATATACACACACACACACATACATTGTATGTGTGTGTGTGTGTATATAAAGATACCAATTTTAAGCCTGTGTCATAGACTTAAAACTGGACACTTGCTCTTTTTAAAATTAAACTATACAGTAGTTTTAAATATGAAAGTTGATGGTATCTTTAGTATGGTCCACTAATGTGAACAGTAGTGGTAGGGATAAAGTAGTATATCAATCATATTGAATACTGTATCAAACAGATGCTTAGTAAGATCTTCACTGCCTGGAATATTTCTGTGTGTTAGCCCTTCAGCTCACGTGGCTTTTTATTTGCTGACCTGATTCCAAGTAGGGCTGCCAAATGAATGAAATGGCTGCTTCTAGCATGGCCAGGGCGGTGATGGCCCTATTCATGCTGCTGCATCTTTTAGTGTAAATACCAGCCTTTGGGACTCACTACCGACTCTCTGGAATGTCTGAATAACAGCACTGGTGGCTGGTGTCTCCTGTGTTAGTGGGGTGTAGCCCAGACTTTAAAAGTGCTGCACCGATTTTGGGATAGGGTTCTGCACCTTGGGCAGCTCCTTTCAAGTTCAGACTAAAACTCAAAGAGGAATTGCCACCTCATTGACATGGGATCTGCTCCTGGATTAAAACCAGTGTTGATTTCTTTTAGCATACTTGTTTGAGCCACACTCTCCATAAAATATACACTACAGAGCAAACTTGCAGATTTAGCCCCACTGTACGATTCATGTGGTTCTATGTGAAGAACTGGAAGGGTCTTCATATGTTTGTTATGTGCCTCCAAGAAAACACCCTAAGGGTTTTCTTGGCAAAATTTGTTCAGAGGGGGCTTGCCTTTGCCTACCTCTCACACTGAGACACTTGCCCAAGGTCACTCAGTAGGTTTCCTTGACTGGTACCTCCTACTTTTGTCATTACTTCTGCCAGACCTTGTCCCCTAAACTCTCTTGGACCCCACTCAGGCACCAGCATCCTGAAAGATCCAGAGCTTGGTAATGTGAGCTCTGGATTTTGGGGAAAGTCTGTAGATCAGTGTGAGAGCCCATGGTTTGTCTGCAGAACATCTGAGGTTATGACCCCAGCCCCTCCAATTTAAAAAAGTTAGCTAGTATAGAAAACAGTTTGCTACAGATTTAGAAAAGTCACTGCTATTTGGAGTAGACAATAGCAGTCTAGATACAGGAAAGTACTGTAATCTGATGATACAGTACAAGCCAAGGGTGGTCACCTTCAGTGGGTCTGGGGGCAGTTTTGTGTTCCTGGGACCCTCTGGGCTGCACAAAGTAGCCCCCCCCCCGAGCCAAAATGCTACCAAAGCTAGATGTTTGCTTTGATTTTGAAAGATATGTATTTTTAAATTATCAGTAGTGCAGGTGAGCCTGCATGGAGTAGGGCTTTGAGCATTGGACTATGACCGTGAAGACCAGGGTTGGATTCCCCCTTAGCCATGGAAACCCACTGGATGACTTTAGGTGCGTCACATACTCTCCACCCCCAGAAAACCCTGTGATGGATTCGCCTTAGGGTTGCCATAAGTCAGAAATGACTTGAAGGCACAATGCAGGTGATCCCTGCCGTCTAGTTGAGAAGAGAATTCTTGCTTCTGGAGACTTCTAGGTGAGACAGTTTGTTGTTGTTGTTATTACTGGAAATCTGGGGAGTCTGAAGGGGCTGAGGGCTGCTGAAGCAGCCTTGGAGGCTGCATTGGTATGATATCCTGGCAGAGTACGGGAGGGTTATTTTTTTCAGATTATGACTCCCCAAATCACCTCAACCACCTCAGCTGCTAGCCCTGCTGGCTGAGGGATTCTGGGAGCTATAGTCCAGAAAAATAACTTTTTTGAGCTTTGTGTAAAGAGGTTCCTCTGTTCCTAGTATCAAAGTAAGAAGTATGTAGAAAATGAGTAAGTCTCAACTCCCTACATGTATTGTTCACTTCTTCTTTCCTCTTCTTGCAGATATTCTCAATTTCTGTGCCAACAATTACCTAGGACTCTCCAGTCATCCTGAAGTGATCCATGCTGGACTGGATGCCTTGAAGGAGTATGGTGCTGGTCTCAGTTCTGTCCGCTTCATCTGCGGAACACAAGTAGGAAAGAGGAAGAATAGGGAATTGTAAAGGGTTGGCATTTTCCTTTTCATGTGTAAAGACCTAACCACAGCCTTGCAGCACAAACGTTTGACATGTCTTCTTAAGAAATTGCCTTGGAAAAAACCTTTTCGATTAAAGTTGTGATTATTTTAGTAAGCAACGGGGAAAAAAGTATTTGTATTTAAAAAAAATACTGCAAAGGAATCTTCTTTTAAAAACTGGGAGAGAAATTCGAAATTCTTCATGAAGTTAACACTGAAATTCTGTCAGTTCTTGTAGAGAATTAGAAATAGAAGGAATATCAAAAATATTCAAAAAAAATTGAAAATCATGTTTTTTGAGTGTTGCAAAACCTCATCAAGAAGAATCTTTGTGGTTTGAGATTTACTCTAGTTTAAATTTGTGCATGGTTGCTTTGCACAGGAAAACATTTGTTGCAAAGAAAATGATATTTCTTTTACCAAAAATGGTGTAGATAGGAACTAATTCTTCACAAAATTTGCACATGGTTGTTTTGCACTGAAACACTGTTTTTGGCACAAAATCATGTGTGAGTTTTGTTCAGAATAAGTCCTGAATTGTGAGTAGTCTTTTAAAACTATAATTCTTGAAGGGAGCAACAAGTAATTTTAGCAATTTAGTTCCTACTGAGCAGAAATCTTTTAAAACTGTATGAAGGAAATTGCTATTATTACTTGTTGCTTCCTTCAAGAAAAAAATTGGGAAAGAAATGCATCCCTAGGCACAGAATAAGCATATTTGCATGTGTCTGCTTGGATTTATTCTACTTCTGTTAAATTGAGGGAAGAATCCATTTCTGATGGCTGGAAGGCCTGCTCAGTCTTATCCCTCACCCCACTTTTTTTGACAGTAACAGGCAAAACCCTTTCTGGTGCTTTCTCCAATGCTTTAGAATATACACAAGGATCTGGAGGAGAAAATAGCTTGTTTCCATCAGAGAGAGGATGCCATTCTCTACGCCAGCTGCTTTGATGCCAATGCTGGAATCTTTGAGGTTTGTAGCACATTGGGCGTAGGTGATGGGTGATAGCTAGAGAAAAGAATCAAAGTCCTAAAACAGCTTATCTTTGCAGTCATTTCCAGTGGGAAGTTATGTAGCAAAAACAACATCAAAGAGTTGCAAGACACTTTAAAAGCTAACAAACTTATTATGTCATAAGCTTCATCAGATACAAGAAGTGTTATTTTCATTCCCAGGTGCTTGTCTGTATGTACACACAAGACAAGCATCAAGAAACAATGCAAACAGTGATACCAGGTGGAAATAAAATGTAAAAAATCACTGTTTCTGACTATTACGTCACAGTTTTAAGAGACAGACAAAAAACTCCACCAAAGCACCCTAGCTGTTAAAGCCATAATTGACCAGGCAAACATAGGCACATTGCACATTACTCGTAGGAGGACAGAAAAGTTCCACAAGATTCTGTGGTTTCACTTGTATGATAGATTGCAGGATACCTTGTTTGTTTTATTGGAATTAGTGGTGAATTGCATCTCAGTCAGCTAAACTATATGTAGTAAAGAGAGACTTGCTTTAAGTGTTCTCTGTTGGCACTTACAGGCAGTGCTGACCCCTGAAGATGCAGTACTTTCAGATGAACTGAATCATGCCTCCATCATTGATGGAATCCGGCTGTGTAAGGCCAATAAATATCGATACAAGCACATGGACATGCAGGACCTGGAAGCCAAATTGCAAGATGCACAAGTGAGTGAATGCTGTTGCTCCCCTGTTCAGCATGATGTGGCTCCAAAGCAAGGTTAGATCCCTGATTTGCAAATGTCCCTCCTTCCCTTCCTCATCGCAAGCAATTTGTCTCCTTTGCTTTCATGGCACCTGCTTTTCTGCCCAGAAATTTCGTCTACGGATGGTGGTAACTGATGGTGCTTTCTCCATGGACGGCGACATTGCCCCTTTGAAGGAAATCTGTAGCTTATCCCAGAAGTACAATGCCATTGTTTTTATTGATGAATGTCATGCCACTGGATTCCTTGGGCCCAATGGACGGTAAGAAATCCAATTATTTTTCCTTGTATGTTTCTCTGGTGCAGGCAAAGGATTTTAACAAGAAAAAAAATACCCTTTTCCCGGAGGTTTCGTTCATGTTTAACAACTTTATTCATTAGAAATCTGAAGAAAAGAAAATTAATAGTTGGCACAGTACAGCACATGCAATGTTCTTGAAGTAAATGAACATCTCTTGGATAAGTAACAAAGATCCAAATCAAATGAGCCCAGAAGTCATTCATTCAGGGGAAGAGAGAGGTTACATGTTTATATTCACAGTCTTTCCACAAATCTGAATGAGATCGTGGGGTTGAATATGTTTGTCTGTTGGAATTTATAAATGAAATAAATGGATAGCATGCTGTATAAAGCTCAGAGTTGTCTGTATTGTCTCTTAGTTAACGTATCTTACAAGGAGGTTTTTCCACCAAAACTGAAGACCATAATCTATTTTCTCATTTCAACAGAGACAGATATTTTTCTGTGCTTTCTCCAGGTGTTCAGCTACAAAGAGGAATTTGATTAACTTTCGTATGACAAATGTCTATCAGGAAAAAAAAAACAGTATTTATTTATTCTATTAAAGTATTTCTCTAACACCTCACAGCATGCAAGGGCTCTCAAATCTATAAGCAAATAAAAGCAATTAAAACAGTACAAATATAAAAAGTTTTTAAAACATATTGAAATACTTTTTAAAAACAATCCTAAAATACAATTTTAAAAGAAAACAGAACAGTTCATAACATTAAAGGTCATGTGGAACAGCGCTGTTTTAAGAGAGATGGAGCCCGTCTAACTTCCTTGAGTAATGAATTCCACAGTTGGGGTGCTACAGAGAAAGCTCTGTTACATGTACATACCAGCCTAACTTTGGTGGGTGTTGGGGCAACAGGGCCTCCTCTGGAGATCTTGAATTTCAGGCAAACTCATAATGGCAGGAGGCAGTCCTTCAGATAACCAGTAAACCCAGTTCTGGAGACCTTGTAATATTCTGTATTGTGATTAGACTAGTCTCTAGTCTAATCTAACCAGAAACTGTTCATCAGAGGGCAATCCTATGACAGTATGACTTTGTGTCACTACAATTTTTCAGCAATTTTTAGAACTGTTTTTAATTAAATAAGGTATCAAATACCACCTATGAACAGAATGTTCCTTAATTTTCACTGAAGCCTTATTAACTGATGGCTTAGCCCATATATTTCTCCAATCTGCCTATGACATTTTGAAGTTTAGATTTCTTTCCTGGACGTTTTTCATCCCCAAAGGTGCATAGTATTTACAAGGTAACAACAACTATTTATAAATCATTGATGTCAGAACTTTTATATTATCTTGTGCCCCCAGTAATAGTTCTTCAAATTAACAGAGTGGACTAGCAACCTGCGTCTTCATTGAAGGAGCAGAAGCGAAGAGGATTACTTGCAAAAATGTGAAACCATGAATAAGGAGTGGTACCCAATTGAACACACAATTGCTCCCCTGTTTTTGCTTGTCCATTAATATAGAAATTCTTTCCATTTAGAAAACTGAGTCCACTTATCATCATGCATAAACAGTGGATAATTGAGAAAACCAATCAACAGCAAAGGGTTTAGAAGTAATTTCCTCTATCATTGGGCCCATATCTTAATTGGGTTTTGGAAAAATGGGTTTATTTATTTACTTATTTACTCAAGGTATCATTTATTGCCTCTTGACCTACCAGAGTGTCTCTTGATTCATCAGGATTATTTAGCTCTTTTGTTTTTTTTCTTAACTGGTTGAAAAACAAGGCCCATACTTATCTTGAGGTCTGAGCTGTGTAATTCTAGAGGGTCCCACGTACTGGAGCTACTATCAGTTGCCAGTGTGAGCAGTTGGCATAATTGAAATGCTGCAAACTAGAGAGTTATATCTGGTATGACTGTATCTTTTTCTTTCTTTCTTTTTCCTTTTTTCCTGTTAACAAAATTCATCTTTAAATTTTGCCATTCTGTAACATTAATAGATAACATCTGGAAAAAAAATACACTGTTTTTGACAGCAAGAATATTTTAAGGCTCGCTGTTACAATCATCCAAGAATGATTAATGTTTTTACACTTTTGAATTTTGTGCTTAGGAAGCTGGAATGAAGGTTTTAGACTGAGATAATGAATTTTCTTAATCAAATTTGGAATACTGACACCTAGGTATTTTATACAAAATGGAATCACCGAATTCTGATTAAATTTTGCACAACCATTTTTTTCTGTTATAGACACTTTGAGCCCCCAAATTTTAGATTTAGATCCATTGCAGTCCTGATATAAATTTTTACTGTTTTTCAGTTCTTCTGGGAAGCTGCACTTGGGATTGGCAACTGTAGTTGCACATAGATTTTGCCCAGGTATATAGCTGGTGCTCCATATCCTCGGGTTCTGCATTCTCATATTCAACTAGCCATGGCTTGAAAATATTCAGGAAAAAAACTCAAAAGCAAACCTGCATTTTTTTGTGCTCCAAGCATTACACTGATGTATAGCACATGCCCTGCTGTAGCCTCCCATCATTTCACAGATCCTCAGTCTCTCTCTGGCACTCATTTCCATTTTTCAACATTTTATATAAGGGACACCATTTTATTACACCATGGTATATAATGGGACTTGAACATCCACAGATTTTGGTATCTGTGGAAGGGTCCTGGAACCAAACACTAGCGGGTGCTGAGGACCCACTGTATATAGTCCTCACAGTTTTTGGTCCAGTCTGAGCATATTGCTAGAGGCGCCATTCCAAAGGCAAATAGCTATGAGAGTAGTAGACAAACCTGTTTAGTCTCTCTGGTAACCTCAATTGGTGTTGGAGGTTATCAGTTGACATAAAATGAATTTATCATTTTCAAAAATCATTTTTAAATAATCTTTGCTGTACAATTATTCTTATTGCCTTCTTTTGATTATATTATATTCTTTTTAAAGTATGCAGCTAAAATTTTGCTTTCCTTTGTTGCCAATTTTATAGAACTTTTGACCAACATAATGCAGATCTTTAGAGATTTTATAAATGTAAAGATACATTTATGCTTTGCTCTGTTAGCTCCAGCAGTGTGCTGGGAGCACTTGATTTTTAATGCCTAATTTCTAGTTCTGTTTCTTATAATTGATTCCTAATGATTTGAGGCTTTTTAAAAATTGTCACCAACTCCTTAATGACTACTACTTTAAGGTGTTCTGTAATGTGAAGTTATTAATCTCTGAAGACGTATTAGCCTGTGTAAAGTGTTTGGTTACTGCTTGGCTCTCCTCCTTATAGTCTTCCCATTGTAGAATAATATGTGATAAAGACCTTGTAAATACTCTAGACAATCCTGTGTCTAATTGAAGACCCAAACTGGAGAATGTTGTGAGAAAGAAATTATTCCTGTGTGAACATCTTTAATGTAATTTACCCAGGATTTAGAAATGAAAATATAATCTTGTTTTCTGGGACCGAGGAGCCCCAGTTAATCCACTGACTGAATCTATGACTGGCATCCTGTTAGTGTTGTATATAGGTGTAACTGAAAATCAAGCACCTCCATCCACTATGACTTCCTTCCCCAAGCCACTTGCCTATTTTCTGGTTAGGCAGCCTTCCCCACAGTCATTCAGTGCCTAGTGGAAAATGAAGGACAGCCAACCAGACAGCTGCCTCTGTTCATGGAGCTGCCCACAGGAGGTAAAAATCCTCCAGCATCTCCTGAGGGTCCTGGAGGATGACATTGTCTTCCTCCAGACAGCTGCAGGAGTGGAACCAGTTTTGTTGTCTGACAGTTACCCATCCTTCTCCCTCATCTGGCCACTGAATGGTTGTGAGGAGGCATGCCTAGCTGGAAAACAGGTGAGCATGCAGAGAGGAGATGAGACATAATTACAGCTAGTTCTGTTGGAACTTTACGACTGTGATGCAGGATTTCAGCGGATGTCTTTTGGTTGTTAGTTTCAGACCTTTTTGAGTTATTGCATTCTTGTTAATTAATTCCAAAGGTGCAATCATATCTCATCCAATAACAAGATTTTCTTTAAACTGCTGGTATAAAAGATGATGTAGGTAAGCCTCTGGGGCATTATACTGAGACCAGCATCACTTTATATTCCCTTTCTATTATCCTTCTTAAAAGACAAATCATCCTTCTGAGTCTCTTACATAATCTAAAAAGTGTATTTTGGTAGATATTCTGATTAATGCTCCCTGTCACTTTGAAGAGCCTGACATTGCATAGCAATCAGGGTACAGATTTCTTTCTCTTAAGGAAAAAAAAAAGGAAAAAGCAAGGCGAGAATCTATTTCTTGATTATTTTTTTTAATCTGTCATCTTTTAATGGGACTTCCTAAGCCATTGACATTGAACTAAATAACTTGTGACTTACTCATTTTTTCAGTCTCCGTGGGATAGGTAATAGGTTTTTAATAGGCTTTTCAATAAAGTGAGTGAAAACCAGTAAAAACATTGGGGTTGTTCCATAATTGCATTGTCCAAAGAACAATTAACCTAACTATAAAATCAAAAGGTAACCACTCTGCAATCAAGGGACAGTGACCACTTCTAGTCATAACCTTGGTCCTTCGGAGCAGTGGCTTCCCTAGGATAGTTGACACGTGGAATGTGTCATTGTTTTACTTATGCAGTGAAATGAAGAATAATAATAATGACCAGAAAGAAAAACCAAGCAATGAAAAAAAGGTAAAAAGTGGAGAGAATCTGTGGTGCCTTCCTCTTTCTTTGTAATACCCCCTCTCTCACACAGACATACCCCCCACCAACAGTTCACACCCGCTTGCTGGATCAACTTGGTTTACAAGGCCTATTACCAAAAAGCACCTACCAATTTCATGGACCTACAAATTCCGACCCTTCTCCCAGTCTCCTAAAGTGGAAGGGGGTGATGAAGGGTGTTTGACCTCTGAGGGCTATCAGGATTGGGATCCAAGCAAGGAGACCTGGCTTTCCTCCTGGCCAGCCAGCTCCCAGTGGGAAATGCCACCCCATCCCCTGCTTGGCCAGGAAGCAGTCTTCATTCCTGCCTCACTGTCCGCACCCCCCTCACAGCAGACTCTCACAAGCCATCCAGAGCCTCCACTCTGAGTTGTTTTTTTCCAGGTCAGGGAGGTTGGTATTCCCTTTCCATGAAAGATGGGGAAGTAATAATACTGAACAATCTCAGTTGTTCAGGAATGCTGGGATTACTACATTTCCCATTCAGCAGTGGCACTACTGGGCAAGCCCTGGCTCTCAGCCCAGGGAAGGCTAAGGAAAAACACTACCACATGCAGAGGAAAAGGAGATGGTCCAGAATGGAGTGGGGGGAAGCTGAGTAGCATCAGTGGTATGGGGAGAACAAGAATAAGCCCCTCATAATAAAAATGGAGGAATAAAAATAGGAAAGGAGGGAGGAATACCTGGCCCCATCTTTCTCTTTCCCCCATGCCCCAGAAAGAAAGCACCATCACCTGACCTGCCCAGACTAGCTTCACTTTTCCACATTAACCAGGAATTAGGCTGTTACTGTTCTTGGCCCCATAGATACTAAAGAGTTAGCCATGCTCATTGGAGTAGCTTTGGTTGGATGTTTGCATGAGAGAGGCCTAGGCTAATCAGGCTGTCCTCTGTTTGCAGTGGCACTGATGAGCTCTTGGGAGTGATGGATAAGGTCACGATAATCAACTCAACCCTTGGAAAAGCACTTGGAGGAGCAGCAGGTGAAGCTTCTAGCTAGTGGTATCTTGTTTTGGTGGTTGGGAAAAATACAGAACATTTTTTAATTTTTTTTCTTAATAACTTATGACTTGATTTTCTACCCCCTCCCCACTATCTTGCCTGATAGACAGTTTCTCAGAGGTCTCTAGTGTAGTACCATCAGTTACCTTTTGGACTGGAGCTGCTAGAATCTCCCAGTCAGCTTGGCTATGCTGGTTGCAGGATTCTGCAAGGTACAGCCCAGAAAACTCCATAACCCTTTCAAACTTTGTCCACTGTGGCCTTGAAACACCTCCTGTCTTAGTTGTCTAAAACTCCAAAACAATGCAGGGGATTGTGTTATGAAATACGAGGCAGGCCACAATACATGGTGGGTGACAAGCTTTACAAGCCTGCCCTCAAATAATAGTTTCTTCTCTTTGCAGGTGGCTACACAACTGGCCCCAAGGTGCTTGTTGACCTTCTTCGCCAGTGTTCTCGGCCGTACCTCTTCTCCAATAGTTTGCCTCCTGCTGTGGTTGGCTGTGCCTCCAAGGCTCTGGATCTGCTCATGGAGAGCAATGCCATTGCACAGTCTATGGCTGCCAAGACTGCACGGTAAAATGAAGAGATTAATAAAAAGATTTAGATCCTGTGTTCAAATCAAGAAATTCCACTGAGGTGGCTAATAAGCTACTATATATTTATGTTTTCATTCATACACACGCTTACTCATACTTGCTTACATATGTTACCTACACACACACACACACACGCACGCACTGTACATTATTCTGTTCAGATTAAGAAAACTAGGGAAAAAATGCCCATCTAGTGAAAAAAGTGAAGCATGCAACAAATGTTGCAGCATGGAGTCCTCCTGCTCAGGGTTGCAGCCAGCCTTGGCCACCTCCGGAGTACTTCATTCTACTGCCACCTAGTTTGCTTTACTTTATTCACTCTCTTCCTCTCAGTTTATACAGTACCTGTATTCTGTGGCCATAGTGTGTTCATTTCTCATAGGATGGTCTGGTTTGGTTTTATGTGTGTTTAGAGAGATTTTTTTTCCTCAGTCTTCCCCTGCTCAGGCTGACCTGAGGAGAGGGATTATTCTAAGGATAAAGTAGGAGGGAGACAGCCAGCTACACTACCATCAGCTAGATATAATTTTAAAAAATATAATAAATGAAGGCTTTTCTTTTCCTTGCAGGTTTCGAAGCAAGATGGCAGCGGCTGGATTCACCATTTCAGGCAATAATCATCCCATTTGTCCTGTGATGTTGGGTGATGCCCGGCTTGCTTCAGTGATGGCTGATGACATGCTGAAGAGAGGTACCCATTTTGGGACAGGGAGCTTTGCATAGCTTGTGATGTCTTTATTAACAAATATGGGACCAATTGACTTTAGGGTATATTAAGTAGCTGTTACCCATTTTATAGTGTGCATGAACAACACTCACTGGTGCTGCATGCCAGAGTAATTAGTATTCTTAACACTTCTTTTAACAAATATTTCAATGTAGAACCTACCATTTGTTTAAAAGTTGGCACCTCTGTCATCCAATTCCTAATCTCTGTTTTATCTCAGTTAAGGAGTTTCATAAGGGAATATGGGTAATTAATTTGAACCTGCAGACCTTTGTTTGTCCTGTCTCCATTTTGACCACTTTTTTGTTATTATTTATTTGACTTCTACCTTGCCTGTTTCCCAGTATCAAATACCAGAAGTATTTGATGGTGATAAAATGAAATACATTAAAAACATACAACAGATTAATTCATATATAAAAGATTAAAAAGCAATTAAAACACATAAAAGAGCACTTACCCAGTTGGTTAAGAGTGTCTTCTACCAGAAGCCAGTATAATTGCCAATACCTGCCTGACTGTAAAGATCTTTGCTGGCCAGTGAAAGATCATCAAAAGCAGCTTAGTATTCTTTAGCAAGGAGTTCCACAGGAAACCAGGAGAGCACATCTTTAGTCTAGAACTTGGAAAACGCAAATAACTCTGGCCACATGTACTCAGAGCTTGACCTTTGTTTTGGATTACAGTTCCCATAATTCCCCACCCAGCATTGCCTTTGAACGATGTTCTTAGTGCAGGGCTATATTTTCCCTCAAATGTATAAATGTAAATTTGAATTTCCTTGACAGAGTAGAGAGACAATTCAAATCTGAGGCACAGCAGCGAATGGCACCCTCACTCACACAAGTCACAGTATGTAGACCCAAAGCCAGCATATTATTTTGGTACATAAGGCAGAGAGTCTCACAACTGCCTTCTCTTATTCTTGGAAGTTAAAAAATGCTGCGCTTTCGTTTTACCCTAAATCTGCTGCCATCGTATTCTGCCTTATGACAGAGCCAGCGCTAATCAAGTGATAGCCCTCAAAGATACCTTTCTGTTTTGATTTTAATCACACCTGTAAAGAGTTAGGAAATAATTCCCTTTTTTGGAGTACAACTCCCAGAGTTCCCCTGGAAAATTCTGGGAGTTGTAGTGAAAAAACAAAAATCCAAGCTCTGCCCCTGAAGTTCAAGGGCACAAGTTCCTCTGCCCTAGAGCAAATCAAGGGTTGCATTCCTCTAACAGAAGGTTCCCTGGCTGCTCTCTAAGGGGCAGTATTGTCTTCAGAAAACCAGTTAGGAAGATGCCATTTGATGTCTGATTCCAAAGCTGGTCTCAAATCCTCTGCTGTCTGACATAATCTAAGAGGTGTGCCTCTGTGATACTGCAAGAAAGCCTAGGATGCACTTCTAAGATTAGATTACACATAGTGATTCCACTATAAGAGATATACCTTTTTATCTTCTTCTAAATATATAGCTGAAAATGCTACTACCTTATTCAGAGTGATAATGGCCTAATCCATGTCCCTGGCAGTTGTATCTCTTCTCCAACTCCCCCTTTGAACTATATTTTAAGACTGAGGGCAAGGAACTGTTTTTCTTGTCCCTTTAATTAAGTGCCATGTACAGTAAGGGTGCTATATAAATAGATGATGATGATGATAAACTTCTGCATATAGCCCCTTCTGTATGGTTTTCCCACCCATGGGCCTGATCAATAATTTATAGAGGTTATACCATACCTCCTGTTTTAGTTTCATACTTTCTACAGCACACTGTCTTTTCTTCTGTCCTTATGAGCTGTGAAGTCCTCTCTCTGATTAGTGCTGCCATTTTCTGTCTACTTAATCCTTTTCATCAAGGCACCAAATTTCATTCACGTTCTTTGTTTTTAATCATTTTCCTACTCTATATCTCGTATTCTTCAAAGCTCCTTGGCTCAGATGCTTGCCTGAAATCCTGGAGAGCCCCCTACTGGTGTAGACAGTTCTGACTATGGTGACTGGGAGTCTCTGGGAATTTTGGTCCCCTAAAATGACATCTCTAAACTTTAGTTCTGAGCTAGATTGCTCAATGAGTTGACATGGTGAAAACCCACTACTTCTGTTGTGCATCACACGTTATTTTCCCAATCATTAGGCTGCTTTAAGGTTTAACTCCTAACCAAAACTGAGAGTTTTCCCTTCACCCACAGAAGGACTATCAGGCAAACCATTTTAATTGTGTTTGCTGCTGAACATTCTATGCCAGAAAATGAGATTAGCCAAGTGATGCTGGAAGTTTTACCACATGGTATAGATCAGTAGTGGAAATCATATGGCTGTCTAGATGTTGTTGAACTGCCACTCCAAGCATCTCTGGCCAACTCAGCTGATGGGAAGGAATTCTGGGATCTGCAGTCCAAAAACATGTGGAGGATCACATGATTCCTACTGCCTGATGTAGAGATTACTGTCATTCTTGTGTATATACCACCAAGCTAACCTGATCTAAACAAGTTAGTCTAATTTTGGAAGCTGGTCAAAGTCAAGCCCAGTTAGTACTTGGATGGGAGACCATTGTACAGTTAGCCCTCCACATTTGCAGGTTTCACTTTTTGCAGATTTGATTGTTCACGGATTATTTGCTGTCAGCTCTGCTGCTGCTCTATGCCATTTTTAATAGAGACTGCAAGCCTTGTGAGACTGAGAAACTGTGAACGAGGCTTGTAAGTCCCTATTAAAAATGGTGCAGTAGAGGTGGCAGTAAGCCCCATTAGCCACTCACTTCTGCCTTATGAAGGAACCCTGAAGCCTCAAAGGAATCCACAGTGGGTTGAATATGGTGATCATATTTTTTTGGTGTGTTAAATATGGTTTGGGAGGGCCTAGTGTTATTCACAGTTTTTTCACTTTCACGGGGCTTCTTGTGCTCCTAACCCTCGGGGTTAGGGAGGGAGGACTGTATTGGAAATTTCCAGGTAGGACTAGGAAAGAATCTAGGAGAGCCACTGTCAACCAGAGTTGATAGTAGTGGGTAGATAAGTCTGTAATTCAGTGTAAAGCAATTTTTCCTTGTGTGGTCTGGGTGACTGCCTCTACTGGACTTATGCATCCTTCTTTCTGTTAACTGCCTTTATCAATTGCCAAAACTTATGAAATAAAATGGTGACAATAGGATAGACAGGTATAAATACACATAATATAAAATCGGAAGAAACCAGTCTAGTATAATGATTGGAGTGCTGATCTGGAACTCTAAAGATCCAAGCTCTAATCCCCACTGAGCTGTGAAACACACTGAATGACTTGTGAGGATAAAGTGTGGAGGAGAGCCATGTATGCCACCATGTGCTTATCAGAAAAAGGACAGAAGTGTAACAAATCAATAAGCCCTCTTGTTTCTCCCCAACAGGCATCTATGTCATTGGATTCAGCTACCCTGTGGTGCCAAAGGGAAAAGCTCGTATCCGGGTGCAGATCTCAGCTGTTCATAGTGAAGAGGATATTGACCGCTGTGTGGAGGCCTTTACTGAAGTGGGCCGCAAACATGGAGCTTTGCTTTGAATGGCTGGCAAATGATAGCAGTGCCCCAGGCAGAGCTTGGAGTCACTCTTCTGGTGTACAGCACCAAGAATCCCCCATTCAAATGGACTTGTGCTCCCATAGACAGTGGCCCTGCTGGCTGGCTGTTGTGGTCCAGAAAAGTGACTTTTCCAAAGTCTGACCAATAGGATGACTTTCTGAACCAGAATCTGCAGTGGGCCATATGACTCTTTGGAGAACAGAAGGTCACTTTGAACAAAGGTTTGATGTTCTAATGGATTGTAGGCTCTTTCCACATTCACTTTTGGTCAAAACAGTCATGTTCAACCTGATGTGATAATGGGTGGGTTACTTTTTTGTACTATTAACTATTAACTCCCAGAAGTCTCCAGCCAGAATGACTATGGGATTTGAGGATTTGTGGTCCAAAAATGTAACGTTCCCTAGCTCTGGACAAAAAGATGTGTACACACTATGGATCATAATAATCCACATTCAGAGGAGGGAATCACATGGTCTTCCAGATGCTATTGGACTGCAGCTCCCAGCATTGCTCACCATTTGTTTTGTTCCCTAGAGTTGCTGGGAGTTGTAGTTCAACAAGATCTGGAGGGCTGCATGATTCTCAGCCCTTTTCTTATTGTTTTCAGCAGTCTTTCATCTCTGGCTCCAGTCTAATACATACTGGTGCATTCTATCTCCAATCACAATAGCCACAGTGCCTGGAGGATGGCAGAGTAATAAAGGTGATGTTGACCTCAGTCTCTTGGAAACTCTTTGCTGCTGAAATAGATGGGGTGACAGGCAGGGATGGTGACCCTGGTTGTGTTTCAACAAAAATGTGAGCCATTGATGGAGAACTACATGTTGTTGGACTTCAATTTCCATCATCCCCAGACATGAAGTGGTTCAAATCTTTTGGATGGCTAAAGATTCTTTAAACCTATTACAAAGCATTGAGGATAATATCTGTTCAGATTTCCACATCTAGTTTATATATTGTTATTTCTGTTTTTTTCCTTTTTCACCTCTGCTGGGGCCAGATGTAGCAAAATCTGGGAAAGTTACTTTCTGGGACTGCAGTTCCCCAAATCTCCTGTCAGTTTGGCCATACGGGCTGGGGGTTTTGGGAGCTGTAACTTGAAATATATTTTTTCCAACCCCTGTAATATTGAAAAATGAAAAGAGATGGCTACCATGCTACTTCTGTAAAGATAACTCAGAGCTGAGGCTAATTTTGTGTCTTTTCATCAGCAGAAGTATGTGAGACTTCTCACCTCTGTGATCATACACATAGTTATTTGGGTATCTAGACCTGCTGAATATAATGGGTCTGAATATGCAATTAATCATTCCGTGAGAGTCAGCTGGTATTGTTACCTTCTTTCTTTCCCAGAATTCTCACCTCTTACCTTCTCAGTGGCTACACATGATTTATTCTGTTGTGGTAACACTGACTTCTAAGTGTTCATATTATATAAGTGATGGGCTTGGTGCTAAAACCGGAAACGTCAATATCTGGTGAATCCTAGCTTTCTTTTAAAAACAAATATTTCACGTGTAAGGTCTCTGTGGAGAGAGTTAACACTGGAGACTCTGCTTCCTTTTTTATCTCACAGGGCAGATTGTGGCTGAACAAGATCCCAGGTAGCTGGGAGTGTAAGTTTTAGGGCTTCTTTCTTTTTGTTTTTTTAATTAATTTTATTGTGATTACATCATATAAAACAACATTTCTCATTGTACATTTTACCAAACTATTACCACTATCTTCCACTCCTCTCTGGATTTCAGTGGTGTTATTTCATTGACATATCAACATTATGCACTGCATTGCATTTGTTAACATACAAGATAGATCCTGCTCTTCAACCTTACTTTACATGTTCCATGATATTCCACTGATTTTTACTTCTATCTACTCATGCTACCATGAATTAAGAATTACTACCTGTCAACACCCTACCCACTTCCAGAACAATTTGCCATTAATGTCATCATCTGATTTTCCTTTTAATCTCTGAGAGACTATATCTGCGTTCTGATTTTCAATAAAAGTTGCCCACCATTACTCTATTGTAGGTATCTGCTCAGTTTTCCATAGCCTTGCATATTCAATACAGGCTGTCGTAATCATATACAGCATTATTCGCCAATATTTCTTTGCAACAGTTCCATCTAACACATGTGTCATATTTAATAAGTACAGTTCAGGTTTCTTATCAATTTGAACCCTCAATATTTTACATATCATATTATGTATATCATTCCAATATTTTTTAGCCTTAGGACATGACCACTACATATGAAATAGTGTTCCAACATTCTCCTGACACTTCCAACACTGATCTGTTCCCGTATTATATATCTTCTTTAATTTTTCTGGTGTCATGTACCATCTATGAAAAAGCTTATAATAGTTCTCTTTTAGGTTCTGAGCTGCAGTAAATTTTTGTGTCCATTGCCAGCTCTGTTCCCAGTGCTCTAATTGAAGTGGATGTCCGAGATTTTGAGCCCACAATATCGTTGCTGATTTGACTATCTCATCTTCTCTTTCTTGATTTAAAATCTCCTGGTATACATGTGATAGTAAATGAGGCGGGTTTTCCCGCAGTAACTTCAGCATTCTTCCTTGCTCTTTTTGTTCAATTCCATAAGTTTTCACATCGATCTGGAATTTTAGGGCTTCTTTCTCATCAGTCCTTGCCCCCTCTCTGCCACATACTACTAAAGTGTCACCATGTTCATGAGAAATAAGCAGAAAGTCTAGGTGCACACATTGTAAAAAGGTTAACTTTTCTCTGCACAATACTTTTGGTGCCAGCTTTAAAAAATGTGAGGGGAGGGATTGTGAGTGAGAGATTGTGTAGCAAGGAGCAGGAAAGTCTGGGCCTCCAGGTGTTTTCACACTGCAGCTCCTGTCAGTCCTGATGAGCTTAGCTAGTGGTGCAGGATTTGCAGTCCAACAGTGTTTGCACTGCACCAACATCTCTTGAACCACAGGTTGCCTCTCTCTGCACTATAAAACCACTCTGGGGATGAGTAGAGTAGGATGAACTTTAATGGTGTGCAAAGTCCAAAGATTAAAATCCAAGCATTGGGCTTTTCTAGTTATGGACCATAAAGCAGTTTAAATTCTTTCATCGACGCAGTGGTAGAATGACTCTTCAAAACACAGGCCTTTAACCGCTTTGTCAGAAAACTGGCCGTTTCCTTTCAAGTGGAGAGTTGGGTCATGTGAAAGCAATAGGATGTGACACTTAACTTTGTGCTGTTGTGGTTCTTATCACAAACTCCATGTGCTGGCATGGCAGGTATCTTCCTAACTATAGAAGCCCAGTACATCTTGACCACGTTCTGCCAGATTGCTCCTGCAGAACTCAAGCAAAGGCAGTGAGGGACGAAATGATGACATTATCCCTCTCATGCCATATCCTAACTGTTAGCTCCACTCCTTCGCCACAAAAGCCATAATCTTAATGAAACCACTGCTTCAGCTGGATCACTAGAGGGCATGTTTGTAACAATCCACTTGTGTTGGTCTTGCATAACAGAAGTATATGCAGAAGGGGCATTCTCTCAGTAGGTATATTTCATCAAGTGTTCATGTATTCAATACTGTTGAAACATACCACGGAATGCTAGAAGTACTGCTATTAGTCATCTAGTTCTTTATATTCTAGATGATGGTTTGGCAGTATAATCAGACATGGAAGGGGGGAGGGACAGAATTTTTACTACTTTTAACCCTGTATGACGGAGCTTGGGAATTTTAGGGCTGTCCAGATGTTTTGGCCTACAGTTCTCACAGTGCCTTACCATTGATTATGCTTGGAACTGATGGGATTTGTAGGCCAAATGCTTTATGAGAAATTACTTTCTGGGTTTCATGCATGCTGCAGTGAGGGGCCGAATTGAATTTGGCTTAGCTTCGTTTGTTCGTATGTTCTCCGGTATCTAATACCAGGAAGTGTTATGCCTTTTTGTTGTGTGCACAGCCACACCCCTCATGGAAAAAATTCCATTACAAACAAACAAACAAAGATTGTAAAATAAGTTGGATAAAATTCTACAGAATCAAGAAGAATGTGAAATGGTGAGGTTTCAAATACACAACTTTTAAAGAAGCATTTAAAACTTTTTTTAAATGCAGTATTTACTCCTTACTGTGCTTAGCCACTGAGTGATAACACAAAAGTGTTTTGCTGCCCTGGCCAAAATAATAGTGTCCTTCCCTACACACACACACCTCTACACACATCTCTAGTCTCTGGATGGATTATGGGCTCCAGAAGGTCTATTCATTATAGCCAATGCTCAGGCATGATGAGATTGCAATTCAGCAACATCTGGCTGGCCACACTTTCCCCACCCTTGCTGAACAAGTTCTGCATGCAGAGCAGTGGAACTGTGGGAAACCAAATCTATTTCTTCCTCAGTGGTTTACCCAGGCATCTTACACTGCTGCTGTTCCACAAGTGAATAGAGTGAGGCAAAAGGTTGTAGCAGGAGAACACATGGAAGGGATGGCACCAGGCCCTGTATTACTAGGATCTAGTGTAGGGTTTTCTCCTAATTAGCTTGGTTTTTCTTGCGTTCATGTACTCCTAGGAGAAAACTTTACTTCTTATTGAATTGAGTCAGGTCGGCACTGAACTGAGAGGGCAACAGAGCTTATGAATGTTACCTTTTAGGAGTCTAATGGCCAATGGTCATGTTGATAGGGATTCTAAGATATGTAGTTAAAAAGGTAGCTTTTATTTTTTTTTATAAAGGTTAAAAGTTACAAGCTCAATACAAATGGTGAACTATAAAAACAACAAAAATATACCACTACAATTGGAAGCAGTATGTATATCATCTGCTGAAGGGTGTAGGAAATAGAGACAGGAAAAGATGAATTTTAATCAAATGCATCTTTCCAAATTTGACCATGAGAATTGGCTCTGGTGAAGAAGAAGCAAGTGATAGAGAGGATTGCCTTAATCCTCATCATTGTGGCTAAGATCAAGTAAACCTCCATCTTATGGATAACAAGTGCCAGTTTTGGGGGACCCTTGATGGAGACACTCCCAATGTCCCTCCCTCCTCAAGTGGACCATTTCCCCTTGTTGTTGCCACTACCTGCCCCCTTCTCTTTCTCTATCTCTGAGCATAGTGTGAAGCACTTCCTAGAAAAGGGGACAAAACAGCTTTTCCCAATTAAGCCATGCTAGCTTGGAAGCATAGAAGCTTAGTTCAACCCATTTAAAGGACACTATGTTGAGAGAAAAGGGGATGACTTTTTGCTTGCTTAAGAGGACAAGGAGGGAGGAGAGCAAGTAGGGTGTCCACTTACACGTCACCAAATAAGAAGAAATGCGTGGCCCCCAGAAGGAGAGTTTAAATTACCAAAGAATTAAACCTGTTAAAAACTTATACAGTTAAAAAGAAGGCAGGAAAGAGAAAATCCAGGACATTTTGTGAGGCCCATTCCCCTAAGCAATCAGTCCTCAAAGGGCTGCAGAAACAAAAAGATCTTCATCTGCTTGTGGAAAGCTAGCAAAGAGGATGTTAGTCTAGCCCTATAGAAAGGGAGTTTCAGAGCTTGGGAGCAGCCACTAACAAAGCCCTCTCCCGTGTTCCTACCAGACTTTCCTGTGAGAGTGGTGGGGGAGAGAAAAGGCCCACTCCCAGATCATTTCAAAACACAGGCTTGTCAGGGAGACCATGGACCTTCAAATAACCCTCTATACCTTGGGGTATGTGGCAGAGGTTGCAACATCTGTGTGCAGGGAGTATTTCCTGCCAGTATTGCCTCCATAATTTGAAATTGTATACATGATTATGAATGTTTTCAGCAGTACTAATCATCTTGAACACAAAGCATCTGCACCTTCCCACCTTGTTTCATAGGTAAATCACATCTTTTTTGGCTACCGCTACACAGCCATGTTTCAGCAGGACACATTGGGAGAATGTAATAACCAATGGAGGGCCACCTGTGGACCTCTGTAACATATGGTCACTGACAGCAGACCCTGTAATCTCCTGGCACTGACGGAGATCCCCAAGAAGTATCCAGTTAGGGTACTGGGTACACTTGTTATGCTACCTCTTGGTGTACTGATATGCCTTTATGCTTTTGTTCTTAAATTATGGTAGTCCACTAAGGAAGCATGGAGGACCAGGAAGAATGGTAGGAAATTGGAGGAAGAAAGAGAATCTTGAAGAAGTTGGAATCTTCTCACAAAGCAAGATGTAAATGTGTTGAATAGGTCCATATTGTCTATACTGGAATGATTTGGGAGATGACCTGTTGTCTTATGAGACCAACATCAATGCTTGGAAAAGTTATTTCTTGGGACTTAAAATTCTCAGGATCACACAGCTGGCATGGTCAAAATTGATTCTTGGTTCCCATATTCTTACATGAATAACATCACTAAGACATTCCGCAGTACACTACAAAACTTGCAAAGCACCTAGCTGAGAGTTAGACCCAATCAAGTTTGCCATCTCATTTTTAACTCTCCAACTCAGAGCTGTGACTAAATGCTGCCCTTTGGCCAGAGGATATCTAGCCAGCTTTTCTCTTTCCTCCCCTGACCTTTCTTATGGGCCAATTTGGCATCCTTTGTGGGCTGCTCTAGATCAACACATTCTAGTCAGCACAGCACAGTCTCTATAAGCTGTCAGTGTAGCTCTGTTCACTGTTCTAAGCATGTTAACCTCTATGTGCCTTTAGGTAAAGTTCAGAGATGTCCTTCCCATTTCTCTTGTGATGACTTTGTTAGGTTAAGTTCCTAGCCCACAGATCCTCTCACGCACATGCTCTACACAATTGACTGGATAAGAGGATATCTACTCACTCCCACTTGAAGCAAGTGGTTAGTTTAAGATTATGTGTGTGCGTACGCAGACTAGCAAAAGCAGAGTATTTTTTTTTTAACAAGAGGAGTCTATTTCAAGCATTTGAAAAACACTGTTTTGTCAAATTTTATTTTGCTCTAGGACCCTGTTTTTCAAGTAGACAATGCTGCTGCTGTTTTTTGCCAGTTCCTCATTCAAATGAAATACTGTTCCTCCTGACACCAGCAAACACCCTTTAAGAATTCAACCAATGTTTCACATTAATGAGGCCTAAATACCCTAAAAGCACCAGATCCTGTCTGATCTTGGAAGCTAAACAGGCTCATCCCTAGTTAGTACTTGGATGAGAGACCACCAATGAATACCAGGCGTTGTAAGCTATATTTCAGAGGAAGGAACTGGCAAAACCGTTTCTGAGTATTCCTTGCCTGCGAAAACCCTATGAAATTCATGGGAATGCCTTAAGTCAACAGGCAACTTGAAGGCACATTCACATGAACAGATGGTGGTTTCAAATGCTCAAGCTGGCTTCATACAGACCAGATGGCCCTGTTCCCCCCATATACTTCCTCCCTACTTTTTAACTTCCAAATAATTTGGCCTACATCCTATTATTGGTCCCAACCAGAATTAATGAGAATTACGTGGGTGTTGACTCACCACTGAACAATTGATTCAACGGACCTTTTCAATGAACGGCCTTTCCCTCTTTCTTCTTTGCCCCTTCCCCACTTCCCTTTGGCAGCTACATTATGCACCAGACTATAGTTTTGGAGAAGAAGATGATGAATGCTGGGGAATGAACAGGGGACTTGCAATATTTAAAATTCAGCAGCGGGGAAAAAAGATAAATAATGCAGTTTGATCACAATGTCCATATTTATGCAGAGATCACGGCTAGCTTTACTGAGTTTTGAGTTTCTTAGCTGATTCCTGGGCATCCATACTGTACAGCAGGTTGCTGGTTGAGAGACTCATGATGTAACAAGCAGCAGTTAGCTCTCTTGCCATAAAGCCCAAAGCACTGCCAAAGCGATGCATTCTCTAGCCTGTGTATAATACAAATATATGTGCATGCACGCCCAAGCACCTGGTTTGGCCAATCCCTTATAATCCTCCACCTTTGGAGTTCCAGAATGTTTGTTGGAGCATGTCTTGTTCTCTGCTCTTTCCATTCAATCACTCTCAGCTCTCATCACAACAACATGGGATTGGTGTTTTCTTAATTACTATATTCCAGTCTCATTCTGCTCACCAGTGGATTCTGACAGACAGGGCTGGACTATAGGCTGTCAGTGAAGCTACTTTCAACTTTAATTTGCCCCTTTGTAACATGGAAAAAATTATCATTTTGGAGTGTGAGGACAAATTAGATCAAAGTAGCAATGGCCTAATTTGTACTTCAAGAGAGCTACTGCAATAATTATGGAACCAGCACATTCTTCTACTCTCCCTCCACTGTCCCACTGTGCCTTTATTTAAAATTTCCTTTTCACTCCTGAGACTCTTGACCAGTTGTGTAGTCGTTTTGCACATTCTTACTTGACCTGGTTTCAGCTCTATTATAGAGACAGAATGAAAACAAGCCCTAGTGCATCTATTGTCTACACAGTGCTGGTGGCATATCTCAACATACGATATGTATCAAACGGACAAATTTACCATGTTATTAAATAAGCAAACCTTAAAACAAATGAAGGGAGATTAGGAAGAAGTTGCACAGTTATGGGAAACAAAATGAGGAAATATAACAAGAATTGGTTTAGAGGATTAAGAGGACAAAAAACTATGAAGAATAAGTTGTATTGAAAAAATAAAGAATACAAGTATAACCAATAGAGACTTATAATATAGATATATAGGTATTTATATAAATATATAGGCATTTATATAGATATACATTTGGATATATGTAATATTAGTTTTGACATTGTAATAATAGTATGAATGGAAGAGAAGTTGATATGGAATTAATGTGTAATGGAAGTAAAATAATACGGGATTTTAAAAAACATCATAACCTATGCCAAACAACTGTATTAAATCCAGGATTCCACCTGGGAACTGGAATTTGTGAGGGGTGCTGAGACCTGACTCTTTTAGTCTTCCCCAATCTGGTGCCCCATATCCTGATATGTTTGGAGTACAACCACCATAATCCCGGCCAGTATAGTCTAACACGTCTGTGGGGCACCAGGTTGAGGAAGGTGCTGATAAAAGTTTGTTGAGCACCCATCTTCCGAGAACTACTATTCCCAGTGCAGTTCCTAGGATTCCTTGGGAAGAGGAAACAACTATTAAACTACAGTAAGTATATAATGTGGCTATGCAGCTCCAGAGAAGTAGAGAAAGCTCTCTCTATTTTGAGAAGACCACGCTTTATTATGATGGAACAGAGGTGTGGATATCTTCTTCTATTACATTTCCCTGCATATATCCCAAAGGCCAGAGCTATGAGATGAAAGTCCAATGATGCAGCAACATCACTGCAGATAAGCATTTCTAGGTGTGATTACTGCCAGGATAAGTAATTGCCTAGGGATCATCTTGAGTTCTATTGAAGAAAAGTATCATCATCGTCATCATCATCACCATCATCTACTATGATAACAATAACTATTATTTATCTACTTAGCTGGAAATTGGGTATTTTCAGGTATATGTTTCAGATAGATGTCCTCAGCTTTCCTGGAGGCTGTAGAATTTATTTCTTGACATCACAGTCCTATATGTGGCTAATCAGAAATAAGGCTAACTGGGTACAATGCAATGAACTCCCAGGTAAGTCTACTTAATCACAGCCCAAGAATTATGTCTGTTTAGAAAAATTATTTGTTTGGACTCCAGTTCCCTGAATCTGCCAACCAGTATGGCTAATGGAGGATTCAGAGAATAGTAGCTCTTTTGAGCTTTGAGCCTTCTCCAAATGGTCTAATGCCCTTCAGATGTATTGGAATACAATTCCCAGCCATAGGGCCTGTAGACCAATGCATCTGGAAGGCACCAGGATGGGAAATGCTTGTTTACCAAGGCAACTGTTTCTTTACATTATCAGCGGGAATCAAGCAGCCATCCATATATTTTACTGAAAGTCCCAGCCATCTTAGCATTACTAATGGTGTGGAATGATGGAGTTACAGTCCAATATCTTGAGAACTTAATAGTTCCATCTTTGGCTTAAATGCACTTTAAGAACTCACATATAGAAAAGCAAACCAAGGAGCAGCCTTTCAATATCAAAAGACCTAACAAACTAAGAAGCAGTCTTTTAATATCACAAGAACAGAAGAGTCATCGCTCCATCTTTGTAGCTGCCTTACTATGTTTAGCATTGGAAGCGCCACCACTTTAGGGCACAAGTACTGAAATCCTCCTGTACAAGTCCCACTGGAAATGGGAGATGCACAACAGAACTGTTGTGTTCCTGTGCATTCCCAATCATTTCAGTGGAGCCTATATAGGAGACATCCTGTTGAATTGTTCCCCACATCACCACATCTAAGGCAAAGATGAGGAAGTCCTAGGCCTCCAGTCAAACCTTCCAGCATGACGAGAGATTGAGAGAGTTGAGCCCTGAAACATCTGGAGAACTAAAGGATTCCCAGCCCTTATCCACAGCTTACCAGAGGGTATAGGCTTCACACAAGGCTACAGTCCTACCACTTAGCAACATGGCAATTGCTCTGAGTCTAGAGGAAAAACTGATTAGGCTAATTATCCCAAACATTTATTAAACACATTTATTTCTTCACAGAAGCATCAGGTTCCCACTTCAGTGACAACAATGATTTGTTGAGTTTTGGATCACAGAACATCAGTGTACCCAAATGTGTACCATTTTTGCAGTCAGCTTATCAAAATGCTTGTCAATCCAAGAAAGATGTTGGTCTCCTCTGTTTTAGTCCCTCAGGGTTTTTTTCCTGAAATATGGCCATAATTCCCAATGGGCAATTCTCTCTTGTTATGTGAATGTCCCTCCAAGGTACTGTTTTTCATACCTTGTCAGCATAGCACTGCCTTTCATCTTTTGCTCTCTGCTTCAGATAATGTTGAAATTCTTCCTTTGTCTTGAGCACCAGGTTTGAACTGACCAGCAAGGTGACAGCAAAATCCTTAAGAAGCTCAGAACTGGCCATGCAGAATCCTGATACCATCTTGTGATCAGCAGGAACACTTGCATGCTGCCACCACAGGGTAAGGGATTTGTCTCCAGGTACATTGCTGTAGGGACTTCCGAAGACTAAGAGTTTGGTCCCTGCTAACCCAACAATGCCATGCTAGGAGTTTGATGTAGGTGACCTGGGCAGGCTGGCAAGTCATGCCAGGAGGCCAAGAGCACCTGGCATTATTAAGGTCACAGTCTGTGTGACGTACCCAGCGGGGCCAGAAAATGGATCCCATGTCCACCCAGGAAGAGGTCAGATGGCAGGTAGCACTGTCCACTAGCCACTGCTGGAGGTGGTCAATGAAAGATTGGCTCAGGTTGAGAGGGGTGCTTCCTTTGGAAGATAAAAGTCCAGAAAGGTCTAATCCCTTTGCTTCTTGCAGGAGTTTCTTCCGAAATCGAGCTGTATGTTCAGCCAGGTCCAGGCTCAGGATGCCCAACTCATTTAGGCTGGTGTTGCGACCTCGTGGATCTTCAAGAGACATCCAGAAGGGATCGTAGGAAGATCCTAATATTTTCATCAGCCGGGTGGTACGCAGGCGCTTAGGTTTGGGTAGGTAATGATGATAGTCACCAGGGGAGAGAGAGAGGCTGTAGGGCTTTGCTTGGGCGCCCAGCTTACTCCGGATGAGATACATGTCAGGATTGGATTGAGCCATCTTGCTGATCTGATCATGAAGTGGAGGAGACCCACTTGGAGAGAACTTCCCTCCTTGAGAGAAGGGAATTTTTTCAGCATAGTGAGATCTCTGGCACCAGCTCTCCTTCATCGTGAATGCCAACAGCATGATAACTAAGAATGCTCTGACATCCATGACTGCCACTGTTCCCTCAAGATGTATGTCTCTCTTAACTGTAGCAAGCTTGACCCTGTGGGCTGCTTCTCTCCACCCCTTTTTGTTATCTTCAGATCCCTTTGGCCGAGAGTGTATTAGCTTCCCTTTCCCCTAGTTACATGCTTTGATATCAGACAAAACTGCCATTGTCAATGACATAAAGAAACAGAAAGGGGGAAATCACCCACTTTATTAACCAAGTGGGCATGAGGGGTGCCATATGAATTTATTTATTCATTTCATTTCACTTCATTTCATTTCATTTCAATTTTGCCTTCCCTTTGCGTTTTACTTCAGTTCAAGATGATTCTCTTCTTTCTTTACAACAACGATGTAAGGTATGTCAGGTTCAGCTGGAGAAAAAGCAGTTCAAGGATCATCCAGTGATCTCATGGCTCAGCAGGGACTTGAACCTACATCTCCTAGGTCTCAGTTCAACACTCTAGTCACTATACCCACACTGGTTTTCTGCACTTTTAATGGTGTGCTATTGTCCATAATGGGTGCATCAAATCTTGATTGGTTTGGTGATAGCATATACCATGTTGAAGAAACTTGCCAGAGATGTGCTATTGGAAGACAATGTCTGATTCTGGGCCTTCAGTTGACACCATCCATGATACAGTGACAGCATAGTCTGATGTGGGAATTCAAACAGATTACCTATAACAACAGCAGCAGTAACAACAGAAATAACCTTCATGAAAGTGAACTGCCTGCCCACAGTGGATGTTTCCGTACGTACCAGAGGTCTGGCTAATCTGAAAGAGATATAAGAAATGGCAAGCTCTTTACTTAGCAAGGCACAATGACAAGGCCACATACTTCAACGTGCATCGGTTTCCATGGCAGCAAAGCATTTGCGTTCAACTAGAGCCTCTGGCTCCTTTTGTTTCTTCCTGCTGCATAAGGTTTCACTGCGTGTGTGAGACCCATGGAGAGGTATTGTTGTCACACCTGACAACCAAACATTCAAATCTAGGGGAGCAATTGTACGTAATGTACCAGTCCTATCATTAGGTACATCCTGAGGCGGCTATCTCAGGTGGCCGGCCTGGGTGGGCAGTAGCGTCTCCTGGCTGTTTCTCCTAAGCTTCCCAACTGCTCTCACATCTTAGGACAGAGACGCATGTGCCACATGACTGGTCCCACCCTTCTAAGCCAGCTTGCCACCACCGTATTTGGTGAGGATCCCGATTTTATTGCCAGCGTTGAAATAAAGTTCATCAGCCAATGCAGCTGGTTTCTGTAAGAGAATCAAGATGGAATCAAGGGGGAGTAGTATCTTGCCTTATGTTTCAGGCAGTGAAAAAAAGTCTTGAATGAGCCCTGCTAACTGGTTACATGTAAAGGTCAGAGGTTTGAGGTGGCCATGGAGTTTGCAACAGTTGCTTTTTTGGAGAGGGGGACAACTCCCAGAAACACCAGGGCGGCATGGCCAGTAAACATGCTGGAATTCTGCAACTTGGCTTCCAAGAAAACAGATTTCCCAAACTCTGGGAGGTCATTGCGCAGTTGTGATAGATTTATCTTCTGCAATTGTGATACAGTTCAAAAATTTCATTTCAAAAAGAGCTTCTTTTTCCTTCTTTCTTATCCTCTTGTAAGCCCCATACTGACAAAATCAGAACTGATTGTAAGATAGCAACTCCGCATCTGTAGGAGTGAAAAAGCACAGTCGTTCACACAACTATCGTGGAAAATTCTTGGTTCCCCCAGCAGCACAAGATGAGTGCCACTTCACACACTAAACAATATAAACCTGACATTTCCACTGAGAATACAATCAACAAGAGGTTGCAACAGATGTTCCAGTTCCTTGACAAATAATAAAAACAATAATAACTGGAAAGACCCAAGGTTTCCCAATGAAAAAGAAAGACTGGATCTCAAGATGGAGAATAGAGGTACGAATCATTTAGTCTCCAGATGCTTTTAACTGGCAACTTCCATCATTTCTAGCCAGTGTGGCCAACGGTGAGGAATACTAGAAGCTGCAAAGATCACCAGCATCTGGAGGATCACACAATTCTCATCCTTGATGTAAAAAAAATGGGTTTCAATCAGTTAATTATATCATGGCCTCCTTCAAGGACGATCAAAAGAAGAAAAGGACAACTTCACAGTTACAATAACAGTGCATTTATAAAAGATGATGATAAAAGCACGCCCATTATATCTGAACGGATGGTCCTTTTTATACCAATAGATTAACAACACCCATAGTTACCTCTGATGATTGATTTGCACATTTTGTTAAGCAACAAATGATGGATTAGTTGGCGGCAAGAGCAATATAAACATACACAGATTTTTTTCCTCTTTTTATGCTACTCTGAGCAATAAATGCTTCCAAAGGTCCTATTGATTCATCTCAAAATATAGTAACTTAAAAGGACCTTGGAAGTATGTACAAATTAGTTCTAAAGAATGGAAAGAAACTCTTTACTCAAAATTCTTAGAGCCAGGATTCCCAATTTTATCACTTAATCTATTTCTCTTTTCAACAGCATCTTCTTGTTATTTTTTATGGGCTATGGATAACCCCCTGTTACTGACTTACACAGGCCTGAATCCAACTTATGCCTGCATAAGTAATTGCTTTGGTCATTGTGGATATCAAAGTTCTCCACCAATTTTGCACAATTATCAAACTCCCCCAACCCACATTTTAGTTGCTGTAGTTCCCCCATGTCCATTTACTAGCCCATGGAAGGCAGGGAAGTGAGAGAGAAGCAACCAGCTGCGCTCACGGGCACGGTACTGATTAATTCTTTGCCATCCCACTTTTCAGCGGTTTTTAAATTGGCCCCGTTTTTCTCTTCTCTTCCTACTTTCCTCCTTTGTCCTGAGCTTACTTCAATTGCTGCACATTGATTTCAAAGGTGCAAAAATAGTTTGCATTCATTAATGCAGAAGGAGGAAAAGAAGAGGAGGGAGCAGAATCTAGTCCTTCCCAGTAGGATCAGGCAAAAGCAAATTACTGCAACCGTTCCTAGCCTGTGTGTTGTTTTCTCATTAATAACTTTTGCCATCTTGGCCACACTTTGATGTTGCTTAGCTACCTGTGTCCTGGTTTTCATCTGTGAAATGTTGGAGGGTATTCCTCATCATTGTGCATCCAGCTATAGGAATATAGAATCAGAGTTGGTAGAGACCTCAACAGCCATTGAACCCAACCCCCTGCCATGCAGGAACACACACTCAAAGCACCTCCAGCAAATGGCCATCCAGCCTCTGTTTAAAAAATTCTAAACAAGGTGACTCCATGCTCTGAGGCAGCATCTTTCACTGTCAAATGGCTCTGATTGTCAGGAAGTTCTTCTTGATGTTTAGGTGAAATCTCTTTTCTTGCAGTTTGAATCCATTGCTCAATGTCCGAGTCTCTGGAGCAGCAGAAAATACGCTTGCTCCATCTTCAACATGACATCCCTTCAAATATTTAAACATAGTGATCATGTCACCTCTTAACCTTCTCTTCTCCAGGCTAAATATAACCAGCTCCCTAAGCTGTTCCTCATAGGGCATGGTTTCCAGATCCCGTACCATTTTGGTCCCCCTCCTCTGGACACGTTCCAGCTTGTCAGTACCCTTCTTGAATTGTGGTGCCCAGAACTGGACACGGAGATCTATCCAAAACAGAATACAGTGGTATTGTTACTTCCCTTGATCTCAACTCTATAGTCCTATTGATTCAGCCCAAAATTGCATTGGGTAGTTCATCCTCTACTCTCTTCCTGTCTTCTACTCTTTACTGGCCAGTAAATGACAATGTTGTGGCAGGGGGACAGCTGCAGCCAAAAGGTGGCTTTTGGCAGGGAGCTGATAGAAAAGACATGGTGTAATTCCACATGGTAGAACTGTGTGCTACATCTCTTTGATCTGGGATCTTAGTCTGGGCCTGTTGCCCAGGGCATGATTTTTTTTTTCAAAACAAGTCCATGTTCTATAAAATAGCTAACCAGAGAGCCTGATTTCTTAATGTTTCTGAGAGGTTCAGCTATATGCCCATTAAATGACATACTGTAGATGTCTTTCCTATATAAAATTGATTTCAGGGACATCTAATGGACTGTCACAGAATTAGGGCTGTAAGTAGTAGAACACCATTTTAAGTAAATAAAATGTATTTTCTACTTATTCCTCTCTCTCTCTCTCTCTCTCTCTCTCTCTCTCTCTCTCTCTCTCTCTCTCTCTCTCTCTTCCATTGGGCATTAACAATTTGTTCAGCCCTTTTCTCTGTTAGATGAATTGCTGCTTTTGTATTAGTTGACTGTGTAGATATGTTTTATAACTTTTTTTTGCTCAGTTTGTTTTTTAACTGCTTTTTATCATTTTATTTTTTTCTGATTCACTTTCAGTAAAGCTGACTGAGAAAAAGCAGCATATAATTAAACCAAACATATACAGTGATAGCACAACACTCATTTTCGGAGAGCAAGGGGTTCTCAGACTGCAAAATGGAAAGGGCTCCCATACCTGTAATGGTTGTGTAGAAGAGAAATTTTCAGCAGCTGTTGCTTGTCATGCAACCAAATAACAACACCTGCTGAAATGCCTTATTCTGTTGTGGCTGTGTCCCTTCAAGTTGTTTCCACCTTATGGCAACCCTATCACAGGGTTTTCTTGGCAAGATTTGTTCAGAGGGGGTTTGCCTTTGTCTTCCTCTGAGGCTGAGAGAATGTAACTTGCCCAAAGTCATCCAGTAGGTTTCCATGACTGAGTGGGGATTCAAACCATGGTTTCCAGAGTTACAGTCCAACACTCAGACAACAACATCATGTTGGGTTTCCTTATTCCTTATTAAAGATACAGGAGACATCTCTAATTTTCACCCTGATAACCCTAGGCTGCTAATATATATGGTCCCACAATAGCTCCATCCGTACACAGGAGGGAGGTAACAACAGCTTTTGAGGAATCTTAAGATTTGCAGAAGGATAAAAAATGTGAGTGAGAGGGAAACTGACCTAAAAGAAAGGGAAAAAAACACAAAAAATTATGAAGCTAAAAATATCATATGTGAAGTGGGTGAGCAGCCAAGGGAAAACCACTCTAACCATATCACTCTAACCATTTGGTTTTCCATGCAGTGATATTGCTACTCACTGGAAAAGTAGTGAAAATGTCTATGGAGCTTCACATTGGCTCAGCTAGGCCATTTCTGCACTAGAGTGTTATGGCGCTATGATTCCACTTTCAACATCCTATGGAATCCTGGGGTTTGCAGTTCCGGGAGGCGCCGGCCGGCCCCTCCCGAAACTGCAAACCCCGGGATTCCATAGGATGTTGAAAGTGGAATCATAGTGCTATAACACTCTAGTGCGGAAATGGCCCTACTCAGATGATAAAGTTCACCTTGCAGTATTCAGTTCAGATGACTTCCTATCACTCAAGGAAGCTGTAGAATCCAATGGGTCCTATGGTACACCGACTCTGTGAAAGAAGTTGAGGGAGATGATAATGAAATTGAGAGAAAAATTGAGGGAGATGATCAGCTAATACCCTAATGGCACCACATCCTGTCTGATTTTGGAAAGTAAGCCAGGTCAGTCCTGGTTAGTACTTGGATGGAAGGCCACCAATGAATTCCAGGTGCTGTAGGCTCTATTTCAGATGAAGAAAGTGGCAAAACTGCCTCTCAGTATGCCTTGCCTAAGAAAACCCTATGAAATTCTTGAGGCTACTGTAAGTTGACAGGTGACTGGAAGACACGCACAACAACATACTAGCTCTACATTATCTAGATCCAGAGCTACTTCTTTGGATTGGATTCTTCTATCTAATTACCTGCTGTCATGGAATTTGCAGTGCAGCTGCTGCTGAAATTTGGCAGCAATGACATTTTAGCAAATGTAGCTTGTCACACAACCAGGTAGCAAGCAACATTTGCTGCAATTCTCTCTTCTACACAAGCATTAAAGGTACAAGAATCTTCTCCAGTGTTCACTCTAGTGCAGCCTCCCAGAGCCTTCCAGAACTGTGAGGCAGAAAGACCATTTCCCTTCCTGGAAGTTAATCTGCTGCTTGGTTTTAATGCTTTTTCCTCTATAGGAGCTTTCCCAGTGCTGGATCCAGATCCAAGTTGCCCTGAGCAACTTGAAGCAGCTATGGGAAGAGCAGTGGCAAAATCAGCAGTGCATTCAACCATCATTGCTTTAGTGGATCTGCCAGCTGCCCCTGCCCTCCCCTGACATGGACAGATAAGGAATGTCAGTGTGAGGCTATGACTGAGACAAAGAGTATCCTAGCAATCAAGCCAAAAATAAGAAAATTAACTGCAGCCTTGTAGCTACAGTGTAGTGAATGTTGACCCATCCCAAACCAGTGATTTGCTATCATGTAAACCTTGATGCAGTCACAAATTTGCTGATCAAATCTGTATTGGCAAACCATACTAACTGAGGAGAATATGAGGCAACAGAAGATCTAGACCAAGCAGGGGAACCAATTGCAGCTCTTCACGGGGCTGGTAGTGAAGTTCTGCATCCCTGAGATCTTCAGGTGACTGCATGGACAGCTAAAAAGTGTCAAAATGAAACAAAACCCAGAAATGGCAGCACATCTATTTCAAAACCTCCCTAAACTGCAAACCCCAGGATTCCATAAGATGTTGAAAGTGGAATAATAGCACTATAACAATCTACTGCGGAAATGGCCTATGTATCACACCAGCCTGTCATCTTGCACCAGTCACATTGTTAAAGTAAAAGGAAACATGCTGGTATGGAAACAATCACTTATATACTTTCTCAGCAATGACATTACAGTGCCACTTTGCTGAGCCACATTCCTGCAATCAGTTTTCAACGCTGCCTTACTGGCCCTAACTTCCAACCTACATCTGCCCTAAGTAATGCATGCATGCTGTTTCATCCCCCCTCCCTTCAATTGCACAATTATACCGTTTCAATTCTCCTTGTAAGCTTAGTTATGCTTGCTTTTTCCTTTGCTGCCACCATTTTGCTCTTGTGGCCTCACTGGACCGCAGCAGAATGAAACGTTCACACCAGAAGCAACAGCTGAACAGCAATGATACTGGGGCTATTCATGGTTTTTTCCTGGCACTATTACAGTTAAGAAATTTAACAAGTTAGGGGCAACAAATGAATGAATGATTTCCAACTTCTGATTGTAGTGATGGGAAACTTCAGAAAAAGGGCAGTTTGCATGTTTCCATATTCAAAATCCAGATTTTGCAAATAACTCCAAACTCTCTTTCACTTACTCTTCTAGTAACTTCTTGTTTAGAAAACCTAGAGGCAGATTTCATTAAACTGCATGAGTTAAATGTTCTCCAACTGTGCTTCTCTGCAGATTTTGAACTACAACTCCAAGCATTCCTGACTATTGCCAGTGCTGGCTGGGACTGATGGGAATTGAAGTCTGGAGCGTACCAGGTTGGGCACTGCCAATCTGCTGTAAATATGACGTCAATGATGTAAGATTAACTGTCATGGCGGTGTAAGAGTAACTATCATAGGGGTATACAAGTAATTATATCATTAGAATCCTTTGAATGTGGCTCTTCAAGACTCTTTACTTCCATTTAAAAGTCAGGAAAACCTTGAAAACAAGATATCAAAGAGCACCTGTCAGTGAAGGCTGGATATAAGTTAAGGCCATTTCTGCACTACATTGTTACAGTGCTATTATTCTACTTTCAACATCCTGTGGAATTCTGGGGTTTATAAGTTTACTGAAGCCAAAGAGCTCTCTGGCTGGGAATTCTAAATGCCTCTCCCTAAACTGCAAACCCCAGGATTCCATAGGACGTTGAAAGTGGAATAATAGTACTATAACAGTGTAGAGCAGAAATGGCCTAAGTAAAGAGACAGCTGATACTGGGTTGCATCCAGACCTATTTAGAGTAGACCCACTGAAATCAATAGAACTTTATAAATTTCAATGGATATGACTAAGGCTTGATCTGACTCACTGGTCTGATGCAGTGTAGCAGTTCTTTACATCCAAAAGGGATAAGCTGCCTGTGAGTTTTCATTGGGTGGAATTTCTTTTAGCACATTTCCCCTTAAGGAATAAGAAGAATAAAACAGATATGCATGCTAATGTCAGTGAGTAGCTGTGCACAGTGTTTTTAAGCAACCAACCCATGAATTTCACAAGAGATAACACAGTAGAGCGCAATACTGTGTTCCTAAGAGAAGACAGAATCCAGGATCTAAGGCTGGCTGGAAGCTACACACCCCAGTGCCGCCTTCTTTATCCTGTCTGCGTGGGCTAGTGTTGCCAGGTTTCAAAACAGCAATGAGAGATGGTCAAAATTCATAACTATTTGATACTATTTGGTATTTGGTACTATTTGGCTACTATTTGGTAGTTTCTATTATACCAAAATGCCAAGTATTGATTTCAGCTAACTTAGCCACGTATTCCTTTGCAAAATAAACATATTGTCCATATTACATGGTGGACATATACAAATTACAGGATGTACACATTTGTGTTTTTTTTAAGGACCCACACCCAGAAATATGGGGGAGGAATTGGTATTTTGTTCATTCTACACCAAAGGAAAAGCTTTCCAGCCCCCAAACAGGGGGCCTGTTTGATACCTAAGGGACGCCTGCCATTTCTATAAGGGACAAATTTTCCAGCCCTCAAAAAGGAGATATCCTTATAATAAGGTACATGTGACAACCCTAATGTGGACTTAATGTGGCAAGCAAATGTTACTTGTTTTGAACAACAGCTCCCAGAATCTTCAAGCCAGCATGGCTAGTGTCTCTGCTAGTTGGGGGATTCTGGGAGTTGTGGGCCAAAAAAAGTAACTTTACTAAGTGCTGGAGGCCTTTGACTTCATGATTCCTTTGTGTGCCTCAAGTGTGAAAATTGTTTGCAGGACTGAGCTTTGAGCACATGTTTATTTATTTATAACAGTGGTAGAAAAAAGCAGGTAGATCTGAATGTACTGGAGGATCCCTGGATAGATCAGCAAGGAGTTTTTGCTGTTGACTTTAAACAGTAGCAGAAAAAAAATCAACACAGAACAAAACAAAACAGAAAAAAGGTGAAAAATGTATACGATCTGAAGAGAAACCAGAGTATTGTAAATTGCTACGTTGAGATGGCAAAAACTTGGGATAACCAGGAGTGGATTTTTCTGTGGAAGGACTTTGCACTCTATTAATTCCTGTTATTTAAAATATGTCACTTGCTTGAAATTCTTTTGTTCTGAGCATTGCTTGGACAGTTGCTCTTTTTGGAACCACATCTCATAGAATTCCCACTGGCCATGCTGGAGGGGGTCTTCTGGAAATTGTACCCCAAGAAATAACTTTTCAAAGCTCTGAATCTAAATGGCATGAGGCACCACAGTCTACAGACAGGAAAAATGAGGGTGCCCTTCAGACAATTCAAAGATGAAGGGGAGAAAAGTATGCTGAGCAGCTTCCCATGTGCTCTAATGGGGCTTCACAGTAGTTACTTTTGCATAACTCGTTCATGCCCATCAGTTTTTCGAACACTAACTGGCTGGTTATGATTACTGATTTATTGTGAAAAATCCTCACTATTTCTTCAGTGTAGGTGTCTGTTGTGGAGACATCATATTTTCCCAGCATTCATGTTGCAATTTTGTGTCATGGGGAAAATGTGATCCCTTTTACTAGGTAGGAGATCTACTGCTCTTTAATTTGATATATTAGAATGTACCCTGTCTTACCTGATCTTTTTTAAACTAAATCCTCCAGTGCTGGCGAGTTAATCTGAGAACCTCCTGTATGGAAGACACTATGTTTTACAAATAGGTAAAATCTCCAGAACATAATATGAGGGATTCTGAAACTGATTCCTCTACATCAGTGAGTAAAATGTGTGGTTCTCCAGATGTTGGTGGAATGAAACTCCCAGTGGCCCTAGCCAAGAGAGCTGATAGAACAGAATGCTGGGAGTTATTCTGATCACATTTAGGAGCCACATATTGTCCACCTCTGTGTCTTGCGAATCCCTCAGGAATGAACCACCAGAATTAAACACGCATCCACACAACTGTGCTGTTGTGTGCCTTCAATTATTTCAGACTTGTATGAACCCTAAAGCAAACCTGTTATGGGGTTTTCTTGGCAAGATTTGTTCAGAAGTGGTTTTCCTTTGCCTTCCTCTGAAGCAGAGAGAGTGTGACTTGCCCAGTGAGTTTCTAGGGCTGTGCAGGGCTTCAAATCCTGGTCTCCAGCATCATAGTCCAATGCTCAAATTGCTACCCCACTCTTGCTCCCATAGTCAGGCAAATATTGGGAAACTCTTGCAATGCCTGTGGCAGTGCCAAATCCATAATGCCAAGACCATCTTCACTGTCCTGTGTAGGATCTGGCCTTTTAGCACAGACCAAGAAGAATGGCAAGGAATCTCATTCCCAGTTTTGTATAACAGAGTGGTAGACGGGATTTGGGCAATCCAGACTCAAGTCTCATGCAGCCATGAAACCCACTGGATGATGTAGGGCCAGTCAACTTCTCTCAGCTTTACCTATCACATAGGGCTGCTGTGAGGCTGTAATGAAGAGGAACAGAGCAACTCCTCAAGTTCACTGGAGAAGAAATACAGCACATGAGTGTAGTAAACACCTTTATACTGAAAACTCTCTGTGTGCCAGTTGGTCACAGATCTGGCAGTGGGGAGGCACAACATGCTGCTTTCCATTTGGCCACCATATTGCTCTACTGCTATATTCTTCTGTTATTGCTCAGAAAATGATTGTGCTGCTTAGAAGTGAATGGTAAAACACGTTCCACTCTCTCAGGAGGGGGCCAGCTGATGAAATATGTGTATTTCCATTCTGCATTCCTAAGGATCCCTGCAGAACAGTGTTTTCAGTAGAAGATCAGAGGACTGCAAAATTGGACGGATGATAGATAGGTAGGTAGGTAGGTAGGTAGATAGATAGATAGATAGATAGATAGATAGATAGATAGATCTGTTTAAACAGATCTGGCCATAGCAGGGTTAACACCCAACCTCAAGGAAAAAAAGAAAAAGAAAAGATCAATGGGCTTGGCACTGTAAGAGCAGGAGAGGGGGAGCAGAGATCTAGAGAGAGAGACATCAAGGGAGGAGAGAGAGAAGAAAAAAAACAGATGTAGGCTGAGGGAGTCGAGATGGAGAGATGCAGTGAGAGAAGTAGCTAGAGGAAATGAGGCAGAGGTGCAGCAGAGGTCTGTGTGGCACAACTTGCAGAGTTCCTCCTACTTTCTTTCCCCTTAGCACTGGAGACAAACCAGGGCAAGGGGGCTTCTCCATGTTGCCCAGTCACTGCTGCTGGATGGTGAAGGAGACCTGAAGGAGGCCAGGAAGCACCCTGCCCATCTCTTCCCTACCAAGTGAGTAGCATTGCCATTCATGGAGGTTTGTGTGCAGGAGGGCAAAGAATGAAATGCAATGAAGATGAGAGAATGGGAGGTTTTGCACAGTGGCCTCAAAGGAGTTTAGCAAGAGAAGAGAGAGGGGTAAGGGGGTCAGAAGTCCTTCTTAGAGTCCCCACATTCAGTAGGTGAAGCTCCTGCTTCCTTTGGACCAGTGTGCAGAAGGGAGATGTTCAGCAGCTGCATTTTCTCTTACCACAGTGCTATATTCATGGGAGGCAGGAAGGGGGAAACAGCCCCCATTTGAGGCAGGCAGGACTATGAAGCAAGAGGCATGCTATCTTCAAGCGCGGAAACAGCTGGGATTTCTGAGAGGGACAAATAAGACATGCCCACCCCACTCATTTGAAGACAGCAGAAGCAGGGGTGATGCAGGAAGCTTCAGAACCCACCCAAGAAGCTGAAACAGATAGACTGGAGAATAAGGGTGTAAAGCTGCACTTTTCCCAACAGAGTGAGTACAAAGTCAGAGCCTGAGCATCTTCTGAAATCAAAGCTCTGCACAGTCAGTGAGCAAACCTTGAATGGCCAGGGATATGTGAGGGTCTCTTTCCAAAAGAGCAAAAGGTAGTCATCCTAAAATCACTGAAATGAATTGATATCAAGAAAATTTAAAAATCCATTAAAATCAATGTTAAAGCCTATTGCAAATAGGTAGGTAGGTAGGTAGGAAGGAAGGACGATAAGATAGATAGATAGATAGATAGATAGATAGATAGATAGATAGATAGATAGATAGATAGATAGATAGATAGATAGACAGACAGACAGACAGACAGATCAACCAGCTAGCCATTAGGTTGCATTGCTGCAGAAGAGACTTTTGACTTTGCATTTCCCTTCTTTATTAGTGTAGTTTGTTTGTGATATGTGCAATGTTTTAGTCATACCTGTTTTATCTGATGTTGTTAGCTCCCTTGAGCTCAGAGAGGGTGAGGAGAATAGCAGCATGCAAATCTTGTACATAAGTATATACATCCCTTTAATAGATCAATTGAAAGGGCATCAATAAATGTATGCCTTGAATTTAGACTCTCCACATCTCTTCACCAGGCAAGATGTTGCAGAAAGCAGTGCAGGGAAGGGTAGTTCATGCAAATATGATGGCTTCAACATCACGTCTTTTTCCCCTTCCTCTTCTCCCCACTTTTTGTAACCTCTTGCCTGATGAAGAGATCTGGACGTCTCAAAAGCTGGCACTCCTTTCTGTACCCTTTTGTTTGGCCTGATAAAGGTATTAGACTAATAAGGATTTGGGAAATGTTTTAATAATGTGTTATTTTATAGCTATATTTCAGCCCATGTTGTATAAGCTCTCTTATATAAAGATACTTTTATGATATTGCTCTCTGTAGAGGCTGTTATTTGCTGTTGGCTGCTCATAGCCAACAGGATATAGCATGACTCTAAATAAAGAATAATATTGCAGAGAGAACTAGCTCCTTATGAGATTCTGAGAGCACTACAGAAGAAAATGAGACAGAAAAAAGAGCACACTTCAAGAGGATTATAAGAAGAGCTGAAACACAGATTTTTTTTCCACTCACCAATATTCTGCATAGGTGTGGAAAAGCAAAGGACAAAAACAGTTCCCACTTAAAAGACCAGTAATCTTTCTTCCCATTTCTCCTTCTTCCCCAAGTCACTCTGATTTCATAGACGCTTTTGACATTTTAGGTAGATGCTGCAAGTCTGCCCACTGTGGTGTATAGGGTTGCCATATCTCAAGACCTGGCCCTGAGTCTCAAGCTCTCATGACGGGAGACACAGGTGCAAATTCTCCAGTTCTGGGAGGCTCACCTTCAGGCAAAAGGAAAGGTGTGGTGCAAATCTCCAGCTCATCTAGAAGAGTGGCGGCTTCCTACAGGATTAATTTGTTACTACAAATTGAGCCCCCTGCTGCCACAGTGAGAGTCTATGTATTTACTTAAGTTAGCTTCCTCTTTTCCTCTCAGTTGGTGTGGCATCAAGGCTCACCTTCTACTCTGCTCTGCATCCACCTTCCGGCTAGCAGCAAGTAGGCTAGATTTAATGTCTGTTATCCCTTCTCCCTAAGTAGAGGAGAAGGAATAATCCCATCATATCATCTTGATCTGGAAACTGTCACTTTAGATAAGATTTCTCTCTTAAATTTCCAAACAGGAAAATATGTTCTCTCTCCCAGTCTCTCTCTCTGTGTCTATCTGAATGACAACTTGTGAGCAAGTGTGGTTGATATTTAATGCATGATGCTTAATGACATCACAAGGGCCCATCCCTAGGTGGACCCCAAAAAAATCAGGGCTGCAATAATCCTGAACTGACAACCCTACCAGTATCAGTTCTGCAATTCAGTACCTCTCTCAAACAACTTTTAATTCTTAAAGTCATTGTCTGTAGCTGTTGATAAGGCAAGGAAGCCAGATACAGAAGATGGAGTTGTTGTACCTTGAATGTTGGTGTGACAAAAAGGAATCCATCAGGTTCAGCTTTCTTACTAAACAGGGAAAGCATTTTTTTTAAACAAATTGTTTGTCGTGCCATTGTTAAGAGTGTAGGATCTATGTCAGAGAGAGAGAGAGAGAGAAAAATACACAGCTTGGAAAACTCACTTTTTGGACAACAACAGTCAGATCAGGGGACTCTGGGAGTTGTTCTCTAAAAACTAACTTGTCCAATCTCAGTGGGGAGAAATTTTCATAAACACTTAGCTACTCCATTGTGCCATTAATTAATCAGCCAAACCATAAATGCAATTTTTCCATCAACACTCTTCCATTAAGCACTGTTCCCTCCTCACGGCCTCTTGCTGGTAATTTGGTCTACCACTGAGTCCTGACAAAGAAAAGTGGGGAAATTCTAATTCACCAGAACAAGCAAGAGGTTTAAGAGCTTTTGGAATGTAATGAAGTAAAGAGGGTTACGTGGTGCCTGGCAGGGACACCCTCCAGAAGGGACCAAAGCCAGGGGGTTGAGTCTTGTGGCTGCTAAAGAGAAAGGGGTCTTGAACCCAGATACCCAGAGTAACCTGGAGCTAATCCAGTCTCATGTTGTTGTAATCTGAACCACTTGCATCACAGAGGAGGAAAGAGCTTTACTTCTCCTGATGTCATTTCTACATTGATTTACATAATAACAATAGCTAATAAATGTCATCATTGATTCTCCGGAAAGAAGTTACAAGGGCACCAGACAAAGATACCTGGGTCAAATTTACATCTATATTGATTAGTTGATCAAAGCTGCCCTTTGCCCAGGTTGCCATGTTTCTTCTGCAACGCTGCTGTTCTGCATTTAGTAGCAGTATCTATGAGGACATTTTTGGCTGATGATGCCTTTCCTACTACCTGTACCATGGCTTATGAAAGTCTTCACCTGCTTAATGACTGAGTCTGCCACCTGGCAAAGGAACCAAGCCAGTGGGAAAAAAAAGTGTCCAGTCTCCTGGGCAGTGGTAGGGTGACATCTAACCTTGTTCATTCCCCTCTTCTAACCATGTTCATTACATTCATTGTGCCATTCTATGTATAGAACGCCCACCCTAAATAGGTATGATTGGTGCCAATCTTCTTGTCTTAGAAGTACCAGATAAACACTTTTAAAAACAAATAACCCAGATATTTAACAATATGTGGGAGTGGGTTGCACACATCTAACTCTCTGACTTTCAGTTGCATTATCTTTCTTTCTTTGGATGAACAATAATCAAATACAAAGAAGAGCATCAGCTTTATTTGACAAAACAGCATGCAGAACACCAAATGAGTCTATAGCATAAACAATATCAGCTTAATTATCAGCCTGGATCCTATTGTTTAGTCCCAATTAAAGTAGACTTACTAGATCAATTGTTATACAGTACACTGAATCAAGGTGTAGACAAACTCGATTGATTCAATTGGTTTACTCTAGGCAAGACTAAGAAGGGTTCGTGCAAACAGGAACATTTCTTTATATCTCTTGATGTCTAGATACAGTTAGCTCTCATGAGATCAGTAAAAGTGTGACAAACATTAGAAAGACAATATCTTTGTCAAACAGACATAATTCTATTAATTTAATCTACCTATACAACACTCCAGAGTTTACAACTTTCCAAGTGGGGATAAATTACTGTTTCAGATTCTCTCAACCCATATCCTAGTGGCAGTTAAAAGACATCCAGCCATTTCTTTGGGCACAGAATCATTGTGTTTATCTCAGCTGTATTTTTCTTTGCTCATTGCTCTGTATTATTGCTGTTTTGTTTTTGTGTGGCCTTGACATATTATTATTTATTTATCTGATCTTCATGTCTTTCTTTGCCCGACATGGGACTCAAGGAAACTTTGGTAAAAGGAGTATATGAAATAAAAAACTAGAACCTCTAGATGTATATTTCTAGATTTATGTAGTGCCACCAACATACATGGCATACAAACAATGAATGGCTTGCAAAGGCAAGGGCAGCACAATTATTTCAACCATATCACCGGTTCCTTTTGGCCCTGTTCAATTCATTGAAACCTCAGGAATTGCCTTCTTGATTCTGATATCAGTTTGGAATCTTCTTGGCACAACATCTTCTAACAGGGAAGTTGGTCATGGTGGAATCCCCCACTATTTTTCAATGAATTCCCGAAAGTCAAGAGTTGCGTCAAATTCAGACCAGATGCGCAGGCAAGAACTGACTTCTGTACATTCAGTTCTCATCAGTGTGCTTCTAGATGTTTAAATATAAGCAATCCTGGATGGTGTTATAATGGTCTTTTGTTCAGGTGGAGTGGCAGAAACTGGTTCTGTTTTTTAAATCAGGAGTTAAAGTTATACTTCCAACTTGCTTGTTAGGACTTTGGCTGATGAATATGGATTTGGGTTTAAAAACATCATATCCATTCAGCCATACATACATAGAGCACTGCCAGTGTGCATCACTGTTTAGAGAATACACAAAATTGGGAAAAACTTGGAAATACTGCTTTTTTTGGACTACACCTCCCAGAATCCCCCAGTCAGTATGGCCACCATGCTGGCCAAGAGATTCTGGGACCTGTAGTTTGCTCACCCTTGAGATATCCCTGCCCCAACAAACTTACAAACTAGATTTCAGCACAGGGAAAACAAATAGAAAAAAAAGGAAATAGAAGTAGAGGTACACGGCTAAGCAGTATGTGGTTGCTTCATTTGATTATGTTTTGGCCTTGTTACAAGCTGTTAACAGTTAGGACGTGGGAACAGGGCTTGTGCCAGAAGGCTTAATGGAAAAGGTCATTTTTGAACAGGGATTGATTGAATTAAGGAGGATGGCATGGCACAGGAGTTCTTTTGGGAGACAGTTCAAAGCACATAAGGCAGGGAAAGTGTTCAGTTTATTGAGTAAATAGACCTATGGAAAGAGGAGTGAAGAACACAGTTGTTGTCTTTGTTGTTGATTCATTTCTGTCCTGCCTCTTTCCTAGCACTAGGACTCAATGCAGTTAAAAGTTAAAAATACTTACAAAGACATAAGTAAAACATACTAGAAGCTACTGTCAGGTGGATCTGAAACTGGTTGACTGACCGTTCCCAAAGGGTGCTCACCAATGGTTGCTTTTCATCCTGGAGAGAAGTGACCAGCGGGGTGCCACAGGGTTCTGTCCTGGGCCCAGTGCTGTTCAATATTTTCATCAATGACTTGGATGAAGGAATAGAGGGCATGCTCATCAAATGTGCAGATGACACCAAATTGGGAGGGGTTGCTAATACGCCAGAGGACAGGATTAAAATTCAAAATGACCTGGTCAAATTGGAGAGCTGGGCCAAGGCTAACAAAATGAAATTCAACAGAGAGAAGTGTAAGGTCCTACACTTAGGTAGAAAAAATGGAATGCAGAAATATAGGATGGGGGACACGTGGCTGGATGGCAGTACGTGTGAAAGGGATCTAGGAGTCTTAATAGACCACAAGCTGAACATGAGTCAGCAGTGTGATGCGGCAGCCAAGAAAGCCAATGCAATTCTTGGCTGCATCAATAGCAGTATGGTGTCTAGATCGAGGGAGGTACTGGTACCACTCTACTCTGCTTTGGTTAAACCTCATTTTGAATACTGTGTCCAGTTCTGGCCACCCCAATTCAAAAAGGACATGGTCAAACTGGAGCAGGTCCAGAGGAGGGCGACCAAAATGGTGAAGGGCCTGGAAGCCAAGCCCTATGAGGATAGACTTAGAGAGCTGGGTATGTTCAGTCTGCAGAAGAGAAGGTTAAGAGGGGACATGATAGCCATGTTTAAATATTTGAAGGGATACCATGTAGAGGAGGGAGAGGGCTTGTTTTCTGCCGCTCCAGAGACCAGGACAAGGAGCAATGGATTCAAGCTGCAGGAAAGGAGATTCTACCTGAACCTCAGGAAGAACTTCCTGACAGTCAGGGCTGTCCGGCAGTGGAATATGCTGCCTCGGAGTGTAGTGGAGTCTCCTTCCTTGGAGGTTTTTAAGCAGAGGCTGGACGGCCATCTGTCGGGAGTGCTTTGAGGGTATTCCTGCATGGTAAGGGGTTGGACTGGATGGCCCATGTGGTCTCTTCCAACTCTACATTTCTATGATTCTATGATTACGTACCGTTCACAGCTGAAAACCAGGACATGTGTAGCTAAGCAGAATGTGATCAAAATGACAGAAGTTATTAACGAGAAATAACACACAAACTGGGAGAGGCTGCAGCAGTTTGCTTTTGCCTGAGTCTACAGGAAAGGGCAAGGTATACCTTTCCTCTCCCCCTGCTGAATTCAATGAGTGTGAACTGCTTTTCCGCGCTGAACTCAGTTTGCAGCAACAGAGGTAAGCAAAGGACAAAAGGGTAAAGTAGGAGGGAGAAGAGAATCTGGGACAAAAAGCAGTTGAAAAAGTGGGATGATAGAAGATTAATCAGGGCTGTCCATGCCAAACTGGGACAGCTGGAGGGCATGTTAGTGTTAAAAAGTTATTATTATTATATTATCCGTAAGACTGAAGCCATTTAAAATGAATCTATAAAAAAAAAGGGATAAAAATCGGCAGAACAGCATTCCACTAAAAGGCCTTGTAGTAATTTCTTTCAGTGGCTGTTGGAAAAAAAAATCAAAGTTTGAGCCCTTTTAACCTGCTTAGGGAGCGAATTCCAAAGTCTGGGAACAGCCACTGAGAAGGCCCTCTCCCTTGTTCCCACCAACCAATCTGTAAAGGTGGTGAGACAGAGAGGAGAGTCTCTCCAGATGTTCATAGGGCTCTAAGGGCTCATAAAGAGAGATACACTCCTTCAAATAGCCTAGATCAGTGGTTCTTAACCTGTGGTCCATGGACCCTCAGGGGCTGTGATGTCCTCACAGTGGGTTGGCAAAGGCTTGAAGAAATGTTATGAGGTTGTTACCCTGTGTACTGGGGGTCCCGGGAGGGACACCAAATTGTGCTGAACTAAAGGTGGGGAAAATTAGCTCAGAGCACTGCTTAACGTTACGAGAGGCAGGGTAACGTAGCGAGATCTTGAACCCTATGTCTACAGGGTTGGGTCGAGTCAAGGAGAACACAGAAGTTAAAATAATAAATGATGTTTATTAAATACAAGCAAAACAGTGTATGTGACACACTCATACAAGTTAACTAAAGAAAATAAAGGTTGGAGTGGTATAGAGGGATTTTTAGAGGGATTGCTGGTTTGGGTGATACTTCACCTGTCCTGAAGCCCGGAAAAATGGAGAGCGAGGCTGGGGTGCGATGTAGCTCAGCACATGGAGCTGAGGGGAGGCTCGCCAAGCAAAGCGGCAGCAAGGCGGGATGAAACTCGGGAGCCATCCGAGGAAGGTCTCGGAATCAAGGGTTTTTGTAAGGAGAATTGTGACTGCAGGCTATGCCGTACTTGGGGAAAAACAATAGATTTGGAGTTGGAGACAAAGCCTCCGAAAGGTCAGAATCTGAATGACTGAGTTATTGTAGCGGTTCTCAATGGAGCAGCCAGTATGCAAACACAGAGTCCTTGGGTATTGCATAGTTTACCCATCAAGCTGCCATCGCGGGGCAGAGGCTCTTTTGTAAGTGGCGTGCATACTTAATTAGAGTACGTGCCTGGAGGTCTCCTAAAGCAGTGGGTCAGCTATTTCTGGCCTGCCTGTATTGTAGTTTGAATATTACGGCTATTAACGGCTGAGCTTGTTTACGTGCTTGTCCGGTGGCCTCGCAAGCACGTGGAAAGGAATAGAGAAGTGCAGCTGAATTGTGATATCAAGGGATATCTTTTAATATCCCCAAAGCTCAGACTAGCCAGGGCAGTAACAAGGTTTTATAGTTAAAATAGGAAAAAGTGGATGAAAGGAAGGAAGGAAAGACAGACAAAAAGCAGGAGCCTTTTGACAGTGATAGATATCATTTTTACTAAGTTTCATTGCAGTATCTCAAACTGTTCAAAAGTTACAAAAATAAATGTTTGATAGCGTGTGGTGAGAACATGCAAGAGAATGATGCTGAATGGCTGAGAGAAAGCATGTGACATTTCTTGATCACCGTGTTTTAAACCTCGAGTTAAGTCTTCGTGGTCCGTAGCAATGAAAGATATTTAAAGGGTGTCAATGGTAAAGAAAAGGTTAAGAACCACTGGCCTAGATCCAAGCAGTATAGGGTTTTACAGGTCATAACCAGCACTTTGAATTGTGCACAGAAACAGACAAACAGCCAGCGAAGCTGTTGCAACCAGGGAGTAACATACTTCTTGCAGGCAGCCTCATTTTACAATCTTGGCTGTGCATGCAGCTCTTTGGGTCAACTGTAGTTTCTCAGGACTCTTCAAAGGCAGCTCCATGTGGAAAGGCATCTGACAACTTCTTTCTTCTTTCTCAACTTCTTTCTCTTAGTTAATATTGAAGGTGCAGTAAAATCCCTTTGCATACTGATCCAAACTAACATGGCTGTGTTTTTGAATTCTACAGCACGGAATGTGTTACATTAATTGAAATGGAATGTAACTAAGGTGTGTTTCACCATGGCCAGGTCAGACACTTCCAGGAACAGGGGCAGCTGGTGCTCTGGCTTTAACTGTGCAGTGGCTTTTCTGAGCACCATACAAACCTGGATCTTTAGCATGTGGGCTGAATTCAGGTGTGCACCCAAACTGTTAACCTGTGTTTTCAGAGGGATAGTAACCTCATCCAGCAGAGGCTGAACCCCTTTTCCCTGAGCTGCTTTTTAACTGGCTAGGAGCACCTCTGTCTTGTCTGCATTAAGCTACAAATTGGTTGCCCTCATCCAGTCCATTACTGATGGCAGACACTGGTTTAGCACATAAAAAGCTTCCTTGGAATTAGGCAGAAAGGAAAAAATAGATCTGGATGCCACTAGCATACTTGCTGGATATAATGCCTGGACAACCTCTTCCAGTGGTTTCAGGTATATGTTAAATGGTGTGAGAGATAAAAGAAAACCTTGGAGCTCTACAGAGCAAGAATGTTGAGCAAGAATCCTCCAGTCTCACCTTCTGGGTTCACCTTTAGAGAAAAGAATGGGGCCATTGTGAAACAACGTCTCTGAGTCCCATCACACTGAAGTGGCGCATAAGGATACCATGGTCAATGGTAGCTATTGCTTTCCTAGCTATGTGTTGTTAAGGTGGTAGCACAGTACCAGGTAGCAAATTTTCAAGTATGAACTCCCATTATGACCATCTCCATAGCCACACTCCCAAGAATTGCTCCAAAAGGTAGTTATAGAGCCATATCAGCATATCATTTCTAGCAGACTGTACAAATCTCTACAAGGAGCAGGTCTTTTGCAAAGCCAATGGTTCTTAATTACCCATTCAAGACCAAGCCATTTCAAAGTACTTTGCAATACAAGAGAGATAAGCACACAACATTATATTGTTCCTGGGGAAATTTTTTTCCTAACCATTGGCTAGTGTAAGCTCAGAAGGAGTAGGGAATCCTAAGGCTGGTGGCCACATGACACAATAACCCCTACTAATAAAAAAGTCCCAAGGCCCATTGATGCTACACAATTATAGTGGTATGATTCCTCTTTAACTGTCATCAATGAATCCTACTGAATCCTGAGATTTCTATTCTCGGGACCCACTATATCTCACTGCCTGGGAATTTTAAACACCCTCTTTAAACTACAAATCCCAGGAATTTCATGGAAGTTAACTTCCATGGAGATTTCCATTGTGTTGTAGGGGTCTGCACATTTGATTACAGCTCTAGAGATAACAGGTTGCATCCCTGGTCAACTATGAAAACCCACTGGGGGACCTTAGGCAAGGCTCAGAGGAAGACAATGGCAACTCCCCTGAACAAATCTTGCTAATATAAAACCCCACAGTAGGGTTGTCTTAGGATTGACATAAGTCAGAAATGACTTGAAGGCATCCAACAACAGCAACAAATTCCATGGCTGTTAAAGTAGAATCATAGTGTTATAATGCTATAGTGTGAAGAGCCCCTGAAAACTTTAACTCTCTGGACATTGGTTCTACTACACCACTGTTGGAAGATGAGAACAAGGACCTTGTGCTGGATTTTGGAGCAGACAGGTATCAGGTATCAAATGCAGATCATTGAAAAATCACTTTTTTTGAAATTTGAATCCCCAGAAAAAAACTAACCAGCAAGGCCATGGCCATACCAGCAAGGAAGGATTCTTGGAGCTGTAAGGCAAAAAAGTAACTTTTCCAAGTTCTGAGCCAGCCTAAGGCTCTACGAATGGATAAATACCTCTTCCATTCCTTCTATTGTAACCTCTAGAATCCCCAGGACTCAGGGCTGGACCCTCTTCTCAGGGAAAGAGAGAGGAATCTTGGGATGAGAGCACTAACTTGAAAAAAATGTGTGTGTGTATATCTTATTTTCCTTATTACTTATGCTTGGTTTTTTATTTTAATGGCATAATCTGTGCATTTAAGGTTGATGCTTAATGCATCATGCTTAATGACATCACCAGAGACTGCCCTTTGTAATGTCACCAGGGCACACCTCTTATGATGTCACAAGGGGTGGACTCTAGATCCCAGGTTTTGGTGCTGAAATCCCAGGGCCTGGCATACTCCCATCCTAGCAACCCTAGTGACCTTTTCCTATTTTGTCAGGCCTTTTCTCTCTGATGGGGAGATGCCAGACAGCTGGAACGCATCTACAGACAGCCTGGAAGCACGAACCGCGGGCATCATTGTGCCAGTGGTCTTCTCCCTCATCTTCCTCGTGGGCACTGTAGGAAATGGCCTGGTACTTGCCGTGCTGCTACGCAATGGGCAGGTGAAATATAACACCACCAACCTCTTCATCCTCAACCTGGCCATAGCAGACCTTTGCTTCATCCTCTTCTGCGTCCCTTTCCAGGCCACCATCTACACCTTGGATGGGTGGCTCTTTGGTGTCTTTGGATGCAAGGCAGTACACTTCTTCATCTACCTCACCATGTATGCCAGCAGTTTTACCCTGGCAGCTGTTTCTGTAGACAGGTAAGTCTTACCCTATAACTGTCCCACTTTGGCAGGGATAGTCCCAAATAATATCTTGTTGTACCATTTTTTTCAACTGTTTTAAATGACCCCATTTCTCTCTCCTCTTCCCACTTTTCCCTCTGTCCTCAACTAACTTCAATTGCTATAAACTAAGTTCAAATGCAAAAGCAGTTTGTGCTCAATTAACTCAGCAGGGGAGAAAGAAGAGGAAAGGGAAGCATCAAAAGTCTCTCTTTCTCTCCTTGCCTCCCACTTTCTCCCTTTGTCCTCAATTATATAAATCATTGCAGACTGAGTTCAAAATACAAAAGTAGTTTGTACTTAGTTAATTCAGCAGGAGAGGTGAGGAAAGGAATCTTGCCCTTCCCAGTAGGCTCTGGCAAAAGAAAACTGCTGCAATTTCTCCTAGCTTATGTGTTCTTCCCCATGAGTAACTTTTGTCATCTTGACCACACTTTGATGTTGCTTGGCCACATGTGTCTCAGTTTTCCTCTGCTGAATGTTGGAGAGTATGGTAAGTGGGAGGTTCTCCCCAACCCAACCCCACTCCAGGTGACCATCATTTTGTTCTTCACTTGATCAAGGGCTAGGTAAAATGTGGAAAATTAGCTTTTTGGACTCCCCAACTGCTAGGATTCTAGAGCTAGCATCATGTTGGTGAAAATACACAGGCATAAGCTCCCCTATGGAAGTGGTTGGACAATACAGAACAACTATATTCAGTTTAAGATTATGAAAGTAGAGTTGTGCATGTGGGGCCATGGCACATAGTTGTACATTATGCATCAGTGCACAATGTCCATTTAGTTGCACATCATTGGAATGCACTAATGAGATGGCCTAGTGCAACTGAGGTGTAACTGAGTGTAAAGTTACACTATTCTCCTCAGTGCAGAAGTCCTGGGACTAGCAGGGGGATGATCTTCCCTTGCAAGGACAGTCTTGATGCACAGATGGTCTTTCACCTATTATTCAGACATCTTCCTCTACTACCTAGTAGTGTCACCAAGGCAAAACTTTAGGGCAGAGGCTGAGGGTCTCATTCAACTGAATGACTGAGAGGATCCTCTGTCACAGCAGAATTGACTCACCACATTTTGAATTAATATGCATCAGCCTCTAAGGAAAAGAGTGCCATTAAAACCAAAGAGAATAAATAGCAAAGAGTATACATTTCTGGAAAACAGCTAGGAGTTCACTTAGCTCTCTCTCCCCAGAAGAAAATCCAGATTATGAAAGTGTTTCCACATGTATCTTGTTGTTGTGTGCCTTCAAGTCGTTTCTGACTTATGGCAGCCCTAAGGCAAATCTATCATGGGTTTTTCAGTGGCTGGGAGTGTGTAATGCACTGAAGATCACCTAGTGGGTTTCCATGGCTGAGTGGGGAACTGAACCCCAGCCTCCAGGGTCATAGACCAGTGCTCAAACCACTACACCACATTGGCTCTCTTGCATATGTATCTGCTTAGCTTTAAAAGTGTGCTTTTTCAAAATTAAGATGCCCATGCAACTAAGATGCTCATGGTGGCTTACATCTTCCAAAACTGGCCAGAGCTACAAGTACTGCCAAATGCACATGGTCTACACATACAGCAGAGTGAGATGGTGGAGTTATGTGGTAATAGAATGGATTGTGTCCCATCAGATTGCAGAATGAATGCCATGTTTAAATACAGCATTAAAACTTCCCTGAAAGTAAAGTCCTAGCATGTCTGACCAAAAAAAAAAAAAAAAAATCTACTGCAGCTGGCTCCCTGTTGTGCTGATTTCCAGCTTGCAAAAAGTTCTTTCATGTACCATAATATTTTAAAAATGGGATCTCGCAGCTGTCATTGTTCCATGTCAGAATTCTTCCACTTCATTTCACCATGTACATAGTCACAGCCTGAGATCTGTCCCAAAGCCTCTCCTTTGTATTCTGTCTATAATTCCATCCTCCTCCCATAGCATACTCTACAGAGAGTACTTCTTGCTTCCACTGCATGCATTTTCACAAATTTTATCATTTTTACTCTTTTCATATTTCCCCCTCCATTTCACCATAGTAACCGCATCCTACTTAGCAACTTCTTCTGTTTCCTCAAGGGGGTTACATGTTAATAAATTCCTGTCAGAACACACATAAGTTGGATTTTTGACATCTCAGGCATATCAGATTCTTAACTCAGTATGCCTTCTGTTGATACTGTAAAGCAGCAAATTCCTGTGGGAATTATGTAAGCAAAGTCCAAATCTGTATAAATTGTTGTTGGATCAAAGCTTGGATCTTTGGGTGGCACATTAACAAAATGTGCCCAGGGGCTTCAGTGAGGAACCCAGAAGGGGATTCTCATCTGTATAGCTTTCAGTGTATGGTGGGAATAACTGGAATGTTCAACTATTTTGTCTTTGCAAGAGAGAACAAATAATTTTCACAGTTTTCATTGTGCTGAGAAAACAAATATTTCTTTGCAGTTCTCAGCCAGTATTCATACATCACAAAGTGTTTTGGGAAATCACTCTGTGCAAAAATACTTTTTTTTTTTTTGGCCATGAGAATTGTGGAGCTTTGTGTAAAAAAGCTGTTTCCAGACAGTTTTAATGCTTTCTGTGTAACATTATGGTTTTCTGCACATGAAATAGTAATCTTGAACCACAAAAAAATTGCACAACAAAAGTTTTGCATAGAAAACAGCAATCTTGAACAACAAAAGCATGGTGCCATTTTTTTGGTGCAGGGTTTCGGATTTCGTGCAACTCCTTTGTGTAAAGTTTTTGTTGTGCAAGATTTTTTTTTCCTATCGAAACAGTAGTCTTGCACAAAAAATACACACACATGGATGTCTGGAAACAGTAGGTGAAATCCTGCGTCAAACACATAGCCATGGTGTTGTGGCTATGATCCATTTCCCAACGTGACCCCTGAAACCCATCTTAAAATCCAGCTAGCTGCACCAAGGCGTAGAGTTCTTCAACCACTGAAGGTTGATTCATCTAGCCCCATCCTGCCAGTCATTGGTAGTACACCAAGCAAAGGCAGGAACCCCTCAGTCACAAGAGGAGTTGCCAGATAATTCTGTCCCTCAGTACGTCTGGCTGGATTTTAAGGTGGATTTGGGGGCATTATGATTGTGGCAATTGTACCATGATTGTAAATGTGAAAAGGAAACACTTATGTTTCCTAGTCTAACTTAACAGCATCACAACTGACTAACAGGATGGTGAATTGTTTTTTTTTTGTGTGTGTGTGTGAAGACTCCCACAATTTTCATGCAAAAACCACATGTGTTTCTGTTCAGAATAATTTCCTAAAACACCTTGGGATGAGTAAACACTAAGTGAAAATTGTACAACATTTTTTCACCATGTGTTATACTTCCTTACCGGGTTGGGCAAGACCAGGATATTCTCTCCAATACTAGATTGAATAAAGGGTTGAGAAAATCACAGGGAAGGGAGAAAGGGATACTAATGATGTTTGGCAGAGTCTATGTGTATGATGGGCCATGATGTCTTGTGTTAAAGATACTTTGGTGCATTCCAGGTATTTGGCTATTCGATATCCACTGAAATCCCGGGATCTCCGTACCTCTCGCAATGCAGCTCTTGCCATTTTCATGATTTGGACACTGTCACTGCTTTTTGCAGGGCCATATCTCAGCTACTACCAAATAGTTCACTATCAAAAGGTGCCCATCTGTGTCCCTATTTGGGAGGATCAGCGTCGCAAGATTTTGGACATCCTTACCTTTGTATTTGGCTATGTCCTCCCTGTCTTTGTGGTCAGCCTGGCTTATGCTAGGACCATTAAATTCCTGTGGACTGCTGTCGACCCCATTGAGAGGATCTCTGAATCTCGTAAAGCCAAGCGCAGGGTCACCAAGATGATTGTTGCTGTAGCTATCCTCTTCTGCCTGTGCTGGCTCCCTCACCACCTAGTGATCTTGTGTTTCTGGTTTGGCTATTTTCCCTTCAACTGGGCCACCTATGCCTGTCGCTTGGCTTCTCATTGCCTGTCCTATGCCAATTCTTGCCTCAACCCAATTGTCTATGCTCTTATCTCTAAGCACTTTCGCAAGCGGTTCAAGCAGGTCTTCACCTGCCTTCTTGTCCAAGACAAGAACAAGAAGAAGCGAGGTGGAAATAAGGTCCATGTGGCCAACGTCACCAATGGTTTAGTAAACCACACGGCTGGCTTTTACGGAGGGAACACTGAAGTAACCCAGCTGCACGATGAAAATATCAGATGCTATCAGGGCCTGTTACTGAGAGAAGGTGAAGGGGTTCTTCCTGAGGCCTGGCCTCATCAGTTACAAGACACTGCCATCTCTGAACAGAGGGGACTAATGGATGAAGAAGGTTCTGGAACAAATGATAACAACCCAAAGGTGGCTACAACACCAGATGGAGAACTGTAACCTTCTAAATATCTGTTGTAGATTTTATGGATAGATGGACATTCCTATTCAGCATGACAACCATATTTCCAGAGCTGCCCTGCCATTAAGCAGAATAAGGCAAATGTCTCAGGCAGCAGAGACATGGAGGTAACTGCGACAGCCCATGGGTCTTCAGATATTCCTTTTTTGGGAAGTAGAGAACAGTGCATGTGATATGATCTACCACGAACCTCCCCCCAGAATAGCCTTCTGTCTCAGGTGTGGTGGAGGATGCCATCCAATCAGCCCAACCAGCTTCTGTTCATGCAATGGGGAGAGGACGCTATCTTGTCCTTTGGCTCAGGTACCAAAAGGTCCTGCATATACCCATCTGCATCAGACTACATGCTGATGGAAATAGGCTCTTTCCCAATGCACTCAAATGACCCATAATTCCTCAATGAGAATGTCATCCTTTTCCTTACAGAGATGGCTCCGGAAAAAAAAATAATTTATTGGTTCCTTATAAGTGAAATTTCTAAATGGGTATCACATTGTTGTTATTCTGAGCCTTCAAGTCATGTCTGACTTATGGCAGCCCTAAGGCAAACCTATCACATACTGTTGCCAAAATAAAAGGTGCACACATATATATGCTTGTGAACAGAAGTGGTTGTGGGTGAGTGTGTTGACTTTACCCCTTTCTATGGCTCGTGTACAGTCTGTAGATTGACTCTTTCTGTTCATTTTCTCTCCATTCCATGCTCAGACAGGCTATCTCTTTTGATTTATATTCCCCTTCAATAAAGGCAGCAAGTTGTTTCCATGTGAGTGGGGCAGTCAGTCTAGTCTGGGTTTTAATCTGAACTTTCATTAGCTAGCCATGGTTTTGAACCCCATACCCCCTAATAAATTCAGGACCTTGAATAGCTCCATTAAAGTACAGATTGAAACCCAGAATGGATTCATTGCTCCACTAACCTGATGAGAACCATCAGCCATCACTGCCCCTCAAGAGCCTACATTTGTATCCTGTCTAAAGCTTGGCAAGTGCTTTTAACTTTTTTAAAAGGCCTTCACTTTTTTTTTTTTTTTTGTAAACACTCTAAAAACTGTTCTGAGGGGAGAGTATGCTGAGCTGGTGGCACTATAAAAAATTGCTATTTGCTGAAAAGCAGGAGAAAACAATTGGGGACTCACAATCAAGTGTTGTCATGTTTTTGGAATACTCCTACTATGTAGTTGTGAGGCACTCAGGCCATTTCCACACTACACTGTTATAGTGCTATTATTCCACTTTCAATATCCATGGAATTCTGGGATTTGCAGTTTAGGGAGGGGCATTTAGAACTCTCAGCCAGAGAGCTGTTCAGCCACAGTAAACTACAAACCCCAGAATTCCACAGAATGTTGAAAGTGGAATAATAGCTCTATAACAGTGTAGTGCGGAAATGGCCTTAGATTCATGTCTGGACCCAACACTAGATAATGGAGGGTGGTCATGAACAAGTATCATTCTTGCCTCCTAAAAGCTTCCCTTACAGTAGAGGGGGAAGGTAGATATCTTCTGGGAGTTGAGGGGGCACACTGGGCTCACATGAAGCAACTGCATCTCTGCTGATGGTGCTGCACTGCCAAATATCAGTAGTTCAGCAGTTAAAATGGGTCATAATGTGACTTCAAAAGAAGGTGGGCTGGAGGCGTGTGCCTTATTTTTAAATCACATTGCATTTCCAGGAACATGGCAGCTGAGAAGCAAGGTGCATGCCACTTGCACACTTTGTTTTAAAGGGAAGAAATGGGGGTGGGGGGGATGCCAGTGACGCAACAGGAAGTTTAGCTGTAGTTGCAGGAAGACAGGGGGCTTCATATCTACCCCTGCCTTGTAGTAACAGGAGGAGATTTTTTAACTTTCTGGCATACATTCCTTCCCACACACTCGTACCACAATTCGTCCAGGATATATATGGATACCTAGCGACTCTAAAAGATTAATTCCCCTCTCCATTTTCCTTTTTTTCCCCTCCCCAACTGATATGCCTAACATTTTGTGGTTGAATATTCTTTAACGTCACATAGATACCAGAATGACAGTGATTTGTAGTTTGGGTGGTACATAGAAATTTCTGCTAGAGAGCTCTAGTGCTCTCCCCTGGACTGCAGCAGAGGTTTCTAAGTATACCAGCAAACCACAAATCTTGGGATTCCTTAGGATGTAGCTTTTTATGACTATTAAAGTGATATCAAGCTACTATAACACTACAGTGTAGATACTTTCATGAGTCTCAACAACCTCATAGGAATTTTAAAATGTTTAAAATTCTTTTATGAATGAATACACGTGTGCATTCCTAGAGATCCCGTGGGCATGTAGAAATGGTTATCTTATTTTGGGGCAGCTCTGTTTCACTCTCAAACTGCTAGACATGGGACCTCCCCCCATCAGTGAATGAACAATGTCACCTCCAAGTCCTACCTGAATGAGAAGACCGTGCATGTTCCTAGGATAGGGGTGTAATTCTTCACTAAGTTTCTTCTTGAAGTTAGCGCAAGTAATTTCAATAATTCTCTTTCTGCTATAACAACAGTTTTTGAAGGCTATTTGCAATTCGGGATTTATTCTGTGCAAAATTCACATGTGCAGAAAGCAAGATTTTCTGTGCTAGAAACAGCATTTTCTGCATGTAGTATAATATTTCAGTGTAGAAATTCCGGTGCATAAAATGCTGTCTTTGGTGAAGAAAATACTGCTTTCTATGCAAATCAACCATGTCAGAATTTTGTGCAGAATAAAACCCCAATTGCAATACTTTCTGCACAGAAAGTAGCACTTTCTGTGCCAGAATTAATATTTCTGCACTGAAATATTATTTTCCCGATAGAAAATGCTGATTCCTACATAGAAAATCCTGTTTCCTGCACAAAACAACCATGTGAAAATTTTGTGCAAAATAAATCCCAAACTGCGAAGATTCTCACCAGTCCAGCATTCTTGTGATTGGGTTTTCTCAGCACTTGAAAAGCATGGTTTTTTAGCCATCTTTCAAATATTTTAAAATATTCTTTCCATCCTAGTCTAGGATGGGAGTGAGCAGATTCAACATTTGTGAATATTTTGTTTGTTTTGTAGGTCCCTGAAATCTATCACCTAGAGCTAGCTGGGAAATATGACCTCAGGTGGAAACGAATACATTAAGACATAATGAACAGAGTACCTTGGAGCACATGCTCAATCCAGGAGCTTATGATCTGAACGAGAACCAATCTCAGAAATTTGCAGAAATCCCCACTCATCATTTCCCCTGAAGCATTCTTTTTCAGCAGCCTAAGCTAGGAAAAAAGGCTTCTTGGTTCTTACTACTTTAAAACAAATAGGAATCAGAAATTAAGATTGCTGCAAATCATGAGAGCTGCCAGAAATTTTGATTTGCCTTCTGTCTAGAAGGCTCCAGACCAAGGATGGGATACTTTAGCTTTCCAACAATCCTTTATCACTGACCCTGCTGGCCAGGGGTTCTGAGAACTGAAGTCTGAAATATCTGGAGGTTCTCTAGGGCTGCTCTAGATAATGAAGTATGCTGCTGAGGAAGGATCACTACTGAAACTGTGGACATCTGTGCAGCCAAAAAGATTGTGTGAGAACTAGATATTATATAATGGGAAATAGATTAAATTAATGTTCTGTACATTGAACTGAGCCATGGGGATCAGCACATAGGCATACATTTTTACCATCATTACAGCTCCTAGCTAGTTAACATTGATTTAGCAATTATATTATGCTGAGTCTTAAACAGAACAGAGAAATTGCCCTTGCTAAGTAGGATTGCAACTATACTGGCAGGAAGAGAGGGAGGAAAGCATCAAGTGTTAGAAAGAGCAGAGAAAATGGAATAAAGGAAATAGGTGGAAAAGAAGGAGCAGGTATGGTGAGATGGTTAGGATGAGCCAGAAAAGGCTTTATGAAAGAAGGTAGTCTTAGGAAGCATTGGAAGGAGGAAAGAGAAACAGCTTAATGAACAAGGAGGCCATATGAGAAGAGCTTTAGTAAGTTGGGGGGGTTGGACTACAGCTCCCAGAATCCCTCACTATCAAAGTCATGGGTCATGCTGACAAGGATGGTTTTTGTGAGGGCGGAGGCAACACTTCCAAAGTTTGGTGGTACAGAGAAGCAGAAGTACAGTTCTCCCTCCACATTCATAGGTTTGATGTTCGCATATTTGTTTATTCGTAAGCGTGTGTGCCTCCTCCCCCATTGCCTTCCTCCCATTCCCATGCCTTTTGCCCCAGTGCCAAAAACTTGCGAGGAGGCAAAACGGAAGGGAATAAGGGGTGGGGGAAAGCTTGTGTGAGCCTTCCTTTCCCCCCTCTGGATCTCCTCCGCCATTCCTGTGCATTTTGCCCTGGCGCGGAGAACTTATGCCAAGGCGAAACGGAAAGAAATGGGAGGAGGGGAAGGCTCATGTTAAGTTCTCTGTGCCAGGGCAAAATGCATAGGAATGGCAAGGGGAGCTCCAGAGGGGGAAACGAAGGCTCATGTGCACCTTCCCCCGTCTCCCCGTTCCCTTCCTTTTTGCATGAGAATGGGAAGGCAGAGCACTAGAAGAGAGTGGGAGGGGGAGTGGGGGGAGTTATTCGTAGTTTTTCCACTTTCGCAAAGGTGCTGAGCCCTGAACCCTCACGAAAGTGGAGTTTTTATACTTGAGTAAAGGTGAATAAACTGTGCTAAATGTCTCATTTACATCTGTAGGACCCTCATAGACATGGTTAGAACTGCTGGATTTCAAGCTTTTCACATACACACATAAACTTGGTAATGAAGCTGCAGTCAGTTCCCATTGCCCATGTGCTTCATCTCTGTAAATTGCAGCATGACCAAGAGGCATTTAGAGACTAATCCTTTGCTTCTCATCTTTGTGTCAGAGCATACCTCATTTTCAATCCTGTTTCTAAAGCTGTCAGCTCATACAAACAGCTTATTATCTCAATTTTATCCCAGGAGTTTCTGCTCAAAATAATCATTGTGGAGCTGAGAAACTAAATGGAAAGCTTTTACTACATTTCATTATGGCTCTTCTGGGTTTTTGATAGGTTATTGAATCATAGATGCTGGGGACCCAGAGTTCACGATGAACTTTTGGCCAGCAAACTCCCTCTTGGATTAGTTCCTGCACTCGGTTGCTAGATACTTGGCTCATGCTAGAAGCAGAGAAGTATTAAGACAGCTGAATTGGGCCTGAGGGTAGATTTGCCCCCTAAGCTCAATATCTTTTTGGTCTCATTGTTGCCACCATTCAAATGGATTTTACGGTTTTGTTTTTGCTTTTTAAAGAAATGCAAAAGCCTGGAAAAGCTGTTCATCAGAAGTAAAAGGAAGGAGTGAAGTAATTCAGGGGTGAGCAAAATCCATCTTTGCAGATGTTTTTGGACTGTAACTCCTAGCAAGTTGAGCCAGCCAATCAGTGATGGGGATGCTGTAAATTACAATAAAACAACATCTGCAGAGCCACACTTTGCTAACCCTGTAGCAATCCATTTTTTGTATCACCTCCAGTTTGCTACATATACTGTCCTCTGCCTCCTACCTTTAAATGTTCCTTGTCTGCAGTATCTTTCATACTACACAGTTCTAACACTTTGGTATCACTTCTGCTACCATGGCTATATCATATGGAATCCTGGGATTTGTAGTTTTGTAGCTCTGGCAGATAGCCCCAAGTGCCTTACAAAACTATAAATCCCAAGAATTCCATAGGATGGAGCCCTGGCAGTTGAAGTGGTATCAAAGTGCTATAGCTGTGTAATGTGAAGGAAACATTCTACTCCTTTCATCTGTCTATTGCAACTCATTCTTTTTAGAACGGTTCCCTATTCCTTTTCTGAGTTGATCCCACTGTAGCCCACTGTAGTAGTAGTACTAGTAGTAGTAGTAGCAGCAGCAGCAGCAATGATAACAATGATAACGATGATAAGAGTGTTTCATTCTTACTGGCCTCTCCCTATGGACTGAGATAAGGGACAACAACAGCTTAAAATGCAACACATAACAGTTCCCAATCTTGACTCTACAAATGCTATTGAATCATAAGTCCCAGAATTCCTGACCACAGGCTATGCTGACTAGAAATTCTGGGATTTATAATCCAACAGTTTCTGTGGGCTCTACTGTGGGAGCCACTTCATTATAAGAATCCATACCAAGGGAATGAGTGTTGTTTTTCCTTTACAGAAAAATGTCCATGCAGGACTACGTATGGGAGATGTTAACCATACAAAATCTATATAGATTTTTCAGGGAAAGTTTATGAGCAGAAAATTATGTATTTCCTCATTCTTTATCCAAAACCTCCCAAGACCTGATACATTGTTCTTTATGTGTATTGATCCCGGGCTGTTTTTGCATGATAAAATCATGTTGAATTAGAATAATTCCTGGGACCATCTGGCTTTACTGCAAATATTTTGTTTCTCCTTCAGTATTCACATTTCCTCAGGATGCTGTACTAAGGGCTTCTGTGAACAATGAACCTGAAGAACTTTTGCAGCACTTTTTTTGAAAGTTTCTCTTAGAACAGTACTTTAGTGCACATATTGTGCGATGAAATGATGTTTTCTGTACAGGAAACCCATTTTCTGCTCAGAAAACAAACCTTTTATACACCTTTCCCTCAAAACAAGTGTTTTTCTCTATGGAATAATTCTTCCACAACGGTTGTTGGATATTCAAATACCAGAAGAAAACTGCACAAAATTCTCACTGGTCTATTATTCTTCTCAATAGGTTTTCTCAGCTGTCAGAAAACCTGCTTTTGACCTAGTAGAGAATAATCACAAATATTCTTTCCGTGCCTAGTGCTTAGTGGCGACTTTTTGCATTTATGTTGTCATATCGCTGTTGTTGTGAGCCTTCAAGTTATTTCCAACTTACAGCAACCTGAAGGCAAACCTATCATGGGGTTTTCTGGGGCTGAGAGTGTATGATGTGCCCAAGGTCACCCCGTGGGTTTCTATGGCTAAGCATAGAATCAAGCCCTGCTCTTCAGGGTGGTAGTCCAACACTCAGACTTTTTCTGTACTAGTCCGTTACAGCGCTATGATTGCACTTTCAACATCCTATGGAATCCTGGGGTTTGCAGTTTCGGGAGGGGCCAAACTTGCAAACCCCAGGATTCCATAGGATGTTGAAAGTGGAATCATAGCGCTATAACAGTCTAGTGCGGAAATGGCCTCAGACCACTACACTCACTGGCTCTTGTGTTCTATCATATCATCATATCATATCATATCATATCATATCATATCATCATATCATATATCTTACTATCCTTGTGTGTGCCAAAATGTTAAGGTACCAGTGAAACATTCTTCAGGACCAACTTTATTATTTGCGAGACCCAGGCCAGTCCCTCTAGGGACGAATTTGGGAGTAATATTTAAACTCTAAATTTTACATAGACTCAAATTGTCCATTATTTTGTTTATTGTCCTGCTCAACTGCTATGGGGACAACGTCTGGTGGTATGTTGGTTAGAGAAGAGGGGCACAACCTGTGACACCCCAAGAGATGTCCCTTCTCCCCTGCTATGAAATCACTTGTTGCTGTGTGCCTTCAATTCTGTTCTGACTAGTGGCAACTCTATCATGGGTTTTTTCTTGGCAGAATTTGTTCAGAGGGGGTTGCCTTTGCCCTTTTCTGGGACGGAGAGGGTGTGACTTGCTCAAGGTCGCTGAGTTGGTTTCCAGGGCCAACCATCCGATGAATGTGATGCCAATAAAAGTTCTCCTGTTCCTTTCCTAGACCTTCTCATGCTTTTTCCCTGTTTCTGCTAGCAGTGAAGAAAAAGTGTGTGTGTTACATGGTCTCCAAACATCTGATCCAGCATCACATATATGCAGCCAGAAAGTGGCAAGACTTCAGCTCACATCACCACATAGCCATGCAGCTCACAAGCTGACTTCGGGCCAGTCATTTTATCTTCCTTACCTATTTCAGAAGGTTTTTGCAAGGATAAAATTGGTAGTAGCACCCTTGAGCTCCTTGGAGGGAAAACAGAATGTTCATGTAATAAATGTATTTTATCAGTAATTTGGTAATGTTTTAGATTACACTGCACATCATCTTCAGAAATCTATTTTCTGTGGCATTTAAAAAATAAATATAAAAATACATTTGGATTCTTTTTCCAACTTCAGGTGCCAAAATGGAAATGACTTGCTTGGAACACTAAGCCTAATAGGATATGTCTGTTGATCATTCTCCTGTCAGTAACACAATTGTCTTTAAAACTGACTGCTTTATTTGATTACCTTTTAATCTGCCACCTCTTTTTATGTTTTCATTCCATCTATGACTCCTTGTTTTAGATTAGCAGGGAAAGTGTCAAAACGATGTAGCCAGGTGAAGGAATACTCAGCCTTATCTGACCACAACTGGTGCATTGTGTTTGTTACTTGTTGTTTTTTCAAACAACTCTGGAAGGGAGAAAGAGCTTTGAAAGAGGAATGGACACTTAACTATATACTTACTTACGTCAATTATTGTTTGCTCTAAACATGACATTTGAATTTTACCCTGTGTATTATAGATGCTCTCTGGTCTGGTCCTTAAATACTTACTGTACAATTTTCCATTTGTTTTGGCTTTCTGAATGATGTATAATTGGGTAACTTTCAGTGTTTCCTACAATAAGGATTTTTTCTTCAAGTTCTCTGGACAGCAGCTTTTTTCCAGAGTCCTATAGGCAATTAGATTCATGCAGCCCTGTCCTGTATGTATGTTTATTTTGAAATGAGTCCCACCAAGAAAGCACACAGAGTATGGTGGACTTGAATTTATATTTACGATGTTTCTGGCAGAGCTTGGGGGAAAGTCATTAATTAATTTGTTAATTCATCAAAGGATGCTCTACCCCCACTGCAACATATTTATTTATAAAAGTTTTTTTTTTACTGTTAAATGGATGGTGTGGCAGGCTTTTTTCAAGGGGGGTGCTATGTCCCTCCCCCCCCATTATATTTTAAATGCTTTTAGGTTGTTTTCATTGAGTGTGTGGTTTCCGTGTAATAACTTCATTGTGTTTTAAAAATTGTTCTCCAGTTTTATAAGTGATTGAGCTGTATTCTGTTTTAATTCTTGTGTAGACTGCCTTGGGCCCTGTACTGGGAGAAATGTGGTAAATAGAATCAATAAATAAACTTGTTCCATAAAGTGACTGACTTAATGTAATAGATATTCCTACACTTCAAGAAATTAGTTATTTTAGGGCACCAGTATTCATTGAAAGTGGGCTAACACGCGCTCTGTCTGCCAGATACAATGTGACTGTAGGTCTCTGGAGAAGAATGATGAAAATTGGAGAAAATTTACCCGGCTGGCTTGTTATTCTAAGGCCATTTCTGCACTATGCTGTTATAGTGCTATCATTCCACTTTCAACATCTTATGGAATCCTGGGTTTGCAGGAGGGGCCTTTCTCAGGCAGAGAACTCTTTGGCCTCAGTAAACTACAAACCCCAGAATTCCACAGAATGTTGAAAGTGGAATAATAGCACTATAACAGTGTAGTGCGGAAATGGCCCTGGTCTCAAGGGTCATAGTCCAAGGCTCAAATCACTATAGCTAGCTCCTATGTAAACATTATCTAATTTAATTGTATAATGTGTTTGTGAAATTTCCATGCAGGCATCCTGTTTTTCAGTGACTTGTTTTTCGATGTTCCACCCTTTCAACCACTGTAGATTATAGACATATACCGGGTTTTTTTAAAAATGTAGGGTCCACTTCTTTTTCAGTTCTGTTCCTCCTTTCTTCCTGTAGAGAACACAAAGAAATTGTGGAGGTTCACTTGGCAAGCTTCTGTAATTCCATCATGTTCCCGATAGGTAGAAAGCAAGAGGAGAAGAACTGGTGAAAGACCGGGCTCTGCTTTTCAAACAATTCCATCTACTTCCTTGCACTGCTCTGCCCCCTAACCCATCAGATAAGTGGGGGGTGCCTGTAGTCTACCATATGGGGTAAGCTAAAGCAAAGATAAAAATAGGCCAGTTTAAATCTTTCCAGTTGCCAGTCTTAAAAGGGATGCTCTGCTGCTTCATCTATTCCAATTGTCCTAACCTAAACAAAGGAGGGATACAGCAGTTTCTTACTGCTTATTACTGACATTCCCCAAATGAGATCCTTAGAATTTTTCTTAAAATTGCGAAGTAGCTACTTGTCACCATGGTGAAGCATTTTAGGCATGAAAAGGAGAGGAAGCAGAGAAATCCCTATTGCAGACATTAGCATGACTGTTCCCAGAGCAGTCAAAGGTACAACAGGAAACAGAAAAATACATAGATGGTCTGATTTAGCAGCTAACAGCTCTCTGAGTGAGATTTTGTTCCTTTTGCTTGCCTCATCCATTGATTGGAAGAGGACTGAACAGAATTGGGACTGTGGTTTGCAAGGAAGAAGGCATTAAGATTTTCCTTCCCCATTGCACCAGAAGTGTTTGGAAGAGTTACTTTCTAGACTATAACCTCCACAGCCCCTCAACCAGCATGGGCAAGATCTTGGGAGATGTAGCCCCCCCCCCCAAAAAATTTATATTGACAGTTCCATGCCTTGTAGCATCTCCTAAAAAGGCAAGTTCCCCTAGGTGCTGATGGGGCAAAAAAAAAAAAACAAACAAACCAGAAGAGAGGGAAATGTTCATGAGCACTGCAGGGAAAGGGGTAACTCATTCCTATATTCAGTGTCTCTGATGAAAAGGGAGGGGGTATAGCAGTCATTTAAATTTTTTTAAAAGATTACAGGACTTAAAATGTTTAAAAGAAAAAAACAGGGGAAAGGAAATAGGAGGGGAGAAGGAATCTAGCAGTGTCTATGAACCTAACTGGTTTATTTTAGCATGAGCTTTTGTGGATATTAATCCGCTTCTCCAGCAGCACTGAACTTATACCATCCACTTGTCCCAATTTCACAGGGGCAGTCCTGAATAACCCTCTGTTTGTCCCACTTTTTCAGCTGTTTTTAAAATGTCCCACTTTCTTTTTCCTCCTTACCTGTTTCTGATGTTGTTGGCTTCAAGCCGTTTCTGGCTTATGGTGACTGTAAGGTTTCTTTCCTGTTTGTTTGTTTTTGAGGATTGGGTTCAATGGGATTTACTCACAGGTTGGGATGTGTACCTATCACTGGGTTTTCTTGGCAAGGTTTGTTCAGAGGTGGTTTGCCTTTATCTTTTTCTGAGGCTGAGGGAGTGGACCTGCCCAAGGGCACCAAATGAGTTTCCACTGCTGAGTGGGAAACTGAGTCCTGGTTTCCCAGAGTCTTAGTCTATCATTCAAGCCACTACACCATACTGGCTGTCTCTCCTTGGCCGCTTCTGCACTACACTCTTATAGCGTGATTATTCCACTTTCAACATCCTATGGAATCCTGGGGTTTGCAGTTTAGGGAGGGGCAGAACTATTACTTCTTTTATTTCTTGATGCCATAAGCCCATTCTATTTGACCTTTCTTTAATCTTTCCAGAAGTTGTCTTATTTCCCACAAAAAAAGTTTCAAGCTTACCATTACTGCTATGTTCCTCTACCTCCTTGTCTTGTCCACCTTCATTTCCATCCAGATCCTGCAGTTGCAAGGAGCTAGACATCATCAGAAAGGCCTGAGGGATGGAGGGTAGTGCTCACAAGAATGAGCTGGAACATCTTACAGTATTTGATGTAAACAAATAAACAAAGCCACACAGAAATAAACATTTCTTTGTGTGTGGGTTGTGTATGTTGGAGTACATGCTGCCAGGACGAATAAATCTGTGATGAGGTGATGAGTTAACTCTGCTCCAGGTTCAGCTAGGAGAAGTGGAGGAAGAAATCATGTGGTATAGAAGTGCTTTTCCTACCTATCAGTCTGATCAGACTAGACTGCCAACAAAGTAAAATCTGGCTTGACACTCAGTGCATGATTTTGTGGAGGATGAAGTTCAAGCCATTTCAGCTGAGAACATCAGTGGAATTCAATGGGGAAACAGGAAGAAAAAAAATAGCATGCCGAAGATGTGAGGAGAGAAATCCTATGTGTGTCTACTGAGATGTAAACCCCCATTAGGTTCAGTGGAACTTACTCCAAGGTAAGTATGTATGGGAATATTTTTTTTCTTTATTTATTTTATTAAAATATTTGTATCCCACTCTCTATCCAGAGATCTCAGGGTGATATATAGTAAAAATATCTGACAAATTTACTGTATAAATTCATTTATAAGTCTAAGAATGTTAGTCCAAAAATTGACCCAAAAAACCTAGGTCAGCTTATCCACGGGTCAATGAAAGTAATGTACCTTAACTCTTATCATTCCCTTCTCTGAGTAGAGTGGTGAAACTGGGAGAACCTCGAAGAAGCACTGACCCCCCTCTACTCTCTCCACCATAGCACCACTTCTGGCCTTTTAGAATGCCTGGGTGGGAAAATGGCACTTCCCCTTAAAGAACCATTGAGAAAGTGGAGGAGTTACCACAAAACATAGGTGCCACAAGGGCCCAGCAATGTTGCCAGTACCTCCGTTCAAAAGCGAGGAATAATTAGCTCAAAGTCAGGAGGCCTGCGAGAGGGGGATAACTTAAGAAGAGCTTTCCATCTATGTTTACAGGGTCACTCAGGAAAGAACCAGCCAGAGATTCCAAAATGAAATAAAATGTGTTTTATAGAAAAAGTTTCACTCAAGCACTCAAATGTCCAGATACTCACACACGCATGTAAGAGCCAACTGAAGGAAAAAGGAGAAAAGTGTGGATAGAGGACTTTCAGGAATGGTCTGGAGAGCAGTGAAGAAAGCAGCGACATGGCTTAGGTAGGCACCTAAGGACAGTTCTCATTCGGGAATCAAACAGACAGTGTAGCATTCAGAAAAGTGAGAGATTGCACTGGACAGCTTGAAACCAGGGGTTTCAATATCCTGTGAGTATGGGTGTGAATCGCTCTCCCAGCCAAGTGGACAATGAGAGTTGCAACACAAACAATGAAATCCAGACAGAGCTAATGGTCTTAGTGTTTAGGTGACAAAAGGATAATGGCTGTCATAATACCCCAATATTGTGGATAGGTGGGGAAGGTGTTCGAGGTCAATCACAATTTGGTGAGGATTTCCCTTTCAGCTCTGAGATGTTCAGCTTGTTATCTTTATGCCTATTGCCTTGAGAGTGACTGTGCTATTTGCCTGAAAATGACTTGGTTTCTGCCTAAGAGGTAGGTGTTGCTGACCTGCCTTGCTACCTCACATTTACAGTCAGTAATCTGCCTCTTCCAACGTGACCTTCCAGTCACCGCAGGTATCATTTATATCAACATCACTTAATAGTGGCAATTAGATATTATTTGCCAATTAAACCATGCTAATCGTGAGGGGTGAGTGCTTTTAGGTTCTCTTAGGATGGACTGAGCTCTTGCCTTTTGGCAGTCTACTCAGAGAAGGGGATGGTTCCTTTTTTGATGAGAGCTAATACTACACCTTAATTTTTATCAGAAAAGGAACCATTCCCTTCTCTGAGTAGAATGGTAAGAGGGCTTTTTAATGCCTGGGCCGGAAAATGGTGGCAGTTGCAACCAGGATGGTTGGTGCCCTGAGGTAGTACTCATGTTTTCCCCTCTCCATGGAATGGCCCTTGATTTATCTATAGGTCATCTCAAAATCCATAATATTGGCCCTAAAACCTGCCCTTGACTTATACGTGAGGTCAACTTATACATGAATATATATGATGTAACAGTGTAAGTAACCAAAATGATGTAAAAGCATACAAAACCATTTTACGAATTAAAAAGACACAATTAAAACCAGTTCACATAGTTTAAAACAAGTATAGTGTAGCTCAAAGGGTATGAAACGTTGGAATAATCATTATTGAGAACATGGCTTCTGAGGGAACAAACCGCTTAGAAGGAGGGACTCAGAGTGCCGTGCTTGGCATATTTACTTGGGAGTAAAAGTCACCAAAGACAATGAGATCTATTTCTAAGCAAACACACAGAGCATTTCACTGTCTGAGACAGAACTGGAAACATGAACAAACAAGATCAAATGAGCAGAACAGAGAAGAACATTGAGACAACACATTTTGGCATTTATTTTGATGGCTTTAATCCACCTGCTCATTCTTTAGTCATGGAGCTGTTCTCCTAGTAACAAGCCTGAATTATTAAAACTAGTAACTAGCCTATGGGAGCATTTCTTAGTGCTAAATCCCTCCAGAGGCAACATGTTCTTGAAAGTCTTCTCTGATGAAAGCCAAAGCCAAAGATGGAAAGGCTTTGGTCAAAAGTGCTTGGATTAGCAAGGCAGTGAGGGCAGGCCCAACTGTGTAGAACAGATACATTTATCCACAAACAGAATAATAAAATCATAGAATCTGGATGGGATCACAAGGGCCAACTAATCCCCTTCCGTGCAAAAGTACACAAGTAAAGCACTTCTGAAGGATGCCCATCCACCCTCTTGTTCAAAGACCTTCAAAGAAGGAGCAGTTGTACGACTACCAAAAGAAACGGGAACAAAGAAGAAAATCTTTGCTCACAATGGAAGAAATAGGGATTGCCTGCTATAAAGCTACCAGCAAACTTTCTGTTCATTTTGGGATGAAGAAGAGATCATGCTTGCTTCTGTCTCTATTTTGTTGCTGTTGTTAATTTAGATTTGCATTGCGATCGTTGCCTATTTTATTGATTGGTTGTAATTTTGTTTCAGAAGTTTGTTTCAGGGGCAGGAATCAGACAGCTCTCCAGATGTTGTTGGACTCCAGCTTCCAGCATTCCTTACCATTGGTTATGCTAGCTAGGGCTTCTGGGAGTTGCAGTGCAACATAATGCAGAGGGCTGCATGAGTCTCACCCCTCCTGTAGAAGTATTTTGCAAATCCCTTTAACAACCAAAAGGTGATATAAATGTTTTACTAATAAATACAGACAGAAGTGTGAGCTGAAGTTTGTAAAATGCAGATACAGTGGGCCCCTCGGTATCAGCTAGGGCTGGGTTCCAAGATCCCCGGTGGATACCAAAGTTCCTGGATGCTCAAGTCTCATTATGTACAAGGGTGTAATAAAATGGCATCCCTTATATAAAAATGACAAAATCAAAGTTTTGTTTTTGGATCTTTTGTGGAGGGGTGAATTTCAAGTTGTAGCTGATTGAATCCATGGATATGGAGGGCCAATTGTATATATATTAAAGCCTGAGTCCTCCAGCCTACATTCTAATAGTGAATTCATTCTTCAAATCTAGATCTTTATGGGACCAATGGGGCCATTCATGCACAAGAGGGAGGTATATTAAGACAGTCTATTGAAGGAAGGAAGGAAGGAAGGAAGGAAGGAAGGAAGGAAGGAAGGAAGGAAGGAAGGAAGGAAAAAGAAAGGAAGGAAGGAAGGAAAAAGAAAGAAAGAAAGAAAGAAAGAAAGAAAGAAAGAAAGAAAGAAAGAAAGAAAGAAAGAAAGAAAGAAACTAACTCTAAAGGGAAATGGAAATGGAAATGGAAAAAGTAATCCCCTAAGACATTGTTGGACTGTTACTTCCATCATTCCCTAGCCAAAGGAAAGGAATACTCAGAGCTGTAATCAACAACCTCTGAACGATCACAATTAGTCAATCCCTGCCTTAAGAGGACAAGGGCAGCCTAGTGAGACCAAGTGTGGCCAGAATAGAAGGTAGATTGGCTACTGGAAGTGAAATGGAATGGAGCATTATGTCTAGATATCCTGAAGAAACCAGATCCTGTCAGATCTTGGAAGTGAAAACAGGGGCAGGCCTAGTTAGCACTTGGATGGGAGATCGCCAAGGAATATCAGAGGCTATTGGATATATTTCAGAGGAAGGAACTGGCAAAATCACCTCTGAGTATTCCGTGCTTAAGAAAACCCTATGAAATTCATGGGGTTGCCATACATTGACAGGTGACTTGGAGGCACATTTGCACACATCTGCAGCACCAGTCCAACATTCATGCAAATCTCAAGCCTCCATGGAATCTGGACAAGTCAGAAATGGATCTTCTTTTTATTTTATTTTTCTGAGTTTTTTTAAAAAACGTTTTCCCTCCTACTGATACCCAAAACAACGCAAGGAGATCTGAACATGTTCTACATGCACAGCAATGCTGATTTAGGGGGCTGGGTAGAGGGAGGGAACAGAACAGATCACTCCACTTTTTATTTTGTTGTAAGTCCCACTTGCCATTCCTACATGAAAGATCAAACATGTGCTTGAGTATCTACTCCAAATAATCATTTATGAAGTCCCTCAAGTTGTATTAATGCCCTTCCTAAGCTATATTTCAAATATAGTCAATGTGTGCAGAGAAAAAAGCCAGGGTACAAAGAGTTAAAGCTCCTGTGTAAAAGAGATGGAAAATTACCAAACCACAGTCCACGAAATACATTATTTTAATTAGAGGGAGCACCTAAGTACTGAGAAGTCACGATGTTAATTATCTGGAGGAAGCAATATTAGAAATCTTATTTTGTGGTGTTTTCCATAGAGGCAGTTAGTGTGTTGTTGCAAAAATATTACATACCCTTGAGGCATTCCTATCATAATAACACTTTGAGCAGCTCATTAACTTGGGTTCTCTTAAGTCTTGTATAGATTCTCTTCAAACCTTTATGTATTACTCTCTGTCAGATCACGATATTTTGCTGGTAAAAGACAAAATGACATCTCTGTCCCTGTTCATTCCACATTCAGAGGCTGACCAGAGTGGCAGCTGAATCTGAATCCCACCTTTCCAGCCCCCAGAAGCAACACAGGAATCCCTCCAAACTTCCTGAATTCCCCCTTTTTATAATATAGTTTTTCACCCTATTTTTTGAGGTATACTTTTTGCCATCAAAAATTTTTTGGGGGGCTAGTGAATATGGTGACCCAAAATGATGTGTTGTCACCACTGGTGTGCTAAAACAAATCCCATCCTCACCCCCATGCAGCTGCCCTCTTCCCAATCTAAGAGAAAGTACTAGTCAAAGACTTGCCATTTTGATGGCAGTGAGACCCTTATGATCTAGTTTCCTTCTCTACTTTCTTTTCACCGGTTTCCTTTCAAGCCGCACTGAAGCATTTTTGCTTTCTTTGTTTGTGACATGCCCCAGTCCAAGACTCAGGTGCAAACACAGACAAGACCCTCCCCAACAGCCACAACACAGAACTTGAACAAGACAATACTTACTGCAGCCAGCATAGATGAAAAAAGGGAGAGCCCTCAAGACGAGACACATTAATTGGGCAAACAGCCGAGTGAAGTTGTTGGTTCATAAATACAAGGAATGGGATGGGGAGAAAACTTTTGCTGACAACTGGTGTTACTGGTAGAAGCAATGAGTCCTCTGTTAAGATTTCTGACTTGTGTTCCTGGAAACCTTGACCCTCAGCTTGTGTGCTGACTACTCTGCTGGATATTCATTTGGACTGACACTCAGAATTTATTACTGACTTGGGTTGTTGAAAGATCAAATGGTTACTGGTTGACAAACTGTTGTAAATCTTGTCCGTGGCGGCCGCTAATGACTCTGTTGGAGAGCTGCGACCCTGGGGTGGCTGTTGGCACAGAACAGCATGCGTAAGTTTCCCTAAGTCTCCCACGCAGTTCTGCACACTGAAGGGTGGGTGAGTGAGGAGGGTGTTTTCTCTCAGAGACACTAGATGAAAGTTACATCTTTAAAAACAGTTTAGGGTAGGGGTGGTCAGCTAGACTCCCAGATATTTTTGGTCCGAAGCTCCCATAATCCCTCACCATTGGCTATGCTATCTAGGACTCATGGGAGCTGTAGGTGATAAACATTTGGAAGGCCTTGTGGTTTGTTTAAAAGTAAGAACGAAAAATTGTATGACTGACAAATACAGTGCAGAGAAGCCTTCTCCCGGCTCTGCTGGCAGCTGCTGCAAAACACTTAAGCTATACAGAAAAATAGGGAACTGTTCTTGAATAGGTTGTTGTGGGTTTTCCGGGCTTTGAGGCCGTGTTCTATTAGTATTTTCTCCTGACGTTTCACCTGCATCTGCGGCTGGCGTCTTCAGAGGATCTAGTGGCATGGAAGTGAGACAGAGTATATATACTTGTGTAGTCCCCAGGTGGGAGGGAGTGATTTGCATGTGTTACAGTTGGCCTATGTGATGGCCTATTGTTAAATGGGATATTTATTTATTTTAATTTATATTTATTTATATTAAATGGGTGTATTGTTCCTCTGAAGATGCCAGCCACAGATCCTCTGAAGATCCTCTGAAGGTGCCAGCCACAGAGGCAGGTGAAATGTCAGGAGAAAATACTAATAGAACATGGCCTCAAAGCCTGAAAAACCCACAACAACGTATGGATTCTGGCCGTGAAAACCTTCAACTTTACATGTTCTCGAATACTTAGCCCCTCCTCTCTGTCACTCCTGGCTGTCTCTGCACTTCTATCAGTCTCCTAGCATCACTTTGCAATATTCACTAAAGTCCAGTTTCCATGGTTTTTCAATGTTTAGTGATGAGGGATTATGGGAATTGCAGTCAGCAACTTCAGAGGGGCCAAAGTTTTCCCAGCTCTGCTATACATGTCTCTTCAGACATATGCCTGTGTGAATTCATTGAAGCTAATTCTTCAGCAATTGGTTTTAGGACTGGAGCTTCAGTCACCAATTTATCTGGGAGTTAATCCCATTGAACCCAAGAAGGTTTACATCTGAGTAGACATATATGGGATTTCTCTGTTGCAGGCAGACTTTCTTCCTTCATTCCTAAAGCTAAAGGCTACCCAGCCATCCCAGCTCTAGGTACTGACATGCATCTAGTTGTGATGGCTTCCATGCCAGTGGAATGGTGGATCTACTTTGGGTTTCAGTCTGCACTTTAAAAGTGCTGTCCATGGTACCAAACCTAAATTGGTGCCAGGGTACAGCACCTTGAATAGCTCCTTTAAAGAGTGAATTAAAACTGGAATCCACCTTTCTGAGATGGAAGCTGCCATCCTCCATTGCATGCATGAACACAGTCTTAGATATCAACTGTGGGTTATTTAATTATTAATTAAAATATTTCTGAGATGTTTTTCAGACTTTTCCTCTCCCTCTTCCCTATTTATATAAACAAACTGCTTTTAAATAGCAGCAGCAGCAGCAGCAACATACTTTTAAAACTGCTCTTAGAAAATACAGCAGTGCAGACATACTCTTCCTTTCGTACTCTCCTGAGAAGTATCATTTTCATCTCTTTTTAATTACATTCATTGGCTGCTCCCTCAAATGGATGAGCTGGAATTATAAATTTCATACTGTGGTGTCGATGAATTATTTACCAGTCTTCTCATTTGGTTTGCTCCACTTCTGTTTGCTGGCTGGTTCTCTTTGACATTATTTATATCCTTCTCTTTCTCCCTGTTTGCTCCCAACAAACGTGAATACTGTCAGTGTTACTCCCACCCACACAAACATGCTGCTTCATAGATCTTAAAACAGGTAGTACAATATTGGACATTATCTAGTATGGTACAGAAGAGATAAGGCCAGGAACATGGTCTGTGCTTTGCTATATCCCAGTCCTACAGCAGATTTTCTCTAGACTATAGCTGTCACTTTAAATAACATCCATTTTGTGATTTCTGTTGTTGGTTTTGCTTTTATTCTGATACTTTGCTGAATAAATTAAATCCATCCATGGTGTGCCATCTGCACATAAACCAAACAGAGAGTATGAATGTTCTAGTTCCGTAGCATAGAAGTTTCTCCAAAAACCTGTTACTTTATTTTCTAAAAACCCATTTTTAAATTTTAACCTGTCTTCAGGAATAATTCCAAACTGCTTCAGAGTTGTTTATCTGAACAAAGCTTGGCTCCAAGCTTGTTACAAATTTAAACTCTGGTTCTCTGGTCACTTTACTGATCTGTTTCACGTGGGGCTGCCTCATGTGTGACCAAATCAATGTTCAATTTCATCATGTTCTAAAAATGAATCGGGACACGAGGTGGAATGCGGCCACTGAAACTGCTTGGGTGAATCAGACCTGACTTGAAAGACTGACACATTGTGAATGGGAGCTGAGCAGATCTGTGAAGAATTCAGCATGTGCTGAGACAGAGGTGTGATTGTTTTGTTCAAATGACATTTAATGTACCTGAATCTTCAGCTAGGCATGTTAGTGATACATCCATCAATACAACTGACACTTATTACAAAACCTTGCAATGAAGAGTGCTCATGTTTAAGATTTCAGTAGGCAAGCCATACCTTCTTACAAAATATGTGTGTGCGTATGTGCCTTTAAGCTGCCTGTGGACTTGTGAGGCCCCCGTTAATTTCACAGGGTTTTCTTGAGCAAGGAATACTCTGAGGTGGTTTTGCTAGTTCCTTCATCTGAAATATAGCCTACAGCACCTGGCATTTGTTGGCGATCACCCATCCAAGTACTAACCAGACCTGATCCTGCTTAGCTTCCAAGATCAGATAGCATCTGGTGCCATTAGGGCAAGTAGGGATGCTTCAGGTTCAAATTGCCACTTGACCATGAAGTTTTGGGTGACCTCAGTCCTGCCACCATCTTCTAACTATCTCACAGGGTTACTGTGAGGATAAAATGAAGGCCAGGGCCCAAGGAAACAATAAATGTTGATCTCCTTGGTGAAAAGTGAGATTTAAATGTATTAATCAGACCAGGAATGAGCAAAGTGTGGCTTGTAGGTCACATTTGGCTCCCATGCCCACCCCCCCCAAGAACTAAAAACAATCAATTTTTTTGCCCCTATATGCCCTCTGGAGGTCTGGGGGCAATTTGGCCTCATTTAGCACCTCCCAACATTGAAGGATAAAATCTTTGTTGTGTATTCCTGTGGTATAAGGCCCTCCAAGGTCTCTTGGGAGGCAATGCCCCCCCCCCTTCCAGTTGCTTATCCCTGAATTAAACATTTGAAAATAAAAGTTCTTGGTAGACCTATAGTTCATACCCAATCCTCCTTTTTTATTTTTTGTAAGCACTAAGGGAAACCTATTCTAGACCTATCCTTAAAACATAATTTATATTTGAGGTTAAATAAAACATGAGGTTAGTTTATAGTAAGATTGGGAAAATCAGCATAGTGTAGTAGTTTGAGGCCACTTCCACACAAGACTGTTATAGCACTATGATCCCACTTTCAACATCCTATGGAATCCTGCGGTTTGCAGTTTCGGGAGGGGCCAGCTGGCCCCTCCCGAAACTGCAAACCCCAGGATTCCATAGGATGTTGAAAGTGGGATCATAGTGCTATAACAGTCTTTTGCGGAAATGGCCTATGTGTTGGACTATGACTCTGGAGCTCAGGGTTCAAACCCATGCTCAGCCATGGAAACCCATTGGGCAAGTCACACTCTTTCAGCCTCAGAGGATGGCAAAGGCAAGCCCACACCAAACAAATTTTGCCAAGAAAACCTTGTGGTACGCTCACTTTAGGGTCATCTTAAGTCAGAAACAACCTGAACGCACACAACAAGAAGTACAACTGGGTAACTGTGGCTGTCCAGGTCCTCTTTGAACGGCACAATCTTTCACAATTTGCTGTGCTGGCTAGGGCTCATGAGAGCCGTAGGTGAAAAACTTTTGGAGGGCCAGGGCTGACTACCCCAATCAGTAGGCAGCAGTCCTATTCTCAATTACCTGAACTTATGTCACAACTGTATACATACGAACACATAAAATGTTCTTGACAGGTTGAGCGAAAGGGATATAGCAATGAAAGGAGATTGCATATTTTAAGAAAATCCCCATAATATTTTTATCTCAGTCTGTAAGGACTTCAGGTGAAGCTTTTTTCCCCTCTCTCCAGGAATTCTAGAGTGTTTTGCTGGTGTACAGAATCAATGCATTTGTTATCACTGCAGAAAGTCCTTTGCTGTCTTTATCTGTTTCTTGTTTCTAACAGTCGTCAGAGATGGGAGAAAGTTAATACTACAGCTCCCAGAATTCCTCATACTGGATAAGGTATTTAGAGAACTGTAGTCTAAGAAAGAAAGCCAGTGTGATGTAGTGGTTTGAATGGTGGATTACAACCCTGGAGACCGAGGTTCGATTTCTCCTCTTGCCATGGAAACCCACTGGGTGACCTCAGTCACATCACAGACTCTCAGCCACAGAAAACCCCATGATAGGTTCAGGTTAGGGTCACCATAAGTCAGAAATGACTTGAAGGCAGGCATCAAGTCCTAGAGAAGAATTTTTTCCAGGCTCTGCCTGTGATGTCAGCTACTCACATTAACTCAATGCATGGCATTGCAAGTTACATTTGCAGAATATAAAAGCATTTTCCGCTTCTTCTTACTCCAGCAGAGAAAAACTCTTATCCTCTTTCACAATTATTATCTGAAGATATTTTAACAGAGCACCTCCGGAATCTGGGTCAGCCTGACCTATTCAGCAGCCAAGCACACAGGCATCTCTGCGTTAATTTGGATAAGCCTTGGTGAAAATATACTAGCTGTCGTCCCTGCTAGTGACTTTGACATGTTTTGAGAGAGCCAGAAAGACTAGATAGTCATAACAATTTTATTCTTTGCCAAATTGCAAATCTACATGGACTGTAATCCAGATATTATAGTATTCGTGGTGATTTTCTATAATATTCCTATAATATTTTTAAATTGCAGCTCTTGTAAATAGTTCAGGGCAGTATGCAAAGCTATTCCTTCCTGCCTGACTTCCCTCTCCCTCTCCCTCTCTCCCCGCCACATTGTATCTTAACAACAATTTTTGAGCTAAATTAAATTGATTGTGACTAAGGTAAGACCATCTGGCGATGTTAGGACCGCATAGTCCTAGTCCAACACACTAAACTCTATACCTTATTAACTGTTTAGATGGGGACACTTGTGTTAACAGTAACTGAATGTCATTTCATGTAATGGATAAACCAAAGGAATGGACTTCCCACCAGCACAGGATTTGGGAATTGTATTCCCTAAAGCAAGATTTCCAACCTCTGTAACAGATTGGTATTTCAGGATGGAAGATAATGGATCAAACTGCTATTCATGTACAAAGGCCACTGGGAAAAAGTCATTAAGGGGCCCACAGTTTCTTTGTTTATTTTTAAAAAAATCACATTTCATCAAAAATTGATTTCAGGACACTGCACAATAATAAAAGTCTCTCTGTACCCCCTCCAAATGACACCCAGGTTAGTCCATAAATAGCCAGTGCAGTGTAGCAGTTAAGATATTGGGCTAAGACCTGGATTCTAGTCCTCAATGATCCACAAAACTCATTGGAAGGGAGAAGCTCACATATGATACCTTCCAGTTTTTGGAGAAAAATCAGTTATTCAAACAGTAAGTAGTGAAAGGATAAACTAGATGAAGAACTGAGAAGTTTTCTTGCATCTCTGTCTTCTCCAAACTTTTACAAATAGTAGCCACAGGGAGATATGATTTAAACAGGCTGGAGTGGTTGATGGGTCCCTAGTGTAAATAACTCTTGCAGACAGTAAGATAGCAAATCAGTGAGAAATATTCTAGGCTACCCATTCTATGTCATGCTTGTTTTCTACAAGCAAGCAGTCTTTCATATAGGGCATCTTTAAAAAGGGGCCCAAATTTGAGATCTGAAGCCATACAGTCCATTCTAGTACTTCAGAACTCTATAGCCTTAGTACACTCTAACACAGGGCTTTCCAAATGGTGTGTTGTGACACATTAGTGTGTCGCCTGCAGTATGTAGGTATGTCGCCTTCCTGGGCTCAGAAAGACCCCTCTCACCCGAACCATTCCCACTGCCGCCGCTCTCACTGGGGTCTTTCCTTGTCAAGGACAAAGGCAGCAGGCCAGGATCGAGTAGCGGGGCTGCCTTTTCCACTGTCTCTGCCCTCCCTGGGGTCTTTCCTTGGCAAGGGCAACACCAGCGGGTCAGGATCGGGTAAGGGGCTGCCTTTCCCACTGCCACTACCCTCACCAAGATCTTTCCTGGTGAAGGTGATGGCAGTGGTCCAAGATCAGGGGGACTGCCCCCCCCCCCCGATACGACTCTGGGTACCACACGTGCATAATCGGTTAGTTTAACTTCTGGTTTGCTAGTAAAACTGAATTACTGTGTCGCGAAATGATGCATGTCTAAAGAGTGTGTCACCAACATGTAGACTGGTTTATATAGACAGACTCTTAAAATGGAGATCACACAGTTTACACTGTCTGCTACTTAGCTAAAAGAACAGTAGCTCAGCAAGGTTCACTTCTGGTAGAAAAATCTGTGTAAATTAAATTAAGTTTTTGTCTGTTAACTGCATCACCCAAAAATGGCTGGAAGGAGTTTTCACTAGATGTGGAGATGATGTTTAGGGTGCTCTGACTTAAAAATATAAGCTATGAGGCATACGCAAAATTAACTTGGGGAGACACCCAATTATTTTTTCATTCATGCAGAATAGTGTGTTTGGTGGCCCACCACAGAAGCCATGCTCTCTTAAGGTCAACTGAGACTGATCTTTAGTGTAAGGGCTACTGACTTCCCAGACCAATAGATGCTTATCTTCCATAGCTGTTGAAACCAAATCACCATTCACAATATTTAATGATTCGCCCAAGCAACACTGGCTAATACAACTAGTATGCAATACAAAAGAAGCTGTTGTCTCATGTACAAAACCTTTTCTTGCAGTTGTTTGACAACTTTTCCTGCAGCTTTCCCATTAATTTGAATTCCAGCTTATATATGCCAGTTGTGTAACTGTTCTTTGCACGCCTTTACATTTTGTTCAACCTCAGTTAATGCAGTTTGGCACTTCTGCTGTTTGTATCAGTCCCTCTTCTATTAAGATCATTATGGATGTGATTAGTACTTCATTCTATCACATCATTTACTTCTGCCCACATATACATATGCGGGGGCTTAAGTCATATTTCAGTATGTGATGCTTTCATGCATTCCCAAAAGACTAGTCAACCATTTGCTAATAGCTTCATTGTAGGTTTCTTTCTCTCTTCTTTTTTTAATAAACCATGTTCTGGAAGTCATAATGGATCTCCTCCACTTTCAGTGGGTTTTTCTCCCATACTGCCCCTGCTTCTTGTAGAGAATGAAAAAATAAACTTAGAAAACCTCAATAGAGGATGGCAAAAATAAATCCGAAGTCATTTCCACACTAAACTGTTATAGCGCTATTATTCCACTTTCAACATCCTATGGAATCCTGGGGTTTGCAATTTATGGAGGGGCCTCAAGGCAAACCCCAGGATTCCATAGGATGTTGAAAGTGGAATAATAGCGCTATAACAATCTAGTGCAGAAATGGCCCAGTTCTTTGCATGCATAGGCCAAAGAGTATATCTTGGAAAAATTACCTTTTCAGACTACCAGAATCCCTATCAGCAGGAATGGTGACCATAATGGTGAGGATTTCTAAGAGCTATAATTCCAAAAAGTAAGATTCCATACCTTCCAACTTTCCAGATTTGGCACAGGCAGTCCCAACTAATCTTCTGTCACTCCACTTTTCCAGCTGCTTTATCCCAGTTTTTCTCTCCTCCTCCCACTTTCTCCCTTCAGTCAAAGGCCCTTTCCACGCTACACTGTTCTAGTGCTATTATTCCACTTTCAACATCCTATGGAATCCTGGGGTTTGCAATTTATGGAGGGACCTCAAGGCAAACCCCAGGATTCCACAGGATGTTGAAAGTGGAATAATAGCACTAGAACAGTGTAGTGCGGAAAGGTCTTCCGTTTATTTCATTTGATGGAAGCTGAGTTCAAAATGCAAAAATGCACTCAACTCTGAAGGAGAGGAGAGGAGGGGGCAGAGCTTTGCCCTTTCCATTAGGCTTGGGCAAAAGCAAACTACTGCAATCTCAGCTACCTTGTTTTTGATTCCACATTAATAACTTTTTCCTTCTTGACCACACTCTGATGTTACTTGGCCACACACGTCCCAGTTTTCATCTGTGAAATGTTGGAGGGTATTATATTTCCAAGTTCTGGTAGATAGAAAAGCAGTCAGGCAATAGGACACTACAGAGCTCCATGCATCCACATCTACAAGTGAGAGAGAACTTGAAAGGAGGTGTATTTTGATTCTTGGAAAGGCCAATTGTCTTGATGCCTGCCTTAAATATTTCAGTAGCTGAGGAGCCAGTGCTATTTGCTTTGGGTTGTGCACACGAGTTGCATGTACTGGAGTTCTCTGAAATTCATGAATTCTTCATGAGTGCAGATGCTCTGCAAACTCACAGATATTTGTGCCTATAACATTGCCCTAACTTCATTTCCGGGCCCTTAATAAGCATCTGTTTCTGTCAAGACAAAAGTTGGGAGCACAGCAGGATATAAATGCAACCAATAAAGAGTGCAAAAATGTAGGCCATCCTGTTTATCTGTAGGTATGTGTCTTCTACACCCACCCACACTGAAAAACAGCAGTACCTGTACTTCATTCTCAGTGTTTAGGATCAGCTGACAGTGTAGAGTAACGAACTGACAAAGGACAGTGTAATAGCTAGCATGTTGACATGCTGAAGAGGAGCTCGGATGCTGAGGAAGCAGTGGAAAATGAGGCCTTTGACCTTGTTATCAAAAAGTTCCAGAGCTTTGACCCTGTGAGTCCTGGCTCCACTACAACACCACACAATTTTGTCCTCCCTAAAAGCCCCCCCCCCAATAAATAATTAACAGCTGACTAGGCACCCTTTTAGAAATGAAAATGTGGGAATGCAGTACATACGAGGAGAAGCAGTGTGATGGTTTGAATGTTGGACTAGGACTCTGAGAAACCACAGTTCGAATTCCACTCAGCCACGGAAACCCATTGAGTCACCCTAGGTAAGTCACACTTTTTCAGCCTCAAAGGGAGGCACTGGAGAATGTTCTCTGAACAAATCTTGCCAAGAAAACCCCATGGTAGCTTCACCTTAGGGTCACCATAAGTCAGAAATGACTTGAAGGCAGGGAAGGAAGACAGTAGATCTGCAGGGTAAAAATAGAAATCCAATTTGCTTGAGCTTGACATTATGAATTGACTTTCCCCCAAAGAACTCCATTGTTAATGAGTTCCTCAGGAAAGACTTGACTCAAAATGCATAGACCATACTTTGGCAGACCTGGAGGTCTCCTACATTTCTCCAGGTTTCCAAAATGATTATATTTTTCTGGAATATCAGCAAAGTTGAAGAAATATCTGTGAATCTAGAAACTGAATATACAGCACTTGATCTGTTAGGTGTTAACTTTGTGCTGGACTGAAAGAAAAAGCCAGATGATTCCTAAAATCTAAAACAGACTTCACCTGCTGATCTAACATTAGAGAAAACTATTTCAAACTCTGATGCCATAATCTTAATTTTTTGCTACCTATATTCAGGAACAAGTACAATGATGCTAGAACAAATATTTTAAACGTACAGCCAGCCAGCCAGATAGTAGTTCAAGGGCTGGGCTAATAAATGATCTAATGTCCAGACACTTGGATTTTGCAGTGACCTATGATCAAAATCAATAAATATTTTAGAAAGGGACAAGTAATTGAGAAAATTAGAAAGGCTTCTCATTTACAGGTTCCAAATCCATACTATTAATTCATTTTATCTTTAATTCAGAGAAAAATTGAATCTGATGGTCCCAGATAGAATGCAAGCTGGGCCAAAACTAGCAAATGAATTTCAACAGGGAGAAGTGTAAGGTACTACACCTGAGCAAAAAAAAAAAAAAAAAATGAAATGCCCAGATATAAGATGGGTGATAAGATGGCTTGATCACAGTACATGTGAAAAGGATCAGGAGTATCAGTAGACCACAAGCTGAACGTGAGTCAGAAATGTGATGTGGCAATGCAATTCTTGGCTGCATCAATGGTATAGTGTCTAGGTCAAGGGAAGTGATGGTACCACTCTATTCTGCTTTGGTCAGAACCCACCTGAAATTCTGTGTTCTGGGCACCACAGGTCAGGAAGGATACTGACAAGCTGCAACGTGTTCAGAGAAGAGCAACCAAAATGGTAGAAGGCCTGGAAACCATGCCCTATGAGGAGCACCTTAGGGAGCTGGGTATGTTTAGCCTGGAGAAGAGAAGGTTAAGAGGCAACATGATAGCTATATTTAATATTTGAAGAGATGTCATATGGAGGATGGAGCAAGCCTGTTTTCTGCTGCATACTTTCTGTCCTCTTAGGTGCAAGCCAGGAGAGTTTTGGAGACAGTTCCTCTGCTATGGTACTTTCCCACCCAATGTTACATTTGCTCTACCCACTTTTAAAAGAGACTTTGTTGTTCTCTGCCTTCACGTTGATTCCATATGGTGACCCTATTGTAAGGTTTTCTTGGCAAGATTTATTCTAAAGAGGTTTACCCTGACCTTCCTTTTAGGCCAAGAGAGTGGACCTTACCCAAGGTCAACCATTGGGTTCCATGGTTGAGTGGAGATTTGAAGCTGGTCTCCTGAAGTTCTAGTCTAATGTTCAAACCACTGAACCACATTGACTGCTAAACCACAGTTCCAGCTCAGCTTATTAGCTCTTGAGAAATACATATCCTACCATAGCAAACCAATCCACAAATAACTCAGAGGAATCTCTACACTTGATGAAAGAAATCTATAGTCAAATGTTGGACTGCAATTCCCATCAGTATAGCCAGCATAAGCCAATGCCTGGGACTGATGGAGCTGTAGCTTAGAATTAAATATTTCCTTTTCTGATTTTATACCCAAAGTTAAGTACATCACCTGCCTCAACTCTCAGACACTCTAGGGCTATAATCTTGTGAACACTTATCAGGGAGTAAGCCCCACAGAACCTATATATGGGACTGCACTACAGATTACTATGTGTTCCATAGCATATTGTATGTTAATGCCATCTTTTCAGGAAATTACTGTTGTCATATCTAGACAGAAAAATGTTAATATGGGCTGTAAATTTAACTTTAAAAAAGAACTAGAAAGCATCCAGGCTTCTGCTTTCAAGAAATAAATGAATATAGTAATTATGTCTATTCAAAGCAATATTGTGAAGTTTGCAATACCTGCCATTTTTTTTCCTTGACATGTAATTACAGTTCTGAGTAATTTTGAGATACCATGAGTAGTACTAGGTTTTTAAAGTTACAGGAGGAACAGGGTTGATATCAGTCCTGAACATAATTGCGCACCTTCCCTCGGTCCTCATTCCTGCAGGGAACCACTGACAATGGACTTATTTCTCTGCTTCACCCTTTGCAACCTGTTTATCCACTTCTTGCACGAGGTCAGGCAACACTGGTATTGAAAAGGAGGAACTGTCAATTTCAGTGGCGCTGCCCACTTGTATACTGGCTTTCTTACTACCAAATAAGGGGTTATAATGATAAGAGGAAGAGTGAGCACAGAAGAGAAGAATAGCAGGGCAATGGTCCCATCACTTTCACCAGCATATCTGGTGCGGAGACAAGATAGGGCCTTCTCTGTCGCTGCCCCTAGGTTCTAGAACCTCCTACCGAAGGACTCCGGAATTTCCCCTCCTTGCTGTCTTTCAATCAGCAGGCAAAGACTTTTAGTTATTTATTCTGGCAGTCTTTGAAAACTGAACTTTTAAAAAAGGAAGCAATTTTAACAGCACACTGTAGTTTTTAATTGCATTATTTTTACACTTTTTATTACTTTTGATTGTGTGGCCATTTCTGTGCTATGCTGCTACAATACTATTATTCCACTTTTAACATCCCGTGGAATTCTGGGATTTGTAGTTTGCTGAGGCCAAAGAGCTCTCTGGCTGAGATTTCCAAATGCCCCTCCCCAAACTGCAAACTTCAAGATTCCAGAGCATGTTGAAAATGGAATAATAGCACTAGAACAGTGTAGTGCGGAAATGGCCTAAGTCTTCAATTGCTTTTAGTATGATGGTTAGTTTAATTCCATTTTAATGTTGACTTCTTGTATGTTTTTACAATACTGTATTTGTTTTAATTTGTAAGCCACCTGGTCTTGGGGGGAAAACCAAGATAACAATGACAATGATAATAATGGTAAACTCGCTGTGCGAAGGGGGCACCAACAGTCTTGTTCAAAGGTGCTGGAATACAGGCAGAAATATAAACATCTGAATTTTGCACTGGAGGCTCACCTTATGGTGGACTGAGCCCTCTGAGCACCTTTCATTCACACACTTCTTCCCTCATCTTTTGTGGAAAAAATCTTCATAAAACAATTTGTATGGAGAGCCCCATTCACAGAAGAGGCTGCTTGCAAGGCACAGAGAACAATTCCATCCTTTTCAACTGCTGCAGTATTTCAGCACTACCTATGAATGGACCAAGCTAAGTATCCATGTTTTATGCTGTTCCAAAAAGGAAGTCGAGAACTTCTGAGTGGATCGCTCCCTGAAAGCTTCAATTTGAATTTTCAAGTGTGGGCATATATTTAAAGCAGAAATGTGTCACAGTTACTGCTTTGTCTGTCTGTACTTCAGAATCTCATAAAAAGTCCAGAAAGCTTTCACATTTTCTAAAATGTGGCTGAGGGTTTCATATAAAATACACCTTGAACCTTTTTTCTTCAGACCATCAGAAGAACCCTTTACATATTTTCCTTTCCCACGTTTTACAATCTGGACAACCATTTTAATACAAAGACAATTCCCCACCACCAACTCTGCTGTTTTCCCCTAACAGCAATGATTAATGTTTTTACCTGCGGTTTTTACCTGCGGAACACTAAAGGAGTTCAATACAAAAATTTGATTTAGTTGGACAGCCTTGCTGTTTCTCAGGTACAGCACATGTAAGTGCTGCCAGCAAAGTAGCGGGGGGTAACAGAGAGGCATTGATTTTTATAGAGTCTTCAGCAAGTCTATTAAGAGATAGGAGTATGTGACATTGGGAACCTGAGCCACAGATACAAGACGGAGGCAGCAAATTACATCAGGTCTACAGGCTGCCTCGGCCTTAGAGCTCAAGGCAACAAGATGCTGTCATCTTTCATTTCACTGCTGTTTGTACAAGTGAAGGAACTCTTGGATTCGGCTCCAGGCAGAGACAAGGGAGGGGGGCAAGAAGAGAGAAAACGCAAGTCAATGGCAGGCAGTAGAAATGTCCAAAGACACACAGAAAGCAGACAGCATTTTATTGAAATTTACAATCACAAAGTTCATATTGCCTCTTGTCCTGCTTGCACACTGGACTAAAGTTCTTGGCATTCACAATGACAGCTCAGGCAAGGTCAGTCAACTTGGTCCCAAACTTTTTTCCAATCAGTATTTGAAATCTTCCTCTACCAAACCAGTTTGGCTTATGAAATCCAATATTTGTATCCAGTTACTCTTGTCTGTCACAAAAGCAGCACATTTTAAAAAAAGGTCATAATAACCTACCAGTCTCAAGGTCCTAAAACAGCCTTGGAATTTCAGTGATACAAGGAACAGACCACTGACTCCTGAGAAAGCATTTGCTAAATATGTGCCAACCCCATTCTTTTAAAGATTGTGGATAGGCTGAAGTCAAAACATACTATTACGAGGCAACAAGATCCTTGTAGGCTTTCAGTGTAATAGGTCAGCATCTATCAGGCATCCGTACCTTTGTATAAGAGGAGTCCTTGATCTCTCACAGTGTGCAAAGGCCAAGAAATATTTTTTCTTCTTCTAAACTTCAGCATCTGAAACAAGGCGGCAAGCTTTCTTTCCATCTGTGACATGATTACACTACCACAAATGAGACACATACCCAAGGCCTGCTCTCAGTCATGGAGGGATGAAGCACAGTGGAATGGACTGCCTCAAGATGTGGTAGAATCTCCTCCTTTGGAGCTCTTTTAACACAGTAGTTGGAAGGCCATGTCTCAAGAGTGCTATAGTTGTGTATTCCTACATGGCAGGATGTTGGAACAGATGGCCCTTGCGGCTTCTTCCAACTTTACAATTTCTATGGCAATTTGTCTGAGGCAAAAGCTCACTTGCTCTGCTCTTAGAATTCACATGTGATCCTAGATAGAAACTAAAGCATACCTTGTCACAACAACAAACCATGTTTAGCACTATGAGTCTTGGGCTTGCGCTCTCCCTGCTTCCTTTCTCATGTGTGCAGGGATAACATTTAAAGCAGATTCATGATTGGAAAGAAACCGTGATTTATCACTGCATATGAACTCAGCAAACCATGATTTGTTGTTCCAACATAAGTTGGGTATATTCTTATCAAAGCAAGGAAAACTTATTTTTCAGACTATAACTTCCAGAACTCCCACCCTCCCAGCTGGTTGGAATACAATGTCTAGAACCCACCACTCCAAAAAAGTAACTTTCCTAAACTATATTCCACATTCAGTTCAATGTAGAGGTGGCCTGATTCAATATGCAAAGGAGGTTGTTTCCTGGAGCAAAAGCAAAGATTAACCTTAATCTTTGAAACTGTTTTGTGGCAAGCAGTTTGGCCAGTGGACTTGCTGGATGGGAAGTTTCTGGGAACTGTAGTCCAAAAAGCAACTGTTCCAATCTGTGGTCCTTGTAGGAAGAAAAGCAGTGTATGAAGTAATACTAATACCCAGTCTGTTCCACATTTTACTTCCATCTCTGGTTTCTGGAACAGATAAATGATGTTAATTGGCAGGGAGAAAGCATGTGCCACAAGCAGTAGATTCAGCCCAGCTCCCTTGATAGGATGCTCGCTGGGTCCAAAGAAACCCTTTATTATGCAACAGCTACTTTCTTCTGTGCCATAGATAGGCAAAAGCAAACAGCTCATTAACTCTCTTCTCAGGCACTCTGAATATACACAGCCAGGAGGAGCTTTGGCACAGTCCTCTCCTGACACATGTGTGTATGAGTCAAAATGCAATGTGAGAGCGAATAGCTGAGGTACAGAAGTGAAGAAACTCCAAGCTTTTGATGCTGAAGCTAGAGAAATGTGGAGATTAATGCACTCTTTTGTATCTCAGCAGTGGGTGCAGCTAGCTTTGTTGGCTGGACCCTTCAGCCCATTCTCAGGTTAAAATATGCCCCTTATGAAGAAAATCAGGGGTATACAGATTCTAAAAATGCTCAACAGTGCTTGTGCTTAAATATTGGGGAATTAAAGAGAGAGAAGCCATGTGCCATAATGCACCCTAGAGGCACTGCTTCCCCCATCTGCTCAAAACACACTGGAGCTGCCATATGTGGGACCTGGCAGTGTCCTTAAAATCCAGCGGCTCCCCTGCAGACAGTAACTTTATTTACTAAAGCAGCAGTCCAGATGCTTCCCCCCTCGAAAAAAAAAGACAAGGAAAAGAGGCCATTGTGCCCAAGGCCAGAGTCTCTCCATGAACCTCTCGTCTCCAAAAAAGAGTCCCAGGCAGTGACAGTGGCCCCATAGTCTCAGGCAGTTTGGTATATATCTTGGAGGAAAACCATGCTTGGTAGAGGCAGCAGCAGGCCTGTAGTCTTGGAGATGAGCCTTGGCTGCTCTTCTTCGTCCTGCAGAGTCTCCCTTTGACTGAGAGAATAATGGGAAAAGCCCACTACCTCTTCTCTATCTTCTGCTTCTGCAAACTGAGTGAGGTAAAGCTGGCAAGGAGGTCAGTAACCTCATCCACCTGCCAGAGAAATAAAACAACATGGTAGAGAAGTCCAAGCAGACTCTGAAGAAGTACAGCTAGGGATGGGTTTCAGGTGTATAGGGATGAAGACTTTTGTTGCAACACAAACATCCAGGCCCACAGAGCTATGGCCATTCCATGTTAGGCCAAGGGTGGGATGCATCATTGATTTGTATTACTAGAGGAAGGCAACTGTTCCAGCACTGCTGTAATCATGTGTGAGGTGGTGTGCTGGGACATCACTCCCATTTTAAGAAAGAGTATCTTAAACATGGATGGGTAATTCTAAAAGGTCCTGGGACTGAAGATGCTGCATTTTCTACTCTGCTCTCCAAAGCAAATGTGTTTTGTTGTTTTACAATCTACTAGTGACCAGAAAGTCACTTGCATTTAAAAAAAAAAACCTATGTTGGAGTCTCCGAAAGGTGACAGGGAGGACAGGATTACTAAATGGGAGAACTGCAACCCTGGAAGGCTTCTGGAGATGATATTGTCTATTTTTGACCTAAAAGTATTTTTTGGAAATGAGATACAATCTGGGCAGTGGTGGCTAAGAGCCATAGAAAAGGCCTTGGTAGTCCACAGACCACCCGACACCCACTCCTGAGCTAATCAAACAGACCTCTGGTGTGTAATTTGTTTAGTGTGATGTCCAGTGCCAAAGAAGCCAGTGGTCTGGATCATGTCTCCCCTACAAAGTCAAATTACTGGTTTTTCCTGGATTTATCTGTCACACTGAACAAATTGTACGCTAAAGGCCTGTAACTTGTTCAGTCGCTCTTATCTATAGGGACAGCCACCAGTCTACATACACACTGACTCAACCTGACATGGGTAAACACACCTATATGAGATCCATTGTATCCACAGTAACAAAGATGAAGTCAATGGATGCTATCCTCAGATGTGACCCTGAAAGTCATTTTCAAGATCACATATCACTGCAAAGCAGAGGTTAGGCTGTTTGCAGAAAAAAACCCCTGCTGCAGCCCTGAATGTAACAAACCACAATGGACATACCGTACATCAAAATGAAGTTAAGCAGCTGTCCCACCAAACATATACTAGTAGTGGAAATCCCTGTCATCTTCGACAGGTGAAGTGTCTCAGGCTACAGAGAGACTATTCTGTAGTTCCCAATCTGATGAAGTGATATTCAACAAGCCCTGTCCCTTTGAGTGAACTTCTAACAATCAGTTTATCAAGTGGCATACTGTTTGAAGACTGTTTTATTCCTGTCTGGATTTTCCAAAAAGCACTGCTCCTTTGCAAAGCAGAAATACATTGAAACAGATGCTGAACAACAAATCCTCATCTGAGGAGGATGTTGGAAATGTCCCTCTCTGTGGGCAAAAGCCTCCCTGGTGGTCAGCTTCATTGCCATGGTATATTCTATCTGCAGTGTTCCGCGGCCAGGGTGGGCCATCACAGGCTGTACCAATGCGGCATACTGGAGGATGGCCTTGGACCTCCAATACCCTATCCCCCCGATTCTCCAGACATACTCCTAACCATCCAGGGTGGCATGCCCTTGGACTTCAAACATCCTATCCACCTTCATTCTCCTGACATGCCCCTAAACAGCTCTCCTAATCACACCACACCTGTAGCTGACAAAATTAATTCTGCCACTACTGGCTTCAATGAGAAGAAAATGTTAAAACATACAATAACAAAACCCAGCAAGAAGTCCCCCCATCCTGCAAGAGGCCTGGGCTTCGGATGCAGTAGACTACATACTGCAGACTCCCCTCTCCCTCCCAGTGAGAACTGCTCTGACTATGGAGGATACAAAGTCTTCTATGGTCATTCACCTGTTCTTTTGTACTGGTCATCTGTAGCCTTGTACAAAGGTCATCTAGCTGTTCCCGCTGTTCGTGGCGCCCAAGACGGTTAAGGTATTCCCGCAACATCTGAATGATCTGAAATAAACAGGATGAGAGAGATGTGGTCTGCTATAATTAAGGGAGAGCTCCAGATTCCTACCTAGAAGGCCAAAACTGAAGCAAAACTGTAGGTTCTAAAAAAGGCTTTAAGTAAAATGGAGGTAAACAACTATAAGAAAATCTCAGAACAGACGAGCAGGAAATATGCTAAATGGAGGTGGGTACCCTTGTTTCTCTATCAAAACATGAAAAAACTATAACATATTTTTCCAAAGTAACAGAATGGTTTTTTACTATGAAGATCTTTTATTCATCTTTCATATGTGTATTAACTCTGAGAGCAGCAGGCAGGTTTGTTTAGCTCTACAGAAGGGCTGTCTAGGATTGGTGAAATATCACAACAAAAAATTCCAAATTCCAGAGGAAATCTCTATGTCCAGAGATGTAGAGATTTTGATACCACTCACTGTTTTATCAGTATGCTTAATTTACAGCCCTCAGAATGTGAAGTCTGCAATATACACTGTAACTGAATTACAAATATTGGCACCATTTCGATTTGAGACACTGAAAGAAATCAGAATAGGTAAAGTGGAGGAAAACCATGAACAAAAAGATTGAGGGGTTCTAAATCTGCTCCCTCTTGACCAGATGTAGGCTTTGATGAAGTTACCGCTAGAGAAAGCTAGAGTTATTTTTTAAAATAACACAGAATTAACTTGCAAAATTATTCACCCCACAAGATGGCTATGGCTACCAATTTGGATTTATTTATTTATTTTAGAAAGAAAAAAAATCTTGAGCTAATTCACAATTGCTATTATCCATAACCAGCAAACAGAACTCTTATGTCTGGAGAAGGAATGAAGCTCCGTGGTAGAGCACATGCTTTGTAAGGAGGAGCAGCTGTTGACAGTATTTGCTCAGTCACTGATTCCTGAGAATCCAGCTTACAATCACTCCCCGTAAGTGCTTCCATCCCCTCTGTTCTGTACTGTCAGACTCACCCCCACTCCTTTTTTCCTAGGCGTGCTGATTTTAAGAGTTTGCGGAACAACTGGAATGTAAGATTTTGGGATGCAGTGCTCTTTTCTCACCTGTGTGGGAGGTTTGACTGTAGCATACATATCCTTTTGTAGAAGAGAACCATATCCCTCTTCAGGAAGGAGTAACAGTGCTGGGGTGCCACTGAAGTTACTGGGAGTTGGTTTTGCTTTCTGTTGTTTTCAGTGACACTCTTCTCCTCAGTACTTACCTGGTTTTCTCTCCCCAGCATATTAGAAGATGGGGTTCTATCACATCTCTGAGCCGGGAAGTAACCACAAAGTTCAACTGCACAAAGATCTTTAGGCAAATATGAGGAACCTCAGGCCCACAGACTGGATGTGGCCCATGGAGGTTCCCCATCTAGCCCATGAGCTTCGTGGTCACGCCTCCTTCTTTAAGGCGATTCTGTGATTCTAAAGCACTTACAGATAGGCTTCTGGCAGACCTTGTATGAATATAGCTGACCATGATGGCTGCTGATGAAATGGTATGGACTCAAGGTCCACACCTGCTTGGGCCAATTCACTCTTCTATATCCTACAGACCTTCGAAAATGGTTAAAATATTACTGCATGGACTCTGCCACTGTATCACTGTCATTTTGAAAGGAAAAACTGGAGTCTGCGGAGAAGAATCTGGAAAAGCAGTAAACAACAGAAGAGGTGCTGTTGGGGTTATAAAAAAAACTGCTTTCTAACAGAGCTCGAACTGAAAGAAAAGGGAAAGGAAAAATGCTCCCTTGGTAGCCATTGTATACTTTGTGTGAAATCTAGGTCTATTATACCCAAAGTGGTAGCCCACGGTTTGGATCTTATTTGCAGCAATTTTTTCCAGGGAGCTACGTGGATACAATAATGGCACAAATAAGGTACTGGTCCTTGGTACAATGAAAAAAAAATAACTCTCCTGGGTTGCATACCATATAGCTTGAGAAGATGTGATCTACATAAAGCACAATTGCAATTGAACAGAGCTAGTGTTATAAGCTTAAATACACAGAAGGCCCTAGATCCGCTCCGATCTTGGAAGCTAAGCAGAGTCAAGCCTGGTTAGTATTAGGAAGGAGGAACATTAGGTACTATGGCCTATATTTCAGCAAAAGCTTATAACAAACTCCCTCTGAGTATTCCTTGCCAAAAAAAAGCCCATAGAAAATTCACGAGACAGCCAGAACTCAACAGATGACTTGAAAGCACATATGTAGAAACATACAGTGTCGTTACAGTGTTACAAAACAAAGGAAAACACAATTCCCACCCCAAATCCTCTGGACTCTCTCTGAAACAAGGCTGGTAAACCAAGAGTTGTACTTTCTCAGGCTATGATGTCAGGTCAGACACATGCCAGTAAAGCTAACAGTGAGCGGGGCTACACTTTCTCTTTTTGCTAGACCCTTTTTTCTTTCTCCCTTCTTCCCAAAGAATGCCACAGAGGAAAAGGTATCACTCTTAACAGAGGTCTAACCTAATCACTTGCAGAGGGACTTTGAAATGAGGCCAAGAGGCATCTCTTGTTCATTCCTCATCCACAAACTAGATGAGTTTTTGGTCTCAATCAGTGAGGCTATTCTTATATGGATGGTTTGTATGGATGTCTAAATTCTGCACCTATTTCCCTGTAATCTGCATTCCAGCCTTCCGAGCCGCATAGGTGTTCTGTTTTTAATGCTATCTTTATATATTATTTGGAACTGCACATTTGATATAAAAATCACTGATTCTTAGGTTAAAATCCCCTTCAGTATCCCTACTTATTCTCACATACCAATTGTCTCCTGAAGGGGCATAGAAAGCAATGATAAATACAGAGCTTGGAAATGTTTCTTTTTTGCATAGTAAGTCCAAGAAACATAATAGATTTCACATCTTTCTATCCATCTGTCTGTCTGTCTGTCTGAGTAAATAAAGAGAATTGGAGGAGTTCTTAAAAAACATACACCTTGGGATACATTATATTTCAAATGGCAACAAATGGCAACAGCCCGGTAGATGCCAAAAGTCATGCTGGCTGGAGAATTCTGGGAGTTGTAGTCCAAAATATTAACTTTTCCAATTCTGATTCACTATAGAAAGGCAAACCAGCTGCAGTCCCAAGAATGCAAGTATTTCTACCCTCACCTGCTTTACTTCGAGACGCACTGCTTCCAGACTCTGTGAGAGTCCCTCCTGCAAGATGTTCAGCTTGGACTTGGCCAAATGCAAAGGGGTCCTTCCAGCTCGATCCAAGGCATCTACTCGAGCTCCTGGAAGATGCGCATACAGAAGAAGAAAGGTGTGGGTTTAAAGAGGACAGGTTCCTAGGAGACTAGAAAAAGAAGAGAGGGCAGCTTTATAACTGGTTATTACCTCCACGGAGCAGTGTGGTGATGACAGGAACATGGTTCGTGCAGGCAGCTGGGGAGGGAAAACAGGAAACATACAACTAAGTTGTGCTCTATAATAAAGCAGTGGGGATGAACAACTCTGCCTTTAGGGTAAACATAATACCGCCTCACAGTAGCCAACTGCTGAAGAATGCAAATTGAGAAATCCACATTTCAAATTTTCCTTTTTGCCACAAAGTACTAGATGGCATAAACAAACTAATACTGTCTCAACCTCAACAATCCCTACAAAATGGAGATAAAAATATGGCAGTCAGGATTCCAGAGATCACAAATGTACAATGTTTTGAATACAAGACATGTCTCATGACAATGGGAAGAATTACCATCGACTGAAAGCAGGCTGTGCTCAGAGTTGCCTGCTCCCACATTAATTATTAGAATAAATAATGAAAATCTGCTTTATTTGCATAATGTTCCAAGTGCACAAACCAAAGATTTGCTTCTTAAGACAGCCTTTGGGACATAATACATTCCAAACGGCAACAGGCAAATTCACAAATTTCCAACTTGTTACAAGCGACACGGCAGCCAGCTGAACAGGTCATTCTACTCACAACTCCTCTCATCTGAGCAGATGCTGCACAAAGAGTTTCAAGTGACTTTCTACCACCACAACCAAAATATCACATTTTTTAAGATCAAAAGTCACATTCTTGGGATATTGGAAAAGTAATCTGATTCTGTCCTCAGTAACTCAATTATATCCACGCAGGCATAATTCATCCAGATTAAGGTTCCAGATAAGTGCTTGTGGGCCTCTAGCCCATGGACCAGAGGAAGCCTATGAGGGTTCCATTTCCTGTCTATAAATTTCTTTTGCTATTATCTCCAATCAGTGATTTAAAGGCCAGGAAGCTGACACACAGAATTCTGATAAGGATAACAACATTTGGTGGAGATACAGCACTCTTAAATTCAATGCCTTGTACACACAGTACCTCACAGCAAACTTCACCACAACCCACAAGGCATGCCAGCACTGAGATTCCAATACAGAAGATGGTGGCGGAGCCAGAGAGAGAACATCTTGTGGAAAGACACGTAATGAGTTCATGGCTATGGTGAAATTTGAGCCTAGATCTTCTGGACCTCATGCTTGTAGACATTATCCTACTACCAGGAGAATGCTACCTACAGCCAAAACAGATTGACATTCAACTTTCTTACACCAAGAAGACTTCTAGTTCTCTGCTGTTGCAATACTCAACTCAAGGTCTCCCAGTGCACCCCTTTTTTTCCCCTGAGCTCACAGGTTGCTACTGTGACATGAAGGAGGGAAAAAGATAAAAAGGAAAGAAATAGGCAAGGAACTTTAAAGTCAAGGCTAGAGTGAAAGGTGATTGTTGTGTTCCAGGCAGTTGATGCTCACCCAAATGCAGGGGAGTGTTCCCCAGTCCATCTCGCTGGTTTGGATCAGCTCCATGGTCCAACAGCAACTGCACTAAAACACAAACAGAAACTCAAGTTTGTCCATAATTATGAGCACAGAAACTCCACCAAATGCTAAATGAGTCCACCCAAGTTCTATGCCCAAGCTCTTTGTGGGAGGGCTTTCTTTTAGTCCCACAACCCTCACAGGCTCATGTGATGAGGACACAGGAGTCAGCCATGTTGGTGGCTGCTCCTAGGCTACAGAATTCCACCACCACCACCAAGAGAGGTTTGGTTCGGCCCTTCTCTGCTTTTTTCTCACTAGGAAGGCAAAGTTGTTGTTTTTTTAATCTACACAAGCCTTCACCTTTTAACTGGCTGGGACAGATATACTGTGTGCTGTGTTTTTTTAAAAATTATGCTTCAAATGTTTTTTTAACTGATTTAAATTAATGTTTTAATTAGACTGTTGGTTTAATGGTTTCTAAACTACTATGATGTATCTGGTTTTAGCTCTATTTTAACTTATATGGTAAGCTTCTCTGGGTCCCATATAGGGAAACGAGCAATATCAATCAAATCAAATCCAGGACATCTAATTCTACAGCAGGTAGTCACCTAAAATGGATTAATTCAAGGGAGACGGATGAACTACACTTGCCTATGTCTCCACAAAGTTTACTCCTCTACAAAATACTTTAGAGCTAGGATGAGATCCTGCGGCTCTCCAGTTATTGTGGGACTCCAACTCTCATCAGTTACTGCCAACATGGCAAATGGTTAGGGCATGTGCTTTAGAGTAGTAGTTCTCAATCTCTTCAAGATGTTTTGCACTTCAGCTTCCAGAATCTTTGATCACTACCCAGGTTGCGTTAGGCTTCTGCGAGTTGAAGACCAAAACACACAAAGGACCAAAGTCTGAGAACCACTGCTTTAGAAGAACTGGGACCTCCTATGAAAAGACACTTCTTGCGTGTCTGTTGAAACTGTTATGGAGCACAAGAAGTCACCTGATAATCTAACATTTTCATACCTGACTGGAGGAGTGTTTGTTGTTCTCAAAGTTCTTTTCCTGTTCCTGCTTTCTAATATCCTTTAAGTCAAGGTAGAGTCCTCCACGTACTGCTGAAGCATGGTTCCCATGATCCTTCATCACTGGCTATGCTGGGTAATGCTGACAGGAGCTGTAGTTCAACAACATCTGGAGGGCCCCATATTCCCCCCTCAAGCTTTAACTAAATGTTTCACAGATTAGATTCTAGGTCTCACAAAAAACTAGAGCTCCTTCCTAGACTGTTCTAGAATAATGGACACCTGATGATCCTACATAACATCATGATAATTTACGAAAGCGTGCTCCAAAAGAGTGCCACTGAGCATTACATAACTCTACCCACCATGTATGATTCCTAAACATCAGAAGCAATGGGCTGCTCAAGTTAAGTATGAGGAAAGTGTGCCTTTGAGAAACATATCTTTTAAAGAAGAACAAAAATGATCATCTCTGTCCCCAAGAACAAGGGCCAAAGATCCCATCTCATTTTGATAGAGCTCACCAATATGATCGTTTCCATTGCAGGAAGCAAAGTGCAGTGCCGTTCGACCTTTGTCGTCAGCTGCACAGGGGTCGGCCCCATCTTCTAGGAGCTGCTGCACTGGTACCACCAAAGAAAACAAGAGAAGAGTGCATTTAACAGAGTCGAGGTGTTCTGTTGATTTCCAACTCTTACCGGAACCACAGGCTTCTTCAGTAACAATTACTGATAACTAATTAATTACTTAATAATTAATAATTAATTATTAGGCTGAAGTGAAATAATAGAACCAGAACCTGGAGGCAATGCATTAAGAAAGAATGTTGCAGATAATGTTATTTGTTACATTTGCAGATAATGAGGGTCAACAATGGTACCTCTATGTTAATTGTCCCTGAAGTTAACATATTCTCTGACTCACTCACTATTGCTTATCTTCCTTTAGTAAGATGGCATAGAAGGAAGGGAATATTTATTCCATTTTTAACTGGAAAGCAAACCCCTCTGTGTTACTCCATGGACAAAATTTTACCAGGAAGTGATAAAGCCCAGGAGGCAGCTGCCTATACTTCATATAATGCCTAAAGTGTCCTGTTAATGAAGGATACCCTTGGCTGCTCCCTCTCACACTCCTAAACTGTGGTAAAGCAACTTGTCACTGGAGGAACAGAGAGGGCTTCCTGCTAGTCTGACCTGTGCGGGGCTTTTATTCCACTTAAAGACAGAACAGAACACAGGTCCTTTCACACAAGGAAGGTAAACACTAGGGACGGGGCCAACCGAATCTTCAAATCCTCGGCAAAGATTCGAAATTCAGGGATCTGAATCCCCCTCCCCGCCAAAATAGGCAAACCGAATCTTTCAAATCCTGCCCAGAGCGGGCAGCAGAAGGTGGCAGGGAGAGCAATCTCGCGCTCCCCGCTCTCTTCCTGCTTTCCACCAACTGGGAATCCGCCTGAGGCGGGAGAAGGTGGCAGGGAGTGCGATCCCATGCTCCCTGCTCTTCTCCTGCCCACCGCTGGCCTGATCCTGCCTGGGATGGGCAGGAGAAGGTGGTGGGGTTTTTAAAAATTGGCACTTCTGGGGCCCGCCAAAGTCCTGATTGGCTGGCAGGCCCCTGGGCGCACGAAAATCGCAGCATAAAGCCATGCTGCTGTGCCCCAGGCTGCTGCCTGTGCCCGCTCGGGCCGCCTGTGCCCGCTCGGGCTGCCTTCCTCTGCAAGGTAATAATCTCTGTTCTTTTGACCTGGGAGTTATGTACTTCATGTAGTAGATGAACAGGTCAACTGCATTTGTATCTTCTTAATAAGAAGTATAAGTATGTTTTCCTGAACTAAATCTATTATTTATTTTTCATTACATAAAGATGTCAAATTCTGCTTCAAAAACACTTTTCAGTAGAAGTGCTTTCTTTCCCTTGTTTTTAAAAGATTCGAGATAGATTCCCAGAACCTTCCAGGGATTTGGATCTGGATTCAGATTCAGAAAATTCTGGATTCGTCCCATCCCTAGTAAACAGTAAAAGTAATGTCACACCCAGAAGAACAAGTAATATGTTACTTTGGTACCTTGATGCAATGAAAAGAATAATGCCTTCTGGTCTCAGTGAATAATAAGTAACATGACAAGTTACTTCTAAGCAGAAAACAGTAAAACATAACTGAGTATAATACACATTTGTTGTTGGTGTGTGCGCTCAAGTTACTGCAACCTTATGGTAAACCTATCATGGGGTTTTCTTGGCAAGATTTGTTCAGAGGGGGTACATCCTTCCCTTTGCCTTCCTCTAAGGCTGAGAGAGTGTGACTTGTCCAAGGCCATTCCACAATGGGCTGAGTGGAGAGCTGTACCCTGGTCTCCAGAGTCATAGTCCAATGCTCAAACCACTGTACCATGCTGGCTCTCTAATACACATTTCTTTATTGTTGTGTCTTCAAGTCAGTTCTGCCTTATGGTGACCCTAAGGCAAATCTATCATGCCGTTTTCTTGGCAGAATTTGTTCAGAGGGGGTTAACCCTTGTCTTCTTCTGAACTAAGAGAGTATGACTTGCCTTGGGTTACCCAGTAGGTTTCCACTGCTAAGTGGGGATTCGAACCCTGGTCTTCCAGTGTCCTAGTCCCACACTCAAACCAACATGGGGTAGTAGTGCTGAATTATGACTCTGGAGACCAGGGTTCAATTCCCTGCTCAATCATGGAAACCAACTGGGTGACCTTGGGTGTGTCACACACTCTCAGCCCCAGAAAAACCTGAGATAGGTTCACTTTAGGGTTGCCTTAAGTCGCAAACAACTTCAAGGTACGCAACAACAACAGCCATTTCTAAAACCAGCATTCTTGTGAATAGACGTCATGACTCTAGTGCAATTTCTTTATCCATATCTGGATCCTCATTTAGTAACGATATTATCTCCCAGCCTTTACTACATAACCATCTACATGTTACTCTCTTGTTCAGACCATTCCTTTGATGCAAAACAAAATCATCATACCATGCTTTCTGTTCAAGTATATTTCATGGCAAAATTCAGCATGAGTTAAGCACAAGTCCTCACAATTTCAACCAGGGAGTGGTGGCAGCAGCAGAAATTTAACATAGCTAATAAATTGTCACGTTGGTGATGCAACGCATACATCTCCAGTCTTCTGGACAACTACATGACTGGCAAACATACATAAAAAATTAATAAGTGAAGGCAAAGCCAAGTACAACATATTTGAGCATGAAAAGCCAATTTTAGTAGGATAATTTCAGCAGACTTATAACAGGAGGGAGATGAAATATTGTCATGCTTTGACTTGCTTTCTCTCATTAACTGTTTAGCTTGGGTTTTTGTTGCCATCCAGAATACTTAAGGCAGGTTTTAATAGTTCTTTCTAAAATGTTCTTTTAAAATGTTTGATCTTTATTGGATCACGCTCAATGCCTCTCTAAACCACAGAGAGAGAGAGAGAGAGACAGACAGACAGAGACAGAGACAGAGAGACAGACAGACTTACGCAGCCTCGAATTTCAGCCAGAGGTGAGGAACAGATGGTTTGGACAGCACAGTCAATGATAAGGGGTTACAAGAGATGCTGTCCAAAACATGTGGACAACCCAAAGTCCTTTAAAGGTCACCTGTGATTAAAATACTTCCCTACTCAACAAAAGAGATAATGAATCTGATACAGGCAAATGAGCAGGCTGGTGCAGAGGAATGAAGTACTGCACACCTTCTTTGAGCCCAGCATTGAAATTCAGTTCTTCATTCTTCCTCTGCCAACAGTAGGCTAGTAAAAATGTTTGCAGGGTAGTAACTTCTGTGGGATCATTTGCAGCAAGGCTGAACAAATGTCTTGATCCCACATAAGACTGTTCTGAGGAAAGGAGAAAAGTTAAAATGTGAGAGAGCCTCACACAATGATCACTGACATCTCTTTAGGTCCACTCTTGCTCCCTTCCTAGATACTAGTAGAATCTTTTAAATGTCCTCCTCAGTGACCTGTCACAATGAACACCACTCTGAAATCAAAGGCTGCCATTCACAGCATTATCTTTAATATGTACAAAACTGCATTTTACTGTAAAGCACACATTCCTTCAACAGAACTTATGCAGAAGAAAACATACAGAAAGATATGCTACACTTCAATTTCTTACCTGTTTCCAAATCATTGGAATTGGCAGCTTCTCTTAACCTTTTCAGAGCTGTGGGGAAAAAGAGTGGTTTTGTTTTCCTATTGGAATGGGAATGAGCCAACAAGAACAATTTAACAACATGTTACATCATGAGACTTATCACCCTCTTACTTGTTGTAGATGGATCTAGATAGTACCAAATCAATTGTTAAACAGAGGCTGTTAGACACAGACTAGTAAGAGCTCCAAGGAGCTGCACTGGGACCTTGCTCCCTGCAGCCATTGGTGTTTCCATGCCTTTCTTTTAAAACTGGAAGACCTTATCTAGAATGGTTAACAATTCCTAAATACGTGCAAGCTTTCTCTTTCACAAGGTTTAATATTCTCCCCTCTAGCTTACTAGATGGAAGCTAAAATAAAATTCCGCTGAAAAATAGATGACACCCCTGTAATGATTTTGTAGAGGTGAGTCTACTTCACATATATTCTTTCACACTGTTGTTATTATCAAGGAGCTACAAAAGATGGAATATATGTAATTATACTTTTTTTTCAGGCCACCCCCTTGAGTCTCTTTTGACTATTTTGCTCCATGACTCTGATAAGTCAGCTAAAGAGCAAATAGTTAAGTTTTTAAATTTCACTGTTATTATCAGTTCACTCCTAACAGCATAAATGTAATTATTTTAATGTTTCATATTTTATAAACATTGGCTGGAATCCTGTTGGTTAGTCCTAATGACAGTAGACACATTGTGTTATTATTTTTAGAAATGCAAATGGCATCAATGTTGTCCCCTTCCGCAACAATGGCCTCTTCTGATCTCACTTCTAAGAGATACAGGGGGCCTTCAGTATCCACTAGAATTTGGTTCTAGGACCCCTCTCCCCTCATGGATATCAAAATTCATGGATGTTCAGTCCTGTTATATACAATGGTGTCTCTTATATAGAGGGCTAAAATCAAAGTTTGCTATTTGTTTTTACACATATATATTTTCAAGCTGTGGTTGGTTGAACCTGTAGATACAGAATCTGTGGAAGGCCAACTGTTTTCTAAGGTTCTGTGTTACCATTCCTTTTGTAGTACAGTATATACATACCAGCAACTTGTTCAGACCAGCAGTGTTTATGCAGTCTACCTGAAAGCAATTATTCTCTAATCACTTCCTCATTTTGCACATTTTCAAAATGAAAATATCCCAGCCTAGTAGTGCTCTCTAGAGATTTTCGATTCAATCTCATTATCTCTCATAATTGGGCATATGGTAGGCCTGTGGTGTTCGTGAGGGTGTGGTTCCATGACCCCTTGTGAACACTGAAAATTGTGCATGTTCAAGTCCCTATGACAGAGCTTTCCAAACTTTTCATGTTGGTGACACACTTGTTTAGATATGCATCATTTCGCCACAGTAATTCAGTTTTACTAGCAAACTGGAGGTTAAACTAACCCCTTATAAGAGATATAGGCACATACATAAATTGTAATAACAACGTGTATGGGGACACAATGTATCTCATGAAAACCTTTCATATATTTTTAAATATATATGATTTATAAATAATAACATATATTTCCAAGATTGTAGGTGACATACCTAGATACTTCAGGTGACACACTAACATGTTGTGGCACACCATCTGGAAAGCCCTGCCCTATGAAAACACAGTGCAGGGCAGCAACAATCACCGCTGCCATGTTCCGGTCAAAGCCCCAGAGCAAGGAGCAGCTCCCTCAGGAAGCTGCTCCCTGTCCTAGGATGGTTGAGGACTCTGAGAGCAGGGGTGATGGTGGCAGTAAGAGATGCAACTGCTCATCACCCTGGGATTGCTCAGTGTTTCGTTCCTGATCTTGGTTGCTCATGAGAGAGCAAGCACACAGGATAGGGACTGCAGCTGCGTCCCTTTCCTAGCTCCTCCCTGCCCTGCAATTTTTGAGGTGAGGGAGCTGTTGAAGCAAGCTCTCTGTCCAATGCCCCACCTCAAGGGAGCATGCAAGAAGCCCGCCTTCCAGACTGCCCAGGCCTTGCTGCCCCTACCCCTGCTGCCCTGGACCACTTCTGCAATGGATGGCAGGTACTGTACAGTATTGTAATCTAATTTTTAAAATACTTTTTTTCTTTTCACCTTGCATAAGGTTGAATTTGTGTATGCTGAACTCATGAAAACTGAGGGCCTACTGCATTAGCTAAGGCTGAAGGGAAATAAAGTCCAAAACCATCATGAGATTAAAGGAGGCTGCCTTATGAACCTCTCCAAAAACAACTGGCTACTCTACAAGGGGGCAGGTGAAGTGTGGACCTCTAGATGTTGAACTAACTTGCATGCACCCTATCCAGCACAGCTAATAGTGAGAAATACCAGAGACGCAGTTCACAGCTGGTCCTCCAGATGTTGAACTAACTTGCAGTTAGTTCGCACTTTGCCCATCTCTGTTGTACAAGGTTTGCTCAATTCATGTCTCTCCATGAAGCATCTTTTTCCACCTTTTTAATTACCTTTTCTCTAGCATTAGAACATCAACAGATGGTTACATTTAGGTTGTGCTCCTGTGCACACTTCCCTAGAAATTTATTCACAACTGAGTGAACATGCATGAGATTTTTGTGTCAAACTGCACACTGAATTGAATTTGACACATATCTATTACACCTTAAAATACATCAGCCACTCCTTCCTCTTCACAATCAAGATAGCTATTGTCCAGAGTCTTTCTACCCCACAACCCTCTTTCAAACAACATATTCCATTCACTATGGACTCAAACCAGAGCTTTCCAAACTCTGTGTCGTGATACATTGGTGTGTTGACTGCAGTGTGTAGGTGTGTCACCACCGCCCCAAGCCGAGAAAGATCCTGGCAAGGGCAGCGATTGCAGGCCAGGCTTGGGTAGAAGGCCTGCCTCTCCCACCACCACTGCTGCCCTGGGCTGACAAAGGCCCAGCAAGGGTGGCAGTTAGTTAGTTTAACCTCTGCTTTGCTAGTAACTATGGACACACACATAAATCGTAATAACGAAATGTATGGAGACATAACATATCTCATGAAAACCTTTGTTATATTTTTAAAAATATATGATTTATTTATTTATTATACATAAAACTGAATTACTGTGTCGCAAAATGATGCATGTCTAAAAAGTGTGTCACCAAGATGAAAAATTTGGAAAGCTCTGACTCAAACCATGGTAGTTATTCCAGATTTGTGTCTGCTAGTTAAATTTATGTCTCATTCTTCTCTGGGTTGTTCAGCACAGCACTTCCACCTTACAAAAACACTAAGGTCCCTTCACCATACTTCCCTCATTAGCATGTAGGAGGAGAATGCGATACCATGAAATGATGCTTAATGCACAAAATGGGTAGCTCAGAGGGCATTAGCATGAACTATCTGGCCATGTGAACAAGCAAGCAGAAAGTGTGTGCTGGGAGAAGCAATTGAGTCTCAATTTGCACTTAACATCATCTCTAAATCTTAATGGTGGGAATCATGCCACCGTCGGATATTACTGGACTGCACTTCCCAGCATCCTTAGGCAGCATAACCCACGATGAGGAACGCTAGGAATGAAGTCTGGCAACCTCTGGAAGGCCCAGTGATTCCAACTCCTATCTTAGGGATATGGATTATTAAACACCACGAGACTTACTTCTTCACTGGAGTGCTTCTGAAGGAAAATACTATCCAATTTTCTTAGGGCATAAACCACATGGAGTACTCATTGCGGGGCCCGTCACCTATCCGTGGCCATTTCCCGACTAGCCTGTTCCAGTACTCTTATTCCACTTTCCACATCCTATGGAATCCTGGGGTTTGAAAGGCCCCTCCCTAAACTGCAAACCCCAGGATTCCATAGGATGTGGAAAGTGGAATAAGAGCACTGGAACAGCCTAGTGCGGAAATGGCCCGTGTTTGCTTGGGACTAAGCCCCCCTTTGAACCCATCTAGGCTTTTTCTTGCGAGAAAAACACGCTCAGGATCAGGCTGCAAGGTCTTGCGAGGACTGTAGGATGTCACCCCCTTCCTCTGGGCCCCGTGCGGCTCAGAGAAATCCGTGCGGCTAGGTGGTTCCTTTCTAAGGCCATTTCCGCACGAGTCTGTTATAGCGCGATGATTTCACTTTCAACCTCCTATGGAATCCTGGGGTTTGCAGTTTCGGGAGGGGCCAGTCGGCCCCTCCCGAAACTGCAAACCCCAGGATTCCATAGGAGGTTGAAAGTGAAATCATCGCGCTATAACAGACTCGTGCGGAAACGGCCTAAGCCCACAGGCCACGCCACGGTCTGCGGTCTTTCTCGCCCCGCGCGAGCCCCCTCGCCCCACTCCGCGCCCAGCCCCTCACCGTGGATCTCCTTGCCCATAGGCCCCACCTTGCGGTGCAGCCGGGCGGCCTTACGGCGGCGGCCGATGATCTTGCACACGCGGTGCTCGTGCTGCCACGGGAGCTGGAGGTAGCCCAAGGCGGCGGGATCCGGAGCCTCGGGCACGGTCCGCAAGGCAGACCCAAGCCCCGCCAGCGAGAACACGTTCGCCGTTGTCGCGGCCGCCGTCGCGGCTGCAGCAGCGGCGACTGCCGCGGGACTGGGCTCTCCCGCGCTGCCGCCTTCCATGATCGCCGCCGCTGCTCCCCCTCCGACTCCTCACTAACCCGGGCCTGGACCGAGGCGCTCGCAAACCGGGAGGCGGGACGACTCGCGTAACCATAGGAACGACGGGACGAGCAAGGGAGGGGAAGCGTTTCAAGGAGCTCTGAGGTCCAATCAGGAGCGCCTTCGCGGGCGACGCGTAGCCAGGCGAAGCAGGAGAAAGCTGTGAAGAGGTGGGACAAAAGGAAAAGTCTGAAGAGGAATTGAACCAAAGAGATAAGAAAGAAATTCGGTGAACTCCAGGAGTACAATACAGGGCCTCTTACGATTAGAGTATTCCATATGCGGGGCTGAGGGGTAGGTTAGTTATGAGTGCAAGCTGTATATAGGGGGGGTTTTTTTGCCTGTAACAAGCTCTTAATAACACAACCCTGCCCTCCCCACCGTTTTAAAGCTAATAATGCAACTTCTTATTGGGGTGTTGGGACAAATACAGCTTATGCTTACAGAAATTTTAAATTGCATCCTTATATTGTTTATCCCTCCATTACAGAGAAATATTCTGCAGATGAAGTCTTTGTTATCCTTGTATTACCAGCTACAGAGCATCCAACCGTCATAAGGAAGCGGTATCAAAAGTCTCAGCTTATATTTTTAAACAGAATAGTTATTTAAAAAGACAGTAACGAAAGAGCGTCTAACTCGACCACTTTTATTTGCTAGAGTATATTTCAACCGTTCTTTCGCAGCTTATGAAAAATGGTTTCAGCTGCAAATGGGAACCGGAATTGTCACATGAGAACCACCTGGAGTAGCCCGTGCTGCCCCTCAGCCGAAGGGCTTTTCCGCACTAACACTGTTATAGTCCTATTATTCCATTTTCAACATCCCGTGGAATTCTGGGGTTTGTAGTTTACTGAGGCCAAAAAGCTCTCTGGCTGAGAATTCTAAAGCCCCCCCCCTAAACTGCCCACCCCAGGATTCTATAGGATATTGAAAGTGGGATGATAGCGCTGTAACAGTCTAGTGCGGAATTGGCCACAGTCATACAAAACTGCGGCGGCGGCCCTATAAAGTTACTTGCTTAAATAGCTTTGACCGGGAGGGAGGGGTTCGTAATTAGTCAGATACACTGTGGCTAATAACCAAGTGTCCGCCAGTACCCGGAGCGCTTTCCCCGTCGGCTTCCGGTGTCTAAGGGAAGTAGTTCCGTGCGTTCACCGGAACTCTTTCTTTCCCCCAGAAGTTCTCGTCTCACCCGGTCGCTTGGCGGTGTGCGGGAGCCTTTTCCGCCGGCCGAACCTCAGCCATCATGTCCTACCCGATGGACGACTATGATGACGTACGGGCCTCGAGTCTTCGCTCGTTCCGGGTAGCGGGGTGGACGATGGCTGGGAGCTGGAAGCCGGCCTGGTGGGCTGATCGCAAAAGCCACGCGGGGTCAGGCCTGAGGGCGGGGCGGGGCGGTGGGGGTACTTTTGTAGGAGGTCATAGGGGGCGAAGGACCTCCCCAGGAAGGCGAGGAAGGCGACAGTCGCTACATTCTTTGGCCATTTCCGCACCAGCCTGTTATAGTGCTATTATTCCACTTTCAACATCCTCTGGAATCCTGGGGTTTGCAGTTTGGGGAGGGGCCTTTGAGGCTCCTCCCTAAACTGCAAACCCCAGGATTCCAGAGGATGCTGAAAGTGGAATAATAGCACTGTAACAGTCTAGTGCAGAAATAGCTTTAGGGACTGAGAGAAAAGCGGCCTGCCTTCTGACCTGGCTCCTGTGAGAAAGGGGCGGAGCGTGTGCTGAGAGTGGGTAGGCTGAATTTCTCCCCTTTCTCTCTTTTCAGGGCTCCTATGATCCTTACGCTTACCCGGGGGACTATGATATGCACACCGGTGAGTCTTTACTTCTATCTAATGTATAAACTTCAAAGTTTGTTCGTCTGTGTCAGGCAAAGACCTCATACGATTGGCTGTGTCAGGCAAGAAGACCTCATGTGATTGGCTGCCTAAGCAGGTTCTGTGGAATCCTGGGGTTTGCAGTTTAGAGAGGAGCCTTTATAATTCTCAGCCAGAGAGAGCTCTTGGGCCTCAGTCAACTGTGACTGTCTTGAATAGGCTGGTTGCTAAGGAGACAAGGCCTAGTAGCAAGGAGGAGGGCAGTGTATTCCCTCAGGAACCCAACCTCTGTATGTTAATAACTCTGGCTACAGATTGGATTGGGGAATATGGGGAAAAGTTACAGGTACTGGACAAGACAGTTTGGGGAATTAGAGACACAAGATTTCAGATCTTTCTAACCAGTATTACCTTTGAGAAAATAAAATGCCAGGCAACGCTGGATATATACACTAGTTTTTGATAATGATACTGTACTGTCTAGAGATGGCCAGAGTGATAATTGGAGAGGGGTCCTGTCCCCTTGAATGGTTGTGTTGTTGTTTTGTGCCTTCAAGTTGTTTCAGACTTATGGCCACCCTAGGGTATGGGCTTGTTTTCCACTGCTCCAGAGACTAGGACAAGCTTCTGGAAAAGAGATTCCACCTGAGATTCAGGAAGAACTTTCTGGTGATCAGAGCTGTCCGGCAGTGGAATATGCTGCCTTGGAGCGTGGTGGAGTCACCTTCTTCAAAGGGTTTTAAATGGAGGTTGGATGGCGATCTGTTGGGAGTATTTTGATGTGTGTCCCTGCATGGTAAGGGGTTGGATTGAATGGCCCCTGTGATCTCTCCCAACTCTATTATTCTATGATTCTAGGGCAAACCTCTCATGGGGTTTTCTGGGGCTGAGAGTATGTGACATGCCCAAGGCCACCCAGTGGGTTTCCATGGTTGAGGAGAATCCAGTGCTCAAAGCACTGCACCAAGAAACGATTTCAGCAGGTGTTGCTTGGTATCTGGTTGCAAGACAAGCAGTACCCTCTGAAATGCCCACTTCAGTGCAGCTGTTAAAGTACAGGAGCCCTCATCAGTTTTCAGACTGGCAAGCCTAGTACTATAGTATTCCATCCATTTCCTGTGTGCCATACGCTGGCTGAAGGTGTGTGGATGTGGTAAAGAATGGTGCTGGTCTCCACAATTTGTGTATGGTTTTGGCAACTTAGTTTTCTGTTCACTGCTAAAGAAATTAGCATTGTCTTGTGCTGAATTTAGCAACTTTTTAGAATGTTCAAACCAGTTGTTTTGCTTCTCTCAGTGTTGCCTCTTTGTTTGTAGTAAGCAATACAAAGACAGAAAAAAACAAAACAAAAACCAATTGGAGCCTGGAAATAAGAAATCTTGGCTAAACAAATAACTCCTAAACAGTGAGCTGGTTTGCACTCTTGTAGCATGCTGCAGGTGCCACTAGTACTTCAGCTATTTTCATGGGGTGTATTTAACTTGAGATCTCTTTACTTTACTAAACACAATGCCCCAAAATTAAAATAAATAGTTTATTTTCCTTTGCTATTGCTTTTTCTTCTTGGTTTTCAGTACCATGTATGAAAATTTGGGAGAAATTAAATATGAAAAATAGGTACTGATAGAGAAAAACAGGGCTTCTATGATTGTAATGCAAACTGTTCCTACTTTATGCCTTTATATTTATTTGTTTATTTTGTTACATCTCACAGGAGATCCCAAACAGGATCTAGCGTATGAACGACAATATGAGCAGCAAACTTATCAAGTGATTCCTGAGGTGATAAAAAACTTTATCCAATACTTCCATAAAACTGTGTCTGATCTGATTGACCAGAAAGTGTATGAGCTGCAGGCCAGTCGTGTATCTAGTGATGTCATTGACCAGAAGGTATATGAAATCCAGGACATCTATGAAAACAGGTATGGATTTATTCTTCTCGGAGTAGAAATTACGACTGCCTTTTGCCATTTTGCCATTCAATCAATTGTATTAAATCTAGAGAGAAATTGCAAAATGGGTGGCTCAGAGACTCATAACAATTTATTTGTGAATAATCTTAGGAAGTATTTGAGAATTAGGTAGGGAAGTGCATGGTTGGCCTATTGAACCTACCTCTGTTTGCCATTCCAGCAGTCAACAATCTCCAGCAAATGTTCTTCTAAGGCCAGCTACCGCAGTTCCTCTTATATGGCAATGCCAGAAACCAAACTTGTGACTGTCTGGGGGGAAAAAAACTTGTTTTCCTCACTTATGTTTTTTTTCCCCAGAGACCCCATTCTAAAGAGATTTCTTCCATTGTTGTTATTTTTTTAAATGCATAAAACAAAAGCTTCCAGCTTTGAACTATAATCTGTTTAGGTGACAGATATCTTCCTCCCAGAAAATGAGTGACCCATGCTTAGGTTGTCTTGATTAAAAAATAGGAAAAGCCAATACTAGTTGCAGTAGATATGGGTGAATATCTATTGCCCTTGGGTGTATTTTAACCTGTCACATCAAATTTTTGTGTATTTTAGCTGGACCAAACTGACAGAAAGATTCTTTAAAAACACACCATGGCCAGAGGCAGAGGCGATTGCCCCACAGGTTGGAAATGGTAAGGATTTTCTATTTTTCTTCTCTGGCAAGCTGACAAAAGCACAGCTTGCCTTAAGGAAAGTTTTTTTGAGACCTGGTGAGCCAAAAAATGCTAAGTTTTTGTGTGGAAGTGTTTTTCAAATTGTGCTGAAGGAGGCTACACAGATAATGGGATTTTGTATTGAAATTAAAGGTGGTCCCATGAGACAGACTCTTTTTAGTGGTTCACTTATGGAAAAAAGTCATGTCCAGAGGGAGATGGTACTAGTATCATTGTCTATCTGGTACCACATGAAAATGTTTGCCTGTTTTGTGTGTTGTTATTACAGCTTTTCTTTTTGACTGCTGTTTTAACTGGAAAGGTTTTTATTTGTTTTGGCACAGTATCTTGATTTTCTGTTAACTTGATCTAAAGCAGAGATAGAATGAGTCCATCCATCTTGGTTTTGGGAGAAAAAAAGGCCACTCCTGGGATTAAGGCCATTTCTGCACTAGACTCAGGCCTCTCCCTAAACTGCAAACCCAAGGATTCCATTAAGTTGTTGAAAGTGGAATAATAGCACTATAACAATTTAATGTGGAAATGGTCTAAATCTCATGAGGCGAAATGAAAACTTGGTGAAATTGCCCCCTTAGTGGGCCCACAGGTCTTTTCAGGGGGAAATATACACAATTAACTGGTGATAGATGAAGCCCTCTTATCTCCATTGGGTTTGCATGTGCGCCTTGGATCTTGCCCAGCTCACTGTACAGTATGTCACCCACCTTGAGGAACTCATTGAACAGATGAGATGCTGGCAATTAAAATAAAATAAATGTCTTTTCATTTCTTGTAGATGCTGTTTTTTTAATTTTGTACAAGGAGCTTTATTACAGACACATCTATGCGAAAGTCAGTGTGAGTATCAGCTTTAGGTTGTCCTTGATGGAAACTAGAGTTGTTTTGCCCACATTGGAACTCTGGGTTTGTCTTTATTAGGAGTTACTTGTAAGTTCATCGCTTTGAAACCCAGGCAATTGAACAAGTAAACTTTTTTTCTTACCATCCTCACCTTCTTTTTATTGCAGGGTGGTCCATCTTTGGAACAGAGATTTGAGTCTTACTACAATTACTGCAGTCTATTCAACTATATTCTCAGTGAGTTCCTAGAGTCATACTACGTATATATAGTTTTTGTTGCTGTGAAAATAAAGTGACATTAATCAGTTTGACCAATGTTATGTCCTTGATTCCCTAGTAGTTGAGTCTTTGATTCTTACCATTGGAATGCTTTATTACTGACATCTGCTTTGCTTATGTTGTCATATTTAAATGCTTAATTTAATTTCCCACTCTGCTCTAACATTATAAATTCCTTGTCAATGTGTTTCTTTAGATGCAGATGGCCCAGCTCCTCTGGAACTGCCCAATCAATGGCTCTGGGATATTATTGATGAATTCATTTACCAGGTACAGTGGGTTATTGCTGTATTGCTGAGGTTGTACCTATACAATATCTTTTTTTTTTAAAAGATTATACATTGTTGTGTGCCTTCGATAATTTCTGACTTACTGGTAATTTTAAGGGACACAAGGGGTTAAAAAGTATAATATATTAGCATGCTTGCATGCAGATAATATACTGAGAAGTCTTCAAAATAAAATGAGGATACAGATGTGAAGATCTGAAATAGAACCAAAAAGATTCAGAGAGGAAATACATTTTTGAAAGTTGTTTTTGTACAGAAAAATTGAAAATTGAAAAAAAAGTTGAATTAAAACTGGATTTTGAAGTATTTTCTTCTAGAGTGGTAAAATGTTTGAGGCAAAGTGTTCCTATATTTACTCCCCCAAAAGTGTTTCTAAAAACTATATAACGTGAAGAATTTTATTTACAGTATCTGATCCTTGCAATTCCTGATTTCAAGATAAATATTTTTTATTTCCTTGACATGATGTAAGACTAGAGGAAACAAAACAATTTTCTTTGTTGTACTAATGTTGATGGTTTCTTCTGTTTTTACTGTTTTTTGCCTGCTCCTAGTAAAATAGCAAAACCACAGATGTAACTTACAGTTCAGTAACTTGTAGCTCCATTTGTAACAAAAAATAAAAAGTTTGGAAAATAAAAGTCAGTTTGTAGCTGTTGTCGGACTGAAAATCTGGTCAGTACATCTTGACTAATTGTACTTTTAATATATCAAATATGATAATTTTATGCCAGAAATTGTGTAATTGTATCATTATGTATATGTCTTATATTTCTGAAGTAACAAAGTTATTTTCATTAAGTAAAAGACGCTAATATCACATTTCTTTCAGTTTTTCCAAACATTTCTGGTTTTGTCTGAAAAAAAAATTTCTCCATGGCTTCAGAATTTCCAGAAATTTTGCATCTCTTATTGGGAAACCAGTTGTCTTGAGGCTGGGCCTTTTATGCTTTGTTACTTGGCTTTCGGAGTACTTCTCATATATCTATAAATAGGGCAGCAATTCAGTAGGATTGAATTTTCAGTCCAGAGAAGAGAGAGGATACCAGGGTAGAGGAAGACTGCTGCAATCCTATTCACATTTACCCGAGAGTAAGGTCCATTGACTCATTGGGGCTTACTTTTATGTTAGTAGATGTAGAGTTGCATTATAAAGTGTAATGAATCTCATATAGCTTGTATTCTGCATTCAGAATCTGGCTTTTCCTTGATGTAGACCATGAACGTACTGAATTGAAAATCCATTATTTCAGATGTCTAATGTGGATGGAGTTTGTTGCAAGTGGCTCTAGGTGAAGTTGTTGATCCCCCTTTTGTTCTCTGTTCATGTTCACATGATGTATTTCTTCCCTACCAGATTTTTATTGCTGTTGTTTGAAGTATATTTAACATTATGAAACCTCATGTAGTTTAGTAGAAATATATTCATCTTTAAGATGCCCCTTTTGTGATATATAGGCAGACCTTTAGCACATACGTTAATGGTTTCCCCTGCCCATTCTTGCTCTGAGAAATTCCTGTTTATTATTTATTTGAGACTTCAGTATGGAAAATATACAAGGTAGACATACAAAGGACACATTTTTTCTGCTATCTTCCTTCTCACAGTTCCAGTCCTTCAGTCAATACCGCTGCAAAACAGCAAAGAAGTCAGAGGAAGAGATTAATTTTTTGCGTTCAAACCCCAAGATCTGGAACGTCCATGGTGTTCTCAATGTGTTGCACTCCCTGGTGGACAAATCTAATATCAATAGGCAGCTAGAGGTTTATACTAGTGGAGGTAAGGAGGAAGAGAAGATGAGTGTTTGCAAATGAGAAGTAATCTCTTATCTCAAGTTCCATCTTGACTGTAGACCACAAGAGATTTCAAGTTTTATATTGGAAGAGCTGTGTGTATTTCAACAAATAGCATAAATGGTTTGGGTATATTGTGGGATGTTTCTTAGTTCTTTCTGCGCAAAATTTAAGTACTGGGGTTGTGAGAGATAGCTCCCTTCTTATGTATTTGAAAAATATACCATAATAGATACACCTGTTAGGCTACTCTTGCCATGCTCACTTTGTTTACAAACAACTGAATAGCCTGAGTTGTTTTAGCAGTCATCTAAGGTTAAGCTTAACAATAGGTTAGATTGGTATGTAAGAAACTGTATTATGGATGTATGAATTGTATGTTCAGGATCAAATATTGCGGATTATGTCCATCCCAGTAGAGCCTTCAGCATGTTTCCTAAGAAGTAGGTTTTACTGTGTTCAGTGAGACTTACTAAATAACTTCAAGAGTCTGGCTCTTGCTTGTAATTGTGTACTTAAAAATAAGCCCAATTCAAACCATTTAATTTCTCTAAAACAAAAAAATAAACTGTTCTTTAACATGCATGCCCAGATGAGTAAGATCAAGCAGAGTCCCTCTTTCTCATAGTACTAATAGATGCTGTAAATGCAAGTACAAAACTAGAGGGTAACAGTTACTTCAGATAATATTGTCTTCTTCTAGAGTATTTTTCAATGCTGTAAAAACAGTAATATCTTCAACTCTGGGAAATTACTGTTAGTATACTTGGGGTTCTTGCTGTAGCAGTCCAGTTAAATTATTATCCAATTATTATCCAATACATGGGAAGTCTAACTGTTAAGAGTCTGATCAAGATAACACATTACACTCTTCTCCCCTGTTCTCTGGTAGATTGCACTGGGGTCCTTTCAGATTCCTCTCTCTTTCCTCTCACTAGGTGATCCTGAGAGCGTGGCTGGAGAGTATGGCCGCCATTCACTGTACAAGATGTTGGGCTATTTCAGTCTTGTGGGTCTGTTGCGCCTCCATTCGCTGCTGGGTGATTATTATCAAGCCATCAAGGTCCTGGAAAACATTGAGCTTAACAAGAAGGTAACAACTTAATATAGTGCTAAAATTTTTTCACAATTAATTCTCTCATTTTCAAAAAGAACTATGCAGCTGATGAAGTCCTGACATAGTTCTTCCTTTGCTATCATGTCTCTTGAATAGAGATCCTTTGTCCCCAAGTTTAAGAGTTCTGCATAGAGGTACACTATGTGAAGAGTATATGTTGCACTTAGTCATTTCATCTTCTGTTCCATGCATAATCTGAAGTACAGCTCAGAAGTTTGGTTACCTGAGAATTACAATTTTTGGAGAGAAGTGTTTAACAATATTCAAAGAGTCTTTAGAAAGGCTTGCTATTTTTAGGACAACTTCTGTTCTGTCCAGATGTTTCATTTTCTGTATATAGTATGCTCAAGAACCTAAGTGCCAGTTTATCCATTAATATTCTCTATGATGTCATGTTTGTCTTTACTGATATCATTAGGGGATCAAAAGTGTCTCTTCTGGAGAGGTCAGCCTAGAAATATGACTTAATTCTTCCCCAAGCTAACATGCAAGTTGTCTGTTAAATATGCTGTGTATTCCCACATAGCTTTTACCTACCTCTCCACCATACCTTTCTCATAAACTCTGAACATCCCATTTCAAATGAAGCATACAAACAGGTTAGCATTGAGACAACCACTTGTGCCTTCTTTACATTTAGGCTGTAGGAGCCTAAATTGAACCACGTCAAGGTAGAGCTTAATAATTTTCTAGGATCTTCCAGATCAGCAGTTCTACTGGGTCATAATTAACTTGTTAAAATTTAAAGTGCCATAGTGTTCTTTACAGTAGGGGTAGGAAACATGTCACTCTCCAAAGGAGATTGTTGGACTTTATTTTCCATCAGTCCCTCCCCAACCCAGCCAGTGTGGAGGAATGAGAGGAAGAGTAGTGTAGTGTACCAAAATACGAAGAAGAGATTAATGTATATAGATATGAAGCACATATCCCCTAGACCTGTTGTACTACTGTGACAAACTATCATGGCTACCTTTGAAAACAGGATAAAATGGTGTATTGGAACCTAATTCTGGTTTTAAAAGATGCAGAGATACTCTGTTGAACTATGTCAAGGTGATCTCAGAAAAGTTTTCAGTCTTGTGATCTGCCTTTTCTAATAGAAGGAACATGAAGCAGCACTCTTTCACAATATCTGTTGGAGAAAAAAAGCTGTTCTCAATCATTGTTTTATTGTTTCATGACTGTGAAAAGAATCCTAACTGCTCACAATCCATCTCCTTCTCTTCCCAGAGTATGTACTCACGAGTGCCAGAATGCCAGGTCACCACCTACTACTATGTGGGTTTTGCATACCTCATGATGCGACGCTATCAAGATGCCATTCGTGTCTTTGCCAATATCCTCCTGTATATTCAAAGAACCAAGAGCATGTTCCAGAGAACAACATACAAATATGAGATGGTAAGACGCATTGAAGCCATTTTCCTCTTATATAATCTTTGAAAACCCTTCTGTTTTTAATTCCTTTTCTGACACTGCTGGTTTCTTTTGAAACTTTCTGCCCAGTTTTTTCTGTCTACTCAGAAGTATTTAGCTGGACTTGTACTGATGCAAGGTTTTATAGAAAGGCACGTCTTTGTTTCATCTACCCTCCGATATTTGAACCAGTTTGCTAAACATACAAATATTAAATAGTACCCCGGTTAATCCTGTTTAAGATACAGGCATAACTGCGTTTCTAAACACCCGTATCAAGCTCATTCAGAATTTAACAAATTACATCGTTTGGAAAACAGCTTCTTCCTGGTTCCCTATTGTCTGTCCTTGGTATGTCAAAATTCAAGCTTCAAAGCTTCTATTTTGCTAATTTGACCATGTGTCTCTCTGCTCTGCTGGTGAGACTAGTTTTGTTGCTCCGCTTTTCACTGCAGCAATGCAGTTTCAAAATTGGCTCTGATTCCTAGTTCTGATCTGACCAAACATATTAATGTGACGAGTCTCCTCTTTGGAGCCTGGTGTATTTTTCCACTCAGGTATATTGGCAATATAATACACTGGCCAAAAAAACCAAAACCAAAACTCCAGCAATGACATAAAATCCATAGCTTTTCTTCAGAGTTCTGTTGCTTCATTTTTAACCCTAGCTGTACCAAACTGTCTTAGATCTTGTGTTTTTGTAGGGCTGCTTTTAAAGTTCATTTCCTAAGAACCTTGAAAGCTGTGTCTTTGGGGCACTTGTGGTACAAATTGATGTGGAGAGAAGAAAAGGAAATATAACTCAGGATATGTGAATGCTAAAGATACAGTACAAGACATTAAAGCACAAAGTTTGATTATTGAGCTTTCCTGAGACTTCAGTGTTCTGGGCTTCTCCCTAAGTTTTATTGTAATTGCACCATATTCTTTGCTTGAGTTTATGTAGCAACAATTCTGTTAGGCATTTAATGTATATTGTCATGGAAAACTGCACAATAGGATAGTACTAATATTGTCTCCATTTTGCAGCCTGTAGAGTCTCAAGGATAGCAGGTTGTTTAACTGCCATGGTAATATTATTCCAAGGCACACTGTTGGCATTTCCAGTATTACATTGAACCAATTGTCATTGCAGTGATCAGTGCAAGAGTGGCTAAGCCTTGCACCATAGAAATATAGGACTGGTCTCATGCCTCTGTCTACATCCATGGAGTCTAATGGCTCATGTCAGCTTTTAGTTCTGAAACTTTAGGCTGAGTGCTGCTCTTGTTTTACTCTGTGAAAGCCATCTGTGAACTTGCAGCAGAAATAAAAATTAATTTGAGGCTGCAGTTGCTTGATGTTCAAGCTACTGTGCTGGATTTGTTTCTATGTGTCAGCCCAGCATTCAGAATTGCATGTTCCTAATGAGATCTCTTGGTGTATTGCAGATTAACAAGCAAAACGAGCAGATGCATGCTCTTTTGGCCATTGCTCTCACTATGTACCCTATGCGCATAGATGAAAGCATTCACCTGCAGCTCCGAGAAAAGTATGGAGACAAGATGCTACGTATGCAGAAGGGTGACCCACAAGTGTATGAGGAACTGTTCAGCTATGCTTGTCCCAAGTTCCTCTCACCTGTGGTTCCCAACTATGACAATATGCATCCCAACTACCACAAAGAGCCTTTCCTGCAGCAGCTGAAGGTCTTTGCTGGTGAGGTCCAGCAGCAGGCCCAGCTGTCCACCATCCGCAGCTTCCTCAAGCTCTACACCACTATGCCCGTTGCCAAGCTTGCTGGCTTCTTGGACCTCACAGAGCAGGAGTTCCGCATCCAACTGCTGGTCTTCAAACACAAGATGAAGAACCTTGTCTGGACAAGTGGCATCTCTGCCTTGGATGGGGAGTTCCAGTCAGCCTCCGAGGTAGACTTCTACATCGACAAGGTCTGTCCACTATTGTCTGTCAATTCATTCCTCTCTAGTAATTATGAGCACCTTATACTATTCAGGCTAGCCACACTGCATGGTTCCAGAACACATGACTGTAAGCACCACTGGTGTCCTCGGGGAGGAATGCACTCTCCATTTACTGATGCCTTGGGATAGGAGTTAACTCTAAAATGGGAAAGATGGGACAAGACAGCGACATAAGTGTATGCCTGCTATATCTCTGTGATTGGCAGTGCTACTGATCATGGGAGATACTATAGCATCAGCTTCCTGGAATTGTGTAACAGTAGAGTTGATAAGGACTATGAAGGTTATATAATCCAACACCCTACCAATTTAGGGAACCTACAACTAGAGCATTCCTGATAGATGGTCATCCATCCTATTAATAAACCTCTAACAAAGGGTGATAATTTCTGCACCCCATGCCTAACTAAAATCATATATAAAAAGCTACTAAAAAACAAGAAACAAAACTACCAGCTTTTCTGAATCTTGCTGGAGCGTTCTGTTCTCTCCTGCTGCTCTAGAAACCTGGTACAAATACAGCTACTCTCATTAGCCCCATTGTCCCCAGCTATTCATCTTCTGAAAATGTATCATACTTTCAATGAATAGTGTAAGTGTACACATAGACCATAAAGAATTATTCCTGTTTTCATCTGCTTAGTTGTGGTTGCAGTGCAGATGGGAGACAAGTCTGTGTAAGAGACTGTAATAGTTTACACAGATCCTGCCTACAGATGTGATGCTTCTTTTTAAAACAACAATCAATTCCTCAGGAGAGTTGGATCTGTGGGCAGCACACACCATGTCTTATGTAGAGATGATGATGGTTAAAACACACTGTTGTTGCTGCTGTTCTAGTATGAGGGAAATATTGTGAACATTTACCCTGATCCTAGGTTAGAATGAATTTAATCCTCAGCAGTTCCTTGCTAGCAGTGCTAGTTTCCTCATCTTTGACACTCTCTTGGCAGGATATGATCCATATCGCAGACACAAAGGTTGCTCGCCGCTATGGCGATTTCTTCATCCGCCAGATCCATAAGTTTGAGGAGGTAAGTTGGCAGCTTAAATGAGCAGGATAGACTTATTCAGTATATATGTGTGCCTGCATATGGTATGTATTCATACACACGTGTGTGTTTGGATGGGTGAGTGGAGATACACAGATATAGGTACAGATATGGATAATTCATTTCATATTCACATTCTTTTTCTTTCCAAAATATCTGATGGAATGCAGTCTAAAACAGTTGCTTCTTCTTTACCCTTTCAACAAATTTAGCGGAGGGCACATTTTCCTGTACAGGAATAGGTGAAATGATTCGAAGAAATGATGCCCTTTCAACACAGTTGCCTTGAATTCAAGAAATAAGTGTATTGCATTGCTGCCATCTTTGTATGACCAGAAAGTGTTCTCTAAAGGCTGCATGTCCTCCTGTCTCCCTGCTAATGTGCTTACTCCAGTTCTCCTGCAGAGAGCACTGTGTCACCACATGTCCACCCGAAGGAATGGAAAAGTTCTATGCAGAAAATGGCCATAGTGTTCCTCTCACATAAAAGATTAATGCTTATTTGGATTGCATGGCCATGAAGCAGTGAGCATGAGACTGTATGTGGAAAATATTGCAGATCAAAAGGAGAGAAAAGGAGCAAGTTATTATCTCTACCTCCGGCTGTCCTCAATGGAAGCCTCTTCACCAGGCTACTTGAACTGTTTCTATGCTAGCTAATTATTATCAGAACTGTAACAACCATAAGAACAGATTCCAAAACCTGCCCTTGCCTCTCCTCTTTTTTGGTTGTCTTTTCCTTGCACAGCTTATGTTTGATTTCAGGCTTCAAGATAGAGACTTTTATACTACTGAACCTTCTAAGCCACTCTGAGAGCCTTTTGAGCTAAAGAAAAGGTTAAAATACTAGAAAAAAAAAGAGTACAATTCAGTGGGCATCATCTGGAGCTGCCTTACAAAATAATTCTACAATAAACTGCTAGTCTGCAAAAATGTTACTAGGTTGATGGTGGCTGATAGAGGAAGGATGAAGAACTGTATTTTTAACACAGCTCAGAATTATATAGCAGTAGGGTGTGTGAAATGGGGTTCTGTGTTTTATTTTTTGATCTTTTATTAGTATGTAGCTTTAAATAAGTTTTTAACTGTTGCAGCTATGGTTTTTGGTGTGCGTGTGTGTAGAGAGTGAGTGTGTAAAATAAGACTTTAATCTTGTTTTAAACTTCCGGAAGCTACCTTGGATTCTGTCCCAGGAGAAAGGTGGGATATAAATTCAGTAAATAAATAAATACTACTTTGAGGTGCAACTCTGAGATTCCATAGCCAATTTCTACACAGGGTGCAGAAGAATGGACTTGACTCCTCTTGTAGTCCACTCATTTACTATGCTGATTGTAGTCAGCTGGATAAAGTACTCCATACTTCCTTTACCAACCTGCTTAGTCAGTTGTGTACTATTCCTGGTTAGCCACAGTCACAAGGTGATTGCTTGAAAACCTGGGCCCTTTTCACACCGTCCCCTTTCGCGGAGCTGGGGTGGAGGGCTACCGCGAGAAGCCTGGGGAGGAAGGCACTCATGTCCCTGTGCTGCAGCTGCTTCCTGGTCGTGCGAGCGCCCTGCCTCTTCCTTTCGCAGTGCAGCCTGGGACCTTTCCCAGGCTGCACTGCACAGGAAGTGCAACCGGCCCGACTCCTGAGGCTCCGCATGCCAGGTAAGTGCGTGCGGGACCCTGGAGTGATGTGCGACCACACAGCATTTTCAGCTTTAAGCCAAAAATGAAAAAATGCATGCATGGTCCGCGTTAGGCCCTTGAGCGTCGCACAAATGTGAGTGTGTCCTGTGGACTGCTCCTCACATTTACGCGATGCTCAAGGGGCCCTTTCGCTTCGGAAGTGCTGTGCGAAAAGGGCCCTGGAGTACTGTATGTTTTGTCATCATCATCATCATCATCATCATCAATAATAATAATAATAATAATAATAATAATATTTATTTTTATCCCGCCTCTCCACAAGAATCGAGGCGACGAACAACATAAAATACATTAATACATTAAAAGAGATTAAAAACATACCCTATCCTCACCATCCACCAACCCACCTAAACCAACACCTTAAAACACACAACAATTAACAAGTAGTTGACTGTTAACAAAACAAGAAGACAATTGATGGGAGGCGATGAAAATGCTAGTCTTGGAAGGCCTGTCAGAAGAGATCAGTCTTGACCGCTTTTTTAAAGCAGTCCAGACTGGTAATATACCGGGTCTCCTCTGGCAGGCCATTCCATAACTTGGGAGCGATAGAAGAAAAGGTCCTCTGGGTAACCGCAACCAACCTAGTTCTAACTGGCTGCAGTAAATTCCTCCCAGAGGACCTTAATGTGCGGGGCGGATTATATGGGACAAGGCTGGCCCCAAGCCATGAAGGGCTTTAAAGGTAATAACCAACACCTTGTACTGTGCCCGGAAACTAATAGGCAGCCAATGAAGAGATTTTAAAATTGGTGTTATATGGTCAGTTTTAGGCCTACCGCTGCCCAACCTGGCTGCCATATTCTGAACTAATTGAAGTTTCCGGACTAAGCACAAGGGTAGCCCTATGTAGAGCACATTGCAGAAGTCGAACCGCGAAGTTACCAGCGCATGCACCACTGTTTTTAGGTGCTCCAGCTCCAGAAAGGGGCGCAGCTGGCGTATCAGCCGAAGCTGATAACAGGCACTCCTGGCCACCGCATCTATTTGAGCTGTCATCTGAAGTGGCGAGTCCAGGAGTACCCCCAAGCTGTGAACACAGTCTTTCAGGGGAAGTGTGACCCCGTCTAGGACTGGCTGACAAATCTCCATGTCTGGGCTAGGGCCCCTAACAGCAAGTATCTCCGTCTTATCTGGATTCAGCTTCAGTCTGTGTTTCCTCATCCAGTCCATTACTGCTTCAAGACATTCATTCAGAGGCGAGATGCCACCCTTAGTTGATGCTATTATCCGAGGCATGGGGAGATATATCTGGGTGTCATCAGCATACTGATAGCACCTTGCTCCATGCCTCCTGATGATCTCTCCCAGCGGTTTCATGTAGATGTTAAATAGCATTGGGGACAGGACAGCGCCCTGAGGGACGCCAGATTTAAGCTCCTTTTTCGAGGAGCAACTGTCCCCAAGCATCACCATCTGGTATCTACCTGAGAGATAGGACTGGAACCACTTAAGCGTGGTACCCCCGATCCCCAGCCCTCTCAGGCGTTCCAGAAGGAAACCATGGTCTATGGTATCGAAAGCCGCTGAGAAGTCCAAGGGTACCAGCAGGGTCACATTTCCCCTGTCAATACCTAGGCAAAGATCATCCACTAAGGCGACCATGGCAGTCTCGACTCCATATCCTGACCTGAAGCCAGTTTGAAATGGGTCTAGATAATCTGTTTCATCCAAGACAGCTTGGAGCTGAAGACCTTTAGCAATCAGGATATAGAAAGGATTCATAAGACAGCAGTCATGTTACAGGTTTGAGTGCTTGATTATTAAAGGAGTAAAGAAGGAACAGGGAATATGTAACATTGAATTAATAATATAGGGAATGAGGTCTTGGGACAACGAATAGTTCTACTTAGATTTGTGAAAAGCAGTCCAATGAGCAAAAACCCCGGAGGAAGAATCCTGAAGCCATAGGAACAGACTTGGTGCAACCTCTTTCAGCCTGGCTTTCAGTTTTCCTAACTTCTTTTGCCTTTATGTTATTTTAAAACAAAAGATGGCTAAGTATCTTTTGACAGTGATTAAACTCTAAGAAGTCTTGCCACTGCAAATTTTGTACTAAATATTCTTGAAGTCTTTTGTAACTTATATAATTACACAGATCTGCATGGAGCACTGGAGACTCTGCTGTCATCTGACCTCAGGTCTTTCCACCTAGGTTGAGGGAGTCTGTGGGTCATATTTAATTTCTCCACATAACTGAGCTCATCATTTTGGCAGGATATGCAAGCATTTGATTAGGGACTGCATAATTGGGGCTGTGACACCAAAGGGTATAGCTGTATGTGGGTGTTCCACCACCCCTGCCCCCGCAAATTCTCTTGTAATTAGATGTCTGTCTCTCTTCCAGCTGAACCGCACTCTGAAGAAGATGGGCCAAAGACCCTGAAAGTCCTTGAATCGGTCATCAGGCTGCCTGGCTTTTTCTGTAAAGAGAGCAAAGGGAGCGGGAGGAAGGATGAGCTAAGAATTTTGGAATTCTCTATAACTTGCTGCAGTCTTTACTTGGATAGCAGATGGCTGAGCTCATACAAAGGACTAAGAAAGATAATTAAATGATTGAAATATTTGTATGTCTCTGATTTTATAATTCATTTGTCCCCTCAGGGGAGAGGTGGCCAGTCTCCCAGCTTTATTTGATATCTTAGTTTAGTCTGCGGGTACCCTGGTTTCACTGGGTGGGAAATGTGGGGATGGCTGACAGACAGAGCTCACAGGGGAGCTGAAAACACAGCTGCTAACCACTATTTTGAAAGAGGACCTGTGAATATTGGTTTCAGAAACAGAAAAATGTGGACCAGTGCCATTTCCACTGTTGCTTTGTTGTTCATAAAGGAGATCAGACATGCAGTATGCTGTTAAAGAGAAGTAAAACAGCTAGGTGTCTCTTAAACATACTTATGATTGCATGTTGATTTAATCCAGTTTCATTTGAGTCTATTATGAAGATCCCAAGCTATATTGCTAACTTTTCCTAGGTGGAGTACTGTCACTAAGTCCTCTTTTTTGTTAAATGTAGATTGAACACAGTGACAGAAAACTGATATTCTGAAATTTACAATGTCAAACAGCATTTGGAGCTTATTTTGCTGGATCAATTATGGTGAATTTGGCATTGACGTTTCTGGTCTCTCTTAGATTTGTCAATGAAAGATAGCAGTAGAACATCCCGTAAGGGCTGTTTCAGGTTCTTTTGATAGAAACTAAAAGAAACAAAGGCTGTAATCCCATGCTTACTCGCTTGGTAATAACTCCCTTTGAATTAGGGGGAAGTAGCTTCTGAGTAAATTTGGATCAGTTTGCAGAAATCAGAAGCCATTCTAGTCACAGCTTATGCTATGATAGTTTCCACTGTATGAGTAAAGAACAGCAGATGTGGGGAGGCTCATTCCAGTGATGAGACAGTGTTACTTAAAGAGCACGAGCAATTTGTTCATGCCTGTTCCCTTCCAGCCTTCCACACTGGGAGCAAGAATGTGAAGCTGTTACGGAAAATAATTTCATTTGCATACTCCATATGCTAGCCAGCACCTGCTGGCAAAACATTTGTGCTTTATTTTGGGTATCTTGACCTATGCTCATGCATAAACTGCAAGCCCTAAAGAACTTTCCTGAGAAAAGGATAAATATGCCCCTCAGTTTAAGGATTCACAGCAAAAGAGCAAATCTTTGCCTCTCACTTACATTTTGGTATCTGAGGAATCTGTATGCAGTTTCTCACACTTCCTTTTGAATAGAGCTGGTAGGAATTTGGTTATAAAGGATACCTGTAGGAGCTACTTAAAGCATACACAGCTGAAAATGTAAACCATCTAGCATTCTGTAGAAATCACTGTAGCTGATATTGACACTTGAGCATAGGCCAGACTAATCTTGCATGAAGATGCTGCACATTCGGCTAACAGATGTACATACACAAGTTCCCAGATTATATGACCTTGTTAATGCTAGCATGATCATTCTCAAGCAAAAACATTGACCCAACGCCACCTGACCCTGCCTGCATGATAACAAAGAGGGGATAGGGATACTTTAATCTCTTAACATGCATTAAGGCAGGAATAGACAGGAACTGAAGTGAGATTCAGTGGCTTCATAGATCTCTGGCTGCCTTGTGCTCAATTGGTAAGGGTTTTCAATTTCTAATTGTTTAATAGCAGTAATAATAAGATTAGTTTTTCCACCCAGATTAGGCTGCTGAGCTAAAGAAAGCTTGGGTGAAGGGACAGTTCATTTCTGGTACAGAAAACTTCCCAGTTCTAGTTGGTAGCTCTTGTAGTTCCAATAAGGGAACAAGTAGATCTGAGAAGCTTGCAGTTTTTCTACCCTTGTACGTGGTGAGCCTCTGAAAAAATCCTCATGGAAACAAACAAGAGACTTTCTATTTTGCTATTATATTTGATGCTGAAGGGTGGTTCTGTAGTTCTTGCAGGGTATCCCATCTTGAAAGCAGAGGGGCAGTGTCAGTGAGTGCGACAGCAAACAATATGTCTTTTTAGGAGACTGCCTGCCTTAACCAGGTGTTAATGTTGCTGAAGAGATCTCCACTTTAGCACCTGATCCTAATTGCCCGCACTAGGTCTTGAGCTCCAGTGATTTCAGTAGAGCTTATTTTGAAGTAAGTAGCATTGGAATGTAAATTCCCAGTGTTCTAAACATAACTATTTGCAAGTTGTGCCCATATATTTTGGTGGAACTTGCTTTCAAGTAAGCCTGCTGAGAATTTCAACCTTGGATCTTGAGCTTTTGGATGTTTGCTTGACAGTGAGTATTTTGTTCAGTGGAGCCTACTTCTGAAGAAGGGTTATGACTGGTATTTTTAAATGACAACTTACGACAGCTTAAATGACAACTTTGCCCCACTTGTTGAAAAAGCCCATTTTGTAAGGAGAGAGAGAAAAACCTCTTGACCTGGATGGCAGTCACTTTGCACATATTTTTTATTTTATGTATATGTCACCTGTCTTCCAGCATGAGACCCAAGGCAACTTGCTTTTAAGGTATGTGATTCCAAGATATCAGTTCCAAGTGTTTAATAAAGCAAATGCATGAACATTTTACTTCAACTTTCATTCTTGTATAATGGATGCAGTATCACATTTAAACATAAACATAAATTGGATTGGATTCAGACATGAATTCAACCCCTGTTCAGTTGTACAGATTTCTGTCTCTCAGATACAACCTGCCTTGTAGCCTTTTCAGAACAAAATGTGTTAAAATCATATATGTTATCCAGAGTTGCCTGGAGGACGTATAAGGTAAAGATCTAAGAAATGTTTGCCGTATACTGTATGCTATTCTCAAACAATTAGAATCTTATTTAACAAAACAGAGAAAAGCTGTAAATCTCCCAAGCCATACACATGCTACAAGAGAATTTCAACCAATTGAGCATTACATCTTTAAGAGAAAATGTGGTTATCAGAGGCAGAAATAAAACTGAAAAAATAGGGATAGGTTACTATATCATTTTAACAAAGAATAGTTCAACATGTTTCAGCAAACTGTTTATTCCTAACTAACAATATGCACACATAAAATGAAACAACCAGGTCAAGTAAGCATTGCATATAAATAAACATTTTGAACTTTCTAGAGACCATTTGAAGTCTTCTTCCAAAATGCATGCATGGATGGCTTTTTCTTTAACCACCCTCACTTTTCTTGTGATTTCCAATTTGGTGGCCAAACTTACATATCTGTGCTTTCTTAACATGCGGTAGCTCATAAGGCACACTGATCCCCTCTCCCTTTTGCTGATCACACATGTTCATTATAAGACATTCTGGAAGCAGCTGCTCTTTACTTTGCCTGTTGCAAACAGACACAATATTGATCAGCTAGAGTAGAATCCAACTTTCCCAGCTCAGGCTTTCATTTATTGCATTGTTTACTGCAGATAAGCTACTGCAATTCAACCACAAATGTCTGTCTTTCACCATCTGTCCAATCCAATGCCAATTCTCCCCTTCCCCCATCCCAAAAATCCAGGTTATAGAAAATTCAGAAGGAAAAGGGGGAGTTGGGCTGGTGTAAAAATCCTTTTTAAATAGGATTTTGTCAGAGGTTTTGTTAACTCGGTATGCCTCTATATCCTTGAATCCGCTAAGGATTCCAGTTCCCTCATTCCTTAGGGCTAAGCCAGCAAATGTAATTTCTGCTTCTGACTTTACATCTTTTTTAACAAATGGCTCAGAATATTTATGTCCCTGCACATTACATCAGCTGGGACACAAAATATATTAATATCAAAAACCCAATAGATTTGGAAGGGATATTCTTTATTTCAGTTGTTTTTGTCTGTTAAAAAGTAGCAAGTGTGCGTGTCAAGTGGTTGAAATTTGGCAAAGTTATTCACAGCTGTTTGAGTAAAAATGTTCTAAAATGGCTACCTTATAGATCTAGTTCTGTGTGAATTCTGCAATGGAATGCAGTTCTGGGGGATTGAAGTATCCTAACCAAGTGGGTAAGTGTTAAACAAGCCAGAGTTTGTTAGTAAACAACAAACCATAAATTCAAACAATGGTTATCAAACCATGGCTTGTTAGCAGAGTTGGGTTTGCATATAATAACGAGCTAGATTTCAACAAGCCACGTCATGATGTGTATGTGTTAGTTACATTTTTAGCATATCTGATAAAATTCAATAGATATAGCAGACTTTGCACAGTGTTTATTAGAAAGATGTAGAGCTCCCATAATTAAAAAATATTGGGAATTTGTGTATACACAATACTTGCACAGTATGAATTTTTCTGAGTTGATCATTTAAGCAGCGAAAAGTTAGAATAGATTCCTTCCACTCACCACAGTTGACCTGCATGAAAGAAATCGGACCAGTTGCTCTTTGCGGTGGGAGGAAGAATGGGCTGTGTCCAAGCCTGTGCCTGGCACCAACTGAAGCAAAAGGAATTCAGAGCATGCAGCCTCATGAACAGAAGTGCAATTGTTGAGATGCTGGTGAAGTCTCTGTGGAGCAACATTGTTTTTTAATTCCCATCTCCAGGCTCAGCTGCTATGACAGAACCTGAAGGCTGGTATAGCTGAGTGGACAAAAACCACTCCAGTCAGATCAGAGAGTTCTCATTAATGGATGCTGGAATTAGATTGCTGGATTTAACAGTAGTGTTGCAAATGGATAGCATCAATCACTCTGAGCAAAATACACTGCCCAGGATAAAAACAGACCAAAATCAAGTTTAATTTAAACATCATGCTGGATGAAAAAAAGAATATGTCCATGTGCCAAAACATACTGTTGGCCTCCCATTTTTAAAATAGACCCTTGATCAAGATGTGCCCAGCTTTGATCCCTATGTAAGATCTGTTCCGACCTTGAAGTTCTGACAGGCTAATATTCAGAGCTTGGCAAATTTACTTCTTTGGACTACAACTCTCAAGAGTTCTCCTGGTAGTACAGCGAGTCGCTATGTCGGTTGGAGAATTCTGGGTGCTGTAGTCCAAAAAGGAAATTCTTCTCAACTCTGTTACAACTATATTCAGCCAATGAAGCACCTTGTAAAGCACTTTGCTAATATGTATATATAATGTTCCATTCAAATTAGGTCAAGATAAAGTTGACCAAAGCAAGGCTCATTTCTGTATCAACTCTAGACTCCTTGAAAACGTTCCAATCTGTCTTGCTCTGTGTGATCAAAACATTAATCAGAGGTTGATGTTAAAAGCAAGGAACATAGCTTCTGTTTCAGTCAGTGTAGTTGAACTGTGATTTCTAGCAGCTCTAACTAGCATAGTCAGCAGGGAGGAATGCTGCGAGTTGCAGTCCAGCCCCATTTTGGGAGCAGCATGATTTCCACACCAACTGTGGGAAGTACTGAAGGAAGTGTTGACTTCCCTTTCTTATATTTCAGAATTAAACAATAGTTTGGGTAGCAGAAAGTGCTGGAGTTGGAATTCAGAGCAAATTCACTGACCTGAAGCTGTGAACAAAGTTGTATAGTCTTTCTTACCAATATAAATAGTGTCTCTGAATCTCACTCTTCTTCCTTTTAGCAGCAAATATACTCTTAAAGAGACGTAGGGAACTTACGGCTTCCCAGATGATGTTGGAATACAAGTCCCAAAATCCCTTTCCCATTGACCCACGCTGGGGCCCTAGACCACAGGTAATTGGAATCCAATTCTTCCCTGGGAGCCACAGGTTCCTCATTTCTGATATGAAGGTTTAGAAGCAATTTGCTTTTGCCTGTGCCTACTAGGAGGGGCAAGATTCTGCCCTCTTTTCTCCCCCCTGCTGAGTTAATAGAGTGCATGCTATTTCTGCACTTTGAACTCAGTTTTCAGCAACTGAAGTAAGACAGGGACAAAGGGGGAAAGTGGAAGGAGAAGAGAGAAACTGGGACATTTTAAAATGAGCTGAAAAAGTGGGACATTGAAAGATTAATCAGAATTGTCCCTGCCAAATAAGGACAGTTGGAAGGTATGACAAACTATTATTTAAACTTGATAGAAATAAGCGGAATAGGGTATGTGTGCTTTAGTTAAGGCCAATGAGGAACCTAAACTTTTTTCACTTCCAAAGATAATTATAATTTAAGTCCAGCATGCCTGTGTTTCCCACCCACCCCCCTGCCAATTATCTGAAGGTCAGGAGTTTTAATTGCCATTATGAATCTAGCTCATGCGGGGGCTCCTTGCATTAATTTGATCTTGACTACTGTTCTCACCATTTTCTTGTTGGAATCCTCAAGCACTTGGCATGTGTGTCAACTTCCAGACATTTCCTTGCTCCCAGCATCAGTTCTAAACAAAGTGCCATTGAAAAATCTCCCTCTGACTTCTTTCTGGGCTTCAGCTTGTTCAACTGTCCAGTTGTGGAGAGATTCTGCCATTTTAATTTCAGGAACAGAATTCCAAATGTTAGGGCAAGAACAAGTGTAGCAAAAACAAAAATAAGTGAAAAGAAGTTTAAGAAAATTAAAAGAATGCCTTATTTTATTGATAAGACTGTCATGTTTTGAAGAAACCTCCTCCTTCCAGGATATACTCATAAAATAAACAGCCACGTTCTCAAAGATTCTCCCAAATGAAAATTGTCTTTCACAAACATATCCTTGAAGAACATGTTTTTTTTCTAAACAAGTTAGGCCTGTCTGTAAAATAAAGCACTTTTTGGAGACTTTCTTTCTAGTTCAAGGTGAGGCAACTGTGTTCCTCCAGATGTTATTGGACTACAAATCCCATCAGTCAGAAGAGCCAGTGATGAGAGATTACAGACACTGCAATCTAACAACATCTGGAAGGCATCCATTATCTTTCTCTGTTCCACTTTTTTATTGTACTCACAGTGCATCTTTGTTCTTGGTCAAGGTTCTGGACCATGTGGTGGCCTTTCAGCTCCAAGGGTTTCTGGATGAGATGGATTATCTAGATCCATTTCAATCTGGCTTCAGGCCTGGCTGTGGGACAGAAACAGCTTTAGGTGCCTTGGTGGGCAACCTGTGCCGGGAACTGGTCCAGGGGAAGTGTGTCCCTGTTGGTTCTGCTGGACCTTTCAGTGGTATTTAATACTATTGACCATGTTATTCTTAGCTGTTTCTCTGAGATGGGACCAGAGGCACTGTTCTGCCGTGGTTCTAGTCCTTCTTGGAAGTGCAAACTCAGAAGTGGTGCTGGGGGATTCCTGGTGGACTCCATGACCATTGGCCTGTTAAATCTCTTATGGTTTAGTTTAGTTCCCCATATTATTTAACATCTGTCTGAAACTGCTGGGAGAGGTGATCTGGAATTTGTGGTGTTGGGTTTCACCAGTATGTCAATGACACCCAGCTCTATCACTCTTTTCCATCCAATTCAAAGGAAACTCTCTCTGTTAAACTGGTGCCTGCTGTCAGTAATGAACCAAATGAGGGTAAGGTAATTGAAAGTTAATAAGGACCAAACAAACATGCTGCCAGTCAGTCACAAGACAGATCAGGGGACAGAGATTCAGCCTGTGCTGGATGTGGTTACACTCTCTCTGAAATCTCAGGTTCACAGCTTGAGCGTACTTCTGGATTCAGATCAGAGCCTGGATGCCCAGATTTTGGCAATGGCCAGGAGTGCATTTGCACAGTTAACACAGCTGCACCTGTTTCTTGAGATATCAGATCTGGCTATGGTGACACATGCCTTGATTACATCCTGTTTGCATTACTGTAATACACTCTACCTGGGGCTAACTTTGAAAACTGTTCATAAACTTCAATTGGCCCCAAATGCTGTGGGCTAGGTTGCTAACTGGGGCAGGTTATAGGGAGCATATAACTCCCTTGCTGAAATAGCTGTACTAGTTGCAGAGCCATTTCGAGACAAAATGCAAAATGCTGGTTATGACCTCTAAAGTTCTATATGACTTGGTTCCAGACTATCTGAAAGAACGCATCTCCCTATATAAGAGTATCCAAGCTTAAAAATGTATTGGGGAGGGCCGTCTCTTGGTCCCACTGTTATCATAGTCATGTTCGGCAAAGGCATAGGAGAGAACTTTCTTGGTAGCTGCTCCTGAGTTTGAAACTCTCGTCCTAGGGAGGTCTGATTGGCCCCTTCCCTGCTGTATTTCCACTGGCAAGTAAAGATCTTCTTATTTAGGGAGACATTTGTTTTTTAATATGTTTGCCAGACTGAGCTTTTAATGTGTGTGTGTTGTATTAGTTTTGTGTTAACTTCTGGGTTAATCCTTTTGTTTTAGCTGTACTGTGTTTTTAAATGGTTGTAAGCCACCTTAATTAATTAAATTAAAAGGGCAAGAGCAGCAAGAACACAAAAGAATGGCAGAAAGAAGTAAAATAATCATACTTGCAAGTAGGATACTGTATAAATTAAAAAGAAAAGCTGCATTCCTTTCCAGAGGCCTGGATCTTCAGTCTAGTTGTAGACAATATTTAGCACATGATTAGTGGGCACACAAATGGTTGAGACAAGGCCTCGATGAGTTCTGTAGAGTAGATTAGGATGCAGGTTAGTTACGCACACAGGTTGTTCCATGCGTTGATCCCCCTTGTGTCATAAGGAGAGAACCCGAAGTTCCTCTGTAGTCTAAGGCCTGCCCTGTGTTCCCCTTTCTCCGTTAAGCTTTGACAAGTGCTTTCAATTGTATAAAGTCAGCAAACGTTGCTTTTATAAATGAAAGGTGTGGTTTTCTGCCCATCAAAATACTGTATGTACTCACAGTCCAAATCAAGAGTGTGTACAGGAGAAGTGGCTATCCAAATATTGCTCCTATTAACCCAAACCACTGTGGTCTACAGTCAAGGATGATGGGAGGTGAAATCCAACAACTACGGCAGGGACACACATTGCCCACCGCTAGCCTAAGCCAGGAATGTTTTCTATCAGAGCACAAATTATAACTTTCAGCATTGACTCTACCACTGTATGACCATGAACGCTTATACCTACACTTTTATTTCCACCCTGTAATTTCAGAATTGTCTTGTCTTGTTGGAATGTTCCACCTGGTAATTTTGAAATATGCAGTGAGTCACCATAACTATCAACATATTACAGCACCACGTGTATATTAAGGAGGGAAGGATCCACAGAACTTTGTGGGTTCATTTTGACTTATCTAGGAATTTTTGTTGTCTGGGTTTTTTTTTGGGGGGGGGGTGTCTATCCAAAATATGGAGATACCAAAAGAGATGCCAGACTACATTATCAATTACTCATCTGGAGAGCTTAACCCAAGGGGATATATAATGGGGTATGAGATAAAAGACCTATGAGGTCAAGCCCCTTTCATATTACTCATAGGTTAAAGGTACAGAGCAGCAGTTGTGTGGTGCATTTTGAACCATCTCCTTTGCATCACTATAGCAAGAAGTGATGCGATTCACACTACATGCCCTGTTACTGACCATTTCCTCACTAGACTGTTATAGTGCTATTATTCCACTTTCAACATCCTATGGAATCCTGGGGTTTGCAGTTTAGGGAGGGGGCCCCTCCCTAAACTGCAAACCCCAGGATTCCATAGAATGTTGAAAGTGGAATAATAGCATTATAGCAGTCTAGTGCGGAAATGGTCACTGTCTACCCTTTGTTCTCCTTTGATACTGTGCTTTCATAGATTTTTTGGCACTTGATTAAGAAGATATGCATCTATGGGCTGAATAGAAGATTCACTCTATCCATCTTCCTTGCTATTGTTCTCGCACAGAGAGAAGGGCAAAATCCAGCCCTCTAGATGTTGTTGAAATATTACAGAACAGCAAGTATAATTTTAGCTCAAAAATGGAGACAAGGTATTCTCCCTACTGTGAATGATTGGCTATTGAAAATATTAGATACTGTTTATATGGATTGTCTCACACTCCTTCTGAGAGGAGAGAAATATGACAAATTGTTAAAGATTGGGTCATATCATATTTTAAGAATGTTCAGAAAAACTTAAACGATGGCTAATTTTGAATTCTGACTTTGAAGTACTTTCTCATGTAATTATATCAATATTTTGAATATTGAATGTTTATATCAATATTTTGAATAGAAAAGAAAGCCAAATTAAGTACCTTCTGCAATTTTCAGATAAATTGAGGTGATTTACATAATTTGTAAAGAAAACAATGATATTACGATACCAGGCATAGAAAGAAGTTAGGAATAGATGTGAGGAACTAATGGTTTTTGATTGTTTTAAAAGTCCACCAACATCTGGAGAGCCTTGAAAAGAAGGGCCATTTCCACACTACACTGTTACAGTGCTATTATTCCACTTTCAACATCCTGTGGAATTCTGGGTTTCGTAGTTTACTGAAACCAAAGAGCTCTCTGGCCGAGAATTCTAAATGCCCTCCCTAAACTGCAAACTTCAGGATTCTATAGGATGTTGAAAATGGAATAATAGCACTATGACAGTGTAGTGCAGAAACGGCCTTACTCTTTCGGACTAAAACTCTCAGAATACCTCAAGAATCTGAGAAATGTAGTAAAAAATGTTTTTCTAAGTTCAAAGCATAATCAAAGTTTGAATCCCCATTTGCCCATGAAGTTAGCTGGGTGACTTTGGACCAGTAGGCCTTTCTCAGCCTAACCTATGCCCCTCTTATTATGGGATAGAAGGAAGTAGGCATGGAGAGTCAGTGTGGTATAGTGGTTTGAGCATTGGACTCTGGAGACCTCAGGGTTTGATTCCCGACTCTGTTGTGGAAACACACTGGGTGACCTTGGGCACATTGTGTACTCTCAGCCCCAGGATAGGTTCACTTAGGGTCACCATAAGTCAAAAATGACTTCAAGGCACACATCAACAACACTGGAGAGGAAAATATACATCCCTTTGACTTCCTAGCGCATACTTATAACAAATGTTTTGAAATCATGCTTGTTGTTGTTATTTGCCATCAACTCAACTTTGACTTATAGAAACCCTATAAATGAGAGGCCTCCGAGATCCTAGCCATCAGCTGCCCTGCTCAGGACTTGCAAACTCTGGACAGCTATGGCTTCCTTGACTGACAATCCACCTGTAAGTGCAGTCTCCCTCTTTTCCTACTGCCTTCCACTTTACCAGCTTCTCCAATGAGTCATGTCATTTCATGACATGCTCAAAGTACAACAGCCTCCATTTAATACATGACTGCAAATTTATTTCCACAGTGGTAAGCGTCTCACTCCTGTTCTTTTGTGGACAATCCCTTCCTTGTTCCATTTCCTTCTCATGCAGATTAGAAATTGTGTGTAAACCACACAAAGCCTTTTGGAAGTTCCAGCACAGTTCTTACTTCCTCTGCCTGCCCCCCACATCAACCAAGAACAAGTTTTCACTTTAAATGTTGTTCCAAGGGGTGGTTGAAACAGCAGAAAAAGGCCCCAAATTTCCACTCCCACAAAATCACCAGATCTGGTGGAAAAGCACTTACAGTCAATCAAGATAGTAGCGGCAAGGTGATATGACCCTCTGGGGTCTCTTAGAGCCCTGGAATGTGCCTACCCCTGCTGCAAAATTGCAAAATCTCCTGTTGTGTTAAAAGCACTAGTTAAATTGTTTCCCCTGGCAGAAGCAAAAGGACTTTGGGGTTTGGCTTATGTTTGGCTTATGTTGTGGCTTTTAATTTATAATATTAGCTTAAGTGGAAAAAAAAATTAAAATTGCTTTTTTAAAAAAGATGAGGTCTTCAGCATTATGTCCATTATCTTAAAAGAGCCAGAGTGGTATATAGGTGTGAGTTGTTGGAGTAGGACTTTGGGAAGCAAGGGTTCAAATCCCTGCTTAGTCATAGAAACCCGCTGGCTGACTTTGGCCAAGTTACACTTTCCTGGCCTCAGAGGAAAACAATGGCAACCCCTCCCCTGACAAATTCTTGCCAACAAATCCCAAGATGAGGTCTCTTTAAGTTAGAAACAGCTTGAAGGCATACAACAATAAGTATCGTCTTAGATTCTGAGATGCATTACTGTTTCTCATAAGACAAAATGCTGCTTCGAAGATTATTTTGCCATCTGCAGTTTCTGTAACAAGTTGCATTAACATATCTGGTGCCTGAATACTGTATTTCTAGTATTCCTTTATCCACAAATAGTGTATTTGATCTGTATAACAATAACAATTCTTAAAATTTGGTGTCTGTCTGATGAAGCTGCTATCATTTAGCTGATCAAACTAATTTTTTCTGAAGCTTGTTAATCCAACCAATTAATTAACTGAATGTTGCAGTCCTGGTTTGTTTACAATAATAGAACTAAAAAATGGGCCACAAATATAGGTGTTATTGGGGAACATGCGCTCAGGAGAGTCTGTGCCACACAACCGCATCAGTACATTCTGTTCTCTCATAGATTTACACAGGGAAAGAGAAGAATGGGCCTTCTGTGGAGCGACTAGAGTAAGTAAACCGAGTGCTTGATTCCAGGAAGCCCCAAGCTGTTCAATAACACACGAGGCATGGTGCCCTAACCAAAATGAAGGGAAAAATCTTTTGGCTTGGTTCAGGCATGGTGCCTGCAGAACCCCCTGGAAGAAGTATGTCATATTTTGACTAGATTGGCCTCCAATCTTACTTTTCACCCACTCCTGCCCTTTCAACTTCAGAGATACAATGGCTTCATTGTATGTGCTGGTTTAAGAATATATTGCTGTTTTCTGTAGGTCCTTGCTTATTAAAGCTTGTTAAAAGGCTTATTAATTGCAGCATTAGCAGGGTACTGTCTACACACAATTGTTTTTTGGATCTAAGACCAGTACCACTGGAACAGTGCTAGTAGAATAGGAGAGCCTAAATACCCTAAAGGTGTCAAATCCTGTCTGATCTTGGAAGCTCAGCAGGTTCAGCCCTGGTGAGTATTTGGATGGGAGACTGTCAATTAATATCTGGTGCCGTAGACTGTAGTTCCAAGGAAGGAACTGGCAAAACCACCTCTGAGTATTCCTTGCCCAAGAAAACCCTATGAAATTCATGGGGTCGCTGCAAGTCGACAGGTAACTTGAAGGCACATAGACATACATAAACAGTACTGGCGAAGAACACACCCATTTTGTATAACTCCTCATTCCAGTTTCCCTGGTTTAACCGGTATTTGTGTGGCATTCCTGGGAGAAGTCTTGGACGAACCAAGTTTGCATTTCCAAACCACTGAACTGATGCAGTATTTTATGGGAGTCCCTGTATATTTAATTATTTCATCCCTGCCAAGGCCAGCTTAGCAATGGGTGGCCTTGGCAGTGCCCTTTATCCAAGGCATAGAAATCCAAACAGTGTGGAAAAGCTTTTTCACTTAAGGGCTGTTTCAGAGTAAGTATAGTAACAGATACGTTCAGGCACATCTATATCTTGTGTAAACTTGTTGGCCGTTTTGGTGATTACAAATCAATGTTCAAGGGCCCTTATAAAAATATATTAATATTCCTTGATTGCTGAAATTCTTTTCTAGTCTTTGCAATGGAGTATACTCCTCAGAAGATGGAAAGATGATGCCCTCGGTAAAAGAGTAAGGAGATGCTGCTAGGAGCCAGTTCTGCAGTTTTCATTCTATAGCCCGAGGGAACAATTTCTGGCTCTTCAGACGTGATGTTTAACTGCCAGACCTAGGGCTCTTGGGAGTTACAATCCAAGAACATATGAAGAGCGACAAGTTCATATTCATGCTGCAGAGGTACAGAGGGCTGTGTTAGTTGAAGTATTATTTAGATGCAGCTTTTCCTTTGGTGGACCTGATAGCTTAGCAGCTATCCTGTATGCTCAAAGGGACAGGAACCAATTGTTCAGTGCCACCCTTGTAAATTCTCAACACTTGGACTTGCAAAACCATATACACATCCATTAACATCAGGTCATGTCATGGGCCTAAAACCTGTTCCCCTTTCACTTTTCAGCTAGGAAAGGTGATAAATTTTCAAAAAGGGACAACTAGAACACATTAATTCCATTTCTATGCACAAATTCTATGCAATTTATGTATTTTGACCTAATTTGAAAGAGCCCCAACCTATTATTTATGGAGGCATGCAGAAACATAGCCATGCCAACCTCCCATTTCTGATACTCAGTTTTTATCACAAAAACAGATTAAAATAATCAGTGTACGTATGCCAGTGGTAAGAATCATATGCTCCTTCAGATGTTATTAAACTGTAACTCCCATCAGCCCTAGCTAGCAATGGTAAGGAGTGCTGACAGTTGTAGTTCAGCAGCAACAGACGGATCACAATTCCTGTCCATTGTATGCCATGCAAATGTGTGTTCAATTCAGAGTAATTTCTGAAAATGGTCATGGCAGGACTTTGAGCTGGAACACTGAAAAATTTACCTTAAGCCTTATCCTCTACTCCCGTACTGAGACAACTAGCCAGTTTAAGAATCACAGGGTGGTCCACTGACTTCTTGCCCATTGGGTCTTCCCTGAAAAACCAGGTCAGATGTTTACACTGACTCTTGACAGAGCTCCTGCTGTTTCCTATCCAGAGATCTGAATGTTATTTTTGAAAAGGTAATGTGTTTTAAAAAGCAATGTGCTACCTGTGGTTGTTTTCTTTCTGAAGCAACATGTTAACTCTTGCTTGTTACTTTCAGACTAATTATTATCACATTGTGCTAGGGTTATCTTTTAATGATGGTTTTATACAAAAATACACATAAAAACATAGCAATGAACAAGTCTTGTGGTACATTAAAGACAAACAAAGTTTTTGATGCCACAAGTCCCTTTGGTATTTCTGTTGCAGCAAACTAATACAGATGCTTAATGGGAATTTTTAAAAATAGAGACATGCCCCTATCTCCCTGTTAGTGGCGGTTTGCCTTCAAGTCATTTCAGGCTTATGGCAACCCCAAAGAAGCCCCATCATGGACTTCTCTTAGCAAGATTTCTTCAGAGGGGGTTTGCCACCGCCGTCTTCCGAGGCCGAGAGAGTGTGTGATTTCCCAAGGTGACCCACTGGTTTTCTGTGGCCAAATGGGGATTTGAGCCGTGTCTTCTGGAGCCCTAGTACAACCATGAGCCACTACACCACGCTTGTTTCAACCACCTATATTACTCCCCCAAACAGTGGCCATTTCTGCACTAGACTGTTATAGTGCTATTATTCCACTTCCAACCTCCCTCCTAAACTGCAAACCCCAGGATTCCATAGGATGTTGAAAGTGGAATAATAGCATTGTAACAGTCTAGTGCAGAAATGGCCAATGCTTTTCAAGTGACAAATAAATGTTACTCATTAAACTACAAATTGAGAAGGTTAATATGTACTCAGTTACAGGAAACTTTATGCCCTTGTTACCTCCCAAATCAGTGTGTTCTGGTTTAACATTATTCATTGTGATATGGTACTTCAAAACTCTGCTCACATCTGGCGTGATTATATCAGTTGCTTTCCTCCTACCTTTCCACACTAATGGCTGGTAAGCAAACAGTCGTTGCCAGGCAACCACTACACAACATAAGTAGGCTGATAGGCACGAAGTTATTACATTTATTAAATGACTATAATACAGCTGATTTTAATAAATTAAAATAAGTCTCCAAAGTTTGCCAATTATTTGCACTTCTTGGTCAGATTATAGGTGTGTATGAACAAAGGATGAAATGCTAACTGTGTATTTCTGCCTTCTACTTCTGCAAGAAAAAATGTCTTGGATGGGAATTAATATTTGTATCAGATAAATAATACAATCACCCATTTGGAAGTGACCTGAAGGGCTATCTATGCCAACTTTCTCCCATTCTGGAATGCACACCTAAGCATTCCTGAGGGATGGGATCTGTTTGTGTATATGTGTTGTATGTCGATGAACATCTTGATAACAGTAGGTGCCTGTGTATGAATGCGTGGCCCAGTCAGAATTGTTACATCCGCTACAACGGCATGACTGTCTTTAGTCTGGCAGTCTTGTGGGACCATGGGACTCTAGCACTCAAGCCTTGCCTGCCCCAGCTATGCATTCCAGAGCCGGCCCTAACATCAGGCACAATGGGCCAGCCACCTCAGGTAGATTTTGAGTGTCATGAAATGGCAACATATTTTAATTATTCAATTTATTGTTGCTGCAGAGAGGAAAGAGAAGACGCAAATTGTGAGACACACCTCCCCCCCACAGGTGCCAAGAAGGGTCTTTACACGCCTTGACTTTGGCAAGCTGAAGGCACCATTTGCTGCTCTGCCTCAATCAACATAATGTCTGGGGCCCTGATCAGGTCCTTCAAAAATCTCAACCCTCTTGTTTATATGTCAGTGTCATCTTGTATAGTGGGCGGGATCAGATCAAGGTTTCATCCAAGTAGGCCATTTCCGCACTAGACTGTTATAGTGCTATTGTTAGCGGTAAAAGAGTACAGGCAAAATGGACAGTGTTTCCCATCTTTTTCCCTGGCCTACTCTGCAGGGCTGTTACGAGATTCAGCGCCCTGGACAGCTTAATTCACAGAGGATATTGGCTGCTTAAATGTCTAAGCTAAAGAAACTCTCTCTTTGTCTTTTTGTATTTGTTTAACTAAAGTCCTTCATTTTGAATTCTAGTTGACTTAAACGGCTGTTGCTGTTGTTAGCCTTGTACTTAAAATTATTAAAATTACTTAAAATTATCCTGACATTACTTGGCAAATTCCTAGGTTCTCAGCATCAGTTTCCAGAGCGCTTTCTGTAACAATATTGCTTTCACTTCATTGCTGAATGCATATCTGTGTGAATCAAGGTTCATTGTTGATTGTTAACCAGAAGTTACTGTATTATCAAGCATGTATCAGAATTTTAGTCCTGGGAAAGTAAATACTCTTGCACATGTGCTGTATGATTTATGAGATCACTGTCATCCCAAACCTATTTAACCTTCCCTTCTTTCAATAAACAGTTCTTCCCTTTGCTCATTTAAGAGGTAGTTTGGACTGCTTTCCTGCTGAGGGAGAGAAGGAAGTCTCTTTGGCCGAAGTTGGAGATCTTTCCAGGCTGATTCAGAGCTCACCCACAGTCGCATAGACTACCCAAGGTAGTCTGTGTGGACCTAAAATATAGGTCTGGCCCTATGTTTTTTCTTTCTTTCTAACAGTTTCTAATGGGTTTCAGGGTTGGTGCTCTGACTGTTTTTCTGGGTTGTTGCCCAAATAGTTTTCAGGGTTGGTGCCCTGACAGTTTTCCCTCACGGTTGTCAGGGTTGGTGCTCAGCCCGTTTTCTGGGTTGTTGCCCAACAGTTCTCAGGGTTGATCATTTTCTGGGTCGTGGCCCAGTCTTCAGGGTTGGTGCCCTAACATTTTCTCCAGAGTTTATTGCCAATGCTATTATTCCACTTTGAACAGTCCACGGGATCCTGGGGTTTGCCGTTTAGGGGCCCCTCCCTAGGCTGTTGAAAATGGAATGATAGCGCTGTAAGGGTCTGCTGCGGAAATGGCCGTACTTCTGCCGCAACGCATCCTGTTACCCACTTTGGCCAGCTAGGTGTTTCCGGGAAGCCCAAGGCCGGGATATGGAAGCAGCAGCCGGCACTCTGGGGGATGAGCTAGTGTGGCATGACTGCCTTTGAACATGGAGGCTCCATTCGGCCACCCTTAAACAACAGCCAAGGAGCGAACGACCCTCGCCGGCCTCCCCTCTCTTCCTCAGCTGCGGGAGAGCAATGCGCGGCCTCTTCTCCATCCCGAAGCAACGGTTGGTGGTGCCGGGCCCAGGCGGCGGCGGCGGCGGCGGCTTCGCCCGGGGGTGCCGCCCGATGACTAACAGCCGCCGCCGCGGCAGCAGCAGCAGCGCTCTGCCGCCGGGGCCGGCGCGGAGATCAGCATGGGCGGAGAAGCCGTCGCCGCTGCCAGGAGAACAGGTCTGAGCAGAGCCCGGCGGTGTTGTTTCTGGGCGGGAGAAGAAGAAGGAGGCGCCCCTCGGGTGTAGGAGGGGAGCCGGGAGAGAACCTCAGCGCGGGGTCCGGCCGGCGGAGCCGAGCCTCAGCCTCCCTGCGGAGGCCCGGACCGTCGGGAGCCGCGCGGACGGAGGAGCCGCCCGAGTCCCACGGCACGCCCGGGCGGGTCGGACGCCGCCGGGGTGCCTGGCTTGCCTCTCCGCCTCTCTGCATGTCGCCTTTTCGAGCCGCGGCTCTCTGAGCCCGACTCCCCTCTTTTGCCGCCTCAATGTCGGGTCCCCGCAGCGCCTTGCAGGCCTGGTGCCGCCGCCAGTGCGAGGGCTATCCCGGCGTGGAGATCCGAGACCTCAGCAGCTCCTTCCGGGACGGCCTGGCCTTTTGCGCCATCCTCCACAGGAACCGACCCGATTTGCTGTGAGTACCGGGCGGACGCCTCCCCCGCCCCGCCGTCTCCTGTCCCTCCCTTGTCCCCTCACGCTAGAGAGCAGGCCCAGCAAGCCCCGAGCTCGCGTGGGCTAAGCAGCCGGTTCCAGGGGAGGCGTCTCCCTGGCTCTTGAAGGGGGAGAGGCGAGCGCTCCTCCCGGGGGTTGGGAAGAGCACGGTGGTGGGAGAAGCCCTAGAAGCAGCGGGGGGGGGGGGGGAGGAAAGGGGCCCTGTTCATGAGATTAAGAAAAAGGCAGGGGGCAGCCCTAAAATGATGTTGTGCCTTAAATGAATGAAGCCCAGATATCTGTGCTCGGTAGGTGAGAAGTGGGCCTGTTGTCAACAGGAGCACAGACACCCAGGGCATTTCTGCACTAGACTGTTATGCCGCTGTTATTCCGCTTTCAACATCCTATGGAATCCTGGGGTTTGCAGTTTAGGGAGGGGCCTCAAACTGCAAACCCCAAGATTCCGTAGGATATTGAAAGTGGAATAATAGCGCTATAACAGTCTAGTGCAGAAATGGCCCCAGTCCCACCTTCCAACTCCACGGTCGTTAATTCTGAGTAACAACTACTCCTAACTTCTTCCAATGGCCAATGCAGATGTAGAGCATTACTCCGAAACAGTGGGGGACACTGAAGGAGGTGGGTGTGTAATAGCACTATATTGTTCTTTGTTCTCTCACAGATGTGATTTAGAAGTCCTGTGATTAATGTTTATATAATAAAGGGCAACTTAGTCCCTCAAGTTCAGCAGTTCTCCAACTTTTTTTCTTTCTTTCATGGACCTTTTGAAAATTATGGGGAGTCTGGGCAGACCTCTTAGTTGTTGTTGTTGTTTTGTGCCTTTAAGTTGCTTGTAACTAATGGAGACCATAAGGCTGTCTTGGCAAGATTTGTTCAAGGGGGTTTGCCTTTGCCTGCCTCTGAGGCTGAGAGAATGTGAATTACCCAGGGTCGTAGAGTGGGCTTCCATGGGTGAGTGGGGATTCAAAACCTGGGCCATTTCTGTACTACACCCCTACAGTGCTATTATTCCACTTTCAACATCTTATGGTTTGCAGTGTGGGGGGGGCATTTAGAATTCTCAGCAGGAGAGCTCTTTGGCCTCAGTAAACTAGAAACCCCATAATCCCATAGGATGTTGAAAGTGGAATAACACTATAACAATATAGTGCAGAAAGGCCCCTGGTCTCCAGAATCCTAGTCAAACCACTATACCACACTGGCTGTCAGACTACTTAATAATATCTCCCTTTTTGGTTATACAAATCAAAGCTTATCCCTAACTTAGATTTTGATGGATATGGTTTGAACCAAGTTCTGTGATGTTGGGCGTGTCATGGTCAAACTTTAGCTAGTTTAGCCATTGATCCAGCTTCTGTGTTTTGACCTCAGGGCATCAAGTGATGAAAATCCTATCTCATAGCAGCACCATGTTATTATATATCACAGATGCTAAGCAAGGGCCTTGATAGCTGGCTTGCTCATCAGACCCTGGTCAGAGTGACCTTGAACAGCATTACCTGAATAAAAAATTGAAGAATATAGCCAAGCGCTGATATTCTCAAATGTTCTGCAACCTTCCTACAGATTACCAGTGTGGAGCTTGTGAACTCATGGTGTTCTACTGACCACAGTTCGGAAACCACTGTCGTAAAGAATCTCATAAACACACAGCTGCATATATAAAGGAAGAGCTGAGGAAGTCTGTCAACTATATAGCAAAAGGAACTTCCAAATTATTCTTTTGGGGTACTGGGGTTAGTTAGTTGGGATTCAAGGGAGGCTGTCTCAGCATTATCAGAGAGCACTCATTATCAGAGACAGTAAGTTGAATACCCATAATGGTGTGGTGTCTGATGTCTTTCTCTTCACTGTGCTTGATGCCTTTGATCTTCTGTGACATTGTTTATATGTGTGGTGCCTGAAACCAGCCATTCTCAACTTTTTTTTTTTTGGCCACGGGGGGGGTGCCCATAGGAGCTCTTCTCAGGTTCCAGCCCAACCCCCCCACCATCAAACAGGGATACAACAAGAAAATAAAATAATGTATTATTGAACACCACAAAAACCTTGAACATTCCAACATATTGGACAAAACTTTTTGAAAAAGACTATGAAATCAAACATCCATCAGACCTAATGTCATCCTTGAGCTTTGTGTTTTTCTGCAAGTTTAATGATATCAGGTTTCAAATTAGACAATGACAGTTGGAGGTCTTCTTTTGTTGCTGTTCTTGGATACAGTATTGTGAAAGAAACTGTCAAAGAGTGTGTTGGAAAGATAATAAACAGGAGGGAAAGTATTGACCCCAGTTAAGGTTGCTGCATGGGTATTTCATTGGTTCACTTACCAAGGCCTTCGGTTCAGTTACCAGAGCCCCCACAAACCCTTGGGGCTCCCTTTTTTCACAGTTTTCAGTCTGTGACCCCCTTCAAATGTACCAGGGCCCCTGTTGAGATTGACTGTCTTAGACTTTTATTGGTTTACCTGCTTAGGGGAGCTTTTCAGTCTAGAGTTGAGCAGTTGAATTCTGGGGTTGGGAATATTTTAGAAGATGAATTCCAAGAGTGGTGAACAACCTATGATCAGTTGAATCAGCTCATTTGGTTCAAATAGATGGAACTGTTCTCTGGACAGGAATACATCATTGCTACACTTGCTGCATTATGTAGATGATTGTACAACCTTTCTGTACCTGCTATTCTCCAGATGTGTTGAACTACAGCTTTTACCATTCCCAGCAAGTCTGGTATTAGAGTACACTAGATTGGAAGAAGACTGAGACACTAGCAATATTAGTCCCAATTTATTTAACACTACTGAATATTACTGCTACTGTATTGCTTTCAAATTTGTATCTCCGCATGAGAATCAAGGTTTCTTTTCCTTCTAATGTTATTTTGAGAATGTTCTGCCTTGTCTCAGTTAATATGCTTCTTCCTTCTTTCCTTCCTTATTACTATTTATAGATATGGTGTGTGAACAAAGCACCAGAGAATAACATGTATTAGTAGGAAGGATCCTTTGACAGGGACAAGAGATAAATGAATGTGACCTAGTTTGTGTCTTTCCGTGACTTCTGTTGTCAGTGTTACCATGGAAGGTTGCATGTGGGTGCTGCTTCCTTGTGATTGGATTGATTGCCTGGGAGGAAAAACTGGTCCATCATTATCTTGAGCTCAGGAATGTCCATATGCAGATGTATTGCTTGGGCAATATAGAAATAAATGGGTATTGTAACTAATTATTTGGAGATTGTCCATCCACCTCTTGGCCCATTGATTTTCCCCTGCAGCTGCCACAATAACAGAATTACAGAATTTTAGAGGTGAAGGGAACTTGAGAGATCACCCAGTTAAATCTACTCAGTGGAACATCTTTCAACTACAGCTCCCTGCACAGATAGGTTTTTCAATGGATGAGTCATTCACATTAGCCCTGATAGCTAAAAACAGAACTATATTCAGTGTATACTTCTTATACATGTTGCAGACTAGCCTCCTCGAACTCAGAGCCCTCTAGATGTGTTGAACTATAAGTTAGACCAAAAGTTCCATCAATCCCAACCCAGTCAGAAGGCACTAGGTTAGGTGTTGCTGTAAACAAGTGGTGCTTATGTACATCCTGCTCTCCTTGAAAGACTCTTAGGACATTTGGGTGATTGCTGTGTGAAACAAACTGTAGTATTTAGATGAGAGACATTCAATTTGTAACCGTCCTGATGTTTCTGACTGTGATTTCCATCAGCCCTTGGCCAGCACAGCCAAGGAGAACATGGAAATCAAGTCAAACAACATCTGGACGGCCACGAGTTGGCCATCCCCAGCTTAGATGCAGTTCTGTTCTGAAGAAGAAAGACAAGGGAAATTGCCTTAAGGAAGCCACTATCTCTTTGATCCTTAGCCTTTTCTCTCTCTACAATTGGTATTAATGAATGAATGTCTTTCTTTATTGCTTAAAGCTATAAGCTATCACAATTCAATTTGATTAAAATAAAAATACAATCAAGTAAAAACCATAACAGCTATGAATTTAAAATAAAATAAAACATTGGCTTGGGCACCTGAGATAATGTGTGCAAATGCCCTTGAGCTGCATTTCATGAAAGCAAACTATGTGTGATAATAGTCATCCTTACCCTCTGTCAGCTGGAAAATTTGCAAAGTGGGAGAAATTCAAGTATGCACACACAATACCTGCTGGTTCCTTTGCTTTGTGTGGAGAATGCAAGATAGTAGCGCCCACTCATGTCCTGCTTGCCAGCATCCTATAGACAACTGATTAGTCACTGTGTGAAGAGAACGCTTGAATAGATAGGCCTTTAGTCTGATCCAACAGGACGCCCTTTGTGTTCTTCTGACTAAATCAGTGTCAGTGTAACACAGATCTAGATGGTAAACCCAACCTTGTGACAAATTTTTGTGAGGAAAAAATCGTCTTTACGCAGGTGAAGTTCTGAGTTCTTGCCTAGAAATGGAGTAGCAGTCAACTACAATGTGACATTGATGAGGAACCACAGATGTATATGGAAATTGTCAACTTTTCATACACTTTTTAAATGCATGTGATAGCTGCCCCAGGACAAGCAGGCAGCTGTTAGAAGAACAAATGGCCTAAGCCTCCATTGGAGCAAGCAGCTCAAAAGAGCTACATTTGGCAGAGGTAAAACTTCTCCTTGAAACAGAATGACTATCCCATTAAGCAGAAGTCACTGCTGTTAAACATCCAGGACATAAATCTCTTTTCTAGCAGATGGTCTAACTAAGCACTTCACAGTTAAGTGGAGCGAAATGTATGATAGGCTTGACACGTAGGACCTTACAAGGACATAGCATGTTAAGAGAGGATATTCCAGGGAACATTTAAGGGGAATGTTGAATCATTATTAACCACTTTAGTATGCCCTGGTTTAGAAGCTGAAGGATCAAAGCTTGGAAAAAAATGGTCAAAAATCACTCCTTTGCCAGATCAGAAGCAGACCCTCTTCTAGGTTATATTTAGAAAGTAGCACACATTTAAAAGAGTGTGGGATAGTGAATATGCTGCAGTTGCAGATCCTCTGTGGGGTTGGGCTGTTTTACACTCCAGGGACATATTAGAAAGGTTATTTTTTTGGACTACAAGTCCCCAAATTTCTCAGGCAGTACGGGCCTCAACAATCAGAGCTTTGTGTGTTTAACTGTTTCCTACACATAACAAATCAGATTAGTGCTAAGAAAAGACTTAGTGCATAAAAGTAACTTTTTCCAAACTCTGCTTCATCCCACTTTTCTCAAAGGAGAAACTAAGCTTCAAGGAGCTTAGTTCCTGACACAGGTTCCTGTAGAATGGCTCTCAATTTTGGCTTTCTAGTTCTTGGTCCAGCTTTCTTCTAAACCCCTTCCTGGCCCCATGTAAAAGGTCTTTAGTTCTGCTTCAGATCCCAGGCCTTTTCAGTAAAGAGGTCATGCCACTGAGTTTCCACTCTATGACTTGTGGCACATCTACACTGCCAGAGGGCTTCACGGGAAAGTATACAGTGGATGAGAGAAAGTGTGTTGTCTTTCTGGAATTAGGGAATTGGAAATAAGGTCTATCTTAGTCTTCCTTTTAATATCCGATAATGAACTTAATTAATTCCATATGCTGCTGGAACAGTTCAGAGAACAGTTGTTGGCTACAGTTCTCAGGCCATTTGAATGTTTTTCTAGTTCAGGAACACCTGGTACTAACTGGGTTTGTTTAGGATTATTTGATGATCCAGTTAACCATTTTGTTAGACAGGCTTTTCAGTAATATAATAGAGTAGTACAAAAAACTTAAGCAATATTTTTGGCTAATGACAGAGTGCTCTTAAGGAAGTTGAACATTCTATCTCAAGACCTTTTTTTCAGGAATTAGGAAGTAAAGTTAAAGTAGCAGCTTTTATTTATTTATTTATTTTACGTGAGACTATAAGCTCTGTAGCATAGGGGGTTTCCATGGCTGAGCATGAATTCAAGCCCTGGTCTCCAAAGTCATTGTCCAAAACTCAAACCACTATAGCACACTGGGTCTCATCTTTAATAAAAGGTTGGGTTAAGAAAACAACTCCTGATCATTGAGCAGCTGCCATCATAACCTATCATGGTACATGTGTAACAGGTTAGACGTTTCTAGACTATGTTCTAACTTGTTAATTTTCTTCCCTTGCTAAAGGTCCTGAAGATCTTGGCAAATGTTCTGTAAAGTAACAGTTGTTTACCTTCTCCTCAAACCCATTAGTAATTTTACAGAAGAGAAGATGAAACTTTTAAGAGGCAGCAATCATTGAAAGAACTAAGGAAAGCTGAAGGTGTTAATTAAATTGTAGCTGTGTCACTGAGCAGACAAGAGAAAACAGGATACAATATTTGTTGGGCAGAAGTTGGTAGCATTGTGGGAATGAGTATGATCATTTTATGATTGTGAAACTTAAATGATTGTTGTTGTGTTCTTTCAAGTTGTTTCTGACTTACGGCAACCCTAAGGTAAACCTATCATGGGATTTTTTGGGGCTGAGAGTGTGAGACATATCAAGGTCAATCAGTGGGTTTCTATGGTTGAACAAGGAATTGAAACCTGGTCTCCAGAATTGTAGTCCAATGCTCAAACCATGCCAGCTCTCAGCACAGAGGGTACTAAGTGACATGTTGTCCCATGCAGTCTCCTTTGAGGTTTTTCCCTAGTGTTACATTGTTGTTATTTCTCTTGTTGTCATTGTTTTCCAGTTCTTTGTTACTGAATGGGAAAGAAATCCAGGACTCAGTGTTGAGAACTGACAGTTTTATAGAGGAGGAACATCAGGAATATGTTATGAGGAGGGTCTCAGCCATATACTGAGTGAAGGCATATGTCTTTATAACAGCTTGGAGACCTAGTTTAGTACCCACTGTTTTCTAAAGGCACACTTCCATGCAGCTTTTGGAATGATTTGAAAGCCAGTTGAAGCATATATACATCCTGCAATGCAGTCTGTGCACTATTAAAATATATGTACCATGCATAAAGATTATACAGATACGTCTCAAGGGTCCAGTTTGTCTTAACATAAGAAGAGCTATGCTGAATCAGTTCAAAGTCCTATCTAGTCCGACCTTGTGTTCGTAGAGTGACCAATCTGTTGCCTATGGGTAGCCTACCAACGAGACACAAAGAAATTCATAGTCTTGTGTGTAGTATATGACTGCCAGGCATAACTTCCCAAACATGCTCACTTTGTATGTAGCCATGGCCTTTTTATATGATGAAGTTCATTGGTACACACAGAAAACAGCTGCTTGGGAAAAACATAACATGAAAAGCTATCTACGTGATGACGTGTACTGGCATTAGCAGTGGTGCCTGCCAGCTTGGACAGCTTTAAAAGAGGATTAGACAAGTAATGCTATCAGTGGTGGCTAATCATGATGGCAATATTTGACCTCCCATATCAGAAGTAGTCTATCAGTTTCTGGGAAGTACAAATGGAAAGATACTGCTAGTGTGTTTCCCAGAGTCATCTGTTGGTCAGTGTATGCACAGAAAGTTGGACTGCATAGGGCTTTTGTCTGCTCTGGCACAATACTTCCTGTGCTCTTAATATATTCTTCTTTTGTTTCACACGTCATGTGTGGACTAGCCTGGATTTTGAGCCCAACTTGTTGGGAACTTCTGTGTAGCAAGTTGCACAGATGTTGGCAAAGAGCACATTGGCGCAGAAATGTCCCTTTGTGAATTTTATTTGTTTATTTTATTTTTATCCCACCTTTTCCACTGCCCTGAGGCTCAAGGTGGCTTATGAAGTTAAAACAGATACAGTTAAAATACACATCATACAAAGTTAAAATATAATTAGACCATCAGTACGCATAAAAGCAAAATAGGAGAGCAACAAACAATACAGCAGCGGTAAAGCAGTAGCTTCTCTTTGGTAGTGCCACATGCTCTTTCATTATTATTTTTTAATTGTCACTTTTATCATTGGTGGTCCTGCAGTGGAAGTTCTGCAATCTGAATTCGCTGTCTTTTGTGTCCACAATGGAAGGGTTTCTTTTCCTATGGTCAACTGAACTTTCTCTTCACTTAAACATGACATTTTGAAGAGCCTTGCTAATAATAGCCACCTCACAAATCTGCATGTGATTTGGTGGACACCAAAGCATACTTCCTGATCTTCCTGAGACATCTTCTGTTTTGTTTTGCAGGGACTTTAATTCACTTTCCAAGGAAAATGTATACGAAAACAATCGCCTGGTAAGTCTCTGCCTTGGTCTTCATTGTTCATTACTTTAATTTTATTTATTTTATTTACTTTGGTTGATGCCATTCTGGTTCAAATTGCTCTCAGCAGTGTGAGAAAAAGTCCTAAATACCTGGTTTTCTGTATGTCTGGAAATTTTGTACTGACACCCAGATATTTGAAGCCTGTTCCTATTCCTAGCTTACAGTGTGCTTTTCTCAAATCTTTTTCTTTTCTCATGGTACTCAAATTATTAAGGACCTGTTCTCCTTGTCTCTTTTGATGTGTCCTCTTAGCTACAGTATTCATTCATTCATTCGTCTGCTATAATTCTCCAAAACCAAAACTCATGGTGTTCTAAAATAAGATTAAGAAGTAGATACCAATGAAAACACCAGATGTTATAATATTGAAACACAGTTACATTCATTATAATGTGAAAATATTGTTAAGTTAAAGGCTGCTAGAAAACATGTCGGTACAAAAGTAAAATATCTATCTGTTAAGAGCCGATCCTCAGCCAGTCAATTGCCAAAATCTCTCCTAAACAACAAGGTGTCTGCCAGCTGGTGAAAGGATAACAGGAAAGGGTCCTATCTTGCGCCTCTAGAATTGAAGTCCATAGCCTGGGAGCAGCCACTGAGAAGGCCATTTTTAGAATGCAACAGGAGAGGCAGTGATAGCTGGTGCCCACTGGGGTTGGGACAGTGGAGGCAATGAATTACCAGAGGCAAAGCCAATTCCATGTGGGTTGCTACCTAATCCTCTGCCTTGCAAAATTTGAGTATACTTAATAATCGTGTTAGAGTTGAAATAAGGAGTTGGCTTATCTTGGTTCAGAGGGCTGCAGAATATTTGGTTCTGTACTGGGAAAAATTATATGTGGCCTTCATCACAATTACAACCACCCCTGTCCCCCAGTTAGGCACATAACCCCTTGAACATGGTGTTTCGCCCTGGTAAAACTCAGCTTTGAACATAAGTATTCTGAGCAGCAGTAGCAATAAGAAAATGGGATTGGAGCAGCTTGCCTCATTCTATATCAGCAAGAAAAGTGTGTGGCCTCCACCATTTTTACAACCACCCTAGTCCTCCTCCTTCTTTGAAGATGGAACTCCTCTCCAGCTTTCAGCCCTTGCGAAAGAACTTTCAGCCCTTGCAGAAAGACAAACAAAAATAGCCTGTTCATGGTCAAACCCATCAGACTGCAAGGCTGCAACCAAATGCTCACTCTCTTGACCTCATTAAACAAAGTGGGGCTTACTAGTGTATTCATAAGATTGCGAACAATACTAGGAGGCATCATGACTAACACAGGAAAGTTTGAGCCTAATTCCCAACAACACACTGAAGCCCTTCTTTGCATTCATACCTCTCTGGTGCCTCAGCAGCATCTCACATAGAAAAGAGCATCCCACTGTGGTTTGTGTGTATCTCTGTGTGTGTGTCTTTGAGTGAGTGAGTGAATGAGGAGGGTAAAAACAGAATAGGGCTCCTCCACCTTTCCTAATTTGTTAAGAAGAAGTTCCACAGGTGCAGAGATGGCTTCTATCCTGTGTAAATAAAGAGCTGTGGGACAATGTTTTTTAGTTACTTAGTTTTATAAATGTGGCACAATAGGTTGAATGCTGTAGGGTTATCATGCACTTCAGTTGGGGACTGGCAAACCCTCCAAAGATGGAAATCCAGCTCCTGTTCTGTGTGTTGCTTAGATCTTTGACTGTGCGTACACATGTGATCTCTTAGATGCCACCCTAACTCTGCATTGCACTCCCATTCCTAATTCTGACTGTTCATTCTATATAAACAAACAAGGAGGCTCCCTTTTCATCTTATGTTCATCTTTATTGACAGCATTTTTATTCCACTAAAAATAGTGCTCAAGTCGGCCAAGAGACATAATTAAATAGAAGTTTGAAACAATAGACGAAATAAAACTATCAGCCCAATCAAAACAGTTTTAGTCCAGACTGAAAGGCTGCCTCTTCACAAACAATGTGAGTGGGGTCTGATTGCAGCTCTGTTGGGAGTCCATCCCACCATCTGGGAGCAACACAGGAAAAAGCCTTGTCCCATGTGGCCATCACATGGGAGTTCCATAGCCAATGCTTTTGTCAAGGGGACATGTCCTGAGAATGTCAACAGGCAGGGTCATAACAAGACAGACTGTGTAGGGTTTTAAAGGTTAAAATATTTACGCTAAATTAAACTTTGGACTGAATACCAGTAGCTCTGCCCTGTAAATACTGACCTCTATTTCTGGGATGTTTGGGGCACTGGTTGTTTCTAAATAGACAAAGAAACATGGACTCCAGTGAGCAAATGTTTCAGATTATTAAGTATGGGATTTTGGGGGGGGGGGATGGGGTGGCATTGGAGAACTTGGAAAAGTTACTTTTTTCTGTAACACCTGGAATCCCACAGCCAGCATGACCTCTTTTGGCTACAGGATTCTTGGAACTATAATCCAAAAAGGATTTTTTTTCCAGACTCTAGGATTGGAACCAGAAGGAAGAATTGTGCTCAACAGTCATAGAAAAGAAACCAGAATCAAACAGTATTAGAAAGACTAATGAGTAGGAAAGAATAACTGAGGCTATTGTACTTTGGGCATGTTATGATGTGCCATGACTCATTAGAAATTTGAAGGGTGTGGAGAAAAGGATGACCACATCATAATAGATGAATAGACTCAATCTAGGAAGCCATGGTCTTAAGTGTTTGGAAGACCTGAGCAGGGCTGTTCATGACTAGGACTCTTGGAGATCTCTCATTCATAGGGTCACCATAAGTCATGACTGACTTGATGGCAATTAACAACAACAAACTTCAAAAAAAGAAGTGGATCTTACTGAACGTGTAGTTCACGTGTTTTTCATTTGCACATTTGCCACGGGCTTCTTTTTGTCATCAGAAAAATCCCAACATAGATTCCTCCAAATGTTCCAGGCTTACAGCTCCCACAACCCTAGGCCAGCATGGCCATTGGGGATGGGGATGATGGGACTTTTAGTCCAGTATATTTGAAGGACATCAGGTTATGAAGGCCTGATTTAATATAACTATGCAAAATTGATGCACCTAAATAGTGCAAATTAGCATACTTTGAGGGGCAGATTTATGAATTAAATGATATCATTGATTTAAATCATTCCCTTTTCTGTTTGTTTTCATCTCCTTGACTGCAATTGGTCCATCTTTCGCCGGCTGTCTTTTTTTCCAGTCTGAACTACCTAGCACTACCTGGCCATTGGGGTAGGGGGAGGGGCAAGTGGGAGTTCCCTGGAATGTCATTTGAGGACAGGTGGAGAGCTTGCTCAGCATCCCCAATTCAAACTGATATGCCAGTGCCACTGGTTGTCATCCATGAGTCTGTGTCTAGGAACATTTTTATAGCTTGCTTGCCTTTCAAAAAAAAAGCACATGAAGATCCCCAAGGCACTTATTTCTATGCTTTCTCCTAGGATTTCTGCTAACATAAGAAATAGTAATATCCATGTTTACCTGACAAATTTGTAGACTCAGACTTGCAGCCCAATGGAATGGGCATACCGTGGCACTCCAGTAACGTGGTTACATGTCCTGTGGCTGATTTAAGATACCACACAAGCATAAATAATAATCTTAGCTGGGTAGAGGAGCACTGATATAATTGCAGAGTTCTGGCTAGGGATGGAGTAGCTCTGATGTAATCTTCAGTAGTTCCTTTCTGGTAGGAGATGGGTGAGCAAGCAACTATACAGATACACAACTATACAGATATACATTGTTAACTGAGAGGTTGCCTTAGTCTCTTCAATGTTGCAAAGATTATGGCACCATAATTTCCATAATAATCTATATGCATGGATGCACATTTAACATGCGTCATATTTCTAAACCTGTGATGTGTTCATAGGATTGTGATCCCAATTATTCCATTGTTTCATCTTGGAATAATAACCATGCATTGACTTAAGTTTTTTTATGTTTTACTGATGACGGACTACTATTTCTTAGTTAAATTTGCAGGTTATCTTTTCTCTAACAAGCCTGAAGTAAACATAATTGGCACTTCTATGCTCCATTGTTGTCACACCAAACCCTGTGAGGTTGATCAAACTGAGAGAGTGTGATTGATTCCAGGGAGTTTTATGGATCTTTGGGGACTGGAACCTAAGTCTCAAGTCCCAGTCGAGCACTGTTAACCACCATACCGTACTGATGTTTGACTTTTCTTTATGGAAAAACCTGATTAAAATATTTCTGCCTGTCTGTCTGTCTTACAATATGATAATGCGATTTAACATTAGTTAAGCTCTGGCATTCTCATACTGTAGGAGGATGAGTCACCCAAGGTCACCTGGTGAGTCTGTGGTGCAACTGAGGATTGGTCACAGTCCAGGGGACGCTCTTTAATGGGCTGCTGCTGGAAGCAAATCTGGCACCGTCGTCTGTCTTGTTTCCACTCCTTTCTTCATCCTGGCAGTTAGTTATGACTGGAAAAATTCACCTTGTCTTAGTCATTTGATTTTATCTACTCAGTATTGACAAGGATACTGCATTTCTGTTAGTGTATTCTCACTGAGAGTATATTTCATTTGCACAGTGTTTTCTAACAACTTTTTTTGCCCCACAGAAATTTGAAGGGGCATTTGATAGAAATGGAAGTGGACAAGGGAAGGGAAGATGAGAAACTGTGAAGTGTAGCATATCTTAAAAAGTACTTAAAAGGACCAGGGACAAGGCAAGATGCGGGAAAGAGGCTGGAGTCAGTCTCTCCATCACTTATCTAAGTGACCTATTTGCTTGTTACATTTATATCCTGCTTTTCTGCCAACAAATTTATAGTGACGTATGTTTTATCCTTCTGTTTTATCTCATATCTTGAAGTTGGCTGAGAGTTGGTGACTGGTCCATGGTCACTCTGTGAGCTTTCAGTGCTAAGTACATTTTGATCTCAGAACTCTCTAGTTTTCTAATTTCTGACTGGGCCAATGTTTCAGTGCTTCTACAGCACTCCCACATGTGGACACAATCCCTGTGTACAGGTCTTAGGCATAGCAGGGTTTAACAGAGAATCAATAGATTGAGGCTGGGGCAAAGTTGGCAAAAATATCTTTACAGTCCGCTTGGCACAGTTTCTTTTTGTCTCTAAAGCAGAACTGCAGTGAATGAAGATCCTTAGGTTACCTCTCATTTCTTAGCTGTGGACTGGTCAGGAGGTACACCTAGTTCTACTGGAAGATCTCTAAGTATTTTGAAGTAGGTTGGCAAGGATTTCTGATTCTCATATCTTTAATAATGGCAGCAACAAAATGACACACACACTGCCCGTCCCCCCATTAAACTGCTGAAATGAAGAAAGCTGGGATTGTTAGTGAAGAGGAATAATTTTTTTGTAAAGAAAGACTTAGAGCTTCCTTCATTTTTGATATTCTAAACAGGTTTCTCTGCTTAGAACTATTCAATTTGAGAAGTGTGCCTATTACACAAGGATCTAGTTGGTGGATTGTGACAATTGCAATGAAAAGCAAAGTAGATCCTGCAAGGCTAACAACTGCCCACTTCTATCTTAGGCAGCATGCAAGCATAGGAAGGGAAGCGGCTAGATTTGTTCAGTCCTTTCTAAAAGCTTTATATTGGAAAATTCACCCTATTTTACATTATTTTATAGACAGAGAGAGCAGAAACTCTTCCTTTGCATAAAGCTGGCACTCTTCAGGATAAAAAAAATGGTGGAGATCTGAGCAAAATTTGCATGCTTTCACATCTTATTTATTAATTTCAATCAAAAAAAATAGTGGAGGTAAACAAACTAATTAAAATTGATACTCTTTAGAGATGGCAGTCATTAAGAAATGTGTAAACATAAGAAGGGCAAGCTAGGAGGAGGCCTATCCCCTGGATCACTAGAGGGACTGCAGGGGGACCTTTCTGTGTTTCAGATTCTGGTCAGTGTGGCCTGCACACTTCTCCAAAGCTAGAAGTTTTTTTTTGAAGATTAAAAAAAGGAAGCCAGTGGAATGTGCACTGGCCTGGTGGACCTGTTAAGAGGAGGACCCACTGTATACAAACAGTGGAAGAAAACTGTCATGTTCCTATTTCAGATGCGAGCAAGAGGAAAGAAGTGGCATGAAGACAGAGTGACCTGTCATTAGGTGTGTTGTTGGTTACTGTAACTTACCGTTAAGTTTTTCCTTCAAAAAGCTGCTTTGGTGGATTACAGTGCCCATGCTGGCTGGGGGATGCTGGAGGTTATAGTTTTTAGAAAAGGGAACTTTCCCAAACTATAATTTTGATCCACTTATGTGTCTGTATCAGGCTGAGCTTCTGAACTCTTTTCCTCCTGTTGCTTCTGCAGGCATTTGAGGTGGCCGAACAGGAGCTGGGGATACCTGCCCTGCTGGATCCCAGTGACATGGTCTCCATGAAGGTCCCTGACTGTCTCAGCGTCATGACCTATGTGTCTCAGTATTACAACCATTTCAACAATCCCAGCCAAGGTGAGAGCACTGTCCTTCGCTCCCCCCCATAACACTTTCAACTTTGCACCATGGTTGCTGAGGAGCTCTGCTCTTTTGCAGTGTGGCAGCATCAGTTTCTTTGTTCTCCTTGCATACAACCTGGGTGCTTGTGAGGAGTCCATAGAGCTGCTCACCATGCTGAGTAACCCTGTGCAAGTATAACAAGTCCCTGCCCTTCTCCAGAGCTTGTACTGGGAGTGTGTATATGGGTGAGGGGGGGCAGGGAGAGAGGGGACAGATCATCTAAGGCAGAAGAATCCACCAGTGTCTTCCCCCACCCCAATAGTAAAAATACCGTGATAAATTATTAACAATTTGCTACGTTTTCGTGGCAGCCAAAATCAACTCGCTACTCTGCTTGATGGCAGGAATAGTCCCAGGGAGTGGAGTGGGTTTTGTCTGTTTAATTACACTATTTTGGGGTGGGGCGATAGGGCTTCAAACAGTCCTGAAACATGGAAAATTCCCACCCGTCTTTTCACCTTGGAGCTGGAGAAAGCTGTGGAAGATGGCTTTTGACCTGTAGTTTGCTTTGGGAGTGCTCTGAGCCCTGCTGGATTTCAGCATGATAAGAACTCTCCATAAACAGAAGCTGTCCATTAAACCTCATAAGGTATAACATGCTATGGCCAAGATCCTGTATAGCGTAACAGAATAGTTCCATAGGAGGAACTACTCTACATCTTTCCATTCAACACCCTGGCTAGACTCACTGTTTAGCATCTGAAGTCCCAGAGTCCTCTGGAGGTCTCACAAAATGATGTCATTGGTCTGTGCCTGGCCAGACACTTCTCTGATTTCCCTCACCCCTCCAGCAGCCACTGAATGACTTGAGGGGAAGCCTGGATTGGCTAAACAGTAAGTCTGGGGGTGAGCTTTTGTCATTGCAGGGGGTGGAAGAGAGTATCAAGTTCTTCGGCAACCAAAAAAAGACATACACGGGTAAAGTGGATTTATGCCTGCATATGTCATTAACAGAATGCCAGCCATTATGTGTTTGCAGCTGAAGTCTCTTGTCACTCAAATCTTCTGGCATGTTCCAAAGACTTAAGGGGGAGGCAGAGACTTCTCTCATGTGCACTTGGTATGGAGAAGGTAAGAAAACTGTAGGAAATATTCCTGCTTTTCTTTCCCTTATCCAATATGCAGTGGAAGGGACAGCTTGGAGATGAAAGCACAATGGCTAGGTCACTAGCAGGTATTTTTATTCCACCTTTCTCCAGTGAGTTCATTGTGGCCTGTATGATTGTCCTTCTCTGTGCTTTATCCTAAGAACAACCCTGTGAGGTGAAATAGGTCAAAGAGTGAGTGACTGGTTCAAGATTATCCAGTGGGTTTTGTGGCTCAGTGGGGTCTTGAACCTGGATTTCTCAAATCCCTGTTCAGCATTCTAACTACTACACCACATTGACATAAGATGTTTGGTTCTGGCAGGGGAATATCTAGATGTGTGTGTATGTATGTATGTATGTATGTATGTATGTTTATGGGAATAAGTCACTTGTAGCCTACACTGTCAGGACAATGTGGATCATAAAAACAAAAAACAATACAAGTAAAACCAGTTGTTGTGAGCACAGTAAAAACAGTTGCAAAACTGCAATTATTATTATGAGTATTAAAAACAAAAAGTAAAACAGTAACAAGCAGCAAATTCAAAGTATCTAAAAAAGTAATGAAACTAAAGCAGTTCAGAACACAACTTCAGAGTATGAGATGTAAAATACAAAAGCTAACTTGGTGATCAAAATGCATAGTGAGTTAAAACACCTGAAAGAATGAAAAGGGACTTACTTGTGGTAATATTAAGAAGGATGGCACCAGGCAAGCCTCTCTGGGGAGAGCATTCCAGTTCCTCAGTTAAGGAGCACCCACTGTAAAGGCCCTCTCAAAAGCTGGGGACAAGACCCCATCTCTTTCTTCTAGCCAGGGGAGGAGCAAGGAGGTTGTGAGGAACACGAATATTGGCTGGCCGCCAAGTTCCTGTCAACATTTGTGGATCCCATGACTTTAGTGATACTGCCGAAATGCTTAAGCTCTATGCTCAGTCAAGCTTAAATGATCAACGTAACAGCTGTGAAGTGTGGAGGACAGGAAAGGTGAGTTGTTTGCCCTTAAAAATCAGCAAAAAAAAGTGGAGGTTTTACACTTCAGCCCCAACTGTAGGTGGTAGGAAAATGCGCAAAGCCAGGTGGGCCCACTGAGCCTTTCAAAACTGGGGAATGCTACCCACTGTTCCGCTTTGCTGACTCACCAGGTACCATTGTTGGTTGTGTTTTTTTTCTCTCCGCCTTTGTAGCCAGAGTCCCGCCATCTATGAAGCGACCAGCAGTTGCTTCCTCAGCCCCCCCACCAGCTCATGGGCCTACAGCTGCATCTGAGACTACATCAGCATCCCAGGTATATAAGCTTGCTAAAAAATCAGGACTCATCTAATTGGTCCAGATATTTCTCATGTGCTTCCGGTCCAGGCTTCTGAGTGCCAAAAGAAATTCAAAACAGATGGTTTTCTCTTGGCTTTATTATATAGTGTCTCTAATCATTGTTTATATTCTACATTTTAAATGTGTGATACACTGCCCCAAGAACTCTGGTTATTGGCTGGTCTAGACATGTAATAATAAAATAAAATAAAATAAGTTTCTAAGAAGGTGTGGTGGGCAGTGCTCAACTAGTAACTCAATCAAAGTGAACGTAGCCCATTTGTACTCTTGGTGATAGCCCACCAGGGAACTCACTAACTATCATGTTTATCCTGCCTGTGACTGCAAAAAGACAGAGGTTGTCAAGATCTGAGTGTGCCATAATAAATGGATCAAAGGTTGTTCTGGCCTGGTGGAGAATGCAGAAGAGAGGCTGTATCCCAGTGCCAGGGCCCACATTTTGCATACAAAAGGCCACAGGTTCAGTCTTCAGCGTCTGCAGATATGGCTGTAAAAACTCCTGGCTGAAACTGTGGAGTTATTAGCAGTCAGTGTTGACAGCAGTGGGCTAGATAGAATGTGTGCCTCAGTGTAAGTTGGTTTCCTATATAATAATTCAGGCTTTTTACCTTACTCATTTTGAAATAGCTATCACAGGAGGGGCCTGTGTATTTACAGGATCTTGGCCCCTTTTATTCCATTGTTTCACCTTGGAGTAATAATCATGCTGTTGCCAACACTGGAAATATACATGTGTATGTTCTCAGAAATAGAGGTTCAAAAAGATTGCCTAGAGGAAAAGAGCAGATATGGTAAAAGAACAGAAAGGTATGTCCATACCTCTGAAGCCAGGATTTGGTTAGATTACCTACAGAACTGCATAGTTAGGTTCAAGATGAGATTATGGTATGATAAATCCCCTCCATTAATTTGACTAAGTCCTGTCAGCATGTGTACACAAACTAATTTTGTCATCAGTGGTGTCAATATTTTTCTGTCACTACTAGTTCCATGTGACCAAATCAAATAATAACGCAAGACTTGAAACTGTCAAGGGGCAGGAGTTGTGTGTGTAAAAAAGAAGGAGCCATTTTACACTGAATTAGGTTGCTAGAGGTTCATTGGTGTTATACTCTACAGCTGTTACCCAAGGTGGGCAAGACTTCAGTTATAGATGAGTTGGCCAGCCGTGGTTTAAAATAGGATAGCAAACATCTGCATTCTCAGGGGCCACATTGTTCTCCAGACTGTAATCTGGGAGTCAGAAGTGCATTTTCTATTTACATTGATCTCCTAGAATACCTTTCAGGCATCAGTGGAGAGTTTGTGACCTCTTCAGATATTGTACTGCATCAACCCTAGATACTATAACCAGTAGTGAGGGATGATAGGAGTGTCAGTCCCACAATACGTAGAGGATCATTCTCTCCTGTCTTTGCTTTAGGGATTTTGCAGTAGCAGAACCACTTGGTCAGGTATTGCATTATATACAAACAAAATCACATTGTATGATTTTTCATATTACATGGAAGATTCAATAGAGAGGGCAGAATATGTCTCTGATAGTGAAAAGGCTTCATTTTACAAAGGAAAATGTGGAGCAACGTCTTATTGTAGTTTGTTGGAAGCTTTGTAGAGTTGTAGGAAATTGTTTTGGGAGCCAAACTGGGCTTTTTGGGCCCCCTTGACTCCCAACTTAAGTCATACTTCACCTATTTGCAATGTGAGAATTACTGCTCTAAGAAGGTAACCACCTAGGGAAAGACAGGCCAAATAACATTTGGACCAGAACAAAATTGCTCCAGAAGAGGAGGAGATCTCTCCTCACTCCAGAAAAATAGAAAGATAGGGAGAATGGAAATGCGGCAAGATGGCTTCTCTCCTTAATAGTAATGAGAGAACTTCTCTCCTTGGAGCAATGTGGTTAGACTTTGGACTGCTGCCTGGAGAAGGATTGTTTCATTGTTGTTGTTATCTTTCAAATGTTGCATTTAAAGGTTCAGTAGCTATAATATTAATATATCTTTGAGCTAGACAGATCATATGTGATAGGACAGATATTCGAAGATTGCTTCTTTCTCCACCCTTGCAATCACTTAAAGAAGGGGTAAATTGACTAAAGAGGTTCCATTGAAGTATTCTCCAATGCATCTCCATCCAGATGCCTTGGACGATCTGTCATTGTTCCTGGCAACATATAGCTGGTTGTTTTGGGAGCTATTGTCCAATGCACTTAGCAGGAAAGTTGCTTCATTTGTTCCAGGATTAGATGAGAGCCAGTGTGGATAAGTGGATAAGTCTCATCATAATACTCTATAACATATATGAACTGGATGAGGCAGCCATTTGCAATATAATGGAACCATAATCTGATAAAACTATTTAGCACCTGACTAGATCTCCCCCTCGCCCACTCCCTGATGCATATTGTCATTAAATCTAAAGTCCTTTGATAAGGGTTGTAGCTCTGTGGATCATCTTCCTCCAAAACAGTGCACTCTGAATATTTTAAAATAGCTCTCACCAGCTCCATACACCATAGCCAGGGGTAGGAATTTTGGGAGTTTAAGTCTAAAATGTTTGGAGGGCACCAGTTTGGGGAAAGCTAAACCAGATAAGACTTATAATAGGAATGGGCAGTGTATGGTCTTTCAGATGGCACAGGGCTTGTATATCCTATCAGTCTTAGGCAGCAAAGCCAGTGGTGAAAGATGATGGGAGCTTCATTCCAACGGCTTCTGGAGGCCAACTATCTTCCACCTATAGCTTAAGACTAGCTCAGTGTTCTAAGAAATTGAGGCATCCTCATTAGAACTTCTTTTTACTACAGGATGATGTTGTTGAAGGCCTGGGAGAGCAATCCCAACGTACCACCCTTAGCAGTACTTGTGCAGCTTGCCAACAACATGTTCACCTGGTCCAGCGCTATCTGGCTGATGGAAAACTCTACCACCGTCAGTGCTTCAGGTAAGCTCTTCCACCTGAGTCCATTGAAAACAAACACTGTCTCCTTTTCTAGAGGCCTTTTCTTCTTTAATAAGCATGGGCTTCTAATGATGCCAAAGCCACTTGGAGGACCTTTTATTTTCTAAATGATAAACTATGAATGTTTTCAATTCTGTTTTGCTACCATAAGGCCTGGCACCGTTGTTTTTAAAGACAAAAAATAATGAGGTGGAGGGAGGAGTCATCAAGTTACTGTATTCAAGTAGAGCCCATCATTTGTACACTCAGAAGGCCTGTGATGGCTTTTCCTGGCTGGTGACTGTATTTTATGTGCTTTTATATTCTATAAACTTATTGTTCAGGTTAGCTTTCTTCTTGTAGTGCTATATCTTAGTACTAACATTCAACAACATTATTGAATCAACATTTGAAAAATAAGAGAGAGTATATGAATAGGGAGTCCTGTGTTATGAGGTTTTTGTGCTATCTCGAACTCCACTGTTAAATACAAATCCACAAGACCCATAATTCTTGGGCTAAGCCCCAATTTTGGACTGCTGTTCATATTATTCCTATTTTGAGATGAGTGCAAATGTCCAGTAGGAGATAATGACATTTTCCAGGCCCACTTTGACTGCTGTGTGTAGTATGTATCTTCTTTAGAAAATGAATGAATAAATCTTTATTGCTCAGCTAAAAGCCATTGCAACTCAGCACAGTCAGACAAAATACATCTAAATAACAGAATAAGACATTACAAATGGTAAAAGACTCATATAAAAGCTAACATACAGGAACAACGTATGAGGAATAAACGATCAATGTAATGATTTTAAAAAATTGGAGCAATATAAAATATAAAATATGTCTCTAAGATGATATAACGTAGTCCAATGTAAAATTCAATATAAAATTATATCATATTATATAAAATATACAATTTAAAATTACACTTATTTATTCTATAAGACCAGGATCAATTACTTTTATCACCTCTGTATTATTTGTGGGGATAGTTTTGATATCTAGATCTTATCTTACTTGCAGCTAACGCAAAATTTGCAACCATAACAGTGACATAGGGGTCATTATCAGCTAATAGTCCACAAATCTGCTCAAGAGGTGGTCTATTGGAAAGGGGAGAGGAGTGGAGGAAGCAATTAAGGAACTTTTGCCTGGGAGATGTATATAGAGGGCAATATAAAAGGTAATGTTGGATGTCCTCTACATCCCCGTTCTCACAGATGCAGTCTTTGGTGGACAGGGATATTATCATATCTTCCCTTCAAATAGGCAGATGGCATACACTGAAAGCGTAAAGCTGTGAATGCTTTTCTAAGTGGAGCGAAGGTAAGGTTTAAAAGATATTGCTCCATTCTAAAATATGTGTTATATAATGGGTACCATAAGGAATATACTGTTAGGGAGAGCAAATGTAGGTCACCCCATTTAGAAACGAGATAGATTTTTTCTTTAACCAGTTGTTTAAATTTTTTGGAAGAATAAGTGGGTAAGGCTTCTAAATTGATCTCAAAATAGAGGAGTATAGGCCTTATGGAATTTGTCCACGAATTTTGGAAGGGGGACTGTAATTGCTCTGGAAGGCATTTTCTGGGAAGCCTATTGTCGTTCATACTGGCCAGTCTAGAAAATAATGTATATCATACTAAGTTTCCAGTGTTATACTCACCCACTGATGCCTTAAAAACGGAGCATAAAACTGGTCCAGAAGGCAAAACTGCTTTGTGCTCAGTTTTCATTGCTAAGTTTTCATTCTTCTCTTGGAACAGGAAGACTAAGCACAAACAAGAAGTAATAAAGGAGTTTTTTAAATTTCTATGAGTGCACTCCTGAGCCCTGTTGAAAACTGGTTGAGAGGGGGTTAGGATGAAGAGGGAGTGCAACACTGGCAGCAGAGATGAGCTCTGTTGATGGGATGGAATGTTTGCTGCAGAGTCCTCAGTAATACATTCATCACTGGTGCGGTTTCCCCTTGCAGTAGGTCCTGAAACGGTCCATTTCTGGGTCTAGTGGAAGTCTTGAACCTATTGAATCCAAAGCCGCCTTGTTCTTTTGTCAAGTCCCTAAATCAGAGCTCAAACCTTAGCTGGCTTGAAGCTGGTATATGTTTCTCCTCCTATTGGTTTTAGTGAGAATAACAAAAGTGATGATCCACCAAGAAAAAACAAAGGGAAAAACAGCAGGAAAATTGCCACCTCTTTTTGTGCCTTGGCTAGAGTAAGCTAGGAGGGACTTGGGAGACGGCCAGTCTTCTGCCACTTCTACCTTCCTTCCCTCTGTTACAGACCAGAGAATATTCTGTTGCCAACTTCTCAGCCTATTCAAATCACTTTAAAGAACAGAATTTTACCTAATAAGAGCTAATACAGGCAGTTAGCTCTCTGTGTTTGTCGGTGGGAAACTGGCTGCAGGTTTCATGTCAGTCTGTGAAGAATGCCAGATCCTTTGGAATGTAGACAGATAAGCAAATGTCTGTGCACTGATATTCAAGAAGCACAGCTACTCAGGAAGGGGGACAACAATAGATTTTGGAAAGAAGACAGACCACGTAGTGTATGCTAGCTGTAACAGGCAGGATAGAAGGGACACCTACCTCAGCTCTCCATTTCAATTGGATAAGAGCTGGTGTACATCTCAGTTGTGATTCATTCTGATTGGTCAGCAAACAAGCTAAGTTAGCATAAAGGGAGGATAAAAGAGGCTGAGATAATTCCAAATGGGGCTGCTTTTCAGCATACCTCCAGAGTGGAAGGCTATTATGATAAACTAAAGACTAATAATTGCCCTGCTATTCTGCTCTCAAATGCTGATTTCTGCTGGTACTGGTGAGGTTATAACAAGAACAGGTGTACTTAAGGAATTATGAATGATGTTAAGATGTAACAAAGAGAATAATTCTTGTATACCTGTGTAGTTACAGAAACCTGTTAAAGCTGTGTAAATTCCTCAAACCGATGAGAATGTATTCTGTCACGTATAATTGGCTAAGTTATATCATTAAAAGGATTGTGAATGTACAAGGGACAGATTACTGTACAAGTGACTACCTCTATGAAATGTCTGTATAATGCCTTAGCAGACATTACGAAATTATGGAAGAACCTGAGGATAATAATGATGGATGAGAAGCTATCTTAAATAGTTTAGAAGCATGATGTTCTTACATGTGTTAATTATTACCAGGCCTATTAAAGGGGTGAATAGATAGGTCTAGGTGCAATCCTTATGAAAGTCCCTGTGAAAGTCTAATATCTTAATGGCCTTATAATTTGATGTATTGATATAAATGAAGCTTTAACATACAGTGTAATGAAATGCACTGAAGCTATGCACCCAGAAATTGCTATGTCTGTGTTTTTTCCCTAAAGGTAATGTATATACTTATATAGAATAGAATAAATAACTTAATAGTACCGAAAGAGACTGCTCATTTCTCCTGTAAATATCTTGAAATTCCTATACTTGAAAATGCTCAGATGGAGTGTTGATGATAACTTGACCTGTCTGGTTTAATCACAATCATGAGCTGGGCACTCAGGTGACCAGACCTCGATCATGGGTCCCCAGACAGAATCCAAAAGTGGCAAAGACCCTCAGTCTCTCACCTTTTTCACCTCTCTTCATCTCTCTCTTCCACACACGTGTAGGATCGTTTTGTTAGTTTTCAAAAGGGAAATGGAGGCCAAGGAACAGAAGTTGTGGCTTTGGCCAGACTCTTGCAGTGAATCTGTGGCAAAGTCATGAACTGAGTTTTGTTCTTTAGAGTATTTTGGTGATTGCTAGGCCACAATCCTACCTTCTGGTAACATGCTCACTTTCTGACAGGTGTAAGGAATGCTCCAGCACACTCCTCCCCGGATCCTATAAGCCTGGACCTGAAGCGGGCACATTTGTGTGCACCCAGCATCGTGGCAAGGTGGGCCTGAGCAGGAGGGCTGAGCGGAGGCCAAGTCCAGATCGTCGATATGTAAAGGAAAGCAAAGAGACTGAAGTAGTGACTGCTGGTGCGGAGGAAGAAAATGGAATATTAGAGACTCACCCGTCAGCCGTAGAAGAAAGGAGTGACGTGGGGAGAGGAGTTGACAGAGTGGAGGCAGAAACTGAGATGCCTCTTGCCCAGCCAAAGAATGAAGTGCTTGCCTCTGCTCCTGACTCTGAGTCTTGCTCCCAAACGCCTCCCAAGCCTCCTCTGCCAGCCAAGCCCCCCATGTTTATCCAGGACAAAGCTAAGGTCATGGAGGCTCGGCCCACCCCTGCCCCCCGGAAGAGCATGGACACCACAGCCCTGTCACCGCCAAACTCCTATCCTGTTCCAAGGCCCAGAGTCAACATCCAGACTGAGAGCTCCAATGAACTAGTATCTGGCCTGGTCAATGGTAAGGAAACATGAGCCAGTCAGGAGATCAGGAAATGGGTCTTGTGGCTCCATGCTGCTTTAGAATGATGCTAAAGTGAAAATGAATGTATATCAGTTTTAGGCATAAGTGGAAAACACCCTGTGTATCTAAGTGCACGTTACTGTTCTTGCGGTTCAATGCAGCTCTCTGGGAAGTCTTTTTCTTATGAAAGCATATCCATGTGTTAGGATAAACTGGTTGTCCACCAAGCCTTGTATTGTCTACTCTGATTAGCAATGGGTCTCCAGCCCAACTTGTGAAATTTACTATTTGCACTGCAACTCTCAGAATCCCCTCAAATGGCATGACCAAGGCCCCATGCTCTCTGAGGGATTCTGAGCATGGTAGTCCAAAAAAGTAATTTTTCCAAGCTGCCTGCCATTCATAGCCCTGTTCCTTCTTTCTCTTAGTCAGAAACTGTGCAGCTACTTAAGTTCCCTGGGTAGTGCACAGATAGATCAAACACATAAAATAAAAAGTAACAGAACAATAAACACAAGATAAAATCAACATTAGCAATTAAAGCAGAACTGAAACACAAGATAAAAACCGGTAACAAAGAGAAAACAATGAGTAGATCCAAAACCAGATTTCCTAGTCAGCATAGCTAACAGTTGAATGGAGAAATACATCAGTCAGCAGCACTTGGAAGCCCAAGGTTGGGAAATTCTGATCTTAAAAGTACTGAAGCAGTACTTAAAAGACCTGGGTAAATTAAAAACCTGGTGCTGAAAAGAGCCTGCCTGGGGAGGGTAGCATATGGCACTTTCGCAAAAAAAGCCCCTTTCCTTGTTGCTACTTATCTTGCCCATTCTTTAACTCAGGGATGGGATCCTAAGCCCATGGGGCTGAATTTGGTGCTCAGGCTTTGCTAGACTGCCGTGTTTCCTCCATCTGTGCTGCCCTCCCTGTCTTTATGGCATCACTGTCTTGTTGGTTTCCCAGTCTTTATACTTTCCCCATTCTGAAAGGTTAACATGCCTCTCTTGGGGGCTTTGTTAACCAACAATAAGAACCTTAAGGTAAAATACTGGAGAATTTTGTCACACCTTCCCACTGAAAGGTAGCTTCTGAAAATTTACCTGAAATTGAAAATGACTCCTGAGTCATTTTCAGAAGACCTCCACTCTTGATTTAACTGGAGATGCTTGAGACTGGATCTGGGACCGTCTTCTGCATATAAAGTATTTTTTCTACTGGGGAACTTTGATCCCTCTACTGTTTGCATTGCATATGTGTTGCAGAAAAAAGGGAGCACAATCTGCAAAGCACAATCTGGACAGAAAAACATGACATACAGAGAATACATGTAAATATGGGCACAAATTGTCACAGTGAATACAGCCAGTCAGTAACAAAGTTCTGTGGGTTTCAGTGTCTTGTTTAGAAGAGGATAGTTTATATCAAGGTTGGGGAACTTGTGACCCTCCAGAGGCTGATAGGATTTTGGATCCTATCAGCTCTAGCCCATATGACTAGTGGTAAGTGATGATGGAAACAGTAGTTCATCAACATGTGGAGGGGCAAAGGTTTGCAAGTCCTGGTTGCTGAGAAGTACCGAAGTTGTTATTGGCAGCAAGTAGCCATTTCTAGTACTTTCCGAAGTTATGTTTTAAGAGTATTTTTAGATAATTTTCTCAGGAATTTTCAAAGTTCCTGGCATTGCTTTATCTTTCAGGGTTTTCTTTCTCTCAAGGAAGTAACTAAAATTAATGGAATAGTAACAAACCACAGAATGAGAAACTTAACAGATTACTTTTTCAACATTGCACCACAAAAGATCAATGGTTGACATGTCAAATCCTTTGATGAATAACAGAAACAAATTACTTTTAAAAGATGAACTTTCCAACCTCTGCTTCAGTGGTATAGGGAAAGAGGAACAGTTTAGGAATCCCTTCTTTTTTCATTATTTGAACTCAGAATGAGTCAGCTGTTTTATCTTTGTTTGCTAATATCAGTCATGTGGAAATATCCTCTCTGATTTGGTTGTTGTTGTTTCCTGTTTCTTTGTGGAAAGCTGCAGAGAAAGCCTCCTTCGAAGTGATTCCAGGCTAGGTTTGCACCCCTTTATTTGGCTAAGGCAGAGTTCACTTTGCCCACAGTGTATTCACAGGGAGCTCTAGAAGTATGCCACTCTTAAACAAAGTATTCCCTTGCTAGAGTTATATGCCCACTTCCATTTTAGAGTTCTGTGCCAAGCTGATCTCAGTTCTGTACTAAATAGAGATCAACACTGTACACGGAAAGAACAAAGAACATTTATGTACATTCCTTTTTTTTTTTTTGCTATAATAGTTTGTGGTTTTTTGAAAGTGCGAGCCTTGTTATTAAGGCAAGAATGTGGAATACATAACCCTTCAAGATTTTTTGGATTGCATCTCCCATCATTCTTTACCACTGGCTGTGTTGGCTACAATTGATGTGGAATTGGAGGGAGCCGCATACTCCTCACCCCTGTGTTAAGGGCTAGTAGAGCTTTGTAAATCAACCCAGTAAAGCTACTAGTCTTTCAGACTGTTAGTTTTGTAGTCAGGTAGTTTAAAATAGCCTTCTACCAAATAGACTGAAAGAGAGACTAAGCAATCCTTCTCCTGTTTGACAACCTACTTTTTTTCATGCCAGCCATGGAAGAATTTTGCTTCCTTTACAGGTGGCATACAGAGTTTAGAAAAAGCTATTTTTTAAAACTACAACTGCTAGAGTCCCCCAGTCGGTATGGTCACAATCCATCATCTCTAACATGTGAAATATTTGGTTCCCCATGTCTACTAGTGAATTATTAAACAGAAGCCTTGGCCATTCAAATGTAGGAGTGGCAGGAAGAGCATGGAAATGGAAGATGAATGTACCTTGGGTTTAGGCCAGAGAATTATGGTCAGAGTATAAAAATAAGGATCTCTGTTGATCCCACTTCCAGAGGCAGACATCCTCCCTCCTAATTTAAGAATTCTTTCATAAGACATTGTGCAGATGTATGGTCAAGTTTTGTCAAGTGTAAGGACTAGCCACTTTCTTTGTGAAATAAATTTTCCACGTTGTAATGGATTTGGAAGCATTTTCTAGAAGATACCACACACCTGCTGTTTTCTTCAATTCCGGATTAGGTAGGCCTTCTGACCCCTGCCCTCCAGTTCCGAAGCCCAGAGGCAGGCCAACATCCTCAGACCGGTATGTTCTTTTGTTTGCAAATTGCATTGAGACAAAGAAACCAGTGTTGAAATATTAAATCTAGTAAAATTCAGACCACAACACCTCCTCAGCTTGAAAAAATGCATGTGGAAATATTAATTACAAGTGATCGTTTGTGTGTGCATGCATGTGTGTGTGTGTGTGTGCGCGTGTGCATGTGCACGTGCAATAGAGATTATCCCAGGAAACATACAGGAAGCCCCCACCTTTTGACACCCCATTATCTGACGATTTACTCTTTTGATGCTTCCAAATTAAGGACAAGTTCCATTAATTTGATGGGTGTTCCACTCTTTCATAATTTCTTCTTGTTTATGGAGGCTTGCTTGGAACTGCTCTCACATGTGTGCTGCTTACAAAGCAAGCTGAGAGGGGGAAAAGGACACTAAGCTGGCTGAGAGACTTTGCAAGCAGCATGCACATGGTCAGTCCCCAGTGAACCTCCATAAGTCGTTTATGCTGCTACAGTACAGTACATGGGTTCCACTTTTCGACCAGTTCTGTTTTCTGACAGTGCTCTGTTCCCTAAGATAAATGGGGGAAGCCTGTATTCAAGGTAGCCGTATTGGCCATGCAGCAAAATACAACAAAATCCAAAATCCACAAAAGAGTGATACCTTTATTGGCCAACCAAAATGTACAACATGTAGGCCTGTGATTCTAACATGGTCACTTTTCTTCTCCTTTATGATTTTAGCATCTTTGCCTGATGAAAAGCCGGTGAAGATTCAAAAGTTTACACGATGTATTTTGCACAGGATGGCTTCTGTAGTCTGATGCTTATGTGGCAGAATCACTGAATATATGCAGCCTTACACATGAGGGAATGAACATCTTGCATTCTTTGGGCAGTGGGCATCTCTTTGAACATTTCTCTGCTCAACGAGATAGATCTATTTTTATTCCCTGTAGCCTTCCTTATGCCATGTCTTCCTTTTCTTTCCTCCAACTAGAACTGGTGAGTCGCCAAAGCCAAAAGACCCTCCGTGGATTGCATTGGTCCAAGGAGAGCCTAAGAAGAAGCCTGCTCCTCCTCCTCCAGGTGGTAGCAAAGAGAGCCCACCAAGGGCTTTAGAAGAGGATGAAGGTAGAGGAGAAGAACAGAAGGCACAAGGGAGAGAAAGCAGGCCCACAACAAGTGAACCAAAGCCCTACAACCCCTTTGAGGATGATGAGGATGAGAAGGAGGAAGAGGAGGAGGAAGCTTTCACATTACAGAATGCTCCAAAACCAGAGCAGACTGAGGTTGAGGCAACCTTAAGGGTTGCTCACCCCTGGTATGGCATCACGCCCACTAGCAGCCCCAAGACAAAGAAGCGTCCGGCACCAAGGGCTCCCAATGCCTCCCCACTTGGTGAGTCTGGAATTCTACTTTCAAATGGGAAATTCGGCCTCCCTGGCATCTATCCAACATACAGGTTACCTTGTCTCCTTCCCATAGCATTGATCTCTGGCAACCCTGACCCTTTGGATACCTTCACAGCGGCAAGGAAGTGTGATTAAGTTGGGCCTTCTTGGCCTAAATTTGAAGGAGCAAGTAGCTGAGAGATATCTACTGCTAATGTTTTCTCTCAGCTCTGTACTTTTTTCTTTGTTTTATTCTGAATTCTTCATGGTGGATGTCTGTGATCAGAGCGCTTCCTTTTATAATGCAATCTTTGCATTTGGGTTTTGCTTCTTTATTTGAGGCATCTAGGTCTGCTAAAGCTAGGGTGTTGGGTGCCATCTTGTCTTTCCTCAGTGCCTCCAGCTTTTCTGAAATTTGGGTTGTGCTCAGTCCCTAAGTGTTCTCCATTTCTGAGGTTGGGAAAGAATTGTGTGCAGTAATTTTCTCTGTTAGTGTTCTCTTTTTTTGCATATGCACTTTGCTTAAAACATACTGTGATTTAGATGGCTCAGAGCAGCTTTCTTCAACCTAGGACTCTTTGGATACCTGAACTACAACTCCTATTATCCCAAGTTATCGACCACTCTAAAGCTATAATTCAAAGCTTCAGGAGGGTTCCAGGTGTGGAAAATCTGCCTCAAGATTGATGGGTTGTGAGTTTGAAGGTGGTGATTGAGACACAATCCTGCCATGTGTCCGGAGGAATAGACCAAAATGGCTTCCATCTTTAAATGGCCCTAGCTAGCAAAGTGGTTCTTCAGGTAAGTGTGTGTCATCCCAGCCTCTCAAGTGTTTCACTTGTTTTGCAGCTCATCATTCCATCTCACGAATCTCCCGATCAGAACCATCTTCTTCTACTCCATCCCCTGCCCTCAGCCTGGAGAGTATTACATCTGAGTGTTTGGCCAAAGCTGCTGAAAACTTGGAGGAGACCTCTGTGCCCAAGAGCTCATCTGAGCCCATGGTTCATGCTCCAACTGTTTCCAGCACTTCCTGCTTGGATCCACCACTTGCTAGCCTCTCCTCTGGTGAGGGCCCCACAGCTCTGCCCAGCTGCTCTACTGTCTCCTCACTCTCATCGTCCAGTGAGTTGGCTGAGTCTGGCAATGAGGTGCCTGAGGAAAATTTACAGACCACCAGAAGCTGCTCAGCTGGGAACTTAAAAACCAACTCTGGGCAAGTCCTACCCAAGCCTCTGGCTGGTGCAACTCCCACGCCTATCCTCTTGGCCTCGGATCTGAACAGTGGGGCCGCCAGGGATTCTCCTTCACCCAAAGCACAGCCAAAGGTAAGTTGAAGCTACTTTTTCAGATGGAGTCTGTGTGTCTATTATTCCTGAAACTCTCTCTTCAAGGCTCTTACTGTCCCAGGAAAGATGCTTCAAAGGCCTAAATGGAATTTGATGATCCTAGCTCTGCCTCACCTCTGACTCAGGGTGAGGAATCCTAGATCTTCCAGGTGCTTTGGTCATCAGTTCCTAGAAGCCCCAGTCTGCATGGTCAATGGTAAGGGATTGTGGGAGTTGAAGTCCAAAACTTCTTAAATGCCAAAGGTTCTTCACTCCTGCTTTAGATCTGTCAAGTATTACCTCTTTGCTTTACACAGGTTTTCTGTGCTGAAACTGGCTGTAGTTTCAGGCCTCCCCAAGAATTTGTCTGGTACAGAACATTGACACACATTACTGCTCTAGTATACTGGTGGTAAATGATGAAGCAGATGGTACACAGCAGGGAAACATTCCAACCCTTTCAGCAGTGGGGTCAACAACCTCTTACAGCCAATGGTGGAACTGGGCTGCTAAACAACTAGTTTTATCCGGACTATGTCTGGCTGGTGAGCAAAGTAATAGAGAAGAATATCACTCTCCCATTCCCATCCTCAAACTGGTACACTGATGCAAAAAGTATCAGTGTCAGTAATACAAATTAACCCTTTCTGTAGCACTGGGCAACTTTTAATGTTTGTCTGTGATGCTAACAAGAACTCTAAAACAAGAATGAATTCAAATTACAAGAGATTCGCTCTAAATATTAGGAGGAACTTCTTTACTGTAAGAACTGTTTGAGAATGGAATAGACTGCCCTGGGGCAGTGGAAGGAATTTGCGTCTTTGGAAATCTTTAAATAGAGGTAGGATGGGCATCTTTCAAGAGTTCTTTACTTGTATAGTCCTACATGGCAGGGCTTGAACTAGATAGCCCTTACAGTGCCTTACAGCTCTAAGATTCTGTGGTACTGTGAAACCCATCTACTTGGAGGCAGATGCCCAACTCACCACAACAGGTTTGTGAAATCCTTCACCCTCTAGACACTGGCTGCAATCAAGGCCAGCAACATTTGCACAGGCATTTGTGTATGTTAAAGCACCTTGACAGCAAGCTGCAACTTGAATTGAGTCTTGACTTAGGGCTTTACGGGCTCAGTTGTTCAGGGTTCATGCTAATACATTTGGCCTGTCCTTTAGCTATAGCCACTGATTACGTAATATATTGCCCATTTAGTACTACAAATAATATACTCTGAGTCTGAATAATTGTTATGTAGTGTGGCACAGGATTTGAGAGCCGCTAACCAGATCTGATCTAAGACCCTTTGCTACCTGAGGCAAAGACGGAATGGTGCCTCTGTACAAGGGGTGAGCAGTTGTTTGGTAGCCAGGGACCAGTTTCCTGTTAGCCCCTCTGCAATGGGCTGTATCTGCCTGGAGCATGCCCAAATTCATCTGTTTGCCCCTGCAATCCTTTTCAAAATAGCACAAGGAAGTGATGTCATACCACTTCCTGTCACCATTGTGAGAGGGATTGCAACAGAAAACAGTTATATTGGATAGTACAGAGTTCTGGGATACTTTGGGGTAGTGGATGAAATATTGTCACATGTTTTCACACATTTGAGTGGCTTTCTATATGGTTTTGGGCCAAAAATCATCCACAAATAAAAAATAATAATAGGGAGCTGAACGGCTTTGAGGCAGTGGTGGGGGACTTCAGGGGTCTGGAGGCAACAGTGTTTCCAGCCCTGCTCTACACTCATTTATTTGTGCCCACTCAAAATGTGCAAGGATCACTTGGAGGAAGTATCTCTCTTCTTTGAAAATCTCTCCCATATCAGTCATTTCTAGTGAAGTAACTCTTTCTTGTCTGCTTCTAGCAGTGGGAGAACATCAGTCTCCAAGGCAAAAAAAACGTGTTTTTCCTCCTGCAGTGTGCCTAATTGGCTGTGTGGAGAAATGGGTAGGATCCCACTGGCTTTAAGAGCTGCCCATGGAGCAGCCAAGGACTGCAGGCCTGTATTTATACCGATAGGATCTCTTCACTCAAACTAAGAATAATCCCATACTGCCTGGCTTGCATTTGGTTCCTGAGGGCAAGTTAAGCAACTAACATCTTTCCGTGTGTCACCAACATTTTTAATTTCCTATGCATGGCCTTATTTTCCTGACTCAGGAATTCCACCCTATGCCTCACATAAAAAAGCTCTGAATACTTCTTCTGACATGAAGGGGCTATACCTACCATGAAGCTGAATGGTTCTGAAAGGAATTATGAAAGTGATCTTCCGCTGAGTCAGACTTTTAGTCCATATTACGCAGGGGTGTGCAAACTGTGACTCACATGCAGCCCTTAGGGACTTTTTTGCAGACCACTTCCATTCCCCTTCCCCTGCAAAAAGCCCTAATCCTGGACTCCGTCAAAAACATATTTAAGATAAAAACAACCCACTCCAGGAAAGACCAGAAGTCACCTTGTAAACCCTCCCTCCCCAACTAAGAAAATCTCCCAAAAGTAGAAGTCATTTCTAAATTTATTTTTGGCTTATCATGAGCCAATTTTGAGTGTGTGTGTGGGGGGGAGGAGGCGGTGAAAGGCAGAAATTGTCTCCTGTGCCTTCTGCAGTTGTCCACTTCCAGTCTTGCCCAATATTGTCAACAGTGCCTGGTAGCAATTCTCCAGTTTTCAACAAGTTTGCATTACTGACACATTGAGATTCTGAGGATTGAACTAGGGTCCTTCTGCACATAAAGCATGCACTTTACTATTGACTTGTGCCCCCCCCAATACCCTAGGCATTCAGGCAGAGTAGTAGGCCACAGTCTTATCCATGCTTCAGGTGGGCATTTTGATGTTCTGTTTTGTGGGTTTGTCCCCAGTCATCCTGTAAAGAGAATCCCTTCAACCGGAAGCCGTCACCTGTTGCCTCCCCCTCTGTTAAGAAAAACCCAAAGGGGCCCAAGCCAGCAAGGCCTCCTGCTCCAGGACATGGCTTTCCATTAATCAAACGCAAGGTAAGATGGCACTGCTTGCTTGAGTGTTTTAACTCCCAGAGTTTTTTTTCCTCCCTAAGGTTAGTAGAGGAGGAAGGGAAGTACAGATCTACATGGTGCTATCAAGGGGGGATTGATATTTAGATGTGATGGTAGTAGCTTCTTTAGAAAGCTTACACCATTATAAGAGCTGCTGGTTAGGGCCATGAACTGTAGCCCTAGAACCTGACTTTAAGATCATCCCCACCACAAATTATCTTCTAGTAACCATTTCCTGATTAGCTGACTACTTGCCATACTCAGCTGTGTATATTATTGTAAGTATTCAGGATTTCAGACTCTTAATCCTGAATTTATCTACTTAAAAATAACAGTTTTCAATTTTAAAAGAAAAGCTCCTGTCTCTCATGATTGTGTAGGGATGTTCTCAAATGCTCAGGAAGTGTTTGTAGGAGTTAGAGAATACAGACTGCAGAGTTCCTTCCTGTTTCTGGCCTTTGTTCACATATTTTTTTAAAAAAACAGCATTATCTGTAATGTTATAACTCATCTCCCCTCTGGAGTCCATTGGTATCTTCCAGAGAGATACAACTGGCTTGTTCTGATGTGTTTTAAAGGAAGCATGGCTCTTTATTCTTCTTTCTGCAGGTTCAGTCAGACCAGTATGTCCCGGTGGAGGATATCTATGGTGAGATGGACAGCATAGAGCAACAGCTGGATGAGCTGGAGCACCGAGGAGTTGAGCTAGAAAGAAAACTCCGCAGCATGGAAAATGGTAGGATGAGTGATTCCACAGTAGACGGAAAGGGGGGAAAAGTCAGGAAGAGTCCTGAGATGCAAGGCACTGTTGATTAAATTGTCAGGTGGGCCAGCTTTTCATTCCCATTTGCCACTGCAGGATCATCAGCTAAAAAATTGTAATAGTACTACTCTATTCTGCTTTGGCCAAACTCCACCTGGAACCCATCTGGAATACTGTGTCCAGTTCTGGACACCACAGTTCAAGAAGGATATCGACAAGCTAGAACTTTTAAAGGCCTGGAAACCATGCCCTATGAAGAGCGGCTGAGGGAGCTGGATATATTTAGCCTGGAGGAGAGAAGGTTATGAGGTGACATGATAGCTGTGTTTAAATACTTGAAGGGATCTCATACGGAGGATGGAGCAAGCTTGTTTTCTGTTGCTCCAGAGACTAGGACATGGAGAAATAGCTTCAAACTTTAGGAAAAAAGATTGTACCTAAACATTAGGAAGATCTTCCTGACAGTAAGAGCAGTTCAGCTGTGGAACATGCTGCCTTGGAGTGGGGTGAAATCTCCTTCTTTGGAGGTTTTTAAACAGAGGCTGGATGGCCATCTGTCAGGAATGCCTTGATTGTGTATTCCTGCATGGCAGGGGGTTGGACTTGTTGGCCCTTGTGGTCTCTTCCAGCTCTTTGATTCTATGATCCTATGAATTTGGTCATGAGTAGCTGTTTTCTGGCAATGTATTTTCGTATTGTATCTTGTATATGTACAAATTTTTAGAAAGTTGTATATAGTAACATTGAAAATATTATTTTAAAAAAATTATTTTCAATTTTTAATTTTTTCTAATTATTTAAGAAAAATGATACTGAAAATATTTTCACTGTTTATTTCAGTGCATACTATTGTATAGAAACATATACCAGTGTTTGGTGAGAGAATTAGAAAAAGATTTGGGGGCAATGGTGCTGAGAGGAGAGAGTACTCAAGTATACTAGGTGGAGAATCTCAGTAGGAATAGATGTGAGGTTGCAGTGAAGAGATATTCAAGATGGAACATCCCGACTTCTTTTTATGTAAGAGAAAGGTGAAAGTGAATAAGGAAGTAATGGCTGCTGAGTCGGTCCCTCTTGGCTCCTTCTGCAAGCAGGGACAGCTCTAGAAACTATGGGTCTTCTGTCATCAGTTAATTTAGTGTCACATATATACCAGGAATTTTGCTTGTTTCTCTCCAGACAAGCTGGAGTTGCAGACCTGGGTGTCTTCTGTGCTTATAGCTCTGACTTCTTGGTGGCAAGGGTGGGGGATGGAGAACAAGCCAGAACACCAGATTTGTACATCACAATAAACAAACGACAAGTTTTGGCTTGTTACTTTACTCACATTCGCTCTCTGAATGTGGCTGTTTTGAAATTTATTAATATTCAAGGAAAAGAACTCATTATGACACCTGTTTTTAGTGAGGGGGAGAGGGAACTGGGACATAATGAAGGGTTGGTTGAAGGAGGATAAAACAGGACAAGGCATCAGTTTTATCTGACAGCTTCACCCCCTAGGTGAGCTTGAGGATGAGGGTCACAGGCTAACAAGTACTTGCTGGAGGAATGTGTCTCCATTAAAAACATAGTCAAAGAGGAAAGCGAAGGCTGAATGTTGGCAACTTTGAAAGAAGGAGCAAGTTTTTAAAAAATCTAGCTGGCACTTTGCAGCAGAACATTTAGGAGGTGGGGTGGAGTCCATCCAGAGGCACTGTTGGTTGAAGAAATACTGCTGTCTATGTTCTTGTTGGACCTCTGCTTCAAAAAGAGCATCTCTGGCTCTTGGTTGCTTGAAGGAAGCATTGAGCAAGAGTCAGAGATGCTGTGGCTGCATCTACCTTCTGCCTTTGGCAGGCAGAGGAAAGTCACTCACTATGTGTGCTTCTGAGCCTCTGCTTTCCGTTTGTCTGGCAGATGTACCTGAAGATGGTTTGCTGGTAGACTGGTTTAAACTCATCCATGAGAAGCATATGCTGGTGCGACGGGAGTCAGAACTCATCTACATGTGAGTGCAACAAGCTGAGTTTGGGTGCAGTCTCAGGTACACTCATGGATCTCATAGAACCCTGCAAGGTTTACATTAGAGTCAATATACTGTGGGCTGTACTGTTAGTTGGGTAGTCTTCTGCAAGTAGAAAGCTCAGGGAAGGGAAAACGGCAAAATGCCCAATGTAATTGGAGGCGGTGCGGAAATGAGACGGCCCTTCGTGCCTTTGTTTGTTTAGAATACTTATGTCCCACTTTAGAGCCCCAGCCAGTTCTCAAAAAGACATACAAAAGATGCTCACCCAAACCCAGAAATGACCTGGTGTCTATATGGGAACCAGGGCTATTCAAGCAGCATTTCCTGCCCTTACATTTATCCTTTTGTGGTGTCTGCAGTTCCTTGCTGATATCTTCTGAAAGTTGGGCTGAACAGCTGGATTTCACTTGGTGCCCATTGCCTTCCCTTGCTGATAGTTGGCCACTGCTCTAATCAGAACCAAGGAGCAAAATCCAAAATGTCACCACTCTCTGTGGAGCTAACTTTCAGTCCTGAAAGCCAGTCTCGTGAGCAAAAACGTAGAAGGAGCTGTGCTGGTTCAGGCTGAAGACCTACCTAGTCTACAATTCTATTTCAACAGTGGCTAACTTAAAAAAAAAACCCTATGAAACCCAGATAAGGACATGGATGAAGTACCACTTAAAGTTGACCTTTTGACTTTCTGAAAGTTGCTCAGTTTGAATTTTGGCAAGTCTGCAGCAGCAGGGAATTCCACAGTGCCAGGAGGGGAGCAAGTATGTGGGCAGCTATAAGAGCACCTCTCTTCATACGGAATGTAAATACCACTTTTATGCAGAAATGTGGCCAAAAGCACATTTTTGGTGCTACTGAATTCACCAAATCTAATGTAGCAGAAATTCCAGCAATAGCTGAACCAGGAAAAATGAAGAAGATTTCAGTTTCTCAAAGAAAAGGTGTCTTTCCCTTCTCTTTAAATAGCCCCCCAAACTTTGGATTGGATACAGTGGATCTGAGGACCCCTGTGGCCATGATCTTCTTCAGGATTCCTGGCTAGAAAATACTGTGATCCCCGCTCTGTGACACATAGTCCTCTCTTGCAATTATTTTACCCCCTTTTATTGGATCAGACTGAAGCAAAATCCAATGTCCTGGTGGATTTCAAAAGATCTAGTAATCAGACTGATCCCTGGAAGAACATTCTTCAAAAGGAATATTATCCCACTGAATATTTGTTTGCCACTGCACTCTTGGTTTATAACTAGCTTGAGAGGATCATAATCACCTTGAGAGGGCTTCACAGTCCTTAAAATGGATAACAGTCATTGAGAACAGGAGCATAAGAATGATATTGCCTTGACAGTCTGCTTACAGGCTTCCCAAAAGCATCTATTTGGCTGCTATGGAAACAAACAGTATGCTGGGCTGGATAGATGTATGTTCTGATCCAGCATAGCTCTTCTTAAAGTCATCGTAATGGATACATATATATGTATGCACACATGCGCGCGCACGCACACACACTTAAAATTACAAAGTGAATAATGCTCAGATTCCTTCTTTAGTTTTAAGCAACAGAACTTGGAGCAGCGTCAGGCTGATGTGGAGTATGAGCTGCGGTGCCTTCTCAATAAACCTGGTAAATTTCTTCTGTTGTGTTCCTGTTGGTTTGGTATCCGTGTATGTATGTGTGTTATAGAACTTGAAAAGTATTTAAATAATTTTAATGGCTGACTGGGGATACTGACAACTATAGTCCAATACATCTAGAGGCTCCCAGTTTGAGGAGGGCTGGATTACACTACACTGAAAGAGGTTGCTTTTTGTTGCTGTTGTTGTTTTCTCTATTTCATTGTATCTTAACTGCCAGCAGAGAGCACTGTTCAATAAAAGGAGTACTTCATATTCCTGTTACCAGCCTAACCACGCAGCCCTTATATGGCATTTCCTGACCTAGTTAACAAGAGCCCAAAAAGAAGGATGCTCGCAGAATAGGCTGAAAATATGAATGATGCATAGAAAAGTACAGAGAACTTAATAACTCAGTGTGCAAAACTAAGTATGTGTTAATCTACAATGAGTCTTTTGTCAGGAGATAACTTTGAATATAATGATCAATCTCACACAAGGAAGTCAGGAAAACTGGAACCTAGGAATCAGCTTTATACTGAATCAGACGGTTAGTCTATCCAGTTCCTATGCCTCAGAGTTGGGAAAAGGTTTGTTGTTGTTTTTGTTTGGGGAGCAGGGGGGCAGACTGCAGCTTCTAGAATCCCCAGCTGTCATGGCCAGAACCTTTTCCAAGGTGCAGCCATGCTATTTGAGATCCTTTTGACTGGAGGTGATGTCACTGTTATCTGCTGTCAGGTCAACTGCAACTTACGGTGACCCTATGAATGAGATACCAGGTCACCCTATCAACAACAGGCCTGCTCAGGTCTTGCAGACTCAGGGCTGTGACTTCCTTGATCGAGTCTATCTATCTGCAGTTCGGTCTTCTTCTTTTCCTACTGCCTTCCATCTTGCCAAATGTTATTGTCTTTTCTAGTGAGTCATGTCGTGTGAGATTTCCAAAAGTATGGTAGTCTCAGTTTAGTCATCTCGGCTTCTAGGGAGACTTCAGGTTTCATTTGCTGTAACATCCATTTATTTGTCTTTTTAGCATTCTGCATTTCAAATGACATGTCTACATTTCTTTACTGTCCAGCTTTCACAGCCATACATAGAAATTGGAAATATGATCGCATGGACAATCCCAAATTGAATATTCAATGATATATCTTTACACTTTAGGATCTTGTCTAATTCCTTCATAGCTGCCTTTTCAAGTCCTAGTCTTCTTCTGATTTCTTGACTACAGTCTCCATTCTGATTAGTGACTGAGCAAAGGTATGGAAAATCTTTTAACTATTTCATTGTCTACTTCAAAATTATGTAAATCATCTGTTGTCATTATTATTGTTTTCTTAATGTTCAGCTGTGAACCTACCTTTGCACTTTCTTCCTTGACTTTCTTCAGGAATTGTTCCAAGCCTTTACTATTTTCTCTGAGTAGTATGGTATCATCTGCGTATCTTAAATTGTTGATGTTCCTTCCTCCAATTTTGACACCTCCTTCCTCCAAGTCTAATCCTGCTTTATGCATGATATGTTCAGTGTACAAGTTAAACAAGTAGAGTGATAAAATTCAGCCTTGCCTAACGCCCTTGCCAGTTGGAAACTATTTCATTTCTGCGTATTCTGTCCTGATGGTTGCCTCTTGTCCTGAGTACAGGTTATGCATCAGAACAGTCAAACATTGCGACACACCCATTTCTTTAAGAGCGATCCAAAGTTTTTCATGATCTACAAAATCAAAGGCTTGGCTATAGTCTATAAAGAACAGGCTGATTTCTTCTGAAATTCTTTGCTGTGTTCCATTATCCAGTGTATGTTTACAATATGATCTCTAGTGCCTCTTCCTTTCCTGAACCCAAGTTGGACATCTGGCATTTCTAAGTCCATATATTGTAAAAGTCTTGTAAAATTGTAAGTGTTACTTTGCTTGCATGGAAAATCAATGGAATGATCCTGTAGTTACTGCAATCTTTCATGCCCCATTTCTTGGGGACCGGAATGTATACTGAACATTTCCAATCTGGGGGCCATTCTTTTGTTTTCCATATTTCTTGGCAGATTTTAGTTAGAACTAGAATAGATTCTGTCTCTGTAGACTGAAGCAGTTCTATTGGTATGCCATCTGTTCCTGGTGTGTTATTTCTCCCAAATGCCCTGAGTTCAGCTTCCACTTCACTTTCTACAATTGCAGGTTCATCTTCAAATGGCTCTTCCTTGAAACAATCTGTCATGGTTTCATCTTTTTTATATAGTTCTTCCATGTATTGTTTCCATTATCTTTTTATTTCTACTTGATCATGTAGTGTGTTTCCCTGCTGGTTGTAAGGCATCCCCACTCTTGGTTTAAATTTCACTTTGATTTCTTGGATCTTGTGGAAAATGCCTCTTGTTCTTCCTTTTTTATTGTTATCTTCTATTTCTTTGCATTAATAATTATAGTAGTTCTCTTTGTCACTGCATATAAGTCACTGAACAGGTGTATTAAGGGTTCTGATCCTATCTATCTCTGTCACCTTTTATTTTTGCTTCTCATCAGTCCTTAACTGCTTGAAGAGTTTCATCTGTCATCCATTGAGGCCTCTCTTTCTTTTTGGTTGCAGACAATGTGTTTTTGCATTCCTCCCTGACAATGTCCCTGGCTTCAATCCAGAGTTCTTCTGGCTTCTGGTCAGTTAGGCTTACTAGTGCAAATCAGTTTTTTACATTATCTTTAAATTCTATGGGGATGTTCTTCAGGTTGTATTTTGGCATGAAGGTTGCTTAGTATTCTTACTTTGCTTTATTCTTCTTTTTTATTATTATTAGTTCATGATGTGTGCCACAATCTGCTTCTAGTCTTGTTTTTGCAGAGATAACAGAGTTCTCCATCTTCTGTGTCCAGTTATGTAGTCTGTATTTCAATATTGGTCATCAGATGATGTCCATGTATCCAGTCACTTCTTGGGTTGCTTGAAGAATATGTTTGTGAGGAACAAATTGTTGGCCTCACAAATTCAATCAGTTGCTCTCCTGCTTCATTTCTTGATCCTAAAGCAGATTTTCCTAGAATCTTTGATTCTACTCTGTTCGCTACTTCTGCATTCTAGTTACCTCTGATTAACAGCAAATCCTGTTTTTGTGTGTGGTCAGTTTCCTCCAAGACTCCAGAACAAGAATCTTTCAATGTTCTTAATTCTACCTCTGTAGTTTGAGCATAAACTTGGATTATGGTTATATTGATAGGTTTTGCCTGATGTCTTACTGATCTTATTCATCAGGTTTTGCATATATCCTTTGACATCTTTGCTGTATCTCTCCTCACTATTAGTACCACCCCATTTCTTCTTAGATTTTCATTTCCTGAATAAAGCACTGTATAACTAGCTGACTCAAAATGTCCCATTCCTGTCTACTTTAGCTCACTCATTCCAAGTATTCTAATGTTTATAGGTTCTGTTTCTTGTTTTACTATGTCCAGCTTCTCCTGATTCATGCTTCTCACATTCCACGTTCCTATAATATGTGTCATGCAGCTTCAGACTTTTCTTTCATCTCTGAGCACGTCAACAATTGAATGTCCTTTTGGCTTGAGTCCAGTTGCATCATAGCCACAGTGCTACTCCTAGTTGTCCTCCGCTGTACCCAGTAGCTTCTGATCAGGGCCTGTTGTCTTCTGGCAGGAAGGATCTCTTGTTTCTCTTTGGATTGTCTCATCATAGGATTTTAATGGTAAAAGACATGCAAAAAGGGTTTACCTTGCCTCCTTCTGTGTAGTGTTAGCTATGGTGCCACTGCCATTGTCTTTGAGAAAACCTCCAGTGTCACCCCTTAGTACTACTGCTGCCCTGTAGTTGTTCGGCACATTTAGTCTGGATCCTCAGCAAAAGTCTGTCTTACATGGAGATTCTAGCAGCAGCACTGTTACTGGCAGCATAGCCTTTTGCTTCACAGAAGCATGTGAAGCATGGTGGCATCAGGGAAATGTACTGCCGTAGTGCCATACTCTTATCCTATGTGTTGTGCCACTTGTTGCAAGGCTGTCTTTTGTATCTGTATTGGTACACACCAGAATAGAAAGTCATAACTTAACGCAACTGTCACATTATTCCCAGTAATTTGGAGGAACATGTTGGAAGTGAGGTGGGGCATCAAATGGACCTGTCTCAGGCATAGCAGGAGTCTGGACATCATACTGTATGAAGTTCTTTTTGTCACTGTTTTATTCTCTTTGCTGGACAGAGAAAGACTGGACAGATGATGACCGAGTGAGAGAGAAGGTGTTGATGCAAGAGCTTGTGACCATCATTGAACAACGGAATGCCATTGTCAACTGTTTGGATGAAGATCGGCAAAGGTAGCTTGAAGAGCCATTTCTGTAACTAGCTGCTGCTAAATAACTGGAATTGGTATGACTGGACTGGCTGTAAATCTTCAAAGCAGAACTGTACAACGTTATTCTTATCATGAAATCTGCTTGCAGGCAAAGCATGGAGCTTGATGCTGGTAGTTCAGGGGGGAAAATGTGTTGTGTTGTGGGTTGGGAGAATCCCTGTTCAGGTTCCCAAACAAGGATTGGGGCCAAATGGTGTGTAGAGAAGAGTAATGCCTGTCACCTGCACAACAGCCTTTTCTAAGCGATGCCATGGCTGCTCTCCCTAAGGCAAATCTCACTCTTGCTTTCTCTTATTCCATCAGGGAGGAAGAGGAGGATAAAATGTTGGAAGCAATGATTAAAAAGAAAGGTAAGTTAGGATAAAGCTCCAGGAATTAAACAGCCACAGAGTCTCAGCTGTGTCTCCTGCATAATTCCTGGTTGACATTCATTCTCAGGTTATCAGCCAGGACTGTTTGTAGATTCCATGCTAACCATACTAAAAACCTGCACTAAGCAATCACAATTCTGTCCTGAGAAAAGCTCAGTTATATAATTTTTTTATGAATGATACAAACTGAGAAGATTATATATTGTATTATGCTTTCCATAATTCTGCCCAATCAAGTGGTGTTCTACCTGTATGTTCGGTGTAAACAACAAAAGAGAAATATATGAAAATATTACCCTGGGGGCAGGTTTCAACGGACCCTTTGTTTTTGCTTCCTCAAGCAAGTTTCAGCCACGTGATATATACACACACACAGTTGGTGTGTGCGTGCGTGCGTGCGTATGTGCCTTCAACTCACCTGTCAACTTATGGCAACCACATGAATTTCATATGGTTTTCTTAGGCAAGGAGTACTCGGATGTGATTTACCAGTTCAATATAGCCTACAGGTGGTCTCCCATCCAAGTACTGATCAGGGCTAACCCTGCTTAGCTTCCAAGATCAGACAGGATCTGATGCCTTTAGCGTATTTAGGCCCTGGGATACAAGCGCACTTCCATTATTGAGGAATTGCCCTACCAACAGAGAACAACACATAGTCACTATGTCTGCCCAAGGAGAGGGCATTCATTGTGTTGGTTGGGTTCACCTCCTTTAGCCAACACAAGCAGCATCAACAGTTTCTCCTTCAACAGTCATCTGAGGGGTTACGGAAACCCACTATTCCCCTCAGAAGTGACTGTGAAGAAAGGAAGGGGAAAGTCAAAGGCATTGTGCCAGAGTCCAAAGTCATCTCCCAGCACTTGCTGGGGGGCAAACAGGCTAAACATTCCCTTCCCTTCTGAAGCAACCAGTTCAGAAGAATGAAAACCCGAAAAGCTTTTCATGACTACACTTTTAATTTTGCTAATTTATTTGGGTTTTGCCAGCCATAGAATAGGAAAGGAAATGGTGCGAAGCACTAAATCCCTGCCTTCCCCTAAACATTAGAGATCCAAGAAGCAGAGAAAGGGAAAAATATCCAGAAGTCGTGTGAAACATTTAAGAGTAATTTATTTTAGCAGGAGCTTTTGTGAATTACAATCCACATCTTTGGATGCACTGATGGAGTATACTATTCAGCACCTCAGATATCCATATTTCTGTAACTTCTTTCATTCTGATACACAGATAACACATTCCACCCACATAACTATATAACTGTGTATATATACTTGTGGCTTGAATATTTTCATCTGTCAGTGTATCTGAGGAACTGCCTTGCAATCCCTGGTAGTTCATGCTGAAATAAATTGGTTAGTCTTAAAGGTACCACAAGACTCCTTTCTTCCTGCTTCCTTTTAATACTGAAACATTAGCTCTTACAGATTTTATGTGATTTTACATTTCAGGTATTTTATCAACAACCCTAAAGACTAGAGACTTGCTTTTTTAACGGAAGAATCTCAGGGAGTTAAATTTTGCACCAAGAGAACATTCTGGGTCTTCTCAGTATTCCTAGAGAATTGCAGTATGCACATCACTGTGGTATTGCACACACAGTCATCTTTCCAATTTGAAGCTATATCTTCATGTGTTAAACTTGGAGATGTTCACATGTATGTGTACACAACCAGATGATGACACTGCATTAATTGTGAGGACATACAAACAATAGTTGTGTGTTGTTTAGTGGTTATAGCCTTTTCCACACTCCTTCACAAGTAAAAATCATTTCTTAACTGAGCATAGTTTACATTCTGTAAACAGTGTCAGGCTTATTTATGTTAAATTATCCACCTGTGTAATTTATGTTTTCGGGTCCTGGAATCAAGGATTTGTTTAGCACAAAGAAAGGGTTTTTTTTTAAATGTATATACATTATATGAGAGCTCAGGTTCAATCCCTTGTATTTCAAGATAGGACTCAGAAATATGGACAAATGCTTGTTGCTCATTCTGGGTGCTGTTGTCCAAGCAGTTAACATTTCCAAACTCTGCCTAGCTTTCTCTTCCCCTTGCCATCCCCCGCAGCTTGCATTCCAAAGAAAGAATGTTTTATACATCTCTCTTTCTTTCTCCAGAATTTCACAAGGAATCTGATGCTGATAGCAAGAAAAAAGGGAAATTCAAGCCCATGAAAGTGCTGAAGCTGCTTGGGAACAAAAATGAGTCAAAGAGCAAGTCACCCAAGGAGAAAAGCTAAAGTGAGTGGCAGCCAGAAGCAGGGGAGGACTGCTGTGCTTTCTGACTGCCTCTGTCCTGTTTGGCTGGGCACATGGCAAACACGACTTTCTGCCTCCTGCTTGCTCTCGTTCTCAGAAGCCATACATGAAATCTGGCTTTTCCCTGGAGAAAGGTAGTCACCTTCCAGCAACAGATGTTCCTCCACCTAAAGAAGCAGGGGGCAGGAGGCATGGCAAGTCCAGTCAGCACTGAAAATTATGGAGGGACAGATATGAAGGAGAAAGCTGCTTGTCCCTTTCTGCCTCAGGGTGGGGTGGGGGAGGGGAAGAAGTGAAATAGTGTTTTACTTCCTCGCTTGGGCACGTGTTCTTGTTCTTCATAGTTCTGAGCAGTCCAAGGATTTGGGTGGCTGTGGGAAACTTGCACTAAATTGTCCCCCTTCTCTAACTGTGATAATCACATGTGCCTCACATCCTGAAAACCTTCCACAGCAGCCCTGGGGGGTGGGGCTTTTGTTTTCCTGCTCCAAATGTATTTTTATCTGCTTGTTAAAAAAAAAAAAATCACTTTGAAAAGACCTGGGGCTTTCAGAGCAGGATTATTTATTTTGTTGCCGACTTAAACTGTTATAACTGGAGAGATTGCAGAAAACACTTCAGTGTCATAAAAGCCTATAGAAACAGCCAAAATACCAGAACTCGCATCCTACTTTTAGAAGCCTTCTGCATGACCAGAGGCAATATGCTATGAATGCTGCGCCTCTTGGGAAACCATTTAGCAAAGCAAGAGAATTGTTCAGGTCTGTATAGGACACTCACTGCGCCTTGTAAACCCTCTTGGTTGCTGCTGCTAATATCCATGGTGCTCCTCAGGGAATGCAGGGGGCTGGGAAAGCCTCAACCATTCCCTGCCCACTGTTAGGCATAAGAGGATGTCAAGCTGTACTCAATGCCAACAAGGCTTTCCTTTTTGCCTTGCTCACCAGTGCCACCCTTTGTCCGTTTGGGAGGGATCTCAGCTGCTCTTCCCCAGCTCGGACTGTATATACTTTTCTAAAAATGCAAAGCTCTTTCTTTGGTTTTCTTAGTTGACTTTCAAACCTGTCTACCCTACTTCCAGCTCTCTTTTGATTTGGTGTATGTATGTTGCTGTGTGCGCTGAGAAGAGAGACATGTCTTTCTTCCTTCCTTTCTGCCTTCTCTTCTGCGTTGAGGAGCTATTTATTGAAATGTTTGTTTCGTCTGAGTTAAACACTGATAGTATTGTAGGTATTGGTTAGTCAGCTGTTAGTCTTGAGTTCTTGTTAGCAGAGTAGACTACCAGCCCAGAGCGAATTGCTGTGCTGCCTTATCCAAATATGATGACTTCCTTGACTGAGCTTTGGCTACAACACTCACTCTAGACAATTCCAGAAGAGGAACTAGGTTGATGAGTGTTACCACCTCTGGTCAGGGCCATGTTCTCAGCTCCTACAAGTGAATGCCAGCTAACAGTAGGCTCCCACTCTCTACATCAAGGTCATGCCCTGGGTTTGATCCCAAAGCACAACTTTCCCTTCTACTTAAAAAAAAGCCAAGGTTCCAAAATACCACCAGATTTGCTCCCATTAGAAATCCTCAACACACTCTGGTGGACAGAATGACACTGTATTAACCACAATTTTCAATGACATGCAGGGAACAAAGAAATTAAATGGAACAATTGTACTGACCATCTGTTGTAGTGTTTTATTTCTGTGTTTTGAGTCACCTTGTTCCAGTAGAAAGGAAGCAAGATCAGTTCTACATAAATATATTTCCAGGGAGTCAAAAACAGAAGGTCATGAATTCTCAAGTATATAACCAACGCTAGTCTCTTTTTTCATCCGAAGTGGGATAGCTGAATGTTACACTAGACTTCAGTTCATGCCTGCCTGCCCCATCACATCTAACTGTGTACACAAATGAGCAGAGCTGCATGTCCTTCTCCACTTCTTTGTGCTTACTCATTTTTCTCCAAGCCTCATTTCTGATACCAAAAATGAAGCAAAAGGTGAATTTTGCTTAAGGCACAGATGTCAGTTCCCCTCATCCACCGACACTCATGGTTGTAAAAATTGAAGCTTTCTGCATTATTGGAGCAGATATGTGAGTAGACAAACATGTCTCCTGCATCACATCTAGATTGGTCCTGACTACTTACTCTATGCCCACATTAAGAAAAGAGCTTGTGTTTAGATAAAGTGTTGAGTCTTCACTTTCTAACTTTGATTTGGAAGACACCATATTTGCCTTGTGATTATACACAAGATTATAATTGAAACAGCAACATTAACTTCCAGGTTTGACTAGACACATAGTGAATCCTGCAGAATCCATTCAAATATATATAACCTGAACACTTGCTGGAAGTACTTCACAGAGTTTTCATTCTAATGACCAGAAACACCAAAAGCTAGAAAATAGTATATCACTATGTTCAGAGGGTAGATAGGTATTCTAAGTTCTACCATTACTTGCTCATTTGCTTAAAGAAGGAAAGCAGTTTTTGCCCTTACTATTCCCAGCTAGTGGTTAAATTGCTGCTTGTAAGCCACACCCTTGAAAAGGCACTGTTCCTGTGAAACGCCATGAACTGAGGGTTCTTAATCTTCTGAGTTCATGCAGAAAACACGATTTCTGATCATCTGAGCTGCAGGGAAAATGGTATTCACTAGCTTTCAAGAAATTATTTCTTGGAAGCTAGTGAATTATTTATTATAATTATTTACTTGCTACTGGTAGAGGCAGTTAAACAGCAGTCTCAATGGAGATGAATAGAGGGAAGAATGCACTGAGCAGGGAGACTTTGGGTGAGCAGAGTATGCATGTGCAGCTGTCTTGCAACCCACCAACAACTGGTGAGACTCTCAAGTCCGAAAAAATTGTACAATGCTTCGCTAAAGCATTAACATTATACCATTAAGAGGCATTCTTGACACAGTCTTATGTGGAACTTCCTAGAGTAGGAGAACGCAGACAGGATGAGACAATCCTATGCTAAGCCAGTGAAGGACTACTGGCCTACTTCACCTATGCTTTCAGGATCAGGCTTGTTGCCTATATTGAAGGATTTAGCCATTGCCTCCTTCAGTTCCGCACTCCTCTGCTTATCAATTATCTCCATTTCACGTAGTTTCTGGAAAAGGGAAGAGGGGCAGAAGAGAATTCAATAAGATTTCATTTCTTCACAAGATAACCTGCAGTTCTAGAGATGGAAAGCTTAGTTCTACATAAGTGCTTTCTGGAAAAAAAATATTTTCCATATTCTTAAAGTATGATATGCCCAACAGTCAGAATGAAACAGTAATCCTATAAATTTCAGAATGTTCAGACCAGAAGAGGCCAGATACCTGTGATATTTCAGTGAGGATAATGCCGTGATACAACCTGGCCTGTCCCAGAGCCTCCATCTCTGCCAGAAACTTCTGTCGATCTTGGATTTCATTCACCACTAGACAAATGAAGAAAGAGAAAGTAATGTGGAATGAAGAACCTGTAGGCTAGAACACGTCAGTACTTCCTGAACTCTAATTCATCCATTTCCCAGTTCTTAGACATATTTCATCCATTTCCTAGTTCTTAGACATATTTTGTTAGTTGCTTGCATGCCTTTTAAATTTAACGATTATCCCTTTCTTTGGAAGGAAGCTTGATGACTCGATAGGTTTGTTAGTTTGTATCCAAAAGAGGTACTTTACAGGTAATTCATTTATCAACATTGTTTTCCAGATGGAGATCTCATGGTCACAGGTTTAGACAGCAGTCAGAACAGAATTACACAAACAGGGATATTGTCCACAGTAAATGGAAACTTCAGGTTTAGAGGAGATATTCTGCAGAATACTCGTTGCTGGAAATGGAAGGCAGCAGTTCAAGAGAGCTGTTGCCTTTCAGGGAGATAGACTAGATGGAGCACTGATGCATATGAATGACTCTTATTTGCTCCTGCAAAGTAAGACACTGGCACAAACAGAATGCACTGCAGAATCCTTTAAAGATTTAATGGAGTTCAGCAGTGTGCACACCATTTGCAGAGGGGCACTCTACATGTATGTATGTATGTATTTACATGTGTATGTTCTGTTTTTGCTGTAGCAGGAAATATCTGAATGGGTCCACTCAGGCTGTGTCCCTAACCTGCCTGTATAGTTGCACCAGCCTTGCTGGTGGTCAGTTCTACATTGTGACAAGAATATGGCTCATGCAATTCCACTGTGCCCCTTTGCCCTCTTCTTGCATCAATTTGCTGTACTGCCATCATGAGGGGTTTCCCTTAGTGAAGCAATATTCATGTAGTGGGGATTGCTTTGCATTGTATTCTTTCTTTGTAGCAAGGTAGGAGTTGTGACCTTCTTGCACTGTTCACCCCAGAAGTATAAGAAACCTTTGGATGGCCAATGCAAATAAACTGTAACAGCCAGCCACAGATTTGGCAGCCTAATTTTGGCAGCTGTGCTTGGCACCTGTAGATATGGAACAAGACACAAAAGGGGGGATTCCCATAATACAAGTATTGCTTTCCTCTGAGCAACATCTGTATTCCTGCCTGGTACAGCTGCCTGCCCCCTCCATCTTGCCAGACTACAAAGAGTGCATCAGAGCTCTTCTTTTAACCATATACATCCACTGTACGTACGTTCATCAAACCGGTCTGGTTCTGGTACCTCTTCTTCCACTTTGATTGGTTGCTTATGGGGCTTTTTCCCTATCTTATCCTTTCCAGTTGCTAAGATGTTTTGAAGCCTTTCCTTCTCCTTCTCCATGTCTCCTAAAAATGCCAAAGAAATGTGATGATGTTTCACTTTTTTCCCTATCCCTTGCAGACTTTGCAGTCAGGCTTTTGTCCCTAAGAATAACAAGACGTATGTTACAAGGACATCCATCCAAATCATGCTTGCTAGCTTGTAAAAAGCCTGCGTAGACTGAAAGCAATAAATATTTTAGGTAAAAGTTCTGAATCACCTATTTATTATATGAGACAACTTGGACACAGCAAGGTTTGATGAGCATTTAGAACACAGTCCTAGCATATTCACTTGAAAGTAACTTTCATTGTTGACTTACTGTCAACTAAGTTTGTGTGGAGATTGTAAGTCTAGCTTTTTAAAGAAAAGAGCCAAAAACTGACTCAACACATGGATCTTTTAAGGTGTGGTGTTAAATTTCTGCTCGGCTTTTAAGAATAGGAACATCACAGATGGGTGACTGTAAACGTAAGTTGAGGAGAAGTGTAGTGTGTCCAATAGCTGAAAGCCCAGACTAGGAAATTCCAGTTCAAATACTGCCTTAGCCATTAACTTATTGGTGGCTTCAGGCATGCCACTAATTTCTTAAGAGTATTTTTAATTTGCTCTTTATCCTAAGATACCAGGTGGGTTAAAATAAAAATGAAGGGCCAAAATCTGCTACTAATATAACAGTATTACAGTAAATATAAATTAGAAATGGATTAAAAGGAAGAGCAGACTAAACTCAAACTAGTACCGTACTTTAATATGCCTGGGCAAATAAGTTCCAAGTTTGCCTCAATTGGCACTAACACTGCTTCAGTTGAAAGAGCATTCCAGAGATTGGGTATCATCCACTGAAAAGGCCTTCTGCCTTTTCCTTCAGCCTCATGCACACAGCTATACCTGCGTACAACTCTGACAGTGTTGTTTTAATGATTACTGAAACATACCCTTTCAAAATTCTAAAGCACTATAGAAATGCTACATGCTATGGCTATTACTAAACTCCTCTTTTCTAAGTAGCCTGTGAATACAGAATATCATTTGTAAAAGTCTGCTGGCTTACGGGTGGGTTGGGGCCTGAATTTCTCCCGAGTATATGCATCTCCTGCCCGGCAGATCTCAGCAGGACGTAGATGAGGTCTACCATAGGGACTGATGGAGAGAAAAGCCTTTGGTGGTGAGACAGACTTTGGAACCTGTGGTTCTCTGCTGGATGTTGGATTGCAACGAAGAGGCAGGGAGTCACCTCCTAAGGAATGACAGAGTGGACACTTGCCTTGTGACTTACTGCCAGGGACAGCATCTTAGCGTGACTCTCTCTTGGTATAAACACCAAGTACTCTAGCATCTCAAATCTGAACCAAATACCTGAATAGTCATTTAGAAGTATTTGTTTTGTAGAAAAAAAAATATTTTCCTCAAAGCTATGCAACATAATTCTGAAAAATGAACGCATTGTGTTGCTACTGTGCAACCCCATCTCCCCACCCTGTTACTTGGTATCTTATTAACACATTAATGTTAATATTTTCTTACCCTTCCCTCTTCCTCCCATGCTAAAAAGTCAAGCGAACAGCGGCTGCATCCCCAACACTGGACTCTTCTTTAGTTCTCCTCTAAATCAAAATCAAAGCCTTGTCAGACAGGCTAGAGCTAGAGCTAGAGTGCTCTAGTACTATAGCACTCTACTGTTATATCTCTGTAGAATGCCTCCATGAGTGTTATTAGCCTTCCAAAGAAGCTTTGTGTCCCACATAGCTTGGGTTTTGGTTTAAGAAAGGCTAGAAAAGACTAGCACAGGACTCTTGTGTTCTCATTGAGAAGAAGAAGGGAATGTCTAAGAACACATTTCATTAATGGAATGGGGTGTGTTTGACAATCATTACCAGTCAAAAGGAATAACTTACAAGTAATGTGTTTTTTCTAAATCCTGTGTATCATTGCAGTGCTCACATATCATTCTGGTGAGCTAACAACAGCTAAACCAGTTATGAATTCAATAAAATGTCATCACAGTAGCAATATAACAAAAAGAAATAATTTATTTATTTACAGAAGAACTACTTTCAGAGAAAAGTATTGGCTGGAGGATTTTGGGAGTATATAAAAAAAAAATTGGCCTGCAAGGTAAAGCATGGTATGTGACACAAAGTCAGTCTTCTGAGTCTCTGCTTTAATTAAAAACTTTCTCAAACTAATTTTACATTATATGTTGAAGATCCTACTCAGCAGCAATCAAAACCATATGACAACCTTCATTAAGGTTCTACAGATAGAGCTGGATAAAACTAGAGTCAAAGAACTATCACTCGTGACTTATTTCTACTTATATTCTTTTTGACCTCTTGAGCCTATGTAAGATTGCTTTCCAAAGGGATGAGTTATTTCTTTGCTCAGAGATGGCTCATGTGACTGAGAATGAACCAAATTTAGAAATCTGGAAAACTAGTAATAATCATCAACCTTGCAGCTAATTGTAAAGAAAGGGTTGAATTCTGGCATAACTCACGTTTTATGCAGTTTGTAAGATGACGTTGTTGAAAGTTGGTAAGTTTGGATTCTTGCATCATCACTGAAATACAAAAGAAAACTGAAAAAATCCTGGTCAACAAAGAAGACACTACTTTCACAAGAATAATTTAACATAAACAGAAGTCATATAGAAGGAGGTAATTCCAGTTTCTGGGAAGGGCTCCCAGGTACTTAGAATATGCTCTCCAAGTTCTTATAATACAGCATTTATATCAGCCTCTTTCAACACAGTATTCTTCGCATGTGTTGGAATACAACTCCTGCCTGTGGAGGCTGGGTGATGGTGTTCAATATATCTGGATGGCACCATAATGAGGAAGACTGGTATACAGCAATGTTTCTCAAAATGGCAGTCAGGGGACTAGTGCTGATCTATGAATCATTAGCTGCTGGTAAAGTTTCCAAAACAGAAAGAAACAGTTGTAGCCAGTAGGCATAAACAGTACTGGTTTTTGGCACATCAGAGGGAAAAAAGCCAGCTTCCCACAAATAGCCTGAGAAGCACTGGTCTACAGTGTTGCTACCCATATATAGCCACAGTCCTAAATATCCATTCTTCAAAAGCATGATCAGCCATCAGGTTCCACTGGCATCATGAGCAAAATGCATTTTACATTGATGCTGATACAGTTCAAACAACACTTCTTAATTAAGAATCAATGCCTTTTTTTTTTGTCCTCCCAAAATAAATATGTATATGTTAAATATTGTTCTGGAGTACAGAAATCCAAACCAAAGAGAGATCTTTATGATAACCTTTACACTGGATCTTCCATTTCAAAAGGTATTATTCAAAGAGGCCATTATAAAGAAGTAACTGGTTTTTAAAATGATGCATTTCAGTTTAGCTACCATTTACAAGTCACCATACAATATGGATAGACCACAGCTGAAAGAAGGGGAGTAGCTCAGTAACAGAGGGCATACTTGAGAGTCTTCTATCTCCAGATAGGCCTGGAGAAGACTCTTATCTGAAATGCTAAAGAGCTGCTGTTAGCCCCTATAGATAATATTGAACTAGATGAATAAATAGTCTGACCTGAAGCAGCTTCCTATATTCCTATGACTGGACAAAAATGGCATACCTGCTGCTGCCTGTAGATGGGAAGGAAGAATAGGGAGCAACCAATACAAGAGGAATTTCAAATCGTGAAAGCAGGGCTGTGCATTTGCCCCTCTTCTGCTCTACTATTTCAACATCCATTGGCTGCCGGACAAAATTATTTAAAAGTGCTTATGTGCCTGAGGACCCATTTCTTTCTAATCTCATTCTAATGTCCCTGTAGCCCTCTGGTTACCTTTTAGCAGTTCTTGTGTTTCCTGGCTGTATTTTGTCACAATGGGCACATGCCAGAATCCAGTGCCTTTTGCCACAGCTGGTATGTTTCTCTCTTGGGAAGTCATTGTGGCACCTGGAAAGGAACAGTGGAGAAATGCATCTTTTGTAACTGTCAGGACCATAATTCAAAGATGTATTCTTTCTCATTCTAACAAATGATTCCATCATCAGTTGATGCTTTTGTCCATTAAAAGCTGATCACTATGAGGAATTTTTCTTCTTTCTCTGCATTATGTTTCTTTCTTTCTTTTTTTTAAAGATATGGAATGTGTACCAACAAAATATACTTTGGAATATGCAGGGAATATTTTTGCTCACATTCAGGGTCCTGCTTACTATACAAGCAATGCATTATTATGTATAAGCCACACTTCTATGTTTCCAGGCCAAATTTCGGGTGTTAGTTTTAACTTGGACTTTCAGCTACTTGCAGACTGCATCTCTCTATACTGGCTTCCATGCAAATTGTATTTCTCAGACCACAGTGTGGGGAGTGTTAACCTCAGTTTCTAGAAGCAGAGTCTTAACAGCAGTTGTCCTCAAAGGCCAGAATAATCTCAAGAGCTACAAAGTTGCCAATCATTAGCTGACTTTTCAATGGGCTGCAAGATTCATTATTTTCAGCTGCCTTTTGGCATGGGTGGATAAGTGTTCTGAATGTAAACTATAAGGTACAGTTTTGTGCAATTTTTAAATTGTGTAAGTACCTATATATATTATTGTGTGTCTTCAAGTTGTTTCTGACTTATTATGGGGTTTTCTTGGCAAAATTGTTCGGAGGGGGTTTGAACTTCTTTCCTCTGAGGCTGAGAAAGTGTGCTTTGCCCAAGGTCACCCAGTGTGTTTCAGCTGCCAAGCAGGGATTTGAACCCTGCTCTCCATAGTCCTAGCCCAACATTCAGAACACTACACCATTCCGACTCTACCTGTATATGCACATATTTCAAAGTAAATCCTCCGGATTTTAAGGGTTAGTCCCTAGAAAGTATTCACAAGATTGCAGCCTTTCAAAGTCAAGATAGGCAAGTGATGGGGCCAAGGCACAATAGGATTGCCTTCTTTTACACCCTGCAGCTTGGCTCACCTGCTTTGTTGAATTACTGTGCCACTTCTAGTCATTTTAATAAGGTGAACCTACTGGCACCTTCTTGCACAATGGAATGGATCAACATAAATTGGTGTCATATAAACAGCATATGAGGCTGGGCAAGGGATTGTCCGTGTCATGTGATGAAGGCATGGACTAGATGACTTTTTGGTCCTTTCAGTTCTTAGAGTCTCCTTGATCCAAAGCTGATTTATCGTCAGGATCACTCCCTCCAAGCTGCTCTTCTAATTCGGTTTTTGCAACGTACATTTAATTTCTTCTACGCATGGAGTAGGAAAGAGCACAAGAAACCGAGAGCCCTTCGTAGGACATCTTCCTCTTACTCCAGACCAACCGCTAGCACATGTTTACCTCGTACATGACACCACGATGCATACTGTTGCATCACAACCGGATGCGAGACACAACAAGCGCACAACCCAATCGTATGATCGCCCCGCCACACTTCCATCCACCCACCTTATCGATCACCATGGCCATTTCCGCACTAGGCTGTTATAGCGCTATTATTCCATTTTCAACACCCTATGGAATGCTGGGGTTTGCAGTTTAGGGAGGGGCCCTAGTCCCCTCCCTAATCTGCAAACCCCAGGATTCCATAGGGTGTTGAAAGTGGAATAATAGCGCTATAACAGCCTAGTGCGGAAATGGCCCTTGACAGCCCAATTTCCATCTTCGTTTTGTGGGAGCTTTTTTTTAAAAAAAAAATCACCAATGAGATCTTATTATGCGGTGAAACGTCTTCCTAAGGAATGATTCCTCACTCGCTTCCCCTCTTACCCAAGCTGGCGGCTCCCGTCACCAGGACAACCGGCTCCACCGCCTACTTCCGCTGACGTCGCGTTGACCTGGGAAGCGCTTCCGGGGAGCACAGTCGCCGGGAGGATGCGCGCAGTGCTTTCTTAGCGGCTGCGCGTTTCTCGTGTGGTGGCCGCCGTCGCCGCCGAGCCGGGAAGAGCGACGGGATGTCTGACAACGAGGATAAGTAAGCGAGCGACGCTCCGAGGGGCTGGAACGCGTGGGGCGAGCAGGGCCGCTGGGCGCGCCGGTGCTGGCGGCGGGGGAGAGAGAAGCAACGTTGTCGTTTGTGTGGGTGCGCCGGGGGCCGCTTTCACTCTGCACTGTTCTGGCCCTCTTTTCAGTGCTCTGACTTTACCGTGTGGAGTCCTGGGATTTGCAGTTCGGGGAGGGGTACTTAGAATTCTCAGCCAGCTCTAGTGCCTCGTCAGACCCCGTAGATGCAATAAGGGCAGTTAAAGTGGAATCGAAGTATATATATAGTGAGGCTCTTGACACAAGTCTGCTAGGCTGAGCGCCAGCGTTTTTACATCTCCTAATGATACTTATTGGAATAATTCTTAATGTTTTTCTGCCCTTGCTCCGTGTAACAAAGTACGCGGTTCTAACACTCTTCCCCTGCAACGACTCTGTGAGTTAGACTCGGCTGAGAGGTAGTGACTTGTTGATGGTAAGCATCGTGGCTGACGGGGGATGTGAACCCAGGTGTTCGACCGGGGTGAGGAACCTTTGTTGCTCCATAATTTAGACTACCATTCCTAAAATCTCATACCATTGGCTATGCAAGCTGGGGCTTCTGGTCTTGAAATATCTTACAAGCCCCAAATCCCCCAACTGTGGTTATTTATGCTGTTATATTACAGTGACTTTGAAGAAGGAAATGCTTCTGTATTGTGGTTTGTTTGCAACCACCCCACCTCAGGCCACGGTGTGCAGCAACTGGAGCGGGACTGTTATCTTATCTCGCTTACTGTATGTGTAAATGCCTTCCACATTCAGCTTTTAAATACCCTGTTGCATAATGGCATAATCGGGAGGAGGAAAAATACTTTGGGAAGAAAAAAAAATCTTGCCATTCTACCAAGCTGTTGTTGAAGTGCATAAAAGTACAGTAACAGAAGACTGCAAAGCTAAAAAAAAAAACAACCTGTAGTCAAAAACAAATTTTGGAGTCCAAAAAATATACTGGAGAGTAGGTGTATCCCAGGAGAGGGAAGTGAATGATTCCTGCCCCTTTTGCAGTTGGCCTCTCCATATTTAACTGTTATGCCTAATACCCACAGATAGACATGACCTCCATAATTTGCTTAAGGCTTTGAGCATACTGCATCTCTCTGGTAATGAGTTACATAAATTCAGCAGTGTAATGGATTTATTCTAATGATTCTCCTTCTTAATCCTTCTTGGGAAAGCATATTAAGAAGTAATTTTTGTCTTTGCTGAAGTTACTGAAACTGAGGTGGGTGTGACAAATGTAAGTAATATTTCTTTCAGTTTCAGCTGCTTGGATCACTTTTCATTTGTCAAATATTTGCCGATAATATTAAGTTAGAGGACTGAAAATTGATATAACACTACTCTTTAACTAAATTTTATTGGCAAATATTTGAAATATTTGACAGAGGGAAAGTTGTTGGAATTTTGATAATGCTCTTCAGTAAGATGGTTGATGCAGCCCACTGGTCACACTTTCCCCACATCTCTTTGAGAAAACTATGTGAACATCTTGATGTTGGAGGAGCTTGAATTAAATGCATCTGCTAGTGTTCCAACTCTTAAAAAGTTGCTTGAATATTTAGAAGGTATGGTTTATGAGAATGAGCAAGAAGGTATTTGAGCTTGAGAAAGTAGTATGATTTGACCTATTGAACTATGCAGAAGGTTTTACTATTTTTTTCCCACCAGTTTTGATGGAGATGATTTTGATGATGTAGAAGAAGATGAAGGACTGGACGATCTGGAAAATGCTGAGGAGGTAAGTGACTTCAGCTTATCGAACATGAACACCTGTCAAAATCACAGCACATACTTTCAGTACTCTGAAGTTCTTTAAAGAATACGTGTATGCAAGTGTATACATTTTACCAGGACATAGATATACTTAGGGAAGAAGGAAGAGGCAAAGGATAGGAAATAAATCCATATCTTTAGCATGTGCCTGGATAGGTCCAGTGAATATTCGGTGTGAGTAACTCTGAAATTATTGGGGTGAGAAGTTTAGAAATGGCTAGGAAACAGGCTCTAGTCTGTTAAGTGAAAGCATATATTTCTGGTTACTGCCTGTTTGAAAATGATAAACTTGGCTACTTGTTTAATCAGAAATATATTTATTTAGTGATTTCCCTCTTTCATTGCTTTAATGTCTTTCATTTACATATAATTTAAATTATTTGTAGGCTTGTGTTTAATTATGAGCAGCTCCACTGGTTTATTCATATGTATAATTCTGTCAATGTGATTAACAGTTCCTTATATTATTTTACAGGAGGGTCAAGAAAATGTGGAAATCCTACCATCTGGAGAGCGACAGCAGGCAAACCAGAAGAGGATCACTACTCCTTATATGACCAAATATGAGCGAGCCAGAGTTCTTGGTACCCGTGCCCTCCAGATAGCGTGAGTACTTGTCTGGCCTCTGTATTAAGCAGAGATGGAGGAAATGCGTCAAAAGTTCTTTCCTCTATTTATAAATGTTTCCAGCTTGGGTCATACCTGGTGTTGCTCTCACCTTTTCTCCCTTTGCCGTTCCAGCCAAAGGCAGACGAACAGTGGGGCTTTTCTTATGTCCTGGGAAGTTCCAGGCGTTGTCTCAGTGCATCACAGATGTCTGATTTCAGATTATGTGGGAAAATCTGTCAAAACTGAGAGGTTGCATCACACAGATGTGTGTCCAACTGCATATGCAGTAGATTTCTTGAAGATCTGAGATATACATAAATAGCAGTGGACGGTGGATTTTATGAGCCATAACTCTTGCAACTTCACTCCTCCAAAAGTTTTTCATACAAACATGCAAAACTTCATATTAGTTCTGTTACTACTTATTCTAGGTTTCCAGAAAATTCCGTTTTTTTAGATTGTTCATAGGACATAGATGGCTTTTAAAGATGCATACTTAAGATTAGCAAGGAGTCAAAGGTTTCCTTCTTCTGAGAGAAATATCCATGCTGTGTCTCTTGGTTAATCATCTGTAGCTGCATTAGTCACTCACATTTTGGTCAATACAAAATTTAGAGCTGTAGCAACCTCTAGTAGCTAGGGATACATAGCATACTTAACTCTTTTTCAGAGATGTGTTTAGAACTTAGTCATTCAGCTAATATTCAAAACAAATAAGCATTAGTTGTTAATACAAACTTCTGTAACCACAGTATGGACAGTTTCATAAGAAGACCAAGTATCTGGCCAGTGTTGTTCTTGTGTGAACATAGTTTTTTTAAAGTTCATTTTACCATCCATAAATGTTAAAATAAGTGATAGATGTGGTCCAGACTTCAGAGTATCAATCCTTTCCCCCTGGTAATACAGTTAATCTAATATTTAAAAAGCTGTGATGTTTCTTATATTAGCATACCATATCTATATTGGGCAAGAGCTCCTGTTCAGACAGAGGAATGTGTGGGTGGGGCAGGGGAATCTCATTGGACATATGACTCTTCCAATACAGTAGGAAAAGTTGATAATGAAGCTTTAGCATGAGGTACTGAAGGCATAGTTCCACTTATGCTGCTTCATGGGAATACCTGAAGTCTTTTGGTGGGTGTCTTTTGATCCACTTAGCATTCTGAAGAGGCTGGAGGGAAAGGCTGCGTTTCTCTGCTTAAGTTTGGGCATTTTGAAGCATTGGTCAGTGAAAGTGGAGAGACATATCTTTATCCTGTGCTTAGTGGTCTCTTCCATTTAGGGCTTCAAGAAAGCACACAGAATCAGTACAGTGCCATACCGTGAGCTGTGCCTGAATAGTACCTTATAAGAGCTGTGACCCTTCAGAAATTAATCCCAAATACTGAGCTGTGTTCCCCTCTGAAGTCAGTAGAAATCCCATTGCTTTGATAAGGCGTATTACACTTGTTCACTGGCATCTATCAGAATACTGTGCTTGTTTTTAAAATAAAATTAAAAAAAATACTGTGCTTGTGTGAGAAAAGCTTCTCAGTGACTGCCTAAAATTCATAGAATCATTTTGTTCCTACTAAGCATGTGTGCCCCAGTGATGGTGGAGCTGGAGGGAGAGACAGACCCCTTGCTGATTGCAATGAAGGAGCTCAAGTAAGTTGGAGACATTCTAACTATGTGCGTGATTTGTCACAGTATATCATTCTCTCTCTATCCCTTTCCAAGTATTCTGTCTGTGTGTGGAGTCAACATGCTAGGGAGCAGATTAGGGACGCATATGTTCATCCTGTCCTGCCTATCACAATCCCCATTGCCCTCCCTTTGTTGGAAGGATAACATCCACTTATATAGCCTCCTACATGACCTGAAACTGTGGTTTTCCTAGGTTCTAAATTTCTAGGAAACATCTACCAGTAGAGAAGACTCCTATGCCATCTGTTTTCCCCCAGTTTATGAAGAATGTCAAGGACAGTGACGAACGGGGGAAGAACTAATGCATTTACCACCTCTTATATGGTGACTCTGCTCAAAAGTGGAACAACAGGAGACGGTACCTCTCAGCTTCAAAAGAGGAAAGCCGATATAAAACAGTTCTTAAATAAACTTGTTTTATTTTGTAATTATACTTGATTCTATAAAGCAGAAGGAATAGCAAACAAGGTATCATTTCATCTACAAATCATTGTAGGTTTTTATACAAAATTCTGTACTGCTGTTTTGACGTCTTTTCTTCAGAAATTGAAACAGTAAACTTTTGAATTTTCTGTAATTTCTCATTCTGCCACCATGAACCCAGAAGGGATAGCACTGATCAGTATTTGAATTTAAAACTTCATTGGCTAGAAAGTCATGGGGCCAATTTCTGCATTATGTACAAGTGAGGAAAAAATTACCAATTAGTTGCACTTCTGCTGTAGAATGAATGAGATTTGTGAGTTCCATTTCATGCATTACAGCAGAAGTGGCAAGAAAAAGAGACACAGAACAAAGGTCAATTCCTGTTCTTTTCTTACATTTGTACACAGCCTTCCTTCCTTCCTTCCTTCCTTCCTTCCTTCCTTCCTTCCTTCCTTCCTTCCTTCCTTCCTTCCTTCCTTCCTTCCTTCCTTATAGTTTGGCTTTCTTTCTAAAATGCACTTGAGATCTAGCCCTCATATATAATTGAACTTTTGTACATCCATGTCTGCATAGCTTTGTGGAAGCAAATTTGCATAGTCCAAGTTCTAAATTATCTAACCTTGTTTTGCTCTTCAAGTCATATGGAGGCTGACAGTCATTGCCTGATGCCTCCAAGGAGATCATGTGAAGAACTTGCTGCCAGAGATGTCATTCTGTATATAGTTTTGGGCCGTTGTAATACATTCTGGTAATTTTTAGAGGTTTCCTTGTTTTTACTTTTCATGTGCTGCAAGATTATAAATCGGATGTCCTGGACAAAGTCCAAGCTGGATAATTACATTGTTGACCTAAAAAGTCGTATTTAGATTAAACTGGATTTGAGTTTCTTTTCTTTCAATTCTAAATTGTTTGCTTCTCCAAGAGCTTTTAACAGCTATAGTATTCCAGAGTTGGGGTCACTTCTGTGGTTTGTGAAATGTATGAATGTTTTAAACTCTATATGACAAAGAGGTTATAGATAAGACCTTTTGTGTCAGCCCCAATGGGATATTTTTCAGTTCTTCTCTCTATCTGCTCATTGTGATGTTCCTTTAGTCATAATTTAAGACTATTTAGCATGGAGCATCTTGTGTTCAGCTTCAGAGGAAAGGGAAACATTGTATGAAAGGTTTTTGTGGCATGCTACTCACCCAGGTGTCACTGGGTCCATGACGTGACCAACACTGGCCTGCTTCTATACTTCTTTTTTCCTTGCAGAGCCCGGAAAATTCCCATAATTATCCGCAGGTACCTGCCAGATGGAAGCTACGAGGACTGGGGTGTAGATGAACTCATTATCACAGACTGATCTGTTTCTCTTCTGTGTTCCAACTTCACCTTTATTTTTTTGATTTCTATTTTTGTGTAAATAAATACTACAATTCCACTGTAAGCTGGTTCTTGGATATCTTGCTTAATTCTAAGGAAAGGCCGTTGTCTTCCCCTTCCTGTTGTAGTATTGTGGCTGCTGTTGCAACGCAGCCCGAAAAACTCTCTCTTGAATATTCTGGCGTTTAGTCTGTGGCTTTACTGAGTAACATGGAGCGCCTGCTGCCTTTGAAACATTACATCTGTGAACTAGGGCAGGGAGAAAAGAGCAGCTTCCTCTATATTTGTCTGTGACCATCATGTTATACCTAAGTGATTTTAAAGTGATCCTGCAGCTGCCAGGCTTCCAGATGCCCTCTAAAGCAGTTGAGAGACCCCTTCCTCCCCCCTCTGCCTTACACCCTTTTCCAGGGGCCTGTAGCGGAGGAGACATTTCTGTTGCCTGCCAGCAGACAGACATGCCATTGTGCCCAAGAGCATGTTGCCTTGGAAACCCCCCAATTTCCCCTCTGATCAAGGCTGGCTCTATGGGCTTCTCAGGAGTATCACAGAGCAACTCTCATCAAATCTTCCATTGTTTGCTGCTCCTGCCCTGGCTTCTTATCAGTCAACAGGATCCCCTTACAGTGCTGTTGTGCAGCAGGAAATGTAGTTGCTTGATGAGTCGCTACCTCGTGAGGCTCTGCCTGACATGTATGGGTATTGTCTGTGTTTTATGGCAGGTATCAGTGCACCTCTTTCCCACCACCTCAGCGGTATCCCAATCATAGCCTTGCTCAAAGTAGGTTTGGCCTCATCATTCCAAAGTACTACAGCACTCCTTAAGCAGTAGGAATGGTAGTTCTTGAAACTTAATCATAGGATATCACAACATATCAAGGCAACAGTCTGATTGGGGCACCTCAGGCGTAGCAGATGAAATCAAGGAGAGCGTTTCCTGTTGACAAAACAAATGGACCAACAATATATAAAAAGTAACCGCTGTTTCTTTGGTGGACATTTGGTTTGTTGCAGAGAAAACAGTCTTGTGGCACCTTAAGACCTATCAAAATTATTAGGATCCCTTTTCTGTTGGGATGTTAATCTGATGTGAACAGCATTAGATACCATATTTTAACTGAAAATCATACCTGCCTTTTAAAATCATTTATATATTTGTATGGCACATGAGCACCAAAATCAAGATAACAAATTTTAAAATACAGAGCTTCCACTGAAAATAACATCTTTAAAGCTGCAGCAGAATAAACAAATTTATTGGTGGAAATTTCTAAAAGTTTTGGAAATAAGTACACTGTAAGTTGCCAACCAAAAGCTGTGCAAATTGAGACCCAACTGGAGTTCTTTGGCCAAAAACAAAACAACCCCCCCCCCCCCAAGATAGAATTTCAAAAATGGAGGAAAAAAAAATTGCTTTAGCTCTTAATGGCTGGGAGAAGTGTAAAATGACAGAGTATGGAGAGTCACGCCAGAGTACGGAGAGTTAATGTACCATTCTCTGTGTGTATTGAGATACCCAAAGCAAGCATTTCTCAAGGTATTCCAGATCCAGATTGATAACTGCTTAAAGGGTCAATGGCAGCACTTTAAACTGAGTCTGCAAACAAATGGAAAACCAGTGCAGACAATTTAGCATCTGAGTAATATGTCCTCTCCTAGACAAAACCAAGTAGGTAAACAGCAACATTCCAGTCTACCTGGAGCTTCCATTCTTCAAAGGCAACATTGCAGTAGTCTAAACTACGTCATCCCAGAGGATAAGTTATAAATGGCATGCTGGCTGAAGCTGATAGGAGATACTTCTGGATGCAGCCACCATGGGAGAGTAAAATTGCAAAGCAAAGTTAAGGAGTACTCCACAGACTACCACTGACCTCTCAGGAAAAAGCAACCCTATGAAGAATAGCTAATTCAGCCCTTGATTTGCCAGCCATCAAAATCAATATATTGGTATTCACCTTCACCTTACTGGTTTTCCTCTTTTCTGGTCCGGATTCTAACTCATAACGGCATTGGGAGTCTGTACAGGGAACAGTTACTTGCAAGTTTGTCATATATGATGGCAGAATTGAGACGATTCACCACAGCTGGTAATACTACTCTCCAACTTTGAACAGTCTCTCCTAGCAATTATATATATGTTCTGAAACTCATAGGAAGTGCAGTGGAAGCCAATAGGATGCTTCTTATAGAGAACAATTTTCACAGTTCTACAGTTACACAACAGATCGTTTAAATGCAAGCTTGCTATGAAAAGATGTTTGTAACATAGCTTCTCACCATTCTATTCACCTAGCACTTGAAGAATTTTATCTATATTGTTGAAAACCACTAAGAAGGAAAGTTGTTTAGCTCAAAATTATGTCTGAGTACTAATGCTATTCTGAATTTTAATCCTACTTGGCTTGGGTGTCCAGAAATTCATTTTCATCCAAGAACCCCTTCAGCTGCTGCACCACTACTGTCTCAAGCTATCTTTCTCCTAAAAGACAACCGTACAAATAAATGGATTAGTTGCCTTCATCTGGTAACATCTTTTTTTTGGTATCAGGCAGATAATGGCGTCCTTCAGAGCTACACCCACCTACCCTTGATCCAGTGTAAAATTGATTATACATGTTAACAGCATCAGTGGTTCCTAACAAGTTTTGCATTAGCCAGTAAGGTCCTAGAAGATCTGGCCAACTGCCTTGGAAACTGCTCCCCTAATGTTTGATTAGAAGTTGCAATAGATCTCTTAGGAGGCTCTGAAAAAAATAGCGGGACTGTGCAGGCAATTTTTATCAGCAAGATATTTAATGTGTTCCTTACCTTCTCTCACTGAAGATTTCATTTCATCCAACAGTTGAGGAGGACAGAATATTCCTATACCACCTAGACTTGTTCTGTTATACAGTTGGGGGGCGGGGGAGTACAAGGGCAATGAAGTAAGATTGCATGACATTCAGATGGGCTATAGTTAAATTCAGTAGAATTCTTCCACCACTTAGATTTGAGCTGCCTATTCCTTGCAATTTCACTGGGACTCTACTGAAACCAAGAAGAAACTTACTGAAAACAATGAAGAGTGAATATGCCAAAAGCCTAGGTTAGGTTTTAATTTCAATACTCCAATGAGCTGCAGACAAAAACAGCTGGCAGAAAAAAACATTTGGAAACCAATTTCATTCATTAACCTGCAGAAAAAGTTTAAATATACTACTCTGTGAAGTGGTCTTATACCTTGACCAGGTAGGGGTCTGTCTCAGCAGCAAAATAAAAGTGTTACCACCAAACCCAAAAAACCAGAGTGTATGCTTTCCATGCAAATGTTCAAAGTTCAGTCACTAGCATTTCCAGGAAGAGCTGGGAAAGATTCCTGTCTGTAATTTAGGATAGGTGCTGCCCATCAGTGGCACTACTAACTTACATGGACCAGTTGCCCAACCTAGCCAAAGACTAGGCTCATTTGCTCCTAATCCGTAATGCCAATATAGAAGTATTCATCCAATTTCATAATTTTGGGGGGTAAAGGGGTGGCAATTACCCTTGAAGATGTTGGGGGATGATAGGAGTTTCAGCCCCACAGAGATGCAGTGGAAAAACCAGAAGGCAGTGAGCCAACAGCAGCAGCCTTGTTCCCCAGTAAGGATACTCACACACGGAGGAGTTTCTTCCAAACAGGAGGCACTTTATCTTGTAGCAACGTTCCGATATGTACACAACATGGAACAGACGGACAAAGGCTTGCACCAGACACCGGTTTGGTCAACAGACAAATACATACTGGGGATTGCTTTCTTATATACATATTTACAACCAATCAGGTAGAGGTTTGCACACCTCCCTCTACCATCTGCACACGACCCCAGTTTCTTATGCAACCTTGCAATTACCCACAGCTGGGGCATGATGCAACATCTTTGCAGTGGGCTGATCATTTTCTCAGGGTTCCCTGCCTGGAATCCCTGACAATCCCCTCCAAAATGGTCAGGCCACTGTGTAGGACATTTTCATAATCCATACATGTCATGCAATGCATATTACATGATACATACATTCAAGGGTACAACTCATCTTCCACCTTACACCTTGGTGGCAAGGCCCAGTTTACTTGCCATCTTCTCATGGCCTACTACTGGAAGTACCTTTGTGAGCAGATCCACAGATGGACAATACTGCAAGCACAAAATCCCATCCTGGATCATTTGCCTCACATTCTGATACTATACCCCAATGTAGTCCTACACTGTAGGTCTTCTGTTTCAGTCACACAGGACAACAAAATACCCTCCTCCTGACCTTTTAGGGATGAGCATAACTTTGTTTCCTGACTTAGCAAATTGGGTACTTCCTGACCCACTTTTATTGGAACCACTTCTGGAACTGGTGCTGGCCTCAGTGCGTGGCTCTTGCTTGACCCAAAACGCAGGTTCAGCACTAGATGGCGGCGTTGAGCTCTTTGGTGTGACGTCGAGTGAGACTTCTGGCTTCTCCTCCTCAGTACTTTCCTCAGTACTTTCTTCTTCATCATCAGCCATCACTGCCCCTCCATCTTCAGAGCTTTCAAGTGGATTCGGGACACTGTCCTTTTCCTCATCAGACATCACTGCCCCTCCATTTTCAGGAATTTCGGGAACATTTTTCACACTTTCACCCAGGTTACAGTGCAGTCTATCCCATCCTGAATGGATTTCAAAGTTTGCACTCCTGGAATACGCTATTTTGCCAGCATGGTGTAGAAATCTATATTTGTTACCTTCATATCCCACAAAGCGTAACCGTCTAGATTTCTCCTCTCCAGACTTTCTGAAACATGGGGGAACATACACACTAGCAAACTGACCCCAAGCACGTAGATGCTGCAGGTTTGGCGCTCTACCATACAATAGGTAATATGGAGTTTGCTTCACACTTGAGCTCCACATCCTGTTTATGTGGTCGTTTGCTGTCACTATTGCTTCTCCCCAAAGTCCTGCTGGCGCTTGGGCATCCTCCATCATACAGTCCTTCATTTGTTTTAACAGCCCAATTCTTCTTTCTGCAAGACCATCCTCCCCGGGAGATGTGGGGTTGGTGGTTTTATGCCTTATGCCTTCCTTACACATCCAGGCTTGTAGGCTATTGGACAGGAATTCTCCCCCTCTGTCTGATACAAGACTGGCCACTTTGTAAGGAAATTCCCTCTCAACAGCATTCACCCACTCTTGGAACTTTTCAGCTGCTTGGCTTTTCTCTTTCAGCAGATAGACATAGGAGTACCTGGTGTGTCTGTCTACAATTACCAGGACATACCTATTTTGCCCTTCAGTTGGCTTGAATGGCCCAGCCAAATCTGCATGTACAACCTCAAAAGGATGTTGGGTGACACACTTGCTTTTCTTGGCAATGGGATAAGCCTTTACCTTAACCTTTTTGCATACAGAGCAATCTAGAAACTTAGGGCAATTTCTGACTTGTAACCCAGGGTATTCCTTTGCCAACTCCTGCAAACTTTTGTAACTGACATGCCCCATCACTCTGTGGAGATAATGTACACACTTATCATGTAGAGGTTTGTTACACAATGGGTTAACGTTTGCCACTTTTCCTTTGGGCAACATATGGTGCAACCCCTGCTTTTTCACCCCTTTTGCACAAAACATACCATCCTCAGTTATTGTACATTTCTCCCCTTCAAACACCACTTTGTAACCCTCACTGGTCAGTTGGGAGATACTCAAAATACAATTCTGCAGGTTGGTAACACACAACACATTATTGAATGATTTACCAAAGCATGGCACATATGCAGTACCCATCTTCTGCACCTTGCTTGGTGCCCCATCTGCAAGGGAAATTGCTGTTATATTTGCATTTGTTACATCATTCAACAGCTTTAAATTGTTCACCATGTGGTGAGTTGCATCACTGTCCAGCAACCACACACCACTCTCAGACTGTTCTTTTGCCACAGACACATGGCCTTCAGCCTGTGACGACACACCCCTCCGCTTCTGGGCTGTCTTCTTCCCTCTGCTCGGCGCTGGCATTCTGCAGTCCTTCTGGAGATGGCCGACTCTCCTGCATCTGTAGCAGCGTCTGGCATAGCTGCACACTCCTTCTTCTTCCCGGTCAGATGCCTCCTCCTCCTGGTGGCTGGCTTTTCTCCCCTCCGACTGCAGTCTGGAATCGAACTGCTTACGTTGGACTTCCTCCAGGATCCTCCCGGCTACCAGGTCTACAGTCAGCTCTTCCTCACGCACACCCTGCAGGCTGTACATCAAAAAGTCCCACTCCTTAGTGAGGGTTCCCAGAAGAATAAAACTTCTCTGTGTTTCTGGAATTTTTACCCCCCTTTCGGCTGTCTCTTTGAAAAGCTGTTTCATCAGCATGAGGTGCTCTCTCACACAGCTTCCGGGACATAACTTTGTGTTATACAGTCTTTTCGTCCATAACATTTTGGACAAACACAAGGAAGGTTGATGCACACGCTTCAAAACCTGCCAGAGTTGATATGCTGTGTTTGCAGCAGCAGCATGAATCAACTGGGAAGGACTTAAAGTAAGCAAAATAACTGCTTTGGCTTTTTCGTCAGCACCCCTGAATGCTGCTATTTGGGCAGCAGTTGCTCCTTCTGGGGGCTGTCCCTCATTTTCCATAACGTTCCACAGGTTCTCCTTCATCAAAGCGGCTCTCATATAAATTTGCCAGCTTTGATAATTAGTGTCGGTCAATTTATCAAAACGCAGATAACCTCCCTCAGCCATGCTGCCGCCTTTGTAAGGAAAAATTCAACAAACAAAGCAGCTGGCCGCAGTGACCTTGATGAGCTCTGGACTGAAGATTAACTGTCTCTCTGCCAAAACACAGACTCCCAAGGCACCGGAGAGCCAGGCAAACAGTCAAAAACAGTCCCAGTATCCAGGGGAAAACAACTACAGGTGCGCTGTGGATGCTGTGCACTGTGGGTCTGGGCCCATAACCACTGTTGGGGGATGATAGGAGTTTCAGCCCCACAGAGATGCAGGGGAAGAACCAGAAGGCAGTGAGCCAACAGCAGCAGCCTTGTTCCCCAGTAAGGATACTCACACACGGAGGAGTTTCTTCCAAACAGGAGGCACTTTATCTTGTAGCAACGTTCCGATATGTACACAACATGGAACAGACGGGCAAAGGCTTGCGCCAGACACCGGTTTGGTCAACAGACAAATACATACTGGGGATTGCTTTCTTATATACATATTTACAACCAATCAGGTAGAGGTTTGCACACCTCCCTCTACCATCTGCACACGACCCCAGTTTCTTATGCAACCTTGCAATTACCCACAGCTGGGGCATGATGCAACATCTTTGCAGTGGGCTGATCATTTTCCCAGGGTTCCCTGCCTGGAGTCCCTGACAGAAGACTGCATTAATCTTTGTGGATAGGGCAACTTTTGAAAATTTCCTTGCCTTGAAATCTGTAATAGCTAAGAATCATCTTTGCTTCTTCATCAAAAAACACACTTCTTCTCTCAACACACTCAACTATGGCCTTGCCATTGCTTCAGGCAGTGTCATAGGTTATCATCTGCACAACCTTGCCACATCCCTGGAACAGAACCTTCCTGCAATCAACATGTCCAAGAGTATTATGTCTCAGCAATATAGTTATGCTGCTCAGAGCAGCCAACTTCCTGCTCAGATCAGTGGCAGTGCCTTGTTGTTTTAAACAAATGGAAGCAGTGGGGAGGGGAGCCCTCAGCAACTTCATATTTAAAGTCAGGTCAGAAAATTGGCTATACAGTGCAAATTGTCAAATCTCCCACACTCACATTTGTGGAATACTAATAGTCCAGTAGAACACCTTAATTTATTGAGGATCCTGTTGAATGTGTTGGTTGTAATACGTGAGGCTGTTGGCCAAGTGCAATAAGCTCAAATTTGTCAAGATGGCCATGAAATGATCAGCTTTATTCGACAAGGTTGATTCAAGATAGATGTTGATATCCCACTCAACAAAGAGCCTTCATTCTTTGTTGCTTGTTACTTTGGGCATCCCAATAATACAGAATTGTTTTGTTTTTTAAAAACTGTTTTCTTGTGGATGCCCTGTTAGGGTCCATATGCCAGCAGTGTGCGGTGCTGAAGCCATTAGTGAGCAAGTCACAGTCAAAAGTCACTAGACTTTCTTTCTTTCTTTCTTTCTTTCTTTCTTTCTTTCTTTCTTTCTTTCTTTCTTTCCTTCCTTCCTTCCTTCCTTCCTTCCTTCCTTCCTTCCTTCCTTCCTTCCTTCCTTCCTTCCTTCCTTCCTTCCTTCTTTCCTTCTTAAAATCATAGAATCATAGAATCATAGAGTTGGAAGAGGCCCCAGGGACCATCGTCTCCAACCCCCTTCTATGCAGGAACACACATCAAAGCATTCCCAGCAGATGGCCATCCAGCCTCTGCTTAAAAACCTCCAAAGAAGGAGATGCCACCACACTCCAAGGCAGCGTATTCCACTGCCGGACAGCTCTGAACATCAGGAAGTTCTTCCTGAGGTTCAAGTGGACTCTCCTTTCCTGTAGCTTGAATCCATTGCTCCTTGTCCTATTCTCTGGAGCAGCAGAAAACGAGCCAACTCCCTCCTGTTGTTGTTGTTGTCGCACACCATCAAGTCTTTTCTGACTTCTGGTAACCCTGTCATGGGATTTTCTGAGGCTCAGGGTGTGTGACATGCCCAAGCTCACCCAGTGGGTTTCCATGGCTGAGCAGCGAACTGAACCCTGGTCACCAGAGACATCGTTTCAAATCACTACACTATGCTGGCTCTCTCTGGGATGTTTGCATCCTATCAGAGTATATTATGAAGTTTTTTACTCTGTTTCCCTTGTTGTCTCTTTCTTTCCACCCCAGCAAGCAGCCAAAGGAGGGACAAATCATTCTCCTTGGAGATATGAATTATTAGTTTTTGAATTACTTTTGAAGTTAAGATGAAGGCCCCATGTAGTTCTAGGAGCACAGATTGCCCACTGCTGCAGCAATATTTTTTTCCTGGGAGCAAAAGGAATGCAGACATGGGAAGTATATGTATCCCAAGGAGTGGTTTCAGGGGCAATTTTGTGAAATAGCACTTAAGGGGTATGATAACCAGCTGTCAGCAAGAGCAGGCACTAAAACCAAAGGAATGTGTTGTGGGCTCACAGCAACCTCGGCAATAAAAGGTTAATCTGTGGAGTTGCAGTTTACAAGCCTCCTTGCCCTCCCCACTCCCCCTGGCGTTTAATCACGTTGGCGTGATGAAATTTCAGTAATGAAATGTGCCTTTGTGTGACCATTTTGGCATCCGCAGTGGAGCACGGGAGTCGTTTTCTTGGTCCACTAAAAAAAAAATAGCTTCTTTGTTTTAATAGTTCCCCTTCCCCCAAGCCTTGCATCTATATCAGATACAATTAAAGGGATAGTAAGGAACTCTAGACCAGCTCCCACCAGACTGCAAAGGGAATGTGCATCTTCTTTGTGTCCAGTGTGGAAGCTGGTGGGTGCCGGATCCTGCTTTTGCTGTGAAGAGGGAAACATAGTTGTTGGCACTAAATGTGGCCAGCCAGTGACTAAGACAGCACATCACTACCTCTACCACTTCCTTAGCCAGATGTCTTTTTGGGGAAGTGTGGGGAGCACTTGAATTCAGCTGACAGGATCTCTCTAGTTAGCTTTGATTTTGTACCTTAGGCATGATTCCTTATAACCTTCAACAAACTCTGTTTGGCTATTGGTTGTGTTCTTTCCTAAGCCAAATCTCAGCTACACTTCCTTAGACCTACTGTAAAAGCAAGAAGCAGGATGTTACCCTACTCTTGGCCATCTCTCCCAATTTTTACAGCAGATTTTCTCACTGACATTTTGTTTTCTCTATATTGCATTATTGGACGGCACATCGTCCAGAAAAGTAGCTTTGTTGATCTGTTGCAGCTAAAATAGAGTCTTGATGACCTTAAAGATTAAGTGGGCTCTACCAATCTGTCTGGTCTTGAGATCTTCTTGAAGAAGAAGTAGTTGCCAAGAAGAAGTTTCTTGGACAGCTACAAGGGAGAGATCTGTCTCTGGGATGGCGCCCTGCTTTTGGAACACTCTCAACACTGAAGTTCGACTGCCACTGATATTAACTGTTATTTCAGTGCTGAGTTAAGCCTACATTATTTTAAAGCTTCAAAGCTTGTGTATGCATAGCTTGTTCTGTTCTTTTAATATTTTTAGTTCTGTTACAATGCTGTTTTAACAATCCATCATATTATATTTCGGGGAAGTTTCTGTCTTCTTGTGCTTCTTGTATGTTGCCCTGGTATCAGTTCCAGATGAAGGACAGTTTACAAAACAAAGCAAAAACCACTGAAAATTGAGCTGAAAGGTAATCGGGAGTGATGCAACGTCACTTCTCAAAATGATAGCTGTCACAGTGCGCTGCAGCCCTCTGGAAAAGGATGTTCAGTATGCCATAACATGCCCGTCCCTGCTTCAAATAAAAGGTCATCATCAACATGTAGCTCACAATATTAGGCTACAATTATATAACTACATACCTGGGAGTAAAACCCATAGGATTGTGCTGTTGAGAATATAAGAAAAATCATGATGCATCAGACTAAAGGCCTGTCTAGTGCAGCACTTTGTTTACATAGTGATCCACCACTTGTGCAGCAGCTAGTATAACAGTCATAATGCCTGTCTTAGAGGGAATAAATATATAGCATTACCAGTAGGCTCCTCCTTCCTGAAATTGTCTAGTCCAACTTGTTGGCCATCATTACATTCTGTGTTGGTGATTTCCACAGTTTAACTATGCTCTACCTGAAGAAGTATTTTCTTTAATCAGTCTTGAGTCTCCCACCATTTAGCTTCAGTGGATGACCATGAGTTCTAGCAAGATTAATGGTAAAAGTTCAAGCAAGTGTCTGCTTTCCACCCTCCATGAGTTAAACAAGATCCTTGGTTTTATCTCATTTGCCAGTTGAAGGAGTAGATTTTACTGTTAAGCTTTTACTTTCTAGTGAAAGAGCCTAGAGCAATTTTTCCAATAATAATGCAAATCTTTCAATATCCCATTGAATTATTCCACTGCTGCCTTTTTGCTTCCTTTCAATTTATCCTCAGCTACAGTTTGTACATATGAGAACATCTAACTGAAACAGGTCACCCACCATCCCAGTCATTACAGCTTTTGGCATTATGATGGGGACATGGCCCAAATCGCTTCATTTGTTTGGGCATTGAAAGCATTTGAACTGAAATGACCTTCAGTCCATAAGACCAGAGCCAGAGATTCCCATTAAAGTCAGTAGGGATAATGTCAGGGCAAATGCATAACCCGCTCACCCACTGCATTCTTTGCATATGCCCACGCAGAGACTGAGCAAATACTGCGCTCTGCTATGCAAAACATGGCATTTTTCTAGCATTTGGATGACCCCTGATTATGATTCCCCCTTTCTTACCTTGCTACCCTTTGACCTGCAAGAAGAAATTTCAAAGTGAAGAAAGGACATGTCATCTGTTCATCATCTTGAAAGGCTTGCTGTAGAACCATTTGTCTTGAGAAAAGCTAAGCCAGTCAATGAAAATGATGTTTCAAATTTGTCCTGGATGTTATTAAGTATAGTAACTCAGACAGCAAAGGTGACATCAGTTGTTTTCAAGGACAGCATGGAGGCTTGAAATGAAAGCATCATGGTTTGGACAAGAAATGTATGAAGCAACAAACAACCTCAAACATGATATGTGCTCGCTGCTACAAGTGATCTTTCCAGGGTGAGTTCGTGATGTGGGAGCATAATTGATCATTTGTTTAAGATTCAGCCATGGTGAATGAAAGAGGCAGAGTCACTTTCAGAATTTCTTTGATCAACAAATAGCCTGTAAATTAAAATAAATTCTGAACAATTTGAGAAAAGGGACTTGAAGGAAGTTATTTTCTTTCTCAAGATACCACCACTTTTGAGATTACTCAACAGAATTGATTGGCACTAGCTTTGCAAAAAGAAGGCCAACAATGCTGTGCATTATTAGCTTATGATGGGGCAAGGAATATGTGGGTATTCAGTTGTGGTTGAGCCCCAACTTCTACCATTCTGTGCTATAATTATGCTGGCTAGGGCTGATGGGAGTTGCAATTCCACAGCAACCGGAACACCACACATTCCCTATCTCTGAGTTATAGAATTCATTTCTACAAAAGGTGATGGCTACTATGCTATGCTTCAATCAAAAGATTAGTTATAATCCTGCAGGATCGATCTGTCCTTTGCTACAGTGACACATGCTTTGATTGCATCCCATTTGTAACACACTCCACTTGTGACTGCCTTTGAAAACTGTTCAAAAACTTCAGCAAGTCCAAATTGCTATGGCCAGGATGCTGACCGTTGCTGGCTACCAGTTAATTTCTGGACACAGTTCAAAGTACTGATTGTGACCTATGAAGTCCCATGTTAGCTTAGGTCCACACTATCTTTATCTCCATATATGACCCTGTCTGATGTTTGGAATAGTTGGGCTTTTGCTTGGTCTCTCCACCTTCACAGGTACATTTGATGAAGATTTAAGAGAGCTTTCTCAGTGGCTGGTTCCAGGTTGTGGGACTGCCACAGAAGACTGGGCTGACCCTCTCCCTGCTCTCCTTCCTTTTTGTTTGAACAAGCACTTGGTTAAGTGCCTATGCAGAAAGGTCTTTAATGGGAGCAGGGTGCTTTTGCATTTGTATTGATGGTTCTAAATAGTATTTTTAATTGTTTTTAAAACATTTATCAGATGATTTTAATTCATGTCTCTTGCTTTAATTCATATTGTGAGCCAGCTTGAGTCCCATTCTGAAGAAAAGTAGAGCAAAAATTAAATTAATTTTTTAAAAATCTCTAAGATGATATCTCCACATTCAGAGACCATTGTAGAATATTAGATACACTGGGAAATTGATAGGAGATAACCAGGATCTTGTGATCTTTCCAGTAGCTTCTATCTGGAAAGATACAATTAAAAGATTGTATCCCAGGGTATGTAGAGAGAAACTTGGTCTTTTCCCTGAGGTAGTTGTTATGTTCTATTGGTATCTTTTCATCAATGTAGAGCAGGTATATGTGAACAAAAAGGTTTGCATACAGTGTAGAAATAGGTCTTTGTGCATCTCAGCCCTTTTGTTTGTGTGCGTGTGTGGGGGGTGAAGGTAAGCAAGAAGGGGGAACAAAGAAACAGAAATTGACACACAGAACTGAAACCTTTTAAAGTTTATTATTTTGTACATTTGATGCAAAGTTAATGGTGCTAGGACAACACAAGGCTGTAGTGCTGGGGACAGGGGAGGATGTGCTACTTGCATAAATAAGGGCGCAGAGCAGTTAATAGATTACATGCATACAAGGAATACAGGCATACTACATGTCCTTTTCAAAGGCTATGGAAAAGAGACAACCATCCATAGCTGAAAATGGAGGCAAGCATATATAAAGTTTATAACTTTGGACAGGTTAGCCTTAACCATCTCATTCCAAAGGGGTTGGGAAGAAGAGCATGTACTGCAATGTATACTGTGGCTAGTGCTGCCCATCCTTATGTGCCATCTGTTCTCCTTCTGGTAGATTCATACCATCATGTTCCTAGTGACCACAGTCTTCCAAATGAGGTATTCGGACACTGACTCTGGACAATGTTTGTGGGATGGGCATGCAAAGCTTCACACAGGGCTATGGAAAAGATGAAGGCATACTTTGCTTTAGCTAGATTGGTTGCCTCCATATGAAAACTCAAAAGTGAACACAAATTTCTTCCAATTTTGCACAACCTGGTTTTCTTTTTTTAACGCCCATTCAACACAACATAAAGACCAACAGTGTCTTCTATGGTGACAAATTTAGAAGTGATGATAAAAGTTGTGAACAAAGGAGCATGGCTGGTTCTACTGCTGGGCAGGAAGATGCATTCTCTCACGCACAGCAGATTTTGAAGAACATTTAAAGGCAGCTGATGACTAATGTTGTTAATTGGATTTTTTCCCCCTATTACTTGGAGTATTTTTAAAAATTTCTGACTTAAGATGCCAATATATCATGAACCGTCTCTCTTGAGAGACATCAGAGAATAGATTAGCTCAACTAATATTATGGTCACATGGAAGTTCTCGTGACATATTTTGCTATGTATTTAAGCAAGAAGGAAAGGATGGAGGACATGGCCCTCTGGATGTCAGACCGTACCTCCCATCAGGCCTAGCCTGCGTATTGAATAATGAGGGATGATGGGAGATGCAGATCTGCAACATAGGGAAATCTACATGTTCCCCATCACTGAAACAGGAGGACTACATTGACTGTTCCTGGTTTCTAAGCTCTTTCTGCCTTCCTTCACCCCTTCTTACATGCACACGTGCACATACTCACATACATAAACGCACTCATAAGCATGCCAGAAGGAAACACATTGGCTTTGGCAGGGTATTTTCTGGAGCATTAGAAAGGTAGCTGACGGAGTTTAGAAGGAAACCACAGAGTGTGGAAACAAACTAGGAATACAAAATGTTCATAACAACAAAGTAGGAATCAGACCCCTTTGCCCTTTATGGCCCAAGGGACCAAAATGTACACACACATCTACATGCTGTGATGCAAAGGCGGCCAGAGCATATAATGCAGTTCCTGAGTCCAATGCACTGTGTAGTTAAGTCTTAAGAGAGCCAGGCAGCAGAGAGGTGATGGGATGGACAAAGGGAAGTAGAATGCAGATGCCAAATATCTATAGGAAAAGCAAGCATAGGTTGGTCTTCCAATGGGGAACAAAATTTCAAGCATGTGCGACTCTGAAGCAGGAATGTCCTAGAGCACTGTCCGCATCAGCTGCACCATCCTACTTCTCCTTCTAGAACGTATCCATCAGAGAGTCCAACTAGCCAGGCTTCACCCACAGCAAGTGGCAACCTAATGGCCATTGGTTTCTTTCTCAACCGTCAGACTGATGGTCTGGACAGCTTGAGGGAGGGGATGAGAAGGAAGAGGATTATCTTTCAATTGTATTGTTGTTATTTTAAAACCCTCAATCTGCCCAGTAAAAGCCCACCATGACTAGTTGCTCCATGCCTAGAATCATCCTCATCTAGAAGGCCTACAGGATCTTGGAAGCCAATCAGGGACGGGGAGTATGGGGTGTGGGTGGGAACCTTCCTCCAGCCAGGTGAGCCATCGATAACTGCGGTCATGATAGACACGCCCGGATTTTCTTTGGGTTCTGGCGACTGGATTACACCAAATGACCTCGGAACTTGGAGGCTCGTCTTCTGGGGCTGATTCTTCGGAGCCTTTCCGCTGCTGCTTTGGTCACTGTTCCCCATTCCCTAGGGTCTCGAAAGGGTTGTATACACAGGCTGTTCCCAGTGTGTGGGGCTATGAGACTGTGGCACTGTGGGTGCCGGGTCAGAGATGGCAGTGTATAAGGGACGTTGGGAAGGCCCCATATATGAAAAGGCCGAATAGAGGCCTGAAGCCTGACTGGAGTGGCTGTAGTAGGGTCCTGAGGGTTGGTGGTCAGGGTAGTCAAACTGGGGCCTGGATATAGAGGGAAAGGCTGAGCCATAGTGGGGCAGACTAAGGGATGTATATGCTATCTGGGAAGTAGAGGGCTGGTCAGTGTAATGGCCCCCTGGAGCTGAGCCCTCTGTTTTGACTTGAGCCTTGGAGTCTACCACTGATGATGTGGCAGCAGACAAGGAAACCCCATGCTGTTTGGAGATCCAAGCAGAGTGTCCGCTGGCTGCAGCCAGGGCACTCCCAAGGCCATAACCAGCAGCTGCCGCATAGCCCCCAACATGGCCCGGATGAGCAGCATGTCCGTTTGGTGGCAGGTACTGGTCAAACTCGTTAACATCAAAGGGCTCCATGTTTGACATCACTTCATGGCTGATTTCCCCGATATCCACATTGCCGAAGTCGATGTGAGGCTTTCCTCCTTCCCCAAGGGAACGACCCTCCCGCTTGGAGTCAGTCTTACCCGACTGAAGTTCTGTTTTTGGAGTGGTTGGTGGTGTGGGGGGTCCATGGCTCTGACCTGTAAGATGAACGCGACATGAAAGGAAGCAGACAAGAGGCGAATGATCATTCTAGCTATGCCTAACTGAGGACTTCCTAACAATAGAATCTCTCGGCTGGACTATTTCAAGCGTACCACACAGAACTGATCTCCTAGAACTGGGCTGGACAACTGTGATCCTCTGTATGGTTTTGGCCTACAGCTCTCTTCAGCCCTAGTCAGAATAATTAACGGTAAAGGCTTATTTGAACTGTCTTCCAGAAGACCACAGATCTTCATTTCTGCTCTAAAGGATGTAAAGTGTACAAGCCAGTACTTTCTTCTACCCTCACTGCACCGATCTCCTTTTGCTAGTGTGGAGGCTAAACGAGAGCTGACAGTTTTTAAAAGTCCAAAATGGCAGCTGGGTGGAATTAATTCCTTGGCCCTTAACAGTGGTGGACTCTTGAGTTCATTATACTGATAAGCTCATCCATATCAAAGCAAAATACAGGCCTGTAGCTTTTGTGTTTCTATATTATCATGTTTAAGTAGCGGCTAATTAGCCATAACTAAAGTGTGGACCACACCTGTGGAGCTAGGGAAATGTGGCTTAGCTGCTTTTATGGGACTAACCTGAAGAGTGTTCAGGGTGTCCGTCAGACAGGGGCGATCCTTCCCCAGCATGCCTATGGTCCAAATGGGCATTCTTGTAGTGAGCCTGGATTGCAGCAGCTCCACCAGCTTCCCCGTCAACTTGGCCATCATTTTCACCCTGAGCAGCCTTGCCATTTTTCCGTCGACGCGGCTGATACTTGTAATCAGGATGGTCCTTCTTGTGCTGCATCCGCAGCCGCTCGGCTTCTTCAATAAAGGGTCGCTTGTCACTTTCATTCAACAATCTTAAATAGACCAGAGAGAGAGAGTTTGGAGCAGAGGAAGAAGGTGAGTGACAAGTTCGTTTTAAAAAAAAAAATGAAGCCACACCATATCCAGGACACATCCCTTGACAAACCCATCAGAGACAATCTCATATCACCACAGCATTGAAGAAAAGAAAGTGAAGATGTAGTCTTAAATCTGACTTAATTCTGCTGCTGGTCAGCCTCCTTTAAAACATTTAGCAGTGTGGTCTACCAATTGTGTAAGCAGCCACATTTTTTGAGTCCAAAAAGAGTTGTATTCTCACCTGATCAGCTATTAAACCCAGATATAATGAGCAGAACGCAGTTCAGCACTCTAGCAAAGTTATTTGCTGTAGGCACCATTTTGCTTAGGTTTCATCAGCATGGACAAACTGGTTACTGTGAACTTGCATTTTGTATTCCCCCCTCCCCCCAATGAGGTCTGTGAATTTTCAGTACATGTTGTCCACTGAAATTCCAAGAACAGAATAATATGACATATTCCATGAAGATGTGTTATATTCCATACCTAGTTCAGTAGCCGTTTAATTTGGAACATCCCTCTAATAATCCTAAATATTGCAGACATTTTTAAGGTTTTGTGCGTTCTAACCTCAGTTGCCACTCTGTTTAACAGGAGCTGCTTTATATGGTGCTGTTTTGGAGGAGTAAATAAAAACACAGCACAGCCTTGTAGAATTTTGCATGAAAGGCACTATAGAAATGTAAGGTCAGTCTGGTAGTATTAGGTATTTTCTCCAGTAAGGACAGGACTTTGCTGATCAACCCATTCATTAGACACTAGCTGGAATAAATCCTATATTTTTTCATTTCTGACTTCTGTGTTTTTATCCTTTTTCACGCTATGTCAGGCATTGCCAGCCAGCCAGTGTCCTTGAACTAATTTTCAGCTGGATCTTGGAAACTCCACTCAGTTTCTTATGAAGGTATAGTTAAAAATGTTGTTCTCACTTCCAGTCAAAAGTCACCAAAAATAGTAATAAACTAAGGGTTGATGGAAAGAGAAAATGAATTACTACAGGTTTTAAAATTCCATTCTTTTACCAAGAATACATGCTTTTTTCCTCTGATTTTATTCTCACAAGCACCCATGAAGTAATTTAGGCTGGACTCTCCTACTGTCCTCCCCCTCCAGTAATGCTCGGCTAGGTCTGACTGCTTTGTATTGCTGAGGACCTTTAAATCATTTCTGACTTAAGGCAATCCTAACGCAAACATATCACGGGGTTTTCATGGCAAGATTTGTTCAGAGGTGGTTTGCCATTGCTTTCCTCTAAGGCTGAGAGTGCGAGTTGCCCAATGTGCCCCAGTGGGTTTTCCTTAGCCAAGCAGGGATTGAAATTCTGGTCTCCCAGAGTTCTAGTTCAACACTACACCACACTGGCTCCACACTGACTACATTGCTTCTATAATAGAAATCTTTTATGCTAGATGTCACATTCCTTTGCAGTGTGTTTGTTCATTTTCGTGCAGCAGCAGAGTAAACTCTCAAATGGGCACAGGACATTTTGGCTGCTGAGGAAATGATTAAAATTGCCTTTCACTTACCCCTATTCCATATAAAGAAGCCAGTTGGACAGACAATTCCATTTTCCTTCAACACTACTGGCAAAAGGACAGTGGCCATTTCCGCACTAGCCTGTTATAGCGCGATGATTCCACTTTCAACATCCTCTGGAATCCTGGGGTTTGCAGTTTCAGTCATCGCGCTCTAACAGGCTAGTGCGGAAATGGCCAATGTCTTCTGCTACATAGGAGGGCAGCCGGTTTCATTTAAGAGACAGAAGACAGGCTGCATGACACACACTATTCCAACATCTTACCATTCCCCAACACTTTAATATCTGAAGCCTTAGGCAGTCACAACATTCTGCCTAATGGAAGGGCTGGCCCAACCCCCAGTGACGGCTTCAGTAGGTTTGCCACATTGTCTGTATTATGCTCATATTCCATGTTGCTCATCGAATGCGCAGAAAGCATCTTGTTTGGCCCAAAGTTTAACTCCTCCTCCCCAGGCTTTAGGTATGTTTAGTAGAAACTAACACTCACTTGTCTTTTTTTTTTCCAGTGAGGGAAAGCTTCTGGTTCATTGCATGGGAGCTGGGAAAAGGGGAGTGTGAGGAACCTATGGAGCAGGAACTTTTCAGTATACCAGTTTACTTTTTATTATTATAATTTTAGGTTGGACTCTGAGGCCTAATTTGCACCTACAAATAGCATATTAAACTACTGCGTTGTGGTCCCATTTCTCACTATAGTCGTGGAAGAAGTTCTGTTTGTGTGCACAGTGTGTGTGTGTGTGTGTGTTGGGGGAATGCTAAAGAAATTATTCTCCATGCAATTTTTGTGGCTGTTACTGTGTTAAAGCAATATGTGAGGGGAAAGAGGTGTGGTAAAAGTTGTTTAAGCCAGCAGACAACCCACTAATAGTTTATTATGTAAGAGACGCTTCTGAATTATTTACAGAAGGGCCAGCTCACTTGGTCATGTGTTAATCTTTAGTTTTGCTCCCACATATGCAGACCTTCTATCTGTGGTGAAAACAGGCCTATATACTAAGCAATAGGCTCTTAGGAAAAATACCTATACAATCTAAAGCTAGTAAATTTCATTTAGGCCATTTCTGCGCTATAAGAGTCTAGTGTGGAAATGGCCTTATAGCATAAAAGATGCCCCAAAGATGGAACATCATTAGAATGTGAGGCTTCTGTTGTTCTGTCTGTTTCTGAATAGCAGGGATCAGTTTTGGAATATGTAAAGAAGCAATTTAATAACTTTTGTCGATAGATTAATAGATGGATTGATAGAGTAGTCAGCTAAAGTAGCCTTTCCCAGGCTGGTTAACTCCAAATGTGTTGGACTGAAACTCCCACCATCCCCAGCCCGCATGGACAAGGTTTAGTTTGCTAGCCAGATGCACCCAACTTTAATCTGTGTAAAGATGCAGGTTAATAACATATTGGTTTATTTGTTCTGCAACAGCTAGCATGGTGTACTGCTCTGATGACGGATTATAACTCTGAAGACCAAGGTTCAAATCCTTGGTCAGCCATGGCACCAATTTTACCAATCCTCAAAAATTATGCAAGACTATTTTCAGTTTGGGACTTATTCTATATAAAAAATAACACATGGGTATATTGTACAGAAAATGGCATGCTATTTTCTGTGAGGAAAAATCTTTGTGCATTTTTTCATGCAGAATAAATTTGCAAGCTGGAAAGATTTTCATCTGCCCAGGAGTCTCTTTGTCAGAATGTTCCAGCTCTCAGGAAATGCATTTTTCATCCATTGTTGCATTTCTTAAAATTATTCTTTCCATACTTAGCATTTAGTGTGGTTCAAGAATGTAGCAATCCTTGTACTTAGATATATCTGTACACTCCCTCAAATATACTAATTTAGCACATTCAATTTGCACATTTATGATCTGCATAATGTTTGTAGCTTCCAATCTTCTAAGTTTTAGTGTTTAATTATAGAGTCAGGCCTCCACATTTCTAGGTTTAATTTTCGTGGATTTGATTATTTGCCAGTTTCTTCAATCCCTGTTCCTTTCCCACCTCCAGTGCTTCTTTTCTGCAGGAATCTTCCCTCTTGGTGGCTCTGATCAGGTCATATAGCCTTTTAAAAACCTACCACTGGTCTTCCTCCTCCTCCTCCATCAGCCACTGCCTGGCCAGCTAAGGATGGATCACAATCCAATTTCTCAGCACCACAAACCCTCTCCTGATGCCCCCCCACACACACACACCTAAGGAAGGAGATGTATGAAAGAGGAAGTATAGGGGCACAATGCTGGCCTCTCCTTCCCTCTCCTATCCCTGACCTGGACCCTGGTGTCCATTCTTACCACCATGCCTCAGCTCCCTTCCCACAGACACACATTTTGATATTTGCACTTTTTCCACGTTTGCACCCTTAACCGTAGCGAATGTGGAGGGCCAACTGTGGTTCCCAAGTCATGACTTGAAATTCTAAGTATGCACATTAAAAAAAAAAACCTAGCAGAGTTTCTGCATATCTATGCAAGTGATGGAGACTTTCACATTACTGAAATGAATCTTTTTTTTTAGCATTTAAGACTAGAAATGCGAAGAGAGAATAGGGTCTGCAGCTCAGAATGATGGATCATAAGCAATTGATAACAAAAGTAATGGCAGACTTAAGATTTAGATCCTCCTTTTCATAGAATCATAGAATCATAGAAATGTAGAGTTGGAAGAGACCACACGGGCCATCCAGTCCAACCCCCTGCCATGCAGGAACACCCTCAAAGCACTCCCGACAGATGGCCATCCAGCCTCTGCTTAAAAACCTCCAAGGAAGGAGACTCCACTACACTCCGTCCTTGGAGGTTTTTAAGCAGAGGCTGGATGGCCACCAAAATGGATGGCCATTTTCTTTCAGCCAACATAAAGGATTATCTGTACTGGAGCCTCTTATAGAGCTGATCTAACTTCACACCAGGCAGTGCTGAGTGGGTTACCACCATCTGCCACATAACCACATTCCAGTACTGCTTTAATCCAGGAGATTAAAGCCTCCATGAGCCTCCATGATTTCGACACTGGCTTTCCTGTCTCTCTTCCTGTTCACATATCTCTCTCCCACAGATACCCCCAAGAATCCTAATTCTCCCATCCTGAGTTGTTCCAAACACTGTTCTTCTGTGGATCTAAAATGCTGTAAATATATCTTCCCACTTTTATTATACACAGCTCCCAAGAAGTGAAGATCTTGTCTGGCAGTCGAACCTGTTTTGAAATTTCTGGGTTGTTATGCTTTTTATGCTTATGCTGTTTGGCTGAGACTTGGGGAAAAAAATAACAAAGGACACCCCCAGACACCTGATAATCCCTGTATATATGGGGCTATTATGCTCCTGGATTGCATGTCTCATAGTAGTTGTTCCCACCCATCCAGTCATGCCATAAAAATACTGGAGCTTTCTGTCCTGATGGAGATGTGGTGACTGGTAGTATAGGTGGCATTTTCTTCCCTCCCCATCCTCCCCATGCAATATATGATCAGTGGGACACCCAGAGGTGCAACACACAAAAGACAATTGATCCTGATGTGGAATATTGCTGCTGCTGCTGCTGCTGCTGCTGCTGCTGCTGCTGCTGCTGCTGTGTGCCTTCAAGTCATTTCTGACTTATGGAGACCCTAAGGTGAACCAATTACAGGGTTTTCTCAGGCTGAGAGTATGTAACACACTTAGGGTCACCCAGTGAGTTTCCACGGCCATGCACGGAATCAAACTCTGTAGGAAGCTACTGGTATCAGCAGGGGTAATTTTGTAAAAACCACCTCCTGCCCTCGGTTTCAAAAGCCTCTGCTGGTCCTAGAAATTCATGAAGATTAAACCTGGACAAGAATTAGCTAGTCTGGATATTTTTAAAATAATAAGTTCATAGCAGCACAACTCTTGCAGCCTTTTACCAGTCCAGGTGAACCTAAAGAATCACTGAAAAAGGATCCAGATTTTTTAAACCTGGTAGGTTATGAAGTATATGTCTAGGAGTAGGGAACCTGGTCACCTCTAGAGGTTTCAAACTTTAGTTTCCCTAAATCTTAGCCAGCACAGCCAAATATCAGAGATTATGGGAACTGCAGTCCAAAACATCTGGAGCTAAGGACTAGTTATTAGGGAACTGGTTCCCTCCAAACTGTTCAGCTTATCCTGCCCTTGCTTGAACCAGTATATACATAAAGCAAACAAAATGGATCCCATAGCTCCATATATATCTATTTTTGAGCTTGAAAGGTTACTATTCTTGACTGTAACTCCCAGAAGTTCCCTACCCATCATAGTGAGAGGCCATGATGTCTGTTGAATTCTGGGAGCTGAATCTTGAAAAGTAACTTTTCCTTTTCCATGCTCTAACCTAATTATACTACTTCTTCCCAAAAGAATGCCATTGGTGTTTATTGATGGAAAGCACTATATGTGCATTGTTGTGGAAATATATTTTACCATAGGAAATGTGCTGTAAGAACATTTGATCAGTTCTCAGCAATCCCTTGTCAGTCCCCACATTGAATCACAGTTCTCCCCCTGCATGATCTCTTAGTCTATTCTTCAGATGCTAGGTACATACGATAACTGAGCCTCTGTCATACAGCTGTACCTCCACTGATCCAATCCTATCTTTGTCTTCTCGTTCAACATTCCCTGACTTCCTTTTGTTCTTCCCAGAGATCAGAACTTCAAATCAGCTTTAGCAAAGTGAAACTGGTATAAGCAGGCAGAGCCTGGGAGATTTGGGGGATTTAGATTTCACTCATTTCCTGCCTGGGCATCCCCCCTAATTCATGACCTTTCAGGCAAAGGAATTTTTCCGTGGATGTACAAAAAGAAAAAGGAAAGAACAGCTCGGCATATAAAGCCATTGGTCTTAAGTCAGCTTTAACTCAGCCTTCTATCCCCCTCTGGCCCAAATATGGGCTGATTGGTGGTTTCTACCCACCAGTTTTAGAGTCAGAGAAAGTCCACATCTCTGTGCCATAATTCTGTAACATGTCTGACCTATTGGATGGGCCTGTGTTCATTGCAAATGATAGAGCTGAATTGTGACACATACTCATCCTGCTTTACTCACTGGTATCAGCTGCAGCTAGGTCCGCATATCAAGAAGGGCTTAGTCACTGGCCATTCAGAGAATAATAGAACTTGGTAACGTTACTTTTTTGGACGAGATCTTCCAAAATCCTCCACTGGCCATGCTGGCTTGGGGATTTTGGGAGTCTGAGCCCACCTCCCCAAAAGACTTGTCCAAGTTTTGGAACAGAATGAGGAAAATTCAGCAGAGGGTGGTCACAGGGTAGAGGGCAGACGACCACACATTCTTATGTGTGAACACGTGTGAACACTTGTACATACAGGTGAACAAATCCAAATGTTGCAATGATGACAGCATTATTTCAGTGGGAAGCTGTCCAAGGTTGTTTGTACTGAAAAATGCCAGATTTCTGTAAAGTCATATATATCCCAGCCAGCTCTCTCATGGCTTGATAATTTACTTCCTCTTTTACCAAGAGAGGGTCCTTCATATATCCAAAACAGGCAGAGAAATGGAGTCATATCTTACATATCTTATTTTCTTAGATATAAGAGGTTAAGAAAAATGTCCAAAAAAAATTAATATGAAGCAATATGCAATATGAAATATGCAATTGAAATATGCAAACTGCTGAATTTAGGCTTGTTAAGAAATCCAGTGTTATCCATTTAGGTGTTGGTAGACATAATGGTTTCTTTCCCCATGACAGGTTTTAAAAGAACAACAAAAATATTGTCTTTAAGGCAAGAGCATTTGTTGGTCTTGTTGCAAAAGACTAACTCACTAGCATCCACCCCTTTGGAGTTGTAGATATTTTGTTGCTGTTAAAATATTTAAGTCCTACCCTACATCATGAGATTGCAGGGCAAAGTAGAGGTAAAATCCATTTAACAGTTTATAATCAGAAACAATGAAAACAATTTAAACAGACTAAAAGCAATTCATTTAGCAATGCCAGGGTGATATGGGTGTTACCAGTTGTTGTAACATTTATTGGGAGAGTGGGTATGCAGACATTTCATCTTTAAATTAATGATTTCATACTGTGCTTTTTGCATTCGCTGGTATTTGACTCCACTGTTTACATTTTTTCTCTCCTTGCATGTACATTCATTCATCTGATAAAAAGGTTCTACTCAACCAAAACTTATGCTATAATTTGCAATTTTTTAAGGAACCACAAGACTCTCTGTTGCTTTTGGTGAGGGAAAGGCATTGACTACTTATGTCACATGCTTGGAGTCTCTGCTGTGACACTGAACATCAGATTCTTGGATTGAGACCTTGCATGACAAGCTGAAATTGCTGAAACTCCCTCTTCTTCAAAGCTATAAATCTGTGGGAGTGCTGCCCATTTTTTGCCTCTGGCCAGCCTATCTGCCAGTAAATCCTGACTCTCTTTCTTTCCACTGCTGTGTTACAGAGTGCCTTTTCAATTCAAATAGAGCAACAATGAGGCCCACCATGACTGACCACTGTCCTGTATAAATTAATATACCTTCATTAGAATGCTGCCACAGAATCCCCTGTTACAGATAGGAGTGGCTTGGCAGAGGTAAAGTGGAAAATCTTTCCTAAAGGTATTGCAGAGCTACACAATCTGTGGCCTTCCAGATATTATTGGATTATAACACACATCATCCCTGACCTTTGGGCATGTTGTCTGAGGCTAATAGCTGAGTTGCTGAGTCCAAGATCTAACAATGCAGAGTTTTCTTGCAAGTGAGCAAAATCTATTTGATCTAAACAATATCAGGCAGCATATGTCTTTTTAATCAATCTCCCGCTTCAAAAACATGCACTTACCTTCCATATAGGAGCATAGTCTATGTTAACTGTGTTAAGGGGTTATTCTTGGGATGCCAGAAATTTCTGGTCAGTTCATGCACAACACTTGTTACAACATATAGCCCTTGAAAATATGGCATAGATCGTTCTCACACAAGCGTCATTGGCACCTGATGTGCCCAACCTAAGGTGTTGTTTCTATTAGAAGAAAAGAATGCCTCCTATTCCCTTCATATCCATGGGTTTGCCAGAAATTTTTGTCAAAATTATGCTTTGTTTTAGGGCTTTTTTAAAAAAAAATTGTATAAAAACTGTGTGCTCTCCCTAACTCATGGAGAGAAATACATGTAATACAGCACTGAAAAGAGAGAAAGCAGTAAATAGTGAAAAGACTGTATCTCCACCATACACCTAATTTTTAAAAAATATCTATTATGAATGGATGAAATACTAAGTTATTGTTTTCCATTTGGGCAAATATTGCAGCATGAATAAAATATGACCGGGGTATTGAACTGCATAATGTGTAGAAAGTCTTCAACAGCATATCTGCAGACCTGAAACACTAACAAACAATTTCTTCTTCTTCCGGTGAGCATTATTCTGTAAGGAGGTTAGGAATCTCTGAAAGACTTTCTCTCTTGCCAGATTCTCTGTAATCTCTGGTGAAGTCATTGCAGCAAAAAGTAATGTTGTTCCTACTCATAACAAATTGTGGACAACTTTTAACTTCCAAGTTATAATTGTAGATAAGCCTCTAAGTCAGCATCTCCTTGCGACCAGGTTGGTACTGACCTCTGTACAAATTCTTGTATGGATGGAAGTGAGATACACCATAGAATATTTATGATATACCTTTGTGCTTCATTTCATAAGTTCACAAAGCAGTAGATTAATTAGTGACGGATATGTCTCAGAATTCTCCCTTTTATCCTTGTTGCAGCAACAGCTACTCCGCAGGGACCAGTTCTGTAGCAAATCTTTATTCTGGTTGGAATTTGTTAATAAATTTCTAATCCAGGAGAGGGCGCTGTGGATGCCAGTATCTTGGCTACTACAAAGCAGTAGAGCATGTTTCAAGCTGCAGTATACCAGGTTCTGATAATTTTAGTCTTTCCTCCAAAAAAGGTTAAGGCTGCCATTCCTAGGGTTTTCACAGAATTCCTACATATACATATCTTTCCCATGTGTACCAGAGCTCACCACTGTCTTCCCATCACACTGCCTAATATCACTGAGCATCAACATCCATCACTATTCTCGTTCCCCACTTCTGCTTGTCTGTCTCTGACTCTTAAATAATAGAATCTTTCAAGAATCCCTCTCTCGAGGGATTTACTGGGTTAGAAAAATCCAGTGGCCCTATAGAAGCCCAAGCCATTTTGGCATCTAACCTAGAGCCAGCAGTTTACTCACACAGAGTCTGAGGTGCCGGATGCCATTTGTTGATCCAAATATGTCAAAAAGTGTCAAGCAGCTAGATTCGGTTTCAAAAATATTCTATGGCTCTTTGAGCATCTTTCTAAGCAGGCTCTTTTAAGCATACCCATACTGTAGCCTGAATTCTGTAGATCAGTCCCAACTAAAATAGACCCATTGAATCAATTGTTGCATGCCTTCCAACATTTCACAGATGAAAACTGTGTGGTTGAGCAACATCAGAGTGTGGTCAAGATGGCAAAAGTTATTAATGAGGAGGAACACTCAAGCTATGAAAGGCTGCAGCAGATTGCTTTTCCCTGAGCTTACTGGGAAGGACATGATTCTGCTCTGTTCTCTCCTCTCTCCTCTTGTGAGTTAAGTGCAATCTACTTTTGCACTTTAAACTCATTTTGCAGCAGCTGAAATAAGCTGAGACAAAGGGGGAAAGTAGAAAGAGGAGAGAGAAGTCAGGACATGCCAAAAGCAGCTGAAAAATGTGGGACAAGAGAGGATTAATCTGGACTGTCCCTGCCAAACCAGACAGTTGGAGGGTATGTTGTTGAGGGATGCATCAACATGTAAGTAAATCCCATTGATTAAATAGGTCTATGTTAATCAGGACTAACAACAGCATTCCAGTTAGTATCTCCACTGATGTTGCCTAAGGAGGGGGAGGTAATTCAATTTTCATTGTATAAAAGCTGCTAATGACATGTACTTATTAAATGAAACAGCCAATGATAACTAGTTTGTTTCAGTCCTAGAGGCCAGACTTTCATGTTGTCTAATTATGACCACAGCTAAACTACACTGTGTAATACAGACACTCACCCAGGAGTCATGAACAGGTCACCAGTGGAAGGAAAAATGCATTTATAAATCATCCTTCCACCCCCATAAATTCTTTGTTTAACAATTCAAATATGGTAGAAGTCTGTTGTTACAGCCATTTGTCTCAAGGCACCCTTTTACTGCATTTGGTGATTCATTTCTATAGGAGATCTTATGTGTTTGAAGCTAGCAGGCTGGGCCCAAGACATTCTTTTCAGCCATTTCCACACTAGACTGTTATAGTGCTATGATTCCATCTTCAACATCCTATGGAATCCTGGGGTTTGCAGTTTCGGGAGGGGCCATGTGGCCCCTCCCGAAACTGCAAACCCCAGGATTCCATAGAATGTTGAAAATGGAATCATAGCACTATAACAGTCTAGTGCGGAAATGGGCTTACCTGAAGCAGAGCAGAAAAAGAATTCCCCACCTACCCACCCAAGTCAAAGTTTACAGTGATTAAAGCCAGCAAAGTTATTTTGTCATATGAGGGAGAACATTTCACAAAAACCACCCCTGCCTGGAAGTAAAAATACAGAAAAAATTAAATAACCAACAATGACGTCTACAATCTGCTGCCTGAGGCAGCTGCCTCGCCTCACCTCGCCTCATGGAAGCTAAACCTCAAGCCATTTGGCTGGACATGAAAATTCTGTTATCTGTTCCAATGGAATTATGAAGGTGGTAGTTGTAGTGGTGGATCCTTACCTCTAAAAATAAGTCAACAGGACTAAGTCCAAGTTAGTTCAGTTATAAATTTTCCCAACCTGTAGCCTATGAAATGTGGATTAATGATTTAATTTCCACCGGACAATCTAACACTAAAGAAGGAGAGTCCATTTGGAGTAATTTAATGGATTTGTATATAGCCTTTCATAACATTTTTCTCCTTGAGCAGCTTACAATGCTGATATTTCTATCTTGTCAGAGTCAATAGGTAAATTTTTTCAGGAATAAGGCATAATCCAAAGACACATGACTTAGCCACCTAGTGGAAACGAAACAGGCTGGACCTGGGTAGTATTTGGATGCACTGTGTGAATTTCATGTTTGCCATTATGAGAAAGGTGGGATTTAAATACCACCAATGATAATGTCCTCTGTAGGCCCAAAACTTTCTATGGGATAATTCCTAGCATGGTGTGAGGAAGTCGAGGAGCACAACTAAAAGCTAAGTAATTAGAATGGTTAATTACATCATATAAAAGAAGCTGAGCAGTTACCACCACAGATGTTACTACACAGGCTAAATCACTTCTAGCAGCCTCCTAATAACACAAATTGTTTTTAAAAATCTGAGTCACACTACAAGGGAAAAGCACATGATAACCCAGTGGGAGATTCACCATGAAATGAGATAAGGGCCTATTTATGTTTCCCAGAGGTGTGGTTTCATAGTGAATTCTCTGCAGGATGGACAGAGATTGAGTGTTATTCACACACACTTGTTTTCCCACACTAACAAACTTATCTGTGTCAATGCCATTGAATCCACTGACAGTTTGCAACCTGTTCTCCTATACTGCTTGCCCCCAGCATTGCTAAGTCTTTGCAAAATGAGGAGCAAAAACAGAAAGGCAAAGAATGTAAAAAGGAAAGGTTTTTAAATATGCATCCACGCAACTAACAAGTGCCTGTGCAATTTCACTTTCTTGTTCCCTGAAGCCTCTGTAGCAAATTGCTGGTAACTGCCATGTGTGCAATCATGCCAGGACAGCACACGTAAATTAGACAAGACAGACAAATGTGTGTTCTTCTCACATGAAAATATACACATAAGCTATGTGCGTGATTATCTAGGAAATTCATTTGACATGAAATTATTGGTCTTTGGTTTTCAGAATCATCATGGTCTAGTTGCTGAAGGGCCACCATAATCTGAGCTGAGCTGCTGAATTATTCTGTGTATAGACAAGCAGGTATTGCTTGAGTGGAACTCTTGGACAAACCACTGAGAGCACCTGATCTATAAAACAGGAACATTAAAGACAATTTCCTAAATCTAATTATTAGTACCAAACAAAGTAGACCCACTAAATTAATAGGATGTATATTTTACCAAATTCCCATTGATTTAAAGTGTCTAGTTAAAACTAACAACTAGATTTAACTTATAGCATGTAGGCTCTTTGTAAAGAATAAGAGTATTATTTGTATATAGCATATTAAAAGTGATACAAGCATAATAGTTTTAAGAACATTTGATAATTACAGGACTTACCTACACATATCAATCCGTGTTCTACTGAGATGCAACTATTATTGTCATGAATAATGTTTGCAGTCTCTGTATCTATATTTATAGAAACTTATAATGGGGTTCCCAAAATGCAACAACCATAGGTGCATTTGAAGAAAACTGTAGTTGTCCAGCTGTGCCACAGGATCACAAGTGATGGGGAAAATGTCTATTATGACAGATGGCAATAACAAGCACAGGAAGAATTGAAACAGCATCCTGTGTTATATATTGCCACTGGAAAGTACTTATAAAAAGAGAACTACTGCTCCTGGAGTCTAATATTCATAATAGACATTTGCAACAGAAGGATGAAAGAGATTATTCCCCGACCATGTTAGGAGTATGCATAGATAAATGTGCTGGTGGTACATGGGTTGTCAGAGCAACACTTCACAAATAAGAGATGCATGGGTGAGAAAAAAAAGGGATATCTGTGATATTTTACACAAAGTGCAAAGAAAAAAGGGTACAATACCCTAAAAGCACCAGATCCTCTTTAATCTTAAAAGCTAGGCAGGGTCAGCCCTGGTTAATATTCTGATTGGGGACCATCAATGAATACTAGGTGAGGTAAACTATATTTCAGAGGAAGGAACTGGCAAAACCACCTCTGAGTGTTCCTTGCCCAAGAAAACTCTAAGGAATTCATGCGGGCATCATAAGTCAACAGGTGACTTTGAAGGCATATACACACAGTCACAAAGAGGAAAAAAGAAAGTATGTAAATCTTTAAAATAAAAAGAAATGCTGCTTAGAGCCTTCTTTTTTTCTTTTAAAGTGTGAAATCACAGGACAGAAGGAGTAAGTTGAACAAAATATAACAACTGCAAAATGACATTGGCAGGCATACTTTGGATCAGGAGAAGAGAAGCAAGGAAGGGTCATAGTTTGCAAAAGGGATTTCTTAATGGTGTCAACAAAACCAGCCATGTTAGTTCTGATTCTTGAACTTATCACTTTTGCCATACTTGTTTCTCCACAGACATCTTAATTGTCTTTTTTTTTTTTTTTTGCCATGCACTTTTAAGTAGAGATTGGAAAAGCTTATTTTTGAACAACAGCTGCTAGAATTTTTGGCCGTGCTGGCTGGGGAATTCAGGGAGTGATCACCCAAAACTGTTCCAAGTGCTGCTTGTTCTTAATGTCGAAGACAATATGGAAGAGTTGCATTTTGGATTTGGCCAAACGCATGTTTCACATTCACAATAAAAATGTTCACAATAAAAAATAGGGTGAGATTCAAAACATTGATCATCGGGGGTTTTTTAGGTCCAGGGATATAAACTAAACTCTGCTTGTACAATATAAGATGGTTTTCATGATTTTAAACAGAATTCCCCTCCCCTTCTGTCATTCCTTTTCCTTACTCTAAAATACATTTGTAGCTGATATAATCTATATAAAGCAAAGCATAGCCCACCAAATGAAAATCAGTGGTCTTAAACAGTCTAAATCTAGCCTTTCCACCTCAAGTGGATCAAACGAACATTGTGCGAATGAGCCACTGAATACCATGGTGTTGTGAATCCCCTGTTTATTCTAATGCGGCTTGAGTAAAAATCCCACCAAACCTCAGTGAAAGAAGCGTTGAAGCTAATTTTTCTGATTTGTGTGTGTCTTGGATCAGGGCAAAAAATGACCTTGATTCCAAAGTAATATTTGAAGCCTCAAATACTGCCATATTAGAATTTCACGGCAGAATTACGAAGCAAAATTGCATTTCAGTTTTTCAGCAAGGGAGTAAGCACTCTAAAAGAGAGAGAGAGAGAGAGAAAGCCTAAAGTGTATTTTAAGGTAATATTTATTTTAAAATATTTCTGCTCATTTTGAAGCGTTGGCAGCGGGGTATTGAAAAAATGAAGAAAACGTGTACAGCCATGTTAGCGCGGAGAGACACAAGGACGTCTCTGTTAGCAAAAGCAAATAAGGCAAAGCAAATAAAGACATAACTCAGACTTTTTTTCAAAAAAAGAAAGAAGGCGGCAGCCATGTTGATTTGGCCCACAGGTCACTGTCATGTGTGCTAGCAGGATCTGTTGTGACTGTTCTTCTGAAGCCAGAACAGGGCATTAGGCAAAAGGAGGTGGCTGCCTTAGGCAGCAAATGTCTGGGAGTGGGTATGGGAGCAGCACCAAGAAGCCAAAGGACAGAGCTACGTGCACCACGTGGCTCGCTCGGTGCTTCCAAAGTAAGCCTCTTGCCCTCGGTTGAACTGGGTGATGCAGCTCTGCTGTCAGTTTTGATAGTTAGAGTCAACCATTTGTCCCAGGGGTATTAACATTATCAACAACAATAACAGCAGCGGCAACAACAATCCTGGCTCCAGGCAGCCCAAGACCTTTTCAGTCCTGAGGCAAAGAACAAGGTGGTGTTCAGAACCCCTGCGAGTCCTTCACCTCAGGACTGAAACGGTCTTGGGCCACCTTAAGCCAGAACTGTGCTTGTGCTTGTGGTTGTGGCTGTTATTAATATCTCACCTTTTCCCCAGTTTGGGACTCCAGGCAGTTTACAGGAGTTAAAAGAGATGTAGCTAAAAAAATATACCAAATATACAAGTCAAGAATATAATTAAACCATCCATAAAATTAAAACCAGTTAAAATACAGTCAGCATTTGCAGGTTTCACTTTTGCGGATTTGGCTATTCACGGATTATTTGCTGTCAGCTCTGCTGCTGCCCTATATCATTTTTAATACGGACGGCGAGCATCATGAGACTGAGAAACTGCAAACGAGGCTTGTAAGTCCCTATTTAAAATGGTGCGGGGCAGCAGTGGAGGTGGCAGTAAGCCCCACCAGCCACCCACTTCTGCCTTGGGAAGGAGCCCTGAAGCCTCAAAGGAATCCACAGTGGGTTGAATATGGTGATCACACTTTTGTGTGTGTGTGTTAAATATGGTTTGGGAGGGCCTAGAGTTATTTATGTTTTTTTTTTTAACTTTCACGGGGGTCTTGTGCCCCTAACCCTAGCAAATGTGGAGGGATGACTGTATATAATTCCTAAAAACAACAAATAAACAAAACACCGACAGTACAGCACAATCCTGCAGGACACAAACTCCCTGAGCAGCCAGCCTTCAAAAGGCCTGCTGAAATAAAAGTCTTAACCTGCTTGTCGAAAGATAGCAAGGTTGGCATCAGTTTAACCTCTCTTGGAAGGGAGTTACAGAGCCTTGCCGCGGCCATTAAGAAAGCCCTTTCCTGTGTTCCCACCAAATGTACCAGAGGTACCTGGGAGGGTGGGAGAGAGAAGATCCTCCCCAGCAAATCTCAAATTATGCAAGCAAGACCCAAAAATAATTTAAACAAATATCAAGGACCATAATATTAAAAGGAAACGCAACATTATCTAGAGCTCTGCCTTAATCCCTGCAACTAGAGACATAAGATGGTGTCCAGCTCTTTTGACTGTAGAGAGCGCAGTTAAAATTCCCATATCAATATTAACAAATCCTGATTGTGATGTGTGGTGGAATCCTAAACAGGTTTATTCGTATATCAATTCCAGTGTTCAATGAGCCTTATTCCTTAGACAGTGAATTGAAGATTACTAGCTAAACTCTCAATGTTATAAGACTATAACTATAATAAGCATAATAAGAATGAAATGCAACCATTAGCTGAACAAAATCTAGACCCAAAGCTATCACTGTCACTCCATTTACAGTTTCACTAATCTGCTTAATTCTAGATGGGTTAAAAAGCCACTGGCAACAATGTGACCCCATCACTGGGGTTGTAGTTACAGAAGTGAATGCTATCCTGTTCTCGGAAAATAGTTTTTTTGCCTCCCTCTCCATAGTGCAGAAATATATTTATTTTAGATATCTGATATTGAATTCTTTGTTGGATTTTGTATTACGCAATATTTTATACAATATTTTATATTGCTAAATCCTTACATTTTTGCAATGGCTAAATATTTATTGTGCTGAAAAGTCCTAAGAAAAAACATGTGGGACGGTCTTTTAATGGTTTGTAGCTGATATTGCATAACAAAGTAAATGAAGTAAAGACATTAGTTAGTCTTCACCCCATCTACTCCTTTGTTTAATGTACAAGCTAGGTATATAGCCATCACACCCAAATACATCTCACAGATACAAGCACAGAGGAAAATGGGTGGTCTCATTGATGTATATCACATCAGGTTCTTACTGATGAGCAGGTTTATACTTATACCAACAATAAAAATGAGTTTCTAAATCTGTAACTGGTAAAAAACAAAGTCCCTCCCTCTCCAAAATGATTATTTAACAAACTTCGAGAAAAGTGAAATGAGTCATCATTTTGTACCAGTAACAAATAGTTAGAGGCTCAGTGATAACGAGCAATTTTAAAGTGTAAATGAAATATTTCAAATTGTTCCCTGCTGTTTGGATTGAACTAAAATGATTGCACCTTGTCCGAAGAAGTTAACCCAGTTGAGTTCAATGGGACCTGCTCCTTGAGAAGCACATATGGGAATGTTGTTCAAATCTATCTGGAGGTCAAAATAACAGATAGTTTGGTCTGACTTAGTATAAGGAAACTCCCATTGATACTAAACCTGGTAGGTATGACCAAGACATTTTGTGGCCTAAGACAACCTAGCCATAGTTCATAGCCATAGCCTAACCACCAACCCGGAAAATTGCAACATGATCAGCCAGGGTGCATAGGATCCAAACTCATACAAGTTGTGCTGGCACAGAAAAGAGAAAACTCCCTTAAAAACCTTTCACTTTCCCTGAGGAGCAACACAACAATATGCAATAATAGCAATAACTCAACAACAATATGCAACAATATACAATAAAAACAAGTAACTACCAATTTTGCTCTTTTTTTCATGAAACTTAGAATCTGCTACCTGAAATGCCTGCATTAGTCTGCCTAGTAGTAAATTTCACACTGATCATGGTTATGACTACTGCTTCTATGTCTGCTGATGGTACTAAAAACTGTACTATTGGTAGTAGCAGTATGTGTACTGAACAACATGTGCAGGGAGTGACAAGTGTGGAGTGCAAAACATCAACATAAAATAAGGTCTGGCCAAAAACAGCAAAATTTACTCCCAAACACCCTTGTAGCCTAATATAAGAGTAAAACAATTTATAAACACGAGATAGAATGTATACAGATTCACAGCAAAATATAACCAGGTTATCTAAAATAGTTTCATGGGGACTGAGAAAAATGTAGATGTGGGAAGGATGAATGAATCAATACTAAGCCTTAGAAGTATTGTTTGTGATTACTCCACTCTCCCATTTTGTATGAGCATTCCATTTTCTTCGAGTTGTTTTATGGAAGATGAGTTGGGAAAGGTATTTGATCAGATAAAGAAAGAATAAAAATAAAAATCTCCTATAGGTTATGATCTCCCTTACTGAAGAGATAAACTGAAGTCATTGGAAAGGATCAGTCTGAGAGTTTGCATTTTAATGTTTGTGTTTGGTTTCTTTAGCCAGTACCTGTGCTTCAGATCCATTAAAAGAAGGATTGTCTGTCAGATATATCGCAGCTGAAAACAGAGAAAGGGGGAAAATGGAGACCAAAACCATTTTTGTGAAGCACAGTGGGTAAAAACTCGGGGTGAAAATGGGCTGTGCCTCCGACAATTTTAGAGAGATGACAAAGAAGCATTTCTATATAGAGGGTGCCTTATGGTGAGTGACAGCATTTAGTTCGGTATTATCTGCGCTGACTGACTGATAATGGCTCTCCTGATTTCAGGTCAAAATCTTTCTCGGCCCTAACTTGCAATGCTGAAGATCAAAACTTGGAATTTTTGCATGCAGAGCATGTGCTCTAGTACAGAGCCACGGCCCTTCCTCTTCTAATTACTGGCAGGAGTTATTCACGAACAAGGATGCAAGGGGCATAAAGTGAAACCCTTGGCTCTACATCACATGTGTGTAGCATTGCTCCCCATAGACACATTGCTCAGCAAAGCTAATCACATGAACTAGACCTAGCTACTTATTTAGATCCCTTGAAGGAATGATGGTTAGGGTGTGGATGGGGGAAGGTCTTTGAAAACAACTGCCATGGCCAGATCTTGGGATTTTAGTCTGTATGTTTTACTTATGTTTCATTTGTCCCCTGAAAGCCACAGGTCATGTGATAATATGAAAACTGCATCTTCCATTTTGTTTTCTTTTGTTTGAAACTGTTTAAAAAAAAAAGCTCAGATTTTCAAATGAAGACGGAAATCCAACCAGAACCCAGCAGAGTCAACTCAAAAGGAAAGTAGCTAATTTAAATTTTCTTTCAGAGCTAGTGCATATAAACTGTGCTATATCGAAGCTGAAGTCAAAAGACATTGTTCATTAATCGGATCCACTTTTAAGATTGATAAACACGATCTGTTCAAAGTACACCTTGCTGCATTTTAGACTCTGCAGGGAAGTCCTGCTCAGCAAAGTTCTCAAGCCAACCAACAATGCAATATAGATCTCCACAAAATGCAGAAAGATTACCCTGCCTGACTAATGAAATGCCATATTGCCTGACCAATGAAATGCTATACTGGCCACCTATTTTTTTAAAAAAGTTGGTTGATACATATTCCAAAGGAATATTATGCTCCAAAAGCTAGGTTTCACATGAAAAGAGAAACTACTTACAGGCAGAATTTGGATTTTTTTTTCTGGACTATAACATGGATGGGAAATTCTGGAAGTTGTGGTTTAAAAAAAAATGCACGGAGTGGGTCTCAGGTGAAAAGAAATCACATGTCACATTCCCCAAGGCAGTAAGTTCAATAAAGCCACAGAATAAAGCCATGATACTAACAAGTGACTTCTCCCTGTCTTGCCTTGAGACTAGTTTGTTTGAACTCACTTGTGAATCCTCTGTTTGCAGGTCTTGGGGGCAAGCGGAGTACTGCATCTGTTATAATCACTAATGTCCCAGGCACTTTTCTATAGTACTCATGACATTTTCACAACTGCATTCAAGACAGCATTCTAAATGGCGATGGCCCCTGTAGCACCAGGAAATAATCACATTTTTCCAGGAGCTATATAGTGCAGTTTGAATACTGGGAAAATGTGGTCTCTCTGAAACAAATGCTTCCTTAAAGGAAGATGCCCAGATCCCATGTGGCAGATGAGCAGGACAAACAAATCAAATGGATAATCCCCTCAAAACACTTAACAGTGCAATCCTATGCATGTTTGCTCAGGAATATGCCCCACAGTGTTCAGTAAGGATTACTCCCAGGCAAGTGTGTATAGGAATGCAGCCTTAGGAGATTTACTATACGAATTTACATATGCATATCAGTAAGAAATGTCATGTGTCTGCTCACTATTTCAGTAGATGCTCATTTGTCTCTACAGTATATAGAGTAATACAATTCTGTAGACAAAAACAAACCCAAGTTCTGATGAACTGATCACCCAAAAGTAATGAATTCACCACAAAAGATCATGGTTCAATGACAACATAGGGAACCTTATCTTTTCATTTTAGCACCTTTTTTCACTTTTCCTGTTTTGCAATTCCATTAGCCGTTTTTACCTATAGCCTTTTGTTGTCCCAATATTTCTTGCATGTCACATTCTAAATCCACATCACCTTCTGTCAATCACCAGTTCTACTGATACCCGTAGTAAACAACAATGAAATGAGGGACACAACTTTTTTCCTTCTCAAACCTGCTCCCCACCAACGCTACCAGTAATACCCAGTCTGTCTTCAAGATTTTGGTATATTTAAAGAAGTTTTTGAAAACTGGTTGGTAAAAGTCCAACAGCCAGGTCAAGCTCCAAGTGCTCTAAAGCCAACTTCCACAAATCATGAGACTGACTTAAAACCACGAATTAAAAATAAGTGTCTGTATGTGTGTGTCACATGTGTGCCTGCATGCCCACACATTTATGTGTTCATATGCACATATCACTTTGCTGTTCAGCCTTTAAACCAGGAAAGTAACATTTTTTTCCCCCAGTGAAGACTGCAGATTCATATTTGGATTCAAAACTGCCCTGATTTTCTCACCATGATTGTTTATTTTAGATTTAAGAGTTGTTAAAAGTCATCATGTCAACAGTAAGCACTCTCCGGAAGAAGAGAGCCTCATGGACTAATGAGGAGACAAAACTTTAGGGGACAACCAAGAGTGTACACAGAAGCAATGCAAAAGGTTTAACTTAGCAGGCAGGGTACATAATGTTTAAAAAACCAACTCATGGGGATGCGTTTTACCATCCAGTGAACCAGGCCTTGAGATGGAACAGAAGAGTATGCAAAATCAAAACAGGGACTATGTCCAGAGCTTTGCAAAATCACCTTTTTGGACTACAGCTCCTGGAATCCTCACTGCCCATGCTAGCTGGAGGATTCTGGGAGTCATGGCTCAAAAAAAATCACATTTCCAAGTTCTGACTGAGTTTTGTATTGGCAACATGTAGCCGACATAGCCAGTTTCTTTTGTGTTTCCTTTTATTGGCTGTTCCTCTTTACCTGGATCATCCAACTTGCTTTGCCTTTAGCACCATGCTGCATAAAGACAGACCCAATGAGCTTCCTGACCTTCTGTCCCTCCATCGCATGCCTCGGTTCTCCCCACATCTTATATGCTTTTTTCCCCACGCTTCCAGGCATTCTTACCTCCAGAGCTTCCCAAGGGTCTTACTAAGCTCTGCATTGTGGAGATGAGGATACTGGTCTGCCAGCTTCCTCCGGGCAGCTTGTGCCCACACCATGAAGGCATTCATAGGTCGCTTGACATGGGGCTTGCTCTTGCTGCTTCCATTGACCCTCACAGGCATGGGCACCAGGGTCCAGTCGTAGCCGCTCAATACCTGGCTCACGGCCTCCCGGATGCACACTGGGAACTTATCATCATCCGCTTCTGAATCCTGCTGTTCCTTTTTCACCTTCCCCATCTCACCACTGCTGGAATTGGTAAGGTGAGTGTTGGCATCCGATGCCATGGAAGGTCCTGGCGAAAGGCAATGGTGGTCTTCAGAACCCACAGGACTCATCTCCACCTCAGAAAGGTCTTGATCATCTGTCATGGTTTATTTTTCTTTTTACTCCTCAGATATTACAACTTCAAAACTGAAACCAGACGAAAAGAAAAGGGAAGATAAGTGTGAATGCTAAAACTGAAAAAGCACTAAAATATTCCGGTAATCTGGCAAAAACCAGTAAATATTTAATAAAAATATGCACAGGAAGCATACTGCCTTATACATCTTTTTATGCTAACTACAAAATCTGTGATCAGGAGTGAGTGAGCAAAGATTTCAAATTAATTAGAAACAGCTGCTGTAAAGTTTCTAATATGAAAACCCATATTTGGGTGAGCACAGTAGCCACAAACAAAGATTTAGGAGTCTTGAGGAGGCAAGAAGACCCAGAAAGCAACCCCTACATTTTAATTTCTCCTTCTAAATTCCAACTCCAAAGATGGCTGGAGCTGTCAATTTAAACTTACTTTGAGATTAGCGTCAAGAATATCAACAATTGGGGGAGAAATGAATGGTTTTAGCATTAAAGGATCAAAATGCAAATACCTTACAATTGTCTAAGAAGTACATTTCATAGTCTGTCTTTAGCACATGATACCTTTCAAAGCAGACCAGGTAAAAGGCATCACAGAATGGGATGGAAATATTTTGGCTTCATGTTCTCTTCCTGTTTTACTTATGCTCTAAAATTTATTTAAAATATGACTTTTAGCAAAGTCAAAGCTTCAGTTCACGGTCGCTTCTTGCCTCTGTAACTTCTTTTAAAGTTTCTGCCAGATATTAGCCAACCTCTGGGAAGCAATACTTAAAAATAAAGTGGACACCACCACCAGTTTTTTTTCCCCTTTAAACGAACTTAGCCAAATGAAAAAAGTTGACTGCCTTTGAAATTAGCAATTTTTGGTTCAAAGATCATTCGAAGAGAATAGCAACAGCTTTTATCTGGCAAAGAAAAACTGAAGGAGAAAGCTGTCAGATATTTTAAAAACAAGAGAGAGAATGAAAAAGAGGGAATGAGTCACCAAGCTCAGGTAGGAAAACTTACATCGGCCGGTCTGTCGGGCAAATCCTGAGAGAACTGTAATTTGTATCCCAATAGCCCCTCTGTTCTCCTTTCACAAGCCTGGTGGCTTACAGGAGCTGTGTGCTGAGGGAACTCTCAGACAAGTGCCATTCCTAGGGGGAGGCTTGGTTTTTCCTAATACCCTGCATGAATGTCTCTGTGACTGGCTTGCTGCTTAACACTGGGGGAGGGAAAGGCAGAGGGTGGAGCTATGAGCTCTTTATGGCCCAAATACATTCATTGTATGCAGGCAGGAGATTCTTAGGCACCCCCTCACACACACTGCATTTTCGCCCCCATCTCAAACTGACACTTGCTCAGAAAGACGTGATGACTGGCAGACGACTTTTAATAAATTTGTCTTACACTGGGTCCTTAAACATCAGGGGTTTGTTAGCTTTATTTGTTAGGCCGCTGGGTCTCCTTTAGCATAAGAGAGGTCCATGTCTGAGGGTTGCTTCTTCATATATTGCCTGCATGCCATGAACGACCTGTGTGTGTGAGAAACACCACGCATGACAACGGTGCACACGCTTGTCGCTGTATATATTTTGCAAGGCTGCATCAGCCAGCATGGACACAACTATGCCACATTGCCTTCACTGTAGATCAAAGTGAACCACTGCAGCAGGTCCAGAGGCCAGTTTTCTACTTGGGCGTCCCATTGGGAGCCATGGAGGCTGCCAAAAAAGCCGAAACACTAAAACCAAAATCCAGAAGTACCCAGAAGTAATACGCTTTGGGTTTTGACTAATAGTACAGTCATCCCTCCACATTCGCTAGGGTTAGGGGCACAGGATCTCCGTGAAAGTGAAAAAAAAAAGTGAAAAACTCTAGACCCTCCCAAACCATATTTGACACACAAAAGAGTATGATCACCATATTCAACCCACTGCGGATTCCTCTGAGGCATCAGGGTTCCTTCACAAGGCAGAAGTGGGTGGCTGCTGGGGCTTACTGCCACCTCCACTGCTGCCCCACACCATTTTTTATAGGGACTTACAAGCCTCATTTGCACTTTCTCAGTTTCACGAGGCTTGCTGTCCCTATTAAAAATGGAATAGGGAGGCAGCAGAGGTGTCAGCAAATAATCTGTGAATAAGCAAATCCACAACAGTGAAATCTGCAGATATGGAAGGCTGACTATAGTAGTGAGGATACAACCTATTTGAGGAAGTAAATTGCCACTTATGAGAGCTTGTAAGAGAGGCAATTCATCCCATTTTTTTTGTCTGAAAAAGGGCACCTAGGAAGTCTGCAGGGACCCATAGCAGCACAAACAGCCTTGAAGGCCATGCATGACCCCAAGACTACTCTGCCTATCTCTGATGTAGATAGATCTTGTTACTTACATGGCAGACTTTTGCAGACTGAGGTTACCTTAGAACACTGTCTCCAGTTCTGGGCACCACAATTCAAGTAGGATATTGACAAGCTGGAAGGTGTCCAGAGGAGGGTGACCAAAATGGTAACCAGAAATGGTAACCCTATGAAGAGCAGTTTAGGGAGCTGGGTATGTTTAGCCTGGAGAAGAGAAGGTTAAGAGGTGACATGATAATCATATTTAAATATTTGCAAGAATGTCATAGGGATGATGGAGCAAGCTTGTTTCCTGCTGCTCCAGAAATGAGAACACAGAGCAATGGCTTCAAAGTACAGGCAAAGAGATTCCATCTAAAGATTAGGAAGAACTTCCTGATGGTAACAGCAGTTAGACAGCGGAATGCACTGGCTTAGAACGTGGTGGGGTCTTCTTCATCGGAGTTTTTTTTTTAAACAAAGGCTGGATGGCCAACTGTTGGGAATGCTTTGATTATGTATTCCTGCCTGGCAGAAAGTTGGACTCAATGGCCCTTGTGGTCTATTCCAACTCTATGCTTCTATGATTCTATAGGTCCTCAAGATTTTTTGGATACCTTCATAACAGCCTCGGTCACCATGATCAATGGCTGGAGCTTATGGGAATTGTAATCTGAAGGGTGCTGGCTTGGGACAGCTGTTGTAGGTACAGTATGTGTGTACATCTGTGTACAGTAAGCCCTCCTAGGCTTTGCTCAGCATCTCAGCACTTTTAAGAAATCCAGCTGATTCCTTTACTTAACAATGCTTCAGGATACAAGTTATCTTCTGGCATAAGTTGCAGAGCTTGGAAAAATTATGTTTTGAGACTGTAGCTCCCACAATCCCCCAGCTAACATAACTAGAGATTATGCTAGCTTTGGGAATCTGCAGATTGCGGTAAAATAAAGTAACTTTTCCAAGTTCTGGATAGTATAGAAGAGCATTTCTCAAGCTGAAACTGCTCAAATATGTTGGAATACAACTCTTACCAGTGAGGCACCAGATTGGGGAAGTATTGGTATATGCCTTATAGCAATAGTATGTGTATTTCTATACCACTTATCAGCTAAGTGCTCTCTAAGTGGTTTATAATGTGTTAGCTAATTGCCCCCAACAAGCTGGGTACTCATTTTACCAACATGTGGAAGGATGGAAGGCTGAGTCAACCTGGAGCCCATCAGGATTGAACTCACAACCTTGTGGCTGCAGTACCGGCATTTAACCACTGTGCCACCAGGACTCCAAGTTCATCTTCAAATGCCTTCAAGTACACTCAACTTACAGTGACCCTATCATAGGATTTTCTTGGCAAGTGCTCTTCAAAGATGTTTTACCATTGCCTTTTCTTAGGCTAGGAGAGTTTGAGTTGCCCAAGATTACCTAGTTGGTTTGCATGGTCAGCAGCCATTCAAATCCTTGCACCCTGGAACCCTAGCCCAAAGTTCACACCACTACACCTCACTGGCTTCTGACCAGAGAAGGCCTATAAATAATCTTCTAAAATGGCATAGAATATTGTTGAACTAGTTGGTATGTTAATTGGTATCTTAATCTTAATTCCACAGAAACAGCATCTAGTGTATCCTGCTGTGAGTTGTACAATACAATATTAGAAAATATTGCATGAGGAAGAGTATAATTAAGAGTTTTAAAGAACTACCTCAGGATTTGTTTGGGACTGTATTGTCACTGGACAGTGAAGAAACAAATCCAAACCCAAAATTCTTTAAAATTATCTGAAATTGCCTTGACATGGGGAGTTTTTCACTTGTTATAAGTGATGTTGTGGGCTCTGCTTTAAAAACTGCCTGAGACAGTTGCATAGAGAACTGTACATTCCAAACAAATTGCTAATGGTGAAGGTAGAAGCAGAGATCTTCTCGATGATGAAGGCTGTATGTATCTCAGTATGTGGCCCTTCAGTTATTGTTGGACTGCATCTCACATCATTCTTCACCTAGGATTGAGCTGGCTAGAGCTGATAGGAATTGCAGTCTGGAGGGCCGATGTTCCCCAAACCTGCTGCATTTAAACAGAAGACATCCTCTGAAATTAAAATCTAAAAATCAAACATATTTGGGAGAGCATTGGTTTGCTCATATGTGTTTGGATGGTCTGGGGGGGGCACTGACATTTATGTCATCATTAGAAAACAAGCGTTCAAGCCTCCTCCCCACATATTGTCCTGCATGCTTACTGAGACATTTCTATGTATTTGTCTGCTTTTTTCTCTGACTTAGGATATCTTTGGATAGGCAGGCTGAAAACTTATAGCCTCTTGTTGCTGTGTCCCTTCAAGTCATTTTGGACTTATGGCAACCCTAATGTGCCTTTATCACAGAACTTTCTGGGGCTGAGAGTATGTGAGATGTCCAAGGTCACCCGGTGGGTTTCCATGGCCAAGTGGGGAATCGCACCCTGGTCTCCAGCATCATAGTCCAACACTCAAACCACCATACCATGCTGGGTCTCTACAGACCTCTACTAAATCTATTACGATATATTCCACAGCAAGCAGCCACAGAGAGGTGTATTAAAACCCAGGGTGCAAGTGTGCATCCTGGAATCTATATTAGCAATTAGGGAATCCACACAATTATTCAAAATGATTTGGATAGTTTTATGCTGCTGCAAACAGCTTGGAAAAGTTATGTTTTAGATTACAGGTTTTGGAATCCTCTGAGTAGCATGATTACTGGACACTGGTGGTGGGGCAGGGATCTGGGAACCATTTGCCCTATGTATTTCTCAGCACATCAGTTTGACCCCATGACTTTTAAATGAGATACGTGAAAGCTCCCAAAGATATATTATGGTAGAAGTCAGCATAAACCTATATTATTTCTGGACATTTGGTGTGTTCTCATAGGCTATCATTTTGACTTGTGTTAGGCTCTTTTGCTCTCTTTTGCTTTGTCATGGTTCAGTGACTGACAATGGGTGCTAATTAATAGCCAATCAATACTACTTTTAGAGGGTTCATACTCTGTTACTGATCAGGTTACCAGATGTTAACACAGAACTCATCCTTGTAGTTTGAAAAAAAAAATCAAAAGGAGCAAACGGATGCTGTTATGACATCCACACTGATCAGACCAGAAAGTCCTAGATTTTGTTCCTGCTCTTTCTGATTTTACTGGGTTATTTCACTTACCTTTATTGCTTGCTTGCTATCGTGAAGGGGTAAAGGAAGGAAGAAGAGAGGAGCCAGCTCTGCTCAGCTTGTATGTGATGATGCAGATGGTAGTGGGCTGGTTGGAGATAGCTCAAGCTGGGAAGGGGGACAATACCCCACTTGCTCTAGCAGAATAGTCTCCCCACTGACTATTCCACTCATTAAAAGCAAATAGAGGAAGAAGGTGCGAAAATGGAATCTTGCAAAAAATGTACAGAATGTATATAAGTTTAATGTTCTGGCTGCTTCAGCATCTATATCAGCCTCAGCAACAGACATGAACTCCAACAGCATAAGTCAGGTTTTTCCAAGCTGGTGTCCTCCAGCACAACATCCTCCGAGATTATAATGAATGGATAGATCTATTTATTAAATTTATATCCCACTTTTTCTACAAAATAATGCTCATAATGGTTATAAAATTAAATTAAAACAGAAGTAGATGACACAGTATGGCCATACTCAAACATTTCTCACAAGCACAAACTATAGAGAATAGCAATAGCATGTGTATATCTATACAACTTATCAGCTAAGTGCTCTCTAAGCAGTTTACAATGTGTTGGCTAATTGCCCCCAACAAGCTGGGTACTCATTTTACCGATCTGCGGAAGAATGGAAGGCTGAGTCAACCTGGAGCCTGGCAGGATCGAACTCACAACCTTGTGGCTGCAGTACCAGCATTTAACCACTGCACCACCAGAGAAAATACAACAAAGAGCTATGTAACACCTTCCACTTAACAAATGCTACTGTTGTGTGTTTTCAAGTCATTTCTGACTTATAGCAACCCTAAAGTGATCTTATCACTGGGTTTTCTTGGCAACATTTATTTAAGGAGGTTTTGCCATTGCTTTCCTCTGAGGCTGTGAGAGTGAGATGTGCACAAGGTCATCCAGTGGGTTTCCACAGCCAAGCAGGGATTTGAACCCTGGTGCCTCAATGTTAGCATGTCCAGCATTGAAACCATTATGCCACACTGGCTCTCAAGAAATTTAACTTATAACGAATTTATTATAGGGTCCTTTCACACTACACAATCATAACACTATGCTTCTACTTTAATTGTTATAGTTCCATCCTATGAAATCCTGGGATTTGTCATTTAGAGAAGGGTGTCTAGAATTCTCAGCCAGAAGGCTCTAGTGCCTCACCAAACTACAAACCCCAGGGTTCCATAGGATGCAGCCAGGATAGGTAAAGTGGAATCATAGTGATATAGTTATGTTGTGTGAAAGGGCCTAAGGTCCTTCATACTAAGAGCAGGCAAGGGAAGGAGCACATGCTTTGTATGCAGAAGGTCCCCAGTCCAATCCCTGGCCTCTCCAGGCAGGACTGGAAGAATTCCTATCAGAAATTTTGGAAAGGTGCCACCATTCAATGTTGGCACTACAGAGGTTAGAGAGACCAATACCTGATTCAATAGAAAGCAGCTTCTTCTTCCTCTAAGGGAAACCTAACAAAGGCCCTTTTCGCACGGCATTTGCCATGCAAAAGGGCGCCTGGAGCATCGCGCAATTGTGAGGAGCGATCTCCAGGACACACTCACAATCGTGCGACGCTCCAGGGTAGGGCAGGAGCCATTTGCATACTTTTTCATTTTCGCTTTTCAGCCAAAAATGGTGCACAATCGCACATTGCTCCAGGGCCCCGCACACACTTGCTGTGCATGCGGAGCCTCCGGAGCTGTGGTAGTCATCCTTCCTGCCCTAGCGCAGCCTGGGAAACTCAGGTTGCGCTGCGAAAGGAAGAGGCGGGGCTCTCATGCTGCCTGTTTGGGAGCAGGCAGCTCCTGTGGAGCTGAAGCAGCGGGGACACGAGAACCTCTCGCTGGAGGGTGCTCGCGTGATCCCCGCACCCCAGCACCGAAAAAAGGTAAGCTGTGGAAAGGGCCACAGTTACCCCTTTGGAAACTGTTATGGAGCCGCTTTCCACACTAGACTGTTATAGTGCTATTATTCCACTTTCAACATCCTATGGAATCCTGGGGTTTGCAGTTTAGGCTAAACTATAAACCCCAGGATTCCATAGGATGTTGAAAATGGAATAATAGCAGTATAACAGTCTAATGCGGAAGGCTTCTAGAGAAACTGCCCTTATGCTTAAAAAACTGTTCTCAGTATTACAGCTGAGTTGTGAAATATTTGAAGAAATACTCTGAGCATATACAGAATACACTACTATCAACAATGAATAAGTGTAATCTAAGCCCACCTCACCACCTTACAATAAGGGGAAATGGTAATTATGGTCACAGGATGCCACTAATATGTTTTTGCATTTTTCAATTTTTTTAAAAAATGTTTTTTAAATAACAATGGTAACAGAACTAATGCATTACCCAATCTCCAACACTGGTTTATCATAAAATCATGAGTTTAATAAGTCATGCTAACGCATTAGTCATTTTGCCTAATAATTCCATGGTCTGGACTGTTCTGAAATTCTGGAAATCTGCAATAATGCCAGCAATTTTCGAATAGTTTTTCAAGGTCTTAGGTCAGTCTCCCATCAACCAATGGGCATCCAGATGTGTTGGACTGCATGTTCCATCATCCCAACTAGCAAAACAATATGATGGCTACTCTGGCTATAGATCATGGGATTTATAGGTTTATTCATTGGAAGGGTGCCAGATTAAGGAAGATTTTCTTAGTCCTAGACACTGACAGAATGAATAGGCTAATAGAAACAGTTCAACATAGAATCTGACAAACTTGACTGAAAATACATGGGAGCCAAGATATCTGAAAATGTACACCTTCACTTATGATCCTGCCCACAATCTGAAATCTTCAGCAGAGGTTCTTTTGTGTCACCCATCTTCCTGATAAGCTACATTAATGACACAAGAGAAAGACTTTTCTCTGTAGTAGCCTTGCTGTTGCGGAATTCCTTCCAAAAGCAATTCAGATTGGCTCCATGCCAGCTGAACTTCTGGTGGAAAGATAAAACTGTATTACTACAAATGGACTTCGGTTTTTTAAATCTTGGTTTTAAATGGGTTTTAAAAAATGTTTTTCATTTGTTAGAAAAGTTTTATCAGATAATACTGTACCTTGCCTTGAGAGCCCTGGTAGGCAAAAAATGATTAAGAAATACTTTGAAGAAATCATAAAATTACATTTGCAGAGAAATGGCACAAATTTTATTGGAATGCTGATTAAAATAGCCAGTCTTTTGACATAGCTATTTGTATGAGCATTGTAAGAAGTGAGTTCAGCATATATACTGGAAAGGTTTTGCTGAAATGTCTTATCCATGTTATCATTTCTTCATGCAATTACTCGAACAGGAACTTGCATTTTTCATGAGCTGAATGGACAGTCCTGAAGCATATCAGTTGGTAACCCAACCGGGTCTAACTGCTGCACAGGAATTCCAAAAGTCATAACATGAACATCTAATGTTTCATCCAAATTAGGGCCTAGAAAAGCCACTTCTTTGGACTACAACTCTCAGGATCCTGAGAAAAGAAAGTTGCATCTCACATCACCTGTGGCTGTATCTAAAATCTTTTAACCAGTAGCTATATTTTATGACCCTCTCGCATCAATATATTTTAAGCTGTATATATCCAATAGCTATATGTAATTTTCCTTCAAATTTTCCTCATTGAATATGATAACCTACAGAGAGGAGGACTTGTTTAGCATTTTCAAAACCAGGATCCTCTGGGATCTTGCTGTGAACCACTTTCATCTCATCAATTAAGAAACAAATAGAGTTTGGTAACTTCTACCCAAGGGAATAATTAATCTCTACAGCAATTTTTCTAGACAATGTAATTGCATCACATAGACTCAGCTGCAAAGAGCCAGTCTCCCCTTGTCAAGAGAGGCTCATCTTTAGCCAGTGTGAGAGATGGAAGGATCTTCAGACTATGGAACACCCTCAGGGAGGGGAAAGGGGGTCATCTCCTGGTCCCATTGGGAGATCACTGTGGCTTGGAAACACTGGTCTGATTGTTCCAATGTCAGGCTAATATTCAACTTAGGGAGGGGGAAGAGCAAAGTGGGAAACAATGGAAAAAGGGAGAAGCATGCAGTCCCCAACTCGCACCCCATGCCCAGGTGCACGTTCCTGCTGACCTCCTGATGAAAAGGAGAATGGGGTGGCAGATATTTTTTTTTCTTCCCAGCCATAGAGAGGGAGATGTTGGCTAGGAAAATAGTGCAGAGATACGCAAAACTGTACAGCTGGAGCTCACTGATGCCACTTACTTTCAACCTCAGTGTTTCTTCCAATTCAAGTCTGAATTAGATGAAAGGGACTTTTTTCCCCAGATTTTGGAAAAGAAGTTACCTTTTTGCACTACAACTTGCAGAATCCCTCAGACAGTTGTAATTCATGAAGGTAACTTTCCCAGGCTCTCTTCTTTTGACTGCATGGATATTTCTATGTGTTTCCATGCACATGTTTCAAAACATGCATTTCTTGCAGCAGTTTCAAAATGTATGCCTATTTCTCTCATTGACCATGTTTTGTATACATTTTTTTTTCTGAATGCACACATTTTCCAAAGGCATTTTTGTTCCACAGATAATTGTGGAAGCTCATAAATGCCACAGGGAGGTTTCTAAAAGCAAATTTAGGCTCAGATTTGGTTTCAGAGGTTGCAAACTGGATAATCTTGTATAAATTTGTGAACTCAGTAAACTCCTCCATGAGAAGAACAGCTTTCCTCCTTGCCAGTTGCCAAGCCCAGATTCTGAGAGAGCCGCTGTAATTCTTAAGGGGTGTTTGAAAGGGAAAATTCTGTCTTTCCTGCTACTGTAGTCCTGGGGTGGGAAAAGTTGTATCTATAGAAATATCCCTTCTATCCATACCTTACAGTCTTGGGAGAAGAATATAGTTACCCAAGTGGGCTAGCACAAAAAGGGATTAAAAACAAACAAATGATTTTACTATCTCTTGCTACATTCTATTTATTTATTTTATATACTGCCTTTTTCCCAATTTGAAATCCGAAGGGAAGGTTAGCTCAACGTTTTGCAAATGTTTTTACCCCTTTCCTTCACAGATGCTTCTCAGAAAAAGTTGGCAACTCAGCCTTGGCTTCGCTCTTAGTTATTAACTATTAGGGGGCCGCTAAAATAATCTAAGAGAAAAAGATTAACAGGAAGATATGTATATGTGTGTATGTATGTGCATGCACCTGCCTTCAAGTCGTCTGTCAACATATGGTGACCCCATGGATTTCATAGGGTTTTCTTAGGCAAGGGATACTCAGACTTGGTTTTACCAGTTTCTTCCTCTGAAATATAGCCTACAGGCCATGATACTGCATTGCTAAGTAGCATGTTTTACTGAGTTCAATGATATTGACTCAAAAAAAAAACAACACTATATATATAGGATTGTAGTGTACCTCAGCCATTAATTATATCAGCATACTGAGTTTTCTGACCAGAAAAATTACTCCTTTTAGACACTGCTACCCAATTCCCCCTGCCCTTCAATAGCATAACTAGTGCCATTTCGGCACTTTCCCTTTGAGGCCCCTCCCCAAACTGCAAACCCCAGAATTCCATAGGATGTTGAAAGTAGAATAATGGCACTGTAACTGTCTAGTGCGGAAATGGCCTAGCAGGAGGATTCTGAGAACTGCAGCCCAAAACAATAATTGTTCCAAGCTCTGCTCCAGTCTTTGGAAAGGCTTTTGTATCCTTAAGGATGAAAACCCACATAAGTTTGAAACATGGGCTCAACATGCAAACGTCTTCACTGTCTCCTGCCTGGGAGATTGTGGATTTTGGTGGAAGAATTAGAATCCACTTTAAGTACCAAATTCAATTTTGCCCTGTATTCCTGTCCATGTCCTGTTAGTCTCATAATGGGATATTGTTGTGTTGTTGTGTCTCTTCAGGTCATTTCTGACTTACAGAGACCCTAAAGCAAATCCATGGCTGATCTCTGAAGACAGACAGTCCTTCAAGTTTGAAGGGAAAGCCAGCTGAGCACAGGTTGCTTTTTAAAAAAAAAAAATTAAGAAACTGAATGACATAAACCAAAATATAATGCATGAGTCTTCATGCAGTACTTTGGGGGGTGGGAGGACTGAGCTCTGTAGAAAGATTCATTTTGAATGGTTTTGAAGGAGAGCAGGAGAAGGAGAGCAGTCCCCTTGGTGCATTAATGCTGTGGCCCCAGGTTTTGACTTCCTGGTATATGCACATCTGTTTCACATCCAGGCTTGTACAAGATTAGCTGTGACCTCTGAGTTTACACTACATTTGTTTTCTTCACCCACTATGTTGTCTAACAGTCCTCCTCAACCTGCTGCCTTTCATATACGTTGGATTATAATTCCCACAAATGGACAATAATTTAATTGGAGTAGAAATTCTTTATGAAGGTGTCTTCTTCATGCTCCTCAAGACTTGCTGCAAGAAAAAGCACATCCTTCCTCTAAAACACTTTTGTGAGGCTATTGGTACTGTTTGGTATTGTGAGGTAATTGTTTGGTATTGTCCGGCAGTGGGATATGCTGCCTCGGAGTGTGGTGGAGTCTCCTTCTTTGGAGGCTTGATGGCCACCTGTTGGGAGCGCTTTGACATGTGTTCCTGCATGGCTGGGGGCTGGACTGAAAGACCCCTGTGGTCTCGTCCAATTCTATGATTCTGTGACTCTATGGTATGGTTCATTTCAGAAAAACTAAATATGTACAAAACGATGTACACATTTTTAAAATGAGAATGGCTCAAATTAATGTGTTTTGAATACACATAGGCCATTTCCACATGGGGTTTTTAACATGGTGCAGAGCGTCCTCCAGGAGGACATCTGCACCTGGGAGCGGACTGGGTCAGACCTACTTAACATAGATCCGCACCCCAGCCCGCTCCGGAACGACCCCAAGTGATTGTCCAGCGTGCTTTTGAAAAACCTGTTTCTTGAGGTTTTTCAAAAGCACGGAGCGCACCAGTGTGAGCCTGCTCCCTTATGCAGATTCTCAGGCTCGCATTGGTGTGAGCCTGTGATCTGCCGGGGGCGGGCTTTAGGCTGGGGAGCTTCAGCGGTTGGTCGAGAGCCTCGACCAACCGGAAGCTGCCATTTTCGTCCCCGGAGCGGTGGCCACGCACTGCTCCGGAGCAGCGTGGACTGGACTGGGGAGCCCAAAAGTCCGGTGAGTAGCGTCACAGGGCGATTCCCTCACCCCGTGCGGAAATGGCCATTAACACCCTTTAATCATTGAGAAAAATGTGTACTATAAAAATTTGCTTGTTGCTAACTACCATAAAGTCAGTTTTGACTTATGGCAACCTTATGAATGAGGGAGCTTCAAGTCCCCCTGACATCAGCAGCCTTGCTTGAATCCTGCAGATTCAGGGCCTTGGCTTCCTTGATTGAGTCTTTCCATCTGCAACGTGGTCTTCCTCTTTTCCTACTGTCTTCCACCTCGCCAAGCATTCTTGTCTTTTCTAGTTAGTCATGTCTTTTCATGAGATGTCCAATGTACACAATCTTCATTTAGTTATCTTAGCTTCTAAGGAGAATTCAGGCTTGATTTGTTCTAGGACCCACTGGTTTTTTTAGCAGGCCACAGTATCTGTAGAAATCTTCTCCAGCACCAGATTTCAAATGAGTTGATTTTCTTCCTATTAGGAAGATACATATATTATTTTAAAGTGAAAAAAATGCACAAATTCCTCTATGAGAAAAAATAAAAACCTTAGAATCTTACTTAAACCCAGAAGATAATGATAAAGCTGGTGGGATTTGAGAATTTGTGGCAAAATTAATCCAGAGAATGCTGTTCACATCATCCCCAGCCAGTACAGCTTGAAGGGGTTTGGGATGGGACACCAGGGTGGACAAGCCATTGTATGGAACTGGGAAAATTCTTTCAGATGTGGTTTCTTCTATGTTTATATCCCTAAAATCAGAGAAACCACATCAAGCTCAATATTTCTTTTCATGTAAAACTCTTTAAAGTTTCTGGTATCCTGTGAGGGTCTAGAACTAAAACTCAGAATAATTTTTTCCTAACCAAAATGCTTTGGAACCTTGGGCTATATGCATACCATGATTTATTCTGTCTTGTGAGGCCTATGATACGGCATGTAACTTGTTCCCTATGTGGACCTTCCTCTAGGAGGCTAATTTCTGTCTTCAAGTGATAACAGAAATGATTTTGATTAAAGAAACTAGTCCAAGGCAAAAAGGAGTAGTGGAGTTCATCCTTAGCACTAACTATCCATAGTGTGTATTGCAGTGTGAAAACCCTAGAATTTCTTTGCTATCACAAGCCTTACCATATAGCCAAGGATGGCAGCTCCTGACAGCTGCTACAAGACAGGTTTGAATCCACATTGACGGGTTAAGTTCTCAAGTTCAGTTTTACTGTTTACATCCATAGGCTGTCACAATGGAAGGAGAAGACAGTAACTGAAAGTTACTAGCAGGAACTGCGTAAGTTACTTTTCGGAAGTAATCTGCTCCATTATTCATTACTATTTTTGAACATTAATTCATTGCCATTGTTCATCACTCGGTTGGTGAGGATAACTCATGGCATTACTTTTAATGCTATTCAATTCCTTTCTATTCTTTTTGATAGAATAATAGAATCATAGAGTTGGAAGAGACCACAAAAGCCAATGAACCCAACTCCCTGCCATGCAGAAACACACACTCAAAGAACTCCTAGCAAATGACCATCAGGCCGCTGTTTAAAAATCTCCAAAGAAGGGGATTCCACCATGCTCCGAGGCAGCATATTCCACTTTCGAATGGCTCTTACCATCAGGAAGTTCTTCTTGATGTTTAGGTGAAATCTCTTTTCCTGTAGTTTGAATCCATTGCTCTGTGTCCTCGGCCCTTTTTGCACGGCATTCGCCATGCAAAAGGGCCTCTGGATCGTCGCGCAATTGCGAGGAGCCGTCCACATGACATTCTTGCAATTGTGTGATGCTGCCGGGGCTGGCAGGCACCGATTGCGCACTATTTCATTTTTCGGCTTCTAGCCAAAAATGGTGCACTATCACGCATCGCTCCAGGGCCCCGCATGTACTTACAGTGCGTGTGGAGCCTCCTGAGCTGCGGCGCTCGTGTTTCCTGCCCCAGCTCAGCCTGGGAAAATCCCAGGTTGTGCTGCGGAAGAAAGAGGAGGAGCCCTCACGCTGCCTGCTCGGTAGCAGGCAGTGGCTGCGGAGGCGAAGCAATGGGGACATGAGAACCTCTTGCAAGAGGTTGCTCGCGCGATCCCCGTGCCCCAGCACTGAGAACAGGTAACTTGCGGAAAGGGCCCTAGTCTCCAGAGCGGCAGAAAACTAGCTTACCTCATCTTCAATATGACATCCCTTCAAATATTTAAACATGGCTATCATGTTACCTCTTAACCTTCTTTTCATCAGGCTAAACATATCTAGCTTCCTAAGCCGCTCCTCATAGGGCATGGCTTCCAGACCCTTCACCGTTTTGGTCATCCTCCTCTAGACATGTTCCAGCTTGTCAATATTCTTCTCGAATTGTGGTGCCCAGAACTGGACACAATATTCCAGGTGAGGTTTCGTTGTTGTCTGAAAGAGAAAACCTTAAGACTGATATGAGAATAACGTAACACTTGAAAAATTCCTGTCAGAATTCTTCTAAAATGTCCTTTAAAAACATTATTCATATTAATATACCTTATTCTTGTTGCATTACTTTTAAATACTAAAAATAACAAGTTACAGTTCCCTATATTACTAGTATCTCCTTATTTCCTAGCTCTGAGGTAAGCAGAGTTAAACGTAAGTCAGTAAAAGTAATTCATACATCCAGTGATGCCAGTTTAATTTTAAATATGATTCCATAATGCCAAATCTCATTTTTAATGCATGATTTATAGGCACATCAGAACTAGAATACACAATGGTAAAATAGGTATCACCCATCCATCTCCCTTCACAATCACCTTACAAAAGGAGGCACACTCCTAAACCATTGTCATTAAGAACATAAGAGCTCTTTTCATTAATTTTCGATCCTTCTTAAAAAAAATAAAAAATCTAATGGTTAAACCTCATCTGGAATACTGTGTCCAGTTCTGGGCACCTCCATTCAAGAAGGATATCGATAAGCTGGAGTGTGTCCAGAGGAGGGTGACCAAAATGGTGAAGGGTCTGGAAGCCATGCCCTATGAGGAGTGGCTGAGGGAGCTAGGGATGTTTAGTCTGCAGAAGAGAAGGTTACGAGGGGACTTGATAGCCATATTTAAATATTTGAAGGGATGTCATGTCGAGGAGGGAGTGGGCTTGTTTTCTGCTGCTCCAGAGACTAGGACAAGGAGCAATGGATTCAAGCTGCAGGAAAAGAGATTCCAGCTGAACCTCAGGAAGGACTTCCTGAGTCCTCAGAGCTGTCTGGCAGTGGAATATGCTGCCTCGGAGTGTGGTGGAGTTTCCTTCTTTGGAGGTTTTTAAGCAGAGGCTGGATGGCCATCTGTCGGGAATGCTTTGATGTGTGTTCCTGCATGGCAGGGGGTTGGACTAGATGGCCCGTGTGCTCTCTTCCAATTCTATGATTCTATGATTCTATGTCTGACCAATGAGATTGAGTTTTTAACAAACGGGCAAGATATTTCTCTAATACCTTGTGTGAGATGGCAGTTAAATATATAATGGGACAGAGAGCATTTCAGTTTTGTCCTGTCTGTGATAGTAAACTCATTGCTGGAAAGATAATGTTGCTAGTGTGCCATCAATAACAACTGATGCTACTAAGAAATCTCTCACACCATACATTATGGTATTATTCCACTTTAATAGCCATGACTGGATCCTCTGCAATTCTGGGGTTTGAGCTCTCTGGCTTAGAATTCAAGTATCCCTCCTTCAACTGCAAATCCCAGGATTCTTTATGATGTTGCTGTGGCAGATAAAATGGAACCATAGTGTTATAACTGTGTAGTGTGAAACAGTGCTAAGTGAAACCTGGCTAGAATAGCAAAATATATCAGTAGTAAAGAGACTAGACATATATGTAAGTAGCTTGTACTCTAAAGACTTTAGAGATGCAAAGACTTTGTTGTTGTTGTATGCCTTCAAGTGCTACCAACTTAAGGCAATCCTAAGGCAAACCTATCACAGGGTTTTCTTGAAAAGATTTGTTCAGAGGGGGCTTTGCCTTTGCTTTTCTCTGAGGCTATAAAGATTTACTGTAAAGATATATCAGTAACGTAATTTTAAGCTGCTTCTTTGAAAAAGAGAAATCTGTAAAAAAAAAAAACAACTACTTTCTGAAGAAAGTGTAAGAATTAACATTCATGTTAAACATAGCTAGCGGCAGGAGTAATTGAAAGATGAGGAGCACGTGGCTGAGCAGATGTTGTTGGACTGCAATTTTTATTATCCTTCGTCACTGGCTCTCCTGCCTGGAACTGGTGGGACTTACCATTTAATATCTGAGGGCCACCTCTGAATTTCATACATGCTCCACATGGAAGGCAGTCACCTCAAACCAAAGATATTGATGGAGGATAGTAATGTAACTTTATGGGCTCTGCAGCCTGCCCTTTGCTGCCTAAGCTAGATTGTTATCCTCAGGTGTGGTGGAAACTGCTGTCCATTACTACTCTCAAAGTGTCATTCACTTGCCACTCTGATCTGCCCCCAAATGTGGAATGGAAGAAGGTGCACAATGTCCTTTGTTTCAGGCAGCAAAATGTCTTGGGTTGGCTCTGGCAACTTCAGTACTTGGATGAAGTGTAGAGGCATCAGAAGTGGCATGGTGAGAGGCGCAACAAAATTGCCAGGGATACCATGGGACTAAGAAGCACCATTTATATGTGTTACCTCTGCCTTTCCCCATGAAGTTTTTTATACATTCGATGTTCCTCAAAGGAGACCAGAGCTTGGACAATTACTTTTCAAAACCAATTTGTTTTTGTTTTGTTTTTACAAATTGCAGCACTTGAGAAGTAACTCTCCTATTCATTATGATAACCAAAAAAAAAAAAAAAAGTTAAACCACTATGTTACTTGTTACACTGTTTGTCACTTTTACATTACTTCCTGTTTTTTTTTTTGGTTTTTTGTTTTTTTGAAGGGGAAAAAACACTTAGGATAGGTAAGAGGACGGTGTAACATCCTGAGAATTTCTTGTAAAATTGCCTCTCAAAATGCCCACAAAAGTAACTTTTGAAAATGACTACAAGATATTATTTATTACCCCAGTAAAGTAACTTTGCTACTCACTAACTAAAGTTGCTTTTAAAATATAACTTTATTTCCATCTCCTTGCCCAGAAGGCAACCAGTTGCAGTTAGCAATGTTACTTGGTAACTCATTGCTTCTGAGCTCTGACAGGACTCTATGGGATCGTAGCCAGTTATGCTGGTATGAGTCCCAGCATAGCTGTGGTGTCCATCTTAACTAGACCATACGACGGCCTCTTCCAGATTTAATTCATTGGGAAGAAATGATCTGACTCTCGCTGTCTTCTTGTATGCAGTGTGTGAATGCACAATCAATAATAACTGAACAGACGTGGCCTCAGCAGAGTTCAGACCAGAGAGCAATAGCATTATGGGCTCCCTCGTACTTGGGGGCACAGGTCAGGTGTTGTCCTAGGTCTCCCTGGGAAAATTGGAGGGGTTCAGATAATCAAATATTCCTATACAGTACAGCATAAATGAGCAAGGGAGCGGGAGAAGACTCTTGACACACAACGACCGAACAATAACACCAGTGTGCTGACGGAATGGGAGACCCATGAATTGGAAGTTTGATAAGGCTCTCTTTTTCTCTCAACAACCCCTTCAATTTCTCTCCGTACTCCCCCTTCCCCCACTCTTGCCTGCTTTCTTGTTTGGGCTTTTTAACAGTGCACTGTCTTTGTTCAAGATACAGGTGAACAACAATCATGTGATTAATACACACACACACACCCCACACTCATGCACAAAGCTTTTTAAGGGCCTGTCCTTTTTCGCCTCAGAACCAAGGAGCCGATAAGACTAAGAGAAGCTGGAACAGACCGCAGGCCACAGCGGGGCTGCCTTTTTCCCGTTTCCAACACCCAAGGTACCTGTAACGTTCTCGGCCTCCCTTGTGCATGGGATGTTTCCTTACGAATACAGAAGCAGCACCAGATATTTGGAGAATGTGAAATGCACTGCTTGTTTCAGAGAGAGCTAAGAAACCCAACTTCTTTTGTGCCATTTTTATTCCTTTTGTGGTCATCACCACACTGTTTCCTGGCTCTCTACTTCCTCAGGTCCTGCTGGCAAGGCAAGACATGGATTTGGTTTGCCTCTCTCCCTCTGTTTGTCATGCTGATCTCAGGAACTCTGACTGGAATTAAGGCAGGGGGGTGACAAAAAGAGCTAAAGGTTAGTCATCTTTCTTTCTTTCTTTTATTTCATTTAAGTTGCATGCTTACAGTTGGAGGAGGAGCCGCCTAAAGCTGCAGGGCATTTGGTGCTCTTGCTACGGTACTAGCAGTATGGTACTACATTGCTACTATATTTTAGTAGCACTACAGTACTATATTGCACTACATTTTCTGGGACCTGAAGTGCAATGTAGTAACTTTTCTGATTGCTGATTGGTTGTTCCTCTTCAAGGTCTGGAACGTCTTTTGTATGCCTAGGCCAGCCTTCCTCTATCTCATACCCACCACGTGTGGCCAATACCACTTAGAGTGCCAAGCTGGGTAAGGCTGGCCTAGATACTTTGCAAAGTCCCATTCTACTATGGAAAAGAACCACAAAGATTATTCTAATTTCTTTCCTCTCAGGCGCTTGACACATAAACACTTCCTTTCCTCAGAAATTGTGTGATATCTGCCTTCTTCTCAGAAAGAAGTGGATATACTAGTGGTTCCTTCTCTTAGAGTTGCTCTTTCTCTGTGGTTGGGCTAACCTGAATGAAAGGAAAGAAGGCAATTGCATGTGTACATTTCCAGAGTTGATGGGAATGGGGATGTGACAGACAAAGAGTCCACTGTGGGAAGTGTGAGAGCCTTTGGATGAGAGGTCATTCTGTGTATTCCAGAGGATCCACTACCACAAAGGGAAACCATTTCTAGTACCTTTGGGTGCAACAGGGTCCTATGTGTGAAGGAAACACAACGCATGTCAAGATCATATTGTATCATCACAGAGGTGATAAAACCATTAGTACTGAGCATCCTAAAAAGCCCTGAAGTGTTTCTGTCTGTCTGTCTGTCTGTCTGTCCGTCTTCCTTCCTTCCTTCCCTCCTTCCTTCCTCCTTCCTTCCTTCCTTCCCTCTCCACTCAATAATGGTGTCTTTTCTTCCATAGCATCTGTCCATTTCACACTCATGTTTTATAATTCCAGTACAGATAGCAGTATCCATTCATTGTAATGAATTTGTAATGCTCTACCCACTGCCTCAGCAGTTCTCAACTTTTGGCCCTCCAGTGGTTTTGGATTTCAGATCTCAGAAGTATCATCCAGCACAGCCAGCAGTCTGGGAAAGGTTGAGAACCACTACCTCAATGGAAAAGTTCAGGATAGGAGTTCTTCTACATACAGGAAAAAAGATGGGAGGAGGAAGAGGAGGAGGTATTGATGACAAACAGCTATCTGAACAAAAAGAGAAAAAGGGAAATTCCAGTAAATAGCCAAACACATTTATAGAGGGCCTGCAAAATATTCTGTTTGTGTAAAGTAGGTCCTAAGATGACTCTGAGGAGGGAGGGGGAATGGAATGCCTTCATTATGATGCCTGTGAAGTTTTCTGGCTTTGATACTAAGTATGAATGCAACTCTGCTGACTAGCTGTATGACTGTTCATGAGGCAAGTTTCTGCACTAGCAAGATACCCAGCCTAAACCTGAGTCACTTTGGAGTCTAGGAAACCTATCTATGCTAAAAACCTACGCTGGTTTTATTCAGTTTTAACTCTCATGGCTGCCTAAGAGTCTTAAGATATCTAATGTAGTGAGTTGCTGACAGTTTGCCGTTGTGGTGGTTGTTGGGATTCCTAATGCCCTTCGTGGATCTACAGTTCTCAGACCTCTTTAGAGTTGGTTGGTCAGGAGAATGACACTTAAAAGTTGTTTAAATCTGCAGGCTAGAAGTATGCTTTCAGCAGTGCACTTCAGCTACAAGAACATATTCCTTCCTCAGTACAGAATGAGATACAGAATCATTAGGTCATAATAATCTCTGTGAGCAACTGGGAATGCAGAGGCCAGAGTTGGGCTGAATCACTTTTTCTATACCCGTCCCCCCAGGTCTTGAGCCCATTGAAGCTGCAAAGGGAAATTCATCTCAAATTTTCTTGGGGAAACTGCAGTAAGAAATGATCATGCAATGTTAATATTGCCATTTTCACTGGTCCTCTCTCCCTGAAAGAAGAGAAATGGTTTAGGCTAATAGGTTTACTATCACAACACTGTAAGTCTTCTCAGGCTTGTAATCTTTCTGGTGATTTGTTCTCATTTTTAAAAAGTGGGCTTGTATCTACATAATGAAGCAAAAATCTTTTAAATCTGGAGTGGGCACCATGTACCCATTGACCCCTATGGGGTCCCTGGATGCTTCCCCCATTAGCACCATGACATTACCCCACCCTTATTCTAAAAAGTCTCTGAGGGTTAAGTGAACATACAAATAAGAAAGCAAGATATAGGGTATTTGTTCGGCATTAATATATATCCTACTGTCCAACCTGGAGCAGGAAGGAAAAATAGGTGGGAGGAGTCAAAAGCTGCTATTTTGTTTCAAACACGCACGCGCACACACACACACACACACACACACAGCAAATTAGCAGGCACATTTAGTATCATATAGAGTTTGGTGCCCGAAAGGTGGGTCACAAGTTCTCTTAACTAAGCTTGATCTCAAATCATAGTCATGTTGTGGTCTGTCTGTGAGTTATGGAAGCTCTTCATCTCTGCTGAAGACAGAACTCTTGGAGAACTGAAGGCAGATTTTCCACATCTTGACTATAACCTGCTTAGCACAGTATATATGTAAGTACCATACAGTATCAAAGTAGAGTGAATTGTTCTGTAATGTCCATGGTTTCTTTCATACTGCATAGGATTTTGATGTCATTTTAATGACTGTGGGTCCATTCTGTAGAATCTTGGAATCTGGAATTTGATGAAGTGTTTGGAATTTTTATTCCCCTCCCTTGTGCAATTGCACAGTTTCAGTTCAATAGTATATATTTTTTATTATTTATTTGCTGTAATTGCTTAATTGTGGCATGCTGTCGACCGCCACGGCAACACATTTGTGAAACAGAATGGTTTCCAACTGGCAAGGGAGTCAGGCAAGGCTGTATTTTATCAACCTGTCTGTTTAACTTGTATGCTGAACATATCATATGAAAAGCGGGATTAGACTTGAAGGAAGGCGGTGTGAACACTGGGTGAAGGAAAATCAACCGTTTAAGACATGCAGATGACACCATACTACTAGCAAAAACAGCAAAGTCTTGGAATGATTCCTGAAGAAAGTCAAGGCAAAAGTGCAAAAGGCAGGTTTACAGCTGAATATTAAGAAAAGAAAAATAATGACCACAGATAATTTACATGACCTCAAAGTAGACGATGAAGAAATTGAAATAGTTCAAGATTTTCCATACCTTGGCTTAGTCATTAATCAGAATGGAGACTGCAGTCAAGAAATCAGAAGCCTAGAACTTGGAAGGGCTGCTATAAAGGAACTAGACAAGATCCTGAAGTGTCAAGATATATAATTGAATAATAAAGTTAGGATTGTCCGTGCCACCATATTTCTAATTTCTATGTGTGGTTATGAAAGCTGGGCAGTGAAGAAAGCTGCTAGGAAGAAAATCAACTTGGTCAGTTGAGGTGCTGGAGAAGAGTTCTATGGATACCCTAGACTGCAAAAAGGACAAATGAGTGGGTCCTAGTGAAAATCAAGCCTTAACTCTCCCTAGAAACCAAGATGACTAAACCGAGGCTGTCATACTTTGCCCATATCCTGAGAAGACATGACTCACTAGAAAAGACAATAATGCCTGGTAAACTAGAAGGCAGTAGGGAAAGAAGAAGACTCATTAGACTAGATTAGACTAGATTCAATCAAGGAAGACACGTCCCTGAATCTGCAAGACCTGAGCAGGGTGGTTGAGGATAGGGTGACATGGAGGTGTCTCATCCACAGGGTCGCTATAAGTCAAAGTTGATTTGATAGTGAACAACAGAGGAACAGAGTAAAAGCAACCTTGTTCTTATGCACTTTGGTGTCTTCTTTGTCTGGAAATTGGAAGTGAAGTGACTTCACTTTGTCTGGGGATAGAAATGGGGAGAAGAGGAGAACCATGCCCACTCATACCACATGACTGCCAGAATCTAACTGCAGCAAAATTAAATAATTGCACCAAGAAACAATAGTTTGATAGAAGCAATATTGGAGTCATTAGTGGCATCTTCCAGTCAATGAAAAGATGCAATCTAATAATGATGAAAATACAATGCAACAACGGGAGAGTTAGGATGTCATGTGATAATGAAAGATAAAAAATAGAACTAAGCCAGTGCAATTATGCAATAAACCTATTGTTTGATAAAATCTGAAGAAGATTTTTGAATATAGGAATACTTCAGTTAACAAAGCCTCTGACATAGAAGCTCCTTTTCACAAAGTCTTTTTGCATGAGCCCAGCTCACCCCTTCCCCTTTATCCATGTATTCTGTCCAGCTGGAAGGTTTTTTGCACCATTAGCATTGTGGGAATGGAGAAGAAGGGCTGAAGAAGGACAGACTTCCAGTGCTGGGGTACAGCAGCATACCTGCAGTAAACAGTGCTTGACCTGGGAAAGAATGGCATTGATCCTAGGTGATCCTTGTTGTTGTTGCTTGCCTTCAAGTCGTTCCCAACCTATGATGACACTATCACAGGGTTTTCTTGCCGTGATTTGATCAGAGGGGGGTTGTCTTTGACTTCCTCTAAGACTCAGAGTGTGTGACTTGCCTAAGTGGGTTTCCATGGCTAAGCAAGGACTCTAACCCTGGTGTCCACCATCATAGGCCCTTTCCAGATGTGGGGAAGGAGCCGCACGAAAACGGGACTCCCCGGACTTCTTCTCCGTCCGGGCGAGTCTGTCGGGACGAGGAGCAGTGCGAGCTTGTCGCTCCACACTGCTCCGGCGTCCAAAATGGCAGCTTCCGGTTGGTGGAGGCTCTCCACCAACCGGAGAAGTTCGCCAGCCTAAAGCCCGCCCCCGACAGATCTGCAGGCATGCACTTGTGCGCGTCTGCAAATCTGCTCCAGAGCACAGGGATGGAGCGGTATGGAGTCGCACGCTCTGTGCTTTTTAAAAACCTCTAAAAAGAGGTTTTTAAAAAGCACGCTGCGCAACCAGTTCCGGTCGCTCTGAACTGGACTGAGGTGCGGAACTACAAAAAGTAGTCTGCCCCAGTCCACTCCACGGTGCAGAAGACCTCAGTTGGAGGTCGCTCTGCACCATTTTACTAGCCCGGTGCAGAAATGGCCATAGTCTAATGCTCAAACTGCTACACTCTGCTGGTTCTCTCTAGGCATTCCTACTATAGCTATATGAGTTAATGTATAACAAGCAACATAAACAACTGCCTTCAGAATTACTTACTGAGCATGTGGGTAGAGCAAAACAGAACGAAAAGACAAAAGTAGATTAGCCTGCCTCACCAGTTCCCTGGAAGATCTATAAGTTTTGCCACCAAAATAAGAAAAGTCAAGGCTCTTGAAGGAAAATAAATATAATCCCGGGATGTATTTTGGAAGAATCTTTCAAGTGGGGTCTAGAAGATTCGAAATGTTTTTGTTTATTTGTGCAAGGGATACCTGACCTGGTTGTTTCATTTCACACATGCATAATGTTAGTTTTGAATAAACAGTTTGCTGAAACAAGTTGAACTCCTCTTCTCTTTTGTGATGTAGGAAGCTATCCCTGTTCTTTCCATGTTATTTCCACCTTGAGTTTCTGCTAAAGAAGTAAAGCCCAGGAATGTGCCTACTTCATTAACTGTACACCTGTATTCTTCCAATGGTGGTTCATCTAATGCTGACACCATGACAAAGTAATTCTCTTTTCTGGTGTCTTTGGTACACTTGCATTATGACTGTACCTTACTGTTGTGGATATTTTGCTCCCTAATGACTGTTGGTATTTTAATTTGTGTCAGTATTGGCTGCTTTTCACTGACAAATATATTGCTTTTCTTCTGTGTCTTGATTGTAAGAGCTGTAAACCACACTGCCATGGAGAAGTGGGACAAGATCACTTTTTAAATGAGTAAAGTATATACATATAAAGGTCCCAGATTCAAATTTTGGCATCTCTAATCTCAGATAGCAAGCTGGAGAAATAAAACACTGTGATAATGAATTACCCTTCATCAAGGTGCAATGTGTCGGGCTAAATACATTTAGAGGATCCTGTCAAAATCAGAATAATCTAAGACACTGAATACCTGCTGACTGACCTATTAGAGGCACCACAATGTCACCTGCCTTCACTGCAAGGTACTGTTTTATTCAGCCCCTTTCTCCAAGTGGTAAAATGTTCCAGGAGTTTTATGATTACAAGAGTTTTATTTCCCTTGGTCACTACAGACGTTGACTACAATGTTTATTTGCTAATGTACAGGTCAACTTAAATGAAGGCACAGCTTACCAGGACACAGTGCAATTCTGGAGTTGTACCCTAAAAAAGTAATATTTCCAAGTTCTGATGTAAACAATCCCAACAAGCAGGCAAAGTCCACTGTTCCCACATCATCGCCAAGGACAGAGAACTTAAACTTTACTCTGTTCAAACTGCAGGCTGTGATTCCTTTCATACAGATGCACATCTTGTCCTCTCCCTGTGACTAGAGGAAGGGAAATCTACTAGCCATCAGCTAGTCCTAGCTCCTATGGAGACACCTTGTAGGAAAATAATGGGTTGTCAACTCTCCTTTGTCAAGTCCAGGAACTGCCTCAGACAAATACATTGTAATCCCTATCTCTAGAGCCTTGACATGTTGTATTTGAGCTACAGTTCCCGGAGTCTCCTCTGCTAGCTGGGGAATCCTGAAGATTCTAATCCCCAAAAATAATGCTTCCAACCTCAACTTGTGGCAGATATTTTAGTAGAAGCCCAAGGCAAAATATTTCTCTCTTCCAGAATTTAAAGACATGAGCATGGGACACCATGCTTACTTGTGTAGTTTTCTGGAAATACACCAAGAATTTCATGCTATATTTTACTCTGTCTTAAGGCCAACTTAGGCAGATAGGTGGGAGTGAGTGTGATGCAGTAGTTTGAATATCAGACTACAACTCTGGAGACCAGGGCTGGAATCCCTGTTCAGTCAGGGAAAGCTACTGGCTAAACTTGGACAAGTCACACTCTCTCAGCTTCAGAAGAAGGCAAAGGCAAACCCTCTCTGAACAAATCTTGCCAAGAAAACTCCATGATATGTTTGCCTTAGAGTCATCAGAAACAACTCGAAGGCACATGACAACAACAAGGCAGGTAGCTAGACCAAATAATGGCAGAGAGATTTTGATAGACTGAGATGATAATTTTCAGTAAATGCACAAGGCCACTTACTTCAAAGTTGTTAAGCGTTGAAAGGAGATCTATAATTGCTAACTGAATTGCTTGGGCTGCTTAACTACAGAAGATCAAAGAGGAAATCTGGCACAGTCTTTCTGTTTGCTGTGTGCTCTAACAACTTCTTGTTCCATTCTCTTATCCCACTTCTGTCCTGCTAGAGAATTATGGGTTCCTAGGATCAAAGTGAAGAAGACGAATGAGTAGACTCGTATGTCTAAGTCCTAGTCTTTCCCTGCCTCATCATGGCATGGACGTGACCTGGGCTTCTCAGAGTAATCGCTGGCAGAGAAAAACTACCAGGGTTATAAGAGTTCAAGTACAGCCCCAGAGGCTGTTGGTGTGCCTGCTGTGTGAGGACCAGCCTAGCTTATTACAGACAGTCTTGGCACCAGAAGGTGGCCACTAAGTGACAGATTGAACATAGCAACTATACATCGAATAGCTGCAGTTTCCATTGATGGAGAGGCTTAACTGCTTGAATGAAATGACAGATTTTCAAGTCGTCCACATACAATTGGGATTGCATTATAATTTGTGAGATTCTAGTAAGGCAGAGTGAAGTTAAGGGGTGTGTGTGTGTGTGTGTGTGTGTAGTCTTATGTGTGTCACAGAGACTTTAACCAAGAGACTTTAACCAAGCCCCAGTCTGGGACACAGGGACTGCAGTTCCGTCATTCCACATCTACTTGTTGTTGTTGTGTGCCTTCAAGTCGTTGCCGACTTATAGCAATCCTAAGGCAAACCTATCACAGGGTTTTCTTGGCAAGATTTGTTCAGAGGGGATTTGGCTTTGCCTTCCTCTGAGGCTAAGAGAGTGTGACTTGCCCAAGGTGGGGTTCCATGGCTAAGCAGAGATTCAGACCCCGATCTCCAGTTGTAGTCTAATGTAGAGTTGTAGTCTAATGTTCACACCAATACACTACGCTGGCTCCCCCACACCCACTTGGCTGATGTTCCTGCAGATGGTGGGAAGAATGGGGGGTTGGGGACTGCTTCATATTAAATCACGTCAGGAGGTTCCCAGGCTGGGACAGCCTGGTTTAGTAGAATGAGGCTAACTTGCAAGTGTTAGAAGGGATCTTATAGGAATCATAGTTTGGACAAAGTATTGGCAAGGAAGAGTGATTCTTTTGGACAAGGATCAAAAACTGATAGGAGAGCTAATGTAGTTCTTCTGCTTTTGGCTCCCTTGATGTATGGCACCAAGCAGGAACTCAGGGGAAGGGTTAAGCCAAAAACTTTTAGTCTGCTCCCTGTAATTCCTCCCAGGGAATAAGAATGGGAGAACAAGGAGTTCTTTCTGTTCTCAAGAATTAATAGCAAAGAGTCATCCGGGGTGTCATTCAAGCCCTGATCAGCTCCCAACAGAATGTGTGTGTGTGTGTGTGTGTGTGTGTGCACGCGCACATACATGTGAGACAGTGCGGGGCCTGGGGCGGAGATGCCAAAACAAGGGCAGAAACAGTTCTGGTAACGAGAGGTGTAAGCCGGCAGTGAATCAAGGAGACATCTCTCCCTTTTTAAACCCCTCAGCTTCTACCAGGAACTAGGTGTTTCTCCTCATTTCATTATCTGTTTGTCCTTTACTATTTATTTATTATTTCTTTACAAATACTTCCAAATTCCTCAGATGTGAAGATTTCAGAATGGTGTACAACACCAATAAAACATATAATATGGAATGATAAGATACCATGTTTACAATTTTTTTGGACACACCTTTGAGAATCCCCAGCCATCATGGACATTTTGCTTTGATAACTTTCCTTTGAACGATTGCAGAGGGGTGCTTGGGAACATGTGGCTCCGGCAGCAGGGCCTTTCTAGAGGATCTCAAGAAAAAAAATGGATCATATAGAAGAGAAGGTGGTCTCTGAGATAATCAGATCCCATATCGTTTAAGGCTTTATGTACTAATAACAGAACCTGCTAGGAAAGAGGCTGCCAGTGCAACTTCTTCAGCAGGAGGTATTATATGCTGCCAGGAGGTTGCCCATCATATGGAGACCAGCCAAAGCATTCTGTACCAGTTGCAGCATGTAGACCACCTTTAAGGGTGATCTCTGTCCCAGCACAGCCACAATTGGCACACCAGCTGAAGCTGTTAAAAGACAGTTCACGGCAGTGAAGTTAACTAGGCTTCCAGTGAGAAAAATGGATCCAAGAGTACCCCAAGCTGTGCACTTGGAAATGCAATCCCACCCTGCACGGGTTGTCTAATTATCTCTCTGATATATCTAGGGTATCCATTTTGCCAAGATTCAGTCTCAGACTTTTGGCTCTCATTTACCCTACCACTGAATTCAAGTACTGATCCCGAAACTGCATGGCCACACTTAATTCAGATGTGACACAGAGAGGGAGCTGGGTGTCATCAGCATACTGATCACTGCTCCCAGTGGCTTAAGAGGGCCAAAAAAAAAAAAAGAGTCTCTCAGTGTCACTCCTTAGAAATTGTCCTGTGGATAGGAGACGATCTAGTAAGTTCAGTGCACCACAGTCCCATCACACTGAGCCTGTCCAAGAGACTGATGGTATCAAAAGCTGCAGAGTGCGAGCAAGAGCAACCTGTCCCTTTCTTATCAAAGGTCATTCACCAGAATGAGCAAGCCCAATTCATTCATGAATGTAGGTATGAACCCTAATCAAAATGGATCTAAATAATTTGTATCACCAAAAGCATTTGTAGTTACACAACCTTAACTCTCTCAAGAACCTCACTCCCCTCCAAAGCAGTATCTCTGAGCAGATGGTTGTTGGCGAGAACCATGGAGTGCAAGTTAGATATCTATTTTCTGAGCAGCTGTTCTTTACTTGCTCTCCACTTTTTCATATCCTGACAAACCAGTGGATTGTAGTTCAGTTCTATCTATGGCGGTATTTACCTTGACCTGCAGGATTACCTGTCTCTTAATGTGTCATGGGCTGTATGGAGGCCAGATGAAATATGTGTGCCTGGAACCTATCCTCCTTACAAGAATGAGAGTGAAGGCATGTGCCATGTATGCCCAAAATTACCATCAGATACTGGAGGAAAGCAGCAATGGGTGGCTACCTCTGTCAGTCTTGTGATCTTCCTAAAGATGGGAACGCCAGAGCAGATATTTTCATTCAAACTTGTTATGGCGGGGGCACATTGCAGTTTCTCAGATGTAAATTTTGAAAGTTGCAGAATTCCTATCCATAGGAACTGACAATAAACTGAAAAAAAAAAGTTTTGGAATATATTCATCTTAAAACATGCAGCACACAGTAGATATGTAACATGTTTTCCTGTTTTTGTTGTTTCTGGGTAACTTTCCCCACAAAAATGAACATTTTCAAAAGGGCTGAGCGAGTCAAGAGCCTTCTCTCTTCTAACACAGATAATGCTGAGCCAAACACACAGTGCAATCAGTGAATAAATTCCATTATTGCATAATACGTTCAGAAGTTCAACAGCCTTTGGAGATATATTTTGTGAAGACATGCAATAGTGAGCCTTCTTGAAGGTTGCTCTAAGTAAGGCTTTGGAACTCCCTGCTGAGGGAACCTAGCCTAGGCCTGTTTCTGCTGTTCTTCTGATAAGCAAAAATCTTTTTATTCAGGTGGCCTTTGGAGTCTTTTTAAGCAAATGGGGTCACTGTTTCTGTTTATCAATCTCTTTTTAATTGCACTGTGATTGATTTCTCTGTTCTAATTATATTTTTGTGTTTTTAAAAATGCAAATGTTATGGTTG